>CM068373.1:292310730-297463645 GCA_034769895.1 Magicicada septendecula | reverse complement strand
TTTTTTAGTCACCGAACTCCTACAAACTTCTTAAATTTTGATTGGTCATTTATGTACAGGTTAAATGTTATATGATCGATTCCCATTAATTACTTTACATTTTTCTAAATTACCTTTAATAGATAATTTTATTATTATACTCTAATGATACATGCACTGTTTACATGATGATTAATTATATAATTATAAACAATTTGATACTAAACATGCCTCAGTTTATAACTGTAAAACCTTATTAATTTGAATTTCTATGATATGTGGTGGAACAATTTGTTATGGTTGATTGTAATTTCTACTTTGACTGCCTGAGATAAATATATTTACATAAATTAACTGGTGACATAAAATCTTATAGCATACAACAAAAACTCTTAATAATAATAGTTGTTTTTAACAACTTTAATTATTTCATACTTTTAAACTATTGTCTGTATGATAATAATAAAAACACCTTTTATAAATAATAAATAACACTGTTTAACGGTAGTCTGTGTCACTATTTATATTATATCACTCATCACTGTAAAGGTTTGTGTCCCTTTTTCTATCCTTAATTATATGCCTATACGATTTTAATTAATACAATTTTTATTTTGTGAATAGGTACTCTTTATTAGGTTTAATTGTGTTTCAGGGTAAGTTGATTAGGCCTACTAGGTTTTTTATTTAACTTTTTGTCTGTTTACTGCCCTATTCTACTGGGTTATTTCTGGGTTTCTGATAATATTAAATAAGTCAAACCTACTAGGTTCCTTTAATTTGCTAGCAATTATTATTTTTTGGTTCCTCTCTGGATCGGATTTCACTATTATTTACTATTCTTTCTGTAACATTTTGTTTCGTTACAAATCAGAAGTAATTATTTCTGAACACTTCATTAGGTGTGAGGACATAATTACTTATGTTATTTTTCCTTTTCTTCCTCGTCATATTATTTTTCATGGATTGTTGATTATAATCTTCTGAATTGCTACTATTGGGCTAGTATATGGTGATTGGCTGTGCTCAATTATATCATTTAACAACATTTTATTAATTTCAGCTCTAACCGCCTCCTTTAATGAATGTGGTATAGAATAGGATTTTCTGTGGAATTCTGCTGGTTCTTTAAATTGTATTCTACACTGATAGTTTTTTACTTTTCCTGGTTTTTCTGAAAATACATGTTTATACTTCTTATATATTATAATGAGATCTTCTACTTGTTTTGCTGTCAAATTATTTGTGCCTTGGTGTCTAAACTCCCTTATCTCCTGTAAATTACTGTTCCACAGGTCTTCATTTGTCATATTATAGATTATTTTTCTGCATTGGGTGTCATTCTTTAAAAAATTTAATTCCCTAAGTTGGTCATGGGTACGGTTCAGAGGGGTACCATCGCTTCCTATTAACTCTGCCGTCCACATAACACCTTCTGAGTTCAAGGACACCTTCTCCTTGCTCAAATCAATAATGGCTGAATATTTCCTCAGCATATCGCATCCGATTAATAATTCGAATGGTAGGCCGATTGCGACCAAACATATAATATTAATTGTAACACCTTTGCTTTCTATTTCCAATGACACTTGTTTTCTCACTGTTTTATTTTGACGCCCAGTGGCACCCATTAAAATAACATTATTGACAGGTACGGTAGGTATTATATTTTTACTTTGTTTCTGTATTCTCTCCAGTTCAGCGTCGTTAATAAGTGATACATTTGCACCAGTATCTATCATTATTCGTGTAGGAATTCCTTCAATTTGAACGATTATGTATACAATTTCATTATGCTGGTTGATTCTACTTGTCACCGTTTCCTCCAACAGTTCTTCTCGAAGATTTTTCAAATAATAATTGTAAATAATAGTAAGATTTTGACTATCCGTCCTTAAACTTTGGTTGTTGTTATACTTCAAAATTCTTTTATTTTCCATAATTAGTTTTTCATAATTAGTTGGTAGTAATTTGTTATTACTATGTTTTTGAATTTGGTGGTTTTTGTACCCAGTAGTTAGTAGCAGTAAGGGGTCGCGAGGGTTTATTACTGCCTCACTCCGTTTAAATTAAGGCTATCATGATTATTTTCCGGGCATGACTGTTGATTTGCCTGGAATGGTGTGCTGGTTCCTGGTTGTTCAACCTCTCGGTTGTCTAATTGTTCACTTCTCTTTGATTCTTGGAAGTCCTCCTGGCTTCTACTTCTTACTCGGTTATAATGGTGACTCATCCCTCTGGGATTTCCTCTTTGATCATAACTGTTATTAAAACTGTTCCTCCGAGGTTGATGGTATCTCCAGTAATCCCCTTCTTCTGCACTAATATAATTTATTCTTGGTCTGTACGGACGATTATTATTATAATTACCCTGGTTATTATTATTGGTATTAACTCCTGAGTTATTTCTAAAATTATTATAATTTTGGTTTGTTCGGTAGTTATTATAATTATTCTATAGTTATTCTATTACCCGGATGGTAATTTTGATTGGGCCTGTTGTTACTATTATTGTTAATTAGATTTCGATTGAAATTTGCTTGTTGGTTACTATTTGGAGTAAAATTTTGGTTGGAACTATGATCGTTGCCATTAAAGTTATAACTATTCCGGTTATTTATGTTATTATAGTAATTAGGATTCATACCATGGTTATTATTTCTTGAACCGCACTGATCAGTTCGTTGTCTGCTTCTTTTGTAGTAACCCTCGTGTTCATAATTTTCTAATAAGTCAGCCATTGCGTGGACCATTTTAATCTGGCTTCCCAGGCGTGCTCTGGCAATTCCTGTGTCATAATGGTATGCCATTTTAGTTACTAGGGATTCTTCTGGTATTCTTGGCTCTAGGTGTCTCGCCAAACACACCTTTCCCCAGAAGTAAGTAGTTGGAGATGTACCTCTATTTCCATCATATCTTCCCTGACAAATGTTGTCCCTTATAATATTTTGTATAGCTTCGGACCAATATTTTTCTTTAAACAGTTTTTTAAATTGAGCGTAGTCCACTATCTCATTCCTGGTTGCTGTCCACCAGTTGTCCGTAATCTCCCTAAAATGCTCATCCAACATCTCTCTAATCGAGCTCCAGATAGTCATTCGATGTTTATTAAAATGTTCCTCGATTCTGGCCAGGAATTCCATGGGGTTTCTACGATAATTTTTGAAATTAATCTCTTCTCTGGTTTCGTTTGTGGAAATATGAGTAATGTGATTTGGTCTGGTCCTAATTAATTCAATGTCTTCTTGATTTTGGCGTACTTGACCAGTTAAATTATTCACTGTAGTGTTAATATTGTCACACCTTTCTCCGGTTTGTTTCTGTAAATTTACTAAATTTTCTTGTTCCTTCTGTATTCCTTCTATTTGAATACGATTATTTTCTTGGACCTGGTCTATTCTAGCATTTACCACTAGTTTGTTTTGTGTGATGGTTTCGTTAGCTTTTCTCAATCTCTCATTAATGTCAGCTGTTTCTTGCTTCCTTTCCTCATCGAGTTTGTCCATCTTCTGGTTAATTGTATCATTGACCTGTTCAATTCTACCATTAATTCTTCTTAAATTTTCTTCATTGATTTGTCTGAACTCTTCCTTCATTTGGTTATTATTGTCACTTATAGTTTGCCTTAAGGTTTCATTAGTACTTTCTTTAATACTGTCAATTTTTTCATTTATCCGTTTTAAACTCTCATTAGTGGTTTCGTTTTGTTTCCTAAAATTTTCATTAGTTTCTTCTTTGTTTTGGTCAAATCTCTCCTCCATCTGTTTTATTAAATTTTCACTCATTTTCTCGTTTTGTACCCTTGAGTTCTCGTTAATCTCTTCCTTCATACCGTCTATTTTCTCATTTGTTCGTCTGTTATCTTCCTTGATGCTATCACATTTTTCCTCCATTTGTTTTAATAAGTTTTGACTCAAAATTTCATTTTGTTTCTTTGAGTTTTTAGTGAATTCTTCCTTCTGCTTCTTAGAGTCTTCTTTAATTAATTCCCATAGTTGTTGCAAATCCAGGCCTCCTCTGGCTTCCTCTCTTACTACCGTTTCAACATCCTCCACCGATGTTACTTCTTTCTCTTCCATCCTGACTTCTTTCTCTGCCTCCTTCGTCCGTCTCAGTGACGACGCCCTTTTATGCATCTTTATTATTTTTTGGAACTTATAGCAGTCGCCAGCTAAAAATTAGGAAATTAATTTGCTTGTTTCAATTTCTTCACCTAATATTCCCTAATTTCAGCCTCACTAGTTGGTGCGCCAATTTATAATACGACTCGTGTACCCGTAGTATCTTAATGGTATAATAATTTGCCTGTGTTGTTCCTTGTATATGTTAATTTGTAATAACTAGTTGTAAATAGTGTATCAGCTGATCGTGGAATATTTATGTTGTGTGTTTACGAATGTGATTTAAATATATAAGTAAAAGAATTGAATTATTCTGCCTTGGTTTCTGAATCAGAATTATAATTATTCCAGTTCAGTAGTTAGAACACCAAAAATCCATTCAAAAATAGCGGTCGAGTCATCCCAAACAATTTTCAAGTCACCTTCGATATTAGGCTTTAACCTATTATTTGAGGTTAATCTTGGTTTTTGCAGTTTGCGTACTTCCAATGACTCCCCGAATTCTTCTTATCCTTGTTAATTATAAAATAAATGCTGATAATATATTACGTTCCTGAAATAATAACGCATGGATATGATTTAATAACATAATGGTTTAATCTCTGTAATATAAATTCAAATTATTGGAAAATTCCATTCGATACATACGGTTGTCACAATCGATATTTATCTCAGGATTTAATAATTAAATAATTTTAATATATTTCGTGGGAATTCTTGTGGCTGCTACGAAAAGTTCCTTTACCTGATAATTAATAATATAGAGTACCTTTACAAACAATCTATTACTTATAATCTAAAAAATTACAAAAATTATATATTAAGTTACATACAAGTTTTGACGATATTCAATACGCTTCATAAAAGCATGTAGGTTAGAGTAACGTCAACATCATGGCTACCATTGTCCGTCTTAGAAAATAATGAAGTTTATTAATGTGTACAATAAATGTTTCCTTGTAATCACTGTTCGCTTAGATATTGAATTTGTTTTCACTTTAAAATGTTTACTAGTGATTAGTGTTAGTGTAAATAGGTATATTGTCTAGTGGTCGTTCCTTGTTGGATAAAAATATTGTGAAATTATACTTTACACATCTAGACGATACTGCCGAAAGTTTTCTGGTTCATTCGGGATAATTTCTTGATTGTGTGTATTACTGGTTCATGAAATGATTGTAGTGGATGGATTATTTATCTTCGATGGTGGTCTTTCAGATCTTCTTTCACAAACGGGTTAACAATTTTTATATTTTTATTTTAATTACATCTCGACACGCACTATTAAACTGTTCTCCATCACAATTAACAATTAAGTTTTATTTCTTCTTTTTTAGTCACCGAACTCCTACAAACTTCTTAAATTTTGATTGGTCATTTATGTACAGGTTAAATGTTATATGATCGATTCCCATTAATTACTTTACATTTTTCTAAATTACCTTTAATAGATAATTTTATTATTATACTCTAATGATACATGCACTGTTTACATGATGATTAATTATATAATTATAAACAATTTGATACTAAACATGCCTCAGTTTATAACTGTAAAACCTTATTAATTTGAATTTCTATGATATGTGGTGGAACAATTTGTTATGGTTGATTGTAATTTCTACTTTGACTGCCTGAGATAAATATATTTACATAAATTAACTGGTGACATAAAATCTTATAGCATACAACAAAAACTCTTAATAATAATAGTTGTTTTTAACAACTTTAATTATTTCATACTTTTAAACTATTGTCTGTATGATAATAATAAAAACACCTTTTATAAATAATAAATAACACTGTTTAACGGTAGTCTGTGTCACTATTTATATTATATCACTCATCACTGTAAAGGTTTGTGTCCCTTTTTCTATCCTTAATTATATGCCTATACGATTTTAATTAATACAATTTTTATTTTGTGAATAGGTACTCTTTATTAGGTTTAATTGTGTTTCAGGGTAAGTTGATTAGGCCTACTAGGTTTTTTATTTATTTTTTGTCTGTTTACTGCCCTATTCTACTGGGTTATTTCTGGGTTTCTGATAATATTAAATAAGTCAAACCTACTAGGTTCCTTTAATTTGCTAGCAATTATTATTTTTTGGTTCCTCTCTGGATCGGATTTCACTATTATTTACTATTCTTTCTGTAACATTTTGTTTCGTTACAAATCAGAAGTAATTATTTCTGAACACTTCATTAGGTGTGAGGACATAATTACTTATGTTATTTTTCCTTTTCTTCCTCGTCATATTATTTTTCATGGATTGTTGATTATAATCTTCTGAATTGCTACTATTGGGCTAGTATATGGTGATTGGCTGTGCTCAATTATATCATTTAACAACATTTAATTAATTTCAGCTCTAACCGCCTCCTTTAATGAATGTGGTATAGAATAGGATTTTCTGTGGAATTCTGCTGGTTCTTTAAATTGTATTCTACACTGATAGTTTTTTACTTTTCCTGGTTTTTCTGAAAATACATGTTTATACTTCTTATATATTATAATGAGATCTTCTACTTGTTTTGCTGTCAAATTATTTGTGCCTTGGTGTCTAAACTCCCTTATCTCCTGTAAATTACTGTTCCACAGGTCTTCATTTGTCATATTATAGATTATTTTTCTGCATTGGGTGTCATTCTTTAAAAAATTTAATTCCCTAAGTTGGTCATGGGTACGGTTCAGAGGGGTACCATCGCTTCCTATTAACTCTGCCGTCCACATAACACCTTCTGAGTTCAAGGACACCTTCTCCTTGCTCAAATCAATAATGGCTGAATATTTCCTCAGCATATCGCATCCGATTAATAATTCGAATGGTAGGCCGATTGCGACCAAACATATAATATTAATTGTAACACCTTTGCTTTCTATTTCCAATGACACTTGTTTTCTCACTGTTTTATTTTGACGCCCAGTGGCACCCATTAAAATAACATTATTGACAGGTACGGTAGGTATTATATTTTTACTTTGTTTCTGTATTCTCTCCAGTTCAGCGTCGTTAATAAGTGATACATTTGCACCAGTATCTATCATTATTCGTGTAGGAATTCCTTCAATTTGAACGATTATGTATACAATTTCATTATGCTGGTTGATTCTACTTGTCACCGTTTCCTCCAACAGTTCTTCTCGAAGATTTTTCAAATAATAATTGTAAATAATAGTAAGATTTTGACTATCCGTCCTTAAACTTTGGTTGTTGTTATACTTCAAAATTCTTTTATTTTCCATAATTAGTTTTTCATAATTAGTTGGTAGTAATTTGTTATTACTATGTTTTTGAATTTGGTGGTTTTTGTACCCAGTAGTTAGTAGCAGTAAGGGGTCGCGAGGGTTTATTACTGCCTCACTCCGTTTAAATTAAGGCTATCATGATTATTTTCTGGGCATGACTGTTGATTTGCCTGGAATGGTGTGCTGGTTCCTGGTTGTTCAACCTCTCGGTTGTCTAATTGTTCACTTCTCTTTGATTCTTGGAAGTCCTCCTGGCTTCTACTTCTTACTCGGTTATAATGGTGACTCATCCCTCTGGGATTTCCTCTTTGATCATAACTGTTATTAAAACTGTTCCTCCGAGGTTGATGGTATCTCCAGTAATCCCCTTCTTCTGCACTAATATAATTTATTCTTGGTCTGTACGGACGATTATTATTATAATTACCCTGGTTATTATTATTGGTATTAACTCCTGAGTTATTTCTAAAATTATTATAATTTTGGTTTGTTCGGTAGTTATTATAATTATTCTATAGTTATTCTATTACCCGGATGGTAATTTTGATTGGGCCTGTTGTTACTATTATTGTTAATTAGATTTCGATTGAAATTTGCTTGTTGGTTACTATTTGGAGTAAAATTTTGGTTGGAACTATGATCGTTGCCATTAAAGTTATAACTATTCCGGTTATTTATGTTATTATAGTAATTAGGATTCATACCATGGTTATTATTTCTTGAACCGCACTGATCAGTTCGTTGTCTGCTTCTTTTGTAGTAACCCTCGTGTTCATAATTTTCTAATAAGTCAGCCATTGCGTGGACCATTTTAATCTGGCTTCCCAGGCGTGCTCTGGCAATTCCTGTGTCATAATGGTATGCCATTTTAGTTACTAGGGATTCTTCTGGTATTCTTGGCTCTAGGTGTCTCGCCAAACACACCTTTCCCCAGAAGTAAGTAGTTGGAGATGTACCTCTATTTCCATCATATCTTCCCTGACAAATGTTGTCCCTTATAATATTTTGTATAGCTTCGGACCAATATTTTTCTTTAAACAGTTTTTTAAATTGAGCGTAGTCCACTATCTCATTCCTGGTTGCTGTCCACCAGTTGTCCGTAATCTCCCTAAAATGCTCATCCAACATCTCTCTAATCGAGCTCCAGATAGTCATTCGATGTTTATTAAAATGTTCCTCGATTCTGGCCAGGAATTCCATGGGGTTTCTACGATAATTTTTGAAATTAATCTCTTCTCTGGTTTCGTTTGTGGAAATATGAGTAATGTGATTTGGTCTGGTCCTAATTAATTCAATGTCTTCTTGATTTTGGCGTACTTGACCAGTTAAATTATTCACTGTAGTGTTAATATTGTCACACCTTTCTCCGGTTTGTTTCTGTAAATTTACTAAATTTTCTTGTTCCTTCTGTATTCCTTCTATTTGAATACGATTATTTTCTTGGACCTGGTCTATTCTAGCATTTACCACTAGTTTGTTTTGTGTGATGGTTTCGTTAGCTTTTCTCAATCTCTCATTAATGTCAGCTGTTTCTTGCTTCCTTTCCTCATCGAGTTTGTCCATCTTCTGGTTAATTGTATCATTGACCTGTTCAATTCTACCATTAATTCTTCTTAAATTTTCTTCATTGATTTGTCTGAACTCTTCCTTCATTTGGTTATTATTGTCACTTATAGTTTGCCTTAAGGTTTCATTAGTACTTTCTTTAATACTGTCAATTTTTTCATTTATCCGTTTTAAACTCTCATTAGTGGTTTCGTTTTGTTTCCTAAAATTTTCATTAGTTTCTTCTTTGTTTTGGTCAAATCTCTCCTCCATCTGTTTTATTAAATTTTCACTCATTTTCTCGTTTTGTACCCTTGAGTTCTCGTTAATCTCTTCCTTCATACCGTCTATTTTCTCATTTGTTCGTCTGTTATCTTCCTTGACGCTATCACATTTTTCCTCCATTTGTTTTAATAAGTTTTGACTCAAAATTTCATTTTGTTTCTTTGAGTTTTTAGTGAATTCTTCCTTCTGCTTCTTAGAGTCTTCTTTAATTAATTCCCATAGTTGTTGCAAATCCAGGCCTCCTCTGGCTTCCTCTCTTACTACCGTTTCCACATCCTCCACCGATGTTACTTCTTTCTCTTCCATCCTGACTTCTTTCTCTGCCTCCTTCGTCCGTCTCAGTGACGACGCCCTTTTATGCATCTTTATTATTTTTTGGAACTTATAGCAGTCGCCAGCTAAAAATTAGGAAATTAATTTGCTTGTTTCAATTTCTTCACCTAATATTCCCTAATTTCAGCCTCACTAGTTGGTGCGCCAATTTATAATACGACTCGTGTACCCGTAGTATCTTAATGGTATAATAATTTGCCTGTGTTGTTCCTTGTATATGTTAATTTGTAATAACTAGTTGTAAATAGTGTATCAGCTGATCGTGGAATATTTATGTTGTGTGTTTACGAATGTGATTTAAATATATAAGTAAAAGAATTGAATTATTCTGCCTTGGTTTCTGAATCAGAATTATAATTATTCCAGTTCAGTAGTTAGAACACCAAAAATCCATTCAAAAATAGCGGTCGAGTCATCCCAAACAATTTTCAAGTCACCTTCGATATTAGGCTTTAACCTATTATTTGAGGTTAATCTTGGTTTTTGCAGTTTGCGTACTTCCAATGACTCCCCGAATTCTTCTTATCCTTGTTAATTATAAAATAAATGCTGATAATATATTACGTTCCTGAAATAATAACGCATGGATATGATTTAATAACATAATGGTTTAATCTCTGTAATATAAATTCAAATTATTGGAAAATTCCATTCGATACATACGGTTGTCACAATCGATATTTATCTCAGGATTTAATAATTAAATAATTTTAATATATTTCGTGGGAATTCTTGTGGCTGCTACGAAAAGTTCCTTTACCTGATAATTAATAATATAGAGTACCTTTACAAACAATCTATTACTTATAATCTAAAAAATTACAAAAATTATATATTAAGTTACATACAAGTTTTGACGATATTCAATACGCTTCATAAAAGCATGTAGGTTAGAGTAACGTCAACATCATGGCTACCATTGTCCGTCTTAGAAAATAATGAAGTTTATTAATGTGTACAATAAATGTTTCCTTGTAATCACTGTTCGCTTAGATATTGAATTTGTTTTCACTTTAAAATGTTTACTAGTGATTAGTGTTAGTGTAAATAGGTATATTGTCTAGTGGTCGTTCCTTGTTGGATAAAAATATTGTGAAATTATACTTTACACATCTAGACGATACTGCCGAAAGTTTTCTGGTTCATTCGGGATAATTTCTTGATTGTGTGTATTACTGGTTCATGAAATGATTGTAGTGGATGGATTATTTATCTTCGATGGTGGTCTTTCAGATCTTCTTTCACAAACGGGTTAACAATTTTTATATTTTTATTTTAATTACATCTCGACACGCACTATTAAACTGTTCTCCATCACAATTAACAATTAAGTTTTATTTCTTCTTTTTTAGTCACCGAACTCCTACAAACTTCTTAAATTTTGATTGGTCATTTATGTACAGGTTAAATGTTATATGATCGATTCCCATTAATTACTTTACATTTTTCTAAATTACCTTTAATAGATAATTTTATTATTATACTCTAATGATACATGCACTGTTTACATGATGATTAATTATATAATTATAAACAATTTGATACTAAACATGCCTCAGTTTATAACTGTAAAACCTTATTAATTTGAATTTCTATGATATGTGGTGGAACAATTTGTTATGGTTGATTGTAATTTCTACTTTGACTGCCTGAGATAAATATATTTACATAAATTAACTGGTGACATAAAATCTTATAGCATACAACAAAAACTCTTAATAATAATAGTTGTTTTTAACAACTTTAATTATTTCATACTTTTAAACTATTGTCTGTATGATAATAATAAAAACACCTTTTATAAATAATAAATAACACTGTTTAACGGTAGTCTGTGTCACTATTTATATTATATCACTCATCACTGTAAAGGTTTGTGTCCCTTTTTCTATCCTTAATTATATGCCTATACGATTTTAATTAATACAATTTTTATTTTGTGAATAGGTACTCTTTATTAGGTTTAATTGTGTTTCAGGGTAAGTTGATTAGGCCTACTAGGTTTTTTATTTATTTTTTGTCTGTTTACTGCCCTATTCTACTGGGTTATTTCTGGGTTTCTGATAATATTAAATAAGTCAAACCTACTAGGTTCCTTTAATTTGCTAGCAATTATTATTTTTTGGTTCCTCTCTGGATCGGATTTCACTATTATTTACTATTCTTTCTGTAACATTTTGTTTCGTTACAAATCAGAAGTAATTATTTCTGAACACTTCATTAGGTGTGAGGACATAATTACTTATGTTATTTTTCCTTTTCTTCCTCGTCATATTATTTTTCATGGATTGTTGATTATAATCTTCTGAATTGCTACTATTGGGCTAGTATATGGTGATTGGCTGTGCTCAATTATATCATTTAACAACATTTTATTAATTTCAGCTCTAACCGCCTCCTTTAATGAATGTGGTATAGAATAGGATTTTCTGTGGAATTCTGCTGGTTCTTTAAATTGTATTCTACACTGATAGTTTTTTACTTTTCCTGGTTTTTCTGAAAATACATGTTTATACTTCTTATATATTATAATGAGATCTTCTACTTGTTTTGCTGTCAAATTATTTGTGCCTTGGTGTCTAAACTCCCTTATCTCCTGTAAATTACTGTTCCACAGGTCTTCATTTGTCATATTATAGATTATTTTTCTGCATTGGGTGTCATTCTTTAAAAAATTTAATTCCCTAAGTTGGTCATGGGTACGGTTCAGAGGGGTACCATCGCTTCCTATTAACTCTGCCGTCCACATAACACCTTCTGAGTTCAAGGACACCTTCTCCTTGCTCAAATCAATAATGGCTGAATATTTCCTCAGCATATCGCATCCGATTAATAATTCGAATGGTAGGCCGATTGCGACCAAACATATAATATTAATTGTAACACCTTTGCTTTCTATTTCCAATGACACTTGTTTTCTCACTGTTTTATTTTGACGCCCAGTGGCACCCATTAAAATAACATTATTGACAGGTACGGTAGGTATTATATTTTTACTTTGTTTCTGTATTCTCTCCAGTTCAGCGTCGTTAATAAGTGATACATTTGCACCAGTATCTATCATTATTCGTGTAGCAATTCCTTCAATTTGAACGATTATGTATACAATTTCATTATGCTGGTTGATTCTACTTGTCACCGTTTCCTCCAACAGTTCTTCTCGAAGATTTTTCAAATAATAATTGTAAATAATAGTAAGATTTTGACTATCCGTCCTTACACTTTGGTTGTTGTTATACTTCAAAATTCTTTTATTTTCCATAATTAGTTTTTCATAATTAGTTGGTAGTAATTTGTTATTACTATGTTTTTGAATTTGGTGGTTTTTGTACCCAGTAGTTAGTAGCAGTAAGGGGTCGCGAGGGTTTATTACTGCCTCACTCCGTTTAAATTAAGGCTATCATGATTATTTTCCGGGCATGACTGTTGATTTGCCTGGAATGGTGTGCTGGTTCCTGGTTGTTCAACCTCTCGGTTGTCTAATTGTTCACTTCTCTTTGATTCTTGGAAGTCCTCCTGGCTTCTACTTCTTACTCGGTTATAATGGTGACTCATCCCTCTGGGATTTCCTCTTTGATCATAACTGTTATTAAAACTGTTCCTCCGAGGTTGATGGTATCTCCAGTAATCCCCTTCTTCTGCACTAATATAATTTATTCTTGGTCTGTACGGACGATTATTATTATAATTACCCTGGTTATTATTATTGGTATTAACTCCTGAGTTATTTCTAAAATTATTATAATTTTGGTTTGTTCGGTAGTTATTATAATTATTCTATAGTTATTCTATTACCCGGATGGTAATTTTGATTGGGCCTGTTGTTACTATTATTGTTAATTAGATTTCGATTGAAATTTGCTTGTTGGTTACTATTTGGAGTAAAATTTTGGTTGGAACTATGATCGTTGCCATTAAAGTTATAACTATTCCGGTTATTTATGTTATTATAGTAATTAGGATTCATACCATGGTTATTATTTCTTGAACCGCACTGATCAGTTCGTTGTCTGCTTCTTTTGTAGTAACCCTCGTGTTCATAATTTTCTAATAAGTCAGCCATTGCGTGGACCATTTTAATCTGGCTTCCCAGGCGTGCTCTGGCAATTCCTGTGTCATAATGGTATGCCATTTTAGTTACTAGGGATTCTTCTGGTATTCTTGGCTCTAGGTGTCTCGCCAAACACACCTTTCCCCAGAAGTAAGTAGTTGGAGATGTACCTCTATTTCCATCATATCTTCCCTGACAAATGTTGTCCCTTATAATATTTTGTATAGCTTCGGACCAATATTTTTCTTTAAACAGTTTTTTAAATTGAGCGTAGTCCACTATCTCATTCCTGGTTGCTGTCCACCAGTTGTCCGTAATCTCCCTAAAATGCTCATCCAACATCTCTCTAATCGAGCTCCAGATAGTCATTCGATGTTTATTAAAATGTTCCTCGATTCTGGCCAGGAATTCCATGGGGTTTCTACGATAATTTTTGAAATTAATCTCTTCTCTGGTTTCGTTTGTGGAAATATGAGTAATGTGATTTGGTCTGGTCCTAATTAATTCAATGTCTTCTTGATTATGGCATACTTGACCAGTTAAATTATTCACTGTAGTGTTAATATTGTCACACCTTTCTCCGGTTTGTTTCTGTAAATTTACTAAATTTTCTTGTTCCTTCTGTATTCCTTCTATTTGAATACGATTATTTTCTTGGACCTGGTCTATTCTAGCATTTACCACTACTTTGTTTTGTGTGATGGTTTCGTTAGCTTTTCTCAATCTCTCATTAATGTCAGCTGTTTCTTGCTTCCTTTCCTCATCGAGTTTGTCCATCTTCTGGTTAATTGTATCATTGACCTGTTCAATTCTACCATTAATTCTTCTTAAATTTTCTTCATTGATTTGTCTGAACTCTTCCTTCATTTGGTTATTATTGTCACTTATAGTTTGCCTTAAGGTTTCATTAGTACTTTCTTTAATACTGTCAATTTTTTCATTTATCCGTTTTAAACTCTCATTAGTGGTTTCGTTTTGTTTCCTAAAATTTTCATTAGTTTCTTCTTTGTTTTGGTCAAATCTCTCCTCCATCTGTTTTATTAAATTTTCACTCATTTTCTCGTTTTGTACCCTTGAGTTCTCGTTAATCTCTTCCTTCATACCGTCTATTTTCTCATTTGTTCGTCTGTTATCTTCCTTGATGCTATCAAATTTTTCCTCCTTTTGTTTTAATAAGTTTTGACTCAAAATTTCATTTTGTTTCTTTGAGTTTTTAGTGAATTCTTCCTTCTGCTTCTTAGAGTCTTCTTTAATTAATTCCCATAGTTGTTGCAAATCCAGGCCTCCTCTGGCTTCCTCTCTTACTACCGTTTCCACATCCTCCACCGATGTTACTTCTTTCTCTTCCATCCTGACTTCTTTCTCTGCCTCCTTCGTCCGTCTCAGTGACGACGCCCTTTTATGCATCTTTATTATTTTTTGGAACTTATAGCAGTTGCCAGCTAAAAATTAGGAAATTAATTTGCTTGTTTCAATTTCTTCACCTAATATTCCCTAATTTCAGCCTCACTAGTTGGTGCGCCAATTTATAATACGACTCGTGTACCCGTAGTATCTTAATGGTATAATAATTTGCCTGTGTTGTTCCTTGTATATGTTAATTTGTAATAACTAGTTGTAAATAGTGTATCAGCTGATCGTGGAATATTTATGTTGTGTGTTTACGAATGTGATTTAAATATATAAGTAAAAGAATTGAATTATTCTGCCTTGGTTTCTGAATCAGAATTATAATTATTCCAGTTCAGTAGTTAGAACTCCAAAAATCCATTCAAAAATAGTGGTCGAGTCATCCCAAACAATTTTCAAGTCACCTTTGATATTAGGCTTTAACCTATTATTTGAGGTTAATCTTGGTTTTTGCAGTTTGCGTACTTCCAATGACTCCCCGAATTCTTCTTATCCTTGTTAATTATAAAATAAATGCTGATAATATATTACGTTCCTGAAATAATAACGCATGGATATGATTTAATAACATAATGGTTTAATCTCTGTAATATAAATTCAAATTATTGGAAAAATCCATTCGATACATACGGTTGTCACAATCGATATTTATCTCAGGATTTAATAATTAAATAATTTTAATATATTTCGTGGGAATTCTTGTGGCTGCTACGAAAAGTTCCTTTACATGATAATTAATAATATAGAGTACCTTTACAAACAATCTATTACTTATAATCTAAAAAATTACAAAAATTATATATTAAGTTACATACAAGTTTTGACGATATTCAATACGCTTCATAAAAGCATGTAGGTTAGAGTAACGTCAACATCATGGCTACCATTGTCCGTCTTAGAAAATAATGAAGTTTATTAATGTGTACAATAAATGTTTCCTTGTAATCACTGTTCGCTTAGATATTGAATTTGTTTTCACTTTAAAATGTTTACTAGTGATTAGTGTTAGTGTAAATAGGTTAATTGTCTAGTGGTCGTTCCTTGTTGGATAAAAATATTGTCAAATTATACTTTACACATCTAGACGATACTGCCGAAAGTTTTCTGGTTCATTCGGGATAATTTCTTGATTGTGTGTATTACTGGTTCATGAAATGATTGTAGTGGATGGATTATTTATCTTCGATGGTGGTCTTTCAGATCTTCTTTCACAAACGGGTTAACAATTTTTATATTTTTATTTTAATTACATCTCGACACGCACTATTAAACTGTTCTCCATCACAATTAACAATTAAGTTTTATTTCTTCTTTTTTAGTCACCGAACTCGTACAAACTTCTTAAATTTTGATTGGTCATTTATGTACAGGTTAAATGTTATATGATCGATTCCCATTAATTACTTTACATTTTTCTAAATTACCTTTAATAGATAATTTTATTATTATACTCTAATGATACATGCACTGTTTACATGATGATTAATTATATAATTATAAACAATTTGATACTAAACATGCCTCAGTTTATAACTGTAAAACCTTATTAATTTGAATTTCTATGATATGTGGTGGAACAATTTGTTATGGTTGATTGTAATTTCTACTTTGACTGCCTGAGATAAATATATTTACATAAATTAACTGGTGACATAAAATCTTATAGCATACAACAAAAACTCTTAATAATAATACTTGTTTTTAACAACTTTAATTATTTCATACTTTTAAACTATTGTCTGTATGATAATAATAAAAACACCTTTTATAAATAATAAATAACACTGTTTAACGGTAGTCTGTGTCACTATTTATATTATATCACTCATCACTGTAAAGGTTTGTGTCCCTTTTTCTATCCTTAATTATATGCCTATACGATTTTAATTAATACAATTTTTATTTTGTGAATAGGTACTCTTTATTAGGTTTAATTGTGTTTCAGGGTAAGTTGATTAGGCCTACTAGGTTTTTTATTTAACTTTTTGTCTGTTTACTGCCCTATTCTACTGGGTTATTTCTGGGTTTCTGATAATATTAAATAAGTCAAACCTACTAGGTTCCTTTAATTTGCTAGCAATTATTATTTTTTGGTTCCTCTCTGGATCGGATTTCACTATTATTTACTATTCTTTTTGTAACATTTTGTTTCGTTACAAATTGCCTCCCTTCAGAAGTAATTATTTCTGAACACTTCATTAGGTGTGAGGACATAATTACTTATGTTATTTTTCCTTTTCTTCCTCGTCATATTTTTTTTCATGGATTGTTGATTATAATCTTCTGAATTGCTACTATTGGGCTAGTATATGGTGATTGGCTGTGCTCAATTATATCATTTAACAACATTTTATTAATTTCAGCTCTAACCGCCTCCTTTAATGAATGTGGTATAGGATAGGATTTTCTGTGGAATTCTGCTGGTTCTTTAAATTGTATTCTACACTGATAGTTTTTTACTTTTCCTGGTTTTTCTGAAAATACATGTTTATACTTCTTATATATTATAATGAGATCTTCTACTTGTTTTGCTGTCAAATTATTTGTGCCTTGGTGTCTAAACTCCCTTATCTCCTGTAAATTACTGTTCCACAGGTCTTCATTTGTCATATTATAGATTATTTTTCTGCATTGGGTGTCATTCTTTAAAAAATTTAATTCCCTAACTTGGTGATGGGTACGGTTCAGAGGGGCACCATCGCTTCCTATTAACTCTGCCGTCCACATAACACCTTCTGAGTTCAAGGACACCTTCTCCTTGCTCAAATCAATAATGGCTGAATATTTCCTCAGCATATCGCATCCGATTAATAATTCGAATGGTAGGCCGATTGCGACCAAACATATAATATTAATTGTAACACCTTTGCTTTCTATTTCCAATGACACTTGTTTTCTCACTGTTTTATTTTGACGCCCAGTGGCACCCATTAAAATAACATTATTGACAGGTACGGTAGGTATTATATTTTTACTTTGTTTCTGTATTCTCTCCAGTTCAGCGTCGTTAATAAGTGATACATTTGCACCAGTATCTATCATTATTCGTGTAGGAATTCCTTCAATTTGAGCGATTATGTATACAATTTCATTATGCTGGTTGATTCTACTTGTCACCGTTTCCTCCAACAGTTCTTCTCGAAGATTTTTCAAATAATAATTGTAAATAATAGTAAGATTTTGACTATCCGTCCTTAAACTTTGGTTGTTGTTATACTTCAAAATTCTTTTATTTTCCATAATTAGTTTTTCATAATTAGTTGGTAGTAATTTGTTATTACTATGTTTTTGAATTTGGTGGTTTTTGTACCCAGTAGTTAGTAGCAGTAAGGGGTCGCGAGGGTTTATTACTGCCTCACTCCGTTTAAATTAAGGCTATCATGATTATTTTCCGGGCATGACTGTTGATTTGCCTGGAATGGTGTGCTGGTTCCTGGTTGTTCAACCTCTCGGTTGTCTAATTGTTCACTTCTCTTTGATTCTTGGAAGTCCTCCTGGCTTCTACTTCTTACTCGGTTATAATGGTGACTCATCCCTCTGGGATTTCCTCTTTGATCATAACTGTTATTAAAACTGTTCCTCCGAGGTTGATGGTATCTCCAGTAATCCCCTTCTTCTGCACTAATATAATTTATTCTTGGTCTGTACGGACGATTATTATTATAATTACCCTGGTTATTATTATTGGTATTAACTCCTGAGTTATTTCTAAAATTATTATAATTTTGGTTTGTTCGGTAGTTATTATAATTATTCTATAGTTATTCTATTACCCGGATGGTAATTTTGATTGGGCCTGTTGTTACTATTATTGTTAATTAGATTTCGATTGAAATTTGCTTGTTGGTTACTATTTGGAGTAAAATTTTGGTTGGAACTATGATCGTTGCCATTAAAGTTATAACTATTCCGGTTATTTATGTTATTATAGTAATTAGGATTCATACCATGGTTATTATTTCTTGAACCGCACTGATCAGTTCGTTGTCTGCTTCTTTTGTAGTAACCCTCGTGTTCATAATTTTCTAATAAGTCAGCCATTGCGTGGACCATTTTAATCTGGCTTCCCAGGCGTGCTCTGGCAATTCCTGTGTCATAATGGTATGCCATTTTAGTTACTAGGGATTCTTCTGGTATTCTTGGCTCTAGGTGTCTCGCCAAACACACCTTTCCCCAGAAGTAAGTAGTTGGAGATGTACCTCTATTTCCATCATATCTTCCCTGACAAATGTTGTCCCTTATAATATTTTGTATAGCTTCGGACCAATATTTTTCTTTAAACAGTTTTTTAAATTGAGCGTAGTCCACTATCTCATTCCTGGTTGCTGTCCACCAGTTGTCCGTAATCTCCCTAAAATGCTCATCCAACATCTCTCTAATCGAGCTCCAGATAGTTATTCGATGTTTATTAAAATGTTCCTCGATTCTGGCCAGGAATTCCATGGGGTTTCTACGATAATTTTTGAAATTAATCTCTTCTCTGGTTTCGTTTGTGGAAATATGAGTAATGTGATTTGGTCTGGTCCTAATTAATTCAATGTCTTCTTGATTTTGGCGTACTTGACCAGTTAAATTATTCACTGTAGTGTTAATATTGTCACACCTTTCTCCGGTTTGTTTCTGTAAATTTACTAAATTTTCTTGTTCCTTTTGTATTCCTTCTATTTGAATACGATTATTTTCTTGGACCTGGTCTATTCTAGCATTTACCACTACTTTGTTTTGTGTGATGGTTTCGTTAGCTTTTCTCAATCTCTCATTAATGTCAGCTGTTTCTTGCTTCCTTTCCTCATCGAGTTTGTCCATCTTCTGGTTAATTGTATCATTGACCTGTTCAATTCTACCATTAATTCTTCTTAAATTTTCTTCATTGATTTGTCTGAACTCTTCCTTCATTTGGTTATTATTGTCACTTATAGTTTGCCTTAAGGTTTCATTAGTACTTTCTTTAATACTGTCAATTTTTTCATTTATCCGTTTTAAACTCTCATTAGTGGTTTCGTTTTGTTTCCTAAAATTTTCATTAGTTTCTTCTTTGTTTTGGTCAAATCTCTCCTCCATCTGTTTTATTAAATTTTCACTCATTTTCTCGTTTTGTACCCTTGAGTTCTCGTTAATCTCTTCCTTCATACCGTCTATTTTCTCATTTGTTCGTCTGTTATCTTCCTTGATGCTATCAAATTTTTCCTCCATTTGTTTTAATAAGTTTTTACTCAAAATTTCATTTTGTTTCTTTGAGTTTTTAGTGAATTCTTCCTTCTGCTTCTTAGAGTCTTCTTTAATTAATTCCCATAGTTGTTGCAAATCCAGGCCTCCTCTGGCTTCCTCTCTTACTACCGTTTCCACATCCTCCACCGATGTTACTTCTTTCTCTTCCATCCTGACTTCTTTCTCTGCCTCCTTCGTCCGTCTCAGTGACGACGCCCTTTTATGCATCTTTATTATTTTTTGGAACTTATAGCAGTCGCCAGCTAAAAATTAGGAAATTAATTTGCTTGTTTCAATTTCTTCACCTAATATTCCCTAATTTCAGCCTCACTAGTTGGTGCGCCAATTTATAATACGACTCGTGTACCCGTAGTATCTTAATGGTATAATAATTTGCCTGTGTTGTTCCTTGTATATGTTAATTTGTAATAACTAGTTGTAAATAGTGTATCAGCTGATCGTGGAATATTTATGTTGTGTGTTTACGAATGTGATTTAAATATATAAGTAAAAGAATTGAATTATTCTGCCTTGGTTTCTGAATCAGAATTATAATTATTCCAGTTCAGTAGTTAGAACACCAAAAATCCATTCAAAAATAGCGGTCGAGTCATCCCAAACAATTTTCAAGTCACCTTCGATATTAGGCTTTAACCTATTATTTGAGGTTAATCTTGGTTTTTGCAGTTTGCGTACTTCCAATGACTCCCCGAATTCTTCTTATCCTTGTTAATTATAAAATAAATGCTGATAATATATTACGTTCCTGAAATAATAACGCATGGATATGATTTAATAACATAATGGTTTAATCTCTGTAATATAAATTCAAATTATTGGAAAATTCCATTCGATACATACGGTTGACACAATCGATATTTATCTCAGGATTTAATAATTAAATAATTTTAATATATTTCGTGGGAATTCTTGTGGCTGCTACGAAAAGTTCCTTTACATGATAATTAATAATATAGAGTACCTTTACAAACAATCTATTACTTATAATCTAAAAAATTACAAAAATTATATATTAAGTTACATACAAGTTTTGACGATATTCAATACGCTTCATAAAAGCATGTAGGTTAGAGTAACGTCAACATCATGGCTACCATTGTCCGTCTTAGAAAATAATGAAGTTTATTAATGTGTACAATAAATGTTTCCTTGTAATCACTGTTCGCTTAGATATTGAATTTGTTTTCACTTTAAAATGTTTACTAGTGATTAGTGTTAGTGTAAATAGGTATATTGTCTAGTGGTCGTTCCTTGTTGGATAAAAATATTGTGAAATTATACTTTACACATCTAGACGATACTGCCGAAAGTTTTCTGGTTCATTCGGGATAATTTCTTGATTGTGTGTATTACTGGTTCATGAAATGATTGTAGTGGATGGATTATTTATCTTCGATGGTGGTCTTTCAGATCTTCTTTCACAAACGGGTTAACAATTTTTATATTTTTATTTTAATTACATCTCGACACGCACTATTAAACTGTTCTCCATCACAATTAACAATTAAGTTTTATTTCTTCTTTTTTAGTCACCGAACTCCTACAAACTTCTTAAATTTTGATTGGTCATTTATGTACAGGTTAAATGTTATATGATCGATTCCCATTAATTACTTTACATTTTTCTAAATTACCTTTAATAGATAATTTTATTATTATACTCTAATGATACATGCACTGTTTACATGATGATTAATTATATAATTATAAACAATTTGATACTAAACATGCCTCAGTTTATAACTGTAAAACCTTATTAATTTGAATTTCTATGATATGTGGTGGAACAATTTGTTATGGTTGATTGTAATTTCTACTTTGACTGCCTGAGATAAATATATTTACATAAATTAACTGGTGACATAAAATCTTATAGCATACAACAAAAACTCTTAATAATAATAGTTGTTTTTAACAACTTTAATTATTTCATACTTTTAAACTATTGTCTGTATGATAATAATAAAAACACCTTTTATAAATAATAAATAACACTGTTTAACGGTAGTCTGTGTCACTATTTATATTATATCACTCATCACTGTAAAGGTTTGTGTCCCTTTTTCTATCCTTAATTATATGCCTATACGATTTTAATTAATACAATTTTTATTTTGTGAATAGGTACTCTTTATTAGGTTTAATTGTGTTTCAGGGTAAGTTGATTAGGCCTACTAGGTTTTTTATTTATTTTTTGTCTGTTTACTGCCCTATTCTACTGGGTTATTTCTGGGTTTCTGATAATATTAAATAAGTCAAACCTACTAGGTTCCTTTAATTTGCTAGCAATTATTATTTTTTGGTTCCTCTCTGGATCGGATTTCACTATTATTTACTATTCTTTCTGTAACATTTTGTTTCGTTACAAATCAGAAGTAATTATTTCTGAACACTTCATTAGGTGTGAGGACATAATTACTTATGTTATTTTTCCTTTTCTTCCTCGTCATATTATTTTTCATGGATTGTTGATTATAATCTTCTGAATTGCTACTATTGGGCTAGTATATGGTGATTGGCTGTGCTCAATTATATCATTTAACAACATTTTATTAATTTCAGCTCTAACCGCCTCCTTTAATGAATGTGGTATAGAATAGGATTTTCTGTGGAATTCTGCTGGTTCTTTAAATTGTATTCTACACTGATAGTTTTTTACTTTTCCTGGTTTTTCTGAAAATACATGTTTATACTTCTTATATATTATAATGAGATCTTCTACTTGTTTTGCTGTCAAATTATTTGTGCCTTGGTGTCTAAACTCCCTTATCTCCTGTAAATTACTGTTCCACAGGTCTTCATTTGTCATATTATAGATTATTTTTCTGCATTGGGTGTCATTCTTTAAAAAATTTAATTCCCTAAGTTGGTCATGGGTACGGTTCAGAGGGGTACCATCGCTTCCTATTAACTCTGCCGTCCACATAACACCTTCTGAGTTCAAGGACACCTTCTCCTTGCTCAAATCAATAATGGCTGAATATTTCCTCAGCATATCGCATCCGATTAATAATTCGAATGGTAGGCCGATTGCGACCAAACATATAATATTAATTGTAACACCTTTGCTTTCTATTTCCAATGACACTTGTTTTCTCACTGTTTTATTTTGACGCCCAGTGGCACCCATTAAAATAACATTATTGACAGGTACGGTAGGTATTATATTTTTACTTTGTTTCTGTATTCTCTCCAGTTCAGCGTCGTTAATAAGTGATACATTTGCACCAGTATCTATCATTATTCGTGTAGGAATTCCTTCAATTTGAACGATTATGTATACAATTTCATTATGCTGGTTGATTCTACTTGTCACCGTTTCCTCCAACAGTTCTTCTCGAAGATTTTTCAAATAATAATTGTAAATAATAGTAAGATTTTGACTATCCGTCCTTAAACTTTGGTTGTTGTTATACTTCAAAATTCTTTTATTTTCCATAATTAGTTTTTCATAATTAGTTGGTAGTAATTTGTTATTACTATGTTTTTGAATTTGGTGGTTTTTGTACCCAGTAGTTAGTAGCAGTAAGGGGTCGCGAGGGTTTATTACTGCCTCACTCCGTTTAAATTAAGGCTATCATGATTATTTTCCGGGCATGACTGTTGATTTGCCTGGAATGGTGTGCTGGTTCCTGGTTGTTCAACCTCTCGGTTGTCTAATTGTTCACTTCTCTTTGATTCTTGGAAGTCCTCCTGGCTTCTACTTCTTACTCGGTTATAATGGTGACTCATCCCTCTGGGATTTCCTCTTTGATCATAACTGTTATTAAAACTGTTCCTCCGAGGTTGATGGTATCTCCAGTAATCCCCTTCTTCTGCACTAATATAATTTATTCTTGGTCTGTACGGACGATTATTATTATAATTACCCTGGTTATTATTATTGGTATTAACTCCTGAGTTATTTCTAAAATTATTATAATTTTGGTTTGTTCGGTAGTTATTATAATTATTCTATAGTTATTCTATTACCCGGATGGTAATTTTGATTGGGCCTGTTGTTACTATTATTGTTAATTAGATTTCGATTGAAATTTGCTTGTTGGTTACTATTTGGAGTAAAATTTTGGTTGGAACTATGATCGTTGCCATTAAAGTTATAACTATTCCGGTTATTTATGTTATTATAGTAATTAGGATTCATACCATGGTTATTATTTCTTGAACCGCACTGATCAGTTCGTTGTCTGCTTCTTTTGTAGTAACCCTCGTGTTCATAATTTTCTAATAAGTCAGCCATTGCGTGGACCATTTTAATCTGGCTTCCCAGGCGTGCTCTGGCAATTCCTGTGTCATAATGGTATGCCATTTTAGTTACTAGGGATTCTTCTGGTATTCTTGGCTCTAGGTGTCTCGCCAAACACACCTTTCCCCAGAAGTAAGTAGTTGGAGATGTACCTCTATTTCCATCATATCTTCCCTGACAAATGTTGTCCCTTATAATATTTTGTATAGCTTCGGACCAATATTTTTCTTTAAACAGTTTTTTAAATTGAGCGTAGTCCACTATCTCATTCCTGGTTGCTGTCCACCAGTTGTCCGTAATCTCCCTAAAATGCTCATCCAACATCTCTCTAATCGAGCTCCAGATAGTTATTCGATGTTTATTAAAATGTTCCTCGATTCTGGCCAGGAATTCCATGGGGTTTCTACGATAATTTTTGAAATTAATCTCTTCTCTGGTTTCGTTTGTGGAAATATGAGTAATGTGATTTGGTCTGGTCCTAATTAATTCAATGTCTTCTTGATTTTGGCGTACTTGACCAGTTAAATTATTCACTGTAGTGTTAATATTGTCACACCTTTCTCCGGTTTGTTTCTGTAAATTTACTAAATTTTCTTGTTCCTTCTGTATTCCTTCTATTTGAATACGATTATTTTCTTGGACCTGGTCTATTCTAGCATTTACCACTACTTTGTTTTGTGTGATGGTTTCGTTAGCTTTTCTCAATCTCTCATTAATGTCAGCTGTTTCTTGCTTCCTTTCCTCATCGAGTTTGTCCATCTTCTGGTTAATTGTATCATTGACCTGTTCAATTCTACCATTAATTCTTCTTAAATTTTCTTCATTGATTTGTCTGAACTCTTCCTTCATTTGGTTATTATTGTCACTTATAGTTTGCCTTAAGGTTTCATTAGTACTTTCTTTAATACTGTCAATTTTTTCATTTATCCGTTTTAAACTCTCATTAGTGGTTTCGTTTTGTTTCCTAAAATTTTCATTAGTTTCTTCTTTGTTTTGGTCAAATCTCTCCTCCATCTGTTTTATTAAATTTTCACTCATTTTCTCGTTTTGTACCCTTGAGTTCTCGTTAATCTCTTCCTTCATACCGTCTATTTTCTCATTTGTTCGTCTGTTATCTTCCTTGATGCTATCAAATTTTTCCTCCATTTGTTTTAATAAGTTTTTACTCAAAATTTCATTTTGTTTCTTTGAGTTTTTAGTGAATTCTTCCTTCTGCTTCTTAGAGTCTTCTTTAATTAATTCCCATAGTTGTTGCAAATCCAGGCCTCCTCTGGCTTCCTCTCTTACTACCGTTTCCACATCCTCCACCGATGTTACTTCTTTCTCTTCCATCCTGACTTCTTTCTCTGCCTCCTTCGTCCGTCTCAGTGACGACGCCCTTTTATGCATCTTTATTATTTTTTGGAACTTATAGCAGTCGCCAGCTAAAAATTAGGAAATTAATTTGCTTGTTTCAATTTCTTCACCTAATATTCCCTAATTTCAGCCTCACTAGTTGGTGCGCCAATTTATAATACGACTCGTGTACCCGTAGTATCTTAATGGTATAATAATTTGCCTGTGTTGTTCCTTGTATATGTTAATTTGTAATAACTAGTTGTAAATAGTGTATCAGCTGATCGTGGAATATTTATGTTGTGTGTTTACGAATGTGATTTAAATATATAAGTAAAAGAATTGAATTATTCTGCCTTGGTTTCTGAATCAGAATTATAATTATTCCAGTTCAGTAGTTAGAACACCAAAAATCCATTCAAAAATAGCGGTCGAGTCATCCCAAACAATTTTCAAGTCACCTTCGATATTAGGCTTTAACCTATTATTTGAGGTTAATCTTGGTTTTTGCAGTTTGCGTACTTCCAATGACTCCCCGAATTCTTCTTATCCTTGTTAATTATAAAATAAATGCTGATAATATATTACGTTCCTGAAATAATAACGCATGGATATGATTTAATAACATAATGGTTTAATCTCTGTAATATAAATTCAAATTATTGGAAAATTCCATTCGATACATACGGTTGACACAATCGATATTTATCTCAGGATTTAATAATTAAATAATTTTAATATATTTCGTGGGAATTCTTGTGGCTGCTACGAAAAGTTCCTTTACATGATAATTAATAATATAGAGTACCTTTACAAACAATCTATTACTTATAATCTAAAAAATTACAAAAATTATATATTAAGTTACATACAAGTTTTGACGATATTCAATACGCTTCATAAAAGCATGTAGGTTAGAGTAACGTCAACATCATGGCTACCATTGTCCGTCTTAGAAAATAATGAAGTTTATTAATGTGTACAATAAATGTTTCCTTGTAATCACTGTTCGCTTAGATATTGAATTTGTTTTCACTTTAAAATGTTTACTAGTGATTAGTGTTAGTGTAAATAGGTATATTGTCTAGTGGTCGTTCCTTGTTGGATAAAAATATTGTGAAATTATACTTTACACATCTAGACGATACTGCCGAAAGTTTTCTGGTTCATTCGGGATAATTTCTTGATTGTGTGTATTACTGGTTCATGAAATGATTGTAGTGGATGGATTATTTATCTTCGATGGTGGTCTTTCAGATCTTCTTTCACAAACGGGTTAACAATTTTTATATTTTTATTTTAATTACATCTCGACACGCACTATTAAACTGTTCTCCATCACAATTAACAATTAAGTTTTATTTCTTCTTTTTTAGTCACCGAACTCCTACAAACTTCTTAAATTTTGATTGGTCATTTATGTACAGGTTAAATGTTATATGATCGATTCCCATTAATTACTTTACATTTTTCTAAATTACCTTTAATAGATAATTTTATTATTATACTCTAATGATACATGCACTGTTTACATGATGATTAATTATATAATTATAAACAATTTGATACTAAACATGCCTCAGTTTATAACTGTAAAACCTTATTAATTTGAATTTCTATGATATGTGGTGGAACAATTTGTTATGGTTGATTGTAATTTCTACTTTGACTGCCTGAGATAAATATATTTACATAAATTAACTGGTGACATAAAATCTTATAGCATACAACAAAAACTCTTAATAATAATAGTTGTTTTTAACAACTTTAATTATTTCATACTTTTAAACTATTGTCTGTATGATAATAATAAAAACACCTTTTATAAATAATAAATAACACTGTTTAACGGTAGTCTGTGTCACTATTTATATTATATCACTCATCACTGTAAAGGTTTGTGTCCCTTTTTCTATCCTTAATTATATGCCTATACGATTTTAATTAATACAATTTTTATTTTGTGAATAGGTACTCTTTATTAGGTTTAATTGTGTTTCAGGGTAAGTTGATTAGGCCTACTAGGTTTTTTATTTATTTTTTGTCTGTTTACTGCCCTATTCTACTGGGTTATTTCTGGGTTTCTGATAATATTAAATAAGTCAAACCTACTAGGTTCCTTTAATTTGCTAGCAATTATTATTTTTTGGTTCCTCTCTGGATCGGATTTCACTATTATTTACTATTCTTTCTGTAACATTTTGTTTCGTTACAAATCAGAAGTAATTATTTCTGAACACTTCATTAGGTGTGAGGACATAATTACTTATGTTATTTTTCCTTTTCTTCCTCGTCATATTATTTTTCATGGATTGTTGATTATAATCTTCTGAATTGCTACTATTGGGCTAGTATATGGTGATTGGCTGTGCTCAATTATATCATTTAACAACATTTTATTAATTTCAGCTCTAACCGCCTCCTTTAATGAATGTGGTATAGAATAGGATTTTCTGTGGAATTCTGCTGGTTCTTTAAATTGTATTCTACACTGATAGTTTTTTACTTTTCCTGGTTTTTCTGAAAATACATGTTTATACTTCTTATATATTATAATGAGATCTTCTACTTGTTTTGCTGTCAAATTATTAGTGCCTTGGTGTCTAAACTCCCTTATCTCCTGTAAATTACTGTTCCACAGGTCTTCATTTGTCATATTATAGATTATTTTTCTGCATTGGGTGTCATTCTTTAAAAAATTTAATTCCCTAAGTTGGTGATGGGTACGGTTCAGAGGGGTACCATCGCTTCCTATTAACTCTGCCGTCCACATAACACCTTCTGAGTTCAAGGACACCTTCTCCTTGCTCAAATCAATAATGGCTGAATATTTCCTCAGCATATCGCATCCGATTAATAATTCGAATGGTAGGCCGATTGCGACCAAACATATAATATTAATTGTAACACCTTTGCTTTCTATTTCCAATGACACTTGTTTTCTCACTGTTTTATTTTGACGCCCAGTGGCACCCATTAAAATAACATTATTGACAGGTACGGTAGGTATTATATTTTTACTTTGTTTCTGTATTCTCTCCAGTTCAGCGTCGTTAATAAGTGATACATTTGCACCAGTATCTATCATTATTCGTGTAGGAATTCCTTCAATTTGAACGATTATGTATACAATTTCATTATGCTGGTTGATTCTACTTGTCACCGTTTCCTCCAACAGTTCTTCTCGAAGATTTTTCAAATAATAATTGTAAATAATAGTAAGATTTTGACTATCCGTCCTTAAACTTTGGTTGTTGTTATACTTCAAAATTCTTTTATTTTCCATAATTAGTTTTTCATAATTAGTTGGTAGTAATTTGTTATTACTATGTTTTTGAATTTGGTGGTTTTTGTACCCAGTAGTTAGTAGCAGTAAGGGGTCGCGAGGGTTTATTACTGCCTCACTCCGTTTAAATTAAGGCTATCATGATTATTTTCCGGGCATGACTGTTGATTTGCCTGGAATGGTGTGCTGGTTCCTGGTTGTTCAACCTCTCGGTTGTCTAATTGTTCACTTCTCTTTGATTCTTGGAAGTCCTCCTGGCTTCTACTTCTTACTCGGTTATAATGGTGACTCATCCCTCTGGGATTTCCTCTTTGATCATAACTGTTATTAAAACTGTTCCTCCGAGGTTGATGGTATCTCCAGTAATCCCCTTCTTCTGCACTAATATAATTTATTCTTGGTCTGTACGGACGATTATTATTATAATTACCCTGGTTATTATTATTGGTATTAACTCCTGAGTTATTTCTAAAATTATTATAATTTTGGTTTGT
Source organism: Magicicada septendecula (assembly GCA_034769895.1). Lineage (NCBI taxonomy): Eukaryota > Metazoa > Arthropoda > Insecta > Hemiptera > Cicadidae > Magicicada > Magicicada septendecula. Next base: position 297,434,081 of record CM068373.1, on the reverse strand, counting down.
TCGGTAGTTATTATAATTATTCTATAGTTATTCTATTACCCGGATGGTAATTTTGATTGGGCCTGTTGTTACTATTATTGTTAATTAGATTTCGATTGAAATTTGCTTGTTGGTTACTATTTGGAGTAAAATTTTGGTTGGAACTATGATCGTTGCCATTAAAGTTATAACTATTCCGGTTATTTATGTTATTATAGTAATTAGGATTCATACCATGGTTATTATTTCTTGAACCGCACTGATCAGTTCGTTGTCTGCTTCTTTTGTAGTAACCCTCGTGTTCATAATTTTCTAATAAGTCAGCCATTGCGTGGACCATTTTAATCTGGCTTCCCAGGCGTGCTCTGGCAATTCCTGTGTCATAATGGTATGCCATTTTAGTTACTAGGGATTCTTCTGGTATTCTTGGCTCTAGGTGTCTCGCCAAACACACCTTTCCCCAGAAGTAAGTAGTTGGAGATGTACCTCTATTTCCATCATATCTTCCCTGACAAATGTTGTCCCTTATAATATTTTGTATAGCTTCGGACCAATATTTTTCTTTAAACAGTTTTTTAAATTGAGCGTAGTCCACTATCTCATTCCTGGTTGCTGTCCACCAGTTGTCCGTAATCTCCCTAAAATGCTCATCCAACATCTCTCTAATCGAGCTCCAGATAGTTATTCGATGTTTATTAAAATGTTCCTCGATTCTGGCCAGGAATTCCATGGGGTTTCTACGATAATTTTTGAAATTAATCTCTTCTCTGGTTTCGTTTGTGGAAATATGAGTAATGTGATTTGGTCTGGTCCTAATTAATTCAATGTCTTCTTGATTTTGGCGTACTTGACCAGTTAAATTATTCACTGTAGTGTTAATATTGTCACACCTTTCTCCGGTTTGTTTCTGTAAATTTACTAAATTTTCTTGTTCCTTCTGTATTCCTTCTATTTGAATACGATTATTTTCTTGGACCTGGTCTATTCTAGCATTTACCACTACTTTGTTTTGTGTGATGGTTTCGTTAGCTTTTCTCAATCTCTCATTAATGTCAGCTGTTTCTTGCTTCCTTTCCTCATCGAGTTTGTCCATCTTCTGGTTAATTGTATCATTGACCTGTTCAATTCTACCATTAATTCTTCTTAAATTTTCTTCATTGATTTGTCTGAACTCTTCCTTCATTTGGTTATTATTGTCACTTATAGTTTGCCTTAAGGTTTCATTAGTACTTTCTTTAATACTGTCAATTTTTTCATTTATCCGTTTTAAACTCTCATTAGTGGTTTCGTTTTGTTTCCTAAAATTTTCATTAGTTTCTTCTTTGTTTTGGTCAAATCTCTCCTCCATCTGTTTTATTAAATTTTCACTCATTTTCTCGTTTTGTACCCTTGAGTTCTCGTTAATCTCTTCCTTCATACCGTCTATTTTCTCATTTGTTCGTCTGTTATCTTCCTTGATGCTATCAAATTTTTCCTCCATTTGTTTTAATAAGTTTTTACTCAAAATTTCATTTTGTTTCTTTGAGTTTTTAGTGAATTCTTCCTTCTGCTTCTTAGAGTCTTCTTTAATTAATTCCCATAGTTGTTGCAAATCCAGGCCTCCTCTGGCTTCCTCTCTCACTACCGTTTCCACATCCTCCACCGATGTTACTTCTTTCTCTTCCATCCTGACTTCTTTCTCTGCCTCCTTCGTCCGTCTCAGTGACGACGCCCTTTTATGCATCTTTATTATTTTTTGGAACTTATAGCAGTCGCCAGCTAAAAATTAGGAAATTAATTTGCTTGTTTCAATTTCTTCACCTAATATTCCCTAATTTCAGCCTCACTAGTTGGTGCGCCAATTTATAATACGACTCGTGTACCCGTAGTATCTTAATGGTATAATAATTTGCCTGTGTTGTTCCTTGTATATGTTAATTTGTAATAACTAGTTGTAAATAGTGTATCAGCTGATCGTGGAATATTTATGTTGTGTGTTTACGAATGTGATTTAAATATATAAGTAAAAGAATTGAATTATTCTGCCTTGGTTTCTGAATCAGAATTATAATTATTCCAGTTCAGTAGTTAGAACTCCAAAAATCCATTCAAAAATAGCGGTCGAGTCATCCCAAACAATTTTCAAGTCACCTTCGATATTAGGCTTTAACCTATTATTTGAGGTTAATCTTGGTTTTTGCAGTTTGCGTACTTCCAATGACTCCCCGAATTCTTCTTATCCTTGTTAATTATAAAATAAATGCTGATAATATATTACGTTCCTGAAATAATAACGCATGGATATGATTTAATAACATAATGGTTTAATCTCTGTAATATAAATTCAAATTATTGGAAAAATCCATTCGATACATACGGTTGTCACAATCGATATTTATCTCAGGATTTAATAATTAAATAATTTTAATATATTTCGTGGGAATTCTTGTGGCTGCTACGAAAAGTTCCTTTACATGATAATTAATAATATAGAGTACCTTTACAAACAATCTATTACTTATAATCTAAAAAATTATAAAAATTATATATTAAGTTACATACAAGTTTTGACGATATTCAATACGCTTCATAAAAGCATGTAGGTTAGAGTAACGTCAACATCATGGCTACCATTGTCCGTCTTAGAAAAGAATGAAGTTTATTAATGTGTACAATAAATGTTTCCTTGTAATCACTGTTCGCTTAGATATTGAATTTGTTTTCACTTTAAAATGTTTTTTAGTGATTAGTGTTAGTGTAAATAGGTTAATTGTCTAGTGGTCGTTCCTTGTTGGATAAAAATATTGTCAAATTATACTTTACACATCTAGACGATACTGCCGAAAGTTTTCTGGTTCATTCGGGATAATTTCTTGATTGTGTGTATTACTGGTTCATGAAATGATTGTAGTGGATGGATTATTTATCTTCGATGGTGGTCTTTCAGATCTTCTTTCACAAACGGGTTAACAATTTTTATATTTTTATTTTAATTACATCTCGACACGCACTATTAAACTGTTCTCCATCACAATTAACAATTAAGTTTTATTTCTTCTTTTTTAGTCACCGAACTCGTACAAACTTCTTAAATTTTGATTGGTCATTTATGTACAGGTTAAATGTTATATGATCGATTCCCATTAATTACTTTACATTTTTCTAAATTACCTTTAATAGATAATTTTATTATTATACTCTAATGATACATGCACTGTTTACATGATGATTAATTATATAATTATAAACAATTTGATACTAAACATGCCTCAGTTTATAACTGTAAAACCTTATTAATTTGAATTTCTATGATATGTGGTGGAACAATTTGTTATGGTTGATTGTAATTTCTACTTTGACTGCCTGAGATAAATATATTTACATAAATTAACTGGTGACATAAAATCTTATAGCATACAACAAAAACTCTTAATAATAATACTTGTTTTTAACAACTTTAATTATTTCATACTTTTAAACTATTGTCTGTATGATAATAATAAAAACACCTTTTATAAATAATAAATAACACTGTTTAACGGTAGTCTGTGTCACTATTTATATTATATCACTCATCACTGTAAAGGTTTGTGTCCCTTTTTCTATCCTTAATTATATGCCTATACGATTTTAATTAATACAATTTTTATTTTGTGAATAGGTACTCTTTATTAGGTTTAATTGTGTTTCAGGGTAAGTTGATTAGGCCTACTAGGTTTTTTATTTAACTTTTTGTCTGTTTACTGCCCTATTCTACTGGGTTATTTCTGGGTTTCTGATAATATTAAATAAGTCAAACCTACTAGGTTCCTTTAATTTGCTAGCAATTATTATTTTTTGGTTCCTCTCTGGATCGGATTTCACTATTATTTACTATTCTTTTTGTAACATTTTGTTTCGTTACAAATTGCCTCCCTTCAGAAGTAATTATTTCTGAACACTTCATTAGGTGTGAGGACATAATTACTTATGTTATTTTTCCTTTTCTTCCTCGTCATATTTTTTTTCATGGATTGTTGATTATAATCTTCTGAATTGCTACTATTGGGCTAGTATATGGTGATTGGCTGTGCTCAATTATATCATTTAACAACATTTTATTAATTTCAGCTCTAACCGCCTCCTTTAATGAATGTGGTATAGGATAGGATTTTCTGTGGAATTCTGCTGGTTCTTTAAATTGTATTCTACACTGATAGTTTTTTACTTTTCCTGGTTTTTCTGAAAATACATGTTTATACTTCTTATATATTATAATGAGATCTTCTACTTGTTTTGCTGTCAAATTATTTGTGCCTTGGTGTCTAAACTCCCTTATCTCCTGTAAATTACTGTTCCACAGGTCTTCATTTGTCATATTATAGATTATTTTTCTGCATTGGGTGTCATTCTTTAAAAAATTTAATTCCCTAAGTTGGTGATGGGTACGGTTCAGAGGGGTACCATCGCTTCCTATTAACTCTGCCGTCGACATAACACCTTCTGAGTTCAAGGACACCTTCTCCTTGCTCAAATCAATAATGGCTGAATATTTCCTCAGCATATCGCATCCGATTAATAATTCGAATGGTAGGCCGATTGCGACCAAACATATAATATTAATTGTAACACCTTTGCTTTCTATTTCCAATGACACTTGTTTTCTCACTGTTTTATTTTGACGCCCAGTGGCACCCATTAAAATAACATTATTGACAGGTACGGTAGGTATTATATTTTTACTTTGTTTCTGTATTCTCTCCAGTTCAGCGTCGTTAATAAGTGATACATTTGCACCAGTATCTATCATTATTCGTGTAGGAATTCCTTCAATTTGAGCGATTATGTATACAATTTCATTATGCTGGTTGATTCTACTTGTCACCGTTTCCTCCAACAGTTCTTCTCAAAGATTTTTCAAATAATAATTGTAAATAATAGTAAGATTTTGACTATCCGTCCTTAAACTTTGGTTGTTGTTATACTTCAAAATTCTTTTATTTTCCATAATTAGTTTTTCATAATTAGTTGGTAGTAATTTGTTATTACTATGTTTTTGAATTTGGTGGTTTTTGTACCCAGTAGTTAGTAGCAGTAAGGGGTCGCGAGGGTTTATTACTGCCTCACTCCGTTTAAATTAAGGCTATCATGATTATTTTCCGGGCATGACTGTTGATTTGCCTGGAATGGTGTGCTGGTTCCTGGTTGTTCAACCTCTCGGTTGTCTAATTGTTCACTTCTCTTTGATTCTTGGAAGTCCTCCTGGCTTCTACTTCTTACTCGGTTATAATGGTGACTCATCCCTCTGGGATTTCCTCTTTGATCATAACTGTTATTAAAACTGTTCCTCCGAGGTTGATGGTATCTCCAGTAATCCCCTTCTTCTGTACTAATATAATTTATTCTTGGTCTGTACGGACGATTATTATTATAATTACCCTGGTTATTATTATTGGTATTAACTCCTGAGTTATTTCTAAAATTATTATAATTTTGGTTTGTTCGGTAGTTATTATAATTATTATTAATTCTATTACCCGGATGGTAATTTTGATTGGTCCTGTTGTTACTATTATTGTTAATTAGATTTCGATTGAAATTTGCTTGTTGGTTACTATTTGGAGTAAAATTTTGGTTGGAACTACGATCGTTGCCATTAAAGTTATAACTATTCCGGTTATTTATGTTATTATAGTAATTAGGATTCATACCATGGTTATTATTTCTTGAACCGCACTGATCAGTTCGTTGTCTGCTTCTTTTGTAGTAACCCTCGTGTTCATAATTTTCTAATAAGTCAGCCATTGCGTGGACCATTTTAATCTGGCTTCCCAGGCGTGCTCTGGCAATTCCTGTGTCATAATGGTATGCCATTTTAGTTACTAGGGATTCTTCTGGTATTCTTGGCTCTAGGTGTCTCGCCAAACACACCTTTCCCCAGAAGTAAGTAGTTGGAGATGTACCTCTATTTCCATCATATCTTCCCTGACAAATGTTGTCCCTTATAATATTTTGTATAGCTTCGGACCAATATTTTTCTTTAAACAGTTTTTTAAATTGAGCGTAGTCCACTATCTCATTCCTGGTTGCTGTCCACCAGTTGTCCGTAATCTCCCTAAAATGCTCATCCAACATCTCTCTAATCGAGCTCCAGATAGTTATTCGATGTTTATTAAAATGTTCCTCGATTCTGGCCAGGAATTCCATGGGGTTTCTACGATAATTTTTGAAATTAATCTCTTCTCTGGTTTCGTTTGTGGAAATATGAGTAATGTGATTTGGTCTGGTCCTAATTAATTCAATGTCTTCTTGATTTTGGCGTACTTGACCAGTTAAATTATTCACTGTAGTGTTAATATTGTCACACCTTTCTCCGGTTTGTTTCTGTAAATTTACTAAATTTTCTTGTTCCTTCTGTATTCCTTCTATTTGAATACGATTATTTTCTTGGACCTGGTCTATTCTAGCATTTACCACTACTTTGTTTTGTGTGATGGTTTCGTTAGCTTTTCTCAATCTCTCATTAATGTCAGCTGTTTCTTGCTTCCTTTCCTCATCGAGTTTGTCCATCTTCTGGTTAATTGTATCATTGACCTGTTCAATTCTACCATTAATTCTTCTTAAATTTTCTTCATTGATTTGTCTGAACTCTTCCTTCATTTGGTTATTATTGTCACTTATAGTTTGCCTTAAGGTTTCATTAGTACTTTCTTTAATACTGCCAATTTTTTCATTTATCCGTTTTAAACTCTCATTAGTGGTTTCGTTTTGTTTCCTAAAATTTTCATTAGTTTCTTCTTTGTTTTGGTCAAATCTCTCCTCCATCTGTTTTATTAAATTTTCACTCATTTTCTCGTTTTGTACCCTTGAGTTCTCGTTAATCTCTTCCTTCATACCGTCTATTTTCTCATTTGTTCGTCTGTTATCTTCCTTGATGCTATCAAATTTTTCCTCCATTTGTTTTAATAAGTTTTTACTCAAAATTTCATTTTGTTTCTTTGAGTTTTTAGTGAATTCTTCCTTCTGCTTCTTAGAGTCTTCTTTAATTAATTCCCATAGTTGTTGCAAATCCAGGCCTCCTCTGGCTTCCTCTCTTACTACCGTTTCCACATCCTCCACCGATGTTACTTCTTTCTCTTCCATCCTGACTTCTTTCTCTGCCTCCTTCGTCCGTCTCAGTGACGACGCCCTTTTATGCATCTTTATTATTTTTTGGAACTTATAGCAGTCGCCAGCTAAAAATTAGGAAATTAATTTGCTTGTTTCAATTTCTTCACCTAATATTCCCTAATTTCAGCCTCACTAGTTGGTGCGCCAATTTATAATACGACTCGTGTACCCGTAGTATCTTAATGGTATAATAATTTGCCTGTGTTGTTCCTTGTATATGTTAATTTGTAATAACTAGTTTTAAATAGTGTATCAGCTGATCGTGGAATATTTATGTTGTGTGTTTACGAATGTGATTTAAATATATAAGTAAAAGAATTGAATTATTCTGTCTTGGTTTCTGAATCAGAATTATAATTATTCCAGTTCAGTAGTTAGAACTCCAAAAATCCATTCAAAAATAGCGGTCGAGTCATCCCAAACAATTTTCAAGTCACCTTCGATATTAGGCTTTAACCTATTATTTGAGGTTAATCTTGGTTTTTGCAGTTTGCGTACTTCCAATGACTCCCCGAATTCTTCTTATCCTTGTTAATTATAAAATAAATGCTGATAATATATTACGTTCCTGAAATAATAACGCATGGATATGATTTAATAACATAATGGTTTAATCTCTGTAATATAAATTCAAATTATTGGAAAAATCCATTCGATACATACGGTTGTCACAATCGATATTTATCTCAGGATTTAATAATTAAATAATTTTAATATATTTCGTGGGAATTCTTGTGGCTGCTACGAAAAGTTCCTTTACATGATAATTAATAATATAGAGTACCTTTACAAACAATCTATTACTTATAATCTAAAAAATTACAAAAATTATATATTAAGTTACATACAAGTTTTGACGATATTCAATACGCTTCATAAAAGCATGTAGGTTAGAGTAACGTCAACATCATGGCTACCATTGTCCGTCTTAGAAAATAATGAAGTTTATTAATGTGTACAATAAATGTTTCCTTGTAATCACTGTTCGCTTAGATATTGAATTTGTTTTCACTTTAAAATGTTTACTAGTGATTAGTGTTAGTGTAAATAGGTTAATTGTCTAGTGGTCGTTCCTTGTTGGATAAAAATATTGTCAAATTATACTTTACACATCTAGACGATACTGCCGAAAGTTTTCTGGTTCATTCGGGATAATTTCTTGATTGTGTGTATTACTGGTTCATGAAATGATTGTAGTGGATGGATTATTTATCTTCGATGGTGGTCTTTCAGATCTTCTTTCACAAACGGGTTAACAATTTTTATATTTTTATTTTAATTACATCTCGACACGCACTATTAAACTGTTCTCCATCACAATTAACAATTAAGTTTTATTTCTTCTTTTTTAGTCACCGAACTCGTACAAACTTCTTAAATTTTGATTGGTCATTTATGTACAGGTTAAATGTTATATGATCGATTCCCATTAATTACTTTACATTTTTCTAAATTACCTTTAATAGATAATTTTATTATTATACTCTAATGATACATGCACTGTTTACATGATGATTAATTATATAATTATAAACAATTTGATACTAAACATGCCTCAGTTTATAACTGTAAAACCTTATTAATTTGAATTTCTATGATATGTGGTGGAACAATTTGTTATGGTTGATTGTAATTTCTACTTTGACTGCCTGAGATAAATATATTTACATAAATTAACTGGTGACATAAAATCTTATAGCATACAACAAAAACTCTTAATAATAATACTTGTTTTTAACAACTTTAATTATTTTATACTTTTAAACTATTGTCTGTATGATAATAATAAAAACACCTTTTATAAATAATAAATAACACTGTTTAACGGTAGTCTGTGTCACTATTTATATTATATCACTCATCACTGTAAAGGTTTGTGTCCCTTTTTCTATCCTTAATTATATGCCTATACGATTTTAATTAATACAATTTTTATTTTGTGAATAGGTACTCTTTATTAGGTTTAATTGTGTTTCAGGGTAAGTTGATTAGGCCTACTAGGTTTTTTATTTAACTTTTTGTCTGTTTACTGCCCTATTCTACTGGGTTATTTCTGGGTTTCTGATAATATTAAATAAGTCAAACCTACTAGGTTCCTTTAATTTGCTAGCAATTATTATTTTTTGGTTCCTCTCTGGATCGGATTTCACTATTATTTACTATTCTTTTTGTAACATTTTGTTTCGTTACAAATTGCCTCCCTTCAGAAGTAATTATTTCTGAACACTTCATTAGGTGTGAGGACATAATTACTTATGTTATTTTTCCTTTTCTTCCTCGTCATATTTTTTTTCATGGATTGTTGATTATAATCTTCTGAATTGCTACTATTGGGCTAGTATATGGTGATTGGCTGTGCTCAATTATATCATTTAACAACATTTTATTAATTTCAGCTCTAACCGCCTCCTTTAATGAATGTGGTATAGGATAGGATTTTCTGTGGAATTCTGCTGGTTCTTTAAATTGTATTCTACACTGATAGTTTTTTACTTTTCCTGGTTTTTCTGAAAATACATGTTTATACTTCTTATATATTATAATGAGATCTTCTACTTGTTTTGCTGTCAAATTATTTGTGCCTTGGTGTCTAAACTCCCTTATCTCCTGTAAATTACTGTTCCACAGGTCTTCATTTGTCATATTATAGATTATTTTTCTGCATTGGGTGTCATTCTTTAAAAAATTTAATTCCCTAACTTGGTGATGGGTACGGTTCAGAGGGGTACCATCGCTTCCTATTAACTCTGCCGTCCACATAACACCTTCTGAGTTCAAGGACACCTTCTCCTTGCTCAAATCAATAATGGCTGAATATTTCCTCAGCATATCGCATCCGATTAATAATTCGAATGGTAGGCCGATTGCGACCAAACATATAATATTAATTGTAACACCTTTGCTTTCTATTTCCAATGACACTTGTTTTCTCACTGTTTTATTTTGACGCCCAGTGGCACCCATTAAAATAACATTATTGACAGGTACGGTAGGTATTATATTTTTACTTTGTTTCTGTATTCTCTCCAGTTCAGCGTCGTTAATAAGTGATACATTTGCACCAGTATCTATCATTATTCGTGTAGGAATTCCTTCAATTTGAGCGATTATGTATACAATTTCATTATGCTGGTTGATTCTACTTGTCACCGTTTCCTCCAACAGTTCTTCTCGAAGATTTTCAAATAATAATTGTAAATAATAGTAAGATTTTGACTATCCGTCCTTAAACTTTGGTTGTTGTTATACTTCAAAATTCTTTTATTTTCCATAATTAGTTTTTCATAATTAGTTGGTAGTAATTTGTTATTACTATGTTTTTGAATTTGGTGGTTTTTGTACCCAGTAGTTAGTAGCAGTAAGGGGTCGCGAGGGTTTATTACTGCCTCACTCCGTTTAAATTAAGGCTATCATGATTATTTTCCGGGCATGACTGTTGATTTGCCTGGAATGGTGTGCTGGTTCCTGGTTGTTCAACCTCTCGGTTGTCTAATTGTTCACTTCTCTTTGATTCTTGGAAGTCCTCCTGGCTTCTACTTCTTACTCGGTTATAATGGTGACTCATCCCTCTGGGATTTCCTCTTTGATCATAACTGTTATTAAAACTGTTCCTCCGAGGTTGATGGTATCTCCAGTAATCCCCTTCTTCTGCACTAATATAATTTATTCTTGGTCTGTACGGACGATTATTATTATAATTACCCTGGTTATTATTATTGGTATTAACTCCTGAGTTATTTCTAAAATTATTATAATTTTGGTTTGTTCGGTAGTTATTATAATTATTATTAATTCTATTACCCGGATGGTAATTTTGATTGGTCCTGTTGTTACTATTATTGTTAATTAGATTTCGATTGAAATTTGCTTGTTGGTTACTATTTGGAGTAAAATTTTGGTTGGAACTACGGTCGTTGCCATTAAAGTTATAACTATTCCGGTTATTTATGTTATTATAGTAATTAGGATTCATACCATGGTTATTATTTCTTGAACCGCACTGATCAGTTCGTTGTCTGCTTCTTTTGTAGTAACCCTCGTGTTCATAATTTTCTAATAAGTCAGCCATTGCGTGGACCATTTTAATCTGGCTTCCCAGGCGTGCTCTGGCAATTCCTGTGTCATAATGGTATGCCATTTTAGTTACTAGGGATTCTTCTGGTATTCTTGGCTCTAGGTGTCTCGCCAAACACACCTTTCCCCAGAAGTAAGTAGTTGGAGATGTACCTCTATTTCCATCATATCTTCCCTGACAAATGTTGTCCCTTATAATATTTTGTATAGCTTCGGACCAATATTTTTCTTTAAACAGTTTTTTAAATTGAGCGTAGTCCACTATCTCATTCCTGGTTGCTGTCCACCAGTTGTCCGTAATCTCCCTAAAATGCTCATCCAACATCTCTCTAATCGAGCTCCAGATAGTTATTCGATGTTTATTAAAATGTTCCTCGATTCTGGCCAGGAATTCCATGGGGTTTCTACGATAATTTTTGAAATTAATCTCTTCTCTGGTTTCGTTTGTGGAAATATGAGTAATGTGATTTGGTCTGGTCCTAATTAATTCAATGTCTTCTTGATTTTGGCGTACTTGACCAGTTAAATTATTCACTGTAGTGTTAATATTGTCACACCTTTCTCCGGTTTGTTTCTGTAAATTTACTAAATTTTCTTGTTCCTTCTGTATTCCTTCTATTTGAATACGATTATTTTCTTGGACCTGGTCTATTCTAGCATTTACCACTACTTTGTTTTGTGTGATGGTTTCGTTAGCTTTTCTCAATCTCTCATTAATGTCAGCTGTTTCTTGCTTCCTTTCCTCATCGAGTTTGTCCATCTTCTGGTTAATTGTATCATTGACCTGTTCAATTCTACCATTAATTCTTCTTAAATTTTCTTCATTGATTTGTCTGAACTCTTCCTTCATTTGGTTATTATTGTCACTTATAGTTTGCCTTAAGGTTTCATTAGTACTTTCTTTAATACTGCCAATTTTTTCATTTATCCGTTTTAAACTCTCATTAGTGGTTTCGTTTTGTTTCCTAAAATTTTCATTAGTTTCTTCTTTGTTTTGGTCAAATCTCTCCTCCATCTGTTTTATTAAATTTTCACTCATTTTCTCGTTTTGTACCCTTGAGTTCTCGTTAATCTCTTCCTTCATACCGTCTATTTTCTCATTTGTTCGTCTGTTATCTTCCTTGATGCTATCAAATTTTTCCTCCATTTGTTTTAATAAGTTTTTACTCAAAATTTCATTTTGTTTCTTTGAGTTTTTAGTGAATTCTTCCTTCTGCTTCTTAGAGTCTTCTTTAATTAATTCCCATAGTTGTTGCAAATCCAGGCCTCCTCTGGCTTCCTCTCTTACTACCGTTTCCACATCCTCCACCGATGTTACTTCTTTCTCTTCCATCCTGACTTCTTTCTCTGCCTCCTTCGTCCGTCTCAGTGACGACGCCCTTTTATGCATCTTTATTATTTTTTGGAACTTATAGCAGTCGCCAGCTAAAAATTAGGAAATTAATTTGCTTGTTTCAATTTCTTCACCTAATATTCCCTAATTTCAGCCTCACTAGTTGGTGCGCCAATTTATAATACGACTCGTGTACCCGTAGTATCTTAATGGTATAATAATTTGCCTGTGTTGTTCCTTGTATATGTTAATTTGTAATAACTAGTTTTAAATAGTGTATCAGCTGATCGTGGAATATTTATGTTGTGTGTTTACGAATGTGATTTAAATATATAAGTAAAAGAATTGAATTATTCTGTCTTGGTTTCTGAATCAGAATTATAATTATTCCAGTTCAGTAGTTAGAACTCCAAAAATCCATTCAAAAATAGCGGTCGAGTCATCCCAAACAATTTTCAAGTCACCTTCGATATTAGGCTTTAACCTATTATTTGAGGTTAATCTTGGTTTTTGCAGTTTGCGTACTTCCAATGACTCCCCGAATTCTTCTTATCCTTGTTAATTATAAAATAAATGCTGATAATATATTACGTTCCTGAAATAATAACGCATGGATATGATTTAATAACATAATGGTTTAATCTCTGTAATATAAATTCAAATTATTGGAAAAATCCATTCGATACATACGGTTGTCACAATCGATATTTATCTCAGGATTTAATAATTAAATAATTTTAATATATTTCGTGGGAATTCTTGTGGCTGCTACGAAAAGTTCCTTTACATGATAATTAATAATATAGAGTACCTTTACAAACAATCTATTACTTATAATCTAAAAAATTACAAAAATTATATATTAAGTTACATACAAGTTTTGACGATATTCAATACGCTTCATAAAAGCATGTAGGTTAGAGTAACGTCAACATCATGGCTACCATTGTCCGTCTTAGAAAATAATGAAGTTTATTAATGTGTACAATAAATGTTTCCTTGTAATCACTGTTCGCTTAGATATTGAATTTGTTTTCACTTTAAAATGTTTACTAGTGATTAGTGTTAGTGTAAATAGGTTAATTGTCTAGTGGTCGTTCCTTGTTGGATAAAAATATTGTCAAATTATACTTTACACATCTAGACGATACTGCCGAAAGTTTTCTGGTTCATTCGGGATAATTTCTTGATTGTGTGTATTACTGGTTCATGAAATGATTGTAGTGGATGGATTATTTATCTTCGATGGTGGTCTTTCAGATCTTCTTTCACAAACGGGTTAACAATTTTTATATTTTTATTTTAATTACATCTCGACACGCACTATTAAACTGTTCTCCATCACAATTAACAATTAAGTTTTATTTCTTCTTTTTTAGTCACCGAACTCGTACAAACTTCTTAAATTTTGATTGGTCATTTATGTACAGGTTAAATGTTATATGATCGATTCCCATTAATTACTTTACATTTTTCTAAATTACCTTTAATAGATAATTTTATTATTATACTCTAATGATACATGCACTGTTTACATGATGATTAATTATATAATTATAAACAATTTGATACTAAACATGCCTCAGTTTATAACTGTAAAACCTTATTAATTTGAATTTCTATGATATGTGGTGGAACAATTTGTTATGGTTGATTGTAATTTCTACTTTGACTGCCTGAGATAAATATATTTACATAAATTAACTGGTGACATAAAATCTTATAGCATACAACAAAAACTCTTAATAATAATACTTGTTTTTAACAACTTTAATTATTTTATACTTTTAAACTATTGTCTGTATGATAATAATAAAAACACCTTTTATAAATAATAAATAACACTGTTTAACGGTAGTCTGTGTCACTATTTATATTATATCACTCATCACTGTAAAGGTTTGTGTCCCTTTTTCTATCCTTAATTATATGCCTATACGATTTTAATTAATACAATTTTTATTTTGTGAATAGGTACTCTTTATTAGGTTTAATTGTGTTTCAGGGTAAGTTGATTAGGCCTACTAGGTTTTTTATTTAACTTTTTGTCTGTTTACTGCCCTATTCTACTGGGTTATTTCTGGGTTTCTGATAATATTAAATAAGTCAAACCTACTAGGTTCCTTTAATTTGCTAGCAATTATTATTTTTTGGTTCCTCTCTGGATCGGATTTCACTATTATTTACTATTCTTTTTGTAACATTTTGTTTCGTTACAAATTGCCTCCCTTCAGAAGTAATTATTTCTGAACACTTCATTAGGTGTGAGGACATAATTACTTATGTTATTTTTCCTTTTCTTCCTCGTCATATTTTTTTTCATGGATTGTTGATTATAATCTTCTGAATTGCTACTATTGGGCTAGTATATGGTGATTGGCTGTGCTCAATTATATCATTTAACAACATTTTATTAATTTCAGCTCTAACCGCCTCCTTTAATGAATGTGGTATAGGATAGGATTTTCTGTGGAATTCTGCTGGTTCTTTAAATTGTATTCTACACTGATAGTTTTTTACTTTTCCTGGTTTTTCTGAAAATACATGTTTATACTTCTTATATATTATAATGAGATCTTCTACTTGTTTTGCTGTCAAATTATTTGTGCCTTGGTGTCTAAACTCCCTTATCTCCTGTAAATTACTGTTCCACAGGTCTTCATTTGTCATATTATAGATTATTTTTCTGCATTGGGTGTCATTCTTTAAAAAATTTAATTCCCTAACTTGGTGATGGGTACGGTTCAGAGGGGTACCATCGCTTCCTATTAACTCTGCCGTCCACATAACACCTTCTGAGTTCAAGGACACCTTCTCCTTGCTCAAATCAATAATGGCTGAATATTTCCTCAGCATATCGCATCCGATTAATAATTCGAATGGTAGGCCGATTGCGACCAAACATATAATATTAATTGTAACACCTTTGCTTTCTATTTCCAATGACACTTGTTTTCTCACTGTTTTATTTTGACGCCCAGTGGCACCCATTAAAATAACATTATTGACAGGTACGGTAGGTATTATATTTTTACTTTGTTTCTGTATTCTCTCCAGTTCAGCGTCGTTAATAAGTGATACATTTGCACCAGTATCTATCATTATTCGTGTAGGAATTCCTTCAATTTGAGCGATTATGTATACAATTTCATTATGCTGGTTGATTCTACTTGTCACCGTTTCCTCCAACAGTTCTTCTCGAAGATTTTCAAATAATAATTGTAAATAATAGTAAGATTTTGACTATCCGTCCTTAAACTTTGGTTGTTGTTATACTTCAAAATTCTTTTATTTTCCATAATTAGTTTTTCATAATTAGTTGGTAGTAATTTGTTATTACTATGTTTTTGAATTTGGTGGTTTTTGTACCCAGTAGTTAGTAGCAGTAAGGGGTCGCGAGGGTTTATTACTGCCTCACTCCGTTTAAATTAAGGCTATCATGATTATTTTCCGGGCATGACTGTTGATTTGCCTGGAATGGTGTGCTGGTTCCTGGTTGTTCAACCTCTCGGTTGTCTAATTGTTCACTTCTCTTTGATTCTTGGAAGTCCTCCTGGCTTCTACTTCTTACTCGGTTATAATGGTGACTCATCCCTCTGGGATTTCCTCTTTGATCATAACTGTTATTAAAACTGTTCCTCCGAGGTTGATGGTATCTCCAGTAATCCCCTTCTTCTGCACTAATATAATTTATTCTTGGTCTGTACGGACGATTATTATTATAATTACCCTGGTTATTATTATTGGTATTAACTCCTGAGTTATTTCTAAAATTATTATAATTTTGGTTTGTTCGGTAGTTATTATAATTATTATTAATTCTATTACCCGGATGGTAATTTTGATTGGTCCTGTTGTTACTATTATTGTTAATTAGATTTCGATTGAAATTTGCTTGTTGGTTACTATTTGGAGTAAAATTTTGGTTGGAACTACGGTCGTTGCCATTAAAGTTATAACTATTCCGGTTATTTATGTTATTATAGTAATTAGGATTCATACCATGGTTATTATTTCTTGAACCGCACTGATCAGTTCGTTGTCTGCTTCTTTTGTAGTAACCCTCGTGTTCATAATTTTCTAATAAGTCAGCCATTGCGTGGACCATTTTAATCTGGCTTCCCAGGCGTGCTCTGGCAATTCCTGTGTCATAATGGTATGCCATTTTAGTTACTAGGGATTCTTCTGGTATTCTTGGCTCTAGGTGTCTCGCCAAACACACCTTTCCCCAGAAGTAAGTAGTTGGAGATGTACCTCTATTTCCATCATATCTTCCCTGACAAATGTTGTCCCTTATAATATTTTGTATAGCTTCGGACCAATATTTTTCTTTAAACAGTTTTTTAAATTGAGCGTAGTCCACTATCTCATTCCTGGTTGCTGTCCACCAGTTGTCCGTAATCTCCCTAAAATGCTCATCCAACATCTCTCTAATCGAGCTCCAGATAGTTATTCGATGTTTATTAAAATGTTCCTCGATTCTGGCCAGGAATTCCATGGGGTTTCTACGATAATTTTTGAAATTAATCTCTTCTCTGGTTTCGTTTGTGGAAATATGAGTAATGTGATTTGGTCTGGTCCTAATTAATTCAATGTCTTCTTGATTTTGGCGTACTTGACCAGTTAAATTATTCACTGTAGTGTTAATATTGTCACACCTTTCTCCGGTTTGTTTCTGTAAATTTACTAAATTTTCTTGTTCCTTCTGTATTCCTTCTATTTGAATACGATTATTTTCTTGGACCTGGTCTATTCTAGCATTTACCACTACTTTGTTTTGTGTGATGGTTTCGTTAGCTTTTCTCAATCTCTCATTAATGTCAGCTGTTTCTTGCTTCCTTTCCTCATCGAGTTTGTCCATCTTCTGGTTAATTGTATCATTGACCTGTTCAATTCTACCATTAATTCTTCTTAAATTTTCTTCATTGATTTGTCTGAACTCTTCCTTCATTTGGTTATTATTGTCACTTATAGTTTGCCTTAAGGTTTCATTAGTACTTTCTTTAATACTGTCAATTTTTTCATTTATCCGTTTTAAACTCTCATTAGTGGTTTCGTTTTGTTTCCTAAAATTTTCATTAGTTTCTTCTTTGTTTTGGTCAAATCTTTCCTCCATCTGTTTTATTAAATTTTCACTCATTTTCTCGTTTTGTACCCTTGAGTTCTCGTTAATCTCTTCCTTCATACCGTCTATTTTCTCATTTGTTCGTCTGTTATCTTCCTTGATGCTATCAAATTTTTCCTCCATTTGTTTTAATAAGTTTTGACTCAAAATTTCATTTTGTTTCTTTGAGTTTTTAGTGAATTCTTCCTTCTGCTTCTTAGAGTCTTCTTTAATTAATTCCCATAGTTGTTGCAAATCCAGGCCTCCTCTGGCTTCCTCTCTTACTACCGTTTCCACATCCTCCACCGATGTTACTTCTTTCTCTTCCATCCTGACTTCTTTCTCTACCTCCTTCGTCCATCTCAGTGACGACGTCCTTTTATGCATCTTTATTATTTTTTGGAACTTATAGCAGTCACCAGCTAAAAATTAGGAAATTAATTTGCTTGTTTCAATTTCTTCACCTAATATTCCCTAATTTCAGCCTCACTAGTTGGTGCGCCAATTTATAATACGACTCGTGTACCCGTAGTATCTTAATGGTATAATAATTTGCCTGTGTTGTTCCTTGTATATGTTAATTTGTAATAACTAGTTGTAAATAGTGTATCAGCTGATCATGGAATATTTATGTTGTGTGTTTACAAATGTGATTTAAATATATAAGTAAAAGAATTGAATTATTCTGCCTTGGTTTCTGAATCAGAATTATAATTATTCCAGTTCAGTAGTTAGAACTCCAAAAATCCATTCAAAATAGCGGTCGAGTCATCCCAAACAATTTTCAAGTCACCTTCGATATTAGGCTTTAACCTATTATTTGAGGTTAATCTTGGTTTTTGCAGTTTGCGTACTTCCAATGACTCCCCGAATTCTTCTTATCCTTGTTAATTATAAAATAAATGCTGATAATATATTACGTTCCTGAAATAATAACGCATGGATATGATTTAATAACATAATGGTTTAATCTCTGTAATATAAATTCAAATTATTGGAAAATTCCATTCGATTCATACGGTTGTCACAATCGATATTTATCTCAGGATTTAATAATTAAATAATTTTAATATATTTCGTGGGAATTCTTGTGGCTGCTACGAAAAGTTCCTTTACATGATAATTAATAATATAGAGCACCTTTACAAACAATCTATTACTTATAATCTAAAAAATTACAAAAATTATATATTAAGTTACATACAAGTTTTGACGATATTCAATACGCTTCGTAAAAGCATGTAGGTTAGAGTAACGTCAACATCATGGCTACCATTGTCCGTCTTAGAAAATAATGAAGTTTATTAATGTGTACAATAAATGTTTCCTTGTAATCACTGTTCGCTTAGATATTGAATTTGTTTTCACTTTAAAATGTTTACTAGTGATTAGTGTTAGTGTAAATTGGTATATTGTCTAGTGGTTGTTCCTTGTTGGATAAAAATATTGTCAAATTATACTTTACACATCTAGACGATACTGCCGAAAGTTTTCTGGTTCATTCGGGATAATTTCTTGATTGTGTGTATTACTGGTTCATGAAATGATTGTAGTGGATGGATTATTTATCTTCGATGGTGGTCATTCAGATCTTGTTTCACAAACGGGTTAACAATTTTTATATTTTTATTTTAATTACATCTCGACACGCACTATTAAACTGTTCTCCATCACAATTAACAATTAAGTTTTATTTCTTCTTTTTTAGTCACCGAACTCGTACAAACTTCTTAAATTTTGATTGGTCATTTATGTACAGGTTAAATGTTATATGATCAATTCCCATTAATTACTTTACATTTTTCTAAATTACCTTTAATAGATAATTTTATTATTATACTCTAATGATACATGCACTGTTTACATGATGATTAATTATATAATTATAAACAATTTGATACTAAACATGCCTCAGTTTATAACTGTAAAACCTTATTAATTTGAATTTCTATGATATGTGGTGGAACAATTTGTTATGGTTGATTGTAATTTCTACTTTGACTGCCTGAGATAAATATATTTACATAAATTAACTGGTGACATAAAATCTTATAGCATACAACAAAAACTCTTAATAATAATACTTGTTTTTAACAACTTTAATTATTTCATACTTTTAAACTATTGTCTGTATGATAATAATAAAAACACCTTTTATAAATAATAAATAACACTGTTTAACGGTAGTCTGTGTCACTATTTATATTATATCACTCATCACTGTAAAGGTTTGTGTCCCTTTTTCTATCCTTAATTATATGCCTATACGATTTTAATTAATACAATTTTTATTTTGTGAATAGGTACTCTTTATTAGGTTTAATTGTGTCTCAGGGTAAGTTGATTAGGCCTACTAGGTTTTTTATTTATTTTTTGTCTGTTTACTGCCCTATTCTACTGGGTTATTTCTGGGTTTCTGATAATATGAAATAAGTCAAACCTACTAGGTTCCTTTAATTTGCTAGCAATTATTATTTTTTGGTTCCTCTCTGGATCGGATTTCACTATTATTTACTATTCTTTCTGTAACATTTTGTTTCGTTACAAATTGCCTCCCTTCAGAAGTAATTATTTCTGAACACTTCATTAGGTGTGAGGACATAATTACTTATGTTATTTTTCCTTTTCTTCCTCGTCATATTTTTTTTCATGGATTGTTGATTATAATCTTCTGAATTGCTACTATTGGGCTAGTATATGGTGATTGGCTGTGCTCAATTATATCATTTAACAACATTTTATTAATTTCAGCTCTAACCGCCTCCTTTAATGAATGTGGTATAGGATAGGATTTTCTGTGGAATTCTGCTGGTTCTTTAAATTGTATTCTACACTGATAGTTTTTTACTTTTCCTGGTTTTTCTGAAAATACATGTTTATACTTCTTATATATTATAATGAGATCTTCTACTTGTTTTGCTGTCAAATTATTTGTGCCTTGGTGTCTAAACTCCCTTATCTCCTGTAAATTACTGTTCCACAGGTCTTCATTTGTCATATTATAGATTATTTTTCTGCATTGGGTGTCATTCTTTAAAAAATTTAATTCCCTAACTTGGTGATGGGTACGGTTCAGAGGGGTACCATCGCTTCCTATTAACTCTGCCGTCCACATAACACCTTCTGAGTTCAAGGACACCTTCTCCTTGCTCAAATCAATAATGGCTGAATATTTCCTCAGCATATCGCATCCGATTAATAATTCGAATGGTAGGCCGATTGCGACCAAACATATAATATTAATTGTAACACCTTTGCTTTCTATTTCCAATGACACTTGTTTTCTCACTGTTTTATTTTGACGCCCAGTGGCACCCATTAAAATAACATTATTGACAGGTACGGTAGGTATTATATTTTTACTTTGTTTCTGTATTCTCTCCAGTTCAGCGTCGTTAATAAGTGATACATTTGCACCAGTATCTATCATTATTCGTGTAGGAATTCCTTCAATTTGAGCGATTATGTATACAATTTCATTATGCTGGTTGATTCTACTTGTCACCGTTTCCTCCAACAGTTCTTCTCGAAGATTTTCAAATAATAATTGTAAATAATAGTAAGATTTTGACTATCCGTCCTTAAACTTTGGTTGTTGTTATACTTCAAAATTCTTTTATTTTCCATAATTAGTTTTTCATAATTAGTTGGTAGTAATTTGTTATTACTATGTTTTTGAATTTGGTGGTTTTTGTACCCAGTAGTTAGTAGCAGTAAGGGGTCGCGAGGGTTTATTACTGCCTCACTCCGTTTAAATTAAGGCTATCATGATTATTTTCCGGGCATGACTGTTGATTTGCCTGGAATGGTGTGCTGGTTCCTGGTTGTTCAACCTCTCGGTTGTCTAATTGTTCACTTCTCTTTGATTCTCGGAAGTCCTCCTGGCTTCTACTTCCTACTCGGTTATAATGGTGACTCATCCCTCTGGGATTTCCTCTTTGATCATAACTGTTATTAAACTGTTCCTCCGAGGTTGATGGTATCTCCAGTAATCCCCTTCTTCTGCACTAATATAATTTATTCTTGGTCTGTACGGACGATTATTATTATAATTACCCTGGTTATTATTATTGGTATTAACTCCTGAGTTATTTCTAAAATTATTATAATTTTGGTTTGTTCGGTAGTTATTATAATTATTATTAATTCTATTACCCGGATGGTAATTTTGATTGGGCCTGTTGTTACTATTATTGTTAATTAGATTTCGATTGAAATTTGCTTGTTGGTTACTATTTGGAGTAAAATTTTGGTTGGAACTACGATCGTTGCCATTAAAGTTATAACTATTCCGGTTATTTATGTTATTATAGTAATTAGGATTCATACCATGGTTATTATTTCTTGAACCGCACTGATCAGTTCGTTGTCTGCTTCTTTTGTAGTAACCCTCGTGTTCATAATTTTCTAATAAGTCAGCCATTGCGTGGACCATTTTAATCTGGCTTCCCAGGTGTGCTCTGGCAATTCCTGTGTCATAATGGTATGCCATTTTAGTTACTAGGGATTCTTCTGGTATTCTTGGCTCTAGGTGTCTCGCCAAACACACCTTTCCCCAGAAGTAAGTAGTTGGAGATGTACCTCTATTTCCATCATATCTTCCCTGACAAATGTTGTCCCTTATAATATTTTGTATAGCTTCGGACCAATATTTTTCTTTAAACAGTTTTTTAAATTGAGCGTAGTCCACTATCTCATTCCTGGTTGCTGTCCACCAGTTGTCCGTAATCTCCCTAAAATGCTCATCCAACATCTCTCTAATCGAGCTCCAGATAGTTATTCGATGTTTATTAAAATGTTCCTCGATTCTGGCCAGGAATTCCATGGGGTTTCTACGATAATTTTTGAAATTAATCTCTTCTCTGGTTTCGTTTGTGGAAATATGAGTAATGTGATTTGGTCTGGTCCTAATTAATTCAATGTCTTCTTGATTTTGGCGTACTTGACCAGTTAAATTATTCACTGTAGTGTTAATATTGTCACACCTTTCTCCGGTTTGTTTCTGTAAATTTACTAAATTTTCTTGTTCCTTCTGTATTCCTTCTATTTGAATACGATTATTTTCTTGGACCTGGTCTATTCTAGCATTTACCACTACTTTGTTTTGTGTGATGGTTTCGTTAGCTTTTCTCAATCTCTCATTAATGTCAGCTGTTTCTTGCTTCCTTTCCTCATCGAGTTTGTCCATCTTCTGGTTAATTGTATCATTGACCTGTTCAATTCTACCATTAATTCTTCTTAAATTTTCTTCATTGATTTGTCTGAACTCTTCCTTCATTTGGTTATTATTGTCACTTATAGTTTGCCTTAAGGTTTCATTAGTACTTTCTTTAATACTGTCAATTTTTTCATTTATCCGTTTTAAACTCTCATTAGTGGTTTCGTTTTGTTTCCTAAAATTTTCATTAGTTTCTTCTTTGTTTTGGTCAAATCTTTCCTCCATCTGTTTTATTAAATTTTCACTCATTTTCTCGTTTTGTACCCTTGAGTTCTCGTTAATCTCTTCCTTCATACCGTCTATTTTCTCATTTGTTCGTCTGTTATCTTCCTTGATGCTATCAAATTTTTCCTCCATTTGTTTTAATAAGTTTTGACTCAAAATTTCATTTTGTTTCTTTGAGTTTTTACTGAATTCTTCCTTCTGCTTCTTAGAGTCTTCTTTAATTAATTCCCATAGTTGTTGCAAATCCAGGCCTCCTCTGGCTTCCTCTCTTACTACCGTTTCCACATCCTCCACCGATGTTACTTCTTTCTCTTCCATCCTGACTTCTTTCTCTCCCACCTTCGTCCGTCTAAGTGACGACGCCCTTTTAGGCATCGTTATTATTTTTTGGAATTTATAGCAGTCACCAGCTAAAAATTAGGAAATTAATTTGCTTGTTTCAATTTCTTCACCTAATATTCCCTAATTTCAGCCTCACTAGTTGGTGCGCCAATTTATAATACGACTCGTGTACCCGTAGTATCTTAATGGTATAATAATTTGCCTGTGTTGTTCCTTGTATATGTTAATTTGTAATAACTAGTTGTAAATAGTGTATCAGCTGATCATGGAATATTTATGTTGTGTGTTTACAAATGTGATTTAAATATATAAGTAAAAGAATTGAATTATTCTGCCTTGGTTTCTGAATCAGAATTATAATTATTCCAGTTCAGTAGTTAGAACTCCAAAAATCCATTCAAAATAGCGGTCGAGTCATCCCAAACAATTTTCAAGTCACCTTCGATATTAGGCTTTAACCTATTATTTGAGGTTAATCTTGGTTTTTGCAGTTTGCGTACTTCCAATGACTCCCCGAATTCTTCTTATCCTTGTTAATTATAAAATAAATGCTGATAATATATTACGTTCCTGAAATAATAACGCATGGATATGATTTAATAACATAATGGTTTAATCTCTGTAATATAAATTCAAATTATTGGAAAATTCCATTCGATACATACGGTTGTCACAATCGATATTTATCTCAGGATTTAATAATTAAATAATTTTAATATATTTCGTGGGAATTCTTGTGGCTGCTACGAAAAGTTCCTTTACATGATAATTAATAATATAGAGCACCTTTACAAACAATCTATTACTTATAATCTAAAAAATTACAAAAATTATATATTAAGTTACATACAAGTTTTGACGATATTCAATACGCTTCGTAAAAGCATGTAGGTTAGAGTAACGTCAACATCATGGCTACCATTGTCCGTCTTAGAAAATAATGAAGTTTATTAATGTGTACAATAAATGTTTCCTTGTAATCACTGTTCGCTTAGATATTGAATTTGTTTTCACTTTAAAATGTTTACTAGTGATTAGTGTTAGTGTAAATTGGTATATTGTCTAGTGGTCGTTCCTTGTTGGATAAAAATATTGTCAAATTATACTTTACACATCTAGACGATACTGCCGAAAGTTTTCTGGTTCATTCGGGATAATTTCTTGATTGTGTGTATTACTGGTTCATGAAATGATTGTAGTGGATGGATTATTTATCTTCGATGGTGGTCATTCAGATCTTCTTTCACAAACGGGTTAACAATTTTTATATTTTTATTTTAATTACATCTCGACACGCACTATTAAACTGTTCTCCATCACAATTAACAATTAAGTTTTATTTCTTCTTTTTTAGTCACCGAACTCGTACAAACTTCTTAAATTTTGATTGGTCATTTATGTACAGGTTAAATGTTATATGATCAATTCCCATTAATTACTTTACATTTTTCTAAATTACCTTTAATAGATAATTTTATTATTATACTCTAATGATACATGCACTGTTTACATGATGATTAATTATATAATTATAAACAATTTGATACTAAACATGCCTCAGTTTATAACTGTAAAACCTTATTAATTTGAATTTCTATGATATGTGGTGGAACAATTTGTTATGGTTGATTGTAATTTCTACTTTGACTGCCTGAGATAAATATATTTACATAAATTAACTGGTGACATAAAATCTTATAGCATACAACAAAAACTCTTAATAATAATACTTGTTTTTAACAACTTTAATTATTTCATACTTTTAAACTATTGTCTGTATGATAATAATAAAAACACCTTTTATAAATAATAAATAACACTGTTTAACGGTAGTCTGTGTCACTATTTATATTATATCACTCATCACTGTAAAGGTTTGTGTCCCTTTTTCTATCCTTAATTATATGCCTATACGATTTTAATTAATACAATTTTTATTTTGTGAATAGGTACTCTTTATTAGGTTTAATTGTGTTTCAGGGTAAGTTGATTAGGCCTACTAGGTTTTTTATTTAACTTTTTGTCTGTTTACTGGCCTATTCTACTGGGTTATTTCTGGGTTTCTTGATAATATTAAATAAGTCAAACCTACTAGGTTCCTTTAATTTGCTAGCAATTATTATTTTTTGGTTCCTCTCTGGATCGGATTTCACTATTATTTACTATTCTTTTTGTAACATTTTGTTTCGTTACAAATTGCCTCCCTTCAGAAGTAATTATTTCTGAACACTTCATTAGGTGTGAGGACATAATTACTTATGTTATTTTTCCTTTTCTTCCTCGTCATATTATTTTTCATGGATTGTTGATTATAATCTTCTGAATTGCTACTATTGGGCTAGTATATGGTGATTGGCTGTGCTCAATTATATCATTTAACAACATTTTATTAATTTCAGCTCTAACCGCCTCCTTTAATGAATGTGGTATAGGATAGGATTTTCTGTGGAATTCTGCTGGTTCTTTAAATTGTATTCTACACTGATAGTTTTTTACTTTTCCTGGTTTTTCTGAAAATACATGTTTATACTTCTTATATATTATAATGAGATCTTCTACTTGTTTTGCTGTCAAACTATTTGTGCCTTGGTGTCTAAACTCCCTTATCTCCTGTAAATTACTGTTCCACAGGTCTTCATTTGTCATATTATAGATTATTTTTCTGCATTGGGTGTCATTCTTTAAAAAATTTAATTCCCTAACTTGGTGATGGGTACGGTTCAGAGGGGTACCATCGCTTCCTATTAACTCTGCCGTCCACATAACACCTTCTGAGTTCAAGGACACCTTCTCCTTGCTCAAATCAATAATGGCTGAATATTTCCTCAGCATATCGCATCCGATTAATAATTCGAATGGTAGGCTGATTGCGACCAAACATATAATATTAATTGTAACACCTTTGCTTTCTATTTCCAATGACACTTGTTTTCTCACTGTTTTATTTTGACGCCCAGTGGCACCCATTAAAATAACATTATTGACAGGTACGGTAGGTATTATATTTTTACTTTGTTTCTGTATTCTCTCCAGTTCAGCGTCGTTAATAAGTGATACATTTGCACCAGTATCTATCATTATTCGTGTAGGAATTCCTTCAATTTGAGCGATTATGTATACAATTTCATTATGCTGGTTGATTCTACTTGTCACCGTTTCCTCCAACAGTTCTTCTCGAAGATTTTCAAATAATAATTGTAAATAATAGTAAGATTTTGACTATCCGTCCTTAAACTTTGGTTGTTGTTATACTTCAAAATTCTTTTATTTTCCATAATTAGTTTTTCATAATTAGTTGGTAGTAATTTGTTATTACTATGTTTTTGAATTTGGTGGTTTTTGTACCCAGTAGTTAGTAGCAGTAAGGGGTCGCGAGGGTTTATTACTGCCTCACTCCGTTTAAATTAAGGCTATCATGATTATTTTCCGGGCATGACTGTTGATTTGCCTGGAATGGTGTGCTGGTTCCTGGTTGTTCAACCTCTCGGTTGTCTAATTGTTCACTTCTCTTTGATTCTCGGAAGTCCTCCTGGCTTCTACTTCCTACTCGGTTATAATGGTGACTCATCCCTCTGGGATTTCCTCTTTGATCATAACTGTTATTAAAACTGTTCCTCCGAGGTTGATGGTATCTCCAGTAATCCCCTTCTTCTGCACTAATATAATTTATTCTTGGTCTGTACGGACGATTATTATTATAATTACCCTGGTTATTATTATTGGTATTAACTCCTGAGTTATTTCTAAAATTATTATAATTTTTGTTTGTTCGGTAGTTATTATAATTATTATTAATTCTATTACCCGGATGGTAATTTTGATTGGGCCTGTTGTTATTATTATTGTTAATTAGATTTCGATTGAAATTTGCTTGTTGGTTACTATTTGGAGTAAAATTTTGGTTGGAACTACGATCGTTGCCATTAAAGTTATAACTATTCCGGTTATTTATGTTATTATAGTAATTAGGATTCATACCATGGTTATTATTTCTTGAACCGCACTGATCAGTTCGTTGTCTGCTTCTTTTGTAGTAACCCTCGTGTTCATAATTTTCTAATAAGTCAGCCATTGCGTGGACCATTTTAATCTGGCTTCCCAGGCGTGCTCTGGCAATTCCTGTGTCATAATGGTATGCCATTTTAGTTACTAGGGATTCTTCTGGTATTCTTGGCTCTAGGTGTCTCGCCAAACACACCTTTCCCCAGAAGTAAGTAGTTGGAGATGTACCTCTATTTCCATCATATCTTCCCTGACAAATGTTGTCCCTTATAATATTTTGTATAGCTTCGGACCAATATTTTTGTTTAAACAGTTTTTTAAATTGAGCGTAGTCCACTATCTCATTCCTGGTTGCTGTCCACCAGTTGTCCGTAATCTCCCTAAAATGCTCATCCAACATCTCTCTAATCGAGCTCCAGATAGTTATTCGATGTTTATTAAAATTTTCCTCGATTCTGGCCAGCAATTCCATGGGGTTTCTACGATAATTTTTGAAATTAATCTCTTCTCTGGTTTCGTTTGTGGAAATATGAGTAATGTGATTTGGTCTGGTCCTAATTAATTCAATGTCTTCTTGATTTTGGCGTACTTGACCAGTTAAATTATTCACTGTAGTGTTAATATTGTCACACCTTTCTCCGGTTTGTTTCTGTAAATTTACTAAATTTTCTTGTTCCTTCTGTATTCCTTCTATTTGAATACGATTATTTTCTTGGACCTGGTCTATTCTAGCATTTACCACTACTTTGTTTTGTGTGATGGTTTCGTTAGCTTTTCTCAATCTCTCATTAATGTCAGCTGTTTCTTGCTTCCTTTCCTCATCGAGTTTGTCCATCTTCTGGTTAATTGTATCATTGACCTGTTCAATTCTACCATTAATTCTTCTTAAATTTTCTTCATTGATTTGTCTGAACTCTTCCTTCATTTGGTTATTATTGTCACTTATAGTTTGCCTTAAGGTTTCATTAGTACTTTCTTTAATACTGTCAATTTTTTCATTTATCCGTTTTAAACTCTCATTAGTGGTTTCGTTTTGTTTCCTAAAATTTTCATTAGTTTCTTCTTTGTTTTGGTCAAATCTCTCCTCCATCTGTTTTATTAAATTTTCACTCATTTTCTCGTTTTGTACCCTTGAGTTCTCGTTAATCTCTTCCTTCATACCGTCTATTTTCTCATTTGTTCGTCTGTTATCTTCCTTGATGCTATCAAATTTTTCCTCCATTTGTTTTAATAAGTTTTGACTCAAAATTTCATTTTGTTTCTTTGAGTTTTTAGTGAATTCTTCCTTCTGCTTCTTAGAGTCTTCTTTAATTAATTCCCATAGTTGTTGCAAATCCAGGCCTCCTCTGGCTTCCTCTCTTACTACCGTTTCCACATCCTCCACCGATGTTACTTCTTTCTCTTCCATCCTGACTTCTTTCTCTGCCTCCTTCGTCCGTCTCAGTGACGACGCCCTTTTATGCATCTTTATTATTTTTTGGAACTTATAGCAGTCGCCAGCTAAAAATTAGGAAATTAATTTGCTTGTTTCAATTTCTTCACCTAATATTCCCTAATTTCAGCCTCACTAGTTGGTGCGCCAATTTATAATACGACTCGTGTACCCGTAGTATCTTAATGGTATAATAATTTGCCTGTGTTGTTCCTTGTATATGTTAATTTGTAATAACTAGTTGTAAATAGTGTATCAGCTGATCGTGGAATATTTATGTTGTGTGTTTACGAATGTGATTTAAATATATAAGTAAAAGAATTGAATTATTCTGCCTTGGTTTCTGAATCAGAATTATAATTATTCCAGTTCAGTAGTTAGAACTCCAAAAATCCATTCAAAAATAGCGGTCGAGTCATCCCAAACAATTTTCAAGTCACCTTCGATTTTAGGCTTTAACCTATTATTTGAGGTTAATCTTGGTTTTTGCAGTTTGCGTACTTCCAATGACTCCCCGAATTCTTCTTATCCTTGTTAATTATAAAATAAATGCTGATAATATATTACGTTCCTGAAATAATAACGCATGGATATGATTTAATAACATAATGGTTTAATCTCTGTAATATAAATTCAAATTATTGGAAAATTCCATTCGATTCATACGGTTGTCACAATCGATATTTATCTCAGGATTTAATAATTAAATAATTTTAATATATTTCGTGGGAATTCTTGTGGCTGCTACGAAAAGTTCCTTTACATGATAATTAATAATATAGAGCACCTTTACAAACAATCTATTACTTATAATCTAAAAAATTACAAAAATTATATATTAAGTTACATACAAGTTTTGACGATATTCAATACGCTTCGTAAAAGCATGTAGGTTAGAGTAACGTCAACATCATGGCTACCATTGTCCGTCTTAGAAAATAATGAAGTTTATTAATGTGTACAATAAATGTTTCCTTGTAATCACTGTTCGCTTAGATATTGAATTTGTTTTCACTTTAAAATGTTTACTAGTGATTAGTGTTAGTGTAAATTGGTATATTGTCTAGTGGTTGTTCCTTGTTGGATAAAAATATTGTCAAATTATACTTTACACATCTAGACGATACTGCCGAAAGTTTTCTGGTTCATTCGGGATAATTTCTTGATTGTGTGTATTACTGGTTCATGAAATGATTGTAGTGGATGGATTATTTATCTTCGATGGTGGTCATTCAGATCTTGTTTCACAAACGGGTTAACAATTTTTATATTTTTATTTTAATTACATCTCGACACGCACTATTAAACTGTTCTCCATCACAATTAACAATTAAGTTTTATTTCTTCTTTTTTAGTCACCGAACTCGTACAAACTTCTTAAATTTTGATTGGTCATTTATGTACAGGTTAAATGTTATATGATCAATTCCCATTAATTACTTTACATTTTTCTAAATTACCTTTAATAGATAATTTTATTATTATACTCTAATGATACATGCACTGTTTACATGATGATTAATTATATAATTATAAACAATTTGATACTAAACATGCCTCAGTTTATAACTGTAAAACCTTATTAATTTGAATTTCTATGATATGTGGTGGAACAATTTGTTATGGTTGATTGTAATTTCTACTTTGACTGCCTGAGATAAATATATTTACATAAATTAACTGGTGACATAAAATCTTATAGCATACAACAAAAACTCTTAATAATAATACTTGTTTTTAACAACTTTAATTATTTCATACTTTTAAACTATTGTCTGTATGATAATAATAAAAACACCTTTTATAAATAATAAATAACACTGTTTAACGGTAGTCTGTGTCACTATTTATATTATATCACTCATCACTGTAAAGGTTTGTGTCCCTTTTTCTATCCTTAATTATATGCCTATACGATTTTAATTAATACAATTTTTATTTTGTGAATAGGTACTCTTTATTAGGTTTAATTGTGTCTCAGGGTAAGTTGATTAGGCCTACTAGGTTTTTTATTTATTTTTTGTCTGTTTACTGCCCTATTCTACTGGGTTATTTCTGGGTTTCTGATAATATGAAATAAGTCAAACCTACTAGGTTCCTTTAATTTGCTAGCAATTATTATTTTTTGGTTCCTCTCTGGATCGGATTTCACTATTATTTACTATTCTTTCTGTAACATTTTGTTTCGTTACAAATTGCCTCCCTTCAGAAGTAATTATTTCTGAACACTTCATTAGGTGTGAGGACATAATTACTTATGTTATTTTTCCTTTTCTTCCTCGTCATATTTTTTTTCATGGATTGTTGATTATAATCTTCTGAATTGCTACTATTGGGCTAGTATATGGTGATTGGCTGTGCTCAATTATATCATTTAACAACATTTTATTAATTTCAGCTCTAACCGCCTCCTTTAATGAATGTGGTATAGGATAGGATTTTCTGTGGAATTCTGCTGGTTCTTTAAATTGTATTCTACACTGATAGTTTTTTACTTTTCCTGGTTTTTCTGAAAATACATGTTTATACTTCTTATATATTATAATGAGATCTTCTACTTGTTTTGCTGTCAAATTATTTGTGCCTTGGTGTCTAAACTCCCTTATCTCCTGTAAATTACTGTTCCACAGGTCTTCATTTGTCATATTATAGATTATTTTTCTGCATTGGGTGTCATTCTTTAAAAAATTTAATTCCCTAACTTGGTGATGGGTACGGTTCAGAGGGGTACCATCGCTTCCTATTAACTCTGCCGTCCACATAACACCTTCTGAGTTCAAGGACACCTTCTCCTTGCTCAAATCAATAATGGCTGAATATTTCCTCAGCATATCGCATCCGATTAATAATTCGAATGGTAGGCCGATTGCGACCAAACATATAATATTAATTGTAACACCTTTGCTTTCTATTTCCAATGACACTTGTTTTCTCACTGTTTTATTTTGACGCCCAGTGGCACCCATTAAAATAACATTATTGACAGGTACGGTAGGTATTATATTTTTACTTTGTTTCTGTATTCTCTCCAGTTCAGCGTCGTTAATAAGTGATACATTTGCACCAGTATCTATCATTATTCGTGTAGGAATTCCTTCAATTTGAGCGATTATGTATACAATTTCATTATGCTGGTTGATTCTACTTGTCACCGTTTCCTCCAACAGTTCTTCTCGAAGATTTTCAAATAATAATTGTAAATAATAGTAAGATTTTGACTATCCGTCCTTAAACTTTGGTTGTTGTTATACTTCAAAATTCTTTTATTTTCCATAATTAGTTTTTCATAATTAGTTGGTAGTAATTTGTTATTACTATGTTTTTGAATTTGGTGGTTTTTGTACCCAGTAGTTAGTAGCAGTAAGGGGTCGCGAGGGTTTATTACTGCCTCACTCCGTTTAAATTAAGGCTATCATGATTATTTTCCGGGCATGACTGTTGATTTGCCTGGAATGGTGTGCTGGTTCCTGGTTGTTCAACCTCTCGGTTGTCTAATTGTTCACTTCTCTTTGATTCTCGGAAGTCCTCCTGGCTTCTACTTCCTACTCGGTTATAATGGTGACTCATCCCTCTGGGATTTCCTCTTTGATCATAACTGTTATTAAACTGTTCCTCCGAGGTTGATGGTATCTCCAGTAATCCCCTTCTTCTGCACTAATATAATTTATTCTTGGTCTGTACGGACGATTATTATTATAATTACCCTGGTTATTATTATTGGTATTAACTCCTGAGTTATTTCTAAAATTATTATAATTTTGGTTTGTTCGGTAGTTATTATAATTATTATTAATTCTATTACCCGGATGGTAATTTTGATTGGGCCTGTTGTTACTATTATTGTTAATTAGATTTCGATTGAAATTTGCTTGTTGGTTACTATTTGGAGTAAAATTTTGGTTGGAACTACGATCGTTGCCATTAAAGTTATAACTATTCCGGTTATTTATGTTATTATAGTAATTAGGATTCATACCATGGTTATTATTTCTTGAACCGCACTGATCAGTTCGTTGTCTGCTTCTTTTGTAGTAACCCTCGTGTTCATAATTTTCTAATAAGTCAGCCATTGCGTGGACCATTTTAATCTGGCTTCCCAGGTGTGCTCTGGCAATTCCTGTGTCATAATGGTATGCCATTTTAGTTACTAGGGATTCTTCTGGTATTCTTGGCTCTAGGTGTCTCGCCAAACACACCTTTCCCCAGAAGTAAGTAGTTGGAGATGTACCTCTATTTCCATCATATCTTCCCTGACAAATGTTGTCCCTTATAATATTTTGTATAGCTTCGGACCAATATTTTTCTTTAAACAGTTTTTTAAATTGAGCGTAGTCCACTATCTCATTCCTGGTTGCTGTCCACCAGTTGTCCGTAATCTCCCTAAAATGCTCATCCAACATCTCTCTAATCGAGCTCCAGATAGTTATTCGATGTTTATTAAAATGTTCCTCGATTCTGGCCAGGAATTCCATGGGGTTTCTACGATAATTTTTGAAATTAATCTCTTCTCTGGTTTCGTTTGTGGAAATATGAGTAATGTGATTTGGTCTGGTCCTAATTAATTCAATGTCTTCTTGATTTTGGCGTACTTGACCAGTTAAATTATTCACTGTAGTGTTAATATTGTCACACCTTTCTCCGGTTTGTTTCTGTAAATTTACTAAATTTTCTTGTTCCTTCTGTATTCCTTCTATTTGAATACGATTATTTTCTTGGACCTGGTCTATTCTAGCATTTACCACTACTTTGTTTTGTGTGATGGTTTCGTTAGCTTTTCTCAATCTCTCATTAATGTCAGCTGTTTCTTGCTTCCTTTCCTCATCGAGTTTGTCCATCTTCTGGTTAATTGTATCATTGACCTGTTCAATTCTACCATTAATTCTTCTTAAATTTTCTTCATTGATTTGTCTGAACTCTTCCTTCATTTGGTTATTATTGTCACTTATAGTTTGCCTTAAGGTTTCATTAGTACTTTCTTTAATACTGTCAATTTTTTCATTTATCCGTTTTAAACTCTCATTAGTGGTTTCGTTTTGTTTCCTAAAATTTTCATTAGTTTCTTCTTTGTTTTGGTCAAATCTTTCCTCCATCTGTTTTATTAAATTTTCACTCATTTTCTCGTTTTGTACCCTTGAGTTCTCGTTAATCTCTTCCTTCATACCGTCTATTTTCTCATTTGTTCGTCTGTTATCTTCCTTGATGCTATCAAATTTTTCCTCCATTTGTTTTAATAAGTTTTGACTCAAAATTTCATTTTGTTTCTTTGAGTTTTTACTGAATTCTTCCTTCTGCTTCTTAGAGTCTTCTTTAATTAATTCCCATAGTTGTTGCAAATCCAGGCCTCCTCTGGCTTCCTCTCTTACTACCGTTTCCACATCCTCCACCGATGTTACTTCTTTCTCTTCCATCCTGACTTCTTTCTCTCCCACCTTCGTCCGTCTAAGTGACGACGCCCTTTTAGGCATCGTTATTATTTTTTGGAATTTATAGCAGTCACCAGCTAAAAATTAGGAAATTAATTTGCTTGTTTCAATTTCTTCACCTAATATTCCCTAATTTCAGCCTCACTAGTTGGTGCGCCAATTTATAATACGACTCGTGTACCCGTAGTATCTTAATGGTATAATAATTTGCCTGTGTTGTTCCTTGTATATGTTAATTTGTAATAACTAGTTGTAAATAGTGTATCAGCTGATCATGGAATATTTATGTTGTGTGTTTACAAATGTGATTTAAATATATAAGTAAAAGAATTGAATTATTCTGCCTTGGTTTCTGAATCAGAATTATAATTATTCCAGTTCAGTAGTTAGAACTCCAAAAATCCATTCAAAATAGCGGTCGAGTCATCCCAAACAATTTTCAAGTCACCTTCGATATTAGGCTTTAACCTATTATTTGAGGTTAATCTTGGTTTTTGCAGTTTGCGTACTTCCAATGACTCCCCGAATTCTTCTTATCCTTGTTAATTATAAAATAAATGCTGATAATATATTACGTTCCTGAAATAATAACGCATGGATATGATTTAATAACATAATGGTTTAATCTCTGTAATATAAATTCAAATTATTGGAAAATTCCATTCGATACATACGGTTGTCACAATCGATATTTATCTCAGGATTTAATAATTAAATAATTTTAATATATTTCGTGGGAATTCTTGTGGCTGCTACGAAAAGTTCCTTTACATGATAATTAATAATATAGAGCACCTTTACAAACAATCTATTACTTATAATCTAAAAAATTACAAAAATTATATATTAAGTTACATACAAGTTTTGACGATATTCAATACGCTTCGTAAAAGCATGTAGGTTAGAGTAACGTCAACATCATGGCTACCATTGTCCGTCTTAGAAAATAATGAAGTTTATTAATGTGTACAATAAATGTTTCCTTGTAATCACTGTTCGCTTAGATATTGAATTTGTTTTCACTTTAAAATGTTTACTAGTGATTAGTGTTAGTGTAAATTGGTATATTGTCTAGTGGTCGTTCCTTGTTGGATAAAAATATTGTCAAATTATACTTTACACATCTAGACGATACTGCCGAAAGTTTTCTGGTTCATTCGGGATAATTTCTTGATTGTGTGTATTACTGGTTCATGAAATGATTGTAGTGGATGGATTATTTATCTTCGATGGTGGTCATTCAGATCTTCTTTCACAAACGGGTTAACAATTTTTATATTTTTATTTTAATTACATCTCGACACGCACTATTAAACTGTTCTCCATCACAATTAACAATTAAGTTTTATTTCTTCTTTTTTAGTCACCGAACTCGTACAAACTTCTTAAATTTTGATTGGTCATTTATGTACAGGTTAAATGTTATATGATCAATTCCCATTAATTACTTTACATTTTTCTAAATTACCTTTAATAGATAATTTTATTATTATACTCTAATGATACATGCACTGTTTACATGATGATTAATTATATAATTATAAACAATTTGATACTAAACATGCCTCAGTTTATAACTGTAAAACCTTATTAATTTGAATTTCTATGATATGTGGTGGAACAATTTGTTATGGTTGATTGTAATTTCTACTTTGACTGCCTGAGATAAATATATTTACATAAATTAACTGGTGACATAAAATCTTATAGCATACAACAAAAACTCTTAATAATAATACTTGTTTTTAACAACTTTAATTATTTCATACTTTTAAACTATTGTCTGTATGATAATAATAAAAACACCTTTTATAAATAATAAATAACACTGTTTAACGGTAGTCTGTGTCACTATTTATATTATATCACTCATCACTGTAAAGGTTTGTGTCCCTTTTTCTATCCTTAATTATATGCCTATACGATTTTAATTAATACAATTTTTATTTTGTGAATAGGTACTCTTTATTAGGTTTAATTGTGTTTCAGGGTAAGTTGATTAGGCCTACTAGGTTTTTTATTTAACTTTTTGTCTGTTTACTGGCCTATTCTACTGGGTTATTTCTGGGTTTCTTGATAATATTAAATAAGTCAAACCTACTAGGTTCCTTTAATTTGCTAGCAATTATTATTTTTTGGTTCCTCTCTGGATCGGATTTCACTATTATTTACTATTCTTTTTGTAACATTTTGTTTCGTTACAAATTGCCTCCCTTCAGAAGTAATTATTTCTGAACACTTCATTAGGTGTGAGGACATAATTACTTATGTTATTTTTCCTTTTCTTCCTCGTCATATTATTTTTCATGGATTGTTGATTATAATCTTCTGAATTGCTACTATTGGGCTAGTATATGGTGATTGGCTGTGCTCAATTATATCATTTAACAACATTTTATTAATTTCAGCTCTAACCGCCTCCTTTAATGAATGTGGTATAGGATAGGATTTTCTGTGGAATTCTGCTGGTTCTTTAAATTGTATTCTACACTGATAGTTTTTTACTTTTCCTGGTTTTTCTGAAAATACATGTTTATACTTCTTATATATTATAATGAGATCTTCTACTTGTTTTGCTGTCAAACTATTTGTGCCTTGGTGTCTAAACTCCCTTATCTCCTGTAAATTACTGTTCCACAGGTCTTCATTTGTCATATTATAGATTATTTTTCTGCATTGGGTGTCATTCTTTAAAAAATTTAATTCCCTAACTTGGTGATGGGTACGGTTCAGAGGGGTACCATCGCTTCCTATTAACTCTGCCGTCCACATAACACCTTCTGAGTTCAAGGACACCTTCTCCTTGCTCAAATCAATAATGGCTGAATATTTCCTCAGCATATCGCATCCGATTAATAATTCGAATGGTAGGCTGATTGCGACCAAACATATAATATTAATTGTAACACCTTTGCTTTCTATTTCCAATGACACTTGTTTTCTCACTGTTTTATTTTGACGCCCAGTGGCACCCATTAAAATAACATTATTGACAGGTACGGTAGGTATTATATTTTTACTTTGTTTCTGTATTCTCTCCAGTTCAGCGTCGTTAATAAGTGATACATTTGCACCAGTATCTATCATTATTCGTGTAGGAATTCCTTCAATTTGAGCGATTATGTATACAATTTCATTATGCTGGTTGATTCTACTTGTCACCGTTTCCTCCAACAGTTCTTCTCGAAGATTTTCAAATAATAATTGTAAATAATAGTAAGATTTTGACTATCCGTCCTTAAACTTTGGTTGTTGTTATACTTCAAAATTCTTTTATTTTCCATAATTAGTTTTTCATAATTAGTTGGTAGTAATTTGTTATTACTATGTTTTTGAATTTGGTGGTTTTTGTACCCAGTAGTTAGTAGCAGTAAGGGGTCGCGAGGGTTTATTACTGCCTCACTCCGTTTAAATTAAGGCTATCATGATTATTTTCCGGGCATGACTGTTGATTTGCCTGGAATGGTGTGCTGGTTCCTGGTTGTTCAACCTCTCGGTTGTCTAATTGTTCACTTCTCTTTGATTCTCGGAAGTCCTCCTGGCTTCTACTTCCTACTCGGTTATAATGGTGACTCATCCCTCTGGGATTTCCTCTTTGATCATAACTGTTATTAAAACTGTTCCTCCGAGGTTGATGGTATCTCCAGTAATCCCCTTCTTCTGCACTAATATAATTTATTCTTGGTCTGTACGGACGATTATTATTATAATTACCCTGGTTATTATTATTGGTATTAACTCCTGAGTTATTTCTAAAATTATTATAATTTTTGTTTGTTCGGTAGTTATTATAATTATTATTAATTCTATTACCCGGATGGTAATTTTGATTGGGCCTGTTGTTATTATTATTGTTAATTAGATTTCGATTGAAATTTGCTTGTTGGTTACTATTTGGAGTAAAATTTTGGTTGGAACTACGATCGTTGCCATTAAAGTTATAACTATTCCGGTTATTTATGTTATTATAGTAATTAGGATTCATACCATGGTTATTATTTCTTGAACCGCACTGATCAGTTCGTTGTCTGCTTCTTTTGTAGTAACCCTCGTGTTCATAATTTTCTAATAAGTCAGCCATTGCGTGGACCATTTTAATCTGGCTTCCCAGGCGTGCTCTGGCAATTCCTGTGTCATAATGGTATGCCATTTTAGTTACTAGGGATTCTTCTGGTATTCTTGGCTCTAGGTGTCTCGCCAAACACACCTTTCCCCAGAAGTAAGTAGTTGGAGATGTACCTCTATTTCCATCATATCTTCCCTGACAAATGTTGTCCCTTATAATATTTTGTATAGCTTCGGACCAATATTTTTGTTTAAACAGTTTTTTAAATTGAGCGTAGTCCACTATCTCATTCCTGGTTGCTGTCCACCAGTTGTCCGTAATCTCCCTAAAATGCTCATCCAACATCTCTCTAATCGAGCTCCAGATAGTTATTCGATGTTTATTAAAATTTTCCTCGATTCTGGCCAGCAATTCCATGGGGTTTCTACGATAATTTTTGAAATTAATCTCTTCTCTGGTTTCGTTTGTGGAAATATGAGTAATGTGATTTGGTCTGGTCCTAATTAATTCAATGTCTTCTTGATTTTGGCGTACTTGACCAGTTAAATTATTCACTGTAGTGTTAATATTGTCACACCTTTCTCCGGTTTGTTTCTGTAAATTTACTAAATTTTCTTGTTCCTTCTGTATTCCTTCTATTTGAATACGATTATTTTCTTGGACCTGGTCTATTCTAGCATTTACCACTACTTTGTTTTGTGTGATGGTTTCGTTAGCTTTTCTCAATCTCTCATTAATGTCAGCTGTTTCTTGCTTCCTTTCCTCATCGAGTTTGTCCATCTTCTGGTTAATTGTATCATTGACCTGTTCAATTCTACCATTAATTCTTCTTAAATTTTCTTCATTGATTTGTCTGAACTCTTCCTTCATTTGGTTATTATTGTCACTTATAGTTTGCCTTAAGGTTTCATTAGTACTTTCTTTAATACTGTCAATTTTTTCATTTATCCGTTTTAAACTCTCATTAGTGGTTTCGTTTTGTTTCCTAAAATTTTCATTAGTTTCTTCTTTGTTTTGGTCAAATCTCTCCTCCATCTGTTTTATTAAATTTTCACTCATTTTCTCGTTTTGTACCCTTGAGTTCTCGTTAATCTCTTCCTTCATACCGTCTATTTTCTCATTTGTTCGTCTGTTATCTTCCTTGATGCTATCAAATTTTTCCTCCATTTGTTTTAATAAGTTTTGACTCAAAATTTCATTTTGTTTCTTTGAGTTTTTAGTGAATTCTTCCTTCTGCTTCTTAGAGTCTTCTTTAATTAATTCCCATAGTTGTTGCAAATCCAGGCCTCCTCTGGCTTCCTCTCTTACTACCGTTTCCACATCCTCCACCGATGTTACTTCTTTCTCTTCCATCCTGACTTCTTTCTCTGCCTCCTTCGTCCGTCTCAGTGACGACGCCCTTTTATGCATCTTTATTATTTTTTGGAACTTATAGCAGTCGCCAGCTAAAAATTAGGAAATTAATTTGCTTGTTTCAATTTCTTCACCTAATATTCCCTAATTTCAGCCTCACTAGTTGGTGCGCCAATTTATAATACGACTCGTGTACCCGTAGTATCTTAATGGTATAATAATTTGCCTGTGTTGTTCCTTGTATATGTTAATTTGTAATAACTAGTTGTAAATAGTGTATCAGCTGATCGTGGAATATTTATGTTGTGTGTTTACGAATGTGATTTAAATATATAAGTAAAAGAATTGAATTATTCTGCCTTGGTTTCTGAATCAGAATTATAATTATTCCAGTTCAGTAGTTAGAACTCCAAAAATCCATTCAAAAATAGCGGTCGAGTCATCCCAAACAATTTTCAAGTCACCTTCGATTTTAGGCTTTAACCTATTATTTGAGGTTAATCTTGGTTTTTGCAGTTTGCGTACTTCCAATGACTCCCCGAATTCTTCTTATCCTTGTTAATTTTAAAATAAATGCTGATAATATATTACGTTCCTGAAATAATAACGCATGGATATGATTTAATAACATAATGGTTTAATCTCTGTAATATAAATTCAAATTATTGGAAAATTCCATTTGATACATACGGTTGTCACAATCGATATTAATCTCAGGATTTAATAATTAAATAATTTTAATATATTTCGTGGGAATTCTTGTGGCTGCTACGAAAAGTTCCTTTACATGATAATTAATAATATAGAGTACCTTTACAAACAATCTATTACTTATAATCTAAAAAATTACAAAAATTATATATTAAGTTACATACAAGTTTTGACGATATTCAATACGCTTCGTAAAAGCATGTAGGTTAGAGTAACGTCAACATCATGGCTACCATTGTCCGTCTTAGAAAATAATGAAGTTTATTAATGTGTACAATAAATGTTACCTTGTAATCACTGTTCGCTTAGATATTGAATTTGTTTTCACTTTAAAATGTTTACTAGTGATTAGTGTTAGTGTAAATTGGTATATTGTCTAGTGGTCGTTCCTTGTTGGATAAAAATATTGTCAAATTATACTTTACACATCTAGACGATACTGCCAAAAGTTTTCTGGTTCATTCGGGATAATTTCTTGATTGTGTGTATTACTGGTTCATGAAATGATTGTAGTGGATGGATTATTTATCTTCGATGGTGGTCATTCAGATCTTCTTTCACAAAGGGTTAACAATTTTTATATTTTTATTTTAATTACATCTCGACACGCACTATTAAACTGTTCTCCATCACAATTAACAATTAAGTTTTATTTCTTCTTTTTTAGTCACCGAACTCGTACAAACTTCTTAAATTTTGATTGGTCATTTATGTACAGGTTAAATGTTATATGATCAATTCCCATCAATTACTTTACATTTTTCTAAATTACCTTTAATAGATAATTTTATTATTATACTCTAATGATACATGCACTGTTTACATGATGATTAATTATATAATTATAAACAATTTGATACTAAACATGCCTCAGTTTATAACTGTAAAACCTTATTAATTTGAATTTCTATGATATGTGGTGGAACAATTTGTTATGGTTGATTGTAATTTCTACTTTGACTGCCTGAGATAAATATATTTACATAAATTAACTGGTGACATAAAATCTTATAGCATACAACAAAAACTCTTAATAATAATACTTGTTTTTAACAACTTTAATTATTTCATACTTTTAAACTATTGTCTGTATGATAATAATAAAAACACCTTTTATAAATAATAAATAACACTGTTTAACGGTAGTCTGTGTCACTATTTATATTATAACACTCATCACTGTAAAGGTTTGTGTCCCTTTTTCTATCCTTAATTATATGCCTATACGATTTTAATTAATACAATTTTTATTTTGTGAATAGGTACTCTTTATTAGGTTTAATTGTGTTTCAGGGTAAGTTGATTAGGCCTACTAGGTTTTTTATTTAACTTTTTGTCTGTTTACTGCCCTATTCTACTGGGTTATTTCTGGGTTTCTTGATAATATTAAATAAGTCAAACCTACTAGGTTCCTTTAATTTGCTAGCAATTATTATTTTTTGGTTCCTCTCTGGATCGGATTTCACTATTATTTACTATTCTTTTTGTAACATTTTGTTTCGTTACAAATTGCCTCCCTTCAGAAGTAATTATTTCTGAACACTTCATTAGGTGTGAGGACATAATTACTTATGTTATTTTTCCTTTTCTTCCTCGTCATATTTTTTTTCATGGATTGTTGATTATAATCTTCTGAATTGCTACTATTGGGCTAGTATATGGTGATTGGCTGTGCTCAATTATATCATTTAACAACATTTTATTAATTTCAGCTCTAACCGCCTCCTTTAATGAATGTGGTATAGGATAGGATTTTCTGTGGAATTCTGCTGGTTCTTTAAATTGTATTCTACACTGATAGTTTTTTACTTTTCCTGGTTTTTCTGAAAATACATGTTTATACTTCTTATATATTATAATGAGATCTTCTACTTGTTTTGCTGTCAAATTATTCGTGCCTTGGTGTCTAAACTCCCTTATCTCCTGTAAATTACTGTTCCACAGGTCTTCATTTGTCATATTATAGATTATTTTTCTGCATTGGGTGTCATTCTTTAAAAAATTTAATTCCCTAACTTGGTGATGGGTACGGTTCAGAGGGGTACCATCGCTTCCTATTAACTCTGCCGTCGACATAACACCTTCTGAGTTCAAGGACACCTTCTCCTTGCTCAAATCAATAATGGCTGAATATTTCCTCAGCATATCGCATCCGATTAATAATTCGAATGGTAGGCTGATTGCGACCAAACATATAATATTAATTGTAACACCTTTGCTTTCTATTTCCAATGACACTTGTTTTCTCACTGTTTTATTTTGACGCCCAGTGGCACCCCTTAAAATAACATTATTGACAGGTACGGTAGGTATTATATTTTTACTTTGTTTCTGTATTCTCTCCAGTTCAGCGTCGTTAATAAGTGATACATTTGCACCAGTATCTATCATTATTCGTGTAGGAATTCCTTCAATTTGAGCGATTATGTATACAATTTCATTATGCTGGTTGATTCTACTTGTCACCGTTTCCTCCAACAGTTCTTCTCGAAGATTTTCAAATAATAATTGTAAATAATAGTAAGATTTTGACTATCCGTCCTTAAACTTTGGTTGTTGTTATACTTCAAAATTCTTTTATTTTCCATAATTAGTTTTTCATAATTAGTTGGTAGTAATTTGTTATTACTATGTTTTTGAATTTGGTGGTTTTTGTACCCAGTAGTTAGTAGCAGTAAGGGGTCGCGAGGGTTTATTACTGCCTCACTCCGTTTAAATTAAGGCTATCATGATTATTTTCCGGGCATGACTGTTGATTTGCCTGGAATGGTGTGCTGGTTCCTGGTTGTTCAACCTCTCGGTTGTCTAATTGTTCACTTCTCTTTGATTCTCGGAAGTCCTCCTGGCTTCTACTTCTTACTCGGTTATAATGGTGACTCATCCCTCTGGGATTTCCTCTTTGATCATAACTGTTATTAAAACTGTTCCTCCGAGGTTGATGGTATCTCCAGTAATCCCCTTCTTCTGCACTAATATAATTTATTCTTGGTCTGTACGGACGATTATTATTATAATTACCCTGGTTATTATTATTGGTATTAACTCCTGAGTTATTTCTAAAATTATTATAATTTTGGTTTGTTCGGTAGTTATTATAATTATTATTAATTCTATTACCCGGATGGTAATTTTGATTGGGCCTGTTGTTACTATTATTGTTAATTAGATTTCGATTGAAATTTGCTTGTTGGTTACTATTTGGAGTAAAATTTTGGTTGGAACTACGATCGTTGCCATTAAAGTTATAACTATTCCGGTTATTTATGTTATTATAGTAATTAGGATTCATACCATGGTTATTATTTCTTGAACCGCACTGATCAGTTCGTTGTCTGCTTCTTTTGTAGTAACCCTCGTGTTCATAATTTTCTAATAAGTCAGCCATTGCGTGGACCATTTTAATCTGGCTTCCCAGGCGTGCTCTGGCAATTCCTGTGTCATAATGGTATGCCATTTTAGTTACTAGGGATTCTTCTGGTATTCTTGGCTCTAGGTGTCTCGCCAAACACACCTTTCCCCAGAAGTAAGTAGTTGGAGATGTACCTCTATTTCCATCATATCTTCCCTGACAAATGTTGTCCCTTATAATATTTTGTATAGCTTCGGACCAATATTTTTCTTTAAACAGTTTTTTAAATTGAGCGTAGTCCACTATCTCATTCCTGGTTGCTGTCCACCAGTTGTCCGTAATCTCCCTAAAATGCTCATCCAACATCTCTCTAATCGAGCTCCAGATAGTTATTCGATGTTTATTAAAATGTTCCTCGATTCTGGCCAGGAATTCCATGGGGTTTCTACGATAATTTTTGAAATTAATCTCTTCTCTGGTTTCGTTTGTGGAAATATGAGTAATGTGATTTGGTCTGGTCCTAATTAATTCAATGTCTTCTTGATTTTGGCGTACTTGACCAG
Source organism: Magicicada septendecula (assembly GCA_034769895.1). Lineage (NCBI taxonomy): Eukaryota > Metazoa > Arthropoda > Insecta > Hemiptera > Cicadidae > Magicicada > Magicicada septendecula. Next base: position 297,389,779 of record CM068373.1, on the reverse strand, counting down.
TTAAATTATTCACTGTAGTGTTAATATTGTCACACCTTTCTCCGGTTTGTTTCTGTAAATTTACTAAATTTTCTTGTTCCTTCTGTATTCCTTCTATTTGAATACGATTATTTTCTTGGACCTGGTCTATTCTAGCATTTACCACTACTTTGTTTTGTGTGATGGTTTCGTTAGCTTTTCTCAATCTCTCATTAATGTCAGCTGTTTCTTGCTTCCTTTCCTCATCGAGTTTGTCCATCTTCTGGTTAATTGTATCATTGACCTGTTCAATTCTACCATTAATTCTTCTTAAATTTTCTTCATTGATTTGTCTGAACTCTTCCTTCATTTGGTTATTATTGTCACTTATAGTTTGCCTTAAGGTTTCATTAGTACTTTCTTTAATACTGTCAATTTTTTCATTTATCCGTTTTAAACTCTCATTAGTGGTTTCGTTTTGTTTCCTAAAATTTTCATTAGTTTCTTCTTTGTTTTGGTCAAATCTCTCCTCCATCTGTTTTATTAAATTTTCACTCATTTTCTCGTTTTGTACCCTTGAGTTCTCGTTAATCTCTTCCTTCATACCGTCTATTTTCTCATTTGTTCGTCTGTTATCTTCCTTGATGCTATCAAATTTTTCCTCCATTTGTTTTAATAAGTTTTGACTCAAAATTTCATTTTGTTTCTTTGAGTTTTTAGTGAATTCTTCCTTCTGCTTCTTAGAGTCTTCTTTAATTAATTCCCATAGTTGTTGCAAATCCAGGCCTCCTCTGGCTTCCTCTCTTACTACCGTTTCCACATCCTCCACCGATGTTACTTCTTTCTCTTCCATCCTGACTTCTTTCTCTGCCTCCTTCGTCCGTCTCAGTGACGACGCCCTTTTATGCATCTTTATTTTTTTTTGGAACTTATAGCAGTCGCCAGCTAAAAATTAGGAAATTAATTTGCTTGTTTCAATTTCTTCACCAAATATTCCCTAATTTCAGCCTCACTAGTTGGTGCGCCAATTTATAATACGACTCGTGTACCCGTAGTATCTTAATGGTATAATAATTTGCCTGTGTTGTTCCTTGTATATGTTAATTTGTAATAACTAGTTGTAAATAGTGTATCAGCTGATCATGGAATATTTATGTTGTGTGTTTACGAATGTGATTTAAATATATAAGTAAAAGAATTGAATTATTCTGCCTTGGTTTCTGAATCAGAATTATAATTATTCCAGTTCAGTAGTTAGAACTCCAAAAATCCATTCAAAATAGCGGTCGAGTCATCCCAAACAATTTTCAAGTCACCTTCGATATTAGGCTTTAACCTATTATTTGAGGTTAATCTTGGTTTTTGCAGTTTGCGTACTTCCAATGACTCCCCGAATTCTTCTTATCCTTGTTAATTTTAAAATAAATGCTGATAATATATTACGTTCCTGAAATAATAACGCATGGATATGATTTAATAACATAATAGTTTAATCTCTGTAATATAAATTCAAATTATTGGAAAATTCCATTCGATACATACGGTTGTCACAATCGATATTTATCTCAGGATTTAATAATTAAATAATTTTAATATATATCGTGGGAATTCTTGTGGCTGCTACGAAAAGTTCCTTTACATGATAATTAATAATATAGAGTACCTTTACAAATAATCTATTACTTATAATCTAAAAAATTACAAAAATTATATATTAAGTTACATACAAGTTTTGACGATATTCAATACGCTTCGTAAAAGCATGTAGGTTAGAGTAACGTCAACATCATGGCTACCATTGTCCGTCTTAGAAAATAATGAAGTTTATTAATGTGTAAAATAAATGTTTCCTTGTAATCACTGTTCGCTTAGATATTGAATTTGTTTTCACTTTAAAATGTTTACTAGTGATTAGTGTTAGTGTAAATTGGTATATTGTCTAGTGGTCGTTCCTTGTTGGATAAAAATATTGTCAAATTATACTTTACACATCTAGACGATACTGCCAAAAGTTTTCTGGTTCATTCGGGATAATTTCTTGATTGTGTGTATTACTGGTTCATGAAATGATTGTAGTGGATGGATTATTTATCTTCGATGGTGGTCATTCAGATCTTCTTTCACAAACGGGTTAACAATTTTTATATTTTTATTTTAATTACATCTCGACACGCACTATTAAACTGTTCTCCATCACAATTAACAATTAAGTTTTATTTCTTCTTTTTTAGTCACCGAACTCGTACAAACTTCTTAAATTTTGATTGGTCATTTATGTACAGGTTAAATGTTATATGATCAATTCCCATTAATTACTTTACATTTTTCTAAATTACCTTTAATAGATAATTTTATTATTATACTCTAATGATACATGCACTGTTTACATGATGATTAATTATATAATTATAAACAATTTGATACTAAACATGCCTCAGTTTATAACTGTAAAACCTTATTAATTTGAATTTCTATGATATGTGGTGGAACAATTTGTTATGGTTGATTGTAATTTCTACTTTGACTGCCTGAGATAAATATATTTACATAAATTAACTGGTGACATAAAATCTTATAGCATACAACAAAAACTCTTAATAATAATACTTGTTTTTAACAACTTTAATTATTTCATACTTTTAAACTATTGTCTGTATGATAATAATAAAAACACCTTTTATAAATAATAAATAACACTGTTTAACGGTAGTCTGTGTCACTATTTATATTATATCACTCATCACTGTAAAGGTTTGTGTCCCTTTTTCTATCCTTAATTATATGCCTATACGATTTTAATTAATACAATTTTTATTTTGTGAATAGGTACTCTTTATTAGGTTTAATTGTGTTTCAGGGTAAGTTGATTAGGCCTACTAGGTTTTTTATTTAACTTTTTGTCTGTTTACTGCCCTATTCTACTGGGTTATTTCTGGGTTTCTTGATAATATTAAATAAGTCAAACCTACTAGGTTCCTTTAATTTGCTAGCAATTATTAATTTTTGGTTCCTCTCTGGATCGGATTTCACTATTATTTACTATTCTTTCTGTAACATTTTGTTTCGTTACAAATTGCCTCCCTTCAGAAGTAATTATTTCTGAACACTTCATTAGGTGTCAGGACATAATTACTTATGTTATTTTTCCTTTTCTTCCTCGTCATATTTTTTTTCATGGACTGTTGATTATAATCTTCTGAATTGCTACTATTGGGCTAGTATATGGTGATTGGCTGTGCTCAATTATATCATTTAACAACATTTTATTAATTTCAGCTCTAACCGCCTCCTTTAATGAATGTGGTATAGGATAGGATTTTCTGTGGAATTCTGCTGGTTCTTTAAATTGTATTCTACACTGATAGTTTTTTACTTTTCCTGGTTTTTCTGAAAATACATGTTTATACTTCTTATATATTATAATGAGATCTTCTACTTGTTTTGCTGTCAAATTATTTGTGCCTTGGTGTCTAAACTCCCTTATCTCCTGTAAATTACTGTTCCACAGGTCTTCATTTGTCATATTATAGATTATTTTTCTGCATTGGGTGTCATTCTTTAAAAAATTTAATTCCCTAACTTGGTGATGGGTACGGTTCAGAGGGGTACCATCGCTTCCTATTAACTCTGCCGTCGACATAACACCTTCTGAGTTCAAGGACACCTTCTCCTTGCTCAAATCAATAATGGCTGAATATTTCCTCAGCATATCGCATCCGATTAATAATTCGAATGGTAGGCTGATTGCGACCAAACATATAATATTAATTGTAACACCTTTGCTTTCTATTTCCAATGACACTTGTTTTCTCACTGTTTTATTTTGACGCCCAGTGGCACCCATTAAAATAACATTATTGACAGGTACGGTAGGTATTATATTTTTACTTTGTTTCTGTATTCTCTCCAGTTCAGCGTCGTTAATAAGTGATACATTTGCACCAGTATCTATCATTATTCGTGTAGGAATTCCTTCAATTTGAGCGATTATGTATACAATTTCATTATGCTGGTTGATTCTACTTGTCACCGTTTCCTCCAACAGTTCTTCTCGAAGATTTTCAAATAATAATTGTAAATAATAGTAAGATTTTGACTATCCGTCCTTAAACTTTGGTTGTTGTTATACTTCAAAATTCTTTTATTTTCCATAATTAGTTTTTCATAATTAGTTGGTAGTAATTTGTTATTACTATGTTTTTGAATTTGGTGGTTTTTGTACCCAGTAGTTAGTAGCAGTAAGGGGTCGCGAGGGTTTATTACTGCCTCACTCCGTTTAAATTAAGGCTATCATGATTATTTTCCGGGCATGACTGTTGATTTGCCTGGAATGGTGTGCTGGTTCCTGGTTGTTCAACCTCTCGGTTGTCTAATTGTTCACTTCTCTTTGATTCTCGGAAGTCCTCCTGGCTTCTACTTCTTACTCGGTTATAATGGTGACTCATCCCTCTGGGATTTCCTCTTTGATCATAACTGTTATTAAAACTGTTCCTCCGAGGTTGATGGTATCTCCAGTATTCCCCTTCTTCTGCACTAATATAATTTATTCTTGGTCTGTACGGACGATTATTATTATAATTACCCTGGTTATTATTATTGGTATTAACTCCTGTGTTATTTCTAAAATTATTATAATTTTGGTTTGTTCGGTAGTTATTATAATTATTATTAATTCTATTACCCGGATGGTAATTTTGATTGGGCCTGTTGTTACTATTATTGTTAATTAGATTTCGATTGAAATTTGCTTGTTGGTTACTATTTGGAGTAAAATTTTGGTTGGAACTACGATCGTTGCCATTAAAGTTATAACTATTCCGGTTATTTATGTTATTATAGTAATTAGGATTCATACCATGGTTATTATTTCTTGAACCGCACTGATCAGTTCGTTGTCTGCTTCTTTTGTAGTAACCCTCGTGTTCATAATTTTCTAATAAGTCAGCCATTGCGTGGACCATTTTAATCTGGCTTCCCAGGCGTGCTCTGGCAATTCCTGTGTCATAATGGTATGCCATTTTAGTTACTAGGGATTCTTCTGGTATTCTTGGCTCTAGGTGTCTCGCCAAACACACCTTTCCCCAGAAGTAAGTAGTTGGAGATGTACCTCTATTTCCATCATATCTTCCCTGACAAATGTTGTCCCTTATAATATTTTGTATAGCTTCGGACCAATATTTTTCTTTAAACAGTTTTTTAAATTGAGCGTAGTCCACTATCTCATTCCTGGTTGCTGTCCACCAGTTGTCCGTAATCTCCCTAAAATGCTCATCCAACATCTCTCTAATCGAGCTCCAGATAGTTATTCGATGTTTATTAAAATGTTCCTCGATTCTGGCCAGGAATTCCATGGGGTTTCTACGATAATTTTTGAAATTAATCTCTTCTCTGGTTTCGTTTGTGGAAATATGAGTAATGTGATTTGGTCTGGTCCTAATTAATTCAATGTCTTCTTGATTTTGGCGTACTTGACCAGTTAAATTATTCACTGTAGTGTTAATATTGTCACACCTTTCTCCGGTTTGTTTCTGTAAATTTACTAAATTTTCTTGTTCCTTCTGTATTCCTTCTATTTGAATACGATTATTTTCTTGGACCTGGTCTATTCTAGCATTTACCACTACTTTGTTTTGTGTGATGGTTTCGTTAGCTTTTCTCAATCTCTCATTAATGTCAGCTGTTTCTTGCTTCCTTTCCTCATCGATTTTGTCCATCTTCTGGTTAATTGTATCATTGACCTGTTCAATTCTACCATTAATTCTTCTTAAATTTTCTTCATTGATTTGTCTGAACTCTTCCTTCATTTGGTTATTATTGTCACTTATAGTTTGCCTTAAGGTTTCATTAGTACTTTCTTTAATACTGTCAATTTTTTCATTTATCCGTTTTAAACTCTCATTAGTGGTTTCGTTTTGTTTCCTAAAATTTTCATTAGTTTCTTCTTTGTTTTGATCAAATCTTTCCTCCATCTGTTTTATTAAATTTTCACTCATTTTCTCGTTTTGTACCCTTGAGTTCTCGTTAATCTCTTCCTTCATACCGTCTATTTTCTCATTTGTTCGTCTGTTATCTTCCTTGATGCTATCAAATTTTTCCTCCATTTGTTTTAATAAGTTTTGACTCAAAATTTCATTTTGTTTCTTTGAGTTTTTACTGAATTCTTCCTTCTGCTTCTTAGAGTCTTCTTTAATTAATTCCCATAGTTGTTGCAAATCCAGGCCTCCTCTGGCTTCCTCTCTTACTACCGTTTCCACATCCTCCACCGATGTTACTTCTTTCTCTTCCATCCTGACTTCTTTCTCTGCCTCCTTCGTCCGTCTCAGTGACGACGCCCTTTTATGCATCTTTATTATTTTTTGGAACTTATAGCAGTCGCCAGCTAAAAATTAGGAAATTAATTTGCTTGTTTCAATTTCTTCACCTAATATTCCCTAATTTCAGCCTCACTAGTTGGTGCGCCAATTTATAATACGACTCGTGTACCCGTAGTATCTTAATGGTATAATAATTTGCCTGTGTTGTTCCTTGTATATGTTAATCTGTAATAACTAGTTGTAAATAGTGTATCAGCTGATCATGGAATATTTATGTTGTGTGTTTACGAATGTGATTTAAATATATAAGTAAAAGTATTGAATTATTCTCCCTTGGTTACTGAATCAGAATTATAATTATTCCAGTTCAGTAGTTAGAACTCCAAAAATCCATTCAAAAATAGCGGTCGAGTCATCCCAAACAATTTTCAAGTCACCTTCGATTTAGGCTTTAACCTATTATTTGAGGTTAATCTTGGTTTTTGCAGTTTGCGTACTTCCAATGACTCCCCGAATTCTTCTTATCCTTGTTAATTAAAAAATAAATGCTGATAATATATTTTGTTCCTGAAATAATAACGCATGGATATGATTTAATAACATAATGGTTTAATCTCTGTAATATAAATTCAAATTATTGGAAAATTCCATTCGATATATACGGTTGTCACAATCGATATTTATCTCAGGATTTAATAATTAAATAATTTTAATATATTTCGTGGGAATTCTTGTGGCTGCTACGAAAAGTTCCTTTACATGATAATTAATATTATAGAGTACCTTTACAAACAATCTATTACTTGTAATCTAAAAAATTACAAAAATTATATATTAAGTTACATACAAGTTTTGACGATATTCAATACGCTTCATAAAAGCATGTAGGTTAGAGTAACGTCAACATCATGGCTACCATTGTCCGTCTTAGAAAATAATGAAGTTTATTAATGTGAACAATAAATGTTTCCTTGTAATCACTGTTCGCTTAGATATTGAATTTGTTTTCACTTTAAAATGTTTACTAGTGATTAGTGTTAGTGTAAATTGGTATATTGTCTAGTGGTCGTTCCTTGTTGGATAAAAATATTGTCAAATTATACTTTACACATCTAGACGATACTGCCGAAAGTTTTCTGGTTTATTCGGGATAATTTCTTGATTGTGTGTATTACTGGTTCATGAAATGATTGTAGTGGATGGATTATTTATCTTCGATGGTGGTCATTCAGATCTTCTTTCACAAAGGGTTAACAATTTTTATATTTTTATTTTAATTACATCTCGACACGCACTATTAAACTGTTCTCCATCACAATTAACAATTAAGTTTTATTTCTTCTTTTTTAGTCACCGAACTCGTACAAACTTCTTAAATTTTGATTGGTCATTTATGTACAGGTTAAATGTTATATGATCAATTCCCATTAATTACTTTACATTTTTCTAAATTACCTTTAATAGATAATTTTATTATTATACTCTAATGATACATGCACTGTTTACATGATGATTAATTATATAATTATAAACAATTTGATACTAAACATGCCTCAGTTTATAACTGTAAAACCTTATTAATTTGAATTTCTATGATATGTGGTGGAACAATTTGTTATGGTTGATTGTAATTTCTACTTTGACTGCCTGAGATAAATATATTTACATAAATTAACTGGTGACATAAAATCTTATAGCATACAACAAAAACTCTTAATAATATAACGTAATAGTTATAGATGATAAGATACTATACTGTGTAAGTATAATTGTAGTTGTATTTATAGTTGTAATTGTAGTGTGCTTGCAGATACGCTCCGGTATCTGCTATTATGTTGTTTCTATAAAAACTGCTCCAATTATAACTATTAGGAGTTATTAGTGTGATTGTATAAGTGTTTATGGAGATTTCACTCTTTCAATTTAAATGAGTTTCGCGCACTTTTTGTTGTATGCCTCCCTCACTTACCACAAGTATCCGTTTCAGTCCTGTTCTGTGATGGTTGTTGCTGAAATACATACATTCAAAATACGCACAAATATTCAATTTGAATATTTATAACAGTTAGTACACATATGTAATACTTTAAATTTCTCTTAGTTTGAATTCTTCCGCCACCTTTGGTAGAACTGATTTACAAGAAATAATTTAATTTCTATTTGAAATGATACTCTTGTTCATTGGTAAAGAAGTGTAGGTTTATTAACAAATTTTAAAAATGGCAAATTTCAATAAAAAACAATTAACAATCATTTAGACTAATAGCCCTTTAAATAATAATTACAATCGATTAATTTTAACATAAAACTCTATCCAGGCTCAATGCTGGTAGTCCTGTCTCTAGTACAATAATTTGAATTTATAAGGTTATGTTTTCTCGTTAATATATTATCAGGTTGTTAGGTTCTTTGAAGATCCATGATATCAGTGTCAAGATGTAATATTTATAGAACTAATAAAATTAAACAATGGTTCAAAAATAACGAATAAATATAAAATAATGAAATTCAATACCATATGTATGGTAAATATATAATTATCGTACGTCTGTATGCGCACGCACCTTAAAACATTCTATAGCCAGTGTCAGACTCGTGGCTTGTACAGTTTCAATATCTCGTTTTATTTTCAACAATGCATTTGATAAATATATATTTTCAAGAGAAAAAATTAATAAAATACAAAAAAAAACTCTTGTTATGATTTCTACTTAGTTTGGAAACTATTTGAGAACAGATGCAACAGTTATATTAATAAGCTACCGCTACCAATTTGAGGTTAGCGATTACAGGTAATGCTATTACAGAAAATGATTTCTTACTGGTTAATCTTTCTTAATTGATATTTTTGAACATAATATTAGTAACCTTTTAACATGTTACTATTGAAATTACTTTATACTTTTGTACGAAAGTTAACGTTATTTATTTCAAAATATCGAATAATCAAAACAAGTTTAGTCAAAAAAGTGACTTCGTATTGTTTAAATTAGCAGCCATCCTTACTTTTCTTTTATAAAATTGCTAAACTGCTATAATTGTTTTTATTATTTAGACAAAGCTTTTCGTCATTACTGACATCTTCAGGTCTTAAACCTTGGTTGTTTAAGACCTGAAGATGTCAGTAATGACGAAAAGCTTTGTCTAAATAATAAAAACAATTATAGCAGTTTAGCAATTTTATAAAAAAAAAAAAAAAAAAAAAAAAAAAAAAAAAAAAAAAAAAAAGTGACTAAATTTAAACTCTTGTAATTAGTAATAGTTATTTTAAACATACTTTAATAGTTATAACAATTAATTAAAATATTTAATTAATATTTTAATGAATAAAAAATTAACATTTCTTGAAATTATAATAATTTCATCATAAGTTTGATACTGCGCTAATAATGACTCGCGTAGTATCAAAATGTCTATTTCAAAAATATTATTTCTGAAAATTAAAGTTATTCAAAAAAATAATGTACTCCCTGTTTATAATCACAACACACGCGAGTACGATCGGGATTATACACTATCGTACTTATTATTCGGTAATCCCGCACATATCACTCGGAAGTGTATTTGTTGTGTTAAGGTTACGTCTGTATATTAACTTTATGTCAATGTACGCGCACAAATTTTAAAATAATACTTCTTCATGACGTGGAGTGGCGTGACCTATTCGTCTGGAAGCTGTTCTTAGACTGTTACAAATTGCCAAAGCGTCTCTCTCGTTTCTGACAAAATGCGTTGATTTGATTGGCTGTAATCACTATAATCTTCACCCCAAAGGCCCATGTTTTATAAAAATATTTGGTGTTTTACCAAATTTCGACTTTGGGTCCTGGGTTATATGATGTAAGCACTAGTGTAAAAAATACTTGAAAAGTTAATAATTACAATAACTTCCTTATTAAACGTCCTATCGTTACGTGAGTTATGTCATTGAATTATAGACATTTTCCTCTTTAATTCAAGTCTAAACAACACTATTTTATTTACATTGCTTCTCTTAAAATAATGTTTTAATTAATTATCTTGGTGTTTTTTATTTTTATAAGTTTTTGACACCAGATTTAATTAATTTCAATAAAAACACTTTCTAAATAAACACTTGGAGTCCATTTCTCACTTGGTTTAATTGGTTATTTGGAAATAATTATTTCCTTAACAATAGCTTATTTTAGCGTCATTAGGCGTCCATCTTGGTTTTCATATAAAAGTATTTAAAATGACTTTCCCTTATCTAACACAAGTAATCTTATAATCTAATAATACTAAAACGATTATTTACATGATTTCACATTTAAATATACTCACATGATTGTATTAAGTATAATACACATACTGTCTCCTTCCTCTTCTACCTTTCTCATACAATTATCAATATAATTTTAGTCTTTTTCTAAGTGAATTATATTAAGTATGAAATGTCATTAGTGTACATACATTGTATTTAATGTATTACATATATGGGTCAGCTTCTAGCTAGTTTAGTACCCTTCAATTCTCTAATAATGAGCTTGTTCCTATGGTGTCTCAACATAATGGTCATTTATTTTTCATAAAAACAATACTTAAACTGTTATTGTTGCATTATGTTTGTGTTTCTACATTGGTATTAGACATTACTCCTACTTTTGGTAATGTTCTCATTTACTCTTAGATAAATTTATGTCATATTTTACCTAAGTAACTCACTTAACATGGTTGGTTTATTTGTGATTTCTGTCATTATGGTCAGTTGGTTTCTAATTATTTGCATATATACTGACTGTTTTTATAGTTCTAATCTGTTCTCAAAGTTGTATTGATTTTCCCTCTAACTACTGGTAATATTGTGAACAATCTGTGTTTAAGTTTTAATACACTATTTTCCTTAACTAATGGGCCATACAGTGGTCCATCTTACATCTGATTGTTTGTACATGGTTAGTTAGTTTACATTATTTTGTTTATATTACTGTTGTTATTATGTTAAAGATCTGTTCTCAAACCATTACCAGATATTAGTCTTACTACTGGTAATATGGTCATTCACTGTAGTATTGGTTTTGATATTGCACTTTGCCTATTTGAATTGGCATATTTGTTGCATCTTTGCTATAGCTGTCTGCCATTGCATTTGATTGGTTTTATTTATATAGTTGCTTTTTAATGTATTGTCTATTAGGATGTATTGTTATTTGTAACAATTCCTTAATTGATATCACTGTTGATAATCATTTATTTTCATTGATATTTTTGGTTTTCTGTTTAACAGGTACTTTCTCTATGGGTTATGTAACAATGTACCATCTGTTTTAATGCAGTATGTCTCTACTATCTACATGGTATCAGTATGGTCTTTCACAATAATATTTTACTTATTTTGTGACACATGTTTACACATTCCTTCTTAAACATTAATACATATCTTATTGTATTATTTATGATACTTTTCTAGTCATGGGTTGAATTCAATTCAATCCCTTTTGTTTGATACAATGGTTTTTTATATTGTTGTCAGTTCTTTACCAAAAATAAAACATAGTTATATTGTTCTATTTTGTTTCATTTTGGTGGACTTATGATTATCTGTGTTAATCACAACTTTATTAAACGCGTCACACTCATTGTTCGTGTCTATTTGACTTATTTAATATTTTGTTGTTTTCATCATGGAATTAACATATTTTCATATACTTATAAATTTCCTCACTATAATTGTTTGTGTGGTTTTATCAGTAGAAATAGTTGGTTATTCACATGTTTCACATCTATTAAGTACGCACTGTTATTGTTTGTGTTTCCTTAAATGCTAATCACTGTTTTTCATTCTCACATTTGATAATCATTATTTCACTTGTCACTTAATTAGTCTTTGGTGCACGTGGTTTATGTTGACTTCTGGTATGATTTATTCATCTTCTTCTCTCTTCTGAATCAGCTTTCTTGTCCTTCTTCTTTCTTCTTTCTTGTTATTTTCATCGTAGTCTTTATTCTTTAGTCGTTTCCCCTCACTTTTGGAGTTTGTTAAATCCTTATTTCGTCGTTTCCCCTCACTTTTGGATCCTATTGGGTCTATTATTGGTATTTGGTTTTGGCTCACTTCATTTTGTTTCTTATTTTTCGTAGTTGATGTCACTAGATTGATATCATCTCATTCATAGTTGGATTTTCATATTAACACATTTGTAGATACACACTTTATATACATGGATTTACTTATCTAGATAAAATATTCATATTTTTTATCTTACTTGCCGTCCTTTAGGCTCATTTTATGTAACTGCCATATTTGGTTATGTTACATATGCCTTCCTTTAAGAATTGATTAATTCTGAGTCATGATTATACTATATTTTTCTATGAAGAATTTATCAATTATTGTACATTCCATATTGACTTACATGTTTTTTCCATATATCCTTTCGCTTTCTGCTCTTTGAATCATATTTATTTCCTCTCTATGTAATTACTTCCCTCGTTTATTTAGTTCCCTAACATACATTTAGCTGGGGCAGTTTAGAGCGGCTCACTTTGGCTATTCGACTCTACTGGCCATACTAATTTCAATAAATATGGAGGCAAATCATCTCCTTTAATAATAATAAATGATTGCTGGCATTACTCTTCAGTCTATTCATCTCAAATCATTAATAACAATAATAATAATGGTCGTTTTTCCGACAAATAATAAATATTCTTGGGATTAATTCTCGCATCTGCGGTTTGTACATTGTGATTCTCTCTTTTCTTGATTCAACTTAACTAATTCTTCACATATCATCGGGATATTTTGTTTTACATTTCCTCACTGGTATACTCTCATGATTTTCTTCGTTAGTATATTCTTTTTTATTCTTCTTCATCATAGATTAATCTCTTCATTCTGTGTTACTTTGAACGTTATTTCGTCATAATCTTCGTTCCCAATTCATTCTTCTAGATACTATGTATTAGTACATTTATTTTTTCTTTCCTTCTCCAGGTTTTCTTTGGTATTAGTACTTCATGTAGTGCTGGCTTTTCTTTATTCAAATATAAATTTGTCGTGTGTAGTCGTTTCTCTACAGTAATAATGTTCATTTGGTTTATTCTTCCAACTCTTCTTTTTTCTATAGTAGTACGGGTGGGATGTTGTTGTTCTACTGGTTGACGTGGCTCTTGGAAATAATTTGTGCCAAGGTTGTAGTGTGTCGGCCTCGTATTGACATCCTTTTTATATAGTAGTACGGGTGAGATGTTGTTGTTCTACTGGTTGACTAGGCTCTTGGAAATAATGAGTTTGCTTCATATATGCCTGGGATGTAAGGTGTCTGTCTCGTATTGACATCTTTCTTATAGTAGTACGGGTGAGATGTTGTTGTTTTACTGGTTGACGTGGCTCTTGGAAATAATTGGTGCCAAGGTTGTAGTGTGTCGGCCTCGTATTGACATCTTTCTTATAGTAGTACGGGTGAGATGTTGTTCTACTGGTTGACGTGGCTCTTGGAAATAATTGGTGCCAAGGTTGTAGTGTGTCGGCCTCGTATTGATATCTTTCTTATAGTAGTTATCATTAATGAATACAATGTTCTGATTCCTTTACATAAATTCTCTGGGATCATTTTTTCCCACATTATAAAATGACAATATACATTCAATGTTTAATACATAATCACATAGTTACTTTTCATTTAATACAAACATATAATAATCTTCATAATAATAATTCACCCTTTTTCTTCAGTCAACATTTATTTTTATAATCATATTTTTACTTTTCATTTTGTAAATAACAATAATTTTCCTGGCCACATTTCATTTTTCACCTTGATATAGTCAACAGTTATACTCATAATTATCTTCTTATTTTACACAATAAACATTTTCATCCTTTACATAGTATCAATAATAAAATAATCCTTATCGCTCACTTTTCACTTGTAATTTCATATTTCAATTGTCAACATATTTTTTCATCGAAGTCTGATTATATGTGCCCTTTATCTTTTTTGTAATAGGGTCTTGCAATTCATAGGTGTTGTTTAGATTGTCTTTTGTTACAGTATATGGTCCGGTATATAATAGTAGTAATTTCTTTGCAATGCCCTCGATAGTGCTTGGGAGTTCTCGATTTTTGATTAACACTTGGTCTCCCACTTTGTATTTTATAATTTTGGGCTGCAATTTTTTGTATTTAATTCTCAGTTTCTGGGCTCTTTCAACAGCATTATTATAGAACTTGGTTTGGTCAAACTTGATCTCTGCACTTATTGGAAAGTTAATTATTTCTGTGATCTCTCGGGGTGGTCTTTTTTCATGCATTGCTATGTATGGTGTCTCCTCAGTTGACTGATGGTATGCGAGGTTTAAGAAGTCTTCAGCTGGGGACAAATACTCCTCCCACTTCCTCTCCTGGCTGTGACAGTAGGTTCTTAAAATCCTTCCTACTTCTCTCAACACTCTCTCAGCAGGGTTGCTGTTGGGGTGGTACACCGATGTTTTATACGTCTTGATGCCCAGATGGAGCAGTGTTTCCCGCCATTTCCGTCCTCAAAACTGCGTTCCGTGATCTGTAACTATTGATGCTGGTCGGCCCACTTCGGGTATGTATTTGTTTATAACTACTTCTAGTATCTTGCTTGTTGTGGCTCGATTAAGTGGATACAGCTTCGTATATTTTGTATAGTGGTCAAAGATAATAATGATATATTTATACTGATGTCTTCCACCACTCCGTGGAAACGGCCCACAAATGTCCAGGAAGATTTTTTCTAATTTTGTCACAGATGTTATCGGTATCATCACTCCTTCTCTCTTTTCGTTACTGCATTTGACTAGCTGGCAAATATGGCAATTCTGTATATATTTTCTTACCTTCCTATTCATATCAGTGAAATACACATGTTCTTGCAGTGCTTTTACCACCTTCACTGCGCCCATATGACCATATCGTATGTGATAGTCGATGGTCAAATCTCTCTCTAGAACCTTTGGGACAACTACTTTCCAGTCTTCACCATTTTTATTGCTTTTGGTGAACACTAGCTGGTTATGAATACAGAAATATTGTTTAATGTTGGCATCGTTATCTGCTAGTTTTTTAATAATTATCAGTATTTTAGGATCTTGTTGTTGCTGTATAGCTATATCTGACAGTATTTTAGTAAGCTCGGATTTATTTTTTAGCAAGTGGTAGACCTTCGCGATGGTTTCTCTCTCTCCATGAAATGTTTGGGCGTCGATGTTAATCCGGGATAACACGTCTGCAGCTGTGTTACTTTTTCCCGGTATGTACTCCCACTGTATATTATACTCTTGGAGTGTGAGAGTCCATCTGGTCAATCTCCCAAGTTTCAATTTACAGTTCTTTAGGAATGAAATGGATTTATGATCCGTTCTTACTGTCACTTTATATCCCAAAATAAAGGTTCTAAACTTTTCGCAAGCGAATACGATACTTAACAATTCTTTTTCTGTGGTGTGACAGTTGCGTTCACACTTGTTCAACGTGCGACTTGCAAAACTGATTACTTCATGGTTCCCGTCTTGGTCTTCTTGATATAGCACGGATCCGAGACTCAAATCGCTGGCGTCGCAGTTCATGAAAAATTGTTTTTCAAAGTTAGGGTGATGTAACATCACAGTTTCTAGGAACTTTTCTTTGATTAACTTAAATGTAGATTCTTGTTCTGATTCCCATTTCCACTTTTCTTTTGATGAAAGCTGTTTTGAAAATCAAGCTGTTAAATCGGAATAATTCACTTGAAATTTACGATAGTAGTTGCAGATCCCGAGGAACGATTGCAGTTGTTTCTTGTTCTGTGGGACGGGGAAACGCTGTATTGCCTCCATCTTTTCCTGGGACGGTGTAATTCCCTGTTCAGATAGGTTAAATCCCAAAAATTGGACTTCTTTTGCTATTAATTGAGACTTATCTAACTTCAATGTAATGTGATTATCTTCTAGTTTCTGTAAGACCTGTGCCACCCTTTCACAGTGTTCCTCCCAATTGTTGGAGGCGATTAAGAGATCGTCAACATAGACTGTTGTAAATTGCAGTGTATTGTGGCCCAGTATTTCGTCCATACACTTGACGAATATCGCTACCGAATTTACTAAGCCAAACGGTAGTCTTTTGAAATGGTAATTTCTACCTTCGAAAATAAAGGCAGTATACTTCCTACTATTCGGATGCAGTTCAACTTGCCAATATCCGCATACCGTATCCCATATACTGTAGAATTTTGAACCATAAAACTTCTTTAAGATCTCATCAATTTCTCCAGGTGATGTCCTGTCGTTAATTATGGTTTTGTTTAATTCCCTAGCATCTAAACAAATTCGTACCGCACCATTTTTCTTTGGTACGGCGACAATAGGGTTGGTATATGGTGAATTGCTTACTTCGATAATGTCATTTGCTATCAAACGCTGGATTTCTTCCCTTACTGCTTCCTTCAGCGAAAAGGCGATAGGATAAGATTTTCGTTTAAATTCGGTTTGGTCTTTGAATCTTAACTCGCATTGAAAATTTTTAATTTTTCCGGGTGTATCGGAAAATATGTGACGATACTGGCAATATATGTCTATCAGATGGTCCTTTTGTTCCCATGTCAGCTCTTGGTTATTTTGGTTGGTCTCGAATTCTCGTATCACATTAATCTTGGTCAACCATAAATCTTCCTCTGGGTTATTGTGAAGCTTCTTGTTGATGGCGCCTTCCTGATGTTGGTGGCCTTCCCTAATGTAATAGATTACATGTTCTGCGGGTGCCTTTTGATATTCTGTTAGTTTGGCTGTCCACTCAACCTCTCCTGTCTTCATTCTTACTGTATTGGTGTCCATGTTAATTATCGCAGTGTATTTCCTGAGTATATCACACCCAATGAGCAGAGTAAATGGTAACCCACTGGCTACGAGGAATATCATCTGTATCGTGTTGCCGTTGCTGGATACATCAAGCTGCACTTGTTGTCTAATCGTTTTGTTTTGACGTCCGGTAGCTCCAATGAGTATAATGTTGTTAATAGGTAAAGTGGGTATTGTCGCTTTATTTTCAGATTGGATTCTATCTAACTCCACTTTATCAATCAATGATACATTTGCTCCGGTATCTATCATTGCCGTTGCTTTTATGTTATTGACCTTCACCGCTATGTATGCAATTTCACTATTACTTGTATCGCTGATAGTATTCTCTTTTTCTTCCATTAAGTCTCTTCTGATATTTTTCAAATAATTATTGGTGTATGTTTTGCGACGATTTTGATGGTTTGCCAAAACTCTAGACCCAATAGTCCGGTTCAGTGAGGGTACTATTTGGTTTTTCACTGCCGGTTGGCGTTTAAAGGCAGTTCACTATTCCCGTGCCTGTCTTGCGATGTCGAAGCTATGGGTTCTTGATTCCCATTTCCATGTCCATTATTGTAGATCGCTGTATTTTGCGTTGTCGTTCCTTGACTTCCATTATTGTCGCTTCCGTTAGATCGGTATCCAGATTCCCGCTCCTCTCTATCGCTGTTACTGGAGTGACTATGTTGATTAGGTAAACTCCTCCTTCCTTGGTAGTAGTTTCGACGATTTCCCCCTCGACTGGCTTGAGCATAATGCACTCTGCGAAAGTGATTATTATGTTGGTTGCCATTACTTTGTCTTGGGTGATGATTGGGAGCTTGATTCTGGTATGGCCGGTAATAATTGTTACCTCTTTGGTAAGCTGGCTCTCGTTGATATCCACCTGAATGTTGATTATTATTATTATTCCCTCTATTATTGACGTTGTTGCCCCCTCCGTCTTGACGTGGTACAGGGTGATTTTGGTATCTTGGTGGGTAATTGTGGTTTCTTCCTGGGCTATTCCTTTCGTTGGATATGTTGGGGTTATTATTCCCAGGTCCGCTTCGATCATACGTCTGGTTTGGTCCTTGTCGGCTGCGTTGGTAGTAGCGTTCTCTTTCATGGTTCTCCAACAGTTCGCACATCCCTTGGATTGTCTTTATTTGTGCGTTTAGCCTCCCTTGTGATATGCCTTGATTGAAGTGGTAGGCTAATTTCGTCACTAGGCATTCTTCTGGAATGGCGGGTTCAAGATTCCTGGCTAAGCAAATCTTTCCCAAGCAATACGTCGTCATTGACTGCCTTCCATGTATATCGAACCTCCCATTCGTGATGTCATCCCTGACGATGTTCTGGGTGGCTTCTGACCAATATTTCTGTTTAAACGCCACTTTGAAGTTATCATAATTCCCCACTTCGTTACGGGTTGCCGTCCACCAATTGTCGAACGTGCTTTTGAAAGCTTCGTCTAACATTCCCTTAATGGTAGTCTATCTATTTTCTCTGTTTTTTCGTAGGATTTCTTCCATCCGTTCTAAAAATTCTAGCGGATTCTTATAATAAGTCCTGAATTCAATCTGGTCTCTGTTGTCTAGATGAGTCAATCCGGATAGTAGATTTGGTATCGTCTGTATACGATGCATCTCGTCGCAGAGGTCATCTAGCTCTCTTCGCTGACGCTCGGTTAGTAGGGTTCGATCATCGTGTACCTGCTGCTTAATTGCATCCACTCTTCCAGATACTTCTTCACACTTGTCTGTTAGTGTTGACTGTGCTATTTTCATGTTGGTTTGTTCCTGTGTTATCACATTTATTTGTGTACCGTGCGTTCTCTCCATTTCGTTGATGCGTTGATTGATGTCCAACTCTGTTTGTATTAGTCTCAGGCTGGTACCTTCTCCCTCCTTTCGTACTTCCTCCATCTCAACGTTAACTTCAGTTGATAGGATGGCCATGCGCTTCTCGATTTCATCAACATTTTCCTTCAGTCTTTTTTCTACCATTTCTTCTGTATTCTTGGTGGCTTCCTTCATCTTGTTACTGTGGATACTTATTTGTTGCCACATCCCTTCATGGTCAGATTTTATAGTTTCGACGTCTCTATTGAACTTAGCCGTGATTTCATCCATCTTCTGGTTGGCCTGATCCATTCTGACTCCCAACTCTGTCGATAACTCCTCCTTCATGATGGCCATTTTCTTTTCCAGTAATTCCTCAGTTTTCTTTTGTCCATCTTCCATCCTCCTGTTCGTCTCCTGTATCTGGTTATTGAACTCTTCCTTTAATAATTCCATATGTTCCTTGTTCTCCCTCTGGCCTTCCTCTATTTTCTTGCTTAAGTCCTCTTTGGTAGATCTACTGGCTTCTTCTATTTTGCTGTTCACGTCCGCCTTGGTGGAGTTCAGTGATTCTCCTATTCTGTTTAAGTCTGCCTTCAAATTTTGATTGTCCTCTTTGGTTGATTTCAGGCCTTCCTCTATTTTCTTGTTGGTGTCGTCTAATTTGTTGTTCAATCCTTCCTTCAACGACTCCATCATTTGTCTCATCCACTCTTGGAATGTGGACTCTCCTGTTGACATTGTTTTTTCGGGTTGGCTAGGTTCCTGTGGAGTTTCTTGAACCATCACTTCCGGTTCCTCCATAGGTTGTTGAACCCCCTCCGCCGGTTCAATTTGTTTGTCTTTTACTTCTACTACTATCTCCTCCACGTCTTCTGTTGACATTGCCTCCTTCTCTTCTTTTCTGGTTTCCTTCTCTGCTTGCGCCATCCTTTTTCTTGACGTTGACCTTGATTTAGATCTTGATTTCAATCGGTCTGTATACATCTTGATCTTCTGATAATGGTCCTGCTGTCTTCTCACGAATTAGTATATTTAGGTTATTAGTTATTGTATATTTTCCTAACTCGTGCTCAGACGTTGGGCGCCAATCTATAACGTAATAGTTATAGATGATAAGATACTATACTGTGTAAGTATAATTGTAGTTGTATTTATAGTTGTAATTGTAGTGTGCTTGCAGATACGCTCTGGTATCTGCTATTATGTTGTTTCTATAAAAACTGCTCCAATTATAACTATTAGGAGTTATTAGTGTGATTGTATAAGTGTTTATGGAGATTTCACTCTTTCAATTTAAATGAGTTTCGCGCACTTTTTGTTGTATGCCTCCCTCACTTACCACAAGTATCCGTTTCAGTCCTGTTCTGTGACGGTTGTTGCTAAAATACATACATTCAAAATACGCACAAATATTCAATTTGAATATTTATAACAGTTAGTACACATATGTAATACTTTAAATTTCTCTTAGTTTGAATTCTTCCGCCACCTTTGGTAGAACTGATTTACAATAAATAATTTAATTTCTATTTGAAATGATACTCTTGTTCATTGGTAAAGAAGTGTAGGTTTATTAACAAATTTTAAAAATGGCAAATTTCAATAAAAAACAATTAACAATATTTAGACTAATAGCCCTTTAAATAATAATTACAATCGATTAATTTTAACATAAAACTCTATCCAGGCTCAATGCTGGTAGTCCTGTCTCTAGTACAATAATTTGAATTTATAAGGTTATGTTTTCTCGTTAATATATTATCAGGTTGTTAGGTTCTTTGAAGATCCATGATATCAGTGTCAAGATGTAATATTTATAGAAATAATAAAATTAAACAATGGTTCAAAAATAACGAATAAATATAAAATAATGAAATTCAATACCATATATATGGTAAATATATAATTATCGTACGTCTGTATGCGCACGCACCTTAAAACATTCTATAGCCAGTGTCAGACTCGTGGCTTGTACAGTTTCAATATCTCGTTTTATTTTCAACAATGCATTTGATAAATATATATTTTCAAGAGAAAAAATTAATAAAATACAAAAAAAAACTCTTATGATTTCTACTTAGTTTGGAAACTATTTGAGAACAGATGCAACAGTTATATTAATAAGCTACCGCTACCAATTTGAGGTTAGCGATTACAGGTAATGCTATTACAGAAAATGATTTCTTACTGGTTAATCTTTCTTAATTGATATTTTTGAACATAATATTAGTAACCTTTTAACATGTTACTATTGAAATTACTTTATACTTTTGCACGAAAGTTAATGTTATTTATTTCAAAATATCGAATAATCAAAACAAGTTTAGTCAAAAAAGTGACTAAATTTAAACTCTTGTAATTAGTAATAGTTATTTTAAACATACTTTAATAGTTATAACAATTAATTAAAATATTTAATTAATATTTTAATGAATAAAAAATTAACATTTCTTGAAATTATAATAATTTCATCATAAGTTTGATACTGCGCTAATAATGACTCGCGTAGTATCAAAATGTCTATTTCAAAAATATTATTTCTGAAAATTAAAGTTATTCAAATAAAATAATGTACTCCCTGTTTATAATCACAACACACGCGAGTACGATCGGGATTATACACTATCGTACTTATTATTCGGTAATCCCGCACATATCACTCGGAAGTGTATTTGTTGTGTTAAGGTTACGTCTGTATATTAACTTTATGTCAATGTACGCGCACAAATTTTAAAATAATACTTCTTCATGACGTGGAGTGGCGTGACCTATTCGTCTGGAAGCTGTTCTTAGACTGTTACAAATTGCCAAAGCGTCTCTCTCGTTTCTGACAAAATGCGTTGATTTGATTGGCTGTAATCACTATAATCTTCACCCCAAAGGCCCATGTTTTATAAAAATATTTGGTGTTTTACCAAATTTCGACTTTGGGTCCTGGGTTATATGACGTAAGCACTAGTGTAAAAAATACTTGAAAAGTTAATAATTACAATAACTTCCTTATTAAACGTCCTATCGTTACATGAGTTATGTCATTGAATTATAGACATTTTCCTCTTTAATTCAAGTCTAAACAACACTATTTTATTTACATTGCTTCTCTTAAAATAATGTTTTAATTAATTATCTTGGTGTTTTTTATTTTTATAAGTTTTTGACACCAGATTTAATTAATTTCAATAAAAACACTTTCTAAATAAACACTTGGAGTCCATTTCTCACTTGGTTTAATTGGTTATTTGGAAATAATTATTTCCTTAACAATAGCTTATTTTAGCGTCATTAGGCGTCCATCTTGGTTTTCATATAAAAGTATTTAAAATGACTTTCCCTTATCTAACACAAGTAATCTTATAATCTAATAATACTAAAACGATTATTTACATGATTTCACATTTAAATATACTCACATGATTGTATTAAGTATAATACACATACTGTCTCCTTCCTCTTCTACCTTTCTCATACAATTATCAATATAATTTTAGTCTTTTTCTAAGTGAATTATATTAAGTATGAAATGTCATTAGTGTACATACATTGTACTTAATGTATTACATATATGGGTCAGCTTCTAGCTAGTTTAGTACCCTTCAATTCTCTAATAATGAGCTTGTTCCTATGGTGTCTCAACATAATGGTCATTTATTTTTCATAAAAACAATACTTAAACTGTTATTGTTGCATTATGTTTGTGTTTCTACATTGGTATTAGACATTACTCCTACTTTTGGTAATGTTCTCATTTACTCTTAGATAAATTTGTATGTCATATTTTACCTAAGTAACTCACTTAACATGGTTGGTTTATTTGTGATTTCTGTCATTATGGTCAGTTGGTTTCTAATTATTTGCATATATACTGACTGTTTTTATAGTTCTAATCTGTTCTCAAAGTTGTATTGATTTTCCCTCTAACTACTGGTAATATTGTGAACAATCTGTGTTTAAGTTTTAATACACTATTTTCCTTAACTAATGGGCCATACAGTGGTCCATCTTACATCTGATTGTTTGTACATGGTTAGTTAGTTTACATTATTTTGTTTATATTACTGTTGTTATTATGTTAAAGATCTGTTCTCAAACCATTACCAGATATTAGTCTTACTACTGGTAATATGGTCATTCACTGTAGTATTGGTTTTGATATTGCACTTTGCCTATTTGAATTGGCATATTTGTTGCATCTTTGCTATAGCTGTCTGCCATTGCATTTGATTGGTTTTATTTACATAGTTGCTTTTTAATGTATTGTCTATTAGGATGTATTGTTATTTGTAACAATTCCTTAATTGATATCACTGTTGATAATCATTTATTTTCATTGATATTTTTGGTTTTCTGTTTAACAGGTACTTTCTCTATGGGTTATGTAACAATGTACCATCTGTTTTAATGCAGTATGTCTCTACTATCTACATGGTATCAGTATGGTCTTTCACAATAATATTTTACTTATTTTGTGACACATGTTTACACATTCCTTCTTAAACATTAATACATATCTTATTGTATTATTTATGATACTTTTCCAGTCATGGGTTGAATTCAATTCAATCCCTTTTGTTTGATACAATGGTTTTTTATATTGTTGTCAGTTCTTTACCAAAAATAAAACATAGTTATATTGTTCTATTTTGTTTCATTTTGGTGGACTTATGATTATCTGTGTTAATCACAACTTTATTAAACGCGTCACACTCATTGTTCGTGTCTATTTGACTTATTTAATATTTTGTTGTTTTCATCATGGAATTAACATATTTTCATATACTTATAAATTTCCTCACTATAATTGTTTGTGTGGTTTTATCAGTAGAAATAGTTGGTTATTCACATGTTTCACATCTATTAAGTACGCACTGTTATTGTTTGTGTTTCCTTAAATGCTAATCACTGTTTTTCATTCTCACATTTGATAATCATTATTTCACTTGTCACATAATTAGTCTTTGGTGCACGTGGTTTATGTTGATTTCTGGTATGATTTATTCATCTTCTTCTCTCTTCTGAATCAGCTTTCTTGTCCTTCTTCTTTCTTCTTTCTTGTTATTTTCATCGTAGTCTTTATTCTTTAGTCGTTTCCCCTCACTTTTGGAGTTTGTTAAATCCTTATTTCGTCGTTTCCCCTCACTTTTGGATCCTATTGGGTCTATTATTGGTATTTGGTTTTGGCTCACTTCATTTTCTTTCTTATTTTTCGTAGTTGATGTCACTAGATTGATATCATCTCATTCATAGTTGGATTTTCATATTAACACATTTGTAGATACACACTTTATATACATGGATTAACTTATCTAGATTTACATTCATATTTTTTATCTTACTTGCCGTCCTTTAGGCTCATTTTATGTAACTGCCATATTTGGTTATGTTATAATAATAATACTTGTTTTTAACAACTTTAATTATTTCATACTTTTAAACTATTGTCTGTATGATATTAATAAAAACACCTTTTATAAATAATAAATAACACTGTTTAACGGTAGTCTGTGTCACTATTTATATTATATCACTCATCAATGTAAAGGTTTGTGTCCATTTTTCTATCCTTAATTATATGCCCATACGATTTTAATTAATACAATTTTTATTTTGTGAATAGGTACTCTTTATTAGGTTTAATTGTGTTTCAGGGTAAGTTGATTAGGCCTACTAGGTTTTTTATTTAACTTTTTGTCTGTTTACTGCCCTATTCTACTGGGTTATTTCTGGGTTTCTTGATAATATTAAATAAGTCAAACCAACTAGGTTCATTTAATTTGCTAGCAATTATTATTTCTTGGTTCCCCTCTGGATCGGATTTCACTATTATTTATTATTCTTTTTGTAACATTTTGTTTCGTTACAAATTGCCTCCCTTCAGAAGTAATTATTTCTGAACACTTCATTATGTGTGAGGACATAATTACTTATGTTATTTTTCCTTTTCTTCCTCGTCATATTTTTTTTCATGGATTGTTGATTATAATCTTCTGAATTGCTACTATTGGGCTAGTATATGGTGATTGGCTGTGCTCAATTATATCATTTAACAACATTTTATTAATTTCAGCTCTAACCGCCTCCTTTAATGAATATGGTATAGGATAGGATTTTCTGTGGAATTCTGCTGGTTCTTTAAATTGTATTCTACACTGATAGTTTTTTACTTTTCCTGGTTTTTCTGAAAATACATGTTTATACTTCTTATATATTATAATGAGATCTTCTACTTGTTTTGCTGTCAAATTATTTGTGCCTTGGTGTCTAAACTCCCTTATCTCCTGTAATTTACTGTTCCACAGGTCTTCATTTGTCATATTATAGATTATTTTTCTGCATTGGGTGTCATTCTTTAAAAAATTTAATTCCCTAACTTGGTGATGGGTATGGTTCAGAGGGGCACCATCGCTTCCTATTAACTCTGCCGTCCACATAACACCTTCTGAGTTCAAGGACACCTTCTCCTTGCTCAAATCAATAATGGCTGAATATTTCCTCAGCATGTCGCATCCGATTAATAATTCGAATGGTAGGCCGATTGCGACCAAACATATAATATTAATTGTAACACCTTTGCTTTCTATTTCCAATGACACTTGTTTTCTCACTGTTTTATTTTGACGCCCAGTGGCACCCATTAAAATAACATTATTGACAGGTACGGTAGGTATTATATTTTTACTTTGTTTCTGTATTCTCTCCAGTTCAGCGTCGTTAATAAGTGATACATTTGCACCAGTATCTATCATTATTCGTGTAGGAATTCCTTCAATTTGAGCGATTATGTATACAATTTCATTATGCTGGTTGATTCTACTTGTCACCGTTTCCTCCAACAGTTCTTCTCGAAGATTTTTCAAATAATAATTGTAAATAATAGTAAGATTTTGACTATCCGTCCTTAAACTTTGGTTGTTGTTATACTTCAAAATTCTTTTATTTTCCATAATTAGTTTTTCATAATTAGTTGGTAGTAATTTGTTATTACTATGTTTTTGAATTTGGTGGTTTTTGTACCCAGTAGTTAGTAGCAGTAAGGGGTCGCGAGGGTTTATTACTGCCTCACTCCGTTTAAATTAAGGCTATCATGATTATTTTCCGGGCATGACTGTTGATTTGCCTGGAATGGTGTGCTGGTTCCTGGTTGTTCAACCTCTCGGTTGTCTAATTGTTCACTTCTCTTTGATTCTCGGAAGTCCTCCTGGCTTCTACTTCTTACTCGGTTATAATGGTGACTCATCCCTCTGGGATTTCCTCTTTGATCATAACTGTTATTAAAACTGTTCCTCCGAGGTTGATGGTATCTCCAGTAATCCCCTTCTTCTGCACTAATATAATTTATTCTTGGTCTGTACGGACGATTATTATTATAATTACCCTGGTTATTATTATTGGTATTAACTCCTGAGTTATTTCTAAAATTATTATAATTTTGGTTTGTTCAGTAGTTATTATAATTATTATTAATTCTATTTTCCGGATGGTAATTTTGATTGGGCCTGTTGTTACTATTATTGTTAATTAGATTTCGATTGAAATTTGCTTGTTGATTACTATTTGGAGTAAAATTTTGGTTGGAACTACGATCGTTGCCATTAAAGTTATAACTATTCCGGTTATTTATGTTATTATAGTAATTAGGATTCATACCATGGTTATTATTTCTTGAACCGCACTGATCAGTTCGTTGTCTGCTTCTTTTGTAGTAACCCTCGTGTTCATAATTTTCTAATAAGTCAGCCATTGCGTGGACCATTTTAATCTGGCTTCCCAGGCGTGCTCTGGCAATTCCTGTGTCATAATGGTATGCCATTTTAGTTACTAGGGATTCTTCTGGTATTCTTGGCTCTAGGTGTCTCGCCAAACACACCTTTCCCCAGAAGTAAGTAGTTGGAGATGTACCTCTATTTCCATCATATCTTCCCTGACAAATGTTGTCCCTTATAATATTTTGTATAGCTTCGGGCCAATATTTCTCTTTAAACAGTTTTTTAAATTGAGCGTAGTCCACTATCTCATTCCTGGTTGCTGTCCACCAGTTGTCCGTAATCTCCCTAAAATGCTCATCCAACATCTCTCTAATCGAGCTCCAGATAGTTATTCGATGTTTATTAAAATGTTCCTCGATTCTGGCCAGGAATTCCATGGGGTTTCTACGATAATTTTTGAAATTAATCTCTTCTCTGGTTTCGTTTGTGGAAATATGAGTAATGTGATTTGGTCTGGTCCTAATTAATTCAATGTCTTCTTGATTTTGGCGTACTTGACCAGTTAAATTATTCACTGTAGTGTTAATATTGTCACACCTTTCTCCGGTTTGTTTCTCTAAATTTACTAAATTTTCTTGTTCCTTCTGTATTCCTTCTATTTGAATACGATTATTTTCTTGGACCTGGTCTATTCTAGCATTTACCACTACTTTGTTTTGTGTGATGGTTTCGTTAGCTTTTCTCAATCTCTCATTAATGTCAGCTGTTTCTTGCTTCCTTTCCTCATCGAGTTTGTCCATCTTCTGGTTAATTGTATCATTGACCTGTTCAATTCTACCATTAATTCTTCTTAAATTTTCTTCATTGATTTGTCTGAACTCTTCCTTCATTTGGTTATTATTGTCACTTATAGTTTGCCTTAAGGTTTCATTAGTACTTTCTTTAATACTGTCAATTTTTTCATTTATCCGTTTTAAACTCTCATTAGTGGTTTCGTTTTGTTTCCTAAAATTTTCATTAGTTTCTTCTTTGTTTTGGTCAAATCTCTCCTCCATCTGTTTTATTAAATTTTCACTCATTTTCTCGTTTTGTACCCTTGAGTTCTCGTTAATCTCTTCCTTCATACCGTCTATTTTCTCATTTGTTCGTCTGTTATCTTCCTTGATGCTATCAAATTTTTCCTCCATTTGTTTTAATAAGTTTTGACTCAAAATTTCATTTTGTTTCTTTGAGTTTTTAGTGAATTCTTCCTTCTGCTTCTTAGAGTCTTCTTTAATTAATTCCCATAGTTGTTGCAAATCCAGGCCTCCTCTGGCTTCCTCTCTTACTACCGTTTCCACATCCTCCACCGATGTTACTTCTTTCTCTTCCATCCTGACTTCTTTCTCTGCCTCCTTCGTCCGTCTCAGTGACGACACCCTTTTATGCATCTTTATTATTTTTTGGAACTTATAGCAGTCGCCAGCTAAAAATTAGGAAATTAATTTGCTTGTTTCAATTTCTTCACCTAATATTCCCTAATTTCAGCCTCACTAGTTGGTGCGCCAATTTATAATACGACTCGTGTACCCGTAGTATCTTAATGGTATAATAATTTGCCTGTGTTGTTCCTTGTATATGTTAATTTGTAATAACTAGTTGTAAATAGTGTATCAGCTGATCGTGGAATATTTATGTTGTGTGTTTACGAATGTGATTTAAATATATAAGTAAAAGAATTGAATTATTCTGCCTTGGTTTCTGAATCAGAATTATAATTATTCCAGTTCAGTAGTTAGAACTCCAAAAATCCATTCAAAAATAGCGGTCGAGTCATCCCAAACAATTTTCAAGTCACCTTCGATATTAGGCTTTAACCTATTATTTGAGGTTAATCTTGGTTTTTGCAGTTTGCGTACTTCCAATGACTCCCCGAATTCTTCTTATCCTTGTTAATTATAAAATAAATGCTGATAATATATTTCGTTCCTGAAATAATAACGCATGGATATGATTTAATAACATAATGGTTTAATCTCTGTAATATAAATTCAAATTATTGGAAAATTCCATTCGATACATACGGTTGTCACAATCGATATTTATCTCAGGATTTAATAATTAAATAATTTTAATATATTTCGTGGGAATTCTTGTGGCTGCTACGAAAAGTTCCTTTACATGATAATTAATAATATAGAGTGCCTTTACAAACAATCTATTACTTATAATCTAAAAAATTACAAAAATTATATATTAAGCTACATACAAGTTTTGACGATATTCAATACGCTTCGTAAAAGCATGTAGGTTAGAGTAACGTCAACATCATGGCTACCATTGTCCGTCTTAGAAAATAATGAAGTTTATTAATGTGTACAATAAATGTTTCCTTGTAATCACTGTTCGCTTAGATATTGAATTTGTTTTCACTTTAAAATGTTTACTAGTGATTAGTGTTAGTGTAAATTGGTATATTGTCTAGTGGTCGTTCCTTGTTGGATAAAAATATTGTCAAATTATACTTTACACATCTAGACGATACTGCCGAAAGTTTTCTGGTTTATTCGGGATAATTTCTTGATTGTGTGTATTACTGGTTCATGAAATGATTGTAGTGGTTGGATTATTTATCTTTGATGGTGGTCTTTCAGATCTTCTTTCACAAACGGGTTAACAATTTTTATATTTTTATTTTAATTACATCTCGACACGCACTATTAAACTGTTCTCCATCACAATTAACAATTAAGTTTTATTTCTTCTTTTTTAGTCACCGAACTCGTACAAACTTCTTAAATTTTGATTGGTCATTTATGTACAGGTTAAATGTTATATGATCGATTCCCATTAATTACTTTACATTTTTCTAAATTACCTTTAATAGATAATTTTATTATTATACTCTAATGATACATGCACTGTTTACATGATGATTAATTATATAATTATAAACAATTTGATACTAAACATGCCTCAGTTTATAACTGTAAAACCTTATTAATTTGAATTTCTATGATATGTGGTGGAACAATTTGTTATGGTTGATTGTAATTTCTACTTTGACTGCCTGAGATAAATATATTTACATAAGTTAACTGGTGACATAAAATCTTATAGCATACAACAAAAACTCTTAATAATAATACTTGTTTTTAACAACTTTAATTATTTCATACTTTTAAACTATTGTCTGTATGATAATAATAAAAACACCTTTTATAAATAATAAATAACACTGTTTAACGGTAGTCTGTGTCACTATTTATATTATATCACTCATCACTGTAAAGGTTTGTGTCCCTTTTTCTATCCTTAATTATATGCCTATATGATTTTAATTAATACAATTTTTATTTTGTGAATAGGTACTCTTTATTAGGTTTAATTGTGTTTCAGGGTAAGTTGATTAGGCCTACTAGGTTTTTTATTTAACTTTTTGTCTGTTTACTGCCCTATTCTACTGGGTTATTTCTGGGTTTCTTGATAATATTAAATAAGTCAAACCAACTAGGTTCCTTTAATTTGCTAGCAATTATTATTTCTTGGTTCCCCTCTGGATCGGATTTCACTATTATTTACTATTCTTTTTGTAACATTTTGTTTCGTTACAAATTGCCTCCCTTCAGAAGTAATTATTTCTGAACACTTCATTAGGTGTGAGGACATAATTACTTATGTTATTTTTCCTTTTCTTCCTCGTCATATTTTTTTTCATGGATTGTTGATTATAATCTTCTGAATTGCTACTATTGGGCTAGTATATGGTGATTGGCTGTGCTCAATTATATCATTTAACAACATTTTATTAATTTCAGCTCTAACCGCCTCCTTTAATGAATGTGGTATAGGATAGGATTTTCTGTGGAATTCTGCTGGTTCTTTAAATTGTATTCTACACTGATAGTTTTTTACTTTTCCTGGTTTTTCTGAAAACACATGTTTATACTTCTTATATATTATAATGAGATCTTCTACTTGTTTTGCTGTCAAATTATTTGTGCCTTGGTGTCTAAACTCCCTTATCTCCTGTAAATTACTGTTCCACAGGTCTTCATTTGTCATATTATAGATTATTTTTCTGCATTGGGTGTCATTCTTTAAAAAATTTAATTCCCTAACTTGGTGATGGGTACGGTTCAGAGGGGCACCATCGCTTCCTATTAACTCTGCCGTCCACATAACACCTTCTGAGTTCAAGGACACCTTCTCCTTGCTCAAATCAATAATGGCTGAATATTTCCTCAGCATATCGCATTCGATTAATAATTCGAATGGTAGGCCGATTGCGACCAAACATATAATATTAATTGTAACACCTTTGCTTTCTATTTCCAATGACACTTGTTTTCTCACTGTTTTATTTTGACGCCCAGTGGCACCCATTAAAATAACATTATTGACAGGTACGGTAGGTATTATATTTTTACTTTGTTTCTGTATTCTCTCCAGTTCAGCGTCGTTAATAAGTGATACATTTGCACCAGTATCTATCATTATTCGTGTAGGAATTCCTTCAATTTGAGCGATTATGTATACAATTTCATTATGCTGGTTGATTCTACTTGTCACCGTTTCCTCCAACAGTTCTTCTCGAAGATTTTTCAAATAATAATTGTAAATAATAGTAAGATTTTGACTATCCGTCCTTAAACTTTGGTTGTTGTTATACTTCAAAATTCTTTTATTTTCCATAATTAGTTTTTCATAATTAGTTGGTAGTAATTTGTTATTACTATGTTTTTGAATTTGGTGGTTTTTGTACCCAGTAGTTAGTAGCAGTAAGGGGTCGCGAGGGTTTATTACTGCCTCACTCCGTTTAAATTAAGGCTATCATGATTATTTTCCGGGCATGACTGTTGATTTGCCTGGAATGGTGTGTTGGTTCCTGGTTGTTCAACCTCTCGGTTGTCTAATTGTTCACTTCTCTTTGATTCTCGGAAGTCCTCCTGGCTTCTTCTTCTTACTCGGTTATAATGGTGACTCATCCTTCTGGGATTTCCTCTTTGATCATAACTGTTATTAAAACTGTTCCTCCGAGGTTGATGGTATCTCCAGTAATCCCCTTCTTCTGCACTAATATAATTTATTCTTGGTCTGTACGGACGATTATTATTATAATTACCCTGGTTATTATTATTGGTATTAACTCCTGAGTTATTTCTAAAATTATTATAATTTTGGTTTGTTCAGTAGTTATTATAATTATTATTAATTCTATTACCCGGATGGTAATTTTGATTGGGCCTGTTGTTACTATTATTGTTAATTAGATTTCGATTGAAATTTGCTTGTTGGTTACTATTTGGAGTAAAATTTTGGTTGGAACTACGATCGTTGCCATTAAAGTTATAACTATTCCGGTTATTTATGTTATTATAGTAATTAGGATTCATACCATGGTTATTATTTCTTGAACCGCACTGATCAGTTCGTTGTCTGCTTCTTTTGTAGTAACCCTCGTGTTCATAATTTTCTAATAAGTCAGCCATTGCGTGGACCATTTTAATCTGGCTTCCCAGGTGTGCTCTGGCAATTCCTGTGTCATAATGGTATGCCATTTTAGTTACTAGGGATTCTTCTGGTATTCTTGGCTCTAGGTGTCTCGCCAAACACACCTTTCCCCAGAAGTAAGTAGATGGAGATGTACCTCTATTTCCATCATATCTTCCCTGACAAATGTTGTCCCTTATAATATTTTGTATAGCTTCGGACCATTATTTTTCTTTAAACAGTTTTTTAAATTGAGCATAGTCCACTATCTCATTCCTGGTTGCTGTCCACCAGTTGTCCGTAATCTCCCTAAAATGCTCATCCAACATCTCTCTAATCGAGCTCCAGATAGTTATTCGATGTTTATTAAAATGTTCCTCGATTCTGGCCAGGAATTCCATGGGGTTTCTACGATAATTTTTGAAATTAAATTAATTCTTCTCTGGTTTCGTTTGTGGAAATATGAGTAATGTGATTTGGTCTGGTCCTAATTAATTCAATGCCTTCTTGATTTTGGCGTACTTGACCAGTTAAATTATTCACTGTAGTGTTAATATTGTCACACCTTTCTCCGGTTTGTTTCTCTAAATTTACTAAATTTTCTTGTTCCTTCTGTATTCCTTCTATTTGAATATGATTATTTTCTTGGACCTGGTCTATTCTAGCATTTACCACTACTTTGTTTTGTGTGATGGTTTCGTTAGCTTTTCTCAATCTCTCATTAATGTCAGCTGTTTCTTGCTTCCTTTCCTCATCGATTTTGTCCATCTTCTGGTTAATTGTATCATTGACCTGTTCAATTCTACCATTAATTCTTCTTAAATTTTCTTCATTGATTTGTCTGAACTCTTCCTTCATTTGGTTATTATTGTTACTTATAGTTTGCCTTAAGGTTTCATTAGTACTTTCTTTAATACTGTCAATTTTTTCATTTATCCGTTTTAAACTCTCATTAGTGGTTTCGTTTTGTTTCCTAAAATTTTCATTAGTTTCTTCTTTGTTTTGGTCAAATCTCTCCTCCATCTGTTTTATTAAATTTTCACTCATTTTCTCGTTTTGTACCCTTGAGTTCTCGTTAATCTCTTCCTTCATACCGTCTATTTTCTCATTTGTTCGTCTGTTATCTTCCTTGATGCTATCAAATTTTTCCTCCATTTGTTTTAATAAGTTTTGACTCAAAATTTCATTTTGTTTCTTTGAGTTTTTAGTGAATTCTTCCTTCTGCTTCTTAGAGTCTTCTTTAATTAATTCCCATAGTTGTTGCAAATCCAGGCCTCCTCTGGCTTCCTCTCTTACTACCGTTTCCACATCCTCCACCGATGTTACTTCTTTCTCTTCCATCCTGACTTCTTTCTCTGCCTCCTTCGTCCGTCTCAGTGACGACGCCCTTTTATGCATCTTTATTATTTTTTGGAACTTATAGCAGTCGCCAGCTAAAAATTAGGAAATTAATTTGCTTGTTTCAATTTCTTCACCTAATATTCCCTAATTTCAGCCTCACTAGTTGGTGCGCCAATTTATAATACGACTCGTGTACCCGTAGTATCTTAATGGTATAATAATTTGCCTGTGTTGTTCCTTGTATATGTTAATTTGTAATAACTAGTTGTAAATAGTGTATCAGCTGATCGTGGAATATTTATGTTGTGTGTTTACGAATGTGATTTAAATATATAAGTAAAAGAATTGAATTATTCTGCCTTGGTTTCTGAATCAGAATTATAATTATTCCAGTTCAGTAGTTAGAACTCCAAAAATCCATTCAAAAATAGCGGTCGAGTCATCCCAAACAATTTTCAAGTCACCTTCGATATTAGGCTTTAACCTATTATTTGAGGTTAATCTTGGTTTTTGCAGTTTGCGTACTTCCAATGACTCCCCGAATTCTTCTTATCCTTGTTAATTATAAAATAAATGCTGATAATATATTTCGTTCCTGAAATAATAACGCATGGATATGATTTAATAACATAATGGTTTAATCTCTGTAATATAAATTCAAATTATTGGAAAATTCCATTCGATACATACGGTTGTCACAATCGATATTTATCTCAGGATTTAATAATTAAATAATTTTAATATATTTCGTGGGAATTCTTGTGGCTGCTACGAAAAGTTCCTTTACATGATAATTAATAATATAGAGTACCTTTACAAACAATCTATTACTTGTAATCTAAAAAATTACAAAAATTATATATTAAGTTACATACAAGTTTTGACGATATTCATTACTCCTCGTAAAAGCATGTAGGTTAGAGTAACGTCAACGTCATGGCTACCATTGTCCGTCTTAGAAAATAATGAAGTTTGTTAATGTGTACAATAAATGTTTCCTTGTAATCACTGTTCGCTTAGGTATTGAATTTGTTTTCACTTTAAAATGTTTACTAGTGATTAGTGTTAGTGTAAATTGGTATATTGTCTAGTGGTCGTTCCTTGTTGGATAAAAATATTGTCAAATTATACTTTACACATCTAGACAATACTGCCGAAAGTTTTCTGGTTTATTCGGGATAATTTCTTGATTGTGTGTATTACTGGTTCATGAAATGATTGTAGTGGATGGATTATTTATCTTCGATGGTGGTCATTCAGATCTTCTTTCACAAACGGGTTAACAATTTTTATATTTTTATTTTAATTACATCTCGACACGCACTATTAAACTGTTCTCCATCACAATTAACAATTAAGTTTTATTTCTTCTTTTTTAGTCACCGAACTCGTACAAACTTCTTAAATTTTGATTGGTCATTTATGTACAGGTTAAATGTTATATGATCGATTCCCATTAATTACTTTACATTTTTCTAAATTACCTTTAATAGATAATTTTATTATTATACTCTAATGATACATGCACTGTTTACATGATGATTAATTATATAATTATAAACAATTTGATACTAAACATGCCTCAGTTTATAACTGTAAAACCTTATTAATTTGAATTTCTATGATATGTGGTGGAACAATTTGTTATGGTTGATTGTAATTTCTACTTTGACTGCCTGAGATAAATATATTTACATAAATTAACTGGTGACATAAAATCTTATAGCATACAACAAAAACTCTTAATAATAATACTTGTTTTTAACAACTTTAATTATTTCATACTTTTAAACTATTGTCTGTATGATAATAATAAAAACACCTTTTATAAATAATAAATAACACTGTTTAACGGTAGTCTGTGTCACTATTTATATTATATCACTCATCACTGTAAAGGTTTGTGTCCCTTTTTCTATCCTTAATTATATGCCTATATGATTTTAATTAATACAATTTTTATTTTGTGAATAGGTACTCTTTATTAGGTTTAATTGTGTTTCAGGGTAAGTTGATTAGGTCTACTAGGTTTTTTTATTTAACTTTTTGTCTGTTTACTGCCGTATTCTACTGGGTTATTTCTGGGTTTCTTGATAATATTAAATAAGTCAAACCAACTAGGTTTCCTTTAATTTGCTAGCAATTATTATTTCTTGGTTCCTCTCTGGATCGGATTTCACTATTATTTACTATTCTTTTTGTAACATTTTGTTTCGTTACAACGTGAACAACGAAGTACGGATACGATTGTTGGATATCATACACAAGGACCTACCGCTATTCTTACCGTTTTGTAGTTGGGAACTGCACGAGTACCCGGCTTTACCGACGACGACAGACAGACTTGGACGGTGAAAACAACTACACAACTGGAGAAACCGCGGTACGTGATACTCATCTTTCAGACCACCAGAAAAAACACTCTGAATAAACACGCAGACGAATTCGATCACTGCAATGTGACAAACGCGAGACTCTTTCTGAACGACAAATACTACCCGTACGATAACCTGAACCTGGATATCGATAACGGAAGTTACGCATTGCTGTACGACATGTATACACGATTTCAAAAATCGTACTACCACAGAAGTCAACCCAACGTACTTCTAACACCTACTGAGTTCATAGCAAAAGCACCGTTATTCGTCTTCGATTGTAGCAGACAGGACGAATCGCTCAAGTCTTCACCAGTCGACGTCAGATTGGAATTCGAGTCATCGACCAATTTCCCCGCTCAGACCGCGGCCTACTGCTTGATACTGCATGATTCAATCAACGTGTACACTCCGTTATCCAACACGGTGCGCAGACACAATTAAACGTATACTATATATATATGTTTTTTTTGCTGTAAATAGAACGTTGCTTTTTTTAGAATGTAATGTGTGCCTTATATGTATGTGATTTTTTTTAAATTAAAGTAATCAATTTTCATGTATTTTTATTTTGTTGTAAATAGAATGTAATGTGATATTTTATTAAAAATAACGTAATCAATTTTCGTGTATTTTATTTTTGTGGAGGGGGAAACGATTATCCTCTCCTCCCTATTCTTCGCTCAGTGTTTCATCAGCACGAAACGTGAGTGGACGCACAAGATGCTTCACACGATATCGATGATGACGATATCAATCCCAACAACAACCGCAATTTCAAACAATGCGGTGAAGAGGCGACGACGACGTCAATCAAGTCCTTATCACCAGACGATAAAGAAGTGCACGTCATCTTAATTCAAAAAATCACATCTCCATATTCACGTTACAGAAACTTGGAAAACCGTTTAAAGAGTTTTAAAGAATGGCCTGTATCGTTAACGATAACGCCTAAAGAATTTTCAGAAGCGGGTTTCTTTCACACCGGATGCAACGATAGAGTGATTTGTTTTTGCTGTGGAGGCGGATTAAACAAATGGGAACGTCGAAAGTATGCTTGGATGGAACACGCACGTCATTTCCCTGCCTGCTCTTACGTAATGTTAATGAAAGATAAAAATTTTATCATCAAGGCACTGGGTATCGTTATCGAAGCGCAAGCACCAACAGCAGTAGCGACAGCAAAGAACGAACAACGCACCGACACGATCAAGGAGAATATAAAAAACGTAGAAGGAAGCTCGAACCGTGATACGATGTGCAAAGTCTGTTACACACAAAACGTGGAAGTTGTACTTATTCCCTGTCGACATTTTATCACATGTGTGAATTGCGCCATAACCCTACATAATTGTCCCTTATGTAGAACCGCATACACCGCTTACATGAGAGCGTATTTCTAGTTCGTTTTCACGCTATAATTTTATCGCCTAGTGAACACAAGGTTTGAAAATATATATGCTGCTGTGACAAAAGTGTTTAATCCAACCTCCGCTAATATCACATACCTCAGTGTTTGAACAGCACGCGTTGAAGACGGACGCATGAAGCTGCTATCTCCGTACGAGTACATACGCTGCAGTGACTTAAAGCATACAGTACTGTACCCTATACAAATTTTTGTATACAACGTTTTGACATGTAAATTTGTTGCACTGATCCGTAACGAAAATATAAGGTACAAAATAAACGTTCCGAAGAAATTCTTTACGAGCGTTTCACAACATACAACGTGTCTGTTCCGTAAGACGGACGGATCTGCAGCGTTCCTAGTAACACCAAACACGTTGTTTATAACGAAAAAAGGATGTGCGAGGATAAACTAGCAGTCATACTTGAATTTCACTGTTTCATCGACAACGATGGAAACGTACTCGTTAAGGAACTAGCCGTTATGGACGTCACCGCATTTGCCAGCAGGCATTGGATATTTACACATCCAGTAAACACGATTGTTTCGAATCACAAACATGTGAGGACAAACAGATGGTTAACAGACCATTATCATGGACTAACGTGGACGGACGGGGACACATCGTACGAACATCTTGTACCGATATTAGAAAAGTATACGTTTCCTTTTAACTTCGTGTTCGTAAAAGGATTGCAAAAAAAAAAGATTTCTACAGAAGCGTATCGTGCATTTTAATATTATAAATTTAGAAGATTTCGGTTGTCCCAAACTCGATCAATTACAATCAATACATGGAACAGCCTGTCTCGCTCACCGCTTATTTCCGGAAATATGTACAAATACTACAGTACACGCTTTACGCGAGTGGGTTGTATCAGATTTTAGAATAATCAATATGTTTCTGATAAATTACTAATTGAAAACATTATTGTTTAGCGCTTACGTAAAAATAACAGTCGTCGCCTTTCAATCGATTACATCATCTGTCTACAAATAAATTAGCGTCGACGACAAGTTCAAACAAGCACGTGTGCTGTCTAGTCGTATAAAAATAACCGACACCCCTCTTCACCACCTACCCATCGAAACGTGAGAAATCAAGCCGTATCCTGTTCACACAGTTAAATACATCACCTGTCTAAAAATAAATTAGCGTCGACGACATGTTCGAACAAGCACGAGTGCTGTCTAGACGTATAAAAAATAACCGACTCCCCTCTTCCCCACCTACCCATCGAACCGTGAGAAATCAGCTCGTATCCTGTTCACACGATTAAAAATAAACGCTTACTGTGCGTTGAGTGGTTCCCCCTCTCAGGTTTCCACCTCCACAACTACCTCCCTATTTATTCGTTCATTCGTTGAGAGACGCGCGAGAAATTATAAATTCTTTATTTTAAAATGGCATCATTCACTGAAAAGTTTGCAACTATTAGCGGAATTGAGTATAAAAAAATAAATGAATTGATAATCGGCGTAAAATATCCAATAGAAGAAATGCAGAATATAGACGCAAAGTACGGGAAAGCTGTACTCGTCACTCTCCAAGATTACAGAGACCCTAAACTAAAATATCGTGTATATCTACCAAAGAGATACGCAGGCGTTTACGAAGATGAGGAGTTAAAAAATTTAGTACCGTGTTCGCTGCAACTAATTTATCGTGGAGAAAAGGATTGAGCTTACATAGTAGAAATTGTACAGTAGGACCGAATGGACATCTTCATTTGTCGCGTACGATTACATATATTGTATATATGTATATATATTATAACTCTACTTCTATGCGTTATTGTTATGTTGTGTTGTGTGTGAGTACCCACCTGCTGTCTGATCTTGCAGATTCTTCCGACTAGGGCGTGTGGATTTTGGATTTGAAGTTCGCAAGCTAGTAATCTCAAATTTATTACAACAACACACAAAATAGGTTACTTTAAAGGGGGAGAGTTTTGTGAGACTGGTAGGCTTTATCGTACAACAATAAAACACTGTTATATGGGGTAATAAAACGTTGTTTATTACACCAACAACTCACAAGAATAGAATGGTTATTATTTTATGATTTTCTTATAGTCTAAACAATGAATCAATGTTTTTCGATTGGTCAATAGTTGAAAGAAACTGAACTCGTTCTTTGGCGAGTTAATTGCAATTTAAATTTTAATTTATTAATTGATTTGAATTTAATTAAATTGAATCTAAGTGTTCATGAAACAAAATATAAAACTCTGAAATTAATTAGAATAATTAATTAAAATAAATTAGACGTGACAGTCTAGTTCACGTTATTTCATTTCTAGTGATTCTACTTC
This sequence comes from Magicicada septendecula, assembly GCA_034769895.1. NCBI lineage: Eukaryota > Metazoa > Arthropoda > Insecta > Hemiptera > Cicadidae > Magicicada > Magicicada septendecula. Next base: position 297,350,258 of record CM068373.1, on the reverse strand, counting down.
TGATCTACTGCAGTATGATCTAAGATTAGATTGTCAGTTAAGATTTGTATAGCGCTTTTATACTACTTCTATTTCTTAACTATAACTTACTAAAGCCTTAAACTGCTATACAGATTATCACAACGAATTTACTTTTTAATTACTAGAGTCTTTGCTTTTTGTTTGGCACCTGAATTATTTGAATTACAATGTTTTAATTGAAAAATAGAAAATTCAATCTGAAAAATAAATAAGTGGATTTTGCTTTCCTGTTACTGAAGAGGATGTCGTCCCGATTTGTCCCTCGTCGATTCGAGTCCTTGGTTAGAGAAAGTAATCTGCTTAGAACTGCTGGATTCGGTCGTGGAGTTCAAAATTCGGCAACACTCTGCTTCCTTGCTGTTTGTGAATATTTTAACGTCTGCTGTTGTCTGCTGGAACTGCTTCCTGTCCCTCGTCGATTCGCACGTTGCACGTCAGCGTGTGTGTGTGTGCTTCGTTCGGGTGGTCGCTCTGCTCGTCAGCTGTTCACCAATGATTTAGACGGCCTCTCTGCTGTATTCTTGAAGTCTGGTCTTGAAGTCGGGTGGATCTCTTGCGTGCTTATGACTAACTGGTAGTACACAATAAGCTTGGTTGATGTACTGAAGAGTATCTCGCCTTTACGCAACAATTACGAGCTATACAGATGATCTGTACTTAGTGTGTTCGTAATTGCGTGTGTGTTGACCACGTAGCGTCTTCTTGTTGATCTTCACCACTTTGGTTACTAGACGATCGAAGGACTACGTCTTAACTTCATGAGTACTGACAGAAGAGTGAGGTTTCAACCAGAAAACACCGCACTGGCCGGGGCTCGCGTGAAATGATTTCATTGGCTGGCACACTCTCCCTACCACATAAAATTTTGAATTCCCTTGGTCCGTGAGAATGAAGTTAGGTTCCCACAGACGGAGAATTGTTATTATTATCTAATATAATTATCATAATTATCCGGTGGAACCAATTTCCCGCTCCGGATATCCTGTGCTTATTTAATTTTGCAATAACTTGGTTGCAAACCAAGTTGTGTGAAATCTAAAATATACAATCTGTCAGAAATTATTATCTTTATAACATACTAAAATCTCATTACTGTAACTCTATTTTTACAGAAGTTATTCAATTATTTTAATTAACTCTTTCATTTGTTAATTATATTGCATCAAATTTGCACACGTCATTATTAATATTTCGGTAAACATTTTAGCTATGTTAGATTTCGCCTTTATTTATTAGTTTCCGAGATATTAATAATTAACAGTTTGGGTGTGGTCGCTTCCTTGTACAGCGAACTGATTACATAATGACCACGTGTGCGTTGCTTTTCAAAGCATTATTTTCAATGCGCTAGATTCAAATGGAGTTTTGACTGGTACCTTTTATTTAAATATGCTTTCAGTATGCGATATAACATATAACCCCAAATAGTTAATATTTGGTGCTGTTATAATATATATATATATATATTAACATGTACTTACTTGTATTTCATTTAATTATAAATAATATATTTTAACTTATATATTATAATGTGATTACACATATTTCATTTGATTTAATTGTAATCAATTGTCAATGTACTTATGTCTAGATAATAAAACAAGGCTTACGTGGTGTACATTTTAGAGTAAGCCCGGATAGACATCTTCAGAATTAACAAATATATTTGTACATAATTGTCATTGCACGCGTTTACCAATAGTATTTAAAATATAATGTGCTTACACTTATTTCAATTTGATTTAATTCTACACAATTGTGTATGCGTTTACATAATGTTATAATATAATGTGCTTATACATAATTCATTTGATATAATTGTATACAATTGTATCTTTTTAATTGTCACTACTGTGTGTGTTTATTTCATTTCTTTGTACATATTTGTCATGTCATAGTGCACTTGTAATTAGTTTTACTTAGTTGTATTTCGTATACAATTGTCATATTGCACATGTTTACATTTTGAAATTTTCACTACTGTGCGCGTTTACATATTATGTATTTTAAATTGTAATATACTTTGATTACATGTATTTTAATTATTTGTAATTAAACAGTATTGTTTTTTTTTAATTGTCACTACTGTGTGTGTTTATTTAATTTTTTTGTACATATTTGTCATGTCATATTGCACTTGTAATTAGTTTTACTTAGATGTATTTTGTATACAATTGTCATATTGCACATGTTTAAATTTTGTAATTTTCACTACTGTGTGCGTTTACATATTATGTATTTTAAATTGTAATATATTTTAATTACATGTATTTTAATTATTTGTAATTAAACAGTATTGCTTTAAAATTTTTATTGTTTTTTAATTTCAAAATTCCTTCGAACATTAACACTATTCATAACTCAATATACAAGCTAGAACGTGTTACATAGAACTAATTTGAAAAATCAATTTTATTAAACAATAATTGCATGATTATAACATACTTTAGAAATTAAAGAATATTTAAAAATCAAACTAACCTTGTACGAGTTCCAGTTGAGTCTCGTGACGAACGATGTGCCTTTGAGAGCAGTTCGTACACCTTATATATTATAGTATCTCAAGGATGTACACGAAAGACATGGTAACAACAAAAAAAGCTCCCGCACACAAAGTCACGGACGCGCACTTAGCTTGGCTTGCGTTCTGTTTCCCACACGCTGTGATAACAGATGGCGTCAGACAGCTTGTGTGTTGTTATTTAAAAAAAATTTATGTACGACTACGTTCACACGCCGCGATAAACAGATGGCCAGACAGACGGAGTCGATTACATCATCATAACAACTAATGCACACTCAACAAAAAAAAAGAGTAACAGCTGCCACACACACAACGTCAAAGACGCACACTTAGCACTTACATCCTTTGCAACGTCCTATTATTCAGATATTACATAAACAGTAATTATTTTCCATAAATATTGCGTGTGCGTGTGTGTGTGTGTTTTATATAAGTGAATTGACGTTCAATTATGCACTGCATATCATGTGTGTTTCTTACAACAACAAAGGTAGGGCCGGACATAGCAAGCCCTAGACCAACATGTTGGTGCGAACGTATTTTTACAGTCTGTATATATATTTACTTAACACATAGACACACAGTTGGCAACAATGCAATACACGACATCGACGATATCCGGACGGCGGCGGCGTACATATACAAACCCGTACACTATAACACACGCACGAGTTGACAACGTCGATAAACCAGCACAAGTTGGCAACGCAGACGACGCTTTTCCAACATGGCCGCACTTCCGGAAAAACCCCTTACATATATATACCCATACACTATAACACATGCACGAATCTACAACGTGGCCGAACTTTAACCAGCACACACTTACACCAACCGACAACCTCGCCGATCTCCAACATGGCCACGCACCTACCGACAACATGGCCGCCGCCGCCGACAAACCCCACCACTCCGGGCGGCGGTCAAGCCACAACCAGGCCCCCGCCAGGCTGACACTGGACGGCGAACGGCGAACAGCAAACGGCGGCCACGCCTACACCAATCAACGCACACATAACACCACTTTTGCCTCGCCGACGACAACATGGCCGACTACTTCGACACGCCCAACAAGGTCACGTGGGACACACCACTACCCCGCGGTCCATCAGCAACTATGCACACGACGACACACAGCACCGGATGTCTACCACCACCACCACGATTTTCGAATTTCCCGCCATGTGACGTCACTTCCGCGTTAGAACTGTCATTTACCCCCTACTTTAGTCCACTGCCAACACCCACAAATAACACGGGTTACCTGAACAAATACTAAGACTTTAGCAGCAAAGGCTATGAACAACGACGAAATTTGTTAGCAGAGAAGGCAGTGATGTCCGCCCGCATGTAAAGGCAGTCGAGATACCGTCGCGACCACGGACGCTCGCTACGACTCAGAGGTCCCAAATAAACATTTTCAACTGTAAAAGTCTAAACATCTATAACCTACCACCAAACAGTGAAACAAAAATCAGAGTGACGTGAGTGGAGTGAAAGAACGGGATTGTAAAAGTGGTGAACAGACGAAACATTCGAGTCGGTACACAGTGAGGCACGAGATGAAGGTTAAGTAGGCGACTCCCCATTTGGTTAAATAATTTAATGCGAAAGAGCTCTCTTAATTAAAGAAACTATCTAAATGTATGTGAATGTAGTGTGTGGATGTAAATACTGGGCCGCTATTCTAAGTATGTATATCTATATAAGATTTAACGTAATAATTCAACCACGGAAATGATTGATTGTATTTTTGTTCTATTTTATGTAATTGTTAAAAAATAAGTCGAACAGTAAATCCATTTGTTCCATCATATAAAATGTTTTAGCTGTAAATTATTACGCCATAACCACTTCCTAATATTCTGTGCTGGCAAACTCGTCTAACGTTCTCGGGGGTTTTCTGAATTTTAAAATGTAGTCAGATAGCAAGGGCAAGATAAGGGCAAGAGTGTTTTAAGTTTACATGTTTATCTAAAAAATATGTTGGCGACCTGGGCAGTTTCTAAAGGTAAGTTTCACGGGGAATATGACGGTAAGTAAAATTCTGGCAGCGGTGAGTATTATGATTGTAATATTTTTAAAAAAGGTAAAAGAGTAGTATCTTCACAGTGGCGACTCGTTGCCAGGATGTTCGTATAAAAATTATAGGAACTAGACCTGTTTTAAAGCACAGAAAATAGGATTTGGTAACGGCGTATGTGTAAAAAATAATCGTATATATTTACGTTAAAGGTTATGTTTGGGTTATTGTGTTTATGATTGTGTTAGGTGTTTTAATTTTATATGTGTAGTTTTATAATAATAGTGGTTTTTATATATAAAGGGTGTTGTATAAATAAATTTTGAATATGGGTGAAGTACGAGAGAATGATATTGGTTTCGCGTGGGAGGAGTGGGAAAGCGAATTTAGAGGGGTTGTAGGTGAAATGACAGACGAGGAGTGGGGTAAGTTAGATGATAATTTAACGCGGATGGAAGAACAAGAAGAGGGAATATTCGCAGAGATTAAGAAACATAGTGAGATGACAAATAATAAAGGTAAGGTAGTTGAAGTAATAGTGGTAGAAAATAAGTCAGTAAATAGGCCTAGTGATGATGATGATAGTGTGGTGGTGGTAAATAAAGGTAGAGAGACAGACCAAGTTAACAAGAATAAAGTCGATCAGGTGGCAGATAATGAGGTCAATAATGATAATATGAGTGAATCTGATTGTAAGATGAGTGTAATGGATATGTTGCAAATGATTAAGAAAGGTTTGGAGGAATATAGGGGTGTTATGAACAAGGGTTTTGATATGATGGATAAACGTTTTGACGAGTTACACACAATAATGGATAAACAAGATGAAAAGTGGAGACTAAAGACAGACCGATTAAAGGAGAACTCAGAAGCTGAATTAAAACAGGTAAGTGTTTGTGGTGGTAGCAATGTAACGAAAAATAACGGAGGAATAGTAGACAAGGTAAGTGGTGGTAGTAATACAAGTAATTATAATGATGAAATAACGTTAAATAAGAATATATCTGAAAAAAGGGTATCTAAGAATGATACGGTGAATAATAGTGAAAACAAGAGGAGAAAGTTAGTTGGTGTTAGTAATGGAGTAATGATTAGTATTGATGAGTTGGAGGAAGAATGTAGAGATAATTTAAAGGGTGAACAGGGGGCAAATTTTTATGGGGTTAAATGTGAAACAGAGTTTTCACAAGTTGTTAATGGGGATAAAAGATCCTCACTAGGACATTTGTGTGACGATGGGTCGGCAAATGGTCAAATAAGTTTTTTGTGTTTATCTGGTAGGGCCAGATGGTGTTTAAAGAATTTTGTGGTATTGCCCTCTGTGTGGAATGAGAATGTGAAATGTAGTGAGAAATATTGTGTTGAAAGTGATTATGGGAGAGAGAAAGAGTTAGAGTGGTTCAAGATAAATAGAGGTTATGGAGAGTTGATGGAGAAGATGAATATTAAGAGAATTATGATAAATAATGTAGACATACCTTGTGCAGTAGTAGACAATGATTATATTGATGATAAATATGTACCTGTAGGAAGAATTAGTGTACTTGTAGTAGAAGAATATGATGAGAAAATAACTGACTTTAGATTGAATAAAACTACTGATGGAGACCAGACCAAAATCAATGATGTAGACAGGTTTTATGATTTGATAATAAGGTGGAATAATCCAGTAAATTATTATGTGGGTTTTACGGAACAATTTGAAGTACTAGAGAATTATTATATTAAATTTAATAAATTGAGTGTGGACAAGAACGGTTTATGTTATAAATATGTTAGATTATTATTCGATGATGGAGGCTGAACATAAACTTAATAAATGGACATTTTAAATATTTTGATTTATGGTTCTGACCTTGCTGATTTTGGAAATGAAGTGTGGTAAAATTGAACAATTAATGACGAAGAATTTGTAAATAATTGATAGTGAAATTAGTTGTGTGTATTGTAACAGGTATATAATGTAAACAATGTGTGTAAGTAATTGTTTTAATAATAATAAGATTATTTCAGTGGACTAAATAAATAATGAAAATAATTTTGAAGACAGCAATTAATGAATTGTAATTGTTTTGATAATAATTAAAAATGTTGTGTTTTCAATAATTGATTTAATTAAAATAATTGGAGATGTTTAAAAATTTTGATTGATTAAAAATGGTATATAATTGAATTTTTCTAATAAATTTAAATTATTTTATGAGATGTGAATTTGACAATAATTAATAAATAAATAAATGTTAAATTGTTTAGTATGGAATAACATTGGCGTTAAAATGTTTCAGAAGGTACAGGGAGTTATTGATGTTTATATTTGTTTGCTTATGACAGGGTATGAGCGATGTACTGTGAGTATCAATTTTATAATACAAGTAAAATAGAGTAAAACGTTTACAGGTGTTGAAAGATTTTAATTTAAACGATGGAAGCAATTTGCGATAGTTGAGATTTTTAAAGGGAATGTAAAAGATAGATTTTGGGTGATTAATATTTGGTTAGGACATGTAGATCAGTCCAAGTTAAGTTTAGAAGTGGAGTTGAAGAGAATAATATTGTTATGAATAATGTAATGTAGAATTTGAGAATATTGGTAGTGACACAGTAGCTATGGGGAAAATATGTAGAGTATTGATGGATATATTGAGTTAATAATTAAGTAAAAGGAGAAATTTGTAGTTGAAAGTGAGGTATTGGTAGAGTAATTAGTTGATGGGAATTTTGTAAGGGGGGTGGTGTGTAAGGAGTCCGCAACGACTGGCGTTGTGGCGGGTAGCAGTGGTTTTTAAGGGAGTGATTGCCGGGTACATAGGATGGGCAAGATGTGGAGACGGTGGTGAGTTGAGGGAACACACATCCTGAGTACAAAGGGGTAGAGAGTATATTTGTTATATAAGTGTAGAATGATGCGATATGAGTTGAGTAGTAAGTTGGGTTTAGAGAATGTTTGATAGATGTTTTTGATAGAGGGGTGTCATATTAGTTAAAGCTGTTAATAATTGTTAGAGTCAGAGGGGGGAAGATTATAAATGTATACATGCCAAGTGGTAAATCAAGTTATTATGAATAATTAAATCACCCAAGCTAATGGAGATTGAGAATGTTAAAGAAAGTAAATCAGAGTTAAAATGAAAAAATTAATTGAAACAAGTGACAAATTTTAATAGAATTTGAGAATAATGTAAAGCTATAAAATGTGTAATTTTGATTAATTTAAATGTCAATTTTATTGTTAATTGTAATAGTAAGCATGTTAATTTTGAATGTCTTATTGTATTATGTTTGAAGGTAAGAATTTTAAAGATGTTTAAGGTATTTTATGATGTAGCCTATGTATAACCTATGTAGGTCAAGGTCGTTGACTTGACCCAGTGTGATCAGCTGATGGTTGATATTACAAACTAGACCAGTTTTGGAAATGAAGTAATGCAAATTTTGTTGTTTAATTGATTTAAATAATTTTAAATTTTCTGAATATTGAGAAAAGTATATTTTAATAAATTTACATTTTTTTTTTGAAAAAAAAAAATTTTTTTTTTTATTTTCTGCCTGCCATATAGGTGATGTTTGAATTTCAAGTGTATTATTGTTTATGTGTATTACTAGTGTTTTTTATTGAATTGTATTGTTTAGTATGTAAGAATAAGTTAGTTCATGTTTTAATTAGATGTTCAATTTATTAGTTTTTCTGATTATTATTAGTAATGAAGGAAATTGATAGATTCAGATAAAAGATTTTTAGTTTGTTGGTTTTGAAGAAGGAAATGGTAATAGAACAGATTGATGTGGAGCTTATATGAATTTTTAACCAAATGTTATGGTTAGAATTTAACTTGTTTACTGTATCGTAAATTGAAAAATAATTTTAAAAAAGTTAAGGAGTTTGTTTATAAGATAGTATGAATAGGTGTATGCGCCCAGTATTGCCAAAGGCGACCCAGTATGCATGAAAAGGGGGAACATATCGGTTGAGGATCTGGCATGGTATAAGACCAGGGGTGTGGATTTTGGGGTGCTATGATAGAAGGTTAGGTGCGCTGTGGTGCGTGTCTGTTCGATTTTATGGTGTTGGGATCTCGGATAGAGAACTCCAGTAATATCGTTCAGGTGCGGCCATAGTCGCCGAGCCAGGGGGTAGTTTACCCATGATGTATAAGAACTAATGGGGGTTGTTGGCACCATATCATCACCGACTCTCTTAGGGGTTTAACAATGAGATTTCTGCTGTTTCGACAGAAGATCTCTCATTGGGGGGGGGTATTGTAACGGGACAAATAGGGGGGGCTTTTTATTTTATTAATTTTGGGTAAATTCATTTTCCACCTGTGTGATCAGCCACGTGTTATATAAAAGCTTTACTCGAACGAAGGAGCTGTGATAAAGCAAGTACAATGGAATATACGTATCGCACACAACTTCGTAATTCTCAGAACTGTGATAATATGTTACGCGCAACCACAACCCGGGCGCGGACGGGACGCTAAGCAGATCAACCGACGCTGCCGAAAATGGCGCAAAGACGAAGTTTTGTGCGACATACGGTCCGAGCTGGAGGAATTATGGCTAAGGACACGCCTTTTCCAATGACGTTAACCAGTGAACCCTAGATTTTCTCCACTGCCAACACCCACAAATAACACGGGTTACCTGAACAACTACTAAGACTTTAGCAGCAAAGGCTATGAACAACGACGAAATTTGTTAGCAGAGAAGGCAGTGATGTCCGCCCGCATGTAAAAGCAGTCGAGATACCGTAGCGGCCCCGGCCGGACGCTCGCTACGACTCAGAGGTCCCAAATAAACTTTTTCAGATGTAAAAGTCTAAACATCTATAAACTACCACAAAACAGTGAAACAAAAATCTCAGAGTGACGTGAGTGGAGTGAAAGAACGGGATTGTAAAAGTGGTGAACAGACGAAACATTCGAGTCGGTACACAGTGAGGCACGAGATGAAGGTTAAGTAGGCGACTCCCCATTTGGTTAAATAATTTAATGCGAAAGAGCTCTCTTAATTAAAGGAACTATCTAAATGTATGTGAATGTAGTGTGTGGATGTAAATACTGGGCCGCTTTTCTAAGTATGTATATCTATATAAGATTTAACGTAATAATTCAACCACGGAAATGATTGATTGTATTTTTGTTCTATTTTATGTAATTGTTAAAAAATAAGTCGAACAGTAAATCCATTTGTTCCATCATATAAAATGTTTTAGCTGTAAATTATTACGCCATAACCACTTCCTAATATTCTGTGCTGGCAAACTCGTCTAACGTTCTCGGGGGTTTTCTGAATTTTAAAATGTAGTCAGATAGCGGGATTTTTATAAGGGCAAGAATGTTTTAAGTTTACATGTTTATCTTAAAAAATATGTTGGCGACCTGGGCAGTTTCCAGAGGTCAGTTTCATGGGGAATATGACGGTAAGTAAAATTCTGGCAGCGGTGAGTATTATGATTGTGATATTTTTAAAAAAGGTAAAAGACTAGTATCTTCACAGTGGCGACTCGTTGCCAGGATGTTCGTATAAAAATTATAGGAACTAGACCTGTTTTAAAGAACAGAAAATAGGATTTGGTAACGGCGTATGTGTAAAAAATAATCGTATATATTTACGTTAAAGGTTATGTTTGGGTTATTGTGTTTATGATTGTGTTAGGTGTTTTGATTTTATATGTGTAGTTTTATAATAATAGTGGTTTTTATATATAAAGGGTGTTGTATAAATAAATTTTGAGTATGGGTGAAGTACGAGAGAATGATATTGGTTTCGCGTGGGAGGAGTGGGAAAGCGAATTTAGAGGGGTTGTAGGTGAAATGACAGACGAGGAGTGGGGTAAGTTAGATGATAATTTAACGCGGATGGAAGAACAAGAAGAGGGAATATTCGCAGAGATTAAGAAACATAGTGAGATGACAAATAATAAAGGTAAGGTAGTTGAAGTAATAGTGGTAGAAAATAAGGCAGTAAATAGGCCTAGTGATAATGATGATAGTGTGGTGGTGGTAAATAAAGGTAGAGAGACAGACCAAGTTAACAAGAATAAAGTCGATCAGGTGGCAGATAATGAGGTCAATAATGATAATATGAGTGAATCTGATTGTAAGATGAGTGTAATGGATATGTTGCAAATGATTAAGAAAGGTTTGGAGGAATATAGGGGTGTTATGAACAAGGGTTTTGATATGATGGATAAACGTTTTGACGAGTTACACACAATAATGGATAAACAAGATGAAAAGTGGAGACTAAAGACAGACCGATTAAAGGAGAACTCAGAAGCTGAATTAAAACAGGTAAGTGTTTGTGGTGGTAGCAATATAACGAAAAATAACAGAGGAATAGTAGACAAGGTAAGTGGTGGTAGTAATACAAGTAATTATAATGATGAAATAACGTTAAATAAGAATATATCTGAAAATGGGGTATCTAAGAATGATACGGTGAATAATAGTGAAAATAAGAGGAGAAAGTTAGTTGGTGTTAGTAATGGAGTAATGATTAGTATTGATGAGTTGGAGGAAGAATGTAGAGATAATTTAAAGGGTGAACAGGGGGCAAATTTTTATGGGGTTAAATGTGAAACAGAGTTTTCACAAGTTGTTAATGGGGATAAAAGATCCTCACTAGGACATTTGTGTGACGATGGGTCGGCAAATGGTCAAATAAGTTTTTTGTGTTTATCTGGTAGGGCCAGATGGTGTTTAAAGAATTTTGTGGTATTGCCCTCTGTGTGGAATGAGAATGTGAAATGTAGTGAGAAATATTGTGATGAAAGTGATTATGGGAGAGAGAAAGAGTTAGAGTGGTTCAAGATAAATAGAGGTTATGGAGAGTTGATGGAGAAGATGAATATTAAGAGAATTATGATAAATAATGTAGACATACCTTGTGCAGTAGTAGACAATGATTATATTGATGATAAATATGTACCTGTAGGAAGAATTAGTGTACTTGTAGTAGAAGAATATGATGAGAAAATAACTGACTTTAGATTGAATAAAACTACTGATGGAGACCAGACCAAAATCAATGATGTAGACAGGTTTTATGATTTGATAATAAGGTGGAATAATCCAGTAAATTATTATGTGGGTTTTACGGAACAATTTGAAGTACTAGAGAATTATTATATTAAATTTAATAAATTGAGTGTGGACAAGAACGGTTTATGTTATAAATATGTTAGATTATTATTCGATGATGGAGGCTGAACATAAACTTAATAAATGGACATTTTAAATATTTTGATTTATGGTTCTGACCTTGCTGATTTTGGAAATGAAGTGTGGTAAAATTGAACAATTAATGACGAAGAATTTGTAAATAATTGATAGTGAAATTAGTTGTGTGTATTGTAACAGGTATATAATGTAAACAATGTGTGTAAGTAATTGTTTTAATAATAATAAGATTATTTCAGTGGACTAAATAAATAATGAAAATAATTTTGAAGACAGTAATTAATGAATTGTAATTGTTTTGATAATAATTAAAAATGTTGTGTTTTCAATAATTGATTTAAAATTATTTTATGAGATGTGAATTTGACAATAATTAATAAATAAATAAATGTTAAATTGTTTAGTATGGAATAACATTGGCGTTAAAATGATTCAGAAGGTACAGGGAGTTATTGATGTTTATATTTGTGTGCTTATGACAGGGTATGAGCGATGTACTGTGAGTATCAATTTTATAATACAAGTAAAATAGAGTAAAACGTTTACAGGTGTTAAAAGATTTTAATTTAAATGATGGAAGTAATTTGCGATAGTTGAGATTTTTAAAGGGAATGTAAAAGATAGATTTTGGGTGATTAATATTTGGTTAGGACATGTAGATCAGTCCAAGTTAAGTTTAGAAGTGGATTTGAAGAGAATAATATTGTTATGAATAATGTGATGTAGAATTTGAGAATATTGATAGTGACACAGTAGCTATGGGGAAATATGTAAAGTATTGATGGATATATTGAGTTAATAAATAAGTAAAAGGAGAAATTTGTAGTTGAAAGTGAGGTATTGGTGTGTTGATGGGAATTTTGTAAGGGGGTGGTGTGTAAGGAGTCCGCAACGACAGGCGTTGTGGCGGGTAGCAGTGGTTTTTAAGGGAGTGATTGCCGGGTACATAGGATGGGCAAGATGTGGAGACGGTGGTGAGTTGAGGGAACACACACCCTGAGTACAAAGGGGTAGAGAGTATATTTGTTATATAAGGGTAGAATGATGCGATATGAGTTGAGTAGTAAGTTGGGTTTAGAGAATGTTTGATAGATGTTTTTGATAGAGGGGTGTCATATTAGTTAAAGCTGTTAATAATTGTTAGAGTCAGAGGGGGGAAGATTATAAATGTATACATGCCAAGTGGTAAATCAAGTTATTATGAATAATTAAATCACCCAAGCTAATGGAGATTGAGAATGTTAAAGAAAGTAAATCAGAGTTAAAATGAAAAAATTAATTGAAACAAGTGACAAATTTTAATAGGATTTGAGAATAATGTAAAGCTATAAAATGTGTAATTTTGATTAATTTAAATGTCAATTTTATTGCTAATTGTAATAGTAAGCATGTTAATTTTGAATGTCTTATTGTATCATGGTTGAAGGTAAGAATTTTAAAGATGTTTAAGGTATTTTATGATGTAGCCTATGTATAACCTATGTAGGACAAGGTCGTTGACTTGACCCAGTGTGATCAGCTGATGGTTGATATTATAAACTAGACCAGTTTTGGCAATGAAGTGATGCAAATTTTGTTGTTTAATTGATTTAAATAATTTTAAATTTTCTGAATATTGAGAAAAGTATATTTTAATAAATTTACATTTTTTTTCAAAAAAAAAAAATTTTCTTTTTGATTTTCTGCCTGCCATATAGGTGATGTTTGAATTTCAAGTGTATTATTGTTTATGTGTATTACTAGTGTTTTTTATTGAATTGTATTGTTTAGTATGTAAGAATAAGTTAGTTCATGTTTTAATTAGATGTTCAATTTATTAGTTTTTCTGATTATTATTAGTAATGAAGGAAATTGATAGATTCAGATAAAAGATTTTTAGTTTGTTGGTTTTGAAGAAGGAAATGGTAATAGAACAGATTGATGTGGAGCTTATATGAATTTTTAACCAAATGTTATGGTTAGAATTTAACTTGTTTACTGTATCGTAAATTGAAAAATAATTTTAAAAAAGTTAAGGAGTTTGTTTATAAGATAGTATGAATAGGTGTATGCGCCCAGTATTGCCAAAGGCGACCCAGTATGCATGAAAAGGGGGAACATATCGGTTGAGGATCTGGAATGGTATAAGACCAGGGGTGTGGATTTTGGGGTGCTATGATAGAAGGTTAGGTGCGCTGTGGTGCGTGTCTGTTCGATTTTATGGTGTTGGGATCTCGGATAGAGAAGTCCAGTAATATCGTTCAGGTGCGGCCATAGTCGCCGAGCCAGGGGGGTAGTTTACCCATGATGTATAAGAACTAATGGGGGGTTGTTGGCACCATATCATCAAAGTCTCTTAGGGGTTTATCAATGAGATTTCTTCTATTTCGAAAGAAGATCACTCATTGGGGGGGTATTGTAACGGGACTAATCGGGGGGGGGCTTTTTATTTTATTAATTTTGGGTAAATTCATTTTCCACCTGTGTGATCAGCCACGTGTTATATAAAAGCTTTACTCGAACAAAGGAGCTGTGATGAAGCAAGTACAATGGAATGTACGTATCGCACACAACTTCGTAATTCTCAGAACTGTGATAATATGTTACGCGCAACCACAACCCGGGCGCGGACGGGACGCTAAGCAGATCACCCGACGCTGCCGAAAATGGCGCAAAGACGAAGTTTTGTGCGACATACGGTCCGAGCTGGAGGAAGTATGGCTAAGGACATGCCTTTTCCAATGACGTTAACCAGTGAACCCTAGATTTTGTCCACTGCCAACAACCACAAATAACACGGGTTACCTGAACAACTACTAAGACTTTAGCAGCAAAGGCTATGAACAACGACGAAATTCGTTAGCAGAGAAGGCAGTGATGTCCGCCCGCATGTAACGGCAGTCGAGATAAAGTCGCGGCCATGGCCGGACGCTCGCTACGACTCAGTGGTCCCAAAAAAACTTTTTCAGATGTAAAAGTCTAAACATCTATAAACTACCACCAAACAGTGAAACATAAATCTCAGAGTGACGTGAGTGGAGTGAAAGAACGGGATTGTAAAAGTGGTGAACAGACGAAACATTCGAGTCGGTACACAGTGAGGCACGAGATGAAGGTTAAGTAGGCGACTCCCCATTTGGTTAAATAATTTAATGCGAAAGAGCTCTCTTAATTAAAGGAACTATCTAAATGTATGTGAATGTAGTGTGTGGATGTAAATACTGGGCCGCTTTTATAAGTATGTATATCTATATAAGATTTAACTTAGTATTTCAACCACGGAAATGATTGATTGTATTTTTGTTCTATTTTATGTAATTGTTAAAAAATAAGTCGAACAGTAAATCCATTTGTTCCATCATATAAAATGTTTTAGCTGTAAATTATTACGCCATAACCACTTCCTAATATTCTGTGCTGGCAAACTCGTCTAACGTTCTCGGGGGTTTTCTGAATTTTAAAATGTAGTCAGATAGCGGGATTTTTATAAGGGCAAGAGTGTTTTAAGTTTACATGTTTATCTAAAAAAATATGTTGGCGACCTGGGCAGTTCCTAAAGGTAAGTTTCACGGGGAATATGACGGTAAGTAAAATTCTGGCAGCGGTGAGTATTATGATTGTAATATTTTTAAAAAAGGTAAAAGAGTAGTATCTTCACAGTGGCGACTCGCTGCCAGGATGTTCGTATAAAAATTATAGGAACTAGACCTGTTTTAAAGAACAGAAAATAGGATTTGGTAATGGCGTATGTGTAAAAAGTAATCGTATATATTCACGTTAAAGGTTATGTTTGGGTTATTGTGTTTATGATTGTGTTAGGTGTTTTGATTTTATATGTGTAGTTTTATAATAATAGTGGTTTTTATATATAAAGGGTGTTGTATAAATAAATTTTGAATATGGGTGAAGTACGAGAGAATGATATTGGTTTCGCGTGGGAGGAGTGGGAAAGCGAATTTAGAGGGGTTGTAGGTGAAATGACAGACGAGGAGTGGGGTAAGTTAGATGATAATTTAACGCGGATGGAAGAACAAGAAGAGGGAATATTCGCAGAGATTAAGAAACATAGTGAGATGACAAATAATAAAAGTAAGGTAGTTGAAGTAATAGTGGTAGAAAATAAGGCAGTAAATAGCCCTAGTGAAAATGATGATAGTGTGGTGGTGGTAAAATAAAGGTAGAGAGAAAGACCAAGTTAACAAGAATAAAGTCGATCAGGTGGCAGATAATGAGGTCAATAATGATAATATGAGTGAATCTGATTGTAAGATGAGTGTACTGGATATGTTGCAAATGATTAAGAAAGGTTTGGAGGAATATAGGGGTGTTATGAACAAAGGTTTTGATATGATGGATAAACGTTTTGACGAGTTAAACACAATAATGGATAAACAAGATGAAAAGTGGAGACTAAAGACAGACCGATTAAAGGAGAACTCAGAAGCTGAATTAAAACAGGTAAGTGTTTGTGGTGGTAGCAATATAACGAAAAATAACGGAGGAATAGTAGACAAGGTAAGTGGTGGTAGTAATACAAGTAATTATAATGATGAAATAACGTTAAATAAGAATATATCTGAAAATGGGGTATCTAAGAATGATACGGTGAATAATAGTGAAAATAAGAGGAGAAAGTTAGTTGGTGTTAGTAATGGAGTAATGATTAGTATTGATGAGTTGGAGGAAGAATGTAGAGATAATTTAAAGGGTGAACAGGGGGCAAATTTTTATGGGGTTAAATGTGAAACAGAGTTTTCACAAGTTGTTAATGGGGATAAAAGATCCTCACTAGGACATTTGTGTGACGATGGGTCGGCAAATGGTCAAATAAGTTTTTTGTGTTTATCTGGTAGGGCCAGATGGTGTTTAAAGAATTTTGTGGTATTGCCCTCTGTGTGGAATGAGAATGTGAAATGTAGTGAGAAATATTGTGATGAAAGTGATTATGGGAGAGAGAAAGAGTTAGAGTGGTTCAAGACAAATAGAAGTTATGGAGAGTTGATGGAGAAGATGAATATTAAGAGAATTATGATAAATAATGTAGACATACCTTGTGCAGTAGTAGATAATGATTATATAGATGATAAATATGTACCTGTAGGAAGAATTAGTGTACTTGTAGTAGAAGAATATGATGAGAAAATAACTGACTTTAGATTGAATAAAACTACTGATGGAGACCAGACCAAATCAATGATGTAGACAGGTTTTATGATTTGATAATAAGGTGGAATAATACAGTAAATTATTACGTGGGTTTTACGGAACAACTTGAAGTACTAGAGAATTATTATATTAAATTTAATAAATTGAGTGTGGACAAGAACGATTTATGTTATAAATATGTTAGATTATTATTCGATGATGGAGGCTGAACATAAACTTAATAAATGGACATTTTAAATATTTTGATTTATGGTTCTGATCTTGCTGATTTTGGAAATGAAGTGTGGTAAAATTGAACAATTAATGACGAAGAATTTGTAAATAATTGATAGTGAAATTAGTTGTGTGTATTGTAACAGGTATATAATGTACACAATGTGTGTAAGTAATTGTTTTAATAATAATAAGATTATTTCAGTAGACTAAATAAATAATGAAAATAATTTTGAAGACAGTAATTAATGAATTGTAATTGTTTTGATAATAATTAAAAATGTTGTGTTTTCAATGATTGATTTAATTAAAATAATTGGAGATGTTTAAAAATTTTGATTGCTTTAAAATGGTATATAATTGAATTTTTCTAATAAATTTAAATTATTTTATGAGATGTGAATTTGACAATAATTAATAAATAAATAAATGTTAAATTGTTTAGTATGGAGTAACATTGGCGTTAAAATGATTCAGAAGGTACAGGGAGTTATTGATGTTTATATTTGTGTGCTTATGACAGGGTATGAGCGATGTACTGTGAGTATCAATTTTATAATACAAGTAAAATAGAGTAAAACGTTTACAGGTGTTAAAAGATTTTAATTTAAATGGTGGAAGTAATTTGCGATAGTTGAGATTTTTAAAGGGAATGTAAAAGATAGATTTTGGGTGATTAATATTTGGTTAGGACATGTAGATCAGTCCAAGTTAAGTTTAGAAGTGGATTTGAAGAAAATAATATTGTTATGAATAATGTGATGTAGAATTTGAGAATATTGATAGTGACACAGTAGCTATGGGGAAATATGTAAAGTATTGATGGATATATTGAGTTAATAAATAAGTAAAAGGAGAAATTTGTAGTTGAAAGTGAGGTATTGGTGTGTTGATGGGAATTTTGTAAGGGGGGTGGTGTGTAAGGAGTCCGCAACGACAGGCGTTGTGGCGGGTAGCAGTGGTTTTTAAGGGAGTGATTGGCGGGTACATAGGATGGGCAAGATGTGGAGACGGTGGTGAGTTGAGGGAACACACATCCTGAGTACAAAGGGGTAGAGAGTATATTTGTTATATAAGGGTAGAATGATGCGATATGAGTTGAGTAGTAAGTTGGGTTTACAGAATGTTTGATAGATGTTTTTGATAGAGGGGTGTCATATTAGTTAAAGCTGTTAATAATTGTTAGAGTCAGAGGGGGGAAGATTATAAATGTATACATGCCAAGTGGTAAATCAAGTTATTATGAATAATTAAATCACCCAAGCTAATGGAGATTGAGAATGTTAAAGAAAGTAAATCAGAGTTAAAATGAAAAAATTAATTGAAACAAGTGACAAATTTTAATAGAATTTGAGAATAATGTAAAGCTATAAAATGTGTAATTTTGATTAATTTAAATGTCAATTTTATTGTTAATTGTAATAGTAAGCATGTTAATTTTGAATGTCTTATTGTATTATGTTTGAAGGTAAGAATTTTAAAGATGTTTAAGGTATTTTATGATGTAGCCTATGTATAACCTATGTAGGTCAAGGTCGTTGACTTGACCCAGTGTGATCAGCTGATGGTTGATATTATAAACTAGACCAGTTTTGGCAATGAAGTGATGCAAATTTTGTTGTTTAATTGATTTAAATAATTTTAAATTTTCTGACTATTGAGAAAAGTATATTTTAATAAATTTACATTTTTTTTTGATTTTCTGCCTGCTATATAGGTGATGTTTGAATTTCAAGTGTATTATTGTTTATGTGTATTACTAGTGTTTTTTATTGAATTGTATTATTTAGTATGTAAGAATAAGTTAGTTCATGTTTTAATTAGATGTTCAATTTATTAGTTTTTCTGATTATTATTAGTAATGATGGAAATTGATAGATTCAGGTAAAAGATTTTTAGTTTGTTGGTTTTGAAGAAGGAAATGGTAATAGAACAGATTGATGTGGAGCTTATATGCATTTTTAACCAAATGTTATGGTTAGAATTTAACTTGTTTACTGTATCGTAAATTGAAAAATAATTTTAAAAAAGTTAAGGAGTTTGTTTATAAGATAGTATGAATAGGTGTATGCGCCCAGTATTGCCAAAGGCGACCCAGTATGCATGAAAAGGGGTAACATATCGGTTGAGGATCTGGAATGGTATAAGACCAGGGGTGTGGATTTTGGGGTGCTATGATAGAAGGTTAGGTGCGCTGTGGTGCGTGTCTGTTCGATTTTATGGTGTTGGGATCTCGGATAGAGAAGTCCAGTAATATCGTTCAGGTGCGGCCATAGTCGCCGAGCAGGGGGGTAGTTTACCCATGATGTATAAGAACTAATGGGGGGTTGTTGGCACCATATCATCACCGACTCACTTAGGGGTTTAACAATGAGATTTCTTCTGTTTCGACAGAAGATCTCTCATTGGGGGGGGGTATTGTAACGGGACTAATCGGGGGGGGCTTTTTATTTTATTAATTTTGGGTAAATTCATTTTCCACCTGTGTGATCAGCCACATGTTATATAAAAGCTTTACTCGAACAAAGGAGCTGTGATGAAGCAAGTACAATGGAATGTACGTATCGCACAGAACTTCGTAATTCTCAGAACTGTGATAATATGTTACGCGCAACCACAACCCGGGCGCGGACGGGACGCTAAGCAGATCAACCGACGCTGCCGAAAATGGCGCAAAGACGAAGTTTTGTGCGACATACGGTCCGAGCTGGAGGAAGTATGGCTAAGGACATGCCTTTTCCAATGACGTTAACCAGTGAACCCTAGATTTTGTCCACTGCCAACAACCACAAATAACACGGGTTACCTGAACAACTACTAAGACTTTAGCAGCAAAGGCTATGAACAACGACGAAATTCGTTAGCAGAGAAGGCAGTGATGTCCGCCCGCATGTAACGGCAGTAGAGATACCGTCGCGGCCATGGCCGGACGCTCGCTACGAATCAGTGGTCCCAAATAAACTTTTTCAGTTGTAAAAGTCTAAACATCTATAAACTACCACCAAACAGTGAAACAAAAATCTCAGAGTGATGTGTGTGGAGTGAAAGAACGGGATTGTAAAAGTGGTGAACAGACGAAACATTCGAGTCGGTACACAGTGAGGCACGAGATGAATGTTAAGTAGGCGACTCCCCATTTGGTTAAATAATTTAATGCGAAAGAGCTCTCTTAATTAAAGGAACTATCTAAATGTATGTGAATGTAGTGTGTGGATGTAAATACTGGGCCGCTTTTCTAAGTATGTATATCTATATAAGATTTAACGTAGTAATTCAACCACGGAAATGATTGATTGTATTTTTGTTCTATTTTATGTAATTGTTAAAAAATAAGTCGAACAGTAAATCCATTTGTTCCATCATATAAAATGTTTTAGCTGTAAATTATTACGCCATAACCACTTCCTAATATTCTGTGCTGGCAAACTCGTCTAACGTTCTCGGGGGTTTTCTGAATTTTAAAATGTAGTCAGATAGCGGGATTTTTATAAGGGCAAGAGTGTTTTAAGTTTACATGTTTATCTAAAAAAATATGTTGGCGACCTGGGCAGTTTCTAAAGGTAAGTTTCACGGGGAATATGACGGTAAGTAAAATTCTGGCAGCGGTGAGTATTATGATTGTAATATTTTTAAAAAAGGTAAAAGAGTAGTATCTTCACAGTGGCGACTCGCTGCCAGGATGTTCGTATAAAAATTATAGGAACTAGACCTGTTTTAAAGCACAGAAAATAGGATTTGGTAACGGCGTATGTGTAAAAAATAATCGTATATATTTACGTTAAAGGTTATGTTTGGGTTATTGTGTTTATGATTGTGTTAGGTGTTTTGATTTTATATGTGTAGTTTTATAATAATAGTGGTTTTTATATATAAAGGGTGTTGTATAAATAAATTTTGAATATGGGTGAAGTACGAGAGAATGATATTGGTTTCGCGTGGGAGGAGTGGGAAAGCGAATTTAGAGGGGTTGTAGGTGAAATGACAGACGAGGAGTGGGGTAAGTTAGATGATAATTTAACGCGGATGGAAGAACAAGAAGAGGGAATATTCGCAGAGATTAAGAAACATAGTGAGATGACAAATAATAAAGGTAAGGTAGTTGAAGTAATAGTGGTAGAAAATAAGGCAGTAAATAGGCCTAGTGATAATGATGATAGTGTGGTGGTGGTAAATAAAGGTAGAGAGACGGACCAAGTTAACAAGAATAAAGTCGATCAGGTGGCAGATAATGAGGTCAATAATGATAATATGAGTGAATCTGATTGTAAGATGAGTGTACTGGATATGTTGCAAATGATTAAGAAAGGTTTGGAGGAATATAGGGGTGTTATGAACAAGGGTTTTGATATGATGGATAAACGTTTTGACGAGTTACACACAATAATGTATAAACAAGATGAAAAGTGGAGACTAAAGACAGACCGATTAAAGGAGAACTCAGAAGCTGAATTAAAACAGGTAAGTGTTTGTGGTGGTAGCAATATAACGAAAAATAACGGAGGAATAGTAGACAAGGTAAGTGGTGGTAGTAATACAAGTAATTATAATGATGAAATAACGTTAAATAAGAATATATCTGAAAATGGGGTATCTAAGAATGATACGGTGAATAATAGTGAAAATAAGAGGAGAAAGTTAGTTGGTGTTAGTAATGGAGTAATGATTAGTATTGATGAGTTGGAGGAAGAATGTAGAGATAATTTAAAGGGTGAACAGGGGGCAAATTTTTATGGGGTTAAATGTGAAACAGAGTTTTCACAAGTTGTTAATGGGGATAAAAGATCCTCACTAGGACATTTGTGTGACGATGGGTCGGCAAATGGTCAAATAAGTTTTTTGTGTTTATCTGGTAGGGCCAGATGGTGTTTAAAGAATTTTGTGGTATTGCCCTATGTGTGGAATGAGAATGTGAAATGTAGTGAGAAATATTGTGATGAAAGTGATTATGGGAGAGAGAAAGAGTTAGAGTGGTTCAAGATAAATAGAAGTTATGGAGAGTTGATGGAGAAGATGAATATTAAGAGAATTATGATAAATAATGTAGACATACCTTGTGCAGTAGTAGATAATGATTATATAGATGATAAATATGTACCTGTAGGAAGAATTAGTGTACTTGTAGTAGAAGAATATGATGAGAAAATAACTGATTTTAGATTGAATAAAACTACTGATGGAGACCAGACCAAATCAATGATGTAGACAGGTTTTATGATTTGATAATAAGGTGGAATAATACAGTAAATTATTACGTGGGTTTTACGGAACAATTTGAAGTACTAGAGAATTATTATATTAAATTTAATAAATTGAGTGTGGACAAGAACGATTTATGTTATAAATATGTTAGATTATTATTCGATGATGGAGGCTGAACATAAACTTAATAAATGGACATTTTAAATATTTTGATTTATGGTTCTGATCTTGCTGATTTTGGAAATGAAGTGTGGTAAAATTGAACAATTAATGACGAAGAATTTGTAAATAATTGATAGTGAAATTAGTTGTGTGTATTGTAACAGGTATTTAATGTAAACAATGTGTGTAAGTAATTGTTTTAATAATAATAAGATTATTTCAGTAGACTAAATAAATAATGAAAATAATTTTGAAGACAGTAATTAATGAATTGTAATTGTTTTGATAATAATTAAAAATGTTGTGTTTTCAATAATTGATTTAATTAAAATAATTGGAGATGTTTAAAAGTTTTGATTGATTTAAAATGGTATATAATTGAATTTTTCTAATAAATTTAAATTATTTTATGAGATGTGAATTTGACAATAATTAATAAATAAATAAATGTTAAATTGTTTAGTATGGAATAACATTGGCGTTAAAATGATTCAGAAGGTACAGGGAGTTATTGATGTTTATATTTGTGTGCTTATGACAGGGTATGAGCGATGTACTGTGAGTATCAATTTTATAATACAAGTAAAATAGAGTAAAACGTTTACAGGTGTTAAAAGATTTTAATTTAAATGATGGAAGTAATTTGCGATAGTTGAGATTTTTAAAGGGAATGTAAAAGATAGATTTTGGGTGATTAATATTTGGTTAGGACATGTAGATCAGTCCAAGTTAAGTTTAGAAGTGGAGTTGAAGAGAATAATATTGTTATGAATAATGTAACGTAGAATTTGAGAATATTGATAGTGACACAGTAGCTATGGGGAAAATATGTAAAGTATTGATGGATATATTGAGTCAATAAATAAGTAAAAGGAGAAATTTGTAGTTGAAAGTGAGGTATTGGTAGAGTAATTAGTTGATGGGAATTTTGTAAGGGGGGTGGTGTGTAAGGAGTCTGCAACGACAGGCGTTGTGGCGGGTAGCAGTGGTTTTTAAGGGAGTGATTGCCGGGTACATAGGATGGGCAAGATGTGGAGACGGTGGTGAGTTGAGGGAACACACATCCTGAGTACAAAAGGGTAGAGAGTATATTTGTTATATAAGGGTAGAATGATGCGATATGTGTTGAGTAGTAAGTTGGGTTTAGAGAATGTTTGATAGATGTTTTTGATAGAGGGGTGTCATATTAGTTAAAGCTGTTAATAATTGTTAGAGTCAGAGGGGGGAAGATTATAAATGTATACATGCCAAGTGGTAAATCAAGTTATTATGAATAATTAAATCACCCAAGCTAATGGAGATTGAGAATGTTAAAGAAAGTAAATCAGAGTTAAAATGAAAAAATTAATTGAAACAAGTGACAAATTTTAATAGAATTTGAGAATAATGTAAAGCTATAAAATGTGTAATTTTGATTAATTTAAATGTCAATTTTATTGTTAATTGAATAGTAAGCATGTTAATTTTGAATGTCTTATTGTATTATGTTTGAAGGTAAGAATTTTAAAGATGTTTAAGGTATTTTATGATGTAGCCTATGTAGGTCAAGGTCGTTGACTTGACCCAGTGTGATCAGCTGATGGTTGATATTATAAACTAGACCAGTTTTGGCAATGAAGTGATGCAAATTTTGTTGTTTAATTGATTTAAATAATTTTAAATTTTCTGACTATTGAGAAAAGTATATTTTAATAAATTTACATTTTTTTTTTATTTTCTGCCTGCCATATAGGTGATGTTTGAATTTCAAGTGTATTATCGTTTATGTCTATTACTAGTGTTTTTTATTGAATTGTATTGTTTAGTATGTAAGAATAAGTTAGTTCATGTTTTAATTAGATGTTCAATTTATTAGTTTTTCTGATTATTATTAGTAATGAAGGAAATTGATAGATTCAGATAAAAGATTTTTAATTTGTTGGTTTTGAAGAAGGAAATGGTAATAGAACAGATTGATGTGGAGCTTATATGAATTTTTAACCAAATGTTATGGTTAGAATTTAACTTGTTTACTGTATCGTAAATTGAAAAATAATTTTAAAAAAGTTAAGGAGTTTGTTTATAAGATAGTATGAATAGGTGTATGCGCCCAGTATTGCCAAAGGCGACCCAGTATGCATGAAAAGGGGGAACATATCGGTTGAGGATCTGGCATGGTATAAGACCAGGGGTGTGGATTTTGGGGTGCTATGATAGAAGGTTAGGTGCGCTGTGGTGCATGTCTGTTCGATTTTATGGTGTTGGGATCTCGGATAGAGAAGTCCAGTAATATCGTTCAGGTGCGGCCATAGTCGCCGAGCCAGGGGGGTAGTTTCCCCATGATGTATAAGAACTAATGGGGGTTGTTGGCACTATATCATCACCGACTCTCTTAGGGGTTTAACAATGAGATATCTTCTGTTTCGACAGAAGATCTCTCATTGGGGGGGTATTATAACGGGACTAATCGGGGGGCTTTTTATTTTATTAATTTTGGGTAAATTCATTTTCCACCTGTGTGATCAGCCACGTGTTATATAAAAGCTTTACTCGAACAAAGGAGCTGTGATGAAGCAAGTACAATGGAATGTACGTATCACACACAACTTCGTAATTCTCAGAACTGTGATAATATGTTACGCGCAACCACAACCCGGGCGCGGACGGGACGCTAAGCAGATCAACCGACGCTGCCGAAAATGGCGCAAAGACGAAGTTTTGTGCGACATACGGTCCGAGCTGGAGGAAGTATGGCTAAGGACACGCCTTTTCCAATGACGTTAACCAGTGAACCCTAGATTTTGTCCACTGCCAACACCCACAAATAACACGGGTTACCTGAACAACTACTAAGACTTTAGCAGCAAAGGCTATGAACAACGACGAAATTCGTTAGCAGAGAAGGCAGTGATGTCTGCCCGCATGTAACGGCAGTCGAGATACCGTCGCGGCCACGGCAGGACGCTCACTACGAATCAGTGGTCCCAAATAAATTTTTCAGATGTAAAAGTCTAAACCTCTATAAACTACCACCAAACAGTGAAACACAAATCTCAGAGTGACGTGAGTGGAGTGAAAGAACGGGATTGTAAAAGTGGTGAACAGACGAAACATTCGAGTCGGTACACAGTGAGGCACGAGATGAAGGTTAAGTAGGCGACTCCCCATTTGGTTAAATAATTTAATGCGAAAGAGCTCTCTTAATTAAAGGAATTATCTAAATGTATGTGAATGTAGTGTGTGGATGTAAATACTGAGCCGCTTTTCTAAGTATGTATATCTATATAAGATTTAACGTAGTAATTCAACCACGGAAATGATTGATTGTATTTTTGTTCTATTTTATGTAATTGTTAAAAAATAAGTCGAACAGTAAATCCATTTGTTCCATCATATAAAATGTTTTAGCTGTAAATTATTACGCCATAACCACTTCCTAATATTCTGTGCTGGCAAACTCGTCTAACGTTCTCGGGGGTTTTCTGAATTTTAAAATGTAGTCAGATAGCGGGATTTTTATAAGGGCAAGAGTGTTTTAAGTTTACATGTTTATCTAAAAAAATATGTTGGCGACCTGGGCAGTTTCTAAAGGTAAGTTTCACGGGGAATATGACGGTAAGTAAAATTCTGGCAGCGGTGAGTATTATGATTGTAATATTTTTAAAAAAGGTAAAAGAGTAGTATCTTCACAGTGGCGACTCGCTGCCAGGATGTTCGTATAAAAATTATAGGAACTAGACCTGTTTTAAAGCACAGAAAATAGGATTTGGTAACGGCGTATGTGTAAAAAATAATCGTATATATTTACGTTAAAGGTTATGTTTGGGTTATTGTGTTTATGATTGTGTTAGGTGTTTTGATTTTATATGTGTAGTTTTATAATAATAGTGGTTTTTATATATAAAGGGTGTTGTATAAATAAATTTTGAATATGGGTGAAGTACGAGAGAATGATATTGGTTTCGCGTGGGAGGAGTGGGAAAGCGAATTTAGAGGGGTTGTAGGTGAAATGACAGAAGAGGAGTGGGGTAAGTTAGATGATAATTTAACGCGGATGGAAGAACAAGAAGAGGGAATATTCGCAGAGATTAAGAAACATAGTGAGATGACAAATAATAAAGGTAAGGTAGTTGAAGTAATAGTGGTAGAAAATAAGGCAGTAAATAGGCCTAGTGATAATGATGATAGTGTGGTGGTGGTAAATAAAGGTAGAGAGACAGACCAAGTTAACAAGAATAAAGTCGATCAGGTGGCAGATAATGAGGTCAATAATGATAATATGAGTGAATCTGATTGTAAGATGAGTGTACTGGATATGTTGCAAATGATTAAGAAAGGTTTGGAGGAATATAGGGGTGTTATGAACAAGGGTTTTGATATGATGGATAAACGTTTTGACGAGTTACACACAATAATGGATAAACAAGATGAAAAGTGGAGACTAAAGACAGACCGATTAAAGGAGAACTCAGAAGCTGAATTAAAACAGGTAAGTGTTTGTGGTGGTAGCAATATAACGAAAAATAACGGAGGAATAGTAGACAAGGTAAGTGGTGGTAGTAATACAAGTAATTATAATGATGAAATAACGTTAAATAAGAATATATCTGAAAATGGGGTATCTAAGAATGATACGGTGAATAATAGTGAAAATAAGAGGAGAAAGTTAGTTGGTGTTAGTAATGGAGTAATGATTAGTATTGATGAGTTGGAGGAAGAATGTAGAGATAATTTAAAGGGTGAACAGGGGGCAAATTTTTATGGGGTTAAATGTGAAACAGAGTTTTCACAAGTTGTTAATGGGGATAAAAGATCCTCACTAGGACATTTGTGTGACGATGGGTCGGCAAATGGTCAAATAAGTTTTTTGTGTTTATCTGGTAGGGCCAGATGGTGTTTAAAGAATTTTGTGGTATTGCCCTCTGTGTGGAATGAGAATGTGAAATGTAGTGAGAAATATTGTGATGAAAGTGATTATGGGAGAGAGAAAGAGTTAGAGTGGTTCAAGATAAATAGAGGTTATGGAGAGTTGATGGAGAAGATGAATATTAAGAGAATTATGATAAATAATGTAGACATACCTTGTGCAGTAGTAGACAATGATTATATTGATTATAAATATGTACCTGTAGGAAGAATTAGTGTACTTGTAGTAGAAGAATATGATGAGAAAATAACTGACTTTAGATTGAATAAAACTACTGATGGAGACCAGACCAAAATCAATGATGTAGACAGGTTTTATGATTTGATAATAAGGTGGAATAATCCAGTAAATTATTATGTGGGTTTTACGGAACAATTTGAAGTACTAGAGAATTATTATATTAAATTTAATAAATTGAGTGTGGACAAGAACGATTTATGTTATAAATATATTAGATTATTATTCGATGATGGAGGCTGAACATAAACTTAATAAATGGACATTTTAAATATTTTGATTTATGGTTCTGACCTTGCTGATTTTGGAAATGAAGTGTGGTAAAATTGAATAATTAATGACGAAGAATTTGTAAATAATTGATAGTGAAATTAGTTGTGTGTATTGTAACAGGTATTTAATGTAAACAATGTGTGTAAGTAATTGTTTTAATAATAATAAGATTATTTCAGTAGACTAAATAAATAATGAAAATAATTTTGAAGACAGTAATTAATGAATTGTAATTGTTTTGATAATAATTAAAAATGTTGTGTTTTCAATAATTGATTTAATTAAAATAATTGGAGATGTTTAAAAGTTTTGATTGATTTAAAATGGTATATAATTGAATTTTTCTAATAAATTTAAATTATTTTATGAGATGTGAATTTGACAATAATTAATAAATAAATAAATGTTAAATTGTTTAGTATGGAATAACATTGGCGTTAAAATGATTCAGAAGGTACAGGGAGTTATTGATGTTTATATTTGTGTGCTTATGACAGGGTATGAGCGATGTACTGTGAGTATCAATTTTATAATACAAGTAAAATAGAGTAAAACGTTTACAGGTGTTAAAAGATTTTAATTTAAATGATGGAAGTAATTTGCGATAGTTGAGATTTTTAAAGGGAATGTAAAAGATAGATTTTGGGTGATTAATATTTGGTTAGGACATGTAGATCAGTCCAAGTTAAGTTTAGAAGTGGAGTTGAAGAGAATAATATTGTTATGAATAATGTAACGTAGAATTTGAGAATATTGATAGTGACACAGTAGCTATGGGGAAAATATGTAAAGTATTGATGGATATATTGAGTCAATAAATAAGTAAAAGGAGAAATTTGTAGTTGAAAGTGAGGTATTGGTAGAGTAATTAGTTGATGGGAATTTTGTAAGGGGGGTGGTGTGTAAGGAGTCTGCAACGACAGGCGTTGTGGCGGGTAGCAGTGGTTTTTAAGGGAGTGATTGCCGGGTACATAGGATGGGCAAGATGTGGAGACGGTGGTGAGTTGAGGGAACACACATCCTGAGTACAAAAGGGTAGAGAGTATATTTGTTATATAAGGGTAGAATGATGCGATATGTGTTGAGTAGTAAGTTGGGTTTAGAGAATGTTTGATAGATGTTTTTGATAGAGGGGTGTCATATTAGTTAAAGCTGTTAATAATTGTTAGAGTCAGAGGGGGGAAGATTATAAATGTATACATGCCAAGTGGTAAATCAAGTTATTATGAATAATTAAATCACCCAAGCTAATGGAGATTGAGAATGTTAAAGAAAGTAAATCAGAGTTAAAATGAAAAAATTAATTGAAACAAGTGACAAATTTTAATAGAATTTGAGAATAATGTAAAGCTATAAAATGTGTAATTTTGATTAATTTAAATGTCAATTTTATTGTTAATTGAATAGTAAGCATGTTAATTTTGAATGTCTTATTGTATTATGTTTGAAGGTAAGAATTTTAAAGATGTTTAAGGTATTTTATGATGTAGCCTATGTAGGTCAAGGTCGTTGACTTGACCCAGTGTGATCAGCTGATGGTTGATATTATAAACTAGACCAGTTTTGGCAATGAAGTGATGCAAATTTTGTTGTTTAATTGATTTAAATAATTTTAAATTTTCAGACTATTGAGAAAAGTATATTTTAATAAATTTACATTTTTTTTTTATTTTCTGCCTGCCATATAGGTGATGTTTGAATTTCAAGTGTATTATTGTTTATGTCTATTACTAGTGTTTTTTATTGAATTGTATTGTTTAGTATGTAAGAATAAGTTAGTTCATGTTTTAATTAGATGTTCAATTTATTAGTTTTTCTGATTATTATTAGTAATGAAGGAAATTGATAGATTCAGATAAAAGATTTTTAATTTGTTGGTTTTGAAGAAGGAAATGGTAATAGAACAGATTGATGTGGAGCTTATATGAATTTTTAACCAAATGTTATGGTTAGAATTTAACTTGTTTACTGTATCGTAAATTGAAAAATAATTTTAAAAAAGTTAAGGAGTTTGTTTATAAGATAGTATGAATAGGTGTATGCGCCCAGTATTGCCAAAGGCGACCCAGTATGCATGAAAAGGGGGAACATATCGGTTGAGGATCTGGCATGGTATAAGACCAGGGGTGTGGATTTTGGGGTGCTATGATAGAAGGTTAGGTGCGCTGTGGTGCATGTCTGTTCGATTTTATGGTGTTGGGATCTCGGATAGAGAAGTCCAGTAATATCGTTCAGGTGCGGCCATAGTCGCCGAGCCAGGGGGGTAGTTTCCCCATGATGTATAAGAACTAATGGGGGTTGTTGGCACTATATCATCACCGACTCTCTTAGGGGTTTAACAATGAGATATCTTCTGTTTCGACAGAAGATCTCTCATTGGGGGGGTATTATAACGGGACTAATCGGGGGGCTTTTTATTTTATTAATTTTGGGTAAATTCATTTTCCACCTGTGTGATCAGCCACGTGTTATATAAAAGCTTTACTCGAACAAAGGAGCTGTGATGAAGCAAGTACAATGGAATGTACGTATCACACACAACTTCGTAATTCTCAGAACTGTGATAATATGTTACGCGCAACCACAACCCGGGCGCGGACGGGACGCTAAGCAGATCAACCGAAACTGCCGAAAATGGCGCAAAGACGAAGTTTTGTGCGACATACGGTCCGAGCTGGAGGAAGTATGGCTAAGGACACGCCTTTTCCAATGACGTTAACCAGTGAACCCTAGATTTTGTCCACTGCCAACACCCACAAATAACACGGGTTACCTGAACAACTACTAAGACTTTAGCAGCAAAGGCTATGAACAACGACGAAATTCGTTAGCAGAGAAGGCAGTGATGTCTGCCCGCATGTAACGGCAGTCGAGATACCGTCGCGGCCACGGCAGGACGCTCACTACGAATCAGTGGTCCCAAATAAATTTTTCAGATGTAAAAGTCTAAACATCTATAAACTACCACCAAACAGTGAAACACAAATCTCAGAGTGACGTGAGTGGAGTGAAAGAACGGGATTGTAAAAGTGGTGAACAGACGAAACATTCGAGTCGGTACACAGTGAGGCACGAGATGAAGGTTAAGTAGGCGACTCCCCATTTGGTTAAATAATTTAATGCGAAAGAGCTCTCTTAATTAAAGGAATTATCTAAATGTATGTGAATGTAGTGTGTGGATGTAAATACTGAGCCGCTTTTCTAAGTATGTATATCTATATAAGATTTAACGTAGTAATTCAACCACGGAAATGATTGATTGTATTTTTGTTCTATTTTATGTAATTGTTAAAAAATAAGTCGAACAGTAAATCCATTTGTTCCATCATATAAAATGTTTTAGCTGTAAATTATTACGCCATAACCACTTCCTAATATTCTGTGCTGGCAAACTCGTCTAACGTTCTCGGGGGTTTTCTGAATTTTAAAATGTAGTCAGATAGCGGGATTTTTATAAGGGCAAGAGTGTTTTAAGTTTACATGTTTATCTAAAAAAATATGTTGGCGACCTGGGCAGTTTCTAAAGGTAAGTTTCACGGGGAATATGACGGTAAGTAAAATTCTGGCAGCGGTGAGTATTATGATTGTAATATTTTTAAAAAAGGTAAAAGAGTAGTATCTTCACAGTGGCGACTCGCTGCCAGGATGTTCGTATAAAAATTATAGGAACTAGACCTGTTTTAAAGCACAGAAAATAGGATTTGGTAACGGCGTATGTGTAAAAAATAATCGTATATATTTACGTTAAAGGTTATGTTTGGGTTATTGTGTTTATGATTGTGTTAGGTGTTTTGATTTTATATGTGTAGTTTTATAATAATAGTGGTTTTTATATATAAAGGGTGTTGTATAAATAAATTTTGAATATGGGTGAAGTACGAGAGAATGATATTGGTTTCGCGTGGGAGGAGTGGGAAAGCGAATTTAGAGGGGTTGTAGGTGAAATGACAGAAGAGGAGTGGGGTAAGTTAGATGATAATTTAACGCGGATGGAAGAACAAGAAGAGGGAATATTCGCAGAGATTAAGAAACATAGTGAGATGACAAATAATAAAGGTAAGGTAGTTGAAGTAATAGTGGTAGAAAATAAGGCAGTAAATAGGCCTAGTGATAATGATGATAGTGTGGTGGTGGTAAATAAAGGTAGAGGGACAGACCAAGTTAACAAGAATAAAGTCGATCAGGTGGCAGATAATGAGGTCAATAATGATAATATGAGTGAATCTGAATGTAAGATGAGTGTAATGGATATGTTGCAAATGATTAAGAAAGGTTTGGAGGAATATAGGGGTGTTATGAACAAGGGTTTTGATATGATGGATAAACGTTTTGACGAGTTACACACAATAATGGATAAACAAGATGAAAAGTGGAGACTAAAGACAGACCGATTAAAGGAGAACTCAGAAGCTGAATTAAAACAGGTAAGTGTTTGTGGTGGTAGCAATATAACGAAAAATAACGGAGGAATAGTAGACAAGGTAAGTGGTGGTAGTAATACAAGTAATTATAATGATGAAATAATGTTAAATAAGAATATATCTGAAAATGGGGTATCTAAGAATGATACGGTGAATAATAGTGAAAATAAGAGGAGAAAGTTAGTTGGTGTTAGTAATGGAGTAATGATTAGTATTGATGAGTTGGAGGAAGAATGTAGAGATAATTTAAAGGGTGAACAGGGGGCAAATTTTTATGGGGTTAAATGTGAAACAGAGTTTTCACAAGTTGTTAATGGGGATAAAAGATCCTCACTAGGACATTTGTGTGACGATGGGTCGGCAAATGGTCAAATAAGTTTTTTGTGTTTATCTGGTAGGGCCAGATGGTGTTTAAAAAATTTTGTGGTATTGCCCTCTGTGTGGAATGAGAATGTGAAATGTAGTGAGAAATATTGTGATGAAAGTGATTATGGGAGAGAGAAAGAGATAGAGTGGTTCAAGATAAATAGAGGTTATGGAGAGTTGATGGAGAAGATGAATATTAAGAGAATTATGATAAATAATGTAGACATACCTTGTGCAGTAGTAGACAATGATTATATTGATGATAAATATGTACCTGTAGGAAGAATTAGTGTACTTGTAATAGAAGAATATAATGAGAAAATAACTGACTTTAGATTGAATAAAACTACTGATGGAGACCAGACCAAATCAATGATGTAGACAGGTTTTATGATTTGATAATAAGGTGGAATAATCCAGTAAATTATTATGTGGGTTTTACGGAACAATTTGAAGTACTAGAGAATTATTATATTAAATTTAATAAATTGAGTGTGGACAAGAACGATTTATGTTATAAATATGTTAGATTATTATTCGATGATGGAGGCTGAACATAAACTTAATAAATGGACATTTTAAATATTTTGATTTATGGTTCTGACCTTGCTGATTTTGGAAATGAAGTGTGGTAAAATTGAACAATTAATGACGAAGAATTTGTAAATAATTGATAGTGAAATTAGTTGTGTGTATTGTAACAGGTATATAATGTAAACAATGTGTGTAAGTAATTGTTTTAATAATAATAAGATTATTTCAGTAGACTAAATAAATAATGAAAATAATTTTGAAGACAGTAATTAATGAATTGTAATTGTTTTGATAATAATTAAAAATGTTGTGTTTTCAATAATTGATTTAATTAAAATAATTGGAGATGTTTAAAAATTTTGATTGATTTAAAATGGTATATAATTGAATTTTTCTAATAAATTTAAATTATTTTATGAGATGTGAATTTGACAATAATTAATAAATAAATAAATGTTAAATTGTTTAGTATGGAATAACATTGGCGTTAAAATGTTTCAGAAGGTACACGGAGTCATTGATGTTTATATTTGTGTGCTTATGACAGGGTATGAGCGATGTACTGTGAGTATGAATTTTATAATACAAGTAAAATAGAGTAAAACGTTTACAGGTGTTAAAAGATTTTAATTTAAATGATGGAAGTAATTTGCGATAGTTGAGATTTTTAAAGGGTATGTAAAAGATAGATTTTGGGTGATTAATATTTGGTTAGGACATGTAGATCAGTCCAAGTTAAGTTTAGAAGTGGAGTTGAAGAGAATAATATTGTTATGAATAATGTAATGTAGAATTTGAGAATATTGATAGTGACACAGTAGCTATGGGGAAAATATGTAGAGTATTGATGGATATATTGAGTTAATAAATAAGTAAAAGGAGAAATTTGTAGTTGAAAGTGAGGTATTGGTAGAGTAATTAGTTTATGGGAATTTTGTAAGGGGGGTGGTGTGTAAGGAGTCCGCAACGACAGGCGTTGTGGCGGGTAGCAGTGGTTTTTAAGGGAGTGATTGCCGGGTACATAGGATGGGCAAGATGTGGAGACGGTGGTGAGTTGAGGGAACACACATCCTGAGTACAAAGGGGTAGAGAGTATATTTGTTATATAAGGGTAGAATGATGCGATATGAGTTGAGTAGTAAGTTGGGTTTAGAGAATGTTTGATAGATGTTTTTGATAGAGGGGTGTCATATTAGTTAAAGCTGTTAATAATTGTTAGAGTCAGAGGGGGGAAGATTATAAATGTATACATGCCAAGTGGTAAATCAAGTTATTATGAATAATTAAATCACCCAAGCTAATGGAGATTGAGAATGTTAAAGAAAGTAAATCAGAGTTAAAATGAAAAAATTAATTGAAACAAGTGACAAATTTTAATAGAATTTGAGAATAATGTAAAGCTATAAAATGTGTAATTTTGATTAATTTAAATGTCAATTTTATTGTTAATTGTAACAGTAAGCATGTTAATTTTGAATGTCTTATTGTATTATGTTTGAAGGTAAGAATTTTAAAGATGTTTAAGTTATTTTATGATGTAGCCTATGTAGGTCAAGGTCGTTGACTTGACCCAGTGTGATCAGCTGATGGTTGATATTATAAACTAGACCAGTTTTGGCAATGAAGTGATGCAAATTTTGTTGTTTAATTGATTTCAATAATCTTAAATTTTCTGAATATTGAGAAAAGTATATTTTAATAAATTTACAAAAAAAAAAAAATTTTTTTTGGTTTTCTGCCTGCCATATAGGTGATGTTTGAATTTCAAGTGTATTATTGTTTATGTGTATTACTAGTGTTTTTTATTGAATTGTATTGTTTAGTATGTAAGAATAAGTTAGTTCATGTTTTAATTAGATGTTCAATTTATTAGTTTTTCTGATTATTATTAGTAATGAAGGAAATTGATAGATCCAGATAAAAGATTTTTAGTTTGTTGGTTTCGAAGAAGGAAATGGTAATAGAACAGATTGATGTGGAGCTTATATGAATTTTTAACCAAATGTTATGGTTAGAATTTAACTTGTTTACTGTATCGTAAATTGAAAAATAATTTTAAAAAAGTTAAGGAGTTTGTTTATAAGATAGTATGAATAGGCGTATGTGCCCAGTATTGCCAAAGGCGACCCAGTATGCATGAAAAGGGGGAACATATCGGTTGAGGATCTGGCATGGTATAAGACCAGGGGTGTGGATTTTGGGGTGCTATGATAGAAGGTTAGGTGCGCTGTGTTGCGTGTCTGTTCGATTTTATGGTGTTGGGATCTCGGATAGAGAAGTCCAGTAATATCGTTCAGGTGCGGCCATAGTCGCCGAGCCAGGGGGGTAATTTACCCATGATGTATAAGAACTAATGGGGGTTTGTTGGCACCATATCATCACCGACTCTCTTAGGGGTTTAACAATGAGATTTCTTCTGTTTCGACAGAAGATCTCTCATTGGGGGGGTATTGTAACGGGACTAATCAGGGGACTTTTTTTTTTATTAATTTTGGGTAAATTCATTTTCCACCTGTGTGATCAGCCACGTGTTATATAAAAGCTTTACTCGAACAAAGGAGCTGTGATGAAGCAAGTACAATGGAATGTACGTATCGCACACAACTTCGTAATTCTCAGAACTGTGATAATATGTTACGCGCAACCACAACCCGGGCGCGGACGGGACGCTAAGCAGATCAACCGACGCTGCCGAAAATGGCGCAAAGACGAAGTTTTGTGCGACATACGGTCCGAGCTGGAGGAAGTATGGCTAAGGACACGCGTTTTCCAATGACGTTAACCAGTGAACCCTAGATTTTGTCCACTGCCAACACCCACAAATAACACGGGTTACCTGAACAACTACTAAGACTTTAGCAGCAAAGGCTATGAACAACGACGAAATTCGTTAGCAGAGAAGGCAGTGATGTCCGCCCGCATGTAACGGCAGTCGAGATACCGTCGCAGCCACGGCCGGACGCTCGCTACGACTCAGTGGTCCCAAATAAACTTTTTCAGATGTAAAAGTCTAAACATCTATAAACTACCACCAAACAGTGAAACATAAATCTCAGAGTGACGTGAGTGGAGTGAAAGAACGGGATTGTAAAAGTGGTGAACAGACGAAACATTCGAGTCGGTACACAGTGAGGCACGAGATGAAGGTTAAGTAGGCGACTCCCCATTTGGTTAAATAATTTAATGCGAAAGAGCTCTCTTAATTAAAGGAACTATCTAAATGTATGTGAATGTAGTGTGTGGATGTAAATACTGGGCCGCTTTTCTAAGTATGTATATCTATATAAGATTTAACGTAGTAATTCAACCACGGAAATGATTGATTGTATTTTTGTTCTATTTTATGTAATTGTTAAAAAATAAGTCGAACAGTAAATCCATTTGTTCCATCATATAAAATGTTTTAGCTGTAAATTATTACGCCATAACCACTTCCTAATATTCTGTGCTGGCAAACTCGTCTAACGTTCTCGGGGGTTTTCTGAATTTTAAAATGTAGTCAGATAGCGGGATTTTTATAAGGGCAAGAGTGTTTTAAGTTTACATGTTTATCTTAAAAAATATGTTGGCGACTTGGGCAGTTTCTAAAGGTAAGTTTCACGGGCAATATGACGGTAAGTAAAATTCTGGCAGCGGTGAGTATTATGATTGTAATATTTTTAAAAAATGTAAAAGAGTAGTATCTTCACAGTGGCGACTCGCTGCCAGGATGTTCGTATAAAAATTATAGGAACTAGACCTGTTTTAAAGCACAGAAAATAGGATTTGGTAACGGCGTATGTGTAAAAAATAATCGTATATATTTACGTTAAAGGTTATGTTTGGGTTATTGTGTTTATGATTGTGTTAGGTGTTTTGATTTTATATGTGTAGTTTTATAATAATAGTGGTTTTTATATATAAAGGGTGTTGTATAAATAAATTTTGAATATGGGTGAAGTACGAGAGAATGATATTGGTTTCGCGTGGGAGGAGTGGGAAAGCGAATTTAGAGGGGTTGTAGGTGAAATGACAGACGAGGAGTGGGGTAAGTTAGATGATAATTTAACGCGGATGGAAGAACAAGAAGAGGGAATATTCGCAGAGATTAAGAAACATAGTGAGATGACAAATAATAAAGGTAAGGTAGTTGAAGTAATAGTGGTAGAAAATAAGGCAGTAAATAGGCCTAGTGATAATGATGATAGTGTGGTGGTGGTAAATAAAGGTAGAGGGACAGACCAAGTTAACAAGAATAAAGTCGATCAGGTGGCAGATAATGAGGTCAATAATGATAATATGAGTGAATCTGATTGTAAGATGAGTGTAATGGATATGTTGCAAATGATTAAGAAAGGTTTGGAGGAATATAGGGGTGTTATGAACAAGGGTTTTGATATGATGGATAAACGTTTTGACGAGTTACACACAATAATGGATAAACAAGATGAAAAGTGGAGACTAAAGACAGACCGATTAAAGGAGAACTCAGAAGCTGAATTAAAACAGGTAAGTGTTTGTGGTGGTAGCAATATAACGAAAAATAACGGAGGAATAGTAGACAAGGTAAGTGGTGGTAATAATACAAGTAATTATAATGATGAAATAACGTTAAATAAGAATATATCTGAAGATGGGGTATCTAAGAATGATACGGTGAATAATAGTGAAAATAAGAGGAGAAAGTTAGTTGGTGTTAGTAATGGAGTAATGATTAGTATTGATGAGTTGGAGGAAGAATGTAGAGATAATTTAAAGGGTGAACAGGGGGCAAATTTTTATGGGGTTAAATGTGAAACAGAGTTTTTACAAGTTGTTAATGGGGATAAAAGATCCTCACTAGGACATTTGTGTGACGATGGGTCGGCAAATGGTCAAATAAGTTTTTTGTGTTTATCTGGTAGGGCCAGATGGTGTTTAAAGAATTTTGTGGTATTGCCCTCTGTGTGGAATGAGAATGTGAAATGTAGTGAGAAATATTGTGATGAAAGTGATTATGGGAGAGAGAAAGAGTTAGAGTGGTTCAAGATAAATAGAGGTTATGGAGAGTTGATGGAGAAGATGAATATTAAGAGAATTATGATAAATAATGTAGACATACCTTGTGCAGTAGTAGACAATGATTATATTGATGATAAATATGTACCTGTAGGAAGAATTAGTGTACTTGTAGTAGAAGAATATAATGAGAAAATAACTGACTTTAGATTGAATAAAACTACTGATGGAGACCAGACCAAAATCAATGATGTAGACAGGTTTTATGATTTGATAATAAGGTGGAATAATCCAGTAAATTATTATGTGGGTTTTACGGAACAATTTGAAGTACTAGAGAATTATTATATTAAATTTAATAAATTGAGTGTGGACAAGAACGATTTATGTTATAAATATGTTAGATTATTATTCGATGATGGAGGCTGAACATAAACTTAATAAATGGACATTTTAAATATTTTGATTTATGGTTCTGACCTTGCTGATTTTGGAAATGAAGTGTGGTAAAATTGAACAATTAATGACGAAGAATTTGTAAATAATTGATAGTGAAATTAGTTGTGTGTATTGTAACAGGTATATAATGTAAACAATGTGTGTAAGTAATTGTTTTAATAATAATAAGATTATTTCAGTAGACTAAATAAATAATGAAAATAATTTTGAAGACAGTAATTAATGAATTGTAATTGTTTTGATAATAATTAAAAATGTTGTGTTTTCAATAATTGATTTAATTAAAATAATTGGAGATGTTTAAAAATTTTGATTGATTTAAAATGGTATATAATTGAATTTTTCTAATAAATTTAAATTATTTTATGAGATGTGAATTTGACAATAATTAATAAATAAATAAATGTTAAATTGTTTAGTATGGAATAACATTGGCGTTAAAATGTTTCAGAAGGTACAGGGAGTTATTGATGTTTATATTTGTGTGCTTATGACAGGGTATGAGCGATGTACTGTGAGTATGAATTTTATAATACAAGTAAAATAGAGTAAAACGTTTACAGGTGTTAAAAGATTTTAATTTAAATGATGGAAGTAATTTGCGATAGTTGAGATTTTTAAAGGGTATGTAAAAGATAGATTTTGGGTGATTAATATTTGGTTAGGACATGTAGATCAGTCCAAGTTAAGTTTAGAAGTGGAGTTGAAGAGAATAATATTGTTATGAATAATGTAATGTAGAATTTGAGAATATTGATAGTGACACAGTAGCTATGGGGAAAATATGTAGAGTATTGATGGATATATTGAGGTAATAAATAAGTAAAAGGAGAAATTTGTAGTTGAAAGTGAGGTATTGGTAGAGTAATTAGTTTATGGGAATTTTGTAAGGGGGGTGGTGTGTAAGGAGTCCGCAACGACAGGCGTTGTGGCGGGTAGCAGTGGTTTTTAAGGGAGTGATTGCCGGGTACATAGGATGGGCAAGATGTGGAGACGGTGGTGAGTTGAGGGAACACACATCCTGAGTACAAAGGGGTAGAGAGTATATTTGTTATATGAGGGTAGAATGATGCGATATGAGTTGAGTAGTAAGTTGGGTTTAGAGAATGTTTGATAGATGTTTTTGATAGAGGGGTGTCATATTAGTTAAAGCTGTTAATAATTGTTAGAGTCAGAGGGGGGAAGATTATAAATGTATACATGCCAAGTGGTAAATCAAGTTATTATGAATAATTAAATCACCCAAGCTAATGGAGATTGAGAATGTTAAAGAAAGTAAATCAGAGTTAAAATGAAAAAATTAATTGAAACAAGTGACAAATTTTAATAGAATTTGAGAATAATGTAAAGCTATAAAATGTGTAATTTTGATTAATTTAAATGTCAATTTTATTGTTAATTGTAACAGTAAGCATGTTAATTTTGAATGTCTTATTGTATTATGTTTGAAGGTAAGAATTTTAAAGATGTTTAAGGTATTTTATGATGTAGCCTATGTAGGTCAAGGTCGTTGACTTGACCCAGTGTGATCAGCTGATGGTTGATATTATAAAATAGACCAGTTTTGGCAATGAAGTGATGCAAATTTTGTTGTTTAATTGATTTATATAATTTTAAATTTTCTGAATATTGAGAAAAGTATATTTTAATAAATTTACAAAAAAAAAAAAAATTTTTTTTGGTTTTCTGCCTACCATATAGGTGATGTTTGAATTTCAAGTGTATTATTGTTTATGTGTATTACTAGTGTTTTTTATTGAATTGTATTGTTTAGTATGTAAGAATAAGTTAGTTCATGTTTTAATTAGATGTTCAATTTATTAGTTTTTCTGATTATTATTAGTAATGAAGGAAATTGATAGATCCAGATAAAAGATTTTTAGTTTGTTGGTTTCGAAGAAGGAAATGGTAATAGAACAGATTGATGTGGAGCTTATATGAATTTTTAACCAAATGTTATGGTTAGAATTTAACTTGTTTACTGTATCGTAAATTGAAAAATAATTTTAAAAAAGTTAAGGAGTTTGTTTATAAGATAGTATGAATAGGTGTATGCGCCCAGTATTGCCAAAGGCGACCCAGTATGCATGAAAAGGGGGAACATATCGGTTGAGGATCTGGCATGGTATAAGACCAGGGGTGTGGATTTT
Source organism: Magicicada septendecula (assembly GCA_034769895.1). Lineage (NCBI taxonomy): Eukaryota > Metazoa > Arthropoda > Insecta > Hemiptera > Cicadidae > Magicicada > Magicicada septendecula. The sequence continues at coordinate 297,309,464 of CM068373.1, read as the reverse complement.
GGGGTGCTATGATAGAAGGTTAGGTGCGCTGTGGTGCGTGTCTGTTCGATTTTATGGTGTTGGGATCTCGGATAGAGAAGTCCAGTAATATCGTTCAGGTGCGGCCATAGTCGCCGAGCCAGGGGGGTAGTTTACCCATGATGTATAAGAACTAATGGGGGGTTGTTGGCACCATATCATCACCGACTCTCTTAGGGGTTTAACAATGAGATTTCTTCTGTTTCGACAGAAGATCTCTCATTGGGGGGGTATTGTAACGGGACTAATCGGGGGGCTTTTTATTTTATTAATTTTGGGTAAATTCATTTTCCACCTGTGTGATCAGCCACGTGTTATATAAAAGCTTTACTCGAACAAAGGAGCTGTGATGAAGCAAGTACAATGGAATGTACGTATCGCACACAACTTCGTAATTCTCAGAACTGTGATAATATGTTACGCGCAACCACAACCCGGGCACGGACGGGACGCTAAGCAGATCAACCGACGCTGCCGAAAATGGCGCAAAGACGAAGTTTTGTGCGACATACGGTCCGAGCTGGAGGAAGTATGGCTAAGGACACGCGTTTTCCAATGACGTTAACCAGTGAACCCTAGATTTTGTCCACTGCCAACACCCACAAATAACACGGGTTACCTGAACAACTACTAAGACTTTAGCAGCAAAGGCTATGAACAACGACGAAATTCGTTAGCAGAGAAGGCAGTGATGTCCGCCCGCATGTAACGGCAGTCGAGATACCGTCGCAGCCACGGCCGGACGCTCGCTACGACTCAGTGGTCCCAAATAAACTTTTTCAGATGTAAAAGTCTAAACATCTATAAACTACCACCAAACAGTGAAACAAAAATCTCAGAGTGACGTGAGTGGAGTGAAAGAACGGGATTGTAAAAGTGGTGAACAGACGAAACATTCGAGTCGGTACACAGTGAGGCACGAGATGAAGGTTAAGTAGGCGACTCCCCATTTGGTTAAATAATTTAATGCGAAAGAGCTCTCTTAATTAAAGGAACTATCTAAATGTATGTGAATGTAGTGTGTGGATGTAAATACTGGGCCGCTTTTCTAAGTATGTATATCTATATAAGATTTAACGTAGTAATTCAACCACGGAAATGATTGATTGTATTTTTGTTCTATTTTATGTAATTGTTAAAAAATAAGTCGAACAGTAAATCCATTTGTTCCATCATATAAAATGTTTTAGCTGTAAATTATTACGCCATAACCACTTCCTAATATTCTGTGCTGGCAAACTCGTCTAACGTTCTCGGAGGTTTTCTGAATTTTAAAATGTAGTCAGATAGCGGGATTTTTATAAGGGCAAGAGTGTTTTAAGTTTACATGTTTATCTAAAAAATATGTTGGCGACCTGGGCAGTTTCTAAAGGTAAGTTTCACGGGGAATATGACGGTAAGTAAAATTCTGGCAGCGGTGAGTATTATGATTGTAATATTTTTAAAAAAGGTAAAAGAGTAGTATCTTCACAGTGGCGACTCGCTGCCAGGATGTTCGTATAAAAATTATAGGAACTAGACCTGTTTTAAAGCACAGAAAATAGGATTTGGTAACGGCGTATGTGTAAAAAATAATCGTATATATTTACGTTAAAGGTTATGTTTGGGTTATTGTGTTTATGATTGTGTTAGGTGTTTTGATTTTATATGTGTAGTTTTATAATAATAGTGGTTTTTATATATAAAGGGTGTTGTATAAATAAATTTTGAATATGGGTGAAGTACGAGAGAATGATATTGGTTTCGCGTGGGAGGAGTGGGAAAGCGAATTTAGAGGGGTTGTAGGTGAAATGACAGACGAGGAGTGGGGTAAGTTAGATGATAATTTAACGCGGATGGAAGAACAAGAAGAGGGAATATTCGCAGAGATTAAGAAACATAGTGAGATGACAAATAATAAAGGTAAGGTAGTTGAAGTAATAGTGGTAGAAAATAAGGCAGTAAATAGGCCTAGTGATAATGATGATAGTGTGGTGGTGGTAAATAAAGGTAGAGAGACGGACCAAGTTAACAAGAATAAAGTCGATCAGGTGGCAGATAATGAGGTCAATAATGATAATATGAGTGAATCTGATTGTAAGATAGGTGTAATGGATATGTTGCAAATGATTAAGAAAGGTTTGGAGGAATATAGGGGTGTTATGAACAAGGGTTTTGATATGATGGATAAACGTTTTGACGAGTTACACACAATAATGGATAAACAAGATGAAAAGTGGAGACTAAAGACAGACCGATTAAAGGAGAACTCAGAAGCTGAATTAAAACAGGTAAGTGTTTGTGGTGGTAGCAATATAACAAAAAATAACGGAGGAATAGTAGACAAGGTAAGTGGTGGTAGTAATACAAGTAATTATAATGATGAAATAACGTTAAATAAGAATATATCTGAAAATGGGGTATCTAAGAATGATACGGTGAATAATAGTGAAAATAAGAGGAGAAAGTTAGTTGGTGTTAGTAATGGAGTAATGATTAGTATTGATGAGTTGGAGGAAGAATGTAGAGATAATTTAAAGGGTGAACAGGGGGCAAATTTTTATGGGGTTAAATGTGAAACAGAGTTTTCACAAGTTGTTAATGGGGATAAAAGATCCTCACTAGGACATTTGTGTGACGATGGGTCGGCAAATGGTCAAATAGGTTTTTTGTGTTTATCTGGTAGGGCCAGATGGTGTTTAAAGAATTTTGTGGTATTGCCCTCTGTGTGGATTGAGAATGTGAAATGTAGTGAGAAATATTGTGATGAAAGTGATTATGGGAGAGAGAAAGAGTTAGAGTGGTTCAAGATAAATAGAGGTTATGGAGAGTTGATGGAGAAGATGAATATTAAGAGAATTATGATAAATAATGTAGACATACCTTGTGCAGTAGTAGACAATGATTATATTGATGATAAATACGTACCTGTAGGAAGAATTAATGTACTTGTAGTAGAAGAATATGATGAGAAAATAACTGACTTTAGATTGAATAAAACTACTGATGGAGACCAGACCAAAATCAATGATGTAGACAGGTTTTATGATTTGATAATAAGGTGGAATAATCCAGTAAATTATTATGTGGGTTTTACGGAACAATTTGAAGTACTAGAGAATTATTATATTAAATTTAATAAATTGAGTGTGGACAAGAACGATTTATGTTATAAATATATTAGATTATTATTCGATGATGGAGGCTGAACATAAACTTAATAAATGGACATTTTAAATATTTTGATTTATGGTTCTGACCTTGCTGATTTTGGAAATGAAGTGTGGTAAAATTGAATAATTAATGACGAAGAATTTGTAAATAATTGATAGTGAAATTAGTTGTGTGTATTGTAACAGGTATTTAATGTAAACAATGTGTGTAAGTAATTGTTTTAATAATAATAAGATTATTTCAGTAGACTAAATAAATAATGAAAATAATTTTGAAGACAGTAATTAATGAATTGTAATTGTTTTGATAATAATTAAAAATGTTGTGTTTTCAATAATTGATTTAATTAAAATAATTGGAGATGTTTAAAAATTTTGATTGATTTAAAATGGTATATAATTGAATTTTTCTAATAAATTTAAATTATTTTATGAGATGTGAATTTGACAATAATTAATAAATAAATAAATGTTAAATTGTTTAGTATGGAATAACATTGGCGTTAAAATGATTCAGAAGGTACAGGGAGTTATTGATGTTTATATTTGTGTGCTTATGACAGGGTATGAGCGATGTACTGTGAGTATCAATTTTATAATACAAGTAAAATAGAGTAAAACGTTTACAGGTGTTAAAAGATTTTAATTTAAATGATGGAAGTAATTTGCGATAGTTGAGATTTTTAAAGGGAATGTAAAAGATAGATTTTGGGTGATTAATATTTGGTTAGGACATGTAGATCAGTCCAAGTTAAGTTTAGAAGTGGAGTTGAAGAGAATAATATTGTTATGAATAATGTAATGTAGAATTTGAGAATATTGATAGTGACACAGTAGCTATGGGGAAAATATGTAAAGTATTGATGGATATATTGAGTTAATAAATAAGTAAAAGGAGAAATTTGTAGTTGAAAGTGAGGTATTGGTAGAGTAATTAGTTGATGGGAATTTTGTAAGGGGGGTGGTGTGTAAGGAGTCTGCAATGACAGGCGTTGTGGCGGGTAGCAGTGGTTTTTAAGGGAGTGATTGCCGGGTACATAGGATGGGCAAGATGTGGAGACGGTGGTGAGTTGAGGGAACACACATCCTGAGTACAAAGGGGTAGAGAGTATATTTGTTATATAAGGGTAGAATGATGCGATATGAGTTGAGTAGTAAGTTGGGTTTACAGAATGTTTGATAGATGTTTTTGATAGAGGGGTGTCATATTAGTTAAAGCTGTTAATAATTGTTAGAGTCAGAGGGGGGAAGATTATAAATGTATACATGCCAAGTGGTAAATCAAGTTATTATGAATAATTAAATCACCCAAGCTAATGGAGATTGAGAATGTTAAAGAAAGTAAATCAGAGTTAAAATGAAAAAATTAATTGAAACAAGTGACAAATTTTAATAGAATTTGAGAATAATGTAAAGCTATAAAATGTGTAATTTTGATTAATTTAAATGTCAATTTTATTGTTAATTGTAATAGTAAGCATGTTAATTTTGAATGTCTTATTGTATTATGTTTGAAGGTAAGAATTTTAAAGATGTTTAAGGTATTTTATGATGTAGCCTATGTATAACCTATGTAGGTCAAGGTCGTTGACTTGACCCAGTGTGATCAGCTGATGGTTGATATTATAAACTAGACCAGTTTTGGCAATGAAGTGATGCAGATTTTGTTGTTTAATTGATTTAAATAATTTTAAATTTTCTGACTATTGAGAAAAGTATATTTTAATAAATTTACATTTTTTTTGATATTCTGCCTGCCATATAGGTGATGTTTGAATTTCAAGTGTATTATTGTTTATGTGTATTACTAGTGTTTTTTATTGAATTGTATTGTTTAGTATGTAAGAATAAGTTAGTTCATGTTTTAATTAGATGTTCAATTTATTAGTTTTTCTGATTATTATTAGTAATGAAGGAAATTGATAGATTCAGATAAAAGATTTTTATTTTGTTGGTTTTGAAGAAGGAAATGGTAATAGAACAGATTGATGTGGAGCTTATATGAATTTTTAACCAAATGTTATGGTTAGAATTTAACTTGTTTACTGTATCGTAAATTGAAAAATAATTTTAAAAAAGTTAAGGAGTTTGTTTATAAGATAGTATGAATAGGTGTATGCGCCCAGTATTGCCAAAGGCGACCCAGTATGCATGAAAAGGGGGAACATATCGGTTGAGGATCTGGCATGGTATAAGACCAGGGGTGTGGATTTTGGGGGGCTATGATAGAAGGTTAGGTGCGCTGTGGTGCATGTCTGTTCGATTTTATGGTGTTGGGATCTCGGATAGAGAAGTCCAGTAATATCGTTCAGGTGCGGTCATAGTCGCCGAGCCAGGGGGGTAGTTTACCCATGATGTATAAGAACTAATGGGGGGTTGTTGGCACCATATCATCACCGACTCTCTTAGGGGTTTAACAATGAGATTTCTTCTGTTTCGACAGAAGATCACTCTTTGGGGGGGGGGTATTGTAACGGGACTAATCAGGGGGCTTTTTTTTAAATTAATTTTGGGTAAATTCATTTTCCACCTGTGTGATCAGCCACGTGTTATATAAAAGCTTTACTCGAACAAAAGAGCTGTGATGAAGCAAGTACAATGGAATGTACGTATCACACACAACTTCGTAATTATCAGAACTGTGATAATATGTTACGCGCAACCACAACCCGGGCGCGGACGGGACGCTAAGCAGATCAACCGACGCTGCCGAAAATGGCGCAAAGACGAAGTTTTGTGCGACATACGGTCCGAGCTGGAGGAAGTATGGCTAAGGACACGCGTTTTCCAATGACGTTAACCAGTGAACCCTAGATTTTGTCCACTGCCAACACCCACAAATAACACGGGTTACCTGAACAGCTACTAAGACTTTAGCAGCAAAGGCTATGAACAACGACGAAATTCGTTAGCAGAGAAGGCAGTGATGTCCGCCCGCATGTAACGGCAGTCGAGATACCGTCGCAGCCACGGCCGGACGCTCGCTACGACTCAGTGGTCCCAAATAAACTTTTTCAGATGTAAAAGTCTAAACATCTATAAACTACCACCAAACAGTGAAACAAAAATCTCAGAGTGACGTGAGTGGAGTGAAAGAACGGGATTGTAAAAGTGGTGAACAGACGAAACATTCGAGTCGGTACACAGTGAGGCACGAGATGAAGGTTAAGTAGGCGACCCCCATTTGGTTAAATAATTTAATGCGAAAGAGCTCTCTTAATTAAAGGAACTATCTAAATGTGTGTGGATGTAAATACTGGGCCGCTTTTCTTAGTATGTATATCTATATAAGATTTAACGTAGTAATTCAACCACGGAAATGATTGATTGTATTTTTGTTCTATTTTATGTAATTGTTAAAAAATAAGTCGAACAGTAAATCCATTTGTTCCATCATATAAAATGTTTTAGCTGTAAATTATTACGCCATAACCACTTCCTAATATTCTGTGCTGGCAAACTCGTCTAACGTTTTCGGGGGTTTTCTGAATTTTAAAATGTAGTCAGATAGCGGGATTTTTATAAGGGCAAGAGTGTTTTAAGTTTACGTGTTTATCTTAAAAAATATGTTGGCGACCTGGGCAGTTTCTAAAGGTAAGTTTCATGGGGAATATGACGGTAAGTAAAATTCTGGCAGCGGTGAGTATTATGATTGTAATATTTTTAAAAAAGGTAAAAGAGTAGTATCTTCACAGTGGCGACTCGCTGCCAGAATGTTCGTATAAAAATTATAGGAACTAGACCTGTTTTAAAGCACAGAAAATAGGATTTCGTAACGGCGTATGTGTAAAAAATAATCGTATATATTTACGTTAAAGGTTATGATTGGGTTATTGTGTTTATGATTGTGTTAGGTGTTTTGATTTTATATGTGTAGTTTTATAATAATAGTGGTTTTTATATATAAAGGGTGTTGTATAAATAAATTTTGAATATGGGTGAAGTACGAGAGAATGATATTGGTTTCGCGTGGGAGGAGTGGGAAAGCGAATTTAGAGGGGTTGTAGGTGAAATGACAGACGAGGGGTGGGGTAAGTTAGATGATAATTTAACGCGGATGGAAGAACAAGAAGAGGGAATATTCGCAGAGATTAAGAAACATAGTGAGATGACAAATAATAACGGTAAGGTAGTTGAAGTAATAGTGGTAGAAAATAAGGCAGTAAATAGGCCTAGTGATAATGATGATAGTGTGGTGGTGGTAAATAAAGGTAGAGAGACGGACCAAGTTAACAAGAATAAAGTCGATCAGGTGGCAGATAATGAGGTCAATAATGATAATATGAGTGAATCTGATTGTAAGATGAGTGTAATGGATATGTTGCAAATGATTAAGAAAGGTTTGGAGGAATATAGGGGTGTTATGAACAAGGGTTTTGATATGATGGATAAACGTTTTGACGAGTTACACACAATAATGGATAAACAAGATGAAAAGTGGAGACTAAAGACAGACCGATTAAAGGAGAACTCAGAAGCTGAATTAAAACAGGTAAGTGTTTGTGGTGGTAGCAATATAACAAAAAATAACGGAGGAATAGTAGACAAGGTAAGTGGTGGTAGTAATACAAGTAATTATAATGATGAAATAACGTTAAATAAGAATATATCTGAAAATGGGGTATCTAAGAATGATACGGTGAATAATAGTGAAAATAAGAGGAGAAAGTTAGTTGGTGTTAGTAATGGAGTAATGATTAGTATTGATGAGTTGGAGGAAGAATGTAGAGATAATTTAAAGGGTGAACAGGGGGCAAATTTTTATGGGGTTAAATGTGAAACAGAGTTTTCACAAGTTGTTAATGGGGATAAAAGATCCTCACTAGGACATTTGTGTGACGATGGGTCGGCAAATGGTCAAATAGGTTTTTTGTGTTTATCTGGTAGGGCCAGATGGTGTTTAAAGAATTTTGTGGTATTGCCCTCTGTGTGGAATGAGAATGTGAAATGTAGTGAGAAATATTGTGATGAAAGTGATTATGGGAGAGAGAAAGAGTTAGAGTGGTTCAAGATAAATAGAGGTTATGGAGAGTTGATGGAGAAGATGAATATTAAGAGAATTATGATAAATAATGTAGACACACCTTGTGCAGTAGTAGACAATGATTATATTGATGATAAATATGTACCTGTAGGAAGAATTAATGTACTTGTAGTAGAAGAATATGATGAGAAAATAACTGATTTTAGATTGAATAAAACTACTGATGGAGACCAGACCAAAATCAATGATGTAGACAGGTTTTATGATTTGATAATAAGGTGGAATAATCCAGTAAATTATTATGTGGGTTTTACGGAACAATTTGAAGTACTAGAGAATTATTATATTAAATTTAATAAATTGAGTGTGGACAAGAACGATTTATGTTATAAATATGTTAGATTATTATTCGATGATGGAGGCTGAACATAAACTTAATAAATGGACATTTTAAATATTTTGATTTATGGTTCTGACCTTGCTGATTTTGGAAATGAAGTGTGGTAAAATTGAACAATTAATGACGAAGAATTTGTAAATAATTGATAGTGAAATTAGTTGTGTGTATTGTAACAGGTATATAATGTAAACAATGTGTGTAAGTAATTGTTTTAATAATAATAAGAATATTTCAGTAGACTAAATAAATAATGAAAATAATTTTGAAGACAGTAATTAATGAATTGTAATTGTTTTGATAATAATTAAAAATGTTGTGTTTTCAATAATTGATTTAATTAAAATAGTTGGAGATGTTTAAAAATTTTGATTGATTTAAAATGGTATATAATTGAATTTTTCTAATAAATTTAAATTATTTTATGAGATGTGAATTTGACAATAATTAATAAATAAATAAATGTTAAATTGTTTAGTATGGAATAACATTGGCGTTAAAATGATTCAGAAGTTACAGGGAGTTATTGATGTTTATATTTGTGTGCTTATGACAGGGTATGAGCGATGTACTGTGAGTATCAATTTTATAATACAAGTAAAATAGAGTAAAACGTTTACAGGTGTTAAAAGATTTTAATTTAAATGATGGAAGTAATTTGCGATAGTTGAGATTTTTAAAGGGAATGTAAAAGATAGATTTTGGGTGATTAATATTTGGTTAGGACATGTAGATCAGTCCAAGTTAAGTTTAGAAGTGGAGTTGAAGAGAATAATATTGTTATGAATAATGTAATGTAGAATTTGAGAATATTGATAGTGACACAGTAGCTATGGGGAAAATATGTAAAGTATTGATGGATATATTGAGTTAATAAATAAGTAAAAGGAGAAATTTGTAGTTGAAAGTGAGGTATTGGTAGAGTAATTAGTTGATGGGAATTTTGTAAGGGGGGTGGTGTGTAAGGAGTCTGCAATGACAGGCGTTGTGGCGGGTAGCAGTGGTTTTTAAGGGAGTGATTGCCGGGTACATAGGATGGGCAAGATGTGGAGACGGTGGTGAGTTGAGGGAACACACATCCTGAGTACAAAGGGGTAGAGAGTATATTTGTTATATAAGGGTAGAATGATGCGATATGAGTTGAGTAGTAAGTTGGGTTTACAGAATGTTTGATAGATGTTTTTGATAGAGGGGTGTCATATTAGTTAAAGCTGTTAATAATTGTTAGAGTCAGAGGGGGGAAGATTATAAATGTATACATGCCAAGTGGTAAATCACGTTATTATGAATAATTAAATCACCCAAGCTAATGGAGATTGAGAATGTTAAAGAAAGTAAATCAGAGTTAAAATGAAAAAATTAATTGAAACAAGTGACAAATTTTAATAGAATTTGAGAATAATGTAAAGCTATAAAATGTGTAATTTTGATTAATTTAAATGTCAATTTTATTGTTAATTGTAATAGTAAGCATGTTAATTTTGAATGTCTTATTGTATTATGTTTGAAAGTAAGAATTTTAAAGATGTTTAAGGTATTTTATGATGTAGCCTATGTATAACCTATGTAGGTCAAGGTCGTTCACTTGACCCAGTGTGATCAGCTGATGGTTGATATTATAAACTAGACCAGTTTTGGCAATGAAGTGATGCAAATTTTGTTGTTTAATTGATTTAAATAATTTTAAATTTTCTGACTATTGAGAAAAGTATATTTTAATAAATTTACATTTTTTTTTGATTTTCTGCCTGCCATATAGGTGATGTTTGATTTTCAAGTGTATTATTGTTTATGTGTATTACTAGTGTTTTTTATTGAATTGTATTGTTTAGTATGTAAGAATAAGTTAGTTCATGTTTTAATTAGATGTTCAATTTATTAGTTTTTCTGATTATTATTAGAGTAGTAATAAAAGGTTGGTTCTGGGACAGCCACGCCCCCCTCGTTTGTTTATGTTTACATTTTTTTCACTCCCTCCACCCCCGTCTTTACCTACATAACCGCCGCGCGGTCACCCAACTCCGCTCGTTTGTTTACATTTTTCCGGTTTGTTTACATTTTTTCTCTCTCGCCACGCCCCCCACTCCTCTGTTTATGTTTACATTTTTCCTTCCTCCCCACCCCCGCCCTACCCCGCACCCGCCGCGGTCATCGACCTCCTCGTGTTTATGTTTACGTTTTTTTCTCACCGCGTGTCCCAGCTTTGCGTTGTTTACGTTCTCTCCTCTGTTTATGTTTACATTTTTTCCCTTCCTTCCCACCCCCGCCTCGCCCCGCACCCACCGCCGCCGCGTCGCGGTCATCGACCTCCTCGTGTTTATGTTTACGTTTTTCGTGTCCCAGCTTTGCGTTGTTTACGTTTGTCGGAATGTTTATGTTTACGTTTTTTTCTCTCTCGCCGACGCGGCTATCACCACGTGCTCGTTGTTTTCTTTGGCCGCCGATCGACGACACGCTGACCCAGTAACAAACGTAAACATAAACATTCCGACAAACGTAAACAAAGTAAAGCTGGGACACGAAAAACGTAAACGTAAACATTCGGAGTTCGGCGACCGCCGCCGGAGCGCGTCTGTTTGTAAACAAATGTTTAGGAGAAGGGATAATGGCGTGATATATTTTTTTTATTAATGATGTTGTTTGGTATTTGTCATTGTACAGTACAATCGGAAACTATGACACCGCTTAAATCTGTAATATTTTTTTTAACATTATGGGCAAAATGCGATCAAATATTACTAGCAAATTCTTCGACCGATAATACAACACAGATTGAAATAGATAAAGTTAAGCGATATTTATATGACTATGGTTATCTTAAAACAGATGATGAATTTTCGTTGCAAGCGGTAAATGAATCAGATATTGCTAACGCGTTACTTATATTTCAAGAATACTATAAATTACCTACTGATGGCGAATTAAATAATGAAACTATAAACTTAATGTCGAAAACTAGGTGCGGTAACAGTGATATTATCGATTATCGAGTATCTAGTTTCAAATGGAACAAGCCCGAAGTAACATGGCATTATTATTTAGCGAATCAAGAGGTATTAGAATTGACTAAACAAGCTTTCGCAGTATGGGAGGAAAAGTCTGGTATACGTTTCAAACATGATAGAGTGAATACAGATATTTTAATTTCTAATAAACGATTGAAACATATGATGCAAAAAGAATCATGGCAATGTACGAGAATGTTTGACGGCAAAGGCGGAACATTAGCGCACGCATATTTTCCTGATTATAATAATTCAAGACGAGAAATTCATATTGATGAAGATGAAAATTGGTCATATGCGACTGGCAAAGTCGTTCCTCTTGGTCAATCAAGTTTGTATGCAACTTTAATACACGAAATCGGTCATGCTATAGGTTTATCACATTCAGATGTATCAGATTCTGTAATGTATGCTTATTACAACGGTAAAATCGAGTTAGGTGATGATGATGTTTTAGCTATTCAAAATTTGTATGGTAAGACACAAAACACTTTTATGACGTCTTTCATACCGATGTCACCATCTTCTTCAATACCAGAGACGGAAGACGAGCGTCCTATAGATACAAATAAAATTGATCTTTGTAATTTTAAAAATATTAATTTATTTTTAATTGGCGATAAACGATTATATATATTACATGAAAAATGGCTGTGGATATTAAATCCGACAGAGATGATGTACACCAAACCGCTTATAATAAAGCATTGGTTAACGTTTCTTCCAAGAAATTTCACAAAAATTTTAGCTGTATATCAACGGCCATCTGGCGAGATAGTTATGTTTATAGATTCTTTGGTATTCATGTTTGATTTAATGAGTCTTAAATTAAGTCATGGTTATCCGAAGCATATCCAGTCTTTATTTAACATACAACCGAATAATTTGCATGCGGTATTTAACAGTTATACAGGTAAAACTTATATATTTCATGATGATAATTATTATAGAGAAGTCAATGAGTGTATGTTCACTACTAAATCATGGGGTTATATATCCGATACATTTCCTGGAATACCGCCTAAAATCGATTCATCATTTAGATTTTCTGATGGCAATTTATACTTTTTTAAGAATAACACTGTGTATGTCTTTAATGAATTTACGGGCGGATTAGTTAGAACAGAACAAAATAATCTATCGATATTCGGATTGAAATGTGCAAATGATGATGTACTATACAAATTGAAAGAATTAATATTACAATTGATAATTCAAAAGAAAGACCAATCGATTTCACACAATAATTGATAGTAATATCGATGAAGAAGAATAAAAGTTCAGTTTGTAAATAAAATTTATAAAAATAGAGTTGATATGTATTATTGTCGACGCTTGTTTACGTTACAGTCGATGGATAACCTATAACCTTCAAATTGATATGACTCGAATTTTTGTATTGAGAAATATTTCATTGTTGTAAAGAGTGTAATAAATTGTATTGTTAACAAAACACTGGTTTTATTTTAATTATTCCTACGAAATAATAATAACAAATCAAAGCAGATCACAATATTTATTATCATACCATTAAATACATATATAATGATCGGATTATATCAACAAATACATACAAATGATTATTTGAATAGTTACAAATTTTGTGATAACAAAATAATTGAGATTATATTAACAAGTACATACAAAATGATTATTTGAATAGTTACAAATTTTGTGATAACAAAATAATTGAGATTATATTAACAAGTACATACAAACTAACTATTTGAACAGTTACAAATTTTATGACGACAAAATAATTGAGATTATATTAACAAGTACATACAAAATAACTATGTACATACAAAATGACTAACAAATTTTGTGATAACAAAATAATTGAGATTACATTAACTATATTAATAAGTACATACAAAATAACTATTTGAACTATGATAACAAAATAATTAAGATTATATTAACATATTATTTTTTTTTTTTTTTTTTTTTGTCAGCAGTTGGAAGTCAGTCCTCCCCAACCTATAACAAACAAAAATAATAATTTGTTAATTAAACGCACCAAGAATCCTTTGAAAAAAAAGTTATATTTTTTTAAAAATTAAACAAAAGATAAACTAAACTTTTAAGAACTAAAAATTGAACCCTATTAACTAAAGATAAAAAAAGTAATAGAGAAACGTACAGAATACATTATATATTTTAATAATTACATATTTAAAAAAAATGATATAGGAAAGACTTATAAGACAAAATTTTTGGAATAGAGAAATGTAAAAACGACATATGAAGAACCTACTTATTTTACAGGTAACGAATTAAATTATATTGTGAAACTAATATAATCACCTATTTTTTTAAAATAGTAAAAATTATTTTTAAAAAAAATACCTTAAAGATGATAATGATCACATCCAAGTTGTGTTATCACAAACTGGCATTGCGGCATTACTTTCTTATGTAATGCTATAGGGCAATCTTCCGCCGTCCATTCCATAAATCTGACTCTACATGTCAGACATCGAACGGTGTCGCCATCGCCTTCATAAACAAATCCAGCGGCTGCCAGATTGTGAGGATTTTGATTCCTATTAGGATAAAATCTATGATAATGTTTTTTTCGTCCAGCTTTTTCAACTTTATAAAACGTCTTTAAGCGTTTCAAAAATTCTGTGTGATTATACATTACAACAGTTGGTATGCTTCTGGATGCTGAGCCACAATTTTTAATCGGTGTATATAGGCAGAAAACGCATTATCGTCAGTACGTGTTATAAGTAGAAGGTCAAAAGATTAATTTATTATTGGTTTCATTGCAATTAACACAATCACGTATCCAGTATGCGTTTCAATGAACATTTTTTTGTGTAGGAAATTATTTGAATATTGTCGATATCGTTTTTTTTGTTCAGGTATTAAAAATATATATACATAAAATGTCATGGTAAATTAAAATATGTTAAAATAATTGAGATATAGTATTCCAAAGTTGAGTAACGCGTTGATCGCATTTTAAATGATTATTACAACAAGTATTTTGATACACATCAAACTTTGTACAATTTTTAACACACTCCACATTATTATCATGTTCTTCTACTTTTTCACGAAGAAATTTAAATATTTTAGAATAACAGATATTAAAATTTTTAAGTCCCATAGCCTGAGTATCGTAAATATTAAAAACGATGTTTTTACGTTGATTGTGTTTATTTTGCAACATAAAAAGACGATTCATAGTTCGACTATAAAGTATCAACTTGAATGGCTTAATGAATAATGACCGTAAGGGATTGTATTTATCCCGTTATCACATAATACTCTCTTATCATCATTATTGCTTAACGCTAATTTATTAATTGATACCGATTCTACTATATGTTTTTTCGATCTTATTAATTTCATAATTCTACGTTTTTCTGTTTCCGAAAGAGTATTATGAAGACAATTTTTGAAATCGTTAAACGCGATCTCGTTATTAATTACACATTTTTTAATTCCTTTCGCTTTCTTTTGAATATTATTGTCACGCGTAGTATAGGTATACAATTTTGATCGTAAACCAATAAATTCCTTAATCGGAATACCGTTACATTCGTCTTTAAATTTGCCAATTACTTTTTTATTTATAGTAGAATAACATTTATGATCAGGAGGATAATCGCTAGTATCAAAAAACATTTTCAAATCTGGATCTAACATATCTTCATAAAAATCATTTGTCAATATTTCATAAAACAAACTGTCAGTATCAGTATATAATAACGAAATTTTGTTTCCATATTTTTTTTTCATTATATCATAATGAAATTCATACATTAAGGTTTTGCTCAATTCTAATACCGCGAAACCTACATAAATTGGTTTATTAAAATAAATAGACGTTTTGTTTGATAATACAGCACAAAGTGATTTATCATATATAATTCTGTCTTTGAAAGTCGGCTTAGAAATAAGTTTTAATAATTTTTTATTTTCACTTACAAGATCTAATTTCATTCTTTTTCTTACATTTTCCATACACTTACCAAAGACAGAATTATTTAACAATTTAAAAAAATCTTTTTCAAACTCGTTTGTTGCAATTCGTCGTTTTTCCGTATTTAAATCGATATACGGTTTTAACCATGGTTTTTGATAAAATTTTAACGTTCTGTGAATTTTAGTTACTTTCAACCCGTGATTGACAGCTTGTTTTAAATTGATATAATGGCAAATATAATGTTCTTTTGGTTCTAATGTAGTTAGTAATTTTGTTTGTTTTGTGTGATTTATACTTTTATTAATTGGAAGAAATGGTAGATCCATATGGTTATCGTGTAAACTTTCAGGGTATTCTATATCGACTTCTAATATATACCCTGTTTTAGAATTATTAGGGGTATTTAATATATCTGTAATAGTAATTTTATCAGTCCATACAAAGTTAGAATACGGAATATATTCACTCATCGCCCACCCGTATAGATTATTCGCGTCTAAATATGCTAAAAATGTTTTAGGATAATTTGGATTATATGTTTCTTTTATATATTCGTTATTGGCTTTTGAATGTTTTTTAATACATGACGATATTCCTCCTTTTATAGCGGCCTCAAAAAACATATACATTTCGTATTCGTTAAGCAACTCAAGTTCAATACCAGTACAAAATAGCATCGCATCAAAAGCAAACCCTGGAACGGTTAAATAGTGCGCGCAATCTAAATTATGTGAAGATAAACAAAGCAAACGAAAACTTTCAAAAACGTCGCATAAAAGCAATACGTCAATTTTCAAATATAAATCACTGTAGTCGCCCAACGATTTAATTTTAAAATGATTCCAAACTTGAACCGCGTGATTATAATCTTCATCGCTTATATGTTTCGCATTTAATTTACTATAAAATTCGACTTTAGGAGGTAGTTCTTGTACTTCCAATTTTTCCCACGAATCGGTATATTCATAAGGATATACACCTTTTCGAGTGACTAAATCCATATCATTATTTGAAAAAAATTTGCTAGTATGAAAAAATTGATTTTTTGGTAGATTATTACTTAGTTCCGCTAAGGATCTATTTAGAAAACGAAAAGTATCAACAAATTTAATAGTTATTCCGTTACACGTTTTTTTTGAAAATGATATATATTTTTCAGTCGAATTTGGAATAACAATTATTTGCCTAATATCATACCCTAATTGGCGGACAATAAAATGAGAATCATAATTTGAACTAGCGTGAATAAAAACGGGAACAAATTTTTGATTTTGTCTCCTCAGATTACAATTATTACATAATGCGGAACGGTAACGACCGGTAATATGACAATGATCTCTAACGGGTCTGTAAAATAACGTGAATTCGCGTTTACACATTTCGCAATGTGTAGTAGATTTATATTTGATTTTATCTTGTTTTGTCATTTTTAACGGTATAATATTATTAAGAAGCAAACCTAATAAATTTATGTTTTCAACGAGATATGATACGAATTTTTCCGCAGCATTTTTACCTCTATATAAGAACGGTTCTGATGGCAAATGTTTTTTAATATTAGCGGGAATTGAATTTTCTACAACGAAATAAACGCAAAAACTCATAGGTTCGTGTAGTTCATTCGCGACTGTAAAAGAATATTTCCGATCAGGGTAACAAGTACTTATCGGTTTTAATATACATTCAAAATCCGCGTAAACTACTATTGGAAGTTTATATTGGTATTGGAAATTTTAAAATTTTAAATTATCAGTCGGCATTATCACTCGTGTAGGTGTATTTTTTTGACAGTTTCGTTTATGTATTTTTAACTTTTTAGATTTAACAGTGAAGTAGGTTAGACATCGTTTACAAAATTCTATATCATTAAAACTTTTAGTTACTTGCGATCTAATTAATTTGGTGAAATTTTTAATATAACAATAATGGGTCGTATTATTTTTATTTAATAATAAAAGATCGAAATGGTTTGATTTTTCATTATCGCATACTTTTAACGGGTGAATTGTGATATCGTTTTCAACACCATACACGTTAATCGAAACGTTATTATTTTTTTCAAAAATTTTTATTTGTGTTAACGGAGTAGGAAAATCGATATTATTAAAAGTAAATTTATTTTCTAAATCCTTATAACGAAAATTTATGCGTTCCGGGTGTGAACCGTTTACGAATTTACAAAGAATCGCCCATTTAAAACAATAATTATCTGTATTTTTAGGATTAATTATGCTTTTTTTAGCAGTCAGTTTTGGTGAAAGCGGAATATACGAACTACCTCTTAAAGGCTTAAAACGATTAATTCGAATTAATATCCCGTCAATTGAATGTAACGACCATCCAGAGCCTTTTTGTACATATATGTCTTCTTCATTACAAATACTGTTTATCATACTGTCTATTTCAGATGGTATAGACGAACTATGAAGTAAAATAATATTTTTTTGGTTTTAAATGTTCTGTCCTGATATTCATTAATATTATTTTTAACGTATGTACATTCAACTAAAATATTGAATTTTATAGCGTTATATATTACAATCATATTACTTAAAATGTTTAATATTTCTAATTTTAAATAAATTAATAATAGACATATGTCTTTAATTACGTTATTATTATTTTTATAAAAATACGTTCTTAAATTACCCTTAAACGCATTTTCTATTTCTATAAATTTATTTTCTAAAATTATATGTTTTAATCTATTATTTTTTAAATGTAAATTATTATTATTATTAGATGATGATGATGATGATGATGATGGTGATGATGTGGAAGAATAACTTGGATGTTGTATATAAGATGACCCAGGTTGAGGATCTTGTCTGGATGAAGATCCCGGTTCAGGTGTGCGAGTATTTGCGTCATTATCGGTTCTCACAGACAATCTCTTTTTGAATGGGAGTTGTTTGTCCATTATAATCTAAAAAAAGTAAAATCATTCATTTTTTAAAAAGTAAATATTTACTATTGAATTAGTCTAACAGTAAAATAAATAATTCCAATACCTATAGGTTGCTGTTGTTCAATAAAGCTGAGTAATAGTTTTGAAGGTACACAAAATTCGTTGGTTTTGTTATGAAGCGATTGTATCTCTCTATCTGTCCTGTAACGAATTTGATGAATTTGTCTTCATACTGATGTAGAGAAATAAAATCATAGTATTTAAACGTTTTGCGTCTATAACAGTAAAATACAAATTGAGAAAAAAAAATATTTACGTCATTTCAGTTAATTGGCGCTGTACATAAATGGAAAAACCAATTTGCGATAATTCCGGGTTGTTTAATCGACAGTACTCTTAATTATATTATTTTTTGTTTTGTTTTTTATATTACAATCTGTAAATAACAAGTTTCACGTGTATATCACACGATTATTAATTACAGTTATTAAAATAATTGGTTCGATAACGAAATCCGGGTCCAGAGTTTTAATTATTATTCTCTCTACTGTATTCTTACATATTATTTTTTTTTTGTTTTGACATTACAACCTATAAATAACAAGTTTCACGTGTATGTCACATGATTATTAATTGCAGTTGTTTGTACAATTACGTAAATGGAATTAGCTTGATAACGAAAACAGTAAACAAAATCTGGATACAAAGTCCTAATTATTATTCTTTTTACAGTATTTTTATTTCTTTATATTATTTTTTGTTGTTTTGACATTACAATCTGTAAATAGCAAGTTTCACGCGTATATCACATGATTATTAATCACAGTTTTTTTGTATAATTACGTAAATGGAAGTGGCTTGATAACGGAAAACAGTAAACAAGTCTCTGTACAGAGGTCATAATTGGTATTCTTAAAAAATGTATATAAAGTGAATTGAATTTTACTGATCTATGTACAATTCTTCGTTCGACTCGACGTGTTGTACTGCTGCTATCTCAGGTAAGAGACAATTTTTTGTATACACTAACATTGTTGATGGTGATAGATTTTAAATAGATAATGTTAAGTTGTGAAATTAATACTTTTTTTATTTTTATACAGATACCATCTGCTTACTACTACTACTACTACTACTACTACTACTACTACTACTACTACTACTACTACTACTACTATTATTTTTGGTAAGCGGATATTTTTATTTAATATAAAAACATTAGCGCTGTTGATAGTAATAGATTTTAAGTTGTAAAATTAATACAGATATTATCAGCTTGTTTCGTCTCCCTTCGTACGTTTTTATCAATCGACTACCGTCACTTTTGGTAAATGATTATTTATATTATAAACACTAACGCTACTGGTGGTTATGATAAGTTATAAAACTAATACTTTATTTTGTTTTATACAGATATTATCAGCTTGTATTTATATCAGCTTTCGTCTCCCTTCGTACGTTTTTATCAAGCGACTGACTACCGTCACTTTTGGTAAATGATTATTTTTATTAAAAAATACTAACGCTACTGGTGATTATGTTAAGTTATAAAACTAATACCTTATTTTGTTTTATACAGATATTATCAACTTGTTCTTCTTCTCTTTTTTGTGCAACAACTTCATACATCAATTCAGTAAGTAATTGTTTAAAATTGTTTTTTAATATATGTTAATATTATCCGATAATGTAATTGTTTTTGTATATAGATATTATCATCGCTGAAGGCAGTATAATTTGTTTTTTGTGTTGCAGGCATAATGGCAGTTCCAACTCTGTTTTTTGTCAAGTTATCTGATAATGCTTATCCTCCAGTCAAAATGAGCGCATATGCTGCGGGTTTCGATCTCAGAAGCGCGTATGATTGTATGATCGCTCCTCATGACAATGCGTTAGTTAAAACTGATTTGGCTGTTAAAATTCCAGAGAAATGTTACGGACGAATTGCACCACGTTCTGGGTTAGCGTTAAAACACCATATCGCTGTTGGTGCAGGCGTTATTGACAGAGATTATCGCGGAAATGTTGGTGTAATTTTATTTAACCATTCTTCTGAAATTTTTTACATTCGAAAAGGAGATCGTATAGCGCAGTTAATATGCGAACAAATAGCTGAGCCAAAATTACAAGAATTAGCGAGTTTAGATTCAACAGCTCGCGGCTCTTGTGGTTTTGGTTCGACAGGAGGAACAAGCGTAACAGATAACTATGATGATGATGAAAACTTATTGCTAGAAATAGAAAAATTTTTAACAGATTTCTAAATTTTCTTTTTTTCTAACAATATTATTTATTTTTTTAAAAATGTTGTTAGAAATTAATTATGCTATTTTTTTTCTGTTTCTAGTAATGGAACGCGAAGCATCCAATACTTCTCCTTCAGCATCCGCCGGCCCATCGACGTATTTTTCAATTAAAGACCTGATTCAATGTCTTTACATAACGGGGCTGGTAAAAATAGTGCTGTGGGAGGAGGCATTAGAAAATTTGAAAGCGATTGTACTGGACCAACCTTCAATTATTATTAATTTATATTTAATTATTCAGAATGCGGTCATGCATATATTTGATGATGAACCGTCAGAAATCGATATTTTCCGTAGGAAACAAAAAGAAATGACCTTAGCGGAAATTATCGATTATTTTAATTCTCAGATTGATGACGAACTTTACAATAGCAAAAATTTAGATCATGATAGTATTAAATTGTTTCGTGAATTAATTAGTATAAAGAAATCGGCCGAGATGATTGAACTCAATAAAAACAGCGATAGTAGTACCGATACTCAATCAGATAGCGAAGACGATTTTGATAAAATTTTTAACTCTTTTTCCAAATCTAAAAAATCTGAAAAATCAAAAAAAATCAAAAACACTAAATTTGAACAAAAGTTTGAGATATTAAAAGACGGCATGAAGAAATGGGTTAAAACACCAGGTGAGGAAGGTCCATATTTGATCGAGGTAAAATTAACGCAGACGGCTGACATCAAACGTATACATTCCGACAACTGGTGGCAAAAAGTATCCCGTAAAGTGACTGTTTTAGCATCGTCACAACAAGACCCGCTGTTCGTGGCAACAGCCGATTTATTTAAATCGGCTTTAAACAAAATTAAAAATGTTAAAGATGTAGCACACGGCTCGTACAAGACGCGGTATAAGCCGTATTAAAATAATTTAAGGTTGGTCTGTTAGTTGATTGATTGATTGATTGATTGATGTATGTAAATATGTATATATTATAAATAAGTATTTAATTTTAATTGTATGTATATATATATAAATAATTTAATTTTAATATATATAATAAAAATAATATGTTTTACACAAGAACGTGTATAATAATTCTTGTTTTTTTTTGGTCACCTGTAAAATAAGTGTGTTCTTTTTATATCATTTTTAATATATGTATTATTACAAGGTATAACGTGTTTTACATTTCTCTATTCAAAAAATTAATTTGTTTTTGTTATAAGACTTTCCTATGTTATTTTTAAACCGTATTTAATTTTACATAGAACACATTTACAGCTGTTTTTGACCTACTTCTATTTGCGTCTTTGATGGAAATGAACACGTCATCAAAACAGGAGGAGGAGAGTCGTCTTCTCCAGAAATGGTTTTTTTCGCCAAAAAGATTAACACCTGGAGAAATTGTGAAATTGAAAGCGATAGTCGACAGACCAGGCTCGACTATACAACCGTTTATAAAAGAATTAATAAAAAAATTATAGAATTTTTGTAATTTTATATATATATGTATAAATAAATAGCATATAAAAAAAATTTAGTGTTGGTGTTTAATACTTTCACAAAATCCTTTCCTTTGTTTGGTATTTATCATGGATTCCCGGATTAATAATAATGCGATGTTCTAGCATAGTAATAGTGAAGAAAAAAAATATGTTTATACAGATTGTTTTAAGACACTTAATGAGGGACACTTCAACCGACTTGTAGTCGATCATAGATTAATAATAGTGAAGGAAAAAGATGTGAAATAAATACATTAAAAAAAATACATTTTAAATTTTATTATTCAATATCCAATTTGCTATATGAAATACATTATTTAGCGCACAATGATCAAGATTATGTTTATATGGACAATCGACACGTGCCACAGTCTGCTGTTGTAAGACACTTAATGATGGACACTTAAGCGCTTCGAGATCTATTACTTCAACCGACTTGTAGTCGATCATGTCCTCGATGAGTCTCTGTTTTTCCGCTCCTTTAGTGTACACATATTCACCTTCAGTAACGATGCTGTTTAAAATATTGTGAAGTTCGTCATAGCTGTGAATTCCACAATTCCAGCTGAAACCATGAAAAAATCTTTTCAACCACTCTACTTGTTTTTTTCTATTTTTTGATAAATAACGATAATCGAATGGTGGTAAAAACAAAAAATGTTCTCTCACACCGGTACAGTTATGATTTTCTATTCTTTGTACACACAATTCTTTAACAATATAATTTTTAGCGTCGTCGAAAAAACATTGAACATCAACAATAAAACCGATCATTATTATAAAGCGCTAACACTACAAGTGATTATAAAATGTGTATGACAAGCGAATAAATATAATGTTAACAATCGATTCATTCTATCGATTTTCTTATAACACCAGATAAAGGTAAATATACAAGCAAATTATCAGATATCAGTAAGCAGTATGCGGTCGTTTTCGACGGAAAATTCTGCGCTGCTTCTATTTCTAAACGAACATCGACAGAACCGTAGCGTAGGAAAACAATTCATTATTGGTGAGAGCGTGTGAGGGAATCTTTATTTCTTTCGATGTTTTTTTTTTTTATTCCCACCACCACCAGATTTTTTATACGGTCGTAAGTATAATCCCCTTCCCCTCCTTTTTCTTTTTTTTGATTTAGAAATTCGCTTATTTTTTTCTTTTTTTTCTTTTTAATACCGCCGCCGAATTTACTTTTCGCTTTCATAATATTAGTTAACGCCCAAGCAGCAGCTTTTTCACCGATAGACGAGTCTCGTGCTTTTACACGTTGCCAAGCTTTTTCCGCTAATTCACGATCGGCTTTAGAACGATTTTCAGTATCTCGATATTTCGAGTATATTATATCGTGTTCCTTACAAGCCGCGTCTAATTTATTAATACCCGAATCTCCGCGCTGTAATCGTTTACTTAATTTCGTACCCGGTCCGCAGTATTGATAACCAGGAACATGTAGTTCGATAGGTAAAATATCGACCGCTTTATTCAGTAAATTTCCGATTAATCCTCGACCGCGACGGACATCTTCTGCACTCTTCTGATATACACGCATTTGTGACGGCGATAAATAATAATTTACAAATATATATTTTTTTCCAATCTTCTATATCTCTGACAGGATTATCTTTCGTTGTTTTTACATAAACATTATATAATATACTATACACGTGATTGTTTAATATATTAACAAAATTGTCTAATCTGTCTTCAACTCTCTGTTGAACTATATTAACTGTATCGAGTATAAACTGTTTGCTTACAGCATCTGTCGGAACCGATGGATAACCTATATTATTTAACCTATAACCTTCGAAGTTACAAATTCCATTTGATACGGTCGGAATTTTTGTATCTACATACGATTTAGTCGCTGCGTCAGTAAGTAATTTCGGATCGGCTAAATTAATTATATTTTTCAAAGCAACGTCGTACTGGTTATCAATTTGATATAAACAATTTTCTTTTAAAATTTTAAAACTAACAGCATCTTCTTCCGAAACAGCGTTACCGACATTACAGAGTCTCTTATTATCTATATCATAATCACCCTCATCTGTTAAACGAAAACCTTCACCGGTAGGACCGCGAACAACGTTTATCCGCATATGTCTATTGTAACGTCCGAATTTATCGATACTCATTTTGTAAATGACAAAATTAACATTACTACACGTTATTTTATTATATTCGCTTCTCGCAATTCTTCGATAATTGATATGATTTCATTTTCATGACCGGAATGACCGGTATTCTTAGATGCTATTAATAAACGTAATCTGTCGCATAACTCGTTCGGATCATCCCAATATACATAATTCGGTTTATCGTCGTTAGTTAACGATAAAACACCGCGTCCTTCAATACGTTTCAGTTTCGATTTAGTAGACGTTGACTCTGATACCAGATTTTTAATTATATTATTATATTTATGTCCTTTGTTACTCTTAACTCGATCAGAGTGACTCTGTTTATGAGCATTTGTCGCTTTTAGTATCAAACCGTACGTATGCAGATCCTCTTCTGAATATATATAATCGTCAGGTATTTTCATAAAAAGAAGTTCATAAAGTCCAGGCGTACCTTCATACGTTACATTATCGATAATAATATTATCGCCCTCGAAATTAATAGTTGAATTGCCTATCTTTATCGAATCATCGTCTCCAAAATAAACACCGTAAGTATGATCGATTTCCTTATTTTTATCATTAAACAATTTACGTAAATATAGTCTAGGCAATTTTCCTGTGACAGCGTTATCAATCCAATAATTTGCTCTACTAAGACCAGTAGATGTTGATAGTACTTCTTGTAATGTCGGCGGTGTTTCATATATTTCCGTAGCACCTTCGTTAACATCCATTTCAGGTGTACTAGTTATCGATCCAATTTTTCTCATTTTAATCGGCGTAATTCCTACTTCTTTTTGTTCTTCTATTTTATTTCCACGACGTTTATGTTTTTTTAAACGCGTTTCTACATCATCCATTTTTTCATCCGTATCATAAAGCACATTACGTAAATTTATTAATTTTTTTAAAGGTTGAACTATCGGTACTAATTGTTTCTCTAATTCCTGTTGTTCGCTGATAGCGCTTTGAGTCAAATCAGCGTGTTTCCGTCTAATATCTTTCCTAATTTGTTTGATCTCTTTCGCAAGTTGTTCACGTTTCGCTCGCGACGTCATCTTGTACAATAATTTATCAATCCTTATGTATCTATATAAATATCCAATCCAATACGATAACGACCGCAACGCATATCACTCTCTTTGTCTATTACTAAAAAATGATGTTTACCACGTATCCATGCTTTATTACAAATTTCTTTAAAACAATCAAAACTCATATCCGTGTTAACATGATCGGCAAAAACATGTTTTAAATTTAGTTCATCTTGCCGAAATAAAACTATTAAATTTGCGTTATCTCGTATCAGTTGTTTTGGAATTTTACTATACGACTGGCACAAATAAAAAACATCAATATTATTATGTCTCCCCATTGTAAAATAATTTCGTATATTATACTGCCGTTCACAAGCTATATCGTCGAAAATTATTACAGAATTAGGTTTAGCTTCATTCGGATGTATAACCTCGTCATTATCTGTAAACGTATGATAACCTATAAACGGTATTTTTGAAAACACTTTATTTAAAAACTTGTATTTAGGCTGATACAACGATTTTGAAAACACGTATATATTTTCAAAGCATAATCCGTTCGGATCGAATAACAAATTAAGCATTAAATTAGTCTTCCCCATGTCTGATGAGCCTGTAATTAAACATCTAATATTATCTGGTAATAATTTACTATGTTTTTTTCTCTTTTTCTTCAGATCCCTACAATTATAAACAATCGTATCAATATCGCGAATATTTATTTTATGTTTCTGCCGTTTAAGCTTCATCACTGACGTCTATTTTTTTACACACGTTATTATATAATATTATTTCTATTAATCCAACTGTCGTGTGATTTATCATAACCCAACCAACGTACAAGTACTTTCTCGCCTTTACGTTTTAAAATTTTTTCAATTAAATATACGTCACCAAATTTTGTTTTACTTATTTCTTGTTCATAAAAACCACCTTCTAATATATTACCTTTATCATCCTTCAGAATATACGTTCTCGGCGCTGTAGATTTAACGTTATAAATAGTAAATAACTCGTTTGTCCAGTTGGGAAGGTAACCTTTAGCAAACACCTTTTTATATTTACTAATTCTTACTCTATCGCCGATTTTAAATTTTGGAGGTTTCTTATTGAACGTTAATTGTTTTATTTTATTTATTCGTAACAATACTTCTTTTTCGTTATTCTTGTTTACATCTACAGGTTTCATTTTAATCGTTCTGTGCACAGTATTATTGTAGTCTCTCAATAAATCAGGAAGGACATTCAACCACGTATACTTACCGTTAGTTGTAAACCATTTCCACATTTTATTTTTCAAAGTACGGTTAAACCGTTCGATAATAGAAGCTTTTTTATCTGAATGTGTAGAATAATGATTTATATTGTATTGCTTCAACAAATTACGCACACGTTCGTTGTACCATTCTTTACCTTTATCTGTTTGTAAATGATTCATTTTATTATTTTGTAATAAAATTTTAAGTACTCGCGCAACATTTTCAGACGATTTTGTTTTTATTGGAACAGCGAATGCGTATTTACTGAAGCAATTTATCATCGTTAATATATACTTATAACCTCTATTCAACTTTGCATATGGAATCATTTCTACAAGATCGGCTTGATATAAATCATCAAGACCTTTGAGCTCAACACTACGAGTTAAAAAATTTTTTCTAACTTGTTTATGTAATTCGTTACTGATATTCTCCCTTACACTCATTATATATATGTTGATGGTTCTAACTACGATAAGAAAATGAATAAAAAACAACAAACACAAATACATCAATACTATTTTTTAATAATAATAATAATAATAATAATTAATTACATACAATCTTCACCTTTGTGAATTTTCACCAAAAAACAGTGTGGTGATACTTTTTCATGAACAGTCCAAGGATCGTCAGAACATTTTCAACCGTTTAAAATGACTCTACACTCTATACATGATAATTTACTACCAACGCCGGTATAATAAAATCCGGCGTTAACCAGTTTTTTAAAATTGGGCTCGAGTGTAGGCCAACTTTTAAATGATAATAACATCACTTTTTTAGTCTCTGCAATACATCTTTTCGCATTCCTATAATTATTGAAATTATACATTATACATTGCTCCATCTCGCAATTCGAATTCGATAATTTATGCATAAACTGAATATGTTCGATAGGTAAAGTTCCTCTTGTCTGAAACCCGCACAAAGAACACTGAACACTATCTAAATATCGTTTAAAAACAAAACCGGATTCTAACAATTCGTTTATCGAATGATTGATTAATCTTTCACACAGCAGCGCTTGTTTTGACATTGTTTTTTAACCGACGTCTTCACAGCGACTGGCGACGCACGAACTGATTTTACTTTATACAATTTTTCTTCTTCTTCATGATCGATACTCAGTAGTGTTTGACGACTACAGTTTTTTAATTTTTTCAATACAGCACCGTATGTATAAGTAATCGGTAAACTGATTTTAATAATCTGCTTATTCCTTTCAATTTTAACAACATTTGCTCGTGTAAATTCGTTCACTATCAAACAAATTTCGTTAAAATTTAATTCTCCATCGAGCGGCGGGCCGAAATAATATATTTGCCAATTAATTGCGGAAATACTGTTTTCAAATTTATCAGTCATTTTGTTTTTAAAAATCGAAGATATCTATCTACAAAAAATAATTTAATTTCTGAATCATCATGACTTTCAATCAACTGTAAACAACACAGTAATTTATTTTTATTTCTTTCAAAAATAGCGCACGGGCACGGACCGTCTATAACGTCAGTAAACTTATCACTACAACAACACCCGTCTTCAGATAACTTTTTTACTTCACAATAAAAAATAATTTCTTTTAAGCAATCATATATTCCCTTCAGTTGGCACGTTCGAAAATGATCTATCACCAAATCGTCTAAACTCGTTACTTTAATAATATTTGATAACCTTAATACAACGTCTTCTGAAAATTCGCGTTTTAATAAGTCGATTATACTTCTACCGTCCATTCTTTCGTTAACATGTTCTCACAGAGACTGTAAACTGAACACTGACAATAAAATTGAACGTATACTAAATATTCGGTTAGGTGGGGATAGAAAATAATTCTTTATATATTCTAACTAATAAACAATATGGCGAGGCTTTTGCATGCTCAATCCAAGGATCGTCAGTCTCCTCCCACTCACAAAGAACCGCTTTGCATTCCACACACATTACGTCATCTTCAATTCCGGTATAATAAAATCCCGCTGATCTGAGTCTATCGGCTGACGGTGAACGTTTTGGCCATGTATAAAATGTCAACTTCATCATTTCTTCTGTTTCTTCAACACATTTTATCGCATTCTGATAATTAGCAATACACTCTTTTGATTTAGCGAGTAACATTTGTTTCAAAAAATTCATTATTTACAAAATAAATCTGACGAAAAATCTGCGCTCGTAAAAACACAATGTTGCCGCTAAGACCGCAAGCTATTTACTGACAGAGAATAAACATTTGTTTAATCAGGAACTGAAAATTGTTCTTTATATATTTTAATTAATAAAAAAAATATGATTTGGTAATGCGAGGGATCGAACCTACGAACTAATAATACTGATAAAACCGTTATAGGATACAATTAACGCACACGACCAAATCATATTTGATAAATAATAATTTTAAAACGATACTAAACGAATAATTCAAAATAAAAAAAGCGCATACATTTCCAGATAAAACTTGTTTATTACTACTACTATTTTTCCGCACACTGTCTCTTGTGCAATTTAATTAATACACAGTCTGGCGAAGCTTTCGCGTGTTCGAGCCAAGGATCATCAGTCTCCTTCCAATCACAAAGTACTATTCCGCATTCAACACATATTACGTCGTCTTCCGTTCCGGTGTAATAAAATCCCGCTGATACCAGTCTCTCGACTGACGGGTAACGTTTTCGCCATCGAGGAAACGCAAATGATGCTTCCATCTGTTTCCGCGCTTCTCGAACACATTTCACAGCGATTGGATAATTTGTAATACACTCTCTCGATTTAGCGTAATCTTCAAATTTATAATACCTATCGCGAATCATTCCGCATTTCGGATATAAAAGTTTATGCATGAACTGGATATGCGCGATTGTCAGATATACTTTTGTTTTAAAACCGCACTTGCTGCATTTAATATTATCTGAATTAGTTATAAAAACAAAACCTTCGTTGACAAAAAAATCTAGCACAATCTGGACGGGTGTAACACGCGTTACAGACATCATAAACGAAAATCTCGTACTAACTGAAAAAATTGATACGTAAACAATACCACATTAATAAAAAAATATATCACGCCATTATCCCTTCTCCTAAACATTTGTTTACAAACAGACGCGCTCCGGCGGCGGTCGCCGAACTCCGAATGTTTACGTTTACGTTTTTCGTGTCCCAGCTTTACTTTGTTTACGTTTATCGGAATGTTTATGTTTACGTTTGTTACTGGGTCAGCGTGTCGTCGATCGGCGGCCAAAGAAAACAACGAGCACATGGTGATAGCCGCGTCGGCGAGAGAGAAAAAAACGTAAACATAAACATTCCGACAAACGTAAACAACGCAAAGCTGGGACACGAAAAACGTAAACATAAACACGAGGAGGTCGATGACCGCGACGCGGGGGCGGTGGGTGCGGGGCGAGGCGGGGGTGGGGAGGAAGGAAAAAAATGTAAACATAAACAGAGGAGAGAACGTAAACAACGCAAAGCTGGGACACGCGGTGAGAAAAAAACGTAAACATAAACACGAGGAGGTCGATGACCGCGGCGGGTGCGGGGTAGGGCGGGGGTGGGGAGGAAGGAAAAATGTAAACATAAACAGAGGAGTGGGGGGCGTGGCGAGAGAGAAAAAATGTAAACAAACCGGAAAAATGTAAACAAACGAGCGGAGTTGGGTGACCGCGCGGCGGTTATGTAGGTGAAGACGGGGGTGGAGGGAGTGAAAAAAATGTAAACATAAACAAACGAGGGGGGCGTGGCTGTCCCAGAACCAACCTTTTATTACTACTTATTAGTAATGAAGGAAATTGATAGATTCAGATAAAAGATTTTTATTTTGTTGGTTTTGAAGAAGGAAATGGTAATAGAACAGAGTGATGTGGAGCTTATATGAATTTTTAACCAAATGTTATGGTTAGAATTTAACTTGTTTACTGTATCGTAAATTGAAAAATAATTTTAAAAAAGTTAAGGAGTTTGTTTATAAGATAGTATGAATAGGTGTATGCGCCCAGTATTGCCAAAGGCGACCCAGTATGCATGAAAAGGGGGAACATATCGGTTGAGGATCTGGCATGGTATAAGACCAGGGGTGTGGATTTTGGGGTGCTATGATAGAAGGTTAGGTGCGCTGTGGTGCGTGTCTGTTCGATTTTATGGTGTTGGGATCTCGGATAGAGAAGTCCAGTAATATCGTTCAGGTGCGGCCATAGTCGCCGAGCCAGGGGGGTAGTTTACCCATGATGTATAAGAACTAATGGGGGGTTGTTGGCACCATATCATCACCGACTCTCTTAGGGGTTTAACAATGAGATTTCTTCTGTTTCGACAGAAGATCACTCATTGGGGGGTATTGTAACGGGACTAATCAGGGGGCTTTTTATTTTATTAATTTTGGGTAAATTCATTTTCCACCTGTGTGATCAGCCACGTGTTATATAAAAGCTTTACTCGAACAAAGGAGCTGTGATGAAGCAAGTACAATGGAATGTACGTATCACACACAACTTCGTAATTCTCAGAACTGTGATAATATGTTACGCGCAACCACAACCCGGGCGCGGACGGGACGCTAAGCAGATCAACCGACGCTGCCGAAAATGGCGCAAAGACGAAGTTTTGTGCGACATACGGTCCGAGCTGGAGGAAGTATGGCTAAGGACACGCGTTTTCCAATGACGTTAACCAGTGAACCCTAGATTTTGTCCACTGCCAACACCCACAAATAACACGGGTTACCTGAACAGCTACTAAGACTTTAGCAGCAAAGGCTATGAACAACGACGAAATTCGTTAGCAGAGAAGGCAGTGATGTCCGCCCGCATGTAACGGCAGTCGAGATACCGTCGCAGCCACGGCCGGACGCTCGCTACGACTCAGTGGTCCCAAATAAACTTTTTCAGATGTAAAAGTCTAAACATCTATAAACTACCACCAAACAGTGAAACAAAAATCTCAGAGTGACGTGAGTGAAGTGAAAGAACGGGATTGTAAAAGTGGTGAACAGACGAAACATTCGAGTCGGTACACAGTGAGGCACGAGATGAAGGTTAAGTAGGCGACTCCCCATTTGGTTAAATAATTTAATGCGAAAGAGCTCTCTTAATTAAAGGAACTATCTAAATGTGTGTGGATGTAAATACTGGGCCGCTTTTCTTAGTATGTATATCTATATAAGATTTAACGTAGTAATTCAACCACGGAAATGATTGATTGTATTTTTGTTCTATTTTATGTAATTGTTAAAAAATAAGTCGAACAGTAAATCCATTTGTTCCATCATATAAAATGTTTTAGCTGTAAATTATTACGCCATAACCACTTCCTAATATTCTGTGCTGGCAAACTCGTCTAACGTTCTCGGGGGTTTTCTGAATTTTAAAATGTAGTCAGATAGCGGGATTTTTATAAGGGCAAGAGTGTTTTAAGTTTACGTGTTTATCTAAAAAAATATGTTGGCGACCTGGGCAGTTTCTAAAGGTAAGTTTCATGGGGAATATGACGGTAAGTAAAATTCTGGCAGCGGTGAGTATTATGATTGTAATATTTTTAAAAAAGGTAAAAGAGTAGTATCTTCACAGTGGCGACTCGCTGCCAGGATGTTCGTATAAAAATTATAGGAACTAGACCTCTTTTAAAGCACAGAAAATAGGATTTCGTAACGGCGTATGTGTAAAAAATAATCGTATATATTTACGTTAAAGGTTATGATTGGGTTATTGTGTTTATGATTGTGTTAGGTGTTTTGATTTTATATGTGTAGTTTTATAATAATAGTGGTTTTTATATATAAAGGGTGTTGTATAAATAAATTTTGAATATGGGTGAAGTACGAGAGAATGATATTGGTTTCGCGTGGGAGGAGTGGGAAAGCGAATTTAGAGGGGTTGTAGGTGAAATGACAGACGAGGAGTGGGCAAGTAAATGAAGCAAGTACAATGGAATGTACGTATCGTACACAACTTCGTAATTCTCTGAACTGTGATAATATGTTACGCGCAACCACAACCCGGGCGCGGACGGGACGCTAAGCAGATCAACCGACGCTGCCGAAAATGGCGCAAAGACGAAGTTTTGTGCGACATACGGTCCGAGCTGGAGGAAGTATGGCTAAGGACACGCGTTTTCCAATGACGTTAACCAGTGAACCCTAGATTTTGTCCACTGCCAACACCCACAAATAACACGGGTTACCTGAACAACTACTAAGACTTTAGCAGCAAAGTCTATGAACAACGACGAAATTCGTTAGCAGAGAAGGCAGTGATGTCCGCCCGCATGTAACGGCAGTCGAGATACCGTCGCAGCCACGGCCGGACGCTCGCTACGACTCAGTGGTCCCAAATAAACTTTTTCAGATGTAAAAGTCTAAACATCTATAAACTACCACCAAACAGTGAAAAAAAAATCTCAGAGTGACGTGAGTGGAGTGAAAGAACGGGATTGTAAAAGTGGTGAACAGACGAAACATTCGAGTCGGTACACAGTGAGGCACGAGATGAAGGTTAAGTAGGCGACTCCCCATTTGGTTAAATAATTTAATGCGAAAGAGCTCTCTTAATTAAAGGAACTATCTAAATGTATGTGAATGTAGTGTGTGGATATAAATACTGGGCCGCTTTTCTAAGTATGTATATCTATATAAGATTTAACGTAGTAATTCAACCACGGAAATGATTGATTGTATTTTTGTTCTATTTTATGTAATTGTTAAAAAATAAGTCGAACAGTAAATCCATTTGTTCCATCATATAAAATGTTTTAGCTGTAAATTATTACGCCATAACCACTTCCTAATATTCTGTGCTGGCAAACTCGTCTAACGTTCTCGGGGGTTTTCTGAATTTTAAAATGCAGTCAGATAGCGGGATTTTTATAAGGGCAAGAATGTTTTAAGTTTACGTGTTTATCTTAAAAAATATGTTGGCGACCTGGGCAGTTTCTAAAGGTAAGTTTCACGGGGAATATGACGGTAAGTAAAATTCTGGCAGCGGTGAGTATTATGATTGTAATATTTTTAAAAAAGGTAAAAGAGTAGTATCTTCACAGTGGCGACTCGCTGCCAGGATGTTCGTATAAAAATTATAGGAACTAGACCTGTTTTAAAGCACAGAAAATAGGATTTGGTAACGGCGTATGTGTAAAAAATAATCGTATATATTTACGTTAAAGGTTATGATTGGGTTATTGTGTTTATGATTGTGTTAGGTGTTTTGATTTTATATGTGTAGTTTTATAATAATAGTGGTTTTTATATATAAAGGGTGTTGTATAAATAAATTTTGAATATGGGTGAAGTACGAGAGAATGATATTGGTTTCGCGTGGGAGGAGTGGGAAAGCGAATTTAGAGGGGTTGTAGGTGAAATGAGAGACGAGGAGTGGGGTAAGTTAGATGATAATTTAACGCGGATGGAAGAACAAGAAGAGGGAATATTCGCAGTGATTAAGAAACATAGTGAGATGACAAATAATAAAGGTAAGGTAGTTGAAGTAATAGTGGTAGAAAATAAGGCAGTAAATAGGCCTAGTGAAAATGATGATAGTGTGGTGGTGGTAAAATAAAGGTAGAGAGAAAGACCAAGTTAACAAGAATAAAGTCGATCAGGTGGCAGATAATGAGGTCAATAATGATAATATGAGTGAATCTGATTGTAAGATGAGTGTAATGGATATGTTGCAAATGATTAAGAAATGTTTGGAGGAATATAGGGGTGTTATGAACAAGGGTTTTGATATGATGGATAAACGTTTTGACGAGTTACACACAATAATGGATAAACAAGATGAAAAGTGGAGACTAAAGACAGACCGATTAAAGGAGAACTCAGAAGCTGAATTAAAACAGGTAAGTGTTTGTGGTGGTAGCAATATAACGAAAAATAACGGAGGAATAGTAGACAAGGTAAGTGGTGGTAGTAATACAAGTAATTATAATGATGAAATAACGTTAAATAAGAATATATCTGAAAATGGGGTATCTAAGAATGATACGGTGAATAATAGTGAAAATAAGAGGAGAAAGTTAGTTGGTGTTAGTAATGGAGTAATGATTAGTATTGATGAGTTGGAGGAAGAATGTAGAGATAATTTAAAGGATGAACAGGGGGCAAATTTTTATGGGGTTAAATGTGAAACAGAGTTTTCACAAGTTGTTAATGGGGATAAAAGATCCTCACTAGGACATTTGTGTGACGATGGGTCGGCAAATGGTCAAATAAGTTTTTTGTGTTTATCTGGTAGGGCCAGATGGTGTTTAAAGAATTTTGTGGTATTGCCCTATGTGTGGAATGAGAATGTGAAATGTAGTGAGAAATATTGTGATGAAAGTGATTATGGGAGAGAGAAAGAGTTAGAGTGGTTCAAGGTAAATAGAAGTTATGGAGAGTTGATGGAGAAGATGAATATTAAGAGAATTATGATAAATAATGTAGACATACCTTGTGCAGTAGTAGATAATGATTATATTGATGATAAATATGTACCTGTAGGAAGAATTAGTGTACTTGTAGTAGAAGAATATGATGAGAAAATAACTGACTTTAGATTGAATAAAACTACTGATGGAGACCAGACCAAATCAATGATGTAGACAGGTTTTATGATTTGATAATAAGGTGGAATAATACAGTAAATTATTACGTGGGTTTTACGGAACAATTTGAAGTACTAGAGAATTATTATATTAAATTTAATAAATTGAGTGTGGACAAGAACGATTTATGTTATAAATATGTTAGATTATTATTCGATGATGGAGGCTGAACATAAACTTAATAAATGGACATTTTAAATATTTTGATTTATGGTTCTGACCTTGCTGATTTTGGAAATGAAGTGTGGTAAAATTGAACAATTAATGACGAAGAATTTGTAAATAATTGATAGTGAAATTAGTTGTGTGTATTGTAACAGGTATATAATGTAAACAATGTGTGTAAGTAATTGTTTTAATAATAATAAGATTATTTCAGTAGACTAAATAAATAATGAAAATAATTTTGAAGACAGTAATTAATGAATTGTAATTGTTTTGATAATAATTAAAAATGTTGTGTTTTCAATAATTGATTTAATTAAAATAATTGGAGATGTTTAAAAATTTTGATTGATTTAAAATGGTATATAATTGAATTTTTCTAATAAATTTAAATTATTTTATGAGATGTGAATTTGACAATAATTAATAAATAAATAAATGTTAAATTGTTTAGTATGGAATAACATTGGCGTTAATATGTTTCAGAAGGTACAGGGAGTTATTGATGTTTATATTTGTGTGCTTATGACAGGGTATGAGCGATGTACTGTGAGTATCAATTTTATAATACAAGTAAAATAGAGTAAAACGTTTACAGGTGTTAAAAGATTTTAATTTAAATGATGGAAGTAATTTGCGATAGTTGAGATTTTTAAAGGGTATGTAAAAGATAGATTTTGGGTGATTAATATTTGGTTAGGACATGTAGATCAGTCCAAGTTAAGTTTAGAAGTGGAGTTGAAGAGAATAATATTGTTATGAATAATGTAATGTAGAATTTGAGAATATTGATAGTGACACAGTAGCTATGGGGAAAATATGTAGAGTATTGATGGATATATTGAGTTAATAAATAAGTAAAAGGAGAAATTTGTAGTTGAAAGTGAGGTATTGGTAGAGTAATTAGTTTATGGGAATTTTGTAAGGGGGGTGGTGTGTAAGGAGTCCGCAACGACAGGCGTTGTGGCGGGTAGCAGTGGTTTTTAAGGGAGTGATTGCCGGGTACATAGGATGGGCAAGATGTGGAGACGGTGGTGAGTTGAGGGAACACACATCCTGAGTACAAAGGGGTAGAGAGTATATTTGTTATATGAGGGTAGAATGATGCGATATGAGTTGAGTAGTAAGTTGGGTTTACAGAATGTTTGATAGATGTTTTTGATAGAGGGGTGTCATATTAGTTAAAGCTGTTAATAATTGTTAGAGTCAGAGGGGGGAAGATTATAAATGTATACATGCCAAGTGGTAAATCAAGTTATTATGAATAACTAAATCACCCAAGCTAATGGAGATTGAGAATGTTAAAGAAAGTAAATCAGAGTTAAAATGAAAAAATTAATTGAAACAAGTGACAAATTTTAATAGAATTTGAGAATAATGTAAAGCTATAAAATGTGTAATTTTGATTAATTTAAATGTCAATTTTATTGTTAATTGTAACAGTAAGCATGTTAATTTTGAATGTCTTATTGTATTATGTTTGAAGGTAAGAATTTTAAAGATGTTTAAGGTATTTTATGATGTAGCCTATGTATAACCTATGTAGGTCAAGGTCGTTGACTTGACCCAGTGTGATCAGCTGATGGTTGATATTATAAACTAGACCAGTTTTGGCAATGAAGTGATGCAAATTTTGTTGTTTAATTGATTTAAATAATTTTAAATTTTCTGAATATTGAGAAAAGTATATTTTAATAAATTTACAAAAAAAAAAAAATGTTTTTGATTTTCTGCCTGCCATATAGGTGAAGTTTGAATTTCAAGTGTATTATTGTTTATGTGTATTACTAGTGTTTTTTATTGAATTGTATTGTTTAGTATGTAAGAATAAGTTAGTTCATGTTTTAATTAGATGTTCAATTTATTAGTTTTTCTGATTATTATTAGTAATGAAGGAAATTGATAGATCCAGATAAAAGATTTTTAGTTTGTTGGTTTCGAAGAAGGAAATGGTAATAGAACAGATTTATGTGGAGCTTATATGAATTTTTAACCAAATGTTATGTTTAGAATTTAACTTGTTTACTGTATCGTAAATTGAAAAATAATTTTAAAAAAGTTAAGGAGTTTGTTTATAAGATAGTATGAATAGGTGTATGCGCCCAGTATTGCCAAAGGCGACCCAGTATGCATGAAAAGGGGGAACATATCGGTTGAGGATCTGGCATGGTATAAGACCAGGGGTGTGGATTTTGGGGTGCTATGATAGAAGGTTAGGTGCGCTGTGGTGCGTGTCTGTTCGAATTTATGGTGTTGGGATCTCGGATAGAGAAGTCCAGTAATATCGTTCAGGTGCGGCCATAGTCGCCGAGCCAGGGGGGTAGTTTACCCATGATGTATAAGAACTAATGGGGGTTGTTGGCACCATATCATCACCGACTCTCTTAGGGGTTTAACAATGAGATTTCTTCTGTTTCGACAGAAGATCTCTCATTGGGGGGGTATTGTAACGGGACTAATCGGGGGGCTTTTTATTTTATTAATTTTGGGTAAATTCATTTTCCACCTGTGTGATCAGCCACGTGTTATATAAAAGCTTTACTCGAACAAAGGAGCTGTGATGAAGCAAGTACAATGGAATGTACGTATCGCACACAACTTCGTAATTCTCAGAACTGTGATAATATGTTACGCGCAACCACAACCCGGGCACGGACGGGACGCTAAGCAGATCAACCTACGCTGCCGAAAATGGCGCAAAGACGAAGTTTTGTGCGACATACGGTCCGAGCTGGAGGAAGTATGGCTAAGGACACGCGTTTTCCAATGACGTTAACCAGTGAACCCTAGATTTTGTCCACTGTTAACACCCACAAATAACACGGGTTACCTGAACAACTACTAAGACTTTAGCAGCAAAGGCTATGAACAACGACGAAATTCGTTAGCGGAGAAGGCAGTGATGTCCGCCCGCATGTAACGGCAGTCGAGATACCGTCGCAGCCACGGCCGGACGCTCGCTACGACTCAGTGGTCCCAAATAAACTTTTTCAGATGTAAAAGTCTAAACATCTATAAACTACCACCAAACAGTGAAACAAAAATCTCAGAGTGACGTGAGTGGAGTGAAAGAACGGGATTGTAAAAGTGGTGAACAGACGAAACATTCGAGTCGGTACACAGTGAGGCACGAGATGAAGGTTAAGTAGGCGACTCCCCATTTGGTTAAATAATTTAATGCGAAAGAGCTCTCTTAATTAAAGGAACTATCTAAATGTATGTGAATGTAGTGTGTGGATGTAAATACTGGGCCGCTTTTCTAAGTATGTATATCTATATAAGATTTAACGTAGTAATTCAACCACGGAAATGATTGATTGTATTTTTGTTCTATTTTATGTAATTGTTAAAAAATAAGTCGAACAGTAAATCCATTTGTTCCATCATATAAAATGTTTTAGCTGTAAATTATTACGCCATAACCACTTCCTAATATTCTGTGCTGGCAAACTCGTCTAACGTTCTCGGGGGTTTTCTGAATTTTAAAATGTAGTCAGATAGCGGGATTTTTATAAGGGCAAGAGTGTTTTAAGTTTACGTGTTTATCTTAAAAAATATGTTGGCGACCTGGGCAGTTTCTAAAGGTAAGTTTCACGGGGAATATGACGGTAAGTAAAATTCTGGCAGCGGTGAGTATTATGATTGTAATATTTTTAAAAAAGGTAAAAGAGTAGTATCTTCACAGTGGCGACTCGCTGCCAGGATGTTCGTATAAAAATTATAGGAACTAGACCTGTTTTAAAGCACAGAAAATAGGATTTGGTAACGGCGTATGTGTAAGAAATAATCATATATATTTACGTTAAAGGTTATGTTTGGGTTATTGTGTTTATGATTGTGTTAGGTGTTTTGATTTTATATGTGTAGTTTTATAATAATAGTGGTTTTTATATATAAAGGGTGTTGTATAAATAAATTTTGAATATGGGTGAAGTACGAGAGAATGATATTGGTTTCGCGTGGGAGGAGTGGGAAAGCGAATTTAGAGGGGTTGTAGGTGAAATGACAGACGAGGAGTGGGGTAAGTTAGATGATAATTTAACGCGGATGGAAGAACAAGAAGAGGGAATATTCGCAGAGATTAAGAAACATAGTGAGATGACAAATAATAAAGGTAAGGTAGTTGAAGTAATAGTGGTAGAAAATAAGGCAGTAAATAGGCCTAGTGATAATGATGATAGTGTGGTGGTGGTAAATAAAGGTAGAGAGACG
Source organism: Magicicada septendecula (assembly GCA_034769895.1). Classification (NCBI taxonomy): domain Eukaryota; kingdom Metazoa; phylum Arthropoda; class Insecta; order Hemiptera; family Cicadidae; genus Magicicada; species Magicicada septendecula. Next base: position 297,269,923 of record CM068373.1, on the reverse strand, counting down.
GACCAAGTTAACAAGAATAAAGTCGATCAGGTGGCAGATAATGAGGTCAATAATGATAATATGAGTGAATCTGATTGTAAGATGAGTGTAATGGATATGTTGCAAATGAATAAGAAAGGTTTGGAGGAATATAGGGGTGTTATGAACAAGGGTTTTGATATGATGGATAAACGTTTTGACGAGTTACACACAATAATGGATAAACAAGATGAAAAGTGGAGACTAAAGACAGACCGATTAAAGGAGAACTCAGAAGCTGAATTAAAACAGGTAAGTGTTTGTGGTGGTAGCAATATAACGAAAAATAACGGAGGAATAGTAGACAAGGTAAGTGGTGGTAGTAATACAAGTAATTATAATGATGAAATAACGTTAAATAAGAATATATCTGAAAATGGGGTATCTAAGAATGATACGGTGAATAATAGTGAAAATAAGAGGAGAAAGTTAGTTGGTGTTAGTAATGGAGTAATGATTAGTATTGATGAGTTGGAGGAAGAATGTAGAGATAATTTAAAGGGTGAACAGGGGGCAAATTTTTATGGGGTTAAATGTGAAACAGAGTTTTCACAAGTTGTTAATGGGGATAAAAGATCCTCACTAGGACATTTGTGTGAAGATGGGTCGGCAAATGGTCAAATAGGTTTTTTGTGTTTATCTGGTAGGGCCAGATGGTGTTTAAAGAATTTTGTGGTATTGCCCTCTGTGTGGAATGAGAATGTGAAATGTAGTGAGAAATATTGTGATGAAAGTGATTATGGGAGAGAGAAAGAGTTAGAGTGGTTCAAGATAAATAGAGGTTATGGAGAGTTGATGGAGAAATAAATATTAAGAGAATTATGATAAATAATGTAGACATACCTTGTGCAGTAGTAGACAATGATTATATTGATGATAAATATGTACCTGTAGGAAGAATTAATGTACTTGTAGTAGAAGAATATGATGAGAAAATAACTGACTTTAGATTGAATAAAACTACTGATGGAGACCAGACCAAAATCAATGATGTAGACAGGTTTTATGATTTGATAATAAGGTGGAATAATCCAGTAAATTATTATGTGGGTTTTACGGAACAATTTGAAGTACTAGAGAATTATTATATTAAATTTAATAAATTGAGTGTGGACAAGAACGATTTATGTTATAAATATGTTAGATTATTATTCGATGATGGAGGCTGAACATAAACTTAATAAATGGACATTTTAAATATTTTGATTTATGGTTCTGACCTTGCTGATTTTGGAAATGAAGTGTGGTAAAATTGAACAATTAATGACGAAGAATTTGTAAATAATTGATAGTGAAATTAGTTGTGTGTATTGTAACAGGTATATAATGTAAACAATGTGTGTAAGTAATTGTTTTAATAATAATAAGATTATTTCAGTAGACTAAATAAATAATGAAAATAATTTTGAAGACAGTAATTAATGAATTGTAATTGTTTTGATAATAATTAAAAATGTTGTGTTTTCAATAATTGGTTTAATTAAAATAATTGGAGATGTTTAAAAATTTTGATTGATTTAAAATGGTATATAATTGAATTTTTCTAATAAATTTAAATTATTTTATGAGATGTGAATTTGACAATAATTAATAAATAAATAAATGTTAAATTGTTTAGTATGGAATAACATTGGCGTTAAAATGATTCAGAAGGTACAGGGAGTTATTGATGTTTATATTTGTGTGCTTATGACAGGGTATGAGCGATGTACTGTGAGTATCAATTTTATAATACAAGTAAAATAGAGTAAAACGTTTACAGGTGTTAAAAGATTTTAATTTAAATGATGGAAGTAATTTGCGATAGTTGTGATTTTTAAAGGGAATGTAAAAGATAGATTTTGGGTGATTAATATTTGGTTAGGACATGTAGATCAGTCCAAGTAAAGTTTAGAAGTGGAGTTGAAGAGAATAATATTGTTATGAATAATGTAATGTAGAATTTGAGAATATTGATAGTGACACAGTAGCTATGGGGAAAATATGTAAAGTATTGATGGATATATTGAGTTAATAAATAAGTAAAAGGAGAAATTTGTAGTTGAAAGTGAGGTATTGGTAGAGTAATTAGTTGATGGGAATTTTGTAAGGGGGGTGGTGTGTAAGGAGTCTGCAATGACAGGCTTTGTGGCGGGTAGCAGTGGTTTTTAAGGGAGTGATTGCCGGGTACATAGGATGGGCAAGATGTGGAGACGGTGGTGAGTTGAGGGAACACACATCCTGAGTACAAAGGGGTAGAGAGTATATTTGTTATATAAGGGTAGAATGATGCGATATGAGTTGAGTAGTAAGTTGCGTTTACAGAATGTTTGATAGATGTTTTTGATAGAGGGGTGTCATATTAGTTAAAGCTGTTAATAATTGTTAGAGTCAGAGGGGGGAAGATTATAAATGTATACATGCCAAGTGGTAAATCAAGTTATTATGAATAACTAAATCACCCAAGCTAATGGAGATTGAGAATGTTAGAGAAAGTAAATCAGAGTTAAAATGAAAAAATTAATTGAAACAAGTGACAAATTTTAATAGAATTTGAGAATAATGTAAAGCTATAAAATGTGTAATTTTGATTAATTTAAATGTCAATTTTATTGTTAATTGTAACAGTAAGCATGTTAATTTGAATGTCTTATTGTATTATGTTTAAAGGTAAGAATTTTAAAGATGTTTATGGTATTTTATGATGTAGCCTATGTATAACCTATGTAGGTCAAGGTCATTGACTTGACCCAGTGTGATCAGCTGATGGTTGATATTATAAACTAGACCAGTTTTGGCAATGAAGTGATGCAAATTTTGTTGTTTAATTGATTTAAATAATTTTAAATTTTCTGAATATTGAGAAAAGTATATTTTAATAAATTTACATTTTTTTTTCAAAAAAAAAATAATTTTCTTTTTGTTTTTCTGCCTGCCATATAGGTGATGTTTGAATTTCAAGTGTATTATTGTTTATTGTATTACTAGTGTTTTTTATTGAATTGTATTGTTTAGTATGTAAGAATAAATTTAGTTCATGTTTTAATTAGATGTTCAATTTATTAGTTTTTCTGATTATTATTAGTAATGAAGGAAATTGATAGATTCAGATAAATGATTTTTAGTTTGTTGGTTTCAAAGAAGGAAATGGTAATAGAACAGATTGATGTGGAGCTTATATGAATTTTTAACCAAATGTTATGGTTAGAATTTAACTTGTTTACTGTATCGTAAATTGAAAAATAATTTTAAAAAAGTTAAGGAGTTTGTTTATAAGATAGTATGAATAGGTGTATGCACCCAGTATTGCCAAAGGCGACCCAGTATGCATGAAAAGGGGGAACATATCGGTTGAGGATCTGGCATGGTATAAGACCAGGGGTGTGGATTTTGGGGTGCTATGATAGAAGATTAGGTGCGCTGTGGTGCGTGTCTGTTCGATTTTATGGTGTTGGGATCTCGGATAGAGAAGTCCAGTAATATCGTTCAGGTGCGGCCATAGTCGCCGAGCCAGGGGGGTAGTTTACCCATGATGTATAAGAACTAATGGGGGGATGTTGGCACCATATCATCACCGACTCTCTTAGGGGTTTAACAATGAGATTTCTTCTGTTTCGACAGAAGATCTCTCATTGGGGGGGGTATTGTAACGGGACTAATCGGGGGGCTTTTTATTTTATTAATTTTGGGTAAATTCATTTTCCACCTGTGTGATCAGCCACGTGTTATATAAAAGCTTTACTCGAACAAAGGAGCTGTGATGAAGCAAGTACAATGGAATGTACATATCACACACAACTTCGTAATTCTCAGAACTGTGATAATATGTTACGCGCAACCACAACCCGGGCGCGGACGGGACGCTAAGCAGATCAACCGACGCTGCCGAAAATGGCGCAAAGACGAAGTTTTGTGCGACATACGGTCCGAGCTGGAGGAAGTATGGCTAAGGACAAGCCTTTTCCAATGACGTTAACCAGTGAACCCTAGATTTTGTCCACTGCCAACAACCACAAATAACACGGGTTACCTGAACAACTACTAAGACTTTAGCAGCAAAGGCTATGAACAACGACGAAATTCATTAGCAGAGAAGGCAGTGATGTCGGCCCGCATGTAACGGCAGTCGAGATACCGTCGCGGCCACGGCCGGACCCTCGCTATGACTCAGTGGTCCCAAATAAACTTTTTCAGATGTAAAAGTCTAAACATCTATAAACTACCACCAAACAGTGAAACAAAAATCTCAGAGTGATGTGAGTGGAGTGAAAGAACGGGATTGTAAAAGTGGTGAACAGACAAAACATTCGAGTCGGTACACAGTGAGGCACGAGATGAAGGTTAAGTAGGCGACTCCCCATTTGGTTAAATAATTTAATGCGAAAGAGCTCTCTTAATTAAAGGAACTATCTAAATGTATGTGAATGTAGTGTGTGGATGTAAATACTGGGCTGCTTTTCTAAGTATGTATATCTATATAAGATTTAACGTAGTAATTCAACCACGGAAATGATTGATTGTATTTTTGTTCTATTTTATGTAATTGTTAAAAAATAAGTCGAACAGTAAATCCATTTGTTCCATCATATAAAATGTTTTAGCTGTAAATTATTACGCCATAACCACTTCCTAATATTCTGTGCTGGCAAACTCGTCTAACGTTCTCAGGGGTTTTCTGAATTTTAAAATGTAGTCAGATAGCGGGATTTTTATAAGGTCAAGAGTGTTTTAAGTTTACATGTTTATCTAAAAAAATATGTTGGCGACCTGGGCAGTTTCTAAAGGTAAGTTTCACGGGGAATATGACGGTAAGTAAAATTCTGGCAGCGGTGAGTATTATGATTGTAATATTTTTAAAAAAGGTAAAAGAGTAGTATCTTCACAGTGGCGACTCGCTGCGAGGATGTTCGTATAAAAATTATAGGAACTAGACCTGTTTTAAAGCACAGAAAATAGGATTTGGTAACGGCATATGTGTAAAAAATAATCGTATATATTGTAGCGTGACAGATGTAAGCATAATATTGAATGGCAATTGATCATAGGAATAATAAAATTTTGACATTTAAATTTGGAAGAAGGCATTAAGTTTAATATAAATGGATTAATTCATAGCCACTGTGGAAAGAAATCATTATTATAAAGAAAATACAAGTTCAAATAAAAGGAGTTACTAGTGATGAGTCATCCAAAACCAGTATCATAACCAAAGGTTTTCAAGTAATAACCCAGGAAGGTAAGAAAGTGAATAACCAAGCAGTACAGAATATGACCAAACCCACAACGAGGAAGAATAAATAGAATAGAAACCCTAAAATAAGCCAAGATCAACCAATACAGGTTGTGTATTTCTAAAATAAAGAAGAAGATGGAGAAGAGCCCAAGAAACCTGATGGCATCAAGAAGAAGATGGAGAAGATACCAGTCCCAGAAGGCAGGAGAAAAGAAGACTGATGAAAGAAGAAGAAGACAGCATCCTGAAGAAGATGTCATGCTCTTATAAAAGACACCCAGATCCCTATATTCCCAAAATAAATCATTAACCAATAAAAGTATAACGAAATGAAAACCACATGTATACAAATTTAAGAGAGAGAAGTGTATAAAGTAAAAGTTGCCTGTGAACTAAGATGAAACAATAATATAGTACCCATGGAACAAATCTCCATTGTATAACGCTAACCAATTTATTATGTTAATAAGGCTATACGACCATTTATCAATAACATAATATAAAAGTGCAAAGTGAACCAGTGATAGTTTTGGGTATTATAAAAAATGAACCTTGTGTTTCATTCTTGGCAATCACAAACATTGAATGCAATGAAATATACAATTTCCAATGACTTGAAATGTGTACTGTGAGAAGATGTTATTTATAAAACATAAATCGGTTTAAAATAACATTTTGTTTTATATGCAAAAAGAAAAAAAAGATTTCATAATACTTTTCGAACAATTTATACTATTTATTTATTAATGACAGGGTACAATTCCCCAAAGACAATGTGTAAAAGACGGTATAAAAACTGTAGAATCCTACTTGTAATAATAGTTAGCAACAAGAATATAGATGTAAGGTTTTTATGAATATAGTATAAGGATGTTTAAAAATTTATTAGATATAAGGCCATTTGTTTGGGTCTGATACAACTAACATCAGAACTATAAAAATAATTACTACTTGTAAATAGTAGGAAGTAATTAAGATGTTAGTTAGTAAAAAACCTTTTTTGTAAACCATATTTCCATGTTAGAAATAAGGATTTTGTTGTAGAATGTCTGACTTGAAGACAACCATTTATTTAAAAATATTCTTTATTTGTTTAACTGTTATTTGTATTGTAACCAATACTAATTGTTATTATGTAATTTGGAAAACATGTTTAATTTATAATACTATATGTAAAAGTCCGAGAGGGTATCACACATCATATATTGTTTGTAAAGTTTTTGTAAAGAAAAATTGTTAAAAAGCCTAGGCCAAAAGAATGGAAACCAAACTTCATCAAAACAGAGAAATTGCTCATTTAAATGCAAATAAACAAAAGGGGTTTAGACAAAATAAACTTGAGATCATGCCATATAATTGCACATACCATTTAGAGAGATTTTAAAAAATTATATTCAGAATTATAAATAAAAATGAAAATGACTAAACTCAGAAATTTGGACATGGGAGTCTTATATTTCAGAATAATGTTTCAGAATACAACTAATTCAATTAATTACCAGAAAATAAGGAAATATAAACCTTTTAATACAATATAGGATTATTAATATTAAATATAACTGATAAAATGGCTGAATTTACATTATAACAGGAAGTAAATTTTGGAAATGTTTTGACTTATCAGAGAATACCAAACTGAAAGTAAAATTACTATTTTTGGACAGAAAACACTATAAAACGGCATTATTTAATCTGAAAATAAGCTGAATGAACTGAAAGATTAATTTAAATAACATCTAGTGAATAAAATTGATAAATAACCAAAGTTTAGGCATTTATATAGTGAAATATTAAAGTGTGCACAGGATGTGAAAATATATTTGAACAATGTTAAGGATAATATTATATGGGCTAAGAGTTTAATTGAAACTGAAGGAAATAGTTAGTTGATTATTGGTATTTGAACGGTTAACATGACAAACGTTTTGTAACGAGCCTAACCTATATTACAACGGTAAAGTCAAGGAGTGAATCGTACGTTATTGTGAAATCGCGAGTGACTTGTAAAATACTTCTAGAACTCTCATATTATAACAGAAACAATCAAGAAACACTACATAACACTGAACAATACATATCTACTCCGAAAAACACCACAAAACACCAGAAAACTGTATAACACATTAACCAAGTATTAGTGTCGGTATCGGGAAAAGTGTTTGAAATTATAATTACACGGATACACTAAATACAACCCAGAAACATTACACCAGGCACTACACAACATTTAACAAGAGATTTGCAGACACCAGAACAGGAATACTGCCAGAAAATACATTATTTGGAACGTAGCAGGAACGAGCAACATTTTGATCAGCTTGACGGCAGCCATCTTTCTTTGACAATTTCAATGCCTTCAGTGTTCATCTCAGCTGTTGGTGAAAACAATTATATTATTTTCTATTCAATGTCTGTATTTAGTAATAATTATTAATTTGTTGTAACGTTATACTTTTTAAATATTGGCCCGATTTCTCTGACTTTGATAATAATTGGCTGTTTAAAGAACCCTGTTTGACTTTTATATAATATATTTTGTAACTTTTTCGATATCCTGAGAATCGATATTAATCGATAAGAGTCAATATTGCTATTAACTAATAAAACATTAATATTTTTCAACACTAAACAGTTCTTTATTTCATAAATATTACTAGTTATCACTAATATAATTCTAATTAATAATCTACCAGGACTTTACCACCTATAAGTGAAGATAACCTAAAAAATAAAAAGGTAAACAAGTATCGATTGGTTTGAAGACAATCTTATGAGTGGTGATAGTTTATTTAAAATATACCAAAACTTCAATAAAATTTTTCAGAAGAGCATTACACTTTTTAAAACTTCACAGCCCTATATTAATTAATTGATTATAATTAATTAATTAATAAAATTATAAATTTTTTTTTATTTATAATATTTTTTTTTTTTTAAACCACATATTTTTTTTTATTTTATTCAAAATAACAATTTTTGTTTTGAAACTTTTGGTGGAGCTGAACATATATTTCTTCATCAACTTTACGCTACTCGACTGGTCTTGCTACCATTGGGACTCGACCAGCTGGGAAACTTAAGGAAGTGTTTCAGGCCAGTAAGACGTCGAGAGCCACACCAATTAAACACACCAAATAAGAACACACAGACTCAATATCTAATATTTCTATTTTATTACAAATCGACTAGCCCGAACAGTGGGGCTTGATTACATCAGACACTCATCACCAATACAATCAATCTATTTTTCTATATTATTACAAATTGGCGCACAACTTTAGGGGCTTTAATTAGCGATTGGAAGGCCAATACAATCTGCCCAATCACTAGTTGGAGCTAGGCAACAGCTACAAAGCCAGAGAATTTCAAGGGAAAATGCAACGACGCGCAACTTCTAAGAAATGGGCGGCGGAGGCCGAAAAAGAATTAGAAATTGAAATGGACAATAAAGAGGCGACGCCAGTGGAGGTGGGAGAGTCATTACCCCCGGTGTTGTCCAAACAAACGGAACAACCAGAGGAACAACCGGAGATATCCACACAGACAGGGGAGGTTAATGTCCAGGAAAGACGTGTAGAGAAATCCAAGACAACTGAAGAAACAAAAATGGACAGATTAATGGAAATGTTCATGCAAATGAAGGAAGGAGTGGACAAGAAACTGGACGAAAATAATAAGAAATTGGATTCTACAAAGGAAGACTTGAGTAAGAAAATGGACAGAAGATAGACGAAAGTAATAAGGAAAGGAAAGAAGATAGCCAGTCTCTGAAAGAAGATTTAGGAAATAAAATCGAAAGCACAAATAAGAGGATGGAAGAAAATAATAAGAAGATGGAAGAAAACAGCAAGAAGATGGTAGAGAAGATGGAAGAAAACAGCAAGAAGATGGAAGAGAAGATGGAAGAAAACAGCAAGAAGATGGAAGAGAGGATGGGAGAAAAGTTAGAAGAATTGAAGAAGGATAATCAATCCACAAAAGAAGAATTGACTGGTATGAACAAGAACATGGAAGAATTGAAGGAAGACAACCAATCGTTCAAGGAAGAATTCAAGGCGACTAAAGAAGAATTGATTAATAAAATTGAAAATACTAATCAGAAAATCGATGAAACCAGGAAAAAGATAGAGAAGAACAACCGACAATTGAAGGAAGAGTTGAAAGAAGATAACAGGAAGTTGGAAGAGAAAATGGGGGAGAAGTTGGAAGAATTGAGAGAGGACAATCAAATTTTGAGAGAAGAATTAAGAGAGGTCAATCAGGAGAATTTGGACAAACTGGACGAAAGAATGGAATTATTGCGAGAAGAACTCAATAAGGAAATCAATGTTAACAAGAAAGCGATGAATAAGAAGATGGAAGAAGAAAATATAATGGTCAATCGATAGATTCGAGAGATTGATGGAAAGTGCAACCAGACCGAAAAGGAGGTGCATGAGTTTAAAGAAGTGGTGAACATTAAATTCACAAATATTGAAGAACATAGTCGTAGGAAGGTAGAAGAACAGAGGAAGGAAAATCAAGAAGAATTCGGAAAAGTACGCAACCAGGTCACAGAACGATGTAATGATATACAAGAGACCATGGCCAGTATCACCGGTCAGGTGCGACAAAGCCGAGAGGAGATGGAAGCGATAAGAAACAGACCAACTCATTTCACCGGATTGCCTGTCAACGAAAGCCGAGAGTGGCTCAACTTCCGGCAATACAAACGCAAGCCGATGGAGTTCTTGGCTAGGGTAGGAGAATATTTGACCAAGCATAAGATTACTCAATGGAGCCATAGCAGGGAGATATTAGACGAGTCTTTCCGAGACATAACAGATAATTGGTGGATGGCCAACCGGAGTGAAATTCCCGACTACCAACAGTTCCGGAAAATGTTTAAGACAAAATACTGGTCTGAGACCACCCAGAACTTGATCCGTGACAATATTTGTAATGGAAGATACAGGGCACAATTAGGTAGCAGTATGACGGCATATTTCTTGGGGAAGGTGTGCATGGCAAAACACCTCGAGCCGGCAATCCCAGAAGAATGTTTAGTGAACAAGATGTCGTATCATTATGATGAGGACATTATCAGGGCCCGGAGAGGTAGTCAGATCAAGACGATCCAGGGAATGACCGAGTTACTAGAGGGATACGAGAACGAGGAGTATTATCGGCAGAGCAGGAAGAGAAATGAGAGACCAGAAGCAAGGCCGACTACCTACCCCAATAACGGCAATAACCATACAAGTAACCGGAACCAGCCCAATAATTACGACGGCCCTAACAACCAGCCGCGTAATAACCAGTTTAACGGTAATTTTAACGGCGTGAGGAATAACAACCCCTACCCAAATAATAGAAACAATTTTTATCAACAAAATAATAATGTCCCATACAGTCAGAGAAATCCATATCCCAACAATAATGGTGACAGACCTTACCCACCTAACCGAAATTACTATAATAATAATTTTAGTAATAACAACAATAGCAATAATAATAACCGAGTGTCGCGCCCTAGGGTAAATTTTATAAGAGCAGAAGATCGCGGACCCAGGAGATATTATCAACCGAGGAGGAGCAGCTTCCACGGCGCCGACCGAAGATGGAGCAGTGCGGAACGAGACGGCCCAAGATACGAACAGGAAAGACGAAGTACCAGCCTGGAAGATCTTGGCAGACAACAGAACAGGGCGTTAAACATCAACCAGGGTACAGAACGTCAGGAAACAAACCAGAGTTTCCCGAACGATGCCTCGGTCAATAATAACATAAACAATCACCAAAATACTTTCAACGAGAGGAGGCATTAATCAACAACGATGACCCGTTACTGCTTATACTTCCTGGGTTAGAAAAGGATGAATTGCGACAAGAAAACCAGCATAAAAACATCACTATTATAAGTAACCATTATCTGAAAGACATACGAACTGAACTTTTGGAAGAGAACGAGAAGAGTCTCAGCAACAGTAATAATGAGATAATTTATATAACAGCGGAGGTGGAAGGAGTTCCCGCTAAAATAATGATAGACACAGGAGCTAATATTTCAATAATAAACTCCAATGAGTTGGAGAGAATACAGTGTACATGTGGAAAAACTTTGCCAATGTTACCAGTCAACAACATTGTGTTGGTAGGTGCAACTGGCCCCAACTGGCCGCCAGAATAAAACCATTAGGAAGCAAGTTTCCTTAAGTGTCGTTAGCCGTGATATAGCTTTAGACATGGAATTTTTAATCGCCACCGGATTACCATTTGACATCTTAGTCGGTTGCGATATTCTTCGTAGATATTCGGCAGTAATCGATCTTAATTTAAATAAAGTATCACTTTTCCCAGACGGAGTAACATGGACCGCAGATCTGGTAGGAAGCACAACTATACTTCCCAGCCCTGTACATCAACAACTTCGTAAAATAAATGTTATTAGAAACAGCCCTCTTTCTAAACCCATAATATACAACCATGGTGGAGAGGATTTATGGTCAGTTAAGATCCAAGAAATACGGAATTTCCAGTGCGGAAGCGATAACAAGAAAATACCAACACATCTGGCTGATCGTCTAATCGCTATATATGAGAAATACAAGGCGGTGTTTTCTGATGAACCAGGGAAGGTAAAAAACTACCAGTGCCAACTTCGTTTTAAAGAAAACGTAGAGTGTAACCGGAGGTCATATCCAATAGCGCAGTCGCTCAAAGAAGCCGTGAGAACAGAGATAAACAAGATGATAGAAAATGACATAATTGAGATTAGTCAATCACCTTACACTAGTCCAATTATTGCTGTTCCGAAGAAAGACGGACAAGTCCGGCTCTGTTTAGATGCGCGTGAGTTGAACAAGACAATTGTGAATGACAGAACCTCTCCCGGTGAAATAGAAGAGATCTTAAAACGTTTTCATGGTACTAGATTTATTAGCACCTGGGATACGGTCTGTGGTTATTGGCAGGTAGAGCTGCATCCACAAAGCCGCCAGTATGTAGCGTTCATTTTCGAAGGGCGCAATTACCAGTTCAAGAGACTGCCCTTCGGACTTGTCAATTCTGTCGCCATATTTGTGGCATGCATGGACCAGATTCTTGGACAAGAAGCGCTCCAATTTACCACCGTCTATGTTGACGATTTACTAATCACATCCGGAACCTGGGAGGAGCACTGTTACAGAGTGGAATTTGTACTAAACAAACTAGCGCAGAACAACATAACACTGAAGTTGGAGAAATCCAAGTTCATAGCGCGAGGTACAATTCTTGGGTTTCAACCTAGACGACAGAGGTATTACCCCATCAGCAGAGAAAGTGGAGGCAATTCAGAGGTTCCCGCAACCAAGAAACAGGAAACAATTGCAATCTTTCCTCGGACTCTGTAACTATTACAGGAAGTTTCAGAGCCGATATTCCGAGTTGACCGCCAAGTTTCAACCACAGTTATCTGCCAAGAACAAATGGACTTGGGGTGAAGATCAAGATATTACTTTCCGCTTGATAAAAGAGAAGTTTCTGGAGGGTGTCATACTTCGTCACCCAGATTTTAAGAAACCGTTCTTTCTAAACTGTGACGCTAGCGACCTAAGCTTAGGAACGATATTATACCAGGAAGATGAGGAGGGACAACATCTGGTAATAAGCTTCGCTAGTCGCACACTGAACCAGTGCGAAAAGAACTACAGTGTGACAGAAAAGGAATTGTTGAGCGTGGTGTTCGCATGCAGCAAGTTCCGGACGTACATTCTCGGATATCAAGTCACGGTACGAACTGATCATAAATCCATCTCGTTCCTTCGTAGGTGCAAGTTGAGTCATGGCCGATTGGCTAGGTGGGTACTCGCCCTACAAGAATATGACCTGAAATGGGAATACATTCCAGGAAAGAAGAACGTGGTAGCGGATGTGTTGTCACGTATAAATCTGGAAGATCAGACTTTCGAGGGAGAGAAGGAGAGCTTAGTAAAAATTTATAACATATTCACGACCAGAGCCGATTTACAAGCTTTGTTAATAAATATTCGAAAGAAAAAGAATTTTTAATTTTAATAATTTTAAAAAATTCTAAAAGACGTAAGAACAACTTACAACCTAATAATTTTGGAACAAACTTTATGGAAGAAAAAGAAAGAATTTAGAATTTGACAAACATATATATTATATTATTTAAAAAAAAAAAAATTCTAAAATATGTAAGTACATCTTACTACAACCTAATAATTTTGGAACGAACTTTATGGAAGAAAGAAAAAGAAAGACTTTTCAATTGAAATATATTTATAAAAATTTAAAATTGAGTAAGTACTTCTTACTACAACCTGATAATTTAGAACAAAACTTTATGGAAGAAAGAGAAAGAGAGAGAATTTTGAACTTAATTTTAAAAAATTTAAAATTAAGCAAGCACAGCTTACTACCACTGAATTATGAGAAAAACATTTTGGAAGAATTAAGAAGAAAGGAATTTTGAATTTAATATACAAAAAAATTTAAAAATTAAGTAAGACCAACTTACTATAACTAAGTTTATGAGAAAACTTTATGGTAAATAATTAAGAAGAATTTGAATTTGGAAAAATACCAAAACATTCAGAAATAATAGTAAGATAACAGTACTATAAACAATTCTGAATGAAACAATTCTGGGAATAAATGAATTAAACAGAATTTGAATGTTGATAGAATGTCAGTACTTTGAAACAAGATAAGATCAACATATTACAAGGATTTATGAGAAATATTTTTCAATTAAATAAAAAGAATAGTTTGAATTTTACATTAAAACTAACCAAGTTCCAAAAAATAATTATGTGTCAATTATAATTGAATTGAGAAGAAAATAAAGTGATTAATTCAGAAAAGAAGAATTAATTTTAATCCAGAATAAATGCTAGATATTCACAATAGCATTTGAAGGAGTAGAGAAGAATAACAAAAAAGAGTGTAATATGCAAGAGAAGAAAAAATTTGGAAGCAATGAGACTAATTACCTATGAAACGATAATGAAAACAGTTAATTAAGAGCAAAGAAGAACAACTCATACCAAACATATGGAGAAGATGATTTTGAACCAATGATAATAATAAGACCTATATGAAATGCAAAGAGAAGAAATACCACATGAAATATAATATAAGTGAATTAATGTTAATAAATGCGAAGGCGGATTAATAACTTTCTAAGAGAAAGGAAACAACCAAAATGTTTAAAGAAAATGATCAATATAACAACCTTTATATCTAATGTAAAGATACAATGTTAAAAAATTAAATATAATATATTAAGACCATTCAAATAATGAATAAGAAAGACTATATATAAAGACCATGCTAATACTATGAGTAACCAGAAGAAAGTATAAAGAGAATTCAGATGGAGAAGAAAGAGAGTTACACTGTAAACAGTAACCAGAATTATTAAAAGAAAGGTTTTCAACCATAATTTAAATAAATATATCAGACAAGTTAAGAGTTTAGAAAAAATATATATGTAATGAGTATAATAATAATTATGAAGATTTATTAAGATAGAAAATGTGAGATAATCTGAGAGACTACGAAGTGGAGAATCCAAAGATATTTTTATTAGTCGAAAATGAGACTACTTTTTATTTATTTATTCGATGACTGACTGAAGATAATTCCAGCAGCATTATGTTTTTTTTGAGCAGGGATGGATATGCCTCTGTACTCAATTTATAGAAGTGGTGTATGGCCAGCAGAGAAGTAGCGTACAGTGCCCCTCTGATCTGCCCCAGCCCACGTGATAGGGAATGTTAGGGAATTAATATCCCAAGGATGCAACACGAAGTTGATAAAGGAAGAAAATGTATTACAATAATAATATATCTCAGAAGACACTAACTATCCGAAAAGGATCAGTAGTAAAACAAGTAACCATATATATAAAATTAATTAAACTCTAATATAAAAAAGTCGATATAAAAATGGAGGAGAAAATGAATTATAAGAAATGATGAAATTATCATAAGAAATTATTTCATCCATAAACATGTCTGAAATAATTACTTCTGGAGGAGAGCAATCTGTAGCGTGACAGATGTAAGCATAATATTGAATGGCAATTGATCATAGGAATAATAAAATTTTGACATTTAAATTTGGAAGAAGGCATTAAGTTTAATATAAATGGATTAATTCATAGCCACTGTGGAAAGAAATCATTATTATAAAGAAAATACAAGTTCAAATAAAAGGAGTTACTAGTGATGAGTCATCCAAAACCAGTATCATAACCAAAGGTTTTCAAGTAATAACCCAGGAAGGTAAGAAAGTGAATAACCAAGCAGTACAGAATATGACCAAACCCACAACGAGGAAGAATAAATAGAATAGAAACCCTAAAATAAGCCAAGATCAACCAATACAGGTTGTGTATTTCTAAAATAAAGAAGAAGATGGAGAAGAGCCCAAGAAACCTGATGGCATCAAGAAGAAGATGGAGAAGATACCAGTCCCAGAAGGCAGGAGAAAAGAAGACTGATGAAAGAAGAAGAAGACAGCATCCTGAAGAAGATGTCATGCTCTTATAAAAGACACCCAAATCCCTATATCCCCAAAATAAATCATTAACCAATAAAAGTATAACGAAATGAAAACCACATGTATACAAATTTAAGAGAGAGAAGTGTATAAAGTAAAAGTTGCCTGTGAACTAAGATGAAACAATAATATAGTACCCATGGAACAAATCTCCATTGTATAACGCTAACCAATTTATTATGTTAATAAGACTATACGACCATTTAGCAATAACATAATATAAAAGTGCAAAGTGAACCAGTGATAGTTTTGGGTATTATAAAAAATGAACCTTGTGTTTCATTCTTGGCAATCACAAACATTGAATGCAATGAAATATACAATTTCCAATGACTTGAAATGTGTACTGTGAGAAGATGTTATTTATAAAACATAAATCGGTTTAAAATAACATTTTGTTTTATATGCAAAAAGAAAAAAAAGATTTCATAATACTTTTCGAACAATTTATACTATTTATTTATTAATGACAGGGTACAATTCCCCAAAGACAATGTGTAAAAGACGGTATAAAAACTGTAGAATCCTACTTGTAATAATAGTTAGCAACAAGAATATAGATGTAAGGTTTTTATGAATATAGTATAAGGATGTTTAAAAATTTATTAGATATAAGGCCATTTGTTTGGGTCTGATACAACTAACATCAGAACTATAAAAATAATTACTACTTGTAAATAGTAGGAAGTAATTAAGATGTTAGTTAGTAAAAAACCTTTTTTGTAAACCATATTTCCATGTTAGAAATAAGGATTTTGTTGTAGAATGTCTGACTTGAAGACAACCATTTATTTAAAAATATTCTTTATTTGTTTAACTGTTATTTGTATTGTAACCAATACTAATTGTTATTGTGTAATTTGGAAAACATGTTTAATTTATAATACTATATGTAAAAGTCCGAGAGGGTATCACACATCATATATTGTTTGTAAAGTTTTTGTAAAGAAAAATTGTTAAAAAGCCTAGGCCAAAAGAATGGAAACCAAACTTCATCAAAACAGAGAAATTGCTCATTTAAATGCAAATAAACAAAAGGGGTTTAGACAAAATAAACTTAAGATCATGCCATATAATTGCACATACCATTTAGAGAGATTTTAATAAATTATATTCAGAATTATAAATAAAAATGAAAATGACTAAACTCAGAAATTTGGACATGGGAGTCATATATTTCAGAATAATGTTTCAGAATACAACTAATTCAATTAATTACCAGAAAATAAGGGAATATAAACCTTTTAATACAATATAGGATTATTAATATTAAATATAACTGATAAAATGGCTGAATTTACATTATAACAGGAAGTAAATTTTGGAAATGTTTTGACTTATCAGAGAATACCAAACTGAAAGTAAAATTACTATTTTTGGACAGAAAACACTATAAAACGGCATTATTTAATCTGAAAATAAGCTGAATGAACTGAAAGATTAATTTAAATAACATCTAGTGAATAAAATTGATAAATAACCAAAGTTTAGGCATTTATATAGTGAAATATTAAAGTGTGCACAGGATGTGAAAATATATTTGAACAATGTTAAGGATAATATTATATGGGCTAAGAGTTTAATTGAAACTGAAGGAAATAGTTAGTTGATTATTGGTATTTGAACAGTTAACATGACAAACATTTTGTAACGAGCCTAACCTATATTACAACGGTAAAGTCAAGGAGTGAATCGTACGTTATTGTGAAATCACGAGTGACTTGTAAAATACTTCTAGAACTCTCATATTATAACAGAAACAATCAAGAAACACTACATAACACTGAACAATACATATCTACTCCGAAAAACACCACAAAACACCAGAAAACTGTATAACACATTAACCAAGTATTAGTGTCGGTATCGGGAAAAGTGTTTGAACTTATAATTACACGGATACACTAAATACAACCCAGAAACATTACACCAGGCACTACACAACATTTAACAAGAGATTTGCAGACACCAGAACAGGAATACTGCCAGAAAATACATTATTTGGAACGTAGCAGGAACGAGCAACATTTTGATCAGCTTGACGGCAGCCATCTTTCTTTGACAATTTCAATGCCTTCAGTGTTCATCTCAGCTGTTGATGAAAACAATTATATTATTTTCTATTCAATGTCTGTATTTAGTAATAATTATTAATTTGTTGTAACGTTATACTTTTTAAATATTGGCCCGATTTCTCTGACTTTGATAACAATTGGCTGTTTAAAGAACCCTGTTTGAATTTTATATAATATATTTTGTAACTTTTTCGATATCCTGAGAATCGATATTAATCGATAAGAGTCAATGTTGCTATTAACTAATAAAACATTAATATTTTTCAACACTAAACAGTACTTTATTTCATAAATATTACTAGTTATCACTAATATAATTCTAATTAATAATCTACCAGGACTTTACCACCTATAAGTGAAGATAACCTAAAAAATAAAAAGGTAAACAAGTATCGATTGGTTTGAAGACAATCTTATGAGTGGTGATAGTTTATTTAAAATATACCAAAACTTCAATAAAATTTTTCAGAAGAGCATTACACTTTTTAAAACTTCACAGCCCTATATTAATTAATTGATTATAATGAATTAATTAATAAAATTATAAATTTTTTTTATTTATAATTTTTTTTTTTTTAAACCACATATTTTTTTTATTTTCTTCAAAATAACAATTTTTGTTTTGAAACTTTTGGTGGAGCTGAACATATATTTCTTCATCAACTTTACGCTACTCGACCGGTCTTGCTACCATTGGGACTCGACCAGCTGGGAAACTTAAGGAAGTGTTTCAGGCCAGTAAGACATCGAGAGCCACACCAATCAAGAACAAACAGAACATACAGACTCATTAATTATTATATTTTATTACAATATTTACGTTAAAGGTTATGTTTGGGTTATTGTGTTTATGATTGTGTTAGGTGTTTTGATTTTATATGTGTAGTTTTATAATAATAGTGGTTTTTATATATAAAGGGTGTTGTATAAATAAATTTTGAATATGGGTGAAGTACGAGAGAATGATATTGGTTTCGCGTGGGAGGAGTGGGAAAGCGAATTTAGAGGGGTTGTAGGTGAAATGACAGACGAGGAGTGGGGTAAGTTAGATGATAATTTAACGCGGATGGAAGAACAAGAAGAGGGAATATTCGCAGAGATTAAGAAACATAGTGAGATGACAAATAATAAAGGTAAGGTAGTTGAAGTAATAGTGGTAGAAAATAAGGCAGTAAATAGGCCTAGTGATGATGATGATAGTGTGGTGGTGGTAAATAAAGGTAGAGAGACGGACCAAGTTAACAAGAATAAAGTCGATCAGGTGGCAGATAATGAGGTCAATAATGATAATATGAGTGAATCTGATTGTAAGATGAGTGTAATGGATATGTTGCAATGATTAAGAAAGGTTTGGAGGAATATAGGGGTGTTATGAACAAGGGGGTTAGATATGATGGATAAACGTTTTGACGAGTTACACACAATAATGGATAAACAAGATGAAAAGTGGAGACTAAAGACAGACCGATTAAAGGAGAACTCAGAAGCTGAATTAAAACAGGTAAGTGTTTGTTGTGGTAGCAATATAACGAAAAATAACGGAGGAATAGTAGACAAGGTAAGTGGTGGTAGTAATACAAGTAATTATAATGATGAAATAACGTTAAATAAGAATATATCTGAAAATGGGGTATCTAAGAATGATACGGTGAATAATAGTGAAAATAAGAGGAGAAAGTTAGTTGGTGTTAGTAATGGAGTAATGGTTAGTATTGATGAGTTGGAGGAAGAATGTAGAGATAATTTAAAGGGTGAACAGGGGGCAAATTTTTATGGGGTTAAATGTGAAACAGAGTTTTCACAAGTTGTTAATGGGGATAAAAGATCCTCACTAGGACATTTGTGTGACGATGGGTCGGCAAATGGTCAAATAAGTCTTTTGTGTTTATCTGGTAGGGCCAGATGGTGTTTAAAGAATTTTGTGGTATTGCCCTCTGTGTGGAATGAGAATGTGAAATGTAGTGAGAAATATTCTGATGAAAGTGATTATGGGAGAGAGAGAAAGAGTTAGAGTGGTTCAAGATAAATAGATGTTATGGAGAGTTGATGGAGAAGATGAATATTAAGAGAATTATGATAAATAATGTAGACATACCTTGTGCAGTAGTAGACAATGATTATATTGATGATAAATATGTACCTGTAGGAAGAATTAGTGTACTTGTAGTAGAAGAATATGATGAGAAAATAACTGACTTTAGATTGAATAAAACTACTGATGGAGACCAGACCAAAATCAATGATGTAGACAGGTTTTATGATTTGATAATAAGGTGGAATAATCCAGTAAATTATTATGTGGGTTTTACGGAACAATTTGAAGTACTAGAGAATTATTATATTAAATTTAATAAATTGAGTGTGGACAAGAACGATTTATGTTATAAATATGTTAGATTATTATTCGATGATGGAGGCTGAACATAAACTTAATAAATGGACATTTTAAATATTTTGATTTATGGTTCTGACCTTGCTGATTTTGGAAATGAAGTGTGGTAAAATTGAACAATTAATGACAAAGAATTTGTAAATAATTGATAGTGAAATTAGTTGTGTGTATTGTAACAGGTATATAATGTAAACAATGTGTGTAAGTAATTGTTTTAATAATAATAAGATTATTTCAGTAGACTAAATAAATAATGAAAATAATTTTGAAGACAGTAATTAATGAATTGTAATTGTTTTGATAATAATTAAAAATGTTGTGTTTTCAATAATTGATTTAATTAAAATAATTGTAGATGTTTAAAAATTTTGATTGATTTAAAATGGTATATAATTGAATTTTTCTAATAAATTTAAATTATTTTATGAGATGTGAATTTGACAATAATTAATAAATAAATAAATGTTAAATTGTTTAGTATGGAATAACATTGGCGTTAAAATGTTTCAGAAGGTACAGGGAGTTATTGATGTTTATATTTGTGTGCTTATGACAGGGTATGAGCGATGTACTGTGAGTATCAATTTTATAATACAAGTAAAATAGAGTAAAACGTTTACAGGTGTTAAAAGATTGTAATTTAAATGATGGAAGTAATTTGCGATAATTGAGAATTTTTAAGGGAATGTAAAAGATAGATTTTGGGTGATTAATATTTGGTTAGGACATGTAGATCAGTCCAAGTTAAGTTTAGAAGTGGAGTTGAAGAGAATAATATTGTTATGAATAATGTAATGTAGAATTTGAGAATATTGATAGTAACACAGTAGCTATGGGGAAAATATTTAGAGTATTGATGGATATATTGAGTTAATAAATAAGTAAAAGGAGAAATTTGTAGTTGAAAGTGAGGTATTGGTAGAGTAATTAGTTTATGGGAATTTTGTAAGGGGGGTGGTGTGTAAGGAGTCCGCAACGACAGGCGTTGTGGCGGGTAGCAGTGGTTTTTAAGGGAGTGACTGCCGGGTACATAGGATGGGCAAGATGTGGAGACGGTGGTGAGTTGAGGGAACACACATCCTGAGTACAAAGGGGTAGAGAGTATATTTGTTATATAAGGGTAGAATGATGCGATATGAGTTGAGTAGTAAGTTGGGTTTAGAGAATGTTTGATAGATGTTTTTGATAGAGGGGTGTCATATTAGTTAAAGCTGTTAATAATTGTTAGAGTCAGAGGGGGGAAGATTATAAATGTATACATGCCAAGTGGTAAATCAAGTTATTATGAATAATTAAATCACCCAAGCTAATGGAGATTGAGAATGTTAAAGAAAGTAAATCAGAGTTAAAATGAAAAAATTAATTTAAACAAGTGACAAATTTTAATAGAATTTGAGAATAATGTAAAGCTATAAAATGTGTAATTTTGATTAATTTAAATGTCAATTTTATTGTTAATTGTAATAGTAAGCATGTTAATTTTGAATGTCTTATTGTATTATGTTTGAAGGTAAGAATTTTAAAGATGTTTAAGGTATTTTATGATGTAGCCTATGTATAACCTATGTAGGTCAAGGTCGTTGACTTGACCCAGTGTGATCAGCTGATGGTTGATATTATAAACTAGACCAGTTTTGGCAATGAAGTGATGCAAATTTTGTTGTTTAATTGATTTAAATAATTTTAAATTTTCTGAATATTGAGAAAAGTATATTTTAATAAATTTACATTTTTTTTTTATTTTCTGCCTGCCATATAGGTGATGTTTGAATTTCAAGTGTATTATTGTTTATGTGTATTACTAGTGTTTTTTATTGAATTGTATTGTTTAGTATGTAAGAGTAAGTTAGTTCATGTTTTAATTAGATGTTCAATTTATTAGTTTTTCTGATTATTATTAGTAATGAAGGAAATTGATAGATTCAGATAAAAGATTTTTATTTTGTTGGTTTTGAAGAAGGAAATGGTAATAGAACAGATTGATGTGGAGCTTATATGAATTTTTAACCAAATGTTATGGTTAGAATTTAACTTGTTTACTGTATCGTAAATTGAAAAATAATTTTAAAAAAGTTAAGGAGTTTGTTTACAAGATAGTATGAATAGGTGTATGCGCCCAGTATTGCTAAAGGCGACCCAGTATGCATGAAAAGGGGGAACATATCGGTTGAGGATCTGGCATGGTATAAGACCAGGGGTGTGGATTTTGGGGTGCTATGATAGAAGGTTAGGTGCGCTGTGGTGCGTGTCAGAAGATCTCTCATTGGGGTGGTATTGTAACGGGACTAATCGGGGGGCTTTTTATTTTATTAATTTTGGGTAAATTCATTTTCCACCTGTGTGATCAGCCACATGTTATATAAAAGCTTTACTCGAACAAAGGAGCTGTGATGAAGCAAGTACAATGGAATGTACGTATCACACACAACTTCGTAATTCTCAGAACTGTGATAATATGTTACGCGCAACCACAACCCGGGCGCGGACGGGACGCTAAGCAGATCAACCGACGCTGCCGAAAATGGCGCAAAGACGAAGTTTTGTGCGACATACGGTCCGAGCTGGAGGAAGTATGGCTAAGGACATGCGTTTTCCAATGACGTTAACCAGTGAACCCTAGATTTTGTCCACTGCCAACACCCACAAATAACATGGGTTACCTGAACAACTACTAAGACTTTAGCAGCAAAGGCTATGAACAACTACGAAATTCGTTAGCAGAGAAGGCAGTGATGTCTGCCCGCATGTAACGGCAGTCGAGATACCGTCGCGGCCACGGCCGGACGCTCGCTATGACTCAGTGGTCCCAAATAAACTTTTTCAGATGTAAAAGTCTAAACATCTATAAACTACCAGCAAACAGTGAAACAAAAATCTCAGAGTGACGTGAGTGGAGTGAACGGGATTGTAAAAGTGGTGAACAGACGAAACATTCGAGTCGGTACACAGTGAGGCACGAGATGAAGGTTAAGTAGGCGACTCCCCATTTGGTTAAATAATTTAATGCGAAAGAGCTCTCTTAATTGATTTTTGATAATTGATCTTGATTGATTGTATTTTTGTTCTATTTTATGTAATTGTTAAAAAATAAGTCGAACAGTAAATCCATTTGTTCCATCATATAAAATGTTTTAGCTGTAAATTATTACGCCATAACCACTTCCTAATATTCTGTGCTGGCAAACTCGTCTAACGTTCTCGGGGGTTTTCTGAATTTTAAAATGTAGTCAGATAGCGGGATTTTTATAAGGGCAAGAGTGTTTTAAGTTTACATGTTTATCTAAAAAAATATGTTGGCGACCTGGGCAGTTTCTAAAGGTAAGTTTCACTGGGAATATGACGGTAAGTAAAATTCTGGCAGCAGTGAGTATTATGATTGTAATATTTTTAAAAAAGGTAAAAGAGTAGTATCTTCACAGTGGCGACTCGCTGCCAGGATGTTCGTATAAAAATTATAGGAACTAGACCTGTTTTAAAGCACAGAAAATAGGATTTGGTAACGGCGTATGTGTAAAAAATAATCGTATATATTTACGTTAAAGGTTATGTTTGGGTTATTGTGTTTATGATTGTGTTAGGTGTTTTGATTTTATATGTGTAGTTTTATAATAATAGTGGTTTTTATATATAAAGGGTGTTGTATAAATAAATTTTGAATATGGGTGAAGTACGAGAGAATGATATTGGTTTCGCGTGGGAGGAGTGGGAAAGCGAATTTAGAGGGGTTGTAGGTGAAATGACAGACGAGGTGTGGGGTAAGTTAGATGATAATTTAACGCGGATGGAAGAACAAGAAGAGGGAATATTCGCAGAGATTAAGAAACATAGTGAGATGACAAATAATAAAGGTAAGGTAGTTGAAGTAATAGTGGTAGAAAATAAGGCAGTAAATAGGCCTAGTGATAATGATGATAGTGTGGTGGTGGTAAATAAAGGTAGAGAGACAGACCAAGTTAACAAGAATAAAGTCGATCAGGTGGCAGATAATGAGGTCAATAATGATAATATGAGTGAATCTGATTGTAAGATGAGTGTACTGGATATGTTGCAAATGATTAAGAATGGTTTGGAGGAATATAGGGGTGTTATGAACAAGGGTTTTGATATGATGGATAAACGTTTTGACGAGTTACACACAATAATGGATAAACAAGATGAAAAGTGGAGACTAAAGACAGACCGATTAAAGGAGAACTCAGAAGCTGAATTAAAACAGGTAAGTGTTTGTTGAAACTTCTCAATTAAATTACATTATAATTAACTCTTACCTTAGGGTTATATTCCAGGGTCTTTCAGACGAAAACAGCTGCAAAAAGGATTATTTGGATTTGATATAGGCAAAGATCAAATACACCGTTTATGCTAAAACAAATTGCCTCCGATTTATTATTCAAAATAACTACTTCGTCTCTCTTTCATGACATTTAGAGCAAATACTTGTAGAATGAGCCACAATTTGTGAAATCAAACATAGTAATAAAATATTTCTTAATTAACTAGCTTATTACAACTATGGTATACCCCAACTATTTGCTATTTGCAATGAACCAATACGTGCTTTCCCACCCACACCCACCCACCCACACCCACCCACTCACACACATTCGTTCTTTGATTTTATCGTTCTATTAAACCCCACTTTGAGATCTCTGATGTACATTTTAGATTTACAATTTATTTATGTTGAATTATACTCTGTGGAAAGGGAGAAAATAATCTTGTTTAAAACGCAGTTAATACTTAACGTCTGAAGAACTCCACTGTTTTGCACCTCTGCTGTGAATGCACTGTTTAACACACCATGATTTAGTTTTTCACTGTTTAACCGCGGTACTGTTATTGCTTATTTCAAATTAAGTTGATGCGCCACTATTACTTAATCCACTTTAAAATAGCATTTCGTTTTGTTTTGTCGGCCGACATAAATTTTCGAACACTTAGCTCGCTTAGGCTGGCCGCGCGGCCCTGTGTCACAACTGGCACTGGCGTTAGTTCGCTACATTGCATACAGTGTTTTTTGGTCATGTGATCGTGCATATGTGCTCCCATTGGTGCTATTTAAAGGGCGCCTTAGCATAGGCGGGAAGGTGAGCAATGTTTTTGCCGCCTGGCGCAATGTGCAGTTACATTACTCTCTTTCGTAATTCACGCCTGAGGCGAAGTTTGAAGTTATTTCACAATCGGTCTGCGTTGCGTGAGTACGGAGACAAAACATAACCTGTCTGGTTGACTAACTCGGGGTTCTACAAGGGTGAACAATGACTGTATAGAGAATGTAATTTTAAAAAATGTTATCTTGGCCCTACAATCTCGTACCGTTACAATACCCCCCCAATAAGAGATTGAAGGCCGGGGCGTTCAAACTCTTATTGCCTAAACCTAAGAGGATCAGTGAGGACATGGCGCCGCAACCCCCCTGAACACTACTAAATCATGGGTTCTTACACCCTAGTCTGGCGACTGCGACAGCACCCATCCGATCTTACTGGACTTCTCTATTCAAGATCCCAACACCGAAAAACCGAACAGATACCCGTCCCAGTATCGCCTGACTTTAAAACATGTAATTAAAAATTGACAAACGGCTTTCCATCCCTCCATATCCCACATCTGATTTGTTTCCTCTTAACCGTACTGGTTCATTGACAACGTACTGGCTCATTTTATATTATAGACCCTAAAGAATAATATTAATAAAACAATATTGGTTTACAATGATACACATAAATTCCAGTTAAATTGAATAATATTCCCCATACAATGTTGCCCATCCACAATAACACCTTAATTATACAAAATGACATTAACTCCATTTATACTTAGCTACTATAAAATTTTTTTTTTTTTTTATATATACCCCCCTTTTAATCCCTTAACCCCTGATACCCGTTACATTTTAATGTGGTCTGCACGAGGCTTCTTGGCCTTTTTCAGCCTCATCCTCGCCGTAACCCACATCTCCCTCGTGACCTGTAACTGGGTCACCGCCCATCCACACTCACTATTACCCCCCCTAGACTGTGGCGTCTAGTTGCTTTCACAAGGACTGATGCGGAAGGGGTGGACATTTTTTTCTTTTATTCCACCCCCATCCTTGCTTCGGCGTTACAATAAAATTCGGTATACATATAACCTACTATTCTTTTTATATTATACACCCCTAATGGACTACCACCCCTATCTGGGTGAAAATAGACCTGTTCCAAAATTTGGTAGATTCCCCAAAAAATAACCCCCCTACTAAATATAACAAACCACCGGGTTAACAAAATAAAACAAACCACAAGCCGGTTATATCAAGTAAAATTTATGATTTGCCACAATTAACTACTTTCACGGTCATGGTCCGGTGAGGTCATGACCGCACTTAGGTGGGGAATCTACAGTTAAAACATAAAACATAGATTAGCATTGATACAAGTTACTTGGACAGTAATATACACATCTTATTTTCCAGACACTATCTCATCCTGAACATTTCCTTCAGTTTTCAAGTTTAAATGAATATTTTAATACGTTAAATCCTTATTTACATCAATTAGTATTTACTTTATAATTCCAATTTGAATTTAAATGAAAATAAAGTTAAGTTCATTGTTAAAAATCATCGTTTCTAGTAGTTTAGTTACCAAATCAGTTTAATAATATTTAATTTCTCAAACTCTAAGTTACAGTAATTACCTCATTATTATTTTGTCTGTAAAAATTTAATTTCAATTCTTTTATGTCACAATAAAATTTTACTCAAGATACTGATTCAGCAGACTACGACAGTTGTTATTGTCACCTCAACATGACTGTAGACTTTAGTCACAACATACCACACCTGTTTATATAAACACTAGTTTGCAAGACTTGTTTAGTAACCACAGTTATAAACATTCTCAGTTTCAGCATTCATGGTTACATCATACACTGGCATATATTCTTCCTACAAAATTTTTATTTCTATAAATCTTCTTGTTAACATATTTGTCAAAATCTCTTTCTTGCAATTCGAACCAAATATAATTTTAATTCACCTTTCAATTACTTTAATAACATTTTACTAAAAACATTTTAACTATAATTACCTTATTTAAAACACTTTAAATATAAATACACAACACAAAATGGGCTTCATTAATAAAATTGACTTTAATGATCTCCACTCAGACAGTTTAGCTTTGATTACAATTATATGCAGTTAATGTATAAAATATATAAACTGACAGTTTAATTTGAATAAAAAGGAAATTACCCACATCTCTAACTTTCATATTATTAAGTTACTCCAAGGGCCCCTACAATTCTGTTTAATCTCTTCATTTGTTCAAAACAATTTCCATTACTTTGATTACAGTTTTCAAAATGATTCTACGTGATTAAATGTTTCAGTTTTTCTTAATAATTTCAATAAATTTTACAAACATTACATCATTGGTTCTAATCTCTCTTTAAATTCCTCCACAATCACATTCCAACTACCATTATCCCGTACTCATAACCTAACATAGCAGGTACCACACAAAATAATTAAACCTTTTGGTTACATAAGTTTACTTTAGGATACTTTCCAAAATTATTTTTTCTTAATTACCTGTAAATAGGTTATATGTTACATGTACATGATTATTGTGAATTCAGATGCGATGGAAGACGAACAGAACCTCTGCATCAGTGAATATAAACAAAACCCGTTGACAGCCCTGAATTCCTTACCTGCCTCCTTTCCCATAAATAAAAAAACAGACCACAACCACTAATCTACAACCCCATCTCAATCCACAATAGTCATATTGAATTACACAGAAAATTGATTATTTCGTTTGCCTACTCAGCCACAAAACTTCACTACCTACCTAATTAAGGGATGAGTTTACAAATCATAAATAACGCCAGTTTATTTAGTTTTGAGGATTACCCTAATGTAGTATTTAGAATTAAGGCAATCAAATGGTTCCAAAAAGTGTGCCAATTTGTGTAACTATTGTTTATGTGTTTACTCTAAGGGGAGGGTTAGGGAAATCGGGAAGATAAAAGGGATAAGGATTATTACAGGGTCAAGAACTGGGACTAAAGGTAGGGACAAAGCTTCCTCCGAAAATAAGGGTAAGTGGAGAAAACCAAAGCTCGCGTGGGCAGGGGCGCGTCCCTGAAATAGACGAACCCCACTGAGACAAGTGGGGAACCTCTATCCGCTACCACTTACTGTTTTATATTATTTATAGTTATTTATAATTATTTAGTTATAGTTTTTTTTTTTTTTTAATTATTTAGTTTATGTTTAATTACAGGATTTGATGTATTATTTTTGTTTATTATTATTTCATTTTGACCAATACTTTTTTAAATTGGTGGCGTTATGGGTACCCACTATTTCCCCAGTCATTTGGTTTCGTAGAACGTAGGCATTATCCATTTTGATTTCAACTACTTCATACAACAAAAAGAATTTTTTAATCTCTTTATCTTGTGCACTTGATAAATCGTGTCTTCTTACTAATACCAACTGACCTATTTCGTACTTAATCCACTTACCTTTGGCGTCATGAAGCCGTTTTCTTCTTTCTCCCTTCGTTAATAAGTTTTCATTTGCGAGTTGAAGTTTTACTTCCAGATCTCGTGGGTTGCTTTCCGGTGGAAAATTGAACAGCTGTTCCAGGATCCTAGGTGGACGTTTTCCCTTGACTAGCTCGTATGGGGTGAACCCCGTTGATTCATGGGTGGTACAGTTTAACCATTCTTCAATTCTTCCCACATAGGCTGGCCACTCACTATGTTTAGCATGGCAGTATGCCCGGAAAATTCTCCCCAATTCTCGCATGACTCTTTCGGCTTGGTTCGACTGAGGATCATATACCGCCGTGTGTTTAGGTATAATACCTTCCCAGCCCAAAGTTTGTCGCCATATTCCACTAATAAATTTAGGCCCATGGTCAGATAATATTATTTTCGGTTTTCCGGTTTTAATAATATAGTCCTTCGTTATTTTCTCACTTAGTACTTTACTAGTGGCCCGCTTTACACTGTATAATCTTACAAATTTCGTAAATGTATCCAGTACTACAAAAATGTACATGACGCCTCCCCTTCCCTTTGGTAGAGGGCCAAACAAGTCTACCGCAACTAAATCAAAAGGCTTTTCTACTTTAGTACACCTCATCTCTCCCTCTAAACGGTAATTAACTACTTTTGACTTTTGGCATAAATCGCAACCTCGGAGTAAAGTTCTAACCCTCCGTTCCATATTTTTAAATAAGCATGATTCTTTTAATACGTTTACGCACTTCCTAGCACCGAAATGCCCATACCGAGAATGACAGTCCCATATTATCTTATCTACCAACCCTTCCGGTATAACTAACCTCCAATCACGCTCTCCCCCCTCTACTTTCTTAAACAAACTACCTTGATAAATCTGGAAATAACGGCTATACCCTGACTCCTCTAAGTCGGACTCTAAGCTAGTTATTATTTTGTTCAATTTAAGATCTGTTCTTTGCATACTATTAATGTCTCTCAATTCTTCCCCAAATAATCTATCTTCCCTGCTAAGTCTAAAAATTTCTATTTCTTTTAAGTCCCTCCCTGTTCTCGTTCCCTCTGTATCTACCCTGGATAAAGTGTCAGGTATTTTGTTTTCTACCCCCTTTATATACTCCCAACTAAAATTGTACTCTTGTAAAGCTAGCACCCACCTGGTTATCCTGCTGTGTGTCAACTTACAGGTGTTTAAAAAAGATAAAGCCTTGTGGTCCGTCCGGATGATGGTAGAGTTGCCCAGCAGATATGTACGAAACTTCTTTACTGCAAAGACAATGCTTAATAGTTCCTTCTCCGTTGTTGTGTAGTTTCTTTCAGCAGCTAATAGGGTACGACTGGCGAAAGCGATGGTGTGATGCTCCTTTTCGTCGTCCTCCTGGTACAGTTCTGCACCCAATGCGATGTTACTAGCATCGGTCTGTAAATAAAATGTGCGTTCAAAATTAGGGTGATTCATCATGATCATGTTACTAAAGTGGTCCTTTATTTCAATAAACACCTCTCGTTCTCTTTCCCCCCATTTCCATTGTTTGTTCTTTTGTAACACTGCGCTCAACTTAGAAGTTATATGGGCATAGTTTTTCTGGAATTTTCTATAAAAATTACATAGCCCTAAAAAACTTTGTAACTGCTTAATATTTCGGCGTTCTGGGAATTTTAAAATTGATTCTACTTTCTCTGGGTTAGCTTTTATCCCCTCTGGTGTAATTATAAACCCTAGAAAATGTATTTCTTTCTATAAGAATTTAGACTTCTCCCAATTGACAGTCAACCCCCCTGTACGCAGTCTATCTAATACATATTATAAATGTTCCACATGTTCGGAAAATGTTCGCGATGCTATCAATATATCGTCTACATAAATGGTTAAAAAATCTAAATTCTGTGGCTGGAGTATTTCATCTAAACATTTTATAAAGCTGGCTACACTGGTATTCAGCCCAAAAGGTAACCGTTTAAATTGGTAATTCTTTCCATTGAACAGGAATGCTGTATATTTCCTACTTTCACATGCTAACGGGACTTGCCAGTACCCCGCGGTTAAATCTAATGAGGTCATGTATTTTTTTTTGTATTTGTATTTTTCAGCTCCACTGAATTTTTGGAAGATTTCATTTATTGCTTCGGGTGACTCCCGGTCCGGGATAATTATCTGATTAATCTTGCGGGCGTCTAAACATAATCTAACGCGGCCATCTTTCTTAATGACTACTACTAACGGGTTAGAGTACGGTGATACTGATCTTTCTATGATGTCCCCTTCCAACATTTTATCTAATTCCGCCTGAACCGCCCTCCTCTTTGAATAAGGTACCGGATAGCTTCTTTGTACATAGGGTGCGTGTTCCCTTACTTTTAATTCACACTCATAATCCCTTGCCCTCCCTGGTACATCGGCAAACACTTCTCGAAAACACTCTATTACCTGCCACAACGCTTTGCGTTGAGAACTCCCTACATCACGCCCCTCACTACAAAATTTTACCGCTCTATCCTCCCAAATTTGTTTATTTATATTACCCCCTAACTCTCTCTCTCTACATACATACGTATTAACTTCCGTTTCTATTTTACTGGCCCAATTCAGTATCATCTTAACTCCCGAAATTCTAACTTTATCTACTACCCGCTCAAAATTAATCTCGACTGGTCTACCTTCATTATTTAGTATTAACAACCGCTTCTGGAAATCAATTACCGCCTTATGCTTTATCAAAAAATCATTCCCCAAAATAACCTCCGAATTTAGTCCCCTTACTACTAAAAATGTGTTGTCATATTCTACTCCATTAATTACCATGTTCAAATGTACTTGTTTAGTTACACATTTACTCCTAACCCCGGTAATACCTACAATGGTCACCCCCGCTACTGGCAAAATTGGGATATTTTTACTTATTTCTTGCAAACTCTCTAATATGTGTTCGGAAATGACAGAAATTTCGCTACCTGTATCGACCAAAGTTTTTACTTCCTTACCTTCAATTTGAATTCTTACCTCTGTCAGTCCGGTTTCTGGTCTGGCTGTCTCCAAGTCCTCTTCCTCCATTAGTTCCTTGGACATATCCGTACAGATGACGTTATTTGTATATTCGTTATCTTGGGCCTCGCAGTCATTTGTCGACAATGGTGGGGTCCCTTCACTCACTGTCCTTGTTAGTTTTCCGTCTGGGTGT
Organism: Magicicada septendecula; assembly: GCA_034769895.1. Taxonomy (NCBI): domain Eukaryota; kingdom Metazoa; phylum Arthropoda; class Insecta; order Hemiptera; family Cicadidae; genus Magicicada; species Magicicada septendecula. The sequence continues at coordinate 297,237,973 of CM068373.1, read as the reverse complement.
TTGCACAGCCTGGAGTGTGTCCACCACGACCCCTATTGGAAGTTCCACTGCTTCCCGGTGCTCCTCGGTTGCTGCTCCCTCCTCTCTGTGGTTGACTATTTTTGTTATGTTCAGTATTGCTGCGTTGGCAACTCCTCTCTTTATGACACCTGTAACAAGTTGTTCTACTACCATAGTTCTCACAATGACACTCTCCACATCGCCAGTCATCACGTCTATAGTTATTATTGTAGCCTCCCCTTGTCCCTCTATATGTGTTTGGTGTCCCACTAGATTGATTATGATTATTATTCTCATTGTTATGTACCCCTGACGGGTTTGAGCGCCTACCAATTTCCCGGTCCCTGATATTTTGGAAAATATCTAATATTTGTTCAAGATCATTTATACCTTCCACTTCCCGCGTCATCAAGTTAATTTGCACCTCCCTTGGTAAATGTTTACTTATATGGCGTACAAATGATCTAAACGGTAATGGTGGTTCAAGGTATTTTGCCTCATTGTACATTTTCATTACATAAATGGTGACATTATTACCGTTAGTCCCAAAATTACCCGACCCCATTATCTTGCTTCTAAGTACTTCTTGGTCCTCTTCAGACCAATATTTACTTCTAAAATCCCCTTCAAAACTCTGGAAATCTAACCAATCTCCCTTATGTACCTCCGCCCAAATTGAGGGGCTTCCCTTAAAACATTTCATAACTTTCAATAATTTCATCTCCCAGTTATTGTTACAAAATCTATTAAAGTCTCTTACTCTATTTAGGAATTGCATAGGGTGTACCCCCCTCCTATCCCCAGTAAATGACTCTAACTCTATTTCGCTATCTACATTACGGGTGATTACTACTTGCTCATGGACACTGTCTAGTGTTTTGTTTATTACCGTTTTCAAGTCATCTTTAACATTGATTATTTTCTGTTCCATTAAATTAAACTTGTTGTTAGTTACCCGTTCAGATTGAATACTGGCATTATTTACCATTTCTACAGCACCTTTTAATAGCTGTATTTCTGACTTACAACTACTTTCTGTTTCACTGATCTTACTATCAACATTATAATTGATTTCTAAGATTTTATTCGCAAAACTCAATTGGCATTCACTTATTTTGCTATCGCAATTGCTTTCTATTTCATTTATTTTGAAATTAACATTAGTTTCATATGTCTCAATGTTATCTCTAACTTCTTCTATTTTCTCTACTACACAATTAAATTTACACTCATTATCAACATTATACTTATTTATCCTACTTTCAAAATTATCTTTCAACTCTTGAATTTGCTCATGCACTTGTATTTTGACTGTCTCTGACACTTGTTTATTTACATTAATGATATGCTTATTTAACTGTTCATTTACTGAGCCTATCACTTGTTGTTTAATAGTGTTAAAGCATTCATCCATCTCATTTAGACGTGTATTCATTTCACCTAAACGCTTATCAAATTTTTGGTCAATATTATTTATATCACCCTTTAACTCATGGAATTTGCTATGAATTGTATTAAATTTAACATCAGAATCACTCTTCTGTTCCTCAAATTTAGCGTCATTACTATCAAATCGTTTACTGAGAAGGTTAAATAGGTCATTCATTGACATTTCTTTGTCTTTTATATTTGTTTTAATTGTAATAGGGGTGGAAGTTGCTCCCCTCTCATTAATTAATACAGATTCGTTTACATTACTGTCACTGATTGACAGTGACTCTGTCTGAATACCTGAATCGCCTTTATTGGCCGACTCAGTTGACATATTTTCATTTACTACCGTTTCGGTTATTATTGTTTTTATTTGTTTTTCAGCACTAGTGCTAGTTAAATCAATAATGTTTTCCATGTTTTCAAGTGTTTACTTATACACGCTTTATATACTTATACTGACAATACCGCCCTCACTCCCAAATAACCCATTCTGCAGCTTAATTAGGTCTGGCGAATATAGGTTGTAACCTACACTCGCGTCCCTAGTTCGGGGCCAATGAAACTTCTCAATTAAATTACATTATAATTAACTCTTACCTTAGGGTTATATTCCAGGGTCTTTCAGACGAAAACAGCTGCAAAAAGGATTATTTGGATTTGATATAGGCAAAGATCAAATACACCGTTTATGCTAAAACAAATTGCCTCCGATTTATTATTCAAAATAACTACGTCGTCTCTCTTTCATGACATTTAGAGCAAATACTTGTAGAATGAGCCACAATTTGTGAAATCAAACATAGTAATAAAATATTTCTTAATTAACTAGCTTATTACAACTATGGTATACCCCAACTATTTGCTATTTGCAATGAACCAATACGTGCTTTAGCTACCCACTCACACACATTCGTTCTTTGATTTTATCGTTCTATTAAACCCCACTTTGAGATCTCTGATGTACATTTTAGATTTACAATTTATTTATGTTGAATTATACTCTGTGGAAAGGGAGAAAATAATCTTGTTTAAAACGCAGTTAATACTTAACGTCTGAAGAACTCCACTGTTTTGCACCTCTGCTGTGAATGCACTGTTTAACACACCATGATTTAGTTTTTCACTGTTTAACCGCGGTACTGTTATTGCTTATTTCAAATTAAGTTGATGCGCCACTATTACTTAATCCACTTTAAAATAGCATTTCGTTTTGTTTTGTCGGCCGACATAAATTTTCGAACACTTAGCTCGCTTAGGCTGGCCGCGCGGCCCTGTGTCACAACTGGCACTGGCGTTAGTTCGCTACATTCCATACAGTGTTTTTTGGTCACGTGATCGTGCATATGTGCTCCCATTGGTGCTATTTAAAGGGCGCCTTAGCATAGGCGGGAAGGTGAGCAATGTTTTTGCCGCCTGGCGCAATGTGCAGTTACATTACTCTCTTTCGTAATTCACGCCTGAGGCGAAGTTTGATGTTATTTCACAATCGGTCTGCGTTGCGTGAGTACGGAGACAAAACATAGCCTGTCTGGTTGACTAACTCGGGGTTCTACAAGGGTGAACAATGACTGTATAGAGAATGTAATTTAAAAAAATGTTATCTTGGCCCTACGATCTCGTACCGTTACAGTACCGTTAAGTACCATTGAGCAGATTCTATTATGAAACAAAAGAAACATCTGATGTGATGGAGATAATATTTTAATCCTTTGTAAAATGTTAGTTAAATAAATAAAGTTGTTTCGAACAAATAAGATTGAAATAATGAGGTAATTACCATAATTTAGAGTCTTGAGATAATAAAATTAAATTAATTTGGTAATTAAATTAATTGGAAAGATGATTTTAATAATAAATTTAAATTTATTCCAATTCAAATTTCAAATGTCATAAAATAAATATAAATGGTTATAAATGAAAGATGTACTTATATATATAATATAATATATATTATATATTATATAAGTGAAAACTGAAGGAAATTTTGTGTAAATGTAATTTTGTATAATTAAGGTATTATTTTGGCTGGGCAATATTGTACGGGGAATATTATTCAATTTAACTGGAATTTATGTGTACCATTGTAAACCAATATTGTTTTATTAATACTATTGTTTAGGGTCTATAATATAAAATGAGCCAGTACGTTGTCAATGAACCAGTATAGCTAAGAGGAAACAAACCAGTTGTGGGATATGGAGTGATGGAAGGCCGCTTGTTAATTTTTTAATCAAACGTTCTAAAGTCAGGCGATACTGGGTCGGGTATCTGTTCGATTTTTCAGTGTTGGGATCTCGAACAGAGAAGTCCAGTAAGATCGGATGGGTGCTGTCGCAGTCGCCAGACTAGGGGGGTAAGAACCCATGATTTAGTAGTGTTCAGGGGGGTTGCGGCGCCATATCCTCACTGATCCTCTTAGGTTTAGGCAATAAGAGTTTGAACGCTCCGGCCTTCAATCTCTTATTGGGGGGGTATTGTAACGGTACAGAAATGGGAATTTTATTTTATATAAATCAGTATTTAATACAGTAATTCAATAGTTAACTGCACCTGTAAGGAGCCTCCAGTACAGCAATGCACATTGTTAGCCAAAACAATTGCCAGACGCATTGCGTAACCGCCAGCAGCAGCCTTGTGACACAGTCTCCAGTCTGCAGTGTGTCATCAGATAGTGCACAACGCACAGTAGTAAGCAGTATCAGACAGTAAAGTTTGTTAATTAGAAAACAGTGGCCTCGGGTTTACAAGATAGGCCGTTAAAATAAATCCGGCCTATCTAAGAAAGTGTGTAAACATTCAAAAGTATTGAAAGTGTGAAAACATTTATATAAAAGTGTACAAATAATAACGTGCGGCCAGTTCCATTACAACTCACGGCTGAGCGGCCAGACAATCAGCAGACAGTTACCAGAACAAAACGGTAGCCTCGGACGAGTTCTTGGTAGGCCGAAAAAATACAAAAGTAGGCCTACCAAGTAATATAAAATGACGTAAGGTAATAATAAACTGTGTTCGGAGTGGAGAGTGACTAGTGAAAACAGTTCCGGACAAAATAGTGTACAACATTTGGATATTACGCAAATAGGTAACAAGTGTAAAGACAGTTTCATTTGGCCAAAACATTATAATTAATAAAGAGCTCATTAATTAAATAGGAAGTTTTAAAAAAGAAATGTAAATTGAGTGAGTGTGTGTATGGGTTATTAAAAGTACTGGCTCAATTAGAAAGATGCAGTAGTCGTAGTCTATACAAAATTATTGGACTAAAATTAGTAAACATTTTAAATATAAAGAAAACGTAATAATCAATGATAGAGTATTTAATTAAAATAAAAAGAGTAATTAAAAGGTTCATTCTGGTGGTAGCAATATAACGAAAAATAACGGAGGAATAGTAGACAAGGTAAGTGGTGGTAGTAATACAAGTAATTATAATGATGAAATAACGTTAAATAAGAATATATCTGAAAATGGGGTATCTAAGAATGATACGGTGAATAATAGTGAAAATAAGAGGAGAAAGTTAGTTGGTGTTAGTAATGGAGTAATGATTAGTATTGATGAGTTGGAGGAAGAATGTAGAGATAATTTAAAGGGTGAACAGGGGGCAAATTTTTATGGGGTTAAATGTGAAACAGAGTTTTCACAAGTTGTTAATGGGGATAAAAGATCCTCACTAGGACATTTGTGTGACGATGGGTCGGCAAATGGTCAAATAAGTTTTTTGTGTTTATCTGGTAGGGCCAGATGGTGTTTAAAGAATTTTGTGGTATTGCCCTCTGTGTGGAATGAGAATGTGAAATGTAGTGAGAAATATTGTGATGAAAGTGATTATGGGAGAGAGAGAAAGAGTTAGAGTGGTTCAAGATAAATAGAGGTTATGGAGAGTTGATGGAGAAGATGAATATTAAGAGAATTATGATAAATAATGTAGACATACCTTGTGCAGTAGTAGACAATGATTATATTGATGATAAATATGTACCTGTAGGCAGAATTAGTGTACTTGTAGTAGAAGAATATGATAAGAAAATAACTGACTTTAGATTGAATAAAACTACTGATGGAGACCAGACCAAAATCAATGATGTAGACAGGTTTTATGATTTGATAATAAGGTGGAATAATCCAGTAAATTATTATGTGGGTTTTACGGAACAATTTGAAGTACTAGAGAATTATTATATTAAATTTAATAAATTGAGTGTGGACAAGAACGATTTATGTTATAAATATGTTAGATTATTATTCGATGATGGAGGCTGAACATAAACTTAATAAATGGACATTTTAAATATTTTGATTTATGGTTCTGACCTTGCTGATTTTGGAAATGAAGTGTGGTAAAATTGAACAATTAATGACGAAGAATTTGTAAATAATTGATAGTGAAATTAGTTGTATGTATTGTAACAGGTATATAATGTAAACAATGTGTGTAAGTAATTGTTTTAATAATAATAAGATTATTTCAGTAGACTAAATAAATAATGAAAATAATTTAGAAGACAGTAATTAATGAATTGTAATTGTTTTGATAATAATTAAAAATGTTGTGTTTTCAATAATTGATTTAATTAAAATAATTGGAGATGTTTAAAAATTTTGATTGATTTAAAATGGTATATAATTGAATTTTTCTAATAAATTTAAATTATTTTATGAGATGTGAATTTGACAATAATTAATAAATAAATAAATGTTAAATTGTTTAGTATGGAATAACATTGGCGTTAAAATGTTTCAGAAGGTACAGGGAGTTATTGATGTTTATATTTGTTGCTTATGACAGGGTATGAGCGATGTACTGTGAGTATCAATTTTATAATACAAGTAAAATAGAGTAAAACGTTTACAGGTGTTAAAAAATTTTAATTTAAATGATGGAAGTAATTTGCGATAGTTGAGATTTTTAAAGGGAATGTAAAAGATAGATTTTGGGTGATTAATATTTGGTTAGGACATGTAGATCAGTCCAAGTTAAGTTTAGAAGTGGAGTTGAAGAGAATAATATTGTTATGAATAATGTAATGTAGAATTTGAGAATATTGATAGTGACACAGTAGCTATGGGGAAAATATTTAGAGTATTGATGGATATATTGAGTTAATAAATAAGTAAAAGGAGAAATTTGTAGTTGAAAGTGAGGTATTGGTAGAGTAATTAGTTTATGGGAATTTTGTAAGGGGGGTGGTGTGTAAGGAGTCCGCAACGACAGGCGTTGTGGCGGGTAGCAGTGGTTTTTAAGGGAGTGACTGCCGGGTACATAGGATGGGCAAGATGTGGAGACGGTGGTGAGTTGAGGGAACACACATCCTGAGTACAAAGGGGTAGAGAGTATATTTGTTATATAAGGGTAGAATGATGCGATATGAGTTGAGTAGTAAGTTGGGTTTAGAGAATGTTTGATAGATGTTTTTGATAGAGGGGTGTCATATTAGTTAAAGCTGTTAATAATTGTTAGAGTCAGAGGGGGGAAGATTATAAATGTATACATGCCAAGTGGTAAATCAAGTTATTATGAATAATTAAATCACCCAAGCTAATGGAGATTGAGAATGTTAAAGAAAGTAAATCAGAGTTAAAATGAAAAAATTAATTTAAACAAGTGACAAATTTTAATAGAATTTGAGAATAATGTAAAGCTATAAAATGTGTAATTTTGATTAATTTAAATGTCAATTTTATTGTTAATTGTAATAGTAAGCATGTTAATTTTGAATGTCTTATTGTATTATGTTTGAAGGTAAGAATTTTAAAGATGTTTAAGGTATTTTATGATGTAGCCTATGTATAACCTATGTAGGTCAAGGTCGTTGACTTGACCCAGTGTGATCAGCTGATGGTTGATATTATAAACTAGACCAGTTTTGGCAATGAAGTGATGCAAATTTTGTTGTTTAATTGATTTAAATAATTTTAAATTTTCTGAATATTGTAACGTTACCAAATATGGTAGTTACATAAAATAAGCTAATATAATGTCAAGTAAGAGAAAAGCATGGAAATATGTCTAGATAAATAAACCTAAGTGTATAAAAGTGTGTATCTACAAATATATTTAATATAAGAATCCAACGATGAGGAAGATAATATTAACATAGCAACGTCAAATACAAAATGAAGAAAGAAAATGACCATGAGCCAAAACAAAATATCAGTAACCAGACCCAATAGGATCCAACAGTGAGGGAATCCAACAAAATAAGGACCAATAAACTCCAACAGCGAGGAAATAAATAAAGATAGTGACTACAACGAAAATATTGAAGAAGAAGAAAGAAGAAGGACAAGGAAGCGTACCATGAAGAGAGAAGAAGATGGATAGATCATGCAAGGACTCAACATAAACCACGTGTACTAAAGACTATATAAGTGACCAAAAGAAGTGATGATTATCAAATATGAAAAGAAAACCAGTGTTTAACATTTAAGGAACCACAAACAATTACAGTGAGTACTTAACATAGATGTGAAACCTGTGAATAGTTAACTAATTTCAACTGAATAAACCACACAAACAATCCCAGTGATGAAGTTTATAGTGTAAGAAAATATGTTAATTTCATAATGAAACAGCAAGAATTAAAATAGTCAAATAAACACAGACAATGAGTGTGACTAATTTAATAAAGGTTGTGATCAATACAGATAATCATAAGACCACCAGAATAGAATAAAATAGAACAATTATGTTATTGTTCATAGAGAACTGACAACAAATAAAAAACCTTTGTTATGTATCAAACAAAGTGACAGGAATTGAATTCAACCAATGACCAGAAAAATATTGTAATTAATACAACAAGATTTGTGTTATTGTTTAAGAAGGAGTTGTATAAACATGTGTAACCAAATAATTAAAATATTATGGTAAGATACCATACTGAAGTCATGTTAGTAGTAGAAAAATACTGCATTAAAACATGTGGCACATTGTTACATAACCCCATAGGGAAGACACCTATGAAACAGAAAATCATACATGTTAATGTAAATAATTGATCATCAACTATGATATCAATCAAGAATTTCTTATAAATAATAATAAATCCTAAGAGACAATGTATTATATTGCAGCACAATGCAAATAAAACAAAGCAAATATAATGGCACAGAGATAGTAGAGATGGAACAAGTATGCCAATTTAGTTAGACAAAATACAATATCAAAACAAATACCAATGTTAATAAAAGTATTACCAGTAGTGAGATAAATATCTGGTACTACCTTGAGAACAGATTCTGAACATAATAATAACAGTATTGTAACTAAAATATTGTAAACTAACTAACTATGTACATATAACCAGAAGTAAGCTGAACCATTGTATAACTAACTAGCTAAGAAAAATACTGTATCAAAGATTGAACACAGATTGTTAAGGTTGTTACCAGTAGTAAGAGGGAATCCCAATGCTACTTTGAGAACAGACTATGACCATAAAAACAGTCATTTTATATACAAATAATTAAAAACCAAATGACTATAATGAAAGAACCCAGATGTAAACAAACCATGAGGAGCAAGTTATTTATGAAAAATATAACATGTAAACTTGTTTAAAAGTAAATGAAAACATTATCAAGAGTCAGAATAATGTCTAATACTAATTTGGAAACCCAAACCAAGTGTAACAATAACAACTTAGTTATTGTATTAACAAAAATAAATGACTACCATGATATGACACAACATAAACAGACCCATTACTGAAAAATTGAAGGGTTCTGAACTAGCTAAAAGCTAACCATTATGTATAATGAATTAGGTACAATGTGTGTACACTAATTACAATTAGTACATGATACAATTTATATAGAGAAAACCAGAAATAAGGTAACAATTGTATATAAGAGATACGAGGGGACTAAAACAATGTAAATATTAGATTAAACACAGTCATATACCAATATTCTAGTGTAAAATTATGTAAATAGACGTTACTAGTATTATTAGATTGCAATATTACTGTTTTAAATAAGAAAAATTAGTTTTAAGCACATTTATGAAAAATCAAATATGGACGCCCAAAGACGCCATAACGAGATATTGTTTAGGGAACAATTATTCCCAAATTTTGAATCAAACCAATTGAGATATGGACTCAGAGTGTTTATTTAAAAAGTGTTTTAATATAAATAAGTAAAATTTGGTGTAATAGACTTATAAATATAAGATACACCACAAATAATTAATAAAATCGTCATAGTGATAGAAGTGATGGACGGAAAATAATCATTCTTAGACTTAAATTAAAGCACAGGATGTCCGCAATTCACTGACATCAACCATTTAACGATAGGACATAGATTAAGAAAGTTATTGTGATTTTAAACTTTTCAATTAAATTTTTGTACCAGTGCTGACATCACAAAGCCTCAAACTCAAAACTGAATTTGTTAAAAAATTAAATATTTTAAGAAAACAAAGGCTTTTGGGTTGGAGAGTATAATTTTTTCAACCAATAGAATGAATGAACCATAGGCAGACGAGCAGGAGACGCTTCGAAGAAGCATCACAGTTCACGATCAGTCTATCGACGGAGAGGCCACGCCACTCGCCAACATGAAAAAGTTTTAATTTTGAATTTGTGCGCGGCAGTGACATTTAGTAAATCAACATACATAACCTTAACACTACACCAATATATACGAGTGAAATGTGCGGAGTTATTTATTTAAACGAGTACGATTAGTGTATAATGTCAATCGTACTCGCGAGTGTTGTGAAAGATAAAATATCGGTATGGAGAACCATACATGACTTCCATATTCTAAGATTTATATTTAAAATCATTTTCAGCCAAACAGCCAGGCTGTGTCTTACCTGCCTTTTTATTGCTGTATTAAATGAAAAATATTATATTACATTAAAATGAAAAAATTATAATTTTATTGCCTGGCAACAAAATTATTTTATTTTTAACAATTACCATTGTTTCAAAAAGTTTAAATAAATTTTCAAGTACTTTACTCTTGTTAAAACGTAAAAGGTTGCAGGTAAACTACCCCTTTCCCTTAACCGATCTTCACCAAAATCGAAAGTCATTGAGACCTCTACAATTCAGGGACGTATGCAAAACATTATTTGATTCTGTTTGAATTTGCGGCTGTTATCGTTTGCCATAGAAAATACGCTTGATAAAAAAACGTTGCAGGTAAACTACCCCTTCCCCTTAACCGATCTTCACCAAAAACAACAGGTCTTGAGTACTCTACAAATCAGGGCTGTATGCAAAACATTATTTGATTCTGTTTGAATTTGCGGCTGTTATCGTTTGCCATAGAAAATACCCTTGTTAAAAAAACGTTGCAGGTAAACTACCCCTTTCCCTCAACCGATCTTCACCAAAAACAGTAGGTCTTGAGAACTCTACAATTTAGGGCTGTATGCAAATAATCTTTTGAGTCTGTTTGAATTTGCGGCTGTTATCGTTTGCCATATGAAATACCCTTGTTAAAACATAAAACGTTACAGGTAAACTACCCCTTTCCCTTAACCGATCTTCACCAAAAACAATAGGTCTTGAGTACTCTACAAATCAGGGCTGTATACAGAACAGTATTTGATTCTGTTTGAATTTGCGGCTGTTATCGTTTGCCATAGAAAATACCCTTGATAAAACAAAAAACGTGGCAGGTAAACTACCCCTTTCCCTCAACCGAACTTCACCAAAAACAATAGGCCTTGAGAACTCTACAATTTAGGGCTGTATGCAAATAATCTTTTGATTCTGTTTGAATTTGCGGCTGTTATCGTTTGCCATAGAAAATACCCTTGATAAAACATAAAACGTTACAGGTAAACTACCCCTTTCCCTTAACCGATCTTCACCAAAATCAGCAGATCGTGAGAACTCTACAATTCAGGGCTGTATGCGAAACATTATTTGATTCTGTTTGAATTTGCGGCTGTTATCGTTTGCCAAACAAACAAAATTACCCTTGCTAAAAAAAAACCCGTTGCAGGTAAACTACCCCTTTCCCTCAACCGATCTTCACCAAAAACAATAGGTCGCGAGTACTCTGCAAATCAGGGCTGTATGCAAAAAATTATTTGATTCTGTTTGAATTTGCGGCAGTTATCGTTTGCCATAGAAAAAAAATCTACAGACAGACAGACAGACACACAGGCACACAGACACACAGACAGACAGACACACACACAGACACTTTTCGGAAAACGACTTTTTTTCATGTTTTGAGTGTAGTAGAATCAGAATCTGCAATAATCTCGAACACGATTTTTTTTGCCATCACCATACTTCCATTCCTTAAGGAATATGGAAGTAAAAATTACCCTTGATAAAAAACCGTTGCAGGTAAACTACCCCTTTCCCTTAACCGATCTTCACCAAAAACGACAGGTCTTGGGTACGCTACAATTCAGGCCTGTATGCAAATAATTATTTGATTCTGTTTGAATTTGCGGCTGTTATCGTTTGCCATATAAAACACCCTTGATAAAACATAAAACGTTGCTGGTAAACTACCCTATTCCATTAACCGATCTTCACCAAAAACAATAGGTCTTGAGAACTCTACAATTCAGGGCTGTATGCAAAACATTAGTATATTCTGTTTTAATGTACGGCTGTTATCGTTCGTCATAGAAAAAATACCCTTGTTAAAACATAAAACGTTGCTGGTAAACTACCCCTTTCCCTTAACTGATCTTCAACAAAATCAACAGACCTTGAGTTCTGTAGAATTCAAAAAGGTATGCAGAAGAGTAGTTGATTCTGTTTTAATGTACGGCAGTTATCGTTCGTCAAAAAAAAATTTACCCTTGATAAACTATAAAATGTTGCTGGTAAACAACCCTATTGCCTTAACCGATCTTCACCAAAACAAAGATGTCTTGAGAACTCTACATTTTAGGGCTGTATGCAAAATATTATATGATTCTGTTTGAATTTGCGGCTGTTATCGTTTGCCATATAAAATACCCTTGATAAAACAAAAAACGTGTCCGGTAAACTACCCCTTTCCCTTAACCGATCTTCACCAAAAACAATAGGTCTTTAGTACTCAACAAAACAGGACTGTATGCAAAAACGTATTTGATTCTGTTTGAATTTGCGGCTCTTATCGTTTGCCATAGAAAATACCCTTTTAAAACATAAAACGTTGCCGGTAAACTACCCCTTTCCCTTAACCGATCTTCACCAACACCAATAGGTATTGAGAACTCTACAATACATGACTTCCATATTCTAAGATTTATATTTAAAATCATTTTCAGCCAAACAACCAGGCTGTGTCTTACCTGCCTTTTTATTGCTGTATTAAATGAAAAATATTATATTACATTAAAATGAAAAAATTATAATTTTATTGCCTGGCAACAAAATTATTTTATTTTTAACAATTACCATTGTTTCAAAAAGTTTAAATAAATTTTCAAGTACTTTACTCTTGTTAAAACGTAAAAGGTTGCAGGTAAACTACCCCTTCCCCTTAACCGATCTTCACCAAAATCGAAAGTCATTGAGACCTCTACAATTCATGGACGTATGCAAAAAATTATTTCATTCTGTTTGAATTTGCGGCTGTTATCGTTTGCCATAGAAAATACGCTTGATAAAAAAACGTTGCTGGTAAACTACCCCTTCCCCTTAACCGATATTCACCAAAAACAATAGGTCTTGAGTACTCTACAAATCAGGGCTGTATGCAAAACATTATTTGATTCTGTTTGAATTTGCGGCTGTTATCGTTTGCCATAGAAAATACCCTTGTTAAAAAAACGTTGCAGGTAAACTACCCCTTTCCCTCAACCGATCTTCACCAAAAACAATAGGTCTTGAGAAATCTACAATTCAGGGCTGTATGCGAAACATTATTTGATTCTGTTTGAATTTGCGGCTGTTATCGTTTGCCAAAAAAAAAAAATTTCCCTTGATAAAAAAAACCGTTGCAGGTAAACTACCCCTTCCCCTCAACCGATCTTCACCAAAAACAATAGGGCGCGAGTACTCTACAAATCAGGGCTGTATGCAAAAAATTATTTGATTCTGTTTGAATTTGCGGCTGTTATCGTTTGCCATATAAAACACCCTTGATAAAACATAAAACGTTGCTGGTAAACTACCCTATTCCATTAACCGATCTTCACCAAAAACAATAGGTCTTGAGAACTCTACAATTCAGGGCTGTATGCAAAACATTAGTATATTCTGTTTTAATGTACGGCAGTTATCGTTCGTCATAGAAAAAATAACCTTGTTAAAACATAAAACGTTGCTGGTAAACTACCCCTTTCCCTTAACTGATCTTCAACAAAATCAACAGACCTTGAGTTCTGTAGAATTCAAAAAGGTATGCAGAAGAGTAGTTGATTCTGTTTTAATGTACGGCAGTTATCGTTCGTCAAAAAAAAATTTACCCTTGATAAACCATAAAATGTTGCTGGTAAACAACCCTATTCCCTTAACCGATCTTCACCAAAACAAAGATGTCTTGAGAACTCTACATTTTAGGGCTGTATGCAAAATATTATATGATTCTGTTTGAATTTGCGGCTGTTATCGTTTGCCATATAAAATACCCTTGATAAAACAAAAAACGTGTCCGGTAAACTACCCCTTTCCCTTAACCGATCTTCACCAAAAACAATAGGTCTTTAGTACTCAACAAAACAGGACTGTATGCAAAAACGTATTTGATTCTGTTTGAATTTGCGGCTCTTATCGTTTGCCATAGAAAATACCCTTTTAAAACATAAAACGTTGCCGGTAAACTACCCCTTTCCCTTAACCGATCTTCACCAACACCAATAGGTATTGAGAACTCTACAATACATGACTTCCATATTCTAAGATTTATATTTAAAATCATTTTCAGCCAAACAACCAGGCTGTGTCTTACCTGCCTTTTTATTGCTGTATTAAATGAAAAATATTATATTACATTAAAATGAAAAAATTATAATTTTATTGCCTGGCAACAAAATTATTTTATTTTTAACAATTACCATTGTTTCAAAAAGTTTAAATAAATTTTCAAGTACTTTACTCTTGTTAAAACGTAAAAGGTTGCAGGTAAACTACCCCTTCCCCTTAACCGATCTTCACCAAAATCGAAAGTCATTGAGACCTCTACAATTCATGGACGTATGCAAAAAATTATTTCATTCTGTTTGAATTTGCGGCTGTTATCGTTTGCCATAGAAAATACGCTTGATAAAAAAACGTTGCTGGTAAACTACCCCTTCCCCTTAACCGATATTCACCAAAAACAATAGGTCTTGAGTACTCTACAAATCAGGGCTGTATGCAAAACATTATTTGATTCTGTTTGAATTTGCGGCTGTTATCGTTTGCCATAGAAAATACCCTTGTTAAAAAAACGTTGCAGGTAAACTACCCCTTTCCCTCAACCGATCTTCACCAAAAACAATAGGTCTTGAGAAATCTACAATTCAGGGCTGTATGCGAAACATTATTTGATTCTGTTTGAATTTGCGGCTGTTATCGTTTGCCAAAAAAAAAAAATTTCCCTTGATAAAAAAAACCGTTGCAGGTAAACTACCCCTTCCCCTCAACCGATCTTCACCAAAAACAATAGGGCGCGAGTACTCTACAAATCAGGGCTGTATGCAAAAAATTATTTGATTCTGTTTGAATTTGCGGCAGTTGTCGTTTGCCATAGAAAATACGCATGATAAAAAACGTTGCTGGTAAACTACCCCTTCCCCTCAACCGATCTTCACCAAAAACAATAGGTCTTGAGTACTCTACAAATCAGGGCTGTATGCAGAAAATTATTTGATTCTGTTTGAATTTGCGGCTGTTATCGTTTGCCATAGAAAATACCCTTGTTAAAAAAACGTTGTAGGTAAACTACCCCTTTCCCTTAACCGATCTTCACCAAAAACAAAAGGTCTTGAGAACTCTACAATTTAGGGCTGTATGCAAATAATCTTTTCATTCTGTTTGAATTTGCGGCTGTTATCGTTTGCCATAGGAAATACCCTTGTTAAAACATAAAACGTTACTGGTAAACTACCCCTTTCCCTTAACCGATCTTCACCAAAAACAATAGGTCTTGAGAACTCTACAATTCAGGGCTGTATGCGAAACATTATTTGATTCTGTTTGAATTTGCGGCTGTTATCGTTTGCCAAACAAACAAAATTACCCTTGCTAAAAAAAAACCGTTGCCGGTAAACTACCCCTTTCCCTCAACCGATCTTCACCAAAAACAATAGGTCGCGAGAACTCTGCAAAACCGGGCTGTATGCAAAAAATTATTTGATTCTGTTTGAATTAGCGGCAGTTATCGTTTGCCATAGAAAAAAAATCTACAGACAGACAGACACACAGACACACAGACAGACAGACAGACAGACAGACAGACACACAGACACTTTTCGGAAAACGACTTTTTTCATGTTTTGAGTGTAGTAGAATCAGAATCTGCAATAATCTCGAACACGATTTTTTTTGCCATCACCATACTTCCATTCCTTAAGGAATATGGAAGTAAAAACAGGGAGTACAATTTTTATTTAAATAATATTGAAACAGAAATAATAATTTTGTAAACAAATAATTTTGATACTACGCAAGTCAGAAAAGGCGAAGTATCAAAAACCATGATTGAATTATCAGAATTAAAAGAAATATTAATTCACAATTATTAAAATATTGAAAAAATATTTTAATTAATTATCATTATTAAAAAATTATGTTTGAAGCATTTATTACTAAATACGATGTTAACATTCTTAAATAAATAGTCACTGTTCTGGGCGCAAATTGTTAACAATCTTACCTTTTTATAAATGAATAAATAGGTTTGGTTTATTTATTATGTATTCTGGCTCTGTAGACGCCATGTTGTTGTCTGCCAACCTGAATTTTCACTCACCAGGGTTCGAATTAGCGAACGGGAAAATCAGAACTGGTTATTTGAATAACGAGTCATTTCTTATTTTACTAAGCAATTAAAATTTTATTGATCATTTCTTGTTTTTTATATATCTTTCAATTCCCATAATTCTTAACAATTTTTTGCATATCAAAATGAAAATTATTCAGACAAAACTTAATTTTTCTTATATATATAAAATAACATTTTGAAACTACCATCAAAATTTAATTAACCCAAACCAGCGCTTCTTATTTTATCATTTTTATTATTTTATTTCACGCTCGCATTCACATACCCCATGCCCATTTGAGATCTCAATTTCATTTAATGTTAAATAGTGTACTTTAAAATAAAAAAAAACATAATTTGAAGTTGATATACCACTCTGGTTACTGATCTGGCTTTACGAAAGAGTCCAATGTTCCGTAGTACCTTCCATCACTCCGCACATATTAGTCGCACCTTCTTTTATCTAAACTGTTACTTTAATTATTTAGTTACTCACTGGATAATCATGTTCCGTTTTAAATTGTACACTCGGTTTTAAAATCACATTTTGTTTGAGTTGCGAGCCCGCAATTTTGTTCCGGAACTGTTTTTACGACCGGCCGGTTTTAGAGCGTAATTGCGACTGAGGCGGATTTTACTGTGTTGAGTCCTTTGTTTCTGCACACTGGGCGAGAAAGAATGTTTCGTGCGTGCTTTTCAAGCTGTTCACTGTGACACACCCATGCACAAATACGCTCCCCTCGCTGCTAACGTTCACATTCCCAGACTCGTTAATGGCTTTTGTGCAACAACAACACCTATGTACGGCTTGGCTTGTTACCCCACTGACTGTAAGGTGTTAAAAAACTGTCCAGCGTTTATGATTCAAATGTTATTCAGTTTGCGTGGCCATTACATTTTACAATTATTTAAGAAAAAATAAACCCAAATAGTTTGTACCGTTACAACGAGTAATAACAATAGTCACTCAATTGACTAAAATTGTTTTCTTGATTTTTCGATGTTTTAAAGTAAACATTATTAGCTTTCATACGAAAGAATAAATGTAATCCTGATAATAACACATCAATATATTACGAATAATGTGTTTATATTTAGATTAAGTAATAATAAATATTAAGAAATAGTTAACCATTATAACAATACCCGTTATAACATAACCTTAGAATCGTAACGGTAACTTGCCAATTTCACTGTTAGCAGTCTGTTCTCAAGTAAAATCCAAACCAGATGGAAATAATAACAAGAGTTTTTTAATAAATTTTTCTCTTGCAAATAGATAATTCTCAAAGCGAATTATTAAAATAAAGTGATACATTTTAACTGTACAAGCCAACGAGCTTGATAATTGTCAGACGAGTACTATAAGTTGCGTGCGCATTCCCGCGTACGATAGTACCATAACTATCAGATATATGGTATTAATTTTCGATTTTTATATTTGTTTGTTTATTATTAATTATTGTTCATTTTATATCGTTATTAATATTACATCTTGTACCTGGTATCATGCTACCTAAAAGAACCTTACGAATATGGTAATTCACTGATACAAGAGAACATAACCTCTTGAAATTAACTTATTGTACAACTAACAGGTTTACCAGCCTTGAGGCTGAACAGAGTCTTATTTTGAATTTTTAATTGTAATTATTATCTAAAAGGTTGTTAGCTATTGATTGTTCATTGTTCAAAGATTTTATAATATCTCGAATTGTTAATAAACCTCCACTTTTATTACCAGTGAAAAGAGTATCATTTCAATTCTAAATTAGTTCATTTATTCTTAATCAGTTCTCCCAAAGGTGGCGGAAGAGTTTAAATAGATCTAATAATTCAGAATATTATTTAGATATTATTTCATTTATATTGTGTGTGATAACTATATTAAATATTCAACCTGAATATCTATCTGTATATAAAGTGTATGTATTTCAGCGGAACCGTCACTGAACAGGACTGAAATATCCACGTGTGGTAAGTGAGGGAGGTATATAACAGAGTGCGCAAAACATTTTAAATCAAAAAAGTGGATTATTAATACGCACCCATTAAACAATACAATCACACTAATAACCATAATAGTTACAATTACGACATTTTATAAAAAACAACATTATCGTAGATACCGGTGCGTATCTGCACTCACACTACATCACTATAAATCTACACTTGTACTTGTAAAGTTCATTTACAAGTTGGCGCTCCATCGCGGAGCAGAAGTGAGTGAAGCTCCACTAAGAAGAGTTATAAGATATTATCGTACTATCTACGAATCTATAATAATAATACTCACACTACTATACCTACCACCATAAATACCTGTACTTGTAAGAAACTTGTTATTTTACAAGTTGGCGCCCAACGTGGGGCGCGGATTAGGGAAAATATACCATAACCAGTAACCTAATCAACCCAATCCGTGAAAAGACAGCAGGTACATTACCAGCATATCAAGATGTACACCAGCAGATCAAAGTCGAGATCAACGTCCAGAAAGAGGGCAACAGAAGTGGAGAAGGAGGCCAGAAGGGAAGAAAAGGAGGCTATGTCGACGGAAGACGTGGAAGAAATTTTATTGGAAGTAAAGGACAAACCAATTGAACCAGCGGAGGTGATTCTACAACCAGACGAGGAGGAACCGGAAATCATACATCAGGAAATCCCACCCGAAATAAGTCAACCTGCAACGCTGATGCCACTGGAAGGAATAAACTTCATGGAAATATTGAGGGCAACGATGGAAGAGGTTTTAAAGGAAACCAACAAGAAGCTGGACGAAAATAGTCAATCCAACAAGGAGACCAATAAATCTATAGAATCACTGAGAGCGGACTTAAACAGTAAAATAGAAGAAGCCAGTCGATCGACTAACCAAAAAATAGAAGAAGGCCAGAAGGAGAACCAGAAAAGTATGGAGTTATTAAAAGAAGAATTTAATAACCAGATAAATGAGACGAACAGGAGGATGGAAGATGGGCAGAAGAAAACCGAAGAATTGTTGGAGAAGAAAATGGCCATAATGAAAGAAGATTTATCGGCAGAGTTGTGAGTAAAAATTGATCAGACCAACCAAAAGATTTATGAAATTAATGCTAAATTCAATCGAGACGTCGAGACCATACAAACTGACCACGAAAAAATATGTCAACAAATAAATATCAACAGTGACAGGATGGAAGAAACTGCTAAGGATACGGTAGAAATGATTGAAAGAAGATTGGGAGAAAATGTTGAGGAAATCGAAAAACAAATGGCCATATTAACAACAGAAATTAATGTCGAGATGTCTGAAGTACGAAAAGAGGGAGAAAATACCAGCCTGAAACTAGTACAGACAGAAATGGACATTAACCAGCGTATTAGTAATGTGGAGAAAACACACGGTACACAACTAGGGGTGATAGCGCAAGAGCAAACCAAAATGAAGGCAGTACAATCGGCGTTAAAAGAAAAGTGCGAAGAAGTCTCTGGAAAGGTAGACGCTATTAAGCAGCAAGTGCATGATGACAAAACCCAATTAACAGAACGTCAACGGAGAGAATTGGATGACATCCGAGACGAAATGCATCGTCTGCAAACAATCCCAAACTTCCTATCCAGATTGAGTCACTTAGAAGGCAGGGACCAGATTGAATTCCGAACCTATTCTAAAAATCCACTAGAATTCTTGGAGAGGATAGAAGAGATAATACACAGAAACCGAGAAAGCAGATGGTCTATCATTAAAGGTATGTTGGATGAATCTTTTAAAAATACATTCGACAACTGGTGGACAGCAACCCGTCACGAAGTGGGGAGCTATGACACTTTTAAAACGGCATTTAAACAAAAGTATTGGTCGGAAGCCACACAAAACATCATAAGAGACGACATTACAAACGGAAAATTCGATGTGAATAGAAGGCAATCGATGACAACCTATTTCTTAGGCAAAATTTATTTGGCTAGGAATCTGGAGCCTGCAATCCCAGAAGAATGCCTGGTTACAAAACTGGCCTACCATTTTAATCAAGGTATTTCGCAGGGAAGATTGAACTCACAGATAAAAACAATTCAAGGGATGTGCGACCTGCTCGAAAGCCACGAAAGAGAAAGATATTATCAACGAAACCGACAAGTACCTAGCCAAGCATATGATCGAGGAGGACCTGGAAATCATAACCCCACCATTCACAATGACAGGAATAGCCCAGGAAGAAATTTTAACAACCCACCAAGATTCCAAAATCAACCAATACCACGCCAAGACGGAGGTGGCAACAACGTGAATAGAGGAAATTATAATAACCATCGTCCAGGTGGATACCAGAGAGACACGCATTACCAAAGAGGTAATAATTACTACAGGCCATATCAAAACCAATCTCCCAATCATCAACCACGACAAGGCAACGGCAATCAAAATAACAATCATTTCCGTAGGGTACACTATACCCATGCCAGCCGAGGTGGGAATCGTAGAAACTATTATCAAGGACGGAGGAGTTTCCCAAACCAACACAGTCACTCCAGTAATAGTGATAGAGAAGAAAGAGAATCCGGCTATCGATCAAATGGAAGCGACAGCAGTGGAGGTCATAGAACAGTCACGCAGACTACAGAAGTTTATCACAACGGACATGGGCCTGGAAGTCAGGAACCCATAGCTTCAACGTCACAAGACAGGCACGAAAACGGTGACCTGCCTTTAAACACCAACCGGCAGTGAAAAGCCCAACAACACCCTCACTGAACCGGACTATTGGGTCTGATATTTTGGCGAAACATTCGAATCAACGCAAAATATACAACAACAATTACCTCAAAAACATAAGAAAGGATTCGATGGAAGAGAAAGAAAGTGTTATCGGCAATGCGAGCAATAGTGAAATCGCGTATATATCTGTGAAAGTCAACAACACAAATGCCACAGCAATGATAGACACCGGGGCCAACGTATCATTAATTGACAAAATGGAGTTGGACAGAATCCAATCAGAAAATAAAGCTACCATACCAACATTACCAATTAACAACATAATACTCATCGGAGCCACCGGACGTCAGAATAAGACTATCCGACAACAGGTACAACTAGACGTATCAAGCAATGGGAAGACAATACCGATGGTATTCCTTGTAGCCAGTGGGCTACCATTCACTCTACTCATTGGTTGTGACATATTACGAAAATACACAGCAATAATTAATATGGATACAAATACGGTGATGATGAAGACAGAAGAAGTTGAGTGGACCGCCAATTTAACAGAATGTAGGAAGGCACCCTCGGAACATGTAATATATTACATCAGGGAAGGCCGTGAACATCAGGAAGGCGCCATCAACCAGGGACTTCAAAACAGTCCAGAGGAAGCTTTATGGTTGGAAAAAATTAATGACATCCGAGAATTCAAAACCAACCAAGATAGCCATGAGTTGACTTGGGAACAACGGGACCAGCTAATAAATATATACTATCAATATCGCCACGTATTTTCTGATACGCCTGGGAAAATAAAGAATTTCCAATGTGAATTAAAATTCAAGGACCAGACAGAGTTCAAGCGAAAATCTTACCCTATCGCCTTTTCACTGAAAGAAGCTGTAAGAGAGGAAATCCAACGTTTAATAGAAAATGATATAATTGAAGTAAGCAATTCACCATATACCAACCCTATTGTCGCTGTACCAAAGAAAAATGGTGCAGTAAGAATTTGTTTAGATGCACGTGAACTCAACAAGACCATAATTAATGACAGGACATCGCCTGGAGAAATCGATGAAATACTAAAGAAATTTTATGGTACTAAATTTTACAGTATATGGGATACGGTCTGAGGATATTGGCAGGTCGAACTGCATCCGAATAGCAGAAGGTTCACCGCTTTTATTTTTGAAGGCCGAAATTACCATTTTAAGAGATTACCATTCGGCTTAGTGAACTCAGTGGCCATATTCGTCAAATGTATGGACGAGATACTGGGCCACAGCACATTACAGTTTACGACAGTTTATGTCGACGACCTCTTGATCGCATCTAACAATTGGGAAGAGCACTGTGACCGGGTGGCACAAGTATTACAAAAATTGGAAGACAACCATATTACACTAAAATTAGACAAATCACAATTAATCGCAAAGGAAGTGCAATTCTTGGGGTTTAACTTGTCAGAGTATGGAATTACACCATCCCAGGAGAAGATGGAGGCAATTCAGCGTTTCCCCGTCCCGAAGAACAAAAAGCAATTACAATCGTTCCTCGGAATCTGTAATTATTATCAAAAATTCCAAAACAATTATTCTGAACTGACAGCTCGATTTTCAGCACAGCTATCATCGAAGGAAAAATGGAAATGGGGATCAGATCAAGACTCGACATTTGAATTAATTAAAGAGAAGTTTCTCGAAACTGTTATGCTGCATCACCCTAATTTTGAGAAGCAGTTTTTCATGAACTGTGACGCTAGCGACCTAAGCCTTGGTTCTGTACTATATCAAGAAGACCAAGACGGGAATCATCAAGTGATCAGTTTCGCAAGCCGAACTTTGAACAAATGCGAACGTAACTACCATACAACGGAAAAGGAATTATTGAGTATAGTGTTTGCGTGTGAAAAATTTAGGACTTTTATTTTGGGATATACAGTAACAGTAAGGACAGACCACAAATCTATTTCATTTCTTAAAACTGCAAGTTAAAGCACGGTAGATTAACGAGATGGACTCTTACACTCCAAGAGTACAACATACAGTGGGAGTACATACCAGGGAAGAGCAACACAGCTGCAGACGTGTTGTCCCGAATAAACATCAACGCCCAAACTTTTGAAGGAGAGAGGGAAACCATTGCGAAGGTCTACCATCTACTGAAAAGTACATCTGAGCTCACTAACATATTATCTGATATAACCATTCATCAACAGCAAGATCCCAAAGTATCACTGATTATCCAGAAACTAGCAAACAATAATGCAAACATAAAACATTACTACTGTACTCATAATCAGTTATTGTTCACCAAACATGATAAAAATGGTGAAAGATGGAAGGTAGTTATACCAAAAGCCCTAGAAAAAGAATTGACCATCGACTACCACATACGCTATGGTCACATGGGCGCAGTAAAGGTCGTAAAGGCATTGCAGGAACATGTGCATTTCAAGGACATGAGTAGAAAGGTAAGAAAATACGTCCAGAATTGTAATATTTGCCAACTGGTAAAATGCAGCAATGAGAAACGAGAAGGAGTGATGATACCAATTACATCGACGGCAAAGTTAGAAAAAATTTTCTTGGACATTTGTGGACCATTTCCACGGAGTGGTGGAAGACACCAATATAAGTATATCATCATCATATTTGACCACTACACCAAATATACTAAGCTGTGCCCACTTAATCGAGCTACGACAAGTAAAATACTGGAGATAGTCATAAATAAGTATATACCCGAAGTGGGTAAACCATTGACGATAATTACAGACCATGGAACGCAATTCCGAGGACGAAAGTGGCGGGAAACACTGATCCATCTGGGAATAAAGACATACAAAACATCGGTGTACCACCCCAACAGCAACCCTGCTGAGAGAGTGTTGAGAGAAGTAGGAAGGATTTTAAGAACCTACTGTCACAGCCAGCAGAGGAAGTGGGAGGAGTATCTATCCCCGGCTGAAGACTTCCTAAACCTAGCCTACCATCAATCGACTGACGAAACACCCTACATGGCTATGTATGAGAAAAGACCACCCCGGGAGATCACAGAGATCATTAATTTTCCAATAAGTGCAGAGGTCAAATTTAACAGAACAAAATTCTATAATAATGCAGTTGAAAGAGCTAATAAACTGAGGCTCAAGTACAAAAAATTGCAACCCAAAGTTATCAAATATGAAGTGGGAGATCGAGTACTTATCAAAAATCGAGAACTCCCAAGTACTATCAAGGGCATTGCAAAGAAACTGCTACTGCTATATACCGGACCGTATACTGTGACTAAGAACAATCTAAACAACACTTATGAATTGCAGGACCCTATTACAAAAAAGATAAAGGGTACTTACAATCAAACTTCAATGAAAAGATATATTGACAATTAAAATATGGGAATAAAAGTGAAAAGTTAGCGATAAGAATTATTTTATTATGGATATTATTTAAGGATGAAAATATTTGTTATGAAAAATGAAAGTATATTTATGAATAACTGTTGACTATATCAAGATGAAGAATGAAATATGGCCATGAAGGTTATTGTTATTTAAAAAGTGAAAAATGAAAATATGATTATAAAAATAGATGTTGACTAAAGAAAAAGGATGTATTATTGCTATGAAAATTATTATGTGTTTATATTAAATGAGAAGTAACTGTATAACTATGTATTGAACATTGAATATGTATTGTAATCTTATAATGTGAGAAAACATGCTCCCAAAGAATTAATGTAAAGGATTCAGAACATTGTATTTATGAATAATACCGTACTATTGAAAAAGGAAAAATATTTACGAGAACGACACCCTCCATCCCTGGCACAATTATTTCCAAGAGCCTAGTCAACCAGTAAAACTTAACATCATACCCGTACTAATAAAAAAAAAAAAAAAATACATACGAGACTGACGCATTACATCCTAGGCACATATGAATTCCAAGACCCACGTCAACAAGTAATAAGAACACCTCACCCGTACTATTGAAAAAGGAAGAAGGAGCAAATGAGAAGTTGGAAGAATAAACCCAAAGAAATGTATTAATGTAGACAAACCACCACACACAACCACATTGTTTCTAGTGTATTTTACTAGAGAAAAGCCAATACCACATGGAATATAAACACCAAATAAAACCATGAGAAAGAAGAAAAAAAATAAATGTACTTATGAATTATATCTAGAAGAATAAAACCTGAAATGAAGAATATGACGAGACGACGTTCAAAGTGATACAAAATGAAGAGATTAATCAATGATGAAGAAGAATGAAAAGTAATATACTAACGAAGATAATCATGAGAGTATACCAGTGAGGAAATGTAAAACAAACTATCCCTATAATATGTGAAGAATATCGTTAAGTTGAATCAAGAAAAGAGAGTATAACAATGTATAAACCGCAGATGCGTGAATTAATCCCAAGGATATTTATTATTTGTCAGAAGAACGACCACTATTATTATTTTTTGATGATTTGAGATGAATTGACTGATGAATAATGCCAGCAATCATTTATTATTATTGAAGGAGATGATTTGCCTCCATATTTATTGAAGTTAGTATGGCCAGTAGAGTTGAATAGCCATAGTGAGCCGCTCTAAACTGCCCCAGCTAAGCTTATGTTAGGGAATTAGGGAACTAAATAAACGAGGGAGATGATTACATAGAGAAGATATAAATATGATTCAAATAGAAGAAAGTGAAAGGGATATATGGAAAAAACATGTGAATCGACATGGAATGTACAACAATTGATAAATTCTTCAATGAAAAATATAGTATAATAATTCAGAATTAATCAATTCTTATAGGAAGGCATATGTAACGTTACCAAATATGGTAGTTACATAAAATAAGCTAATATAATGTCAAGTAAGAGAAAAGCATGGAAATATGTCTAGATAAATAAACCTAAGTGTATAAAAGTGTGTATCTACAAATATATTTAATATAAAAATCCAACGATGAGAAAGATAATATTAACATAGCAACGTCAAATACAAAATGAAGAAAGAAAATGACCATGAGCCAAAACAAAATATCAGTAACCAGACCCAATAGGATCCAACAGTGAGGGAATCCGACAAAATAAGGACCAATAAACTCCAACAGCGAGGAAATAAATAAAGATAGTGACTACAACGAAAATATTGAAGAAGAAGAAAGAAGAAGGACAAGGAAGCGTACCATGAAGAGAGAAGAAGACGGATAGATCATGCAAGGACTCAACATAAACCACGTGTACTAAAGACAATATAAGTGACCAAAAGAAGTGATGATTATCAAATATGAAAAGAAAACCAGTGTTTAACATTTAAGGAACCACAAACAATTACAGTGAGTACTTAACATAGATGTGAAACCTGTGAATAGTTAACTAATTTCAACTGAATAAACCACACAAACAATCCCAGTGATGAAGTTTATAGTGTAAGAAAATATGTTAATTTCATAATGAAACAGCAAGAATTAAAATAGTCAAATAAACACAGACAATGAGTGTGACTAATTTAATAAAGGTTGTGATCAATACAGATAATCATAAGACCACCAGAATAGAATAAAATAGAACAATTATGTTATTGTTCATAGAGAACTGACAACAAATAAAAAACTAAATATCACTATAATATTGACGACTCGGAACACAAAGTTTTTTATAAGTAAAAACGTAAAGTTTTTCCTTACAGCCTAAACCGGCTTTCACCTATAGAAGGCTTCATCAGAGGCTGTCGTTAGTAGCGCTGCTCGTCTTGTTGTTGGCAACGAGAAAGTGTTTCGAAAGATTGAAGCTGTGTGTGTGTGGTGAGATGTGTTCGAATAATGCGTTCGATTTGAATTGTGTCTGTTCGTTTAGGATGTCGTTTTTATTTGTTTTTGTGTGTTTGTATATTTCTAATTGTTCTAGAGTGTCTAGTTTTCGGCCTTTTGTGTGTATGTGTAGTATGTTCATGTTATTGTCGATGTTTTTATATGTGTGGTTTGCTTCAATGAGGTGGTTTGCGAAGGTAGATTCTGTAGTGGTGTGGAGTGCTTTTGTGTGTTCAATGTATCTCTGTTTGAAGCTACGTCCTGTCTGGCCTATGTAGAATTTACTGCAATTTGAACAATTTAGTTTATATACACCGGGTAGATCGAATTTGTTTTGTGCTTTGGGCATGCGTTTTGATAGTGTGTGTTCTGTTTTGTTAGTAGTTTTGTAAGCGATTCTGTATCCTGCTTTTTTGAATTTGTGGGCAATTTTTTCTGTTTGTTTGTTGATGTATGTTAGTGTTATGAATTTGTTGTTTTCTGTCTTTGTCTGTTGTTTGTTTTGTGTTTTGTGTAGGAGTTTACTGACTATTGTTCTGTCATAACCGTTAGATTCTGCTAGATATTTTATCGTGTTTAGTTCGTCTTTGTAGTCTATTTCATCTAAGGGGATGTTGTTAAGTCTATGTATCATGGTTCTAAAAGCAGCTAGTTTGTGTTGTATTGGGTGATTGGAGGTGTTGTGTATTAGTGTGTCAGTTGTAGTTGGTTTTCTGTATATACTGAATTTGTGCCTGTGTTCTAGTTTTGTGATGGAGAGGTCTAAGAAGTTTATGGTATTGTTGTGTTCGTATTCGGCAGTGAAGGTTATGTTTTGGTTATGACGGTTATGACAGAACAATAGTCAGTAAACTCCTACACAAAACAAACAACAGACAAAGACAGAAAACAACAAATTCATAACACTAACATACATCAACAAACAAACAGAAAAAATTGCCCACAAATTCAAAAAAGCAGGATACAGAATCGCTTACAAAACTACTAACAAAACAGAACACACACTATCAAAACGCATGCCCAAAGCACAAAACAAATTCGATCTACCCGGTGTATATAAACTAAATTGTTCAAATTGCAGTAAATTCTACATAGGCCAGACAGGACGTAGCTTCAAACAGAGATACATTGAACACACAAAAGCACTCCAAACCACTACAGAATCTACCTTCGCAAACCACCTCATTGAAGCAAACCACACATATAAAAACATCGACAATAACATGAACATACTACACGTACACACAAAAGGCCGAAAACTAGACACTCTAGAACAATTAGAAATATACAAACACACAAAAACAAATAAAAACGACATCCTAAACGAACAGACACAATTCAAATCGCACGCATTATTCGAACACATCTCACCACACACACACAGCTTCAATCTTTCGAAACACTTTCTCGTCGCCAACAACAAGACGAGCAGCGCTACTAACGACAGCCTCTGATGAAGCCTTCTATAGGTGAAAGCCGGTTTAGGCTGTAAGGTAAAACTTTACGTTTTTACTTATAAAAAACTTTGTGTTCCGAGTCGTCAATATTATAGTGATATTTAGTTAAGTAACGGACACGTCATGGACAACGAAATCCAAGAAAATAAAAAACCTTTGTTATGTATCAAACAAAGTGACAGGAATTGAATTCAACCAATGACCAGAAAAATATTGTAATTAATACAACAAGATTTGTGTTATTGTTTAAGAAGGAGTTGTATAAACATGTGTAACAAAATAATTAAAATATTATAGTAAGATACCATACTGAAGTCATGTTAGTAGTAGAAAAATACTGCATTAAAACATGTGGCACATTGTTACATAACCCCATAGGGAAGACACCTATGAAACAGAAAATCATACATGTTAATGTAAATAATTGATCATCAACTATGATATCAATCAAGAATTTCTTATAAATAATAATAAATCCTAAGAGACAATGTATTATATTGCAGCACAATGCAAATAAAACAAAGCAAATATAATGGCACAGAGATAGTAGAGATGGAACAAGTATGCCAATTTAGTTAGACAAAATACAATATCAAAACAAATACCAATGTTAATAAAAGTATTACCAGTAGTGAGATAAATATCTGGTACTACCTTGAGAACAGATTCTGAACATAATAATAACAGTATTGTAACTAAAATATTGTAAACTAACTAACTATGTACATATAACCAGAAGTAAGCTGAACCATTGTATAACTAACTAGCTAAGAAAAATACTGTATCAAAGATTAAACACAGATTGTTAAGGTTGTTACCAGTAGTAAGAGGGAATCCCAATGCTACTTTGAGAACAGACTATGACCATAAAAACAGTCATTTTATATACAAATAATTAAAAACCAAATGACTATAATGAAAGAACCCAGATGTAAACAAACCATGAGGAGCAAGTAATTTATGAAAAATATAACATGTAAACTTGTTTAAAAGTAAATGAAAACATTATCAAGAGTCAGAATAATGTCTAATACTACTTTGGAAACCCAAACCAAGTGTAACAATAACAACTTAGTTATTATTTCTTTTATGAATTTGCTAACTGCTATAATTATTTATTGTTCGACTAAGCTTTTCGTCATTACTGACATCTTCAGGTCTTAAACAACCTTTTAAATACTTAAAAAATTCCCTTATATTTTTATATTTATCTGCTTGCAATTCGCATGTTTTATTCTTCGTATTGTTTAAATTAGCAGCCATCCTTACTATTTAACTTACTATTCAAGTAATAGTAAGGATGGCTGCTAATTTAAACAATACGAAGAACTTAGTTATTGTATTAACAAAAATAAATGACTACCATGATATGACACAACATAAACAGACCCATTACTGAAAAATTGAAGGGTTCTGAACTAGCTAAAAGCTAAAAATTATGTATAATGAATTAGGTACAATGTGTGTACACTAATTACAATTAGTACATGATACAATTTATATAGAGAAACCCAGAAATAAGGTAACAATTGTATATAAGAGATACGAGGGGACTAAAAAATTGTAAATATTAGATTAAACACAGTCATATACCAATATTTTAGTGTAAAATTATGTAAATAGACGTTACTAGTATTATTAGATTGCAATATTACTGTTTTAAATAAGAAAAATTAGTTTTAAGCACATTTATGAAAAATCAAATATGGACGCCCAAAGACGCCATAACGAGATATTGTTTAGGGAACAATTATTCCCAAATTTTGAATCAAACCAATTGAGATATGGACTCAGAGTGTTTATTTAAAAAGTGTTTTAATATAAATAAGTAAAATTTGGTGTAATAGACTTATAAATATAAGATACACCACAAATAATTAATAAAATCGTCATAGTGATAGAAGTGATGGACGGAAAATAATCATTCTTAGACTTAAATTAAAGCACAGGATGTCCGCAATTCACTGACATCAACCATTTAACGATAGGACATAGATTAAGAAAGTTTTTCAACCAATAGAATGAATGAACCTTAGGCAGACGAGCAGGAGACGCTTCGAAGAAGCATCACAGTTCACGATCAGTCTTTCGACGGAGAGGCCACGCCACTCGCCAACATGAAAAAGTTTTAATTTTGAATTTGTGCGCGGCAGTGACATTAAGTAAATCAACATACATAACCTTAACACTACACCAATATATACGAGTGAAATGTGCGGAGTTATTTATTTAAACAAGTACGATTAGTGTATAATGTCAATCGTACTCGCGAGTGTTGTGAAAGATAAAAAACAGGGAGTACAATTTTTATTTAAATAATATTGAAACAGAAATAATAATTTCGTAAACAAATAATTTTGATACTACGCAAGTCAGAAAAGGCGAAGTATCAAAAACCATGATTGAATTATCAGAATTAAAAGAAATATTAATTCACAATTATTAAAATATTGAAAAAATATTTTAATTATTTATCATTATTAAAAAATTATGTTTGAAGCATTTATTACTAAATACGAGTAATAACAATAGTCACTCAATTGACTAAAATTGTTTTCTTGATTTTTCGATGTTTTAAAGTAAACATTATTAGCTTTCATACGAAAGAATAAATGTAATCCTGATAATAACACATCAATATATTACGAATAATGTGTTTATATTTAGATTAAGTAATAATAAATATTAAGAAATAGTTAACCATTATAACAATACCCGTTATAACATAACCTTAGAATCGTAACGGCAACTTGCCAATTTCACTGTTAGCAGTCTGTTCTCAAGTAAAATCCAAACCAGAGAATAATAACAAGAGTTTTTTAATAAATTTTTCTCTTGCAAATAGATAATTCTCAAAGCGAATTATTAAAATAAAGTGATACATTTTAACTGTACAAGCCAACGAGCTTGATAATTGTCAGACGAGTACTATAAGTTGCGTGCGCATTCCCGCGTACGATAGTACCATAACTATCAGATATATGGTATTAATTTTCGATTTTTATATTTGTTTGTTTATTATTAATTATTGTTCATTTTATATCGTTATTAATATTACATCTTGTACCTGGTATCATGCTACCTAAAAGAACCTTACGAATATGGTAATTCACTGATACAAGAGAACATAACCTCTTGAAATTAACTTATTGTACAACTAACAGGTTTACCAGCCTTGAGGCTGAACAGAGTCTTATTTTGAATTTTTAATTGTAATTATTATCTAAAAGGTTGTTAGCTATTGATTGTTCATTGTTCAAAGATTTTATAATATCTCGAATTGTTAATAAACCTCCACTTTTATTACCAGTGAAAAGAGTATCATTTCAATTCTAAATTAGTTCATTTATTCTTAATCAGTTCTCCCAAAGGTGGCGGAAGAGTTTAAATAGATCTAATAATTCAGAATATTATTTAGATATTATTTCATTTATATTGTGTGTGATAACTATATTAAATATTCAACCTGAATATCTATCTGTATATAAAGTGTATGTATTTCAGCGGAACCGTCACTGAACAGGACTGAAATATCCACGTGTGGTAAGTGAGGGAGGTATATAACAGAGTGCGCAAAACATTTTAAATCAAAAAAGTGGATTATTAATACGCACCCATTAAACAATACAATCACACTAATAACCATAATAGTTACAATTACGACATTTTATAAAAAACAACATTATCGTAGATACCGGTGCGTATCTGCACTCACACTACATCACTATAAATCTACACTTGTACTTGTAAAGTTCATTTACAAGTTGACGCTCCATCGCGGAGCAGAAGTGAGTGAAGCTCCACTAAGAAGAGTTATAAGATATTATCGTACTATCTACGAATCTATAATAATAATACTCACACTACTATACCTACCACCATAAATACCTGTACTTGTAAGAAACTTGTTATTTTACAATATTGAGAAAAGTATATTTTAATAAAATTACATTTTTTTTTGATTTTCTGCCTGCCATATAGGTGATGTTTGAATTTCAAGTTTATTATTGTTTATGTGTATTACTAGTGTTTTTTATTGAATTGTATTGTTTAGTATGTATGTATAATCAAATGTTAGAATAAGTTAGTTTATGTTTTAATTAGATGTTCAATTTATTTGTTTTTCTGATTATTAGTAGTAATGAAGGAAATTGATAGATTCAGATAAAAGATTTTTAGTTTGTTGGTTTTGAAGAAGGAAATGATAATAGAACAGATTGATGTGGAGCTTATATGAATTTTTAACCAAATCTTATGGTTAGAATTTAACTTGTTTACTGTATCGTAAATTGAAAAATAATTTTAAAAAAGTTAAGGAGTTCGTTTATAAGATAGTATGAATAGGTGTATGCGCCCAGTATTGCCAAAGGCGACCCAGTATGCATGAAAAGGGGGAACATATCGGTTGAGGAACTGGCATGGTATAAGACCAGGGGTGTGGATTTTGGGGTGCTATGATAGAAGGTTAGGTGCGCTGTGGTGCGTGTCTGTTCGATTTTATGATGTTGGGATCTCGGATAGAGAAGTCCAGTAATATCGTTCAGGTGCGGCCATAGTCGCCGAGCCAGGGGGTAGTTTACCCATGATGTATAAGAACTAATGGGGGGTTGTTGGCACCATATCATCACCAACTCTCTTAGGGGTTTAACAATGAGATTTCTTCTGTTTCGACAGAAGATCTCTCATTGGGGGGGTATTGTAACGGGACTAATCGGGGGGCTTTTTATTTTATTAATTTTGGGTAAATTCATTTTCCACCTGTGTGATCAGCCACGTGTTATATAAAAGCTTTACTCGAACAAAGGAGCTGTGATGAAGCAAGTACAATGGATGTACGTATCGCACACAACTTCGTAATTCTCAGAACTGTGATAATATGTTACGCGCAACCACAACCCGGGCGCGGACGGGACGCTAAGCAGATCAACCGACGCTGCCGAAAATGGCGCAAAGACGAAGTTTTGTGCGACATACGGTCCGAGCTGGAGGAAGTATGGCTAAGGACACGCCTTTTCCAATGACGTTAACCAGTGAACCCTAGATTTTGTCCACTGCCATCACCCACAAATAACACGGGTTACCTGAACAACTACTAAGACTTTTGCAGCAAAGGCTATGAACAACGACGAAATTCGTTAGCAGAGAAGGCAGTGATGTCCGCCCGCATGTAAAGGCAGTCGAGATACCGTCGCGCCCATGGCCGGACGCTCGCTACGACTCAGAGGTCCCAAATAAACTTTTTCAGATGTAAAAGTCTAAACATCTATAAACTACCACCAAACAGTGAAACAAAAATCTCAGAGTGACGTGAGTGGAGTGAAAGGACGGGATTGTAAAAGTGGTGAACAGACGAAACATTCGAGTCGGTACACAGTGAGGCACGAGATGTAGGTTAAGTAGGCGACTCCCCATTTGGTTAAATAATTTAATGCGAAAGAGCTCTCTTAATTAAAGGAACTATCTAAATGTATGTGAATGTAGTGTGTGGATGTAAATACTGGGCCGCTTTTCTAAGTATGTATATCTATATAAGATTTAACGTAGTAATTCAACCACGGAAATGATTGATTGTATTTTTGTTCTATTTTATGTAATTGTTAAAAAATAAGTCGAACAGTAAATCCATTTGTTCCATCATATAAAATGTTTTAGCTGTAAATTATTACGCCATAACCACTTCCTAATATTCTGTGCTGGCAAACTCGTCTAACGTTCTCGGGGGTTTTCTGAATTTTAAAATGTAGTCAGATAGCGGGATTTTTATAAGGGCAAGAGTGTTTTAAGTTTACATGTTTATCTAAAAAAATATGTTGGCGACCTGGGCAGTTTCTAAAGGTAAGTTTCACGGGGAATATGACGGTAAGTAAAATTCTGGCAGCGGTGAGTATTATGATTGTAATATTTTTAAAAAAGGTAAAAGAGTAGTATCTTCACAGTGGCGACTCGCTGCCAGGATGTTCGTATAAAAATTATAGGAACTAGACCTGTTTTAAAGCACAGAAAATAGGATTTGGTAACGGCGTATGTGTAAAAAATAATCGTATATATTTACGTTAAAGGTTATGTTTGGGTTATTGTGTTTATGATTGTGTTAGGTGTTTTGATTTTATATGTGTAGTTTTATAATAATAGTGGTTTTTATATATAAAGGGTGTTGTATAAATAAATTTTGAATATGGGTGAAGTACGAGAGAATGATATTGGTTTCGCGTGGGAGGAGTGGGAAAGCGAATTTAGAGGGGTTGTAGGTGAAATGACAGACGAGGGGTGGGGTAAGTTAGATGATAATTTAACGCGGATGGAAGAACAAGAAGAGGGAATATTCGCAGAGATTAAGAAACATAGTGAGATGACAAATAATAAAGGTAAGGTAGTTGAAGTAATAGTGGTAGAAAATAAGGCAGTAAATAGGCCTAGTGATAATGATGATAGTGTGGTGGTGGTAAATAAAGGTAGAGAGAAAGACCAAGTTAACAAGAATAAAGTCGATCAGGTGGCAGATAATGAGGTCAATAATGATAATATGAGTGAATCTGATTGTAAGATGAGTGTAATGGATATGTTGCAAATGATTAAGAAAGGTTTGGAGGAATATAGGGGTGTTATGAACAAGGGTTTTGATATGATGGATAAACGTTTTGATGAGTTACACACAATAATGGATAAACAAGATGAAAAGTGGAGACTAAAGACAGACCGATTAAAGGAGAACTCAGAAGCTGAATTAAAACAGGTAAGTGTTTGTGGTGGTAGCAATATAACGAAAAATAACGGAGGAATAGTAGACAAGGTAAGTGGTGGTAGTAATACAAGTAATTATAATGATGAAATAACGTTAAATAAGAATATATCTGAAAATGGGGTATCTAAGAATGATACGGTGAATAATAGTGAAAATAAGAGGAGAAAGTTAGTTGGTGTTAGTAATGGAGTAATGATTAGTATTGATGAGTTGGAGGAAGAATGTAGAGATAATTTAAAGGGTCAACAGGGGGCAAATTTTTATGGGGTTAAATGTGAAACAGAGTTTTCACAAGTTGTTAATGGGGATAAAAGATCCTCACTAGGACATTTGTGTGACGATGGGTCGGCAAATGGTCAAATAAGTTTTTTGTGTTTATCTGGTAGGGCCAGATGGTGTTTAAAGAATTTTGTGGTATTGCCCTCTGTGTGGAATGAGAATGTGAAATGTAGTGAGAAATATTGTGATGAAAGTGATTATGGGAGAGAGAAAGAGTTAGAGTGGTTCAAGATAAATAGAGGTTATGGAGAGTTGATGGAGAAGATGAATATTAAGAGAATTATGATAAATAATGTAGACATACCTTGTGCAGTAGTAGACAATGATTATATTGATGATAAATATGTACCTGTAGGAAGAATTAGTGTACTTGTAGTAGAAGAATATGATGAGAAAATAACTGACTTTAGATTGAATAAAACTACTGATGGAGACCAGACCAAAATCAATGATGTAGACAGGTTTTATGATTTGATAATAAGGTGGAATAATCCAGTAAATTATTATGTGGGTTTTACGGAGCAATTTGAAGTACTAGAGAATTATTATATTAAATTTAATAAATTGAGTGTGGACAAGAACGATTTATGTTATAAATATGTTAGATTATTATTCGATGATGGAGGCTGAACATAAACTTAATAAATGGACATTTTAAATATTTTGATTTATGGTTCTGACCTTGCTGATTTTGGAAATGAAGTGTGGTAAAATTGAACAATTAATGACGAAGAATTTGTAAATAATTGATAGTGAAATTAGTTGTGTGTATTGTAACAGGTATATAATGTAAACAATGTGTGTAAGTAATTGTTTTAATAATAATAAGATTATTTCAGTAGACTAAATAAATAATGAAAATAATTTTGAAGAAAGTAATTAATGAATTGTAATTGTTTTGATTATAATTAAAAATGTTGTGTTTTCAATAATTGATTTAATTAAAATAATTGGAGATGTTTGAAAATTTTGATTGATTTAAAATGGTATATAATTGAATTTTTCTAATAAATTTAAATTATTTTATGAGATGTGAATTTGACAATAATTAATAAATAAATAAATGTAAAATTGTTTAGTATGGAATAACATTGGAGTTAAAATGATTCAGAAGGTACAGGGAGTTATTGATGTTTATATTTGTGTGCTTATGACAGGGTATGAGCGATGTACTGTGAGTATCAATTTTATAATACAAGTAAAATAGAGTAAAATGTTTACAGGTGTTAAAAGATGTTAATTTAAATGATGGAAGTAATTTGCGATAGTTGAGAATTTTAAAGGGAATGTAAAAGATAGATTTTTGGTGATTAATATTTTGTTGGGACATGTAGATCAGTCCAAGTTAAGTTTAGAAGTGGAGTTGAAGAGAATAATATTGTTATGAATAATGTAATGTAGAATTTGAGAATATTGATAGTGACACAGTAGCTATGGGGAAAATATGTAGAGTATTGATGGATATATTGAGTTAATAAATAAGTAAAAGGAGAAATTTGTAGTTGAAAGTGAGGTATTGGTAGAGTAATTAGTTGATGGGAATTTTGTAAGGGGGTGGTGTGTAAGGAGTCCGCAACGACAGGCGTTGTGGCGGGTAGCAGTGGGTTTTAAGGGAGTGATTGCCGGGTACATAGGATGGGCAAGATGTGGAGACGGTGGTGAGTTGAGGGAACACACATCCTGAGTACAAAGGGGTAGAGAGTATATTTGTTATATAAGGGTAGAATGATGCGATATGAGTTGAGTAGTAAGTTGGGTTTAGAGAATGTTTGATAGATGTTTTTGATAGAGGGGTGTCATATTAGTTAAAGCTGTTAATAATTGTTAGAGTCAGAGGGGGGAAGATTATAAATGTATACATGCCAAGTGGTAAATCAAGTTATTATGAATAATTAAATCACCCAAGCTAATGGAGATTGAGAATGTTAAAGAAAGTAAATCAGAGTTAAAATGAAAAAATTAATTGAAACAAGTGACAAATTTTAATAGAATTTGAGAATAATGTAAAGCTATAAAATGTGTAATTTTGATTAATTTAAATGTCAATTTTATTGTTAATTGTAATAGTAAGCATGTTAATTTTGAATGTCTTATTGTATTATGTTTGAAGGTAAGAATTTTAAAGATGTTTAAGGTATTTTATGATGTAGCCTATGTATAACCTATGTAGGTCAAGGTCGTTGACTTGACCCAGTGTGATCAGCTGATGGTTGATATTATAAACTAGACCAGTTTTGGCAATGAAGTGATGCAAATTTTGTTGTTTAATTGATTTAAATAATTTTAAATTTTCTGAATATTGAGAAAAGTATATTTTAATAAATTTACATTTTTTTTTGAAAAAAAAAAATTTTTTTTTATTTTCTGCCTGCCATATAGGTGATGTTTGAATTTCAAGTTTATTATTGTTTATGTGTATTACTAGTGTTTTTTATTGAATTGTATTGTTTAGTATGTATGTATAATCAAATGTTAGAATAAGTTAGTTTATGTTTTAATTAGATGTTCATTTTATTTGTTTTTCTGATTATTAATAGTAATGAAGGAAATTGATAGATTCAGATAAAAGATTTTTAGTTTGTTGGTTTTGAAGAAGGAAATGGTAATAGAACAGATTGATGTGGAGCTTATATGAATTTTTAACCAAATGTTATGGTTAGAATTTAACTTGTTTACTGTATCGTAAATTGAAAAATAATTTTAAAAAAGTTAAGGAGTTTGTTTATAAGATAGTATGAATAGGTGTATGCGCCCAGTATTGCCAAAGGCGACCCAGTATGCATGAAAGGGGGAACATATCGGTTGAGGATCTGGCATGGTATAAGACCAGGGGTGTGGAATTTGGGATGCTATGATAGAAGGTTAGGTGCGCTGTGGTGCGTGTCTGTTCGATTTTATGGTGTTGGGATCTCGGATAGAGAAGTCCAGTAATATCGTTCAGGTGCGGCCATAGTCGTCGAGCCAGGGGGGTAGTTTACCCATGATGTATAAGAACTAATGGGGGGTTGTTGGCACCATATCATCACCGACTCTCTTAGGGGTTTAACAATGAGATTTCTTCTGTTTCGACAGAAGATCTCTCATTGGGGGGGTATTGTAACGGGACTAATCGGGGGGGGGGCTTTTTATTTTATTAATTTTGGGTAAATTCATTTTCCACCTGTGTGATCAGCCACGTGTTATATAAAAGCTTTACTCGAACAAAGGAGCTGTGATGAAGCAAGTACAATGGAATGTACGTATCGCACACAACTTCGTAATTCTCAGAACTGTGATACTATGTTACGCGCAACCACAACCCGGGCGCGGACGGGACGCTAAGAAGATCAACCGACGCTGCCGAAAATGGCGCAAAGACGAAGTTTTGTGTGACATACGGTCCGAGCTGGAGGAAGTATGGCTAAGGACATGCCTTTTCCAATGACGTTAACCAGTGAACCCTAGATTTTGTCCACTGCCAACACCCACAAATAACACGGGTTACCTGAACAACTACTAAGACTTTTGCAGCAAAGGCTATGAACAACGACGAAATTCGTTAGCAGAGAAGGCAGTGATGTCCGCCCGCATGTAAAGGCAGTCGAGGTACCGTCGCGGCCACGGCCGGACGCTCGCTACGACTCAGTGGTCCCAAATAAACTTTTTCAGATGTAAAAGTCTAAACATCTATAAACTACCACCAAACAGTGAAACAAAAATCTCAGAGTGACGTGAGTGGAGTGAAAGAAGGGGATTGTAAAAGTGGTGAACAGACGAAACATTCGAGTCGGTACACAGTGAGGCACGAGATGAAGGTTAAGTAGGCGACTCCCCATTTGGTTAAATAATTTAATGCGAAAGAGCGCTCTTAATTAAAGGAACTATCTAAATGTATGTGAATGTAGTGTGTGGATGTAAATACTGGGCTGCTTTTCTAAGTATGTATATCTATATAAGATTTAACGTAGTAATTCAACCACGGAAATGATTGAGTGTATTTTTGTTCTATTTTATGTAATTGTTAAAAAATAAGTCGAACAGTAAATCCATTTGTTCCATCATATAAAATGTTTTAGCTGTAAATTATTACGCCATAACCACTTCCTAATATTCTGTGCTGGCAAACTCGTCTAACGTTCTCGGGGGTTTTCTGAATTTTAACATGTAGTCAGATAGCGGGATTTTTATAAGGGCAAGAGTGTTTTAAGTTTACATGTTTATCTAAAAAATATGTTGGCGACCTGGGCAGTTTCTAAAGGTAAGTTTCATGGGGAATATGACGGTAAGTAAAATTCTGGCAGCGGTGAGTATTATGATTGTAATATTTTTAAAAAAGGTAAAAGAGTAGTATCATCACATGCAAACCACCTCGTTGAAGCAAACCACACATATAAAAACATCGACAATAACATGAACATTCTACACGTACACACAAAAGGCCGAAAACTAGACACTCTAGAACTATTAGAAATATACAAAAACAAATAAAAACGACATCCTAAACGAACAGACACAATTCAAATCGCATGCATTATTCGAACACATCTCACCACACACACACACACACAGCATCGATCTTTCGAAAAACTATCCCGCCTCCAACAACAAGACGGACAGCGCTACCTACGGCAGCCTCTGATGAAGCCTTCTAAAGGTGAAAGCCGGTTTAGGCTGTAAGGTAAATCTTTACAATTTTACTTATAAAATACTTAGTGTTCCGAGTCGTCAAACAATAGTGATATTTAACCCTGTTATTCCACAAACTAAATACAATTTAAAATTTATTTATTTGTTAATTATTATCAAAATTAAACCTCATAAAATAATTTAAATTCATCATGAAAATTCAAATATATAACATTTTAAATCAATTAAAATATTTAAGCATCTCAAATTATTTGCATTCCATCAAGTATTGAAAACACAACATTTTAATTACATTACTTCCAAAACAACTACAATTTATTTATTATAAACTCATTATGGTATTTATTTAGTCTGCAAAATATTATTATTATTATCACAACAATTTCTACTACCTACACACACTGTTTACATTACATACTTGTTACAATACATACACAATTAATTTCACTAACATTTATTTTCAAATCTTCATCATTAATTGTTCAATGTTACCACACTTCATTTCCAAATTCAGCAAGGTCATAACCATACATTAAAATATTCAATATATTTAAATGTCCATTTATTGATTTCTTATCTAACCGCCATCGTTGTATAATAGTCTTATTTTTTTATAACACTTCTCATTCTTACTCACACTCAATTTATTATTATTATTATTAACATAACCCATTACCTCTATGTCATTCGTTATACCATTATAATTTATACGATTATTTCCTTTTATTATTTCATAAACCTTGTCAATATTAGTTATTTTTGTCCAGTCTCCATCAGTATTTTTGTTCATCCTACAGCAATTTATTTTCTCCTCATATTCATTTACTATACTCATTAAAACATCAGGTAAGTTATTATTATTTATACAGGTATCATCAAAATAATTATCAATCTCTATTTTACAAGGTAAGTATTTTATATTGTTTATCTTCACCACTTCTAACCTCTCTCTCAACTCTTTATAATTTCTCTTTAACTGATATATTATTATCTCCCTATCTGCACACAACTCTCTCTTAAAACATCTTTCATCATCATAACCCCTGTCACTATCCCCCTTAACTATCTCATTCCATGCAAAGGGCCACACAAACTTACTATATGTCTTGGCACTTCCAAGATCATCACAAAAAATAAAGGGACCATTTTGAGACACCATGTCTCCCACATAACTACTGGAGGAAACTCTGTCCTCATTAAACATCTGTGAAACCTCTGTTTCACTATAAACTTGGGGAAAATTTGCCCTTTGCCCATCTAAATTTTCATTACACACGCTCACTGACTAATAAACATTTGTTTCTACTACTTCATTATCACATACTACTTCCACTATATTTTCAGAGTTGCAATTAACATCATTATCATCACTACTCAATACTTTACTATCTACCACTACCTCTTCCACTATTTTGTCATTATTAATATTTATCATAACCATCACATTGTCATCTAATTTCTTATTCCGTATTTGATTGAATTTACGTTCTAAATTTTTATTCATTTCATCAATCTTTTTCTCGCAACTGCTACTTATTGATTCTAATATTTGGTCTTTCATTGTATCAAACATTCATCCATCTCATTTAGACGTTTATTCATATTAACCTCAAACTTAGCATTTTGTGTATTTATTTCGTCAAAACGACTATTTATAACATCAAATTTACTATTCTGTATGTCAAATTTAATATTTTGTTCATTGAATCGACTATTCTGTTCATCAAATTTAGCGTCAAATTTACAGTTCATTTTATCGAAGTCATTTTTGACTTCTTTATTGTGTTCTTTCAATTCATTAAATTGTTCTAGCAAAAAGCTCATTACGTCATTGTCCAATTTATGACATTTAGTTGAGGTCGGAGTTAACTGAACCCCCGAATCCTCTGTTATATTTGTTTCATCTGTAACATTTATTTTTATTTTATTGTCCTGACTCACGTTTGGAGTCGAGTAGACCTCAATATTATTCATAACAGCTGACTCATCAAAATTGTCAACATTCGTTATTTCATTGACATCATTATTTCCTGCCATATTTATAAGTATATTGATTTAAATTTTCTTACATAAAAACATCTACCACTTAACTCTTAACATTTGAACATTAATGTACCATTTTATATATGCTACGTAATTTTTACGTAGTTACTTAACCTTCAAATCAAACTTGCATTTTACTTGTAGGTGTGGTCTTTATATTTTAATTTCAATTTATAAAAACTGTCCCTGCTTCGGACGCGCCATTTGTGATTTTATTTTTATTGCAAATAAATAAAGTCCCTAGTTCTGGGCGACATTTGTGATGTTATGATTAATTAGCACATTTAGATCACAAAAATATTTCTCTCCCACTTACCTTTTACTCTTCCTCCGGCCTAGGGTTACGTCACACGAACGTTGAAATGCAAGTGTGATTATAAGGTTACATAACAAACGTACGCTACACTCATTTGTATGATGGAATTCAAAATTTTATTATACACTTATTTCATTTTCTGACTTTAAATTATTGAAAATTTTTGTTTCTTCACTCAAATCCAAATATTTCAATTATACATAAAATCAAACATTTCCTTCAATAATATTTACTTAATCTAGTTAGATCTCTACGTAAGGCGAACCCAGCTTGCTCACTCACTCATTCATTCAAAACAGTTTAAACCCCCCTTGTATGTAAGATACTGATAATAATATTTGCATTAGGGAACGTTACGTGTGTGGCGTCTGTTTCTCCGACCGCATGGTGCGTCGCTCCGAGTTTTCTTTTATTAGTGTCCAAAAGTTTGTGACTTCACTTTCTCTCACTGTCTTCGTTCATTGTTTCATGTCGTTTTTCACTGTTATACACATTCACAGAATTTAAACTGAGTTTTGGCCGGCCGACCTTTGAAATTGCCCGAGCAGAAAATTTGAGTTGGACCACGCGTGGCCTATATTGTTAGTCGAACTGGGGAGAGAATTATCAACGCACCTCCCTCCAAACGTTCGGACAGAGCGGAAATTTCAATGCCTCTGCTGTTAAAGTCTTCGTCACTGTTCATTCAACACGTGTTATTTACGTGTGTTGGACGTCGACGAAATCTCACTGCCACTGGTTACGTCACTAAGATAGGTGGGATCTCTAATTATGTTTCCGCCCGCTTCTGAACACGTGGCCAACAAAATTCACAATTTCACCATATTGTTCGGCTTGTCCCAAGACTGTTGGCATCGTCTGTGCGCCCCGCTGGTGTTCGTACTTTGTGCGCGTCACACAGTACTGGATTTCTGGAAACTACATTGCGTTGTCGCATTCATGCCGCATTCCATTGTACCGACTTCTTACCCCACTTCACCTCACAGTTCCTTTGTTTGATGATACATGGGACTGGCCATGCAGGTGGAAAATAAATTTATATTAATGAAATAAAATAAAGCCCTCTCCCTTTTAGCCCCGTTACAAAAGGTTTTTTGAAATCTGGATGGCAAAGTATTATGGGTTCAAGAAATTTTTCTTTAATCAGTTGTAAGGTCTCGTTCTGCTCTATACCCCAGATCCATTTATTTTTAGATGACAGTTGCGGTTGAAATCTGGCGGTCAATTCAGAATAATTTTCCTGGAACTTGCGATAGTAATTACAGAGTCCCAGGAATGACTGTAATTGCCTTCTATTCCTTGGTGCCGGAAATTTCTGAATCGCTTCTACCTTTTCGGCCGACGGTGAGATTCCTTGGTCATTTAATAGAAAGCCCAAGAATTGAATTTCCTTGGCAATGAATTGAGACTTTTCCAGTTTGAGCGTGATGTTATTAGCAGCCAATTTCTTCAGCACATGTTCCACACGGTAGCAGTGTTCCTCCCATGTTTCTGAGGTCACAAGCAAATCATCTTCATACACGGTGGTGAATTGTAGTGCTTCCTGGCCAAGTATCTGGTCCATGCAGTGCACAAAGACGGCGACCGAATTCACGAGTCCGAAGGGCAGTCTCTTAAACTGGTAGTTACGCCCTTCGAATATGAATGCCAGATACTGGCGACTCTGTGGGTGCAATTCCACCTGCCAGTAGCCGCACACCGTGTCCCAGGTACTAAAGTACTTGGTACCGTGGAAACGTTTTAAGATCTCTTCTATCTCACTGGGCGAAGTCCTGTCATTAACGATCGTCTTATTTATTTCTCACGCATCTAGGCAAAGACGGACTTGTCCGTTTTTTCTTAGGAATAGCCACGATAGGACTGGTGTATGGGAATTGGCTA
Organism: Magicicada septendecula; assembly: GCA_034769895.1. Classification (NCBI taxonomy): domain Eukaryota; kingdom Metazoa; phylum Arthropoda; class Insecta; order Hemiptera; family Cicadidae; genus Magicicada; species Magicicada septendecula. The sequence goes on along the minus strand of CM068373.1, from coordinate 297,193,792 downwards.
CTCTCTATTATGTCACGGTTAATCATTTTACTTATTTCAGCGCTTACAGCTTCCTTTCGTGATTGCGCGATGGGGTATGACTTCCGGTTAAAGTCCACTGTATCTCGAAATTGTAGAGTACACTGGTAGTTTTTGACTTTACCGGGTTCGTCAGAAAATACTGAACGGTATCGTTCATAAATTTTTATTAATTTATCCGCTTGGTGTATTGGCAACCTTTCCTTATTTCTTCCGCCCCGGAAATCCCTGATTTCCTGGATCTTTTGGGACCATAAATCCTCATTAGATTTATCCTCTATTATCCGCTCAATCATAGGAGTATTGTTTATATAATTTATTTTACGGATTTGTTGGTGGATATCGCTGGGAATTTCTGTATCGCTACCGACCAAATCAGCCGTCCAATTTTGTCCGTTTTTAAAAAGTGATATTTTCTCTGTGCGTAAATCGATTATGGCGGAGTTCCGTCTGAGCACATCGCACCCCACTAATATGTTAAACGGCAGCCCGGTTGCCACTAAGAATTCCATGTCAATCGCTATACCACAGCTAATCACGTTGGCTGAAACTTGTCTTCTTATCGTCTTGTTTTGGCGGCCGGTGGCACCTAGTAAAATAATATTATTCAACGGCAATGTCGGTAATACTTATCCACATTACATTTGTATTCTCTCCAACTCTGTCGTACTAATTATAGAGACATTTGAACCAATATCGATCATTAATTTTGCGGGGACTCCTTCTACCTCCGCATTGATATGTATTATTTCATTATTTATATTATTGTTGGGGCTAGTATCGTCCTCCTCCAATAGCTCGTGTCGAAGGTTTTTTAAATAATTGCAACCTATTATTGTAATACTATTTGCATCAGTTGCTCTTGGCAACTCTTTTATATACCCAGGAGATAGGAGCAGTAAAGGGTCTAGGTTATTTATTACTGCCTCCTCCCGTTTAAATGTTCGACATCATTATTAGTATGGGTCGCACTGATTGATGCTTCAGTCGGGAGACCTTGAGTGGTTCCCTGCCGCTCTGTGCGATGATCCAACGGTTGTTCGCAGTTTGTTTGCCGTTCCGTATTGTCTAGACTGGTACTCCGTCTATTCTGACTATACCTTGGATTGTCACGTTCTCGGCTCCTCCGCCTATCCTCATATTCATGGTAGCTGTTGCGTCGCTGATGGTAGTACCTTCGTTGGCGACCGTCTTCAGCTCGTATGAAGTTCACCCTCGGTCTGGAAAACCTATTATTACTGTTGTTATTATTTGGTTGATACCCACGATTATTATTATAAAAACGTTCAGTGTTATTATAGTTGGGGTTTCTCTGACTATTAACGTTGGGGTTTGGGTAATTGTGGTTTCTATTACCCTGATAACCATTATTCGTTCTATTATTAATTTGATTACCTTGAACGTGGTTATTGTTATTATTATTATTATTATTGTTATTGTTGTTATTATTTGGTGGATTGGCGCGGTTTCCCTGGTAGCCATTGTTGTTGTTGTTGGTACCGTTGTTGGTATACGGATGGTTCCTGGGTTCTGGCCGATCATTTCTCCTCCGGCTTTGTCGGTAATACTCTTCGTTCTCATAATTTTCGAGAAGTTCAGTCATGGCCTGTATGGTCTTGATTTGGCTGCCTCTCCTTGCTCGAATTACCTCTATGTCATAGTGATATGATAATTTGTTGATGAGGCATTCTTCTGGTATGGCTGGTTCCAAATGCTTAGCCATACATACTTTGCCGAGGAAGTATGCTGTCATTGAGCTACCCACCTGTTGTTTGTAACGGTCGTGACAGATGTTGTCACGTATTAAATTTTGGGTAGTCTCAGACCAGTATTTCGCCTTAAATAAGCTCTTGAACTGCTGGTAATCCTCGATATCACTACGGTTGGCCATCCACCAATGATCTGTCATTTCCCGAAATGATTCGTCTAATAACTCCCGGTTGTTGACCCATCTGTTGCCCCTGTGTTTGGCGATATACTCTTCTATCCGGGCCAAGAACTCCATGGGTTTCCTTTTGTATTGGCGAAAGTTTAGCCATTCTCGATTCTCATTCATGGGGAAATTAGTGAAGTTAGTTGGTCGGTTTCGGATTACCTCCATCTCTTCCTGGCTCTGCCGCACTTGACCGGTGATATTGATCATCACTACCTCCAGTCCATCGCACCTTTCCGTAACTTGGTTATGCACCTTATTTAGTTCCTCCTGTGTTTCTTTTCGGTTTTCTTCCAACCTTGTCTTATGGTGTTTTTTGATCTGGGTAATTTCGGTATTTATTACTTCCCTGACTTCCTGTACTTCACTCTCAGTTTGGCGACATCTTTCGTCAACTTCCTTGATTTGTTGGTATATTATTATTGTCTCTTGTTCCAATTTTTTATTTATGGATCTCTTATTGTCGTTGATTTTCCTACTCAATTCTTCCTTTGCCAAATCTATTCTCTCGTCTACCTTGTTCATGTTCTCCTGGTTGACTTCTCTTAATTCTTCTCTTAACCGTTGGTTATTCTCATCCAGTTTCTCCTCCATTTTCTTATTGTTTTCATCCATCCTTTGATTAGTTTTATCAATTTTCTGACTCAAGGACCGATTGTCCTCTTTCATTTCCTTGCTGGTTTCCTCCATCTTCTCTTCCATTTTCTTGTTATTTTCTCTTAACTCCTTCATCAATTGCTGGTTGTCGCTTTCCATCTTCTTACTATTTTCCTCCATCTTCTTACTACCTTCCTTAATCCTTCTTTCGTGGATTCTATATTCTTATTTATTTCACTTAAATCTTCCTTCAAGGACTGTTTGTCTTCCTTCCTTTCTTTACTATTTTCTTCTGTTGTGGAATCCATTTTCTTACTCAATTCTTCCTTCAATTCCTGATTTAATTTCTTACTATTTTCTTCCATTTGCTTACTTATTTGTAGGAGCATTTCCATCACTTTATCCATTTTACTATCTTCTGTGGTCTTAGACTTTTCTATTTCCTTGTCTGGGATATTAATGTCCCCTGTTTGCGTTGGTACTTCGGGTTGTTCCTCTGGTGGTGCGGGTTGTTTATGTTCCACCGGGGGTACTAACACTTCTATGTCTTCCACGGGTGTTGCCTCCTTGTCCCCCACATCGACTTCCTTTTCGGCCTCTGCCGCCCTTTTCTTAGAAGTTGCACGACGTTGCATGTTGTTTCCTTCTTTGACTGTATAACCGCTGCTAAGCTTAATTAGTAATTGGGCAAGTTACTGTAGTCTTCCAATCGCTAATTGAAGCCCTTCAGTTGGACGCCAATTTGTAACAAGTCGTGTGGTTACAAATAATTATTTCTTTTGTCTTGTACAAAAGTAAAAAAAAAAAAATTAATTTGTTAAAAATTTTTCAAAAAAAAAATTTTTTATGTTTCGTTTTAATGTAAATATTTAATAAATAATTCTTGTGATGAGGATTTGTTGAAATTTTAAAGTTCTTTAAGTTATTTGTGTCAATAAATTCGCTTCTGATTCACTGTAAATAAATCTGGAGTTAATAAGATTGTCTCACTTCACTAATCCATTGGCGATTTTCTTCTTTTTCAAGTATATTACTCCCCTTGAGTAATGGTCGCCTTTCTGTTTGTCCTGTGGTTAATTAAAACTCTTATATTAACATGTGAAATAAAATTAAAACCAGATAGTTGAATTATTATTATTTATTGACAATTATTTGTTAAAATATCGATTTAAAATCGATTATTAGATAAAGCTCGACTCTCTCACAGGGGTAATCGATTATCAATACATGTTATATTATATAAATATTTTCTAATGGTTCTTTGAACGGTTATAATTATAATAGTCAGAGAAGGGACAAGTATAGAAAGTATAACATTCACAAAATAAATCTTAATAATTAATAATTACAAAATTAGTTTATTATATATAATGTTTACAAAATTGAAAAGTCAAACCAATGCCGTGATGACAGATCTCATTCCTGATGGACGCTTTGCATGATGGGATTTCTCAAAATGGCTGCTTGTTCGCTGGTCGGTAAAACTGGAATCGGCGTAGTGAAATTTTCTTACAATAAAGATGCCTTCACAACTGCTTCCTTGTGTCCGAAATATTGAATAATGTCTATTGGGTTGTTAGAGGTGTTCTGGTTAAGTGTTCTGTGTTCACTGACTTTAAATGTTTTGTATTAGGTGTGTTCACTTTGTCTACGTGTCTGTTGAAAAATGTGAAGTTCGTTTGGTTATGATATATTTCGTGTTTTCTAGTTTTATTAGTTTATTTCACTTATATTCTGTTCCGTATTAATTGTTTTCACTGTTTGTGGTGGTTGTGTTCATTGATTTTAAGTTTAATATACAAATTTCTGTAACTCTCGGTTGTTGACCGCATGATAGGCTTAACTTGTATACGCCATTAAAGTATTCGCTATATAGGTTCTTAGCGCGAGCTTAAATCAACCGTTCGCTTCGAATGTTAAATAAGAACTGTTTTACTTCCTTCGTCTTCTGAAATATCTTGCCAAGTTAATATTAGAAAAGTATTGTTTCAATTATTATTCACTTCCTATGCATGTGATTAATGTACATTATATTCAGAATATATTTTGGTTATTGATTACTTTCATGAATTAGTAGATACATAATCGGTTTCTTTAACTCCTGCTGCTTAATTTGACATACAATAGTCCCTCTTTATTAAGTTGTTTGTCAAAATTGCTATATTTCTGTCATTTTGGAAATATAGGCTCAATATCTGTTTCCTGTTCTTGTCCAAAATTTTAGCCATCTTATGTGTTATAAATGTGATTATAATAAATCTTAGATTTATATAAATCTTTACCTTTTCTTAATTTCTTACAAATTTATCAATTGATCATTCTTTTAGTTATAATTCATGAATTTACTATTCCTCCTCTGAAATTGTTAGACTTTACATTTGCAAATTTTTAAATAATTTTATACCTCTTTTTTATTATTCTTTTAAAGTATAGTTTTAGTTATAGTAGTTGGTGATTGATTCACCTTATATAAATCTCATTAGTTTACTTGGTTTATTTAACTTCCTTACTCAATTATAATGCTATTGGAATTTCCTATTTGGCCTAGATTTTATGGTTTTACATTTACTGTTTCTTGAATAATACTATTTCTATACCCCTTCTGACCTTCTAAAATTAACACAATATTAAATAAAATCTCCTTATATAACTATTGGAACATGTAGCATTGTATTCATGCTCATAATACTAAAACAACATTGAAAATTAATTACTAGTCTTTAAAGTTAGACGTTGTAGTTTTTTAACTATTTTTAGAAATACATAACACACATTTTATAAACTAGTCTGGTATGCATACAGAGACATTTTAGTCTGTATGAACACTGTTATACATAATAAACCTTCTTATATTAATTATAATTCTTATTCTATACACCACCTTGAAATGTGGAGTTCATAGGCTTTAAACACAAACATAATTAGCCATTTAATTTTTATTTTTTCTTAAACTTAATTTGATTGCAGTCCTTTCTGTTTATACGGTGTATTACATTTTAATCCCTGTCACAGTAATTATTCCCCACCTGCTCTCTTTATCATTTACATTTCAAAGAATGTTTTATGATAACAGGTGGCCTCTTCTATGAAACATTAGAAATATTTTCATAATAATACTTGATGATATGTCATCTCTGTATTTATATAAAACATTAAAGTTATTTAATTGTACATAGTTAAAGTATCGGTTACACCTTTACTTGAAGTTTATTATATTGAAATCACTTGCACTGGTTCACTTACACTGTTGGGTCTGATTTATATTTGAGTTTTGCAATATTCTAAGACCAAACTTTTAGTTATAATGGACTGTGTGAAGATTTGTTTATTTTATTATATAATAACTTTAGTTGGTGCACTTCCATTTACACTAGTAAACACTTTTGTTTATAATTATTTTACATTTCTATGAGATTTAGGGGTGTTATACTTTCTTGGGTGACATTAAAATTTGGTTCGGGGTTTGTTATTGTTAGTAATAGGTTTTTCATGGGTATTCCTTGTAGTTCTCCCATCCTACATCTTCTTTTCTTCACTTCTTCCTTCTTTGGTTTTCCAAGGTAAGTTGGTTTTATTATGTCCATTGGTTGGTTCGTGGTATTTTCTTTATTACCTGCTCCTATCCTACCTGGGTATTATCCTGATTTTATTTTAGTTTCTTCGGATTTAATTTTCTTGATACATTTTTGTTGCATTTTTATGATTTAATTTTACTTTTTCCTTTGTGGTGGTATTTTCCTTTGATATTTAATTATTTTCCTTTGAATTTTCTTTTGAGTTAATGTAATTTAAATTTATTTATGATCAGAATGGAATTATTAATTAGTGGATTACCTGTCATGCTACAAGTTTAATAAATTTAGTGAAATGATCCATTATGATTATCAGATATTTATTTCCTTGGATTTCGTTGTCCATGACGTGTCCGTTACTTAACTAAATATCACTATAATATTGACGACTCGGAACACAAAGTTTTTTATAAGTAAAACTTTACGTTTTTACTTATAAAAAACTTTGTGTTCCGAGTCGTCAATATTATAGTGATATTCAGATATTTATATCGGTGTCGACCGCCACTACGAGGATATGGCCCACATATGTCTAAGAATACTTTTTCTAACTTCTTTTTCAATGTGATTGGTATCAAAATGCCTTCCTTCTACTCGTTATTTGTTACACAAGCTGGCAAGTATGACAAGTTTTGATGTAATTTCTTACTTTCCGATTAATGTTTTTGATGTAACAGTTTTCTTCTAATGCCTTTATCACCTTCAAGGCTCCCATATGGCCATATCGCAGATGGTAGTCTATGATTATGTCCTTTTCGATATTGGTTGGGATAATAACCTTCCAGTTTTCCTGATTGAGAGAAGTTTTAATAAATAATATTCCGTGATTAACACAGTAGAATTTGGCTACAGTGTCATCCTGTTCTGCTAATCTATCCTTGATATTGCTTAACTTTGGGTCAGATTGCTGGTGGATGCTGATGTTCAGCAATAATGCCTCTAAATCTGATCTGGTTCTAATAATGTTGTAAATCTTGAGTATACTCTCCTTCTCTCCCTCAAAAGTTTGATCTTCCAAATTAATCCGTGATAAAATGTCCGCTACAACATTCTTTTTTCCTGGGGTGTACTCCCATCGTAGATCATATTCTTGCAGGGCAAGTATCCACCTTGTCAGTCTGCCGTGACTCAACTTACATCTCCTTAAAAATGATATAGATCTATGGTCTGTCCGGACTGTTACTGGATAACCCAAAATATATGTACAAAATTTACTACAAGCAAACACTACACTAAGTAACTCTTTTTTGGTTACATTGTAGTTTCTTTCACATTGATTTAATGTCCGACTAGCGAAGCTAATCACTAAATGATGACCATTTTCATCTTCTTGATACAGGGTTGTTCCCAGACTGATGTTGCTGGCATCGCAGTTTAAAAAGAAAGGCTGGTTAAAATTTGGATGGTGAAGTACTACTATTTCTAAAATCTTGTTCTTAATTAGTTGAAAAGTAACGTCTTGCTCTCGACCCCAGATCCATTTGTTTTTTGAGGATAATTGATATTGAAATTTGGCTGTTAGCTCTGAATATTGATTTTGGAATTTTCTATAATAATTACAGAGTCCTAAAAATGATTGTAATTGTCTTCTATTCTTAGGTTTAGGGAACTTCTGTATTGATTCCACCTTTTCTGATGACGGTGAGATTCCTTGGTCATTCAAATTAAATCCCAAGAACTGGCCTTCTTTAGCAATAAATTTTGATTTTTCTAATTTAAGGGTTATATTGTTAATGGCTAATTTTTCTAGTACATGTTCCACTCGGTAGCAGTGTTCCTCCCAGTTTGCCGAGGTAATGAGTAGATCGTCTACGTAAACAGTTGTAAATTGGAGTGCTTCTTGGCCAAGTATCTGGTACATACATGCCACAAAGATGGCTACTGAATTCACAAGTCCGAAGGGCAATCTCTTGAATTGATAATTGCGTCCTTCAAATATGAACGCCATATACTGGCGACTCTGTGGGTGCAACTCCACTTGCCAGTACCCGCACACAGTGTCCCATATACTAATGAACTTGGTACCGTGGAACCTCTTTAAAATTTCTTCAATCTCACCGGGCGACGTTCTATCATTTATAATCATTTTATTGATCTCACGTGCATCCAAACAAAGCCGGACTTGGCCGTTTTTCTTTGGAATAGCCATGATTGGACTGGTGAATGGAGATTGACTACTTTCTATAATATCACTACTGATCATTTTATTAATTTCAGCTCGTACTGCCTCCTTCAGTGAATGCGCTATTGGATAGGACTTTCTGTTAAACTCCACTGGTTCCTTGAATTGAATTTTGCATTGGTAGTTTTTGATTTTACCGGGTTCATCTGAAAACACTGTTCGATACTTCTCATATATTTGTATTAAATTGTTTGTTCATTGTATTGATAATTTTTCCTTTGTATTCTCGCATCAGAAGTTCCTTATTTCCTGTATCTTCTGTGCCCATAAGTCATCTTCTGTATTATCGTATATTATTTGATTACATACTGATTTATTTTCTACATAATTTATTTCACGGAGATGTTGGTGGATACTACTGGGAAGTATCGTCTTGCTACCTACTAAATCCGCCGTCCACGTTACCCCTTCTGAGAACAGCGATACTTTCTCTTTGCTCAAATCAATAATAGCTGAGTTTCTCCTTAGTATATCACACCCTACCAGTATACTAAATGACAATCCTGTTGCAATTAAAAACACCATATTCATAGCTACACCCTTGCTAATAACATTTAAGGACACTTGTTTTCTTATAGTTTTGTTTTGGTGACCAGTGGCCCCTATTAGTATAATATTATTGACCGGTAATATAGGCAATGTTCGACCACAGTCCTTTTGGATTCTATCTAATTCAACACTATTAATTATGGATACATTAGCGCCCGTATCAATCATTATTTGAGCGAAAATTCCTTCAACGTCTGCGTTTAGATATATTATTTCATTATTTTGGATATTGAGACATGTATTGTTCTCTTCTAATAGTTCATTTCATATATTTTTTAAATAATTACTACTAATAATGGTAATGTTCTTAAAGTGATTTGCACCTTGCAATTCTTGTTCATACCCAGGAGATAGGAGCAGTGAAGGGTCGTGAAAATTTATCACTGCCTCCTCCCGTTTAAATTATCATTATCATTGGGCAGACAGAGATGTCGGTCTGGAAACCTTGAGTCAGTTCCTGCCGCTCAGTACGATGGTCAAATGGTGGTTCGTGGTTTGGTTGTCTGTCTTGATCATCCAAACTGGTACTTCGTCTGGGTCGATTGTATATAGGATTATCACGTCCCCCATTCATTTGCCGATTTTAATAATCGTGAAAACTGTTCCGTCTCTGCTGCGGATACCTTCTCTGACCATTCTCTTCTGCCCTTATAAAATTTACTCTCGGTCTAGAAACTCTATTGTTATTATTGGATTGATAATTCCTATTATTATTATAATAATGTTCTGTATTAACTTGGTTGGAGTTTCTCTGACTATTATAATTATAATTATTATTATTATTATTATTATTATTATTATATTATGATAATAATTATTTCTATTATTTGGGTAGTTATTATTATTTGTTATTATTATGGTTATTATTATTATTATAATTAGAGTTGTTGCGGTTCCCGGGGTAGTTATTATTCTTATTATTATTAGGGTACTGATGATTATTTCTCAAGTCCGGTCTATCATTTTTCCTCCTACTTTGACGATAGTAGTCTTCATGTTCATAATTCTCTAGTAATTCTGCCATAGCTTGCACAGTTTTTATTTGGCTACCCCTCCGTGCTCTTATGATATCTTCATCATAGTGGTACGATAACTTATTTACCAGGCACTCCTCTGGTATGGTTGGTTCCAAATGTTTTGCTAAACTCACTTTCCCTAGGAAATATGCAGTCACATTGTATTACCTATGCGGGGATTATACCTTCCATGGCAGATGTTATCTCGTATTAAGTTTTGTGTTGTCTCCGACCAATATTTTGCCTTGAACAGGTTCTTAAATTGTTGGTAGTCTGTTATTTCACTCCTATTTGCCATCCACCAATTGTCTGTCATTTCTCTGAAAGATTCATCTAATAGTTCACGGTTTGTGCTCCATCTATTTCCCCGATGTTTAGCAAAATATTCCTCAATCCTGGCCAAAAATTCCATGGGTTTTCTTTTATATTGTCGAAAATTCAGCCATTCTCGGCTTTCATTGGTAGGGATACCAGTAATGTTAGTGGGTCGATTTCGAATGAATTCTATCTCTTCATGGCTCTGACGTACTTGACCGGTTATATTTGTCATAGCAACTTCAATCCCATCATACCTTTCCGTGAATTGGTTCCACACTTTCCCCAATTCTTCCTATGTTTCTCTTCTGTTTTCTACCAATTTATTCCTATTGTGTTCTTCGATATTAGTAATTTTGGTGTGTACTTCTTCCTTAAAACTCTGTACTTCCTGCTCAGTCTGATTATATCTTTCGCCAGCTTCCGTAATTTTTTGTTCTATCACGGTTATTGCTTCTCCTACCTGCTTGCTGGTTGCTTCATTATTCTCTACCATCTTCTGGCTCGACTCTTCCTTTAACAACTCTATCCTTTCATCTAACTTGTCCATATTTTCCTGGTTAACCTCCCTCAATTCTTCTCTTAATAGTTGGTTATTCTCATCGATTTTCCCCTCCGTCTTCTTATTGTTTTCATCTATTTTCTTATTGGTATTTTCAATTTTGTTACTCAGTTCTCCCAATTCTTCCTTTGTGGATTGGTTGTTTTCATCCATTTTCTTACTCAATTCTTCCTTTAACAGTTGGTTGTCATCCTTCAATTCTTCCAACTTCTCCCCATCTTTTCTTCCATCTTTTTATTGGTTTCTCCAATTTTGTCATAAATTCTTCTTTTGTGGATTGGTTGTCCTTCCTTAATTCTTCTTTTGTGGATTCTATATTTTTATTTATTGATTCTATGCTCTTCTGATTCTCTTCCATCTTCTCCATCATAAGCCATCTTAACATTTCTTGCATTGTCGCGTTCTCTGTTTGTGTGGGTTTCTCGGGTTGTTCCTCTTGTTGTGCGGATCGATTCGGTTCCGCAGGAGGTAACCTTCCTTCTATATCTTCAACCAGAGTTGCCTCTTTGTTGTCCATATTGTAATGTGACATAACGGGAGCCCCAAATAAATAACAAAATAATCCAAATGATAAAAAAGTCAGAATAACTGAACTCAAATATTTAACCATGTAAAATAAAAGTACAACACAAAAGTGTAATAAATAGAAACCATGTGCTGTAGATAATAAGACAGAACTTGTAAAGGTGTATAAGTGAAAAGTGGAAAACGAGGATGATCATTAATCACGCAGATAAGACTGTGGAGATCAATGATCCCTCCAATTATATTAAGTTATTATATATATATATATATACACAAACTTTCAATGGTGAACACTTACTTTTGGTTTTTGTCCCAAATGTTTCGACGTGGTGTCCATCTTCCTCAGTTGGATTTGAAATACAGAATGTCTGTACAAAGTAACCGTTATGGGTTGTAGGTGTGTGTGGTGGAGGTTGCTGGTGGGGGGGGGGGGGATTGGCGCTGGGATTCAAAGTGTGTGTTTGGACAAGTGTATCAAAAAGAATATGTGATCTATAGTGTAATTGATCATTTAATATGTCATTTGGTTGTAGTGTGTGATGTTTGTATATTTCATATTGTTCTGCTGTGTTTAGTTTTCTACTTTTAGGTAAGTAGTGTAGTATTTCCATGTTGTGTTCTATGTTTGTGTAACCGTGGTTTTCATTTTGTAAATGTGTGGTGAATGTGGAGTGTATGTAGTTTGTGGTGAGGGCTTTTAAATGTTCAGAGTATCTTGAGGAAAAAGAGCTTCCCGTCTGGCCGATGTAGAACTGGTTACAATCACTACAGTTTAATTTGTAGACCCCTGTTTTGCTGTATGTGTCTGTGTCTTTGTTAGTATTATTTATGTGTTTCCTGATGGTGTTGTTAGTCCTGTATGCTACTTTATAATTGTGTTTCCTGAATTTGTTCGCAATTTTGTGTGTGTTGGAATTGTAGTATGTGAGTGTGATGTATTTTCTGGGTTGTGTACTGTTGGTTTTATGTGTTTTACTTTTTGTGTTTAGGATGCGTTTGTGTAGTTTGTTTATTAAATCGGGATTGTGTCCATTTTTGACTGCTGTATATTTGATTGTGTTGAGTTCTTCTTGGTAGTGATGTGTGTTTTGGGGTATTGAAGTGAGCCTATGGAGCATGTAGTTGAAAGCTGCATGTTTGTGTTGAGTTGGGTGGTTGGAAGAGTTATGTATGACCATGTCTGTTGTGGTGGGTTTTCTGTATATTTTGTATGTGTGTGTGTTGTTTGTTTTGGTAATTGTAAGGTCCAGGAAGTTTATGCTATTGTTTTGTTCTAAATCTAGTGTGAATTTTAATTTTTGGTGTATAGTGTTAATGTATTTGTGGAAATTTTGAATTTGTCTTTTGTTGCCGTTGTATAGGAGTAAAATGTCATCAACATATCTGTTTCAATTTAAGATTTTATTGGTGTATTTGTTGGTATAAAGTAGCATACAGGACTAACAACACCATCAGGAAACACATAAATAATACTAACAAAGACACAGACACATACAGCAAACAGGGATCTACAAATTAAACTGTAGTGATTGTAACCAGTTCTACATCGGCCAGACGGGAAGATCTTTTTCCTCAAGATACTCTGAACTCTTGGATTTTGTTGTCCATGACGTGTCCGTTACTTAACTAAATATCACAAATGTAATAACGACTCGGAACACTAAGTTTTTTATAAGTAAAATCGTAAAGATTTACCTTACAACCTAAACCGGCTTTCACCTTTAAAAGGCTTCTTCAGAGACTGCCGTAGGTAGCGCTGTCCATCTTGTTGTTGGCGACGGGATAGATTTTCGAAAGATCGATGCTGTGTGTGTGTGTGGTGAGATGTGTTCGAATAATGCGTGCGATTTGAATTGAGTCTGTTTGTTTAGGATGTCGTTTTTATTTGTTTTTGTGTGTTTGTATATTTCTAATTGTTTAGAGTGTCTAGTTTTCGGCCTTTTGTGTGTACGTGTAGAATGTTCATGTTATTGTCGATGTTTTTATGTGTGGTTTGCTTCAATGAGGTGGTTTGCAAAGGTGGATTCTGTAGTGTGTGGAGTGCCTTTGTGTGTTCAATGTATCTCTGTTTGAAGCTACGTCCTGTCTGGCCTAAGTAGAATTTATTGCAATTTGAGCAATTTAGCTTGTATACACCGGGTAGATCGAATTTGTTTTGTGCTTTGTGCGTGCGTTTTGATAGTGTGTGTTCTGGTTTGTTAGTAGTTTTGTAAGCGATTCTGTATCCTGCTTTTTTGAATTTGTGGGCAATTTTTTCAGTTTGTTTGTTGATGTATGTTAGTGTTATGAATTTGTTGTTTTCTGTCTTTGTCTGTTGTTTGTTTTGTGTTTTGTGTAGGAGTTTACTGACTATTGTTCTGTCATATCTGTTAGATTCTGCTAGATATTTTATCGTGTTTAGTTCGTCTTTTTCATCTAAGGGGATGTTGTTAAAGCTATGTATCATGGTTCTAAAAGCAGCTAGTTTGTGTTGTATTGGGTGATTGGAGGTGTTGTGTATTAGTGTGTCAGTTGTAGTTGGTTTTCTGTATATACTGAATTTGTGCCTGTGTTCTAGTTTTGTGATGGAGAGGTCTAAGAAGTTTATGGTATTGTTGTGTTCGTATTCGGCAGCGAAGGTTATGTTTTTATGTATTTTGTTTATGTGCGTTAGTAACTGTTCACATTGTCTTTTGTTTCCCCTGTATAGTATTAGAATGTCATCAACGTATCTGTGCCAATATAGTATTTTATGTGAGTGTCTGTCATTGTTTGTGAGTATTTTTGTTTTTTCTAAGTGTTGGAGGAAGACTTCTGCTAGAATGCTGGATATGGGGGAGCCCATGGAACATTATCACAAAACAAAACTACTTTACTTATAACAATAAATACTACACACAGAACGATGGCTTACCCATGGGCTCACCCATATCCAGCATTCTAGCAGAATCCACCTTTGCAAACCACCTCATTGAAGCAAACCACACATATAAAAACATCGACAATAACATGAACATTCTACACGTACACACAAAAGGCCAAAAACTAGACACTCTAGAACAATTAGAAATATACAAACACACAAAAACAAATAAAAACGACATCCTAAATGAACAGACACAATTCAAATCGCACGCATTATTCGAACACATCTCACCACACACACACACAGCAGTGATCTTTTGAAAATCTATCCCGTCACCAACAACAAGACGGACAGCGCTACCTACGGCAGCCTCTGAAGAAGCCTTTTAAAGGTGAAAGCAGGTTTAGGCTGTAAGGTAAATCTTTACGATTTTACTTATAAAAAACTTAGTGTTCCGAGTCGTTATTACATTACTGATACTCTGAACATTTAAAAGCCCTCACCACAAACTACATACACTCCACATTCGCCACACATTTACAAAATGAAAACCACGGTTACACAAACATAGAACACAACATTGAGAAGTCACAGACGGTTAGTATAATATATTTTTCATATAGTTATATTATTTGTCAATTAATAATTGTAGACTAGGCCATAGAGGCAGTATATGATATGTTAAAGGATTTTATTGTAGCCATTTGTTAAATAATGTTAAGGGTCCAGACTCGTTTAGTAAATAGTAAAATCAGAAAAAAGGGTTCAGAATCAGAGTTTAAGTAATAATAAATGTAAATTATAAAATAGTATTGAAAAACCACTAATGGCCTAAGCGACAAATTCAGTATAAAAGGAATATTGTCAGAAACAAATAGATTAGTAAATAAATGTAAGGAAACCAAAAGTGTAGGCCCAAAGTTAGAAATTTTGTAAGGTGGGAAATCACCCTTTATAATAACCAACTTATGTAAATAAGGTATCAAAATGCTCATAATTATATAAAGAAAAACATGATGTAATTTAAATTTAAGGAAACTTAAAGCTAAAAAAGGAGTATTTTTCTAATAGGCAAATGAACATTTGATTTTTGTAAACTGACCATGTGACCTAATGAACTCTCAGTTTTCACCAATCACAGGCCAGTATTGTAAAGTCAGGAGACCGTTGATGAAGAAGCAAAAAAATAGTATTGTATTGTTAACCATCGCAGAGGGCAGATGTGCTCTGATGAAACCAATTCTAATTAAATACCAGTAATGCTTTTTTGAACCATTGGCAGTCAATAATAATTACCAACAGAAGCGGTAAACACTGGGGAAGACCAGAAAACAGAAATAATTGAATTAAAACTAAAACAAAATGCAGAAACTCAGAAAATCTTGGCTGCCTAGAGCGAATGCACGTTTGTAACTTATGTGAGTTAGCATGGTAAACGAAGACATTTGCTTGAACAAAAATTTTGATCAGGATGAAAATTTGGATTTATGTAGCTAAAGATGTATACTTTAAAATAAGAAAACCTTACCATCGCGGCAGGACCCCGTTTCCGGGAAAATCGATCGGAAAAGTCGTGATTGTCGGTTTTCTTCACATAATTGTTTAAATAATGAAAATAAAGCAAAACGTTTCAAATAAATGTTGTAGCTTATGATTTTATCTACAAATTTTGTCTAAACAATTTTTCGATATCTGAATTAGTTTACGAGATATAAACGATTTTCCACGTACTCTCGCTATACTACATACTACTCGTGGATGTGCGCGCATCTCCAAAATAGGAAAATTTTCAAACATGTGATTAATTAATCGATAATTTGGGATATTTATCGAAGTCGGAAAATTTTGAAAATGACGTAGGACATAGAGAAAAACCTCAGCTTTCACGTGAATATATTTACATATTTCATTAAAGAATTTATCATATACAAAAATGTGTTTAAAAATGGGCAACTACATCTTATGAACAGAAATTTCGTATTTTGTCACAACTTTTTTGAAAATCATCAGAATGAAAATTCCTTCTGGATTTACTTTCTTTAATGTTTGTATAATAATAATATTAAAACGAGAAAAGGATTACTGTTAAGGGGAGAAAATGATCTTGCGTCGAAGTTTGGGTTGTTTTCCATTCTTATTTTTAAGTGTTTTTTCCGGAATTCATTTATCAATATTTTCAATGTGAATTAATCAAAATCAATAAAAATGTGCTTATAAGTACTTAAAAGTATACTCTTTCGAAAGGATTAAACATTTTTTCAGTACACGTAATATTTTTTAAATTATGCTAAACTATTATGCATAGGTACCAAAACTGGCCATATTTTAGTAAAATAAATACAACTTTTTCCAAAATGAATATTTTTGTTTGTAAATTTTAGAGCATATTAAAGAATGCACACAAGAGAGATTGCACCTATACAGAGAATACACCTATTGTAAAGGTAGAAATGAGAAGGGCCTACTAAGTGTGGTGAAAATGCAGGTGTCAGGGAAAAAAGCGACCTTGGTATTTGAGCGCGCAACGCCAGGCGGCGTGACATGCGCACTCAGGGA
Source organism: Magicicada septendecula (assembly GCA_034769895.1). Classification (NCBI taxonomy): domain Eukaryota; kingdom Metazoa; phylum Arthropoda; class Insecta; order Hemiptera; family Cicadidae; genus Magicicada; species Magicicada septendecula. The sequence goes on along the minus strand of CM068373.1, from coordinate 297,177,122 downwards.
CCACGCAGGCGCAGGCCTTAAACAGCCGGGAAGTTAGTCAGTGTTGTTGTCGCATGATTGTTACATAGCTGACATTTTAAGGTTATTATTTTTTGATAATAAACAGTTTGCGTTAACAATGAGTGAGAATTGTGAAAAAGTTGATAATATCACTTGTTTCATTTGTGAAAAAGATTTAGAAATAATAAAAGCTGTCAGTATTGAAAGAAACGAAATATTGAAATGTACTGAAATAAGCAGTGCTATAGTAGTAAATATATTTTCGGCGTGTTCAACAAAAAATGAACTTCAAATTAATTATAATTATGAACGTACTCCCCTTTTATATTTTTATACAAAGTGGTGGCGGTAACTGATGAATTTTCAGCATTATAATATTCGGAATAGTTTATACAAACAATTACATTGATCATTTTCCTTACAGAATTTAAGAAATAAACATAAAAGTAGCTACAAACCCTTAAGGTGCCGAGATTCCCCCACATCTATCGTACATTTTACTACATAAATTGTGTAGGTAAAAGTATGAGGTACCACAGTAACATTCTTGTTTTTTACAAATTTTCATTTTTTAGAAGCTATATACCAAAAAAGGAAAAAATGACGAGAGGTGCAAGTGGAAAATCGGCGTCATCTCCGTAAGGCATTAATATTTAAAAAAACTTTTTTAACCAATCTTGCTGAGAAAATCACGAGCTACAAGATTCATATACAAGTGTTTCGCTATTTCCATGTTTTAAATGAGTAGGACGGAAAATAAACGCTAAAAAGGCCGACGCGCGGCGGAAGGTCGTGGAAAATCGTTTATATCTCGGAAACAAATTAATGGATCGAAAAATTGTTTAGACAAGTTTTGTAGGTAAAAGTATGAGGTACCACAGTAACATTCTTGTTTTTTACAAATTTTCATTTTTTAGAAGCTATATATCAAAAAAGGAAAAAATAATGAGAGGTGTAAGTGGAAAATCGGCGTTATCTCTGTAACGCATTAATATATCAAAAAATATTTTGAACCAGTTTTGTAGAGAAAAACACGAGCTACAACATTAATTTGTAACATTTTTCGCTATTTCCATTTTTTAAATGACTATAACAGAAAAACGAACGCTAAAAAAGCGGACGCGCGGCGGGTCGTGGAAAATCGTCTATATCTCGTAAACTAATTGAGATATCGAAAAATTGTTTAGACAAAATTTGTAGATAAAATCATAAGCTACAACATTTATTTGTAACATTTTGCTATATTTTCATTATTTAAACAATTACGTGAAGAAAACCGACAATCACGACTTTTCCGATCGATTTTCCCGGAAACGGGGTCCCGCCGCGATGGTAAGGTTTTCTTATTTTAAAGTATACATCTTTAGCTACCTAAATCCAAATTTTTATCCTGATCGAAATTTTTGCACACATTTGTCGAAATTTTGTCTTCGTTTACCATGCTAAGTGAGACCGAACTTGATTCGTAGCCACACTACAGATACGACTACACAATACTACTGTAGACACTATCTACACTAACAGAACAGACACTAGTGATCATTAATTAAAAGAAAAGCTTAAAAACTAAAACTGTGAACACTAAAACATTTATTTTAAAAATATTTGGGTGAGTACAAAATGAACTGCTCAAGGTTAGACGTGTGGGCAGCCATCTTGTGCTGAATTACCGCTGCCAGCTATAGACACAAAATGACAGTCGTTGCTTAGCAACGATTAATAGAATATAGTATTAAGATTTTAAATTTTACTTACCTTTTGTGATGTATTGTATTTTTGTGCATTCTCTGAATTCAATAACAGTTTCAAAGAACCCTTAAACCCTGAGATTTAATATAATTATTATAATTAATTTGTTTACTGTAGGTTGTTAATGTCATAATCGAATTGAGCAGTAGAGTTGACCCGACCATTATTTTGTTTCGACACAAGTCGACTGTTCCTTTTCGGAACAATTTAAATAAAAATAAATATTGTTATTTTGACTGCAAAGAGTTGTCATTGTAGAGAATTAGAGAATTTACAGGACAATTACAGGCAGCAACCAGGAGAGTGAGCAGAAAACGGACCAGATTATTTAAAAGAAGAACAGGGCGCTCGAAGACACAATCTATTGCGGCAACAAATCCGTTTTTACACAAGTGGAATCAATTTACACTAAATAACTTTTCACGTTAAACGAATTGAAAGCAACACGTTAAACCTAAATAAATCACCGTAAAAACATCGTTTCATTACAATATATATATACATATAACCTTATTCTTCTACAATATATAGCCTTATCGCTAGCATAATACATTTTATTCAAGACACGTAACATTAACATACACTTGAAAGTCTTATCAGAAACAAATTTTTTCCTATCTCATTACAAATACAATTCTCTATTGACTTCATTTTAAAGATTCAAATTACCTCATTCAAATAGATTCAATTTCAATTACCAATTCAGATTACTATTGTCATCTTTATACAATACAAAATATGATTCTATAAAACAGAAAATTACTCAATACAACAAATACATAGACAACAAAAAAATGTACTCCAATACTCCATTACTAGCCGTATTATATAGGTTTCATATTTCACAAATACATCATACTATAAATGCTTTATACAACCATGGTGTATATCCCCAAAAGTTCAACATCTCAAATAAACATTACCAACATCACATTAAAATAAATCTTTCAAATTTGAATTTGAATAAAAATTACAAACATTACAGCTTTAGTATTCATCTTCTATTGAATATTCCTATTGTCACACTGTAACTTCAACTCTGAATATCTATTCAATACTTTAATCATCAAATTTAATCATTTACCATTCATTATACAGGTCAAATCTAAAAAATAAATTTTTCCAATTTATTACCAAATTTTCCATCCTTTAAAACATTTCCAATAAATGTTACTTACATTATAAGATTTCAGTAATGTCAATTATTCCATCAAACAAAATATTATTGTTGTTATAAACTCAATCAAAACTATAAACAGATTACATAAAATACAATGTACATACAACACAATGTATCCTCAGATACCCTATCATAACAACAACAACCTATTACCTAATACATGTAACACCAGTACAAATTTATATTCTATATGTTTCATATCAAATGTCATTGTTCACCAAAAATCATTACATTATTAAGCTAAGTATTAAAACCATTAACTAAAATAATTAAATGTCCATCAACACCATATGTCTAACCTCCATCATCAAAATTAGTCTTTCGTTATACAAGCACATTTCATTTTTAATTAAGTTCATTATATTGTCACTGTAAATATAATGCTATTTAAATTCTCAAATTCTTCCACAATACCATAATAATAATCTACAGGATTATTCCACATTATTATATCATATAACTTGTCAACATTAGGTATGGTCCAGTCGCCCTTAGTATGATTTGTCACAATTAGGTAAGTTATAACCTCATCTGCTACTACACCAGTTTCCTCACAGGGTAAGTCCTTATTATCATCAATATAATCATCATTTGCTGCTGTACTAATTACATCCCAAGATAAGTACAGTACTTAATATCATAACCTCTGTTAACCTTAAAAATCTCTATCTCTCTCTCTCCTCATAGTACCACTCACAACCCTCCTGAACTCTCTCACTCCATGCAAAGGGCAACACAACATTATTTAAACGCTTCCTGGCTTTACCAGGTACATCACAACAACTTAAGGGACCATTTGGAGACCACACATCTCCAACATAAACTCTAGAGGAACCTTTGTCCTCCAACAACACTTGTGGAGTCTTTACTCCACTTACACCACAGGGAAAATTTGCCCTCTGCCCACCATACTCATTTAAACTCTCCTTACACACTCTTTCAATCTCATTAACAACTGTCACCTCGCCATTAACCTCTACTCTCATTAAACTCGCATCATCACTACTATTATTCAATGTATCACTCTCTGATACCACATTTTCAATTACATCATCATCATCATTATTATTCGTCATCATCTCACCATTATAATTATCACTTGTATTAACACCATCACTTACCTTGTCCTCTCTTACTTCATTATTTATATTCTCATTACACTTAACCTGTATCTCTTTTCCCCACTTTCATTTTCTCAATAATTTATTTTTGTGACTCAATGAACTCATCACAATAAACTGTTTTACTATACTGGTATTCATTTCATTAAATTTTACATTTTGTTGTTCTTTCGCTTCATTAATATCACCCCTCAAGTCATTAAACTGCTTTTGTGACTCTCTCAAACACTTATCAAACTTTTTGTCACATTCGTCAAAACGTTTATTAATATTATTAATGTCACCCCTTAGATTAATATTGTTGTTATTCTTTCACCTCTTTAATCTCCCCCATTAACTCACGAAAAAAATTTCTCATTGCATCATCAGATTTACTACTTTATTTTGTTGACACTGGAGTTGAATAAACTCCGGATTCACTCATGATGGCTGAGTCAGTCAGACTAACTTCATTCTCATTATCTTCCATTTTAATTATTTATAATTAAATAATTAATATAATTAAATATTTATATAAATAATTTTTATATAAAAAAAAAACTTAAACAATGTGCTACTCTAAACACCTTATTCCATATGTATATAACCTATACGAATTATTTCAAATCCCGCCATTACCAACCCTATTTCCGCGTGTCAAAAAGCAGGCCTAACTTATATGAAAAAATTCATATAAGCGTCCTGCCAGGGTCGCCAATTGTAATGTTTATAATATATAGAAACCACACAACACGAGAATATACTACCTTACTCACCCTGCTGACTACGATCTCTTTACGAACCTACCTTATTACAAAAACCAAAAGATCCCAAACTCTCAAGGTCGCCACCACATTTGGAAAAGGGAATGTGGAAACCTTTTTACACTTTTATTTTTATGTGATACTATAAACAATTATAAAACATAAAATTACTAAACCAGATTTTCATATACACATTTTTATCTACAAACCAGTACTTTCTCTTTTACCTTTTCTTTCTCCCCTTTTTCTCTCACACACTCTCTCACTCTCTTTACATATCTTTTTAACCCCCTTTTATTGAGCTCTTATTTATTTTGTTATTATATTTTTCTTCTTTGGCACTGTTACTTATCTGTACTCTGTATCCAAATGTTGCGCACTATTACGTTGCAAGTCCCCTTTTTATTCAAACACCAAAATTTATGTTTTAGAACTTTTTATTCCACCATCACTGTTTTGAACTGTCTTTCACTGTTCCATTATAATTTAAATACCCCTTGGTAGGCCTATTATAACATTTTCGGCCTACCAAAGAAAAATACGCCCGAGGCCACTATTGTATTACGACTGGTCAGTATGAGGGAAGGCTGCCGACTGGGCGATCTTAGATGGCTTGGGCACACTATCCCCGTTCTTTGTGTATTGGCCACGAGGTTCAACCAGATATCCCCCCTGTTTCCTGCCTTCAAGCATAGAAGATTCTAGACGTTTCTCGACTCCGGAAGTTCGGTGTGACATTGAAAACACAAGGAACTCTCATGATCCAAGCGTGACGTGATGATAATTAAGAAAATACCTCACCTTATATGGTAAGGTCTGTTCGACTTAAGATGTGAGTCACCTACTTTGTTATAACTTCCAATACGTCCCTAACAATGGATTTCATAAAATTATTATACAAAATGGTTATGCCCCTTTTTGTCCTGTTACATCCTGCCCTGGAAGCATCGAAACTTCTCGTCGTTTTTCATCACCGGAAGCTCGCTATAGCATTGAAAACACGTGGTGCTCTTATGATTCGGAGGTGACGGGACGATAATTAACCACATACCTCACCTTATATGGTCATCGACTTGTTCCATATCATGTTGTGCTGTATGATTCACCTGCAATTTGTTAGTCACCTACAGCCGTTGACTACTGCGTCGTAAGCCACATACTCTCTCTTTATAACCAGACATGCTCCTATGATCTTTTATTATAAATTACTATAAATCATTATAGCATTGAAAATTATTAGAAATTACCCCAAGGGACGGTTATACAAATTTCGCCCCATTTACAAGAACCCCCCATGAGAGGTTTTATGTAAAAACATGAAAACTCTCATTGCCTAAACTTAAGAGGATCAGTTAGGTATGGCGCCATGACCCCCCTTATTTCCTGATTAAAATTTGGGTACTTACCCCCTAATCCAGTGGCTGTGGCCGCACCTGTATGACTTTACTGGACTTCCTTCATCAGGATCCCAACACCATAAAAGCCAGACAGGCACTTGGCGACCCTGCCCTGACGCGCTGGCCAGCACAGGTTCGCCTCCACAGTACCACCTAGATTCTGTAACAACCAATTAAAAACATTAGCAAATGGTCTTTCATCATTCCATACCCTTAACCGATTTGGGTCCCTCCTAGACGTACTGATTTGCATTTATCAAAGTACTGATTTGTTATCTTAAATATTTTAATACACAAAGAATATAACTCTTCAACAAGATGTTTCCTAATTGCTAACATAATACACATGATTCAAACCAAGTGACATATTAACATATACTTGCAAGTCATATCAGGAACAAATATTTCTCAAAACAATTCAAATTATCCAAAAATAATTCTCAAATGTCATTACACATACAATTCTCTATTGATTTCATTTTAAAGATTCCAATTATCTCATTCAAATATATTGAACTTCAATTACCAATTCAGATTACTATTGTTATCTTTATTCAATACTAGCAAAATACCTGTGCTTCGCTACGGAGTTTTACGTTGTACGTAATGAAAATCTTATTTAATTAATAAAGTTCACTCAAAGTAGGTTTCTTATAAATAAATAATTACAACCTCTTATGTATTTTATTTAAAATAAACATTATACATTTTTGTTATATGAAGTTGTGTTGCGTATGAAAACATTTCAGATTTTTCTTCAATTTATGAACTTGTAATGAAGAACTAATCATTGGATCATTAAAGAACTTCTTTGTACACAAAGTTTTTAGTTTTTCCTTCTGGCTGAAGAATAACCAGACTGTCAGGAGTGCTAACTCTTGAACAGGCAACGTACAACTGGCCATGAGAGAAACAGTCTTCCCTCAGATCTATGCCAGCCATTTTCAAAGACTGTCCTTGAGCTTTGTTGATTGTCATTGCAAAACAGACTTTGATGGGAAATTGTAGTCTTTTAAACTGAAAATGGTAGTCTGACGGGATCAAAGGAATGCAAGGTATGAAAACTGTTTCTCCAGAACCACAGCCAGTGAATATAGTTGCCTCAACAACGTTCTTATGTAAAGATTTTACCTGCAGTCTGGTACCGTTGCAAAGTTTCGGTGGTATTAAGTTCCACAGCAGCATAATGGGAGCCCCAACTTTTAGGTGAAGGTTATGTGGGGGTATTCCTGGAGGGTTGAGCGTGTGGAGGAACTCTACCGGATAATGCACAGCGTCTTCTACCTCTACTACGGAATCTACCGACTGATATTTTACAACATCGGCTGGAAGTTTTTCTAACAATAAGTTGTTAATGATTGCTGCTGTCTCATTTCTTGGGGTTAGAATAGCTCTTTCTTTGAGCCAAGATGAGTCACTTATATTCATTAAGTCTGGGTATATTTTATCTGTCAAAGTCTTAAGGTCTTTTACAACTTCACATAGATTGTTTGGAATGTTAACTTTTCCATCTTCCTCTTTTAACTTTTCATCGCCAATCTGTAACAGTAAGCTTGAAAACTCTTCCGCTTTAAAACCACCTTTAAGATGCACCTGCATGTTTACTCTTAAGGAACGAACTTGAACTTTGGGCCAGAGGTAAGACGACTTCAGGCAGGCTTTAACTTCATCTGCTCGTGTTCCTCAAGGCATAACAGGTAAAGTCTGTCTAAAGTCTCCGGCCAGTAGTACTGTTATTCCACCCATCAGGTTTTTACTGCTACGAATGTCCTGTAAAGTTCTGTCTAGGGTGTTAACTTACACCTTTTTGTGTATTATTTATACAATTATTAGTACTGAATGTATGATACTTAATATTGTATAATTTGAATAATAAATCTTATCACCGGAGTAACACGTGTTTTGCTCATTTACTTGCATTAGGCTTTTGGTCCAGAATTGCGTTAAGCAAGACAAGACAGAGGTATTCGGGTACTGAAATAACCATTCATACAACATGAGGATAACAAATTAGATTTTATTTAGTTATTACTGTTTACGATTACAAACAATTAGAGTCAATTAATACTTGATAAAATGCAAAATGGCGGCTTCATGACTTCCGTTTTCTAGCCATGCTTTCATGGTTACCTAGCCGTTTTCTTTGAAATTAAGGCTTTTATCAAATTCATTTACTGCAGTTAAAACTTCAAGAGGAATGTTTTTAAATTTTCTTTCTGTTAATAGTTACTCTAAACTTGATCACGAACCAACGCCTCAGATATATTTACTTAAGGTTGGCCAACTCTCACGTTCACACTATCACACACAACATTCATTTTTCTGATACTGAATACATTTTATTTTATAGATTTAGAGCTCATGTTTGAAATTTAGAAAGTAATTTTGAAAGGGCTTTCCTGAAATTGATGCGGCGTAGCCTCCTCAGAAGACTCCCATGTTGGCTGGCAGATGTTCGGCCGAATCTCTCTTTGTCCTTTTTTGTGCACTGAATTTACTAAACTTTTACATTGGTTGTCCACTGATGCTACATTATTGTTGATCATTACATTTTTTAAACAATTCTTTCATTTTTATGGCAAAAACTGCCCACTACACTGTTTGAGCATGTGCTCTCTTTGAGTTGTTACTGACGACTGGGGGCGATTCAGACGCAATTGTTATGTAAGTGGTCGTGCATCTGACGTCATTGTCTATTGTTCTCTAACCACTGTTTTGGTTAATACGTAATTGTTTTTTAACTCGTCATTGATTTGGTGACGATTTATTATCGCAGACCAATGGAAAGTCAGTATTGTCCGTGTTTTAGCGCCAACACTGCCATTTTCGTGGGTTCAATTTGCTCGTACGCCTCTGACCTTGGATCGTCTCTCCACCGGCGAATTTACATATTTATTGGGACTTGGGCCAAAACTAACCTTGTCTAACTTAACTTGATGATTACCATAAAATTCATAATAAAAATACCCTTACATCCCATTATTCCGATACAGACAATTTTGTACTGTTACAAAACCCCCTCAATGAAAGGTTTTGTGTCGAGACACAAAAACTTTCATTGACTCATTTATACTTCTCTAAAAGGATCAGTTCAGATATGTGCCACAACCCCCTGTAATGTTAATAAAATAAAAAAAAAATCTCAATCACTTACCCTTGGTTCCATAGTGTCGATCGTACCCGTCTGACCTTACTGGACTTCTCCTGAGAGATCCCTACACCATAAGGCCATGAGGCACTGCACGCTCCTGTTCTGACGCTCCGGCCAGCTCAGGATCGCGGTCACAACACCGTAAAAACTCTGAAACATTCAATACAAAATTTTAAATAGTGGTCTCATTCATTTACATATCCGCAACTGATATGTTTCCTCTTAGATGCATTGGTTTGTGATTTGAGGCGTTGGTTTTAGTTATTTACAAAGTACCAAACAACACAATAAAACATAACAAGATTTAGGATAGATAAGCCTTCTACTTAACAACACTCCTACATATTTGTATCAATTGCTTTGACTCCCGTCAATATTAACTTGCCTCTTTCATCATAAAATTATACTCTTATAATAAACACAACATAAATTTTTTGATTCTCAAACAACAACTACTATTTTTATTCACTTACTTCAATTAATCATTACATTTATTTAGCATGGCAGTACTTCAATACTATCTAAATTTCTTTGTTAATTTCTTTACTTTAATTTCAAACCCTTTTGTACAGAATCACTTTTTTTCTAGAGACTGGTTACTATAACACAATTTTTTATGTTATTATGGTCACTACCCTTACAGTAGCCTCCTAACCACACACACTATTGCTTTGATATGAATGAACTGTGACGTTCATTTGCTTCCACAAGGACTGTACTTATTTCGAGGAATCTATTGCCTCAGTGCCCTTGCTTCGGCATTACATTGGAAAAGTTAGGTATCAACATACCCTGTTCTCTTGCTCAAAAACAAGTTCGTTAATTATTTAAAATCTTATTCACATAGACACTTTACAAGTTCTAGCTTTCACCTTCACTGACAACTTCTTTTACTGCAAATTAGGAACTACGACAATGGATCACTTTATAAAATTACACAAAATAACACATCTTTTTCTTTCTCTCTCTCGCATTTTCTCTTTTTTCTCTCTCTTTTTTTTTTTTTTTTTTTTTTTTAAACTCTAATGTGACCAATACAATTTTAAGTTTGTGGCATTGTGCGTTCCTATTACCCTCCCTGTATCCATGTCCTGCAACACATATGAATTTTTTCATCTTTATATCTACTATTTCGTAAGGTCCTTCATAAAGCAGGAAGAATTTCTTTATCTCCTTTTCTTGAGCACTCGACAGATCGTGCCTCCTCACTAATACCAACTGTCCTATTTCATACTTTACCCACTTACCTTTTGTGTCGTGTCTAAGTTTCCTACGTTCGCCTTTGCTTAACAAGTTCTCGTTGGCCAGCCGGATCTTAATGCTCACATCCGTCTGCTCGCTCTCCTCTGGATAATCAAACAGCTGTTCCAATATTCTTAGAGGGCGTGTTCCCTTTATTAACTCGTGAGGTGTATAGCCGGTGGACTCGTGGGTGGTACTGTTCAGCCAATTTTCTACCTTCCTTACGTATAACGGCCACTCGCTGTGTTTAGCGTGACAATAGGCTCTAAAGATCCTGCCTATCTCTCTCATAACACGCTCAGCCTGGTTTGACTGGGGATGATACACAGCCGTATGCTTCGTGAGGATTCCTTCCCATCCTAAGGTCTGGCGCCATTTCCCACTGATGAACTGTGGCCCGTGGTCCGACAAAATTACCCTCGGCTTACCCACGTTAATCATGTAATCCTTAGTCACCTTCTCACTCAATACCTTACTGGTAGCTCTCTTTACGCTATACAGTTTCACATACTTCGAAAAAGTGTCAAGTAATACAAAAATATACATAACTCCGCCTCTACCCTTTGGCAATGGTCCAAACAAATCTACCGCAACTAAATCAAATGGTCTCCCTACCTTTATAAAATTCAACTCACCTTCGACTCGATAATTTACCACTTTTGATTTCTGACACAAATCGCAACTCCTCAATACCTTCCTCACTCGTCTTTCCATATTCCTGAAAACACATGACTCCTTCAATACATTGACACACTTCTTCGCTCCCAAATGACCGTATCTATGATGACAATCCCAAATGATCTTCTCCTCCAATCCTGCGGGTATCACTAACTTCCAATCACGCTCACCCCCTACTACCCTTTTAAACAATAATCCTTTGTAAATTTGGAAAACGTGGCTATACTCTGATTCCTCCACGTCCGTTTCTAAGCTGTTGATTATCTTACCCGACTTACCATCTGCTCTTTGCATGGTGCTGATATCTTTTAACTCTTCTCCAAATACCTTATCCTCCCTTGTTATCTTGAAAATCTCGATCTCCTGTAGATCTCTACCTGTCCTGTTATTCTCGCTGTCTACTCTGGAGAGAGTGTCAGGTACCTTGTTCTCTGTCCCTCGGATGTATTCCCACTCTAAGTTGTATTCCTGTAGTACGAGCACCCATCGTGTGAGACGGCTGTGAGCAAGCTTGCACGTGTTCAAAAAAGATAACGCCTTGTGGTCCGTTCGTATGATGGTTCTGTTTCCCAGGATATATGTTCTAAATTTTCCTACGGCGAATACAATGCTCAACAACTCTTTTTCTGTTGTTGTATAATTTTTCTCCGCTGGCAGTAAGGATCTACTTGCAAAAGCTATTGTGAGGTGTTCCTTTTCTTTATCCTCCTGGTACAACTCTGCCCCGACGGCTACATTACTGGCGTCTGTTTGTAGATAGAACACTTTCTCAAAATCCGGGTGGTTCATCATGATCATTTCGCTAAATTTCCTTTTAATTTCCTCGAAAGCCCCGCGCTCTACTTCGCTCCATTTCCACTGATGACTTTTCTGTAGTACGGCGCTTAATCTTGCCGTCACGTGAGCGTAGTTCCTCTGGAATTTTCGGTAGAAGTTGCACAGCCCTAGAAAACTCTGAAGTTGTTTTATATTCCTCGGTTCAGGGAAGCGCATGATTGACTCAACTTTGTCCGGATTTGCAGATATCCCTTGCGGTGTAATAATAAAACCTAAAAATTTAATCTCTGTTTGCAAAAATTCTGACTTCTCCCAATTCACGGTAAGTCCTCCTGCTTCTAATTTCGTTAATACGTGTTTTATATGTTCTAAATGTTCTTCGAAAGTCCTGGATGCTATTAAAATGTCGTCTACATAAACGGTCAAGAAATCCAGATCCTTTGGTTGCAAAATTTTGTCTAGACATTTTATGAAGCTGGCCACACTGGTATTCAAGCCAAAAGGTAGTCTCCTGAACTGGTAGTTCTTTCCATTGAATAAAAATGCGGTGTATTTCCTGCTTTCTTCAGCTAACGGTACCTGCCAATATCCTGCAGTAAGGTCCAGCGATGTCATAAACTTCACGCCGCTAAATTTTTGGAATATTTCGTTTATCGGTTCTGGTGACTCTCGGTCGGGTATGATTATTTGGTTTATTCTTCTTGCGTCCAAACACAGTCTGACTCTGCCATCCTTCTTTATTACTACTACCAAAGGATTCGAGTAGAGCGATACTGATCTTTCTATTATATTACCTTCCAGCATTTTATCTAACTCCTCTTGCACCGCTCGTCTTTTGGAATAAGGTACAGGATAACTCCGTTGCATGAAGGGGGTATGTTCTCTAATCTGTAAAGTACACTCATAATCCTTTGCCCTTCCCGGTATGTCGGCAAACACTCCCTTAAACTGCTCCACCACCTGCCACAACGCTGCACGCTGGCCATTCCCAACACCGGACCCTTCACTCCGAAACTTATCGGCCCTTATCTCCCATACTGCATCATTAATATTGCTCTTGTCATTATCATCATCAAAATTATACTCAGCCTCTACACACCAATTAATTCTCGTATCGCTATTTTCCTCCTCGACTCGTTTTTTCAATAACTTTACTCCCGTGGTTCCAAATTGATCTAACACCCGTTCAAAATTAACTCTTACCGACCGGTCACCCCCGTCTAATTCTATCACCTTTTCTTTAAAATTTATCACTGCTCTATTCTGTTGTAAAAAATCGTTACCTAAAATAATATCCAAACTCAAACCCTTAACTACCAAAAATGTATTCACAAAATTTATTCCATTTATCAAAAAGTTCAAATGTATCTGTTTCGTCACCCGTTTACTCCTTACCCCTGTAACTCCTATCACCGTGACCCCTGCTACTGGCAACACTGGAATGTTTTTATTAAATTCTTTTAATTCGGTTAAAATGTTTTCAGCTATCACTGAAATCTCACTACCTGTGTCTACCAGTGTTCGGTAATGCTTACCTTCTATATTTACCTGAATCTCTGTTAATCCTGCTCTCCCTTTCGTCAAAGTGTGGTTCTCCTCTTCTAATAAATCCTTTACTATGTCTGTTTGAATTACGTTGCTGGAGATGTCTTCTGTTGGTGGGACCTCATGCGCTTCTCTGAACAGTGGTTGGGTCCTGGCTACCACTGTCGCTTCTAGTTTTCCGGCTGTCTTCTATTATTTCTCATTTCCTGTTGTTGTTGATCATTAGGCCGTCCTTGTCTGTGGTTGGATGTACCACTGGTACTTGGCCCTCCTTTATCGGTTGATGTGTACTGTCTCCCATGTTCTCTCCTCCTGTGTTCTTCTTTAGGCAATAGGCATTTGAAACATTGTCGTCGGTGGGCGTAGTTTCTTCTTCCGCACCTGGAACAGTTCCACTCACCTGTCTGTTGAAAATTACTTCTGGGCCCATACTTACTCTCGTGGTTGCTGTTTCCCTGATAGTTACTCTTGTGTAGATTAAATTCTATGTTCTTGTCATGGTGATTTGTCAATATAGGCCGCCTGATTATTTCACGGTCCCTAATACTCTGTAAAATATCCAAAATCCGCTCCAACTCACTTAAACTCTCTATCTCCTTCGTCATTAAAGTCACCTGTGCTTCCCTGGGTAGATGTTTGCTTACATACCTGACGAACGATTGAAATGGTATCGGCGGTTCGAGATACTTTGCCTCATTATACAATTTCGTCACGTACATGGTTATGTTACTTTGTCCTCCAAAACTACCGACTCCCATAATATGACTTCTCAAACTCTCCTGCTCCTCTTCCGGCCAAAATTTATTTTTAAACGCCCTCTCAAATGTTTCGAAACTGTCCCACTCTACTCTATGCGCTTCTACCCATATAACCGAATTACCTTTAAAACATCTAACGATTTTCATTAATTGTATCTCCCAATTGTGGTTACTAAAACGGCTGTACTCACGCGTCTGGTTTAAAAATCTCATGGGGTGTATTATTTTATTTTCGTAGTCAAAATTTTCTAATTCGATTTCCCCATACGCGTCCCTGGTTACAATTATTCTTTCCGTAATACCGGTACAACTTTTGTGAATCTCCCCTCGTAACTCATTCCGCACTTTAATTATATCGTTTTCAATCACATTACATTTAACATGCACATTATTATCATTTTGTATAACTAGGTTATCTATCTCTTTAATTTTATTCTGTAACATGCTCATTCTCTCGCTTGTGTTATTCTCATTTTTTAATACTATCTTGTCTACTGTTTCAAAATGTTTGGTTATGTTTACTACATCTAATTCGCATTTCTCTATCTTGTTCTGTAAAATATTAGCTTTCATCTCTATTTGTTTATTTGTTTCAAAATTATCAGTACTCTCTATCTGTTTACTAATTGTAGCTAAACATTGGTTTTCTATTTTTTCACATTGTATTTCTATTTGATTCTGAACTGTCTCATTGATTTGTTTAATTTTGTCGTCTAATCGACTTATTTTATTAGTAAATTGCTCATTATCATTTTCTGTTTGTTTTTGTATACTACCACACTGTATTTCTATTTTATTTATTCTCTCATCAAATTTACAGCTCTGTTTTTTAATTTCTTTTTTAATATCACTCAATTGTACATCGAATTTGATGCTCTGCTCATTGAAAAGCAGTTTCATCGTTTTTATTATGTCATTTTCTTCCATTCTGGTATTTACTATAGGCGTTGAGTTCGCCTGTGGCGTGCTCAACATCAATGATTCTGTGTTTGTATTTTCTACGTTAATGCTTTCGTTATCTGCCATTTTATCGTACTGATGGTACTAAACTTTGTTTTTATTTGTTGTGTACGTCTTTTATACTATAGGTAATCTCTGTAGATAACCTCTCTTTTCTGTTTATTTCTTTACCCATCTAACCTCCGCTTGTCTGCTTATTTATATATTTTTTATTAATATATAAAGTCCAAGTTCGGGCTGCCATCTGTTAACTTACACCTTTTTGTGTATTATTTATACAATTATTAGTACTGAATGTATGATACTTAATATTGTATAATTTGAATAATAAATCTTATCACCGGAGTAACACGTGTTTTGCTCATTTACTTGCATTAGGCTTTTGGTCCAGAATTGCGTTAAGCAAGACAAGACAGAGGTATTCGGGTACTGAAATAACCATTCATACAACATGAGGATAACAAATTAGATTTTATTTAGTTATTACTGTTTACGATTACAAACAATTAGAGTCAATTAATACTTGATAAAATGCAAAATGGCGGCTTCATGACTTCCGTTTTCTAGCCATGCTTTCATGGTTACCTAGCCGTTTTCTTTGAAATTAAGGCTTTTATCAAATTCATTTACTGCAGTTAAAACTTCAAGAGGAATGTTTTTAAATTTTCTTTCTGTTAATAGTTACTCTAAACTTGATCACGAACCAACGCCTCAGATATATTTACTTAAGGTTGGCCAACTCTCACGTTCACACTATCACACACAACATTCATTTTTCTGATACTGAATACATTTTATTTTATAGATTTAGAGCTCATGTTTGAAATTTAGAAAGTAATTTTGAAAGGGCTTTCCTGAAATTGATGCGGCGTAGCCTCCTCAGAAGACTCCCATGTTGGCTGGCAGATGTTCGGCCGAATCTCTCTTTGTCCTTTTTTGTGCACTGAATTTACTAAACTTTTACATTGGTTGTCCACTGATGCTACATTATTGTTGATCATTACATTTTTTAAACAATTCTTTCATTTTTATGGCAAAAACTGCCCACTACACTGTTTGAGCATGTGCTCTCTTTGAGTTGTTACTGACGACTGGGGGCGATTCAGACGCAATTGTTATGTAAGTGGTCGTGCATCTGACGTCATTGTCTATTGTTCTCTAACCACTGTTTTGGTTAATACGTAATTGTTTTTTAACTCGTCATTGATTTGGTGACGATTTATTATCGCAGACCAATGGAAAGTCAGTATTGTCCGTGTTTTAGCGCCAACACTGCCATTTTCGTGGGTTCAATTTGCTCGTACGCCTCTGACCTTGGATCGTCTCTCCACCGGCGAATTTACATATTTATTGGGACTTGGGCCAAAACTAACCTTGTCTAACTTAACTTGATGATTACCATAAAATTCATAATAAAAATACCCTTACATCCCATTATTCCGATACAGACAATTTTGTACTGTTACAAGGGCTTCTATCCCTCGTTTGTGAGCCATGGTGCATTCATCCCAAACTATCAACTTCCACCCTTTCAAGACCTTGGCTGTGTCACTTTGTTTTGAAATGTTGCAGAGTGGAGTCAGGAAGATGTTTAAATTCAGAGGCAGTTTAAAGGCAGAGTGAGCTGTTTTACCTCCATCCAGCAATGTAGCTGCTATACCTGAAGAAGCCACAGAGATGGCAATCTTTCTGTCTTTCCTAACGCTGGCAAGAAGTAGATTTAGTAGGAACGTTTTTCCAGTGCCACCAGGTGCGTCGAGAAAAAACAGCTGACCGAGTCCATCATTAATGTTGGCAATGAGCTCATTGTAAGCGTTCTTCTGATCCTCATTAAGTTTAGGAAAGTTCTCAGCAACCATATCAGAAAGCTGAACTGTATTGTAGGAGAGCTCTTTCAGGTACTCGCGATTGACTGTAATAAAGTTTGTGTCTTGAGTTGGTGGAGGTAAACCGAAGTCTTGGAGAGATTGGTTTGACATAGAAAAGATCATATTTTCAAGACATAGTAAGCATTTATTATAAACTGTGTCCTTGCAAAGTTCAATCTCTAAACCATGACTTTCAATCTCAATCTGCCTTCTTATGTCCTCTGATAGACTTTCTTTGTGTTTTTCCCAAAGTGCTAAGGGATCTGCAACTTGGCAAAACACCAATATTACAGCAAACAGCTCTCAGATTTTGTGAGGCGAATCTGAAATGGAAGCTTCTTGCAGGGTTAGGTCCCATTGCATGTCGTCTTCCAACAACCCTAATGCTCTACAGGCAGACTGGTACATAGGATGAACTATACCAGATACCTTTTTAAGATCATTGAAACACGTTGGTCCTCGAATCTCATGTAGCAGGAGACGCAGATAGAAACACTCGACATTGTTAGGATGTACAGTATATACCCTCCCAAGTACATGATCTTTTTTACTCCTGGATGTCCTGGAACGCCTTTTCCTTGCTTTCTTCTGCAAAACTGGTTATTTTTCCAGACATAGTATGTTGGGACCTCACAGTAAAGAAGGCCTCTGGCAAAGGAATCGGTTTTGCAGAGTTCGAAAAATGCTGTTAATGTGGTTTTTGGTGGATGTTGGATTTTGCCCAGAAGGTTGTCGGAAGTGAAAAATACCCTCTGGCCGTTCTCAAGGTGACTGCTAACTGCACTACTGGTGGGAACCTTTCATGAATAGGTAAACAGAAAATACGCCAAGCCGCTTCGGAAGTGCTGATGTAGCGACCTGATTCGTACTTAGAAACTTCATCCCACTCATTCTCCAACCTAAACGCTGCCTGATCACTGCCTTTGTTCACATATTTACAAATATACTTTATCGACTTAACGGAGTTGCACAGTTCAACATTTATGTGGGCTAAGAAAGAGCGGGAAAGAACAGGATTGTATGGTACCACCCATTGGTTGTCTAGATCAACTCCTTTAATGTTGACCGAGAAACCACCATCGGCAGGAGACCGTCGGCGATACTGGGGGTAACCGTCATCCGCAGTTTGAGTTTGTGTTGCTAAAGGGCGTAGATATCTCTTGGTGCACTGGCCGTTTACCATGCAGGGCGAGTTTCTGTTAACATTTCCACAAGGGCCATGAATCATTGTGGACTTAACAATGTCATGAAGGGCAGGATCGACTTCAGGATCAGGGATCTCTGCACTTATCACACTGTCGATTTGATGGGGCATGATCCTATCCTGCAGCCAGAGCAGTATGTGCACATGCGGTAAACCTCTTTTTTGCCATTCCACAGTTAACATGTAACACCTTGTTGGACCGAAAACATTGCCTTTTGTCAAGACATGCATCATTTTCTTTACTTTGAGGTGAAATATTATGGCAATAATATCGTGTCTGTCTTGAGGCCTTTGTCATGCACTTAATGCTTCTTGTATTTCTGTCCATTTAGGGTTACATGTAAATGTGATGAACAGATCAGGACGGCCGTACTTGCGTACATATGTCATGGCGTCCTGAGTCCGCTTGTGCATGTAACGGGGTCCACCTGTAAAGCTGGAAGGTAAAACAACCATTTTGCCTATATTATTGGCTTGCCCATCATTTTTGCACATGGAGTCCCGCAGATGCACATAGTTTTCGGTCCGCAGCTTACTCTGATTGTTCCTTACGAAGTTGAGTCTTTCTGTCTCAATTTTGGTATACACGTCAACGAAAAATTGATTCAGGAGACTGCAATAAAGTAACAAATAATTTTGCTGGCCATCTCTCCCCATTATGCGGAATGAGTAAAATTCTGAAGCTGAAACAGTTTTTTTAGAGGGGCTTTAGTGTTTGGGTTGCACTATGGAATGGCAATGGAGTAACCATCTTCCCCACGACAGAACATAAGTGGATACTGCAAAGCATCATAAGATCGATGAGTTTCACTTATGCGCTGTAACTTAGCGTCTCTGTTGTGGAGAATGTTGTCCCTCTTTGCAAACTCCTGGCCTACGATCACTAAAGCCACCTCATTTGTTGTGGGTGCATTGAACTGACCCCTATGTCCGTCTACGGGCTTTCTGTCTGCATGGATTACTACTTTGAACTCCTGGCCTTCTGGAACACTTTCCAATGCTGTTTTGAAATCGTTTATGTAAGAATTGTGATTGTGAAGCACTTTTTGAAGTTTGGCAAATAACCAAGGCTTTACGTTTGGAAAATTGTTACATCTAGTGTTTGTCTCCTTTTCGTCGTCTCCAAGGAAATATATTTGTAAAAATGAGGGATTGTTTGGAGGTGAAGACAAAAAACTCCCTATCCTGTCTGTGGTAGACTTGACCTTGTACTTTAAAAGTTGGCGTGAAGTTCCCTTCTTTTATTTCTTTGGCTCCGAAAGATGTTATTTGGAAACAACCATTATATTTTCTTATGTTTACCAAAAAGTGTTCAGACTCTGGATGTTCACTTGTGAGAAGGCTGTGGAGAGGTTCTGGTAGTTCTTTAATGAGAGGAAGGTGGACTTTTCCGTTGCTACAACATAACCCAGGACTTTCCTCTTTCCACTTTTTAGCATTACACCATTTACACTGTATAAAATCACCAATAGATAAAATCTTGTCATTGTTGTAGTCAGTATTACAGTCATATTTAAAGCCCGACAAAGATTTTATCTTCCAGGGAATAAGTGACCTCTTTTCATTTTATTTTCTCACCGCTTTGCATACACCACCTTTGATATCATAACCTATATCTTTATTTATAAGAACCGTGGACTCTGGCCCCGACGTCTTTCGTGGGATCCGACCTAAGACTCCCCGGACTCCGGGGAAGGCCCGTCGGACGACTCCCATGCTACTTCCTACACAGGAGACTTCCACCGATGCTATGGTAACCAGAATCTATTCTATTGGGTTGCCATAGTAACCAGATCTAATAGATTTTTAAGACCCAAAGGACCCCCCAGACGATCATATCGAAAAAACACCTGTCCTATGTTGGTTCTCCCGTTGGGTAAAATATTTGTGCCAAGTTTGGTTGAAATCGGTCCAGTGGTTTAGGAGGAGATGTGGAAGACCCCAAAGGACCCCCCTAAAGGATTGTATCGAAAAAAAACACTTGTCCTATGTTGGTTCTCCCGTTGCGTAAAATATTTGTGCCAAGTTTGGTTGAAATCGGTCCAGTGGTGTAGGAGGAGATGTGGAAGACCCCAAAGAACCCCCCAAAGGACCCCATCGAAAAAATCACCTATCCTATGTTGGTTCTCCCATTGTTTAAAATATTTGTGCCAAGTTTGGTTGAAATCGGTCCAGTGGTTTAGGAGGAGATGTGGAAGACCCCAAAGGACCCCATCGAAAAAACACCTATCCTATGTTGGTTCTCCCGTCGCATAAAATATTTGTGCCAAGTTTGGTTGAAATCGGTCCAGTGGTTTAGGAGGAGATGTGGAACATACATACATAGATACATACATACAATTGGGGGGGGGTTTGCCCCTTAGGAGTGAAAGTTTTTAAAACCGTTTCTTAGTGAGCACCTAAGACCTATGATGAAGCTATGTTCAAAGTTACATTGATATCCATTCAGTGGTTTCAGAGATATCGTGATCAGTGAGTCAGTCAGTGGTATTTGGCTTATATAGATATAGATAAAATACGATTATACAAAAATACATAGACAACAAATACTCCATACTATATTTTGTAATTTCTCAAAGGTTTTGACCATTAGCCGCCCCCTATTTTTGAAATTACCATTGTCCATAGCTAGTATGGTAGCTACCCCCTATCCACTACACTATTGCTCCCTATGGCTGGACTGTCTCGCCCAGTTGCTTCCACAACAACTGTACCTGCTTGGAGTAAACATTTTTTTCTTTTATTTTACTCCATCTTGCTTCGGCCTTACATAAAGTTCGGTATTACTGGTGTACAGGACACCAGAAATAGCAGTAAATTTATTATCCATACTCCCTTAAGCGGTCTATCACCCCCTCAGGTGTATATCCGGGGTTCCAAAGTTTTTTAGATTCCCCCAATTTCTCCCAGTTAAATTTCTAGGTTCACCAATTTCAACACTAACAAACTATGGTCAGGGTACAATAAGTCTGCCCATAGTTTGTTAAAGGTAAGCCAAATCCACGGTGAGGACGTGACCGCCCGAAAGTTGGGGAATCTCCTTTTAAAAACAGTTAAAACATATAATACATTTTTTATATCTACTCACAAATACATCATATTATAATAAATGTTTTATACAACCATGTTGTATATACCGTAAATGCAACATCTCAAAATAAACATTACCAACATTACATTAAAATAACCATTTCAATTCTGAATTTGAATAGAAATTACAAACATTACACAACTTTAGTTTTAATTTTCTATTGAACATTCCAATTGTCACATTATATCTTCAGCTCTGATTTTCTATTAAATACTTTAATCAGCAAATTTTAATTATTTAGAATTCATTATAAAATTCTCAAATCTCAAACAATTTTTGAATTCATTACCAAAATTCACCTTTTCAAACATTTCAAATTAATTTAATTCCATAATAAAATTCATAATTACATAAATGCCAATTAATAACAATCAATTATCATTATTATAGTATACTCACTCAAAATTATAAACATTGAGTACACAAAATACAACATACACACACCACACCATGTATCCTCAGATACCCTACCATAACAATAACATAACCTAATACATAACACATGTAAACCCAATTCAAATTTATATACAATATGTTTCACATCAAATGTCATTGTTCACCAAAATCATTATATTATTCAGCCAAGTATTAAAACCATTAACTCAAATAATTAAATGTCCACCAACTACATATGTTTAACCCCCATCATCAAAGAGTAGTCTGATATTACCCATACACATTTCATTTTTAATTATTTTCATTATATTGCCTCTATCAATATAATCGTCATCTAAACTCTCATATTCTTCCACAACACCATAATAATAAACCACAGGATTATTCCACATTATTATATCATATATCTGGTCACCATCGAGTATAGTCAAGTCGCCCTTAGTATTATTTGTCACTATTAAGTAAGTTATAATCTCATCATTATTATCATCATCATCATCTACACCAGTTTCATCACAAGGTAAGTACTCAATATCATCAATTCTCTCAATATCTAACATCTCTACTAATTCTTTATAACCTCTATTAACCTTAAAAATCTCTATCTCTCTCTTTCTCTCTCTCTCCTCATAATACCTCTCACAACCCCCCTGAACTATCTCACTCCATGCAAAGGGCAACACGACATTATTTAAACACATCCTGGCTTTACCCGGTATATCACAATAAAAACTTAAGGGACCATTTGGAGACACTTTGTCTTCCACATAACCTCTGGAGGAACCTTCGTCCTCAAAAACAACTTGTAGAGTCTTTACTCCACTTACCCCATAGGGAAAATTTGCCCTCTGCCCTACATTCTCATTTAAACTCTCCTCACACACTCTTTCAATCTCATCAACAACTATTACCTCATCACTAACCTCTACTCATTCTATACTCTCATTATCACTACTATTACTCAATGTATCACTCTCTGATACCACATTTTCAATTACATCATCACCTATTACTTATTATATCGTTATTATAGTTATCACTTATTTTAACATCTTCACTTACCTTGTCACCTATTACTTCATTTGCACTTAAACTATCAGCATTGTTTGTCAAATTATCATCATTATTACCTCCACTATCAAAATCGCTTACCTGGTCTAGTTCACTTTCTTTATTCTCCTTCATGTACTCCCATGAGAACTTGTATTTGTTTCTCCCAGGCACTAAGATGACTGTTTAATTGCTCGTCAATAGCACTCAAACGCTTATTGAATTGTTTTTGCGAATCACTTATATCATTTAACCGCTTATCAAACTTTTCATCACTTTCGTCAAAATGTTTATTAATATTATTAATATTGCTAGATATTGTGCGTAAAAAATTCATTATATCATCATTTGGTCTATTACTTTCTTTTGTTGACACTGGGGTTGGCTGCACCCCAGAGTCACTCATTATAACTGATTCAGTTAAACTACTTTCACCTTATTTATTTTCCATTTTTGAATTATATAATTTACGTAAATTGTATATTCAAATATAAAAAGAATTTTAGAATTTAACCCAGTGTTTTACATTACCAATCGTTAAAAATGACATAACCTCTAATCATAATCTATACAGATAGCACTTCGTAACCTCTATGAATTATTCAAACAATATAAAAATGCCGTTTACCAAAAACCTATTCTTTGTACTTCAAGCAGGCCTACCTCATATAAAATTTATACAAGCGTCCTGGCAGGATCGCCGATTGTAACTTTACAAATTAAAAAGACAAGAATACTTACCCCCGATTCTGACGATCTTACTTCGACTTACCTTAAAAAACAACCAGAAGATCCCAAAGCCCTCATCAAGGTCACCACGATATTTGAAGGAGCAAATATGGAAACCATTACACTCTTCCCCAAAAGAAATAATTTAGATAATTTAAATCCCTTATATAAAAAAACTCTTCCCAGTTCGTTTAGGCGAGCCTTTTGGTACAGAATATAGGTTATGGTTCCGGCATAATAATCACACTAACACATGGTTAGATACCAAACAAATCTTATTTTATTACCAAACATCACACTAATTTCTTTTTACTGTTGTAAAACAACTAAATTAATTGACAAAAGTTTTGAGACAAAAACATTATAATACACAAAAAATTTCTTAATTCGCAAACCAGTACTTTTCTCTTTCTCTTTATACTCCCTCCCCTCTTTTTAGTTTCACACTCTCTCTCCCTTTTTACATATTTTCATGAGATCTCATTTTGATATATTTTAATTTCAGAAAAATATAAATTGATATGTAATTTTAATTAATTTTGGACAACGAATTTTGTCTTTACTATTACTTATCTGCACGTGGTCCATTACACCATCACTTGTGATTCACTTTAAAATCAAAAAATAAATGTTCCAACAGTCTCTGATCACATCTCCACTGCTGTATTTCACTTTACTTTAGATTGAGTGACATTTTTACTATTTTACACCACTTTTGTATAACAATTTGGTAGGCCTACTATGACTTTCGGCCTACCAAAAACGCCCGAGACCACGGTTAAATTACATCCTTACGATCTACTGGTGAGTACAAGACTGATCTTAACTGCGTGGGTACGCTAGCCCCATTTTTCCAACGCCGTTCAAACTAGTTTCAAGCGGATTTCCACCCGCCTCCTGCCCTGAAGCATCGAAACTTCTCGTCATTTTTCGTCACCGGAAGCTCACTGTAGCATTGAAAACATGTGGTGCTCTTATGATTCAGATGTGACGAGACGATAATTAACCACATACCTCTCCTTATATGGTAATCGACTTGTTCCATATCGTGTTGTGCCGTATGATTCACCTGTGATTTGTTAGTTACCTACAGCCGTTGACTACTGCGTCATAAGCCACGTACTATTTCTTTATAACCAGACATGCTCCTATGATCTTTTATTATAAATTAATATAAATCATTACAACATTGAAAATTATTGGAAATTACCCCAAAGGACGGTTATACAAATTTTGCCCCGTTACAACAGAATGCTACAACAGAGAACAGTTATAAGTCTATGATATGAACAAATAAATGATGGAGAATTGGTGAAAACTGCGAACCAAATTACTGGTAAACTTCATTTTACTATTATTAAAAGACTCAAGTGTGTCAGTTTTAGTGCCGTTGCCAACATGTGCAGATCTACAATTTAGCTTGTAAATTATATTATTCGTATATAATGTGCACCCACATTTTTGGGAAGAAAATCTGGGGAAAAAGTGTGCACATTGTACACAAGAAAAAATAGTACATGAAGTAATCACGTGATGCAAGAAATTTTATATAGTAATCACAATACACTCTTCAAACATGATAAGAAATGTTTCCGGTTGCATTTTATGTGAATAGGAAGAAACCGAGTCACCGATACTTCGGCGGCGTAAGTATTAATACTATGTCCTTGAATTCGTAGTGACCGTCAATCAATGAATTTTTCCTGTGAAGGGTTTGTGAAGATTAGTCAAAAAATAACACAAATTTTAAATCATTTGTGTCAACGTTTATTGTCATCATCAGGACCTGTGTATCTTTTACTATGCTATATGTTGACAGGTATATCTATAAACGTTTTCTGTGCCAATTCTAATATTTAATTGTTGATTACTGCTTTTATAATTAATTACAAATACCATTACGTTATGAGTAATTTAAATTGTAATATTGTATAAATTAAGTTCTGTGATATTATAATTTTCTCGTTGTCTTTAAAGCAAACATTTGATGATGTAAAACGATCTCAACTCCTTCACATATACAAGGATACACACATAGGCCTACGCATGCATGCGCACACACACTCACATACATAAACACGTTCACTCAAATAATTGAATTGTTCTGTTGTGTTTGACATTTCTTTTGTATTCATACACAGGTCCTGATGATGACAATAAACAATGTCGAAACGTCGACACAAATAATTTAAAATTTGTGTTATTTTTTGACTGATCCTCACAAGCCCTTCACAGGAAAAATTAATACTATGTCCTAAGAGAGAAAATCTCAAACCTGGGCCCAAACCCCTACCCCACCACACCCTGCTCACACACAACAAGCAAGCTATAATTCAAATGTCCCTCCCCCACCCTCTGAGCTCTGTCACCTCCATCTGGACAGTTACATATTTTTCTAGCAAATTCCTTGTGTTTCAGTTGTGTGTGTGTGTGTGTGTGTGTGTGTGTGTGTGTGTGTGTGTGTGTGTGTGTGTGTGTGTGTGTGTGTGTGTGTGTGTGTGTGTGTGTGTGTGTGTGTGTGTGTGTGTGTGTGTGTGTGTGTGTGTGTGTGTGTGTGTGTGTGTGTGTGTGTGTGTGTGTGTGTGTGTGTGTGTGTGTGTGTGTGTGTGTGTGTGTGTGTGTGTGTGTGTGTGTGTGTGTGTGTGTGTGTGTGTGTGTGTGTGTGTGTGTGTGTGTGTGTACAAGTGTGAAGGGGGAAGGTTTAAAAGGAATGTACACACACACACACACACACTGAAACACAAGGAATTTGCTAGAAAAATATGTAACTGTCCAGACGGAGGTGACAGAGATCAGAGGGTGAGGGAGGGACATTTGAATTATAGCTTGCTTGTTGTGTGTGAGCATGGTGGGGTGGGGTAGGGGTGAAGGGTTTGTTTTCATGTTGTTTGTTCATTTTCCAATCTGACGATGAGCTGTGAAGCTTGAAAGCGCTAATGGGAATAATTTTTATATAGTGGTGTGCAACAGTGATAAATCTGCTTGTAAAAAAAATGTCCAATAATTTTGACTCACGATGTTTAATTTTAAAATCTCATTTAATTTATCCAGAAAGAATTACGAATTGAAAATCTTCTTGATTTAAGCAACAAAGCAACAGTTTATGTAAAATTAAAGTCAAAATTGTAAAGTCTTTGTGGGGCATCAAGTCATGAGGAATTTTATTAATACTACAGGCTCTGGAATCTTTAATAATTTGACAAAATTAATCTCTAAATACCCCTTGCAAATTTTTGACCCTAAAAATGTTCATAGCTATCTGAGGGTTTCATGGCTGGCTTCAATGATAGGAGTACTTTGGGTTGCTGGGCTGTAAGGTCGTGGTCCAAAGTTGTTTTGAACAAACATTTCGGCTGTGCCTTCAACGACCACCTTCAGTGCAGAAGGTTGCAACACACTGACCAAGGTTCGCAGTCATTAACCACTGAACTGTGTTAAGGTTAGTGGCCGTGAGAGGTTAGTGACCGTGAGTAGGATACCCATTTTTATAAACTTTTGGTGTCTTTCTTCTGATTGGCTGGAGGTGCCAGACAACAACTTCGTGTGGACACCAAAAGTTTATATGGGTGTCCTACTCACAGTCACTAGCCTTAACCACAGTTCAGTGCCCCCTAACCACAGTTCAGTGGTCACTGACTGTGAACCTTGGTCAGTGTGTTGCAGCCTTCTGCACTAAAGATGGTCGTCGAAGGCACGACCGAAATGTTTGCTCAAAACAAATATAGGCCTTACAGCCCGGCAAGCCAAAGTACTCATATCGTTCATAAGCTGTTTGAAAAAATCTTTATATATTCAATTGCACAAGCTATTTTATTGATATACATCAGTTGCTGCATAGGCTATATTTGTGAAAGTATCATAGGCATATGCCTATAGATAGATAGCTATGGAAACATACATAAATATTTGTCATTTAGATATTTCAGTTATAGGCCTACATTTAAAAAACTGCAACAGTTATGCGTGTTTAATGTTTATTATATATGGTAATTGTCAGACTTAAAATTATTTTTCTAAAAAAAAAGTAATCACTGTTTCTGTAATTTTTCTGACAACAGAAATTATCTAATAATAAATGAATCTTTACGGGCAAAAATTGTTATAGATGGTACTATCCTGAATCTTAGTATACACAGACGTTATTGATCTAATTCCCAGAACAAAACGAGATCTCATTAGTGTCTTTACAGCATTAGAGGAAGCCTCAAGTAAAATTGGACTGCAGATAAACTTGGAGAAAACAAAATATATGTATGCTGCCAACAAACTACCATTAAACCCAACCCTTCAAAACCTTGAAATAGGCACAAAAAATATAGAGGCAGTAAAAGAGTTCATATATCTTGGCTCCCAGATAAACAGCAACAACATCAACTCTGAAATAAGAAGAAGAATATATCTCGCAAATAAAACATATTATGGATTTAAAAAAAACACCTGACATCTAGCTCCATCTCAAGAAGTAGGAAATGTAAAATCTACAAAACACTTATCAGGGCAGTGCTGACATATGCTTCAGAAACTTGAACAGTGACAAAAAATAACGAGAGACTTCCAGGTTGCTGTGAAAGATGGATTCTAAGAACAATATTTAGAGGAGTACAAGAAAATGGAATGTAGCGCAGGCGCTATAATACCATCTACCATCATGAACTAGAGCATCTTTGCATCTTTACAAAGAGCTGGGCTAATTGTAGGCTAATCAAAATACACAGGCTAAAGTGGGTTGGACACAGAGAGAATGGAGGAAGGACAGTCTACGAAACATATTTTCTACCAGAAACCAATGAGTAGTAGAAAAAGGGGAAGACCCCAAAGTAGATTCAAAGACCACATAGACGAGGACCTCGGAAAGCTGAACATAAGAAACCTGGAAAGCCAAGGCATGCAATAAGGAGGAATGGAATCGACTCTTGGAGCAGGCCAAGACCGACCAAGGATTGTAGAGCCACGGTTGATGATGGTACTGTCCTGGAACAAGTTAGCAATTTTGCATACTCGGTCTACAGTGTGTCTTATAATGAATGCAACGACGTTGTGAATAAGTTCATAAGTTCAACCTTATGTGCGGGATCATTAGGCGAACCCTTAAGTCAGCAAGTAAAGGAACACGCCTAAAATTCTACAAGGTGATGGCTCTTCCCATACTTCTTTATGGGTCTGAGAATTTGACTTTAACGAAAGGCCAGGCCAGTCGCATCCAAGCAGCTGAAATGAGATTTCTCAAGCACAGGCAGGGTATACTCTCCATGATCATAGAAGAAACACAGATACACGCCAGGAACTGAATACTGAGTATACTCGACAGGATCGCCCACTATCGTCTAAATTGGTGGGAACATCTTTGCCGAATGAATGACTGCCGCATCCCCAAACAAATCTGGAACTATAAGCCGAGGGGACGGAGAGGTGTGGGACGTCCAAGGAAGCGCTGGAGTGACTAGCTCTAACATTTGCCTATTTGACAATGAAACGAACCATCTTTGGTTTAATCCATGAGGATAGTGATAACTGAATTTTGTTCAAAATAGTGATCTACAGCTCAGGGAGTTTACAGTAGTGCTAAATTTTCAAGCAGGTAAGCACCCTCACGTCCTCTCAGGGTTATTTGTCCATTGCTCTGTGTTTTGTTATTGCTGTAGTTACAGGTTGTACAAGCGGTGCCTATGTGGTTTGGTTATTCACTTAGTCCCATAAATTGGTTATAATCAGTTTTTAGGGGGGGGTTATAAAACATCTAGTTTTAATGAATGGTTTGGGGGTGTCATGAAATTTGTTTTACAAGTCATGCTTAAATTCTTCTGTATATCTGATATGTTAAAATGGAGGCATTTTCATTTTTAAACATTCATACATACTGTCAAAAGTATTCTTTGGGTTTGCAAAAATGTATCAATATTATATTATAAAAGTTGAAGCAGATTGCCAAATCTTTCAGCGGAGATGGAAAGATGAAATAAGAATTAAGGCTTCTGTAAACGAGGCTGTACTATAAAGTGTAAGGTTAGAAACAAAAGTCAACGTGTATCAAACTTCAACATTATGAATCTACTTACCAAACTGATCAAGAAAAATCCATTGAAATAAGTTATATTCTGAAACCTGCACATATCAAAAATGTTCTCTCAAGAGTTTTTTTTTTCACAAACCGATGCTTGTAAATAGGAAAAATGCAAGTAATGGAAATGAACAAAACTGATAAAGAAAATAGTTTGCTTTTATTTGCTTGTTGTAAAGAAAGCGTAAACGTTAAACAAAACACAGTTTTGTTCGTATTCTAGATTACATTTTTTTTCACAGCCTTCTGTAGATATCGAATATTGTTAATATAATCTTTGTTTTAATACAAAGGTTTTGTAAAATATATAAAAACACTTGGTAAGATTCACAAATTTTTTTAATTAACTCTGACAGCTGTTTCGACTAGCTAAGCCATTGTCAAAGAGGCGAGTGAATGAAATTACTGAATACAGGATGTTAATGGAGTGTAGGTGGTGAACATCTGTTTAGGGCGTATCTGCAACATCTGTGTTGTAACGGCGAGGGGGGTGTACAAGAGACAAGGAAAGGTCAGGTGTCTTTAGAAACTAAATACAATCATGAATGCAAAATTTAAAATAATGATGAACGTTCAAAATAATATAAAATAAACTAAACTAAATAACAGATTGCAAAATTTAAAATAATGATGAACATTCAAAATAATATAAAATAAACTAAACTAAATAACAGATTTTAATAAAGGGGATACACAAAATTCAGTCTGTTCATTGGTTAAATTTTTGTTATTTTTTATTGCTTTTTAATTTCTAAAATTTCTAACAAATCCATTTTTTTACCTTTTTGTATGTTGTGGAGTAGTGTTATGTTTTTTGTGTCTATGAAGTGATTGTGTTGTAAGCAATGATCTGCAAAACCTGTAATAGATGTATTGGTTAAAATCGCCTTCTTATGTTCAGAAATGCGATGTTTCAGAGCACGGCCACATTGTCCGATATAAATAGCATCGCATTCTGCACAGTGTATTTCATAAACTCCATTTTTCTCCAGTGTGTTAGATTTTTCTTTATTATTGACTAGTAGTGAAAAAAGATTACGTTTGTTTACTGATACCATGTTCAGACCATGGTTTTTTAACCTATTATTAATCTTATCTGTTATACACGGAATGTAATTTGTTAAGTGAAATTTTTTGTTACCCTGAACTGGCTCTATGGAATAAAATTCTTTTAAAGTAATTTTCCTGTTTTTTTTTTTTTAAATTAAAGAGTCAATTATTCTTTCATCATAACGTTATTTTGTGCTATGGCTTTTATAATATCTACCTCTTTATTGAAATTTTCTTTGGATAAAGGAACTATAAGGAGACGATTAACCATTGCATGAAAACTGCTTAATTTTATGTGCCATGATGTTAGTGATTGTTTATGTATAACGGTATCTGTAAAAGTAGGTTTTCTATATATCTGAAAACTAAGATTATTTTGTGACCTAGTAATGGTAAGATCCAAAAAATTTAAACTTTTCATATTTTCTGTTTTGTGCAATTATTTTTATCATTATTATTATTATTATTTTCACGTGCAATTTACACTTGAAACAGAAAATATGAAAAGTTTAAATTTTTTGGATCTTACCATTACTAGGTCACAAAATAATCTTAGTTTTCAGATATATAGAAAACCTACTTTTACAGATACAGTTATACATAAACAATCACTAACATCATGGCACATAAAATTAAGCAGTTTTCATGCAATGGTTAATCGTCTCCTTATAATTCCTTTATCCAAAGAAAATTTCAATAAAGAGGTAGATATTATAAAAGCCATAGCACAAAATAACGGTTATGATGAAAGAATAATTGACTCTTTAATTAAAAAAAAAAAAACAGAAGAAAATTACTTTAAAAGAATTTTATTCCATAGAGCCAGTTCAGGGTAACAAAAAATTTCACTTAACAAATTACATTCCGTGTATAACAGATAAGATTAATAATAGGTTAAAAAACCATGGTCTTAACATGGTATCAGTAAACAAACGTAATCTTTTTTCACTACTAGTCAATAATAAAGAAAAATCTAACACACTGGAGAAAAATGGAGTTTATGAAATACACTGTGCAGAATGCGATGCTATTTATATCGGACAATGTGGCCGTGCTCTGAAACATCGCATTTCTGAACATAAGAAGGTGATTTTAACCAATACATCTAATACAGGTTTTGCAGATCATTGCTTACAACACAATCACTTCATAGACACAAAAAACATAACACTACTCCACAACATACAAAAAGGTAAAAAAATGGATTTGTTAGAAATTTTAGAAATTAAAAAAGCAATAAAAAATAACAAAAATTTAACCAATGAACAGACTGAATTTTGTGTATCTCCTTTATTAAAATCTGTTATTTAGTTTAGTTTATTTTATATTACTTTGAATGTTCATCATTATTTTAAATTTTTCAATCTGTTATTTAGTTTAGTTTATTTTATATTATTTTGAATGTTCATCATTATTTTAAATTTTGCATTCAGTTTATATTTAGTTCAGTTAATTTTATATTTTGCATTCATGATTGTATTTAGTTTTTAAAGACACCTGACCTTCCCCTGTCTCTTGTACACCCCCCTCGCCATCACAACACAGATGTTCCAGATACGCCCTAAACCGATGTTCACCACCTACACTCCACGAACATCCTGTATTCAGTAATTTCATTCACTCGCCTCTTTGACAATGGCTTAGCTAGTCGAAACAGCTGTCAGAGTTAATTAAAAAAAATTTGTGAATCTTATCAAGTGTTTTTATATATTTTACAAAACCTTTGTATTAATATGTTTCACCAAGTGCCCAACGAGTCATCAATTAATATCTTTGTTTTAATCTTCGTTTTGTTATAAGAAAACTTGTTTCTCCTATACAAGAAATTCTGTTGAGTTAGTGTAAGACAGAGTAATGCTGTTAGTGTACTAATTAAGATGCATTAAATGTATAAATAAAGCTAAATGACCTAATAAGATATTCTTAGATGTAGTAATTCAGGTTAGGTCAAATTGCTCACTAGACTTTGTCTAAATTTTAAAGTTGTTTAGGACCGTACATTAAAAACATTGTTTGCACAAATGAGTAGGAAGCAGATGTATTAATACAATGTTACCCAACAAGATACAGGAACAATTATGTATATTTAATTAAGTAGTTAGTGGACTTAAAACCTGCAGTAGAAACTCCAGTTTTTATAAAACAAATAGGGAGAGAATTGAAGATTTGATGTTTGTAAATGTTATAATATTTTCTTCACAAGTAACTAATGGCTGGTTATTTGTAATCACGTTTTCTCATAATGCATGTTGTTAATGACCTTTTTTTAAGGGTATGAAAAAAACAACAGATATTGGTATTTGAAAAAAGGTGAATTTTATTGGTACATACTAAAGTATAGAGTCAAATTTGTTTCTATTCATTAACAAAGGTCCGTACTGTAATAATTTTGTGTGTAATATACAAGGTAAGGTGGGGTGACTTTGCCTACTAACACTGAAAAAATATTGAATTCAAATTTCCCGCTCATTCAGTGTTCCAAACAACACAGTGACCATGCATTCTACAGTCAATTTTTAGTTTATATTCTATGGAGTACAAAGAGAACGATGTTTATTCGGATGTACAGTTGGTAAATGAGTAAAATTCGAAATCATACAGGTATAGGCTGGAATGTTTATGGCTAAACTTCTGTTCGTTGTTCTGTTGTTAAAAGGATTTTTGCGAAGGTAAGTGTTTTAATATATCTAGTTATGTATTGTTGAATGATCTTATGAATTAGAAGAACATAATTGCAATTATAAACAAATTATGCTACTTTATTGACTCGGGTACAAAATGGATACAGCAGTGGGGTGACTTTGCCTATTGGTAAGCGGGCAAAGTCACCCCATATAAACTCGTAAATTTTGAGGTTATATTTTCGGAAACACTATCCACTTATCTAAATATTATCTTTATGATATAAACAAGATATTCTTGAATTTAGTTTAGAGAAATACTAATAGGTCTACAATTTTTTTTTTTAAAGTACATCATTTGTTTACATATTTCAATAAATAACATTTAAAGAAATGCGAACATCAAAGACATCGCAATTTATTTAAAACTAAGTTAATAGCATTTTAAAATTATTACAATTACAATTATTTACTGGTAATTTGCTTTTTTTTATCTTACAGAAAGTATGCCACGTTTATATGTAAAACAACTTGGGAGCCGTTCTTATGGGAATTATTCAAAAGATGCTCTTCAGGAATGTATGGAAGCTGTTAAAAGTGGGATGCCCAAAACAATGGCCAGCAAAACGTTTGGTATACCTCTCAGGACCTTGTCCAACAAAATAAAAGGTATTTATACCAAAACACCAGGGGGACAAACTGTGTTCTTGCTAGAAGAAGAGCAGGTGTTTGTTAATCATTTACTGAAGCTGGCAGAATTTGGTTTTCCTGTTAGTAGTGATGATTTGAGACATGTAGTTGGGAACTACCTAAACCAAAAAGGTAGGATAGTTAAAAAATTTAAAAACTATTCCAGGCAAAGACTGGGTAAGAATATTTTTAAAACACCACAGTGTTTTATCTAAAAGGTTTTCTACAAACATTAAAGTTTCACGTGTAAATGTGTCACGTCAAGATATAATAGACTACATCAATAATTTAAAAAGTACAGTCGATGGAGTTCCAGCATCAAACATCTGGAACTTTGACGAGACAAACTTGTCTGACGATCCGAAAGCAAAAAAAGTACTTGTAAAATGTGGGGTGAAATATCCAGAGACAATATGTAACTTCAGCAAGTGCGCTTTCAGTGTTATGTTTTGTGTGAATGCAGCTGGTGGTTCAGTGCCATCGTATGTTATTTACAAAGCTGAACATTTGTGGAGTTCATGGTTTCAAGGTGGGCCAGCTGGATGTCGCTACAATCGGACAAAACATGGTTGGTTTGACAGCAGTACATTCGAAGACTGGTTCACTAGTCACATGCTGCCAGTTCTAAAAAATCAAGAAGGGCCAAAAGTCTTAATAGGTGATAACCTGTCATCACATATTAATGAAACTGTCATCAAACTATGTGAAACCAACAACATACGTTTTGTGTGCTTACCTCCGAATACCACCCACCTGACGCAGCCTTTGGATGTTTCTGTGTTCTCATCATTGAAAAATGAATGGAGAAAGGTGCTGTCACACTGGCGAGATATTTCAGAAGGGATGCACTATCACACCCTACCAAAAGAAATTTTTGCTAGACTTTTTAATCAGTTAATGGAACAAATGAAGCATAAATTTAAAGATATTGTACCATCAGGTTTCAGGAAATGCAGCATCTTCCCCATCGACTGCAATGAAATTCTGAAAAGACTTCCAGCTGATGATTGCAGTAGTATATCTTCAGGTGATACAACACTGTCTGTTGATGTTGGGGAAGCTTTCCTTGATCATTTAAAAAATAAGAGAGGAGAATTATTTAAAAAAGCACGAACACAACAAAAAAAACTTAATGTGGCTCCTGGCAAAAGTATTTGTCCAAACGACTTTGTACGTTCCGGTTCTTCACAGGATGTCGATAATGATTTATTTAGCATTGTAGAATCTGGCAATTCTTTTTAAATGTATCAATAATAACAAGTGAAGCAGAAGTAGATGAGGCTGATGAAGTTTTGAATGGTGATAGTGTTTGTCAAGCTTCAGTGACTCGTAAAAGTGATTATTGCATTGGCGATTATGTTATTGTAAAGTATAATGAAGGACTGTTTCCTGGTCAAGTGTTAAATGTTTTTGTACAAGGTTTAATAGTGAAATGCATGGAGAAAGGGAAAAAAGCTTGGAAGTGGCCATCCAAAGAAGATAAACTCTTGTATAATAGGTGTGATGTTGTTAAAAAAATTGATGTGCAGGAAACCAGAAGAGGTTTCTATTACATTCCTGAAATAGACAGTTTTGGACCTTGAATGTTTTGTAAATATGATTTCTATTTCAATATTTTTTTTGTCAAGATGTAAATGTAAATATTTTTATGTTTGTAAATATGTTTTGAAAATAATTGCTAATTGAAGAAAATAATTTTAAAAGAAAACAAATTTATAAGTGTATTATATATCATTTGACACATTTTAGATAACAAGATATGTTGGGTAAGTACATATACATATTTTTTAACTATTTTAAATCAGTTTTCTGTGGGTGAAATTGCTCTGTCTCCTATTATTAGGGACATTACTAGTGGAAAATGTGGTGTAGGCAAAGTCACCCCGATTAAGGGGTGACTTTGCCTGGTTGGATATTGTCTTTTTTAATAAATATATCCCTACAAATTTTTTGTTGTACATCATATGGTCTATGAAACTAAGGGTTTTAAGAGTGTTTCACAATTTTATATTTAAAAGTTCCTTATCCAAGACAAAAATAATTAATTTTTAAAAAACGAGAATTTCAAAAACCAGGCAAAGTCACCCCACCTTACGGAGTTCAGTTTGCTGTTAAAACATTCCCTGTTAAAACATTCGGTTGTAGTCATAAATCATAACGCCAGAGTTAACTACAGCCGGGCAAACTGCATTCTTTAATATGTTTACGAGATTCTCCCAATTTTATTTGCATTAATTCAGACCGTAGTAACATTAAATTCCACTGTAATCCATTATTAATACTTAATCATTTGCATGTCAACAGAAACTGCACATTGCTTTTTATTGCATTATGTTCAAAAAGGATTTTAATGTACTTGTTTGGTTATACATTAGATTGTACTAGGTTCTAAATTGGAAGTAGGTTTTAATTCCGGTACTTTGAATAAATACAGCCTTTGAATGTACACTAACTAAGGAAATGTCTGTTAAGTCTAATTAATTTTAAAAATCTAAAAGGTTAAGTTAAATAATTAAACGTAGCCACAACCTCCCAAAATTGTCTCTGTACCGTAATTATGTGCGATAAATGTAAACTAATTTCTGTACTTTCAATAAATACACCCTTTTAATGTACACGAACAAAGTAAATTTTATTTAAGTTACATTGTCGTACATAACCTCCATAAGCTGGCATTAGTTACTTGTGAAGAAAACAGTTGGTGTACACATCGGACACCGAAATATAGTACACGCGCGGCGCCGGAAGTCACATTTTGCCGCTGACTATTCCCTA
Source organism: Magicicada septendecula (assembly GCA_034769895.1). NCBI lineage: Eukaryota > Metazoa > Arthropoda > Insecta > Hemiptera > Cicadidae > Magicicada > Magicicada septendecula. The sequence continues at coordinate 297,140,289 of CM068373.1, read as the reverse complement.
AAATTATTTAATTAAAACAAGATTACTAGCAAAAATTGTGTAAAAATTAATGTTTGTGACTGATAATGGTGTACCATGAGACTTATCATTGTAATGAGAGATTCTTTGGTTCATTGAGTGATATTTTTTTTCGAGGAGGGGTGCAAGGCAACATTGACACTGATTAGTAGGACCAGTGTAGACAACTAAGGGGTTTTCCCCCTAAGTTTGGGGGTAAAGAAATCGCAAAGGGGTTTTTTTGGGGGGTAAAAATATTTAGGGTTTTTTTTTAGGTTTAAAAAATTCTGTTTAAGGGCATCCGAAAAAAGAAATTCTTCGTTTGATTTCGAAACCATGACTAATTGTATGTCACCAGATCTTTCACTAAGTCGCTATATTGGCAATACTGCTGATATTGGTAGTGTATATTAAATTGCATATTTTATACTGAAACCCTATAACATGTGACACTTAGCCTAAAGCACACATACTGTGTGAGTGGGGATTTTTATGTCAAAGTGGGAAAATTTTGGGTAGCCATGTAGGGAAAAGACGACTCATTGACCTGGCAACACTGGTGCAAAGTGTATTATTCTTTTCTTTTTAGTTTTGTTATTAATAATCGATTGTTAAAGTGATGCCGAAAACAAAAGATAAAAAATATTATCAAAAATATACAATAGCATGGGAGACCGATAGCTTACTGATAGGTTTGTATTGCATCTTTATTAGGATACTTTTATTCTATTTCTAATTACAATAGGAAAAATATAACCTAAGTTTTGTTTTTAATCTACAATTTTCGCACATATTTATGTGTAATTTCATAAAATTAGTCCATACGAGTGGTAAAAGTACAAATGGAACCACAACCCCCCGTTTGTTTGAACATCAAAATAATCTAGTAACTACTGAGAAATAATTTCAAAATCTGTACAATTTCTTTATATTATTATTACTGGAATTACATATAGGAACTGAATATAATTAATGAAATCAAATGAATCATGTTTTTATAGGTGACCTAAACGTCCTTCATAGATCGCAGATGTTCCAAAGTTATTTGAAAGCAGCTCTAATGTAATTATTATAAAATATTTGTTACTGTTTGAAATGTTTTTTTTTGCATCGTACGTGCACGAGATTTAGAATATTAACAAATTAACAAGCTTACACGCCTACACCTATCTAACTTAACCTCACTAAATGATGAGTAATGGATGGGTCTGATTCTGTTTGGATAAAAATTGACAGATGTGTCTGTGTAAAGCTATTTTCCTTCCTTAGTGTTGCTTCAGAAAGGACCACTATTGTAGATGATGATGGTTAACATTTTAGATCTTTCAATTTTTGTTGGATTTCAATTTTTGCTTGCTACAGTAGGGCCAATAAAAGTGATAGAGATAGAATTATCGAAACAAGGTGATAGGATTGATTGCATAACTTAGAATGCTGTGCTTGAGTAAATACATTAATGTATATGTGTATATAATGGATATATTATATTATGATATTTATTTAATATTATTATATGATAATATTTTATTTACAGACTGGATTTCACCACATCCCACAGACGACAGTATGGCAATATGCAAGTATTGTCGAGCAAATTTAAAAGCTCACAAGAAAGACCTATTAGCTCACGTTGATACAGATAAACACCAAAAAGCAGTTGAAGCAGATAGGACCGCAAAATCATATCAAAAAAATTCATCAATATTTATACCGATCTACCTAGAAAAAACCAAAATTGCAGAATTGAAAATAGCGGCCTTCATTGCGGAACATGCTTCTATACAAACTGTTGATCACATGACGGAAATTTTGCCGCAGTTAGATAGTAATTCTGACACTTTATCTAAATTAAAACTTCATAAAACAAAATGTGCAATGATCATAAAAAATGTGCTAAGCCCTTGCATGCTAGAAGATCTAATACAAGAGGTAGGCAACTCCGCATACTCCATAATTATCGATGAAAGTACAGATGTCTCGACACAAAAGATTCTTTGTGTAATGATACGTTTCTTCTCAGTTTTGCAAAAAAAATAGTAACTACTTTTTATCGAGCAATTAAATTGACTGCCTCTGATGCTCAGAGCGTATGTAATACTATAAAAAGCCAGTTAGAGCATGACGGCCTGAGTCTTCAAAATCTGGTTGGGATAGGCGTGGATGGTGCCAATGTGATGGTAGGCAAACATAATTCTGTGACTGCTATTCTGAAAAAAGAATTGCAGGATCTGATTGTTGTAAAATGCATCTGTCACCAGTGGCGGCGATAAGGCCCCCGCAGACCCCGCGGCGCGGGGGGGGCCCCGACCCTGTAACGTGTTAAAATTGGGTAATTTTATTTATTGCATTTGTGGGGTATTTATATTCCATTTATTTCAGTTTTCGGTGTTTCATAAAAATATTGGGCAAGTTTTAATTCCATTGTAACAGACCACGTGTTGACTGAAACAGTTTTAGAACAAAGGCAAGACGCAATATTCCGTTGCGAAATCAGTTAAGGTATGCAGCCACCCTCTAATTCCACGAACTCTGCTTATGTGTGGTTATGTGCCTGTACGCAGCGACTCAGGTATGCGCGCGGTTTGGACGCGAAGAAAATCAAACGACGCTGTCGAAAATGGCGCAGGAACGACATTGGGTGAGACCAACAAGCCGACCTGCAGGATACGCAAATTAGGCACCGCCCCTTTTGGTGACATCGAGCCAGAAGTGCCTAGAGATCGTCGACACACACTATCGAAACAAACACTATGTAGCGTGTGCCTAACCAATAAGCCACAACAACTCAACTATGAACGATGACGAGATCTGTTGGCAGTGGACACTAACTTCCTCCCACACACAGTCTACGTTAAGCAGTCCACGAGCAACAGGGTACAGCTACAGACGCCTACATTTTCGTTTCGGGCCCGGTTGGTCGAGTTTTCATAAGATGTAATCAATTCAATAATGTCGCTAAGACCGACCAGGACCCGAGGAATTGACGATGTTATAAACGGGTGCCGTGCAGTGACAATTGGAGAGCAGTGAATAACGGACAATGTAACCGGAACGAAAGCACGTGTTCGGCCGGCCTCGCGTACTTCAAATTAATATAAAATTAGACCGGGATCCGTAAAGAATAACTATTTTGCTATTGTATATAATATTTTATAAGGGGTTTATAAATGGTGTGATAGAGTGCGTGAGCAAAGCTGGGCTATCTTCTTAGGAGTAAGTAATATTATTTAAGTATATAAAATAAAATGTATGAACAAGAGTTACACAACATTTGATGAACATGTAAGAAAATTTATTTGAAAACAAACATTTAAAGTTGCAATATTTTATCATTAAAAATCATAATTTCTCTTCAAAAAAATGTGTTAGACTAAGTTATTTCGTCATTACCACTTTCTCATTTCTATGCTGCAAGATTCGTCTAACGTTCCGGGATCTTCTGAATTATTAATTGGGTGGGTCAGATTGCAAAATTGTCCGTTTTATTAAGGTAAAGTGTAAAGGTCTCCATATCTGTCCTTCAAAGATATAGGTGGCGACTCTGGGCTTCTGAGGAAATTTCTGCAACAGGTAAGTCCTGGTAGTGGTTTTATGTATTTTATATATTTCGGCTTCTTTTTTATTGTTACAAATGGCTCTCGCTGCCAGGATTTTCGTTTAATTGTAATGTTATACGAGATAGACCTATTTTAAGACACAGAAAATAGGATGTGGTAATGACGAATGTATAAAAATTTTATCGTACATAATTAAGTAGGTTAGGTTTATGTTATTGTGATACACAATGTGGTAGGTGTTTAAGCATAGAAAAATAGTAGTTTCATATATAAAAGTGATACAAACGAACTTTAAAAATGTCTATAATACAAAGTAATGAGAGTGATTTTGCTTGGGATGAGTGGGAGAATGAATTTCGAGGTGTTGTGGGGGAGATGACAGACGAGGAATGGGGTAATTTAGACAATAGATTAACACGAATGGAAGAGGGAATATTCGCGGAAATTAAGAAGCACAGTGATGATATTGATAGTGAGGTGCCAAGTAATAAAGGTAAGATCGTTGAAGCAATAGTAGTAGTAAATAAGACTGTGAATAGGCCTAATGATAATGATGACGACAGTATGGGGGTAGAAAAAAAAGAGCGTTCATTGGAGGACGTGATGAATTTGTTGATAAAAATGAATGAAATGTGGGACAAACATTTTAACGAACTAAGCACAAAGATGAATAAACGAGATGAGAAGCGGGAGGAGAATAGAGGTCAGTTAAAAGAGAATACAGAAGTTGTATCAAAACAGGTAAGTGAGAATAATGTTGTTAATGATAGTGAAGAAATCATTAACCAGGTGAGTGACAGTGATAATGAATTCGTAAATAACAGTGACAAAATAAGGGGACAAGTAGGGTTAACTAGTGAAAATAATGATGGTGAGTACAATTCAGAGGTAAGTGGTGATGTTGATATAATTAGTTCTAACGATGAAATAATTTATGCAAATAAGAATAATGATTGTATAATTGAAAATGGGGTATCAAAAAGTGATACAGTAGACGATAGTGAAAATGAGATTAGAGTAAGAGTTGAGGTTGATCATGGATTGTTAGTTAGTGCTTATGATTTAGAAAGGGAGTATAGTAGTAGTTGTGTAGAAGTTAAACAGGGGGCAAATTTTTATGGGATTAAATGTGAAGCAGAGACTTCACAAATGCTGATGGAGGACAAGAGTTCCTCAATAATTTTTGTAGAAGACGAGAGTTCTTCAAAAGGTAAAATATCTGGTAGGGCCAGATGGTATTCAAATGATTTTGTGGTATTGCCCTCTGCATGGAATGGGAGAGTTCAGTGTGGTTATGAGAGTTGCAACAAAAGAGAGAGAGAAATAAAAATTTTTGAGGTTAATAGAGGGTATGAAATGTTGGTGCAGGTGTTAGATATGGAGAGAGATGATGAAAGAGAGAGAGAGGAATATCTGAATAACACTGTTATAAATAATGATAAAATAATTGACTGGGTATTGAGACAAATTACTGACGGAGACTGGACAAAATTAACTGATAGCGACAAGTTGTATGAGATAATAAATGGTATGATGATGCACGTAGAAATAATGGTTTATGAAAACAATAATAATAAACTAAAAGTGGACAAAAATCATTTGGTCTATAAATATGTGAGGTATCTGTTTGACGATGGAGGCTAAAATATAAAACAGTAAAAGACAGTTAAGTATTTTGTTTTAAGCTATTTGACTTTGCTGATTTGAACATTGAGACGTGATAACTGAGTAAATAATGAATCTGATTTGTAAATAAATATGTAGTAAAGCCAGTTGTATGTGTTGCGGTTAAGTGAATAGGGTATGTAGGTAATTAGTTGTTGTAAGAATAATATTAAAATATTTGCAATTTAAATAAATAAACCAAATTAATTTTGAAAACAAGTAATCAGAGAATTATAATTGTTTGGATGGTAATGAAATTTATATTTTAATAATGAATTAAGTTAAAACAATTTGATATATTTTAATTGAGTATGTAAATGTGTATAATTAAATTTTTTTTGTAAATTTATTTTATTTTACGAGACGGAAATTTGGCAATGAATGATAAATTATTTAATTTAAATTAATAATTTTTGTGAAATGTTTCAGAGATGATGGTGATTAAAGTTTTGGGTGTATATCATGTTAAATGGATTGTAAGTAGAAAAATTTGATAATCATGTATAATAAAAGCTGTTTACAGGTGTGATTGAGGTGTTAATGCAATAGTGAGATTTTAATGCAATCATTGTGTTTAATAAAAATGATAATTAAAGAATTTTAATAATAAATGAACAATGATATATACTCATTATTAATAAATAAATTTTGAAAATTTTAAGCAAGTTAAATGGTTAAAAATTATGAATGAGAGAAATGATTATGGATGGAAATACGATATTATAATGTATATATAAATTTTATTAGTTAGCTATTAAGTGGCTATTGAGGGGGTGGCCTGTGCTCTCACAAGTAGCGAAATGGGTTGGGGGTAGCAGTGAGTGTTACCTCCATCGGAGGCCAAACTGGCGATAAATGTGCGGCACACCTGATCCGTGTAAATAAAAAATTTTACACCCAATACTAAATAACGTGTCGCACATAATGAGATTGATGTGAAACAGGCAGTGAAATGAAAGTTTAGATTTCCTCGACTTTTGGGGCGGTTGCTGCCTTACCAGCACTAACCGTGGATTTGGCTAGCGGTCAGCTATGGTCATATCAAGTCCCTTGACCATAGCTGATTTGAAATTGGTATATATTTGAAATTCAATGGGGGGACATTAGAGGAAATCTCTCCGGAACTAGGGAACAGCGGCTGCCACTCTGCCCGCTTGGGGGTAGCAAGACCGGTGGTAGATCCGTTTTAAGGGTGTATGATTATAGAACAAGAACATGTTGATGTTCACTACTTTAAAACTTAACAGCGGAAGCAGAGACACGGAGAGGTAAAACCCTGCTCCAAAATATACAGTCTCTGTGGAAGCGAATGGGCGCCACAGTCCACCATAATATGAAATAGTGTGTGTGGCTGGGAGGTGACGCAAAGGAGTCACGAATTTAAAATTTTATGATATAAAAGTTTTTTTTTATTCAAAGTTTGATCAAATAAAACTGCTTGTGCTCTGTTCAGGTAACTAGCTGCTTAGATATTTAAAAATAAGGTGTTCATGCTATAATTTTAAGTGTATTATTTTATTGTTGTCTATTAGATAAGCATTGATAAGAATATGTAATTTTATTATGTGTGTATTTGTTTAAGCCAATAAGTAAATCGTCTGGCAGGCTAACATAAATAACCAGAATTAGAGAAATGGGAAACAATGAGGTGAGAAGGGAGAATAAATAAAAATAAATATGTATATTCCATGTAATTTGTTCAATTTTGAGATGTGTTTTTATTATGTTAGGATATCAGCTGATCAGCAATACCATGTCACTGGTATATTGGTTTGTAAATGTTACAAGTAATTAATGTTTAATGTACTACAGATATTTTGAAGTAAAGATAAAAAGAATATGAGAAATAAAATAACAATAATTTATGCAAATTAATAAAAGATAATTCATGGGTGATAAATGTTTTATGGGACACGTAGACCTGTCCAAATTGAATTAAAAGTTGAATTTGAAATGATAGAGATGAATATGATGTAATGTTGTTTTTGAGTTGATATAATGTAATAGAATCTTGAGAAGTATTGATGTTGACACGGTAGTTGTGGAGAATAATGGTAGAGTTTTGAATGATATATATTTATGTTTATGATTAATAATATTATTTTGTTGTATTTGTAGTAATGTAATGAGATGGAGATTTTTGGGGATGGCAATTTTGTATTAGGGGGTAGTGTATTTGGGGAGTCCGCAACAAGGGTTGGGACGGGAATTGGTATCGATTTTAGTAAGAAGGGGCCGCCTTAGGTAGAATCCGGGCCGCCAAATAAGGGAATTGAGTTTTTTGGGGGCGGGGAAACACGTATCCTATATACAAAGGGTTAGAGAGTATTTTATAAGGGGAGAAGGCGGCGAATGGTGTTAAATGATAAGTTGGGGTTTAGAGTGTCCTGATTAGTAGAGATTTTGGTAGAGATGGGTGTCATGATAATTGAAGTTGATTAATATTAGAGTCAGAGGGAGAAAGTTCATATATGTATACAGACCTAATACAGAAAAACGAGAATGAATAAATTATATCACCCACAGGAAAGTATAGCGAGATTGTTAAATGAAGAGTAAGATTGTTAAGCAAGAAGAGAAAAAATTTATGATAAAGAATATACAGTTGTTTATTTTTTCAACCAGTGACAGAATTTTGATAAAATTTGAAAATAATGTAAAGTCAAGAATTGTTTATTTTAAATAATGTAAATGCCAATTTGATTATTGTAATAATATTTTGTTCATTTTAAAGATATTTTGTTAGTATGTTTGTATTTCAAAGTTAGGATATTACAGATGGTCAATGTGTTTTCAGAACTTATATATAACATATGTAGGTCAAGGATCTTGGACTTGACCTAGTTACGATCAGCTGATGAGGTCATACACCTACTAAGCTTGTATAGTAGGAATCCAATTTTAATTTGTTTGTTTGATTAATTCAAACCAATATTTGAATAATTCTAATAACTGTTATTTAATAAATAAATTTAATAAATATTTAATGAATAATTTTTTTTGAATTTTAAAATTTTTGAAAATTTTAATTTAAAAAAAAAAAAAAAAAAAAAAAAAAAAAAAAAAAAAAAAAAAAAAAAAACTTGATTTTTCGCCTGCCAGCGAATGAATATTTTAGATAATGATTTTTTTTATGTGTGCATTAACCATGTTTCTTTTATTGTATTGCATTGTATTGGTAGACTATAAGTGGTTCTCATGTTAGAGTAAGGATGTGTTTATAGTATTAGAAATGTCTAGGTTAAGTCATTTGAAACAAAAATTAGAAAAAATAAGGAAGAGAATTTTTTGATAAAAGATTATTTTTTTTGAATTTTGAATTTTTTAAATTTATAATAAATTTTAAAAGAAAGTTTTTATTTTTAATGTGTTATGGTAACATGTAATGTTAGTTTGTGTGAGCCCAGTATTTGCTAAAGGCAGCCCAGCTTGCAAAAAGGGGATCCATATCGGCAGAGGAGCTGGGATAATTTTAGCCAGGGATTGAGGATTTTTGGGGGTAGCATGTTAGAAGGCGAGGCGCGCTGTGGTGCGAGTCTGTTCGATTTCTCGGTGTTGGGATCTCTTACGGAGAAGTCCAGTGATCTCGTTCAGATGAGTCCATGGTCGCTGAGCCAGGGGGGTCGTGTACCCAGGAGATTAAGAACCAGGGGGTTGTTGGCACCAGTTCCTCTCCCGTCCTCTTTGGGGTTATCGATGAGATTTCTTCTGTTATGAACAGCAGAATTCTCATCGAGGGGGTATTGTAACGTGTCAAAATTGGGTAATTTTATTTATTGCATTTGTGGGGTATTTATATTCCATTTATTTCAGTTTTCGGGGTTTCATAAAAATATTGGGCAAGTTTTAATTCCATTGTAACAGACCACGTGTTGACTGAAACAGTTTTAGAACAAAGGCAAGACGCAATATTCCGTTGCGAAATCAGTTAAGGTATGCAGCCACCCTCTAATTCCACGAACTCTGCTTATGTGTGGTTATGTGCCTGTACGCAGCGACTCAGGTATGCGCGCGGTTTGGACGCGAAGAAAATCAAACGACGCTGTCGAAAATGGCGCAGGAACGACGTTGGGTGAGACCAACAAGCCGACCTGCAGGATACGCAAATTAGGCACCGCCCCTTTTGGTGACATCGAGCCAGAAGTGCCTAGAGATCGTCGACACACACTATCGAAACAAACACTATGTAGCGTGTGCCTAACCAATAAGCCACAACAACTCAACTATGAACGATGACGAGATCCGTTGGCAGTGGACACTAACTTCCTCCCACACACAGTCTACGTTAAGCAGTCCACGAGCAACAGGGTACAGCTACAGACGCCTACATTTTCGTTTCGGGCCCGGTTGGTCGAGTTTTCATAAGATGTAATCAATTCAATAATGTCGCTAAGACCGACCAGGACCCGAGGAATTGACGATGTTATAAACGGGTGCCGTGCAGTGACAATTGGAGAGCAGTGAATAACGGACAATGTAACCGGAACGAAAGCACGTGTTCGGCCGGCCTCGCGTACTTCAAATTAATATAAAATTAGACCGGGATCCGTAAAGAATAACTATTTTGCTATTGTATATAATATTTTATAAGGGGTTTATAAATGGTGTGATAGAGTGCGTGAGCAAAGCTGGGCTATCTTCTTAGGAGTAAGTAATATTATTTAAGTATATAAAATAAAATGTATGAACAAGAGTTACACAACATTTGATGAACATGTAAGAAAATTTATTTGAAAACAAACATTTAAAGTTGCAATATTTTATCATTAAAAATCATAATTTCTCTTCAAAAAAATGTGTTAGACTAAGTTATTTCGTCATTACCACTTTCTCATTTCTATGCTGCAAGATTCGTCTAACGTTCCGGGATCTTCTGAATTATTAATTGGGTGGGTCAGATTGCAAAATTGTCCGTTTTATTAAGGTAAAGTGTAAAGGTCTCCATATCTGTCCTTCAAAGATATAGGTGGCGACTCTGGGCTTCTGAGGAAATTTCTGCAACAGGTAAGTCCTGGTAGTGGTTTTATGTATTTTATATATTTCGGCTTCTTTTTTATTGTTACAACCCTCATGGGGGGCCCCAGTTGGCCCAGTCATGGGACATAACTTGGAACATGAAAAATAAGCGTAAACGAGTTGTAAAACGCTTCTTTGTTGAATTATCAGTTGATCATAGAATTGACGACCCAGTGAAATCATTTGAAGTAAAAGTTTTCAATGCAACACTAGATATTGTAATAGCTCAGCTACAAATGAGATTCGAAGGATTGCGTTGCATTGATGATAGGTTTTGTGATATAATTAATATTTCATATATTTTTTTTTAATTTTTTGGGTTATTGCAGGGAAGTACGCCAGCAATTAGAGCCCGTTAAAAGTGACACTTGTAAGCGTTGTTCGAGGGTGGGCGGCGAAAGGGAACAAACCTTTCCTTTCCATTAAGACGTCATAAAAACTATTCTCGAACAATGAGCTGTACGGCACATGTTGCAGCCAGCTGGACCATGCGTGGGAATGCCCGACTCCACAATTAGGACAAAAGGAGGCTACCGTTACGTCTGTCCAGTAGCGAGAAAAACACAGAACCAACGGCGAGAGTATTGTTCAAAACCATGTGTGCGACTTCTCAAAGACAATGGTTTATGCAAGGACAATAGGACAGGCAACTAAGTGACGCTAAGGGAGAGCACAGATGTTATGCCACCCGCAAGTCGACGGAGGAAATCGTCAGCGTACCAACAATAAGAGAATTCGACACGCTACACCAGAAGTAGCAGATGTGATTTTGAAACAGAGCCTTAACACTGATTCCAGGAACGGAACAACGTACGTAAGACAGCGACTCATCTAGTCCACGTGGACTATGTCAAATTCAAGTCGAAAAAGCCAACCAGCCAATGAGGAACGAGAATTCCGGAGGGAACTTCCGTAGGGGATGGTTCAGAGATAAGCTTGAGACCAGAAAGCGAATCTCGTGTATGAACGTCCCTCTCCAAACGGCACTGGGTGGAGAATTCGTTGGAAATACAGACTGGAGACGAAGGGACACAGGGAGGTCCATGGAATGAACCTATCAAAGATGAATTGGTGGGAAGTTTGAGTGTTCATCAGAGTCCCAAGAGTGGGAACAGCAGAAGAAATAAAAACCTTTTACACGGGGAGACGCGAGCCCAGTTCATTCAATTTTTAACCTCAGTTTACTACAAATTTTGTCTCAGTTTATTACAAATTGTATTATAATTCTTAACTCGGTTTACTCAGAGTCTCGAACAGTCTATTGAACTTGTATTTCATTTTATAATGATTCAGTTATAAGAACTTAAAGCAGTGCGTAAGTTAAAATGCATTTCGGTGGAGACGATTAAGACATTATTACGAATAAATGGAAGTGCGCGAATAAAACTCAGAGCGTAAACGGAACAGTAGTTTTCGTGATGAAACGCGAGTAACAATCTATATAATTTCTATGTAATTCATCGTCATAAAGACACGGACATTGTGAAGCGATATTCTTGAACAATTACAGAAAAAGTAGTGATACTACAATGTTTAGTAATTAACTCAAATAAATAGAATTGTCAAAAGTGCCTAATGAACTCGAAAACGACCTAGGCGCCGAAAAGAGTTGTCGTGCGGCATAGACAGTTATTAGAAGCATACGGTAGCGAACTGTGTACCACGAAATAGACACATACGCGCGTAGAACTTAACCGACCGATTACGAGTACAATGCCACTACTTGTATTATATTAAACTCAAGGCTCGAAGTGACTGTCGCGGAGTGCGGGAGTGTTTACGATCAAGTGTCCTATGGATTAACTTCACTCATCAATGCAGGGAGACAGCACGGCAGAACGAGTAAAGTACAAAACTAATCTCTTCTTATAATTAGTAATTTATCAAACACCACTGACCTGACACTTAGAACCAAAACCACCTGAGAAAGTTATATAAATATGAGTCAGATAGATACGAATCCATAAGTAGGGAATATTATGTTCTAGAATATTATACATGTCTTCTTGTTAATATATTTTGTACTATGTATGTATTTTGATGTGTTTGTTGCAGGAGCAGGATTTTATCTATGTATATGATTTATATGTGTATTATTAATTATGATTATTTCATGCATATAAATGTTCAATGTGTTTTAACGTAAATACTAAATACGAATTATGAGCACACCACATTTTAGTTAGTAACGTCATTGCAGACGAAGAAGCGTTAATATTTGATCGCTCACCTAATTGTTTAAATTTGTTCATTGAGTTGTTAAATGTGGAATAGAATTTTATGTTTTGTTGAAGAATTGTAAGTGCTCTTAAATTGATGTTCTGACATGAAGAAGAATGAATATGATTTAATAAATATAAGTTAGAATGGATTCGTTAGTACTCTATTGATTTATGTAACAAACCTGACTCACAACTTAACCTTTCATTAAACAGTATCTATATTAATAATTCAAGGTAACGATTATCAATTCAACTAATCAGAAAGATGCACAAAATAGAAGTTTCGAAGACAGTTAAAGTCAAAAGTAAATTCATATGTAGCAAGTTGGAGTGTGAATAAATAATTAACTCTAACTCAATTCATACAATTATTCGTTATTTAAAGAAATGAATTTGTTAACATTACATATGGGAGATCAACACATGACATTAATTACATCGTATATGCTAACCCAAGCTCAGAGTTAGATACATGTAAGTACGACAAAGTTCGTACCGGCAACAATTTCATAATTACAGATCAATAAATTTATAATTAATAACTAATCAATTTATGCAAATAAATCGCACAAATATTAGCATTGTATATGGCTACCCAACGAGGGGCAGTGCAAAACCAATTCTTGTACAACAAAGATAATTAATAAATTTATGCAAATAAAAGACGCATAAATATATCATTGTATATGGCAGCCCAACGCGTGGCACGAGAAGAATTGTGCTATTAAACTATTGTAATAACGAGAAAATTCACTATCAATAATAGGCATAATAATTTATGTACTTAATTAATCAGGCATAAATTATTAATGTTGTAGTTTTCATTCCTGACGCCTCAGAATTTAGTAAACTTCTCACAAGAGACAATAGTGGAGAAAAGTAAGGCTCTGGTAAATGTGTATCCTGGTGACCTTTCCACATCACTGCCTGACCAAGTAATATCCTTCAAAGCTCTGATGGCCAAAGAAATTGTACACAAGAAAAGAATTTGAGAAATGATGAATTTACTGGTTGAAGAAAACAGCTGCCTTATGAGTTGCCTCCCAGACTTAACTACACCTTTGCAGCTTTATTTAACCGTACCTGTCACAACAGCTACAGCGGAAAGAAGCTTTTCAAAACTTAAATTAATTAAATTAAGTCATACTTAAGAAGTACCATGGCCCAAACGCGGTTGAGTGACTTGGCACTGTTAAGCATTGAGCATGAAGAGACACAGAAAACTAATATCAACGAAGTGGTTGAAAAGTTCTTAGCTATAAAAAAAGAAGACTAGGCTTAGGAAAACAGTGAACTTTGGTTGATCCTCATCTGTAAATACTGTACATTACTTGAGTTCGAGTGTTATTGAATTGGATTAGACTTAAGGAGAACTTGTATAGAGTATATTCAAGAATTTTACAAATTTAGTTACAAACTAATTTAAATGTTTGAAAAAAGCTAGAATGTTACTTTGATATTTGTTTTTAAATAATAAATTTTTAACATTCTGTGTGCGGTACTGTTTCATAGTCTGAATTTAAATCTTTTACGTAAAAATAAATCATTCTTTTTATTTTGGTTTTTTTATAGTTTGTATAGAACTTTGTCTATTTAGCAACAATGAATTTTAAGAGTTTGTACATGTGTAAAACATCCTTTGCAAATTGCAACGCTTTGTGATAGACGAGAAAGTATTCACAAACCATTGTTGTGAAACACACGTAAATAGAAACTCATTTGAGTGTTTTCCCCTATTACGTTTACAAAATTTAACCATTTTTATAGGGCCCCCTAATTAGTTTCGCGGGGGGGCCCCCGTTTCGTTAGCGCCGCCACTGTCTGTCACTCTTTGCACTTATGTGCAGAAAGAGCGGCCGAAACACTGCCTAGACAATTAGAATTTCTGGTTCGAGAAATTCACAACTGGTTCGCTTATAGTTTTAAACATATTGAAGAGTACAAAAATTTGTACAAAACAATCAATAATAACCGTAACATAAAGAAAGTGCAAGGACTTAGTGGGACTCGCTGGCTGGCCCGTTTTGACGCCATAAATACAATACTAGACCAATGGGTAGAATTGGAACTATTGTTTTCGATTGCTAAAAATCAAGACATATGCTACATGGCCGATCAATTGCATGACATTATGAAAAGGTTACCATTCCATGCCTTTTTGGTTTTCTTAAAGAACGAATTAAAAGCTATAACTCAATTGAATCAGTTATTTCAAAGTAATCAAGTGGAACCAGTTAAGTTATTTGAAGATTTATTTCTACTTTACAAAAGTTTGCTTCAGAAGATTGTAGTTCCAGCTCAATTGCAAAAGGTAGATGACAGTGAACTCACCAATTTTAACTTCCATCCCCATCTGATGCACACTTCCTCAATATATCTCAGCTACGATTTTGAGTCTATAGCCAAACGTATTGAAGAAAGAGACTGATTGATGTTAGAGAAAGATGTAAAAATTTCTTAATTCTTTTGGCTGAACAAATTCAAAATAGATTACCGGATAATATATCAATTTTAAAAATGATGGCAAACCTCGACTCCAAAATTGCAATGTCACAGGTAAAACCTGGTCTGAAGGAAATTCTTACTAAAACTTCCAGGACTCATGTGTACGGTGTAAAACAAGATATTGAAAATGAGTGGTGTCAGCGCAAAATAAGAAATGGAACAATTTATCAAACACGGAATAGTTTTATGCTGAAGTTATGGAAGATAGTAATGCGGCGGGAAATAAACGGTTCGAAAATGTGGCCAAATTTGCAACAGCTTTGCTTTCTCTGCCTTTTTCAAATGCAAGCGTGGAGCATGCATTTTCCATTTATTCAATTTTAAAAAATAAACTAAGGAACAGATTATCACCAGAAATGTTGCAGTGTTTGATTATGGTGAGATACACTTTACAACGACAAGGTTCCTGCATAAATTTCAAGCCAAAACCAGCGATGTTAAAAAAATTTAATTACAAAATGTATGATTTCAAAAATAACAATGATACTGATAACGATTGTATTGTAATGGAGGAAATATTAGAAAATATAAATGTGTAATTGTTTTCCAACATGATCGGTTATAGTTTTACTGAAAAATCATAATCGGTTACATTTATTTAATAGATATTGAAATACTATTAAAATATTAAATAACTGTTAAAATAATAAGCATTATTAAATTATTTTTATACTTTTTGTAATAATTTTGATGTAATTCTAAACCTAAGTTCATAAATAAAAAGATCTTTTTTTTACAAACTGTACACAGCTTCCTTGACAAAAATTTGCTCAATAAAGTTAGAAAATAAAAATGTATCAGAAAAAAAAAATTTCATGTGACTTTTAATCAAATTACATTAATTTAAAATTACTAAATTTATAATTTGAAGGAAAGAAAATACCTATATTTCCTACATACCTACTATTCTACAAAATGTCATAATATTATTAAGTTTAGGGGGTTTTGGTTTGATTTTAGGGGATTTTTGAATCACTCTTAGGGGGAAAAAAATTTCGATGTTGGTGACACTGAGTAGGACTCCTCAGGAGTCTAGGAGTTATCTCTGCGAGTAATTCACAGAGCATCGTGAAATATGGTGATTGAATTTGGTGATAATATGTGACCTCGGACAGATACATGCAATTTGTTTAGAACTAGTCTCCTTCATACTTGCGTGTAGTAATATAATCTTTATAGTTGTTGAGTGTTAATTAAATGGTTGTCATATGAATAAGTTCAATGTGAATACCATAGTGGTCTCCATTAAGAGTGTCGGTACTTGACTTTCTTTTGAATATATGTAGTACTGCAGTACAGTGGAATTACAAGAAAAAGTTAATTTAGGTAAGTTAATTATGAACTTTCTTTACTTGATTTCTGAATTTTTTTATTGTACATAATATATAGGCCTATCTGAATTTATTTCAAATCACCAGTGTTATCACGACCTTTAACAGTGTCAAAACCGTTATAGGCCTACATACATTGATGTAGCATGTGGACAAAGTATTTTATGTATCATAATTAACCTGACATAGCTTTACTAACACTAAGATAGGCTACCGCTTTTCATAATTTCGTTATTTTCACTTTATTATTTCGCTTCTGTATCATTTTATTATTGGTATGTTTAATTTGTGATGTATTCAGTTGTTAATAAAAAGTTCTTGATGGTAGGTTAATAAAAAGTGGGTGGGTTATATAATGCAACTATTTCTGCAGCATTATCAAGTTTTTGAAATGTATGTTATTCACAGTACTAGAATTTTGTTAAATATCACTATTGTACTAACGACTCGGAACACTAAGTTTTTTATAAGTAAAATTGTAAAGTTTTACCTTACAGCCTAAACCGGCTTTCACCTTTAAAAGGCTTCTTCAGAGGCTGCCGTAGGTAGCGCTGTCCGTCTTGTTGTTGGCGACGGGATAGATTTTCGAAAGATCGATGCTGTGTGTGTGTGGTGAGATGTGTTCGAATAATGCGTGCGATTTGAATTGTGTCAGTTCGTTTAGGATGTCGTTTTTATTTGTTTTTGTGTGTTTGTATACAGGGGAAACAAAAGACAATGTGAACAGTTACTAACGCATATAAACAAAATAGGCTACATAAAAACATAATCTTCACTGCCGAATACGAACACAACAATACCATAAACTTCTTAGACCTCTCCATCACAAAACTAGAACACAGGCACAAATTCAGTATATACCTACAGAAAACCAACTACAACTGACACACTAATACACAACACCTCCTATCACCCAATACAACACAAACTAGCTGCATTTAGAACCATGATACATAGACTTAACAACATCCCCTTAGATGAAAAAGACTACAAAGACGAACTAAACACGATAAAATATCTAGCAGAATCTAACGGATATGACAGAACAATAGTCAGTAAACTCCTACACAAAACAAACAACAGACAAAGACAGAAAACAACAAATTCATAACACTAACATACATCAACAAACAAACTGAAAAAATTGCCCACAAATTCAAAAAAGCAGGATACAGAATCGCTTACAAAACTACTAACAAAACAGAACACACACTATCAAAATGCACGCACAAAGCACAAAAATTCGATCTATCCGGTGTATACAAGCTAATTTGCTCAAATTGCAGTAAATTCCACATAGGCCAGACATACAGAGATACATTGAACACACAAAGGCACTCCACACCACTACAGAATCCACCTTTGCAAACCACCTCATTGAAGCAAACCACACATATAAAAACATCGACAATAACATGAACATTCCACACATACACACAAAAGGCCGAAAACTAGACACTCTAGAACAATTAGAAATATACAAACACACAAAAACAAATAAAAACGACATCCTAAACGAACAGACACAATTCAAATCGCACGCATTATTCGAACACATCTCACCACACACACACACAGCATCGATCTTTCGAAAATCTATCCCGTCGCCAACAACAAGACGGACAGCGCTACCTACGGCAACCTCTGAAGAAGCCTTTTAAAGGTGAAAGCCGGTTTAGGCTGTAAGGTAAAACTTTACGATTTTACTTATAAAAAACTTAGTGTTCCGAGTCGTTAGTACAATAGTGATATTTAGTTAAGTAACAGACACGTCTTGGACAACGAAATCCAAGAATTTTGTTATTATACATTGGTTGTTGCAATAATGTATGCAGAGTGCATAGTGTGTTTGCAGATTTCATTTTTGTACTACATGATCGCTGATTGAACTCAAGATAAGTCATTTACATTTATTCGTTAGAAGAAAATATATTTCTTTACAATTAAAATATGCTTTACTGTGGTAAGAATAGTTTAATGTATATCAGTATATTAAAAGGACAAATATGTTGAGAAATTAGTCCTGTAAACATAATCACAGCTTAGATGTAACCTTTCTTTTTTTTCATTCTTATTTATTTAGTGTTTTGCCTTAAGGCAGGTCTTCAAATGGTAAAAGCTCTCCAAGCTGTCCTATCGCATGCCACTCTTTTCGTTTCTTTGTAACACCCTCTGATTTTAATGCTATCTATTAACTTCATTCTTCTATGCCCTCTTCTTTTTTCTCCTTCTATGACACCCTCCATGGCAGTTGTAAGCAAGCAGTCTCTTCTTAAACTATGACCTATCCAATTCCTTGTGTGTATGTGTAATTCACCAAGGAACTTTTACAACTGCCCAAAATTGATTGGCGAAGCCTTTGTAATTGTTATTATATTTACCAGGAAGCAATTACTGATAAAACACAATGATCTAATTAAATGAATTGATATTTATTTTTACATTAAACAATACAATAAATCACTCATGACAACGTGTACCGGGCCGAATTTGAGGGTTATTTCATTTTATTAAATTTTTGGGATATAGAGAAAATATATGGAAATTTTATTTATAACTATGACCAGGCCACGTGTTGTATTGTAAGAACAGTGTTAACAAAGGAATAATATCTCAAGTTGTGCAATCAGTACAGAAGAATGCACCCAGCCTCAGTTTCCAAGAACTTTGCGAGTGTGTGGCAGTGCGCCCGTATGCATCACACGACCATGCGCGCGGACTGACGCCTGGGTGAAACGCCAAAAATGGCTAAGAGTAACAATTTCTGTTCAACTTAGTTTGCCATGCTGGCGGATGTGGGCCTAAGTCGTGACGTCAGCCAGTGCCGTACAAATATCGTATATGATCGACACACAAACTCTTACATGGTTTGAATAGGACTCACAAGCGGCGACGAAACAACAGGCTTTGTGTTCCATCAAAAACGAAGTAATCTAGTTGGCCGCTCTAGGCAGTCCACGAGAAACCCAGTTCACTAACAGACGCTGATCGTGTTGTATGGGCCCGGTCGGCCGAATTTCATAACATGTGAATAACAAAATATAATACCGTTTTAGTACCGACCGGGACCCAAGGAATTAATAAACGCATTACAGTTATTAATTGGTGCAGTGACGTGGAGTGAATTTACAACAATTAAATAACGGGCAATCGAATCGGGTGAACAGACCACGTGTTGTACGGAATCGCGGCAGTGAACAGTTTAAAAATAAATTTGTAAAATAATAAAAACGAGGGGTAAAGTATAAAATTGTGTGAGTGTGCGTGCGAGCAGAATGGGCTGTCTAATATAATAAGAGAATATTAAATAGGATATCTAAATGTATAATTCCAAATATGTTTCTGTGTATCTGATTCGAATAAGTAAAACAGTCGTATATCAATTAAAACCATATAAGTTACTATAAAAATGTGTTAGTCTAAGTTATTTCGTCATTACTACTTTCTCATTTCTGTGCTGCAAGATTCGTCTAAACGTTCCCGGATATCTTCTGAATTATGAGTGGGGGGTAGTCAGATGGCGAAATTGTCCCGTTTTTATTAAGGTAGAGTGTTCAAAGTTTACATGTATAACTAAAAAACATGTTGGCGACTCTGGGCTTCTGATCAAAATTTATGCAGCAGGTAAGTGAAAACGATCGCAGGTAAGTTCTGGCAGTATGTTAATCATTTAGGTATTTCGATCTTTTTGTAGGATTACAAACGGCACATGTAATGTAAATAAAATGTAGGTATCTAGGATACATAACTCAATGCGACTGACATAGATGGCGACACACTCAAGTAATAAACATAATGATTTAAACTGCATTCAAAGTAGATTACATAAAATAATAAGGTATAATAAAATAATTATTTATTAACACTCCTCCATAATGATTTTATTTCCAAGTCGTTCAAATACTTTCTTCGACAATGGTTTTGTCAAGATATCTGTCAACTGGTCAACGCTGCTTACTTTGTCCAAAAAAACAGTATTTCCAATGTGTTGCTGTATAAATTTTCTAGGAATGTCAATGTGCTTCTTCCCTTTTGTTATTTTGCCTTCTACAGTATTTTGTAACATTAAAATTGCAGATTGATTATCTATACAGAGCCTTATAGAAATATCCGTGAAATATCTAAGTTCGATACCAAGTCTCTTTATCCAGCAAATTTCATCAAGCGGTGAAACAGCAGCTCGAAATTCTGCCTCTGCAGTTGATGTAGCAACAAGTCCCTGCTTTTGGGTGAACCATACAATAGGACCGCCTCTCATAATAATTACTCCAGTAGTTGAATGTCTTGAGATAATGTCTCCTCCAAAATCTGAATCTAAATAAGCAATGAGTTCAGAATCTCCATTGAAACTTATTCCAAAGTTTACAGTGCCTTTCAAGTATCGAAATACATGTTTTACCATATTCCAGTGCCGTGCCATGGGATTGTTTGAATATCTACTTAGGTAGTTTACTGCAAAGCTGATATCTGGCCTAGATACTGTAGCTAAGTAAAGTAAACTGCCTATTGCCTCACAATATGGGACAGATTTATCGAGTGGCTGATCATTATGAAAATGTTGTTCTTCAGTTAACATACCTATTTCCATTGGAGTTGACTTTTGATTTGAATCTTCGATTCTAAATCTTTTCAATATCTTTTCAGTGTAATGATGTTGGCTTACAAAAATTTCCTTATGTCTAATTTCAATTTCCATGCCAAGGTAAGTTAATTTGTTGTCTGACCCAGAATTATAAGTAATTTCAAATTCTTTGTTAAGTTTATCTAGTATATCAATCATTTTATGTTTTTCTTTTCCTATAATAGCACCATCATCTACAAAAAGTACAATTATAATGCTTCTGTCATCATTATAATAAATACAAGGATCATCGTCAGAACAAACAAAATTTAATTTCCTTAGGTAGTTTGTGAACTTCACATTCCAATTTTTCGATGACTGTTTAAGTCCATATATACTCTTGAGCAACTCACAAACTCTACCTGAGCCATCATCAAAGCCTACCGGTTGATACATGTAAATCTTCTCATCCAAAGATCCATGTAAAAACGCTGTCTTCACATCAAAAGTCATCAGATGCATTCCATCGGAGGCTGAAATGCTGAGTATCAGTCGAAAGGATGCATGTTTGGCAACAGGACTGAAGGTCTCAGTATAATGGATTCCTTGTTCTTGCTCAAACCCTCTTGCAACTAGCCTGGCTTTGTATCACCCATCTTGTTTTTGGCATAAAACCCACCGACAAGTCAAAGCTTTTTCTTCTTTTGGTAGACTTACTAGTTTCCAAGTTCTCATCTTCATCAAAGATTCATACTCTTCTAACATTGCTTTCTTCCAGTTTTCATCCTGTAGTGCTTGTAAAATGGAAATATCTTCTACCTCACCTATCATGGCCATATTTACATTTTTGTTTCTGTTGTCTTCAACTACATAATCTACCATCCTTGCTGGCATCCTTAAAGTAGCCCTGTTTCGAAGACTTCTTTTCTCTGGTTGAATACAAACAGTTTGATCTCGTTCCAAACACTTTACACAATGATTTTCTTGACATTCATTTTGCATATTATTGTCAGACACAGAGCTTTCATAAACACTTTCACTATCAGATTTTTCTTCTCCACTTGACACTATGTATTCCTTTTCTTCATTTGACAAGGTAGCTTCAATTTCTGTACAACTAGACTTACTGTTTACTTTTTCATCAAATATCACATCTCCTGATGTTACAACTTCATTTTTGTCTCTTAAGTAAACTCGGTAACTACTTGAATCTAAACTGTATCCTAAGAAAATTCCTTTTTCTGATTTCTGTGTTTTGGCTCTCTTAAAATCCTGAATGATAACATAACAATCACATCCAAAGATTCTAAGCTTATTTACATCAATTCTGCGTCCAAACCATAAATCCACAGGACTTTTACCTTTCATAGAACTTGTTCCAGTCTGATTCAGTGTAAATGTAGCATAACTAATTGCTTCTGCCCATAAGTTTTCATTTAGATTTCTTGCATGTATAGCTGCAGATTCTACAATGGTTCTCATCTCTCTCTCAATTCGACCATTTTGTGGTGCAGTGTATGGGTTCAACTTAATGTGGAAAACTCCAAGTTCTTCACAAAACTTCGTAGTACAGTAATCCCTTAACATTCGCGAGGGTTACGTTCGCGGAAACCTCCGCGAATGTCAAAATCGCGAATGTTGAGACTATCTTCTCGTGTATAAAAGGGGGTTAGGTTCTGTAAAATTTTAATTGAAACGAAAAAAATATGTACGTACTATGTTTATTAAGCAGTAATATTAACATACATAGATATTATAACATCGCCAAATTCAGATCAATTTTGATAACTATAAGTATGTATAAAAATGCTAAATAATATTATATTTGAATAAATAAATAATGTGGAGAGTAAAAAATATATAAAAGATAATAAAGAAAGAAGGAGAAAGAGTAACAAACCAAAAGTGATTAATGAAGAAACTCAACTACTAGACTGATAGACAAACGACATTGACCCAACCCCAGAGATTGGCCAGTTAAGGAACCTAAATAAAGAAAACTAGACAAGTGAAGGAGAAGAAGAATGAAAACCAAGAGAGAACAAACCCACGATGAAGAAAACAAAATGAAACACGTCAAGAAAACCAGACAAGGAATAAAAAAAAATAGAGAAGGGAGAAATAATGTAATCCAAAATAATAAAGAAAATGAAACCGGTTAAGAACCAAAACAATTAATGAATGTTAGTATTGATTGAATGACAATTGTAAATAGTCAGTAATAAAAAACAGTAGATAAAAGTACACTAAACCAAAGAGTTAGGAATGTATGTAATTTGTTAACAAAGAAAGACATAATATTAATAATTTTATATATAAGGTGTGTAGAGAAAGAGAATAAAACAGTGAGAAATAAACGGAAGTTGAACTAGTGAAAGTGAATTATCCTAAAGTGATATAATACAAAAAGAAACACTAAGTAAATTATAATGAACACAAAATAATTTTAAAAAGTGACAGTGATAAATAAATAAAAATATGGTCTGTAATAAAAATAGTAAAAATAGAGAAGGCTAAGAAAGACTTAGTAAAATAACCAATGTTTAAGATTTAAGAGTGAACAATAACATTTAATAAAGGTTATTATGAATAATATTTAGAATAAAACATTGATTCAGTAAATAATGAACACTAAGGAGTGATATTAACTGTGATGATTATGAAATAATATTGTTATAGAACTTAAGAATGTATTGTAAAGTTTAAAGGTGTGAATCACAAGAAAAAATAATAAGTTTATGTTAACATGGAAGGGAAAGCTAAGAGCCTTAGAAAATAAGTATGTATTAACCTTAAGTAAATACCCATGTTATAAGGGAAGAGTAATGAAACAAGTTCAATAGAGGTGAGATTGTTTAGCACCCGAACAATAAATAAGAAATAATGAATTGTACACACATATTAAATAATAAGTGTTGATTAATTGTATAAACAATTGTTTATGAATAGGAGATGGATGGGGTAAATATCCCAAACATAAACCTAAATGTTATATGATATATTAGAAATAAATAGTAATTAATAGCCATGTTATTGACAGTGGCAGAGTACTTAAAATAAGGAAAGAAAACAATGTTTGAGTTATAAAAGAGAAAACTGTTAGTAAATAATTAGCAAGAAATATTGAATAACACAGTTGTTACATACAAAGATCACAAAAAGACTAAATTAAAACACCTCCAGAGATATTAAACCTAATTATAAAAACAAAATAACGATCTAGGACAAAATGAAATATAATGTGTATGAAACCATCAAAAACCAGTAATGGCTACTTAGATGTGAAACAGGCCTAATGGTCAAACTTAAACAATTACTGATTGTATAAAAATAATCATGTAATTGACAAATCCAAGGTGACTAATTAACCAAGGATGAATGGTAAATATTATTAAAAACAAAATATTAAAATAAGGAATTATATGAACAGAGAAATGTAATTAGTAAGTATGAAATTAATTGTAAACTTAGAAAAAATGAAAAAACCCAATATTGTGGGATACCAAAATAATCTTTGTGAGAAAATACAAATGTCAGTGCAAATAGATAATAACTAAGAAGGAAGATAAGAGGAGGAAGGAAGTCAGAAGATATAGGAAGATTTGAAAGGAATTCAAATTTTGATAACAATGTATTCATATCAAGCTCGCCCAATCAGAATAATGGTGTAACCATGGAAACGACGGTTTGAAGAGGTAATTACCGTTGAATACAATTACTCAGAAAGTGACGCTCACGGAAATCAGAAGCCAGAATTCAGAACAACACATTTTCATATTTAAAATGTTTTAAAAGTAAAATAACTTATGAAAATTGAACGAGAAGGAGTCCGAATATTACTGAACACAATTACCTGATGGAGAAGACGTTTATTTCAAGACGAAGTGAATAAATAAATCCAAAAACTTTGAAAAAGATGCCCGAAGCCGAATAAATGAAAAATGAATTATATTGCAGTCACAGTCCTTCCTTCCCGACCAACAGAGTAATTACATGCTACAATGCTGTTAAGTATCCATTAAATTATCTCAACTTCCGAAATAACGCACTTTGAATATTTCTCACTATATTTTGAAATACCACTGAATCAATTTTATTCTCTTTCAAAGATTAAATCATAATATTAAGACACTGAACATTTGTTAAGTTATAAAACTAACCTAGTATTAATGTACAACTTTTAAACCACTTGTACGACACTTCAACAAACCATTTATCATTACACATTACAATACTTAAGTAAAAACATTGTAAGGTTGTGTATTTTTATTATTGTAATTGCATCTGAGCCTTTTAACGTGATCAAAAGATCCCACAATAGTCGAACGTAAATATTAGTTGATCGGTGTGATAGAACGCCATGCTGTATGTTTATTTGCATTCAAAATCGATTGGTTAAACCCAGAGAAAAGTCTCATCAAGAAATAACCGGTGCAAAATTATATAAAAAATCAATTATAACTAGTGTCTATGAAACAGTAATATCAAATCGCTAATAAATCAATACTGTGTATGTTAAAATGTGTTTTATTTTCATTAGGAAAGTGTATTCGTAAAAATATAATTTACAGCGAATGTCTCTGATGTGACACCTAGCGCGCAAGCAGCGAATACTGTAACTGCCAACTCGATTATACAAATCGAGAAAAGGCGGGACGAATTGAATCCTTCACACCGTTTGAATAAATCTCTGTTAAGGAGACAATTTTAATTGTTTTAAATAAACAATTTAGCGCCACCCGGGAATTATACACTACTATTGAACCTCAGATCGGGAACTACGATACCTGGTTATCCGTACGTTCACTGCGGACTCAAGCATCGTGAGTTACATTACTGTGCGAGGACAAAGTGGTAAGACACACATACACAAGTTACACTCAGACACACTGTTACATTTTACAGAGGTACCGGTACCAGTAAGACGACGACACGAGTTACATTATAAATTGACGCATCCAACGTGTGACAGAATAACACGGGAGCTACACAGAACGTCTTCGTTACATTATAATATTGATTATACTGTACTTTATACATATTAAAAGTTAAAGTTTATTTGCTAGTTGATGGTTGAAAATATTTTGTGATCTGTGATTGTTTGACAGAACAATTATACATTTCAGTGTAAGGAAGGGTCGCTGCCTCGATTTCTCTTTTAAATTTAAGGCTTCTCACCAGTGAAGGGTCGTTTTCTATGGCTTTCTCAACAAGCTGTTGTTGGAGCTTTAAAATTTCTCCAATAACTTTTGAAGAAAATATTTTACCTCCAATAAAAAATGTTAAGTTGTAGAAAACTTAAAACAATTAGAAAACCTTTACAGAAAAAAAAAGAAAAACTTTTACCTTCAGTTTCCGGATTCTCGGTCTCGTCTTCAGTGTCGTTGTCGGTCTCTAAGACGTTTTCTTCAATGATCTCTATTAGTTCTTCTTCAGTAAGACCATTCTCTTGAGATTTTATTAATTCTTCAACATCATCTCGCGTCATATCGTTGAAACCTCACCTCCGACCTGATGAGCCAGTTCCACAATCTCTTCAACTTGTTTGGAAATTAAAGGCATCTGGTTTTCCTTTTGTACCACTTGAGGCCAAAGATTTCGCCAACAAGCATAAATTGAACTTTCTTTCAATTCCATCAATGATGCATCGATTTCGGCAATACAATTTGCTATGTTGAATGTTTTCCAACTATATGTTACTGTAGCTTCTGAATTTTCTTCGATGGGAGTTCAAAATTCGTTTTAAACATCTTCTTGTGTAGTAGGCTTTGAACGTAGCTATGATTCCTTGATCTAGCGGTTGGATTAGCGACGTCGTATTCGGGGGTAGAAAACCCACTTCAACTTTGGGATGGGCCTCTTTTAAACTAGATGGATGACAAGATGCATTATCAACTATGAGGAGAACTTTGAAACCAAGGTTTTTATATGAGAGGTATTTTTCCACCTCATGAATGAAGCAGTCATTAAACCATTCCAGAAACAATGCCCTAGTTACCCATGCTTTCTTATTTGATTTCCAGAAAACAGGCAACTCGTTTTTATTTTTGTCTTTGAGAGGACGAGGATTTTGCGATCTATAAATGAGCATCGGCTTTACCTTAAAATCGCCTGATGCGTTGGCAGATAACAGAAGAGAAACTCGGTCTTTTGCGGCCTTGAAACCTGGAGCTGAACGTTCTGTTTTGGACAGAAAAGTTCTACTCGGCATTTTCTTCCAGAACAACCCTGTCTCGCCAGCGTTGAACACTTGTTCTGGATGATATCCTCCAGTTTCAATAATTTTAGCAAGTTCTTCCGGAAAGTCTTTAGCACTTACATGATCTGCGGAAGCCGATTCGCCAACTAACTTAATGTTGTGCAAACTATGCCTATGTTTGAAATTGTCAAACCAACCTTTACTCGCCTGGAAGTTAAACGATGATTCAGAAGGATCCAGGTTGATAAGGTCATATATTTTTTTAGCTTTGGCCCGTATCAAAGCTGAACTTAGCGGAAGTTTCTTCTGGTTCATATCTTCTATCCAGACACAACGCTTTTTCAGTTTCTTCCAAACACTTGTTCCGCACTTGAGATACGGTTTTTGCACTGATTGGAGCACTTGCTGCAACACTCTCTTATAGCCTTTTCATTTTTTTTAATAGATCTAACAGTAGACATGTTAATATCAAAAAAGCGACCTACAGCAGATGCACTTTCTCCTGCTCGTAGCCTATCTAATATTTTAATTTTTTCGGAAAGGTGCAAAACCTTTTTCACTCTTTTCACTGGAGGCGGCATCACGAACCTTTTGTCACTCACGCTTACTAACAACTGAGAGAAATGTAAACAGAGGGGTACATAAACCGTAGCCTAGTCTATTTTCTCAGAATTGTTTACACAATGTGTGCGGCACGGAGTCAGCCGGAATTCTCGGAATCGGCTACACAAAGAAAGTCTACTCATACCCTTTAAACAATTTTATTTACGTATTTTGCAGGTGGTCTTAATGTTTTTTGTAAGCTTGATTAGTACAGTATTATAATATTCTAATGAAAAAAAAAAATCAATTTAATACAATATTTTTTTTAATCCGCGAATAACCAAGTTGCGTATACGCGAATGTTAAATTTGTTTCTCATTAGTAGGTTCGCGAATAGTTAAGTTTCGCGAATGTTAAGGGATTACTGTATCTCCATTTTTAATTTCTTTCCCATTATCAGACTTTAAAACTTTTATTTTCTTTCTAAACTGATTCTCAACTAAAGTCATGAAGATTTTCAATTTCTCAACAGTTTCATTTTTAGTTTTTAAGAAATAGACAGTGCAAAAATGAGAGAAATCATCTTTGAGCATAAAAAAATATTTTGCTCCTCCAAAAGAATTTATATTCATTTCGCACAAGTCTACATGAATTACATCAAGTACCTCTTTTGCCACTTCAAAATTTCTTGGATGTGGGAGACGATGGTGTTTGCCATAAACGCATCCTTCACACACATAGTCATCCTAATCATCTACATACTTTATATTATTTTTCTTCAAAATGTCTCTTACATAACTAATATTCTGATGTGCTAATTTTTCATGCCACTTTTTAATTGACATAGCAACAATACACTTTTCTAAGTTTTCGTAGCGAAACATCATTCTAAACAATCTTCCATCTCTGTTTTTATGGCTGTTAATTCACCAGTGACTGAATCAAAAAAATACGAGCAATTTGTGTCTGCTTCCTGCACCCTTGGACCCTTGTCCAAGGCACTAGTGACGGAAAATAAGTTAAAGGGTATCTTTGGTGTATACAAAACATTTTTCAGTGTTATATTACACCAATCTTGACCATTATACGCTAACAAATCTATGTCTCTGACACCAACACCTTCTATAAGTGTTGAATCTCCAATCATGACTTTTTCTGGTTCTTGTAAAACAGTATAATTTTTCAACCAGTCATTCCTTAAAGTCATGTGCTTAGTGGCACCACAATCTTGGTACCGTAGATCTTGATAGTCATTCTTCATTGATATATATTGTATATTAGTAACAGACAATCCAACATTAACCATCAATTTACTTTTTGACGTAGATTTGTCTGATTTACTAACTACATTTTTGTTACAATTTTGGCAAAGTGACCTTTTTCGTTGCACTTATTACACGGATAATTTTTCTTACAATATTCAATGTAACTTTTACTAGGTTTATTCTTGCAGTACTTCTTTATGTGCCCTTTTTGTCCACATTTAAAGCATTCCTTTACGTTCACTTGTTTTGTTTTATTATTGTTCTGTCCCTTTGATATGAAAGCATTCTGACACTCATTATTGGCCTGTTCACTTTCTTTTTGCCTGTCTTCTTCAAGTTTCAAACGCTCAAACATGTTGTTCAACGTTTTGTCTGTGGAAATAACATTATCCCAAGACATTCTAAAATGATGCAGTCTTGTTGGAAGTATACCTAATATCCTTTGCATAATCCAGTTTTCTTTAACGCTTTCACCTAGTGCAGACAATTCATTAGCATATTGTTGAATTGTCATGCAATTTTCTATTACTGATTTGTGCTCATCATACTTATAATTAAAAAATAATCTTTGCAGGCCTTCAACTGAAACGTTTGATTTTTTTCCATATAAGGTTTCCAACTTTTCTAACATAGCATTTGCGGACTGGCACCTTGCAATTTTCTTGGCTATATTACTGTCAACATTCAATCCAATTAATATTTGTGCTTCTAAATCCTTTTCAATCCATTCTTTTACAGCTGCACTTGATTCATCTCCTTCAGGCTTAATTTTAACTGCCGTTGCGATTTGATAAATACCTTTTGATTTTAAGGTTAGGTTAAGTTTGAATATCCATGAATCATAGTTGGAACCTCCTTGCAAATCATCTTTCAACATTTCTAAATTTGATCTGACTAAATCCATTTCGATTGTTTAATGTAGTTTCTTCTCTACAACTGACTTTGTGCACTCAATTCTTACTGACACGTGCAACAACAAAAAAAGGGTTATTGCGTATTATTACTGTCCACAATTCAATTCAACAATGTGTTTTATTACTTCTCTGGGCCCATAACCTGTTATTATATTTACCAGGAAGCAATTACTGATAAAACACAATGATCTAATTAAATGAATTGATATTTATTTTTACATTAAACAATACAATAAATCACTCATGACAACCGCACATGTAATGTAAATAAAATGTAGGTATCTAGGATGCATAACTCAATGCGACCGACATAGATGGCGACACAGTCAAGTAATAAACATAATGATTTAAACTGCACTCAAAGTAGATTACATAAAATAATAAGGTATAATAAAATAATTATTTATTAACAGTGTAACCCCTCTTTGGATTTTTTATGCCTTATAAAAAGAATTGTTTTTTGAAAAAAAAAAATTTTTGTTGAATTTTTTTTTTTTCGAAGAGGGGCTACTAGTTATTTAAAACTAGGCTAAAGCCTAGAGAAGCTAAAAAGGCGCTGGGTCCAGTGGGACGGGACTTGCAATTAAACTCTCTGTTGTACTTAACAATAACATTTATTGAGTCTTGAGTGTGTAACATATCATGTACCAATTGTTTTCCTTGTTTTTTATAATTTCAAAATTTGTGTATAAATTTTCCCCGAGCATACCCCACAAAAGTGACACAAACATAAATCACAAATAATATATATATATATATAAAACAATTGTTTTCTTTTTTGTTGTTTTTTGTTTTGTTTTTATAATACAAATATTTTTCGTGTAAATAATTCTTCCCCGTACATGCCCCACAAAAATAACACAAACATAAATCCCAAATAACTATAAATATATATCTCTAAAACAATTGTTTTCTTTTTTATAATGCAATTATTTTTGGTGTAAATAAATCTTCCCCGTACATACCCCACAAAAATGACACAAACATAAATCACAAAAGTATAAATATATATCTCCATCACATCCACATTCTAAGTCTCGCTATATCGATACCCAACACGCTTATAAGTTAAAAAAAAAAACAGAGGCACTCGCCTATATACCTTTTATTTTTATTGACATTTCTCTGCAGACATCTGAAAGTATAAAAGTGTCACTAGTTCTCCCACGAATCTGGACTGCCCAAAATGCCAGATGTAACATTAAAGAAGTCTTAAATTTGGTGAAATAAGAAACAACGAGTCAGAAAATTTAACTGAGGATGATACATAGGAAAGGCGGTGAGCCACCATCTTTCCTTTGGCCGGAACTGTAATTGAGAATTGGCTGAGATAATGATTTATAATTTTAATGATGATTAATTAATTCTTAATAATTTAACGATAGCGTTTAAAAAAAATTTACAATAATAAAATGTCCTGATCAGTTATGTAATATATTAAGAAAACTGGATTGGCCCGGGAACCAACATGTTCCTAAGCCTGGAGCATGCCTGTGTCTGCATAAAAGGCTGCCTATACAGGATTAAGCAGGGGCCGGACTATTACTGAATTAGACACTTATAACCCTTACATAAACCCCAAAAATGTAATTTAAATTTGTGAAATAGATTGACAGGAATTACAGCTAAACCCTACCAGCCGGTGAGGTTTCATCCTGTCACATACGGAACTTCCCCCCTTACATACATGGAAATACCAGACCCCAAATACTTAAGAATACCCCCCTTTACTGGAAACTAGAAAGAAAATAATGATTGAATTAAATCTGATAGGCCCAGGATACATGCCAGCCCCCGGGCTTACACTTAATACCAAGTTAGTACATTATCAAAAAATCCGCGCACAATTCTGTCTAGTTAAAGTGGGGCCTAATTGAAACGTTTTAACGATGACCCAAAATGTGACAATGTATCACTTGTGCTCCATAAGTGTTATAAGTTGTTAACAGCACAGATCCGGGTGTCTGTGTAGATTTAATAAATTATAATAATGGTTTGAGGTCACCTGGTGATGTTGAGGTTACCATCCAGGGCGTGTGTAGGTTAGACGTGATCATGTTGTTGTCCTCTATGACAGGCGAAGTCGAAAGTCTTTATTATTCGTCCAGGCTGAGATGGTCATCCTGAGGCAGCATCCACGTCTAAGACCAGGGGCCCGCAGTTTTGTGCTGTTTATCTACTCATGGTAGATGATAGAATTCCATACAAAAAGACTTCGCTCTGTCGAAGAGGTATTTGATGTTAACTCAGTGGGTGGCGTAACGAGACAGAACCAGACGTTAGTTACAAAGCAGTATGGCAACCCGGTACCAGGCGATCACCAGAATGCGCTGGCATGGCCCTCGGCAAACCGTATTTCGCCATTTCGCTAAACGTTAAACGCAGTATCCGCTAAACTAATTGTGCTTTATTTATTATAAATTTCTATAATAAAAAAATATACCGTATTAGGTTTATTTTGCGTTATTAATCGCCGGCTCGTAAAACGACCGGCACAACAGTAGTAATAATAATAATACAAAGCTATTATATATCCAGCAGAGAATAAAATAAGTGTTGCAGATTTAACATTATTTGTAATTTTATTGTAATTTTTACATTATTACATTCACAATATTTACAAATGAATGTTTCATGTTCTTAAGAGAACATAAGCTCTGATGACTACCAGAGTTGTCACCAATGTTAAAATTAACTCAGCTGTTAGGCCATGACAACCAACATAACTCCTGCCAGACCTCCTCCTCTCCTCCTCCGCATTACAACACAGCGTGAGCCCTGGCTTCCAACACCAATCTTTTCCAATGTGCCCTATCCATTGGTATTTCAGAGTAACCCCTCGTATCCATTCTTCTTAGATCTTTCAGCACATCATCCAACCGTCTTATCATATGCCAGCCCTCTTTCTGCTTTTATAGCCTTGCGCCCTCACGATTTTCTGTGGAATACACTGATCATTCATACACTCTAGGTGCCCTATCCATTGTATTATATATTATGAAATAAAAAATAAAATTTTACATTTTTAATATTATTTAAAGTACTAGCTATTTTCAGACTAACAAAAACCCCTCAAAATAGCCGAAAAATGTTTTTTTTTGCGTTTTTGAGGTTGGCCCACCACTCGAAAGATCTGAAAAAATTTTAGTATAAAAAGTTTGTTGAAATACCCTTTCTAAAACAAAAAATATGCCTGTAGCTCTTTTGAGACTTGAGATAAGGCATTATTTATCTTTTTTGAATTATTAAAAAAATAATCCCATGATCCTATGGGGCCCGTAATTTTTTAGTTTATTGTTTTTGGTGCAAAAAATGTGTTCAAATGTTTTGGAAACTTCACGTTTCATAGAAATTGAAAATAAAAATAAACATTGAAAAAAGTCAATTTTTCACCCTCCCTCTGTAGAGTGGGTAGACGGGAACCTAAGGACCATGTGTAATGTAATGTTTTTACAATTGTAATACACCTACATAGTCAAGAAAATGATTGGTTTCAAGGGGCATTTTGACTATCTTAATAGGGAGTACCCTGTAAGGACTACAAAACTATACTCATCTTCACAAAACTATTGAGGTCTGTTGGGTGCGATTAAGGCTAGGTGGCCACCAGATGCGGAGTGAAGCAGGAGCAGAGCAGGGCATAGTTGAGCGCAGTGGAGTTGAGAGGGGGTGGCAATAGAAAGCGGAGTACTGATAGAATTGGTAGTTGCTAACTGAGTATGGTTGTCAGTGGGAAGATGGTGTGGTGGGGGAAGTAGGGTCAGCTTCCAAATGGACCTCGGCCGAGGGAAAGCTGAGCACAATGGGCCCGTGTGACATTGGTTCACTCCACTTCCGGTCGCCACCCTCTGATTGGAACAACATTGTTTACATTTAACAAGCTCAGTCCACCACGCTCAACTTCACTCTGCCCTGCTTCTGGTGGCCGCCCGGCCTAAAGGTGAGTGAGAGAATGCTGTACAAGTTCAAAATTATTTTTTTGTAAGTAACTCGTTGAGTTTCCTGCAGATTTCCTATGTAATATCTTCAAATATACTGAAAGTAGGTTTATTTTCACCTGACGCATGTGTCACAGAAATTTTCTGTATTTTCAGAGGTTTGTTGAAACATGCATTAGGTGATAATAAACCTACTTGCATTATATTTATTTGTAGATATTACAAAAGTTCAAAATTGTGCAGGGAATGTTGGTAGATAGAGCTTTAACGATTCAAAAGACAATTAGGCCTACAGATTTATATTGTTCTTTACCATTGATTTTGTACACTTTGACTACACAACTTTGTTTCTTATAATTTACAGCACACGTTTTGATTTAATTATTAAACAGTTTCCAACTCAAAAAGAATTAACCAAAACGTGTGCTGTAAATGGAAACAGGTAAAAATAATGTGTAATCACAGGTGATTGTAAAAATAATTAAAGGAAACAATACGAATAAATACAAATGAAGTACATGTGAAAATAATAATAATGTTACAAAAATGTAAATATTTAATTAAAAAAAAAACTGACTGCTAGTTTTGTCAGAGTAGTTTTTACAAATCATTAACCAAATTGTTAAGCTCTAGTCCCTGTAATTCGGGCGCAAATGTTAAGCTACGAATTTATCACCATTTAATTAACATAGAAAACCATACAATAATAAAAAAAAAAAAACTTACACTTACCGTTTTGCGTGTTCTTGGGTCCAGGGTCTCATACGTACTTTGGGATACAAGCGTAGTTTTCAAGGTTGTGTGAAGAACTTATACAAATGCATCTTGGAAGAGAAATTATTTTTTCGTTTATTAATCAAAAGAGTTGAATTGATACTTTTTCTCCAAAAAATAGTCTTTTACAGGTTTTAAAGGTATTACAAGTGTATAGGTTGTGCAACTATTATATCTTATTTACTATCCTTATTTCCTACTACTTACATACCCTAAGATAGCCCAGCCTGCCATTCACTCACACATTTATACCTAATTTTTATAAACCCCTCAACACCTTAAAAAATTCAGTTTAACTCGGGAACCGCACTATCGCGTTACCGGCCACGCACGTGGTTATTGTTCCACTTTTCCGAAAAATGTTCGTCTTGAAATGGTTTCACTGTCTCCTAGGTAATAAAATTTTCGCAGTGATGGTTTGATTAATCTCTTGGGTCCCGGTCGGTCCTGATGAATTAATTACATTTAGGAAAACTCGACCAACCGGGCCCTAAACGAAACTGTAGGTGTCTGTAGCGGTACGCTGCTTCTCGTAAACCGCTTAGCGTCTCTGACTAATGTCCACCGTCACCGAGAACGTAACAGGTACATGTTGCTTCGTTGAGTCGCGGGAAATGAGCAATCACGGCCATCAGGTTTTAGTCGCCGTATACTGTTGATTTGCTGAGGCATATTCAGTTTATGCATGGATTATAACTGGTATATGTGTGTGACCAGAGCTTAATATTGGGCTTGGCTCTGGTGATGTCACCAACAGTAGGCGGAGTTTAATGCGACTTCCGGTATTGAGTTGACGGCTGCAACAAACGTTTTTCTACCTCGCCATGTTTGCTAGCGTGGGTTGTGTTTTTCCAAGCGTCCCTCAGGCGCGCCGCCCATCAATGTTGCATACGGACGGACGTGATCATACACACGCAAAGTTCTGCGAAAAATTGGGGTGGTACGAATTCTCTGCCGCATTCCTCAACAACAACCTGCGTCTCGCTTTGTTTCCAACTGTTTCTCAACACTGCTCTGTTATTCTGACAAATACGTTGCACAATAATACAGTTATTTCGCAATATTTTATAAGGCTCCCGACCGAAAATGAAATGAATAAAAATATATAAATGCCCCAAACGGTTAAAATAAAAACACCCAAAATTTGACCCGCTACAATACCCCCTCGATGAGAATTCTGCTGTCCACGACAGAAGAAATCTCATCGATAACCCCGAAGAGTACCGGTGAGGAACTGGTGCCAACAACCCCCTGGTTCTTAATCTGCATGGGTACACGACCCCCCTGGCTCAGCGACTATGTACTCATCTGAACGAGATCACTGGACTTCTCCGTAAGAGATCCCAACACCGAGAAATCGAACAGACTCGCACCACAGCGCGCCTCGCCTTCTAACATGCTACCCCCAAAAATCCTCAATCCCTGGCTAAAATTATCCCAGCTCCTCCGCCGATATGGATCCCCTTTTTGCAAGCTGGGCTGCCTTTAGCAGATACTGGGCTCACACACACTAACATTAATGTTACCATAACACATTAAAAGTAAAAAATTGCTTTTAAGATTTATTAAAAATTTAACAAAAAATTCAAAAAAATAATATTTTATCAAAAATTCTCTTCCTTGTTTTTCTAAATTTTTGTTTCACATGACTTAACCTAGACATTTCTAATAATATAAACACATCCTTAATCTAACATGAGAACCACTTATAGTCTACCAATACAACGCAATACAATAAAATAAACATGGTTAATACACACATAATACTGTAAAATAATCATTACTCAAAAATATTCACTCGCTGGCAGGCGAAAAATCAAGTTTTTTTTTTCAAAAAAAAAATTTAAAATTTTCAAAATTTTAAAATTCAAAAAAATTTAAATTTATTCATTAAAGAATTTTATTAAATTTATTTATTAAATAGCATCTTTATTAAAATTATTCAAATATTGGTTTGAATTAATTAAACAAACAAATTAAAATTGGCTTCCTACTATACAAAAGCTTACTAGGTGTATGACCTCATCAGCTGATCGAAACTAGGTCAAGTCCAAAACCCTTGACCTACATATGTTATATATGATTTCTGAAAATACACTGAACATCTGTAATACCCTACCTTGAAATACAAACATAGTAACATAACATATTTAAAATTACAAAATATTAATATAATAATCAAGTTGACATTTAAATTATTTAAAATAAACAATTCCTGACTTTACATCATTTTCAAATTTTATCAAAATTCTGTCACTGGTTGAAAAAAAAAAAAATAAACGATTGTATATTCTTTATTATAAATCTCTCTTTTTACGTAACAATCTTACGTTAGTCTACTGTGGGTGATGTGAATTATTTATTCTCATTGACTATATTAGATCTGTGTACATATATGAACTTTCTCTTTGACCCCAACACCTACAACTTTTAGTAACATGACACCCATCTCTATCAAAATCTCTACTAATCAGGACACTCTAAACCCCAACTTATCATTTAACACAATTCGCCGCCTTCTCCCATTATAAAATACTCTCTAACCCTTTGTATATAGGATACGTGTTTCCCCGCCCCCAAAAAACTCAATTCCCTTATCTGGCGGCCCGGATTCTACCTAAGGCGGCCCCTTCCCCACTAAAATCTATCCCTATCCCGTCCCAACCCTTGTTGCGGACTCCCCAAATACACTACCCCCTAATACAAAATTGCCATCCCCAAAATTCTCAATCTCATTACATTACTACAAATACACAAAATAACCTCATTAACTATAAAAACAACAATATGTCACTCAAAATCTACATAAAGTCTCCATTACCACTGTGTCAACATTAATACTTCACCTACTCTGTTACATCACATCAACTCAAAAACAACATTACATCATATTCATCTCTATCATTTCACATTCAACTTTTAATTCAATTTGGACAGGTCTACGTGTCCCATAAAACAATTATCACCCATGAATTATCTTTTATTAATTTGCATAAATTATTGTTATTTTATTTCTCATATTCTTTTTATCTTTACTTCAAAATATCTGTAGTACATTAAACATTAATTACTTGTAACATTTACAAACCAATATACCAGTGACGTTATTGCTGATCAGCTGATCCTCCTAACACAATGAAAATACATCTCACAATTGAATAAATTATATGAAAGATACATATTTATTTATCATCATATCTCAGTTATTATTATTACCCTTTAAATCATTA
The DNA here is from genome assembly GCA_034769895.1 of Magicicada septendecula. Classification (NCBI taxonomy): domain Eukaryota; kingdom Metazoa; phylum Arthropoda; class Insecta; order Hemiptera; family Cicadidae; genus Magicicada; species Magicicada septendecula. Next base: position 297,102,572 of record CM068373.1, on the reverse strand, counting down.
TCTCAAGTTATTTTCATTATTGAAGTTAAAATTCGTTCCATTAAGTTAAACATTTGTGTACATTTTGTTATATTTGATTTGTATCATAAAAATTTTATACTTACAGTCCATAATTCATATACTGACCTACACAACTATATACACCATACACCACTACTCCAAGTAACCTCTGAAACATTTAACAAAAAGTTATTTCAAATCAACAATTCATCATTTAATTACCAACTTCACTTCTCGTTAAACCATTTAAATTCATCAAAAAATTCAATTATATAATCTTTGAATTAATCAAAATATTTAAAACATTTCAAATTATTTTAATTAAATTAATTAAACATTTACAATTAGCCAATTAGTTTTCAAAATTAATTCGGTTATTTGTTTAAATTGCAAATATTAATATTAGTATTACAACAATCATCTACACACATATTGTTTACTTAACATTCTACCATACACACAAATAAACTTATTAAACATTTATTTACAAATCTGCATCCTTATTTATTTAGTCATATCACACTGCAATGTTCAAAGGTTGCGAGGTCACAAAACCATAAAACATAATGTTTAATTGTCTTTTATTGCTTTACAGTCTACCCTCCATCGTCAAAGGTCAATCTTTGTTTTACATAACACTTTTCGATTTTATTAACACACATACTGATACTTTGTGTGTCATAAACCCAAAAATCAAAGTCATCCGTCTTACCAAAATAATCTTGCAACAAGTCAACATTAAGTATATCTGTTAAGTCTCCGTTAGTAAATTTCTTCAATATCGGGTCAGTTACTTTCGTATTAAAAATCAAATCATTCTTATTTAAATACTCTTCTAATACTTCTTCCAACTCACCATAATCTCTCTTTAACTTATATACTTCTAATTCTCTCTCATCATAACACCGTCTCCTACTTATAAAATCATTCCACACAGAGGGTATAATCTTATACAAATAAAATAAACAACTCAAATCTTCTACTAACACGGGACCCTTGCCCTTCAAAAACTCTTGTGACCACATTAAATCATCATAAATAATAAAAGGAAAATTTGCCCTCTGTCCCCACTCTACTACAACATTATTTTTCCTCTCTCTCTCTCTAACTCACTGACACACATTAACATCTCATAATCACTACATTCTGCAATTTCATTAATACTCTCATTATTTATTTTTACCGTATCAGTCTCTGATACTAACTCTTCAAACACATTAATATTCTCGGTATTACGTACATTATTTTCGCCATTATTGTCATTATTTGTTAACTCTTTATCTGGTACTACATTTTTGTATTTGTCATTACAAGTTTCATTTGTATTATTTTTCCCTAGATTCATCACAACTACTTCCATTCGCTCAACACTCTGTTCTAACTTATTCAGACTAGTCATTATTGTTTCATGGGTATTTTTACAACATTTATTCATTTCTTGAATCTCACTTTTCAACTCGTCAAATTTCTCATTCTGTATATCTAATTTCTTATTTATACTACTTTTAAATTCTTGCATCTCATTTTTGTGTTCGTCTAACTTTACACTCTGGTTTTCTATCATTGTTTGTATTGCTTTAAACATTTCATACGTATCGTCATTTTTTTTATTTTGGATAGGTGTCGATTGATATTCGACATCTTTCATTATTTTTGATTCGGTCAACTGACTCTCTACATTACCATCACTCGTTTGAACTCCCGAATCGCTACTAAACTGACTGTCAGATAAGCTGACAGCACTATTATCTGCCATTTTTCTTAAAATTTTTAATATATATTTCTTTATAAAATCTTACCATATATAACGCATACTTATCAAAAAAAATATTCTACTCACCGATATTAAACATAACCTTTTACGTCTTTCACTTAACCTCTCAATTGCGCTTGTATCTTATTTGTAGGTATGGAATTTCATTTTATTAAATTCGTGCCTGTTCCGCGGCGCCAAATGTTAAGCTCTAGTCCCTGTAATTCGGGCGCAAATGTTAAGCTACGAATTTATCACCATTTAATTAACATAGAAAACCATACAATAATAAAAAAAAAAACTTACACTTACCGTTTTGCGTGTTCTTGGGTCCAGGGTCTCATACGTACTTTGGGATACAAGCGTAGTTTTCAAGGTTGTGTGAAGAACTTATACAAATGCATCTTGGAAGAGAAATTATTTTTTCGTTTATTAATCAAAAGAGTTGAATTGATACTTTTTCTCCAAAAAATAGTCTTTTACAGGTTTTAAAGGTATTACAAGTGTATAGGTTGTGCAACTATTATATCTTATTTACTATCCTTATTTCCTACTACTTACATACCCTAAGATAGCCCAGCCTGCCATTCACTCACACATTTATACCTAATTTTTATAAACCCCTCAACACCTTAAAAAATTCAGTTTAACTCGGGAACCGCACTATCGCGTTACCGGCCACGCACGTGGTTATTGTTCCACTTTTCCGAAAAATGTTCGTCTTGAAATGGTTTCACTGTCTCCTAGGTAATAAAATTTTCGCAGTGATGGTTTGATTAATCTCTTGGGTCCCGGTCGGTCCTGATGAATTAATTACATTTAGGAAAACTCGACCAACCGGGCCCTAAACGAAACTGTAGGTGTCTGTAGCGGTACGCTGCTTCTCGTAAACCGCTTAGCGTCTCTGACTAATGTCCACCGTCACCGAGAACGTAACAGGTACATGTTGCTTCGTTGAGTCGCGGGAAATGAGCAATCACGGCCATCAGGTTTTAGTCGCCGTATACTGTTGATTTGCTGAGGCATATTCAGTTTATGCATGGATTATAACTGGTATATGTGTGTGACCAGAGCTTAATATTGGGCTTGGCTCTGGTGATGTCACCAACAGTAGGCGGAGTTTAATGCGACTTCCGGTATTGAGTTGACGGCTGCAACAAACGTTTTTCTACCTCGCCATGTTTGCTAGCGTGGGTTGTGTTTTTCCAAGCGTCCCTCAGGCCCGCCGCCCATCAATGTTGCATACGGACGGACGTGATCATACACACGCAAAGTTCTGCGAAAAATTGGGGTGGTACGAATTCTCTGCCGCATTCCTCAACAACAACCTGCGTCTCGCTTTGTTTCCAACTGTTTCTCAACACTGCTCTGTTATTCTGACAAATACGTTGCACAATAATACAGTTATTTCGCAATATTTTATAAGGCTCCCGACCGAAAATGAAATGAATAAAAATATATAAATGCCCCAAACGGTTAAAATAAAAACACCCAAAATTTGACCCGCTACAAAATTCTTGGATTTTGTTGTCCATGTCTGTTGATTAACTAATTATAATAGTACTACTGACTTGGAACACTACGTTTTTATTGGTAAAAATGAAAAATTTTTACCTTATGCCTGAACCAGTTTTCGCTTATTATAAGCTTCTTCAGAGGCTGCCACTAGGAGTGCTGTCCATCTTGTTCTTGGCGTTGGTGCCGTCGTTTGAAAGATCGATGTTGTGTGTGTGTGGGGGGGGGGCGGTGTGATATGTTCAGAACAAGATGGACAGCACTCCTAGTGGCAGCCACTGATGAAGCTTATAATAAGCGAAAACTAGTTCAGGCTATAAGGTAAAAATTTTTCATTTTTACCAATAAAAAACGTGTTCCCAGTCAGTAGTATTATACTTATAATTCATTAACCAAATTAAGAAATAACAAACTCCTCACCGAATGTGTATTTCATAATTGTGTTTAGTTTAGGGCCTGTTTGTTTTATTTATGTATTTTTTTTTTATTTATACTCAAATATGCATGAAAATCAAAACACTGGGTAGTCATAATTTGTGTAGGAAAAAAGAAGTATTTCAAAACACTAGGCATATACGCATGATTGGTTGAGACTAATAATTTTTGACATTATTCAAGTATTCTGGTTAAATTATTTGCTACTACTTTGTAGAGTAAAACTACTGGGAGGGCTGTCAAAATACATATTTGTCTCTCATAACACAGATTATAGTTGTAGCACTGGGCTGATCATATATAATGTAATTTGTATTCAGTTAAATGAATTATATAAACTGTGTGCAGTGGTTGTTACTTCAATATGTTTTAGGCAGATGTATTGTTTCATTTGGCTGTACAGTAAAGTAACAATGAGAAAGACATAAGAAATTTATATTTATTGAGATACTGGAATTTATTTAAATCTTCAATGAAGACACCGCCACTAGTAACATCTTCTTCTTATTATTATTATTACTACGCGTTTCTGGATTGTTCTCCGATGACATGATGTCTCCTGTAGATGTTCTCCACCACTGTCCAATATGAGTTGTTGTTCAATGTTGTGTCCATATTTGTTTTCAGTCTTGGGACTCCTGGGATGTCTGTCTGGCAATCCACAAATATATGCTGTGACATAGTAGACAGGTAGCAGTTACTGGCTGCCACTTCGGATTTCAACAGAAGACTCACAGAGACATGGAAGGATGCATTTTTGAATTCCACCAAAGGTCCAACATACAAAGAGGATGTCAATACACAAGATATCTTCATATATAGAAAGATCCCTTGGAGTGTTCAAACTTTTGCCTCCAGAGGAAGACTTGGCCATATTTTAACCCAGTCATACTTGTACACTAGTAACATGAACTTAGTAATTGTGTACTGGCCTAATTATAGGTTTTTTTAGCAATGTTTTCATGGGTGTAGTTTTTCCCAACAAGGAAAAAAAGCTTGATGCAAGTAGGAAAGCATGTAGTTTGATTACTCTTCGAGTCTGACTGATCAAAATCAGCACCTATCCCCATATACCACTGTCTCCCTGTGGGAATTGCCAGTAATAACTACTTTGTAGAGTGTCATATCAATCAAAGCAATTCATAATGTGGGCAAAAACATTTCTGTATTCATACTGTAATGAGTTTACTCATTTTGAATCTAATTTTTCCCCTTGATACTTTGAAATTCCTTAAGTGCAGCTGCAGCAGAGTTACCAATGCCATGATTTGGAGTGCCATGCCATGCCTTGCTGTGGAGTTAGAGGCCATATATGCTATGCTTTGAAGTTAGAGGCTCTCATAGCAAATATTGTGGCTCTTATAGATCCTGTCTAAAGTTGGGCTAGTGTTTGTGTAGTTTATGGTAAAGCATAAAGTAAGGTCAATGTATACCTTAACCTTAAGATAATGTCTTATGATAACATTGACGTTACTTTTGTTTTCCTGTGAAGGGAGATAATCCCCTTTAGTGACTGAATAAGTTTAATGCTGAAAGAACATAAATGTTTTTTATGTTCTTGGATTTTGTTGTCCATGACGTATCTGTTGATTAACTAAATATAAGTATATCACTACCTACTCGGAACATAAATTTGTGTATTTGTGTTCCGAGTCAGTAGTGATATACTTATGTTTTTATGGTTTAAATTTATTACAAACAGAATTAACACTGTTGCACACCACTATAGAAAATGTATTCCGATTAGTGCTTTCAAGCTTCACAGCTCATCGTCAGATCGGAAATAACAATAATAGGACTAGACAACTTCTTTATAACCCCACTTGCCCTACCGCCCATACACATTTTCGTTAACAAGCTATAAGTTATATGTCCTTTCTGGCTACTATTTACTAGTGAGTTCAGTCACTCGTGTTGGTACTTTTACATATCTTTCTAGTACATTCTGTGTGTATGTGTGTTGTGTGTGTTTTTAACTTATAGGTTGTTTACGAAAATGTGTATGGGAGGTAGGGCAAGAGGGGGTATAAAGAAGTTGTCTAGTCCTATTATTGTTATTGCCGATCTGATGATGAGCTGTGAAGCTTGAAAGCGCTAATCGGAATAATTTTTCTATAGTGGTATGCAACAGTGTTATTCTGTTTGTGATTATAACCGCTATCACAACTTTATTCATTCAATTTAAATTTATTGTTTAAATGTTTACAATTTATTAAAAATTGTAAATAATTATTTTTTATTACAGCAAATTAGTATTAAAAAAAAAACGATGTCCAGTATATAAATAAAAATGAATTTATGAAAATTTTTAATGTAGTATCTCGCTATGGAATGATGTATTGTAGCTTGAAAGCGTAGTCTTGTAAAGTTTTGTAGACACCAAAACTACATGATGTTTATGTAGGCTATTTACAGGACACTGTAAATCTTTTCTATTCTTTGTTTAAACAAATTATAAATTACTTTTGGTATAATTTTTAACTTCTTACTGGATTTACTCTGTCGTCAGGGAAATATTATAACAACTTGTATCATATAAGAACTTTTTGTTGTAAAACATTTTCTATATCACATCAGCCAGGGAATTAGACTAGGCTATAGCAGAGATAACCTGTTAATAGATTGCCTAGTATTTGCAAATGATCTAGCAACCCTGTCAGATTCAGTAGAAACAGCCTTTAGACATGTGGAATTGCTAATAGAGCAAGATGAAAGAGTGGGTTTACAAATTTCTTTTGAAAAAACCAAGTTCGTGACAAACATCAAGACAATATCCAAGGAAATGAAAACTCAGTTTGGGCAAATCTATAGAACTGATAAATTGAAGTATCTTGGAGAAGTTATTGAACAAAATGTCTCAGAGAAAGAAGCCATTAAAGCATGTATTAATAAGATGAAAGTTGCGTACCATTTAACCAAGGACACATATAACAAGAAATCAATATCTGTTAATGCCAAACTTAAGCATAACTCAACAGTAATTTGCCTGGAAGCACTTTATGCAGCTGAGTGTCTGACTCTGAACAAGAAAATGATGATGGAAGAACGGAAGTCATGGAAAAAAAAATATTAAGAAGAATCTTGGGACCAATAGAAGATGGAGAACAGTACAGAAGACACCACAATAGTGAGCTGTACACACATGTTGAGAAAATCACAGACCTAATTAGAAAAAGAAGAATTACTTTCTATGGACTTATTCAAAGAATGAGTCGTGACCGATTAACTCGGAAACTTTTTGACTACTTTAAAAAGCTCAAAATGTCCAATACGTGGTTCAACGAAACAGAAAAGGACATAGAAGAACTCCAGATTACACAAGAAGACATTGAAGAACACTTACACTTAAAAAGAAATGAAAAAAATTCTCAAGGTTTTTAGGAAAACCCCAAGAATAGGACACATGCCATCTGGACTGACGAAAGGAGGGAGAGACAGTGATCAAGAATGAAGGAGATATGGGAGAGGAGGAAGAGACAGGAGAAGAAGGGAAGAACTAGTAGAACCAAATGTAGTCTACAGTGGCTCGTATGAAAAAAAAAAACTGGCTATACATATCAGTGGTACATCATTCCTTTTAGTGTACGTTGTTAGATATAAGAAGAAAAAAATATGAAGTATTTCATATTTACTGACATTTTCTGTGGTTAATATGAGTGAAACTAACAAGCGAACCTGGCCGGTATAAGCAGACCAATGTTGCGCATGCCTATTTCCAAATAATTTTCTTTAATGTATGGCTGGGTCCACAAAGTCCACGGTGTTGGTTCTGGTTTTATCATCATCATCTTCAAGGCTTAAACCAAGAATGGTTTGTTCCGGTCTCAACTAGGCAAAGATTAGAGCTGGTCACTCCAGCACTTCCTTGGACGTCCCACACCTCTCCATCCCATCGGCTTAGTGTTCCATAGTTGTTTGGGGATGCGGCAGTCATCCATTTAGCAAAGATGTTCCCACCAATTCAGCCGATACTGGGCGATCCTGTCGAGTATACTCATTCTATTCAGTTCCTACCATATATCTGTGCTTCTTTTATGATCATGGATAGTATACCCTGCCACGTGCCTGAGAATTCTCATTTCAGCCGCTTGGATGTGACTGGCCTGGCCTTTTGTTAAAATCCAATTCTCAGACCCATAAAGAAGTGTGGGAAGAGCCATCACCTTGTAGAAGTTTAGGCGTGTTCCTTTACTTGCTAATTTAAGGGTTCGCCTAATGGTCCTGCACATAAGGTTGAACTTATGCAACTTATTCACAATGTCGTTGTATGCATTATAAGACATACTGTAGCCCAAGTATTCAAAATTGCTAACTTGTTCCAGGACAATACCATCTATAACAATTTTTGCCCGTACGGGATCAGTTCCATGAAAAGCCATCACCTTGGTTTGAAGTGTGGATATTTGCAATCCAGAATCTTTGCAAATTCGATTTAATAAATTTATACCCATTCTGGTTTCATAGAAACTTTTTTTTATTTTGCAGGATGGGTTGCTACCCTCTAATCCTAACCCCCAACCTGGATGGGCTCCTGTCTGGGTTCTGTATAGTTTCACTAGAGACTTGCCTTCATCTTGGTTAACATGCTGTGTCTGTCTAAGTCACAGACAGTATATAAATTGGTGTTTATATGAAGCCATTGGATGCACGTCCTGTCAGATCAGGGGACACATGGTATACCCCAGGTTGCTTGCCTGTGTACCGACCCACTCTGGTGAAGGGATTGGTTACCTCACCCATGGAGTAGGGTGCTTGTGCAACAGGGGTTATTGACACGTAGGTGAGTCAAGGCTAGTGCATTTTTCTTTAGTGAAAGTAACAGGTAAACAACTGGTCTGGAGATAGCAGTTCTTGAAGGAGGTCAAGATTCATAACGGGCAGTAGCGCAAAGCGGGGAAGGAATAAAGTCCTTCTGAGGGGAAAGTTCTTCACTACCTGTGATTATTTTCATTCATTACGTCTGCTCTTTTTTTTTTTTTTTTTTTTTTTTTTTTTTTTCGCTCTGGGCTTTGCGGTTGTGCGTCGCAGAGACGAACCGCTCGGTATCTGAGTTCCGAGCTGCCTTCTGGAGCTCCTGCCTCGTGGCCCTGCCCAAGTAGGGCGTGTGCTCTATAGCAGGCCGATTCTCGGCTGTTGTGCTAGCCTACAGTAGCGCAGTATACACCGAGGGCGTTTCCACGAATCACCTGGACGTATACGGTACCTTCCCAGCCCAGTCACTAGAGGATTGCCTGGGAACCTCGCCGCACGTGCATAAAATTTGCGTGCAAGCCGCCTGAATGTGTCGTCTAAGGAGCGGACGCCAAGTCCTCTCCTTAGAAGGCGAGATGAAAAGCGACGGGGGACTTTGGCCGCTAGCCGAAGACCCCTGTCGAGGACGCTCTGCAACTTCTTTTTATGCATTGCGGCGAGGTAACCCCAGACCGGGCAGGCGTAGGTAATGACCGGCAGCAGATACGCGCCGACGATCATCCTACCCAATTTCCTGGTCATGGCTGAGCTGATCAGGAGTGGAAACAGTGCGCACAGGCGAGTGGATGCTCGCTTAAGAACTGTCTGTGCGTGGGTACGCCAGGTGAGCCGACGGTCAAGGTGTAAGCCGAGGTACTTGACCTCGTTGGACCAGCGCAAGTACGTTCTGCCGATACGTAGCTGCCTAACGGGGTTCTTCCGTCGCTTAGAGAATTCGACGGCTACACTCTTGGTGGCGTTGAGTTGCACTCTCCAGTTCTCAGTCCAGTCCACGAGCGTGTCGAGCTGGCGCTGCAGTCGTAGGACGGCCCTTTCCTCATGACGATCGGCCGTAAATACGGCCGTGTCGTCAGCGAAGAGGGCCATCTGGACTCCAGGCTGTCTCGGCACGTCGTTGACGTAGATCGAGAACAGAAGGGGGCCTAGAACACTACCTTGAGGGACGCCGGCTGTGATTCGTCTCTCGGAAGAGACTGAATCGCCAACTCTCACGCAGAAGGTCCTCTCCGTCAGAAAGCTAGCAACCAGATGGAGGTAGCAGTCCGGGAGCTGGACTTCCCTAAGCTTGAATAACAGGCCATCATGCCATACGCTGTCGAAGGCTTTCTCAACATCTAAGAAACAGCCAACGGTCCGTTCTCTCCGACACCCGGCTTCCGTGATGCTTTCCACCAGTCTCATCAGTTGATGAGTGGTCGAATGCCCCACACGAAAGCCGAACTGTTCGGGGACCAGCACGTCAAAGTTCGTTAGATGTTCTCGTACACGACGCTGTACGAGGCGCTCAAAAACCTTGGACGTAGCGGAGAGTAGGCTGATTATCCTATCGGCCGGAGGTTTTCCGAGCGGGTGGTATCCTTTCCCTGCTTCGGGATCACGATAACCGTCGCCTTTCTCCATTTCTTGGGAAAGTAGGCCAGTCTAAGACACGCGTTGAACAAATCAGTCAAGAATTGAACTCCAGGCTCGGGAAGAAGTCGTAGAGCGGTGTTGGTAACACCGTCCGGGCCTGGAGCTTTTCTTGGCTGAAGTTCAGCGAGCCGATCTGAGACCTCTTCCAAAGAGATGGGTTCGGGCTCCGCCGTGATCGGAAGAGACAGAAAGTCTTCCACAGCCATCTCGACTTGTTCGTCGAAGTCCCAGTCCATGGGCGGGTTGGGAGCGAACTGTCGCTCGAAACACAAGCCCAAGTACTCAGCCTTTTCCTCCGGGCGACCCAGGAGTCGACCGAACGGTCCAACCATGGCGGGAAGTGGAGGTCGGCGCCTCCGTCCCGTCAATGCGGTAGGTATTCTGTACGGGTGACTTTGCGGGTCCGCATCCCCCGTTCGGGCCACATCGAGTTCCCAACAGCTACGTCGGAACGCCTTCAGACTGCCGCGCAGTCGTCCGGTGAGCCGATTGTATGCTGCCTTATCGGCCGGATCACGGGTCCTCTGCCAACGTTTCCGGAAGTAATTCCTCTCGCGAGCGAGAAGAGAGACTTCCTCAGGGATGCGTTGGTAGTCAGGCGTGAAGCCAGCTCGCGTACGCGAAGACACGCCTATAGCCGAGATGATTGCCTCTTCGATTCCCGCAACTGCTTCGTCTAGGAGGCGAACGGAATCGAGTGGGGCCGCTGGCGGCAATCTACGGCACAAGGCAGGGCCGTAGCGATCCCAATCGATAACCTTCTTCTTGTCAGAACGTGCATAGGCGTGCTGGGTAGCGACGTGGACCAAGATAGGGTTGTGGTCGGATGTCAGCTCCGTAAGTGAGAATACCTCGACCGGACAACTCCTTGGGTCACCGCGATATCCAGAACATCGGGAGCCGCGTTAGGCCTTGACGGAAAGAACGTGGGTTGCACTGGACCAAACACCATCGCCCGGCGCGATTCAACAAAACTGAGCAAGCGCCTCCCGTTCGGAGTAGTCAGGCGACTATTCCAAACGCGATGATGCTTGCAATTCAGATCGCCGGCCAAAATTACCCTTCTATGGGAATCGAAGATGACGTCCAGGTCGCCGACAAGGAGTTCAGCTTGTGGGGGCTTGTATGCTGAAACCACGAGGACGCCGCCAAGAGCTCCGTGGACCTCAATGGCGGTGGCCTCTAGGTTGGTAAGCTGCGGCAAAGCGACACGATGATGACCTATGGAGGTCCTCACCGCGATCGCCGTGCCGCCTCCTCGTCGGCCAACTCGGTCATCCCGATAGACCACGTAATTTGGTAATCGAAACCGGTTCGCCGGGGTCAGGTGGGTTTCCGAGAGGAGAAGTACGTCGGGTTTGAACCGAGCCAGGAATTCAAGAAGGTTGGAATGCTTGGAACCGATGTTGTTAGCATTCCACGCTACGAGCGAGAGATCTCGTCTAAGGGCTCGGTTCATAGAAGACCTATTACTTCGCAGGCTTCCACCAAGAGCATAAATCTCTCAGTTGGGTCAGCAGTTTCCAGGCGGTCTCGGATGGACCTGAAGGTAGATGCGACTTTCTTGAGGTCGTAGCCAGACAGAAAGTCGCGGACGAACTGTGCGTCATCGGAAATGACGGACTGGGCGGTTTGCCTGGAAACTGAGGCCGCGTAAGAGCGACCAGGTTTAACGGCAGATCGGGTCGTGGTGGAAGCCACAGGACCAGGGGCAGACGGTTTTGAATCAGCGGCAGGAAAAGTACGCTGTTGCGCTTCGTCGGACTTATACCGGGAAGCAGGACTTTTCTTGGGCTGTGGGCAGGCAGGAGCTCGGGGCCGAGCATCCGGTGTGGTTATCCCTTTGTTCCTGGGTTTTGTGATGCCTGCTCGCGGAAATCGCGGAGGTGGCGAGGCTACCTCTGGTTCAGAGGCGGGAGTTGGAGGTTCCGCGGAGGTGGAGGGTTGATTCTCCGGCTCCATAACCGAGATGACGGCTACTGGGCTTGTCTCTGCTTCGGAAGGAGACGCGGTTCGTGTGTTTGCCTTTGCAGGGGCTGGAGGTGGAGCCGGAGAGGGCGCGCGCCGTGCCGGTTGTGCCTTCGGTTGCGGCCTAGCCTGTGTTTTAGGCTGCCTCTGAGGTTGGGGCTGCACAGCTGGCTGCCTTGGCTTCGGGAGGGGCCCCTGCGGCTTTTGCTTCCGCAGGAGCTCCGCCTTGTAGACCGGGCAGTTTACGTTACTTGCTGCATGGCCTTGGCCACAATTAATGCAGCGGAACTTGGACTTGTCTGCCACAGTGCAGGCCTGAGTTTAATGTCCCAATGAACAGCGTAGACAGGCCGGGGCATTGCGGCAGACGTCGGTATGATGGCCGAACCTCTGGCACCGGTGGCACTGCGCGAGCTTGCCATGGGGACGACTGGATTCCACCCTGACGCGGAAGCCAAACAGCCGCGTCAGTTGGAATATTTTTTCTGCAGCCTCGCCCTTCTCGAGCTGGAGACGGACGAGCGGGAGAGGTACTCGGGTTTCTGAGTGCGTGAACAGGCGGAAAATTGCCTGCACCGGGTACCCGAGGTCTCGGAGTTCCAAAAGGATCTCCTGGGGATCTGTATGCGCGTCAAGCCCACGCAGAATTACAGACAAGGGCTTGACTCGCTTAGGAGAGAAGGTGTGGTACTGAAGGCTGTGCGCCTGCAGGAAAGCCTCGACCAAGCGATGGTCCTCGAGCTGGCGGACGACAATCTTGACCGTATCACCGCCAAGCAGCTTCAGGTCAAGCTTGTCGGCCGACAGGCCGTGGGCCGCGATCAGCCGTCTGTATAAGGCGGCGACATTGGACACACTGTGGACATACAGGGCCGGCGCGCGACCAACAGCGGCAGCAGCCGGAGCTGCTACCGAAGCAGTCGGAACCGCGGCCTGTTGGCCCTGAGAAGGTCCGATGTCCATGGCCGAGGTCTGAGAGGAAGTGGATCCGGGTGTATGGGTCCTCTTAGGCTTCTTAGCCGGGCGATTACGCCGACCAACGGTCGCGAATTCGCCCGACTCGTCCGCCGAGAGAGGGGGTAATGGGTTCGGGAGAGGATCGTCCGTCTCCATCGCCCGAGCCGATTCAGGCGAGTCGCCCAGATGGGGCAAGGCAGAGCCGAGCGACTCGGCACTTGAGCCGTTGCCTGTAGAAGGCATGCTGGCCAGGTGCGGCTGCCGGGCAGAGACTGCTAGGCAGTCACTGCCAGACGCCAGGGATCTCGGGTCCGGCCGAAGCCGGGTTACCCGCGCGTCTTCCCTGCTCACGACGATGCGGGAGGAGCTGGGCTAACGACCAGCTTCGTTGAATACCAGTCCTTACCAAGACTGGTGTCCACTGGCCCCTTTACCCCGGCGATATCCTAGCTCGCTTACCACTGGTGGAGGCTTGCAAGGATCGTCCGGGGCAGCGCTACCTAACAGTCGCGAGCAGGTTAGGGTTTAAGCACTGATGCGGCACTCACCAGGTGAGCCCAGAGCAATCCTCTTCTATTCTTCGCCAGCATATGGTATCCGGCGAAGGTGGTCCTAAAAAGGTCTTCTGTCAGCTGCCACTTGTACCAGCTACTTAATTCACCGGCAGCAGCTGGCTCCTTGGTCCTTTTCGTTCCCACGAAGAGAAGCAATATTCCTCGTCCGAAGGCGAGGTGGGCGAAGGCAGCAAAGCCGTAGTTCGTCCAGCGAAGAGCAGTCCTGTTCAGTCCGAAGCTGGAGCAGAAGTGTCTCTCGACGTCTGTCCGTGTGACGTCTGCTCTCTGGTACCAGCGACACGGCGCGTGACATCTGAAGAATACGAGGCGAGCCAATCCGGCATCAGCAGCTGCCGAGACGTGACCAACTACGTGTTTGGAGCTAGCCAATCAGCGATCTCGGTTAGTTAATAAAACCCGGACCAATAGAAAATTTTACGCACTCTTCATCGCCACGCCATCGGACGCACTTCATCTCTCCTCTCTCGGACGACATCGGGGCGGAGTCAGCCGGAAGGAACGGCCGAAGAATAGAACCGGCGTTCTTGCGTCTTCGCCCTCCAGTTCTGCGCCAGCGATAGGACGTCGCTGGGCCGGCAGCCGTCTCTACAACAGATGCCGAAAGAAGAGGAGGACTGCATTACGCCACGAACAGCGGGCGCAGCCGCCGAAATCTCAGCGCGGCACTACCAACATCAGCGTTCTCGCCAGTAGGTCCTTTTTAGGGCCACCAAAAACACTAGAGTGTACGATTGGCGCCATTTGTCATGCGGCAAGCCTTTTGTCCGGTGACAGTTTATAAGTTGTTGGGTTAGTGTTGTCTTCCAAAAAGAGAAGTAATGGTTGGTCGGAAACCCTGAATCATTTTAAAATATACCTCTAATAACTGTGTTTATTGCTCTTTTGGAGACTGAAAATAGTCACTGTTATCTACAACAGAATTCTGCAGCATCATGATGTATAGTGCAACAATACATATTGTTACGACGGTCTACTCGATCGTCGTAGGTACAGTGGAAACAAAATAAATACAAGACGCCAATTAAGTCACTAATCACACCTTTAATTTTACAGTAAAATTTCGTAATTACCAACACAGTCTACTACAACAAATCAAATCAAAATTGTTCACACACAATAAAATGTCACTAATATTAACACAACTGTATTACAATAAATTGTAATTATACCGCCCGATTATAAAACGCAACACTTCACTGATAACTACTTGAACGTATACAGTAATCTCGCTACTATAACTCTCGAACCGCTCTGTAAATATCTCGCACTAAAACTGAAAACTAAGGCCGCTACCGCCATGTATTTATAGTGCCACTCACACACCAGAAGCTTCCAAACTGCGTCTTCTCTCGTGTGAACTACGTAATTAACTGCGGCCTTGACACAGGCCGAGCGCCCGAGCGAAGCCCGGCACAGTCGAGAAGATTCTCGCAAAATGCGTCTAGTAGCATGTACGCCACACGCTTACATTCTGGATCTCTCTGGAATGTTCGATAAACACGTAGATTGTTCTGTGACGTCGTAACAATATATTTGCATATTTGCTCAGGGCGGTATGTTTGTAAATATTTAGCATAGAAAAATATATGATAAACAGTTTTTAACAATATTATGCAGGATATGAATTGTCAGAAATACAACATGGTTATAAATACAACTTGCTTTGCATTTCATGACGAACAATTACATATGAAGCTACAACAAAAGTATACCATTATGATAGGTACAAATAAAAAAGATAGATATGAATAGCTCACAGTTGTTGAATATAATCGTGCAGTAACACAAATCAAATCAAATCAAATATTTATTCATCTCCTTGTTTCATAATACATATAAAAAATAGTAATATTTACATAAAATATGGCGATGAGAAATACCCACAAAGACCGTAGTCTGCACGTGGGTATGAGTTACAATACCGGTATAGTTTTTATATGTAGAAGATCACATTCTCACAAAAAATATAATACAATAAATAAAGAAAAAAAGCCTGATATATAAATGATATATGTAAAAGGAAAGTACCTTTAAGAAAAATGTATAATGAAAAAACAAAAAAAATTTAAATAAAGACATCCAATATCACTATATGGAAATGCTACTACAATGTGTACAGGTTAAGCTGAAGACTTTGATAGGTATATTGTCACCGGAATTTCAGAGTAGGAAAACTTTAAAATACTTAGTGATTAAAATATTAATAAGTTATTATTTATTACAATCCATTTATCCATTTCATTTCTTAGATTAGTCGTAAGTAGTGTATGAATAAATTCATTTGGTATTAAGTTTATTAATTTATTGGAAGTATATATGAATTGTCTTCTACATGCAGATATATTTCGATATTAAATTTTGTTTTATAAGTTTCAAAGCCCGGTTGTCGAATGTTGTAAGATAATGTTCGAGCAACAATAAGGTTTTTATTTTTATTAATGAAGAGTAATAAATTTTTTATATATAATTGTTTTATTGTTAGTACCTTAAATTTCGAGAAAAGATTATTGCTGGGATAAAACATATTTTTACCCAAGGTAGCCTTTATTATTTGTTTCTGGATCATAAATATTTTATTTAAGTAAGTGTTTGATGCACCACCCCATATCAATATTCCGTATTGTAAAACAGACTGGGCATATGCAAAATAAAGTAGTCTTGAAATTTCAATATTTCTCAATTTGCTTATTTTGTAGGATTTAAATATTAACTGTCTTATTAAAACACCAAAATATTTTGCCTCCTTTGTTCTATTCAGAACAGGGCATTGGCAGGTTACGATTGTCAACAAGCTACAGCTAGGCGAATGATTTAAATTCACCGGCTGGGTTCTAGCAGTTGGAGAAAAGGTCATATATAAGCTTTTTTTGTAATTTAAGGATAATAAGTGTTCGTCCACTAATTTTGTAATAAAGTAGTACGAGTATAATAGTCTAATTTTATAATAAAACGTACCTCACTTAAAGAGGGTCCTGGTGAATTCCCGAAAACTTCCAAATCCATTTCATTTTCATTTGCCTCAGTTTCCAGACCCATTTCATTTAAATTCGCCTCAGTTTTCAAAACAATTTTGTTTAAATTGGCTTCAGGGTTTTTTCGATGACTTCACGCTCTGGCTCTGTTGTCATTGTTGAAGAAGAACAACTCGAAGCAATGCTTTTATTTCCTGACAAAAACTTTTTCAAGCCAGCCGCTTGGTTTTCTTCATCAAGACTTTGTTTTGTTCTTCTTTTCCTGTAGTATGACCCAGAATGTTTCTTTTTATCTGATATGTTTTATGTTTAAATGTGTTTCACACAAATATTTCACTAACTCCGCACTTAAGTAAAATGACTTTACACACATGGGCTTCTAACATCTAACACACACAGTATAAACAGACGCTAACCTCCCCTGTGATCCGATTCGGACTTACAGGTGAATCACGCTTTGTTTTGCAGTGCCAGTGATGGCGCCAAGGACGAGTCCAAATGTCTTGTTTAAGGGGGAGGAGGGTAGGTGGTGCGCGGCAGTTGGTTATGCGGTAGGAAGGGAGCGGTTGAACTGGATCGTTTGTGTTTGTGTTTGAGATCATTATTTGTTCTGCGCATACTTCAAGGCATTTTAATGTAATCCTTAATTTTTTATGGGTTTTTTTTGGCACAATAATATTTTTTTTCATCCGTATCGCAATTGATAAACGTCGCAGCAGGTTCGGCGTTCGCATTAGATTTTTTATAATAACCCATTTTGGCGCCCCCCCCCAACGTCGGCGCCCCGTGCGGGCGCACGGGCCTTAAGCCGCCCCTGACCCCCATGCGTCTGCATCTAAAGCAGTTATATAAAACTCGGGTTTGAAGACTGCCACACATTTCAGTCAGTTGAACACGTGAGCGTATCCGTTTGGTATATACTGTACATGTAAATATGTAAAGTTGAATACAGTACTTAAAAAATTAATATTGTATATTTACTAATTAATTATTAGTAATTATGTGTATAATTATTAATAATTAGAATTATTAGATTCCTGTAGGAGTAGGGACTGGCGGGAATGTTGGTGGGGGGACTTGGCGGGCTAGGGAACGCTGCGAGAGTTGCTTGTAGACAAATACTTAAAAAGACCCCTAATTTTAAATATCTTTTATTGAAATAAGTTATTTACGGGCTACAGTGTTTTGTATATTTCTCTGAAGTTGTGTACGCAATTAGTTATTTTATGTCATAAATAATAATTGATTTAGTGGGGTAACTACGGCGAGGGGTATCAGGTAGATTATCTCCCCCCCCCGCAAAACTATTAAAAATTTCAGTGAAATTCCATAATTACTTAACGTAAGCCTATTTCTAATCTGTTACGTGTGTTAAAATAAGCGTTGTAAATAACTGAAGAAATGAAAGCCTTTCAGTGTTTCTACCTTTCCAAGTCCTAAACCACTATTTAAATGTCATAAGTCTACCGCCACGCCGTCTTCTGTTTGCACGCAATTACTGCGTGTTGTGCCGAAAGTTGGTTCTTGCAGTTTATCGTGCCATGAAGAAACTTATTTCATACTGTTACCAGTTTCTCAGTGTGATGAACTAAACTGAACTGAGCTGACTTCTAACACGCACATCTACACGATGCAGAAGTGACACACCGATTGATACAAGTTCATTGTTACTTCCATGTTCGATAAGAAAATGGAAGTGTGGTGATGGCGAAAAAATCGTGTTCGAGATAAGGACTGATTCTGATTGTACTATCCTCAAAACATGAAGAAACGTCATTTTCCGAAAAGTGTCTATAATTTTTCCAATGGCGAACGATAACTGCCGCAAATTCAAATACAATAAAATAATTTTTTGCTTATATGCCTGAATTGTAGAGGCCTATTGATTTTGGTGAAGATCGGTTAAGGGGAAAGGGGTAGTTAACTTACAACATTTTATGTTTTAACAAGAGTAAAGTACTTAATTTTTATAAATAAAGTATCCTGAAAATAAGGTCATAATAATCCACTGTAGAAAGGTAGACGAAATATCTATAAATGAAAAGGGTAGTTGAAGGGGGAGGGGGTAATTTTTTATATGTGTACTACGTTATCGTCAACAAAGAAATAGTTTGTTGTTAAAATTCCTTCCCGAGCTGTTTGGCCGTGGTCCAATGTTTTCTGCAAAACCAGACGTTTCGGCAGTGCCATCGACTACCATCGTCGGTGAAAATCGAGTGCGCTAACGTGAGGTGGTATACGTTAATGACCACAGTACTGCGGTTAAGGGTGAAGAAATAAATAGTTTCTATGGAACTATTTCATTTCGAAAATGATTTTAAATATAAATCTTAGAACATGTATAAATGGAAGTCACGTATGGTTCTCCTTACCAATGTTTTCATCAGTTCACACTTTTGGTGTGAGCTCATATCGTTTTGTCCTGCCGCATGATTACGTATTTTGCATTGACACGCCGATGTGATCGTGTGTAGAGAGACTGTCTTCAAAAGTGCAAGCCCACCAGCTCCTGGGCTGATGAGACGAAGAGCCCAGCCTTTTCATTGGTAGTTCATTTCACCAGTACTTTAGAAGCAACTCATTGATTGAATTACTCATTATTGTAACCATTGATTTGGATTTAACGGCGTTTGTGTACTATCGATAATGTCTTCTTATCTTATCTCTTGTTTTCATAACAACGACTGACTACACCCGTTTGACGTTATCGGTTTCCTCTGCTGAGTTTCTGTTGTCTCTAAACTGCGTGTTGTATTGTCGCATTTAGTGTTGGGAACAAAAACGCACAACTGTCTGAAAAAACAGTTCTCAGAAAAAAAAACGAACGAACTGTTCTTTTCCGCGGAGACAAACTGTTCTTCGTTTTAAAAACGAACATGGCGTTGACAACAGTATTGACAATGCACTGTTCTAGTTCAGTTCTCTGTTCGGAGTTCGGAGTAAACCGTTCGTTTTCATTGGAACTTCGTCGAGCTGTGTGGCGTAAACTGTTTTTATTGTAACGTTTGTAGAACTAAATATAATTAAATCACTACCGACTCGGAACACAAAATCGGAACTTTGTGTTCAGAGTCGGTAGTGATTTAATTATATTTAGTTAGGTAATCAACGGACACGTCATGGACAACGAAATCCAAGAGTTTGTTGAACTGTTACGAGTAAACTGTTCGTTTTCATTGCAACGTTTGTTGAACTGTTACGAGCAAACAGTTCGTTTTTACTGCAACGTTCGTTGATTTGCGTTCGATTACTGTACTGTCCTCGTCCTGTTTAGCGCAGAATTAGGCTATATTCAGTTTTATTTCAGTTACTATAAAAATATTATTCAGACATTCTCCATACGTTTTGATGAAACAATTTAAAACAAAAAATGCCTTTTAAGATACTGGTTGACTTATTGCCATTGTTTAAGTTACATAACCATCCATTTAAGAAAAATACTAAAATGAACAGTTATTTTAAATGCTCAAATCGAAACGTTTTAACAATATAATGGTAAAATCAGAAAATGTAAATAGCAACAGTTCAGTAATTCAACCTGTTTTTTAAAATTGTTTTTAAAACAGTTGTTTTTTTTTTAACGAACAGTTCGTTTTTGTTTTGCAAAATTAACAAAAACGTCCACCACTAGCCGCATTCATCTGGCCCTGTACTGTGTGTGTGTGTGGGGGGGGGGGGGGGGTAACAGGATACAAGTACTTTTCTTGATGTAAAAATAAATTTATAATATATAAAAGTACCGGTACCATCATGAGTATAGGCCTACAGTGGAAAACGTGTACGTGAAATGTCGGGGGCCACCTGTTTTCTTCGTGTTGACAGAATTTCATATTAAGTGAAACAAAATAAGATAAATGAACAAATACAGTGTAGATTACTTACTGTATTGTGCAGTAAAATAAAGCAATAAAGAATATTCAGAAGATATGTATAAACGTGTTTTAGTTAACCTCCTGGATAATTTCTGGTTAATTTTTGGAAAAAAAAATTTGGTTAATTACTTCCATGTTCCGTACGGAAATGGAAGTATGGTGATAGCGAAAAAAAATCGTGTTCGAGATAAGGACTGGTTCTGATTGTACTACCCTCAAAACATGAAGAAAAACGTCATTTTCCGAAAAGTGTCTGTATAATTTTCCTATGGCGAACGATAACTGCCGCAAATTCAAACAGAATCGAATAATTTTTCGCATATGTGCCTGAGCTGTAGAGGATTCAATTCCTATTGACTGTGGCGAAGAACGGTTAAAGGAGAGGGGTATTTATCTTCAACATTTTACGTTTTAACAAAAGTTAAGTACTTAATTTTGATAAATAAGTGCCCCCAAAATAAAGGCATATTAATCCACTGTAAAATGGTAAATGAGATATCTATAAATGGAGAGGGTAATTGAAGGGGGAGGGGTGATTTTTTGAAAATTACTTTGCTGATATCAAGTGAAGTACGAGTATTTAATTGTGAAGGATAAGATACCTTATTTGATAAAACTATACTCTATGAAAGTGTAAATATCGTTAAGGTTGGGATCGGTTGAGGAGGAGGGATGAAATTATCAGCGTAGTTCAGTTTCTTTATTAGAATAAAGTACCCAATATTTATAGATAAAGTGACTCGAAAATAACATTATATTAAACGAAATTTTCAAATGACCCTCGTAAGATCAGTGGCATGCCGTCAAAGGGACCTAGGCTAATCGCCGGACATATGGTTAAATTGTTTTGTGTTATAATTCTACGAAACATTAACAAGATAAAATAAAAAGCATAAGTTGAACGAGCGAAGCGATGTCTCATTTTTTACGCGGCCGTTTGGCATTTGCCTGTCTGTCAAGAGTTTGTGTTTATTTAAATCCTTTTAAGTAATGTGCTTCACCAAGTAACCAACGAGTCTTCATTTAATATCGTGATAAATGATTAAGCTCCCAGAATTGCAAAACTCGCTGACTATTTTGAATGAAGTACGTTTATTATTGGACTTTCAGTGTTAAATAATCATCAGTTGTTATCAACAAATTATGAAAATCCCGTCACTGTACAATTATTTTTATTTGTTAAAATAAAAATTAAACGGACACTCGTACAATAAACATTAAAATTTCTAAACAACTGCACGTGTCATTTACTTACATTTGTAAGCATAATGTCCAGATGACTAATAATAATTTACTCAAAGTTTTTATCTTTACGTTTGTTTCCAGGATATCATAGGCCTGTATCTAATACTATACACAAATATACACAACTGATAACAGTGTATAGTTTTCTTTTTTTGTTGTTGTAAATTTACCTTATAAACGTTTTGAAAGTTATCCAGAATTTTTCAAGAAGTGTTCAGAGATATTAATTACGTCATATTATTAAATATACCGAATTTGTATTTTGAATAAAATTCCTCATACCTTGATCCCCCACATAGACCTTTACAATTTTCATAAAACATTGAGTTCCAGTTTTGGCTGTTGGTGCCCCAAATTTAAAAATTTTTCATAGTAAACTCTATACATCCGAATTTGGATTAAAAGTGTCTTTCGCCTCAGGTATTTACAATTTTTTGATTTTAGATTTATTTTTATGCTGTATGGTTTTAAAATTTTGAAATTAAAAAACTGTACACCATATTCCGGTTTTGCGTAAAATCCCTTTTAGTCTGATAACCCCACATTAATTTTTGGGATTTTATCAAAATTTTGACCCAGTTTTTGGGCGTACGTCCCAAAATTTGAAATTTTCAAAAGCGAGCAGTATATTCAGATTGCGGTTAAAATTCTCTTTCAATTCTATACTCCGCACAAATATTTTTTAAAGATTTTTTCACGGTTTTAATCCCCACATATTTTACTCCCGTTTCCCTACTTGTGGAGGGATCAATCTAAAAAACCATAGTGTTGTTTAGGGCAGAATTGTGGACACGTTTCCTAACTTTTACGAACATCGGTTGATGAGTTCAAAAGTTATCGTGAGACATACCCCAAATAGAGATAGACAGACAGACAGATGCCAAATGGTCGAGTTAAAACTGAAAACTCGTTTGCTCGTTCAATAAGTGTGCTTTTTCTTTAGCAGAACTATCTTACAAGTTTAAACTGCACGCTCCCAATTTTTATGGGGTCCTGTGCATCTGTCTGTAGTTCGTTCCGTTTCTATCAAGAATTTCAATCTTTCTTTTCCCCCGTCTTGTCTTTCCTACCTCCTTTCCCTCTACGATCCTTAGCTGCAGACAGTTTTTACGGAATGTATGTGCCAATCACGAGAGGTCGTGGCGTAGTGGTTAGCGTGTGGCACTGCTACGCTGTCAGCGCGGGTTCGATTCCTGCCGGGGCCATCTGCTTTAGATACGACCATTCCCCCTCGCAAGGCGATGGCAAACCAGTGAGAGGTATCCTGCCTAGTATAAACCCTCCCAAACTATGCCGTTCGGATCCGGCGTTAAACTGTAGGTCTCATATACCTGTGAGAGACTCCGTAAAACACCCACTACGGGCATGTGCGGGGAGGGTACAAACCAGTCGAAATACTGGAGGACCCAATAATAATAATGTGCCAATCCAAAGGAGGACCTCGGAAGGCTGAACATAAGAAACTGAAGCCAGAGCATGCAATAGGGAGGAATGGAATCGACTCTTGGAGCAGGTTAAGATCCACCAAGGGTTGTAGAGCCACGGTTGATGATGACTGATGCGGCAATTCAGATGCTTCTCAGCGTCTATCATAGCCCAGCGGGATGCTCTTGAACGCGTGTTTTCTCTTGTTTCCCGCATCCTATGCCGTTGTTGGCCTTGATACGCTTGTCCGCCTTTAACAGTCATTTTCAAGGGGAAGGAAGTGTGGCTGCTTAGTTTCCTAGACCAGTGGTTCTCAAACTTTTCAGTCTGCGGACCCCCCCTCAATTAATTTAAAAATTCGCCGACCTCATCTGAGTTATGAAATAAAACAAACAGTAAATATGATAGAAACCCTTATATTATAATTAAAATGTATTAAAATCAAAATTCTCTTAACTTGCAAAATTATAATATTAATGATAATCAAACATCGAATCAAAATACGAATTATTAAACATATCGTAGTTTAATGTGAACAATGAAGCTGGTTGGTTTTGCACAATTAGCTCTGCAATATTGGGTGTAATGTCTGACAATTTAAATATTAAGTGACTCGACATCAAGTTTATTTCTTAACTTTGACTTCAAGTGCGTGAGCAGGGAGAATGCGGTTTCACACCAAGAAGTAGAGGAAAACAGTTAAATTGTCCAAAACTTTTTTTGCGAGTTCAGGATAGTCAGTCATTACATAGGCTTATAACCAGAAGTCAGCTAGCTGTAATTGTGAAAACTGTAGTTTTAATGAACTGTCAGTTGAAAGTTGTCCCAATGAATCTTATTCTTGTACTGTAAGAAAGACACACAGTCTGTCTTTTAGGCGGACAAACAGATCTGCTATGCGACATGATTTAAAGACGTTATTAAAGCAATGAGTTTGAAATTACTTTTACAATTACAATTAGTTTGAACCCCCCTAAAAATACTTGTTTCTTCTACTAATTGTTTTAAGATTCTAAAATTTAGATTTAGATTTTAGAGCACAAAAAATCGGAGAAAATTACGGTACATTCTATTTTTTTCTTAAAAGTGTCTGCGGACCCCTGAAACATTGTCGCGGACCCCACTTTAGGAACCACTGTCGTAACTATTTATGGTTAAAATTCTCTTTTAACTTAAAGTTACTCCACTTTTTTTTACGATTGTTTCACAATTTTGACCTCTCGTCTCCCTATTTTCGGAGGGATCAATCTCAATTAGGTGAACCCTTAAGTCAGCAAGTAAAGGAACACGCCTAAAATTCTACACGGTGATGGCTCTTCCCACACTTCTTTATGGGTGTGAGAATTGGACTTCAACGAAAGGCCAGGCCAGTCGCATCCAAGCGACTGCAATAAGATTTCTTAGGCACGTGGGAGGGTATACTCTCTATGATCATAGAAGAAACACAGATATACGGCAGGAACTGTATATTGTGAGTATACTCGACAGGATCGCCCAGTATCGGCTGAATTGGTGGGAACATCTTTGACGAATGGATGTCTGCCGCATCTCCAAACAACTCTGGAACTATATAAGGGGACGGAGAGAGGTGTGGGACGTCCAAGGAAGCGCTGGAGAGACCACCTCTAGACTTTGCCTATTTGAGACCGAAACAAACCCATCCTTGGTTTAATCCGTGATGATGATGATGATCAATCTCAATAACAATAGCAGTCTGTAGGGACAAGTACCGGCACAGCAAATTTCACGAAAGTCGATTGATGCGTTTAAAAGTTATCGTGAGACATACCCCCAAATAGACAGACAGACAATTGCTAAACGGTCGAGTTAAAACTGATAACTCGCTTCGCTCGTTCAATTAGTATTTCTAAAAACCAAAACACAATTTTGTTTAAAAATTATGTATTTAATTTATAATTATAAATAATATTTTTCCAGCGATGGGTTTGTGAGAATCCGTCAAAAAATATAACACA
Source organism: Magicicada septendecula (assembly GCA_034769895.1). Classification (NCBI taxonomy): domain Eukaryota; kingdom Metazoa; phylum Arthropoda; class Insecta; order Hemiptera; family Cicadidae; genus Magicicada; species Magicicada septendecula. Next base: position 297,077,495 of record CM068373.1, on the reverse strand, counting down.
AATTTTAACTTATTTGTGTCGATGTTTCGACAATGTTTATTGTCATCATCAGGACCTGTGTATGAACACAAAATAAATGTCAAACACAACAGAACAATTATTTGAGTGAACGTGTTTGTGTATGTGCGCGCGCGCACGCAAGAATTGTGTATCCTTGTATGTGTGAAGGCGTTGAGATAGTTTGTTTTACATCATCAAATGTTTTCTTTAAAGACAAGGAGAAGATTATAATATCTACGAGAAATTTATTTGTCAAAACGTCGACACAAATAAGTTAAAATTTGTGTTATATTTTTTGACCGATCATCACAAACCCTTCACCGGAAAAATTCATTGATTGACGACGGTCACTGTGAATTTAAGGATATAAATAATATTTACCAAATGTTATTGTATTATATGTAATATATGATGTTATAAATTTTTATTTAATTAATTATTAATTAAATAAAAAGTTAGAACTCGCGGGTGTTACTGTACAGCCAATAGCGGCGTTTGTTTCCAGTCACGTGGTTATGTTTATGTCCACGTTTTATGAAGTTGCGGTACTTCCCGCGAACAGCTGTTGCGTTGTCTGTTGTGTTCAGAGTTCACAACCCTAGGGAAATTTCCCTAGATTTAGGGAATTCTGAAAATTACTAGGGAAATCATCCAAAAATCTAGGGAAAAAGTTTGTTTGAATGCCACTGATTATAAAAACTTTTTCCTATGACGTAGTCAACGTTCCTATGCTATGTGAACGTAGCAGGTAGCAGTATTTCATAGTCATTAAGTAGACGGTATTTTTGAAACTTTCACAATTCACACTGTAGGGTCCTGTACCTGCCACAAACAATGTATTTCAGGGCAATAACGGTTATGGTAACCCATAACGGTATGGTTGTGAAAGCCAACAAGTGAGGTAGGTAAAAACGCTGCCACAACACAATGCTTTTTTTCTAAGGTTTCCAAGGACTACAGAAATAAACCTAATCCCCTTTTCTGCGTATCGGCAAGCCACATGCTCAAAGCAGTGGCCCATACCCGCACAAACACAATGGAATACGGCAGTAGAACTTATACCTACAACGAGTTAGTTAGTAATATTAGGAACACATTGTCTGGAGACCTGCAGAGGAAGCAAGTTGTGTAGCATTAGGCTTAATCGCATTCTCTAGGAATTGTGCTCTGTTCGAGATACCGTATAGAATCTGTGTTCTCTTTAAGTAGTGTGATCTGTAGCGTGTTTGTCTAAATTAGTCTTTTAACAATGGGAGATAGTGATAATTGTAAACCATCTTCATCTGGCTCTATTCCAAAAAAACAAAAAGTGAGTGCTGGTACATATAAACAAAAGTATACAAGTGCATGGGAGAGGGAATCTTCATTCAGTGGGTGGTTGAGTGCTAGTGACAAGGGTGCTTATTTCTATTTTTGTAAAGCGTGTAATGTATATGGTGCGGCAGGAAAATCGGAAATTCTTAAACATTCGAAGTCGCAGAAACATTTGTCAGCCATGGCGCATCCAGTTCGGGCCCAGAGAACACTGTTAGATATGGGTAAGGTAATTAGTAACAATACGGTTGAAAGAAAAGTTAAAGAGGCTGAAATTAAAATGGCAGCTTTTGTTGTAGAACACAATCTACCCTTTACAGTCTCGGACCATTTATCGCAACTTATCAAGTCGGTTTGTAGCGATTCAGAAATTGCGAAGCGTATTTCCTCCTCAAAGACTAAATGTAAAGCCATTGTTAAAAATGTCATTGGTGCTGAAACTAAGGACCAATTAATTAATGAACTGAAATATAACAGTTTCTCTTTGTTGTGTGATGAAAGTACAGACAGGAATTGTGAGAAGCACTTATTTTAGTTGTTAGGTATGTTGGTGTTAATTTTGTTGTGGAAGATCACTTCCTTGCGTTAATACCAGTCGAAAATGCTACTGCTGAATCACTGTATGGGCTGATTACCAAATTCTTTGCAGAAAATGACATTCCGTTCAAAGAAAGATTAATAGGATTGGCAGCTGATCGAGCAAACACAATGATGGGTGGTAATAATTCTGTTGCTATTCGTTTTATGAATGACATTCCAGGTCTTTTTGTACTAAAATGTGTGTGCCATTCTTTTCATCTCTGTGCATCATACGCTTGCTCAAAACTTCCTCGCTTTGTTGAAGATCTTGCCCGAGATGTCTTCAATGATTTTCATAGTAGTCCTAAAAGATTAGGAAAATTCAATGAATTCCAGAAATTCCTCAATCTGAAACCCCATAACTTCTGTAACCCCGTCAAACTAGATGGTTGTCTTTGCTACCAGTGGTATCCAGACTCCTCGAACAACTTCCTGCTTTAATCTTGTTTTTCACAAGCGCTGTCTTGGAAGACAAGCTTTTAGCAGCTGAACGTATACTAGTGAAACTGAGAGACCCTCTAACAATATTGTATCTATAATTTCTAGAATTTGTTTTACCAGTATTTGTAGACCTAAATCGCGAAATGCAATCTGAAGGAATAAAAATTCACTTGCTCTACGACAGAATTTCTGCGTTGTATAAGCAAGTTTTACAATGCTACATCAAACAAGACTATCAGCAGCATACTCCCATTTCACAAGTCCAGTATAGGGATCCTAAAAACTTTCTTCTCCTAGACAACATATACCTAGGTGGAAAGGTAATTGCTTCCATGTTGTCACCCAACCTTGAACTCGACGGGACACAAAAGAATGATTGCAAACTCAGGTGCCTAGATTTCTACATAGAAGCAGCTCATCAAATATTCAAACGATTCCCTCTGCATAAAAATGAAAATTTAAAGGCTCTGTCATTTCTCAATCCTACCAATATTATTAAAATATCGGTATGGAGAACCATACATGACTTCCATGTTCTAAGATTTATATTTAAAATCATTTTCGAAATGAAATATTACTATAGAAACTACTTCTTTCTACTTACTGCTTCAGCCTTAAGCACAGCCTTAACCACAGTACTGTGGTCACTAACGTATACCACCTCACGTTATCGCACTCGATTTTCACTGATAATGGAAGTCGATGGCATTGCCGAAACGTCTGTTTTTGTAGAAAACATTGGACTATGGCCAAACATCCCGGGAAGGAATTTTAACAAAAACTACTTCTTTGTTGCCGATAACGTTGTACAATATATATATATATATATATATATATATATATATAAAAATGCATAAAATTAATGGCTTGTATAAGTTAATGTTTGATCTCCATTAAGTAGTGCTCAAGTTTCCAAAGTTTTAATATTATGATGTCCGTAATTAAAACATCAGAGCAGGTTTAGTGTGTATGAGGATACACCGTGGACAAAAATTTTTAACATATCCTATTCAGCGTTGCTACAGTGTTCCTAGTTGCAACGTTCCTATCAAGCTGCGAATCTACAGTGTATGTTTCACAGAATAAACACGCGAAAACGAAGGACCGCTCCGAAGTCACTCATGGACCCTCAGCATCTTGCAGAGGGTTCATTCCCTAAAGAGGAAAAGTCTCTATGAATCGTTCCTTTGTAAACACGTGCAGTTACACTGCCCAGCGATCCACAGGAAGTAAATCGCTATCCACGCTGGACACTTTTTCGGCTTGCACGCGTTATGTTGGTATGGGTTTCGGCACTTACCATTTAAAAAGTGTGCAAATGTAAGAAAATAAACATGAGTGAGGCCAGAAATAACGCGAATTTTGTGTGTGTGTGTGTCTTCCCTGCCTTTCACTTCCATGTTCCTTAAGGAAATGGAAGTATGGTGATGGCAAAAAAAATCGTGTTCGAGATTATTGCAGATTCTGATTGTACTACACTCAAAACATGAAAAAGTCGTTTTTCGAAAAGTGTCTGTGTGTGTGTCTGTGTGTCTGCTGTCTGTGTGTCTGTAGATTTTTTTTCTATGGTAAACGATAACAGCCGCAAATTCAAACAGAATCAAATAATTTTTTGCATACAGCCCTGATTTGTGGAGTACTCACGACCTATTGTTTTCGTGAAGATCGGTTGAGGGAAAGGGGTAGTTTACCTGCAACGGTTTTTTTTTATCAAGGGTAATTTTGTTTGTTTGGCAAACGATAACAGCCGCAAATTCAAACATAATCAAATAATGTTTTGCATACTGCCCTGAATTGTAGAGTTCTCAAGACCTTTTGTTTTTGGTGAAGATCGGTTAAGGGAAAGGGGTAGTTTACCAGCAACGTTTTATGTTTTAAAAGGGTATTTTCTATGGCAAACGATAAGAACCGCAAATTCAAACAGAATCAAATAAGTTTTTGCATACAGCCCTGGTTTGTTGAGTACTAAAGACCTATTGTTTTTGGTGAAGATTGGTTAAGGGAAAGGGGTAGTTTACCAGCCACGTTTTTTGTTTTATCAAGGGTATTTTTTTTCTATGGCAAACGATAACAGCCGCAAATTCAAACAGAATCAATTACTCTTTTGCAGACAGCCCTAAATTATAGAGTTCTCAGGACCTATTGGTTTTGGGGAAGATCGGTTAAGGGGAAGAGGTAGTTTACCTGCAAAGATTTTTATCGGGGGTAATTTTTTCTATGGTAAAAGATAACAGCCGCAAATTCAAACAGAATCAAATAATGATTTTGCATACAGCCCTGAATTGTAGAGTTCTCAAGTCCTATTGGTGTTGGTGAAGATCGGTTAAGGGAAAGTAGTAGTTTACCTGCAACATTTTATGTTTTAACAAGGGTAATTTTTTATATGACGAACGATAATTGCCGTAAATTCAAACAGAATCGACTACGTTTTTGCATACCTTTTTGAATTAATGAGAAATCAAGGTCTGTTGATTTTGTTGAAGATCGGTTAAGGGAAAGGGGTAGTTTACCAGCAACATTTTATGTTTTAAGAAGGGTAATTTCTTTGCGAAAGATAACTGCCGCAAATTCAAACAGAATCAAATAATGTTCTGCATACACCCCTGAATTGTAGAGTTCGCACAATCTGTTGTATTTGGTGAAGATCGGTTAAGGGAGAGGGGTAGTTTACCGGCAACGTTTTATGTTTTAACAAGGGTAATTGTTTTGTCTATGGCAAACGATAACTGCCGCACATTCAAACAGAATCAAATATTTTTTTGCATGCATCCCTGCATTGTAGAGGACTGAAGGTCTATTGATTTTGGTGAAGATCGGTTTAGAGAAAGGGGTAGTTTACCTGCAACCTTTTTATGTTTTAAAAGGGTATTTTCTATGGCAAACGATAAGAGCCGCAAATTCAAACAGAATCAAATAAGTTTTTTGCATACAGCCCTGGTTTGTTGAGTACTAAAGACCTATTGTTTTTGGTGAAGATCGGTTAAGGGAAAGGGGTAGTTTACCTGCCACGGTTTTTGTTTTATCAAGGGTATTTTTTTGTCTATGGCAAACGATAACAGCCGCAAATTCAAACAGAATCAACTACTCTTTTGCAAACAGCCCTGAATTATAGAGTTCTCAGGGCCTATTGGTTTTGGTGAAGATCGGTTAAGGGGAAGGGGTAGTTTACCTGCAAAGTTTTTTTATTGGGGGTAATTTTTTCTATGGCAAAAGATAACAGCCGCAAATTCAAACAGAATCAAATAATGTTCTGCATACACCCCTGAATTGTAGAGTTCGCACGATCTGTTGTATTTGGTGAAGATCGGTTAAGGGAGAGGGGTAGTTTACCTGCCACGTTTTATGTTTTAACAAGGGTATTTTCTATGGCAAACGATAACAGCCGCAAATTCAAGCATAATCAAATAATGTTTTGCATACAGCCCTGTATTGTAGAGTCCTCAATACCTATTGGTGTTTGTGAAGATCGGTTAAGGGAAAGGGGTAGTTTACCTGCAACGTTTTATGTTTTAAAAGGGTATTTTCTATGGCAAACGATAAGAGCCGCAAATTCAAACAGAATCAACTACTTTTTCCAAACAGCCCTGAATTATAGAGTTCTCAGGACCTATTGGTTTTGGTGAAGATCGGTTAAGGGGGAGGGGTAGTTTACCTGCAAAGTTTTTTTATTGGGGGTAATTTTTTCTATGGCAAAAGATAACAGCCGCAAATTCAAACAGAATCAAATAATGATTTTGCATACAGCCCTGAATTGTAGAGTTCTCAAGTCCTATTGGTGTTGGTGAAGATCGGTTAAGGGAAAGGAGTAGTTTACCTGCAACATTTTATGTTTTAACAAGGGTAATTTTTTATATGACGAACGATAACTGCCGTAAATTCAAACAGAATCGACTACGTTTTTGCATACCTTTTTGAATTAATGAGAACTCAAGGTCTGTTGATTTTGTTGAAGATCGGTTAAGGGAAAGGGGTAGTTTACCAGCAACATTTTATGTTTTAAGAAGGGTAATTTCTTTGCGAAAGATAACTGCCGCAAATTCAAACAGAATCAAATAATGTTCTGCATACACCCCTGAATTGTAGAGTTCGCACGATCTGTTGTATTTGGTGAAGATCGGTTAAGGGAGAGGGGTAGTTTACCGGCAACGTTTTATGTTTTAACAAGGGTAATTTTTTTGTCTATGGCAAACGATAACTGCCGCACATTCAAACAGAATCAAATATTTTTTTGCATGCATCCCTGCATTGTAGAGAACTGAAGGTCTATTGATTTTGGTGAAGATCGGTTTAGAGAAAGGGGTAGTTTACCTGCAACGTTTTATGTTTTAACAAGAGTAAAGTACTTAATTTTGATGAATAAAGTATCCTGATAAGTAGCTCATAATAATCCACTGTAGAAACGTATATGAAATATCTATAAATGAAGAGGTTAGGTGAACAAGGTGGGGGTAATTTTCTATTAATGAAAATTATAGTTGAAGGAGGAGGGGAGAATTTTTTATATGTGTACTACGTTATCGGCAACAAAGAAGTAGTTCTTTGTTAAAATTCCTTCCCGGGCTGTTTAGCCGTAGTCCAGTGTTTTCTGCAAAACCAGACTTTTCAGCAGTGCCATCGACTGGCATCATCAGTGAAAATCGAGTGCGAAAACGTGAGGTGGTATACGTTAGTGACCACAGTACTGTGGTTAAGGCTGAAGCAATAAGTAGAAAGAAGTAGTTTCTACGGAAATATTTCATTTCGAATATGATTTTAAATATAAATCTTAGAACATGGAAGTCATGTATGGTTCTCCATACCGATATTTTATTGCGGTAGTCATAATAATAAAATGCAAACGTAAACATTACATAACTGAGATATGCTTGCCTGCCACGAACGATATATTATTTTATACATGTATATTAACTCATACATAATTTACATTAAAATGAAAAAATTATAATTTTATTGCCTGGCAACAAAATTATTTTATTTTTAACAATTACCATTGTTTCAAAAAGTTTAAATGAATTTTCAAGTACTTTACTGTTGTTAAAACGTAAAAGGTTGCAGGTAAACTACCCCTTCGCCTTAACCGATCTTCACAAAAATCGAAATCCTTGAGATCTCTACAATTCAGGGACGTATGTAAAAAATTATTTGATTCTGTTTGAATTTGCGGCTGTTATCGTTTGCCATAGAAAATTACCCTTGATAAAAAAACGTTGCAGGTAAACTACCCCTTTCCCTTAACCGATCTTCTGTGATGATTTTATTAATAAAAATAAATTAATTAATTTAGTTGATAATGTATAGGTTGATAAATTTTAAGTGTTTAATAAAATCTCACATTTTAACCTAAAGCGTATTGTAATCATTAAATATTAATAATATTTAAATAAAAAGTCTAATAGTATATTAAAAGGAATACGATTGTACACAAAGGGTAAAGCTTGTTAATTAATCCTGCATAAACAGGCGCCAACCAGAACCAACTTGTTTTCCGACCCCTTAACTAACTAAAAATAATTGTAAATTGATTATTATTTAAATAATTAAACTAGATCACTATAATATACTTTGAGAGCATTTGTAACTAAGAATCTCCCTACTTAATTATTTAATCTAATTTTAGTCCTTTAAATAAAAAAGAAACTTGGAACTACTTTTATGTTGAGTTGAACTGTCGCGAGATTACTACTCTCACCCCTAACTATTTTCGCCCACTTGAAATGCAGCGGTCAAGCAGTAAGCTGTGTACTGCCGATATGTGCAACGTTAAAGATAGTTTATTACAAAATGTAATTAATCCGTCAGTTAAGACACAGAGGCATTCTTTATACTATTAAACAATGTGTTGCGTTAACGTAGTTAAACCGCGACTCATATAAATATGGTGAAAATGAGTGAGAATGAATAACTAAAATTTAGCGCCGGTGACATCTCTTCAAAATTCTTAAAATATAAAACTTATGTAATTAAAACTGTGGTAATACCATGAAGTGAAGTGCTACAATCAAACAATCATGTGAAGTGGATACAGGTGAATAAAACTTTGTGTTAATCATTCAGATCAACGAGCTATTACTAACCATTAGCCAAGACCAGAAAACCAGGAGCCACCATGATATAAAAGACTTCAGGACAACACCATTCCAGGATACGAAGATAACGAGGGATACCTGACCTACTTCAAACATGCTGCAACAGAGGACCTACGACTGGAATAACGCAGAGCTGGAGGACAGCCAAAAAAGGTGACACGGAGGCGAGCCTACCATGCTTATTAAATACTAAATATTATATTCAACAAAAGACAATTAATTAACAACATTAAGACATTTTAAGTACTGACAGTAATCGTATACTTATTCTTAGTAAAAGAGTTATAGCTCCAAAAAGGTAAAGCCTTATTGTTTAAAAGATTAATAAAGACCATTCTTCAAATGGCAAAATTTTAAAGCTTTATATGGCGAGGTAACCATTCTTAACGTAATAGAGTAAATCCCGGATCCGGGGACTTAATTAGATTTGATGTACATCTTATTTTGAGGGGTCCATCAATTTATAACATCTTCTCTCGTGTTATAACTTAGGGAACCCAAAATAATTGGTTCTGCCAATTATTCAGGCTGCCTTATTTGTGACGAGCTGTAAATTAATCAGAACAACAAACAATAAATATAAAAGGATTCTGGGAACGGGAAAGTGTTGATTTATGCACTCAGTATAGTCGGTACTCCTGAGGACATATCTTTATTACATATTGTATTATTTGCTCTACTTAAAATTCTTGACACATATGCTTCAATAGCTTAAAGTTTACATGATGGTTATATTTTATTCTTTTACATGACCCCCCTTAAAATAAGATGTACATCAAATCTAATTAAGTCCCCGGATCCGGGATTTACTCTATTACGTTAAGAATGGTTACCTCGCCATATAAAGCTTTAAAATTTTGCCATTTGAAGAATGGTCTTTATTAATCTTTTAAACAATAAGGCTTTACCTTTTTGGAGCTATAACTCTTTTACTAAGAATAAGTATACGATTACTGTCAGTACTTAAAATGTCTTAATGTTGTTAATTAATTGTCTTTTGTTGAATATAATATTTAGTATTTAATAAGCATGGTAGGCTCGCCTCCGTGTCACCTTTTTTGGCTGTCCTCCAGCTCTGCGTTATTCCAGTCGTAGGTCCTCTGTTGCAGCATGTTTGAAGTAGGTCAGGTATCCCTCGTTATCTTCGTATCCTGGAATGGTGTTGTCCTGAAGTCTTTTATATCATGGTGGCTCCTGGTTTTCTGGTCTTGGCTAATGGTTAGTAATAGCTCGTTGATCTGAATGATTAACACAAAGTTTTATTCACCTGTATCCACTTCACATGATTGTTTGATTGTAGCACTTCACTTCATGGTATTACCACAGTTTTAATTACATAAGTTTTATATTTTAAGAATTTTGAAGAGATGTCACTGGCGCTAAATTTTAGTTATTCATTCTCACTCATTTACACCATATTTATATGAGTCGCGGTTTAACTACGTTAACGCAACACATTGTTTAATAGTATAAAGAATGCCTCTGTGTCTTAACTGACGGATTAATTACATTTTGTAATAAACTATCTTTAACGTTGCACATATCGGCAGTACACAGCTTACTGCTTGACCGCTGCATTTCAAGTGGGCGAAAATAGTTAGGGGTGAGAGTAGTAATCTCGCGACAGTTCAACTCAACATAAAAGTAGTTCCAAGTTTCTTTTTTATTTAAAGGACTAAAATTAGATTAAATAATTAAGTAGGGAGATTCTTAGTTACAAATGCTCTCAAAGTATATTATAGTGATCTAGTTTAATTATTTAAATAATAATCAATTTACAATTATTTTTAGTTAGTTAAGGGGTCGGAAAACAAGTTGGTTCTGGTTGGCGCCTGTTTATGCAGGATTAATTAACAAGCTTTACCCTTTGTGTACAATCGTATTCCTTTTAATATACTATTAGACTTTTTATTTAAATATTATTAATATTTAATGATTACAATACGCTTTAGGTTAAAATGTGAGATTTTATTAAACACTTAAAATTTATCAACCTATACATTATCAACTAAATTAATTAATTTATTTTTATTAATAAAATCGTCACATACTCCGCCTCTTAAGTAACACAGACTCCTGAAAACTTGGTCAGCAATGTACCGGGAGTATGCTTGGGGTCAAAGTGTGTAATTATTTATTATTATTATTATTTATTATTAGTGCAAGGTTTGTTTTTTTTATCTCTCTTTAAATGATCTTGTTCTCATTTAAATGTTCCCCTTCGTGAAATTCCCTTTATCTCACTTCTTACAGTACTAACTTATAATACTAATTTCCCTAATTACAGCAACTCACAATATCGTGGCCCGACTGACATCAGCTTACTCTAACTCTACAAGTTAGCTTTCAGCATTCATTTAATGATCTCTTGGCACCTTTCTGCCTCATCATTATCCTTTTCAGTCGGCACCGTTGTGACTAGTTACTTTACATGTATATAATTCTTTCTTGATTATATACCATAGACTTACTTCTAAAATAATCTAAAGAGGATCCCATACTCCACTCTAGATTATAGTTACTTGAGAGAAGCGGAATCTCACGAGGGTAATTCTTATTATCTCTTTAACAATAACTAAACAAACTATGCGGAAGGGAGACACTTTACACAACTCATTGTATTTCACACGCGGTGGCATTCATTGTTTAGGGAGGCTACCGTTTATCACAATAGGGAGAGTGTGGCTGCTTACTACAATTTCTTAACACGCTTTATTGTTCTCTTACTGGCCACAACTGGGGTGTTCACTATGCAACGTTACTCGTATTATTATTTACCTCTCTCTTATTTACTGCTACACGTTACACAAATTTAGTTTACTCAAGATTTATTTAGCCTTATTATTCAAAACAAATATTATTCTCTTTATTATTATTTTCTTTGGGGGATTTAAAAACTTACCTAGAATTATTTCCTATCGACTTACCATATTTATTTAGCACACTTTAGTACATGGTAAACATTTATTCACAGTTATTATTAAACATTTGCATTATTTTTTATTTAAGCGGTCAGCTGTTACGCTGGAATGTAGGTCAGACTAGTTTTAAACAATGGCATTGTTTTGCTTACAAAGGGGGACTCAACTAGAGGGTGAATGCATTGTCTAACTCAACTTGGCAGAGGGTGGCAAATACAATTCCGTACAGGTGAGAACAGGATATTTACAGGTCTGATTTTGTTTACAAACCGACAGGTTGATGAATGAACTTTTTGACAAGCATGTACCTGCTGTTATTTCGTATTCTTGGGGCGTCTTTAGTTAACATTATGTTCATTCCTATATCTAAATAATAATTAAATTACTTATTTATTATACTATTATAATAATTATTATCGTTTAATTTTAGACACATTTTAAAGTAAATGAGTGTATAAATCAACAGCTTGTGTGTGTGGGTTTATCGGGACACAAATACTTCTTAAATAACACAAGTCACAAAAATTTTTTTTTTACAAAGGAGTTGCAAAATTTAAACAAATTAGCAGAGTGGCGCAATTTATAACATCTTCTCTCGTGTTATAACTTAGGGAAGCCTGAATAATTGGGAGAAACAATTATTTCGGGTTCCCTAAGTTATAACACGAGAGAAGATGTTATAAATTACCCGAAATAATTGGTTCTCCCAATTATTCAGGCTTCCCTAAGTTATAACACGAGAGAAGATGTTATACTTCACCAAAAACAATACGTCTTGAGTACTCTACAAATCAAGACTGTATGCAGAAAATTATTTGATTCTGTCTGAATTTGCGGCTGTTATCGTTTGCCATAAGAAATACCCTTGTTAAAAAAACGTTGCATGTAAACTACCCCTTTCCCTTAAACGATCTTCACCAAAAACAACAGGTCTTGAGACCTCTACAATTTAGGATTGTATGCAAATAATCTTTTGATTCTGTTTGAATTTGCGGCTGTTATCGTTTGCCATAGAAAAAAAACTACAGATAGACAGACAGACACACAGACAGACACACACACAGACACTTTTCGAAAAACGACTTTTTTTTCATGTTTTGAGTGTAGTACAATCAGAATCTGCAATAATCTCGAACACGATTTTTTTTGCCATCACCATACTTCCATTTCCTTAAGTAACATGGAAGTAAAAAGATATTGCCAGCATTGTCCCACTTGCTGTGACTTTCCCCAACTTAATCATAACGACATGACGTGTCTTGATAGAGAATGGAGACACCTGCAAGCTATGGACATTGAAAAGTCCGCAGATGTAACCAACATTCTGGATTTATGGAGAAATATTAGTTTTTTAAAGAAAGGAGACAATTCACCCATGTTCCCCACCCTAATTACCTTTGTAAAGAAAAAGTGTTGTGCTTACCTCATTCAAGTGCAGCTGTGGAGCGCATATTTTCGTGTATTAATTTGATAAAACAAAGCAAAGGAATCGTCTTAATGTCTCCACCTTGGCTGGTTTGCTTTATGCAAAGAAAAAAATTAACGGAAGTTCTTGCTTTACCATTCCTATTGAGGAAAGTGTGCTACGGAAGTTCAACCAGGACATGTATGAGTTCAAATCACAGGCAAGAGCTGACAGTGATTCAGACTAACTTTGATGTAAACTGTTTATAGCATCTGTGTAGTGTACATAATAAATTGAAACTTTTTTAAAGTACAGTGTATAGGACTAAATCGATATGAAATTAGTGTATATAAATTTTAATATGGACAACTGTGTAAAGAAAGAAAATTTTACTGATGACTATCTGATACGCTTGGGGTAAGTAATTTTAATTATTTTTTACTTTTTTATTATACTGAGTTTAATATCATTTTTCAGTGTTATCTCGTACAAACAGTTTTTGAAGAGCTACTTAGTACTACACTAAAATCTGTATACACGTATTTATCAATTTTCTGTGGCGTTCTGAAGATTTCACGTGCAGAACGGAACTTGCCATGTCCATATCGTATCCCATCATAGTACGTTTATGATCTTTTATTGTCATTCGATTTGACTAAACTGATGGAGAGGAAATAATGTACAATGTATGCCTAGCGCCTGTCTCCCACTCGTAGCCAATGTGCCAACCACTTCTTTGTTAACAAAACGTATTCGGACACTTGAATTCTATGGAATAGCCTTGTATATTTGTCTTTCAAAGCAGTTTCACTTTATTCCTTGGCATATGTTTTTACTGCTGTTGTGACAAACCTCCTCTCTATGTTGGGACACTCATGGGTAGCAACACCGAAGCTTCGTGGAAGGAAATATTGGGGCCAGTAATCGTCTAAGAGATACGGACAGTGGCGGCGATAAGGCCCCCGCAGACCCCGCGGCGCGGGGGGGCCCCAGTTGGCCCAGTCATGGGACATAACTTGTAACATGAAAAATAAGTGTAAACGAGTTGTAAAACGCTTCTTTGTTGAATTATCAGTTGACCATAGAATTGACGACCCAGTGAAATCATTTGAAGTAAAAGTTTTCAATGCAACACTAGATATTGTAATAGCTCAGCTACAAATGAGATTCGAAGGATTGCATTGCATTGATGATAGGTTTTCATTCCTGACGCCTCAGAATTTAGTAAACTTCTCACAAGAGACAATAGTGGAGAAAAGTAAGGCTCTGGTAAATGTGTATCCTGGTGACCTTTCCACATCACTGCCTGACCAAGTAATATCCTTCAAAGCTCTGATGGCCAAAGAAATTGTACACAAGAAAAGAATTCGAGAAATGATGAATTTACTGGTTGAAGAAAACAGCTGCCTTATGAGTTGCCTCCCAGACTTAACTACAGCTTTGCAGCTTTATTTAACCATACCTGTCACAACAGCTACAGCGGAAAGAAGCTTTTCAAAACTTAAATTAATTAAATTAAGTCATACTTAAGAAGTACCATGGCCCAAACTCGGTTGAGTGACTTGGCACTGTTAAGCACTGAGCATGTGAGATACAGAAAACTAATATCAACGAAGTGGTTGAAAAGTTCTTAGCTATTAAAAAAAGAAGATTAGGCTTAGGAAAACAGTGAACTTTGGTTGATCCTCATCTGTAAATATTGTACATTACTTGAGTTCGAGTGTTATTGAATTGGATTAGACTTAAGGAGAACTTGTATAGAGTATATTCAAGAATTTTACAAATTCAGTTACAAACTAATTTAAATGTTTGAAAAAAGCTAGAATGTTACTTTGATATTCGTTTTTAAATAATAAATTTTTACCACTCTGTGTGCGGTACTGTTTCATAGTCTGAATTTAGATCTTTGACGTAAAAATAAATCATTCTTTTTATTTTGGTTTTTTTATAGTTTGTATAGAACTTTGTCTATTTAGCAACAATGAATTTTAAGAGTTTGTACACGTGTAAAACGTCCTTTGCAAATTGCAAACGCTTTGTGATAGACGAGAAAGTATTCACAAACCATTGTTGTGAAACACACGTAAATAGAAACTCATTTGAGTGTTTTCCTTATTACGTATACAAAATTTAACCATTTTTATAGGGCCCCCTAATTACTTTCGCGGGGGGCCCCCGTTTCGTTAGCGCCGCCACTGGATACGGATAGGAGCAAAACTGAATTATTCTGTTATCTCACAAGTTTAGTGCTAATATTATGTTTGTAGTGAGTGAATTTTCTTTTTACGTTTATTAGTTTTATTCTTTTTTAGTTTTTCATTTTGCATCAATGTCTATTATTAATCCTTATAACGTGTTGCCCACAGAAAGTTTCTTATAAACATTTTTTAATTGACGGTGATAGTGCCTAGGGAAATCTAGGGAAAACGCCAGCGCCAGGTTGTCACCACTGGTGTGTTGTGTTGTGTTGGGTTTGGTGTTCGGTGCTTCACAGATAACGCTGCACTTACGGGGGCTTTCTTTGGTTTCAAGGCTGTCAGTTGTGATGTGTTTGCGATAGTGGGTTAGATCACATTGCAAATGCTAACTTAAGGGGAATTCTAATTGTGCAGTAAAGCGACAACGCTAGCTCGATTTGTCATTATTTAAATTGTTTGTGTGAGACAGTTCGGCTTTCGGTGAGTACTGATTTGTAAACATACCTTAATGTTTAGCGAATTATATATTTACGTAAATATTAAATAAACTGTAGTGGTTTGTGTCTTCAAATGATTTGTGATATGCAGTTTTCGTTAGAAGATGTTTGTCTTTGTAAACGCTGCTGCTGGACAAGAAACTTTGTCCAAATACAACTATTACATTAACGACTCGGAACACAAAGTATTTTATGAGTAAACTTTCTTAAAAGTGAAAACCGGTTCAGGTTGTAAGGTAAAACTTTGTTTTTACTCATAAAAAAACTTTGTGTTCCGAGTCGTTAATGTAATAGTTGTATTTAGTTAAGTAACGGACACGTCATGTACAACGAAATCCAAGAATTAAACTTGGTCCCTTTCGCAAAAACAAACGTAAATAAATTAGAGTATTTATAGCTTGTAGTGCATCGAGTGCACTAGGCAACAGTAACCTTGAATATCGTCGTGTGATATTGCTGGTGGGGCAAAAACGTTCTACATATCGGTACTGTAATAATTATAAATTGTGTTTTTATTATTTTACAATTAATTTTTATGCTGTTGTTTGTATGTTTTTATTTCGTCGTACGGTAGATTTGAACATTGATCTCTGTGTTTTACTAGAGCTGTTACAATGCTAGGCATAATATACTAAGTGGTGAATCACTGGGCGCATACTTTCTTAATAAATCAAAACAGAGAGTACGATATTTCATGCAACCTGTTGGAGCGAGTAAAAATGGTCGCAGTACGGAACTGACTGTACAAGCAGATGTTGACGTCGGTTAAAAACTGTTATTGCATTTTTATTGTATCAACACATACTATTCTCTTCTTCTTCTATGGGGTCATTCCATATAAAAAAAAAAAAAAAAAAATAGTTTTCAAATTGACTATCTCAGATTTTGTTGAAACTTTGGCTAACTATACTCTTTAACATCCTGAATTCAAATATAATTTTTAAAAAATTCTATCTCTTACAGTTTTTGAGTTATAATTTTTTGAAAATTGTAAAATATCGCTTTTTTTTACATGCTCTCAGCGCTAAAAAATGTTCAAATTTCAGTTCTATAAGTCTTAGAGAGTTGTGTAATAGCTCATTTTAAAGAGGATTTAACGGGATTTAATTTGATATTAAACTTCAACACTTTTTGGTAAAAAAATGTTTTTTGAAAAACTCCAAAAAATGTTTGAAATTTGTTTTGAGATAGTGTTTTTTGAAAATAATATATTTTTTTTATGGTGACTTAGTGAATACATCATAAAAATTTCAAAGTGGGACCATGATGAGATCAGCAGTTATGACGAAAATGCATCACAATAGTTCAGTATTTTAATGAGTTTTGGCATATGGGCTTGTCCCAGGAAAGATTGGGATTTAAATGACCAAAACTTGTGTTAACTTAGTAGGCCTAGTATTTAAATAACTAGCCTTTTTGTATCTATTTTTTTTAGTATTTTGCTGATGCATATTAACAATACAAAATATTAAATAAATAAATACAATCGCATTGCATACATTCTAATTTTAATAAAAACATTGATAAATAAAGTGCATTATTTAAAATTATTTATTAATACACTGTAAATACCATACATTATATCCTAACTCAGTGGTATACCGTAATAACAGTACTCAGAACAGCAGATCACAATGTAGCAACAGTCTACATATATGATGCTTGTGCAGACCTGTAGCTTTCATGTCCCAACAGGACTATAGCTGGCTGTGGCTCATGACTCAACAGGTTGCTTACGGTCTTCATGTTGCTTTCAGAGAGTGAACAAGTATAACATAAGTATTTGATTTTGTGTTGATGTTGTAATTTTTGACATTTTCCTTTTGTTTATAGGCCTAATATTTTTCAACTTAGTGAAAAGTGTGTTTTGGTATTTTCAGTGCATTTGAAGTGTGTTAAAACAGTAATTTCATTAATCTAAGTTGTCTACAAAGAAAACTAAGGAAAAGTGTAGTATTTCTTATTAAACATACTTTAAAATGTTACTTATTTTTAAAGTGACCCTTTTATGATAAATTAAAAAAAAATTTTCAACTAAGTTTTAAGACCTAAAATGTCAGAGGCCAGTACTTCAAAAATTAATATAATGTCTGTATACTCCTGCAATCCATTTAAACGGCCAGGACATGACTATCACAAACAAATTTAAGAACTGTAAACAATAATATTTTAAAACGTCATAAACAAATAGTTGATGGTGATAAATTATGTGATGGTTGCCGTAAATCTGTTCTTAAGTTACGTGTACTTAGCCTAGAAGCAGAAGACTGTTTAGATGATGTTCACAAAAGAGAAGATGGAATTCAACTTTCAACCCCAGAAAAGGCTGAAGCTATGGAAACTTTAAATAAAAGTCTCAGTCTGATTGATGAAACTCTCGTTAAAAAATACCGTCTAAGTGAAAAGAAATATCCAGAGAAAAAATTAAAAAAGGTCACAGAAGCTTTTAGTGCCAAAATACTTGGTTTGAGCCCGGAAAATCCAGTTGAGCCCAATAAAAATGATAGTGAAATAATTAACCAACTAAAAGCAAAATTCAATAGTACGACAAACAAAAGTTTACAAATGCAAATTTTAACTACACTTCCAAAAACCTGGACCTTGAAAGAAATAGAAACTGAATTTGGAGTGACAAATTTTATTATTTAGAAAAGCTAAAAAGCTTGTGTAAAAGAAAAAGGTATAATGTCTTCTCCCAATCCAAAACCTGGCAAGACGTTAAGCTCAGAGACAGTAGATTTAGTTCAAAGGTTTTATGAGTCTGATGAGGTGAGTCGGTAGATGCCAGGTAAGAAAGACTTTGTTTCTGTTAGAGTAAATGACAAACGAGTCCATGTTCAAAAATTTCTAATTTTGTATACATTAAGGGAATCTTTTGTACTCTTCAAAGAACGTTATCCTGGACAGAAAATAGTCTTTTCTAAATTCTGTGAACTTCGCCCAAAGCATTGTGTTCTTGTTGGATCTGCTGGGACGCATTCAGTTTGCGTATGCACTATACACCAAAATGCAAAGTTAATGATGGCTCAATGTACACTACCAGAGTTGCTAAATGGAGAAATACCAATCAAAACTTATAAAGACTTAACTAGTAAAATGGTTTGTGAAATTCCTACAGACAAGTGTTATTTCAATCAATGTATAAACTGTCCAGGTGTTAGTAATTTGAAGTCTCTATTTGAAGATTCGTTTGAATAAAAAACAGCATCGATAATGTGACATACAAACAGTGGATGCGGATTGATAATAAGTCTGTCCTTGAAACCATAACCAAACCCACTGAAGATTTCTTGGACTGTTTGTTTGATAATTTGCCCAAACTACTGAAACATTCTTTTATTGCTACCAAACAATCGTCTTATCTGAGACATATGAAAGAGAATCTACCTCTAAATCAGTGCATTGTTTTGTGTGATTTTGCTGAAAATTATTCTTTTGTCCTCCAAGACGCTGCTCAAGGATTTCACTGGAACAATGCTCAAGCAACGATACATCCTTTTGTAATTTACTACATGGAAGATAACAAGTTACAGCACTTGAGCTTAGTTATCATTTCTGATTGCATGGCTCATGATACAGTTGCAGTACATTTGTTCCAACGGCTCATGATAACTTTCTTGAAGCAGAAACTACCGCAAAAACTAGAAAAGATTCATTATTTTTCAGATGGAGCAGCATCCCAATATAAAAATAAATCAAATTTCTGTAACCACTGTCATCATAAAAAACTGCAGACTTTTCCATTGAAGCAGAATGGAACTTTTTTGCATCTTCACATGGGAAAAATGCATGTGATGGTGTAGGAGGTTCGGTTAAGCGTTTAGCCACGCAAGCAAGTCTTCGTATGGTATACAACGAACAGATTATGACTCCTCGCCAACTGTATGACAAGGCTAAAGACAATATTAAAAGTATTGATTTCATTTATTCAACACAAGAAGAATGTGAACAGGAAAATACATTTTTGAATACAAGATTTGAAGAAGCCAAAACAGTGAAAGGAACTCAACAGTTTCACAGCTACAGACCAAAAAATGAAACCAGAGGTTTGGTTAAAACTTATTCCTTTTCAGATGATGTAAAAGAAGAGGTACTAGTTTCAGAAAATGATGTTGACGGTGATTTGGAGTTAAGTGACGTTGTTGGTTTTGTGACATGTGAGTATAATAATGAATGATGGTTAGGATGTGTTTTAGGAATTGCAGATGAGGAAGTGAAAATAAGTTTTCTAGAACCTCATGGACCTTCTCCATCCTTTAAGTATCCTAGGTCACCAGATATCTTAATTGTGAATAAAACTGAGGTACTAACTAAAGTTGACCCTACAACACAAACTGGAAGAGTTTATCATCTGACAGAGTTTGAAAGTATAAAAGCAAGTAAAAAGCTCCATTCCAGATCAAAAGGAAGAAATAAATAGCTGTACGAGGCAAGGTTATATCTACAGAAAACTGTTTATTTCTGAGACTTTTTCAAACACTAGGCTCTGTTCATAAAAGTATCATTTTGGTATTGTTTAAATAAAAATTAGTTATTTTGTTTTCTTTATGTTCTGTATCCTAGCTTAGGTACAATAATTTTAAATAATGCATTTTATTTATCAATGTTTTTATGAAAATTAGAATGTATGCAATGCAATTGTATTTATTTATTTAATATTTTGTATTGTTAATATGCATTAATAACGCATTAAAATACTGAACTATTGTGATGTATTTTCGTCATAACTGCTGATCCCATCATGGTCCCACTTTGAAATTTTTATGATGTATTCACTAAGTCACCATAAAAAATATATATTATTTTCAAAATTTTTAAAAAACACTATCTAAAAAAAAATTTCAAACATTTTTTGGAGTTTTTCAAAAAACCAAAAAGTGTTGAAGTTTAATATCAAATTAAAGCCCGTTAAATCCTCTTTAAAATGAGCTATTACACAACTCTCTAGGACTTATAGAACTGGAATTGGAACATTTTTTAGCGCTGAGCGCATGTAAAAAAAAGCGATATTTTACAATTTTCAAAAAATTATAACTCAAAAACTGTAAGATATAGAATTTTTCAAAAATTATATTTGAATTCAGGATGTTAAAGAGTATAGTTAACCAAAGTTTCAAAGAAATCTGAGATAGTCAATTTGAGTGCCTTGTTGGTTTGACATGGAATGACCGTATGGCGTCACAGTTCGAAGTCGAACCTTAGCCTCCATAAACATCCGCCTCCATTTTTCCCTGTCCTTGGCGATCGATGTCTATCGTTTTATTTTAAGTTATTATCAGCATCCCTCGCCACTGCGTCAATCCAGTTATTTGTTCCTGAACATATTGGTTATTACCTTCGCCCAACCCCCAACTTGGAGGGCCGGGGCATTTTTATTCAGGGTCTCCATCCCCTAGACCAGTTGCTTTCACTACAGCCTAGAGCCTCGTCTACCCTGATTTTCTGTCTGGCTTTACTCCCTTAGCCTTTGAAGATGCCTCTTCATCGCAATGCAGTGATTCTCTCTATTTACCCCAGGGAGAATGGGTTGCCTCTTCTGCCTTTTGGGGCATACCATAGGTTCCCTACTCTGCCGCATCTGCCACTGATGTCTTCACTGTAACCCTGGCTAGCGGCTCTTACAGGGAGCCAGATGCACCCATGTTTTTTTTACTAGTTGTTACTACTCCTCCTCCTCCTCCCTCATCACTTGCGAGATGAGGCCCTGGGCTTGGGACCGGCAGTGTTAAACAACACCGTTGGCAGAGTTAACACATCCTATTACCATTACAAATTTTTATATCACTTCGATGTTTTCACCAGCTGGTTCCCCTCATGAGCACACTCATCCAGTTTTGTATATCCAATTCCCTGCATACATCTACACCTAGTTTACATTTATTTGAAGCGTTGAGTTGCCAAACTTGCCTTATACAAAAATAAAATATCGGTATGGAGAACCATAAATGACTTCTATCTTCTAAGATTTATATTTAAAATCATTTTCGAATTAAAATATTTCCATAGAAACTACTTCTTTCTTCATCCGTAACCACAGTACTGTGGTCACTAACGTATACCACCTCACGTTAGCGTACTCGATTTTCACTTATGATGGCAGTCGATGGCACTGTCGAAATGTCTGGTTTTGCAGAAAGCATTGGACCACGGCCAAACAGCCCAGGAAGGAATTTTAACAACAAAGTACTTCTTTGTTGCCAGTAACGTAGTACACATAAAAAATCGGTATGGAGAACCACATACATGACTTCCATGTTCTCAGATTATATATAAAGTCATTTGGTACTGCCTTTATGCGTACCCACAGTTATTTTGAAAATGCGATTTTTGGGCTTAGATATGTAGTGAATATCGCACATAATTTTATGTAGTGAAAGAATTTGTATTTTGCAAAATAGTTGGCTGGTGATTGCAATTGATTTTGTTTGCCATTTTTTAATGGTAAATGACTGTAGTAGTAATTTATCACCGGGTCGTGGCTGTGACACCAAAAATTGATTATGTTAGGTTAACATGAAAACTGAAATTATACATGGAAACCAATACGTGTGTAATGTAGTTCAAACTATTTTTTTTTCTAAAACCATAAAAAACCCAACTCGAAGGCGGGAAGGACCCAAGAGTCAACCTCTTGCCTATTATTATTATAGGCCTACATGTCACTTTTTTGTGGCAGAACTGTTTTTTTTTGGTAAAATTCGTTTTCCGACAAGTACTCGTTTTGTGACTAACAAAACACAAACATCCATTATGTACAATTTGTAGAGCATATGTTGTCATTCCTTAATACAGTGTTTTTTGTTTTTTCATTAACCATAAATATTTGTATTTTTCATTTTGTATTTGCTGTTATTTTTTCCAATTTGTAAACTTAAAAACGTTAGGTTCTTTATTTTAAGTGTTACTCTGTTATACGCATTGTATTACATGTTTAATGTTATGTTTTCTCAACCACAGCTTTTATTTATTTTAGCAGTAAACTAAAAACCCAAAACCATTATTACCTAACTACCAAATGAAAACAACACGTATTTTTGCTTTACATTAAGAAATAGGGCAATTTACAATTAGTACACTTCTTCTTTTCCACACCGTAATATATCGATACAATCGCATATTAAAAACATCATAATGTATTGCGGGTACTCATACAGTTCCAATCATTTACTTTTACTTGAATTCGGTTCGATAATTCCTAAAAAAATATAGAATTTTGTCAAAGTGAAATAAAATGTTTCCATAGAAGCTACTTCTTTGTTGTCAATAACGTAATACACATATTTATAAAACTTATAAAATATCGGTATGGAGAACCATACATGACTTCCATGTTCTAAGATTTATATTTAAAATCATATTCGAAATGAAATATTTCCATAGAAACTACTTCTTTCTACTTATTGCTTCAGCCTTAACCACAGTACTGTGGTCACTAACGTATACCACCTCTCGTTTTCGCACTCGATTTTCACTGATGATGGCAGTCGATGACACTGCTGAAAAGTCTGGTTTTGCAGAAAACATTGGACTACGGCTAAACAGCCCGGGAAGGAATTTTAACAAAGAACTACTTCTTTGTTGCCGATAACGTAGTACACAAAAAATTCTCCCCTCCCCCATCAACTATAATTTTCATTAATAGAAAGTTACCTCTGCCCCGATCACCTTAACCTCTTCATTTATAGATATTTCATCTTCGTTTCTACAGTGCATTATTATGAGCTTCTCATCAGGATACTTTATTTATCAAAATTAAGTACTTTACTCTTGTTAAAACAAAAGGTGTTGCAGGTAAACTACCCCTTTCTCTTAAATGATCTTCACCAAAATCAATAGACCTTCAGTCCTCTACAATTCAGGGATGCATGCAAAAAAATATTTGATTCTGTTTGAATGTGCGGCAGTTATCATTCGTCATGAAAACATTTCTCTTGTTACAACATAAAATGTTGCAGGTAAACTACCCCTTTCCCTTAACCGATCTTCACCAAAATCAACAGGCCTTGTGAACTCTACAATTCAGGAAAGTATGCAAAAAATTATTTGATTATCTTTGAATTTACGGCAGTTATCTTTCGTCATAAAAAAAATACCCTTGTTAAAACATAAAATGTTGCTGGTAAACTACAACTTTCCCTTAACCGATCTTCAACAGACCTTGAGTTCTCTATAATTCAAAAAGGTATGCAAAAACGTAGTTGATTCTGTTTGAATTTACGGCAGTTATCGTTTGTCATATAAAAAATTACCCTTGTTAAAACAAAATGTTGCAGGTAGACTACCCCTTTCCCTTAACCGATCTTCACCAAAACCAATAGGTCTTGGGAACTCTACAATTCATGACTGTATGCAAAACATTATTTGATTCTGTTTGAATTTGCGGCTGTTATCGTTTGCCATAGAAAAAAATTACCCTTGATAAAAAACGTTGCTGGTAAACTACCCCTTTCCCTTAACCGATCTTCACCAAAATCAGGAGACTTTGAGATCCCTTCAACTGAGGGCTGTATGCAAATAATTATTTGATTCTGTTTGAATATGCGGCTGTTATCATTTGCCATAGATAATACCCTTGTTAAAACAAAAAACGTTGCAGGTAAACTACCCCTTTCCCTTAACCGAACTTCACCAAAAACAATAGGTCTTGAGAACTCTACAATTCAGAGTTGTATGCAAAACATTATTTGATTATGTTTGAATTTGCGGCTGTTATCGTTAGCCATAGAAAATACCCTTGTTAAAACATAAAACGTTGCAGGTAAACTACCCCTTTCCTCTAACCGATCTTCACAAAAATCAATAGGTCTTGAGAACTCTACAATTCAGGGTGGTATACAAATAATTATTTGATTCTGTGTGAATTTGCGGCTGTTATCGTTTGCTATAGAAAATACCCTTTTAAAACATAAAACGTTGCAGGTAAACTACCCCTTTCCCTTAACCGATCTTCACCAAAAACAATAGGTCTTGAGAACTCTATAATTCAGGACTGTATGCAAAATATTATTTGATTCTGTTTGAATTTGCGGCTGTTATCGTTTGCCATAAAAACAAATTACCCTTTATTGAAAAAAAAATGTTGCAGGTAAACTACCCCTTTCCCTTAACTGATCTTCACCAAAAACATAGGTCTTGAGTACTCTACAAATCAGGGTTGTGTGCAAAAAATTATTTGGTTCTGTTTGAATTTGCGGCTGTTATCGTTTGCCATAGAAAAATATCGGTATGGAGAACCATACATGACTTCCATATTCTAAGATTTATATTTAAAATCATTTTCAGCCAAACAGCCAGGCTGTGTCTTACCTGCCTTTTTATTGCTGTATTAAATGAAAAATATTATATTACATTAAAATGAAAAAATTATAATTTTATTGCCTGGCAACAAAATTATTTTATTTTTAACAATTACCATTGTTTCAAAAAGTTTAAATAAATTTTCAAGTACTTTACTCTTGTTAAAACGTAAAAGGTTGCAGGTAAACTACCCCTTCCCCTTAACCGATCTTCACCAAAATCGAAAGTCATTGAGACCTCTACAATTCAGGGACGTATGCAAAAAATTATTTGATTCTGTTTGAATTTGCGGCTGTTATCGTTTGCCATAGAAAATACGCTTGATAAAAAAACGTTGCAGGTAAACTACCCCTTCCCCTTAACCGATCTTCACCAAAAACAATAGGTCTTGAGTACTCTACAAATCAGGGCTGTATGCAAAACATATTTGATTCTGTTTGAATTTGCGGCTGTTATCGTTTGCCATAGAAAATACCCTTGTTAAAAAAACGTTGCAGGTAAACTACCCCTTTCCCTCAACCGATCTTCACCAAAAACAATAGGTCTTGAGAATTCTACAATTTAGGGCTGTATGCAAATAATCTTTTGATTCTGTTTGAATTTGCGGCTGTTATCGTTTGCCATAGGAAATACCCTTGTTAAAACATAAAACATTACAGGTAAACTACCCCTTTCCCTTAACCGATCTTCACCAAAAACAATAGGTCTTGAGTACTCTATAAATCAGGGCTGTATGCAAAACATTATTTGATTCTGTTTGAATTTGCGGCTGTTATCGTTTGCCATAGAAAATACCCTTGTTAAAAAAACGTTGCAGGTAAACTACCCCTTTCCCTCAACCGATCTTCACCAAAAACAATAGGTCTTGAGAACTCTACAATTTAGGGCTGTATGCAAATAATCTTTTGATTCTGTTTGAATTTGCGGCTGTTATCATTTGCCATAGGAAATACCCTTGTTAAAATATAAAACGTTACAGGTAAACTACCCATTTCCCTTAACCGATCTTCACCAAAATCAACAGATCTTGAGAACTCTACAATTCAGGGCTGTATGCGAAACATTATTTGATTCTGTTTGAATTTGCGGCTGTTATCGTTTGCCAAACAAACAAAATTACCCTTGCTAAAAAAAAACCGTTGCCGGTAAACTACCCCTTTCCCTCAACCGATCTTCACTAAAAACAATAGGTCACGAGTACTCTGCAAATCAGGGCTGCATGCAAAAAATTATTTGATTCTGTTTGAATTTGCGGCAGTTATCGTTTGCCATAGAAAAAAAATTATAGACACACAGACACACAGACAGACAGACACACAGACAGACACACACACAGACACTTTTCGGAAAACGACTTTTTTTCATGTTTTGAGTGTAGTAGAGTCAGAATCTGCAATAATCTCGAACACGATTTTTTTTGCCATCACCATACTTCCATTCCTTAAGGAATATGGAAGTAAAAATTACAGACAGACACACACACACACACACACACACACACTTTTCAAAAAATGACTTTTTCATGTTTTGAGTGTAGTACAATCAGAATCTGCAATAATCTCGAACACGATTTTTTTTTGCCATCACCATACTTCCATTTCCTTAAGGAACATGGAAGTAAAATTATCTCCTCCCTCATCAACTACCATTTTAATTTATAGAAAATTACCCTTTCCCCTTCATCTACCCTTTTCATTTATAGATATTTCATCTACATTTCTACAGTGGATTATTATGACCTTCTTTTCAGGATACTTTATTTATCAAAATTAAGTACTTTACTCTTGTTAAAACATAATATGTTGCTGGTAAACTACCCCATCCCCTTAACTGATCTTCACCAAAATCAATAAGCCTTGAGCTCTGTACAACCCAGGCACATGTGCAAAAAATTACTTGATTCTGTTTGAATTTATGGCAGTTATCGCTCGCCATAGAAAACAATCTACACAGACAAATACACAGACACTTTTCGGAAAATGACTTTTCTCCATGTTTTGAGGGTAGTACAATCTGAATCTTGCAACACCATTTTTTTCGCCATCACCATACTTCCATTTCCTTATGGAACATGAAGTAAATCACCATACTTCCATTCCTTAAGGAATATGGAAGTAAAAAGCGATGTAGTGGTTTTAAAATTCGTGGTCCACATTTCTATATCAGCGCCTCAGTCTTAACTCTAATTTTTATTAAAATTGAGATATTGACATTATAATTTCCTGTTTTGTATATTTTTATGTGGTAAAATGTGGTATCTCCAATATGAATAAATAGTTAACACAGCATTATGGTACGAAAAAGAAGTAAATCCAATTTTGTCAATGGTAAACAGTGAAATTTTTGCCATCTCCTGTAGAAATGATTCTGTTTTTTGTATGTATTTTAACTGAACTACCACATCTTTGAGCAATCCACAATTCAGGGGTGCCAGGTATGGGGATTTTTCCCCCACAGTGGTAACATTTGAAGACTCATTATCCTATGTGAGGAATTGGTGGGGATTTCTTTTGACAGTGACTATGTTCAGAGCATCAAACATATGTAATGTTTCCTTGACAGAGAAAAATTAAAGCTATTCAGTCATTTTATTCAACAGCAGCAGGTATAAAGAAACCCATTGAAATATACGTTGTAGACCTACCCATGGAATGGAGACTCCTTGGTAGTACAAATATTTACACAGGTGCTGATGAAAGTTTTTAAGCTTTTGGAGAGAAATGAAAAATACAGCGAAAGGATACGAGAATTTTTTCCTATTTTGAGCCTCCTGAACGCTGAGAAAATGGTATTATTTTCTATTATTAAATAAATAACATGAATGTAAAAAATATTTGTCTTCACTTCTGGAATGTAGAATTAAACCACATTGCATTAAAACCCGACTAATTGTTATTAAGATATTGTCTTTTAAACTCAAGTGCACATACATACTTGTGTTTTAGTCTACATGCCTTTCTACATATTACTATGTAACATTGAAGTTTCAAATGTATATATTCAGCACTCATAAAGTTTGTTTCTATATATATCTATTTGTAATAAAACACCATCATTTCATTAAACTTATTATTATGCCTTTAATATGACATTTGTTGACCAATATTTATAACACCCTTCTGTATCCGCCGGTTCTTCATAATAGTTGTTTAACAATCGGATGATTTTATATTAATTTGTAATGTCTGTGTAAAGCCAGTCTGTTAAGCTGTGACTGATTTTGTGTCTTAGAAATGTCAAATTTTTAAAGAACCAAGTTAATTTGGTATAAATAACCATGTTTTACGAATAGGTAAAGGTTAATTTTGGTCAGTGACACAAAACCATACCACATGGAGTCCTGTCAAAGAAAATCTTAGTTTTCACTGAATTCAGGTCGACCAATTTCATAAATCATTGTAACAATTAGGACAAACTATGATATCAAACAACAGTAACATAATCTTAAAAATAAAAATATACATATTATGTATGATGATGATGATAATAATACAGTTTAGATTACCTTTGTTGTACTTACCAATTATGTTTAAAAGGTAAGGTGTCCATTCTTTGAGAAAGTAGCCAATGGTGTCATGCAGTGGTTCTCAACATTTTGAAGTCCAGAACCCACCTTGAATGCTTGAAGAATATTACACTTCATGGGACCCATAAGCAGGGATTGATTTAAGGGGGGACGCGCCAGAACGAGTGCGTTCCAGAACCACTTAGATCCAAAAATAAATTACAGAAAAAAAAATTGTAACAAACAATGTTATTTTGAAACAACCAATAAATTCTTGTTTGTAAAAAAAAATTATTATTTTTTTATTATTTATTATATTATTATTATTATTATTTTTTCTAATTAATTTAGTATTAATTATTTTATACTGTTTTGTTGTATTTGGAACTTCTTATCAATTGTTTTTGTCAAATTATATCCTTTTGTGTAATTAGAATTCTTGTATTATGTTAATAGGATTGTCTCCAGGAACAATCGATTTGTGATCTTTCCTTATTTGAAGTTTGTCCTCCTTTAAAGTTGTTAAACTCAGCTGTTCTGGTAGTTATGTCACAACTAATGTGTTATATTATTCTATTTATAAGTTAGGAATAAATAGGATTCAAAATTATAATATTCAATGATTTTTATTGACAATTAGTAAAATAATCGATTTTATATCGATTGATGAATCGACTCTCTCAGGGCAAATTAATAGATTATACCAATTATTAATTCTCGGGTTCTTTGAACTGTTATTTTATATAGTCAGAGAAAGGGCAAAGTATAGAAAGTATAACATTACAAATTACAAGCTTATTAATTAAAATACAAACATATTATTCAATATATAATGGTTAGTAAAGAAAATGTTTCGAACCATTCAAAGGCATGTTGGCTGTGGCGCATAGAATTGTGGGAACTCAAAGATGGCCGCTTCGTATTCAGATGTAGTAGACCACTGCACCTCGAAAAATCTGCTTCAAATAAATGTTGATTTTTCCAATGGTTTCTTGTCCCAGCGATAGTGATTCGTTCCTGTAGTGTTAGTGTGGTTGTCCTGGATCAGTTGTTAGTGATTCCCTTCGATAAACTGTGTTGGTTAATGTTTTATTTCACTCCCGTTTATAAGGTAGAGAATGGCACGTTCGTCTCGATATTAGGAATTATCGTTTATAAGTGTTTAAATGGTTATTATCATTATCAGTTTACTGTTCAATAGTGGTTCACTTTTATGGTTTAACTGGTTTAAATCACTGACTTTAATAGTTATTGAACGTTTTTTCCAAAATTCGCGAGTTTAAATTTTATAGGTTTGGGCTGATGTACGCCATGCTTCTTCCTTCACTATATATTAGTATTTTGGCGAGAGCTCGTTTGATGTGTACTGCTCAACGTATAATAATCAACTCAACTTTTCTTTTTCATTCGAAACGTCTTAGCCCAGTTAATATTAGCAGGACATTGTTTTAAAATTTTATCGTTTCCGTTACATGGTGACACATTATATTACTTAATACATTTTTATTATTATTTGATTTTATCAAATAATAGTTACATAATCCTTTTCCTTAGTTACTTCTGCGTGATTTGATACCAAATAAGATATTCTTACAATGTTTTTATCTCAAAATGCCATATTTACTGTATTTTGAAAATGTAGGCTCTAAAATTTTACTTCCTGTCATTAAACTGTTTGCCATTTTTATTATGTCATAATTATGATTGAACAAAATGTTTGATTGAAATAAAATGTTTATTTTCCCTTAATTCCTTTTAATTTTATGAATTGGTTGTCTAAATTAATTATTATCTTTAATTTAAATAATTCCTCTTATGTTCTACTGTTAATACATTTACAATTTTTCTATTAATACTTCATATGTTGCTTCACTATCTGTATAAAGTATTGGTATAGTTGTAATACACTGTGTTGGATTTATATTATACAAATTTCATCCGGTTTATCAATTTACTTCTCTTATTTATTAATTTTAATGTTGTTGAGATTTGCCATTTGGCCTAGATTTCACATGTTTTTATATACTTGGTTTTTGAATATTACAGCCTGCTTATACCCTTTCTGACTTTCTTTTCTTATACAATCATAATTACAATTCCCTTACTTAGTTGTATTAACATTTAACATTGATTAATTCGATTAACTCATAACACATATTTTATAACATAAAATGGTATTCAAGCCCAGACATTTCAGCCTTGATTAATACTATTAACACATAATAAAAGTTTTATACTAAAAGAATTGTACTCAACTCTGACATTTCAGTCTTGAGTTATTTGAACTTATTATAAATAAAATATATCTGTCCTTCCATCATTTAAACTATTTCTTAAAACTAATTTTATTTGCAGTCTTAGCTGTTTTTGTTTGATTTTTGGGTATTTATTCTTGGTCACTTCACTTTTTTATGGCCTGCTCTTATTTTATCACTGTCATTCTAATGAATGCTGTTAGCTAAAGAGTGGCAGTTATTTAGAAACACTTGTATCCTGTTTGTCATTATAATATTCTATTAAATATTATTTCTCGACACAATATAAAAACTTTAAAAGTTGTATAAATGCACAATTTACTTAGTTTATGAACTTAAACATTGACACATTAAGTTTATTTAATATAATATAATAACTTGCACTGGTCCCCTTTTATTCTTTGATTTTATTGCTAATCAGTTTTATAGTCTATTAAAATCAAGAATTTTATTTATAGAGGATAATGAAGGTTTGTTTTTTCCATTATATAACTAATTCCCATTGCTATTTCTTTTATGAATTTGCTAACTGCTATAATTTTTATTGTTCGACTAAGCTTTTCGTCATCACTGACATCATCAGGTCTTAAGCAAATTCATAAAAGAAATAGTAAGGATGGCTGCTAATTTAAACAATACGAAGAATAATTCCCATTGGTTCACTTTTAATTCTACTTTATATACTTTTGTTTATATCTATTTTACATGGTTTTCTAAATTTGGGTTTTTGTTATACTTTCATTGGTTATTTGTACTTTCTTTTGGGGTTTCGTTTTGATTTCTTTTAAGAGCATTCCTTCTTATCGTGGATGTTGTCTTGTTCTGGTTTCTTCCTTAATTACTCCTATCCTACCTGTTTCTTATAAAAGCATTCCCTTTTATTGTGGATGTTGTCTTGTTCTGGTTTCTTCCTTACTTACTCCTATCCTACCTGGGTATTTCCTTACTTTATTTTTAGTTTTTTGGTTTATTTTTCTTACTCATCATTCATTGTATATCTGGTTTTAATGAAATTCTTACTTCAAACAATGATTGTGCTTTACGGTGGTTCTTAATTAATTTTTAATGTTGCTTTCTTGGATTTAAATTTGTTTTTATTTTATTTTATGATCTTTCTTTTCATTCAGAACTATGGGCATTATCTGTCATGCTACAATATATGAAAAGAAAAATCTAATTATTACAAGAATTTACTGCTACTTTTTAAATTGTGCCCCTCGTAAGCTCCATTTCAAAACTAAACATTTGTCAAAATCAAACACCAGCACTAATCTTTATCTTAACTTCTATCGTCCAAAAAATGTCCCAATAACCTATGGAGAAAATGAAACAAAAAAACTTGCTTCAAAATTAAAACTACATGAAAGGCAACTGATTGGGAGCTTCTGAGAATATGTGCATTCCAGAATTTTTCTGGTGAGTCTTTCTAGTGAATGAATGTGAGAGGGCTCATTTCTGGCCATCATACAGTATTGGACACAAAGAATAAGGAAAGGTTAAGAAACAAACAATATGATGACAGAATGATGAAACTACGGAATTTTTTTTAAAATGTTAGAACCATTGAAACCATCACTTGGAGTTTGATTGAGACTCCGGGATGATGCCATCATGAGTGACATGTTTTCGATTGTCGTGCGGCTAATGTGACGATGAAGCTCTTAGAAATAACAGTAAACTTTATTACCTTTTTAGATACAAGTTTATACGTATGTTACATATTTTATAAGGCTTTAAAAATGTTGACTTCCTTTGTAATAACCTGATGTAAACTTGTATGCTAATATAAAATGTAAGTATATTTGTGTCTGTACAACTTTTGAATTGATGCATTCCGGTACCTATAATTTTAGAAATCAACCACTGCCCATAACCACGGATGCCAACCGAATTATGTATAGGGGTGGGTGTGCAGCCAGTTTATAATCATATTGTTGCTAACATCGAGTACTTAAGGTCATCTTTTATGCTTAAACAAATTATACATACTTAATTCTAGGAAAGTATGTATATTGGCTTATGCCATTTTTAGAAATATCTGCCATCCAATTGAGTTGCCATTCAATTGATGCACCATTGCTGATTTCTGTTGATCTTCTTTGTCGCCTTTAAAATCAATTTTTATTCTCTTGTCACCAATAAATCCTGAAGCAATTGTTACTCCTTTATAATCACCACTTAAAAAATCAAGTATGTAATAGGTTTTTAAGACACAGTAATTAAATTTTTGATCCTGACTTGGTGACCCCCCCCCCCGGAGTCAGCACTGGGTTCGTGCCCCATAGATTGAGAAACGCTGGCATGTGGTGTCACTGTCAATGTTTTCAGATAAATTTATTATGAAATCTTCAATTACTTTATCCGTAGGCACTTATACATCTTTTCCAGTCTTATACAGTTATACTGGCAAAAGCCTGATTTGCCAAAGACATCTTATATTTTAAAAATTTTGTTTTGATTGACAACTTGTCATTTGACTTGTCACCATCATCAGCAGCAGCAGCAGCAGCAGTAGTATTAGTAGTAGTAGTAGTAGTAGTAGTAGTAGTAGTAGTAGTAGTAGCTCCACAACCCACTGTGGGCATCAGCTTTCCTCAGGATTTTCCTCCAGACTTCCCTATCCTTAGCCAATGTCCACCAATTTTTACTTCAAGCACTTTCACATCCTCTAGGATTCCATCAATCCATCATAGTCTGGATCCTCCACGCCCTCTCTTTCCTTCTGGTGTGCATTTCATTATTCTGTTAAGAACATCCTCTTCATTCATTCTCTCTACATATCCTGCCCATATTAATTCATGGATTTGGATTGGCAGTAGTAGGGTCCATGTTTGAAAGCCATTTTTCACAGTTCGTACACTTTTGGACCACTATGGCGTCGTTTCACACTTTTGCTGTAAGTTCTCAACCGTGGAAACAGAATGTTTCTGAACATAACCATTTTCAATTTCGATTGTTCTATAGGACATGGATGGATGCTTATTTATTTGCACTGAATGACAGCTAGCATTATCCATGACTATAAACAAGGTTCTTCTAATAAAATGAGTAACTGGTTTTTAAACCACTCTTTAAAAACACTTGTATTCATATCAGAATAAGATGAAGCTGAACTGCACACAAAAATCAACTTACGTTCAAAAACCCTGGCTTCTTATATGCAGCACACAAATATAATTCTTCTTCTTCCCTTTCCAGTAGGCCCTTCCCTTTAAACTTCCTCCCGTTGTAGAATGACGCCAAATGAAACAGGGAGAATGATTTTGAGAAATCCACCTTTCATCTAATTAAAAAAATTGGTCTCATCATTCTTGTGTTTAATTCTGTTCACTTTATATAAAAACACTACTCTTGCTTGAGCTATCTCAAATATTTCAAGCAAATTTATTTGTTCATCTTTCATTTTGTAGAGCGAAAACCCTACATTATTTTAAAAATATGCCTAACTGATATAACACTGCCAGAAAAAAGCGCTTATCATTTTCTGTCAAATTTTTTCTGCTGTAGGATATTCACCCGTATAATAAAATTCCATAACTAGAAAACATCATGTTATAGCAAAATTGAAAGTTAAGGGCATGGGAATGCGCGAAATGCTTATGGTCAGAGGGGAATGGTGGTGTGGTGGGAGTCACTTTGAGATGCGAGAAGAGAATTGTTGTTATGAACGTCTGTGCAGGCAACTTATGAATATTATTGAAATATGACTTATGAATAGTAACTGAAACTCCTGTGCAAGGTTTTTAGTAACCTGTGTGTGTGTGTGTGTGTGTGTGTGTGTGTGTGTGTCTCTCTCTCTCTCTCTCTCTCTCTCTCTCTCTCTCTCTCTCTCTCTCTCTCTCTCTCTCTCTCTCTCTCTCTCTCGAATCGTCTGGGCTACATGGGGTCGAGCATTATCATGCAGAAGAATGACACCATTTTTGAGCTTCCCGGGACGTTTATTCTTGATCCTGACCCATAAGCGTTTTAAGTTGTCTGCATATTGCTTATCGTTGATGTTGACACCAGGTTCTTAAAATCTAAGAGCAGCACACCCTTATAATAAAAAAATACGGTCACCATTACTTTTCCTGCCAAAGGTTGGGACTGACATTTTTTTGCGTTCGGAGATTGTGCATGCTTCCACTGCATACTCTGACGTTTGGATTCTGGTTCATAGTGATAACACCAAGACTCACCACCGCCAACAGTTTGGTGTAGAAAGGCATTACCTTGTTGTTCACCTAAAAGCAGAATGTTTTTCATCTTTCTGCAACAGATTTTAAGAAAACCAAATACTTTCTGCAAGCATTTCAGTAGTAACGTAGTTAAAATTGTTTGATGCAACGGCTCTCTCCGTTCTATACAAGTATTAAAATAATAATCCTTAAAATTTCAGGAGACAAAAATTGAGATATTTTTAGATTTAGGTTTTCGGAAATATAAGGTCTATCAGGATTTATTTGAATAAATTTGTAAATTACATTTAAATATATTGATATTATAGGATATTGATTTTAGGTTGATATAAAAAATCAGTCCAGAAATACACAACTATCCGGATTGTGAATTACTACGCCGGAGCGCGGCCGCGTGACTCAGTCTGCCGGCTGCAGCCGGCGCTCTCACTTCAATAGATTACATGTAACCTTTACCGCTGGCCTCTCATCGGAAATTTATCGGTATATTAGGCCTATTGAGTCACTAACATAGATTTTGTTATTGAATTGATTCGTTTATTCGTATCTGTTTTTATGCAACAATTTATTTTTTTTAGAAATTTTACTGCAGCAAATTTTTTACGCGTTTTTCGTTAATACGGTGGACGATCTTTCTGCAGGCCTCGTTTCCTTTCTGCGACAATGTCGCACTGTCGCCCGTTATTCTGCTTTGGGGGTTGTTCATAGCGCATCAAACGATGTAATGATAAGGCCGAACGCAAATTTTTCTGGTCATCAGTAAGCAGTCGTGGAATTCACTGAGCAGCAACTTTGTGATAGCCAAGACTATGAATGATAGAATGAACAGTTCCCACGCTGATGCTCAACATTTGAGACAGTTCTCTAACTTTGATGCACCTATTTGCGCGTAAAGCAGTTTCCAGCTGTCTCACATTTTCATCTGATGCTGCAACATGTGCAGGTCCGGGATGGGCCATATCTTTAATGGATTCTCTTCCTTGTCGAAATTTATTGCACCATTCAACCACTGTCGTATGAGCATATGAGAATAACTATATTCACCATATATAACTTTCATTCTCGTATAAATTTCCATTGGCTGACGCCCCTCAGATTATCTTTGGACAGATTTTCTATCATAGATGCCATTTTTCAACCCAGTTACAACGCTTAGAAAAGAGCAAACTGCAAATATTTTTGACAGATGCGTTACTAGTACTTAAACAGACAATATAAACAAATGAATTCCATTGCCATGGCGACGAAGTCACGGTTGCGCAGATCAAACGTGTTTCTATTGAACAATCCTCATATTTATGATATAACTACTACGTCTGGGAGTAGTTATATTGGTTTTCCGTGTATGCAGATGCATCATAAAAATAACCAATGCTTGCAAAAAGGGGGGAGGAATAGTGACAGTGATGTTGATGCTGATTGGTTTGATAATAATGATATCAAGCCAGCTCTCCGTGTGTTTGAACGAGGATCTGTTATAATAGTGCCAGTTGATGAAAATTGGTCAGACTCACTGTATTTCATAGTTGTTTGATTTAGACTAATTAAATTAGCTAGTGGAGTGTAAATTTAAGCACCATAAGTTTAAATAATGAAGACTCAAACAAAATTTCTTTATGCTATGAAACAGTATGTTAAGGCTATTATTATTCCGGCTGTACAATGTTTACAGATTTTCTGGATCCAAAGATTACAGAAGTGATTGAATTCTTAGCTTCCACTGCTGCTTGTCCATCCAAAGTTCTTCAATTTCTCGTTCCCTCAATATAGTCTGAATTTCTTCTATCCAGGTGATTGGAGGTCTTCCTCTTTTCCTTCTTCCTGGTGGGGGGTGCATTCCATAACTCTCCTTGGCAATCTTTCCTGTGTCATGTCAATCACACACAGTCCATACCACTGTAATTTTTTGTTTGGATAAAATCAACAATTGAATTTTTCACATTTATTCTATCCTTAATGACTTCATTTG
The DNA here is from genome assembly GCA_034769895.1 of Magicicada septendecula. NCBI lineage: Eukaryota > Metazoa > Arthropoda > Insecta > Hemiptera > Cicadidae > Magicicada > Magicicada septendecula. The sequence continues at coordinate 297,040,850 of CM068373.1, read as the reverse complement.
TAATTTTCTCATGTCTGGATACTCTTGCAGAACTTCCATCTCTGCCGTCATTAATTTTGTTCTTGTGTCTTTATTAGCAGTCCAAACGTCTGAACCGTAAGTCATGATTCCTCTAACAATGGTTTTAAATATTGTGGGTTTAGTTTCTCCTATGTATGTTAAGGTTATTTTGTTAAAATGTATATACATTTGATCAAAATACTAAGACTATATATCAAATTTTCACAGAAAGTGCTTAAAAATGATATTTAAAAGTGGTATTATTTTGTTAAAAGATAAATTTGCTACAATTTTTTTATATGATGCTAAAAATGGTGGTTCAGCAGGGTATGACATGAAAAGAAAAACCGTGGTATTGAAAGTGTTAAAGAATTGGAGCAAAAACATATATTGAATATATTCATTGGTCATTCTTGTAAATGTATTTATTGTGGTGTTTATTTTTTCAGGTCGGAGCCGTCTCGGAATAACGTGCCAAAAATGAGCAGAAGTGGTGGTGGTAACAAGGGAGAATGGCAGCAGACAAAAACAAAGAGAAGGAAAAAACATAAAGAAGTAGATATTGAAAATAAAGAAATAAGGTACAATTTTGACTCGGATAGATTTCCAAACGGCAGTGGTAGGAACCACTATAGGTCTGTATCGTTAGCGTGCCGTAATTATAGAGAACCACAGGCTTCTGTAAGTACAGAAGCAAACGACACAAAGAAAAGGAGAAATCCATCAGCTGATACATCAAGTGAGAAGAAAACGTATATACCAGCTGAACACAATAAGCCTCATGGAAGAGGGGGGAGACACAAATATTGTATGGGCTATAGACGTCTGGAAAGTTTATCGGTGAAGACTTCTTCAGAAATTCTTCCAGAGCTGGCAAACAGTCATAGCGGTTTTGAAGAGTTGCTAAAGAGTAGAAGCCTTAGTTTTGATCAGATGTATCTGATAATGAAAGTGTTGGGCAAGATATGTCGGGCTGATTTTCAGAGATTAGTTGGAAGCGTTCTGGCACAGACAAGTGTACCTGAATTCGTTGATAACCTGCGTCTAACTATTTCATCATTACCTACTGAACGTACTGGTTCATATAAAATAGATAAGTTTGATTCATTTTTTGAAAATTTGTTAATATTTTATCAGACTCTTCTGGACACCTCACCCAGATCAGCTGTCAATATTTTAAACAGCTTACTTCGGTTTACAGAGATCAACATGAACAATGTGCGTGATCTCTTATATGTTAATTTAAACGAAGAATTTTTCACCAAATTACGGATTATGCAAGAAGACGTAAAAAGCCTACTTGAAGAAAATAAAAAGAAGGAGGAAGCTAAAGAAAAGAATCAGATCTTTCCTGAACCTTTGGACAATATAAGAGACATATGTTTGTATCCGGAACCAAATGACATACATTTACAGCCAGCCCCTGTTAGGCCGAACATTGTTCGTGGCGGTTACACAAATCCAAAACACTATCTTGACGTTCAGTTTAGGCTTTTACGTGAAGATTTTATTTCCCCTTTAAGAAAAGGCATCAACGATTTTATTCACAAACATTCTGATAATAAAGCTAAGAAATACTATAATAACATCAGAATATACAAAAAGGTTAGGTTTTTGAAGACCAGAATTTCTCTGGATAAAGTCGGTTACATAATTTGCTTTGATGTTGACAACACGATGAAGAATATCAACTGGGAGTTTTCAAAAAGATTTATGTACGGCTCGTTGCTGCTGTTCACTAACAACAATTTTGAGACGTTCTTTATGGGAACTGTGATAAACAGAGACGTAGAGGATTTGAAGAATAAACAGGTAACTGTACAGCTGGTGAGCATAGGCAGTGGTGGCGACGACAATCTGCTCAAGTGCGATTATTTAATGGCCGAGTCGGAAGTGTACTTTGAGCCTTATTTTCATGTACTGAGAGCTTTACAAAACATGGATACCAAAAATTTTCCTCTTGACAAATACATTGTCAACGTACACACATATATAGATGTCCCCTTATACCTGAAAAATGGATTAGACATATATGAAATGACCGTGAAATCTGATGTGCGTAGTTTTCACATCCTGGACAACAGATCGTGGCCACGACATGAAGATCTTTGTTTGGACGAGTCACAATACCGTGCGTTCAGAGCGGCCTTAACAAACGAATTGGCCGTTATACAAGGTCCTCCAGGCACAGGTAAAACCTATATTGGTTTAAAAATAATGGAAACTTTGTTGAGAAACAAGATTGTATGGAACCAACCGAATGAAGTGCCCATATTAGTTGTATGTTATACGAATCATGCATTGGATCAGTTTTTAGAGGGCATTCTAAAGTGTACAACAAACATTATTCGGATTGGAGCGCAGAGCAGAAATGAAATGCTCGAACCGTTTAATTTGAAAAACCGAAGACGTTACTATGGTTACGAAAGGGGTCAGTCTGCACTTATGAATGACTTGAAAAAAAAGATGTCCACCATTTTGAATAATATAAAGACACTGCAGAATGATTTAGACAATATTCAAAATCACGAAGGAATAATTTCTTTGAAATTTTTGTGCAACATAATGACACTGAAGGAAAGGTTATATTTTAATAACAATTCAAATTTAATTGCGTGGCTGTTGGAAGAAGTACAACCCACTGTCACAAAGTCTAGTTTTGATTTAATCGATGAAGAGTATACTTTTCTTGATACAAATGAAAACAATATAGATGTACTGGATAATGACGAAGACTTTGAAAATTTACAAAGAATGCAAGCAATGTATGTCGATACATTTGATATATGCAGCACAGAAGACAAATCGGAGTTTGCCAAATTAACTTTTGCATGTACTATTCAGAATGTCGAAAAGAAATACCATGAATTAGTCGATAAAGTGACTGCCATGATTAATTCAGATAAACGTAAAAGATCCGACTTCAAGTCTGGTGAACTCCAAAACTTGAGAAAAGCTATAAGTGACTTGCAGGAAATTTTAGATTACATAAGGATGAAATTGAATAACAAAGATAAGGTGAAAGAAAATAGAAACAGTGATTTACAGGCATGCAAGGATATCCAAACACTGCCGTATAACGACAGATGGATATTGTATAAATTGTGGTTAGAAAGGCTAAAAGTGTGGTACAAAGATAAGATACGAAACCAGGAACGATCATACAGGAACGATGGATTAAATTTTGAAGAAGCCCGTCAGATGGAAGATCTAAAAGTACTCAAAACTGCTGACGTGGTCGGCACCACTACGACAACTGCTGCAAAGTTACAAGCCATGCTAAAGGCTTTACAACCAAAAATAGGTAAGTAGATTTATGTCATTATCTCAGGGGTCTCAAAACATTTTCACTTGAGGGCCGAATTGAAAAATCTTGGAAGTCAGGCGGGCCAACAAAATATATATATATATATATATATGTGTGTGTGTGTATTGTAAATAAACGAGATCCCTGGTGTTAAAAATTAAATGTATTTGATTTAATTTTAAGTTAAGCTAAAATTCGATTATAATGAAATCTCGTGTTACAACTCGAAATGAACTCTCTTTAAAATATTTGCAGTAATAATCTTTAGTAATAATTGATAAATAAAAGTTTGATAATTATAGTGAATAATAAGTTAATCGCTGGTCGGTGGATGAATGTAGCCGTAGCGTCGATCTTACAACGGAACTCCTCTTCTCGGTCAAGTGTCGTCAGTGTACGTAACGTTAAGTCTCGTCTGGACAAACAATTTATAATAATATACACTTTCACGTACCTGTTCGTGATACTGGAAGTTCTGAAGTTCACTTACCAAAAAATAAGCTGTCAAGATGCACTTAATACCAGCTTGCTTTATCAACAAGGTTATATCACTCCTTGTGTGCAATAAGGGCACCACATGGGTTTATTTTAGGAAAATTCCCATGAAAAACCAATTAATAAAATTTAGAATTTGATAAATTCACTTTAAACTTTGTTTAAATGCTTGATGCATTCACTACAATTCAAATCTAATATAGTAGAGTCTCTATTCAGAGTTATCTCCCTGTACTCAATGTTAATTATTAATTCACTATTTGAAATAAATATGATCAAGGTTTATGCTGAATAAAATCTGGGTTTATTTTACCCTTTGAAAATAAAATCAACAATTAAAATACAATTGATACGTTAATATAAATTTGAAGTTACTTTGTCCGTTTACAATACGGTCTAGCTCAGTTAGAACAATAAACTCTTATATCTATTAACAATTTGACTTTTAATTATATAATATACCTCACGGGTAGGCTCTTTGAAATACAATAAAGAACTATCCTATGCCTTGACAGACGTTAATAATAATAATTAATTATTTGGCCTTTTTTGTAAAACTCGTAATTATTTTTTCTGGTTAGCGTTTGTTACGCTGACTTATTAACTAACATATATTTTTAACACTTAGTACTAATACAAATATCTTAAATTGGATTGATAAATCCGCTAAGTAAATTGAATCGGTGTATACAATTGAAAGTTTTTTTGTTCTTGCGTCAGTACAATTTTTGTGGTAAATAATGATCAGTGCAAGCAGAGAAATAAAATAAATTGTCAGAGTGTTACCTTCTTTCTTTTAATCGTATAGATTAAAATTTAATAAAACACTCCAGTGATCTGGTTAATTAGGCCTACACTTCACACGAACTATGAACGGAGAGTCGGCCCTCTTCTGACTAAATCTGGGCTATGTTAAATACTGATTATACAACTCTCTCTTTTGTTCTAAAATCACGCACAAATTAAAATATTCACTTTACTTTTGAAGCACTTCCTTGTAGTAAATTGCAGTATCGTTAAATGTCTTGAAGAAAATTTTAAACGGTTTACTATTGTTGTACTAATTTCAGTTATTAAAAATATTGCGGTGACGAGCGACAACTGTCTCGCTCGAGATGATGACAAAAAGTGTAACGAATTCTCTCCGTTTTTGATTATATACCCCCTCGCTTCACAGGGCTTAGGCGGTAAGATCGTTTAATAAACTCTCTTCTGATTGGTTCTGATAACCGTTACAAAATGACGTATTGTTTTTTAACCGTCGTCCGGCGAACGTTGTTGACAACTGTCGTTGTTGTTGGTTTTACCCAAACAATTTCTTCCTTTTTAACAATAAATGATGCTACCGCGCACTACGCACTTATTATAGTTTCGATCGCGAGGTTATTACCATCAAATTAAAGTTTAGTTTATGGGCTTCAATTTGATGTGGCTTAACACAGGTTTTAACCTCGTTTTCTTTGACAACGCTCATAAAGAATGTTTAGAAACATGGTTTCTCACTGTCGTCTGCTAGCGATGCATAATGCGAGCATTCCCTATCTTTTGACATTTCGTGTTTCATATTGCGTTTTCTTTATAACGTCTTTGTTTGAACACTAACACATCTGTGATTATACTTAATAGTGTAACCCCTCTATTTTATTTTATTTTATTTTATTTTTTTTGAAAGAGGGGCCACTAGTTATTTAAAACTAGGCCAGAGCCTAGGGTAGCCAAAACTGCGCTGGGTCCAGTATGACGGGACTTGCAATTAAACTCGTTGTTTAGCAACAATAACAATTTTATTTAGCTATTTCAAATAACATGCAAGTATCACCCCCAGTGTACAATCCTCTGAAAATATGCAAGTATCCTTTCATCAAATTAAATTACATGTAGACATCAGCATAATAATATCTCCCAAATATAAATAAATATAACATCAATCAATATGGACACATAATTACACACAAATAAATAGTTACATAAATACACATGGCGCACACATATCGATATACACACATATATACTACACACATGTTCACCTGGCAGGCAGCTCAGAGACATTTAACCATGCCACCGAAGAATACCATCTTCAGTATCAGTGACCTAGATCCCCATCCCAAAATACTGTAAAAGGGTAAAGTGCCCAGCCTCCATAAACTTTCATAAACCAAACCATTAACCAGTCCAGTTATGACTGCTTGCAACCAATGAAATTATCACAAGAATTCAAAATTTTAGAAAGGTTCCCCCAGATAGGACTGCGCCATGGCCAGGTCAACATGGCTGCACGGCCGTACGAATGTATAACAGAATTTATGATTAGAAGTAAGAATCAATAGTGTACTCATATTAACAACTGCACTAGTAGTACACTGGCTATGGCAGTAAAAGAACTGAATGAAATTTTACTCATTTGAATTATTACTGAGCTAAGATAATTTTTATAAAGTATATATAATATGGTTTATGATTGAACCAATAGTGTGCTCATATTAACAACTGCACTAGTAGTACACTGGCTATGGCAGTAAAAGAACTGAATGAAATTTCACTTATATTGAATCATTACTGAGTTAAGATAATTTGTATAAAATATATATAATACGGTTTATGATTGAACCAATAGTGTGCTCATATTAACAATTGCACTAGTAGTACACTGGCTATGGCAGTAAAAGAACTGAATGAAATTTCACTTATATTGAATTATTACTGAGTTAAGATAATTTTTATAAAATATATATAAAGACAATTTTAATTAAAAAAAATACTTTATAACATCAGCCCCCAATAAAACACATTTGAGTTGTTTCTACAGAATTGGCTTGGCCACAGGCGAGGCCATGCGCACCACCAGATCCAGCAACCTAAAACATGCTATAGACCTGTTACTAACGGTGACGTCCACAGGTTACAGCACCTCCCCAAACCTTTAAATCTACAAAAAAACGAAACCCATATAGCTATGAATACCCTTAATCAATGTAAGCATAATTCACCCCCTACAAATCAGTAAAATGAAGTCACACACACTTTTACCCTTAAAGAAAATTTCTCAGCAAAATTCGGTAGCGCATGACCCCGTCCGGGCTCACACCTACTCAGGGGGCATAAGCCTTAATAAAATATACTGACAAAATTTAAAAGCACTAATTGTCTCGCTGGACTTGTGTCCCAACAACTTTGATTGGAGATGCTCCAGGAAGAGAATACGGTGTTCTACATTGTAGAGGCCAAAATATAGATAAATGGGTTAAATGTCACCTGTGAAATCCGGCACAAAACCTGATGTATTGTCTAATTCTTCCTCCCGACGGCACAGACGGAGAATCACTCGTGTAATACCATTGGTGGCAGATGATCGGCCACCCGCTGAAGTGGATCGAGATCGTCTTAGGTCGGGAACCCGAAGAGTCGCTTAGTCGATTATCTAGTCATGATAGATATTAGCAGACAACAAAATCAGACTGATGGCCGCCGGGAGAAATTGGTAACTGTTTCGTGTTCGGCTGCCTGACGAATACTACTCAGAGCAGTGACAAGTCAAACGTTACGTATCAGTCCTCATAGAGCGCGCACGGATCGCGAACCAGGCATGCAGATAACGGCTTATACTTCGCTCAAATAATTAATTCACAAACCCCCGCAATGACCGTCACATAATTAACTAGGAAAATGGCCGAGTATTCCAAAACTCGGCACACCCCCACTCCAAAAGGGCAACATGGTTGCCCCAATTGGAACTCAGTGGTACCCTGCAGTGTACCATCCTTATATACCATACTCAAGTTGTTATCGGTTTTCCCATCAGTCATGGCTCCCAGGAGAACAGATGCTCAGAAGGAAAACGAAAGAGCAGAAGAAGACATGTAACGTGTAAGTGTGTAGCCACCGCAGGCTGACCTGATCAGGGCCAGCCTACGGCAAGAAGAGACAGCGAAGAAAAGACGAAAGAAGGTACGGGAGCTCCCTGAGCACTGGCCCCCCGAGACATGCCCAACTATTTTTGAGAAACCGACACAAACACAACAGGGCGGCAAGCCCTATAGTTACCAGAGGGACTAGCCCCAAAACGCCAAACAATAACCGTGTTTCAGAATCACCGAAGAAAAGGGGATCTGGTCTCCCTGACCCAATAATCTCACTTTCATGTATATGTATACATATCCATAATCCCATACGTGTGTGTGCTCCAAGGGCTCTCTACTCTCCTTTTTTTTTTTTTTTTTTGGGCAGGTTAGGAAAATTAGGAAGAAGGAAAGGGCAAGGATCATTGAAGATCAAGGCCTGGAACAGAAGGTAAGGACATGGCTCTCTCCAGAAAAAAGGAAAATGGGAGAGAACCAAGGCTCGCGCAGGCAGGGGCGCATCCCTGAAGTAGACGAACACCACTGGGACTGTGGGGAACACCTACCCGCTACCATTTATCAACTCCCCCCCCATAGCACACACCTCCCCGAATAACCTCCATCCCTACCTAAATGGGGACCGGCAAGTTCCCCCCCTTTCTATCAGCCCGTCCGCCCGATGTGGCAGGGCTTCAACTTCGAGACGTGAGAGACTATCTCTTTAGAAGTACCTCCCGGTTCGCCCAACCTAGCCGTCACAGGCGACGCGAACCCCAGGATGCGGTACGGCCCCGACCAGCGGTAGCACAGCTTGGCGGCTCTTTTATCGGCAGCTGAGCTGATCGGGTGGCTCTGGCAGTAGACCAAATCTCCTACCTTAAAGGGATTTGGAATACGCCCCTGATTGTACCGAGTACGGACGCGCTCGTGCGCACGAAGCAAATTCTTCCGGGCCTCTTTGCACCTATCTGCCGTCCTAATGTCCGGATTACTCGGCAGAAGATCGTCTATGTTCCATAAGTTGGCCAAGGGAAGCGTAGGCGAGAAACCAAACATAACTTCAAAAGGAACGGCCTTATGGCTGTCATGCAGGGCCGTATTGAAAGCTAGCTGTAACCACTTAAGGTTCTGGTCCCAGGTGGTCTGTTGTTCCGCATGATAGGCGATGAGTGCGGACCGGAGATTCCTGTTGAATCTCTCCGCGTGGGACGGCTGTGGTTAATAGGGGGAAGTGGTTACATGTTTGATGCCATTAGTGAAGCACATTCGCCGAAAGTCGCCGGAAATAAATTGTGGACCATTGTCCGAGACAATGATGGCCGGAAGACCGAAGTGCTGAAATACATGACTCTGGAGCGCGTTTATGGTCAATCGAGCAGTTGCCTGCCGTAAGGGCAGTAGCCAGGCAAACTTCGAAAAAGCATCCACACAGACAAGTAGGTAAGCATTACCTGACTTGCTACGCGGGAAGGGTCCCACGTAGTCGATGAATAGTTTCTCCATCGGTCTGCTCTCCACATCAGATGACAACAGCCCTAACTTTGTGTTTTGGGCAGGCTTGCTTAAGCCACAGAGATGACATGCCTTCACCCGAGTTGCTATGTCCCTATCCATGCCCTTCCAGATGAAGTTTTTCCTAATACTGGAAATGGTCTTCGAAATTCCCTTATGTCCACCTACCGGGGAATTGTGATAGTAGCTGAAGACCATGGGCACGAGTTTGCTAGGCAGCACTATCTTCGGGGCCCGTCCTTTCTTCTCTCTGCAACATAGGACGCCCCTGGACAAGAAGTAGGGGACCTGCACGTTACCCTCTTTTAGATTTTGGATGATCGGACCCAACTCTTCATCATTTAACTGATGGGGCAACACATCAGTAAAAGCTAAAGGAAAGTCCAGTAGAACAGAACAGGGTTGCTCCGGCTGGGCTTCGCTGGGCTGGGAGAACATACGGGACAAAGCATCTGCAACCACATTTTGAGTTCCCCGAATGTGTTGCACCTTAAATTTAAAGGATGAGATTTTAACCACCCATCGTCCAATCTTACCCAGCTGCCGGGGATGAGCGAGAAGCCAAGAGAGAGCCTGGTTGTCGGTCTCGAGCAGGAACTCAGCGTGTTCCAGAAAACGCCTGAACTTATCTAGAGCGTATACAACAGCCAAACACTCTAGCTCATACACTGAAGACTTCCGTTCTTGTTGGGTCAAAGTTCTAGAAATGAAGGCCACAGGCTGCCTAGCACCATCAACGACTTGGGACAGAACCGCCCCGAGCGCCACCGAACTCGCATCCGTCTGTAAGATAAACTGTCTCGAGAAGTCTGGCATCCTCAGTACTGGAGGGGAAATAATGGCTTCCTTCAGAGTCTCGAAAGCCTTCTGTTGCTTTTCCCCCCATACAAATTTGGCGCCCTTCTTCCGGAGTTTATTCAGAGGTGCCGCAATCTCCGCCGCGTTTGGGATGAAACGTCGATAGAAATTGACCATCCCCACAAATCTCGCGATGCCTTTGGCATCCTTTGGTGGGGGAAAGTCCCTGATCCCCTGTGTTCGCTCAGGATCCACAGTGACACCTCTATGGGAAATCAGGTGGCCCAGAAAAGAAATTTGTGTCTGGGCAAACTTCACCTTTTCTGGATTGACAGTGAGGCCGGCACCCCTCAACCTGCACATCACCTCTTCAAGATGATCCAAATGTTCCTCGTACCCCTTGCTGTACACCAGCAAGTCATCAAGATAATTAAAAACGTACTTGAACTTGACATCGTGAAAAACGGTGTCAAGCAAACGGGTGAGTGTTTGGGCCCCTACCGCTAGACCCATAGGAACCCTAGTATACTGATAGAGGTTCCACGGAACACAGAATGCCGTGTAGGGCCTACTTTCTTTCGTCAAGGGAATCTGGTGATATGCAGAGTTGAGGTCAATGATGGTAAAATACCTCGCCTCACTGAACCAATCGAACGCGGAATGAAGGTCAGGAAGTGGGACCGAATCTACCTCGATGTTAGCATTCAGCTTGCGGTAGTCGATGACCATCCTGTGCTTACCTCCAGGCTTGGGCACTAGGAACGCTGGACTGGCATAACTGGACTGAGAAGGTTCAATCACCCCTTGATCTAATAATTCTTGAACCTTCTCCCTCAAGATGCTCATCTTCGGAGGGGCAAACTTATAAGGGTGGGAGCGCACCACCTTGGAGTCCGTTAGGCGGATCTTATACTCCAAGAGATGTGTGAGCCCAAGGGCCGGAGTTAATACAGTGGGGAAACGCTCACACAACTGATCTAAAGCGGACCGCTGGGACTGGGAGAGGTGGTCTCTAGATGTGTCGGGGCACTTAACCTCTTGGATACCTTGCCTGGTCCCCTGATATCCAAGGAAAGGGATTACAACTCCCCGATTAAATTTAAAATAGCATTGGTGCTCTTGGATGTCAATAACGAGACCACTTTTGCAGATGAAATCGGCACCAATAATGCCTTCAACTCCCAGAGCAGGAGAAACCAGAAAGCTCCACACCCAAGAAAATCCCTCGATTTTGAACTTGAAAGAAACTACCCGGGAAATGGGCAGAATTTCCTGGGATGCCGTCCAGCACACTACGGAAGACTGTTCCGACCTTTTAATTAAACCCTGTCGTTCAAGGTCCTCGCACACTTTGGATGAAATGATAGATCTTGCTGATCCGGAGTGAACTAATGCTCTGAGTTGACTCTTTTTCAACTCCAACAGCAAGAAGGGGCATACGGAAGTGGGCCTAGAGATGGTTTGGAGGACCTTGATGCCCAAAGACTTGGGACCTACAACTGGCCTGGAGGCGCGTACCTTAGAAGACCTGCGACAGGTAGGGGAAGACCTCCGACATATCTTCCCCTCATTGACCCTTTTCTGAATGACCTTGGGCGCCTTGGGGAGGGACGTTGGACTCGACCCAACCCCGGTACAAAATCGTCTGACGTGGCCCAACCTACCACACTTAAAACAAGTCACATTAGGCGAACGACGGCGCCTCTCGCTACAAGAGTTTATAATTCTATTTTCATTACCGCATGAGGATGGAACGATTCGCCCCCCATGCCTCTCGTGTCTTAACTTATCATGGGTCACGTGCTCACGGGACTCGTCAATCCCCTGGACCGTTCTAGAAAACACACATAGCCGTTCGAGGTCCGCAAAACAACGTGGACACCAAACGGGATCTCTCTTGGGGCGTCACCCCTTCTAAAATTCTTCCAACGACATCCTTCTCGGGCAACCCTAACCTCAAAACCCGAGCACATTTACGGATATCCTGCACAAAATCCCTCAACGCCTCTCCGTTGGCCTGTGCACGATAGAACCGGCTAAGTTTCAAATGCTCACGTTGCCGACGGGGTATGAAAGAGTCCAACACCTCCCCATGGAGAGAGTCGATACTGCCACCATGACGCTGAGTGCGGGTGACCAGCTCAGCCAATGAACCCCGGCAATATGGATATATAACAGACAAGAGGACATCCTCGGGCAGCCCCGGAAACTCCGCCAACTGCAGGACGATATCCAGGAAAACCAACAATTTGCCCACATCCTGTCCATCTACCACCGGAAGTCTCTGGAGAATGCCGGAAATAGGGTTGGGTAGTTTCTGGTAACCTACCCCCGCCAGAATCACAATTCAAAACCCACAACAACAAACATAATTCCCACGAAACACCTAACACAAACATAACCTACAAAACATATTAACAAGAATCGGAAAAACTCAAGTACTGTCCTTCCTTTGAGTAGACCCCCGGGTTCCCTAGCGCTGCGAAAACCCGATCCACTCCAGAACCAACTCTCCGTCAGCCGCCAGACTCAAAGAAGAAACGACATCAGACACTAACACTAACATACAATCCACACCACCGAACAACTACCACAACATATAACAATTCAACAAGACATTTATTATAACTTCCATGACTAAGTCGGGTCAATGACAGTACCGACTTCCGGTCAGGCCATACCGCATCCAGTTAACCTCTCGCGCTATTACTTCATAACTATTTATATAACAGGCAGCCATTCCCCCGGCAACACCCCCGCGCCCTCCGGTAAGGTCCAATCTCAACAATAATAAAAACCCCAACTAAAACGCATGCCACGTGGCGGCACCAGGTTTACAATTGAAATCCCATAGCATCTACCAATTATTTTCATTTTCAAATATTGCTGATGTTTGATGTTCTTTCCAAACTATTTCCGAGTTTGCAAGCCCCGTCACACCACAGGACCCAAGGGTTCGACCAAAGAATCGATCGCGCTCTGCTACCATTTGTAATCCCTCTTTCAACTTTTAGACTTTATTTAAAAAAAAAAAAAAAAACTTGTTTTATTTTATTTTATTTTTATTTTATTTTATTTTATTTTATTTTTTTTGAAAGAGGGGCCACTAGTTATTTAAAACTAGGCCAGAGCCTAGGGAAGCCAAAACTGCGCTGGGTCCAGTATGACGGGACTTGCAATTAAACTCGTTGTTTAGCAACAATAACAATTTTATTTAGCTATTTCAAATAACATGCAAGTATCACCCCCAGTGTACAATCCTCTGAAAATATGCAAGTATCCTTTCATCAAATTAAATTACATGTAGACATCAGCATAATAATATCTCCCAAATATAAATAAATATAACATCAATCAATATGGACACATAATTACACACAAATAAATAGTTACATAAATACACATGGCGCACACATATCGATATACACACATATATATACTACACACATGTTCACCTGGCAGGCAGCTCAGAGACATTTAACCATGCCACCGAAGAATACCATCTTCAGTATCAGTGACCTAGATCCCCATCCCAAAATACTGTAAAAGGGTAAAGTGCCCAGCCTCCATAAACTTTCATAAACCAAACCATTAACCAGTCCAGTTATGACTGCTTGCAACCAATGAAATTATCACAAGAATTCAAAATTTTAGAAAGGTTCCCCCAGATAGGACTGCGCCATGGCCAGGTCAACATGGCTGCACGGCCGTACGAATGTATAACAGAATTTATGATTAGAAGTAAGAATCAATAGTGTACTCATATTAACAACTGCACTAGTAGTACACTGGCTATGGCAGTAAAAGAACTGAATGAAATTTTACTCATTTGAATTATTACTGAGCTAAGATAATTTTTATAAAGTATATATAATACGGTTTATGATTGAACCAATAGTGTGCTCATATTAACAAATGCACTAGTAGTACACTGGCTATGGCAGTAAAAGAACTGAATGAAATTTCACTTATATTGAATCATTACTGAGTTAAGATAATTTGTATAAAATATATATAATACGGTTTATGATTGAACCAATAGTGTGCTCATATTAACAATTGCACTAGTAGTACACTGGCTATGGCAGTAAAAGAACTGAATGAAATTTCACTTATATTGAATTATTACTGAGTTAAGATAATTTTTATAAAATATATATAAAAACAATTTTAATTAAAAAAAATACTTTATAACATCAGCCCCCAATAAAACACATTTGAGTTGTTTCTACAGAATTGGCTTGGCCACAGGCGAGGCCATGCGCACCACCAGATCCAGCAACCTAAAACATGCTATAGACCTGTTACTAACGGCACCTACGGGTGACGTCCACAGGTTACAGCACCTCCCCAAACCTTTAAATCTACAAAAAAACGAAACCCATATAGCTATGAGTACCCTTAATCAATGTAAGCATAATTCACCCCCTACAAATCAGTAAACTGAAGTCACACACACTTTTACCCTTAAAGAAAATTTCTCAGCAAAATTCGGTAGCGCATGACCCCGTCCGGGCTCACACCTACTCTGGGGGCATAAGCCTTAATAAAATATACTGACAAAATTTAAAAGCACTAATTGTCTCGCTGGACTTGTGTCCCAACAACTTTGATTGGAGATGCTCCAGGAAGAGAATACGGTGTTCTACATTGTAGAGGCCAAAATATAGATAAATGGGTTAAATGTCACCTGTGAAATCCGGTACAAAACCTGATGTATTGTCCATTTCTTCCTCCCGACGGCACAGACGGAGAATCACTCGTGTAATACCATTGGTGGCAGATGATCGGCCACCCGCTGAAGTGGATCGAGATCGTCTTAGGTCGGGAACCCGAAGAGTCGCTTAGTCGATTATCTAGTCATGATAGATATTAGCAGACAACAAAATCAGACTGATGGCCGCCGGGAGAAATTGGTAACTGTTTCGTGTTCGGCTGCCTGACGAATACTACTCAGAGCAGTGACAAGTCAAACGTTACGTATCAGTCCTCATAGAGCGCGCACGGATCGCGAACCAGGCATGCAGATAACGGCTTATACTTCGCTCAAATAATTAATTCACAAACCCCCGCAATGACCGTCACATAATTAACTAGGAAAATGGCCGAGTATTCCAAAACTCGGCACAATAGCTATTTATAACTGTACAATATTAAATCTTAACATAATTAAGGCGATACATTATTATCGAAAATTCTTATTTCTAATTACATTTTGTTTGGCCTACTCAATTTAACTTATCCATTAACAATTGAGTGGTGATATTTCATATTACATTTAGTTATATTGATTGTTCAGTAAATTTTATGTTCACTAGGAGTCCTTTTTCCTTATTAATTTACTGACAAACGTTTGTTTAGGCATGGTCTAGACATATTTTTAGCATATGTTTATGCTTTAATAATTGTTACTAGTTACATTTTGTATAATAAGGAAGTTACTCATCCATATAAGGTTTCCTTTTATAATTACTTTTACTCACTAATATTACATCTGGGTTTGTAATGCTAGTTTTAATAAACATTGTGGCCATAGGTAATCTAGTCATAGGCTTTGTCATTTACTGGTCATGGTTCATTTACTTTCAGCCAAAATGCTGTTGCTGATATTACATTATTTTCGTCATTATTTAATTGGTTTATTCAACAGATGACATTACATTTATGTCATGGACTGGCTTGTTTGACAGCTTATTGTGAACTTGGCATGTCCATTAGTTAGAGTCTGTCATAGTATTGGTTGTAGTGTCATGCAGTGTATTCGTCACTGCTTCTTGGGATCCTTCTTCTTCCTTCTTCTTTGTTGGTCCTTCTCTTCTTTGCTACTTTCATCATAAATGATTCATTAATGTCACTACAGTGTAATTATCTACCCTTTTGGTGAACGTCTAGGTTATGTAACATTTTGTGGTAATATATATATATATATATATATATATATATATATATATATATAAACACACACATATTCAAATACTTTTTGCTACAGTCTATTTCTTGATGCATATATAATTTATTTAATATTTATAAATCCTTTACCTCAAGATGTTTTATTCCCTTATTTTGGTACATGTTTCAGGAAGCGTATTGTTCCCATCTTCAAGAATAATACAACAACCAATGGTATATACAAAACTAAATGCCAAGTTTGCAATAAATGTTATATAGGACAAACAAAAAAAAAAAAAACTACAAAACGTTATTTTGAACATCTAAATGCCTACAAAAAAAACAGAAATATATAAATCTTATTTGGCTACACATGCAATATAAACACAGGACATGAATTCCCAGACATAACCAACATGAAACTAATAAAACACATACACTCAAAGGAACCATAATGAACATTTGGAAAAATTTACAGATATACAAACATAAAACACAAAACAAAACTAATACCTGAACAAATACAAATCAATACAAAACATGACAGAATTTTCAAAGCACTCAACATGGAAAATACTCAAAATACTAATATATACACCACAATCACATACAGTAATACCAATTTAAAGTGTTAAAGGTCAACAGAAAACCACAACAACAACCGACCAACACAGAAGTACTTCACAAGATTCAAAATTAGGAACGCTGAAGATGGGAACACGAAGCTTCCCTAAACATCTTCCAAATAAAGAAAAGACATCTTGAGGTAAAGTCATTATAAATATTAAATATATATATAGTAAAGTTATTTCTTATGTATTATTTTTTGACTTTCTTATGTACATATGGGATGCATGAAGTTGCTTCTGACAAATAATGTCTGACCATTTTGGGTCAAATTTTGATGCTCCTATGAATTTCAAGTGTTCGTCTGACAAGTTAGCCCTTTATTTTGATTTTATACTTATTTCTTGTTTAGTTATTTAGTAAAATGTTATAATAGTTGAAGTATTTTCACGATCTATTTAAAAACTGCACGCAGCATCGGCCGGATTGCCGCGGGCTGGAGAATGACCCTTCGCAGGCCGGGGTAGTTTGGAGACCCTGCATTGTCTTAACCCTTAGGTTGCCGGACGTTCCAACACAAGCTTGTATACGAGGGTCAGCTGGAAAGTTCGCGGAGCGACATCTTTAGCTTAGCGGTAGAACTGCAATTTTTAGTGTATCGTAAGATTCGTATTTTGTGTAAACACATTAATTTCCAAATCTATTTTTTAATTTATTTATTGTTTACTGGCTGTTTGAAATTCACGTGTCACACGTGTTTTGAAAAATGGACAAAATCACGAATTCTTTGTTCAAAATGGTCTAGCGCCAAAAGAAATTCACAACTAAATGTGAAATGACAATTGTGTTAGCAAACGCTGCACCTTCAAAACAGTAATAGTTCATATGAGGGCATTCAAGTTTAAACGTGGTCACACAAGCTCTTAAAATAATCCCCACGTGCAAGCTCTTAAGATCCCCCAAAAGTGCAACAACTCCAAATGCGACACCCAGGTTGCACAAAGATTTTTCACACTTAGTTCTTGACTTAAAATATGATACACAAGCTAATGTGAAATACCTATGATATCAGCATGTCATCCTCTTTCAATCGCCTGTTTCCCAACACTGTATACAACAATTTTTTAAATGATATCTGGGGTTCTTTTACTTTTTGGTTGTCCACTTCAAGGATCATCTTCAATGCTCATATGATAATGTTTAACCCACGAACCCACTTATAAACTACTGGTTTTGAAGGTGCAGCATCTCCTTACCTTCTCAATTGTGAATTTCTATTGGTGCTAGACTGTTTTTAACAAAGAATTCTATCACAGCATGATGTTTGATTTTTGTCTGTTTTCAAAACATGCGTGCCATGTAAATTTCAAACATTTGATAGACTTTCTAAATTGATAGAAAGATTTGGAAATTAATACGTGTCTGTAAGAAATGTGAATCCTGCAGCACATGAAAAATTATAGTTCTACCGCTAAACTATAGATATTGCTCCGTGCACTTTTCAAATGGCCCTCGTAGAGTGCCAGCGATTTTTAGTGTTTTCAAAACATTCTTGTGATGGTATAACATAATATAGAAAAATGGTACTTTCCTTGTTTTAAGCAGTGAACCTTCCTCTTCAAAGTGAAATATAAAGTTTGTTGTATTGCTTAAATGCTTTTATTGAAAACTTATTTTATATCATCATTTGTACTAAAAAAAAACCATAAAAATTGTGAAAATGGCAATAGGCCATTAAAATATTATTAAAAAAGTAGTGCATTTCACTGTTGAAACAAAAGAAAAGAAAAACAAAGAAAATAAGCACTAATTTAGTTTGTATAATTTTTGTTTTGTTTTAATGACAACTTTGAAACATGAGTCTTACAAATGTCTTGCAATTTTACATTCACTACACTGATATTATTTGTCTTTCCTTACTCCTGTTGTAGCGGGTCAATTTTTGGGTATTTTTTATTTTAACCGTATGGGGCATTTATATATTGTTACTTATTTCGTTTTCGGGCGGACTTGTATAAAATATTGTAAAACTGTATTATTGGGTAACAAAATTCAGTCCGTTATAATAGAACGCATTGCAACGTTATTTTCCATGCAACAGCATGATGTTGAGAAACAGTGAGACAAAAGTGATACGTAGGTGTTATTGTGTAAGCCAGCAAGCGAAGCATTTACCCCCTTCAAAATTCTCAGAAATCTGTACTTGTGTAACAGCACACAGACGCAACTGTATCACCACAAATTCGAGTGACGCATCCAGCCAAAAAACAGGATGCCCTGGGACGAGCAAAATCCCGCAATGTGCTTTTTGAGCGGCAGGAAGTCGTGGCTAAATCCGGCCTTTCCAATGACGTCAGCAGAGCCAAGTCCAATATCGGCCTCTGGTCACACCCATATATAAGCTCCATTCCATGTATAAAGTGGTTATCCCACACAATTAAGCGTGAACGGCGACTAAAACCTGATGGCCGTGACTGCGCATTTCCCGCGACTCAACGAAGCAAGCTGCCCAGTTCCACTAGAGTTGCCGGACGGCAATGAGCTGATTAAGCTCTCTCCAAAGTTTTTTTTGTTTGTTTTACCAGTAAAGAGTGAAATAATAGTGGAAAAGTTGGTGACTGACATCAATCTAAAATGCGGCAATAAGTAAAGTATTTTTTCGGATATTAAGAAGTGTAACATTTAATAAAACGGACAATGAGTGTGCGTGAAGACCGCGTGGCTGCCGTGGGGGAAGTTTTATTAATAATAAAATGTTAAGGGTATTTTAAATTATAAATTCTGTGTGTGAGAGTGAGTGTGGCAAAGCTGGGCTGGTTTCTGTTTGTGTAGTATAATTGTGTTTGTGCTTTAGAAAAGAAGGTAAGAGATAGTTGGTAAGTTCTTTTACAAGACGCACGAGTTGCACAATAGGTAACTCCATGTAAAGCTATTTGTCAAACAGTAATTTCAACAATTGAACATTAAAATTAATAATTCTCTTCTTAAAGATGTGTAGAGTTAATTATTTCAAGAACCCATGAAACACGTTTGTATCTGCATTCGTACGAAAGGATCCTGGCCCGAAATAAAACGAAACCTTCCAGGTATGTGGAAGTCAATCTATTATATTATATTAGAATAAATTTATTAATAGGTATTAAGCATCTCACTGTACCATTCTTTCTTCTCCCTTTTTCAAAATATATCTTGATGGGTTTTTGGCATACATACTACCAGTTGGTTTGTTCTATGAAGAGACGTAGTAACTCGTTGTCACTAAAGTATATAAAAGATGCTTACCAAACTATCTTCTTCAAGGTTTGGAATATTTGTTATACCACTATTAACACTTTGGCGCAGGGCCTTAACGTAGTGGTCCTTCACTCATGCCAGGTCATTTTTTGCATATATTTAAAACGCTGTAGCTTCTAAACTATATGGTACAGTATAAATATATGCTACCTATATTTTTATGAAGGTTTGTGTATCTTTAAAATGATGTATACTGCATGTCATTGTGTTTGTTATTTTACCTGAAATTGCTTTTCAAAAAAGTGATGTTTTTTGGAAGAAAAAAAATTGGCCAAAATACATGTTGTTACTAGAAACTCACAATTTATTTTTATTTGTTAGAAATAGATTAAACAATATACTAAATAATGTTTATAATATATATTTGTTTATAAAGGTGCATTTTTGTAATTTTTTGTTGTTGTTGAGTGAAACAATTTAAAGAAGCCTCCAAACATAATGCGTGACTTTACAAAAGTTGTACTGGAATGTTTGTATCTTTCCTCAATGGTTTCCTGCAACAGTTTGCCGTGCGCTGTGTTATGTCAATTGTACCTATAAAAAGTGAACGCATACGAGATCTAGCGGATGATTTGGGTACTACAAGGTCTGACGTTGTTTCAAAACAGCTCCATGGACATCTTTATACATATGGAATCACGTAAAACACATTGAAACTGAGGACGTCCATCGGCGTCAAAGTGGTAAGACAAAAAAACGTCAATGTCAGGAAAAGTATCTGTATGTGTTCAGTCACCTTCAATCACTGTTCCATTTGTTACTACGTGCAGAAGCGGTTATGTTTTGCAAAGATGTACAAGATTCTTCAAATGTATACACACAATTAGAAGTTGCTGTCAAAACGTTTTCACCATCTTAAAAAAAAAAAAAAAATGTAGGTGTATATTTTTACGTTTGTAGACAAGTGAATGTCTAGCATTGAATTCTAATTTAGACAAACGAGAAGTATTGGAAAGGCGAATTATTTGGAAAATATTAGACCCATGAAAACTTCAGAAGGTTGGAAATTAAGAAGTAATGATGAAATATATCAGAGTATAGAAAATATAACAGAAACAATGAGAAAAAGAAGACTATTATTTTTTGACGTTTATATGGAATGACCGATAATAGGTTAACAAAGCAGATCTTCAAATATCTGTGGGGGAAGAAGTCAACATCAAGTTGGATTAAAGAAGTTCAAAAGGATTTAGAAAATAATATAAATGCAGAAGAAGCAATTGAAAGAGACGTTTTTCGGGCATAAGTGTTAAAAATGGAAGGAGTCCAGGGTACAAGAGAGAAAACTCAGGTTCAAAGTGGACTGAAGACAGAAAGAAGAGACGCAGTGAAAAGACGAAAGAATATTGGAGAAAAAGAAGAGAAGAAAGAATAAAGAATTGAAATTGGCATGTGGTCCTTAGATGGCCGATAAAAAAAGTAGGTGTTTCTATAGAAGTAATAAATTGATAAAAGTGTAAACAAAACCTTAATGTACAATCACAGTTATAATCTATACCAGGTTTACATTTAGTATAAATGTTATACTAACCTGAAATTTCATTAGAGCCACCTTCTGCATAATCAGGATCATTAGCTGTATCATCTGAAAAAAATGTTATCTTCATTGCACTAAAAAATGTCACAGTTCTGCCACAATTTCGGCGTAGTCAATGGATGTCTCTCCGTTTCGATGTGAACACAACATACAAACACAGCCTGTATTATTTATTTGTAGTTCACTTTGTTTCAGCTGAGCTGCTATCTATCTGCAATTTTAAAAACTAAACACGTTAGCAATAACACTTTTAGACAGGATTCCATATTTAAAATAATGGAAAACTGAGTCACAACAAATGCCATAATCATCAATCTGTAAAAGTTTTGTCACACCATCAAATGATGTGATCGGCACCCAAAGTGTTAGTCATAAGTATCATAATCAGTACAGTAGAGCATCGATTCTACCTTGGCAATAGACCCTGAACCTCTCGGGATGAGGGCCCATTCGGATAATACATCGTAAATTGAAAACATTATTTCTCTTTACAAAAACAAAGGTTTTTATTACAAAATCATTTCTAACATACTGTTATATAATTACAGCAACCTGTATACTGTACTGTAATGTATTACTAAGGTTAAAAATAATTTAATTAAAACTGAGTGTAATTAATAAAAAACAAAAGTTAATTTAAACAAAATTATATTTTAATGACAAACAGTGTACTATAAAATTAATTAAAAATTAAAAAAACAAAACAAAACATACAGTACCATGGATTTACAATTTTTGGAAGAATTGTTCTATCACTGTCTGCTTCAAACTGATACAGATAATAGTTCAGAAAATAGATCGTTCGGTTAATGATGTTCGGATAATCGATGCTCTACTGTATATAGAATTTTTCCGTCTGGTTGTTTCCAGACAATGTCAGTTTCCATCGGTGTTTACTTGACAATACGTTGTCTTATGATATCTCACATTGTATGTCAATTCCTGTTAGAGGTGGGCTAAACTGTTATTTTAAAATAATAGGTATGAAAATACTGTTCCAAAAAATAACAGGTACAAATACCTGTTATTATATACTAATTATACATAAACTATATTAGTGCTTTGTAAGTAACTCGTTGAGTTTCCTGCAGGTCTCCTATGTAATATCTTCAAATAAATACACTGCAAGTAAGTTTATTTTCACCTAGATACAACTATTAATGTATTAATAAACCTACTTTGAAGATTAAATAATAAACCTTTATTTGAAGATATTACATAACATATATTGTATAATTTGTTATAAGAAATAACTTGAAACTAAAAGTATTAACAGTGTTACTTTACACTGTGACTTTATTAAACTATTACTGTTTAAAAGAAAATAAGAAACAAGAGAATTTATAGGCCTGTCTCCCTTTGGGAATACCAGTTTAAGTTTTCACTACGAGTAAACAAACAAACATTGGTTAGATAAATTAGTTGCAAAACTCAGGCAATGAAATTTAGAATAGCACAACAAATAATGTGAAAAAAACATCAGAAACATATAATAAAATCATAACAGTAAGCTACAAGAGTGAATGAGAATAAACATGATTTAAACCGATTGCCCTTATAAAAACACAACCTAAACAGTTTGCAGTAAAATTTCATTAGATATCTCCTCTTATCTTATTTGATTTTCTTATCAGGTAGTACTCGATAAGAATGCGGAAGACCAAAGTGGTATGTGGGTCCCTAAAGGTTGGGAACCACTGCTAGTAGATGAACTGTGCAACTGATAGGTCCTGGCAAAAGCACAAGTTGGGCAAATAATGGAAACTTCCAACCATATCATAAATCAATCATGAATGTTTTACAGTCTCCAAGAAATTCAGATAAACTTGTAGCTTTCTCTTCTTATTACCTTGTTTTATTGATGGCCTTCTAATAAGTTTAGTAAATTCTTATCTTCATCAGATCGTGTATTTATATCTTAGTCTGCATTTGACCATTTACACCTAAATGTGTTATCTGTTATGGAGTTTATTTTTATTTCTTTACTAAGTGGAAACTGCTATTAGTTAAATGATAAGTAAAGTGATAGAGACAAAAATTCAAAGAAATTTAGATAAAAGAAACAAATTTACGAAAACACCTTGTTTTTAGGGTAGCCTTATAAGATCAGTAAAGATTTAATGAACAGGACTAGATAAAGTGCATAAATGTCCGTTACAACAATCTCATCATTTACATGAGATGTACAGTAAAGTTAGAATCACATTAACAAAAGTATAATGTATAGCACAACAAATAATTGTGAAAAAAAAACAAACAACATAACAGTAAGCTACAAGAGTGAATGAGAATAAACATGATTTAAACCGATTACCCTTATAAAAACAACCTAAATAGTTTGCAGTAAAATTTCATTAGATATCTGCTCTTAGCGACCTATCAACTATTATCAGCCACTCTGTAGGTTATAACACAATATAATTTGTTTTTCAAAATTTACCAAGTTGGTGACTAGTATAATATATAATTTATTATAATCTGTATTATATATCTCCACAACACACGAGAATAAATGTAACATCAGTATGAATTTTGTTCATTTATTATAAACAGCTTCGTCTCTTTGCGCAGAATGAAGTATTCAGGACCAAAAAGTGGCTTCGTACTAGTTCGTACTCGAAATACTCCTGATACTAGTTGTTCCTAAAATACTATTGTTCCTCGTGATATGCCTAGTATTTGTAATACTCGTTTACTTGTAGTTCCTTGTGTATCGGTGATACCCCTAGTATTTGAAATACTCGATTACTTGCTGTTCCTTGTTTACCAGTGATATGCCTAGTATTTGACCTTGGCGTATTCGTTTACTTGTTACTTGTGTATAGTTGCGTAGGGGCGTGCCTCGACTCGGAACAGCGAGGCCGCAAATAACAGGTATTTCAACATTTCGGTCACTGTTACATCCGTTCCACAAAAATATCGTTCCAAAACACCTGTTACAGGTATATCGGCCCACCTCTACTTCCTGTCTCTCATCGATCTCCCTTCAAAAACTGTTGTGAGTAATAACCTTTTACGTAGGGTAAGCACAATACAGTTTCCCTTTTACATCTTTGTAACCGATAAAAGTGTACTGCTGCACGCCTTTAATTTTGTTTCTAACGTCTTTTATGTCTTATTAATAGCTTTTTTTTCGGCCTTATATTTTTATAAGAACGGTAGTGGCTAGCGTGTGGCGCTGCTATGCTGTCGGCGAGGGTTTGATTCCCACCAGGGCTGTCTGTGACCGATTCCCTTTGCAAGGCAATGGCAAATCAGCGAGAAGTATCCTGCCTAGTATAAACCCTCCCTAACTATTCCGTTCGGATCCAGCTTTAAACTGTAGGTCCAATATACCTGTGAGAGACAAAATGAAGGACCCAATAATAATATTTTTAGCCCCTATAGACCCTTTCGAGCGCCTCCATCCTGTCTTCTTGCTTTTCCTCATCATTCATGTCTATAACCTACAATATATATATATATATATATATATATATATATATTATTACCTAACGTTTACCCGTAGTATCTTAATTGTATAATAATTTGCCCGTGTTATTCCTTGTATATGTTAATTTGTACTAAATAGTTGTAAATCGTGTATCAGTTGATCGTGGAATATTTATGTTGTGTGTTTTCGAATGTGATTTAAATATATAAGTAAAAGAATTGAATTATTCTGCCTTGGTTTCTGAATCAGAATTATAATTATTCCAGTTCAGTAGTTAGAACTCCAAAATCAATTCAAAAAATAGCGGTCGAGTCATCCCAAACAATTTTTAAGTCACCTTCGATATTAGGCTTTAACCTATTATTTGAGGTTAATCTTGGTTTTGCAGTTTGCGTACTTCCAATGACTCCCCGAAGTCTTCTTATTCTTGTTAATTATAAAATAAATGCTGATAATATATTATGTTCCTGAAATAATAACGCATGGATATGATTTAATAACATAATGGTTTAATCTCGGTAATATAAGTTCAAATTATTGTAAAATTCCATTCGATACATACGGTTGTCACAATCGATATTTATCTCAGGATTTAATAATTAAATAATGTTAATATATTTCGTGGGAAATCTTGTGGCTGCTACGAAAAGTTCCTTTACATGATAATTAATAATATAGAGTACCTTTACAAACAATCTATTACTTATAATCTAAAAAATTACAAAAATTATATATTAAGTAACATACAAGGTTTGACGATATTCAATACGCTTCGTAAAAGCATGTAGGTTAGAGTGACGTCAACATCATGGCTGCCATTTTCCGTGTCAGAGAATAATGAAGTTATTAAATGTGTACTAATAAATGTTTCCTTGTAATCACTGTTCGTTTAGATATTGAATTTGTTTTCACTTTAAAATGTTTACTAGTGATTAGTGTTAGTGTAAATTGGTATATTGTCTAGTGGTTGTTCCTTGTTGGATAAAAATATTGTCAAATTATACTTTACACATCTAGGCGATATAGCTGGACGTTTTCTGGTATATTCTGGATAATTTCTTGATTGTGTGTATTACTGTTTCATGAAATGATTGTAGTGGAGGGATTATTTATCTTTGATGGTGGTCATTCAGATCTTCTTTCACAAACGGGTTATGTATTTTTATTTTAATTACATCTCGACACGCACTATTAAACTGTTCTCCATCACAATTAACAATTAAGTGTTATTTCTTCTTTTTTAGTCACCGAACTCATACAAACTTCTTAAATTTTGATTGGCCATTTATGTACAGGTTAAATGTTATATGATCGATTCCCATTAATTACTTTACATTTTATAAATTACCTTTAATAGATAATTTTATTATTATACTTTAATGATACATGCAATGTTACATGATGATTAATTATATAATTATAAACAATTTGATACTAAACATGCCTCAGTTTATAACTGTAAAACCTTATTAATTTGAATTTCTATGATATGTGGTGGAACAATTTGTTATGGTTGATTGTAATTTCTACCTTGACTACCTGAGATAAATATATTTACATAAATTAACTGGTGACATAAAATCTTATAACATACAACAAAACTCTTAATAATAATAATTGTTTTTGACAGTTTTAGTTTATTTATACTGCTAAACTATTGTCTGTATGATAAACTAAAATTCTGTCTAATAATAACAATAAAACACTTTCTATAAAAAATAATTACACTGTTTAACGGTAGTCTGTGTTGCTATTTCTTATTATCACACTCATCACTGTAAAGGTTTGTGTCCCTTTTTCTATCCTTATTATAGGCCTATATAATTTTATTTAATACAATTTTTATTTTGTGGATAGGTACTCTTTATTGGGTTTAGTTGTGTTTCAGGGTAAGTTGATTATTTAGGCTTACTAGGTTTATTTATTTAATTTTGATTTGTTTACTGCCCTATTCTACTGGGTTATTTCTGGGTTTCTTGATAATATTAAATAAGTCAAACCAACTAGGTTTCCTTTAATTTGCTATCAATTATTATTTCTTGTTTCCTCTCTGGATCGGATTTCACTATTATTTACTATTCTTTTTGTAACATTTTGTTTCGTTACAAATTGCCTCCCTTCAGAAGTAATTATTTCTGAACACTTCATTAGGTGTGAGGACATAATTACTTATGTTATTTTACCTTTTCTTCCTCATGATATTTTTTCATGGATTGTTGATTATAATTGCCCTTGATCTTCTTTGAAATGGGGTCGGTTAATTCATACGTGTTGTTGTTGTTGTTTTTTGTTATGGTGTAGGGTCCAACGTATAGTAATAATAATTTCTTTGATATCCCTTCTAGAGTGCTAGGCAATTCCCTGTTCTTTAACAAAACTTTCTCTCTCTTGGAGGCATATTCGTTAATGATTTATTTCTCTGGGTAGTGGTACTTCCACATTTTACTTGATAAGGACTGGTCACACTAATCATAAAAAACTTGTTTTAACACTTATTTTCTTATTTAGTTCTATAAATTCGCTTTCTCAATTAAGCTTGGGTCTGCTATCTTTCTTCTATTTTCTTCATCTATACTTCTGGAATCTAATATCACTCTTTTCAGCTATTTTATAATTATTATCCCTTAAATATTCAATTTCCCTAACATTTTTCCCTGTCCTGTGCGGTGGTTCACTTCGGGTGGCCACTTTTGGGTCCATACTCCGCTGTCCATCCTTACACCTTCTGAGACCAGGGGAACATCATCCCTGCTAAGGAAAATTATTGCCGGAACATTTCTACGGTCAATTCGTTATAATAAAAAGATTATAAGTAGTCGATTAGCGACTAATACTAAACACTTTTGGGATTCTTCATACTGTAGCTGTTTGCATTTAATTATATATTTCCTCTTCTTGATTCCTTCTTCTTTTCCGTTAACTAATAGCATATAACATTATTGGTAGGCATTATTTTAAAATACTTTTGACTTTCCTTCTTGTGACCTATTTCTCCGTATCATTTCTTCTTATATCATTTTCAATTCCGAGAAATTCTAAATTATAGTGGTATTAATTATCATCCTCCTTCAGTTCTTCTCGAAGATTTTTCAAATAATAATTGTAAATAATAGTAAGATTTTGACTATCCGTCCTTAAACTTTGGTTGTTGTTATACTTCAAAATTCTTTTATTTTCCATAATTAGTTGGTAGTAATTTGTTATTACTATGTTTTTGAATTTGGTGGTTTTTTTACTTCAAAATTCGTTTATTTTCCTCAATTAGTTTTTCATAATTAGTTGGTAGTAATTTGTTATTACTATGTTTTTGAATTTGGTTGTTTTTGTACCTCGAAATTCTTTTATTTTCCATAATTAGTTTTTCATAATTATTTGGTAGTAATTTGTTATTACTATATTTTTGAATTTGGTGGTTTTTGTACTTCAAAATTCTTTTATTTTCCATAATTATTTTTTCATAATTATTTGGTAGTAATTTGTTATTACTATGTTTTTGAATTTGGTGGTTTTTGTACCCAGTAGTTAGTAGCAGTAAGGGGTCGCGAGTGTTTATTACTGCCTCACTCCGTTTAAATTAAGGCTATCATGATTATTTTGCGGGCATGACTGTTGATTTGCCTGGAATGGTGTGCTGGTTCCTGGTTGTTCAACCTCTCGGGTGTCTAATTGTTCACTTCCCCTTGATTCTCGGAAGTCCTCCTGGCTTCTACTTCTTACTCGGTTATAATGGTGACTCATCCCTCTGGGATTTCCTCTTTGATCATAACTGTTATTAAAACTGTTCCTCCGAGGTTGATGGTATCTCCAGTAATCCCCTTCTTCTGCACTAATATAATTTATTCTTGGTCTGTACGGACGATTATTATTATAATTACCCTGGTTATTATTATTGGTATTAACTGCTGAGTTATTTCTAAAATTATTATAATTTTGGTTTGTTCGGTAGTTATTATAATTATTATTAATTCTATTACCGGGATGGTAATTTTGATTGGGCCTGTTGTTACTATTATTGTTAATTAGATTTCGATTGAAGTTTGTTGGTTGGTTATTATTTGGAGTAAAATTTTGGTTGGAACTACGATCGTTGCCATTAAAGGTATAACTATTCCGGTTATTCGTGTTATTATAGTGATTAGGATTCATACCATGGTTATTATTTCTTGAACCGCACTGATCAGTTCGTTGTCTGCTTCTTTTGTAGTAACCCTCGTGTTCATAATTTTCTAATAAGTCAGCCATTGCGTGGACCGTTTTAATCTGGCTTCCCAGGCATGCTCTGGCAATTCCTGTGTCATAATGGTATGCCATTTTAGTTACTAGGGATTCTTCTGGTATTCTTGGCTCTAGGTGTCTCGCCAAACACACCTTTCCCCAGAAGTAAGTAGTTGGAGATGTACCTCTATTTCCATCATATCTTCCCTGACAAATGTTGTCCCTTATAATATTTTGTATAGCTTCGGACCAATATTTATCTTTAAACAGTTTTTTAAATTGAGCGTAGTCCACTATCTCATTCCTGGTTGCTGTCCACCAGTTGTCCGTAATCTCCCTAAAATGCTCATCCAACATCTCTCTAATCGAGCTCCAGATAGTTATTCGATGTTTATTAAAATGTTCCTCGATTCTGGCCAGAAATTCCATAGGGTTTCTACGATAATTTTTGAAATTAATCCCTTCTCTGGTTTCATTTGTGGAAACATGAGTAATATTATTTGGTCTGGTTCTAATTAACTCAATTTCTTCTTGATTTTGGCATACTTGACCAGTTAAATTATTCACCGTAGTGTTAATATTGTCACACTTTTCTCCAGTTTGTTTCTGTAAATTTACTAAATTTTCTTGTTCCTTTTGTATTCCTTCTATTTGAATACGACTATTTTCTTGGACCTGGTCTATTCTGGTATTTATCACTGCTTTATTTTGTGTAATGGTTTCGTTAGCTTTTCTGAATCTCTCATTAGTGTCAGCTATTTCTTGCTTCCTTTCCTCATCGATTTTGTCCATCTTCTGGTTAATTATATCATTGACCTGTTCAATTCTACCATTAATTCTTCTTAAATTTTCTTCATTGATTTGCCTGAATTCTTCCTTCATTTGGTTATTATTTTCACTTATAGTTTGCCTTAAGGTTTCGTTAGTACTTTCTTTGATACTGTCAATTTTCTCATTTATCCGCTTATTCTCCTCCTGGATTTGTCTTAAATTCTCATTATTATGCTCATTTTGTTTCCTAAAATTTTCATTAGTTTCTTCTCTGTTTTGGTCAAATCTCTCCTCCATCTGTTTTATTAAATTTTCACTCATTTTCTCGTTTTGTACCATTGAGTTCTCGTTAATCTCTTTCTTCATACCGTCTATTTTCTCGTTTGTTTGTCTGTTATCTTCCTTGATACTATCAATTTTCTCATTTGTTTGTCTGTTATCTTCCTTGATACTATCAAATTTTTCGTTTGTTTGCTTGTTTTGTTCCTCCATTTGTTTTAATAAGTTTTTACTCAAAATTTCATTTTGTTTCTTTGAGTTTTCCGTCATTTCTTCCTTCTGCTTCTTAAAATTATCATTGGTTTCTTCCTTATTCTTGTCCAATTTTTCATTCATACTATTCATTAATTCCATTAATTTTATAAGATTCGGGTCTCCTCTATCTTCCTTTCTTGCTACCGTCTCCACATCCTCCACCAATGTTACTTCTTTCTCTTCCATGCTGACTTCTTTCTCTGCGTTCTTCGTCCGTCTCAGTGATGACGCCCTTTTATGCATCTTTATTATTTTTTGGAACTTATAGCAGTCGCCAGCTAAAAATTAGGAAATTAATTTGCTTGTTTCAATTTCTTCACCTAATATTCCCAAATTTCAGCCTCACTAGTTGGTGCGCCAATTTATTACCTAACGTTTACCCGTACTATCTTAATTGTATAATAATTTGCCCGTGTTATTCCTTGTATATGTTAATTTGTACTAAATAGTTGTAAATCGTGTATCAGTTGATCGTGGAATATTTATGTTGTGTGTTTTTGAATGTGATTTAAATATATAAGTAAAAGAATTGAATTATTCTGCCTTGGTTTCTGTATCAGAATTATAATTATTCCAGTTCAGTAGTTAGAACTCCAAAATCAATTCAAAAAATAGCGGTCGAGTCATCCCAAACAATTTTTAAGTCACCTTCGATATTAGGCTTTAACCTATTATTTGAGGTTAATCTTGGTTTTGCAGTTTGCGTACTTCCAATGACTCCCCGAAGTCTTCTTATCCTTGTTAATTATAAAATAAATGCTGATAATATATTATGTTCCTGAAATAATAACGCATGGATATGATTTAATAACATAATGGTTTAATCTCGGTAATATAAGTTCAAATTATTGTAAAATTCCATTCGATACATACGGTTGTCACAATCGATATTTATCTCAGGATTTAATAATTAAATAATGTTAATATATTTCGTGGGAAATCTTGTGGCTGCTACGAAAAGTTCCTTTACATGATAATTAATAATATAGAGTACCTTTACAAACAATCTATTACTTATAATCTAAAAAATTACAAACATTATATATTAAGTAACATACAAGGTTTGACGATATTCAATACGCTTCGTAAAAGCATGTAGGTTAGAGTGACGTCAACATCATGGCTGCCATTTTCCGTGTCAGAGAATAATGAAGTTATTAAATGTGTACTAATAAATGTTTCCTTGTAATCACTGTTCGTTTAGATATTGAATTTGTTTTCACTTTAAAATGTTTACTAGTGATTAGTGTTAGTGTAAATTGGTATATTGTCTAGTGGTTGTTCCTTGTTGGATAAAAATATTGTCAAATTATACTTTACCCATCTAGGCGATATAGCTGGACGTTTTCTGGTATATTCTGGATAATTTCTTGATTGTGTGTATTACTGTTTCATGAAATGATTGTAGTGGAGGGATTATTTATCTTTGATGGTGGTCATTCAGATCTTCTTTCACAAACGGGTTATATATTTTTATTTTAATTACATCTCGACACGCACTATTAAACTGTTCTCCATCACAATTAACAATTAAGTGTTATTTCTTCTTTTTTAGTCACCGAACTCATACAAACTTCTTAAATTTTGATTGGCCATTTATGTACAGGTTAAATGTTATATGATCGATTCCCATTAATTACTTTACATTTTATAAATTACCTTTAATAGATAATTTTATTATTATACTTTAATGATACATGCAATGTTTACATGATGATTAATTATATAATTATAAACAATTTGATACTAAACATGCCTCAGTTTATAACTGTAAAACCTTATTAATTTGAATTTCTATGATATGTGGTGGAACAATTTGTTATGGTTGATTGTAATTTCTACCTTGACTACCTGAGATAAATATATTTACATAAATTAACTGGTGACATAAAATCTTATAACATACAACAAAACTCTTAATAATAATAATAATTGTTTTTGACAGTTTTAGTTTATTTATACTGCTAAACTATTGTCTGTATGATAAACTAAAATTCTGTCTAATAATAACAATAAAACACTTTCTATAAAAAATAATTACACTGTTTAACGGTAGTCTGTGTCGCTATTTCTTATTATCACACTCATCACTGTAAAGGTTTGTGTCCCTTTTTCTATCCTTATTATAGGCCTATATAATTTTATTTAATACAATTTTTATTTTGTGGATAGGTACTTTTTATTGGGTTTAGTTGTGTTTCAGGATAAGTTGATTATTTAGGCTTACTAGGTTTATTTATTTAATTTTGATTTGTTTACTGCCCTATTCTACTGGGTTATTTCTGGGTTTCTTGATAATATTAAATAAGTCAAACCAACTAGGTTTCCTTTAATTTGCTATCAATTATTATTTCTTGTTTCCTCTCTGGATCGGATTTCACTATTATTTACTATTCTTTTTGTAACATTTTGTTTCGTTTCAAATTGCCTCCCTTCAGAAGTAATTATTTCTGAACACTTCATTAGGTGTGAGGACATAATTACTTATGTTATTTTACCTTTTCTTCCTCATGATATTTTTTTATGGATTGTTGATTATAATTGCCCTTGATCTTCTTTGAAATGGGGTCGGTTAATTCATACGTGTTGTTGTTGTTGTTTTTTGTTATGGTGTAGGGTCCAACGTATAGTAATAATAATTTCTTTGATATCCCTTCTAGAGTGCTAGGCAATTCCCTGTTCTTTAACAAAACTTTCTCTCTCTTGGAGGCATATTCGTTAATGATTTATTTCTCTGGGTAGTGGTACTTCCACATTTTACTTGATAAGGACTGGTCACACTAATCGTAAAAAACTTGTTCTAACACTTATTTTCTTATTTAGTTCTATAAATTCGCTTTCTCAATTAATCTGGGGTCTGCTATCTTTCTTCTATTTTCTGCATCTATACTTCTGGAATCTAATATCACTCTTTTCAGCTATTTTATAATTATTATCCCTTAAATATTCAATTTCCCTAACATTTTTCCCGATCCTGTGCGGTGGTTCAGTTCGGGTGGCCACTTTTGGGTCCATACTCCGCTGTCCATCCTTACACCTTCTGAGACCAGGGGAACATCATCCCTGCTCAGGAAAATTATTGCCGGAACATCTCTACGGTCAATTCGTTATAATAAAAAGATTATAAGTAGTCGATTAGCGACTAATACTAAACACTTTTGGGATTCTTCATACTGTAGCTGTTTGCATTTAATTATATATTTCCTCTTCTTGATTCCTTCTTCTTTTCCGTTAACTAATAGCATATAACATTATTGGTAGGCATTATTTTAAAATACTTTTGACTTTCCTTCTTGTGACCGATTTCTCCGTATCATTTCTTCTTATATCATTTTCAATTCCGAGAAATTCTAAATTATAGTGGTATTAATTATCATCCTCCTTCAGTTCTTCTCGAAGATTTTTCAAATAATAATTGTAAATAATAGTAAGATTTTGACTATCCGTCCTTAAACTTTGGTTGTTGTTATACTTCAAAATTCTTTTATTTTCCATAATTAGTTTTTCATAATTAGTTGGTAGTAATTTGTTATTACTATGTTTTTGAATTTGGTGGTTTTTTTACTTCAAAATTCTTTTATTTTCCACAATTAGTTTTTCATAATTAGTTGGTAGTAATTTGTTATTACTATGTTTTTGAATTTGGTTGTTTTTGTACCTCGAAATTCTTTTATTTTCCTTAAATAATTAGTTTTTCATAATTATTTGGTAGTAATTTGTTATTACTATATTTTTGAATTTGGTGGTTTTTGTACTTCAAAATGTTTTTATTTTCCATAATTAGTTTTTCATAATTATTTGGTAGTAATTTGTTATTACTATGTTTTTGAATTTGGTGGTTTTTGTACCCAGTAGTTAGTAGCAGTAAGGGGTCGCGAGTGTTTATTACTGCCTCACTCCGTTTAAATTAAGGCTATCATGATTATTTTGCGGGCATGACTGTTGATTTGCCTGGCATGGTGTGCTGGTTCCTGGTTATTCAACCTCTCGGTTGTCTAATTGTTCACTTCCCCTTGATTCTCGGAAGTCCTCCTGGCTTCTACTTCTTACTCGGTTATAATGGTGACTCATCCCTCTGGGATTTCCTCTTTGATCATAACTGTTATTAAAACTGTTCCTCCGAGGTTGATGGTATCTCCAGTAATCCCCTTCTTCTGCACTAATATAATTTATTCTTGGTCTGTACGGACGATTATTATTATAATTACCCTGGTTATTATTATTGGTATTAACTGCTGAGTTATTTCTAAAATTATTATAATTTTGGTTTGTTCGGTAGTTATTATAATTATTATTAATTATATTACCCGGATGGTAATTTTGATTGGGCCTGTTGTTACTATTATTGTTAATTAGATTTCGATTGAAGTTTGTTGGTTGGTTATTATTTGGAGTAAAATTTTGGTTGGAACTACGATCGTTGCCATTAAAGGTATAACTATTCCGGTTATTCGTGTTATTATAGTGATTAGGATTCATACCATGGTTATTATTTCTTGAACCGCACTGATCAGTTCGTTGTCTGCTTCTTTTGTAGTAACCCTCGTGTTCATAATTTTCTAATAAGTCAGCCATTGCGTGGACCGTTTTAATCTGGCTTCCCAGGCATGCTCTGGCAATTCCTGTGTCGTAATGGTATGCCATTTTAGTTACTAGGGATTCTTCTGGTATTCTTGGCTCTAGGTGTCTCGCCAAACACACCTTTCCCCAGAAGTAAGTAGTTGGAGATGTACCTCTATTTCCATCATATCTTCCCTGACAAATGTTGTCCCTTATAATATTTTGTATAGCTTCGGACCAATATTTATCTTTAAACAGTTTTTTAAATTGAGCATAGTCCACTATCTCATTCCTGGTTGCTGTCCACCAGTTGTCCGTAATCTCCCTAAAATGCTCATCCAACATCTCTCTAATCGAGCTCCAGATAGTTATTCGATGTTTATTAAAATGTTCCTCGATTCTGGCCAGAAATTCCATAGGGTTTCTACGATAATTTTTGAAATTAATCCCTTCTCTGGTTTCATTTGTGGAAACATGAGTAATATTATTTGGTCTGGTTCTAATTAACTCAATTTCTTCTTGATTTTGGCATACTTGACCAGTTAAATTATTCACTGTAGTGTTAATATTGTCACACTTTTCTCCAGTTTGTTTCTGTAAATTTACTAAATTTTCTTGTTCCTTTTGTATTCCTTCTATTTGAATACGACTATTTTCTTGGACCTGGTCTATTCTGGTATTTATCACTGCTTTATTTTGTGTAATGGTTTCGTTAGCTTTTCTGAATCTCTCATTAGTGTCAGCTATTTCTTGCTTCCTTTCCTCATCGATTTTGTCCATCTTCTGGTTAATTATATCATTGACCTGTTCAATTCTACCATTAATTCTTCTTAAATTTTCTTCATTGATTTGCCTGAATTCTTCCTTCATTTGGTTATTATTTTCACTTATAGTTTGCCTTAAGGTTTCGTTAGTACTTTCTTTGATACTGTCAATTTTCTCATTTATCCGCTTATTCTCCTCCTGGATTTGTCTTAAATTCTCATTATTATGCTCATTTTGTTTCCTAAAATTTTCATTAGTTTCTTCTCTGTTTTGGTCAAATCTCTCCTCCATCTGTTTTATTAAATTTTCACTCATTTTCTCGTTTTGTACCATTGAGTTCTCGTTAATCTCTTTCTTCATACCGTCTATTTTCTCGTTTGTTTGTCTGTTATCTTCCTTGATACTATCAATTTTCTCATTTGTTTGTCTGTTATCTTCCTTGACACTATCAAATTTTTCGTTTGTTTGCTTGTTTTGTTCCTCCATTTGTTTTAATAAGTTTTTACTCAAAATTTCATTTTGTTTCTTTGAGTTTTCCGTCATTTCTTCCTTCTGCTTCTTAAAATTATCATTGGTTTCTTCCTTATTTTTGTCCAATTTTTCATTCATACTATTCATTAATTCCATTAATTTTATAAGATTCGGGTCTCCTCTATCTTCCTTTCTTGCTACCGTCTCCACATCCTCCACCAATGTTACTTCTTTCTCTTCCATGCTGACTTCTTTCTCTGCGTTCTTCGTCCGTCTCAGTGATGACGCCCTTTTATGCATCTTTATTATTTTTTGGAACTTATAGCAGTCGCCAGCTAAAAATTAGGAAATTAATTTGCTTGTTTCAATTTCTTCACCTAATATTCCCAAATTTCAGCCTCACTAGTTGGTGCGCCAATTTATTACCTAACGTTTACCCGTACTATCTTAATTGTATAATAATTTGCCCGTGTTATTCCTTGTATATGTTAATTTGTACTAAATAGTTGTAAATCGTGTATCAGTTGATCGTGGAATATTTATGTTGTGTGTTTTCGAATGTGATTTAAATATATAAGTAAAAGAATTGAATTATTCTGCCTTGGTTTCTGTATCAGAATTATAATTATTCCAGTTCAGTAGTTAGAACTCCAAAATCAATTCAAAAAATAGCGGTCGAGTCATCCAAACAATTTTTAAGTCACCTTCGATATTAGGCTTTAACCTATTATTTGAGGTTAATCTTGGTTTTGCAGTTTGCGTACTTCCAATGGCTCCCCGAAGTCTTCTTATCCTTGTTAATTATAAAATAAATGCTGATAATATATTATGTTCCTGAAATAATAACGCATGGATATGATTTAATAACATAATGGTTTAATCTCGGTAATATAAGTTCAAATTATTGTAAAATTCCATTCGATACATACGGTTGTCACAATCGATATTTATCTCAGGATTTAATAATTAAATAATGTTAATATATTTCGTGGGAAATCTTGTGGCTGCTACGAAAAGTTCCTTTACATGATAATTAATAATATAGAGTACCTTTACAAACAATCTATTACTTATAATCTAAAAAATTACAAAAATTATATATTAAGTAACGTACAAGGTTTGACGATATTCAATACGCTTCGTAAAAGCATGTAGGTTAGAGTGACGTCAACATCATGGCTGCCATTTTCCGTGTCAGAGAATAATGAAGTTATTAAATGTGTACTAATAAATGTTTCCTTGTAATCACTGTTCGTTTAGATATTGAATTTGTTTTCACTTTAAAATGTTTACTAGTGATTAGTGTTAGTGTAAATTGGTATATTGTCTAGTGGTTGTTCCTTGTTGGATAAAAATATTATCAAATTATACTTTACACATCTAGGCGATATAGCTGGACGTTTTCTGGTATATTCTGGATAATTTCTTGATTGTGTGTATTACTGTTTCATGAAATGATTGTAGTGGAGGGATTATTTATCTTTGATGGTGGTCATTCAGATCTTCTTTCACAAACGGGTTATATATTTTTATTTTTATTACATCTCGACACGCACTATTAAACTGTTCTCCATCACAATTAACAATTAAGTGTTATTTCTTCTTTTTTAGTCACCGAACTCATACAAACTTCTTAAATTTTGATTGGCCATTTATGTACAGGTTAAATGTTATATGATCGATTCCCATTAATTACTTTACATTTTATAAATTACCTTTAATAGATAATTTTATTATTATACTTTAATGATACATGCAATGTTTACATGATGATTAATTATATAATTATAAACAATTTGATACTAAACATGCCTCAGTTTATAACTGTAAAACCTTATTAATTTGAATTTCTATGATATGTGGTGGAACAATTTGTTATGGTTGATTGTAATTTCTACCTTGACTACCTGAGATAAATATATTTACATAAATTAACTGGTGACATAAAATCTTATAACATACAACAAAACTCTTAATAATAATAATAATTGTTTTTGACAGTTTTAGTTTATTTATACTGCTAAACTATTGTCTGTATGATAAACTAAAATTCTGTCTAATAATAACAATAAAACACTTTCTATAAAAAATAATTACACTGTTTAACGGTAGTCTGTGTTGCTATTTCTTATTATCACACTCATCACTGTAAAGGTTTGTGTCCCTTTTTCTATCCTTATTATAGGCCTATATAATTTTATTTAATACAATTTTTATTTTGTGGATAGGTACTCTTTATTGGGTTTAGTTGTGTTTCAGGGTAAGTTGATTATTTAGGCTTACTAGGTTTATTTATTTAATTTTGATTTGTTTACTGCCCTATTCTACTGGGTTATTTCTGGGTTTCTTGATAATATTAAATAAGTCAAACCAACTAGGTTTCCTTTAATTTGCTATCAATTATTATTTCTTGTTTCCTCTCTGGATCGGATTTCACTATTATTTACTATTCTTTTTGTAACATTTTGTTTCGTTACAAATTGCCTCCCTTCAGAAGTAATTATTTCTGAACACTTCATTAGGTGTGAGGACATAATTACTTATGTTATTTTACCTTTTCTTCCTCATGATATTTTTTTATGGATTGTTGATTATAATTGCCCTTGATCTTCTTTGAAATGGGGTCGGTTAATTCATACGTGTTGTTGTTGTTGTTTTTTGTTATGGTGTAGGGTCCAACGTATAGTAATAATAATTTCTTTGATATCCCTTCTAGAGTGCTAGGCAATTCCCTGTTCTTTAACAAAACTTTCTCTCTCTTGGAGGCATATTCGTTAATGATTTATTTCTCTGGGTAGTGGTACTTCCACATTTTACTTGATAAGGACTGGTCACACTAATCGTAAAAAACTTGTTTTAACACTTATTTTCTTATTTAGTTCTATAAATTCGCTTTCTCAATTAATCTGGGGTCTGCTATCTTTCTTCTATTTTCTGCATCTATACTTCTGGAATCTAATATCACTCTTTTCAGCTATTTTATAATTATTATCCCTTAAATATTCAATTTCCCTAACATTTTTCCCGATCCTGTGCGGTGGTTCAGTTCGGGTGGCCACTTTTGGTCCATACTCCGCTGTCCATCCTTACACCTTCTGAGACCAGGGGAACATCATCCCTGCTCAGGAAAATTATTGCCGGAACATCTCTACGGTCAATTCGTTATAATAAAAAGATTAAAAGTAGTCGATTAGCGACTAATACTAAACACTTTTGGGATTCTTCATACTGTAGCTGTTTGCATTTAATTATATATTTCCTCTTCTTGATTCCTTCTTCTTTTCCGTTAACTAATAGCATATAACATTATTGGTAGGCATTATTTTAAAATACTTTTGACTTTCCTTCTTGTGACCTATTTCTCCGTATCATTTCTTCTTATATCATTTTCAATTCCGAGAAATTCTAAATTATAGTGGTATTAATTATCATCCTCCTTCAGTTCTTCTCGAAGATTTTTCAAATAATAATTGTAAATAATAGTAAGATTTTGACTATCCGTCCTTAAACTTTGGTTGTTGTTATACTTCAAAATTCTTTTATTTTCCATAATTAGTTTTTCATAATTAGTTGGTAGTAATTTGTTATTACTATGTTTTTGAATTTGGTGGTTTTTTTACTTCAAAATTCTTTTATTTTCCACAATTAGTTTTTCATAATTAGTTGGTAGTAATTTGTTATTACTATGTTTTTGAATTTGGTTGTTTTTGTACCTCGAAATTCTTTTATTTTCCTTAAATAATTAGTTTTTCATAATTATTTGGTAGTAATTTGTTATTACTATATTTTTGAATTTGGTGGTTTTTGTACTTCAAAATGTTTTTATTTTCCATAATTAGTTTTTCATAATTATTTGGTAGTAATTTGTTATTACTGTTTTTGAATTTGGTGGTTTTTGTACCCAGTAGTTAGTAGCAGTAAGGGGTCGCGAGTGTTTATTA
Source organism: Magicicada septendecula (assembly GCA_034769895.1). Lineage (NCBI taxonomy): Eukaryota > Metazoa > Arthropoda > Insecta > Hemiptera > Cicadidae > Magicicada > Magicicada septendecula. The sequence goes on along the minus strand of CM068373.1, from coordinate 297,000,925 downwards.
CTGCCTCACTCCGTTTAAATTAAGGCTATCATGATTATTTTGCGGGCATGACTGTTGATTTGCCTGGCATGGTGTGCTGGTTCCTGGTTATTCAACCTCTCGGTTGTCTAATTGTTCACTTCCCCTTGATTCTCGGAAGTCCTCCTGGCTTCTACTTCTTACTCGGTTATAATGGTGACTCATCCCTCTGGGATTTCCTCTTTGATCATAACTGTTATTAAAACTGTTCCTCCGAGGTTGATGGTATCTCCAGTAATCCCCTTCTTCTGCACTAATATAATTTATTCTTGGTCTGTACGGACGATTATTATTATAATTACCCTGGTTATTATTATTGGTATTAACTGCTGAGTTATTTCTAAAATTATTATAATTTTGGTTTGTTCGGTAGTTATTATAATTATTATTAATTATATTACCCGGATGGTAATTTTGATTGGGCCTGTTGTTACTATTATTGTTAATTAGATTTCGATTGAAGTTTGTTGGTTGGTTATTATTTGGAGTAAAATTTTGGTTGGAACTACGATCGTTGCCATTAAAGGTATAACTATTCCGGTTATTCGTGTTATTATAGTGATTAGGATTCATACCATGGTTATTATTTCTTGAACCGCACTGATCAGTTCGTTGTCTGCTTCTTTTGTAGTAACCCTCGTGTTCATAATTTTCTAATAAGTCAGCCATTGCGTGGACCGTTTTAATCTGGCTTCCCAGGCATGCTCTGGCAATTCCTGTGTCGTAATGGTATGCCATTTTAGTTACTAGGGATTCTTCTGGTATTCTTGGCTCTAGGTGTCTCGCCAAACACACCTTTCCCCAGAAGTAAGTAGTTGGAGATGTACCTCTATTTCCATCATATCTTCCCTGACAAATGTTGTCCCTTATAATATTTTGTATAGCTTCGGACCAATATTTATCTTTAAACAGTTTTTTAAATTGAGCGTAGTCCACTATCTCATTCCTGGTTGCTGTCCACCAGTTGTCCGTAATCTCCCTAAAATGCTCATCCAACATCTCTCTAATCGAGCTCCAGATAGTTATTCGATGTTTATTAAAATGTTCCTCGATTCTGGCCAGAAATTCCATGGGGTTTCTACGATAATTTTTGAAATTAATCCCTTCTCTGGTTTCATTTGTGGAAACATGAGTAATATTATTTGGTCTGGTTCTAATTAACTCAATTTCTTCTTGATTTTGGCATACTTGACCAGTTAAATTATTCACTGTAGTGTTAATATTGTCACACTTTTCTCCAGTTTGTTTCTGTAAATTTACTAAATTTTCTTGTTCCTTTTGTATTCCTTCTATTTGAATACGACTATTTTCTTGGACCTGGTCTATTCTGGTATTTATCACTGCTTTATTTTGTGTAATGGTTTCGTTAGCTTTTCTGAATCTCTCATTAGTGTCAGCTATTTCTTGCTTCCTTTCCTCATCGATTTTGTCCATCTTCTGGTTAATTATATCATTGACCTGTTCAATTCTACCATTAATTCTTCTTAAATTTTCTTCATTGATTTGCCTGAATTCTTCCTTCATTTGGTTATTATTTTCACTTATAGTTTGCCTTAAGGTTTCGTTAGTACTTTCTTTGATACTGTCAATTTTCTCATTTATCCGCTTATTCTCCTCCTGGATTTGTCTTAAATTCTCATTATTATGCTCATTTTGTTTCCTAAAATTTTCATTAGTTTCTTCTCTGTTTTGGTCAAATCTCTCCTCCATCTGTTTTATTAAATTTTCACTCATTTTCTCGTTTTGTACCATTGAGTTCTCGTTAATCTCTTCCTTCATACCGTCTATTTTCTCGTTTGTTTGTCTGTTATCTTCCTTGATACTATCAATTTTCTCATTTGTTTGTCTGTTATCTTCCTTGATACTATCAATTTTCTCATTTGTTTGTCTGTTATCTTCCTTGATACTATCAAATTTTTCGTTTGTTTGCTTGTTTTGTTCCTCCATTTGTTTTAATAAGTTTTGACTCAAAATTTCATTTTGTTTCTTTGAGTTTTCCGTCATTTCTTCCTTCTGCTTCTTAAAATTATCATTGGTTTCTTCCTTATTCTTGTCCAATTTTTCATTCATACTATTCATTAATTCCATTAATTTTATAAGATTCGGGTCTCCTCTATCTTCCTTTCTTGCTACCGTCTCCACATCCTCCACCAATGTTACTTCTTTCTCTTCCATGCTGACTTCTTTCTCTGCGTTCTTCGTCCGTCTCAGTGATGACGCCCTTTTATGCATCTTTATTATTTTTTGGAACTTATAGCAGTCGCCAGCTAAAAATTAGGAAATTAATTTGCTTGTTTCAATTTCTTCACCTAATATTCCCAAATTTCAGCCTCACTAGTTGGTGCGCCAATTTATTACCTAACGTTTACCCGTACTATCTTAATTGTATAATAATTTGCCCGTGTTATTCCTTGTATATGTTAATTTGTACTAAATAGTTGTAAATCGTGTATCAGTTGATCGTGGAATATTTATGTTGTGTGTTTTCGAATGTGATTTAAATATATAAGTAAAAGAATTGAATTATTCTGCCTTGGTTTCTGTATCAGAATTATAATTATTCCAGTCAGTAGTTAGAACTCCAAAATCAATTCAAAAAATAGCGGTCGAGTCATCCCAAACAATTTTTAAGTCACCTTCGATATTAGGCTTTAACCTATTATTTGAGGTTAATCTTGGTTTTGCAGTTTGCGTACTTCCAATGACTCCCCGAAGTCTTCTTATCCTTGTTAATTATAAAATAAATGCTGATAATATATTATGTTCCTGAAATAATAACGCATGGATATGATTTAATAACATAATGGTTTAATCTCGGTAATATAAGTTCAAATTATTGTAAAATTCCATTCGATACATACGGTTGTCACAGTCGATATTTATCTCAGCATTTAATAATTAAATAATGTTAATATATTTCGTGGGAATTCTTGTGGCTGCTACGAAAAGTTCCTTTACATGATAATTAATAATATAGAGTACCTTTACAAACAATCTATTACTTATAATCTAAAAAATTACAAAAATTATATATTAAGTAACATACAAGGTTTGACGATATTCAATACGCTTCGTAAAAGCATGTAGGTTAGAGTGACGTCAACATCATGGCTGCCATTTTCCGTGTCAGAGAATAATGAAGTTATTAAATGTGTACTAATAAATGTTTCCTTGTAATCACTGTTCGTTTAGATATTGAATTTGTTTTCACTTTAAAATGTTTACTAGTGATTAGTGTTAGTGTAAATTGGTATATTGTCTAGTGGTTGTTCCTTGTTGGATAAAAATATTGTCAAATTATACTTTACACATCTAGGCGATATAGCTGGACGTTTTCTGGTATATTCTGGATAATTTCTTGATTGTGTGTATTACTGTTTCATGAAATGATTGTAGTGGAGGGATTATTTATCTTTGATGGTGGTCATTCAGATCTTCTTTCACAAACGGGTTATATATTTTTATTTTAATTACATCTCGACACGCACTATTAAACTGTTCTCCATCACAATTAACATTTAAGTGTTATTTCTTCTTTTTTAGTCACCGAACTCATACAAACTTCTTAAATTTTGATTGGCCATTTATGTACAGGTTAAATGTTATAGGATCGATTCCCATTAATTACTTTACATTTTATAAATTACCTTTAATAGATAATTTTATTATTATACTTTAATGATACATGCAATGTTTACATGATGATTAATTATATAATTATAAACAATTTGATACTAAACATGCCTCAGTTTATAACTGTAAAACCTTATTAATTTGAATTTCTATGATATGTGGTGGAACAATTTGTTATGGTTGATTGTAATTTCTACCTTGACTACCTGAGATAAATATATTTACATAAATTAACTGGTGACATAAAATCTTATAACATACAACAAAACTCTTAATAATAATAATAATTGTTTTTGACAGTTTTAGTTTATTTATACTGCTAAACTATTGTCTGTATGATAAACTAAAATTCTGTCTAATAATAACAATAAAACACTTTCTATAAAAAATAATTACACTGTTTAACGGTAGTCTGTGTCGCTATTTCTTATTATCACACTCATCACTGTAAAGGTTTGTGTCCCTTTTTCTATTCTTATTATAGGCCTATATAATTTTATTTAATACAATTTTTATTTTGTGGATAGGTACTCTTTATTGGGTTTAGTTGTGTTTCAGGGTAAGTTGATTATTTAGGCTTACTAGGTTTATTTATTTAATTTTGATTTGTTTACTGCCCTATTCTACTGGGTTATTTCTGGGTTTCTTGATAATATTAAATAAGTCAAACCAACTAGGTTTCCTTTAATTTGCTATCAATTATTATTTCTTGTTTCCTCTCTGGATCGGATTTCACTATTATTTACTATTCTTTTTGTAACATTTTGTTTCGTTACAAATTGCCTCCCTTCAGAAGTAATTATTTCTGAACACTTCATTAGGTGTGAGGACATAATTACTTATGTTATTTTACCTTTTCTTCCTCATGATATTTTTTTATGGATTGTTGATTATAATTGCCCTTGATCTTCTTTGAAATGGGGTCGGTTAATTCATACGTGTTGTTGTTGTTGTTTTTTGTTATGGTGTTGGGTCCAACGTATAGTAATAATAATTTCTTTGATATCCCTTCTAGAGTGCTAGGCAATTCCCTGTTCTTTAACAAAACTTTCTCTCTCTTGGAGGCATATTCGTTAATGATTTATTTCTCTGGGTAGTGGTACTTCCACATTTTACTTGATAAGGACTGGTCACACTAATCATAAAAAACTTGTTTTAACACTTATTTTCTTATTTAGTTCTATAAATTCGCTTTCTCAATTAAGCTTGGGTCTGCTATCTTTCTTCTATTTTCTTCATCTATACTTCTGGAATCTAATATCACTCTTTTCAGCTATTTTATAATTATTATCCCTTAAATATTCAATTTCCCTAACATTTTTCCCGATCCTGTGCGGTGGTTCAGTTCGGGTGGCCACTTTTGGTCCATACTCCGCTGTCCATCCTTACACCTTCTGAGACCAGGGGAACATCATCCCTGCTCAGGAAAATTATTGCCGGAACATTTCTACGGTCAATTCGTTATAATAAAAAGATTATAAGTAGTCGATTAGCGACTAATACTAAACACTTTTGGGATTCTTCATACTGTAGCTGTTTGCATTTAATTATATATTTCCTCTTCTTGATTCCTTCTTCTTTTCCGTTAACTAATAGCATATAACATTATTGGTAGGCATTATTTTAAAATACTTTTGACTTTCCTTCTTGTGACCTATTTCTCCATATCATTTCTTCTTATATCATTTTCAATTCCGAGAAATTCTAAATTATAGTGGTATTAATTATCATCCTCCTTCAGTTCTTCTCGAAGATTTTTCAAATAATAATTGTAAATAATAGTAAGATTTTGACTATCCGTCCTTAAACTTTGGTTGTTGTTATACTTCAAAATTCTTTTATTTTCCATAATTAGTTTTTCATAATTAGTTGGTAGCAATTTGTTATTACTATGTTTTTGAATTTGGTGGTTTTTTTACTTCAAAATTCTTTTATTTTCCACAATTAGTTTTTCATAATTAGTTGGTAGTAATTTGTTATTACTATGTTTTTGAATTTGGTTGTTTTTGTACCTCGAAATTCTTTTATTTTCCATAAATAATTAGTTTTTCATAATTATTTGGTAGTAATTTGTTATTACTATATTTTTGAATTTGGTGGTTTTTGTACTTCAAAATTTTTTTATTTTCCATAATTAGTTTTTCATAATTATTTGGTAGTAATTTGTTATTACTATGTTTTTGAATTTGGTGGTTTTTGTACCCAGTAGTTAGTAGCAGTAAGGGGTCGCGAGTGTTTATTACTGCCTCACTCCGTTTAAATTAAGGCTATCATGATTATTTTGCGGGCATGACTGTTGATTTGCCTGGCATGGTGTGCTGGTTCCTGGTTATTCAACCTCTCGGTTGTCTAATTGTTCACTTCCCCTTGATTCTCGGAAGTCCTCCTGGCTTCTACTTCTTACTCGGTTATAATGGTGACTCATCCCTCTGGGATTTCCTCTTTGATCATAACTGTTATTAAAACTGTTCCTCCGAGGTTGATGGTATCTCCAGTAATCCTCTTCTTCTGCACTAATATAATTTATTCTTGGTCTGTACAGACGATTATTATTATAATTACCCTGGTTATTATTATTGGTATTAACTGCTGAGTTATTTCTAAAATTATTTTAATTTTGGTTTGTTCGGTAGTTATTATAATTATTATTAATTCTATTACCCGGATGGTAATTTTGATTGGGCCTGTTGTTACTATTATTGTTAATTAGATTTCGATTGAAGTTTGTTGGTTGGTTATTATTTGGAGTAAAATTTTGGTTGGAACTACGATCGTTGCCATTAAAGGTATAACTATTCCGGTTATTCGTGTTATTATAGTGATTAGGATTCATACCATGGTTATTATTTCTTGAACCGCACTGATCAGTTCGTTGTCTGCTTCTTTTGTAGTAACCCTCGTGTTCATAATTTTCTAATAAGTCAGCCATTGCGTGGACCGTTTTAATCTGGCTTCCCAGGCATGCTCTGGCAATTCCTGTGTCGTAATGGTATGCCATTTTAGTTACTAGGGATTCTTCTGGTATTCTTGGCTCTAGGTGTCTCGCCAAACACACCTTTCCCCAGAAGTAAGTAGTTGGAGATGTACCTCTATTTCCATCATATCTTCCCTGACAAATGTTGTCCCTTATAATATTTTGTATAGCTTCGGACCAATATTTATCTTTAAACAGTTTTTTAAATTGAGCGTAGTCCACTATCTCATTCCTGGTTGCTGTCCACCAGTTGTCCGTAATCTCCCTAAAATGCTCATCCAACATCTCTCTAATCGAGCTCCAGATAGTTATTCGATGTTTATTAAAATGTTCCTCGATTCTGGCCAGAAATTCCATGGGGTTTCTACGATAATTTTTGAAATTAATCCCTTCTCTGGTTTCATTTGTGGAAACATGAGTAATATTATTTGGTCTGGTTCTAATTAACTCAATTTCTTCTTGATTTTGGCGTACTTGACCAGTTAAATTATTCACCGTAGTGTTAATATTGTCACACTTTTCTCCAGTTTGTTTCTGTAAATTTACTAAATTTTCTTGTTCCTTTTGTATTCCTTCTATTTGAATACGACTATTTTCTTGGACCTGGTCTATTCTGGTATTTATCACTGCTTTATTTTGTGTAATGGTTTCGTTAGTTTTTCTGAATCTCTCATTAGTGTCAGCTATTTCTTGCTTCCTTTCCTCATCGATTTTGTCCATCTTCTGGTTAATTATATCATTGACCTGTTCAATTCTACCATTAATTCTTCTTAAATTTTCTTCATTGATTTGCCTGAATTCTTCCTTCATTTGGTTATTATTTTCACTTATAGTTTGCCTTAAGGTTTCGTTAGTACTTTCTTTGATACTGTCAATTTTCTCATTTATCCGCTTATTCTCCTCCTGGATTTGTCTTAAATTCTCATTATTATGCTCATTTTGTTTCCTAAAATTTTCATTAGTTTCTTCTCTGTTTTGGTCAAATCTCTCCTCCATCTGTTTTATTAAATTTTCACTCATTTTCTCGTTTTGTACCATTGAGTTCTCGTTAATCTCTTCCTTCATACCGTCTATTTTCTCGTTTGTTTGTCTGTTATCTTCCTTGATACTATCAATTTTCTCATTTGTTTGTCTGTTATCTTCCTTGATACTATCAATTTTCTCATTTGTTTGTCTGTTATCTTCCTTGATACTATCAAATTTTTCGTTTGTTTGCTTGTTTTGTTCCTCCATTTGTTTTAATAAGTTTTGACTCAAAATTTCATTTTGTTTCTTTGAGTTTTCCGTCATTTCTTCCTTCTGCTTCTTAAAATTATCATTGGTTTCTTCCTTATTCTTGTCCAATTTTTCATTCATACTATTCATTAATTCCATTAATTTTATAAGATTCGGGTCTCCTCTATCTTCCTTTCTTGCTACCGTCTCCACATCCTCCACCAATGTTACTTCTTTCTCTTCCATGCTGACTTCTTTCTCTGCGTTCTTCGTCCGTCTCAGTGATGACGCCCTTTTATGCATCTTTATTATTTTTTGGAACTTATAGCAGTCGCCAGCTAAAAATTAGGAAATTAATTTGCTTGTTTCAATTTCTTCACCTAATATTCCCAAATTTCAGCCTCACTAGTTGGTGCGCCAATTTATTACCTAACGTTTACCCGTACTATCTTAATTGTATAATAATTTGCCCGTGTTATTCCTTGTATATGTTAATTTGTACTAAATAGTTGTAAATCGTGTATCAGTTGATCGTGGAATATTTATGTTGTGTGTTTTCGAATGTGATTTAAATATATAAGTAAAAGAATTGAATTATTCTGCCTTGGTTTCTGTATCAGAATTATAATTATTCCAGTCAGTAGTTAGAACTCCAAAATCAATTCAAAAAATAGCGGTCGAGTCATCCCAAACAATTTTTAAGTCACCTTCGATATTAGGCTTTAACCTATTATTTGAAGTTAATCTTGGTTTTGCAGTTTGCGTACTTCCAATGACTCCCCGAAGTCTTCTTATCCTTGTTAATTATAAAATAAATGCTGATAATATATTATGTTCCTGAAATAATAACGCATGGATATGATTTAATAACATAATGGTTTAATCTCGGTAATATAAGTTCAAATTATTGTAAAATTCCATTCGATACATACGGTTGTCACAGTCGATATTTATCTCAGCATTTAATAATTAAATAATGTTAATATATTTCGTGGGAATTCTTGTGGCTGCTACGAAAAGTTCCTTTACATGATAATTAATAATATAGAGTACCTTTACAAACAATCTATTACTTATAATCTAAAAAATTACAAAAATTATATATTAAGTAACATACAAGGTTTGACGATATTCAATACGCTTCGTAAAAGCATGTAGGTTAGAGTGACGTCAACATCATGGCTGCCATTTTCCGTGTCAGAGAATAATGAAGTTATTAAATGTGTACTAATAAATGTTTCCTTGTAATCACTGTTCGTTTAGATATTGAATTTGTTTTCACTTTAAAATGTTTACTAGTGATTAGTGTTAGTGTAAATTGGTATATTGTCTAGTGGTTGTTCCTTGTTGGATAAAAATATTGTCAAATTATACTTTACACATCTAGGCGATATAGCTGGACGTTTTCTGGTATATTCTGGATAATTTCTTGATTGTGTGTATTACTGTTTCATGAAATGATTGTAGTGGAGGGATTATTTATCTTTGATGGTGGTCATTCAGATCTTCTTTCACAAACGGGTTATATATTTTTATTTTAATTACATCTCGACACGCACTATTAAACTGTTCTCCATCACAATTAACATTTAAGTGTTATTTCTTCTTTTTTAGTCACCGAACTCATACAAACTTCTTAAATTTTGATTGGCCATTTATGTACAGGTTAAATGTTATAGGATCGATTCCCATTAATTACTTTACATTTTATAAATTACCTTTAATAGATAATTTTATTATTATACTTTAATGATACATGCAATGTTTACATGATGATTAATTATATAATTATAAACAATTTGATACTAAACATGCCTCAGTTTATAACTGTAAAACCTTATTAATTTGAATTTCTATGATATGTGGTGGAACAATTTGTTATGGTTGATTGTAATTTCTACCTTGACTACCTGAGATAAATATATTTACATAAATTAACTGGTGACATAAAATCTTATAACATACAACAAAACTCTTAATAATAATAATAATTGTTTTTGACAGTTTTAGTTTATTTATACTGCTAAACTATTGTCTGTATGATAAACTAAAATTCTGTCTAATAATAACAATAAAACACTTTCTATAAAAAATAATTACACTGTTTAACGGTAGTCTGTGTCGCTATTTCTTATTATCACACTCATCACTGTAAAGGTTTGTGTCCCTTTTTCTATTCTTATTATAGGCCTATATAATTTTATTTAATACAATTTTTATTTTGTGGATAGGTACTCTTTATTGGGTTTAGTTGTGTTTCAGGGTAAGTTGATTATTTAGGCTTACTAGGTTTATTTATTTAATTTTGATTTGTTTACTGCCCTATTCTACTGGGTTATTTCTGGGTTTCTTGATAATATTAAATAAGTCAAACCAACTAGGTTTCCTTTAATTTGCTATCAATTATTATTTCTTGTTTCCTCTCTGGATCGGATTTCACTATTATTTACTATTCTTTTTGTAACATTTTGTTTCGTTACAAATTGCCTCCCTTCAGAAGTAATTATTTCTGAACACTTCATTAGGTGTGAGGACATAATTACTTATGTTATTTTACCTTTTCTTCCTCATGATATTTTTTTATGGATTGTTGATTATAATTGCCCTTGATCTTCTTTGAAATGGGGTCGGTTAATTCATACGTGTTGTTGTTGTTGTTTTTTGTTATGGTGTTGGGTCCAACGTATAGTAATAATAATTTCTTTGATATCCCTTCTAGAGTGCTAGGCAATTCCCTGTTCTTTAACAAAACTTTCTCTCTCTTGGAGGCATATTCGTTAATGATTTATTTCTCTGGGTAGTGGTACTTCCACATTTTACTTGATAAGGACTGGTCACACTAATCATAAAAAACTTGTTTTAACACTTATTTTCTTATTTAGTTCTATAAATTCGCTTTCTCAATTAAGCTTGGGTCTGCTATCTTTCTTCTATTTTCTTCATCTATACTTCTGGAATCTAATATCACTCTTTTCAGCTATTTTATAATTATTATCCCTTAAATATTCAATTTCCCTAACATTTTTCCCGATCCTGTGCGGTGGTTCAGTTCGGGTGGCCACTTTTGGTCCATACTCCGCTGTCCATCCTTACACCTTCTGAGACCAGGGGAACATCATCCCTGCTCAGGAAAATTATTGCCGGAACATTTCTACGGTCAATTCGTTATAATAAAAAGATTATAAGTAGTCGATTAGCGACTAATACTAAACACTTTTGGGATTCTTCATACTGTAGCTGTTTGCATTTAATTATATATTTCCTCTTCTTGATTCCTTCTTCTTTTCCGTTAACTAATAGCATATAACATTATTGGTAGGCATTATTTTAAAATACTTTTGACTTTCCTTCTTGTGACCTATTTCTCCATATCATTTCTTCTTATATCATTTTCAATTCCGAGAAATTCTAAATTATAGTGGTATTAATTATCATCCTCCTTCAGTTCTTCTCGAAGATTTTTCAAATAATAATTGTAAATAATAGTAAGATTTTGACTATCCGTCCTTAAACTTTGGTTGTTGTTATACTTCAAAATTCTTTTATTTTCCATAATTAGTTTTTCATAATTAGTTGGTAGCAATTTGTTATTACTATGTTTTTGAATTTGGTGGTTTTTTTACTTCAAAATTCTTTTATTTTCCACAATTAGTTTTTCATAATTAGTTGGTAGTAATTTGTTATTACTATGTTTTTGAATTTGGTTGTTTTTGTACCTCGAAATTCTTTTATTTTCCATAAATAATTAGTTTTTCATAATTATTTGGTAGTAATTTGTTATTACTATATTTTTGAATTTGGTGGTTTTTGTACTTCAAAATTTTTTTATTTTCCATAATTAGTTTTTCATAATTATTTGGTAGTAATTTGTTATTACTATGTTTTTGAATTTGGTGGTTTTTGTACCCAGTAGTTAGTAGCAGTAAGGGGTCGCGAGTGTTTATTACTGCCTCACTCCGTTTAAATTAAGGCTATCATGATTATTTTGCGGGCATGACTGTTGATTTGCCTGGCATGGTGTGCTGGTTCCTGGTTATTCAACCTCTCGGTTGTCTAATTGTTCACTTCCCCTTGATTCTCGGAAGTCCTCCTGGCTTCTACTTCTTACTCGGTTATAATGGTGACTCATCCCTCTGGGATTTCCTCTTTGATCATAACTGTTATTAAAACTGTTCCTCCGAGGTTGATGGTATCTCCAGTAATCCTCTTCTTCTGCACTAATATAATTTATTCTTGGTCTGTACAGACGATTATTATTATAATTACCCAGGTTATTATTATTGGTATTAACTGCTGAGTTATTTCTAAAATTATTTTAATTTTGGTTTGTTCGGTAGTTATTATAATTATTATTAATTCTATTACCCGGATGGTAATTTTGATTGGGCCTGTTGTTACTATTATTGTTAATTAGATTTCGATTGAAGTTTGTTGGTTGGTTATTATTTGGAGTAAAATTTTGGTTGGAACTACGATCGTTGCCATTAAAGGTATAACTATTCCGGTTATTCGTGTTATTATAGTGATTAGGATTCATACCATGGTTATTATTTCTTGAACCGCACTGATCAGTTCGTTGTCTGCTTCTTTTGTAGTAACCCTCGTGTTCATAATTTTCTAATAAGTCAGCCATTGCGTGGACCGTTTTAATCTGGCTTCCCAGGCATGCTCTGGCAATTCCTGTGTCGTAATGGTATGCCATTTTAGTTACTAGGGATTCTTCTGGTATTCTTGGCTCTAGGTGTCTCGCCAAACACACCTTTCCCCAGAAGTAAGTAGTTGGAGATGTACCTCTATTTCCATCATATCTTCCCTGACAAATGTTGTCCCTTATAATATTTTGTATAGCTTCGGACCAATATTTATCTTTAAACAGTTTTTTAAATTGAGCGTAGTCCACTATCTCATTCCTGGTTGCTGTCCACCAGTTGTCCGTAATCTCCCTAAAATGCTCATCCAACATCTCTCTAATCGAGCTCCAGATAGTTATTCGATGTTTATTAAAATGTTCCTCGATTCTGGCCAGAAATTCCATGGGGTTTCTACGATAATTTTTGAAATTAATCCCTTCTCTGGTTTCATTTGTGGAAACATGAGTAATATTATTTGGTCTGGTTCTAATTAACTCAATTTCTTCTTGATTTTGGCGTACTTGACCAGTTAAATTATTCACCGTAGTGTTAATATTGTCACACTTTTCTCCAGTTTGTTTCTGTAAATTTACTAAATTTTCTTGTTCCTTTTGTATTCCTTCTATTTGAATACGACTATTTTCTTGGACCTGGTCTATTCTGGTATTTATCACTGCTTTATTTTGTGTAATGGTTTCGTTAGTTTTTCTGAATCTCTCATTAGTGTCAGCTATTTCTTGCTTCCTTTCCTCATCGATTTTGTCCATCTTCTGGTTAATTATATCATTGACCTGTTCAATTCTACCATTAATTCTTCTTAAATTTTCTTCATTGATTTGCCTGAATTCTTCCTTCATTTGGTTATTATTTTCACTTATAGTTTGCCTTAAGGTTTCGTTAGTACTTTCTTTGATACTGTCAATTTTCTCATTTATCCGCTTATTCTCCTCCTGGATTTGTCTTAAATTCTCATTATTATGCTCATTTTGTTTCCTAAAATTTTCATTAGTTTCTTCTCTGTTTTGGTCAAATCTCTCCTCCATCTGTTTTATTAAATTTTCACTCATTTTCTCGTTTTGTACCATTGAGTTCTCGTTAATCTCTTCCTTCATACCGTCTATTTTCTCGTTTGTTTGTCTGTTATCTTCCTTGATACTATCAATTTTCTCATTTGTTTGTCTGTTATCTTCCTTGATACTATCAATTTTCTCATTTGTTTGTCTGTTATCTTCCTTGATACTATCAAATTTTTCGTTTGTTTGCTTGTTTTGTTCCTCCATTTGTTTTAATAAGTTTTGACTCAAAATTTCATTTTGTTTCTTTGAGTTTTCCGTCATTTCTTCCTTCTGCTTCTTAAAATTATCATTGGTTTCTTCCTTATTCTTGTCCAATTTTTCATTCATACTATTCATTAATTCCATTAATTTTATAAGATTCGGGTCTCCTCTATCTTCCTTTCTTGCTACCGTCTCCACATCCTCCACCAATGTTACTTCTTTCTCTTCCATGCTGACTTCTTTCTCTGCGTTCTTCGTCCGTCTCAGTGATGACGCCCTTTTATGCATCTTTATTATTTTTTGGAACTTATAGCAGTCGCCAGCTAAAAATTAGGAAATTAATTTGCTTGTTTCAATTTCTTCACCTAATATTCCCAAATTTCAGCCTCACTAGTTGGTGCGCCAATTTATTACCTAACGTTTACCCGTACTATCTTAATTGTATAATAATTTGCCCGTGTTATTCCTTGTATATGTTAATTTGTACTAAATAGTTGTAAATCGTGTATCAGTTGATCGTGGAATATTTATGTTGTGTGTTTTCGAATGTGATTTAAATATATAAGTAAAAGAATTGAATTATTCTGCCTTGGTTTCTGTATCAGAATTATAATTATTCCAGTCAGTAGTTAGAACTCCAAAATCAATTCAAAAAATAGCGGTCGAGTCATCCCAAACAATTTTTAAGTCACCTTCGATATTAGGCTTTAACCTATTATTTGAGGTTAATCTTGGTTTTGCAGTTTGCGTACTTCCAATGACTCCCCGAAGTCTTCTTATCCTTGTTAATTATAAAATAAATGCTGATAATATATTATGTTCCTGAAATAATAACGCATGGATATGATTTAATAACATAATGGTTTAATCTCGGTAATATAAGTTCAAATTATTGTAAAATTCCATTCGATACATACGGTTGTCACAGTCGATATTTATCTCAGCATTTAATAATTAAATAATGTTAATATATTTCGTGGGAATTCTTGTGGCTGCTACGAAAAGTTCCTTTACATGATAATTAATAATATAGTGTACCTTTACAAACAATCTATTACTTATAATCTAAAAAATTACAAAAATTATATATTAAGTAACGTACAAGGTTTGACGATATTCAATACGCTTCGTAAAAGCATGTAGGTTAGAGTGACGTCAACATCATGGCTGCCATTTTCCGTGTCAGAGAATAATGAAGTTATTAAATGTGTACTAATAAATGTTTCCTTGTAATCACTGTTCATTTAGATATTGAATTTGTTTTCACTTTAAAATGTTTACTAGTGATTAGTGTTAGTGTAAATTGGTATATTGTCTAGTGGTTGTTCCTTGTTGGATAAAAATATTGTCAAATTATACTTTACACATCTAGGCGATATAGCTGGACGTTTTCTGGTATATTCTGGATAATTTCTTGATTGTGTGTTTTACTGTTTCATGAAATGATTGTAGTGGAGGGATTATTTATCTTTGATGGTGGTCATTCAGATCTTCTTTCACAAACGGGTTATATATTTTTATTTTAATTACATCTCGACACGCACTATTAAACTGTTCTCCATCACAATTAACATTTAAGTGTTATTTCTTCTTTTTTAGTCACCGAACTCATACAAACTTCTTAAATTTTGATTGGCCATTTATGTACAGGTTAAATGTTATATGATCGATTCCCATTAATTACTTTACATTTTATAAATTACCTTTAATAGATAATTTTATTATTATACTTTAATGATACATGCAATGTTTACATGATGATTAATTATATAATTATAAACAATTTGATACTAAACATGCCTCAGTTTATAACTGTAAAACCTTATTAATTTGAATTTCTATGATATGTGGTGGAACAATTTGTTATGGTTGATTGTAATTTCTACCTTGACTACCTGAGATAAATATATTTACATAAATTAACTGGTGACATAAAATCTTATAACATACAACAAAACTCTTAATAATAATAATAATTGTTTTTGACAGTTTTAGTTTATTTATACTGCTAAACTATTGTCTGTATGATAAACTAAAATTCTGTCTAATAATAACAATAAAACACTTTCTATAAAAAATAATTACACTGTTTAACGGTAGTCTGTGTCGCTATTTCTTATTATCACACTCATCACTGTAAAGGTTTGTGTCCCTTTTTCTATTCTTATTATAGGCCTATATAATTTTATTTAATACAATTTTTATTTTGTGGATAGGTACTCTTTATTGGGTTTAGTTGTGTTTCAGGGTAAGTTGATTATTTAGGCTTACTAGGTTTATTTATTTAATTTTGATTTGTTTACTGCCCTATTCTACTGGGTTATTTCTGGGTTTCTTGATAATATTAAATAAGTCAAACCAACTAGGTTTCCTTTAATTTGCTATCAATTATTATTTCTTGTTTCCTCTCTGGATCGGATTTCACTATTATTTACTATTCTTTTTGTAACATTTTGTTTCGTTACAAATTGCCTCCCTTCAGAAGTAATTATTTCTGAACACTTCATTAGGTGTGAGGACATAATTACTTATGTTATTTTACCTTTTCTTCCTCATGATATTTTTTTATGGATTGTTGATTATAATTGCCCTTGATCTTCTTTGAAATGGGGTCGGTTAATTCATACGTGTTGTTGTTGTTGTTTTTTGTTATGGTGTAGGGTCCAACGTATAGTAATAATAATTTCTTTGATATCCCTTCTAGAGTGCTAGGCAATTCCCTGTTCTTTAACAAAACTTTCTCTCTCTTGGAGGCATATTCGTTAATGATTTATTTCTCTGGGTAGTGGTACTTCCACATTTTACTTGATAAGGACTGGTCACACTAATCATAAAAAACTTGTTTTAACACTTATTTTCTTATTTAGTTCTATAAATTCGCTTTCTCAATTAAGCTTGGGTCTGCTATCTTTCTTCTATTTTCTTCATCTATACTTCTGGAATCTAATATCACTCTTTTCAGCTATTTTATAATTATTATCCCTTAAATATTCAATTTCCCTAACATTTTTCCCGATCCTGTGCGGTGGTTCAGTTCGGGTGGCCACTTTTGGTCCATACTCCGCTGTCCATCCTTACACCTTCTGAGACCAGGGGAACATCATCCCTGCTCAGGAAAATTATTGCCGGAACATTTCTACGGTCAATTCGTTATAATAAAAAGATTATAAGTAGTCGATTAGCGACTAATACTAAACACTTTTGGGATTCTTCATACTGTAGCTGTTTGCATTTAATTATATATTTCCTCTTCTTGATTCCTTCTTCTTTTCCGTTAACTAATAGCATATAACATTATTGGTAGGCATTATTTTAAAATACTTTTGACTTTCCTTCTTGTGACCTATTTCTCCATATCATTTCTTCTTATATCATTTTCAATTCCGAGAAATTCTAAATTATAGTGGTATTAATTATCATCCTCCTTCAGTTCTTCTCGAAGATTTTTCAAATAATAATTGTAAATAATAGTAAGATTTTGACTATCCGTCCTTAAACTTTGGTTGTTGTTATACTTCAAAATTCTTTTATTTTCCATAATTAGTTTTTCATAATTAGTTGGTAGCAATTTGTTATTACTATGTTTTTGAATTTGGTGGTTTTTTTACTTCAAAATTCTTTTATTTTCCACAATTAGTTTTTCATAATTAGTTGGTAGTAATTTGTTATTACTATGTTTTTGAATTTGGTTGTTTTTGTACCTCGAAATTCTTTTATTTTCCATAAATAATTAGTTTTTCATAATTATTTGGTAGTAATTTGTTATTACTATATTTTTGAATTTGGTGGTTTTTGTACTTCAAAATTTTTTTATTTTCCATAATTAGTTTTTCATAATTATTTGGTAGTAATTTGTTATTACTATGTTTTTGAATTTGGTGGTTTTTGTACCCAGTAGTTAGTAGCAGTAAGGGGTCGCGAGTGTTTATTACTGCCTCACTCCGTTTAAATTAAGGCTATCATGATTATTTTGCGGGCATGACTGTTGATTTGCCTGGCATGGTGTGCTGGTTCCTGGTTATTCAACCTCTCGGTTGTCTAATTGTTCACTTCCCCTTGATTCTCGGAAGTCCTCCTGGCTTCTACTTCTTACTCGGTTATAATGGTGACTCATCCCTCTGGGATTTCCTCTTTGATCATAACTGTTATTAAAACTGTTCCTCCGAGGTTGATGGTATCTCCAGTAATCCTCTTCTTCTGCACTAATATAATTTATTCTTGGTCTGTACAGACGATTATTATTATAATTACCCTGGTTATTATTATTGGTATTAACTGCTGAGTTATTTCTAAAATTATTTTAATTTTGGTTTGTTCGGTAGTTATTATAATTATTATTAATTCTATTACCCGGATGGTAATTTTGATTGGGCCTGTTGTTACTATTATTGTTAATTAGATTTCGATTGAAGTTTGTTGGTTGGTTATTATTTGGAGTAAAATTTTGGTTGGAACTACGATCGTTGCCATTAAAGGTATAACTATTCCGGTTATTCGTGTTATTATAGTGATTAGGATTCATACCATGGTTATTATTTCTTGAACCGCACTGATCAGTTCGTTGTCTGCTTCTTTTGTAGTAACCCTCGTGTTCATAATTTTCTAATAAGTCAGCCATTGCGTGGACCGTTTTAATCTGGCTTCCCAGGCATGCTCTGGCAATTCCTGTGTCGTAATGGTATGCCATTTTAGTTACTAGGGATTCTTCTGGTATTCTTGGCTCTAGGTGTCTCGCCAAACACACCTTTCCCCAGAAGTAAGTAGTTGGAGATGTACCTCTATTTCCATCATATCTTCCCTGACAAATGTTGTCCCTTATAATATTTTGTATAGCTTCGGACCAATATTTATCTTTAAACAGTTTTTTAAATTGAGCGTAGTCCACTATCTCATTCCTGGTTGCTGTCCACCAGTTGTCCGTAATCTCCCTAAAATGCTCATCCAACATCTCTCTAATCGAGCTCCAGATAGTTATTCGATGTTTATTAAAATGTTCCTCGATTCTGGCCAGAAATTCCATGGGGTTTCTACGATAATTTTTGAAATTAATCCCTTCTCTGGTTTCATTTGTGGAAACATGAGTAATATTATTTGGTCTGGTTCTAATTAACTCAATTTCTTCTTGATTTTGGCGTACTTGACCAGTTAAATTATTCACCGTAGTGTTAATATTGTCACACTTTTCTCCAGTTTGTTTCTGTAAATTTACTAAATTTTCTTGTTCCTTTTGTATTCCTTCTATTTGAATACGACTATTTTCTTGGACCTGGTCTATTCTGGTATTTATCACTGCTTTATTTTGTGTAATGGTTTCGTTAGTTTTTCTGAATCTCATTAGTGTCAGCTATTTCTTGCTTCCTTTCCTCATCGATTTTGTCCATCTTCTGGTTAATTATATCATTGACCTGTTCAATTCTACCATTAATTCTTCTTAAATTTTCTTCATTGATTTGCCTGAATTCTTCCTTCATTTGGTTATTATTTTCACTTATAGTTTGCCTTAAGGTTTCGTTAGTACTTTCTTTGATACTGTCAATTTTCTCATTTATCCGCTTATTCTCCTCCTGGATTTGTCTTAAATTCTCATTATTATGCTCATTTTGTTTCCTAAAATTTTCATTAGTTTCTTCTCTGTTTTGGTCAAATCTCTCCTCCATCTGTTTTATTAAATTTTCACTCATTTTCTCGTTTTGTACCATTGAGTTCTCGTTAATCTCTTCCTTCATACCGTCTATTTTCTCGTTTGTTTGTCTGTTATCTTCCTTGATACTATCAATTTTCTCATTTGTTTGTCTGTTATCTTCCTTGATACTATCAATTTTCTCATTTGTTTGTCTGTTATCTTCCTTGATACTATCAAATTTTTCGTTTGTTTGCTTGTTTTGTTCCTCCATTTGTTTTAATAAGTTTTGACTCAAAATTTCATTTTGTTTCTTTGAGTTTTCCGTCATTTCTTCCTTCTGCTTCTTAAAATTATCATTGGTTTCTTCCTTATTCTTGTCCAATTTTTCATTCATACTATTCATTAATTCCATTAATTTTATAAGATTCGGGTCTCCTCTATCTTCCTTTCTTGCTACCGTCTCCACATCCTCCACCAATGTTACTTCTTTCTCTTCCATGCTGACTTCTTTCTCTGCGTTCTTCGTCCGTCTCAGTGATGACGCCCTTTTATGCATCTTTATTATTTTTTGGAACTTATAGCAGTCGCCAGCTAAAAATTAGGAAATTAATTTGCTTGTTTCAATTTCTTCACCTAATATTCCCAAATTTCAGCCTCACTAGTTGGTGCGCCAATTTATTACCTAACGTTTACCCGTACTATCTTAATTGTATAATAATTTGCCCGTGTTATTCCTTGTATATGTTAATTTGTACTAAATAGTTGTAAATCGTGTATCAGTTGATCGTGGAATATTTATGTTGTGTGTTTTCGAATGTGATTTAAATATATAAGTAAAAGAATTGAATTATTCTGCCTTGGTTTCTGTATCAGAATTATAATTATTCCAGTCAGTAGTTAGAACTCCAAAATCAATTCAAAAAATAGCGGTCGAGTCATCCCAAACAATTTTTAAGTCACCTTCGATATTAGGCTTTAACCTATTATTTGAGGTTAATCTTGGTTTTGGAGTTTGCGTACTTCCAATGACTCCCCGAAGTCTTCTTATCCTTGTTAATTATAAAATAAATGCTGATAATATATTATGTTCCTGAAATAATAACGCATGGATATGATTTAATAACATAATGGTTTAATCTCGGTAATATAAGTTCAAATTATTGTAAAATTCCATTCGATACATACGGTTGTCACAGTCG
Source organism: Magicicada septendecula (assembly GCA_034769895.1). NCBI lineage: Eukaryota > Metazoa > Arthropoda > Insecta > Hemiptera > Cicadidae > Magicicada > Magicicada septendecula. Next base: position 296,980,355 of record CM068373.1, on the reverse strand, counting down.
ATATTTATCTCAGCATTTAATAATTAAATAATGTTAATATATTTCGTGGGAATTCTTGTGGCTGCTACGAAAAGTTCCTTTACATGATAATTAATAATATAGAGTACCTTTACAAACAATCTATTACTTATAATCTAAAAAATTACAAAAATTATATATTAAGTAACATACAAGGTTTGACGATATTCAATACGCTTCGTAAAAGCATGTAGGTTAGAGTGACGTCAACATCATGGCTGCCATTTTCCGTGTCAGAGAATAATGAAGTTATTAAATGTGTACTAATAAATGTTTCCTTGTAATCACTGTTCGTTTAGATATTGAATTTGTTTTCACTTTAAAATGTTTACTAGTGATTAGTGTTAGTGTAAATTGGTATATTGTCTAGTGGTTGTTCCTTGTTGGATAAAAATATTGTCAAATTATACTTTACACATCTAGGCGATATAGCTGGACGTTTTCTGGTATATTCTGGATAATTTCTTGATTGTGTGTATTACTGTTTCATGAAATGATTGTAGTGGAGGGATTATTTATCTTTGATGGTGGTCATTCAGATCTTCTTTCACAAACGGGTTATATATTTTTATTTTAATTACATCTCGACACGCACTATTAAACTGTTCTCCATCACAGTTAACATTTAAGTGTTATTTCTTCTTTTTTAGTCACCGAACTCATACAAACTTCTTAAATTTTGATTGGCCATTTATGTACAGGTTAAATGTTATATGATCGATTCCCATTAATTACTTTACATTTTATAAATTACCTTTAATAGATAATTTTATTATTATACTTTAATGATACATGCAATGTTTACATGATGATTAATTATATAATTATAAACAATTTGATACTAAACATGCCTCAGTTTATAACTGTAAAACCTTATTAATTTGAATTTCTATGATATGTGGTGGAACATTTGAATTTCTATGATATGTGGTGGAACAATTTGTTATGGTTGATTGTAATTTCTACCTTGACTACCTGAGATAAATATATTTACATAAATTAACTGGTGACATAAAATCTTATAACATACAACAAAACTCTTAATAATAATAATTGTTTTTGACAGTTTTAGTTTATTTATACTGCTAAACTATTGTCTGTATGATAAACTAAAATTCTGTCTAATAATAACAATAAAACACTTTCTATAAAAAATAATTACACTGTTTAACGGTAGTCTGTGTCGCTATTTCTTATTATCACACTCATCACTGTAAAGGTTTGTGTCCCTTTTTCTATTCTTATTATAGGCCTATATAATTTTATTTAATACAATTTTTATTTTGTGGATAGGTACTCTTTATTGGGTTTAGTTGTGTTTCAGGGTAAGTTGATTATTTAGGCTTACTAGGTTTATTTATTTAATTTTGATTTGTTTACTGCCCTATTCTACTGGGTTATTTCTGGGTTTCTTGATAATATTAAATAAGTCGAACCAACTAGGTTTCCTTTAATTTGCTATCAATTATTATTTCTTGTTTCCTCTCTGGATCGGATTTCACTATTATTTACTATTCTTTTTGTAACATTTTGTTTCGTTACAAATTGCCTCCCTTCAGAAGTAATTATTTCTGAACACTTCATTAGGTGTGAGGACATAATTACTTATGTTATTTTACCTTTTCTTCCTCATGATATTTTTTTATGGATTGTTGATTATAATTGCCCTTGATCTTCTTTGAAATGGGGTCGGTTAATTCATACGTGTTGTTGTTGTTGTTTTTTGTTATGGTGTAGGGTCCAACGTATAGTAATAATAATTTCTTTGATATCCCTTCTAGAGTGCTAGGCAATTCCCTGTTCTTTAACAAAACTTTCTCTCTCTTGGAGGCATATTCGTTAATGATTTATTTCTCTGGGTAGTGGTACTTCCACATTTTACTTGATAAGGACTGGTCACACTAATCATAAAAAACTTGTTTTAACACTTATTTTCTTATTTAGTTCTATAAATTCGCTTTCTCAATTAAGCTTGGGTCTGCTATCTTTCTTCTATTTTCTTCATCTATACTTCTGGAATCTAATATCACTCTTTTCAGCTATTTTATAATTATTATCCCTTAAATATTCAATTTCCCTAACATTTTTCCCGATCCTGTGCGGTGGTTCAGTTCGGGTGGCCACTTTTGGGTCCATACTCCGCTGTCCATCCTTACACCTTCTGAGACCAGGGGAACATCATCCCTGCTCAGGAAAATTATTGCCGGAACATTTCTACGGTCAATTCGTTATAATAAAAAGATTATAAGTAGTCGATTAGCGACTAATACTAAACACTTTTGGGATTCTTCATACTGTAGCTGTTTGCATTTAATTATATATTTCCTCTTCTTGATTCCTTCTTCTTTTCCGTTAACTAATAGCATATAACATTATTGGTAGGCATTATTTTAAAATACTTTTGACTTTCCTTCTTGTGACCTATTTCTCCATATCATTTCTTCTTATATCATTTTCAATTCCGAGAAATTCTAAATTATAGTGGTATTAATTATCATCCTCCTTCAGTTCTTCTCGAAGATTTTTCAAATAATAATTGTAAATAATAGTAAGATTTTGACTATCCGTCCTTAAACTTTGGTTGTTGTTATACTTCAAAATTCTTTTATTTTCCATAATTAGTTTTTCATAATTAGTTGGTAGCAATTTGTTATTACTATGTTTTTGAATTTGGTGGTTTTTTTACTTCAAAATTCTTTTATTTTCCACAATTAGTTTTTCATAATTAGTTGGTAGTAATTTGTTATTACTATGTTTTTGAATTTGGTTGTTTTTGTACCTCGAAATTCTTTTATTTTCCATAAATAATTAGTTTTTCATAATTATTTGGTAGTAATTTGTTATTACTATATTTTTGAATTTGGTGGTTTTTGTACTTCAAAATTTTTTTATTTTCCATAATTAGTTTTTCATAATTATTTGGTAGTAATTTGTTATTACTATGTTTTTGAATTTGGTGGTTTTTGTACCCAGTAGTTAGTAGCAGTAAGGGGTCGCGAGTGTTTATTACTGCCTCACTCCGTTTAAATTAAGGCTATCATGATTATTTTGCGGGCATGACTGTTGATTTGCCTGGCATGGTGTGCTGGTTCCTGGTTATTCAACCTCTCGGTTGTCTAATTGTTCACTTCCCCTTGATTCTCGGAAGTCCTCCTGGCTTCTACTTCTTACTCGGTTATAATGGTGACTCATCCCTCTGGGATTTCCTCTTTGATCATAACTGTTATTAAAACTGTTCCTCCGAGGTTGATGGTATCTCCAGTAATCCTCTTCTTCTGCACTAATATAATTTATTCTTGGTCTGTACAGACGATTATTATTATAATTACCCTGGTTATTATTATTGGTATTAACTGCTGAGTTATTTCTAAAATTATTTTAATTTTGGTTTGTTCGGTAGTTATTATAATTATTATTAATTCTATTACCCGGATGGTAATTTTGATTGGGCCTGTTGTTACTATTATTGTTAATTAGATTTCGATTGAAGTTTGTTGGTTGGTTATTATTTGGAGTAAAATTTTGGTTGGAACTACGATCGTTGCCATTAAAGGTATAACTATTCCGGTTATTCGTGTTATTATAGTGATTAGGATTCATACCATGGTTATTATTTCTTGAACCGCACTGATCAGTTCGTTGTTTGCTTCTTTTGTAGTAACCCTCGTGTTCATAATTTTCTAATAAGTCAGCCATTGCGTGGACCGTTTTAATCTGGCTTCCCAGGCATGCTCTGGCAATTCCTGTGTCATAATGGTATGCCATTTTAGTTACTAGGGATTCTTCTGGTATTCTTGGCTCTAGGTGTCTCGCCAAACACACCTTTCCCCAGAAGTAAGTAGTTGGAGATGTACCTCTATTTCCATCATATCTTCCCTGACAAATGTTGTCCCTTATAATATTTTGTATAGCTTCGGACCAATATTTATCTTTAAACAGTTTTTTAAATTGAGCGTAGTCCACTATCTCATTCCTGGTTGCTGTCCACCAGTTGTCCGTAATCTCCCTAAAATGCTCATCCAACATCTCTCTAATCGAGCTCCAGATAGTTATTCGATGTTTATTAAAATGTTCCTCGATTCTGGCCAGAAATTCCATGGGGTTTCTACGATAATTTTTGAAATTAATCCCTTCTCTGGTTTCATTTGTGGAAACATGAGTAATATTATTTGGTCTGGTTCTAATTAACTCAATTTCTTCTTGATTTTGGCGTACTTGACCAGTTAAATTATTCACCGTAGTGTTAATATTGTCACACTTTTCTCCAGTTTGTTTCTGTAAATTTACTAAATTTTCTTGTTCCTTTTGTATTCCTTCTATTTGAATACGACTATTTTCTTGGACCTGGTCTATTCTGGTATTTATCACTGCTTTATTTTGTGTAATGGTTTCGTTAGTTTTTCTGAATCTCATTAGTGTCAGCTATTTCTTGCTTCCTTTCCTCATCGATTTTGTCCATCTTCTGGTTAATTATATCATTGACCTGTTCAATTCTACCATTAATTCTTCTTAAATTTTCTTCATTGATTTGCCTGAATTCTTCCTTCATTTGGTTATTATTTTCACTTATAGTTTGCCTTAAGGTTTCGTTAGTACTTTCTTTGATACTGTCAATTTTCTCATTTATCCGCTTATTCTCCTCCTGGATTTGTCTTAAATTCTCATTATTATGCTCATTTTGTTTCCTAAAATTTTCATTAGTTTCTTCTCTGTTTTGGTCAAATCTCTCCTCCATCTGTTTTATTAAATTTTCACTCATTTTCTCGTTTTGTACCATTGAGTTCTCGTTAATCTCTTCCTTCATACCGTCTATTTTCTCGTTTGTTTGTCTGTTATCTTCCTTGATACTATCAATTTTCTCATTTGTTTGTCTGTTATCTTCCTTGATACTATCAATTTTCTCATTTGTTTGTCTGTTATCTTCCTTGATACTATCAAATTTTTCGTTTGTTTGCTTGTTTTGTTCCTCCATTTGTTTTAATAAGTTTTGACTCAAAATTTCATTTTGTTTCTTTGAGTTTTCCGTCATTTCTTCCTTCTGCTTCTTAAAATTATCATTGGTTTCTTCCTTATTCTTGTCCAATTTTTCATTCATACTATTCATTAATTCCATTAATTTTATAAGATTCGGGTCTCCTCTATCTTCCTTTCTTGCTACCGTCTCCACATCCTCCACCAATGTTACTTCTTTCTCTTCCATGCTGACTTCTTTCTCTGCGTTCTTCGTCCGTCTCAGTGATGACGCCCTTTTATGCATCTTTATTATTTTTTGGAACTTATAGCAGTCGCCAGCTAAAAATTAGGAAATTAATTTGCTTGTTTCAATTTCTTCACCTAATATTCCCAAATTTCAGCCTCACTAGTTGGTGCGCCAATTTATTACCTAACGTTTACCCGTACTATCTTAATTGTATAATAATTTGCCCGTGTTATTCCTTGTATATGTTAATTTGTACTAAATAGTTGTAAATCGTGTATCAGTTGATCGTGGAATATTTATGTTGTGTGTTTTCGAATGTGATTTAAATATATAAGTAAAAGAATTGAATTATTCTGCCTTGGTTTCTGTATCAGAATTATAATTATTCCAGTCAGTAGTTAGAACTCCAAAATCAATTCAAAAAATAGCGGTCGAGTCATCCCAAACAATTTTTAAGTCACCTTCGATATTAGGCTTTAACCTATTATTTGAGGTTAATCTTGGTTTTGCAGTTTGCGTACTTCCAATGACTCCCCGAAGTCTTCTTATCCTTGTTAATTATAAAATAAATGCTGATAATATATTATGTTCCTGAAATAATAACGCATGGATATGATTTAATAACATAATGGTTTAATCTCGGTAATATAAGTTCAAATTATTGTAAAATTCCATTCGATACATACGGTTGTCACAGTCGATATTTATCTCAGCATTTAATAATTAAATAATGTTAATATATTTCGTGGGAATTCTTGTGGCTGCTACGAAAAGTTCCTTTACATGATAATTAATAATATAGAGTACCTTTACAAACAATCTATTACTTATAATCTAAAAAATTACAAAAATTATATATTAAGTAACATACAAGGTTTGACGATATTCAATACGCTTCGTAAAAGCATGTAGGTTAGAGTGACGTCAACATCATGGCTGCCATTTTCCGTGTCAGAGAATAATGAAGTTATTAAATGTGTACTAATAAATGTTTCCTTGTAATCACTGTTCGTTTAGATATTGAATTTGTTTTCACTTTAAAATGTTTACTAGTGATTAGTGTTAGTGTAAATTGGTATATTGTCTAGTGGTTGTTCCTTGTTGGATAAAAATATTGTCAAATTATACTTTACACATCTAGGCGATATAGCTGGACGTTTTCTGGTATATTCTGGATAATTTCTTGATTGTGTGTATTACTGTTTCATGAAATGATTGTAGTGGAGGGATTATTTATCTTTGATGGTGGTCATTCAGATCTTCTTTCACAAACGGGTTATATATTTTTATTTTAATTACATCTCGACACGCACTATTAAACTGTTCTCCATCACAGTTAACATTTAAGTGTTATTTCTTCTTTTTTAGTCACCGAACTCATACAAACTTCTTAAATTTTGATTGGCCATTTATGTACAGGTTAAATGTTATATGATCGATTCCCATTAATTACTTTACATTTTATAAATTACCTTTAATAGATAATTTTATTATTATACTTTAATGATACATGCAATGTTTACATGATGATTAATTATATAATTATAAACAATTTGATACTAAACATGCCTCAGTTTATAACTGTAAAACCTTATTAATTTGAATTTCTATGATATGTGGTGGAACAATTTGTTATGGTTGATTGTAATTTCTACCTTGACTACCTGAGATAAATATATTTACATAAATTAACTGGTGACATAAAATCTTATAACATACAACAAAACTCTTAATAATAATAATTGTTTTTGACAGTTTTAGTTTATTTATACTGCTAAACTATTGTCTGTATGATAAACTAAAATTCTGTCTAATAATAACAATAAAACACTTTCTATAAAAAATAATTACACTGTTTAACGGTAGTCTGTGTCGCTATTTCTTATTATCACACTCATCACTGTAAAGGTTTGTGTCCCTTTTTCTATTCTTATTATAGGCCTATATAATTTTATTTAATACAATTTTTATTTTGTGGATAGGTACTCTTTATTGGGTTTAGTTGTGTTTCAGGGTAAGTTGATTATTTAGGCTTACTAGGTTTATTTATTTAATTTTGATTTGTTTACTGCCCTATTCTACTGGGTTATTTCTGGGTTTCTTGATAATATTAAATAAGTCGAACCAACTAGGTTTCCTTTAATTTGCTATCAATTATTATTTCTTGTTTCCTCTCTGGATCGGATTTCACTATTATTTACTATTCTTTTTGTAACATTTTGTTTCGTTACAAATTGCCTCCCTTCAGAAGTAATTATTTCTGAACACTTCATTAGGTGTGAGGACATAATTACTTATGTTATTTTACCTTTTCTTCCTCATGATATTTTTTTATGGATTGTTGATTATAATTGCCCTTGATCTTCTTTGAAATGGGGTCGGTTAATTCATACGTGTTGTTGTTGTTGTTTTTTGTTATGGTGTAGGGTCCAACGTATAGTAATAATAATTTCTTTGATATCCCTTCTAGAGTGCTAGGCAATTCCCTGTTCTTTAACAAAACTTTCTCTCTCTTGGAGGCATATTCGTTAATGATTTATTTCTCTGGGTAGTGGTACTTCCACATTTTACTTGATAAGGACTGGTCACACTAATCATAAAAAACTTGTTTTAACACTTATTTTCTTATTTAGTTCTATAAATTCGCTTTCTCAATTAAGCTTGGGTCTGCTATCTTTCTTCTATTTTCTTCATCTATACTTCTGGAATCTAATATCACTCTTTTCAGCTATTTTATAATTATTATCCCTTAAATATTCAATTTCCCTAACATTTTTCCCGATCCTGTGCGGTGGTTCAGTTCGGGTGGCCACTTTTGGGTCCATACTCCGCTGTCCATCCTTACACCTTCTGAGACCAGGGGAACATCATCCCTGCTCAGGAAAATTATTGCCGGAACATTTCTACGGTCAATTCGTTATAATAAAAAGATTATAAGTAGTCGATTAGCGACTAATACTAAACACTTTTGGGATTCTTCATACTGTAGCTGTTTGCATTTAATTATATATTTCCTCTTCTTGATTCCTTCTTCTTTTCCGTTAACTAATAGCATATAACATTATTGGTAGGCATTATTTTAAAATACTTTTGACTTTCCTTCTTGTGACCTATTTCTCCATATCATTTCTTCTTATATCATTTTCAATTCCGAGAAATTCTAAATTATAGTGGTATTAATTATCATCCTCCTTCAGTTCTTCTCGAAGATTTTTCAAATAATAATTGTAAATAATAGTAAGATTTTGACTATCCGTCCTTAAACTTTGGTTGTTGTTATACTTCAAAATTCTTTTATTTTCCATAATTAGTTTTTCATAATTAGTTGGTAGCAATTTGTTATTACTATGTTTTTGAATTTGGTGGTTTTTTTACTTCAAAATTCTTTTATTTTCCACAATTAGTTTTTCATAATTAGTTGGTAGTAATTTGTTATTACTATGTTTTTGAATTTGGTTGTTTTTGTACCTCGAAATTCTTTTATTTTCCATAAATAATTAGTTTTTCATAATTATTTGGTAGTAATTTGTTATTACTATATTTTTGAATTTGGTGGTTTTTGTACTTCAAAATTTTTTTATTTTCCATAATTAGTTTTTCATAATTATTTGGTAGTAATTTGTTATTACTATGTTTTTGAATTTGGTGGTTTTTGTACCCAGTAGTTAGTAGCAGTAAGGGGTCGCGAGTGTTTATTACTGCCTCACTCCGTTTAAATTAAGGCTATCATGATTATTTTGCGGGCATGACTGTTGATTTGCCTGGCATGGTGTGCTGGTTCCTGGTTATTCAACCTCTCGGTTGTCTAATTGTTCACTTCCCCTTGATTCTCGGAAGTCCTCCTGGCTTCTACTTCTTACTCGGTTATAATGGTGACTCATCCCTCTGGGATTTCCTCTTTGATCATAACTGTTATTAAAACTGTTCCTCCGAGGTTGATGGTATCTCCAGTAATCCTCTTCTTCTGCACTAATATAATTTATTCTTGGTCTGTACAGACGATTATTATTATAATTACCCTGGTTATTATTATTGGTATTAACTGCTGAGTTATTTCTAAAATTATTTTAATTTTGGTTTGTTCGGTAGTTATTATAATTATTATTAATTCTATTACCCGGATGGTAATTTTGATTGGGCCTGTTGTTACTATTATTGTTAATTAGATTTCGATTGAAGTTTGTTGGTTGGTTATTATTTGGAGTAAAATTTTGGTTGGAACTACGATCGTTGCCATTAAAGGTATAACTATTCCGGTTATTCGTGTTATTATAGTGATTAGGATTCATACCATGGTTATTATTTCTTGAACCGCACTGATCAGTTCGTTGTTTGCTTCTTTTGTAGTAACCCTCGTGTTCATAATTTTCTAATAAGTCAGCCATTGCGTGGACCGTTTTAATCTGGCTTCCCAGGCATGCTCTGGCAATTCCTGTGTCATAATGGTATGCCATTTTAGTTACTAGGGATTCTTCTGGTATTCTTGGCTCTAGGTGTCTCGCCAAACACACCTTTCCCCAGAAGTAAGTAGTTGGAGATGTACCTCTATTTCCATCATATCTTCCCTGACAAATGTTGTCCCTTATAATATTTTGTATAGCTTCGGACCAATATTTATCTTTAAACAGTTTTTTAAATTGAGCGTAGTCCACTATCTCATTCCTGGTTGCTGTCCACCAGTTGTCCGTAATCTCCCTAAAATGCTCATCCAACATCTCTCTAATCGAGCTCCAGATAGTTATTCGATGTTTATTAAAATGTTCCTCGATTCTGGCCAGAAATTCCATGGGGTTTCTACGATAATTTTTGAAATTAATCCCTTCTCTGGTTTCATTTGTGGAAACATGAGTAATATTATTTGGTCTGGTTCTAATTAACTCAATTTCTTCTTGATTTTGGCGTACTTGACCAGTTAAATTATTCACCGTAGTGTTAATATTGTCACACTTTTCTCCAGTTTGTTTCTGTAAATTTACTAAATTTTCTTGTTCCTTTTGTATTCCTTCTATTTGAATACGACTATTTTCTTGGACCTGGTCTATTCTGGTATTTATCACTGCTTTATTTTGTGTAATGGTTTCGTTAGTTTTTCTGAATCTCATTAGTGTCAGCTATTTCTTGCTTCCTTTCCTCATCGATTTTGTCCATCTTCTGGTTAATTATATCATTGACCTGTTCAATTCTACCATTAATTCTTCTTAAATTTTCTTCATTGATTTGCCTGAATTCTTCCTTCATTTGGTTATTATTTTCACTTATAGTTTGCCTTAAGGTTTCGTTAGTACTTTCTTTGATACTGTCAATTTTCTCATTTATCCGCTTATTCTCCTCCTGGATTTGTCTTAAATTCTCATTATTATGCTCATTTTGTTTCCTAAAATTTTCATTAGTTTCTTCTCTGTTTTGGTCAAATCTCTCCTCCATCTGTTTTATTAAATTTTCACTCATTTTCTCGTTTTGTACCATTGAGTTCTCGTTAATCTCTTCCTTCATACCGTCTATTTTCTCGTTTGTTTGTCTGTTATCTTCCTTGATACTATCAATTTTCTCATTTGTTTGTCTGTTATCTTCCTTGATACTATCAATTTTCTCATTTGTTTGTCTGTTATCTTCCTTGATACTATCAAATTTTTCGTTTGTTTGCTTGTTTTGTTCCTCCATTTGTTTTAATAAGTTTTGACTCAAAATTTCATTTTGTTTCTTTGAGTTTTCCGTCATTTCTTCCTTCTGCTTCTTAAAATTATCATTGGTTTCTTCCTTATTCTTGTCCAATTTTTCATTCATACTATTCATTAATTCCATTAATTTTATAAGATTCGGGTCTCCTCTATCTTCCTTTCTTGCTACCGTCTCCACATCCTCCACCAATGTTACTTCTTTCTCTTCCATGCTGACTTCTTTCTCTGCGTTCTTCGTCCGTCTCAGTGATGACGCCCTTTTATGCATCTTTATTATTTTTTGGAACTTATAGCAGTCGCCAGCTAAAAATTAGGAAATTAATTTGCTTGTTTCAATTTCTTCACCTAATATTCCCAAATTTCAGCCTCACTAGTTGGTGCGCCAATTTATTACCTAACGTTTACCCGTACTATCTTAATTGTATAATAATTTGCCCGTGTTATTCCTTGTATATGTTAATTTGTACTAAATAGTTGTAAATCGTGTATCAGTTGATCGTGGAATATTTATGTTGTGTGTTTTCGAATGTGATTTAAATATATAAGTAAAAGAATTGAATTATTCTGCCTTGGTTTCTGTATCAGAATTATAATTATTCCAGTCAGTAGTTAGAACTCCAAAATCAATTCAAAAAATAGCGGTCGAGTCATCCCAAACAATTTTTAAGTCACCTTCGATATTAGGCTTTAACCTATTATTTGAGGTTAATCTTGGTTTTGCAGTTTGCGTACTTCCAATGACTCCCCGAAGTCTTCTTATCCTTGTTAATTATAAAATAAATGCTGATAATATATTATGTTCCTGAAATAATAACGCATGGATATGATTTAATAACATAATGGTTTAATCTCGGTAATATAAGTTCAAATTATTGTAAAATTCCATTCGATACATACGGTTGTCACAGTCGATATTTATCTCAGCATTTAATAATTAAATAATGTTAATATATTTCGTGGGAATTCTTGTGGCTGCTACGAAAAGTTCCTTTACATGATAATTAATAATATAGAGTACCTTTACAAACAATCTATTACTTATAATCTAAAAAATTACAAAAATTATATATTAAGTAACATACAAGGTTTGACGATATTCAATACGCTTCGTAAAAGCATGTAGGTTAGAGTGACGTCAACATCATGGCTGCCATTTTCCGTGTCAGAGAATAATGAAGTTATTAAATGTGTACTAATAAATGTTTCCTTGTAATCACTGTTCGTTTAGATATTGAATTTGTTTTCACTTTAAAATGTTTACTAGTGATTAGTGTTAGTGTAAATTGGTATATTGTCTAGTGGTTGTTCCTTGTTGGATAAAAATATTGTCAAATTATACTTTACACATCTAGGCGATATAGCTGGACGTTTTCTGGTATATTCTGGATAATTTCTTGATTGTGTGTATTACTGTTTCATGAAATGATTGTAGTGGAGGGATTATTTATCTTTGATGGTGGTCATTCAGATCTTCTTTCACAAACGGGTTATATATTTTTATTTTAATTACATCTCGACACGCACTATTAAACTGTTCTCCATCACAGTTAACATTTAAGTGTTATTTCTTCTTTTTTAGTCACCGAACTCATACAAACTTCTTAAATTTTGATTGGCCATTTATGTACAGGTTAAATGTTATATGATCGATTCCCATTAATTACTTTACATTTTATAAATTACCTTTAATAGATAATTTTATTATTATACTTTAATGATACATGCAATGTTTACATGATGATTAATTATATAATTATAAACAATTTGATACTAAACATGCCTCAGTTTATAACTGTAAAACCTTATTAATTTGAATTTCTATGATATGTGGTGGAACAATTTGTTATGGTTGATTGTAATTTCTACCTTGACTACCTGAGATAAATATATTTACATAAATTAACTGGTGACATAAAATCTTATAACATACAACAAAACTCTTAATAATAATAATTGTTTTTGACAGTTTTAGTTTATTTATACTGCTAAACTATTGTCTGTATGATAAACTAAAATTCTGTCTAATAATAACAATAAAACACTTTCTATAAAAAATAATTACACTGTTTAACGGTAGTCTGTGTCGCTATTTCTTATTATCACACTCATCACTGTAAAGGTTTGTGTCCCTTTTTCTATTCTTATTATAGGCCTATATAATTTTATTTAATACAATTTTTATTTTGTGGATAGGTACTCTTTATTGGGTTTAGTTGTGTTTCAGGGTAAGTTGATTATTTAGGCTTACTAGGTTTATTTATTTAATTTTGATTTGTTTACTGCCCTATTCTACTGGGTTATTTCTGGGTTTCTTGATAATATTAAATAAGTCGAACCAACTAGGTTTCCTTTAATTTGCTATCAATTATTATTTCTTGTTTCCTCTCTGGATCGGATTTCACTATTATTTACTATTCTTTTTGTAACATTTTGTTTCGTTACAAATTGCCTCCCTTCAGAAGTAATTATTTCTGAACACTTCATTAGGTGTGAGGACATAATTACTTATGTTATTTTACCTTTTCTTCCTCATGATATTTTTTTATGGATTGTTGATTATAATTGCCCTTGATCTTCTTTGAAATGGGGTCGGTTAATTCATACGTGTTGTTGTTGTTGTTTTTTGTTATGGTGTAGGGTCCAACGTATAGTAATAATAATTTCTTTGATATCCCTTCTAGAGTGCTAGGCAATTCCCTGTTCTTTAACAAAACTTTCTCTCTCTTGGAGGCATATTCGTTAATGATTTATTTCTCTGGGTAGTGGTACTTCCACATTTTACTTGATAAGGACTGGTCACACTAATCATAAAAAACTTGTTTTAACACTTATTTTCTTATTTAGTTCTATAAATTCGCTTTCTCAATTAAGCTTGGGTCTGCTATCTTTCTTCTATTTTCTTCATCTATACTTCTGGAATCTAATATCACTCTTTTCAGCTATTTTATAATTATTATCCCTTAAATATTCAATTTCCCTAACATTTTTCCCGATCCTGTGCGGTGGTTCAGTTCGGGTGGCCACTTTTGGGTCCATACTCCGCTGTCCATCCTTACACCTTCTGAGACCAGGGGAACATCATCCCTGCTCAGGAAAATTATTGCCGGAACATTTCTACGGTCAATTCGTTATAATAAAAAGATTATAAGTAGTCGATTAGCGACTAATACTAAACACTTTTGGGATTCTTCATACTGTAGCTGTTTGCATTTAATTATATATTTCCTCTTCTTGATTCCTTCTTCTTTTCCGTTAACTAATAGCATATAACATTATTGGTAGGCATTATTTTAAAATACTTTTGACTTTCCTTCTTGTGACCTATTTCTCCATATCATTTCTTCTTATATCATTTTCAATTCCGAGAAATTCTAAATTATAGTGGTATTAATTATCATCCTCCTTCAGTTCTTCTCGAAGATTTTTCAAATAATAATTGTAAATAATAGTAAGATTTTGACTATCCGTCCTTAAACTTTGGTTGTTGTTATACTTCAAAATTCTTTTATTTTCCATAATTAGTTTTTCATAATTAGTTGGTAGCAATTTGTTATTACTATGTTTTTGAATTTGGTGGTTTTTTTACTTCAAAATTCTTTTATTTTCCACAATTAGTTTTTCATAATTAGTTGGTAGTAATTTGTTATTACTATGTTTTTGAATTTGGTTGTTTTTGTACCTCGAAATTCTTTTATTTTCCATAAATAATTAGTTTTTCATAATTATTTGGTAGTAATTTGTTATTACTATATTTTTGAATTTGGTGGTTTTTGTACTTCAAAATTTTTTTATTTTCCATAATTAGTTTTTCATAATTATTTGGTAGTAATTTGTTATTACTATGTTTTTGAATTTGGTGGTTTTTGTACCCAGTAGTTAGTAGCAGTAAGGGGTCGCGAGTGTTTATTACTGCCTCACTCCGTTTAAATTAAGGCTATCATGATTATTTTGCGGGCATGACTGTTGATTTGCCTGGCATGGTGTGCTGGTTCCTGGTTATTCAACCTCTCGGTTGTCTAATTGTTCACTTCCCCTTGATTCTCGGAAGTCCTCCTGGCTTCTACTTCTTACTCGGTTATAATGGTGACTCATCCCTCTGGGATTTCCTCTTTGATCATAACTGTTATTAAAACTGTTCCTCCGAGGTTGATGGTATCTCCAGTAATCCTCTTCTTCTGCACTAATATAATTTATTCTTGGTCTGTACAGACGATTATTATTATAATTACCCTGGTTATTATTATTGGTATTAACTGCTGAGTTATTTCTAAAATTATTTTAATTTTGGTTTGTTCGGTAGTTATTATAATTATTATTAATTCTATTACCCGGATGGTAATTTTGATTGGGCCTGTTGTTACTATTATTGTTAATTAGATTTCGATTGAAGTTTGTTGGTTGGTTATTATTTGGAGTAAAATTTTGGTTGGAACTACGATCGTTGCCATTAAAGGTATAACTATTCCGGTTATTCGTGTTATTATAGTGATTAGGATTCATACCATGGTTATTATTTCTTGAACCGCACTGATCAGTTCGTTGTCTGCTTCTTTTGTAGTAACCCTCGTGTTCATAATTTTCTAATAAGTCAGCCATTGCGTGGACCGTTTTAATCTGGCTTCCCAGGCATGCTCTGGCAATTCCTGTGTCATAATGGTATGCCATTTTAGTTACTAGGGATTCTTCTGGTATTCTTGGCTCTAGGTGTCTCGCCAAACACACCTTTCCCCAGAAGTAAGTAGTTGGAGATGTACCTCTATTTCCATCATATCTTCCCTGACAAATGTTGTCCCTTATAATATTTTGTATAGCTTCGGACCAATATTTATCTTTAAACAGTTTTTTAAATTGAGCGTAGTCCACTATCTCATTCCTGGTTGCTGTCCACCAGTTGTCCGTAATCTCCCTAAAATGCTCATCCAACATCTCTCTAATCGAGCTCCAGATAGTTATTCGATGTTTATTAAAATGTTCCTCGATTCTGGCCAGAAATTCCATGGGGTTTCTACGATAATTTTTGAAATTAATCCCTTCTCTGGTTTCATTTGTGGAAACATGAGTAATATTATTTGGTCTGGTTCTAATTAACTCAATTTCTTCTTGATTTTGGCGTACTTGACCAGTTAAATTATTCACCGTAGTGTTAATATTGTCACACTTTTCTCCAGTTTGTTTCTGTAAATTTACTAAATTTTCTTGTTCCTTTTGTATTCCTTCTATTTGAATACGACTATTTTCTTGGACCTGGTCTATTCTGGTATTTATCACTGCTTTATTTTGTGTAATGGTTTCGTTAGTTTTTCTGAATCTCATTAGTGTCAGCTATTTCTTGCTTCCTTTCCTCATCGATTTTGTCCATCTTCTGGTTAATTATATCATTGACCTGTTCAATTCTACCATTAATTCTTCTTAAATTTTCTTCATTGATTTGCCTGAATTCTTCCTTCATTTGGTTATTATTTTCACTTATAGTTTGCCTTAAGGTTTCGTTAGTACTTTCTTTGATACTGTCAATTTTCTCATTTATCCGCTTATTCTCCTCCTGGATTTGTCTTAAATTCTCATTATTATGCTCATTTTGTTTCCTAAAATTTTCATTAGTTTCTTCTCTGTTTTGGTCAAATCTCTCCTCCATCTGTTTTATTAAATTTTCACTCATTTTCTCGTTTTGTACCATTGAGTTCTCGTTAATCTCTTCCTTCATACCGTCTATTTTCTCGTTTGTTTGTCTGTTATCTTCCTTGATACTATCAATTTTCTCATTTGTTTGTCTGTTATCTTCCTTGATACTATCAATTTTCTCATTTGTTTGTCTGTTATCTTCCTTGATACTATCAAATTTTTCGTTTGTTTGCTTGTTTTGTTCCTCCATTTGTTTTAATAAGTTTTGACTCAAAATTTCATTTTGTTTCTTTGAGTTTTCCGTCATTTCTTCCTTCTGCTTCTTAAAATTATCATTGGTTTCTTCCTTATTCTTGTCCAATTTTTCATTCATACTATTCATTAATTCCATTAATTTTATAAGATTCGGGTCTCCTCTATCTTCCTTTCTTGCTACCGTCTCCACATCCTCCACCAATGTTACTTCTTTCTCTTCCATGCTGACTTCTTTCTCTGCGTTCTTCGTCCGTCTCAGTGATGACGCCCTTTTATGCATCTTTATTATTTTTTGGAACTTATAGCAGTCGCCAGCTAAAAATTAGGAAATTAATTTGCTTGTTTCAATTTCTTCACCTAATATTCCCAAATTTCAGCCTCACTAGTTGGTGCGCCAATTTATTACCTAACGTTTACCCGTACTATCTTAATTGTATAATAATTTGCCCGTGTTATTCCTTGTATATGTTAATTTGTACTAAATAGTTGTAAATCGTGTATCAGTTGATCGTGGAATATTTATGTTGTGTGTTTTCGAATGTGATTTAAATATATAAGTAAAAGAATTGAATTATTCTGCCTTGGTTTCTGTATCAGAATTATAATTATTCCAGTCAGTAGTTAGAACTCCAAAATCAATTCAAAAAATAGCGGTCGAGTCATCCCAAACAATTTTTAAGTCACCTTCGATATTAGGCTTTAACCTATTATTTGAGGTTAATCTTGGTTTTGCAGTTTGCGTACTTCCAATGACTCCCCGAAGTCTTCTTATCCTTGTTAATTATAAAATAAATGCTGATAATATATTATGTTCCTGAAATAATAACGCATGGATATGATTTAATAACATAATGGTTTAATCTCGGTAATATAAGTTCAAATTATTGTAAAATTCCATTCGATACATACGGTTGTCACAGTCGATATTTATCTCAGCATTTAATAATTAAATAATGTTAATATATTTCGTGGGAATTCTTGTGGCTGCTACGAAAAGTTCCTTTACATGATAATTAATAATATAGAGTACCTTTACAAACAATCTATTACTTATAATCTAAAAAATTACAAAAATTATATATTAAGTAACATACAAGGTTTGACGATATTCAATACGCTTCGTAAAAGCATGTAGGTTAGAGTGACGTCAACATCATGGCTGCCATTTTCCGTGTCAGAGAATAATGAAGTTATTAAATGTGTACTAATAAATGTTTCCTTGTAATCACTGTTCGTTTAGATATTGAATTTGTTTTCACTTTAAAATGTTTACTAGTGATTAGTGTTAGTGTAAATTGGTATATTGTCTAGTGGTTGTTCCTTGTTGGATAAAAATATTGTCAAATTATACTTTACACATCTAGGCGATATAGCTGGACGTTTTCTGGTATATTCTGGATAATTTCTTGATTGTGTGTATTACTGTTTCATGAAATGATTGTAGTGGAGGGATTATTTATCTTTGATGGTGGTCATTCAGATCTTCTTTCACAAACGGGTTATATATTTTTATTTTAATTACATCTCGACACGCACTATTAAACTGTTCTCCATCACAGTTAACATTTAAGTGTTATTTCTTCTTTTTTAGTCACCGAACTCATACAAACTTCTTAAATTTTGATTGGCCATTTATGTACAGGTTAAATGTTATATGATCGATTCCCATTAATTACTTTACATTTTATAAATTACCTTTAATAGATAATTTTATTATTATACTTTAATGATACATGCAATGTTTACATGATGATTAATTATATAATTATAAACAATTTGATACTAAACATGCCTCAGTTTATAACTGTAAAACCTTATTAATTTGAATTTCTATGATATGTGGTGGAACAATTTGTTATGGTTGATTGTAATTTCTACCTTGACTACCTGAGATAAATATATTTACATAAATTAACTAGTGACATAAAATCTTATAACATACAACAAAACTCTTAATAATAATAATTGTTTTTGACAGTTTTAGTTTATTTATACTGCTAAACTATTGTCTGTATGATAAACTAAAATTCTGTCTAATAATAACAATAAAACACTTTCTATAAAAAATAATTACACTGTTTAACGGTAGTCTGTGTCGCTATTTCTTATTATCACACTCATCACTGTAAAGGTTTGTGTCCCTTTTTCTATTCTTATTATAGGCCTATATAATTTTATTTAATACAATTTTTATTTTGTGGATAGGTACTCTTTATTGGGTTTAGTTGTGTTTCAGGGTAAGTTGATTATTTAGGCTTACTAGGTTTATTTATTTAATTTTGATTTGTTTACTGCCCTATTCTACTGGGTTATTTCTGGGTTTCTTGATAATATTAAATAAGTCGAACCAACTAGGTTTCCTTTAATTTGCTATCAATTATTATTTCTTGTTTCCTCTCTGGATCGGATTTCACTATTATTTACTATTCTTTTTGTAACATTTTGTTTCGTTACAAATTGCCTCCCTTCAGAAGTAATTATTTCTGAACACTTCATTAGGTGTGAGGACATAATTACTTATGTTATTTTACCTTTTCTTCCTCATGATATTTTTTTATGGATTGTTGATTATAATTGCCCTTGATCTTCTTTGAAATGGGGTCGGTTAATTCATACGTGTTGTTGTTGTTGTTTTTTGTTATGGTGTAGGGTCCAACGTATAGTAATAATAATTTCTTTGATATCCCTTCTAGAGTGCTAGGCAATTCCCTGTTCTTTAACAAAACTTTCTCTCTCTTGGAGGCATATTCGTTAATGATTTATTTCTCTGGGTAGTGGTACTTCCACATTTTACTTGATAAGGACTGGTCACACTAATCATAAAAAACTTGTTTTAACACTTATTTTCTTATTTAGTTCTATAAATTCGCTTTCTCAATTAAGCTTGGGTCTGCTATCTTTCTTCTATTTTCTTCATCTATACTTCTGGAATCTAATATCACTCTTTTCAGCTATTTTATAATTATTATCCCTTAAATATTCAATTTCCCTAACATTTTTCCCGATCCTGTGCGGTGGTTCAGTTCGGGTGGCCACTTTTGGGTCCATACTCCGCTGTCCATCCTTACACCTTCTGAGACCAGGGGAACATCATCCCTGCTCAGGAAAATTATTGCCGGAACATTTCTACGGTCAATTCGTTATAATAAAAAGATTATAAGTAGTCGATTAGCGACTAATACTAAACACTTTTGGGATTCTTCATACTGTAGCTGTTTGCATTTAATTATATATTTCCTCTTCTTGATTCCTTCTTCTTTTCCGTTAACTAATAGCATATAACATTATTGGTAGGCATTATTTTAAAATACTTTTGACTTTCCTTCTTGTGACCTATTTCTCCATATCATTTCTTCTTATATCATTTTCAATTCCGAGAAATTCTAAATTATAGTGGTATTAATTATCATCCTCCTTCAGTTCTTCTCGAAGATTTTTCAAATAATAATTGTAAATAATAGTAAGATTTTGACTATCCGTCCTTAAACTTTGGTTGTTGTTATACTTCAAAATTCTTTTATTTTCCATAATTAGTTTTTCATAATTAGTTGGTAGCAATTTGTTATTACTATGTTTTTGAATTTGGTGGTTTTTTTACTTCAAAATTCTTTTATTTTCCACAATTAGTTTTTCATAATTAGTTGGTAGTAATTTGTTATTACTATGTTTTTGAATTTGGTTGTTTTTGTACCTCGAAATTCTTTTATTTTCCATAAATAATTAGTTTTTCATAATTATTTGGTAGTAATTTGTTATTACTATATTTTTGAATTTGGTGGTTTTTGTACTTCAAAATTTTTTTATTTTCCATAATTAGTTTTTCATAATTATTTGGTAGTAATTTGTTATTACTATGTTTTTGAATTTGGTGGTTTTTGTACCCAGTAGTTAGTAGCAGTAAGGGGTCGCGAGTGTTTATTACTGCCTCACTCCGTTTAAATTAAGGCTATCATGATTATTTTGCGGGCATGACTGTTGATTTGCCTGGCATGGTGTGCTGGTTCCTGGTTATTCAACCTCTCGGTTGTCTAATTGTTCACTTCCCCTTGATTCTCGGAAGTCCTCCTGGCTTCTACTTCTTACTCGGTTATAATGGTGACTCATCCCTCTGGGATTTCCTCTTTGATCATAACTGTTATTAAAACTGTTCCTCCGAGGTTGATGGTATCTCCAGTAATCCTCTTCTTCTGCACTAATATAATTTATTCTTGGTCTGTACAGACGATTATTATTATAATTACCCTGGTTATTATTATTGGTATTAACTGCTGAGTTATTTCTAAAATTATTTTAATTTTGGTTTGTTCGGTAGTTATTATAATTATTATTAATTCTATTACCCGGATGGTAATTTTGATTGGGCCTGTTGTTACTATTATTGTTAATTAGATTTCGATTGAAGTTTGTTGGTTGGTTATTATTTGGAGTAAAATTTTGGTTGGAACTACGATCGTTGCCATTAAAGGTATAACTATTCCGGTTATTCGTGTTATTATAGTGATTAGGATTCATACCATGGTTATTATTTCTTGAACCGCACTGATCAGTTCGTTGTCTGCTTCTTTTGTAGTAACCCTCGTGTTCATAATTTTCTAATAAGTCAGCCATTGCGTGGACCGTTTTAATCTGGCTTCCCAGGCATGCTCTGGCAATTCCTGTGTCATAATGGTATGCCATTTTAGTTACTAGGGATTCTTCTGGTATTCTTGGCTCTAGGTGTCTCGCCAAACACACCTTTCCCCAGAAGTAAGTAGTTGGAGATGTACCTCTATTTCCATCATATCTTCCCTGACAAATGTTGTCCCTTATAATATTTTGTATAGCTTCGGACCAATATTTATCTTTAAACAGTTTTTTAAATTGAGCGTAGTCCACTATCTCATTCCTGGTTGCTGTCCACCAGTTGTCCGTAATCTCCCTAAAATGCTCATCCAACATCTCTCTAATCGAGCTCCAGATAGTTATTCGATGTTTATTAAAATGTTCCTCGATTCTGGCCAGAAATTCCATGGGGTTTCTACGATAATTTTTGAAATTAATCCCTTCTCTGGTTTCATTTGTGGAAACATGAGTAATATTATTTGGTCTGGTTCTAATTAACTCAATTTCTTCTTGATTTTGGCGTACTTGACCAGTTAAATTATTCACCGTAGTGTTAATATTGTCACACTTTTCTCCAGTTTGTTTCTGTAAATTTACTAAATTTTCTTGTTCCTTTTGTATTCCTTCTATTTGAATACGACTATTTTCTTGGACCTGGTCTATTCTGGTATTTATCACTGCTTTATTTTGTGTAATGGTTTCGTTAGTTTTTCTGAATCTCATTAGTGTCAGCTATTTCTTGCTTCCTTTCCTCATCGATTTTGTCCATCTTCTGGTTAATTATATCATTGACCTGTTCAATTCTACCATTAATTCTTCTTAAATTTTCTTCATTGATTTGCCTGAATTCTTCCTTCATTTGGTTATTATTTTCACTTATAGTTTGCCTTAAGGTTTCGTTAGTACTTTCTTTGATACTGTCAATTTTCTCATTTATCCGCTTATTCTCCTCCTGGATTTGTCTTAAATTCTCATTATTATGCTCATTTTGTTTCCTAAAATTTTCATTAGTTTCTTCTCTGTTTTGGTCAAATCTCTCCTCCATCTGTTTTATTAAATTTTCACTCATTTTCTCGTTTTGTACCATTGAGTTCTCGTTAATCTCTTCCTTCATACCGTCTATTTTCTCGTTTGTTTGTCTGTTATCTTCCTTGATACTATCAATTTTCTCATTTGTTTGTCTGTTATCTTCCTTGATACTATCAATTTTCTCATTTGTTTGTCTGTTATCTTCCTTGATACTATCAAATTTTTCGTTTGTTTGCTTGTTTTGTTCCTCCATTTGTTTTAATAAGTTTTGACTCAAAATTTCATTTTGTTTCTTTGAGTTTTCCGTCATTTCTTCCTTCTGCTTCTTAAAATTATCATTGGTTTCTTCCTTATTCTTGTCCAATTTTTCATTCATACTATTCATTAATTCCATTAATTTTATAAGATTCGGGTCTCCTCTATCTTCCTTTCTTGCTACCGTCTCCACATCCTCCACCAATGTTACTTCTTTCTCTTCCATGCTGACTTCTTTCTCTGCGTTCTTCGTCCGTCTCAGTGATGACGCCCTTTTATGCATCTTTATTATTTTTTGGAACTTATAGCAGTCGCCAGCTAAAAATTAGGAAATTAATTTGCTTGTTTCAATTTCTTCACCTAATATTCCCAAATTTCAGCCTCACTAGTTGGTGCGCCAATTTATTACCTAACGTTTACCCGTACTATCTTAATTGTATAATAATTTGCCCGTGTTATTCCTTGTATATGTTAATTTGTACTAAATAGTTGTAAATCGTGTATCAGTTGATCGTGGAATATTTATGTTGTGTGTTTTCGAATGTGATTTAAATATATAAGTAAAAGAATTGAATTATTCTGCCTTGGTTTCTGTATCAGAATTATAATTATTCCAGTCAGTAGTTAGAACTCCAAAATCAATTCAAAAAATAGCGGTCGAGTCATCCCAAACAATTTTTAAGTCACCTTCGATATTAGGCTTTAACCTATTATTTGAGGTTAATCTTGGTTTTGCAGTTTGCGTACTTCCAATGACTCCCCGAAGTCTTCTTATCCTTGTTAATTATAAAATAAATGCTGATAATATATTATGTTCCTGAAATAATAACGCATGGATATGATTTAATAACATAATGGTTTAATCTCGGTAATATAAGTTCAAATTATTGTAAAATTCCATTCGATACATACGGTTGTCACAGTCGATATTTATCTCAGCATTTAATAATTAAATAATGTTAATATATTTCGTGGGAATTCTTGTGGCTGCTACGAAAAGTTCCTTTACATGATAATTAATAATATAGAGTACCTTTACAAACAATCTATTACTTATAATCTAAAAAATTACAAAAATTATATATTAAGTAACATACAAGGTTTGACGATATTCAATACGCTTCGTAAAAGCATGTAGGTTAGAGTGACGTCAACATCATGGCTGCCATTTTCCGTGTCAGAGAATAATGAAGTTATTAAATGTGTACTAATAAATGTTTCCTTGTAATCACTGTTCGTTTAGATATTGAATTTGTTTTCACTTTAAAATGTTTACTAGTGATTAGTGTTAGTGTAAATTGGTATATTGTCTAGTGGTTGTTCCTTGTTGGATAAAAATATTGTCAAATTATACTTTACACATCTAGGCGATATAGCTGGACGTTTTCTGGTATATTCTGGATAATTTCTTGATTGTGTGTATTACTGTTTCATGAAATGATTGTAGTGGAGGGATTATTTATCTTTGATGGTGGTCATTCAGATCTTCTTTCACAAACGGGTTATATATTTTTATTTTAATTACATCTCGACACGCACTATTAAACTGTTCTCCATCACAGTTAACATTTAAGTGTTATTTCTTCTTTTTTAGTCACCGAACTCATACAAACTTCTTAAATTTTGATTGGCCATTTATGTACAGGTTAAATGTTATATGATCGATTCCCATTAATTACTTTACATTTTATAAATTACCTTTAATAGATAATTTTATTATTATACTTTAATGATACATGCAATGTTTACATGATGATTAATTATATAATTATAAACAATTTGATACTAAACATGCCTCAGTTTATAACTGTAAAACCTTATTAATTTGAATTTCTATGATATGTGGTGGAACAATTTGTTATGGTTGATTGTAATTTCTACCTTGACTACCTGAGATAAATATATTTACATAAATTAACTGGTGACATAAAATCTTATAACATACAACAAAACTCTTAATAATAATAATTGTTTTTGACAGTTTTAGTTTATTTATACTGCTAAACTATTGTCTGTATGATAAACTAAAATTCTGTCTAATAATAACAATAAAACACTTTCTATAAAAAATAATTACACTGTTTAACGGTAGTCTGTGTCGCTATTTCTTATTATCACACTCATCACTGTAAAGGTTTGTGTCCCTTTTTCTATTCTTATTATAGGCCTATATAATTTTATTTAATACAATTTTTATTTTGTGGATAGGTACTCTTTATTGGGTTTAGTTGTGTTTCAGGGTAAGTTGATTATTTAGGCTTACTAGGTTTATTTATTTAATTTTGATTTGTTTACTGCCCTATTCTACTGGGTTATTTCTGGGTTTCTTGATAATATTAAATAAGTCGAACCAACTAGGTTTCCTTTAATTTGCTATCAATTATTATTTCTTGTTTCCTCTCTGGATCGGATTTCACTATTATTTACTATTCTTTTTGTAACATTTTGTTTCGTTACAAATTGCCTCCCTTCAGAAGTAATTATTTCTGAACACTTCATTAGGTGTGAGGACATAATTACTTATGTTATTTTACCTTTTCTTCCTCATGATATTTTTTTATGGATTGTTGATTATAATTGCCCTTGATCTTCTTTGAAATGGGGTCGGTTAATTCATACGTGTTGTTGTTGTTGTTTTTTGTTATGGTGTAGGGTCCAACGTATAGTAATAATAATTTCTTTGATATCCCTTCTAGAGTGCTAGGCAATTCCCTGTTCTTTAACAAAACTTTCTCTCTCTTGGAGGCATATTCGTTAATGATTTATTTCTCTGGGTAGTGGTACTTCCACATTTTACTTGATAAGGACTGGTCACACTAATCATAAAAAACTTGTTTTAACACTTATTTTCTTATTTAGTTCTATAAATTCGCTTTCTCAATTAAGCTTGGGTCTGCTATCTTTCTTCTATTTTCTTCATCTATACTTCTGGAATCTAATATCACTCTTTTCAGCTATTTTATAATTATTATCCCTTAAATATTCAATTTCCCTAACATTTTTCCCGATCCTGTGTGGTGGTTCAGTTCGGGTGGCCACTTTTGGGTCCATACTCCGCTGTCCATCCTTACACCTTCTGAGACCAGGGGAACATCATCCCTGCTCAGGAAAATTATTGCCGGAACATTTCTACGGTCAATTCGTTATAATAAAAAGATTATAAGTAGTCGATTAGCGACTAATACTAAACACTTTTGGGATTCTTCATACTGTAGCTGTTTGCATTTAATTATATATTTCCTCTTCTTGATTCCTTCTTCTTTTCCGTTAACTAATAGCATATAACATTATTGGTAGGCATTATTTTAAAATACTTTTGACTTTCCTTCTTGTGACCTATTTCTCCATATCATTTCTTCTTATATCATTTTCAATTCCGAGAAATTCTAAATTATAGTGGTATTAATTATCATCCTCCTTCAGTTCTTCTCGAAGATTTTTCAAATAATAATTGTAAATAATAGTAAGATTTTGACTATCCGTCCTTAAACTTTGGTTGTTGTTATACTTCAAAATTCTTTTATTTTCCATAATTAGTTTTTCATAATTAGTTGGTAGCAATTTGTTATTACTATGTTTTTGAATTTGGTGGTTTTTTTACTTCAAAATTCTTTTATTTTCCACAATTAGTTTTTCATAATTAGTTGGTAGTAATTTGTTATTACTATGTTTTTGAATTTGGTTGTTTTTGTACCTCGAAATTCTTTTATTTTCCATAAATAATTAGTTTTTCATAATTATTTGGTAGTAATTTGTTATTACTATATTTTTGAATTTGGTGGTTTTTGTACTTCAAAATTTTTTTATTTTCCATAATTAGTTTTTCATAATTATTTGGTAGTAATTTGTTATTACTATGTTTTTGAATTTGGTGGTTTTTGTACCCAGTAGTTAGTAGCAGTAAGGGGTCGCGAGTGTTTATTACTGCCTCACTCCGTTTAAATTAAGGCTATCATGATTATTTTGCGGGCATGACTGTTGATTTGCCTGGCATGGTGTGCTGGTTCCTGGTTATTCAACCTCTCGGTTGTCTAATTGTTCACTTCCCCTTGATTCTCGGAAGTCCTCCTGGCTTCTACTTCTTACTCGGTTATAATGGTGACTCATCCCTCTGGGATTTCCTCTTTGATCATAACTGTTATTAAAACTGTTCCTCCGAGGTTGATGGTATCTCCAGTAATCCTCTTCTTCTGCACTAATATAATTTATTCTTGGTCTGTACAGACGATTATTATTATAATTACCCTGGTTATTATTATTGGTATTAACTGCTGAGTTATTTCTAAAATTATTTTAATTTTGGTTTGTTCGGTAGTTATTATAATTATTATTAATTCTATTACCCGGATGGTAATTTTGATTGGGCCTGTTGTTACTATTATTGTTAATTAGATTTCGATTGAAGTTTGTTGGTTGGTTATTATTTGGAGTAAAATTTTGGTTGGAACTACGATCGTTGCCATTAAAGGTATAACTATTCCGGTTATTCGTGTTATTATAGTGATTAGGATTCATACCATGGTTATTATTTCTTGAACCGCACTGATCAGTTCGTTGTCTGCTTCTTTTGTAGTAACCCTCGTGTTCATAATTTTCTAATAAGTCAGCCATTGCGTGGACCGTTTTAATCTGGCTTCCCAGGCATGCTCTGGCAATTCCTGTGTCATAATGGTATGCCATTTTAGTTACTAGGGATTCTTCTGGTATTCTTGGCTCTAGGTGTCTCGCCAAACACACCTTTCCCCAGAAGTAAGTAGTTGGAGATGTACCTCTATTTCCATCATATCTTCCCTGACAAATGTTGTCCCTTATAATATTTTGTATAGCTTCGGACCAATATTTATCTTTAAACAGTTTTTTAAATTGAGCGTAGTCCACTATCTCATTCCTGGTTGCTGTCCACCAGTTGTCCGTAATCTCCCTAAAATGCTCATCCAACATCTCTCTAATCGAGCTCCAGATAGTTATTCGATGTTTATTAAAATGTTCCTCAATTCTGGCCAGAAATTCCATGGGGTTTCTACGATAATTTTTGAAATTAATCCCTTCTCTGGTTTCATTTGTGGAAACATGAGTAATATTATTTGGTCTGGTTCTAATTAACTCAATTTCTTCTTGATTTTGGCGTACTTGACCAGTTAAATTATTCACCGTAGTGTTAATATTGTCACACTTTTCTCCAGTTTGTTTCTGTAAATTTACTAAATTTTCTTGTTCCTTTTGTATTCCTTCTATTTGAATACGACTATTTTCTTGGACCTGGTCTATTCTGGTATTTATCACTGCTTTATTTTGTGTAATGGTTTCGTTAGTTTTTCTGAATCTCATTAGTGTCAGCTATTTCTTGCTTCCTTTCCTCATCGATTTTGTCCATCTTCTGGTTAATTATATCATTGACCTGTTCAATTCTACCATTAATTCTTCTTAAATTTTCTTCATTGATTTGCCTGAATTCTTCCTTCATTTGGTTATTATTTTCACTTATAGTTTGCCTTAAGGTTTCGTTAGTACTTTCTTTGATACTGTCAATTTTCTCATTTATCCGCTTATTCTCCTCCTGGATTTGTCTTAAATTCTCATTATTATGCTCATTTTGTTTCCTAAAATTTTCATTAGTTTCTTCTCTGTTTTGGTCAAATCTCTCCTCCATCTGTTTTATTAAATTTTCACTCATTTTCTCGTTTTGTACCATTGAGTTCTCGTTAATCTCTTCCTTCATACCGTCTATTTTCTCGTTTGTTTGTCTGTTATCTTCCTTGATACTATCAATTTTCTCATTTGTTTGTCTGTTATCTTCCTTGATACTATCAATTTTCTCATTTGTTTGTCTGTTATCTTCCTTGATACTATCAAATTTTTCGTTTGTTTGCTTGTTTTGTTCCTCCATTTGTTTTAATAAGTTTTGACTCAAAATTTCATTTTGTTTCTTTGAGTTTTCCGTCATTTCTTCCTTCTGCTTCTTAAAATTATCATTGGTTTCTTCCTTATTCTTGTCCAATTTTTCATTCATACTATTCATTAATTCCATTAATTTTATAAGATTCGGGTCTCCTCTATCTTCCTTTCTTGCTACCGTCTCCACATCCTCCACCAATGTTACTTCTTTCTCTTCCATGCTGACTTCTTTCTCTGCGTTCTTCGTCCGTCTCAGTGATGACGCCCTTTTATGCATCTTTATTATTTTTTGGAACTTATAGCAGTCGCCAGCTAAAAATTAGGAAATTAATTTGCTTGTTTCAATTTCTTCACCTAATATTCCCAAATTTCAGCCTCACTAGTTGGTGCGCCAATTTATTACCTAACGTTTACCCGTACTATCTTAATTGTATAATAATTTGCCCGTGTTATTCCTTGTATATGTTAATTTGTACTAAATAGTTGTAAATCGTGTATCAGTTGATCGTGGAATATTTATGTTGTGTGTTTTCGAATGTGATTTAAATATATAAGTAAAAGAATTGAATTATTCTGCCTTGGTTTCTGTATCAGAATTATAATTATTCCAGTCAGTAGTTAGAACTCCAAAATCAATTCAAAAAATAGCGGTCGAGTCATCCCAAACAATTTTTAAGTCACCTTCGATATTAGGCTTTAACCTATTATTTGAGGTTAATCTTGGTTTTGCAGTTTGCGTACTTCCAATGACTCCCCGAAGTCTTCTTATCCTTGTTAATTATAAAATAAATGCTGATAATATATTATGTTCCTGAAATAATAACGCATGGATATGATTTAATAACATAATGGTTTAATCTCGGTAATATAAGTTCAAATTATTGTAAAATTCCATTCGATACATACGGTTGTCACAGTCGATATTTATCTCAGCATTTAATAATTAAATAATGTTAATATATTTCGTGGGAATTCTTGTGGCTGCTACGAAAAGTTCCTTTACATGATAATTAATAATATAGAGTACCTTTACAAACAATCTATTACTTATAATCTAAAAAATTACAAAAATTATATATTAAGTAACATACAAGGTTTGACGATATTCAATACGCTTCGTAAAAGCATGTAGGTTAGAGTGACGTCAACATCATGGCTGCCATTTTCCGTGTCAGAGAATAATGAAGTTATTAAATGTGTACTAATAAATGTTTCCTTGTAATCACTGTTCGTTTAGATATTGAATTTGTTTTCACTTTAAAATGTTTACTAGTGATTAGTGTTAGTGTAAATTGGTATATTGTCTAGTGGTTGTTCCTTGTTGGATAAAAATATTGTCAAATTATACTTTACACATCTAGGCGATATAGCTGGACGTTTTCTGGTATATTCTGGATAATTTCTTGATTGTGTGTATTACTGTTTCATGAAATGATTGTAGTGGAGGGATTATTTATCTTTGATGGTGGTCATTCAGATCTTCTTTCACAAACGGGTTATATATTTTTATTTTAATTACATCTCGACACGCACTATTAAACTGTTCTCCATCACAGTTAACATTTAAGTGTTATTTCTTCTTTTTTAGTCACCGAACTCATACAAACTTCTTAAATTTTGATTGGCCATTTATGTACAGGTTAAATGTTATATGATCGATTCCCATTAATTACTTTACATTTTATAAATTACCTTTAATAGATAATTTTATTATTATACTTTAATGATACATGCAATGTTTACATGATGATTAATTATATAATTATAAACAATTTGATACTAAACATGCCTCAGTTTATAACTGTAAAACCTTATTAATTTTAATTTCTATGATATGTGGTGGAACAATTTGTTATGGTTGATTGTAATTTCTACCTTGACTACCTGAGATAAATATATTTACATAAATTAACTGGTGACATAAAATCTTATAACATACAACAAAACTCTTAATAATAATAATTGTTTTTGACAGTTTTAGTTTATTTATACTGCTAAACTATTGTCTGTATGATAAACTAAAATTCTGTCTAATAATAACAATAAAACACTTTCTATAAAAAATAATTACACTGTTTAACAGTAGTCTGTGTCGCTATTTCTTATTATCACACTCATCACTGTAAAGGTTTGTGTCCCTTTTTCTATTCTTATTATAGGCCAATATAATTTTATTTAATACAATTTTTATTTTGTGGATAGGTACTCTTTATTGGGTTTAGTTGTGTTTCAGGGTAAGTTGATTATTTAGGCTTACTAGGTTTATTTATTTAATTTTGATTTGTTTACTGCCCTATTCTACTGGGTTATTTCTGGGTTTCTTGATAATATTAAATAAGTCAAATCAACTAGGTTTCCTTTAATTTGCTATCAATTATTATTTCTTGTTTCCTCTCTGGATCGGATTTCACTATTATTTACTATTCTTTTTGTAACATTTTGTTTCGTTACAAATTGCCTCCCTTCAGAAGTAATTATTTCTGAACACTTCATTAGGTGTGAGGACATAATTACTTATGTTATTTTACCTTTTCTTCCTCATGATATTTTTTTATGGATTGTTGATTATAATTGCCCTTGATCTTCTTTGAAATGGGGTCGGTTAATTCATACGTGTTGTTGTTGTTGTTTTTTGTTATGGTGTAGGGTCCAACGTATAGTAATAATAATTTCTTTGATATCCCTTCTAGAGTGCTAGGCAATTCCCTGTTCTTTAACAAAACTTTCTCTCTCTTGGAGGCATATTCGTTAATGATTTATTTCTCTGGGTAGTGGTACTTCCACATTTTACTTGATAAGGACTGGTCACACTAATCATAAAAAACTTGTTTTAACACTTATTTTCTTATTTAGTTCTATAAATTCGCTTTCTCAATTAAGCTTGGGTCTGCTATCTTTCTTCTATTTTCTTCATCTATACTTCTGGAATCCAATATCACTCTTTTCAGCTATTTTATAATTATTATCCCTTAAATATTCAATTTCCCTAACATTTTTCCCGATCCTGTGCGGTGGTTCAGTTCGGGTGGCCACTTTTGGGTCCATACTCCGCTGTCCATCCTTACACCTTCTGAGACCAGGGGAACATCATCCCTGCTCAGGAAAATTATTACCAGAACATTTCTACGGTCAATTCGTTATAATAAAAAGATTATAAGTAGTCGATTAGCGACTAATACTAAACACTTTTGGGATTCTTCATACTGTAGCTGTTTGCATTTAATTATATATTTCCTCTTCTTGATTCCTTCTTCTTTTCCATTGACTAATAGCATATAACATTATTGGTAGGCATTATTTTAAAATACTTTTTCTTTCCTTCTTGTGACCTATTTCTCCATATCATTTCTTCTTATATCATTTTCAATTCCGAGAAATTCTAAATTATAGTGGTATTAATTATCATCCTCCTTCAGTTCTTCTCGAAGATTTTTCAAATAATAATTGTAAATAATAGTAAGATTTTGACTATCCGTCCTTAAACTTTGGTTGTTGTTATACTTCAAAATTCTTTTATTTTCCATAATTAGTTTTTCATAATTAGTTGGTAGTAATTTGTTATTACTATGTTTTTGAATTTGGTGGTTTTTTTACTTCAAAATTCTTTTATTTTCCACAATTAGTTTTTCATAATTATTTGGTAGTAATTTGTTATTACTATGTTTTTGAATTTGGTGGTTTTTGTACCCAGTAGTTAGTAGCAGTAAGGGGTCGCGAGTGTTTATTACTGCCTCACTCCGTTTAAATTAAGGCTATCATGATTATTTTGCGGGCATGACTGTTGATTTGCCTGGCATGGTGTGCTGGTTCCTGGTTATTCAACCTCTCGGTTGTCTAATTGTTCACTTCCCCTTGATTCTCGGAAGTCCTCCTGGCTTCTACTTCTTACTCGGTTATAATAGTGACTCATCCCTCTGGGATTTCCTCTTTGATCATAACTGTTATTAAAACTGTTCCTCCGAGGATGATGGTATCTCCAGTAATCCTCTACTTCTGCACTAATATAATTTATTCTTGGTCTGTACGGACGATTATTATTATAATTACCCTGGTTATTATTATTGGTATTAACTGCTGAGTTATTTCTAAAATTATTATAATTTTGGTTTGTTCGGTAGTTATTATAATTATTATTAATTCTATTACCCGGATGGTAATTTTGATTGGGCCTGTTGTTACTATTATTGTTAATTAGATTTCGATTGAAGTTTGTTGGTTGGTTATTATTTGGAGTAAAATTTTGGTTGGAACTACGATCGTTGCCATTAAAGTTATAACTATTCCGGTTATTCGTGTTATTATAGTGATTAGGATTCATACCATGGTTATTATTTCTTGAACCGCACTGATCAGTTCGTTGTCTGCTTCTTTTGTAGTAACCCTCGTGTTCATAATTTTCTAATAAGTCAGCCATTGCGTGGAACGTTTTAATCTGGCTTCCCAGGCGTGCTCTGGCAATTCCTGTGTCATAATGGTATGCCATTTTAGTTACTAGGGATTCTTCTGGTATTCTTGGCTCTAGGTGTCTCGCCAAACACACCTTTCCCCAGAAGTAAGTAGTTGGAGATGTACCTCTATTTCCATCATATCTTCCCTGACAAATGTAAAAGTAAAAGCTATCCAGGATTTTCCAAAACCTAAGAATTTAAAACAATTACAATCTTTTTTGGGAATATGCATTACTACCAGAAATTTCAACATAGTTATTCAAAAGTGACCGCAAGTTTCCAACATTTACTATCAAAGAAAAACAAATGGAAGTGGTATGAAAATGAAGACAATAATTTTAAATTAATAAAGGATAAATTTTTAAATAGCATAATGCTACATCACCCAAATTTCAATAAACGTTTTTTTCATCAACTGTGATGCCAGCAACATTAGTCTTGGAAGTGAATTATATCAGGAAGATGAGGAAGGCAATCATTGGGTAATTATCTTTGCAAGCAGGGTCCTGAGTAGTGAACGAAATTATATAGTGACCGAAAAGGAACTACTGAGTGTTGTTTTTTCTTATTTAAAATTCCGTACATTTATATTGGGCTACCCAGTAACTATTAGGACCGACCATAGGTCAATATCGTTTTTAAGAAACTGTAAGCTTAACACGGTATGCTTACCAGATGGGTGTTGATACTCCAAGAATACAATTTAGATTGGGAATATGCCCCCTGGAAAAATGAATATCATAGCAGACAGCCTGTCACGAGTGAACCTAGAAAAGGGAACATTTGAAGTAGAGCAGGATGAGAACTTACAGAATTTTTCACAAATAATCTTTAATAAACATACACAAATCCCTTACCTGCATCGGGTCTCAGAGTCTTCATGTGAACTCGTTATCTATAAGTGATTTAGGGTTATGTTTTATTAATGAACTCTACTCTCATTGTAACTGTTAATTTACTCAACTTTTATTTAACATTCTTTCATACTCTTTTGAATTTACTGACTATTCATTTTTTCTCTCAAAAAATATTACTGTTTCTTTCAATTATTTTCTTTTCTTTTAGAAAACACAAAACAAGCATTTAGGCTATTCTAACATTGCTTCGCTTATTCTAATGACTAATCTAAATAATTCTTTCAAAGGCAACCCAGTATATGCTCATTTATTCAAATTTACAGCTCTTATTAGAAATTCATAATTATTGGTTTATATCATAGGGTTACTGTGCTGATGTCGTCACTGCAGATCATGCGTTGCACTCCTTACATTGTATCTCACTTTTTAGTCCGAAATTAGTTCTCCAACTTTTAATTTTGACGTCACTGAATTGTAATTAGTTCTCACATTGTTATGCCACTGTAAATTATAATCACAACCACATTTTTGAAAGTTTTAATAGATTTTCGGCTCGCGAGCCTTTTACGTTCAACCGTTTGAGTACTGTAAGACGACAGACGCTGAACACCACGCGTCCAAAATGGCTTAAAAAGTTATCTGGAGTGGCAGCTTGCTCCATGATTGGTTAAAAGGCGCCATGTGATCTCTCCTCATTAGTTTCCTTTCTGAGCGCGCGTCTACCGTAGCTGGCCGAGACCCATCCGACCTGGGGCTCGTTGAAAAGTTCGTGATTATTCATCTGTACAGGCACGCATGTCCGCACGCTTTCACATTCCAGAGCATCAGGAATCTGTGCCTGTTGACAGACTTTCTGGACAAACGAGCAACTGGGCGTTCCCTATGTGAACGTCTATTGTTAAAAACTGAGGCCCCAAATGGGTAACGCACTTCTACCATAAACTCTTAATAAAGAAAAACCCCTCAAATCTGTCCCGTTACAAGGAGAGTATTAGTAAAATATATTATATCTTAAAATCCAAAAAAGAGTTACAGGGTGTAATCGGCAGATTAAAAGAAGCTCAAAGAACAGACTCCAAATTAATCAAAATTAGAGAAAGGATAGCACAAAATGACTATTATAACAGCATTTTTCTGTGTCCATGAAGAGATAATTTTTATTCACCCTACAATTAAGGATCAAGTGTGGCGAATTTATGTACCAGAAGTAATGGAAGCAGCAATAATAAAAGACTATCATGAAAGATATGGGGATATGGGACCACTCAAAGTAATCAAAGCATTATCAGAACATTGGTACATAAAGCAATCAATAAACGAGTGAGACAAGTCATAAGAAATTGCAAAATATGCCAATTAGTGAAAGTAAATAATGAGAAAAGAACAGGAGCTATGATTACTATAACATCTAACCGCAGACTTGAGAAAACATTCCTCGACATATGTGGCCCCTTTCCCAGAAGTGGAGGAAGACATAGGTTTAAATACATAGTAACTATTTTTGATCATTATACAAAGTACACAAAACTCTACCCCATCAGTAGATCCACCACCAAAAATATCTTAGAAGTTATTATTCATAAGTACATGGTAGAAGTGGGAAAACCAGAAACTATTGTAACCGATCATGGGACCCAGTTTCGAGGAAAGAAGTGGAAGATGGAATTGTTGAAATGTGATATAAGAACATATAAGACATATAAGGTATATCATCCTGCAGAACGTGTCTTGAGGGAAGTTGGCAGAATTTTACGGACCTATTGCCACCATGAACATAGTGAATGGAGCTAGTATCTTGAACCAGCTGAAACCTTCCTTAACTGGGCATACCACGAAACTATTGGGATCAGTCCTCATCAAGTGATGTTCGAAAAACCACCACCAAAAGAAATAGTATCATTAGTTAATTTTCCTCCAGGAGAGAGAGTTGAGTATACTACAATTGAAATGCATAATAGGCTGCTTCATAAGGCTGAACTTCTGTACAAAAGAGAAACAGGAAAGAATAAAAGAATTATCCAATATAAATTAGGAGATAAGTATTAATTAAAAATAGACAACTACCTAGTTCTATAGAGTTACTATTACTTTATACTGGGCCATACCTATTAACCCAGGCAAAGGGTAACAATACCTATGAAATAAAGTCAATTCCAAACAATAAACTAAAAGGGGTATATAACCAGACAAAGATGAAACTGTATTATGAAGAAAAATAAAAGAAGGTGAATGATTATGAGTCAAACACTTAATTTTTAATGCTGAAATAAAAAATAAACATGTTCTAGTGGGGGAGCTTTATGTAACATTACATAATCAGTGCCTAATACTGAGTAAAATAAAGGTACGATATTCTTTAATAAAAAGTATAAAGAAATACCTATTATTATTATTATTATTAAAAAAAAAAAACTAATAATAAAAGTCAGTAGGTATCCCATTCCCCAAGTCACAAATGAATGACATTTAAGTAGCATACTATAAAACATTTGTATAATCTTTACACTAAACAATAAACACTTTAGTAGTGAAAAAACAGTGTAATAAGTGGTGCTATAGAAGTGCAGTGTACACAAAGTGCAACATAGTATGATATGTAATATGAAAAAGGCATCAATCACAAGTTGTGATAAAGATGTAGAACTGTTGTAATAAACAATAAGTTTAGTAGTAAGTTATTATAGTTTTATTTTGTTAGGCCACAAAGGCAATATCAGTGTAAGTAAAATGTTAGTATGTTTATTGTTTGAAGGATCCAGGGTTAGGTAAGAAATTAAGCACTGCTAATTAGAATAAATTATAAAGAAATAGTGGAAGATAAAATAGGGCCTAGAGCAGTAATACATTTACAGAAATAAAAGTCAGAAATAAACTAACTAAAAACAAATAATAAACTGAAAATATAAAAGAAAACTAAATGTAATAAAAAACACTTTCAAGTAATGACTGAAAGGTATGTTAAATAAGTTTATGTACTGGGCATGAGAAAATAATGTTGAGAGAAAATAGTGCCTAAAAACCAGAATCTTGTTAATAAAAAAACTAGATTATAACCACTAAATTATAACATACAAGTATCTAAGTTTATGTAATAATATGATGAAAAACGTTATGTAAATTAAATTTAATTAGAGTTAACATTTATAAAGGAGTATTTTTCCTAAAAAATGGAAGAACTAATAATATCTTATTACTAGCCTATTTACTAAAACTGTACCTAGGTTAGCCAATAAAAACTCATCTATTTCTTGGTTACTAACGGTAACAGCATTAACAAGATGAGAGGATGTTAAATTTGATTTCAAGAGTTTAGATGACAGAAATAATGTCCAGCAATTTTCAAAAATATTAACTACAGTTTGAACCATCCACTATTCAAAATTGACGAAACGATTCAGCATAAGAAACTATGTCTGGGACTTCCATTGAAACATACTAATTGATGCGGGAATATCTAAGAACATTGAAAATTTGTCCGACCATAAGATCACTTGAACAAATTGAAACAGTAAATACTTTGGTGAGAACGCCTACCCTCACCTATCTTTAGTGTGTAAACTAAAAAACTACACATCACCACCAAGTAACGAACACTAGAAACCAGTACAACATAATTCAATTTATAAGAAACTTAGTGTGAACATTTTAAACTTTATTTATTTAATCCAAAACAATAAAAACGTGGTCTCATTAGAACTTCACAGCAGCCATATTTCTTTTTTGCAATCGGTATGAATCCTAGTAGTCTGCGCTCTGGCGTCAAAAAAACGAACTTATTGACTCGGACTTTAAGAATAAAAATATTATTTATTGTAAAGTATGATACTTTTTCTAAGCATTTCTGACTTTCTTACAGCTCAAAAATCCCCAAATAACCCTGAGATAAATAATTTATTAATTTTACTAATAACTATAATTGAATATATCTGTTGTGTATGGAAAAACTTATATAGAAAACTGTTGTAATTTCGATAATAGTCGATCTGAAAATCGATGAACTGGATTTAATAGTTTCCAGAAAATAAACAAATTTCAATCAATAAATACCTTTCATTTTGGGAATTGATTTTGTATTATTCTTTGTAGATAGCAGATTTGTTATAGGAAACCGGTGAATGGCAGAGAAGAGTGCGAAAGTTAGCGCAGTCATCATAGCCTATGAAGTACAACGGCCAACATAACCTGTCACTGGTTATCACATTGAAAACAGCTGATGCAAAGCGCGTTTAAATAAAACGATAAAACAGTACACCAAGTGTTGCAGATTGGAAGCTCTTGAAAATCTTGAGTTGTTCCAAAAACGCTATGTAGAAAAGGCTGGTTTTTAAACGAAAAGAAGTGGACTGTAATTCTGTTGTTTGACATGCGTTTATTGAAATGTTAAATATTTATAGACCATTGTCGATACGTGCGGATGTTTTTGAGGCCATAACGCCCATAAAATTAGCTTTGAAAGAAGTCGCAGTCCATTGTAAATGGAAGCAGGTTGTATGAGTAAATTAGTAAGTACGATACATAATTAAGAAT
This sequence comes from Magicicada septendecula, assembly GCA_034769895.1. Classification (NCBI taxonomy): domain Eukaryota; kingdom Metazoa; phylum Arthropoda; class Insecta; order Hemiptera; family Cicadidae; genus Magicicada; species Magicicada septendecula. The sequence continues at coordinate 296,941,969 of CM068373.1, read as the reverse complement.
GATCCAGAAGCCGCGGCTGGAAGAGAGATTTTTAACGAGAGTACAGCTCGGAGTCTGGTTAGAAACTAAACTAAACTGTCTACCATCAGTCAGCTGACCGCCGGCAGCGCTTGATAAGCAAGTGACGTCATCCGCCCGTGTCGCATTGCAGTGGTCACGGCACACAGATAATAAACACAGTACAAAGTTTGAACATACTGCCCGCTCAAAATCGGAACGATTTTGAAATTTAATTTAATTGGGAACAGTATATTGCAAAATATTACCAATGTTATATAATACATAATATACTTAAAGGGCTTATACATTGAATTGACCCTTAGATTAAAGTAAATCACTTCTAACATAAAAATCTGTAGATAACAAATTCATTAAACTAACAGAAAAGCTCAAAGTCAAAACAAAACAATTTCTGCGCTAGGCAAGGTACAAAAAATAAAAAATCATGATAAAAACGAGTCTTTGCATAACTAAACATGATCTCTCTTGAAGCATAACATATGGATATGAAATACATATATTTAAACTTTAACAAAACGTAAGTGACAACTTTAAATTGTATAAGAGAAACCATCTTGAACACTGCTTCATATATAGTAATAAAAATAATAAAAACATAATAATGTATATGTACATAATGTTATCATAATGACCATTAGAAAATACAATACATACATAGAATAATTGATACCATAAGTAACACTTGTAGTTCTCGGAACTTTGAATATATAAACATACGATAATACAACAACATCCATAAATAATTAATAGTACACTGAAAACACAGTCACTATTGCAATAATAGCTATTGGCACGTAAATAATACTTACAACGTTGAGGATACAATTGACTTGTATGCTTGCCCCAGGGAATGTCCCAGGCATAGTCCAGGCAATGTGACAAGTTCACAATCCTAGTACGTCTCGTATGGCACGCATATGACTAGTTTGTTGCCACCGGAAGGGGGCATAATTTGTGGATGGGTCGGCGTAAGATACCTAGCGCGGTGCGAACTTCTGCGACGCGTACTAAGGAATCTTGACCCGGAAAAACATTGGTAATTACCCCACGCTTCCACTGTAGTGGGGGGGAATTATCATCCAAAATGAGGACAAGCTGTCCGACATTCAAATTCCTTAACGGGGTGCGCCATTTGTTGCGCTGCTGCAGCTGGTGCAGATAATCCCTAGACCACCGTTTCCAGATGGTCTGTGTAAATTTTTGGAACAGAAGCCATTTGCCCAAATGACTAGTATTGCCTTGGGTATAGTCGGGTTCCGGAAGTGCAGTCAGTGGAGCACCGACCAGGAAATGAGCAGGAGTTACGGGTTCAGGGTCTCTAGCATCGTCGGACACAGCACACAAAGGGCGTGAATTAAGGCAAGCCTCAATTTGAGAGAGAAGAGTAGAGTATTCCTCAAAATTCAAGATAGTACCGCCTATTACGCGACTCAAATGATGTTTAACACTCCTTACACCACTTTCCCACAAACCACCGAAATGAGGGGCTGAAGGAGGGATGAAGGACCATTTGATACCGCGGAGACCGCAAAACTCCTGAGAAGATTGCTCAACCTCCTTTGAGGTTAAAAATTTGTACCAATCATATAAGGTGTGGTTGGCACGACGAAAATTCGTACCATTATCTGAAAATATCTGCGCGGGAATACCTCTGTGCACGATGAACCTTTTTAAAGCCGCTATAAAGGCGTTGGAAGTGAGATCCGACACCAATTCTAAATGGATGGCCTTTGTGCACATGCATATGAATAACGCGATGTATGCCTTGGACGTGGACTTTGAGCGCTGCCCGCCATGACGTAAAAGTACAGGACCGGCGTAGTCCACGGCAGACTGTGAAAATGGCCTCGCAGGCGTGACCCTAGAAGGGGGTAACTGACCTAATAGTTGATTCGCGCCTCTAGCCCGGAAACGAAAACAAGTGACACACTTATGTATTACTGAGCGGATATAAGATTTGTCGTGAATGATCCAATATTTGTGCCTGAGCGAAGCTTGAGTTGATTGCACACCAGCGTGCAACAAACGGATATGTTCATACTCAATTATTAATCTCGTGAGACGAGAGTGCGGGTGCAAAATTATTTGGTGTTTACTCACGTAGTTAAGTGGGGAGAATTGTAAGCGTCCACCCACTCTTAAAATGCCTGAGTCATCCAGGAAGGGGTTGAGAGCAAGAATTTTACTGCTGCGAGGAAGGCACCGATGTGCCTCAAGTTCCTTAACTTCTACGCTGAAGTGCAACTGCTGAGATTGCCGGACAAAAAACAAAAGTGTGTCATACAATTCTTGAGCAGACAAAAAGGACGTGGCCCTGTCAGCAACCGGGAGCCTAGAATTGCGAATAAATCTGCGGCAATATGCGAAGACGCGGATGAGCCTAGTAAGGGATGAATAATTTTCAACATAGCTATGTGTTAAGGATGCGACATTTAGTGAGGTTTGAACCTGCTTGCGACGTTCCTGCTCAAGGTCGGGATAAGTACAGGGAGCATGAATGTCGAAGGCGCTGACTGGCCATGATGTTGACTCATGGGCCAACCAGGACGGACCATGCCACCATTGAGTATGACAGTGCAAACTACGAGGGAGGCAACCGCGTGATAAAATGTCGGCAGGGTTGTCAGTTGATACTACATGATGCCAAGTTCCCCTGCTGCTAACAAGACGCTGTCTTTCCGCGACACGGTTGGCCACAAATACCTTCCAGCGGGAAGATTGTTGATGTATCCAATGCAACGCTATCATCGAGTCCGAATAGAGATATAGTCCGTCAAAATTGTAGTTGATGGCGTTTAAAACCTTGGAAGTTAATTGCGCCAGCAATAAACAAGCACAAAGTTCAAGGCGTGGTAGCGTTATCTGTTTCAGCGGAGCGACCCTAGATTTAGCACACAACAAGTTTGACGATATGGCGCCGTTCGAATAGACCGCCCGCACATAAATGCAACACGCGTAACCCTTAGCCGAAGCGTCGGCGAATCCGTGAAGCTGTAATGAACTAATTGGATAATTGTTTGAACTCTTAACCGACCTCGTTATCTTAAAATGAGTGTCAGAAACTAATTGAGAGTATAGTTCTAGCCACTGATTGGCTAATGACCCAGATAGGGGTTCGTCCCAATCTGTGCCCGCCAACCACAACTGTTGCACGAAATGTTTGCAGCAAAATGTGATGGGGGCGATAAGACCCAGCGGATCGTAAATCCCAGCAATGACTGACAACACGCTTCTTTTGTTGAACACGGTCGAATTATCATCACCCCGAACATTGTATAAAAAATTATCCTTATCAGCGTTCCATTGGATTCCCAATGTACACACGTTTTGACCTTCGCTGAAGTCATGGGATACTTGGGTGCGAAGGGCCATAATCTTATGGTGGTTAGAAAACCACTTATGTAACGTGAAACCATACCTATTTAGCAAATTCACGATCTCGCATTTCACTTTAGCTAACACGTTCGGATCATCCGAACCCGTTATAAGATCATCTACGTAAAAATCATTGGCTATGGCCCTAGAAGCTGTAGGGTGGTCGGATTTATTTTCGTAGGCTATCTGAGCCAGACAGCGTGTAGCAAGGAAGGAAGCACTAGCAGTGCCATACGTAACCGTTCTTAAAGCGTAATGTTGTAATTCCTTATGTGGCGCATCACGCCAAATGATGTGTTGCAGGTTTGAATCCTTTGGGTTAACCATGATTTGATGATACATCTTTTCTATGTCTGCAATAAGCACGTATCGGTGGGTACGGAACCGAACCATTATCGAAAACAGATCCTGCTGGATCGTAGGACCGACCATTAGAGTATCGTTGAGGGACAGATTATTTGTGGTTTTAGCGGAGGCGTCAAATACCACGCGCAATTTAGTGGTTAGGCTGGAGTCCTTGAAGACTGCGTGATGGGGCAAATAAAAAATATCTGAGTTGTCAAGCGACAAATCGTAATCATTAAGTGGAGACATGTGACCAAGTTTCAAGTATTCACTCATGAACTCGCTATAATCCTTGTAAAGGATAGGGTTCTGCTTGAACTTGAACTCTAGCGATTGGAACCTGCGGATAGCTCCGCGGAGAGAATCTCCCAAATGAAATTTATCAGACCTGCGGGGCAGGGATACCACGAATCTCCCTTCGCGGTTGCGGCTAGTGTTTTTCACAAAATGTTTTTCACACGGCAAGTCCTCAGAGCAGGGTTTGCGACTAGAGATCTCCTCCAACTTCCAAAATTCTTTTAGTTGCGAGGAAATCTATCATCCTTACAGACCATAAAGGACGAAACTGTTTTAGTTATGTCGACATTGAAGGGTAAGTTACCGGCCAAAATAAATCCTAACTTAGCCTCCTGAATTATAGGAAAGTGCGGTCCGCGCATAAATTTAATAGGTTCAATTAGTTGGAGATAATATTGAGCGCCGAGTAGTACATCGACTTGCGCCGAGCAATGTAGGTGTGGTTCAGCCAAGAATACGTTCTTGGGTAAATTCAAAGAGGCAAGATCGAACGACTCCGCCGGTAAATCATTAGTTATACTGGGTAGTATGGCACAATGCACGTTTAACGTGAAGGGTTTATAGCGAGAATGTAGCCTTACCTTTGTACTAAAGTCAGCCCGGGAAAGCGAGTTGTTTATACCCGTGATGGGCAGTTGCGATTTAACCAATTGGAGGCCCATTCTGCGGGCGAAATCCATTGTGCAAAAGATTGCTTGAGAGCCGGAATCCAGTAAAATTCTAACGGGAAATTTTCTACCGGCCTTATTAGCGGTCATACAGACGGCGGTGGATAATAATATTGATTTATTTGTCTGTAACTTTAGTGAGCATTGGTTATTGATGGAAGCTCCGTCTTTGTTGGGGACATGAATTGTGGTATGGTGACGCTAAGCACATTTTTTACAAGAAAATTTTGATGGACATTTTGAGCTTTCGTGACCCGGACGAAGGCAATTTAAACAAAGTTTGTTTTTTACTATAACGTTTTTTTCTGTCAGGGACAGAAAGCGATGTGAATTGTAAGCAGTCGATAATTCTATGTTCGCCGTTACATAGTCTACATAAATTGTTTCTGATATGAGAATGAAATGCCCCCCCTTGGAGCGCTTATCTGTTTAACTGCCTTGCGATAAGGAGACTTATCGCTTTTATTCAACCTGCTCGTTGGGGTAGTTGCGTTATCAAGATTTTGTAGCAGTTTTCTGCGTGAATTTAGAAAATTCATAAAATTATTAAAGTCAGGGAATTTATTTTCCGACAAACTCTCTTTCCACAACCGGAAAGTGTAACTATCAAGTTTTTTAGCCAAGTAATGTATGACAATAATTTCGAATGTGTTAACTGGCAGGTTGAGATTATTTAAAGCATTTATATTGGCTGAGATTTCATCAATGAATTTAGATATGCTGACTTGGGATTCTTGTTGAACCAATGGTACGTCCAGGACATTCCCGACATGGTGGGCGGAGACAATTAGCTTACTGTCATATCTATTCTTCAACAGATCGATAGCCACCACGTAATTCTCATGAGTGATTGGTAATGACTTTATTACGTTAAGCGCCTCGCCATATAATGACGAGTGCAAATAGTGAAGTTTCTGTATGTCCGTCAGATCGGCTCTGACGTGAATTAGTTCAAGAAAAATGTGATAATAATGTTGCCACTCAATAATACTACCCGCAAACCGTGGTAATTTGATTGGTTCCAACTGAACGGGGGGTGTTTTAAGCTGTTTACTTTCAGCATTAATTAATGGTTTCTGGTTCATATGCTCAGCTTGCTCCAGCAGGTGTTGCAATTTACACTCTATATTACAAAGATCATCTTCCGTTTGTACCCTATCACTCGCTAAAGCAAAGTCCGCTTCCTCGGATTCGATTTGGGATTGAATCTCATCGTATTTAGTGGATAATTCCATCAAATGTCGAAGTTTTATTTTCAGCGCATGATGATCGCTGGTTTCCAAATCGAAGTTATCCGCGAAAGTATTTACGTGTGATATTGAGGCCTTAATTGTGCCTCGTTTTTTTATTAGAGCCTTTACATCTGCCATTATTACAATTTAAGAAAAAAGAAAAATACCTTGGAAGAATTTGAGCATAGAGCATGTGAACCATAAACTTAAGTTTTGATAAATTTGAATACGTTGTGGTAGCTAGCGATCTTGTTTATATGAACATAATACTTGCTAGAACATAGGCTTACTCTCTCTATTAATCAAGCTTTGTTGGCAATTAAAATTATGAATTTAAATGATAGTAACATATATTTTTATCTTTGATGTTTGAACTCACAATGAACTGCCAACCACTTACTAACTTGTATTGTGTAATGATGGTGTGTGTTTATACAAAGGTGTTAAAAAATAACTGCTAAATGTAAAATATTGCTTGAAACGTTAAATATAAGTAAAAAGTTCATAGTCACGTGGACGTTGATCCAGTCGTGCTGAAGCTGGCTTCGATCCCGTTGCTCGATCCTGTTAGGAGTTGTTGCACCTCCTGTCTCTACTGGTTAGATGACGCCTTATGTTGCAGCCCTCCATAATTTAAAGCTGTGGAACTTTTTTACGTGAAATCGCAAATGCTGTCCTGCCGTGTCCCGTCGTCTCTGGTCCACTGCTCCGTCGAATCTTGTCGTATTGATTGTGATGTAATTTACAAAAATGGTGTCGCTCAGGACGAAAATGATGTCGCTTGTGGATGAAGATGTGGTCGCTCAGGACCAAGAAATGCCCGTAAGGCCAAAGTAATATGCGGTCGCTTGTGGACCAAGAAATGCTGCCCGTAGGGCGAGAATAAATCCGGTTCGGTTGGACCAAAAATGTTGTCGTTTTTGGGCCAAAAATATGATATCCGTCCCGTGAGGACCAAAAATGTTGCGGATTGGAAGCTCTTGAAAATCTTGAGTTGTTCCAAAAACGCTATGTAGAAAAGGCTGGGTTTTAAACGAAAAGAAGTGGACTGTAATTCTGTTGTTTGACATGCGTTTATTGAAATGTTAAATATTTATAGACCATTGTCGACACGTGCGGATGTTTTTGAGGCCATAACGCCCATAAAATTAGCTTTGAAAGAAGTCGCAGTCCATTGTAAATGGAAGCAGGTTGTATGAGTAAATTAGTAAGTACGATACATAATTAAGAATGATCCAGAAGCCGCGGCTGGAAGAGAGATTTTTAACGAGAGTACAGCTCGGAGTCTGGTTAGAAACTAAACTAAACTGTCTACCGTCAGTCAGCTGACCGCCGGCAGCGCTTGATAAGCAAGTGACGTCATCCGCCCGTGTCGAATTGCAGTGGTCACGGCACACAGATAATAAACACAGTACAAAGTTTGAACACCAAGAGAGGAACTCTCTCTCTCTCTCCCCCTCCCCTCCCACCATCCCTCCCTTCCTCCCCCTCCACCCCCTATCAACTGAACTGTAATACCTGCAAGGAGATAAAAAAAACGGCAAAGGATCCCGTGGTTTATTTTAACGAAAGAATTACACAATAAACAAAGTAACACAGTCAGAGTATCAAAAAGACATAACACAGAGAAACACACGTAGAAAGCTCGCGTAGATGTTACAAATGGCGCCCAATGTGGGGCTTAAATTAGGAAAGAATTTTGAAAAATACGCAAGTAATTACTATAACGAAAAACCTAATTTTTGTCGGCAACTGTAAGAAGCTAAAAAATGCATACCAGAGGCAGGCCAAAGAAGAGGGCAGAAGACCCAGAGAAGGAAGAAGGTGGAGAGGAACAAGAAATAGAATTAGTCACGGACAGTGAAATGGACCAACAGACAGGCGATAAAGAAGAAACCGAAGTAGTAGTTATGGACACGGAAAAGGAAATGATCAAAGAGGATGCTGAAGGGGACCAACCAGATAAAACCAACCAAAAAGAAGACATGTGCATGCCGGAGATGTTGAGAATTATAATGGAAGGGAATAACAAAACTAACGAGAATCTTAGGAAACAGGAGGAAAACTCGAGGAAACAAAATGAAACCTTGAGCGAAAAATTTTACAAGATAGAGGAAAATTTTAGGAAACAGGAGGTAAACTCCAGGAAACAAAACGAAACCTTGAGGGAAAGTTTAGTAAAGCAAATAACGAAACAATTGAAACTATTCATGGAGAAATAAGACAAACCATGAATGACCAAAACTACGAATTGAGAGAAACTATTAATGGACAAAGAGAAGATATGAATAAAAAATTTGAAGAAAATAATGAAAAATTAAAGCAAATTCAGGAGAAGATTGAATTGGTCAGTAACACACTTAGCCAAAGAGTAGATAGATATACGTGGGAGACAGAAAAGCAAATAACAGAGGCCAAGCAAAGACTCGATAAAACCGAAGAAACCATCGGACAATTCAGAACGGAAATAGATGCCAGGATGGATCGAGGTGAACATAGTAATCAAGTCCGAATAATGGCCATACAACAGGAAAATAAAGATCAGTTGGACAGTGTGAAGAGCGACATAGCCGGTAAAATAACCAAATTTAATGACAACATAGAACAGGTAAATTAATCAGGGGGAGAAAATAGAAAATTTACAACATCTCCAAATAAACATACAAGGGGAGATAGATTGAATGAGTGTTAGACCAACATGTAACGCTCAACATACCATACAAGATAGTAGAGAAAGTGTGAACTTTCGGGACTATAGAAGAAACCCTCTAGAATTTTTAGAAAGAGTAGAAGAAATACTGAACCGATTGAAAGAAACCAGGTGGAATATGATCAAGGGCATCTTAGATGAATGTTTTAAGAACATCACAGACAACTGGTGGACAGTCATTAGGAATGAAGTGTGTAATTATGCCTTTTAATTATAAAGTGTGTATTATTTAAACAGTTATTCAAACTGAAGTATTGGTCTGAATCCGTACAAAATATTATTCGGGACGATATCTGTCATGGGAGGTATGACAGCATCAAAGGACAGACACCTACGGCATACTTTTTAGGAAAAGTATGTGTGGCAAAATACTTAGACCCGAAGATTCCAGAGGAGTGTCTTGTAACCAAAATAGCTTATCATTTTGATGAGAAGATTGTCAGGGCTCGATTGAGTGGACAAATTAAAACTATCGGAGGTATGGAAGGTCTATTAGAGAATTATGAGCAAGAATCTTATTACAGAAGAAGTAGATGGAGATCAGGAAATGCAGATGATCGTAGGAATGAACAACCAAGAGACACTCGACAAAGAGTAAATTATGTAAGGGCAGATCATAATTATAACAATACTTATAATAAGAGTCGATACCGAGGAAGACGGCGAAATTTCAATAATAGAAGCCATCATAGCAATTCATACCAGAGAGAGAAAGTTCCGCAAAGAAGTAGAAGCGAAGAACATCAAAGATCCAGAAACAGAGAGGAAGATAGAAGAGATAATGGAGTTTCAAGGTAGGCAGGCCCAGGAAACAATAAGTGTAGAAGAGAAACATCAACTTATAGAAATCTATAATAGATACAGTACGGTATTTTCGGAATCACCAGGAAAAGCAAAAAACTTCCTGTGGGAGTTAAAGACAATGTAAATTTTAATAAAAGGTCTTATCCTATCGCTCAAGCTTTAAAGAAAGCAGCACGAAAAGAAATTCAAAGAATGGTCGTGGAAGACATAATTGAAAGAAACAACTCCCCATACACTAGTCCACTGATAGCTATACCAAAGAAAGATGGTCAAGTTAGATTATGCCTCGAGGCTCGAGAGTTAAATAAGATGCTCATTAATGACCACACATCTCCAGGTGAGATTGATGAGATAATGAAGAAATTTTATGGATGTAAGTACATGAGTACTTGGGATGCCGTCTGCGGCTATTGGCAGATAGAATTGCACCCTAACAGTAGACAATATGTCGCTTTTATATTTGAAGGATGAAATTATCATTTCAAATGCTTACCTTTTGGCTTGGTAAATTCTGTGGCCGTGTTCATACAATGTATGGACCAAATTCTTGGTAAAGAAGTTTTAGAGTTTACAACAGTATATGTCGATGACATATTGATTACTTCATTTACTTGGAAGGAGAAACAGTATTAAATAAGTCACTACAAAACAATATAACTTTAAAATTAGACAAATCGAAATTTATCACACACGAGTTACCATTTTTAGCATTTATTTTGTCTGCTACTGGGATAACATCATCACCAGAAAAAGTAAAAGCTATCCAGGATTTTCCAAAACCTAAGAATTTAAAACAATTACAATCTTTTTTGGGAATATGCATTACTACCGGAAATTTCAACATAGTTATTCAAAAGTGACTGCAAATTTCCAACATTTACTATCAAAGAAAAACAAATTGAAGTGGGATGAAAATGAAGACAATAATTTTAAATTAATAAAGGATAAATTTTTAAATAGCATAATGCTACATCACCCAAATTTCAATAAACGTTTTTTCATCAACTGTGATGCCAGCAACATTAGTCTTGGAAGTGAATTATATCAGGAAGATGAGGAAGGCAATCATTGGGTAATTATCTTTGCAAGCAGGGTCCTGAGTAGTGAACGAAATTATATAGTGACCAAAAAGGAACTACTGAGTGTTGTTTTTTCTTATTTAAAATTCTGTACATTTATATTGGGCTACCCAGTAACTATTAGGACCGACCATAGGTCAATATCGTTTTTAAGAAACTGTAAGCTTAACCACGGTAGGCTTACCAGATGGGTGTTGATACTCCAAGAATACAATTTAGATTGGGAATATGTCCCCTGGAAAAAAGAATATCATAGCAGACAGCCTGTCACGAGTGAACCTAGAAAAGGGAACATTTGAAGTAGAGCAGGATGAGAACTTGCAGAATTTTTCACAAATAATCTTTAATAAACATACACAAATCCCTTACCTGCATCGGGTCTCAGAGTCTTCATGTGAACTCGTTACCTATAAGTGATTTAGGGTTATGTTTTATTAATGAACTCTACTCTCATTGTAACTGTTAATTTACTCAACGTTTATTTAACATTCTTTCATACTCTTTTGAATTTACTGACTATTCATTTTTTCTCTCAAAAAATATTACCGTTTCTTTCAATTATTTTCTTTGAAAAGAACAGACTCCAAATTAATCAAAATTAGAGAAAGGATAGCACAAAATGACTATTATAACAGCATTTTTCTGTGTCCATGAAGAGATAATTTTTATTCCCCTACAATTAAGGATCAAGTGTGGCGAATTTATGTACCAGAAGTAACGGAAGCAGCAATAATAAAAGACTATCATGAAAGATATGGGGATATGGGACCACTCAAAGTAATCAAAGCATTATCAGAACATTGGTACATAAAGCAATCAATAAACGAGTGAGACAAGTCATAAGAAATTGCAAAATATGCCAATTAGTGAAAGTAAATAATGAGAAAAGAACAGGAGCTATGATTACTATAACATCAAACCGCAGACTTGAGAAAACATTCCTCGACATATGTGGCCCCTTTCCCAGAAGTGGAGGAAGACATAGGTTTAAATACATAGTAACTATTTTTGATCATTATACAAAGTACACAAAACTCTACCCCATCAGTAGATCCACCACCAAAAATATCTTAGAAGTTATTATTCATAAGTACATGGTAGAAGTGGGAAAACCAGAAACTATTGTAACCGATCATGGGACCCAGTTCGAGGAAAGAAGTGGAAGATGGAATTGTTGAAATGTGATATAAGAACATATAAGACATACAAGGTATATCATCCTGCAGAACGTGTCTTGAGGGAAGTTGGCAGAATTTTACGGACCTATTGCCACCATGAACATAGTGAATGGAGCTAGTATCTTGAACCAGCTGAAACCTTCCTTAACTGGGCATACCACGAAACTATTGGGACCAGTCCTCATCAAGTGATGTTCGAAAAACCACCACCAAAAGAAATAGTATCATTAGTTAATTTTCCTCCAGGAGAGAGAGTTGAGTATACTACAATTGAAATGCATAATAGGCTGCTTCATAAGGCTGAACTTCTGTACAAAAGAGAAACAGGAAAGAATAAAAGAATTATCCAATATAAATTAGGAGATAAAGTATTAATTAAAAATAGACAACTACCTAGTTCTATAGAGTTACTATTACTTTATACTGGGCCATACCTATTAACCCAGGCAAAGGGTAACAATACCTATGAAATAAAGTCAATTCCAAACAATAAACTAAAAGGGGTATATAACCAGACAAAGATGAAACTGTATTATGAAGAAAAATAAAAGAAGGTGAATGATTATGAGTCAAACACTTAATTTTTAATGCTGAAATAAAAAATAAACATGTTCTAGTGGGGGAGCTTTATGTAACATTACATAATCAGTGCCTAATACTGAGTAAAATAAAGGTACGATATTCTTTAATAAAAAGTATAAAGAAATACCTATTATTATTATTATTATTAAAAAAAAAAAACTAATAATAAAAGTCAGTAGGTATCCCATTCCCCAAGTCAGAAATGAATGACATTTAAGTATCATACTATAAAACATTTGTATAATCTTTACACTAAACAATAAACACTTAGTAGTGAAAAAACAGTGTAATAAGTGGTGCTATAGAAGTGCAGTGTACACAAAGTGCAACATAGTATGATATGTAATATGAAAAAGGCATCAATCACAAGTTGTGATAAAGATGTAGAACTGTTGTAATAAACAATAAGTTTAGTAGTAAGTTATTATAGTTTTATTTTGTTAGGCCACAAAGGCAATATCAGTGTAAGTAAAATGTTATTATGTTTATTGTTTGAAGGATCCAGGGTTAGGTAAGAAATTAAGCACTGCTAATTAGAATAAATTATAAAGAAATAGTGGAAGATAAAATAGGGCCTAGAGCAGTAATACATTTACAGAAATAAAAGTCAGAAATAAACTAACTAAAAACAAATAATAAACTGAAAATATAAAAGAAAACTAAATGTAATAAAAAACACTTTCAAGTAATGACTGAAAGGTATGTTAAATAAGTTTATGTACTGGGTATGAAAAAATAATGTTGAGAGAAAATAGTGCCTAAAAACCAGAATCTTGTTAATAAAAAAACTAGATTATAACCACTAAATTATAACATACAAGTATCTAAGTTTATGTAATAATATGAAGAAAAACATTATGCAAATTAAATTTAATTAGAGTTAACATTTATAAAGGAGTATTTTTCCTAAAAAATGGAAGAACTAATAATATCTTAATACTAGCCTATTGTAACGTCACAGAACGTTCCATAAAGGAATTTAATTGCAAAGTAAATTATCATAAGAGGAAGGTGAGTTGAACAGTATCAAACCCAAGTAATCCGAAAAATTTTGTAATATTGTCTGATAATTAATATCATTAACATGAAAAAACGACAAAGACTATGACTAAGACTCAAACCCCACATATATTGTTTAAGTGAAGAACAGTGTAAAACTGATAATATACGAGGGCTATCCAGAAAGTAACAGACGTTTTAACCGACCACGGCGGTGGGCGGGGATAGAGCCGCCATCTTGGTGTCAGAACGTTCCTACACTTAGTACGCATCCAGCTGTGGTAGCGTGCGGTCTGTGCCCCTCTTACTTTGCTCTCTGTGACGTGTTAAAATGTGTGCTGCAATAGAAAATCCCGCCACTTGTGAGGTGCGTTCTGTGATTAGGTTTTTGTTGGCAAAAAATCACAAACCAATTGAAATTTATCGCCAACTTTGTGATGTGTACGGAAAAGGAATAATGAGTGAAAGCCGAGTGAGGCAATGGTGCATTGATTTTAAAAATGGCTGTACCAATGTTCACGATGAGGACCGCAGTGGTAGACCTAGCCTTGTGACTGATGAACTGGTGATGAAAATCAACGACAAAATTCGTGAAGATCGTCGTTTCACGATTACGGAACTTTCGAAACATTTTCCCCAAATTTCACGGTGTTTGGTGCATGAAATTGTGGCGGAAAAGCTTGGTTACCACAAATTTTGTGCTAGGTGGATTCCGAAAATCCTAACGGAAGACCACAAAAAACAGAGACTGGCTGCAGCACTAACTTTCCTCGAAGATTACGACAAAAATGGTAAAGTTATCGATCGTATCGTAACTGGGGACGAGACTTGGGTGAAGCATGTCAATAGTGAAACAAAAAGGCAGTCGATGGAATGGGGACACACAAATTCTCCCAAGAAACCAAGGAAGTGTTTGCAAACGCTGTCAGCAAGAAAGATCATGGCTACTGTGTTTTGGGACTCTGAAGGAGTGATTCTCGTTGATTTTCTTGAACGTGGCACAACAATTAACTCAGAGAGGTATTGTGAAACACTGAGAAAGTTAAGGCGCGCGATACAAAACAAGCGTCGGGGAAAACTTAGTGCGAAGGTTTTGTTTTTTCATGACAACGCACGTCCACACACGGCCAATCGTACCCGAGAGCTCTTCGATGGTTTTGGATGGGAGGTGTTCGATCATCCACCATACAGCCCGGATTTGGCGCCGAGCGACTATCACCTCTTCCCAGCGATGAAGACATGGCTCGCTACACAACGCTTTGATACTGACGCCGAACTGCATGCCGGTGTAAACCAATGGTTGAAATCGCAGGCGGCAGATTTCTACAGAGACGGTATTGAAAACCTTGTGCCACGGTATGATAAGTGCCTTAATTTGAATGGCGATTATGTAGAAAAATAGCTTAAGAGTGTACCTTTCAAATGTATATAATACAATTTTGTTTTTTCATTTTGTAAATTTTTTATTTCAAAACGTCTGTTACTTTCTGGATAGCCCTCGTACTATAAGAGAAACAGATAATCTCAGAAATGACCAAAATGAGGTCATTACATATTAAGAAATGTAACTCTTAATAGGGTATAAAAAAACTATTTATTGTGAATTAATGGACAAGATCTGTTATTATACTTTGTAATATAAATAAAATAAATGTATTAAATGATTTGAATACATCATAAAAAGGATGTAAGTTAAAATAAAAAATATATAAATGTTATGACAAAAAATCAAGGTTTTGGATTTGGCCAGATTTTATGTGAAAATTAATTATTATAGAATTAATATAAAAACTACATGTAAATGTCAATTAGACAGAGACAAATTATCTTAAAGAGAGAAAGCTGTAAATTGATTAGAAATCAATTAAAGTAGTCAAAAACAGTGTTAAACTGAAAACATGTGATGAACATATAAAATTGTAATATTTATGAATTTAATGTTGTCAAAATGCAACAAAATTGTATTCTAAAGTTGAAATACAATATAATGTAACTATACTTATATATATGACCACTTAAAACACTTTAACAGTCAAGTTATGAAACTATTTACCTATACCATACCAGGCTGAGGCCAAAAAACAATCACAAAATAGTCATATTTGACAGAATAATTGCAGAATATTAGAAAAAATAAAGGAAAAAGGTACAATCCTAAAATGTACAATGGAAACATACTTGCTCAGTTGAAGACAAGCTTAATTCTAGGAGAATTTTAAGTATAAAAGTGAAAATTGTCACACAAAGAAAATAACTCATCTGTGCAAAACAGTAAGATGCTAAGTAATATTACAGTAAAAATAAAATATATTAGGATAAACCAGGTATTCCCAAAGGTAAACAATATAACAAACTCTAAGTGAATACCCAAAAAATCCCATAATAATACCGAAAAAGACAAATTATCATCAAAAACTAATGACAAAAATCTAGGCCATATGTAATGCCTATAGAAAAATGAACTTATTTATATGTTATTTGTTTTAATATTTGTTTATTTTGTTATGAAAGGATAAATGTGTTATGTATTAATGTTATAGCAAGAACCAAGCAACTTCATAACATTTTAATAATTAGAGAATTAGAATTTTGTGCAAACACTACAAGGTAAGAATAGTATTTTATGTTAATTTATTAGATTTAATTTGTTCAAAACCAGTCGTGTATGGTATCATTGTATTCAGTTGAAAGCAGAGAATCCAAAAATAATAATGGCATGCAGATTGTAAGTAGTTCTGTAAAATTGTTTGACAAATACCAGAATAATTTCAGTAATATCCTTTAGTATGAAGAATAAGAAGTTTTTGTTCTAAAGCTTCTACGGAAGTCAAATTTGTTCTATGATGTTCCATTTGCATATTCTCGAACGTTCCAGAAGAAAATTTTACTCAAAAATACCGGAAGTTCATGTCAAAAAATTAAAACAATGAGCCTTACAGAGTATAAAAGGAAGACAAAATTTGACACAAAAACACTTTATGCTTTGAATCCACAAGAGACACATCACCTATGAGTCCGATCATCTCGTCCAGGGCAAAGTCGAGGAGCGGGAATTCAACACGAGGACACAGAAAGGCTTTTTCCCGTACATGACAAAAGACTAACTTAACCTATACAAGGAGTATATCGCTAATCGCTAATGTGTTGTTGAATAGAGCAGCAACACGCCATATTTAATAGAAACGCACACAGCCAGATATCCAGCGGCCCTGAAAAGGACCGATTTTAATAGAGAAAATCAATTTTGTTGGTATTTGCTAAGACAGACCGACTTTGACAACATTCCCAAAACAATTTACTGACACGAGGCTTCTACATTGAATTTGGAACTAGCGCTGTGACGGCCGAATAGAGAAACCACGCAGACAGCTGTTCGCCGCCGCCAGAATTCAAAGCATAGATACAGTACAAATTTATTTCAATCGTTAGGAGTTTTAAAACCGTAATTTGACTTATAAATAATTACCAGTGCGTGAGGAACGTAAACAAGAAGAGGTGCAAAATTGGAATCATCCCCAAGAGCAGTGTCCAGTGAAGGAAATACTTACCCACCGGAACGTGAGTTGTTCAAAAGTTAAAATCATTTATACCTGGTATCATTGTCACACAGTTGTACTACACATGTGAAACACCTTCAAATCACACAATTTTTGTAAAGCATCCCACTGATTTGTCTTGATAGTTCAAAGGAGTCACGTCCTGAGTATAAAGTTTTTTCATACATTAAATTCATGCTATTCAACTGAGCAATAAAATATTTATTAGCCGATACTTACTTAAAAAACTTGTCAATAATAATTTTTTGTAACTCTGCAATTTTGTTTAATTCGAGTGTTAGTCCTTCAGACGATTTTTATGAAAAGAAAGATCATTAAACATATGTTATTTACAATTCAAACTGTCTTGTTCACATTTTTTTATATAATTAATTTAACAACTAAGAAATCAAATTTAATAATAATAATAATTTCTTGGAACAAATATCCAAGTGGCGCCCACATACACATATTAGCTTAAGTTGTGTTTGCAGGATAACATCGTCGCAGAGAAACCAGCCATTAGTAAGTATTAAAAGTGCGCGGAGTGTAACACCCGACATAACAAAAAAACAAAATAAACACAATTTATCTGTTTGCTATACTATTTACTAAAACTGTACCTAGGTTAGCCAATAAAAACTCATCAATTTCTTGGTTACTAACGGTAACAGCGTTAACAAGGTGAGAGGATTGTTAAATTTGATTTCAAGAGGGAACAAGAGGGTAGATGACAGAAATAATGTCCAGCAATTTTCAAAAATATTAACTACAGTTTGAACTATTCAAAATTGATGAAACGATTCAGCATAAGAAACTACGTCTGGGACTTCCATTGAAACATACTAATTGATGCGGGAATATCTAAGAACATTGAAAATTTGTCCGAAATAAGATCGCTTGAACAAATTGAAACAGTAAATACTTTGGTGAGAACGCCTACCTTAATAAACTAAAAAACTACACATCACCACCAAGTAACGAACACTAGAAACCAGTACAACATAATTCAATTTATAAGAAAACTTAGTGTGAACATTTTAAACTTTATTTATTTAATCCAAAACAATAAAAACGTGGTCTCATTAGAACTTCACAGCAGCCATATTTCTTTTTTGCAATCGGTACGAATCCTAGTAGTCTGCGCTCTGGCGTCTAAAAAACGAACTTATTGACTCGGACTTTAAGAATAAAAATATTATTTATTGTAAAGTATGATACTTTTTTCTAAGCATTTCTGACTTTCTTACAGCTCAAAAATCCCCAAATAACCCTGAGATAAATAATTTATTAATTTTACTAATAAATATAATTGAATATATCTGTTGTGTATGAAAAAACTTATATAGAAAACTGTTGTAATTTCGATAATAGTCGATCTGAAAATCGATGAACTGGATTTAATATTTTCCAGAAAATAAACAAATTTCAATCAATAAATACCTTTCATTTTGGGAATTGACTTTGTATTATTCTTTGTAGATAGCAGATTTGTTATAGGAAACCGGTGAATAGCAGAGAAGAGTGCGAAAGTTAGCGCAGTCATCATAGCCTATGAAGTACAACGGCCAACATAACCTGTCACTGGTTATCACATTGAAAACAGCTGATGCAAAGCGCGTTTAAATAAAATGATAAAACAGTACACCAAGAGAGGAACTCTCTCTCTCTCCCCCATCTCTCTCTCTCTCTCCCTCCCTCCCTCCCCTCCCCTCTCCCTCACCATCTCTCTCCCCCCCTATCAACTGAACTGTAATACCTGCAAGGAGATAAAAAAACGGCAAAGGATCCCGTGGTTTATTTTAACGAAACAATTACACAATAAACAAAATAACACAGTCAGAGTATCAAAAAGATGTAACACATAGAAACACACGCAGAAAGCTCGCGTAGATGTTACAACACACACACACACACACACACACACACACACACACACACACACACACACACACACACACACACACACACACACACACACACACACACACACACACACACACACACACACACACACACACACACACACACACACACACACACACACACACACACACACACATGCAGGTATATATATATATAACTATGTAAGTAAGAATATGTAAATGTAGATTGTCTATAATGTGTAATTAATGTTTGATGCTTAAAATTTTGTTGTGTGTGTGTGTTTTGCAGTAATAATAGAAGAAGCTGCAGAAGTGCTTGAAGCCCATATTATTGCATCCCTTACTTCGCATTGCAAACATCTAGTACTGATTGGTAAGTACCGTATATTGTGATCATGCCGCCCTTCCATCATAGGTTTGTGACTACACGCATTGTCATTTACTGTTGCCTTTACATGAATGTTTAACAACCGTGTCCCTTACTGCTAACTTTTTCCTTTTCCCATTCTTCTGCTTAATTAATTTGTTTCTTCCTGAACCTCTTAAGACCAGGGTTGTATTTACAGGGGGGGGGGACAAACGGAACCTCCCGGACGTTTCAAAAGTTGACAAAATGTTATATTAATCACTTTAATTTTTAGATTGTTTTATTATTTTTTCAGGTTTGTACATTAATAGAGTAGCGCCTGTTTTGTAAATATACTGACGACAGGCTTACTACACAACATTTGTGTATACATTTGAAATATGAAATATAGGAAAATCAATTCAGTGACCCTAATAGAGAAGATGGTAATGCAATGGCAAAAAACAAAAGTCAAGCTGAACAGACCTTAAACTTTAAAACATTTTGAAATAGTATTTATTTTTTTTTGATAGGCATTTTTTCTTAGTTTAGTTTTTTTTTTATTAAAAGTGTAGTTATCGTTTTAAAATGTAAAATGTTAATAAATGTCTTGTAACTGGTGTTTCAATAATATGTCTTTTTACTGTGTTATTACCACAGTGTCTTTCAGTGTGTTGTACTGTGTATGTGTCTTTTTAATGCGATTAATTTCAGGATCTCATTATGCGTTTTTCAGCCACTTTCAGAATTGTAATACTGATTAGTCTTAACATGTTTTTTGTTTTATATGAAACATACATGACCAGACCCTCCCCAAAGCCAAATTATGGAGACACCACTGCTTAAGACTCTTGTTGCTCTATGTTCTACATGCTTCAGTCTGTTCAGTAGAATATTTTGTGAGGCAAAAGGTGATACATGTGGGGCCCCAAACTTGCACGCACAATGGGCCTGCAATAAACGTGCCCCTTGTTAAGTTGTGGGGAACAGTTTTACAGCCTCTTCTCCTACCTGCAAGTATTGCCTTACACTCATCATTTTGGAAACGGAAGAACAAGTTCCTTGTAACTGAGACGATATGTCTGAAATAGTCAGTATTCAAGATAATGTACATGCATAAACTTAAGTACATACTTACCCCTTCTCTCCCCCCTCTCCCCCTCTCTCCCTCTCCCCCCCCCCCTCCCCCCCCCCCCCCCCCTCTCTCTCTCTCTCTCTCTCTCTCTCTCTCTCTCTCTCTCTCTCTCTCTCTCTCTCTCTCTCTCTCTCTCTCTCTCTCTCTCTACGACGTTTTGTACATTGCTCCGTTACATTCTCTGATAATTTAGAGTGAAATTCTTAGATAGTGTGTCATGGTTCTTCTGTTTATTTGACTCGAGTAGGTTTACTACAGTTTTTATGGACATATAAATTAATATCTGACAGGAAAATTTGTTCGTCATATGGATTGCACACAAACTTCATTTTGACAGTATGAGCTACAGAGTTTCAAACTTCTACAGATACTTCAAAATGTGAATGTTCGTAAAAGCTAAGTTTTTTAAAATTATGTGTATTAATTATGTATAAAAATATAGAGCATGAATTGTGAACTGTTAGTTTGTAGCGGCTCGGTACTAGAACAGTTTCTTACAACAATGACTGTGGTCAGATGTGTCAGGTATAGACGAGGTTGTAAAATACCCTTCTTGGGTTTATTGCACCCTAATTACTCACTGGAGAAAATCTTTCTGGCCCCACATGTGTCACTTTTAACCTTTTGTGATCATAGTATTCTGTTTTGTATCACTAATACTTAACAGTTAACAGATTTCACTCTTTATGCATTTGGTATACGACTCTGTAGTGGACAGGGGCTATATTGTAGACTTGTTGACCAATCTTTCTGTACGTGGGCCACTTTTGTGTGGTGACCCCATGAATAATGTTACGATGGTCTCGCTGATCGTTGTATGGTACAGTGGAAAACAAAATATAAGACGCCAATTAAGTCACTAGAAACCAGCTTTAATTATCACAATTAACAGTTTGAATCAACACGCTATTCATGTACTCACACACATATTACAGATGGGATAGCCGAGATACTTGTATTATGTAATACTTTTTCCATATTATGTAACAATATTAAGACTTTGTTAAATCTGTATGAGAGAGAGACAGAGAGAGAGAGAGAGAGAGAGAGAGAGAGAGAGAGAGAGAGAGAGAGAGAGAGAGAGAGAGAGAGAGAGAGAGAGAGTTGCAACGTATGCAATATTTCTAAGTTTATTTATTGTCTTTTAGATACGACCGTCCCCCCTCACAAGGCGATGGTAAACCAGCGAGAGGTATCCTGCCTTGTATAAACCCTCCCCAACTATGCCGTTCGGATCTGGCGTCCAACTGTAGGTCCCATATTCCTGTGAGGGAATCTGTAACACACTCACCACGGGTATATGCGGGGAGGGTACAGACTAGTATTTTGAATCATTCATACAACATCAGAAAACTAAGTGTCATTTATGATTTATAATCTGTCACAGTTTCATCTCAGTGCGTTAAGAAATAATAATATGTTTTCTCCGTCTCCCCTTCCTCCTCCTCCCCCTCGATTAGGTGTAGAAACCTGTTCTGTTTTCAGAAGCCTTATATACATTGTGAATTTGAATTTTTATTATTTATGAATATTTTAAGTTGAATTAAAAATAAGACCATAATTTTTGGAGCCTTTGTATATTATGACTACCCTATGTAGCATAAATGTATAGAGTCCTTTTCCATGTGAAGATCATGTTCCCTCCCACCTGTTCTTATAGACATCAGCTTTTTTTTAACCATGTTATTTGAATTAGCAGTCTCTGTAACTCCTACTTTGTCGTGCTTATTTGCTAACCTGCTAAATGTCATGTTCTGGACGAGGCCTTTCAGTGTTTCCACCTGATTTCAGTGTCCTAGGTTGTGATTTACGACTTGAAAATGGTGGAAACACTGAAAGGCCTTGTCCAGACATGACATTTAGCAGGTTAGCAAATAAGCACGATGAAGTTGGAGTTTTTTTTTAACCAGTTTGGACACCTTAAGCTCACTCCATATATCCTTATTGGAAAGCTTATCTAAACATAAACATCTTTTGACCAATCTCATTTCTCCCATGTGGTGAGTTTTGTTACATCCACCTTTCTCAGAATCAATGACTCTGCGTCATAGCATTATAAAATTTAGTTTTGCCTTCTGGCCTAACGTTATTTTTAAATATTTTTTTCAGTAGTCTTACAGATCGATCTAAATTTACTCAACTTGGTTGAAAATTTGTATAAAACAAAAAAGTAAAACCACAACACTAAAATTAACAAAAATTATTCAAATTAAAAATAATTGCCCAAAATAAAAGATGAAAGATTGTAAATTTGAATGTTACTACTGTATTTAAAATATCTACCATGCTGTTTGGCCGTGATCCAAGGTTTACATTAAAACGAAACGTTTCAGCAGCACCACTGGCTGCCATTTTCAGTGGATGTATTGAGTCAAACCTAACGCGGTGTGTCATACGTCAGTCCCACAACACTGTGGTGAAGACTAAAGATGTCCCGCGATTCTACTTGTACTTATCAATTCATTAAGTCCCACGTACAGGTAAAAATTGCACCATTAGCCAGTCAGAATAAAGAAGGTGTATGTGAGGCTTGCATCATGCCCTGCCATAAAGTATTTAACGAAATGCTTTCGCCCTGCTGATTCATAGCGATTGCAGCATGCTTCTGAATCAAAACGGACTCCATATGAAGGCGAGGGAAGTACGGACTGTCTGCCGACATTGTTTAGCTGTCACCACAGTGCTGTGGGCCTGACATATGACACCCCGCTTTAGATTTGACACCGCCAAACAGCCCGGTGGTAGATATTTTAAATACAACTGACACCGGCCGTGAAAGCATTCGAACAATATTATTGAACGCTACTATGTTTAAAACCCATCATAATTTCTTGTACAGAGAGCTCGCTTGTCTTTTTTGTTAGCTTTGATAATTTTACTTCCATGTTTCTTAAGGAAATGGAAGTATGGTGATGGCAAAAAAAAATCGTGTTCGAGATTATTGCAGATTCTGATTGTACTACACTCAGAACATTAAAAAAAGTCATTTTACTTCCATGCTCCTTAAGGAAATGGAAGTATGGTGATGGCAAAAAAAATCGTGTTCGAGATTATTGCAGATTCTGATTGTACGACACTCAAAACATGAAAAAAAGTCATTTTTTGAAAAGTGTCTGTGTGTCTCTCTGTCTAGATTTTTTCTATGGCAAACGATAACAGCCGCAAATTCAAACAGAATCAACTACTCATTTGCATACAGCCCTGAATTATAGAATTCTCAAGACCTATTGTTTTTGGTGAAGATCGGTTAAGGGGAAGGGGTAGTTTACCTGCAACATTTTATATTTTAACAAGGGTATTTTCTATGGCAAACTATAAGGGCCGCAAATTCAAATAGAATCAAATAAGCTTATGCACACAGCCCTGATTTGTAGAGTACTCAAGACCTATTGTTTTTGGTGAAGATCGGTTAAGGGAAAGGGGTAGTTTACCTGCAACATTTTATGTTTTAAAAGGGTATTTTCTATGGCAAACGATAAGAGTCGCAAATTCAAACAAAATCAAATAATGTTTTGCATACAGCCCTGAATTGTAGAGTTCTCAAGACCTGCTGGTTTTGGTGTAGATCGGTTAAGGGAATAGGGTAGTTTACCTGCAACATTTTATGTTTTAACAAGGGTAATTTTTTCTATGACGAACGATAACTGCCGTAAATTCAAACCGAATCAACTACTCTTTTGCATACCTTTTTGAGTTATACAGAACTCAAGGTCTGTTGATTTTGTTGAAGATCGGTTAAGGGAAAGGGGTAGTTTACCTGCAACGTTTTATATTTTAACAAGGGTATTTACTATGGCAAACGATAAGAGCCGCAAATTCAAACAGTATTAAATTATGTTTTGCATACAGCCCTGAATTGTAGAGGACTGAAGGTCTATTGATTTAGGTGAAGATCGGTTTAGAGAAAGTGGTAGTTTACCTGCAACTTTTTGTTTTAACAAGGGTAATTTTTTCTATGACGAACGATAACTGCCGTAAATTCAATGAAAATCAAATTTTTTTTTGCATACGTTCCTAAATTGTAGAGAACTCAAGGCCTGTTGATTTTGGTGAAGATTGGTAAAGGGAAAGGGGTAGTTTACCTGAAACATGTTATGTTGTAACAAGAGAAATGTTTTCATGACGAACGATACCTGCCGCAAATTGAAACAGAATCAAATATTTTTTTTGCGTGCATCCCTGCATTGTAGAGGACTGAAGGTCTATTGATTTTGGTGAAGATCGGTTTAGAGAAAGGGGTAGTTTACCTGCAACGTTTTATGTTTTAACAAGAATAAAGTACTTAATTTTGATAAATAAAGTATCTTGATAAGAAGCTCATAATAATCCACTGTAGAAACGTAGATGAAATATCTATAAATGAAGAGGTTAGGTGAACGGGTGGGGGGTAATTTTCTATAAATAAAAATTATAGTTGAAGGGGGAGGGGAGAATTTTTTATGTGTACTACGTTATCGGCAACAAAGAAGTAGTTCTTTGTTAAAATTCCTTCCTGGGCTGTTTAGCCGTAGTCCAATGTTTTCTGCAAAACCAGTCTTTTCAGCAGTGCCATCGACTTCCATCTCAGTGAAAATCGAGTGCGAAAACGTGAGGTGGTATACGTTAGTGACCACAGTACTGTGTTTCGAAAAGTGTCTGTGTGTGTCTGTAGATTTTTTTTTCTATGGCAAACGATAACAGCCGCAAATTCAAACAGAATCAAACAATTTTTTGCGTACAGCCCTTATTTGTAGAGTACTCAAGACCTATTGTTTTTCGTTGAAGATCGATTAAGGGAAAGGGGTAGTTTACCGGCAAAGTTTTTTTTAATCAACGGTAATTTTTTTTCTATGACAAACGATAACAGCCGCAAATTAAAACAGAATCAAATAATGTTTTGCATACAGCTCTGAATTGTAGAGTTCTCAAGACCTATTGTTTTTGGTGAAGATCGGTTAAGGGAAAGGGGTAGTTTACCTGCAACATTTTGTTTTAACAAGGGTATTTTCTATGGCAAACTATAACAGCCGCAAATTTAAACAAAATCAAATACTTTTTTGATTACAGCTCTGAATTGTAGAGTTCTCAAGACCTATTGTTTTTGGTGAAGATCGGTTAAGGGAAAGGGGTAGTTTACTAGCAACGTTTTTTTATCAAGGGTAATTTTTTCTATGGCAAACGATAACAGCCGCAAATTCATACAAAATCAAATAATGTTTTGCATACAGCCCTGAATTGTAGAGTTCTCAAGACCTGTTGGTTTTGGTGAAGATCGGTTAAGGAAATAGGGTAGTTTACCTGCAACATTTTATGTTTTAGCAAGGGTAATTTTTTCTATGACGAACGATAACTGCCGTAAATTCAAACAGAATTAACTACTCTTTTGCATACCTTTTTGAATTGTACAGAACTCAAGGTCTGTTGAATTTGTTGAAGATCGGTTAAGGGAAAGGGGTAGTTTACCTGCAACGTTTTATATTTTAACAAGGGTATTTTCTATGGCAAACGATAAGAGCCGCAAATTCAAACAGAATCAAATAATGTTTTGCATACAGCACTGAATTGTAGAGTACTCAAGATCTATTGTTTTTGGTGAAGATCGGTTAAGTGAAAGGGGTAGTTTACCTGCAACTTTTTTTATCAAGGGTAATTTTTTTTTTTTTGGCAAACGATAACAGCTGCAAATTCAAACAACAGAATCAAATAATGTTTTGCATACAGCTCTGAATTGTAGAGTTCTCAAGATCTGTTGGTTTTGGTGAAGATCGGTTAATGGAAAGGGGTAGTTTACCTGCAACGTTTCTATTATCAAGGGTAAGTTGTTTCTATGGCAAACGATAACAACCGCAAATTCAAACAGAATCAAATAATGTTTTGCATACCGCCCTGTATTGTAGAGTTCTCAAGACTTATTGGTGTTGGTGAAGATCAGTTAAGGGAAAGGGGTAGTTTATCTGCAACATTTTATGTTTTAACAAGGGTAATTTTTTATATGTTGAATGATAACTGCCGTAAATTCAAACAGAGTCAACTACTTTTTTGCATACCTTTTTTAATTATAGAGTACTCAAGGTCTGTTGATTTTGTTGGATCGGTTATGGGAAAGGGGTAGTTTACCTGAAACATGTTATGTTGTAACAAGAGAAATGTTTTAAATGACGAACGATAACTGCCGCACATTCAAACAGAATCAAATATTTTTTTTGCATGCATCCCTGAATTGTAGAGGATTGAAGGTCTATTGATTTTGGTGAAGATCGGTTAAGAGAAAGGGGTAGTTTACCTGCTACGTTTTATGTTTTAACAAGAGTAAAGTACTTAATTTTGATAAATAAAGTATCCTGATAAGAAGCTCATAATAATCCATTGTAGAAACAGATGAAATATATATAAATGAAGAGGTTAGGTGAATGGGGTGGGGGTAATTTTCTATTAATGAATATTATAGTTGAAGTGGGAGGGGAGAATTTTTTATATGTGTACTACGTTATCGGCAACAAAGAAGTAGTTCTTTGTTAAAATTCCTTGCCGGGTTGTTTAGCCATAGTCCAATGTTTTCTGCAAAACCAGACTTTTCAGTAGTGCCATCGACTGCCATCATCAGTGAAAATCGAGTGCAAAAATGTGAGGTGGTATACGTTAGTGACCACAGTACTGTGGTTAAGGCTGAAGCAATAAGTAGAAAGAAGTAGTTTCTATGGAAATATTTCATTTCGAATATGATTTTAAATATAAATCTTAGAACATGGAAGTCAATTATCGTTCTTCATACCGATATCTATATTATCATTAAAATATAATTTGCATGCCCCAGTTCTCACATTAACATGCTGTTCTCACATTAAACTGTGTTTTTCGCTTTGGTAAAAATCCCTATTGTATTCATTCTATATTGACTTAAATCTTATTGTTTTTCCTCTTTACACTTATATTTTTGATTCTATAGAAGTTACTCTATAAATATGGTGTGAAGTTTTAATTTTTCTGACTTTTGAAACGCACGCATGCATGCGTGTCCACACACACAATGATGTTTATTGTGTCTGCAGTGTGCAATATATATATAATTTTATTCAATTTTGTTTTACACGAACAGTCCAGCTGTGGACCACGCAAATATCATTTCCTTTTATTTAATTTATATATTTTATATGTATTTAATTTTATAAAATATGCATTATTAAAATTTAAGTAGTTCTATATTTTCATTGATATGTTTTAAATTCTTTTTTCAAGCAGCTGAGACCAAATCCAGCCGATTATACTGTTGCAGTGTGCAGTATATATAATTTATTCAATTTTTTTACATGAACAGGCCAGCCGTGGACCACGCGAATATAATTTCCTTTTATTCAATTTATATATTTAATATGTATTTAATTTTATGAAATATGCATTATTCAAATGTATTTAGTTTTATATTTTCATTGATATATGTTTTAAATTTTGTTCCTTTTTTTGTTTAGGTGATCACAAGCAGCTAAGACCAAATCCAGCCGATTATACAGTCGCCAAGGATTTAAAACTGGAAATATCGTTATTTGAACGGCTTATAAATAACGGGATCGAATGTTATACACTGAACATTCAGCATCGTATGCGGCCAGAAATATCTACACTGTTAGTGCCAACAATATATCCAACACTTCTAGATCACCCAAATGTTCTTCACAGGGACAAAATTAAAGGCATCGATAAAAATGTGTTTTTCATAACACACAGTGCACCTGAACAGGAAGTAAGACGTTTTCTTTTGTTTTATTTTTATTGTTTCCAGAAATGGTCACATTCACAGAGTTTTGTTAACTACAGCTGTATAAGCAATACATACATACTTTATAGATACTGAAACCAGCAACTTTATGGAACTGTATATCCATAGGTCGCTGGTTCAGATCCGGCCTGGAGGACCAAAAATTTATGTTTGTAGAGTAGCGGCCCGTAAGGTATAAAATAAAATAAAATTATGGTAAAGGGTTGCTAGTAACAATCACAGGACGCGTGAAAATTATTTAATTAGTGTTGAATGAAACTGCACAAAGAAACCAAAACACTGGCAATTACATTTATAATAATGATTTGAACTGAACAATAAAAACTGAACACACAGAACAAAACAATATTTCTTAACGATCCGTACAGGAACATCTGATAAATTACGATATGACAAACATATGCGGTCACTGACTTGATTTGCTTCCGTTAATATTACTGTCTCATTATATAGAGCACAGCACCATACAGTGTACAACAGCTGATAGTTTTGCTGCTGTTGTAATTTTGTGACCTGATTAAGTTTTTTATGAACAGCATAGGTTATATTGGAGACTGAACAGATAAAATTTTCCAGACTCTTAGGCCGTGGGCCATATGACCTAGAAGTTTCTATGCCCAAATATTTCAGTCATGCCCCACGGTAGCTATCATCAGTGAGTCAGGAACAAAGATTGAAATAGCTGTGAGGATCGTCAGTTTAGTCCTCGTGGGCGTTTTACAGCTTTGCTCCTGCATTACTGATGATGACTGCCATAGGCATGACGGAAACGTTTGGTTTGGACATGCAGATTGCTTGGTCATATGCTCCACAACCTAACAGACCAGAAACTTTATTTGTTCTGACAACTACAGCTGTAAAAGTACAACAAAAAACTTGATAATGAGAATCATATATGTTAGGTAGTGTTTGTGGGGGGGGGGGGGTAAATAGTGGAGTGAGTGACTGGCTCTCTTCTTAGGGTTTAAAGGGCAGAGTCAGTGTGTGTATAGAACTGCATGTAAGTTGATATATATATGCTGATTTCAGTGTGCAGTGGTATCAGAAAATATACATATTTAAATCAGTTTTCTTTCTTTCGTTTTTTGTGTGTATACAGTCGACTAGTTAAATACATCAAATAACATATATTATTATATATTAGAAATATTATGTGACTTGCTAATCAATCACATTTATTATTATAATGAAATGTCAAATTAAATTGTTACTTACCGTTACGATAATTCTTACGGGGTCACAGGATTCGGTCACATGTACCTAGATACAAACATGGTCTATAGGTTACGCAAAGTACTGACACCACTCATTTTGGAAGAGAAGTAATATTTATTATTATTTAATCTTGACTGCTTGTAAACTCATTAAAATTCATTGAGATACATTACTGCAAAGTGATGCAACACCAACATAACACTTAGGAATTACAGCTTACCTTATTATTTCACAAGACACAAATGCAAATATCAAATAAAAACACAAATATAAAAAGCCGCCCAGCTTTGCCACACACTCTATCACACCAATTAAACCCCTTCACATTCTATACAAAATCAGAAACCCCCTAACACATCTTCATATGATAAAGCCCCCACATCGACCACGCGGTCATCGCGCCCGTGCCAAGTCCCCTTTCAAATGTCCGAAAAGTAATTAAAACTATTCATTCTCTTACTCTCACTTCTGACTGTTGATATCTTATTTTACTGTTAATGTCACTTCAAATTTTAACGGTGAGGTCGGCCGACCTAAAGAAAAACTGTTAATGAAATTTAGATGAACCGCATGCGGTCGGTTGGTAAGAGGAACTGGGTAGAAGTTTTTTCTCTGTCCACTCTCCACAGTTTTCAACACTGGAACTCACTGCCTTGGGCGTCGTCGCCGAAGCTTCAGCCCATGCCATGCATGTTGTTTTTTGAGTCAATGTCGCACATGATCTTCTATAGGCAGTGGCTGACGTCATTTAAGTGGGCTTGGTCTAAACGACACTTCCGTAGTGAAACCAAATGAACGATGAAAATTTCACTCTCTGGCCATCTTACTTTTTTGCCAACGCTTGGGTAGGCGCCCATGCTTGGTGTGCGCATGGGAGCGCAATGCCACACTCTCGCATAGTTCTTGGAATTTTGGTGGAGGTGCAAATGCTCTGCCGCATTCCTCAACAACAACTGCGTCTTCTAGCGTTGTTTCACTGTTCTGTTACACTGACACATACATTGCACAATGACAATCCGCCCAAAATGAAATAAATAAAAATATAAATATATGCCCCAAACGGTTAAAATAAAAACACCCAAAAATGACCCGCTACAATACCCCCTCGATGAGAATTCTGCTGTCCATGACAGAAGAAATCTCATCGATAACCCCGAAGAGGATCGGTGAGGAACTGGTGCCAACAACCCCCTGGTTCTTACTCTGCATGGGTACACGACCCCCCTGGCTCAGTGACCATGGACTCATCTGAACGAGATCACTGGACTTCTCCGTAAGAGATCCCAACACCGAGAAATCGATCAGACTCGCACCACAGCCCACCTTGCCTTCTAACATGCTACCCCCAAAAATCCTCAATCCCTGGCTAAAATCGTTCCAGCTCCTCCGCCGATGTGGATCCCCTTTTTGCAAGCTGGGCTGCCTTTGGCAAATACTGGGCTCACACACTCTAACATTACATATTACCATAACATATAAGAATAAAACTTTCTTTTAAAATTTATCAAAAATTTAAAAAATTCAAAATTCAAAAAATAATCGTTTATCAAAAAATTCTCTTCCTCTTTTTTCTAATTTTTGTTTCAATGACTTAACCTAAACATTCCTATTAATACAAATACATCCTTACTCTAGCATGAGAACAATTTATAGCCTACCAATATAAAGCAATACAATAAAAGAAACATCATTAATACATACACAATAAAATGATCATTACTCAAAATATTCACTCGCTGGCAGGCGAAAAATCAAAAAAAAATTTTTTTTTTTTTTTTCAAAAAAAAATTTAAAATTTTCAAAATTTTAAAATTCAAAAAAATTATTCATTAAATATTTATTAAATTTATTTATTAAATAACATTTATTAAAATTATTCAAATATTGGTTTGAATTAATTAAACAAACAAATCACAATTGGCTTCCTACTATACACAAGCTTAGTAGGTGTATGAACTCATCAGCTGATCATAACTAGGTCAAGTCCAAAACCCTTGACCTACATATGTTATGTATGATTTCTGAAAGCACTTTAAACATCTGTAATATCCTAACTTGAAATACAAAACATAATAACATAAAATATTTAAAACAAACAAATATCAATCTAATTAATCATCAACTTGACATTTACATTATTTAAAACAAACAATTCTTGACTTTACATTATTTTCACTTCTATCAAAATTCTGTCACTGGTTGAAAAAACAATTGTACATTCTTTATTATAAATTCCTCTCCTTAGTTAACAGTTAATTCTACCTTACTGGGGGTGATGTAAATTATTTACTCTCAATTACCGTATTAGATCTCTATACATATATAAACTTTCTCCCTCTGACTCTGATATTAATCAACTCAATTATCATGACACCCATCTCTATCAAAATATCTACTAATCAGGACATTCTAAACCCCAACTTACCATTTAACACAAAACGCCACCTTCTCTACATATATGAAAAAATACTCTCTAACCCTTTGTACATAGGATACGTGTTTCCTTCCCAAAACTCATTCCCTTATGTTGGTCCCTGGACTCCCCCTAGGTAACCCTTTCCGGCGCCAATCGGTCCCTATCCCGTCCCAACCCTTGTTGCGGACTCCCCAAATACACTACCCCCTAATACAAAATTGCCATCCCCAAAATTCTCAATCTCATTTCATTACTACAAATACACAAAATAACCTCATTAACTATAAAAACAACCATATATCATTCAAAATCTACATAAAGTCTCCATTACCACTGTGTCAACATCTATATTTCACAAAATCCTGTTATATCACATCAACTCAAAAACAGCATTACATTATATTCATCTCCATCATTTCACATTCAACTTTTAATTCAACTTGGACAGGTCTACATGTCCCATAAAACACTTATCACCCATGAATTATCTTTTATTAATTTGCATACTCTTTTTATCTTTACTTCAAAATATCTGTAGTACACTAAACATTAATTACTTGTAACATTTATAAACCAATATACCAGTGACATGGTATTGTTGATCAGCTGATATCCTAACATAATTAAAACACCATGGATACCTTTCAAAATTGAACAGTTACATGTAATACATTATCAACACTTACTTCTATTATGTTGATTGCCTGCCAGGCGTCTAATGATTGGCTTAGAAAAAAAATTACACACATAATGAAAATACATTTTATCAACAACTATATCTAACACACAACAATAAAATGATACCTTTAAAATTATAGTATGAACCTTATTTTACGAGTCTGAGCATATAATTATGTGGACAGAGCACAAGCATTTTTGATTGGATTAAACCTTGAATAAGCAAAACTGTTACGTCATAAGATTTTAAAATTCGTGACTCCTTTGCGTCACCTCCCAGCCACACACACTATTTCAGGTTATGGAGGACTGTCTCGCCTTTTCGCTTCCACAGAGACTGTATATTTTGGAGCAGGGTTTTACCTCTCCGTGTCTCTGCTTCCGCTGTTAAGTTTTAACATTGGTGAACATCATCATGTTCTCGTTAATAATCATGCACCCTTAAACGGATCTACCACCTGGCTCTGCTGTTCCTTCTCGAACAGAGTGGCAGCCGCTGTTCCATAGTTGGGTGATTCCCCTTTTTATTACCCCCCATCAATTTCAAAATACACCTTTACAACGATAACAGCTATGGCCAGTTATGGTCAGCGCGTAATCGTAATGTGCCCCAACCATAGCTGTTAAAGCTAAACCAATTCCACGGTCAGGGTTCGGTGAGGCCGTGACCGCCCGAAAATTTGGGGAATCACAAGTAAAATATCTTTCGTAATATTAAATTAAAATTTAAATGACAATATTAATTTAGATGGGGTTTTAACCCACTTTATATGGAAGCTTAACCATTATTAACATAAAATAATTAATACAAAATCTACAACCTTCCCCCATAGCAGTTCCACACTACACTGTTATGTCACTTCATTGAGCACCAAACTACCCCCCAAAATTATCCCCACATCTTGTATTGATAACAAGTTCTTATATTACTACACATTTCTTCAAAACGTTCCTATACCCACTACTACTAAAATCTAACAATTATATTTGGTCACCTAATGCTAAAAAATTTAGAAGAAAAAATTTTATATCTTAAATTTAAAATTATACACATCCAAAATTGTTTTGGTATTTTTTTTTTTTTTTTTTTTTCAAAAATCTATTTACACTGGAGGCTGACTAACATCCTTATGATAAGTGGTAGTAAGGCAGTAATCGCCTGAAAAGTCGGGTTTCGCCGCAAAACGGATTGGCACTAGGTAGATATACTACGTGAATTCACGTCCCCCCTCTGAAACACCCTACTTCCCCTCTCCTACCATTTCTTCTACCCCACTTTCTACCGTGCGCCCAGCCGTCTTGCCACAAAATTCGTCTTTTCAGACTAATCAGAAAATATTGTCAAAGGCTCCATTTTAATTTTGCCCTTGACACCAAAAAATTTAATTTGAATGCACTGCCTTTTATTTAATGCAGCCTCCATTATATACAAACACTCTAAGGCAGTGCAGGCACGTGACAGGCACACCAAAATTGTTGTACCCAGAGTGTATAAAAAATTTTAATTCGTCACGTACCTCTTTTGGGGTCCCCCTCCCCGTTCAAATATATGTGGTTAAATTTCTATTTTGTACCAATTTTGGTGGAGCCGGACCATCGTTGTTTTCACTGCCCGAAGGAAGATCCTGCCAACCATGGCCCGCCTCCGATTTCCGCATTCCACGGCCAGGACTGGTAAGATCGTGGCCGCCCGAAAATGGGGGAGGAGCCCTTCTAAAAACATAAAAGAATAATTAAATAACATTCATACCTTTACAAATTAACAAAATACTTATGCTGACCAAAATAATTTCAAATTTGTAGCGTTGTGCGTACCCACTATCTCCCTGGTTTCTCTATTCTGTAACACATATGAATTTTTCATTTTTATTTCCACTACCTCGTACGGCCCCTCGTACAATAAGAAAAACTTCTTGATCTCCTTATCTTGTGCACTTGATAAATCGTGTCGTCGTACCAATACCAGCTGTCCAATCTCATACTGCGTCCACTTACCTTTCATGTCATGTTTCCGTTTTCTCCTCTCCCCTTTTGTCAACAGACTTTCATTGGCTAGTCTCAGCTTAACATCGTTACCGATAGTGTTGGTTTCCGGTGGATATTCAATTAGTTGTTCCAGAATCCTCTGTGGACGCTTTCCTCTTATTAGCTCATAAGGCGTGAACCCCGTCGACTCGTGGGTGGTGCAGTTTAGCCAGTTTTCAATCTTCTGCACATAGAGTGGCCACTCGCTATGTTTGGCATGGCAGTATGTTCGAAAAATTCTGCCCAACTCCCTCATGACTCTCTCAGCTTGATTCGACTGTGGATGATATACGGCAGTGTGCTTTGGGATAATACCTTCCCATCCAAGAGTCTGGCGCCATCTTCCGCTGATGAACTGCGGACCGTGGTCGGATAATATCACCTTCGGCTTTCCCACGTTGATCATATAGTCGCGTGTGATTTTCTCGCTCAGCACCTTACTTGTGGCTCGCTTTACACTATATAGCCTGACATATTTAGAAAAAGTATCAAGTACAACAAAAATATGCATCACTCCACCCCTACCTTTCGGCAGTGGGCCGTACAAATCTACAGCTACTAAATCGAATGGTTTTTCTACTTTAATATAATTTAGTTCTCCCTCTAACCTATAATTTACAACTTTGGATTTCTGACATAACTCACAAACTCTAAGTATTCTTCGGACTCGTTTCTCCATGTTCTTAAATAAACAAGATTCCTTTAATACATTCACACACTTCCGTGCCCCAAAATGCCCGTATCTAAAATGACAGTCCCACACTATTTTCTCTATCAACCCTTCAGGTATGACTAACCTCCAATCTCTCTCTCTCCCCTCTACTTTTTTAAACAAACTCCCTTTGAACACTTGAAAATATTGCTTATACCCTAATTCGTCTATATCTGATTCTATACTAGTAATTATTTTATTTAATTTATTATCAGCTCTTTGCATTACATTTATATCTTTTAATTCCTCCCCAAAAAGTTTATCTTCCCGGGATAGTCTATAAATTTCTATCTCTTTAATATCTCTACCTGTTCTATTTCTGTCTGTGTCTATTCTTGATAGTGTGTCTGGCACCCTGTTCTCTACACCCTTGACATATTCCCAAGAAAAATTATACTCTTGAAGAGCTAACACCCACCTGGTAATCCGGCTGTGTGTGAGTTTACAAGTATTGAGGAACGATAGCGCCCTATGGTCCGTCCTGATGATGGTTCTGTTACCCAGCAGATACGTTCGGAACTTCCTCACGGCGAACACTATACTGAGGAGCTCCTTCTCGGTGGTGGTATAATTGCGCTCGGCGGCTAGCAATGTCCGGCTGGCGAAGGCAATGGTTTTATGCTCTTTCTCCTCGTCCTCTTGGTAGAGTTCTGCTCCCAATGCTATATTACTAGCATCTGTCTGTAAATAAAATTTGTCATTAAAATTGGGATGATTCATTAGTATCATGTCTGTGAACTTAATTTTGATGTCATTAAACGCCGCTCTTTCGTTATCGCCCCATCTCCATTGCTTATTCTTTTGTAACACTGCGCTGAGTCGGGCCGTCGTCTGTGCGTAGTTCCGCTGGAACTTCCTGTAAAAATTACAAAGACCAAGAAAACTTTGCAATTGTTTTATATTTTTGGGCTCCGGGAACGTCAGGATGGATTCTACCTTATCCGGATTGGCACGTATTCCTGTAGGTGTTATGATGAAACCTAAAAAATGTATCTCAGTTTGCAAAAATTTTGATTTGTCCCAATTCACCGTCAAACCTCCCTGATATAATTTCTCCAATACATATTCCAAATGCTCTACATGCTCTTCAAATGTTCTAGAAGCTATTAGTATGTCGTCTACGTATATGGTTAGAAAATCTAAGTTATGTGGTTGCAAAATTTCGTCGAGACACTTAATAAAACTAGCTACACTTGTGTTCAAACCGAACGGTAGTCTTTTAAATTGGTAATTTTTTCCGTTGAACAAAAACGCTGTATATTTTCTACTATTTACTGCCAACGGGACTTGCCAATATCCGGCGGTCAGGTCTAAAGAAGTCATATATTTCACACCACTGAACTTCTGAAAAATCTCTTCTATCGCTTCTGGTGACTCCCGGTCTGGAATGATTATTTGATTGATTTTGCGGGCATCTAGACACAATCTCACTCTCCCATCTTTTTTGATTACTACTACTAAAGGGTTGGAATAAGTTGATACCGACCTTTCTATAATATCCCCCGCTAACATCCTATCTAATTCTGACTGTACAGCCTCCCTTTTCGAATATGGTACCGGATAACTACGTTGGACATATGGTGCATGCTCCCTCACCCTTAATTCACATTCATAACCTTTTGCCCTTCCTGGTTCCCCTGCAAACACTCCCCGATAATCCTCAACTACCCGCCACAGCGCTTTACGCTGAGAACTCCCCATTTCATCACCTTCCCCACAAAATTTAACCTCTCTTTCGGCCCATATTCTATCTCCCCTCTCTTCACTCACACTCTCTCTACACGCATGTATACTAAATTCCATATCCCTATTTATGGTTTTATCTGGTATAACCCTTATACCCGAAATCTTTACTGTGTCTAGAACCCGTTCAAAATTAACTGTTATTTGTTTATTTTCATTACTCAATTCTAAAATTCTTTTTCGAAAGTTAATGACCGCATTATTTCTTATTAAAAAATCATTACCCAAAATCACTTCTAAATTTAAACCTCTTACAACTAAAAATGTATTCTCATATTTTTCCCCATTTATTAACATGTTCAACTGGACTTGTGTTGTAACCCGTTTACTTCTAACACCCGTAATACCTACAATTGCTACCCCTGCTACTGGCAAAGACGGAATATGTTTGTTAGTTTCTTTCAATTTATTGAGTACATGTTCTGCTATTACAGATATTTCGCTACCTGTATCTATAAGTGTCAAGATTGACTTACCTTCTATTTCCAGTTTTACCTCAGTCAACCACGCCTCTTGTCTCCTCGTTTCCGTCTCCTCTTCTTCCAACAATTCTGTGGCCAAGTCCGTGTGAATCGTGTTATTCCTGTATTTATTTTCGTGGACCCCGTGATTATTCCTCGACAATGGCCGGGCCTCCTCATCCATTGTCCTCCTTAGTTTCCCATTCTTTCGTCTGCGTTACGGGGCGTGTACACTCTGCCCATCTGCTGATTTCCTCCTTCATTTCTCAGATTCTCTACTCGTCGGTGACCGTTCCTCTGCTGTGGGTTGTTGAACCTCGGTGGTGTTCTCGGCTGCTGTCCGGGCCTCGCCCTTCTACATCTATAACAGAAATTACGATCAGCATAATTTTCCACCAGACACCCGTCACATTTCCACATTGGGTATCGTCTGTCCCGTTCTCGACCATTGTGTGTGGTTCCTCCGTTTGGTCCTCCTCTTGGTACATAATTACCTCCATTTTGTATATTATGTTGTTGCATGCGTCTGCTGTCTTCCTGGTCCTTAATATTCTGAAAAACATCTAATATTTTTTCTAATTCATTTATGTCGCTTACCTCTCTGGTCATCAATGTGATCTGCACCTCCCTTGGTAGGTGCTTGCTAACGTGGCGTACAAACGACTGAAATGGCAACGGTGGTTCCAAATACTTCGCTTCGTTGTACAGCTTCATCGTATATACTGTAATACTACGGCTGTTTCTTCCAAAACTCCCAGTTCCCATTATTTGGCTTCGCAGTATCTCCTGCTCCTCCTTCGACCAGTATTTGTTCCGAAATGCTCTTTCAAAATCTCCATAACTCTCCCATTCGTTTCGATGCGTCTCCGCCCATATCTCTGAATCACCTTTAAAACATTTCAAAATTTTTATAAGTTTAACCTCCCAGCTACTACCATTAAATCTGTCAAACTCCCGTACTCGATTTAAAAATTGCATTGGATGCACTCTCCTATTTTCATTACTAAAAGTTTCTAATTCTATTTCATTGTTTGTGTCACGTGTCATAAATATGCGTTCAGTAACATTGTTTACATTTTGATTTTTTACTACACTTAATTCATCTCTCATATTATTAATATTCTGTTCAAGTGAATATAATTTTTTATCATTACTATATTCAGACTGTACGTTATTCTTTGCTATCACATCGATAGATTCATTTACTGCTTGTATTTCTGTCTTATAATTATTTTCAATTTCATTCATTTTAGATTCTATCTTATTTTGATGTTCATCAAAGTTCTGACTGATTTTTTCAACTGTCATTACTACACTATTCAACTTACATTCAGTTTCAATACTACATTTATTAATTTTAGATTCTGTGTCATTGTTATACTCATTCATTGAACTTATTAAATACTCGTTATTCTCATTTATCTGCTTTTCAACTCTATCTATCTGACTGTTTATTTCATTAAATTTAACATCTACCTTTTGCATTGAATCATCTAACTTGGTTTCTACTTGGTTAACTCTATTGGTAAATTCTACTTTGGTATTTTCACAATGTCTATTAATCTCATTAATATCATTTTTCAATTCATTATTCAGATTTTTTAATACATTGAATTTAGCGTCAGAATCATTCTTCAGTTCATTATATTTAATATTTGTATCACTCTTCATTTCTTTATTTTGTTCTAAAAGTAATTGTAACATGCTCATTACCTCACTACTAAATTGTGCGTTACATTTTGTTGAAGTCGGGGTTAATTGCACACCCGAATCTTCAGTTACATTACTCTGGTCACTCAAATTTATCTCTGCTTTCTCTTGACTCGCACTGGGAGTCGAATGTATTTCAAAGTTACTAATGTCTGAGTCGTCGAAATTTTCGACGCTATTTTCATTTATTTTATTCTCGTTCTCTGACATTTTGTATTGTTAATGTAAATTAAATTATATAAATTGCTTAAACCAGAATAATTAATTAAATAAATACAGTAATTATTTAAATTTTGTAATCTACTGTTAGGTTACTAAGCTAACCTAGAACATGCTTGTATCCATGTCGATGCAGAATCCAATTAATTAATTATAATTAATTCAATTCGTCCCTGTTCGGGCGCCATTGTGACTTGCTAATCAATCACATTTATTATTATAATGAAATGTCAAATTAAATTGTTACTTACCGTTACGATAATTCTTACGGGGTCACAGGATTCGGTCACATGTACCTAGATACAAACATGGTCTATAGGTTACGCAAAGTACTGACACCACTCATTTTGGAAGAGAAGTAATATTTATTATTATTTAATCTTGACTGCTTGTAAACTCATTAAAATTCATTGAGATACATTACTGCAAAGTGATGCAACACCAACATAACACTTAGGAATTACAGCTTACCTTATTATTTCACAAGACACAAATGCAAATATCAAATAAAAACACAAATATAAAAAGCCGCCCAGCTTTGCCACACACTCTATCACACCAATTAAACCCCTTCACATTCTATACAAAATCAGAAACCCCCTAACACATCTTCATATGATAAAGCCCCCACATCGACCACGCGGTCATCGCGCCCGTGCCAAGTCCCCTTTCAAATGTCCGAAAAGTAATTAAAACTATTCATTCTCTTACTCTCACTTCTGACTGTTGATATCTTATTTTACTGTTAATGTCACTTCAAATTTTAACGGTGAGGTCGGCCGACCTAAAGAAAAACTGTTAATGAAATTTAGATGAACCGCATGCGGTCGGTTGGTAAGAGGAACTGGGTAGAAGTTTTTTCTCTGTCCACTCTCCACAGTTTTCAACACTGGAACTCACTGCCTTGGGCGTCGTCGCCGAAGCTTCAGCCCATGCCATGCATGTTGTTTTTTGAGTCAATGTCGCACATGATCTTCTATAGGCAGTGGCTGACGTCATTTAAGTGGGCTTGGTCTAAACGACACTTCCGTAGTGAAACCAAATGAACGATGAAAATTTCACTCTCTGGCCATCTTACTTTTTTGCCAACGCTTGGGTAGGCGCCCATGCTTGGTGTGCGCATGGGAGCGCAATGCCACACTCTCGCATAGTTCTTGGAATTTTGGTGGAGGTGCAAATGCTCTGCCGCATTCCTCAACAACAACTGCGTCTTCTAGCGTTGTTTCACTGTTCTGTTACACTGACACATACATTGCACAATGACAATCCGCCCAAAATGAAATAAATAAAAATATAAATATATGCCCCAAACGGTTAAAATAAAAACACCCAAAAATGACCCGCTACAATTATTAGTACGCTTGATGGAATCACCCAGTATCAGCTAAAATAGTTTGAACATCTTAACAAAATGGAGGACTGTCGGATCCCCAAACAACTATTGAATTATAAGCCGAAAGGACGGAGAGGCATGGGGCATCCAAAGAACCTTTGGAGGACCAGCTCTAGTCTATCTGTTTCAGACCGGAACAAACCCTTTTCAGTTTTATCCTTGCTGTAGATAATGATGATGAATTATCAGAGGTGGAGGATTTATTT
This sequence comes from Magicicada septendecula, assembly GCA_034769895.1. Lineage (NCBI taxonomy): Eukaryota > Metazoa > Arthropoda > Insecta > Hemiptera > Cicadidae > Magicicada > Magicicada septendecula. Next base: position 296,901,245 of record CM068373.1, on the reverse strand, counting down.
TTACATGTTGGTGTTGTTAATTTTCCAACTGGTACAGTTCCGTGTACCATAAACCTGGTGTATACAACCTAACATATAAATGATAGCCTTGGTGTTGAGGAGTTAATGCATTTTCACTAATTCTGCACTCGACACACACACACACACATTATAGGAATAATACTGTATTATATAAAGTATTAATATAACCTATATGCCTTAAATATGTAAAGCACAAATAGAACCTGACATTTCATTATTTTGGTAGACATATAATTATTTGAAGTCTTCTTGCTGTATAGACCATGTCAAAAATATCTTGTATGACAACGTTTCACTCATATTACATTGAGTATCCTCAGGTCTAAGTGACAAAAACGCCGACAAGCGAACTCAGTTATATAGTGTAGAAGTGGCAGTGGGTGGTCCGATAAGTGGACCCTGCCCTGTGTGCGTTACACTGTGTGCATTGTTTGTGCGGTCAGTCAACCCGCATGCAGTCAAACCAGAAAGTAAAGGGTACCAAGTCATACTAAGCATGGCGGATTCTCTGTTGATGTTATCCTTGTGTGTATTAATTTCTATTGCTTCTATGACAAATCTGTCATAATACCTATTACACGACCTTTTACAGATGCGTCCTCGAAGTTTACCATATGATTAGTTAAGGATGAATGCCCAGCAATTGCAGACTTTTCAACTGCTGAGTTCTTCGTATGTCTGACATGTTCTTGAACTGTTGTGGAAATCAGATCTGGCCAGTGTAAACCTTTCCGCAACTAAATGGAATTTTTTAGATACCTTCAGTGTTGAACGGGATTCTTTCTTTGATTGGTTTTAAAAATTGGTCTAGCTTCTTATGTGGTTGAAACACTGTTTCAATTCTGTATTTCCTCAACATACTGCTAATTTTATCTGTGGTACCTTTTACGTACGGTAAGAATGGTCTGTGGTTATTATCGTCTGCTGTAGGTGTTTCTGAAGGTTTTCCAGTTTTCTTAAATGCTTTACGTATGGCATCCCTTTTATATCCGTTCCTTTCAAGAGCGTCCGTTAGGTGTAGTAACATAAAACACTTTCTTTATCTTAAAATTTTCGTGTTATCATAGTTTAAAAACAGATTATTTCAGATATCATTTTTAAGCAATACTCTTTTTCTCCTTGAGGAAATGTTCGTCATCAGATACCCTCTTCGCTCTATGAAAAAGTGTGTTGAGAATAGCTTGCTTTTGTGCAGGGTGATGATGTGAAGTTGCATTGAAGGTATCTATCAGTGTGGGTAGGTTTCCTGTACACTTGATGACCTAGGGATCCGTCCGGTTTTTGTGATACAAGTACATCCAAAAAAGAAATTTTGGGTTTTTGTCACTTAGACCTGAGGATACTCAATGTAATATGAATGAAACATCATACAAGACGTTTTTGACGCGGTCCATACCGGAAGAAAACTTCAAAAACATAATGGACACCGGCCACGGAAGCCTATGTGAGAGTATAATTGTTTGTTTATAGACTTTCCTCGTTTGTTACCTGCAAGTCCAGAGTGTGTGTTAACAAGACTGTATTGTCTAAAAATTTTCCTTAGTGATCTTTTTGCCCTTTATTTTGTGGCATGATGACGTCAAGTTTACAGTACTTGCTTTAAGGAATTTTATATTTTTAATTATGCATTACTTCATAGGGGTTGCCTCATTTGTGACAGTGTATATTACTTTAATGGCTCAGCAATTCCATGCTGCTTTTTTTTTTTTTACAGATTGTAGAAATTTCCAGCAAACAGAACGTACATGAAGCCAATTTTCTTATCGCATTGTGCCGTCACCTTTTGTTACAAGGTTATAAGCCACAAGATATAACCATACTGACCACATATTCTGGACAGCTGTATTATCTGAGAAATGTAAGTAAGATTATTTATGTTTCTTTTGTTTATTTTTTTAATTTTGCATGAAGATGCTGGATTTTGAGGGTTTTACTCAAAATTTATTAGATAAATATTTGTTCACAATACAGTCAGTGTATAAAAGTGTAACAAAATATAAAACTTTAAATTTCAATGCAGGAATACAGTACCCCTACAGGAGAATACTTTGTCCGTCAGTCCTGTCATCTGTTAGGCCAAATTTCTTCATCTTTTGCTCTGTATCATGGCCCCCATGTAGTTAAATATAATCATCCTCTTCTTTCATTCAGTATTCCAACTGTAAACTGCCTTAGATCATCCATCTTCTGGGCCATCTTAATCTCCTTTGTCATTCTCGTGTATTGTAGTATGTATTACATGCGTCTTCTTTCCTCATTACTTTTTGACCTTCTTTCTTCTGGATCTACCGGTCACTGTTTTCCAGAAACCCATTTTAACTGCTGTCAATGTAATCCTCTGTTGTTTGTTTGCTGTCCTCCCCTGTGTTCCTGTCTTCTTCTGATAGTTCCTGTCCGTTTCGGATGTTGGATATCATACAGCCTATTTTAACTTTCTGTACTGCTGCACGGAATAAGTCAGTTGTATTCATCCCAAACCAGGTCCTTAAATTTCTCAGCCATGAGATTCTTGGTCGCCCAACTCCTCTCTTTCCAAGTACTTTTTCCTGTAGTATGGACTGCAATAAGTAAAATCTCTGTTCATTTCTCATGAGATGTCCCAGATACTGAAGCTTTCTTATCTTCACTGTGTCAATAACTTCCCTTTCTTTCTTCATCTTTCTAAGAACTTCAACATTAATACAGCACTGTACTTCCTATATAATTGATTTATATTGTAACGTAGATAAACAGGGTGTGTGTACCCTCGTTGGGTTCGTCAATATGTAACGTAGATAACGAGGTCGTACCTGTTAAAATGTCTCACACTTGTTTATTTTGTGTATTAGTGTGAATGTAGTGTGTTTGCCTCACACTGGTTGTTACATAAATCGACGTCACTACTGGAGTCCGTAGCGTTGTCAATGTCACCAGTACAACCTACCTGTCAATTCATATGGATTACGATTCCCGGGTGGCACCAAATTGTTTTTGTTAAAACAATTAAAACATTTAATTTTTAAAGTAATATGTGGTATTAGCATGGACAGCTGTGGCGTTCGAATTATTCCCGCTGCTACACAGGTTGTCGACTCGGCCACTCGTGACAAGCGCTAGTTGGCTATGACTTAAAACTTCGCTAACACACATATATTTACAAAAAATCCTATGAAATAACAAGATAGTAATGTACTGTACTGCGTTTTTTAATACACATTTAATTATTAATAAACATGACAATTGAATCATAAACAAATTTATAATATTATGCTCCGGCTTAGAGCTTGAAACACAAAATATCTCAGGTTGGCAAAATTGGTTTCAAAACACTATCGTTCATTTACTTTTAACAAAATTACTATGTTTTTTAAAAACCTGGAGTTCTTTTGATCATGAAAATAGACATAAACGTTGATTACATGAAAAGAAAGTACACTATTATACCTTATACGTACTTAGGATTTATAATGTGTTTGTACAATTTGTTCAGTAGTGTCATACTTCTGTTACAGTAGTTATGTTCACAAATAAGGTTATCTCTATAAGTTAGTCAAATGTTTTTTAATGTAAGTAAATTGTGCCTTTACCTTTGAAAGAAAATACTATTTTTTAAATAGTGAGAAATTTTATCATTTGAAAATAATTCAAGTAATTTAGGGTTTTTTGGGAGTAAGAAATTATTCAGTACTTATCAGTTCGTCTCACGTTGAAGGGTCATCATCAGGGTAGGCGTGTATTTTTCGAATTTGGGCTGGTTGTAGGCTTCCAGCATCGTCTTCAAACTGGTCTGGGTTGTTTCTTTAATTAGTTTATTTAATTTCGCTCCTGGTCATCATTAATTCTGTATAGATCGACGTCTCTTCATATTGGATCATTTTGGTTCACTAGTTGACTTGTTGTAACTGTTTAAATTAAAGTTTTAGTTTGTCCAATTTCTTGTGTGGCGTACCCACGCTTCGTTTCTTCAGCGTCTATATTTTTTAACGGAAAAAATAAGCCTCAAACGACTCGTTGTCATAGTAACTAATAATTCAATGCTGGTTTAATTACTCCTTACTTACATTGTTAGAGATATTTGAATTTTTATTCAAATTTATTAAGTATTTTCCTAATGATTTTATTCCCTTATAATTCCTTTGGGATAATAAATGACATCACTATTATTTTTCTTTCCTTTCAAAGTTTACAATGATACCTCATAAGGTCATATTCTGTTACACTTTAACTATAGTCTAATTAGTTGACATTTAATAAATAACATCTTTCTTGAATTAAATTATTACAATAATATTTCTGTGTTGAAATAATTGATATATAATTACTGTCCATTCACTGTTCTTAGATTAGTAAGATTTTTTATGAAATTGATACAATTTGCATTTGAATGTTCTTGGCAGTTAACTGTTTTCCTAGTTACAAACAGCCATGATTGTTTTCTAGTGCATTTCCTTTTTAAATTACATTCTGAATTCAGCCTGATGGGCTTCATTTATTTGTTTGTGTTTTAATTATTATTCAACATACATTTTCATTACTTTTCATTTAAAATATAATAGTTAGGTTTATGGACTGTAAGTCCCCTTTCAGTCATATTCCTTCTTTAACATTGAATCAACTATTCTTTATAAGTCATAAATTATTCTTAGTACTAACATTGATTTCTTTCTTGTCTTATAAACTAGGGTGATAAACATTGTCACTTTCTCTAATATTATGAAGGTTAATTCCCCTTTCAACATGGGGTGTTGTATTTTTTATAATTTTAATCTTTAATAACAAACTTTACTTCTATCCTATCATGCCATGTTAACACAAGTTATGGTACTGGGCTTTCTCCCTGATATGTCACATGCTTCCCTTATATTAATTTTAAATACTATTTTTAATTACTTCTAGGTATACAACTAATTATAATTCCACTCCAATCATTGGTGGTTTATCAATGTTTTAAAGAGTGTCCACTTCCTTAGCATTCTAATTTGAATGTTTCACATTCACTTTCACTATTTTTTAGGGCATTAACACTTCACTAAAGCACTTCACTTTGGTTCACTGTTTTGTAACTAGTGTTATTTAATGGGTAACCCCTATACCTTCTCCTACCATTTCTCACTATTTTTGTTTTAGTATTATTTTTACTATAAACAATATTAGGCTAGTTGTGTTTTGGGTTGAATCTAACCTTTCTGACAGGGTTAGTGTACCTTTCCTATACTACATTGTTTTACAATTGTATTGTCTTAAAAATTGGATACATATGTTAAATTAATGCTAATAATAACATTGGTTTCATTAATATATAATTATTCAAGGTTTATTGACCGTATTCTATCTCTAAACATACGATCTTTCCCTTTTATATATGTGTGTTAGTTTCCCCTTGGGTTTTATCTGTCTCCTCTTCATTCTTCCTCTTCTTCTTCTTCAATCCGGTTCGGTTCACCTCTTCTTCTCTTCTGGTTTAAATTCTGTTTACTTGTATGGATCTGTCCTCTTCTTCTGGTTCTTCTTTAGTTCTGTGTCCATCATTGTTTTGTCTATCATATTTTAATAAGTATGTTACGTGGTTCCCTTCTTTATGTTTGGGTTGTTGGCTCAATCATGTCAAAAAATTTACATTTTAATAAGTATGTTACGTGGTTCCCTTCTTTATGTCTGTGTTTTCGGCTCAATCACTTGGGTTGGGTAATATCGTGGTACGTCTTGTCAAAGTATTTACATTTTAATCATTTTTTACACATTTTATTTCATATGAAGTAAATTTTATATTAAGAATTATCTTTTTTATCACTGGTACGAGATTTGGCTTAATTGTATCGTTACAATATATATAAGAAATTTTTTGTTGCTAATACAAAGTGTGGCTGAAAAATGTGCCGCATTGTAGCTAGTTACTTGACATATAGTAGCCTACAGTTCATCAGTAGTTCTTGGTCGGTAAATATCAGCCTTTACATGGCACCAATAAAAAAATCACAAGGGGCAAGATCTGGCAATGTGCAGGCTGCATAGCTGTCACCATGGTAACAAGATCAAGAGCCTAGGAAACAGATCTCTCCAAACATCCACTGAATTCTGGTTGCGTGTGTGGTGGTCCCATCCTGTTGAAACCACATTCTGATTGCCAAGTGCAATGAGTTTCAGTTGCAGAAAGTATTGTAACATTTGTGCATACTAAGGAGGGTATTCAGTGTAATCATTTCCTTCATCTTCAAGTTTTCAACATCACGCTAAACAGTAACACGTGGACTGGGTAGATGGGGTTTCTGTATATCTGGTGAGGATTGTTTTTGACTTAATAAAAGAAATTCTACTATTTATAGAGTCGTTCAGATGAAAATATGGTTTAATCTGTATTTCTAAAGTTTATTTTTAACCTTAACTCCAATATTTTTTTTAATCCACTAATTCTTTTTAAATCAACATATTAATGGTAAAATCTACCATTAATCTACATATTTAAGGTAAAGTAGTACAGTGAATAGGGAACACTTTGTGGGGGTAAAAGTGTACAATGAGGAAGAGAAAGGGAAGAGGTAGATGTTTGTAATGACCTCAGCCAAAACACACGATTCTGAATCAAAATTACCCCCCCCCCCGCTTGTAACTGGTTACATGTTTTTGCTCTGTGTTACATTGTGGTTGCTTGCAAGACTAAATAGTGCAGGTATGTTCCTTTTTCTGCTTCTGTGCCCATCTGTTATATTTTCCCAAATAAACAATTTAATTGTTTGTAATTATGTGTTTTATTTACCGTAAAATGTTATCAAATGCATAGTATTTTGTACCAATCAGTATTTATCATACACTTTTGCTCCTTAGGAAAAGAAAAAGCATAATCTTCCACGAGATCTGTGTATCAGAGTTGTCGACAACTTTCAAGGTGAGGAAAGCAAAATAATTTTACTGTCGTTAGTCAGGAGTAACAGTGAAAATAATGTTGGGTTTCTGAAAACTGAGAACCGAGTTTGTGTTGCATTGTCACGTGCTCGTGACGGTTTCTACATCATCGGAAATATGAACTGTCTGACGGGCAGCTCTGAATTGTGGCAGAAAATCAATGAACAACTGATGGTACAGGGAAGTGTAGGTAAGTTGTAATTTGTATTTGGCCAAGTTGTAATTTCCTATTTACAGGTTTTCAGCTCTCAGCTTAGCTGTTAAGGCAAATGAGGAAATGAGTTTCTAGGGTAACACGTGTAGTAAGGACTCGTCTAACTGTTAACAACAAAGGAACTTTGCTCTCGTTGGCTGTGACACATGCAAATCATCATACTAGTACAATCTGCTATGCTAGTACAATTTTTTTTTTCAACAAACAAAAACCTCTTCACTTCAAACACTATAAGCCTAAAAATAAGGAAGAATCTAATAAAGACATACATGTGGAGACATTCCCTATACGGGAATGAATCTTGAACAATTGGAGAAAGTGACAAGAAAAGAGTCCAAGCATTTGAGATCTGGTGCCACAGAAGAATATTCAAGATAAGCTGGAGGGAGAACATAATGAATGAGGAAGTCTTTAGAAGAGCTCAGGAGGAGAAGAGCTTTTTACAAAATTTAAAAGGCAGAAGAGCTATGTTTATAGGGCATATACTGTGACACAATGGTTTGGTTAAGAGAATAATAGAAGGGACAATTGAAAGGAAGAATCACATAGGTCGACCCCGTTTAGACTACATGAAACAGCTTATGGTCGATATGAACTGCACATCGTATTGTGAGTTGAAAAGAAAAGCAGACAAGCGTGAAGAATGGCGAGCTGCTGCCAACCAGCCTATGGGGTGCTAACCTAGAAGAGAGAGTACAATCTGCTATGCTAGTACAATTTTTTTTAATTCACTAATTGTTTTTAAATCAACATATTTAATGTAAAATAGTACAGTGAATTAGGGAACACTTTGTGGGAGTAAAAGTGTACAATGAGTAAGAGGAAGGGAAGAAGTAGATGTTTATAGTGACCTCAGGTAAAACGCACGATTCTGAATCAAAATTAAACTAAATGTAGGGGTTTGAGGCTATGATTGCAATATTTATGTGTCTTGATAATAGATAACTTTTTAGTTACTCCATATATATATCCCGCTATCATTTAGCCGTCCTTTCAAAATGCCTCCATTTTGGCATCTTGAAATCGTGGAGTATACTTAATTTTTATAAGAATATATATATAAATGTGTGGCTTATACCCTGACTTTCATTCTTTGATTTTAGAATTTATTAAGAAAAAATACATATTTTTTCAAGAATAATTTTTTCCACACTGCCTCCCATTTGGGCTCTTTTCAAAACCCTGTAATTGTACATCCGGATGTATAAATTTTACATTTTTTTGTTAAACTCGCGCTTTGTGCGTATGTTGTTGTTCGGAAAATCGCTAATCTGACTTCCGACAACGTTGCCGGTTTTAACTTGTTGGCGTCATTGAAATGTAAGACTTGATGTGCAGAAGTAATGTGTGGTGTCTTCACTCCATATGACAAGTTTTGTATGTACCCTTTATAAAGTCTACTGCTGTTTTGTTTTAAAACTCCTGTATTCATAAACAAAACGCCAACAGCAACTATTCTAAATTTGATTCAACAGGCCTCTGTATTTTGCTTCTACTGTAAAATTTACTTTTTGGCACGTAAGCAGTGGCGTAACCAGGGGGGAGTTTTGGGGATTAGACCCCCCCCCCCGAAAATCTGGAAAAAATTGTGTACTCAATGTATGTATGTACAAACAGTAAGAACGTAATAATTATAGTATCTTCTTTATATGTTAATTACTATGTTCTTACAAAGTAACATTTTTACTATTACTAAATGATAGACTAAAATTCAGCATAGTTAAGTTTACCAGACGTGAATAAACTGTTCTTTTGCCAACGGCGCATGATATGTAATTGTCTTCGTTCTTTTAAAAAAAACACCAGTTTTCATCGAAAGCGTATCGTTTAGTAGCCTATATTGCTATATTTTCCGGTTTTGGAGAGTGAGGATCAATCTGGGTGGCCTGTCAACTTCAGTGCAAAGGAAATTCATACATAGTTAGAGTCGGAAAATAATGTATAACGTGTACAAGTTTATTAAATCGGAAGATAAGGGAATATCAGAAAGAAAGTCATAGGAAAGGGTGGCTCAGGCGTGCGGTGTGTCTCTAAGTAGTGTTTTTAGAATTATTAAAGAAACATCCGCGTATATGGCTGACATAAAATCTTTCAGTACTTACCATAAAAAATGCTCAACAAAAGAAATACAAACTGATTTAGACGATCTTGACAAGTGTACTATTCGATTAATTATTTACGAATATCAATTCATAGAAGGGGAAAGACCAACATTCAAAGTAATTTAAACAATTTTAAGAGATGAATTAATTATAATGGTAGTGCATCTAGTTTGAACCACATTATTCGTCAAATAGGATTGCGATGAAAACGTGCCAAAAGCAATAGGAAACTTTTAATAGAATAACAAATTAGAAAGTTAAAAGAAAATATATAAGAAAATTACTGGAGTTCAGAGAATAACGACAGCCCATAGTATACACAGACGAAACTGAATTCAACGTCAGTAAAAAAATGTGGATAGACGACATTCTCTGAATTGCCGTAATTTTCATATATATTTTCTCTTAACTGTCTAATGTTTTATTCTATTAAAAGTTTCCTATTGCTTTTGGCATGTTTATATCGACAAATTGTGGATGAAAATTTCAATTAATAAATAAATCCACCTGCAACATCATTAACAAAAAGACAAACACGATTAACTGGTTAGTGAATCATGGGATTTCTTTAGTCCATGTGTCTTAACCTGAGCTCTATTCACTAATTAAGCAAAGTAAACCAACATACAGAACTTTTATAATAACCACTGTTTTGGCAAACCATGGATATTACATTTTACGACTTCCACTCTCTCATCCTGAGTTCCTGATCTTAACCCTAGAACTGATTTAGGCAATCTTGAAGAAGCATGCTAAAAAAAACGTGCATTTTCCATTGACAGTGTTAGAAAGTTAGCAAAAAAGGAATTTGTGTGTATTTCTTTCATAGGTTGCACATCAAGATGTGACCATGTCATGAAAATTGAAAAGATTACGTGAGATCAGACCAAAGAGTGTATAGTGTTGTGAAGTTATTTTTATTATGACGGGCAGGATATTGAATTAATCAAATTCGTCCCTGTATCGGACGCACCATTTGTGAAGTTATTTTTATTAATACAAATACATAAAATTACTTATTTTCACCTACCTGATAAACTGTTTCTCGGGCCAGGATCTCGTCACACGAACGTAGAATGCAAGCTGGTTTACAGGTTATGTAAATAACTTACACAACTCATTTTTTGGTGAAGAGAAATTAATTAAATTTTATTTTTTAACTTTTAAAACTTTATGTCAGACTATTTCTCCAAAATTAGAAAATGAAATAAAGGCATAATATTTTTTCTGTGATTCACTCCATGACTACGACAATTACAATTTTAATCTTACTCTAACATCTTACCTTATTTTAAGACAGACAGCCCAGCCTGCTAACATCCACACATTCACACTAATTTAACACCTTCCCCTTATTATTTATTTAACAAAATCATTTAACACATTACGTAATACCCATGCCGGCAACGTGGGGTCCCTCCGAACTCGTGGCCTCTCTTTTTTGAATTTAGTAGTGTGTCTGAAAAATAGTTTATAATGGGTTCTTCTATCGAAACTATCCGCTCTTCTTCATTATTTACTAACTGCACTTACTGTTAATTGAGGTAAAAAATGTTATTTTTTGAGCCCTGTTTTGCGGGCTGCCTGCGCAGGCGAAAGTCGGCGAGGAACTGGGAAGCGTCTATATGTTCCCTCTCTACTCGATATATTTTTTGAAGAAGACGGAAAGCAATGCCTTCTATTTGGTAGTCACTGCTGTGGCACATTCAACACATGTTTTTTGTGTTGTAGACGTGGATGATATATGGTGTGCACTGGCCGACATCACAAAGTAGGCTGGGCTTAGTTTTATTTCCGTCAGCATAGACCATGTGCTCATAAAACTTTCGTCTCTAAGCCATCTTGAGTTTGCTTCTTGGCGTGGGTCTGCACACATGCTGGTGTAGTGCGTTTGGGCGTGGCTCTCACACAGCCGCAAAGTTCTAAGAATTGTTGACAGCACGACATTCCTTTGCAAATGTTTCACCACAGTTACTGCGTACTGTTTCTTGGTTCGCACAATGCTTTTATTCAAACACGTGGCCGTATACACAGATGGAAAATGAATTTAGAATTTAATAAAATGAAACCCCAAAAATTAATAAAAATAAAAATCCTTTATTTGACCCGTTACAATACCCCCCCCCCCCAATGAGAGGTCTTCTGTCGAAACAGAAGAAATCTCATTGCTAAAACCCCCAAGAGGACCGGTGAGGAACTGGTGCCAACAACCCCCATTGGTTCTTATACTTCATGGGTAAACAACCCCCCTGGCTCGGCGACTATGGCCGCATCTGAACGAGATCACTGGACTTCTCTATACGAGATCCCAACACCATAAAATCGAACAGACACGCACCACAGTGCACCTAACCCTCTAACATGCAACCCCAAAATCCAAACCCCTGGTCTTATATCATGCCAGATCCTCAACCGATATGTTTCCCCTTATCATGCACACTGGGCTGCCTTTAGCAGTTACTGGGCTTGTACACACACTTACAACTACATCCTAGCCAAAATTTCCTTCTTACCTTCAAAAATTTATTTAAGTTAAAATCTAAAACAGCTATTTTCTTCAAAATCAAAAATAAGATCTTTTATCTGAATTGATTAATTCTCTTCATTGTTATTAGTAATTAGAAAACAAATAAATGGAACATTTATTAAAACATGAACTTCCTTATCCTAACATTGGATTAGACATATATCCTAAACAATACAATTCAATAAAAAACATTAGTAATACACCTAAACAATAACATAATCAAAATTCAAAACATCAATTAGATGGCAGGCACAACATTTTTTTTTCATAAAAAAATTTAAATTTATTAAATATATTTTTTCTCAATATTAAAATTATTTAAATTTATTTAAATTAATTAAGAAACAAAATTGGCATCACTTCATTGCCAAAACAGGTCTAGTATACAGCATCACCCATCAGATGATCAAACTGGGTTAAGTCCACAGCCTTGACCTACATATGTTGTACATAGGCTACATCAGAAAATACATTAAACATCTTTAAAAATTTATCTTTAAACATAATAAAACATAATAAAATAAGACATTTAAAATTAACAAAATATTAATACAATTACCAACAAAATTGACATTTAAATTACTCAAAATTACACATTTTACAACTTTACTTTATTCTCAAATTCTATTAAAATTGCCACTTGTATCAATTAACATTCTACATTTTTACTATAACTCTCTTTCTTTAATATTCTCATTCTCCATTAGTTTGGGTGATCTAATTATTTATTTATACTGACTTGATTTGCCACTTGGCATGTATACATTTATCTTTACCTCTTTTACTCTAATATCACTAACAGCTTTAACTAACATGACACCCATCTCTATCCAATACATCTATCAAACCCTCTAAACCCAACTTACTACTCAACTCAATTCGCTTCATTCTACTCTTATATATAAAAAAAATACTCTCTAACCCTTTGTACTCAGGATGTGTGTTCCCCCCCCAAAAAGCTCATTCCCTTATTTGGCCCCTGGATTCTACCTAGGCGACCCTTTCCGGCGCTAAACGGTCCCTTCCCGTCCCAACCACTTTTGTTGCGGACTCCTACCACCCCATCCCCTCTTACAAAATTCCCGTCAACTAATTACCATTCTCATTACACCACTTCAACTACAACAAAATACCTCAATTTACTTATTACGTCAATATATCAATCAATACTCTACATATATTCCCCATGTCTACTGTACCACTATCACATCTTCTCAAATTCTACATTACATTAATTCATAACATTATTCTCTCTATTACCACTTTAAACTCAACTTGGACTGATCTACGTGTCCCAACAAAATATTAATCACCCAAAATCTACCTTTTATTATTTTTCACAAATCATTTACAATTCTTAAATATCAATTCGTCCATCATTTAAAATAACATCTTTAACACAATAAAATGATTATTCAAACATTAGTTACATTGAAAGTTGGCAAATAACTTATAAGTGACACTCTACAGCGGATCAGCTGATTTTCTTAGCAAGGTGAATAACCTTACTTCAGATGCATTCTACAGTTTTATAAAATACATATTTTTACAATCCCTATATCTAACATAACAAATTAATACATTTATGAGACAGAATAAACATAGTATGATAAACATATGAACACCTATGCCATAATACAAGCGTTTAATTAGTGCAAAAGTGAGTTATCATCTTTAAGTTATAAAATTTAAATTCGTTGCTCACCTGAGCAACCCCCTAGCCACACACACTATTGATTTTTCTGTTGGACTGTGGCGCCCATGAGCTTCCACAAGGACGGCATAGTTGGAGGAATTTGACATCTCCGTGTCCTTGCTTCCGCGTTACATTTGAACTATTTAGATATCAACATATCTTTGTTATATAATTATGCGCCCTTAATGCGGGTCTACCACCTGGCTTTGCTGTTCCTCCTCGAACAGGGTGGCAGCCGCTGTTCCATAGTTTCCGGGATTTCCCCTAGTTTCACCCCCCATTAATTTCTAATATCAACCAATTTCAAGCCAGCTATGGTCAAGGGACTTAATTTATGGCCATAGCTGACCGCTAGCCAAAACCACGATTAGTGCTGGTAAGGCAGTAATCGCCCGAAAAGTCGGGGAAATCATCTTTACTTTCAGGCATGTTACAATCATCATTAATCTGCACGGCACCAAAAATCTATCAGTATACAATATAAAGTTGTATAAAAGGGTGTGCCGTGCATTTTCGCCATTTCGGCCTCCGATAGAGGTAACACTCTCTATTACCCCCAACACTTTCCACTATCCACTGTGGCACATGCCACCACAGCGATAGCACACTAATAACTAAATTAAAATCTTTCTACATCACATCATTTCATTATTTGTCAGATTCTTCAAAAATTTCAAATTTATTAACATTTGTTTTACATTACCTTCCGGTTATTATTATTTTTTAATTATAGTTTCTATTTAGAACAATTTCCTCAAATGATTTTCATTATTGAGTTAAACACCTGAAAACATTTTACTCTCTCTGACTTGTATTATAAAATTTATACTTACAGTACTTTATTCACCCACTGACATAAACACAAAATATACACACCATACACACCAATAACTCCACGTTACCTCTGAAACATTTAACAACAGTGTTATTTCATACCAAACAATTTCACCTTTATTTATTTCTTACTATCAAATTCACATCTCATAAAATAATTTAAATCCATTAGAAAATTCAATTATATAACCTTTGAATCAATCAAAAATATTTAAACATCTCAAATTATTTTAATTAAATTAATTAAAAGAAAACACAACATTTTAATTACTTTCACCAAATACAATAATTACAATTCATTTGTTATCCTTTTCCAAATTATTTTTTGTTATTTATTTAGGCTGCAAAATATTAATATTATTATTCTCACAACAATTTCCATTACATACACACATTGTTTACCTAACATTTTACAATATACACAATTAATTTCACTATCAATTTATTTACAATTTTTCATCATTAATTATTCAGTTATATCACACTTCATTGTCCAAGTCTGCCAGGTCTGAACCATAAAACAAAATATTTAAAATTGTCCATTTATGAATTTACTGTTCAGCCTCCATCGTCAAAAATTAGTCTTGGTTTCAAATAACAGTTTTCAGTTTGATTTACATTCCACATATGGCCATCTTGTGTGTAATAACCATAAAAATTTAGTTCATTCATTTTACCATAATAATCATAAACCAAGTCAACATTATTTATTTCTGTCCAGTCTCCATTAGTAGTTATATTCATTATCAAGTCAGTTATTTTCTCATTCATTACAACATAAGGTAAATTATTATTATTTAAACATGTATCATCAAAATAATTCTCATTCTTTATTTTAACAGGTAAGTATTTCATATCATAAATTTTTACCACTGCTAACGTTTCTTTCAACTCATCATAATCTCTCTTTAATTTATACAATTCTATCTCTCTCTCAATACACCATTCTCTATCTAAATCTCTCTCACCATAACACCATTCCACACAGAGGGTACTAAGTCATACAAAAACTTAAATCTTCCACTAATAAGGGTCTCTTGCCCTGCAACAATAACATTTTTGAACACCTTGGTTCATCATATATATGGGGACAATTTACCCTCTGCCCTACATATTCATCTACTCTCTCTCTCTCTCTCTCTCTCTCTCTCTCCATTCTTTCTCCAATTCATCAACACTAATTATTACTCCGTTACAATCTATCATTCTCTCGCTCTCACTCACTATCTCATTATCTATTTTCAACGTCTCACTCTCTGATACTACATTCTTAATTACATTATCATTTTCAACATTATTTTTATCACTTGTTACCTTATTCTCCAATACTACATTTTTATACATTTGATTTTCTACTGACTCTACCATTTTCTCTATACTCTGTTCTAATCTGTTGAAGCTAGTTTCTATTTTCTCATTAGTATTCTCAAAACGTTTATTAATTTCGTTAATTTGGTTTTTTAACTCATCAAAACTATTCTTTTGAACATCGAATTTCTCATTAAAGTCACTATTTTGTCTGTCAAATTTTATATTCTGTGTGTCAAATTTCTCATCAAGTTTACTAAATTTCTCATCAAACTTATTGTTCTGTGTATTAAAACGCATTTGCATCATTTTCATTATCTTCAGCCCTGTTAGTCGGGACTGGCGTTGAGTGAATAATTTTTTTCACTCATGATTTTTGACTCAGTTCCACTTAATTCAATATTCATTTGGCTTTCGTTTTCAATGTCAGTTAAGCTGACATTCTCGTTATTATCTGCCATTCTTGTATTGTAAATTTACTAATTTTCTTAATTTACATATACTGCTCTTAGACTTACTTCTACAACATCTTATATTTGATCTAATCTTAACTCATTGTCTTGCGTACTTTACGTAATTTTTACGTACCGTTATTTAACCTTCAAATCAAACTTGCATTCTACTTGTAGGTGTGGAATTATTGAATTAATCAAATTCGTCCCTGTATCGGACGCACCATTTGTGAAGTTATTTTTATTAATACAAATACATAAAATTACTTATTTTCACCTACCTGATAAACTGTTTCTCGGGCCAGGATCTCGTCACACGAACGTAGAATGCAAGCTGGTTTACAGGTTATGTAAATAACTTACACAACTCATTTTTTGGTGAAGAGAAATTAATTAAATTTTATTTTTTAACTTTTAAAACTTTATGTCAGACTATTTCTCCAAAATTAGAAAATGAAATAAAGGCATAATATTTTTTCTGTGATTCACTCCATGACTACGACAATTACAATTTTAATCTTACTCTAACATCTTACCTTATTTTAAGACAGACAGCCCAGCCTGCTAACATCCACACATTCACACTAATTTAACACCTTCCCCTTATTATTTATTTAACAAAATCATTTAACACATTACGTAATACCCATGCCGGCAACGTGGGGTCCCTCCGAACTCATGGCCTCTCTTTTTTGAATTTAGTAGTGTGTCTGAAAAATAGTTTATAATGGGTTCTTCTTCTATCGAAACTATCCGCTCTTCTTCATTATTTACTAACTGCACTTACTGTTAATTGAGGTAAAAAATGTTATTTTTTGAGCCCTGTTGTGCTGCCTGTGCAGGCGAAAGTCGGCGAGGAACTGGGAAGCGTCTATATGTTCCCTCTCTACTCGATATATTTTTTGAAGAAGACAGAAAGCAATTCCTTCTATTTGGTAGTCACTGCTGTGGCACATTCAACACATGTGTTTTTTGTGTTGTAGACGTGGATGATATATGGTGTGCACTGGCCGACGTCACAAAGTAGGCTGGGCTTAGTTTTATTTCCGTCAGCATAGACCATGTGCTCATAAAACTTTCGTTTCTAAGCCATGTTGAGTTTGCTTCTTGGCGTGGGTCTGCGCACATGCTGGTGTAGTGCGTTTGGGCGCGGCTCTCACACAGCTGCAAAGTTCTAAGAATTGTTGACAGCACGACATTCCTTTGCAAATGTTTCACCACAGTTACTGCGTACTGTTTCTTGGTTCGCACAATGCTTTTATTCAAACATGTGGCCGTATACACAGATGGAAAATGAATTTAGAATTTAATAAAATGAAACCCCAAAAATTAATAAAAATAAAAAATCCTTTTTTTGACCCGTTACAGTGTAACAGTTCATTTCAAAATTAATAAATAACGGGATAGCAGCAGTGAAGACGATTTGAGTTATAATAACAGTGAAGGAAACATTAGTGGGATGGAAGAATTGAGCTAAATATTTGTAATTGGTTGTAAGTAATTAAATGGTATATTGCTTAAACAGTTTTAGTATAATTATTTTATTAATATTGTCTCTCCAGTTCTTTATGGACAATTTACATCTGTTGTTTTTTTTTAAAACACACAGTCATTTCACATTCGAGCCTGTTGATGTTACATATTCAAACAAATTAAGTTGCGAGTATAATGTTGATTATATTCATGGATTTTGTTGTCCATGATGTGTCCGTTGATTAACTAATTATAAATATATCACTACACTAATTATAAATATATCACTACTGACTCGGAATTATTTTTACTAATTTTTTATTGGTAAAAATGTTAAACTTTTACCTTGTAGCGTGAACTAGTTTTCGCTTATTACAAGTTTTGTCAGAGACTCATTTTTACCGATATTACTACGTTTTTCCGTGAATCGTAACATGTACACAAACTATTATGTACTCCAAAATATACAATGTTTGTTAATGTCTAGGCTCGACTAGGAGATCTGGAGAAAGACTGGAATAGACACAACATGCCAAATCACTGTTTACAAAATAATTGCAATAGGCCTACTAATTGTTAAACATTTTCTAATTCGGTGAAATCTCTGTATGGTACCTCTGTTGAATCTATTGCTTGTTTCGTCTTACAAAACGTCCATATGTACTGTTTAGTAGTGTCGAAATAGAAATAGAAATCAAAACTTAGACTCGTAGACTCTACGTACGTAGACTCGTCATTCAGGGAGAAGGCTAATATTTTCAAAAGGCCTTTTTCCACTCACGTGTATAACATTGTTCCCGCCTTATCCCCACTACAAAGTGCGAAACTGCTTCATGGCTGTTTATTTTAAATATATATTATTGTATTACTATTTCAATAAAGTCGGCGTCTACTGATTAAGTAATTTAAATTATTCAATAAGCATATGCAAATTAGTAACCCTGTGCTTAACATGATTTTAACTCATGATTCTTACAAACATGGTGTGTATGATTCTTACTCGTGCAGTATGTGTAAGAGAGGCCTTTGCAGCATTATAGGTAGAACGTACAGTGAAATTCTATGAAGTATAGTTAATTTTTACCTGTTCTTGTACATTGGCTCCTTATAAGTTGCATATTATCGTTCCTCGAGGAAAAAGCCCTGCTTGTAAAGAAAAGAATGAGGAAAACCAAAATTGTGCACCTTGTTTCTAAATTTTCAACCCCCCCCTGAAAAAAATCCTGGGTGCGCCTCTGCACATAAGTAATAGTAGTATTATAGTGATACTACATGTATCCTACATTTCACAAACTTAAAAAAAACGTGTTTTTACTGATTCTACGTATATGACGGGTACACATTTATAAATTAGGAGTAGAAACAAAAAACTCCAATTATAATTTTTAATTTAGGTATCGTGCAGAGTCTTTTTTGCAAAGAAAATCTGTAATTTTTAAAAATTAATTCCCAAAACAATCTAACCTTTCTCCTTTCTGTAATGAAATCATTAAATACATAGCACCCTTTCTTGCAAAGCCGATCTACAAATTTGTAGACTTAGCAAGTTTTTGAACAGATGTTTCACTTCAAATCTAGTTAAAGCCTGTAGATAGAAATCCTAAAAAATGGGTTTTCGCATATTTAACTATGTAATATTTGCATGTACAATTTTTTTTATGAAAAAAAAGCTGTTTAATGAATTTCTTGTTTCCTCGCCATTTTTGGGCCTATAGTATACACAGAAACGCAAAAAAGCTTGATCGTTCAAGTTTTTAATGAAAACTAGAATACAAGTAGTGACTTTCTATATACTGTTACCCAATATCAGTTTTAATATTCTATTAGAAAAAAAATCAAGATGGTTAAAATAAATTACATCAGAAGGTACCATCAGGAGTCTAGAAGTCGCGTAATCGTGTTTAGTAATCATCGAAACACCCTAATAACACTCGGAGTTATTGTATCACCTTCGAGATCTTTTATGCTAAAAAATATTTCACTTGTAATTTACTAATGGGAATTTTTTATCAAAAATACGTGTTGGAAATGTAAAATAAAAAAGTTATTAAACGATGTTTGACTGCTACATGTTTAGGTAAGTTCTAAGCATGATTTGAATACTGACTCACACAGTAACTCTGATGATGATTATTATTATTGTATACACCGATTCCTTCTATGAAAACTGAGTTCAAGAACATAATTCTTCATTGTTATGTAGTTTTAATTAGCTATTACTAAACGTCGTAATAGTATGACCAAAGTTGAAACTGTTTTTCATGTCTACATATGATAGAAGAATAATAAGAAAAGGATTTTCCACCAGCATAGCTTAAAAAGAGTAAAAAAATATTAAGTATTGGTAATAAACTGTATCTTATATACCCTACACTAAGAGTGTGAGATCTATCCTTCTCACAGTGTAAATTATACAGTTGTCTGAATGACCTTGACGAGGTAACCCAAAAGAAAACACGCTGCTATGTTGTGTTGTGTGATAACTGACTGGCATTTCAAGAATTGCTGTTTTTCAACAATTACCTACGTGACACTGGTCAAATTCAAGAATGGAAACTGCGTTTATAAAACAGGGATGCACGAGATAAAATTATGGGAATAAATATGCTACCGATAGTTAACGTCATCAGAAAAAAAACGAATGATATATTGAAAGTGGTGATAGCTTATACTCATGTTCGCGGTTTCAATAATTTTTTTAGACCTTGTGGTCTTAAAAATTATCAAATAACTAAAAAATAAAGTAGCTAACACAGTAGTTATAATAATATAGTACATAATTAAATAATTAAAACAATGCATTAATTAATTAGTTAATACAATCATACCCCGCTTAACGCGAGTGATACTTTCCTCGGCGATTCGCGTAAAACGAAAATCGCGCTAAGCGGGGTTTCCTATTTTTTACCGACCAATACCTCGTTGTTTTAGTTTTTATTGCTTTTATATGATTTTCCTTGTCAAAATGTGTTATTTTCGACATTTTATCAGCGCACATTGTTAATTCGTTCTAATTGAATGTTCGAACTAAACTGAAACGAAAACGTATTCCCAATGTTTAGAAACAGTAATGGGGGGGGGGGAGTGAATGGTTTTCCAGGAAATTGGCCGAGACTTAAGTTCAACAAGGCCCTTAAAAAGGATGGATCAACCCGAACTACCATTCCAAGAATGTAAATTAGTAAGTATACAGTACAGTAATGTTTATTTGGCTGAGACAAGATAAACAAGAAATGTGAATACATTTCTGGCAGGAATGGAAGATGCATTTTGCAAACTAACGCCTATGTCACACACGTCTGCCTTTTCTACAAACATTGTGTACAGTTTAATCTGAGTTGTGTCATCGGGAACTCAGAAATGGTTAATAAACGTCAGCCACTGCTGTGTGTAGCGAAAATGTGTTGTGTCTATTCAGCGTTACCACGGTTCTCCAGCACAGAGATACGATTTCTCATTCGTCAGAATCCTGCCAACGAGAGTATTCAAGGTCAAATAATCAAATAACATTTATAATGTGTAATGGCACAGCCATGTATGTTTACAAAACGTACTACTGTTTTGGCTGACACTTATTACAGATCTACGTCTGACCTAATGCAACCTCTTATTTATTCTGTACAAATCAGCTGTCTGTTTTTACGTTTCCACCAAACGGTGTTGGTAGGCTGACGTGTTCGTTCTCCTTAAAAAATAATACAGTAATGTAATTACAGTACTGTATGTGTTTATTTGTCATTTTCAAAATAAAATATGCAAACTTTAGTTGTTAAATTCAAAATTTACATATTCATTATATTTACGATGATACCTATATATATATATTGTAACATAACCAAATATGGCAGTTACATAAAATGAGCCTAAAGGACGGCAAGTAAGATAAAAAATATGAATGTAAATCTAGATAAGTAAATCCATGTATATAAAGTGTGTATCTACAAATGTGTTAATATGAAAATCCAACTATGAATAAGATAATATCAATCTAGTGACATCAACTACGAAAAATAAGAAAGAAAATGAAATGAGCCAAAAAAAATACCAATTATAGACCCAATAGGATCCGAAAGTGAGGGGAAACGACGAAATAAGAATTAACAAAATCCAAAAGTGAGGGGAAACGACGAAATAAGAATTAACAAACTCCAAAAGTGAGGGGAAACGACTAAAGAATAATGACTACAATGAAAATAACAAGAAAGAAGAAAGAAGAAGGACAAGAAAGCTGACTCAGAAGAGAGAAGAAGATGAATAAATCATACCAGAAATCAACATAAACCACGTGCACCAAAGACTATATAAGTGACAAGTGAAATAATGATTATCAAATGTGAGGATGAAAAACAGTGATTAGTATTTAAGGAAACACAAACAATAACAGTGCGTACTTAATAGATGTGAAACATGCAAATAACCAACTATTTCTACTGATAAAACCACACAAACAATTATAATGAGGAAGTTTATAAGTATATGAAAATATGTTAATTCCATGATGAAAACAACAAAATGTTAAATAAGTCAAATAGACACGAACAATGAGTGTGACGCATTTAATAAAGTAGTGATTAACACAGATAATCATAAGTCCACCAAAATGAAACAAAATAGAACAATATAACTATGTTTTATTTTTGGTAAAGAACTGACAACAATATAAAAAACCATTGTATCAAACAAAAGGGATTGAATTGAATTCAACCCATGACTAGAAAAATATCATAAATAATACAATTAGATATGTATTAATGTTTAAGAAGGAATGTGTAAACATGTGTCACAAAATAAGTAAAATATTATTGTGAAAGACCATACTGATACCATGTAGGTAGTAGAGACATACTGCATTAAAACAGATGGTACATTGTTACATAACCCATAGAGAAGGTACCTGTTAAACAGAAAACCAAAAATATCAATGATAATAAATGATTATCAACAGTGATATCAATTAAGGAATTGTTATAAATAACAATACATCCTAATAGACAATACATTAAAATGCAACCATGTAAATAAAACCAATCAAATGCAATGGCAGACAGCTATAGCAAAGATGCAACAAATATGCCAATTCAAATAGGCAAAGTGCAATATCAAAACCAATACTAAAGTGAATAACCATATTACCAGTAGTAAGACTAATATCTGGTAATGGTTTGAGAACAGATCTTTAACATAATAACAACAGTATTATAGACAAAATAATGTAAACTAACTAACCATGTACAAACAATCAGATGTAAGATGGACCACTGTATGGCCCATTAGTTAAGGAAAATAGTGTATTAAAACTTAAACACAGATTGTTCACAATATTACCAGTAGTTAGAGGGAAAATCAATACAACTTTGAGAACAGATTAGAACTATAAAAACAGTCAGTATATATGCAAATAATTAGAAACCAACTGACCATAGTGACAGAAATCACAAATAAACCAACCATGTTAAGTAAGTTACTTAGGTAAAATATGACATATAAATTTATCTAAGAGTAAATGAGAACATTACCAAAAGTAGGAGTAATGTCTAATACCAATGTAGAAACACAAACATAATGTAACAATAACAGTTTAAGTATTGTTTTTATGAAAAATAAATGACCATTATGTTGAAACACCATAGGAACAAGCCCATTATTAGAGAATTGAAGGGTACTAAACTAGCTAGAAGCTGACCAATATATGTAATACATTAAGTACAATGTATGTACACTAATGACATTTCATACTTAATATAATTCACTTAGAAAAAGACTAAAATTATATTGACAATTGTATGAGAAAGGTAGAAGAGGAAGAAGACAGTATGTGTATTATGTTTAATACAATCATGTGAGGATATTTAAATGTGAAATCATGTAAATAATCGTTTTAGTATTATTAGATTATAAGATTACTTGTATTAGATAAGGGAAATTCATTTTAAATACTTTTATATGAAAACCAAGATGGATGCCTAATGACGCTAAAATAAGCTATTGTTAAGGAAATAATTATTTCCAAATAACCAATCAAACCAAGTGAGAAATGGACTCCAAGTGTTTATTTAGAAAGTGTTTTTATTAAAAATAATTAAATCTGGTGTCAAAAACTTATAAAAATAAGAAACACCAAGATAATTAATAAAAACATTATTTTAAGAGAAGCAATGTAAATAAAATAGTGTTGTTTAGACTTAAATTAAAGAGGAAAATGTCTATAATTCAATGACATAACTCATGTAACGATAGGACGTTCAATAAGGAAGTTATTGTAATTATTAACTTTTCAAGTATTTTTTACACTAGTGCTTACGTCACATAAACCAGGACCCAAAGTCGAAATTTGGTAAAACACCAAATATTTTAATAAAACATAGGCCTTTGGGGTGAAGATTATAGTGATTACAGCCAATCAAATCAACGCATTTTGTCAGACACGAGAGAGACGCTTTGGCAAATTGTAACAGTCTAAGAACAGCTTCCAGACGAATAGGTCACGCCACTCAACGCCATGAAAGAGTATTATTTTAAAATTTGTGCGCGTACATTGACATTAAGTTAATATACAGACTTAACCTTGACACAACAAATACACTTCCGAGTGATATGTGCGGGATTACCGAACAATATAAGTACGATAGTGTATAATCCCGATCGTACTCGCGTGTGTTGTGATAATAAACAGGGAGTACATTATTTTATTTAAATAACTTTGATTTTCAGAAATAATATTTTGAAATAGACATTTTGATACTATGCGAGTCATTACTAGCGCAGCATCAAACTTATGATGGAATTATTAGAATTTCAAGAAATGTTAATTTTTATTTATTAAAATATTAAATAAATATTTTAATTAATTTTTATAACTATCAAAGTATGTTTAAAGTAACTATCACTAATTACAAGAGTTTACATTTAGTCACTCTTTTGACTAAACTTGTTTTGATTATTCGATATTTTGAAATAAATAACATTAACTTACGTACAAAAGTATGAAGTAATTTTAATAGTAACATGTTAAAAGGTTACTAATATTATGTTCAAAAATATAAATTAAGAAATATTAACCAGTAAGAAATCATTTTCTGTAATAGCATTACCTGTGATCGCTAACCTCAAATTGGTAGCGGTAGCTTATTAATTTAACTGTTGCATCTGTTCTCAAATAGTTTCCAAACTAAATAGAAATCATATCAAGAGTTTTTTTTTGTATTTTGTTAATTTTTTCTCTTGAAAATGTATATTTATCAAATTCATTGTTGAAAATAAAACGATACATTGAAACTGTACAAGCCACGAGTCTGACGCTGGCTATAGAATGTTATAAGGTGCGTGCGCATCCAGACGTACGATAATTACATACTTACCATACATATGGTATTAAATTTCATTGTTTTATATTTATTGGTTATTTTTTAACCATTGTTTAATTTTATTGATTCTATTAATATTACATCTTGACACTGATATCATGTATCCTCAAAGAACCTAACAACCTGATAATATATTAACGAGAAAACATAACCTTATAAATTCAAATTATTGTATTAAAGACAGGACTACCAGCATTGAGCCTGGATAGAGTTTTATGTTAAAATTAATCAATTGTAATTATTATTTAAAGGGTTATTAGCCTAAATGATTGTTAATTGTTTTTGAAATTTGCCATTTTAAAATTTGTTAATAAACCTATACTTCTTTACCAATGAACAAGAGTATCATTTCAAATAGAACTTAAATTATTTCTTGTAAATCAGTTCTACCAAAGGTGGCGGAAGAATTCAAACAGAGAGTAATTTAAAGTATTACATATATGTGCTAACTCATTCATATTGTGTGTACTAACTGTTTTAAATATTCAAATTGAATATTTGTGCGTATTTTGAATGTATGTATTTCAGCAACAACCGTCACACAACAGGACTGAAACGGGTACTTGTGGTAAGTGAGGGAGGCATACAACAAAAAGTGCGCGAAACTTATTTAAATTGAAAGAGTGAAATCTTCATAAACACTTATACAGATTATACAATCACACTAATAACTCCTAATAATTATAATTGGAGCAGTTTTTATAGAAACAACATAATAGCAGATACCGGAGCGTATCTGCAAGCACACTACAACTATAAATACAATTATACTTACACAGTATTATATCATCATCATCTATAACTTAACGTTATAGATTGGCGCCCAACGTCTGAGGTCGAGTTAGGAAGATATACAATAACTAATAACCTAAATATACTAATTTGTGAGAAGACAGCAGGACCATTATCAGAAGATCAAGATGTATACAGACAGGTTGAAATCTAGATCAAAATCAAGGTCAACGTCAAGAAAAAGGATGGCGGAAGCAGAGAAAGAAACCAGAAAAGAAGAGAAGGAGGCGATGTCAACAGAAGACGTGAAGGAGATAGTAGTGGAAGAAAAAGACAAACAAATTGAACCGGCGGAGGGGGTTCAACAGCCAGAAGAGGAACCAGAAATAGTACAACCAGAGATTCTGCCGGAAATAACACCACAAGAAATTATACAGGAGGATGGCCAACCCGAGAAACCTACGACAATAATGGATGCCCAATTATTAACAATACTAAGAGCTATCGAAGAAAGCAACCAATCCACCAGGGAGTTAGGCAAGAAGATGGAATCACTAAACAGTAAAGTAGAGGAAGGCCTGAAATTCACCAAAGAGGACAATCAAAATTTGAGAGCAGACCTAAATAGCAAAATGGAAGAAGGCCAGAAAAGGATGGAAGAATCACTGAACTCCACCAAAGAGGATTTAAGCAAGAAAATAGAGGAAGGCCAGAAGGAGAGCCAGAAACATATGGAATCGTTAAAGGAAGAGTTCAATAACCAAATACAGGAGACGAACAGGAGGATGGAAGATGGACAAAAGAAAACTGAGGAATTACTGGAGAAGAAAATGGCCATCATGAAAGAGGAGTTATCGACAGAATTGGGAGTCAGAATGGATCAGGCCAACCAGAAAATGGATGAAATCACGGCTAAGTTCAATAGAGACGTCGAAACAATACAATCTGACCATGAAGGGATGTGGCAACAAATAAGTATCCAGAGTAACAAGATGAAGGAAGCCGCCAAGGATACAGAAGAGAAGATAGAAAAAAGATTGAAGGAAAATGTCGATGAAATCGAGAAGCGCATGGCCATCCTATCAACTGAAGTTAATGTCGAGATGGATGAAGTACGAAAGGAGGGAGAAGGTACCAGCCTGAGACTAATACAAACAGAGTTGGACATCAATCAACGCATCAACGAAATGGATAGAACGCACGGTACACAAATTAATGTGATAACACAAGAACAAACCAACATGAAAATAGCACAGTCAACACTAACAGACAAGTGTGAAGAAGTATCTGGAAGAGTGGACGCAATTAAGCAGCAGGTACATGATGACAGAACCCTACTAACCGAGCGTCAGCGAAGAGAGCTAGATGACCTCCGCGACGAGATGCATCGTATACAAACGATACCAAATCTACTATCCGGATTGACTCATCTAGACAACAGAGACCAGATTGAATTCAGGACTTATTATAAAAATCCGCTAGAATTTTTAGAACGGATGGAAGAAATCCTACGAAAAAACAGAGAAAGTAGATGGACTACCATTAAGGGAATGTTAGACGAAGCTTTCAAAAGCACGTTCGACAATTGGTGGACGGCAACCCGTAACGAAATGGGGAATTATGACAACTTCAAAGTGGCGTTTAAACAAAAATATTGGTCAGAAGCCACCCAGAACATCGTCAGGGATGATATCACAAATGGGAGGTTCGATATACATGGAAGGCAGTCAATGACAACGTATTTCTTGGGAAAGATTTGCCTAGCCAGGAATCTTGAACCCGCCATTCCAGAAGAATGCCTAGTGACGAAATTAGCCTACCACTTCAATCAAGGCATATCACAAGGGAGGCTCAATGCACAAATAAAAACGGTCCAAGGGATGTGCGAACTGTTGGAGAACCATGAAAGAGAACGCTACTACCAACGCAGTCGGCAAGGACCAAACCAGACATATGATCGAGGGGGACCTGGGAATAATAACCCCAACATATCCAACGAAAGAAATAGCCCAGGAAGAAATCACAATTACCCACCGAGATTCCAAAATCACCCTATACCACGCCAAGACGGAGGGGGCAACAATGTCAATAATAGAGGGAATAATAATAATAATCAGCATTCAGGTGGATATCAACGAGAGCCAGCTTACCAAAGAGGTAACAATTATTACCGGCCGTACCAGAATCAAGCTCCCAATCATCACCCAAGACAAAACAATGGCAACCAACATAATAATCACTTTCGCAGAGTGCACTATACTCAAGCCAGTCGAGGGGGAAATCGTCGGAACTACTACCAACGAAGGAGGAGTTTACCTAATCAGAATAGTCACTCCAGCAACAGGGATAGAGAGGAGCGGGAATCTGGATACCGATCTAATGGAAGCGACAGTAATGGAAGTCAAGGAACAACAACGCAAAATACAGCAACCTACAATAATGGACATGGAAATGGGAATCAAGAACCCATAGCTTCGACATCGCAAGACAGGCACGGGAATAGTCACCTGCCTTTAAACGCCAACCGGCAGTGAAAAACCAAGTAGTACCCTCACTGAACCGGACTATTGGGTCTAGAGTTTTGGCAAACCATCCAAATCTCCGCAAAACATACACCAATAATTATTTGAAAAATATTAGAAGAGACTTAATGGAAGAAAAAGAGAATACTATCAGCGATACAAGTAATAGTGAAATTGCCTACATAGCGGTGAAGGTCAATAACATAAAAGCAACGGCAATGATAGATACCGGAGCAAATGTATCATTGATTGATAAAGTGGAGTTAGATAGAATCCAATCTGAAAATAAAGCGACAATACCCACTTTACCTATTAACAACATTGTACTCATTGGAGCTACCGGACGTCAAAACAAGACAATTAGACAACAAGTGCAGCTTGATGTATCCAGCAACGGCAACACGATACAGATGATATTCCTCGTAGCCAGTGGGTTACCATTTACCCTGCTCATTGGGTGTGATATACTCAGGAAATACACTGCGATAATTAACATGGACACAAATACAGTAAGGATGAAGACAGGAGAGGTTGAGTGGACAGCCAAGCTAACAGAATATCAAAAGGCACCCGCAGAACATGTAATCTATTACATTAGGGAAGGCCACCAACATCAGGAAGGCGCCATCAACAAGAAGCTTCACAATAACCCAGAGGAAGATTTATGGTTGACCAAGATTAATGAGATACGAGAATTCAAGACCAACCAAAATAACCAAGAGCTGACATGGGAACAAAAGGACCATCTGATAAACATATATTGCCAGTATCGTCACATATTTTCCGATACACCCGGAAAAATTAAAAATTTCCAATGCGAGTTAAGATTCAAAGACCAAACCGAATTTAAACGAAAATCTTATCCTATCGCCTTTTCGCTGAAGGAAGCAGTAAGGGAAGAAATCCAGCGTTTGATAGCTAATGACATTATCGAAGTAAGCAATTCACCATACACCAACCCTATTGTCGCCGTACCGAAGAAAAATGGTGCGGTATGAATTTGTTTAGATGCTAGGGAATTAAACAAAACCATAATTAACGACAGGACATCACCTGGAGAAATTGATGAGATCTTAAAGAAGTTTTATGGTTCAAAATTCTACAGTATATGGGATACGGTATGCGGATATTGGCAAGTTGAACTGCATCCGAATAGTAGAAAGTATACTGCCTTTATTTTCGAAGGTAGAAATTACCATTTCAAAAGACTACCGTTTGGCTTAGTAAATTCGGTAGCGATATTCGTCAAGTGTATGGACGAGATACTGGGCCACAATACACTGCAATTTACAACAGTCTATGTTGACGATCTCTTAATCGCCTCCAACAATTGGGAGGAACACTGTGAAAGGGTGGCACAGGTCTTACAGAAACTAGAAGATAATCACATTACATTGAAGTTAGATAAGTCTCAATTAATAGCAAAAGAAGTCCAATTTTTGGGGTTTAACCTATCTGAACATGGAATTACACCGTCCCAGGAAAAGATGGAGGCAATACAGCGTTTCCCCGTCCCACAGAATAAGAAACAACTGCAATCGTTCCTCGGGATCTGCAACTACTATCGTAAATTTCAAGTGAATTATTCCGAATTAACAGCTCGATTTTCAAAACAGCTTTCATCAAAAGAAAAGTGGAAATGGGAATCAGAACAAGAATCTACGTTTAAGTTAATCAAAGAAAAGTTCCTAGAAACCGTAATGTTACATCACCCTAACTTTGAAAAACAATTTTTCATGAACTGCGACGCCAGCGATTTGAGTCTCGGATCCGTGCTATATCAAGAAGACCAAGACGGGAACCATGAAGTAATCAGTTTTGCAAGTCGCACGTTGAACAAGTGTGAACGCAACTATCACACCACAGAAAAAGAATTATTAAGTATCGTATTCGCTTGCGAAAAGTTTAGAACCTTTATTTTGGGATATAAAGTGACAATAAGAACGGATCATAAATCCATTTCATTCCTCAAGAACTGTAAATTGAAACACGGGAGATTGACCAGATGGACTCTCACACTCCAAGAGTATAATATACAGTGGGAGTACATACCGGGAAAAAGCAACACAGCTGCAGACGTGTTATCCCGGATTAACATCGACGCCCAAACATTTCAAGGAGAGAGAGAAACCATCGTGAAGGTCTACCACTTGCTAAAAAAATAAATCTGAGCTTACTAAAATACTGTCAGATATAGCTATACAGCAACAACAAGATCCTAAAATACTGATAATTATTAAAAAACTAGCAGATAACGATGCAAACATTAAACAGTATTTCTGTATTCATAACCAGCTAGTGTTCACCAAAAGCAATAAAAATGGTGAAGACTGGAAAGTAGTTGTCCCAAAGGTTCTAGAGAGAGATTTGACCATCGACTATCACATACGATATGGCCATATGGGCGCAGTGAAGGTGGTAAAAGCACTGCAAGAACATGTGTATTTCACTGATATGAATGGGAAGGTAAGAAAATATATACAGAATTGCCATATTTGCCAGCTAGTCAAATGCAGTAACGAAAGGAGAGAAGGAGTGATGATACCGATAACATCTGTGACAAAATTAGAAAAAATCTTCCTGGACATTTGTGGGCCGTTTTCACGGAGTGGTGGAAGACATCAGTATAAATATATCATTATTATCTTTGACCACTATACAAAATATACGAAGCTGTATCCACTTAATCGAGCCACAACAAGCAAGATACTAGAAGTAGTTATAAACAAATACATACCCGAAGTGGGCCGACTAGCATCAATAGTTACAGATCACGGAACGCAGTTTCGAGGACGGAAATGGCGGGAAACACCGCTCCATCTGGGCATCAAAACGTATAAGACATCGGTGTACCACCCCAACAGCAACCCTGCTGAGAGAGTGTTGAGGGAAGTAGGAAGGATTTTAAGAACCTACTGTCACAGCCAGCAGAGGAAGTGGGAGGAGTATTTGTCCCCAGCTGAAGACTTCTTAAACCTCGCATACCATCAGTCAACTGAAGAGACACCATACATGGCAATGCATGAAAAAAGACCACCCCGAGAGATCACAGAAATAATTAACTTTCCAATAAGTGCAGAGATCAAGTTTGACCAAACCAAGTTCTATAATAATGCTGTTGAAAGAGCCCAGAAACTGAGAATTAAATACAAAAAATTGCAGCCCAGAATTATAAAATACGAAGTGGGAGACCAAGTGTTAATCAAAAATCGAGAACTCCCAAGTACTATCGAGGGCATTGCAAAGAAATTACTACTATTATATACCGGACCATATACTGTAACAAAAGACAATCTAAACAACACCTATGAATTGCAAAACCCCATTACAAAAAAGATAAAGGGCACGTATAATCAGACTTCGATGAAAAAATATGTTGACAATTGAAATATGAAATTACAAGTGAAAAGTGAGCGATAAGGATTATTTTATTATTGATACTATGTAAAGGATGAAAATGTTTATTGTGTAAAATGAAAAGATAATTATGAGAATAACTGTTGACTATATCAAGATGAAAAATGAAATGTGGCCATGAAAATTATTGTTATTTACAAAATGAAAAGTAAAAATATGATTATAAAAATAAATGTTGACTGAAGAAAAAGGGTGAATTATTATTATGAAGATTATTATATGTTTGTATTAAATGAAAAGTAACTATGTAATTATGTATTAAACATTGAATGTATATTGTCATTTTATAATGTGGGAAAAAATGATCCCAGAGAATTTATGTAAAGGAATCAGAACATTGTATTCATCAACTTGTACTACTACTATAAAAAAGATGTCAATACGAGACAGACACCTTACATCCCAGGCATATATGAAGCAAACTCATTATTTCCAAGAGCCTAGTCAACCAGTAGAAGAACAACATCTCACCCGTACTACCATAAAAAAGGAATGTCAATACGAGACAGACACCTTACATCCCAGGCATATATGAAGCAAACTCATTGTTTCCAAGAGCCTAGTCAACCAGTAGAAGAACAACATCTCACCCGCACTACCATAAAAAAGGAATGTCAATACGAGACAGACACCTTACATCCCAGGCATATATGAAGCAAACTCATTATTTCCAAGAGCCTAGTCAACCAGTAGAACAACAACATCTCACCCGTACTACTATAGAAAAGATGTCAATACGAGACCGACACATTACATCCCAGGCATATATGAAGCAAACTCATTATTTCCAAGAGCCTAGTCAACCAGTAGAATGACAACATCTCACCCGTACTACTATAAGAAAAAGAAGAGTTGGAAGAATAAACCAAGTGAACATTATTACTGTAGAGAAACGACTACACACGACAAATTTGTATTTGAATAAAGAAAAGCCAGCACTACATGAAGTACAAATACCAATTAAAACCTGGAAGAGGAAAGAAAATATAAAAGTCCTAATACATAGTATCTAGAAGAATGAATTTGGAACGAAGATTATGACGAAATAACGTTCAAGGTAACACAGAATGAAGAGATTAATCTATGATGAAGAAGAATAAAAAAAGAATATACTAACGAAGAAAATCATGAGAGTATACCAGTGAGGAAATGTAAAACAAAATATCCCGATGATATGTGAAGAATTAGTTAAGTTGAATCAAGAAAAGAGAGAATCACAATGTACAAACCGCAGATGCGAGAATTAATCCCAAGAATATTTATTATTTGTCGGAAAAACGACCACTATTATTATTATTATTAATGATTTGAGATGAATTGACTGAAGAGTAATGCCAGCAATCATTTATTATTATTAAAGGAGATGATTTGCCTCCATATTTATTGAAATTAGTATGGCCAGTAGAGTCGAATAGCCAAAGTGAGCCGCTCTAAACTGCCCCAGCTAAATGTATGTTAGGGAACTAAATAAACGAGGGAAGTAATTACATAGAGAAGAAATAAATATGATTCAAAGAGCAGAAAGCGAAAGGATATATGGAAAAAACATGTAAATCAATATGGAATGTACAATAATTGATAAATTCTTCATAGAAAAATATAGTATAATCATAACTCAGAATTAATCAATTCTTAAAGGAAGGCATATGTAACATAACCAAATATGGCAGTTACATAAAATGAGCCTAAAGGACGGCAAGTAAGATAAAAAATATGAATGTAAATCTAGATAAGTAAATCCATGTATATAAAGTGTGTATCTACAAATGTGTTAATATGAAAATCCAACTATGAATAAGATAATATCAATCTAGTGACATCAACTACGAAAAATAAGAAAGAAAATGAAATGAGCCAAAACAAAATACCAATTATAGACCCAGTAGGATCCGAAAGTGAGGGGAAACGACGAAATAAGAATTAACAAAATCCAAAAGTGAGGGGAAACGACGAAATAAGAATTAACAAACTTCAAAAGTGAGGGGAAACGACTAAAGAATAATGACTACAATGAAAATAACAAGAAAGAAGAAAGAAGAAGGACAAGAAAGCTGACTCAGAAGAGAGAAGAAGATGAATAAATCATACCAGAAATCAACATAAACCACGTGCACCAAAGACTATATAAGTGACAAGTGAAATAATGATTATCAAATGTGAGGATGAAAAACAGTGATTAGCATTTAAGGAAACACAAACAATAACAGTGCGTACTTAATAGATGTGAAACATGCAAATAACCAACTATTTCTACTGATAAAACCACACAAACAATTATAGTGAGGAAGTTTATAAGTATATGAAAATATGTTAATTCCATGATGAAAACAACAAAATGTTAAATAAGTCAAATAGACACGAACAATGAGTGTGACACATTTAATAAAGTAGTGATTAACACAGATAATCATAAGTCCACCAAAATGAAACAAAATAGAACAATATAACTATGTTTTATTTTTGGTAAAGAACTGACAACAATATAAAAAACCATTGTATCAAACAAAAGGGATTGAATTGAATTCAACCCATGACTAGAAAAATATCATAAATAATACAATAAGATATGTATTAATGTTTAAGAAGGAATGTGTAAACATGTGTCACAAAATAAGTAAAATATTATTGTGAAAGACCATACTGATACCATGTAGGTAGTAGAGACATACTGCATTAAAACAGATGGTACATTGTTACATAACCCATAGAGAAGGTACCTGTTAAACAGAAAACCAAAAATATCAATGATAATAAATGATTATCAACAGTGATATCAATTAAGGAATTGTTATAAATAACAATACATCCTAATAGACAATACATTAAAATGCAACCATGTAAATAAAACCAATCAAATGCAATGGCAGACAGCTATAGCAAAGATGCAACAAATATGCCAATTCAAATAGGCAAAGTGCAATATCAAAACCAATACTAAAGTGAATAACCATATTACCAGTAGTAAGACTAATATCTGGTAATGGTTTGAGAACAGATCTTTAACATAATAACAACAGTATTATAGACAAAATAATGTAAACTAACTAACCATGTACAAACAATCAGATGTAAGATGGACCACTGTATGGCCCATTAGTTAAGGAAAATAGTGTATTAAAACTTAAACACAGATTGTTCACAATATTACCAGTAGTTAGAGGGAAAATCAATACAACTTTGAGAACAGATTAGAACTATAAAAACAGTCAGTATATATGCAAATAATTAGAAACCAACTGACCATAGTGACAGAAATCACAAATAAACCAACCATGTTAAGTAAGTTACTTAGGTAAAATATGACATATAAATTTATCTAAGAGTAAATGAGAACATTACCAAAAGTAGGAGTAATGTCTAATACCAATGTAGAAACACAAACATAATGTAACAATAACAGTTTAAGTATTGTTTTTATGAAAAATAAATGACCATTATGTTGAAACACCATAGGAACAAGCCCATTATTAGAGAATTGAAGGGTACTAAACTAGCTAGAAGCTGACCAATATATGTAATACATTAAGTACAATGTATGTACACTAATGACATTTCATACTTAATATAATTCACTTAGAAAAAGACTAAAATTATATTGACAATTGTATGAGAAAGGTAGAAGAGGAAGAAGACAGTATGTGTATTATGTTTAATACAATCATGTGAGGATATTTAAATGTGAAATCATGTAAATAATCGTTTTAGTATTATTAGATTATAAGATTACTTGTATTAGATAAGGGAAATTCATTTTAAATACTTTTATATGAAAACCAAGATGGACGCCTAATGACGCTAAAATAAGCTATTGTTAAGGAAATAATTATTTCCAAATAACCAATCAAACCAAGTGAGAAATGGACTCCAAGTGTTTATTTAGAAAGTGTTTTTATTAAAAATAATTAAATCTGGTGTCAAAAACTTATAAAAATAAGAAACACCAAGATAATTAATAAAAACATTATTTTAAGAGAAGCAATGTAAATAAAATAGTGTTGTTTAGACTTAAATTAAAGAGGAAAATGTCTATAATTCAATGACATAACTCATGTAACGATAGGACGTTCAATAAGGAAGTTATTGTAATTATTAACTTTTCAAGTATTTTTTACACTAGTGCTTACGTCACATAAACCAGGACCCAAAGTCGAAATTTGGTAAAACACCAAATATTTTAATAAAACATAGGCCTTTGGGGTGAAGATTATAGTGATTACAGCCAATCAAATCAACGCATTTTGTCAGACACGAGAGAGACGCTTTGGCAAATTGTAACAGTCTAAGAACAGCTTCCAGACGAATAGGTCACGCCACTCAACGCCATGAAAGAGTATTATTTTAAAATTTGTGCGCGTACATTGACATTAAGTTAATATACAGACTTAACCTTGACACAACAAATACACTTCCGAGTGATATGTGCGGGATTACCGAACAATATAAGTACGATAGTGTATAATCCCGATCGTACTCGCGTGTGTTGTGATAATAAACAGGGAGTACATTATTTTATTTAAATAACTTTGATTTTCAGAAATAATATTTTGAAATAGACATTTTGATACTATGCGAGTCATTACTAGCGCAGCATCAAACTTATGATGGAATTATTAGAATTTCAAGAAATGTTAATTTTTATTTATTAAAATATTAAATAAATATTTTAATTAATTTTTATAACTATCAAAGTATGTTTAAAGTAACTATCACTAATTACAAGAGTTTACATTTAGTCACTCTTTTGACTAAACTTGTTTTGATTATTCGATATTTTGAAATAAATAACATTAACTTACGTACAAAAGTATGAAGTAATTTTAATAGTAACATGTTAAAAGGTTACTAATATTATGTTCAAAAATATAAATTAAGAAATATTAACCAGTAAGAAATCATTTTCTGTAATAGCATTACCTGTGATCGCTAACCTCAAATTGGTAGCGGTAGCTTATTAATTTAACTGTTGCATCTGTTCTCAAATAGTTTCCAAACTAAATATAAATCATATCAAGAGTTTTTTTTTGTATTTTGTTAATTTTTTCTCTTGAAAATGTATATTTATCAAATTCATTGTTGAAAATAAAACGATACATTGAAACTGTACAAGCCACGAGTCTGACGCTGGCTATAGAATGTTATAAGGTGCGTGCGCATCCAGACGTACGATAATTACATACTTACCATACATATGGTATTAAATTTCATTGTTTTATATTTATTGGTTATTTTTTAACCATTGTTTAATTTTATTGATTCTATTAATATTACATCTTGACACTGATATCATGTATCCTCAAAGAACCTAACAACCTGATAATATATTAACGAGAAAACATAACCTTATAAATTCAAATTATTGTATTAAAGACAGGACTACCAGCATTGAGCCTGGATAGAGTTTTATGTTAAAATTAATCAATTGTAATTATTATTTAAAGGGTTATTAGCCTAAATGATTGTTAATTGTTTTTGAAATTTGCCATTTTAAAATTTGTTAATAAACCTATACTTCTTTACCAATGAACAAGAGTATCATTTCAAATAGAACTTAAATTATTTCTTGTAAATCAGTTCTACCAAAGGTGGCGGAAGAATTCAAACAGAGAGTAATTTAAAGTATTACATATATGTGCTAACTCATTCATATTGTGTGTACTAACTGTTTTAAATATTCAAATTGAATATTTGTGCGTATTTTGAATGTATGTATTTCAGCAACAACCGTCACACAACAGGACTGAAACGGATACTTGTGGTAAGTGAGGGAGGCATACAACAAAAAGTGTGCGAAACTTATTTAAATTGAAAGAGTGAAATCTTCATAAACACTTATACAGATTATACAATCACACTAATAACTCCTAATAATTATAATTGGAGCAGTTTTTATAGAAACAACATAATAGCAGATACCGGAGCGTATCTGCAAGCACACTACAACTATAAATACAATTATACTTACACAGTATTATATCATCATCATCTATAACTTAACGTTATAATATATATATATATATATATATATATATATATACAATATTATTGGTACTGTATATGTAATTGTTAATATGTATAATAAATATTTTCTTAGGGAAAAAAAACGCGTTATAGCGAATTCGCGTTATGTGGGGTCGCGCAAAGCAGGGTATGACTGTACTGTTGAATTTAAATAAGTATTTATTACGAAAATATAGAATAATACGACAAAAATGACTGTTCTGTTACAATGAAGCTTGACAAACACAAGGATCTTAAAACTTACTAAACAAGGGGGACTGAACTCGTAGCTCTGTTAAATACGAGGTTGGAACACTTGCTCCCAGCGGCGGCCCTATTCCTTTATTAGGGTGGAGCGAGAATCCCGTTCGGCGCCCTTTGGTCAACATCTTTCGAATCAATTATAATTCAGTTTCTGTTAAGTAAAACACCAACTTTTCCAAAATCAGTACGTTTATTGAATCAAAATTAAGTTGCTATTCATATTGCACTCTTGCGGCAACATAAACAAAATTACTATTAATTAGTATTTGGTATTTAACATTTGATTCAGTTTGAATAATTCTAAAAATAAAAACTAGTCAGATAACATAATAAAAAATCGGTATGGAGAACCATACATGACTTCCATGTCCTAAAATGTATATTTAAAATCATTTAAATATTAATTAAATAAGTGCATGCTTGAGTTCTGAAAAAATTACGTATTAGGTAAAATGATACCACTATGTCAGGTGGATTAAGACTATCTTCAACCTTTGTGAGGAAGGACTGTACTTTTGGATAAAATGTCTGTAGGTCGAACGAAGAGTAGCTGTATATCTATAAAGGTAGCTGCAATCTGATTCCTGTAATGAAATTGGACTCTCGCTGCGAGGGGTCGAGGGATGTCTATAGTGTTATCAAAGTCTTTCCTGTCAATACTATACTAGTCATTTTTCTTTTTTAAAATCGAGTCTTGATTTCTTTCTTTCCATTTGTCTTCTGATTTCCTGAACGACTATTCTGTTCACCCGTATAATTATAAATTTCTCAGCAAAACATTTCTTCCTTAATACATTTGTGTCTCCTGTTTAACACCCACCATTCTTATCCATGTCATAACACTATATTCCACACAGGCTAGTAAATAACTAACCATCAGGGAGGTAAAAATATTTTCAAGGAGAGGAAAACAGTTTTCCAAAGAAGAAAAATATTTATATATTTTTCATATAAACACACAAGCACATATTAGTTTATAATTCTCTTATAATAATAATAGAAATAAGTACACAGATTGTATTAATTGCTTTAATACAACAACACTGCCCAGCATTCCACAGGAAGCAAATCGATGTCCGCCTTTTCGGCTTCCACGCATCGTGTTGATGTGGGTGGTTTCGGCACTTTCCATTTAAAAAGCGTGCAAACATAATAAAATAAACATGAGTGAGGCCAGAAATAACGTGAATTTTGTGTGTGTGTGCCCTACCGGCCTTTTTTTATTGCGGTATCACAATAATAAAACTTCGGAAAAGTAAACATTATATAATTGAGATATGCTTGCCTGCCAGGAATGATATATTTTCACTCATACGTGATTTAAATTAAAATGAAAAATATAGAATTTTGTTAAAGTGAAATGAAATGTTTCCATAGAAACTACTTCTTTGTTGTCAATAACGTAGTACACATATAAAACTTATAAAAATTTACCTCTTCCATCATCAACTACCATTTTAATTTATACAAAAAATTACCCATCCCCCCTTCAACTACCCTTTTCATTTATAGATATTTCATCTACCTTTCTACAGTGGATTATTATGACCTTCTTTTCACGATACTTTGTTATCAAAATTAAGCACTTTCTTTACTCTTGTTAAAACGTAAAACATTGCAAGTAAACTACCCCTTTCCCTTAACCGATCTTCACCAAAAACAATAGGCCTTGAGTCATTTACAATTCAGGGCTGTATGCAAAAAATTATTTGCTTCTGTTTGAATTTGCGGGTGTTATCGTTTGCCATAGAAAAAATTCTACATACACTTTTTGAAAAATGACCTTTTTTCATGTTTTGATGGTAGTACAATCAGAATCTGCCGTTATCTCGAACACGATTTTTTTTTGCCATGACCATACTTCCATTTCCTTATAGAACATAGAAGTAAAAAAACAGGAACATCGATATTCTATGTAGTATTTTACGTACTACTGTGATAATGATAATAAAAATAATAAACAAATACTAAAAACTCTATGTACCTAATTATAAAGGGACCGTGCAAGGCCATCAGTTGTGAAGAAGACCGAGATTTTATACAAACTTGCTCGCTTAATTGTATTATAAATGACACTAAAAATAAATTTAAATAAAATTTACCCTCCTTGCTTTGGCACTTGCAAATTTGGTAATTAAATCCACATTCGAAATGGATTGAGCAATATCATTTTCAGTTGATAAAATTGTCAAATTTGACAATTTTTCCTGGGCCATTGTTGATCTTAGGTATGTTTTTATTAGTTTTAGTTTACTAAAACTATCCTCTCCTTTTGCGACCGTTACTGGAATAATTTGTAGTATCCGAAGGGCAGTCCAAGCGTTTGGAAATAATTCACCAATCATTTCTTTTCAAAACTTCAAGAACATCTTTCGGTTGTCCTTTGCCTCTGTCTAAGAAATTTTGCAAAGTTAGTATTTCTTGAGCCGGATCATGTCCGGAAATGTCACTTTCTGAATTATGTGTCAAAATATTTTCTAAATTTAGACACGACTGCTCTAATTCGGACTTATCAATTGGTCGCTTCAAATCATACATAAAAGACCAACTCTCATTAAAAGTCAAAAGCCGTCGGAAACACATTTCCAGTGAATTAACAATTGTGTCTATCAAAGGATAGAATACGGTGGTCTTAAAATTGTCTTCTTGGTCTGTTGGAGTCTCATCTGTTGGTCATTCGTAGTCAAACGGTTTCGTGTTTGTTGAAAAACTGGTGAAATTTCAGCTTTTTCGGCAGTTTCTTTTGCTTTTAATCACAGCCGATGTGTAACCATTATCCCTGTATTCTTTCACAAATTGACAACATTTGTCTAATAGACTCATCTTATTTAACAAATGTATTGATTCGGATTACATGGATTTGCTAACAACATTAATTTGGTACAGTAAATCATACCAAATCACAAGTATGAGCAAAAATCCATATTGATCCATATGCTGAGCGATAGACCTAGCTTCTGAAGCTGCGACCGGATTGGTAGTTCCTCCTATTGCTCTTGTAACGCATCTCTTACTTCAGTATATTGAAACCTCGTAGCTTCCAGACTTGAGACTCTGCTTTCCCAGCGTGTTTCAGAGACTTTCTTTAATGTGGGGCCTTCTGTATGTTTAGAGATTACTTCCCACGTCTTTATGGAAGAGGTGTCAAACCCGGCTTCTTAAATTTTGTCGAGTATAGTCATCTATCACAAAAAAATATGTTTGTTGTACTTAAATAAAAACAAACAGTAATGTGGTAGGTGTACTTACATGATTTTTGAGTCGAGAAAACATTAAATGAAAACTCGCATTGTGCACGAAACACGCACGTTATTACATTATCATTATTTATTTATTATGTACACGACGTGATGCGTTGGGCCACTATACATTCCCTGACTAGACTAGTACTTTCAAGTTTCTTCGACTTCGTTAGTTCGTTCGATCGGGGACGCGGGACTGAGCGGATACCGTGTGGCTCGTGGCAGGCCAGTTGGTGGTGGCATGCTGGCCGAGTCCCGCGCCACCACCGCTGACGCGCACCGCCAATGATACTCATAACATAATTATTTTTCATTATAGGACGTAGGTAGCTAAGAGCAAAATGTGGCAAAAAGGCGCCAACAAAATTTTATTTTTTCACAATCGGATTTTGGCGCGGCTCCTCACCTGGCGCCTAGAGCGGTAGCTCCTCTCGCTCTACCCCAGGGCCGGCCCTGCTTGCTCGGAATGTACGTGTCTTATCAAGTTGATAAAACACACACACACACACACACACACACACACACACACACACACACACACACACACACACACACACACAGTAGCGGAAAACTGAGTCAGTGAGAAGGTATATGAACTGAAACATGATAAGTTCTACTATCTTTAGCCAGTGTTGCCAAAACAAGGATTTCAGATTAGCTGTGGTTTGAAAGGTAAGTATACGCTTCAGAGGGGAAGCGGGAGGAGGGCTAGAAACGGACAAGCCGCTAGAAACGATGTGTGGTGGCCAAACCTCGAACTAATGACGT
Source organism: Magicicada septendecula (assembly GCA_034769895.1). Classification (NCBI taxonomy): domain Eukaryota; kingdom Metazoa; phylum Arthropoda; class Insecta; order Hemiptera; family Cicadidae; genus Magicicada; species Magicicada septendecula. The sequence goes on along the minus strand of CM068373.1, from coordinate 296,859,433 downwards.
ATATAGTCATTTAATTTCCCATACTTGTGACGTCCGTCAAAATTTGATAAAATTGCTAAACAAATCCGTAATAAGAGTCAAATCTATTTTTTTCTCTTGGGTTGGCAATCCCTACATATTAGTACATATAATGGAGTCTTCAGAATGAAGTTATTGTCACTAACAGCCGGTCAGCCACGATTTTGTTAAGGTTTGTAATCTGGAGTCCATATACGGAACTCATGTGCACATGGGCTTCACACTGAATGTAAATCGTCAATGTATGGACGCTACTTCAATGTTAGAGTGTAAATATATATATATATATATATATATATATATATATATATAAATTTAGTCACTTTTTGCTACAGTCCGTTTCTTGATATATATAATACATTTAATATTTATAATTTAAATTTACCTCAAGATGTTATTTTTATCCTTTCTTGGAACATGTATCGGGTACTATCTTGTACCCATCTTCAGCCTTCCGGTTTTTTTGTCTGGTGAAGTACATATGTTTTGTTGGTTGACTATTATTATTGTGGCTTCCTGTTGGCTTCTGGTATTTCAAATTGGTTTTATTGTGTGTGTTTGTGGTGTATGTGTTAGTTTTTTGTGTATTTTCTATGTTGAGTGCTTTGAATATTGTGTCATGTTTTGTATTGATTTGTATTTGTTCAGGTATTAGTTTGTTTTCTGTTTTATGTTTGTATATCTGTAAATTTTCCCAAATGTTCATTATGGTGCCTTTGTGTGGTATATGTTTTATTAGTGTTACATTGGTTATGTCTGGGAATTCATGTCCTGTGTTTATTGCATGTGTGGCTAAATTGGATTTATATATTTCTGGTTTTTTGTATGCATTTAGGTGTTCAAAATAACGTTTTTTCAGGTGTTTTTTTGTTTGTCCTATGTAACATTTATTGCAATCTTGGCATTCAATTTTGTATATGCCGTTAGTTGTTGTATTATCTATGTTGTGTGAGCTATTTAGATTTTGTAATTTATTTTTATTAGTTTTGTATGCTATTTTTATATCTGTGTTTTTAAATAGTTTTGTTATTTATGTGTTTATGTGTTGTATTATGTGTAATTATAAATATTAAATGTAATATATATATATATATATATTGTAACGTACCAAATTTGGCAGTTACATAGAGTAACTAATTATTACGTCAAGTGACGGGAGATCATGAAAATATTTCTAAGTACATCAAATAATGTAAACAAAAAGTGTGTATCTACAGAGATATATTATTGAAAAGATCCAACCACGGAGAAGGAAGGGTAATATAGCATCATCGAGTACAAGAGAGAAGGAAAATGACCACGAGCCAATATAAAATGTTAGAAACCAGGCCCAATAGATTCCAACAGTGAGGGGAAACAACAAAAACCATAACCATTAAAATGAAGAGAAGACAGAGTCCCAACCAGTGAGGGGAAACAACAAAAAACTAACCATTAAAATGAAGAGAAGACAACAGAGTCCCAACCAGTGAGGGGAACCAACAAAAGTTACAACCATTAAAATGAAGGAAAGACAACTCAAGGACAACCACAATGATGGTAAAACAACCAATTTATTTATTAGTATAAATACTATGGACCAATGACTACCACAAATGGAAATATTGAAGAAGACGATTAAATAGAAGAAGAAAGGAAGAAGAAGAGCAAGGAAACATAACATGAAGAATGAAGATAATATATGGACAATACAAGAAATCACCATTCACCAAGTATACAAGGAACTATACTAGTGACCGGAAGAAGTATAACTATTATCAACTATGAAGAAACCAGTGTTTAGCAATGTAAGTGTGAGAACCTGTAACAAGTTAACCATTTTTAACCCAAATAAACCCCACAGACAATACAAGTGAGAAGGTTTATAACAGAGGAAAATGCATTACCATTATAGTGGAAACATCAAAGATTAAATAGTTAAAATGCACAGACAATTAGTGTGACTAGTTTAATCAAGATTGTAACCCAAAATAGATAATCATAAGACCACCAAGAGAAATGTAAGATAGAACAGTAAAATAATTGTTCATAGGAACTGATAATAAAAGCTTTGTAAACTTTAAAATGAAATATAACTGAATGCCACGGCAAGACAGAATAAAATATAAAGAAAGTCCAGAACAAATAATAACAAACAAGCTAGTTTGTTAGGTATCAAACAAACAATGTACCAAAAACAAGGTACAACACAACAAGAAATGTAATGCTATTAGATTAAGAATAATTGTGTTATTGTTTAGGAAAATAGTGTAAACATGTGTATTATTTAACAATTAAACCATTGTAATAGAGTACCATAATGAAATCATAATAGTAGAATCAAATACTGCATAAGAATATGTTGCACATTGATACATAACCTCATAGGAAGTGCACCTATAACATAAAATCATATATGTTAATTAATGTTAATTAAACCAAGCAACTATCAACAATTGTTTCAATCAAAGATTCATTATGAATAGTAATGCAAACTAATAAATAATATGTATACTGAGATACACAGCAAATAAAGCAGATTAAATATGATAACACATAGCCAGAAGAACAGAAACCCTATGTAACAAGTTAGTTAAGCAAAATGCACTATTAAAACTTGTTAAAGGATTACTAAAAATATTACCAGTAGTTAGAGGGAGATCTGATACTACTATGGAAACACATCCCAAATGTGATAATAGTAATTTAGTAGTTGATTTATTAGAAATTAACTGACTGTCATTGCAAAACCTGATGTAAACAAACCCAATACTAAGAATTGGAAAGCTTTCAGATAACGAAAGACTGATAAATATATTAAATAAGCAAGGTACTATAATTGTACACTGTTTTAATAGATACCATCATATACCTTATATGGTAAAATCATTGAAAAAATGACAAATTCAAGAAATAAGAACAGAAGGTATTTTGATAAGACTATTAATATATGAAAAACAACATTTTTCATAAAACAAAATGTGAACGGTGTAACGTTACCAAATATGGTAGTTACATAAAATAAGCAAATATAACGTCAAGTGACAGGAAAGCATGAAAGTATTTCTAGATAAATAAAACTATGTGAACTAAAAGTGTGTATCTACAGATATATTAGTATAAAGTTCCGACTATGAAGGAGAAAGTGTAACATAGCAGCATCAAATACGAAATGAAGAAAGAAAATGACCATGAGCCAAAATAAAATGTTAGTAACCAGGCCCAATAGGATCCAACAGTGAGGGGAACCAACAAAATAAGGACGAATAAAATCCAACAATGAGGGGAAATAACGAGAGTAATACTGATACCAACAACATAACGACAATACCAATAGGATTCCAACAGTGAGGGGAATCAACAAAAGAACTACAAATAAATCCCAACAGTGAGGGGAACAAATGAAGATAATGACTACAATGAAAATATTGAAGAAGACGTTCAAACCTAAAGAAGAAGGAAAGAAGAAGGACAAGGAAACATAACATGAAGAGAGAAGAAAATGGATAGACCATGCAAGGACTCATCATTCATCAAGTGTACTAGAGACAATACTAATTACTAAAAGAATAGTGATTGTCAACTATGAAGAAGCAGTGTTTGACATTTAAGAAATCACAAACAATTATAGTGAGTACTTAATATAAATGTGAAAACCTGTGACCAATTAACTAATTTTAACCTAATAAACCACACAAACAATTCCAGTGATAAGGTTTATAATGGAAGAAAATGTGTTACTTTCATAGTGAAACATCAAGAATTAAATAGTCAAATATACACAGACAATTAGTGTGACTAATTTAATAAAGATTGTGATCCAAATAGATAATCATAAGACCACCAAAATAATATAAAATAAAACAGTTATATTATTATTCAGAGAACTGACAATAAAAATCTTTGTAAATTTCAAAAGAAATGTAACTGAATGCCACGGCAAAACAGAATACAATACAAAGAAAGGCCAGAGAAAGAAAAATAACAAACAAAGTAGTTTGTTAAATATCAAACAAATGTGACAGGAATTAGCTACAAACAATGACAAGAAAGATATTGTCATTAGTACAAAAATATTTGTATTATTGTTTAAGAAGAAGTAGTATAAACATGTGTATTAAAACAATTAAAATATTGTAATAGAATACCATACTGAAGTCATGTTAGTAGTAGCAAAATGCTGCATTTGAATATGTTGTACATTGTTACATAACCCCATAGGAAAGACACCTATGAAACAAAAAATCATACATGTTAGTTTAACCAAATAACCATCAACAATTATATCAATCAAGGATTTGTTATAAGTAAAGATACACACTAGTAGACAGTGTATTATATTGAAATACAATACAAATAAAGCAGATCAAATATGATAGCACAAAGCTATAAGAAATGGAACCTAGTATGCCAAATTAGTTAAACAAAATACAGTATTAAAACAAGTACCAATGTTAATGAAAGTATTACCAGTAGTTAGATGAACATCTGGTACTACTATGAGAACAGATTATAAGTATAATGACAATAGTTTTGTAACCAAAATATTGTAAACTAGCTAACTATGAATACATAGCCAGAAGTAAGCAGAAACAATGTAACAAACTAGTTAAGCAAGATACTTTATTAAAGCTTGAACAAAGATTGATAAGAGTGTTACCAGTAGTAAGAGGGACACCTAATGCTACTTTGAGAACAGACCATGACCATGAGAATAGTCATTTTATATATATATATATATTATTAAAAACTAAATGACCATGATGGTGGAATCAGAATGTAAACAAACAATAAGGAGCAAGTTATTTATGCAAAATGCAACATACAAACTTGTTTAAAAGTAGATAAAAATGTTATCAAGGATCAGAAGAATGTCTGATACTACTTTGGAAATCTAAATCAAGTGTAGCAATAACAATTTAATTATGGTTTTAGCAAAAATAACTGACTACCATGCTATGACAATGTAAACAGACCCAGTACTAGAAATTGAAGGGTTCTCAGATAGCTAAAAGCTAACAGATATATGAAGGGAATTAGGTACTATAATTGTACACTAATTGTATTTATTACATAATATACCTTATATAGAAAAACAATAAATAAAGTGACAATTGTAAGAAAAGAGATAGGAAGGTACTGAAACAATGTTAATAGTATATGATATACAGCCCTGTACATATACTAAAGTACAAATTCATATAAATAGACGTTTATATTATTGTTAGGTTACAATATCGATGTTATTAGATAAGAAAAAATAGTTTTAAGGACAATTGTGAATAATCAAATATGGACGCCAAAGACGCCATGACCAAATATTGTTTGGGTAACAATTATTCCCAAATTTTGTATTAAACAAGTTGAGATATAGACTCAGATCGTTTAATTAAAAGTGTTTTAGTGTAAATAGTTAAGTTTGGTGTAATAAACTTATTAAATATAAAATGCACCATAAAAATCGATAAAATCGTTATAGTGATTTAAATAATGGACGGATTATAATCTTGTTTGGACTTTAATTAAAGCGCAGGATGTCCGCAATTTATTGACACTAACCGTTTAACGATAAGACAAATATTAAGAAAGTTATTACGATTTTAAACTTTTTAATTATATTTTGTACCAGTGCCGACGTCATGTAATCTCAAACCCAAACGCCAAAATTGGTAAAAAATTAAAAATTTTAAGAAGACAAAGTACTTTGGGTCGGAGAGTTCAAACATTTCAGCCAATCGAATGAATGGAAATCGGCAGACAAGCCGCAGACGTTCCGACGGAGCGAGAGAGTCATCTATCAATCATCAAACAGACAGGACGTGTCACTCTCCGAACGAGATATGAAGAAGTTTATATTTTTGAATTGTGCGCGACATGTAAACATCAGTAATCAACACACATATAACCTATAAACAACACCAGCATTAACGAGTGCACTGTGCGGAGTGAATAATATTTAAATACGATCAGTGTACAATATCGATCGTATTTGCGAGTGTTGTGCGAAAAAATAAAACATGGAGTACAATTTGTTTTATTAATTAACAATAAACCAGAAATGAAAGTTTCTGTAAATACTTAATGTTTATATACTACGCTAATCAGTAATAGCGAAGTATCATAATGCTGATGGAATTTATCAGAATTAACGAAAGTATTATTTCGCAATTGTTAACATGATAAATAAATATTTTAATTATTTTTAATAATTAAAAGAATCACGGTTAATGTACTTATTACCAAATACGAGCATAGTGAATAGTCGCTCAATTGACTAATGTTGTTTTTTGATTTTCTATATTTGAAGATAAATATTTTAACTTTTATGCGAAAGAGTATTATATGCTACTGATAATTATGCATCAGAACTATTATAAATAATATGTATATGCTTAGATTAAGAAGAAATCAATATTCAAGATAATTAACTCTAATAACAATTCACGTTATGAGATAACCTTAAAATCATAACCGTAACTAGCCACCTTCTTTGTCACAAGTCTGTTCTCATATAATCCAAACCAGATGAAAACAATAACAAGAGTTTTTTTTTAATAACTTTTTCTCTTGTAAATAAATAATTCCCACAGTGAATTATTAAAATATAGTAATACATTTTAGCAGTGCAAGCCAACGCACTTGTTAATTGTCAAGTAAATACTGTAGACTGCGTACGAATTCCCGCGTACGATAATGCCATAATTGTCTGTTATATGGTACTAATTTTCTATTTTAATATTTGTTTGTTTGTTTTTTATTTATTGTTCATTTAATCTCATTATAAAACGCCACATCTTGTACCTGGCATCATGCTACTTAAAAGAACCACACGAACTTGGTAATTAACTGATATAAGAGGACATAACCTCTCAAGATAAAAACTATTGTATAACCAACAGGGTTACCAGCCTTGAGGCTAAGGAGAGTCTTATTTTAAATTTTGTTCATTGTAATTATTGTCAGTAAAATTATTAGTAACTGATTGTCAATTTTTAAAAGATTTTATAACTTGATTAACTGTTAATAAACCTCTACATTTTGTTACCAGTGGAAAAAGAGTTTAATTTCAAACTTAAAATAATTCATTTATTAATAGTCAGTTCTACCAAAGGGTGGCGGAAGAATTCAAATATTTCTGATAACTCAGAACTTTCGTTAGCTATTATATCATTTTATTGTGCATGCTAATAACATTGGATATTCAAACAGAATATCTACTCGTATATGTAGCGTGTGTGTTACAGCTGAGCCGTCACCGAACAGAACAACAATATCCACGCATGGTAAGTGGGGGGAGGTTACTAACGGAGTGCGAAAAATATCTTTAAATTAATGGAACTAACCATCGATACCCACACATTTGTCAATCGCAATCAAACTAATAATAATAATTATAATTTGAACATTTTTTTTTTTCATACATTATTGTAGATACCGGTGCGTATCTATAAGTAACACCATTACAATACTATACCTACACATCTACAATATTCCATTAAAGATTGGCGCCCAACGTCTGAGCGCGGATTAGGGAAAAAACGTACAATAACCAATAATCTAATAACCCCAATCCGTCAAGAGACTGCAAGTACATTGCCAGCAACAAGATGTACAACACAAGGAGATCAACATCGAGAAAGAGAGCAACAGAGGCAGATAGGGAGGCCAGGATGGAAGAAAAGGAGGCAACATCAACGGAAGACGTTGAAGAAATTCTCTTGGAAATAGAGGACAAACCACTTGAACCGGCGGAGGAGGTTCAACAACCAGACGAGGAGGAACCGGAAATCATACCACAGGAAGTTCTACCGGAAGTAAGCCAACCTAAACAACCAATGGCACCAGGAGGAATCGACTTCATGGAAATGTTCAAAATGATGATGGAGAAGATAGAAGAGAGCCGGAAATCATCCAAAGAGGACAATCGATCACTAAAGGAAGGCCTGAAATCCACAGACCAGAAGATGGAAATAATGAATAAAAAGATGGACGAAAGTAGTCAATCCAACAAGGAGACCAACAAATCAATAGAGTCACTGAAGGCGGACTTAAACAATAAAATAGAAGAAACCAGTCGGTCCACGAATCAGAAAATAGAGGAAGGCCAGAAGGAGAGCCAGAAAAATATGGAATTATTGAAGGAGGAATTAAATGACAAGATAAATGAAACTAACAGGAGGATGGAAGACGGGCAGAAGAAAACTGAAGAAATATTAGAGAAGAGAATGGCCATAATGAAGGAAGACTTATCTGCAGAGTTGGGAATAAAAATTGATCAAACCAACCAGAAAATCGATGAAATTAATGCCAAAATTAGTCGAGACATCGAACTCATGCAAAATGACAACGAAAGAATATGGCAACAAATAAACATTAACAGTGACAAGGTGGAAGAAACTGCTAAAGATACGATCGAGACGGTTCGAAAGAAGATTAGGAGAAAATTTTAAAGAAACCGAAGAACGAGTGGCCATATTGACAACCGAAATTCATGTCGAAATATATGAAATACGAAAGGAAGGAGAAAGCACTAGTCAAAAATTAATACAGACAGAAGTAGACATCAACTGTCGTATCAGTGATGTTGAGAAGACACACAGTGCCCAAATAGGAATTATAGCGCAGGAACAAACTGAGATGAAGGTAGCGCAATCGACACTGAATGAAAAATGCGAGGAAGTTTCTGTCTGTGAAGGTGGACGCTATTAAACAACAAGTGAGTAGCGACAAAGATCAGTTAACGGAACGCCAGCAGAGAGAGTTGAATGATATCAGAGACGAGATGCATCGTCTGCGAACCATCCCAAACATCCTATCAGGACTAAGTCACTTAGAAGGCAGGGACCAAATTGAATTCCGTACATATGCTAAAAACCCATTAGAATTCTTGGAAAGGATAGAAGAGGTAATAAACCGTAATCGAGAAAGCAGGTGGTCCATCATCAAGGGAATGCTGGACGAATCCTTCAAGAACACTTTTGATAATTGGTGGACGGCAACCCATCATGAAGTAGGTAGCTACGATACCTTTAAGATGGCCTTTAAACAGAAATACTGGTCCTAAACAACCCAAAACATAATCAGAGATGACATAACGAATGGGAAATTTGATGTAAATGGCAGACAGTCAATGACTACATATTTCTTAGGCAAGATCTGTCTGGCTAGAAATTTAGCGCCAGCTATTCCAGAAGAATGCTTGGTTACTAAACTAGCGTATCATTTTAACCAAGGTATTTCACAAGGGAGGCTGAACTCGCAAATAAAAACTATTCAGGGGATGTGTGATCTACTAGAGAGTCATGAACGAGAAAGGTATTATCAGCGAAACCGTCAAGGACCTAGTCAAGTGTATGATCGGGGAGGGCCCGGAAATAATAACCCCACAAATCACAATGACAGAACCAGTCCAGGAAGAAATTTCAACAATCCACCACGGTTCCAAAACCAACCAGGACCACGCCAAAATGGAGGTGGCAATCACGTGGACAGAGGAAATTATAACAACCCCCGACCAAGTGGATACCAACGGGACACGCATTACAAGAGGGGTAACAATTACTATAGACCATACCACAACCAATCTCCCAATAATCAACAACGACATGGCAATGGGAGCCAAACCAATAATCAATTCCATAGGGTAAACTACGCCCACGCAAGCCGAGGTGGAAATCGAAGGAATTATTACCAAGGACGGCGGAGTTTTCCGAACCACCACAGTAACTCCAGCCACAGCGATCGAGAAGACCGAGAGTCAGGCTATAGGTCCAATAGAAGCGACAGCAGTGAAGGCAACAGACCAGACACACAGACAATGGAAACCTATCACCACGGACATGGGCCAGGAACCCATCGCATCTACTTCACAAGACAGGCATGCAAACGGTGACCTGCCTTTAAATGCCAACCGGCAGTGAAAAGATCAACCACACCCTCACTGAACCGGACTATTGGGTCTGACATTTTGGCAAAACATTTGGCTTATCTTAAAACATACCATAACAATTACCTCAAGAACATTAGAAAGGATTTAATGGAGGAGAAAGAAGATAGTATCGGAGACACGACTAACAGCGAAATCGCATATATATCTGTAAGAGTCAACGGAATAAATGCCACAGCAATGGTAGATACAGGGGCTAATGTATCGTTAATTGACAGATTGGAATTGAACAGGATACAGTCAGAAAATAAGACTACTATACCAACCTTACCCATTAACAACATAATACTTATTGGAGCCACTGGGCGTCAAAATAAAACTATTCGCCAACAAGTGCAACTGGACGTGTCAAGTAATGGAAAAACAATCCCAATGGTATTCCTTGTAGCTAGTGGACTACCATTCACATTACTCTTCGGCTGCGACATACTGCGGAGGTATACAGCCATAATTAATATGGATGAAAATACTGTAGTACTGAAGACAGAGGAAGTTGAATGGACTGCAAATTTAATAGAATATAGGAAGGCACCCTCAGAACATGTCATATATTATATTAGGGAAGGCCATGAACATAATAAAAGCTCCATCAACCAAGAACTTCGTAGCAATCCAGAGGAAGCATTATGGTTGGAAAAAATTAATGAAATCAGAGAATTCCAGACCAACAACAATAGCCATGAATTGACTTGTGAACAGCGTGACAAACTAATACAAATATACTATCGATACCGTCACGTATTCTCCGATACACCTGGTAAGATAAAGAATTTTCAGTGTGAACTAAAATTTAAGGACCGGACTGAATTCAAGAGGAAGTCCTACCCAATCGCTTTTTCCCTTAAGGAAGCCGTTCGTGAGGAAATCTAAAGATTGATAGAGAACGATATCATTGAAGTAAGCAATTCCCCGTACACTAATCCCATTGTAGCTGTACCCAAGAAAAACGGTGCAGTGAGAATTTGCTTGGATGCACGTGAAATTAATAAGTCCATAATCAATGACAGGACGTCGCCTGGAGAAATTGACGAGATACTAAAGATATTTTATGGCACCAGATATTACAGTATATGGGATACTGTCTGCGGTTATTGGCAGGTTGAATTGCACCCGAATAGCAGAAAGTTCACAGCATTTATTTTCGAAGGCCGTAATTATCATTTTAAAAGATTACCCTTCGGCCTAGTGAACTCGGTGGCCATCTTTGTCAAATGTATGGACGAAATACTGGGCCACAGCACATTACAATTTACGACAGTATATGTCGATGACCTATTAATAGCATCTAATAATTGGGAAGAGCACTGTAACCGGGTGGCACAAGTGTTAAAGAAGTTGGAAGACAACCGTATCACGCTCAAACTGGACAAATCACAGTTGATCGCAAAGGAAGTACAATTTTTGGGGTTCAACTTATCAGAGTATGGAATTACACCATCCCAAGAAAAGATGGAAGCAATCCAGCGTTTCCCAGTACCAAAAAATAAAAAGCAATTACAATCGTTCCTCGGAATCTGTAATTATTATCGAAAGTTCCAGAACAACTATTCTGAACTAACGGCTCGATTTTCGTCACAACTATCCTCAAAGGAAAAATGGAAGTGGGGGTCTGATCAAGACTCTACCTTTGAGTTAATTAAGGAAAAGTTTCTCGACACTGTCATGCTGCACCCATCCTAATTTTGAGAGGCAGTTTTTTATGAACTGTGATGCTAGCGATCTAAGCCTTGGTTCGGTGTTATACCAAGAGGACCAAGAAGGTAATCACCAAGTAATCAGTTTCGCAAGCCGAACTTTAAATAAATGTGAGCGAAACTACCACACAACTGAGAAGGAGTTGTTGAGTATAGTGTTTGCTTGTGAGAAATTCAGAACTTTTATATTGGGATATCCTATAACAGTGAGAACAGACCACAAATCTATTTCATTTCTTAAGAATTGCAGACTGAAGCATGGTAGATTAACAAGATGGACTCTTACACTCCAGGAATACAACATCCAGTGGGAGTATATACCAGGGAAGAGCAACATAGCGGCCGACGTGTTGTCCCGAGTAAACATTAATGCCCAGACATTCGAGGGAGAAAAGGGAACCATCGCAAAAGTCTACCACCTACTAAAAAACACGTCTGAACTCACCAACATTCTATCAGATATAAACACCCATCAAAACCAGGATCCCAAAATCTCACTAATTACTCAAAGATTGGCAAACAATGATGAGAAAATAACACAATTCTACTGTACTCATAACCAACTACTATTCACTAAACATAACAAAGATGGTGAACAATGGAAGGTGGTAATACCAAAGGCCCTGGAAAAGGAACTGACCATTGATTACCATATACGCTATGGTCACATGGGCGCAGTAAAGGTCGTGAAAGCATTACAAGAACACATACATTTCAAAGACATGAATAGGAAAGTTAGAAAGTATATCCAAAATTGTCATATTTGCCAGTTGGTAAAGTGCAGTAATGAAAAACGAGAAGGGGTGATGATACCTATTACATCGACAGGAAAGTTAGAGAAAATCTTTTTAGACATTTGTGGACCATTTCCACGAAGTGGTGGAAGGCACCAATATAAGTATATAATAATCATATTCGACCACTACACAAAATTCACCAAGCTATACCCAATAAATCGAGCTACAACAAACAAAATACTGGACATAGTGATATCCAAGTATATACCCGAAGTGGGTAAACCATTATCAATAATTACAGACCATGGGACACAGTTCCGAGGACGAAAGTGGCGGGAAATAGTAATCCATCAGGGTATAAAGACCTACAAAACATCGGTGTATCACCCCAACAGCAACCCTGCTGAGAGAGTGTTGAGAGAAGTAGGAAGGATCTTAAGAACCTACTGTCACAGCCAGCAGAGGAAATGGGAGGAGTATCTATCCCCGGCTGAAGACTTCCTAAACCTAGCCTATCATCAATCGACCGATGAGACACCTTATATGGCTATGTATGAGCTAAGACCACCCCGGGAAATTACAGAAATCATTAACTTTCCAATAGAAAAAGAGGTCAAATTCAATAGAACAAAATTTTACAATAACGCAGTTGAACGAGCTGACAAACTTAGGCTCAAATACAAAAAAATCGCAACCCAAAGTTATAAAGTATGAAGTGGGAGACAGAGTACTCATAGAAAACAGAGAACTCCCAAGTACAGTTGAGGGTATTGCGAAAAAACTGCTACTGCTATTCACAGGCCCATATACTGTAACCAAGAACAACCTCAATAATACTTATGAATTGCAAGACCCTATAACCAAAAAGATAAAGGGCACTTACAACCAAGCTTCAATGAAACGATATATCGGCGATTAAAATATAAGATTAAAAGTGAAAAAATAGCGATGAAAATTATTTTGTTATGGATATTATGTAAAAGATGAAAATATTTGTTATGGAGATGAAATGAAAGATGAAAATATACTTGTGAATATAACTGTTGACTACGTAAAAAATGAAAAATGAAATGTGGTCATGAAGATTATTGTTTATTAAAAAGTGAAAAATGAAAGTATAATTATGGAAATAAATGTTGACTAAAGAAGAAAGGATGTAATATTGCTATGAAGATTATTATGGGTTTATATTAAATGAGAAGTAACTGTATAACTATGAAATGAACATTGAATATATTGTAATTTTATAATGTGAAAAAATATGCTTCCAAAGAAGTTATGTAAAGGATTCGGAACATTGTATTTATAAATAATAGCGTACTAATAAAGGAGGAGTACCATACGAGACGGACACCCAAGATCTATGGCATAACTATATATAAATATGTAATTCCAAGAGCCACGTCAACAAGTAAATTTTAACATCCTACCCGTACTAATAAAGGAGGAGTACAATACGAGGCCGACACACAACATCCATGGCACAATTAATTCCAAGAGCCACGTCAACCAGTAAAAAGAACATCCTACCCGTACTAATAAAGGAGGAGTACCATACGAGACGGACACCCAAGATCTATGGCATAACTATATATAAATATGTAATTCCTAGAGCCACGTCAACAAGTAAAATTAACATCACACCCGTACTATAAAAGAGGAGAACTATACGAGACTGACACCCTACAACTATGGCAACAAAAATTTCCAAGAGCCGAGTCAACCAGTAATATTAACATCATACCCATACTACAAATGAAGAAAGAAGGAGCAAATAAGAAGTTGGAGGAGCAAAACTAAATAAGTATCATTGATGTAGACAAGCAACCACACACAACCACATTGTTTTCTAGTGTATTTTACTAGAGAAAAGCCAATACCACATGGACTATATATCAACTAAAACCATGAGAAAGGAGAAAAAATAAATGTATTTATGAATTATATCTAGAGGAATAAACCCTGAAATGAAGAATATGACGAGATGACGTTTAATGTGATACAAAGAGAAGAGATTAATCAATGGTGAAGAAGAATGAAAAGTAATATACTAACGAAGATAATCATGAGAGTATACCAGTGATGAAATGTAAAACAAACTATCCCTATAATATGTGAAGAATTTAGTCGAGTTGAATCAAGAAAAAGAGAGTATAACAATGTATAAACCGCAGATGCGTGAGTTAATCCCAAGGATATTTATTATTTGTCGGAAGAACGACCACTATTATTATTTTTTGATTATTTGAGATGAATTGACTGATGAATAATGCCAGCAATCATTTATTATTATTGAAGGAGATGATGTGCCTCCATATTTATTGAAGTTAGTATGGCCAGTGGAGTTGAATAGCCAAAGTGAGCCGCTCTGAACTGCCCCAGCTAAGCTTATGTTAGGGAATTAGGGAACTAAATAAACAAGGGAGATAATTACATAGAGAAGAAATAATTATGATTCAAATAGAAGAAAGTGAAGGGATATATGTAAAAAGCATGTGAATCGACATGGAAACGTACAACAATTGATGAATTCTTCAATGAAAAATAAATATACTGATTCAGAATTAATCAATTCTTATAGGAAGGCATATGTAACGTTACCAAATATGGTAGTTACATAAAATAAGCAAATATAACGTCAAGTGACAGGAAAGCATGAAAGTATTTCTAGATAAATAAAACTATGTGAACTAAAAGTGTGTATCTACAGATATATTAGTATAAAGTTCCGACTATGAAGGAGAAAGTGTAACATAGCAGCATCAAATACGAAATGAAGAAAGAAAATGACCGTGAGCCAAAATAAAATGTTAGTAACCAGGCCCAATAGGATCCAACAGTGAGGAGAACCAACAAAATAAGGACCAATAAAATCCAACAATGAGGGGAAATAACGAGAGTAATACCAATACCAACAACATAACGACAATACCAATAGGATTCCAACAGTGAGGGGAATCAACAAAAGAACTACAAATAAATCCCAACAGTGAGGGGAACAAATGAAGATAATGACTACAATGAAAATATTGAAGAAGACGTTCAAACCTAAAGAAGAAGGAAAGAAGAAGGACAAGGAAACATAACATGAAGAGAGAAGAAAATGGATAGACCATGCAAGGACTCATCATTCATCAAGTGTACTAGAGACAATACTAATAACTAAAAGAATAGTGATTGTCAACTATGAAGAAGCAGTGTTTGACATTTAAGAAATCACAAACAATTATAGTGAGTACTTAATATAAATGTGAAAACCTGTGACCAATTAACTAATTTTAACCTAATAAACCACACAAACAATTCCAGTGATAAGGTTTATAGTGGAAGAAAATGTGTTACTTTCATAGTGAAACATCAAGAATTAAATAGTCAAACATACACAGACAATTAGTGTGACTAATTTAATAAAGATTGTGATCCAAATAGATAATCATAAGACCACCAAAATAATATAAAATAAAACAGTTATATTATTATTCAGGGAACTGACAATAAAAATCTTTGTAAATTTCAAAAGAAATGTAACTGAATGCCACGGCAAAACAGAATACAATACAAAGAAAGGCCAGAGAAAGAAAAATAACAAACAAAGTAGTTTGTTAAATATCAAACAAATGTGACAGGAATTAGCTACAAACAATGACAAGAAAGATATTGTCATTAGTACAAAAATATTTGTATTATTGTTTAAGAAGAAGTAGTATAAACATGTGTATTAAAACAATTAAAATATTGTAATAGAATACCATACTGAAGTCATGTTAGTAGTAGCAAAATGCTGCATTTGAATATGTTGTACATTGTTACATAACCCCATAGGAAAGACACCTATGAAACAAAAAATCATACATGTTAGTTTAACCAAATAACCATCAACAATTATATCAATCAAGGATTTGTTATAAGTAATGATACACACTAGTAGACAGTGTATTATATTGAAATACAATACAAATAAAGCAGATCAAATATGATAGCACAAAGCTATAAGAAATGGAACCTAGTATGCCAAATTAGTTAAACAAAATACAGTATTAAAACAAGTACCAATGTTAATGAAAGTATTACCAGTAGTTAGATGAACATCTGGTACTACTATGAGAACAGATTATAAGTATAATGACAATAGTTTTGTAACCAAAATATTGTAAACTAGCTAACTATGAATACATAGCCAGAAGTAAGCAGAAACAATGTAACAAACTAGTTAAGCAAGATACTTTATTAAAGCTTGAACAAAGATTGATAAGAGTGTTACCAGTAGTAAGAGGGACACCTAATGCTACTTTGAGAACAGACCATGACCATGAGAATAGTCATTTTATATATATATATTATTAAAAACTAAATGACCATGATGGTGGAATCAGAATGTAAACAAACAATAAGGAGCAAGTTATTTATGCAAAATGCAACATACAAACTTGTTTAAAAGTAGATAAAAATGTTATCAAGGATCAGAAGAATGTCTGATACTACTTTGGAAATCTAAATCAAGTGTAGCAATAACAATTTAATTATGGTTTTAGCAAAAATAACTGACTACCATGCTATGACAATGTAAACAGACCCATTACTAGAAATTGAAGGGTTCTCAGATAGCTAAAAGCTAACAAATATATGAAGGGAATTAGGTACTATAATTGTACACTAATTGTATTTATTACATAATATACCTTATATAGAAAAACAATAAATAAAGTGACAATTGTAAGAAAAGAGATAGGAAGGTACTGAAACAATGTTAATAGTATATGATATACAGCCCTGTACATATACTAAAGTACAAATTCATATAAATAGACGTTTATATTATTGTTAGGTTACAATATCGATGTTATTAGATAAGAAAAAATAGTTTTAAGGACAATTGTGAATAATCAAATATGGACGCCAAAGACGCCATGACCAAATATTGTTTGGGTAACAATTATTCCCAAATTTTGTATTAAACAAGTTGAGATATAGACTCAGATCGTTTAATTAAAAGTGTTTTAGTGTAAATAGTTAAGTTTGGTGTAATAAACTTATTAAATATAAAATGCACCATAAAAATCGATAAAATCGTTATAGTGATTTAAATAATGGACGGATTATAATCTTGTTTGGACTTTAATTAAAGCGCAGGATGTCCGCAATTTATTGACACTAACCGTTTAACGATAAGACAAATATTAAGAAAGTTATTACGATTTTAAACTTTTTAATTATATTTTGTACCAGTGCCGACGTCATGTAATCTCAAACCCAAACGCCAAAATTGGTAAAAAATTAAAAATTTTAAGAAGACAAAGTACTTTGGGTCGGAGAGTTCAAACATTTCAGCCAATCGAATGAATGGAAATCGGCAGACAAGCCGCAGACGTTCCGACGGAGCGAGAGAGTCATCTATCAATCATCAAACAGACAGGACGTGTCACTCTCCGAACGAGATATGAAGAAGTTTATATTTTTGAATTGTGCGCGACATGTAAACATCAGTAATCAACACACATATAACCTATAAACAACACCAGCATTAACGAGTGCACTGTGCGGAGTGAATAATATTTAAATACGATCAGTGTACAATATCGATCGTATTTGCGAGTGTTGTGCGAAAAAATAAAACAGGGAGTACAATTTGTTTTATTAATTAACAATAAACCAGAAATAAAAGTTTCTGTAAATACTTAATGTTTATATACTACGCTAATCAGTAATAGCGAAGTATCATAATACTGATGGAATTTATCAGAATTAACGAAAGTATTATTTCGCAATTGTTAACATGATAAATAAATATTTTAATTATTTTTCATAATTAAAAGAATCACGGTTAATGTACTTATTACCAAATACGAGCATAGTGAATAGTCGCTCAATTGACTAACGTTGTTTTTTGATTTTCTATATTTGAAGATAAATATTTTAACTTTTATGCGAAAGAGTATTATATGCTACTGATAATTATGCATCAGAACTATTATAAATAATATGTATATGCTTAGATTAAGAAGAAATCAATATTCAAGATAATTAACTCTAATAACAATTCACGTTATGAGATAACCTTAAAATCATAACCGTAACTAGCCACCTTCTTTGTCACAAGTCTGTTCTCATATAATCCAAACCAGATGAAAACAATAACGAGAGTTTTTTTTTTAATAACTTTTTCTTTTGTAAATAAATAAATCCCACAGTGAATTATTAAAATATAGTAATACATTTTAGCAGTGCAAGCCAACGCACTTGTTAATTGTCAAGTAAATACTGTAGACTGTGTACGAATTCCCGCATACGATAATGCCATAATTATCTGTTATATGGTACTAATTTTCTATTTTAATATTTGTTTGTTTGTTTTTTATTTATTGTTCATTTAATCTCATTATAAAACGCCACATCTTGTACCTGGCATCATGCTACTTAAAAGAACCACACGAACTTGGTAATTAACTGATATAAGAGGACATAACCTCTCAAGATAAAAACTATTGTATAACCAACAGGGTTACCAGCCTTGAGGCTAAGGAGAGTCTTATTTTAAATTTTGTTCATTGTAATTATTGTCAGTAAAATTATTAGTAACTGATTGTCAATTTTTAAAAGATTTTATAACTTGATTAACTGTTAATAAACCTCTACATTTTGTTACCAGTGGAAAAAGAGTTTAATTTCAAACTTAAAATAATTCATTTATTAATAGTCAGTTCTACCAAAGGGTGGCGGAAGAATTCAAATATTTCTGATAACTCAGAACTTTCGTTAGCTATTATATCATTTTATTGTGCATGCTAATAACATTGGATATTCAAACAGAATATCTACTCGTATATGTAGCGTGTGTGTTACAGCTGAGCCGTCACCGAACAGAACAACAATATCCACGCATGGTAAGTGGGGGGAGGTTACTAACGGAGTGCGAAAAATATCTTTAAATTAATGGAACTAACCATCGATACCCACACATTTGTCAATCGCAATCAAACTAATAATAATAATTATAATTTGAACATTTTTTTTTTTCATACATTATTGTAGATACCGGTGCGTATCTATAAGTAACACCATTACAATACTATACCTACACATCTACAATATTCCATTAAAGATTGGCGCCCAACGTCTGAGCGCGGATTAGGGAAAAAACGTACAATAACCAATAATCTAATAACCCCAATCCGTCAAGAGACTGCAAGTACATTGCCAGCAACAAGATGTACAACACAAGGAGATCAACATCGAGAAAGAGAGCAACAGAGGCAGATAGGGAGGCCAGGATGGAAGAAAAGGAGGCAACATCAACGGAAGACGTTGAAGAAATTCTCTTGGAAATAGAGGACAAACCACTTGAACCGGCGGAGGAGGTTCAACAACCAGACGAGGAGGAACCGGAAATCATACCACAGGAAGTTCTACCGGAAGTAAGCCAACCTAAACAACCAATGGCACCAGGAGGAATCGACTTCATGGAAATGTTCAAAATGATGATGGAGAAGATAGAAGAGAGCCGGAAATCATCCAAAGAGGACAATCGATCACTAAAGGAAGGCCTGAAATCCACAGACCAGAAGATGGAAATAATGAATAAAAAGATGGACGAAAGTAGTCAATCCAACAAGGAGACCAACAAATCAATAGAGTCACTGAAGGCGGACTTAAACAATAAAATAGAAGAAACCAGTCGGTCCACGAATCAGAAAATAGAGGAAGGCCAGAAGGAGAGCCAGAAAAATATGGAATTATTGAAGGAGGAATTAAATGACAAGATAAATGAAACTAACAGGAGGATGGAAGACGGGCAGAAGAAAACTGAAGAAATATTAGAGAAGAGAATGGCCATAATGAAGGAAGACTTATCTGCAGAGTTGGGAATAAAAATTGATCAAACCAACCAGAAAATCGATGAAATTAATGCCAAAATTAGTCGAGACATCGAACTCATGCAAAATGACAACGAAAGAATATGGCAACAAATAAACATTAACAGTGACAAGGTGGAAGAAACTGCTAAAGATACGATCGAGACGGTTCGAAAGAAGATTAGGAGAAAATTTTAAAGAAACCGAAGAACGAGTGGCCATATTGACAACCGAAATTCATGTCGAAATATATGAAATACGAAAGGAAGGAGAAAGCACTAGTCAAAAATTAATACAGACAGAAGTAGACATCAACTGTCGTATCAGTGATGTTGAGAAGACACACAGTGCCCAAATAGGAATTATAGCGCAGGAACAAACTGAGATGAAGGTAGCGCAATCGACACTGAATGAAAAATGCGAGGAAGTTTCTGTCTGTGAAGGTGGACGCTATTAAACAACAAGTGAGTAGCGACAAAGATCAGTTAACGGAACGCCAGCAGAGAGAGTTGAATGATATCAGAGACGAGATGCATCGTCTGCGAACCATCCCAAACATCCTATCAGGACTAAGTCACTTAGAAGGCAGGGACCAAATTGAATTCCGTACATATGCTAAAAACCCATTAGAATTCTTGGAAAGGATAGAAGAGGTAATAAACCGTAATCGAGAAAGCAGGTGGTCCATCATCAAGGGAATGCTGGACGAATCCTTCAAGAACACTTTTGATAATTGGTGGACGGCAACCCATCATGAAGTAGGTAGCTACGATACCTTTAAGATGGCCTTTAAACAGAAATACTGGTCCTAAACAACCCAAAACATAATCAGAGATGACATAACGAATGGGAAATTTGATGTAAATGGCAGACAGTCAATGACTACATATTTCTTAGGCAAGATCTGTCTGGCTAGAAATTTAGCGCCAGCTATTCCAGAAGAATGCTTGGTTACTAAACTAGCGTATCATTTTAACCAAGGTATTTCACAAGGGAGGCTGAACTCGCAAATAAAAACTATTCAGGGGATGTGTGATCTACTAGAGAGTCATGAACGAGAAAGGTATTATCAGCGAAACCGTCAAGGACCTAGTCAAGTGTATGATCGGGGAGGGCCCGGAAATAATAACCCCACAAATCACAATGACAGAACCAGTCCAGGAAGAAATTTCAACAATCCACCACGGTTCCAAAACCAACCAGGACCACGCCAAAATGGAGGTGGCAATCACGTGGACAGAGGAAATTATAACAACCCCCGACCAAGTGGATACCAACGGGACACGCATTACAAGAGGGGTAACAATTACTATAGACCATACCACAACCAATCTCCCAATAATCAACAACGACATGGCAATGGGAGCCAAACCAATAATCAATTCCATAGGGTAAACTACGCCCACGCAAGCCGAGGTGGAAATCGAAGGAATTATTACCAAGGACGGCGGAGTTTTCCGAACCACCACAGTAACTCCAGCCACAGCGATCGAGAAGACCGAGAGTCAGGCTATAGGTCCAATAGAAGCGACAGCAGTGAAGGCAACAGACCAGACACACAGACAATGGAAACCTATCACCACGGACATGGGCCAGGAACCCATCGCATCTACTTCACAAGACAGGCATGCAAACGGTGACCTGCCTTTAAATGCCAACCGGCAGTGAAAAGATCAACCACACCCTCACTGAACCGGACTATTGGGTCTGACATTTTGGCAAAACATTTGGCTTATCTTAAAACATACCATAACAATTACCTCAAGAACATTAGAAAGGATTTAATGGAGGAGAAAGAAGATAGTATCGGAGACACGACTAACAGCGAAATCGCATATATATCTGTAAGAGTCAACGGAATAAATGCCACAGCAATGGTAGATACAGGGGCTAATGTATCGTTAATTGACAGATTGGAATTGAACAGGATACAGTCAGAAAATAAGACTACTATACCAACCTTACCCATTAACAACATAATACTTATTGGAGCCACTGGGCGTCAAAATAAAACTATTCGCCAACAAGTGCAACTGGACGTGTCAAGTAATGGAAAAACAATCCCAATGGTATTCCTTGTAGCTAGTGGACTACCATTCACATTACTCTTCGGCTGCGACATACTGCGGAGGTATACAGCCATAATTAATATGGATGAAAATACTGTAGTACTGAAGACAGAGGAAGTTGAATGGACTGCAAATTTAATAGAATATAGGAAGGCACCCTCAGAACATGTCATATATTATATTAGGGAAGGCCATGAACATAATAAAAGCTCCATCAACCAAGAACTTCGTAGCAATCCAGAGGAAGCATTATGGTTGGAAAAAATTAATGAAATCAGAGAATTCCAGACCAACAACAATAGCCATGAATTGACTTGTGAACAGCGTGACAAACTAATACAAATATACTATCGATACCGTCACGTATTCTCCGATACACCTGGTAAGATAAAGAATTTTCAGTGTGAACTAAAATTTAAGGACCGGACTGAATTCAAGAGGAAGTCCTACCCAATCGCTTTTTCCCTTAAGGAAGCCGTTCGTGAGGAAATCTAAAGATTGATAGAGAACGATATCATTGAAGTAAGCAATTCCCCGTACACTAATCCCATTGTAGCTGTACCCAAGAAAAACGGTGCAGTGAGAATTTGCTTGGATGCACGTGAAATTAATAAGTCCATAATCAATGACAGGACGTCGCCTGGAGAAATTGACGAGATACTAAAGATATTTTATGGCACCAGATATTACAGTATATGGGATACTGTCTGCGGTTATTGGCAGGTTGAATTGCACCCGAATAGCAGAAAGTTCACAGCATTTATTTTCGAAGGCCGTAATTATCATTTTAAAAGATTACCCTTCGGCCTAGTGAACTCGGTGGCCATCTTTGTCAAATGTATGGACGAAATACTGGGCCACAGCACATTACAATTTACGACAGTATATGTCGATGACCTATTAATAGCATCTAATAATTGGGAAGAGCACTGTAACCGGGTGGCACAAGTGTTAAAGAAGTTGGAAGACAACCGTATCACGCTCAAACTGGACAAATCACAGTTGATCGCAAAGGAAGTACAATTTTTGGGGTTCAACTTATCAGAGTATGGAATTACACCATCCCAAGAAAAGATGGAAGCAATCCAGCGTTTCCCAGTACCAAAAAATAAAAAGCAATTACAATCGTTCCTCGGAATCTGTAATTATTATCGAAAGTTCCAGAACAACTATTCTGAACTAACGGCTCGATTTTCGTCACAACTATCCTCAAAGGAAAAATGGAAGTGGGGGTCTGATCAAGACTCTACCTTTGAGTTAATTAAGGAAAAGTTTCTCGACACTGTCATGCTGCACCCATCCTAATTTTGAGAGGCAGTTTTTTATGAACTGTGATGCTAGCGATCTAAGCCTTGGTTCGGTGTTATACCAAGAGGACCAAGAAGGTAATCACCAAGTAATCAGTTTCGCAAGCCGAACTTTAAATAAATGTGAGCGAAACTACCACACAACTGAGAAGGAGTTGTTGAGTATAGTGTTTGCTTGTGAGAAATTCAGAACTTTTATATTGGGATATCCTATAACAGTGAGAACAGACCACAAATCTATTTCATTTCTTAAGAATTGCAGACTGAAGCATGGTAGATTAACAAGATGGACTCTTACACTCCAGGAATACAACATCCAGTGGGAGTATATACCAGGGAAGAGCAACATAGCGGCCGACGTGTTGTCCCGAGTAAACATTAATGCCCAGACATTCGAGGGAGAAAAGGGAACCATCGCAAAAGTCTACCACCTACTAAAAAACACGTCTGAACTCACCAACATTCTATCAGATATAAACACCCATCAAAACCAGGATCCCAAAATCTCACTAATTACTCAAAGATTGGCAAACAATGATGAGAAAATAACACAATTCTACTGTACTCATAACCAACTACTATTCACTAAACATAACAAAGATGGTGAACAATGGAAGGTGGTAATACCAAAGGCCCTGGAAAAGGAACTGACCATTGATTACCATATACGCTATGGTCACATGGGCGCAGTAAAGGTCGTGAAAGCATTACAAGAACACATACATTTCAAAGACATGAATAGGAAAGTTAGAAAGTATATCCAAAATTGTCATATTTGCCAGTTGGTAAAGTGCAGTAATGAAAAACGAGAAGGGGTGATGATACCTATTACATCGACAGGAAAGTTAGAGAAAATCTTTTTAGACATTTGTGGACCATTTCCACGAAGTGGTGGAAGGCACCAATATAAGTATATAATAATCATATTCGACCACTACACAAAATTCACCAAGCTATACCCAATAAATCGAGCTACAACAAACAAAATACTGGACATAGTGATATCCAAGTATATACCCGAAGTGGGTAAACCATTATCAATAATTACAGACCATGGGACACAGTTCCGAGGACGAAAGTGGCGGGAAATAGTAATCCATCAGGGTATAAAGACCTACAAAACATCGGTGTATCACCCCAACAGCAACCCTGCTGAGAGAGTGTTGAGAGAAGTAGGAAGGATCTTAAGAACCTACTGTCACAGCCAGCAGAGGAAATGGGAGGAGTATCTATCCCCGGCTGAAGACTTCCTAAACCTAGCCTATCATCAATCGACCGATGAGACACCTTATATGGCTATGTATGAGCTAAGACCACCCCGGGAAATTACAGAAATCATTAACTTTCCAATAGAAAAAGAGGTCAAATTCAATAGAACAAAATTTTACAATAACGCAGTTGAACGAGCTGACAAACTTAGGCTCAAATACAAAAAAATCGCAACCCAAAGTTATAAAGTATGAAGTGGGAGACAGAGTACTCATAGAAAACAGAGAACTCCCAAGTACAGTTGAGGGTATTGCGAAAAAACTGCTACTGCTATTCACAGGCCCATATACTGTAACCAAGAACAACCTCAATAATACTTATGAATTGCAAGACCCTATAACCAAAAAGATAAAGGGCACTTACAACCAAGCTTCAATGAAACGATATATCGGCGATTAAAATATAAGATTAAAAGTGAAAAAATAGCGATGAAAATTATTTTGTTATGGATATTATGTAAAAGATGAAAATATTTGTTATGGAGATGAAATGAAAGATGAAAATATACTTGTGAATATAACTGTTGACTACGTAAAAAATGAAAAATGAAATGTGGTCATGAAGATTATTGTTTATTAAAAAGTGAAAAATGAAAGTATAATTATGGAAATAAATGTTGACTAAAGAAGAAAGGATGTAATATTGCTATGAAGATTATTATGGGTTTATATTAAATGAGAAGTAACTGTATAACTATGAAATGAACATTGAATATATTGTAATTTTATAATGTGAAAAAATATGCTTCCAAAGAAGTTATGTAAAGGATTCGGAACATTGTATTTATAAATAATAGCGTACTAATAAAGGAGGAGTACCATACGAGACGGACACCCAAGATCTATGGCATAACTATATATAAATATGTAATTCCAAGAGCCACGTCAACAAGTAAATTTTAACATCCTACCCGTACTAATAAAGGAGGAGTACAATACGAGGCCGACACACAACATCCATGGCACAATTAATTCCAAGAGCCACGTCAACCAGTAAAAAGAACATCCTACCCGTACTAATAAAGGAGGAGTACCATACGAGACGGACACCCAAGATCTATGGCATAACTATATATAAATATGTAATTCCTAGAGCCACGTCAACAAGTAAAATTAACATCACACCCGTACTATAAAAGAGGAGAACTATACGAGACTGACACCCTACAACTATGGCAACAAAAATTTCCAAGAGCCGAGTCAACCAGTAATATTAACATCATACCCATACTACAAATGAAGAAAGAAGGAGCAAATAAGAAGTTGGAGGAGCAAAACTAAATAAGTATCATTGATGTAGACAAGCAACCACACACAACCACATTGTTTTCTAGTGTATTTTACTAGAGAAAAGCCAATACCACATGGACTATATATCAACTAAAACCATGAGAAAGGAGAAAAAATAAATGTATTTATGAATTATATCTAGAGGAATAAACCCTGAAATGAAGAATATGACGAGATGACGTTTAATGTGATACAAAGAGAAGAGATTAATCAATGGTGAAGAAGAATGAAAAGTAATATACTAACGAAGATAATCATGAGAGTATACCAGTGATGAAATGTAAAACAAACTATCCCTATAATATGTGAAGAATTTAGTCGAGTTGAATCAAGAAAAAGAGAGTATAACAATGTATAAACCGCAGATGCGTGAGTTAATCCCAAGGATATTTATTATTTGTCGGAAGAACGACCACTATTATTATTTTTTGATTATTTGAGATGAATTGACTGATGAATAATGCCAGCAATCATTTATTATTATTGAAGGAGATGATGTGCCTCCATATTTATTGAAGTTAGTATGGCCAGTGGAGTTGAATAGCCAAAGTGAGCCGCTCTGAACTGCCCCAGCTAAGCTTATGTTAGGGAATTAGGGAACTAAATAAACAAGGGAGATAATTACATAGAGAAGAAATAATTATGATTCAAATAGAAGAAAGTGAAGGGATATATGTAAAAAGCATGTGAATCGACATGGAAACGTACAACAATTGATGAATTCTTCAATGAAAAATAAATATACTGATTCAGAATTAATCAATTCTTATAGGAAGGCATATGTAACGTTACCAAATATGGTAGTTACATAAAATAAGCAAATATAACGTCAAGTGACAGGAAAGCATGAAAGTATTTCTAGATAAATAAAACTATGTGAACTAAAAGTGTGTATCTACAGATATATTAGTATAAAGTTCCGACTATGAAGGAGAAAGTGTAACATAGCAGCATCAAATACGAAATGAAGAAAGAAAATGACCGTGAGCCAAAATAAAATGTTAGTAACCAGGCCCAATAGGATCCAACAGTGAGGAGAACCAACAAAATAAGGACCAATAAAATCCAACAATGAGGGGAAATAACGAGAGTAATACCAATACCAACAACATAACGACAATACCAATAGGATTCCAACAGTGAGGGGAATCAACAAAAGAACTACAAATAAATCCCAACAGTGAGGGGAACAAATGAAGATAATGACTACAATGAAAATATTGAAGAAGACGTTCAAACCTAAAGAAGAAGGAAAGAAGAAGGACAAGGAAACATAACATGAAGAGAGAAGAAAATGGATAGACCATGCAAGGACTCATCATTCATCAAGTGTACTAGAGACAATACTAATAACTAAAAGAATAGTGATTGTCAACTATGAAGAAGCAGTGTTTGACATTTAAGAAATCACAAACAATTATAGTGAGTACTTAATATAAATGTGAAAACCTGTGACCAATTAACTAATTTTAACCTAATAAACCACACAAACAATTCCAGTGATAAGGTTTATAGTGGAAGAAAATGTGTTACTTTCATAGTGAAACATCAAGAATTAAATAGTCAAACATACACAGACAATTAGTGTGACTAATTTAATAAAGATTGTGATCCAAATAGATAATCATAAGACCACCAAAATAATATAAAATAAAACAGTTATATTATTATTCAGGGAACTGACAATAAAAATCTTTGTAAATTTCAAAAGAAATGTAACTGAATGCCACGGCAAAACAGAATACAATACAAAGAAAGGCCAGAGAAAGAAAAATAACAAACAAAGTAGTTTGTTAAATATCAAACAAATGTGACAGGAATTAGCTACAAACAATGACAAGAAAGATATTGTCATTAGTACAAAAATATTTGTATTATTGTTTAAGAAGAAGTAGTATAAACATGTGTATTAAAACAATTAAAATATTGTAATAGAATACCATACTGAAGTCATGTTAGTAGTAGCAAAATGCTGCATTTGAATATGTTGTACATTGTTACATAACCCCATAGGAAAGACACCTATGAAACAAAAAATCATACATGTTAGTTTAACCAAATAACCATCAACAATTATATCAATCAAGGATTTGTTATAAGTAATGATACACACTAGTAGACAGTGTATTATATTGAAATACAATACAAATAAAGCAGATCAAATATGATAGCACAAAGCTATAAGAAATGGAACCTAGTATGCCAAATTAGTTAAACAAAATACAGTATTAAAACAAGTACCAATGTTAATGAAAGTATTACCAGTAGTTAGATGAACATCTGGTACTACTATGAGAACAGATTATAAGTATAATGACAATAGTTTTGTAACCAAAATATTGTAAACTAGCTAACTATGAATACATAGCCAGAAGTAAGCAGAAACAATGTAACAAACTAGTTAAGCAAGATACTTTATTAAAGCTTGAACAAAGATTGATAAGAGTGTTACCAGTAGTAAGAGGGACACCTAATGCTACTTTGAGAACAGACCATGACCATGAGAATAGTCATTTTATATATATATATTATTAAAAACTAAATGACCATGATGGTGGAATCAGAATGTAAACAAACAATAAGGAGCAAGTTATTTATGCAAAATGCAACATACAAACTTGTTTAAAAGTAGATAAAAATGTTATCAAGGATCAGAAGAATGTCTGATACTACTTTGGAAATCTAAATCAAGTGTAGCAATAACAATTTAATTATGGTTTTAGCAAAAATAACTGACTACCATGCTATGACAATGTAAACAGACCCATTACTAGAAATTGAAGGGTTCTCAGATAGCTAAAAGCTAACAAATATATGAAGGGAATTAGGTACTATAATTGTACACTAATTGTATTTATTACATAATATACCTTATATAGAAAAACAATAAATAAAGTGACAATTGTAAGAAAAGAGATAGGAAGGTACTGAAACAATGTTAATAGTATATGATATACAGCCCTGTACATATACTAAAGTACAAATTCATATAAATAGACGTTTATATTATTGTTAGGTTACAATATCGATGTTATTAGATAAGAAAAAATAGTTTTAAGGACAATTGTGAATAATCAAATATGGACGCCAAAGACGCCATGACCAAATATTGTTTGGGTAACAATTATTCCCAAATTTTGTATTAAACAAGTTGAGATATAGACTCAGATCGTTTAATTAAAAGTGTTTTAGTGTAAATAGTTAAGTTTGGTGTAATAAACTTATTAAATATAAAATGCACCATAAAAATCGATAAAATCGTTATAGTGATTTAAATAATGGACGGATTATAATCTTGTTTGGACTTTAATTAAAGCGCAGGATGTCCGCAATTTATTGACACTAACCGTTTAACGATAAGACAAATATTAAGAAAGTTATTACGATTTTAAACTTTTTAATTATATTTTGTACCAGTGCCGACGTCATGTAATCTCAAACCCAAACGCCAAAATTGGTAAAAAATTAAAAATTTTAAGAAGACAAAGTACTTTGGGTCGGAGAGTTCAAACATTTCAGCCAATCGAATGAATGGAAATCGGCAGACAAGCCGCAGACGTTCCGACGGAGCGAGAGAGTCATCTATCAATCATCAAACAGACAGGACGTGTCACTCTCCGAACGAGATATGAAGAAGTTTATATTTTTGAATTGTGCGCGACATGTAAACATCAGTAATCAACACACATATAACCTATAAACAACACCAGCATTAACGAGTGCACTGTGCGGAGTGAATAATATTTAAATACGATCAGTGTACAATATCGATCGTATTTGCGAGTGTTGTGCGAAAAAATAAAACAGGGAGTACAATTTGTTTTATTAATTAACAATAAACCAGAAATAAAAGTTTCTGTAAATACTTAATGTTTATATACTACGCTAATCAGTAATAGCGAAGTATCATAATACTGATGGAATTTATCAGAATTAACGAAAGTATTATTTCGCAATTGTTAACATGATAAATAAATATTTTAATTATTTTTCATAATTAAAAGAATCACGGTTAATGTACTTATTACCAAATACGAGCATAGTGAATAGTCGCTCAATTGACTAACGTTGTTTTTTGATTTTCTATATTTGAAGATAAATATTTTAACTTTTATGCGAAAGAGTATTATATGCTACTGATAATTATGCATCAGAACTATTATAAATAATATGTATATGCTTAGATTAAGAAGAAATCAATATTCAAGATAATTAACTCTAATAACAATTCACGTTATGAGATAACCTTAAAATCATAACCGTAACTAGCCACCTTCTTTGTCACAAGTCTGTTCTCATATAATCCAAACCAGATGAAAACAATAACGAGAGTTTTTTTTTTAATAACTTTTTCTTTTGTAAATAAATAAATCCCACAGTGAATTATTAAAATATAGTAATACATTTTAGCAGTGCAAGCCAACGCACTTGTTAATTGTCAAGTAAATACTGTAGACTGTGTACGAATTCCCGCATATGATAATGCCATAATTATCTGTTATATGGTACTAATTTTCTATTTTAATATTTGTTTGTTTGTTTTTTATTTATTGTTCATTTAATCTCATTATAAAACGCCACATCTTGTACCTGGCATCATGCTACTTAAAAGAACCACACGAACTTGGTAATTAACTGATATAAGAGGACATAACCTCTCAAGATAAAAACTATTGTATAACCAACAGGGTTACCAGCCTTGAGGCTAAGGAGAGTCTTATTTTAAATTTTGTTCATTGTAATTATTGTCAGTAAAATTATTAGTAACTGATTGTCAATTTTTAAAAGATTTTATAACTTGATTAACTGTTAATAAACCTCTACATTTTGTTACCAGTGGAAAAAGAGTTTAATTTCAAACTTAAAATAATTCATTTATTAATAGTCAGTTCTACCAAAGGGTGGCGGAAGAATTCAAATATTTCTGATAACTCAGAACTTTCGTTAGCTATTATATCATTTTATTGTGCATGCTAATAACATTGGATATTCAAACAGAATATGTACTCGTATATGTAGTGTGTGTGTTACAGCTGAGCCGTCACCGAACAGAACAACAATATCCACGCATGGTAAGTGGGGGGAGGTTACTAACGGAGTGCGAAAAATATCTTTAAATTAATGGAACTAACCATCGATACCCACACATTTGTCAATCGCAATCAAACTAATAATAATAATTATAATTTGAACATTTTTTTTTTCATACAACATTATTGTAGATACCGGTGCGTATCTATAAGTTACACCATTACAATACTATACCTACACATCTACAATATTCCATTAAAACGGATGTAAATAAATGTATGTATTATTGTTAGAATGCCAAACAAATGTATTTAGGTAAGAAATAATAGAGTTATAAGCGATTATAAACAATCGAATATGGTCGTTTGAGGACGCCATTACCAAATATTGTTGAAAAGTAATTACAACTATTTTCTGTATGAAAACGAACGAGAAATGGACTCGAGACGTTTAATAATGAGTGATATAGTGTAATTGGTGCAAAATATGGTGAAATAAACTTATTCATATTAAAATTCACCATATTAATTTGCGAAACGGCTTAGTGCGTTAATAATGGACGGATTTTATCCTTGTTTAGACTTTAATTAAAGCCGCAAGTGTCTGCGATCTATTGCCACTAACCATTCAACGATACGATCGATAATTAATAAAAAAGTTATAGCAATTATAAACTTTTCAGTTATTTTGTGTATCAACGCTTACGTCACATTTAATCTCTAACCCATACAAAAATTGGTAAAAAATAAAAGTTTTATTTAACTAAGGTGTTTTGGGGTAGAGAGTTCGACAATTTAAACCAATCAAATGACTTAAAATAACCAGACAAGCAGGAGACGCTTAGGTGAAGCGGTCAATCATCATAGAGTCGTCAAAGAGTATTCAACGAGCAAGGTTGATGAAGAAAATTGTTAAGTTTTATTTAAACAGTGCGCGTCACATTCAGAAGTTACGCTACACACATAACCTGCACACAACATAATAATAACGAGTGTCCAGTGTAAAGTGAATTAAATTAATAAACCGGCCAGTGTATAATAAAGGTCGTGTTTTGTGTTTTATAAATAACAGGGAGTACTCTATTTTTATTATTAAATGAATTAAATAGAAATAATAATTTTCGTTAGTGAACGAAGAATTATTGTTTGGGTACTGCACTAGTCAAAGAGTACCGAAGTGCATAACCAATGATGAAAATTATCAGAATTGAACAAATGAATTGTATCGTAATTGATAATTTAAATAAATGTTTTTTAATTTTATAGTGTTTGAAAAAATTAATATCAATTTAAATATTGAAAATACGAGTGTAATGAATAGTCACTCACTTGACTCATTTCGTTTGAATTGACGAATAAATAATTTATTGCGAAAAATATTCTAACCAACTGATAATTATACATCAGAAGCAATATAATTAAAATGTATGTGTTAATATTATTAAGAATTGAATGAATAATTAATTTATTCGAAATAACTACTTACTTTTGTTAACTAACCTAGAAATAACCTTGATAACTTTGTCACCAAATAAAGAATCTATTCTCAATTAATTTCAATCCAATGAAAGCTATCACAAGAGTTTTGTATTATAGATTTTTTCTCTTGCCAATAAATGATTTTTATAACTAATGAATATATAATAATAGTAATTTTTAACAGTGCAGCATAAAGCACGTGTTATCGAAACAACTGCTGTATGTACTCTACTCACGTACGATAGTACGAAATATATCGGTTTATGGTACCGACTTTTATAATTTCAATATTTGTTTGTTTTTTGTAGTAATTCTTTATTAAATGTTGTTAACTAAGATAACATCTTGTATCTGGTATCATGCAACTTCCAAGAACACACGAATTTGGTAATGTAACTGAGTAAAGAGGACATAACCTCTCTAACTAAAATTATTGTACCAGACCCCAGTGTTACCAGCCTTGAGGTTAAAAGAGCTCAAGAATTGTTAATAGTAATTATTGTTTTGTGAAGACATTATTAGTTGGTTGTTTGTTTTTTAAAAGAGTTAATGGCATTTCAGAATTGTTAATAAATCTCAAGTTATTTACCAAGTGGAACAGAGTTTTGATTTTTTTTTAAATAGTTTAATTTTCATAACCAGTTCTATCAGAAGGTGGCGGTAGAATTTGAATTTTCACTACAGTTCAAATTACAGTTAAATCATTATTTCATTTTATTGTGCATGTGTATTGTTTGGGATATTCAAATCGAATATCCGTATATGTGTATAAAGTGTATGTTGCAGCAGAAGAAGTCACCGAATAGAACATTGATAACATCCACATATGGTAAGTGGGGAGGTCAACAGTGAAGTGCTAAATACTCTTTTAAACTGAGAGAATTAAACGTGAACACCCACAACAACTACTAATAATCACAATCAAATTTAATAATTTAAATCTTATATTATATTATATTATATTATCGTTGCGACTAGATACGTTATAATATGTTGTAACGTAACAGATTTGAGGTCCCCAACGTTACATAAAAAATTAAGTAACTATGGTCTAGAACAATACCCCAATATTAAGGTTACTCAGTAATTAATACATCTGAGGTGTACATAAATTTAAAAGATGTAATAAATAATATAGGGGTGTAAAATATAAACATTGTATCAAATGGGAGGAGTTTAATATGTAATAATGAAGTGTAAAATACTATTCCAATTAATGTTTAATGTGTTGTAAATTGTACTTGTTATGCTGTAGCATGGTAGTGTTTACAGGATATTTATTTTATGTTTTGTGGATAGTAAGAGGGAACTGTTGTTTTATAGAAGTACTTAGTCAGTGGTACTCCTTTTATTTATGTTAAAATTGTCTTTAGACAATTAAGTATAAATACATGTGTTAGGTATTATATTATGTTAAATGTATTGACTGAAATTGATTAATGAAATTGTTTTGAATTAATGTTTGTAAACTTGACCAGGATGGCAATGAGTGTTTAAAAGTTGACAAGTAGTTCTTATAATTATGTTATAAAATAATGAAAGGTTCCAGGATGAATTAATTAATATAATAAATTAAAACCAGGAAATATAAATTAATGTAAGTAGCCATAAACCAATGACTATTTGTACAGTAGGTCAGGTAAAGAAAATTAAGTTAAAAACCAAACAATATAATAACAGTTGTAATAAAACCTATAGGCCTAAATTTAATATTTGTAAAAGGAAATTGATACCTTTTTAAGAAGTCCAGTCCAATGAAACTATAGTGAAACATATATGGTTTAATAAGGTAGATTGGGTGAGAGTTTTAGTTAATTTGGTATAATTCCAAGCATGGAGTATTTTATTAAAAAGGAGTAGTAATATTTTATAATTCTGGCTCTAGGATATCAAATATTATCCAATGACAGAAAGTAGTGGTTGTTAGGGTAACTAAAATGTAAAAAATCTTGTTGATATTCAATTATTCAATTGTTATATGCTATTGAGTTCAGATGAGGAGACACTTTTAAAAAGGATGATACAAATTAAAAAAAATGAATCAAAATTAATAAATTAAAGTCGAAACCTAATCCTATAAAACAAACTGATGAATAATAAATTAAATTAGATTTCAAAAATATAACCAAATACCTCTAAAAGGTCGAGAAATTCTTACTTCACTCATCAAGATAATTCCGTTGGATTTAGTATTAAACCCGATTTCCCATCTAACCAGGAGACTAATTGATGGAAGAAAAAAACCTAAATTAATGGAATTATAGAAAAAATATAAAAGGACCTGTTTCTGAAGAAATAAACCTCACTTTCAAGAAGGAAATTATAATACGACTCCAATTTCACCGAGACCGACAACCACAAGGATCGTAAGGGAAGAACGAAGGTCAGAAGAGTTCCCAGGGCTTTCCAGTACATCACACCGTCAATTTTATTTAGAATCTGAACACTTTTCTGGATGAAAGTAACCTAAAGTGTAATCTTCAACTGTTTGCAGACGTACAATGCTGCCTTGAGAGTCATCAACCCGGTAACACCAGCTTATTTTTAATTTTAATATATTAAGAACTAATAACCTTTTGTAATACTAAGTAACCTTAATTTTGCATTACCTGGCCTTACTAATCGTTAAAAGAATCACACGTACCCTGGGATAAGAGATATTTAATATTATATTTAATTTGTATAAAATAAAAGGAACCTGGTCAACTGAACAATCAATCCCTCATTGTATAATCGATATCATTCTATTGTAATCATGAAGAACACTGTTAGTTTGAATTAAAGTACAAAATAAATAAAGAATCCTTCTTGTATATGATGATGTTTTATGTTATTGTCGAATAGGTATTATATGTTGCGGGTGAAGTAATTTACAGGTAAAAGGGTGATTAAAATCTGGTGAACCAGTTAACCTAGAAGCAAGCCAATTACGAATGACAGCGCTCATAGTCAACAGCTGGAGAACGTGAGATTACCGAACTAGCGTGTTTCCTGCACAATTTTTGAATTGAATTGCACAATACGGACTGACTAGGGTTGGCGAGTATTCTTAATTCATTAAGTAAATACATGAAGTATATCATTGATATTGCGTAACCTTGTGTAATTAGGTAAAACCGTGTTATAGTATACATAAAAGTTATAATAACACCATAATAAATATATTTGTCTATTAAATTTGAGTTACAGGAGGTCACCTATAAGACTACATAAATAATATTTATAAATAACAGATTGATTAAAAACACGTAACATCAGCAAATTGTTACAATATATATATATATATGTATATATATATATATATATTGTAATCTACTATTTACAGATATAATATTTAGATAAGTACTGAGTTGTAGGCCTCACGTTGTAAGTGCCAATTTGTAACGTACTGGTTACCAATTTAATATTTTAAATATTAAGTATATAAAAATCTCGTGTTGGAGTACCTTTACTCCTCACTTTGTAGGCAAATTTGTAATATTCAATTACAAATATAAAAATTATATATGCCCTAAGTTGTTGGTGCCAATCTGTAATATAATTACAAATTTATAATATTTATAAATGTACTGAATGTAGGCCTCTTGTTGGAGACACCAATCTGTAACATTATTTTATTATAAATTGATAAATACTTTCCAAACTGTTGAGTGCCAAATTGTATAATAAAATAAACAATTAAAAAATTAAATAATATATTTCTTCTTTTCTTTTATTTAAATTAACTTACCTTGGTAAATTATTCAAATCAAACTTGGTACCAAAAAATAGGTATTGCCAACTTCTCTTCTATGGTTAAAAAAAACTAACATTCGAATATAAAAAAAAAATCATTAATTACTAAAAATAATTATACATACAAATTATATTCATCAATACTCTTTTATTTTTTTCTCTAAATTCCTTATATTTTCCTTTAAATCAAATTAAGTTAAATAACTTTCATCTTAAGTATATTTGTCCAGGCTAGTAAAATTTTTTCACTCAGTGGGTGGCATTCCTTCTTGAATTCAGGCATCAGTCTGATAGTGAAATTATTTATTTTTATAATCGTGTTGATCCTTTTCACTACAAAAATGTTTACGAAAATACCCTTTGTGAAGTACAAAACATCACAAAAAGAAAGTCAATTATAATATAATACAACAGTAAATTAAATCTAATATTACAAATAGTTCGTAATATTAACAGTGTCAGTTTATAGGTTATCTGTTTTTTGAGATGTTATTCTCCTTTAATAATTCTACAATACCAAGAAATAATAGTTCAAAATTGAAATAATTATAAAAATATTAGTGTCTTAGTTCAGTGATAGTGTAATTAATAATTCTTAAGTGTGTGGAAAGTGTAACAGTGAATTATTGGTAATCATTATTAAATCGTTTTTACTTCTATGTTCCATAAGGAAATGGAAGTATGGTGATGGCAAAAAAAATCGTGTTCGAGATAATTGCAGATTCTGATTGTACTACCCTCAAAACATAAAAAAATGTCGGTATGGAGAACCATACATGACTTCCATGGGTTAAGATTTATATTTAAAATCATTTTCGAAATGAAATATTACCATAGAAATTACTTCTTTCTACTTACTGCTTCAGCCTTAACCACAGTACTGTGGTCACTAACGTATACCACCTCACGTTATCGCACTTGATTTTCGCTGATGATGGAAGTCGATAGCATTGCCAAAACGTCTGGTTTTGTAGAAAACATTGGACTACGGCCAAACATCCAGGGAAGGAATTTTAACAAAGACTACTTCTTTGTTGCTGATAACGTTGTACACATATATATAAAAAATATCCATAAAATTAATGGCTTGTATAAGTTAATGTTTGATCTCCAAAAAGTAGTGCTCAAGTTTCCAAAGTTTTAGTATTATGATGTCCGTAATTAAAACATCAGAGCAGGTTTAGTGTGTATGAGGGTACACCGTGGAAAAAAAATTTTCAACATTTCCTATTGAGCGTTGCGTAGAATAAAGCTGCGAATCTACAATGTACGTTTCACAGAACAAACACGCAGAAAAGAAGGAGCGCTCGGAAGTCGCTCATGGACCCTCAGCATCTTGCAGGGACTTCATTCCCTAAAGACGAAAAGTCTGTCTATGAATCGTTCCTCTGTAAACTCGTGCAGTTACACTGCCCAGCGATCCACAGGAAGCAAATCACTATCCACACTGGACACTTTTTCGGCTTGCACGCATTATGTTGGTGTGGGTTTCGGCACTTTCCATTTAAAAAGCATGCAAATGTAAGAAAATAAACATGAGTGAGGCCAGAAATAATGCGAATTTTGTGTGTGTGTGTGTGTGTGTGTATGTGTGTGTGTGTGTGTGTGTCTTGCCTGCCTTTTTATTGCAGTAATCGTAATAATAAAATGGAAACATAAACATTACATAATTGAGATATGCTTGCCTGCCACGAACAATATATTTTCACTCATACATGATTTACATTAAAATTAAAAAATTATAATTTTATTGCCTGGCAACAAAATTATTTTATTTTTAACAATTACCATTATTTGAAAAAGTTTAAATGAATTTTCAAGTACTTTACTGTTGTTAAAACGTGCAAGGTTGCAGGTAAACTACCCCTTCCCCTTAACCGAACTTCACCAAAATCGAAAGGCCTTGAGATCTCTACAATTCAGGATGTATGCAAAAAATTATTTGATTCTGTTTGAATACGCGGCAGTTATCGTTCATCATAGAAAAAATTACTCTTGTTAAAACATAAAACGTTGCAGGTAAACTACCCCTTTCCCTTAACTGATCTTCACCAAAAATAATACGTCGTGAGAACTCTATAATTCAGGGTTGTATGCGAAACATTATTTGATTCTGTTTGAATTTGCGGCTGTTATCGTTTGCCATAGAAAAAAAATTACCCTTGATAAAAAAAAAGTTGCAGGTAAACTACCCCTTCCCCTTAACCGATCTTCACCAAAATCGAAAGGCCTTGAGATCTCTACAATTCAGGATGTATGCAAAAAATTATTTGATTCTGTTTGAATACGCGGCAGTTATCGTTCATCATAGAAAAAATTACTCTTGTTAAAACATAAAACGTTGCAGGTAAACTACCCCTTTCCCTTAACCGATCTTCACCAAAAACAATAGGTCGTGAGTACTCTACAAATCAGGGCTGTATGCAAAAAATTATTTGATTCTGTTTGCATTTGCGGCTGTTATCGTTTGCCATAGAAAAATATCGGTATGGAGAACCATACATGACTTCCATATTCTAA
Organism: Magicicada septendecula; assembly: GCA_034769895.1. NCBI lineage: Eukaryota > Metazoa > Arthropoda > Insecta > Hemiptera > Cicadidae > Magicicada > Magicicada septendecula. The sequence goes on along the minus strand of CM068373.1, from coordinate 296,820,511 downwards.
GATTTATATTTAAAATCATTTTCAGCCAAACAGCCAGGCTGTGTCTTACCTGCCTTTTTATTGCTGTATTAAATGAAAAATATTATATTACATTAAAATGAAAAAATTATAATTTTATTGCCTGGCAACAAAATTATTTTATTTTTAACAATTACCATTGTTTCAAAAAGCTTAAATAAATTTTCAAGTACTTTACTCTTGTTAAAACGTAAAAGGTTGCAGGTAAACTACCCCTTCCCCTTAACCGATCTTCACCAAAATCGAAAGTCATTGAGACCTCTACAATTCAGGGACGTATGCAAAAAATTATTTGATTCTGTTTGAATTTGCGGCTGTTATTGTTTGCCATAGAAAATACGCTTGATAAAAAAACGTTGCAGGTAAACTACCTCTTCCCCTTAACCGATCTTCACCAAAAACAATAGGTCTTGAGTACTCTACAAATCAGGGCTGTATGCAAAACATTATTTGATTCTGTTTGAATTTGCGGTTGTTATCGTTTGCCATAGAAAATACCCTTGTTAAAAAAACGTTGCAGGTAAACTACCCCTTTCCCTCAACCGATCTTCACCAAAAACAATAGGTCTTGAGAACTCTACAATTTAGGGCTGTATGCAAATAATCTTTTGATTCTGTTTGAATTTGCGGCTGTTATCGTTTGCCATAGGAAATACCCTTGTTAAAACATAAAACATTACAGGTAAACTACCCCTTTCCCTTAACCGATCTTCACCAAAATCAACAGATCTTGAGAACTCTATAATTCAGGGCTGTATGCGAAACATTATTTGATTCTGTTTGAATTTGCGGCTGTTATCGTTTGCCAAACAAACAAAATTACCCTTGCAAAAACCTTTTTACTTCCATATTCCTTAAGGAATGGAAGTATGGTGATGGCAAAAAAAATCGTGTTCGAGATTATTGCAGATTCTGATTCTACTACACTCAAAACATGAAAAAAAGTCGTTTTCCGAAAAGTGTCTGTGTGTGTGTCTGTCTGTCTGTCTGTCTGTCTGTCTGTGTGTCTGTCTGTCTGTCTGTAGATTTTTTTTCTATGGCAAACGATAACTGCCGCAAATTCAAACAGAATCAAATAATTTTTTGCATACAGCCCTGATTTGCAGAGTACTCGCGACCTATTGTTTTTGGTGAAGATCGGTTGAGGGAAAGGGGTAGTTTACCTGCAACGGTTTTTTTTTAGCAAGGGTAATTTTGTTTGTTTGGCAAACGATAACAGCCGCAAATTCAAACAGAATCAAATAATGTTTCGCATACAGCCCTGAATTGTAGAGTTCTCAAGATCTGCAGATTTTGGTGAATATCAGTTAAGGGAAAGGGGTAGTTTACCTGTAACGTTTTATGTTTTAACAAGGGTATTTCCTATGGCAAACGATAACAGCCGCAAATTCAAACAGAATCAAAAGATTATTTGCATACAGCCCTAAATTGTAGAGTTCTCAAGACCTATTGTTTTTGGTGAAGTTCGGTTGAGGGAAAGGGGTAGTTTACCAGCCACGTTTTTTGTTTTATCAAGGGTATTTTCTATGGCAAACGATAACAGCCGCAAATTCAAACAGAATCAAATACTGTTTTGTATACAGCCCTGATTTTTAGAGTACTCAAGACCTTTTGTTTTTGGTGAAGATCGGTTAAGGGAAAGGGGTAGTTTACCTGTAACGTTTTATGTTTTAACAATTGTATTTCATATGGCAAACGATAACAGCCGCAAATTCAAACAGAATCAAAAGATGATTTGCATACAGCCCTAAGTTGTAGAGTTCTCAAGACTTACTGTTTTTGGTGAAGATCGGTTGAGTGGAAAGGGGTAGTTTACCTGCAACGTTTTTTTAACAAGGGTATTTTCTATGGCAAACGATAACGGCCGCAAATTCAAACGGAATAAAATAATGTTTTGCATACAGTCCTGATTTGTAGAGTACTCAAGACCTATTGTTTTTGGTGAAGATCGGTTAAGGGTAAGGGGTAGTTTACCTGCAATGTTTTTTTATCAAGCGTATTTTCTATGGCAAACGTAACAGCCGCAAATTCAAACAGAATCAAATAATTATTTGCATACGTCCCTGAGTTGTAGAGATCTCAATGACTTCCGATTTTGGTGAAGATCGGTTAAGGGGAAGGGGTAGTTTACCAGCAACCTTTTACGTTTTAACAAGAGTAAAGTACTTGAAAATTTATTTAAACTTTTTGAAACAATGGTAATTGTTAAAAATAAAATAATTTTGTTGCCAGGCAATAAAATTATAATTTTTTCATTTTAATGTAATATAATATTTTTCATTTAATACAGCAATAAAAAGGCAGGTAAGACACAGCCTGGCTGTTTGGCTGAAAATGATTTTAAATATAAATCTTAGAATATGGAAGTCATGTATGGTTCTCCATACCGATATTTTACTTCCATGTTCCGTAAGGAAATGGAAGTATGGTGATGGCAAAAAAAATCGTGTTCGAGATTATTGCAGATTCTGATTGTACTACACTCAAAACATGAAAAAAAGTCGTTTTTCGAAAAGTGTCTGTGTCTGTGTCTGTCTGTCTTGTGTCTGTAGATTTTTTTTTCTATGGCAAACGATAACAGCCGCAAATTCAAACTGAATCAAATAATTTTTTGCATACAGCCCTGATTTGTAGAGTACTCACGACCTAATGTTTTTGGTGAAGATCGGTTGAGGGAAAGGGGTAGTTTACCTGCAACTTTTTTTTTTATCAAGGGTAATTTTTTTTTTTTTTTGGCAAACGATAACAGCCGCAAATTCAAACAGAATCAAATAATGTTTCGCATACAGCCCTGAATTGTAGAGTTCTCAAGACCTATTGTTTTTGGTGAAGATCGGTTAAGGGAAAGGGGTAGTTTACCTGCAACGTTTTGTTTTACCAAGGGTATTTTCTATGGCAAACAATAACAGCCGCAAATTCAAACAGAATCAAAAGATTATTTGCATACAGCCCTAAATTGTAGAGTTCTCAAGGCCTATTGTTTTTGGTGAAGATCGGTTAAGGGAAAGGGGTAGTTTACCTGCAACCTTTTTTATCAAGAGTAATTTTTTCTATGGCAAACGATAACAGCCGCAAATTCAAACAATCAAATAATATTTTGCATACGTCCCTGAATTTTAGAGATCTCAAGGACTCTTGATTTTGGTGAAGATCGGTTAAAGGGAAGGGGTAATTTACCTGCAACCTTTTACGTTTTAACAACAGTAAAGTACTTGAAAATTCATTTAAACTTTTCAAACCGTGGTAATTGTTAAAAATAAAATAATTTGTTGCCAGGCAATAAAATTATAATTTTTTCATTTTAGTGTAAATCATGTATGAGTGAAAATATATCGTGGCAGGCAAGCATATCTTAATTACGTAATGTTTACGTTTCCATTTTATTATTATGATTACTTTATTAAAAAGGCAGGGAAGACACACACACACACACACACACACACACACACACACACACACACACACACACACACACACACACACACACACACACACACACACACACACACGCACGCACGCACGCACGCACGCACGCACGCACGCACGCACGCACGCACACACACACACACACACACACAATTCGCGTTATTTCTGGCCTCACTCATGTTTATTTTCTTACATTTGCACGCTTTTTAAATGGAAAGTGCCGAAACCCACACCAACATAATGCGTGCAAGCCGAAAAAGTGTCCAGTGTGGATAGCGATTTGCTTCCTGTGGATCGCTGGGCAGTGTAACTGCACGAGTTTACAGAGGAATGATTCATAGACAGACTTTTCGTCTTTAGGGAATGAACTCTCTGCAAGATGCTGAGGGTCCATGAGTGACTTCCGAGCGCTCCTTCTTTTCCGCGTGTTTGTTCTGTGAATCGTACACTGTAGATTTGCAGCTTTACTCTAAGCAACGCTCAATAATAAATGTTGAAAATTTTTGTCCACGGTGTACCCTCATACACACTAAACCTGCTCTGATGTTTTAATTACGGAGATCATAATCTTAAAACTTTGGAAACTTGAGCACTACTTAATGGAGATCAATCATTAACTTATACAAGCCATTAATTTTATGCATATTTTTTATATATATGTGTGTACAACGTTATCGGCAACAAGGAAGTAGTTTTTGTTAAAATTCCTTCCCGGTATGTTTGGCCGTAGTCCAATGTTTTCTACAAAACCAGACGTTTCGGCAATGCCATCGACTTCCATCATCAGTGAAAATCAAGTGCGAAAACGTGAGGTGGTATACGTTAGTGACCACAGTACTGTGGTTAAGGCTGAAGCAATAAGTGGAAAGAAGTAGTTTCTACAGAAACATTTTATTTCGTAAATGATTTTAAATATAAATCTTAGAACTTGGAAGTCATATATGGTTCATGTATGGCAGTTTACGTGAAAAATTTTTTGTTGTAACAAAAGTAAAGTACTTAATTTTGATAAATAAAGTATCCTGATAAGAAGATATTAATAATCCACTGTAGAAACGTAGATGAAATATCTATAAATGAAGAGGCTAGTTGAACGGGGTGGGGGTAATTTTCTATAAATGAAAATTATAGTTGAAGGGGGAGGGGATAATTTTTATGTGTCCTACGTTATCGGCAACAAAGTAGTAGTTTGTTGTTAAAATTCTTTCCCGTGCTGTTTGGCCGTAGTCCAATGTTTTCTGCAAAACCAGACATTTCTGCAGTGCCGTCGACTGCCATCATCAGTAGAAATCGAGTGCGATAACATGTGTTGGTATACGTTAGTGACCGCAATACTATGGTTAAGGCTGAAGCAATAAGTGGAAAGAAGTAGTTTCTACAGAAACATTTCATTTCGTAAATGATTTTAAATATAAATCTTAGAACTTGGAAGTCATGTATGGTTCTCCATACTGATATTTTCGAAAAGTGTGTGTGTTTGTCTGTCTGTCTGTAGATTTTTTCTATGGCAAACGATAGCCGCAAATTCAAACAGAATCAAATAATGTTTCGCATACAGCCCTGAATTGTAGAGTTCTAAAGACCTATTGTTTTTGGTGAAGATCGGTTAAGGGAAAGGCGTAGTTTACCTGCAACGTTTTATGTTTTAACAAGGGTAATTTTTTTCTATGGCAAACGATAACAGGCGCAAATTCAAACAGAATCAAATAATGTTTTGCATACGTCCCTGAATTATAGAGAACTCAAGGCCTTTTGATTTTGGTGAATATTGGTTAAGAGAAAGGGGTAGTTTACCTGCAACATTTTATGTTTTAACAAGGGTAATTTTTCTTATGACGAATGATACCTGCCGCACATTCAAAGAGAATCAAATAATTTTTTGCATACGTTCCTGAATTGTAAAGGTATGTAGGCCTATTGATTTTGGTGAAGATCGGTTAAGGGAAAGGGGCAGTTTACCTGCCACGTTTTATGTTTTAACAAGAGTAATTGTTTCTATGACGAACGATAACTGCTGCACATTCAAACAGAATCAAATAACGTTTTGCATGCATCCCTGAATTGTATCAAGGCCTGTTGATTTTGGTGAAGATCAGTTAAGAGAAAGGGGTAGTTCACCTGCAGCATTTTATGTGATAACAATGGTAATTTTTATTTCCATGTTCCTTAAGGAAATGGAAGTATGGTGATGGCAAAAATAATTGTGTTCGAGATTATTGCAGATTCTGATTGTACTACACTCAAAACATGAAAAAAAGTCATTTTTTGAAAGGTGAGAGTGTGTGTGTGTGTGTGTGTCTGTCTGTCTGTCTATCTGTGTGTCTGTCTGTGTCCGTAGATTTTTTTTTTTGGCAAACGATAACAGCCGCAAATTCAAACAGAATCAAATAATCTTTTGCACACAGTACTGATTTGTAGAGTACTCAAGACCTATTGTTTTTTGTGAAGATCGGTTAAGGGAAAGGGGTAGTTTACCTGCAACGTTTTGTTTTTAATCAAGGGTAATTTTTTCTGTGGCAAACGATAACAGCCGCAAATTCAAACAGAATCAAATAATGTTTTGCATACAGCCCTGAATTGTACAGTTCTCAAGACCTGTTGTTTTTGGTGAAGATTGGTTAAGGAAAAGGAGTAGTTTACCGGCAACATTTTATGTTTTAAAAAGGTTATTTTCTATGGCAAACGATAACAGCCCCAAAATCAAACAGAATCAAATAATTGGTTGTATACAGCCCTGAATTGTAGAGTTCTCAAGATCTGTTGTTTTTTGTGAAGATCGGTTAAGAGAAAGGGGTAGTTTCCTAGCAACGTTTTATGTTTTAACAAGGGTATTTTCTATGGCAAATGATAACAGCCCCAAATTCAAACAGAATCAAATAATGTTTTGCATACGGGCCTGAATTCTGGAGTTCTCAAGATCTTTAGTTTGTGGTGAAGATCGGTTAAGGGAAAGGAGTAGTTTACCTGCAACGTTTTTTGTTTTAACAAGTGTATTTTCTATGGCAAACGATAACAGCCGCAAATTCAAACAGAATCAAATATTTGTTTGCATGTAACTCTGAATAGTAGAGTTCTCAAGACCTGTTGTTTTCGTTGAAGATCGGTTTAGGGAAAGGGTTAGTTTACCTGCAACGTTTTATGTTTTAACATGGGTAGTTTTTTATATGATGAAAGATAACTGCTGTAAATTCAATCAGAATAAAATAATGTTTTGCATACCTTCCTAAGCTATAGAGATTTCAATGTCTGTTGATTTTGGTGAAGATTGGTTAAGGGAAGGGGGTAGTTTACCAGCAACATTTTATGTTTTAACAACGGTAATTTTTTCTATGACGAACGATAACTGCCGCACATTCATACAAAACCAAATATTGTTTTGCATACGTTCATCAATTATAAAAGACTGAAGACCTGTTGATTTTGGTGAAGATCAGTTAAGGGAAATGGGTAGTTTACCTGCAATATTTTATGTTTTAACAAGGGTATTTTCTATGACAAACGATAAAAGCTGCAAATTCAAACAGAATCAAATTATTTTTTGCATACAGCCCTGAATTGTAGAGTTATCAAGACCTATTGTTTTTGTTGAAGATCGGTTTAGGGAAAGGGGTAGTTTACCTGAAACTTTTTTTTATCAAGGGTAATTTTTTTTATGGCAAACGATAACAGCCGCAAATTCAAACAAAATCAAATAATGTTTTGCATACATCCCTGAATTGTAGAGGTCTCAAGACCTGTTGATTTTGATGAAGATCGGTTAAGGGAAAGGGGTAGTTTACCTGCAATATTTTATGTTTTAACAAGGATAATTTTTCTTATGATGAATCATACCTGCCGCACATTCAAAGAGAATCAAATAATTTTTTGCATACGTTCCTGAATTGTAAACGTATGAAGGCCTATTGATTTTGGTGAAGATCGGTTAAGGGAAAGGGGCAGTTTACCTGCTACGTTTTATGTTTTAACAAGAGTAATTTTTATTTCCATGTATCCTGAAGGAAATGGAAGTATGATGATGGCAAAAATATTTGTGTTCGAGATTATTGCAGATTCTGATTGTACTACACTCAAAACAAAAAAAATCATTTTTTGAAAAGTGTGTGTGTGTGTGTGTCTGTCTGTCTATCTGTGTGTCTGTCTGTCTGTCTCTGTCCGTAGATTTTTTACTTCCATATTCCTTAAGGAATGGAAGTATGGTGATGGCAAAAAAAATCGTGTTCGAGATTATTGCAGATTCTGATTCTACTACACTCAAAACATGAAAAAAAGTCGTTTTCCGAAAAGTGTCTGTGTGTCTGTCTGTCTGTCTGTCTGTGTGTCTGTCTGTCTGTAGATTTTTTTTCTATGGCAAACGATAACTGCCGCAAATTCGAACAGAATCAAATAATTTTTTGCATGCAGCCCTGATTTGCAGAGTACTCACGACCTATTGTTTTTGGTGAAGATCGGTTGAGGGAAAGGGGTAGTTTACCTACAACGGTTTTTTTTTAGCAAGGGTAATTTTGTTTGTTTGGCAAACGATAACAGCCGCAAATTCAAACAGAATCAAATAATGTTTCGCATACAGCCCTGAATTGTAGAGTTCTCAAGATCTGTTGATTTTGGTGAAGATCGGTTAAGGGAAAGGGGTAGTTTACCTGTAACGTTTTATGTTTTAACAAGGGTATTTCCTATGGCAAACGATAACAGCCGCAAATTCAAACAGAATCAAAAGATTATTTGCATACAGCCCTAAATTGTAGAGTTCTCAAGACCTATTGTTTTTGGTGAAGTTCGGTTGAGGGAAAGGGGTAGTTTACCTGCAACGTTTTTTTAACAAGGGTATTTTCTATGGCAAACGATAACAGCCGCAAATTCAAACAGAATCAAATAATGTTTTGCATACAGCCCTGATTTGTAGAGTACTCAAGACCTATTGTTTTTGGTGAAGATCGGTTAAGGGAAAGGGGTAGTTTACCTGTAACGTTTTATGTTTTAACAAGGGTATTTCCTATGGCAAACGATAACAGCCGCAAATTCAAACAGAATCAAAAGATTATTTGCATACAGCCCTAAATTGTAGAGTTCTCAAGACCTGTTGTTTTTGGTGAAGATCGGTTGAGGGAAAGGGGTAGTTTACCTGCAACGTTTTTTTATCAAGCGTATTTTCTATGGCAAACGTAACAGCCGCAAATTCAAACAGAATCAAATAATTATTTGCATACGTCCCTGAGTTGTAGAGATCTCAATGACTTCCGATTTTGGTGAAGATCGGTTAAGGGGAAGGGGTAGTTTACCAGCAACCTTTTACGTTTTAACAAGAGTAAAGTACTTGAAAATTTATTTAAACTTTTTGAAACAATGGTAATTGTTAAAAATAAAATAATTTTGTTGCCAGGCAATAAAATTATAATTTTTTCATTTTAATGTAATATAATATTTTTCATTTAATACAGCAATAAAAAGGCAGGTAAGACACAGCCTGGCTGTTTGGCTGAAAATGATTTTAAATATAAATCTTAGAATATGGAAGTCATGTATGGTTCTCCATACCGATATTTTACTTCCATGTTCCTTAAGGAAATGGAAGTATGGTGATGGCAAAAAAAATCGTGTTCGAGATTATTGCAGATTCTGATTGTACTACACTCAAAACATGAAAAAAAGTCGTTTTTCGAAAAGTGTCTGTGTCTGTGTCTGTCTGTCTTGTGTCTGTAGATTTTTTTTTCTATGGCAAACGATAACAGCCGCAAATTCAAACAGAATCAAATAATTTTTTGCATACAGCCCTGATTTGTAGAGTACTCACGACCTAATGTTTTTGGTGAAGATCGGTTGAGGGAAAGGGGTAGTTTACCTGCAACTTTTTTTTTTATCAAGGGTAATTTTTTTTTTTTTTTGGCAAACGATAACAGCCGCAAATTCAAACAGAATAAAATAATGTTTCGCATACAGCCCTGAATTGTAGAGTTCTCAAGACCTATTGTTTTTGGTGAAGATCGGTTAAGGGAAAGGGGTAGTTTACCTGCAACGTTTTGTTTTACCAAGGGTATTTTCTATGGCAAACAATAACAGCCGCAAATTCAAACAGAATCAAAAGATTATTTGCATACAGCCCTAAATTGTAGAGTTCTCAAGGCCTATTGTTTTTGGTGAAGATCGGTTAAGGGAAAGGGGTAGTTTACCTGCAACCTTTTTTATCAAGAGTAATTTTTTCTATGGCAAACGATAACAGCCGCAAATTCAAACAATCAAATAATATTTTGCATACGTCCCTGAATTTTAGAGATCTCAAGGACTCTTGATTTTGGTGAAGATCGGTTAAAGGGAAGGGGTAATTTACCTGCAACCTTTTACGTTTTAACAACAGTAAAGTACTTGAAAATTCATTTAAACTTTTCAAACCGTGGTAATTGTTAAAAATAAAATAATTTGTTGCCAGGCAATAAAATTATAATTTTTTCATTTTAGTGTAAATCATGTATGAGTGAAAATATATCGTGGCAGGCAAGCATATCTTAATTACGTAATGTTTACGTTTCCATTTTATTATTATGATTACTTTATTAAAAAGGCAGGGAAGACACACACACACACACACACACACACACACACACACACACACACACACACACACACACACACACACACACACACACACACACACACACACACACACACACACACACACACAATTCGCGTTATTTCTGGCCTCACTCATGTTTATTTTCTTACATTTGCACGCTTTTTAAATGGAAAGTGCCGAAACCCACACCAACATAATGCGTGCAAGCCGAAAAGTGTCCAGTGTGGATAGCGATTTGCTTCCTGTGGATCGCTGGGCAGTGTAACTGCACGAGTTTACAGAGGAATGATTCATAGACAGACTTTTCGTCTTTAGGGAATGAACTCTCTGCAAGATGCTGAGGGTCCATGAGTGACTTCCGAGCGCTCCTTCTTTTCCGCGTGTTTGTTCTGTGAATCGTACACTGTAGATTTGCAGCTTTACTCTAAGCAACGCTCAATAATAAATGTTGAAAATTTTTGTCCACGGTGTACCCTCATACACACTAAACCTGCTCTGATGTTTTAATTACGGAGATCATAATCTTAAAACTTTGGAAACTTGAGCACTACTTAATGGAGATCAATCATTAACTTATACAAGCCATTAATTTTATGCATATTTTTTATATATATGTGTGTACAACGTTATCGGCAACAAGGAAGTAGTTTTTGTTAAAATTCCTTCCCGGTATGTTTGGCCGTAGTCCAATGTTTTCTACAAAACCAGACGTTTCGGCAATGCCATCGACTTCCATCATCAGTGAAAATCAAGTGCGAAAACGTGAGGTGGTATACGTTAGTGACCACAGTACTGTGGTTAAGGCTGAAGCAATAAGTGGAAAGAAGTAGTTTCTACAGAAACATTTTATTTCGTAAATGATTTTAAATATAAATCTTAGAACTTGGAAGTCATATATGGTTCATGTATGGCAGTTTACGTGAAAAATTTTTTGTTGTAACAAAAGTAAAGTACTTAATTTTGATAAATAAAGTATCCTGATAAGAAGATATTAATAATCCACTGTAGAAACGTAGATGAAATATCTATAAATGAAGAGGCTAGTTGAACGGGGTGGGGGTAATTTTCTATAAATGAAAATTATAGTTGAAGGGGGAGGGGATAATTTTTATGTGTCCTACGTTATCGGCAACAAAGTAGTAGTTTGTTGTTAAAATTCTTTCCCGTGCTGTTTGGCCGTAGTCCAATGTTTTCTGCAAAACCAGACATTTCTGCAGTGCCGTCGACTGCCATCATCAGTAGAAATCGAGTGCGATAACATGTGTTGGTATACGTTAGTGACCGCAATACTATGGTTAAGGCTGAAGCAATAAGTGGAAAGAAGTAGTTTCTACAGAAACATTTCATTTCGTAAATGATTTTAAATATAAATCTTAGAACTTGGAAGTCATGTATGGTTCTCCATACTGATATTTTCGAAAAGTGTGTGTGTTTGTCTGTCTGTCTGTAGATTTTTTCTATGGCAAACGATAGCCGCAAATTCAAACAGAATCAAATAATGTTTCGCATACAGCCCTGAATTGTAGAGTTCTAAAGACCTATTGTTTTTGGTGAAGATCGGTTAAGGGAAAGGCGTAGTTTACCTGCAACGTTTTATGTTTTAACAAGGGTAATTTTTTTCTATGGCAAACGATAACAGGCGCAAATTCAAACAGAATCAAATAATGTTTTGCATACGTCCCTGAATTATAGAGAACTCAAGGCCTTTTGATTTTGGTGAATATTGGTTAAGAGAAAGGGGTAGTTTACCTGCAACATTTTATGTTTTAACAAGGGTAATTTTTCTTATGACGAATGATACCTGCCGCACATTCAAAGAGAATCAAATAATTTTTTGCATACGTTCCTGAATTGTAAAGGTATGTAGGCCTATTGATTTTGGTGAAGATCGGTTAAGGGAAAGGGGCAGTTTACCTGCCACGTTTTATGTTTTAACAAGAGTAATTGTTTCTATGACGAACGATAACTGCTGCACATTCAAACAGAATCAAATAACGTTTTGCATGCATCCCTGAATTGTATCAAGGCCTGTTGATTTTGGTGAAGATCAGTTAAGAGAAAGGGGTAGTTCACCTGCAGCATTTTATGTGATAACAATGGTAATTTTTATTTCCATGTTCCTTAAGGAAATGGAAGTATGGTGATGGCAAAAATAATTGTGTTCGAGATTATTGCAGATTCTGATTGTACTACACTCAAAACATGAAAAAAAGTCATTTTTTGAAAGGTGAGAGTGTGTGTGTGTGTGTGTCTGTCTGTCTGTCTATCTGTGTGTCTGTCTGTGTCCGTAGATTTTTTTTTTTGGCAAACGATAACAGCCGCAAATTCAAACAGAATCAAATAATCTTTTGCACACAGTACTGATTTGTAGAGTACTCAAGACCTATTGTTTTTTGTGAAGATCGGTTAAGGGAAAGGGGTAGTTTACCTGCAACGTTTTGTTTTTAATCAAGGGTAATTTTTTCTGTGGCAAACGATAACAGCCGCAAATTCAAACAGAATCAAATAATGTTTTGCATACAGCCCTGAATTGTACAGTTCTCAAGACCTGTTGTTTTTGGTGAAGATTGGTTAAGGAAAAGGAGTAGTTTACCTGCAACATTTTATGTTTTAAAAAGGTTATTTTCTATGGCAAACGATAACAGCCCCAAAATCAAACAGAATCAAATAATTGGTTGTATACAGCCCTGAATTGTAGAGTTCTCAAGATCTGTTGTTTTTTGTGAAGATCGGTTAAGAGAAAGGGGTAGTTTCCTAGCAACGTTTTATGTTTTAACAAGGGTATTTTCTATGGCAAATGATAACAGCCCCAAATTCAAACAGAATCAAATAATGTTTTGCATACGGGCCTGAATTCTGGAGTTCTCAAGATCTTTAGTTTGTGGTGAAGATCGGTTAAGGGAAAGGAGTAGTTTACCTGCAACGTTTTTTGTTTTAACAAGTGTATTTTCTATGGCAAACGATAACAGCCGCAAATTCAAACAGAATCAAATATTTGTTTGCATGTAACTCTGAATAGTAGAGTTCTCAAGACCTGTTGTTTTCGTTGAAGATCGGTTTAGGGAAAGGGTTAGTTTACCTGCAACGTTTTATGTTTTAACATGGGTAGTTTTTTATATGATGAAAGATAACTGCTGTAAATTCAATCAGAATAAAATAATGTTTTGCATACCTTCCTAAGCTATAGAGATTTCAATGTCTGTTGATTTTGGTGAAGATTGGTTAAGGGAAGGGGGTAGTTTACCAGCAACATTTTATGTTTTAACAACGGTAATTTTTTCTATGACGAACGATAACTGCCGCACATTCATACAAAACCAAATATTGTTTTGCATACGTTCATCAATTATAAAAGACTGAAGACCTGTTGATTTTGGTGAAGATCAGTTAAGGGAAATGGGTAGTTTACCTGCAATATTTTATGTTTTAACAAGGGTATTTTCTATGACAAACGATAAAAGCTGCAAATTCAAACAGAATCAAATTATTTTTTGCATACAGCCCTGAATTGTAGAGTTATCAAGACCTATTGTTTTTGTTGAAGATCGGTTTAGGGAAAGGGGTAGTTTACCTGAAACTTTTTTTTATCAAGGGTAATTTTTTTTATGGCAAACGATAACAGCCGCAAATTCAAACAAAATCAAATAATGTTTTGCATACATCCCTGAATTGTAGAGGTCTCAAGACCTGTTGATTTTGATGAAGATCGGTTAAGGGAAAGGGGTAGTTTACCTGCAATATTTTATGTTTTAACAAGGATAATTTTTCTTATGATGAATCATACCTGCCGCACATTCAAAGAGAATCAAATAATTTTTTGCATACGTTCCTGAATTGTAAACGTATGAAGGCCTATTGATTTTGGTGAAGATCGGTTAAGGGAAAGGGGCAGTTTACCTGCTACGTTTTATGTTTTAACAAGAGTAATTTTTATTTCCATGTATCCTGAAGGAAATGGAAGTATGATGATGGCAAAAATATTTGTGTTCGAGATTATTGCAGATTCTGATTGTACTACACTCAAAACAAAAAAAATCATTTTTTGAAAAGTGTGTGTGTGTGTGTGTCTGTCTGTCTATCTGTGTGTCTGTCTGTCTGTCTCTGTCCGTAGATTTTTTACTTCCATATTCCTTAAGGAATGGAAGTATGGTGATGGCAAAAAAAATCGTGTTCGAGATTATTGCAGATTCTGATTCTACTACACTCAAAACATGAAAAAAAGTCGTTTTCCGAAAAGTGTCTGTGTGTCTGTGTGTCTGTCTGTCTGTCTGTCTGTGTGTCTGTCTGTCTGTAGATTTTTTTTCTATGGCAAACGATAACTGCCGCAAATTCGAACAGAATCAAATAATTTTTTGCATGCAGCCCTGATTTGCAGAGTACTCACGACCTATTGTTTTTGGTGAAGATCGGTTGAGGGAAAGGGGTAGTTTACCTACAACGGTTTTTTTTTAGCAAGGGTAATTTTGTTTGTTTGGCAAACGATAACAGCCGCAAATTCAAACAGAATCAAATAATGTTTCGCATACAGCCCTGAATTGTAGAGTTCTCAAGATCTGTTGATTTTGGTGAAGATCGGTTAAGGGAAAGGGGTAGTTTACCTGTAACGTTTTATGTTTTAACAAGGGTATTTCCTATGGCAAACGATAACAGCCGCAAATTCAAACAGAATCAAAAGATTATTTGCATACAGCCCTAAATTGTAGAGTTCTCAAGACCTATTGTTTTTGGTGAAGTTCGGTTGAGGGAAAGGGGTAGTTTACCTGCAACGTTTTTTTAACAAGGGTATTTTCTATGGCAAACGATAACAGCCGCAAATTCAAACAGAATCAAATAATGTTTTGCATACAGCCCTGATTTGTAGAGTACTCAAGACCTATTGTTTTTGGTGAAGATCGGTTAAGGGAAAGGGGTAGTTTACCTGTAACGTTTTATGTTTTAACAAGGGTATTTCCTATGGCAAACGATAACAGCCGCAAATTCAAACAGAATCAAAAGATTATTTGCATACAGCCCTAAATTGTAGAGTTCTCAAGACCTGTTGTTTTTGGTGAAGATCGGTTGAGGGAAAGGGGTAGTTTACCTGCAACGTTTTTTTATCAAGCGTATTTTCTATGGCAAACGTAACAGCCGCAAATTCAAACAGAATCAAATAATTATTTGCATACGTCCCTGAGTTGTAGAGATCTCAATGACTTCCGATTTTGGTGAAGATCGGTTAAGGGGAAGGGGTAGTTTACCAGCAACCTTTTACGTTTTAACAAGAGTAAAGTACTTGAAAATTTATTTAAACTTTTTGAAACAATGGTAATTGTTAAAAATAAAATAATTTTGTTGCCAGGCAATAAAATTATAATTTTTTCATTTTAATGTAATATAATATTTTTCATTTAATACAGCAATAAAAAGGCAGGTAAGACACAGCCTGGCTGTTTGGCTGAAAATGATTTTAAATATAAATCTTAGAATATGGAAGTCATGTATGGTTCTCCATACCGATATTTTACTTCCATGTTCCTTAAGGAAATGGAAGTATGGTGATGGCAAAAAAAATCGTGTTCGAGATTATTGCAGATTCTGATTGTACTACACTCAAAACATGAAAAAAAGTCGTTTTTCGAAAAGTGTCTGTGTCTGTGTCTGTCTGTCTTGTGTCTGTAGATTTTTTTTTCTATGGCAAACGATAACAGCCGCAAATTCAAACAGAATCAAATAATTTTTTGCATACAGCCCTGATTTGTAGAGTACTCACGACCTAATGTTTTTGGTGAAGATCGGTTGAGGGAAAGGGGTAGTTTACCTGCAACTTTTTTTTTTATCAAGGGTAATTTTTTTTTTTTTTTGGCAAACGATAACAGCCGCAAATTCAAACAGAATAAAATAATGTTTCGCATACAGCCCTGAATTGTAGAGTTCTCAAGACCTATTGTTTTTGGTGAAGATCGGTTAAGGGAAAGGGGTAGTTTACCTGCAACGTTTTGTTTTACCAAGGGTATTTTCTATGGCAAACAATAACAGCCGCAAATTCAAACAGAATCAAAAGATTATTTGCATACAGCCCTAAATTGTAGAGTTCTCAAGGCCTATTGTTTTTGGTGAAGATCGGTTAAGGGAAAGGGGTAGTTTACCTGCAACCTTTTTTATCAAGAGTAATTTTTTCTATGGCAAACGATAACAGCCGCAAATTCAAACAATCAAATAATATTTTGCATACGTCCCTGAATTTTAGAGATCTCAAGGACTCTTGATTTTGGTGAAGATCGGTTAAAGGGAAGGGGTAATTTACCTGCAACCTTTTACGTTTTAACAACAGTAAAGTACTTGAAAATTCATTTAAACTTTTCAAACCGTGGTAATTGTTAAAAATAAAATAATTTGTTGCCAGGCAATAAAATTATAATTTTTTCATTTTAGTGTAAATCATGTATGAGTGAAAATATATCGTGGCAGGCAAGCATATCTTAATTACGTAATGTTTACGTTTCCATTTTATTATTATGATTACTTTATTAAAAAGGCAGGGAAGACACACACACACACACACACACACACACACACACACACACACACACACACACACACACACACACACACACACACACACACACACACACACACACACACACACACACACACACACACACACACACACACAATTCGCGTTATTTCTGGCCTCACTCATGTTTATTTTCTTACATTTGCACGCTTTTTAAATGGAAAGTGCCGAAACCCACACCAACATAATGCGTGCAAGCCGAAAAGTGTCCAGTGTGGATAGCGATTTGCTTCCTGTGGATCGCTGGGCAGTGTAACTGCACGAGTTTACAGAGGAATGATTCATAGACAGACTTTTCGTCTTTAGGGAATGAACTCTCTGCAAGATGCTGAGGGTCCATGAGTGACTTCCGAGCGCTCCTTCTTTTCCGCGTGTTTGTTCTGTGAATCGTACACTGTAGATTTGCAGCTTTACTCTAAGCAACGCTCAATAATAAATGTTGAAAATTTTTGTCCACGGTGTACCCTCATACACACTAAACCTGCTCTGATGTTTTAATTACGGAGATCATAATCTTAAAACTTTGGAAACTTGAGCACTACTTAATGGAGATCAATCATTAACTTATACAAGCCATTAATTTTATGCATATTTTTTATATATATGTGTGTACAACGTTATCGGCAACAAGGAAGTAGTTTTTGTTAAAATTCCTTCCCGGTATGTTTGGCCGTAGTCCAATGTTTTCTACAAAACCAGACGTTTCGGCAATGCCATCGACTTCCATCATCAGTGAAAATCAAGTGCGAAAACGTGAGGTGGTATACGTTAGTGACCACAGTACTGTGGTTAAGGCTGAAGCAATAAGTGGAAAGAAGTAGTTTCTACAGAAACATTTTATTTCGTAAATGATTTTAAATATAAATCTTAGAACTTGGAAGTCATATATGGTTCATGTATGGCAGTTTACGTGAAAAATTTTTTGTTGTAACAAAAGTAAAGTACTTAATTTTGATAAATAAAGTATCCTGATAAGAAGATATTAATAATCCACTGTAGAAACGTAGATGAAATATCTATAAATGAAGAGGCTAGTTGAACGGGGTGGGGGTAATTTTCTATAAATGAAAATTATAGTTGAAGGGGGAGGGGATAATTTTTATGTGTCCTACGTTATCGGCAACAAAGTAGTAGTTTGTTGTTAAAATTCTTTCCCGTGCTGTTTGGCCGTAGTCCAATGTTTTCTGCAAAACCAGACATTTCTGCAGTGCCGTCGACTGCCATCATCAGTAGAAATCGAGTGCGATAACATGTGTTGGTATACGTTAGTGACCGCAATACTATGGTTAAGGCTGAAGCAATAAGTGGAAAGAAGTAGTTTCTACAGAAACATTTCATTTCGTAAATGATTTTAAATATAAATCTTAGAACTTGGAAGTCATGTATGGTTCTCCATACTGATATTTTCGAAAAGTGTGTGTGTTTGTCTGTCTGTCTGTAGATTTTTTCTATGGCAAACGATAGCCGCAAATTCAAACAGAATCAAATAATGTTTCGCATACAGCCCTGAATTGTAGAGTTCTAAAGACCTATTGTTTTTGGTGAAGATCGGTTAAGGGAAAGGCGTAGTTTACCTGCAACGTTTTATGTTTTAACAAGGGTAATTTTTTTCTATGGCAAACGATAACAGGCGCAAATTCAAACAGAATCAAATAATGTTTTGCATACGTCCCTGAATTATAGAGAACTCAAGGCCTTTTGATTTTGGTGAATATTGGTTAAGAGAAAGGGGTAGTTTACCTGCAACATTTTATGTTTTAACAAGGGTAATTTTTCTTATGACGAATGATACCTGCCGCACATTCAAAGAGAATCAAATAATTTTTTGCATACGTTCCTGAATTGTAAAGGTATGTAGGCCTATTGATTTTGGTGAAGATCGGTTAAGGGAAAGGGGCAGTTTACCTGCCACGTTTTATGTTTTAACAAGAGTAATTGTTTCTATGATGAACGATAACTGCTGCACATTCAAACAGAATCAAATAACGTTTTGCATGCATCCCTGAATTGTATCAAGGCCTGTTGATTTTGGTGAAGATCAGTTAAGAGAAAGGGGTAGTTCACCTGCAGCATTTTATGTGATAACAATGGTAATTTTTATTTCCATGTTCCTTAAGGAAATGGAAGTATGGTGATGGCAAAAATAATTGTGTTCGAGATTATTGCAGATTCTGATTGTACTACACTCAAAACATGAAAAAAAGTCATTTTTTGAAAGGTGAGAGTGTGTGTGTGTGTGTGTGTCTGTCTGTCTGTCTATCTGTGTGTCTGTCTGTGTCCGTAGATTTTTTTTTTTGGCAAACGATAACAGCCGCAAATTCAAACAGAATCAAATAATCTTTTGCACACAGTACTGATTTGTAGAGTACTCAAGACCTATTGTTTTTTGTGAAGATCGGTTAAGGGAAAGGGGTAGTTTACCTGCAACGTTTTGTTTTTAATCAAGGGTAATTTTTTCTGTGGCAAACGATAACAGCCGCAAATTCAAACAGAATCAAATAATGTTTTGCATACAGCCCTGAATTGTACAGTTCTCAAGACCTGTTGTTTTTGGTGAAGATTGGTTAAGGAAAAGGAGTAGTTTACCTGCAACATTTTATGTTTTAAAAAGGTTATTTTCTATGGCAAACGATAACAGCCCCAAAATCAAACAGAATCAAATAATTGGTTGTATACAGCCCTGAATTGTAGAGTTCTCAAGATCTGTTGTTTTTTGTGAAGATCGGTTAAGAGAAAGGGGTAGTTTCCTAGCAACGTTTTATGTTTTAACAAGGGTATTTTCTATGGCAAATGATAACAGCCCCAAATTCAAACAGAATCAAATAATGTTTTGCATACGGGCCTGAATTCTGGAGTTCTCAAGATCTTTAGTTTGTGGTGAAGATCGGTTAAGGGAAAGGAGTAGTTTACCTGCAACGTTTTTTGTTTTAACAAGTGTATTTTCTATGGCAAACGATAACAGCCGCAAATTCAAACAGAATCAAATATTTGTTTGCATGTAACTCTGAATAGTAGAGTTCTCAAGACCTGTTGTTTTCGTTGAAGATCGGTTTAGGGAAAGGGTTAGTTTACCTGCAACGTTTTATGTTTTAACATGGGTAGTTTTTTATATGATGAAAGATAACTGCTGTAAATTCAATCAGAATAAAATAATGTTTTGCATACCTTCCTAAGCTATAGAGATTTCAATGTCTGTTGATTTTGGTGAAGATTGGTTAAGGGAAGGGGGTAGTTTACCAGCAACATTTTATGTTTTAACAACGGTAATTTTTTCTATGACGAACGATAACTGCCGCACATTCATACAAAACCAAATATTGTTTTGCATACGTTCATCAATTATAAAAGACTGAAGACCTGTTGATTTTGGTGAAGATCAGTTAAGGGAAATGGGTAGTTTACCTGCAATATTTTATGTTTTAACAAGGGTATTTTCTATGACAAACGATAAAAGCTGCAAATTCAAACAGAATCAAATTATTTTTTGCATACAGCCCTGAATTGTAGAGTTATCAAGACCTATTGTTTTTGTTGAAGATCGGTTTAGGGAAAGGGGTAGTTTACCTGAAACTTTTTTTTATCAAGGGTAATTTTTTTTATGGCAAACGATAACAGCCGCAAATTCAAACAAAATCAAATAATGTTTTGCATACATCCCTGAATTGTAGAGGTCTCAAGACCTGTTGATTTTGATGAAGATCGGTTAAGGGAAAGGGGTAGTTTACCTGCAATATTTTATGTTTTAACAAGGATAATTTTTCTTATGATGAATCATACCTGCCGCACATTCAAAGAGAATCAAATAATTTTTTGCATACGTTCCTGAATTGTAAACGTATGAAGGCCTATTGATTTTGGTGAAGATCGGTTAAGGGAAAGGGGCAGTTTACCTGCTACGTTTTATGTTTTAACAAGAGTAATTTTTATTTCCATGTATCCTGAAGGAAATGGAAGTATGATGATGGCAAAAATATTTGTGTTCGAGATTATTGCAGATTCTGATTGTACTACACTCAAAACAAAAAAAATCATTTTTTGAAAAGTGTGTGTGTGTGTGTGTGTCTGTCTGTCTATCTGTGTGTCTGTCTGTCTGTCTCTGTCCGTAGATTTTTTACTTCCATATTCCTTAAGGAATGGAAGTATGGTGATGGCAAAAAAAATCGTGTTCGAGATTATTGCAGATTCTGATTCTACTACACTCAAAACATGAAAAAAAGTCGTTTTCCGAAAAGTGTCTGTGTGTCTGTGTGTCTGTCTGTCTGTCTGTGTGTCTGTCTGTCTGTAGATTTTTTTTCTATGGCAAACGATAACTGCCGCAAATTCGAACAGAATCAAATAATTTTTTGCATGCAGCCCTGATTTGCAGAGTACTCACGACCTATTGTTTTTGGTGAAGATCGGTTGAGGGAAAGGGGTAGTTTACCTACAACGGTTTTTTTTTAGCAAGGGTAATTTTGTTTGTTTGGCAAACGATAACAGCCGCAAATTCAAACAGAATCAAATAATGTTTCGCATACAGCCCTGAATTGTAGAGTTCTCAAGATCTGTTGATTTTGGTGAAGATCGGTTAAGGGAAAGGGGTAGTTTACCTGTAACGTTTTATGTTTTAACAAGGGTATTTCCTATGGCAAACGATAACAGCCGCAAATTCAAACAGAATCAAAAGATTATTTGCATACAGCCCTAAATTGTAGAGTTCTCAAGACCTATTGTTTTTGGTGAAGTTCGGTTGAGGGAAAGGGGTAGTTTACCTGCAACGTTTTTTTAACAAGGGTATTTTCTATGGCAAACGATAACAGCCGCAAATTCAAACAGAATCAAATAATGTTTTGCATACAGCCCTGATTTGTAGAGTACTCAAGACCTATTGTTTTTGGTGAAGATCGGTTAAGGGAAAGGGGTAGTTTACCTGTAACGTTTTATGTTTTAACAAGGGTATTTCCTATGGCAAACGATAACAGCCGCAAATTCAAACAGAATCAAAAGATTATTTGCATACAGCCCTAAATTGTAGAGTTCTCAAGACCTGTTGTTTTTGGTGAAGATCGGTTGAGGGAAAGGGGTAGTTTACCTGCAACGTTTTTTTAACAAGGGTATTTTCTATGGCAAACGATAACAGCCGCAAATTCAAACAGAATCAAATAATTTTTTGCATGCAGCCCTGATTTGCAGAGTACTCGCGACCTATTGTTTTTGGTGAAGATCGGTTGAGGGAAAGGGGTAGTTTACCTACAACGGTTTTTTTTTTAGCAAGGGTAATTTTGTTTGTTTGGCAAACGATAACAGCCGCAAATTCAAACAGAATCAAATAATGTTTCGCATACAGCCCTGAATTGTAGAGTTCTCAAGATCTGTTGATTTTGGTGAAGATCGGTTAAGGGAAAGGGGTAGTTTACCTGTAACGTTTTATGTTTTAACAAGGGCATTTCCTATGGCAAACGATAACAGCCGCAAATTCAAACAGAATCAAAAGATTATTTGCATACAGCCCTAAATTGTAGAGTTCTCAAGACCTATTGTTTTTGGTGAAGTTCGGTTGAGGGAAAGGGGTAGTTTACCTGCAACGTTTTTTTAACAAGGGTATTTTCTATGGCAAACGATAACAGCCGCAAATTCAAACAGAATCAAATAATGTTTTGCATACAGCCCTGATTTGTAGAGTACTCAAGACCTATTGTTTTTGGTGAAGATCGGTTAAGGGAAAGGGGTAGTTTACCTGTAACGTTTTATGTTTTAACAAGGGTATTTCCTATGGCAAACGATGACAGCCGCAAATTCAAACAGAATCAAAAGATTATTTGTATACAGCCCTGAATTGTAGAGTTCTCAAGATCTGTTGATTTTGGTGAAGATCGGTTAAGGGAAAGGGGTAGTTTACCTGTAACGTTTTATGTTTTAACAAGGGCATTTCCTATGGCAAACGATAACAGCCGCAAATTCAAACAGAATCAAATAATTTTTTGCATGCAGCCCTGATTTGCAGAGTACTCGCGACCTATTGTTTTTGGTGAAGATCGGTTGAGGGAAAGGGGTAGTTTACCTGCAACGTTTTTTTAACAAGGGTATTTTCTATGGCAAACGATAACAGCCGCAAATTCAAACAGAATCAAATAATGTTTTGCATACAGCCCTGATTTGTAGAGTACTCAAGACCTATTGTTTTTGGTGAAGATCGGTTAAGGGGAAGGGGTAGTTTACCTGCAACGTTTTTTTATCAAGCGTATTTTCTATGGCAAACGATAACAGCCGCAAATTCAAACAGAATCAAGTAATTTTTTGCATGCGTCCCTGAATTGTAGAGGTCTCAATGACTTTCGATTTTGGTGAAGATCGGTTAAGGGGAAGGGGTAGTTTACCTGCAACCTTTTACGTTTTAACAAGAGTAAAGTACTTGAAAATTTATTTAAACTTTTTGAAACAATGGTAATTGTTAAAAATAAAATAATTTTGTTGCCAGGCAATAAAATTATAATTTTTTCATTTTAATGTAATATAATATTTTTCATTTAATACAGCAATAAAAAGGCAGGTAAGACACAGCCTGGCTGTTTGGCTGAAAATGATTTTAAATATAAATCTTAGAATATGGAAGTCATGTATGGTTCTCCATACCGATATTTTACTTCCATATTCCTTAAGGAATGGAAGTATGGTGATGGCAAAAAAAATCGTGTTCGAGATTATTGCAGATTCTGATTCTACTACACTCAAAACATGAAAAAAAGTCGTTTTCCGAAAAGTGTCTGTTTGTCTGTCTGTCTGTCTGTCTGTCTGTCTGTCTGTAGATTTTTTTTCTATGGCAAACGATAACTGCCGCAAATTCAAACGGAATCAAATAATTTTTTGCATGCAGCCCTGATTTGCAGAGTACTCGCGACCTATTGTTTTTGGTGAAGATCGGTTGAGGGAAAGGGGTAGTTTACCTGCAACGTTTTTTTAACAAGGGTATTTTCTATGGCAAACGATAACAGCCGCAAATTCAAATAGAATCAAATAATGTTTCGCATACAGCCCTGAATTGTAGAGTTCTCAAGATCTGTTGATTTTGGTGAAGATCGGTTAAGGGAAAGGGGTAGTTTACCTGTAACGTTTTATGTTTTAACAAGGGTATTTCCTATGGCAAACGATAACAGCCGCAAATTCAAACAGAATCAAAAGATTATTTGCATACAGCCCTAAATTGTAGAGTTCTCAAGACCTATTGTTTTTGGTGAAGTTCGGTTGAGGGAAAGGGGTAGTTTACCTGCAACGTTTTTTTAACAAGGGTATTTTCTATGGCAAACGATAACAGCCGCAAATTCAAACAGAATCAAATAATGTTTTGCATACAGCCCTGATTTGTAGAGTACTCAAGACCTATTGTTTTTGGTGAAGATCAGTTAAGGGAAAGGGGTAGTTTACCTGTAACGTTTTATGTTTTAACAAGGGTATTTTCTATGGCAAACGATAACAGCCGCAAATTCAAACAGAATCAAAAGATTATTTGGATACAGCCCTAAATTGTAGAGTTCTCAAGACCTATTGTTTTTGGTGAAGATCGGTTGAGGGGAAGGGGTAGTTTACCTGCAACGTTTTTTTAACAAGGGTATTTTCTATGGCAAACGATAACAGCCGCAAATTCAAACAGAATCAAATAATGTTTTGCATACAGCCCTGATTTGTAGAGTACTCAAGACCTATTGTTTTTGGTGAAGATCGGTTAAGGGGAAGGGGTAGTTTACCTGCAACGTTTTTTTTCAAGCGTATTTTCTATGGCAAACGATAACAGCCGCAAATTCAAACAGAATCAAATAATTTTTCGCATACTTCCCTGAATTGTAGATGTCTCAATGACTTTCGATTTTGGTGAAGATCGGTTAAGGGGAAGGGGTAGTTTACCAGCAACCTTTTACGTTTTAACAAGAGTAAAGTACTTGAAAATTTATTTAAACTTTTTGAAACAATGGTAATTGTTAAAAATAAAATAGTTTTGTTGCCAGGCAATAAAATTATAATTTTTTCATTTTAATGTAATATAATATTTTTCATTTAATACAGCAATAAAAAGGCAGGTAAGACACAGCCTGGCTGTTTGGCTGAAAATGATTTTAAATATAAATCTTAGAATATGGAAGTCATGTATGGTTCTCCATACCGATATTTTACTTCCATATTCCTTAAGGAATGGAAGTATGGTGATGGCAAAAAAAATCGTGTTCGAGATTATTGCAGATTCTGATTCTACTACACTCAAAACATGAAAAAAAGTCGTTTTCCGAAAAGTGTCTGTGTGTCTGTCTGTCTGTCTGTCTGTCTGTCTGTAGATTTTTTTTCTATGGCAAACGATAACTGCCGCAAATTCAAACAGAATCAAATAATTTTTTGCATGCAGCCCTGATTTGCAGAGTACTCGCGACCTATTGTTTTTGGTGAAGATCGGTTGAGGGAAAGGGGTAGTTTACCTGCAACGTTTTTTTAACAAGGGTATTTTCTATGGCAAACGATAACAGCCGCAAATTCAAATAGAATCAAATAATGTTTCGCATACAGCCCTGAATTGTAGAGTTCTCAAGATCTGTTGATTTTGGTGAAGATCGGTTAAGGGAAAGGGGTAGTTTACCTGTAACGTTTTATGTTTTAACAAGGGTATTTCCTATGGCAAACGATAACAGCCGCAAATTCAAACAGAATCAAAAGATTATTTGCATACAGCCCTAAATTGTAGAGTTCTCAAGACCTATTGTTTTTGGTGAAGTTCGGTTGAGGGAAAGGGGTAGTTTACCTGCAACGTTTTTTTAACAAGGGTATTTTCTATGGCAAACGATAACAGCCGCAAATTCAAACAGAATCAAATAATGTTTTGCATACAGCCCTGATTTGTAGAGTACTCAAGACCTATTGTTTTTGGTGAAGATCGGTTAAGGGAAAGGGGTAGTTTACCTGTAACGTTTTATGTTTTAACAAGGGTATTTCCTATGGCAAACGATAACAGCCGCAAATTCAAACAGAATCAAAAGATTATTTGCATACAGCCCTAAATTGTAGAGTTCTCAAGACCTGTTGTTTTTGGTGAAGATCGGTTGAGGGAAAGGGGTAGTTTACCTGCAACGTTTTTTTAACAAGGGTATTTTCTATGGCAAACGATAACAGCCGCAAATTCAAACAGAATCAAATAATTTTTTGCATGCAGCCCTGATTTGCAGAGTACTCGCGACCTATTGTTTTTGGTGAAGATCGGTTGAGGGAAAGGGGTAGTTTACCTACAACGGTTTTTTTTTTAGCAAGGGTAATTTTGTTTGTTTGGCAAACGATAACAGCCGCAAATTCAAACAGAATCAAATAATGTTTCGCATACAGCCCTGAATTGTAGAGTTCTCAAGATCTGTTGATTTTGGTGAAGATCGGTTAAGGGAAAGGGGTAGTTTACCTGTAACGTTTTATGTTTTAACAAGGGCATTTCCTATGGCAAACGATAACAGCCGCAAATTCAAACAGAATCAAAAGATTATTTGCATACAGCCCTAAATTGTAGAGTTCTCAAGACCTATTGTTTTTGGTGAAGTTCGGTTGAGGGAAAGGGGTAGTTTACCTGCAACGTTTTTTTAACAAGGGTATTTTCTATGGCAAACGATAACAGCCGCAAATTCAAACAGAATCAAATAATGTTTTGCATACAGCCCTGATTTGTAGAGTACTCAAGACCTATTGTTTTTGGTGAAGATCGGTTAAGGGAAAGGGGTAGTTTACCTGTAACGTTTTATGTTTTAACAAGGGTATTTCCTATGGCAAACGATGACAGCCGCAAATTCAAACAGAATCAAAAGATTATTTGTATACAGCCCTGAATTGTAGAGTTCTCAAGATCTGTTGATTTTGGTGAAGATCGGTTAAGGGAAAGGGGTAGTTTACCTGTAACGTTTTATGTTTTAACAAGGGCATTTCCTATGGCAAACGATAACAGCCGCAAATTCAAACAGAATCAAATAATTTTTTGCATGCAGCCCTGATTTGCAGAGTACTCGCGACCTATTGTTTTTGGTGAAGATCGGTTGAGGGAAAGGGGTAGTTTACCTGCAACGTTTTTTTAACAAGGGTATTTTCTATGGCAAACGATAACAGCCGCAAATTCAAACAGAATCAAATAATGTTTTGCATACAGCCCTGATTTGTAGAGTACTCAAGACCTATTGTTTTTGGTGAAGATCGGTTAAGGGGAAGGGGTAGTTTACCTGCAACGTTTTTTTATCAAGCGTATTTTCTATGGCAAACGATAACAGCCGCAAATTCAAACAGAATCAAGTAATTTTTTGCATGCGTCCCTGAATTGTAGAGGTCTCAATGACTTTCGATTTTGGTGAAGATCGGTTAAGGGGAAGGGGTAGTTTACCTGCAACCTTTTACGTTTTAACAAGAGTAAAGTACTTGAAAATTTATTTAAACTTTTTGAAACAATGGTAATTGTTAAAAATAAAATAATTTTGTTGCCAGGCAATAAAATTATAATTTTTTCATTTTAATGTAATATAATATTTTTCATTTAATACAGCAATAAAAAGGCAGGTAAGACACAGCCTGGCTGTTTGGCTGAAAATGATTTTAAATATAAATCTTAGAATATGGAAGTCATGTATGGTTCTCCATACCGATATTTTACTTCCATATTCCTTAAGGAATGGAAGTATGGTGATGGCAAAAAAAATCGTGTTCGAGATTATTGCAGATTCTGATTCTACTACACTCAAAACATGAAAAAAAGTCGTTTTCCGAAAAGTGTCTGTTTGTCTGTCTGTCTGTCTGTCTGTCTGTCTGTCTGTAGATTTTTTTTCTATGGCAAACGATAACTGCCGCAAATTCAAACGGAATCAAATAATTTTTTGCATGCAGCCCTGATTTGCAGAGTACTCGCGACCTATTGTTTTTGGTGAAGATCGGTTGAGGGAAAGGGGTAGTTTACCTGCAACGTTTTTTTAACAAGGGTATTTTCTATGGCAAACGATAACAGCCGCAAATTCAAATAGAATCAAATAATGTTTCGCATACAGCCCTGAATTGTAGAGTTCTCAAGATCTGTTGATTTTGGTGAAGATCGGTTAAGGGAAAGGGGTAGTTTACCTGTAACGTTTTATGTTTTAACAAGGGTATTTCCTATGGCAAACGATAACAGCCGCAAATTCAAACAGAATCAAAAGATTATTTGCATACAGCCCTAAATTGTAGAGTTCTCAAGACCTATTGTTTTTGGTGAAGTTCGGTTGAGGGAAAGGGGTAGTTTACCTGCAACGTTTTTTTAACAAGGGTATTTTCTATGGCAAACGATAACAGCCGCAAATTCAAACAGAATCAAATAATGTTTTGCATACAGCCCTGATTTGTAGAGTACTCAAGACCTATTGTTTTTGGTGAAGATCAGTTAAGGGAAAGGGGTAGTTTACCTGTAACGTTTTATGTTTTAACAAGGGTATTTTCTATGGCAAACGATAACAGCCGCAAATTCAAACAGAATCAAAAGATTATTTGGATACAGCCCTAAATTGTAGAGTTCTCAAGACCTATTGTTTTTGGTGAAGATCGGTTGAGGGGAAGGGGTAGTTTACCTGCAACGTTTTTTTAACAAGGGTATTTTCTATGGCAAACGATAACAGCCGCAAATTCAAACAGAATCAAATAATGTTTTGCATACAGCCCTGATTTGTAGAGTACTCAAGACCTATTGTTTTTGGTGAAGATCGGTTAAGGGGAAGGGGTAGTTTACCTGCAACGTTTTTTTTCAAGCGTATTTTCTATGGCAAACGATAACAGCCGCAAATTCAAACAGAATCAAATAATTTTTCGCATACTTCCCTGAATTGTAGAGGTCTCAATGACTTTCGATTTTGGTGAAGATCGGTTAAGGGGAAGGGGTAGTTTACCAGCAACCTTTTACGTTTTAACAAGAGTAAAGTACTTGAAAATTTATTTAAACTTTTTGAAACAATGGTAATTGTTAAAAATAAAATAGTTTTGTTGCCAGGCAATAAAATTATAATTTTTTCATTTTAATGTAATATAATATTTTTCATTTAATACAGCAATAAAAAGGCAGGTAAGACACAGCCTGGCTGTTTGGCTGAAAATGATTTTAAATATAAATCTTAGAATATGGAAGTCATGTATGGTTCTCCATACCGATATTTTACTTCCATATTCCTTAAGGAATGGAAGTATGGTGATGGCAAAAAAAATCGTGTTCGAGATTATTGCAGATTCTGATTCTACTACACTCAAAACATGAAAAAAAGTCGTTTTCCGAAAAGTGTCTGTGTGTCTGTCTGTCTGTCTGTCTGTCTGTCTGTCTGTCTGTCTGTCTGTAGATTTTTTTTCTATGGCAAACGATAACTGCCGCAAATTCAAACAGAATCAAATAATTTTTTGCATGCAGCCCTGATTTGCAGAGTACTCGCGACCTATTGTTTTTGGTGAAGATCGGTTGAGGGAAAGGGGTAGTTTACCTGCAACGTTTTTTTAACAAGGGTATTTTCTATGGCAAACGATAACAGCCGCAAATTCAAATAGAATCAAATAATGTTTCGCATACAGCCCTGAATTGTAGAGTTCTCAAGATCTGTTGATTTTGGTGAAGATCGGTTAAGGGAAAGGGGTAGTTTACCTGTAACGTTTTATGTTTTAACAAGGGTATTTCCTATGGCAAACGATAACAGCCGCAAATTCAAACAGAATCAAAAGATTATTTGCATACAGCCCTAAATTGTAGAGTTCTCAAGACCTATTGTTTTTGGTGAAGTTCGGTTGAGGGAAAGGGGTAGTTTACCTGCAACGTTTTTTTAACAAGGGTATTTTCTATGGCAAACGATAACAGCCGCAAATTCAAACAGAATCAAATAATGTTTTGCATACAGCCCTGATTTGTAGAGTACTCAAGACCTATTGTTTTTGGTGAAGATCAGTTAAGGGAAAGGGGTAGTTTACCTGTAACGTTTTATGTTTTAACAAGGGTATTTTCTATGGCAAACGATAACAGCCGCAAATTCAAACAGAATCAAAAGATTATTTGGATACAGCCCTAAATTGTAGAGTTCTCAAGACCTATTGTTTTTGGTGAAGATCGGTTGAGGGAAAGGGGTAGTTTACCTGCAACGTTTTTTTAACAAGGGTATTTTCTATGGCAAACGATAACAGCCGCAAATTCAAACAGAATCAAATAATGTTTTGCATACAGCCCTGATTTGTAGAGTACTCAAGACCTATTGTTTTTGGTGAAGATCGGTTAAGGGGAAGGGGTAGTTTACCTGCAACGTTTTTTTTCAAGCGTATTTTCTATGGCAAACGATAACAGCCGCAAATTCAAACAGAATCAAATAATTTTTCGCATACTTCCCTGAATTGTAGAGGTCTCAATGACTTTCGATTTTGGTGAAGATCGGTTAAGGGGAAGGGGTAGTTTACCAGCAACCTTTTACGTTTTAACAAGAGTAAAGTACTTGAAAATTTATTTAAACTTTTTGAAACAATGGTAATTGTTAAAAATAAAATAATTTTGTTGCCAGGCAATAAAATTATAATTTTTTCATTTTAATGTAATATAATATTTTTCATTTAATACAGCAATAAAAAGGCAGGTAAGACACAGCCTGGCTGTTTGGCTGAAAATGATTTTAAATATAAATCTTAGAATATGGAAGTCATGTATGGTTCTCCATACCGATATTTTCTATGGCAAACGATAACAGCCGCAAGTTCAAACAGAATCAAATAATTTTTTCCATACAGTTCTGATTTGTAGAGCACTCAAGACCTATTGTTTTTTGTGAAGATCGGTTAAGGGAAAGGGGTAGTTTATCTGCAACGTTTTTTTAATCAAGGGTAATTTTTTTCTATGGCAAACGATAACAGCCGCAAATTCAAACAGAATCAAATAATGTTTTGCATACAGCCCTGAATTGTACAGTTCTCAAGACCTATTGTTTTTGGTGAAGATCGGTTAAGGGAAAGGGGTAGTTTACCTGCAACATTTTATGTTTTAAAAAGGGTATTTTCTATGGCAAACGATAACAGCCCCAAAATCAAACAGAATCAAATAATGTTTTGCATACAGCCCTGAATTGTACAGTTCTCAAGACCTATTGTTTTTTGTGAAGATCGGTTAAGGGAAAGGGGTAGTTTACCTGCAACATTTTATGTTTTAAAAAGGGTATTTTCTATGGCAAACGATAACAGCCCCAAAATCAAGCAGAATCAAATAATGTTTTGCATACATCCCTGAATTGTACAGTTCTCAAGACCTATTGTTTTTTGTGAAGATCGGTTAAAGGAAAGGGGTAGTTTACCTGCAACATTTTATGTTTTAAAAAGGGTATTTTCTATGGCAAACGATAACAGCCCCAAAATCAAACAGAATCAAATAATTGGTTGCATACAGCCCTGAATTGTGTAGTTCTCAAGATCTATTGTTTTTTGTGAAGATCGGTTAAGGGAAAGGGGTAGTTTACCAGCAATTTTTTATGTTTTAACAAGGGTATTTCTTATGGCAAACGATAACAGCCCTAAATTCAAACAGAATCAAATAATGTTTTGCATATGGCCCTGAATTGTAGAGTTCTCAAGATCTTTTGTTTGTGGTGAAGATCGGTTAAGGGAAAGGAGTAGTTTACCTGCAACGTTTTTTGTTTTAACAAAGGTATTTTCTATGGCAAACGATAACAGCTGCAAATTCAAACAGAATCATACATTTGTTTGCATGTAACTCTGAATAGTAGAGTTCTCAAGACCTGTTGTTTTTGTTGAAGATCGGTTTAGGGAAAGGGGTAGTTTACCTGCAACGTTTTATGTTTTAGCATGGGTAATTTTTTATATGACAAATGATAACTGCCATAAATTCAATCAGAATAAAATAATGTTTTGCATACTTTCCTAAGCTATAGAGAACTCAATGTCTGTTGATTTTGGTGAAGATCGGTTAAGGGAAAGGGGTAGTTTACCAGCAACATTTTATGTTTGAACAACGGTATTTTTTTCTATGACAAATGATAACTGCCGCACATTCGAACAAAATCAAATATTGTTTTGCATACGTCCATCAATTATAAAAGACTGAAGACCTGTTGATTTTGGTGAAGATAGGTTAAGGGAAATGGGTAGTCTACCTGCAACGTTTTATGTTTTAACAAGGGTATTTTCTATGGCAAACGATAAACGCCGCAAATTCAAACAGAATCAAAGTATTTTGTGCATACAGCCCTGAATTGTAGAGTTCTCAAGACCTATTGTTTTTGTTGAAGATCGGTTTAGGGAAAGGGGTAGTTTACCTGCAAAGTTTTTTTTATCAAGGGTAATTTTTTTTATGGCAAACGATAACAGCCGCAAATTCAAACAAAATCAAATAATGTTTTGCATACAGCCCTGAATTGTAGAGGTCTCAAGACCTGTTGATTTTGGTGAAGATCGGTTATGGGAAAGGGGTAGTTTACATGCAACATTTTATGTTTTAACAAGGGTAATTTTTTTATTGCGACCGATAACTGCTGCATATTCAAACAGAAGTAAATAATGTTGTGCATGCTTCCCTGTATTGTAGAGAACTGAAGGCCTATTGATTTTGGTGAAGATCGGGTAAGAGAAAGTAGTAGTTTACCAGCAGCGTTTTATGTTTTAACAAGGGTAATTTTTCTATGACGAACGATAACTGCCGTAAATTCAAACAAAATCAAATAATTGCTTGCATACCTTAAACCAGCTTAATCACTGTGACGAAGAATTAGGTGAAATATAGAATAAAGAAAGAGAAGACTATGAGTTCAATGTAAAGGAAATAAGTACCCAATAAGAAATTAGGCATACCGAATAAAATGACAGTAAAAATGTCTTAGACGGTAACTGCCGTAAATTCAAACAGAATCAAATAGTTTTTTGCAAACCTGCGTGAATTATAGAGTACTCAAGGCTTGTTGATTTTGGTGAAGATCGGTTAAGAGAAATGGGTAGTTTACCTGCAATATTTTATGTGATAACAAGGTTAATGTTTGTTTGACGAGCGATAACTGCCGTAAATTCAAACATAATCAAATAAGTTTTTGCATATGTCCCTTAATTGTATAGACCTCAAGGCCTGTTGATTTTGGTGAAGACTGGTTGAGGGAACGGGGTAGTTTACCTGCAACATTTTATGTTGTAACAAGAGAAATATTTTCATGACGAACGATAACTGCCCTAAATTCAAACAGAATAAAATAATTTTTTACGTATGTGCCTGTGTTGGAGAAGACTCAAGGCCTATTGATTTTGGTGAAGATCGGTTATGGGGAAAGGGCAGTTTACGTGAAAAATTTTTTGTTTTAACAAGAGTAAATTACTTAATTTTGATAAATAAAGTATCCTGATAAGAAGATCTTAATAATCCACTGTAGAAACGTAGATGAAATATTTATAAATGAAGAGGCTAGTTGAACGGGGTGGGGGTAATTTGCTATAAATGAAAATTATAGTTGTAGGGGGAGGGGTTAATTTTTATATGTGTACTATGTTATCGGCAACAAACTAGTAGTTTGTTGTTAAAATTCCTTCTCGGCCTGTTTGGCCGTAGTCCAATGTTTTCTGAAAATAAAAACAGACGTTTCTGCAGTGCCATCGACTGCCATCATCAGTGAAAATCGAGTGTGATGACGTGTGGTGGTATATGTTAGTGACCACAGTACTGTAGTTAAGGCTGAAGCAATAAGTAGTTTATATGGAAACATTTCATTTCGTAAATGATTTTAAATATAAATCTTAGAACATGGAAGTCATGTATGGTTCTCCATACTGATATTTTTCTATGCCATACGATAACAGCCGCAAATTCAAACAGAATCAAATAATGGTTTGGATACAGCCCTGAATTGGAGAGTTCTCAAAATCTGTTGGTTTTGGTGAAGATCGGTTAAGGGAAAGGGGTAGTTTACCAGCAACGTTTTATGTTTTAACTAGGGTACTTTCTATGGCAAACGATAACAGCTGCAAATTCAAACATAATCAAATAATTTTTTGCATGCAACTCTGAATTGTAGAGTTCTCAAGACCTATTGTTTTTGGTGAAGATCTGTTAAGGGGAAGGGGTAGTTTACCAGCAACGGTTTTTTATCAAGGGTAATTTTTTCTATGACGAACGATAACTGCCGCAAATTCAAACAGAATCAACTACGTTTTTGCATACCGTCTTGAATTATACAGAACTCAAGGCCTGTATATTTTGGTGAAGACGGTTAAGAGAAAGTGGTAGCTGACCTGCAACATTTTATGTTTTAACAAGAGTAAAGTACTTAATTTTGATAAACAAAGTATCCTGATAAGAGGCTCATAATAATCCACTGTAGAAACGTAGATGAAATATCTATAAATTAAGAGGCTAGTTGAACGGGGTGGGGGTAATTTTCTATTAATGAAAATTATAGTTGAAGAGGGAGGTGAGAATATTTTATATGTGTACTACGTTATCGGCAACAAAGAAGTAGTTTTTTGTTAAAATTCCTTCCTGGGCTGTTTAGCCGTAGTCCAATGTTTTCTGCAAAACCAGACGTGTTTCAGCATTGCCATGGACTGCTACATCAGTGAAAATCGAGTGCGAAAACGTGAGGTGGTATATGTTAGTGACCACAGTACTGTGGTTAAGGCTGAAGCAATAGAAAGAAGTAGTTTGTATGGAAATATTTCATTTAGAATATGATTTTAAATATAAATCTTAGAACATGGAAGTCATGTATGGATCTCCATACCGATATTTTCTATGACGAACGATAATTGCCGTAAATTCAAACATAATCAAATAATATTTTGCATACGTCCCTAAATTGTAGAGAGCTCAAGGCCTGTTGATTTTGGTGAAGATCGGTTAAAGGAAAGAGGTTGTTTACCTGCAACATTTTACGTTTTAAGAAGAGAAATTTTTTCATGATGAACGATAACTGCCGTAAATTCAAACAGAGTCAAATAATTTTTTACATATGTGCCTGTGTTGGAGAGGACTCAAGGCCTATTGATTTTGGTGAAGATCGGTTACGGGGAAAGGGTAGTTTACCTGAAACATTTTTTGTTGTAACAAGAGTAGAGTACTTAATTTTGATAAATAAAGTATCCTGATAAGAAGATCTTAATAATCCACCACTGTAGAAACATAGATGAAATTATCTATAAATGAAGAGGCTAGTTGAACGGGGTGGGGGTAATATTTTTTATAAATGAAAATTATAGTTGAAGGGGGAGGGGATAATTTTTATGTGTACTACGTTATCGGCAACAAAGTAGTAGTTTGTTGTTAAAATTCCATCCCATGCTATTTGACCGTAGTCCAATGTTTTCTGCAAAACCAGACGTTTCGGCAGTGCCATCGTCTTCCATCATCAGTGAAAATCGAGTGCGATAACGTGAGGTGGTATACGTTAGTGACCACAGTACTGTGGTTAAGGCTGAAGCAATAAGTAGAAAGAAGTAGTTTCTATGGAAATATTTAATTTCGAAAATGATTTAAAATACAAATCTTAGAACATGGAAGTCATGTATGGTTCTCCATACCGATTTTTATAATTTATTATATTATCACTATACTTTCCTTTTTATTTGTTTTATACACTTATTTAATCACTAACACTTTTCTTCTTTTTTAAAATTATTTAACATAATTTTTCTTCTTCAATAATTCTTCCTGTTAGGTCTTCACGTAACCTGATCTTCGTTTCAATTCTGGATTCACTTTCTTTACTTATGTATTACAGATTTTTTGAAGTGTACTTTATGAAACGCAACAAAGAACTATTTCTTGTGGTTTAAATTTTGGGTCATCTAAATACAAAAAGTGTAAAATTCCCATTGGTGGACATTTATAACATTGTTATTGATGTCATCACCTTTTAGGATTAAAATTTACAAAATTATTTAAAATTGATATAATTTTCTTGTACTAAGTACTAGCTTGAAGATATTAGTACCAGTAAACAGCTCTTTTCTTACTGATTATTTTAAGAACTTACATGACCAGTTTCTATTCAGTAATTCAAAAGTTACATTTTTAAAATTTGGCCTACTTAAATAAATTAGGTTTACAGTATCTTTTTTGATACCTAACTTATTGCTGTGGTTGTACAAATAAATTTATGTTAACATAATACATTTAGACACTAGTGGTTACTAATAAGAGCATTAACTTTTACAAAATCTCTTGATTACACTATAGGCATTATAATGCGTAGTGTTCCTTAAGCTAGAACTCATTTTATATAACTACATTTCTTATGTACAATTTCTTTATCTACATGTCTTTTACAATTTAACATTTGTTAATTAAGCCTAATGAACAACACTATCTATTATTATTATACATTTTATGGTTTAAAACATGTTTAGTATATTGTAATGACCCTTTCTACCTCCCTAGGTAGATGTCAGTTTTTTCTTTGTTACAGCAAATACATTCTTTTTTACATTATAGATTATCCATCATAAACACTTATAATTACTTATAACATACTTAAATAAAATACACCATCTATTACACCATATAATAGGGTCTAACACAATTTATTATACATACAATGTTCTCTTTTACCTACTAATCATGTGTAGGTTTTTTTATGCTCATAGTCTTTTATTGTTTTGTACTTCAGTGTTTTTTTATTAAACCATTTTTATGTGGAGGGACCATCACGTCACATAATTCCCCCCCCCCTTTAACCCTCCGGTGGGCGCACAAAATTCGCACTCAATAGTGGGTGCACTGCGGCTTTTTTACTGCAATTGTAAATTGCATTTTTTTACTCTAAGACAAGGTAGTATGAGAAGTAAATAGACTGGTTAAGGTGTTTTAAATTTTATTTATTATTATTAAACACAAAAACATAATGCTTAGGCATCGACGTCCATATCTTGGCCCTGGTCGCCGTCGCACCTGACACATGTTGTCTCTCGACGCGAATGCCTCATACAGACATTATTTCTGCATCTCTGGCACACAATTTTTGATCTGTTATTCTTATGCCGTCCGCAAATATGACAGATTCCTGGTTTTGGTGCTTCTTGAACCTCCTCCTCTTTTTTATATTTAGTTAAAAATGCTGTGATATCTTTTGGCAGGTTACGTAGTCTAGATCTTTCTTCCAGATTAGTTTCCATAAGGCTAAGTGCCAGATTCTTCAAAAACAGTCTTCTTCTTTCTCGGTTATCAGGATTGTTGTATTTGAAAATTATGTTGGCGTTGATTCCCGCGATATCAAGATGCCGATAAAACAGCGCGAGAGGCCATCTTCTGCTTATTCTAGAAGTTGTGTAGGATGTGCACATCTGGTCAACCGTATCAACTCCTCCCTTTGTGGCATTGTAATCCAGGTTTATTGTGGATTTGCTGGTTGCTTCGTCTATCTCATTTGTATCATGCATCGATGAGAGAAATATCACCGCCTTATTTTTTTTAGGCGCCGAAGAAGACAAACAGAAATCATACTGAAAACCAGAGAGCGTCGACTTGATTTCTCTTGTTTTGTTGGCTTGGAATTCTGGTGGTATTTCCCCTTTTATTTTTTTTCATAGTTCCGAGTAAGGTCAGCCCCTTCTCAAGAAGATCTTTAGCCAGAGTGTAGCTTGTATAGTAGTTGTCAGTTGTGATATTTCGTTTGGAACCCTTTATTGGTTCAACCAGTCTTTTCACAAGGTCATCTGGTTTGTTCGATTTGAGATAGGGACCAGGCATCTGCTTGCCACAATATATTTCTAAGTTGAGAGTATAAAAAGTTTTTGCGTCACAGAGTGCGTATATTTTCAGCCCATACTTGGCTGGCTTGTTTGGTATATATTGTATGAAGCCACATCGCCCCCCCTAAAAGCATGTAGCATCTCGTCAATAGTCACAAACTCGCTGGAATTGTAGTGAGTCAAACAGTTATTCACAAAATTTTGGTGAAAATCGCAAATAGGTGCAAGTTTGTCCATAGCTCTTCGCTCGTTCCGTGTATCTAAATTGTCGAACCTAAGGGCTTGAAGCAGAAATCGGAAACGCTTATAACTGCAGAGCCCACATAAAATTATCATTCCTGTGCCATCGGAATTCCACAGTTCAGCACAATTTGTATGTGATCCCTTTTTTATGCCTATCAAGTATAACGCACCAAAGAGAGCCTTGACCTCCACTTTTGTAGTTTCTCTACAGTCTCTATCTCTACCATAATTGACATAATTTCTTTTTTTCTGAATGTATCTGTTAGTGTGAGTTACAATATCATCTATCATGGCATCAGTAATGAACAGGTGAAACGTGTCTACTTCTTTCTGCGCAGTTGTAGCATTCATTTTTGGACCTGGCATTATTTTCATAATATTTTTGGCCTTCTGTTTAGTTGAAGATAGAGGGTTACTCATCCAAAGCGTATCTCCATCTTTCCCGATGTAAAAATGGTAATCATCTTCAGCGACTTCTGGCACAGTTAGTTGATCGGCATCCGCTTCATCCGCTGATTGCTCTGAGTCACTGCTGTGGTTGTCAGCTTGTATCATTTCATCCTCCATATCTGGGTCATCTGACTCATACTCTTCATTTTCTCCTTCCGACAATTCTGATAATTCCATGAGTACTTTCTCAAAGTCTTCAGGGCGCACAAATCGACGAGACCTGAACGTAAACACAAACTCAGATAACATAGGAAAAACAGGCATCGGTATATAGAATAGGCGAAAACCAAAAGATTCAAAACAAAACCTAACCAAGCTCTAAGAAGACGTTTGATTCTATGGTAATGGTCAAAATATGCATGAAAACTAAAAAAAATGACACTTACATGACTGGGCGCGCAGGCGGCAAAATAGCCGCAGACACGTCACTCTCTTTTCAAAGCACAACAGCTACTGAAGCATTATGCACATGATTTATCCGCATGTCGGAAATACTGCCATCTATCATGAAAATTGCATACTAGGCAGAACAGACAATAAACACTTAATCCGGTACCTAGGGGACAGTTCAGAAACTAAAATTTGCGGCTTTCTGCCACGGGCGCGCCCACTGGAGGTTGAGACTGGTTATTTCAGTTCCGGTACTAATTTTGTTTAAAATTGCTGAAATAAACGGTTCTCAATATATTTTTCTTACTCCCCGTAAAATTTCTTTATCTCTGCCTGGTTATATGTTCGATCATTAATAAACATCTTGTTAAGCTCCCTGGCATCGAGGCATAGACGCACCTGTCCATCCTTTTTTGGTATTACAACTATTGGGCTGGTATACGGGGAACTACTTCTTTCAATGATATCA
The DNA here is from genome assembly GCA_034769895.1 of Magicicada septendecula. Classification (NCBI taxonomy): domain Eukaryota; kingdom Metazoa; phylum Arthropoda; class Insecta; order Hemiptera; family Cicadidae; genus Magicicada; species Magicicada septendecula. The sequence goes on along the minus strand of CM068373.1, from coordinate 296,781,709 downwards.
TTGTCTATCATCCTTTGTATTTCCTTTCTTACGGCTTCTTTTAATGATTGAGCTATTGGGTATGATTTTCTGTTGAAATTAACTGAATCGTGTAATTTTAATTCGCATATGAAATTTCTTGCCTTTCCTGGCGAGTCGGAGAACACGCTTCTGTATTTGTTGTAAATGCCAATTAGCTTTTGTCTTTGTTCCACACTGATTGCTTCCTTTAAGCCCTTTCCTTGGAATGACAGTATTTCTTGTAATTTCTCCCTCCATAAATCCGATTCTGTGGTTACAAGTTCATTTTTTTCTATGGGTGTCCTAATTTCATCCCTACCATGGTATGAATGTCGACACTGAGGGGCACTTTGGCTTCCTATTATCTCAGTGGACCCCTCATAAATTACACATCTGCACCTGGCTATAAGACAGCAAAGAAATTATATCATATTATTAAAAATAGTATTGTTTTAAAAAATAATCACAGCATAAAAAATAGTATTGACTTTATTAAAAGGGTCCAGGTTATCGAACTCTCACCTACATACAAAATCGGTTCATTTGACATAGTTAATTTATACACCAACGTGCCGGTTCATGACACAATTTCAATCGTAAAAGATCTTCTCACTAAAGGTGAGAAGCTGAATCACAAACAAATAGATGAGATAATTTTATTGTTGAATGTCCTGTTGAAGCAGAATTACTTCACTTTTAATAATAATTTTTACTTACAAGAGTTTGGTCTCGCAATGGGTTCGCCACTTTCAGGACTGCTGGCGGATTTATACTTGCATCGTTTTGAAAATATTTACATGTTCTCAGAGAATAACAAATTTAAAGTAATATTAAATTGTACGCACGATATGTAGACGACACCTTTATAGTTTTTAATGGCACACTACTACAGATAGAGAAATTAAAACATTATTTGAACAGCCTTAGCAGGAACATACAATTTACCCTCGAAACAGAGACTGACAATAAACTCAATTTTTTGGATCTGACTGTTACCAAGTATCTTAATAAATTCCAATATAAAATATATAGGAAACCCACCACCGCAGATATTACAATACACGCCGATTCTCACCACCCATATAGTCAGAAAATGGCGGCATACAACAGTTTTGTTCATAGGTTGGTAACGATTTCACTTAACCAAAAGGACTTTCAGGACGAATTGGATATAATAAGGCACATAGCAATAGCGAATGGGTACAAGAGTTCGATGATAGATAGACTTCTTAAGCGACACCTATATAAAACTAGATCCCACCATAATACCATCGATGATAATAAAGTTAACAAACATAAAAATAAAAATAATAAAAAGTATATAACGACAGTGTACGGTAGCCTTTTGCCTAGCATTATATCCAGCGTGTTTTCTAAATTTAATATAAAAGTCGCATTTAAAACAAATAATAATATTTCTAATTTGTTACGCATAAAACAACCATTTCCGTTAGAAGAGAAAACAGGTGTTTACAGGATGTCATTTGATGATTGTGATTGTTTCTATCTGGGTCAAACTGGCAGGTCTTTCTTGAAAAGATACAAAGAACATCTACCAAGGAATGATTTAGACAAGGCCAAATCTAATTATGCGCGCCATCTAATGATGCATAACCATAATTACACAGATTTCAGTAATAATTTCAAAGCAATCCATGTATGCGGAAAGGGTAGGTTAATGGGCGCTCTCGAGGAATTTGAGATTTATAAAGCATTTAAAGATAAGAATATCAACAGTGACAGTAGATTAAATGAACAATTAAAGTTTCAATCTAACTCACTATATGATATAACCCTAAATATAATCGCGCATGCCGGTGATGACTGGTGATAAGGATTGACTTAGTTAAATTAGTGGCTCGTCAACTACATGCGCGGTCGGACCGGTCCAACGGAGCCGAAGTTATATCGTATTATGTGTGTGCTGTTATTGTGACTTAATATAGTAAATATGTGCAAATGTTTTTATATGAACTTTAACGCTTGACGAAGGAGACTGATGACGTGACACATGTCACGAAACGCGTCTATATGAATAACGCAAAAACGAAGTCACTGACGGATACAAGGTAATTAAATTATTTTGAAAATAGTGACTTGGATACTATACAAAGCAAAACAAACTACTTATTTAGTTTGGTTTAGTACACTAGTGTTCACTTAGAAAATTGCTATTAATTGTTACAGTCCTCTCTGTAATTAGCAATTATCCGCTCTCACTTATTTTTTTCACTCACTCTTAACCATTAATACATAGTTCTTTGTTTATTCATCTAATACATTCATTATGATTATACATTGCATGGTACTCATTGTGGTCATTTGGTATTTTATTTATTTCATAAATAGTTAAATTATTTTATTAGGGTAACTTTACATCATATTTAATTTTTTATTGGGTCCTTCATTTCGTCGCATTACAATATATATATATATATATATATATATATATATATATATATATATATATATCCTTGTGTAGCAGAAACCATTTTTGAGGCATACATAACAACAAGGCTGCATCTTTCTTAACCATTTTTTGTTTTGTATTCTGTGTAGTAGGCCTATATAAAAACTTTTGGCAGCCGTTTAATAGACATTTGCAATCTTAGATGGAGTTGCGACCCATTGTTTGCCTAACTCTGTACTGCACAATCATGCTGTAAGGGTTTCAGAATTTGATTATTGTACACAAATGCTTAGAAATGTTTGTCTGTTTAGGTGCGTTTCTGACACTGCGCTGTGAAATTCACCCAGATCACTATACCAAAGTGGTGACTGCAAGCGACTTTCACAAAGTGTCTGAAGGTGGCTGCGGCCAACTATGCGCACAGCTTCTCAAATGTGGTCACACGTGCAAAAGTTTATGCCACGTCATTAATAAAACACATGATATGTACACCTGTAGGGAGCCATGTTTAAGGTAGGCATATCGTATGATTGTTTTGGTTACCTACATTGCCCTTGAACAGGATAGGGTGACCAGACGTCCTGCTTTTAACAGGATTGTCTGTTTTTGCTCTTTGTCTTGTTGTCCCAGGAAAAAATTTAAGGGACACAAAATGTCCCATTTTTTCAAGAAGCTTTAAACTTTTACCCCAAAATTTATAAATTTGTTCAAAACTAGAGTTTAAAAACAATTATCATGCTGTATTTTTTTGGCCAATGTAAAATCTTTTCACAGCTGCATGGAATTTTATAAATACTTTCAGTGTTAAACGGGATTCTGTCTTTGATTGGTTTCAAAAATTGTGCCACCTTATGTGATTGAAACACTGTTTTTAATTTCATATTTTCTCATTGAAGTTAATGGCAAACTGAAAAAGACGTCACTTTTAATAGATAAAAATCATTTAATCTTTTTATTGTCAATTGCATTAAGCAGCTTTTTAATGTTTGAACTTTAAGCAGAAACATTTTGTCTCACAATTGTTGTTGGAGCAGTTGAAATGGCAAATGAGGGGTATGGAAGGGTGAGGAGTAAGATGGGAAGGGGAGAGGAAGACTTGCTCTATTTGTCAAATTTCAAATCTGGTCACTATCATAGGAAAGGTAGAAGTAGAAGCGAAACTATAGCCCATCTGTATAAAACGATACATCCTAGGATGGAGGGCAGATATCCGAATTGCTAGAATCAGGACTTAGTACTGCAGAAAAAATACAAAGTTCACGAACTCATCCTAGAAAATATGCTAAATAACGCTGTGGTCACATTCAGAATACCCCATTCCTTGCCAGCACCACTCCTCCATTTGAAGCAATTTTGGAACTCTTCCTCTGGAATGGCCTTCAGAGCTGCTCTTGTATTAGCCTTAATGTCCTCAATGTCATCAAAATGTCTTTCTATCAAAACTTCTTTGATCTTTGGATAAAGAAAGAAGTCATGGGGGTGGGGGGGGGAGGTCAGGTGAGTATGTCGAGTGGTAACCAAAGTTATTTCTTTCCTGCCCAATAACTTCTATACAGACAGTGCTGTGTGTTCAGGTGCATTGTTGTAATGTACGAGCCATGAGTTGTTGGGAAGAAGTTACGACCGTTTGCACCTCACTTTTTCACGCAACCTTTGCAGCACTCCCAAATAGTACACTTGGTTAACTGTTTGTCCTGATGGTACAAATTCATAATGAACAATCCCTTGGATATCAAAAAAGTTTATCAACAACGCTTTGATTTCTGATTTTAATTTTGACGAGACTTTTTTGGTTGTGGAGAATCAGGTGACTTCTATTGGGCACTTTGTTGCTTTGTTTTAGGGTCATAGGCAAAGATCGGAACCATTTTGGCACACACCTTGCGCGTGCCAAGGTTTTCAGTTTAAATTTTCCACACAGTTTCCCTATCAATGCTCACGTGGCCTGCTATGGATCTCATGGTCAGTCGCTGATTTGCAAGCACAATTTGATGAATTTTGGCAATGTTTTTATCCGTTCAGCTTGTTACTGGCTTCCCTGCCCTTTCTTCATCCATCACTTGTTATATCCCATCAGAAAACCATTTAATCCATTTATACACCGCTCTTTTCATCATGGCAATTCTCGCCGTACACCTGCACTAACATTTCCCTTATTTCACTCCCACTCTTGCCCAGTTTCACCAGAAATTTTATGTTTGTTTTTGTTCTAATTCCAGCTGAGACATTTTCATGACAGCGCATACACACAAACAAAAACAGTCCATACCACTCAGCACAAATCCGCTACGTGTCAACACGCACACTGCTGTGAGACACTGAAATACATACCAAGGTCATGGCATAGTGCCGCCCTCAGCGCTAAACGGTAGGAAGTTTGTGAACTCAATTGTCAGACCTCGTATCTGAGGAAAGTGGTGAGGAAGACAGAAGCACAAAGAGTTACATTTGGAATAAATTTGCTATACACAAGACATTGTTTTATGCTTAGCATTGTTCTATACGCATCGGACAATTAGAAACAGAGTAAAGGAGTATCTGGAAATTTCTGAAATGTCTTTGTGGTGAAACTGAATGAAATTAGCGGGAAAGTGAATATAATGAAATGAAGTGTGCAGAAAGATGTATTTTAACAGTCATAAGAAAGAAAAAAGCAAATTGGATTGGTCACATTTTAGACATTTTGAGAAGAAACTGTCTACACAGAAGTTACTAATTGAGAGAAAGATAGAAGATAGGACGTGTTGGCAGGTTCAAAAATGATGAAGAGAAATTATGAACAAATGAAGAGAGCGGCACAGAATAGAACAATGTGGAGAGTACAGTTGAGCTGAAGCCTGAACCCAGGAAGGAGAAATAGAAGACAGCCCTGAATCATATGGGGAGCTAACATAAGAAAAGCAGAAAGACGATGGGTGAAGTGAGGCATTAGAGCCAAACATTTACCTTATTTAACTGATTATCAAGAACAGTATGTAAAACAACTCACAGAACTGTCAAAGAGAAGACCATACATAGTTTAAGTTCGCGATAGTAGCACTATCACCTGTAATGGTACATTTTGTTGGAATTTTAGCTGGTTAGAGACAGCTGTGAACTGTGTACGTGACCTTGGCCTGGGAAGAGATGGGTGCATAGTTATTTGTGCATACTCAAGCATCAGTTTCACAAGGTCGAGAAGTGTTACAGCAGACGAACAAAAGCCACAGCTGGAAATAGCTGAGAAAAAAGTTTTTTGCGCAGTAGAGTGGAAGCCGAGCCTAGCATGAGTCAGTCGCTTTGTAACCTTGGACCAGTACACACATTATGAAGTGCAGCGACTTGGCGCCCGAGGGTGAAATGTAGGCCTACGCTAATTATTAATCAAATTACATCAGTACATGATGAACAAGGTGTTGTGTACAGTTTATAATGTTTCGCAAAGATATTTCGGACAAATTTAAACTAAAAAGGTACACAAAAGAACGAAGTATACTTTTAGTGTGTAGTAATGACCTTGTAATGTGCACATAAAGACAAAAGAAATGTCGTTGGACACATAAACAGATAAGTGCAAAAGTGGGGACAATTTTGACCATAATAAGAACAGAAAAATGATAAAATAAACTCTATACAGAACATCAGATCAAAGAGTGTGTGAGAGAGCAATGAGAGTAGAAAAGAGGGGTGAGAGAGAAAGTAAATAAAAAGTACTGATTTGCACGGATTGTTTTCTTAGTAAGTTCAAACAAATGAAACACAAAAGAATGTTTCAATTCAGCCATTTATTTCATATATATAACAATATGTAATATCAAATTGTTGATATTGTCGATTTGTAATACAGTTGAATTATAGATGGGTTGTAACTAGGTTAAATACTAACAATGATTAAGTGTGTGTGTGTGTGTGTGTGTGTGTGTGTGTGTGTGTGTGTGTGTGTGTGTGTGTGTGTGTGTGAACACATAATTTACTTAATATGCAAAGTATTTTATTTTTTAAAGAAATTTTGTCTGCTTCCATTCTTTAAAAACCATACTTTTTGTACCCCCTTACTGATGGTTTGTAACAGTTGAAAGAATAATTTATTTACAAAATATAATGTCCATAAAGTATTACATTTATAGAAAAAAATCCTATTGCAAAGAGAAAGGAGTACAACTATTAATGAATGTGTAGATACGTATGAGTGTATATTTTATTGTAATCCAAATTCAACACATGATTCATGTAAGAATACAGTGGAACTTGGTTATAACGTCATTGAAGGGACCAAAAAAATAATGACGTTATGTCCGAGTGACGTTATAAAAGAGTCGTTATAAAAAACCCTTTTTAATCACTAGTAAGGAAGGATAAATAAAAAAAAAGATCTTTGCATTATTAACATTATTCGTGATATTTATCCTAAAGTTTACAAACTGCATTTCATTTATATAAACAGCATGAAGAATATTTTAAAAGATCATAAAGAAAGAAAGTACATGTAACTTACATTTAGGCTTACTGTCGAAAGTAATCCGTAATTTTCTTTTGAACGCTCCTTTCTGAAAAATAAATTCTTTCTGTTGTGCTGTGGAGATGCTGCGCTGCATTGAACGTGTCGTCAGACGTCTCTCTAAAGCAGTAAAATCGTGAAAGAGTTTCGGCGGCTCTCATTGCTTCCTGTACTGTCGGACAAACGATGTCGGCATCCTCCTCTTGCTCAGTATCTTCTTCAACACTATCTTCTGCTTCTATGTTTTTTACTTCTGCGATAATTTCTGCGTCACTCAACACTTGGAAGGTTTCTACTTGGTCATCCACTGATGCATAGGAATCGAGTTCATTTCAAAATTCATTTACGTCGAATTTCTTAATCCACTCCGAGAGCGGCAAGTCGTCGTCGTCTTCGTCATCATCGGGTAAATTTTCATGTACGAGTTGTGCTTTACTAAAGCATTTTGCTATCGTCTTCTGTGTTACACTCTTCCAAGAGTCGTCTAGGAATTGTATTGCATCTAAGAGTGAAATTGTGGCAGGTTGCCCCATGTCCATACAGAAAATAATTTTTTGTCTGTATACAGAAAATAATAATGTATGTCTGTAGCCATGGGCGTAGCGCGCGCACATATATACGTTTATATGAAATTTAGAGTAAAATATCTGAGAAATTTTTGACGCCATAACAGAGTAGTACAATATTTAGTGACGTTAAAACCGGGAATTTTTATAATGTTAAAGATATCAGTTTGACCGGACTTATGACAAAATAACGCTACACCCGAGTTGACGTAACAGCCGAGGCCGTAATAACCAAGTTCCACTGTATATAAAATATAAAATAGTTTACATGAAATTAGATGTATTAATCCATGTTGTATAACATCGGTTGTGAGTAGGTGATCCACACCAGGGAGTGAGCCAAGGTAAAATCAGGACTTTCCAAAAAATATTGCGCAGCTCACTTGATTCCATTAACTACCTCACTTTGTTTACTTGAATTTTGTCAACTTTTTGAGTCAGTTACAGTGCTTTTTTCTCCCCAGTATCATTATTCTACAAGCGTATGTTATGGGTTAAAATCAATTTGCATTTGGAAAAGAGGAAATACTGTTAACAGCAAGTAGTTTACCTACGACTGATGTTACATCATGTGGGCTCTATATTGATGTGTTATTAAATAATATACAATCAGTAATGCTATTTTAAGTGTTTTTTACTTATCACCTGACACCTGCCTAACCTGTACTCAAGGGCTTGTCTATACATGCTTGGTCATTTATGTCTTCTGATGAGTAGTTTTTTTTTGGTTTTTTAGCGTTATTGTCATTAGTTGGGATAGTGATACGGTTCTCACACGCCATCTATCAAGTGTGAGTGGCTGCCCTGCAAAGTGCTATTCCTTCACACACCCTTATTTCCTTTTGCACCTGATGCAAGTCCGAGAATATTTTTAAAAAAAGTTTTTCATTTTCTTTAATATAAAATTATCATTTTATCGATATTTTAAAAAGTTTATTTGAAGATTTCAATGTTACTTTTCGGATCAAAAAAATTGGTTTAGGTAACTTACCAGTAAGGAGGGCATTAGTGAAACTAATTAATAGTTTTTATTACTGTGGTAATTCATTAATGTGCGTGTATGTATTTCAGGAAATGTAAGAATGAGCATCAGTGTCAATTGCAATGCTATGTCGACTGCAGAAAGTGTGATGTTCCAGTACAGAGAGAACTACTGTGTGGCCATCGCAAACAAGTGCCTTGCCACGTTAACATTGAGTAAGTGGAAAATGTCACTGTGAACATGATTACCTATTATCTGTATACACTAAGTTGGCGTCTGGGCCGCCGACTACCAGCCCCAGGTAGTCGCCGGCCCAGACGCCAACTTAATGTATACAGATAATAGTGTAGTGGTTTCCAAACAGGGTTCCGAGAGCAGTCACTATAGAGGCGTTCAGTAATAATATTTGTAGGAATGAAACTGAATGCTTTTTGGACAAATAAAATGTTTGTGTGTATTCCCGGGCCTGCACCATAAAATCAAGGTGCGTTTTTCAGCCCCCAGATCGACTCATCCTGTTGAAAATGAGTACCTGGGAAACATCCTGGGGATAATAATGGGCGGCTGAAGGGTATGCTGGCCACACTGGCTTCCTTGTATGCCGTACGGCTCACATAAGACAGCCTAGCCTGTCTTCTCCTAAGCTACTTCGGTGGTACACATGGGAGCCATTATTATTATTAAAATGTTTGTGTATCAGTTCTCTTGAATTTTCAATTAATGAAAATAACAGTCATCCAAATATTGCTGTAAAGGCAGTAACAGTTTTACTGTACTTTTCTTCTTACCTATACAAAATGTGATTGTTCACTTCTACAATTAGAAATAACAGTGTTTTTATTAGAATGTCTGGCGGCTTGGCTTCAGTGACCAAGCAAGTGTAAGCTATCTGAAAAAAATTGAAACCATTCTTGTAGAAAAGCTTAAAATTTATTAAGTTATTCAGCCTGAAAAGAGTAATAGGGAACAGTTTAATTTTAATTGTAACATTGCTATTCTTTGCTACATTGTCTGCATCTCTGTTAGAATTTTTCGTTGATTGTAACATCATATCAGTTATGAGGTTTGATCAAAAACTTCATGCAGTTTATTTTAAAAATTAATGCCTTCATTCATCGACGCTTATACTGCCCCCTTGAAAGTAGTCTCAGTTGTAACGGGACAGAATTGGGAAATTGTAATCTAAAGTTTTTTCATGACCCAAGTATATTTGGTGAACCGACTATAGTGTCGAGACTGAGGTGACTTGGTACAGGAATGTAAAGTTACAAAACAAGGGTGCGCATTCACACACAAGCGCGCGAACGTCGGCCAACGTTCTCACGATAATGTCATGTCCGTATACATTCTTTCTCGCTTAGCGCGCAGAAAAATAAGTCTTGTTCTGCAGCTGCAGCTACGGCCGGTTCAGAGTATAAGCTCGCGAGCAAAATTTTAATAAAATGTGATTGAAACTATAACTAAATGGATCTAGGGACAGTGTAACATCAAACAAAAAGTGCGGTGAGTCGACTAACAGCATCAGACTGTGCGGTCGTATATAAAACATTGCTCGAACAAATTAGGGTCGACCGACCAGTAAATCATGTGATTTTAATGTAAAACAACAGTAAATCATGTAATAGTGATCCATCAGACGTAATTCACAAACATTAACAGTTTAACTTATTTTCGGAGTGTGTTAAAGAAATCGGAAGTTAACAGTGATGGTGTAACCACGTGGAGACGGCGATAAAAGGATGAGTACATAATATAAGCAGTTGAACAGACAAAAACATTTCAATTTTAAATGAACACCGAAACTAATTATGAGAATTTAAATAGAAAGCGCTTTATAATATAAAATGTATAATGAATGAATGAGAGTATGTCAAACTGGGTTGCCTTCTAAAGTAGAGATAAAATAGTTAAATAAGTAAATATAAGGTTATAGAAGTTATTTTAAACTATATTTCAGAACCTGTTTTAAATAACGGCCAATAACGGACCATAATCAGTTCGAGAGTAAGAATACAAAATGTAGAGAAAGGGGATAAATTGTTGATGTGGGGGCTTAACAAGAATGACAGAGTAAAACGAAATAAAATAATGTTTTATGTGTATTTATAAATATGTATTTGTTATTTGCATTGACCTGTTTTTTTCTCTGCTGAGTACACTAGACGACACCTTGTTTAACTTGAACACGAACGTCACGATATAAATAGATTTATATTTGACATCCAAATAAAGGTAGGTGACACAATTTTAAATACTTTTAATTATTTTCTACTAAGAACTACTTCAGTCGACGCCCGAAACAGGGACGAATTTAAAATATTTTAATTACTAATTCACGTGAACCACTGCAAATGGCGCCCGAACAGGGACGTTGTAAATTAAAATTAATTTACAACCTAGTCAAAATGGCAGAGAAAAATAAGGATGCAAATTTATGTGAGAGTGTAGAGAGGGGGTCAATATTAAACGTTACACAAGACAGTTTAGTATCGACAAATATTAACGAGAGCGTAGACGAAATAACAATTGAAACGGTAAACGCTAAGGGTAGTAAAATCAACAATGTAGAAGTACTTAGTCAATTAGCATTGTTTATGGAAATGATGAGTAGTAAATTTGACCAACAAAATACGAATTTGAACGAATTTAAAACTGAAATCAAATCAGAGATAAATGCAAATAGCGTAGAAATGAATAATAAGTTTGACCAACAAAACACGAGTTTAAATGAATTTAAGGCTGAAATCAAATCAGAGATAAATGTAGTAAATAATAAACTTATAGACATAAATAATGAAGTTGTAAACATAAGAAACGAAATAAAAAGGAATAACCTAAATATGAACAATCAATTTAAAAATATAGGAGTTGAATTAAACCAAATAAGTGAGTGTAGTGGTGTCAAAACTAATGACACGGGTAAGTGTGACGAAAATAAAAATGACGAAATAACAGACGACCAGGGTGTCATTAGTAAAATAACGAATAATTACGAAGGGATCATTAACGAGGTAGGTGTTAGTTACGAAAATAAATTAAGTAATAATAGTAAGGTAGTGGAAAATGAGATATATAAAAGTAATACAATGAAAATAAATAGTGACCATGGTAATATAGGAACAGTGAGAGAGAGTGAGAGAGTAGAAATCAGTATTTGTAAATTAGAGAGAGAATATGAAGAGAATTATTTTGTGAATATAGGACAGATGGTAGATTTTCTCCATGTTTATTGCAAACCAAGACGGTTACAAATGTTTTTGAAGGGCAAGAGCCCCTTACAGGAAAACAATGCGTTTTCAAGTAGTCCCTTAATGTTTAGTAGGCGTGTTTATGATTTAATACCCTCTGTACGGAATGATAGAAAAAGTATGAAATGGTGTTATGATAAAAGGTATTTTGATAGAAAGATAGGAACATTTAAGGTTAGTAGACAGGGTGTCTACGACCCGGGAAACCCGGGAATTTTCAGGGAATTAAGAATTTGTGGAATATTCAGGGAAAAATCAGGGAATTTCTTCATTAATCAGGGATTTTCCTCTTGGGCTACTCTCCGTAAACGTAGTAGCGATACTTTCGAATTTCGCGGGACGTAATCGATCGCTACTCGATTCCCGTAGTCAGCCAATGAACACTCGTTCCCAGCGCGGGACTGAAGTATGCTATTTGATTGGTTCCCAGCGCGGATTGGTATTTGACCCAACCTTGCGCGGGTTGTCTGTTCAGTATTATCAACTTAGCGGGTTTCCCGCTCAATCTTGCAGATTTAAGTTTTTGTTTAGCGGGGGCGTTTTGGAAATTTAACAATGAAAGTGTAGGGATTTAATGGATTTTCAACCTTCCACAGCGGGAAGAATATTGTTATTTATATTGTGAATATAGAGTTTTATCGGAATTTAAACTATTTTCGCAACGTTGAAAAGTTTTGAGTCTTGGCTACACTTTCGTGATTTCGCGCCGTAATAGTGTTTACATCTCTTCATTTGTTGTTTACCGGTGCTTACTGTATGTGTTGCGTTCGTGCTTGAGTGTGTTATTGTGATTTGAAATTCTTGAAATCTGTTGCGTTGTGCGCGAAATCTGTTGCGTTGTGCGCGAAATCTAAAGCAGAAGCTTTGCAATTAATTGCGTGCTCTTAATTCTTTAGTGGTGCGGATTAAAATGCTTTTAGTGTGATGTGCGTTCGTTGTTAAAAACACGTGGGCATCCAGATTCGTGACTGTGCAAAGTCGTTTGAAAATTCCGTTTTATTATGGCGTGCAAAACTCGTTTTCAGTCAGAGTGGTTGAATGAACCAAAGTTTAAATCATGGCTAGAAGCAGTGAAAGACAGCCCTTTTCGGGCGAGTTGTAGGTTATGTCGGTATGAGGCCGATAGAACAACTAAGCGACTGGAATATTTGCGGCTCTAGAAAGGCAACTACTAGTCGCCAAGAGCTGACAAGCGCGTCGAAGCCCGATTTGTTTACACAATCAGAATACTCGTTACAAATACAGCAGGCAGAAAAACGGGTATCGACCCATACGTGCGACGCCTCTTAGTACCGCTGTGCTGAATTTCACAATACCAAGTGGATTCATTCAGTGGCATCCTCTATGGCCAAAACCTTCGTTTACTAGGTTCGTCGATAATAACTAGTGAATCGGGAATATCTGACCACTGCGCTGACACGTTTGTGCGATTTAAAACTGCCCGATATATGTATGGCCTATATCCGTGAAATATATAAACTTACTGACCAGCACTGTGGTCATCATCTGTCAGCCACTGGGCTCGACCCAGATATCGCAATCCTGCCACGGGTGTAACGACGCAGCGCAACAATAGCATCCTCTCCAACCAAGACCTTCGTTTAGTAGGTTCGTCGATAATAACTACTGCTGAATCGGGAGTATCTTACCACTGCGGCACAACATACCTGTATCACTCACAGTGAATTGAACAGTAATTAACAGGAATCTGTTGTACTAGATCCGTTAATTGATTATTAACCCTATTAATTTAAAAAATCAATTACATTCAATTACAATAATGTTTAATTAACTTATTTTTCAATCGAGTTGAATTTCAGAAATCAATTTGAAACAAACAAAATTAATCTAATTCGAAACCTTACATTGGGGACACATGCGCACGCACGCGCGCGCGCGCACACACACAGACAGACAGACAGACAGAGAGTTCTCAGCAGATCCACAACAACTGACTTACGATATGACACAAAGCTCGCTCGCTTCATGACAAGAGAGAATGAAATCATCATTGCGGTTATCAAACGGAAGAATGCTAAGCTATATATTCGTGGAGGGGGGGTTCCTACCAGCGCGTCCGCGCAAATATTGTCCACACGGACCTGACACAGAAACTGAAAATCGTTTCCAATTTCACACATTTACAAGTGCTAGATACGTATCTTACGTCTGTAACCACTTTACTTTCGGCTATTTTGATTTACACGTAGCTTTCAAACTACTTTTGGACATATGTATGTATAATTACCGAATGACGGCTAAATTTTCGACAATCCGTTCAAATCGAGTTGGTCTCTCGTCCCACGCTAACCGCTTGAGGCCCCGCGGGTCAAGTCTTGCGCGTGCTGTTTAACGTGGTTCTGCGCTGTGCCGCCCTCCTTGGAGAGCCTACATAAGCGAGGCTCGCGTGATCTCCATTCCGAACCGATTGGCGGCCCTAATAAGGACCTTTACCTACAGAACCGGCACGTATGTCGTTCTGTCTACTTTTTCTTTGCGGCAGCCTTCTTTGGCGAGGCTTTCGGTTGTTCCTTCACCGCTGCCTTCTTGGGTTTCGGGCTCTTGGGCTTCTTTGTCGGCGGTTTGCTGACTTTTTTTGCTTTCGACGGAGTCTTCGGCTTCGCGGTGGACTTCTTCTTTTCGGAAGCGGCTTTCGCTTTCTTGGCGGCCGGCTTCTTCTTGGCGGCCGGCTTCTTCTTGGCCGCGGCTTTGGCGGTCTCCTTCTTCTCCTTCGGCTTGGCCGGAGCGGCTTTCTTCACTGTGGCGGTCGTTTTGCCTCCCTCGCCCTTGGTGGCTAGCTTGAAAGAGCCGGACGCGCCTTTTGCTTTCGGTTGGCCTAGAGCGCCCATTGTCACCGCCGATTTCAGATACTTTTTGATGAACGGAGCGAGTTTCTCCGCATCCGCCTTGTAATTGGTGGCGATGTACTTCTTGATCGCCTGCAGTGACGAGCCACCATGTTCCTTCAGACTCTTGATAGCGTTGTTCACCATGTCCGAAGTCGGCGGATGCGACGGTTTCGTCCTAGGCTTCTTGCTGGCCGCGGCCGACGCTTTAGACTTCTTGGGCGTAGCGGTAGTACCTGCGTCTGCCATCTCGTCAGTCACGATTCGGCGATATTATTAAACCCTGTGTTACCTTGATTAAAAGCGCACTTGTCCCCGGGACTTTGTGAACGCTGTAGTTCGTCTGGCGTCGTGTTAAAGGGTCGTTTTCGCGCCGGGTTTTGAGAAAACGCGACGCCAGTAATTCTCTGAAACACAAAACAACATTCCAGACATACCGGACTAACGACCCAGGCAGATCCCGTCGCAGGCGCTAAGACGGCGACCGCTGCACACACACTCCAAGTCGGCGACGGTTCCGTCGTCTCTGTGACACCGTTTGCGGAAACGGGCCAAAAACGCTTTACAACAGACGCAAAGTGTACGCTTCCTACGCCCTACACTGCAGAAAGCTTCATTCTAACATCCTCAACGTCGGTGAATTCTTCGACGTCGCTGTTTCCCGTTTTTTCGCCACTACAAAATACCCACTTTGGCAACTCCATCGGCGGCGTACAATGTACAGTGACAGTGTTGACTGTTCGTTTTCGGAACTGCCGTTACGCACCCTGTTGCGTCATTTTTTGTTAAACATGTTTCTTATCTAATAATCAGTTCTTTCTCAATTTAAAAAAAAAAACATCAATTACGCGCGTGAGGACAGTCTGACGCGACACAAGCGGCGTCGTTTTGTGGGAACTCGTCGAACATCGCTCCCTCCTCTCGCCTGACGAGTGCTTACTTATACACGCCGATACTGAGCATTCACAGCGCCACTTAAACCATTGTACGTTTGCGTTTTTCTTTTTTTCCCGCTCTCTCTTCAGTCTAACTCATGCTGGACAGGTTAATTTTCTTTCGACGTTAGCCGATGGTTCCTGGTGCGTATCCTTCATCCATACTACTTAGGATGCAGCAATACCACTCACAAACGCCTTTTACTGTAACAGCGGGGCGGGAGGTAAAATATTTCTTTTCGCACGCGGGTAAGAGGCAGATTCTCATCTACGTCTATGTGCTACGCGTTTCGTCTACAATATCTTTTCACGCGCGGGTAGAGACACACTCTCATCTACGTCTCTGTTAAACACGCACAGACTACACGCCGCAATACTACGACACTAAGAGAGCGCACGATTTCAAATTTACGAGCACGCGTCTGGTGACGAACGTCATCGACGGACATAACAAAAGCGGCCGCGTAGCACACAGGTAGGATATAAGTATCATTTTATTTTTTTAATAGCTTTTAATGTTGTCAATCGATCTTCATCTATTGTCATCTTCAAGGCAAATAACCGGTATTAATAAATATTCATGCCTTCTCATAAAATCGCTTACATATACTCCCGGCCACAGGCCACTTGTTCATGTTACTATTGTCATTCTGAAAAATATGATTGTGAGAAATTGACATGACATTAGTGAAAGGCCCCTCTCATATGAATACATATTTTAAAATAAATGCAGTTTTGAATGTTGATTCCTCTTGTAGCATATATGATGAGTGAAACGGAACACATTGGCACAGTTTGACCTATGGTGGGAAAAAATTTAAAATGATTTTAAGCGAAGCCCTGAATATCCATAAATACGGTACCTAAATAACCTACTCTGCTCTGTTTTCAAATCTTCCATTCGTCTTGTCTTGGAACACTTTACTGCACAATGTAGCGATCAATAGCTGTAACAAAAGCTGAAAATGTTGAGCTTTTTTTCTTTAATCCATCGTTTACGGGGTGCACTCAGTTTGGTGACATTCTCCATGGTTAGAAATAGGAGGGATTTTGGGGGGAATTTGTCCTTAGCGTACTGACGCAGAATTTGCCTGGTGTTGAAAACAGAAAACCATCTTCGGGTTGGCCAAGGCAGGATTCGAACCTGCTACAACCTGCATGCTACAAGTCACACCTTAGCGCACTGAGCTAAATGTGTTCGGTGCAGTTGACCTTTAGTTGCTCACGACTACAATGTGGCTGATCGTGTGGTCATCAGTAGTCCACTCAAGTTCTTTGTTTTGTAAATGCGTTGTATTTTGGTCACTTATGTTACTCAGGGAATTTTCTTACTTATCCTGGAAAAATCAGGGAATTCTTTTATGATGAGTTGGTAGACACCCTGGTAGAGGTTATAACGAATTAGCAGAGAGGTTAGATATTACGAGAGTTAATAATATTGAATACTTACCTTGTGAAATAGGTAGTACAGCAAATGATGATAAGGTTGGGGATATTGATTACTTACCTTAC
The DNA here is from genome assembly GCA_034769895.1 of Magicicada septendecula. NCBI lineage: Eukaryota > Metazoa > Arthropoda > Insecta > Hemiptera > Cicadidae > Magicicada > Magicicada septendecula. The sequence continues at coordinate 296,764,733 of CM068373.1, read as the reverse complement.
GAGATAACTAATGTAGTAGATGAATATAATGATATAACTTACCTGATGTTAACGGAAAATATTAATGGAGAATTTACCATACCAAACGTCGACAGGGATTCTGAAATAATAGTATGCAGTAAGGTTTGTAATTACTATAGTGATACAATGGATAAAATTGATGATGATGATTATCATAATTATGATAGCTATATGTCTTTAATTGTAGATGAACTGTGTAGACGTAAGACCAGGTTATTATATGATGATGGGGGGTAAACGATTAATGTTTATGAACGTTTAACTATGTAAGTAGTTTGGTTTTGAAATGGACTGCTTTGTAAAATGATTTGTGGTAAATGATAACAAATAATAATGTGTTGTATATTTTTGTGTTGATATTAAATGGAATATTGTACAAGATGAATGTTAATAACAAACTAAACAAATTTTTTTTGGAGAATTTAATGGTGTAGTGAATGCTAAATAACTGAGAATTGATTAGTAAAAAGGTCAATTGAGATTCAAGTGTAATGTCTATAATTTTATACGCAAATTTAAAGATGAGTTGTTTATTTTGAGGTGATAATGTTTAATGTATAAAATCTTATGTAGAATAAATGTTGGTAATAAAATTTGAATTTTTTGGAGCAGTGGTAAATAATTAAAGATTGAATATTAACAAGTTCAATTGAAATTAAAGTTTTGAAATGTTTGTAATTTTTATTCAGATGCAAATAAGGTGTTTATTTTAAGGGAATGAGCTTTGTATTATTTATGAATGTTTATGTTTTATTATGTGATACTATGTTAGAGTGTAGGAATTATAAACATGTATTATGTATTTTACATGGTATAATTTTGTGTATTTGTGTTAGGTGTATTAAGTGTAACTGAAGTAAGGTCATTCACCTGGGAATGAGACATCAGCTGATGACTGGTGTTAGAGATGTAGTATGTTTTTGGTAATTGATTCATAGACATTTTTGTTAATCAATTTAATTAAATAATTTTGTTTTCTATTAATTGTCAAAATAGATATTTCTGGAAATTAAATTTTTTTGGAAAAAAAAAGATTGTTGTTCTTTACAGTAAAGATTTATTTTTTTTTATTTTTTGATGTTCGCTATAGGTTGATGGTGTATCAGCTGATAAATGATGTTTATGTTATCTACTGTAACCATGTGTAATTGTATTCGAATGGATGATAGAAATAAGTTGTTCATTTTATGATGATTGTTAACATATAGTTAAGGAAATTTAAGATCATGCTAAAGTATTTTGAATTTTGAAATTGAAATGATTAATTAAAAGAGAGGAAGTCAATTAACTTAAAATAGTAACTTTGGGAATGAATTTTAAATAAATTAATAAAATTTATTTTGTTTTGAGATGATAATATACAAGCAAACAATTAAAAGTTGAGAAATGGTAATGAATTTTGTTTAGAAGCAAATATAAAATATTTATGTGAATTTTACCTTAATGATGAATATTTGGAGATAGTGTGTTTAATTCTTTATGTGTACGCACCCAGTACTTTGCTAAAGGCAATCCAGTATATATGTAAGGGGAGATATATCGGTTGAGGATCTGGTATGAGATAAGGCTAGTTATTGATTTTTATTTGGAATGTTACAAGGTTAGGTGGTACTGTGGTGAGTGCCTGTCCGACTTTACGGTGTTGGGATCTCGAACAGAGATGTCCAGTAATGTCGTTCAGGTGCAGCCATAGTCGCCGAGCTAGGGGGGTAGTTTACCCATGATGTATTAAGGAATAAAGGGGGTTGTTGGCACCATATCCTCACGGATCCTTTTAGGGTTTAGCAATGAGAGTTTTTCTGTTTCAACAGAAACCCTCTCATTGGGGGGGTATTGTAACAGGACAGAATTGGGAAATTGTAATCTAAAGTTTTTTCATGACCCAAGTATATTTGGTGAACGGTCTATAGCGTCGAGACTGAGGTGACTTGGTACAGGAATGTAAAGTTAGCAACAAGGGTGCGCATTCACACACAAGCGTGTGAACGTCGGCCAACATTCTCACGATAATGTCACGTCCGTATACATTCTTTCTCGCTTGGCGCGCAGAAAAATAAGTCTGTCGTTCTACAGCTGCGGCTACGGCCGGTTCAGAGTATAAGCTCGCGAGCAAAATTTTAATAAAATGTGATTGAAACTATAACTAAATGGATCTAGAGACAGTGTAACACTTACACGCAGTGGCCGGCGAAGGGGGCTTCTGATTTGCATAAAATGTTAAGGGGTTTTTAATTTAGTATAAATGTGAGTGTGGCAAAGCTGGGCGGCTTTCTGTTTATATTTGTGTTTGCCTTTTATGTTTGTGTCCTAGAAAAAATAAGGTAAGCCGTAGATTGTAAGTCATATTACAACAGAGTCACGTGTTGCACAACACCTGAAACATGTATTTACTAAATGTATGTTCTTAATTTCACTAAAGTAACAGTAAAACATTAAAATGGAAATTCTCTTCTTAAACTTGTGTTATGTAAATTATATACGCAACCTTCAAAATTGTGCTTGTATCTTGGTGTTCGTATGAGACCCTGGACCCAAAAGAGCATGTCTGGATGGTAAGTGAAAGTCATTCTAGGTATTTCTATGTGTATGGTACTCAAAATAATTGTGATAAATAAATAGCTTCACATTTGGCGCCACGAAATAGGCACGAATTGCAAAAAAAAAAAAATGAAATTCCATACCTACAAATGGGATACAAGCACAGTTGAGAGGTTAAGAAAAAAAAAAAAAAAAAAAAAAAAAAAAAAAAGTAAAAGGTACTTATGTAAAGTTATGCAAAAGAAGTAAAGAATAGTTGTTCACATAAGAAACAGAGTAAATACCAAAAAATAATAATAATGGAAAATACAGCAGAGAACGGAGTCGATTTGTCCGACTCGACTGTGATAAGTGAAACAGCTGAAGTTGACGAATCAGCTGTGATGAGTAGTCCTGAAATACATTCAACACCGAATGTAGGTCAAGACGATAAAAACATGAATGTGCATAACACAAATGAAAAAGATAATACAGAGGATTCAGGGATTCAAGGAACCCCGACCTCAACAAAATGTAACAAATTAGACGATGATATAATGAGTATATTAAGAACCATATCAATGGACATTCATGTACAGAATAACAAATTTAACGAATTAAATAGTCGCTTTGACAATAATGACATAAAATTAGATAAATTTGATAGTCGTTTTGACAATAATGACATAAAACTAGACAGACAAAATAATCGTTTTGATGAAATTAAGACCGAATTCAATTGCAAATTTGGTATTGATGAGGTAAAAATGAAATGCGAAAATAGTTGTAACGAATTGAAACGAGACATTGAGAAAATAGTAGAGTCAGTAGGAGAACAGAGTAAAAGTAAAAATAATAATGACAGTAAGAAATTAACAAGTGATGACAATAATGTCGAAAATGAGAATATAATTAACAGTGTGGTAGTAGAGAGTAAGATAACAAATAGTAACAATAATATTGAAAATGGTAATGTGACTGAAAGGGTGTATCAGAAAGTGATACGTTGAAAATAGATAGTGAAATAGTGAGTGAGAGAGAGAGCGCTATATGTTGTAACGAAGTAGTAATTAGTGTTGTTGAATTAGAAAAAGAATGGAAAGAGAGAGTAGATGAATGTGTAGGGCAGGTGGTAGATTTTCCCCTTATTTGTGATGAACCAGAGTGTTCAAAAGTGTTATTTTTGGGCAAGAGACCCTTATTAGTGAAAGATTTGAATTGTTTAATTTTTCTGAATAATTTTGTACCCTCTGCGTGGAATGATAAAAGTGTGATATGGTGTTATGATGATGAAAGATGTTTTGAGAGAGAGTTGTGCATTGATAAAGAAATAGAATTATATAAACTAATGAGAGATTATAATGAGTTGAAAGAGATGTTAGTTGACATGAAACACTTACCTGTTAAAATAGAGAGTGAAGATTATTTTGATAATACATGTTCAAATAATAATAATTTACTTTATGAAGAAAAAATAACTGACTTGATAACGAATATTACTAATGGAGACTGGACAGAAACAAATAATGTTGACTTGTTTTATGAGTATTTGAGTATGATGGATGAGTTTAGTTTGCATGGTTACCACACACAAAACAGTCATTTGTGTGGTAATAAAATTGAACGATGTTATGTGAAACCCCGTCTAAATTTTGACGATGGAGGCTGAGCCTTAAATTCACAATTGGACAATTTCAAATATGTTAATATATGGTAATGACCTAGCTGATTTTAGATATTGAAGTGCGATATAACTGAATAATTATTGATGAAGAATTGTAAATACATGTGTAGTGAAATTAATTGTATGCATTATAAAATGTTAGATAAACAAGGTATGTATGTAGCCGAAATTGTGATGACAAAAATAATATTAATATTTTGCATTTTAAAACAAAACAATACATTAAATCCTGTAATTGAATACAACTAAATAGCTATAATAAACCTATAGTTAAATAATTATAAATAACTATGAACAATATAAAACAGTAAGTGGTAGCGGATAGATGTTCCCCCCTTGTCCCAGTGGGGTTCGTCTATTTCAGGGACGCGCCCCTGCCCACGCGAGCCTTGGTTTTCTCCATTTACTCTTATTTTCGGAGGAAGCTTTGTCCCTACCTTTAGTCCTAGTTCTTGACCCTGTAATAATCCTTATCCCTTTTATCTTCCCGATTTCCCTAACCCTCCCCTTAGAGTAAACACATAAACAATAGTTACACAAATTGGCACACTTTTTTTGGAACCATTTGATTGCCTTAATTCTAAATACTACATTAGGGTAATCCTCAAAATTAAATAAACCGGCGTTATTTATGAATTGTAAACTCATCCCTTAATTAGGTAGGTAGTGGACAAGTTTTGTGGCTGAGTAGACAAACTAAATAATAAATTTTGTATAGTTTAACCGAATTGTCGTGTATCGAGATGCGGCTGTAGATTAGTGGTTGTGGTTTGTTTTGTAATTTGAAGAAAAAAAAAAAAAAAAAAAAAAAAAAGGAGGGTAGTTCATCATACGAGTAGGGGTTCTGTTCGTCTTCCATGGCATCTCTATATACAATGATCCTGTACAAGTAAAGCACAACCTATTTACAGGTAATTAAGAAAAAAATAATAAGTATAAATATTAAGTAAGTAAATAATTTTGGAAAATGTTCTAAAGTAAACTTATGTAACCAAAGGGTTTAATTATTATTTTTGTGGTACCTGCTATGTTAGGTTATGAGTACGGGATAATGGTAGTTGGAATGTGATTGTGGAGGAATGCAAAGAGAGATTAGAACCAATGATGTAATGTTTGGGAAATTTAGTGAAAAAAAAAAACAAAAAAAAAAACTGAAACATTTAATCACGTAGAATCATTTTGAAAATGGTAATTAAAGTCATGGAAATTGTTTTGAATGTACTAAGAGATGAAATAGAATTGTAATCGCCCCTGGAGTAACTTAATATTGTCAATGTTAGTGCTGGGTAAATTCCAACTGCAAATGGAAATTGTAATTTTACATATTTTATACATTAACTTCATACAGCTGTAATTCAAATCAAACTGTTTTGGGTGAAGATTGTTATGGAATTTTCAAGTTAAACAAATAATTTAAAAGGACCACTTTTATTAATGAATCAAAAAATATATCTGATCTGAATGGGAATGAAAAATGTAAGAGACAAATATGTTATCTAAAAGATTTATAAAACTTGAAAAGTGTAGCAAGCAGGTATGGCAGTATATGATGTAACCAAAGTGTTTAGTCTATGAATGCTGAAACTGAGAATGTTTATAACTGTTGTTTATGAAAACAAGTCTGGCACACAACTGTGTTTAGGTAAACAGTAAACAGGTGTGTTGTAGTGGTATGTTGTGACTCAAGCCTGTGGTCATGCTTGGTGACCATAACAAGGAATGTTGTAGTCTGCTGAATCAGTATCTTGAGCAAAACCCTATTGTGACATAAAAGAATTGAAATTAAATTTTCACAGACAAAAAATAATGAGGTAATTATTGTAACTTATAGTTTGAGACATTAAAAAACCCTTAAACCATTAAATTAATCAAATTACTAGAAACAATGATTTTTAACAATGAACTTAAAGTTTTGAATTTGAATTTTTTTCGGAAAAAACAAAAAAAAAATGGGATGCATATAATTTCAAAATTAAATAAATTTTAGAATTAAGTGACCAAAAACAATTGTCAAGAGTCAGTATCAGTGAGCATGGGAACGTTTTGAAACGATGTATAACAAAATATAAACTTGATATTAATACAAGAAGTGGGGATGATTTTGGGGGGTAGATTGGTGCTAAATGAAGTGATAGAACAATGGAGTGTTGAACTGTATTTGTAGAAAGTTTAATTTTCAATTGTTAAGTAATTAATTAGCTATTAAGTGGCTATTGAGGGGGTGGCCTGTGCTCTCTTAGATAGCGAAATGGGTTGGGGGTAATAGTGAGTGTTACCTCCATCGGAGGCCAAAATGGCGATAAATGTGCGGCACACCTTATCAGTGTAAATTAAAGTGTACACACTGCCAAACTACCGTGTCGCACATAGTAGTGATGTGTAACAGGCAATTAAATTAAAGTTAGATTTCCTCGACTTTTCGGGCGGTTACTGTCTTACCAGCACTAACCGTGGTTTTGGCCAGCAGCCAGCTATGATCATATCAAGTCCCTTGACCATAGCTGACTTGAAATTGGTATATATTTGAAATTCATTGGGGGGAAACAATTAGAGGAAATCTTCCCGGAACTATGGAACAGCGGCTGCCACTCTGCCCGCCTTGGGGTAGCAAGACAGGTGGTAGAACCGTTTTAAGGGTGTATGATTATGTACGAGAACATGATGATGTTCGTAATGTTTAAACTTAATAGCGGAAGCAAAGACACGGAGAGGTAAAACCTGCTCCAAAATATACAGTCTCTGTGGAAGCGAAAAGGCGCCACAGTCTTACATAATCTGAAATAGTGTGTGTGGCTGGGAGGTGACGCAAAGGAGTCACGAATTTAAAATTTTATGACATAAAAGTTTTTGCTTATTCAAGGTTTAATCTAATCAAAAATGCTTGTGCTCTGTTCAAATAATTATATGCTCAGACTCGTAATATAAGGTTCATACTATAATTTTAAAGGTATCATTTTATTGTTGTGTGTTAGATATAGTTGTTGATAAAATGTATTTTCATTATGTGTGTATTTTTTTTCTAAGCCAATAATTAGACGCCTGGCAGGCAATCAACATAATAGAAGTAAGTGTTGATAATGTATTACATGTAATTGTTCAATTTTGAAAGGTATTCATGGTGTTTTAATTATGTTAGTAGGATCAGCTGATCAGCAATAACGTCACTGGTATATTGTTTAGAAATGTTTTAAGTAATTGATGTTTAAGGTAATGTTTGATGTATTACAGATATTACAAATAATTTGCTACAATGAGAAATAAAGTAACGATTTGTGAAATCTAATAAAAGATAGTTTTTGGGTGATGAATATTTTATGGGACACATATATCTGTCCAAGTTAAAATCAAAGTTGAATTTGAAATAGTAGAGGTGAATATGATGTAATGTTGTTTTTGAGTTAATGTAGTGTAACAGAATTTTGTGAAATATTGATGTTGACACAGTTGTAATGGAGACTTTATGTAGATTTTGAGTGATATATTTATCACAATCAGAATGATCACAGTTGCACACCTGTGATATATTTATGTTTATAATTAATGAGGTTATTTTGTTGTATTTGTAGTAAGGTTATGAGATTGAGATTTTTGGGGATGGCAATTTTTTAGTAGGGGGTAGTGTCATGTAGGAGTCCGCAACAAGGGTTGGGACGGGATTAGAATAGATTTTAGTGAGGAGGGGCCGCCTTAGGTAAAATCCAGGGGCCAAATAAGGGCATTGAGTTTTGGGTAGGGGAAACACGTATCCTATGTACAAAGGGTTAGAGAGTATTTTTTTTATATGTAGAGAAGGTGGCGAATTGAGTTCAATGGTAAGTTGGGGCTTAGAGTGTCTTGATTAGTAGATATTTTGGTAGAGATGGGTGTCATGATAATTGAAGTTGATTAATAGTAGAGTCGGAGAGTAAAGATTATATATGTATACAGATCTAATACGGTCAATGAGAATAAATAATTTACATCACCCACAGTAGATTAAAGTAAGATTGTGGAATAAAGAGAAAGATTGATAATAAAGATATAAAAATTTTCATTTTTTTTTACCAGTCGCAAAATTTGGATAGAATTGAAAATAATGTAAAGTCAAGGATTGTTTATTATGTAAATGTCAATTTGATTATTTATATTAATATTTTGTTTATTGTAAATATTTTGTTTTATTATGTTTGTATTTCCAGTTAGGATATTACAGATGTCAAATGTATTTCAGATAGAAATCATACATAACATATGTAGGTCAAGGGGTTTTGGACTTGACCTAGTTTCGATCAGCTGATGAGGTCAGACACCTAATAAGCTTGTATAGTAGGAAGCCAATTTTAATTTGTTTGTTTAATTAATTCAAACCAATATTTGAATAATTTTAATAAATATGTTATTTAATAAATAAAGTTAATAAATATTTAATGAATAAATTTTTTTTTTGAATTTTAAAATTTTGAAAATTTTAATTTTTTTGAGAAAAAAAAAAACTTGATTTTTCGCCTGCCAGCGAACGCATATTTTAGGTAGGGATTGTTTTATTTATGTGTGTATTTACCATGTTTAGTTTACTGATTTATTGTACTGCACTGTATTGTTAGACTAAGACATGTTAGGTTAAGGATTTGTTCAAGTAGAAGAAACGCTTAAGTTAAGTCATTTTGAAAAAAAAAGAAAAAAAAGAAGAGAATTTTTTGATAAAATATTATTTTTTTGAATTTTGAATTTTTTAAATTTTTAATAAATTTTAAAAGAAACCTTTTATTTTTAATGTGTTATGTTAACATGTAATGTTAGTGCGTGTGAGCCCAGTATTTGCTAAAGGCAGCCCAGCTTGCAAAAAAGGGGAAACATATCGGCAGAGGAGCTGGAATAATTTTAGCCAGGGATTGAGGATTTTGGGGGGTAGCATGTTAGAAGGTGAGGTGCTCTGTGGTACGAGGCTGTTCGATTTCTCGGTGTTGGGATCTCTTACGGAGAAGTCCAGTGATCTCGTTCAGATGAGTCCATAGTCGCTGAGCCAGGGGGGTCGTGTACCCATGCAGATCAAGAACCAGGGGGTTGTTGGCACCAGTTCCTCACCGGTCCTCTTCGGGGTTTGTCGATGAGATTTCTTCCGTCGTGAACAGCAGAATTCTCATCGAGGGGGTATTGTAGCGGGTCAATTTTTGGGTGTTTTTATTTTTACCGTATGGGGCAAGTACATTTTTTTTATTTCATTTTGGTGCGGGCTTGTAAAAAGAAGTTGTGAAAATTATTGTGTAACGAAATTCAGTCCAGTATAACAGAACGCATTGCAACGTTATTTTCCATGCAACAGCACGATGTTGAGAAACAGTGAGACAAAAGCGATACGCAGGTGTTATTGTGTAAGCGGCGAGCGAAGCATTTACCCCCTTCAAAATTCTCAGAAATCTGTACTTGTGTAACATCACACAGACGCAACAGTATCAACATAAGTTTGAGTGACGCATCCAGCCACAAAACAGGATGCCCTGGGACGAGCAAAATCCAGCAATGTGCTTTTTTGAGCGGCAGGAAGTCATGGCTAAATCCGGCCTTTCCAATGACGTCAGCGGAGCCAAGTACAATATCGGCCTTGGGTCACACACACATACCAGCTTTATTCCACACATAAAATGGTTACCTCTCAGCAAATGAGCAATGAGCGACGAAACCATAGTGGCCGTGAACAACAGCTTCCCGCCAGAGAAAGGAAGATGTAACTGTTACGTTACCAGTTCCAGCCGCAGTCGACAAGCAACGGTTCCCGTTATCGGGTTGGCCTCTGTAGGCTCGTCACACATATTTAAATATTTTAAAGTTGTAGTACAGCAAAACTGTTAAGTGACCGCGGTCAATACGACTAGGGAGTCGTATCAAGAGTTTTTTTTTCTTCAGAACAATGAAACCGTGTAACCGAACAATGCGTGTGCGGGAAGACTGAGTGGCTGGCGAAGGGGGCTTCTGATTTGCATAAAATGTTAAGGGGTTTTTAATTTAGTATAAATGTGAGTGTGGCAAAGCTGGGCGGCTTTCTTTTTATATTTGTGTTTGCCTTTTATGTTTGTGTCCTAGAAAAAATAAGGTAAGCCGTAGATTGTGTGACTTACCGTCATGTCACATATATTATTATTATTATATTTCCAATTAATTTGTTACTTACCGTTACGAAAGCTTACAGGGTCCAGGATTCGTTCACATGTACCTAGATACAAACATGGTCAGTGGGTTATGCTAAGTATTGACACAACTCATTGTAGAAGAGAATTTCCATTTAATGTTTTACTATTACTTTAGTGAAATTAAGAACTTACTTTTAATAAATACATATTCAGGTGTTGTGCAACACGTGACTCTGTTATAATCTGACTTACAATCTACGGCTTACCTTATTTTATACCATTCAGACTGCCCAGCCTGCATTCTTTACACACACACACACACAAAATATTAACAAACCCCTTAACATTTTTTATAAATTCATTTTTGTATCGGTAACACCTCACTGTCGCGATTCTGGCCAAACACGTGGATTCCGTTCGCCCGATTCGTTGCCCGTTAATTTGTCTATTTATAACTTCGTTTCCTCAGTTAACCAATGTAGTAAGTCTATTATCTATTAATTCCTTGGGTCCCGGTCGGTGTTAAAACGGTATTATACTGATTGTTCACATTTTTTGAAGTTCGTCCGACCGGGCCCGCACAACACGATCAGCGTCTGTAGGTGAACTCTGTACCTCGTGGACTATATGGCGTCTCTCTGTTCCCCACTCCGGGAGCATTTTAGTCAAGACGACGGACATCAATGCCTTCCAGTTAGTCGTCCCAGTTTCGACTCATACTAGTCATGTAGTTGTTGGAGTGACGATAGCAGACGATTTTCAACTAGGCACTGGCTAATGACATAAAAGTGGGTGGGACTTAAAACAGTGCTTCCGGGTGATCTTGAAGAAAACGACAAATATTATTCTCTCTAGCCATCTTGGTTTTTTGTTAGAGCGTCCTTTGAGCGTGATTGAGCAGTTGCGTATGTGCGCTGCCACACACAGGTACAAAGTTCTCAGAATTGTGTGGAGGTGCAAATGCTCCGCCGCATTCCTCAACAACAACTGCGCCTTACTGCTTTGTTTCGAACTGTTTCTTAACACTGTTCTGTTGTATGGACAAATACGTTGCACAATACAATTATTTCGCAATGTTTTATAAAGCTCCCGACCGAAAACGAACTGAATAAAAATATATAAATGCCCCAAACGGTTAAAACAAAAACACCCAAAAATTTACCCGCTACAATACCCCCTCGATGAGAATTCTGCTGTTCATGACAGAAGAAATCTCATCGATAACCCCGAAGAGGACCGGAGAGGAACTGGTGCCACCAACCCCCTTGTTCTTAATCTCATGGGTACACGACCCCCCTGGCTCAGCGACTATGTACTCATCTGAACGAGATCACTGGACTTCTCCGTTAGAGATCCCAACACCGAGAAATTGATCAGACTCGCACCACAGCCCACCTTGCCTTCTAACATGCTACCCCCAAAAATCCTCAATCCCTGGCTAAAATCGTTCCAGCTCCTCCGCCGATGTGGATCCCCTTTTTGCAAGCTGGGCTGCCTTTGGCAAATACTGGGCTCACACACTCTAACATTACATATTACCATAACACATAAGAATAAAACTTTCTTTTAAAATTTATCAAAAATTTAAAAAATTCAAAATTCAAAAAATAATCGTTTATCAAAAAATTCTCTTCCTCTTTTTTCTAATTTTTGTTTCAATGACTTAACCTAAACATTCCTATTAATACAAATACATCCTTACTCTAGCATGAGAACAATTTATAGCCTACCAATATAAAGCAATACAATAAAAGAAACATCATTAATACATACACAATAAAATAATCATTACTCAACATATTTACTCGCTGGCAGGCGAAAAATCAAAAAAAATTTTTTTTTTTTCAAAAAAAATTTAAAATTTTCAAAATTTTAAAATTCAAAAAAATTATTCATTAAATATTTTTTAAATTTATTTATTAAATAACATTTATTAAAATTATTCAAATATTGGTTTGAATTAATTAAACAAACAAATCACAATTGGCTTCCTACTATACACAAGCTTAGTAGGTGTATGAACTCATCAGCTGATCATAACTAGGTCAAGTCCCAAACCCTTGACCTACATATGTTATGTATGATTTTTGAAAACACTTTAAATATCTGTAATATCCTACCTTGAAATACAAAACATAATAACATAAAGTATCTAAAACAAACAAAATATTATTATACATAATAAACAGATTGACATTTAAATTATTTAAAACAAACAATTCTTGACTTTACATTATTTTCAAATTTTATCAAAATTCTGTCACTGGTTAAAAAAAATAAACAATTGTATATTCTTTATCATGAATCTCTCTGTCTTTTCAACAATCTTACCTTAATATACTGTGGGTGATGTAATTTATTTATTCTCGTTTTTCTGTATGAGATTTCTATACATATATAAACTTTCTCCCCCTGACTCTAATATTTATCAACTGCAACTCCCAAGACACCCAACTCTATCAAAAATATCTACTAATCAGGACATTCTAAACCCCAACTTATCATTTAACACAATTCGCCGCCTTCTCCCCATATATAAAAAAAAATACTCTCCAACCCTTTGTACATAGGATACGTGTTTCCTTCCCAAAACTCAATTCCCTTATTTGGCGGCCCGGATTCTACCTAAGGCGGCCCCTCCTCACTAAAATCTATTCTAATCCCGTCCCAACCCTTGTTGCGGACTCCCCAAATACACTACCCCCTAATACAAAATTGCCATCCCCAAAAATCTCAATCTCATTACCTCACTACAAATACACAAAATAACCTCATTAACTATAAACATAAATATAGATCATTCAAAACTCTACATAAAGTCTCCATTACCACTGTGTCAGCATTAATACTTCACCAACTCTGTTACATCACATCAATTCAAAACCAACATTACATTATATTCATCTCTACTCTTGCAAATTCAACTTTTAATTCAACTTGGACAGGTCTGCATGTCCCATAAAACATTTATCACCCATGAATTATCTTTTATTAATTTGCATAAATTGTTATTTTATTTCTCATATTCTTTTTGTCTTTACTTCAAAATATCTGTAGTACACTAAACATTAATTACTTGTAACATTTACAAACCAATATACCAGTGACATGGTATTGTTGATCAGCTGATATCCTAACATAATAAAAACACAATGAAACTACATCTTAAAATTGAACAAATTACATGGAAGATACATATTTATTTTTATTTATTCTCCCTTCTCACCTCCTTGTTTCCCATTTTTCTGATTCTGATGTTTATGTTAACCTGCCAGACGATTTACTTATGGCTTTAAAAAAAAATACACACAATAAAATTACATATTCTTATCTAATAGACAACAATAAAATAATACCCTTAAACCTATAGCATGAACACCTTGATTTACGAGTCTGAGCATATAATTATGTGGACAGAGCACAAGCATTTTTGATTGGATTACACTTTGAATAAGCAAAACTTTTACGTCATAAAATTTTAAATTCGTGACTCCTTTACGTCACCTCCCAGCCACACACTCTATTTCAGATTATGGAGGACTGTCTCGCCCTTTCGCTTCCACAGAGACTGTATATTTTGGAGCAGGGTTTTACCTCTCCGTGTCTCTGCTTCCGCTGTTAAATTTTAACATTGGTGAACATCATCATGTTCTCGTTATAAAATCATGCACCCTTAAACGGATCTACCACCTGGCTCTGCTGTTCCTTCTCGAACAGAGTGGCAGCCGCTGTTCCATAGTTTGGTGATTCCCCTTTTATTTACCCCCCATCAATTTCAAAATACACCTTTACAACGATAACAGCTATGGCCAGTTATGGTCAGCGCGTAATCGTAATGTGCCCCAACCATAGCTGTTAAAGCTAAACCAATTCCACGGTCAGGGTTCGGTGAGGCCGTGACCGCCCGAAAATTTGGGGAATCACAAGTAAAATATCTTTCGTAATATTAAATTAAAATTTAAATGACAATATTAATTTAGATGGGTTTTAACCCACTTTATATGGAAGCTTAACCATTATTAACATAAAATAATTAATACAAAATCTACAACTTTCCCCCATAGCAGTTCCACACTACACTGTTATAATACATCACATAACACAATACACAAATAGCAATAAACCTGGATTATTAGCATACATCAAACAAACAATTCTCTTTTAAATAATTTATATAAAAATTTATAAACATTATTATTTAAAATTTTTCATTAACTCTTTTTATTTATCATCATGATGAATTTATCCTGTGTTGTAATCAGATTTTCAAAAATTCTAAATTTATTATTAATACATATTTTTAATCATTATGTTCCACAAAATAAACCATTTAACATTTATTTACTTATTTATTATTATTAAATCAAAATCTCACCAAACAATTTAATTACCTTATAAAATTCAAACACATAACGTTCAATCACACTATCTAAACATCTCCACTTATTTAATTCAATTTATTATTAAAATTAAATATTCATTTGATTATTAAAATAACATATCTCAATTATTATCAACATTCTACAAATCATTAACTATTGTCTTCGTAATTATTTTGTTATTTAATTAGAGTGCAAAAATATTAATAATATTATTATTATTAATACAACATTTTCTAAAACATATACACATTACATTTCACAATACACACAAATGAATTCAATATTATTTACAAAATATACGTCAAAACTGTTCAAGTGTATCTCACTTCAGATGTCCAAATCAGCAAGGTCATTACCAGAAATTTATAAAATTCAAACAAGGTTTATACACTGATATTCTAGTTCAGCCCCCATCGTCAAAAATTAATCTTGGTTCTAAATAACACTTTTCAATTGTATTGACACACATATTGTTGTCTTGTGGGTCATAACCAAACAATTTCAATTTATCTGTTATACCATAATAATCATTCACCAAGTCTGCGTTAAGTATTTCTGTTAACTCTCCGTCAGTAAATATTTCCAATATCGGGTTAGTTACTTTTGTATTATCAATTACATCATTCGGGTTTAAATATACTTCTAATATTTCTTTCAACTCCTCATAATCTCTCTTTAATTCATATAACTCTATCTCTCTCTCAACACACAATTCTCTATTTAAATCACTCTCATCATAACACCATCTCATACTTATAAAATCATTCCGCACAGAGGGTATAAACTTATACAAATAAAATAAACTCAACTCTTCTACTAACACGGGACTCTTGCCCTTCAAAAACTCTTGTGACCACCTTAACTCATCGTAAATAATAAAAGGAAAATTTGCCCTCTGTCCCCACTCTACTACAACATTATTTCTCCTCTCTCTCTCCAACTCATAAACATACATTAACATTTCATTATCAACTTCTACTCTTTCTACAATTACATTATCACTCTCAACATCTACACCATCATTTTCTAACACCACATTTTTATTTGTATTATCATTGTTATTACTTGTCAACTCATTATCTGGCATTGCATTCATCACATGTACTCCCATTCGCTCTACACTTTGTTCTAATTTATTTAGACTGGTCATTATTGTCTCATGGGTACTTTCTAAACATTTATTTAGTTCTTGAATCTCATTCTTTAACTCGTGAAACTTGACATTGGAATCACTTTGTTGCTTTTTATGATTGCTATTTATATTTTCAGACATGGTTTTCATTAGATTAAACAGATCGTCCATCGACAACCCTTTAGTTCGTGTTGTCGACGGAGTAGATTGCGCTGCTATATTTCCGTCAGTGAAGCCGACTTCTTTACTATCAATTCTACTTTCCCTATCTAATTTCGGGGTTATTTGAATCCCTGAATCTTCATTTATTTTACTTTGATCTGTTATACTTATTTCTGTTTCACTCTGACTCACACTTGGAGTCGAGTGTGTTTCATAGTTACTAACGTTTGAGTCGTCGAAAACTTCGACACTCATTTTATTTACGTCAGTTTCGTTATTTGACATTTTATATTATTGATATAAATGAAATTATATAAATAGCTTAAATAGAATAATTAATTAAATTAAATAAAATAAATACAGTAATTACTTAAATTTTGTAATCTACCGTTAGGTTACTAAGCTAACCTAGAACATGCTTGTATCCATGTCGATGCGGAATCCAATTAATTAATTATAATTAATTATATTCGTCCCTGTTCGGGCGCCATTGTGACTTACCGTCATGTCACATATATTATTATTATTATATTTCCAATTAATTTGTTACTTACCGTTACGAAAGCTTACAGGGTTCAGGATTCGTTCACATGTACCTAGATACAAACATGGTCAGTGGGTTATGCTAAGTATTGACACAACTCATTGTAGAAGAGAATTTCCATTTAATGTTTTACTATTACTTTAGTGAAATTAAGAACTTACTTTTAATAAATACATATTCAGGTGTTGTGCAACACGTGACTCTGTTATAATCTGACTTACAATCTACGGCTTACCTTATTTTATACCATTCAGACTGCCCAGCCTGCATTCTTTACACACACACACACACACAAAATATTAACAAACCCCTTAACATTTTTTATAAATTCATTTTTGTATCGGTAACACCTCACTGTCGCGATTCTGGCCAAACACGTGGATTCCGTTCGCCCGATTCGTTGCCCGTTAATTTGTCTATTTATAACTTCGTTTCCTCAGTTAACCAATGTAGTAAGTCTATTATCTATTAATTCCTTGGGTCCCGGTCGGTGTTAAAACGGTATTATACTGATTGTTCACATTTTTTGAAGTTCGTCCGACCGGGCCCGCACAACACGATCAGCGTCTGTAGGTGAACTCTGTACCTCGTGGACTATATGGCGTCTCTCTGTTCCCCACTCCGGGAGCATTTTAGTCAAGACGACGGACATCAATGCCTTCCAGTTAGTCGTCCCAGTTTCGACTCATACTAGTCATGTAGTTGTTGGAGTGACGATAGCAGACGATTTTCAACTAGGCACTGGCTAATGACATAAAAGTGGGTGGGACTTAAAACAGTGCTTCCGGGTGATCTTGAAGAAAACGACAAATATTATTCTCTCTAGCCATCTTGGTTTTTTGTTAGAGCGTCCTTTGAGCGTGATTGAGCAGTTGCGTATGTGCGCTGCCACACACAGGTACAAAGTTCTCAGAATTGTGTGGAGGTGCAAATGCTCCGCCACATTCCTCAACAACAACTGCGCCTTACTGCTTTGTTTCGAACTGTTTCTTAACACTGTTCTGTTGTATGGACAAATACGTTGCACAATACAATTATTTCGCAATGTTTTATAAAGCTCCCGACCGAAAACGAACTGAATAAAAATATATAAATGCCCCAAACGGTTAAAACAAAAACACCCAAAAATTGACCCGCTACAATTGTAAGTCATATTACAACAGAGTCACGTGTTGCACAACACCTGAAACATGTATTTACTAAATGTATGTTCTTAATTTCACTAAAGTAACAGTAAAACATTAAAATGGAAATTCTCTTCTTAAACTTGTGTTATGTAAATTATATACGCAACCTTCAAAATTGTGCTTGTATCTTGGTGTTCGTATGAGACCCTGGACCCAAAAGAGCATGTCTGGATGGTAAGTGAAAGTCATTCTAGGTATTTCTATGTGTATGGTACTCAAAATAATTGTGATAAATAAATAGCTTCACACTGTTTTAAATAATGGCCAATAACGGACCATAATCAATTCGAGAGTAAGGATACAAAATGTAGAGAAAGGGGATAAATTGTTGATGTGGGGGCTTAACAAGGATGACAGAGTAAAACGAAATAAAATAATGTTTTATGTGTATTTATAAATATGTATTTGTTATTTGCATTGACCTGTTTTTTTCTCTGCTGAGTACACTAGACGACACCTTGTTTAACTTGAACACGAACGTCACGATTTAAATAGATTTATATTTGACGTCCAAATAAAGGTAGGTGACACAATTTTAAATACTTTTATTTTTTACTAAGAACTACTTCAGTCGACGCCCGAAACAGGGACGAATTTTAAATATTTTAATTACTAATTCACGTGAACCACTGCACAGTCAAATGTAACACGAATAAGCCAGCCATTTTGCAGTCTTCAAAATATTTCAAGCATTCACTTTTTGGTACAGCCTTGAACTCGCTTAGTCATTTTCATTTTATATCGTCAGCGGTTGCAAAACATCCTTCCATGGAAATTATCACTATTGGGATGAGGAAAGATCATGTTGGGACACACCTGGTGAGTACAACAGTTGCCATGTTATCATTATGATATTTTCTTTTGCCTAGCCTAGTAAAATTCTTAACAAGCAATTATGTGCACCCAGGTCCATTACATTATATTGCAATTTTCATAAATTATTCTTCCATAAGTCTGACCATTTTCTACGAATAGCTTCATACAAATGGCATAAAATGTCCGAATATTACTCTTCATTATCACTGCGCCCAGTGATGAAATTTCATGGAACATAAAAACATAAACTTCATCTGACAACCACAATCTTCAACTCATTTATAGCAGTCTTTGAAGCTTGTAAATCGCTTGTTCATGCACACCAGTCTCGCCAGAAGCCTTCTGAACATGTTTACCAGGAGAAAGCAGTTTATCTCACAGTTTACACAAAAATAAATCCTTGTTCTGCAATCTAGCATTGTAGAATGACAAAAAATCGCCTAATACACCTAAGAATGACTTACTCAATTAGCTGTGAAATCTAAACTATACATCAAATAAAGCTAAAATTTAGACGATTGTCACTAACATGTGTACCAGTATCACATAAAAACAGTTTTTTAATCGGGCAGTTGTAATAGTGGAAATTGCAAAATTTTACGAACTTTTCTATCAAACCTTGTATACCATGATCGCTGAAGTCTATTATAGTATGAACATGTGTAAATGTTCATGTCTTTGTTTTGTGTGCTCAGTTAATTGTATATTATAGTGGTGTTTTATATTAGGGTAAACAAAAGATATTCTTTCAAAAACATGAACATATTGTTACGACAGTCTACTGATCGTCATATGGTACAGTGGAAAACAAAATACAAGACACCAATTAAGTCGCTAATCACCAGCTTTAATTATCACAATAAAACAGTTTGTAATCAACAAGATAGTCTCTTACAACAAACCAAATAAAAAATTTTCACACTCAATAAAAATGTCAACTAATATAAAACTCAATTGTATTACAATTGTCCTGCACAATTATAAAACACATAACACTTTGCCACAATACTTCGAACCGCACTGTGTAAATCTCCCGACAACAACTGAAAACTAAGCATCAGGTATGGGCTATTTATAGTCTGCAGGGTTCCATAATATGTGTCCTTAACAAGCCATCAAAAATTCTTGAGGCACTTCAGCACGACCTTCGCAGAAACACACGCCGTTGGGCTAATCTTGTAGAACGACACCATTGAACGGATGTGACATTCTGCATTTTGTAATACTGCCTCGTATGTCAACCGTCACGTACGCATTACAGCTGCAGGAATAGCCGAGAAAAGAGTAGAACAATGTTCTCCAATGTACCAGAACATTCCGTAATGGCGTAACACTTTTTCCGCATTATGTAACAATATATAAAATGTCTGTATACATGGTAATAAAAAATATGTGGCAGGAGGATACACAAAATTGGCCAGTTTGAAAGGAATGTGTAGGTAGCTCTGTAGTCAGATGTGAGAAGTGTTAACAGTTCTCCTGGTTATACAGGTGCAAAGTTTTTAGTTTACAAAATAAATGATGTGAAAATTTTTATATATTTTGTTCGAACTTCATGAATGTTAAATTTTATACTTTAATACATAATCCTCTGGTGAGACTTGAGCGAATGGAAGAACTGTTTTAACATATTCTTCTTCTTATTCTAATTATTACGTGTTTCCAGATTGTTCTCTGATGACACGATGTCTCCTATAGACGTTCTCCGCCACTGTCCAATATGAGTTGTTGTTCAATATTGTGTCCATATTTGTTTTCAGTGTTGGCACTGCTGGGATGTCTGCCTGGCAATCCACTAATATGTGCTGTAAAGTTTCCTCATGCTGATGACATAGTAGACAGGTAGCAGTTTGGGTCATGTTGAATTTTTACAAGTATGACTGGGTTACGATATGGCCAAGTCTTTGTCTGGAGCCGAAAGTTGGAACACTTCTAGGGATGTTTCTATATATGGAGATATCTAGTGTACTGATGTGCTGTTTGTATGTTGAACCTTTGGTGGAATTAAAAAATGCATCCTTCCATGTCTCTGTGAGTCTTCTGTTGAAATCCGAAGACTTCTTAACATACAGAATACAAGATTCAACCCTCACCTTATTCTATATAGGCCCGTGATTTATGAACATTTGAATTGGGCAAGCAGATCTCTTAAGATAAAAGGACTAAAAGAATCTCAGCGGGGGTTTCTTGCATTACTTGATAGAAAAATACTAAATATAATTAATTCACTACCGACTCGGAACACAATTGTTCCGAGTGAGTTGATCTCTGCTCTTGTTAATTCTGCACTTGTTAATTAAGATCGGCTACGTAATCATTTATGTATTAAAAAAAAATTAAATATTCGTTAAGCACTTTGAGTTGTAATCAACAATGAGCCACTGCCCAGTGCTGGAAATTACGAGTTAATTAGTATTTTAAAATCAGCAAATTCATATTACTTACCTTTAAAGGTAATGCACCAAGGTGTCGTCTGATGTACTTTGGCAGAGAAAAAACAACAGGTGGTGCAATGACAAACACATATTTATATGTCTAATTAACACATTTTATTGTTATCTTATTTTATCGTCAAATGATATCAAAACTCCCACATCAACAATTTCTTTTACGTTACATCGCTAATAACTGCTGGATAATAACTTTAATTTATGTATTGCTCATTGTCTTCAAAAAACTATTATTTATTTTATATTCATTCAAATATTTGACTTTACGTTACTTCTTCTCAGAAAACACTGCTATTTATCTATTATACATGAAATAAAAACTTGAATTACTTATTGGTAATCATCTTAAATTATGATAATAATAATAATAAAACGACCCAGTTTGCTCCTCTCTCTCTCACACACACACACACACACACACACACACACACACACACACACACACACACACACACACACACACACACACACACACACACATACACACACACACACACACACACACACATACCGATTACCCCCTTTAACAAAGCATAAGAAAAATTTAATGGAATACTGTTATGAATAGGCGTCGCTCCTATCGATCACATGGCGCGTTACGCACAGTTCTAATTTGAGTTCCGAAAAGGTTGTTGTTTCACTGTATCACAAAGTCACTGTTCCATAGTTATGTTAAATATTTTTGCGCTATTTACACATTTTCGATGTAAACTGGTTGGGTTGGCCGACCTGGATTAAACTCGGGTAAAAGATTTAACTGACCGCATGCGGTCTAGAGTTGAAGTCGAGTGACGGTAACTACGCACACCGCTTTTTCACCAACGCTATGTAGCAGACGGAAATTGCACAGCCACATGGTGACAAAAAGTCCGCCAATTTTCCCAAAGTCAGGTGTTGTCCATGGGTGTTAGGGGTGACGATATTTTTAATGCCACTAGTCACATGACTCAAGTGGGTGTGGTTTGCCTGTATTTCCGTCAGCATCCCAACCACGTGGCGAGAAAATTTTATAATTTTAGCCATGTTTGTTTGGTGTGGCTCGAGGCTGTAAGCGTCATCTGCGCGCGTGCTGGGGTTCGCGCATTTGAGTGCGTCACACTACACTGAAATTCTTGGAATGGAAATGCGTTGCCAAACATACATCGCATTCCACTGCCCCAACTACTTTCAAAACTTCACTCTGCTGTTCTTGGTTTGCATACAACGCCATTTAACACGGGACTGGCCACACAGATGGAAAATAATTTTATGATTTGAAATAAAACAAAAACCCCTCCTTTTAGCCCCATTACAATACCCCCCCAATGAGAGATCTTCTGCTGGAACAGAAGAACTCTCATTGCTAAACCCCTAAGAGGATCGGTGAGGATATGGTGCCAACAACCCCCCGTTAAGTTCTTAAAACACTTCATGGGTAAACTACCCCCCTAGCTCGGCGACCATGGCGGCACATGAACGAGATTACTGGACTTCTCTGTTCGAGATCCCAACACCATAAAATCGGACAGATACTCACCATAGTACACCTAACCTTCTAGCATTCCGCCCAAAAAATCAAAACCCTGGCTTTATACCATACCAGATCCTCAACCGATGTTTTCCCCTTTACGTGCATACTGGGTCGCTTTTAGCAATTACTGGGTGCGTACACATTGTGACTTGCTAATCAATCACATATATTATTATAATGAAATGTCAAATTAAATTGTTACTTACCGTTACGATAATTCTTACGGGGTCACAGGATTCGGTCACATGTACCTAGATACAAACATGGTCTATAGGTTACGCAAAGTACTGACACCACTCATTTTGGAAGAGACGTAATATTTATTATTATTTAATCTTGACTGCTTGTAAACTCATTAAAATTCATTGAGATACATTACTGCAAAGTGATGCAACACCAACATAACACTTAGGAATTACAGCTTACCTTATTATTTCACAAGACACAAATGCAAATATCAAATAAAAACACAAATATACACAAAAAGCCGCCCAGCTTTGCCACACCCTCTATCACACCAATTAAACCCCTTCACATTCTATACAAAATCAGAAACCCCTCAACACATCTTCATATGATAAAGCCCCCACATCGACCACGCGGTCATCGCGCCCGTGCCAAGTCCCCTTTCAAATGTCCGAAAAGTATTTGAAACTATTCATTCTCTTACTCTCACTTCTGACTGTTGGTAATATCTTATTTTACTGTTAATGTCACTTCAAATTTTAACGGTGAGGTCTGCCGACCTAAAGAAAAAACTGTTAATGAAATTTAGATGAACCGCATGCGGTCGGTTGGTAAGAAGAACTGGGTAGAAGTTTTTTCTCTGTCCACTCTCCACAGTTTTCAACACTGGAACTCACTGCCTTGGGCGTCGTCGCCGAAGCTTCAGCCCATGCCATGCATGTTGTTTTTTTGATTCAATGTCGCATATGATCTTCTACAGGCATTGGCTGACGTCATTTAAGTGGGCTTGGTCTAAACGACACTTCCGTAGTGAAACCAAATGAACGATGAAAATTTCCCTATATGGCCATCTTACTTTTTTGCCAACGCTTGGGTAGGCGCCCATGCTTGGTGTGCGCATGGGAGCGCAATG
Organism: Magicicada septendecula; assembly: GCA_034769895.1. Classification (NCBI taxonomy): domain Eukaryota; kingdom Metazoa; phylum Arthropoda; class Insecta; order Hemiptera; family Cicadidae; genus Magicicada; species Magicicada septendecula. The sequence goes on along the minus strand of CM068373.1, from coordinate 296,741,122 downwards.
CCACACTCTCGCATAGTTCTTGGAATTTTGGTGGAGGTGCAAATGCTCTGCCGCATTCCTCAACAACAACTGCGTCTTCTAGCGTTGTTTCACTGTTCTGTTACACTGACTGTTATACTGACACATACGTTGCACAATGACAATCCGCCCAAAATGAAATAAATAAAAATATAAATATATGCCCCAAACGGTTAAAATAAAAACACCCAATTTTCGACCCGCTACAATACCCCCTCGATGAGAATTCTGCTGTCCACGACAGAAGAAATCTCATCGATAACCCCGAAGAGGATCGGTGAGGAACTGGTGCCAACAACCCCCTGGTTCTTAATCTGCATGGGTACACGACCCCCCTGGCTCAGCGACCATGGACTCATCTGAACGAGATCACTGGACTTCTCAGTAAGAGATCCCAACACCGAGAAATCGATCAGACTCGCACCACAGTCCACCTTGCCTTCTAACATGCTACCCCCAAAAATCCTCAATCCCTGGCTAAAATCGTTCCAGCTCCTCCGCCGATGTGGATCCCCTTTTTGCAAGCTGGGCTGCCTTTGGCAAATACTGGGCTCACACACTCTAACATTACATATTACCATAACACATAAGAATAAAACTTTCTTTTAAAATTTTTTCAAAAATTTAAAAAATTCAAAATTCAAAAAATAATCGTTTATCAAAAAATTCTCTTCCTCTTTTTTCTAATTTTTGTTTCAATGACTTAACCTAAACATTCCTATTAATACAAATACATCGTTACTCTAGCATGAGAACAATTTATAGCCTACCAATATAAAGCAATACAATACAAGAAACATGGTTAATACACACATATAAAATAAAATAAACCTCCGCTCCACAGTCCGTTAAGGACCAAGGCGTACCGCGCGGCTTTTTGTGTTAGTGTGACGGTGTATGGCTAGTACTACGCGCCACCAGCCGCTAGTTGCGGTATTCACGGCCAGGAGGCGGCGCTGTTATCTCAGCGCCTACTCAGTTTGCCTCACGACGCTGAGTGCACGCCGTATGGAGCCTCCGACGGGAATTGAACCCGGGACCACGAGCGCATCAAACGCCCGCGTTAGCCACTAGACCACCTGGAGGCTCACACACATATAATAAACGAATAATTATCTAACATATTCATTCGCTGGCAGGCGAAAAATCAAGTTTTTTTTTTTTTTTTTTTTTTTTTTTTTTTTTTTTTTTTCAAAAATCTATTTACACTGGAGGCTGACTAACATTCTTATGATAAGTGGTAGTAAGGCAGTAATCACCTGAAAAGTCGGGTCTTGCTGCAAAAAGAATAGGCACAAGGTAGATTCACTACGTGAATTCACGTCCCCCCTCTGAAACACACTACTCCCCCTCTCCTACCATTTCTTCTACCCCGCTACTGGCAAAGACGGAATATGTTTGTTAGTTTCTTTCAATTTATTGAGTACATGTTCTGCTATTACAGATATTTCGCTACCTGTATCTATAAGTGTCAAGATTGACTTACCTTCTATTTCCAGTTTTACCTCAGTCAACCACGCCTCTTGTCTCCTCGTTTCCGTCTCCTCTTCTTCCAACAATTCTGTGGCCAAGTCCGTGTGAATCGTGTTATTCCTGTATTTATTTTCATGGACCCCGTGATTATTCCTCGACAATGGCCGGGCCTCCTCATCCATTGTCCTCCTTAGTTTCCCATTCTTTCGTCTGCGTTACGGGGCGTGTACACTCTGCCCATCTGCTGATTTCCTCCTTCATTTCTCAGATTCTCTACTCGTCGGTCACCGTTCCTCTGCTGTGGGTTGTTGAACCTCGGTGGTGTTCTCGGCTGCTGTCCGGGCCTCGCCCTTCTACATCTATAACAGAAATTACGATCAGCATAATTTTCCACCAGACACCCGTCACATTTCCACATTGGGTATCGTCTGTCCCGTTCTCGACCATTGTGTGTGGTTCCTCCGTTTGGTCCTCCTCTTGGTACATAATTACCTCCATTTTGTATATTATGTTGTTGCATGCGTCTGCTGTCTTCCTGGTCCTTAATATTCTGAAAAACGTCTAATATTTTTTCTAATTCATTTATGTCGCTTACCTCTCTGGTCATCAATGTGATCTGCACCTCCCTTGGTAGGTGCTTGGTAACGTGGCGTACAAACGACTGAAATGGCAATGGTGGTTCCAAATACTTCGCTTCGTTGTACAGCTTCATCGTATATACTGTAATACTACGGCTGTTTCTTCCAAAACTCCCAGTTCCCATTATTTGGCTTCGCAGTATCTCCTGCTCCTCCTCCGACCAGTATTTGTTCCGAAATGCTCTTTCAAAATCTCCATAACTCTCCCATTCGTTTCGATGCGTCTCCGCCCATATCTCTGAATCACCTTTAAAACATTTCAAAATTTTTATAAGTTTAACCTCCCAGCTACTACCATTAAATCTGTCAAACTCCCGTACTCGATTTAAAAATTGCATTGGATGCACTCTCCTATTTTCATTACTAAAAGTTTCTAATTCTATTTCATTGTTTGTGTCACGTGTCATAAATATGCGTTCAGTAACATTGTTTACATTTTGATTTTTTACTACACTTAATTCATCTCTCATATTATTAATATTCTGTTCAAGTGAATATAATTTTTTATCATTACTATATTCAGACTGTACGTTATTCTTTGCTATCACATCGATAGATTCATTTACTGCTTGTATTTCTGTCTTATAATTATTTTCAATTTCATTCATTTTAGATTCTATCTTATTTTGATGTTCATCAAAGTTCTGACTGATTTTTTCAACTGTCATTACTACACTATTCAACTTACATTCAGTTTCAATACTACATTTATTAATTTTAGATTCTGTGTCATTGTTATACTCATTCATTGAACTTATTAAATACTCGTTATTCTCACTTATCTGCTTTTCAACTCTATCTATCTGACTGTTTATTTCATTAAATTTAACATCTACCTTTTGCATTGAATCATCTAACTTGGTTTCTACTTGGTTAACTCTATTGGTAAATTCTACTTTGGTATTTTCACAATGTCTATTAATCTCATTAATATCATTTTTCAATTCATTATTCAGATTTTTTAATACATTGAATTTAGCGTCAGAATCATTCTTCAGTTCATTATATTTAATATTTGTATCACTCTTCATTTCTTTATTTTGTTCTAAAAGTAATTGTAACATACTCATTACCTCACTATTAAATTGTGCGTTACATTTTGTTGAAGTCGGGGTTAATTGCACACCCGAATCTTCAGTTACATTACTCTGGTCACTCAAATTTATCTCTGCTTTCTCTTGACTCGCACTGGGAGTCGAATGTATTTCAAAGTTACTAATGTCTGAGTCGTCGAAATTTTCGACGCTATTTTCATTTATTTTATTCTCGTTCTCTGACATTTTGTATTGTTAATGTAAATTAAATTATATAAATTGCTTAAACCAGAATAATTAATTAAATAAATACAGTAATTATTTAAATTTTGTAATCTACTGTTAGGTTACTAAGCTAACCTAGAACATGCTTGTATCCATGTCGATGCGGAATCCAATTAATTAATTATAATTAATTCAATTCGTGCCTGTTTCGTGGCGCCATTGTGACTTGCTAATCAATCACATTTATTATTATAATGAAATGTCAAATTAAATTGTTACTTACCGTTACGATAATTCTTACGGGGTCACAGGATTCGGTCACATGTACCTAGATACAAACATGGTCTATAGGTTACGCAAAGTACTGACACCACTCATTTTGGAAGAGAAGTAATATTTATTATTATTTAATCTTGACTGCTTGTAAACTCATTAAAATTCATTGAGATACATTACTGCAAAGTGATGCAACACCAACATAACACTTAGGAATTACAGCTTACCTTATTATTTCACAAGACACAAATGCAAATATCAAATAAAAACACAAATATACACAAAAAGCCGCCCAGCTTTGCCACACACTCTATCACACCAATTAAACCCCTTCACATTCTATACAAAATCAGAAACCCCCTAACACATCTTCATATGATAAAGCCCCCACATCGACCACGCGGTCATCGCGCCCGTGCCAAGTCCCCTTTCAAATGTCCGAAAAGTAATTGAAACTATTCATTCTCTTACTCTCACTTCTGACTGTTGATATCTTATTTTACTGTTAATGTCACTTCAAATTTTAACGGTGAAGTCGGCCGACCTAAAGAAAAAACTGTTAATGAAATTTAGATGAACCGCATGCGGTCGGTTGGTAAGAAGAACTGGGTAGAAGTTTTTTCTCTGTCCACTCTCCACAGTTTTCAACACTGGAACTCACTGCCTTGGGCGTCGTCGCCGAAGCTTCAGCCCATGCCATGCATGTTGTTTTTTTGATTCAATGATCTTCTACAGGCATTGGCTGACGTCATTTAAGTGGGCTTGGTCTAAACGACACTTCCGTAGTGAAACCAAATGAACGATGAAAATTTCCCTATATGGCCATCTTACTTTTTTGCCAACGCTTGGGTAGGCGCCCATGCTTGGTGTGCGCATGGGAGCGCAATGCCACACTCTCGCATAGTTCTTGGAATTTTGGTGGAGGTGCAAATGCTCTGCCGCATTCCTCAACAACAACTGCGTCTTCTAGCGTTGTTTCACTGTTCTGTTACACTGACTGTTATACTGACACATACGTTGCACAATGACAATCCGCCCAAAATGAAATAAATAAAAATATAAATATATGCCCCAAACGGTTAAAATAAAAACACCCAATTTTCGACCCGCTACAATACCCCCTCGATGAGAATTCTGCTGTCCACGACAGAAGAAATCTCATCGATAACCCCGAAGAGGATCGGTGAGGAACTGGTGCCAACAACCCCCTGGTTCTTAATCTGCATGGGTACACGACCCCCCTGGCTCAGCGACCATGGACTCATCTGAACGAGATCACTGGACTTCTCAGTAAGAGATCCCAACACCGAGAAATCGATCAGACTCGCACCACAGTCCACCTTGCCTTCTAACATGCTACCCCCAAAAATCCTCAATCCCTGGCTAAAATCGTTCCAGCTCCTCCGCCGATGTGGATCCCCTTTTTGCAAGCTGGGCTGCCTTTGGCAAATACTGGGCTCACACACTCTAACATTACATATTACCATAACACATAAGAATAAAACTTTCTTTTAAAATTTTTTCAAAAATTTAAAAAATTCAAAATTCAAAAAATAATCGTTTATCAAAAAATTCTCTTCCTCTTTTTTCTAATTTTTGTTTCAATGACTTAACCTAAACATTCCTATTAATACAAATACATCGTTACTCTAGCATGAGAACAATTTATAGCCTACCAATATAAAGCAATACAATACAAGAAACATGGTTAATACACACATATAAAATAAAATAAACCTCCGCTCCACAGTCCGTTAAGGACCAAGGCGTACCGCGCGGCTTTTTGTGTTAGTGTGACGGTGTATGGCTAGTACTACGCGCCACCAGCCGCTAGTTGCGGTATTCACGGCCAGGAGGCGGCGCTGTTATCTCAGCGCCTACTCAGTTTGCCTCACGACGCTGAGTGCACGCCGTATGGAGCCTCCGACGGGAATTGAACCCGGGACCACGAGCGCATCAAACGCCCGCGTTAGCCACTAGACCACCTGGAGGCTCACACACATATAATAAACGAATAATTATCTAACATATTCATTCGCTGGCAGGCGAAAAATCAAGTTTTTTTTTTTTTTTTTTTTTTTTTTTTTTTTTTTTTTTTTTCAAAAATCTATTTACACTGGAGGCTGACTAACATTCTTATGATAAGTGGTAGTAAGGCAGTAATCACCTGAAAAGTCGGGTCTTGCTGCAAAAAGAATAGGCACAAGGTAGATTCACTACGTGAATTCACGTCCCCCCTCTGAAACACACTACTCCCCCTCTCCTACCATTTCTTCTACCCCGCTACTGGCAAAGACGGAATATGTTTGTTAGTTTCTTTCAATTTATTGAGTACATGTTCTGCTATTACAGATATTTCGCTACCTGTATCTATAAGTGTCAAGATTGACTTACCTTCTATTTCCAGTTTTACCTCAGTCAACCACGCCTCTTGTCTCCTCGTTTCCGTCTCCTCTTCTTCCAACAATTCTGTGGCCAAGTCCGTGTGAATCGTGTTATTCCTGTATTTATTTTCATGGACCCCGTGATTATTCCTCGACAATGGCCGGGCCTCCTCATCCATTGTCCTCCTTAGTTTCCCATTCTTTCGTCTGCGTTACGGGGCGTGTACACTCTGCCCATCTGCTGATTTCCTCCTTCATTTCTCAGATTCTCTACTCGTCGGTCACCGTTCCTCTGCTGTGGGTTGTTGAACCTCGGTGGTGTTCTCGGCTGCTGTCCGGGCCTCGCCCTTCTACATCTATAACAGAAATTACGATCAGCATAATTTTCCACCAGACACCCGTCACATTTCCACATTGGGTATCGTCTGTCCCGTTCTCGACCATTGTGTGTGGTTCCTCCGTTTGGTCCTCCTCTTGGTACATAATTACCTCCATTTTGTATATTATGTTGTTGCATGCGTCTGCTGTCTTCCTGGTCCTTAATATTCTGAAAAACGTCTAATATTTTTTCTAATTCATTTATGTCGCTTACCTCTCTGGTCATCAATGTGATCTGCACCTCCCTTGGTAGGTGCTTGGTAACGTGGCGTACAAACGACTGAAATGGCAATGGTGGTTCCAAATACTTCGCTTCGTTGTACAGCTTCATCGTATATACTGTAATACTACGGCTGTTTCTTCCAAAACTCCCAGTTCCCATTATTTGGCTTCGCAGTATCTCCTGCTCCTCCTCCGACCAGTATTTGTTCCGAAATGCTCTTTCAAAATCTCCATAACTCTCCCATTCGTTTCGATGCGTCTCCGCCCATATCTCTGAATCACCTTTAAAACATTTCAAAATTTTTATAAGTTTAACCTCCCAGCTACTACCATTAAATCTGTCAAACTCCCGTACTCGATTTAAAAATTGCATTGGATGCACTCTCCTATTTTCATTACTAAAAGTTTCTAATTCTATTTCATTGTTTGTGTCACGTGTCATAAATATGCGTTCAGTAACATTGTTTACATTTTGATTTTTTACTACACTTAATTCATCTCTCATATTATTAATATTCTGTTCAAGTGAATATAATTTTTTATCATTACTATATTCAGACTGTACGTTATTCTTTGCTATCACATCGATAGATTCATTTACTGCTTGTATTTCTGTCTTATAATTATTTTCAATTTCATTCATTTTAGATTCTATCTTATTTTGATGTTCATCAAAGTTCTGACTGATTTTTTCAACTGTCATTACTACACTATTCAACTTACATTCAGTTTCAATACTACATTTATTAATTTTAGATTCTGTGTCATTGTTATACTCATTCATTGAACTTATTAAATACTCGTTATTCTCACTTATCTGCTTTTCAACTCTATCTATCTGACTGTTTATTTCATTAAATTTAACATCTACCTTTTGCATTGAATCATCTAACTTGGTTTCTACTTGGTTAACTCTATTGGTAAATTCTACTTTGGTATTTTCACAATGTCTATTAATCTCATTAATATCATTTTTCAATTCATTATTCAGATTTTTTAATACATTGAATTTAGCGTCAGAATCATTCTTCAGTTCATTATATTTAATATTTGTATCACTCTTCATTTCTTTATTTTGTTCTAAAAGTAATTGTAACATACTCATTACCTCACTATTAAATTGTGCGTTACATTTTGTTGAAGTCGGGGTTAATTGCACACCCGAATCTTCAGTTACATTACTCTGGTCACTCAAATTTATCTCTGCTTTCTCTTGACTCGCACTGGGAGTCGAATGTATTTCAAAGTTACTAATGTCTGAGTCGTCGAAATTTTCGACGCTATTTTCATTTATTTTATTCTCGTTCTCTGACATTTTGTATTGTTAATGTAAATTAAATTATATAAATTGCTTAAACCAGAATAATTAATTAAATAAATACAGTAATTATTTAAATTTTGTAATCTACTGTTAGGTTACTAAGCTAACCTAGAACATGCTTGTATCCATGTCGATGCGGAATCCAATTAATTAATTATAATTAATTCAATTCGTGCCTGTTTCGTGGCGCCATTGTGACTTGCTAATCAATCACATTTATTATTATAATGAAATGTCAAATTAAATTGTTACTTACCGTTACGATAATTCTTACGGGGTCACAGGATTCGGTCACATGTACCTAGATACAAACATGGTCTATAGGTTACGCAAAGTACTGACACCACTCATTTTGGAAGAGAAGTAATATTTATTATTATTTAATCTTGACTGCTTGTAAACTCATTAAAATTCATTGAGATACATTACTGCAAAGTGATGCAACACCAACATAACACTTAGGAATTACAGCTTACCTTATTATTTCACAAGACACAAATGCAAATATCAAATAAAAACACAAATATACACAAAAAGCCGCCCAGCTTTGCCACACACTCTATCACACCAATTAAACCCCTTCACATTCTATACAAAATCAGAAACCCCCTAACACATCTTCATATGATAAAGCCCCCACATCGACCACGCGGTCATCGCGCCCGTGCCAAGTCCCCTTTCAAATGTCCGAAAAGTAATTGAAACTATTCATTCTCTTACTCTCACTTCTGACTGTTGATATCTTATTTTACTGTTAATGTCACTTCAAATTTTAACGGTGAAGTCGGCCGACCTAAAGAAAAAACTGTTAATGAAATTTAGATGAACCGCATGCGGTCGGTTGGTAAGAAGAACTGGGTAGAAGTTTTTTCTCTGTCCACTCTCCACAGTTTTCAACACTGGAACTCACTGCCTTGGGCGTCGTCGCCGAAGCTTCAGCCCATGCCATGCATGTTGTTTTTTTGATTCAATGTCGCATATGATCTTCTACAGGCATTGGCTGACGTCATTTAAGTGGGCTTGGTCTAAACGACACTTCCGTAGTGAAACCAAATGAACGATGAAAATTTCCCTATATGGCCATCTTACTTTTTTGCCAACGCTTGGGTAGGCGCCCATGCTTGGTGTGCGCATGGGAGCGCAATGCCACACTCTCGCATAGTTCTTGGAATTTTGGTGGAGGTGCAAATGCTCTGCCGCATTCCTCAACAACAACTGCGTCTTCTAGCGTTGTTTCACTGTTCTGTTACACTGACTGTTATACTGACACATACGTTGCACAATGACAATCCGCCCAAAATGAAATAAATAAAAATATAAATATATGCCCCAAACGGTTAAAATAAAAACACCCAATTTTCGACCCGCTACAACATTTTCATTATTAATTAAACACAAACTCCCAACTTCTTGACATCAACTCTCAAAAATAATTTCTCAAATCAATTACATAAGATGAGTCATATGGTTTACTTTAATTAGTGAAGTTAATCATAAAAAAGTTTTTTTTTCCTTTAAAAACATTCCCAAATTCTCCAAATGCATTTAATTTAATAAATAAATAAACAATGTAATATAGTAACCCATATAATAATAAACAAATTTATTATATTAAACTTATAATAAACAACCTATTGACTACCATAACTTCGAAAATAGCTACACTTGATTACAAAGATAACATAAGATACACATCATGAATCAGCTGACACCTTCCCTACTTATAATGAACATTACAATTTACAATGACGTACTTTAATGCAATTTTTTTGGTTTCAAAAATTTTAATTTCCCAGAATTTTTCTTTTATTAATTTCAAGAAAAAATAAAATTATTGAATTTAATTGAAGTAACAAAATTCATGAGTTAATAGCTAAAAACCTATCCTGTCTCTAACATCAGTTATCAGCTGATCTCTCTTGGTCAAGAAAGTTTCAAATTTTAGTTCGTTACTCCCCTGAGTAACCCCCCTGCCACACACACTATGACCCCCCTGGACTGTGGCATCCAGTTGCGTCCACAAGGACTGAAGTTTTGGAGGAATTTTGTCATCTCCTTGTCCTTGCTTCTGCGTTACATATTTTAAAAAAGGTCAGATATCATAATATCTTATTTTACATATTTATAACCTTAGTGACGGGTCTATCACCTGTTTTATTGTTCCCATGCAAACAAGGTGATAGCCGCTGTTCCATAGTTCCGGGGATTTCCCCTAAGTGGCCCCCCGTTAATTTCAAAGTTCACCAATTTTAAGGGCAACCAACTATGGCCAGTTTTACAATTGCTGCCCACAGCTGGCTGTCGTCCAAAACCACGATTAGAGTGCTGGTAAGGCAGTAATCGCCCGAAAAGGCGGGGAAATCAACTTTCATTTCATGCATGTTCTACTTCATCTCATAATACACTGCACGGCAACAAATCAACATATAATATAAAATTATATAAAAAGTTGTGCAGTGTATATTACGCCAGTTTGGGCTCCGATGATGGTAACATACCTTGATGTTACCACCAACACTCATCGCTATCTGCAGTAGCACATGCCGCCACTGCAATAGCATAACTAATAGCTAAACTTAAGTCCTTCTATTTCTGCAGTCTCTACTTTCCATGATTATTTCACTTCTATTAACACCACACAACCCCCCAAAATTACCCCTATCTCTTGTATAATAACAAGTTTTTCTTTTATTTAACACATTTTTTCACTGTTTTTGCAAGTCCAAGCTTTCATTTTTCCCTAACATTTTCTCTATGACCAAAATAGGAACTACAACAATGGATCATCTTATAGATTTACATTAAAAGTAAAATACATTTTGTTTTCTGAAGGAAAACAACTTCTTGAAAAGTTAAATATTTAAGTTACATAATTTTGATTGTTTCGTTTTCTGATTTTTTCTAATTTTCTAGTTTCAATTTCTAAAACAAACTACTGTAGTTCGTGGAAAAATACTACCATATTTTTTTTTTAACCTACCCCACCTTTCCACGAAAATAGGGGTCCCCCTCCCCGTTCAATGACAGTGTTAAATTTCTAGTTTACACCAATTTGTGGATTGGGACCATCATTGATTTCACCCTTTGCGGGGCTACCGTCAACTATGGCCTGCCTCCAGAATGCCAAAAACCACGATCAGAGGTGGTGAATCTGTGACCGCCCAAAAATGGGGGAGGATCCCTTCTACTTTTAATATACCATAATGTATGTTTATGTATTTTAAAAATAAATAAAAATATCTTAACATCACTCAGCTAGATAATACTTTTTTAATTGGGTCACATTGTATGTTCCTTTTATTTCTCGGGTTTGCAAATCTATTAAAACGTAAGCATTCTCCATTTTCACTTCGCTAACCTTATATGGACCGTCGTATAATAAGAAAAATTTTTTAATCTCTTTGTCTAACGCTGATGATTGATCATGATTTTTTGTTAATACTAATTGTCCTACCTCGTATTGTATGGGTGTTAAATTTCGGTCGTGTCTTCGTTTACGCTGTTCAGCTTTACTTAGCAGCCGCTCCTTTGCAAGCAACAATTTCCTACCATATGGTATCTCCGTCCGGTTCGGAAATTTTATCAGTTCTTCCAATATGCGTGATGGCCTTCTCTGAAACATCAACTCATATGGGCTGTAGCTAGTGGATTCATGTAAACTACTGTTAATATATCCTTCTATCTTGCACACAAACGTAGCCCACAATGAATGTTTTTTGTGGCAATAAGTTCTAAACATTCTCCCTAACTCCCGCATAACACGCTCACTAGGATTTGATTGTGGATGATACACTGATGTATGTTTAACTAAAATGTTTTCCCAACCTAAAGTCTCCCGCCAGGTGTTGCTTGCTGGTAAACTGAGAACCATGATCTGATAATACTATTTTGGGTTTACCTACTTCCATAATGTACTCATTTACTATTTTCCTAGCTAATACCGAGGAGGTAGCTTTTTTAATTGGGTACAATTTTACAAATTTGGTAAAAACATCTAACACAACAAATAAATAATTTACCCCTCCTCGACCTTTGGGTAGGGGGCCATATAAATCGACGGCAACTATTACTAACAGACTGTCTGGTATTACATGTTGCATTAGACCCTCCTGTTTATGATTGTTTACTTTGGCTTTCTGACAAATTTCGCATGTTTGTAATATTTTATGCACCGTTCTTTCCATATTGTTGAATTTACATGACTCTTTTAATATGTCACTACATTTCTTGGGGCCTATATGACCATACCTTAAATGACAATCTCTCACGACTTCAGATATTCTAACTTTAGGGATGCATACTTTCCAATCATCTCCCTGTTCATTTGTACGGTGAAATAAATGTTTATTATACAAACTAAAATGTTTTTCCCACTTGTGAGGTATGTTGGGTATTTGATTTAAAGCTAACATTATCTTGCCAAGTTCAGCATCTTTCTCTTGGTCGGTCGCTAAGTCATTTATTAATTTTTTCATATCTACTCCCCCCACTTCTTTGGTTATAAATATCTTATACGTATTGGCTAGGTCTACTTCGGTACTGTTATTAAAATCGGTTCTGGACTAGACGTCAGTGACTACGTTCTCTTTACCCTTACAATACTCGATAGTTAAGTTATATTCTTGTAGTATTAGCATCCAACGCACCAACCTACCATGCTTTAGTTTGCAGTTCTTCAAGAATGTTAAAGCTTGATGGTCTGATCTTATTATTACTTTATTTCCTAATAGGTATGTCCTAAACTTTCTACAGGCGAAAACTATTGATAACGCTTCCTTTTCTGTGGTTGTGTAGTTCTTTTCACTAAGTAATAAGGACCTACTAGCAAAAGCTACCACTTTATGATTACCATTCCCATCTAACTGGAATAATTCTACTCCCAAAGCAATGTCCGATGCGTCTGTGTATATAAAATGGTTCTAGAAAATTAGAATGAGCTAATATTACCGTATTTAAAAATTTAATTTTTATTAATTCAAATATAGTTTGCTCTTTTGCATTCCACTGCCATCGATTATCTTTATTTAATAAATGCCCCAATTGTACTGTTAAATAGGAATAAATGTCTACAAACTGCCTATAATAATTGCACAAACCTAAGAAACTTTGCAACTACTTAACATTTTTTGGTATAGGAAAATTCTGTATTATTTCTACTTTCTTAGGATCTGTACTGATACCCTTTGCTGAAATTATATGACCTAAAAAATTAACTTGTTCTTTCAAAAATTCTGACTTCTTAAACTTAACTGTTATTCCATATTCATGCAGCCTACCTAGCACTCTATCTAACCTTTCGCAATGTGTATTAATGTCTGGTGACATAATAACTATATCGTCCACATATACGGTTGTGAATTCTAAAATCTCCCTCCCTAATACGTAGTCTAAACATTTAATAAAATTTGCAACACTTACGTTCAGTCCGAAAGGTAACCTACGGAATTGGTAGTTCCTGCCGTTGTATAAAAACGCTACATATTGACGGGATTCTTCTTCCAGCTCTATCTGCCAGTACCCGGCTGTTAAGTCCAACATTGTTATGTACTTGGTTCCACTGAAACGCTGAAGAATTTCACACTGGTTCTGGTGATTCTCTGTCTGGAACAATTATTCTGTTTACTTGTCTCGCATCTAAACACAGTCTTATCGATAAATCTTTCTTGGTAACCACTACTAAAGGGTTGGACTATGGTGAAGTGGATTTTTCTAGTATACCTTCCCTTAACATTTTATTTATTTCCTCCTGTACTAACCCCCTCTTGGAGTATGGTACCGGATAGGTTTTAAGTGCAAAGGGTGTTTTTTCTTTAACGACTAATTTACCCTTAAAATTTTTAACTAAACCTGGTTCGTCTGAAAAAACTAACTTATTTTTATTTATTATTTGTACTACTTTTTCCGTATCTTGATAACTAAATTCCCCATCTTGATATAAGATTTTATTCATTTTTTCACCCCAACTATCTTCAATTTCAAATAATTCATTATTACTTACCCTCAAGTTACAATAATTTATCATCAAAGGCCTACACTTGTTTATATCATTATCAGAAATTAACATTCCCTTATTAATTATTTTTAATGCTTTCATTTGTACAGTTTTCTTTTGTATAAATGGTATTTCAATTATATTATTATCATTGTTTAATTTCATAGTCTGTGTGTAATAGTTTAGCTCCACTTTGAAATTATTTAAAAAATCATTACCCATTATAGCTCCCATATTTAAGCCTGGAATGACCAAAAAAAGGCACATTTATTGTGTTTTTATTTACCTTTAATTGTAACATTATTTGTTTAGTTACCTTTTTACTGCGAACACCCGTTACCCCTATAACACTAATTCCCAGTACTGGTAGTTGTGGAATTGTCTAAATTTTATCATCTATTGCAGTCAGTTCACTCCCTGAAGCTACTAAAAAAGTGTATTTAGAATTAAACACTTCGGCTTCAAATTCTGCCATCCCAAAAATATTGCTGCTCTGTCCCACTTCTTCATCGGATAAATCATTATGTATGTTGGTGATAAGTGACCCTATTGTCATGTGATTTCTAGACGGCTGGGGGCTTTCCTTTTCAACTGCCCTGATTAGTTTAACTGTATTGGAGGTGGTGGTTCGCTGTAAACCTCCCTGTGATCCCCTCTATTGTTTTGGTTATTAGCAGGTGCTTCTACACCCCGAGTGTCGTTTGGGTTACTAACATAACCCCCTCTACCTCTGTGGTTGAAATTTCCCGGCATTCCCCGATTACTGGTGAAGCCTCTCCCCCTATGACTCCCTCTAAACTCACTATGATTCTCTACTCTCCCTTGAGCACTACCCCTCGGACCCTGACACCTATAACATTGATTCCGCGAACCATTATAATTATTAGCTCTACAACTAGGGTTTGGACATAACCATGCCCCCTCCCCCGATCTACCCATATTATTAACAAAATGGTCTGGTTGTCTTACTTCGGTATTTATTTGATTCGATTCATTAATTCTAAATTGGTATTTATTATCTTCTTCCTCTTTCATACTCTGGTATGCTTCTAGTATTTTTCTAATTCTGCAATATTAGCAAACTCCCGGGTTCTGATTGTGGACCGTATGTCCTTAGGTAAATGCTTACTAATGTATCTTATAAAAGATGAAAGAGGCATTGGCGGTTCTAAATATTTAACCTGACTGTATAGTCTCGTCACGTACGACGTAATACTCATATGTTTAATATTAAAATTACCCCATCCCATTATAGTACTGCGTAAACACTTGTTTTTCTTCCGACCAGTATTTATTTTTAAATGCTTGTTCAAACTCATTAAAATCTACCCAGTTATCACTATGAGCGTCCGCCCATATTTTTGCATCCCCTTTAAAATATTTTAAAATTCGTACTAATTTAATTTCCCAACTTTCTTGGTTTTATTTGTTGAAACTTTTTATAGAGTTTGAAAATTGTATGGGGTTCACCCCCCTACTTTCATTACTAAAATAACCTAATTCCACTTCCATGTTCACTCTCTCACTCACATTAGTTAATTTTTGGTTTGCTACACTTAAGACTTCTCTGACTTTAATTATATCTTTTTCGTGTTCTGTTTGTTTATTTTTTAAACTAGTTACATTAATTTTAATTGCATCAACTTGCTCAAAGTTACTTCTGAATTCATCATTTATATTCTCTTGTATTTTATTTGCTTGTTTAATTTGCTCACACTCATCAATTACACCTTGAACATTACTGTCAATTTTGTCATTCTGTTTTTTAATTTTATTGTTAAATTTATTTGTTAATGCGTCAAATTTTTTATTTGTCTTAGCATTTTCTCATTTTGTTTTTCATTAATTATTTTTATATCATTTCTCATTTTGGCTGGTATTTTATTTATATCTATGGTCAGTTCATCTATCACTCCCGCAATAGTTTTTTTCTGTTCTTCTAACTTATTGTCTATTTCTCTTAATTTTTTGTCTTGTTTGTTTATTTCCGTTTTCAGTTCTATGTTACTAGCATTTATTTCTGACTTAATTTCAATCTTAAATTCATTCAAACTCGTTTTTAAATTATCATTTACTTCCGTTCTAAACTCATTCAAGTTCATGTTTTGTTGGTCAAATTTCTCATTTTGTCGGTCAAATTTACTACTCATCATTTCCATAAATAATGCTAATTGACTAAGTACGTCTACATTGTCGATTCTGCTACTCTTAGCGTCTACCGTCTCAATCGTTAATTCGTCTGTTGTATTGTCTACGCTCTCGTTAATATTTGTCGATACTAAACTGTCTTGCGTAACATTTAAAATTTACTCTTCTACATTTTCACATAAATTTGCACTCTGTTTTTCACTGTTTTTCTCTGCCATTTTCGACCAGGTTGTAAATTAATTCAATTTAAATTCTTTAATTCACAACGTCGCTGTTTATGGGCGCCATTTAAAGTATTACGAGTTAATTAGTATTTTAAAATCAGCAAATTCATATTACTTACCTTTAAAGGTAATGCACCAAGGTGTCGTCTGATGTACTTTGGCAGAGAAAAAACAACAGGTGGTGCAATGACAAACACATATTTATATGTCTAATTAACACATTTGATTGTTATCTTATTTTATCGTCAAATGATATCAAAACTCCCACATCAACAATTTCTTTTACGTTAAATCGCTAATAACTGCTGGATAATAACTTTAATTTATGTATTGCTCATTGTCTTCAAAAAACTATTATTTATTTTACATTCATTCAAATATTTGACTTTACGTTACTTCTTCTCAGAAAACGCTGCTATTTTTCTATTATACATGAAATAAAAACTTGAATTACTTATTGGTAATCATCTTAAATTATGATCATAATAATAATAATAAAAAAACCCAGTTTGCTCCTCATACACACACACACACACACACACACATACCGATTACCCCCTTTAACATAGCATAAGAAAAATTTAATGGAATACTGTTACGTATAGGCATAGTTCCTGTCGATCACATGGCGCGTTACACACAGTTCTAATTTGAGTTCCAAAAAGGTTGTTGTTTCACTGTATCACAAAGTCACTGTTCCATAGTTATGTTAAATATTTTTGCGCTATTTACACATTTTCGATGTAAACTGGTTGGGTTGGCCGACCTGGATTAAACTCGGGTAAAAGATTTAACCGACCGCATGCGGTCTAGAGTTGAAGTCGAGTGACGGTAACTACGCACACCGCTTTTTCGCCAACGCTATGTAGCAGACGGAAATTGCACAGCCACATGGTGACAAAACGTCCGTCAATTTTCCCAAAGTCAGGTGTTGTCCATGGGTGTTAGGGGTGACGATATTTTTAATGCCACTAGTCACATGACTCAAGTGGGTGTGGTTTGGCTGTATTTCCGTCAGCATCCCGACCACGTGGCGAGAAAATTTTATAATTTTAGCCATGTTTGTTTGGCGTGGCTCGAGGCTGTAAGCATCATCTGTGCGCGTGCTGGGGTTCGCGCGTTTGAGTGCGTCACACTACACTGAAATTCTTGGAATGGAAATGCGTTGCCAAACATACATCGCATTCCACTGCGCCAACTACTTTCAAAACTTCACTCTGGTGTTCTTGGTTTGCATACAACGCCATTTATCACGAGACTGGCCACACAGATAGAAAATAATTTTATGATTTGAAATAAAACAAAAACCCCTCCTTTTAGCCCCGTTACAACTGTTCACACTGGTACAGCACCATTCAGTTTGTACCTGTTTCCTCACCTAGAGGTAATTTGATTGAAGGTAAAATTATTGCACACCATGTGTTGCGTAGATGTGTAACACTTTTATATTGCAAAGGTTTTTAAAAATATATAAACACTTGGTACGTTTCACAGTTTTTATTTAACTCTGACAGCTGTTTCAGCTTATTAGGCTATTCTCAAAGAGAATCAAGGAACAACTAAACTAACAAAGAATGTAAGGGTGGTGAACATGTGTGGGGTTAGATGGAGGGGTGGAGAAGCTAGTGGGAAGGTCAAGTGTCTGTAAAAACTAAGTATAATCAGAAGGCAAAATATAAAAATTAACTAACCTAAATAACAGCTTTTAATAAAGGGGATACACAGAATTCAGTTTGTTCATTTGTTAAATTTTTGTTACTTTTGATTGCTTTTCTAATTTCTAGAATTTCTAATAAATCCATTTTTTTTACCTTTTTATATGTTGTGCAGTAGTGTTATGTTTTTTGTATGTATGAAGTGATTGTGTTGTAAGCAATGATCTGTAAAACCTGTATTGGCTGTATTAGTTAAAATCACTTTCTTATGTTCAGAAATGCGATGTTTCAGATCACGGCCACATTGTCCGATATAAATAGCATCGCATTCTGCACAGTGTATTTTATAAACTCCATTTTTCTCTAGTATGTTTGATTTTTCTTTATTGTTTACTAGTAATGAAAAAAGATTGTTTGTTTACTGATACCATGTTAAGACCATGCTTTTTTAACCTATTATTAATCCTATCTGTTATAAACGGAATGCAGTTTGTAAAATAAAATTTTGTGTTACCCTGATCTGGCTCTATGAAATAAAATTCTTTTAAAATAATTTTCTTCTTTTTTTTTTAATTAAGGAGTCTATTATTCTTTTATCATAACCGTTATTTTCTGTTATGGTTTTTATAATATTAACTTCTTTATTAAAATTTTTTGTATATTTGTATACTTTTATATTGTATTATAACGAATTTTGTATTTGTTGTATCTGACACTTTAATTTTGTATTTGTATATTTTTGTTATTATGAAATGCTTATTGCCATGTTATTTTATAGTAACTATGTATGCCGAGTGGAAGTGGAAGTCAGATTTGAAGCTTGCAACCATCTTGTAAAGTTGCCTTGCTTCCAGCGTAACATAACTAACTGCCCAGCCCCGTGCGAGTTCCGTTTGAACTGCGGACATGCTTGTGAGCGGTGCTGCCATGTGAATGAGGATCCAGATCACTTGGAAGTAAAACGTTCATATGTATTTAAATTCACACACACACACAATGGTGTTAAATAAGATATTGTTACAACGGTCTACTGATCGTCATGTGGTACAGTGGAAAACAAAATACAAGACACCAATTAAGTCATTAATCACTAGCTTTAATTATCACAATTAAACAATTTGTAATCAACAAGATAGTCTCTTACAATAAATCAAATAAAAAATTGTTCACATGCAATAAAAATGTCAACTAATATAAAACACAATTGTATTACAGTTGCCCTGCACAATTATAAAACACATAACACTTTGCCACAATACTTCAAACCGCACTGTGTAAATCACCCGACAATAACTGAAAACTAAGCAGATATGGACTATTTATAGTCTGCTGGGTTCCATAATATACGTCCATAACAAGCAATCGAAAATTCTAGAGGAGAATTCAGCTCGAAAATTCTAGAGGAGAATTCAGCATGACCTTCGCAGAAACATGCATCATTGGGCTAATTGAGAAACTTCTTGAACAATGCTATCGAATATACAAGATTGTTCCATATTATGTAACACTGCCTCGCGTGTTAAATATCACGTACACACACAAACATTACAGCCAGACCCTGCTGGGATAGCCAAGAACATGTAAACCGTTCTGTTATTGTGTAACAGTATTGTTAGTAATTACAAAAATATTCGTAATTTTTAGACTGTGTAGAACAGTGTTATTCACAGTAGGAAACTGTGCAGGATTTTTTTTTTTAATTATAGGGTTGTAAATTGATTTTTATGACATCTTTATACAGTGGAACCTTGATATAACGTCCCAGCGATATAGCGCCTCTTGATGTAACTCTCATTTTTCATGGGCCCGGGAAATTCCCCATATAAACAGTGTAAAATAAACCTTGATATTGCGCCCAAGTTTAGGTATCGACCCTTGATGTAACGCTCTTTTTGCCAGCGGACGGAAAGGAATTTTTGTAAGTCCAAATCATTTGTTCCAAAGTCCAGGGCCGTCGTAAACAGTGGTGCAAGGTATGCACTGCAACACAAGCAGCACAATCAGTTGCGGCAAATCACATCATTATATATGTTTTGTGTTTCACGTCAAATCACGTATTTTTTTTACCCACCCAACCTTAACTACTTAAAGTATCTCAAAGCTATCCTCTTCTACAGTCTGTGGAATAAAGCTCGAGTCACTTTTGTTATTCTCTGTACACTGTTTATTTGTTGTAATTAAAGAATAATGAATAAATGTTGACAAGTTTTTCTTCATTTTTCATATTTTCATCCCTAAATTTAGTTCTCAAAGGTTTTAGAATAACAGATTCTCTATGATTTACAACATATAATATAATGTTTTTTCATAACATAGTTTGCAAGCTCAGCTTTATAGGAATTTTTAGAAGAAATCATCCCAGAGTAACTCTAATAATTATGAAGTTAGGTTGCCAAGTGTCACCAAGACACTACATACGACGTAAACTATTTTTTTAGTAATTTCTTTACATTTGTCAAGTTAAACTTGAAACCTCGATAAAGCGACCCTTGATATAAAGCACTCTTTGGTCAAGTCCCAGAAGAGCAATATATCAAGGTTTCACAGTACATGTCTCCCATAAAGCAGTTAAGTAAACAGTGTTCAGGTTTGGTTAGGTGCGTGGCATTTCTAACGCACAGAAAATGCCAATACATGTGATTTTGTACTTGATGAATCAGTACATGATGAAAGTTCCTGTCGATCAGATTCTAAAATTGATATGGATAAGCATATACCTATTAACTTAATTAATCTTCCTATGGTAAAATGCAAAGTATAATTTCATACATGTAATGTAAATGAGTTATTAAATGAGACTAATTAAATTAGCTATTAGAGTGTAAACATAACGCCACGAATTTAAATAATTAAGAAATTTTCAATTAAAAAAAATTTATCATGATGTAAGAGTATATTTAAGACTAATTTGTTAAACTACAAGGGTAATTTGAAAAGTTTGCGGCTGAAAAAGCTATAAAAGGCTTAGCTTTTTTGCTCGAATTGGTTTTACAAGGATTGTTCAGTAGAAACATGTTTTATCTGCGCAGCCATGACTTCGTCACCATGGCAACGGAATTCATTTGTTTATATTGTCTGTTTTAAGTACTAGTGACGCGTCTGACAAAAATATTCATTTTGCTCTTTTCTAAGCATTGTGACTGGGTTGAAAAATGGCATCTATGATAGAAAATCCATCCAAAGATAATCTGTGTCCTGTTATTCACTTTTGGCCGCTGAGGGGTGTCAGCCAATGGAAATTTATATGAGAATGAAAGCGAAAATGAATGGTATTATTGTTATTCTCATACGGCAGTTGTTGAATGGTGCAATAAATTTCGACAAGGAAGAGAATCTACTAAAGATTTGTCCCATCCTGGGCCTGCATGTGTTGCAGCATCAGATGAAAATGTGAGACAGCTGGAAACTGCTTTACACACAAATAGGCACATCAAAGTTAGAGCATCAGCATGGGAACTGTTCATTCCATCATTCATAGTCTTGGCTATCACAGAGTTGCTGCTCAGTGGATTCCATGACTGCTTACTGATGAGCTGAAAGATTTGCGTTCGGCTTTATCATTACAGCATTTGATGCGCTGTCAACAACAAGGTAATGCCTTTCTACACCAAATTTTTACTGGTGATTTGTCTTGGTGTTATCACTACGAACCAGAGTCCATACATCAGAGTATGCAGTGGAAGCATGCACAGTCTCCGAAGGCAAAAAAATGTCGGTCCCAACCTTCGGCAGGAAAAGTAATGGCGACCGTATTTTTTTTATTATCAGGGTGTGCTACTCTTAGATTTTAAAAACCTGGTGTCAACTTCAGTGCTGAGCAATATGAGCCTTCACCACAGGACTGTGGGCCTGACATATGACACCCCGCGTTAGGTAGACTCAAATATCCACTGAAGATGGCAGCCAGTGGTGCTGCTTAAACATTTGGTTTAATGTAAACCTTGGACCACAGCCAAACAGCCCAGCATAAATTTCAAATACAACTGACACCGGCTGTGAAGCCGTAGAACAATATAGTCTCCATGTAGTTTAGTACACTTGGTCCATTTCTTTTACCTCACTGCGGAATTTCAATTCTTTTAGGTCCTCAAAATAACCTTTACTGCCGCTTTCAGCTTGTTTTCTGACCAAAATTGCTTCCCCGAGTTTTTTTTTTTTTAAGATTTGGGAATAGATGAAAGTCAGATGGTGCTAAATGAGGAGAATAAGGTGGATGGTACAACAGATTGTTCTTTAACTAAGTGATTTTTGCTATAGAAACAACGCCTGACATGTATTATCCCTATGGAAAATATTCCGATGGAAAATGATCTTCGGTAAACCTGGCCTTTTTTCTCAAATTTTTCATTTAATTGTCCCAAAAGGTTAGCATGATACTCTCCATTTATCATTTGAACCTTTTCATGTAATCTATTAACATTCTGTTGGCATCCTAGAAAATTGAATCCATACAGTTTCCAGTAGATGAAATTTATTTTGCCTTTTCTGGAGCTGGAGAATCAGTATGCATCTATTGTTTTGTTTCTGGAGTGATGTGAT
The DNA here is from genome assembly GCA_034769895.1 of Magicicada septendecula. Classification (NCBI taxonomy): domain Eukaryota; kingdom Metazoa; phylum Arthropoda; class Insecta; order Hemiptera; family Cicadidae; genus Magicicada; species Magicicada septendecula. The sequence goes on along the minus strand of CM068373.1, from coordinate 296,718,595 downwards.
AGGCCCAAGTTTCATCAGTTGGTACAAATCTACTAATAAAATATTTCGGATTTTTCATAAAATGACCCAAACATTCCTGAAAAGCTTGCATTTTTGCATGTGTTTTTGGTCAGTTGTCAGCAAACACGGTACCCATTTGTAGACAGCTTTTTCATACCTAATTCCTCAGTAAACATGTGATATACCCTTTCATCTGAGATGACCAGAGTCTTAGCAGTTTCAGACACTGTCAAGCGGCGATCTTCCAAATGTGCACTTTATTGATGATTTCTGGTGGTAGTGGCACTTTTCAGATGCCCACTTGCATCTGAAACTTATGGCTCCCACACTTGCATAACCATGTTTAAATTCAGCAGCCCATTTTTTCTGTGTAGTAAATGAAGGTGCAGCATCACCAACACATTCTTCATCTCATTAAAAATTTCTGTTGGTGTTAAACCTTTATTAACAAAAAAATTTGATGTTCAACTTTCTCCATTTTCAATATTGCACTGAGATGACCTTGAGATAACCTTATTTACACAGCTGTTTTTCAGCAACAGGTACGCACATTAACTTGACGTTACACATTTGTGTATATAGTAGGTCGCGAACTTTTCAGATAGCCCTGGTGCATACATGTGTTCAGAATATTAAAAATATATGTAAAATCTGCATAGAAAGAGCTTACATTTGATGTATTCTAAGAATTATTTTGTTAAAGATAAATTTGTTACAATTTTTTGAAATATTGCTAAAAATGATTGTTTACCAAGGAATTACACGAAAAATAGGGTGGTGTTGAAAGCTTTAAAAACTCCTTCCCTCACTTTAGCTTTCTCCCACCGTGTGTTGGTCAGTGAAAATTATAAGATAAGGATTTTGGTGCAAGATTAGAGCACATATGTGAAAAACCAAAGATGCTGTTGTTATGTAGATTCCTACGAGAACTTACATCATGATTACCGAATCCTTGTTGGTAGAAAATTTCTCCTTATTTCTTTTTTATTTTTTTTTTTACATTCCGTGAAGCAGATGTCTGCTAGATAGTTTATTATGCATATTACAATCAGATGGTGACACAGCATGGGTTGTCTTTTATATAACAAATTACGTGTATTTTATACACTTTGGGTGCCGGACGTTTCAGCACAAAATTTCTAAAGAGTGCTAGCTGCTGATGCAAAATACTTCTATAGAGTGGTGATGATTTTTAATGTTTTTCAAGAAATTCTTGTGAAACTATAACATAACATAGAAAAATGGTACTTACCTTGTTTTAAACGTTGGACCTTCCGCTTCATAAAGAAATATAAAATTTTATTGTTTTGTATAGACACTATCAATGAAACTTTACTTGTTTATACACGATTTTTATTAAAAAAAAAATGTTATCGAAACTGTTATGGCACACTAAATTATTATAAGTCACTTTAAATTACATAGAAGTAGTACATTTTACTGTTGAAACATAAATCATTAAAAAATGTATCACTAACATTAGTTTATATAATTTTTTTGTTTGAATTAAAAACTTTGAAGCATAGTCTTTATACATAGCAATTGGAAATTTTCTTGTAAAATTTCTTTGTAGTTTCAGTTCAGCTACCATCTGTTGGCAGTTTGAAGATCTGAGAACACTAACAAACATTACGCGACAGCAAAAACGACGTCATAAGAAGCGAACCCGTATTTAAAGAAACATAAAAACGTGCCACATCAAATGACATGGTTGACACTCTGTAGAAGTTTTGTCACCACGTCAAATGACATGGTCGGCACACTAAGTGTTAATTAATGTAATAAGTATCAATACAGTGTTGCTGTCACAGATATTGTTGTAATTCACTTGTTGCAAATTATCTCATTGTCTTATCCCAGACATTATTGTTTTTTGTTTGAGGTATTGATTTCAGGTATCAATAAATGTAATATGACCTTAACGTTGAAACATTTTTTGCAGTATGTATGTGTGAAACAGTGCGCGCAACTTCGAAGAGGATGTTCGGCAGACCACAACTGTCGTCGGATGTGTGTGGAGGAATGTGAACCATGTAATGAAATGATGGTAAGAGAGTTACCTTGTAAACACAAACAAAATTTACCCTGTGATCAAGACATTGCACTGGTCAACTGCAAGGTTAATGTAAGTAATACCAGTTAAAACATTTTAATTTTAATTTTGTATCTAAAGTTTTTGATCGAAATTACCGTTTCTGTCAGCTTATACATAGCTCAGGTAGCAGAATGGTTACATTTGAAATTGACGCAGAGGCGTGGTTCTCCGCCATAGAAGAATAAACTCAATTTATTGTCACACCACTAATTTATTATTATTAACAGGTTGAGTTCTTTGCCCAAAGTGTATTTGGGCACAGTAGTTTTCTGCTGTGGATGGTACCCAGACAAAGCTTGTTCGTTTATTCACTTTCCATCACCTCGCATCACAAAAAAGTATTATAATTATTTAACTTTGACAGTTTGTTTTATCGTACAAGTGTGTGACATACCGTTATTTAGAAGATGGAAGAGCTTTTATGTGAAATAAACAGAACATCATTAATGGTTACTGGGAAAAAGTAACAGATCTCCAAAGTTATATAAAAAGTACACCTCCCAGTCCATGGGGGCTGCACAGTGCCTGATACGTCTATACCTCTATACCTCAAAGTGTTAACACAATACAATTTGGGTTGGCAGCTTTTCGCACTGCCCTCAGCATACGTTAACAATTGAGTCGTTCAGACATCAACCCTTATACGTGGCGTATACTGATCTGACTGACCGTAAAGCCACATTTCGAAAGATTCCAATTTTTTAGTTGTGGCTTTAGTCAAAGACCAAGATTCTACACCATTGAAGAGGACCGAGAATACGTAGCAGCGTAAAAGTCTCATCTTTGTGTTTATTGTTAAATCGTGACTTTTGAATAAAGTGCTCATTGTAGTGTACACTGGTCTTGCCTTTTCAATTCTGCTCTTTATTTCTTGAAAGTGGTCCCATTGTTCATTGACTATAGTACCAAGATATGTAAATTTGCTTATACGTTCAACTGGCCTTTGGTTTATATTAAGGGTGCAGTTTGTGAACTTGTTCTTAGATAGAATCATTAGCTTCGTTTTATTAACATTGATGTCTAGACCATATCTGTGGCTGCTTTCTGTTACTCTATTCATTAGTTGTTACAGCCCCTCTAAGCTATCTGCGAATATCATGGTATCATGCGCATAACATATGTTATTTATTCATTCACTGTTCAGAGAGCTTCCCACATCACATTCATCTAAAGGGAATCTAAAAATACTTTCTGAGTAGATGTTGAATAAAAGCGGAGATAGTATACATTCTTGTCTTACTCCAAAGTGTTAACACAATACAATTTGGATTGGCAGCTTCTCGCACTCCCCTCAGCATACATTAACAATTGAGTCATTCAAACATCAGTCCTTGTTTCATATTGTTACAAGACAAATAAGCCACCCCAATACCAGGGATAAAAAAGATGAATCAACAATATAAAAAAGAATTCATATAATAAAATGTTTAAAATAATGAAAATAAAATGACAATGATGCGACAAACGACGACATGACCTAACCCAAGTGATTGACCAAATAAAAAGAAACAAAAGGAGAAGGGAAAAAACGAAACCAAATAAGAATCCATACAACCAAATGAAATAAAACCAAGTGAGAAGGGGAAAACCAAAATATAATGAAACAAAATAAGATGAAGGTGAAGAAGAAGGAAAATGCACATGAAACAAACCAAGTATAAAGGAAATAAAGTGAAACCGAATGAGAAAACACAGACAAATAATATAGAAAATTAAAAGGAGAAATGGTACACTCAAATGTAATATTGGAAACGAAACCAATAACTAACCAATGTAAAAAATAAGTATTATTATCGATTAAAAGATAAATGTAAATGATTTGATAAAACCCAATAAAGTAATGTGAAAAATAAAAGTACACTAACCCAAGCATTAGAGTTAGATGTAATAAAGAACTCGTCTTATTAATAGTATAAACAATATTTGTAAAGAGAGAGATAGTGAGATGGTGAGAAAATAATATTAACTAAGTGACAAAGAGAAAGTAATTATAGGGATCACCCACTAATAAACACTTAAAATAAACATTTAAGGAGTGCAAAAGTGAAAGTGTAAAACCCCAAAATAATTAGAAACCCTATTAATAGGAATAAACACTTAATAATTTGTAATAAACACTAAATGATTAATGGTGAACCATATTAGTAATTAAGAATGTTGTTAGTAACAGTATAAGATATAAACACTTGATAGTCTGTAATGAACACTGAAGATTGATGGTGATATTGTTATTTAAAAAAGAATCTTGTTATTAATAAAATTAAGTTTAATTGTAAGAGAAGGATACAATAGTATTTAAAGGGGAGAATCCCATGGCAGGTAAACAGTTAGTGTTACCATGGATAGAAGATAGAGATTATTTAAGAAATAAGAAATTAAAAATGAAATCAATAAACACCCCAGGTTATAAGGGATAAACAGTTAAATAAGTTTAAATGGTGTGATGATGTTTATCACCCAAAAAATAATAAAGAATGAAACGAATTGTAAGCTAACTTTACCTAATAACTGTTAAAAAATTGTTTAATTAAATTTATGAATAGGAAGGAATTGTACAGACCATAGGCCTAGATGTTATGTTTTATGTGATAAAGAATAGTAAGTAATAGCCATATTGTTAACATGGGCTAAATAAATAAATAAGAAGGTGAATCAATACAGATCTAATTACACTGGAAAATCAGTTAGGAAATAATTCACAAACCATGATGTAGAAAATAATAGTAACATACAAATAGTATAAAAACAGATCCAAAACACATCAACAAATAAACCAACCAATTATAATAACAAAACAAAACACATTTGAGTAAAATGAGATATACTTTGTATAAAATAAGTAAATATAATCAATGGCTACTTAGGCCTATGAAATGCCTAACTCAAAAAACAAATAACTACAAATTATAAAAAAGCAACAAGGAAATTAACAAATTCAAGGCGAGTAACTAACCAAGGATAATTTGTGAATCATATTAAAAGAAAAATGTTAGAATAAGGACTTAAATTAAAAGAGAAATGTAATTAACAAATATTAACATAATTGTACAAACATTAATACTTTAAAGAACCCAACCTTATGGGATATCAAAATAATCTTTGAAAGGAAATACAAACAGTAGTGATAATATTTAATACATAGGAAGGAAGACAGAAGAATAAAAGCAACCAGAAGATATACAGGAATTTTGAATAAAAATTCAAAATTGATAACAATGGTTATAAAATCGTGATCAACCAATCAGAATTTATTCGTAACCATGACAACAGACCGTTTGTTACGATTTTTCTGTTAAATCATAGTATTCAATAAGTGACGCTCATCCAGATTAGACGCCAGATCTTGAATGACCTAAATTTTAATTTAAAATATATAAAAAGTAATCAAAATTCAAAAAGAAGAACCAGTAAGCAGCAGACGAGGAACAATAACATTTAACTAACGCCAAGGACCAATTTAAATAAAAATTAAATGAAGAAATTACCACAATAACATGATGCCAGAAGCCCAAATCATTCAAAGTTGATGACTATTCCATTTCACCTGAACAACGGTTTATCTCAAGCCTACTGATTTGATAAGTATCATTAAATTACCCAAATTCCAGAGATAAACTCACTTGAAATATTTCTCACAGTCATCTGAACTCTCACTATAAACTGAATATAATTTCTTTCAAAGATTAAGTAAAACAATAAAACACTGAAAATTTATTAACTAAGAAAATAATCTAGTGTTAAATTGCAAACTTTTGAAACACACTTTACTACACTGCAGGAACAAATTGTAGCTACACATTATATTATTTAAGTACAAATAATGTAAGGTAGTGTACTTTTTATTGTAATCATTATTACTATTTTTCTTGTAATCACAAGAACCCAGAGTTTGAAGGAAAATAACTGTAAACAGACAACACAGTTGCCATACTTGAATAAATAGCTCATTCAAAATCGATCTTCGCCAAAACCCTAGAGATATTAGACTCATATTAATTGTCGGTGCAAAATTGTTGAATAACCAAGAATAATTTTATTGTTAAACTGAATAATTACCAATCAATAATTAAAGAAACTAGTACAGAGTGTAACCATTGTTTTTATTTCATAGGGAAGTGTATTGTATAAATTGTGTATTGTATAGTAGAGACCAGCGAGGACGACGGCAAGTGCTCACGCCGCCAACTCTACGAACTACCTGCTTGATTAAGTAGGTCGAACAAAGGCAGGAATAAATTTGAATGCTCCAGGCCGTCATAACTAAGATCGCTAAACCACAATATTTATTAATTTAATTGTTTTGAATAAACAATTTGGCGCCACCCGGGATTATTAAACCCCTATTGAACTACAGGTAAGGTTTCTAATCGCGTTGTACTGGTAATTGAAGGACCGCTACGGAAATTGCTAGCGCAAAACATAGAAGTAACGACACCAGTGTGAGGCGAACACACACAACATATACACTTTTACAGAGACGACCACATATCTGCGTTACAATATGTGCCATATACTGATCTGATCATAAATGTGGATTAATATTTTTGAGTTATTTGCAATTTAAAGACGTTCATAATATGTTTGTTGCGTAAAAGTGTGTCCAAATAATTCCAAACTTAGTAAAACACACTGTTGGCATCAAAAGTATTAAAGTACAGATAATTGTAGTTGAGAACAAAGCTAATGGAATAACATTGTTTCAGGTTGTTAAAACTGTGCAAGAATGTGGGCACGAAGTGACAATCAGGTGCTCTGAAACCCCCACGAGGAAGCATTGTAACAGCGAATGCCAGACCCTCTTACCATGTGGCCACAAGTGTAGCAAAAATTGCTCGGATAAATGTGATATGAATGACTGTACAGAAGGTGTAGTTATAGAGACGCTTCTCGTTTGTGGTCACAAACTTGCCTATGTACCATGTAATTTGAAGCACAAACGTAAGTAAATGATAAGCTGTACATTTAAAGTTTACTGACAATTCAGAAGGTGTAGTTATAGATGCTTCTCATTTGTGGTCACTAACTTGCCTACATACCATGTAATTTGAAGCACAAATGTAAGTAAATGATAATCTGTTCATTTAGAGTTTACTGACAATTCAGAAGGTGTAGTTATAGAGACGCTTCACGTTTTTGGTCACTAACTAGCCTATGTACCATGTAATTTGAAGCACAAACATAAGTAAATGATAATCTATTTAATTGTAGTATTTGTAAACACTTGGTTACTCACCGTCTGCTGACTTCTTTAAAACTTCCAATAACAACGCATTTCAAGGATAAATCGTTATCATCAGGTTATATAAAACACCAATCCTTCTGGAGAAGTCATCAAAAATTTTTACCAAACGTCACAAAGCACTTCACGCCAAGTCGTGACCTGGTGCGCACCACTACACAGAATTGACTGCATCGTTATCGCCTGAGATTATTACTGCACCGTGATTGCCCGTACGTATGTCAATATCAATGGCAGTATTATATAGACGGTTGGATTTAGTTTATCGTTAAGTAGCTTGTCTGCTGACAATTTTGAGGCATTATATATCTCGTACTTTTCTATGGCGTCCATGTACGCTCCTTTTTTACAATTATGGGGCAATTTAAAATTAGTTGGGAAATCCGTATAGTTGTGATTGTATTGCATCAAGTGGTGAGCAAAATTAGACCTAGTCTTCGAAATGTCCCTCTTTGGTAGGTGTTCTTTGAAATGTTCAACTGACCGTCTGCCGGTCTGTCCTATGTAGAATCTGTCACAGTTGTCACATGTAATTTTGTAAACACCGTTTTTCTCTTCAACAGGGATATGAATAGTTTGTCCCAGTGCTTTATGATGTTTGTTAATAATTATCATTTTTTGACGACTTCTCCAGGATTGGTGTTTTTATAACCTGATGATGAGGATTTATCCTTGAAACGCGTTGTTATTGGAAGTTTTAAAGAAGTCACAAGACGGTGAGTAACCAACTGTTTATAAATACTACAATTAAATACTTATACATGTGACTTGTAGACTATAATATAATGAAATGATAATCTGTTCATTTAGAGTTTACTGACAATTCAGTGATTGTCAGTTGGCATAATTAGAGTACAAGAGCCATACGAGGTGTGGCTTTTAAGTAACCGGACTGGCTTCATTAAAAAAAAATTGTTGAAATTCAAAATTAGAACAAATGAGCGAATTAAATGAGCTACTTTCTCTTCAGTGTTTATGTTCAGATATAAAGATTTTGCTGTTTTGATTGATATAGTGAAACTTATTTAATTGAAAAGAAAACTTTGAAATAAGCAAGTTACAACTTGTGGAGTTAGTGTTTACAGCAGGGATATACAGCAATCTTTGATTTATATGGATAATTCGTTCATGGAGAATATATGTGTACATTGCAACTGTGTGAATTAAGCTCGTAATTAAACGAAGCTTTGGGAGCAATGCAGTTATACAAGTCTTTAAATTACCAGCAGTTTTTTGTGGTAATATACATAAACTACAAACTAACATTGGACTGTGTTTATGAGGAAATCAGTAAACAGGTCATAAACAATATTCAGTGAGACATTTAGTTACAAACCATTTTTATTTTTCACCAACATTTCTACACTTATCCCCACCATCGCTTTATCAGCACCTCATCTGAAAGTCTTTGGGCTGCTGTCTTAGCAATATATGCAACTCATGTTTAACATCTTATGTCATCCAAGAAACATCTACCACTAAGGCGAGATTTCAGCGGACCAAACTGGTGAGCTCAAAGAAAATGCTAGCAATATAGGCCTCAAAATCAATATAGATAAAAGAGAAATTACCATATTAGAAAAAAAAACGGCACAGAAGAACCCAAAATCCAGAACAGGATAGTCCAAGCCAGTAAAGCGTATTTCGCCAAATCAAGTATCTTCAGATCCAAAGACATCCACAGAAACATGAAATTAAGGATATACAAATCAATAATAAGACCCATCCTAACCTATGGCTGCGAAACGTGTATCCTGAACTCCAAAGCAGCAAACACTCTCGATATCTTTGAAAGAAAAATATTATGAAGAATCCTGGGACCAGTTAATGACATAAAATATAACTTTGAATTGTATCAACTGTATAAAGAACCACCGCTAACACAATAGATAAAACTACAGTGTCTAAGGTGGGCTGGTCATGGTGGGGGAAGACAGAATACCACAAAAACTATTAAATACCAGAATTCACAGAAAAAGACCAGTGGAAGACCGAGGAGAAGATGTGGTGGATGAGGATGCAAAAGAAACACTGAAAGTCCGTTCCTGGAGGAGGATGGCTACCAACAGAGGAGAATGGGGGAAAAATTGAAGGAGGCCAGGGCCCAACAAGGGCTGTAGTGCCATAGGAGAGAGAGAAACTGGTGAAAATCACCGGGTGCTGAGGGTGGACTGTAAGGTGGATTTTAAAGAAGTTATCACCTCAAATGATCAATTCTCTCTGTTGTTTTATTAGTCAGTAGTCGTGTAGTCAGCAGGTCTGGGCGTTGTTTCTGAAGGTCAAATTGTAGTCTGAAGCTTCAACAGCACTACATTTTATGATGCAGCATTCACATCCTCACCTCACTTCTGTAAATGAAATAACAGTGTGTCAGACTTAAGTCGGATTTAAGATTTTTAAGGCCTTAGCCCAAGTTTTCTGAAGACCCACCTCGCTGTGACTTTGAAGTAATTTTGCAGAAGTAATATATGTACTGCAGAAGTGATTTGATGTCAGATTATAAACGCTACTATAAAAAAAGCGTGCTTTCATTTAGCAAACTTTTTCAAAATATTAAGAATCGTGCCAAAGAATTGAGCAAAAAAAAGATTGTTTTTTATTCTTTTACTAAAGATACAAGCTAATGGTAAACTAACATTCAGTGATTATGTAGCTTAATGGAATTAATGTCAGGGAAAGCATACACAAAAAATGTACCACATTGTGTAAATCCGGGAGCAATATAGCGGACGTTCAAAATTTGCATGCACAGATTAGTTTTCAAGGATGCCAACATCTTAAAAATAAGCGTGCAATATTTAATTGAGAACTGGCTTCCATTTGTATTATTAACAAAAATTGATCATTTAATTTCAAAAAATCATACTTAAATTAATCAAAATGCCTCCTACATTTATAAAAATACTTCTGTTAAAAAAAAATCTGTAGCTTGCAGCCCCCTCTAAGCCGAAGCCTAATCTGCATAGTGGTAAATCTGACACTGCACTCCTTGAGACCCCAGAACATAACCTTTTCTGCTTGGGGTGTAACCTTGGATTTCTAGGGTGGAGATGAAAAAGGTTGTTTCTATTGCAATTGTTACTGTACAATATTTTGAGTTAATAAAGTTTTACAAATTTTATAAAGAATTTAGACTTTTTCTTACCTTCGGGTTCACCTCGAGGGTCCTATAGATGAAACTGTTGCAGAAATGGTTATTTAGGTTTAAGTGGGAAATAATTATGCTAACACAGTTTTCTGATTTTAACAAATTACCCTTCTTTTATTAAGCAACATTAAGTTATTTTATACACCTGTATAACAACTCAGATTCTCATCATTTCTTGTAAACGACTACATCTATTAAAAGTTTTTAGTTTTTTGTTGAACAAAAATAATGCACAAAGTTATCAGTATAAAAATGATAAATAAACAATTCTTGCATGACTATAACAAGGTACTTAATATGATTAACGACCCAGTAATTTTTTTCTCTCACTCTTTTACATTTTCATTTATAACCTCTGTTTATAGAGCTCTTTAAATCTTTATTTTTTCGATATTGAACTATTTATTTGACGTGTTTATGAAATTTAGTTGATAGTTCATTAGTGGTACTTAAACAATCCGAAGGCGTTCCAAACGGTTTCACCACCACCACGTGTTATTTGCCATTTCCCTGGTCACTCTGAACTTCGGTGTTTAAACAGGTAAAAGTTTATCACTGTAATTTTTTGATCGTTCTTCAGTAGTTCACTCCGATTTTAGAAATTACCTATTATAACATTCCGTCTGCCGACGGTAATTTTGCTCGAGCACTTATTGTTAAATATGACCGCGCAGTCTGAAGATTTTGAGTCGACTGGCCTCCTTAATCTGGCATTGTGGCGCACATTACGGGGTGCGAGACTGGTCATGTGATCACCAACCCAAGCTCTGATTGGTTGGTTTAAACTGGGCCAGCGATGACTACAACTTGTTACCGCCCGATGACTTCAGCAGGTTACATTCGCCTTCTCTGTAATTCACAGAGGTTCCGGATTGCAGGTTATTGCGTAACGCATCTAGACAGACGGACGCTAAAAACACACTGGTCTCTTTCAATAACATTGTACTCACTTTTGTTAAAAACGAGGCTCTCCTGAGGTTGTACACTGTTTGAATTGAATCTGGTTGGGATTATTAGAATTCTTTATTGCCCCAATCTGTACCGTTACAATACCCCCCCAATGAGAAGTTTTATGCCGAAGCATAAAGACTCTCATTGCCTGAACCTAAGAGGATCAGCAAGGATATAGCGCCGCAACCCCCCTTAAATCTTTACTAACATCATGGGTTACTTACCCCCCTAGTCCGGTGACTGTGGCTGCACCTATACGACTTTACTGGACTTCCCTCTCGAGATCCCAACACCATAAAATCAGACAGGCACGTCACCACAGTATCACCTGACTCTGAAACATTCAATCCAAATATCACTACAGGGCATTTCACTCTACCATATCCTCAACTGATTTGGTTCCCCTTAGTCGTACTGGTTTGTCGTTAACAAAGTACTGGTTCAATTTTTTTCTCAAATAACTGAAATTAATTACCTCAACTTAATTTAATTACATAATTTACAACAGTTGCAATTACATCATAATAAAATTCATTTCCAATCAAAACGTTCCAATTAACTACCAAGATTTCTATCTTGTGAACATTTTTACATTAATTTCAAACAACCCTGTTACTGGACTACATAAAATACAATGTACACCTAGCAGTATAACCTTACTGCATACTTACATCTAATACATATAAATCCCATACACATCGTATACTGTTAATTTTCTCCCCTAACAAAACACTATTCCCCACCAAAATTACAAATTGATTACATATAATACCAGTAAATAATAACCACCTTACTGTCGAATACAAGTTACATACACAAGAATACATTGTTGCCAGCTTACCATGGCGAAATACCATTTTTTTTTTTTTTGATACACCCCCAACCCCCCTTTTTTCCGTTAACCCCTTTTTTTTTAGATACACCCCAACCCCCCTTTTTTCCGTTAACCCCTGATTACCCCTGTTACAATTGTGCAAGTGACCTCACGGGTACGCCGGTTTTGGTATTAACACGGTTGCATAAACATTTCATTTTATGCCCTGGCTTTAACAAAGGCCAGCACCTTTCCACACACACACACACACACACACACACACACACTATTACCCCCCTGGACTGTAGCGCCCAGTTGCCTCCACAAGGACTGAGGCGGAAGGGGTGAACATTTTTTTCTTTTATTTCACCCCATCCTTGCTTCGGCGTTACAATAAAATTCGGTATGGCTGATCTATTTAGTACCAGTAATCCTACTTCAGTAATTATTAATGAGCCCTTGGGCGGTCTATCACCTCTTTCGGTGCATAGCCTTGGGTACAAAAAAAATTTAGTAGATTCCCCTAAACTACCCCCCAGTTAACATTCACAATACACCAGGTTGACAAGAGACAAACCATGATCCGGTTACAATAATTTTATTCATGGTTTGCTATAAATTAACTATTTCTTTTATGAATTTGCTAACTGCTATAATTTTTATTGTTCGACTAAGCTTTTCGTCATCGCTGACATCAGGTCTTAAACAACGTCTATCAACTGTATGTTGTAGGCTTTTATACTTTAGGCCCCTCCCCTTATGTCATCGCCCCTCCTATTGGTTCTAGCTGCTGCCGCTCTTCACGGGAACTTTGTCTACATTTTTTTCCGTTAGGCATTTTTCTAACGTCCGTCAAATTGTTTTAAGAATCTCCCATTAATTTCTTCATTCACCCTAATGAAGAAATGAAGAATGAAGAAATTAACGGGAGATTCTTAAAACAATTTGAAGGACGTTAGAAAAATGCCTAACGGAAAAAATGTAGACAAAGTTCCCGTGAAGAGCGGCAGCAGCTAGAACCACAATAGGAGGGGCGATGACATAAGGGGAGGGGCCTAAAGTATAAAAGCCTACAACGTACAGTTGATAGACGTTGTTTAAGACCTGATGATGTCAGCGATGACGAAAAGCTTAGTCGAACAATAAAAATTATAGCAGTTAGCAAATTCATAAAAGAAATAGTAAGGATGGCTGCTAATTTAAACAATACGAAGTATAAATTAACTACTCCACGGTCACGGTTCGGTGAGGCCGTGCCCGCATTTAAACGGGGAATCTACTGTTAAACATATAACAAAGGTTTTTTTCTTCTCTCTACCTGTTTACATCATCAGTTAACTAAACAACTTATCTCACCAATACCTTATCTCCACATAAACATTACCAAGATGATATTGACACACACATTTCCTTTTTGAATTTACATAGGGTTTACAAATATGACCACTTCAGCTTCGATTTTCCATTTGAATAAATATTTCAATCATAACGTTTTAATCAGCTACCATTTATTTTACAATTCAAATCAAAATAAATTTAAATTCATTACTAAAATTCACATTTTAAATTAATTTAATTCCTATTCAAATTTAATTTAATTACCTCATTTGTTCAAAACCGTTTAAGCTACTTTAATTACATTATCCAAAATGATTTCAATTCATAAAATTCACAGTTACCTCCTGTTAATTATTTAGTCAAATAAAATATTATTATTATTATTATTATTATTATAACATTTATCCTTACTACAGACATTTGTTACATACACTATTGTGTACATTCCAACAATATAACCTTGACACAATATATTTAACACCAATACAAATTTATTTACCAATTTTCGTCATCATTTTATTGTTTACCACACCTCATTACATAAGTAAGCCTGTACAGTTACGTTATTTTTGAATTTATAAATACGATATATTATATCTCACAAATGTGGTTATGTATACAAAACTAGGACGCCATCTTTTACTACCTAAGTCATGGGCCAGAAGTTCGTTACGCGAAGTCATAGGAAACGGAAATTGCTTGAAATAACAAAACAGCTGTTCTAATTGTTACCAATGAAATACCCCTTTTTATTCTTTACTTTGTTACATAACATTTTTTAAAACCAACTGTAACCCTTCCAAAAACATAATGTGTAATAATAACTTTGATTAAGTTTAATGATTATATGTTTAAATGATTATACAATAATAACATATATATATTTATATTTATATAGTGGTGCTCAACCCAGCACTTAGAATAATTACGCACGCACACAACCACTCACCCTTTCATTATCATGGTACAACTTATTTAAATTTTGGAGCTCCTTAAATTTAGATTGAAATTTTGAATAATTTGTTAAATGATTGATTTCTACAATAACATATATTGGGAAATAAAGGATTCAAAATATATAAGGAACGCTCTCACCAATTTCCGTGTTGGCTTCCTCGCACTGCCAGTCTCGTTCGTATATCGGCACAATCGGTGTATTTTACTGCGCTTGACGGGACACCTTTGGTCAACCCACGTAACCCACCGTCGTGGGACCGATTCTATACGTCGATCTTGTTTACGAACGATTTAATCGGTCGAGGACGCCTACACCAAACCGAACTATTACTTTCCTTAATACATTTTGATAGTAGATATTATACTGTTTATTAACCACCTACAGTGGTCTAAAAAGTTAAAATTCACTCGTAAGTGAATGGGCGGCCGGCCGGCTCAAATCAGAGCTGCAGATGAAATGACGGCAATTTCTGGTTGAAATCTGCGGAAGTGGGGTGTATTGACGTCACATTCCTTTGTCTAAGTTGTTGACATCGCTGTTTGTAGTTGTCAACACATTCTCCGCCTCTGACGTAACGAAAGCTTGGCTCTGCTTATCTCAATAACTGCACACTGTTTTTGTGATGTGACACCGTTTTTTGTCATGAATTAGTTCAAATCCTGGCAAATACTGTAATATAGTCCACTCACCGTAAATTCTATATCGGGTGTTTGAGGTTGGATTGGGTATGCCAAAAAATAGGAAAATACAATATTTATGATCGCTTTACCATATTTTAGGTAATTATGAATGTACCATGATTGTACCATCACAAGCCAAGTAATTACCATTAACTCAAATAATTAAATGTTCATTACCATTAAATGTCTAACCACCATCATCGAAAATTAATCTTATTTTATTACCACACAATTATTTTTTATTTAAATTCATTATATTACTATTTTTAATATAATAACCATATAAATTTGTTTTTCCCATTATACCATAATAATAATTCCCAGGGTCATCCCCCTTTATCATATGTCATGTATACATTAGTATTTTTAATCCGGTCTCCATTAGTGTTTTCTGTCACACTTAAATAGTTTATATTTTCCTCATAACCATCATCTGTTACTAGTACGCTACTCCTCACAACAGGTAACTGTTTGTCATCATCAGCATCAATATAATCATCGTTTACTACTACACAAGGTAAGTCTTTATTATTTGTAATAATTCTCTCATTATTTAACTTCTTAACTAATCCTTTATAACTTCTATTTAACTTGAACAACTCTATCACACTCTCACTCTCTTTATAATCACTTTCCCAACCCAATTTCACTTTCTCACTCCACTCAGAGGGCAATACAATCTCATTTAAACTCCATCTGGCCTTACCAGATACACAAAAACACTTTGTTGGACCATTTGCTGACCCATTATCACACAAATGTCCTAGTGAGGATCTCTTATCCTCGTAAACCACTTGTGAAGTCTTTCCTCTACATTTAACCCCAGAAAAATTTGCCCCCTGTTCACATTTAACCTCTCTTTATACTCCCTTTCTAACTCAATAACACTCACTAACACTCCATGATTAACCTCAACTCTCATTCTATTCTCATTATCACCACTATTACTTACCATATTATACTTGGATACCTCATTTTCAACTACTTTGTTATTATTATTCACCCTTGTTAATTATTTCATCATCATAATTAACATTATTACTCACCTTGTCTACTGTCACCTGACTTGCATTTAAACTAACACCATTATTATTCGTAATTCTCTCCCCATTAGAATCATCACTTATTTTAACCACATTACTCACCTTGTTCTCCGTTACTTCATTAATTACATTCTCACTACACTTACCGGTATTTCTTGTACTCTCCTCTCTTTCTCTGTTATCTACATCATCTTGCATTTGCATTTTAATTGTATTGAACCGTTCATCAATACGTTTACACAGTGAATTCTTTAATTCATCAAATTTAGCATCATTTATGTCAAAGCGTTTATTTATTTCCTCAAACTTTACATTTACTCCCCCCTTTAATTCATTATTTAATTCGTTAATATCACCCTTTAATTCATTAAAATTGCTTTCACTTTTTGCGTTTTGTTCATCGAATTTAATACTCATCTTGTACATCATGTTACAGAAATACCGAAACATCTCATTATCAGATTCATTACAAATTTTGGTCGACACGGGAGTTGAATGAACTCTCACCTCGTCCATTACCGCTGATTCGGTCATTGACTGACTTTCCGACTCATTCATGACAGTTACGTCAGCTGCATTGATTTTATTCTCTGTATTCTCCATTATGAATTTAATTATTTTTAATTAAATGATTATATCAGTTGCATATCCAGTTGTTAAAACTTGTCAATTTTACTTTATGGTTTTACTTCATCACTTTCTACCTACAATCTATAATCATTTCCAACAACGGTATCACTCCCAAATAATTCGTCTTGAAACACTATTACTTTGTTTAATTACTAAAATACTCTTACCTTCGGGTTCGGGTCCAGAGTCGTACAGACGAAACTGCTGCAGAAAAGGATTATTTGAGATACAAGGTGTAAAGATCAATACACAGTTTATACTAAAACAAATTGCTTCTAGTTTATTATGCAAATTAATTACTCCATCTCCCTTTTATGACATTTAATTTTCTTATTTTTTTTTTCTGTTATATTAAATACTCGTTGAATGAGTAACAATTAGTAAAAATCAAACAAAGTGACAAAATGAATATTTCTTACTTAACTAGCCTATGACAAACTATTTATATTTGTAATGAACCAATACGTAATTCAACCCCACACTCGCACACATTCGTTCTTTTACATTGACCTTCTATTAAACCCCACTTTGAGATCTCATAATTTAGTGAAACATCTGCAAATATAAATTGTAATGTAGTTAAAGATTCTGAGTTAAAATTGATTATAGGGTACTCATCCTGGTTGTTGATCTGATCCAACTGATGAGGCACTTGTTTTACCCCGCACTCCGAAAGTCAATTAAAGTTCGTTAAAGTGATTTTGTCTGTTGATGCGCTAAGTTTTTGCTGGTTACTAAAACCGCGTTTTGTACATTTCACTGTTGGTAATTGTGTCGGCCGACGTAACTTTTCGAACACTTGATCTTTTAGGTTGGCTGCGCGCTGCTGTTTATACACTTTTTTATACTTGTTTTTAATACTTTAAAAGATAGGCCAACTATTAGTTATTATTACGGCCTATCTTGCACCCGAGGCCACTGTTTAGTTATCAGCACTGTATGCTGCTGCTGGCTGTCTGTTGTACACTCTCTGATGACAAACTGCATACTGTAATTCACAAAAAGCCTGCTGCTGGGGCAGTTACGCAATGCGTCTAGACTGTTGTTTCGACTAACAGTGTGTATTGCTGGTTAAACTGAGGCACCTCACAGGTGAAGTCTGACAATTGAAAATTAACTGAATTGATGTAAAATAAAATTAAAACTGGGGTAGCACACAATTCTATACCGTTACAATACCCCCCCCCCCAATAAGAGATTAGATGCCGAAGCATACAAACTCTTATTGCCTAGAACCTAAGAGGATCAGTGAGGATATGGCGCCACAACCCCCCTGAACTTTCTACTAAAATCATGGGTCCTTACCCCCCTAGTCTGGCGACTGTGGCAGCACCCATCCGCTCCTACTGGACTTCTCTATTCGAGATCCCAACACCATAAGCTCGGACAGATACCCGCCACAGTATCGCCTGACTCTGGAACATTCAATTAAAAATACAATTAACAAACGGCCTTCCATCACTCCATATCCCACAACTGATTTGTTCCCTCTTAGCCGTACTGGTTGATTTTCAAAGTACTGGTTCATTTTTATTATAAAATATATCTTAACCCTAGAAAATAGTGTTAACAAATCAATATGAGTTTACAGTAGTACATATAAGTTCCAGTCAAATTAAATAGCGTTCCCCATACAATATTGCCCAGCCAAAATGACACATTAATTATACAGAATTGCATTAACTCACAGTAATTATAACTAAAATACAAGTTATGTCCTTACCTACTATATTTATATAGAATAAATTTTTTTTTTTTTTTTACTACCCCCTTTTAATCCCTTAACCCCTGATGCCCATTACATATTGCTGTGTTCTGCACTAGGCTTCTTGGCCCTTGTCGGCCTCATCCTAGTCATAAAGTAAACCACATCTCCCTCGTGACCTGTAACTGGGTCACCCCCCATCCACACTCACTATTTCCCCCATGGACTGTAGCGCCCAGTTGCTTACACAAGGACTGATGCGGAAGGGGTGGACATTTTTTTCTTTTATTCCACCCTCATCCTTGCTTCGGCGTTACAATAAAATTCAGTGTTGCACTTACTAATAATGAATAATACGCCCCTAATGGACTACCACCCCTATCTGGGTGAAAATAGCCCTGTTCCAAAATTTGGTAGATTCCCCAAAAAATAACCCCCCTACTAAGTCTAACAAACCACCGGGTTAACAAAATAAAACAAACCACAAGCCGGTTATATCAAGTAAAATTTATGATTTGTCACAATTAACTACTTTCACGGTCATGATCAGGTGAGGTCATGGCCGCACTTAGGTGGGGAATCTACAGTTAAACGTAAAATATGGATTGACATTGATAAAGGTTACTTGAACAGTAATATACACATCTTATTTTCCAAACACTGTTTCAGCTTGAACGTTCTTTCAATTTTCAATTTTAAATGAATATTTTAATCATTGTTTACATCAATTAGCATTTAATTTACAATTCCAGTTTGAATTTGAATGAAAATAAAGCTAAGTTCATTATTACAAGTTCATTATTAAAAATCATCTTTTCAATTAATTTAATTACCAAATTAATTTAATTTTATTATCTCAAGACTCTAAATTATGGTAATTACCTCATTATTTCAATCTTATTTGTTCGAAACAACTTTATTTATTTAAATAACATTTTACAAAGGGGCCTAAAAAAATATCTACATTCCATCACATCAGACGTTTCTTTTATTTCATAATAGAATCTGCTCATGGTACTGATTCATCAAACTGCAACATTTTTGTTATTGTCAACTCAGCATGGCTATAAACATTGGTCACACAACACACAGCATACCTGTTTACATAAACAGATGTGTGCCAGACTTGTTTTCATAAACACTCATTCAGTCTAAACATTCTGCTTACCACATACTGACACCTGTACTTACTTCAATTTTCAATGTCTATAAATCCTTTAGTTAACATATTTATCAACTTGTACTAACTCGTACCAAAATTAATTTTACTTCATTAATAAAATTGACCTTTTTATATTATTTAATAATCTCCACTCCAAACAGTTTGACTTTAGTTATATTATTTAAAACACTTTGAATATTGACACACAATACAACATTAAATTCATTAATACCTCCTGTTAATTATCATTATTAATTAACAAAATAAAATAATATTATTATTAAAATCAATCAATACACACATGGTTACATGAAACATTTTACAGTACACACACAATTAATTTCACTATAATGTATTTACAAATCTTTATCATTACTTGTTCAATTTTATCACACTTCGTTTCCAAAATCAGCCAGGGTCAGAACCATAAATCAAAATATTTAAATTGTCCATTTATTTAGTTTATGTTCAGCCTCCATCATCAAATATTAGTCTGGGTTTCACATAACAGTTTTCAATTTTCTTTGCGTACCTCATATGGCTATCCTGTGTGTAATAACCATAAAATTTTAATTTATTCATTTTACCACAATAATCATACATAGGGTTACTTCCTATTATAATTATTTTATCATAAGCCAAGTCAACATTATTTATTTCCGTCCAGTCTCCATCAGTAGTTACATTCAATATCAGATCAGTTATTTTCTCATCATAAGGTAAATTATTGTTATTATTTAAACAGTTATCATCAAAACAATTCTCAATCTCTACTCTACAAAGTAAGTCAATTTGTTCCTCTCTCTCCATGCATAAACTCTGTACTAATATTTCATAATCTCTATTCAACTTAAATTTTCTGTTTCTCTCTCTCTAATTCTCTCATCACAATATTTCTTACAACATTTCACATTCTCATTCCATACAGAGGGCAATACAACATTACTACAACATCTGGCTTTACCAGATAAACACAAATAATTTCTTTGACATTTTAAAGACCTTTTGTCTTCTACAAAAACTAGCGAGGAACCTTTGTCCTCCAACACTACTGGTGAAACTTTTTCTTCACCTATATCACAAGAAAAATTTGCCCTCTTTTTATGCTCTACATTTAAACTGTCTTCACGCTCTCTCTCTCACTCTCATCAGCATTTACTAACAACACTTTATTACTAAACTCTACTTCAACAAAATCTTCCTTATCACTCTCAACATTAATCTCCTTGTTCTCTACTACCACGTTTTTACACATCATTATAATTCTCATTTGTTTTACATTCAAAATTTTCGATTACCTTTTGTATTTGTTTATCAATTTTTTCTAACACTTGTTCTTTAATAGTGTTAACGCATTCATTCATCTCGTTTAGACGTTTATTCATACTAATTTTGAACTTAACATTTTGTGTATTCATTTCACATAAACGCTTATCAAATTTTTTATCAATATTATTTATATCACCCTTTAACTCATTGAAACTACTTTTAATTTCTTTGATTTTGTTTTTCTGTTCATCAAATTTGGTATTGAAATTACTATTCACTTTACTGAAATTATTTTTTATAAAATCAAATATGTCCTCCAATGACAATTCTTTTTCTTTTATATTTGTTTTAATTGTAATAGGGGTGGAAGTTGCTCCCCCCTCACTAATTAATACAGATCCGTTTACATTACTGTCACTGATTGACAGTGACTCTGTCTGAATACCTCAATCGCCTTTATTGGCCGACTCAGTTGACATGTTTTCATACATCGATTTATTTTCGGCCTCACTGCCGACAACTACATCAATTTCATTTATTTTATTCTCTAAGTTTTCCATTATGAAATTGTTTAATTAAATGATCATCAATTTTACATTAATAAATTTACTTTGTATGATCTAAAAGCATTCTAACCATACTCTCACTTCCAAATAACCCGTTCTGCAGCTTAATTAGGTCTGGCAAATGTAGGTTTCAAAATTACACTCGAGTCCCTGTTCGGGGGCCAATG
Organism: Magicicada septendecula; assembly: GCA_034769895.1. Lineage (NCBI taxonomy): Eukaryota > Metazoa > Arthropoda > Insecta > Hemiptera > Cicadidae > Magicicada > Magicicada septendecula. The sequence continues at coordinate 296,696,830 of CM068373.1, read as the reverse complement.
AAACTCTATTTATTATTCAATATATATTGTTACAACACAAATAAGCCAACCCAGTACCAGGGATAAAAAACTATATTTATAAGTGTAAAAATATAACACTTTTCCGTACTCACATAAAATTTTATGTCAGGTCCCTGTTATTACGGGCGACATCTGTAACTATAATAAAAGATGGCTACAAATGTTTATGTCCCTGTTCGGGCGCCATCTGTAACTATACGTTTATTGCTGATAATAAACATACGATAAACGATATAGACACTGTTTTCAAAAGTCGGGCGCCATCTTGATATAAGAATACATATATGTTAATAACTTTGTCATTTTACTTACCATTGCTAGTCACTATAGGTCAGGAATTCGTTACGCGAACTTTTGAGTAGCGGAAATTATTTAAAATAATAATACCTGGTTAAAATTGTTACCAATGATATACCCTATTTATTTTGCTAGAATTACATCTTACATAATGCTGCATTCAGCGAACTTTAAACCCTCCAAAATCATGAAATATGTAATATAAAAATATGTAATTATTGAATATTATATAATAGGTTATTAAACATAGATATATATATATCTCGCACAACCCAGCATAATTTGTCACTCTCTCTCCCTCTCTCACTCTCTCTCTCTCTCACGCTCTGGTACAATTTCTTATTTTCTTTACTGAGCTCATTTTTAAAATTTTAACATTGAGTGAATTGAATTGAATTGAATTCATTTTAACAGTGATTGAATTTTTAGTTGGTTATTATATTGAAATTATGTTTTACTTGAAACTTAAAAAAAAATATGATGTTGGAACGTTCTCACCCGATATTTTGGATAGGCCTCACCGCACTACTAGGGTCGTCTGGTCGTGCAATCTGTGCCTTCTTTACATCGTGATTTTGGCCCACACCGTTGTGTATGCCCTCGAAAACGCTTTGGGCAGATCCTACACGCACAACCCTTTTCGGACGATCCAACGGCCGATGACACCTGTCCAATTACGTTATCGCCCCAACATTTCTGATATGTTATTCAGTTAATTAACCACTTTTAGTGGTGTAAAAGTTAAAATTCACACTCGGTGAACCGTTTTGCCGGCCGGCTGCGTTCACGCTTTTTGATGAAATGACCAAGAGTCTTTGTTCCAAATAGCGTAGGTGGGGCGAAAACTACGTCATCAAGTTATTGTTCGTCTGTTTACAGCTTCAACAACACATTCTTCATCGCTGGCGTCATCAGGGATAAGCACCTTATCTCAGTATGCGACCTACGTTTTTTGCTGTGTTTCTTGGTTTTTTGCGATGAAACGGTTAGAATCCTGGCAATTCACTTTTGCGTTTACAAAATATTTATATAGTTCACTCACTGTAGCTTTACAAGGATTATTAAATGTTTAATTAATTATGACCAAATTGTTAAAAAATGAAGGAATACAATACTTATGGTCTTTTATACCATGTTTTTGTTAATTAAAGATTGTACCATAATTGTACCATCACAAAATTGACTAAGAATTTAGCAAATCTGAGGCGAAGGAATCACCAAGAATAAATTGTAAATCATTTGTAACACAAAATATTGTAATAAGCATTTTTATACAAAAAGAAATGTAATTAACAAGCATTAACATAATTGTAAAAACATAAAACCTAAAATTACCCAAACTTGTGGGGTATCAAAATAATCTATGAAAGGAAATAAATACTATAGTGACAATATTTAATAACCAGGAAGGAAGATGGAGGAATAACAGCAATCAGAAGATATACGAAGAATTCGAATTTTGATAACAATACATCATCTCAAAATCAACCAATCAAAAATCATACAGTTACCATGGAAACGGCAGTTGAAGAGAAAATTACCGTTGGAATTGAAGGAGAAGCGAAGCTTCATTAAGCGAATACAGATGCCAATATTTGGAAGAACGTTTTTCTGTGAAAATAATGCAAAAAAGTATTAAAAGTTACGAACCATGATAGCATAAGAAGTAGACGACCATTTGTAGCAGCCAATTCAAGACCCAAGGCCAATTAGACGGAAAATTATCAGAAAAGAACATCCAGATACTTCATGAAAAAGACCCTTTATCCATTGAAGCCCCAAAATCAATGAAAACCGAACAAATGCAGTCAAATCCTACCCGATTAAACAAACGAAGGCACCGAGCATACTGAGGTGTTAAGTACCATTAAATTATTTATTTTCCAAAAACCCTAATCACTTTAAATATTATTAAAAGGTAAATTTACCTTACTATAGAACCAATATTTCTCTTTCATAGAATATTTAAGCAAAATAACACTTGATTAAAACTTGTTAACGTTGAATATAACCTAATAGTTAAACACGAAATCACAAAACACTTTTACGACACAACAGAACAGATTGTAACAGCACACATTATTATTTATGTACACGTAGAATAAGGTAATACATTTTTATTGTAACCATAGGAATTCTTTAGCTCATAGTCACAAGAATCCACAATTTGGGAAACATAAAAATATTTGTAACACTTTAACGTACGCAGCAATGCAAGGTTGAACGTTTCCTAGATCGCTTTGCCAAAGCCTTGAGAACAGAGTGTAATGTAATCAGTCGGTGCTAATTTATTATTGTATTATTGTCAGTGTGAATGTTTTCAATTATCACCTATTAAAAAATAACTATTACAGGGAGTAACCGTCGTTATCATTTCATAGGGAGTGTTATAAATATTACTTGTATTTAGTTAAGAATAAATTTGACGAGAGGCAAACAAGTTGTCATTGACGCTGCAGCAACGACAATTGAGGCGGCAGTGCGAGCGGGAATTATTTGAATGCCCAATACCAACGCTGATAACTCGTCAGACAATAATTTTAGTTGTTTTATAAAACGACTTGGCGCCACCCGGGATTAACACACCCCTATAAATAACAGGTAAGGTTACTGCCGTATTATACAGGTGTTTACATCAATGCTACGAACATCGCTAGCCACAACATTACTGTAACGACCCTGGTGCGAGGCGAACGCACTAAGTATAATTACACATACAAAACTGGTGTACATTTTGCAGGTACGCATACAGATCTTATCGTTACAGATTGACGCATACAACGTGAGGCTTAAAATAAATTCGAAGACGAGGACGTTTTCAATTATTACGGTACAGATTGGCGACCAACCAGCGATCTAAAGGCCACTCTTCATTTCTTTTTAATTACAAACAGAATTATCACTGTTGCACACCACTATAGAAAAATTATTCCGATTAGTGCTTTCAAGCGTCTCAGCTCATAGTCAGGTCGGAAATAACAATAATAGGACAAACAACTTCTTCATACCCCCACTTGTCTTACCTATAGAACTTGTTTGTCCTATTATTGTTATTTCCGATGTGACGATGAGCGGTGAAGCTTGAAAGCGCTAACCAGAATAATTTTTCTATAGTGGTGTGCAACAGTGATAATTCTGTTTGTGATTATAACCACTAACACAACTTTCTTCGGCTGGTGGTGCGTTGTACTAGCCAAGCAACCGTCACATTGCACACAACAGCCGCGCGGTACGCCTTGGTCCTTTCAGGGACTGTTGAGTGGAGGTTTGACTTTTAACACAACTTTCTTAATTAAATTTCTTTTTAATTGGTGAGTAGTTGATCGAGATAAAAAGGGGGTGAAGAGTTGCAGGGGGATGTAAGATTACTAAGACGTGTTTCCATGAGAACTTTATCTAAGTTTAAGTTATTACTAGTGGAAGGTTGCACCAATTTTTTATAATATTGCATGTAGCAGATGTGTGCTACTTTAGTTTCTTGCAAATGACATTTTAATTGTGAGTTTTGTCTCTGCATTGTACTAGTTAATGTAATGAATTTTTCTGGTGAAGGGTTTGTGATGATCGGTCAAAAAATATAACTCAAATTTTAACTTATTTGTGTCGACGTTTTGACAAATAATTTTCTTGTAAATATTATAATTTTCACGTCTTTAAAGAAAACATTTGATGATGTAAAACAAACCATCTCAGCTCCTTCACATGTACAAGGACACACACACACACACACACACACACACACACACACACACACACACAACAAACACGTTCACTCAAATAATTGTTCTGTTGTGTTTGACATTTCTTTTGTATTCATACATGGGTCCTGATGTTGACAAAAACATTGTCGAAACGTCAACGCAAATAAGTTAAAATTTGTGATATATGTTTTGACCGATCTTTACAAACCCTTCACCAGAAAAATTCAGTGATTGATGGTCACTACAAATTTAAGGATGTGACGAATTTTTCAACCGGTTTGGTACATTGTTATTGCATTTCTCCATAAGTTGAAGTGTATACAAGGTCTCCTGTATACAATTTCATGTACAGTGTAATGTTGTTGTTTCAGAACACAGGTTTTTACGCTACTGTATGGAACCATGTGAGGAAATGTTGGATTGTAAGCACATGTGTAATGGTACTTGTGGGCAATGTTACCAAGGGCGTATTCACAAAGCGTGCGAACAGAATTGCGGGAAACCTCTCATATGTGGTCATAGGTAAGTGCCAGAGTTATGTACAAGCGAAGTGAGTTCTCAGTTTTAACTCTACCGATTGTAATTTTCCCGTCTGTCTGGGGTGTATGTCTCATGATAGCTTTTGAACATGTCGACCAATTTTGTAAAACTTGACATGTGTGTCCATGTTTTTACCCTACAGAACCCTATTGTTTTTGATACCGACCGACCCCCAAAATAGGGGGGAGGCAAAAACATGAGGGATCAAAACTATGAAAAAATTGCAAAAGCCCATGTGTGGTAAAAAAATTAAACGGAATTTCAACCACAATCTAAATGTGATTCTTAAAATTATTATTAATCAATGGCACAATATACTCATTAAAAATTAAAAGATTTCGGACATTAGCCATTGTAAGTTAAAATTAATAAACACGATGTTTCGACCTCTATAGAATCAGAGGTCGTCTTGAGGCAAACAATAAATTAATACAAAGATAAATCTATCAGTAACAAATAGATATTGTCAAAATTCCAAACCTTCCTTATAAAATAGTGCTAAAATAATAATAATAAAACAGTGCTCATCATTACATCAAAAAAGGATTCCTCCCATGGCTGGCAACGTAAACAACGTACCTCTGATTCTATAGAGGTCGAGCGTTGTGTTTATTAATTTTAACTTACGATGTCTGATGTCCGAAATCTTATAATTTGTAATCAGCACAATCTAAATGTAATATTCATTTCTGAAAATTTCAAAATTTTTGTATGTGAGGGCAGAATTTTGATAAAATCACAAAAATTCTTCAAATTCATCTGGGGTATCAAAGATAATTTCAAATTAAAATTGGAATGTAGTGTTAAGTTTTGGAAATTACAAAATTTTGGAACCTCAGGGCCCAAAAAAGAGATAAAAGATGTGAAGAAATTGTGAAAATTGAGCAGGGTGTGTGACTAAAATGAATTGTAACCCAAATCTGAATGTTTCGAATTTTTAGCGATTATTATTTGATTGTATGCTGTAATACTCTATTCACATACAAATACAAAAAATTATTTTATTTTCCACCTACCTTTCGTCTTCTGCCAGAGTCCGCAACACGAACATTAAAATGCAAATATGATTATAGGTTATCGTAATAACTTACGCAACGCATTTTGAAAGAGAAATTAATTAAAATTTTATTTTTTACTTCATAATATTCTTTAAGTATTAAATTGGTATTTATTTGGCCTCTTGGCTCAAATCATGGAAAATGCATAAAACCCTTACTGATAGTTACATGATGGTATTACACTGATACTTACAGAATTACAAAAAACACCTTACCTTAATTAGACAGCCCAATCTGCTATTTACACTCACATTCACACCTTTACAAAACCAACTACTATTATTTAATTGACATGTTTGCACAAAAAACCCTTTATAAAAATTTGTTGAAAGTACGGTTACTGGTTACCCGACGGCTCACTGCTTTCGTTGCCACGTGACTCGTATGTTTATTAATATTTATTAATAAATGCCCGAAAGTGTATTATTCATTTGATTTTAGCCCGCTCACTTCACTAACTCTGTTTTGCACTGTTATATTTTTGGTTACCACTTTCTACATGATGAAATTAAACTTAACCGTGTATACGGTTTATTCCAGCACCCGGCCGGCGCAGCCTCACCACAACACCACTGCTGATTCACATTTTGCTGTATATGATGAAAATTTGTGTCCAGTCGGCGGACGCACTACGATTCGCGTCCGGCAGGTTAAGATGTTACTGTCCGACTGCCTTACATGCGGCCGGGCATTACTGACTCAGGTGAACAAATTTCGTCGCTGTTTGCAGCCTTCGTTATCTAAGTTTTAGTAGCTGCATACCTGGCCCACAGGATTTTCGTGTGCTGTGCGACGACGATATTTCACAGCCTTTTGCGTGGATTAGGCGCTTCACAGATGCAGGTGCCCGCGCATTGGTGAGTGGTCATCACACAGACGCAAAATTCTAGGAATCGTATTATCGTCAACAGCACGACATTCCTTTATATTGTTACATCACCCCGTTGCAGTGTACCGTTTCTTTGTTTAGACTGCGAGTTAGATTCAAACTGGTAACTAGCCACATATATGAAATGAATTGTGCAATTTAATAGAATCAAAACCAAAATTAATAAAAATAAAACCTTCTAATTCGCCCCATTACAATACCCCCCCAATGAGAAGTCTTCTGTCGAAACAGAAGAAATCTCATTGCTAAAACCCCTAAGAGGACCGGTGAGGATAGGGTGCCAACAACCCCCCATTTATTCTTATACCTCATGGGTAAACAACCCCCCTGGCTCGGCGACTATGGACGCATCTGAACGAGATCACTGGACTTCTCCGTAAGAGATCCCAACACCAAAAAATCGAACAGACGCGTACCACCGCCCACCTCGCCTTCTATCATGCTACCCCAAAAATCCTCAATCCCTGGCTCAGATTATGCCAGATCCTCCACCGATATGTTTCCCCTTACATGCAAACTGGGCTGCCTTTAGCAGATACTGGGCTCACACACACACACCTATAGTATTTTTGAAACAAACTTATCAATTAAAATAAGTTCAAAATCAGATTGTATCAAAACACAATCTCTTATCTGGATAGATTAATTCTCTTTGTTATTATTACTGATAAAAAAAAAAAAAAAATTGAATGTTTAATTAAAACATGGACTGCCTTATCCTAGCATTTGATTATACATATATCCTAAACAATATAATTCCATAACACTATTAATACACATAAACAATCATACAACCAAAAATGCAAAACATCAATTCAATGGCAGGCACAAAAAGTATATACAAATATATATATATATTTTTTTCCTACTACCCCCCTTTTAATCCCTTAACCCCTGATACCCGTTACATATTCATGTGTTCTGCGCTAGGCATCTTGGCCTTTTCCAGCCTCATCCTAGCTGTAAACCACATCTCCCTCGTGACCTGTAACTGAGTCACCGCCCATCCACACTCACTATTACCCCCCCTAGACTGTAGTGTCTAGTTGCTTTCACAAGGACTGATGCGGAAGGGGTGGACATTTTTTTCTTTTATTCCACCCCATCCTTGCTTCGGCGTTACAATAAAATTCGGTATTACACCTACTATTTTTTATTTATACACCCCTAATGGACTACCACCCCTATCTGGGTGAAAATAGACCTGTTCCAAAATGAGGTAGATTCCCCCCAAAAATAACCCCCCTACTAAATCTAACAAACCACCGGGTTAACAAAATAAAACAAACCACAAGCCGGTTATATCAAGTAAAATTTATGATTTGCCACAATTAACTACCTTCACGGTCATGATCCGGTGATGTCATGGCCGCACTTAGGTGGGGAATCTACAGTTAAAACATAAAATATAGATTGACATTAATGAAATTTATATGAACAGTAATATACACATCTTATTTTCCAAACACTATCTCGGCCCAAAAATTTCCATCAGTTGTCAGTGTTAAATAAATATTTTACTCATTATTTACATCAATTAGCATTTACTTTATAATTCCAATTTAAATTCGAATGAACATATAGTTAAGTTCATTATTACAAGTTCAGTATTAAAAATCATCTTTTCAATTAATTTAATTACCATTTTAATTTAATTTAATTCTTATTGTTTTAATCAACAATTTCAAAATTAATTACATTTTTCAAAATGATCCGACAAAAATATTACCTACGTTATTCAAAAAATTTACATTCCTTTCTTCACATATGGCATTTCTTTTTATTTCATAATGGGATTTTCCTACTGGCAATAATGCAGCAGACTACAACATTTTTGTTATTATCACCAAGTATGTCTGTAGGCATTAGTCACAACATACAACTACAACACACCTGTTTACATCAACAGTTGTATGCCAGACTGTTTTAATAAACACTGTTATAAACACTCTCACAGTCTAAACGTTCATGGTTGCGTCATATACTGACATATATTTCCTACAGATTTTTTGTTTCTATAACTCTTGTCAAAGTCTATTTATTACAGTTCTAACCAAATATAATTTTAATTCACCTTTCAGTTATTATTACTTTTTAATTACAGTTTCTATTTAATACCATTATCTCAATTCGTTTTTATTATTGAATTAAACTCTTTTCACACCTGTAAGCATTTTATTCTATCTGACTGGTATAATGAACTTTATACTTACAATACATTATCCACCTATTGACATGAATACAAAATACACACCACACACACACTCCAATATCTCCACGTAACCTCTGAAACATTTAACAACAATGTTATTTCATACAAACCATTGAACATTTATTTATTAATATCAAATCTCATAAAACAATTTAAATCCATTAGAAAATTCAATTATACAGCCTTTAAATCAATCAGAATATTTAAACATCTCAAATGAGATGTTAAATTAAATTAATTATTGAAAATACAACCTTTTAATTACTTTCACCCATTGCAATAACTACAACTCATTCAGTATGTTCTTCCCAATTATTTTTGTTATCTATTTAAGCTGCAAAATATTAATATTATTTTTGTCATCACAACAAGTTCTACTACATACATACATTGGTTATCTAACATTTTATAATACATACACTTAAATTCACTACACTTATTTACAATTCTTCATCAATGATCGCTCAGTTATATCACACTTCAATGTCCAAGGTTGCGAGGTCAAAACCATAAAACAATATATTTAAAATTGTCCATTTGTGAATTTAAGGCTCAACCTCCATCGTCATAGATAAGTCTTTGTTTTATATAGCATTGTTCAATTTCATTAACACACAAATTACTGTTTTGTGTGTCGTCACCATAAAAACCAAATTCATTCATTTTACCAAAATAATCATAAAACAAGTCAACGTTAAGTACATCGGTTAAGTCTCCATCAGTAATTATATTCATTATCAAGTCAATTATTTTCTCATTCATTGCAACATAAGGTAAATTATTATTCTTTAAACATGTATCATCAAAACAATTCTCACTCTCTATTTTAACAGGTAAGTACTTCAAATCATTTAGCATCTCTTTCAACTCATTATAATCTCTCATTAGTTTATATAATTCTATATCTTTATCAACACACAACTCTCCGTCTAAATCTCTCTCATCATAACACCATATCCTACTTTCAACATCATTCCACACAGAGGGTACTAATTTATACAGAAAAGGGAAACAATTCAAATCTTTCACTAATAAGGGTCTCTTGCCCTCCAATAATAACATTTTTGAACACCTTGGTTCATCACAAATAAGGGGAAAATTTACCCTCTACCCTACACATTCATCTACTCTTTCTTTCCATTCTTTTTCTAATTCATCAACACTAATTACTACCTCGTTACAACATATAACTTTCTCTCTCTCACTCACTGTTTCACTATCTATTTTCAGCGTTTCACTCTCTGATACCACCTTTTCAATTACATTACCACTTTCAATATCATTGTTACTATTTGTTATCTTACTCTCTCCTACCACATTGTTAATTATATTCTCATTTTCGACCTTATTGTCATCATTTGTATTTTTACTTTTAATCTGTTCTGCTACTGACTCTACTATTTTCTCAATGTCTCGTTTCAATTCATTACAACTATTTTCGCATTTCATTTTTACTCCATCAATGTCAAATCTAAGTACATCAAATTTACAATTAAATTCACTTTTAATTTCGGTCTTAATTTCATTCAATTTTATGTCATTGTTGTCAAAACGACTATTTAATTCGTTGAATTTGTCATTCTGTACATCTAATTTCTCATTGACACTACTTTTAAATTCTTGCATTTCTTTTTTCTGTTCATCAAATTTGCTATCAAAACTATTCTTTTGAACATCGAATTTTACATTGATACTACTCAAACTCTCAGACATTGTTTTCATTAAAGTAAATTGTTAACTGATTAACTCTATTAATAATTAAATTCAATACCATATTATCCCTTGTTTACTTTTACTGTTTCGGCTGTTGCAGCCGCCATGTTGTCTAGTACCAACTCAAACTTTATACTCATCATTTTTCAGGATCTCTAATTGGAGATGTTGGAAACAATATGGTTGTTTGAAATGACTACTAATTCACATTTTAAGTATTCAAATCAATATTGTTTTATTAAATTCTAAAAAGAAAAACACCATCAAGTTATAATTTTTTACGTCAAAGTACGAAATCTCCTTTCTCCCTCATACATTAACTTCTGTAATATTCAAGAATAAGTATTCATAAAATAGATTATTAAGTAGTCTTCCCATTAAGATATAACACAAATACAAATTATTCTCTACAACATAACGAAAACCAGCGCTTTCACACACACACACACACACACACACACACACACATGTATATCTATCCCCAGATTTTAAGAGCTCATAGTTTTGAAAATGTAAAATTTTTTAATATTTAAACCAAAATTTTGAAAGTTTCGTTTTATTTTATTCCTGTAGATTACTTATCTGTTCATTTTTAGTCCAGAAGACGTCACTTGGCTATACCCGCACACATATATGTTTTAAACTGTTAACTTTCCGAAAAACTGTTCATTTCAGTTATTTATAGATATAATTTCGATTTTACTTCACATTTTGTTGTTTTGCAGGCCCGCAATTTACGTTCCAGAACTTTGTACTTGTCACTCGCGCGAGTGTTGAATTTAGACTGGGACTAGGCCAACGGCACTATTTTATAACGTCGCCGTGGTTGTATGACCAATTCTCATTGTTTTTAAGTTTGTATTACTACGCCAGCTGCATTCCACCGTTAGGCTAGGCTCTGACGTAACATCGCCTGATGCTCAATTACATAACTTGTTTACGCTGTTTTGTATGTCATTGGTTGACCTTGGCACAATTCCATCTTGTTGTTTAACTCGCTTCAATAATTTTGTCACCAGCTGTGCTACCACTGTCGCTACCGTCGCTACCAATAAATATACCTTTCAGATACGTTTTGTCCCAATCATAGAAAAAAAATGTTATTTGTTTTATTAAAAAAAAATACAAACTTCTTTATATTGCCTCAGGTAGGCCGAAATGTACCGTTACAATACCCCCTCAATGAGATATTTTATGCCGAAGCATAAAAAATCTCATTGACACATTCATATTTGCTAAAGGGATCAGCCAGGATATGTCGCCACAACCCCCTGTATGGTTTACAAAAAATATAATCAACTCACCCTTGGCCCGGTGACTGTGACTGCACCTGAATGACAATACTGGTTTTCTCTCTCGAGATCCCAACACCGTAGAGTCAGACAGATAGTTAACGCCCCTGCTCTGACGCGCAGGCCAGCTCAGGTCCGCCGCCACAGCATCACCAAACACTGAAACAACAAATCAAATATCAACTAGTGGCCTTATACAACACCATATCCCCAACTGATCTGTTTCCCCCTAGCGATGCTGGTTTGTGCTAAGAAGCACTGGTTTTGGTTTTTACTTACTTCTAACATATATCAGAATACCTAACAACAACATGATACCCATTTTAAAATTCCATAATCTCATTCTATCTACTTTCTCTTGTCAACTTTTATCCCAAAATTCAAAATTATTGCCCTGATTCCCATCAGAATATAAATAAACATTCCCATTACCATATTATACATCTCTCTCATCCCCAAATTGCATTTAAAATATTTAAATTCATAAAATTCTCTTACACTAACAAACACAATATAACATAAGAAAACATAGTACATTCATAATTCACATTGTTATTATTATCTTAAAATAAACAATTTGTATTTAAAAATTTACACACTTTACATCATTAAATTTGCATATAAAATCATAAAATTTACCTTTTAATCTCAAAATCTCAATTGACTTTTACTAATTCGTTCTCAAAAAAAATTATTATATATATATGTATTTTTTTTTTCTTTATTTTCCATTTCATTAACTTGGGTGATTCTCAGTTATTCATCATAATTCACTTTATCAATTTGGCATTTACCCCTAATCTTACCCCTTTTATTACTCAAACGCTCCCTTACAAAATGTTTAACTAGTATGACACCCCTCTATCAAAAAATCTACTAACCCTTCTCTACACCCAACTTACCCTTAAACTCAAATCGCCACCTTCTCCCAATATATAAAAAAAAAATACTCTCTAACCCTTTGTACATAGGTTATGTGTTCCCCCCCCAAAAGCTCATTTCCCTTATCTGGTTCCTGGATTCTACCTAAGGCAACCCCGTCTCCACTAAAATCGATCCCAAACCCGTCCCAACTTATCATCATGTTGCGGACTCCCACATTACACTACCCCCTACTACAAAATTACCATCCCCAAAATCTCAATCTCATTACCTTACTACAACTACAACAAAATAACATCATCAATTATAAACAACAATATATCACTCAACACTCTACATAAATTCTCCATTACTACTGTGTCTCCACTTATACTCAAATTCTCTATTACATGTATTTCATCTCTCATTCTCTTTAATACCCCAATATATTCAACTTGGACTGACCCAAACGTTTTACTCAAACAATTACCATCACCCACTTCTATCTTTTGCAACCCATTGAAAATTTTAACTATCACAACTCTATTTCATTTTATTTTAAAATCTATAAACACATTGAATACATATTATTATATTTTTATAATCCTTATTCCTAACATACTACATGCAGTTAACACAATAAGACATAATAAACACAATATAGGAAGTATGTAGTGCATCTATTTTTCAAATCAAAACAAAATTATTTAGTAGCGAGTCATCATTATTAAAATACAACAAATTTCTAATTCGTTACCCCCCTGGGTAACCTCCCTGCCACACACACTATGACCCCCCCTGGACTGTGGCGTCCAGTTGCGTCCACAAGGACTGAAGTTTTGGAGGAATGTGACATCTCCGTGTCCTTGCTTCTGCGTTACATTTGAAAGGTTTAGATATCAACATATCTTTGTTCTATAGTTATGCGCCCTTAATGTGGGTCTACCACCTGGCTTTGCTGCCCCCAAGCGGGCAGAGTGGCAGCCGCTGTTCCATAGTGCCGGGATTTCCCCTAGTTTCACCCCCCATTAATTTCTAATATAGACCAATTTCAAGCCAGCTATGGTCAAGGGACTTGATATGGCCATAGCTGACCGCTAGCCAAAACCACGATTAGTGCTGGTAAGGCAGTAACCGCCCGAAAAGTCGGGGAAATCATCTCTTCCTTCAAGCATGTATTCATCATCATTATTTTGCACGGCACGGCAATTTATCAAGTTACAATATAAAATTGTACAAAAGGGTGTGCCGTGCATCTTCGCCATGTTGGCCTCCGATGGAGGTAACACTCTCTGTTACCCCCAACACTTTCCGCTATCTACTGGGGCACATGCCACCCCAGCAACAGCAACTTACTAACTAATTAATTAAAATGGAAAACTAAACTTTCTACCGTTGCAGTTCCACACTCCACTGTTCTATCACTTCATTGAGCACCAATCTACCCCCAAAAATTATCCCCACATCTTGTATTGATAACAAGTTTTTTATTTTATTACACATCTTTTAAACGTTCCCATGCTCACTGATACTAAAACTTGACAATTATATTTGGTCACTTAATTCTAAAATTTATTTAAATTTAAAATTATAAACATCCAAAATTATTTTGGTATATTTTTTTTTTCAAAAATTCTATTTACATTGAAAGCTGACTCTATCTTAACTTTCATTACGTCTAGGAAGGTCGCAGTCGCCTGAAATGGGGGTGCTCCGCGATGAAGTATATAAAAATGCCAGAGCAGATCTACTTTGTGCAGTTACTTCCCCTTCTATGCAACTGTGCTACCTTATCTCTCATCTCCACTAACCCATCGTCTGATCTGGCATTCATTATACTTCTCCGCAAAGCTCTTCGTTTCGGGTGTAAGCAAAACTATTGTCAATGGCCCAACTTGAATTTTGCCATTGACACTAAAAATATTTAAGTTTGTATGCACTGCCCTATTTTTAGGTGCAGCCTCCATTATGTACAACACTCTAAGGCAGTGCAGGCACGTGACAGGTACACCGAGACCGCTGCACCTGGAGTGTATTAAAAAATTTAATTTGTGTCACGTACCTGTTGGGGTCCCCCTCCCCGTTCAAATGTGTAGTTAAATTTCTAATTTGTACCAATTTTGGTGGAGCCGGACCATCGTTGTTTTCACTGCCCGAAGGAAGATCCGCCAACCATGGCCCGCCTCCAAGTTCCGAATTCCACGGCCAGGACTGGTAAGATCGTGACCGCCCGAAAATGGGGGAGAGTCCCTTCTGAAACAACTTAAAATAATACATAAAAACTCAAACACTTATGGTGACCGATACAATTTTAAATTTGTCGCATTTTGTGTACTTACTAACTCCTGTGTTGCTGGGTTGCGTAACACGTACGGATTACTCATTTTTACTTCTACAATTTCATATGGTCCTTCATATAATAGAAAAAACTTCTTTATCTCTTTACCCTGTGCGCTAGACAAATCATGTCTCCTTACCAACACTAATTGCCCCACCTCATATTTAGTCCACTTACCCTTAGCATCATGCCTCTGCTTTCTCCTTTCTCCTTTTGTGAGTAAATTTTCATTCGCTAGCCGGATCTTCATATCCACGTCTATAGTTTGCGTTTCCGGTGGATAGCTAAAAAGTTGTTCCAATATCCTAGGCGGCCTTGTTCCCTTTATCAATTCATACGGCGTAAACCCGGTGGATTCATGGGTGGTACAATTCAGCCACTCCTCTACTTTCTTAACGTAGGATGGCCATTCTGTGTGCTTGGCATGACAATACGCCCGAAATATCCTACCGATCTCTCTCATCACCCGTTCTGCCTGGTTTGACTGTGGATGGTAAACCGCTGTATGCTTGGGTATGATGCCTTCCCATCCAAGAGTTTGTTGCCACTTGCCACTGATAAACTGTGGTCCATGGTCGGATAAAATTATTTTCGGCTTACCTATATGCACCATGTAATCTCGTACTATTTTTTCGCTGAGGACTTTGCTCGTCGCTCTCTTGATACTATATAATCTAACATATTTAGAAAATGTGTCTAATACAACAAAAACATACATTACTCCACCCCTACCTTTGGGTAATGGCCCATATAAATCAACTGCAACTAAATCAAATGGTCTTTCAACTTTTATATAATTCATTTCCCCTTCTACTCTATAATTTACTACCTTAGATCTCTGACATAAATCACACACCTGTAATAACATCCGTACGCGCCTCTCCGTATTCTTAAATATACATGATTCCTTTAAAACATTAGCACACTTTCTTGCCCCAAAATGCCCATACCTTATATGGCAATCCCAAATAATTTTATCTATCAACCCTTCTGGTATAACTAATCTCCAATCACGCTCACCCCCTTCTATTTTTTTAAACAGAATCCCTTGATGTACCTGAAAACGTGTACTATATTCAGACCCATCTACATCCGCTTCTAAACTAACAATTATTTTACCCAATTTATTTTCAGATCTTTGCATATTCTTAATATCCCTTAACTCCTCACCAAAAATTCTATCTTCTCTAGTTAATCTAAAAATTTCTATCTTTTTAAGGTCCCTACCTGTCTTATTTTCTATAACGTCTACTCTGGAAAGTGTGTCTGGTACTTTATTATCTGACCCCTTTATGTATTCCCAGGAAAAATTGTATTCTTGTAAAGCTAACACCCACCTGGTTAGACGACTATGTGTTAACCTGCAGGAGTTCAAAAATGACAGCGCCTTGTGGTCCGTCCTGATAACGGTCTTATTTCCCAAGATGTAGGTGCGGAACTTTCCTACAGCAAACACGATGCTCAATAACTCCTTCTCCGTAGTGGTATAATTTCTTTCAGCTGCCAAAAGAGATTGCTGGCGAAAGCTATCGTGTGGTGTTCTCTGTCACTATCCTCCTGGTACAACTCCGCTCCCAGGGAGACGTTACTGGCGTCAGTCTGTAAGTAAAAAGTTTTCAAGAAATCAGGATGGTTCATCATTATCATATTTGAAAATTTTCTCTTTATCTCCTCGAATGCATCCCTCTCCTTTTCTCCCCATTTCCATTGTTTATTTTTCTGTAATACAGCACTTAACCTTGCTGTTGTCTGAGCGTAATTTTTCTGAAATTTTCTATAGAAATTGCACAAACCCAAAAAACTTTGTAATTGTTTAATATTCTTAGGTTCTGGAAATCGCATTATAGCTTCTACTTTATCAGGGTTAGCTAATATTCCTTCGGGAGTTATAATAAAACCCAAAAAATGTATTTCGGTTTGTAAAAATTTTGACTTCTCCCAATTTACTGTCAAACCCCCGTTTTGTAATTTCTCTAATACATACTCAATATGTTCTAAATGTTCCATAAATGTTCTGGATGCGATTAATATATCATCCACATATACAGTCAGAAAATCTAAGTCTTTTGGTTGTAATATCATGTCTAAACACTTAATAAAACTCGCTACACTAGTGTTAAGTCCAAATGGCAAACGTTTAAATTGATAGTTCTTACCATTGAAGAGAAAAGCAGTATATCTCCGACTCTCTGCTGCTAACGGCACCTGCCAATATCCTGCGGTTAGATCCAAAGATGTCATGTACTTGACCCCGCTAAATTTCTGGAAAATCTCGTTTATGGGTTCCGGAGATTCCCTGTCAGGTATAATAATTTGATTAATTTTCCGAGCATCTAAACATAACCTTACCTTGCCATCCTTTTTGATCACTACTACCAAAGGGTTAGAGTAAGGTGATATTGATCTCTCAATTATATCTCCCGCCATCATCCGGTCTAGTTCCTCCTGTACAGCCCTCCTCTTCGAAAACGGCACCGGGTAACTCCTCTGCATGTATGGTGCGTGGTCCTGAACTTTCAGCTCGCAGATGTAATCCTTCGCTTTCCCTGGTGATTCATCAAACACCTCTCTGAACCGCTCCACTACTCCCCACAGCTCCTCTCGCTGAGTATTTCCTACAACTGTATCTTCATTAAAAAACTTGTCGGCTCTATCTGCCCACACACTCTCATTACGCTCATGCATCTCTCTCTCCTCATTTTCTACAATCTCACTCTCTTGACATATATTTATTTTAGTTTCTATGTTCCCATCACCTACTTGCTTTTGTATCATTTTTACCCCTGTAACTCTAACCTCATCTAATACCCTCTTAAAATTAACCCTGACTGGTTCATTACCATTATTAAATTCCACTATCCGTTTATTAAAATCTATTACTGCCCCATTTCTCTCCAAAAAATCATTTCCCAAAATTATATCTAAACTCAGTCCCTTAACTACTAGAAAAGTGTTCTCAAATTCAGTTTCATTAAGGAATATATTTAACTGTACTTGTTTAGTAACTCGTTTACTACATACTCCAGTTACCCCCACTACTGTTACACCCGCAACTGGTAATGAAGGTATATTTTTATTTATTTCTTTTAATTCTACCATTACGTTTTCAGAAACTACTGATATTTCGCTCCCAGTGTCAATCAATGATTTAAAGTTTTTACCTTCTATGGTGACGATTACCCCCGTCAATCCAGTCTTGTTTTCTATAACTTTTGTGTCATCTTCCTCCAACAACTCCTTCGTCATGTCCATTTGTATAACATTATTATGGTATGTGTCGGTTATTTGGACCCTCCTGTTTTCCTTAGACAAAGGTTGGGCCCGCTTCTTCATTGTCCTTCCTAGTTTACCGTGGATGGACCTGCTACCGCCGGATGATTTCCTCCTCTTCCTCTATTATAATGTCCTCCTCCCCTGGGCGCTCCTCTATAAAATTCTCCTCCTCTGGGCTGTTGATTTGGTGGTGGGTTCGTTCTCTCGTTCCTGGCGCACTCCCTGTTTCGATGACATCTAAAACAATTTGTTCGATTAGCATAATTATCAGTTTCGCAGTCTCTACACCTCCAACGCTCGCCCCTATTATCAAAACTTCCTCCCCGCGCTCCTCTATGAAAATTCTGTGTACCCCTATTCTGATGGTAATTATTATTATTATGGTGTGGTACTACTGGTGTGTTTGGACGTCACCCTATGTCGCGTTCCCCTATATTCTGTAGCACGTCTAACATGTTCTCTAACTCGTTTATATTTGTAATCTCTCTAGTCATTAACGTGATTTGCACCTCTCTGGGCAGGTGTTTGCTAATATGTCTTACAAATGACCGGAATGGCAACGGCGGTTCTAGATACTTAGCTTCGTTATATATAGTCATCACATATATGGTTAGGTGGTTATTAATTCTACCAAAATTCCCAGTACCCATTATTTTGCTTCTTAAGATTTCTTGGTCTTCTTCTGACCAATATTTGTTTCGAAAAGCTACTTCAAAATCCTCGTAACTACCCCATTCGGTATGGTGTACTTCCGCCCATATCTCGGCACTACCTTTAAAACACTTTATAATCTTCAGCAATTTAACCTCCCAACTACTACTATTAAATCGATTAAACTCCCTTACCCAGTTTAAAAATTGCATTGGGTGTACTCTGCGATTGTCACAATTAAACTGTTCTAATTCTATCTCATCTCTTGCTTCGCGAGTATATACCACTCGCTCCGCAACATTATTTAAATTTTGGCTTACGGCCACATGTAATTCATCTTTAATTTCTATGATATTCTGCTCTATCATGCTAAATTTGTTTTCACATTTATTTGCATATTGAAGGTTATGTTTATTAATAACCCCCACACTCTCTTGTATAGATTGTTTACATGCACTTTCTACTTCCATTATTTTAAATTCTATATCATTATTACTTTCATTAATTTTAGTTACACATTTATTTTCTACTTCCACACACTGCTCTTCAATTTGAGTTCTAATTTGATCTGCCATCTGCTCACTTACGTTACTGATTTTACTTTCGATATCTAGTGTAATGTCACAAATTTGTTTGTCAATTTTCTCATCTCTTTCATTAAATTTAAGGTCTATATTTTTCACTGTATTATCTAATTTGGTATTTAAATCATTACATTTACTGGCAAATTCTTCGTTAGTGTTTTCAAAACGCTTATTTATTTCATTCATATGGTTTTTCAACTCATCAAACTTATTATTCTGTATATCAAATTTGTTATTTACTTCATTGTGTTGTTTTTCTGAACTTTCTTTCATACTATATATCAAACTATACAACTCTTTTAACATACTACTGTCGTCAGCTTTTTGATTTTGATTCATTGACATGGGTGTTGAATGAATTTCAATTTCATTCCTTATTTTAGATTCGTCAATATTACTTTCATTGGTTTGAATTCCCGAATCGCTACTTATTTGACCTTCTATCTGGCTGTCAGTAAAGCTGACTTCATCGTTAATATTATCATTAATATTCATCATTGTTATTAGCGTAATTCTGGCTTATTTACTATACATCTACTTCAATAACACTGTAACATAACCTTATGTGACACTCGTCACCTACGTCTGTTTTACATAATTTATTTATTTATTTTTTTTTTTTACCTCAAACAACCATATCATTTCTGCAACAGGTCCACATTTGCATAATTAAATTAATGCAAACGGTCCAGCTGGTCGGGCGCCATTGTTAACTGATTAACTCTATTAATAATTAAATTCAATACCATATTATCCCTCGTTTACTTTTACTCTTTCGGCTGTTGCAGCCGCCATGTTGTCTAGTACCAACTCAAACTTTATACTCATCATTTTTCAGGATCTCTAATTGGAGATGTTGGAAACAATATGGTTGTTTGAAGTGACTACTAATTCACATTTTAAGTATTCAAATCAATATTGTTTTATTAAATTCTAAAAAGAAAAACACCATCAAGTTATAATTTTTTACGTCAAAATACGAAATCTCCTTTCTCCCTCATACATTAACTTCTGTGTAATATTCAAGAATAAGTATTCATAAAATAGATTATTAAGTAGTCTTCCCATTAAGATATAACACAAATACAAATTATTCTCTACAACATAACGAAAACCAGCGCTTTCACACACACACACACACACACACACACACACACACACACACACACACACACATATATATCTATCCCCAGATTTTAAGAGCTCATAGTTTTGAAAATGTTAAATTTTTTAATATTTAAACCAGAATTTTGAAAGTTTCGTTTTATTTTATTCCTGTAGATTACTTATCTGTTCATTTTTAGTCCAGAAGACGTCACTTGGCTATACCCGCACACATATATGTTTTAAACTGTTAACTTTCCGAAAAACTGTTCATTTCAGTTATTTATAGATATAATTTCAATTTTACTTCACATTTTGTTGTTTTGCGGGCCCGCAATTTACGTTCCGGAACTTTGTACTTGTCACTCGCGCGAGTGTTGAATTTAGACTGGGACTAGGCCAACGGCACTATTTTATAACGTCGCCGTGGTTGTATGACCAATTCTCATTGTTTTTAAGTTTGTATTACTACGCCAGCTGCATTCCACCGTTAGGCTAGGCTCTGACGTAACATCGCCTGATGCTCAATTACATAACTTGTTTACGCTGTTTTGTATGTCATTGGTTGACCTTGGCACAATTCCAGCTTGTTGTTTAACTCGCTTCAATAATTTTGTCACCAGCAGTGCTACCACTGTCGCTACCGTCGCTACCAATAAATATACCTTTCAGATACGTTTTGTCCCAATCATAGAAAAAAAATGTTATTTGTTTTATTAAAAAAAAATACAAACTTCTTTATATTGCCTCAGGTAGGCCGAAATGTACCGTTACAAAATATATCGTCCATCGACAACTCTTTGACTCGTGTTGTCGGAGTAAATTGTGCTGCTACATTTTTGTCAGTGAAGCTGACTTCTTCATTATTCATTTCACTTTCCCTACTCGATTTTGGGGTTATTTGTATCCCCGAATCGTCCGTACTCTTTATTTCATTTGAATTATTTTTTGTTTTATTTTCCTGACTCACGTTTGGAGTCGAGTGGATTTCAAAATCACTCATACTATTTGATTCATTATAGTTTTCGACACTAGTCGTTTCATTTATATTGCTCTCATTCTTTCCTGCCATTTTTATAAATTTATTAATCTAGATTTACTTACATAAAACCATCTACCACTTAACTCTTAACCTCTGTACATTGATGTACTAATTTGTATGTGCTGCGTAATTTTTACGTAGTTCTTTAACCCTCAAATCAAACTTGCATTTATCGTAGGTGTGGAATTTTAATTATTCAAATTGGAGTCCCTGTTCGGGCGCCAAATGTAATACTATATTCACATACAAATACAAAAAATTATTTTATTTTCCACCTACCTTTCGTCTTCTGCCAGAGTCTGCAACACGAACATTAAAATGCAAATATGATTATAGGTTATCGTAATAACTTACGCTACGCATTTTGAAAGAGAAATTAATTAAAATTTTATTTTTTACTTCAAAATATTCTTTAAGTATTAAATTGGTATTTATTTGGCCTCTTGGCTCAAATCATGGAAAATGCATAAAACCCTTACTGATAGTTACATGATGGTATTACACTGATACTTACAGAATTACAATAAACACCTTACCTTAATTAGACAGCCCAATCTGCTATTTACACTCACATTCACACCTTTACAAAACCAACTACTATTATTTAATTGACATGTTTGCACAAAAAACCCTTTATAAAAATTTGTTGAAAATACGGTTACTGGTTACCCGACGGCTCACTGCTTTCGTTGCCACGTGACTCGTATGTTTATTAATATTTATTAATAAATGCCCGAAAGTGTATTATTCATTTGATTTTGGCCCGCTCACTTCACTAACTCTGTTTTGCACTGTTATATTTTTGGTTACCACTTTCTACATGATGAAATTAAACTTAACCGTGTATACGGTTTATTCCAGCACCCGGCCGGCGCAGCCTCACCACAACACCACTGCTGATTCACATTTTGCTGTATATGATGAAAATTTGTGTCCAGTCGGCGGACGCACTACGATTCGCGTCCGGCAGGTTAAGATGTTACTGTCCGACTGCCTTACATGCGGCCGGGCATTACTGACTCAGGTGAACAAATTTTGTCGCTGTTTGCAGCCTTCGTTATCTAAGTTTTAGTAGCTGCATACCTGGCCCACAGGATTTTCGTGTGCTGTGCGACGACGATATTTCACAGCCTTTTGCGTGGATTAGGCGCTTCACAGATGCAGGTGCCCGCGCATTGGTGAGTGGTCGTCACACAGACGCAAAATTCTAGGAATCGTATTATCGTCAACAGCACGACATTCCTTTATATTGTTACATCACCCCGTTGCAGTGTACCGTTTCTTTGTTTAGACTGCGAGTTAGATTCAAACTGGTAACTAGCCACATATATGAAATGAATTGTGCAATTTAATAGAATCAAAACCAAAATTAGTAAAAAATAAAACCTTCTAATTCGCCCCATTACAATGCTTTAAAATTGTTATATTATTAAACAATTATTAGAGTAATCGGGATTTTTTTAATTTTTCCCATAATTGAAAAATGATCTAATATCGAAATTTATATAAAAATAAAAATGTACTTTGCTCAAAATAATGAGCAAGTTACACAGCTCAGGAAGCATACTAGTTTACTGAATTTTTATATCACATAAACTTGGAAGGAGGTAGGAGCCGACAGCAAGATAATACAAATGCCGGGAGGGGATGAAGACACTGTAGCCTTGGGAATCACAGTTAGGGGTGCCAAAATATGAGTCCAAATACTTTGTTGTATTGAAATAATGTAATATATTTAATATTTATAGTGGCTTTACCTCAACATGTTTTCCCTTATTTGTAACATGTTTCAGAGAACTTATTGTTCCCATCCTCAGCCTTCTTAATTTTGGATCTTGTGGAGTACTTGTGTGTTGGTTGGTTATTGTTATGGTTTCTTTTTGGTTTTTAGTATTTTAAACTGGTATTATTGTGTGTGATTGTAGTGTATATATTAGTATTTTGTGTATTTTCGATGTTGAGTGCTTTGAAAACTGTGTCATGTTTTGTATTGATTTGTATTTTTGGATTTCGTTGTCCATGACATATCCGTTACTCAACTAAATATAATTATTTCACTACCGACTCGCAAGACAAAGTTTTTTATGGGTAAAATGGTAAAAGTTTTACCTTATAGCCTGAACCAGTTTTCGCTTTTAAAAAGCTTCTTCAGAGGCTGCCTCTGGGAGCACTGTCTGTCTTGTTGTTGACGACGGTATTGAATTTTGAAAGATCGATATTGTGTGTGTGTGGGGTGTGATATGTTCGAATAATACGTGTGATTTAAATTGTGTCTGTTCATTTAGGATGTCGTTTTTATGTTTTTTCATGTGTTTGTATATTTCCAATTGTTCTAGAGCGTCTGGTTTTCGGCCTTTTGTGTGTACGTGTAGAATGTCCATGTTATTGTCGATGTTTTTGTATGCGTGGTTTGCTTCAATGAGGTGGATTGTGTAAGGAAGTGTAGTGCCTTTGTGTGTTCAATGTATCTTTGTTTGAAGCTATGTCCTGTCTGGCCTATGTAGAATTTGTTGCGATCTGAGCAATTTAGTTTGTAAACACCAGGTAGATCGAATTTAAACACCAACGGATACGACAGAACAATAGTTAATAAACTCCTACACAAAACAAACAACAGACAAAGACAGAAAACAACAAATTCATAACACTAACATACATCAACAACCAAACTGAAAAATAGCCCACAAATACAAAAAAGCAGGATACAGAATCGCATACAAAACTACTAACAAAACAGAACACACACACAAAGCACAAAACAAATTTGATAATAACATGGACATTCTACACGTACACACAAAAGGCCGAAAACTAGACACTCTAGAACAATTGGAAATATGAAAACACATAAGAACGACATCCTAAATGAACAGACACAATTCAAATCACACGCATTATTCGAACATATCACACCCCACACACACAATACTGATCTTTCAAAATTCGATACCGTCGCCAACAACAAGACAGACAGTGCTCCCAGTGGTAGCCTGTGAAGAAGCTTTTGAAAAGCGAAAACCAGTTCAGGCTATAAGGTAAAACTTTTACGCATTTACCCATAAAAAACTTTGTGTTCCGAGTTTGTAATGAAATAATTATATTCAGATTTGTATTTGTTCAGGTTTTAGTTTGTTTTGTGTTTCTAATTTGTAAATTTTCCCAAATGTTCATTATGGTGCCTTTGCGTGGTATGTGTTTTATTAGTGTCATGTTGGTTATGTCTGGGAATTCATGTCCTGTGATATACCACTATCATACACAATAATACCAGTTTAAAATACCAAAAACCAACAGAAAACCATAACAACAACCAACCAACACACAAGTACTCCACAAGATCCAAAATTAAGAAGGTTGAGGATGGGAACAATAAGTGTCCCAAAACATGTACCAAATAAGGGAAAAAACATCTTGAGATAAAGTTATTATAAATATTAAATAATATATTATATATGCATCAAGAAATGGACTGTAGCATTTAAAATAATGTAATATGAAAATTACATTATGCATGCAAAGACTTCGCCGTGTATGTTTTATGTTTGTTTTCAGTTGAACTTGATCTAACGGAATCATTAGATTTAGAAAGTATTATTGACATTTTTCCCTTAAGAATGATTACTTTCACACTTTAATATAAATTGATAAGTCATTTCTCGTTTTCCTGCTGTTCAAATTAAACTGGAGTTATTAGAATTACTTAATTTTATTTTGTTCTGTTAACATAGTTTATTTTCATAATTTTTGTTTTGTTTAAATATATTGCACTGTATGTACTGTGCCATAATAAATACTGTACTCTTACTTGTAATAAAACTATTTATTGAATTTTATAAACGTATACGTGACAGTACTAAAAATACTGTTTTACAGTATTTTTTGCTTTTTACTAAAAATACATGCAGTACCTATCTACCAAAATTATATATTTCAATTTTTCGAAAGACAAATCAGATTCGAATAATGATCTGGATAAAAATTATTTTGCATAGCCTTGGCTAGCATTGTTCTGTTTTAACAATAATATATGGTGTTTGAATAAAATGTTATCTGCACTGCTTGTACGCACTTTATTTAAGTGAGAATCAGAGAAATGGTTTTCTCTTTACTTTTGTCTGAAGCTTGCACAGCCGGTGTCAATAAATTCTCAAAATTACTACTAAAACCCGGGCTGTTAGACCGTGATCGGTTGAAGTTAAACGTCATAGATGACATTGAAAAAGCAGTGTTGCCAGGTCAATCAAACCTCTTCCCCACTGCTACAAATATGTGTGCTTTAAGCAGGGCATAATATTTTAAAGAATGTGAGCATATTCTGAATGTTTAAATACTACTACAAGAATAACTAAAAACTTTAAATACTCCTATTTATGATAAAAGAAAATGTACTCACATGCTGAGAGATTGAGCTGAATACTTTTGAAATTCTTTTCTTTTCTTGTACATAGTTGATTATTAGCGTAATATAATTACACAACTTTAAATTGTTTAATTCTTTAAAACAATTTAAAATCAGTGACTCCTATTTTTTTTAATAATATTGTAACGTACCAATTGGCAGTTACATAAAATAACTATCTAATACGTCAAATAAAAGGATATCATGAAAATATTTCATCGAGCATAAAAGAAGGAACAGGAGAGAATATAAATAAAGTGTGTATCTACGAACGAATATTATTGAAACTACCCAACGAAGGAGAAGGAAGAATAATAAGGATATCATCGAGTATACCAAAGAGAGAGAAAATACCAACGAGCCAATATAATACAATAATATTACAATATAATACAATATAATACGTTAGAATCCAGGCCCAATAGATCCAAAATAGTGAGGGGATACGCCGAAAATAATTATTAAAATAAAAAGGAGACGAATCAAGTACAATCACTATGGTGATAAAACAAACGAATTTGTTTATTAGTGTGAAATAATATGGGACAATGATTACCATAACCACGAATAAAAATATGGAAGAGTATGACAATATTAAGGGACATGGATTATTACAAATAATGTATAACCAAGGAGAACACCGACAGTGAGAAACAACTAACCAGAAAAGGAAAGAAGAAGAAGAGGAAAAGAAATGTACCATGAAGAATGAAGATTTTGTATGAACCGTACAAGACATCAACATTCACAAGATATAAAAGGAATTAAAATCAATGTAGTGAACAGAAGAAGTATGATGATTATTCAAATACCAATAACAGAGAAACCAGTGTTGAGCATCATTAAGTGACCACGAACAATGACAGTGAGTACTTAATATAAGTGTAACAACATGTGATATGATAACCATTTTACCCCAAGTAAACAGCACAAACAATACCAGTGAAAATGTTTATAACGGAGCAAAGTGATTAACCATTATAAGTGAAAGAATCCACGATTAACTAGTGAAATGCACAGACAATTAGTGTAACAAGTTTAATCAAGATTGTAAAATCACATAGATAATCAATAAGACCACCAAAAAATATGAGACAGAACAGTAAATTAATTGTTCGTAGGGATTAATAATAAAAGCTTTGTAAGCCCGAATATGAAATGTGCCTGAATGCCATAGCAAGACAGGACAAAATGTAAATGAATACCAGAACAGACAGTAGCAAATATGCTAGTTTGTTATGTGTAAACCAATCAATGTACCAAAAACTGGGTGCAACCCATAAAAATATGTAACATTATTAGACTAAGAATACCTGTGTTATTGTTTCAACAAATAGTGTAAAAATGTATATAACTTAATGATAAACCATTGTAGTAGAATGCCATAATAAGATGGCAATAGTTGAGTTAAATACTGCATAAAAGTGTGTAGAGCATTGTTGTCAGACAACTGACACATAACCTCACAAGAATTGAACCTATAACATAAAATCATGTACATTAGTTAAACCAAGCAATTATCCACAATTGTTTCAAACAGAAACTAGCTAAGAATAATAATGCAAACCAATGAATACCATATGTACTGAAGAACACAGCAAATGAATCAGATTGAATATAATATCATAAAGTTAAATGGACAGAACCCCAATGTGACAAGAGAGTTAGTCAAAAAACATTATCAAAACTTATCAAAAGAATGTGACAGTTGTTACCAGTAGTTAGAGAAATGTCTAATACTGCTATGGGAACACCTCACAAATGTAATACTAGTAGTTTAATAATTAAAATATTATAAACTAACTAACTGCAATTGTAAAACCAGATGTAAACAAACACCATGCTATAACTTAGAGAGCTTTCAGATAACGAAAGGTTAATGAATACATTGAACCAACAATGCACAACAATTGTACACTATTTTAATTAATAACATTATATCCCATGTGTACTAAAATAACTAAATAAGTGACAAAATGGAAAGATGAGAACAGAAGGTATTTTGATCATACTATAAGTATATACAAAATAAGATTTTTTAGCAAAATAAAATATGAACAAATG
Source organism: Magicicada septendecula (assembly GCA_034769895.1). Lineage (NCBI taxonomy): Eukaryota > Metazoa > Arthropoda > Insecta > Hemiptera > Cicadidae > Magicicada > Magicicada septendecula. Next base: position 296,668,791 of record CM068373.1, on the reverse strand, counting down.
TAAATAAATGTACATATTAGTGTTAGGATGTCAAACATATGTAGTAGAATAAGGAATGATGGCGTTACAAGTGAATATAAACAATCGAACATGGTTGGTATAGACGCCATTAACAGATTTTGTTTAAACTTAAATATAACCATTTTATGTACTAACATGAAGGAGAAATGGACTCAAAATGTTTAGTAATAAGTATTACAGTGTAATTATAACGAAATATGGTGAAAAAGACTTATTTATGTTAAGAGTCACCATATGAATTTTCAAGATGACCAAGTGAATTAATAATGAACGGATTTAGTGCTTGTTTAGACTTAAAATAAAGCCACAAGTGTCGCCGATTTAATGCCACTATCCAAACGACGATAGGACAAAAGATAAGAAACTTATGACCATTATAAGTTTTTCAATCATTTTGAGTATCCATGTATACGTCACAGATAATCTCGAACCCACGCTTAGAGATGCGAAAAATTGAAAGTTTTATTTTACCAAAGTATTTTGGGATTGAGAGTATGACCTTTTGAACCAATCAAATAGCTTAAAATGACCAGACGAGAAAGAGACGCTTTAGCGAAATGTATCATTCGTTCTGCATCACTCACGGCGAGAGGTCTATGCCGAAAGTCATCAAAATATTTTTGAAATGTGTGCGTCACCTACATTAGTATACAAACAAACATTAACCTGTACACAACAACACATTACCGAGTGTCCAGTGAATTAAGTGAACAGTGAATTAACATGACCAGTGTATAATAAGGGTCATGTTCTGTGTATTTAATCAGGGAGTACAATATTTTAATTATTTTAAAGAAAATAATAAAAGTAATAATTCTCGTTGATGAACGAAAATTATTGTTTGGACTGCACTAGTCATAACGCTTGAGTGCATGTATAAACAATGATGGACAATTATCAGAATATAATAAACAAGTTGTAGCACAATCCAATGACAATAATTAATTCAAGAATAATTATTTTTCATTTAAAGAATAATTGAAAAAGGCGGAATTAAATTTAGATACCGCTCATCATGAAGTCAATATAGTCGCTTACTTGACTATAACTTTTGAATTAATAAATAATTATTTTCTTGTGCAAATATTTTCATAACTGATAATTGCACATCAAATGATTTATAAATAAAATGTTTGTAACTATATCATTAAGAATTTTATAAATAACATACTTATTCTAAATAACCACTTACGTGTTACTAGGCAAAACTAACCTAGAACCGAAGAATATATTTTTGTCACAAAGAAACAATTCTGTTCTTGAATGATTTTAATGAAATGAAAGCAATAATAAGAGTTTTTTTTTAGATTTTTTCTCTTCACAGTACATGGTTCTGCTAATTAATGAATTAATAATAATAATATTTTTAACAGTGCAACGCTCAAAGCACGAGTCGACCTTAACTGCTATATACTTTTGCATAACGTACGATATTATCGGCTATCATACTGAGTTTAATAATTTTCAATTTTTGTTCTTTTTTATAATAGTATATAAGTAAATACTGTTAGTCAAACTCACATCTTTATATCTGGTATCATGTATCTTCAAAGAACTCACTAAATTGGTAATATAATTAACTAAAGTGAACCTAACCTCGTTCACAATAATATTGTACCTTACAACAGTGTTACCAGCCTTGAGATACAGAGATCTCAATATTTGTTTAAATTTGTTATTGTAAAAATATCTTATTAATTGTTTTAAAAGAGTTTACTGAATTTAATCATTGTCAATAAATCCTCAGTTTATTATCAGTGGAATCAGAGTTTTAATTTCTATAAAATAGAAGCAGTAATTTAATTTTTTTTATAAACAGTTCTCTCATAAGGTGGCGGTAGTATTTGAATTGCTGATATCATTCAACTTGCAATTGAATATTTGATATATTTTACTGTTTATGTCCATTCTTTTCGATATTCAAAAGGAATATCTATGTATGTATGTCAAGTGTGTTTACAGTAAAGGAAGTCGCCATCGAGAATACTGAAGATATCCACGGATGGTAAGTGGGGAGGTTAACACAGTGAAGTGATAAATACTCTTTTAAACCACAAACTTTTAAACGTGAACATTAGTTCCAATCACCCAATTTTAATAATCATATCTAATAATAATCATCAACAATAACATCATATCTACACATCTATATTCAACATATCTATATCTATAATTGAATCTATTATAGATTGACAAACCCAACGTGGGGCTTGACTTAATAATACCCCACTACATCTATATAATAAAATCTATTATAATATTTATAGTATTGTCAGTGAGGATGTTTATGTACATGTTTGGAATATAAAAATAATATAATTTTGTATCTTTGTTTACTTTGTAGGTTTTTAGTTGAGCCGTGACTCCAATTATAGTTTTTATATTGTATTAGGCTAGAAATTTTTTTATGTTTCAAAATTTGATTTAGTTATTTAGCTATTTTATAATTTGTAAAATTTGAATTATTAACTGCATATATTAATTGCAAATATCACAGTCTACTTTTCAACTAAATACTGGGTAAGTCATATTGTTTGTAACATATTGTTTATATACGTATGTATGCTGAAAATGAAACAATGTGTAATATGCCTCTAGTTGTGTTCATTGTAAATATCGCTTCCTTATAATCAAATACATATTGTTACAACGGTCCACTTAATCATTGTACGGTACAGTGGAAAACAAAATACATGACACCAATAAAGTCACTAAAAACCAGCTTTAATTATCACAATTAACAGTTTGTAATAAACAAGTTGTCCAACAAGATTAGTCTTGTACAACAATTCAAGTTAATCTGTCCACACAAATAATAATGTCAACTGTAATGATGTCCGTACTATAATCACTTTTTACTAATACACCACTTGAAACGCACTGTGTAAATCATCCGACAATAACTCGAACCTCACTTGAATAAATCACCACTTAAACTGAACTAAGCATCGCTGACTGCTTGTATTTACACCCTGCTGAGATTCCAGAATAATCCATACTATGCGTCAACACTACTAGAAAACAGTAGAACGTAATTGCTTGCGCCTTGCACACAGTGCACGTGACCGGTGAAGTCTGGAACAGCCTCGTTAACGCATGTTAAGAATCACATACGCACACGTTACATCTGGTTCTGCTGGGATAGCCGAGAAACATGTAGAACGTTCTGTAATTGTGTAACAATATGAATACTACTATGCCCTTGCCTCATTTAATTATCCATTCACTCTTATTTGAATCTTAATTCTTTATAGCAAAATCTCTCCTACTTCAAAAACATACAAGCAGCCTTTATACACGTTAAACCAGTTCACTAGCCACTCGGCACTGAAGTTCTCATGTCTGGCATGTGTCCACAACACACCCAATTTTTTTTTTTGTGGGTGAGGTTTATGTACTTAGTGACTCCTGACGTTACAACCCATGTGGAGATGTGGCCGCCACAATCACACTGCACCTCACCACAATTCTCTGTCGTCTGCCTCACTTCAGATGCCCATTTTGCTCAAACACTTCTTAACATCGTCTATCCATCTTCCAGGCCTTCCTCTTGTATGCTGTTTTCCAAGGGCCAGATCCTGATTTTCAGTCCCCTCTGAGGCCACTGTTATGTTTCCACAATTATTTTTTTTTTACAAGATTGTATTATTAGTCATATGCCGCCAAACCCCCAGTCTGGAGGGGCAGGATTGAATCAGGGTTTTCAGCTTTTGTCTTTTAGAGAGCGCCAACACTTCCCTGTAAGATGGTAATGCTGGCCTTGCCCACCCTGAGTATTTTATTTCAGGCTCAGATGAACATTTCCTTATCCATCACCTGAGGATGTGCCTCTTTGTACCACACACAATGAAACCAAAGTCTGTAGTGGATTATTCCATAGGGAATACCTTGGTCCCCTACTTCATATTCATTCATTTGTTATACTTTTAGATGGATGTACACTAACAATGAATATTTCTTCAGTTGGTTAAATTTTGTAAGATTTTAATTAACAAGGCTGGATCAGATATAAACCTGAATTGTTTTATTAAAGTTTATAGACATAATAAAGAAAATTCGAAATTAATACAATAATCTCCCGTTGTAATGGGACAGGGGCTCTGAAGTGTCTGTTATATTGAAAGTCCATTGTAACTGTGTATAGCAAATAGGTCTTATAATACAGATATGACTCCTTTAAATTACATGGATAAAAATAAAAACTATTTATTATACTGTATTTATATTAAAGTGATAACAGCACAGAGGTACAGCAATAAAAAATAGTTATATCTTACACAGAGTACTAAAACACTTACAGAATACTTACATCATTGTAATAAAAATGTAGTCCATTGTGAAGAACAGTTTATATTTTACACAAAATATTCATAATTATAGTAAAAGGACACTGAAGCTCCTTTTTCCAGCTATTATATAATTGCCAGTTGTTACAACACAAATAAGCCACCCCAATACCAGGGATAAAAAAGATAAATCTGAATATAAAAAAGTAATTTGTATAAAATAAAATGTTTAATATAAAGAAAATAAAATGACGATGACACGACAAACGACGACATGACCTAACCCAAGTGATTGACCAAAGAAAAAGAACCCAAAGGAGAAGGGAAAAGACGAAAACAAACAAAAATGAAACAAATTGAAGGAATTGAATGACTCAATGCAACACAATAAAATAAACCCAAAGGAGAAGGTGGAAAACCAAGATATAAATGAAATACGCTGGAAGTGAAGAAGGAGAAAAAAGGAAAAAGAAACAAACCAACGATAAAGGGAAATAAAATGAAATCAAGTGATAAGGCACAAACCAGTAATATAGAATACAAGCAGGAGAAATGGTACACTCAAATGTAATATTGGAAACGAAACCAATAACTAACCTAAGTAAATAATAAATATTATTATCAATTAATTGATAAAGGTAACTGATATGTGATGAAACCCAATTAAATACTATTAGAAATAAAAATACACTAACCCACAAATTAGAGTTAGATGTAATGATGAAATCGATACAGACATAAACTTGTTAATATTATTAATGATATTTGTAATGAAAGAGATAGTAAGGTAGTGAGAAAATAAACTTTAGTAAATAAGAAAGTGAAAGTAATTACAGGGATTACCCATTTGGAAACACTTAAAATAAAAACATTTTAGGAGTGCAAAAGTGGAAGTGTAAAAACACTAAATAAATTATAATAAACAATAGATAATTTAAAAGTGAAGGTAATGAATAAATAAGAATAGTGTAAATGATAGTATTATGAAAAATAGCGAAGGATAGAAAAAACACTTAGTAAATCAATAAGAAACACTAAAATGTTGTTAAGAATAGTATTAGATGTAAACCATTAATTAAGAAGTAATGAACACTGAAGAGTGATGATAACAGTATTAATTAGAAAAATATCTTATTGTTAAGTTTAATTGAATACAATTGTAGTTAAAAGGGAGAATCCCATGAAAGAGGAAACAGATAGTGTTACCATGGAGTGAAAGTAAAGATTATGTAAAAAAATAAGAAGTTAAAAACAAAATCAATAAACACCCCATGTTATAAGGGATAATTATTTAAGTCAGTTCAAAAGGTGTGATGTTGTTTAACACCCAAAAAATAGTATAAGAGGAAATGAATTGTAAACTAACACTACATAATAATTGTTTAATCAAATTTATGAATAGGATATGGCTGGAGGAATTGTACAGACCATAGGCCTAGATGTTATATTTTATGTGATAAAAAATAATAAGTAATAGCCATATTGTTAACAATGGCAAGTTAAATAAACATGCAGAACTTAGATAACGAGAAAATCAGTTGGTAAATAATTAGCAATCCATGATGTGTAAAATAATATAAAACATACAAAATAACACAAAAACAGATCCAAAACACATCAACAAATAACACAACCAATTATAATAATAAAACAAAACTCATTAGGTTAAAATGAAATGTAATTTGTAGGAAATAAGTTAATATAATCAATGGCTACTTAGGCCTAGGAAATGCCTAACTGTCAAAAACAAACAAATACAAATTGTATGAAATCAACAAAGAAATTAACAAATCCAAGGCGAATAACCAACCAAGTATAATTTGTAAATCTTGTTAAAAGAAAAATGTTAGTATAAGGACTTAAATTAAAAAAGAAATGTAATTAACAAATGTTAACATAATTGTACAAAAGTCAACATCTTATAGAACCCAACCTTATGGGGTATCAAAACAATCTTTGAAAGGAAATAATAACAGTAGTGATAATATTTAATAGGTAGGGAGGAAGATAGAAGAATATTAGCAATCAGAAGATATACAGCTATTTTGAATAATAATTCACATTTGATAACAATGGTAATAAACCAAGATTAACCAATCAGAATTCACATGTAACCATGACAACAGACGTTGGTTACGAATTTTTCTGTTAATTTATAGTACACTCTCAAAGTGACGCTCGTCAAGATTAGACGCCAAACATTGAATGACCTAAATTTTCATTTTTAAACGTATAAAAGTAATCTAAATTCAAAAATAAGTACCAATATGAAGAAGACGAGGGACAATAATGTTTAACTGATGCCAAGGACCATTTTACATGAGAAGTAAATGAAAAATCGTCTACATCTAACATGAAAAGCACGCAAGACATACTTAAGCCCCAAGATTATTGAAAATTGCTGACTAATGCAGCACAATTACCTTTTTGACCGACAACTGTTAATACCAAGTCGGCTGATTTGATAAGTATAATTGAATTACCCAAATTCCTGGAATAAACTCACTTTAAATATTTCTCACAGTAAATTGAAATCTCACTATAAACCATATATTCTTAAGATTAATTAAGAAAAATAAAACACTGAAAATTTGTTATCTTAGAGTATAACCTGTTGATCGAATACGAAACTTTAGAAACACACTTAACTATACTACAGAACAAATTATAACCAAACACCTTATCATTTAAGTACAAATAATGTAAGGTAATGTACTTTTTATTGTAATCATAATGAATATTTGTCTTGTAATCAAAAGAACTCCAGATTTTGAACGAGTACAATTGTAAACTAACAAAACAGTAGCCATACTGGACTGAATATCTCGTTACAAAATCGATATCGTCAACCTGAGAGAAATTGTTTCATAACTAATGTCGGTGCAAATTTATTAATAAACAAGTATAATTTTCTTGTCAGAATGAAACATTACAAATCAATAATTAAAGTAACTAGTACAGAGTGTAACCATTGTTTTTATTTCATAGGGAGTGTATTGTATAATTTGTGCTTGTTAACGAACAACTAGATTTGACGGCCAGTGCTCACGCTGCAATTCGACAAACTACCTGCTCGAGTCAGGAGGTCGAACAGGCGGGAATAAATTTGAATGCCCCGGCCGTCATCACTGAGAACACCTTTTTAACACATTATTTAATAAGTTTAATTGTTTTCAATAAACAATTTGGTGCCACCCGGGATTCACAAAACCCTATTTAATAACAGGTTGAAACTACTCAATTACTTCAAATTAATAATTAACTCTTACCTTAGGTTCTTCCAACAATCACCGGTTAGTTGGAATTGGGTTTAATATGCATATTAAGTGTTTCTAGTTACCCATACGCTGCGTACTCATAGGGTTGGTTGCACGAACTGGTGTTGAATACTTGCTTCGATCTCACGCACTCCGGCACTCGTTTATTACGTTTACTGTTTGTGTTTAAAGGTTCTTACTGTTTTATTGGTTCCACATTATACAATATGATAAAGTCGGCCGACGTAATTTTTATTCGCACTAATATGTTGTAGGCTGGCCGCGCAATGTTATTTGAACACTTTTTTATAAAGGTTTTAATGCTTTAATAGATAGGCCGTTTTACTTTGCGGCCTATCTTGCACGCCCGAGGCCACTGATTTTACTTATAGAACTGTATGCTACACTTTACTGTCTGTTGTTACTTCTGTGGTGACAATCTGCATACTGTGATTCACAAGGACTGCTGCTGGGGCTGTTACGTAATATGTCTAGACAGTTGTTTAGGCTAACAGTGTGTTTTGCTGGTTAAACTGGGGCACCTCACAGGTGGAAGCTAACAATTGAAAATTGAAACTGGGGAGCACACAATTCTGTACCGTTACAATACCCCCCCCAATGCGAGGTTGAAGGCTGAAGCATACAAACTCTCATTGCCTAAAACATAAGAGGATCAGTGAGGATATGGCCCCGCAAACCCCCTTAAATTCTTACTAAAATCATGGGTACTTACCCCCCTAGTCTGGTGACTGTGACAGCACCCCTCCGATCTTACTGGACTTCTCTTTACGAGATCCCAACACCATAAGCTCGGACAGATACCCACCCCAGTATCGCCTGACTCTAAAACATTCCATTCAAAATTTAACAAAAGGCCTTTCATTATACCATATCCACAACTGATTGCTTTCCTCTTAGCTGTACTGCTTCATTGACAAAGTACTGGTTCATTTATTTAGTATACAATATAATGTGCATTTGACTACCTAGTGATATGACTTCTAAATCGTCCAGCAGTTACCTAGATCAATTAAAATTTAACTATCAGACCCATTGGCTCATCTTCAACAAGTTACATAGTTCAACAATATATCTTAACCCTAGAAAATACAGTGTTAACAAAACAATATAAGTTTACAGTAGTACACATGCGTTCCAGTCAAATTAAACAAATTAAATAATGTTCCCCGTACAATATTGCCCAGCCAAAATAACACATCAATTATACAAGTTATCCTTAACTACTTTATATATAGATATATATAGAACAAAAAATTCTTTTTTTTCTCTACCCCCCTAATAGTCCCTTAACCCCTGATACCCGTTAACAATCTACTGCGTTCAGCACTAGGCTTCTTGGCCCTTGCAGACCTCAACCTAGCCGTAATCACATCTCCCTCGTGACCTGTAACTGGGTCGCCCCCTAATCCACACTCACTATTACCCCCCCCCCGGACTGTAGTGCCCAGTTGCTTTCACAAGGACTGATGGGAAGGGGTGGACATTTTTTCTTTTATTCCACCCCCATCCTTGCTTCGGCGTTACAATAAAAATTCAGTGTTGCACTTACTAATATTGAATGATACGCCCCTAATGGACTACCACCCCTGTCTGGGTGAAAATAGCCCTGTTCCAAAATTGGGTAGATTCCCCTAAAAATAACCCCCCTACTAAGTCTAACAAACCACCGGGTTAACAAAACAAAACAAACCACAAGCCGGTTATAACAAGTAAAATTTATGATTTGTCACAATTAACTACTTTCACGGTCATGATCCGGTGAGGTCATGGCCGCACTTAGGTGGGGAATCTACAGTTAAACATAAAACATGGATTGACATTTATAAAAGTTTATATGAACAGTTATATACACATCTTAGTTTCCAAACACTATCTTAGCCCAAACATTTTTTATTGTATTCACACAAAATTTCCTACAGTTTTCCATTTAAATAAAAGACTTTAATCATTATATTTTTTCATCAATTAGTATTTAATCTATCATTACCCTTGATATTTGAATCAAAATAAATTTAAATTCATTATTAAAATTCATCTTTTCAATTAACTTAATTTCCAAATTAATATTATTTTAATTCCTCAAAACTCTAGGTTACAGTAATTACCTCTGTATTATTTTATCTGCAACAAGGTAACTTCATTTCTTTTATTTCACAATGAGATTTTGCTCAAGGCACTGATTCATCAGAATAAAACAGTTATCAACTTCAACACCTGGCTGTAAACATCAACCTTTAAACATACCTGTTTACATCAACAATAGTCTGCAAGACTTGTGTTATAAACACTCACTCAGTCTAAACATTCTGCTTACAACACATACTGACACATGTGCTTACTTCAAATTTCAATTTCTATAAATCTTTTAGTTAACATATTTATCAACTTGTACCAATTCATACCAAAATTAATTTTACTTCATTAATAAAATTTACCCTTTTATATTACTTTAATAACCACCTACACTCAAAATAATTTAATTACATTATTTAAAACAATTTTGATTTAAACACACAGTACAAAATAGACTTCATGAATACCTTTTGTTCATTATTTTAATGAAATAAAATATTATTATTTATTATTATACCTTTCTCTCTCATTACAAACATATATTACATATGCGCTATAATATTCATTGCAACAAAATACTATTAACACAATACATTTAACATTAACACCTTTATTTACAAATTTCCGTCATAGTTTTATTATTTACCATACTTCATTACCTAAATCAGCAAGGTCAGAATCATTACTCACATAATTAAATGTTCGTTCCGTATTTCTCAACCCCCATCATCAAAAATTAGTCTTGTCTTTATATAACAGTGTTCAATTTTACTAATACACAACATACGGCTGTTTTTTGTTTTATAACCATAAGAACTTATTTTTTCCATTGTACCATAAGAATAATGCATAGGGTTCTCCCTCATTATTACTGCATCATAAATCAATTTTACGTTATTGTTTTTTGTCAAGTCTCCATTAGTATTTGTTATTACAATCACATCATTTAGTTTGTTATCGCTATAGGTGTCAGCTGTCACTAATACGCTGACCCTCACTACAGGTGAGTTTATATTATTATTATCAATATAATCATTATTTATCAAACAAAGTAAGTCTCTACTATTTTTACTGTAATCATTTCTTTCAATATTTATTCCCACTACTAAACTTTCATAATCTCTACTTAATCTGAACAACTCTATCACTTTATCTCGCTCATAATTACTTTCAATACCACAACATTTTATAATCTCACTCCACACAGAGGGCAATACTACTGTATTATTGAAACACCATCTGGCCCTACCAGATAAACACAAACAACTTATTTGACATTCTGAAGACCTTTTGTCTTCTACAAAAACTATTGAGGAACTCTTGTCCTCCATCAACACTTGTGAAGTCTCTGCTTCACATTTACCACAAGAAACTTTTGCCCTCTTTTCACACTCTACATTTAAACTATCTCCCCGTTCTTTCTCTACCTCATCAGTACTTATTATTACTTCATTACTAACGTCAATTAACTCTCTACTCTCATTATCACTACAACTATTACTCAACATATCACCATTAATTTTATTCAATAATATTTCACTCTTGTTTACGTCATCATGGCTAACAATATTTCTCCCAAGCTTATCTAGCTGTTGAATTACTTTAACGCTTATTTCATTTAGTTTATCATCAAAACAATTCTTTTGTTTGTCAGAACCACTCTTTACTTCGCTAAATTTAATATTTTGTTGCTCTAGAATTAATTGCAACATATTCATTACATCATTATTATCTACCGTTTGTTTGTTTTGGATAGGAGTTGATTGATATTCAATGTCTTTCATTACTTTTGATTCTGTTAACTGACTTTCTATGTTACTGTCAGTGAAGCTGACTTCATCATTATTTTCACTCGTTTGAATTCCTGAGTCGCCTTTATTGGCCGGCTCAGTTGACATATTTTCATACATCGATTTATTTTCGGCCTCACTGCCGACAACTACATCAATTTCATTTATTTTGTTCTCTACTTTCTCCATTATGAAATTAATTTATTTGCGCCCTTACTTCCAAATAACCTGTTCTGCAGCTTATTTAGGTCTGGCGAATGTAATAACAAATTACACTCGCCGTCCCTGTTCGGGCGCCAATGAAACTATATAAGTTACTTCAAATAATAAAATACTCTTCGAGTCCCTGTTCGGGCACCAATGAAACTACTCAATTACTTCAAATTAATAATTAACTCTTACCTTAGGTTCTTCCCAGGATCGTACAAACGAAAACAGCTGCAGAAAGGATTATTTGGATTTGATATGTGCAATAATTATGTTAACACATTTGATACTGTCTAAATCACATACTTATTTTATTTATCAAAAATTCACGCCTTTATTTTATGTTTTATAAACGATAGTACAACTGTTTGAAATTATTTCTTATCTCTATTGAGTTTTGTTTTGACTGCTATTATGAGTGATATTACTGAATAAATAAAACATTGGAAATGAACCAGTGTGTAACCTCTATATTACCACACACACTCTCATTCTGTTACATTGATCTTTAAATAAACTCCACCCCTTCGAGAACTCTATCGTATAAAGTATTGGTATTTTATATTTTCCTTGTATAGCGAACAATCACCGGTTAGTTGGAATTGGGTTTAATATGCATATTAAGTGTTTCTAGTTACCCATACGCTGCGTACTCATAGGGTTGGTTGCACGAACTGGTGTTGAATACTTGCTTCGATCTCACGCACTCCGGCACTCGTTTATTACGTTTACTGTTTGTGTTTAAAGGTTCTTACTGTTTTATTGGTTCCACATTATACAATATGATAAAGTCGGCCGACGTAATTTTTATTCGCACTAATATGTTGTAGGCTGGCCGCGCAATGTTATTTGAACACTTTTTTATAAAGGTTTTAATGCTTTAATAGATAGGCCGTTTTACTTTGCGGCCTATCTTGCACGCCCGAGGCCACTGATTTTACTTATAGAACTGTATGCTACACTTTACTGTCTGTTGTTACTTCTGTGGTGACAATCTGCATACTGTGATTCACAAGGACTGCTGCTGGGGCTGTTACGTAATATGTCTAGACAGTTGTTTAGGCTAACAGTGTGTTTTGCTGGTTAAACTGGGGCACCTCACAGGTGGAAGCTAACAATTGAAAATTGAAACTGAATTGATATAAAATAAAATTGAAACTGGGGAGCACACAATTGTGTACTGTTACAAGGTAAGGTTACTAATGCGTTGTACTGGTAATTAAACCATCGCTACGGACTCGTTAGCGTTAAATATTGAAGTAACGACACCAGTGTGAGGCGAACACACAATATATACACTTTTTACAGAGACGACCGAGTCTATTCGTTACAGATTGGCTTCCATCGCGGGGGCTTAAACGAGACGGACGTCCCATCATTCATTCGTTACAGATTGGCGACCAACTGGTGAGGCTAGAAAAGAAGACTAGCGGCGATTATGAGACATTCCATGGTTACAAGATATCAAACAAAGAAGGGAACTGAAGATACTAACGAAGAAGAAATGGAAGAGATTGAAGAAATGATCGGGGAAATGATCGAAGAGGATTCCCAAGAGGACCAACCGGAAGAACCAACCCAACCAGAACCGGAAGTGGAACGAATAGTCGGGGACCAACCAAGTAAACCCATTCAGAAGGAGGACCTGAGCCTGCAAGATATAATGAATTTCATAGTAGAAACTTCAAAGAAAACGAAGGAGGAAATTAATGGAAAAATAGATAAAAATAATGAAAAAATGGACCAGATGGAGGAAAAAATTAAAGAAAATTCAAAACGACAAATTGAGATTTTAAGGGAAGATATTGAAACGCTGAACAATAAAATTGAAGGAAATAATGAAACATTGAAGCAGAAAAACAAGAAAATGGAGGAACATAGTGATACTTTGCGGAAGAACCAAGAAGCTCTACAACAGTGATTGACGGAGGACATCCAAAGAAGTCATGAAGAACTGAAGGGAGAATTAAGATACATACTAATAGGACATCATGAAGAAGACAAACAGACAAAAACGGGGATGAACAAGAAATGGGAAGAAACAATTTATCCATCAGATCAACTTAATGAAACAGTAGATAGTGGTTTCACACAATTGAATGAAACACTAGACAACGCTTCTGAAGGTATCAATGAAAATATTGATAATAAAGAAGACAAAAGTGTATTGTTTTCTGAAAATAAAGATAACAACAACAATAAGAAAATTAAGCACATAAAAACCAACCATAGAAGAATAAAGAATCGAATAATTAAGAAGATTAAGAAAACAAAGGAAATAGGAAAAATATATAAAAAGAAACTAATCAAAACATGAGAAGAAGTGGAGATGATGAAACATGGACTAATTGAGGTGTTTAATTTTCCCCTTACCGACCAAAGCAAATTAATAAAATATAAAGACTGTAGGAGGACCTTAAAGGAAAAAATAGAAGGGAGTCACAACAAACTAGCGGAGGAAAACTTCAGCAAATCGATAAGAAAGTGGAAATTACCAGAAATAGAAATGCTGAATAAAAAACCAATGATAACATCAATGATGGAGGTAAGATTAACTTCTCTGAATAATGAACCACATAATAAAATGATGGAAGCAGTCATGGAGACAAATGAACATATGATATTAGAAGAATTATGGTACAAGATAGAAGATACCTATTACACAAGAATGAAAATAGTTCTACACACCGAGGTTATCCGAACCACAAGTGCAGAGGAAATGATGGACCATGCTAAACTAAATGATGGTAAACTAAGTGAAGATGAACACGCAGAGAAAAGGGACTGATTTTCAGGGTAATGACCAAGCAAAACAATGGAAGGGAAGGAGTATTAAATTAATTAAACCAATTAATAATAACCAAAACAAGAAACAAATGATATTTAAAGAAAAAACTTAAGAATAATTGACAAGAAATAACTAAACGACTAAGACGAATTAAATGAGAAGAGCTATCAAACCATAATCAATAAAAAGTAATTGTCCAGAATAAATGTAGAAAACCAAACATTTGAAGGAGAAAAGGAGAAGATCGCCAAAGTGTATTACATAATAAAGGATAGGAAGGACCTGGAAGATATTGTAAGCGAAATAGTGCTACAGCAGAAGCAAGACACCAAAATCTTAAACATACGAAGAAGACTGTTGGAATCTGTGTTAATTATAAATAACTTTTATTGCATACACAAAGATATACTATACTATTCATTAAAACCAAAAGGAACCAAGGAATATGGAAAATGGTAGTTCCAAAATCAATAGAAAACAAAATAATTAAAGATTACCATGTCAGATACAGACACATGGGAACACTCAAAATGGTAAAAGCATTAGAGGAAGAAATGTTCATAAAAGGTATAACTAAAAAGGTAAATAAAAACATTAAAACCTGCATAATATGTCAGATGGTCAAAACAAATAACGAGAGAAAGGATGGAACTATGATACCCATCACTTCAAACGCCAAACTGGAAAAAGTGTTTCTCGACTTATGTGGACCATTCCCCCACGTAGCAGAGGGAGACACAGGTACAAATACATAGTGATTCTATTGGACCATTACACCAAGTACACCAAATTATACGCTATAAACAGAGCCACAACAAATAAAATATTAGACATCATAAAAAATAAATACATTACAGAAATTGGAAAACCCTACATGATAATAACAGACCACAGAACACAATTCAAAGGGAAAAAGTGGAAGGAGGAACTATTAAAATTGAACATAAAAACATATAACATCTGTATACCACCCTAGCAGTAACCCCGCAGAAAGAGTGTTAAGAGAGGTGGGACGTATTCTAAGAACATATTGCAATGATAATCAAAAGGAATGGCAGAAATATTTAACTTCAACCGAAGTATTTTTGAATACAAGTTACCACCATTTTATTGAGAACACCCCATATTTAATGATGTTTGGAAGAAAACCCCATAGAAAGATACAGGAACTAATAGAATTTCCGAACAACCCAGAAGACCCGTATGATGAAAACAAATGGTACAGCCGAATAATGGAAAAAATCGAGAAACAAAAAGCAAAGTATTCTCAAAACCAACTTAAAACAATTAAATATAACGAGGGAGAAAGAGTATTAATAAAAAACCGTGAACTACCCAGTACGATTGAAGGTATAACAAAGAAACTGTTATTATTATACATAGGACCTTATGTCATCACCAAGGACAATGGTAACAATACTTATGAAATAAGTAACATAACCACCAAAAAGATAAAATAAGTGTATAATCAAGCTTCTATAAAAAAGTTTTACGAAGAAAAATAACCTATAATAAACAAATAAAGAAATACCAAAATTCAAAAGAAGTAAGATCAGCTTACAACAATATTTCGATGACTTATGAGGCCTAATATAAAATATTAAAAGAAGGAATAAGTTACAAAAATTCCTACAAAGTAAGATCACCTTACAAAAATGAATAAATGACATATTAAGAAAAAAAATATATGTATAAATATATAAGGAATAAGTTACAAAAATTTCTATAAAGTAAGAACAACAAACTTACAAGAATTATTCAAAGTAATATTTAAAACAAAACAAAATAAACAAAAATAAAATCAAGCAAAAACTGCTGGAAAAAAAAAGTATATATATTGCATATAAAGCAAATATACAGCAAATGGCTAAAGCAGAATATTGGTAAACAACCAAGAAAAAGAAAAAAGATAAAAGATGTCTAAGATAACTAAAATGATCACAAGAAGAAAAGAAAAACAAACTAATGAAAAGTTAGAAATGATGAAATTAACAACTAAATAAACTAGGTGTCCCTGAGCGTGGACAAAAAGGGGCGAAGTTCTAGACAAATTTGAAATTTTCCATTAAATATAGAAATGAATGTTTTCATATCTTAAAAAAATATTTGGGAAATGTGTTCAATAATAAGAATACAAATTGATGCAAATGATCAGTTATCCACTATATTTTATAACAAAGTATTTACATATAGCATGTAACAAATAAAAGTAAGACATTTAATCATAGTATACAATAATAACAATAACTTTTGAATATAATATACAATAATAATATATTTAATATAACAATATGCAGTAAATGGAAGTAGCATCTTGTTAAGATGACATATATTTTTTATAAGTATCATCTATTTTGTATTACATATATTCGACAGTCTCTGTAATTCATTTCGACGTGCATTCATCGAATGACTACTACTGTTAATTTTTTTCAAACGATCGAAGTTAAATGATGCTTTCAACAACAATCCACTCAAAGTTTTTACTCTCGATAATGCGACATAAGTTAGACCAACTTGGAACTCGTTGACACCAATGTCGACAATTGCTTTATCCAGAGTTATTCCTTGAGATCTGTGAATACTGATCGCGTATCCAAGCATAACAGGAAACTGCTTACGTGTACAACTGATTCCACGCCGTTTAAACGAAGACGTAATAGCCACAATAGGGACTGAGCTTCCATAAATAGTCGGACCAGTATATTTTTCAAATTGAACGAGAATGCATAATGGCATACGTTCACTATAAGCCTCGTATTCAATAGAAGGATCATAAATTATATCAGTAATTGTGCCAACTGATCCATTCGCGAGACCCTTGGCCACCAAAGATTTCGTCTTAAAATAATTCTGGCTCCCTTTACATAGACGTAATTCAGCAGACAATCCTTGAGCTTCATCAGAAGATGCAGCAAGGGCTTCTGAGCAGTTATGTATAGCTTTAATCAAGGCGATCGGTTGTTCATTTTTTGTAACTTTTCATAATTAAATTTATCAATATCAGTATTTTTTGCCATTATGCACACTGAATTTTCAAAAGACTTATCCCCAATATTATTGACAAAAAATCGAGAAGATAACAGTTGATGATCAAGCTCAGTAATACTTCCATTCGAAATCCTATTAAGAGTTTCTCAGAAAGATCGTTGTTCATCTCCCATTTGTCTCATTATTTGTGTTAAAAAAAATACCTTTTTGAACTGTAAATATAATAAACTTGACTGAATAGTTTTAGGTTTTTTCCAATAGTGTAAAGGCTATAATCACATACTGGAGGAAGTTGTGACCAATCGCCCACTAAATAAATGCAAAGACCTCCGAATGGCAGGTTGGCTAATTGTGGTTTAGCGTCTCTGAGTCTTTGATCAACTTTGAAAAATAAGTTCAACCCAAGCATACTGTCTTCATCTATAATAACAAATTTAATGTCTTTGAATTCATCTTCAAAAGAAATTTTAGCATCACTGTTTAATTGTGGTAGAGCGTTTCTCGAAGGAGGTATTCTAAGAGCTGAATGGAGGGTCTGTCCGTTAATATTATTCGCTGCAACACCTGTCGGAGCCATCAAAAGAGTAGCATTGCATTGGAAATGAGAGTTTATTCGATGAACCATCTCGTTGATGATACAACTTTTTCCTGTTCCAGCCTTACCTTGGACTATTGCAAGCTTATGTAAACAATTATTGTAATCCATTAGCTGTTGATCCAAAAAAGACAAAATGGCATTTTGTTGTTCATTGAAGTTGATATTCAAAGGTTCAAAGAATTGTCGTTGATTTACAATCGTTTCTCTACTTTTCTCAATGAAATCAGTGTTATCTTTTATATCTTGATAACTATGGTAAGCTTCGTTCCAGTCATGAAGTATATCGATGTCACGATTACCAAGAGTATCATAGGCTGGTAGGTCATTAGGCATAACTGCAGCAATTGCCATCCAGTCTCTCTCATTAAATATAATTTCATTATCATTATTTTCAAATTCATCTTCGTCTTCCACTGGCTGTAAAGACATATTAATCTGCTGAGGTTCCACAATGTTACTTCGTTGATATGCACTTTTCCAAGTTTCATCCTTATTTTTCAAATTTTGTTCACAATGCCAGGGTTTGTGTAGCATTAGCTGTTGTTTACAAAATAATTCGAAGCTTGATTGATTCAAGTTTTTATCAACCTTAGGACAGACTTGTACTATTTTATGTTTTCTGCAAATAACCAGTCTATTTCTACTTCCTTTAGAATATCTTTTAGCAAATTCTAACAAAGTCATATCTTCCATATTTAGTGGTCTCTGATTGTAGAATTCAATAAATGATAAGGCAGTACCATCGTCTTCAGTTTCCGGAATAGCAACATAATTTTCAAGTTTAATCACAAGTGTCTGAAAGCTTCTCGTGCAATGGAATAATGGAATACTCATAAGTATATGACAGGTTTCACAAGCTCCAATGTCTCTTTCGCCAATTATTTTCATCATTAAACTGGTGTACGCCTGGCGAACCTGATCATCAGAATTTCGCGATTACCGATTTCTTCAAACATTTCTAACAAATTTTTAGAAGTAGGTTCTGATTTTGAGGCGTACTTCGATATGTATTCAATTACAGCATATAATGACGTAATAATCTGGAAATCGGTATTAGCTCTCCATGTTTGAGTAATAAAAGAGTTGAATAGATTGAGTTTCTCATCATTTCTCACAGGAGTGTACACCCAATTTCCTTTACTATCTTTCAGTAAAGTCGATACTTCTTGAATTGCTTTAGGGAATTTAAAGCGACAGATAAATTCGCGACCATTCGGTTTCAGACAGTAACCTTTTGAGCACTGTGTATGTCGTTGGAATCGATTCAATAATTCAGAAATAGATCGGTCATCGTCAGTTACAACGTCACTTGATCTAATACGTGAAGGATGTATTGTTGCTGGTGGAATGGATGGCAATGGGTTGAACGCAGTTACTAACTTATTGTAGTACGTTGTTGCTTCAAGCAACTGTTGCTGAGAAGCAGCATCAAAAGTTCTAGGATCCGGAGCACCAGATATCCAAATAAGACCGCGTAAATGGCATGAACCACGATGCTGAAATTCGATCCGAAACCAATAATCGAGAACTTTGTATCGTTTGCATACCACGTTTTCAATGAAGTAACAGCTCGAAACGTGAAGTAATTTTCAACAATTAATGGATTTTCATTTATGAGTTTTTGTCGTTGTTGTACAATTTGAGATTCATTCAATAATTCCTCTTCTTCGAAATTACAGCCTATAAGACGTGCTAAGTCAGGCCACCAAAGGTCAAAGGTCAGCAGCACTCAATGTTAAGAAAGCTGTCGGTAGTATATCGAGCTGGCTTATCATCGACTCTAATTCACCTCTCCTTTGGAACCAATAAGAATTAGAACCTCGTATTTTAGAGCACCAATAATATAAACCTTTTACTATTTTTGGATTGTGTGACATTGCATCACGTAATTGTTGAATATTACCATGAAAATCAGATTTTTTAGCAAATATTCCTCCTCGTTTGATTGCATCAAACGTTGAACAGTATTTAGTGCAAAAAATCGGAACCGTGGATCTTGAGCAAAACAGCGATCTTTGTATTCCATTAAAAATTGGAAATATTCTAATGGTGTTATTTTCATGTTATTAGGACGAGTATTGTCATTCAATTCCGTAGAACCATAAGGAAATAATGCTGGAAAAGCCATAGTTATATATCCTTCACATGTAAATTCGTTGATAATGTTAGTACCTTTTGGCCAAGGTATAACATTATTTACATCAGATCGGATGCGGTCAACTTCTTGTAATTTAATATCATTGGGTATGACACTTTCATAAACATCATTACTTTCCTTTGAGTTATCATCCAACTCTGGTATTTCTACCGTTGGTATTTGATCTAAAATGCTACCTTCTATGGGAAGCTGAGAAATACGATCAACATCAATTGATATATCTGCACAGTAAAGATTGTTGGTTTTCAAAAAAGTTAGAGCAGTAATTACTTTATTTCGCCTAACATGGAAATCACGATGTTCATTCAAACCCTTTCGCCTCACAACGATTGTACTCAATGTAGATGGTATTCGAGGTAAACAACGAATTATTTCATCAATATTCTGTCCAACATTGATTATATTTCCTTTATACGCAAACTGACCGGGCAAACCACGTGATTTGATCCTGTATACACGTATTACTGGTTGCACTTTAGCTATAAGTTACTGCTCAATGTAAGTAAGTCCTTGAAGTTCAATCGGTACCATTCTTGGATCCATCTTATTTACTGCCGTAAATTTATGAGGCTGTTTTTTACATTGTTTATACGCATCAAAATTTTTACTTTGAATTACAGTCCTACCACAATTGTTACATTCAAAACAATTTAAATTCTGTAACTCTTGTTCAAACTGAATTTGTAGATTGCAAAACTGAGAGTTATCTGCACTAACCTGATCAACATTAGACAACACATGACTGTTTTGATTTTGTGAATCACTATATTGTTGTTGACGATAAGTCTGACGACTATGAATACTTCCACCTCGGCGTCTTTTAGGCATGATTAATTATTTCAACATATTCTGGGTTACACAAAAGCGAAAAGCAAAACGCACTCAAAGAAATAATTACAGCATTGTTGCAGTCGATACACCACATCTCAATGTGTAATCATGTGACTGCGTTAGAGTACACTCGTCGATACACCACGTGTCAATCTGTAATCATGTGACTGCGTTCGGGTACACTCGTTCACCGTCGGACCGATTCGGCGCCGTTGATGTAAGTTTCAAACGGTTTTAATTTAGCGGAATTAAACGAAAATGTGCACCCCGGAATATGTACAGAATGTACATATAAAGTTTGGTGGAGATTGGATAAGTAGTTTCGGTCTTAATACACTATCGTTTTAAATGGTTTTAATTTAGCGAAATTAAATGATTATTTAATTTAGAATCGACCAATCTTCACAAAAATGAAAATATGCACCCCTGAATATGTACAGAATGTACGTGTAAAGTTTGGTGGAGATTGGATGAGTAATTCGGAGGAGTATGCGTCAAAAAAGTGCAAAGTGGCGGATAGAGGGGCTTCGCCCCAATAAAGAACAATCAACTGTATGAGTAAATAACAGTATATAGTAAAGGTACAGCGGAAGGAAGAATGAAGAATGAGCTAATATGATTGAAATAACCACTAAGTGGACAATCCCAAAAAATATTATTATTATTAATTTAAGTCACGAGATGATGAAAAAGGTATTTAAGATTGACTGAGAATAGGTCCAGCAATCAAATTCACTGAGCAGAGATGATGTTCCTCTGGTCTCAGAAAAATGGGTAGTAATGGAAGAAACCAGCTACTAAAAGTTAGGGAAAAAATTATATAAAAGGGAGAACGCACTAAGTAAAAACGGATCTAAATAAAAAGGAGTGAATCAAGTAGGAATAGAAATAAGAATGAAGAAACAAACAAGAAAGAAAAGGGAAAAGATTATATATAACTGATAATTTCATAAAAAACTATGCTATTGTTTTATCAAAATGATCAATTTTGAAGGAGAGGCATTATGTTACAACACAAATAAGCCACCCCAATACCAGGGATAAAAAAGATGAATCTGAATATAAAAAAGTAATTCGTATAAAATAAAATGTTTAATATAAAGAAAATAAAATGACGATGACACGACAAACGACGACATGACCTAACCCAAGTGATTGACCAAAGAAAAAGAACCCAAAGGAGGAGGAAAACACGAAAACAAATAAGAGAGTGATTGACCAAATAAAAAGAACCCAAAGGAGAAGGGAAAAGACGAAAACAAACAAAAATGAAACAAAATGAAGGAATTGAATGACTCAATGCAACACAATAAAATAAACCCAAAGGAGAAGGTGGAAAACCAAGATATAAATGAAATACGCTGGAAGTGAAGAAGGAGAAAAAAGGAAAAAGAAACAAACCAACGATAAAGGGAAATAAAATGAAATCAAGTGATAAGGCACAAACCAGTAATATAGAATACAAGCAGGAGAAATGGTACACTCAAATGTAATATTGGAAACGAAACCAATAACTAACCTAAGTAAATAATAAATATTATTATCAGTTAATTGATAAAGGTAACTGATATGTGATGAAACCCAATTAAATACTATTAGAAATAAAAATACACTAACCCACAAATTAGAGTTAGATGTAATGATGAAATCGATACAGACATAAACTTGTTAATATTATTAATGATATTTGTAATGAAGAGATAGTAAGGTAGTGAGAAAATAAACTTTAGTAAATAAGAAAGAGAAAGTAATTACAGGGATTACCCATTTAGAAACACTTAAAATAAAAACATTTTAGGAGTGCAAAAGTGGAAGTGTAAAAACCCCAAAGTAAAGTGATAAAGAAAAAAACACTAAATAAATTATAATAAACAATAGATAATTTAAAAGTGAAGGTAATGAATAAATAAGAATAGTGTAAATTATAGTATTATGAAAAATAGTGAAAGATAGAAAAAACACTTAGTAAATCAATAAGAAACACTAAATGATTAATGGTGAACTATATTAGTAATTAAGAATGTTGTTAAGAATAGTATTAGATGTAAACAATTAATTAAGAAGTAGTGAACACTGAAGAGTGATGATAACAGTATTAATTAAAAAATAATCTTATTGTTAAGTTTAATTGAATACAATTGTAGTTAAAAGGGAGAATCCCATGAAAGAGGAAACAGATAGTGTTACCATGGAATGAAAGTAAAGATTATGTAAAAAAATAAGAAGTTAAAAACAAAATCAATAAACACCCCATGTTATAAGGGATAATTATTTAAGTCAGTTCAAAAGGTGTGATGTTGTTTAACACCCAAAAAATAGTATAAAAGGAAATGAATTGTAAACTAACACTACATAATAATTGTTTAATCAAATTTATGAATAAGATATGGCTGGAGGAATTGTACAGACCATAGGCCTAGATGTTATATTTTATGTGATAAAAAATAATAAGTCATAGCCATATTGTTAGCAATGGCAAGTTAAATAAACATGCAGAACTTAGAAAACGAGAAAATCAGTTGGTAAATAATTAGCAATCCATGATGTGTAAAATAATATAAAACATACAAATAACACAAAAACAGATCCAAAACAAATCAACAAATAACACAACCAATTATAATAATAAAACAAAACTCATTAGGTTAAAATGAATGTAATTTGTAGGAAATAAGTAAATATAATCAATGGCTACTTAGGCCTAGGAAATGCCTAACTGTCAAAAACAAACAACTACAAATTGTATGAAATCAACAAAGAAATTAACAAATCCAAGGCAAATAACCAACCAAGTATAATTTGTAAATCTTGTTAAAAGAAAAATGTTAGTATAAGGACTTAAATTAAAAAAGAAACATAATTAACAAATGTTAACTGTGACGATTTTATTAATAAAAAAAAAAATAAATAAAATAAATAAGAAGGAGAGAGATTTATTTTTAAATTAAAATCGCACATTTAAACAAAGTTTAAATCCCTAAGGTAACACAGAAATAATAATAAATAAAGAGCTTAAAACCAAGCGGAATGCGAGTATTAAGGTAAGGAAACGCCCTTTGATAATTAACCATGCTTTGACATGCGGAAACCGGCATCATCACGCAGAATACCCGTAAATAAAACTAATAAAAGTAGAAATTACAACTCGATATAAAAAACAAATGTATACAATAATTAACTACGAAGTAAAGGATACCGTAGTATAATTAAATATGTCAAAGATTAAACCGGTAGATATTAATCGGAATGTGGAACTACTTTTATGGTGAAGCGTAAACAACGCGAAGTTACTTTACCTGCCCCAATAAACAAACCCCACTTGTTATGGAGCGCTCACGCCGTAAGCTGCGCACAGCGGTAATATGCACCGATGACAATATTTTGGTTTTTCCAAGTGAATAATCTCAGTTAATATATATATATGTTTTACTAACATTTGTGCGTCTGTCTTAACAAATTTTATCATCATTCTCGCGTCTGTTACATTTTAATGTCCGTATATCGGACGCCAAAATGTAATCCCTTATAGAAAATGTGTAGTGTGGAATAAAAGTTTATAAGTTCTACAAACATCCTTTATGTGTACATCACTAATGAATTATCTTAATTTTTTTAACTTTCAACTCATTATTTTGGCACCACGAATTTTTAAATTTTTACCTGCGGGTGCCAAATTGACAGACTTTTGAAAATTGATATTCAATATGTAGTTCATGGTTTGTCCACCACGTAGTACTACCATCGTCTGTATACATTCTACGCGCCTTTTTTTCATTTCGTTTACAATCATTGTGGAATCCGTCGATATGGCAACACTGTCATAGCGTAAACGCACAGGGTCAAATGACAATCGCAATCCAATCCAGATGCAGACTGTGCTAAGTGGGTCAAAGGTTATGTCCTTTTTTATTTATTTGCTTCGTTTCTCTCATATTCTCATGTTCATTTTATCAGTTAATTTTCCCACTTACCTCATTTTACTTTCTCTTACCTTCCCCAGTTTCGACTTTATTCTCTTTATAAATCGTTTGATTATGTGCTTTACAATAGTACAAGTCTTGAATCAAAAGAGAAAAAGCGGTAGAGGAAGAGGAGAGTGATCGGGGGAAAAACGTTAAACATTTGATTCTTCACAACAGTTTAATTTTTGTGTGAAGAAAGAGAAAGTGTGTGTGTGGGTGTGTGTGTGTGTGTGTGTTGAGAGAGAGAGAGAGAGAGAATAACATTTATATTAAAAAGTTATATATTTCTGTCGAAGGGTTAGAGAGAGGTAAAACAAAATGACACATACTGTGGGAAAGAGCGAGTGAGAGGGGCTAGTGACAGAGTAAAAATATTTGAAATTTGATTGTCATTTGCAATTTAATTTCTATTAGAGTGTGACGGGGGGGGGAGACAAGAAGGCGAGAGAGATAAAGTAAAAAGAACGCCTAGTACGTGCATTAGCGTTACTACCTAGACGTCTGAGGAGGGGGAGAGGCTATTGAATGAATATGCGACTGTTAAGCTACGTTTACACTCCGAGAAAATTTCGACAGGAAACACGCAAGCAGTGTCCAGTAGGTGTTTGCACTAAGACGCAGTTTTTACCGCGAGAGATAGTGGAAATTTTCACTACATGTTTGCGTGAGCCAATGTCGTAATTTATTTCGACAGATGTATGAAACTCCGTTTACGCCAGACAGTAAGTTTGGGCAAGTAGTCCTGTCGCAATTTTTTTAGCCGAGCACTCTTCAGAGAAGTGTCAGCCACATGGCACGATGTTTATTAAAACAGTAAATTAAAAATAAATAACTATTGTACGTATTCTTTTATTTTCCAGTTACATGATTGTGGAATTAGATAAACTAAATTATTGATTTAGTAAGTATGGTGTTAAGTGAAAAAATATATGATTTTCTTTTTGAGACAAGGTTGAATTTTCATATTGTTTTTTATGAATCATCATGTCAAATATATTAAGCATGTATAGCTGCTTGGTGACTGAACAAACTAAACAAATGAAATAACTTGGCTTTATAATAGACAGTAATCTCTCATTGGAAAGTTTTATTTGTAACCTGAAGAAATAGTTGTATACATTCTTACAGAAATTCTATTTATTTCGAGATTTTTTCCCGAAAATAACTATTTCTCGATAACGTCCAGATAAGTTCTGTGATCAATTCACGGCCGGGTATTTGGTTAGTTCGAATTGCTTAATACAATTGTCATGTGTAAAAGTTTTCATACTGATGACTAACAAATTTGTTTTGTGAAGGTATGCAGCAATTGTTGTCAGATGTGGTACTATCAAGGAGAACTATGTAATAACAGACATCAGCTGCCTTGTGTATAATACGCACACAAGCAGTTGAAGACATAATACGCAATCCTTTTGAATAAACAAACTCGTATTCATTCGGTGTGCGGTTTTGCGTAAGGAGTCACAGCTGTTATGTGATTATAAACACCAGACAGGTTGCTGAACGAAGAAGGCAATGCTATATCCCCGTAAAAACGAGTGATATTTTAAAATAATAATGTGCATTTTAGATAAATTATTTACATTTTCTGATAAACCTAATTTTTACCAATAAATTATATGTAACAGTCTAACAAGTATTTACATTACTACTCCTACTTTATTACATATTTGCACAAATACTTCAGAAATATTTAAGTGTTCACGTAAATTTTATAAGAACAAAAGTAGGCCTAACGATCTCTTAATTTAGTGTTTATTTGTTTAAAATGCTTTAAGCTTAGCAAATATTCTGTTGCCAGTATTGTATTAATGCTACTAAGTTTATGACCGGGAATAAACGCGTGAATACACGCGCGCGCGCGTGCATACACACATAAAAACTCGTGACATTTCGACAGTATGATGTTGAAGACTCCAATCATGGATATTTTATAGATACAACCTTTTTTAGTCTTTGCTTATTGTGGGAAACATATTGTATAGAATACCGTAACGTTAAACGAAATGTATTTATTTTATTCAGCTGTTAAAATAAGATACTTAAATTCAATTGCGTTTTGTAATGTATTTGTATTAAGTATGAACTACAAAGTTCTAATTTAAATTAAGATTAAAAGTGCCGTTGATTCACAAGAATTTACTGTCATGTGTTCTTCTCTGATACGCTTTAAATAACAAAACTTGTACTTTAAAATTTACAATTCAGGTCAAATCAGGTAGTAATCCAGTCCAGTTCTCGATGTGCCACTATTAAAGAAGGAACATAATTCTTATTACATATAATGAAGCTTTTTAGACCTGGTATTACTAGATGGTAAGTAAATAATCAAATTGTTTTATACAATTTGTAGGTTCCTTGTCATTCAGTTCATTCTATTTATTATCAAGTTAAAAACATTCGCTAGCATTTTGTATTTAATTCCTTCAAAAAAAAAAAAAAAAAAAAAAACACTCGAGAGGAAGTTTTTAAAACGGTTCGAGTAGTTTTCAGTATTGTTCTTTTGGAAAATAAGGACATTACAACATTACAGTATGTGTTATGAATACCAATTTGTTTTAAGTTCTCAAAAAATCAATACTCTGTATTTACTAGGTGTGTCCGTAGTACTGGCTTGAGCAGAAGCATGACAATCAGAAGCCTACTGTTATCATGATAACTGTTAACTTATTATAACTTTATATTTTGTAACAATTTGTTACTATGTTTGCTATGTCCCAACATTAAAAGTTATAAATACATTTTTAAAACATTCCGCTATTACACTAAGCATTTTATTATGACTTCCACTTTTTGTGTAGAGTGTGATAAGTGTACTGAAAACATATATTAAAGAAACGGTAGATCACTATTTGGCAGTATTGACACTACTGAAGTATATATCTGAAAATTGTATGAAGCCAACCTCATATTTTAATATATTTTATTACAAATTTTATGTCTGTATGGATATCCAAATATTCTTGTAACCGAATTACTCTCGGTCCCAATTTGTTATGATAGGGTACTGATGCTCTACTTTGATGCAGATCACTATCAAGACTTTGTATAAGCATAACTTATTTTTTCCAGCCTTATGATTTTTTTAAATTGAAAAACGTTTTTACTCTCTTGTTTTCTTAGTATTTCCTGCATCACCACTCTTAGGCTTTAAAATTCTAACTTGAATGTGCCCATAAGATTTTTAAATTTCAAAAAGATTAATGCTAATGTTTAACCAAATTATCATAATTATTAACAATTTATAATTCTCAAATAGGTAAAAAATTCTGACTTATTCATTCAAACTGCAGTTTAACGTTGAATTAGCTACCTTTATTTTGAACTTTTGAAGACTCCATTATATTAGAATTTTGAATTTTCAAAATTTTCGTATAATTTTTTTTAATCATAAAGTTATCATTGATTACTTTCTCAAAAATTATTTTTGTTTAAAATTGATATAATTATGTACTCTGCTTGTAATAATCTAAATTGAAATGTTCTCTCTACACATTATTTAGCTTTCTAATAATTCATCACATCAAGGACATTTCAGTAACTATTTTTTTATTAATATATTAATAAGAACCATATTGGATATCTTCACTAAACTCATTTACCATTCCATAAATTAGAGGAAAAGCAAACGTCAAAAGTAATAACCATCATCATGATCAGCAAGGGATATACAAAAGTAGTTTGTTCCGGGCCCAAGCAGATAGACTAGAGCTGGTTATTCCAATGCTTCTTGGGACGCCCCACACCTCTCCGTCAATTTCTGCTTACAATTTTCAATAGTTGTTTGAGAATGCTTCAGTCATCGCTTCGGTTAAAAGTTCCAACCATTTTAGCCTATAATGGGCAGTCCTATCAAATATACATATAATATTCAGTTCCTGCCGTACATCGCAATTTCTTTTGCGATCAGCATTTGTGAAGAATATATAATATCACGCGTCTGAGACCGCCTGAAAACGACTGCTCTGGGAATTCGTTCTTATAAGTCGGAATTCTCAATCCCATAGACAAGGAAGAGTCACCTTGTAGAACTTCAAGCGTGTTTCTTTACTCGCTGATTACAAAATTGGGTTGGGTACTCGTTGTACCTGATTAACTAGGTACCTGTCCTCAAATTCTTAGTGTTGGATGAAGTAATGTTAGCTCTCAAAGAAGCCTTCAGCCTCTCTCCAGCCAAGACGGTTCTCCGTGATGAAGTGCCATATCTTACAAGAGGTTACCCGTTACCCTTCTGATGCTCAACTGTATAGATTTAGACCGGAAGGTCGATAAATATTTTTTGGAGAGCAATATTAGCCAACAGTACTAAGTTGAGGCGTAAGGGAAATGATTCTGAATTGTCTTATCTTTGGAATATTACAGGCGCGAATCAAGTTGGATTTAATGGGTTGTACTATTGTGTACAGGGAAATCTGGTTTCTTTATTATGATAAGATAGTCAGTTTATGTGAGACAACCTACAGAAATCTGGCTGGACGTTAAGCCCGAAGGTGGCAACCCCACTATCGCATTGCCGTGCGATAAGCAAGTAACATATTCAGGAGACATATTAGTTACCAAACTGTCGCAAGCAAGATGTAACCGGAGAAAAAACGTCAAAAGTGCCTTCCAAAAAATTTTAATTTTGCGTATTTATACAGAATAAATTTGTAATGGAATGCTCTAACAGAAAACCTATATTTCTCTCACGTTATTTATAATTTTTCTCTCATTGTGTTGCATACCGTAAGTCGTATTTAAAAAAATATCAATTAGCCTATAATGACATTGCACATTTAGTTGCCATGGAAATTTGTAAACGAAGATATAATGAAAGAGAAACTTGTACTTTACTGTGTCTAAATAACACTGTTGTTTCTATGATATTTAAAAATTGTTGTTTTCGTATAAATAATAGTTTTATATAATTGAAAGTGTTTTATATAATAAAACAGAATGGAAAATTCAAGACAATACAAAATTATGGGCGTGATGAGATATAAAACAAAGAGCAGGCAAAAGGCTAAAACAAATGTTGAAGGTAGAAGTGAAATAAAGCAAAGATAAATAAGGAAGACCGATTCAAAGATACAAACTTAGATGGGAAAAGGTAGTATATTATTTACCATCAGGGTATAACACACGAAACTGCATCAAACACAGTAAAACTAACAATTTTGTTTAATTATAAGTGAGGTCTTGTATTAGGCAACAGTAAAAACGAAAGAGCGGATTCTTCAACGCGCACAAAACGTTAATGTTTTAGGAAAAATAAACTGTTTGCCCAAGAGTGTCCTCTTTAGTTAGGATCTTTTAGACTAGTTATACTTTTTGTGGTTCAAACGCCTCTAATCGACACCATATCTAGAAGATTCATATTCCCGTTTATTTAACACAATCCGCTACGTGAAGCTATTCAGTAATCTGTTTTTCAATTCAACGTTAATTATTAAATTTAATTTACAGTAATTATTAATGAAACTTTGATTTACTTTCACAAATTTACAAAATATTGTTAATGCCTTTATTTCAACAGCTATTTGCGAGCGGTTTGACAGATGCAGTTTGATACATGCAGTAGGCTCAGGTATTTGCCTGTGTTGAGTTGAAAACTAATTACTAGCTTTGGAGAGGCAGTTAATCCCTTGACATTTTCCGTAGATGCGCCACTGCCTAATTTTATTTGTAAGAAGTACCGAGGATTCCTATGCCGTACCCCCTTGCAAACCAATGTTCACGTGTGTTAGTCTCGTATAGGCTATACAAAGATTCTATAGATAATAATGCTTTATTTATAAAATTTAAAATGCTCAAGAACTGGTGTAGCTATCTCGGAAAATAAAAGCGTAAGTAACGCAGTATTAGGTCTAAGCTAGCAGCGGGAGTTCACTAGTTCTTGAACTACCCCTTCTCAACTCTTTACGTGAATACATACAGAGCAAGTAAATGACTCAATTTTGGAGTTTGATGACACACGTTAAGAAGAATTGTATGCAATACTGGAAAGAGACAGTAAAAAACTGTTAACGCAGAGTAACTATAATACTTACAGATTTAAATACAAAAATTAAAAGAACGGCTAGAGAATCAGAATTATGGAAAAAATGGATTAACGTCACGAAATGAATAGGTGAACAATAAATTTACTTCAGTTCTGATAACAACTTTTATTATTTGTAAGCCAGAAGTTCATCATCACGTAAAGTTATGTGTTCATGACGTTCCCCTAGTGGTAGCTTTCGCAATCAAGTAGACTTCATCTTAGTTATCACTAGGTGGACTCTACCTTTCCAAACAATTAAAGACTCTACGAGCTCCCCAGAGAAAGATGTTTACAGTAACCAGATTCTTGCAGCTAAAGTAGAACTAAACCTGGAAAGGCGTACATCAAAAGAAAGTCATACAAACATGATGGTGTTTAAAAACAGACATGTATAAGCAAAATGAGGATATAAGAGTGAAGAGGAAAATTGTCGTTCGGCAATAAACCTATGAGGCATGCAGAGAGCGCCTAGCTAAAAGCAAAAAGTATATGATAAGAAGAAACCTCTAGAGTAACAAAAAACCCGTAATTTTAGTAAAAATAGATCAGTGAAGATACGTGTAACACAATACAGACAGAAAATGGGACTACACAATTAAGAGACACAATAGGTATCCTCAAATAAGCAAAGCCGGAATACAGCAATGTAGGTACGACACGAATAAATACGTAAATAAAATCTAGAAGGATTAAAAACAAATAGAAACAAATATCAATTATAATGTGAACAAACAAAACATTACAAGAAAATTTGTAACAAATAAAAGAATGGACGATGCCAATAAAAAAGAACAGCGGAGAAGCTACTGCAAAAAACCTATTCAAAGATAAACGCATAGAGAGAGAGAGAGAGAGAATACAGGTAACTTTACTTTTGACCTGTAAATCAACATTACCATGCAATATTAATAACTAATGTTAATAATAGTAACTACATAATAATGTTTAATAATAATGTTCAGTTCAGCGGTGCAACAACCCATTACTGAGTCAAGGCGTCCTCAAAGGTATCCTCCAGCCTCTGCCAGTTGTCCCGGTCAAATGCAGCTGCTCTCCAGTTCCGGGTCCCAAGGATATGGCTCACATCGTAGTTCACACCGTCTTCCCAACGTAGTTTGGGTCTACCAACTCTCCTGGTGCCATAGATCTGTTCTGTGAGTGCATTTCTTGGTATTTCATTCTCCCCTATTCTGATCACGTGTCCAGCCCACCTGAGTCTACCAAGTTTTATAATTTTCACAATATCTGGTTCATTCAGAAGAGTGTTCAGTTATTGGTTGGTTCTTTTCCTCCATTCACCTCCTACACATATTGGACCAGATATACTGCGGAGGATTTTGCGTTCATGAACCAGCAGGATTGACTCAGACTTTCTAGAAATGGTCCAGGTCTCAGAACCAAAGGTGAGAACTGGGCGGATCAGTTTTTTATACAAAAGTAGCTTGATGCTCTTGGCAGTTATTCTGCTCTCTTTGGGGTCTGAGACCAAAGAAGCACCTATTAGCTGAGGTGATTCTTCGCTTTATTTCTTCTGTTGTTTCCCCATCGGAGTTAACTTTTCATCCTAAATAAACAAAGTTTTTGACTTTTACAAAGGAATAGATGCCAATTTGGATGTGCTCTCCTTCTCTAGCCTCCTGTTCTGTAGCCATGTATTTTGTCTTGCTTTCATTTATTATGAGACCCAGCCTACTTACAGGACCTTCAAGAGCAAGAAAGGCTTCAGTGACTGCTCGAAGGGACCTCCCGATTATATCTAGGTCATCGGCGTATCCTAGGACCTGCACCAACCTGTTGAATACAGCCCCGGAGGAATTATTCCAGCATCTCTCATAGCTTTTTCTAAGGCAAGAACGAAGAGGAGGCAAGCAAGAGCATCGCCCTGAAGGACTCCCTTTCCATAGTCAAACTCTCCTGATAAGTCATTCTGAATGTTCACTATGCCATTCACTGTCAGCATTGTCATCCTACACAATCTTATTAATTCTTTGGTATGCCCAGTTCTTCAAAAGCAGTGTAAAGTTCTTTTCTATCAATGCTGTCGTATGCATTTCTGAAATCTATGAAGAAGTGATGGGTTTGTAGTTTATGTTCCCTACCTTTCTCCAGAAATTGTCGGAGTGTGAAAACCTGTTCTATTGTCGATTTTCTTCTTTTAAATCCACACTGATATCGACCAATCACCCGATCAGCATATGGAACATATAACTGTCTTCTGCCAGGCTGTTGGCAGTTTCTCTTCTATCCATATATCAGTGACAAGGTGTTGAAGGGTTTTAACCAGCTCTGGGCCATCGTTTTTGCAAAGCTCCGCAGGAAGATCATCAGAACCAGGAGCTTTGTTGTTTTTAAGGCTTTCTATTGCAGCTATCATATTATCTTCATCCGGAGGCTCGATGTGTTTATGTTCCTCTAGCACAGGTGGTACATAGTTGTCCACCTCGTCATTCTTAGAAAGAAGAGCTTCAAAGTTCTTGCGCCACCTTTCGAGGATCTTCCCCTTTTCTGTAAGTAGGGTGCCATCAGTGTCACAACAAGGTGTTGTCCTGGGCTTAAAGGGTGTCCTACCTCGGTTTACCTTATTGTAGGATATTCTGATTTCAGTGTAATAATAGGAGTACGAACATGTCAGCCTACCAACACGTTTGGTGGAAAGGTAAAAACAGACAACTGTTGTACAGATAATTAAGAAGTTGCATTAGGTCAGACGTAGATCTGTATATATGTGTCAGCCAAAACAGTAGTACGTTTTGTAAACATACATGGCTGTGCCATTACACATTAGGAATGTTATTTGACCTGGAATACTCTTGGCGGGATTCTGATGAATGAGAAATCTTATCTCTGTGCTGGAGACCTGTGGTGTTATGCTGAATAGACACAACACATTATCACTATACACAGCAGTGGCTGACGTGTATTAACCATTTCTGAGTTTCCGATGCCACAACCCAGATTAAACTGTACATAACGTTTGTAGAAAAGGCTAGTGTCCTTCATACTTCATAAACACTTGAGAAATTTTATTGTTTCTTACAGAGGCACCCTTAAGGTTGTCCGGCAGGTGTAAATGCACTTAAGTTCCTTGGCTCATTCTTGAACAAAAATGAGGAAAAGAAATAAAACGAATAAGGAGAGAGAGAGTGAGTGAGTGAGAGAGAAAGAGAGAGAGGGAGAGGGTAGAGAGAGGGGGGAGTGAGTGAGAGTAAGGAAATGAGAGAGAGGTACAGTGACGGAGGGCAGCTGTATACATTTTTGACGATACTTCATTATTTAGAAGTCACATGATATAATTTGCAAAGAGCATCAATTAAACGCGCGGCAGCACGCTACATATAATGCGACACAATACGTTACGTTTGTACAGTTCACGTAAGTTTCTTTTTGGTAACTACTATGTTACTTTTTATAATATTTACTTGAGTACTTTATAATTTATAACAAATGTGTTACATTGCGTTATAATCGTTTATTTAAGTACTAAGTAGGCCTGTAATGAGAGCGCTGATGTTACTTGATATAGGCCTAAGTCTATGAATTCCTACCTGTGCTTCGATATTAGGTTACTAATTAATGATGGGTGCATGTTCATAATAGTTATGTTATATCTTATAATGTGTATTTTATAATCATTTAAGGAATTTTGTATTCTGTTAAATAACCATATTTAATTACTTTTGTACAAAAATTTTGTTTGTTAGTTTGTAATGCTCGTTAGTTAGTTTGTTCCCTTGTAATACTAAAACGGCTGGGCCAGTTTTGATCCACGAGGTATGAAGTCACTTGTCTTGATTTTAGAAGTGTCAACAAAGATATAAAATTTTGGAAAATGAAATGGCGGATGCTACAAACCATATTATGTAAAATTTAGGCAATCCTGTCAGGCTGGAATAATAACTATTTTTATTAATAAAGAGCGTATTAAAAGATGATTACAACAAATGTGTTGCGTTCATCAACATGAGTAAATGTGTGTTACACTGATTTTTGTAAGTATGTTACAATTGTTAGACTATGTCTTCATGTCAATGACCTTCACGTTAGTAATTTATTGTTTAAATTGCACAAGAAGAATCTATACGCAAAAGGTTATACGAATAATTCTTGCCTACAGGTTGCATTACGGTACTCGGTACTAATTTATTCTATCGGGTTGACTTCACAGTGATATTGATGGAGTAAGCCAGCGCACAAGACATTCATTTTCGTCAGTTAAATTGTCAAACAGAATTATCGCTGTTGCACACCACTACAGAAAAATTATTCCGATTTGTGCTTTCAAGCTTCTCAGCTCATCTGACGGATTTCCGATCTGACGATGAGCTGAGAAGCTTGAAAGCGCTAATCGGAACAATTTTTCTATAGTGGTGTGCAACAGTGATACGGATTTCCGATCTGACGATGAGCTGAGAAGCTTGAAAGCGCTAATCGGAATAATTTTTCTATAGTGGTGTGCAACAGTGATAATTCTGTTTCTGATTATAACCGCTAACACAACTATCTTAAGTAAAGTTAAATTATCATCATACTCGCTGAATATTGCCTTGTATGTCTCCTATAAATGCAATAATTGATTATTCAGGCCGTCCTCTGGAAAATTTATCCCTTTTGCCTCAAACCAATTCATACTTTTTTCCCCTATAAGATGTCGTTGGTACTGCTTTACATTGAAGCAAGACATTGCCCTTAACAAGAACAGAATTGTTTTTAAGATATGGTGCCTCTACACTATTGTTCAAATTCTGGATCTCCGTACCATCACTGTAATTCGCAAAATTTTTCTGGCAAAAAAGAAAATTGTTCGTCGCCTGTAAAAAAAAAAAAAAAAAAAAAAAAAAAAAAAAAAAAAAAAAAAAAAAACACAAACCAAAGCGTTCTTAATTTCATGTCCTTCAGGCCTATTAGGACTACCAGTCTAGCTTTTAATCCAGCTTGAGGAGTTTTGATAGTCGTGTTCCACCACATATTATTCTGAAAGACTCCCATTAACTGTAGTGTTACATTTATCATGCGGGCAATTAGGCCACCATTTATTGAATACTGAATTTCCAGATGTTTCTTCTATGCCCACTACGACCATCATTAGTAGTGCAAGAACAAAGATAAAATACACATTTATTAGATATAACATAACTACTATGAACATGTAGCCATCATTAATTAGTAACCTAATACGAAGCACAAGTAGGCCTACATAGACTTATACTAAGCAACATCAGCGCTCACATTACAGGCCTTAGTACTTAAATAAACGATTATAACACGATGTAACACATTTTTTATAAATTATAAAGTATTATACAATATAAAGTGCCCTGAGATTGTGTGACAGTTGCAATGAAACAAGACGTTCGCTTTAAACTAAAAACAAAGGGAAACAAAAAAACATGAGATAATTGAGACTGACATACACTATCTATACTATTCTCTCTATCTACCCCTGTCTCTCTTTTTATCTTTTGCTCTCTTTCTATCTGTCTGTTTACCTACCTATCACTTATATAACTACTTGTATAATTACTCGTATTATAAAGAAACATTTGGGTTGGAGCTACTAGAAGTCGCCGGATACCTGCACTGGTTGTAAATCCAGGAAAAGGTTATTTTATGATACTGTTCTCTGACATGTCTATTGTTATATGTGGTTTCTCCAAAGGTTATAAACGTATGTGGCTACCAAAAGTGGCTTGAGAGACATTTTTCATGCAGCCCGATATTTTCATGCAGAGAATGACGCAAATGATAAAAGATAAATGTTGTTACTTGTTTCAACTGTTGCTTCACTTACTAAAAGCGGCCAGTGAGACCTTGTCGTTTTTTTACATCTATGTTTATATCTTTAAATCTATTTAATTTTGTTTAACATTCATTCATCAGAGTTGTGCACATCCGTATCTTACTAAAATGGAATACAAAAGTGTTAATAATTTTCGGTGTTTCATTAAAAAAAAGGTTTCAGAAAATGTGTGTGTGATTGAAATCTTCTTCCGTTTTCAATAGAATGTGTAAGGTGTGATGGTAATATGTTAAAAAATGTGAATGGACAAAAAAACGTCACCTTCGGATGTGGTAGATGGAATTGCTGAGCTACAAAAAACATACATGATGACACTTTTTTCGGAAAAGCGTGTGTTCCTGCATTATCTGTAGCCTATTCTGTGTGTTAGTCGCTTGGATTTTGAAATATCAAATTTCAGTCATTTCAAAAGAGCTCGACATAAACAGGAAAACTACGTGAAAATTAATAAATGAGTTCAGGGAGATCCTTACTGTCTGGGTGATGGATACCAGCTTAAAAATTGGCGGCCCGGGAGATACTGAAATTGATGAAAGTGTGTTCACGTGAAGGAAGTACAACAGGGACCGAATAACCAAAACTCGGTGGGTACTTGCGGGAATTTACAGGAGAATAAAGAAGTGGTTCCTAAAGGTGGTGGATAAACGCGATGCAAACACACTACATCGTGTAATTTTAAATAATATAGAACCAGGAACCACTATAGTTGCAGATATGTGGCGCGGCTACATCTCGCGAGTACCCATACATACCCAAATGCAGAGGGGCACCCAGGATTTTTTCGAGGGGGGGGGGTTGAAAACTTGCGAACAAGGTGCAATTGGTTTCCCTCATTATTTTCTCAACAAGCAGGGATTGTTTTTTCCTATAGGAACGACAACACGTAACTTATTGGGAGTCAATGCTGCAAGTGCAAGTAAAAATGATCCTTGCTTCATGGAATTTCACTCATGTATTTTCCATCTATAATGCCACGTATAATGCTGAAAAAGAGTCCTTCTTACACATAAATATTGCACAGGTAAGAATCAACACACAATGTTTGTAGGAATCACGAGTAAAAACCACGTAATCACAAGGCTTAGTAATTTGCATGTGGTGACTGAATAATATAAATTACTTAATGAGTAGACGGTGACTTTATTGAAATAATAATACAATAATATAGTAAAATAATCAGACATGAAGCAGTCGCGCATATTGTAGAGGGCATAAGGGGGGAACAATCTAATACACGTGAATATAGAAAGGCTACAGTTGAAAATTAGACTGTTCCCTGAACGACAAGTCTGCGTACAAGTACGTGACAATTACGTGACAAGTTTTGATTTTGATTTCTATTTCGACACTACAAACAATTCAAATGGACGTTTTGTAAGACGAAACAAATAGTAGATACAACAGAGGGGCCATACGAAGATTTCACCGAGTTATAAAATGTTTAATGTTTAGTACTGCAATTATTATGTAAACAGTGACTTGTCATGTTGTGTCTGTTACAGTGTTTCTCCTAATCTCCTAGTCGAGTCTAGACATTAACAAACATTGTATATTTTGGAGTATATAACACTTTGTTATCAGACATGTTACGATTTAGGAAAAACTTTAGTAACATATAGTCAACATTGCACTGGCATATTAATTTGTTTGTATAAGTAACATCAATAACAGGCTCGAATGTGAAATGACTGTGACTCTGGGTGTGTGTGTGTGTGTGTGTGTGTGTGTGTGTGTGTGTGTGTGTGTGTGTGTGTGTGTGTGTGTGTGTGTGTGTGTGTGTGTGTGTGTGTGTGTGTGTGTGTGTGTGTGTGTGTGTGTGTGTGTGTGTGTGTGTGTGTGTGTGTGTGTGTGTGTTTTAAAAACAAGCAGATGTAAATTAACCATGAATAACAGGGCAGACAATATTAATGAAAAAATTATACTAAAACTATTTAAGTAATATAGCACATTATTACTTACAAACAATTACAAATATTACGTCAATTCTTCCACACCTTATTGCCGTAATAAGTACGTCAATTTCCTTCACTGATATCATCACACAAATTGTCTTAACTGCTTCTATCCCATCGCTTATTAATTTAGAAACGATCTGTTACATTATACACTTTTTGGTCCGATCTCACATGCTCTTTTAAATTTTCAAGATGTGGTCACATTTTGATGTCCAGCGTGTGAGATAAATACACTCAAATTCCTTTTTTGCTAAGTTTATAAAATCAAATATATTGCAACTTACCGTCTGCGGCTTCCAGAAACAACGTCGTCACAAAGTTTCTGGAAGCCGCAGACGGTAAGTTGCAATATATTTGATTGAACAACACGTGGCTTGGTACTAAATATTTGGAATTATTCCTTTTAAACATAAGTTTATAACACTGTCTACGAAAATAAACTTTTTTTATTTTAACATGCTTTTCCACAGTTGCCCAAATCAGTTCTAGGATTAAGAACCGGGTGATAGGGTGGAAGTCGTAAAACGGACTGTCCATAGTTTGCTGAAATAGTGATTATCTTAAAAGTTTTGTATGTTGGGTTATTACTTCAGAAGATGGAACAACAAAGAATTACATAAAAAATAGGATACAACAGGGAAAAAAGGCTATTCGTTTGCTAAACTCGTTACTTTGGTCGAACAAAATGAAACTTCAACTAAACTGACAATCTACACAACTATTGAGGAGTCCGTTTTAACTTATGGCTGCGAATGCTGGCAACTTTCAGGTAAAGAGAAAAAGATGATAGAAACTGTGGAAATGGACTTCTTAAGAAGATCGTGTAATATTTCTAGAATGCAACATGTTAGAATCGAAGATATAAGAAGGAAAACCGGGCGCATATTTAAAGAATAGAATCCGACAGTTGCTATGGTATGGTCACGTAATGAGGATGGAGGAGAAGCGATGGCCAAAGAAAGCATTGACTTACACTCCACAAAACAGGAGAAGAAAAGGAAAACTGATAACACAATGAAAAACAGGAATTAGGAAATGCATGAGAGGTCGAGCTATTGAAGACGATGACTGGGAATTTAGGGAGAAATGGCGATCGAAATGAGGGATGCGGCATAGACTGTAGGACCACCGCTAATAATAATAATGTTGGGTTATTTTGTTTAGCCTAACTATTAAACAGAGCTCAGGTTATAACATAAATGGACTAAAGGAATCCCATGATTCAATAACCAGTTAATCATATCTACCTTTTTTTCATTTGTTGAACAATTTTATGGAGAGTCCCGAAAGATTTTATATCACCCATATACCATGACGTTTCTTTAATAATTCTAGAAACACTATAGACACGCCGCACGCCTAAGCTACCCGTTCCTGTAACTTTCTTTCTGATATATCCTTATCTTCCGATTTAATAAACTTGTAGGCCTACACGTTATAAATTATTTCCCGACTCTGACTATGTAGGCCTATAACTTTCCTTTGCACTGAAGTCGACAGGCGACTCAGATTGATCCATTTCACTCTCCAAGCTGGAAAATATAGCAATAAAGTAAACTCTATTCTTTTGATGAAAACCGGTGTTTTTGAAAAGTATGAACACAATTACATATCATGAGAACAGTTTATTCGTGTCTGGTAAGCTTACCTACGTTGCATTTTAGTTTATCTTATTACTACAGCCTTACTATTTGTACATTCGTTGACTACACAATTTTTACCATATTTTCGGTAGGTTCTAACCCTACCGAATATTTCTCAAAATTCTTTTTATTTTCGTTCATGATAGTCTCTGAATATTTGTGTAAGTTGTACTTACTGATTTTTGGAATTTTGAAATTTATTATGTTCAAAATTCTCTCCTTTTTTTTTCATTCACAATAATCTTTCAAATGTTTTGTTGTAAGTTGTACTTACTAATGTTTTTGAATTTTGAAGTTTTTATTTCTCAAAATTCTTAATTCGTTCATAATAGTCTTTCAAATATTTGGCGTAAGTTGTACTTACTGATTTTTGAATTTTGAAATTTATTATGTTCAAAATTCTCTTTTTTTTTCATTCACAATAATCTTTCGAATGTTTTGTTGTAAGTTGTACTTACTGACTTTTGAATTTTGAAGTTTTATTATTTCTCAAAATTCTTAATTTCTTCATAATAATCTTTCAAATATTTTGTTGTAAGTTGTACTTACTAATGTTTTTGAATTTTGAAGTTTTATTATTCCATCAAAATTCTTTTTTCTTCATAATAGTCCTTCAGATATTTGGTGTAAGTTGTACTTACTGATTTTTGAATTTTGAAGTTTATTTATCAAAATTCTTTTTTATTTATGTTCAAATAATCTTTGAATATTTGTGTAAGTTGTACTTACGGATTTTTGGAATTTTGAAGTTTTTTATTATTCCATCAAAATTCTTTTTTCGTTCATAATAATCTTTCAAATGTTTTGTGTAAGTTGTACTTACTGATTTTTGAATTTTGAAGTTTCTTATTTCTCCTCCAAATATTTTTTAATGGATAACTGATTATAA
Organism: Magicicada septendecula; assembly: GCA_034769895.1. Classification (NCBI taxonomy): domain Eukaryota; kingdom Metazoa; phylum Arthropoda; class Insecta; order Hemiptera; family Cicadidae; genus Magicicada; species Magicicada septendecula. Next base: position 296,627,499 of record CM068373.1, on the reverse strand, counting down.
GTTCCTTTTACTTTATTTGAAATGATATCCTTTAGTACATACGTATTGTTATTATTGTTTTTAATAATCAGGTATGGGCCGGTATACAGCAGTAACAACTTTTTGGTAATGCCTTCCAAAGTACTGGGTAATTCCCTGTTTTTTAGCAGTACCTTTTCTCCGACTTCATAGCTTATTATTTTCTTAACAGCCTTTTGATATTTGTTCTTGCGCCTTTCCTGGTCTTCTGCCAATTTATTGTAGAATCTGATTCGATTGAATTTGTATTCTTGACTCCTGGGGAACTCTATTATGTCTTGTATTTCTCTCGGAGGCGGTTTTTCATACATTGCCGTGTATGGCGTGATACCTATAGCGGGGTGATATGACAAATTAAGGAATTCTTCAGTAGCTAATAAATATTCTTGCCACTTCTTTTGTTGGTTATAGCAATAAGTCCGTAATATTCTTCCGACTTCTAGCAGTACCCTCTCCGCTGGATTGCTGCTGGGGTGGTAGACAGATGTCTTGTATGTCTTAATGCCCAATGTATTCAGAGTGTTTCTCCACCTCCAACCCTTAAATTGCGTTCCATGGTCTGTGATTATGGATGTTGGGCTTCCTACCTCTGGAATGTAATGATTTGTTATTATCCCTAGAGTCTTCAGAGTGGTGGCTCTGTTCACAGGGTATAGTTTTGTGAATTTTGTAAAATGATCCATCATAATAATAATATATTTGTATCGATGGCGTCCGCCACTGCGGGGAAATGGACCACATATGTCCAGAAAGACCTTTTCCAGTTTGGCTTGTGAGGTAATTGGTATCATCATACCCTCCTTTCTCTCATTGTTGGTTTTCACCAATTGACATATCAGACAGGTTTTGAGGTAGTTTCTCGTTTTTCTATTGATACTTTTTATATGACAATTCTCTTCTATTGCCTTGATCACCTTCATGGCTCCCATGTGACCGTATCGTAGGTGATAGTCCAGGATGATATCCTTTTCGATTGTAGTAGGGATCATGATCTTCCATATCTCTTCATCAAGGGATGTCTTGATGAATAAAATTCCATTATGTATACAATAAAATTTGTTTATTGTGTCATCTTGGTTGGAGAGACGAAGTTTAATATGGTTTAACTTCGGATCGGACTGCTGGTGTTTGCTGATGTCCTGCACTATCTTCTCTAAATCGGATCTGTCCTTAATAATATTATAGATTTTCAAGATGCTCTCCTTTTCGCCTTCGAACGTTTGTTCTTCCAGATTCACTCTCGACAATACGTCGGCTACTACATTTTTACTTCCAGGAACATACTCCCACTGTATATCGTATTCCTGCAGGGCGAGTACCCATCTGGTCAATCTACCATGGCTTAACTTGCATCTTCTCAGAAATGATATTGATTTGTGATCTGTTCGAACGGTCACTGGATATCCGAGGATATACGTCCGAAACTTCCCGCAGGCAAAGACTACACTTAGCAGTTCTTTTTCCGTCACATTATAGTTCTTTTCACACTGGTTAAGGGTTCTGCTAGCAAAGCTCACTACTAGATGGTTTCCACTTTCATCTTCTTGGTACAGTGTTGATCCCAAGCTAATGTTACTAGCGTCACAGTTTAGAAAGAAGGGTCGGTTAAAATCTGGATGGTTGAGCATTACTGCATCTAAGAACTTCTCCTTAATTGATTTGAAAGTCTCGTCTTGTTCTTGACCCCATCGCCATTTATTCTTGGACGATAACTGGTACTGAAACTGGGCTGTTAGTTCGGAATAATTATTCTGGAACTTCCTATAATAGTTACACAGGCCCAAAAATGATTGTAGTTGCCTTCTGTTTTTTGGTGTAGGGAATCGTTGTATGGCGTCTACCTTTTCTGTTGATGGTGTTATTCCTTGACTGTTTAGCTGGAAACCCAGGAATTGTACTTCTTTAGCTATAAGCTTGGACTTGTCTAGTTTAAGGGTGACATTATTTTCAGCAAGCTTCTTCAAGACATACTCCACACGGTAACAGTGTTCTTCCCAGTTGGTTGATGTTATTAGGAGATCATCAACATAGACAGTCGTGAATTGGAGTGCTTCTGGTCCTAGTATATGATCCATACAGGCGACAAAAACAGCTACTGAATTCACCAACCCGAAGGGCAACCTCTTAAACTGATAATTGCGCCCTTCGAAGATGAACGCCATGTATTGCCGGCTTGCTGGGTGCAACTCCACTTGCCAATAGCCGCATACGGTATCCCAAGTGGTAATGAATCGTGTTCCGTGGAACCTCTTCAAAATTTCATCAATTTCGCCAGGTGAGGTACGATCGTTAATTATCATTTTATTTATCTCACGGGCGTCAAGGCAAAGCCTTACCTTCCCATTTTTCTTTTGTATGGCCACAATTGGGCTAGTGTATGGCGATTGACTGCTCTCGATGATATCTCTACTGATCATATTCTGGATCTCTGTGCGTACAGCTTCTTTCAAAGATTGTGCTATTGGATACGACTTTCGGTTAAATTCTACCGGTTCTCTGAATCGCATGGAACATTGGTAGTTCCGGATCTTTCCAGGTTCGTCCGAAAATACAGCTCGATATTTTTCATATATTTCGACCAATTGATTCAGCTGGTTTTCCTTTAATTGCTCGTTAGTATTGTGGCACTGGAAGTTACGTATCTCCTGAATCTTTTGTTGCCATAGGTCATCCTCCGAATCCTGATGTACTGGCTTGTTGTTTGTTGAGTAGTTGGACAAGTAATTCACCTTATTTTGGTGGTCGAGAAGTTGTCTGGAGTCTAACGTCTTGTTATTAGTTAAATTGGCTACCCAGGTCGAACCTTCAGCAAAGAGTGATACCTTTCCTCGGCACAAGTCGATAACTGCTGAGTTTCTGCGCAATATGTCACATCCTATCATGATGTTGAAAGGTAATCCGGCTACAACAAGAAATATCATATCCACACTAATGCCCTGACTGTTGACACTTAGGGATACCTGCTTACTTATGGTCTTGTTCTGTCGGCCGGTAGCTCCTACAAGCACAATATTATTAATAGGTAGTACCGGTAAGTTTTTGTGGCATTCCTGCTGTATCCGGTCCAACTCATTTCGATTTATTATGGAGACATTGGCTCCAGTGTCTATCATTATAGGAACAGAAATACCCTCAATTTCTGCAATTATGTATATTATTTCATTATCATTATTATTAATATTAATCTCGCTTTCTTCTAGTAGGTCCTTACGGATATCTTTCAAATAATTGCTGTATATTATGGTAAAATTTTTTCAGTTTTTCTTCGAATTCATTCCTTCTTGGTTAAACCCAGCAGATTGGAGCAGTAAAGGGTTATTAGAGTTTATTACTGCCTCCGTTCGTTTAAATGTTCCGCTTCATTACGGATTAGGCCGTTGGAAGCATCAGCTTGGAGTCCTGAGACTGCTTCGTTTGGTTCTGCTCGATCGTCCTGTTGGGCTTCTGTTACAGGTAGTCTTCGCTGATTGTCCAGGCTGGAACTACGTCTGGGCTCGTACTCTCTGTGCCGATTACTTCCCTGACTTCCTTGGAAGGTCTCGTACTCGTAGTATCGGCTCCTTCGTTGAGGCTGGTACCTCCTCTGTCCACTGCCTTCCGCTCTGATGTAGTTAATATTGGGTCGATATGTCCTGTAATTATTGTTATTACCTCCATTCGGGTAATTCCGGTTATAACTACCATGATAATTATTATTAGAAAGGTTGGGGTTCCTCTGACCATTTGGAACATAGTTACGATTATTATTATAATAACCGTTGTTATTTTGTGGACGGTTATTATTATTATTATTATTGTTGTTGTGGTTGTTGTCATTATTATTAATGCGAGGAATATTACTATTATTATTATTGTTGTTAAATCTAGGCAAATTATTGTTATTTCGGGTGTTATAATTGTATTCGGCATTATTCCGATTTGCGGAATTATAATTATTATTGTTACCCACATTCTGCCGATTATTATTATTCAAATTATTGTTGTTTCGATTTGGTTCCGGCTTTTCATATCTCCTTCGACTTTGACGGTAATAGTCTTCATGCTCATACATTTCTAAAAGCTCGGTCATGGCTTGCACAGTCTTTATTTGACTGGTTCTTCTGGCTCTTATAATATCCTCCTCATAATGGTATGAGAGTTTGCTGACCAGGCATTCTTCCGGTATTCGGGGCTCTAGATGTTTGGCCACGCACACCTTTCCCAAAAAGTACGCCGTTAAAGTCTGGTTTCCATACGGGTTGTACTTTCCATGACAGATCCCGTCTCTGGCGATATTTTGTGTTGATTCAGACCAATATTTGGCTTTGAATAGCCTTCTGAATTGTTGATAATCGGTCACTTCGTCTCTTATCGCCATCCACCAATTATCTGCTATCTCCTTGAACGATTCGTCAAGCACTTCTTTATTCTCCCTCCAGCGATTACCTCTGTGTTTGGTGAAGTACTCTTCGATTCTGGCTAGGAACTCCATGGGTTTGTTTTTATAAAACCTGAAGTTAATCCCTTCACGATTCTCACTATTGGGACAACTGGTAATGCTTGTCGGTCGACTATGGAATAGGTCTATATCTGTCTGGTTCTGTCGCACCTGACTGTTGATACTGGTTACAGTAGCTTCAATGCCGTCGCATTTTTCTGTGAATCGGTCCTGCACTCGCTCCCAGTCTTCCCGTGTTTCCTTTAGTCTTTCCTCCAATGTCTTCCTAGTCGTTTCTTCAATGTTGTTAACCTTCGTATTTATTTCGGTCTTGATACTCTGTACTTCTCGTTCGGTTTGACTCCATTTTTCGTCAGCTCTGGTAACCCTTTGTTCGATTACCGTTATTTCCTCTTCTACCTTCTTGCTGATTGTCTCATTGTTTTCAGCTATCTTCTGGCTCAATTCTTCCTTCAATATTTCCATTCTTCCATCTAACCGGTTCATGTTCTCTTGGTTCGTCTCCTTCAATTCTTCTCTCAATTGCTGACTATTATTCTCCATCTTTTTATTGGTTTCTTCCAGTTGCTGGCTTATCTGGGTCAATTCCTCCTTCGATTGTTTATTGTCAGTTTTTATTTCCTCCATTTTCTCCTCCATCTTCTGGATATTTTCCTCCATCTTCTCCTCGATCTTCTTAATATTTTCCTCCATTAATAATTTATTTTCGTTTTTTATTTCGTCCACCTTCTCCTCCATCTTCTTACTGGTATCTCCAATTTTATTACTTAATTCCTCCTTCAATTGTTGGTTATCGTTTTCCAGCTTCTTACTATTTTCTTCCATCTTCTCCTCCATCTTCTTACTGCTTTCTCTTAATTCCTCCTTCAATCGTTGGTTATCATTCTTCATTTCCTTATTATTTTCTTCCATCTTCCCCTCCATCTTCTTACTATTTTCTTCCATTTTATTACCCAACTCTTCCTTTGTCGTTTTAAATTCTTTGAGTAACATCTCCATCATTCTATCCAATTTTGTCTCTTCCTTTGTGGTGGATTTCTCTGGCTGTTCCTTTTGTGGTGCTGGCTTGTTTGGTTCTGCTGGCGGTAACATCGACTCCACATCTTCCACTGGTGTCGCCTCTTTATCTTCCATGTCTACCTCCTGCTCGGCCTCCATAGCCCTTTTTCTTGATGTTGTAGCTCTCCTGTGCATCTCGCTCCCTCTTCCGACCTATTGACCGCTGCCAAGCTAAAAATAGGAAATTGGACAATCGTCCTTATTTTATAACACTATTACCTCCTATTTAAAGCCCCTTAAGTTGGACGCCAATTTGTAATATAAATTACAAATATAAAAAAATTAAAATAAAAAGATATATTGATATGTTGATATGTGTTAATTTGCCCTGACTGTAAGCCCCACTGTTTAGGCTAGTCAATTTGGAATATAATTTCAAATATAATAATAATAAATAAAATATAAAGATATAGATAATCAGAATTGTGTATGTTGTCTGGATCTCGGTATTGAACTCGCCGATGATACAGCTCCACTTTGGATTCACCAAATACAAAGAATAGATTTAATATAAATATGTTATAACTAGGTGTGATTGATTGATAAATAACAAATAAATCAAACTTTATAAATTGTGAAAATATTTTTTCTTTTCTTGTATTGAGTTTTGATTTAATTATTTAATTAAATTAATTAATTGAGTGTGTAATTTCCTTATATATCTATTCTCTCACTGTAAATTATTTTTTTGTTAAAAAAAAAATAATAGTAACATTAATTATAGAAATAAAAACAATTCTGGTAACTGAGTAATGATTTGCGTTTATTAACATTCAAAATTATGCGCCAGTCAAACTGCGCATGACCAAGGCATTGGCTAATATTTGCTCCAGTCGGTAGCGAAAAAAATCAACAAATATATTTTTACAAGGTTAAATTTGTGGTTCTTTTAACTAGTCAAAATGGTCAGAGGGCAAGGAACAAGATACATTTAACAGGTATTCTTAAACTAAATGGTAATAGCTGAAATAGAACAAAATTATTATTGCAATTGTCAATTAGAAAAAAAATGAATTTCGAACCGAGTCGAAGAAATGACGTCACTCCTTTCAAGCTGGCATTGCACTCGTGCTGGTGAGAAATCAAGTATGGCCGCCGTCTCCTCGATTTTAAACTGCTATGCTGTTGGAATGGGCTGAGCTTCTCCCGCAGAAATAAAATGATATTCCCTTTTCTGCGAAGTGGTGTTGGTCCAGGAATGTAGTGTAGAGTGTCCTCTCGTCTTCTGCGATGTTATTTTCGTGATGGATTTCTTGTGAAGTGTCCGGTGTTCAACTATGTGTATTGGTGTTCTGTGAATTTGGTCTAAAATTGTTCATGTTGATTTCTTGTGCTGAGTTTTATGGTGTTATTACTGTGTTTTGGAAATTTGTGAAGTGTTAGAAATTGATAGTTAAGGTTATTTTCACTTTTTAGATCATCTCCGTTACACGCCGCATAACCACACTTGGTTTTATACAAATTATTCTATTTTCAGTACTCTGCTAACACATTTCCAACTATTCGGTTTCACGATTAACAATAGACTAATAGACGCAACGTCGTTGTTTTTGGGTAATTTGTGCTATGTCTTTTTCCTCTTTATATTGTTTAACTATAAAAATATCTGTCTAAGACTTGGTTCACCATCTAAATATACATAATAAGTTTTCTTATTTTTTACTGTATTTGAAATATTTCTTAATTTTACATAAATCTAACTACTCAGTAATATTGATTAGTTAATTTTACATCTTTTGATATATAGCTGGGTTTGTTTCAAGCTCATTTAAGCCCAAAAATTACGATTTTATATAATGATTGTATGCCTCATATTTTGTACAAATTCAGTGTTTTAAAGGTTTTTATTTGTTTTTTCTTATAATATTTCCATGGAATATACTTAATAATTCCGTGATTACTTTGTTGTTAATGATTTGGTTGTTAAAACATTTCAATATTGATTAATTTACTGTTTAGTCTGATTTGATTACTATCATAGGCCTATTATTAACTGTTTCCAAAAGAAGTTAATTTCCTTTCCTTTGTCATTCTATTTGCTATTAACTGTATCTGTATTAATTATATTTTCAATTTCTGTATTGTATATATTGAATTCTATTCCTATTACATAGATTGATTCTCTGATAGATAATTTTTTGGTTTATATGCCAGTCTGTGTTTACTAAAATGGTGTCTTAGCTGGTCTGTTTGTACATTATATATGGTTTACTGTTTTGAATAAAATTATTACATTTTTATGTCCTACTTGCCTCTCTGCCTTACACAATGGAAAATTAAATGACATGATTTTAAAATACAATGAAATATCTTGTATCTACTAAACTTTCTTTATAATGATAACATCATTGAACCATAACATAAACATCTTATGCCTAATTTTCTCTATACTTAGGATTATAATGAGAACATATTATTATCAGTCTTTGGCTGTCCTTTGTTTTTATGTCTCATTTTATCACAACCTTATTCTATTAAAATATCTTATTCCTAGTAACAATTTCAGTTATTCACTGTCTCTTGTGTTACCTATACCTAAATTGTTCATACAATAAAATAAAAACATCTTATAACTACTGACACTTGCAGTTATTGACTGTCTTTCGTGTTCCCTATACTTAATTTGTTCATACAATAAAATAAAAACATCTTATACCTATCATATTGTTATTATGCCTAAACACTAAAACACTTTTATTATTTAAATTTCACTCAGTCATTAGACTGTCTCTTTAGTTTTTATCCAGTATTTCCTACACTAATGGTAGTCTGTTTTAATATATTTTTTATATCACACTTTATTATAAGGTGTCCTTTATTTTGGCTACACTAATAGTAGTCTGTTTTAATAGTTTTTTTGACATATTATTCTTACAACTAGTATACAATTTGGTTTTCTGGGATTGTATCTTGTAACTTGTTCTGGGTCTACATATATCAGTTTTAATTTTGTTCCATAGTATGTATTACATGACTATCATTTTTTTGGAATATCTCTTCCTGGTTCTGGTCTCTTTGTGGGAATCTTGATATATTTTGTCCCTTTTTCAATATCACATTAGTAGTTTCTGGTCTTGTGGTTTCTCTGCATCTTGACCTTATTATTATTCCCTTATTAATATGGTTTCATCCTTTTATTTCCTTTTTTATGGTCCTTCCCTTTTGTACTGCTTCCCCAATCTACTGGGTATACTGCTGGTTTAACTGGTTTTTACATAGTAGGTTATTTTAATCAATGGTTTTCTTCGTTATTTTTTCATTTTTATTAACATTTTATTGACTTAATATACAGTTTCTAGTGTAATCCTTAAAACAATTTATTCTTCTCACTCACTATGGAACTTTTTCCTTTATTTATGTTGCATTAAGTCAAATGTTTAGCGTGATAATTTTGTTATGTTACAATATATATTGTAACGCAACAGAAACGCAGTCCTCAATGTTACATAAATAGAATATTAGCAAAATAATAAGTAAATCAATATTTAACTCCCATGATAATACAAAGGTCTAATAAATACATTTATAATTATATATAAAAAATGAATAAGGATGCAAGGTAGAGATAACAATAAAAAACAAACCTGTAAATTAGACAATAGTAAGAAATCCATGTTCAGTGAAACGTAAATAAATATATTATACTGATGAGAATTGTAAGAAAGAAACTAGTACAGAAAATGTCAAAGTAAATGACAATGAAATTAACTAAAAGCGAGACAGTAATTTACCTTATAGCAATAGTAAGTAAGGATTATGAATTAAATGATATTATTTTGTGACAATGAATGTTATGTTAAAGTTTATGTTATATTATGCAAATTACTTGTTGAATTAATGGAAAGTAATGAAGCAAAATGTATTATTCAATTACTGTTATAGAAGGGTGTGGGAAGCAGTTAGTTAGTGTTAATGGATCTCAATTTTCTTATATGTGATCCATAGATCAAGATAAAATTGTTATTAGTTATGAAAAGAATAATTATTTGTGTAAATGTTAATAGTTAAGATTTGATTATATGTATGAACTTATGTAAAAGGGCTATAGTTGTTCACCAGTTATAATCAAAGGTAGGTCCATATACAATAAAAGGCCTAACAGCCAATAACACTATATAACCACTCATAACATAAAGGTTAGGTACGGAAGTTAATAATAATTAATGAATACGGTTCAAAGAGCTAGGAAAAACATTTGATAAGTAATGATATATAATAAACCACCTCAATTTAAACAAATTATGATAATGCCACAATGCCATGATATCGATTGATAACGTTTGATATCGAAAAAATAATAAATATAGAAGAAACAGACTAAGATCAAAAAACCAGCAGAATATATGTAGTAATTAGTAAACAAACTATAGATAAAGTTATATTCCGATATGATGGAAGTTTAATAAGGAATGGACGAAAAATATATGAAATAAACACTATATACAAAACATTGAGAAGGAAGAAAAATAATGTGTTGCTAAGGACAACAGGAATGAATAGAAGTTGTTGATTTCAATTATTGCCTTTTATGATCTGAACGTGATGAGATTAAAAAACCAAAGAAATGTTTAATGTAATTCGAATACTCTAAATTATTTTGATACAATTACAATCCACAAAATTCTAATGATAATCGTCTTGACTTATGCCAGCAAAGTTTAACCAAATGAGATCATAATACAGTATCACAGTACAAATTAATAACTGAGTTCCACAAGGAAGGACTTGAATTGTCCTATACCAGAAAAGAATTAACGATATATTAAAACCAATACAAAGAGTCAACTGTGTCACAACAAATAATATACACCACATTGGAACTCATAACCTTTTAAATACACGGAACATCACTAATTACTTCAAACGATAGAAGAACGTATTTGGATCCAGAATTTGCAGAAGGACCACCAGTCTGGCCGTAAATAAACCCAGGGAGCTGTATTTCCGAGGTGACCAGGACAAGAATTCCACTTTATTGAACCGAAGAAAGGAATCTCGAACAACATATCCATTCTGAGCGACGAGGTTATCAACCAACTGCCTACCCGAGTTGCTTCGTTCTAGTCTGGTAAATTATGATTGTATAAATCATATTAACAACACAACACTTCAAGTTTGTAAATCTTGCATTCTTAACTATGTATTTTTAATCTTCCCCACAGTTACAAGAACCTTCACACCCTGAATTAAGTTAATTATAAAAAAAAACAAATTATATAACTGAATATAAAATAAAGTATTGGACCGAACAATAATCGATTCACGCAATCTATAGCCTTTTATATGCCAATTGGAACCTATCTTATTTAATGTTAACGGAGTGAATAAATAAAGAAACCTTGTATAGTTGCAAAATCTTATTATTTGGGGTATTATTTAATGAGTTGGGAATAAAAAGTAACTGACTAAGTATATAATAATTGGTTACCGTAAACAGTGAATTAACCTATAAGTTTCGTTGTCCCGGAACTGCAGCGCTTGTTGCGGAATTCTCTGACACCAAAGAGAAGAGCATTAAAATACAAAATTTACATAATTCTCTTCGAGGTATACTAGGGTTGAGCGAAATTATAGAATAAAACACTCATTATCTAAGTTACAATCACACTAACACTGGTATTTTACTTAGAGAGATAAGCTAATATTAGTTAACGAAATTACTATATTCCCCAACTCCAGATATCTCAGAAATTGAATTAAATTAAAACGACCGAAGAGAGGAGAGACAGAGAAGCATACCCGTTATTATTAACAAATTGGCTTACATTGCGTGACACAACGAGACGCACGTACTCGTCTAATCACAATATATATGCACTCTGTACACTCTTAACCGAAATGTATCGTTAAATAGTTGGATCGCGACGCAGAGATAAATATGTTGAAAGCTAGTAAAAGAATAACTAAATTGTGCGCCGATGACATCTCTACCAAATCTTAAATAAAAAATTATGTAATTAATACAGTACTAGGACCCTAAGGTGAAATTCAACTAATAAATAATCATGTAAAGTGAATACCAGTGAAACAAACTTTTGCATTAATTATTCTAACAATGAGATATTACTACCAGTCATCTAAGAGGAGAGTACCAGACCCAGAATGATCTAACACACTCCAGGAACTTCACCGTCACCGGATACTAAGATAACGACAGACCTTCATGAAACACACCGAGGACCGAGGAGCCGAATCTGCATCAACTACAGGATACCACAGGTGACACGGAGAATTGTCTTCCTTGGTTATTTGATACTAAAATTATAACCAACAAAAGACAATTTAACTAACGCTTTAAGACTTTTAAGAACAGACATTATATGTAAGATGTAGTCTGTAATCTGAGAAAACTATTTGTAGTAAAAGAGTAAAAGTTTAAACTGTAAAGCATTATTGTTTTAAAAGGTAAATAAAGTCCATTCTTCTAATGGCACAATTTCAAGATAGTATATGGATAGGTGACCATTATTAACATACAGTATTCAATCCCGGATCCGTGGAAAAGTTAAACCGATGTACATCTTTATTTTGAGGGCCCTTCTAAAAGAATAAAATATATAATCATTTTGTAAACTGTAAACTGTTGAACCATATATGTTGAGAAATTTAAGTAGAGCCAGTAATGTTATTATGTAATAAAGAGATGTCATGGTACAAAACAACAAAACTGAGTGAATAAATCTGCAGAAACCCCTGTCAATGTTCCTCAATTTTAGGGACCCGATATATATATATATATATATATATATATACTCCTCAATGCTTATCTTTTCTTTAATTAGATGTCGGTTAAGATTATGCCAGCCTGTGTAATTGACTTGAGCCAATTAACCACAGGTTCCCGATATTATAACGTAGGAGACGTAATAAAATGCGCCACTCTGCTATCTTGTAAGAGTAATTGTGTACGTAGTGGCATATATAAAATGCACCACTGCTTTGTTAAAATAATGTTTTTGCTCTGTTTGTAGATTTATTCACTCTGTTACTTTAACACGGTAGGTAAACTAGCTAAACTAATTTACTTTAATTTGGTTCAAGTAAAATACACCGAGAAAGAGTAAAAAAAAAGTGTAACGCGCGCGCAAAGAAATAAATAATACAATTCTTAATTAATTAAGATAAGAAATAGTATGACGAGAAGTAACCTCATTAATTAGTGCTTTAGAATCATTAGATCGCGTAATAATATAAGAGAATCATAATATAATATATGTTTATAGATTTAAACGTAATTAGCCCATGTCCGTGCCTGTCCAAAAATTCATTCATCAACGTGTCAATTTGACAACAAACCCAGACCGGTAAATATCTTATTCACGCCTGTATAAAACTGTCCTTTGTCACCCTCTGCCACGTTGAGTTAGACAGACTGCCTCCTTCTATTGTTATACAAAGTGTTCGACCCCCTTGCCCAATAACAACATATTTCAACCATATGTTGAAAATTAAATCGAGTTAAATAAAACAAGTTTACTAATTGATTTTATGGAATGATGCACCACTAAGTAAATGAACAAGTTCTAATCAAATAAGAAACCGTTTCTTAAATCTGACCCATAAACTAAAAATAAATTATTTTTTTATAAAGCACGGTAGTATCTTAAATAAACTAAGGTGTAATAAAAGTGTAGTAGTAATATAAGTAAACAAAATCTAATCCTGATAAGTTTATTACCGTAAGAGTAGCAAAATGAAATAGATATTTAGTAAAACGCAAAATAAATAAAAAGCATATTTAAATAGCGTAAACACCAGGTTGTGGCCTGTTTGAAAAGTCATTCCCAAGCTTGTCAATAAACGACAAACTCGTGCAGGAAATAATCGTGTTTCGTATTGTAGTAAGCCACCCTATTGTTAAGAACTCCTGCCCAGGTAAACTATAGCAACCACCCCCGTGTGTAATACAATGCACATTGTGTAAAGTTGGTGACCCCTCTTGCATTGTAACAGCTGATTGTTTAAAATAAAATAAATGTACCTCTTCGTGAAATTCCGCTTGTCTCAGTAGCGAAAGCGAGCAAAACATTTCTACTTATGAGAAATTTTAATGTGATATTACATGTGTAAGATATTAGAATTAGGAACAATCTAAAGTTGAGTATGGGATCGACTTTAGATTATATTAAGTATAAATAAGAGAAATAGATGTAAGCACGTAATAAAGTCACAATGGCGTCGCACTGGAAAAGGGTAATGAAAGAGCAGAAAACTAACTACGTGAGTTAGAGTATGCTAACAAAATCAGTCGGGCCTCGATATTGTGAAGTTACGAGAACTAGGTATAATAAATAAAATTAAGTTAGCAGTTAAGAAACAAGAGAAAGGGAACTTCACGAAAGAAAACGAGTCATCAGTAAAATTTCACACACTAGAATTCAATAAGATTTTCTTAAGCAATTACTAAATAGTTTCCATTTGGAATCCACTGGTGTAGTCACACACCTGTGTCTTCTTTAAGTGGAGGAGTATGTGACAATTTTATTAATAAAAAATAAATAAAATAAATAAGGAGAGAGATTTATTTTTAAATTAAAATCGCACATTTAAACAAAGTTTAAATCCCTAAGGTAACAGAAATAATAATAAATAAAGAGCTTAAAACCAAGCGGAATGCGAGTATTAAGGTAAGGAAACACCCTTTGATAATTATATTAACCATGCTTTGACATGCGGAAACCAGCATCAACACGCAGACTACCCGTAAATAAAACTAATAAAAGTAAGAAATTACAACTCGATATAAAAAACATAAACGTATACAATAATTAACTATGAAGTAAAGGATACCGTAGTATAATTAAATATGTCAAAGATTAAACCGGTAAAATTAAAAAAGATTAAACCGGTAACAACACGAAGTTACTTTACCTGCCCCAATAAACAAACCCCACTTGTAATGGAGCGCTCACGCCGTAAGCTGCGCACAGCGGTAATATGCACCGATGACAATATTTTGGTTTTTCCAAGTGAATAATCTCAGTTTATATATATATATATATATATGCACTCTGTACACTCTTAACCGAAATGTATCGTTAAATAGTTGGATCGCGATGCAGAGTAAATATGTTGAAAGCTAGTAAAAGAATAACTAACTTGTGCGCCGATGACATCTCTACCAAATCTTAAATAAGAAAATTATGTAATTCATACAGTACTAGGACCCTAAGGTGAAATTCAACTAATAAATAATCATGTAAAGTGAATACCAGTGAAACAAACTTTTGCATTAATTATTCTAACAATGAGATATTACTACCAGTCATCTAAGAGGAGAGTACCAGACCCAGAATGATCTAACACACTTCAGGAACTTCACCGTCACCGGATACTAAGATAAAGACAGACCTTCATGAAACACACCGAGGACCGAGGAGCTGAATCTGCATCAACTACAGGATACCACAGGTGACACGGAGACTTGTCTTCCGTGGTTATTTGATACTAAAATTATAACCAACAAAAGACAATTTAACTAACACTTTAAGACTTTTAAGAACAGACATTATATGTAAGATGTAGTCTGTAATCTGAGAAAACTATTTGTAGTAAAAGAGTAAAAGTTTAAACTGTAAAGCATTATTGTTTTAAAAGGTAAATAAAGTCCATTCTTCTAATGGCACAATTTCAAGATAGTATATGGGTAGGTGACCATTATTAACATACAATATTCAATCCCGGATCCGTGGAAAAGATAAACCGATGTACATCTTTATTTTGAAGGCCCTTCTAAAAGAATTAAATATATAATCATTTTGTAAACTGTAAACTGTTGAACCATATATGTTGAGAAATTTAAGTAGAGCCAGTAATGTTATTATGTAATAAAGAGATGTCATGGTACAAAACAACAAAACTGAGTGAATAAATCTGCAGAAACCCCTGTCAATGTTCCTCAATTTTAGGGACCCGATATATATATATATATATATATATATATATATATACTCCTAAATGCTTATCTTTTGTTTAATTAGAAGTCGGTTAAGACTATGGCAGCCTGTGTATTTGACTTGAGCCAATTAACCACAGGTTCCCGATATTATAACGTAGGAGACGTTATATAACATAATTGTACAAAAGTCAATATCTTATAGAACCCAACCTTATGGGGTATCAAAACAATCTTTGAAAGGAAATAATAACAGTAGTGATAATATTTAATAGGTAGGGAGGAAGATAGAAGAATATTAGCAATCAGAAGATATACAGCTATTTTGAATAATAATTCAAATTTGATAACAATGGTAATAAACCAAGATTAACCAATCAGAATTCGCATGTAACCATGACAACAGACGTTGGTTACGAATTTTTCCGTTAATTTATAGTACACTCTCAAAGTGACGCTCGTCAAGATTAGACGCCAAATATTGAATGACCTAAATTTTCATTTTTAAACGTATACAAGTAATCTAAATTCAAAAATAAGTACCAATATGAAGGAGACGAGGGACAATAATGTTTAACTGATGCCAAGGACCATTTTACATGAGAAGTAAATGAAAAATCGTCTACATGTAACATGAAAAGGACGCAAGACATACTTAAGCCCCAAGATTATTGAAAATTGATGACTAATGCAGCCCAATTACCTTTTTGACCGATGACTGTTAATACCAAGTCGGCTGATTTGATAAGTATAATTGAATTACCCAAATTCCAGGAATAAACTGACTTTAAATATTTCTCACAGTAAATTGAAATCTCACTATAAACCGTATATTCTCTTTCAAAGATTAATTAAGAAAAATAAAACACTGTAAATTTGTTAACTTAGAATATAACCTGTTGATCGAATACGAACTGTGAAGTTACGATTATTGAAAAATAAATAAAGTCCCTAGTTCTGGGCGACATCTGTGAAGTTATTTACTTAATACATTTTTATAATAATAATATACATCTCCCACTTACCTTTCTTCTGCCCAGGATTACGTCACACGAACGTTGAAATGCAAGTGAGGTTCCAAGGTTGTTTGAAAAATGTACGCTACGCTTATTTATGTGATGAATTCAAAAAAATTGTATTATATAATTATTTCATTTTTGTATTGCTCTCTAATCATGACAGTTCTTTCCAAAGAATCAAGACAAACTAAAAGTTCTTTAAATATTAGTGAAACATCTTATATTAGCAGAGTTAAATATACATCTTATATTACAGAAAACAGCCCAGCCTGCTCGCACACAACATTCATACCAATTTTTAATCCCCCATAATTTAGTTTGGAGTACTCTTTTGATAATAGATTATTTAAATTATTATGATATTGGAATATTGCTGGTTACTTCACCGACTTTGTTTCTCATTGTGTGTGTGACGCTGAATGCATGTCCGAAAGTTTTCGTTTGACACCTTCACTGCTACACTACACTTACTTCATTCTTTGACACCGGTTCACTTTTACGTCAGTTAATACTTTTACATTATAAATTTAAAATTTAGTGTGCACACATTTTTCTTAGATCCCGGCCGGGACGAGAGTTGTATTCAACTGGGCAGAACGCTACCAAAATTTCTCCCACCAGCAGTGGGCATAACGGAAATTGCAATGCCTTAGATGTCGAATCGTTCGTCACTGTTCATTTAACATGTGTTATTTACGTTTGTCAGGCATTGATGAAATCTTGAAGCACTGGTTACATCACTACAAGGGGCGTGTGCTTGTCAAACTTCCGTCAGCATGGGACAGCATTGCTGACAAAATTAGTTACCTTTGGGCCATATTGGTTTGGTGCCTAAGCGTCGTTAGTGCGCCCCGATGTTGTTTGCGTGTTTGTGTGCGCCACACAGCACTACAGTTCTTGGAATTGTATTGCGTTCTCCGGTCACACCTTACATTCCAACACCACAACTACACCTCACTGTTCCTTGTTTGACGAAACTTTTCTTTAACATGTGACTGGCCACACAGATGGAAAACAATTTATATTAATAAAATAAAATAAAACCCTCTCCCTTGTAGCCCCGTTACAATACCCCCCCCCCCAATGAGAGATCTTCTGCTGGAACAGAAGAACTCTCATTGCTAAACCCCTAAGAGGATCGGAGAGGATATGGTGCCAACAACCCCCCATTAATTCTTAATGCATCATGGGTAAACTACCCCGCTAGCTCGGTGACTATGGCTGCACCTGAACGAGATTATTGGACTTCTCTATATGAGATCCCAACACCATAAAATCGAACAGACACGCACCACAGCACACCTTATCTTTTATCATTCTACCCCAAAATCAACACCCTGGCCTCATACCATGCCACATCCTCAACCGATATATTCCCCCTTACATGTACACTGGGCTGCCTTTAGCAAGTACTGGGCGCGTACACATATTCATTAATACATCCTACCAAATTCCTTATTTAAAATTCAGAAAATATTTATCTTTAAATTCAAAAATTCATTTACGTTCAAAATCAAATTGTTATATCTCCATTACTTTCTCAAAATCAAACAAATCAAAAAATCTTTTACATGAATCAATTAACCCTATCAATTCTCTTCACTACTAATAACAATCCTAAAGAAAAACAAATTACACCTTATTAAAACATGAATTCACTTATTCTAACATTTGTTTACACATATATTCTAAACAATATAATTCAATAAACAATAATATACTTGAAACTCAAAACATCATCTATATGGCAGGCACAAAATAAAATTTTTTTTTTTTTTTCAAAAAATTTAAATTTATCAAAATATACTTTTCTCAATATTCAGAAACATTTAAAATCATTTAATTCAACTAAATGACCAAACTGCGTCAATCAATTGCTAGAAACTGGTCTGGTCTATAACATCAACCATCTTTCTGGGTCAAGTCAACGACCTTGACATACATATGTTACATAGAGCTACATCATAAAGTACATGAAACATCTTTAAAATTCTTTACCTTCAACATAATACATCATAATAAAATAAAACATTCAAAATTAACATGGTTATTATTATCTTACAATAAACAATACAATTTACATTTAAGTTGACCAAAAATTACACATTTTATAGCTTTAATTATTTTCCAATTCTATTAAAAATCTGTCACTTGTTTCAATTATTTTTTCGTTTTGACTATGACTTTCTTTAATATTTCCATTCTCAATTAGTTTGGGTGACTCAATTATTCATAATAACTCACTTTATCAACTTGGCATTTATATATAATCTTACCCCCCTCTGACTCTAATACTCACTTAACAGCTTTAACTAGTATGACACCACTCTATCAAAACATCTACCAACCATTCTCTACTCCTAACTTACTACTCAACTCATTTCGCATCATTCTACCCTTATAAAAAAAATACTCTCTACCCCTTTGTACTCAGGATGTGTGTTCCCTTCCCAATGCTCATTCCCTTATGTTGGTTCCTGGACTCCCCCTAGGTAACCCTTTCCGTCGCTAATCGGTTCCCTTCCCGCCACACCGCTTTTCGTTGAGGACTCCTTATCACACCACCCCTCTTACAAAATTCCCATCAACTAATTACTCTCCCATTACATCACTTTCATCTACAAAATATCTCCATTTATTTATTACCTCAATATATCATTCATTACTCTACATATTTTTCCCATAGCTACTGTGTCACTATCAATACTCAAATTCTACATTACTTCTATTCACAACAATCTTATCTTGTTCAACTCCACTTCTAAACTCAACTTGGACTGATCTAAATGTCCTAACGAAATAATAATCACCCAACTTCTACCTTTTACAAACCATTTAAAATTCTTAACAATCTCAAATTACTTCCATCATTTAAATTAAAATCTTTTAACCACATTGAAAATCTATTATTCAAATTTTAATTATATTCAATTTTCATTATATTCAAACATTTAATTACATTGAAAAGTTTGCAAATTATTTGTAAGTGACATACTACATCTATAACTCCAGCAATCAGCTGATTTTCTTGGCAAGGTGAATGACCTTACTACAGATATATTTCAAAATTATATCAAGTTTTACTTTACATAAATTGCATTATGAAATTCATATTTACAGTATATCGCTCATACACTGTCATAAACACACAACTATAAACATCAAACACCAATAACTCCATGTACCTTCTGAAACATTTTAACAACCATGTTATTCCACAAATTAAACACAATTGAACATTTATTTATTTATTTATTATTATCAAATTCAAATCTCATAAAATAATTTAAATTAATTATCAAAATTCAATTATATAACATTTTAAATCAATCAAAAATATTTAAACATCTCAAATTGCTTTAATTCCATCAAGTATTAAAACACAACATAGTTTAATTACCTTCACAACAATTACAATTCATTACGTACTTTCATATTTATTCTTGTTATTTATTTAGACTGCTCAAAATATTATTATTATTAAACAAATTCTACTACATACACCTATTGTTTACATTACATACTTGTTACCATACAAACACAATTAATTTCGCTAAAATTTATTTACAAATCTTTGTCATTATTTTTCAGTTTACCACACTTCATTTCATAATCTGGCCAGGTCATTACCATAAATTAAAATATTTAAAAATGTTCATACACTGATTTCTTATCTAACCGCCATCGTTGTATAATAGTCTTATTTTTTTATAACACTTCTCATTCTTACTCACACTCAATTTATTATTATTATTATTATTATTATTATTATAACCCATTAACTCTATGTCATTCATTATACCATTATAATTTGTAGGATTATTCCCTTTTATTATTTCATAAACCTTGTCAATATTAGTTATTTTTGTCCAGTCTCCGTCAGTACTTTTGGTTAACATCAGGTAAGTTATTTCATCATTTATAAAGGTATCATCAAAATAATTATCAATCTCTATTTTACAAGGTAAGTATTTTACATCATTTATCTTCACCACTTCTAACCTCTCTCTCAACTCTTTATAATTTCTCTTTAACTGATATATTATTATCTCCCTATCTGCACACAACTCTCTCTCAAAACATCTTTCATCATCATAACACCTGTCACTACCCCCCCTGAACTATCTCATTCCATGCAAAGGGCACCACAAAACACTTATTATACGTCTTGGCACTTCCAAGACCGTCACAAAAAATACAGGGACCATCTGAAGACACATCGTCTTCCATACAACTACAGGAGGAAACTCTGTCCTCATTAAACATCTGTGAAACCTCTGTTTCACCATAAACTTGGGGAAAACTTGCCCTTTGCCCTACATACTCACCTAATCTCTCTTGCCACTCTTTCTCTAATTCATCAACACTAATTACTACTCCGTTACAACCCATTACTTGCTCACTCACACTCACTATCTCACTAACTATTTTCAGTGTATCACTCTCTGATACCACATTCTTAATTATATTATCATTTTCAACATTTTTATCACTTGTTACCTTTTTATTATGATTATCGTTATTACTCCCCTTGTTATTAATTATTTGAGTTGCTTTACTTTTAATTTGTTCCCCTACTGACTCTACCACTTTCTCAATATCTTGTTCCAATTCGTTACACTTACTCACATACTTAATTTTGACCTCATTAATATCAATTTTAAGTTCGTTAAATTTTGTACTCTGTTCATCGAATTTATTATTTACTTCATCGTGTTGTTTCTCTGAATTTTCTTTCATACTACATATCAAACTATACAAATCTTTTAACATACTACTGTCGTCAACTTTTTTATTTTGATTAATTGAAATAGGTGTTGATTGACTTTCTGTTTTATTGTCAGTGAACCTGACTTCATTATCATTAATTTTACTTTCCCTACTCAATTTTGGGGTTATCTGAATCCCCGAATCATCTGCAATATTGGTTTCACTTGTAACATCTAGTTTTATTTTATTGTCCTGACTCACATTTGGAGTCGAGTGGACCTCAACATTATTCATAATAACTGACTCATCAAAATTGTCAGCATTTATTTATGTCATTGACATCGTCATTATTTCCTGCCATTTTTAAGTTGCAACTTTACTGACTTTTGTTTAACTAATCTTTAATTTACATATACAACATATACCTACAACATTATGTACTTTACGTAATTTTTTCGTACTGTAATTTTTTCAAACCCTCAACCACACTTGCATTTCCGTAGGTGCGGAATTTCATATATATAATTTACTTAATAAAATTCGTTCCAGTTCGTGGCGCCATCTGTGAAGTTATTAATTAATACATTTTATAATAATAATATACATCTCCCACTTACCTTTCTTCTGCCCAGGATTACGTCACACGAACGTTGAAATGCAAGTGAGGTTCCAAGGTTGTTTGAAAAATGTACGCTACGCTCATTTATGTGATGGAATTCAAAAAAATTATATTATATAATTATTTCATTTTTGTATTGCTCTCTAATCATGACAGATTCTTTCCAAAGAATCAAGACAAACTAAAAGTTCTTTAAATATTAGTGAAACATCTTATATTAGCAGAGTTAAATATACATCTTATATTACAGAAAACAGCCCAGCCTGCTCGCACACAACATTCATACCAATTTTTAATCCCCCATAATTTAGTTTAGAGTACTCTTTTGATGATAGATTATTTAAATTATTATGATATTGGAATTTTGCTGGTTACTTCACAGACTTTGTTTCTCATCGTGTGTGTGACGCTGAATGCATGTCCGAAAGTTTTCGTTTGACACCTTTTTAAATTTTCACTGCTACACTACACTTACTTCATTCTCTGACACCGGTTCACTTTTACGTCGGTTAATACTTTTACATTATAAATTTAAAATTTAGTGTGCACACATTTTTCTTAGATCCCGGCCGGGACGAGAGTTGTATTCAACTGGGCAGAACGCTACCAAAATTTCTCCCACCAGCAGTTAGGCATAACGGAAATTGCAATGCCTTAGATGTCGAATCGTTCGTCACTGGTCATTTAACATGTGTTATTTACGTGTGTCAGGCGTTGATGAAATCTTGAAGCACTGGTTACATCACTACAAGGGGCGTGTGCTTGTCAAACTTCCGTCAGCATGGGACAACATTGCTGACAAAATTAGTTACCTTTGGGCCATATTGGTTTGGTGCCTAAGCGTCGTTAGTGCGCCCCGATGTTGTTTGCGCGTTTGTGTGCGCCACACAGCACTACAGTTCTTGGAATTGTATTGCGTTCTCCGGTCACACCTTGCATTCCAACGCCACAACTACACCTCACTGTTCCTTTGTTTGATGAAACTTTTCTTTAACATGTGACTGGCCACACAGATGGAAAACAATTTATATTAATAAAATAAAATAAAACCCTCTCCCTTTTAGCCCCGTTACAGAACTTCAGAAACACACTTAACTACACTACAGAACAAATTATAACCAAACACCTTATCATTTAAGTACAAATAATGTAAGGTAATGTACTTTTTGTTGTAATCATAATGAATATTTGTCTTGTAATCAAAAGAACTCCAGATTTTGAACGAGTACAATTGTAAACTAACAAAACAGTAGCCATACTGGACTGAATATCTTGTTACAAAATCGATTTCGTCAACCTGAGAGAAATTGTTTCATAACTAATTTCGGTGCAAATTTATTAATAAACAAGTATAATTTTCTTGTCAGACTGAAACATTACAAATCAATAATTAAAGTAACTAGTACAGAGTGTAACCATTGTTTTTATTTCATAGGGAGTGTATTGTATAATTTGTGCTTGTTAACGAACAACTAGATTTGACGGCCAGCGCTCACGCTGCAGTTCGACAAACTACCTGCTCGATTCAGGAGGTCGAACAGGCGGGAATAAATTTGAATGCCCCGGCCGTCATCGCTGAGAACACCTTTTTAACACATTATTTAATAAGTTTAATTGTTTTCAATAAACAATTTGGCACCACCCGGGATTCACAAAACCCTATTTAACAACAGGTAAGGTTACTAGTGCGTTGTACTGGTAATTAAACCATCGCTACGGACTTCATTAGCGTTAAATATTGAAGTAACGACACCAGTGTGAGGCGAACACACAATATATACACTTTTTACAGAGACGACCGAGTCTATTCATTACAGATTGGCTTCCATTGCGGGGCTTAAACGAGACGGACGTCATACATCTATTCGTTACACAGTTTATCATAAAGAGAAATATTTTTACACTTTCTCTTCTGGCCTATAGTACTCTTACTTTAAGACATAGCAAACTCATAACAATTGTACTGTAATAAGAAAACAGTATAAAAAGTAGGAACTCGGCAGTCAGCACAAGTGAAAGAAGACAACACCACCATGCATATTATAATAATACTCTTTCCGTGGCAATCTTCCTCTGTCATGGCCCAAGTTGTGGTGCCAATTTATAATAAACCTTAGTTGTATGGTTTACCCACCACACGTTGGTTGCTTCAATTTATAATATGTCGCTCATGTCGTGATAGTTTTAATTCGACTCCTTCTGATGTTATATTAATGAAGTCCAAAACTTCATAAATTTCCTGCTATCTGTCTCATGACCTGTCTCTTCTTTCTTACCTGATTTAATTTAACTATTATTTTCCCGATTTTAGGCGCCAAATTGTTTGTTTTAAAACAATTAAAATTTTTCGTAACTTTTCCTTCTTTCTCAATGAAACCGTATTACTTACTGCTCTGTACCACTAAATTCGAAATTCGCTCTCGCGGCAGTATTACCAACCTGTAATTCTGGTAAAAAATTTTCACTGTGCTATATTAAATAAATTAACACATAAATATTGCCACATGAAATAATAAACAGGTATAAATTCTTAGTATTGGTATATTGGATAGCGTTTCTACCTTTTATATTGGTTATTACAGGAAATTATGAAAATATATGAAGTTATGCTCCGGCTTTGAATGATTTATAACTCAGCGGTTGGCTATGTCTGTTTGGGTCGTTGACTGAGCACCTAGCGTCTAATGTCGAATTTAATTTTACAATGTTTATTCAGTCAAAAGTTCTTTGGATTACAGCAAAAGTTAACAAAATGATTCGAGAAAGTACAATCTTTCACATAAACTCAATCAAATATTACGTTTTTTCTTTACACCACTACTCTTATTAACTAAAGTAATTGCGAGTTCAACTTGTAACTGGAGGTTAAGTTTTATATCGTTGAAAAAATATTTTGGTATTTCCAAATGTGTTATTAATTGAATTAAACAGTTTTTTGATAATTATTATTTGGTTTTTTAAAAGCCATTCAGTGTTTGAGTGTTTGAACCAAGTTAATTATATTGTGCATCAGTGTTTAAGTGTAGTGAATCCAGTCTTTTGTTTTGTTAATTAATTGAATTTTATACTTTACTCCTTCCTTGACATCTGATAACTTATTTTCATTTATGCTTGTGGCTATTTCTTCCTTCTTTTATTTCTTTTTTCTTTTTATATTTCTTTATCTTCTGTAATTCAAAATTTTGTTTAGTTCAATCTTGTTAATAGGTTTTGCCCATCTTGTATTCTATTTTCATTAATTATTATATGGTTTATCTCATTTGATTGATTCTTTTTGCTAATTATATGGAGCGGCTATTTTTTCATCTGTACTCTACTGAAGCTAATAATGGACTGTGAATAAATTTGTAACGGTTTTTTGGTTCTAATTGCAAAACCTATCCTTCTCATTGGTTGAAACAATTTTGTACCCATTGTTAGACATAGCTTGTGTTTTCGCCCAAAATGGATAAATATTTTCTAATTAAGATAATTTGCTTGTATTACTAATAATACTTCTGTTATTAGTACCATTGAATAGCATTTCTGTTTAATATTATTTTGAAATCAAACATGTTCTATTCAGTATTGGCTGATTTAGTATTTTGATATTTTTGTTTTTTATACTTATTTTGGTTTATAAGTGTGTTTTTGAAATAATTTTGTGTTTTTAATGTTCCTTGGCTAAATATATTATGTTTACCTAACTTTTTTCCTAACTGAATGTTGTTATTTGTTCACATTTTACAATTTTCTCACATTTCTTTAGGCCTGCACTTGCCTGCAATGGTTGACATCGATTATAATTTAATTTTGCTCTTGTTCCTATGTTCTTATTGCTTTGTCTTAGTTTGTGTACAATTATTATGAATTTAGATACATTGGTTTATGATTAGTAGTTCTTTACAGACATATTATTACCTTTTACATCTATATCTAAGAAATTAACATTGTATATTTTTAGGATTTCTTCATCCTTTCAACACATTATTACTCCCTTTAGTATTATTTTCCCAACTCAACATAACATAACTTATTCTTAAGATTCTTTTAACAATTATAACATTTTCATAGTTTTATAACCCTCCTGCTACCTTCTACTATTCTCTTTATAACACAACTTCAATAATTGAGTATCCATCCTTTGATGTCTACTCTTCTTTTTATAACATATAACTTGTTTAGGTTTTGTTTATCCCTTTAACTTTACTAACTTAATATTTTAACACTAACATTCTTTATAACAGTTACTTATTCTTATATTTTTTGAACATGATACCTTATTCTATCTTACTTACTAGTGTTTTGTCTTTTTCAAAACTAATTTCTATCACCGTACACCTACTTAATGTATTTTGACATATTGTTTATTATGCTTTATTTATACATTTTTACAGATCATGCACTTGGGTTGCTTTGCTTTACCTAGTGTTGTTCACTTTTTTTTTTTTTTTAACTCCCTACCTACTTTACCCACTCTTGGTACAATTTAATATGAATGTTGTGATTATCAGACTAGCTCTATCACGTTTTATTCTCTATACATGTATTTATTATCATTTGATTTCATTGTTCTGTTTATTTAATATTTGTCTACTTAACATTTAGTCTACACTTACATACATAGAATTACATTATTTCTGCTGGTGGTTTGTGCCTTCGAGGTTCAATTATTCATTCAATTGTCAATTTTATGACATTTTTATCATAGGTTTAATTATATTGATTTGGTCATTTGGCCAATCACTTGGGTGTGGTCATTGTCATTGTCTAGTCTAAGTTAATGTCATTATTTTGCTATTTATTAAAATTGTCAAGTTTCTCATCTTATCTCTTCTTAGCTGCATGTTTTCTTTTTATATTATAAGGTATTCCCTCCCTTTTACTGGGCAGCTTTTGGTAATGTAACAATATCAACTGTGTCTAGAACAACAACTGACTGAGATAGATCCAAATATAGGTAGGACCAGTGTTATAACGGGCAGTCAGAGTTCCTTGAATATGGAACAATGCGTACACTATTGATAGACACATGCAGTACACAACAGTGTAAGTCACACAGCTCAACACTCCTAGACACCTCTGAACATTGTCTAACATTGCTACATGTCATTTTTGAGCCTAATTGTCTTTGATAAGTACATGTTTCTAAGAGCTGTCTGTTATAAGCAGGGCCTGTTTACGAGATCCATTACAATGGGGTATTACTATGATAGGCAACATTCATTGTTCTTCTTTCTTGAAGAAAATCTATCAACAATATGCCCTCAGAATCTCAAAAAACAGTCACAAACACTTGATGGTGTTGTTGGTGGGTTTGGTTTTCCACAGATTTCCATCCAGATAAAAATGTTTTGTACTAATGGAGTGCTTGAGTGTTTGGAAGAGTTTGTTCTCCAAATTATGTTTGGAGCCTCCTATAAAATGTTGACAGGTTGAATGCCTTCTTTGGTGAGGAATTTGATGATGATACATGGCGTGTTGAACGAACATACCTCTTCCTTGCTCAGTGTGCTGCAAGATGTACACATTGTATCTCCTGAGTGAATCAAGAAGTGAGACAAGTCCTGAAAATGAGCAGATGTCAGAGACATCCCCACCATTATCTGCTCAAGATTATTCTACAGTGTGTTCACTTCCTCAGTGCTGGATCCGCACTCGTATTTACCATATATTTGTTAATTATTTAATTACAGTAGAGCATCGATTATTCGAACCTCTCAGGACAAGGGCCAGTATGGATAATCGATATTTCAGATAATAGATCGTAAATTGAAAACATTATTTCTCTTTACAAAAACAAAGGTTTTTATTACAAAATCATTTCTAACATAATGTTATATAATTACAGCAACCTGTATATTGTACTGTAATGTATTACTAAGGCTAAAAAGCATTGAATTAAAACAGTGTAATTAATAAAAACTAAAAGTTAATTTAAACAAAATTAGAGTATAATGACAAACACTGTTCTATAAAATTAATTAAAAAACAGATATTTGGTGACAGAGACTTCTGTTGACACAGATTGTTTATCAATTGTAAACGCGTTTATTGAAGTTTGTTGATGTGTTTATCGATTGTAAGGCTGTATAGCTACAGTGTTTATTTATTACTGTACTGTACAGTACATAATTGTACTTTTTATTGAGTTTGGATAATAGATCGTTTGGTTCATATATGTTCGGATAATTGATGCTCTACTGTAATTGCAATATTGGGCTTATATAGTTATTTGTGTAGATAAAGTAGTAGTATTTAGTGGTAGATTGATGAGAGAAAATAGACTGCTTACCATTAAGTACATTATATACAATTTTTTGAATTATTTTGGTATATAAAAATGTAAATAATTATAAAATGGTATAAAATGTAAAATGGTTATAAAATAGTTTGGTATAAAATGTAAACAACAAACTTCATTTGTTTTAGCTGCACAGTACCTTGTAACATGATCTGCCCACCATGCAGCAAGCTGTGCGCACAGAAGTGTGCGCACAATAAGTGTCCAAGGAAATGTGGTGAAATTTGCGCTCCGTGCAATGTGAGTATAAGTTAAATAAACAATATTTGGTTTTTACCCAGTATTAAGTCATAACTGACAACCATAATGGGTGGTAAAGTATACATTATAGTTGTATTTTTGAATTCATTTTTCTTATAGTGGTCAAAAGTGAAAGTCCAACTTCGTCATGCTTATTTGCTAACCTGCTAAATGTCATGTTCTGGACGAGGCCTTTCAGTGTTTCCACCATTTTCAAGTCCTAAATCACCAAAAAGAGTGATATATGTGTATTCCGTCAGGGATTAGGTAAGTTGACAAAGCTGGGTGTGGTTCAAAAAGGAAATAGAGGGAGGGACAAAGCTTCGTAGCAAGGAGTAGGGTGTGGCTTAACGGAGCTGAATCAATAGGGTTTTGACTAGTAGAATTGTTTACAATTTTTTCTACTAAAAATTGGTTTTTAGTAGAATTGACTAGTATAATTGACTTGGTGTGAAGACAGATTCACTGGTATATAAATATTGGTGCTATCGGGATATTGTTTGTCGAGATTTAGGACTTGAAAATGGTGGAAACACTGAAAGCCCTAGTCCAGAATTTGATATTTAGCAGGTTAGCAAATAAGCATGACAAAGTTGGAGTTACAGAGACTGCTAATTCAAATAACAAGATTAGAAGTGAAAGTGGAATTGTAACGGTACAGATATGACCATCCCGAAACATTGGGAATTTTAACATATTTTTGTATTTGAAAAATATTATTGGGGTAAACAATGTACGCAAATTGGAGTCAAGGTTGACTAGTTCACGGCGAGAAGCAGTTATTTTTAGCTATCTGACATTTGAACTTCGTATGTTAGGCAAAGCGCCATATGACGTCATGGCCACACCTTTGTTTACGTCACTTTGAAATGTCAAGCCAATTTAACAACGCTTTTAGATCTGGCTACATAACATGGATAGAACAATAAAACTAGACCACGTGATCGTCTGTGCAGAAAGTCAGTCGTCATACAACATCCATTTGCGACAAGGAAAATAATAGGTATTATTGCGTTTTGACTGGTTAGCTATAAGGAGACTTGTTTTCTGATGGTCTTATTTTGTCTGCCTGTGGCACCAATTATTACAGTATTGTTTATAGGTAGAGTTGGGATAGGTTAAATTGGAGTTGGCTTGGATTCGCTCCAATTCGGGTTGGTTTATGAGGGATATATTCGATCCAGTATCGATCATAATTATAGTGTTGCCTCCATTAATATTGGCTCTTATATGCACTATTTCACTATTCGTTGTTGACAATGGGTTATCCTCTTCCTCCAGAAGTTCTTCCCCTGATGTCTTTTAAGTAATTAGTTGATATTATTGTTATTTTCTTTATATCACTTTTCATCATGGTTCGTCGATTTAACCCAAGTGATTGGTCATGTGAAGGGTCCTGGCGGTTTCTCACTGACCTTTTTAGTTTAAAGGTTGCTGGGAACCACTGGCCAGACTATTTGCGTGGTCTGCCGTTTCATTGGTCGACGTGGATTGATCATGTATGTGATTCCTCGGCGTTTCCATTGTTCTGGTTTCTGGAGATTGCTGGTTATCATATTGGGAATCGTTGTACATAGTGTTTGTTCTTGTAACGGGACAATATCGTCGATGATTGTTTTGCCTCCTCCCGCTGATAAAATTGACTTGGCGCCTCATGTTGCCCCTATTCTGGTTACTCCCGGTTCCCCTGTTATAATGGTAATTCGGGTCGTACCGGTTGCCATAGTAGTTGTGATTATTCGGGTGGCCATTTGGATTTCGAACTTGTTCTATTCCCCTGTTGTTATTATTGGGTGTACTAGGGTTTTGCGCATTTCTGTTACTTGGTTGGTTCCCCTGGTTGTAATTCGGATGATCTCTGTTGTTCGGTTGGTTACCTTGATTATAATTGGGTTGACTCCGATGGAATGGTTGGTCCCGTGGGTAATTGTTTGGATTTCGGTTTATATTGTTCCGGTTATTGTTCTGGACATAAGTGTAGGGCAAATTGTAGCTTGGTACATTGTAATTTTCCTTCCACCGGTTGTACTTCTGATTGATCATATGATTTTTCTTATACTGGCTGTCATTTTTGTGGTCTTCCAGCAAATTGGCCATTCCCTGTATGGTCTTTATTTGTCCCTGTCTCCTGACCCTCTGAATAGCGTCTTCATAATGATATCCCAGTTGAATGACTAGGGATTCTTCGGGTATCTTTGGTTCGAGGTTTCGAGCTAGGCAGACCTTTCCTAAGAAGTACGAGGTTAGTGTATGTCCAGCCTGTGGCTCATATCTTCCGTTACTTATGTCATTTCTGACCACATTTTGGGTCGATCCTGACCAGTATTTTTCGCGGAACAATGTTTTGAACTCTTGTGTACAGCTGATTCCTGGTCGCGTGGCTGTCCACCAATTGTCATTCGTATCTCGAAACATCTCATCGATAAGACTTCTCACCGTCGTCCATCTGGTATCTCTATTTCTCTCTATGAGCTCCTCCACCCTTTTCAGAAATTCTATGGGGTTTCTTCAGTAACTCTTAAAGTTGATCACTTCCCTATTTTCATTTGTAAAGATGTGAGTGCTACTGCAAGGCTTCTCCCTCAAAGCGTCTAGTTCCTCCTGCATCTGTTTCTCCCTCTGACTGATTTCTATGATTTTTTCTTTATTTTCTTGAGTTTTTTTGTCAGTCTTGTTGATAGTGGTATATACTCTTTCAACGCGTTCGCTGACATCAGTCTGGATTTCCTGGTGCCTCTCCTTCAGCTTCTGAAGCACCTCCTGTTTATTTTTGATGCACTCTTCGGTGGTGGTCTTCTGCAGTTCTTGGATCCTAAGAATTCTTTCCTCCTGGACATGGTTTATTTTTTCAGTCAGCTCTTCCTGGACGTGTATTACTGTTTCGTTCGTCTCGGTTATAGTCTGTTTGATTTCATCTCTGCATTCCGCCAACTGTTGCCTCCATTCATCCTTTGTTTTTTTGCCTTCTTCCTTCAACTGTTTTTGGAGTGTTTCACCATTATTTTCAATCTTGTTATTTAACACTTCAAGATCCTTTTTTATCTGTCTCTTCAGCTCCTCCCCCTTCTTTTCTAATATTTCCTGGCTTCTCTTCAGGGCTTCATGGTTGCTTTCCATTTTGTTATTCAGGATCTCTATGTCCTCCTTGATTTGCTTCTTCAATTCTTCATTGTTTTGGTCCAGTTTTTCATTCAGGAACTCCCTGTCTTCCCTTCTTAATGATTCCAATTTTTTATTCAATTCTTCCTTGTCTGATTCTAATTTTTTATTAAATTCTTCCTTGTTTGATTCTAATTTTTTATTAAATTCTTTCTTGTTTGATTCTAATTTTTTATTCAATTCTTCCTTGTCTTCCTTCCTTCCCTCTTGTAAGGATTCTAATTTTTTATTCGCTTGTTCGAATTGCTCCATCATCATCCTAATCATGCAATCACATCTTGTCTCTTCAGTCGGTTTGTCTGGTTGGTCGCCGACCATTACTTCCACTTCCGGTTCTGGTTGAGTTGGATTTTCTGGTTGTTTTTCTTGAAGATCCTCTTCGAATAGCTCCCCGATCATTTCTTCGATTTCTTCCATCTCTTCTGGGTGACCTTCACCTTCAATTCCATTCTGAGTGTCCTTTCTGGTAACCATGGAATGTCTCTTCATAGTCGACATTGGCCTTCTTTTAAAGCCTCACCGGTTGGTCGCCAATCTCTAACGATATAACTTGTGCGTACCTGTAAAATGTACACCAATTTTGTGTGTGTAATTATTATTAGTGTGTTCGTCTCGCACCGGGGTCGTTACATTAATTTTCGCGGCTAACGATGTCCGAGCGTTGCGGTAATCACCTGTATAACACGGCAGTATCCTTACCTGTGGTTTATAGGGGTGTGTTAATCCCAGGTGGCGCCAAGTCGTTATATAAAACAACTAAAATTATTGTCTGATGAGTTATCAGCGGTGACGGTCGGGGCATTCAAATAATTCCCGCTCGCACAGCCGTCTGAATTGTCGATGCTGCTGTGCAAATGACAACTTGTTCGCTTCTCGTCAAATCTATTCTTAAGTAAACACTAGTAATATATAAAGCACTCCCTATGAAATAATAACGACGGTTACTCCCTGTAATAGTGATTTTTAATAGGTGATAATTAAAATATTCAAATTGACAATTATATAATGATAAATTTGCACCGACTGATTACATGAAACTCTTGTCCTCTGGGCTTGACGAATCGATCAAGGAAACAATTAGCTTTTGCATGGCTATGTACGTTAAAGTATTACAGTTATTTCTGTTTCCAAAATCGTGGATTCTTGTGACTATGAGCTAGAGAATTCCTATGGTTACAATAAAAATATATTACCTTATTCTACGTGTACATAAATAATAATGTGTGATGTTACAATCTGTTCTGTGGTGTCGTTAAATGTGTTTTGTAAGTTCGTGTTTAACTAATAGGTTATATTTAACGTTAACAAGTTTTTAGCAAGTTTTATTTTACTTAAATAATCTGTGAAAGAGAAATATTTGTTTATAGTGAGATAAATTTACCTTTAGTAAAATTTAGAGTGATTAGGGTTTTGGAAAATAAATAATTTAATTGTACTTAACACCTCAGCATTACTTGGTGTCTTCGTTCGTTTGATCGGGTAGGATTTGGCTGCAATAGGTTCTGTTTTCATTAATTTTGGGGCTTCAATGGGTTGGGCGTCTTTTTCATAACGTATCTGGATGTTCTTTTTGGGTAATTTTCCGTTTAATTGCCTGGGATCTCGAGTTGACTGCTATAAATGGTCGTCTGCTTCTTATGCTGTCATGGTTAGGAACTTTAATTACTTTTTTACATTATTTTAACAGAAAATCGTTCTTCCCAATATTGGCTTCTGTATTCTCTTACTGACGCTTCGCTTCTGTCTAACCGTATTCAACGGTAATCCTCTTCAACTGCCGTTTCCATGGCAACTGCATGATTTTGATTGGTTGATTTTGAGATGATGTATTGTTATCAAAATTCGAATACTTCGTATATCTTCTGATTGCTGTTATTCCTCTATCTTCCTTCCTGGTTATTAAAAATTGTCACTATAGTATTTATTTCCTTTCATAGATTATTTTGATACCCCACAAGTTTGGGTAATTTTAGATTTTATGTTTTTACAATTATGTTAATGCTTGTTAATTACATTTCTTTTTGTATACAAATGCTTATTATAATATTTTGTTTTACAAATGATTTACAATTTATTCTTGGTGAATCCTTCACCTCAGATTTGCTAATTTCTTTGTTAATTTGTTATAATTTTTAGTTGTTTGGTTCTGACAGTTATGCCCTTTCATAGGCCTGAGTAGCCATTATGTTATTTGACTTATTTCATTTAAATCACATTTCGTTTCAGCCTAATGGGCTTCTCTTTGTTATTATTATTGGTTGTGTTGTATTTTGAGTCTGTTGGTGTTTTGATTACATGTCAATATTGCTTTCTCTATCTTAATATTTAAAACATAACAATTAGGCTTATGGACTGCAAGTTTCTTTCAGCCATATCCTATTCATAACATTAAAACGAACAATTCTTTATAAGTTATTAGAGTTATTATTTTGAGTGAGAAATATCATCACTTCCTTCCAACTTATTATTTGCTAATTTTTTGTTTACAATACATATTATTTTTATTGTGATAAACATCACTTTTATGAAATTTATAACTATCCCTTATAACATGGGTGTCTTTGATTTGTCTCTAATTTCTTAATTTTTAAACAAGCTTTACATTCTCTCCATGTCAACACCTTCAATTTATTCTTTCCTGGGATCCTCCCTTTTAATTACTATCAGTTATATTTAAACTTAAATCTCTTAAACATCTTTTCTTAAATAATAATGTCATTACCACTTTCCAGTGTTCAGTATATCTTACACTATTCCCACTTATACCTCACCTTCACTTTTAAATTATCTATAGTTAATTATAATTTAATTAGCTTACCTTCCTTATCACTTCACTTTGGGGTTTTTACACATACACTATTGCACTGTATCACTGTTTATACTATGTGTTTTTTAGTGAGTAATCCCTATACTTATTTATCTTTCATTACAATATATCCTTAATACTATTAACAATTTTATGTTCTTACAATACTATTTTTACATCTAATTCTAAATTGGGGTTTAGTTTGCTTCTTTATCATTTTAATCTTTAACCTTTTTTAATAGGGTTTCTTCCCTAAATCATTGTTGTCCATTAATGGGTAATAACAGTTACTTTTTCCTTTCTCATAGGACAATTATTGGTCTTGGTTCCAATATTATTCTTGAGTGCATTATTTCTCCTTCTCCTATGCTTTATTACTTGTTTGTGTATCATTATTGGTTTTCATTTCTATCTATTTCCCTCCTTCTTCATTTTCATCGTATTTGGTTAATACTTTGGTTTTTTCATCCTCTCCTTTGGGTACATTTCGACGTGTTACATAGGGTCGTTTAATTCCAGGAACTTGTTTCATTTTTGTTTGGGTTTTGGATTTTTTCCTTTGGTTTGGTTACATTCTTGTTTATTCTTCGTGGATCCCTTCTTCATTTGTTTCCTTTTGTTGGGTCAATCACTTTTTTTCTTGTTTATTTTTTGTGGTTCCCTTCTTCTTTTGTTTCCTGTTGTTGGGTCAATCACTTGGGTTAGGTCAAGTCGTCGTTTGTCGAGTCATAGTTTTTATATTTTATTTAAATTAATCATTTTTATTTAACATGAAGTATTATTTTAGATTTAATATTGTTTTGTTCATCCCTGGTATTGGGTTGGCTTATTTGTGTTGTAACATAATGCCTCTCCTTCAAAATTGATCATTTTGATAAAACACTAGCATAGTTTTTTTATGAAATTATCAGTTGTATATAATCTTTTTCCTTTTCTTTCTTGTTTGTTTCTCCATTCTCATTTCTCTTCTTACTTGATTCATTCCATTTTATTTGGATCTGTTTTTATTTATTTCCATTGGTGTGTTCTCCCTTATACACAATTTTTTCCCTAACTTTTTAGTAGCTGGTTTCTTCCATTACTACTCATTTTTTCTGAGACCAGAGGAACATCATCTCTGCTCAGTTTATTTTGATTGCTGGACTTTTCAACAGTCAATCTTAAATACCTTTTTTGTCAACTTGTGACTTAAATTAATAATAATAATAATATATCTTGGGATTGTCCACCTTGTGGTTTGTTTTTAGATCACTTTGGCCTTTTACTCATTCTTCCTTCCGCTGTACCTTTGCTATATACTATCATTTGCTCATACAGTTGATTGTTTTTTATTTATTCATATGTTAATTTCATCATATCTAACTTTTCATTACTTTGTTTTCCTATTCTTCTAGTGATCATTTTAATTATCTTAGACATTTGTATTCTTTTTTCAGTTATTTAGCATTATTCTGCTTTAGCCATATATCTTGTATATGTGATTTATACGTAACTTCTCTTTTTCTTTGTCCAGTTCAGATTTTTTTTTTTCTTTTGAATACTCTTGATTCATTATAGTTTCAGGTATTTATCTTATCAGTTTTTAGCTTGATTTTATTTTTGATTATTTTATTTTGTATTAAATATCATTTTTGATAATTCTTTGTAAGTTAATTCTCTTACTTTATAGGAATTTTTGTAGCGTATTCCTATTTTGGTACTTTTTGTTTAATTATTTTATATACTTCATATATCAACCTTTTAATAGACTGTAAGTTGATTTCACTTAGTAGGAATTTGTGTAACTTATTCCTTAGTTTTTATATTTTTTTATTTTAGGCCTCATAAGTCATCGAAATGTTGTAAGTTGTGCTCACGTAATTTTTGATTTTGGCATTTGTTTATTTTATTTATAGTCATTTAATTTTCTTCACAGAATTTCTTTATTGAAGCTTGGTTGTAAACTCCTTTTACTTTCTTGGTGGTTATATTACTTATCTCATAAGTATTGTTTCCATTGTCCTTCGTGATGACATATGGCCCTACATTGTTATCTTTCAAATTATATATTTATGTAATTGTATATTACAAATCCGCAATAACGGTCTTTAACATAATTATTGTATTTAATAACGGGCGCCATGTTGGAAATTACCAACAGCTGATAGTACATTTATTCTACGGGCCAGACTTCGTGTTAAGCGAACGATATTGTAGAACGGGAAGTGTTATCTGAAATAAATACTCTGAAATGGTTATAAAAAAAAAACTTATTATTTAAGCATAAAGTTTTACATATATGTTTGACTCTACCATGCGCCTCGGGGCGTAGTCCTATGTATCATTAAATAGACAGACATATTTGAAATTGAACCTTGTAAATCTAAACATATAATAAACATATAGTAAAATCAAAGACAAATTTAAGATATATATATATATTGTCACCGGACAAAAGGCTTGCCGCATGACAAATGGCGCCAATCGTACACTCTAGTTATTTTGGTGGCCCTAAAAAGGACCGAGTGGCGAGAACTGTGATGTTGGTCGTGCCGCGCTGAGGTGTTCGGCGGCTGCGCCCGCTGATCGTGGCGTACTGCAGTCCTCCTCTTCTTTCGGCACCGGTTGTAGAGTCGGCTGCCGGCCCAGCGAAATCCATCGCTGGCGCGGAACGGGAGTGCGAAGACGCAAGAACGGCGGCGGTTCTATTCTTCGGCTGTTCCTTCCGGCTGACTCCGCCCCGATGTCGTCCGAGAGAGGAGAGTAGATGAAGTGCGTCCGATGGCGTGGCGATGAAGTGTGCACAAAATTTTCTGCCGGCCCGGGTTTTATTGACTAACCGGGATCGCTGATTGGCTCGCTCCGAGCACGTTGTTTGATTGGCTCGCTGTGTCCACCGCTGGTACTGGAGAGCAGATGTTCGCATACCGCTGCCGTCACAACTCCACCGGGTCTTGAATGCTCTCCGGTAGCCAGCCTACTGCTCTTCTCCAGATGTTGTGGAGGTGTCTGTTGGGCGCCATGTTGATTGGTGTGCCGGCTGGTAGCTCGCTGGCGTGGCTGGATCTTGCATCCGCAAGATGATCGTGGCCCCACGTTGGGCGCCACTTGTCACCGGACAAAAGGCTTGCCGCATGACAAATGGCGCCAATCGTACACTCTAGTTATTTTGGTGGCCCTAAAAAGGACCGAGTGGCGAGAACTGTGATGTTGGTCGTGCCGCGCTGAGGTGTTCAGCGGCTGCGCCCGCTGATCGTGGCGTACTGCAGTCCTCCTCTTCTTTCGGCACCGGTTGTAGAGTCGGCTGCCGGCCCAGCGAAATCCATCGCTGGCGCGGAACGGGAGTGCGAAGACGCAAGAACGGCGGCGGTTCTATTCTTCGGCTGTTCCTTCCGGCTGACTCCGCCCCGATGTCGTCCGAGAGAGGAGAGTAGATGAAGTGCGTCCGATGGCGTGGCGATGAAGTGTGCACAAAATTTTCTGCCGGCCCGGGTTTTATTGACTAACCGGGATCGCTGATTGGCTCGCTCCGAGCACGTTGTTTGATTGGCTCGCTGTGTCCACCGCTGGTACTGGAGAGCAGATGTTCGCATACCGCTGCCGTCACAATATGTATGTATGCACAACCCAGGCACTTAGAAATTATACACTCACCCTCTCACTCTCTCTCTCTCATTCTGGTACAATTCTTTTTTATGAGCTCATTTTATTAAAATTTTAAAGACTTGTATTGAATTTACTTTGAAATTTTTATTTTGGTCATTCGAATTTTGATCTTGTATTAATGTTTGGAACGTTCTCACCAAATTTCCAGATGCGGTTTTACGTTCTCTCTGTACAGTAAACTTCGCGTACCGCGAGTTTACCGAATTCACTTCCCGGTCACATTTTTGAAGTAATTTACAGCACTGATTTTATATAGTTATTTAACCACTTTTAGTGGCTCAAAAGTTAAAATTCACTATTTGTGAACTATTTGCCGGCTGGCTGCGATCACGTTCCCTGTTGAAATGACACAGAGTCTTTGTTCCATATTTCCGAGGTGGGGTGAATCTACGGCACTCGTCTATTATCTGTTTGTTGACAGCATCGTGTTGTTTACAAAAACAAATTCCTGGCGCTGACGTCATCAAGGATCGTCGCTTTTATCACAATAAATGACATACTGTTTTTTGTGAGGCTTCACGTTTTTTGCTCTGAAACCGTCCGAATCCTGGCAAATATTATATAGTCCACTAACGGTATATTCATAAAGGTTATTAAATGTTTATTTAATTTTGACCAAATGAAGGAATACAATATTTATGGTTTTTTATACCATATTTAAGTTGATTACAAATTGTACCATTACAACATATAATAATAGCAATTTTTTGGCTATTCCTTCAAGTGTACTGGGTAGTTCCCTATTTTTGATCAGTACTCTCTCTCTCTTGTTGTATTTTATTATTTTAACTTGGTTTTGTGAATACTTTGCTCTTTGTTTTTCTATTTTCTCCATAATACGGTTATAACAGTGGTTTTCGTCATAGGGGTCTTCTGGGTTGACTGGGAAGTTTATTAGTTCTTGTATCTCTGTATGGGGCTTTCTTCCAAACATCATCAAGTATGGGGTGTTTTCAGTAAATTGGTGGTAACTAATATTTAGAAATATTTCGGTTGAAGCTAAATATTTTTGCCATTCTTTTTGGTTATTATGACAATAAGTTCTTAGTATTCGTCCAACTTTCCTTAGCACTCTTTATGCGGGGTTACTACTAGGGTGGTATTTGGATGTTTTATAGGTTTTTGTATTCTCTTTTAGTAACTCGTTTCGCCACTTCTTTCCTTTGAACTGCGTTCCATGGTCAGTTATTATCATGCATATATATACATATTATATTATCATGCATATAATATAGTTCCCACTTCAGTTATATATTTAGTTTTTATTATTTCTAATATTTTCTTAGTAGTAGCTCTGTTTATTGCATATAATTCGTGTATTTTGTATAGTGGTCTAACATGATTACAATAAACTTGTATTTATGTCTCCCTCCACTACGTGGGAATGGTCCACATATATCGAGGAATACCTTTTCTAACTTTGTTGTTAAGGTGATGGGTATCATTGTTCCCTCTTTTTTCTCGTTATTGGTCTTTACCATTTGACATATTATACATGTTTTAATATTTTTGTTCACCTTTCTTATATATTTTTTGTAAAGACTTCCTCCTCCAATGCTTTTACAATTTTTACAGTTCCCATATGTCCGTATCGAACATGATAATCCTTAATTATCTCATTTTCTAATGTTTTTGGAACTACAAGTTTCCATGTGCTATTATTCTTTTTTGTTTTAACAAAGAGTATATCTTGGTGGATACAATAATATTTATTCACAACTTCTTCATCTTCTAACAATCTTTTTCTTATGTTTAGTAATTTTGAATCTTGTTTCTGCTGTACCACTATCTCGTTTAGAATATCTTCCAGGTCCTTTCTATCCTTTATTATACAAAACACTTTGACGATTTTCTCCTTTTCTCCTTCAAATGTTTGGTCTACTACATTTATTCTGGATAATACATCTGCGGCAACATTTTTACGTCCTGGAATGTACTCCCACGTTATGTGGTACTCTTGTAATGCGAGTATCCATCGTGTAAGCCTCCCATCACTTAACTTACACTGTTTCAAGAAGGAAATGGACTTATGGTCGCTTCGGACGGTGATTGGATATCCTAGGATGTACATCCTAAACTTTCCACATGCGAATACAATACTGAGTAGTTCCTTTTCAGTAACATTGTAGTTACGTTCGCAGCGGTTCAGTACTCTGCTGGCAAAGCTGATAACCAGGTGGTGTCCGTCCTTATCCTCTTGATATAATTCGGCACCTAGGCTCACATCACTGGCGTCACAATTTAAGTAGAATGGCTGTTCAAAATTAGGGTGGTGTAGCATTATAGTTTCAAGAAATTTTATTTTGATTAATTTTAACACTTCTTCTTGTTCCTTCCCCCAAGTCCACTTTTCCTTAGCTGATAGTTGTTTAGAGAACTTTGCTGTTAAATAAGAATAATTTGTTTGGAACTTTCTATAGTAGTTACAAATACCTAAGAAGGATTGTAGCTGCTTCTTATTCTTTGGTGTGGAGAAATTCTGAATAGCTTCCACCTTCTCTTGGGGTGGTGTTATCCCCTGTTCTGTTAAGTTGAACCCCAAGAATTTGACTTGGTTTGCTATGAACTTGGACTTGTCTAATTTTAATATTATATTATTTTCAGATAGCTTTTGTAATACTTGTTTGACCCGTTCGCAGTGCTCATCCCAGTCAGATGATGTTATTAGAAGGTCGTCCACGTACACTGTTGTGAACTGCAATGCTTCTTGACCTATGACTTGGTCCATGCACTTGACGAACACTGCGACGGAATTAATGAGGCCGAAAGGTAACCTCTTAAACTGGTAATTCCTTCCGTCAAAGATGAATGCCATGTATTTCCTACTGTGTGGGTGTAGCTCCACCTGCCAGTACCCACATACAGTATCCCAGGTACTTATATATTTGGTGCCATGAAATTTCTTAAGTATCTCTTCAATCTCTCCCGGTGATGTTCGGTCATTAATGATCATCTTATTGATCTCCCGGGCGTCTAAACATATTCTCACCTTACCATTCTTTTTTGGTATGGCGACTATAGGACTCGTGTAGGGAGACTGACTGTATTCAATGATGTCCTCCTCCATCATTCTATTTATTTCCGTTCTCACTTCGTTTTTTAGGGAGTAGGCGATTGGGTAGGATTTTCTGTGAAAGTCTATGGGTTCTCGAAAGTTTATTTTACATTGAAATCCTTTGACCTTTCCTGGGGTATTTGAGAAAACATGCTGGTATGCTTGGTATATGGCTATTAGTTTTTCAGCCTGTTCACCCGTTATCTCTTGCTGAGGTCTCTCTCTTTGGAACTTTCTGATTTCTTCGATTTTTCTGTTCCACAATTCTCCCTCTCACTCTTCATCTCCCATGGTAATTGATGGTTTATATGTTTGACAATAATAACTTTTTAACCCCTTATTATGATTTAGGGTTATTGGTGTTGGGTTACTGTTGATTATATTGGCCGACCACACTCCCTTCTCAGAAGTAAGCACTACTATTCCCTTCTGCAGGTCAATGATTGCTGAGCGTTGTCTCAGTGCATCGCATCCAATCAGCATGTTAAATGGTAATCCATTTGCGACAAGGAAAATAATAGGTATTATTGCGTTTTGACTGGTTAGCTCTAAGGAGACTTGTTTTCTGATGGTCTTATTTTGTCTGCCTGTGGCACCAATTATTACAATATTGTTTATAGGTAGAGTTGGGATAGGTATATTGGAGTTGGCTTGGATTCGCTCCAATTCGGGTTGGTTTTTGAGGGATATATTCGATCCAGTATCGATCATAATTATAGTGTTGCCTCCATTAATATTGGCTCTTATATGCACTATTTCACTATTCGTTGTTGACAATGGGTTATCCTCTTCCTCCAGAAGTTCTTCCCTGATGTCTTTTAAGTAATTAGTTGATATTATTGTTATTTTCTTTATATTACTTTTCGTCGTGGTTCGTCGATTTAACCCAAGTGATTGGTCATGTGAAGGGTCCTGGCGGTTTCTCACTGACCTTTTTAGTTTAAAGGTTGCTGGGAACCACTGGCCAGGCTATTTGCGTGGTCTGCCGTTTCATTGGTCGACGTGGATTGATCATGTATGTGATTCCTCGGCGCTTCCATTGTTCTGGTTTCTGGAGATTGCTGGTTATCATATTGGGAATCGTTGTACGTAGTGTTTGTTCTTGTACTGGGACAATATCGTCGATGATTGTTTTGCCTCCTCCCGCTGATAAAATTGACTTGGCGCCTCATGTCGCCCCTATTCTGGTTACTCCCGGTTCCCCTGTTATAATGGTAATTCGGGTCGTACCGGTTGCCATAGTAGTTGTGATTATTCGGGTGGCCATTTGGATTTCGAACTTGTTCTATTCCCCTGTTGTTATTATTGGGTGTACTAGGGTTTTGCGCATTTCTGTTACTTGGTTGGTTCCCCTGGTTGTAATTCGGATGATCTCTGTTGTTCAGTTGGTTACCTTGATTATAATTGG
Organism: Magicicada septendecula; assembly: GCA_034769895.1. Lineage (NCBI taxonomy): Eukaryota > Metazoa > Arthropoda > Insecta > Hemiptera > Cicadidae > Magicicada > Magicicada septendecula. The sequence continues at coordinate 296,585,145 of CM068373.1, read as the reverse complement.
GTTGACTCCGATGGAATGGTTGGTCCCCTGGGTAATTGTTTGGATTTCGGTTTATATTGTTCCGGTTATTGTTCTGGACATAAGTGTAGGGCAAATTGTAGCTTGGTACATTGTAATTTTCGTTCCACCGGTTGTACTTCTGATTGATCATACGATTTTTCTTATACTGGCTGTCATTTTTGTGGTCTTCCAGCAAATTGGCCATTCCCTGTATGGTCTTTATTTGTCCCTGTCTCCTGGCCCTCTGAATAGCATCTTCATAATGATATCCCAGTTGAATGACTAGGGATTCTTCGGGTATCTTTGGTTCGAGGTTTCAAGCTAGGCAGACCTTTCTTAAAAAGTACGAGGTTAGTGTATGTCCAGCCTGTGGCTCATATCTTCCGTTACTTATGTAATATCTGACCACATTTTGGGTCGATTCTGACCAGTATTTTTCGTGGAACAATGTTTTGAACTCTTGTGTACAGCTGATTCCTGGTCGCGTGGCTGTCCACCAATTGTCATTCGTATCTCGAAACATCTCATCGATAAGACTTCTCACCGTCGTCCATCTGGTATCTCTATTTCTCTCTATGAGCTCCTCCACCCTTTTCAGAAATTCTATGGGGTTTCTTCAGTAACTCTTAAAGTTGATCACTTCCCTATTTTCATTTGTAAAGATGTGAGTGCTACTGCAAGGCTTCTCCCTCAAAGCATCTAGTTCCTCCTGCATCTGTTTCTCCCTCTGACTGATTTCTGTAATTTTTTCTTTATTTTCTTGAGTTTTTTTGTCAATCTTGTTGATAGTGGTATATACTCTTTCAACGCGTTCGCTGACATCAGTCTGGATTTCCTGGTGCCTCTCCTTCAGCTTCTGAAGCACCTCCTGTTTATTTTTGATGCACTCTTCGGTGGTGGTCTTCTGCAGTTCTTGGATCCTAAGAATTCCTTCCTCCTGGACGTGGTTTATTTTTTCAGTCAGCTCTTCCTGGACGTGTATTACTGTTTCGTTCGTCTCGGTTATAGTCTGTTTGATTTCATCTCTGCATTCCGCCAACTGTTGCCTCCATTCATCCTTTGTTTTTTCACCTTCTTCCTTCAACTGTTTTTGGAGTGTTTCACCATTATTTTCAATCTTGTTATTTAACACTTCAAGATCCTTTTTTATCTGTCTTTTCAGCTCCTCCCCCTTCTTTTCTAATATTTCCTGGCTTCTCTTCAGGGCTTCGTGGTTGCTTTCCATTTTGTTATTCAGGATCTCTATGTCCTCCTTGATTTGCTTCTTCAATTCTTCATTGTTTAGGTCCAGTTTTTCATTCAGGAACTCCCTGTCTTCCCTTCTTAATGATTCCAATTTTTTATTCAATTCTTCCTTGTTTGATTCTAATTTTTATTCAGTTCTTCCTAGTTTGATTCTAATTTTGTATTAAATTCTTCCTTGTTTGATTCTAATTTTTTATTCAATTCTTCCTTGTCTTCCTTCCTTCCCTCTTGTAAGGATTCTAATGTTTTATTCGCTTGTCCGAATTGCTCCATCATCATCCTCATCATGCAATCCCATCTTGTCTCTTAAGTCGGTTTGTCTGGTTGGTCGCCGACCATTACTTCCACTTCCGGTTCGGTTGAATTGGATTTTCTGGTTGGTTTTCTTGAAGATCCTCTTCGAATAGCTCCCCGATCATTTCTTCGATTTCGTCCATCTCTTCTGGTTGACCTTCACCTTCAATTCCTTTCTGAGTGTCCTTTCTGGTAACCATGGAATGTCTCTTCATAGTCGACGTTGGCCTTCTTTTAAAGCCTCACCGGTTGGTCGCCAATCTCTAACGATATAACTTGTGCGTACCTGTAAAATGTACACCAATTTTGTGTGTGTAATTATTATTAGTGCGTTCGTCTCGCACCGGGGTCGTTACATTAATTTTCGCGGCTAACGATGTCCGTAGCGTTGCGGTAATCACCTGTATAACATGGCAGTAACCTTACCTGTGGTTTATAGGGGTGTATTAATCCCGGGTGGCGCCAAGTCGTTATATAAAACAACTAAAATTATTGTCTGATGAGTTATCAGCGGTGACGGTCGGGGCATTCAAATAATTCCCGCTCGCACAGCCGTCTGAATTGTCGATGCTGCTGCGCAAATGACAACTTGTTCGCTTCTCGTCAAATCTATTCTTAAGTAAACACTAGTAATATATAAAGCACTCCCTATGAAATAATAACGACGGTTACTCCCTGTAATAGTGATTTTTAATAGGTGATAATTAAAATATTCAAATTGACAATTATATAATGATAAATTTGCACCGACTGATTACATGAAACTCTTGTCCTCTGGGCTTGACGAATCGATCAAGGAAACAATTAGCTTTTGCATGGCTATGTACGTTAAAGTATTACAGTTATTTCTGTTTCCAAAATCGTGGATTCTTGTGACTATGAGCTAGAGAATTCCTATGGTTACAATAAAAATATATTACCTTATTCTACGTGTACATAAATAATAATGTGTGATGTTACAATCTGTTCTGTTGTGTCGTTAAACGTGTTTTGTAAGCTCGTGTTTAACTAATAGGTTATATTTAACGTTAACAAGTTTTTAGCAAGTTTTATTTTACTTAAATAATCTGTGAAAGAGAAATATTTGTTTATAGTGAGATAAATTTACCTTTAGTAAAATTTAGAGTGATTAGTGTTTTGGAAAATAAATAATTTAATTGTACTTAACACCTCAGCATTACTTGGTGACTTCGTTCGTTTGATCGGGTAGGATTTGGCTGCAGTAGGTTCTGTTTTCATTAATTTTAGGGCTTCAATGGGTTGGGCGTCTTTTTCATAATGTATCTGGATGTTCTTTTCGGGTAATTTTCCGTTTAATTGCCTTGGATCTCGAGTTGACTGCTATAAATGGTCGTCTGCTTCTTATGCTGTCATGGTTAGGAACTTTAATTACTTTTTTACATTATTTTAACAGAAAATCGTTCTTCCCAATATTGGCTTCTGTATTCTCTTACTGACGCTTCGCTTCTGTCTAACGGTATTTAACGGTAATCCTCTTCAACTGCCGTTTCCATGGCAACTGCATGATTTTGATTGGTTGATTTTGAGATGATGTATTGTTATCAAAATTCGAATTCTTCGTATATCTTCTGATTGCTGTTATTCCTCAGTCTTCCTTCCTGGTTATTAAAAATTGTCACTATAGTATTTATTTCCTTTCATAGATTATTTTGATACCCCACAAGTTTGGGTAATTTTAGATTTTATGTTTTTACAATTATGTTAATGCTTGTTAATTACATTTATTTTTGTATACAAATGCTTATTATAATATTTTGTTTTACAAATGATTTACAATTTATTCTTGGTGAATCCTTAACCTCAGATTTGCTAATTTCTTTGTTAATTTGTTATAATTTTTAGTTGTTTGGTTCTGACAGTTATGCCCTTTCATAGGCCTGAGTAGCCATTATGTTATTTGACTTATTTCATTTAAATCACATTTCGTTTCAGCCTAATGGGCTTCTCTTTGTTATTATTATTGGTTGTGTTGTATTTTGAGTCTGTTGGTGTTTTGATGACATGTCAATATTGCTTTCTCTATCTTAATATTTAAAACATAACAATTAGGCTTATGGACTGCAAGTTTCTTTCAGCCATATCCTATTCATAACATTAAAACGAACAATTCTTTATAAGTTATTAGAGTTATTATTTTGAGTGAGAAATATCATCACTTCCTTCCAACTTATTATTTGCTAATTTTTTGTTTACAATACATATTATTTTTATTGTGATAAACAACATCACTTTTATGAAATTTATAACTATCCCTTATAACATGGGTGTCTTTGATTTGTCTCTAATTCCTTAATTTTTAAACAAGCTTTACATTCTCTCCATGTCAACACCTTCAATTTATTCTTTCCTGGGATCCTCCCTTTTAATTACTATCGGTTATAATTAAACTTAAATCTCTTAAACATCTTTTCTTAAATAATAATGTCATAACCACTTTCCAGTGTTCAGTATATCTTACACTATTCCCACTTATACCTCACCTTCACTTTTAAATTATCTATAGTTAATTATAATTTAATTAGCGTACCTTCCTTATCACTTCACTTTGGGGATTTTACACATACACTATTGCACTGTATCACTGTTTATACTATGTGTTTTTTAGTGAGTAATCCCTATACTTATTTCTCTTTCATTACAATATATCCTTAATACTATTAACAATTTTATGTTCTTACAATACTATTTTTACATCTAATTCTAAATTGGGGTTTAGTTTGCTTCTTTATCATTTTAATCTTTAACCTTTTTTAATAGGGTTTCTTCCCTAAATCATTGTTGTCCATTAATGGGTAATAACAGTTACTTTTTCCTTTCTCATAGGACAATTATTGAATAAATAATTACTTATCTAATCCGTCGAGTGACTTACTTGTAATTCCGCTTGACGCGTTTCAGGGCATATGCCCCATCTTCAGAATAATTCCTCTTCACAGAACGTCAGACATTAAGATTAAAATGTAATAAATTAAAATTAAAATCCATGGTTAAAATATTAACTCGTCAAAATATTAAAATATATGAATGCACAGAGAAGCACGCACTATCACAAAGTGCTTCTCTGTGCATTCATATATTTTAATATTTTGACGAGTTAATATTTTAACCATGGATTTTAATTTTAATTTATTACATTTTAATCTTAATGTCTGACGTTCTGTGAAGAGGAATTATTCTGAAGATGGGGCATATGCCCTGAAACGCGTCAAGCGGAATTACAAGTAAGTCACTCGACGGATTAGATAAGTAATTATTTATTTAATACAGTGACTTGGATACTTTAAAAATGAATATTAGACAATTATTGGTCTTGGTTCCAATATTATTCTTGAGTGCATTATTTCTCCTTCTCCTATGCTTTATTACTTGTTTGTGTATCATTATTGGTTTTCATTTCTATCTATTTCCCTCCTTCTTCATTTTCATCGTATTTGGTTAATACTTTGGTTTTTTCATCCTCTCCTTTGGGTACATTTCGACGTGTTACATAGGGTCGTTTAATTCCAGGAACTTGTTTCATTTTTGTTTGGGTTTTGGATTTTTTCCTTTGGTTTGGTTACATTCTTGTTTATTCTTCGTGGATCCCTTCTTCATTTGTTTCCTTTTGTTGGGTCAATCACTTTTTTTCTTGTTTATTTTTTGTGGTTCCCTTCTTCTTTTGTTTCCTGTTGTTGGGTCAATCACTTGGGTTAGGTCAAGTCGTCGTTTGTCGAGTCATAGTTTTTATATTTTATTTAAATTAATCATTTTTATTTAACATGAAGTATTATTTTACTTACTTCTTACTTCTTCCTATAGGCGTCCAGCTTCAACTGTAGCCGATAGCCCGATGTCCATGGTAGATCATAGAAGCGATAGCCCAGTTGAAGTATTATTTTAGATTTAATATTGTTTATTAAATGAATAAACAATTAAATGAAGTATTATTTTAGATTTAATATTGTTTTGTTCATCCCTGGTATTGGGTTGGCTTATTTGTGTTGTAACGTAATGCCTCTCCTTCAAAATTGATCATTTTGATAAAACACTAGTATAGTTTTTTTATGAAATTATCAATTGTATATAATCTTTTTTTCCTTTTCTTTCTTGTTTGTTTCTCCATTCTCATTTCTCTTGTTTCTCCATTCTCATTTCTCTTCTTACTTGATTCATTCCATTTTATTTGGATCTGTTTTTATTTATTTCCATTGGTGTGTTCTCCCTTATACACAATTTTTTCCCTAACTTTTTATTAGCTGGTTTCTTCCATTATTACTCATTTTTTCTGAGACCAGAGGAACATCATCTCTGCTCAGTTTATTTTGATTGCTGGACTTTTCAACAGTCAGTCTTAAATACCTTTTTTGTCAACTTGTGACTTAAATTAATAATAATAATAATATATCTTGGGATTGTCCACCTTGTGGTTTGTTTTTAGATCACGTTGGCCTTTTACTCATTCTTCCTTCTGCTGTACCTTTGCTATATACTATCATTTGCTCATACAGTTGATTGTTTTTTATTTATTCATATGTTAATTTCATCATATCTAACTTTTCATTACTTTGTTTTCCTATTCTTCTAGTGATCATTTTAATTATCTTAGACATTTGTATTCTTTTCTCAGTTATTTAGTATTATTCTGCTTTAGCCATAGCTTGTATATTTGATTTATACATAACTTCTCTTTTTCTTTGTACCAGTTCAGATTTTTTTTTTCTTTTGAATACTCTTGATTCATTATAATTTCAGGTATTTATCTTATCATTTTTTAGCTTGATTTTATTTTTGTTTATTTTATTTTGTATTAAATATCATTTTTGATAATTCTTTGTAAGTTAATTCTCTTACTTTATAGGAATTTTTGTAGCGTATTCCTATTTTGGTACTTTTTGTTTAATTATTTTATATACTTCATATATCAACCTTTTAATAGACTGTAAGTTGATTTCACTTAGTAGGAATTTGTGTAACTTATTCCTTAGTTTTTATATTTTTTTATTTTAGGCCTCATAAGTCATCGAAATGTTGTTGTAAGTTGTGCTCACATAATTTTTGAATTTTGGCATTTGTTTATTTTATTTATAGTCATTTAATTTTCTTCACAGAATTTATTTCTTGAAGCTTGGTTTTAAACTCCTTTTACTTTCTTGGTGGTTATATTACTTATCTCATAAGTATTGTTTCCATTGTCCTTCGTGATGACATATGGCCCTACATATAATAATAGCAATTTTTTGGCTATTCCTTCAAGTGTACTGGGTAGTTCCCTGTTTTTGATCAGTACTCTCTCTCTCTCCCTTGTTGTATTTTATTATTTTAACTTGGTTTTGTGAATACTTTGCTCTTTTTTTTTCTGTTTTCTCCATAATACGGTTATAACATTGGTTTTCATCATAGGGGTCTTCTGGGTTGACTGGGAAGTTTATTAGTTCTTGTATCTCTGTATGGGGCTTTCTTCCAAACATCATCAAGTATGGGGTGTTTTCAGTAAATTGGTGGTAACTAATATTTAGAAATACTTCGGTTGAAGCTAAATATTTTTGCCATTCTTTTTGGTTATTATGACAATAAGTTCTTAGTATTCGTCCAACTTTCCTTAGCACTCTTTCTGCGGGGTTACTACTAGGGTGGTATTTGGATGTTTTATAGGTTTTTGTATTCTCTTTTAGTAACTCGTTTCGCCACTTCTTTCCTTTGAACTGCATTCCATGGTCAGTTATTATCATGCATGGTTTTCCCACTTCAGTTATACATTTAGTTTTTATTATTTCTAATATTTTCTTAGTAGTAGCTCTGTTTATTGCATATAATTTCGTGTATTTTGTATAGTGGTCTAACATGATTACAATAAACTTGTATTTATGTCTCCCTCCACTACGTGGGAATGGTCCACATATATCGAGGAATACCTTTTCTAACTTTGTTGTTGAGGTGATGGGTATCATTGTTCCCTCTTTTTTCTCGTTATTGGTCTTTACCATTTGACATATTATACATGTTTTAATATTTTGGTTCACCTTTCTTACTATATTTTTTATAAAGACTTCCTCCTCCAATGCTTTTACAATTTTTACAGTTCCCATATGTCCGTATCGAACATGATAATCCTTAATTATCTCATTTTCTAATGTTTTTGGAACTACAAGTTTCCATGTGCTATTATTCTTTTTTGTTTTAACAAAGAGTATATCTTGGTGGATACAATAATATTTATTCACAACTTCATCTTCTAACAGTCTTTTTCTTATGTTTGGTAATTTTGAATCTTGTTTCTGCTGTACCACTATCTCGTTTAGAATATCTTCCAGGTCCTTTCTATCCTTTATTATACAAAACACTTTGACGATTTTCTCCTTTTCTCCTTCAAATGTTTGGTCTACTACATTTATTCTGGATAATACATCTGCGGCAACATTTTTACGTCCTGGAATGTACTCCCACGTTATGTGGTACTCTTGTAATGCGAGTATCCATCGTGTAAGCCTCCCATGACTTAACTTACACTGTTTCAAGAAGGAAATGGACTTATGGTCGCTTCGGACGGTGATTGGATATCCTAGGATGTACATCCTAAACTTTCCACATGCGAATACAATACTGAGTAGTTCCTTTTCAGTAACATTGTAGTTACGTTCGCAGCGGTTCAGTACTCTGCTGGCAAAGCTGATAACCAGGTGGTGTCCGTCCTTATCCTCTTGATATAATTTGGCGCCTAGGCTCACATCACTGGCGTCACAATTTAAGTAGAATGGCTGTTCAAAATTAGGGTGGTGTAGCATTATAGTTTCAAGAAATTTTATTTTGATTAATTTTAACACTTCTTCTTTTTCCTTCTCCCAAGTCCACTTTTCCTTAGCTGATAGTTGTTTAGAGAACTTTGCTGTTAAATAAGAATAATTTGTTTGGAACTTTCCATAGTAGTTACAAATACCTAAGATGGATTGTAGCTGCTTCTTATTCTTTGGTGTGGGGAAATTCTGAATAGCTTCCACCTTCTCTTGGGATGGTGTTATCCCCTGTTCTGTTAAGTTGAACCCCAAGAATTTGACTTGGTTTGCTATGAACTTGGACTTGTCTAATTTTAATATTATATTATTTTCAGATAGCTTTTGTAATACTTGTTTGACCCGTTCGCAGTGCTCATCCCAGTCAGATGATGTTATTAGAAGGTCGTCCACGTACACTGTTGTGAACTGCAATGCTTCTTGACCTATGACTTGGTCCATGCACTTGACGAACACTGCGACGGAATTAATGAGGCCGAAAGGTAACCTCTTAAACTGGTAATTCCTTCCGTCGAAGATGAATGCCATGTATTTCCTACTGTGTGGGTGTAGCTCCACCTGCCAGTACCCACATACAGTATCCCAGGTACTTATATATTTGGTGCCATGAAATTTCTTAAGTATCTCTTCAATCTCTCCCGGTGATGTTCGGTCATTAATGATCATCTTATTGATCTCCCGGGCGTCTAAACATATTCTCACCTTACCATTCTTTTTTGGTATGGCGACTATAGGACTCGTGTAGGGAGACTGACTGTATTCAATGATGTCCTCCTCCATCATTCTATTTATTTCCGTTCTCACTTCGTTTTTTAGGGAGTAGGCGATTGGGTAGGATTTTCTGTGAAAGTCTATGGGTTCTCGAAAGTTTATTTTACATTGAAATCCTTTGACCTTTCCTGGGGTATTTGAGAAAACGTGCTGGTATGCTTGGTATATGGCTATTAGTTTTTCAGCCTGTTCACCCGTTATCTCTTGCTGAGGTCTCTCTCTTTGGAACTTTCTGATTTCTTCGATTTTTCTGTTCCACAATTCTCCCTCTCACTCTTCATCTCCCATGGTAATTGATGGTTTATATGTTTGACAATAATAACTTTTTAACCCCTTATTATGATTTAGGGTTATTGGTGTTGGGTTACTGTTGATTATATTGGCCGACCACACTCCCTTCTCAGAAGTAAGCACTACTATTCCCTTCTGCAGGTCAATGATTGCTGAGCGTTGTCTCAGTGCGTCGCATCCAATCAGCATGCTAAATGGTAATCCATTTGCGACAAGGAAAATAATAGGTATTATTGTGTTTTGACTGGTTAGCTCTAAGGAGACTTGTTTTCTGATGGTCTTATTTTCTCTGCCTGTGGCACCAATTATTACAATATTGTTTATAGGTAGAGTTGGGATAGGTATATTGGAGTTGGCTTGGATTCGCTCCAATTCGGGTTGGTTTATGAGGGATATATTCGATCCAGTATCGATCATAATTATAGTGTTGCCTCCATTAATATTGGCTCTTATATGCACTATTTCACTATTCGTTGTTGACAATGGGTTATCCTCTTCCTCCAGAAGTTCTTCCCTGATGTCTTTTAAGTAATTAGTTGATATTATTGTTATTTTCTTTATATCACTTTTCGTCGTGGTTCGTTGATTTAACCCAAGTGATTGGTCATGTGAAGGGTCCTGGAGGTTTCTCACTGACCTTTTTAGTTTAAAGGTTGCTAGGAACCACTGGCCAGACTATTTGCGTGGTCTGCCGTTTCATTGGTCGACGTGGATTGATCATGTATGTGATTCCTCGGCGCTTCCATTGTTCTGGTTTCTGGAGATTGCTGGTTATCATATTGGGAATCGTTGTACATAGTGTTTGTTCTTGTAACGGGACAATATCGTCGATGATTGTTTTGCCTCCTCCCGCTGATAAAATTGACTTTGCGCCTCATGTCGTCCCTATTCTGGTTACTCCCGGTTCCCCTGTTATAATGGTAATTCGGGTCGTACCGGTTACCATAGTAGTTGTGATTATTCGGGTGGCCATTTGGATTTCGAACTTGTTCTATTCCCCTGTTGTTATTATTGGGTGTACTAGGGTTTTGCGCATTTCTGTTACTTGGTTGGTTCCCCTGGTTGTAATTCGGATGATCTCTGTTGTTCGGTTGGTTACCTTGATTATAATTGGGTTGACTCCGATGGAATGGTTGGTCCCCTGGGTAATTGTTTGGATTTCGGTTTATATTGTTCCGGTTATTGTTCTGGACATAAGTGTAGGGCAAATTGTAGCTTGGTACATTGTAATTTTCGTTCCACCGGTTGTACTTCTGATTGATCATACGATTTTTCTTATACTGGCTGTCATTTTCGTGGTCTTCCAGCAAATTGGCCATTCCCTGTATGGTCTTTATTTGTCCCTGTCTCCTGGCCCTCTGAATAGCATCTTCATAATGATATCCCAGTTGAATGACTAGGGATTCTTCGGGTATCTTTGGTTCGAGGTTTCGAGCTAGGCAGACCTTTCCTAAAAAGTACGAGGTTAGTGTATGTCCAGCCTGTGGCTCATATCTTCCGTTACTTATGTAATTTCTGACCACATTTTGGGTCGATTCTGACCAGTATTTTTCGCGGAACAATGTTTTGAACTCTTGTGTACAGCTGATTCCTGGTCGCGTGGCTGTCCACCAATTGTCATTCGTATCTCGAAACATCTCATCGATAAGACTTCTCACCGTCGTCCATCTGGTATCTCTATTTCTCTCTATGAGCTCCTCCACCCTTTTCAGAAATTCTATGGGGTTTCTTCGGTAACTCTTAAAGTTGATCACTTCCCTATTTTCATTTGTAAAGATGTGAGTGCTACTGCAAGGCTTCTCCCTCAAAGCATCTAGTTCCTCCTGCATCTGTTTCTCCCTCTGACTGATTTCTATGATTTTTTCTTTATTTTCTTGAGTTTTTTTGTCAATCTTGTTGATAGTGGTATATACTCTTTCAACGCGTTCGCTGACATCAGTCTGGATTTCCTGGTGCCTCTCCTTCAGCTTCTGAAGCACCTCCTGTTTATTTTTGATGCACTCTTCGGTGGTGGTCTTCTGCAGTTCTTGGATCCTAAGAATTCCTTCCTCCTGGACGTGGTTTATTTTTTCAGTCAGCTCTTCCTGGACGTGTATTACTGTTTCGTTCGTCTCGGTTATAGTCTGTTTGATTTCATCTCTGCATTCCGCCAACTGTTACCTCCATTCATCTTTTGTTTTTTCGCCTTCTTCCTTCAACTGTTTTTTGAGTGTTTCACCATTATTTTCAATCTTGTTATTTAACACTTCAAGATCCTTTTTTATCTGTCTCTTCAGCTCCTCCCCCTTCTTTTCTAATATTTCCTGGCTTCTCTTCAGGGCTTCATGGTTGCTTTCCATTTTGTTATTCAGGATCTCTATGTCCTCCTTGATTTGCTTCTTCAATTCTTCATTGTTTAGGTCCAGTTTTTCATTCAGGAACTCCCTGTCTTCCCTTCTTAATGGTTCCAATTTTTTATTCAATTCTTCCTTGTTTGATTCTAATTTTTTATTCAGTTCTTCCTAGTTTGATTCTAATTTTTTGTTAAATTTTTCCTTGTTTGATTCTAATTTTTTATTCAATTCTTCCTTGTCTTCCTTCCTTCCCTCTTGTAAGGATTCTAATGTTTTATTCGCGTGTCCGAATTGCTCCATCATCACCTCATCATGCAATCCCATCTTGTCTCTTCAGTCGGTTTGTCTGGTTGGTCGCCGACCATTACTTCCACTTCCGGTTCTGGTTGAGTTGGATTTTCTGGTTGGTTTTCTTGAAGATCCTCTTCGAATAGCTCCCCGATCATTTCTTCGATTTCTTCCATCTCTTCTGGTTGACCTTCACCTTCAATTCCTTTCTGAGTGTCCTTTCTGGTAACCATGGAATGTCTCTTCATAGTCGACGTTTGCCTCTTTTAAAGCCTCACCGGTTGGTCGCCAATCTCTAACGATATAACTTGTGCTTACCTGTAAAATGTACACCAATTTTGTGTGTGTAATTATTATTAGTGCGTTCGTCTCGCACCGGGGTCGTTACATTAATTTTCGCGGCTAACGATGTCCGTAGCGTTGCGGTAATCACCTGTATAACACGGCAGTAACCTTACCTGTGGTTTATAGGGGTGTGTTAATCCCAGGTGGCGCCAAGTCGTTATATAAAACAACTAAAATTATTGTCTGATGAGTTATCAGCGGTGACGGTCGGGGCATTCAAATAATTCCCGCTCGCACAGCCGTCTGAATTGTCGATGCTGCTGTGCAAATGACAACTTGTTCACTTCTCGTCAAATCTATTCTTAAGTAAACACTAGTAATATATAAAGCACTCCCTATGAAATAATAACGACGGTTACTCCCTGTAATAGTGATTTTTAATAGGTGATAATTAAAATATTCAAATTGACAATTATATAATGATAAATTTGCACCGACTGATTACATGAAACTCTTGTCCTCTGGGCTTGACGAATCGATCAAGGAAACAATTAGCTTTTGCATGGCTATGTACGTTAAAGTATTACAGTTATTTCTGTTTCCAAAATCGTGGATTCTTGTGACTATGAGCTAGAGAATTCCTATGGTTACAATAAAAATATATTACCTTATTCTACGTGTACATAAATAATAATGTGTGATGATGTGATGTTACAATCTGTTCTGTGGTGTCGTTAAATGTGTTTTGTAAGTTCGTGTTTAACTAATAGGTTATATTTAACATTAACAAGTTTTTAGCAAGTTTTATTTTACTTAAATAATCTGTGAAAGAGAAATATTTGTTTATAGTGAGATCAATTTACCTTTAGTAAAATTTAGAGTGATTAGGGTTTTGGAAAATAAATAATTTAATTGTACTTAACACCTCAGCATTACTTGGCGTCTTCGTTCGTTTGATCGGGTAGGATTTGGCTGCAATAGGTTCTGTTTTCATTAATTTTGGGGCTTCAATGGGTTGGGCGTCTTTTTCATAACGTATCTGGATGTTCTTTTCCGGTAATTTTCCGTTTAATTGCCTTGGATCTCGAGTTGACTGCTATAAATGGTCGTCTGCTTCTTATGCTGTCATGGTTAGGAACTTTAATTACTTTTTTACATTATTTTAACAGAAAATCGTTCTTCCCAATATTGGCTTCTGTATTCTCTTACTGACGCTTCGCTTCTGTCTAACGGTATTCAACGGTAATCCTCTTCAACTGCCGTTTCCATGGCAACTGCATGATTTTGATTGGTTGATTTTGAGATGATGTATTGTTATCAAAATTCAAATTCTTCGTATATCTTCTGATTGCTGTTATTCCTCTGTCTTCCTTCCTGGTTATTAAAAATTGTCACTATAGTATTTATTTCCTTTCATAGATTATTTTGATACCCCACAAGTTTGGGTAATTTTAGATTTTATGTTTTTACAATTATGTTAATGCTTGTTAATTACATTTCTTTTTGTATACAAATGCTTATTATAATATTTTGTTTTACAAATGATTTACAATTTATTCTTGGTGAATCCTTCACCTCAGGTTTGCTAATTTCTTTGTTAATTTGTTATAATTTTTAGTTGTTTGGTTCTGACAGTTATGCCCTTTCATAGGCCTGAGTAGCCATTATGTTATTTGACTTATTTCATTTAAATCACATTTCGTTTCAGCCTAATGGGCTTCTCTTTGTTATTATTATTGGTTGTGTTGTATTTTGAGTCTGTTGGTTTTTTGATTACATGTCAATATTGCTTTCTCTATCTTAATATTTAAAACATAACAATTAGGCTCATGGACTGCAAGTTTCTTTCAGCCATATCCTATTCATAACATTAAAACGAACAATTCTTTATAAGTTATTAGAGTTATTATTTTGAGTGAGAAATATCATCACTTCCTTCCAACTTATTGTTTGCTAATTTTTTGTTTACAATACATATTATTTTTATTGTGATAAACAACATCACTTTTATGAAATTTATAACTATCCCTTATAATATGGGTGTCTTTGATTTGTCTCTAAATTCTTAATTTTTAAACAAGCTTTACATTCTCTCCATGTCAACACCTTCAATTTATTCTTTCCTGGGATCCTCCCTTTTAATTACTATCAGTTATATTTAAACTTAAATCTCTTAAACACCTTTTCTTAAATAATAATGTCATTACCACTTTCCAGTGTTCAGTATATCTTACACTATTCCCACTTATACCTCACCTTCACTTTTAAATTATCTATAGTTAATTATAATTTAATTAGCGTACCTTCCTTATCACTTCACTTTGGGGTTTTTACACATACACTATTGCACTGTATCACTGTTTATACTATGTGTTTTTTAGTGAGTAATCCCTATACTTATTTCTCTTTCATTACAATATATCCTTAATACTATTAACAATTTTATGTTCTTACAATACTATTTTTACATCTAATTCTAAATTGGGGTTTAGTTTGCTTCTTTATCATTTTAATCTTTAACCTTTTTTAATAGGTTTTCTTCCCTAAATCATTGTTGTCCATTAATGGGTAATAACAGTTACTTTTTCCTTTCTCATAGGACAATTATTGGTCTTGGTTCCAATATTATTCTTGAGTGCATTATTTCTCCTTCTCCTATGCTTTATTACTTGTTTGTGTATCATTATTGGTTTTCATTTCTATCTATTTCCCTCCTTCTTCATTTTCATCGTATTTGGTTAATACTTTGGTTTTTTCATCCTCTCCTTTGGGTACATTTCGACGTGTTACATAGGGTCGTTTAATTCCAGGAACTTGTTTCATTTTTGTTTGGGTTTTGGATTTTTTCCTTTGGTTTGGTTACATTCTTGTTTATTCTTCGTGGATCCCTTCTTCATTTGTTTCCTTTTGTTGGGTCAATCACTTTTTTTTCTTGTTTATCTTTTGTGGTTCCCTTCTTCTTTTGTTTCCTGTTGTTGGGTCAATCACTTAGGTTAGGTCAAGTCGTCGTTTGTCGAGTCATAGTTTTTATATTTTATTTAAATTAATCATTTTTATTTAACATGAAGTATTATTTTAGATTTAATATTGTTTTGTTCATCCCTGGTATTAGGTTGGCTTATTTGTGTTGTAACAATATATATATATATATATATATAAGAAAATAAGTGTTGAGTTGGTTACAGTTAATTTCCAATATGTATAAAGGGAAAGAAAAATCTTTGGTGATGAAAGGTAAATGATTTAAAATTTTACATTTGAAGAAAGTAATTAATAAAATATAATTCAGTGGAAACAAACGAATTATTTATTTCAAACAACCATTACTTGTTCTCTGAATACGTCCAAACGAACTCTGGATATGGGTAAGTATTTCGTCGAAGTTGGCTACGATAAAGATGGCGTCGTAAATAGACGAAGCTGAATTTTTCAACGTAAATAATAGAGTATAAATAAATAAGTAATAATAATAGTTACAACGGCGTTGTCAACAGAGGATGTTTGCATAAATATTATTTATGCAAATGTGGGCCTGTTTTAGAGAGCGGGATGGTTGTTTGAGGTAGATAAAGGAAATATAAATGTATGTATTAAGGTTATGATATAATATGATATAATCTGTTTATGTGTACTGTAAGAATTAAATAATCAAAATGAGTACGAGTGAAAATATTAACAATGAAGTCAGCTTCACTGACAGAAATACAGAAATTCAATAAAATATTGAAGTAAGCGAAACCGAGTCGATAATGGAGGGCGTAATGAATCAATCGACACCTATCGCAGTTAAGAAGACGATTATAATGATAAAATGGGTATTTTACGAGCAATATCAAGGGATATTAATGAAGTAAAGAGTGATTCTGATGTTAAATTCGATAAAATAAATAGTAGCTTTGATGCCAATGACACTAAAATGAAAGAACAAAATAATGAAATAAAGAGTAATTTTAATGTTAAATTTGAGGAAGTAAAAAATAATTTCAATGAACAAAATAAGAGATTTGATGCTAATGATGATTTTTTGCATAAAATGTCTAGTGATGTTAATGAAAATTTGAAAGAACAAAATAATGAAATAAAGAGTAATTTCAATGAAAAGTAGAACGAGATTAGAGACGAAATAAAACAACAAAATGTCAATATTAATAAAAGTTTAAAAGAAGTTGATGAACATTTTAGTGCTATTGTAAAACAACTTTGTCAAATTTTGTTGCTTCCCTGCTAGATACACTTTTTCCTCGAACGAGGCCTTTCGGTTTTGCAATTATTATCAAGTTCTTCCTACAACATTAAAATACCTACTTCCCTTATATATATACTAACCCTCCCACGCATCACCGGTTACATTCAACCAAAGGAGGCAGTACTTACCGCCCAGTCCTTGTTAGCCCGCCCGCCCCTTACTCAGTCAACCTGACCTTGTCAATATACATTATCCTCTAGAAATCTCCTACAGCTTTCTACCTTCTGAACCTATCCTGTAACCGTATTACACCTTTTATACACTACTCTTTCAAAATATAGTAAAATATATCCTCATTACTAAATTCAGTCTTTATGTTCATCAGCGCATTACTATTCTTTTTCCTTACTTTTAATATTTATAATTCTTCATACAATTTGCGTTTACTTATGTTATTCTCTAACCTTACTATTTCAGCGTTCTGTGTTGGGTCTAAAAACCTATGCCCTGTTTCATTACAATGTCTCGCATAGAGCAAATTCGTAGTTCTGTCTCCTTCTCCTCTCGCATGCTCTTGTAACGGTACAGAATGGGGAGACAGAGAATGTGAATAAAATTTGTGTCAATTCATACAGTATACCACCTAGGGCGAGCCCCTGCTTTTACAAAACTGCACAGTGTTGTTGCAGACTGTTTATGTTGATGTCTAGATAGTCCGGCTAGACGTATTATGTAACTGCTGGCAAGCCAGTCTCTGTGAATAACAGAAACACACGTAATTGCCACCCCAGTTTGCATCAGGAGGTCACAGTACACAGTCGTCAACTTATAGCAGAGCATTAACAAATCAGCGTTGGCCTCGGGCATGTGAGATGGGCCGAAAACATCGCCAGCCTATCTAGTAAAGTATTAAGCGGTCATAGGAACTTAAACTAGTGCACAAACCAAATCCTGTCGGCCGACAACAGTAGTGATTAAATGTGACAACACAGTAAGAAAACAGATCAACAAGACCGTAAGTGATGATAGTAAAAAACATTCGGACATTTGTCGTTTATCGGAGTGTAGAAAGCCACGGGACCTGGACCATGGAACGAAGCCTACGTTAAGGATGAGTAACAACAACATACTTTCTAACTTAAACTATCAATAGTATGAATACCTGTGCACAGAACTTAATAAACATTAACGAGATCTCAATTTTAAGGGGTTGAGGTATATCTTTGTAAAAGGGGGAGCAAATGCAATATTAAGCAAATCAGCAAAGTACTGGTTTAGTAATCATTCAAATTAATAGTAATATATTTGTAAAAAAAAATATAGTAGTGGTAAGAGTTGTTTATGCTGTCAATCTTGTATCAATAACCTGATGAGTTATTGCTGTTTAACTCAAAAAACAAACTTTAAATCGACGTATTCGTTTAATACATAAGGAATGAAGAGAGTTTGAGACGTTATTATATGGGTGTATTTTGAACACAATTTAATTCAATAAAAGTGAAAGAATTTGTTTTAGTCAGCATAAACTGTGTTACTATTTCGCAATCAAACTCAAATACTCCTTCTGCAACTGTTTCCGTCTATAGGACCCTGGATGAAATCCGAAGGAAATAAAAAGTAAAGTTGTATAGAATTGGTAAGTTTTATTAACTCATAAAAAATAATCATAACAATGGCGCCTGAACAGCTGGACGATTTGTGTGATTTATTGTAATCACACAAATTAGACCTAAGGTATAAGTTGCAGAAATTGGTTATTTGGGAGTGAGGGCAGTTTTGTAGGATAAAGTAAAACTGTAAGTGGAAGTTGGAAGTCTGTAATGGTACAGAATTGTGTGCCGTCCCAGTTTCAATTTTATTTCATATCAATGCAGTTTTAATTTTCAATTGTCAGCTTCCACCTGTGAGGTGCCTCAGTGCAACACAATGTTAGCATAAACAACTGTCTAGACATATTACGTAATAGCTTGCCAGCAGCAGTCAGTCTGTGGGTGTGAATCACAGTAAGCAGTTTGTCACCATAGAGTTAACAGGGGAGAGTAGTGTATTAATTCAGTTCATTAACTAAAAACAGTATGCAGTCTATCAACAGTTTTTGCATCAGATAGTGGCAGCAGATGGTAGTCTGCTAGTTCTACAAGTAAGTAAAACAGTGGCCTCGGGTGCCAGATAGGTCGAAATCATTATAATCGGCCTATCCCGTAAAGTGTGAACATTGTAGCAGTATTAAAATACTGTTTAATAGCAGTGGTAACAGACAGTGTACGAGTGAAAGAAAGTCGGACGACTAGAATAATGTATATTACAATGTACATAACGTAGTGTAATTGTAACGTATCCACCAAAGTAATGAGTGAACATTAAAAAGACATACTAAATTCAATCCAAACAGTTACGTGAGTGCGGCAGAATGAAACGAGTGTATGACTAACCCCAGGAACCCGCAGCGGATGGGTAATATGTACTGAAAATTTTTATTAACAAAAACCAGCACCATTCTAATCCAAGATTAAATACAAGCTAATAGTTCAAAATTAAAACATTTTATGACTGAGATCTCTAAGGGAACAGCTATAATTCTAAATTACGTACTGGTTCATAATAATTTGTCACAGGTTAGAAATGTTTATTTTATTAATGCGTAAATTCAGTTTTGTCTTAAAATAAATCTAGATTTTGTTTAATATATAACCATGTGTTAGAGTAAGTTATTACGCCCGTTTAACATAACCTGTCCTGTATAGAAAATCTCGCCTAAACGAACCTGGTAAGTAATTTAAAGTAAATAATGGGAAAATGTATTGAGGTTTCCATATTTGTCCTTTTGTTTAAAAATATTGGTGGCGACCTATAAGTTGGGAATCTTCTGTTTTTCGTAAGTCAGGGCGAGTGAAGTAAAAGGTAAGTAAAAGTTTAATATAAGGGGGGTAAGGAAAAAGACCGTAACAAGTCACAGTGGGTATAATTGTATGTGTAAGCCATAATAAGATATAAAATGGAGCATACAGAGAATCTAATAAATGTAACTGACAGTAATGAGTCAGAAATCCAAGCATTGACCGAATCTACGGTCATGAGCAGGTTGGAGGTCCATTCGACTCCAATCGTAGTTCAAAATAGAGAATTAGATGTGCCAGCTGTTATAGATGACTCTGGGATTCCGTTAACCCCAACCTCAATTAATAAAAATAAACAATTTGACAATAATAATGTGATGAATATGATGCAGTTGTTTTTAGAGCAACAGAGTAAAATGTCTTGTAACGGTACAGAATTGTGAGACACCCCAGTTTAATTTTATATTAATTTAAATCATCATTTTAAGCACTTTCCAAATTGCCAGACTTTCACCTGTGGGGAGCCCCAATGCAACATACATACAGTTAGCCTAAACAATTGCCCAGACGGATTGCGTAATCGCCCAGCAGCAGGCTCTTTGTTAGAGATGGGAAGTTCGATTCTTTTAACTGAATCGATTCCCAACGATTCACTCCTTGTGGAGAATTGATTCTTTTGAACGATTCTTTGATTCTTTTTGCCTTATTCCTTCTCTTAAAGGCCCTGGGTACTTTTTAGCCTTTCCTGTGCTTTATATTGTATAATTGTAATGAAGTAATAAAACTAAATATCATTTTCTTTATAATTGACTTAAAATAAATATCAGATGGCTTAGTGCCAAGTAGTAGTTTTTAATAAAACAAAATATAAAAAACGAGAACGTTTTGTAGTTTAAATGGTGAATGTAAATTTTAAATAAAAAGACATTATTATTATTAATTTTACTATTCACAAACTTTGTTCTACATATTTAAAATTCCATATTTACATGTAGGCCTACATATATATTTTAAATGAGATCATAGTTGTGATTAACAAACAATATTTGAGCTTATTCTATATTTTAATTTACATACAGTAGAACCTTGCTAATCCGTCACCTGTGGGACTGGGGGTATGGTCGGAACGCAAAACAGGTCGGATTATCAGAAGAATACAAAATGTTTATTATTTCATTGAATGAGACAGTCTAAAATAAAATAAAACTTATACAGTAGGCTACCAGACTATATATGATTGGTTATGTACAATAAATGATAATATGTACAGTCCAGCAATAGTGTAATAAAAAACAAGGAACACATTTTATTGGTGAAAAAAATCGGTAATGTTCTTTTGTTTGGCAGACGACTGTCTAGACTTAGCTGCAGAGATGTAGACATAACAACAGCTCAACACTCTTCATACCCAACACAGTTTAGCCACCAAGTGTAGTACGCTACTTTTATTTTCATGTTTATCACGGCGACTTGACATTATTATGACCTGGTGTAGGCTAGACATTACAGTATCTGTTTATTCAGGTGCAGTCATGTAGTGCGATTCTGTCAGCTTGAGACTAAACTATAACGATTAGTCACTCTTATTTGAATAGCAGTACTGTATGGTACAATAAGTGGATATTGCAAAATGCTTATTACATCATTGTGTATGGGTGGTCATAATTATTGTTTGTGACAGGAGGAAGGAACTATAATTTTTGACAAGACCTCTTATAAACTTTTATTGAAAACGATTATAATTGCGGTTGCAATGAAACACCAGATTTGACGTCATATCGTACCCAAAAACAAAACTCTACAAATGCGACATAGCATTGAAACGAGAGTAGGAAAAAAATTCGGAAGATGTACACCAAATTTCGTATTTTCTGGAACATTAAAAATAATCGGAAGGTCTTCCGAAATTTTGGAAGACCTGGCAACACTGCGCACTAGACACTAGATACCGGCTCATTGAGGCAGCAAAACAACTGTGACAAGTATGTAAACAAGCTGGTAAGTCATCAACAAGTCGGTGCCTGAGCCGCGGTCGGACCAGCTGGGGGTCGGACTACAGAGGTTTTACTGATTTTACATTCTGTATTTTAAATTACATATTTACATCACATATTAACATTATTATATTAGGTTACATATACATATTTTAAATCAGGTCACTGTTGTGATTAATAAACAATATTTGTCCAATTTTCGAGGAGGTCAGACGGGAACGTTTTTGGGTGCAAATCTGGCCCCCTTTTGAGAATATCCTCTCACAGGGGACAGATGTTGCAGGGATGCACAGTCTCTATAGAACTAAATCATACAAATTTGGAAAAATGTTTTCCTATCATGCCACCAAACCATTGGGTCAGCATGCCGGTCCAAGATTGGTTCTGCTATGTACTTGTCAACTTCAACAATAGCAGAAGCTGTGGGATCATGGACCGTTCTGAGCATGCTCACCGATGCATCAAATTCTTGCCAAATTAATGATGTTGAAGTGCTTGGCTGATTTGGAGGTGACTCAGTTTGTGTCTGTGGCCCAGTATTTTTTAAGGCTCCTTTTATTATTTGAACCACCACTTTCTTCGTTTCTACAGCATTGGATTCTACCCCAAAACCCTGTTTTTTGAAGCGGGGATCGAGAAAGACTGACTGGACAATAAGGTCAATTTTCTCCCTGTTTCCAAATCTATTAAATAAACCATCTAATAATTTATGTCCTAAAAGCTGAACATCTTCTGTTAAAACCTTGCCCTGCACGTCTAAGGTGCGTTTTACACATTTTACTAATCCCCGGGCTAAAACACAAGTTTTTGACAGGGAGACGGTTTTTTCAGATGAAACTTCCTCAGTTACTTCGGAAAATATTTGCAGTAACTCCACCGATTCCCTTATGACCTTCCAATCTCTATCAATTAGCAAAAGTTTTGAATTGCATAAAGCCAAAGCTGATGTAACAGCTTCTTTGTTTTTGTTGATCCGATCCAACATCTCGAAGGTTGAATTCCAACGTGTTGGTACATCTTGCTTTAATTTTAAGATTTTGTATTAACATTCTTTTGGATATCGGTTAATTTAGCCATTGCGTGAGGACTTTGCTTAAAAAATTGGACAATAGATTTGACTTTGTCAACCGTATCCTTTATCGAATCACGAATTGACCCCTGGACCACTAGATTAAGGCTATGGGCAAAGCAAGTATATGGCGCAAATTTAAATTACTAATTGCAGCCTTAATGTTTGCAGCATTGTCCGTAACTACAGCACAAATTTTGAAATCTATTTTGAATTTATTAACTACATTTTTGATCCATGAAGAAATGTTTTCGGCAGTGTGTTTTTCAGAAAATTCGGAGCACTCTAACAAAATGGAATTTAAATTTAAATGTGTTTGGGGGTCAAAAAAGTGGGCAGTAATTGTATAAAAACTGACACTATTGATGTTTGTCCAACCATCACATGTTAGACAAACAGCTGGCGCTCGTTCCAGCATTTTAAAAATTTTTTCAAACAGGGAATTGAAAAGCGACGGGAGCAGACTGTTTGTAAGGGTCTTTCGGCTTGGTAAAGAATAATTGGGGCATAACATGTGGACAAATTTTTGAAATTCCTTGTCTTCTACAAGGCTGAATGGCTGGTATTCTGCACAGATCATTTTTAATAACTGAATGTCTATTTGCCGGCTTTTATTTAAAGGAATAGGTTTAATGATGTTGATAAAACGGCTGATTGAAGATTGCGTAATTTGCTGGAGCTGAGGGGAAGGTGTAGATATAGCGGGCGACAGGGTCGGTGTTGATGCTGACTGATCAGTGGAAGTGGGTAGAGGCCGAGGAGTACTACTACTGAGGGGTACTGCAGGCAGTGGGTCATCAGATGCATTCCTCAGTTCTTGGGATAATTGTTGCAATTCCCTGTGTGACTCATCTAGAGATGACGAGCTGGATTGGGCCTCATGTCTCGTTGGCCCAGGTTGTCCTCGGCGATCAAGATTGACCATGGGGTGTATTTTGGCCAAATGCCGGCGAAGGTTGCTCGTCGCACCACCTGTCATTGCTATCAAAGCCGAGCAATAATGGCATTTCCCTTTATGCCGGTTATTTTCATCCACCTTCACAAAATGGTACCAGATATCAGACCTGTTAGCCATGCCTATTAATAAAATGTAAAAATCAATGTTAGATATTAACTATTTCTCACATTTATAACCTATTTATATACATATTTATATTACTATTTATATACACGTTTATACATCCAAACTCGAAATGTGTAAAAAATTGACTTTTTTCGTCCAGTTTAACCTTCCTTCCAAGTACCCGTAAGATTCATAACCTTTTGTTTACATGTGAACGAGGACTTTTAATTGTGGTCTTAATTAGGAATAATAAGCAATTTTAAATTGCAAACCCAAACAAATAACAAGTAAAACAACTTTTAAAAGCAATCCTCGAAGATTCTATTATTATAAGTCCGTTACGTACGTCATATTTCTTCAATTTTTGACAATATTATAGTTCGCTAACAAATTAAATCGTTATTGAACATCAAAATAGGGTGAGAACATCAAGTTAGTGCAAAAATTTTCCAAAGACTACCAAGCAGGAAGAAAATGAAAAAGAAATGAAATGAAGAAATGAAAAAACTACTCTATAAACAACATTGTTATTTACCTTATTCACCGAATCCTGAACTCCTGAGAGAATCAGACAAAGTAATAATTAAGTACAATTATCTTTCTGCAAGAGGCAATGACAGAAAGATACTAAAATGAAAAATTCAGTGATTAATTTTAAATTAAAACATTATTGAAAAATATACATACCTAAATCTACAATCGGTAAATACTAAAACAGAAACGCTTCTTTCTATTTTCCTTGTTTTCCCAAGAATCGAGATCAAGGTATTTTTTCACACAGCAAGAAACTAAAATGAAAAATCAATAGACTATTTTATAATTTTATTGATTAACTTGAAATGAAAATGTTAATGAATGATAGGTTATAATCTTACCACTGGGTTTTCCCCAACTCGGCAATCCGAAAGACGAAGCGGCAACTGGAAGCGTCGAATGCACATAAACAAGGAGTCAAGAAGAACTGTAGCTGACTAGCTCAGTCGTCTAAACGGTGAAGGAGTTGTGGGAGTGGGACTGAAGGAGTCAAGGGAGTCGAATCCTCACTCGACCACCCCCCACCAACCGATTCCATGTGAATCGTGATTCTTTCATGTGAATCGATTCAGAGTACGGTTCTTTCAGAGGAGTTGATTCTTTGAATCGATTCTCGGTTCTCTTGCCCATCTCTACTCTTTGTGAATCCCAGTCTGCAGTGTGTCATTAGAGAGTGAACAACAGACAGCCAGCATCAGACAGTAAAGTTTGTTAATTAAAATACAGTGGCCTCGGGTTTATAAGATAGGCCGTTAAGACAAATCCGGCCTATCTAAGAAAGAGTGTAAACATTTAAAAGTTTTAAAGTTGTACAAACAGTAGAACGTGCGGCCAGTTCAACTGTAGGCCGACAAAATGTTATCAAAAGTGTAATTTAAAACTAAACTTAAATATGTTGAACTAAAGAAGTCGGAGTGTACTGTGACAGCAAAAATATTCATAAATGACAGTTCGGAGTGATACCGTGAGTAACCCGGGACGGTGAGGAAGCTGTTAAAAACGCCGTGGATTGGTTAAGTACCCTTCACAACACTACAAAATCAATTTTATAAATCCATGATACGACATGTATAAACGTTTTGATGTAAATGATCATAAATTTGATGAAGTTAACAATAAGTTCGGTGTACAAAATGCCAAATTGAATGAATTGAGTAGTAATGTAAGTGAACAGAAAATTAAATGTGAAAGTAGTTTTAATGAATTGAGTAAACGTTTTGATATGAATGACATTAAATTTAATGAACTAAAGGGGGAAATTATTAACGAAATAAACAAAAAAGTGACTGAGTCACAAAAGAATATTGATGATAAACTAAATAAAATAAATATTAAGTTGATACAACAGTTAGATAAGCTTGGGAGAAATATTGAAAATAATGAAGTAACGGAAAACAGGGTAAGTGAAAATAACGGAAATATAAATGATAATGGTGTTAGTATAAGCATCAAACAAGTGACAGTAAACAAGGTAATTGGCAGTGTTAAAATAAGTAATGATGAAACATTATTGAATAAAAATAATGGTGATACATTAAGTAATAGGGGTGATAATGAGAATTAAATGAGAGTTGAGGTTAATCAAGGATTGCTAGTTAGTGTTTATGAGTTGAAGAAAGAATGGAGAGATAGTTTAAATGTAGATCATGAACAGAGGGCAAATTTCTCTTGTGGTATATGTGAAGGAAAGGCTTCACAAATGTTGTTGGAGGATAAAGGTTCCTCGAGAGTTTTTGTGGGAGGCAAATGGTCTCCAAAATGTCCCTTGATTTTTTGTGGTTTATCTGGTAAGTCCAGATGGAGTTATAATAAAGTGGTATTGCCCTCTGAGTGGAGTGAAAATGTGAAATTGGGTGGTGAAAGTGATAATAAAGAGGGAAATAGAGTGACAGAGTTGTTTAGGTTAAGTAGAGATTATGAAGTGTTAGTAGGGGGAATAAATATTGAAAGAAATGATGATATTATTAGCAATGTAGACTTACCTTGTGCAGTAGTAAACAATGATTACATTATCAACCCTCAAAAATTGTTGGCGTTTCCCACTCGCCAGATACCGTTTCCGGGGGGGGGGGAATAAAACTTTATTATTTAATATTTACCATGTACCGCTACATTATTCATTAGCCCAGTTTATATTCTGATAGTCCCTTATCGAGTTGAAGATGAAAAATAATTGATTAAAAATAATCAAGCTGGACTAGGCTGAGTGTTTCCTCTTGTGGCCACTAACATGTGCGAAGTCCCGACAAGAAATACCATTTGTCTATTGCTACACCAGGGTTGAAATCTTCTAAGGGTGGTCCATTTACTGCCAGCTGCATTAGATCTCCTAATGAAGTGATGTCCAGGGAAAGTCTCTGTTTCACTTTTATCCTGTTAACGAAGCTAAATCCCCGTTCACAAGATGCTGTTGTTACTGCCAAGCATGCAATAATGCAATTCCGATAGCAAAACATCCTCATTTATATCACCAGTAATAAAAACCTGCGCCAATTGAAGAATCTCCTCATTGCCATATGCAGTTAGGGTGTCATCTTGAGGAAGGCACAAGAAATCCATAACGTGGCAATTGGTGCCTACTACAGTCTCAAGTGTATCAAGACGGCACTTCAAGTAATGAACTGTGGTTTCGATCAGCTTATTACGGATTGATTTGTATTCTTCCTCCCCTTGAGACATGTTTGTGAGAACAATTCCTTGGTCGCCTTTGTATTTTGAGCAATTCAGTTTCTCTGAGTCTGAAGTGTCAGAAAGGAATTGTTTCACACTGGATCCTTCAGATGAAAGCAAGAACTGAACCATTTCCACCGTTACCATCATTGACGATCGTACCTGTGAGACCAGTAACTATTTCAACTGTAAAACTTTACAAAATGGCTCTAGTTTCCCATACAGGTCAATCAAAAAGTTTAGTGTTTTTACAAACTTGTATGATGTAAGGATTTTTAGATAGCCCTTTGCTCTAGCTGCATCCGTAGCTTCTCCTGTTGTAGCTTTCCGGTTCGTTATATCCTCAAGATGGATGACCAGAGGTACGAGATCACGCCGCAAAGCTTTCAAAGCGTCAGATTTACTACATAGCCACCGTACATTGTGAATATTTCTGAGTTTTACTATCTCACTTTCTAAAGTTTTCGCGGTGTTTTTAAGCTCATGGAGGCGTTTTGAGGATCGTTTGTAAAATTTGTATATGTTCTTCACAGTTTCGTCAAGCTTTTCTAGGTAAGGGATGGAATTGGCAGCATCAAGTATGGCCAATTGTAGACGATGTGCGGCGCAGTGAATGCTAATTAAATGCGGAGCTTCTTCTTTCAAACGAAGTACGAAACCTGACTTTGAGCCAATCATAGACGATGCCCCGTCAGTTCCCACACTAACCATGTACTTTTCTCTTCTCCAATCAAGCCCTAAGTTATCCAAGAGCCCAGTAACAGCAGTGAAATACGACTCTGCCGTACCGCTCTCGAGAGGCACAAGGCCTAAAAGGTCTTCTCTTATCTCCCCTTCACACACATAACGAGCATAAACAATCACATGTTCCTCAGCACTTCGGTCCGTGGAACCATCAATCAAAATACTGAAACACTGAGCATTTTTTAGTTTTTGAACCACATCTTCTTGTAACTGTTTAGCAATAAAATTAATGAAAACTTGGCAGTTTTTATCGTTTACATATTGTTTTGTCTCCACATTTACACCTAATTTAGTTGCAAGGGAACTTGCTAAGGGAAGTCAGTGAATGGTTTTTCATTGATGCCTATAAAATAGGCTATGTTGAATAAAGTTGTTAGATGCTCAAACATAGAAGACTCTATTTTCTTAATACATTTGGCAAGAGGAGCTTTTCCTGGTTCTGACTCTACTTCAAGACGCGTTAAATTGTCCATATGTACTAGGCTTTTACCATGAAACACAAAAGTTTCCTTTTTCATGGAACCAGAAAATCCTGCTACCCATTTTGGGTCACTATTTTGAGGGTATTTAGCGCATATAGTACATTTTGCGCGGTCGGAATCGTAAGCTAGCCAGGGGAAGATATGCAGCCAAGCTCTTTGAAATTTTCGTTTCCCAGAGGAACCGTGAGTAGGCCTAAGTCCACTAGAACTCGCGTTTTCCATAGTAGGCATTTCAGTTTCCCTACTAGGCCCGGCACTTAAATCTCTAGCAATAAACGTCGCACTCGCAGACTCACTAGGCGTCGTCGTACTGACAGTAGAACTTTTTTTAAAGAAATAATTAAGTTTAATCTGTTTCATTATGAATAAAATAACACACGAAAAATAAAATACACGCTGAACACGATCTTAGAAATTGAGAATACTCTTAGTACACGAAACAATAAATCACACGCGTAACACATCCGGTCAACTCAACAATAATTAGCAGACTGTACAACTTGGAAGGAGTGACAAAGGCCGGCGGCCCGCACAGAACGGCGTGAAATTTCCGCTCCCCTCGCTCAACACTATTTTGTTCGACGTGTTTTAAGATGTTTATATCCAACAGAGCAGTTTTGTTTATAAAATTCACACGGTGACAGCTAACTGACGGCCTATGACTTCAACACGCGCGTTTACTAAAACAAAAACATGACGTGTTTTGGTTTCTTTTTTCCATTTTTCATTCTTTCTCTCCTCTTTTCTCCTTTTTTTCACAGTCAAAACCCACTCGCCACTGGCGAGTGGGCGAGTGCAATTTTCGAGGGTTGATTATATTGATGATGATGATGATAAACATTCACCTGCTGGGAGAATTAGTGTACTTGTAGTAGCAGATAATTGTGATAATAAGGGAACTCACCTGGGTTTAACCATAAATACTAATGGAGACCGGACAAAAAATACTGATGTAGATTTGGCTTATGATAAAATAATAATGGGGGTAACCCTAGGGATTATTATTATGGTATTACGGATAAGAAAAATTTAAATGGTTATTACACAAAGGATAGCCATATGGTGTATGTAAATAAAAACGAAATGTGTTATATGAAAATAAGACTAATTTTCGATGACAGGGGTTAGATAAACAGTGAATGAACATTTAACTATTTGAGTTTATGGTATAATTACTTGGCTGATTTAGGTAATGAAGTGTGGTAAACAATAATTGGATACGACGAAAATTTGTTAATAAATGTGTTGGTGTTAAATGTATTGTGTCAAGGTTATATTGTCATAATGTATACAATAGTTTATGTAACAGATGTTTGTAGTATGTAATAATAATAATATTTTATTTCAATTAACAGGAGGTACTAATGAATTTTAATTTGAATTGTGTATTTAAATCAAAAGTGTTTTAAATAATGTAATTAAAGTAAAATTGTTTTGATTTCAGTTGAAATGAAACTATTTTAAAAATGTTAATTTTAGTAATGATTTTAAATATACTATGATCGGAATTGTAAAATCAATGGTAACTGATTACAATATTTATTTAAAGTGAAAATTAAAGGAAATGTTTGTGTTAAGGTGATGTTGATATTCTGGTAGTGCATCAGCTGATATGCTGTTGACATGGACATTGTATTTTGTGTGACTAATGTTTACAGTCATGCGGGAGTTGACAACAACAAGAATGTTTTATTTTGATGAATAATTGCTATGAGTAAATTTTATGACGAAAAACCATAAATACAAGATATGATGAAATGAAGTTAACCTTTTGTGAATCATATAATGAAGTAACTTGGTGACCTGGTTGTAATGTAGTTAAAATTTATGTGAGAGGATTGTATTAAGGTAGAATCATTTTGAATATAATGCAACTAAAGTAACTGAAATTGTTTTGAACAAATGAGGTAATTAAATGAAATTAAATTTGAGTATGAATTAAATTAATTTAAAAGGCGAAGGTCAGTAATGAATTTAAATTTCTTTTGTTTGGAATTGCGTGACAGATGGTTGAACAATGTAATAATAATAGAAGTGATAATAAAAGATAAACGAGGAATGTTCATAAATTTTATTTAAATTCAAAGGTAAAATGTATTTGTTTGTAATATGTATCCTATCGTAAGGTTGTTATTATAATACTTGTATTTTATGTAATCAATTTGTGATTTTGGTGGGTAAGTGTAATTTGTAGGGAATTTATATGTATTAGATGTAGGCATACAGTAAGTTTATATTGCCATTAAGAAATTAGATATGAGACCAGTACTTTGTAAAAAATCTAACCAGTACTTGGCTAACAATGAACCAGTTCGGCTAAGAGGAAATGAATCAGTTGGGGATATGGGATAGTGAAACGCCAGTTGTTGATATTTTAATTGAATGTTTCAGAGTCAGGTGATACTGTGGTGACTTGCCTGTCTGATTTTATGGTGTTGGGATCTCGAGCAGAGAAGTCCAGTAAAGTCAGATAGGCGCAGCCACAGCCACCGGACTAGGGGGGTAAGTACCCATGATTTTAGTAGAGAGTTAAGGGGGGTTGTCGGCGCCATCTCCTCACTGATCCTCTTAGGTTTTAGGCAATGAGAGTTTTTATGCTTCGGCATAAAACCTCTCATTGGGGGGGGGGTATTGTAACGGTACAGAATGGGCAGACAGAGAGTGTGAATAAAATTTGTGTCAATTCATACAGTATACCACCTAGGGTGAGCCCCTGCTTTTACAAAACTGCACAGTGTTGTTGCAGACTGTTTATGTTGATGTCTAGACAGTCCGGCTAGACGTATTACATAACCGCTGGCAAGCCAGTCTCTGTGAATAACAGAAACCCACGTAATTGCCACCCCAGTTTGCATCAGGAGGTCACAGTACACAGTCGTCAATTTATAGCAGAGCATTAACAAGTCAGCGGTGGCCTCGGGCATGTGAGATGGGCCGAAAACATCGCCGGCCTATCCTAGTAAAGTGCATGATTAAGCGGTCATAGAAACTTAAACTAGTGCACGAACCAAATCCTGTCGGCCGACAATAGTAGTGAGTTAAATGTGACAACACAGTAAGAAAACAGATCAACAAGACCGTAAGTGATGATAGTAAAAAACATTCGGACATTTGTCGTTTATCGGAGTGTAGAAAGCCACGGGACCTGGACCATGGAACGAAGCCTACGTTAAGGATGAGTAACAACAACACACTTTCTAACTTAAACTATCAATAGTATGAATACCTGTGCACAGAACTTAATAAATCATTAACGAGATCTCAATTTTAAGGGGTTGAGGTATATCTTTGTAAAAGGGGGAGCGAATGCAATATTAAGCAAATCAGCAAAGTACTGGTTTAGTAATCATTCAAATTAATAGTAATAATTTTGAAAAAAAAAAATAGTAGTGGTAAGAGTTGTTTATGCTGTCAATCTTGTATCAATAACCTGATGAGTTATTGCTGTTTAACTCAAAAAACAAACTTTAAATCAATGTATTCGTTTAATACATAAGAAATGAAGAGAGTTTGAGACGTTATTATATGGGTGTATTTTGAACACAATTTAATTCAATAAAAGTGAAAGAATTTGTTTTAGTCAGCATAAACTGTGTTACTATTTCGCAATCAAACCCAAATACTCCTTCTGCAACTGTTTCCGTATATAGGACCCTGGATGAAATCCGAAGGTAATAAAAAGTTAAGTTGTATAGAATTGGTAAGTTTTATTAACTCATAAAAAATAATCATAACACTCTCTCAGTCTAATTTCGAACTTACGTCCTGTTTCACCCAGGTAAACCTTATCACACTGTTTACAGTTCAACTTATAAACACCGCTTTTTTGTGATTCAGGCGTTATTTCAGTACTACTGTTCTTTATATAATCAAAAACTGTCTTTTAACAATAAAAAAGGGGCCGAAATATATAAAATAAATAAAATACCCTACCAGGACTTACCTGCACGCAATTACAACACTTACCTGTTATTGAAATTTTACCAGAAGACCAAGGTCACCACGATTATTTTTTATAGGATAAAATATCGAAAACCTTTACACTCCACCTTAATAAAAACGGACAATTTAGCAATCCGACCCACCCAATTAATAATTCAGAAAATTCCGGAACGTCTAGACGAATTTTTTCAACACAGAAATAAGACAGTGGTAATGACGAAATAACTTAGACTAACACATTGTTATTAAATGAATACTTTACTTACTCTCATAAAGACGTAAATTCCTTATACACAACACAAAAGAATACGGTAACACATTAATTACTGGTTACATCGACCTTACCTTACATACTATGTATTACAAAAGAAAGTAGCCCATCTTTGCACACACACACTATCACACCAATTAAACCCCTTTTAAATATTATAGTCAATATAGAAAATAGTTAGCCTTTATACATTCCTGTTTCGTTACATTCACTAACTGTCCTGATGCCGACCGAACACGTGTTTAATGTCCGATTTCAGTCTTGGCGCACTTTCGCTACACTAGTTTATTACGTCGTTGATTTCACGAGTCCCGGTCGGTATTAACGATATTGTTGTTTCACATCACATCGTATAAAACAACACCGACCGGAACGCCGACAGAGTTGTAAGCGTCTCTAACTGGGTGCGGCTCTAGCTGACTATATGGCGTCTCTGCTTAATGTCGACTGTGTGGCTGTGAACGTAACAGGTACATCTACCTGTTCCTGTAAGGAAGTTGTTCTTCAATGCCACGATGTTTTCGTCGTCGCTCCTTGCTTCTATGCTGTGGTGTAACCATTTTATATATGGAATGGAGCTAACATATGTGGATGACCAGAGCTTAATATTGGGCTTGGCTCTGCTGATGTCATTGGAAAGACCGGATTTAGCCATGACTTCCTGCCGCTCAAAAAGCACATTGCGGAATTTTTTTCGTCCCAGGACATCCGGTTTTTGTCTGGATGCGTCACTCAGATTTGTGGTGATACAGTTGCATCTGTGTGCTGTTTACGCAAGTACAGATTTCTGCGAATTTTGTGGAGATGCAAATTCCTCTGCCGCATTACGCCACTGAAATTGCGCAGTGCCTTTGTTCCAAACGCTGTTTCTCAACATCGTGCTGTTGCTTGGAAAATAACGTTGCACAATACGTTCTATTATAACGGAATAAATGTTGTTACCCAATAATTTTCACAACTTCTTTTTACAAGCCCGCACCAAAATGAAAGAAATAAAAATATAATTATCCCCTACTGTTGAAAATAAAAACACCCAAAATTTGACCCGCTACAATACCCCCTCGATGAGAATTCTGCTGTCCATGACAGAAGAAATCTCATCGACAAACCCCGAAGAGGACCGGTGAGGAACTGGTGCCAACAACCCCCTGGTTCTTAATCTCCTGGGTACACGACCCCCCTGGCTTAGCGACCATGGACTCATCTGAACGAGATCACTGGACTTCTCCGTACGAGATCCCAACACCGAGAAATCGATCAGACTCGCACCACAGCACGCCTCGCCTTCTAACACGCTACCCCCAAAAATCCTCAACCCCTGGCTAAAATTACTCCAGCTCCTCCGCCGATATGTTTCCCCTTTTTGCAAGCTGGGCTGCCTTTAGCAGATACTGGGCTCACACACACTCACGTTACATGATACCCTAACACATTAAAATAAAAATTTTCTTTTAAAATTTATTATAAATTTAAAAAATTTAAAATTCAAAAAAAATCTTTTACCAAAAAATTCTCTTCCTTGTTTTTTCTAATTTTTTGTTTCAAATGACTTAACCTAGACATTTCTAATAATATAAACACATCCTTACTCTAACATGAGAACCACTTATATTCTACCAATACAATGCAATACAATAAAATAAACATGGTTAATGCACACATAATAAAAATCATTATCTAAAATAGTCATTCGCTGGCAGGCGAAAAATCACTTTTTTTTTCCAAAAAAAAATAAAATTTTCAAAATTTTAAAATTCCAAAAAATTTAAATTTATTCATTAAAAAAAATTTTATTAAATTTATTTATTAAACAACATATATTAAAACTATTCAAATATTGGTTTGAATTAATCAAACAAACAAATTAAAATTGGATTCCTACGATACAAGCTTAGTAGGTGTCTGACCTCATCAGCTGATCGTAACTAGGTCAAGTCCAAGATCCTTGACCTACATATGTTATATATAAGTTCTGAAAACACACTGAACATTTGCAATATCCTACCTTGAAATACAAAACATAATAACAAAACATCTTTAAAATGAACAAAATATTAATATAATAATCAAGTTGACATTTAAATTATTTAAAATAAACAATTCTTGACTTTACATCATTTTCAATTCTATTAAAATTTCTGTCACTGGTTGAAAAAAATAAGCAATTGTATATTCTTTATCATGAATCTCTCTTTCTTTTCAACAATCTTACTTTAATATACTGTGGGTGATGTAAATTATTTATTCTCATTTATTCTGTCTACATATATAATCTTTACCCCTTTGACTCTAATATTAATCAACTTCAATTACCATGACACCCATCTCTACCAAAATCTCTACTAATCATGACACTCTAAACCCCCACTTACCATTTAACACAATTCGCCACCTTCTCTACATATAAAATACTCTCTAACCCTTTGTATATAGGATACGTGTTTCCCCGCCCCCAAAAAACTCAATTCCCTTATGTGGCCCCTGGATTTTACCTAAGGCGGCCCCTTCCCCACTAAAATCTATTCCTATCCCGTCCCAACCCTTGTTGCTGACTCCCCCAATACACTACCCTCTAATACAAAATTGCCATCCCCAAAAATCTCAATCTCATAACCTCACTACAAATACACAAAATAACCTCATTAATTATAAACATAAATATATATCATTCAAAACTCTACATAAAGTCTCCATTACAACTGTGTCAACATCAGTACTACTTAAAATTCTACAACATACCTTACTTCAAAACAACATTCTCTACTATTTCAAATTCAACTTTTAAGTCAATTTGGACAGGTCTACGTGTCCCACAACATATTTATCACCCATGAATTATCTTTTATTAATTTGCATAAATTATTGTTATTTTATTTCTCATATTCTTTTTATCTTTACTTCAAAATATCTGTAGTACACTAAACATTAATTACTTGTAACATTTACAAACCACTATACCAGTGACATGGTATTGCTGATCAGCTGATCTCCTGACATAATTAAAACACCATGAATACCTTTCAAAATTGAACAATTACATGTAATACATTATCAACACTTACTTCTATTATGTTGATTGCCTGCCAGGCGTCTAATGATTGGCTTAGAAAAAAAATACACACATAATGAAAATACATTTTATCAACAACTATATCTAACACACAACAATAAAATGATACCTTTAAAATTATAGTATGAACCTTATATTACGAGTCTGAGCATAGAATTATGTGGACAGAGCACAAGCATTTTTGTTTGAATTAAACTTTGAATAAGCAAAAACTTTTATGTCATAAAATTTTAAATTCGTGACTCCTTTGCATCACCTCCCAGCCACACACACTATTTCAGATTATGTTGGACTGTCTCGCCCATTCATAACCTTTTACCATTTGACTTTCTTAAACTTTTCAAAATTTATTATTGATAATCATTATTTATCATTTTTCATTTATTAAAAAAAATTTTTTAATTATTATTTTTATTAAACACAATGATTGCATTAAAATCTCACTATTGCATTAACACCTCAATCACACCTGTAAATATTTTTTATTACACATGATTATAAAATTTTTCTACTTACAATTCCTTTAACATGCTATACACACAAAACATAATCACCATCATCTCTGAAACATTTCACAAAATTTATTAGCTTCATTTAAATAATTTATCATTCATTACCAAATTTCCATCTCGTAAAACAAACTGAATTTACAAAAAAAAGAATTATACAACATTTACCTAATCAATTAGAATGTTTAAAATATATCAAATTGTTTTAATTAAATTAATTATTCACAATATAGAATTCATTACCATCCAAACAATTATAATTCTCTGATTACTTGTTTTCAAAATTAATTTGGTTTATTTATTTAAATTGCAAATATCTCAATATTATTCTTACAACAATTAATTACCTACATACACTGTTCACTTAACCACAACACATACCATTGGCTTTACTACATATTTATTTACAAATTTACTTCAGTATTTACTCAGTTATCACATCTCAATTTCCAAATCAGCCAAGTCAAATAGCTTAAAACAAAATATTTAACTGTCTTTTCTGTTTTATATTTTAGCCACCATCGTCAAAAAGATATCTTACATATTTATAGACTAAATGGTTTTTATTTACATCCAATTTATTATAATTATTTTTATCATAGACCATTACCTCTATGTCATTCATTTCCCCTTTTATTATTCCATAAGACTTGTCACTATTATTTGTTTTTATCCCGCCTCCGTGAATATTTGTTGTTACACCCAGGTAATTTATTTTCTCATCATATTCCTCCACTACAAGTACACTAATTCTTCCTACAGGTACATATTTATCCTCAATATAATCATTGTCTACTACTGCACAAGGTATGTCTACATTATTTATCATAACTCTCTTAATATCCATCTTCTCTATCAGCTCTACATAACCTCTATTTATTTTGAACCACTCTAACTCTTTCTCTCTCTCATAATCACTTTCATCACAATACCTGTCACAACACCACTGACCTACTTCACTCCATGCAAAGGGCACAACAAACTTACTATACCACTTCCTGGCTTTTCCAGGTTTACAAAAAATTAGGGGACTGCTTGAAGACACCTCGTCTTCCACACAATTAACGGAGGAAACTCTGTCCTCAAAATTCACTACTAGCGGAGTCCTTACTCCACTTACATCACGGGGAAAATTTGCCCTTTGACACCCTAACCTTTCACCACACTCTCTCTCCATTTCATCAACACTCGCTAACATTTTGTTATTCAATTCTACTTCACCACAAACTTCATCATCACTATTTGTTTTCACCACATCATTCTTAAATAGCTCGTTTTCAACTATTTTATCACTATTATTTATTAATTCATTTTTACAACTGTAACTTACCTTGTTAGTTATTTCTTCGCTATTACCAAAGACATTATTACCACTTACCTGTGTTAACTCAACTTTTAATTGACATCTATCTCCCTCCCACTTCTCGTCTGGTTTATCACAACCCTTGCTCATTATTTCCTTTGTTTTGTTCAATTCTATATGTAACTCATCCAAACCCTTGTTCACATTATCAAAATGTTTATTCATCATTTCTGCCCTTTTATCCAATTTTTTGTCCCATTCGTCAAAACGTTTATCCCACTGTTTTTCCATTGCTATTAAAAAATTCAGCACATCCTCCCATGAACGCTCCTTTTTTACTACCCCCACACTGTCGACATCATTAGGCCTATTTATTGCCTTATTTTCTACCACTGTTACTTCAGTTATCTTACCTTTATCACTGGTCATCTCACTATGTTTATTAATTTCTGCGAATATTCCTTCCTCTTGTTCTTCCATTCGTGTTAATCTATTGTCTAAATTACCCCATTCCTCGTCTGTCATCTCACCCACAACACCTCGAAATTCATTCTCCCACTCATCCCAAGCAAAATCACCATCATTACTTTGTATTATAGACATTTTTAAAGTTCGTTTGTATAACACTTTTATCTATAAAACTACTATTGTTCTATACTCAAACACCTAACACACTGTGAATCACAACACGAACATAACCTACGCAAATATGTGTACTACAATTTTTATACATTCGTCATTACCACATCCTATTTTCTGTGTATTAAAATAGGTCTATCTCGTATAAAATTACAATTAAACGAAAATCCTGGCAGCGCGTCGACATTTGTAACAATAAAAAAGGGGCCGAAATATATAAAATAAATAAAATACCCTACCAGGACTTACCTGCACGCAATTACAACACTTACCTGTTATTGAAATTTTACCAGAAGACCAAGGTCGCCACGATTATTTTTTATAGGATAAAATATCGAAAACCTTTACACTCCACCTTAATAAAAACGGACAATTTAGCAATCTGACCCACCCAATTAATAATTCAGAAAATTCCGGAACGTCTAGACGAATTTTTTCAACACAGAAATAAGACAGTGGTAATGACGAAATAACTTAGACTAACACATTGTTATTAAATGAATACTTTACTTACTCTCATAAAGACGTAAATTCCTTATACACAACACAAAAGAATACGGTAACACATTAATTACTGGTTACATCGACCTTACCTTACATACTATGTATTACAAAAGAAAGTAGCCCATCTTTGCACACACACACACACACTATCACACCAATTAAACCCCTTTTAAATATTATAGTCAATATAGAAAATAGTTAGCCTTTATACATTCCTGTTTCGTTACATTCACTAACTGTCCTGATGCCGACCGAACACGTGTTTAATGTCCGATTTCACTCTTGGCGTTTCGCACTTTCGCTACACTAGTTTATTACGTCGTTGATTTCACGAGTCCCGGTCGGTATTAACGATATTGTTGTTTCACATCACATCGTATAAAACAACACCGACCGGGACGCCGACAGAGTTGTAAGCGTCTCTAACTGGGTGCGGCTCTAGCTGACTATATGGCGTCTCTGCTTAATGTCGACTGTGTGGCTGTGAACGTAACAGGTACATCTACCTGTTCCTGTAAGGAAGTTGTTCTTCAATGCCACGATGTTTTTGTCGTCGCTCCTTGCTTCTATGCTGTGGTGTAACCATTTTATATATGGAATGGAGCTAACATATGTGGATGACCAGAGCTTAATATTGGGCTTGGCTCTGCTGATGTCATTGGAAAGACCGGATTTAGCCATGACTTCCTGCCGCTCAAAAAGCACATTGCGGAATTTTTTTCGTCCCAGGACATCCGGTTTTTGTCTGGATGCGTCACTCAGATTTGTGGTGATACAGTTGCGTCTTTGTGCTGTTTACGCAAGTACAGATTTCTGCGAATTTTGTGGAGATGCAAATTCCTCTGCCGCATTACGCCACTGAAATTGCGCAGCGCCTTTGTTCCAAACACTGTTTCTCAACATCGTGCTGTTGCTTGGAAAATAACGTTGCACAATACGTTCTATTATAACGGAATAAATGTTGTTACCCAATAATTTTCACAACTTCTTTTTACAAGCCCGCACCAAAATGAAAGAAATAAAAATATAATTATCCCCTACTGTTGAAAATAAAAACACCCAAAATTTGACCCGCTACAGTCTTTGTCTTTTTTACCGCTACATCTATATTGTGTTTTTCAAAGCACTTGATTATGTTCCTCGTTTGAAATCCCAGATACGTTATTGATCCTATGTATTTCTTTTCTTTCTTCTGTTATTGTCTACTATTTCCTTCTATTCTTTTTACAATTTTCTCTACTATCCCAGGTTTATAATAATTATTTTTTGCTATTTCTTCTATTCTTTTTAACTCTTCTGTTTTACATGAATCATCTAAGTATTTTATTGCTCTATAACAAAATGAGTTTAGTGCAGCCATCTTGTGACTTACGGGATGGTATGATTCCTGAGGTATAATTAAGTCTGTATACGTTTCTTTTCTAAATACATCAAATTTAAAAACACCACACTCTATCTTTATATTTAGATCTAGGTAATTTATTTGTACTCCACCTATTTCCTCTTTGAACTTAATTTTATTTTCAATTTGATTAATTTCATTCGTTAGTTCTGCGAATTCTTCATTTGTTCCCTCCCCACCACCAAAATGTCGTCTACGTACCTTATCCATTCCTTTATTTTATTCTTATATTTTGATTCCATTAGGACACGCCTCTCAAAACAATTCATATTTATTTCCGCCATTACTGGTGACAACGGACAACCCGTTGGTAGCCCCTCCTTTTGAATGTTCAAATCAGAAGATTCATGTAAAACAGAAGAGTTAAAAAGAATAGAAGAAATAGCGAAAAATAATAATTATAAACTGGGGATAGTAGAAAAAACTGTAAAAAGATTAGAAGGAAATAGTAGACAAGAAGAGAAGAAAGAAAAGAAATACATAGGATCAATAACATATCTGGGATTTCAAACGAGGAACATAATCAAGTGCTTTGAAAAACACAATATAGATGTAGCGGTAAAAAAGACAAAGACAGTTTTTGATTATATAAAGAATAGTAGTACTGAAATAACGCCTGAATTACAGAAAAGCGGTGTTTATAAGTTGAACTGTAAACAGTGTGATAAGGTTTACCTGGGTGAAACAGGACGTAAGTTCGAAATTAGATTGAGAGAGCATGCGAGAGGAGAAGGAGACAGAACTACGAATTCGCTCTATGCGAGACATTTTAATGAAACAGGGCATAGGTTTTTAGACCCAACAGAGAACGTTGAAATAGTAAGGTTACAGAATAACATAAGTAAACGCAAATTGTATGAAGAATTAGAAATATTAAAAGTAAGGAAAAAGAATAGTAATGCGCTGATGAACATAAAGACTGAATTTAGTAATGAGGATATATTTTACTATATTTTGAAAGAGTAGTGTATAAAAGGTGTAATACGGTTACAGGATAGGTTCAAAAGGTAGAAAGCTGTAAGAGATTTCTAGAGGATAATGTATATTGACGAGGTCAGGTTGACTGAGTAAGGGGCGGGCGGGCTAACAAGGACTGGGCGGTAAGTACTGCCTCCTATTGGTTGAATGTAACCAGTGATGCATGGGAGGGTTAGTGTATATATATATATATATATATATATATATATATATAAGGGAAGTAGGTATTTTAATGTTGTTGTAGGAAGAACTTGATAATGGTTGCAAAACCGAAAGGCCTCGTTCGAGAAAAAAGTGTATATAGCAGGGAAGCAACAAAATTTGACAAAGTTGCGATGAAGACTGGTAACATAGAGAAAATAACTGATATTGTAAAACAATTACAAGACGAAGTGAACGAAAGTAGAAAGAGAAAGGAAGGAGTAGAAAATGGTACATGTAATAAGGTAAGTGGTTGTAATGGTGTTGATTATAATTATGAGAGTATAGTGGGGGGAGAAAATGGTGAAGAGACCGATCAATTAAACGAGAATAAAGACGATCAGGTAACATAATAAGGTAAGTAGGGGTGAGAATAATGGTGATATAATTAAAAATGTGATGTTAGAGAGTAAGGTTGCGAATAATGATAGTCGTGATGAAGTTTTAGT
Organism: Magicicada septendecula; assembly: GCA_034769895.1. Taxonomy (NCBI): domain Eukaryota; kingdom Metazoa; phylum Arthropoda; class Insecta; order Hemiptera; family Cicadidae; genus Magicicada; species Magicicada septendecula. The sequence goes on along the minus strand of CM068373.1, from coordinate 296,544,003 downwards.
GGAAGTAGAATTTAATAATGGAGTGTTAGTGAGTGTTGATGAGTTAGAGAAATAATGGAAAGAGAGTTTACAGGTAGAGGGGTTGCAGAGGGTAAATTTTCCACGGGTTTATTAGAAACCAAGATGTTCACTGGTGTTTTTGAAGGGCGAGTGTCCCTTAGTGGAAGACGATGTGTCTTCAAATTGTCCCTGGAGTTTTGTGGTGTTCCTGGAATAGCCAGGAGGTGTTTTTATTTTGCAGTACCCTCTGCATGGAATGGTAGAGAGAAAGTGAAATGGTGTTATGATGAGAGGTATTTTGAAAGAGAGAGGGAGATAGAGTTGTTTGAGGTTAGTAGAAGTTATAAAGAATTAAGAGAGAGAATGAATAGTGAGAGAGTTGATGATTATATTGAATTCTTACCTTGCGATGTGGTTAGTGCAGCAAGAGGTGATAATAATGTTGATAACTTACCTGTATATAAGATGGGGTTACTGGTAGTAGATGATTACTATAATGAGGAAATAATAAAGGATTTAATCATAACAGATAATACTAAAGGAGAATTTGAAATTTATCACCATACCAAATTTGTCGACCATACCAAATGTCGACAGGTTTTATGAATTAATAGTATGCAATAATGTTAAATACTATCTTGATACAATGGATAAAATTAATGATGATGGTTATTATAATAATAATAACAAAACGTATTTAATTAAAAATGATTTGTGTAGACATAAGACAAGATTATTGTTTGATGATGGAGGGTAAATATTTATTGTTCATGAACATTTAACTATGTATGTAGGGGGTTCTGAAATGGACTGAATTATGAAATGGTTTGTGGTAAACTATAACAGATAATAGTGTGTATACTTTTGTGTTGATGTCAAATGTATTTGTGTAATAGATTATGGTGTACTCTGTATTTTATGTAAACAATGTATGTATGTAATAGGAATTGATTTTATAATAATAATATTTTATCACTAAATAAATACTGAGAGAAATTGTGAATTTTATAATGTAATTAAAGTAACTTAGTGTTTTAAAAAACTGATTGAATTAAATAATTGGAGATTAATTAATTAATTTAAAATGTTGTGCAGATGAATTCTGGTGATAAATTTAAATGATTTTTCTGAGATTTAGATTTGATAATAAATAGTAAATGATTAAACATACAATGTGTTTAGGTATTGAGTTATATTGTTATTATAAGGTATCAGAAGGTACATATGGTTAGGTACATTATATTTGTTGTGATAAATGTTTATATATTTGAGTCTATGACAGTGATCATGTTTTATTTGATTGAATGATTGACCATATGTAGGTAGGAATTTTATAATAAAATGGAAGTAAAGTAACATGTTTTAATAATGAAATTAAATGAGCTTGAATAAATAAAGGTTACAATTAGGGTGATTAAATTAATTTGAGGTAGTTATGAATTTTCTAATGTAATTTTCAACGATTAACTTAATGTAAAATGTTGTAAAAGATGGAGTTTGGGGTGATGATTATTTCAATAAGGCATTAATGTCAGTCAGAGTTAATTTTAAATGTGGGTATTAGACAAAATAAGAATTCTGGAATAAAAGTAATACAGAAACGGAGTAGTAGGAGGGACGCAGTAGCGAGGGTGGATGTATGTAGAGAAAGCGAGAGTGAATGTGTGTAGAGAGAAAGTATGTAGAGAAAATGTAGAGTAAATAGGTGAGGGCAGGGTACATAAATTTTGTAGTGAGGGTGGAGGTGTAAGGAGTCCTCAACACAAGGCGTTGTAGCGGGAGGTGAAAATTTTTAAAGAGGGCTGCGGAGTTACCTGGAAGGGCCAGGAACTGATAAGTGAATGAGCTGGTGGTGCGGGAACACACATCCTATGTACAAAGAGGGTTATAAACAGTGGCGAAGCTAGTAGTTAACAAATGGGTAGGCAAAAATCTTACCTTAAATTTTTTTTAAGGAATCACTAAAAGGACGGTGGTTCAAATCGGACGCTGAGGTAGAGTTTGCTGTTAGCCAATGGTTCCGGAAACAGCCGTAAGAATTTTACTAGCAGGGAATCTACAGATTAGTGCAAAGAGTGGGACTCATGTCTTAATGTTAATGGAGACTTCTATTAAAATCGTTGAATAAAAAATGCTTTACAGCTCTAAACGTGTTTCTATTAAACAGACCTTGTATAAGTCATACACAATAATACATCTGATTGAACTTCAAATTTTTAAACTTGATTAGTTTCTATATTATATGTTTAATGTTATAAACAATTCAAAAAACAATCTTGATCATCTGTTAGTTCAGCGGAATAACAGGCACACTCTTAATAACCGCATAAAATAAGCACACTTATAAACAACACAGCGCGCTTTAACTGAACTGTTTGCACCATAGAAGTGAGACATGCCTCAACGCTCTATGTGTACAGCACGGGACAATCCCCCTCCCCCGCACTTCCCATTCGTGCCAGCACATTGCTTACATACGATGTATACAAAAAACTCTGAGGCAAGTTCACGTTGCCTCATTCACTTTATGCCGAATCTCACCTGTCACCATCTAGCGGTCGCTCAGTAAAGCACATTTCGGCTTAATAAATTCGACAGTCACAGTAACAATGTATAATCTTTACATTACGTAGTTCATACGTATTTATAATTTTTATTCTACAGAATGTTTAGGGTAGGCATTGCCTCCATGTAACTTCGCCACTGGTTATAAAGTGCCCTATATTTGAAAGAGAAGGGTTTAAGTAGAGTTAAAGGGTTGAAAGGGTATATTATTGAGAGATCGATGTCACCCTATGCAAATCCGTTAGTGGTTGTTAGAAAGGAGAAGGTGAGTAAGGTTATATCTAAATGCCCGTTCGATAAATCAGATCATTATGAATGACTGGGAATCACCCGAACCAATTAATGATGAAAATGCTTAATAGCAATTCATAGTTGAAATTATAATATAACAAGTGAAAGATTTAATAGAATTTGAAACTAAAGTAAAACTGTAAGGTGTGTAATTGTTGGTCAAACTTAAATTTGAAATGTTTTTCTTGATGTAATAATAGGGTGGTTCATTGTGAGTGTTTATTGTGTTGTATTATGTAAGTGTAGGGATCTAAAACATGTAATTGTATGTTTTAAATAGATTCCCCACTTTCGGGCGGTCCCGGCCTTACCAGCCCAGACCGTGGTTCTGGATGACAACCAGTTGTGGGCAGACTTATTGTAAACTGACCATGGTTGGTTGCCTATGAAATTGGTACAATTTAGAAATTAACGGGGAACAATTGGGAATCTAAGAATTTTGTTTTTGGAACACGGCTACATACCTAAGTATGGGTGGTAGACCGATTAGGGGCATATCAATAAGTTTATTAGTAGGGGTACTAGTACCCTAAAGTTTATGTAATGCCAAAGCAAGGATGGGGGCGAAAGAAAAGAAAAAAGTGTTCACCCCTTCCGCCTCAGCCCTTGTGGAGGCAACTGGGCGCTACAGTCCAGGGGGGCAATAGTGTGTGTGGAAGGAGGAAATTGATGATTACTGTAAATGGGATAAAATGAACCAGTTAAAGGGAATCATGTTGATAATATAGAATGTGTAATTGATTTTATGATATAATTAAATGATTTTTATGTTGATTTGAGGAGTATTGTGGAGATGATTAACAGATTTTGAGAAAGATATAAGTAAATTATTTGTTATTATGTAGTTGATTTAAATGTGTTTTTATTTTATATAAGAATTTTAGTAATGAATTTAATTATTTTGAGATGTAATTTGGGAAATGACAGATATTTGTAATTTTGTAATGGGAAGTGGTTATTTAAATTCTGATTGGAATCAGGGAAATATTTTGAATTTTGGATTAAGAATTAACAAGAGAGTTGCATACAGAGCATTGATAGTAAAAGATGAAATGTTTCATGTTATGTTAAATATATATATACATGTATATGGTAGAAGTTAAGAAAAACCATTGCTTCTTAACGCAAACCAGCACAGCTAAGGGGAACCAGATCAGTTGGGGATATGGTATTATACAAGACCACTATTTGATATTTTTGATTTAATGTTTCAGTGTCTGGTGATGCTGTGGCGGCGGTCCTGAGCTGGCCAGTGCGTCGGAGCAGGAGCGTAAAGTGCTTGACTGGCCTTGCGGTGTTGGGATCTCGAGAGAGAAGTCCAGTAAGGTCATTCAGGTACGGTCACAGCCACTGGACCAGGGGGTAAGTTAACCACGCTTTAATAAAACATACAGGGGGTTGTGGCGACATATCCTGGCTGATCCCTTTAGGAAGTATAAGAGTGTCAATGAGAGTTTTTATGCTTCGGCATAAAACTTCCCTCATTGAGGGGGTATTGTAACGGTACAGATATGACCATCCCGAAACATTGGGAATTTTACCATATTTTTGTACTTGAAAAATATTATTGGGGTAAAACAATGTACGCAAATTGGAGTCAAGGTTGACTAGTTCACGGCGAGAAGCAGTTATTTTTAGCCAGCTGACATTTGAACTTTGTATGTTAGGCAAAGCGCCATATGACGTCAGGGCCAAACCTTTGTTTACGTCACTTTAGAATGTCGAGCTAATTTAACAACGCTTTTAGATCTGGCTACATAACATGGATAGAACAATAAAACTAGACCACGTGATCGTCTGTGCAGAAAGTCAGTCGTCATACAACATCTCACAGCGATGGATGTGGGCAGTTTTCACCCCAGTTTTAATATACCCACAGCAAATTACAGCCGTAAAAAGTTCCGCGGAACCACATCATCGGGCGCCCGAATAAGCAGTTAAAATGTAACATTTCGAGAGGAAAGCGGTTTTATTTTATTAATATAAAACAAAGTGACAGTCAAAAATGGTAAAAAAGGAAATGTTCGTAGTGAACGAGAATACGGGTGGATCCTGGACTGTTTCGGACTAAAATGTCAAAATAAGTAACACTGGGGAGGGATAAAACAAAATTTCCAAAAAGGGTTAAACAAAATTAAGAAATCATGTTGTTACGTTTTATTTCCCCCCTCATAAACATTTACTTACCTCGTACGATCTTTTCACGCACGTGCCCTGACTTACCAAAAACAGATTCCAAACTTATAGGTCGCCACCTATATTTTTAAACAAAAGGACAAATATGGAAACCTTAATACATTTTCCCCTTATTTACTTTTAATTACTTACCAGGTTCGTTTAGGCGATTTTTCTCATACAGGACAGGTTATGTTAACCGGGCGTAATAACTACTCTCTACACATGGTTATCATCATACAAACTCTGAATTTATTTTAAGTCAAATAGTTATTGGTTATTATATTTATAGTAATAATACAGACCTGATGAAAATCAACAATATTCGGACACAAATTATACTATAGCCAACCAGTCTTTGACTATTTTCCCCTTTTTGTTTACACACTCGCTCTCTCACTCTCTTTAATTACCCCACTGTTTGAGATCTCATTCTTTGTGGGTGTTCACCTTCTATTGAAGCAAGTAAATAATGGATTAATATTAAATTGAATATTTTCACTGTTATTTTTCAACACATGGTCGCACATTACGTAGTCAGACTGCATTTTACTCCGACACCAAGATTCACATTAAAACTTTTCGTTTCATGGGCACTGTTAGATTACTGTTACATTCCACGTTTTACTAGATAGGCCGATTATAATATTTTCGGCCTATCTTGCACCTGAGGCCACCGTTTAACTTAACTTGCAGACGACTAATTTTCTGCTGTCTGATACAAACACTGGTGAAGAACTGCTTACTGTGCTTCACAAAGACTGCTGGAGAGCTGTTGCATAATATGTCTGGGCTGGGCTGTCTAGACATCAACAATAACACTGTATGTTGCTGGTTACAAGGGGCACCTCACAGGTGAATCCTGACTGCTTTCAAATTAAAACTGAATTGAATTGAAACTATTGTAGCACACAAATCTGTACCGTTACAATACCCCCAATGAGAGGTTGTATGCCGAAGCATACAAACTCTCATTGCCTAAAACCTAAGAGGATCAGTGAGGATATGGCGCCGCGACCCCCCTTAAATCCTTACTAAAATCATGGGTACTTACCCCCCTAGTCTGGCGACTGTGGCAGCACCCATCCGACCTTACTGGACTTCTCTGTTTGAGATCCCAACACCATAAAATCAGATAGGCGCCCGCCACAGTATCGCCTGACCCTGTAACATTCAATTAAAAGATTGACAAACAGGCCTTCCATTATACCATATCCACCACTGATTGGTTTCCTCTTAGCCATACTGGTTCATTTTGCAAAGTACTGGTACATTTTTTAATTTTGATAATATAAACTTACTGTCTACTTACAGCTAAATCATATAAATTCCATACAAATTAAATAATTTTCACAATACATTACTGCCCCTCCAAAATAACATTGATTAGCCCAAACGTTTTTGATTATGTTTACCCAGAAATTTCCTTTGATTTTCATCAGTTTTTATTTACTTTATCATTACATTTAGAATTCAAATCAAAATACGTTTAAATTCATTATTAAAACTCACCTTTTCAATTAATTTAATTACCAATTTAATTTAATTTCTCAAAACTCTAAGTTACTGTAATTACCTCATTATATTATCTGCAAAAGGTTAACTTCATTTCTTTTGTTTCATAATAAGACAAAAGACATTCTTGTTGTTGTCCACTACAGCATGACTGTAAACATTGGTCACACAACATACCTGTTTACATTAACAGTTGTATGCCAGACTGGTGTTATAAACACTGACTCAGTCTCAACATTCCTGATTACAACACCCCTAATACATGTACTTCCTTCAATTTTCAGTTTCTATAAACCTTTTAATGTTGACATATTAATCACTTACTATTTATTTCAATTCAAATCAAAATTAATTTGACTTCATTAATAAAATTAACCTTTTTAAATTACTTTAATTTCACCTCCACTCAAAACAATTTGGCTTTAGTTACATTAGTTAAAACACTTTTAATTTAAACACACTATTCAAAATAAAATTCATCAGTACCTCTTGCTGACTATTTAGCAAAATAAAATATTATTAATATAACATTCATCTTTACTACAAACATGTATTACCTAAGCTATAATCTACATTCCAACAATATAATCTTGACACAATACATTTAACACTAACACATTTATTTACAAATTTTCGTCATAGTTTTTATTATTTACCACACTTTATTACATAAATCAGCCAAGTAATTACCATTAACTCAAGTAATTAAATGTTCATTCTTAAATTGTCTAACCACCATCGTCGAAAATTAATATTCTTATCACATAACATTTTTCATTTTTATTTATATGTCTCATATGGATATCATTTGTGTAATACCCATAAAAATTTGTTTTTCCCATTGTACCACAATAATAATACCTAGGGGTACCCCCCATTATTACTATATCATAAATCAAGTCTGCATTAGTATTTTTTATAAAGTTTCCATCAGTATTTATTGTTACACCTAGATAAGTTACATCATTATCACAATTATCTGCTACTACAAGTACACTAACTCTTCCAACAAGTAAATGTTTATCATCAATATACTCATTGTCATTGTTTACTACTGCACGAGGTAAGTCTTTATTATTGATAATAAGTCTCTCATTATTTAACTCCTTAACTAATCCTTCATAATCTCTGCTTAATCTGAACAACTCAATTACTCTCTCTCGCTCTTCATAATCACTCTCCCAACCCAATATCACATTCTCATTCCACACAGAGGGCAAAACCACTTTACTATAACAAAATAAAGTACATCTGGCTCTGCCAGATAAACACAAAAAACTTTTTTGACTATTTGCCGACCCATTGTCGCCCAAATGTCTTAGTGAGGATCTCTTATCCTCATAAGCCACTTGTGAAAACTCAGTTTCATATTTAACCCCATAAAAATTTTCCCCCTGTTCACCCTTTAAATTATCTCTCCATTCTTTCTCCAGCTCATCAATACTAATCATTACTCCGTTACTAACACCAACTAACTTTCTACTCTTACTATCACTATTACTATTACACAATATATCAACAATATTTTTAAAGAAAAATATCTGTTGCGTGCTGGAAGCTCTCGAAGTTTCTAGAGTTGTTCCAAAGACGCTAAATGGAAAGGGCTGGTTTTGAAATATAATGAAGTGGACTGTATTGAAGCTGCATAAATTCATTTATTGAAAATCTTAAGTTTTCGATGCTATTGCCGACACGTGCGGATGTTTTCTGGCATAACGCCCGGTAATTGAGTTTTAATAAACGTCAAACTCCATGATAGATAGACGAAGGTTGTCTGAATAAATTAGTGCAAGTTGCACGTGATGAATTATTGAACAATGAAATCCAGCAGCCGCGTCTGGAATAGTAATTTTAATGAGAGCACAGCTCGGAGTTTCTGAAGTAACTGAACTAAAATTGGCCACTGTGAGCCCAGCTGACTGCGGCGGTGCTTGATAAGCAAAGTGACGTCATCCGCGCATGCCGCAATGCGGTGATTACAACACACAGATACAGAAATACAGTACAAAGTTCTAACATACTGCCCGCTCAAAATCGGGACGATTTTGAAATTTAATTAATTGTGAACAGTATATTACAAATTAATGTTAAATATTATATACAAACAATACATAATATGCTTAAAAGACTTATACATTAAATTGACTCTTGGATTAAAGTAAATCACTTCTAACATAAACATCTGTAAATAACAAAATTCATTAAGCTATCAAAAAAGCTCAAAGGCAAAACAAAACAATTTCTGTCCTAGAAAAGGTAGAAAATAAAAAAAATCATGATAAAAACAAGTCTTTACATAACTAAACATGATCTCTCTTGAAGCATGAACATATGGACATTAAATACATATATTTAACCTTTGACAAAACGTAAGTGACAAACCTTAATTTATATAAGAGAAACTATCTTGAACACTGCTTCAGTATAGTAATACAAATGATAAAGACATAACAATGTATATGTATAGCATTAGTATAATGATATCAAAGTTCAATAGTACATGGAGATATTGTAGACATATCCTATTGATGTAAAAATACATAAAATGAGTGTATGAGTATACATAATACATAAGGACTGACATAATAATTAAAAGTACATAATAGTATAATAAAGATCACAAAATTCAATAATACATGACCATTGGAAAGTACAATGCATACATACAATAATTGGCACAATAAAGTAACAATAATAATGCTCAAAGTTTGAATATATAATCATATAACAATGCAATAACAAATATAAATAATTGATAATACAATGAAAACGCCGTAACTATTGCAATAATAGCTGTCCGAACGTAGTAATAATAATTACAACAATTGACTTGTATGATCGCCCCGGGAAAGACCCGGGCGTGCTCTAGGTAATGTGACAAGTTCACATTCCTAGTACGTCTCGTATGACGCACATACGACTAGTCTGTTGCCGCTGGAAGGGGGCATAATTTGTGGATGGGCCAGCGTAAGATACCCTGCGCGGTGCGAACTTCAGCAACGCGCACTATGGAGTCCTGGCCCGCAAAAACATTAGTAATTACCCCTCGCTTCCACTGAAGTGGGGAGGAATTATCGTCTAGAATGAGGACAAGCTGTCTGATATTTAAATTCCTTAACATCGTGTGCCATTTGTTGCGTTGCTGCAACTGGTGCAGGTAATCCTTGGACCATTGTTTCCAGATGGATTGCGTAAATTTTTGGAGCAGCTGCCACCTACCCAAACGACTAGTATTGCTTTGGGTATAGTCGGGCTCCGGAAGTGCCGTCAGTGGAGCACCGACCAAGAAATGAGCGGGAGTTAAAGGTTCAGGGTCCCTAGCATCGTCGGACACAGCAAATAAAGGGCGTAAATTAAGTTAAGCCTCTATTTGAGAGAGAATAGTAGAGTACTCCTCAAAATTCAAGATAGTACCGCCGATCACGCGACGTAAATGATATTTAACCCTTTTCACACCGCTTTCCCACAAACCACCGAAATGAGGGGCTGAGGGAGGAATAAAGGACCACTTGATACCACGGAGATCGCAAAACTTCTGAGTAGATTGTTCAACTCCCTTAGAATTTAAAAATTTGTACAATTCGTGTAAGGTGCGGTTGGCACGACGAAAATTCGTACCATTATCCGAAAATATCTGCGCGGGAATACCTCTGCGCGCGATGAACCTTTTTAAGGCCGCTAAAAAGGCGTTGGAGGTGAGATCTGACACAAGTTCTAAATGGATGGCCTTTGTACACATGCATATAAATAACGCGATATGCCTTTGACGTGGACTTTGAGCGCTGCCCGCCATGGCGTAAAGGTACGGGACCGGCGTAGTCCACGGCCGCTTGGGAAAATGGCTTTGCAGGCGTGACCCTGGAAGGGGGTAACTGACCTAATAATTGATGCGCGCCTCTAGCACGGTAACGGAAGCAAATGATACACTTATGTATTACTGAGCGGATATAAGATTTGTCGTTAATAATCCAATATTTCTGTCTGAGAGAGGATTGGGTTGATGCACCCCTGAGTGCAACAAACGGATATGTTCATACTCTATGATTAATTTAGTGAGATGAGAGTGCGGGTGCAAAATTATTTGATGTTTAGCCGCATAGTTAAGTTGGGAGAGTTGCAGGCGTCCACCCACTGTTAAAATACCTGTGTCATCCAGGAAGGGGTTGAGTAAAAGAATTTTACTGCTGCGGGGAATGCAGCGCAGTGCCTTGAGCTCCTTAACTTCTATGCCGAAGTGCAAACGCTGAGATTGGCGAACAAAGAACACAAGTGTATTATGCAACTCTTGAGCAGACAAAAAGGAAGTGCCCCTGTCAACAACCGGGAGCCTAGAGTTACGAATAAATCTGCGGCAATATGCGAAGACGCGAATGAGTCTTGTAAGGGATGAGTAATTTTCAACATAGCTGGGGGTGGAAGAGGCGACAATTAGTGAGGTTTGGATCTGCTTACGATGTTCTTGCTCAAGGTCGGGGTAAGTACAGGGCACATGAATGTCGAAGGCACTAATGGGCCATGATGATGACTCATGGGCTAACCAGGACGGACCATGCCACCATTGAGGATGGCTGTGCAAACTACGAGGGAGGCAACCGCGTGATAAAATGTCGGCAGGGTTGTCAGATGTTTATACATGATGCCAAGTTCCCCGGTTAATAAGATGCTGTATTTCCGCGACACAGTTGGCTACAAATACCTTCCAGCAGGAAGATTGTTGATGTATCCAATGCAACGCTATCATCGAGTCCGAATAGAGACATAGTTCGTCAAATTTGTAGTTGATGGCGTCTAAAATCTTAGAAGTTAACTGCGCTAGCAATAAACAAGCACAAAGTTCAAGCCGGGGTAGCGTTATCTGTTTCAGCGGAGTGACCCTAGATTTTGTGCACAACAGGTTTGACGATATGGCGCCATTCGAATAGACCGCCCGCACATAAATACAGCACACGTAACCTTTAGCCGACGCGTCGGCGAATCCGTGAAACTGTAATGAACTGATTTGATAATTGTTCAGACTCTTAACCGATCTCGTAATTTTAAAATGAGTCGGAAACTAATTGAGAGTAGAGTTCCAACCATTGATTGGATAATGAGCCAGATAAGGGTTCGTCCCAACTTGTGCCCGCCAACCACAACTGTTGTACAAAATGCTTGCACCAAAACGTAATAGGGCCAATAAGACCCAACGGGTCGTAAATCCCTGCAATGACCGACAACACGCTTCTTTTGTTGAACACGGCCGAATTGTCATCACCCCGAACGGTATATAAAAAACTGTCTTTGTTAACGTTCCATTGGATTCCCAATGTACACACGCTTTGACCTTTGCTAAAGTCATGGGAGACGTGGGCGCGAGAGGCCATAATGTTCTGGTCGTTAGAAAACCACTTATGTAAAGTAAAACCATATCTGTTTAGCAAATCCACGATGTCGAACCTCATTTTAGATAACACGTTCGGATCGTCCGATCCCGTTATAAGATCGTCAACGTAAAAATCATTGGCTATGGCGGAGCAAGCCATAGGGTGGTCGGATTTATTTTCGTAGGCTATCTGAGCCAGACGTCTAGTTGCAAGAAAAGAGGCACTAGCAGTCCCATACGTAACCGTTCTTAAAGCGTAATGTTGTAGTTCCTTATGCGGTGCGTCACGCCAAACGATACGCTGCAAATTGGAATCCTTCGGGTTAACCATAATTTGTCGATACATCTTTTCTATGTCTGCAATAAGTACGTATCGGTGGGTACGGAAACGAACCATGATCGAGAACAGATCCTGCTGGATCGTGGGACCGACCATCAGAGTATCGTTGAGGGAAAAATTATTTGTCGTTTTAGCGGAGCCGTCAAAGACAACACGTAACTTAGTGGTTAGGCTGGAGCCCTTAAAGACTGAGTGATAAGGCAAATAAAAAATGTCTGATTTGTCAAGCGACAAATCGTAATCATTAAGTGGAGACATATGACCAAGCTTCAAGTATTCACGCATGAACTCGCTATAGCCCTTGTAAAGGGGAGGGTTCTGCTTGAACTTAAGCTCTAGCGACTGGAACCTGCGGATTGCTCCGCGAAGAGAATCTCCCAAATGAGATTTGTCTGACCTGCGAGGCAGGGATACCACGAATCTCCCTTCGTGGTTGCGGACAGTATTTGTCACAAAATGCTTTTCACACGCCGAGTCCTCAGAGTAGGGATCACGACTAGAGATCTCCTCCATTTTCCAGAATTCCTTTAGTTGCGAGGAAATCTATCATCCTTACAGACCATAAAGGATGCAACCGTTTTAGTTATGTCGACATTGAAAGGTAAGTTACCGGCTAGAATAAATCCTAGTTTAGTCTCCTGAATTATAGGAAAGTGTGGGCCGCGCATAAATTTCATAGGTTCGATTAATTGTAGATAATATTGAGCGCCGAGTAATACATCGACTTGCGACGAGCAGTGGAGGTGTGGATCAGCTAAGAATACGTCCTTCGGTAAATTTAAAGAGGCGAGATCGAAGGATTCCGCCGGTAAATTATTAGTTATACTGGGAAGTACGGCGCAATGCACGTTTAACGTAAAAGGTTTGTAGCGAGAATGTAGCCTTACTCTTGTACTGAAGTCAGCCTGGGACAGTGAGTTGTTTATACCCGTTATGGGAAATTGCGATTTGACCAATTGAAGTCCCATTCGATGAGCGAAATCCATTGTGTAGAAGTTCGCTTGTGAGCCGGAATCCAATAAAATTCTAACTGGGAACTTTCTACCGGCATATTAGTTGTCATACAGACAGCGGTAGATAACAATATTGACTTATTCGTTTGCAATTTTAGTGAACATTGGTTATTGATGGAAGACCCATCTTTGTTAGGCAAGTGAATCATGGTGTGGTGACGCTTTGCACACTTTCTACAAGAAAATTTTGATGGGCATTGAGAACTTTCGTGACCCGGACGAAGGCAATTTAAACAAAGTGTGTTTTTTATTATGATGTTTTTTCTTTCAGGGATAGCAAGCGACGTAAACTGTAAGCAATCAGTAATTCTATGTTTCCCGTTACATAGTTTACATAAATTATTTCCGACATGAGAATGGAATGCCCCCCTAGGAGCCCTTATCGGTTTGACTGCCTTGCGATAAGGAGTTTTATCGCTGCCATTTAACTTGCTCGTTGAAGTAGTTGCGCTATCAAGATTTTGTAATAATTGTCTGCGTGTGTTTAGGAATTTTATAAAATTATTGAAATCAGGGAATTTATGTTCTGACAAGCTCTCTTTCCACAACCGGAGAGTGTAACTATCAAGTTTTTTAGCTAAAAAGCTATAATGAATAACAATGATTTCAAATGTGTTTACTGGCAAGTTGAGGTTATTTAATGCATTGATATTGGCTGTTATTTCATCAATGAATCTGGATACGCTAATTTGGGATTCTTGTTGAATCGATTGTACGGCCAGGACATTCTCGACATGATGGGCGGAGACAATTAGCTTACTGTCATATCTATTTTTCAACAGATCGATAGCCACCGCGTAATTCTCATGAGTGATTGGCAGTGACTTTATTACGTTAAGCGCCTCGCCAGATAATGACGAGTGCAAATAGTGTAGTTTTTGTATGTCCGTCAGGTCGGTTCTGACGTGTATTAGTTCGAGAAAGATATGATAATAATGCTGCCACTCAATAATGCTTCCCGCAAACCGAGGTAATTTAATCGGTTCCAACTGAATGGGGGGGGGGTTTAAGATGCTTACTTTCAGCATTAATTAAGGGTTTTTGGTTCATATGCTCTGCTTTGTAACGGTACAGAAATGGGAATTTTATTTTATATAAATCAGTAATTCAATAGTTAACTTTCACCTGTGGGGAGCCCCAGTGCAACATACATACAGTTAGCCTAAACAATTGCCAGACGTATTGCGTAACCGCCCAGCAGCAGGCTTGTGTGAAACCCAGTCTGCAGATTGTCACCATTGAATGAGCATCAGACAGTAAAGTTTTGTGAATTGAAAAATAGTGGCCTCGGGTGCAATATAGGCCGTAAAATTAATTCGGCCTATCTTGTAAAGTGTAATAATTATACTTTAAATTAAAGAAAAAAAAATTAAAAGTTGTACAAACAGTATAACGCACGGCCAACCTACAACAACATCTAAGTGTTCGAATAGTTACGTCAGCCGACACAATTATTAAATGTGACAAACGTGGTTGTAGTGACCAGTAAAACTTGGTACCAGTTTAAAGACAAAATTACTTTAATGAGCATCAATTGACTTTCAAAGTGAGGCATAAAACACGTGCATCGTTAGTTGGAGTCGAGCAACATCCAGGATGAGTATTATTCAGAATTTTTAAATACATTAACATTTATATTTACCTACGTTTTCCTACATCATGAGATCTGAGAGTGGGGTTCAATAGAATGGCCATGTAAAAGAATGAATGTGTGAGTGTGGGGTGGAATTACGTATTGGTTCATTACAAATATAAATAGTTTGTCATAGGCTAGTTAAGTAAGAAATATTCCTTTTGTCACTTTGTTTGATTTTTACTAATTGTTTCTCATTCAACGAGTATTTAATATAACAGAAAAGAAATAAGAAATTTAAATGTCATAAAAGGGAGACTAAGTAATTAATTGGCATAATAAACTAGAAGCAATTTGTTTTAGCACAAACTGTGTATTGATCTTTACACCTAGTATCTCAAATAATCCTTTCTGTACAAAGGTTTTGTAAAATATATAAAAACACTTGGTAAGTTTCACAAATTTTTTAATTAACTCTGACAGCTGTTTCGACTAACTTAAGCCATTGTCAAAGAGCGAGTGAATGAAATTACTGAACACAGGATGTTAGAGTAGTGTAGGTGGTAAACATCTGTTTAGGGCGTATCTGGAACATCTGTGTTGTGATGGCGAGGGGGGGGAGTGTGTGCATGAGACAAGGGAAGGTCTGGTGTCTTTAAAAACTAAATACAATCATGAGTGCAAAATATAAAATTAACTGAACTAAATATAAACTGAATGCAAAATTTAAAATAATGATGAACATTCAAAAAAAAAAAAAAAAAATTTGTGAAACTTACCAAGTGTTTTTATATATTTTACAAAACCTTTGTATTAATATGTTTCACCAAGTGCCCAACGAGTCATCAATTAATCCTTTCTGTAGCTGGTTTCGTCTGAATGACTCTTGGAAAAACCCGAAGGTAAGAGTTAATTATAATTTTGTAATTAATTGAGTAGTTTCATTGGCCCCGAACTAGGGACCCGAGTATTTTATAATTTGGCTTGAATTCATAAAGTTTCAGCTTGTTCCAACAAGTGTTGCAACGTACATTCTATGTTACAAAGATCGTCCTCAGTTTGGACCCTATCACTCGCTAATGCAAAATCCGCTTCCTCGGATTCGATTTCAGATTGTATTTCATCGTATTTGGTGGATAATTCCATCAAATGAAGAAGTTTTATTTTCAGCGCATGATGATCGCTGGTTTCCAAATCGAAATTGTCCGCGAAGGTGTTTACGCGGGATATCGAAGCTTTAATGGTGCCTCGTTTTTTTATTAAAGCTTTTACATCTGCCATGATTACAATTCAAAATATAATTTAGACTAATTTGAGCGCAGAGCAGGTGAACCGTAGACTTAAATTTTGATAAATCTGAATACATTGCGGTAGCTGATGATCGTTATGTAGATGAATACAATACTTGCTTACTATCTCTATTAAAACAACCGCTGTTAGAATTTAAGAGTTATTAAAATTGTGAATTTAAATAATAATAATACATATAGTCTTGTCTTGATGTTTGAACTCACAATGAGCTGCTAACTAGTTACGAACGTATGTTCAATAATGATGGTGTGTGTTTACACAAAGGTGTCAAAAAATAACTGTTAAATATAAAATATTGCTTAGAACGTTATGTCCATACATTATTTAAATATAAGTAAAAGGTTCATAGTCACGTGAAATTCTAGCGTGTTACGAACTGCTGTGGTCCTGTTGGTTCCGATCGGGATCCGTCCGTCAATCCTATGCTGTTGGTGACCCGCCTGTTCATGCTGGTTTGATGAAGTCCGTCATCGTATATCAGCGTACATTACAGTTGTGGAATTGCTGCTACTGTCTAACTGCCTTGATGATTCCTGTCGTGTTGACTCGGCCGTTCTGTTGTATTTTGCTAGTCACTTGTTTGAAGTCATTTTTTTGGTAATAAATGGTATGCCACGGTCAGCAATTTAAATTTGAGGGTTTTGGAATTTTGAAGCTATTTCGGGGACTAGGACCTTTGCCTAATGAAATAAATGTTTTGAAGTAGTAACCCACAGTGTTGCCCATAAGGTGGAAATAAAATCCAATCTAATCTAACCAGAAATGTTAGTGTCTGGGCACTAATCTGGACCAGAAAATGTTGTCGCTTGTGGATGAAAAATAAGAAATCCGGTTCGGTTGGACCAAAAATGTTGCGTGCTGGAAGCTCTCGAAGTTTCTAGAGTTGTTCCATAGACGCTAAATGGAAAGGGCTGGTTTTGAAATATAATGAAGTGGACTGTATTGAAGCTGCATAAATTCATTTATTGAAAATCTTAAGTTTTCGATGCTATTGCCGACACGTGCGGATGTTTTCTGGCCTAACGCCCGGTAATTGAGTTTTAATAAACGTCAAACTCCATGATAGATAGACGAAGGTCGTCTGAATAAATTAGTGCAAGTTGCACGTGATGAATTATTGAACAATGAAATCCAGCAGCCGCGTCTGGAATAGTAATTTTAACGAGAGCACAGCTCGGAGTTTCTGAAGTAACAACTAAAATTGGCCACCGTGAGCCCAGCTGACTGCCGGCGGCGCTTGATAAGCAAAGTGACGTCATCCGCACGTGCCGCAATGCGGTGATTACAACACACAGATACAGAAATACAGTACAAAGTTCTAACAATATCTCACTCTTGTTAACGTCATCACAACTAACATTATTACTCACCTTGTTTACTGCCACCTGTTTTACATTTAAACTAACCTCTTTCTGAGTATTGACCTCACTTACCTCGTTTTTTATCTCCGCTGCACTGAAATTAACACAGTTGTTTGTAAAGGTATCATCATTTTTACCTCCACTATCAAAATTACTCACCTGGTTTAGGCCACTTTCTTTATTTCCTGGTAGCTTACATCTATCTCTTTTCCACTTCTCGTTTTGTTTTTTAAAAATGTCATCTACCATTGCCCTTTGTTTTTCTAACAGCAATTCCAGGAAATTGATTATCGCTTGATGCGACTCACTCATATTATCTTTCCTTGCATTATTATCTGCTACCTGATCGTCTGCACTAGTGCTAGTTAAGTCAATTCTGTTGACTTCACCACTATTATTTTCCATTTTTATATTGTTGTGTTTACATACACAATTATACTTTCTAACCTACAACACCGCCCTCACTCACAAATAACCCTTCTCTTACACAGTAATTATTCAATTTTTTATATAATACCCCTTTATAAAATTCCAACCCTCCTATTACACCATAATTACACACCCAATTAAAATACTCTACAACTAAACTCGTTATCCAAATATAAAAATAAACAGTACTTTCACAAGCACGTTACGCTACATAAATCTATGCAATAACTCAAAATTGTACAAATACGCCGTTACCACTACCTGTGTCGTACTTCCAATCAGGCCTAAACCCATATCAGAAAATTCCATATGACTCATCCTGGCAGGGTCTTCATTGTTACGTTTTATTTCCCTCCTCATAAACTTTTACTTACCTCGTACGATCTTTTCATGCACGTGCCCTGACTTACCAAAAACAGAAGATTCCAAACTTATAGGTCGCCACCGATATTTTTAAACAAAAGGACAAATATGGAAACCTTAATACATTTTCCCCTTATTTACTTTTAATTACTTACCAGGTTCGTTTAGGCGAGATTTCTCATACAGGACAGGTTATGTTAACCGGGCATAATAACTACTCTCTACACATGGTTATCATCATACAAACTCTGAATCTATTTTAAGTCAAATAGTTATTGGTTATTATATTTATAGTAATAATACAGACCTGATGAAAATCAACAATATTCGGACACAAATTATACTATAGCCAACCAGTCTTTGACTATTTTCCCCTTTTTGTTTACACACTCGCTCTCTCACTCTCTTTAATTACCCCACTGTTTGAGATCTCATTCTTTATGGGTGTATACCTTCTATTGAAGCAAGTAAATAATGGATTAATATTAAATTGAATATTTTCACTGTTATTTTTCAACACATGGTCGGACATTACGTAGTCAGACTGCGTTTTACTCCGACACCAAGATTCACGTTAAAACTTTTCGTTTCATGGGCACTGTTAGATTACTGTTACATTCCACGTTTTACTAGATAGGCCGATTATAATATTTTCGGCCTATCTTGCACCTGAGGCCACCGTTTAACTTAACTTGCAGACGACTGTAATTTTCTGCTATCTGATACAAACACTGGTGAAGAACTGCTTACTGTGCTTCACAAAGACTGCTGGAGAGCTGTTGCGTAATACGTCTGGGCTGGGCTGTCTAGACATCAACAATAACACTGTATGTTGCTGGTTACAAGGGGCACCTCACAGGTGAATCCTGACTGCTTTCAAATTAAAACTGAATTGAATTGAAACTATTGTAGCACACAAATCTGTACCGTTACAATGTATTCCAATTAAATTTGGAGATCTCAGAAGGGTATGGGGATGTATATATTGTAACGACAGTTTGCTCGTGTTGCTCTTTAATTATGCCCCACGTTTGGCGCAAATTTGTAACGACAAGATCTTGTCGTCCCATGAAATTCACTTTGGGATCGTCTTCAATTTATAATGATAAAAGTGTTATGTTTCGTTAAATTTCCAAGTTGCGTCATAATTTTGTAACGATCTGCTTGCGTTGTATTTGACCTCACCAATACCTGTTTACCTGTTCCACTTAATTGTGATTTTCCCGTTTCTAGGCGCCAAATTGTTTGTTCAAAACAATTAAAAAGTTTTATAATTCCTTCACTTAGCGTAACCGTATCTCTCACCACTTGTTGTCGGAGAAATTCAAAATCTGCTTTCCCACGACAGTCTTGCCAACCTGTAATTCTTGTAGAAAATTTTTACTGTGCTATATTAATGAAGTAAACACATAAAGATTAATAATTGAAATAATGAACAGGTATTAAAGTAAGTATTGGTTTATTAATGGTCGGTTTTGCTTTTAATAATTACTAAAACATGAAATTATAAAAATATATTACTTTTTTGCTCCGGGTAAAAATAAATTGCAACTCAGCGGTTTGCTATGCTGACTTGGGTAATTCGACTGTGCATCTGTTAATGTTTTCACTTCTTTATTCACTCAAAAAGTTCTTTTGATTATGGCAAAAAGATAACAAAATGATTTTTGAAAGTACAATCCTTGACATCAAGTTAATTAAATATTATGACCCTTCTTTATAACAGATTTCTTAGAATTTAAAACAATAGTGAGTTCACTTTACAAACATAGGTTAAGTTATAGATCGTGTATAAATATTTTCTTATCTCTGTTTCGGTTCTCCCCGTTTCCTCTGTTGTATTGGTAGTTCGGGTTGTAATTATTTCCTCGGTAATTACTATTGTTGGGATGGTTAGTTTGATTGTTCCCATAGTATGATTGACTACCCTGGTTATTGTTTGGGTGGTTACCCCTATATTGGTTGTTATTGTTCATATTACCATTTCTATTTTGGTTGTGGTTGTTAACATTCTGGGGGTTATTGTTCATCAGGTGGTGGTTCGGTATATTATGGTTCTCGTTCCATCTATTATATTTTAATTTCACCATCTGGTTCCGTTTGTATTGCCCATTGTTTTCGTGGTCTTCTAACAAGCTTGCCATACCTTGAATAGTTTTCACCTGACCTTGCCTTCTGGCCTTTTGGATGGCATCTTTGTAATGGTAACCTAACTGTATCACCAAAGATTCTTCAGTGATTCTTGGCTTCAGGTTACGTGCCAGGCATACTTTGCCTAAAAAGTACGAAGTTAGAGTGTGTCCTGCTTGTGGCTCATACCTCCCATTGCTTATGTCGTTTCGCACCACGTTCTGTGTCGATTCCGACCAATATTTGTCACGGAACTGTGTTTTAAAATCGTGGGTGTTGTGTATGTCTGGTCTCGTTGCTGTCCACCAATTATCATGAGTGTCTCTGAACATCTCATCTATCATCCCTCGCACCGTTGTCCATCGAGTCTCTCTATTTTTCTCGATCATTTCCTCGACTCTCTTCAGAAACTCCATCGGATTGCGCCGGTAGCTACGGAAGTTAATCATCTCCTGACTCTCGCTGGTGATTATATGCGTGTTATGGCAAGGTTTATCTTGCAAGGTGTCTAGTTCTTCCTGCATTTGCGTCTCCCGTCAGTTGATTCCGTTAATCTTTTCTTTGTTTTCTTTTACTTGTCCATCTACCTGGTTTATGTTATTATAAACGCGTTCCATTCTTTCACCAAGATCTGTTCGTACTTGTGCTATTTCTTCCTTATTTTGTTCACACTTTTCTGCAGTTTCCTGTTGGAGTCCTTCAACCCTCTTTTTACTTTCGTCTTTGACGTCGTTTATCTTGCTTAATAGTTCCTCACGGACTTGTATCACTGTTTCATTTGTTTCTGTGATTGTCTGTTTCATTTCCTCCCGATACTCTACCAACTGTTGTCTTAATTCTTCTTTATTTTTCTCATGGTCCTCCTTCAATTGTTCCCTCAATTCTTCCTTCAGTTCTTTTTTTCTTTTTTGAATGTCCTCCGTCAATCGCTGTTGTAAGGTTTCATGGTTCTTCCTTAACGTATCACTATGTTCCTCCATTTTCTGATCTATCTGCTGCTTTAAGGTCTCATTATTTTCGTTAATTGTCTGCCTTAAGTCTTCTTTAGTACTTTCGTTTGTACTGACAATTTTTTCGTTAATTTGTTTTAAATCTTCCTTCATTTCTTCCTTCCGTTTCTTAAAATTGTCATTAGTTTCTTCCTTATTTCTGTCAAATTTTTCGTTCATATTATTCATTAATTCCATTAATTTTAGTAGGTTCGGGTCTCCTCTAGCTTCTTCCTTGTCACCCGCCTGTTGTTCCATTTCACTGTCTTGGATTGGTTTCTCTGGTTGGTCCCCTTGGGCATCCCTTTCGATCATTTCCACTTCCTCAACCGGTGTTGCCTCCTTGTCTTCCATGTGGATGTCCTCTGTCCTCTTTTTTGGTCTGCCTCTTGTGATCATCTTGCTATCCTTTTCCATAACCACCGCTAGAATACTATTCTTCCTTCAACTCTAGCTACACTAGTTGGTCGCCAATTTGTAACGATAGTTTGCTCGTGTCGCTCTTTAATTATGCCCCATGTTGGGCGCCAATTTGTAACGACAAGATCTTGTCGTGTCGTGAAATTCACTTTGGGATCGTCTTCAATTTATAACGATAAAAGTGTTATGTTTTGTTAAATTTCCAAGTTGCGTCGTAATTTCATAACGATCTGCTTGCGTCGTATTTGACCTCGCCAATACCTGTTTACCTGTTCCACTTAATTGTGATTTTCCTGTTTCTAGGCACCAGATTGTTTGTTCAAAACAATTAAAAAATTTTATAATTCCTTCACTTAGCGTAACCGTATCTCTCGCCGCTTGTTGTCGGAGAAATTCAAAATCTGCTTTTCCACGACAGTCTTACCAACCTGTAATTCTTGTAGAAAATTTTTACGGTGCTATATTAATGAAGTAAACACATAAAGATTAATAATTGAAATAATGAACAGGTATTAAAATAAGTATTGGTTTATTAATGGTTGGTTTTGCTTTTAATAATTATTAAAACATGAAATTATAAAAATATATTACTTTTTTGCTCCGACTATAAATAAATTGCAACTCAGCGGTTTGCTATGCTGACTTGGGTCGTTCGACTGAGCGTCTATTAATGTTTTCATTGCTTTATTCAGTCAAAAAGTTCTTTTGATTACGGCAAAAAGATAACAAAATGATTTTTGAAAGTACAATCCTTGACATCAAGTTAATTAAATATTATGATCTTTCTTTAAAACAGTTTTCTTATAATTTAAAACAATAGCGAGTTCACTTTACAAACAGTTAAGTTAGAAATCATGTATAAATATTTTCTTATTTCCCAAAGTGTTAATAATGAATTTGAATAATCTTTTAATAATGATTATTGAATATTTTAATAGTTATTCAGTGTTTATAGTGTTCGAACCAAGTTTTGGATATTGTGCATTAATTTTTTAAGTGTTATTGTCAATTTCGTGGGTGTAGTAAAGTAATTTAATATTATACATTACAAGTTCATCGATGTTTGATGGATTATTTTCATCAGTTCTGGTGTTCGAGTCGTCCTTCTCTTATATTGGTTTTATTTCTTATAATTCTCAATTAATTTGGATTTATCTTGCTTAAAGGTTCTGTTAATTTTGTCTTTTCATTTCCATTCGTGATTATTGGTTTTAATTCATCTGTTTGGTTTATTTTTCTAAATTTTATGGATCGACAATTTTGTCAACTGCCCTCTTCTGATGCTAAAAATGGACTTGTAATTCATTTGTAACGGTTTTTCTCTAATAAAGTTTCGTTGTTATGGTAACTAGACTCCTCTCTATTGGTTAAAAGCATTTTGTACTCATTGTTATAAAGCTTGGGTTTTTGCTCAAAATGACTACATATTTTCTAATTAAGATATTTTCCTTGTCTTATTACCAATATGATTATTATTATTATCATTGAATAGCTTTTCTGATGTAGTTTACTTAGACATTAAACATGATTGTTTTCTGTTATTGCTGGCCTGTTCTATCATGTGGCTATTATTATTATTTTTTCTTAATTTGGTTATTATGTGTTTTTTTTTGCAATTATTTTGTAT
This sequence comes from Magicicada septendecula, assembly GCA_034769895.1. Lineage (NCBI taxonomy): Eukaryota > Metazoa > Arthropoda > Insecta > Hemiptera > Cicadidae > Magicicada > Magicicada septendecula. Next base: position 296,520,539 of record CM068373.1, on the reverse strand, counting down.
TTGTATTGTTCCTTGTTTGTTATTTTATGTTTACTTATCTTTTTCCCTCACTGTTTACTGTTATTTGTGTATATTTTACAATTTTGGTTCACATTGTTTTAGGCCTACTCTGACCTGTCCTTTTTACATTGTTTTTATTTTAATTTTACTCTTATTACTAAGTTCTTATTGCTTAGTTATAGCTAGTTTACACTGATTCCTGATTTATATTACTTATTACAGCTTTTTCGACCTATTAATGCCTTTTATCTTTAAATTTATAACTTTAACATAGGCTTCATCACCACTCAACATAATGTAACTTACTTTTAATGCTTATTGTAACAATTATAACTTTTACACAGTTCTATAATATTAACATTATCATCTCCTCTGCTTTTCTTTATGCTATCATAACAATACCTACAAACATTTACTATATAATCTTACTATTTAAACATTCATAACAATAACATCCTTAATAACATTAGTGGATTTTTATCCTGAATACAGATATACTATTAAGCTACTATCAGTTCTTACTATAATAACAATATTTTGGTTACTATTATTTTTAGTACTTTTCCACCCATTAAACTCTAGTGTTAATCACTGGTTTTGGTGTCTTTACTTATATTTTGTGTTTTACATTTAATTGTTCACTCTCACTTTTATATGAGTTCTTCTTTATAATTCTTGTTGTTTATCTCTATTTTGGGTTACACTTGCACTTTGTACTGTTTCACTGTACTTTAGTGTTAATAGTAGTTATTCCATATTATTTATTTTCTTTACATTATTCACTCTGGTGTGATCATCCTTATTATAGAATGTTTATCACTTAATGTTAACTGGCAATTCACTCCCTACTCCTATCATGCACTCTTGGTTCATTTTATTTTGATTATTAGTATATTATTTATGATATTTCACTTTTGTTATTATCATTCTTTGTATCATGGTCTGTGTGTTTTATTGGTTGTTTATTTCTTTATCTTTCTATATTTACTTAGCTAATATTACAATCTTTTCTTTGGGCTTGTACTTTCCATGATTAATGGTACATTTAATAATATTTACTTTGCTTAGTTTGTTAATTCATGTGTTTATTTCATTTCATTTGTCATTGGGCCAATCACTTGGGTTGGGTCATAGTGATTTGTCTCGTATACGTTATAGTCATTCTATTGTTATTTATTTAAAATTGTTAATTCTTCTTTAGCTGATGCTTTTTCCTTTAGATACTTTCTCTGGTATTGGGCTGCTTTTGGTACCGTAACATAATGCATGTGTGACAAGCACTGGTTTGCTGTAAGGATAAAGTTAATTTGTATAATGAATATCTTGTTCTGTTTTGTTGGAAAGAAGTAAACTTATATATATATATATATATATATATATATATATATATAAGAAAATAAGTGTTGAGTTGGTTACAGTTAATTACCAATATGTATAAAGGGAAAGAAAAAGCTTTGGTGATGAAAGGTAAATGATTTAAAATTTTACATTTGAAGAAAGTAATTAATAAAACATAATTCAGTGGAAACAAATAAACAAAATATTTATTTCAAACAACCATTACTTGTCTCTGAATACGTCCAAACGAACTCTGGGTATGGGTAAGTATTTCGTCGAAGTTGGCAACGATAAAGATGGCGTCATAAATAGATGAAGCTGAATTTTTCAAGGTAAATAATAGAGTATAAATAAATAAGTAATAATAGTTACAGAATCAGTTAAGAAAATGGTTAATATAAAATGTCCTTGCTAATATAAAATGTTATTATTTATAAGTGACCCATGGTACAAAACCTTTCCTTATGTTATTACAGAGTTCACCTGTGTGGTTAGACAGGCTGTGAAGTTTACCAAAAAATTAAGCCTTTTAGTGCGGGCATCGTAATATTACAATGCAGAGTTTCATAGTATCTCAAATGTGAAATGCAACAGAAATATTCACCAAATTATTTTGCTCTCATTTCTTCCTGTACAAGTCAGATCTGGCAGTATAATGAATGTTACGAAGCAGAACTACAATGCGATTCTTAAAATTATTATTAATCAATGGCGCAATATACTCATTACAAATTATAAGATTTCGGACATTAGCCATCGTAAGTTAAAATTAATAAACACGACATTTTGACCTCTAATCAGAAGTCGTCTTCAGGCAAACAATCAATTAATATAAAGATAAATCTATCAGTAACAAATAGATATCGTCAAAACTCCAAACCTTAGTTGTACAAATATAATGCTAAAATAATAATATTAATAATAATAACAATAATAAAACAGTACTCACCATTCCGTCAAAGAAGGATTCCTCCCGTGCTTGCATCTTTTATCGGTTGAGGGCTGTGATTCAGCATGTTAACAATGTGGATTTGTTTATGTTTACAGGAACCGTGTACATACAATTGTGAGCATTACAAGTGTGGAAAACGCTGTAGTGAAATTTGCGACAGACCACCCTGTTACAAGCCGTGCAAGGAGAGACTGCGTTGTTCCCATAAATGTGTCGGCTTCTGTGGAGAGCCATGTCCTCCATGTAAACAGTGTGAACCTGATTTTTATGGAATATTCTTTGGTACAGAAGAGGATGACGATGCAAGGTGAGAGATGTTTTTTAATAGTAAACAAAAAATTGTGATATTTGTGATATTAAAAATATGCTTTATCACCATTACTGGCGTAATAGCTTTATCATAGATTGTCAACACTAGAAGATTCAGGAGATTGTGAACACTATTATTGTGTATGCTGTGGATTGATACCTTATCCTATACATAGTGTTACTTCCCCCAAATATGCTCTATCACCACTACTGGCGTAATAGTTGTATCAGATATTGTCAACAGTTTAGAAGATTCAGGAGGTTGTGATCACTATTATTGTGTGTGCTGTGGAGTGATACCTCATCTATACTATAACGTAACGACGTTTAACAATTTTATAATTGTTTTAGCCCACGTTTATGGAAGCCACTTGTACACATACAAACCTCTTTTAACGTTCTAACGTTGTAGTTTAATGAGCATGTAATCATAATAAATAACGCTAGACAGTTTTATTAATATTCATGTAAATTTTATTAACAATTACTTATTTGGTTTTCGGTTTTAAACGCATTATTATTTTTACTTGCTTATTACGCGCGCTTTGCACTTTTATATTACAAATAAATCTCTTCTCTAATTTACAATTTCAAATTACCACAATGTTTATGTGCTTATTGCGCCTAATTCTTAATATTACCTTACACACAAACATATTATATTATGTTCTAATCTAATATTTATGATCAATCTTTCTACTGCTCTCAGCTAGCTCAATTATTATTTTATTTAATCTTTTGATTAGCTAATTATTTTTTCCTCTTTATGATTATTAAATTCTCTTTATACTGCATATGCGTTAATTTACTGTTACTTCCTCTAACGAGGTTGCCATTTATTATTATTAATTATTTTGAATTTACCTTTAGTGCTGACTTGTATCACTTAACAGTCTTCTTATATTATGGTACTTAATGTACAGACACAACACATTTATAATTATACAATTATTATAATCATCTTACAATCTAATTGTCTATTCTTTTTCTTAGAGATTAAAAGTCTTTTCGATTTGGTCTCTTTTTCTTATTAATACATGGCTATTTGTCAACTTGTTAATTTGTGTGATGCATCTGAAGTCGTCACTCGTCCTGGATATGAACGACTCTTCTGAAGTCTGGTAGTCCTAGAGTCTGGTATTCCCTCGTCCTGGATTCTCTTCTGGATCACTGGATGCTCGTACGCTGCTGCCTTAGCTGCTCTGGCTCTGCTGCATTAGCTGCTCTGGCTCTGCTGCATTAGCTGCTTGTAGTCTGCTGCATTAGCTGCTCGTACTCTGCTGCATTAGTTGCTCGTACTTGGCTCTAGATGCTCTAGCAGTTGGACACCATGTTATATTCTTTTATTACTGCCAATAAAACTTACTTAACAATTGCTGAATAATTTCAAATATCGGGTGCCATCTTGTGATATACCTTGAACTTACCTTGGGCCAGAATTCTGTTAAGCGAACCAGATGATAGCGGAAGGTGTTATCTGAAATAATTCACTAATTTTTGTTTTGTTTGTTACCATTGACATTACCCTTTTTATTTATATAATATGGAATTTACTTACATAAGACATTACTACGTGAAACAAACAAGCTATTATCCGCCAGGTAGCGTCATTCAATTTTTTAAGTTAAATTTCCCCTTAACAAGCCCTCCAAAATACATAGTTATTACCTTATTATATTATATTGAAATATTAAACATGTGTATAGATATATATGCATTTATTTTGCACAACCCAGCACTTTTTAATAATATTTTATTATCCACTCTCTCTCTCTCTCTCTCTCTCTCTCTCTCTCTCTCTCTCTCTCTCTCTCTCTCTCTCTCTGTGGTACAATTATTATTATTATTATTATTATGAGCTCATTTCAAATTACAGTATACCATTTTGTTAATAAATTTACTGAATTTTGGTCATTTTAGAAATATAAAATGGTTGTAGCTGGTACTTAGCTGCAAATTTGGGTTGACGACATCGCACTACTCGAATCCTTCAATTGCACGTGCAAAATCTGACCTGTCACATCGTGTAGCGGATCATTTTTGGGTGTTTTTATTTTTAACCGTTTGGGGCATATATTTATATTTTTATTTATTTCGTTTTCGGGCGGACTGGTATAATAAATTTGAAAAAACTGTAATTGTATTGTGCAACGTTATTGTCCAAGCAACAGCATGAGGTTGAGAAACAGCGTTTGGAACAAAAGCGACGCGCAATTTCAGTGGTGTAACACGGCAGAAGAATTTACCTCCACCAAAATTCTAAGAACTCTGTGCATGTGTTTTGACGCCCGTATGCAACTCAGCCGGGCGGGGATTGGCAATGACGCCGTGAGGGACGCCGCAGTTGAGACCAACATGGCGCTGGGACGAAAAGTTATTAGTTCCAAGTGACCGGCTACCGGAAAACAGCGTCAAACTCCGCCTACTGTGAGCAACATCAGCAGAGCAGATGCCAATATCGGCCTCTGGACACACACACATGCCAGTTATAATCCATGCATAAAATGGTTATGCCACCGCAATTAATCACCAACGGCGACTAAAACCGGATGGCCGTGACTGCTCATTTCCCGCGACTCGAGGAAACACATTGTCCAGTTCGTCACTGACTGTGTCGGCGCCGACACGCGAGCTAAATATGCTCATATAATTTCATTAGTATTTGATAATGAAAGTGAAGTAGTCATTTTCTAAAACCAGTGACAGGATGGGAGGAGAGTTGTAGAACAATAATATCCAAATTTGTGATTCAGTTTCATCCTTTTCGAGACGTTTTCGACCTACCGCGGGCTGGCCACGAGGTCACAGAAGAACGCGTTGCCGGTAGTGAGCTAAAATCATGTATTCAATCGGGTAAATGGGGGTTTTATAATGGAATGTGAGTAGTGAGTGTGCAATGCTGGGCTGTTCTGTGTTTATGTGTGAAATATATAATTGTTTGTATCTGTATAAAGGATAAGGTAAGCCATAGTCGGTAAGGTGCAAGAGTTGCACAACATGTAACACGAAGTTTTATCAATTCAACATTTCTTATTAATAAAAAATCTAATTTCTCTTCCATACAATTGAGAGTTAAAATTCTTTCAAGGCCTTAATTCGTTTATGTACTGTCAGAGTTCGTCGAACGAAATGGGTTAGTCCACACTATGCGATCCGGTCAGATCAAGTTGAAAGGTAAGTGGGAGTTGTAATTTGAATAAATTTAATATTACCAAAAGAATAAAAAAGTTACAATTGGTACAAGTGACCAGGATGTAATATAACAAAAAAGTTATTACAATGGCCTACATGTGACAGTACATTGAACGGAATACGGTCGTGAAAGTAAATTGATGTTGTAATATCAGTTTTGAAAAAAGACTAATCATTGGTAGTTGTTACGTAAGACAAAATAGATAAAGTAAAAATGTCCGAGAATACAGAAAAAAGTAGTATAATAAATTCAATTATGAGCGAAAGTGGCATTGAGTCGCAATCGCTGGATGAAAGTGGTATGTTGAGGGGGGAGAAGGGTGCTGTTGCAGAAACAGCTGGCGGCAGTAATGTAATAGTTCATTCCACTCCGATTGCGTCTCAACCACAACCAAACGAAACAGATGTTGATTCGGGGATTCAATTGACCCCCGTTTCAACTAATAAAAGTAAACAATCAGAGGAACTAGATATAATGAGTTTTTTACGAAAAATGGACAACAAATTTGACATGCAGAATAATGAATTAAATAAGCGTCTTGAGATTTTAAGTAACGAATTCAAAGAACAGAAAACAAAATGCGAACAGCAGAATATTAAAAATGATGTTATTTTTAATGAAATTAAAGAACAGAATATTCAGTTTCAGCAGAATATTAATATGCAATTTGATAATTTGAGTAGTGTATTAGACAAACATATTGATGAACGTTGTGAAAGTATGAAGTTACACCTGTCAGAGTCATTAACTGAGCAATTAGAGTGCCGTGTTTCTGATATAACCAATGATATAACTAATAAAGTAGAGAAACAGATCACGGAACAATATAGTGTCATAAACACAATTGTTGAGAAGCAAATAAGTGAAGGTAATACCAATACCGAATGTAAGATTGGTTATGCTATGAGCCAGATTGAAAATAATAATAGTAAAATAAGAGACATAGAAAATAATTGTAAGATTGAGTTCAAGACCATACATAATACAATAAGTGACCTTGAATGTGGTAATAACCTTAAATTAATGAATGTTAAAAATGAATTGAGCAAGGCCATCAGCCAACAAGTTAACACTGTTACCGAGCGAGTAATTATGACTCGTGACGTAAGCAGTGAAGTTGAGTTAGAGACATTCAGTTGTGATAACAAAAAAGTACACCCTATGCAGTTCATAAGCAGAGTGAGAGAGTTCAATAAGTTCAGTACTAATAACTGGGAAGTCCAATTATTAAAAATTTTTAAATGTTTTAAAGGTAGTTCGGAAATATGGGCCGAAGTACATAAAACGGAATGGGAGTGTTTTGAAAATTTTGAGTATGCATTTATAAATAAATATTGGTCGGAAGAAGATCAAGAAGTGTTACGAAGTAGAATCATGGGAACAGGGAATTTTGGGGGGCCCAATAATAATATAACAGGGTATGTAATGAAAATATTTAACGAGGCGAAATACTTAGAACCGCCATTGCCATTTAGATCCTTTGTGAGGCATATCAGCAAGCATTTGCCAAGGGAAGTACAGATAACACTTATGACAAGGGAGGTAGCTAATATTAGCGAATTAGAAAATATTTTAGATGTGTTTCAGAACATCCGGGACCAAGAATTGAGTCGCCGTCAGAACCAGCAGAATGGAAATAATGGAGGTAATCAGGGACCGCCGAGGGGACCTACAAATGGACCGGCATATTCCAGACGAGAACAAAATAACCGAGGACCAAAATGGACTTGTCCAGCATGTTCACAAGAGAATTATGCGACACAAAATTTTTGTTTTAGATGCAGGAGAGAGAGACCGGGTCAGCGACAGGGACCACCACCCGCACAGAACCAGCATGCATACCAGCGAAGGGGAGAGGGCCCAGGAGGAGCACAGAGAGGCCAAACTCATGAACCGCGAGGAAACCAGCACGAACGAGGATACAACCATGCAGTGGCGAGCACCTCTGCGGGAAACTAAGAGGGACAATGGAACACCGGACCCGACCGTTGTCGCCGGAAGTTTCTGAGGTCCAAAGGGATGATAGATACCAAAACAACATTGTGATTACAGATTTATCTGAGGAATTATTGGAGGAGGAAGACTTCGAAGCAGTGAGACGGGAGAATGGACTGACTGAGGTGAAAATCAACATAGAAGGTAAGGAGATTAAAACTTTAATTGATACGGGTAGCGAAATCTCTGTTATTTCTGAACATGTATTAGAGGAATTAAAAGAAATACATAAAAATATTCCGTCTTTACCAGTAGCTGGGGTGACGATTGTAGGTATTACGGGAGTTAGAAGTAAGAGAGTCACGAAACAAGTGCATTTAAACATGATAATTAACGGGGTAGGGTATGATAATACATTTCTAGTTGTACGGGGACTAAATCTTGAGGTTATACTGGGAAATGATTTTCTGATTAAACATAAGGCGTTGATTGATTTTCATAAACGGGTATTAGAATTAAATAATGAAGGGGAACCAGTCCGTATTAATTTTGAACGGGTGTTAGATGCGGTAAGAATTTCAGGGGTAAGGGTGATACACAATCGGAATGATAAACAAGACATGGAAATTAGTATGAATGTGTGTAGTGAGAGTAAGATAGAGTATGAGGAGAATGGGGATCACTTATGGAATGAAAGAGCACTGAAATTTTGTAGTGAGGGTGGCGTGATAGGGAGTTCTCAACGCGAATCGTTGTGGCGGGTAGTAGAGAATTTTAGAGAAGTGTTTGCCGATGTACCAGGGAGGGCAAGAAACTATGAATGCGAGTTAAAGGTAAGGGAACACGCACCCTATGTGCAAAGAAGTTATCCGGTGCCCTATGCGAAGAGAAGAGCGGTCCAGCTTGAGTTAGAGAAAATGTTAGACGGAGATATAATTGAGCGATCTGTGTCACCATATTCTAACCCCTTAGTGGTAGTGATTAAAAAAGATGGTAGAGTTAGGTTATGTTTAGATGCCCGCAAAATCAATCAAATAATTATTCCAGACAGGGAGTCACCCGAAGCTATTGAAGAAATATTTCAGAAGTTTAGCGGCGTACAATATATGACTTCTTTAGACCTAACCGCCGGGTATTGGCAAGTTCCATTGGCAGCAAATAGTAGAAAATATACAGCTTTTTTATTTAATGGAAAGAATTATCAATTTAAGAGACTACCGTTCGGTTTGAACACAAGTGTAGCTAGCTTTATCAAGTGTCTTGACGAAATTTTGCAACCACACAACTTAGATTTTTTAACTATTTACGTTGATGACATTTTAATAGCATCCAGAACATTTGAAGAGCATGTAGAGCATTTGGAATATGTTTTGGAGAAGTTATATCAGGGAGGTTTGACAGTGAATTGGGACAAATCGAAATTTTTGCAAACTGAGATACATTTTTTAGGTTTCATCATAACACCTACAGGAATACGTGCCAATCCGGATAAAGTAGAATCCATCCTGAAGTTCCCGGAGCCCAAAAATATAAAACAATTGCAAAGTTTTCTTGGTCTTTGTAATTTTTACAGGAAGTTTCAGAGGAACTACGCACAGACGACGGCCCGACTCAGCGCAGTGTTACAGAAGAACAAGCAATGGAGATGGGGCGATAACGAAAGAGCGACGTTTAATGACATCAAAATTAAGTTCACAGACATGATATTAATGAACCATCCCAATTTTAATGACAAATTTTATTTGCAGACAGACGCTAGTAATATAGCATTGGGAGCAGAACTCTACCAAGAGGACGAGGAGAAAGAGCATAAAACCATCGCCTTCGCCAGCCGGACATTGCTAGCCGCAGAGCGCAACTACACTACCACCGAAAAGGAGCTCCTCAGTATAGTGTTCGCTGTGAGGAAGTTCCGAACGTATCTGCTGGGTAACAGAACCATCATCAGGACGGACCATAAAGCGCTGTCGTTCCTGAATACTTGTAAACTCACACACAGCCGGATAACCAGGTGGGTGTTAGCTCTTCAAGAGTATAATTTTTCTTGGGAATACATTAAGGGTGTAGAGAACAGGGTGCCAGACACACTATCACGAGTAGACACAGACAGAAATAGAACAGGTAGAGATATTAAAGAGATAGAAATTTATAGACTATCCCGGGAAGATAAACTTTTTGGGGAAGAATTAAAGGATATAAATATAATGCAAAGGGCGGATGGTAAATTAAATAAGATCATTATTAGCTTAGAATCAGATATAGATGAGTTTGGGTATAAACAATATTTTCAAGTGTTTAAAGGGAGTTTGTTTAAAAAAGTAGAGGGGAGAGAGAGGGATTGGAGGTTAGTTATACCTGAAGGGTTGATAGAGAAAATAGTGTGGGACTGTCATCTTAGGTACGGGCATTTTGGGGCACGGAAGTGTGTGAATGTATTAAAGGAATCTTGTTTATTTAAGAATATGGAGAAACGCGTCCGAAGAATACTTAGAGTTTGCGAGTTATGTCAGAAATCCAAAGTTGTAAATTATAGGTTAGAGGGAGAACTAAATTATATTAAAGTAGAAAAACCATTCGATTTGGTAGCTGTAGATTTGTACGGCCCATTGCCGAAAGGTAGGGGTGGAGTGATGCCTATTTTTGTTGTACTTGACACTTTTTCCAAATATGTCAGACTATATAGCGTGAAGCGAGCAACGAGCAAGGTGCTGAGCGAGAAGATCACACGCGACTACATGATCAACGTGGGAAAGCCGAAGGTGATATTATCCGACCATGGGCCGCAGTTCATCAGCGGAAGATGGCGCCAGACTCTTGGATGGGAAGGTATCATCCCAAAACACACCGCAGTATATCACCCGCAGTCCAATCAGGCGGAGAGAGTCATGAGGGAGTTGGGAAGAATTTTTCGAACATACTGCCACGCCAAACATAGCGAGTGGCCATTCTATGTGCAGAAGATTGAAAACTGGCTAAACTGCACCACCCACGAGTCGACGGGGTTCACGCCTTACGAGTTAATAAGAGGAAAGCGCCCACAGAGGATTTTGGAACAATTAATTGAATATCCACCGGAAACCAACACTATTAGCAACGAGGTTAAACTTAGACTAGCGAATGAGAGTTTGTTGACGAAGGGAGAGAGGAGAAAACAGCGCCATGATAGGAAAGGTAAGTGGACGAAGTATGAGGTTGGACAGCTGGTATTGATACGACGACATGACTTGTCAAGTGCACAAGACAAGGAGATCAAGAAGTTTTTTTTATTGTACGAGGGGCCGTACGAGATAGTAGAAATAAAAATGAGAAATTCATATGTGTTACAGAATAGAGAAACCAGGGAGATAGTAGGTACGCACAATGCGACAAATTTGAAATTATTTTGGTCAGCATAAGGATTGTATTAAATTGTAAAGGTATGAATGTTATTTAATTATTCTTTTATGTTTTTAGAAGGGCGCCTCCCCCATTTTCGGGCGGCCACGATCTTACCAGTCCTGGCCGTGGAATGCGGAAATCGGAGGCGGGCCATGGTTGGCAGGATCTTCCTTCGGGCAGTGAAAACAACGATGGTCCGGCTCCACCAAAATTGGTACAAAATAGAAATTTAACCACATATATTTGAACGGGGAGGGGGACCCCAAAAGAGGTACGTGACGAATTAAAATTTTTTATACACTCTGGGTACAACAATTTTGAGGTACCTGTCACGTGCCTGCACTGCCTTAGAGTGATTAAAAAAAAAAAAAAAAAAAAAAAAAAAAAAAAAAAAAAAAAAAAAAAAAAAAAAAAAAAAAGGCAATGTTTCAAGTATTATTTCACCACACCACTGTCATTTGCAAAATAAAAATTTAGCAAATGATAAAAGTTCCAGTATATTAAGAAAACGGATTCTGTGGAGATGGGTTGGGGGCTAGACAGACGGCATGCATGGATAAATGAGAGGGAGAGTAGATTTGTATAAATTGTAATTAAGGTAGTAGAAAAAAAAAAAAAAAAAAAAAAAAAAAGCAAGGTAATGTGATTTAATGGTAGATTAGGGGAACGTGAATTCACATATGGTGTCTGTCCGTCCCCCACTCCATCTCGGCAAAACCCCATTTTCAGGCGGTCACAGATTTTACATAAAAAAAAAAAAAAAAAAAAAAAAAAAAAAAGATAAATTTTTTGGAAATGTATAATTGGGCATTAAGTGAACCAATATAATTGTCGAGTTTTAGTAGCAGTGAGTGTGGGAACGTTTGGAAACGATGTGTAACAAAATATAAACTTGTTGTCAATACAAGAAGTGGGGATGACTTTGGGGGGTAGTTTGGTGCTCAATGAAGTGATAATAACAATGGAGTGTTGAACGGCATTTGTAGAAAGATTAATTTCATGTATTAAGTAATTAGTTAGTTATTAAGCGGCTATTGTGGGGGTTGCCTGTGCTCTCACAAGTAGCGAAAAGGGTTGGGGGTAGCAGTGAGTGTTACCTCCATCGGAGGCCAAGCTGGCGATAAATGTGCGGCACACCTTATCCGTGTAAAATAAAAAATTTTACACACAATATTAAATGATCGTGTCGCACATAAAAATATTGATGTATAACAGGCAGTGAAATTAGAGTTAGATTTCCTCGACTTTTCGGGCGGTTACTGTTTTACCAGCACTAACCGTGGTTTTGGCTAGCGGCCAGCTATGGTCATACCAAGTCCCTTGACCATAGCTGACTTGAAATTGGTATAAATTTGAAATTAAATGGGGGGACATTAGAGGAAATCTCCGGAACTAGGGAACAGCGGCTGCCACTCTGTTCGAGGAGGAACAGCAAGACCGGTGGCAGATCCGTTTTTAAGGGTGCATGAGTATATAACAAGAACATATTGATGTTCACAAATTTTAAACTTAACAGCGGAAGCAGAGACACGGAGAGGTAGACCCTGCTCCAAAATATACAGTCTCTGTGGAAGCGAAAGGGCGAGACAGTCCTCCATAATCTGAAATAGTGTGTGTGGCAGGGAGGTGACGTAAAGGAGTCACGAATTTAAAATTTTATGACAAAAGTTTTTGCGTATTCAAAGTTTAATCCAATCAAAAATGCTTGTGCTCTGTCCACATAATTATATGCTCAGACTCGTAAATTAAGGTGTTCATGCTATAATTTTAAGTGTATTATATTATTGTTGTCTATTAGATAAGCATTGATAAGTATATGTAATTTTGTTATGTGTGTATTTGTTTAAGCCAATAAGTAAATCGTCTGGCAGGTTAACATAAGCATCAGAATCAGAAAAATGGGAAACAATGAGGTGAGAAGGGAGAATAAATAAAAATAAATATGTATCTTCCATGTAATTTGTTCAATTTTAAGATGTAGTTTCATTGTGTTTTTATTATGTTAGGATATCAGCTGATCAACAATACCATGTCTCACTGGTATATTGGTTTGTAAATGTTACAAGTAATTAATGTTTAGTGGGCTACAGATATTTTGAAGTAAAGATAAAAAGAATATGCAAATTAATAAAAGATAATTCATGGGTGATAAATGTTTTATGGGACGTGCAGACCTGTCCAAATTGAATTAAACGTTAAATGTGAAATGATAGAGATGAATATAATGTAATGTTGTTTTTGAATTGATGTGATGTAACAGAGTTGGTGGAGTATTAATGTTGACACAGTGGTAATGGAGACTTTATGTAGATTTTGAGTGACATATTGTTGTTTTTATAGTTAAGGAGATTATTTTGTGTATTTGTAGTAATGTAATGAGATTGAGAATTTTGGGGATGGCAATTTTGTATTAGAGGGTAGTGTCATGTAGGAGTTCGCAACGAGGGTTGGGACGGGAATTGGAATAGATTTTAGTGAGTAGGGGTCGACTTAGGTAAAATCCGGGGGCCAAATAAGGGAAATGAGTTTTTTGGGGGCGGGGAAACACGTATCCTATACAAAGGGTTAGAGAGTATTTTATATGTAGAGCAGGTGGCGAATTGTGTTAAATGGTAAGTTGGGGTTTAGAGTGTTCTGATTAGTAGATATTTTGGTAGAGATGGGTGTCATGATAATTGAAGTTGATTGATATTAGAGTCAGGGAGAAAGTTTATATATGTATAGAGATCTAATACAGAAAAACGAGAATAAATAATTTACATCACCCGCAGTAGATTAAAGTAAGATTGTTGAAAAGAAAGAGAGATTTATAATAAGGATACAATGTTCATTTTTTCAACCAGTGACAGAATTTTGATAGAATTGAGAATAATGTAAAGTCCAGAATTGTTTACATAATTTAAATGTCAACTTGATTATTATATTGATATTTTGTTTGTTTTAAAGATATTGTGTTATTATGTTTTGTATTTCAAGGTAGGATATTACAAATGTTCAAGGTGTTTTCAGAAATCATACGTAACATATGTATGTCAAAGGATTTTGTACTTGACCTAGTTATGATCAGCTGATGAGGTCATACACCTACTAAACTTGTATAGTAGGAATCCAATTTTAATTTGTTTGTTTGATTAATTCAAACCAATATTTGGATAATTTTAATAAATGTTATTTAATAAATAAATGCAATAAAAATTTTTTAATGAATAAATTTAAATTTTTTTTGAATTTTAAAATTTGAAAATTTTTTAAAATTTTTTTGAAAAAAAAAACTAGATTTTTCGCCTGCCAGCGAATGACTATTTTAGATAATGATTTTTTATTATGTGTGTATTAACCATGTTTCTTTTATTGTATTGCCTCATATTGGTAGACTATAAGTGATTCTCCATGTTAGAATAGAAATGTTTATATTAGTAGAAATGTCTAGGTTAAGTCATGTGAAGCAAAAAGTTAGAAAAAACAGGAAGAGAATTTTTGATAAAAGATTTTTTTTTTTTGAATTTTGAATTTTTTAAATTTTTGATAAATTTTAAAAGAAAGTTTTATTCTTATGTGTTATGGTAATATGTAATGTTAGAGTGTGTGAGCCCAGTATTTGCCAAAGGCAGCCCAGCTTGCAAAAAGGGGATCCATATCGGCGGAGGAGCTGGAATGATTTTAGCCAGGGATTGAGGATTTTTGGGGGTAGTATGTTGAAGGGCGAGGTGGGCTATGGTGCGAGTCTGATCGATTTCTCGGTGTTGGGATCTCTTACGGAGAAGTCCAGTGATCTCGTTCAGATGAGTCCATGGTCGCTGAGCCAGGGGGGTCGTGTACCCATGCAGATTAAGAACCAGGGGGTTGTTGGCACCAGTTCCTCACCGGTCCTCTTCGGGGTTTATCGATGAGATTTCTTCTGTCGTGAACAGCAGAATTCTCATCGAGGGGGTATTGTAGCGGGTCATTTTTGGGTGTTTTTATTTTTAACCGTTTGGGGCATATATTTATATTTTTATTTATTTCGTTTTCGGGCGGACTGGTATAATAAATTTGAAAAAACTGTAATTGTATTGTGCAACGTTATTGTCCAAGCAACAGCACGAGGTTGAGAAACAGCGTTTGGAACAAAAGCGACGCGCAATTTCAGTGGTGTAACACGGCAGAAGAATTTACCTCCACCAAAATTCTAAGAACTCTGTGCATGTGTTTTGACGCCCGTATGCAACTCAGCCGGGCGGGGATTGGCAATGACGCCGTGAGGGACGCCGCAGTTGAGACCAACATGGCGCTGGGACGAAAAGTTATTAGTTCCAAGTGACTGGCTACCGGAAAACAGCGTCAAACTCCGCCTACTGTGAGCGACATCAGCAGAGCAGATGCCAATATCGGCCTCTGGACACACACACATGCCAGTTATAATCCATGCATAAAATGGTTATGCCACCGCAATTAATCACCAACGGCGACTAAAACCGGATGGCCGTGACTGCTCATTTCCCGCGACTCGAGGAAACACATTGTCCAGTTCGTCACTGACTGTGTCAGCGCCGACACGCGAGCTAAATATGCTCATATAATTTCATTAGTATTTGATAATGAAAGTGAAGTAGTCATTTTCTAAAACCAGTGACAGGATGGGAGGAGAGTTGTAGAACAATAATATCCAAATTTGTGATTCAGTTTCGTCCTTTTCGAGACGTTTTCGACCTACCGCGGGCTGGCCACGAGGTCACAGAAGAACGCGTTGCCGGTAGTGAGCTAAAATCATGTATTCAATCGGGTAAATGGGGGTTTTATAATGGAATGTGAGTAGTGAGTGTGCAATGCTGGGCTGTTCTGTGTTTATGTGTGAAATATATAATTGTTTGTATCTGTATAAAGGATAAGGTAAGCCATAGTCGGTAAGGTGCAAGAGTTGCACAACATGTAACACGAAGTTTTATCAATTCAACATTTCTTATTAATAAAAAATCTAATTTCTCTTCCATACAATTGAGAGTTAAAATTCTTTCAAGGCCTTAATTCGTTTATGTACTGTCAGAGTTCGTCGAACGAAATGGGTTAGTCCACACTATGCGATCCGGTCAGATCAAGTTGAAAGGTAAGTGGGAGTTGTAATTTGAATAAATTTAATATTACCAAAAGAATAGTTACAATCGTCTTAGGGCACACACTCTCGATGTAGCATCCCCCCTCGGATCACACTTTGGCCAGATTTTTTGGCTGCATGTAAGAAAGTCTGGACCATCACATCGTCTTAGGGCACACACTCTCGATGTAGTATTGTAACGGTACAGATTTGTAGGGCCAAGGTGATATCTTTAAAAGATTTATATTCTCCATGTAGGCATGGTTCACCTTTTTGGAACCCCGAGTTAGTTAACCAAGTATGCAGTGTTTATCACAAAACATTCTATGTTCCGGCTCCGCACTGAAGCAGCGTAGACAGGTTGTGAAATAACACCTAACTTTGCATCAGCCATGAATCACGGAAAAAAGTAATGTAATTTCATATTGCAGCAGGCGGCAAAATATTGCTAAATCTTACGCTTACGTTAGAGCACTTTTTTAACAGCACCAATGGGAGCGCAGTCTCACGATCACGTGACCAGACGAAAACCTGTGCATTACCGCCTTAGCAGCACTGAGACCAGTTCCATTGCAACTCACGGCTGAGCGACCATACAATCAGCAGACAGTTACCAGAACAAAAACGGTAGCCTCGGACGAGTTCTTGGTAGGCCGAAAAATACAAAAGTAGGCCTACCAAGTAATATAAAATGTACAAACAAGTAAAGTGACGAGTAAATGACGTAAGGTAATAATAAACTGTTTGGAGTGGAGAGTGATTAGTGAAAACAGTTCCGGACAATATCGTGTACAACGTTTGGATATTACGCAAATAGGTAACAAGTGTAAAGACAGTTTCATTTGGCCAAAACATAATTAATAAGGAGCTCATTAATTAAATAGGAAGTTTTAAAAATTACAGTATATTGAGTGAGTGTGTGTATGGGTTATCAAAAGTACTGGCTCAACTAGAAAGATGTAGTAGTAGTCGATACAAAATTATTGGACTAAAATTAGTAAAAAATTATAAATATAAAGAAAACATAATAATCAATGATAGAGTAAATGGTAAAAAATTAAAAGGTTCATTCTTCTATAAACATGTGTTAGTCTAGTTATTACGCCATAACCATTTCCTAGTTTTCTGTGCTGACAACTCGTCTAACGTAAATCGGGGGTTTTCTGAAATTTTATTACAGTCAGATAGCGGGATTTTAATAAGGGCAAGAGTGTTTAAAGTTTACATGTATATCTAAAAAAACATGTTGGCGACCTGGGCAGTTTCAAAAGGTAAGTTTTACAGGGACCATGACGGTAAGTGAAATTCTGGCAGGTGAGTATTATTTTATGATGAGTGTATTTTATTAATAAAAGGGTAAAAGGCGAGTACCTTTACAGCGACGACCCTGCCAGGATGTTCGTATATAAATAATTATAGGAACTAGACCTGTTTTAAAGCACAGAAAATAGCATTTGGTAACGGCGTATTTGTAAATTGAATCGTATATATTTACGTTAAAGGTTATGTTTTGGTAGGTTCATTATGTTCACAAGTGTGTTAGTGTTTTGATTTTATATGAGTAATTATAGAATAAGAGTGTTTCTTTTTATATTTATATATAAAGAGGTTATATAAATAAATTTTGAATATGACCGAGGTACTAGAGAATATTGGTTTTGCGTGGGATGAATGGGAAAGTGAATTTAGAGGGGTTGTAGGTGAAATGACAGACGAGGAGTGGGGTAAGTTGGACGATAATTTAACACGGATGGAAGAACAAGAAGAGGGAATATTTGCGGAAATTAAGAAGCACAGTGATGATATTGGTAGTAAGATGACAAATGATAAAGGTAAGGTAGTTGAAGTAATAGTGGTAGAAAATAAGGCAGTAAATAGGCCTAGCGATAATGATGATAGTGTGGTGGTGGTAAATAAAGGTAGAGAGACAGACCAAGTCAACAAAAATAAAGACGATCAGGTGGCAGATAATAATGTAAATTATGGTAATCTAAGTGAGTCGAATCAAGAGCTGATGAAAAAGTTACAAGTAATGTTAGACGAAATGTTTAGTAAACAAAACGCAAGATTAGATGACATATTTAAAAAGCACGACGAGAAGTGGAAACAAGAGGCAGATAACTCAGAAGTTGAATTAAAACAGGTAAGTGATAATAATGTTGTTAATGATAATGATGTTGTTAAGTGAGGGAATAATTAACCAGGTGAGTGATAACGATAATTCTAATAATGAACTAATAAATAATAGTGACAAAATAGTGGGAGAGGTAGTGTTCACTAGTGAAGATAATGATGGTAATTACAATTCTGAGGTAAGTGGTAGTACTACCAGTAATCATAATGATGAAATAACATTAAATAAGAATAATGATTATATAGTTGAAAATGGGGTATCTAAGAATGATACGGTAAGTAACAGTGGTGAAATTAAAAACGTGGTGTTAGAGTGTAAGGTTGTGAGCAGAGAAAGTGTTGATGAGGTTATAAGTGTGTGTGTAGAGAGGTTAAATGGGCAAAGGGCAGATGTTCCCCAAGTTTATGATGAAACAGAGTTTTCACAGGTGTTTAATGAGGACAGAGTTTCCTCCTGTATTTGTATGGAAGACAAGGCGTCTTCAGATGGTCCCTGTATTTTTCGTGATTTAACTGGTAAAGCCAGTAGAGGTAATAAATATTTAATGGTGCCCTTTGCATGGAGTGAGAGGGAAAAAGTTATATGTGAGTTGTGATGAGAGAAAGAGAGAAATAGCGATTTTTGAGGTTAATAGAGGTTATGAAAGGTTAGTGCAGGTTTTAGATATAGAGAAAGGTGAAAAAAGTGACTTGCATGGTGAAATAGAGAGAGATGAATATTTTGATAATACTGTTATAAATAATAAAATAACTTACCTGATGTTAACTAATACTACTGATGGAGACTGGACAAAAATAATTAATATTGACAAGGTTTATGAAATAATAATAGGGAATAATCCTATAAGTTATCAGGGTATAATGAAAGAAATAGAGTTGATGGGTTATCATAATAATGATAATAATAAATTGAGGGTAAGTAAGAATGAGAAATGTTATAAAAAGGCAAGATTATTATACGATGATGGAGGTTTTGAATTAAAAATGCAGTGTATGGACATTTTAAATACTTTAGTATATGGTAATGACTTGGCTGAATCAGGTATTGAAGTGTGACAAATAATAATTGGATATGACGAAAATTTGTAAATAAATGTATTGTGTTAATATTATTTTGCTGTAATGTACTGTATAGCTTATAGGTAACGTATGTTTGTAATAAGTACAAATGGCATAATAATATTTAAGTCTATTTGTATGATGTGTGTATATTAAAAATGTTTTAAATAATATAATTACAGCTAAATTGTTTTGAGTGGAGGTTATTAAATAATTGTCAAGTTAACCAAATAATTTAAAAAGGTTAATTTTATTAATGAAGCAAAATTAATTTTGGTTTGAATTGTAATAAATAGAAATTGATAAATATGTTAACTACAAGACTCAGAGAAATTAACAGTTGAAGTATGTGTCAGTATATGACGTAGCCATGAATGTTGAAACTGAGAGTGTTTATAACACCAGTCTGGCAGACTATTGTTGATGTAAACAGGGGTGTTGGGTGTTTTGACTAATGTTTGCAGCCAGGTGTTGAAGTTGACAACTGTTTTATTCTGCTGAATCATTGTCAGTAGGAAAATCCTATTATGAAATAAAAAGAAATACCAGATGTGAAGAAATTAAGGTAAATTTTTTGAATAATGTAGGTAATATTTTTATGTCAGATCATTTTGAAAAATGTAATTAATTTTGAAACTGTTAATTAAAACAATATGAATTAAATTTAATGAAAGGTAATTAAAATAAATTGAAAAGATAATTTTTAATAATGACTTTAAATCTATTTTCATCTGAATTTTTATTGTAATGGTAAAATAAATAATTGATAAAAAACATAATGATTAAAATATTCATTTAAAATTGAAAACTGAAGGAAATTTTGTATGGATATAATAAAAAATGTTCCGGCTAAGATAATGTGTGGGAACATAAGATGTGTATATTACTGTTCAAGTAACTTTTTATAAATGTCAATCCATATTTTATGTTTAACTGTAGAGTCCCCACCTAAGTGGGGCCATGACCTCATCGGATCATGACCGTGAAAGTAGTTAATTGTGACAAATCATAAATTTCACTTGATATAACCGGCTTGTGGTTTGTTTCATTTTGTTGACCCGGTGGTTTGTTAGATTTAGTAGGGGGTTATTTTTTGGGGAATCTACCAAATTTTGGAACAGGTCTGTTTTCACCCAGATAGGGTTGGTAGTCCATTAGGGGCGTATCAATCAAGAATAGTAAGTGTAACACTGAATTTTATTGTAACGCCGAAGCAAGGATGGGGTGGAATAAAAGAAAAAATGTCCACCCCTTCCGCATCAGTCCTTGTGAAAGCAACTGGGCGCTACAGTCCAGGGGGGGAAATAGTGAGTGTGGATGGGGGGTGACCCAGTTATAGGTCACGAGGGAGATGTGGTTTACGGCTAGGATGAGGTCTGCATGGCCAAGAAGCCTAGCGCAGAACACAGGAGTATGTAACAGGTATCAGGGGTTAAGGGATTAAAAGGGGGGTAGTATAGAAAAAAAAAAAAAAATTTTTTTTATATGATTGAACTGTAGGTAGACTGTAAGTTTATATTATTATTTTTAAACCAAACCAGTACTTTGTATAAGCAGAACCAGTACTTTGCAAAGAATGAGCCTGTATGGCTAAGAGGAAACAAATCAGTTGTGGGATATGGAGTGATGGAAGGCCGTTTAGTAAATTTTAATTGAATGTTATAAAGTCAGGCGATACTGTGGCGGGTATCTGTCCGAGCTTATGGTGTTGGAATCTCGAACAGAGAAGTCCAGTAAGATCGGATGGGTGCTGCCGCAGCCACCAGGCTAGGGGGGTAGGTACCCATGATTTTAATAGAGAGTTCAGGGGGGTTGTGGCGCCATATCCTCGCTGACCCTCTTAGGTTTCAGGCAATAAGAGTTTGAACGCTTCGGCCTTCAACCTCTTATTGGGGGGGTATTGTAACGGTACAGATTTGTAGGGCCAAGGTGATATCTTTAAAAGATTTATATTCTCCATGTAGGCATGGTTCACCTTTTTGGAACCCCGAGTTAGTCAACCAAGTATGCAGTGTTTATCACAAAACATTCTATGTTCCGGCTCCGCACTGAAGCAGCGTAGACAGGTTGTGAAATAACACCTAACTTTGCATCAGCCTTGAATCACGGAAAAAAGTAATGTAATTTCATATTGCAGCAGGCGGCAAAATATTGCTAAATCTTACGCTTACGTTAGAGCACTTTTTTAACAGCACCAATGGGAGCGCAGTCTCACGATCACGTGACCAGACGAAAACCTGTGCATTACCGCCTTAGCAACACTGAGACCAGTTCCATTGCAACTCACGGCTGAGCGACCAGACAATCAGCAGACAGTTACCAGAACAAAAACGGTAGCCTCGGACGAGTTCTTGGTAGACCGAAAAATACAAAAGTAGGCCTACCAAGTAATATAAAATGTACAAACAAGTAAAGTGACGAGTAAATGATGTAAGGTAATAATAAACTGTATTTGGAGTGGAGAGTGATTAGTGAAAACAGTTCCGGACAATATCGTGTACAACGTTTGGATATTACGCAAATAGGTAACAAGTGTAAAGACAGTTTCATTTGGCCAAAACATAATTAATAAGGAGCTCATTAATTAAATAGGAAGTTTTAAAAATTACAGTAAATTGAGTGAGTGTGTGTATGGGTTATCAAAAGTACTGGCTCAACTAGAAAGATGTAGTAGTAGTCGATACAAAATTATTGGACTAAAATTAGTAAAAAATTATAAATATAAAGAAAACATAATAATCAATGA
Source organism: Magicicada septendecula (assembly GCA_034769895.1). Taxonomy (NCBI): domain Eukaryota; kingdom Metazoa; phylum Arthropoda; class Insecta; order Hemiptera; family Cicadidae; genus Magicicada; species Magicicada septendecula. The sequence goes on along the minus strand of CM068373.1, from coordinate 296,498,425 downwards.
TAGAGTAAATGGTAAAAAATTAAAAGGTTCATTCTTCTATAAACATGTGTTAGTCTAGTTGTTACGCCATAACCATTTCCTAGTTTTCTGTGCTGACAACTCGTCTAACGTAAATCGGGGGTTTTCTGAAATTTTATTACAGTCAGATAGCGGGATTTTAATAAGGGCAAGAGTGTTTAAAGTTTACATGTATATCTAAAAAAACATGTTGGCGACCTGGGCAGTTTCAAAAGGTAAGTTTTACGGGGACCATGACGGTAAGTGAAATTCTGGCAGGTGAGTATTATTTTGATGAGTATATTTTATTAATAAAAGGGTAAAAGGCGAGTACCTTTACAGTATCCCCCCTCGGATCACACTTTGGCCAGATTCTTTTATCACGGTTTCACTCGGCCGATGACATCAACTCAAAATTTGTTACGGTACCACCGTTATGAGGTTATTAACAGTTATTAACCCACTTTTGGTGGTGTAAAATTTAAATAAATACACTTAGTGAATACGCCGGCCGGCTCGATTCACTGTCTGGACGAGAATGACACTGTTTCATCAGTCCACATTGCAGAGGTGGGGCAAAAATACGTCACTGGCTCTTTGTTCAAATGGCCCAGCCCAGTGGAATACAATGCGCATTGCATTCTTTGCATCTAACGTAAACATGGGTTGGCCTTGTTTACTGCTTATTTGTGACAAACAGTTTTTTGCGGCTTTTGTAATTTTCCACTGAATTCGACATAAATCCTGTTAATTCAAATGTGCGTTGTTTAAAATATTCACCAAAACTTTATAGGGAATACAAAATAAAATTATTATTATTAAAAAATGGTTAGAAAATAAAATACAATAATTATGTTTTTGGAAACATAGGTTTACAAAATTATTATAGTACCAGAATTGTACCGTCACAAAACCCCCTCAATGAAAGATTTATGCCGAAGCATAAAGGCTTTCATTGACACATTCGTACTATCTAAAGGGATCAGCCAGGATATGTTGCCACAACCCTCTTACTATTTATATGAAAAGAAATACAATAACTCACCCGTGGTCCGATGATGATGACAGTACCTGCATGACCTTACTGGACTTCTCCTTCGAGATCCCAACACCATAAGGCCAATCAGGTGCGTAACGCTCCTGCTCTGACGCACTGGCCAGCTCAGGATCGCCGTCACAACATCACCAAACACTGAAACAATAAATCAGAAATATCAAAATAGTGGCTTGGTATATGCTATATCCCTAACTGATCTGTTTCCCCTTAGCTATGTGCTGGTTTGCGTTAAGAAGCACTGGGTTTGCTTCAAATCAACAAGAATTATATAGAAGTGCCATTCTCTTCATTGACTACCCTTAACATTACAAAATCTTTTCGATTCCCATCGATAATAATTAACCCTTTTCTGTTTTCATAATTAATATAATTATAGAAGAAACACAAGTTTTTATATAAATGAAACATATGGATAAAATAAATATATAAATCCCAAGTTTATGGATACGTTTATCCAAAATCTCCCTGTTTGAGTAAGAGGGAGAAAAACAGTTTATAAAAAAATTTAACTATTATTATTATTATTATTAATAACAGTTAATAATCTGGCGCTGTTAATAATATTTACCCCTCTTTCTCCTCCACACACACTATTTCTTATACATCATGTTCAAATTCCTATGCTAATACATAATACATATTACATAATAATACACTCATCATTATGTTAATACAGTAATACGGTTAATACATTAAAATAACCAATTCACATTTTAACTTGATTAAAATTTCTTTAAATTTGCGTATCAAATTATAAACATTACATTTTAATTATAATAATTAATTAATACTTTTAATTATTAAACTTTTATTATTTAATCATCAATTATTTATCATTTACTTATCATTTAATTCTTCACAATTTCAAATTTATTATTAATATTCATATTACATTATATTATTTCGTTTCTTATTACCTCTCTACTCTGATTTTTCTACCTAACCTTTCACATTTTTATCCTTGATTAGTCTGGGTGACTCCTGTATTCACTATGTTTTGACTTATTATATAGGCACTAACATTTATAATCTTACTCACCTTTCTTTCTACTAACCATTACTAACCAGATTTACATATCATGACACCCATTTCTCAATTATAAACACCTTCACTAATTCCATTTTAAATCCTATGGCACCGCTCGTCTTTGTATTAAGATGGGTGTTCCCTACCTGGCTATATACATTCATAATGTTTTGCCCTTCCAAAATATCGGCAAACACTCCCTTAAACTACGCTATTACCTGCCACAACGCTATACGTTGGCCACTCCTTATCACCTCACCCCCACTACAAAATATCATCAACAACAATATATGTTTAACCTTTACTTTATTCACCTCTACAAATAATCACTAACTACTGTGTCCCTAAATATCTAATACTTTCTTTGTATTATTTTCTTCAGAATTCTTATCTATCTAACTCCCATTAACTCACATGCCTTTATTTATTAATACACCCAGGCTCTATTCCCTTTTAAACATTTTACCTTACTGTAATCATTGACAATTGCATTAGAAAATTTATCTCTCACCTACTCATAACAGTACATCTCAATCTTCAAATATATATTTTTACTTAATCATTTATTATTCATTAGAAATGTTTTATTCGTTACAAATTAATAATTTAACTTCATTACTACTGCAATTATACTGAACTCTTTAATTATTATTCAATTATTTAAAATTTTCACTATTACTTTCACTTGTTTAGCAAAATTAAAAACATGTTAATTGTTAATTATTAAAACAATACATAATACATGGTGTACATACAATTTACCTGTAATACACAACATCAAAATACATAAATACATTGACATTAATACAATTAAAAATATACAATCCAAACTCATTATTTTATCATTGATCAAAATCAGTCCATATGCAGTCCATTTCAAAATCACTTTTCACATATATTAAATGTTCATTACACAATAAAACAATCTATCCTCCATCATTGAATAACATTCTAATCTTAGGTCGATACAGTATATTTTTTATCGTATAAATGATATTATTATTTATATAATATTTGTTTAAAATTTTATACTCTTCCACAGTCTCATTTCCAGAATTAATAGGTTTATTCTGTAACTTTTTATCATATACCATGTCACGATCGGGTATGGTTCTGTCTACCTCAGTATCATATGTCATAATCGTGTTAGTCATATAGTCATTATAATTATCTACTACGACATCCATTACTACCCAAGGTAAGTGCTTGATACTCTTATTCTCATCATCTACTATTATTGTTATCTCAATTTTACTACAAGGTAAGTATTCATTATAATCATCCACCATCTCTACCCCTAACCTTTCTACAAATTCTCTGTACTTCCTATTTATCTTAAAATCTCTATTACTCTCTTTTTCTCTCTATATATATATTTCTCACCATAACACCAAGTTACACTCTCTCTTTCCAAATATGCAGGGGTCACTAACTCATAATTACTGCTTCACCTATGAGGTACACTAAAACACCAAGGAACTCTATTTGTAGACCTATCGTCTCCCAAATATAAATCTAAGGAACTCTCGTCCTTATTAAAAATACGTGAAGACTTGACTTCACCCCCTACTGCAACATCAAAGGAAAATTCTACCCCCTGCATCCCTTTTACAAATGTACTTTCTCTACACTTTCTCTCTGACTCAACACACACAAACATCTCATTATCACTCCCAATATTCTCATCATCTTTTTCTAACACCATATTCTTAATTATACCATTGTTACTACCTGTAAACTCCTTATTCAAATTATCATTGTTACTCACCTTGTTAGCACTTAAACTAACACTATTTTCTGTAAATGTATTATCATTACTACCCCTACTATTAGTCTTGTAATTCTCGTTACTCTTTGATATATCAAATATCTCGTCTACTAACGTTACTGTTTGTTCTGTCATTTTATCGAAATGAGCATGCATTTCGTCTATTCTTTTATCAAAGTGACAATTTCGGCTTTTAATTTCGTTTTTTATTTCATCAAATTTTACATCAAAACTATTTCTGATTTCATTTTTCTGCTCGTTAAATTGTTTATCAAAATTATCAAATTTGTCATTCAAGTTAGTATATTTAACATTAAAATCACTTTTTTGCTCATCTAACTTTATATTAAAATTATCAAATTTTGTTAATAATAACTGCATCAAAGCAGCTGTCTCATCTGGTTTATTTATGTCTTGAGTTGAGATGGGGCTTAATGGAACCGGATTTAATTCAGTAACACTGGTTTCACTGATCTGACTAATTGGGTTCAATTTAACGTCCATCTCACTCGTAACTGTTTCATCTACATCACTTTTACCAGTATTCATTTTGCTTATTTATAATACACGCATGCATATAACCTTATAACATAACCTATCTTCGATTATGGTTACGTATTTAAAATTATGTCTATTACTTCAGATACCTTTTCCGCTCTCTCCGTAGGCTTACCCACATAAAATAAAATTTTAAGTAGTGTTCCTGGTCGGGAAAGCCAATGTTATATTCTTTTATTACTGCCAATAAAACTTACTTAACAATTGCTGAATAATTTCAAATATCGGGCGCCATCTTGTGATATACCTTGAACTTACCTTGGGCCAGAATTCTGTTAAGCGAACCAGATGATAACGGAAGGTGTTATCTGAAATAATTCACTCATTTTTGTTTTGTTTGTTACCATTGACATTACCCTTTTTATTTATATAATATGGAATTCACTTACATAAGACATTACTACGTGAAACAAACAAGCTATTATCCGCCAGGTAGCGTCATTCAATTTTTTAAGTTAAATTTCCCCTTAACAAGCCCTCCAAAATACATAGTTATTACCTTATTATATTATATTGAAATATTAAACATATTAAACATGTGTATAGATATATATGCATTTATTTTGCACAACCCAGCACTTTTTAATAATATTTTATTATCCACTCTATCTCTCTCTCTCTCTCTCTCTCTCTCTCTCTCTCTCTCTCTCTCTCTCTCTCTCACTCTCTGGTACAATTATTATTATTATTATGAGCTCATTTCAAATTACGGTATACCATTTTGTTAATAAATTTACTGAATTTTGATCATTTTAGAAATATAAAATGGTTGTAGCTGGTACTTAGCTGCAAATTTGGGTTGACGACATCGCACTACTCGAATCCTTCGATTGCACGTTCAAAATCTGACCTGTCACATCGTCTTAGGGCACACACTCTTGATGTAGCATCCCCCCTCGGATCACACTTTGGCCAGATTTGTTGGCTGCACGTAAGAAAGTCTGGACCGTCACATCGTCTTAGGGCACACACTCTCGATGTAGTATCCCCCCTCAGATCACACTTTGGCCAGATTCTTTTATCACGGTTTCACTCGGCCGATGACATCAACTCAAAATTTGTTACGGTACCACCGTTATGAGGTTATTAACAGTTATTAACCCACTTTTGGTGGTGTAAAATTTAAATAAATACACTTAGTGAATACGCCGGCCGGCTCGATTCACCGTCTGGACGAGAATGACACTGTTTCATCAGTCCATATTGCAGAGGTGGGGCAAAAATACGTCACTGGCTCTTTGTTCAAATGGCCCAGCCCAGTGGAATACAATGCGCATTGCATTCTTTGTGTCTGACGTAAACATGGGTTGGCCTTGTTTACTGCTTATTTGTGACAAACAGTTTTTTGCGGCTTTTGTAATTTTCCACTGAATTCGACATAAATCCTGTTAATTCAAATGTGCCTTGTTTAAAATATTCACCAAAACTTTATAGGGAGTACAAAATAAAATTATTATTATTAAAAAATGGTTAGAAAATAAAATACAATAATTATGTTTTTGGAAACATAGGTTTACAAAATTATTATAGTACCAGAATTGTACCGTCACAATCACCTCCAGCAGTCCTGATGATTGAAACCAGTAAGATCTGTTGTCCAGCAGAGCCTCCGGCGTATTTAGTGGTCGAACAAGTAAGAGAGTGATGATTGCGCATCCTCGTATTTATACCCGAGGCGCCAAAATCATGTCTCGACAATATTTTGCCTGTTCACAATTGTGGAGTGCGTCACTTTCCATCCCGCTTATTACTGACACTTCGTTTGCTCATCTTCGCGAATTGCGGTGTCTTTGACACATTATATGATATTCATTTGCTCGTTAATTTTTAGGTGGTCATCATGCACCAAACCGTTTTTCTTTAATTAAATTACTCTATTTACTATTCAATTTTAACTTCTTATCAATTCACTTTTGTTCGTTTCGCACTATTTTTTATCTATGCGTTTGTGTTATTTTAACACACATTTTGGTGTCCTCCGTTTTTCTCTACTATGCACACAAGTCTAGTAATCAAGTAAATACAATTAATTTATACCGTTACTGAAAGTGTGTCGCCTTTCATGAATGAACTGGTCATCACTCACACACACACTTACTTGTGTACACACATGCAGAGAACGGCTGCTTTGCTCCCTGTCCTGACACGCAAGCCAGGTGTTTCCATTACAATTTATATTGCAGTCGGAATGATTATTATTATTCAATTATGTTATTTACTTCTTTTAATTGCTTATTTAAATACTCAGTGCAATGAAACAGTACACAACATAATTGTACTGTTGCAATACATAGTGTTACTTCCCCCAGTAGAATAACACATACTTATTTTTATAAAAATTAATTACATACTTATATAGAACCCAGAATTTACAGCTGTGACTTGCTCACATATTCCACAATATGAGGAGGACGCATCATATTTACTCTGAAGATGAGTCATTTCTAAAATTTAGGGCTCAAAGAACCTGGAGAAAGGATGTGAGGAACCGGAATTTACAGGATACAGGCTGGGAAAACAGTCTGAACAGTCCATCAGACCACAAACTATTATACAAGTACTTACCTTTTTATAAATTAATAAATAGATTTTGTTTATTTACTATGCATTTAGGCTCTGTAGCCGCCATGTTGTTATCTGCCAACTTAAAATTTCACTCATCAGGGTCCAGGTTTCGAATCAGCGAACGGGAAAATCAGAACTGGTTATTTGAATAATAACGATCATTTCTTAGTTTACCAAGCAATAAAATTTTATTGATCATTTCTTGTTTTTTATATCCCTTTCAGTTCCAATAATTCTTAAAAAATTTTTACATATCAAAATGAAAATTATTCAGATAAAAACTTAATTTTTCTTATATATGAATTTATATGCAAAATAACATCTTTAAAACTACCATCAAAGTTTAATTAACCCAAAACAGCGCTTCTTATTTTATCATTTTAATTATTTTTATTCACGCTATCATCCATACATATGCCCCATGCCCATTTGAGATCTCAATTTCTTTATTCAATGGTAAATAGAGTACTCTAAAAGAACATAATTTTGAATTTGATATACCACTCTGGTTACTGATCTGGCTTACGAAAGAGTCCAATGTTCCGTAGTACCTTCCATCACTTTGCACATATTCTTCGCACCATCTTTTATCGAAACTGTTACTTTAATTATTTAATTACTCACTGTATAATCATGTTCCGATTTAAATTATAAATTCGGTTCTAAAATCACATTTTGTTTGAGTTGCGGGCCCGCATTTTCGTTGCGGAACCCTTTTCACAACCGGCCGGTTTTAAGCTGTATATGCGACTGGGGCGAATTGTACTGCGTTGAGTTCTTTGTTTCCATCACATGTTCGGCTCTGGAATGTTTCGTACGTGACATTTTCGTGTGAACACTGGCCGACTCGTGCGTGCGTTCACGTGAGTACGCCCCCTTCTGATACTTAACATTCCCTCGCAAGGCTTGGTACCGCACTGACTGCAAGGTGTTAAAAAAATGTCAAGCGTTTGTGATCAAAATGTTGTTCAGCTTGAGTGGCTACTACTTTTTACAATTATTAAAGAATAAAATAAATCCCAATAGTTTGTCCCGTTACAGTACCCCCTCAATGAGAGCTTTTATGCTGAAGCATAAAAACTCTGACACTCTCATACTTCCTAAAGGGATCAGCCAAGATATGTTGTCACAACCCCCTTTACGTTTTATTAAAAAAATCATGGTTAACTTACCCCTAGTCTAGTGACTGTGACTGCACCTGAATGACCTTACTGGACTTCTCTCTCGAGATCCCAACACCGCAAGGCCAGACAGGCACTTGACACTCCTGCTCTGATGCACAGGCCAGCTCAGGACCGCTGCCACAGCATCACCAGACACTGAAACATCAAATCAAAAAATCAAATAGTGGCCTTCTATAATACCATATCCCTAACTGATCTGGTTCCCCTTAGCTTTGTGCTGGTTTGCGTTAAGAAGCGCTGGTTTTCTTGACCTCGTAATATATAATCTTATATCTACTGCCATTTTCTTAATTCGTTCCACATTTCATAAAAATTTTCGATTCCAATCGACAATAATTAATCCTTTCCCATTTTACAAGAAGAAGTATAAATCCTTACATTAACACAATAATATTTTAAAATACTTAAACACATTATCAAAAGATTAATCAATCAAATACACTTTATCTATATCCCCCTTCTTTTACAATTCTTAACCATTTCCCATTTATATCTAAAACATTTCAAAATCATTTAACATATTATAAAATATTATTATTAACAGATATTCTATTTATCCGGTGCTATTAATATTAATCACCCCCTTTCTCCTCCACTCACACTATTGCCCCCCCTGGACTGCTGCGTCCAGTTGCCTCCACAAGGACTGAGGCGGAAGGAGTGAGCACTTTTTTCTTTTCTCTCACTCCCATCCTTGCTTCAGCATTATAAGAAACTTAAGGGTAAGTACCCCTACTTATTATTTTACTGTATGCCCCTCATTATTTTACTGTATGCCCCTAAGGTCTACCACCCCTATTTGGGTGAAAATAGCCTGTGTTCAAAATAATCTTAGATTCCCTGATTAAACCCCATTAAATTTCCAAATTACACCAATTTCAAAGGCAACCAACTATGGTCAGTTTTACAATAATGCTGCCCACAGCTGATTGTCGTCCAAAACCATGATCTGGGTTGGTAAGGCCAAGATCGACCGAAATGTAGGGAATCACATTTAAAACATGTTATACACAATAAAATTACATGTTTAGATTCCACATACATAATCAACATAATAAAACACAGTACACTCGTAATTAACATTGCGACTATTACATTAAAATAAACAATTCACATTTAAGTTTGACCAAAATTTACACACCTTACAGCTCTACTTTAGTTTCAAATTCTATTAAATCTTTCACTTGTTACATTTATTATTACATTTCAATTATGATTTTCTATTTAACATTTTCATCATCAGTTGGTTCGGGTGATTCTCCGTCATTCACAATGGTTTGAATTTATTGAATGGGCATTTATACATATAACCTTACTCACCTTCTTCCCTTCTAACAACCACTACTTACTCATATAGGTTGACACCAATCCCTCAATATTTATCTCCACCAATTTCCCTAATCTTACTTGAACATTCTCCTCTTACTACAAAAAACCTGATACCGTCTTTGTACCTAGGATGTGTGTTCCCTTCCCTTATACTCATTCCCTTATTAGTTCCTGCCCTCTCGCAGGTAACTCCGCCAAACCTCATTTAAAACTATTCACCCCCACCACAATGTCTTGCGTTGAGGACTCCTTACCACGCCACCCTCTTTACAAAATTTCACCACCGCCTATTTACTCTCCCTTTACATTACTCTCACTTTCTCTACATACATGCACTCCCGCTACTGTGTCCCTACTACTACCCCGTTTCTGTATTACTTTTATTCCAGAAATTCTTATTTTGTCTAACACCTATTTAAAATTAACTCTGACTGACTTGAATGCCTTATTGAAATAATTATCACCCAAACTCCATCTTTTACCACGTTTTACACTAATATGCTCATTGAAAATTGTATTAGAAAATCATAACTACCTCAAATTAATTTAATCACCTAATTTAAAACCTTTTAAACTCATTTAATTTCATTATTAAAACATTAAACATTTTACTTTACTTAAATTGCATTATAAAAGTCATACTTGCATATAGTCACTCATTCAATCAAATAAAACATGATTACTGTCATAGACTCTCCACTATAAACATTTATCACAACAATTATAACGTACATAACCATATGTACCTTCTGATACCTTATAATAACAATATAACTCAATACCTAAACACTTTTTTACTTTTACTCATTTACTATTTATTATAAAGTTTAAATCTCAGAAAACCCATTTAAATTTATTACCAAAATTCATCTATACAACGTTAACTACTTAATTAATTCATCTCAAATTATTTAATTCAATCAGTTTTCCAAAACAATTTCAATTCAGTTATTCTCATTATAAACTCCACAGTTATTCTCGTTATTTATTTAGTCTGGCAAAATATTATTATTATTATTATCAAATCAATTCCTACTGTATACGTACGTTGTTTACCTAAAATACAAAATACAACATAATCTATTACACAAATACATTTAACATCAATACAAAAGTATATACAATCCACATTGTTATCTGTTATTATTTACTATAAATCATTTCACAATACAATCCATGTCAAAACCATACTATTCACATAATTAAATGTTCATAAACAACTGTTTAACCACCATCATCGAATAATAATCTGATTTTACGACTACACCATTCATTTACAATTACATACATATTGCTATTATAATTATAATGGTCATCATTACTTTTTTCCATTGTATCAATATAGTAATTACAAATATTATTGCATACTATCAATTCAAAATTCCTGTCGACATTGGGTATGGTAATTTCTCCTTTAGTATTTTCTGTTAAAGTCAGGTAAGTTACATTATCATCATCTACTGCTGTTACATCCGTTTCAACACAAGGTACGTACTCAATATAATTATCAGCTCTCTCTATACCTAACCTTGCTACTAATTCTTTATATCTTTTACCAAACTTAAATAACTTTATCTCCCCATCAACACACAACTCTCTCTCAAAATACCTCTCATCATACCGCCATTTCACACTTTCTCTACTAATCCATGCTGAGGGTACTGCTACATTAAAACACCTCCTGGCTTTTCCAGGAACCTCATTAAAATTCAAAGGACAATTTGAAGACACCATGTCTTCCAATAATAAGGGGCTCTTGCCCTTCAACAACAACAGTGAACACCTTGGTTCACAATAAACCCGGGGAAAATTTACCCCCTGCAACCCCTCTACCTGTAAACTCTCTCTACACTTTCTCTCTAACTCATCAACACTCATCAGCATTCCATTATTACATTCTACTTCCACTAAAACTTTATCAGCATTCTCAGTATTCACCACCTTATTCTCTAACACCACTTTTTTAATTATACCATCATTTTTCTCACCGCTACTTACCGTATTATATGTTACCTGATCGTCTTTATTTTCATTTAATTGATCGGTCTCTTCACCACTCTCTACCCCCACTATAATCTCATAATTATCATTGATATTCAATATTTTATTCTCTAACGCTACCACTTCCACTATTTTACTTTCACTAACCCCTTCACTTACCTCGTTACTTCGTTTACTAGTGTCATCACTATTCTCTTTTACTTTATTTGTCTCTGGTTTCCGCAATAATTTCTCCCACTTTTTGTCCATCTCGTCAAACCGTTTATTCATCAATTCCTCCCTTTCCTCTAATTTTTTCTTAATCATTTGCAACATATCCATCGTATTCATCTAATAATCAGATACCCTCATATTATCATTATTTCCTTATTATCTACCATCTCAAAAATTTTATATATATATATATATTTTTTTTTTTCAAAATACTAACATATATGACACATACTTATTATCTAACAAGGTATTCTACTTACCCATACTACACATGATCACAACATAACCTTATCCTTGTACGTCTATTTTCACGTACATCAAAAAAAATTTTATTTTATTTCAAATAACCATTCTGCTCTTCCTAGTAGGCTTGTATTTATATAAATAATTTATATAAACATCTCTTTTCGGAAGCGCCACTTGTACAAGTGCTTACCTTTTTATAAATTAATAAATAGATTTTGTTTATTTACTATGCATTTAGGCTCTGTAGCGGCCATGTTGTTATCTGCCAACTTAAAATTTCATACATTTTAGGTTAGTTGTCTCCAAGTCGCTTATATTAATATAATAGATATTTACCATACATCCGTCGTGCGACTTCGTTTTTCTCGTCTTATGACGCGTTTCAGCAATGAATTGCCATCTTCAGGAATCTTAATCACTCATAAGAGATCGTTAAAAAATTAAAAACACTAAAATCATTACAGTAAAAGTGCACTTTTACGACATTGGAAACTCACAGACGCGAACATGAAATTTTATGTTTCTCGCGTGGACAATATCGATCGACTGCTTTCACGTGGACAATATCGATCAACTGATTCACTGTTTATATAGCCACTGATAAACCTGTTTTGCTTATTATAGCCCGTATGTACTGAGACTTTCCATTTACCGGCGCCCGTGTGCAAGTATTGCCGTGTCGTACAATATGTTATGTGAAAATGTAAGTTTATCATTCAAGACATAATCACTGTTGATTTTGACGGCTTTATATACTTCATATTCCTCAAGCGCGTCCATGTATTTTCCTTTCCTGCAGCAATGCAAGGGCTGGAAATTTGTCTCAAAATCACTGTAGTTATGATTACATAGTATCAGGTGCCTGGTAAAATTAGATGTTGTTTTATGTAATTCCCTTCTGGGAAGATGTTCGTTATATATTTCTTCAAACGGTCTGCCTGTTTGGCCTATGTAGAACATGTCGCATGAGCTACAATTCATCTTGTATACGCCGGTTCTTTTTCTTTCTGGTATACTGTTTTTCCGGCTAAGAAGTCTCTGAATGTTGTTATTTGTACGGAAAGTTACAATTACGTGGTGTTTCTTGAGTTCGTTGACTAGAATATTTGGTAAAATATTTGTGTAATCTGCAGATATGTATTTATTAACCGGAAGTGTGTTATCATTGTTCGACTTTTTTAATTTCTTCTCTTTGTGTTTACTTATTAATTTATCCACTAATGAACTTTTATATCCGTTAGCCGCTGCTATGTGCTTGATGGTATTAACCTCTTCATTGTAATCTTTTTCACTTAACGGTATAGTTAGCAATCTATGCACAAAACTATTGTAAGCTGCCATTTTATGCGAGGTGGGATGATATGAATCGGCATGAATTGTGATGTCCGTTGTTGTGGCCTTTCTATAGATTTTAAATTGAAGTTTTCCTTCGTTTTTTAAAATGGTTAAATCTAAGAAATTTAATTGATTTTCTTCTTCTATTTCAGATGTGAATTTAATCTTATGGTGTATTCTGTTTATGTGACTATTTAAGTTTTGTATTTGTCTTTTTGTTCCATTAAATATCATAAACGTATCATCGACGTATCTACAATAAAAAATGATTTTATTCTTGTATAATTTATTCGAAATTATGTTTATATTCTCATAATAATTTAAATATATATCAGCTAATAGTCCTGACAGTGGCGAACCCATAGCCAGACCGCCATCTTGCGTAAAAAACCCGTTGTCAAATGTAAAATAATTTTGTTCTAAGACGACCGTAAGTAGTTTTATAAGTTCGTTGATTTTTTGCATGCTAAGTTGAGCTACTTCCTTTAAATTGTTATTTACAATTTCTATAGTTTCCCTCACGGGGATATTAGTGTACAAATTAGTTACGTCTAATGATACCAATTTATATTGTGGTAGTATTTCTATCTTTTTAAGTTTTTCAACAAACTCATAACTGTTCTTTATAATGTAATTATTTGCTATCCTGATATTATTCTTAATTAAAGTCACTAACAATTTAGCAGCTTTGTATCCGGGAGCTGTGGTGTAGTTTATTACTGGTCTGATTGGTGTACTTTCTTTGTGGATTTTAGGTAGTCCTGTGAATTTTGGTGCCGTGGCATTAATTGGTTTTAAATATCTGCGTGTTTTCTCATCTAACAAAAAATTACATTGATTAATGGTGTTATTCAAAGTTTTTACATAAGCCTTTGTGGGATCCCGGTCTATTTTCTTAATATTATTATTATTTATGAAATCAAATACCTTTTGAGTATAATCTCTTTTCTGTATGACCACCAATGTGTCACCCTTATCTGCCTTACTTATAATTGCATCATTTTTCTCAAGTTTACTTTTTATGGTTTTAAGATTCATGATATCCTGCTTATATTTACTTTTTAAAAAATTGTTTTGACTTTTACATTTATTACTATTAATTGCGTTATTGAGTTTGTTGTTGATTAAAACCCTTGCTTCATTCTGTGCAACGGAACCATTTAATCTTTTAATTGCAGCTTCAGCATTAACGACCTCATGGACAATTTCGTTTGTCGTATTAAATCTCGGTACATTATATTTCAGACCTTTATTAAGCGTGTTTATTTCTTGGTTAGTGAACTCTATGTTGGTTGTATTCGTTACACGTTCATAAAACACATGTTTACATTCTATTGGTCTATTTTCTTTTTTATGCTGCGTACGATATAAATTTAGTATTTTCTTATTATGGGTTAATACTTTATGATAAAAATAATTGGATATTAAAGCGTTAATTTTGATCATGATAACATCTATAACTGCAGGGTGAATTTCCTTTAACATTTCTAAATGCGCTTTATAAAGATCCGTATTTAACCTATTTTTTTCTTTTTGTATAATTGTCTAATTTCTTGTGTTAACCACATTTTTTCTGCTATTTGTTTCGTCTTGAGTGCCGCCGGTGTTCTTGAATTAATATTTATGCGTGCATATTTTGGTACGATATTCATTTTTATACACATTTTATTAAATTTAATGTTTTGTGCAACTTTTAGCATTTTGATTTTAACATTTTTGTATTTGTAGACAACACTTGCCTGACGGGCTTCAATATAATACATTTTAGGTTAGTTGTCTCCAAGTCGCTTATATTAATATAATAGATATTTACCATTGATATCGATGCGAAAGCAGTCGATCGATATTGTCCACGCGAGAAACATAAACTTTCATGTTCGCGTCAGTGAGTTTCCAATGTCGTAAAAGTGCACTTTTACTGTAATGATTTTAGTGTTTTTAATTTTTTAACGATCTCTTATGAGTGATTAAGATTTCTGAAGATGGTAATTTGTTGCTGAAACGCGTCATAAGACGAGAAAAACGAAGACGCACGACGGATATATGGTAAATATCTATTATATTAATATAAGCGCCTTGGAGACAACTAACCTAAAATGTATTATATTGAAGCCCGTCAGGCAAGTGTTGTCTACAAATACAAAAATGTTAAAATCAAAATGCTAAAAGTTGCACAAAACATTAAATTTAATAAAATGTGTATAAAAATGAATATCGTACCAAAATATGCACGCATAAATATTAATTCAAGAACACCGGCGGCACTCAAGACGAAACAAATAGCAGAAAAAATGTGGTTAACACAAGAAATTAGACAATTATACAAAAAGAAAAATAGGTTAAATACGGATCTTTATAAAGCGCATTTAGAAATGTTAAAGGAAATTCACCCTGCAGTTATAGATGTTATCATGATCAAAATTAACGCTTTAATATCCAATTATTTTTATCATAAAGTATTAACCCATAATAAGAAAATACTAAATTTATATCGTACGCAGCATAAAAAAGAAAATAGACCAATAGAATGTAAACATGTGTTTTATGAACGTGTAACGAATACAACCAACATAGAGTTCACTAACCAAGAAATAAACACGCTTAATAAAGGTCTGAAATATAATGTACCGAGATTTAATACGACAAACGAAATTGTCCATGAGGTCGTTAATGCTGAAGCTGCAATTAAAAGATTAAATGGTTCCTTTGCACAGAATGAAGCAAGGGTTTTTATCAACAACAAACTCAATAATGCAATTAATAGTAATAAATGTAAAAGTCAAAACAATTTTTTAAAAAGTAAATATAAGCAGGATATCATGAATCTTAAAACCATAAAAAGTAAACTTGAGAAAAATTATGCAATTATAAGTAAGGCAGATAAGGGTGACACATTGGTGGTCATACAGAAAAGAGATTATACTCTAAAGGTATTTGATTTCATAAATAATAATAATATTAAGAAAATAGACCGGGATCCCACAAAGGCTTATGTAAAAACTTTGAATAACACCATTAATCAATGTAATTTTTTGTTAGATGAGAAAACACGCAGATATTTAAAACCAATTAATGCCACGGCACCAAAATTCACAGGACTACCTAAAATCCACAAGGAAAGTACACCAATCAGACCAGTAATAAACTACACCACAGCTCCCGGATACAAAGCTGCTAAATTGTTAGTGACTTTAATTAAGAATAATATCAGGATAGCAAATAATTACAGTATAAAGAACAGTTATGAGTTTGTTGAAAAACTTAAAAAGATAGAAATACTACCACAATATAAATTGGTATCATTAGACGTAACTAATTTGTACACTAATATCCCCGTGAGGGAAACTATAGAAATTGTAAATAACAATTTAAAGGAAGTAGCTCAACTTAGCATGCAAAAAATCAACGAACTTATAAAACTACTTACGGTCGTCTTAGAACAAAATTATTTTACATTTGACAACGGGTTTTTTACGCAAGATGACGGTCTGGCTATGGGTTCGCCACTGTCAGGACTATTAGCTGATATATATTTAAATTATTATGAGAATATAAACATAATTTCGAATAAATTATACAAGAATAAAATCATTTTTTATTGTAGATACGTCGATGATATGTTTATGATATTTAATGGAACAAAAAGACAAATACAAAACTTAAATAGTCACATAAACAGAATACACCATAAGATTAAATTCACATCTGAAATAGAAGAAGAAAATCAATTAAATTTCTTAGATTTAACCATTTTAAAAAACGAAGGAAAACTTCAATTTAAAATCTATAGAAAGGCCACAACAACGGACATCACAATTCATGCTGATTCATATCATCCCACCTCGCATAAAATGGCAGCATACAATAGTTTTGTGCATAGATTGCTAACTATACCGTTAAGTGAAAAAGATTACAATGAAGAGGTTAATACCATCAAGCACATAGCAGCGGCTAACGGATATAAAAGTTCATTAGTGGATAAATTAATAAGTAAACACAAAGAGAAGAAATTAAAAAAGTCGAACAATGATAACACACTTCCGGTTAATAAATACATATCTGCAGATTACACAAATATTTTACCAAATATTCTAGTCAACGAACTCAAGAAACACCACGTAATTGTAACTTTCCGTACAAATAACAACATTCAGAGACTTCTTAGCCGGAAAAACAGTATACCAGAAAGAAAAAGAACCGGCGTATACAAGATGAATTGTAGCTCATGCGACATGTTCTACATAGGCCAAACAGGCAGACCGTTTGAAGAAATATATAACGAACATCTTCCCAGAAGGGAATTACATAAAACAACATCTAATTTTACCAGGCACCTGATACTATGTAATCATAACTACAGTGATTTTGAGACAAATTTCCAGCCCTTGCATTGCTGCAGGAAAGGAAAATACATGGACGCGCTTGAGGAATATGAAGTATATAAAGACGTCAAAATCAACAGTGATTATGTCTTGAATGATAAACTTACATTTTCACATAACATATTGTACGACACGGCAATACTTGCACACGGGCGCAGGTAAATGGAAAGTCTCAGTACATACGGGCTATAATAAGCAAAACAGGTTTATCAGTGGCTATATAAACAGTGAATCAGTTGATCGATATTGTCCACGCGAAAGCAGTAGATCGATATTGTCCATGCGAGAAACATAAACTTTCATGTTCGCGTCTGTGAGTTTCCAATGTCGTAAAAGTGCACTTTTACTGTAATGATTTTAGTGTTTTTAATTTTTTAACGATCTCTTATGAGTGATTAAGATTTCTGAAGATGGCAATTCATTGCTGAAACGCGTCATAAGACGAGAAAAATGAAGTCGCACGACGGATGTATGGTAAATATCTATTATATTAAAATTTCACTCGTCAGGGTCCAGGTTTCGAATCAGCGAACGGGAAAATCAGAACTGGTTATTTGAATAATAACGATCTTTTCTTAGTTTACCAAGCAATAACATTTTATTGATCATCTCTTGTTTTTTATATCCCTTTCATTTTCGTTGTGGAACCCTTTTCACAACCGCCCGGTTTTAAGCTGTATATGCGACTGGGGCGAATTGTACTTCGTTGAGTTCTTTGTTTCCATCACATGTTCGGCTCTGGAATGTTTCGTACGTGACATTTTCGTGTGAACGCTGGCCGACTCGTGCGTGCGTTCACGTGAGTACGCCCCCTTGTGATACTTAACATTCCCTCGCAAGGCTTGGTACCGCACTGACTGCAAAGTGTTAAAAAAATGTCAAGCGTTTGTGATCAAAATGTTGTTCAGCTTGAGTGGCTACTACTTTTTACAATTATTAAAGAATAAAATAAATCCCAATAGTTTGTCCTGTTACAATACCCCCTCAATGAGAGGTTTTATGCTGAAGCATAAAACTCATTGACACTCTCATACTTCCTAAAGGGATCAGCCAAGATATGTCGCCACAACCCCCTTTACGTTTTATTAAAAAAATCATGGTTAACTTACCCCTGGTCTAGTGACTGTGACCGCACCTGAATGACCTTACTGGACTTCTCTCTCGAGATCCCAACACCGCAAGGCCAGACAGGCACTTGACGCTCCTGATCTGACGCACAGGCCAGCTCAGGACCGCTGCCACAGCATCACCAGATACTGAAACATCAAATCAAAAAATCAAATAGTCGCCTTGTATAATACCATATCCCTAACTGATCTGGTTCCCCTTAGCTTTGCGCTGGTTTGCGTTAAGGAGCGCTGGTTTTCTTGACCTCGTAATATATAATCTTATATCTACTGCATAGACTTTCATTCTCTTAATTCGTTCCACATTTCATAAAAATTTTCGATTCCAATCAACAATAATTAATCCTTTCCCATTTTACAAGAAGAAGTATAAATCCTTACATTAACACAATAATATTTCAAAATACTTAAACACATTATCAAAAGATTAATCAATCAAATACACTTTATCTATATCCCCCTTCTTTTACAATTCTTAACCATTTCCCATTTATATCTAAAACATTTCAAAATCATTTAACATATTATAAAATATTATTATTAACAGATATTCTATTTATCCGGTGCTATTAATATTAATCACCCCCTTTCTCCTCCACACACACTATTGCCCCCCTAGACTGTTGCATCCAGTTGCCTCCACAAGGACTGAGGTGGAAGGAGTGAGCACTTTTTTCTTTTCTCTCACTCCCATCCTTGCTTCAGCGTTACAAGAAACTTCAGGGTAAGTACCCCTACTCATTATTTTACTATATGCCCCTAAGGTCTACCACCCCTATTTGGGTGAAAATAGCCTGTGTTCAAAATAATCTTAGATTCCCTGATTAAACCCCATTAAATTTCCAAATTACACCAATTTCAAAGGCAACCAACTATGGTCAGTTTTACAATAATGCTGCCCACAGCTGATTGTCGTCCAAAACCACGATCTGGGTTGGTAAGGCCAAGATCGCCCGAAATGTAGGGAATCGCATTTAAAACATGTTATACACAATAAAATTACATGTTTAGATTCCACATACATAATCAACATAATAAAACACAGTACACTCGTAATTAACATTGCGACTATTACATTAAAATAAACAATTCACATTTAAGTTTGACCAAAATTTACACACCTTACAGCTCTACTTTAGTTTCAAATTCTATTAAATCTTTCACTTGTTACATTTATTATTACATTTCAATTATGATTTTCTATTTAACATTTTCATCATCAGTTGGTTCGGGTGATTCTCCGTCATTCACAATGGTTTGAATTTATTGAATGGGCATTTATACATATAACCTTACTCACCTTCTTCCCTTCTAACAACCACTACTTACTCATATAGGTTGACACCAATCCCTCAATATTTATCTCCACCAATTTCCCTAATCTTACTTGAACATTCTCCTCTTACTACAAAAAACCTGATACCGTCTTTGTACCTAGGATGTGTGTTCCCTTCCCTTATACTCATTCCCTTATTAGTTCCTGCCCTCTCGCAGGTAACTCCGCCAAACCTCATTTAAAACTATTCACCCCCACCACAATGTCTTGCGTTGAGGACTCCTTACCACACCACCCTCTTTACAAAATTTCACCACCGCCTATTTACTCTCCCTTTACATTACTCTCACTTTCTCTACATACATGCACTCCCGCTACTGTGTCCCTACTACTACCCCGTTTCTGTATTACTTTTATTCCAGAAATTCTTATTTTGTCTAACACCTATTTAAAATTAACTCTGACTGACTTGAATGCCTTATTGAAATAATTATCACCCAAACTCCATCTTTTACCACGTTTTACACTAATATGCTCATTGAAAATTATATTAGAAAATTCATAACTACCTCAAATTAATTTAATCACCTAATTTAAAACCTTTTAAACTCATTTAATTTCATTATTAAAACATTAAACCTTTTACTTTACTTAAATTGCATTATAAAAGTCATACTTGCATATAGTCACTCATTCAATCAAATAAAACATGATTACTGTCATAGACTCTCCACTATAAACATTTATCACAACAATTATAACGTACATAACCATATGTACCTTCTGATACCTTATAATAACAATATAACTCAATACCTAAACACTTTTTTACTTTTACTCATTTACTATTTATTATAAAGTTTAAATCTCAGAAAACCCATTTAAATTTATTACCAAAATTCATCTATACAACGTTAACTACTTAATTAATTCATCTCAAATTATTTAATTCAATCAGTTTTTCAAAACAATTTCAATTCAGTTATTCTCATTATAAACTCCACAGTTATTCTCTTTATTTATTTAGTCTGGCAAAATATTATTATTATTATTATCAAATCAATTCCTACTGTATACGCACATTGTTTACCTAAAATACAAAATACAACATAATCTATTACACAAATACATTTAACATCAATACAAAAGTATATACAATCCACATTGTTATCTGTTATTATTTACTATAAATCATTTCACAATACAATCCATGTCAAAACCATACTATTCACATAATTAAATGTTCATAAACAACTGTTTAACCACCATCATCGAATAATAATCTGATTTTACGACTACACCATTCATTTACAATTACATACATATTGCTATTATAATTATAATGGTCATCATTACTTTTTTCCATTGTATCAATATAGTAATTACAAATATTATTGCATACTATCAATTCAAAATTCCTGTCGACATTGGGTATGGTAATTTCTCCTTTAGTATTTTCTGTTAAAGTCAGGTAAGTTACATTATCATCATCTACTGCTGTTACATCCGTTTCAACACAAGGTACGTACTCAATATAATTATCAGCTCTCTCTATACCTAACCTTGCTACTAATTCTTTATATCTTTTACCAAACTTAAATAACTTTATCTCCCCATCAACACACAACTCTCTCTCAAAATACCTCTCATCATACCGCCATTTCACACTTTCTCTACTAATCCATGCTGAGGGTACTGCTACATTAAAACACCTCCTGGCTTTTCCAGGAACCTCATTAAAATTCAAAGGACAATTTGAAGACACCATGTCTTCCAATAATAAGGGGCTCTTGCCCTTCAACAACAACAGTGAACACCTTGGTTCACAATAAACCCGGGGAAAATTTACCCCTGCAACCCCTCTACCTGTAAACTCTCTCTACACTTTCTCTCTAACTCATCAACACTCATCAGCATTCCATTATTACATTCTACTTCCACTAAAACTTTATCAGCATTCTCAGTATTCACCACCTTATTCTCTAACACCACTTTTTTAATTATACCATCATTTTTCTCACCGCTACTTACCGTATTATATGTTACCTGATCGTCTTTATTTTCATTTAATTGATCGGTCTCTTCACCACTCTCTACCCCCACTATAATCTCATAATTATCATTGATATTCAATATTTTATTCTCTAACGCTACCACTTCCACTATTTTACTTTCACTAACCCCTTCACTTACCTCGTTACTTCGTTTACTAGTGTCATCACTATTCTCTTTTACTTTATTTGTCTCTGGTTTCCGCAATAATTTCTCCCACTTTTTGTCCATCTCGTCAAACCGTTTATTCATCAATTCCTCCCTTTCCTCTAATTTTTTCTTAATCATTTGCAACATATCCATCGTATTCATCTAATAATCAGATACCCTCATATTATCATTATTTCCTTATTATCTACCATCTCAAAAATTTTATATATATATATATATTTTTTTTTTTCAAAATACTAACATATATGACACATACTTATTATCTAACAAGGTATTCTACTTACCCATACTACACATGATCACAACATAACCTTATCCTTGTACGTCTATTTTCACGTACATCAAAAAAAATTTTATTTTATTTCAAATAACCATTCTGCTCTTCCTAGTAGGCTTGTATTTATATAAATAATTTATATAAACATCTCTTTTCGGAAGCGCCACTTGTACAAGTGCTTACCTTTTTATAAATTAATAAATAGATTTTGTTTATTTACTATGCATTTAGGCTCTGTAGCGGCCATGTTGTTATCTGCCAACTTAAAATTTCATACATTTTAGGTTAGTTGTCTCCAAGTCGCTTATATTAATATAATAGATATTTACCATACATCCGTCGTGCGACTTCGTTTTTCTCGTCTTATGACGCGTTTCAGCAATGAATTGCCATCTTCAGGAATCTTAATCACTCATAAGAGATCGTTAAAAAATTAAAAACACTAAAATCATTACAGTAAAAGTGCACTTTTACGACATTGGAAACTCACAGACGCGAACATGAAATTTTATGTTTCTCGCGTGGACAATATCGATCGACTGCTTTCACGTGGACAATATCGATCAACTGATTCACTGTTTATATAGCCACTGATAAACCTGTTTTGCTTATTATAGCCCGTATGTACTGAGACTTTCCATTTACCGGCGCCCGTGTGCAAGTATTGCCGTGTCGTACAATATGTTATGTGAAAATGTAAGTTTATCATTCAAGACATAATCACTGTTGATTTTGACGGCTTTATATACTTCATATTCCTCAAGCGCGTCCATGTATTTTCCTTTCCTGCAGCAATGCAAGGGCTGGAAATTTGTCTCAAAATCACTGTAGTTATGATTACATAGTATCAGGTGCCTGGTAAAATTAGATGTTGTTTTATGTAATTCCCTTCTGGGAAGATGTTCGTTATATATTTCTTCAAACGGTCTGCCTGTTTGGCCTATGTAGAACATGTCGCATGAGCTACAATTCATCTTGTATACGCCGGTTCTTTTTCTTTCTGGTATACTGTTTTTCCGGCTAAGAAGTCTCTGAATGTTGTTATTTGTACGGAAAGTTACAATTACGTGGTGTTTCTTGAGTTCGTTGACTAGAATATTTGGTAAAATATTTGTGTAATCTGCAGATATGTATTTATTAACCGGAAGTGTGTTATCATTGTTCGACTTTTTTAATTTCTTCTCTTTGTGTTTACTTATTAATTTATCCACTAATGAACTTTTATATCCGTTAGCCGCTGCTATGTGCTTGATGGTATTAACCTCTTCATTGTAATCTTTTTCACTTAACGGTATAGTTAGCAATCTATGCACAAAACTATTGTAAGCTGCCATTTTATGCGAGGTGGGATGATATGAATCGGCATGAATTGTGATGTCCGTTGTTGTGGCCTTTCTATAGATTTTAAATTGAAGTTTTCCTTCGTTTTTTAAAATGGTTAAATCTAAGAAATTTAATTGATTTTCTTCTTCTATTTCAGATGTGAATTTAATCTTATGGTGTATTCTGTTTATGTGACTATTTAAGTTTTGTATTTGTCTTTTTGTTCCATTAAATATCATAAACGTATCATCGACGTATCTACAATAAAAAATGATTTTATTCTTGTATAATTTATTCGAAATTATGTTTATATTCTCATAATAATTTAAATATATATCAGCTAATAGTCCTGACAGTGGCGAACCCATAGCCAGACCGCCATCTTGCGTAAAAAACCCGTTGTCAAATGTAAAATAATTTTGTTCTAAGACGACCGTAAGTAGTTTTATAAGTTCGTTGATTTTTTGCATCCTAAGTTGAGCTACTTCCTTTAAATTGTTATTTACAATTTCTATAGTTTCCCTCACGGGGATATTAGTGTACAAATTAGTTACGTCTAATGATACCAATTTATATTGTGGTAGTATTTCTATCTTTTTAAGTTTTTCAACAAACTCATAACTGTTCTTTATAATGTAATTATTTGCTATCCTGATATTATTCTTAATTAAAGTCACTAACAATTTAGCAGCTTTGTATCCGGGAGCTGTGGTGTAGTTTATTACTGGTCTGATTGGTGTACTTTCTTTGTGGATTTTAGGTAGTCCTGTGAATTTTGGTGCCGTGGCATTAATTGGTTTTAAATATCTGCGTGTTTTCTCATCTAACAAAAAATTACATTGATTAATGGTGTTATTCAAAGTTTTTACATAAGCCTTTGTGGGATCCCGGTCTATTTTCTTAATATTATTATTATTTATGAAATCAAATACCTTTTGAGTATAATCTCTTTTCTGTATGACCACCAATGTGTCACCCTTATCTGCCTTACTTATAATTGCATCATTTTTCTCAAGTTTACTTTTTATGGTTTTAAGATTCATGATATCCTGCTTATATTTACTTTTTAAAAAATTGTTTTGACTTTTACATTTATTACTATTAATTGCGTTATTGAGTTTGTTGTTGATTAAAACCCTTGCTTCATTCTGTGCAACGGAACCATTTAATCTTTTAATTGCAGCTTCAGCATTAACGACCTCATGGACAATTTCGTTTGTCGTATTAAATCTCGGTACATTATATTTCAGACCTTTATTAAGCGTGTTTATTTCTTGGTTAGTGAACTCTATGTTGGTTGTATTCGTTACACGTTCATAAAACACATGTTTACATTCTATTGGTCTATTTTCTTTTTTATGCTGCGTACGATATAAATTTAGTATTTTCTTATTATGGGTTAATACTTTATGATAAAAATAATTGGATATTAAAGCGTTAATTTTGATCATGATAACATCTATAACTGCAGGGTGAATTTCCTTTAACATTTCTAAATGCGCTTTATAAAGATCCGTATTTAACCTATTTTTTTCTTTTTGTATAATTGTCTAATTTCTTGTGTTAACCACATTTTTTCTGCTATTTGTTTCGTCTTGAGTGCCGCCGGTGTTCTTGAATTAATATTTATGCGTGCATATTTTGGTACGATATTCATTTTTATACACATTTTATTAAATTTAATGTTTTGTGCAACTTTTAGCATTTTGATTTTAACATTTTTGTATTTGTAGACAACACTTGCCTGACGGGCTTCAATATAATACATTTTAGGTTAGTTGTCTCCAAGTCGCTTATATTAATATAATAGATATTTACCATTGATATCGATGCGAAAGCAGTCGATCGATATTGTCCACGCGAGAAACATAAACTTTCATGTTCGCGTCAGTGAGTTTCCAATGTCGTAAAAGTGCACTTTTACTGTAATGATTTTAGTGTTTTTAATTTTTTAACGATCTCTTATGAGTGATTAAGATTTCTGAAGATGGTAATTTGTTGCTGAAACGCGTCATAAGACGAGAAAAACGAAGACGCACGACGGATATATGGTAAATATCTATTATATTAATATAAGCGCCTTGGAGACAACTAACCTAAAATGTATTATATTGAAGCCCGTCAGGCAAGTGTTGTCTACAAATACAAAAATGTTAAAATCAAAATGCTAAAAGTTGCACAAAACATTAAATTTAATAAAATGTGTATAAAAATGAATATCGTACCAAAATATGCACGCATAAATATTAATTCAAGAACACCGGCGGCACTCAAGACGAAACAAATAGCAGAAAAAATGTGGTTAACACAAGAAATTAGACAATTATACAAAAAGAAAAATAGGTTAAATACGGATCTTTATAAAGCGCATTTAGAAATGTTAAAGGAAATTCACCCTGCAGTTATAGATGTTATCATGATCAAAATTAACGCTTTAATATCCAATTATTTTTATCATAAAGTATTAACCCATAATAAGAAAATACTAAATTTATATCGTACGCAGCATAAAAAAGAAAATAGACCAATAGAATGTAAACATGTGTTTTATGAACGTGTAACGAATACAACCAACATAGAGTTCACTAACCAAGAAATAAACACGCTTAATAAAGGTCTGAAATATAATGTACCGAGATTTAATACGACAAACGAAATTGTCCATGAGGTCGTTAATGCTGAAGCTGCAATTAAAAGATTAAATGGTTCCTTTGCACAGAATGAAGCAAGGGTTTTTATCAACAACAAACTCAATAATGCAATTAATAGTAATAAATGTAAAAGTCAAAACAATTTTTTAAAAAGTAAATATAAGCAGGATATCATGAATCTTAAAACCATAAAAAGTAAACTTGAGAAAAATGATGCAATTATAAGTAAGGCAGATAAGGGTGACACATTGGTGGTCATACAGAAAAGAGATTATACTCTAAAGGTATTTGATTTCATAAATAATAATAATATTAAGAAAATAGACCGGGATCCCACAAAGGCTTATGTAAAAACTTAGAATAACACCATTAATCAATGTAATTTTTTGTTAGATGAGAAAACACGCAGATATTTAAAACCAATTAATGCCACGGCACCAAAATTCACAGGACTACCTAAAATCCACAAGGAAAGTACACCAATCAGACCAGTAATAAACTACACCACAGCTCCCGGATACAAAGCTGCTAAATTGTTAGTGACTTTAATTAAGAATAATATCAGGATAGCAAATAATTACAGTATAAAGAACAGTTATGAGTTTGTTGAAAAACTTAAAAAGATAGAAATACTACCACAATATAAATTGGTATCATTAGACGTAACTAATTTGTACACTAATATCCCCGTGAGGGAAACTATAGAAATTGTAAATAACAATTTAAAGGAAGTAGCTCAACTTAGCATGCAAAAAATCAACGAACTTATAAAACTACTTACGGTCGTCTTAGAACAAAATTATTTTACATTTGACAACGGGTTTTTTACGCAAGATGACGGTCTGGCTATGGGTTCGCCACTGTCAGGACTATTAGCTGATATATATTTAAATTATTATGAGAATATAAACATAATTTCGAATAAATTATACAAGAATAAAATCATTTTTTATTGTAGATACGTCGATGATATGTTTATGATATTTAATGGAACAAAAAGACAAATACAAAACTTAAATAGTCACATAAACAGAATACACCATAAGATTAAATTCACATCTGAAATAGAAGAAGAAAATCAATTAAATTTCTTAGATTTAACCATTTTAAAAAACGAAGGAAAACTTCAATTTAAAATCTATAGAAAGGCCACAACAACGGACATCACAATTCATGCTGATTCATATCATCCCACCTCGCATAAAATGGCAGCATACAATAGTTTTGTGCATAGATTGCTAACTATACCGTTAAGTGAAAAAGATTACAATGAAGAGGTTAATACCATCAAGCACATAGCAGCGGCTAACGGATATAAAATTTCATTAGTGGATAAATTAATAAGTAAACACAAAGAGAAGAAATTAAAAAAGTCGAACAATGATAACACACTTCCGGTTAATAAATACATATCTGCAGATTACACAAATATTTTACCAAATATTCTAGTCAACGAACTCAAGAAACACCACGTAATTGTAACTTTCCGTACAAATAACAACATTCAGAGACTTCTTAGCCGGAAAAACAGTATACCAGAAAGAAAAAGAACCGGCGTATACAAGATGAATTGTAGCTCATGCGACATGTTCTACATAGGCCAAACAGGCAGACCGTTTGAAGAAATATATAACGAACATCTTCCCAGAAGGGAATTACATAAAACAACATCTAATTTTACCAGGCACCTGATACTATGTAATCATAACTACAGTGATTTTGAGACAAATTTCCAGCCCTTGCATTGCTGCAGGAAAGGAAAATACATGGACGCGCTTGAGGAATATGAAGTATATAAAGACGTCAAAATCAACAGTGATTATGTCTTGAATGATAAACTTACATTTTCACATAACATATTGTACGACACGGCAATACTTGCACACGGGCGCAGGTAAATGGAAAGTCTCAGTACATACGGGCTATAATAAGCAAAACAGGTTTATCAGTGGCTATATAAACAGTGAATCAGTTGATCGATATTGTCCACGCGAAAGCAGTAGATCGATATTGTCCATGCGAGAAACATAAACTTTCATGTTCGCGTCTGTGAGTTTCCAATGTCGTAAAAGTGCACTTTTACTGTAATGATTTTAGTGTTTTTAATTTTTTAACGATCTCTTATGAGTGATTAAGATTTCTGAAGATGGCAATTCATTGCTGAAACGCGTCATAAGACGAGAAAAATGAAGTCGCACGACGGATGTATGGTAAATATCTATTATATTAAAATTTCACTCGTCAGGGTCCAGGTTTCGAATCAGCGAACGGGAAAATCAGAACTGGTTATTTGAATAATAACGATCTTTTCTTAGTTTACCAAGCAATAACATTTTATTGATCATCTCTTGTTTTTTATATCCCTTTCATTTTCGTTGTGGAACCCTTTTCACAACCGCCCGGTTTTAAGCTGTATATGCGACTGGGGCGAATTGTACTTCGTTGAGTTCTTTGTTTCCATCACATGTTCGGCTCTGGAATGTTTCGTACGTGACATTTTCGTGTGAACGCTGGCCGACTCGTGCGTGCGTTCACGTGAGTACGCCCCCTTGTGATACTTAACATTCCCTCGCAAGGCTTGGTACCGCACTGACTGCAAAGTGTTAAAAAAATGTCAAGCGTTTGTGATCAAAATGTTGTTCAGCTTGAGTGGCTACTACTTTTTACAATTATTAAAGAATAAAATAAATCCCAATAGTTTGTCCTGTTACAATACCCCCTCAATGAGAGGTTTTATGCTGAAGCATAAAACTCTCATTGACACTCTCATACTTCCTAAAGGGATCAGCCAAGATATGTCGCCACAACCCCCTTTACGTTTTATTAAAAAAATCATGGTTAACTTACCCCTGGTCTAGTGACTGTGACCGCACCTGAATGACCTTACTGGACTTCTCTCTCGAGATCCCAACACCGCAAGGCCAGACAGGCACTTGACGCTCCTGATCTGACGCACAGGCCAGCTCAGGACCGCTGCCACAGCATCACCAGATACTGAAACATCAAATCAAAAAATCAAATAGTCGCCTTGTATAATACCATATCCCTAACTGATCTGGTTCCCCTTAGCTTTGCGCTGGTTTGCGTTAAGGAGCGCTGGTTTTCTTGACCTCGTAATATATAATCTTATATCTACTGCATAGACTTTCATTCTCTTAATTCGTTCCACATTTCATAAAAATTTTCGATTCCAATCAACAATAATTAATCCTTTCCCATTTTACAAGAAGAAGTATAAATCCTTACATTAACACAATAATATTTCAAAATACTTAAACACATTATCAAAAGATTAATCAATCAAATACACTTTATCTATATCCCCCTTCTTTTACAATTCTTAACCATTTCCCATTTATATCTAAAACATTTCAAAATCATTTAACATATTATAAAATATTATTATTAACAGATATTCTATTTATCCGGTGCTATTAATATTAATCACCCCCTTTCTCCTCCACACACACTATTGCCCCCCTAGACTGTTGCATCCAGTTGCCTCCACAAGGACTGAGGTGGAAGGAGTGAGCACTTTTTTCTTTTCTCTCACTCCCATCCTTGCTTCAGCGTTACAAGAAACTTCAGGGTAAGTACCCCTACTCATTATTTTACTATATGCCCCTAAGGTCTACCACCCCTATTTGGGTGAAAATAGCCTGTGTTCAAAATAATCTTAGATTCCCTGATTAAACCCCATTAAATTTCCAAATTACACCAATTTCAAAGGCAACCAACTATGGTCAGTTTTACAATAATGCTGCCCACAGCTGATTGTCGTCCAAAACCACGATCTGGGTTGGTAAGGCCAAGATCGCCCGAAATGTAGGGAATCGCATTTAAAACATGTTATACACAATACAATTACATGTTTAGATTCCTACCCACATACATAATCAACATAATAAAACACAGTACACTCGTAATTAACATTGCGACTATTACATTAAAATAAACAATTCACATTTAAGTTTGACCAAAATTTACACACCTTACAGCTCTACTTTAGTTTCAAATTCTATTAAATCTTTCACTTGTTACATTTATTATTACATTTCAATTATGATTTTCTATTTAACATTTTCATCATCAGTTGGTTCGGGTGATTCTCCGTCATTCACAATGGTTTGAATTTATTGAATGGGCATTTATACATATAACCTTACTCACCTTCTTCCCTTCTAACAACCACTACTTACTCATATAGGTTGACACCAATCCCTCAATATTTATCTCCACCAATTTCCCTAATCTTACTTGAACATTCTCCTCTTACTACAAAAAACCTGATACCGTCTTTGTACCTAGGATGTGTGTTCCCTTCCCTTATACTCATTCCCTTATTAGTTCCTGCCCTCTCGCAGGTAACTCCGCCAAACCTCATTTAAAACTATTCACCCCCACCACAATGTCTTGCGTTGAGGACTCCTTACCACACCACCCTCTTTACAAAATTTCACCACCGCCTATTTACTCTCCCTTTACATTACTCTCACTTTCTCTACATACATGCACTCCCGCTACTGTGTCCCTACTACTACCCCGTTTCTGTATTACTTTTATTCCAGAAATTCTTATTTTGTCTAACACCTATTTAAAATTAACTCTGACTGACTTGAATGCCTTATTGAAATAATTATCACCCAAACTCCATCTTTTACCACGTTTTACACTAATATGCTCATTGAAAATTATATTAGAAAATTCATAACTACCTCAAATTAATTTAATCACCTAATTTAAAACCTTTTAAACTCATTTAATTTCATTATTAAAACATTAAACATTTTACTTTACTTAAATTGCATTATAAAAGTCATACTTGCATATAGTCACTCATTCAATCAAATAAAACATGATTACTGTCATAGACTCTCCACTATAAACATTTATCACAACAATTATAACGTACATAACCATATGTACCTTCTGATACCTTATAATAACAATATAACTCAATACCTAAACACTTTTTTACTTTTACTCATTTACTATTTATTATAAAGTTTAAATCTCAGAAAACCCATTTAAATTTATTACCAAAATTCATCTATACAACGTTAACTACTTAATTAATTCATCTCAAATTATTTAATTCAATCAGTTTTTCAAAACAATTTCAATTCAGTTATTCTCATTATAAACTCCACAGTTATTCTCTTTATTTATTTAGTCTGGCAAAATATTATTATTATTATTATCAAATCAATTCCTACTGTATACGCACATTGTTTACCTAAAATACAAAATACAACATAATCTATTACACAAATACATTTAACATCAATACAAAAGTATATACAATCCACATTGTTATCTGTTATTATTTACTATAAATCATTTCACAATACAATCCATGTCAAAACCATACTATTCACATAATTAAATGTTCATAAACAACTGTTTAACCACCATCATCGAATAATAATCTGATTTTACGACTACACCATTCATTTACAATTACATACATATTGCTATTATAATTATAATGGTCATCATTACTTTTTTCCATTGTATCAATATAGTAATTACAAATATTATTGCATACTATCAATTCAAAATTCCTGTCGACATTGGGTATGGTAATTTCTCCTTTAGTATTTTCTGTTAAAGTCAGGTAAGTTACATTATCATCATCTACTGCTGTTACATCCGTTTCAACACAAGGTACGTACTCAATATAATTATCAGCTCTCTCTATACCTAACCTTGCTACTAATTCTTTATATCTTTTACCAAACTTAAATAACTTTATCTCCCCATCAACACACAACTCTCTCTCAAAATACCTCTCATCATACCGCCATTTCACACTTTCTCTACTAATCCATGCTGAGGGTACTGCTACATTAAAACACCTCCTGGCTTTTCCAGGAACCTCATTAAAATTCAAAGGACAATTTGAAGACACCATGTCTTCCAATAATAAGGGGCTCTTGCCCTTCAACAACAACAGTGAACACCTTGGTTCACAATAAACCCGGGGAAAATTTACCCCCTGCAACCCCTCTACCTGTAAACTCTCTCTACACTTTCTCTCTAACTCATCAACACTCATCAGCATTCCATTATTACATTCTACTTCCACTAAAACTTTATCAGCATTCTCAGTATTCACCACCTTATTCTCTAACACCACTTTTTTAATTATACCATCATTTTTCTCACCGCTACTTACCGTATTATATGTTACCTGATCGCCTTTATTTTCATTTAATTGATCGGTCTCTTCACCACTCTCTACCCCCACTATAATCTCATAATTATCATTGATATTCAATATTTTATTCTCTAACGCTACCACTTCCACTATTTTACTTTCACTAACCCCTTCACTTACCTCGTTACTTCGTTTACTAGTGTCATCACTATTCTCTTTTACTTTATTTGTCTCTGGTTTCCGCAATAATTTCTCCCACTTTTTGTCCATCTCGTCAAACCGTTTATTCATCAATTCCTCCCTTTCCTCTAATTTTTTCTTAATCATTTGCAACATATCCATCGTATTCATCTAATAATCAGATACCCTCATATTATCATTATTTCCTTATTATCTACCATCTCAAAAATTTTATATATATATATATATTTTTTTCAAAATACTAACATATATGACACATACTTATTATCTAACAAGGTATTCTACTTACCCATACTACACATGATCACAACATAACCTTATCCTTGTACGTCTATTTTCACGTACATCAAAAAAAATTTTATTTTATTTCAAATAACCATTCTGCTCTTCCTAGTAGGCTTGTATTTATATAAATAATTTATATAAACATCTCTTTTCGGAAGCGCCACTTGTACAAGTGCTTACCTTTTTATAAATTAATAAATAGATTTTGTTTATTTACTATGCATTTAGGCTCTGTAGCGGCCATGTTGTTATCTGCCAACTTAAAATTTCATACATTTTAGGTTAGTTGTCTCCAAGTCGCTTATATTAATATAATAGATATTTACCATACATCCGTCGTGCGACTTCGTTTTTCTCGTCTTATGACGCGTTTCAGCAATGAATTGCCATCTTCAGGAATCTTAATCACTCATAAGAGATCGTTAAAAAATTAAAAACACTAAAATCATTAAAGTAAAAGTGCACTTTTACGACATTGGAAACTCACAGACGCGAACATGAAATTTTATGTTTCTCGCGTGGACAATATCGATCGACTGCTTTCACGTGGACAATATCGATCAACTGATTCACTGTTTATATAGCCACTGATAAACCTGTTTTGCTTATTATAGCCCGTATGTACTGAGACTTTCCATTTACCGGCGCCCGTGTGCAAGTATTGCCGTGTCGTACAATATGTTATGTGAAAATGTAAGTTTATCATTCAAGACATAATCACTGTTGATTTTGACGGCTTTATATACTTTATATTCCTCAAGCGCGTCCATGTATTTTCCTTTCCTGCAGCAATGCAAGGGCTGGAAATTTGTCTCAAAATCACTGTAGTTATGATTACATAGTATCAGGTGCCTGGTAAAATTAGATGTTGTTTTATGTAATTCCCTTCTGGGAAGATGTTCGTTATATATTTCTTCAAACGGTCTGCCTGTTTGGCCTATGTAGAACATGTCGCATGAGCTACAATTCATCTTGTATACGCCGGTTCTTTTTCTTTCTGGTATACTGTTTTTCCGGCTAAGAAGTCTCTGAATGTTGTTATTTGTACGGAAAGTTACAATTACGTGGTGTTTCTTGAGTTCGTTGACTAGAATATTTGGTAAAATATTTGTGTAATCTGCAGATATGTATTTATTAACCGGAAGTGTGTTATCATTGTTCGACTTTTTTAATTTCTTCTCTTTGTGTTTACTTATTAATTTATCCACTAATGAACTGTTATATCCGTTAGCCGCTGCTATGTGCTTGATGGTATTAACCTCTTCATTGTAATCTTTTTCACTTAACGGTATAGTTAGCAAACTATGCACAAAACTATTGTAAGCTGCCATTTTATGCGAGGTGGGATGATATGAATCGGCATGAATTGTGATGTCCGTTGTTGTGGCCTTTCTATAGATTTTAAATTGAAGTTTTCCTTCGTTTTTTAAAATGGTTAAATCTAAGAAATTTAATTGATTTTCTTCTTCTATTTCAGATGTGAATTTAATCTTATGGTGTATTCTGTTTATGTGACTATTTAAGTTTTGTATTTGTCTTTTTGTTCCATTAAATATCATAAACGTATCATCGACGTATCTACAATAAAAAATGATTTTATTCTTGTATAATTTATTCGAAATTATGTTTATATTCTCATAATAATTTAAATATATATCAGCTAATAGTCCTGACAGTGGCGAACCCATAACCAGACCGCCATCTTGCGTAAAAAACCCGTTGTCAAATGTAAAATAATTTTGTTCTAAGACGACCGTAAGTAGTCTTATAAGTTCGTTGATTTTTTGCATGCTAAGTTGAGCTACTTCCTTTAAATTGTTATTTACAATTTCTATAGTTTCCCTCACGGGGATATTAGTGTTCAAATTAGTTACGTCTAATGATACCAATTTATATTGTGGTAGTATTTCTATCTTTTTAAGTTTTTCAACAAACTCATAACTGTTCTTTATAATGTAATTATTTGCTATCCTGATATTATTCTTAATTAAAGTCACTAACAATTTAGCAGCTTTGTATCCGGGAGCTGTGGTGTAGTTTATTACTGGTCTGATTGGTGTACTTTCTTTGTGGATTTTAGGTAGTCCTGTGAATTTTGGTGCCGTGGCATTAATTGGTTTTAAATATCTGCGTGTTTTCTCATCTAACAAAAAATTACATTGATTAATGGTGTTATTCAAAGTTTTTACATAAGCCTTTGTGGGATCCCGGTCTATTTTCTTAATATTATTATTATTTATGAAATCAAATACCTTTTGAGTATAATCTCTTTTCTGTATGACCACCAATGTGTCACCCTTATCTGCCTTACTTATAATTGCATCATTTTTCTCAAGTTTACTTTTTATGGTTTTAAGATTCATGATATCCTGCTTATATTTACTTTTTAAAAAATTGTTTTGACTTTTACATTTATTACTATTAATTGCGTTATTGAGTTTGTTGTTGATTAAAACCCTTGCTTCATTCTGTGCAACGGAACCATTTAATCTTTTAATTGCAGCTTCAGCATTAACGACCTCATGGACAATTTCGTTTGTCGTATTAAATCTCGGTACATTATATTTCAGACCTTTATTAAGCGTGTTTATTTCTTGGTTAGTGAACTCTATGTTGGTTGTATTCGTTACACGTTCATAAAACACATGTTTACATTCTATTGGTCTATTTTCTTTTTTATGCTGCGTACGATATAAATTTAGTATTTTCTTATTATGGGTTAATACTTTATGATAAAAATAATTGGATATTAAAGCGTTAATTTTGATCATGATAACATCTATAACTGCAGGGTGAATTTCCTTTAACATTTCTAAATGCGCTTTATAAAGATCCGTATTTAACCTATTTTTCTTTTTGTATAATTGTCTAATTTCTTGTGTTAACCACATTTTTTCTGCTATTTGTTTCGTCTTGAGTGCCGCCGGTGTTCTTGAATTAATATTTATGCGTGCATATTTTGGTACGATATTCATTTTTATACACATTTTATTAAATTTAATGTTTTGTGCAACTTTTAGCATTTTGATTTTAACATTTTTGTATTTGTAGACAACACTTGCCTGACGGGCTTCAATATAATACATTTTAGGTTAGTTGTCTCCAAGTCGCTTATATTAATATAATAGATATTTACCATTGATATCGATGCGAAAGCAGTCGATCGATATTGTCCACGCGAGAAACATAAACTTTCATGTTCGCGTCTGTGAGTTTCCAATGTCGTAAAAGTGCACTTTTACTGTAATGATTTTAGTGTTTTTAATTTTTTAACGATCTCTTATGAGTGATTAAGATTTCTGAAGATGGTAATTTGTTGCTGAAACGCGTCATAAGACGAGAAAAACGAAGACGCACGACGGATATATGGTAAATATCTATTATATTAATATAAGCGCCTTGGAGACAACTAACCTAAAATGTATTATATTGAAGCCCGTCAGGCAAGTGTTGTCTACAAATACAAAAATGTTAAAATCAAAATGCTAAAAGTTGCACAAAACATTAAATTTAATAAAATGTGTATAAAAATGAATATCGTACCAAAATATGCACGCATAAATATTAATTCAAGAACACCGGCGGCACTCAAGACGAAACAAATAGCAGAAAAAATGTGGTTAACACAAGAAATTAGACAATTATACAAAAAGAAAAATAGGTTAAATACGGATCTTTATAAAGCGCATTTAGAAATGTTAAAGGAAATTCACCCTGCAGTTATAGATGTTATCATGATCAAAATTAACGCTTTAATATCCAATTATTTTTATCATAAAGTATTAACCCATAATAAGAAAATACTAAATTTATATCGTACGCAGCATAAAAAAGAAAATAGACCAATAGAATGTAAACATGTGTTTTATGAACGTGTAACGAATACAACCAACATAGAGTTCACTAACCAAGAAATAAACACGCTTAATAAAGGTCTGAAATATAATGTACCGAGATTTAATACGACAAACGAAATTGTCCATGAGGTCGTTAATGCTGAAGCTGCAATTAAAAGATTAAATGGTTCCGTTGCACAGAATGAAGCAAGGGTTTTTATCAACAACAAACTCAATAATGCAATTAATAGTAATAAATGTAAAAGTCAAAACAATTTTTTAAAAAGTAAATATAAGCAGGATATCATGAATCTTAAAACCATAAAAAGTAAACTTGAGAAAAATGATGCAATTATAAGTAAGGCAGATAAGGGTGACACATTGGTGGTCATACAGAAAAGAGATTATACTCAAAAGGTATTTGATTTCATAAATAATAATAATATTAAGAAAATAGACCGGGATCCCACAAAGGCTTATGTAAAAACTTTGAATAACACCATTAATCAATGTAATTTTTTGTTAGATGAGAAAACACGCAGATATTTAAAACCAATTAATGCCACGGCACCAAAATTCACAGGACTACCTAAAATCCACAAGGAAAGTACACCAATCAGACCAGTAATAAACTACACCACAGCTCCCGGATACAAAGCTGCTAAATTGTTAGTGACTTTAATTAAGAATAATATCAGGATAGCAAATAATTACAGTATAAAGAACAGTTATGAGTTTGTTGAAAAACTTAAAAAGATAGAAATACTACCACAATATAAATTGGTATCATTAGACGTAACTAATTTGTACACTAATATCCCCGTGAGGGAAACTATAGAAATTGTAAATAACAATTTAAAGGAAGTAGCTCAACTTAGCATGCAAAAAATCAACGAACTTATAAAACTACTTACGGTCGTCTTAGAACAAAATTATTTTACATTTGACAACGGGTTTTTTACGCAAGATGACGGTCTGGCTATGGGTTCGCCACTGTCAGGACTATTAGCTGATATATATTTAAATTATTATGAGAATATAAACATAATTTCGAATAAATTATACAAGAATAAAATCATTTTTTATTGTAGATACGTCGATGATATGTTTATGATATTTAATGGAACAAAAAGACAAATACAAAACTTAAATAGTCACATAAACAGAATACACCATAAGATTAAATTCACATCTGAAATAGAAGAAGAAAATCAATTAAATTTCTTAGATTTAACCATTTTAAAAAACGAAGGAAAACTTCAATTTAAAATCTATAGAAAGGCCACAACAACGGACATCACAATTCATGCTGATTCATATCATCCCACCTCGCATAAAATGGCAGCTTACAATAGTTTTGTGCATAGATTGCTAACTATACCGTTAAGTGAAAAAGATTACAATGAAGAGGTTAATACCATCGAGCACATAGCAGCGGCTAACGGATATAAAAGTTCATTAGTGGATAAATTAATAAGTAAACACAAAGAGAAGAAATTAAAAAAGTCGAACAATGATAACACACTTCCGGTTAATAAATACATATCTGCAGATTACACAAATATTTTACCAAATATTCTAGTCAACGAACTCAAGAAACACCACGTAATTGTAACTTTCCGTACAAATAACAACATTCAGAGACTTCTTAGCCGGAAAAACAGTATACCAGAAAGAAAAAGAACCGGCGTATACAAGATGAATTGTAGCTCATGCGACATGTTCTACATAGGCCAAACAGGCAGACCGTTTGAAGAAATATATAACGAACATCTTCCCAGAAGGGAATTACATAAAACAACATCTAATTTTACCAGGCACCTGATACTATGTAATCATAACTACAGTGATTTTGAGACAAATTTCCAGCCCTTGCATTGCTGCAGGAAAGGAAAATACATGGACGCGCTTGAGGAATATGAAGTATATAAAGCCGTCAAAATCAACAGTGATTATGTCTTGAATGATAAACTTACATTTTCACATAACATATTGTACGACACGGCAATACTTGCACACGGGCGCAGGTAAATGGAAAGTCTCAGTACATACGGGCTATAATAAGCAAAACAGGTTTATCAGTGGCTATATAAACAGTGAATCAGTTGATCGATATTGTCCACGCGAAAGCAGTAGATCGATATTGTCCATGCGAGAAACATAAACTTTCATGTTCGCGTCTGTGAGTTTCCAATGTCGTAAAAGTGCACTTTTACTGTAATGATTTTAGTGTTTTTAATTTTTTAACGATCTCTTATGAGTGATTAAGATTTCTGAAGATGGCAATTTGTTGCTGAAACGCGTCATAAGACGAGAAAAATGAAGTCGCACGACGGATGTATGGTAAATATCTATTATATTAAAATTTCACTCGTCAGGGTCCAGGTTTCGAATCAGCGAACGGGAAAATCAGAACTGGTTATTTGAATAATAACGATCTTTTCTTAGTTTACCAAGCAATAACATTTTATTGATCATCTCTTGTTTTTTATATCCCTTTCATTTTCGTTGTGGAACCCTTTTCACAACCGCCCGGTTTTAAGCTGTATATGCGACTGGGGCGAATTGTACTGCGTTGAGTTCTTTGTTTCCATCACATGTTCGGCTCTGGAATGTTTCGTACGTGACATTTTCGTGTGAACGCTGGCCGACTCGTGCGTGCGTTCACGTGAGTACGCCCCCTTGTGATACTTAACATTCCCTCGCAAGGCTTGGTACCGCACTGACTGCAAAGTGTTAAAAAAATGTCAAGCGTTTGTGATCAAAATGTTGTTCAGCTTGAGTGGCTACTACTTTTTACAATTATTAAAGAATAAAATAAATCCCAATAGTTTGTCCTGTTACAATACCCCCTCAATGAGAGGTTTTATGCTGAAGCATAAAACTCTCATTGACACTCTCATACTTCCTAAAGGGATCAGCCAAGATATGTCGCCACAACCCCCTTTACGTTTTATTAAAAAAATCATGGTTAACTTACCCCTGGTCTAGTGACTGTGACCGCACCTGAATGACCTTACTGGACTTCTCTCTCGAGATCCCAACACCGCAAGGCCAGACAGGCACTTGACGCTCCTGATCTGACGCACAGGCCAGCTCAGGACCGCTGCCACAGCATCACCAGATACTGAAACATCAAATCAAAAAATCAAATAGTCGCCTTGTATAATACCATATCCCTAACTGATCTGGTTCCCCTTAGCTTTGTGCTGGTTTGCGTTAAGGAGCGCTGGTTTTCTTGACCTCGTAATATATAATCTTATATCTACTGCATAGACTTTCATTCTCTTAATTCGTTCCACATTTCATAAAAATTTTCGATTCCAATCAACAATAATTAATCCTTTCCCATTTTACAAGAAGAAGTATAAATCCTTACATTAACACAATAATATTTCAAAATACTTAAACACATTATCAAAAGATTAATCAATCAAATACACTTTATCTATATCCCCCTTCTTTTACAATTCTTAACCATTTCCCATTTATATCTAAAACATTTCAAAATCATTTAACATATTATAAAATATTATTATTAACAGATATTCTATTTATCCGGTGCTATTAATATTAATCACCCCCTTTCTCCTCCACACACTATTGCCCCCCTGGACTGTTGCATCCAGTTGCCTCCACAAGGACTGAGGTGGAAGGAGTGAGCACTTTTTTCTTTTCTCTCACTCCCATCCTTGCTTCAGCGTTACAAGAAACTTCAGGGTAAGTACCCCTACTCATTATTTTACTATATGCCCCTAAGGTCTACCACCCCTATTTGGGTGAAAATAGCCTGTGTTCAAAATAATCTTAGATTCCCTGATTAAACCCCATTAAATTTCCAAATTACACCAATTTCAAAGGCAACCAACTATGGTCAGTTTTACAATAATGCTGCCCACAGCTGATTGTCGTCCAAAACCACGATCTGGGTTGGTAAGGCCAAGATCGCCCGAAATGTAGGGAATCGCATTTAAAACATGTTATACACAATACAATTACATGTTTAGATTCCTACCCACATACATAATCAACATAATAAAACACAGTACACTCGTAATTAACATTGCGACTATTACATTAAAATAAACAATTCACATTTAAGTTTGACCAAAATTTACACACCTTACAGCTCTACTTTAGTTTCAAATTCTATTAAATCTTTCACTTGTTACATTTATTATTACATTTCAATTATGATTTTCTATTTAACATTTTCATCATCAGTTGGTTCGGGTGATTCTCCGTCATTCACAATGGTTTGAATTTATTGAATGGGCATTTATACATATAACCTTACTCACCTTCTTCCCTTCTAACAACCACTACTTACTCATATAGGTTGACACCAATCCCTCAATATTTATCTCCACCAATTTCCCTAATCTTACTTGAACATTCTCCTCTTACTACAAAAAACCTGATACCGTCTTTGTACCTAGGATGTGTGTTCCCTTCCCTTATACTCATTCCCTTATTAGTTCCTGCCCTCTCGCAGGTAACTCCGCCAAACCTCATTTAAAACTATTCACCCCCACCACAATGTCTTGCGTTGAGGACTCCTTACCACACCACCCTCTTTACAAAATTTCACCACCGCCTATTTACTCTCCCTTTACATTACTCTCACTTTCTCTACATACATGCACTCCCGCTACTGTGTCCCTACTACTACCCCGTTTCTGTATTACTTTTATTCCAGAAATTCTTATTTTGTCTAACACCTATTTAAAATTAACTCTGACTGACTTGAATGCCTTATTGAAATAATTATCACCCAAACTCCATCTTTTACCACGTTTTACACTAATATGCTCATTGAAAATTATATTAGAAAATTCATAACTACCTCAAATTAATTTAATCACCTAATTTAAAACCTTTTAAACTCATTTAATTTCATTATTAAAACATTAAACATTTTACTTTACTTAAATTGCATTATAAAAGTCATACTTGCATATAGTCACTCATTCAATCAAATAAAACATGATTACTGTCATAGACTCTCCACTATAAACATTTATCACAACAATTATAACGTACATAACCATATGTACCTTCTGATACCTTATAATAACAATATAACTCAATACCTAAACACTTTTTTACTTTTACTCATTTACTATTTATTATAAAGTTTAAATCTCAGAAAACCCATTTAAATTTATTACCAAAATTCATCTATACAACGTTAACTACTTAATTAATTCATCTCAAATTATTTAATTCAATCAGTTTTTCAAAACAATTTCAATTCAGTTATTCTCATTATAAACTCCACAGTTATTCTCTTTATTTATTTAGTCTGGCAAAATATTATTATTATTATTATCAAATCAATTCCTACTGTATACGCACGTTGTTTACCTAAAATACAAAATACAACATAATCTATTACACAAATACATTTAACATCAATACAAAAGTATATACAATCCACATTGTTATCTGTTATTATTTACTATAAATCATTTCACAATACAATCCATGTCAAAACCATACTATTCACATAATTAAATGTTCATAAACAACTGTTTAACCACCATCATCGAATAATAATCTGATTTTACGACTACACCATTCATTTACAATTACATACATATTGCTATTATAATTATAATGGTCATCATTACTTTTTTCCATTGTATCAATATAGTAATTACAAATATTATTGCATACTATCAATTCAAAATTCCTGTCGACATTGGGTATGGTAATTTCTCCTTTAGTATTTTCTGTTAAAGTCAGGTAAGTTACATTATCATCATCTACTGCTGTTACATCCGTTTCAACACAAGGTACGTACTCAATATAATTATCAGCTCTCTCTATACCTAACCTTGCTACTAATTCTTTATATCTTTTACCAAACTTAAATAACTTTATCTCCCCATCAACACACAACTCTCTCTCAAAATACCTCTCATCATACCGC
This sequence comes from Magicicada septendecula, assembly GCA_034769895.1. Classification (NCBI taxonomy): domain Eukaryota; kingdom Metazoa; phylum Arthropoda; class Insecta; order Hemiptera; family Cicadidae; genus Magicicada; species Magicicada septendecula. Next base: position 296,455,469 of record CM068373.1, on the reverse strand, counting down.
CATTTCACACTTTCTCTACTAATCCATGCTGAGGGTACTGCTACATTAAAACACCTCCTGGCTTTTCCAGGAACCTCATTAAAATTCAAAGGACAATTTGAAGACACCATGTCTTCCAATAATAAGGGGCTCTTGCCCTTCAACAACAACAGTGAACACCTTGGTTCACAATAAACCCGGGGAAAATTTACCCCCTGCAACCCCTCTACCTGTAAACTCTCTCTACACTTTCTCTCTAACTCATCAACACTCATCAGCATTCCATTATTACATTCTACTTACACTAAAACTTTATCAGCATTCTCAGTATTCACCACCTTATTCTCTAACACCACTTTTTTAATTATACCATCATTTTTCTCACCGCTACTTACCGTATTATATGTTACCTGATTGTCTTTATTTTCATATAATTGATCGGTCTCTTCACCACTCTCTACCCCCACTATAATCTCATAATTATCATTGATATTCAATATTTTATTCTCTAACGCTACCACTTCCACTATTTTACTTTCACTAACCCCTTCACTTACCTCGTTACTTCGTTTACTAGTGTCATCACTATTCTCTTTTACTTTATTTGTCTCTGGTTTCCGCAATAATTTCTCCCACTTTTTGTCCATCTCGTCAAACCGTTTATTCATCAATTCCTCCCTTTCCTCCAATTTTTTCTTAATCATTTGCAACATATCCATCGTATTCATCTTATAATCAGATACCCTCATATTATCATTATTTCCTTATTATCTACCATCTCAAAAATTGTATATATATATATTTTTTTTTTCAAAATGCTAACATATATGACACATACTTATTATCTAACAAGGTATTCTACTTACCCATACTACACATGATCACAACATAACCTTATCCTTGTACGTCTATTTCCACGTTGTAACGAATAGTTCTGGTCGTCTCTGTAAAATGTGAACCAGTTTTGTATGTGTATAAGGTGTTAGTACGTTCGTCTCGCACTGGCGTTGTTACATTAATTTTTCGCTAAAGATGTCCGTAGCGTTGCGGTAATCACCAGTATAACACGGCAGTAACCTTACCTGTTTATAATTATAGGGGTGTGTTAATCCCAGGTGGCGCCAAATTGTTTATTAAAACAATTAAAACTACTGGATAATGTGTTTTGAACGGTGACGGTCGGGGCGTTCAAATAATTCCTGCTCGTACGGCCGTCTGGATTGTATCGACAGCTGTGCAAATGACGACTTGATCGCTGCTCATCAAACCTAGTCTTCATAAATAAACACAAATAATGTAATGCACTCCCTACGAAATAATAACAACGGTTACTCCCTGTAGTAGTTATTTTTTAATGGGTGATAATTAAAATATTCAATCTGACAATTATATTATAATAAATCTGCGCCAACTTTGTACATGAAACACTTCTTCCTCAAGGTTGACGAAAAAATCGATTACGGAACGTTCAGCACCAGTATGGCTGTGTAACGTTTAGTTATTACAATTATTGTCGTTCCAAAATCGTGGATTCTTGTGATTATGAGCTAAAGAATTCCTATGGTTACAATAAAAATATTTTACCTTACTCTAAGTGTATATAAATAATAATGTGTGATGTTACAATCTGTTCTGTAGTGTCGTTAAATGTGTTTTGAAAGTTCATGTTTAAATAGTAGGTTATATTTTATGTTAACAAATTTTCAGTGAGTTTTATTTTACTTAAATAATCTGTGAAAGAGAAATATTCGGTTTATAGTGAGATAAATTTACCTTTAGTAAAAATTTAGAGTGATTAGGTTTTTGGAAATAGGTAATTCAATTGTACTTAACACATGGCGTTTTCATTCACTGGTTCGGAATAAGATTGGGCTGCAATAAGTTCTAGTTTCTTTAATTTTTGGACTTCATTAGGTCGGGCGTCCTTTTCATAGAGTATCTGGTCATACTTTTCTGTTAATTTTCAGTTTCAATTATCCTGGATCTTGAGTGGACTGCTATAAATGGGTCGTCTGCTTCTTATACCGTCATGGTTATGACCTTCGATTACTGTTTTACATTATTTTATTAGAAAATCGGTCTTCCAAACATTGGCTTCTGTACTGCTTGACTGACGCTTCACAAGTAACGGTATTCAACGGTAATTTTTGCCTTCAACCGTCGTTTCTATGGTAACTGAATTATTTTGATTGGCTGATTTTGATATGATACATTGTTATCAAAATTCGAATTCTTCGTATATCTTCTGACTGCTGTTATTCCTCCTCGTATATCTTCCTTCCTGGTTATTAAATATTGTCACTATAGTATGTATTTCCTTTCATAGATTATTTTGATACCACACAAGTTTGGGTAATTTTAGATTTTATGTTTTTACAATTATGTAATACTTGTTAATTACATTTCTTTTTGTATACAAATGCTTATTATAATATTTTGTTTTACAAATGATTTACAATTTATTCTTGGTGAATCCTTCACCTCGGATTTGCTAATTTCTTTGTTAATTTGTTATAATTTGTATTTGTTTGTTTCTGACAGTCGGCATTTTCATAGGCCTAAGTAGCCATTATGGTATTTGACTTATTTCATTTAAATTACATTTCATTTCAGCCTAATGGGCTTTATTTTGTTATTATAATTGGTTGTGTTGTGTTTTGAGTCTGTTTATGTGTTATTATTATGTCACTATTATTTTATACACAATTATTTACTCTTTGGTTTCGATGTTTTCTAGTCATACATTTCTTAATGTTTTATTTATTTCCTTTGCCAATAATAACAAGTTGGCTATTATTTACTACTTTTTTGATCTTATTTAAATATAACATGTAGGCCTATGGTCTGTATGGTTCTTACAGCCATATCCAATTCCTAAACTTGATTGAATAATTATTTAACTAACTTATTATTTGCTAATCTTTGTTCACAATACATCTTATTTTATATTATTTTTTAGTGTGACAAACAACATCACTTTTATAAACTTATAATAATCCCTTATAACATGGGTGTTTTTTGATTTGTTTCTAACTCCTTAACTTTTAAACAATCTTTACTTTCCCTCCATGTTAACACTTTCAGGTTACTCTTTCTTGGGATTCTCCCTTTTAAATATGATTATATGTTTTTAAACTTATTAATTATATTTTTTGTTTTGATTACTATTGTGATTATCACTTTCCAGTGTTCAATACCTCTTACTTTATAGTTTATACTTAATACTATTTTTCACAACATACTTACTCACTATTATTTTTCACTGTTAATCCTTTAGTGTTCTTTAGGATTTATTAATTGTTAATGATTTTATCATTCACTATTTTTTACTATATTTCCATTCTATATTTTACACTATTTTCATTCAATCATCACCTTCACTTTTAAATTATTTATAGTTAATTATAATTTAATTAGTGTACTTTCTTTATCACTCCACTCTGGGGTTTTTACACTTTCATTTTGCACTTCACAAATGTTTTTGTTTTTTAGGTGTTTCTGAATGGGTAATCCCTCTAATTATTATCTCATTACCGTACTATCTCTTTCATTACAATATTTCCTTAATACTATTAACAATTTTATGTCCTTACATTTCTGTTCTTCCATCTAACTCTAAATTGTTGGTTAGTTTGCTTTTTTATATTTTTATCTTTAACATATTTTAATAGGGTTTCTTCCCTAGATTATGATTGTCCATTAATGGATAATGACATTTACTTTTTCCTTTCTCATAGGTTAATTATTGGCATTGGTTCCAATATTACTTTTGAGTGCATTATTTCTCCTCCTCCTATGCTTTATTACTTGTTTGTGTATCATTATTGGTTTTCATTTTTATCTATTTCCCTCCTTCTTCATTTTCATTGTATTTGGTTAATACCTTGGTTTTTCCACCTTCTCCTTTGGGTTCATTTCAACGTGTTACATTGAGTCATTTAATTCTATGAACTTGTTTCATTTTTGTTTGGGTTTTGGTTTTTTCCCTTCTTCCTTTGGTTTTCACAATCACCTTCTACTCTTCTTTGGTTTTATTCTCGTTTGTTTTTTGTGGTTCCCTTCTTCTTTTGTTTCCTTTTGTTGGGTCAATCACTTGGGTTAGGTCATGTCGTTGTTTGTCGAGTCATAGTTTTTATATTTTATTTAAATTAATCATTTTATTTAATATGAAGTATTATTTCAGATTCAATATTATCTTGTTCATCCCTGGTATTGGGTTGGCTTATTTGTGTTGTAATATAATGCCTCTCCTTCAAAATTGATCATTTTGATAAAACACTAGCATAGTTTTTTATGAAATTATCAGTTATATATTATCTTTTTCCTTTTCTTTCTTGTTTGTTTCTCCATTCTTATTTCTCTTCTTACTTGGTTCATTCCATTTTATTTGGATCTGTTATTATTTATTTCCATTAGTGTGTTCTCCCTTTTATATAATTTTTTCCCTAACTTTTTAGTAGCTGGTTTCTTCCATTACTACTCATTTTTTTCAGAGACCAGAGGAACATCATCTCTGCTCAGTTTATTTTTTATTGCTGGACTTTTTCAACGGTCAATCTTAAATACCTTTTTTGTCAACTTGTGACGTAAATTAATAATAATAATATATTTTGCGATTGTTCACATTGTGGTTTGTTTTTAGATCACTTTGGCCTTTTACTCATTCTTCCTTCCGCTGTACCTTTGCTATATACTATCATTTACTCATACAGTTGATTGATTTTTATTTATTCATATGTTAATTTCATTATATCTAACTCTTCATTAGTTTGTTTTTCTATTCTTATTGTGATCATTTTAATTATCTCAGACATTTTTATTCTTTTTCTTGGTTGTTTAGCAATATTCTGCTTTAGCCATTTTCTGTATATTTGTTTTATACATAATTTCTTTTTCTTCCTTGTACCAGTTCAGATTTTTTTTTTTCTTTGAATACCTTAAATTCATGATAATTTCAGGTATTTATCTCAGCAATTTTAGCTTGATTTTATTTTTGTTTAGTTTATTTTGTTTTAAATATCATTTTTGATAATTTTTTGTAAGTTAATTGTTCTTACTTTATAGGAATTTTTGTAGCTTATTTCTTTTTTGGTATTTTTTGTTTAAATATTATCGTAAGTTTGTGGTTCTTACTTTTTTTTTATAGGAATTTGTGTAACTTATTCCTTGTTTTAATTCTTTATATTAGGCCTCATAAGTAATCTGAATATTGTTGTAAGTTGTGCTCACATAATTTTTGAATTTTGGTATTTGTTTATTTTATTTATTGTGATTTATTTTTCTTCATAAAACTTTTTGATTGAAGCTTGGTTGTAAACTTCCTTTATTTTTCTTGTGTTTATATTACTTATTTGGTAAGTATTGTTACCATTATCCTTTGTGATGACATATGGTCCAACATAGAGTAATAGCAGTTTTTTGGCTATTCCTTCAAGTGTACTGGGTAGTTCCCTGTTTTTGATTAGTACTCTCTCTCCCTTGTTGTATTTTATTATTTTAGCTTGGTTTTGTGAATACCTTGCTCTTTGTTTTTCTATTTTCTCCATAATACGGTTATAACATTGGTTTTCGTCATATGGGTCTTCTGGGTTGACTGGGAAGTTTATTAGTTCTTCTATCTCTCTATGGGGCTTTCTCCCAAACATCATTAAGTATGGGGTGTTCTCAGTAAACTGGTGGTAACTAATATTTAGAAATACTTTGGTTGAAGCTAAATATTTTTGCCATTCTTTCTGGTTATCATGACAATAAGTTCTTAGTATACGTCCCACTTCTCTGAACACTCTTTCTGCGGGGTTACTACTAGGGTGGTATTTGGATGTTTTATAGGTTTTTATGTTCTCTTTTAGTAATTCATTTCGCCACTTCTTTCCTTTGAACTGCGTCCCATGGTCAGTTATTATCATGCATGGTTTCCCAACTTCAGTGATGTATTTAGTTTTTATTATTTCTAATATTTTCTTAGTAGTAGCTCGGTTTATTGCATATAATTTCATGTACTTTGTGTAATGGTCTAATATGATTACAATAAACTTGTATTTATGTCTCCCTCCGGTATGTGGGAATGGTCCACATATGTCGAGGAATACCTTTTCTAACTTTGTGGTTGAGGTGATGGGTATCATTGTTCCCTCTTTTTTCTCGTTATTGGTTTTTACCATTTGACATATTGTGCATGTTTTAATATTCTGGTTTACTTTTCTTGCTATATCTTTGATAAAGACTTCCTCCTCCAATGCTTTTACAATTTTTACAGTTCCCATATGTCCGTATCGAACATGATAATCTTTAATTATCTTATTTTCTAATGTTTTGGAACTACAAGTTTCCATGTGCTATTATTCTTTTTTGTTCTAACAAAGAGTATATCTTGGTGGATACAATAATATTTATTTACAACTTCTTCATCTTCTAACAGTCTTTTTCTTATGTTTAATAATTTTGAATCTTGTTTCTGCTGTACCACTATTTCGTTTAGAATATCTTCCAGGCCTTTCTATCCTTTATTATACAAAACACTTTGACGATCTTCTCCTTTTCTCTTTCAAATGTTTGGTCTACAACATTTATTCTGGATAATACATCTGTGGCAACATTCTTACATCCTGGAATGTACTCCCACGTTATATGGTACTCTTGTAATGCGAGTATCCATCGTGTAAGTCTCCTGTGACTTAACTTACACTGTTTCAAGAATGAAATGGACTTATGGTCGCTTCGGACGGTGATTGGATATCCCAGGATGTACGTTCTAAACTTTCCACATGCGAATACAATACTGAGTAGTTCCTTTTCAGTAACGTTGTAGTTACGTTCACAGCTGTTTAGTATTCTGCTGGCAAAGCTGATAACCAGGTGGTGTCCATCTTTATCCTCTTGATGTAATTCGGCGCCTAGGCTCACATCACTGGCGTCACAATTTAGGTAGAATGGTTGTTCAAAATTGGGGTGGTGTAGCATTATTGTTTCAAGAAATTTTAGTTTGATTAATTTTAACACTTCTTCTTGTTCATTCCCCCAAGTCCATTTTTCCTTAGCTGATAGTTGTTTAGAGAACTTTGCTGTTAGGTAAGAATAATTTGTTTGAAACTTTCTATAGTAGTTACAAATACTTAAGAAGGATTGTAGCTGCTTCTTATTCTTTGGTGTGGGGAAATTCTGAATAGCTTCCACCTTCTCTTGGGATGGTGATATTCCCTGTTCTGTTAAGTTGAAACCTAAGAATTTGACTTGGTTTGCTATGAACTTGGACTTATCTAATTTTAATGTAATATTATTTTCAGATAGCTTTTGTAATACTTGTTTGACTCGTTCGCAGTGCTCATCCCAGTCTGGATTTCCTTGTGCCTGTCCTTCAGTTTCTGAAGCACCTCCCGTTTATTTTTTGTTGCACTCTTCGGTGGTGGTTTTCTGCAGTTCTTGGACTCTGATAATTCCTTCCTCCTTAACGTGATTTATTTTATCGGTCAGTTCTTCCTGGACATGTATTACCATTTCATTCGTCTCGGTTATGGTCTGTTTAATTTCTTCTCTCCATTCCACCAACTGTTGCCTCAATTCATCCTTCGTCTTCTCACTTTCTTCCTTCAACTGTCTTTGGAGTGTTTCACTATTATTTTCAATCTTGTTATTTAATATTTCAAGATCCTTCTTTATTTGTCTCTTCAGCTCCTCACTCTTCTTTTCTAATATTTCTTGGTTTCTTTTCAGGGCTTCATGATTGCTTTCCATCTTAATATTTAGAAGTTCTATGTTCTCCTTCAAGAATTCCCTGTCTTCCTTTCTTTGTTCTCTTGTTTCTTCCTTTAACCCTCTTGTAATGATTCTAATTTTTTATTTATTTCTTCCTTGTCCTCCTTTCTTTGTTATTTTGCTTCTTCCTTGTCCTGCTTCCTTTGTTCGAATTGTTCCATCATCATCTTCATCAAGCTATCCAGTTTCGTTTCTTCGGTCGGTTTGTCTGGTTGGTCGCCGACCATTACTTCCACTTCCAGTTCTGGTTGAGTTGGATTTTCTGGTTGGTTTTCTTGAGGATCCTCTTCGAACAGCTCCCCGATTATTTCTTCGATTTCTTCCATCTCTTCTTGTTGACCTTCACCTTCAGTTCCTTTCTTAGTGTCGTTTCTGGTAAGCATGGAATGTCTCTTCATAGTCGCCGCTGGTCTTCTTTTAAGGCCTCACCGGTTGGTCGCCAATCTGTAATGAATAGTTCTGGTCGTCTCTGTAAAATGTGAACCAGTTTTGTATGTGTATAAGGTGTTAGTACGTTCGTCTCGCACTGGCGTTGTTACATTAATTTTTCGCTAAAGATGTCCGTAGCGTTGCGGTAATCACCAGTATAACACGGCAGTAACCTTACCTGTTTATAATTATAGGGGTGTGTTAATCCCGGGTGGCGCCAGATTGTTTATTAAAACAATTAAAACTACTAGATAATGTGTTTTGAATGGTGACGGTCGGGGCGTTCAAATAATTCCCGCTCGTACGGCCGTCTGGATTGTATCGACAGCTGTGCAAATGACGACTTGATCGCTGCTCATCAAACCTAGTCTTCATAAATAAACACAAATAATGTAATGCACTCCCTATGAAATAATAACAACGGTTACTCCCTGTAATAGTTATTTTTTAATGGGTGATAATTAAAATATTCAATCTGACAATTATATTATAATAAATCTGCGCCGACTTTGTACATGAAACACTTCTTCCTCAAGGTTGACGAAAAAATCGATTAAGGAATGTTCAGCACCAGTATGGCTGTGTAACGTTTAGTTATTACAATTATTGTCGTTCCAAAATCGTGGATTCTTGTGATTATGAGCTAAAGAATTCCTATGGTTACAATAAAAAGATTTTACCTTACTCTAAGTGTATATAAATAATAATGTGTGATGTTACAATCTGTTCTGTAGTGTCGTTAAATGTGTTTTGAAAGTCGTGTTTAAATAGTAGGTTATATTTTATGTTAACAAATTTTCAGTGAGTTATTTTACTTAAATAATCTGTGAAAGAGAAATATTCGGTTTATAGTGAGATAAATTTACCTTTAGTAAAAATTTAGAGTGATTAGGTTTTTGGAAATAGGTAATTCAATTGTACTTAACACATGGCGTTTTCATTCACTGGTTCGGAATAAGATTGGGCTGCAATAAGTTCTAGTTTCTTTAATTTATGGACTTCATTAGGTTGGGCGTCCTTTTCATAGAGTATCTGGTCAAACTTTTCTGTTAATTTTCAGTTTCAATTATCCTGGATCTTGAGTGGACTGCTATTAATTATTTAACTAACTTATTATTTGCTAATCTTTGTTCACAATACATCTTATTTTATATTATTTTTGAGTGTGACAAACTACATCACTTTTATAAACTTATAATGATCCCTTATAACATGGGTGTTTTTTGATTTGTTTCTAAATCCTTAACTTTTAAACAATCTTTACTTTCCCTCCATGTTAACACTTACAATTTACTCTTTCCTGGGATTCTCCCTTTTAAATATGATTATATGTTTTAAACTTATTAATTATATTTTTTGTTTTGATTACTATTGTGATTATCACTTTCCAGTGTTCAATACCTCTTACTTTATAGTTTATACTTAATACTATTTTTCACAACATACTTACTCACTATTATTTTTCACTGTTAAACCTTTAGTGTTCTTTAGGATTTATTAATTGTTAATGATTTTATCATTCACTATTTTTCACTATATTTCCATTCTATATTTTACACTATTTTCATTCAATCATCACCTTCACTTTTAAATTATTTATAGTTAATTATAATTTAATTAGTGTAATTTCTTTATCACTCCACTCTGGGGTTTTTACACTTTCATTTTGCACTTCACAAATGTTTTTGTTTTTTAGGTGTTTCTGAATGGGTAATCCCTCTAATTATTATCTCATTACCGTACTATCTCTTTCATTACAATATTTCCTTAACACATTAACAATTTTATGTCCTTACATTTCTATTCTTCCATCTAACTCTAAATTGTGGGTTAGTTTGCTTTTTTATATTTTTATCTTTAACATATTTTAATAGGGTTTCTTCCCGAGATTATGATTGTCCATTAATGGATAATGACATTTACTTTTTCCTTTCTCATAGGTTAATTATTGGCCTTGGTTCCAATATTACTTTTGAGTGCATTATTTCTCCTCCTCCTATGCTTTATTACTTGTTTGTGTATCATTATTGGTTTTCATTTTTATCTATTTCCCTCCTTCTTCATTTTCATTGTATTTGGTTAATACCTTGGTTTTTCCACCTTCTCCTTTGGGTTCATTTCAACGTGTTACATTGAGTCATTTAATTCTATGAACTTGTTTCATTTTTGTTTGGATTTTGGGTTTTTCCCTTCTTCCTTTGGTTTCGTCATTCACCTTCTTCTCTTCTTTGGTTTTATTCTCGTTTGTTTTTCGTGGTTCCCTTCTTCTTTTGTTTCCTTTTGTTGGGTCAATCACTTGGGTTAGGTCATGTCGTCGTTTGTTGAGTCATAGTTTTTATATTTTATTTAAATTAATCATTTTATTTAATATGAAGTATTATTTCAGATTCAACATTATCTTGTTCATCCCTGGTATTGGGTTGGCTTATTTGTGTTGTAACAACGTACATCAAAAAATTTTTTATTTTATTTCAAATAACCATTCTGCTCTTCCTAGTAGGCTTGTATTTATATAAATAATTTAAATAAACATCCCTTTTCGGAAGCGCCACTTGTACAAGTGCTTACCTTTTTATAAATTAATAAATAGATTTTGTTTATTTACTATGCGTTTAGGCTCTGTAGCCGCCATGTTGTTATCTGCCAACTTAAAATTTCACTCGTCAGGGTCCAGGTTTCGAATCGGCGAACGGGAAAATCAGAACTGGTTATTTGAATAATAACGACCATTTCTTAGTTCACCAAGCAATAAAATTTTATTGATCATTTCTTGTTTTTTATATCCCTTTCAGTTCCAATAATTCTTAAAAAAATTTTACATATCAAAATGAAAATTATTCAGACAAAAACTTAATTTTTCTTATATATGAATTAATATGCAAAATAACATCTTTAAAACTACCATCAAAATTTAATTAACCCAAACCAGCGCTTCTTATTTTATCATTTTTATTATTTTTATTCACGCTATCATTCATACATATGCCCCATGCCCATTTGAGATCTCAATTTCTTTATTCAGTGGTAAATAGAGTACTCTAAAAGAACATAATTTTGAATTTGATATACCACTCTGGTTACTGATCTGGCTTACGAAAGAGTCCAATGTTCCGTAGTACCTTCCATCACTTTGCACATATTCTTCCCACCATCTTTTATCGAAACTGTTACTTTAATTATTTAATTACTCACTGTATAATCATGTTCCGATTTAAATTATAAATTCGGTTCTAAAATCACATTTTGTTTGAGTTGCGGGCCCGCATTTTCGTTGCGGAACCCTTTTCACAACCGCCCGGTTTTAAGCTGTATATGTGACTGGGGCGAATTGTACTGCTTTGAGTTCTTTGTTTCCATCACATGTTCGGCTCTGGAATGTTTCGTACGTGACATTTTCGTGTGAACGCTGGCCGACTCGTGTGTGCGTTCACGTGAGTACGCCCCCTTCTGATACTTAACATTCCCTCGCAAGGCTTGGTACCGCACTGACTGCAAAGTGTTAAAAAAATGTCAAGCGTTTGTGATCAAAATGTTGTTCAGCTTGAGTGGCTACTACTTTTTACAATTATTAAAGAATAAAATAAATCCCAATAGTTTGTCCTGTTACAATACCCCCTCAATGAGAGGTTTTATGCTGAAGCATAAAACTCTCATTGACACTCTCATACTTCCTAAAGGGATCAGCCAAGATATGTCGCCACAACCCCCTTTACGTTTTATTAAAAAAATCATGGTTAACTTACCCCTGGTCTAGTGACTGTGACCGCACCTGAATGACCTTACTGGACTTCTCTCTCGAGATCCCAACACCGCAAGGCCAGACAGGCACTTGACGCTCCTGATCTGACGCACAGGCCAGCTCAGGACCGCTGCCACAGCATCACCAGACACTGAAACATCAAATCAAAAAATCAAATAGTCGCCTTGTATAATACCATATCCCTAACTGATCTGGTTCCCCTTAGCTTTGCGCTGGTTTGCATTAAGGAGCGCTGGTTTTCTTGACCTCGTAATATATAATCTTATATCTACTGCATAGACTTTCATTCTCTTAATTCGTTCCACATTTCATAAAAATTTTCGATTCCAATCAACAATAATTAATCCTTTCCCATTTTACAAGAAGAAGTATAAATCCTTACATTAACACAATAATATTTCAAAATACTTAAACACATTATCAAAAGATTAATCAATCAAATACACTTTATCTATATCCCCCTTCTTCTACAATTCTTAACCATTTCCCATTTATATCTAAAACATTTCAAAATCATTTAACATATTATAAAATATTATTATTAACAGATATTCTATTTATCCGGTGCTATTAATATTAATCACCCCCTTTCTCCTCCACACACACTATTGCCCCCCTGGACTGTTGCATCCAGTTGCCTCCACAAGGACTGAGGTGGAAGGAGTGAGCACTTTTTTCTTTTCTCTCACTCCCATCCTTGCTTCAGCGTTACAAGAAACTTCAGGGTAAGTACCCCTACTCATTATTTTACTATATGCCCCTAAGGTCTACCACCCCTATTTGGGTGAAAATAGCCTGTGTTCAAAATAATCTTAGATTCCCTGATTAAACCCCATTAAATTTCCAAATTACACCAATTTCAAAGGCAACCAACTATGGTCAGTTTTACAATAATGCTGCCCACAGCTGATTGTCGTCCAAAACCACGATCTGGGTTGGTAAGGCCAAGATCGCCCGAAATGTAGAGAATCGCATTTAAAACATGTTATACACAATACAATCACATGTTTAGATTCCTACCCACATACATAATCAACATAATAAAACACAGTACACTCGTAATTAACATTGCGACTATTACATTAAAATAAACAATTCACATTTAAGTTTGACCAAAATTTACACACCTTACAGCTCTACTTTAGTTTCAAATTCTATTAAATCTTTCACTTGTTACATTTATTATTACATTTCAATTATGATTTTCTATTTAACATTTTCATCATCAGTTGGTTCGGGTGATTCTCCGTCATTCACAATGGTTTGAATTTATTGAATGGGCATTTATACATATAACCTTACTCACCTTCTTCCCTTCTAACAACCACTACTTACTCATATAGGTTGACACCAATCCCTCAATATTTATCTCCACCAATTTCCCTAATCTTACTTGAACATTCTCCTCTTACTACAAAAAACCTGATACCGTTTTTGTACCTAGGATGTGTGTTCCCTTCCCTTATACTCATTCCCTTATTAGTTCCTGGCCTCTCGCAGGTAACTCTGCCAAACCTCATTTAAAACTATTCACCCCCGCCACAATGTCTTGCGTTGAGGACTCCTTACCACACCACCCTCTTTACAAAATTTCACCACCGCCTATTTACTCTCCCTTTACATTACTCTCACTTTCTCTACATACATGCACTCCCGCTACTGTGTCCCTACTACTACCCCGTTTCTGTATTACTTTTATTCCAGAAATTCTTATTTTGTCTAACACCTATTTAAAATTAACTCTGACTGACTTGAATGCCTTATTGAAATAATTATCACCCAAACTCCATCTTTTACCACGTTTTACACTAATATGCTCATTGAAAATTATATTAGAAAATTCATAACTACCTCAAATTAATTTAATCACCTAATTTAAAACCTTTTAAACTCATTTAATTTCATTATTAAAACATTAAACATTTTACTTTACTTAAATTGCATTATAAAAGTCATACTTGCATATAGTCACCAAACTTAACTTTATACTTAAATTTATTACCAAAATTCATCTATACAACATTAACTACTTAATTAATTCATCTCAAATTATTTAATTCAATCAGTTTTTCAAAACACTAATTTGTTTTAATTACCTTATTCAGAACAATTTCAATTCAGTTATTCTCATTATAAACTCCACAGTTATTCTCGTTATTTATTTAGTCTGGCAAAATATTATTATTATTATTATCAAATCAATTCCTACTGTGTACGTACATTGTTTACCTAAAATACAAAATACAACATAATCTATTACACAAATACATTTAACATCAATACAAAAGTATATACAATCCACATTGTTATCTGTTATTATTTACCATAAATCATTTCACAATACAATCCATGTCGAAACCACACTATTCACATAATTAAATGTTCATAAACAACTGTTTAACCACCATCATCGAATAATAATCTGATCTTACGACTACACCATTCATTTACAATTACATACATATTGCTATTATAATTATAATAGTCATCATTACTTTTTTCCATTGTATCAATATAGTAACTACAAATATTATTGCATACTATCAATTCAAAATTCCTGTCGACATTGGGTATGGTAATTTCTCCTTTAGTATTTTCTGTTAAAGTCAGGTAAGTTACATTATCATCATCTACTGCTGTTACATCCGTTTCAACACAAGGTACGTACTCAATATAATTATCAGCTCTCTCTATACCTAACCTTGCTACTAATTCTTTATATCTTCTACCAACCTGAAATAACTTTATCTCCCCATCAACACACAACTCTCTCTCAAAATACCTCTCATCATACCGCCATTTCACACTTTCTCTACTAATCCATGCTGAGGGTACTGCTACATTAAAACACCTCCTGGCTTTTCCAGGAACCTCATTAAAATTCAAAGGACAATTTGAAGACACCATGTCTTCCAATAATAAGGGGCTCTTGCCCTTCAACAACAACAGTGAACACCTTGGTTCACAATAAACCCGGGGAAAATTTACCCCCTGCAAACCCTCTACCTGTAAACTCTCTCTACACTTTCTCTCTAACTCATCAACACTCATTAACATTCCATTATTACATTCTACTTCCACTAAAACTTTATCAGCATTCTCAGTATTCACCACCTTATTCTCTAACACCACTTTTTTAATTATACCATCATTTTTCTCACCGCTACTTACCGTGTTATATGTTACCTGATAGTCTTTATTTTCATTTAATTGATCGGTCTCTTCACCACTCTCTACCCCCACTATAATCTCATAATTATCATCGATATTCAATATTTTATTCTCTAACGCTACCACTTCCACTATTTTACTTTCACTAACCCCTTCACTTACCTCGTTACTTCGTTTACTAGTGTCATCACTATTCTCTTTTACTTTATTTGTCTCTGGTTTCCGCAATAATTTCTCCCACTTTTTGTCCATCTCGTCAAACCGTTTATTCATCAATTCCTCCCTTTCCTCCAATTTTTTCTTAATCATTTGCAACATATCCATCGTATTCATCTTATAATCAGATACCCTCATATTATCATTATTTCCTTATTATCTACCATTTCAAAAATTGTATATATATATATTTTTTTTTCAAAATACTAACATATATGACACATACTTATTATCTAACAAGGTATTCTACTTACCCATACTACACATGATCACAACATAACCTTATCCTTGTACGTCTATTTCCACGTTGTAACGAATAGTTCTGGTCGTCTCTGTAAAATGTGAACCAGTTTTGTATGTGTATAAGGTGTTAGTACGTTCGTCTCACACTGGCGTTGTTACATTAATTTTTCGCTAAAGATGTCTGTAGCGTTGCGGTAATCACCAGTATAACACGGCAGTAACCTTACCTGTTTATAATTATAGGGGTGTGTTAATCCCAGGTGGCGCCAAATTGTTTATTAAAACAATTAAAACTACTGGATAATGTGTTTTGAACGGTGACGGTCGGGGCGTTCAAATAATTCCTGCTCGTACGGCCGTCTGGATTGTATCGACAGCTGTGCAAATGACGACTTGATCGCTGCTCATCAAACCTAGTCTTCATAAATAAACACAAATAATGTAATGCACTCCCTACGAAATAATAACAACGGTTACTCCCTGTAGTAGTTATTTTTTAATGGGTGATAATTAAAATATTCAATCTGACAATTATATTATAATAAATCTGCGCCAACTTTGTACATGAAACACTTCTTCCTCAAGGTTGACGAAAAAATCGATTACGGAACGTTCAGCACCAGTATGGCTGTGTAACGTTTAGTTATTACAATTATTGTCGTTCCAAAATCGTGGATTCTTGTGATTATGAGCTAAAGAATTCCTATGGTTACAATAAAAATATTTTACCTTACTCTAAGTGTATATAAATAATAATGTGTGATGTTACAATCTGTTCTGTAGTGTCGTTAAATGTGTTTTGAAAGTTCATGTTTAAATAGTAGGTTATATTTTATGTTAACAAATTTTCAGTGAGTTTTATTTTACTTAAATAATCTGTGAAAGAGAAATATTCTGTTTATAGTGAGATAAATTTACCTTTAGTAAAAATTTAGAGTGATTAGGTTTTTGGAAATAGGTAATTCAATTGTACTTAACACATGACGTTTTCATTCACTGGTTCGGAATAAGATTGGGCTGCAATAAGTTCTAGTTTCTTTAATTTTTGGACTTCATTAGGTCGGGCGTCCTTTTCATAGAGTATCTGGTCATACTTTTCTGTTAATTTTCAGTTTCAATTATCCTGGATCTTGAGTGGACTGCTATAAATGGGTCGTCTGCTTCTTATACCATCATGGTTATGACCTTCGATTACTGTTTTACATTATTTTATTAGAAAATCGGTCTTCAAAACATTGGCTTCTGTACTGCTTGACTGACGCTTCACAAGTAACGGTATTCAACGGTAATTTTTGCCTTCAACCGTCGTTTCTATGGTAACTAAATTATTTTGATTGGCTGATTTTGATATGATACATTGTTATCAAAATTCGAATTCTTCGTATATCTTCTGACTGCTGTTATTCCTCTATCTTCCTTCCTGGTTATTAAATATTGTCACTATAGTATGTATTTCCTTTCATAGATTATTTTGATACCACACAAGTTTGGGTAATTTTAGATTTTATGTTTTTACAATTATGTAATACTTGTTAATTACATTTCTTTTTGTATACAAATGCTTATTATAATATTTTGTTTTACAAATGATGTACAATTTATTCTTGGTGAATCCTTCACCTCGGATTTGCTAATTTCTTTGTTAATTTGTTATAATTTGTATTTGTTTGTTTCTGACAGTCGGCATTTTCATAGGCCTAAGTAGCCATTATGGTATTTGACTTATTTCATTTAAATTACATTTCATTTCAGCCTAATGGGCTTTATTTTGTTATTATAATTGGTTGTGTTGTGTTTTGAGTCTGTTTATGTGTTATTATTATGTCACTATTATTTTATACACAATTATTTACTCTTTGGTTTCGATGTTTTCTAGTCATACATTTCTTAACGTTTTATTTATTTCCTTTGCCAATAATAACAAGTTGGCTATTATTTACTACTTTTTTGATCTTATTTAAATATAACATGTAGGCCTATGGTCTGTATGGTTCTTACAGCCATATCCAATTCCTAAACTTGATTGAATAATTATTTAACCAACTTATTATTTGCTAATCTTTGTTCACAATACATCTTATTTTATATTATTTTTTAGTGTGACAAACAACATCACTTTTATAAACTTATAATAATCCCTTATAACATGGGTGTTTTTTGATTTGTTTCTAACTCCTTAACTTTTAAACAATCTTTACTTTCCCTCCATGTTAACACTTTCAGTTTACTCTTTCTTGGGATTCTCCCTTTTAAATATGATTATATGTTTTTAAACTTATTAATTATATTTTTTGTTTTGATTACTATTGTGATTATCACTTTCCAGTGTTCAATACCTCTTACTTTATAGTTTATACTTAATACTATTTTTCACAACATACTTACTCACTATTATTTTTCACTGTTAAACCTTTAGTGTTCTTTAGGACTTATTAATTGTTAATGATTTTATCATTCACTATTTTTCACTATATTTCCATTCTATATTTTACACTATTTTCATTCAATCATCACCTTCACTTTTAAATTATTTATAGTTAATTATAATTTAATTAGTGTACTTTCTTTATCACTCCACTCTGGGGTTTTTACACTTTCATTTTGCACTTCACAAATGTTTTTGTTTTTTAGGTGTTTCTGAATGGGTAATCCCTCTAATTATTATCTCATTACCGTACTATCTCCTTCATTACAATATTTCCTTAATACTATTAACAATTTTATGTCCTTACATTTATGTTCTTCCATCTAACTCTAAATTGTTGGTTAGTTTGCTTTTTTACATTTTTATCTTTAACATATTTTAATAGGGTTTCTTCCCTAGATTATGATTGTCCATTAATGGATAATGACATTTACTTTTTCCTTTCTCATAGGTTAATTATTGGCCTTGGTTCCAATATTACTTTTGAGTGCATTATTTCTCCTCCTCCTATGCTTTATTACTTGTTTGTGTATCATTATTGGTTTTCATTTTTATCTATTTCCCTCCTTCTTCATTTTCATTGTATTTGGTTAATACCTTGGTTTTTCCACCTTCTCCTTTGGGTTCATTTCAACGTGTTACATTGAGTCATTTAATTCTATGAACTTGTTTCATTTTTGTTTGGGTTTTGGTTTTTTCCCTTCTTCCTTTGGTTTTCACAATCACCTTCTACTCTTCTTTGGTTTTATTCTCGTTTGTTTTTTGTGGTTCCCTTCTTCTTTTGTTTCCTTTTGTTGGGTCAATCACTTGGGTTAGGTCATGTCGTTGTTTGTCGAGTCATAGTTTTTATATTTTATTTAAATTAATCATTTTATTTAATATGAAGTATTATTTCAGATTCAATATTATCTTGTTCATCCCTGGTATTGGGTTGGCTTATTTGTGTTGTAATATAATGCCTCTCCTTCAAAATTGATCATTTTGATAAAACACTAGCATAGTTTTTTATGAAATTATCAGTTATATATAATCTTTTTCCTTTTCTTTCTTGTTTGTTTCTCCATTCTTATTTCTCTTCTTACTTGGTTCATTCCATTTTATTTGGATCTGTTATTATTTATTTCCATTAGTGTGTTCTCCCTTTTATATAATTTTTTCCCTAACTTTTTAGTAGCTGGTTTCTTCCATTACTACTCATTTTTTTCTGAGACCAGAGGAACATCATCTCTGCTCAGTTTATTTTTTATTGCTGGACTTTTTCAACGGTCAATCTTAAATACCCTTTTTGTCAACTTGTGACTTAAATTAATAATAATAATATATTTTGGGATTGTTCACATTGTGGTTTGTTTTTAGATCACTTTGGCCTTTTACTCATTCTTCCTTCCGCTGTACCTTTGCTATATACTATCATTTACTCATACAGTTGATTGTTTTTTATTTATTCATATGTTAATTTCATTATATCTAACTCTTCATTAGTTTGTTTTTCTATTCTTATTGTGATCATTTTAATTATCTCAGACATTTTTATTCTTTTTCTTGGTTGTTTAGCAATATTCTGCTTTAGCCATTTTCTGTATATTTGTTTTATACATAACTTCTTTTTCTTCCTTGTACCAGTTCAGATTTTTTTTTTCTTTGAATACCTTAAATTCATGATAATTTCAGGTATTTATCTCAGCAATTTTAGCTTGATTTTATTTTTGTTTAGTTTATTTTGTTTTAAATATCATTTTTGATAATTTTTTGTAAGTTAATTTTTCTTACTTTGTAACAGTACCAAATTGTCTGTATCGGAATAATGGGATGTAAGGGTGTTTTTATTGTAATCATAACGTTGAATCAGGCAAGGTTAGTTTTGACCCAAGTCCCAAATAATATGTAAATTCACCGGTGGAGAGCCGATCCAAGGTCAGAGGCGTACGAGCAAATTGAAACAACGATAATGGCAGTGTTAGGCGCTAAAAACGGACAATACTGACTTTCTATTGGTCCACTGTAATAAATCGTCACCAAAACAATGACGAGATAAAGAACCATTACGTATTAACCAGGCGGAAGCGAAAAGAACAATAGACAATGACGTCAGGCGCAACAATTTGCATACTAATTGTGCCGGCTTCCGCCCAGTTCAGCATCAGCAGCCATCGAGCCATATACGCTCGCCACAGTGCAGTGGGCAAAATTTTGCCAAATATGTAATATTTACTAAACAAAATGCAATAGCTATTCATCAAAGTTTAACAGTAACCATACTCGAGTCAGTGAATAATTTAAAAATGAATTTCAATTAGAATCAGTGGACAAAACAGCACGAAATTCGGCCGACCTTCTGCCAACATCGCCATGGAGAGGAATCTACACCACATCAATTACAGGAAAGATCCTATTCGAATTATTTTCTAAATTTAGAAGTTTATTTAATGAGCTCATTCATATCTGAACCAAACATGTGTAAAATTTCAGTAAGAGAGAAAGAGAGAGAGTGACAGAGTGTGTGATTACGTTGATCAACTTAAATATAACATGAGGCGTTGGTTTGTGAGTTACACAGATAGTTAGTGTCATTAAAATGTCATTAAAACAGGAAATCTTTTAAATGCTAGCAGTAATTGAATTGAAAGAAATAATGGTAACCAAATAATAAATTTATGTACTTAACCTTGAACAGAGGTCAAGTGCGGAATGAGATCGCCGCCATTTTAAAAGTCTACAATTATTAATGAATAGTTATGTATCAAGCTACCACAAAATTTGATAAATACAATCAAGTTAGTTATACTAATGTGTGTACCTCATTATTTCAGTACCCTATAACCACTGCCCCTGTCTGCTTAACGAAATTCTGGACCCAAAGCCTAATGCATGTAACTCAGCGAAACAAGTGTGATTCCGGTGACAAGATAATTTATGCAAATTACATAAAGTCTGATAATTCCATGTTCATAAATAATAATTATTTAGTATACGTAAAGAAGGTAACTTCACAGATGGCAGCCGCCCGAACTTGGACTTTATATATAAATAAGCAGACAAGCAGAGGTTAGACGGGTAGTGAAATATACGAAAAAAATATATATAGGCCTATATAGAGATTACCTGTATAGGTTATGCATGGTACAAATAGAGTACAACACAACTAAAATAAATTTATTATTGTTAATATTAATAATAAAAAAGAAAAGAAATGGCAAACAGTAATGAGACGAGTAGAACAGAATCAGAAATGATGGGTGATAGTATTCATTCAACATCAGACCCAACAAAAGAGTTGAGGAAAATGACATAATAAGAATGATGAAACTGCTTTTTAATGAGCAGAGCGTCAAATTTGATCAATTCGATGTACAGTTCAATGACATCAAAAAAGAAATTAAAGAACAGAGTTGTAATTTGGACAAAAGATTAAATGAAATAGGTACAAAGTTAGACAAAATACAGTTAGAAAATAAGAGTAGAGAATCAAATAAATTGAATGAAAATAAAGACAAGGTAAGTAGTGGTGAGAATTATGATAATAGAATTAAAAATATGGTGTTAGAAAATAATTGTGTGAGTATTGAGAGTGGTGATAAAAGTATAATGGGAGTAGAATTTGATAATGAAGTGATAAAAAGTGTTGATGAATTAGAGAGAAAGTATAGAGAGAATTTACAGATAATGGGGTTGCAGGGGGTAAATTTTTCCCGTAATGTTGTAGTCGGGGGTGAAGAAAAGGCTTCACGAGTGTATTGGGTAGATAAATGGTGTACCGATAATTGTTTTTTGAATTGTTGTATTGTTCCTGTAGAAATCAGGAGAGGTTTTAATGTAGTAATACCCTCTGAATGGAGTGAGAGATATTTAGAGAAAGAGTTGTGTGTAGATGGTGAGATGCAAGTATTTAAGTTAGATAGAGGTTATAAAGAGTTGATAGAGAGAGTAGGATGGAAGAAAACAAACTATATGAAATACTTACCTTATAATAAAACTGAAGTAGTAGGAGATAATGAGAAAGATAACTTTACAAAATACCTGGCTGTAACAGACTATACCAAAGGCGACATGACCATACCCGATCATGAGTTATATGAGATTGTGGAAAATTATAGAAATTTGAATAGTATGTATATTGATTGTAATAATATAAGACATTCAATATTAAACCATATATATATAGTTTTAAGGTTCGACTCTTGTTCTACGATATGGGGTAATTGTTTATTGTGTTATGAACATTTAATTGTGTGGACAGTGTTTCTAAAATTGGACTGATTAGGACTGATTATGGTAAATGATTTCATGATTATGTGAATTGTATATTTTTGTGTATTGATGTCTATGTATTTGTGTATTTTTGCTGTTGTGTACTTTATATATTTTTTATGTAAACATGTATTGTAGAATTTTAAATAATTGAAGGAAGTTTAATAATGATTTTAAATGATATTATGAGATTCAGAGTCTAATGGTTAGCAAATGATTATATATTTGGATATTGAGAGGTATTGTTGTTAGTTGGTAAGTGATGAATTTTCTAGTGTATAAAGGTGAAATGTTGTAAAGAGGTTTGGGAATAGTGATAAATAAGGGCATTGGAGTTAGTTAAATAGAGTTATTGGGAGTTAGGAAAATAAAGTGTTGAGATGCTGATAATATATAAAGAGGTGTTAGATATTTTAGGGACACAGTAGGTTAGTGATTATAAGTAGAGTTGAGTAATGTGAGTGGTAATTATATTTGTTGTTGATGGTGATATTTTGTAATAAGGGTATTGGTGTAGGAGTCCAACGAGAGATGTTGAGACAGGAAGGGACCGTTGTGTGCCGGAAAGGGTTACCTGAAAGGGTCAGGAACCGATAAGGGAATGAGTTGGTTAGAGGGAATACACACATACTAGTACAAAAATGAGCGGTGCCAGAGGTTTTAAATGGGATTTGTGAAGGGGGTTATTATTGAGATATTGGTGTCATATTATATTAATGGTTAGAAGCGGTTGTTAGTAGTGAAAAAGAGGGAGAGTAAGGTTAGGTTGACAATTGCCAAAATAAGATACAGAAAAAATGAATAATAGAGAGTCACCCAAACTAATAAATAAGGATAAAAAGGGTTAGAAAAGGGAAAATTCATAGCAGAAAGGTGAGGTAAATGAAAGGTAATGATCAATCTGAAATTTTTGTTGTTGTATAGAATATAAATGAATGTTAAATATTAAAAGTTGAATAGAGAATTGTTGATAGGAAAAATGTTATAAAATTTTGCTACAAGTTATGTAAATATGAATTAAGTAATGTGAATTGTTCAATGTTAGTGTTTAATGCTTATGATGTACCATGTTTTATTATGATAGTGTGTATGGTTAGGAGGCTACTGTAAGGGTAGTGACCATAACAATATTAAAATTTGTGTTATAGTAACTAGTCTCTGGAAAAAATGATTCTGTTGAAAAGGGTTTGAAGTTAAAGTAAAGAAATTAATAAAGAAATTTAAATAGTATTGAAGTAATGCCATGATAGCTAAATATATTGATGTTATTTGAAATAAATGAATGAGAATAATAGTTGTTGTTCGCAAGTTAAAATTTGTTTGTGTTAGTATAAGAATATAAATTTCATGACGAGAGAGGTAATTTGATGTTGACTAGAGTCAGAGAATTGGATAAGAATATATAGGAGTGTTGAAAAGGAGAAGGCTGATCTGTCCTAAATCTTGTTATAATTTGGAGTTATGTGGTAGTTTATAAATAAATAAAACCAACGCCTCAAATCACAAACCAATGCATCTAAGAGGAAACATATCAGTTGCGGGTATGTAAATGAATAAGGCCACTGTTTTAAAATTTTTGTATTGAATGTTTCAGAGTTTTATGGTGTTGTGACCGCGGTCCTGCGCTGGCCGGAGCGTCAGAACAGAAGCGTGCAGTGCCTCATGGCCTTATGGTGTAGGGATCTCTCAGGAGAAGTCCAGTAAGGTCAGACGGGTACGATCGACACTATGGAACCAAGGGTAAGTGATTGAGATTTTCTTTTATTAACACTACAGGGGGTTGTGGAACATATCTGAACTGATCCTTTTAGAAAAGTATGAATGAGTCAATGAAAGGTTTTGTGTCGAGACACAAAACCTTTCATTGAGGGGGTTTTGTAACAGTACCAGATTGTCTGTATCGGAATAATGGGATGTAAGGGTGTTTTTATTGTAAATTTTATTGTAATCATAACGTTGAATCAGGCAAGGTTAGTTTTGACCCAAGTCCCAAATAATATGTAAATTCACCGGTGGAGAGCCGATCCAAGGTCAGAGGCGTACGAGCAAATTGAAACAACGATAATGGCAGTGTTAGGCGCTAAAAACGGACAATACTGACTTTCTATTGGTCCACTGTAATAAATCGTCACCAAAACAATGACGAGATACAGAACCATTACGTATTAACCAGGCGGAAGCGAAAAGAACAATAGACAATGACGTCAGGCGCAACAAATTTGCATACTAATTGTGCCGGCTTCCGCCCAGTTCAGCATCAGCAGCCATCGAGCCATATACGCTCGCCACAGTGCAGTGGGCAAAATTTTGCCAAATATGTAATATTTACTAAACAAAATGCAATAGCTATTCATCAAAGTTTAACAGTAACCATACTCGAGTCAGTGAATAATTTAAAAATGAATTTCAATTAGAATCAGTGGACAAAACAGCACGAAATTCGGCCGACCTTCTGCCAACATCGCCATGGAGAGGAATCTACACCACATCAATTACAGGAAAGACCCTATTCGAATTATTTTCTAAATTTAGAAGTTTATTTAATGAGCTCATTCATATCTGAACCAAACATGTGTAAAATTTCAGTAAGAGAGAAAGAGAGAGAGTGACAGAGTGTGTGATTACGTTGATCAACTTAAATATAACATGAGGCGTTGGTTTGTGAGTTACACAGATAGTTAGTGTCATTAAAATGTCATTAAAACAGGAAATCTTTTAAATGCTAGCAGTAATTGAATTGAAAGAAATAATGGTAACCAAATAATAAATTTATGTACTTAACCTTGAACAGAGGTCAAGTGCGGAATGAGATCGCCGCCATTTTAAAAGTCTACAATTATTAATGAATAGTTATGTATCAAGCTACCACAAAATTTGATAAATACAATCAAGTTAGTTATACTAATGTGTGTACCTCATTATTTCAGTACCCTATAACCACTGCCCCTGTCTGCTTAACGAAATTCTGGACACAAAGCCTAATGCATGTAACTCAGCGAAACAAGTGTGATTCCGGTGACAAGATAATTTATGCAAATTACATAAAGTCTGATAATTCCATGTTTATAAATAATAATTATTTAGTATACGTAAAGAAGGTAACTTCACAACTTTATAGGAATTTTTGTAGCTTATTCCTTTTTTGGTATTTTTTGTTTAAATATTATGTTCTTTTTCTTCCTTGTACCAGTTCAGATTTTTTTTTTTCTTTGAATACCTTAAATTCATGATAATTTCAGGTATTTATCTCAGCAATTTTAGCTTGATTTTATTTTTGTTTAGTTTATTTTGTTTTAAATATCATTTTTGATAATTTTTTGTAAGTTAATTGTTCTTACTTTATAGGAATTTTTGTAGCTTATTTCTTTTTTGGTATTTTTTGTTTAAATATTATCGTAAGTTTGTGGTTCTTACTTTTTTTTTATAGGAATTTGTGTAACTTATTCCTTGTTTTAATTCTTTATATTAGGCCTCATAAGTAATCTGAATATTGTTGTAAGTTGTGCTCACATAATTTTTGAATTTTGGTATTTGTTTATTTTATTTATTGTGATTTATTTTTCTTCATAAAACTTTTTGATTGAAGCTTGGTTATAAAC
The DNA here is from genome assembly GCA_034769895.1 of Magicicada septendecula. Classification (NCBI taxonomy): domain Eukaryota; kingdom Metazoa; phylum Arthropoda; class Insecta; order Hemiptera; family Cicadidae; genus Magicicada; species Magicicada septendecula. Next base: position 296,429,647 of record CM068373.1, on the reverse strand, counting down.
TTCCTTTATTTTTCTTGTGTTTATATTACTTATTTGGTAAGTATTGTTACCATTATCCTTTGTGATGACATATGGTCCAACATAGAGTAATAGCAGTTTTTTGGCTATTCCTTCAAGTGTACTGGGTAGTTCCCTGTTTTTGATTAGTACTCTCTCTCCCTTGTTGTATTTTATTATTTTAGCTTGGTTTTGTGAATACCTTGCTCTTTGTTTTTCTATTTTCTCCATAATACGGTTATAACATTGGTTTTCGTCATATGGGTCTTCTGGGTTGACTGGGAAGTTTATTAGTTCTTCTATCTCTCTATGGGGCTTTCTCCCAAACATCATTAAGTATGGGGTGTTCTCAGTAAACTGGTGGTAACTAATATTTAGAAATACTTTGGTTGAAGCTAAATATTTTTGCCATTCTTTCTGGTTATCATGACAATAAGTTCTTAGTATACGTCCCACTTCTCTGAACACTCTTTCTGCGGGGTTACTACTAGGGTGGTATTTGGATGTTTTATAGGTTTTTATGTTCTCTTTTAGTCATTCATTTCGCCACTTCTTTCCTTTGAACTGCGTCCCATGGTCAGTTATTATCATGCATGGTTTCCCAACTTCAGTGATGTATTTAGTTTTTATTATTTCTAATATTTTCTTAGTAGTAGCTCGGTTTATTGCATATAATTTCATGTACTTTGTGTAATGGTCTAATATGATTACAATAAACTTGTATTTATGTCTCCCTCCGGTATGTGGGAATGGTCCACATATGTCGAGGAATACCTTTTCTAACTTTGTGGTTGAGGTGATGGGTATCATTGTTCCCTCTTTTTTCTCGTTATTGGTTTTTACCATTTGACATATTGTGCATGTTTTAATATTCTGGTTTACTTTTCTTGCTATATCTTTGATAAAGACTTCCTCCTCCAATGCTTTTACAATTTTTACAGTTCCCATATGTCCGTATCGAACATGATAATCTTTAATTATCTTATTTTCTAATGTTTTGGAACTACAAGTTTCCATGTGCTATTATTCTTTTTTGTTCTAACAAAGAGTATATCTTGGTGGATACAATAATATTTATTTACAACTTCTTCATCTTCTAACAGTCTTTTTCTTATGTTTAATAATTTTGAATCTTGTTTCTGCTGTACCACTATTTCGTTTAGAATATCTTCCAGGCCTTTCTATCCTTTATTATACAAAACACTTTGACGATCTTCTCCTTTTCTCTTTCAAATGTTTGGTCTACAACATTTATTCTGGATAATACATCTGTGGCAACATTCTTACATCCTGGAATGTACTCCCACGTTATATGGTACTCTTGTAATGCGAGTATCCATCGTGTAAGTCTCCCGTGACTTAACTTACACTGTTTCAAGAATGAAATGGACTTATGGTCGCTTCGGACGGTGATTGGATATCCCAGGATGTACGTTCTAAACTTTCCACATGCGAATACAATACTGAGTAGTTCCTTTTCAGTAACGTTGTAGTTACGTTCACAGCTGTTTAGTATTCTGCTGGCAAAGCTGATAACCAGGTGGTGTCCATCTTTATCCTCTTGATGTAATTCGGCGCCTAGGCTCACATCACTGGCGTCACAATTTAGGTAGAATGGTTGTTCAAAATTGGGGTGGTGTAGCATTATTGTTTCAAGAAATTTTAGTTTGATTAATTTTAACACTTCTTCTTGTTCATTCCCCCAAGTCCATTTTTCCTTAGCTGATAGTTGTTTAGAGAACTTTGCTGTTAGGTAAGAATAATTTGTTTGAAACTTTCTATAGTAGTTACAAATACTTAAGAAGGATTGTAGCTGCTTCTTATTCTTTGGTGTGGGGAAATTCTGAATAGCTTCCACCTTCTCTTGGGATGGTGATATTCCCTGTTCTGTTAAGTTGAAACCTAAGAATTTGACTTGGTTTGCTATGAACTTGGACTTATCTAATTTTAATGTAATATTATTTTCAGATAGCTTTTGTAATACTTGTTTGACTCGTTCGCAGTGCTCATCCCAGTCTGGATTTCCTTGTGCCTGTCCTTCAGTTTCTGAAGCACCTCCCGTTTATTTTTTGTTGCACTCTTCGGTGGTGGTTTTCTGCAGTTCTTGGACTCTGATAATTCCTTCCTCCTTAACGTGATTTATTTTATCGGTCAGTTCTTCCTGGACATGTATTACCATTTCATTCGTCTCGGTTATGGTCTGTTTAATTTCTTCTCTCCATTCCACCAACTGTTGCCTCAATTCATCCTTCGTCTTCTCACTTTCTTCCTTCAACTGTCTTTGGAGTGTTTCACTATTATTTTCAATCTTGTTATTTAATATTTCAAGATCCTTCTTTATTTGTCTCTTCAGCTCCTCACTCTTCTTTTCTAATATTTCTTGGTTTCTTTTCAGGGCTTCATGATTGCTTTCCATCTTAATATTTAGAAGTTCTATGTTCTCCTTCAAGAATTCCCTGTCTTCCTTTCTTTGTTCTCGTGTTTCTTCCTTTAACCCTCTTGTAATGATTCTAATTTTTTATTTATTTCTTCCTTGTCCTCCTTTCTTTGTTATTTTGCTTCTTCCTTGTCCTGCTTCCTTTGTTCGAATTGTTCCATCATCATCTTCATCAAGCTATCCAGTTTCGTTTCTTCGGTCGGTTTGTCTGGTTGGTCGCCGACCATTACTTCCACTTCCAGTTCTGGTTGAGTTGGATTTTCTGGTTGGTTTTCTTGAGGATCCTCTTCGAACAGCTCCCCGATTATTTCTTCGATTTCTTCCATCTCTTCTTGTTGACCTTCACCTTCAGTTCCTTTCTTAGTGTCGTTTCTGGTAAGCATGGAATGTCTCTTCATAGTCGCCGCTGGTCTTCTTTTAAGGCCTCACCGGTTGGTCGCCAATCTGTAATGAATAGTTCTGGTCGTCTCTGTAAAATGTGAACCAGTTTTGTATGTGTATAAGGTGTTAGTACGTTCGTCTCTCACTGGCGTTGTTACATTAATTTTTCGCTAAAGATGTCCGTAGCGTTGCGGTAATCACCAGTATAACACGGCAGTAACCTTACCTGTTTATAATTATAGGGGTGTGTTAATCCCGGGTGGCGCCAGATTGTTTATTAAAACAATTAAAACTACTAGATAATGTGTTTTGAACGGTGACGGTCGGGGCGTTCAAATAATTCCCGCTCGTACGGCCGTCTGGATTGTATCGACAGCTGTGCAAATGACGACTTGATCGCTGCTCATCAAACCCAGTCTTCATAAATAAACACAAATAATGTAATGCACTCCCTATGAAATAATAACAACGGTTACTCCCTGTAATAGTTATTTTTTAATGGATGATAATTAAAATATTCAATCTGACAATTATATTATAATAAATCTGCGCCGACTTTGTACATGAAACACTTCTTCCTCAAGGTTGACGAAAAAATCGATTAAGGAATGTTCAGCACCAGTATGGCTGTGTAACGTTTAGTTATTACAATTATTGTCGTTCCAAAATCGTGGATTCTTGTGATTATGAGCTAAAGAATTCCTATGGTTACAATAAAAAGATTTTACCTTACTCTAAGTGTATATAAATAATAATGTGTGATGTTACAATCTGTTCTGTAGTGTCGTTAAATGTGTTTTGAAAGTCGTGTTTAAATAGTAGGTTATATTTTGTTAACAAATTTTCAGTGAGTTATTTTACTTAAATAATCTGTGAAAGAGAAATATTCGGTTTATAGTGAGATAAATTTACCTTTAGTAAAAATTTAGAGTGATTAGGTTTTTGGAAATAGGTAATTCAATTGTACTTAACACATGGCGTTTTCATTCACTGGTTCGGAATAAGATTGGGCTGCAATAAGTTCTAGTTTCTTTAATTTATGGACTTCATTAGGTCGGGCGTCCTTTTCATAGAGTATCTGGTCATACTTTTCTGTTAATTTTCAGTTTCAATTATCCTGGATCTTGAGTGGACTGCTATTAATTATTTAACTAACTTATTATTTGCTAATCTTTGTTCACAATACATCTTATTTTATATTATTTTTGAGTGTGACAAACAACATCACTTTTATAAACTTATAATGATCCCTTATAACATGGGTGTTTTTTGATTTGTTTCTAAATCCTTAACTTTTAAACAATCTTTACTTTCCCTCCATGTTAACACTTACAATTTACTCTTTCCTGGGATTCTCCCTTTTAAATATGATTATATGTTTTAAACTTATTAATTATATTTTTTGTTTTGATTACTATTGTGATTATCACTTTCCAGTGTTCAATACCTCTTACTTTATAGTTTATACTTAATACTATTTTTCACAACATACTTACTCACTATTATTTTTCACTGTTAAACCTTTAGTGTTCTTTAGGATTTATTAATTGTTAATGATTTTATCATTCACTATTTTTCACTATATTTCCATTCTATATTTTACACTATTTTCATTCAATCATCACCTTCACTTTTAAATTATTTATAGTTAATTATAATTTAATTAGTGTACTTTCTTTATCATTTTGTTTTTTAGGTGTTTCTGAATGGGTAATCCCTCTAATTATTATCTCATTACCATACTATCTCTTTCATTACAATATTTCCTTAATACATTAACAATTTTATGTCCTTACATTTCTATTCTTCCATCTAACTCTAAATTGTGGGTTAGTTTGCTTTTTTATATTTTTATCTTTAACATATTTTAATAGGGTTTCTTCCCTAGATTATGATTGTCCATTAATGGATAATGACATTTACTTTTTCCTTTCTCATAGGTTAATTATTGGCCTTGGTTCCAATATTACTTTTGAGTGCATTATTTCTCCTCCTCCTATGCTTTATTACTTGTTTGTGTATCATTATTGGTTTTCATTTTTATCTATTTCCCTCCTTCTTCATTTTCATTGTATTTGGTTAATACCTTGGTTTTTCCACCTTCTCCTTTGGGTTCATTTCAACGTGTTACATTGAGTCATTTAATTCTATGAACTTGTTTCATTTTTGTTTGGATTTTGGTTTTTTCCCTTCTTCCTTTGGTTTCGTCATTCACCTTCTTCTCTTCTTTGGTTTTATTCTCGTTTGTTTTTCGTGGTTCCCTTCTTATTTTGTTTCCTTTTGTTGGGTCAATCACTTGGGTTAGGTCATGTCGTCGTTTGTTGAGTCATAGTTTTTATATTTTATTTAAATTAATAATTTTATTTAATATGAAGTATTATTTCAGATTCAACATTATCTTGTTCATCCCTGGTATTGGGTTGGCTTATTTGTGTTGTAACAACGTACATCAAAAAATTTTTTATTTTATTTCAAATAACCATTCTGCTCTTCCTAGTAGGCTTGTATTTATATAAATAATTTAAATAAACATCCCTTTTCGGAAGCGCCACTTGTACAAGTGCTTACCTTTTTATAAATTAATAAATAGATTTTGTTTATTTACTATGCGTTTAGGCTCTGTAGCCGCCCTGTTGTTATCTGCCAACTTAAAATTTCACTCGTCAGGGTCCAGGTTTCGAATCAGCGAACGGGAAAATCAGAACTGGTTATTTGAATAATAACGACCATTTCTTAGTTTACCAAGCAATAAAATTTTATTGATCATTTCTTGTTTTTTATATCCCTTTCAGTTCCAATAATTCTTAAAAAAATTTTACATATCAAAATGAAAATTATTCAGACAAAAACTTAATTTTTCTTATATATGAATTAATATGCAAAATAACATCTTTAAAACTACCATCAAAATTTAATTAACCCAAACCAGCGCTTCTTATTTTATCATTTTTATTATTTTTATTCACGCTATCATTCATACATATGCCCCATGCCCATTTGAGATCTCAATTTCTTTATTCAGTGGTAAATAGAGTACTCTAAAAGAACATAATTTTGAATTTGATATACCACTCTGGTTACTGATCTGGCTTACGAAAGAGTTCAATGTTCCGTAGTACCTTCCATCACTTTGCACATATTCTTCGCACCATCTTTTATCGAAACTGTTACTTTAATTATTTAATTACTCACTGTATAATCATGTTCCGATTTAAATTATAAATTCGGTTCTAAAATCACATTTTGTTTGAGTTGCGGGCCCGCATTTTCGTTGCGGAACCCTTTTCACAACCGCCCGGTTTTAAGCTGTATATGTGACTGGGGCGAATTGTACTGCTTTGAGTTCTTTGTTTCCATCACATGTTCGGCTCTGGAATGTTTCGTACGTGACATTTTCGTGTGAACGCTGGCCGACTCGTGTGTGCGTTCACGTGAGTACGCCCCTTCTGATACATAACATTCCCTCGCAAGGCTTGGTACCGCACTGACTGCAAGGTGTTAAAAAAATGTCAAGCGTTTGTGATCAAAATGTTGTTCAGCTTGAGTGGCTACTACTTTTTACAATTATTAAAGAATAAAATAAATCCCAATAGTTTGTCCTGTTACAATACCCCCTCAATGAGAGGTTTTATGCTGAAGCATAAAACTCTCATTGACACTCTCATACTTCCTAAAGGGATCAGCCAAGATATGTCGCCACAACCCCCTTTACGTTTTATTAAAAAAATCATGGTTAACTTACCCCTGGTCTAGTGACTGTGACCGCACCTGAATGACCTTACTGGACTTCTCTCTCGAGATCCCAACACCGCAAGGCCAGACAGGCACTTGACGCTCCCGATCTGACGCACAGGCCAGCTCAGGACCGCTGCCACAGCATCACCAGACACTGAAACATCAAATCAAAAAATCAAATAATCGCCTTGTATAATACCATATCCCTAACTGATCTGGTTCCCCTTAGCTTTGCGCTGGTTTGCGTTAAGGAGCGCTGGTTTTCTTGACCTCGTAATATATAATCTTATATCTACTGCATAGACTTTCATTCTCTTAATTCGTTCCACATTTCATAAAAATTTTCGATTCCAATCAATAATAATTAATCCTTTCCCATTTTACAAGAAGAAGTATAAATCCTTACATTAACACAATAATATTTCAAAATACTTAAACACATTATCAAAAGATTAATCAATCAAATACACTTTATCTATATCCCCCTTCTTCTACAATTCTTAACCATTTCCCATTTATATCTAAAACATTTCAAAATCATTTAACATATTATAAAATATTATTATTAACAGATATTCTATTTATCCGGTGCTATTAATATTAATCATCCCCTTTCTCTTCCACACACACTATTGCCCCCCTGGACTGTTGCGTCCAGTTGCCTCCATAAGGACTGAGGCGGAAGGAGTGAGCACTTTTTTCTTTTCTCTCACTCCCATCCTTGCTTCAGCGTTACAAGAAACTTCAGGGTAAGTACCCCTACTCATTATTTTACTATATGCCCCTAAGGTCTACCACCCCTATTTGGGTGAAAATAGCCTGTGTTCAAAATAATCTTAGATTCCCTGATTAAACCCCATTAAATTTCCAAATTACACCAATTTCTAAGGCAACCAACTATGGTCACAATCAGAATGATCACTGTTGCACACCACTATATAAAAATTATCCCGATTAGCGCTTTCAAGCTTCACAGCTCATCGTCAGATCAGAACAGACAGAAATTATGTGAAAACAAACCCTTCACCCCTCTCACCCCACCCTGCTCACACACAACAAGCTATAATATAAATGTCTCTTCCCCACCCCCTAAACCCTGTCCCGCCATCTGTACAGTCACATATTTTTCTAGCAAATTCCTTGTGTTTCAGTGTTGTGTGTGTGTGTGTATGTGTGTGTGTGTGTGTGTGCATCCTTTTAAACTTACCCTCTTCCTCTCCACACACGTGGGTCAGTCACACACCCTTATTTTAAAACATCCAATTAGTACTATGCAATATAATTCTTAATCTTATCTATCTGTCCTCTATCATTTACTTCTTAATTATGTTATAAAATATGTCTTCATTATCAAATTTAATTTTAATATTAATTAATTGTCTAACCCTTTTTCTCTTTCTTTCAATATTTCTAACTCCTCTCTAAGCTTCCTTTCAACTGTGTTATTTTACTACTTTTACAATTTGTATTCTTCCAAAGGATTAACAAACTTATGGTTGTCTTCTATGAAATGTCTTGCATATAACGAATTGGTTGTTCTATTACCTTCTCCACGTTTGTGGTCAGACAACCTGCATACGAATTGTAGTCCTGTCTCACCTAGGTACACTTTGTTGCAGTCTTTACATTTTAATTATAAATTCCGCTTCTCTGTAATACTGGAATTTTTTCTATATTCTTATTCCTTATCTTATCAAATACCATTTCACATTTTTTAATAGCTATATCTACTCCGTATTTATTAAAACATTTTATAATTTTTCTAGTATGTGAACCTATGTATGTCAATGACCCTGCATAATTCTTTTGTTCTGGTTCTATTTAAGCTTTTTGTATGTTAACCCTTTTCATAACTTTATCCACTATGTTGGTGTTATAATTATTATTCCTTACAATTCCCTTTATCGTTTTTTAACTCCCTATCTTTTGATTCGGTCTCTTTAAACACTTCTGAGCTCTGTAACAAAATGAATTGATTGCCGCCATTTTATATCTATAAGGGTGGTAAGACTCTCTTGGTATAATTATATCAGAATACGACTCTTTCCTAAATATCCCAAACTGTAGTTTTCTCATTATCTTTAATTTCTATGTTTAAATCTAAGTAATTTATTTTCTTACCTCCTATCTCTTCTTTAAATTGTAAGTTTTTTATCTTTATTATTTACCTCATTTATAAACTCATGCACTTCTTTTATGCTTCCTTCCCAAATTACTAATACATCATCAACGTATCTAGACCATAATTTTATATTGTCTTTATACTTGGTGGAACTTATTAATTGCTTTTCAAAATCATTCATGTATATTTCAGCAGAATAGGGGATAATGAAGACCCCATAGGTAAACCTTTTTTCTGTATATAAAACTTGTTATTAAACTAAAATAGTTCTGATTTACACATTCTTTAATTACTTTAATCAACTGCTTTTCATACCTGTATTCTCCCATATTATTATCGTTTATTAACGTAATAACTTTATTTACTGTGATAGTGGTAAACATGTCCTTACATCCAGTGATATTGTAAGAGTACCTGTATGCGGGGTGTTTAATTTATTTGTTTTAACATAAACGAAAAGCCCAACTGTGTGAGCGTCACTTTGTAATAGAATCTTTATGTGGTTTGTAAAAAATTAATAATTAGTGTTATTTGTGTTTAATAGGTCAAATTATAACTTCTCTTATCATTTACGGGTAAACGTATTTCTCTCTGTTGTATTCAAATGTTGCCGCCTCGCCACCTGATTGGCGCACGCCTTTCTGCAGTGTCGACTTGGCTAACGTTTTGCTTTGACGCTTTCACTTCAATATATTCTTATATTATTATTGTAAACTAATTGAATCAAACATACAGAGTTGCAGATGAGAACATTTATTGACCCTTTAAAAGATTTCAATTTCCTTATAATACATCAAATTTATTTTTTGTACCGGCTATTACACTTGTTCGGTTGGCACTCGCTCAGTTCCCGTGTTTTGTACACAAGTCGTCTTAACGTTAGTTTACAGTTAAAATGTTTTTTCTCAGGGGTGTTAATAAGTCCTTTCGGCTACAGAAATATATACTTACGGCTAAGACACACAAATTTATAACAATCCTTAATACTAGTTACACAAAAAAACTAATATCTTATCCTATTCAAGTAAGTAATTACCAATGAAAACTTAGTAAAATTTTGGGTTAGGTTTTGTTCATTAGAAAGGTTTGTCAATTATTTATTATATTTTTTTTTAATAATTATTAAATTGATTAAAGTTTAAATAGTGATTTTAACAAAGCATTTAGTTCTAAATCGGAATAGTGATCAGTGAAGTGAAATAGTTATTTATTAATTTTGACCAAAAAATTGTGAATTCGATAATGGGATTATGTTTATACTCATCGATTTTCCGCTGAAGATCCTGCTGTCGCCTTCTTCTTCCGGATAACTCCTGAGATGTCGTCTTCTTCTATTCTTCGGAAGTTTATTTCTCTCGCCCCGATGGTTTTCCTCGCAACTCCGGCCTCGCACTCCTCCTGTGATCGTCCGTCTTCTTCTATTGATCTCTGTCCCGATGATCTTCCTTCGCGATCCGTTGTCGTCTCTTCTTCACTGCATCTTCCCGGCTTCCTCGGATAATTATGGTTCGTTGATAATTTTTATTACACAAAATTTTATTCAGGATTCCCTGGGATGTTGTTATTATCTTCTTTTGGTTTAATTCAAGTTAAAATTCACTTTAGTAATAAAATTTTAGTGTGAGAGCTACTCGATCCACTCTCGGCGTCGGTCAATAATACAGTAATGAAAATCTAACGGTTTTTTGGCAATAAATTTCTGGTTGCTATGGTTACCTAATAAATTATGCTAATTCTCATTGGTCATTAACTTAAGTCATTGTTATGTTTTAACATCTTTTTTAGTCTAATTTTACCAAAATATCTTCAAATGAAGATTTTTATCTTATATTAATAGCTAGAGTTATTACATGAGTACCATTCTTCCTAATTTTTCATAATGATCATTTTGACATCCCTCATGCCCACTTTTGAATAGCTAATTACATTTTTATTATTTTTCACATTTATATTTTACATATATTTTATTCAAAATTGGTTGTTATTCATATATTTTGGTATTAGGAATACTCACTTAATTTGTTTAACCATTTGGTATACTCTGCTTTAAACTTTGGACTATTATTTGTTCTCAAATCTACTAAATTTTTATTTAACAGTTAGGCCTAGAGCCTAGATTTTATTCTACTCCCTTCTAACATTTCTTAATAACATATTTGGTAATTCTAATACAATTTTATAAACAAAACAAGCAATAAAACATCAGTGTTCCTAACTCCATCTCTTATTATAAAAATATTCCTTGCCAGGTTCAAGCCTGAAATTAAACTTCTAACTAGTTTTCTGTTTTTTACTATTATTTTGCTCATCTTATAATTTACTACATTCTATGGTTTTTTGAACAATAACAAAACTCTTATAATACTACTGTTAAACTGTACCTTACACGATTACAGGTACTTACTGTAACTGTACTTACACGATTACTGTGTCTTATTTACTAATCCCTTCACTTAAATACAGTGTCTGTCCTTATTTTACTATTCATTCTAATAACTTAATTTTTACCTTATTTTATAATTCTTACTTCCTATTACCTAAATTCATAATAGCACAATCAGTTTAATCTTACTTGCTAACATAAAGTTTATCAAAGATTGTTTAGCTATTTTATTATAGTCTGCTTATAAAATACTTTATTCAGCACACCCACTGCACTTTTCCCTTCATAGAAGGTTTCATTATTTATTATCACTATCACTTTTTTCATTACATGCTATCCCTAGCATTTCACCACTTATTTATTTTTATACACATTTTTAATTCACTCACTTATTTATTCACACGGTTTGTCTGATTATTTTGATATCACTGTGTGATTATGGGTCATAAATAACTAGTTTACTTTCAAATCACTCTGATCACTTTTGGTTATTACTTAATTATTGCTTTTGTTTGGCTCAAAGCATCTTTTATTGGCTTTGACTATTATTATTACTATTAATTTGGGTATGGTTAGTTTCTAACTCCCTACCTTATATTATAAGTACATTCCTTTATCAATAAAATATACATGACATTATTATTTTCCATTAACCTTATTACCCTAGGTAACTCTCATCTACACTACAATTATATCAGTTCATTATTTAAATTACAATATAATGGTCATTATTTGGGATTATTTGATTACCCTTAGGTCTCAACTGGTTCTTCATTGTTTCGTGGTTCCTTTGGTATTTATCCGATCTATTGTGTCAAGTCATTGTCAGGTTAACAGTCATTTGTCATTTTGGGTTACTGGGTTATTGATCGCTTAGTTTATAAGTTTTTGCCTCTTATTCTTATCTTCAGCTTTTTATCTTTATAGTTAAATATCACTGGATCTTCACTACCTTATGTCATGTTACAATATCAATTTTGTATTTACATTAATTCTAATATTTTCTAATTTTTCTATCAATTTTACATTATTCTCTATATTGTATTTTGTCCCAAATTCATATTTCTCTTTCAGTACTCTGCTAACTTCCTTTGATAATTTATAAATAGGTGCATTAATAAAAGAAACAATCGGTCTAATTGGTTTTCCTTCTTTATGTATCTTAACCTGACTTTTAAAAGTTGGTGCTGTTGGATGACTTTCCAATAAATACTTTTTCTTATTTTCTTTTATAAATGTTATCTGTTTCATCATTTGTTTTATCCTTGACTGGTACTTACTTGTATAATCATACTTTATTTCCTCATATGGTCCTTCCCTTATAAATTCTTCCGTTTTCTTTATGTATGCATCCTTTCTCAGTAGTACCATTGTATTTCCTTTGTCCGCCTTCGTAACTATAATATCATTCTTCTTTATTTTATTTTTTAGTTTAGTTACAGTTGATTTGATTTTTTGTTCATTTTTTGAATTATACAAACTTTTCTTAAATATTTTATCTACTACATTCCCTACTTCCCACCTTATTCTTTTTTTATCATTTTCATTTCCTAGTTTTTGTATTATGCTTTCGCATTCAATAATCGTTTTTTCTTGATTTAATTCTGGTGGCGGCGCGTATTTTAAACCTTTTGCTAACATTTCTTTTTCTTCTGTATTGAAATTTACCTCTGTAAGGTTTATTACTCTTTTTTCATAGTTATTCTTAGAGAGGTGTTCCTTTTTTACTTCGTTCTCTCTTATTAAATAGATTTTGTTTATTTACTTTGCATTTAGGCTCTGTAGCCGCCATGTTGTTATCTGCCAACTTAAAATTTCACTCGTCAGGGTCCAGGTTTCGAATCAGCGAACGGGAAAATCAGAACTGGTTATTTGAATAATAACGATCATTTCTTAGTTTACCAAGCAATAAAATTTTATTGATCATTTCTTGTTTTTTATATCCCTTTCAGTTCCAATAATTCTTAAAAAATTTTTACATATCAAAATGAAAATTATTCAGACAAAAACTTAATTTTTCTTATATATGAATTTATATGCAAAATAACATCTTTAAAACTACCATCAAAATTTAATTAACCCAAAACAGCGCTTCTTATTTTATCATTTTTATTATTTTTATTCACGCTATCATTCATACATATGCCCCATGCCCATTTGAGATCTCAATTTCTTTATTCAGTGGTAAATAGAGTACTCTAAAAGAACATAATTTTGAATTTGATATACCACTCTGGTTGCTGATCTGGCTTACGAAAGAGTCCAATGTTCCGTAGTACCTTCCATCACTTCGCACATATTCTTCGCACCATCTTTTATCGAAACTGTTACTTTAATTATTTAATTACTCACTGTATAATCATGTTCCGATGTAAATTATAAATTCGGTTCTAAAATCACATTTTGTTTGAGTTGCAGGCCTGCATTTTCGTTGCGGAACCCTTTTCACAACCGCCCGGTTTTAAGCTGTATATGCGACTGGGGCGAATTGTACTGCGTTGAGTTCTTTGTTTCCATCACATGTTCGGCTCTGGAATGTTTCGTACATGACATTTTCGTGTGAACGCTGGCCGACTCACGTGTTCACGTGAGTACGTCCCCTTCTGATACTTAACATTCCCTCGCACGGCTTGGTACCGCACTGACTGCAAGGTGTTAAAAAAATGTTAAGCGTTTGTGATCAAAATGTTGTTCAGCTTGAGTGTCTACTACTTTTTACAATTATTAAAGAATAAAATAAATCCCAATAGTTTGTCCCATTACACTATGTGTGTCAAAATAACACAAGTCTTCTATATTAATATGTAATTTATAATCCATTTAACCTGCCTTATATTTTAAGTTGTAGGGATTGTTTTATTCTGTGCTGCACCATCCATAGCAACCCACAAATGTTGCCAATTGATTTTGTCAAACACATCATCATCATTATCTTCACAGATTAAACCAAGGATGTTTTTTTCTGGTCTCAAATAGGCAAAGATTAGAGCTGGTCACTCCAACGCTTCCTTGGACGTGCCACACCTCTCCATCCCTTCGACTTATAGTTGCATAGTTGTTTGGGGATGCGGCAGTCATCCATTCAGCAAAGATGTTCCCACTAATTCAGCCGATATTGCGCAATCCTGTTGAGTATACTCATAATATTCAGTTCCTGCCGTATATCTGTGTTTCTTCTATGATCATGGAGAGTATACCCTGCCACATACCTGAGAAATCTAATTTCAGCTGCTTGGATGTGACTGACCTGGCTTTTTGTTAAAGTCCAATTATTAGACCCATAAAGAAGTGTGGGAAGAGCCATTGCCTTGTAGAATTTTAGGTGTGTTCCTTTACTTGCTGACTTATGTGTTTGCCTAATGATCCCGCACATAAGGTTGAACTTACGCAACTTATTTACAATGTCGTTGCATCCATTATAAGACACACTGTAGCCCAGGTATTCAAAATTGCTAACTTTTTGTCAAACACACATTTCGGTTTTTAAATGTGTGAAACACATACCAGTTTGGAACTAAGAAACCTGGTTTTTTGCAGCGCAGCTTGGAAACACTGTCTGTACTTGCTCTACTTTAGCTATCAGTAGGGTAGTTAAAATAATAATAATAATGTTATGTTCTACTAAAGGTTTTTTTGAAGGACTAATTACAACTTAAGATGAGACTTTGCCGCTACATATTCTCGGTCCTCTTCTACGGTGTAGAATCTTGGACATTGACCAAAGCCACAGCTAAAATATTTGAATCTTTCGAAATGTGGCTTTACCATAGAATACTGAGCATTTCATGGACATCACATATAACTAATGTTGAAGTTCTTAAAAAGATGAAGAACGAAAGGGAAGTTATTAACACAGTAAAGATAAGAAATCTTCAGTATCTGTGACATCTCATGAGAAATGAACAGAGATTTTACTTATTACAGTCCATACTACAGGGAAAAGTACTTGGAAAGAGAGGAGTTGGGCGACCGAGAATCTCATGGCTGAGAAATTTAAGGACCTGGTTTGGCATGAATACAACTGACTCATTCCGTGCAGAAAGTTAAAATAGTCTGTATGGTATCCAACATCCGAAATGGATAGGAACTATCAGAAGAATTGCAACTTGTAACAAATTCTTAAAATTAAGAACATGAATAGAAATTGTTAAAACAGATTTTTGTTGAGTTATATATTGAAATATTATTCTTTTGCTTGTGTTTCAGATTTGTGAGATTGGAAGAGTGTGGCCATGTGTTTGAATCGTCTGGTTTAGAACAGTGGTTTGCGTTGGCGCAGGATAGTGGTGAAATAGTACAAAAGACATGTCCACAGTGCAAGACGAGTGTAGTCAAAACACAGCGTTTTATGGACCTAATTAAACCAGTTATGAAAACTATTGATGATGTTAAACGTTTGTTCTTTGGCAAACAAAAAGAAATCCATATGCAGAGAGAACAGTTAAAGAAGAAACTAAGAGAAAAAACATTTTTAGAAAGCGAAACTTATACAAATGGAATTGAAGGGTACAAAAAAGGTAAGTATAAACATTACTATACATTACATTAGCATCACATCATTTTAAATTAAAATTCATCCTTGTTTAGGCATATAGTACACACAGAAGCGCCAGAAAAATGTAAATTTGTAAATTTTTCCCTGCCAGGATTTGTAAATTTTTCCTGCACTTTTATTACATGCTAACGGAATTAATTTCTCCTGTAAGAAATCATATGTAAAGAGTAGATGCAGAGTTTACTTCTTCTCCTTAAAATAGTAAAAGGGTCTTTGTATTATAGTTACGATGGTCTACTGATCGTCATATAGGACAGTGGAAAACAAAATACAATACAGCAATTATGTCACTAATCACCAGCTTTAATTATCACAAACAGTTTGTAATTAACAAGACAGTCTCTTACAATAAATCAAATAAAAATTGTTCACACGCAATAAAAATGTCAACTGATATAAAACACAGTTGTATTACAATTATCCCGCACAATTATAAAACACATAATACTTCACCACATTACTTCAAACCACACTGTGTAAATCGCCACTTAAACGCACTGTGTAATCACCTGACAATAACTAACTTGACCGTCGCTGAATGGCTGTATGTATACCCTGCTGATTTCCAGAATAATCTGTCACTTTGGATGACTTGTTAAACAAACAAGCGCTCTCGAGAATCCACTAGAATCAGTGTCCTTGAACACACTGCGCTGACCAGTATGGTCTGGTATAGACCCAATAGTTGATGCGTAATTGTCTTTCACCGCAAAGTAGCAGCATTATATATGCACACACACATTATAGCTGGAATATTTGAGAAACTTGTAGAATGTTCCATATTATGTAACACTTTTTCCACATTACGTAACATTATAATACATACCAACTCAGGTTGAATTTCTTTTTTTTTTGCGTGTTACTGTGTTGACATTTTGTAAACAAAACTCATGTTTACAACACAGCTCTGCAATAAATGGACAAACATTCGCTGTGTTATTTTGGCATCCATGGCAAACGCACATTGTATTGTGACCCAGTGGTGATCCTCAGAGGCGATTCATCAGAGTAAGCAACACAAGCAGTGCTTGCCTAAAGAATGTCAAGCAAAAGTAAATAAATGATTATGTAACCACCATTACCGTTATCACCAAGAAACTGTTTCACATGCCTTCTTATCATTCATCTTTTGGAAATTGGTGGCACATTTGTCTCCTATCTTCAAGCCAAAATGATACTGATAACTTGATTTGATCAAAGTTGTTAATATCACTTCGCTTCCACTTTTGTGTTTTTTTTTAAATATTTATTGTGACGATCTCATAACCTTATTCAAAAGAGGTTTCCAAACTTCTGGCAACTTATAGCTATTGTCTTTGTTAAACTTGTTCATATTTTTGCACATTTCTGTCACTTTTCTTATGACCCGTAGAAAATAGTTCTGAATCTTCACTATAACCAATGTTTCTTCAAAGAAAATATGATGCTAATTTTCATGACTGTGCTTCACTTTCACTGATTTCTCCTTTCTTTGTGTGCCTCGTGTGTTCTCGCACTCTTGTTATCACATGTCTCCTTATTTCGCCCGTGTACATGTAACCACAACTGCATGGGACATTGTAGACAGCAGGAGTTGACAGCTGATAACATTTTGCCTACCTTTGTAATATTGCAATATTTCTAATATATCACAATATTGCTTGCACTGGTTTTGAAGTAAAGCCAATGATGTTAAGCAAAAATAATAGTTATCAAAAGATTTGTTGGTTCTTGCGATACTATTATTGCAAAAGACAAATGCACGTTTTCTACTACAATCATTGGATCGGTTCAACATAACACTGATATTATTGACCACATAACTTTGGAGGAAGCGAGGCTCATTGCGACTGTGCAGTACTGCTGTAATAATAATAATGCCAAACAAAAATATTCACACTAAATCATAATTCAGTTATTTTATAAATGAAAGTGTTACATTTTGTTCAATACCTAGTGTAATATTTAATTATTGACAACATCATGTAACTTCTAAAAAAAAAAGGAAATTATCTTGTGGTGGGATTGAAAACTAAGAATGTTTGTTTACTACCTGACATGTTGGCAGCACTAAGAAACTATTCCTGTAAAAACGGCAGCAATTTTATATTCCTTTTTGACAAAACCAAGATGACCAATATATCAGACATTAGTCCTATATTTAATTACCTATAATGTTATTAAATTATATTCATTATAATTTTGTGGCCTGATAGTAACAGCAAGCTGTCATTGGTCGACAGTTTGCATGAGCTGTTGTAACCATTATTTAGTCTAGATGGATCTAATCTTGCAGTGTAACAGTCTTTATCATCACTCTAAGCTTAACTAACCTGCAGTGTAATGTGCTTTACATGTCAACCCCAGTGTTTATCGTGATCTGCCAAGATGCAATCAGAATAAAGCTATATAAGTAACATTCTGCGGTTTTTGTTTTGTACATAATTCTTCAATATCTTTTGTAGGTTTTGTGTATAACGAATATGTCTTCAAATAATAAATACTTCTGCAAGTAAAATTTATTAAACTATATTGTTATGTAACAGTACATTGCACAACCTATTTTTAGTGGTTGACGAGTGAGTCATAATTGTACCGTTACAAAACCCCCTCAATGAGAGGTTTTATGACGAAGCATAAAAACTCTCATTGACACATTCATACTTCCTAAAGGGATCAGCCAGGATATGTTGCCACAACCCCTGTAGTGTTTATATAAAAAGAAATATTGCTAACTTACCCTTGGTCCAGTGATCGTGACAGTACCTGCATGACCTTACTGGACTTCTCTTGCGAGATCCCAACACCGCAAGGCCAGTCAGGCACTTGACGTTCCTGCTCTGACGCGCTGGCCAGCTCAGGACCGCCGCCACAGCATCACGAAACTCTGAAACATCCAATAAAAAATCAAAGAGTGGCCTTGTATAATGCCATATCCACAACTGATCTGTTTCCTCTTAGCTGCATTGGTTTACGTTAATAGGCATTGGTTTTTCTTAATTCCTAATTTCTCTAACACAGAGATAAAACAAGATTTATGATAGAGGTATCTTTCTCTTTTGCATTCCTACATTTTATCAAAATTTTGACTCCAGTCAATAATATTTTAACTCTTTTCCATTACACAAGAAGAAATATACTCTTACACTAAGGCAATAATATGTACAATAATTCATTAAGTTTAAAAGAATCAACAACAATTTATCTATATATCTATTATATAGAACCCAAAACACAAATTCATTATTTCAAAACAATCTAGCTATTTAAAATTTATTATCAGTTTTCCTGATACTAATACTTCTTCAAAGCGAAATCATAATTATCATTTATGCTCAATACCAATATCAACATCATATACTTAATACTTGATATTCATTTAACATTACTACCCCCTGTAGTAACCTCCTTACCACACACACTATGACCATACAACATAATATAACATAATAAAACATTACCCTTGAACATTAACATTATTATATTTACATTAAACAATTCACATTTAAAATAATTTGTATAAAATTTATAAACATTATAACTTGAACATTCTCTTCACTCTGTTTGTATCAAACTTTAATTTATTTAACATATATCGTACCATTATTCTCAAAAAAAAAAATTTTAATTTGTTATTGACATTCATTATACATAACATTTCATTTACTATTCTATCTCTACTATGAATTTTCTATTTACCATGTTCCTCTTTAATTAGTTTGGGTGACTCTCAGTTATTCACAATGATTATATGGGCATTCACTTATATTACCTTACTCACCTTCTTTCCTTCTACAACCACTAACAGATTTACATAGGGTGACACCAATCTCTCAATAATAATAACCCCCTTCAACACTAATTCCACTTATACCATTCTCCTCTTATAATAAAATATCTAATACCCTCTTTGTAACTAGGATGTGTGTTCCTGACCTTGGCAATTCCATTCATCACATTTTGCCCTCCACCAAATATCGGCAAACACTCTTCGACCCTTCACAATTAACTGCCCAACGACGCACGTTGATCACTCCTTACCACCTCACCTTCACTACAAAATATCACCATCAACTATTTACTCTCTAATTACATTACCCTCTCTTTCTACATATATGCACTATCGCTACTGTGTCCCTATTACTACCCTGTTTCTGTAATACTTTTATTCTACAATTCTTATTTTCTCGAACACCCATTAAAATTAACTCTGATTTACTCAGAATGCCTTATTAAATAATCATCACCCAAGCTCTATCTTTTTACCATTTTACATTACTATGATCCTTGAAATTACCCTAGAAAATTCATCACTTATCTCAACAATAATGTAGCTCCATATCCAGACATATTGTATGTTTACTCATTTACTAATCATTAGATAATCTAAGTCTCCAAAAATCATTTAACTTTATCATGACATTGATTTTAATTAATTATTTAATTATTCTTCAATTACTGAATTCAATTAGCTTAAAATTTCATAATTATTTTCATCTGAGAACAGAAAAATGTACTTACTTACTTACCAGCCAACGCCCACCCTTGGCTGTTGAGCCATTAGGCGACGTGCTGACAAGTAGCGTCAGGCTTCGGCGATCTCGGTGTCCTCGTTGGACGGGGTGTGGTCCAAGGCCAGGCAGTCTCTCAGATGGTCGGCGTCCATCGTCACGTGGCCGCACAGCTGGCACTCAGGGGTTGGCAGCGCGTGGAGGCGGTGCAGATGTGAAGTGAGATAGTTGTGTCCGGTATTAGAAAAATGTTATAAGTATTATTAAAGCAATTCCTATTACCTACATGGTTTACATAAAAATACATATAATACACAACATAATGTAATACACAAATACCTTGACATTAGCACATAAAAATATACAATCCAATTTATTATTTGTTATCATTGACCACAACTCGTTTCATAAGACAATCCATTTCAAAACCACACTGTTCACATCATTAAATGTTCATAATACAATAAAACAATTATCCTCCATCATCGAACAACAGTTGAATCTTAGGTCTATACAAATCATTTTTGATTAAATACATTATCTTATTATTATAAATGTAAAGATTATTCAATTTTTTATAATTTTCCACAATACTATTATAATCAATATGATCACTCCATATCATTATCTCATATAATTTGTCACGATCGATTATGGTCCTGTCACCTTTAGTATTATCTGTCACAACCAGGTAAGTATAAAGTCATTATTATCGTCATCTACTATTGCTGCTATATCAGCTTCAATACAAGGTACGTATTCACTACAATTATTAACTCTCTCTCTCTCTCTCTCTCTCTCTCTCTCTCTCTCTCTCTCTCTCTCTCTCTCTCTCTCTCTCTCTCTCTCTCTCTTCATTCTCTCTCTTAATCCTGTATAACTTCTCCCAACATCAAACAATTCTATCTTCCTATCACCATACCTCTCTCTCTCAAAATATCCCTCATCATAACACCAAGTCGCACTCTCTCTCTCTCAATATATGCAGGGGACACTACAACTTTATTATTGCACCACCTATCAGATGCACAAAAATTCAAGGGGCAACTATTTGCAGACCATATGTCTCCCAGATACACTCGTGAAGCCTTTTCTTCACCCCCAACTACAACATCATGGGAAAAATTTACCCCCTGCAACCCCTCTACCTGTAAATTCACTCTACACTTTCTCTCTGACTCATCAACACACACTAACATTCCATTATTACTTTTTACTTCCTCTAAAATTTCATCAGTACTCTCAATATTCACACCATTATTCTTTAACACCATATTTTTACTTATATTGTCATAATTCTCACCCCTACTTACCTCATTATCTGTTATCTGACCGTCTTTATTTACGTTTAATTTGTCTGTTTCTCCACTATTCTCTACCCCCATTTTAATCTGACCATTATCATCTACTTTCTTCTTTGTAAAGTTATCAATTATGTTATTTACTCCGTTTATTTGCTTATCAAATTCCTGACTGACGGCTTCTGTAATTTTTTTTGCATATTTTCATAGCGTGCATTTATCTCGTTAATATGTTGATGATTAAAATTAACATTTTGTTGTTTAATTTCATCTTTTACTTCTTCAAATTTGGTATTGAAATTATTATTTATTTTATTAGTTTTGCTTTTTTGAACATCAAATTTAGTATTCATGTCCCATCTTAGTTCACTAAAATTGCTACACAACAATTGCATCATTTTTATCATATCATTATCCTCGGATTTTTTAATTGGGACTGGCGTTGTTGAGTGAATTCCTTCACTCATAATTTGTGACTCAGTCACACTTAATTCAACATTTATCTGGCTTTCATTTACAATGTCAGTTAGGCTGACATTCTCGTTATTGTTTGCCATTTTTAAATATTTTTCCTTTCAAAATTTTGCTGTATATCTAACATATAATCAAACACAACATAACCTAATTACTTACATATTAAGTTACCTGCTCATTTCCAATACCCATTCTGTCTCTATCTGCAGGCTTATTTATATAAAAATTTATTTATATAAAGTCACTGTTCGGGCAACCATTGGTTAACTAACATATTCTAAATGAGATTATTTTGTATAGTGGCTTACCTTTAAAAAAATCTCGTTGCACTTATACTTGATTTACATGTGGATTTACCACGTGGCATTGTTGCCAACCTAACATTTCTTGGTGGGGGTCCGGGTTCTTTTAAGCGAGCACAGAGACAGCATGGTTATGGAAAATAATGAACTCAGATAGCATTTGGTTTAAAACTTCTGTTTAATGATCTGAATATTTTATATATTGAAAACACAAACAAAATGGAGTCTTCCTCCTTTGGTTAAATACAAAACAAAATGGCGGCGAAGTATTTTTGCTGCATCAGCTCTACGTACATCACAATTACATACATATATTTATTTTCAATTTCCCTGATTTATTGTAAAATGAATTTAGAAACCTACAGCCGTCTATGATTTTAAATTGTTACGTTATCTGAGTCACATAACGTGAACCAATGCCTCGTGATTCTCTATATGTGCCGGCACACACACACACACACACACACACACACACACACACACATACTCCCCACAAATTATTTTAACGGCACATTCTTTTTAATAAATTTGTTTGAGCTCAAAATTAATGGGTTGTAGTGAAAATTTTGAAAAGGTTTACTTTCCTGCGTTCGTATACTTGAAGATCTAATCAGAAGTGCCTCATGGTCCAGCAGGTGTTTGGCCGGATTATCTACTGTTTCTTTTATACTGCACCACTGACTCTAATTTACATTTTTTTTATACTGTTAGTTCTCAACTGATTTAAACTTTTCACATTTTGTTACATTTTACCACTTTTGAATACTTTTGCTGGCAATTGCTGGCCAGCAGATTTTACAGCGTGCTGTTCGCACGGAAGGTATTTGGCGACAGAGAGACAATATGGCGTATATTCACCAAGTGGAAGGGTTAATGCGTCATCAAATCTATTGTTCTCTGGCGATGACGGCTTTGTTATACGGTTCAACGATTACGTTTTTATATTTTTGATGACGTTTTTAGGAGTGTCCGGTTGTTGCTGTGTCTAACTTGCTGCCGATCGGCACGTAGGCCACCTGACCTTGACGCCAACTCTTCCGTTACTTATTGCATTGTTTTATATTTGGGAAATTTTACCCTCACATATTTGATTACATTTGATTTACAATAAAATTATTGGTTATGTACCTAAATTCCTTTACGGACCTATTGTACCATTACATAATTACGTATGCTGAATGGAATTTGTTTATATTATTGTTGTTGGGTGTGGAGCAAAATGGTGCAGTTATGTATTTACTATAAACAAGTGTTACGTCAGCCCACGGCAACGATGCTTGGCTGTAACCAGAAAAAACTGGTTTGAGCGCAGTTGAACGGACAGACTGTTGTGTAGAACAAAGGCAGTGGAACTCAGTCTCATAATAGCCGGCAGCCAGTACACATGTACTTTTTAGTGCCCGCGGGCAGCCAAGGTAGGCTTAACGCATTCTAGGTTGGAAACTGTGCAAAATTATCCGGATTTATGAAATGTAGTGGACCAATCTTTTTTAGTGGTTTTTTAGCTTTCATCAGAACAATAATTCCGGAGAAAGTGCGCGGTTCCGCCCATGTGGTGAAACGCGCAGTTTCATCCATGTGGTGCAACGACAAGAAAGAAAAAATGAGACACCTAAATTCAGATACAAAGACAAAAAGGTAAAATGTAATGAGTCTGGGGAAAGTTTTTTTGGCCAAATAATAAAAACAAACGGAATTAAATAAAACTATGTACAGAATAAGAGAGTGTGAGAGAGCAAGAGAGAGAGAGAGAGAGAAAGGGGGCATAAAATGCATTTTTAAGATTTGTTATTTCATTTTTGTTAATTACAATGATATGTTATTACAATAAAATAAGAATTTTTATTACAATGTGTTAATTTCTTATGCCACCCTACCTATGACCTATTCTCTGTGTCAAAAGTTCGTCTAACGGGCTGTAACTGTTAAAAAAAAATAAATAAATAAATAAAGAAGAAACGACCGACTTAACTAAGCCCAGATTATTCCTCTTTTCGACTTACCTTCAAACAGCCAAAAGATTCCCAAAGTCCCAAGGTCGCCACCACATTTTTTGGAGTAAATGTGGAAACCATTCCACTTTCCTGAAGAAAACAATTTTGATGAATAAACAAGAACTCCCTTACAGAAAAAATTCCATGGCCGTCTAGGCGAACTTACTGACACAGAGAATAGGTTTCGGATAGAGTGCGTAATTAACTAAGCTAACACATTGTAACGGGACAGATTGGGGACGGGAATAAATTTTAATAATTGAAAACAATTCTGAAAGCAGTCAGTGTGCACCTTTGGGGTACCTCGTTTTAACCAACTACACATACAATGTTATTATGAAACACCAGACTGTTTATGTCTAGACACCCCGGCTAGACGCATTACGTAACCGCTGGCAACCCAGTCTCTCTGTGAATTACAGAAAAACACGTAATTAACACAAGCCAGTTTTCATCAGGAGGCAACAGCTGCAGGAGTGGTTGGCCCAGTTCAAACCGGCCAATCAGAGTAGGCGCAATAAAAACGCATACGCTGGCGGGCAGTTGACTAAGAGTGAAGTTGAATAGCAGTTGGGAAACAGAGCGGACATAAAACTAACCGTAGCCTCGGACGATTTTTTGGTAGACCAAAAAGTTCTAAGTAGGTCTACCAAAAGGTGAATTTAAACCGTATAACAGTAAACAGTTTATAATACTGCCAGAAAAATGTTCAGAAAGTGAATGCGGATAGTTCCGTGAAGAAGACGAAAACGATATAGTGCACCGTAGTTTATACCATGTGCCTCTAAATACAAGGAGGAGATAAAGTTACAAGTTCGTGTATTTTTGGCCAGAAGTGTGTCGGTAAAGAGAAGCGGTAATGAGCTCAATAAACGGGGTTTAAAAACAAAGTGTAAAAAGAACGAGAGAGTGAGTGATGTAATAAAGGGGGAGAAAGAAAACACTAAGGAGAGTACTGGTTCGTATAATATATATAGAATTTACATATTTTGATATTGTAACCTTATTAACAAAATTATAGAAAAAGTAAAGAAGGAAAAGAAAGAAGTCAATTTTAATTGCAAATAAAATAGTATTTGAATTATCATGAATAAGTGTTAGAGTAAGTTATTACGCAATTACCATTTCCTATACTGTGCTGAAAACCTCGTCTTACATTCCAGGGAATTTTCTGAAGTAAGGGGAAGTCAGATAGCGGGATTATTTAATTTTTTATAAGGGAAAGAGTGTAAAGGTTTTGATATTGAACCATAAAATATCGTGGCGGCCCTGAAGTTTTTTTGTGTTTAAAAGGTAAGTTTAACGGGATTATGACGGTAAGTAATATTCTGGCAGCAGTGAGTTTTATTAGTGTATTATTTTATAATGGTAAAAGGTTAATACCGTTACAGTCACGCTGCTGCCTGTATATTCGTATAAATATTATATGAATTATACCTGTTTTGAGGCACAGAAAGTAGGATTTGGTAATGGCGTATTTGTAAAATTTTGAATTATTGTGTAGATTTACGTTGAGTATGCGTGATAAGGTTATGTTTTGGGAGCGTTATTGTATGTTTACATATATATATATATATATATTAGTTACGATTTTATGTGTAGGGTATTTCGACTGGGTGTGTGTAATTAGGGAGTAATAGAAGGGTTGTAGTGGTTTTTATATAAAAGGGGTATTATATAAAAAATTGAATAAGCATGGCCGAGGTACAGGAAAACGGGGTAGGTCTATCATGGGCCAATCTAATGAATTATGCGAATAAACGTTTTGATAAACAAAGCGCGATGTTAGATGACATGATTAATAAAATTAATAAACTTAATAAAGAAATAATTAACGAGGTAAGTAAACGTGATAATAATCACGACATCACAAGGGACAATGGTGATACAATTGAAAATGTGGTGATGGAGAGTGATACTTTGAATAATGATAGTGGAGGTAGTAATAATGATACTTTTACAAACAACAGTGTTAATTTGAGTGCAGTGGAGATAAAAAACGAGGTAGGTGAGGTGAATACAAGTGATAATCAGAAAGAGGTTAGTTTAAGTGCAAACAATGTGATAATTGACAAGGTAAATGGAAATAATAGTGACAACTATAATTATAAGGAGGAAATAATTACGAATCATAATGGGGTTAGTTTAAATGCAAAACAGGTGGCAGTAAACAAGGTGAGTAATAATGTTAGTTATGATGATATTAACAAGAGTGAAATAACATGGAATAAAAATAATGGTTAGACAGTGATAAATAGTGGTAGTGAGATTGAGAGTAGAAAGTTAGTTGGCGTTAGTAATGGAGTAGTGATAAGTACTGATGAGTTGGAGAAAGAATGGAGATATAGTTTAAATGTAGAGTGTGAACAGAGGGCAAAATTTTCCCGTGATGTTGGTGAAGCAGAGACTTCATGAATGTTTTTGGAGGACGAGAGTTCCTCGATTGTTTTTGTAGAAGATACAAGATCTTCAAAATGTCCCTTGGTTTTTAGTGTATCTGGTAAGGCCAGATGGTGTTCTAATAATGTGGTATTGCCCTCTGTGTGGAGTGAGAATGTGAAATTGGGCTGGGAAAGTGATCATAAAAAGAGAGAGAGAGTGATAGAGATATTTAAGTTGAATAGAGGTTATAAAGGGTTAGTTGAGAAGTTAAATAATGAGAGAATTATTATAAATAAGAGAGACTTACCTTGTGTAGTAGTAAACGATGATTATATTGAGGCTGATGATGACAAACACTTACCTGTTGTGAGGATTAGTGTATTAGTAACAGCTGACAACTATAGTGATGGAAATATAAACAATTTAATTGTGACAAATGATACCGAAGGAGACTTGACCATACCTGATGTAGACACGGCATATGTTAAAATAATAATGGAGGATAACCCTGGGGATTATTATTATGGTAAAATGGATAAAAAAGATTTAAAGGGTCACTACATAAATGTTAGCCATATGGTGTATGTAAATAAGAATGAAAAATGTTATGTGAAAATAATATTAATTTTCGATGACGGGGGTTAGAGAGATAGTGAATGAACATTTAATTATTTCAGGTAATGGGAATTACTTGGCTGACTTATGCAATGAAGTGTGGTAAATAATAAAAGGATGATGAAATTTTGTAAATAAACCTGTATTGTATTTATTTGTGTTAAAGGTATTGTGTTAAGGTGATGTTGATATTCTGGTAGTGCATCAGCTGATATGCTGTTAACAGGTATATTGTTTTGTGTGACTAATGTTTACAGTCATGCTGGAGTTGACAACAACAACAATGTTTTATTTTGATGAATAATTGATATAAATAAATTTTGTTCTGAAATAGAATAAATGGAAGAGGTGATTAAGTGGAGTTAATCTTTTGTGAATAATAGAATGAAGTAACTTAGTGTTTTGATTGTAATGTAGTTAAATGTGAGAGGACTTTATTAATGTAGAATCATTTTGAATAACGTAATCAAAGTAACTTCCACTATTTTGAATAATGCAATTGAAGTTAAATTCATGTTGATTGGAAGATTGAGATTAAAATTGTAATGCGTATAACTTTTATTTAAATCTAAAGGAGAAATGTTGATGTTACCTGTAATATGTATTATACAGTAAGATTGTTATGATTTATTTGTATTTCATGTAATAAATTTGTAATTTTGGTGGGTAATAGTATTTTGTGAACATTATACAATTCGTATGGGACTTATATGTATTAACATTGTATGTGTGAGCATTATGTAACTGTGTATGAATGTAGAACATATGTATTAGTATATTAGCAAATTAAATGAAAAACCAGTACTTTGCTAACAACGAACCAGTACGACTAAGAGGAAACGAATCAGTGGGGGATATGGAATAATGGAAGGCCGTTTAGTGATATTTTGATTGAATGTTTCAGAGTCAGGTGATACTGTAGTGACGTGCCTGTCTGATTTTATGGTGTTGGGATCTCGAGTGAGAAGTCCAGTAAGGTCGGATAGGTGCGGCCACAGCCACCGGACTAGGGGGGGGTAAGTACCCATGATTTTAGTAAGGATTTAAGGGGGGTTGAGGCGCTATATCCTCACTGATCCTCTTAGGGTTAGGCAATGAGAGTTTTTATACTTCGGCATAAAACCTCTCATTGGGGGGGGGGTATTGTAACAGGACAGATCGGGGACGGGAATAAATTTTAATAATTGAAAACAATTCTGAAAGCAGTCAGTGTGCACCTTTGGGGTACCTCGTTTTAACCAACTACACATACAATGTTATTATGAAACACCAGACTGTTTATGTCTAGACACCCCGGCTAGACGCATTACGTAACCGCTGGCAACCCAGTCTCTCTGTGAATTACAGAAAAACACGTAATTAACACAAGCCAGTTTTCATCAGGAGGCAACAGCTGCAGGAGTGGTTGGCCCAGTTCAAACTGGCCAATCAGAGAAGGCGCAATAAAAATGAGTACGCTGGCGAGCAGTTGACTAAGAGTGAAGTTGAATAGCAGTCGGGAAACAGAGCGGACATAAAACTAACCGTAGCCTCGGACGATTTTTTGGTAGACCAAAAAGTTCTAAGTAGGTCTACCAAAAGGTGAATTTAAACCATATAACAGCAAACAGTTTATAATACTGCCGGAAAAATGTTCAGAAAGTGAATGCGGATAGTTCCGTGAAGAAGACAAAAACGATATAGTGCACCATAGTTTAAACCATGTGCCTCTAAATACAAGGAGGAGATAAAGTTACAAGTTCGTGTATTTTTGGCCAGAAGTGTGTCGGTAAAGAGAAGTGGTAATGAGCTCAATAAACAGGGTTTAAAAACAAAGTGTAAAAAGAACGAGAGAGTGAGTGATGTAATAAAGGGGGAGAAAGAAAACATTAAGGAGAGTACTGGTTCGTATAATATATATAGAATTTACATATTTTGATATTGTAACCTTATTAACAAAATTATAGAAAAAGTAAAGAAGGAAAAGAAAGAAGTCAATTTTAACGGTAAATAAAATAGTATTTGAATTATCATTAATAAGTGTTAGAGTAAGTTATTACGCAATTACCATTTCCTATTCTGTGCTGAAAACCTCGTCTAACGTTTCAGGGAATTTTCTGAAGTAAGGGGAAGTCAGATAGCGGGATTATTTAATTTTTTATAAGGGAAAGAGTGTAAAGGTTTCGATATTGAACCATAAAATATCGTGGCGGCCCTGAAGTTTTTTTGTGTTTAAAAGGTAAGTTTAACGGGATTATGACAGTAAGTTATATTCTGGCAGCAGTGAGTTTTATTAGTGTATTATTTTATAATGGTAAAAGGTTAATACCGTTACAACATTATAATGAGAAATCTGATTTTATTCTACTAAAACACATTGTATCTTTTTTTTTAATGTTTAAAAAATATATAATTCACACTTAAAATATAAGTCGGACTTCTGAGTTACAAACTTTCATGTAATAATATCCTGCACATAACAACTTCCTGTGTGCACTATTGTAGTACACACCAAGTACAGTGTAAGCGAAGTTACCTCCACATAACAAAATTGAGACATCTTAATTTTGAAATTTGGATAAATTTCCTGTTTTTAGTTTTTGCGGTAATAATGATGAAATTACCTCTTGCAATGTTCTAAGCAAGAAGACCCCGATACTTACTTACCTTAAAAAAAAAAACCAAAAGTCCTGGTAGTATGTGGTGGCCACCACATTTTGACAGGCGGAATGTGGAAACTGCAACAATGTCCCCATGAAAACATCTTAAAAATCACAAATTTTCCTCTAACAGAACTTTCCCAGATTCGTTTAGACGAACTCATTTAGCACAGGTTAGATTAAGGTGAGGTGAAATTAGAAATAAATTAACTTGTATGAATTGTTAGGTAAATAAGCCCATTTATTATCATTTACTATTGTTGGACTCGTTA
The DNA here is from genome assembly GCA_034769895.1 of Magicicada septendecula. Lineage (NCBI taxonomy): Eukaryota > Metazoa > Arthropoda > Insecta > Hemiptera > Cicadidae > Magicicada > Magicicada septendecula. Next base: position 296,399,568 of record CM068373.1, on the reverse strand, counting down.
ACCAGCAAATCGTTACATTATTTATTTGCATCATGACTATTATTCAAATTAAACATATAAAGTATATAAATTTTCCAAAGACGAGTCACAAAAGAAAAAGAAACACTTTGATAAAAATATAGTGAACACAGTTATACAAAAACGATTTTAACCATAACTTTGTATACAACAAAAAAATGAACATTAACCTGTAGTAAGGTAACCTATTCTAAAGTTTACCTTTTATGGTACAGTTGCCTTAAACATATTAAAATTTGACAAATTATGTTTCAAAACGTTACTCTATTAGGCCTATACTAATACTAAAAAACGTCAAAGCAAATCAGTACTTTTTGATGTTTCTCTTTTCACACACACACACACACACACACGTGTGTGCACGCGTGCTAATGTCCTGAACCTTGTTTATTTCCTTTTTGTTGCCCAGATTGCCACATTCGATAGTTTAGTTTGGTTACCTATCTGTGTAGACTTATGGTTGATGCTGTTGTAGTTATGGTATTATCCAGTGCGTTCCTCCGCCCAATCGCCACACAACACGTGGCCTTATTTTCCACATTTGCATGTGGCCTTATTTGTTGCACTTATGTTTAGTTTGTATCCCTGTTTACTTCGCACTTTTTATGATAAAACTGTGTTCGAAAAACTTTACATACGTACCATTGTCCGAAATTTTACATATTGACTGTTTTTCTTGTTTTATCCAGTAGGCCTATATAACCCGCCTGCGGGCGTTGAGTCACTGTATCTTTTAGCGTGTGCACTGTTTGCTAGTTGTAAGGCAACTGACTGCATATGTGGCTTGGTGTTCCTTACCTGGTTCCCATGCTAAACTGTTTTTTCCTGGCTCTTCTGTGGGAAACTTAGCAGGTGCGACTCTTCTTTTTATCTGACGCAGCACTACTAAGCATGCGAAATGAGTTTTGAGCACATATGCTCTTTAGAAACTGCGCACTTTCCCAGACCAAAGTCACATACAAAATTACGTGCGGTCCAATGTTCTGTTTCACACACACGAAAATCTGTTTCTGTGTTGTGTTGTATAAAAGCCCCATTACATTCTCAGGTGTACAGAGTGATTCTTGAGATTCATTACTAAAAAAAACATGTGGTCTGGTTTTGTTTAATAACAATAAATATACATAATAAATAGAAATAACAATAAAATAAGCAACTTTCAGTGCCTTACTTGAATACAAAAGTTTCTAATAAGAGTTCTTTTCTTTTCTTGTTTCTTCATTAAACCTTTTAAGGTCAGCATAACATATGATTTTTGTGTTGCTAAAAGCTGTAAGTAGTTTTACTGCTTTTCACAGCTGTAATTGTTCTGCATGCACCACATATAACAAAATATTGGTAATTTTTATATGGAAATAACAAATTGTTCTTTCAAAAGATAGTAAAAATATCCTCAATCTTAAGGTGTCTGTCCCTACACCCACAGCCGCACAATGTTATGTGCATGTCCTGCTGTACATACTGATACATACAGTATATATACGGTGATTATAAATTGCAGGATAATATTGTAGAAGCATGTTATAAAAAAAAAACTTCTATCAATAGTTATGTCAAATGGTTTACTACCCACATATTTTATTATTAAAAATGTGTTGTTAGATACAATTCTTTCAGAAGTTAAGATTTCAATGTGGCCTAGGTTACAACATTCACCATGAAGAATCCGCACTTACCAAGTGTCATGAATCCTCATATTTTCCTGTCAACTAGGAGCTTGCTGCTTGGGGGGGGGGGGACAATCCCCACTTTCCTCAGAGCAAACAAGAAAGCAGGATTCTTCCCGTATATGGGTTAAAATAAATGTCAAAAAAGCAATGATTTCAAAGTATTCTATATCAATTAACTGATATTCAAATTAAAGGTAATAAACCTTATGGCATTAGGAAATACGTTAATTCTAAATTTTTATTCTTAATAGATCTCTGAAAATGATTCTTTCTGAAGATATTTTGAAAAACTCAGTTTTCTTACATCTTTAAGGCTGTTGTCCTAAGAATGCTTTTAGCTGCTAAGCTGATTTTGCATAAAATCAACCAATAAAATGTTCTCGTTTTTCTGAAGTAAAGTGAAAAAACTGCTATAACTAGCACTTTACTGCCGAGCAAGAAATGTGCCATTCCACGCATGCATAACTGTAATACTGTACTACACATTTAAAATGTGTTTAACACAGTTTCAGTATGTCTCTCACACAGTATTTCTATTTGCATTTAGAGCCGTTATGTTTTAAGTCTACCTATTTCATTTTTTTGCTTAAACTTTTCAGATTACATTTAACTGCCAATAAAAATGTTTTAAGTTTAGAAAGTGGAATTATATGCTACCCAAACTTTTTTAAACTGTGAATTCTGAAATGCCTGTATAATATTACATTTTTGCTGTTGAGTTTTTAACCATATAGAAAAATGCCCCTTTCCTTGATTCTTCATCACACTTTTCAATAATAGTTTATATAAATTCATATCTTTCGGAATGAATTGTTTTGTTAGTTTTTTGCAAAGTCATTTTAACAGAACTACTTTTTACTTTTTAATGGAACTACACATAACGTTATAGCTATTAAGGTTAAATTAACTGCTTGGTAATTGACAGTGAACGATAATATAATTAAAGTATATGCTAATTGTAAATTCATAGTAAATGAGAAAACACACCTTTACAAAATGGTCAACAAATTAAAATTAATAATCACTAACATAAAATATATGAATGCTTCCATCACAATTAAATATGTCTTCTGAACAGGTGAGAAATGTTTACAGAACCAGTAAAATAAATACCACCAACACAAGGACGGTAAGAGTAGCCCCCCGCTCTTTATGCATCTCTGTAGCAAAGCTTAGTAGTTTACCTGTGCAAAGATGATGGTTCATAATGTAGAAGTATTAGACTAGAGTAGTTGTGACATAAAAACCATGTAAATGGAAGTGTCTGGGCAAAAAAGATAAATGTAAATTAACAGGCTCTGCCTCCATTATATGATGCATATGTAATTTTGGTTAATACTATATATTGATACATTATTTACCTAATGTTAAATGATTGTCATTATTATCCTTAACTAATCTACAAATAAATACTGTATTGTATCACGAGTATGATATCGAACCGCGTAGAACAGCTGAGAACATTGTCCACTTTCCCCCTCCAGTGTGGCAGGTGTTGTGTCATTCAAGTAGGTGGTTCTAGTGTGTTCCAGGAACACTTGAGGTACGCATTAAGCTGCCAGTGTGCAGTAAGGAGGGAAAGCTGTACTGAACCTCAGCATGTCCTATATAAAGCCATAGTAGCCGGGTTGTCAGTTCAGTTACGTGAGCGATTTTTGTTAGAACGGATCGAGTGTTTGTCAAAGTGAAGAATTATTGTGTGAGTAGGCTACAATTGTGTTTTATATTAGCAACATTTTTATTGCGTGTGAACAATTTTTATTTGACTTGTTGTAAGAGACTATCTTGTTCATTACAAACTGTTTAATTGTGATAATTAAAGCTGGTGATTAGTGACTTGATTGGTGTCTTCTGTTTTGTTTTCCACTGTACCATACGACGATAATTAGACCATCCTAACAATACAAAACTTGCCTAGCAGTACGTCTACTTTAAGTCATTATGGAATTTCCCTGAAATACTTAATAGCTCTGGAGGGGGGGTGATCCTGATCCCCCTCTCCATCGTTGTCGCAGGTCAGAACTTTTCTTTATAGTTGTTGCAGCGTGTGTGCCTAATTGATTTTGTAATTATTGTGGCATGCCAGTGTGACTTGATAAACCAGACACTTTACTAAAACCCAAAGGAGATGGTGAAGATTGATTCACTTGTAGTCAGGTTTTGTTGGCATCTGATGTGTCTTTGTATGTCCTCTTCACAAAATTAACAAACCTTCAACAAATCCAAAAAACAGTTAACAATACGTAGTCCTTCCTTACACCATACATATGTCGTGTGTCTTGAGGATAGCCACTGAGTTTGGGTTGCGTACTGCATTCCACTCCCACCATATGTTAGGAAAATTAGTAACTGTTGCAAAATCTCCGGGCCCTGTGTTCGATACAAAAAAAAATTATAACATACTGACACGGAACACAAAGTTTTATATTAGGAAAAAATGTAAAATTTTTACCTAATAACCGAAACCAGTTTTCGCTTATTATAAACTTCGTCAGAGACTGCCACTGGGAGTGTTGTCCGTGTTGTTCTTGGCAACGGCACTGTCGTTTGAAAGATCGATGTTGTATGTGTGGGGTGTGATATGTTTGAATAATATGTGTGATTTGAGTGTGTCTGTTCATGTAAGATGTTGTTTTTATGTGTTTTTGTGTGTTTGTATATTTCTAGTTGTTCAAGAGTGTCTAGTTTTTGGCCTTTTCTGTGTACATGTAGAATATCCATGTATTCTGTATAATATCACACATGTTATTACAACATGTCATACCCCACACACACAACATTGATCTTTCAAACGACTGTGCCGTTGCCAAGAACAAGACTGACAGCACTTCCAGTGGCAGCCTCTGATGAAGCTTATAATAAGCAAAAACTGGTTCAGGCTATAAGGTAAAAATTTTACATTTTTACCAATATAAAACTTTTTGTTCCAAGTCGGTAGTGTTATACTTATAATTAGTTAATCAGACACGTCATTGACAACAAAATCCAAGAACAAAAGATATATCTTGTATGAATGTGATTGTGAATGAGCGTAGGGTGAATGTTTGGAGAGGTAACACTTGTAGATCAAGGTTGGCTGAGCATGTATGGGAGGCACAACATGGGAGCAGGAAGCAAAAATTATTAGTAAAGAAGAGAAATGGTTTAAACAAAGCTGATTTTATTATTACAAATAATAATTGCATTAGCAGCGAAATTTCGAACATATGGCTTCATTCCATTTGTAAATCACTTTAGTTTGTTGTTGGGTGGCCTGAACGATTTGTGCGTAGGCAGTGTTTGCCACCTATGTCACTTTTACTATATAAGAGTTAGGTTTGTTGTGCCTTGACACAGTGTTTTGTTGGCCTTGTGTGCATTCAGGTGTTCATGTGCATTCTGCTTGTGGTTTGTGAATGTTGTGTGTTTTTCATACTACAGGGAGCGGCAAAATGATCTGACGGTTTTCATCAATGCACAGCAGAGTGAGTAAGTGTAGAATGGTGGCGGGGAGTGGCTTGATCAACTGCATATGCGACGCCATTTTCGTTCACAGCGCCATTTCAGTAGCCATGGAGCAGTGGTCAGGTGTGCACCGTGCTTTTGTAATTGAAGCATTTTTTAAAAGTGGCGATTCTTGTGTTGCTACCCAACGTCAGTTTCGCCAGCACTTCAACGTGGATCGAAGAGGAAGTGTTTCATCCCGAAACACAATTTTGTCATGGGTGAAAAACTTCAGAAAATCAGGTTCAGCTCTGAAACGTAAGTCAACAGCTCGTCCAAGGTCAGCCAGAACACCAGAAAACATTGAGCGAATAAGACAAGTTGTGGAGGCAAGCCCACACCGGCCAGCTAGTAAACACGCTGTTGCTATACATCTCTCTGATCGCACTGTATGGCGAATACTGCATTTTTATTTGCACTTCCACCCTTACAAAATGGCCGTCGTTCAGTAGTTGAAGCCTCAAGATTACGTCCGTCGTACAACATTTTCAGAACAAATGATTGACTTGATGAATGATGACACGATTCTCATAATGAGCGACGAAGCTCATTTTCATTTGTCTGGCTATGTAAACAAACAAAACTTCCGTTATTGGTTGGATACAAACCCTTAAGAGCTGCATGAACCCCCTTCATAGTGCGAAAGTAACAGTGTGGTGTGGAGTTACGAAGAATTGTGTCATTGGGCCATACTTTTTTGAGGAGAATGGGGAAACAGTTACAATGAATGTAGCACATTACCTGTCAATGCTACAACATTTCCTGATACCCGAACTAAGAAGGAGACACTTACTTTGCAACCATGTCTGGTTTCAGCAAGATAGGGCAACTGCTCACACAGCAAACATTGTGATGGATTACATGAAAGTAAAGTTTCCTGGGCGCCGAATCTCTCGTAATGGTGACATTACTTAGCCTGCCCGTTCCCCAGACCTCAGCATCTGTGACTTTTTCTTGTGGGGGTTCCTTAAATCAAGTGTGTACGTAAACAAACCACGCACATTGGACGAACTGAAAGGGGCAATACGCCAGGAAATCGCTACCATATCAGATGAATGTTGGGGCATTTTTTTTGACAGCTTCTCTGGAAGACTTGATGAATGCATGGCAAAAAATGGACTCCATTTGGATGACGTCATCTTCAAATCCTAAGACTTTGTTTTCATGAATGTTTAATTGGTTGTTAAATGGCATATGTATCCTAATGTATTAAAAAAATAAACGTGTAAAAATGTTGACTAATGTGAGAGTTGTTATTAACTAAAAACCGTCAGGTCTTTTTGCCGCACTCTGTATTTATTTGTAATGTTTTAAGTCTTTTGATCATATACCATGTGAACTTTTGTTATTATTATTTTGTTGACTCTATTGCTCATTGATATAGTATCTTTTATTATTTTTTAAAAATTAATTTTATAATTAGCCTGAAGACAGCTGCCGATTGTTTATATTTTTTCTATCGTATTTATATTTTTTTCTGTGATAGCAAAAGTCTGTCATTTATATTCAAGTGAACTAAAAGAGTAGATCTGGGGGAATTAAATCACACGTAATTCTGTTTCAGATTCTGATGAATTGTACTTACTGTACAAAAAGTTGCAGGACGATTTGTCGATAATAAAAAATAATAGACGGAATGAGATAGGAATAGAGAAAGCTAGACTGCTGGGTGTTATGGTCGAATTTGTATGTATGATAATAGACAAGTATAAAAAGCACTGGGAAAAACTGAAAAAAGCAGATACACTAAAGATTGTCTCAAAAACGAATTTTCTCATTTCACTCTTGCAAGAAAGAAAAATAAAAATCAGCGTTCAAGAAATAAATAGTTTCAGTTTGGAATTGAGTCGATTGATGGTGTATATTGACTTAAAAGTGATTGTCTCGCATGAACAGTTTGATTATTGTATAAAAAGTAATTCTGAAGCACAGACAATATACGCTGATATACAGAAACATATCAGAAGCATAAAAACGTTCAACAGCGCTTTACATTCAGTTGTAATCACAAAAATGGAGAGGCTGGGTAAGTTAGTTGGCAGTACTAATGTGCTCACGGAAGAAGAGAAACGCATGATAGTTCAAGTTATGGGCAGGTACTGTGTTGGTGGTACTGCGGTGGGACACTTTTTCAAATGTCGTAACGGTCATCCGTATGTGATTACTGATTGTGGTGGGGCAATGGAACGGAGTATATGCCCCATCAGGGGCTGTGGTTCAGTAATCGGAGGGGAGAACCACAGATTGGCAGAAGGACAACAGTTAGCTTCAGACATAGATGGAGCTCGACATGCCGCGTGGTCTTCAGGCAATGACATGAACAACTACCACTTTTAAACTCATCGTGATATATATATATATATATATACACGCACACACACACAGTATATATAATATTGTGTAGCGTAATGTGCATTGTATATTGCTTTGTTGTGTCAATTTCCAGGCATTACTGTTAATAGAAATTACATTATTGTATTAATAAATTTTATTTTTATGTACTCTGTGTATTGATTGTAATCAGTGCTGGATTTAAGATGTTTGAGGCCCTAGGCCAAGTTTTCTGACCACCCCCCAACGGCTGTGACTTTGAAGTAATGTATGTACTGCAGAAGTAATTTGATGTCAATTAAGTCTATCAAATTTAAAACCAGTAGGCTACTATAAAAAAACATGCTTTCATTTAGAAAACGTTTTCAAAATATTACGAACCATGCAAAAGAATTGACCAATCATTTATTTTTTAAGTAGAGTAACTTAACTAAGCTTATTCATAAATTTAACATTAAAAAATTTCTTTTTTATTGTCTAGGTGTAACACATTAATTTTTTCTTATATTTTTTATAAAATTAAAAAACTACGTCTAGATTTTTTGTATTGTGTGACTAAAGATACAACTAGCTAATGGCAAACTACTATTCAGTGACTATGTAGCTTAATGGAATTAATATCGGGGAAAGCATACACAAAATTTGCATGTGCAGATTAGTTTTCAAGGATGCCAACATCTTAAAAAAAAGTGTGCAATATTTAAATAAGAACTGTCTTCCATTTATATTATTAACAAAAAATTATCATTTAATTTCAAAAAAATCATACTTAAATAAATCAAACTGCCTCCGACTTTTATTAAAATACTTCTGTTCAAAAAAATATCTGTAGCTTGCGGCCCCCTCCGAGTCCGCCGCAGCCTAGTCGGCCTAGTGTTAAATCCAGCACTGATTGTAATAATCTTCTTCCTCATTTCATGTTACTTCTTTTTTCTTCTCCTCTTTTCCTTTGTTAAAGATTCTGAAATCAGCATAAGATACACGATTTGTGTTGGACAGGCAGTGTTTACTGTTTACACAGTAAACGTTCTCCTTCTTCAACTACAAAAAATAAAATATTGAGCACTTTATTTTGAAGTTGAAAGACAACGGGTAAAAAAAAATGCGTAAAAATGTTGCCGTAAGCTGTCTCTCCTTTCCATCCCTTCATAGACACAGACCGCTGCACGAGAGGTGTGGTCATTAAATAACGGTACTGGCTCCATAAATGTGGTTAATGTGGGCACCCTCTTAACCGGTAGTCTATGAGATAAACAATGACTCATACGGCACCGAGCGCCTCACCCACATGTCAAAACATACATGATTTACACTTGTTTATTTTACATTTGTAGTCAGTTTAGTGGTTGATGTATCAAAGTGAAGATGTGTGTTGATTATTACTACTGTAAGTGATTTCGTGAGTTTGCTGATGCTATCTGAGACGGCGAAGAATGGATAACTGGTGATCAAGAGCTTGAAAATGAGACTGGTTGATGAGGAAATTGTAGTGTTGGCTGCCAACAAACTGATATTGACGAAGATGAGATCGAAGAAGAAAAAAAATGAAGAGAACATTAAGGGAAAAGTCCATCACAAAGACTCATTGGAAGCATTACAGCTGGCAGTGCGATATGTTGAACAATGAGGTGAGGCATCTGCTATCGATGTCACATTTATGAGAAAGTGGCGTGACTACGCTTTCAAAAATTCATTGAAAACTAAGAAGCAAAAAACAATCATGTTTTTTTTAAGTGTAACTGAAATATACAGTATTGTTTGATGTCATAAATGTAGTAATTATTACTTTGTTTCCCCAAGTGTTTTATTAGATTAATGTTGTATTTGAAAGAAACTCATGTTGTGTTTGATAAAACTCAGTTTGAAAGAAAATTCGGTTTAACCAGCCATTATGTTAACCGACCCCCCCCCCCAATCGCGGTTAAGAGGGTGTCCACTCTATTTGCAAAATCATACATTTACTCCCTTCAATATACTCCCGTTTCTTTTTCACACAATGTTCCATCCGAATTTCCCACTGTTCAAGCAGTATTGCAATTGATAATCTATAAGCTCCTTTAATAGGTTTGGTGTTTTTGGTTGTAACTTTTGAAAGCGAGTCCATTTCAGGCTACTTCTGATCGAAGCGAACAGAAAAAAAATTTGTCACATGTTGTGACTCTTTCAAAAAAGTTTGGCTACTTTTAAATTTTTTTTTTTTTTTTGTTTAATGTTAGTACACACATTTTTTCGAAGCTCCTTTTGTTTAAACAGTTGCATTTTCGAAACAGTTTTAGCCCAGACTTTACTTGTGTTTAAATTTTCATGCAATACTTGGCTGACTGTTTCTTTGCTAATATTCACAATTTCAGTGTTCATCGTAATATTCAGGTGAGTCGTTTTGTACAATTTCACTTGTTTTTTGTATGTTTTCATCAGTTCCTAACATGGTTTTCCAACCTGGTGCTCATCGTCTTCCACCTATTTTCGGCCTTCACTAAATCTTCTCTACCTCTAAAAAGAACTAGGCTACATGACTTACATTCATCCTTAAACACTTCTTTCAACAACCTAAACACATTTGGTTGAATTTTTTTTTTCAATTTCATTAGAAACTGGGGGCTAACATGCTGATCAGTTTTCAGGCTAACACCATTATTCTGGTTACACAATGTTTTTCTAACAGCACACAGCCTCCCCACCCCTGTCTCAGTTACAAATAGACTCATTTGGTTTTATATGGCTCAAGGTTAATGACCTATCCTCATCGATCACTGACATGTGCTCAACACACTGCACACACATTATTTAGTAGTGACGCCTCATATATAAAGCTGATTTTAAATTGGAGGGCATTATTGTAGGAGCATAGTATAAAGATCACAAAATAAGAAAAAAAAACAATTGAGTCAAAGTCTACTACTACTGAGATATTTTATGGTTAAAAATGCGTTGTTAGATGCAGTTGATTCAAAAATTGATGTTTGATGTGGCCTTCATTCACTTGAATGCTGCAGTTTCCACAATGAAGCCACACTTCTGGAGTGTCAAGAGTCCAGACATGTCTTATAGTGCCTGGACTATTTGTGGTAGTTGCTGTAGCTTCCATAGTTAATTTTGTATTTACGATAAGAAAAAATAAAAGTCTTGCCCGTCCAGTAACCCCCCCCCCCCCCCCCCAATAACTACAATCCGAGAGGCATTTCATAAATAATGCACACTATTTTTTTGTTTGCTTACTTGTTTATTTTGGTTTACAGTATCTTTATAATCCTTCAATGTAGTCTCCCTGCTTCTCAATGACTGGGAAGCTTTACTAATCCATCCAAGGCACCACTTCTGTTCATCTCTCGAATGGCTTGGGTAATGGCGTCAGAAAGCTCTTCCAGAGAAGGAAAACAATTTTCACGTATAGGTACTATCAACTTTGGGAATAACTCGAAGTCAGGTGGACTCATGTCCGGACTGTAGGGAGCATGAGGTAACACTTCCCATCCGTATTCACGTAGCTTTTTGGTTACAACATTACCGACATGCGGGCGAGCGTTGTCATGGAGAATGAGTGGCCCAGCTTGATTTATATTCCTTGGTGATCATAAGCCTGACCTTTGATTGAGCTCTTCGAAATTTTTTTGGTCATGGGGAAGCTGAACCTCTCCACTCATTGGACTGTGCTTTCAGCTCGGACTCAAAGTCTCTAATCCACGTTTCGTCAATAGCGACAATGCAACACAAGAATGATTGACCTTCAATGTTGAATCTTTGTCTCAGCAAGGTTGTAATGTCCAGGCGTTTCTGCTTCTGTTCAGCAATCAAGCAGTGAGGGACCAATCACGCAGAAATTTTTCTCTTCTTTAAATCATTTGTCAGATTATGGAATACTGACATTGGTGGAATCCCTGTGGCTTCAGAAAGTTCCTCACATGTTACACGACGATCTTCTTCAAGAGCATCTGCCACAAGTTTCACACTTCTGTTGTTTTCAGCCTTCCTGGTCTTGGATCATCATCATTGCTCACACAACCACAACAAAAACAATTAGCCCAATGAGAAACTGAACTAAAATCCACTGTGAACTCACCACAAACTTCACTTAAAGCACTGTGGATTTGTATGGGATTTGTGCGATGTAAAGTTTTGATATTAATGTATGACCTTTCATCTTCAACAGTCACAATACCCGAGACCCGTGCAGGCTCCATTTCTAGCTCTCGTTATTTAAACACAGAGTACACAGTGGTTGAAACAAAACAGGTGCTTTTCTGCCTCAGGCCTTCAACTGCAACTGACATAATTTTTACTGTTTGCGCTATCCAATCTGCAGTACTGCCAACCTGTGCATTATTAATAAAATTCCCCCCACGTAAATTATTTTAGAAATTGAAACATAATACACAGAAGAAATGTATAATTTCTACCACTTTTACAACACGAATATTGTATTTTAGTATATTGTAATGATCCTGTCACCTTATTTAACACTTTCAGACCTGGCCCTGTAAGGGGTGTTAACCCACGGTGGCCTGGTGTTTTTTAGTGTGTGTCATTGTTATGCTACACTTTAACCAATTCTATTTTGTCAACTCATACTGTCTTTTAGTTCCATTCTTCCGCTTTAATCTAATGTATAACACTTTATACTTTACTATTTAAAACAGGAGTTTTTGACAATATATTGCATTGTAAAACTACCGAAAAGGAACTTGCGGTTAAAACTCTGAATGAAAAAGGTTTTCATTTTTTTAGGTATTGAAAAGAATATACACACACAGAATGTACTAGAAAAATATGTAACAATACAGACTTGGGTGACTGAACTCGCTAGTTAGTAATAGCCAGAAAGGACATTTAACTTGTAGCTTGTTTACGAAAATGTGTACGGGTGGTAGGGCAAGTGGGGGTATAAAGAAGTTGTCTAGTCCTACTATTGTTATTTCCAATCTGACAATGAGCTGTGAAGTGCTAATCGGAATAGTTGTTCTGCTGTGGTATGCAACAGTGATAATTCTGTTTGAAATAAAATGCTCATATCACTGTTGACATCTTGTTTATTTATCATTGTAACAAATAATTTTTCACAAGTAAATATAAAACAGTAAATACAAATTTTGATGCACAACTGTGAATCAGTTATTCGCACAACTGATATAATACTCATTCACAAATGTGGTGTCAGATATTCGCACTAATTCTGTAACTTAAATCACTAACTCTCAGAACCAAGACTGATAAAAACTATCAACCACCGTTATTTATGGTAAGGTAATGCCGTCATTCACCAGTATGTGCCACTTACTAGAATAGTCTAGACCAGTGATTCCCAACCGGAGGTACACGGAGGGATCCTAAATTTTCATCGCACATGATTTAAATTAAAACAAAATAACAGCAACAAGTGTCTAATTAATTATTTTCTGTTTAATATATTGTTATTTGTCAGTACTAACAAGAAAATCTGTAATGAAAGTAATTAACTGTCTTTTGAAAAAAAAAACTTTATACTTTATTTTAGCATAGAACCAACCTGAAATTGTATGTATTAACCATTTATAAATTCTATTTATTAGTTTTAAATAATTATACATAATGAGGAATAATAAGATATACTATTCATGTTGTATCAAATTTTTTATTGAGAAACCCCCAATAATCTTTCTGTAAGCACTGGTGGTACGCAAAATGAATGTGGAAGACCAAAGTGGTACATGGGGCTGGAAAGGTTGGGAACCACTGGTATAGACCATTCGAGGCACATAAACTTGAACATTGTAGAACAAACGACGTAACTATAAATATAATAGTACGTTGATACAGAACATTGTAGTGTATTCTATACATAGTGTCTCTATAAATAGTTTGTATCGGTATACATAAGGCGTACATAAATTGTGGATAATGTAAATATACTATGAGTAATATAACCTATGTTTGCTAATGACAAATAGCTTTAATAATACCAATCACAACACTGTGTAATATATTCTACAATATTCATAATATTATTTGGGTTGTTGGTGGGGGTCCTGTAGTATACAACAGAACATTGTTCTCGTTCCATGCTGTCATCCCATACACGTTTTTGAGCAGGCCATAGATGTTTGCAGCTGTACATCCCTCTTTAGATAAGCATTCGATGACTGCTCTCTGTCTGTCTTCTTCTTCAGCACTACAGCCCAACGTGAGCCCTGGCTTCCAACTCCAATCATCTCTAAAGTCTCCTATCCATTTCCATCTCAGTGTAACCCCTCACGTCCATTCTTCTGAGATCTTCTAGCACATCATCCAACCATCTTATCCTACATCAGCCCCTCTTTCTGCTTTTATATACTTGCACCATCAGGATTTTGTTTGGCATATGCTGGTCATCCATCTGCTCTAGGTGACCTAGCCATTGTATTCGTTGAGCCTTTATGAATCTTACAATGTCCTCATGCTTCAAAAGCTCATCTATCTTCTGGTTAATTCTTATTCTCCATTCATCACCTCCTTTACCCAGGCCATAAACACGTCTTACGATCTTTCTTTCAAACCTTCTTAGTGTTTCTTGATCCTTTTTTTTTGTGTTGACCTCCGTCTGTGCTTCACATCAATTGTTCTATTTCTGTGAACACAAAGAAAAATTTATCAGCTATGCATCAAGGTATGTTCTGTCACTGGTATGACTTGCAGACTGGCATTACTTTGCTTGTAATTGTTGCATTTTGTGTTTGTGAAATGCAGTGGTGTAGATTCCCAGAGCCAGCCCTAGACAAAATGTGCTGTCACTTCCTTTAGCTAAATAAGTGGTAAAATGTACTGCAAATGGAAAGAAATTAATATTAGTTGTTTTTAACTTTACATTTATTAAACTTTTAACTTAGTAAAGTAACTACTACATAATAATTGAAGCCCACGTACTTAAACTAAAAGTCTGTATCAAATTTTTGATTCGTAAAGCTAAGTGTACATACGTTTTAGAAATTATATTAAGAACACTAAAAGGGAATTGCAAATAACCTTCTTGTTGAATAGATAACTATAGAATGAAATCATTTGTTACTATAATATTACAAAATGGATAACATTGAACTTAAACATAAGGAATGGTTAATAAGTGAAATTTAATAAGTAACGAATTTTTCCGGTGAAGGGTTTGTGTGGATCGGTCAAAAAATATAACACAAATTCAAATTATTTGTGTCGACGTTTTGACAGTGTTTATTATCATCATCATCAGGACCTGTGTATGAATACAAAAGAAATGTCAAACACAACAGAACACTTATTTGAGTGAACGTGTTTGTGTATGTGAGTGTGTGTGCATATGTATCTGTGTATCCTTGTATATGTGAAGTAGTTGAGATAGTTTGTTTTACATCATCAATTTAAATGCAACAAGAAAATGATAATATCACAGAACTTAATTTATACAATATTACAATTTAAATTACTCGTAATGGTATTTGTAATTAATTATAAAAGTAGTAATCAACAATTAAATATTAGAATTGGTACAGAAAATGTTTATATATATACCTGTTAACATACAGCATAGTAAAATATATTATAGCTAAATACAGGTTATAGAGCTGTTCAGTTATATAAAACACATTCACTCAAATACTTGTTCTGTTGTCTTTGACATTTCTTTTGTATTCATCTACAGGTCCTGATGATGGTAATAAAATTGTCGACAAATAAGTTAAAATTTGTGTTATATTTTTTGACCGATCCTCACAAACTCTTCACCAGAAAAATTCATTGATTGACGGTCACTATGGATTTAAGGATTTAATAAGTAACATTTTAAGAAAACTTGAGTACTTATTTAAAGCTTTTGTGCTTTCAGCTTGGCAAAGTCTGCATCAGATTTTAGTTCGATTTCTTGGGCAAACTCGCTTTCAGCTGAAATTTGGCCAGTAGAACAAGTCTTTCTTGTTATGTCAGATTTTATAAATCTAAGTTTGGGTAAACTTCTCACAGCATTTGCAGCTTGCATTGACCTTTGATGAATAATTATTTTTCATCATCATCACCATCTTCATGGATTAAACCAAGAATGGTTTGTTCCGGTCTCAAATAGGCAAAGATTAGAGCTGGTCACTCCAGTGCTTCTTCGGATGTCCCACACCTCTCCGTCCCCTCAGTTTATAGTTCCATAGTTGTTTGGAGATGTGGCAGTCAACCATTTGGCAAAAATGTTCCCACCAATTCATCCGATACTGGGCGATCCAGTCGAGTATACTCATAATATTCAGTTCCTGTCATATATCTTTGTTTATTTTATGATCATGGAGAGTATACTGTGTCATGTGTCTGAGAAATCTCATTTCAGGTGCTTGGATGCGACTGGCCTGGCCTTTCATTAATCTCCAGTTCTCAGACCCATAAAGAAATGTGGAAAGATCCATCACCTTGTAGAATTCTTTTTACCCCCAAATTTTGTGGATTATAATTTTAATATTATCCTCTTTCAAAATTTGCTGCTGCCCTAGACAGCTATCTACCTTGCTTAGTGGTAGGGCCAGCCCTGCAAATTCCTTGCCGTTTAGAAGTGTAACTGTGATATAAACCCAGGTGAAACCAGAATATAATTATGGTCGTGCTGCCCAAAATCAACCAAAGAAATGTTTGTTTAACGTGGACCATGTGATACTGTGATAGCAGCTTGTCAGTTGTACTTGCTAAAAGCTAAAATTTAGTAAATGTGTTTGCATATCTCGCCAAGTGTGTTTGAGCATTCAGTTAGGTTTAACGGTAGAATTAAAATTTAAACTATTAAAAAAGTAAAATAAAATTTGTTTATTTTATTATTGTTACAACATTACAGAACAATCTATGTGTTTCTCAAACGATCCAGTGCAATATGGCTGTAATGTTATGGAGTACGTGATTCTCGCATGCGTTGCGAGATTGTTCCAGGACTCACCGGTCCGCGCCTGCTGTGTGTAAGCCCACAACCAATTATGCTCTGGTGTTTTCTAGTAGCATTCTTGACACGCAGTTAGCAAATAATCTAGATTTTCAGCGGGGTGTAAATACAAATACCCACCGGACACTCAGTCAGTTTGAGTTGTGATATACCTCAGTGCGGTTCGAGTATTGTGGGAAAGTATTATGTGTTTTATAATTGTGCGGGACGATTGTAATACAATTGTGTTTTATATCAGTTGACATTTTATTGCATGTGAACAATTTTTATTTTAAAAATTACAACAGCTAATTTAACAGTTAATTACAAACTGTTTAATTGTGATAATTAAAGCTGGTGATTAGTGACTTAATTGGTGTCTTGTATTTTGTTTTCCACTGTACCATACGACGATCACTAGACCGTCATAACATTATTTTTGTGATTTAATTAGTGCTGGCGCCGCACTATGGTCTGGAATGCTCGAAAAGCTGGCCAAAAATACTTGATGGCCATATTTTGGGTTAAAATTCCTTACTCGGGGGTTTTTGGGGTCGCTGATTATGAATCTGGAGTCAGAAAATTTAAATTCTCAAATCCAACGTGGCGACCGCAAAATGGCGGATGCAAAATACTGTTAAATAAGAGTTAATCGTGTGAAACTTTTTACTCGGGGCGTTTTGGGGTCGCTGATTATGAATCTGGAGTCAGAAAATTGAAATTCTCAAATCCAACATGGCGACCGCAAAATGGCGGATGCAAAATACTGTTAAATAAGAGTTAATTGTGTGAAACTTTTTACTCGGGGGTTTTTGGGGTCGCTGATTACGAATCTGAAGTCAAAAATTGAAATTCTCAAATCCAAGTTGACAGACGTGAAATTATAATGGACAAACGTTATATTAGTTAAATTTTCATGCAGAATATTTTATTTGGTTAAATTAAATTAAATAAAATGATATTTAAATACAATTTTTTATTTATTTATGTAGCAAAATTAGCAACATTTTTCAAAATACAATAAAATTATAAAAAGACATTTCATTTTTAATATCATTAGCTGCCGTTTGATCATAAGTCAGCTTCCTCAAGAAGGATTAGTCCATCTTTCGAAAAATTTGTTCTTGTTATATTAGAATTTTGTCTAGAGCTTGAAAATAAAGGATCAGATATCAGTAATAATTGATTTAATATATCCTTATTGCATTCTGTTCTATCAAACTTTCTAGCAAATTTTGATCTGTACTCTCGAAAGTGTTTATTCCGAGCTTCAGCTGCCTCTTCTGATAACTGCCCAATAGGCAGTAGAGATTGTTTAATAACCGATCCTCCGTGTATTAAAATTTTGTGGATAGTGGTCGTCATTGGGTACCAAGGATACAAATGTACGTATAAATTGGCTGTCTCATCTGCATAATGCGTAAATCTTTCAACATTTACTTGAATCCACTTGTTAATACCTCTAGAATGACCCTAAACCTCAAAATAAGATTTAAGTCAATCCCCGTAATTTGAGCAGATATCTCAGCATTTTCAAAAAATCTTCTAGACTTATTTCCATCGTTCGTATTTCCTGCACCTTGCTTTGGGATATCAACAAGTAATCCCAGTCTTCTCTTAAATTTGTCTTGAATATCTTTCTTCCTTGCACCTACACTAATTTTTTCTTCTTCTGATCTTGCCTGCCATTTTTTTATTAATATTTTATAAGACAAGTGAAGCAAACCCTCAAAAAATTGAATCCTTGCATGCAGAACTGATAAGCCAAAAGAGATTGGTTCCTCGGTGATTGTAGCATCTCTTCCAATCAATTGATTAAATTCCTTAGACGTGTGTTTACAGATGTAACAACGCATACCTGACGAGGTCCCAGTTATCGCATTGCATACTTTTGTATCAACCATAGTTAAAAAATTTATAATCGATAAAAATCGTTCCACCTGCTAATGAAGCCTTTTTTAGCTCAGTGATTTGGTTACATATATAAGTATTTTCTTCGCTTGTAACTTGAACAGTTTCTTGCGTATATCGTATCCTGAAAGGCCTACAAAATCTTGGTGAAGATGGTACTGGATTTTGCCAAATTACTTTTGAACTTTGATCTTTTATGACTAATCTTAAAGGTACAAAGGAGCTCTGAAAAATGTTTGCATCACCAGAATCGTCAGCAATCTTCTGCTTAAACTGAGTTTGCTGGGAGCCATCGCAACCCCACTTGCAAATCAGTTGCAAATTTTTTTTTTCTTCGTCATTAAGGGTTTCAAGAACTTCTTTTAAATAGTCTGACAACCTCTCAGACATTTGATGTACAAGAGCTTGAAGCTTTACTTCAGCCAAAGTTTCATCAACATTGTAAGCTTTGAAACTATATTTATTTGTTCAAATAATAAAATACTCTTACCTTCGGGTTCGGGTCCAGAGTCGTACAGACGAAAACAGCTGCAGAAGGATTATTTGAGTTGAGTGGTGAAAATATAATAACACAGTTTATTCTGGCTAAAACAACTTATTTGGATTTTATTTAATGTAATGTTTTACAGTTATGCAATAACGTATCAAATCCTATGCTGGTTGATTACTACATTGATTAAAAGTTTTCTGTTTTTTGTTTTGTTGAACGTAAACAACATATAAAGTTATCAGTACCGGTATATCAAACAATAATGAAACAATTCTTATGATTATTATTCTTAAATGGCTATAACAATTTTCGTAATCTTAATAATGACCCAGTACTTTGTCGCACTCACTCTTTCATTCTTTTTTACATTTCTATTTACTAACCCCTGTTAATAGAGCTCTGTATCTGTAAGTATTTTGTATATTTATAAAATTGATTTGGTTATTTCTGAATGGTACTTAACCAATCCACGGCGTTCCAGACAGCTTCACCACCGTCACGTGTTACTCACGGTATCACTCATCACTCCGAACTGTTATTTCAACAATTTATGAATGTATTCACTGTCACGGTATACTCCGCCTTATTTAGTTTAACATGGTTTCAAATTACACTTTTGTAGCATTTTATCGGCCGACTTTATTTTGCTCGAGCACTTAGGTGTTGACCGTGCTGCCATAAATTGCAGCAGACACTTTTATGTTTTTACTAGATAGGCCCAATTACTCTAGGCCTATCTTACACGCCCGAGGCCACTATTTTTTAATTCACGACCTATACTGTATGCTGCTGCTGGCTGTGTGTTGTACACTCTCTGATGACAAACTGCATACTGTTTCACAAGGACTGCTGCTTACTGGGGCGGTTACGCAATGCGTCTGGACAATTGTTTAGGCTAACAGTGTGTATTAGAGGTGGGCTAAACTGTTATTTTAAAATACTAGGTATGAAAATACCGTTCCAAAAAAATAACAGGTACAAATATCTGTTATTATATACTATATATACATAACCTATATTATCCTTTGTAAGTAACTCGTTTTGAGTTTCCTGCAGGTCTCCTATGTAATATCTTCAAATAAATACACTCCAAGTAGGTTTATTTTCACCTAGATAAACCTATTAATATATTAATAAACCTACTTGCTGTGTATTTATTTGAAGATATTATATAACCTATACTATATAAATTGTTATAAAAAATAAATTGAAACTAAAAGTATTAACAGTGTTACTTTACACTGTGACTTTATTAAACTATTACTGTTTAAATGAAAATAAGAAACAAGAGAATTTATAGGCCTATCTCCCTTTGGGAATACCAATTTAAGTTTTCACTAGTAGTAAACAAACTAACATTGGTTAGACAAATCAATTGCGAAACTCGGGGCAATTAAATAATTTAGAGTAGGCCTACACGTAATACCACGAAAAATAATGTGAAAAAACATCAGAAACGTATAATAAAAACATAACAGTAAGCCACAAGAGTGAATGAGAATAAACAAAATTTTACAAATCAAAATAAAAAAACATTGTAATAAAATAAATATAAATACATAAATAAAAACTTATAAATAATAAGCAACAACAAAAGTAAATTAAATGCATTACAGATATTTAAGGAACAGAACTAGATAAAGTGCATAAATGTCCACTACAACAATCTCATCATTTACGTGAGATGTGTAGTGAAGTTAAAATCACATTAATAAAAAGTATAATATAGCTTATCAACATCAGCCACTCTATAGGTTATAACTCAATATAATTAAATTCAACTATTTCACTAACGATCGGAACATAAAGTTTTTTTTTTAGTAAAAACATCAAGTTTTACCAACCGATTTTAGTTACAAGTTGGTGACTAGTATAATATATAATTATTAGCATATAATCTGTAATAAATGTAACAGCAGGATAAATTATATCCTTGTGACGTTTAAATACAGTTTAAATATAAAAAATACAAAATACAATTTATTCCACCTACCTGCAAAGGTTCTTTTTGGGTCCAGAAGTCCGATCGCACGAACATCAGACACAAACATGTGTTTCATAGGTTGGTGAAATGACTTACTCTACACATTTTATGAAGAGAAATTCTGATTTTTTAATTATCAAAATATTGCAACGTTAAAGGTTCATTTTTTCCAATAAATCTCTCGCATGGTTTTCCAAATTTTGTTACTCTGTTTCATACATCTTACCATGGTACACTTAAATTAAATTACTTACGTCTATTGTAGGTAGCCCAGCCTGCCTTTCATTCACTCTCTCATTCTACAAAAAAAGAAAAAACCCGTTACCCTGATTTATTAATTTAGTACATTATATAAAACCCCAGCGGGCAACGCGTTCATCCGTTGACCTCGTGGCCACCCCGTTGTAAGTTTGTAGTCGTCCCGAAACAAAAAAAAAAATTTGTGTGTTGGTGTTCTGTTGTTATTCTCGCATCACTGCCACTGGTTTTAAAACGGCTAGTTCACTTTTACTGACACATTTTAAAATTTTTGGAAGAGGTAACCCCTTCGAGTTGCACCGGCCGGTACTACTTGGGACGAACTGCCCAGAGAGTCTCTTTGTGGCGGGCGGATCTTCATGCCTTGCCGGACGAATTTCGTCGACGCTCATACTGGAGTTGTTGCAGTTTAATCGCTATATGCATGCTACATAGTGGTTTTTTCTGTAGTGTACGCCGACGATATTTAGTCGCTTCCGGTTTGATGTCACTAAAGAGGCGGTCCTTAATTTGCATATCCTTCAGCTCGGGTTGTAGGTCTCACCAAAACGTCGTCTCTGCGCCATTTTTGACAGCGTCGGTTGATCTGCTTCGCGTCCCCACCCGCGCGTATACCTGTGTCATGCGTACAGACACATGACCACATTCAACAAAGTTCTTGGAAATCTGAAGTGGCTACATACCTCAACTGATTACACAATGCGATATTGCGTTGCTGCCTTGGTTATAAACTGTTCTCTTTGCCACGTGTTCTGGTTTGTTGGAATAAGATTTACACAATACCTTTGTCAATCCCCGAAAATGAAATAAATATAAAAATACAGATACCCACAAATTTGGACTGTTACATCCTTTATTAAAAACAGCTCCGTCTCTTTGCGCAGAATGAAGTATACAGGACGAAAAAGTGGCTCATACTAGTTCTTACTCGAAATATGCTTGATACTACCTGTTCCTGAAATACTAGGTGTTCCTGAAATATTAGGTGTTACTAAAATACTACTGTTACTCTGGAACGTGTTGTTCCTTGTGTATCGGTGATACCACTAGTATTTGAAATACCTAGTATTTTAAATACGCGTTACTGGCTGTTCTTTGCATTCCAGCGATATTTTTGTACGCCTAGTATTTGGCCTTGGTTTACGTGATCTTGCTTACATTTTGCGTGTGTGTGTCTGTGTGGGTGCGTAGGGGGTGTGCCTCGACTTGGAACAGCGAGGGCGGCGTGTCTCGACTCGGAACAGTGTCGCCGCGAGTAACAGGTATTTCAACTTTTCAGTCACTGTTACATCCGTTCCACAAAAATATCGTTCCAAAATACCTGTTACAGGTATATCGGCCCACCTCTAGTGTGTATTGCTGGTTACTGGGGCACCTCCGAGGTGAAGTCTGACAATTTGAAGATTAACTGAATTGATATAAAATAAAATTAAAACTATGGGATCACACACTTCTGTACCGTTACAGCTTCTGGATCTGGATAACATTTCTTTTTTTCCTGTACTATTAAATCATAAGCAGGAAAAACTTTTTTTTTCAGCATTTCTAATAAGCATATACTGCCTTTTACTTAGTCCAGCTTCTATTATAAGTTTAAGAGCCTCATCTGCAGTCAACGCATCTTCACTATCTATCTTTGTATATTTTTCAGAAAAAGCTTTTCTATATTTCGTTGCGCGTGTTGGTGTTTTCATTATATCTTTCATTATGAATGAAGCATCGACATTTCCTTTTTCTCTTAACTTCATATGCGTAGCAAAACTCAACTCTTCAGCTTCAGTGTTGTTTCGGAGTTGTTCAGTCTTTCTTCTTTTGGAACGCTCAGATGATTCACCGAAAGATTTTTCTGGTCGACCATATAAAGTTTCTTTAGAAGTGTTGGCTGGTTGTAGAAAATTCACGTCCAACCAGGATTCATATTTAGTTAAAAAAACGTGTGCAGTTTGGTGAGCAGAATTCCATCTTGACTTCATATGCTTTTTTAAAACTGTAAATTGATTTTTTACTTCAATGTTTTCATGAAAATCAAGGAATCGTTTCTTCATAAATTCTTCTAAGAATAACCATCTTGCTTCAAATTTTGAATCTGGGCTTTGTAGCATAATATTAAACATATCTCTTCTACTTATTTGATCCTCATGATAGGAGCAATCAACACCTTAAAAAAAAATTCGTTTAAAAACCATATATTCAATTAACAAACAATTACAAATTAAAAAAAATATTAATACATTGATTTTAAATTATTTAACGATATACAACAATTACCATTTTTAAAAAGCTAGAGATGTAAATAAAAAAAATATTTCTCTTTAAAAATTGTTTATTTAATAATTTTTAACAATTACAATGTTTAAATTACTCTAAATTAATACAAATAAAAAACTAAAAAAAAAATTTTTTTTTTTTCGAAATTGTTAAAGTATTTGTAAATTGTTTACTTACAATTAATAACAATTAAAACGTTTTTGACAAAATGTAATAATAATCAAAATAAGAAACAAAAAATAATTTGTTTAATAAATTGTTCATTAAAGTAATTAATTGTAATAATGTACCTTTTTCACCTGAAGACATTTTTCAAATATTCCCGCGCAAGTGGTTATTTGACGTTAAATGCTGAACGACTAAGCTCTCGAATATCGTCAGACTAATACAAAACAAAAATCTTATTTTAAAACCATAATATATACTTTTAATATACACATACAAGTACACGAGCATTCTGAATAAACAGTTATAAATACACGCATTCTTGTAACTCGCATGAGAACGCTACATTTTTTTAAAAACTACAATATACAGGGTGTTAAGTGATATGTGGGACACCTTTGGCAGATGGATAGAGAACTTAAAAAGAAGCAAAAAAGTTCATATAAACATATAGTCTATTTCCCATAGTTTCTTAATTACAGACACTTTTTGGTTATTGCATTATTGCATGTTTGCTTATTACAACTTCGTTTCTCCCTTTTTGTTTTCAAAGCTCTAGCTTAGTTCTACAGGTATTTATTCTTTTCAAATGTTGTTTATTTTGTGAATTGTTAAGTAAAAGCCTTCTGATGTCTACCTTAGTTGCCATGGTTACTAGTAAATAAACAAACCCTCTTGCAATTGAGTATAACGAAAATAGGGAAGCTAGGCTTGTAACACATTTTAGTTTAAGGTTTTATCTTTCATTTAAAATAGAAAAGATCTTGGTCCATCATGGTCTCTACTAGTTATACAATATATTTCAAAAATGTTTGTTCATTTTTTTAAATTTTACTACTCTTATAACATACTTAATTTTACACTAAATTGAATAAAATAAAAAAAATTTCAGTAGTACTCACCTTGAACAACAACGTTGTAAAACCAAAAAGAAACTATTTACTACAAAAACGTGTTAAAAATATAATTTTGTTGCGTGCAATATAGAGTATCGAAGTGTGCGCACGACGACTATATACTTAAAACTGGCACAGCTGTCGAGAAGCCAGTAGAACAAAAAAAAATAAAAGTGGGGCGATGTTTTGGAAGCTTTTAGCTTTTACCTCTATGAAAATCAGACGTGAAGGATTCGATCAAACATTTGCCTTTTGGCCAGCTTTTCGAGCATTCCAGACCATAGTGCGCCGCCTCTCGCTTCCTAGCTTCCACTGGCACCAGTCTAAACAGTCCTGTTCTGTAAGTCCTCTTGCATTCATTGTATCTTTGACATCCATTTTCCATTAACACTTTGCTGGTGAAAGTCGTCCATGTACGGCTTATGTGACTTCCGAGTTTTGACAAGAGACGTAAGTGTACGTCTTCACATATAGCAATGTTTTACACGATGAAAGCCGCTTGTTTATGCTTTTCGACGATGTGTAATCATGTAACTATAAAGACGGACATTAGTAGTTCACAATTCTGCACCTAGATCGCAGAAGTATATACATTTCTATTCATGTATGCTTTGTGTTCTACCACATGGTTTTGTAGACGGATGCGTAAGTGCTTCAAAACATACCATACAAAAAAAAAAAAAGTTTAGTGAATGAATTGTGTATATAGTGTATACCAACAATATTATTGAATATTCAGAAGGCAAGTTTCAGTAGTTTTGTGACAATATGTTGTGTTATAGCCTAATTGTAATAATATTTCAACTTTTTTTTATTTGCAAAAACATGGAAACTTTATAACGAGTAGAAAAAGTGTTACTTAAAATAAAAAATTTAACTTTTATATAGTGTTTTAGAGAATAGTTAAATTTACAAAAAAAAATTAAGCTTGAATTACTTATAAGTATAGTGTTGATTATGTACTATGTCAAAAAGTGTGAAAAATAGCCGGACGTAACGGATGGACACCCCAGAATCGCTCAGCCAGGTAAGTGTTAATGTTTAGGTCTCCCTTTTTTTCTTCTAGAGGGTGGAGTCCATTCCTCATACCTTCCTTGGCCATCTCTCATCCGACATTCTTTTTAGGTGTCCGAACCAATTCAGTCTTCTTGCTTCTATTGTTTCTATAATGTCAAGGTTGATTCCTATCGCTTGTCTTATCTCTACATTTCTCACTCTATGTAGTCTTGTTAGTCTACAGCACCTCTGCCAGTAATCCATCTCCATAGCTCTTATTTTGGATTTATTTCTTTTATTAATTTCCCACAATTCTACTCCATATAGGGCTATACTTTCGACTATAGTTTTATATATTCTGATTTTATTGTTTTTTATTATTCGTGGACTCCAAAGCAGACTGTTTAATTATTTTGTTGCTGTCGTAGCTTGTCCTATTCTTACTTTTATTTCTTGGTTGCTGTCACCATCCGATGTCATTGTTGCATCTAAATACTTGGGAAGTTTTTAATATTTTTTATCACTTTTGTTCCTAGTTCTAAGTCTTGACCTTCACTGCCTACTGTAAGGTACTCAGTTTTTGCAATTTTTGAGGTATTTATTTCGAGACCCCATTTCGCATATTCTTCTGCTAGTTTCCTAAGCATATAACTTATATATAAATTTTATCCTCTGCAACAAAATTTAAAAAGTAAAATTTAAACTATATGCAAGCTGGGTGCTGCATTTGAAAATGTCTCACCATGTTTTAACTTAAGTCCCCGATTACAAATTGTTGTTTTTGAAGAAGCAGTATCTCCTAACAAATTTATCATTTCATTGTGAATTTCTAGTGACGCTGCTACACATTAAAAAAAATCATGATTTTGCCCCTTTTACAATACGAGACATATACATTTTGAACAGCTGGTAAATAGTGAATAAATTTACAGATAAGTTGAAAAGTAAAAGATATTTATTTGAAATATGAATCTTATAACCAGTACTGGATTTAAGATTTTTGAGGCCCTAGGCCAAGTTTTCTGACTTGCCCCCTCGGCTGTGACTTTGAAGTAAGATAAGTAGGTACTGCAGAACTAATTTGAGTCAGATTAATACTATAAATTTATAACCAGTAGGCTATTATAAAAAAGTGTGCTTTTATTTACCAAACTTTTTCAAAATATTAAGAACCATGCAAAAGAATTGAGCAAATTAATTTATTTTTTAAGTAGAGTAAATTTAACATAAAAAAACGTTTGTAAGTTCCACTAGCCGTGTGAATGTTTAAGTTCATGTTCATGATGAATATGTTTAATGTACGGATTTAATTCTATGTTCATAAAGTTTTTACACCAATAAATATCAATGAAACAACTTGCTGCCCACCACACAAAGCAAAAAATCTTGTTACATTCAAAACAAAATAAAAACATAACCTCAAATAGCAAACTGTTCAGTCACAATGCAGGTAAACAATGATAACAAATAAGGGTGGCACCACGGTCGTGTAAATTTGGGGGCAATATAGGGGACATTCAAAATTCGCATGCGCAGATTAGTTTTCAAGGATGCCAACATCTTAAAAATAAGCGCGCAATATTTAATTAAAAACTGTCTTCCATTTGTACTATTAACAAAAATAGATCATTTAATTTCAAACAATCATCCTTAAATAAATTACAGTGCCTCCTACTTTTATTAAATCTGTAGCTTGTGGCCCCCTCTGAGCCCGCGGCCTAGTGGTAAATCCGGCACTGCTTATAACGCATGAAAAATTTATTTTTACTGTTAAGCTATATGTCACTCCGTGAACTTTTCAACTGATGCTAGTATTGTGGCAGTTTTGCTTGCAACCCTTTATATTGTGTCCATTTCTGGTCTATATGTAATCCATTTCTACATTGAAAGTAACATTATAAAAGTAATTTCTTTGACAAATCTTATCTCATTGATTGAACTTAAACTATCTGCTGGGCACTTTGGCCGTGGTCAAAGGTCTTCATTAAACCCACAGTATGGGCCTAACGTATGACACCCCATGTTAGGTTGAGTCGATACATTCACTGAAGATGGCAGCCAGTGGTGCTGCTGAAACGTTTGATTTTAAAATCGTGGACCACGGCCAAACAGCCTGGCAGATAGTTTAAGTTCAGCTGACACCGGCCATGAAAGCCTTCGAATAAAAATTATGTCATTGATATTGTAACGTAACGAAGTTAAGGTCCCATACGTTTCACAAAAACTTTATCACTATCAAAATAAAACAATACCCAATGTGTGCAATAATTAAGGTCAGGAAGGTAAACCTTCGTATAATAAACAGATTAATAATACCTAGTAAGGTTACTAGGTAATAAAATAATAAAAATGTCTATAAATATAAAATATGGAGTGATCAGTGGAAGGTGTAAACAATAAACATAGTGTCCAATGATGTGAAATTACCATAGACAGTTTGAACTGAGAGGAGACTAATTAATTGTTATTTAAAATGTTATGATGATGTGCCTGTTATTATATTTTGTCATGTTATTTTGTTTGCATGATATTTATTCTGTATTTTGTATGTAGCAGGTGTGAAGCAATTGCTTTAAGGAAGTATCAAGTAATTGATACTAATTTCATTCATGTTAAACTTTATAAGAATAACTATTTGTGTACTTACTGTGAGTAATTAATGGAGATATCGTTAGATAATATTTGTAAACTTGGCCAGGAAGGCAATGATTGTTGATTAGATGCCAAAGGGTCATTGTAATTATATTATAAAAAGATGAAGGGTTCAATACTAAAATAAATAATAATAAATTGAAATCAGGATGAAATAAAATTAGAATAATTGGCCATAAGCCAGTGACTCATTGTACAGTAGGTCAGGTCAGAAAAGTTAAAATATAAAAACTATAACACATGTAATAAAACAAATAGGCCTAAAGCTAGTATTTTGTAAAGGGAAAATAATACCTTTTAAACTAAGTCGATCAAGAAGAAAATGTAGTAAAATGTATGTAGTTCAATAATGCACATTATGTGAAAGTTTTAGATGATGTAATGTAATTTTAATAAGGGAGTATTTTATTAAATAAGTGCAAGAATATTTTCTAATTATGGCTCTAGGATAACAAATATTATCCAATAACAGAAGAAGAAATGGTTGTCATGGACGACTGAATGCAAGATATCTTGTTGATTTCAACACTCAATTGTTATATGTGAATGAGTTGAGTTCAGTTGATAAAAATTTAGAAAGGAAACCAAAAAACCTAATGAATAAAATCAATATAAATGAAATTTCATAAAGAGTAATCCATTAAAAAGGACAGTGGATCAACTTCCGAGGCTATAACTCAACAAATATAATTCGATCTACCAACCAAGTTAAACGAATTTCTAAAAAATACATTAACCAACCTATTAACTGCAAATGAGTAATAATGAAGATTAACTGTAAATAAATGAAGACGATCCATAGCTTGGAGATGCCAAATTAATTAAATATATTAAAAACAAACAAAGAAATTTAAAATAACGTACAAAACCTCACTTTCCACAACCGAACGAAGTCTTAATACCACACAAATTCCATTGGGACCTGTAACCACCAGAACCGTGAAGATTAGCGAAGATCAGAACTGAAACTTCTACTACATCCTGGGACATCGATACCAAACTTTTATTGAGAAACTGGAGGCTGATATTTTCCAGACATTGAATCAACATTCTGCTTTCGTCTCTGCGTAGCGAAACACGGCCATACTAAGTATCTTGTCAACGTACGGTAAAAAACCAGCTTATGTTTGAACTTTATAAAATAAGATTTTATAACTAAATTGTAATACCTAGTAACCTTAAATTGCATTACCTGACCTTACTAATAGTCAAAAGAACTACATGTACCCTGAGATAAAAAACAAATTAAAAAATATAATTAAATTTTAAAACATCTAAAACCTGAATTCAATGACGAATCGATTCCGTCCTGTGTAATCGATGTGTTGTATCTGTGGCATGAGGAAGCATCTGTTTTGAATTAAAAAATATATAAAATAAAGAATCCTTCTTGAATTTGACGATTTCTTGTTATTTGCAGAGTAATTAGTGCATTTCGAATAAGTTGTAAGTTACAGAGAAAGGAACATGAGAAATACAGCAAGCGGAACAACTTAACTTATAATAACAGGCCGATCGTAAACAACAGTGCTCGTCTGCAGACAGCTGGTGAATACGGGAGAATAGAAAACTAATTCGCTTTATCCGCTCTCCTCTCTTCGCTCTCTCGATAGTGTATGCAGACTAGGCTTGAAGAAATATATTGAATTACCCAATATATTAACTGGAGTAGAGCGTTATTCTTTTGTAAAGCACTTAAATACTATCTAAAATAGAGATATTATCAATAATTGAATAATATAATCCACATAAAATATTGTCCCCTTATAAATAGATTGATATTGCAGTATTTAAGAGAGACCACTTACAACTTCAAAAAATAAAATAAACACCAAGCAATCAACTTAATTAATAACAAAAATTTACTGAAAAAACAATTGGGTTACAATTTTATGAACCCAACAGTGGGGCTTAATTAGGCGAGAGTTTCGAAGAGTATAAGGAGTCTCATTATTATTACAAATTGGCGCTCAACTAGTGGGCTTTAGTTAAGTAAAAAATCGACTATATCGCTATTACTTAACTTGAGCAGGTGACTATTAGAGGCACAGGAATGGATACGAGAGGTGTTTCTAAAAGGTTAGCGATGGACCAAGAAACAGAAGAAGATAGACGGGAAGAAGAAGCAGAGATAATTACAGACACCGAAATGGAACAACAGGCGGGCGATAAAGAGGAAGCCAGAGGAGGAGTAATCTGGGAAAAATTAATGGAATTAATGAGTAGCATGAAGGAGGATAATAAACAAACCAACGAGAAAAACAAACAAATGTCAGAAAAGCTAGAAAATAAAATACACAGTATCAAAAAAGATAATAGACAAACTAATGAAAAAATAGACAGTATTAAAGAAGATAATAGACAAACTAATGAAAAAATAGACAGTATGAACGAAAACTCAAAGAAACAAAACAAAATTTTGAGTGAGAACTTAAACTAATGAATGAGAAGTTTGACAAAAATTAAGAGGAAACTGATGAGAATAACCGGCGGATAAATGAAAGCTTAAACCAAATTAACGAAAGGTTTGACAGGAATGACGAGAGCTTAAGGCAGATTCAGGAAAATAACAAACAAGTAGACGAAAGAATTGAAAACAATAATAAGGAGTTGCGGCAAATCATCAATGAACAAAACCAAGCGTTGAGGGAAGTCACCAATGAAAGGATTCCAAATGTCAATGAAACACTTAGCAAAAGGGTGGATGATTATGAAGAGGAAGGAAGGCAACAAATAGCTGAAACTAAGGTAGGTCTAGAAAAGACATGAAACCATCATACAACTTGGAGTGAAAGTAGAGGCGAAAATAAATCAAGTAGAAAACGGTAACAAAACTAGAATAAAAGAGGTACGATTAGAAACCCAAGGAAAATTGGACGAAGTACAAATTAACATAGCTGGGAGAATAGACATAGTTAACAATGAAATAACGCAAATAAAAACCCAAGTGGATCAAAATAAAGGGACCGTTGAAAATATACAAAATCAGGAGTTGATTAATATAAAGGAGTCAATCGAAAATTTACAAAATAGACCAATGTACCTGGCACACCACATAGCCCCTGATTAAAAGGAAAACATTAATTTCAAAATTTATAGAGGAAACCCCATAGAATTTTTAGAGAGAATAGATGAATGGTTTGGTAGAATTAAAGTGACCCGATGGAACATAATCAAGAATTTGTTGGATGACTGTTTTAAAAACATAAATGATAATTGGTGGTCGGCGGTTCGAAACGAAACGAGTAATTATGAAGAGTTTAAGAAGGTTTTTAGGTCAAAATACTGGTCGGATTCCGTACAGAACATGATTAGGGACAATATCACCAACGGAAGATTCAACGTTAATCAAGAACAGTCCCCAACTACCTACGTTTTGGGAAAAGTGTGTTTGGCGCGTCATTTGGAACCACGAATACCAGAGGAGTGTTTGGTGAACAAACTATCATACCATTTCGAAGAAGAAATAGTTCGTGCTAGATGCAGTGGGCAAGTGAAGACAGTAGGAGTGATGGAAACATTGTTAGCCAGCTATGAAATGGAAGACTATTATCAGAGGTCTCGAAGACAAAATGACTATTCAAACAATAGGAGAGAGGAGCAAAATCAAGAACCGCGTCAGGGAATGAATAGGTATAACCATAATAATTATAACTGAAATGTTAATGACCATTATATGAATAACCGCTACCGCAATAATAATTACCAAAACAATAATCATTATAATAACCCTAATAATAACTGATACAGCACAGGCCGCAGGAATTTTGACAATGGAAGAGACTATTGGAATAGTAACTGAGGGAACAATGACTGACGAAATCAAAACAGTGATAGAAGTCGAGAGGATGACCTACCTAGGAACCAAGAAAATAATAGAGAATTCAGACCAGATGATGGCAACCCAGGAAACACTGCTAGAGACGATCGTCCGCAGGATAGGGTGGAAAACTAAATTCAGCAGTGGAAGTATCAAGTAACCCCTCACTGCTGGGATTGAAAGGGTATACACAAAAAAAGACAATAACAAAATTATAACCATTACGGAAAACAATTATTTAAAAAATATACGAGAGGATCTAACTGAAGAAGGGTTACCGTCAGAAAATAAAAATGACAATCAAATAATATATATAATGGCAGAATTGCAAGGAGTTATGACAGATATGGTGATTGACACCAGAGCGAACGTGTCACTTCTAGACAAAGTAGAATATAACAGAATAAAAGAGGTGTATAAGAAAAATATACCAACATTACCAGTCAATAACATGGTAATAATAGGTGCTACTGGCAGACCAAATAAAACAATACGGCAACAAGTAATGATGGAAGTATCCAGCGGAGGTAAAACTATTCCTATGGTGTTTATGTTAGCACAAGGATTACCATTTAAAGCAATGCTAGGGTGTGATACGCTGCGGCGCCACTCAGCTATTATTGATACGGGCAGAGGAAAAATAACCCTGTACCATGAAAATGGGGAATGGTCAAGTGAAATAGTGGATCGTAAAAATGCCACTCACCACCGACATTCTTTTACCCTAATACGTGATGACGGAATGGAATATAAAACACCTTTTGAGGAATTAGCCTGTGTTAAGGATGATGAATGGAAAGAAAAATTACAAGAAATTTATTCGTTTAAAGCTACCAATATGAACGAAGTGACACCGGAACAAAAGAATCAGTTAGTAAAAATCTATAACAAATATAAAAAAGTTTTTTCAGATTTGCCCGGAAAGGCTAAGAATTTCATTTGTGAATTGTCATTTAAACAACCCATTAATTTTAACAGGAAATCATATCCTATACCCCAATCCCTAAAACCAGCAGTGAGAAGGGAAATACAGAGTATGATAGAACAGGACATAATTGAGTATAGCTCATCACCATACACTAGCCCTATAGTAGCCATAAAGAAAAAGGACGGTACCGTACGCCTATGTTTAGATGCCTGGGAGATCAACAAAAATATAATTAATGATAGGACTTCACCAGGGGAAATTGAGGAATTAATGAAGAAATTTAAGGATTGTAAGTATATGAGCATTTGGGACGCCGTTTGTGGATACTGGCAGGTGGAGTTGCATCCCAACAGTCGAAATTATGTCGCCTTTATATTTGAGGGTAGAAATTACCATTTTAAACGTCTTCCTTTTGGATTAGTAAACTCTGGCGGTTTTTATCAAATGCATGGACCAGGTCCTGGGTAGGGAAGTGTTAGACTTCACAACGGTGTATATAGATGATATATTGGTAACTTTAACCACATGGGAAGAACATTGTCAACTTGTGGAAATGATATTAAGCAAATTAGAAAGAAGCAACATTACTCTGAAATTGAATAAATCAAAATTAATAACCAATCAATTACAATTCCTCGGTTTCATACTCTCTGAAAATGGAATATCCACATCCCCTGAAAAAGTGGAAGTCATTCAGAACTTCCCCAGACCAAAAAACATTCGACAGTTGCAATCATTTCTAGAAGTGTGCAACTACTACTGCAAATTCCAAAGGAATTACAGTGGAAATCGGTTAACACGAAATGACGGGGACCAGTTATTTTTTTCGTGTATACCGAATTTCGCGTTAAGCGAACAAAAATTGGAACAAAATGAGGAAGTGAACAAATAGTGTACTGTAGATTATTTATTGTACTGTTGTATACTTACGTTATTTTTGAATTTATAAATACGATATATTATATCTCACAAATGTGGTTATGTATACAAAACTAGGACGCCATCTTTTACTACCTAAGTCATGGGCCAGAATTTTGTTACACGAAGTCATGCGGGAACAGAAATTGCTTGAAATAAAAACAGCTGTTCTGATTTTTACCAATGAAATACCCTTTTTATTATTTATTCGTTTTACATACTTGTTTTCAACCCTATCTTTAACCCTTCCAAAATAAATACATAGTGTAATAATACCTTCTGTAAATATAATAAGTATATGACGAAATTATATATATATATATTTATATGTGTTGCAACTTCTGTAAGTATAATATATATATGACAAAATTATATATATATATTTATATGTTTTTATAGGTGTTGCTCAACCCAGCACTTAGAATAATTACGCACGCACACAACCACTCACCCTTTCATTCTCATTGTACAAACATTTATAACTTTTCTAACTTTTGGAGCTCCTTTTATTAGATTGAAATTTTAAAATAAAATGAATTTCTACAATAAAATGATATTGGGAAATTATGAAATCAGGAATTAAGGAAAGATCTCACCCATTTCGTGTTGGCTTCCTCTGTTTATACGAACTTCGCGCACCGCGAGTTCGGCGATTTTTCCCTGTCACATCTTGGAGTTGGCGCACTGGATTTAATATATTTATACTGTTTGTTAACCACCTGCAGTGGTCTAAAAAGTTAAAATTCACTCGTAAGTGAATTTGCAACCGGCCGGTGCTGATCAGTTGTTGCAACAGAATGACGGCAATTTCTGGTTGAAATCTGCGGAAGTGGGGAGTACTGACATCACATTTTCTTTGTCTAACGTGTTGACATCGCCGTTTGTAGTTGTCAACACATTCTCAGCCTCTGACGTAACGAAGGCTTGGCTCTGCTTATCTCAATAACTGCACACTGTTTTTGTGATGTGACACCGTTTTTTGTCATGAATTAGTTCAAATCCTGGCAAATACTGTAATATAGTCCACTCACTGTAGATTCGATATCGGGTGTTTGAGGTTGGATTGGGTATGTCAAAAAATAGAAAAATACAATATTTATGATCTCTTTACCATATTTTAGGTAATTATGAAATGTACCATGATTGTACCATCACAAAACCCCCTCAATGAAAGATGGTGTGACGAAGCACACAAACTTTCATTGACCCTTTCATACTTCCTAAAGGGATCAGTCAGGACAAGTCGCCACAACCCCCTTACAATTTTATATAAAAATAACAATAACTCACCCTTGGTCTGGTGATGAGGATCGTACCTAGATGACCTTACTGGACTTCTCCTGCGAGATCCCAACACCATAAGGCCACTTAGGCTCTTAACGCCCCTGCTCTGACGCGTTGGCCAGCTCAGGAACGCTGTCACACCACCAAACACTGAAACAATTTATAAAAAATATTAATATAGTGGCTTATTGAATCACTCCATCCTCAACTGATCTGGTTCCCCTTAGCTAAGTGCTGGTTTGTGCCAATAAGCACTGGGTTGGCTTAATATATTTTAATATGCTTAATAAAATTATAAGATTATATATTATAATCTTCAAGAATTAAAAAGAATATTATACCAAAATTGAATAAGATATAATTGAAAATATAATAAGAAAATTACACATTATAATCTCCCAAATCTGGAGAAAAACAAATTATAAAAGAATTAATAACTCTATATATTTATTTATTGAATACTCTTAGTGCATGATAAAACAAAAAAAATTATTATTAGTATTATTATTATTATTATTATTATTATTAACAGTTAATCATCTGGCTGATAAATATTATTAACAGCGCCATTTAAAATTTTTTCTCTTCCTACACATATTATAAAATCATGTTAAAAAGTTTTCAAATAAATACATAATACATTAATAATTAACACTGATATATTAATAATACAGTTAATACATTTTAACTACTCAATCATATTCAATCATATCTAAGATATGCATTAACATTTGTATAATTTACTTAAAAGTTGTATTTAAATTAAAATTTACCATTGCAGTTATTAATTAAACATCAAATTTATTTATTTATAATAATAAAATACATTTTGAACTTATTTTTACTATGCATATTACCTTATTATTTCATTATTCATTATTCACTTCTTACTTTCTCTATACTCTGAACTTTCTATCTACCTAACTACCTAACCTTTCACCTTCTATCTCTGTTTAGTCTGGATAACTCCTATAATCACTATACTTCTATTTTTTATAATTTTACTCACCTTCTTCTAACTGACCATCAAATTTACCTATCAATGACACCAATATCTCAATTATATACTCCATTACTACTTCCATTTAAATCTTATGGCACCGCTCGTCTTTGCACTGGGTTGGGTGTTCCCTAACTGGCTATATACATCTCTAATATTTTGCCCTTCCAAATAATTCGGCAAACACTCCCTTAAACTACGCTAATACCTGCCACAACACTATTTGTTGGCTACTCTTTATCACCTCACCCCCACTACAGAATTCATCAACAACAAATATATGTATGTACCTTTACTTAAACACCTTCTTTACAAATAATCACTAACTACTGTGTCCCTAACTATCTAATAATTCTCTTTATATTTTCTTAAAAATTCTTATCTTTCTAACTCCATTTACATTAATTAAATAACTCACCTGCTTCTAATTCAATACCCAGGTTATATTCCGGTTTAAACACTTACCTTACTGTAATCATTTACCATTGTCTTATAAAATTCCTCTCCTACCTCCTTATAACAATACCTCTTTTCAAAATTCAAATATAGTTATTTATTTAAACAATCATTATTATTCATTAGTAATTAATTAAAATATTATTATATAACATGTTATATATATAAAATGTAATAATACACACTGGGGTACCTGTAATACATAATACACATCAAAATACATGGATAAATACAATAAAAATATACACTCCAACTTCATTATTGTGTCATTAATCGAAATCAGTCCATAACAGTCCAATTCAAAACCACTTTGCACATTATTATTTAATGTTCATTTCACAATATAACAGTCTATCCACCATCATTAAACAACAAACGAATCTTAGGTCTATATAAATTCTTATTTAATACATAGATTTTATTAGATACATTATATTCATATGTTATTGAACGGTTATTAAACAAATATTCCCAGTCACGATCAAGTAGAGTTCCGTTTGTCTTAGTATCATATGTCATTAATCGGTTTGTATTATAATTATCCCCATAATATTCCACCACAGGTAAGTACCTAATGTCTTCATTCTCATTTCTTGTTATTGTCAATTTATTGTTATTATCAGGTAAGTATTCATCATTTTCATATACCACATCTAACCCTAACCTTTCTAACAGTTGTCTGTAAGTTCTGTTTACTTTAAATACTTCTATTACTCTCTTATTTTCACAATATCTCTCTATACTTTCTCTCTTAATACATTTCTCTCCATTACACCAAAATACACTTTCTCTCTCCAAATATACAGGGGTCCCTATCATAAAATCGTTGCACCTCTTAGGTACACAAAAACTAAAAGAAACTTTATTTGTAGAACTATCGTCTATCAAACTACATGAAGACTTGTCTTCACCCCCTAATACAACATTAAAAGAAAATTCTACCCCCTGCACTCCTTGTACTAAAATACTTTCTCTCAACTTTCTTTCTGACTTCATAAACTCAAATATTTCATTATCATTCATTATACTTTCATTATCAGGTGTATCCTCTTCTAACCCCACAATCTTACTACCTGTATTATTTAGATTATCTATAGTTTCACAATTTTTAGTGATATCTATCACGTTTATTTCAATGTTTTCTAAATGATTTTGTAACTTATCGAATTTGTCATTCAAATGTGTGAATTTAATATCAGTATCTCTTTTCTGTTCGTCTAGTTTTTTATCAAAACTGGCAAATCTATTTAATAAAAGTTGCATCATTGCATTAGTTTCATCTGACTTACTGTCTAAATTAGTTGAAATGGATGTGTCAGTTTGTTTTATTTCGACAGACACAGGCGTATTTGCCCCGTCAGTCTGACTAATGGGATTTATTTGCATATCCATTTCACCAGTTAAAGTTATGTCAGTGGTACTGCTTTTTATGTCACTATCGTCACTTGTACTCATTTTGGCAATTGTGTAATGCACGCATGCATACAATTGTCTAACCTAATTGTGGGGTTATGTTTACTAGTTATAAAATTTTGTCTGTTACCTCAAGCAATTTTTTCCCGTGTTCTTTCTAGGCGTATCCCATGTAATAATATATATACATAATATTACATAGGGTCCCTGTTCTTACGGGCGACATCTGTATACTTACGTTATTTTTGAATTTATAAATACGATATATTATATCTCACAAATGTGGTTATGTATACAAAACTAGGACGCCATCTTTTACTACCTAAGTCATGGGCCAGAATTTCGTTACACGAAGTCATGCGGGAACAGAAATTGCTTGAAATAAAAACAGCTGTTCTGATTTTTACCAATGAAATACCCTTTTTATTATTTATTCGTTTTACATACTTGTTTTCAACCCTATCTTTAACCCTTCCAAAATAAATACATAGTGTAATAATACCTTCTGTAAATATAATAAGTATATGACAAAATTATATATATATATATTTATATGTGTTGCAACTTCTGTAAGTATAATATATATATGACAAAATTATATATATATATATTTATATGTTTTTATAGGTGTTGCTCAACCCAGCACTTAGAATAATTACGCACGCACACAACCACTCACCCTTTCATTCTCATTGTACAAACATTTATAACTTTTCTAACTTTTGGAGCTCCTTTTATTAGATTGAAATTTTAAAATAAAATGAATTTCTACAATAAAATGATATTGGGAAATTATGAAATCAGGAATTAAGGAAAGATCTCACCCATTTCGTGTTGGCTTCCTCTGTTTATACGAACTTCGCGCACCGCGAGTTCGGCGATTTTTCCCTGTCACATCTTGGAGTTGGCGCACTGGATTTAATATATTTATACTGTTTGTTAACCACCTGCAGTGGTCTAAAAAGTTAAAATTCACTCGTAAGTGAATTTGCAACCGGCCGGTGCTGATCAGTTGTTGCAACAGAATGACGGCAATTTCTGGTTGAAATCTGCGGAAGTGGGGAGTACTGACGTCACATTTTCTTTGTCTAACGTGTTGACATCGCCGTTTGTAGTTGTCAACACATTCTCAGCCTCTGACGTAACGAAGGCTTGGCTCTGCTTATCTCAATAACTGCACACTGTTTTTGTGATGTGACACCGTTTTTTGTCATGAATTAGTTCAAATCCTGGCAAATACTGTAATATAGTCCACTCACTGTAGATTCGATATCGGGTGTTTGAGGTTGGATTGGGTATGTCAAAAAATAGAAAAATACAATATTTATGATCTCTTTACCATATTTTAGGTAATTATGAAATGTACCATGATTGTACCATCACACTGTCTAGTAAAATGCAACAAATACAACCTTTTATTTATCCTCATGGTTTATTATTGTTAATTTTTCTTGGATTTCATTGTCCATGACGTGTCCGTTACTTAACTAAATATCACTATAATATTGACGACTCGGAACACTAAGTTTTTTATGAGTAAAAACGTAAAGTTTTACCTTACAGCCTAAACCGGCTTTCACCTATAGGAGCCTCTGATGAAACCTTCTATAGGTGAAAGCCGGTTTAGGCTGTAAGGTAAAACTTTACGTTTTTACTCATAAAAAACTTAGTGTTCCGAGTCGTCAATATTATAGTGATATTTAGTTAATTTTTCTTAAAATTATTATTAGCTGTTCTAAATTTAGTCCTATGATTTAGGTTTTCTTATAGACTACTGTATGTCTTTCAACTTTACCGTAGTTTTCGTGTTTATCTTTATTTAAAATAATCCGTTATTTTCTTTTGCACACAATTTTGCACTATTTTATTTTCAACAAATTGTTCTAATTTATCAACGTGTTCAAACATTTCACCTACCGAGTTGGCTTCAAAATATCGACGAACACGGCTCAGCAATGAAAGCATATCGGTAGCGGTAGGAACATTTTCACTATCATTTTCCGTGTCAAGTTCGTCGTCACTATCATCACCTTCACAGTTGTCAACTTGCACTGTTTCCACGATATCGGTATCTGTTAATACGGGAGCCGTAGTTACATTCTCGTCGACAGTCACGTACTCATTTAGAGAAATTGAAACATTTAATACAGATGACACGCGATTAAACATTTCAGATAGTGTAGGATCAATTTCATTTTCTTCGGGTTGTTCAGTTTCTGAATTCAAAATGAATCGAGCATGAGCGAAACAATTTTGAATTGTTGTAGGCGTCACGAGGTTCCATGCTGTTCTTAACAAGTTACAAGCATCCAGAACATTTACACAGAAATCTTTTTTCCCCTCACTAGTGACCACGTATTTCCGCAGAAGTAACTTTCTGTACTGAAATTTTAAACTTTGAATAATACCTTGATCACAAGGTTGTAGGACACTAGTCGTGTTCGGTGGTAGAAAAACAAGTTTAATTGCCATCAATTTTAGGTCACATGGTCCATTTTACTTCCGGACTGCAAAAACGAAATTTACGAAAGCGTAACTTCACATAACACGTACACGTCACACGCTTAACGTCACTTAACTGGCTGTAAAAGACTAAGAAGTTTGTACAGTAAAAAAGTAAACAGTTAATCCTCACAACTGAGTAAATTTTTTACAATAAAATGTTATCGGTACCGTACCGCAAACTTTACCACCGCTGTACACGCACAGAATACAACTGAACTGAACTCACCACACCCTATAGAGTAGGTAGTTAATGTAAGCGATAACGGTTTATTTGCGGTCAATGAACAACACATTTGGTGCTGAAGGAGAGGCTATGGTTTCTCGTAAACAACTGTACACTGTATACAGTACGTACTGTAAATAGAACTTGGTACTGAAGACAAAACAAAACGGGTAGACAAAACAAACTATGGTCACTACCTGCTCTTTCTCTTTTAGAGAAGAAGAATGGATTCTGTTACATCGAAAACATGCTTTTCGGCGTACTTGTGTGGCTTTATTTTGTATGCAGTTACTTAAAAGCCAGCCAAAAAAAAATTATTTTTCACAAAAATTTTTCGTGTTAACCGATATTTTTCAGGTAAACCTTTCGTGTTAACCGTACAAATAATACACTGTACATAACAAACGGCGATCGGTACCCGAGTGGTATTTCGTGTTAACCGATATTTTGTGGTAACCGTTTTCGCGTTAAACGATTTCCACTGTATTCCCAATTAACAATGAGGTTCAAACACTTACTATCATCTAAACATAAATGGAAATGGAAGGAGGAAGATGATGAGACATTCATCTTAATTAAAGAAAAATTTTTACAGAACATCATTCTGCATCATCCTGATTTTGATAAGGAATTTTTTATAAATTGTGATGCCAGTGATATGAGTCTTGGTGCCGAACTGTACCAGGAAGACAGGGAATGAGATCACCAAGTAATAAGCTTTGCCAGCAGGGTATTAAATCAATGTGAACGAAATTACAGTGTCACGGAAAAGGAATTATTGAGTGTGGTATTTGCCTGCGGTAAATTCCGCACATACATATTAAGTTATCCCTTAACAGTACGGTCCGACTATAAGTCCATATCATTCATACAAAGGTGTAAGTTAAGCCATGGGAGACTAACTCGTTGGATATTGGCTCTCCAAGAGTATAACATAACATGGGAGTACGTGCCGGGTAAACAAAACACTGTAGCCGACGCTCTATCTAGAGTGAACCTGGAGAGTGGTACTTTTGAAATTGAAAGGGAGGATGTTGGAAGAGTATATCATGTGATAACAGCCAGAGAAGAGCTAGTAGAAGTACTAAGCAAAATTCAGGAAGAACAGTCAAAAGATCAAAGATTATCCACCATACGGGAACGCCTCATCAATGACAATGCCATAATTGTCCAATATTATCAAAAATATAACAGTTTAATTTTCATAAAATCCCCTGTCATGAAAAATAAATGGAAATTGTATATTACCAAATTAATGGAGTCATCAATAATAAATAGTTGCCACCAAATGTATGAACACATGGGT
Source organism: Magicicada septendecula (assembly GCA_034769895.1). Taxonomy (NCBI): domain Eukaryota; kingdom Metazoa; phylum Arthropoda; class Insecta; order Hemiptera; family Cicadidae; genus Magicicada; species Magicicada septendecula. The sequence continues at coordinate 296,357,724 of CM068373.1, read as the reverse complement.
CCTATCAAAGTAGTAAAGGCACTGGAGGAGCATGTGTACATTAAGGGTTTAAACAAAAAGGTAAGAGAAATAGTAAAAAAGTGTGTGATATATCAAAAAGTAAAGGTGAACAAGCGAAAGGAAGGGACTTTAATAACAATTACTTCGGAGAGGAAATTAGAAAAAACATTTCTTGACATTTGCGGGCCTTTCCCACGCAGTGGAGGCAGGCACCAATATAAATATATTGTAAAATACTAGACCATTTCACACGATACACTAAACTGTACCCTATAAGTAAAGCATCCACCAATGTTATAGTTAAGGTGATCGCAGAAAGGTATCTAATAGACGTAGGAACTCCATATTCTATAATAACGGATCATGGAACCCAGTTTAAAGGTCGAAAATGGAAATTAGAAATGGCAAATCGAGGAATCAAAACATACAAAACTTCTATTTACCATTCTAGCAGTAATCCGGCGGAAAGGGTACTCAGAGAGGTAGGGCAAGTCCTCCGTACTTATTGTTATGACAACCATAAAAAATGGGGTGAATTCATGAGTGAAACAGAAACCTTTTTAAATATTGCATATCACGAAACTGTTGGTGTTACACCATACCAAATGATGATTTCAAAACTGCCACCTTGGGAAATTACTAATATGATACAATTCCCTGAAGGACCAGAAGAAGAACTCAACCTTACCCATGTATATAATAGGTTACTCCACAAGATGGAACTTAGAAGAAAAAAACAGAATGCAACCAGAAGAAATATCATCAAATACACAGTCGGTGAAAAAATTTTAATAAGAAACAGGCAACAACCTAGCAGTTCTGAAGAGATAGCTAAAAAATTATTGTTATTATATGTTGGACCTTTTTTAATAAGCAAGGATAACCAAAACAACACATATGTGGTGACTGACCCAATAAGTAACAAAGTAAGGGGTACTTATAACCAAGCTGAAATAAAAAAATACTACGATTAAGAAGAAAACATTCCCAGATATGAACTATAAGTTTATTTCAACTAAACGATATTCAGCTAAAATAAACTTCTTTTGGAGGGGGAGTATTATGTAATGTAACGAAGTTAAGGTCCCATACATTACACAAAAACTTTATCACTATCAAAATAAAACAATACCCAATGTGTGCAATAATTAAGGTCAGGAAGGTAAACCTTCGTATAATAAACAGATTAATAATACCTAATAAGGTTACTAGGGAATAAAATAATAAAAATGTCTATAAATATAAAATATGGAGTGATCAGTGGAAGGTGTAAACAATAAACATAGTGTCCAATGATGTGAAATTACCATAGACAGTTTGAACTGAGAGGAGACTAATTAATTGTTATTTAAAATCCTTAAATTTTTAGTGACCGTCAATCAATGAATGTTTTAGTGGATGGTTAGTGAGGATCGGTCAATAATACAACTTTTAGTTATTTTGCATCGACGTTTCGACAATATTTATTGTCATCTTCAGGACCTGTGTATGAAATACAATAGAAATATCAAACAACGAAACAATTAAATATTTGTGTGAACGTGTGGGTGATGTGAGTGTGTGCGTGCGTATGTATGTATCATTTTTTATGTGAAGACTTATTGATAGTTTGTTTACATCTTCAAATTATCTTTAAGAAAGCGAGCAAATTATAGTATGAGAGAACTTATAATGTTATTAACATTACATTTAGTAATTTAAATTGTAATACTGTATAAATTAAGTTCTCTCATACTATAATTTGCTCGCTTTCTTAAAGATAATTTGAAGATGTAAACAAACTATCATAAGTCTTCACATAAAAAATGATACATACATACGCACACACACACACTCACATCACCAGCACGTTCACACAAATATTTAATTGTTTCATTATGTTTGATATTTCTATTGTATTTCATACACAGGTCCTGAAGATGACAATAAATATTGTCGAAACGTCGACGCAAAATAACTAAAAGTTGTATTATTGACCGATCCTCACTAACCATCCACTAAAATGTTATGATGATGTGCATGTTATTATATTTTGTCATGTTATTTTGTTTGCATGATATTTATTCTGTATTTTGTATGTAGCAGGTGTGAAGCAATTGCTTTAAGGAAGTATCAAGTAATTGATACTAATTTCATTCATGTTAAACTTTATAAGAATAACTATTTGTGTACTTACTTTGAGTAATTAATGGAGATATCGTTAGATAATATTTGTAAACTTGGCCAGGAAGGCAATGATTTTTGATTAGATGCCAAAGGGTCATTGTAATTATATTATAAAAAGATGAAGGGTTCAATACTAAAATAAATAATAATAAATTGAAATCAGGATGAAATAAAATTAGAATAATTGGCCATAAGCCAGTGACTCATTGTACAGTAGGTCAGGTCAGAAAAGTTAAAATATAAAAACTATAACACATGTAATAAAACAAATAGGCCTAAAGCTAGTATTTTGTAAAGGGAAAATAATACCTTTTAAACTAAGTCGATCAAGAAGAAAATGTAGTAAAATGTATGTAGTTCAATAATGCACATTATGTGAAAGTTTTAGATGATGTAATGTAATTTTAATAAGGGAGTATTTTATTAAATAAGTGCAAGAATATTTTCTAATTATGGCTCTAGGATAACAAATATTATCCAATAACAGAAGAAGAAATGGTTGTCATGGACGACTGAATGCAAGATATCTTGTTGATTTCAACACTCAATTGTTATATGTGAATGAGTTGAGTTCAGTTGATAAAAATTTAGAAAGGAAACCAAAAAACCTAATGAATAAAATCAATATAAATGAAATTTCATAAAGAGTAATCCATTAAAAAGGACAGTGGATCAACTTCCGAGGCTATAACAACAAATATAATTCGATCTACCAACCAAGTTAAACGAATTTCTAAAAAATACATTAACCAACCTATTAAGTGCAAATGAGTAATAATGAAGATTAACTGTAAATAAATGAAGACGATCCATAGCTTGGAGATGCCAAATTAATTAAATATATTAAAAACAAACAAAGAAATTTAAAATAATGTACAAAACCTCACTTTCCACAACCGAACGAAGTCTTAATACTACACAAATTCCATTGGGACCTGTAACCACCAGAACCGTGAAGATTAGCGAAGATCAGAACTGAAACTTCTACTACATCCTGGGACATCGATACCAAACTTTTATTGAGAAACTGGAGGCTGATATTTTCCAGACATTGAATCAACATTCTGCTTTCGTCTCTGCGTAGCGAAACACGGCCATACTAAGTATCTTGTCAACGTACGGTAAAAAACCAGCTTATGTTTGAACTTTATAAAATAAGATTTTATAACTAAATTGTAATACCTAGTAACCTTAAATTGCATTACCTGACCTTACTAATAGTCAAAAGAACTACATGTACCCTGAGATAAAAAACAAATTAAAAAATATAATTAAATTTTAAAACATCTAAAACCTGAATTCAATGACGAATCGATTCTGTCCTGTGTAATCGATGTGTTGTATCTGTGGCATGAGGAAGCATCTGTTTTGAATTAAAAAATATATAAAATAAAGAATCCTTCTTGAACTTGACGATTTCTTGTTATTTGCAGAGTAATTAGTGCATTTCGAATAAGTTGTAAGTTACAGAGAAAGGAACGTGAGAAATACAGCAAGCGGCACAACTTAACCTATAATAACAGGCCGATCGTAAACAACAGTGCTCGTCTGCAGACAGCTGGTGAATACGGAAGAATAGAAAACTAATTCGCTTTATCCGCTCTCCTCTCTTCGCTCTCTCGATAGTGTATGCAGACTAGGCTTGAAGAAATATATTGAATTACCCAATATATTAACTGGAGTAGAGCGTTATTCTTTTGTAAAGCACTTAAATACTATCTAAAATAGAGATATTATCAATAATTGAATAATATAATCCACATAAAATATTGTCCCCTTATAAATAGATTGATATTGCAGTATTTAAGAGAGACCACTTACAACTTCAAAAAATAAAATAAACACCAAGCAATCAACTTAATTAATAACAAAAATTTACTGAAAAAACAATTGGGTTACAATTTTATGAACCCAACAGTGGGGCTTAATTAGGCGAGAGTTTCGAAGAGTATAAGGAGTCTCATTATTATTACAAATTGGCGCTCAACTAGTGGGCTTTAGTTAAGTAAAAAATCGACTATATCCCTATTACTTAACTTGAGCAGGCGACTATTAGAGGCACAGGAATGGATACGAGAGGTGTTTCTAAAAGGTTAGCGATGGACCAAGAAACGGAAGAAGATAGACGGGAAGAAGAAGCAGAGATAATTACAGACACCGAAATGGAACAACAGGCGGGCGATAAAGAGGAAGCCAGAGGAGGAGTAATCTGGGAAAAATTAATGGAACTAATGAGTAGCATGAAGGAGGATAATAAACAAACCAACGAGAAAAACAAACAAATGTCAGAAAAGCTAGAAAATAAAATACACAGTATCAAAAAAGATAATAGACAAACTAATGAAAAAATAGACAGTATTAAAGAAGATAATAGACAAACTAATGAAAAAATAGACAGTATGAACGAAAACTCAAAGAAACAAAACAAAATTTTGAGTGAGAACTTAAACTAATGAATGAGAAGTTTGACAAAAATTAAGAGGAAACTGATGAGAATAACCGGCGGATAAATGAAAGCTTAAACCAAATTAACGAAAGGTTTGACAGGAATGACGAGAGCTTAAGGCAGATTCAGGAAAATAACAAACAAGTAGACGAAAGAATTGAAAACAATAATAAGGAGTTGCGGCAAATCATCAATGAACAAAACCAAGCGTTGAGGGAAGTCACCAATGAAAGGATTCCAAATGTCAATGAAACACTTAGCAAAAGGGTGGATGATTATGAAGAGGAAGGAAGGCAACAAATAGCTGAAACTAAGGTAGGTCTAGAAAAGACATGAAACCATCATACAACTCGGAGTGGAAGTAGAGGCCAAAATAAATCAAGTAGAAAACAGTAACAAAACTAGAATAAAAGAGGTACGATTAGAAACCCAAGGAAAATTGGACGAAGTACAAATTAACATAGCTGGGAGAATAGACATAGTTAACAATGAAATAACGCAAATAAAAACCCAAGTGGATCAAAATAAAGGGACCGTTGAAAATATACAAAATCAGGAGTTGATTAATATAAAGGAGTCAATCGAAAATTTACAAAATAGACCAATGTACCTGGCACACCACATAGCCCCTGATTAAAAGGAAAACATTAATTTCAAAATTTATAGAGGAAACCCCATAGAATTTTTAGAGAGAATAGATGAATGGTTTGGTAGAATTAAAGTGACCCGATGGAACATAATCAAGAATTTGTTGGATGACTGTTTTAAAAACATAAATGATAATTGGTGGTCAGCGGTTCGAAACGAAACGAGTAATTATGAAGAGTTTAAGAAGGTTTTTAGGTCAAAATACTGGTCGGATTCCGTACAGAACATGATTAGGGACAATATCACCAACGGAAGATGCAACGTTAATCAAGAACAGCCCCCAACTACCTACGTTTTGGGAAAAGTGTGTTTGGCGCGTCATTTGGAACCACGAATACCAGAGGAGTGTTTGGTGAACAAACTATCATACCATTTCGAAGAAGAAATAGTTCGTGCTAGATGCAGTGGGCAAGTGAAGACAGTAGGAGCGATGGAAACATTGTTAGCCAGCTATGAAATGGAAGACTATTATCAGAGGTCTCGAAGACAAAATGACTATTCAAACAATAGGAGAGAGGAGCAAAATCAAGAACCGCGTCAGGGAATGAATAGGTATAACCATAATAATTATAACTGAAATGTTAATGACCATTATATGAATAACTGCTACCGCAATAATAATTACCAAAACAATAATCATTATAATAACCCTAATAATAACTGATACAGCACAGGCCGCAGGAATTTTGACAATGGAAGAGACTATTGGAATAGTAACTGAGGGAACAATGACTGACGAAATCAAAACAGTGATAGAAGTCGAGAGGATGACCTACCTAGGAACCAAGAAAATAATAGAGAATTCAGACCAGATGATGGCAACCCAGGAAACACTGCTAGAGACGATCGTCCGCAGGATAGGGTGGAAAACTAAATTCAGCAGTGGAAGTATCAAGTAACCCCTCACTGCTGGGATTGAAAGGGTATACACAAAAAAAGACAGTAACAAAATTATATCCATTACGGAAAACAATTATTTAAAAAATATACGAGAGGATCTAACTGAAGAAGGGTTACCGTCAGAAAATAAAAATGACAATCAAATAATATATATAATGGCAGAATTGCAAGGAGTTATGACAGATATGGTGATTGACACCGGAGCGAACGTGTCACTTCTAGACAAAGTAGAATATAACAGAATAAAAGAGGTGTATAAGAAAAATATACCAACATTACCAGTCAATAACATGGTAATAATAGGTGCTACTGGCAGACCAAATAAAACAATACGGCAACAAGTAATGATGGAAGTATCCAGCGGAGGTAAAACTATTCCTATGGTGTTTATGTTAGCACAAGGATTACCATTTAAAGCAATGCTAGGGTGTGATACGCTGCGGCGCCACTCAGCTATTATTGATACGGGCAGAGGAAAAATAACCCTGTACCATGAAAATGGGGAATGGTCAAGTGAAATAGTGGATCGTAAAAATGCCACTCACCACCGACATTCTTTTACCCTAATACGTGATGACGGAATGGAATATAAAACACCTTTTGAGGAATTAGCCTGTGTTAAGGATGATGAATGGAAAGAAAAATTACAAGAAATTTATTCGTTTAAAGCTACCAATATGAACGAAGTGACACCGGAACAAAAGAATCAGTTAGTAAAAATCTATAACAAATATAAAAAAGTATTTTCAGATTTGCCCGGAAAGGCTAAGAATTTCATTTGTGAATTGTCATTTAAACAACCCATTAATTTTAACAGGAAATCATATCCTATACCCCAATCCCTAAAACCAGCAGTGAGAAGGGAAATACAGAGTATGATAGAACAGGACATAATTGAGTATAGCTCATCACCATACACTAGCCCTATAGTAGCCATAAAGAAAAAGGACGGTACCGTACGCCTATGTTTAGATGCCTGGGAGATCAACAAAAATATAATTAATGATAGGACTTCACCAGGGGAAATTGAGGAATTAATGAAGAAATTTAAGGATTGTAAGTATATGAGCATTTGGGACGCCGTTTGTGGATACTGGCAGGTGGAGTTGCATCCCAACAGTCGAAATTATGTCGCCTTTATATTTGAGGGTAGAAATTACCATTTTAAACGTCTTCCTTTTGGATTAGTAAACTCTGGCGGTTTTTATCAAATGCATGGACCAGGTCCTGGGTAGGGAAGTGTTAGACTTCACAACGGTGTATATAGATGATATATTGGTAACTTTAACCACATGGGAAGAACATTGTCAACATGTGGAAATGATATTAAGCAAATTAGAAAGAAGCAACATTACTCTGAAATTGAATAAATCAAAATTAATAACCAATCAATTACAATTCCTCGGTTTCATACTCTCTGAAAATGGAATATCCACATCCCCTGAAAAAGTGGAAGCCATTCAGAACTTCCCCAGACCAAAAAACATTCGACAGTTGCAATCATTTCTAGAAGTGTGCAACTACTACTGCAAATTCCAAAGGAATTACAGTGGAAATCGGTTAACACGAAATGACGGGGACCAGTTATTTTTTTCGTGTAAACCGAATTTCGCGTTAAGCGAACAAAAAGTGGAACAAAATGAGGAAGTGAACAAATAGTGTACTGTAGATTATTTATTGTACTGTCTAGTAAAATGCAACAAATACAACCTTTTATTTATCCTCATGGTTTATTATTGTTAATTTTTCTTGGATTTCGTTGTCCATGACGTGTCCGTTACTTAACTAAATATCACTATAATATTGACGACTCGGAACACTAAGTTTTTTATGAGTAAAAACGTAAAGTTTTACCTTACAGCCTAAACCGGCTTTCACCTATAGGAGCCTCTGATGAAGCCTTCTATAGGTGAAAGCCGGTTTAGGCTGTAAGGTAAAATTTACGTTTTTACTCATAAAAAACTTAGTGTTCCGAGTCGTCAATATTATAGTGATATTTAGTTAATTTTTCTTAAAATTATTATTAGCTGTTCTAAATTTAGTCCTATGATTTAGGTTTTCTTATAGACTACTGTATGTCTTTCAACTTTACCGTAGTTTTCGTGTTTATCTTTATTTAAAATAATCCGTTATTTTCTTTTGCACACAATTTTGCACTATTTTATTTTCAACAAATTGTTTTAATTTATCAACGTGTTCAAACATTTCACCTGCCGAGTTGGCTTCAAAATATCGACGAACACGGCTCAGCAACGAAAGCATATCGGTAGCGGTAGGAACATTTTCACTATCATTTTCCGTGTCAAGTTCGTCGTCACTATCATCACCTTCACAGTTGTCAACTTGCACTGTTTCCACGATATCGGTATGTGTTAATACGGGAGCCGTAGTTACGTTCTCGTCGACAGTCACGTACTCATTTAGAGAAATTGAAACATTTAATACAGATGACACGCGATTAAACATTTCAGATAGTGTAGGATCAATTTCATTTTCTTCGGGTTGTTCAGTTTCTGAATTCAAAATGAATCGAGCATGAGCGAAACAATTTTGAATTGTTGTAGGCGTCACGAGGTTCCACGCTGTTCTTAACAAGTTACAAGCATCCAGAACATTTACACAGAAATCTTTTTTCCCCTCAATAGTGACCAAGTATTTCCGCAGAAGTAACTTTCTGTACTGAAATTTTAAACTTTGAATAATACCTTGATCACAAGGTTGTAGGACACTAGTCGTGTTCGGTGGTAGAAAAACAAGTTTAATTGCCATCAATTTTAGGTCACATGGTCCATTTTACTTCCGGACTGCAAAAACGAAATTTACGAAAGCGTAACTTCACATAACACGTACACGTCACACGCTTAACGTCACTTAACTGGCTGTAAAAGACTAAGAAGTTTGTACAGTAAAAAAGTAAACAGTTAATCCTCACAACTGAGTAAATTTTTTACAATAAAATGTTATCGGTACCGTACCGCAAACTTTACCACCGCTGTACACGCACAGAATACAACTGAACTGAACTCACCACACCCTATAGAGTAGGTAGTTAATGTAAGCGATAACGGTTTATTTGCGGTCAATGAACAACACATTTGGTGCTGAAGGAGAGGCTATGGTTTCTCGTAAACAACTGTACACTGTATACAGTACGTACTGTAAATAGAACTTGGTACTGAAGACAAAACAAAACGGGTAGACAAAACAAACTATGGTCACTACCTGCTCTTTCTCTTTTAGAGATGAAGAATGGATTCTGTTACATCGAAAACAAGCTTTTCGGCGTACTTGTGTGGCTTTGTTTTGTATGCAGTTACTTAAAAGCCAGCCAAAAAAAAAAAAATTATTTTTCACAAAATTTTTCGTGTTAACCGATATTTTTCAGGTAAACCTTTCGTGTTAACCGTACAAATAATACACTGTACATAACAAACGGCGATCGGTACCCGAGTGGTATTTCGTGTTAACCGATATTTTGTGGTAACCGTTTTCGCGTTAAACGATTTCCACTGTATTCCCAATTAACAATGAGGTTCAAACACTTACTATCATCTAAACATAAATGGAAATGGAAGGAGGAAGATGATGAGACATTCATCTTAATTAAAGAAAAATTTTTACAGAACATCATTCTGCATCATCCTGATTTTGATAAGGAATTTTTTATAAATTGTGACGCCAGTGATATGAGTCTTGGTGCCGAACTGTACCAGGAAGACAGGGAATGAGATCACCAAGTAATAAGCTTTGCCAGCAGGGTATTAAATCAATGTGAACGAAATTACAGTGTCACGGAAAAGGAATTATTGAGTGTGGTATTTGCCTGCGGTAAATTCCGCACATACATATTAGGTTATCCCTTAACAGTACGGTCCGACTATAAGTCCATATCATTCATACAAAGGTGCAAGTTAAGCCATGGGAGACTAACTCGTTGGATATTGGCTCTCCAAGAGTATAACATAACATGGGAGTACGTGCCGGGTAAACAAAACACTGTAGCCGACGCTCTATCTAGAGTGAACCTGGAGAGTGGTACTTTTGAAATTGAAAGGGAGGATGTTGGAAGAGTATATCATGTGATAACAGCCAGAGAAGAGCTAGTAGAAGTATTAAGCAAAATTCAGGAAGAACAGTCAAAAGATCAAAGATTATCCACCATACGGGAACGCCTCATCAATGACAATGCCATAATTGTCCAATATTATCAAAAATATAACAGTTTAATTTTCATAAAATCCCCTGTCATGAAAAATAAATGGAAATTGTATATTACCAAATTAATGGAGTCATCAATAATAAATAGTTGCCACCAAATGTATGGACACATGGGTCCTATCAAAGTAGTAAAGGCACTGGAGGAGCATGTGTACATTAAGGGTTTAAACAAAAAGGTAAGAGAAATAGTAAAAAAGTGTGTGATATATCAAAAAGTAAAGGTGAACAACGAGCGAAAGGAAGGGACTTTAATAACAATTACTTCGGAGAGGAAATTAGAAAAAACATTTCTTGACATTTGCGGGCCTTTCCCACGCAGTGGAGGCAGGCACCGATATAAATATATTGTAATAATACTAGACCATTTCACACGATACACTAAACTGTACCCTATAAGTAAAGCATCCACCAATGTTATAGTTAAGGTGATCGCAGAAAGGTATCTAATAGACGTAGGAACTCCATATTCTATAATAACGGATCATGGAACCCAGTTTAAAGGTCGAAAATGGAAATTAGAAATGGCAAATCGAGGAATCAAAACATACAAAACTTCTATTTACCATTCTAGCAGTAATCCGGCGGAAAGGGTACTCAGAGAGGTAGGGCAAGTCCTCCGTACTTATTGTTATGACAACCATAAAAAATGGGGTGAATTCATGAGTGAAACAGAAACCTTTTTAAATATTGCATATCACGAAACTGTTGGTGTTACACCATACCAAATGATGATTTCAAAACTGCCACCTTGGGAAATTACCAATATGATACAATTCCCTGAAGGACCAGAAGAAGAACTCAACCTTACCCATGTATATAATAGGTTACTCCACAAGATGGAACTTAGAAGAAAAAAACAGAATGCAACCAGAAGAAATATCATCAAATACACAGTCGGTGAAAAAATTTTAATAAGAAACAGGCAACAACCTAGCAGTTCTGAAGGGATAGCTAAAAAATTATTGTTATTATATGTTGGACCTTTTTTAATAAGCAAGGATAACCAAAACAACACATATGTGGTGACTGACCCAATAAGTAACAAAGTAAGGGGTACTTATAACCAAGCTGAAATAAAAAAATACTACGATTAAGAAGAAAACATTCCCAGATATGAACTATAAGTTTATTTCAACTAAACGATATTCAGCTAAAATAAACTTCTTTTGGAGGGGGAGTATTATGTAATGTAACGAAGTTAAGGTCCCATACATTACACAAAAACTTTATCACTATCAAAATAAAACAATACCCAATGTGTGCAATAATTAAGGTCAGAAAGGTAAACCTTCGTATAATAAACAGATTAATAATACCTGGTAAGGTTACTAGGGAATAAAATAATAAAAATGTCTATAAATATAAAATATGGAGTGATCAGTGGAAGGTGTAAACAATAAACATAGTGTCCAATGATGTGAAATTACCATATAGACAGTTTGAACTGAGAGGAGACTAATTAATTGTTATTTAAAATCCTTAAATTTTTAGTGACCGTCAATCAATGAATGTTTTAGTGGATGGTTAGTGAGGATCGGTCAATAATACAACTTTTAGTTATTTTGCGTCGACGTTTCGACAATATTTATTGTCATCTTCAGGCCTGTGTATGAAATACAATAGAAATATCAAACATAACGAAACAATTAAATATTTGTGTGAACGTGTGGGTGATGTGAGTGTGTGCGTGCGTATGTATGTATCATTTTTTATGTAAAGACTTATTGATAGTTTGTTTACATCTTCAAATTATCTTTAAGAAAGCGAGCAAATTATAGTATGAGAGAACTTATAATGTTATTAACATTACATTTAGTAATTTAAATTGTAATACTGTATAAATTAAGTTCTCTCATACTATAATTTGCTCGCTTTCTTAAAGATAATTTGAAGATGTAAACAAACTATCATAAGTCTTCACATAAAAAATGATACATACATACGCACACACACACACTCACATCACCAGCACGTTCACACAAATATTTAATTGTTTCATTATGTTTGATATTTCTATTGTATTTCATACACAGGTCCTGAAGATGACAATAAATATTGTCGAAACGTCGACGCAAAATAACTAAAAGTTGTATTATTGACCGATCCTCACTAACCATCCACTAAAACGTTATTTAAAATGTTATGATGATGTGCATGTTATTATATTTTGTCATGTTATTTTGTTTGCATGATATTTATTCTGTATTTTGTATGTAGCAGGTGTGAAGCAATTGCTTTAAGGAAGTATCAAGTAATTGATACTAATTTCATTCATGTTAAACTTTATAAGAATAACTATTTGTGTACTTACTTTGAGTAATTAATGGAGATATCGTTAGATAATATTTGTAAACTTGGCCAGGAAGGCAATGATTGTTGATTAGATGCCAAAGGGTCATTGTAATTATATTATAAAAAGATGAAGGGTTCAATACTAAAATAAATAATAATAAATTGAAATCAGGATGAAATAAAATTAGAATAATTGGCCATAAGCCAGTGACTCATTGTACAGTAGGTCAGGTCAGAAAAGTTAAAATATAAAAACTATAACACATGTAATAAAACAAATAGGCCTAAAGCTAGTATTTTGTAAAGGGAAAATAATACCTTTTAAACAAAGTCGATCAAGAAGAAAATGTAGTAAAATGTATGTAGTTCAATAATGCACATTATGTGAAAGTTTTAGATGATGTAATGTAATTTTAATAAGGGAGTATTTTATTAAATAAGTGCAAGAATATTTTCTAATTATGGCTCTAGGATAACAAATATTATCCAATAACAGAAGAAGAAATGGTTGTCATGGACGACTGAATGCAAGATATCTTGTTGATTTCAACACTCAATTGTTATATGTGAATGAGTTGAGTTCAGTTGATAAAAATTTAGAAAGGAAACCAAAAAACCTAATGAATAAAATCAATATAAATGAAATTTCATAAAGAGTAATCCATTAAAAAGGACAGTGGATCAACTTCCGAGGCTATAACTCAACAAATATAATTCGATCTACCAACCAAGTTAAACGAATTTCTAAAAAATACATTAACCAACCTATTAACTGCAAATGAGTAATAATGAAGATAAACTGTAAATAAATGAAGACGATCCATAGCTTGGAGATGCCAAATTAATTAAATATATTAAAAACAGACAAAGAAATTTAAAATAACGTACAAAACCTCACTTTCCACAACCTAACGAAGTCTTAATACTACACAAATTCCATTGGGACCTGTAACCACCAGAACCGTGAAGATTAGCGAAGATCAGAACTGAAACTTCTACTACATCCTGGGACATCGATACCAAACTTTTATTGAGAAACTGGAGGCTGATATTTTCCAGACATTGAATCAACATTCTGCTTTCGTCTCTGCGTAGCGAAACACGGCCATACTAAGTATCTTGTCAACGTACGGTAAAAAACCAGCTTATGTTTGAACTTTATAAAATAAGATTTTATAACTAAATTGTAATACCTAGTAACCTTAAATTGCATTACCTGACCTTACTAATAGTCAAAAGAACTACATGTACCCTGAGATAAAAAACAAATTAAAAAATATAATTAAATTTTAAAACATCTAAAACCTGAATTCAATGACGAATCGATTCCGTCCTGTGTAATCGATGTGTTGTATCTGTGGCATAAGGAAGCATCTGTTTTGAATTAAAAAATATATAAAATAAAGAATCCTTCTTGAATTTGACGATTTCTTGTTATTTGCAGAGTAATTAGTGCATTTCGAATAAGTTGTAAGTTACAGAGAAAGGAACATGAGAAATACAGCAAGCGGAACAACTTAACCTATAATAACAGGCCGATCGTAAACAACAGTGCTCGTCTGCAGACAGCTGGTGAATACGGGAGAATAGAAAACTAATTCGCTTTATCCGCTCTCCTCTCTTCGCTCTCTCGATAGTGTATGCAGACTAGGCTTGAAGAAATATATTGAATTACCCAATATATTAACTGGAGTAGAGCGTTATTCTTTTGTAAAGCACTTAAATACTATCTAAAATAGAGATATTATCAATAATTGAATAATATAATCCACATAAAATATTGTCCCCTTATAAATAGATTGATATTGCAGTATTTAAGAGAGACCACTTACAACTTCAAAAAATAAAATAAACACCAAGCAATCAACTTAATTAATAACAAAAATTTACTGAAAAAACAATTGGGTTACAATTTTATGAACCCAACAGTGGGGCTTAATTAGGCGAGAGTTTCGAAGAGTATAAGGAGTCTCATTATTATTACAAATTAGCGCTCAACTATTGGGTTTAGTTAAGTAAAAAATCGACTATATCGCTATTACTTAACTTGAGCAGGCGACTATTAGAGGCACAGGAATGGATACGAGAGGTGTTTCTAAAAGGTTAGCGATGGACCAAGAAACGGAAGAAGATAGACGGGAAGAAGAAGCAGAGATAATTACAGACACCGAAATGGAACAACAGGCGGGCGATAAAGAGGAAGCCAGAGGAGGAGTAATCTGGGAAAAATTAATGGAATTAATGAGTAGCATGAAGGAGGGTAATAAACAAACCAACGAGAAAAACAAACAAATGTCAGAAAAGCTAGAAAATAAAATACACAGTATCAAAAAAGATAATAGACAAACTAATGAAAAAATAGACAGTATTAAAGAAGATAATAGACAAACTAATGAAAAAATAGACAGTATGAACGAAAACTCAAAGAAACAAAACAAAATTTTGAGTGAGAACTTAAACTAATGAATGAGAAGTTTGACAAAAATTAAGAGGAAACTGATGAGAATAACCGTCAGATAAATGAAAGCTTAAACCAAATTAATGAAAGGTTTGACAGGAGTGACGAGAGCTTAAGGCAGATTCAGGAAAATAACAAACAAGTAGACGAAAGAATTGAAAACAATAATAAGGAGTTGCGGCAAATCATCAATGAACAAAACCAAGCGTTGAGGGAAGTCACCAATGAAAGGATTCCAAATGTCAATGAAACACTTAGCAAAAGGGTGGATGATTATGAAGAGGAAGGAAGGCAACAAATAGTTGAAACTAAGGTAGGTCTAGAAAAGACATGAAACCATCATACATCTCGGAGTGGAAGTAGAGGCCAAAATAAATCAAGTAGAAAACGGTAACAAAACTAGAATAAAAGAGGTACGATTAGAAACCCAAGGAAAATTGGACGAAGTACAAATTAACATAGCTGGGAGAATAGACATAGTTAACAATGAAATAACGCAAATAAAAACCCAAGTGGATCAAAATAAAGGGACCATTGAAAATATACAAAATCAGGAGTTGATTAATATAAAGGAGTCAATCGAAAATTTACAAAATAGACCAATGTACCTGGCACACCACATAGCCCCTGATTAAAAGGAAAACATTAATTTCAAAATTTATAGAGGAAACACCATAGAATTTTTAGAGAGAATAGATGAATGGTTTGGTAGAATTAAAGTGACCCGATGGAACATAATCAAGAATTTGTTGGATGACTGTTTTAAAAACATAAATGATAATTGGTGGTCGGCGGTTCGAAACGGAACAAGTAATTATGAAGATTTTAAGAAGGTTTTTAGGTCAAAATACTGGTCGGATTCCGTACAGAACATGATTAGGGACAATATCACCAACGGAAGATTCAACGTTAATCAAGAACAGTCCCCAACTACCTACGTTTTGGGAAAAGTGTGTTTGGCGCGTCATTTGGAACCACGAATACCAGAGGAGTGTTTGGTGAACAAACTATCATACCATTTCGAAGAAGAAATAGTTCGTGCTAGATGCAGTGGGCAAGTGAAGACAGTAGGAGCGATGGAAACATTGTTAGCCAGCTATGAAATGGAAGACTATTATCAGAGGTCTCGAAGACAAAATGACTATTCAAACAATAGGAGAGAGGAGCAAAATCAAGAACCGCGTCAGGGAATGAATAGGTATAACCATAATAATTATAACTGAAATGTTAATGACCATTATATGAATAACCGCTACCGCAATAATAATTACCAAAACAATAATCATTATAATAACCCTAATAATAACTGATACAGCACAGGCCGCAGGAATTTTGACAATGGAAGAGACTATTGGAATAGTAACTGAGGGAACAATGACTGACGAAATCAAAACAGTGATAGAAGTCGAGAGGATGACCTACCTAGGAACCAAGAAAATAATAGAGAATTCAGACCAGATGATGGCAACCCAGGAAACACTGCTAGAGACGATCGTCCGCAGGATAGGGTGGAAAACTAAATTCAGCAGTGGAAGTATCAAGTAACTCCTCACTGCTGGGATTGAAAGGGTATACACAAAAAAAGACAATAACAAAATTATAACCATTACGGAAAACAATTATTTAAAAAATATATGAGAGGATCTAACTGAAGAAGGGTTACCGTCAGAAAATAAAAATGACAATCAAATAATATATATAATGGCAGAATTGCAAGGAGTTATGACAGATATGGTGATTGACACCGGAGCGAACGTGTCACTTCTAGACAAAGTAGAATATAACAGAATAAAAGAGGTGTATAAGAAAAATATACCAACATTACCAGTCAATAACATGGTAATAATAGGTGCTACTGGCAGACCAAATAAAACAATACGGCAACAAGTAATGATGGAAGTATCCAGCGGAGGTAAAACTATTCCTATGGTGTTTATGTTAGCACAAGGATTACCATTTAAAGCAATGCTAGGGTGTGATACGCTGCGGCGCCACTCAGCTATTATTGATACGGGCAGAGGAAAAATAACCCTGTACCATGAAAATGGGGAATGGTCAAGTGAAATAGTGGATCGTAAAAATGCCACTCACCACCGACATTCTTTTACCCTAATACGTGATGATGGAATGGAATATAAAACACCTTTTGAGGAATTAGCCTGTGTTAAGGATGATGAATGGAAAGAAAAATTACAAGAAATTTATTCGTTTAAAGCTACCAATATGAACGAAGTGACACCGGAACAAAAGAATCAGTTAGTAAAAATCTATAACAAATATAAAAAAGTATTTTCAGATTTGCCCGGAAAGGCTAAGAATTTCATTTGTGAATTGTCATTTAAACAACCCATTAATTTTAACAGGAAATCATATCCTATACCCCAATCCCTAAAACCAGCAGTGAGAAGGGAAATACAGAGTATGATAGAACAGGACATAATTGAGTATAGATCATCACCATACACTAGCCCTATAGTAGCCATAAAGAAAAAGGACGGTACCGTACGCCTATGTTTAGATGCCCGGGAGATCAACAAAAATATAATTAATGATAGGACTTCACCAGGGGAAATTGAGGAATTAATGAAGAAATTTAAGGATTGTAAGTATATGAGCATTTGGGACGCCGTTTGTGGATACTGGCAGGTGGAGTTGCATCCCAACAGTCGAAATTATGTCGCCTTTATATTTGAGGGTAGAAATTACCATTTTAAACGTCTTCCTTTTGGATTAGTAAACTCTGGCGGTTTTTATCGAATGCATGGACCAGGTCCTGGGTAGGGAAGTGTTAGACTTCACAACGGTGTATATAGATGATATATTGGTAACTTTAACCACATGGGAAGAACATTGTCAACGTGTGGAAATGATATTAAGCAAATTAGAAAGAAGCAACATTACTCTGAAATTGAATAAATCAAAATTAATAACCAATCAATTACAATTCCTCGGTTTCATACTCTCTGAAAATGGAATATCCACATCCCCTGAAAAAGTGGAAGCCATTCAGAACTTCCCCAGACCAAAAAACATTCGACAGTTGCAATCATTTCTAGAAGTGTGCAACTACTACTGCAAATTCCAAAGGAATTACAGTGGAAATCGGTTAACACGAAATGACGGGGACCAGTTATTTTTTTCGTGTAAACCGAATTTCGCGTTAAGCGAACAAAAAGTGGAACAAAATGAGGAAGTGAACAAATAGTGTACTGTAGATTATTTATTGTACTGTCTAGTAAAATGCAACAAATACAACCTTTTATTTATCCTCATGGTTCATTATTGTTAATTTTTCTTGGATTTCGTTGTCCATGACGTGTCCGTTACTTAACTAAATATCACTATAATATTGACGACTCGGAACACTAAGTTTTTTATGAGTAAAAACGTAAAGTTTTACCTTACAGCCTAAACCGGCTTTCACCTATAGGAGCCTCTGATGAAGCCTTCTATAGGTGAAAGCCGGTTTAGGCTGTAAGGTAAAACTTTACGTTTTTACTCATAAAAAACTTAGTGTTCCGAGTCGTCAATATTATAGTGATATTTAGTTAATTTTTCTTAAAATTATTATTAGCTGTTCTAAATTTAGTCCTATGATTTAGGTTTTCTTATAGACTACTGTATGTCTTTCAACTTTACCGTAGTTTTCGTGTTTATCTTTATTTAAAATAATCCGTTATTTTCTTTTGCACACAATTTTGCACTATTTTATTTTCAACAAATTGTTCTAATTTATCAACGTGTTCAAACATTTCACCTGCCGAGTTGGCTTCAAAATATCGACGAACACGGCTCAGCAACGAAAGCATATCGGTAGCGGTAGGAACATTTTCACTATCATTTTCCGTGTCAAGTTCGTCGTCACTATCATCACCTTCACAGTTGTCAACTTGCACTGTTTCCACGATATCGGTATGTGTTAATACGGGAGCCGTAGTTACGTTCTCGTCGACAGTCACATACTCATTTAGAGAAATTGAAACATTTAATACAGATGACACGCGATTAAACATTTCAGATAGTGTAGGATCAATTTCATTTTCTTCGGGTTGTTCAGTTTCTGAATTCAAAATGAATCGAGCATGAGCGAAACAATTTTGAATTGTTGTAGGCGTCACGAGGTTCCACGCTGTTCTTAACAAGTTACAAGCATCCAGAACATTTACACAGAAATCTTTTTTCCCCTCAATAGTGACCAAGTATTTCCGCAGAAGTAACTTTCTGTACTGAAATTTTAAACTTTGAATAATACCTTGATCACAAGGTTGTAGGACACTAGTCGTGTTCGGTGGTAGAAAAACAAGTTTAATTGCCATCAATTTTAGGTCACATGGTCCATTTTACTTCCAGACTGCAAAAACGAAATTTACGAAAGCGTAACTTCACATAACACGTACACGTCACACGCTTAACGTCACTTAACTGGCTGTAAAAGACTAAGAAGTTTGTACAGTAAAAAAGTAAACAGTTAATCCTCACAACTGAGTAAATTTTTTACAATAAAATGTTATCGGTACCGTACCGCAAACTTTACCACCGCTGTACACGCACAGAATACAACTGAACTGAACTCACCACACCCTATAGAGTAGGTAGTTAATGTAAGCGATAACGGTTTATTTGCGGTCAATGAACAACACATTTGGTGCTGAAGGAGAGGCTATGGTTTCTCGTAAACAACTGTACACTGTATACAGTACGTACTGTAAATAGAACTTGGTACTGAAGACAAAACAAAACGGGTAGACAAAACAAACTATGGTCACTACCTGCTCTTTCTCTTTTAGAGATGAAGAATGGATTCTGTTACATCGAAAACAAGCTTTTCGGCGTACTTGTGTGGCTTTGTTTTGTATGCAGTTACTTAAAAGCCAGCCAAAAAAAAAAAAATTATTTTTCACAAAATTTTTCGTGTTAACCGATATTTTTCAGGTAAACCTTTCGTGTTAACCGTACAAATAATACACTGTACATAACAAACGGCGATCGGTACCCGAGTGGTATTTCGTGTTAACCGATATTTTGTGGTAACCGTTTTCGCGTTAAACGATTTCCACTGTATTCCCAATTAACAATGAGGTTCAAACACTTACTATCATCTAAACATAAATGGAAATGGAAGGAGGAAGATGATGAGACATTCATCTTAATTAAAGAAAAATTTTTACAGAACATCATTCTGCATCATCCTGATTTTGATAAGGAATTTTTTATAAATTGTGACGCCAGTGATATGAGTCTTGGTGCCGAACTGTACCAGGAAGACAGGGAATGAGATCACCAAGTAATAAGCTTTGCCAGCAGGGTATTAAATCAATGTGAACGAAATTACAGTGTCACGGAAAAGGAATTATTGAGTGTGGTATTTGCCTGCGGTAAATTCCGCACATACATATTAGGTTATCCCTTAACAGTACGGTCCGACTATAAGTCCATATCATTCATACAAAGGTGTAAGTTAAGCCATGGGAGACTAACTCGTTGGATATTGGCTCTCCAAGAGTATAACATAACATGGGAGTACGTGCCGGGTAAACAAAACACTGTAGCCGACGCTCTATCTAGAGTGAACCTGGAGAGTGGTACTTTTGAAATTGAAAGGGAGGATGTTGGAAGAGTATATCATGTGATAACAGCCAGAGAAGAGCTAGTAGAAGTATTAAGCAAAATTCAGGAAGAACAGTCAAAAGATCAAAGATTATCCACCATACGGGAACGCCTCATCAATGACAATGCCATAATTGTCCAATATTATCAAAAATATAACAGTTTAATTTTCATAAAATCCCCTGTCATGAAAAATAAATGGAAATTGTATATTACCAAATTAATGGAGTCATCAATAATAAATAGTTGCCACCAAATGTATGGACACATGGTTCCTATCAAAGTAGTAAAGGCACTGGAGGAGCATGTGTACATTAAGGGTTTAAACAAAAAGGTAAGAGAAATAGTAAAAAAGTGTGTGATATATCAAAAAGTAAAGGTGAACAACGAGCGAAAGGAAGGGACTTTAATAACAATTACTTCGGAGAGGAAATTAGAAAAAACATTTCTTGACATTTGCGGGCCTTTCCCACGCAGTGGAGGCAGGCACCGATATAAATATATTGTAATAATACTAGACCATTTCACACGATACACTAAACTGTACCCTATAAGTAAAGCATCCACCAATGTTATAGTTAAGGTGATCGCAGAAAGGTATCTAATAGACGTAGGAACTCCATATTCTATAATAACGGATCATGGAACCCAGTTTAAAGGTCGAAAATGGAAATTAGAAATGGCAAATCGAGGAATCAAAACATACAAAACTTCTATTTACCATTCTAGCAGTAATCCGGCGGAAAGGGTACTCAGAGAGGTAGGGCAAGTCCTCCGTACTTATTGTTATGACAACCATAAAAAATGGGGTGAATTCATGAGTGAAACAGAAACCTTTTTAAATATTGCATATCACGAAACTGTTGGTGTTACACCATACCAAATGATGATTTCAAAACTGCCACCTTGGGAAATTACTAATATGATACAATTCCCTGAAGGACCAGAAGAAGAACTCAACCTTACCCATGTATATAATAGGTTACTCCACAAGATGGAACTTAGAAGAAAAAAACAGAATGCAACCAGAAGAAATATCATCAAATACACAGTCGGTGAAAAAATTTTAATAAGAAACAGGCAACAACCTAGCAGTTCTGAAGGGATAGCTAAAAAATTATTGTTATTATATGTTGGACCTTTTTTAATAAGCAAGGATAACCAAAACAACACATATGTGGTGACTGACCCAATAAGTAACAAAGTAAGGGGTACTTATAACCAAGCTGAAATAAAAAAATACTACGATTAAGAAGAAAACATTCCCAGATATGAACTATAAGTTTATTTCAACTAAACGATATTCAGCTAAAATAAACTTCTTTTGGAGGGGGAGTATTATGTAATGTAACGAAGTTAAGGTCCCATACATTACACAAAAACTTTATCACTATCAAAATAAAACAATACCCAATGTGTGCAATAATTAAGGTCAGGAAGGTAAACCTTCGTATAATAAACAGATTAATAATACCTGATAAGGTTACTAGGGAATAAAATAATAAAAATGTCTATAAATATAAAATATGGAGTGATCAGTGGAAGGTGTAAACAATAAACATAGTGTCCAATGATGTGAAATTACCATAGACAGTTTGAACTGAGAGGAGACTAATTAATTGTTATTTAAAATCCTTAAATTTTTAGTGACCGTCAATCAATGAATGTTTTAGTGGATGGTTAGTGAGGATCGGTCAATAATACAACTTTTAGTTATTTTGCGTCGACGTTTCGACAATATTTATTGTCATCTTCAGGCCTGTGTATGAAATACAATAGAAATATCAAACATAACGAAACAATTAAATATTTGTGTGAACGTGTGGGTGATGTGAGTGTGTGCGTGCGTATGTATGTATCATTTTTTATGTGAAGACTTATTGATAGTTTGTTTACATCTTCAAATTATCTTTAAGAAAGCGAGCAAATTATAGTATGAGAGAACTTATAATGTTATTAACATTACATTTAGTAATTTAAATTGTAATACTGTATAAATTAAGTTCTCTCATACTATAATTTGCTCGCTTTCTTAAAGATAATTTGAAGATGTAAACAAACTATCATAAGTCTTCACATAAAAAATGATACATACATACGCACACACACACACTCACATCACCAGCACGTTCACACAAATATTTAATTGTTTCATTAGTTTGATATTTCTATTGTATTTCATACACAGGTCCTGAAGATGACAATAAATATTGTCGAAACATCGACGCAAAATAACTAAAAGTTGTATTATTGACCGATCCTCACTAACCATCCACTAAAACGTTATTTAAAATGTTATGATGATGTGCATGTTATTATATTTTGTCATGTTATTTTGTTTGCATGATATTTATTCTGTATTTTGTATGTAGCAGGTGTGAAGCAATTGCTTTAAGGAAGTATCAAGTAATTGATACTAATTTCATTCATGTTAAACTTTATAAGAATAACTATTTGTGTACTTACTTTGAGTAATTAATGGAGATATCGTTAGATAATATTTGTAAACTTGGCCAGGAAGGCAATGATTGTTGATTAGATGCCAAAGGGTCATTGTAATTATATTATAAAAAGATGAAGGGTTCAATACTAAAATAAATAATAATAAATTGAAATCAGGATGAAATAAAATTAGAATAATTGGCCATAAGCCAGTGACTCACTGTACAGTAGGTCAGGTCAGAAAAGTTAAAATATAAAAACTATAACACATGTAATAAAACAAATAGGCCTAAAGCTAGTATTTTGTAAAGGGAAAATAATACCTTTTAAACTAAGTCGATCAAGAAGAAAATGTAGTAAAATGTATGTAGTTCAATAATGCACATTATGTGAAAGTTTTAGATGATGTAATGTAATTTTAATAAGGGAGTATTTTATTAAATAAGTGCAAGAATATTTTCTAATTATGGCTCTAGGATAACAAATATTATCCAATAACAGAAGAAGAAATGGTTGTCATGGACGACTGAATGCAAGATATCTTGTTGATTTCAACACTCAATTGTTATATATGAATGAGTTGAGTTCAGTTGATAAAAATTTAGAAAGGAAACCAAAAAACCTAATGAATAAAATCAATATAAATGAAATTTCATAAAGAGTAATCCATTAAAAAGGACAGTGGATCAACTTCCGAGGCTATAACTCAACAAATATAATTCGATCTACCAACCAAGTTAAACGAATTTCTAAAAAATACATTAACCAACCTATTAACTGCAAATGAGTAATAATGAAGATTAACTGTAAATAAATGAAGACGATCCATAGCTTGGAGATGCCAAATTAATTAAATATATTAAAAACAAACAAAGAAATTTAAAATAACGTACAAAACCTCACTTTCCACAACCGAACGAAGTCTTAATACTACACAAATTCCATTGGAACCAACGCCGTAGCTAGAAAAAATTTTGGGGGGGGGTTGTTTGGTTACCGATAGGTTTGGGGAGTATGGATATTCTTCTAGCAGTAGGAGTCAGACCTCCCAGATGCCCAGGAGTTTCCACTGGAAATAGGTATATTATTAAAAAAATACAGCAAACTCTCGATTATCTAGGCTAATCACCGGACAAATGCGCACGGATAGCTAAAAACACGGATAATGCGAGTTTGTGCTTTTTAATGCACAACGAAACTTTTAATAATAGGGAACATACAATACTGTTTGAAAATGCAATAATGTCAAACATTTAACACATTCAATTATCACTGTTATCAATAAGGTAAGCCGAAATAAAAATTCTTTACGTCTATTGTTGGTAAAACACTTGAGGTACAAAAACTATACAAGACGTCAATTAGCCATGACTGTTATCACAGAACAGCAACAAAGAACTGCTATACAGTCGGCCTACATTGTTTGGTGTTTAATTCTTGAACAAAGCATGCCGCCAGGTCACTTGCAGACGAGAGATCGCTCGAATTCCAAGCGCGCAGTTCACATTATTCAAAATGCCGTGACGAAAATAAAGGAAATAAAATAATACAATAAACCTCGGGGATGCACAGATAACCAACAAATCGGATAATCAGCACACGGATAATCGAGTTTGCTGTACGTCTTTTCGTGTTTTTAGCAAAAACATTAATTTTATTTGCAGAGTATAGGTTACTGTTAAAAGGTTTATATTAAATTTGTTACAGCAGTGGCATTAATACATTGCAACAGTCTCAAAATCTTCAAAGAGACAAACTTATAAAACAAAGTCCAATCTTCTATCTTTTTTCGATGCAAATTTATTTATGACTTCATCTGTTGAAATGTCCCTGTTTCTGTGCATGGACATCAACGCTAATCCACTGAGGCGACTCTGTCCACAAGAGTTTCTCAAGTAGGTATTCGGTCTTCTTAATGTGAAAAAGGTACGTTCAGGTGTACAAGTGGTAACTGGCAAAGTGGAAAATATTTGTAACAGAATGAAGATATTCGGGTAAAACTCCTCGTTACGTTCTCCTAAAGCTTCGATAGCACAGGATGGGCGGTCAGTCTCATCCCTCTTCTCCCAAAAAATTCTCCATAGGTCAAACTCTGATTGTAACAGATCCAAATTAACTTTGTTTTGGTACAACTTCAAGCTTTCAGTGTCTAAAAAAGTAGTAGGCTTACAGCAAACGGATGGTAAAAGAGAGTTTAAATTTGCAAATACTTCTTTGTGATCAAGAAATCTTGTTTTTAGCTGATTGTTAAAATCACCGAGAAGTCGAATGGCCATAGAGATGCGAAAATACTTTTCTGGGTCTTCCGTTTGTATGTTACAACGGTTACGTTGTGATGGAGTTAAACGGGGAAGCGTGATTTCCCCGCCAACATTAGCTAGTAAGGATTTTGCAGACTTGTATATAATGGAGAATTCACACTGAATATTCATGCGAATATTCTGAAAGAGGTCAACAATATTTTGAACGTGATCAGTTGCTGATTTCAAATCACAGAGAGGTGACTGCAATACCTTACACAAAGTCAAGGTATAAGAAAACACTTTGGCTAAGAAACAGAGACTAAGAACAAACTCTCCATTAAGCAGAGCTGTTACTAAAGATGAGGCTTTGGATGAGGTATCCATGTCTGGATCATCGCTTAAATCGTCTAACGTGGTGAGAATGGGTTTGAAAAGGTCCTTGAATTTCAAAAGACTGCTATGATTTTCAACCCATCTGGTCTCGCACATGGATGTTAAAGTTTTCCACTGGGAGTCAGATTTATTTGATTGCAATACACTCATTCTTTTAGGAGAGCTCTTCAAAAAAGTTATCGTAGTCCAACACAGTTTCTTACATTTTGTAAATTGCACGAGTGGCATAAAGCTAGATTTAACGAGTGGGAACAGCAATGGACATACAGAGCTTCTGGATAATCTTTTCTGATTAGTGCTTGCACGCCTTTGAATGATCCTTTCATCACAGAGGCACCATCATAGCCTTGGCCAACTATCATTTTGCAATCCAAACCAAGATCTTCCAAATATGAAGTTATATTCCTAGCTATATCTTGTCCGGTAGTATGATGAAGACGAACAAAGCCTAAGAAGTCCTCTTTTGACACATAATAATTATCTTCTTTTTTTGTATATCGTACACAGAGAGATAGCTGTTCATGTCCAGCAATGTCTGCAGTTTCATCTACTAAAATGGAGAACATATTGGCTTCAGTTATATCATTGACAATTTGCTTCTGAATAATTTCTCCACATATCTAAATAAGATCGTTCTGGACTGTTGGACTCATGTAAGAGGCATTTAAAGACATACTCTCTGTGTGATTGATCAATTTTCGGTCACCACATAGTATTCTCATCCTTAATAAAGCCCTAAAATTGTCATCATTAACGTTTTTTTATATAATTACAATTCTTTATAACCTACGGAGGAAATTCGTAAAATTAATAGTCATAACCCCAGCTCTAATTAAATATAATACAAAAAATATAATACTAGGCCTATACATTGATATCTCTAGCACAACTGTATGGCATGTAGACTAGACATATAATGGAAAGACTTGTAAAAACGCAAACATTTTACTTACTTCTTACTTTATATCTCTTTCTTGTACGTCCCTCTACAACTAAAGCAAGCACAATAATTCACTAATTTATTGAAGATGAAAAGCACGTCATTACCAAATGGCAACACACAAACTGTAACCCACGTGGTCAAGATATTCACAGAGTAAGTTCGGCACCTTCATTTTCCATTGTTTGAAGGTCGGCGGCCAACAATGATGAGGGCTGTCAAGTGTTAGCCACGTGGTTTTCCAAGAAACTAGTGGTTTCCTTCCTACAAAGGCAGCTATGTACTCACGGAAGGAAAAAACGCAGTTTGCTTTTTGTAGATGCAGTACCAGAAACACAAAATAACTGAATTATTGCACAGTTCCTTTTTTATAAGAGCATTTTTCATTATATTTTTATTTACGTTTGTTTTTATCCTAAAAAATTTCTATTTTTACCTCAACATTTCGGGGGGCTTCTAACCCCCTAACCCCCCCCCCCCCGCTGGCTACGGCCTTGATTGGAACCTGTAACCACCAGAACCGTGAAGATTAGCGAAGATCAGAACTGAAACTTCTACTACATCCTGGGACATCGATACCAAACTTTTATTGAGAAACTGGAGGCTGATATTTTCCAGACATTGAATCAACATTCTGCTTTCGTCTCTGCGTAGCGAAACACGGCCATACTAAGTATCTTGTCAACGTACGGTAAAAAACCAGCTTATGTTTGAACTTTATAAAATAAGATTTTATAACTAAATTGTAATACCTAGTAACCTTAAATTGCATTACCTGACCTTACTAATAGTCAAAAGAACTACATGTACCCTGAGATAAAAAACAAATTAAAAAATATAATTAAATTTTAAAACATCTAAAACCTGAATTCAATGACGAATCGATTCCGTCCTGTGTAATCGATGTGTTGTATCTGTGGCATGAGGAAGCATCTGTTTTGAATTAAAAAATATATAAAATAAAGAATCCTTCTTGAATTTGACGATTTCTTGTTATTTGTAGAGTAATTAGTGCATTTCGAATAAGTTGTAAGTTACAGAGAAAGGAACGTGAGAAATACAGCAAGCGGAACAACTTAACCTATAATAACAGGCCGATCGTAAACAACAGTGCTCGTCTGCAGACAGCTTGTGAATACAGGAGAATAGAAAACTAATTCGCTTTATCCGCTCTCCTCTCTTCACTCTCTCGATAGTGTATGCAGACTAGGCTTGAAGAAATATATTGAATTACCCAATATATTAACTGGAGTAGAGCGTTATTCTTTTGTAAAGCACTTAAATACTATCTAAAATAGAGATATTATCAATAATTGAATAATATAACCCACATAAAATATTGTCCCCTTATAAATAGATTGATATTGCAGTATTTAAGAGAGACAACTTACAACTTCAAAAAATAAAATAAACACCAAACAATCAACTTAATTAATAACAAAAATTTACTGAAAAAACATAATTGGGTTACAATTTTATGAACCCAACAGTGGGGCTTAATTAGGCGAGAGTTTCGAAGAGTATAAGGAGTCTCATTATTATTACAATATTTTTGTATGGTAATTAAGTAGAACTGAAAGAGGAATTACAGTGCTCATAATTTTGTTTCAGATTGTGATGAATTGTGTGTATTGTACAAACAATTACAAGACGATTTGTCAATAGTAAAAAACAATCGACGGAACGAGATTGGAGTAGAAAAAGCAAGGTTACTCGGCGTCAAGGTCGAGTTTGTGTGTATGATAATAGATAAGTATGAAAAGTGCTGGCAAGGGCTAGCACAAGCGAATAAACTAAGGGTGTTGTCAAAAACAAATTTTTTTCTGTCGCTGTTACAAGAAAGAAAAGTAAAAATCAGCGAAGAAGAAGTAAATAGTTTCAGTATGGAATTGAATCGACTCATGTTGTATATCGACTTGAAAGTGATTGTTTCAGATCCACAGTTTGATTATCAAGTGAAAAGTAATCATGAAGTAGAAACAGCATTTATTGAAGCAGAGAAATACATAAAAAATATAAAAAAATTTTGTCCTAATTCAGATTCAGTTGTAAGCAGAAATTTGGGTATTCTCAGAAAGCTAGTTGTTGGCAGTAATAGCGAACTCACACAAGGGGAAAGACAGATGATATTTCAGGCCATGAGGACTTACCGTTTTGAAGCTGTTGGTGTAGGCAACTTTTATGCATGTCCTAATGGCCATGTATATGTGATTGGTGATTGCGGGGGAGCAGTAACACAAAGTATATGCCCTGTAGCAGGTTGCAGATTGCCAATTGGAGGTCGGAGCTACACGCTGGCTGGAGGAAACCACAGAATAGACTTTGTAAATAACAGGCAGTTGCCTCATTAATAGGAAACAATGTGAAATAGGCCTGGCTATTAAATAGCACCTGTGATGTTATAACACAACATTAAATCCGTAGCACATAACTTCTTCAATAAACCCCCTGTTATCAGGGTCAAAACTCCCTGCCACGTTGTCTGATGCCTAATCTTCATTGTTGACTGTCATTGCAGTTTTCGTCATTTAGTCCTCTATCGCTCAATAATCTTCTTATGCCCTCTATCCATGTTTTCTTGGGTCTTACCTTCTTTCTGTGCTATCTAGGTATCCATCTCATTGTTTTCTTTGGTAGTCCCCAGTCTTGTCCCATTGTACGCCCTTTTCTTCTTTGATTGTTTCATTTCGTGTTTGTTCTAGCCATGAAGTTCTAGCAGCTCGTCTCAAAGCATCCATGTTTTGTACATCAACTTGCTTTTACTCATACTATCGTATATTCTTTTCTTCCTTTCTTTTCCAATTTCTGTGCTCAATAGAATCCCATCCAATGATCTAATTATTTGTTTTGCTTTGTATATTCATGATTTTATTTCAACGTCATCTGTTTCTTCTTCATTAAAGTTTATTCCTAAGTATTTGTAGCTGTTGCGTTTTTTTTATATGTTTGTTTATTTTCTAAGATTAAATCTGTTGTTTCTTCTCCGACACGCAAGTACCACATTTTGTCTATGTTCATCAGTAATTCCCATTTTCCATATTCTTCCTTCACTTCGTATATTCCAGGTCTTTTTCATTTGCACATGTCACTTGATCATCTGCAAAGTGCAGGGTTTACAAACGTGTCATTGTCAATTTCAATACCCATCTCTTTGCATTTTTCCTTCCAGTAGGTTAGAGCTTTTGCTGTGTAAATTTTGAAAAGCGTGCGGGAGATGCAACACCCTTGTCATAATCCCTTATTTACTCTGAACGGTTCTGATACTCTATTTCCCACTTATATTGTGAACGTCATATCGTTGTACAAGTTTTGCACACCCCTAATATGTGTGTGGTTGATGTTGGTATCTTGAAGCACCTCCCATAGTTTGATGATAGGTGTATTATCATAAGAGAGAAGGTTTATAAGAGAGAGAGAGAGAGAAGGTTTTTGGTGTTGAAACCCTAATCCTGAAATTACCTGCACAGATAAAAAAGCCATACTCTTGTGGCCTTTCAAAGCGGGACTGAATGTTATTTATTACAGACATATACATTTTTTACAGACATATTACATACATATTTTGTTACGGTTAATTTATATGTTGTTAGGGGATAAGTGACCCTGCACTGTTTGTTGAATCTTTCCTGTAATGAAATTCTACATATGCTTGTCATCCTGCTTTATGTATCTGTAGCTAATTTTCCATTAGCTGTTTAAGAAGCTCAGTTTGGTAAGTGACATGAAACCTTAGCGGAAAAGAAAGAATCACAAGCTTCCCATCTTCTCCTCGGTCTTCCCACTGGTCTTTTTACGTGGATTCTGGTATTCAATTGTTTTCATGGTAATTTGTCTTCCCCCATCCTGGCTACATGACCAGCCCACCTTAGACGCTGTAGTTTTATGTATTGTGTCAGCAGTGGTTCTTTATACAATTCTAAGTTATATCTTATTCTCCAGCCGTGTACGTCATTAACTGGTCCCACGATTCTTCCTAATATTTTTCTTTCAACGATATTGAGAGTGTTTGCTGCTTTGAAGTTCAGGATACACATTTTGCAGCCGTAGGTTAGGATGGGTGTTATTATTGATTTGTATATCCTTAGTTTATCACAAGCAGCTAGATACTGTGAATGGAATGGCGTTTTAGCACCAAACTCTGTTTCTTGGCAAAAAATTTCTTCCAGACAGTGCTGAGTGAACCTAGATGGCACATAGTCCTGATGCAGGATCATTCCATCTGGACATATCTCTTGGGGCCCACTCTTCCAAACCATATCTGTGACAAGAAGAAAACAGTCAATGTGGCTGTGAAGTGTGACGGGCTTTTATTGGTCTTAAAATTGTTTTGCTGTGTATTGCCCAACATTCTAATCAGGATTATAACAAAAGAAGTTTCATTACAATCAGTGTGTTTTTTCTAAACACATCAGATCTCAGTGTGCTCCAGAATAGCTGCACAGTTTATTTTCTGTTAGTACTAAGAACTGTTTGAACCATAGTGCTATAATGTTGCCACGTTAAAATCACTTCTCAGAATTTGCTTTCCTGTTTATTCATCAGTATTGAGAATTTCTGCTACTGTTTATGTACAGAGTTTGCTGTTGTTTAAATATAATTAGCTCGATATTTTGTAATTTTTTTTTGTATTGGCCATATAAGGACCACATGTCAATTTCAATTCTTTATTCTGCGTTCTTTTTTTTCTCCAATATTCATTTTTCTTTTCACTGTCTCTTCTTGTCTTCAGTCCACTTTGAACCTGCGTTTTTCTCTCTCCTACCCTGGACTCCTTCCACTTTTAACACTTTTGCCCGAAAAACTTCTCTTTCAATTGCTTCTTCTGCATTTATATTATTTTTTTCTAAATCCTTTTGGACTTCTTTAATCCAACTTGATGTTGACTTCTTCCCCCACAGATATTTGAAGATCTGCTTTGTTAGCCATTCTGTATAAAAGTTCAAAAAATAATAGTCTTCTTTTTCTCATGGTTTCTGTTATATTTTCTATACTCTGATATATTTCATCATTACTTCTTAATTTCCAACCTTCTGAAGTTTTTCGTGGGCCTAATATTTTCCTAATAATTCGTCTTTCCAATATTTCTAGTTTGTCTAAATTATAATTCAGTGCTAGACATTCACTTGCATGTAAGCATTCTGGTGTCAGTACTGCCTTATTTTCGCATTTTTAGATAAGCACTTTTTATTATAAATTACCTTAGTTATACCATATGCTCTTTCCATTTTAAGAATCCTTTCTTCTATAGCATATTTTTCTAAACCATTCTCTTGAATTATTTCCCCTAGATACTTAAATTTTCTAACCCTCTCTATTCGACCAATATCTGTTAGCAAGAATCTTGGTACATTTTTAATGTTCGTGAGAAATTTATTTTTGTCTGCAGAAATTTTGTAATGTTTTTGTTAATTTACAAAACCGATTTGTTTGGGTACCCTGACCATTCAGCCTTGTACGTATATCCTCATTTGAATGTTTGTGTCACTCAAATACACATGTATGCAACATACAGTTTTCATCATAACCCCTAGTCAGTATCTGGAAAATGCCTTGTCCATTGTCAGTACACATTCCAACTTAATTCATGTTTAATGTTTGAACTGATTGTGTTTCTGACACTCATAAAAACGTGGCAGTTTTATATGATTCACAGCTGGCCAAGATATCTTACATGTTACATAAATTGTCTCAAGCGATGTTGTGTTTTGAAAAGTGTAGTCCTGTTATTCGATATCCAGACCTCTTGTGCATGATATTTTGTAATATTTTTATTTATCATTTTGCGTTTAATGTTTGCCGAATAAGTAATTACATACACATTGTTTTTTTTTTAAATAAAACTTATTTTTTGTGAATATTGTTTGTAATAATTATGTTCACGCCTTCCCCTTTTGCCTATTATTTCTTTAACATCTTTGCACATTTAATAAAGTTACAGTATAGTGGGGAATCATGATAGTCCAAACTTTAGATAATCTAAATACCATAAGGATCACCTTAATGAATTTAATTGAGACTCTAAGGTCAAGCAAAATTAATAAAATTTTAATTCACTTGGTTTTCCTTTGACACTTGGAATTACCCTATCTAGTTTTTTTTTTACAGAAATTCGATGGGAACTAATTTAGCTGCTAAAGTTTATGTTTTCTATAATTATGGGTGTCATTGAGCTTAGTGTTGATCCCATGATCCCAGATTTCAGTAATATAAAACTGATTAACAGTCTGACGAATAACATGGATGTCAAAATTGTCCGCCACTAAATTGGACTAAATTAGGACTACATCTTTTTTAGGCTCTTAAACATTCATAACTTTTCTTCCTCTTATATAATAGGTGATAATGTGCGAGTTTATAACTCAGATGTCTGCAGTAATGTTCAGGAACACTATTAATTGGAATTTTTATTCCTTCAACTGCTTCTTCTCTCGTAATTTGTAAATCATTAAAAATTATTTCTCATTCTTATTGTGAATAATATGTGAGTAATTTTCTGTGTCATGCTAATAAAAGAAGTATCGATGTTAACAACAATGGATGATAATGTAATAATTACGAAGATATGTAATGATGGGGATTAAAGTAGCAGTATAAGTACATTAAATAATGTTCAAACTAAATTACTCTAAAATAAGGATACAGTTAACAATAAATAGAAATAATAATAGCAAAATCAGGATGAGAATAACTACAGGAATCAGCACTTGAGAATAACAATGAAACTGAAGTGCGAGGCATATTTATATTGGCAACACCTTCATTTGGTGGCATTTGCATGACAGCTGATTCTTCATTACCCCTCACGCCATTCAGAATTTCAAAGTGGACTCATCCATGTGGAAACTGGTTTCTGTGCGTATGCTGCACGTAGCTTTCAATTTTATTATAATTGGTAGAACACTGGACAGAGTACTTCACCTTTGGAAGAGTGTAACAGAGAGAGGGGGGATATAAACAAACGGAGTACAAAATGTGAAGAAGCAAAAACAGCTGAAAAATACTGATCCACATTACAACATGTTATAAAAACCAAAATCAATATAACATTCGCTTTCGTCAACAAGCGGCAACATGAAAAAGCTGTGTAAATATGTCTGTTGTTTATAGATAGTGCTATAAAATATTAAAATTAAAAAATTGTAGTTTCAGACAGTTTTATTTGTTGTTATTATAGAGCCTTATTGTTGTACTGAAATACAGTAACTGATAGTAATTATTTGCAACAGTGTAATAACACGGACAGATGTTTTCACAATGTATGTACAACGCTAAAGAACGCAATGGTGTTTACTTCAAGAATGGTGAAGGTGGACCGATATTCTGAGTAGCCCATACCACTAATGCGACGAATACGCATAGTAGCCCCCCACCCTGTATAACAAGCAACCATTATCAGCATTTATATTACTATCATGATAACGGCAGGCTATTATGTTGGACTCTGAAAACAGATTGCAGATGGGTATACATTTGTTAAATCGAATCTGCAACGGCTCTGGATTGCAAATATCCACACTTAAAACCAAGGTGATGGCTTTTCGTGGAACTGATACCGTACAGGCAATAATTATTATAGATGGTACTGTCCTGGAACTAGTTAGCAGTTTTGAATACCTGGGCTACAATGTGTCTTATAATAATCAACTAAACGCTATGTAACTCACCGTCTGTGGCTTAAGTAAATGTCTTTATACAATTGACATGTTTCGGGACACTTGTCCCATCCTCAGAATATTTAAAAAACTCTCTTCATACCATCATACGATGGCACAGTCGTCAATATATTAAAAATATTAAAATCCACATAACACAATTACACTACACAAAGTACGCACACAACAATTTTCGGTGTACACCACACGGTAACCGACAGCGCACTGGTTCATATTTCACTCGTGTCGCGACAATATCGCAACGCAGTATCGTACAGGACATTAGATTTAAAGTTCAGCTGATCATTTAAAACATGTGGCCTGGTAATAGGATTATTATACGCTCTATATATCTCAAACTCCTCAAGGGCGTTCATGTAACGTCCTTTATTACAAAAGTGAAGGGGTATCAAGTTGGTATGAAAATTAGTATAGTTGTGATTTTCATCAATAAGATGTTTAGCGAATTTAGATTTTACATTTTCTGTGTTATGAAAATAAGTGGGTGGCTTATGTTCAACAAACCTCTTGAAAAAACCACGGCCCGTTTGGCCCACATAAAAAGCATCACAACTATTACATATTAATTTATAGATCCCTGTTTTCTTTTCATGGACGGTTGGTTCCCGAGTACGAAGGCTATTTAAAATGTTATTTGTAGTTTTATATATGACAACAACGTTTGACTTGTTTAAAACAGAAGACAGAATTCTAGGTAGAAAGCTCATGTATGGTATAGAAATGTATTTATACACACTGTCCCCAGGTGCCCTTAGCATGTTTGCGATTTTTCGTCTCATATGTTTTTTAAGGATATTATTTACTACCGCTTTTTTGTAGCCATTGGTGACCGCAATATGTTTAATTGTATTTAGTTCGTCTTGATAATCCTTGTCGTTGAGGGGCAATGATAAGAGGCGGTTAACCATGCTGTGGAAAGCAGCCATTTTCTGCGATACCGGATGATAAGATGTGGCGTGTATTATAGTGTCAGTTGTAGTGGGTTTCCTATAAATATTAAACTCCAATTTATTAATATTTCTGGTGACCGTCAAATCAAGAAAATTTAATTTTCCACTGTCCTCGTGCTCCAGTGTAAACTGTATATTGTTATTAATACTGTTTAAATATGTGTGTAGCCTATCTGTTTGTCTATGTGTGCCTTTATAGATCAAAAAGATGTCGTCAACATACCGGCCATAAAATATTATGTTATCATTGTACACACTATTGGAAAATATAAAGGAGTTTTCGAAATGGTTTAAGTACACTTCAGCAAGGAGGCCAGAGAGTGGAGAACCCATTTACCAATTTCTTAGCTGTTTTATAACCAGGTGCGGTAGTGAAGTTAAACATCATTAAACGCAACATAAACATAGTTAATAGTCACAGTATAACCAATAATATCGATTTTGTCAATAAAGTGAAGGATCTAAAGATCGAACCTCATCATAAGCTGGTGTCGTTTGATACTGTTAATTTATATACGAATATACCGGTTGCTGATACCTTACAAATTTTGAGAAATAACCTCGTCAATACTAATAAATTGAATGTTGAAAGTATTAATGAAGTGATGGATCTTTTGGAGGTGATTCTTAACCAGAATTATTTCACGCATGACAAGCAATTCTTTAGCCAACATGATGGTGTGGCAATGGGTTCTCCACTCTCTGGCCCCCTTGCTGAAGTGTACTTAAACCATTTTGAAAACTCCTTTATTTTTTCCAATAGTGTGTACAATGATAACATAATATTTTATGGCCGTTATGTTGACGACATCTTTTTGATCTATAAAGGCACACATAGACAAATAGATAGGCTACACACATATTTAAACAGTATTAATAACAATATACAGTTTACACTGGAGCACGAGGACAGTGGAAAATTAAATTTTCTTGATTTGACGGTCACCAGAAATATTAATAAATTGGAGTTTAATATTTATAGGAAACCCACTACAACTGACACTATAATACACGCCACATCTTATCATCCAGTATCGCAGAAAATGGCTGCTTTCCACAGCATGGTTAACCGCCTCTTATCATTGCCCCTCAGCGACAAGGATTATCAAGACGAACTAAATACAATTAAACATATTGCGGTCACCAATGGCTACAAAAAAGCGGTAGTAAATAATATCCTTAAAAAACATATGTGACGAAAAATCGCAAACACGCTAAGGGCACCTGGGGACAGTGTGTATAAATACATTTCTATACCATACATGAGCTTTCTACCTAGAATTCTGTCTTCTGTTTTAAACAAGTCAAACGTTGTTGTCATATATAAAACTACAAATAACATTTTAAATAGCCTTCGTACTCGGGAACCAACCGTCCATGAAAAGAAAACAGGGATCTATAAATTAATATGTAATAGTTGTGATGCTTTTTATGTGGGCCAAACGGGCCATGGTTTTTTCAAGAGGTTTGTTGAACATAAGCCACCCACTTATTTTCATAACACAGAAAATGTAAAATCTAAATTCGCTAAACATCTTATTGATGAAAATCACAACTATACTAATTTTCATACCAACTTGATACCCCTTCTCTTTTGTAATAAAGAACATTACATGAACGCCCTTGAGGAGTTTGAGATATATAGAGCGTATAATAATCCTGTTACCAGGCCACATGTTTTAAATAATCAGCTGAACTTTAAATCTAATGTCCTGTACGATACTGCGTTGCGATATTGTCACGACACGAGTGAAATATGAACCAGTGCGCTGTCGGTTACCGTGTGGTGTACACCGAAAATTGTTGTGTGCGTACTTTGTGTAGTGTAATTGTGTTATGTGGATTTTAATATTTTTAATATATTGACGACTGTGCCATCATATGATGGTATGAAGAGAGTTTTTTAAATATTCTGAGGATGGGACAAGTGTCCCGAAACATGTCAATTGTATAAAGACATTTACTTAAGCCACAGACGGTGAGTTACATAGCGTTTAGTTGATTATAAAATACGTGGCTTGGACTATAAGCGGATTTATTCCATTAACAATATGTCTTATAATGCAAGCAACGACATTGTGAATAATTTGCATAAGTTCAATGTTATGTGCGGGACCATTAGGTGAACCCTTAAGTCAGCAATAAAGGAACACACCTGAAATATTACAGTGTGATGGCTCTTCCCACACTTCTTTATGGGTCTGAGAATTGGACTTTAACAAAAGACCAGGCCAGTCGCATCCAAGCGGCTGAAATGAAATTTCTCAGGCACGTGGCAGGGTATACTCTCCATGATCATAGAAGAAACAGATATATAGCAGGAACTGAATATTATGAGTATACTCAACAGGATTGCCCATTATTGGCTGAATTGGTGGGAACATCTTTGCCAAATGCATGACTGCTGCATCCCCAAGCAACTATGAAACTATAAGCCAAGGGGACCTATGTCCTCTATGGTGTGGAACGTCCAAGGAAGTGCTGGAGTGACCAGCTGTAATCTTTGCCTTTTGAGACCGGAACAAACTATCCTTGGTTTAATCCTTAAATATGATGATGATCATCATCATCATGATAACAGCGGACTGTTAGCAGCATTGGCTAGTAATTCTAGAATTCTACGTTTTCCTGCTCAGACTAGGTGAGGGTAAGGAAGCAATGACAGCTCACATACCCCCTTTCTGCCATCGGCATGCTGCATTCATGTGCAATGCTTGCATGATCAACTGTCGTCACTTGTACAACTTACTTTAAGTGATATTTAGTAATTTCTGATGTAAAATTTGTTTATTTTTATGACTATTTGTTTATTATTATGTATTGATTGGATTTTATTTGCTGTTTGCTTTTTTTAAATTAATTGTGTTTCCAACTTGACTGTGAATCCATTTAATGAATTTTTTGTTGGAAAACACTTAAATGTAAAAAACACTTGGAAGACTACAGCCTGATGTAAATATTGTTCAAAATGTGACAGCAGGTAAAACATTATCTATAAGGGTGTTTAAAACTGAATATTATGTAGAAGACGAACAGTTACATGAGAGTGACATGAAAATGTGCTATTTTGTTTTCCATGCTTTATTTGGAGATGAACAAAATCTGTTTTTTCAGACATAAACCATTTGAAAGCTAGTATTAAAAAACGTGGGTTTTCTCCAATCATATAACAAATCCTGACTATTTAAAAGCTTTTTGGAACTGTTAATATGCCCGAACATTAGACAGTGTGTATACATTGTGCTGCATAACTTTGGTACAGCATCCGCCATTGATACTGCAAAGTTCTATTAATGTGATGGACTCCTAGAGGTTCTCAAATGTTTTGCTCCTGTGTCTGCTTGGCACGCTTATGTCACAGTTGCTTGTTGCTTGCCAGAGCTGTCCTCAGTACAGTAGTGTTACCGCTTGCTTCACTAAAGGTACGAACATGCCGACGCAGCATTACTGGTAGACAGCAGCTTTCTGTGAGACATTACTGTACTGTACGACAGTGAGGTCATAACAAATGTATAGATTTGAATAGAAGCGAACATGCCGAAGATGCTTACTGTACTACATTACTGTGCACATTACTGTTAGAGTGAGGCAAGAACAAATTACAGTAAACTCCTGATTATCCGCGGAATTGGGTGGCGCTTCAACCGCGGATAAGCCAGTTCCGTGGATAATCCGCAAAATGGCCAAAAAAGGACACAAATCAACACGAAAATGCTTTTGAACAATTTTTATTTACAGTAGGTCAACAAATACAATTATGACTTAATAAACAGTAGTTTTATGTACTTACAAGTTTGTTGGTTTACTTTTTCACAAAAAAAATCGATCAACTGCTTTTGTTTTTTCGTGATAAAACACCTCTTCTTTATTTGTGATTGAAGTTGTTTTAGCAACATTTTGTCACAAAGTGATGCATCGTCTTGTTCTTCCAGATATTGAATGAGCCGTCAGTGTATGCTAAAGCTGCGTCATGGCTCACTTGCTTCTTCTTCCTCCTCCTCCCTCTCCCCCTCCACCTCGTATTTGTTCATCAGTAAGATGTTCAAAGCCTGAATCATTGGCATCACAATTAATCCACTCAATAATGTTATCTTCATCGACATTACCTCCTCCAGTAACAGATTTCGCTAAATTAGCCAAATCACAAGCAGAAACTTCTTCTTCTTCCTCTGCAGACTCTACCAAAGTATTTTCCACATTTGGTAAAATCTTCCTCCAGGACTTTACTAACGTAGATTGCTTAACTGACTCCCAAGCAGTGTTTATATCATAAATGCTGTCAAGAATCGTGTAATCTTTCCAGAAACCCTGAAGATCATTCCAATCTTAAATCCTTTTTTTCAGTAAGTTTGTTCTGTATTTTTTTTTTTCATTGAAGCAGTTACGCCCTAGTCCATGGGCTGGATAAGAGCTGTGACATTGGGAGGCAAAAACTTGACGAAAAAATTTCCATTTTCCGATTTAAAAACACTTTCCCCTGGGTGGGACGGGGTGTTGTCAATCAGCAATACAGCTGATTCTGGGGTATGTTTTGAGACTTGATATGCTCTCTAACTTGAGGAATGAAGTTTTTTTAAAACCACTCTTTAAATATTTGTAGGTCAATCCAGCCTTTTTTTTGGTTGAAGTAGTGTACTGGGAGGTTTTCAGCCCTTGTCCCTTTAAAAGACCTCGGTTTTTTTGATTTTCCAATCACTACTAGTTTTAGGTTTTGAGATCCCATTGCATTGCTGCACATAATTATTGTTATGCATTCTTTACTGGACGTATGTCCTGGAGCTTCCCGCTTGCTTTCAAATGCCAGCATTCATGTCGGCAAACATTTCCACAACAGCCCCGACTCATCAGCGTTGTACACTTGTTCGTAAGAAATTCCCTCTGACTGAAGAAACTGATCAAAATCAGTTTTGAAATTTTCTGCTGCCTGTTTGTCGCCGTGAAGCCCAATTTCCCTTATCCCGTGGTATTGTTTAAACCTTGTCAACCACCCTGATGATGCGTCAAATGTTCCCTCTAAACCTACCATTTCAAAAAACTGTTTTGCTTTTGTAGCAACAATAGGCCCTGAAATAGGAGTTCCCTCACTTCTCACTTGACACGCCCACTCTAAAAGTGTCACATCTAGTTCTTCATAAGTGCTAGTTTTCATGGTTTTTCTTTTTTTCATTGATGAGGAGTTGTCTGATGTGGATGCAAATTGCATTAATTTATCCTTTGTTTAAAAGTGTCCCTAACAGTGCTTCCTCCTGTTCTATACTGCAAGCTCATTTGCTTTTTCGAAGCACCGTTTTCAATTTTTTTAATCAATTCTAGTTTTTCTTGAATTGATAAGACCAATTTTCCTTTTTTCAGTCATTTTTCAATAGTAGTGTAAACTAAAATCACGTACAACAATTTAAACACGCGCGAACTGCTAGTCGACACGTGCACACAGGTTGACAGAAACGCACAAACTGATCCGTGAGTTATGAGAACTGGAAGTGGCGAGTGAAGGGGTAGGAGGGGAAGGTAATA
The DNA here is from genome assembly GCA_034769895.1 of Magicicada septendecula. Lineage (NCBI taxonomy): Eukaryota > Metazoa > Arthropoda > Insecta > Hemiptera > Cicadidae > Magicicada > Magicicada septendecula. The sequence goes on along the minus strand of CM068373.1, from coordinate 296,316,834 downwards.
AGGTGCCGGTGATGAGCAGTGCCAGTGACCTTGGCTGGTTGACTTCCACTCACCCCAACTGATGGTTGTCGCTCTAAAAATAGCTTCTGCACCTGCCGATCGTGACTCGTGCATTCTCTCTCAACACGCGTGCTTCCATTTCTCTACATTCTTTGTTTTCATTTACGGTATTCTATGTTTTGCTGTAACGTTTAATTGTAGGCCTAATTTTATGACTTATTCTACTGTTGTAGGTTTTCTTTTAATACCGTAATTTATCGTCGCAAAAAAAAAGAAAAAAAAAGCAAAGGAAGACCACGGATAATCCGCCCGCGAATAATCGAGAGTTTACTGTATTTTGTTTTTGGTGCCTCACAGAAGGCACCAATGTGGTAAGGTGGCGTGCTACCTGATTGGTTCACTGAATCATATGACTTCCCTCACTCCATAGCGCAGATGAGTTCAAAGCGGACGCATTCTTATCTTGTCGGTTCGTATGCATTTTTGGTTATGATTCCGGGTTCATAGTTAATATTCGGATTTTTATTATAAATGAAAGACAACTTAGTTTTGAGCCGCCTCATTTCTCAAGGTTTTAAGAAACTTTTTTTTTTGACAAGGGGAAGGCGACCCGTAATTTTTAGAACTAGGCAGATGGCCTAGATGAAGCATAAAATGCACTGAGCCCTTTGTGACAGGACTTGCAAATAAAAGTCAGGATTACGTAACAACATTTATTTTTGCATAGATGATATAGCACACTGTACGTACAACAGATATACATACGTTTGTTTAAAGACAGAAATGTTCAGTTGTTCAGCCTAAACCCTCATTAGGCACTCAGCAATTCATCATCATAAATCAATACTATAATAAACAATATAAATATTAAATCAATTGCAACATTTTTACAACAACCAATTATTCACACTTGAGTGAAGGAAGGAGAGAGACCAGCCATGATTAATCATTTGGTTTGTTGCTTTAAGATAACTCAGCAAACGGAACAAGTTCAATTAATACGGCATATGATCATCACCACCAAGCCAATGGATGGCTTTTTTAAAAACCTCCTTTTAGTTGACCTTATGCCTTCCCTAGTCAGCACTCCTGGTAATGATCAATCATTGCTAAATCAGTTCCTTTTTACAGTGCCTACTAACAAATAATACTCATAATCTCATAATAACCCAATGGGTATACTAACAATCAGTGCTTGTACATTCGTAAATACCTTTTCAACATTAATCACTCGTATATATAAATCTACTACAATCTTGATAAAATTAACAAACAATCAGCACAGCTCAAGTTCGCCCAGGCTGCAAGCATGCACACCCGATTGGACTGCGAAATAAAAAACGCTCAAATGAACCTAAATAAAATATAAAAAAAGAAAGACAGCAAGGTAACACGAGAATTTACGAGTTTGAATGACTTGCGGATAGATATGGCGGACAGCATGAGCTGACCAGGCGTGATAATTCATGACACAGCACAAACAGTCAATCCAAGGAATTAAAGAATTTGAACAAAAAGAATGAAACAATCGCAGTGCACATGCCTGCTAGTCCGGCATACAATTATTGACTTAGTTCAGTAATCAGTGCCACTGAATTATGGGCGTGTACATAATGAACCGACATGTTCAGTGTTGATCAACTACTGTCTAACTGCAATATAGTTCACAAAACGGCATGTAACTGTTTTATACTTTTTATATTTCACTCAATAGGTGTGACAGAATTTGTCGCGAGGTCGATTTGAATAATTGGAACAGTTTCACGTGGTTTAAAGCTGTTGCCACGTGCTGAGGCAGATGGTCGGCTCAGGTCCCAGTGGGTAGTGAGTTGCTGGTTCTGGAAGACGGCAGATTCATCCTGTATTACATGGCGGGTCCCATGCATAACGCCGGCGACAAAATATGGGAGCTAGTCAGCAATTCTCAGGCTGATGGCGATGGGTGTAGTTGTCACCATCCTTCTGTCCCGAATCCCTGGCTGGTGCGGGAACCCAGAGGTCCTTTATAAAATTATTCGCCCATGGCAGAAAGTGGTAGTAGTACAGACAGAATTCTAAGTTCGCCGCCGGAGTTCAGATGTAAACGGGTCGAGAAAAAGACAGCAACTGAACTGCGACCCTCATGTGAGAGCCGTTCCGGCTAAACCGTGGTTACGGCAATTAACCAACAGATGGCGTGACAGTTCAACAGACCAGCTCGCTGCAACAGACGACGGCACGCGGCATAACTATCCAGGCGCAAAGGAGACATAATATAATATAATTAACTCTCACCACGATGTTTTTACAAGTCGCGGCACACCCCCACTCCAAAAAGGCAACCTGGTTGCCCACAAAATTCAAAACTGTTGACACACAGTCCAGGACTCCGCTCCTCTAGACCTTCACCTCCGCACTTAGAAGAACTGACCACTTGGCCAGCTGGGAAAATCTCAGGATACTTACAGCACTTAGGAAGACAGCGGCTCAGAGAGAAAACGAAACAAGAGGAAGGAAGAAGTGGAGTGTGTATGCATGTGTGTCTGAATATGTATGTGTATGAGTATGCGGTGCTGCATGCTGACTTGATCAGGGTCAGCATACAGCAATAAGAGACAGAAGGAGAAAAGAATAAAGACGAGAATTTGGACCCAAGAGCTCTGACCTCCTAAGGCCTCCAAACCCACAAACTGAGAACCCAAAAGCAATTACTAACCAGACCTATGAACTTCCATCCCCCCTCCCAGGACTAAAAAAACAACACACTTCGACCATCCCCACACGACCCTCTCCGCCATGCCAACCCTACGGGACCGCCCCTACACATCACCCTCACTGGTGACCTCCACCTACTCCTACTGCTGCCACTCACATACGCGTCCATAGGACCTTGATATGTGAGTGACCATACTACTACTGTCCACCTCATGGACCGACCAGCAATATACAGCACAACAAGGCATCAACAGTCCTTGACATATGACTGGCCCACATTCCTACACTAGGGCGGACGGACCCGATTAGCAAGGCAGAGAAGACCGCATCGAGGGCACGCGAACATCAATCCCATATCTCCATCGAATCACTAACCTTAATATGTGAGTAAGGGGGGGGCAACGGGCAACTTCTATACAGCCTGGCCTTCTCTCGCCAGGACGAGAGAGTCAAATGAAACAGGGGACATCTACCCAAGAATGCCGCCTGGACCAGACGATAACTCACTTAGGGGCTCTTTTATGATACACAATTCACCAAAAAAAATGTGAAGTCCCAAATACATCATGCCTTGAGGTTACGCTTAATTACGAAATTCTTGTAACAATCCCTGGCCAGAATTACTTCATTAACAAACACAACACCTACAATGTAACACAACACATCTCAACAACAGACAGGAAAGACTTGCTTCCGTGCAAGTGACCTCTGGGTTCCCTAGCGTCGCAAGGACTCGAGAGACTAAATAAGCCGAGCAGCTCCCCTAACACCGGACAAGAAACAAACAACACAGGTAATAATTTAAGAATTGACACAAAAACTACAACACATCATATAACACCACAAAAAAACCTCACAACAACATAAATATCAACATCACTAATTCAAAATGTCATACGATGTCTATTCCTTGCCATCGTCAATAACACCGACTACAGGCCCAACCATACCGCATCCAACAAGGTAATAAATCTGAGTACGCCCAACTCGGGATCCATACACTCATTCATTTAACTCAATCTAAGTTCGCTTACATAAATACCCCCCAGGACCTCCGGCAAGCTAAATAATCTCAATAATAAAAACATTCTAGGAAACCCATGTGCGTGACCTGTACTGGTACCTGGTTTACAAATAGCCCGTACAAACACAATAAACATCATAATAACAATGATAATGAAATACATACCATAAACTTAACACACGTAAAACACAAACATCAATAATATTAATTAGGGCCCGCATTAATCAATTCATTTCCAAAAGACTGTCCCCCAAATTTGCAAGTCCTGTCACTGAATTAAACCACGCTCTGCTACCATTTGAGCGGCCTCATTGCCCCTTCTCAAGGTTTTAAAAAACAATTTTTTTTGACAAGGAGAAGGCGACCCGTAATTTTTAGAACTAGGCAGATGGCCTAGATGAAGCATAAAATGCACTGAGCCCTTTGTGACAGGACTTGCAAATAAAAGTCAGGATTACGTAACAACATTTATTTTTGCATAGATGATATAGCACACTGTACGTACAACAGATATACATACGTTTGTTTAAAGACAGAAATGTTCAGTTGTTCAGCCTAAACCCTCATTAGGCACTCGGCAATTCATCATCATAAATCAATACAATAATAAACAATATAAATAATAAATCAATTGCAACATTTTTACAACAACCAATTATTCACACTTGAGTGAAGAAAGGAGAGAGACCAGCCATGATTAATCATTTGGTTTGTTGCTTTAAGATAACTCAGCAAAGGGAACAACTTCAATTAATACAGCATATGATCATCACCACCAAGCCAATGCATGGCTTTTATAAAAAAACCTCCTTTTAGTTAACCTTAGGCCTTCCCTAGTTAGCACTCCTGGTAATGATCAATCATTGCTAAATCAGTTCCTTTTTACAATGCCTACTGACAAATAATACTTATAATCTCATATTAACCCAACGGGTATACTAACAATCAGTGCTTGTACATTCGTAAATACCTTTTCAACATTAATCACTCGTGTATATAAATCTACAATCTTGATAAAATTAACAAACAATCAGCACAGCTCGAGTTCGCCCAGGCTGCAAGCATGCACACCCGATTGGACTGCGAAATAAAAAACGCTCAAATGAACCTAAATAAAATATAAAAAAAGAAAGACAGCAAGGTAACACGAGAATTTACGAGTTTGAATGACTTCCGGATTGATATGGCGGACAGCATGAGCTGACCAGGCGTGATAATTCATGACACAGCACAAACAGTTAATCCAAGGAATTAAAGAATTTGAACAAAAAGAATGAAACAATCGCAGTGCACAGGCCTGCTAGTCCGGCATACAATTATTTACTTATTAATAGTTTAGTAATCAGTGCCACAGAATTATGGGCGTGTACCAGTGGCGAAGCTAGTAGTTAATGAATGGGTAGGCAAAAGGCTTATCTTAAATTTTGTTGTAGAGTAGTTCAACACGGCGAGTTTTTTGCTTGCAAAATTGTCAGTTGTCAACTACGTGGTCTTTGAACAGCTGGTCACTCATCAATTCCTTCTCAAATTTTTTTTCAATAGCAATGGTGCTAAGAGAATTAAGTCTTTCGTTGGTCATGGTATTGCGCAAGTAGTTTTTTATTCTTTTCAAAGTAGCCTACTCATACTCCTTTCTGAAGAAGCCGTGGTTACAGGAAACGTTAAAATCAAACTAATTAATTTTCAAATATACACTGGTTCTAAGTCATTAAGAACTATAAAATGTAAAATCTTTGAGGGAACAAATGTTTTCCAGTATCTGAGAAAATGTTTTTTAATTAATTTTCCAGTCTTTCACTACTGAAAAAAGGGTATTTATTTATAAAGCTGTTCAATTTAGTAGAAGGAAAACTCTCTTTGTAAGAAATGAAGTGATTTGGATCCAACAACTCAACAAACTGGATACTTTCGAAATCACTGAACCGTGCCTCTAGCTGCATAATCAAAGTATCAAGAACTTCATAAGTTAACATTTTCAGCAGTTTCCTGTTACTGTCATCTGTATTTACCTCACTGCTTATTTGGTGACATTTTTCAATGCAAGACGACACAGTGTTTTCTGATCTCATGTCCTTGAGGATAGCAGTAGTTTTCTTCATTTCAGGGTTGCACAGAATTATATCGGAGATAGTTTTGTGTTGCAGTAGAGAAAAGAGATGGTCAGTATAAACGAATATTTTCCTACAAAAACAATGTAAATTAAAATGGGTCGTTTTGAGTAGGCCTATGTTAAGCAATCCAACAGCAGAATTGTACGAATCACTATCCCATGCTTCATCATTCTCAGTAATGTCCTCAAAAATCTGTCTCAAGTCACCATAGTGGGAAAAGATGGTATGAACTGCTCTGGAATGGAAGTTCCAACTGGTAGTGGTCGCTTGTGGAAGTTTAAATCCTCTAGATTCTAGAAACTGTGATCTCTTTGAGGATCTACAAAAAAATGTGTGAAATTCTGTCAGATTGTGAATGAAGAGCCTAACCGATTTTATTGTTTTAGTGCAATGAGGAAGCACGAGCTTTAACTTGTGATCATAGCAATGTAGAAATAATGCTTTTGGACAAGTCTGTTTTACAAAGTGCTGAACGCCTCCATGCTTTCCAGTGATTACAGAGGCTCCGTCATATGTTTGACAGAATAACCTTCTCAGTTACACCCCACTTTTTTAAAACGTCAACAATTAATTCTGATAAGCCTGATGCAGTCTTATCTACTGAAACATCATAAAACCCAATGAACCTTTCTATTTGACCTTCTTTTGAACAAAATCTAAAAATTATTCTGACTTGAGATCTACTGGATACGTCTAAAGTTTCATCTGCCTGAATTCCAATAAAATCGCAAGAATCTAACTCCGCCTTAATCTTCTCTTGAATTATATCAGTTACAGATTCAACTAATTCATTCTGAATATCGCTTGATGTACCTCTAAAGCCTGACATAGACTGGAGATGATCTCGAATGTACTGCTCCTGCTTAGAAAGAAGATCTAACAATTCTAGATAATTACCTCGGTTGACTGAGTCTTCCCCTTCGAAATCCAAGCTCCTGTTTCCCGAGAAAACACACAATGTCAACCGGCCGATCTTTCAACAACAAGCCTATTTTGTTTCACGACGTCATTATGTTTAACAGCTTGAATTCTAGCCCCTTCAGAAAGAATATGTTCAATCCTCACGTGTCCCAGCAAACGGTACCGCTCTTCATTTTGAATATGTTTATTTGAATTCTGGTCTTTGTCTGCTTTTCTAAGAAAGTTTTTTGTAACCGTCACTCCATATAAAATCCATTCTGTTTCACCAGAAAACAAGATACATGTATAACAAAAAAGTCTGTTGGTTTCGGAACAGCCTGTCAACCACGAATATCGCTCGTACCAAGAAAACTGAAATTTTCTAAATACTTTACCTTCAAAATGTTTAATGTCTAAGTTAGGTGTGAATCTCTTGTTTTTAACACCACATTTTTCTTCGTAAGTCCGAGAAGAAAACGGCTTACTTTTTAATAAAGTCAAATGATCTGACAAGGTATTAAAAGGACCGCGTTCACTCATACTCATTTTGGGCGACACACTTATTAGTCATACACAATAATATAACTGATTGAACTTCCAAATTTATAACTTGATTAGTTTCTGTAGCCTATATATGTTTAATGTCACAAATAATTTAAATGACAATCTTGACCGTCTATTAGTTCAGCGGAATAACAGGCACACTTTTAATAACCGCATAAAATTAACACGATTATAAACAACACAGAGCGCTTTTCTGTTCGCAGGACAGCAGTGAGACATGCCTCAACGCTACTGTGTGTGGAGCGCGGATCAATCCCCCGCAACCCGCACTTCCCTCTCACACACCAACACATTGCTTACATACGATGTATACAAGAAACGATGAGGCAGGTTCACCTTGCCTCATTTAAACCACTATTGTCTGCTCTCACTTGTCACCATCTAGCGGTCGCTCAGTAAAGCATGTAATTAGTAATTCGACAATTACAGTAACAATGTATAATCTTTACATTACGTACTTCATACGTATTTATAATTTTTATTCTACAGAATTTTTTAGGGTAGGCATTGCCTCAATTGCCTCCATGTAACTTCGCCACTGGTACATAATGAACCGACATGTTCAGTGTTGATCAACTACTGTCTAACTGCAATATAGATCACAAAACGGCATGTAACTGTTTTATACTTTTTATATTTCACTCAATAGGTGTGACAGAATTTGTCGCGAGGTGGATTTGAATAATTGGAACAGTTTCACCTGGTTTAAAGCTTTTGCCACGTGCTGAGGCAGATGGTCGTCTCAGGTCCAGTGGGTAGTGAGTTGCTGGTTCTGGAAGACGACAGATTCATCCTGTATTACATGGCGGGTCCCATACCTAACGCCGGCAACAAGATAGGGGAGCTAGTCAGCATTGCTCAGGCTGATGGCGACGGGTGTAGTTGTTGCCATCCTTCTGTCCCGAATCCCTGGCTGGTGCGGAAACCCAGAGGTCCTTTATAAAATTATTCGCCCATGGCAGAAAGTGGTAGTAGTACAGACAGAATTCTAAGTTCGCCGCCGGAGTTCAGATGTAAACGGGTCGAGAAAAAGACAGCAATTGAACTGCGACCCTCATGTGAGAGCCGTTCCGGCTAAACCGTGGTTACGGCAATTAACCAACAGATGGCGTGACAGTTCAACAGACCAGCTCGCTGCAACAGACGACGGCACACGGCATAACTATCCAGGCGCAAAGGAGACATAATATAATATAATTAACTCGCCGCGATGTTTTTACAAGCCACGGCACACCCCCACTCCAAAAAGGCAACCTGGTTGCCCACAAAATTCAAAACTGTTGACACACAGTCCAGGACTCCGCTCCTCTAGACCTTCACCTCCGCACTTAGAAGAACTGACCACTTGGCCAGCTGGGAAAATCTCAGGATACTTACTGCACTTAGGAAGACAGAGGCTCAGAGAGAAAATGAAACAAGAGGAAGGAAGAAGTGGAGTGTGTATGCATGTGTGTCTGAATATGTATGTGTATGAGTATGCGGTGCTGCATGCTGACTTGATCAGGGTCAGCATACAGCAATAAGAGACAGAAGGAGAAAAGAATAAAGACGAGAATTTGGACCCAAGAGCTCTGACCTCCTAAGGCCTCCAAACCCACAAACTGAGAACCCAAAAGCAATTACTAACCAGACCTATGAACTTCCATCCCCCCTCCCAGGACTAAAAAAACAACACACTTCGACCATCCCCACACGACCCTCTCCGCCATGCCAACCCTACGGGACCGCCCCTACACGTCACCCTCACTGGTGACCTCCACCTACTCCTACTGCTGCCACTCACATACGCGTCCATAGGACCAAACAAGGTGTCACTAACCTTGATATGTGAGTGACCATACTACTACTGTCCACCTCGTGGACCGACCAGCAATATACAGCACAACAAGGCATCAACAGTCCTTGACATATGACTGGCCCACATTCCTACACTAGGGCGGACGGACCCGATTAGCAAGGCAGAGAAGACCGCATCGAGGGCACGCGAACATCAATCCCATATCTCCATCGAATCACTAACCTTAATATGTGAGTAAGGGGGGCAACGGGCAACTTCTATACAGCCTGGCCTTCTCTCGCCAGGACGAGAGAGTCAAATGAAACAGGGGACATCTACCCAAGATTGCCGCCTGGACCAGACGATAACTCACTTAGGGGCTCTTTTATCATACACAGTTCACCAAAAAAAATGTGAAGTCCCAAATACATCATGCCTTGAGGTTAGGCTTAATTACAAAATTCTTGTAACAATCCCTGGCCAGAATTACTTCATTAACAAACAACACCCACAATGTAACACAACACATCTCAACAACAGACAGGAAAGACTTGCTTCCGTGCAAGTGACCTCTGGGTTCCCTAGCGTCGCAAGGACTCTAGAGACTAAATAAGCCGAGCAGCTCCCCTAACACCGGACAAGAAACAAACAACACTGGTAATAATTTAAGAATTGAGACAAAAACTACAACACATCATATAACACCACAAAAAACCTCACAACAACATAAATATCAACATCACTAATTCAAAATGTCATATGATGTCTATTCCTTGCCATCGTCAATAACACCGACTATAGGCCCGACCACACTGCATCCAACAAGGTAATAAATCAAGAGTACGCCCAACTCGGGAACCATACACTCATTCATTTAACTCAATCTAAGTTCGCTTACATAAATACCCCCCAGGACCTCCGGCAAGCTAAATAATCTCAATAATAAAAACATTCTAGGAAACCCGTGTGCGTGACCTGTACTGGTACCTGGTTTACAAATAGCCCGTACAAACACAATAAACATCATAATAACAGTGATAATGAAATACATACCATAAACTTAACACACGTAAAACACAAACATCAATAATATTAATTAGGGCCCGCATTAATGAATTCATTTCCAAAAGACTGTCCCCCAAATTTGCAAGTCCTGTCACTGAATTAAACCACGCTCTGCTACCATTTGAGCTGCCTCATTGCCCCTTCTCAGGGTTTTAAGAAACAATTTTTTTTTACAAGGGGAAGGCGACCCGTAATTTTTAGAACTAGGCAGATGGCCTAGATGAAACTTAAAATGAACTGAGCCCATTGTGACAGAACTTGCAAACAAAAGTCAGGATTACGTAACATTTATTTTTGCATAGATGATATAGCACAGTGTACAACAGATATACATACGTTTGTTTAAAAACTGAAATGTTCAGTTGTTCAGCCTAAACCCTCATTAGGCACTCAGCAATTCATCATCATAAATCAATACAATAATAAACAATATAAATAATAAATCAATTGCAACATTTTTACAACAACCAATTATTCACACTTGAGTGAAGAAAGGAGAGAGACCAGCCATGATTAATCATTTGGTTTGTTGCTTTAAGATAACTCAGCAAAGGAACAACTTCAATTAATACAGCATATGATCATCACCACCAAGCCAATGCATGGCTTTTATAAAAAAACCTCCTTTTAGTTAACCTTAGGCCTTCCCTAGTTAGCACTCCTGGTAATGATCAATCATTGCTAAATCAATTCCTTTTTACAATGCCTACTGACAAATAATACTTATAATCTCATATTAACCCAACGGGTATACTAACAATCAGTGCTTGTACATTCGTAAATACCTTTTCAACATTAATCACTCGTGTATATAAATCTACAATCTTGATAAAATTAACAAACAATCAGCACAGCTCGAGTTCGCCCAGGCTGCAAGCATGCACACCCGATTGGACTGCGAAATAAAAAACGCTCAAATGAACCTAAATAAAATATAAAAAAAGAAAGACAGCAAGGTAACACGAGAATTTACGAGTTTGAATGACTTCCGGATTGATATGGCGGAACAGCATGAGCTGACCAGGCGTGATAATTCATGACACAGCACAAACAGTTAATCCAAGGAATTAAAGAATTTGAACAAAAAGAATGAAACAATCGCAGTGCACAGGCCTGCTAGTCCGGCATACAATTATTTACTTATTAATAGTTTAGTAATCAGTGCCACAGAATTATGGGCGTGTACCAGTGGCGAAGCTAGTAGTTAATGAATGGGTAGGCAAAAGGCTTATCTTAAATTTTGTTGTAGAGTAGTTCAACACGGCGAGTTTTTTTGCTTGCAAAATTGTCAGTTGTCAACTACGTGGTCTTTGAACAGCTGGTCACTCATCAATTCCTTCTCAAATTTTTTTTCAATAGCAATGGTGCTAAGAGAATTAAGTCTTTCGTTGGTCATGGTATTGCGCAAGTAGTTTTTTATTCTTTTCAAAGTAGCCTACTCATACTCCTTTCTGAAGAAGCCGTGGTTACAGGAAACGTTAAAATCAAACGAATTAATTTTCAAATATACACTGGTTCTAAGTCATTAAGAACTATAAAATGTAAAATCTTTGAGGGAACAAATGTTTTCCAGTATCTGAGAAAATGTTTTTTAATTAATTTTCCAGTCTTTCACTACTGAAAAAAGGGTATTTATTTATAAAGCTGTTCAATTTAGTAGAAGGAAAACTCTCTTTGTAAGAAATGAAGTGATTTGGATCCAACAACTCAACAAACTGGATACTTTCGAAATCACTGAACCGTGCCTCTAGCTGCATAATCAAAGTATCAAGAACTTCATAAGTTAACATTTTCAGCAGTTTCCTGTTACTGTCATCTGTATTTACCTCACTGCTTATTTGGTGACATTTTTCAATGCAAGACGACACAGTGTTTTCTGATCTCATGTCCTTGAGGATAGCAGTAGTTTTCTTAATTTCAGGGTTGCACAGAATTATATCGGAGATAGTTTTGTGTTGCAGTAGAGAAAAGAGATGGTCAGTATAAACGAATATTTTCCTACAAAAACAATGTAAATTAAAATGGGTCGTTTTGAGTAGGCCTATGTTAAGCAATCCAACAGCAGAATTGTACAAATCACTATCCCATGCTTCATCATTCTCAGTAATGTCCTCAAAAATCTGTCTCAAGTCACCATAGTGGGAAAAGATGGTATGAACTGCTCTGGAATGGAAGTTCCAACTGGTAGTGGTCGCTTGTGGAAGTTTAAATCCTCTAGATTCTAGAAACTGTGATCTCTTTGAGGATCTACAAAAAAATGTGTGAAATTCTGTCAGATTGTGAATGAAGAGCCTAACCGATTTTATTGTTTTAGTGCAATGAGGAAGCACGAGCTTTAACTTGTGAGCATAGCAATGTAGAAATAATGCTTTTGGACAAGTCTGTTTTACAAAGTGCTGAATGCCTCCATGCTTTCCAGTGATTACAGAGGCTCCGTCATATGTTTGACAGAATAACCTTCTCAGTTACACCCCACTTTTTTAAAACGTCAACAATTAATTCTGATAAGCCTGATGCAGTCTTATCTACTGAAACATCATAAAACCCAATGAACCTTTCTATTTGACCTTCTTTTGAACAAAATCTAAAAATTATTCTGACTTGAGATCTACTGGATACGTCTAAAGTTTCATCTGCCTGAATTCCAATAAAATCGCAAGAATCTAACTCCGCCTTAATCTTCTCTTGAATTATATCAGTTACAGATTCAACTAATTCATTCTGAATATCGCTTGATGTACCTTTAAAGCCTGACATAGACTGGAGATGATCTCGAATGTACTGCTCCTGCTTAGAAAGAAGATCTAACAATTCTAGATAATTACCTCGGTTGACTGAGTCTTCCCCTTCGAAATCCAAGCTCCTGTTTCCCGAGAAAACACACAATGTCAACCGGCCGATCTTTCAACAACAAGCCTATTTTGTTTCACGACGTCATTATGTTTAACAGCTTGAATTCTAGCCCCTTCAGAAAGAATATGTTCAATCCTCACGTGTCCCAGCAAACGGTACCGCTCTTCATTTTGAATATGTTTATTTGAATTCTGGTCTTTGTCTGCTTTTCTAAGAAAGTTTTTTGTAACCGTCACTCCATATAAAATCCATTCTGTTTCACCAGAAAACAAGATACATGTATAACAAAAAAGTCTGTTGGTTTCGGAACAGCCTGTCAACCACGAATATCGCTCGTACCAAGAAAACTGAAATTTTCTAAATACTTTACCTTCAAAATGTTTAATGTCTAAGTTAGGTGTGAATCTCTTGTTTTTAACACCACATTTTTCTTCGTAAGTCCGAGAAGAAAACGGCTTACTTTTTAATAAAGTCAAATGATCTGACAAGGTATTAAAAGGACCGCGTTCACTCATACTCATTTTGGGCGACACACTTATTAGTCATACACAATAATATAACTGATTGAACTTCCAAATTTATAACTTGATTAGTTTCTGTAGCCTATATATGTTTAATGTCACAAATAATTTAAATGACAATCTTGACCGTCTATTAGTTCAGCGGAATAACAGGCACACTTTTAATAACCGCATAAAATTAACACGATTATAAACAACACAGAGCGCTTTTCTGTTCGCAGGACAGCAGTGAGACATGCCTCAACGCTACTGTGTGTGGAGCGCGGATCAATCCCCCGCAACCCGCACTTCCCTCTCACACACCAACACATTGCTTACATACGATGTATACAAGAAACGATGAGGCAGGTTCACCTTGCCTCATTTAAACCACTATTGTCTGCTCTCACTTGTCACCATCTAGCGGTCGCTCAGTAAAGCATGTAATTAGTAAATTCGACAATTACAGTAACAATGTATAATCTTTACATTACGTACTTCATACGTATTTATAATTTTTATTCTACAGAATTTTTTAGGGTAGGCATTGCCTCAATTGCCTCCATGTAACTTCGCCACTGGTACATAATGAACCGACATGTTCAGTGTTGATCAACTACTGTCTAACTGCAATATAGATCACAAAACGGCATGTAACTGTTTTATACTTTTTATATTTCACTCAATAGGTGTGACAGAATTTGTCGCGAGGTGGATTTGAATAATTGGAACAGTTTCACCTGGTTTAAAGCTGTTGCCACGTGCTGAGGCAGATGGTCGTCTCAGGTCCCAGTGGGTAGTGAGTTGCTGGTTCTGGAAGACGACAGATTCATCCTGTATTACATGGCGGGTCCCATACCTAACGCCGGCGACAAGATAGGGGAGCTAGTCAGCATTGCTCAGGCTGATGGCGACGGGTGTAGTTGTCGCCATCCTTCTGTCCCGAATCCCTGGCTGGTGCGGAAACCCAGAGGTCCTTTATAAAATTATTCGCCCATGGCAGAAAGTGGTAGTAGTACAGACAGAATTCTAAGTTCGCCGCCGGAGTTCAGATGTAAACGGGTCGAGAAAAAGACAGCAATTGAACTGCGACCCTCATGTGAGAGCCGTTCCGGCTAAACCGTGGTTACGGCAATTAACCAACAGATGGCGTGACAGTTCAACAGACCAGCTCGCTGCAACAGACGACGGCACGCGGCATAACTATCCAGGCGCAAAGGAGACATAATATAATATAATTAACTCGCCGCGATGTTTTTACAAGTCGCGGCACACCCCCACTCCAAAAAGGCAACCTGGTTGCCCACAAAATTCAAAACTGTTGACACACAGTCCAGGACTCCGCTCCTCTAGACCTTCACCTCCGCACTTAGAAGAACTGACCACTTGGCCAGCTGGGAAAATCTCAGGATACTTACTGCACTTAGGAAGACAGAGGCTCAGAGAGAAAATGAAACAAGAGGAAGGAAGAAGTGGAGTGTGTATGCATGTGTGTCTGAATATGTATGTGTATGAGTATGCGGTGCTGCATGCTGACTTGATCAGGGTCAGCATACAGCAATAAGAGACAGAAGGAGAAAAGAATAAAGACGAGAATTTGGACCCAAGAGCTCTGACCTCCTAAGGCCTCCAAACCCACAAACTGAGAACCCAAAAGCAATTACTAACCAGACCTATGAACTTCCATCCCCCCTCCCAGGACTAAAAAAACAACACACTTCGACCATCCCCACACGACCCTCTCCGCCATGCCAACCCTACGGGACCGCCCCTACACGTCACCCTCACTGGTGACCTCCACCTACTCCTACTGCTGCCACTCACATACGCGTCCATAGGACCAAACAAGGTGTCACTAACCTTGATATGTGAGTGACCATACTACTACTGTCCACCTCGTGGACCGACCAGCAATATACAGCACAACAAGGCATCAACAGTCCTTGACATATGACTGGCCCACATTCCTACACTAGGGCGGACGGACCCGATTAGCAAGGCAGAGAAGACCGCATCGAGGGCACGCGAACATCAATCCCATATCTCCATCGAATCACTAACCTTAATATGTGAGTAAGGGGGGCAACGGGCAACTTCTATACAGCCTGGCCTTCTCTCGCCAGGACGAGAGAGTCAAATGAAACAGGGGACATCTACCCAAGATTGCCGCCTGGACCAGACGATAACTCACTTAGGGGCTCTTTTATCATACACAGTTCACCAAAAAAAATGTGAAGTCCCAAATACATCATGCCTTGAGGTTAGGCTTAATTACAAAATTCTTGTAACAATCCCTGGCCAGAATTACTTCATTAACAAACAACACCCACAATGTAACACAACACATCTCAACAACAGACAGGAAAGACTTGCTTCCGTGCAAGTGACCTCTGGGTTCCCTAGCGTCGCAAGGACTCTAGAGACTAAATAAGCCGAGCAGCTCCCCTAACACCGGACAAGAAACAAACAACACTGGTAATAATTTAAGAATTGAGACAAAAACTACAACACATCATATAACACCACAAAAAACCTCACAACAACATAAATATCAACATCACTAATTCAAAATGTCATATGATGTCTATTCCTTGCCATCGTCAATAACACCGACTATAGGCCCGACCACACTGCATCCAACAAGGTAATAAATCAAGAGTACGCCCAACTCGGGAACCATACACTCATTCATTTAACTCAATCTAAGTTCGCTTACATAAATACCCCCCAGGACCTCCGGCAAGCTAAATAATCTCAATAATAAAAACATTCTAGGAAACCCGTGTGCGTGACCTGTACTGGTACCTGGTTTACAAATAGCCCGTACAAACACAATAAACATCATAATAACAGTGATAATGAAATACATACCATAAACTTAACACACGTAAAACACAAACATCAATAATATTAATTAGGGCCCGCATTAATGAATTCATTTCCAAAAGACTGTCCCCCAAATTTGCAAGTCCTGTCACTGAATTAAACCACGCTCTGCTACCATTTGAGCTGCCTCATTGCCCCTTCTCAGGGTTTTAAGAAACAATTTTTTTTTACAAGGGGAAGGCGACCCGTAATTTTTAGAACTAGGCAGATGGCCTAGATGAAACTTAAAATGAACTGAGCCCATTGTGACAGAACTTGCAAATAAAAGTCAGGATTACGTAACATTTATTTTTGCATAGATGATATAGCACAGTGTACAACAGATATACATACGTTTGTTTAAAAACTGAAATGTTCAGTTGTTCAGCCTAAACCCTCATTAGGCACTCAGCAATTCATCATCATAAATCAATACAATAATAAACAATATAAATAATAAATCAATTGCAACATTTTTACAACAACCAATTATTCACACTTGAGTGAAGAAAGGAGAGAGACCAGCCATGATTAATCATTTGGTTTGTTGCTTTAAGATAACTCAGCAAAGGGAACAACTTCAATTAATACAGCATATGATCATCACCACCAAGCCAATGCATGGCTTTTATAAAAAAACCTCCTTTTAGTTAACCTTAGGCCTTCCCTAGTTAGCACTCCTGGTAATGATCAATCATTGCTAAATCAATTCCTTTTTACAATGCCTACTGACAAATAATACTTATAATCTCATATTAACCCAACGGGTATACTAACAATCAGTGCTTGTACATTCGTAAATACCTTTTCAACATTAATCACTCGTGTATATAAATCTACAATCTTGATAAAATTAACAAACAATCAGCACAGCTCGAGTTCGCCCAGGCTGCAAGCATGCACACCCGATTGGACTGCGAAATAAAAAACGCTCAAATGAACCTAAATAAAATATAAAAAAAGAAAGACAGCAAGGTAACACGAGAATTTACGAGTTTGAATGACTTCCGGATTGATATGGCGGAACAGCATGAGCTGACCAGGCGTGATAATTCATGACACAGCACAAACAGTTAATCCAAGGAATTAAAGAATTTGAACAAAAAGAATGAAACAATCGCAGTGCACAGGCCTGCTAGTCCGGCATACAATTATTTACTTATTAATAGTTTAGTAATCAGTGCCACAGAATTATGGGCGTGTACCAGTGGCGAAGCTAGTAGTTAATGAATGGGTAGGCAAAAGGCTTATCTTAAATTTTGTTGTAGAGTAGTTCAACACGGCGAGTTTTTTTGCTTGCAAAATTGTCAGTTGTCAACTACGTGGTCTTTGAACAGCTGGTCACTCATCAATTCCTTCTCAAATTTTTTTTCAATAGCAATGGTGCTAAGAGAATTAAGTCTTTCGTTGGTCATGGTATTGCGCAAGTAGTTTTTTATTCTTTTCAAAGTAGCCTACTCATACTCCTTTCTGAAGAAGCCGTGGTTACAGGAAACGTTAAAATCAAACGAATTAATTTTCAAATATACACTGGTTCTAAGTCATTAAGAACTATAAAATGTAAAATCTTTGAGGGAACAAATGTTTTCCAGTATCTGAGAAAATGTTTTTTAATTAATTTTCCAGTCTTTCACTACTGAAAAAAGGGTATTTATTTATAAAGCTGTTCAATTTAGTAGAAGGAAAACTCTCTTTGTAAGAAATGAAGTGATTTGGATCCAACAACTCAACAAACTGGATACTTTCGAAATCACTGAACCGTGCCTCTAGCTGCATAATCAAAGTATCAAGAACTTCATAAGTTAACATTTTCAGCAGTTTCCTGTTACTGTCATCTGTATTTACCTCACTGCTTATTTGGTGACATTTTTCAATGCAAGACGACACAGTGTTTTCTGATCTCATGTCCTTGAGGATAGCAGTAGTTTTCTTAATTTCAGGGTTGCACAGAATTATATCGGAGATAGTTTTGTGTTGCAGTAGAGAAAAGAGATGGTCAGTATAAACGAATATTTTCCTACAAAAACAATGTAAATTAAAATGGGTCGTTTTGAGTAGGCCTATGTTAAGCAATCCAACAGCAGAATTGTACAAATCACTATCCCATGCTTCATCATTCTCAGTAATGTCCTCAAAAATCTGTCTCAAGTCACCATAGTGGGAAAAGATGGTATGAACTGCTCTGGAATGGAAGTTCCAACTGGTAGTGGTCGCTTGTGGAAGTTTAAATCCTCTAGATTCTAGAAACTGTGATCTCTTTGAGGATCTACAAAAAAATGTGTGAAATTCTGTCAGATTGTGAATGAAGAGCCTAACCGATTTTATTGTTTTAGTGCAATGAGGAAGCACGAGCTTTAACTTGTGAGCATAGCAATGTAGAAATAATGCTTTTGGACAAGTCTGTTTTACAAAGTGCTGAACGCCTCCATGCTTTCCAGTGATTACAGAGGCTCCGTCATATGTTTGACAGAATAACCTTCTCAGTTACACCCCACTTTTTTAAAACGTCAACAATTAATTCTGATAAGCCTGATGCAGTCTTATCTACTGAAACATCATAAAACCCAATGAACCTTTCTATTTGACCTTCTTTTGAACAAAATCTAAAAATTATTCTGACTTGAGATCTACTGGATACGTCTAAAGTTTCATCTGCCTGAATTCCAATAAAATCGCAAGAATCTAACTCCGCCTTAATCTTCTCTTGAATTATATCAGTTACAGATTCAACTAATTCATTCTGAATATCGCTTGATGTACCTTTAAAGCCTGACATAGACTGGAGATGATCTCGAATGTACTGCTCCTGCTTAGAAAGAAGATCTAACAATTCTAGATAATTACCTCGGTTGACTGAGTCTTCCCCTTCGAAATCCAAGCTCCTGTTTCCCGAGAAAACACACAATGTCAACCGGCCGATCTTTCAACAACAAGCCTATTTTGTTTCACGACGTCATTATGTTTAACAGCTTGAATTCTAGCCCCTTCAGAAAGAATATGTTCAATCCTCACGTGTCCCAGCAAACGGTACCGCTCTTCATTTTGAATATGTTTATTTGAATTCTGGTCTTTGTCTGCTTTTCTAAGAAAGTTTTTTGTAACCGTCACTCCATATAAAATCCATTCTGTTTCACCAGAAAACAAGATACATGTATAACAAAAAAGTCTGTTGGTTTCGGAACAGCCTGTCAACCACGAATATCGCTCGTACCAAGAAAACTGAAATTTTCTAAATACTTTACCTTCAAAATGTTTAATGTCTAAGTTAGGTGTGAATCTCTTGTTTTTAACACCACATTTTTCTTCGTAAGTCCGAGAAGAAAACGGCTTACTTTTTAATAAAGTCAAATGATCTGACAAGGTATTAAAAGGACCGCGTTCACTCATACTCATTTTGGGCGACACACTTATTAGTCATACACAATAATATAACTGATTGAACTTCCAAATTTATAACTTGATTAGTTTCTGTAGCCTATATATGTTTAATGTCACAAATAATTTAAATGACAATCTTGACCGTCTATTAGTTCAGCGGAATAACAGGCACACTTTTAATAACCGCATAAAATTAACACGATTATAAACAACACAGAGCGCTTTTCTGTTCGCAGGACAGCAGTGAGACATGCCTCAACGCTACTGTGTGTGGAGCGCGGATCAATCCCCCGCAACCCGCACTTCCCTCTCACACACCAACACATTGCTTACATACGATGTATACAAGAAACGATGAGGCAGGTTCACCTTGCCTCATTTAAACCACTATTGTCTGCTCTCACTTGTCACCATCTAGCGGTCGCTCAGTAAAGCATGTAATTAGTAAATTCGACAATTACAGTAACAATGTATAATCTTTACATTACGTACTTCATACGTATTTATAATTTTTATTCTACAGAATTTTTTAGGGTAGGCATTGCCTCAATTGCCTCCATGTAACTTCGCCACTGGTACATAATGAACCGACATGTTCAGTGTTGATCAACTACTGTCTAACTGCAATATAGATCACAAAACGGCATGTAACTGTTTTATACTTTTTATATTTCACTCAATAGGTGTGACAGAATTTGTCGCGAGGTGGATTTGAATAATTGGAACAGTTTCACCTGGTTTAAAGCTGTTGCCACGTGCTGAGGCAGATGGTCGTCTCAGGTCCCAGTGGGTAGTGAGTTGCTGGTTCTGGAAGACGACAGAATCATCCTGTATTACATGGCGGGTCCCATACCTAACGCCGGCGACAAGATAGGGGAGCTAGTCAGCATTGCTCAGGCTGATGGCGACGGGTGTAGTTGTCGCCATCCTTCTGTCCCGAATCCCTGGCTGGTGCGGAAACCCAGAGGTCCTTTATAAAATTATTCGCCCATTGCAGAAAGTGGTAGTAGTACAGACAGAATTCTAAGTTCGCCGCCGGAGTTCAGATGTAAACGGGTCGAGAAAAAGACAGCAATTGAACTGCGACCCTCATGTGAGAGCCGTTCCGGCTAAACCGTGGTTACGGCAATTAACCAACAGATGGCGTGACAGTTCAACAGACCAGCTCGCTGCAACAGACGACGGCACGCGGCATAACTATCCAGGCGCAAAGGAGAGACATAATATAATATAATTAACTCGCCGCGATGTTTTTTACAAGTCGCGGCACACCCCCCACTCCAAAAAAGGCAACCTGGTTGCCCACAAAAATTCAAAACTGTTGACACACAGTCCAGGACTCCCGCTCCTCTAGACCTTCACCTCCGCACTTAGAAGAACTGACCACTTGGCCAGCTGGGAAAATCTCAGGATACTTACTGCACTTAGGAAGACAGAGGCTCAGAGAGAAAATGAAACAAGAGGAAGGAAGAAGTGGAGTGTGTATGCATGTGTGTCTGAATATGTATGTGTATGAGTATGCGGTGCTGCATGCTGACTTGATCAGGGTCAGCATACAGCAATAAGAGACAGAAGGAGAAAAGAATAAAGACGAGAATTTGGACCCAAGAGCTCTGACCTCCTAAGGCCTCCCAAACCCACAAACTGAGAACCCAAAAGCAATTACTAACCAGACCTATGAACTTCCATCCCCCTCCCAGGACTAAAAAAACAACACACTTCGACCATCCCCACACGACCCTCTCCGCCATGCCAACCCTACGGGACCGCCCCTACACGTCACCCTCACTGGTGACCTCCACCTACTCCTACTGCTGCCACTCACATACGCGTCCATAGGACCAAACAAGGTGTCACTAACCTTGATATGTGAGTGACCATACTACTACTGTCCACCTCGTGGACCGACCAGCAATATACAGCACAACAAGGCATCAACAGTCCCTTGACATATGACTGGCCCACATTCCTACACTAGGGCGGACGGACCCGATTAGCAAGGCAGAGAAGACCGCATCGAGGGCACGCGAACATCAATCCCATATCTCCATCGAATCACTAACCTTAATATGTGAGTAAGGGGGGCAACGGGCAACTTCTATACAGCCTGGCCTTCTCTCGCCAGGACGAGAGAGTCAAATGAAACAGGGGACATCTACCCAAGATTGCCGCCTGGACCAGACGATAACTCACTTAGGGGCTCTTTTATCATACACAGTTCACCAAAAAAAAATGTGAAGTCCCAAATACATCATGCCTTGAGGTTAGGCTTAATTACAAAATTCTTGTAACAATCCCTGGCCAGAATTACTTCATTAACAAACAACACCCACAATGTAACACAACACATCTCAACAACAGACAGGAAAGACTTGCTTCCGTGCAAGTGACCTCTGGGTTCCCTAGCGTCGCAAGGACTCTAGAGACTAAATAAGCCGAGCAGCTCCCCTAACACCGGACAAGAAACAAACAACACTGGTAATAATTTAAGATTGAGACAAAAACTACAACACATCATATAACACCACAAAAAACCTCACAAACAACATAAATATCAACATCACTAATTCAAAATGTCATATGATGTCTATTCCTTGCCATCGTCAATAACACCGACTATAGGCCCGACCACACTGCATCCAACAAGGTAATAAATCAAGAGTACGCCCAACTCGGGAACCATACACTCATTCATTTAACTCAATCTAAGTTCGCTTACATAAATACCCCCCCAGGACCTCCGGCAAGCTAAATAATCTCAATAATAAAAACATTCTAGGAAACCCGTGTGCGTGACCTGTACTGGTACCTTGTTTACAAATAGCCCGTACAAACACAATAAACATCATAATAACAGTGATAATGAAATACATACCATAAACTTAACACACGTAAAACACAAACATCAATAATATTAATTAGGGCCCGCATTAATGAATTCATTTCCAAAAGACTGTCCCCCAAATTTGCAAGTCCTGTCACTGAATTAAACCACGCTCTGCTACCATTTGAGCTGCCTCATTGCCCCTTCTCAGGGTTTTAAGAAACAATTTTTTTTTACAAGGGGAAGGCGACCCGTAATTTTTAGAACTAGGCAGATGGCCTAGATGAAACTTAAAATGAACTGAGCCCATTGTGACAGAACTTGCAAACAAAAGTCAGGATTACGTAACATTTATTTTTGCATAGATGATATAGCACAGTGTACAACAGATATACATACGTTTGTTTAAAAACTGAAATGTTCAGTTGTTCAGCCTAAACCCTCATTAGGCACTCAGCAATTCATCATCATAAATCAATTACAATAATAAACAATATAAATAATAAATCAATTGCAACATTTTTACAACAACCAATTATTCACACTTGAGTGAAGAAAGGAGAGAGACCAGCCATGATTAATCATTTGGTTTGTTGCTTTAAGATAACTCAGCAAAGGGAACAACTTCAATTAATACAGCATATGATCATCACTCACCAAGCAATGCATGGCTTTTATAAAAAAACCTCCTTTTAGTTAACCTTAGGCCTTCCCTAGTTAGCACTCCTGGTAATGATCAATCATGTGCTAAATCAATTCCTTTTTACAATGCCTACTGACAAATAATACTTATAATCTCATATTAACCCAACGGGTATACTAACAATCAGTGCTTGTACATTCGTAAATACCTTTTCAACATTAATCACTCGTGTATATAAATCTACAATCTTGATAAAATTAACAAACAATCAGCACAGCTCGAGTTCGCCCAGGCTGCAAGCATGCACACCCCGATTGGACTGCGAAATAAAAAACGCTCAAATGAACCTAAATAAAATATAAAAAAAGAAAGACAGCAAGGTAACACGAGAATTTACGAGGTTTGAATGACTTCCGGATTGATGATTGATATGGCAGACAGCATGAGCTGACCAGGTGTGATAATTCATGACACAGCACAAACAGTTAATCCAAGGAATTAAAGAATTTGAACAAAAAGAATGAAACAATCGCAGTGCACAGGCCTGCTAGTCCGGCATACAATTATTTACTTATTAATAGTTTAGTAATCAGTGCCACAGAATTATGGGCGTGTACCAGTGGCGAAGCTAGTAGTTAATGAATGGGTAGGCAAAAGGCTTATCTTAAATTTTGTTGTAGAGTAGTTCAACACGGCGAGTTTTTTTGCTTGCAAAATTGTCAATTGTCAACTACATGGTCTTTGAACAGCTGGTCACTCATCAATTCCTTCACAAATTTTTTTTCAATAGCAATGGTGCTAAGAGAATTAAGTCTTTTGTTGGTCATGGTATTGCGCAAGTAGTTTTTTATTCTTTTCAAAGTAGCCTACTCATACTCCTTTCTGAAGAAGCCGTGGTTACAGGAAACGTTAAAATCAAACGAATTAATTTTCAAAAATTCACTTGTTCTAAGTCGTTAAGAACTATAAAATGTAAAATCTTTGAGGGACAAATGTTTTCCAGTATCTGAGAAAATATTTTTTAATTAATTTTCCAGTCTTTCACTACTGAAAAAAGGGTATTTATTTATAAAGCTGTTCAATTTAGTAGAAGAAAAACTCTCTTTGTAAGAAATGAAGTGATTTGGATCCAACAACTCAACAAACTGGATACTTTCGAAATCACTGAACCGTGCCTCTAGCTGCATAATCAAAGTATCAAGAACTTCATAAGTTAACGTTTTCAGCAGTTTCCTGTTACTGTCATCTGTATTTACCTCACTGCTTATTTGGTGACATTTTTCAATGCAAGACGACACAGTGTTTTCTGATCTCATGTCCTTGAGGATAACAGTAGTTTTCTTAATTTCAGTGTTGCACAGAATTATATCGGAGATAGTTTTGTGTTGCTGTAGAGAAAAGAGATGGTCAGTATAAACGAATATTTTCCAACAAAAACAATGTAAATTAAAATGGGTCCTTTTGAGTAGGCCTATGTTAAGCAATCCAACAGCAGAATTGTACGAATCACTATCCCATGCTTCATCATTCTCAGTAATGTCCTCAAAAATCTGTCTCAAGTCACCATAGTGGGAAAAGATGGTATGAACTGCTCTGGAATGGAAGTTTCAACTGGTAGTGGTCGCTTGTGGAAGTTTAAATCCTCTAGATTCTAGAAACTGTGATCTCTTTGAGGATCTACAAAAAAATGTGTGAAATGCTGTCAGATTGTGAATGAAGAGCCTAACCGATTTTATTGTTTCAGTGCAATGAGGAAGTACGAGCTTTAACTTGTGAGCATAGCAATGTAGAAATAATGCTTTTGGACAAGTCTGTTTTACAAAGTGCTGAACGCCTCCATGCTTTCCAGTGATTACAGAGGCTCCGTCATATGTTTGACAGAATAACCTTCTCAGTTACACCCCACTTTTTTAAAAGTCAACAATTAATTCTGATAAGCCTGATGCAGTCTTATCTACTGAAACATCATAAAACCCAATGAACCTTTCTATTTGACCTTCTTTTGAACAAAATCTAAAAATTATTCTGACTTGAGATCTACTGGATACGTCTAAAGTTTCATCTGCCTGAATTCCAATAAAATCGCAAGAATCTAACTCCGCCTTAATCTTCTCTTGAATTATATCAGTTACAGATTCAACTAATTCATTCTGAATATCGCTTGATGTACCTTTAAAGCCTGACGTAGACTGGAGATGATCTCGAATGTACTGCTCCTGCTTAGAAAGAAGATCTAACAATTCTAGATAATTACCCCGGTTGACTGAGTCTTCCCCTTCGAAATCCAAGCTCCTGTTTCCCGAGAAAACACACAATGTCAACAGGCCGATCTTTCAACAACAAGCCTATTTTGTTTCACGACGTCATTATGTTTAACAGCTTGAATTCTAGCCCCTTCAGAAAGAGTATGTTCAATCCTCACGCGTCCCAGCAAACGGTACCGCTCTTCATTTTGAATATGTTTATTTGAATTCTGGTCTTTGTCTGCTTTTCTAAGAAAGTTTTTTGTAACCGTCACTCCATATAAAATCCATTCTGTTTCACCAGAAAACAAGATACATGTATAACAAAAAAGTCTGTTGGTTTCGGAACAGCCTGTCAACCACGAATATCGCTCGTACCAAGAAAACTGAAATTTTCTAGATACTTTACCTTCAAAATGTTTAATGTCTAAATTAGGCGTAAATCTCTTGTTTTTAACACCACATTTTTCTTCGTATGTCCGAGAAGAAAACGGCTTACTTTTTAATAAAGTCAAATGATCTGACAAAGTATTAAAAGGACCGCGTTCACTCATACTCATTTTGGGCGACACACTTATTAGTGATACACAATAATATAACTGATTGAACTTCCAAATTTATAACTTGATTAGTTTCTATTGCCTATATATGTTTAATAACATTAAATTAACATTTAATGTCACAAATAATTTAAATGACAATCTTGAACGTCTATTAGTTCAGCGGAATAACAGGCACACTTTTAATAACCGCATAAAATTAACACGATTATAAACAACACAGAGCGCTTTTCTGTTCGCAGGACAGCAGTGAGACATGCCTCAACGCTACTGTGTGTGTAGCGCGGATCAATCCCCCGCAACCCGCAGTTCCCTCTCACACACCAACACATTGCTTACATATGATGTATACAAGAAACGATGATGCAGGTTCACCTTGCCTCATTTAAACGACAATTGTCTGCTCTCACTTGTCACCATCTAGCAGTCGCTTAGTAAAGCATGTAATTAGTAAATTCAACAATTACAGTAACAATGTATAATCTTTACGTTACGTACTTCATACGTATTTATAATTTTTATTCTACAGAATTTTTTAGGGTAGGCATTGCCTCAATTGCCTCCATGTAACTTCGCCACAGGTACATAATGAACCGACATGTTAAGTGTTGATAAACTACTGTCTAACTGCAATATAGATCACAAAACGGCATGTAACTGTTTTATACTTTTTATATTTCACTCAATAGGTGTGACAGAATTTGTCGCGAGGTGGATTTGAATAATTGGAACAGTTTCACCTGGTTTAAAGCTGTTGCCACGTGCTGAGGCAGATGGTCGGCTCAGGTCCCAGTGGGTAGTGAGTTGCTGGTTCTGGAAGACGGCAGATTCATCCTGTATTACATGGCGGGTCCCATACCTAACGCCGGCGACAAGATAGGGGAGCTAGTCAGCATTGCTTAGGCTGATGGCGACGGGTGTAGTTGTCGCCATCCTTCTGTCCCGAATCCCCGGCTGGTGGGGGAACCCAGAGGTCCTTTATAAAATTATTCGCCCATGGCAGAAAGTAGTAGTAGTACAGACAGAATTCTAATTTCGCCGCCGGCGTTCAGATGTAAACGGGTCGAGAAAAAGACAGCAACTGAACTGCGACCCTCATGTGAGAGCCGTTCCGGCTAAACCGTGGTTACGGCAATTAACCAACAGATGGTGCGACAGTGCAACAGACGACGGCACGCGACATAACTATCCAGGCACAAAGGAGACGTAATATAATATAATTAACTCTCGCCGCGATGTTTTTACTAGTCGCGGGACATCCCCCTCCAAAAAGGCAACCTGGTTGCCCAAAAAATTCAAAACTGTTGACACACAGTCCAGAACTCCGGTCCTCTAGACCTTTACTTCCACGCACTTAGAAGAACTGACCACTTGGCCATATGGGAAAATCTCAGGATACTTACCGCACTTAGGAAAACAGAAGCTCTGAGAGAAAACGAAACAAGAGGAAGGAAGAAGTGGAGTGTGTATGCATGTGTGCCTGAATATGTATGTGTATGAATATGCGGTGCTGCATGCTGACTTTATCAGGGTCAGCATACAGCAATAAGAGATAGAAGGAGAAAAGAATATAGACGAGAATTTGGACCCAAGAGCTCTGACCTCCTAAGGCCTCCAAACCCACAAACTAAGAACACAAAAGCAATTACTAACCAGACCTATGACACTTCCATCCCCCCTCCGAGGTCTAAAAAAAACTCAACACACTTCGACCATCCCCACACGACCCTCTCCGCCATGCCATCCCCACGGGACCGCCCCTACACGTCACCCTCACTGGTGACCTCCACCTACTCCTACTGCTGCCACTCACATACACGTCCATAGGACCAAACAAGGTGTCACTAACCTTGATATGTGAGTGACCATACTACTACTGTCCACCTCGTGGACCGACCAGCCATATGCAGCAAAACAAGGCATCAACAATCCTTGACATATGACTGGCCCACATCCCTACACTAGGGCGGACGGACCCGATTAGCAAGGCAGAGAAGACCGCATCGAGGGCACGCGAACATCAATCCCATATCTCCATCGAATCACTAACTTTAATATGTGAGTAAGGGTGGCAACGGGCAACTTCTATACAGCCTGGCCTTCTCTCGCCAGGACGAGAGAGTCAAATGAAACAGGGGACATCTACCCAAGAATGCGGCCTGGACCAGACGATAACTCACTTAGGGGGTCTTTTATCATACACAATTCACCAAAAAAAATGTGAAGTCCCAAATACATCATGCCTTGAGGATAGGCTTAATTACGAAATTCTTGTAACAATCCCTGGCCAGAATTACTTCATTAACAAACACAACACCCACAATGTAACACAACACATCTCAACAACAGACAGGAAAGACTTGCTTCCGTGCAAGTGACCTCTGAGTTCCCTAGCGTCGCAAGGACTCGAGACACTAAATAAGCCGAGCAGCTCCCCTAACACCAGACAAAAAACAAACAACACTGGTAATAATTTAAGAATTAAGACAAAAACAACAACAACACATCATGTAACACCTCAAAAACCTCACAACCATATACCCAACAACGACATAAATATCAACATCACTAATTCAAAATGTCATACGATGTCTATTCCTTGCCATCGTCAATAACACTGACCATACAGCATCCAACAAGGTAATAAATCCGAGTACACCCAACTCGGGAACCATACACTCATTCATTTAACTCGATCTAAGTTCGCTTATATAAAAACCCCCCAGGACCTCCGGCAAGCTAAATAATCTCAATAATAAAAACATTCTAGGAAACCCGTGTGCGTGATCTGTACTCGTACCTGGTTTACAAATAGCCCGTACAAACACAATAAACATCATAATAAGAATGATAATGAAATACATACCATAAACTTAACACACACATCAAACACAACGTAAAACACAAACATCATTAATATTAATTATAGGACCCGCATTTATCAATTCATTTCCAAAAGACTGTCCCCCAAATTTTCAAGTCTTGTCACTCGATTAAACCACGCTCTGCTACCATTTGAGCGGCCTCATTGCCCCTTCTCAAGGTTTAAAAAAAAAAAAAAAAAATTTGACAAGGGGAAGGTGACCCGTAATTTTTAGAACTAGGCAGATGGCCTAGATGAAGCATAAAATCCACTGAGCCCATTGTGACAGGACTTGCAAATAAAAGTCAGGATTACATAACAACATTTATTTTTGCATAGATGATATAGCACAGTGTACAACAGATATACATATGTTTGTTTAAAGACAGAAATGTTCAGTTGTTCAGCATAAACCCTCATGAGGCACTCCACAATTCATCATCATAAATCAATACAATAATGAACAATACAGTATAAATAATAAATCAATTGCAACATTTTTACAACAAGCAATTATTCACACTTGAGTGAAGGAAGGAGAGAGACCAGCCATGATTAATCATTTGGGTTGTTGCTTTAAGATAACTCAGCAAAGGGATCAAGTTCAATTAATACGGCATATAATCATCACCACCAAGCCAATACATTGCTTTTTTAAAAACCTCCTTTTAGTTGACCTTAGGCCTTCCCTAGTTAGCACTCCTGGTAATGATCAATCATTGCTAAATCAATTCCTTTTTACAATGCCTACTGACAAATAATACTTATAATCTCATAATAACCCAACGGGTATACTAACAATCAGTGCTTGTACATTCGTAAATACCTTTTCAACATTAATCACTCGTGTATATAAATCTACTACAATCTTGATAAAATTAACAATCAATCAGCACCGCTTGAGTTCGCCCAGGCTGCAAGCATGCACACCCGATTGGACTGCGAAATAAAAAACGCTCAAATGAACCTAAATAAAATAAAGAAAAAGAAAGACAGCAAGGTAACACGAGAATTTACGAGTTTGAATGACTTTCGGATTGATATGGCGGACAGCATGAGCTGACCAGGCGTGATAATTCATGACACAGCACAAACAGTTAATCCAAGGAATTAAAGAATTTGAACAAAAAGAATGAAACAATCGCAGTGCACATGCCTGCTAGTCCGGCATACAATTATTGACTTATTAATAGTTTAGTAATCAGTGCCACTGAATTATGTGCGTGTACCAGTGGCGAAGCTAGTAGTTAATGAATGGGTAGGCAAAAGGCTTATCTTAAATTTTTTTGTAGAGTAGTTGAACCCGGCAAGTTTTTTTGCTTGCAAAATTGTCAATTGTCAACTACATGGTCTTTGAACAGCTGGTCACTCATCAATTCCTTCACAAATTGTTTTCAATAGCAATGGTGCTAAGAGAATTAAGTCTTTTGTTGGTCATGGTATTGCGCAAGTAGTTTTTTATTCTTTTCAAAGTAGCCTACTCATACTCCTTTCTGAAGAAGCCGTGGTTACAGGAAACATTAAAATCAAACGAATTAGTTTTCAAATATACACTGGTTCTAAGTCATTAAGAACTATAAAATGTAAAATCTTTGAGGGAACAAATGTTTTCCAGTATCTGAGAAAATGTTTTTAATTAATTTTCCAGTCTTTCACTATTGAAAAAGGGTATTTATTTATAAAGCTGTTCAATTTAGTAGAAGGAAAACTCTCTTTGTAAGAAATGAAGTGATTTGGATCCAACAACTCAACAAACTGGATACTTTCGAAATCACTGAACCGTGCCTCTAGCTGGATAATCAAAGTATCAAGAACTTCATAAGTTAACATTTTCAGCAGTTTCCTGTTACTGTCATCTATATTTACCTCACTGCTTATTTGGTAACATTTTTCAATGCAAGACGACACTGTGTTTTCTGACCTTATGTCCTTGAGGATAGCAGTAGTTTTCTTAATTTCAGTGTTGCACAGAATTATATCGGAGATAGTTTTGTGTTGCAGTAGAGAAAAGAGATGGTCAGTATAAACGAATATTTTCCTATAAAAACAATGTAAATGAAATGGGTCTTTTTGAGTAGGCCTATGTTAAACAATCCAGCAGCAGAATTGTATGAATCACTATCCCATGCTTCATCATTCTCATGGCGTATTTTGGAGGGCAAATGAAATGTTTAAGGGAATTTTTGACTTAATGTAACGGCGTCTCATGACGTAACACCTATTGGGTGTATAGAAGCGTGCGTATTTAGCACGATAGAATCACATGTTGTGTAATTAAAGATGTTATTAAAAGGTAATGTTATTTGGTAAACATTTCAAGCAAGAGTTATTATTTCAAATAACACATTCCGCTACTTCAAGTTTCGCTTAAACGAATTCTGGCCTTAAGGTAAGTAAAATTTCATTGCTTGTAATGATGGCGCCCAGAACAAAAGTTGAATAAAATTATTGATATTACATAGTAAGATTTATTGGTCAGTAATAAAATAATATAACATTGGCGCTTTCCGACCAGGGACACTACTTAAAATTTTATTTTATGTGGGGTAAGCCTACGGTAAGTAGCGGACAGTTATCTGAAATAATAGATATAATTTTAACATAACCTATCTTCTACGAGGTTATGTTATAAGATTATATGCATGCGTGCTTATAAATAAGCAAAATGAATAATGAGATTAGTGCAATGATGCAATTACTGTTAAAGTTAGATGAGCAAAAAATTGATTCTAATGTTAAATATACTAACTTGAATGACAAATTTGATGAACAGAGTGTAAGATTCGATAATTTTGATAAACAATCTAACGAGCAGAAAAATGAAATCAGAAATAGTTTTGATGTAAAGTTTGATGAATTAAAGACTGAAATTAAAAAACGTAATGATAATTTTGATAAACAATGTGACGAAGTGATTAAAAGGTTAGATGAGAGGTTAATTCAAATAAAGAATCAGAAAGTAAGTAACAGTGAAAATACGACAAAAAACAAAGTGCTAATCAATAAGGTGAGTAACAATGATAATTTGAATAATGAGTTTACATGTAGTAACAATGATATAATTAAGAATATGGTGTTAGAAAATGATGATGAGAATATTGGGAGTGATAATGAGATGTTTGTGTGTGTTGAGTCAGAGAGAGAGCTGAGAGAAAGTATATTTGTAAAAGGGGTGCAGGGGGTAGAATTTTCCTTTGATGTTGTGGTAGGGGGTGAAGTTAAGTCTTCACGTATTTTTAATAAGGACGAGAGTTCCTTAGATTTATATTTGGGAGACGAAAGGTCTACAAATAGAGTTCCTTGGTGTTTTTGTGTACCTCATAGGTGGTGCAGTAATTATGAGTTAATGACCCCTGCATATTTGGAAAGAGAGAGTATAGTTTTGTAACGGTACAGAATTGTGTGCCGCCCCAGTTTTAATTTTAATCCAGTAATTCAGTGATTAATAAATTGTTAATTTTCACCTGTGAGTAGCCCCAGTACAGCAATGCACATACAGTTAGCCTAAACAATTGCCCAGACGTATTGCGTAACCGCCCAGCAGCAGGCTTTTTGTGAATCACAGTCTGCAGTGTGTCATTAGAGAGTGAACAACAGACAGCCAGCATCAGACAGTTAAAGTTTGTGAATTCAAAAACGTGGCCTCGGGTTTACAAGATAGGCCGTTAAAACAAATCCAGCCTATCTAATAACGTGTAAAAACTTAACTTTTAAATAAAAGTGTATAACCAATAGCGCGGCCAACTTAACGAGCTAAGTGTTCGAAAATTTATGTCGGCTGACAAAATAAAAAGAAAGGTTATTCTAAAGTGGAGTAAAATAATAGTGGCGCATCAACCTAATATGAAATAATCAATAACAGTACCGCGGTTAAACAGTGTCAAAAACTAATTTATGGTGTGTTAAACAGTGCATTCACAGCAGAGGTGCAAAACAGTGGAGTTCTTCAGACGTTAAGTATTAACTGAGTTTTAACCAAGATTATTTTACCTTTTTCCCCAGAGTATAATTCAACATAAATAAATTGTAAATCTAAAATGTACATCAGAGATCTCGAAGTGGGGTTTAAATAGAACGACAAAATCAAAGAACGAATGTGTGTGTGTGTGTGTAGCTAAATCACGTATTGGTTCATTGCAAAAAATAAATAGTTGTGGTATACCATAGTTCTCATAAGCTAGTTCATTAAGAAATATTCATTTTGCCATTTTGTTTGATTTTCACAAATTGTTAAGCATTCAACAAGTATTTAATCTAAATGTCATGAAACGGAGACAAAGTAGTTATTTTGCATAATAAACCAGAGGCAATTTGTTTTAGCACAAACGGTGTATTTGATCTTTGACCATATCAAATCCAAATAATCCTTTTTGCAGCAGTTTCGTCTGAACGACTCTTGGACCCTAATCCGAAGGTAAGAGAAAGATATTATAATATATTGGCAATTAATTAATATTGTCTCAGTGGCGCCCGAACAGGGACTCGAGTGTAGGCTTTATAACCTATATCCGCCAGACCTAACCAAGCTGCAGAACAGGTTATTTGGAAGTGAGGGTGTGGTTAGAACGCTTTTAGACTGTAGAGAGTAAATTTACTAAAGTAAAACTAATTTAAATAAATTAGATTAATTAATTATTTAATTAAACATAAGTTCATAATGGAAAACACTATTGATTTAACTTGGTTTCGTGAGACAATGGGGGAGATAAAACAAATGTTTAATGATGATAATAAGAGATTTGATGCTAATGATGATTTTTTGCGTAAAAGTGTGAGTGAATTAAGGGACGATATTAATAATCGTTTTGACATGAGTGATACCAAGTTCAATGAACAAAATAAGAAATTGGATGCTTTAAATAAACGCTTTGACATAAATAATGTTAAATTTGAACAATATAAAGAACAGAATATGAGATGTGAAAATATAATAAATGTAAAGCTTGACGAATTAACCAATTCATTGTGTAGTATTGATGTACGAATTAACGAAATATGTAGTGAAATAAAAAGAGTAACAGGTGAGTTAAGAGAGAGTGTGTGTGTGGTAGACAATAAATATGAAAACACGGTATCAAAAAGTGGTACAGCAAATAGTAGTAGTGACCTTGAGGATAAAAATATAGTTGATCATAATGAGAGGGAGTGTGAAGATAGTTTAAATGAAGAGAGTGTACAGAGGGTAGAATTTTCCCGTGATGTGGTTGTGGGTGAAGAAAATGCTTCACTAGTATTGTTGGAGGACAAAGGTTCCTCCTTAGTTTTTGTAAAAGACAAAAGGTCTTTGAATTATTTTTTTGTATCTGGTAAAGCCAGACGTTGTAATAATGTTGTGTTGCCCTCTGTATGGAATGAGAATGTGAACTGTTGTGAGAAATATTGTAATGAGAGAATTAGAGAGAGAGAAACAGAAATATTTAAGTTAAATAGAGATTATGAAGAGTTGAGAGAGAATATGAACATTAAGAGAATTATAGTAAACACCGAGTATATTGTAGTTGATGATGACAAATATTTACCTGTTGGGAGAGTTAATGTACCTGTAGTAGTAGAATATGATAATAATGATGTAATGGTAATAACAAAAAACACTGACGGAGACTTTACAAAAAATACTGATGTCGACTTGATTTATGATAAGATAATTTTGGGGGGTAACCCTATAAATTATTGTTTTGGTACAATGAAAAAAATTAGTTCTAGTGGTTATAAAACAAAAAATAACCATACGTGGAGTATCAATGATATTGAAAACTGTTATGTGAAACCCAAACTAATTTTTGACGATGGAGGTTGAACTAAAAAAGCAATGTATGGACATATTAAATACTTTAATATATGGTAATGACCTTGCTGAATTTAGGTATTGATGTGTGGTATATAAGAAAATTAGTACGGAAATCTGTAAATAAATGTATTGTGTTAATGTTATTTTGCTGCAGTGTACAATATAGCTTATAGGTAACGTATGTTTGTAATATGAACAAATAGCATAATAATATTGAAGTCTATTTTGTATGATGTGTGTATATTAAAAATGTTTTAAATAATAAGTACAGCTAAATTGTTTTGAGTGGAGGTTATTAAATAATTGTCAAGTTAAACAAATAATTTAAAAGGGTTAATTTTATTAATGAAGCAAAATTCTGGTTTGAACTGTAATAAATAGACTTTGACATATGTTAACATTAAAAGATTTATAGAAATAAAAAATTTGTAGGAAGTATATATGTCAGTATATGATGTAACTATGAATGTTGAAACTGAAGAGTGTTTATTAAAACAGTCTGGCATATAACTGTTTATGTAACAGGTGTGCTGTATGTTGTGACTAATGTCTACAGTCACACTTGGTGACAATAACAAAAATGTTGTATTCTGCTGAATTATTGCCAGTAGGAAAATCCTATTATGAAATAAAAAGAAACATCTGATGTGATGGAATGCAGGTAATATTTTTGTAGGGTCTTTTTGTAAAATGTAATTAAAACAAATGAAATTGTTTCGAACAAATAAGATTGAATTAATGAACTCAGAGTTTGAGAAATTAAATATAATTAAATTAATTTGGTAATTAAATTAATTGGAAAGATGATTTTAATAATAAATTTAAATTTATTCTGATTCAAATTTCAAATGTAATTGTTAAATAAATGAAAGATGTACTTTATTTAAAAGTGAAAACTAAAGTAAATTTTGTGTAAATGCAATTCTGTATAATTAATGTGTCATTTTAACTGGAACCTATATGTACTATTGTATATGTATTGTGTAAACCTATATTGTTTTATTAACACTATGTTCTAGGGTTAAGAGATATTCTATAATATGAAATGAGCCAGTACGTTGTCAATGAACCAGTACGGCTAAGAGGAAACAAATCAGTTGCGGGATATGGAGTAATGGAAGGCCGTTTATTAAATTTTAAGTGAATGTTTCAAAGTCAGGCGATACTGTGGTGGGTATCTGTCCGAGCTTATGGTGGTGGGATCTTGAGTAGAGAAGTCCCGTAAGATCGGATGGGTGCTGCTGCAGTCGCCAGACTAGGGGGGTAAGAACCCATGATTTTCGTAGAGTGCTTAGGGGGGTTGCGGTGCCAGATCCTCACTGATCCTCTCAGTTTTAGGCAATAAGAGTTTGAATGCTTTGGCTTTCAACCTCTTATTGGGGGGGGGTATTGTAACGGTACAGAATTGTGTGCCGCCCCAGTTTTAATTTTAATCCAGTAATTCAGTGATTAATAAATTGTTAATTTTCACCTGTGAGTAGCCCCAGTACAGCAATGCACATACAGTTAGCCTAAACAATTGCCCAGACGTATTGCGTAACCGCCTAGCAGCAGGCTTTTTGTGAATCACAGTCTGCAGTGTGTCATTAGAGAGTGAACAACAGACAGCCAGCATCAGACAGTTAAAGTTTGTGAATTCAAAAACGTGGCCTCGGGTTTACAAGATAGGCCGTTAAAACAAATCCGGCCTATCTAGTAACGTGTAAAAACTTAACTTTTAAATAAAAGTGTATAACCAATAGCGCGGCCAACTTAACGAGCTAAGTGTTCGAAAATTTATGTCGGCCGACAAAATAAAAAGAAAGGTTATTCTAAAGTGGAGTAAAATAATAGTGGCGCATCAACCTAATATGAAATAATCAATAACAGTACCGCGGTTAAACAGTGTCAAAAACTAATTTATGGTGTGTTAAACAGTGCATTCACAGCAGAGGTGCAAAACAGTGGAGTTCTTCAGACGTTAAGTATTAACTGAGTTTTAACCAAGATTATTTTACCTTTTTCCCCAGAGTATAATTCAACATAAATAAATTGTAAATCTAAAATGTACATCAGAGATCTCGAAGTGGGGTTTAAATAGAACGACAAAATCAAAGAACGAGTGTGTGTGTGTGTGTAGCTAAATCACGTATTGGTTCATTGCAAAAAATAAATAGTCGTGGTATACCATAGTTCTCATAAGCTAGTTCATTAAGAAATATTCATTTTGCCATTTTGTTTGATTTTCACAAATTGTTAAGCATTCAACAAGTATTTAATCTAAATGTCATGAAACGGAGACAAAGTAGTTATTTTGCATAATAAACCAGAGGCAATTTGTTTTAGCACAAACGGTGTATTTGATCTTTGACCATATCAAATCCAAATAATCCTTTTTGCAGCAGTTTCGTCTGAACGACTCTTGGACCCTAATCCGAAGGTAAGAGAAAGATATTATAATATATTGGCAATTAATTAATATTGTCTCAGTTTGGTGTTATGGTGAGAAATATATTGAGAAAGAGAGTAATAGAAATTTTTAAGATAAATAGAAAGTATGGAGAATTGGTAGAAAGGTTAGGAGTAGAGATGGTGGATGATTATAGTGAATACTTACCTTATAGTGAAATTGAGATAGTAATAACAGTAGATGGTGATAATAATGATAACAGTCACTTACCTTGGGTAGTAATGGGTGTCGTAGTAGATAAGTATGATGACTATATGACTAACATGATTATAACAGATAATACTGAGGTAGACAGAACCATACCCGATTGTGACATGGTATATGCTAAATTAATAAGGAATACACCTATTAATATTAACGAGATAGTGGAAAAATATAAAAATGTAAACAAATATTATATTGATAATAAGAATAATTTCATTTCTTTACTAAAAAATAAGTTCTATACACCTAAGATTCTATACACCTATAACTGTTATTCAATGATGGAGGATAGATTGTTTTATTGTGTAATGAACATTTAATATATGTGAACAGTGATTTTGAAATGGACTGCATATGAACTGATTTTGATCAATGATAAAATAACAAGTTGAATTGTATATTTTTTTTTGTGTATTAATGTCAATGTATTTATGTATTTTTGATGTTGTGCATTACAGGTAACTTTTATATACACCAGGTATGTAACAGTAAATTACAGTTTAATTGTTTTAATAATTAACAATTAACATGTTTTTGTTTTAACTAAACAAGTGAAATTTAATTAATTAAATTAAATACTTGAAAATTAATCACTTAATTAATGTGGTATAAATTAAAGTTTGTATAAGGAAGTTAAATTATTAATTTGTGATGAAGAAAATTTCTAATGAATAATAAATGCTTAAGTAAAAATATATATTTGAATATTGAGATGTACTGTTATGAGTAGGTGAGAGATGAATTTTCTAATGCAATTGTCAATGATTACAGTAAGGTAAAGTGTTTAAAAGGGGATAGAGCCTGGGTGTAGATAAAGGCATATGAGTTAGTTAATAAAAGTTAATGGGAGTTAGATAGATAAGAATTTTGAAGAAAATAAAATATAAAGAGAGTATTAGATATTTTAGGGACACAGTAGTTAGTGATTATTTGTAGAGGTGAGTAAAGTAAAGGTTAAACATATATTTGTTGATAATGATATTTTGTAGTGGTGGTGAGGTGATAAGGAGTGGCCAATGTATAGCGTTGTGGCAGGTAATAGCGTAGTTTAAGGGAGTGTTTGCCGATATTTTGGAAGGGCAAAAAATTATGAATGTATATAGCCAGGTAGGGAACACCCATCCGAATACAAAAACGAGCGGTGCCATAGGATTTAAAATGGAATTAGTGAAGGTGTTTATAATTGAGAAATTGGTGTCATGATAGGTAAATCTGGTTGTTAGTAGCGGTTAGTAGGAAGAAAGGTGAGTAAGATTATAAATGTTAGTGCCGATATAATAAGTCAAATCATAGTGAATACAGGAGTCACCCAGACTAATCCAGGATAAAGATGTGGAAGAAAATTCATAGATCCAGGAAGAGGTAGAAAATTCATAGAAAGGTAATAAGAAATGAAATAATAATAATGTAAAATGAATATTAATAATAAATTTGAAATTGTGAAGAATTAAACAATAAATAATTGTTGGTTAATTAATAAAAGTTTACTAATTAAAATTATTATTAGTTATAATAATTATTATAATTCAAATAAATTGTTATAATTTGATACGCATCTTTGGATTATATGTTTCATTTATATAAAAATTTGTGTTTCTTCTATAATTATATTGATTATGAAAACAGAAAAGGGTTAATTATTATCGATGGGAATCGAAAAGATTTTATAATGTTAAGGATAGTCAATGAAGAGAATGGCACTTATATATAATTCTTGTTGATTTGAAGCAAACCCAGTGCTTCTTAACGCAAACCAGCACATAGCTAAGGGGAAACAGATCAGTTAGGGATATAGTATTATACCAAGCCACTATTTTGATATTTTTGATTTATTGTTTCAGTGTTTGGTGATGTTGTGATGGCGGTCCTGAGCTGGCCAGCGCGTCAGAGCAGGAGCGTTACGCGCCTGACTGGCCTTATGGTGTTGGGATCTCGAAGGAGAAGTCCAGTAAGGTCATACAGGTACTGTCATCATCATCGGACCACGGGTGAGTTATTGTATTTCTTTTCATATAAATAGTAAGGGGGTTGTGGCGTCATATCCTAGCAGATCCCTTTAGGAAGTACGAATGTGTCAATGAAAGTCTTTATGCTTCGGCATAAAATCTTTCATTGAGGGGGTTTTGTGACGGTACAATTCTGGTACCCTAATATATTTGTAAACCTATGGTTCCAAACATAATTATTGTATTTTATTTTATAACAATTTTTAATAATAATAATTTTATTTTGTATTCCCTATAAAAGTTTGGTGAGAATTGTCAACAACGCAATATTAAGTTAACAGGATTTATGTCGAATTCAGTGGAAAATTACAAATGTAACAAAAAACTGTTTGTCACGATAACAAGTAAACAAGACCAACCCATGATTACGTCAGACGAAAGAATGCAAGGCGCATTGTATTCAACTAGGCTGGGCCATTGAACAAAGAACCAGTGACGTCGTTGTTGCCCCACCTCTGCCATGCACAGTGGTGAAACAGTGTCATTTTTCGTCCGGACAGTGAACCGTGCCGGCCGGCGTATTCACTAAGTGTGGTATTACACCACCAAAAGTGTATTAATAACAGTGGTACATTAACCAATTTTGAGTTAGAACATCGGCAGAGTGTAATTCACGAAGCGACGCCAAAAAATCTGGCAAAAGTGTGATCCAGGGGGGATGCTACAATAGAGAGCGTGTGCCCGAAGACGATGTGACAGTCCAGAATCAAAGAATTCGAGGTGTTCGATGTCCTACACAAAAGTGCAGCTAAGTACAATTGGCTACAACAAATTTTAATATTCAAAATTATAAATGACCATTTAATTCATTAAAATAACAAAACTAACTTTTTATAATGAGCTCATAATAATTGTACCAGAGAGTGAGAGAGAGAGAGAAAAAGAGTGGATGATCAAATATTATTAACAAATGCTGGGTTGTGACAAGTTATACGTAAATTTATACATATATATATATATATATATATGTGTGTGTTTAACATTGTAGCATTTTAACATTTTAATATTATGTATTTTGGAGGGCAAATGAAATGTTTAAGGGAATTTTTGACTTAATGTAACGGCGTCTCATGACGTAACACCTATAGGGTGTACAGAAGCGTGCGTATTTCGCACGATAGAATCACATGTTGTGTAATTAAAGATGTTATTAAAAGGTAATGTCATTTGGTAAACATTTCAAGCAAGAGTTATTTTTTCAAATAACACATTCCGCTACTTCGAGTTTCACTTAAACTTATTCTGGCCTTAAGGTAAGTAAAATTTCATTGCTTGTAATGATGGCGCCCGGAACAAAAGTTGAATAAAATTATTGATATTACAGAGTAAGATTTATTGGTCAGTAATAAAATAATATAACACAATAAAGTACACTACCTTACATTAATTGTACTTAGATAATATAATGTATAATTATAATTTGTTCCTGAAGTGTGGTAAAGTGTGTTTCAAAAGTTCGTAATTTTCATACAGGTTATTTTTCTAGTTAACATAAACTTAGTGTTTTATTTTTTTTATTAATCTTTGAAAGAAATAATATCATCAGTTTATAGTGAGAGTTCAGATTGTTGTGAGAAAAATTTAAAGAGAATTTAATTCAGAAATTCGGGTAATTTAGCAATACTTATCAAATCAGTCGACTTGAGGTGAACTGTTATTCAGTTGAAATGGGTTGGGGTCTTCAATCGTCATCAATCTTCAATAATCTTGGGACTTAAGTACGTCTAGCATCTTTTTCATATTAGTTGTTGAAATTTATTAATTTAGAATTTGTTAAATTGGTCCTGGGCAGCAGTTGAATGTTCTAGTCCTTCACCAGCTTCTTACGTCTTCATCTTTTCGACTTTGAATTACTTTTTAAACGTTTTATATTAAAATTTTGGTCATTCACGGCTTGGCGTCTATTCCTGATGCGCGTCACTTATGGAATAATAGGTTTTAACGGAAAATTCGTAACCAACGTTCCGTTGTCATGGTAACTAATAGCTTCTGATTGGCTTAGCTTGACTTAAGCCCATTGTTATCATATTATCACTACTGTTCGTATTTTCTTTCAAAGATCATTTTGACATCCCACAAAGCTAGGTTTTGCTAATGTATTATTTTTAGACCATGATTTGGATATTATGTAATTACATTTCTTTCTTATTTTAAGTCCTTAATTTAACATTTATCTTTTAATATGATTCACTAATTATCCTTGACTAGTTGCTTGCCTTGGATTTGCTAATATTCTTGTTAATTTTTTACAATTTGTAGTTATTTGTTTTTTACAGTTAGGCATTTCATAGG
The DNA here is from genome assembly GCA_034769895.1 of Magicicada septendecula. Taxonomy (NCBI): domain Eukaryota; kingdom Metazoa; phylum Arthropoda; class Insecta; order Hemiptera; family Cicadidae; genus Magicicada; species Magicicada septendecula. The sequence continues at coordinate 296,275,231 of CM068373.1, read as the reverse complement.
CCTAAGTAGTAATTGGCTATATTTACTTATTTTATACAAATTACATTTTAACTTACCCTCATACATGTTTTGTTTTGATATTATAAATGATTTGTTTACTTGTTGATGTGTTTTGGATCTGTTTTTATAATAATTGTATGTTCCCATTAGTTTCTATATTACAGTTTGTTTATTATTTCCTAACTGCCCTTCCATTATTAGATGTGTATTAATTTATCTTTTTATTTATTTATTTTGCCAGTGTTTATAATTTGGCAATTATTTACTATTCTCTATAAAATATAATATAACATTTAGGTTTATGGTCTGTGTAATCCCTTCAGCCATATTCCTATTCATAGACTTAATCAAACAATTCTTTAACAGCTATTATGCAATGTTTGTTTACAATTTGTTTCATTCTTAATTATTTTTTGTGTGATAAACATCATCACACCATTCAAATTTCCTTAACTGACTATCCCTTAGAACATAGGGTGTTTATTGATTTTGCTTTTATTTTATTTTCTATATTTTATATTAACTTTACTCTCTAGCCATGGTAACACTAACTTGTGACCTTCCATGGGATTCCTCCCCTGAATACTATTGTATCCTTCATTTACAATTAATCTTATTACTATCATTAAATACCATCATTAACAAAATTCTTAATTAATAATACTGTTCACCATTAAACCATTAGTGTTCATCACAGATTTATTAAGTGTTTATACCTACCACTAGGGTTTCTAATTATTTTGGGGTTTTACACTTTCACTTTTCACTTCTTATCTTTTATTTAAGTGTTATTAGTGGGTAATCCCTAACATTACATTCTCTTTGTCACTTATTTATGTTTACTATCTCACTATCTCTCTCTTTACAAAGGTTATTTCTATTATTAATAAGTTCATGTCCTTATAGAGTTCTTTATTACATTTAAACTCTATTTCTTTGGTTAGTGTACTTTTAGTTTTTTCATTACTTTATCGGGTTTTATCAATTATCATTTACAATTATACTAATAACTATCTTTTACATTTGTTATTTATTTGTTTCTTTTTCATTATTATATTTGAGTGTAACATTTCTCCTTTTCTGTTCCATATTATTTGTTTATGTGTTTTCCTTTCTTCTCATTTTATTTTATTTATACTTGGTTTGTTTCATTTTCATTTTCCTTCTTCTTCGATTTCATTTTAATTCATTTTATTTTGGTTTTCCCCTTCTCATTTGGTTTCATTTTATTTGGTTTATCTATTGATTCAATCACTTGGGTTGGGTCATGTAGTCGTTTGTCGCGTCATCGTCATTTTATTTTCTTTAGTTTAAACATTTTATATAGTTGATTCATCATTTTTTCCCTGGTATTGGGGTGGCTTATTTGTGTTGTAACATAATGCCTCTCCTTCAAAATTGATCATTTTGGTAAAACACTAGCATAGTTTTTTATGAAATTATCAGTTATATATAATTTTTCCTTTTTCTTCTTGTTTATTTCTTCTCTCTTGTTTCTCTTCTTACTTGTTTCACTCCTTTGTATTTAGATCTGTTTTTATTTATTTCCATTAGTGCGTTCTCCCTGTTGTATAATTTTTTCCTTAACTTTTAGTAGCTGGTTCCTTCCATTACTACCATTTTTTCTGAGACCAGAGGAACATCATCTCTGCTCAGTTAATTGATTGCTGGACCTATTCTCAGTCAATCTTAAATACCTCTTTGTCATCTTGTGACTTTCATTAATAATATTTTGGGGATTGTCCACTTTATGGGGTTTTTTTTTTAGATCATTTTAACCGTTTACTCATTCTTCCTTCCACTGTACCTTTGCTATATTCTGTTATCTACTCATACAGTTGATTGTTTTTTATTTATTTAGTTGTTAATTTCATTATTTCTAACTTTTCATTAGTTTGTTTTTCTTTCCTTCTTGTGATCATTTTAATTATTTTAGACATCTTTTTTCTCTTTCTTGGTTGATTACCATTATTTTGCTTTAGCCATTTGCTGTATATTTGCTTTATACATTTTTTTTTCTTATACCAGTTCATTTTTTTTTCTGAATACTCTATATTCTTTATAATTTTAGTTATTTGTCTTAGCAGTTCTTGCTTGATTTTATTTTTGTTTATTTTGTTTTGTCTCAAATATTATTCTAAATAATTTTTGTAAGTTTGTTGTTCTTACTTTTTAGAAATTTTGTGTAACTTATTCCTTTATTTTATACATATATTTTTTTCTTTATATGTTATTTAAATATTATTGTAAGGTGATCTTACTTTGTAGGAATTTTGGTAACTTATTCCTTCATTTTATATTTTGCCTCATATGTCATCGAAATATTATTGTAAGTTGATCTTACACCTTTTGAATTTGGTAAATTCGTAATTTGTTTATTATGGTTTATGTTTCCTCGTAAAACTTTTTTATAGAAACTTGATTATACACTCCTTTCATCTTTTTTGTTGTTATATTGCTTATTTTGTATGTATTGTTGCCATTGTCCCTTGTTATTACATAGGGTCCTATGTATAATAATAATAGTTTCTTGGCTATACCTTCAAGTGTACTAGGTAGTTCACAATTTTTGATTAATACCTTTTCTCCTTCGTTATATTTAATTATTTTGGTCTGGTTTTGAGAATATTTAGTTTTTTGTTTCTCTATTTTCTCTATGATTCGGTTGTAACATTTATTTTCTTCATACGGGTCTTCTGGGTTGGTTGGAAAGTCTATTAACTCCTGTATCTCTCGATGTGGTTTTCTTCCAAACATCACTGAATATGGTGTGTTTTCAATGAAATGGTGGTAACTTATATTCAAAAATTCTTCAGTTGAAGTTACATATTTTTGCCAATCTTTTTGATTATCATGGCAGTACGTTCTTAAAATGCGTCCCACCTCTCTCAATACTCTCTCTGCGGGATTACTGCTTGGGTGGTATACGGATGTTTTATGTTTTATTTTAATAAAACGGATGTTAATTTTAATAATTCCATCTCTCCACTTTCTCCCTTTAAATTGTGTTCCGTGGTCTGTTATTATCGTATATGGTTTTCCAATTTCTTTTATGTATTTGTTTTTTATGATTTCTAATATTTTTTTTGTTGTTGCTCTGTTTATAGCGTATAACTTGGTGTAATGGTCCACCAGAATCACTATGAACTTGAATCTATGTCTCCCTCCGCTACGTGGGAATGGTCCACATATGTCAAGAAACACTTTTTCCAGTTTGGTCTTTGATGTGATGGGTATCATCATTCCGTCTTTTCTTTCATTATTGGTTTTGACCATTTGGCATATTGTGCATGTTTTAATGTTTTTATTTATTTTTCTAGTTATACTTTTAATGAATAGTTCTTCTTCTAACCCTTTAACCATTTTTAATGTTCCCATGTGTCCGTATCTGACATGGTAGTCTTTAATTATTTTGTTTTCTAGAGAATTTGGAACTACTAGTTTCCATGTTCCTTGATTCTTTTTTGTTTTAATGAACAATACATCGTTGTGTAGGCAGTAAAAGTTGTTAATAATTTCTTCGGATTCCATCAGTCTCCTTCGTATGTTTGCTAATTGGGTATCTTGCTTCTGGTGTAGTACTATCTCATTTACAATTTCTTCCAGGTCCTTCCTATCCTTTAATATATAATACACCTTGGCGATTTTCTCCTTTTCTCCTTCAAATGTCTGGTTTTCTACATTTATTCTGGACAATATATCCGCTGCTATGTTCTTCCGGCCTGGAATATACTCCCACGTGATGTGGTACTCTTGCAAAGCGAGGATCCAACGGGTAAGTCTACCATGACTCAATTTGCATTGTTTGAGAAATGATATTGACTTATGGTCGCTTCTGACTGTAACGTGGTACCCTAAGATGTAGGTTCTAAATTTTCCGCACGCAAACTCTATGCTGAGCAGCTCCTTTTCTGTAACGTTGTAGTTACGCTCGCAACTGTTTAATACTTTGCTGGCAAAGCTGATGACCAGATGGTGTCCTTCCTTATCTTCTTGGTACAGTTCAGCGCCCAGACTGACGTCACTGGCGTCGCAATTCAAATAGAAGGGTTGTTCAAAGTTGGGGTGATGCAGCATTACTGTTTCTAGGAATTTTTGTTTAATGAGTGTCAGTACTTCATTTTGCCCATTTCCCCAGGTCCACTTGTCTTTTGCTGAGAGTTGTTTGGAAAATTTTGCGGTAAGATAAGAGTAATTATTTTGAAATTTCCTGTAATAATTGCATATACCTAAGAAGGATTGCAACTGCTTCTTATTTATAGGTGTGGGGAATTTCTGAATGGCTTCTACCTTTTCTTGGGATGGAGATATTCCCTGCTCTGTTAGGTTAAATCCCAGGAATTTTACTTCTTTTGCTATGAACTTTGACTTATCCAGCTTTAGAGTTATGTTGTTATTGGAGAGTTTTTTCAACACTTGTTCGATTCGTGCACAGTGTTCGTCCCAGTCTGATGATGTTATTAGTAGGTCATCCACATATACTGTTGTGAACTGCAGACCCTCTTGACCGAAGACTTGGTCCATGCACTTTATGAGCACTGCGACGGAGTTGATGAGGCCGAAAGGTAACCTCTTAAACTGGTAATTCCTCCCGTCGAAGATAAACGCCATATACTGTCTACTATGTGGGTGCAGCTCCACCTGCCAGTACCCACATACGGTATCCCAGGTACTAATGTATTTTGTTCCATGAAACTTTTTTAAAATCTCTTCAATTTTCCCTGGCGAAGTTCGGTCGTTGATAATCATTTTGTTGATCTCCCGGGCGTCTGAGCAGATCCGGACTGTACCACTCTTTTTGGGTATAGCTACTATGGGGCTTGTGTATGGAGATTGGCTATACTCAATGATGTCCTCCTCCATCATTCTGTTTATTTCCGCTCTGACTTCGTTTTTCAGGGAGTATGCTATGGGGTGAAACAATATTAATTAATTGACAATATATTATAATATCTTTCTCTTACCTTCGGATTAGGGTCCAAGAGTCGTTCAGACGAAACTGCTGCAGAAAGGATTATTTGGATTTGATATGGTCAAAGATCAAATAGACAGTTTGTGCTAAAACAAATTGCCTCTGGTTTATTATGCAAAATAACTACTTCGTATCTCTTTTATGACTTTTAAATTTCTTATTTCTTTTCGTTAGATTAAATACTTGTTGAATGAGTAACAATTTGTAAAATCAAACATAGTAACAAAATATTTCTTAATTAACTAGCTTATGACAACTATGGTATACCACAACTATTTATTTTTAACAATGAATAAATAAACCTCCGCTCAACAGTCCGTTAAGGACCAAGGCGTACCGCGCGGCTTTTGTGTTAGTGTGACGGTGTATGGCTAGTACTACGCGCCACCAGCCGCTAGTTGCGGTATTCACAGCCAGGAGGCGGCGCTGTTATCTCAGCGCCTACTCAGTTTGCCTCACGACGCTGAGTGCACGCCGTACGGAACCTCCACCGGGAATTGAACCCGGGACCACGAGCGCATCAATCGCCCGCGTTAGCCACTAGACCACCTGGAGGCTCTTAACAATGAACCAATACGTAATTTAGCCACACACGCACACACATTCGTTCTATTTAAACCCCACTTTGAGATCTCTGATGTACATTTAAGATTTACAATTTATTTATGCTGAATTATACTCTGTAGGAAAAGGTAAGATGATATTGGTTAAAACTCAGTTAATACTTAACGTCTGAAGAACTCCGCTGTTTTGCACCTCTGCTGTGAATGCACTGTTTAACACACCATAAATTAGTTTTGACACTGTTTAACCGCGGTACTGTTATTGATTATTTCATATTAGGTTTATGCGCCACTATTATTTTACTCCACTTTAGAATAACCTTTCTTTTTATTTTGTCGGCCTGGCCGCGCGTTCTTGGTTATACACTTTTTACTTATTGTACTTTAAAAGATAGGCCGGATTAATTTTACGGCCTATCTTGCACCCGAGGCCACTGTTTAATTTTAAACCACAACTTTTCTGTCTGATGCTGGCTGTCTGTTGTTCACTCTCTAATGACACACTGCAGACTGGGTTTCACACAAGCCTGCTGCTGGGCGGTTACGCAATACGTCTGGCAATTGTTTAGGCTAACTGTATGTATGTTGCACTGGGGCTCCCCACAGGTGAAAGTCTGGCAATTTGGAAAGTGATTGAATTGATGATTTGAATTAATATAAAATTAAACTGGGGAGGCTCACAATTCTGTACCGTTACAATACCCCCCCAATAAGAGGTTGAAAGCCGAGGCGTTCAAACTCTTATTGCCTAAAACTGAGAGGATCAGTGAGGATATGGCGCCGCAACCCCCCTGAACACTCTACTACAAGCATGGGTTCTTACCCCCCTAGTCTGGCGACTGTGGCAGCACCCATCCGACCTTACGGGACTTCTCTACCCGAGATCCCACCACCATAAGCTCTGACAGATGCCCGCACCCGTATCGCCTGACTTTGAAACATTCAATTAAAAAATCGACAAGCAGCCTTCCATTACTCCATATCCCACAACAGATTTGTTTCCTCTTAGCCGTACTGGTTCATTGACAACGTACTGGCTCATTTTATATTATAGACCCTAAAAAATAGTGTTAATAAAACAATATAGGTTATACACAATACAATGGTACATATAAATCCGGTCAAATTAAAGAACGTTACCCATACACTGTTACCCTCCAAAATAATACATAGATTATACAAGGTATCCTTACTACTATATATATATAGGACAAAAAATTCATGTCATATGAAAAATCTATATGGACAGTAATATACACATCTTATTTTCCAAACACTATCTCATCTTAAACGTCCTTTCAAATTTTTAGTTTAACTGGATATTTTAATCATTATGGTTTTTATCAATTATTTATCTTGCAATCAAAATTCAGATCAAAATAGATTTGGAGTCATTATCAAAAATTATCTTTTGAATTTATTTAATTACCTTTCATTAACTTTAATTCATACTGTTTTAATTACCAATTTCAAAATTAATTACACTTCTCAAAATGATCCGACATGAAAACATTCCATACGTTATTCAAAAATTTTACCTTCATTTCTTGACAGCTGGTATTTCTTTTTATTTCATAATAGGGTTTTCTACTGGCCATGATTCAGCAGACTACAACATTTTTTGTTATTGTCAGCTCAGCTTCAACACCTCTGGCTGTAAACATTAGTCAAAACATACAGCACACCTGTTTACATAAACAGTTATATGCCAGACTGTTTTAATAAACACTGTTATACACACTCCTTCAGTCTAAACATTCTGCTTACCTCACCTCTAACACCTGTACTGGACTTTTCAGTTTTTATAAATCTTTTAGTTAACATAATTATCTCTTAAATTTTTTATTCCAATTCGGATCAGATATAATTTTAATGCACCACAATTACTTTAATAGCATTTTACTAAAAACATTTTAACTTTAGTTATATTATTTGAAACACTTTGAATATAACTACACAATACAAAATTGGCGTCATTATTACCTCCTGTTCATTATTTTAGTGGAATACAATTATTATTATTTATTATTATACCTTTCCCTCTCATTACAAACATATGTTGCACATAAGCTATAATATACATTGCAACAGAATACTATTAACACAATACATTTATTTACAGATTTCCGTAATAATTTTCTTATATACCACACATCAATACCTAAATTCAGCAAGGTTATTACCATATATTAAAGTATTTAATATGTCCATACATTGCTTTTTTAGCTCAACCTCCATCGTCAAAAATTAGCCTTTCGATATATGACACTTTTCAGTTTTATTGATACACAACATATGGCTAGTTTGTGTGTAATGGCCATAAAATTTTATTTTTTCCATTGTACCAAAACAATAATCTATAGGGTTACCCCCCAAAATTATCTTATCATAAATCAGGTCGACATCAGTATTTTTTATAAAGTCTCTGTCAGTGTTTATTATTACCATTACATCATTATTACAGTCATCAACTACAATATACTCAGTGTTTATTATAATTCTCTTAATATTCATATTCTCTCTCAACTCTCTATAATCTCTATTTAACTTAAATATTTCTGTTTCTCTCTCTCTAATTCTCTCATTACAATATTTCTCACAACAGTTCACATTCTCATTCCATACAGAGGGCAACACAACATTATTACAACGTCTGGCTTTACCAGATACACAAAAATAATTCAAAGACCTTTTGTCTTTTACAAAAACTAAGGAGGAACCTTTGTCCTCCAACAATACTAGTGAAGCATTTTCTTCACCCACAACCACATCACTGGAAAATTCTACCCTCTGTACACTCTCTTCATTTAAACTATCTTCACATTCCCTCTCATTATGATCAACTACATTTTTATCCTCAAGGTCACTACTACTATTTGCTGTACCACTTTTTGATACCGTGTTTTCATATTTATTGTCTACCACACACACACTTTCTTAACTCATCTGTTTCTCTACATATTTCGTTAAGTCGTTCATCAATACTACACAATGAATTAGTTAATTCGTCAAGCTTTACGTTTATGATATTTTCACATCTCATATTCTGTTCTTTATATTGTTCAAATTTAACATCATTTATGTCAAAGCGTTTATTTAAAGCATCCAATTTCTTATTTTGTTCATTGAACTTGGTATCGCTCATGTCAAAGCGACTATTTATATGTCCCTTAATTCACTCACACTTTTACGCAAAAAATCATCATTAGCATCAAATCTCTTGTTATTATCATTAAACATTTGTTTTATCTCCCCCATTGTCTCACGAAACCAAGTTAAATCAATAGTGTTTTCCATTATGAACTTATGTTTAATTAAATAATTAATTAATCTAATTTATTTAAATTAGTTTTACTTTAGTAAATTCACTCTCTACAATCTAAAAGCGTTCTAACCACACCCTCACTTCCAAATAACCTGTTCTGCAGCTTGGTTAGGTCTGGCAGATAAAGGTTATAAAGCCTACACTCGCGTCACTGTACGGGGGCCAATGAAACAATATTACTTATGACAAATATATAACACTCGGGTCCCTAGTTCGGGGCCAATGAAACATTAATTAATTGCCCATATATTACAATCTCTTACCTTCGGATTAGGGTCCAAGAGTCGTTCAGACGAAATTGCTGCAGAAAGGATTATTTGGATTTGATATGGTCAAAGATCAAATACACAGTTTGTGCTAAAACAAATTGCCTCTGGTTTATTATGCAAAATAACTACTTCGTATCTCTTTTATGACATTTAAATTTCTTATTTCTTTTCGTTAGATTAAATACTTGTTGAATGAGTAACAATTTGTAAAATCAAACATAGTAACAAAATATTTCTTAATTAACTAGCTTATGACAACTATGGTATACCACAACTATTTATTTTTAACAATGAACCAATGCGTAATTTAGCCACACACGCACACACATTCGTTCTATTTAAACCCCACTTTGAGATCTCTGATGTACATTTAAGATTTACAATTTATTTATGCTGAATTATACTCTGTAGGAAAAGGTAAGATGATATTGGTTAAAACTCAGTTAATACTTAACGTCTGAAGAACTCCGCTGTTTTGCACCTCTGCTGTGAATGCACTGTTTAACACACCATAAATTAGTTTTGACACTGTTTAACCGCGGTACTGTTATTGATTATTTCATATTAGGTTGATGCGCCACTATTATTTTACTCCACTTTAGAATAACCTTTCTTTTTATTTTGTCGGCCTGGCCGCGCGTTCTTGGTTATGCACTTTTTACTTATTGTACTTTAAAAGATAGGCCGGATTAATTTTACGGCCTATCTTGCACCCGAGGCCACTGTTTAATTTTAAACCACAACTTTTCTGTCTGATGCTGGCTGTCTGTTGTTCACTCTCTAATGACACACTGCAGACTGGGTTTCACACAAGCCTGCTGCTGGGCGGTTACGCAATACGTCTGGCAATTGTTTAGGCTAACTGTATGTATGTTGCACTGGGGCTCCCCACAGGTGAAAGTCTGGCAATTTGGAAAGTGATTGAATTGATGATTTGAATTAATATAAAATTAAACTGGGGAGGCTCACAATTCTGTACCGTTACAGGGGTAGGATTTTCTATGGAAGTCTACTGGTTCCCGGAAATTAATCTTACACTGGTATCCCTTGACCTTGCCTGGAGTATTGGAGAAAACGTGCTGGTATATATTATAGATTTTTATGAGATTTTCAACCTGTGTTTTGGTTATTTCTTGTTTTGATCAGTTTCTTTGGAATGTTCTGATTTCCTCGATTTTCTTTTCCCATAGTTCTCTATTTTCCTCTTCATCATTCATAATTATTGATGGTTCATGTGTTCTGCAATAATAATTTTTTAAACCTTGATCCTGATTCAAAGCTGTTGGTGTAGGGTTGCAATTTATAATGTTTGCAGACCATATTCCCCTTTTGGAGGTTAACAACACTATTCCTTGTTGTAGGTTGATTACTGCCGAGTGTTGTCTTAACACATCACATCCTATGAGCATGTTGAACGGTAGTCCATTCGCTATTAGAAAAACAATGGGTATTGTTACGTTTTGACTGTTCAATTCCAATGATACTTGTTTTCTGACTGTTTTATTTTGTTTACCAGTTGCACCAATTATAATGATATTATTGATTGGTAGAGTGGAAATTGGTATCTTGGAGTTAGCTTGGATTCGCTCTAGCTCTGTCTGGTTTATCAAGGATATGTTTGATCCTGTGTCGATCATTATGATGGTTATTGTCCCGTTTATGGTAGCCTTTATGTGCACGATTTCACTGTTCGGTTTTGGCAGTTGGTTGGCCTCTTCTTCAAGGAGTTCTGCTCTTATATTTTTGAGGTAATTGCTGGAGATGATTGTTATAATTTTATTTTTGTGTTGTTGTGTCATTTGTCATAGCAACCCAAGTGATTGGTCAGGTGAAGAGCATTTTTGGTTTTTCACTGACCTTGTTAGTTTAAAGGTGGTTGTGCATTGTTGGCCAGACTATCGGGTTGGTTCGTCGCCGTTTCATTTATAGGTCCTGGCTGAACGTTTATCTGATTCCTTGATGCTTCTGTAGTTCTATTCTCTTGGAATGGATTATTATTTGAATTCGTATTATTGTACCAGGAGTTTGCCTGTGTATTTGGGCAGTACCTCCTCTGGTTTGGCTGACTCCTTCCATTAATGAAGTTAACTTGCCGTCGAACGTCACCTCTATTTTGATTATTCCCGGTTCCCCTGTTGTACTGGTAATTCGGGTTAAAGTTGTTGCCATAGTAATTGCTATTATTGGGGTGGCTGTTAGGACGTTAGTTCGGTCCCGATCCTCTGTAATTGTTGTTGGTGGGATTGTTGTTTGGGTCGTTCCTGTTATACGGCTGGTTACCTGGATGGTAATTTGGTTGATTCCCCCGATACTGATTGTCATTGACATTCCTGTTCATGTTGTTCCGGTTGTTATTTTGGGGGTTATTGTTCAATAGGTTGTAGTTAGGCGCATTTTGATTTTCACTCCACCTGTTGTATCTTTGGTTAACCATTCTGTTCCTTTTGTACTGGCTATCATTTTCGTGGTCCTCCAACAAGCTCGCCATTCCCTGGATGGTTTTTATCTGACCCTTTCTCCTGGCCTTTTGTACCGCATCCTCGTAATGGTACCCCAACTGTATCACTACAGATTCCTCCAGTATCCTTGGTTCTAAATTCCTTGCCAAGCATACCTTCCCTAGAAAGTATGACGTTAGGGTGTGTCCTGCTTGCGGTTCATATCTCCCATTGCTTATATAATTTCTGACTACGTTTTGGGTGGACTCAGACCAGTATTTATCTCAGAATCGTGTCTTAAATTCGTGTGTACTGTTTATCTCATCTCCGGTCAAGTGGCCGTCCACCAGTTGTCGTGGGTGTCCTTGAATATCTCACATCTCATCAATGAGGCTTCTTACTGTTGTCCATCTCATTTCCCTATTCTTTTCGATTAGTTCCTCCACTCTTTTGAGGAATTCCATGGGATTACGCCGGTAACTACGAAAGTTTATTATCTCCCTATTCTCGCTGGTGATAATGTGGGTGTTGTGACAGGGTTTCTCCCTCAGTGCGTCCAGCTCTTCCTGCATCTGCCTTTCCCTTTGGCTTATTCCCTGGATCTTCTCCTTGTTCTCTTGGGTCTGTCCGTCTACTTTGTTTTGAGGTTGGTGTATACCCTCTCCACACGTTCACTTACATCAGTTTGTATTTCCTGGTGTTTTTCTTCGAGTTTTTTCAGCACCTCCTGTTTATTTCTTGTGCATTCCATTGCTGTTATTATCTGGAGTCCTTCTATTCTGTTCTTGCCATCGTCCTCGACTGCTTTAATTTTGCTTAATATTTCCTCTTGTGCCTTCGCTACCATTTCGCTGGTTGTTTTTATTTTCTCATTAGTTTCGGAGACCTTCTTTTTGATATCTTCACAGTATCCCGCCAACTGTTGTTCTAATTGATGTTTCAACTCTTCTTTGTTCTTCTCATGGTCCTCCTTCAATTGTCCCCTTAATTCTTCCTTCAGTTCTTCATTACTTTTTTGGATGTCCTCTGTTAATCTCTGTTGTAGGTTTTCTTGGTTCTTCCGTAAAGTATTACTGTGTTCCTCCATTTTCTTGTTTATTTGTTGCTTTAATGTTTCATTATCGCTTTCGATTTTATTGTTTAATGTCTCAATATTTTCCCTTATTTTCTCCTCCATTTTGTCTATTTTCTCATCAAATTTTTCGTTTAAGAATTCTCTGTCTTCCATTCTTTGTTCCTTTGTTTCTTCCTTCTGCTTCTTAAAATTTCCTCCTTGTTTCTGTTTAATTGTTCTACCATAATCCTCATAATTTCTTGGAAATTCATGTCCATCGATTGGGTTGGTCTGTCTGGTTGGTCACCGACTACTACTTCTACTTCCGGTTCTGGTTGGGTTGGGCATTATTTGCTTATTTATACCTTTGTTCTTATTTTGATAATTTCCCTGTTCTCCTGTAGTAATACATTTCTCCTTCTCATTAAACGTATCTCGATTCTTATAACAATTCTCCTTTTCTCTTTCATTTACCTCGAAGTTGTTGATTTAATCCTTGAAATATTATAATTCCCTAACATTTTTCCCTAACACTTATAGCAGGTTCGGAGTCAGAGGGGCTCTCATTGGCATCCATTCTCCGCCGTTCCTTAACTATACACTCACAGATCAGAGGAATCTTCATCTCTGGCTGAGACAATAAAAAGTTGTACATAACAACAGTTGCACTATCACAACACATAAGACATAATATATTATTTATACTTTATTATAAGACATTATATTCATTTATTAGAATATTCAAGAGATTAGAGATTCCATTACATAATCCATTACTGTATCACTTCTGATGCTTTATCAATTCATTTAACATATTTCTCTTCACAGGTCATTGTTTATTATAATTCGACATATTTGTTGTATTATCATAAGCTTTGTTGTTTTTCATCAATACTACATTAGTTTTTGGTTTCATTATTATATATATATTTTTATTTTCATCACCATAACAGTTATGCAGTCAGTTCTTAAATTCATCATCACCTTATGTTGTAGTTTTCTATTCTTCTTTATTTTCATCATAATTCCTTTATAATATTGTTTATATAATAGTCTGTAACATTTTTATGTTGGTTAGTTTCTTTTAATTATCATTTAAGTAATTGTTTCATTTATCATCATTATCTTCTCGTTAATCGGTTAATCATTATCTCCTTGTTTGTTGTTTAATCATTATCTCTTTTTATTTATTATACACTTTATATTAGATATTCATGATATTTCCTTTATGAAACTTAGTTATATGTACCCTTAACTTTATTGTTCACAGGGTTTGTTAACTCATAGGTATTGTTGTCATTGTCCTTGGTGATCAGATATGGTCCAGTATATAATATTAACAGTTTTTTGGTTATACCTTGTACAGTACTTGGTAATTCTCTGTTCCTTACTACCACTTTTTCTCCTATATGATACTTAATAGCTTTTGGTTGATTCTTCAAGTATTTTTTCTTGTGTATTTCAGTTTTCTCTAATATTCTGTTATAAAACTTTGCTCTGTCAAATTGATAAGTTGGGTTGCTAGGGAAATTAATAATGTTGTTTATTTCTCTGGGTGGAGGTTTTTCAAACATTATGGTGTATGGCGTATCTTCAATAGTGTTGTGGTATGCCAAATTTAGAAAGTCTTCTGTTGAAGCTAAGTACTCCTGCCATTTCTTTTGCTGGTCGTGGCAGTATGTTCGTAATAATCTTCCAACTTCCCTCAATACTCTCTCCGCTGGATTGCTGTTGGGATGGTACACTGATGTTTTATAAGTTTTGATGCCATGTTCTAAAAGATGTTCCCTCCATTTTCTTCCTTTGAACTGCGTGCCGTGGTCTGTAATTATGGAGTTTGGTGTACCTACTTCCAGTATATAGCGTTCTAAGATTATATCTAATACCTTCTTCGTAGTGGCTCTGTTTATTTGATATAATTTTGTATATTTGCTGAAATGGTCGAATATTATCACTATGAACTTGTATCGGTGCCTTCCACCGCTGCGTGGAAATGGTCCACAAATATCTAAGAACACTTTCTCGAGTCTATGATTAGATGTTATTGGTATCATTACTCCCTCCTTTCGTTCGTTACTACACTTTACTAGTTGGCAAATGTGACATGATTGTATTGCGTGTTGTACCTTCCTGTTGATGCTTTTAATATATACTTGTTCTTTCAAGGCTTTGATCACCTTAAAGGCTCCCATGTGTCCATACCTGACATGGTAGTCTTCGATTAATGGTTTTTCAATAGTTGGTGGGATAACTAGTTTCCAGTTTTCTTGGTTTGGAGTAGTTTTAATGAATAGCACGTTATCATGTAAACAATAATAGTTGGTAATTGTGTCATCTTCGTCATGTATTCTCTGTCGGATGTGTATTAACTTCGGATCTGATTTCTGTTGTGTTCTGATTTCCTTCAGGATGTTTTCCAAATCTCCTCTATTTTTAATTATATGGTACACTTTGGCTAGTTGTTCCTTCTCACCATCAAAAGTTTGATCTTGTATGTTGATGCGGGATAATACATCAGCTGCTATGTTTTTTCTGCCTGGTATATACTCCCATGTAATATCATACTCCTGCGATGCCAGTACCCATCTAGTTATTCTCCCATGGCTCAACTTGCATCGCTTCAGGAATGAAATAGATTTATGGTCACTCCTTACGGTTAAAGGATACCCCAGTATATATATTCTGAACTTGTAGCATGCAAAAACAACATTTAATAACTCCTTCTCGGTGGTGTTGTAATTTCGTTCACAGTGGTTCAGCACTCTGCTGGTGAAACTAATTACCATGTGATGTCCTTCTTCATTTTCTTGATAAAGTGCAGCACCTAAACTCACATTGCTGGTGTCACAATTTAGATAAAAAGGTTTAGTAAAGTCTGGGTGATGTAGCATGACAGATTCCAAAAATTTCTCTTTTATTGATTGTAAAATTCCATCTTGTTCTGTTCCCCAAGTCCATTTGTCTTTAGATTATAACTGCTTCTGGAATTTAGCAGTCAGTTTTGAATAATTGGCCTGAAACTTTCTGTAATAGTTACAGATTCCTAAAAAAGATTGTAGCTGCTTCCTGTGTTTTGGTGTAGGGAACTGTTGAATAGCTTCTACCTTTTCTGTAGATGGAGAGATTCCTCTTTCTGTTAGATTGAATCCTAAGAACGCTTCTTTGGCAGTAAATTGTGATTTTTCCAGTTTAAGTGTGACGTTGTTTTGTGAGAGTTTTTCTAATACTTGTTCTACCCTATCACAGTGGTCGTTTCAGTTAGATGATGTTACCAATAAATCGTCAACATACACTGTAGTAAATTTTAACACTTCTCGTCCTAATATCTGATCCATTATCTTTACAAATACTGCAACAGGGTTTATTAAACCAAAGGGCAGATGCTTGAATTGATAGTTCCTACCATCAAATATAAAGGCCATATATTTTCTGCTGTCTGGATGTAGCTCTACCTGCCAGTAGCCGCATACTGTATCCCATGAACTGATGTATTTGGTGCCATGGAATTTTTTGAGAATTTCTTCGATTTCACCCGGAGATGTCCTGTCATTGATTATCATCTTATTGATCTCCCTGGCATCTAAGCATATTCTGACCTTGCCATTTTTCTTTGGTACAGCTATTATCGGGTTAGTGTAAGGTGAATGACTGTACTCTATGATGTCATTTTCCATCATTCGGTTGAGTTCTTCTCTGACTTCATTCTTCAAGGAATAGGCAATTGGGTATGATTTTCTGTGGAAATGTACAGGTGTTTTGAAGCTAATTTTGCACTGGTAATTTTTGACTTTACCTGGAGCGCTGGAAAAAATATGTTGATATTTGTTATATAGTTTAATCAGTTGTTCTGCTTGAGCTTCACTGACTTGGTTTTCAGTTTGGTTCCGTTGGAGATCCCGGATTTCTTCTAATTTATCCAACCATAGTTCTGGGTTGTCATCTTTGTATTGTGGTATGGTGAACATTCGGTTGGTGATGCAATAATGATTTTCAATTATTTGATAATTAGCCTTACTTGGATTGTTTTTGTGTGTATCAATTACTTCAGCTGTCCATTTTCCATCTTCAGATGTTAGTGTAACAACTCCTCTTCTCAGGTCTATGATGGCTGCATGCTGTCTCAATATGTCGCATCCAATGAGTATGTTAAATGGTAATCCATGGGCGACTAGAAAACCTAATGGTATGGTTACTTCACTGCTGGTGAGTTCAAGTGACACTTGCTTTTTTACAGATTTATTTTGTCTCCCTGTAGCTCCAACTATTATAATATTATTGATAGGTAGTGTGGGTATTGGTATCACACTATTTTGCAGTATTCTTTCCAATTCGATGTTGTCAATTAATGATACATTAGATCCTGTATCAATCATGATGGTAGTCTGGGTTCCATTTAAATTAGCTTTCACATGAACAATCTCATTATTATTATTATTATTATTATTATTTATTATATGGTTATCTTCTTCTAACAATTCTTCTCTAATGTCCTTGAGATAATGATAGTTATTATTGTTATTGTTTGGTCATTAATGTTTTGTGTTTTTTGTTTCGTTTCCCCATAAGACTGGTTCAGTGATGGGCTGTCTCTAGTTTTCACTGCCACATTCAGTTTAAAAGAGGAGTTACCTCGCTAGTTCGGTCCCTCTGCATACTTGTTGTTTGGTTAGTCTGTGTCTCCTGTCTAGTATCAGGATCGTTGTTTATCAGTCCATTGTCTCCTCCATCAGCTCGGTTGTAGTAATTATTGTGTGTCGGTGATCTGGGGTGATACTGTCGCTGATTGTTAGCCACAGTATAATTTACCTGGGGTCTATAGTTCTGGTCTCTTCTGTCTCCTCGTCCTTGGTTACCCCATTGGTTATAATTGTTACCTCTGTAGTTGCCATTACTTTGACGATTATTCGGGTATTGATTCTGATTACCACCTCTGTAATTACCGTTGCCTTGGTTGTTGTTTGGGTTATTTCCCCTATATTGATTATTGTTATTGTTTGGTGACAGATTATAATTGTTGTTTCTATTCGGACGGTCAGAGTTCCCATTGTCCCTGTTATTCTGTCTGTTATAATTTGTCGAGTTGTCTGTTTTATAACTCGTCATCTGATAGTCACGGTACTGTCCTGTCTGCTTGCAGGTTTCCAGTAAACTCGCCAGATTCTGGTATATCTGCTGGAGTTTTCTATCTCTTTATTGTAGTGTCGTGATAGTTGTTCTACCAGGCACTCCTCTGGAATTTGGGGCGTTAACTTCCGTGCTAGGCATATTTTACCCAAAAAGTATGACGTCGGCGATTGTCCCTTGGATGCGTCGTACTTTCCATTGGATAAGTTCATACGGATATGGTTCTGTGTGGACTCTGACCAGTATTTCTCCTTGAATTGTCTTCTAAACTCGAGGTCTGGGATGTCAGGTCGTACTGCTGTCCACCAATTATCGTACGTCTCCTTGAACATGTGCAGTTAATTACACTATTAAAAATATATATATATAAAATTTTATTCCACCTACTTGCAAAGTTTAACTGGGTCCAGAATTCGATCGCATGAACATAGGATGTCAGCGTGATTTATAGGTTACTGTAATAATTGACATAACTCATTTTGTTTGAAGAGAATTCATGACCTTTTAATTTTTTTTTAAATGTTAACAAATTTCAACAAATTTTACTCATGCTTTCGCAGATGAAATAGCATCTTAATAATTTCTTATTCTTGTTGTTCGTTCCATGAATACAATTTCTACTCTACCTTATTTTACTGGCTTACCTTATTCTACGATATCGATATCAGACCGCCCAGTCTGCCAAACATTCTCACACACAATATATTAAAAAAAAACCCTTCCCTGATTCATTAATTTACCAAAACCCTTAACATATTAGGAAATACCCCCCAGCCGGCACGTGGTTATCTCTCGATCTCGTAACTTCTCATTTTTTGGATTTGGTTGTGTGTCCGAAATAACTTGGAATGTTCCTTAGTTAGCGCTTCACTTCACTGCCACAACACTGTTCCGTTAACTCACGGTTTACTTGTAAATTATTAAAATTTGTTGAAGAGCCCCTTGGGGCAGTACCTGGCCAGGCACAATCTGTAAGTGAACTGGGATGAAGTGTCTCTACATCAATGCCAACTAGATTACGTCTTTTTAGGTGGAAGACAAAGCCTTGTGTTTCGTCGCCACAGCTATGTCCTATTTAACCCATGCAGTTGATTGTGTGTGGGTCATGGGCGATATTCGTTCAGCACTGGCTGACATCACGAAAAGGGTTGCACTTAGGACTCACATCCGTCAACTTGGTACATGTGCTTAGAATTTTTGTCTCTTTAGCCATCTTTGAGGTTCACAAAACAGCGTCTGTCCGCGCCCCTGCTTGTCGGGTGCGATCGGGCGCACGACCACACACTCGCAAAGTTCTTAGAAAATGACGCTGAGTACATTCCTTCCTACAGATTGCACAATTGTTGAGACGTATTGCTCCTTTGTTAGACCACTGTTACAATACAACACGTGGCCTGGTCACAGTTGGAAATTAAATTTACAAATATTTTAACAAACCCCAAAGATTTTAATAAAATAAAATATCCCTCAAAATCGGCACGTTACAATACCCCCCCCCAATAAGAGATCTTCTGCCAAAACAGAAGAAATCTCATTGCTAAAACCCCTAAGAGGACCGGTGAGGATATGGTGCCAACAACCCCCTTTAACTCTTATACTTCATGGGTAAACGACCCCCCTGGCTCGGCGACTATAGACGCATCTGAACGAGATCACTGGACTTCTCTGTGCGAGATCCCAACACCGAAAAATCGAACAGATACGCACCACAGCACACCTCACCTTCTAACATGTTTCCCCAAAAATCCAAATCCCTGGCTTATATCATGCCAGATCCTCAACCGATATGTTCCCCCTTACATGCAAACTGGGCTGCCTTTAGCAGTTACTGGGCTCACACACACACACTTATACTATATACTATCAAATTGAAACATTCTGCAAAATTTATTTAAGTTTAAAAATCAACAGCTATCTTCTTTAAAATCAAAACACAAATCTTTCATCTAAACTGAATAATTCTCTTCATTATTTTTTTTTTTTTATCATTAGAAAATAAACAAGTTGAACATTTCTTAAAAACATGAACATCCTTAACCTAACATGTGATTATACATATGCCCTAACAATACAATTCATTAAAACACTAATAATACACACAAACCATAGTATAATCAAAAATAAAAAAAAATCAATTAGATGGCAGGCACAAAATCAGAAAACAATTTTTTTTTTTTTTTCAAAAATTTTAAATTTATTAAAATATTTTCTTTTTTCAATCTTGAAATTATTTAAAATTATTCAAATTAATTAAAAGCAAAATTGGCTTTACTTCCTTGCTAAACGTGTCTCGTATAGGGCATCACCTATCAGCTGATCAAAACTGGGTCAAGTCAAGAACCTTGACCTACATAAATTATACACAAGTTACATCTGAAAATATATTGAACATCTTTAAAAATTATATCTTTAAACACAAAACAAAATAAAATAAAACATTTAAAAGAACAAAATATTATTATAATTAACAGTCAGATTGATATTTAAATTATTCAAAATAAACACTTTATAACTTTACATTATTCTCAAACTCTATCAAAATTTGTCACTGGTTTCAATTAAAATTTTATATTCTTGCTATGAATCTCTTTTCTTTACTAATTGCATTCTCCATTACTTTGGGTGATTTAACTATTTGTACTAACTTGTTCTGCCACTTGGCAGGTATACACATATAATCTTTATCACTCTGCCTCTAATACCACTAAAAACTTTAACTATCAGGACACCCATATCTATCAAACAATCTCTAAACCCAACTTACTATTAAACTCAATTCGCCACATTCTCTCGATATATAAAAAAAAATAATCTCTGACCCTTTGTACTTAGGATAAGTGTTTCCCCCCCCCAAAAGCTCATTTCCTTAATCTGGTTCCTGGATTCTACCTAAGGCAACCCCTTCCCACCAAATCGGTCCCTTCCCGTCCCAACCCTTTTGTTGCGGACTCCTCCACTACACTATCCCCTATTACAAAATTACCATCCCCAAATCCCATTCTTATTACCTCACTTCAACTACAAAATAACATCATCATTTATAAACATCAATATATCAATCAATACTCTACATATACTCCCCATAACTACTGTGTCAACATCAATACTTCTCAAATTCTATTAAATTACCTCACAACAACATTACATTAATTCAAAACAATATTTTTCTCTCTACTACTTCTTTAACTTTAACTTGGACTGATCTACATGTCCCACAAAATATTAATCACCCAAAATCTATCTTTTATTATCTTTCACAAATCATTGAAATCTTAACTTTATCAAATTACTTTCCTTGTTATTTGAAATAGTGTCTTTAACAGATTAAAACATTATCTTGAACATTAATAAACAATTTAACAGTGACATTTTACCACTTATCAGCTGACATTCCTAGCCAGGTGAATGGCCTCACTGCAAACACATTTCAAAATTATGCAAATTACATGGAATACATCTTTTTATCAATCCTTATATCTAACCTACTACAATAAAATAACACATTGCGAAAATAGAATGAACACAGTATACTGAATGTATGAACCCCTATTTATCAAGGCAGGATACAAGCGTTTTATTAGAGCAAAATTGAGTTATCATTTTTTATGTTATGAAATTTAAATTCGTTGCTCACCGGAGCAACCCCCCAATCCACACACAATATTGTATTTTATGTTGGACTGTGACGCCCATTTGCGTTCACAAGGACTGCATAGTTGGAGGAATTGAACATCTCCTTGTCCTTGCTTCGGCTTTACATTTTAAAAATTTTAGGTATCGACATACCTTCGTTTTATAGTTACAAGCCCTTAAAACGGGTCTACCACCTGGCTATGCTGTCCCTCCTCGGACAGAGTGGCAGCCGCTGTTCCATAGTTCCGGGGATTTCCCCTAGTTTCACCCCCCTGTTAATTTCTACTATCAACCAATTTCAAGCCAGCTATGGTCAAGGGACTTGATTATGGCCATAGCTGACCGCTAGCCAAAACCACGATTAGTGCTGGTAAGGCAGTAATCGCCCGAAAGGTCGGGGAAATCAAACTTTACTTTAATGCCTGTTCTACTCGTCATTATTCTGTACGGCACGGAAGTCTATCATGGTACAAATTAAAATTGTACAAAAAAGGTACATTTTCGCCCTTTCGGCCTCCGATGGAGGTAACACTCACTGTTACCCCCAACCCATTTCACTATCTACTGGGGCACAGGCCACCCCAGCAATAGCACATTAATAGCTAACCTAAAAAATTAAAACCTACAATTTGCAGTTTCTGCACTCCACTGTTATATCACTTCTATGAGCACCAGTCTACCCCCCAAAATTATCCCCACATCTTGTATTGACAACAAGTTTTTTATCTTATTCCACACTCTTCAAAACGTTCCCATTCTCACTGATACTAAAACTTGACAATTATATTTGGTCACTAAATGAAATACAGCTACTGATATAAAATTAAATACATAAACAATCCAAACTATACAACAGTAAAATTTTTACATTTAGGAGGCTAATTCTAACTATCATTAATGAGAAGTCTGTGATCGCCGAAAATGGGTTTCTGCAGCGCCTAGACCTGGAAGAAGGGAGACACACTACATGAATTCACGTCTCCGTTTTTTACTGCTTTTACCACCACATCTATTCCTATTTTTCTCCCATTTATTCCAACCCGCCGTCTCCCTCACTCCAGACCCAGGAGCCACAGAACTCAAGTTTCAGGTTACACTGTAATTAAAGTCAGTAGCTAAAATTTGGTTGTGCCACTGATATCCAATTATTAATTTGTATGCACTGCCTTGCATTTAGGTGAAGCCTCCATTATTTACATACACTCTAAGGCAGTGCAGGCACGTGACAGGTACACCAGACCGCTGCACCATGAGTGTGTTAATAATATAATGTGTGTCACGTACCTTTGGGGTCCCCCTCCCCATTCAATTGTGATGTAAGTTTTCTACTTTTAACCAATTTTGGTGGAGCCGGACCATCATTGTGTTCACCGCCCGGAGGAAGATCCTCCAACCATGGCCCGCCTCCAAGTTCCGAATACCACGGCCAGGACTGGTAAGATCGTGACCGCCCGAAAATGGGGGAGGATCCCTTCTGTAAACATATAGAATCAAATAAATTTCATTCACACATTAATCATTAATAATAATCATTGTTACAATTCCTATGATGACCAATACAATTTCAAATTTGTAGCATTGTGCGTTCCCACTATCTCCCTCGTCTCTCTGTTCTGTAACACATATGAATTCTTCATTTTAACCTCTATTACCTCGTACGGCCCCTCGTATAGTAAGAAAAATTTCTTGATCTCCTTATCCTGAGCACTCGATAAATCATGTCGTCGTACTAATACCAGCTGTCCAACCTCGTACTGCATCCACTTACCTTTCATATCATGCCTCCATTTTCTCTTCTCCCCCTTTGTCAATAAATTTTCATTCGCCAGCCTAAGATTTACATCACGACCAATGATATTGGTTTCTGGTGGATACTCAATTAGTTGCTCCAAAATCCTCTGTGGACGCGTCCCTCGTATTAACTCATAAGGTGTGAACCCCGTCGACTCGTGGTGAAGTTAAGCCAGTCTTCAATCTTCTGAACATATAGTGGCCATTCGCTGTGTTTGGCATGGCAGTATGTTCGGAAAATTCTGCCTAACTCCCTCATGACGCGCTCCGCCTGATTGGACTGCGGATGATACACTGTGGTATGCTTTGGGATGATACCTTCCCATCCGAGAGTCTGGCGCCATTTTCCACTGATGAACTGTGGTCCATGGTCGGATAATATCACCTTCGGCTTCCCCACGTTGATCATGTAGTCGCGTGTGATCTTTTCACTCAGCACCTTACTTGTCGCTCGCTTCACGCTATATAACCTTACATATTTAGAAAAAGTATCAAGTACAACAAAAATATACATCACTCCACCCCTACCCTTTGGCAATGGGCCGTACAAATCCACAGCTACTAAATCAAATGGTTTCTCTACCTTAATGTAATTTAATTCCCCTTCTACCCTGTAATTCACAACTTTAGACTTCTGACATAGTTCGCAAACTCTAAGTATTTTTCGGACGCGTTTTTCCATATTTCTAAATAGACAAGATTCCCTTAATACATTCACACACTTCTTTGCCCCAAAATGCCCGTATCTAAGGTGACAGTCCCACACTATTTTCTCTACCAGTCTTTCAGGTATAACTAACCTCCAATCCCTTTCTCTCCCCTCTACTTTTTTAAACAAACTCCCCTGAAATACTTGAAAATATTGTTTATACCCAAATTCATCTACATCTGATTCTACACTAGTGATTATCTTATTTAATTTACTATCGGCTCTTTGCATTACATTTATATTTTTCAATTCTTCCCCAAAGAGTTTATCTTCCCTGGATAGTCTATAAATCTCTATCTCTTTAATATCTCTACCCGTTCTATTTCTATCTGTGTCTACTCGTGATAGTGTGTCTGGCACCCTGTTCTCTACCCCCTTTATGTATTCCCAAGAAAAATTGTACTCTTGGAGAGCTAACACCCACCTGGTTATCCGGCTGTGTGTGAGTTTGCAAGTATTCAGGAACGACAACGCTTTATGGTCCGTCCTGATGATCGTTTTATTGCCCAACAGATACGTCCGGAACTTCTTCACCGCAAATATTATACTGAGAAGCTCCTTCTCGGTGGTAGTGTAATTACGCTCTGCTGCTAGTAACGTCCGGCTGGCGAAGGCAGTGGTCTTGTGTTCTCTCGCCTCGTCCTCTTGGTACAGTTCAGCTCCGAGTGCTATATTGCTGGCATCAATATAGAAATAGAAATTATCATTAAAATTTGGGTGGTTCATTAAAATCATATCGGCGAACTTATTCTTGATTTCGCAAGAAGCTTCTCTTTCGTTTTCACCCCACCTCCATTGTTTGTTCTTCTGTAGCACTGCGCTAAGTCTGGCCGTCGTCTGAGCGTAGTTTCGCTGGAACTTCCTGTAAAAATTACACAGACCAAGAAAACTCTGTAATTGCTTTATGTTCTTAGGCTCCGGGAACGTCAGGATGGATTCTACTTTCTCCGGATTAGCCTGTATTCCTGTAGGTGTTATGATGAAACCTAGAAAGTGTATTTCCGTCTGTAAAAATTTGGATTTATCCCAGTTCACCGTTAAACCTCCCTGGTATAACTTCTCCAGCACATATTCTAAATGTTCTACGTGCTCCTCAAAAGTTCTGGAAGCTATCAGAATATCATCCACATATATAGTTAAAAAATCTAAGTTATGAGGTTGCAAAATTTCATCCAGACACTTGATAAAACTAGCTACACTGGTGTTCAGTCCAAATGGTAATCGTTTGAATTGATAATTTTTTCCGTTGAATAAGAAAGCTGTATATTTCCTACTATTCGCTGCCAACGGAACTTGCCAATACCCGACGGTTAGGTCTAAAGAGGTCATATATTTCACACCGCTGAACTTCTGAAAAATTTCCCCAATGGCTTCGGGTGACTCCCGGTCTGGAATAATTGTTTGATTGATTTTTCGGGCATCTAAACATAACCTGACCCTCCCATCTTTTTTAATCACTACTACCAAAGGGTTAGAATATGGTGATACGGATCGCTCAATTATATCTCCCTCTAACATTTTCTCTAACTCAATCTGGACCGCTCTCCTCTTCGGATATGGCACCGGATAACTTCTTTGTACATAGGGTGCGTGTTCCCTTACCTTTAATTCGCATTCATAGTTTCTTGCCCTCCCTGGTATATCGGCAAACACTTCTCTAAAATTCTCTACTACCCGCCACAACGATTCACGTTGAGAACTCCCTATTATGCCACCCTCACTACAAAATTTAAGTGCCCTCTCATCCCATATTTGATCTACATTTTCATCACACTCTATTTTACTCTCACTACATACATTCATACTAACTTCCGCCTCTTGTGTATTAACCCGATTATGTATCACCCTTACACCCGAAATTCTTACCGCATCTACCACCCGCTCAAAATTAATCCGAACTGATTCGGCTTCACTGTTTAATTCTAACACCCGTTTTTGGAAATCAATCACCGCCTTATGTTTAATCAGAAAATCATTCCCCAATATAACCTCAAGATTTAATCCACGTACAACTAGAAATGTATTGTCGTACCCTACCCCGTTAATTATCATATTTAAATGTACTTGTTTAGTGACTCTTTTACTCCTAACGCCCATAATACCTACAATCGTCACTCCCGCTACTGGCAAAGATGGAATATTTTTATTTATTTCTTTTAATTCGTCTAGTACATGTTCGGAAATAACAGAGATTTCACTACCTGTACCTATCAAAGTCTTAATCTCCTTACCTTCAATGTTGATTTTCACCTCGGTCAGTCCATTCTCCCGTCTCACTGTTTTGAAGTCTTCTTCATCCATTAATTCTTCAGACAAATCGGTTATGATAATGTTGTTTTGATAGTTGTCATTCATTTGGACCCCAGAATCTTCCGGCGACAACGGTCGGGTCCGGTGTTCCATTGTCTCTCTTAGTTTCCCGCAGACGTGCTCGCCACCCAGCGGGTTGTATCCACTTTTACTCCGGTTCACCTGCTTTTCATGGGCGTTACCTCTCTGCGCTCCTTGGCCCTCTCCCCTTCGTTGGTATGCATGGTGGTTCTGTGCAGGTTGTGTTCCCTGTCGCTGACCCGGTCTCTCTCTCCTACATCTAAAACAAAAATTTTGTGAAGCATAATTTCCCTGCGAACACGCTGGACAAGTCCACCTTGGGCCTCGATTATCTTGTTCTCTTCTGGGGTATGCTGGTCCATTTGTAGGTCCCCTCGGCGGTCCCTGATTACCTCCGCTAGTCATATTCTGCTGGTTGTGACGGCAACTCATTTCTTGGTCCCGGATGTTCTGAAACACATCTAAAATGTTTTCTAACTCGCTAATAGTGGCTACCTCCCGCGTCATCAATGTTATTTGCACCTCCCTTGGCAAGTGCTTACTTATATGCCTCACGAAGGATCTAAATGGCAATGGCGGTTCTAGGTATTTCGCCTCACTAAATATTTTCCTTACATATCCTGTTATATTATTATTGGGCCCCCCAAAATTCCCGGTTCCCATAATTCTGGTACGCAACACTTCTTGGTCTTCTTCGGACCAATATTTATTTCTGAATGCGGCCTCGAAACTTTTGAAACACTCCCATTCTGTTTTGTGTACCTCAGCCCATATCTCCGAACTACCCTTGAAACATTTAAAAATTTTTAGTAATTGTACCTCCCAGCTATTAGTATTAAATTTATTAAACTCCCTCACTCTATTTATGAATTGCATAGGATGCACTCTTTTATTATCACAACTAAATGACTCTAACTCAACTTCACTGCTTACGTCACGAGTCATAATTACTCGTTTGGTAACAGTGTTTACTTGTTGGCTGATGGCCATACTCAATTCATTTTTAACATCCATAATATTCTTTTCAACGTTCATTAATTTATTGTTACTATCAGATTCAAGGTCACTTATTGTATTGTGTATTGTCTTAAATTCGATCTTACAACTATTTTCTATTTCACTTATTTTAATATTATTACTTTCAACCTTATTCATAGCATAACTAACCTTACATTCAGCATTGGCGTTGCATTCATTTATCTGTTTCTCAACAATTGTATTTATTACACTATATTGTTCCGTGATCTGTTTTTCTACTTTATTGGTTATATCATTTTTTATTTCAGAAACACGGCATTCTAATTGCTCATTCATAGACTCTGTCAATTGTAATTTAATATTTTCACAACGTTCATCAACATGTTTATCTAGTACATGACTCAGATTATCAAATTTTACACTTATACTTTGCTGAAACTGAATATTCTGTTCTTTAATTTCTTTAAAAATAATATCATTTTTAATATTCTGCTGTTCGCATTTTATTCTCTGTCCTTTAAGGTCATTACTTCATTGGTCAAATTTGGTATCGAACTTTTCGTCATTACTATCAAAACGTTTATTTAACTCGTTAAATTGATTCAATATAATACTCATCATATCATTATCCACCTTATTGTATTTTGTTGAGGTCGGGGTCAATTGCACGCCCGAATCTTCAGTTACATTGCTTTGATTGGTTACATTTAACTCTACTTTATCTTGACTCACACTTGGAGTCGAATGTATCTCAAAATTACTCATGTTTGACTCATCAAAATTGTCGACACTAGTCGTTTCATTTATGTTGTTTTCGTTATCTGCCATCTCTTACTTTTTATACTTGATACTTATTAATTTACTCTAATTAATTTCCTTTATCATAATATAATTTTGATCTCGTCAATTGTGCGTAAATGACGTACTTTTATTTCATTACACCAACCTTAAAAACACGCTTGCATCCTCTGTAGGTGTGGAATTGTCATTTTTAATTTAATCAATTCGTCCCTGTATCGGACGCCATTGTGCAGTTAATTACACTATTAAAAATATATATATATAAAATTTTATTCCACCTACCTGCAAAGTTTAACTGGGTCCAGAATTCGATCGCACGAACATAGGATGTCAGCGTGATTTATAGGTTACTGTAATAATTGACATAACTCATTTTGTTTGAAGAGAATTCATGACCTTTTAATTTTTTTTTAAGTGTTAACAATTTTCAACAAATTTTACTCATGCTTTTGCAGATGAAATAGCATCTTAATAATTTCTTATTCTTGTTGTTCGTTCCATGAATACAATTTCTACTCTACCTTATTTTACTGGCTTACCTTATTCTACGATATCGATATCAGACCGCCCAGTCTGCCAAACATTCTCACACACAATATATTAAAAAACCCTTCCCTGATTCATTAATTTACCAAAACCCTTAACACATTAGGAAATACCCCCCAGCCGGCACGTGGTCATCTCTCGATCTCGTAACTTCTCATTTTTTGGATTTGGTTGTGTGTCCGAAATAACTTGGAATGTTCCTTAGTTAGCGCTTCACTTCACTGCCACAACCCTGTTCCGTTAACTCACGGTTTACTTGTAAATTATTAAAATTTGTTGAAGAGCCCCTTGGGGCAGTACCTGGCCAGGCACAATCTGTAAGCGAACTGGGATGAAGCGTCTCTACATCAATGCCAACTAGATTACGTCTTTTTAGGTGGAAGAGAAAGCCTTGTGTTTCGTCGCCACAGCTATGTCCTATTTAACCCATGCAGTTGATTGTGTGTGGGTCATGGGCGATATTCGTTCAGCACTGGCTGATGTCACGAAAAGGGTTGGACTTAGGACTCACATCCTTCAACTTGGTACATGTGCTTAGAATTTTTGTCTCTTTAGCCATCTTTGAGGTTCACAAAACAGCGTCTGTCCGCGCCCCTGCTTGTCGGGTGCGATCGGGTGCATGACCACACACTCGCAAAGTTCTTAGAAAATGACGCTGAGTACATTCCTTCCTACAGATTGCACAATTGTTGAGACGTATTGCTCCTTTGTTAGACCACTGTTACAATACAACACGTGGCCTGGTCACAGTTGGAAATTAAATTTACAAATATTTTAACAAACCCCAAAGATTTTAATAAAATAAAATATCCCTCAAAATCGACACGTTACAAACATTTCGTCTATCTTCCCCCTTATAGTTTTCCATCTGGTCTCTCTTGTTCTCTCGATGGTTTCTTCCAATCCTTCCAGGACCTCCATCGGGTTGCGTCGGTAGTTTCTGAAGTTGATTACCTCCCGATTATCACTGTGACATGTGTGAGCGTTCTGGATTGGTCGGTCCTGCCATGAATCTATTTTGTTTTGTAGCTCTCGCTCTCGCTGACGGATTTCTTCTATGTTATTTTTATTAGCGCTATCGCTAACACAAAATATTTTTATTTTGTATGTTTTTGTTTGTATTTTTTTTTATTTTTGTTTATTTTTATTAGTTATCGTTTATCTAGTTCGTTGGCTACCAGGAATGTCCTTTCTACTCTTTCGCTGGCGTCTTGTAGGGCCTCCTCGTGTGCTTTCTTGCTCTCCTCCCGATCTGGGTATTTCCTCTTGAGTTGTTTTTTTCACAGATTCCAGCTGAACTTCAGTATTCTCTTTGAGTTTGTTAATTCTTCCATCTATCTCTTCTTTGGTTTGCATTAATTCCTGGTGGTACTGCTCACGCTTCTCGTGGACTTCTGCTATTTCTATTCTGACTCCAGTTATCTCCCCGTCTATTTTGGTGTTGATTTTCTCGTTATTTTCCTCAATTCATTTACTGACGTCGTCTATTTTCTGGCTTAATCTTGTACTGTCTTCCTTCAATGTTTTATTACTGTCGTCTATTTTATTGTTTAGCATTTCCATGTTTTTATTGGTGTTGTCTATTTTATTATTTATAGATTCCATGTTTTTATTTAGCATTTCCATGTTCTTATTATTATTTTCATTGTGTTTATTTAAAGTTTCTGACATTATCCTCTGGTTATTTTCCATCAGAGTCTTCATCATTTCCATGAAGTTTGTGTCCACTGTTTGTGTGGGTTTCTCTCGTTGGTTTACTTCTGGTTGGTTTTCTTGGGTATTATCTGTTGTAACTTCCCTTTCAGTTGTTGGTTGTTCTTCCTGTACCTCCATGTTTGCTTCGGCGCTTGTCTGTTCACTTTGTTTTGGTCGGGACTTCGATCTGGTTCCGTGTTCATGTGTGTGAGGCATGGTCGTTCTACTGTAATTGCCGGGCTAAATTAGGATAATTTAATAAAAATATAATATTCTCCTGTCTATCTAAAGCCGCACTAGTTGGTCACCAGTTTAATACAAATAGTTTCTTTTATGTCGGTTTGTTTATATAACTTTCACTTTGACTTGTTGGTGATGGTAACACTCGGTTTCGTCAAATAACTTCTTTAATGATTCTTATTTTATTTAATTAATTGTTTAATTCGATTTTGATGTTCTTGTTTATGTCGTCTGTATAAGTCAGTGTACAATTTAGACAAAGTTATATTATATAATTTAAACCTTCACGTACCTGTGATGTTGTACTAGACGTTCAGTCGGTCTCAGGTGATTAATAAACTGTCAAGTTTTTTATCAAACAGTATAATGGTATTGTTAATGTTTCAGTGAGCACTGATTCATTTTTACTTGGGCGCCATATGGGATTTCATGAGAAATGTCCTATAAAAAAGAATTCCTTTTGATTAATCGAATGATTAATTTTGCTTGATTTTGAGTTAATAATTGACTTAGTGATTATATCAGTATCAGGAGTTAAATTCCCTTTTTTCTGTTTGATTGACTCTAAATGTTGCCGGTTCGCTTGTTTGAATTATAGCCAACTTAACTGTTTGTTTACTTTGAAATTGCAACTCATGAATTAGTAATAAAGATTAATTATTTATTTTAATAATTGTTGACAATAGTTGTTACTTTACAATTCAGTTGTTTATTGCTCACTCTATAATAGATTCAATTAAATACATTCATTTTATGACAACAAACGGATTACAAATCATCCGGCTTTTAACGTTTTTCTAACTCAGACTGTTTGCAATGAAGACTATAGTCTTAATCGTTTGATTATTTATAATTATTATCTATCTCAAGGGTGACTTCTTTTAATTTACAGAATAGAACGCCACTGCCTTACTTTACAATGCTGTTACAAAATATTAGAATATTAGGTTAGACACCTTTAGTTATTGAAATTAGTAAACGAAAAGTTTGTTCAATTTGTACCAATCTTAGGTTAGTTATGATAACATTACTACATGAAATCTTATGTCGGAATATTATAATTCCATTAAATAAATTTAAAACAGTGTACTTATTGTATTATTGTTTCTTGCGTCAGTATACAGGTGTATTATATTATACTGCTAATAGCTTACTCGTTAACAATGTAAATATATGCACCATACTCCCTGGTTATTAATCTCAATGATTATGTATTACCACTCCTCATGATCTGTTACATTGATCGTGGTTACACTTCACTTTATTTCGCACTTGAACGATTTTATTTTCTTCTTGACTGATTATTTCATTGGTTATGTTTGATACTTAACCTCGTTCTTTAACACGCACTTCTAGTAAAAGTATCACTACTATTATCGACGCACTGATATTTAAATATACTTCTTCCTTCTCGTTGATTATTGAATTTTGGATGATATGTCAGCCTGGATTAGTTGTTGTTGATTGAGTGGAAAGAGACAAAATGCTTCTCTGTTTACAATTGCGATCGTTTATATAGTTTTTTTAGAAGTCCGCTAGGCAGTGTCCGCGTGTTTGTAAAGTAGTTCGTGATTGGCTGAAAATGATGTCATGGTGACGTAATTCTATTTATAGGCATTACATATTTGTATTCGGAGTGTCAGTGTCGCTATTGTTATTATTTAATTGTATTTATTCGAAATTCACCAAATTTATGATGCTAACGTGTAGCGGGGCATTTTTGGGCCTACCTGAGACAATGTAAAGAAGTTTATATTTTATTGATAATAAATAACATAATTTGTATTTTTTTTATAAATAAATAATAATAACTTTATCCCTTGTTGAGTGATAGGGACAGAAATTATAGACTTGGGTAAATTTGTTATTTTGAAACGATCGCAACGTGGCTGCACTGCTGTTAACCTTATGAATACAGACTTGTTTAATAATATTCATATAAACAGTTTTAATAACCGGCAACTGTACCAAACTCAGTTCAAGGACAATGACGAACACATTATGTAACGGTAAACAAATTATATAACCAGACATCAGGCGATGTGTTGCGTCAGCAAATTATGTAACGATGTGTGTCACCAGTTTTGTCAACAGGCCAAAAACAGTCCACTGGCGAACGAATACAAAATGTACACCAATGAGAATTGAACGAACAACAGCCGCTTAACAAATTAGCGCAAGTAGTTCGCCCCAGTCCAACTTCATCACCACTAGCGAGTGGTCTGTATAAAAGTTTCGGCAGTAAGTGCGGGCCCGTACCTAAAATGTGAAGACCGAAAAAACAACCAAATGTAACTTAAAGCATATCTAAATCAAGTAAAAGGAACAGTTTTCTTGGAATGATGACCGTGGTGGAAATATAAAACTGAGTGTTAATTAAAACAAACGCGTGTGTGTGGACTTAAAAAATCATGACTTCTTCTGGACTTAAAAAGCAGCTAAGTAACCTACAATAATATAAAGAAAACACAAATCTTCAACTATGGTTTAATATTCAAAATTTTAACACTTTCTAATTATGAGCTCTTAAAATCGGGGAATGATTATGTGTGTGTGTGTGTAAGCGCTGGTTTTAGCTATGTATTAGTTGTAGAGAATTGTCTGTATTTATGTTATATCTTAGTTTGAAAACTGCTTAAGCAAAATGATCATTTTTACGAATACTTAAACACACTTAAATTACGAAAGTTAATAGGTATAAGGGAGAAAAGAAATTTTGTATTTTGACCGAAAAATTTATAACTTAATGGTGTTTCTTTTTGAGAATCTAATAAAATAATATTGATCTGGATAGTTAAATGTGAATTAAATTAGTTATTGCAAATAAACCATGCTGATCTCCTGTTCGCCAAAAAAGAACCTGAGGACCCAAAAAACGGTAAGTACGTATATTTTTTTCATACGTAGTTGGTAACAAGATGGCGCTCGAAGAATTCAGTTAATAAATAGTGAACAGTAACCTATTATCGAGAAAGATAAATATCAATAAAACGATATATCACATTTGGCTTCCGAACTTAGGGACGATTTATATAAAGGAATTTTATATAAATATAGGCCTACGGGGAGAACAGGATGGTTGTTTGGAATGTGTATTTACGTATGTACGTAAATTAAACGTAAGAGGTTATGTTCAAGATGGGTGAGTAGAATATTTTTCAATAAGTATATGTTACATATAATAGGATTTTAATAAAGAAATATATAAAAAAAAAAAATTTTTTTTTTAAGTAAAATGGCAGACAATCATGAAACTGTCAGCGTCACTGACAGTGTAGATGAAAGCCAGATAAGCATAACTGAATCTCAAATCATGCATGAAGGTGTTCACTCAACACCAGTCGCGAATAAAACGGCTGAAGATAATGATTTAATCAAGATGATGAAATTGCTGTTTAATGAACAAAAAAACGAAATCAATGAAAAGTTCGATATTCAAAAGAATAGTTTTAAAGAATTGAAACATGAGATACAAGAAATGAATAAACATTTAGAAAGCACTAACGAAACAATAAGAAACGGTTTAAATAAGTTAGAACAGAAGTTCAAGACATTAGGTGACAATGTTTTAAGTAAGACAAAATGTAAAAATGACGAAATAGTAGACAATTTTGAGAGTATAGTGGGGGTGAAGAATAATGATGAAAATATAAAGAATGAGAGTACTGATGAGTTGGTGGAAGGTAGTGATTATGAAATGTTAATGTGTGTCAGTGAGTTAGAGAGAGAGAGAAAAAATAATGTTGTAGTAGAGTGGGGACAGAGGGCAAATTTTCCCTTTATTATTTATGATGTTTATGATGATTTATTGAGTCCACAAGTGTTGTGGTTGAAGGGCAAGAGTCCCGTATTGGTAGATGAATTGAGGTGTTTATTTTTGTGGAGTAATTGTGTACCCTCTGTCCGGAATAATTGTGAGAGTGTGATGTGGTGTTATGAAGAGAGAGAGGTAAATAGAGAATGGTATGTAACAGAATTGTATAATTTGAATAGAAAGTATGATGAATGGAAAGAAGGCTTAGAAATATATTTGAATAATAATGATTACAATGATTTGATAAAAATAATTAGACCGATAGTGACTGAATGTAATGACGGAGACGTAACAAAAATACCTAACGTAGACTGGTTTAATGAGTATTCTGGTAAAATGAGTGAATTTGGTTGTTCTGGTTATGACACACAAAGTAACCATTTGTTTGTAAATAAAAAGCAACAGTGTTATATAAAACCAAGGTTGATTTGGGACGATGGAGGGTAGACTGTAAGACAATAAAAGACAATTAAACATTTTGTTTTATGGTTGTTTGACATGGCAGATGTGGACATGAAGTGAGATACACTTGAACAGTTTTGACGCATATTTTGTAAATAATATTGAATTCATGTGTGTATTGTGAAATGTTAGATAAGTAATGTGTATATGTTGGAAAATGTTGTGTTAATAATAATAATATTATTACTATTTTTGCACTCTAATTAAATAACAAAATAATTATGAAGACAATAGTTAATGGTTTGATAATAATTGAAATATGTTATTTTAATAGTCAAATGAATATTCAATTTTAATAATCAATTGAATTAAATAAGTGAGATGTTTAGATATTGTGATTGAATGTTATGTGTTTGAATTTTATAAGGAATTTAAATTGTGTGATGAGATTTTAATTTAATAATCATGAATAAATAAATGAATGGTTTATTTTGTGGAATTTGGTGGAACATAATGATTAAAAATGTATGTTAATAATAAATTTGAAGCAATTTTGAAAAGCTGATTGCAACACAGGATAAGTCAATAATGATGATAAATAAAAACAGTTAATGAAAATTTTAAATAATAAGGTTTATACATTTTTATATAAATTATTTAAAAGAGAATTGTTGGTTTAATGTATACTAATAATACAAGGTTAATGTATATTTGTGTATTATGTTATGTAATGTATTATAATAGTGTGTGTGGCTGGGAGGTTATCCAAGGGGATAACGTATTAAAAATTTGATATATTTTAATTAATAATGATGATTTGCTACTCAATAATTTTGTTTGAATTTAAAAATTGGATGCACTAAATACTTCTTATATTGTGTTATTATGTCTTATTGTGTTGTTTGCATTTCGTATGTTAGGAATAAGTATTATAAAAATATAATAATATGTTTTCAATGTGTTTATAGATTTAAAAATAAAATGAAAAATAGTTGTGATAGGTAAAATTTTCAATGGGTTGTAAAAGATAGAAGTGGGTGATAGTAATTGTTTGAATAAAATGTTTGAATCAGTTTAAGTTGAATTTTGTGGGACATAGATTTGTCCAAATCGAAGTAAAAGTTAAAGTAATAGTGGAAATGAAAATAATGCAATGTTGTTTTGAGTTAATGTAATGTTATAGAATTTGAGAAGTATAAGTGGAGACACAGTAGAAATGGAGATTTTATGTAGAGTTTGGAGCGATATATTGTTTATTTGTTGATGTTAATTTGTTGTAATTGTAGTGAGGTTATGAGATTGAGATTTTTTGGGGATGGTAATTTTGTAGTAGTGGTAGTGTATTTGGGGAGTCCGCAACAAGGGTTGGGACGGGATAGGGACCGATTGGCGCCGGAAAGGGTTACCAAGGGTGAGTCCAGGGACCAACATAAGGGAATGAGTTTTGGGAAGGAAACACGTATCCTATGTACAAAGGGTTAGAGAGTATTTTTTTTTTTTTATAAGAGTAGAAGGTGGCGATTGGAGTTAAAATAGTAAGTAGTTAGAGGTAGAGAAGGGTTAGTAAAATTTTGATAGAGGGGTGTCATACTAGTTAAAGATTTTGTAAGGGAACGTTAGAGTAATAAAAGGGGAAGTTTATGAGTAAATGCCAAGTGGATAAAGTAAATTATAATGGATAACGTAGAATCACCCAAAGTAATGAAATGGAATAATGATGGCCATAATTGAAAAAAAAAAAAAAAATAAATAAAATAAATAATTTTTGTAATTTTGAGAAACGAATTAATAAGAGTAAATCAAGTTTAAAAGTAATTTTTTGATTTTATATGTCAATTTAATGATGTAACGTGTGTAACATTTTAATTGTAAGTTGTTTATTTTAAAATGAATTATTAATGTACTGTGTTTTCTTATGGTAAGTTATGTTAGGTATTCTGATATATACATGTTAGTAATAAGTGAGTAAAAACAAAACCAGTGCTTCTTAGCGCAAACCAGCACCGCTAGGGGGGAACAGATCAGTTGGGGATATGGTGTTGTATAAGGCCACTATTTAATATT
This sequence comes from Magicicada septendecula, assembly GCA_034769895.1. Classification (NCBI taxonomy): domain Eukaryota; kingdom Metazoa; phylum Arthropoda; class Insecta; order Hemiptera; family Cicadidae; genus Magicicada; species Magicicada septendecula. The sequence goes on along the minus strand of CM068373.1, from coordinate 296,238,482 downwards.
TTGATTTGTTGTTTCAGTGTTTGGTGATGCTGTGGCGGCGGACCTGAGCTGGCCTGCGCGTCAGGGCAGGGGCGTTGAGTATCTGTCTGACTCTACGGTGTTGGGATCTCGAGAGAGAAGTCCAGTATTGTCATGCAGATGCAGTCACAGTCACCGGACCAAGGGTGAGTTGATTATTCTTGTTTGTAAACCGTACAGGGGGTTGTGGCGACATATCCTGGCTGATCCCTTTAGCAAGTATGAATGTGTCAATGAGATTTTTTATGCTTCGGCATAAAATATCTCATTGAGGGGGTATTGTAGCGGGGCATTTTTGGGCCTACCTGAGACAATGTAAAGAAGTTTATATTTTATTGATAATAAATAACATAATTTGTATTTTTTTTTATAAATAAATAATAATAACTTTATCCCTTGTTGAGTGATAGGGACAGAAATTATAGACTTGGGTAAATTTGTTATTTTGAAACGATCGCAACGTGGCTGCACTGCTGTTAACCTTATGAATACAGACTTGTTTAATAATATTCATATAAACAGTTTTAATAACCGGCAACTGTACCAAACTCAGTTCAAGGACAATGACGAACACATTATGTAACGGTAAACAAATTATATAACCAGACATCAGGCGATGTGTTGCGTCAGCAAATTATGTAACGATGTGTGTCACCAGTTTTGTCAACAGGCCAAAAACAGTCCACTGGCGAACGAATACAAAATGTACACCAATGAGAATTGAACGAACAACAGCCGCTTAACAAATTAGCGCAAGTAGTTCGCCCCAGTCCAACTTCATCACCACTAGCGAGTGGTCTGTATAAAAGTTTCGGCAGTAAGTGCGGGCCCGTACCTAAAATGTGAAGACCGAAAAAACAACCAAATGTAACTTAAAGCATATCTAAATCAAGTAAAAGGAACAGTTTTCTTGGAATGATGACCGTGGTGGAAATATAAAACTGAGTGTTAATTAAAACAAACGCGTGTGTGTGGACTTAAAAAATCATGACTTCTTCTGGACTTAAAAAGCAGCTAAGTAACCTACAATAATATAAAGAAAACACAAATCTTCAACTATGGTTTAATATTCAAAATTTTAACACTTTCTAATTATGAGCTCTTAAAATCGGGGAATGATTATGTGTGTGTGTGTGTAAGCGCTGGTTTTAGCTATGTATTAGTTGTAGAGAATTGTCTGTATTTATGTTATATCTTAGTTTGAAAACTGCTTAAGCAAAATGATCATTTTTACGAATACTTAAACACACTTAAATTACGAAAGTTAATAGGTATAAGGGAGAAAAGAAATTTTGTATTTTGACCGAAAAATTTATAACTTAATGGTGTTTCTTTTTGAGAATCTAATAAAATAATATTGATCTGGATAGTTAAATGTGAATTAAATTAGTTATTGCAAATAAACCATGCTGATCTCCTGTTCGCCAAAAAAGAACCTGAGGACCCAAAAAACGGTAAGTACGTATATTTTTTTCATACGTAGTTGGTAACAAGATGGCGCTCGAAGAATTCAGTTAATAAATAGTGAACAGTAACCTATTATCAAGAAATATAAATATGAATAAAACGATATATCACAAACGTTTATATCTCAGTTATTACAATTACAATTCGGGTTCTATTACTATCATTGTAAAGCTTGTTTATTTATCTTTATTTTGACATGGCTTGATGCCAGTTTGGTCATAGTTTTCATTAACATTTCTTTATTTTAAACAAACTAATACATTGTTTACATTCGTCGTCTACTAAATGTTGCAGATCCGACTAATAACTTTTTCTTAATATTTGTTTAATTATTCTTAATTTCTAATTTGAACATGATTATTTGATTAAAAAGAACACCTTATTATGTGTAAATGCTGTATCCAGCTGAACAATATTAATTATTAGTATATTTGTTGGTTTTTTATCATAAACCTCTATATTTAATTATTTTTACTTCAACATGTCTTTCTTATCTCTTATTCTTAGAACATCATTCAGGTAGTGGTGTTTTACATTCCTTTTGTCATTATCATTATTTTACTTCACTATGGTTAGTAGGTTTTCTATCTGATTCTTATTTTCATGACTTAATTAGGTCATTCTGGGTTTGTTATCATTCCTTTACATTGTTTTGTTCCTTGACTATTATGGTATTTCTTTACATATTTTATGTACTTATAATGTTATCTGAATATATTCAGTGGTTACATTGCTTGTTATTCTTAAATTATGATAACACATTATTGGTTTTCTTATTATCTTTTGATATTTGATTATTAATCCTAGTATCCTTCTTTATATTTGTCTTTTTAAATCATTACTTTGACATGGATCAGCTAATGTGCTGTTTCTATTTATAATACATGGTACAAACATTAAAAGCTTAAAAATAACAAGGCAGCAGGTTCCGATGGTTTACCAGGGGAACTATTAAAGAGCGCAGGAGGAGATTTCATAAAGGAATTTGCCCATCTTATAGAGCGAATATGGCTGGAGGAGGTAATGCCTGATGAGTGGAACAATGGGGTGGTGTGTTTAATACATAAAAAGGGTGATCCGCTTATATGTAAAAATTATAGGGGCATCTCTCTACTTAATACAGCATATAAGGTATTGTCCAACATCATATTTTCTAGGCTGCTTCCCTACGCTGAGGAAAACATAAAAGAATATCAGTGTGGATTCACTAGGAATAGGTCAACAACAGACCAAATATTTACACTAAGGCAAATCCTGGAAAAAACGTTGGAATATGGAGTGCCCACTCACCATCTCTTTGTGGATTTCCAGTCGGCATATGATTCAATCAACCGGAAAATGCTATATAGAGCTATGAAGGAGTTGCATATACCATCTAAGTTGGTGCGTATGGTTGGAGTAGTTATGTCCAATTCTAAGTGCCAAATCAGAATACAATCAAATCTATCTAACTCCTTAAAAACATTGAATGGGTTGAAACAAGGAGATGCCTTAGCATGTCTGTTGTTCAACATAGCTCTAGAAAAGGTCATCAGGGATTCAGGAATTCAAACTAGCGGACACATATTTCACAAGGAGGTACAGCTTCTGGCCTATGCCGATGACATTGACGTCATAAGTAGGTCTGAATCTGGCTTAAAGGAAGCCTTTCAGGAACTGGAGTTGTCCGCTAAGGCTATGGGCTTGGTTATAAACCAAAGCAAAACCAAATATATGGTTGTAGGTGCCAATACTCGTACCCTGTCCCTGCGCATTAACGATTATGAATTTGAAAAGGTTCAGGGTTTTCCATATCTCGGGTCATATGTGGACTCTGGAAATGACTCCTCTAGAGATATTGAAAGACGAATATTATCTGCTAATAGGTGTTACTACGGACTGGTAAAACATTTTAAATCAAAATTAATAACTAAAGATACAAAAGCCTCCCTATACAAGACCTTGATTAGACCAGTCCTGATGTATGGCTCGGAATGCTGGGTGTTAAAAAAACTAGATGAGCAGAGACTATCCGTTTTTGAGAGGAGGGTACTGAGGAGAATCTATGGCCCTGTGAGGGAAAACAACATTTGGAGGCGACTGCATAATCGAGAGTTGTACGAAAGGTTTAAAGATCTTCCGATCGTGCAACTCATACAAATTAACAGATTGCGTTGGGCTGGTCATGTGCAGAGAATGGCGGAGGATAGAATCCCAAAAAGAGTGATGAATTATTTGCCGATGGGAAGGAGAAGGAGGGGAAGACCGCGTACAAGATGGCTGGACCAGGTTGGTAAGGAGGCAGTGAGGCTGGGTGCAGCAAACTGGTGGACATTGGCCGGGAGTAGAGACCAGTGGGGAAGATTTCTTTTGGAGGCCAGGGCCCGGACTGGGCTGTAGCGCCGAGGATGTATGTATGTATGTATGGTACAAACATTATTCATGTCATTCCTTACCATACTAATTTGATTTTTATTCATCAAAGGTTTTATTGGGTTCACTTAACAGTTTATGTGGGAAACTTTGTCTTGTCATTTCGTCTTTGTCATTCTGTTTATTTATGTTGTAGTGTCTTATTATGCAGATAGTGGATTTACCACTGTTCATTTAAATTTCTTCTCTCCTTTCATTCTTTATTGGTTTATTATTTTTACTGTTACATTCTTTCTGGTTACTCATTTATAGTTATTTTAGTATCATTCACCCTTCTAGTGTTTATTATTATTATGGAACATTTTGTGATGTAAAATATATATATTTTTTAGATTTATTGAAGCATTTTCAGTGCCCTTCTGTGTGCATTGCATTTGTGCAATGCCTGTAAATTGTGTTCTTAGAATCCGTCTTTCACAGCAACCTAGAAGTCTCTCGTTATTTTTTGTCATTGTCGGGCTTTCTGAAGCATGGACATGTCAGCACTGACCTGATATGACGATCCCATAACCTGATTTAAAACAGGTTTCCAAACTTCAGGCAAATTATAGCTATTGTATTTGTTAAACTTGTTCATAGTTTTGTAGATTTCTGTCACTTCTCTTATGACCCGTAGAAAATAGTTCTGAATCTTCGCTATAACCATTGTTTCTTCAAATAAAATATGAAGCTTATTTTCATGACTGTGCTTCACTTTCACTGATTTCTCCTTTTTTTTTGTGCCTCGTGTGTTCTCCTTATTTCACCTGTGTACATGTCACCACAACTGCATGGGACATTGTAGACACCAGGAGTTGACAGCTGATGGTAACATTGTGCCTACCTTTGTAATATTGCAATATTTCTAATATAGCAAAATATTACTTTTATTGCTTTTGAAGTAAAGCCAATGATGTTAAGCAAAAATAACAGTTATCAAAAGATTTGTTGGTTCTTGCGATACTATTATTGCAAAAGACAAATACACATTTTCTACTACAAACATTGGATCGGTTCAACAACACTGATATTATTGACCACATAACTTTGGAGGAAGCGAAGCTATTGCAACTATACAATACTGCTGTAATAATAATAATGATGCCAAACAAAAGTATTCACACTAAATCATAATTCAGTTATTTTACAAAAGAAAATATTATATTTTGTGCAGTGCCTAGTGGTTAGTTGTAATTAAATTATATTCATTATAATTTTATGGCCTGTTAGTAACAGCAAGCTCTCATTGGTTGTCAGTGAACATGATCTGTTGTAACCATTATTTAATCCAAAACTTAACACTACATTCAGATATTAGTTCGAATTGTCTTTAATTTGATACCCACGTGAATTTTTTCAATTTTAAAAATTTTCACTCACTTTTTGGGCCCAATATTCAAAAATTTGTGAAATTTTTTAAATTAACACTATGTTCAGATTGTGAATAACATTCCCTTTAATTTCATACCCCACATGACCTTTAGAGATTTTTCACAATTTTGACCCCATCACATTTGATTCTTGCTGTCCTATTTTTGAGGGGATCAATTGTCACAAGACAAATGGTGTCAATCATACCTCTTATATCATATTTGTGGCCCTGAAAAGGGCTGTTGGTCAAGGACTCTAGCTGCTGCTGCAGCGACAGTGAGGCCACACGTACCATGGTGGTATGTTTGGTGGCTGTTCTCACTGGTGTTGCTGCGCCACAGTCCTCTTCACTCGGCAGAGGAATGTAGAACCCACTGCTGTCCCAATCGTTCTGTATGGTCTCTTCTTTCTTCTCCATTTTCTGTTCTCCCCTTCTTCCTTCATTGATCTTGCTTCCTTTGTGTTATCCAACGGAATGGCCAGGCCATGCTCCTTCTTTGCTTACCAGGTTGATGTCACTGTTAGTTTACTCAGTGCCCGCCAGGTGTTGGCGGCGAAGTAATCTGGGGTGGCACAGGCAGTAGATGTATGTCACTGCCGTCACACAGTCTAAGAAATAATAATATTCTGTAGGGTAAAACTATGGACACATGTGGTAAGGTTTACGAAAATCAGTTGATACAGGTTCTTAAGCTTAACGGGCGGCTTCAGCATTGTTGAAATTATTATTATCAGCCGGGCTTGTAGGCCATGATTCACAGTTGTTGCTATTGACAAACGTTTCAGCCCCACCATCGGAGACCATCATCAGTGTCTAGATTGGTATGGTGTCCGCCAATTCACCTCAGAGAAGAGGTAGAGACTAAGGATTTTGACTGAGAAGGCCAAGTTGTCTAAATGGGAAAGCAGCATCAAATGCTAACCGATTGGCTTGGGAGCACAGAATGCCAGATTCTATTCAATAGGAGGCTTTTCTCCCCTTTGATTAATCCGACAGAACTATGTGTGAAGATTTCCATGGACTACATGTACAACCGAGGGTAGTAGGCACTCTCCGATGACAAGGTCTTGGTCTCCTCAAAGAGAACGTGATGGTCAGCATTGGAGAGTGCATGTTTGACCACTTCCGATTTGAGGCAACCGGAGAAGTCTTCTTCCAGCCAAATAAGAAATTGAGTATTGAGTTTGAGCAGCAACGTGTGATCAACCATATCAAATAGGTTTTTGTACAAAATCTGTGATGGTAGCTGAAAAGTGTAGTTGAAACTGATGAGATGGTCCTCTGCATTAATTTCTCGTTACTTGTAGTACTATAGTAAATGTGTGACTCATTCAGTTGTTGTTTTTCTTGCATGGTTTTTGTTGTTACATCAAGAATTTATAAAGAATAAGCCAGAAAACGTTCAGCAATATCGCCTAGATGTGTAAAGTATAATTTGACTTAATCATTGACAATATTTTTATCCAAAAAGGAATAACCACTAGACAATACACCAATTTACACTAACACTAATCACTAGTGAACATTTTAACAAGTGAAAACAAATTCCATATCTAAACGAACAGTGATTACAAGGAAACATTTATTAGTACACATTTAATAAACATCAGTATTCTCTGACACGGAAAATGGCAGCCATGATGTTGACGTCATTCTAACCTACATGCTTTTTACGAAGCGTATTTAATATCGTCAAACTTTGTATGTTATTTAATATATAATTTTTGTAATTTTTTTAGATTATAAGTAATAGATGATTTGTAAAGGTACTCTATATTGTTAATTATCACGTAATGGAACTTTTCGTAGCAGCCACAAGAATTCCCACGAAATATATTAACATTATTTAATTATTCACTCCTGAGATAAATATCGATTGTGACAACCGTATGTATCGAATGGAATTTTCCAATAATTTGAACTCATATTACAGAGATTAAACAATTATATTAATAAATCATATCCATGCGTTATTATTTCAGGAACATAATATATTATCAGCATTTATTTTATAATTAACAAGGATAAGAAGACTTCGGGGAGTCATTAGAAGTACACAAATTACAAAACCAAGATTAACCTCAAATAATAGGTTAAAGCCTAATATCGAAGGTGACTTGAAAATTGTTTGGGATGACTTGACCGCTATTTTTGAATTGATTTTGGAGTTCTAACTACTGAACTGGAATAATTATAATTCTGATTCAGAAACCAAGGCAGAATAATTCAATTCTTTCACTTATATATTTAAATCACATTCGAAAACACACAACATAAATATTCCACGATCAACTGATACACTATTTACAACTATTTATTACAAATTAACATATACAAGGAATAACACGGGCAAATTATTATACCATTAAGATACTACGGGATACACGTTTAGTAATAAATTGGCGCACCAACTAGTGAGGCTGAAACTAGGGAATATTAGGTGAAGAAATTGAAACAAGCAAATTAATTTTCTAATTTTTAGCTGGCGACTGCTATAAGTTCCAAAAAATAATAAAGATGCATAAAAGGGCGTCATCACTGAGACGGACGAAGGAGGCAGAGAAAGAAGTCAGGATGGAAGAGAAAGAAGTAACATCAGTGGAGGATGTGGAGACGGTAGCAAGAAAGGAAGATAGAGGAGACCCGAATCTTATAAAGTTAATGGAGTTAATGAATAGTATGAGTGAAAAAATGGACAGAAATAAGGAAGAAACGTATGACAATTTTAAGAAGCAGAAGGAAGATTTGAAGAGCATCAAGGAAGAATTCAGTGAAAACTCAAAGAAACAAAATGAAATTTTGAGTCAAAACTTATTAAAACAAATGGAGGAACAAAACAAGCAAACGAAGGAAGATTTGAAGAGCATCAAGGAAGATCACAGACAAACAAACAAGAAAATAGACGGTATGAAGGAAGAGATTAACGAGAAAATAGACAGTATTAACAGGAATACAGATGAAAACAATAGACAAATGAATGAGAACTTGAGGCAAATTAATGACAAATTTGAGGAGAATAATAAAATAATGAATGACAAAATAGACAGCATTAAGGAAAGCAATAGACAAACCAATGAAAAAATTGACAGTATTAAAGAAAGTACTAATAAAACCTTAAGGCAAACTATAAGTGACAATAATAACCAAATGAAGGAAGAATTCAGGCAAATCAATGAAGAGAATTTAAGAAGAATTAATGGTAGAATTGAACAGGTCAATGATACAATTAACCAGAAGATGGACAAAATCGATGAGGAAAGAAGCAAGAAACAGCTGACACTAATGAGAGATTGAGAAAAGCTAACGAAACCATTACACAAAATAAAGCAGTGATAAATACCAGAATAGACCAGATCCAAGAAAATAGTCGTATTCAAATAGAAGGAATACAAAAGGAACAAGAAAATTTAGTAAATTTACAGAAACAAACCGGAGAAAGGTGTGACAATATTAACACTACGGTAAATAATTTAACTGGTCAAGTACGCCAAAATCAAGAAGAAATTGAGTTAATTAGAACCAGACCAAATAATATTACTCATGTCTCTACAAATGAAACCAGAGAAGGGATTAATTTCAAAAATTATCGTAGAAACCCCATGGAATTCCTGGCCAGAATCGAGGAACATTTTAATAAACATCGAATAACTATCTGGAGCTCGATTAGAGAGATGTTGGATGAGCATTTTAGGGAGATTACGGACAACTGGTGGAAAGCAACCAGGAATGAGATAGTGGACTACGCTCACTTTACAAAACTGTTTAAAGAAAAATATTGGTCCGAAGCTATACAAAATATTATCAGGGACAACATTTGTCAGGGAAGATATGATGGAAATAGAGGTACATCTCCAACTACTTACTTCTGGGGAAAGGTGTGTTTGGCTAGACACCTAGAGCCACGAATACCAGAAGAATCCCTAGTAACTAAAATGGCATAACATTATGATGCAGGAATTGCCAGAGCACGCCTGGGAAGCCAGATTAAAACGGTCCACACAATGGCTGACTTATTAGAAAATTATGAACACGAGGGTTACTACAAAAGAAGCAGACAACACTTACGGCAAGACCGTACTGATCAGTGCGGTTCAAGAAATAATAACCAAGGTATGAATCATAATCACTATAATAACATGAATAAATGGAATAGTCATAACTTTAATGGCAACGATCGTAATTACAACCAAAATTTTACCCCAAATAATAAGCAACCAACAAACTTCAATCGAAATCCAATTAACAATAATAGTAACAACAGGCCCAATCAAAATTACAATCCGGGTAATAGAATTAATAATAGACGTTTAATGAAGAAATTTGTGTTAGTGGTTGAAATCACAATCAGAATGATCAATATTGCACACCACTATATAAAAATTATTCCGATTAGCGCTTTCAAGCTTCACAGCTCATCGTCAGATCAGGAATAGACAGAAAATATGTAATACCCAACCCTTCACCCCTCTCCACAACCCTGCTCACCCACAACAAACTAAAAATTAATGACCCTTCCCCACCCCCTAAACTCTGTCTCACCATCTGTACAGTTACATATTTTTCTAGTAAATTCCTTGTGTGTGTGTGTGTGTGTGTGTGTGTGTGTGTGTGTGTGTGTGTGTGTGTGTGTGTGTTCATCCTTTTAAACTACCCTCTTCCTCTCCACACACGTGGGTCAGTCACACACCCTTATTTTAAAACAACAAATTAGTACTATAAAATATAATTCTTAATCTTATCTATCTGCCCTCTCTCATTTACTTCTTAATCATGTTATAAAATATTTCTTCATTATCAAATTTAATTTTAATATTAATTAAATTGTCTAACCCTTTTTCTCTTTCTTTCAATATTTCTAACTCCTCTCTAAGCTTCCTTTCAACTGTGTTATTTACTACTTTTACAATTTCGTATTCTTCCAAAGGATTAACAAACTTGTGGTTGTCTTCTATAAAATGTCTTGCATATAACGAATTGGTTGTTCTATTACCTTCTCCACGTTTGTGGTCAGACAACCTGCATGCGAATTTTCGTCCTGTCTCCCCTAGGTACACTTTGTTGCAGTCTTTACATTTTAATTTATAAATTCCGCTTTTCTGTAATACTGGAATTTTTTCTATATTCTTATTCCTTATCTTATCAAATACCGTTTCACATTTTTTAATAGCTATATCTACTCCATATTTATTAAAACATTTTATAATTTTTCTAGTATGTGAACCTATGTATGTCAATGACCCTGCATAATTCTTTTGTTCTGGTTCTATTTTAGCTTTTTGTATGTTGACCCTTTTCATAACTTTATCCACTATGTTGGTGCTATAATTATTATTCCTTACAATTCCCTTTATCGTTTTTAACTCCCTATCTTTTGATTTGGTCTCTTTTGAACACTTCTGAGCTCTGTAACAAAAGGAATTGATTGCCGCCATTTTATATCTGTATGGGTGGTACGACTCTCTTGGTATAATTATATCAGAATACGACTCTTTCCTAAATATCCCAAACTGTAGTTTCTCATTATCTTTAATTTCTATGTTTAAATCTAAGTAATTTATTTGCTTACCTCCTATCTCTTCCTTAAATTGTAAGTTTTTATCCTTATTATTTACCTCCTTTATAAACTCATGCACTTCTTCTATGCTTCCTTCCCAAACTACTAATACATCATCAACGTATCTAGACCATAATTTTATATTGTCTTTATACTTAGTGGAAGTTATTAATTGCTTTTCAAAATCATTCATGTATATTTCAGCAAGAATAGGGGATAATGAAGACCCCATAGGTAAACCTTTTTTCTGTATATAAAACTTGTTATTAAACCTAAAATAGTTCTGATTTACACATTCTTTAATTACTTTCATCAACTGCTTTTTATACCTGTATTCTCCCATATTATTATCGTTTATTAACTTAATAACTTTATTTACTGTGATATTAGTAAACATGTCCTTAACATCCAGTGATATCAATTTTGTATTTACATTAATGCTAATATTTTCTAATTTTTCTATCAATTTTATATTATTCTCTATGTTGTATTTTGTCCCAAATTCATATTTCTCTTTCAGTACTCTGCTAACTTCCTTTGATAATTTATAAATAGGTGCATTAATAAAAGAAACATTCGGTCTAATTGGTTTTCCTTCTTTATGTATCTTAACCTGACTTTTAAAAGTTGGTGCTGTTGGATTACTTTCCAATAAATACTTTTTCTTATTTTCTTCTATAAATGTTATCTGTTTCATCATTTGTTTTATCCTTGACTGGTACTTACTTGTATAATCATACTTTATTTCCTCGTATGGTCCTTCCCTTATAAATTCTTCCGTTTTCTTTATGTATTCTTCCTTTCTCATTAGTACCATTGTATTTCCTTTATCCGCCTTCGTAACTATAATATCATTCTTCTTTATTTTATTCTTTAGTTTAGTTACAGTTGCTTTGATTTTTTGTTCATTCTTTGAATTATACAAACTTTTCTTAAATATTTTATCTACTACATTCCCTACTTCCCACCTTATTCTTTTTTTATCATTTTCATTTCCTAGTTTTTGTATTATGCTTTTGCATTCAATAATCGTTTTTTCTTGATTTAATTCTGGTGGCGGTGCGTATTTTAAGCCTTTCGCTAACATTTCTTTTTCTTCTGTATTGAAATTTACCTCTGTAAGGTTTATTACTCTTTTTTCATAGTTATTCTTGGAGAGGTGTTCCTTTTTTACTTCGTTCTTTCGTATTCATTTATTTAACTTATCTACCGTTTTTTTAATTTTTCTTTTCCAATTTCTTTTCTATGTACCCCAAACCAAAATTATATAATATTTCTTCTAACTCTACATACGAGTATATTCTTAATAATTCTATGTGTCTGTCATATAATTCCCTATTATATCTATTGATTAAGCCGTAGAGTGACCTTATTTCCAGTTTTATCCACAACTTCTCGCTTTGTTCTTTTACTTTTTTGGCTACACTGTTCTTATTTTTAATTTTAACTTGAGCGTACTTTGGGATGACATTATTATCCAGACATTGTTTATTAAACCATATTTTACTTAAAACCCTCTTCAATTTAACTTTTAACTTAAGATATTTAAAAACTTTACTTACCTTATTGTTGTCGTTTATTACCTCATTGTTGTTGTCCATTACCTGTAGTCGATTGCACATCTTAACAGACGTTTAATGAAGAAATTTGTGTTAGTGGTTGAAATCACAATCAGAATCATCAATATTGCACACCACTATATAAAAATTATTCCGATTAGCGCTTTCAAGCTTCACAGCTCATCGTCAGATCAGGAATAGACAGAAAATATGTAATACCCAACCCTTCACCCCTCTCCCCCACCCTGCTCACCCACAACAAACTAAAAATTAATGACCCTTCCCCACCCCCTAAACTCTGTCTCACCATCTGTACAGTTACATATTTTTCTAGTAAATTCCTTGTGTGTGTGTGTGTGTGTGTGTGTGTGTGTGTGTGTGTGTGTGTGTGTGTGTGTGTGTGTGTGTGTGTGTTCATCCTTTTAAACTACCCTCTTCCTCTCCACACACGTGGGTCAGTCACACACCCTTATTTTAAAACAACAAATTAGTACTATAAAATATAATTCTTAATCTTATCTATCTGCCCTCTCTCATTTACTTCTTAATCATGTTATAAAATATTTCTTCATTATCAAATTTAATTTTAATATTAATTAAATTGTCTAACCCTTTTTCTCTTTCTTTCAATATTTCTAACTCCTCTCTAAGCTTCCTTTCAACTGTGTTATTTACTACTTTTACAATTTCGTATTCTTCCAAAGGATTAACAAACTTGTGGTTGTCTTCTATAAAATGTCTTGCATATAACGAATTGGTTGTTCTATTACCTTCTCCACGTTTGTGGTCAGACAACCTGCATGCGAATTTTCGTCCTGTCTCCCCTAGGTACACTTTGTTGCAGTCTTTACATTTTAATTTATAAATTCCGCTTTTCTGTAATACTGGAATTTTTTCTATATTCTTATTCCTTATCTTATCAAATACCGTTTCACATTTTTTAATAGCTATATCTACTCCATATTTATTAAAACATTTTATAATTTTTCTAGTATGTGAACCTATGTATGTCAATGACCCTGCATAATTCTTTTGTTCTGGTTCTATTTTAGCTTTTTGTATGTTGACCCTTTTCATAACTTTATCCACTATGTTGGTGCTATAATTATTATTCCTTACAATTCCCTTTATCGTTTTTAACTCCCTATCTTTTGATTTGGTCTCTTTTGAACACTTCTGAGCTCTGTAACAAAAGGAATTGATTGCCGCCATTTTATATCTGTATGGGTGGTACGACTCTCTTGGTATAATTATATCAGAATACGACTCTTTCCTAAATATCCCAAACTGTAGTTTCTCATTATCTTTAATTTCTATGTTTAAATCTAAGTAATTTATTTGCTTACCTCCTATCTCTTCCTTAAATTGTAAGTTTTTATCCTTATTATTTACCTCCTTTATAAACTCATGCACTTCTTCTATGCTTCCTTCCCAAACTACTAATACATCATCAACGTATCTAGACCATAATTTTATATTGTCTTTATACTTAGTGGAAGTTATTAATTGCTTTTCAAAATCATTCATGTATATTTCAGCAAGAATAGGGGATAATGAAGACCCCATAGGTAAACCTTTTTTCTGTATATAAAACTTGTTATTAAACCTAAAATAGTTCTGATTTACACATTCTTTAATTACTTTCATCAACTGCTTTTTATACCTGTATTCTCCCATATTATTATCGTTTATTAACTTAATAACTTTATTTACTGTGATATTAGTAAACATGTCCTTAACATCCAGTGATATCAATTTTGTATTTACATTAATGCTAATATTTTCTAATTTTTCTATCAATTTTATATTATTCTCTATGTTGTATTTTGTCCCAAATTCATATTTCTCTTTCAGTACTCTGCTAACTTCCTTTGATAATTTATAAATAGGTGCATTAATAAAAGAAACATTCGGTCTAATTGGTTTTCCTTCTTTATGTATCTTAACCTGACTTTTAAAAGTTGGTGCTGTTGGATTACTTTCCAATAAATACTTTTTCTTATTTTCTTCTATAAATGTTATCTGTTTCATCATTTGTTTTATCCTTGACTGGTACTTACTTGTATAATCATACTTTATTTCCTCGTATGGTCCTTCCCTTATAAATTCTTCCGTTTTCTTTATGTATTCTTCCTTTCTCATTAGTACCATTGTATTTCCTTTATCCGCCTTCGTAACTATAATATCATTCTTCTTTATTTTATTCTTTAGTTTAGTTACAGTTGCTTTGATTTTTTGTTAATTCTTTGAATTATACAAACTTTTCTTAAATATTTTATCTACTACATTCCCTACTTCCCACCTTATTCTTTTTTTATCATTTTCATTTCCTAGTTTTTGTATTATGCTTTTGCATTCAATAATCGTTTTTTCTTGATTTAATTCTGGTGGCGGTGCGTATTTTAAGCCTTTCGCTAACATTTCTTTTTCTTCTGTATTGAAATTTACCTCTGTAAGGTTTATTACTCTTTTTTCATAGTTATTCTTGGAGAGGTGTTCCTTTTTTACTTCGTTCTTTCGTATTCATTTATTTAACTTATCTACCATTTTTTTAATTTTTCTTTTCCAATTTCTTTTCTATGTACCCCAAACCAAAATTATATAATATTTCTTCTAACTCTACATACGAGTATATTCTTAATAATTCTATGTGTCTGTCGTATAATTCCCTATTATATCTATTGATTAAGCCGTAGAGTGACCTTATTTCCAGTTTTATCCACAACTTCTCGCTTTGTTCTTTTACTTTTTTGGCTACACTGTTCTTATTTTTAATTTTAACTTGAGCGTACTTTGGGATGACATTATTATCCAGACATTGTTTATTAAACCATATTTTACTTAAAACCCTCTTCAATTTAACTTTTAACTTAAGATATTTAAAAACTTTACTTACCTTATTGTTGTCGTTTATTACCTCATTGTTGTTGTCCATTACCTGTAGTCGATTGCACATCTTAACAGACGTTTAATGAAGAAATTTGTGTTAGTGGTTGAAATCACAATCAGAATCATCAATATTGCACACCACTATATAAAAATTATTCCGATTAGCGCTTTCAAGCTTCACAGCTCATCGTCAGATCAGGAATAGACAGAAAATATGTAATACCCAACCCTTCACCCCTCTCCCCCACCCTGCTCACCCACAACAAACTAAAAATTAATGACCCTTCCCCACCCCCTAAACTCTGTCTCACCATCTGTACAGTTACATATTTTTCTAGTAAATTCCTTGTGTGTGTGTGTGTGTGTGTGTGTGTGTGTGTGCGTGCGTGCGTGCGTGCGTGCGTGCGTGCGTGCGTGCGTGTGTGTGTGTGTGTGTGTGTGTGTGTGTGTGTGTGCATCCTTTTAAACTACCCTCTTCCTCTCCACACACGTGGGTCAGTCACACACCCTTATTTTAAAACAACAAATTAGTACTATAAAATATAATTCTTAATCTTATCTATCTGCCCTCTCTCATTTACTTCTTAATCATGTTATAAAATATTTCTTCATTATCAAATTTAATTTTAATATTAATTAAATTGTCTAACCCTTTTTCTCTTTCTTTCAATATTTCTAACTCCTCTCTAAGCTTCCTTTCAACTGTGTTATTTACTACTTTTACAATTTCGTATTCTTCCAAAGGATTAACAAACTTGTGGTTGTCTTCTATAAAATGTCTTGCATATAACGAATTGGTTGTTCTATTACCTTCTCCACGTTTGTGGTCAGACAACCTGCATGCGAATTTTCGTCCTGTCTCCCCTAGGTACACTTTGTTGCAGTCTTTACATTTTAATTTATAAATTCCGCTTTTCTGTAATACTGGAATTTTTTCTATATTCTTATTCCTTATCTTATCAAATACCGTTTCACATTTTTTAATAGCTATATCTACTCCATATTTATTAAAACATTTTATAATTTTTCTAGTATGTGAACCTATGTATGTCAATGACTCTGCATAATTCTTTTGTTCTGGTTCTATTTTAGCTTTTTGTATGTTGACCCTTTTCATAACTTTATCCACTATGTTGGTGCTATAATTATTATTCCTTACAATTCCCTTTATCGTTTTTAACTCCCTATCTTTTGATTTGGTCTCTTTTGAACACTTCTGAGCTCTGTAACAAAAGGAATTGATTGCCGCCATTTTATATCTGTATGGGTGGTACGACTCTCTTGGTATAATTATATCAGAATACGACTCTTTCCTAAATATCCCAAACTGTAGTTTCTCATTATCTTTAATTTCTATGTTTAAATCTAAGTAATTTATTTGCTTACCTCCTATCTCTTCCTTAAATTGTAAGTTTTTATCCTTATTATTTACCTCCTTTATAAACTCATGCACTTCTTCTATGCTTCCTTCCCAAACTACTAATACATCATCAACGTATCTAGACCATAATTTTATATTGTCTTTATACTTAGTGGAAGTTATTAATTGCTTTTCAAAATCATTCATGTATATTTCAGCAAGAATAGGGGATAATGAAGACCCCATAGGTAAACCTTTTTTCTGTATATAAAACTTGTTATTAAACCTAAAATAGTTCTGATTTACACATTCTTTAATTACTTTCATCAACTGCTTTTTATACCTGTATTCTCCCATATTATTATCGTTTATTAACTTAATAACTTTATTTACTGTGATATTAGTAAACATGTCCTTAACATTAGTCCAGTCGCCAGAGTAAAAATAATGGTAAAATTTCGTAAAAAATTGAGGCAAAGTGATATTTGGTATAGTTATTGAAAAAGGTCTAAATATCGGTTTAAAATCATCTTTGCATGTTTATAAGGTCAGGCTTTAAAAAAAAACCTTATTTAAGGGCAGCGCGCGGTAAAATCGATAAAAACGTTTACATTCCGTGAATTTCTTTTCTTACTACTAAATAAACCATTGGATCATGATAAAGTCTTCGTTCTTTTTGTTTAAAATAGTTCAAATTTTAATAGTAATAAAATCAAAATAACGATTTTGTTATTATTTCATCGTTAGGAGTATTAAATCGATAGACGGAATGGTCAATTTTAACAAATCTTCCTCTGTTGAATAATATTATTAAATATGTGTATCTTAATATACGTACATAAAAGTCATTGTGTGTATTTATATTTCACACCTCCTACTAAACCACTGGACCGATTTCAACAAAACTTAGCACAAATATTTTATGCAACGGGAGAACCAACATAAGATAGGTGTTTTGGGCCCTGGGGGATGTCAAAAATGGAAAATATGAAAATACCGCATGTAGGGTATCAAATTAAAGGGGATTTCAATGCAAGTAACAATTTTTCATGCATATAAGCACTATTGAAAATGCTTGGGCCCTGGGGCTCAATAAATGGGTGGTTTTGGGGGAGGTCAAAAATGGAAAATATGAAACTGGACCGATTTCCACCAAACTTGGCACAAATTTTTTACGCAATGGGAGAACCAACATAAGATAGGTGTTTTGGGCCCGGGGGGATGTCAAAAATGAAAAATATGAAATATGAAAATACTGTGGGGTATCAAATTAAAGGGAATTTCAATGCAAGTAACAATTTTACATGCATATACGTACTATTGAATACATTTGGGCCCTGGGGCTCAATAAATGGGTTGTAATGGAGGGGTGTCAAAAATGGAAAATATGAAATATCATATGTGACATGCATATACGCACTATTAAAAATTTTGGTTTTTAAAAATTTTGGGCTCAATAAATTAGTGGAATTGGCGGAGGGGTGATGTCAAAAATGGAAAATATGAAAATACCGCACGTGGGGTATCAAATTAAAGGGAATTTCAATGTAAGTAACAATTTGACGTGCATATAATTTATCATATAATTCTAAGGCTGTTTTCACAATTAATAAGTCTGCATCATCGTCAGCTTGTTTAACGTTAGCTTTCTTCTTCCAAATATCTCGTTAGAATTTCAATAAATCGAGTTTTATTAGTTTTATTCGAAAGAAATTGTTCTTGGGTCACTGTGACACACATATCTTCATAGAATAAAATATCTAAAGAGGAATTTAGATTGGTACGGCGATAACGCTCCATAGCTTTGATGCTGTTAGAATTGTTTGTATAGCCATCAAAAACTACAGTAACTTTTGATCCAAAGTGTCTCTTGACATAATTTACGTATCTTTGAAAAATACATTTGAACTTGTCATTTTTTGACCATACTAATCTATGCAGTAACATACCACCATCAATGACGTAAATGCAATCTTCAAGGTTAATCTCAGTGCGGTCCACTTCAAACATATCATATAGTTTAGACTTATCTGTTTTCCGAAATACACCTTCGTAAAACATAGATGTTGGGTACGGTGCAAGTTCACAACGCATGTAATCTTTTAATTCGTCGTCACTTTTTCTTGCTACACAAATGCGTTGAAATATAAACATTGGATCTATAGGGACAATTTCCTCTTGAATTTTCAGACTACTATTAACACTTTTTAATGACAGTACTCTATTTTTTCGTTTAAACGAAACTTTATGGAAGTTTGTACCAGCAATTTCTTCTAACCCTGCTTTTCCAACCTCAAAAGCATTATGACAGTTAATATTATTACCGCCAGTAACTCCAGTAGATATAGATATTATTGAATCTTGATAAGGAAATGTCTCGTGACAATCAAACCAGGATTTTATTTTGAGAATATCTTCAGTATCTCGTTTTATTCGAGAATCACTAGCATCTACATGCTGATCGGAAGTAGAAAATTGTATACCACAAAAATTGTCTACTTCTTCGCAGATATCATGTGTATATGGCATCGCTAAAATCCATTTATTTGCAGTACTGGTAGTTACTCCCCGTCCAATCATACCACCATCAACTTTCATGACTCTCATTAAGTCCTGTTCGATTGTCATATCAGTATGAGTTCCTGACCAGAATTTCTCAGTTCGTCTTACAGTACAAAATCTGTTATTTATAAAATTTTGAAGTTCTTTAATTTTTAAAGCGGTAGTTTCTGGAATTACATTTTGGTTTTGCATTGAGGTGAAAAGTTTTTCAGATTCTTTTATAAATTGGTTCATATATTGTACATATAATAAGGCTGATTTCGTATAATGAAAATGTCCAGTCGCATAAAACTGTGGCAACATTTGCTGAATAACTTGTAATTGAATTTTTATATTACCCATTTTTTCAGAGCGCGCAAATGCTTTTGCAATAGAGATCATTCGTATGTATTGTATCCATAATTTTGCAGTTTTACCGCGTTCCTCAATTTCAATAATTTTTTCTAGAAATTTACCATTTAGGATGTTAAAAAAATTATGATCTTGTGCTTCTTTGTAAGTAAGATTGTCATCTAAAAATTCTTGTAGTAAAGATTTCATATTTGAATATTCAACTTCTGAAAGATTCATTTCCTCAATAATCTTTTTACACAAAACTATCCAAATTAATGTGTGGCCTCGTACTGCTCTAGCATAAGCATGGCCATCTAACATCTTATCTACAGTTCCTGGCGCATAGTAACAGCTTAATGCTTCTTTTAAACCGCTTCCTGCCATCACATAACCGATTGAACCAAGAAAATACATAAGCAGATGAAATCCTCCAATTCGAACAATTACATTATGTATATCATCATCAGGTGAGGATTGGACCATTTTAAACGCTTTCTGATACAAAGGTTGATCGAAAGTAACAAAACAATTAAATAGATTTAAGTTTTCACTAGTTTTACAGCGTATTTTAAAACGGTGTATATTGTATTTCAGTTGGAGGAGAGTGTACAAAAGGCAAGCAAACAATTCTAGATAATGTATACGTCATATTTTCCAAAAGCTTGGACATAAAGGCATTCCAGCCAGTAATGCCTGGTTTGGTCACTCCATAAATCCAAAGCAAGTCAGCATTAGAAAAATCTATATTATTAAAACTCGGGTTATCTACTTTTTCAAAAACAATGTTTTGGAGTGCATGTGTATTAATATTTTCAAAAATTTGGAATGGTATTTTGTCAATTTTGCTAATTTCTTTTGCAGTAGGCTTAACTGTCAATCGTTTTAAGGGAACTTTGTTATAATAACAATCTCTGGGACTTACAATCATAATACCTCCCATACTATGAAAAGTATTTTTCCCGTCTATAGTATTGATGTTAATATCTGAATTGTCAAATGCCAATTGTGCAAAACAACCAGATCTAAATGGAGAACGTGGACTAAGCAATACACTATCCTCATAAAGTGTTGTTTCTTTGTATGATGAACACACTCCCAGATGCGACAATATATCTATAATTCGTTTTGAAGCAAATTTCCTGTGCAACATTACAGACAGACCAACTTGCAATGGTGATAGAAAGGTTCTAGGTCTTATGCAACTCATAATTGAATGAGTAATTGCTGTGCATTTTGTTTCATATGAACTAATATCACCTTTTTTATTTTTTAAAATTATTTCTTCTATCAGAAACTGAAGGGATTCTGGGATATTCTCATTAATATTTTGGAATATATTATCACTTGGAGGATAAAATTCTGTATTACTTTTCTTCAGATTAACATCGTTTCGAATAATTGCTGCTGCATATTTTAAGATTTTTCTTTTTTCTTCATTTTCATCTTTTCTTGAGGCTATCCATGTCTAGGTTTAATTTTTTTAAATGGTCAAAAAATGGTGTCAGAAAGGCCAACAAATTTTGTTAATTAACCACCCGAAAGTATTTTTAATAAGCTTTAATTTAAGCCGTCGTACACCTTTGTGCCACAATCTTGCCGTACTTTATGAGCACTCAAAGTTTTTTTGTGAATTGCGATTTTTTTTAGGTAATATTCGACATTTCAATATGAAATTTTTGGGGTTTATAGTACTCCACAAAGGTTACCTTTCCCTCAAGTTTTATCAACTTTCATTAATTTGTGTTAAAACAACAGCAATTTGTTTATAAACGCCATCGCCACTTTATTTATTTATTAACAATAATAATAACATCGACTTCCGTATTAAGGCTAGAAATGTTCTTAATTTATTATAGAATACTGAAAAAAAATTCACATTAAAATCGGCTTGTTAGGTCCAAAGATATTTATAAAAACGCTATTTTGCAACTTAAATTGTTAATAAAAAAATAAACGGGTTGTTTTTACACAAAACTTAACTATTAGCTCAACTTGATCCCATTAACCAATTTAGCACACAAAAAATCGACTCCCAAAATAATTCACATTTGATTTTTATTTTGACTCCACTACACGTGCTCACAAATAAATAAATATTAGCATGTATAAAAAGTGTAAATAAAAACTTTAAACTGCAATTTTTTTACCTGTTTTATATGATAAAAACAAAAATATTTGTAATGTTTTGATTATAACCTTTGAAGAAATATCAACTGCGTTACTGCTCCGTTCTTGTATAGCAGATGTTCGTATGGCACACCACAACAATGGGTGTTGCGCGCGCAGCTACATTTACAGTTACACACTCGAGGGGAATAGAACGCCGCGCCGTTTAAAAATTTTACCTGTTTTCTAGGGTCTTGTTTTTAGAGTATAGGTATAATCAGGTAAGAGAAATAACATGAATAAATAGATTTAGTATTGTAGTAGCTGTAACGTTAATTTCAAGTACTCAAATAAACCCACTTAAAAGATACATGTATGTAACGCAAAGGAGGCACCTTTTTTTAGTATACACAATTTTTATTTATTTTTTTTAATTTCGAAAATGATTTTAATTTTCATGAGTATAGTTTTTGATGCAGAACACTTGCAGCTTTCAAATACAATTTTTTGTATTTCGATATCTCTATTTTTAAGATTAATAAAGGCAGATAAACTCTGAATTTTAGAGTAAATTTAAAATACGTCGAAATACTCACTTTTGAAAAGGTGTTTTTTTTTAAATAACAACTTCAAAAGTAGTTTTCATTATTACAAAATAAAAAGTTTATCTCTTTTAAAGGTAAATTAGTAAAGAACTACTATTTTTTTAAATTTTATTGTATAGTACTTGTAATTTTGTGGTTCCACTTCTTTTTGTATCTACAGTAAATATTTATACACTATATTCTTTATGTTCAAATAAAATATTTATGTAAAAATCAACAAATTTTGAAAGCTATACTGTTCCCCTTCAAAACTAGCCTTTATTTAACTGGCTATGCTTAGATTAAAGAAAGTTATGATATTTTTGAATAGACGCGCCTGGCTAATTTAGCGAATTACGCAAGATCGGGGGCAAACGCTCTTTTTAAAACGCAGCGCTCATCATTACCAATTTTCAGGAAAACAGTTCCATTAACGTAAAAATATGTAAGGGGACTTTCTGAAGGAAATTGTTTGCTCTTCAATATACACCTTTTTATTTCTTCCAACTGTACATATTTACGGAGTGCTTTAAGAAAATCTGTCTTTACGATTTTTCCAGACCATTTTCAGAAAACCCTAGAAAGGTAAACATGCAAAGATTTTTTTATATTAATTATTAACGTTTATTTAACACGTGCACCAAATATTGCTTTGCCCCAATTTTTTATCAAGTCAAAATCTCTGGCGACTGGACTACATCCAGTGATATCAATTTTGTATTTACATTAATGCTAATATTTTCTAATTTTTCTATCAATTTTATATTATTCTCTATGTTGTATTTTGTCCCAAATTCATATTTCTCTTTCAGTACTCTGCTAACTTCCTTTGATAATTTATAAATAGGTGCATTAATAAAAGAAACATTCGGTCTAATTGGTTTTCCTTCTTTATGTATCTTAACCTGACTTTTAAAAGTTGGTGCTGTTGGATTACTTTCCAATAAATACTTTTTCTTATTTTCTTCTATAAATGTTATCTGTTTCATCATTTGTTTTATCCTTGACTGGTACTTACTTGTATAATCATACTTTATTTCCTCGTATGGTCCTTCCCTTATAAATTCTTCCGTTTTCTTTATGTATTCTTCCTTTCTCATTAGTATCATTGTATTTCCTTTATCCGCCTTCGTAACTATAATATCATTCTTCTTTATTTTATTCTTTAGTTTAGTTACAGTTGCTTTGATTTTTTGTTCATTCTTTGAATTATACAAACTTTTCTTAAATATTTTATCTACTACATTCCCTACTTCCCACCTTATTCTTTTTTTATCATTTTCATTTCCTAGTTTTTGTATTATGCTTTTGCATTCAATAATCGTTTTTTCTTGATTTAATTCTGGTGGCGGTGCGTATTTTAAGCCTTTCGCTAACATTTCTTTTTCTTCTGTATTGAAATTTACCTCTGTAAGGTTTATTACTCTTTTTTCGTAGTTATTCTTGGAGAGGTGTTCCTTTTTTACTTCGTTCTTTCGTATTCATTTCTTTAACTTATCTACCATTTTTTTAATTTTTCTTTTCCAATTTCTTTTCTATGTACCCCAAACCAAAATTATATAATATTTCTTCTAACTCTACATACGAGTATATTCTTAATAATTCTATGTGTCTGTCGTATAATTCCCTATTATATCTATTGATTAAGCCGTAGAGTGACCTTATTTCCAGTTTTATCCACAACTTCTCGCTTTGTTCTTTTACTTTTTTGGCTACACTGTTCTTATTTTTAATTTTAACTTGAGCGTACTTTGGGATGACATTATTATCCAGACATTGTTTATTAAACCATATTTTACTTAAAACCCTCTTCAATTTAACTTTTAACTTAAGATATTTAAAAACTTTACTTACCTTATTGTTGTCGTTTATTACCTCATTGTTGTTGTCCATTACCTGTAGTCGATTGCACATCTTAACAGACGTTTAATGAAGAAATTTGTGTTAGTGGTTGAAATCACAATCAGAATCATCAATATTGCACACCACTATATAAAAATTATTCCGATTAGCGCTTTCAAGCTTCACAGCTCATCGTCAGATCAGGAATAGACAGAAAATATGTAATACCCAACCCTTCACCCCTCTCCCCCACCCTGCTCACCCACAACAAACTAAAAATTAATGACCCTTCCCCACCCCCTAAACTCTGTCTCACCATCTGTACAGTTACATATTTTTCTAGTAAATTCCTTGTGTTTCAGTGTGTGTGTGTGTGTGTGTGTGGTGTGTGTGTGTGTGTGTGTGTGTGTGTGTGTGTGTGTGTGTGTGTGTGTGTGTGTGTGTGTGTGTGTGTGTGTGTGTGTGTGTGTGTGTGTGTGTGTGTGTGTGTGTGTGTGCATCCTTTTAAACTACCCTCTTCCTCTCCACACACGTGGGTCAGTCACACACCCTTATTTTAAAACAACAAATTAGTACTATAAAATATAATTCTTAATCTTATCTATCTGCCCTCTCTCATTTACTTCTTAATCATGTTATAAAATATTTCTTAATTATCAAATTTAATTTTAATATTAATTAAATTGTCTAACCCTTTTTCTCTTTCTTTCAATATTTCTAACTCCTCTCTAAGCTTCCTTTCAACTGTGTTATTTACTACTTTTACAATTTCGTATTCTTCCAAAGGATTAACAAACTTGTGGTTGTCTTCTATAAAATGTCTTGCATATAACGAATTGGTTGTTCTATTACCTTCTCCACGTTTGTGGTCAGACAACCTGCATGCGAATTTTCGTCCTGTCTCCCCTAGGTACACTTTGTTGCAGTCTTTACATTTTAATTTATAAATTCCGCTTTTCTGTAATACTGGAATTTTTTCTATATTCTTATTCCTTATCTTATCAAATACCGTTTCACATTTTTTAATAGCTATATCTACTCCATATTTATTAAAACATTTTATAATTTTTCTAGTATGTGAACCTATGTATGTCAATGACCCTGCATAATTCTTTTGTTCTGGTTCTATTTTAGCTTTTTGTATGTTGACCCTTTTCATAACTTTATCCACTATGTTGGTGCTATAATTATTATTCCTTACAATTCCCTTTATCGTTTTTAACTCCCTATCTTTTGATTTGGTCTCTTTTGAACACTTCTGAGCTCTGTAACAAAAGGAATTGATTGCCGCCATTTTATATCTGTATGGGTGGTACGACTCTCTTGGTATAATTATATCAGAATACGACTCTTTCCTAAATATCCCAAACTGTAGTTTCTCATTATCTTTAATTTCTATGTTTAAATCTAAGTAATTTATTTGCTTACCTCCTATCTCTTCCTTAAATTGTAAGTTTTTATCCTTATTATTTACCTCCTTTATAAACTCATGCACTTCTTCTATGCTTCCTTCCCAAACTACTAATACATCATCAACGTATCTAGACCATAATTTTATATTGTCTTTATACTTAGTGGAAGTTATTAATTGCTTTTCAAAATCATTCATGTATATTTCAGCAAGAATAGGGGATAATGAAGACCCCATAGGTAAACCTTTTTTCTGTATATAAAACTTGTTATTAAACCTAAAATAGTTCTGATTTACACATTCTTTAATTACTTTCATCAACTGCTTTTTATACCTGTATTCTCCCATATTATTATCGTTTATTAACTTAATAACTTTATTTACTGTGATATATGTAAACATGTCCTTAACATCCAGTGATATCAATTTTGTATTTACATTAATGCTAATATTTTCTAATTTTTCTATCAATTTTATATTATTCTCTATGTTGTATTTTGTCCCAAATTCATATTTCTCTTTCAGTACTCTGCTAACTTCCTTTGATAATTTATAAATAGGTGCATTAATAAAAGAAACATTCGGTCTAATTGGTTTTCCTTCTTTATGTATCTTAACCTGACTTTTAAAAGTTGGTGCTGTTGGATTACTTTCCAATAAATACTTTTTCTTATTTTCTTCTATAAATGTTATCTGTTTCATCATTTGTTTTATCCTTGACTGGTACTTACTTGTATAATCATACTTTATTTCCTCGTATGGTCCTTCCCTTATAAATTCTTCCGTTTTCTTTATGTATTCTTCCTTTCTCATTAGTACCATTGTATTTCCTTTATCCGCCTTCGTAACTATAATATCATTCTTCTTTATTTTATTCTTTAGTTTAGTTACAGTTGCTTTGATTTTTTGTTCATTCTTTGAATTATACAAACTTTTCTTAAATATTTTATCTACTACATTCCCTACTTCCCACCTTATTCTTTTTTTATCATTTTCATTTCCTAGTTTTTGTATTATGCTTTTGCATTCAATAATCGTTTTTTCTTGATTTAATTCTGGTGGCGGTGCGTATTTTAAGCCTTTCGCTAACATTTCTTTTTCTTCTGTATTGAAATTTACCTCTGTAAGGTTTATTACTCTTTTTTCATAGTTATTCTTGGAGAGGTGTTCCTTTTTTACTTCGTTCTTTCGTATTCATTTATTTAACTTATCTACCATTTTTTTAATTTTTCTTTTCCAATTTCTTTTCTATGTACCCCAAACCAAAATTATATAATATTTCTTCTAACTCTACATACGAGTATATTCTTAATAATTCTATGTGTCTGTCGTATAATTCCCTATTATATCTATTGATTAAGCCGTAGAGTGACCTTATTTCCAGTTTTATCCACAACTTCTCGCTTTGTTCTTTTACTTTTTTGGCTACACTGTTCTTATTTTTAATTTTAACTTGAGCGTACTTTGGGATGACATTATTATCCAGACATTGTTTATTAAACCATATTTTACTTAAAACCCTCTTCAATTTAACTTTTAACTTAAGATATTTAAAAACTTTACTTACCTTATTGTTGTCGTTTATTACCTCATTGTTGTTGTCCATTACCTGTAGTCGATTGCACATCTTAACAGACGTTTAATGAAGAAATTTGTGTTAGTGGTTGAAATCACAATCAGAATCATCAATATTGCACACCACTATATAAAAATTATTCCGATTAGCGCTTTCAAGCTTCACAGCTCATCGTCAGATCAGGAATAGACAGAAAATATGTAATACCCAACCCTTCACCCCTCTCCCCCACCCTGCTCACCCACAACAAACTAAAAATTAATGACCCTTCCCCACCCCCTAAACTCTGTCTCACCATCTGTACAGTTACATATTTTTCTAGTAAATTCCTTGTGTTTCAGTGTGTGTGTGTGTGTGTGTGTGTGTGTGTTTGTGTGTGTGTGCATCCTTTTAAACTACCCTCTTCCTCTCCACACACGTGGGTCAGTCACACACCCTTATTTTAAAACAACAAATTAGTACTATAAAATATAATTCTTAATCTTATCTATCTGCCCTCTCTCATTTACTTCTTAATCATGTTATAAAATATTTCTTCATTATCAAATTTAATTTTAATATTAATTAAATTGTCTAACCCTTTTTCTCTTTCTTTCAATATTTCTAACTCCTCTCTAAGCTTCCTTTCAACTGTGTTATTTACTACTTTTACAATTTCGTATTCTTCCAAAGGATTAACAAACTTGTGGTTGTCTTCTATAAAATGTCTTGCATATAACGAATTGGTTGTTCTATTACCTTCTCCACGTTTGTGGTCAGACAACCTGCATGCGAATTTTCGTCCTGTCTCCCCTAGGTACACTTTGTTGCAGTCTTTACATTTTAATTTATAAATTCCGCTTTTCTGTAATACTGGAATTTTTTCTATATTCTTATTCCTTATCTTATCAAATACCGTTTCACATTTTTTAATAGCTATATCTACTCCATATTTATTAAAACATTTTATAATTTTTCTAGTATGTGAACCTATGTATGTCAATGACCCTGCATAATTCTTTTGTTCTGGTTCTATTTTAGCTTTTTGTATGTTGACCCTTTTCATAACTTTATCCACTATGTTGGTGCTATAATTATTATTCCTTACAATTCCCTTTATCGTTTTTAACTCCCTATCTTTTGATTTGGTCTCTTTTGAACACTTCTGAGCTCTGTAACAAAAGGAATTGATTGCCGCCATTTTATATCTGTATGGGTGGTACGACTCTCTTGGTATAATTATATCAGAATACGACTCTTTCCTAAATATCCCAAACTGTAGTTTCTCATTATCTTTAATTTCTATGTTTAAATCTAAGTAATTTATTTGCTTACCTCCTATCTCTTCCTTAAATTGTAAGTTTTTATCCTTATTATTTACCTCCTTTATAAACTCATGCACTTCTTCTATGCTTCCTTCCCAAACTACTAATACATCATCAACGTATCTAGACCATAATTTTATATTGTCTTTATACTTAGTGGAAGTTATTAATTGCTTTTCAAAATCATTCATGTATATTTCAGCAAGAATAGGGGATAATGAAGACCCCATAGGTAAAACTTTTTTCTGTATATAAAACTTGTTATTAAACCTAAAATAGTTCTGATTTACACATTCTTTAATTACTTTCATCAACTGCTTTTTATACCTGTATTCTCCCATATTATTATCGTTTATTAACTTAATAACTTTATTTACTGTGATATTAGTAAACATGTCCTTAACATCCAGTGATATCAATTTTGTATTTACATTAATGCTAATATTTTCTAATTTTTCTATCAATTTTATATTATTCTCTATGTTGTATTTTGTCCCAAATTCATATTTCTCTTTCAGTACTCTGCTAACTTCCTTTGATAATTTATAAATAGGTGCATTAATAAAAGAAACATTCGGTCTAATTGGTTTTCCTTCTTTATGTATCTTAACCTGACTTTTAAAAGTTGGTGCTGTTGGATTACTTTCCAATAAATACTTTTTCTTATTTTCTTCTATAAATGTTATCTGTTTCATCATTTGTTTTATCCTTGACTGGTACTTACTTGTATAATCATACTTTATTTCCTCGTATGGTCCTTCCCTTATAAATTCTTCCGTTTTCTTTATGTATTCTTCCTTTCTCATTAGTACCATTGTATTTCCTTTATCCGCCTTCGTAACTATAATATCATTCTTCTTTATTTTATTCTTTAGTTTAGTTACAGTTGCTTTGATTTTTTGTTCATTCTTTGAATTATACAAACTTTTCTTAAATATTTTATCTACTACATTCCCTACTTCCCACCTTATTCTTTTTTTATCATTTTCATTTCCTAGTTTTTGTATTATGCTTTTGCATTCAATAATCGTTTTTTCTTGATTTAATTCTGGTGGCGGTGCGTATTTTAAGCCTTTCGCTAACATTTCTTTTTCTTCTGTATTGAAATTTACCTCTGTAAGGTTTATTACTCTTTTTTCATAGTTATTCTTGGAGAGGTGTTCCTTTTTTACTTCGTTCTTTCGTATTCATTTATTTAACTTATCTACCATTTTTTTAATTTTTCTTTTCCAATTTCTTTTCTATGTACCCCAAACCAAAATTATATAATATTTCTTCTAACTCTACATACGAGTATATTCTTAATAATTCTATGTGTCTGTCGTATAATTCCCTATTATATCTATTGATTAAGCCGTAGAGTGACCTTATTTCCAGTTTTATCCACAACTTCTCGCTTTGTTCTTTTACTTTTTTGGCTACACTGTTCTTATTTTTAATTTTAACTTGAGCGTACTTTGGGATGACATTATTATCCAGACATTGTTTATTAAACCATATTTTACTTAAAACCCTCTTCAATTTAACTTTTAACTTAAGATATTTAAAAACTTTACTTACCTTATTGTTGTCGTTTATTACCTCATTGTTGTTGTCCATTACCTGTAGTCGATTGCACATCTTAACAGACGTTTAATGAAGAAATTTGTGTTAGTGGTTGAAATCACAATCAGAATCATCAATATTGCACACCACTATATAAAAATTATTCCGATTAGCGCTTTCAAGCTTCACAGCTCATCGTCAGATCAGGAATAGACAGAAAATATGTAATACCCAACCCTTCACCCCTCTCCCCCACCCTGCTCACCCACAACAAACTAAAAATTAATGACCCTTCCCCACCCCCTAAACTCTGTCTCACCATCTGTACAGTTACATATTTTTCTAGTAAATTCCTTGTGTTTCAGTGTGTGTGTGTGTGTGTGTGTGTATGTGTGTGTGTGTGCGTGTGCGTGTGCGTGTGTGTGTGTGTGTGTGTGTGTGTGTGTGTGCGTGTGCGTGCGTGTGTGTGTGTGTGTGCATCCTTTTAAACTACCCTCTTCCTCTCCACACACGTGGGTCAGTCACACACCCTTATTTTAAAACAACAAATTAGTACTATAAAATATAATTCTTAATCTTATCTATCTGCCCTCTCTCATTTACTTCTTAATCATGTTATAAAATATTTCTTCATTATCAAATTTAATTTTAATATTAATTAAATTGTCTAACCCTTTTTCTCTTTCTTTCAATATTTCTAACTCCTCTCTAAGCTTCCTTTCAACTGTGTTATTTACTACTTTTACAATTTCGTATTCTTCCAAAGGATTAACAAACTTGTGGTTGTCTTCTATAAAATGTCTTGCATATAACGAATTGGTTGTTCTATTACCTTCTCCACGTTTGTGGTCAGACAACCTGCATGCGAATTTTCGTCCTGTCTCCCCTAGGTGCACTTTGTTGCAGTCTTTACATTTTAATTTATAAATTCCGCTTTTCTGTAATACTGGAATTTTTTCTATATTGTTATTCCTTATCTTATCAAATACCGTTTCACATTTTTTAATAGCTATATCTACTCCATATTTATTAAAACATTTTATAATTTTTCTAGTATGTGAACCTATGTATGTCAATGACCCTGCATAATTCTTTTGTTCTGGTTCTATTTTAGCTTTTTGTATGTTGACCCTTTTCATAACTTTATCCACTATGTTGGTGCTATAATTATTATTCCTTACAATTCCCTTTATCGTTTTTAACTCCCTATCTTTTGATTTGGTCTCTTTTGAACACTTCTGAGCTCTGTAACAAAAGGAATTGATTGCCGCCATTTTATATCTGTATGGGTGGTACGACTCTCTTGGTATAATTATATCAGAATACGACTCTTTCCTAAATATCCCAAACTGTAGTTTCTCATTATCTTTAATTTCTATGTTTAAATCTAAGTAATTTATTTGCTTACCTCCTATCTCTTCCTTAAATTGTAAGTTTTTATCCTTATTATTTACCTCCTTTATAAACTCATGCACTTCTTCTATGCTTCCTTCCCAAACTACTAATACATCATCAACGTATCTAGACCATAATTTTATATTGTCTTTATACTTAGTGGAAGTTATTAATTGCTTTTCAAAATCATTCATGTATATTTCAGCAAGAATAGGGGATAATGAAGACCCCATAGGTAAACCTTTTTTCTGTATATAAAACTTGTTATTAAACCTAAAATAGTTCTGATTTACACATTCTTTAATTACTTTCATCAACTGCTTTTTATACCTGTATTCTCCCATATTATTATCGTTTATTAACTTAATAACTTTATTTACTGTGATATTAGTAAACATGTCCTTAACATCCAGTGATATCAATTTTGTATTTACATTAATGCTAATATTTTCTAATTTTTCTATCAATTTTATATTATTCTCTATGTTGTATTTTGTCCCAAATTCATATTTCTCTTTCAGTACTCTGCTAATTTCCTTTGATAATTTATAAATAGGTGCATTAATAAAAGAAACATTCGGTCTAATTGGTTTTCCTTCTTTATGTATCTTAACCTGACTTTTAAAAGTTGGTGCTGTTGGATTACTTTCCAATAAATACTTTTTCTTATTTTCTTCTATAAATGTTATCTGTTTCATCATTTGTTTTATCCTTGACTGGTACTTACTTGTATAATCATACTTTATTTCCTCGTATGGTCCTTCCCTTATAAATTCTTCCGTTTTCTTTATGTATTCTTCCTTTCTCATTAGTACCATTGTATTTCCTTTATCCGCCTTCGTAACTATAATATCATTCTTCTTTATTTTATTCTTTAGTTTAGTTACAGTTGCTTTGATTTTTTGTTCATTCTTTGAATTATACAAACTTTTCTTAAATATTTTATCTACTACATTCCCTACTTCCCACCTTATTCTTTTTTTATCATTTTCATTTCCTAGTTTTTGTATTATGCTTTTGCATTCAATAATCGTTTTTTCTTGATTTAATTCTGGTGGCGGTGCGTATTTTAAGCCTTTCGCTAACATTTCTTTTTCTTCTGTATTGAAATTTACCTCTGTAAGGTTTATTACTCTTTTTTCATAGTTATTCTTGGAGAGGTGTTCCTTTTTTACTTCGTTCTTTCGTATTCATTTATTTAACTTATCTACCATTTTTTTAATTTTTCTTTTCCAATTTCTTTTCTATGTACCCCAAACCAAAATTATATAATATTTCTTCTAACTCTACATACGAGTATATTCTTAATAATTCTATGTGTCTGTCGTATAATTCCCTATTATATCTATTGATTAAGCCGTAGAGTGACCTTATTTCCAGTTTTATCCACAACTTCTCGCTTTGTTCTTTTACTTTTTTGGCTACACTGTTCTTATTTTTAATTTTAACTTGAGCGTACTTTGGGATGACATTATTATCCAGACATTGTTTATTAAACCATATTTTACTTAAAACCCTCTTCAATTTAACTTTTAACTTAAGATATTTAAAAACTTTACTTACCTTATTGTTGTCGTTTATTACCTCATTGTTGTTGTCCATTACCTGTAGTCGATTGCACATCTTAACAGACGTTTAATGAAGAAATTTGTGTTAGTGGTTGAAATCACAATCAGAATCATCAATATTGCACACCACTATATAAAAATTATTCCGATTAGCGCTTTCAAGCTTCACAGCTCATCGTCAGATCAGGAATAGACAGAAAATATGTAATACCCAACCCTTCACCCCTCTCCCCCACCCTGCTCACCCACAACAAACTAAAAATTAATGACCCTTCCCCACCCCCTAAACTCTGTCTCACCATCTGTACAGTTACATATTTTTCTAGTAAATTCCTTGTGTGTGTGTGTGTGTGTGTGTGTGTGCGTGCGTGCGTGCGTGCGTGCGTGCGTGCGTGTGTGTGTGTGTGTGTGTGTGTGTGTGTGTGTGTGTGTGTGCATCCTTTTAAACTACCCTCTTCCTCTCCACACACGTGGGTCAGTCACACACCCTTATTTTAAAACAACAAATTAGTACTATAAAATATAATTCTTAATCTTATCTATCTGCCCTCTCTCATTTACTTCTTAATCATGTTATAAAATATTTCTTCATTATCAAATTTAATTTTAATATTAATTAAATTGTCTAACCCTTTTTCTCTTTCTTTCAATATTTCTAACTCCTCTCTAAGCTTCCTTTCAACTGTGTTATTTACTACTTTTACAATTTCGTATTCTTCCAAAGGATTAAGAAACTTGTGGTTGTCTTCTATAAAATGTCTTGCATATAACGAATTGGTTGTTCTATTACCTTCTCCACGTTTGTGGTCAGACAACCTGCATGCGAATTTTCGTCCTGTCTCCCCTAGGTACACTTTGTTGCAGTCTTTACATTTTAATTTATAAATTCCGCTTTTCTGTAATACTGGAATTTTTTCTATATTGTTATTCCTTATCTTATCAAATACCGTTTCACATTTTTTAATAGCTATATCTACTCCATATTTATTAAAACATTTTATAATTTTTCTAGTATGTGAACCTATGTATGTCAATGACCCTGCATAATTCTTTTGTTCTGGTTCTATTTTAGCTTTTTGTATGTTGACCCTTTTCATAACTTTATCCACTATGTTGGTGCTATAATTATTATTCCTTACAATTCCCTTTATCGTTTTTAACTCCCTATCTTTTGATTTGGTCTCTTTTGAACACTTCTGAGCTCTGTAACAAAAGGAATTGATTGCCGCCATTTTATATCTGTATGGGTGGTACGACTCTCTTGGTATAATTATATCAGAATACGACTCTTTCCTAAATATCCCAAACTGTAGTTTCTCATTATCTTTAATTTCTATGTTTAAATCTAAGTAATTTATTTGCTTACCTCCTATCTCTTCCTTAAATTGTAAGTTTTTATCCTTATTATTTACCTCCTTTATAAACTCATGCACTTCTTCTATGCTTCCTTCCCAAACTACTAATACATCATCAACGTATCTAGACCATAATTTTATATTGTCTTTATACTTAGTGGAAGTTATTAATTGCTTTTCAAAATCATTCATGTATATTTCAGCAAGAATAGGGGATAATGAAGACCCCATAGGTAAACCTTTTTTCTGTATATAAAACTTGTTATTAAACCTAAAATAGTTCTGATTTACACATTCTTTAATTACTTTCATCAACTGCTTTTTATACCTGTATTCTCCCATATTATTATCGTTTATTAACTTAATAACTTTATTTACTGTGATATTAGTAAACATGTCCTTAACATCCAGTGATATCAATTTTGTATTTACATTAA
Organism: Magicicada septendecula; assembly: GCA_034769895.1. Classification (NCBI taxonomy): domain Eukaryota; kingdom Metazoa; phylum Arthropoda; class Insecta; order Hemiptera; family Cicadidae; genus Magicicada; species Magicicada septendecula. Next base: position 296,203,854 of record CM068373.1, on the reverse strand, counting down.
TGCTAATATTTTCTAATTTTTCTATCAATTTTATATTATTCTCTATGTTGTATTTTGTCCCAAATTCATATTTCTCTTTCAGTACTCTGCTAATTTCCTTTGATAATTTATAAATAGGTGCATTAATAAAAGAAACATTCGGTCTAATTGGTTTTCCTTCTTTATGTATCTTAACCTGACTTTTAAAAGTTGGTGCTGTTGGATTACTTTCCAATAAATACTTTTTCTTATTTTCTTCTATAAATGTTATCTGTTTCATCATTTGTTTTATCCTTGACTGGTACTTACTTGTATAATCATACTTTATTTCCTCGTATGGTCCTTCCCTTATAAATTCTTCCGTTTTCTTTATGTATTCTTCCTTTCTCATTAGTACCATTGTATTTCCTTTATCCGCCTTCGTAACTATAATATCATTCTTCTTTATTTTATTCTTTAGTTTAGTTACAGTTGCTTTGATTTTTTGTTCATTCTTTGAATTATACAAACTTTTCTTAAATATTTTATCTACTACATTCCCTACTTCCCACCTTATTCTTTTTTTATCATTTTCATTTCCTAGTTTTTGTATTATGCTTTTGCATTCAATAATCGTTTTTTCTTGATTTAATTCTGGTGGCGGTGCGTATTTTAAGCCTTTCGCTAACATTTCTTTTTCTTCTGTATTGAAATTTACCTCTGTAAGGTTTATTACTCTTTTTTCATAGTTATTCTTGGAGAGGTGTTCCTTTTTTACTTCGTTCTTTCGTATTCATTTATTTAACTTATCTACCATTTTTTTAATTTTTCTTTTCCAATTTATTTTCTATGTACCCCAAACCAAAATTATATAATATTTCTTCTAACTCTACATACGAGTATATTCTTAATAATTCTATGTGTCTGTCGTATAATTCCCTATTATATCTATTGATTAAGCCGTAGAGTGACCTTATTTCCAGTTTTATCCACAACTTCTCGCTTTGTTCTTTTACTTTTTTGGCTACACTGTTCTTATTTTTAATTTTAACTTGAGCGTACTTTGGGATGACATTATTATCCAGACATTGTTTATTAAACCATATTTTACTTAAAACCCTCTTCAATTTAACTTTTAACTTAAGATATTTAAAAACTTTACTTACCTTATTGTTGTCGTTTATTACCTCATTGTTGTTGTCCATTACCTGTAGTCGATTGCACATCTTAACAGACGTTTAATGAAGAAATTTGTGTTAGTGGTTGAAATCACAATCAGAATCATCAATATTGCACACCACTATATAAAAATTATTCCGATTAGCGCTTTCAAGCTTCACAGCTCATCGTCAGATCAGGAATAGACAGAAAATATGTAATACCCAACCCTTCACCCCTCTCCCCCACCCTGCTCACCCACAACAAACTAAAAATTAATGACCCTTCCCCACCCCCTAAACTCTGTCTCACCATCTGTACAGTTACATATTTTTCTAGTAAATTCCTTGTGTGTGTGTGTGTGTGTGTGTGTGTGCGTGCGTGCGTGCGTGCGTGCGTGCGTGCGTGTGTGTGTGTGTGTGTGTGTGTGTGTGTGTGTGTGTGTGTGTGTGTGTGTGTGTGTGTGTGTGTGTGTGCATCCTTTTAAACTACCCTCTTCCTCTCCACACACGTGGGTCAGTCACACACCCTTATTTTAAAACAACAAATTAGTACTATAAAATATAATTCTTAATCTTATCTATCTGCCCTCTCTCATTTACTTCTTAATCATGTTATAAAATATTTCTTCATTATCAAATTTAATTTTAATATTAATTAAATTGTCTAACCCTTTTTCTCTTTCTTTCAATATTTCTAACTCCTCTCTAAGCTTCCTTTCAACTGTGTTATTTACTACTTTTACAATTTCATATTCTTCCAAAGGATTAAGAAACTTGTGGTTGTCTTCTATAAAATGTGTTGCATATAACGAATTGGTTGTTCTATTACCTTCTCCACGTTTGTGGTCAGACAACCTGCATGCGAATTTTCGTCCTGTCTCCCCTAGGTACACTTTGTTGCAGTCTTTACATTTTAATTTATAAATTCCGCTTTTCTGTAATACTGGAATTTTTTCTATATTCTTATTCCTTATCTTATCAAATACCGTTTCACATTTTTTAATAGCTATATCTACTCCATATTTATTAAAACATTTTATAATTTTTCTAGTATGTGAACCTATGTATGTCAATGACCCTGCATAATTCTTTTGTTCTGGTTCTATTTTAGCTTTTTGTATGTTGACCCTTTTCATAACTTTATCCACTATGTTGGTGCTATAATTATTATTCCTTACAATTCCCTTTATCGTTTTTAACTCCCTATCTTTTGATTTGGTCTCTTTTGAACACTTCTGAGCTCTGTAACAAAAGGAATTGATTGCCGCCATTTTATATCTGTATGGGTGGTACGACTCTCTTGGTATAATTATATCAGAATACGACTCTTTCCTAAATATCCCAAACTGTAGTTTCTCATTATCTTTAATTTCTATGTTTAAATCTAAGTAATTTATTTGCTTACCTCCTATCTCTTCCTTAAATTGTAAGTTTTTATCCTTATTATTTACCTCCTTTATAAACTCATGCACTTCTTCTATGCTTCCTTCCCAAACTACTAATACATCATCAACGTATCTAGACCATAATTTTATATTGTCTTTATACTTAGTAGAAGTTATTAATTGCTTTTCAAAATCATTCATGTATATTTCAGCAAGAATAGGGGATAATGAAGACCCCATAGGTAAACCTTTTTTCTGTATATAAAACTTGTTATTAAACCTAAAATAGTTCTGATTTACACATTCTTTAATTACTTTCATCAACTGCTTTTTATACCTGTATTCTCCCATATTATTATCGTTTATTAACTTAATAACTTTATTTACTGTGATATTAGTAAACATGTCCTTAACATCCAGTGATATCAATTTTGTATTTACATTAATGCTAATATTTTCTAATTTTTCTATCAATTTTATATTATTCTCTATGTTGTATTTTGTCCCAAATTCATATTTCTCTTTCAGTACTCTGCTAACTTCCTTTGATAATTTATAAATAGGTGCATTAATAAAAGAAACATTCGGTCTAATTGGTTTTCCTTCTTTATGTATCTTAACCTGACTTTTAAAAGTTGGTGCTGTTGGATTACTTTCCAATAAATACTTTTTCTTATTTTCTTCTATAAATGTTATCTGTTTCATCATTTGTTTTATCCTTGACTGGTACTTACTTGTATAATCATACTTTATTTCCTCGTATGGTCCTTCCCTTATAAATTCTTCCGTTTTCTTTATGTATTCTTCCTTTCTCATTAGTACCATTGTATTTCCTTTATCCGCCTTCGTAACTATAATATCATTCTTCTTTATTTTATTCTTTAGTTTAGTTACAGTTGCTTTGATTTTTTGTTCATTCTTTGAATTATACAAACTTTTCTTAAATATTTTATCTACTACATTCCCTACTTCCCACCTTATTCTTTTTTTATCATTTTCATTTCCTAGTTTTTGTATTATGCTTTTGCATTCAATAATCGTTTTTTCTTGATTTAATTCTGGTGGCGGTGCGTATTTTAAGCCTTTCGCTAACATTTCTTTTTCTTCTGTATTGAAATTTACCTCTGTAAGGTTTATTACTCTTTTTTCATAGTTATTCTTGGAGAGGTGTTCCTTTTTTACTTCGTTCTTTCGTATTCATTTATTTAACTTATCTACCATTTTTTTAATTTTTCTTTTCCAATTTCTTTTCTATGTACCCCAAACCAAAATTATATAATATTTCTTCTAACTCTACATACGAGTATATTCTTAATAATTCTATGTGTCTGTCATATAATTCCCTATTATATCTATTGATTAAGCCGTAGAGTGACCTTATTTCCAGTTTTATCCACAACTTCTCGCTTTGTTCTTTTACTTTTTTGGCTACACTGTTCTTATTTTTAATTTTAACTTGAGCGTACTTTGGGATGACATTATTATCCAGACATTGTTTATTAAACCATATTTTACTTAAAACCCTCTTCAATTTAACTTTTAACTTAAGATATTTAAAAACTTTACTTACCTTATTGTTGTCGTTTATTACCTCATTGTTGTTGTCCATTACCTGTAGTCGATTGCACATCTTAACAGACGTTTAATGAAGAAATTTGTTTTAGTGGTTGAAATCACAATCAGAATCATCAATATTGCACACCACTATATAAAAATTATTCCGATTAGCGCTTTCAAGCTTCACAGCTCATCGTCAGATCAGGAATAGACAGAAAATATGTAATACCCAACCCTTCACCCCTCTCCCCCACCCTGCTCACCCACAACAAACTAAAAATTAATGACCCTTCCCCACCCCCTAAACTCTGTCTCACCATCTGTACAGTTACATATTTTTCTAGTAAATTCCTTGTGTTTCAGTGTGTGTGTGTGTGTGTGTGTGTGTGTGTGTGTTTGTGTGTGTGTGCATCCTTTTAAACTACCCTCTTCCTCTCCACACACGTGGGTCAGTCACACACCCTTATTTTAAAACAACAAATTAGTACTATAAAATATAATTCTTAATTTATCTATCTGCCCTCTCTCATTTACTTCTTAATCATGTTATAAAATATTTCTTCATTATCAAATTTAATTTTAATATTAATTAAATTGTCTAACCCTTTTTCTCTTTCTTTCAATATTTCTAACTCCTCTCTAAGCTTCCTTTCAACTGTGTTATTTACTACTTTTACAATTTCGTATTCTTCCAAAGGATTAACAAACTTGTGGTTGTCTTCTATAAAATGTCTTGCATATAACGAATTGGTTGTTCTATTACCTTCTCCACGTTTGTGGTCAGACAACCTGCATGCGAATTTTCGTCCTGTCTCCCCTAGGTACACTTTGTTGCAGTCTTTACATTTTAATTTATAAATTCCGCTTTTCTGTAATACTGGAATTTTTTCTATATTCTTATTCCTTATCTTATCAAATACCGTTTCACATTTTTTAATAGCTATATCTACTCCATATTTATTAAAACATTTTATAATTTTTCTAGTATGTGAACCTATGTATGTCAATGACCCTGCATAATTCTTTTGTTCTGGTTCTATTTTAGCTTTTTGTATGTTGACCCTTTTCATAACTTTATCCACTATGTTGGTGCTATAATTATTATTCCTTACAATTCCCTTTATCGTTTTTAACTCCCTATCTTTTGATTTGGTCTCTTTTGAACACTTCTGAGCTCTGTAACAAAAGGAATTGATTGCCGCCATTTTATATCTGTATGGGTGGTACGACTCTCTTGGTATAATTATATCAGAATACGACTCTTTCCTAAATATCCCAAACTGTAGTTTCTCATTATCTTTAATTTCTATGTTTAAATCTAAGTAATTTATTTGCTTACCTCCTATCTCTTCCTTAAATTGTAAGTTTTTATCCTTATTATTTACCTCCTTTATAAACTCATGCACTTCTTCTATGCTTCCTTCCCAAACTACTAATACATCATCAACGTATCTAGACCATAATTTTATATTGTCTTTATACTTAGTAGAAGTTATTAATTGCTTTTCAAAATCATTCATGTATATTTCAGCAAGAATAGGGGATAATGAAGACCCCATAGGTAAACCTTTTTTCTGTATATAAAACTTGTTATTAAACCTAAAATAGTTCTGATTTACACATTCTTTAATTACTTTCATCAACTGCTTTTTATACCTGTATTCTCCCATATTATTATCGTTTATTAACTTAATAACTTTATTTACTGTGATATTAGTAAACATGTCCTTAACATCCAGTGATATCAATTTTGTATTTACATTAATGCTAATATTTTCTAATTTTTCTATCAATTTTATATTATTCTCTATGTTGTATTTTGTCCCAAATTCATATTTCTCTTTCAGTACTCTGCTAACTTCCTTTGATAATTTATAAATAGGTGCATTAATAAAAGAAACATTCGGTCTAATTGGTTTTCCTTCTTTATGTATCTTAACCTGACTTTTAAAAGTTGGTGCTGTTGGATTACTTTCCAATAAATACTTTTTCTTATTTTCTTCTATAAATGTTATCTGTTTCATCATTTGTTTTATCCTTGACTGGTACTTACTTGTATAATCATACTTTATTTCCTCGTATGGTCCTTCCCTTATAAATTCTTCCGTTTTCTTTATGTATTCTTCCTTTCTCATTAGTACCATTGTATTTCCTTTATCCGCCTTCGTAACTATAATATCATTCTTCTTTATTTTATTCTTTAGTTTAGTTACAGTTGCTTTGATTTTTTGTTCATTCTTTGAATTATACAAACTTTTCTTAAATATTTTATCTACTACATTCCCTACTTCCCACCTTATTCTTTTTTTATCATTTTCATTTCCTAGTTTTTGTATTATGCTTTTGCATTCAATAATCGTTTTTTCTTGATTTAATTCTGGTGGCGGTGCGTATTTTAAGCCTTTCGCTAACATTTCTTTTTCTTCTGTATTGAAATTTACCTCTGTAAGGTTTATTACTCTTTTTTCATAGTTATTCTTGGAGAGGTGTTCCTTTTTTACTTCGTTCTTTCGTATTCATTTATTTAACTTATCTACCATTTTTTTAATTTTTCTTTTCCAATTTCTTTTCTATGTACCCCAAACCAAAATTATATAATATTTCTTCTAACTCTACATACGAGTATATTCTTAATAATTCTATGTGTCTGTCGTATAATTCCCTATTATATCTATTGATTAAGCCGTAGAGTGACCTTATTTCCAGTTTTATCCACAACTTCTCGCTTTGTTCTTTTACTTTTTTGGCTACACTGTTCTTATTTTTAATTTTAACTTGAGCGTACTTTGGGATGACATTATTATCCAGACATTGTTTATTAAACCATATTTTACTTAAAACCCTCTTCAATTTAACTTTTAACTTAAGATATTTAAAAACTTTACTTACCTTATTGTTGTCGTTTATTACCTCATTGTTGTTGTCCATTACCTGTAGTCGATTGCACATCTTAACAGACGTTTAATGAAGAAATTTGTGTTAGTGGTTGAAATCACAATCAGAATCATCAATATTGCACACCACTATATAAAAATTATTCCGATTAGCGCTTTCAAGCTTCACAGCTCATCGTCAGATCAGGAATAGACAGAAAATATGTAATACCCAACCCTTCACCCCTCTCCCCCACCCTGCTCACCCACAACAAACTAAAAATTAATGACCCTTCCCCACCCCCTAAACTCTGTCTCACCATCTGTACAGTTACATATTTTTCTAGTAAATTCCTTGTGTTTCAGTGTGTGTGTGTGTGTGTGTGTGTATGTGTGTGTGTGTGCGTGTGCGTGTGCGTGTGTGTGTGTGTGTGTGTGTGTGTGTGCGTGTGCGTGCGTGTGTGTGTGTGTGTGCATCCTTTTAAACTACCCTCTTCCTCTCCACACACGTGGGTCAGTCACACACCCTTATTTTAAAACAACAAATTAGTACTATAAAATATAATTCTTAATCTTATCTATCTGCCCTCTCTCATTTACTTCTTAATCATGTTATAAAATATTTCTTCATTATCAAATTTAATTTTAATATTAATTAAATTGTCTAACCCTTTTTCTCTTTCTTTCAATATTTCTAACTCCTCTCTAAGCTTCCTTTCAACTGTGTTATTTACTACTTTTACAATTTCGTATTCTTCCAAAGGATTAACAAACTTGTGGTTGTCTTCTATAAAATGTCTTGCATATAACGAATTGGTTGTTCTATTACCTTCTCCACGTTTGTGGTCAGACAACCTGCATGCGAATTTTCGTCCTGTCTCCCCTAGGTGCACTTTGTTGCAGTCTTTACATTTTAATTTATAAATTCCGCTTTTCTGTAATACTGGAATTTTTTCTATATTGTTATTCCTTATCTTATCAAATACCGTTTCACATTTTTTAATAGCTATATCTACTCCATATTTATTAAAACATTTTATAATTTTTCTAGTATGTGAACCTATGTATGTCAATGACCCTGCATAATTCTTTTGTTCTGGTTCTATTTTAGCTTTTTGTATGTTGACCCTTTTCATAACTTTATCCACTATGTTGGTGCTATAATTATTATTCCTTACAATTCCCTTTATCGTTTTTAACTCCCTATCTTTTGATTTGGTCTCTTTTGAACACTTCTGAGCTCTGTAACAAAAGGAATTGATTGCCGCCATTTTATATCTGTATGGGTGGTACGACTCTCTTGGTATAATTATATCAGAATACGACTCTTTCCTAAATATCCCAAACTGTAGTTTCTCATTATCTTTAATTTCTATGTTTAAATCTAAGTAATTTATTTGCTTACCTCCTATCTCTTCCTTAAATTGTAAGTTTTTATCCTTATTATTTACCTCCTTTATAAACTCATGCACTTCTTCTATGCTTCCTTCCCAAACTACTAATACATCATCAACGTATCTAGACCATAATTTTATATTGTCTTTATACTTAGTGGAAGTTATTAATTGCTTTTCAAAATCATTCATGTATATTTCAGCAAGAATAGGGGATAATGAAGACCCCATAGGTAAACCTTTTTTCTGTATATAAAACTTGTTATTAAACCTAAAATAGTTCTGATTTACACATTCTTTAATTACTTTCATCAACTGCTTTTTATACCTGTATTCTCCCATATTATTATCGTTTATTAACTTAATAACTTTATTTACTGTGATATTAGTAAACATGTCCTTAACATCCAGTGATATCAATTTTGTATTTACATTAATGCTAATATTTTCTAATTTTTCTATCAATTTTATATTATTCTCTATGTTGTATTTTGTCCCAAATTCATATTTCTCTTTCAGTACTCTGCTAATTTCCTTTGATAATTTATAAATAGGTGCATTAATAAAAGAAACATTCGGTCTAATTGGTTTTCCTTCTTTATGTATCTTAACCTGACTTTTAAAAGTTGGTGCTGTTGGATTACTTTCCAATAAATACTTTTTCTTATTTTCTTCTATAAATGTTATCTGTTTCATCATTTGTTTTATCCTTGACTGGTACTTACTTGTATAATCATACTTTATTTCCTCGTATGGTCCTTCCCTTATAAATTCTTCCGTTTTCTTTATGTATTCTTCCTTTCTCATTAGTACCATTGTATTTCCTTTATCCGCCTTCGTAACTATAATATCATTCTTCTTTATTTTATTCTTTAGTTTAGTTACAGTTGCTTTGATTTTTTGTTCATTCTTTGAATTATACAAACTTTTCTTAAATATTTTATCTACTACATTCCCTACTTCCCACCTTATTCTTTTTTTATCATTTTCATTTCCTAGTTTTTGTATTATGCTTTTGCATTCAATAATCGTTTTTTCTTGATTTAATTCTGGTGGCGGTGCGTATTTTAAGCCTTTCGCTAACATTTCTTTTTCTTCTGTATTGAAATTTACCTCTGTAAGGTTTATTACTCTTTTTTCATAGTTATTCTTGGAGAGGTGTTCCTTTTTTACTTCGTTCTTTCGTATTCATTTATTTAACTTATCTACCATTTTTTAATTTTTCTTTTCCAATTTCTTTTCTATGTACCCCAAACCAAAATTATATAATATTTCTTCTAACTCTACATACGAGTATATTCTTAATAATTCTATGTGTCTGTCGTATAATTCCCTATTATATCTATTGATTAAGCCGTAGAGTGACCTTATTTCCAGTTTTATCCACAACTTCTCGCTTTGTTCTTTTACTTTTTTGGCTACACTGTTCTTATTTTTAATTTTAACTTGAGCGTACTTTGGGATGACATTATTATCCAGACATTGTTTATTAAACCATATTTTACTTAAAACCCTCTTCAATTTAACTTTTAACTTAAGATATTTAAAAACTTTACTTACCTTATTGTTGTCGTTTATTACCTCATTGTTGTTGTCCATTACCTGTAGTCGATTGCACATCTTAACAGACGTTTAATGAAGAAATTTGTGTTAGTGGTTGAAATCACAATCAGAATCATCAATATTGCACACCACTATATAAAAATTATTCCGATTAGCGCTTTCAAGCTTCACAGCTCATCGTCAGATCAGGAATAGACAGAAAATATGTAATACCCAACCCTTCACCCCTCTCCCCCACCCTGCTCACCCACAACAAACTAAAAATTAATGACCCTTCCCCACCCCCTAAACTCTGTCTCACCATCTGTACAGTTACATATTTTTCTAGTAAATTCCTTGTGTGTGTGTGTGTGTGTGTGTGTGTGTGTGTGCGTGCGTGCGTGCGTGCGTGCGTGCGTGCATGTGTGTGTGTGTGTGTGTGTGTGTGTGCATCCTTTTAAACTACCCTCTTCCTCTCCACACACGTGGGTCAGTCACACACCCTTATTTTAAAACAACAAATTAGTACTATAAAATATAATTCTTAATCTTATCTATCTGCCCTCTCTCATTTACTTCTTAATCATGTTATAAAATATTTCTTCATTATCAAATTTAATTTTAATATTAATTAAATTGTCTAACCCTTTTTCTCTTTCTTTCAATATTTCTAACTCCTCTCTAAGCTTCCTTTCAACTGTGTTATTTACTACTTTTACAATTTCGTATTCTTCCAAAGGATTAAGAAACTTGTGGTTGTCTTCTATAAAATGTCTTGCATATAACGAATTGGTTGTTCTATTACCTTCTCCACGTTTGTGGTCAGACAACCTGCATGCGAATTTTCGTCCTGTCTCCCCTAGGTACACTTTGTTGCAGTCTTTACATTTTAATTTATAAATTCCGCTTTTCTGTAATACTGGAATTTTTTCTATATTCTTATTCCTTATCTTATCAAATACCGTTTCACATTTTTTAATAGCTATATCTACTCCATATTTATTAAAACATTTTATAATTTTTCTAGTATGTGAACCTATGTATGTCAATGACCCTGCATAATTCTTTTGTTCTGGTTCTATTTTAGCTTTTTGTATGTTGACCCTTTTCATAACTTTATCCACTATGTTGGTGCTATAATTATTATTCCTTACAATTCCCTTTATCGTTTTTAACTCCCTATCTTTTGATTTGGTCTCTTTTGAACACTTCTGAGCTCTGTAACAAAAGGAATTGATTGCCGCCATTTTATATCTGTATGGGTGGTACGACTCTCTTGGTATAATTATATCAGAATACGACTCTTTCCTAAATATCCCAAACTGTAGTTTCTCATTATCTTTAATTTCTATGTTTAAATCTAAGTAATTTATTTGCTTACCTCCTATCTCTTCCTTAAATTGTAAGTTTTTATCCTTATTATTTACCTCCTTTATAAACTCATGCACTTCTTCTATGCTTCCTTCCCAAACTACTAATACATCATCAACGTATCTAGACCATAATTTTATATTGTCTTTATACTTAGTGGAAGTTATTAATTGCTTTTCAAAATCATTCATGTATATTTCAGCAAGAATAGGGGATAATGAAGACCCCATAGGTAAACCTTTTTTCTGTATATAAAACTTGTTATTAAACCTAAAATAGTTCTGATTTACACATTCTTTAATTACTTTCATCAACTGCTTTTTATACCTGTATTCTCCCATATTATTATCGTTTATTAACTTAATAACTTTATTTACTGTGATATTAGTAAACATGTCCTTAACATCCAGTGATATCAATTTTGTATTTACATTAATGCTAATATTTTCTAATTTTTCTATCAATTTTATATTATTCTCTATGTTGTATTTTGTCCCAAATTCATATTTCTCTTTCAGTACTCTGCTAATTTCCTTTGATAATTTATAAATAGGTGCATTAATAAAAGAAACATTCGGTCTAATTGGTTTTCCTTCTTTATGTATCTTAACCTGACTTTTAAAAAGTTGGTGCTGTTGGATTACTTTCCAATAAATACTTTTTCTTATTTTCTTCTATAAATGTTATCTGTTTCATCATTTGTTTTATCCTTGACTGGTACTTACTTGTATAATCATACTTTATTTCCTCGTATGGTCCTTCCCTTATAAATTCTTCCGTTCCTTTCTCATTAGTACCATTGTATTTCCTTTATCCGCCTTCGTAAACTATAATATCATTCTTCTTTATTTTATTCTTTAGTTTAGTTACAGTTGCTTTGATTTTTTGTTCATTCTTTGAATTATACAAACTTTTCTTAAATATTTTATCTACTACATTCCCTACTTCCCACCTTATTCTTTTTTTATCATTTTCATTTCCTAGTTTTTTGTATTATGCTTTTGCATTCAATAATCGTTTTTTCTTGATTTAATTCTGTGGCGGTGCGTATTTTAAGCCTTTCGCTAACATTTCTTTTTCTTCTGTATTGAAATTTACCTCTGTAAGGTTTATTACTCTTTTTTCATAGTTATTCTTGGAGAGGTGTTCCTTTTTTACTTCGTTCTTTCGTATTCATTTATTTAACTTATCTACCATTTTTTTAATTTTTCTTTTCCAATTTATTTTCTATGTACCCCAAACCAAAATTATATAATATTTCTTCTAACTCTACATACGAGTATATTCTTAATAATTCTATGTGTCTGTCGTATAATTCCTATTATATCTATTGATTAAGCCGTAGAGTGACCTTATTTCCAGTTTTATCCACAACTTCTCGCTTTGTTCTTTTACTTTTTTGGCTACACTGTTCTTATTTTTAATTTTAACTTGAGCGTACTTTGGGATGACATTATTATCCAGACATTGTTTATTAAACCATATTTTACTTAAAACCCTCTTCAATTTAACTTTTAACTTAAGATATTTAAAACTTTACTTACCTTATTGTTGTCGTTTATTACCTCATTGTTGTTGTCCATTACCTGTAGTCGATTGCACATCTTAACAGACGTTTAATGAAGAAATTTGTGTTAGTGGTTGAAATCACAATCAGAATCATCAATATTGCACACCACTATATAAAAATTATTCCGATTAGCGCTTTCCAAGCTTCACAGCTCATCGTCAGATCAGAATAGACAGAAAATATGTAATACCCCAACCCTTCACGCCCCTCTCCCCCACCCTGCTCACCCACAACAAACTAAAAATTAATGACCTTCCCCACCCCCTAAACTCTGTCTCACCATCTGTACAGTTACATATTTTTCTAGTAAATTCCTTGTGTGTGTGTGTGTGTGTGTGTGTGTGTGTGCGTGCGTGCGTGCGTGCGTGTGCGTGCGTGTGTGTGTGTGTGTGTGTGTGTGTGTGTGTGTGTGTGTGTGTGTGTGTGTGTGTTGTGTGTGTGTGTGTGCATCCTTTTAAACTACCCTCTTCCTCTCCACACACGTGGGTCAGTCACACACCCTTATTTTAAAACAACAAATTAGTACTATAAAATATAATTCTTAATCTTATCTATCTGCCCTCTCTCATTTACTTCTTAATCATGTTATAAATATTTCTTCATTATCAAATTTAATTTTAATATTAATTAAATTGTCTAACCCTTTTTCTCTTTCTTTCAATATTTCTAACTCCTCTCTAAGCTTCCTTTCAACTGTGTTATTTACTACTTTTACAATTTCGTATTCTTCCAAAGGATTAAGAAACTTGTGGTTGTCTTCTATAAAATGTGTTGCATATAACGAATTGGTTGTTCTATTACCTTCTCCACGTTTGTGGTCAGACAACCTGCATGCGAATTTTCGTCCTGTCTCCCCTAGGTACACTTTGTTGCAGTCTTACATTTTAATTTATAAATTCCGCTTTTCTGTAATACTGGAATTTTTTCTATATTCTTATTCCTTATCTTATCAAATACCGTTTCACATTTTTTATAGCTATATCTACTCCATATTATTAAAACATTTTATAATTTTTCTAGTATGTGAACCTATGTATGTCAATGACCCTGCATAATTCTTTTGTTCTGGTTCTATTTTAGCTTTTTGTATGTTGACCCTTTTCATAACTTTATCCACTATGTTGGTGCTATAATTATTATTCCTTACAATTCCCTTTATCGTTTTTAACTCCCTATCTTTTGATTTGGTCTCTTTTGAACACTTCTGAGCTCTGTAACAAAAGGAATTGATTGCCGCCATTTTATATCTGTATGGGTGGTACGACTCTCTTGGTATAATTATATCAGAATACGACTCTTTCCTAAATATCCCAAACTGTAGTTTCTCATTATCTTTAATTTCTATGTTTAAATCTAAGTAATTTATTTGCTTACCTCCTATCTCTTCCTTAAATTGTAAGTTTTTATCCTTATTATTTACCTCCTTTATAAACTCATGCACTTCTTCTATGCTTCCCTTCCCAAACTACTAATACATCATCAACGTATCTAGACCATAATTTTATATTGTCTTTATACTTAGTAGAAGTTATTAATTGCTTTTCAAAATCATTCATGTATATTTCAGCAAGAATAGGGGATAATGAAGACCCCATAGGTAAACCTTTTTTCTGTATATAAAACTTGTTATTAAACCTAAAATAGTTCTGATTTACACATTCTTTAATTACTTTCATCAACTGCTTTTTATACCTGTATTCTCCCATATTATTATCGTTTATTAACTTAATAACTTTATTTACTGTGATATTAGTAAACATGTCCTTAACATCCAGTGATATCAATTTTGTATTTACATTAATGCTAATATTTTCTAATTTTTCTATCAATTTTTATATTATTCTCTATGTTGTTATTTTGTCCCAATTCATATTTCTCTTTCAGTACTCTGCTAACTTCCTTTGATAATTTATAAATAGGTGCATTAATAAAGAAACATTCGGTCTAATTGGTTTTCCTTCTTTATGTATCTTAACCTGACTTTTAAAAGTTGGTGCTGTTGGATTACTTTCCAATAAATACTTTTTCTTATTTTCTTCTATAAATGTTATCTGTTTCATCATTTGTTTTATCCTTGACTGGTACTTACTTGTATAATCATACTTTATTTCCTCGTATGGTCCTTCCCTTATAAATTCTTCCGTTTTCTTATGGTATTCTTCCTTTCTCATTAGTACCATTGTATTTCCTTTATCCGCCTTCGTAACTATAATATCATTCTTCTTTATTTTATTCTTTAGTTTAGTTACAGTTGCTTTGATTTTTTGTTCATTCTTTGAATTATACAAAGCTTTTCTTAAATATTTTATCTACTACATTCCCTACTTCCCACCTTATTCTTTTTTATCATTATCATTTCCTAGTTTTTGTATTATGCTTTTGCATTCAATAATCGTTTTTCTTGATTTAATTCTGGTGGCGGTGCGTATTTTAAGCCTTTCGCTAACATTTCTTTTTCTTCTGTATTGAAATTTACCTCTGTAAGGTTATTTACTCTTTTTTCATAGTTATTCTTGGAGAGGTGTTCCTTTTTTACTTCGTTCTTTCGTATTCATTATTTAACTTATCTACCATTTTTTTTAAATTTTTCTTTTCCAATTTCTTTTCTATGTACCCCAAACCAAAATTATATAATATTTCTTCTAACTCTACATACGAGTATATTCTTAATAATTCTATGTGTCTGTCATATAATTCCCTATTATATCTATTGATTAAGCCGTAGAGTGACCTTAATTTCCAGTTTTATCCACAACTTCTCGCTTTGTTCTTTTTACTTTTTTGGCTACACTGTTCTTATTTTTTAATTTTAACTTGAGCGTACTTTGGGATGACATTATTATCCAGACATTGTTTATTAAACCATATTTTACTTAAAACCCTCTTCAATTTAACTTTTAACTTAAGATATTTAAAAACTTTACTTACCTTATTGTTGTCGTTTATTACCTCATTGTTGTTGTCCATTACCTGTAGTCGATTGCACATCTTAACAGACGTTTAATGAAGAAATTTGTTTAGTGGTTGAAATCACAATCAGAATCATCAATATTGCACCACCACCTATATAAAAATTATTCCCGATTAGCGCTTTCAAGCTTCACAGCTCATCGTCAGATCAGGAATAGACAGAAAATATGTAATACCCAACCCTTCCACACCTCTCCCCCACCCTGCTCACCCACAACAAACTAAAAAATTAATGACCCTTCCCACCCCCCTAAACTCTGTCTCACCATCTGTACAGTTACATATTTTTCTAGTAAATTCCTTGTGTTTCAGTGTGTGTGTGTGTGTGTGTGTGTGAGTGTGTGTGTGTTTGTGTGTGTGTGCATCCTTTTAAACTACCCTCTTCCTCTCCACACACGTGGGTCCAGTCACACACCCTTATTTTAAAACAACAAATTAGTACTATAAATATAATTCTTAATTTATCTATCTGCCCTCTCTCATTTACTTCTTAATCATGTTATAAAATATTTCTTCATTATCAAATTTAATTTTAATATTAATTAAATTTGTCTAACCCTTTTTCTCTTTCTTTCAATATTTCTAACTCCTCTCTAAGCTTCCTTTCAACTGTGTTATTTACTACTTTTACAATTTCGTATTCTTCCAAAGGATTAACAAACTTTGTGGTTGTCTTCTATAAAATGTCTTGCATATAACGAATTGGTGTTCTATTACCTTCTCCACGTTTGTGGTCAGACAACCTGCATGCGAATTTTCGTCCTGTCTCCCCTAGGTA
The DNA here is from genome assembly GCA_034769895.1 of Magicicada septendecula. Taxonomy (NCBI): domain Eukaryota; kingdom Metazoa; phylum Arthropoda; class Insecta; order Hemiptera; family Cicadidae; genus Magicicada; species Magicicada septendecula. The sequence goes on along the minus strand of CM068373.1, from coordinate 296,187,296 downwards.
CACTTTGTTGCAGTCTTTACATTTAATTTATAAATTCCGCTTTTCTGTAATACTGGAATTTTTTCTATATTCTTATTCCTTATCTTATCAAATACCGTTTCACATTTTTTAATAGCTATATCTACTCCATATTTATTAAAACATTTATAATTTTTCTAGTATGTGAACCTATGTATGTCAATGACCCTGCATAATTCTTTTGTTCTGGTTCTATTTTAGCTTTTTGTATGTTGACCCTTTTCATAACCTTATCCACTATGTTGGTGCGTATAATTATTATTCCTTACAATTCCCTTTATCGTTTTTAACTCCCTATCTTTTGATTTGGTCTCTTTTGAACACTTCTGAGCTCTGTAACAAAAGGAATTGATTGCCGCCATTTTATATCTGTATGGGTGGTACGACTCTCTTGGTATAATTATATCAGAATACGACTCTTTCCTAAATATCCCAAACTGTAGTTTCTCATTATCTTTAATTTCTATGTTTAAATCTAAGTAATTTATTTGCTTACCTCCTATCTCTTCCTTAAATTGTAAGTTTTTATCCTTATTATTTACCTCCTTTATAAACTCATGCACTTCTTCTATGCTTCCTTCCAAACTACTAATACATCATCAACGTATCTAGACCATAATTTTATATTGTCTTTATACTTAGTAGAAGTTATTAATTGCTTTTCAAAATCATTCATGTATATTTCAGCAAGAATAGGGATAATGAAGACCCCATAGGTAAACCTTTTTTCTGTATATAAAACTTGTTATTAAACCTAAAATAGTTCTGATTTACACATTCTTTAATTACTTTCATCAACTGCTTTTTATACCTGTATTCTCCCATATTATTATCGTTTATTAACTTAATAACTTTATTTACTGTGATATTAGTAAACATGTCCTTAACATCCAGTGATATCAATTTTGTATTTACATTAATGCTAATATTTTCTAATTTTTCTATCAATTTTATATTATTCTCTATGTTGTATTTTGTCCCAAATTCATATTTCTCTTTTCAGTACTCTGCTAACTTCCTTTGATAATTTATAAATAGGTGCATTAATAAAAGAAACATTCGGTCTAATTGGTTTTCCTTCTTTATGTATCTTAACCTGACTTTTAAAAGTTGGTGCTGTTGGATTACTTTCAATAAAATACTTTTTCTTATTTTCTTCTATAAATGTTATCTGTTTCATCATTTGTTTATCTTGACTGGTACTTACTTGTATAATCATACTTTATTTCCTCGTATGGTCCTTCCCTTATAAATTCTTCCGTTTTCTTTTATGTATTCTTCCTTTCTCATTAGTACCATTGTATTTCCTTTATCCGCCTTCGTAACTATAATATCATTCTTCTTTATTTTATTCTTTAGTTTAGTACAGTTGCTTTGATTTTTTGTTCATTCTTTGAATATATACAAACTTTTCTTAAATATTTTATCTACTACATTCCCTACTTCCCACCTTATTCTTTTTTTATCATTTTCATTTCCTAGTTTTTGTATTATGCTTTTTGCATTCAATAATCGTTTTTTCTTGATTTAATTCTGGTGGCGGTGCGTATTTTAAGCCTTTCGCTAACATTTCTTTTTCTTCTGTATGAAATTTACCTCTGTAAGGTTTATTACTCTTATTTCATAGTTATTCTTGAGAGGTGTTCCTTTTTTACTTCGTTCTTTCGTATTCATTTATTTAACTTATCTACCATTTTTTTAATTTTTCTTTTCCAATTCTTTTCTATGTACCCCAAACCAAAATTATATAATATTTCTTCTAACTCTACATACGAGTATATTCTTAATAATTCTATGTGTCTGTCGTATAATTCCCTATTATATCTATTGATTAAGCCGTAGAGGTGACCTTATTTCCAGTTTTATCCACAACTTCTCGCTTTGTTCTTTTACTTTTTTGGCTACACTTGTTCTTATTTTAATTTTAACTTGAGCGTACTTTGGGATGACATTATTATCCAGACATTGTTTATTAAACCATATTTTACTTAAAACCCTCTTCAATTTAACTTTTAACTTAAGATATTTAAAACTTTACTTACCTTATTGTTGTCGTTTATTACCTCATTGTTGTTGTCCATTACCTGTAGTCGATTGGCACATCTTAACAGGACGTTTAATGAAGAAATTTGTGTTAGTGGTTGAAATCACAATCAGAATCATCAATATTGCACACCACTATATAAAAATTATTCCGATTAGCGCTTTCAAGCTTCACAAGCTCATCGTCAGATCAGGATAGACAGAAAATATGTAATACCCAACCCTTCACCCCTCTCCCCCCACCCTGCCTCACCCATAACAAACTAAAAATTATGACCCTTCCCCACCCCCTAAACTCTGTCTCACCATCTGTACAGTTACATATTTTTCTAGTAAATTCCTTGTGTTTCAGTGTTGTGTGTGTGTGTGTGTGTGTGTGTGTTTGTGTGTGTGTGCATCCTTTTAAACTACCCTCTTCCTCTCCACACACGTGGGTCAGTCACCACACCCTTATTTTAAAACAACAAATTAGTACTATAAAATATAATTCTTAATCTTATCTATCTGCCCTCTCTCATTTACTTCTTAATCATGTTATAAATATTTCTTCATTATCAAATTTAATTTTAATATTAATTAAATTGTCTAACCCTTTTTCTCTTTCTTTCAATATTTCTAACTCCTCTCTAAGCTTCCTTTCAACTGTGTTATTTACTACTTTTACAATTTCGTATTCTTCCAAGGATTAACAAACTTGTGGTTGTCTTCTATAAAATGTCTTGCATATAACGAATTGGTTGTTCTATTACCTTCTCCACGTTTGTGGTCAGACAACCTGCATGCGAATTTTCGTCCTGTCTCCCCTAGGTACACTTTGTTGCAGTCTTTACATTTTAATTTATAAATTCCGCTTTTCAGTTAATACTGAATTTTTTCTATATTCTTATTCCTTAATCTTATCAAATACCGTTTCACATTTTTAATAGCTATATCTACTCCATATTTATTAAAACATTTTATAATTTTCTAGTATGTGAACCTATGTATTTCAATGACCCTGCATAATTCTTTTGTTCTGGTTCTATTTTAGCTTTTTGTATGTTGACCCTTTTCATAACTTTATCCACTATGTTGGTGCTATAATTATTATTCCTTACAATTCCCTTTATCGTTTTTTAACTCCCTATCTTTTGAATTTGGTCTCTTTTGAACACTTCCTGAGCTCTGTAACAAAAGGAATTGATTGCCGCCATTTTATATCTGTATGGGTGGTACGACTCTCTTGGTATAATTATATCAGAATACGACTCTTCCTAAATATCCCAAACTGTAGTTTCTCATTATCTTTAATTTCTATGTTTAAATCTAAGTAATTTATTTGCTTACCCTCCTATCTCTTCTTAAATTGTAAGTTTTTATCCTTATTATTTACCTCCTTTATAAACTCATGCACTTCTTCTATGCTTCCTTCCCAAACTACTAATACATCATCAACGTATCTAGACCATAATTTTATATTGTCTTATATACTTAGTGGAAGTTATTAATTGCTTTTCAAAATCATTCATGTATATTTCAGCAAGAATAGGGGATAATGAAGACCCCATAGGTAAACCTTTTTTCTGTATATAAAACTTGTTATTAAACCTAAAATAGTTCTGATTTACACATTCTTTAATACTTTCATCAACTGCTTTTTATACCTGTATTCTCCCATATTATTATCGTTTATTAACTTAATAACTTTATTTACTGTGATATTAGTAAACATGTCCTTAACATCCGTGATATCAATTTTGTATTTACATTAATGCTAATATTTTCTAATTTTTCTATCAATTTTATATTATTCTCTATGTTGTATTTTGTCCCAAATTCATATTTCTCTTTCAGTACTCTGCTAACTTCCTTTGATAATTTATAAATAGGTGCATTAATAAAAGAAACATTCGGTCTAATTGGTTTTCCTTCTTTATGTATCTTAACCTGACTTTTAAAAGTTGGTGCTGTTGGATTACTTTCCAATAAATACTTTTTCTTATTTTCTTCTATAAATGTTATCTGTTTCATCATTTGTTTTATCCTTGACTGGTACTTACTTGTATAATCATACTTTATTTCCTCGTATGGTCCTTCCCTTATAAATTCTTCCGTTTTCTTTATGTATTCTTCCTTTCTCATTAGTACCATTGTATTTCCTTTATCCGCCTTCGTAACTATAATATCATTCTTCTTTATTTTATTCTTTAGTTTAGTTACAGTTGCTTTGATTTTTTGTTCATTCTTTGAATTATACAAACTTTTCTTAAATATTTTATCTACTACATTCCCTACTTCCCACCTTATTCTTTTTTTATCATTTTCATTTCCTAGTTTTTGTATTATGCTTTTGCATTCAATAATCGTTTTTTCTTGATTTAATTCTGGTGGCGGTGCGTATTTTAAGCCTTTCGCTAACATTTCTTTTTCTTCTGTATTGAAATTTACCTCTGTAAGGTTTATTACTCTTTTTTCATAGTTATTCTTGGAGAGGTGTTCCTTTTTTACTTCGTTCTTTCGTATTCATTTATTTAACTTATCTACCATTTTTTTAATTTTTCTTTTCCAATTTCTTTTCTATGTACCCCAAACCAAAATTATATAATATTTCTTCTAACTCTACATACGAGTATATTCTTAATAATTCTATGTGTCTGTCGTATAATTCCCTATTATATCTATTGATTAAGCCGTAGAGTGACCTTATTTCCAGTTTTATCCACAACTTCTCGCTTTGTTCTTTTACTTTTTTGGCTACACTGTTCTTATTTTTAATTTTAACTTGAGCGTACTTTGGGATGACATTATTATCCAGACATTGTTTATTAAACCATATTTTACTTAAAACCCTCTTCAATTTAACTTTTAACTTAAGATATTTAAAAACTTTACTTACCTTATTGTTGTCGTTTATTACCTCATTGTTGTTGTCCATTACCTGTAGTCGATTGCACATCTTAACAGACGTTTAATGAAGAAATTTGTGTTAGTGGTTGAAATCACAATCAGAATCATCAATATTGCACACCACTATATAAAAATTATTCCGATTAGCGCTTTCAAGCTTCACAGCTCATCGTCAGATCAGGAATAGACAGAAAATATGTAATACCCAACCCTTCACCCCTCTCCCCCACCCTGCTCACCCACAACAAACTAAAAATTAATGACCCTTCCCCACCCCCTAAACTCTGTCTCACCATCTGTACAGTTACATATTTTTCTAGTAAATTCCTTGTGTTTCAGTGTGTGTGTGTGTGTGTGTGTGTGTGTTTGTGTGTGTGTGCATCCTTTTAAACTACCCTCTTCCTCTCCACACACGTGGGTCAGTCACACACCCTTATTTTAAAACAACAAATTAGTACTATAAAATATAATTCTTAATCTTATCTATCTGCCCTCTCTCATTTACTTCTTAATCATGTTATAAAATATTTCTTCATTATCAAATTTAATTTTAATATTAATTAAATTGTCTAACCCTTTTTCTCTTTCTTTCAATATTTCTAACTCCTCTCTAAGCTTCCTTTCAACTGTGTTATTTACTACTTTTACAATTTCGTATTCTTCCAAAGGATTAACAAACTTGTGGTTGTCTTCTATAAAATGTCTTGCATATAACGAATTGGTTGTTCTATTACCTTCTCCACGTTTGTGGTCAGACAACCTGCATGCGAATTTTCGTCCTGTCTCCCCTAGGTACACTTTGTTGCAGTCTTTACATTTTAATTTATAAATTCCGCTTTTCTGTAATACTGGAATTTTTTCTATATTCTTATTCCTTATCTTATCAAATACCGTTTCACATTTTTTAATAGCTATATCTACTCCATATTTATTAAAACATTTTATAATTTTTCTAGTATGTGAACCTATGTATGTCAATGACCCTGCATAATTCTTTTGTTCTGGTTCTATTTTAGCTTTTTGTATGTTGACCCTTTTCATAACTTTATCCACTATGTTGGTGCTATAATTATTATTCCTTACAATTCCCTTTATCGTTTTTAACTCCCTATCTTTTGATTTGGTCTCTTTTGAACACTTCTGAGCTCTGTAACAAAAGGAATTGATTGCCGCCATTTTATATCTGTATGGGTGGTACGACTCTCTTGGTATAATTATATCAGAATACGACTCTTTCCTAAATATCCCAAACTGTAGTTTCTCATTATCTTTAATTTCTATGTTTAAATCTAAGTAATTTATTTGCTTACCTCCTATCTCTTCCTTAAATTGTAAGTTTTTATCCTTATTATTTACCTCCTTTATAAACTCATGCACTTCTTCTATGCTTCCTTCCCAAACTACTAATACATCATCAACGTATCTAGACCATAATTTTATATTGTCTTTATACTTAGTGGAAGTTATTAATTGCTTTTCAAAATCATTCATGTATATTTCAGCAAGAATAGGGGATAATGAAGACCCCATAGGTAAACCTTTTTTCTGTATATAAAACTTGTTATTAAACCTAAAATAGTTCTGATTTACACATTCTTTAATTACTTTCATCAACTGCTTTTTATACCTGTATTCTCCCATATTATTATCGTTTATTAACTTAATAACTTTATTTACTGTGATATTAGTAAACATGTCCTTAACATCCAGTGATATCAATTTTGTATTTACATTAATGCTAATATTTTCTAATTTTTCTATCAATTTTATATTATTCTCTATGTTGTATTTTGTCCCAAATTCATATTTCTCTTTCAGTACTCTGCTAACTTCCTTTGATAATTTATAAATAGGTGCATTAATAAAAGAAACATTCGGTCTAATTGGTTTTCCTTCTTTATGTATATTAACCTGACTTTTAAAAGTTGGTGCTGTTGGATTACTTTCCAATAAATACTTTTTCTTATTTTCTTCTATAAATGTTATCTGTTTCATCATTTGTTTTATCCTTGACTGGTACTTACTTGTATAATCATACTTTATTTCCTCGTATGGTCCTTCCCTTATAAATTCTTCCGTTTTCTTTATGTATTCTTCCTTTCTCATTAGTACCATTGTATTTCCTTTATCCGCCTTCGTAACTATAATATCATTCTTCTTTATTTTATTCTTTAGTTTAGTTACAGTTGCTTTGATTTTTTGTTCATTCTTTGAATTATACAAACTTTTCTTAAATATTTTATCTACTACATTCCCTACTTCCCACCTTATTCTTTTTTTATCATTTTCATTTCCTAGTTTTTGTATTATGCTTTTGCATTCAATAATCGTTTTTTCTTGATTTAATTCTGGTGGCGGTGCGTATTTTAAGCCTTTCGCTAACATTTCTTTTTCTTCTGTATTGAAATTTACCTCTGTAAGGTTTATTACTCTTTTTTCATAGTTATTCTTGGAGAGGTGTTCCTTTTTTACTTCGTTCTTTCGTATTCATTTATTTAACTTATCTACCATTTTTTTAATTTTTCTTTTCCAATTTCTTTTCTATGTACCCCAAACCAAAATTATATAATATTTCTTCTAACTCTACATACGAGTATATTCTTAATAATTCTATGTGTCTGTCGTATAATTCCCTATTATATCTATTGATTAAGCCGTAGAGTGACCTTATTTCCAGTTTTATCCACAACTTCTCGCTTTGTTCTTTTACTTTTTTGGCTACACTGTTCTTATTTTTAATTTTAACTTGAGCGTACTTTGGGATGACATTATTATCCAGACATTGTTTATTAAACCATATTTTACTTAAAACCCTCTTCAATTTAACTTTTAACTTAAGATATTTAAAAACTTTACTTACCTTATTGTTGTCGTTTATTACCTCATTGTTGTTGTCCATTACCTGTAGTCGATTGCACATCTTAACAGACGTTTAATGAAGAAATTTGTGTTAGTGGTTGAAATCACAATCAGAATCATCAATATTGCACACCACTATATAAAAATTATTCCGATTAGCGCTTTCAAGCTTCACAGCTCATCGTCAGATCAGGAATAGACAGAAAATATGTAATACCCAACCCTTCACCCCTCTCCCCCACCCTGCTCACCCACAACAAACTAAAAATTAATGACCCTTCCCAACCCCCTAAACTCTGTCTCACCATCTGTACAGTTACATATTTTTCTAGTAAATTCCTTGTGTTTCAGTGTGTGTGTGTGTGTGTGTGTGTGTGTGTGTTTGTGTGTGTGTGCATCCTTTTAAACTACCCTCTTCCTCTCCACACACGTGGGTCAGTCACACACCCTTATTTTAAAACAACAAATTAGTACTATAAAATATAATTCTTAATCTTATCTATCTGCCCTCTCTCATTTACTTCTTAATCATGTTATAAAATATTTCTTCATTATCAAATTTAATTTTAATATTAATTAAATTGTCTAACCCTTTTTCTCTTTCTTTCAATATTTCTAACTCCTCTCTAAGCTTCCTTTCAACTGTGTTATTTACTACTTTTACAATTTCGTATTCTTCCAAAGGATTAACAAACTTGTGGTTGTCTTCTATAAAATGTCTTGCATATAACGAATTGGTTGTTCTATTACCTTCTCCACGTTTGTGGTCAGACAACCTGCATGCGAATTTTCGTCCTGTCTCCCCTAGGTACACTTTGTTGCAGTCTTTACATTTTAATTTATAAATTCCGCTTTTCTGTAATACTGGAATTTTTTCTATATTCTTATTCCTTATCTTATCAAATACCGTTTCACATTTTTTAATAGCTATATCTACTCCATATTTATTAAAACATTTTATAATTTTTCTAGTATGTGAACCTATGTATGTCAATGACCCTGCATAATTCTTTTGTTCTGGTTCTATTTTAGCTTTTTGTATGTTGACCCTTTTCATAACTTTATCCACTATGTTGGTGCTATAATTATTATTCCTTACAATTCCCTTTATCGTTTTTAACTCCCTATCTTTTGATTTGGTCTCTTTTGAACACTTCTGAGCTCTGTAACAAAAGGAATTGATTGCCGCCATTTTATATCTGTATGGGTGGTACGACTCTCTTGGTATAATTATATCAGAATACGACTCTTTCCTAAATATCCCAAACTGTAGTTTCTCATTATCTTTAATTTCTATGTTTAAATCTAAGTAATTTATTTGCTTACCTCCTATCTCTTCCTTAAATTGTAAGTTTTTATCCTTATTATTTACCTCCTTTATAAACTCATGCACTTCTTCTATGCTTCCTTCCCAAACTACTAATACATCATCAACGTATCTAGACCATAATTTTATATTGTCTTTATACTTAGTGGAAGTTATTAATTGCTTTTCAAAATCATTCATGTATATTTCAGCAAGAATAGGGGATAATGAAGACCCCATAGGTAAACCTTTTTTCTGTATATAAAACTTGTTATTAAACCTAAAATAGTTCTGATTTACACATTCTTTAATTACTTTCATCAACTGCTTTTTATACCTGTATTCTCCCATATTATTATCGTTTATTAACTTAATAACTTTATTTACTGTGATATTAGTAAACATGTCCTTAACATCCAGTGATATCAATTTTGTATTTACATTAATGCTAATATTTTCTAATTTTTCTATCAATTTTATATTATTCTCTATGTTGTATTTTGTCCCAAATTCATATTTCTCTTTCAGTACTCTGCTAACTTCCTTTGATAATTTATAAATAGGTGCATTAATAAAAGAAACATTCGGTCTAATTGGTTTTCCTTCTTTATGTATATTAACCTGACTTTTAAAAGTTGGTGCTGTTGGATTACTTTCCAATAAATACTTTTTCTTATTTTCTTCTATAAATGTTATCTGTTTCATCATTTGTTTTATCCTTGACTGGTACTTACTTGTATAATCATACTTTATTTCCTCGTATGGTCCTTCCCTTATAAATTCTTCCGTTTTCTTTATGTATTCTTCCTTTCTCATTAGTACCATTGTATTTCCTTTATCCGCCTTCGTAACTATAATATCATTCTTCTTTATTTTATTCTTTAGTTTAGTTACAGTTGCTTTGATTTTTTGTTCATTCTTTGAATTATACAAACTTTTCTTAAATATTTTATCTACTACATTCCCTACTTCCCACCTTATTCTTTTTTTATCATTTTCATTTCCTAGTTTTTGTATTATGCTTTTGCATTCAATAATCGTTTTTTCTTGATTTAATTCTGGTGGCGGTGCGTATTTTAAGCCTTTCGCTAACATTTCTTTTTCTTCTGTATTGAAATTTACCTCTGTAAGGTTTATTACTCTTTTTTCATAGTTATTCTTGGAGAGGTGTTCCTTTTTTACTTCGTTCTTTCGTATTCATTTATTTAACTTATCTACCATTTTTTTAATTTTTCTTTTCCAATTTCTTTTCTATGTACCCCAAACCAAAATTATATAATATTTCTTCTAACTCTACATACGAGTATATTCTTAATAATTCTATGTGTCTGTCGTATAATTCCCTATTATATCTATTGATTAAGCCGTAGAGTGACCTTATTTCCAGTTTTATCCACAACTTCTCGCTTTGTTCTTTTACTTTTTTGGCTACACTGTTCTTATTTTTAATTTTAACTTGAGCGTACTTTGGGATGACATTATTATCCAGACATTGTTTATTAAACCATATTTTACTTAAAACCCTCTTCAATTTAACTTTTAACTTAAGATATTTAAAAACTTTACTTACCTTATTGTTGTCGTTTATTACCTCATTGTTGTTGTCCATTACCTGTAGTCGATTGCACATCTTAACAGACGTTTAATGAAGAAATTTGTGTTAGTGGTTGAAATCACAATCAGAATCATCAATATTGCACACCACTATATAAAAATTATTCCGATTAGCGCTTTCAAGCTTCACAGCTCATCGTCAGATCAGGAATAGACAGAAAATATGTAATACCCAACCCTTCACCCCTCTCCCCCACCCTGCTCACCCACAACAAACTAAAAATTAATGACCCTTCCCAACCCCCTAAACTCTGTCTCACCATCTGTACAGTTACATATTTTTCTAGTAAATTCCTTGTGTTTCAGTGTGTGTGTGTGTGTGTGTGTGTGTGTGTGTTTGTGTGTGTGTGCATCCTTTTAAACTACCCTCTTCCTCTCCACACACGTGGGTCAGTCACACACCCTTATTTTAAAACAACAAATTAGTACTATAAAATATAATTCTTAATCTTATCTATCTGCCCTCTCTCATTTACTTCTTAATCATGTTATAAAATATTTCTTCATTATCAAATTTAATTTTAATATTAATTAAATTGTCTAACCCTTTTTCTCTTTCTTTCAATATTTCTAACTCCTCTCTAAGCTTCCTTTCAACTGTGTTATTTACTACTTTTACAATTTCGTATTCTTCCAAAGGATTAACAAACTTGTGGTTGTCTTCTATAAAATGTCTTGCATATAACGAATTGGTTGTTCTATTACCTTCTCCACGTTTGTGGTCAGACAACCTGCATGCGAATTTTCGTCCTGTCTCCCCTAGGTACACTTTGTTGCAGTCTTTACATTTTAATTTATAAATTCCGCTTTTCTGTAATACTGGAATTTTTTCTATATTCTTATTCCTTATCTTATCAAATACCGTTTCACATTTTTTAATAGCTATATCTACTCCATATTTATTAAAACATTTTATAATTTTTCTAGTATGTGAACCTATGTATGTCAATGACCCTGCATAATTCTTTTGTTCTGGTTCTATTTTAGCTTTTTGTATGTTGACCCTTTTCATAACTTTATCCACTATGTTGGTGCTATAATTATTATTCCTTACAATTCCCTTTATCGTTTTTAACTCCCTATCTTTTGATTTGGTCTCTTTTGAACACTTCTGAGCTCTGTAACAAAAGGAATTGATTGCCGCCATTTTATATCTGTATGGGTGGTACGACTCTCTTGGTATAATTATATCAGAATACGACTCTTTCCTAAATATCCCAAACTGTAGTTTCTCATTATCTTTAATTTCTATGTTTAAATCTAAGTAATTTATTTGCTTACCTCCTATCTCTTCCTTAAATTGTAAGTTTTTATCCTTATTATTTACCTCCTTTATAAACTCATGCACTTCTTCTATGCTTCCTTCCCAAACTACTAATACATCATCAACGTATCTAGACCATAATTTTATATTGTCTTTATACTTAGTGGAAGTTATTAATTGCTTTTCAAAATCATTCATGTATATTTCAGCAAGAATAGGGGATAATGAAGACCCCATAGGTAAACCTTTTTTCTGTATATAAAACTTGTTATTAAACCTAAAATAGTTCTGATTTACACATTCTTTAATTACTTTCATCAACTGCTTTTTATACCTGTATTCTCCCATATTATTATCGTTTATTAACTTAATAACTTTATTTACTGTGATATTAGTAAACATGTCCTTAACATCCAGTGATATCAATTTTGTATTTACATTAATGCTAATATTTTCTAATTTTTCTATCAATTTTATATTATTCTCTATGTTGTATTTTGTCCCAAATTCATATTTCTCTTTCAGTACTCTGCTAACTTCCTTTGATAATTTATAAATAGGTGCATTAATAAAAGAAACATTCGGTCTAATTGGTTTTCCTTCTTTATGTATCTTAACCTGACTTTTAAAAGTTGGTGCTGTTGGATTACTTTCCAATAAATACTTTTTCTTATTTTCTTCTATAAATGTTATCTGTTTCATCATTTGTTTTATCCTTGACTGGTACTTACTTGTATAATCATACTTTATTTCCTCGTATGGTCCTTCCCTTATAAATTCTTCCGTTTTCTTTATGTATTCTTCCTTTCTCATTAGTACCATTGTATTTCCTTTATCCGCCTTCGTAACTATAATATCATTCTTCTTTATTTTATTCTTTAGTTTAGTTACAGTTGCTTTGATTTTTTGTTCATTCTTTGAATTATACAAACTTTTCTTAAATATTTTATCTACTACATTCCCTACTTCCCACCTTATTCTTTTTTTATCATTTTCATTTCCTAGTTTTTGTATTATGCTTTTGCATTCAATAATCGTTTTTTCTTGATTTAATTCTGGTGGCGGTGCGTATTTTAAGCCTTTCGCTAACATTTCTTTTTCTTCTGTATTGAAATTTACCTCTGTAAGGTTTATTACTCTTTTTTCATAGTTATTCTTGGAGAGGTGTTCCTTTTTTACTTCGTTCTTTCGTATTCATTTATTTAACTTATCTACCATTTTTTTAATTTTTCTTTTCCAATTTCTTTTCTATGTACCCCAAACCAAAATTATATAATATTTCTTCTAACTCTACATACGAGTATATTCTTAATAATTCTATGTGTCTGTCGTATAATTCCCTATTATATCTATTGATTAAGCCGTAGAGTGACCTTATTTCCAGTTTTATCCACAACTTCTCGCTTTGTTCTTTTACTTTTTTGGCTACACTGTTCTTATTTTTAATTTTAACTTGAGCGTACTTTGGGATGACATTATTATCCAGACATTGTTTATTAAACCATATTTTACTTAAAACCCTCTTCAATTTAACTTTTAACTTAAGATATTTAAAAACTTTACTTACCTTATTGTTGTCGTTTATTACCTCATTGTTGTTGTCCATTACCTGTAGTCGATTGCACATCTTAACAGACGTTTAATGAAGAAATTTGTGTTAGTGGTTGAAATCACAATCAGAATCATCAATATTGCACACCACTATATAAAAATTATTCCGATTAGCGCTTTCAAGCTTCACAGCTCATCGTCAGATCAGGAATAGACAGAAAATATGTAATACCCAACCCTTCACCCCTCTCCCCCACCCTGCTCACCCACAACAAACTAAAAATTAATGACCCTTCCCCACCCCCTAAACTCTGTCTCACCATCTGTACAGTTACATATTTTTCTAGTAAATTCCTTGTGTTTCAGTGTGTGTGTGTGTGTGTGTGTGTTTGTGTGTGTGTGCATCCTTTTAAACTACCCTCTTCCTCTCCACACACGTGGGTCAGTCACACACCCTTATTTTAAAACAACAAATTAGTACTATAAAATATAATTCTTAATCTTATCTATCTGCCCTCTCTCATTTACTTCTTAATCATGTTATAAAATATTTCTTCATTATCAAATTTAATTTTAATATTAATTAAATTGTCTAACCCTTTTTCTCTTTCTTTCAATATTTCTAACTCCTCTCTAAGCTTCCTTTCAACTGTGTTATTTACTACTTTTACAATTTCGTATTCTTCCAAAGGATTAACAAACTTGTGGTTGTCTTCTATAAAATGTCTTGCATATAACGAATTGGTTGTTCTATTACCTTCTCCACGTTTGTGGTCAGACAACCTGCATGCGAATTTTCGTCCTGTCTCCCCTAGGTACACTTTGTTGCAGTCTTTACATTTTAATTTATAAATTCCGCTTTTCTGTAATACTGGAATTTTTTCTATATTCTTATTCCTTATCTTATCAAATACCGTTTCACATTTTTTAATAGCTATATCTACTCCATATTTATTAAAACATTTTATAATTTTTCTAGTATGTGAACCTATGTATGTCAATGACCCTGCATAATTCTTTTGTTCTGGTTCTATTTTAGCTTTTTGTATGTTGACCCTTTTCATAACTTTATCCACTATGTTGGTGCTATAATTATTATTCCTTACAATTCCCTTTATCGTTTTTAACTCCCTATCTTTTGATTTGGTCTCTTTTGAACACTTCTGAGCTCTGTAACAAAAGGAATTGATTGCCGCCATTTTATATCTGTATGGGTGGTACGACTCTCTTGGTATAATTATATCAGAATACGACTCTTTCCTAAATATCCCAAACTGTAGTTTCTCATTATCTTTAATTTCTATGTTTAAATCTAAGTAATTTATTTGCTTACCTCCTATCTCTTCCTTAAATTGTAAGTTTTTATCCTTATTATTTACCTCCTTTATAAACTCATGCACTTCTTCTATGCTTCCTTCCCAAACTACTAATACATCATCAACGTATCTAGACCATAATTTTATATTGTCTTTATACTTAGTGGAAGTTATTAATTGCTTTTCAAAATCATTCATGTATATTTCAGCAAGAATAGGGGATAATGAAGACCCCATAGGTAAACCTTTTTTCTGTATATAAAACTTGTTATTAAACCTAAAATAGTTCTGATTTACACATTCTTTAATTACTTTCATCAACTGCTTTTTATACCTGTATTCTCCCATATTATTATCGTTTATTAACTTAATAACTTTATTTACTGTGATATTAGTAAACATGTCCTTAACATCCAGTGATATCAATTTTGTATTTACATTAATGCTAATATTTTCTAATTTTTCTATCAATTTTATATTATTCTCTATGTTGTATTTTGTCCCAAATTCATATTTCTCTTTCAGTACTCTGCTAACTTCCTTTGATAATTTATAAATAGGTGCATTAATAAAAGAAACATTCGGTCTAATTGGTTTTCCTTCTTTATGTATATTAACCTGACTTTTAAAAGTTGGTGCTGTTGGATTACTTTCCAATAAATACTTTTTCTTATTTTCTTCTATAAATGTTATCTGTTTCATCATTTGTTTTATCCTTGACTGGTACTTACTTGTATAATCATACTTTATTTCCTCGTATGGTCCTTCCCTTATAAATTCTTCCGTTTTCTTTATGTATTCTTCCTTTCTCATTAGTACCATTGTATTTCCTTTATCCGCCTTCGTAACTATAATATCATTCTTCTTTATTTTATTCTTTAGTTTAGTTACAGTTGCTTTGATTTTTTGTTCATTCTTTGAATTATACAAACTTTTCTTAAATATTTTATCTACTACATTCCCTACTTCCCACCTTATTCTTTTTTTATCATTTTCATTTCCTAGTTTTTGTATTATGCTTTTGCATTCAATAATCGTTTTTTCTTGATTTAATTCTGGTGGCGGTGCGTATTTTAAGCCTTTCGCTAACATTTCTTTTTCTTCTGTATTGAAATTTACCTCTGTAAGGTTTATTACTCTTTTTTCATAGTTATTCTTGGAGAGGTGTTCCTTTTTTACTTCGTTCTTTCGTATTCATTTATTTAACTTATCTACCATTTTTTTAATTTTTCTTTTCCAATTTCTTTTCTATGTACCCCAAACCAAAATTATATAATATTTCTTCTAACTCTACATACGAGAATATTCTTAATAATTCTATGTGTCTGTCGTATAATTCCCTATTATATCTATTGATTAAGCCGTAGAGTGACCTTATTTCCAGTTTTATCCACAACTTCTCGCTTTGTTCTTTTACTTTTTTGGCTACACTGTTCTTATTTTTAATTTTAACTTGAGCGTACTTTGGGATGACATTATTATCCAGACATTGTTTATTAAACCATATTTTACTTAAAACCCTCTTCAATTTAACTTTTAACTTAAGATATTTAAAAACTTTACTTACCTTATTGTTGTCGTTTATTACCTCATTGTTGTTGTCCATTACCTGTAGTCGATTGCACATCTTAACAGACGTTTAATGAAGAAATTTGTGTTAGTGGTTGAAATCACAATCAGAATCATCAATATTGCACACCACTATATAAAAATTATTCCGATTAGCGCTTTCAAGCTTCACAGCTCATCGTCAGATCAGGAATAGACAGAAAATATGTAATACCCAACCCTTCACCCCTCTCCCCCACCCTGCTCACCCACAACAAACTAAAAATTAATGACCCTTCCCAACCCCCTAAACTCTGTCTCACCATCTGTACAGTTACATATTTTTCTAGTAAATTCCTTGTGTTTCAGTGTGTGTGTGTGTGTGTGTGTGTGTGTGTGTGTTTGTGTGTGTGTGCATCCTTTTAAACTACCCTCTTCCTCTCCACACACGTGGGTCAGTCACACACCCTTATTTTAAAACAACAAATTAGTACTATAAAATATAATTCTTAATCTTATCTATCTGCCCTCTCATTTACTTCTTAATCATGTTATAAAATATTTCTTCATTATCAAATTTAATTTTAATATTAATTAAATTGTCTAACCCTTTTTCTCTTTCTTTCAATATTTCTAACTCCTCTCTAAGCTTCCTTTCAACTGTGTTATTTACTACTTTTACAATTTCGTATTCTTCCAAAGGATTAACAAACTTGTGGTTGTCTTCTATAAAATGTGTTGCATATAACGAATTGGTTGTTCTATTACCTTCTCCACGTTTGTGGTCAGACAACCTGCATGCGAATTTTCGTCCTGTCTCCCCTAGGTACACTTTGTTGCAGTCTTTACATTTTAATTTATAAATTCCGCTTTTCTGTAATACTGGAATTTTTTCTATATTCTTATTCCTTATCTTATCAAATACCGTTTCACATTTTTTAATAGCTATATCTACTCCATATTTATTAAAACATTTTATAATTTTTCTAGTATGTGAACCTATGTATGTCAATGACCCTGCATAATTCTTTTGTTCTGGTTCTATTTTAGCTTTTTGTATGTTGACCCTTTTCATAACTTTATCCACTATGTTGGTGCTATAATTATTATTCCTTACAATTCCCTTTATCGTTTTTAACTCCCTATCTTTTGATTTGGTCTCTTTTTGAACACTTCTGAGCTCTGTAACAAAAGGAATTGATTGCCGCCATTTTATATCTGTATGGGTGGTACGACTCTCTTGGTATAATTATATCAGAATACGACTCTTTCCTAAATATCCCAAACTGTAGTTTCTCATTATCTTTAATTTCTATGTTTAAATCGAAGTAATTTATTTGCTTACCTCCTATCTCTTCCTTAAATTGTAAGTTTTTATCCTTATTATTTACCTCCTTTATAAACTCATGCACTTCTTCTATGCTTCCTTCCCAAACTACTAATACATCATCAACGTATCTAGACCATAATTTTATATTGTCTTTATACTTAGTGGAAGTTATTAATTGCTTTTCAAAATCATTCATGTATATTTCAGCAAGAATAGGGGATAATGAAGACCCCATAGGTAAACCTTTTTTCTGTATATAAAACTTGTTATTAAACCTAAAATAGTTCTGATTTACACATTCTTTAATTACTTTCATCAACTGCTTTTTATACCTGTATTCTCCCATATTATTATCGTTTATTAACTTAATAACTTTATTTACTGTGATATTAGTAAACATGTCCTTAACATCCAGTGATATCAATTTTGTATTTACATTAATGCTAATATTTTCTAATTTTTCTATCAATTTTATATTATTCTCTATGTTGTATTTTGTCCCAAATTCATATTTCTCTTTCAGTACTCTGCTAACTTCCTTTGATAATTTATAAATAGGTGCATTAATAAAAGAAACATTCGGTCTAATTGGTTTTCCTTCTTTATGTATCTTAACCTGACTTTTAAAAGTTGGTGCTGTTGGATTACTTTCCAATAAATACTTTTTCTTATTTTCTTCTATAAATGTTATCTGTTTCATCATTTGTTTTATCCTTGACTGGTACTTACTTGTATAATCATACTTTATTTCCTCGTATGGTCCTTCCCTTATAAATTCTTCCGTTTTCTTTATGTATTCTTCCTTTCTCATTAGTACCATTGTATTTCCTTTATCCGCCTTCGTAACTATAATATCATTCTTCTTTATTTTATTCTTTAGTTTAGTTACAGTTGCTTTGATTTTTTGTTCATTCTTTGAATTATACAAACTTTTCTTAAATATTTTATCTACTACATTCCCTACTTCCCACCTTATTCTTTTTTTATCATTTTCATTTCCTAGTTTTTGTATTATGCTTTTGCATTCAATAATCGTTTTTTCTTGATTTAATTCTGGTGGCGGTGCGTATTTTAAGCCTTTCGCTAACATTTCTTTTTCTTCTGTATTGAAATTTACCTCTGTAAGGTTTATTACTCTTTTTTCATAGTTATTCTTGGAGAGGTGTTCCTTTTTTACTTCGTTCTTTCGTATTCATTTATTTAACTTATCTACCATTTTTTTAATTTTTCTTTTCCAATTTCTTTTCTATGTACCCCAAACCAAAATTATATAATATTTCTTCTAACTCTACATACGAGTATATTCTTAATAATTCTATGTGTCTGTCATATAATTCCCTATTATATCTATTGATTAAGCCGTAGAGTGACCTTATTTCCAGTTTTATCCACAACTTCTCGCTTTGTTCTTTTACTTTTTTGGCTACACTGTTCTTATTTTTAATTTTAACTTGAGCGTACTTTGGGATGACATTATTATCCAGACAT
Source organism: Magicicada septendecula (assembly GCA_034769895.1). Taxonomy (NCBI): domain Eukaryota; kingdom Metazoa; phylum Arthropoda; class Insecta; order Hemiptera; family Cicadidae; genus Magicicada; species Magicicada septendecula. Next base: position 296,168,073 of record CM068373.1, on the reverse strand, counting down.
TGTTTATTAAACCATATTTTACTTAAAACCCTCTTCAATTTAACTTTTAACTTAAGATATTTAAAAACTTTACTTACCTTATTGTTGTCGTTTATTACCTCATTGTTGTTGTCCATTACCTGTAGTCGATTGCACATCTTAACAGATGTTTAATGAAGAAATTTGTTTTAGTGGTTGAAATCACAATCAGAATCATCAATATTGCACACCACTATATAAAAATTATTCCGATTAGCGCTTTCAAGCTTCACAGCTCATCGTCAGATCAGGAATAGACAGAAAATATGTAATACCCAACCCTTCACCCCTCTCCCCCACCCTGCTCACCCACAACAAACTAAAAATTAATGACCCTTCCCCACCCCTAAACTCTGTCTCACCATCTGTACAGTTACATATTTTTCTAGTAAATTCCTTGTGTTTCAGTGTGTGTGTGTGTGTGTGTGTGTGTGTGTGTGTGTGTGTGTGTGTGTGTGTGTGTGTGTGTGTGTGTGTGTGTGTGTGTGTGTGTGCATCCTTTTAAACTACCCTCTTCCTCTCCACACACGTGGGTCAGTCACACACCCTTATTTTAAAACAACAAATTAGTACTATAAAATATAATTCTTAATCTTATCTATCTGCCCTCTCTCATTTACTTCTTAATCATGTTATAAAATATTTCTTCATTATCAAATTTAATTTTAATATTAATTAAATTGTCTAACCCTTTTTCTCTTTCTTTCAATATTTCTAACTCCTCTCTAAGCTTCCTTTCAACTGTGTTATTTACTACTTTTACAATTTCGTATTCTTCCAAAGGATTAACAAACTTGTGGTTGTCTTCTATAAAATGTCTTGCATATAACGAATTGGTTGTTCTATTACCTTCTCCACGTTTGTGGTCAGACAACCTGCATGCGAATTTTCGTCCTGTCTCCCCTAGGTACACTTTGTTGCAGTCTTTACATTTTAATTTATAAATTCCGCTTTTCTGTAATACTGGAATTTTTTCTATATTCTTATTCCTTATCTTATCAAATACCGTTTCACATTTTTTAATAGCTATATCTACTCCATATTTATTAAAACATTTTATAATTTTTCTAGTATGTGAACCTATGTATGTCAATGACCCTGCATAATTCTTTTGTTCTGGTTCTATTTTAGCTTTTTGTATGTTGACCCTTTTCATAACTTTATCCACTATGTTGGTGCTATAATTATTATTCCTTACAATTCCCTTTATCGTTTTTAACTCCCTATCTTTTGATTTGGTCTCTTTTGAACACTTCTGAGCTCTGTAACAAAAGGAATTGATTGCCGCCATTTTATATCTGTATGGGTGGTACGACTCTCTTGGTATAATTATATCAGAATACGACTCTTTCCTAAATATCCCAAACTGTAGTTTCTCATTATCTTTAATTTCTATGTTTAAATCTAAGTAATTTATTTGCTTACCTCCTATCTCTTCCTTAAATTGTAAGTTTTTATCCTTATTATTTACCTCCTTTATAAACTCATGCACTTCTTCTATGCTTCCTTCCCAAACTACTAATACATCATCAACGTATCTAGACCATAATTTTATATTGTCTTTGTACTTAGTGGAAGTTATTAATTGCTTTTCAAAATCATTCATGTATATTTCAGCAAGAATAGGGGATAATGAAGACCCCATAGGTAAACCTTTTTTCTGTATATAAAACTTGTTATTAAACCTAAAATAGTTCTGATTTACACATTCTTTAATTACTTTCATCAACTGCTTTTTATACCTGTATTCTCCCATATTATTATCGTTTATTAACTTAATAACTTTATTTACTGTGATATTAGTAAACATGTCCTTAACATCCAGTGATATCAATTTTGTATTTACATTAATGCTAATATTTTGTAATTTTTCTATCAATTTTATATTATTCTCTATGTTGTATTTTGTCCCAAATTCATATTTCTCTTTCAGTACTCTGCTAACTTCCTTTGATAATTTATAAATAGGTGCATTAATAAAAGAAACATTCGGTCTAATTGGTTTTCCTTCTTTATGTATCTTAACCTGACTTTTAAAAGTTGGTGCTGTTGGATTACTTTCCAATAAATACTTTTTCTTATTTTCTTCTATAAATGTTATCTGTTTCATCATTTGTTTTATCCTTGACTGGTACTTACTTGTATAATCATACTTTATTTCCTCGTATGGTCCTTCCCTTATAAATTCTTCCGTTTTTTTTATGTATTCTTCCTTTCTCATTAGTACCATTGTATTTCCTTTATCCGCCTTCGTAACTATAATATCATTCTTCTTTATTTTATTCTTTAGTTTAGTTACAGTTGCTTTGATTTTTTGTTCATTCTTTGAATTATACAAACTTTTCTTAAATATTTTATCTACTACATTCCCTACTTCCCACCTTATTCTTTTTTTATCATTTTCATTTCCTAGTTTTTGTATTATGCTTTTGCATTCAATAATCGTTTTTTCTTGATTTAATTCTGGTGGCGGTGCGTATTTTAAGCCTTTCGCTAACATTTCTTTTTCTTCTGTATTGAAATTTACCTCTGTAAGGTTTATTACTCTTTTTTCATAGTTATTCTTGGAGAGGTGTTCCTTTTTTACTTCGTTCTTTCGTATTCATTTATTTAACTTATCTACCATTTTTTTAATTTTTCTTTTCCAATTTCTTTTCTATGTACCCCAAACCAAAATTATATAATATTTCTTCTAACTCTACATACGAGTATATTCTTAATAATTCTATGTGTCTGTCATATAATTCCCTATTATATCTATTGATTAAGCCGTAGAGTGACCTTATTTCCAGTTTTATCCACAACTTCTCGCTTTGTTCTTTTACTTTTTTGGCTACACTGTTCTTATTTTTAATTTTAACTTGAGCGTACTTTGGGATGACATTATTATCCAGACATTGTTTATTAAACCATATTTTACTTAAAACCCTCTTCAATTTAACTTTTAACTTAAGATATTTAAAAACTTTACTTACCTTATTGTTGTCGTTTATTACCTCATTGTTGTTGTCCATTACCTGTAGTCGATTGCACATCTTAACAGACGTTTAATGAAGAAATTTGTGTTAGTGGTTGAAATCACAATCAGAATCATCAATATTGCACACCACTATATAAAAATTATTCCGATTAGAGCTTTCAAGCTTCACAGCTCATCGTCAGATCAGGAATAGACAGAAAATATGTAATACCCAACCCTTCACCCCTCTCCCCCACCCTGCTCACCCACAACAAACTAAAAATTAATGACCCTTTCCCACCCCCTAAACTCTGTCTCACCATCTGTACAGTTACATATTTTTCTAGTAAATTCCTTGTGTTTCAGTGTGTGTGTGTGTGTGTGTGTGTGTGTGTGTGTGTGTGTGTGTGTGTGTGTGTGTATGTGTGTGTGTGTGTGTGTGTGTGCATCCTTTTAAACTACCCTCTTCCTCTCCACACACGTGGGTCAGTCACACACCCTTATTTTAAAACAACAAATTAGTACTATAAAATATAATTCTTAATCTTATTTATCTGCCCTCTCTCATTTACTTCTTAATCATGTTATAAAATATTTCTTCATTATCAAATTTAATTTTAATATTAATTAAATTGTCTAACCCTTTTTCTCTTTCTTTCAATATTTCTAACTCCTCTCTAAGCTTCCTTTCAACTGTGTTATTTACTACTTTTACAATTTCGTATTCTTCCAAAGGATTAACAAACTTGTGGTTGTCTTCTATAAAATGTCTTGCATATAACGAATTGGTTGTTCTATTACCTTCTCCACGTTTGTGGTCAGACAACCTGCATGCGAATTTTCGTCCTGTCTCCCCTAGGTACACTTTGTTGCAGTCTTTACATTTTAATTTATAAATTCCGCTTTTCTGTAATACTGGAATTTTTTCTATATTCTTATTCCTTATCTTATCAAATACGTTTCACATTTTTTAATAGCTATATCTACTCCATATTTATTAAAACATTTTATAATTTTTCTAGTATGTGAACCTATGTATGTCAATGACCCTGCATAATTCTTTTGTTCTGGTTCTATTTTAGCTTTTTGTATGTTGACCCTTTTCATAACTTTATCCACTATGTTGGTGCTATAATTATTATTCCTTACAATTCCCTTTATCGTTTTTAACTCCCTATCTTTTGATTTGGTCTCTTTTGAACACTTCTGAGCTCTGTAACAAAAGGAATTGATTGCCGCCATTTTATATCTGTATGGGTGGTACGACTCTCTTGGTATAATTATATCAGAATACGACTCTTTCCTAAATATCCCAAACTGTAGTTTCTCATTATCTTTAATTTCTATGTTTAAATCTAAGTAATTTATTTGCTTACCTCCTATCTCTTCCTTAAATTGTAAGTTTTTATCCTTATTATTTACCTCCTTTATAAACTCATGCACTTCTTCTATGCTTCCTTCCCAAACTACTAATACATCATCAACGTATCTAGACCATAATTTTATATTGTCTTTATACTTAGTGGAAGTTATTAATTGCTTTTCAAAATCATTCATGTATATTTCAGCAAGAATAGGGGATAATGAAGACCCCATAGGAAACCTTTTTTCTGTATATAAAACTTGTTATTAAACCTAAAATAGTTCTGATTTACACATTCTTTAATTACTTTCATCAACTGCTTTTTATACCTGTATTCTCCCATATTATTATCGTTTATTAACTTAATAACTTTATTTACTGTGATATTAGTAAATATGTCCTTAACATCCAGTGATATCAATTTTGTATTTACATTAATGCTAATATTTTCTAATTTTTCTATCAATTTTATATTATTCTCTATGTTGTATTTTGTCCCAAATTCATATTTCTCTTTCAGTACTCTGCTAACTTCCTTTGATAATTTATAAATAGGTGCATTAATAAAAGAAACATTCGGTCTAATTGGTTTTCCTTCTTTATGTATCTTAACCTGACTTTTAAAAGTTGGTGCTGTTGGATTACTTTCCAATAAATACTTTTTCTTATTTTCTTCTATAAATGTTATCTGTTTCATCATTTGTTTTATCCTTGACTGGTACTTACTTGTATAATCATACTTTATTTCCTCGTATGGTCCTTCCCTTATAAATTCTTCCGTTTTCTTTATGTATTCTTCCTTTCTCATTAGTACCATTGTATTTCCTTTATCCGCCTTCGTAACTATAATATCATTCTTCTTTATTTTATTCTTTAGTTTAGTTACAGTTGCTTTGATTTTTTGTTCATTCTTTGAATTATACAAACTTTTCTTAAATATTTTATCTACTACATTCCCTACTTCCCACCTTATTCTTTTTTTATCATTTTCATTTCCTAGTTTTTGTATTATGCTTTTGCATTCAATAATCGTTTTTTCTTGATTTAATTCTGGTGGCGGTGCGTATTTTAAGCCTTTCGCTAACATTTCTTTTTCTTCTGTATTGAAATTTACCTCTGTAAGGTTTATTACTCTTTTTTCATAGTTATTCTTGGAGAGGTGTTCCTTTTTTACTTCGTTCTTTCGTATTCATTTATTTAACTTATCTACCATTTTTTTAATTTTTCTTTTCCAATTTCTTTTCTATGTACCCCAAACCAAAATTATATAATATTTCTTCTAACTCTACATACGAGTATATTCTTAATAATTCTATGTGTCTGTCGTATAATTCCCTATTATATCTATTGATTAAGCCGTAGAGTGACCTTATTTCCAGTTTTATCCACAACTTCTCGCTTTGTTCTTTTACTTTTTTGGCTACACTGTTCTTATTTTTAATTTTAACTTGAGCGTACTTTGGGATGACATTATTATCCAGACATTGTTTATTAAACCATATTTTACTTAAAACCCTCTTCAATTTAACTTTTAACTTAAGATATTTAAAAACTTTACTTACCTTATTGTTGTCGTTTATTACCTCATTGTTGTTGTCCATTACCTGTAGTCGATTGCACATCTTAACAGACGTTTAATGAAGAAATTTGTGTTAGTGGTTGAAATCACAATCAGAATCATCAATATTGCACACCACTATATAAAAATTATTCCGATTAGCGCTTTCAAGCTTCACAGCTCATCGTCAGATCAGGAATAGACAGAAAATATGTAATACCCAACCCTTCACCCCTCTCCCCCACCCTGCTCACCCACAACAAACTAAAAATTAATGACCTTTCCCAACCCCCTAAACTCTGTCTCACCATCTGTACAGTTACATATTTTTCTAGTAAATTCCTTGTGTTTCAGTGTGTGTGTGTGTGTGTGTGTGTGTGTGTGTGTGTTTGTGTGTGTGTGCATCCTTTTAAACTACCCTCTTCCTCTCCACACACGTGGGTCAGTCACACACCCTTATTTTAAAACAACAAATTAGTACTATAAAATATAATTCTTAATCTTATCTATCTGCCCTCTCTCATTTACTTCTTAATCATGTTATAAAATATTTCTTCATTATCAAATTTAATTTTAATATTAATTAAATTGTCTAACCCTTTTTCTCTTTCTTTCAATATTTCTAACTCCTCTCTAAGCTTCCTTTCAACTGTGTTATTTACTACTTTTACAATTTCGTATTCTTCCAAAGGATTAACAAACTTGTGGTTGTCTTCTATAAAATGTCTTGCATATAACGAATTGGTTGTTCTATTACCTTCTCCACGTTTGTGGTCAGACAACCTGCATGCGAATTTTCGTCCTGTCTCCCCTAGGTACACTTTGTTGCAGTCTTTACATTTTAATTTATAAATTCCGCTTTTCTGTAATACTGGAATTTTTTCTATATTCTTATTCTTTATCTTATCAAATACCGTTTCACTTTTTTTAATAGCTATATCTACTCCATATTTATTAAAACATTTTATAATTTTTCTAGTATGTGAACCTATGTATGTCAATGACCCTGCATAATTCTTTTGTTCTGGTTCTATTTTAGCTTTTTGTATGTTGACCCTTTTCATAACTTTATCCACTATGTTGGTGCTATAATTATTATTCCTTACAATTCCCTTTATCGTTTTTAACTCCCTATCTTTTGATTTGGTCTCTTTTGAACACTTCTGAGCTCTGTAACAAAAGGAATTGATTGCCGCCATTTTATATCTGTATGGGTGGTACGACTCTCTTGGTATAATTATATCAGAATACGACTCTTTCCTAAATATCCCAAACTGTAGTTTCTCATTATCTTTAATTTCTATGTTTAAATCTAAGTAATTTGTTTGCTTACCTCCTATCTCTTCCTTAAATTGTAAGTTTTTATCCTTATTATTTACCTCCTTTATAAACTCATGCACTTCTTCTATGCTTCCTTCCCAAACTACTAATACATCATCAACGTATCTAGACCATAATTTTATATTGTCTTTATACTTAGTGGAAGTTATTAATTGCTTTTCAAAATCATTCATGTATATTTCAGCAAGAATAGGGGATAATGAAGACCCCATAGGTAAACCTTTTTTCTGTATATAAAACTTGTTATTAAACCTAAAATAGTTCTGATTTACACATTCTTTAATTACTTTCATCAACTGCTTTTTATACCTGTATTCTCCCATATTATTATCGTTTATTAACTTAATAACTTTATTTACTGTGATATTAGTAAACATGTCCTTAACATCCAGTGATATCAATTTTGTATTTACATTAATGCTAATATTTTCTAATTTTTCTATCAATTTTATATTATTCTCTATGTTGTATTTTGTCCCAAATTCATATTTCTCTTTCAGTACTCTGCTAACTTCCTTTGATAATTTATAAATAGGTGCATTAATAAAAGAAACATTCGGTCTAATTGGTTTTCCTTCTTTATGTATCTTAACCTGACTTTTAAAAGTTGGTGCTGTTGGATTACTTTCCAATAAATACTTTTTCTTATTTTCTTCTATAAATGTTATCTGTTTCATCATTTGTTTTATCCTTGACTGGTACTTACTTGTATAATCATACTTTATTTCCTCGTATGGTCCTTCCCTTATAAATTCTTCCGTTTTCTTTATGTATTCTTCCTTTCTCATTAGTACCATTGTATTTCCTTTATCCGCCTTCGTAACTATAATATCATTCTTCTTTATTTTATTCTTTAGTTTAGTTACAGTTGCTTTGATTTTTTGTTCATTCTTTGAATTATACAAACTTTTCTTAAATATTTTATCTACTACATTCCCTACTTCCCACCTTATTCTTTTTTTATCATTTTCATTTCCTAGTTTTTGTATTATGCTTTTGCATTCAATAATCGTTTTTTCTTGATTTAATTCTGGTGGCGGTGCGTATTTTAAGCCTTTCGCTAACATTTCTTTTTCTTCTGTATTGAAATTTACCTCTGTAAGGTTTATTACTCTTTTTTCATAGTTATTCTTGGAGAGGTGTTCCTTTTTTACTTCGTTCTTTCGTATTCATTTATTTAACTTATCTACCATTTTTTTAATTTTTCTTTTCCAATTTCTTTTCTATGTACCCCAAACCAAAATTATATAATATTTCTTCTAACTCTACATACGAGAATATTCTTAATAATTCTATGTGTCTGTCGTATAATTCCCTATTATATCTATTGATTAAGCCGTAGAGTGACCTTATTTCCAGTTTTATCCACAACTTCTCGCTTTGTTCTTTTACTTTTTTGGCTACACTGTTCTTATTTTTAATTTTAACTTGAGCGTACTTTGGGATGACATTATTATCCAGACATTGTTTATTAAACCATATTTTACTTAAAACCCTCTTCAATTTAACTTTTAACTTAAGATATTTAAAAACTTTACTTACCTTATTGTTGTCGTTTATTACCTCATTGTTGTTGTCCATTACCTGTAGTCGATTGCACATCTTAACAGACGTTTAATGAAGAAATTTGTGTTAGTGGTTGAAATCACAATCAGAATCATCAATATTGCACACCACTATATAAAAATTATTCCGATTAGCGCTTTCAAGCTTCACAGCTCATCGTCAGATCAGGAATAGACAGAAAATATGTAATACCCAACCCTTCACCCCTCTCCCCCACCCTGCTCACCCACAACAAACTAAAAATTAATGACCCTTCCCAACCCCCTAAACTCTGTCTCACCATCTGTACAGTTACATATTTTTCTAGTAAATTCCTTGTGTTTCAGTGTGTGTGTGTGTGTGTGTGTGTGTGTGTGTTTGTGTGTGTGTGCATCCTTTTAAACTACCCTCTTCCTCTCCACACACGTGGGTCAGTCACACACCCTTATTTTAAAACAACAAATTAGTACTATAAAATATAATTCTTAATCTTATCTATCTGCCCTCTCATTTACTTCTTAATCATGTTATAAAATATTTCTTCATTATCAAATTTAATTTTAATATTAATTAAATTGTCTAACCCTTTTTCTCTTTCTTTCAATATTTCTAACTCCTCTCTAAGCTTCCTTTCAACTGTGTTATTTACTACTTTTACAATTTCGTATTCTTCCAAAGGATTAACAAACTTGTGGTTGTCTTCTATAAAATGTGTTGCATATAACGAATTGGTTGTTCTATTACCTTCTCCACGTTTGTGGTCAGACAACCTGCATGCGAATTTTCGTCCTGTCTCCCCTAGGTACACTTTGTTGCAGTCTTTACATTTTAATTTATAAATTCCGCTTTTCTGTAATACTGGAATTTTTTCTATATTCTTATTCCTTATCTTATCAAATACCGTTTCACATTTTTTAATAGCTATATCTACTCCATATTTATTAAAACATTTTATAATTTTTCTAGTATGTGAACCTATGTATGTCAATGACCCTGCATAATTCTTTTGTTCTGGTTCTATTTTAGCTTTTTGTATGTTGACCCTTTTCATAACTTTATCCACTATGTTGGTGCTATAATTATTATTCCTTACAATTCCCTTTATCGTTTTTAACTCCCTATCTTTTGATTTGGTCTCTTTTTGAACACTTCTGAGCTCTGTAACAAAAGGAATTGATTGCCGCCATTTTATATCTGTATGGGTGGTACGACTCTCTTGGTATAATTATATCAGAATACGACTCTTTCCTAAATATCCCAAACTGTAGTTTCTCATTATCTTTAATTTCTATGTTTAAATCGAAGTAATTTATTTGCTTACCTCCTATCTCTTCCTTAAATTGTAAGTTTTTATCCTTATTATTTACCTCCTTTATAAACTCATGCACTTCTTCTATGCTTCCTTCCCAAACTACTAATACATCATCAACGTATCTAGACCATAATTTTATATTGTCTTTATACTTAGTGGAAGTTATTAATTGCTTTTCAAAATCATTCATGTATATTTCAGCAAGAATAGGGGATAATGAAGACCCCATAGGTAAACCTTTTTTCTGTATATAAAACTTGTTATTAAACCTAAAATAGTTCTGATTTACACATTCTTTAATTACTTTCATCAACTGCTTTTTATACCTGTATTCTCCCATATTATTATCGTTTATTAACTTAATAACTTTATTTACTGTGATATTAGTAAACATGTCCTTAACATCCAGTGATATCAATTTTGTATTTACATTAATGCTAATATTTTCTAATTTTTCTATCAATTTTATATTATTCTCTATGTTGTATTTTGTCCCAAATTCATATTTCTCTTTCAGTACTCTGCTAACTTCCTTTGATAATTTATAAATAGGTGCATTAATAAAAGAAACATTCGGTCTAATTGGTTTTCCTTCTTTATGTATCTTAACCTGACTTTTAAAAGTTGGTGCTGTTGGATTACTTTCCAATAAATACTTTTTCTTATTTTCTTCTATAAATGTTATCTGTTTCATCATTTGTTTTATCCTTGACTGGTACTTACTTGTATAATCATACTTTATTTCCTCGTATGGTCCTTCCCTTATAAATTCTTCCGTTTTCTTTATGTATTCTTCCTTTCTCATTAGTACCATTGTATTTCCTTTATCCGCCTTCGTAACTATAATATCATTCTTCTTTATTTTATTCTTTAGTTTAGTTACAGTTGCTTTGATTTTTTGTTCATTCTTTGAATTATACAAACTTTTCTTAAATATTTTATCTACTACATTCCCTACTTCCCACCTTATTCTTTTTTTATCATTTTCATTTCCTAGTTTTTGTATTATGCTTTTGCATTCAATAATCGTTTTTTCTTGATTTAATTCTGGTGGCGGTGCGTATTTTAAGCCTTTCGCTAACATTTCTTTTTCTTCTGTATTGAAATTTACCTCTGTAAGGTTTATTACTCTTTTTTCATAGTTATTCTTGGAGAGGTGTTCCTTTTTTACTTCGTTCTTTCGTATTCATTTATTTAACTTATCTACCATTTTTTTAATTTTTCTTTTCCAATTTCTTTTCTATGTACCCCAAACCAAAATTATATAATATTTCTTCTAACTCTACATACGAGTATATTCTTAATAATTCTATGTGTCTGTCATATAATTCCCTATTATATCTATTGATTAAGCCGTAGAGTGACCTTATTTCCAGTTTTATCCACAACTTCTCGCTTTGTTCTTTTACTTTTTTGGCTACACTGTTCTTATTTTTAATTTTAACTTGAGCGTACTTTGGGATGACATTATTATCCAGACATTGTTTATTAAACCATATTTTACTTAAAACCCTCTTCAATTTAACTTTTAACTTAAGATATTTAAAAACTTTACTTACCTTATTGTTGTCGTTTATTACCTCATTGTTGTTGTCCATTACCTGTAGTCGATTGCACATCTTAACAGATGTTTAATGAAGAAATTTGTTTTAGTGGTTGAAATCACAATCAGAATCATCAATATTGCACACCACTATATAAAAATTATTCCGATTAGCGCTTTCAAGCTTCACAGCTCATCGTCAGATCAGGAATAGACAGAAAATATGTAATACCCAACCCTTCACCCCTCTCCCCCACCCTGCTCACCCACAACAAACTAAAAATTAATGACCCTTCCCCACCCCTAAACTCTGTCTCACCATCTGTACAGTTACATATTTTTCTAGTAAATTCCTTGTGTTTCAGTGTGTGTGTGTGTGTGTGTGTGTGTGTGTGTGTGTGTGTGTGTGTGTGTGTGTGTGTGTGTGTGTGTGTGTGTGTGTGTGTGTGTGTGTGTGTGTGTGTGTGTGTGTGTGTGTGTGTGTGTGTGTGTGTGTGTGTGTGTGTGTGTGTGCATCCTTTTAAACTACCCTCTTCCTCTCCACACACGTGGGTCAGTCACACACCCTTATTTTAAAACAACAAATTAGTACTATAAAATATAATTCTTAATCTTATCTATCTGCCCTCTCTCATTTACTTCTTAATCATGTTATAAAATATTTCTTCATTATCAAATTTAATTTTAATATTAATTAAATTGTCTAACCCTTTTTCTCTTTCTTTCAATATTTCTAACTCCTCTCTAAGCTTCCTTTCAACTGTGTTATTTACTACTTTTACAATTTCGTATTCTTCCAAAGGATTAACAAACTTGTGGTTGTCTTCTATAAAATGTCTTGCATATAACGAATTGGTTGTTCTATTACCTTCTCCACGTTTGTGGTCAGACAACCTGCATGCGAATTTTCGTCCTGTCTCCCCTAGGTACACTTTGTTGCAGTCTTTACATTTTAATTTATAAATTCCGCTTTTCTGTAATACTGGAATTTTTTCTATATTCTTATTCCTTATCTTATCAAATACCGTTTCACATTTTTTAATAGCTATATCTACTCCATATTTATTAAAACATTTTATAATTTTTCTAGTATGTGAACCTATGTATGTCAATGACCCTGCATAATTCTTTTGTTCTGGTTCTATTTTAGCTTTTTGTATGTTGACCCTTTTCATAACTTTATCCACTATGTTGGTGCTATAATTATTATTCCTTACAATTCCCTTTATCGTTTTTAACTCCCTATCTTTTGATTTGGTCTCTTTTGAACACTTCTGAGCTCTGTAACAAAAGGAATTGATTGCCGCCATTTTATATCTGTATGGGTGGTACGACTCTCTTGGTATAATTATATCAGAATACGACTCTTTCCTAAATATCCCAAACTGTAGTTTCTCATTATCTTTAATTTCTATGTTTAAATCTAAGTAATTTATTTGCTTACCTCCTATCTCTTCCTTAAATTGTAAGTTTTTATCCTTATTATTTACCTCCTTTATAAACTCATGCACTTCTTCTATGCTTCCTTCCCAAACTACTAATACATCATCAACGTATCTAGACCATAATTTTATATTGTCTTTGTACTTAGTGGAAGTTATTAATTGCTTTTCAAAATCATTCATGTATATTTCAGCAAGAATAGGGGATAATGAAGACCCCATAGGTAAACCTTTTTTCTGTATATAAAACTTGTTATTAAACCTAAAATAGTTCTGATTTACACATTCTTTAATTACTTTCATCAACTGCTTTTTATACCTGTATTCTCCCATATTATTATCGTTTATTAACTTAATAACTTTATTTACTGTGATATTAGTAAACATGTCCTTAACATCCAGTGATATCAATTTTGTATTTACATTAATGCTAATATTTTGTAATTTTTCTATCAATTTTATATTATTCTCTATGTTGTATTTTGTCCCAAATTCATATTTCTCTTTCAGTACTCTGCTAACTTCCTTTGATAATTTATAAATAGGTGCATTAATAAAAGAAACATTCGGTCTAATTGGTTTTCCTTCTTTATGTATCTTAACCTGACTTTTAAAAGTTGGTGCTGTTGGATTACTTTCCAATAAATACTTTTTCTTATTTTCTTCTATAAATGTTATCTGTTTCATCATTTGTTTTATCCTTGACTGGTACTTACTTGTATAATCATACTTTATTTCCTCGTATGGTCCTTCCCTTATAAATTCTTCCGTTTTTTTTATGTATTCTTCCTTTCTCATTAGTACCATTGTATTTCCTTTATCCGCCTTCGTAACTATAATATCATTCTTCTTTATTTTATTCTTTAGTTTAGTTACAGTTGCTTTGATTTTTTGTTCATTCTTTGAATTATACAAACTTTTCTTAAATATTTTATCTACTACATTCCCTACTTCCCACCTTATTCTTTTTTTATCATTTTCATTTCCTAGTTTTTGTATTATGCTTTTGCATTCAATAATCGTTTTTTCTTGATTTAATTCTGGTGGCGGTGCGTATTTTAAGCCTTTCGCTAACATTTCTTTTTCTTCTGTATTGAAATTTACCTCTGTAAGGTTTATTACTCTTTTTTCATAGTTATTCTTGGAGAGGTGTTCCTTTTTTACTTCGTTCTTTCGTATTCATTTATTTAACTTATCTACCATTTTTTTAATTTTTCTTTTCCAATTTCTTTTCTATGTACCCCAAACCAAAATTATATAATATTTCTTCTAACTCTACATACGAGTATATTCTTAATAATTCTATGTGTCTGTCATATAATTCCCTATTATATCTATTGATTAAGCCGTAGAGTGACCTTATTTCCAGTTTTATCCACAACTTCTCGCTTTGTTCTTTTACTTTTTTGGCTACACTGTTCTTATTTTTAATTTTAACTTGAGCGTACTTTGGGATGACATTATTATCCAGACATTGTTTATTAAACCATATTTTACTTAAAACCCTCTTCAATTTAACTTTTAACTTAAGATATTTAAAAACTTTACTTACCTTATTGTTGTCGTTTATTACCTCATTGTTGTTGTCCATTACCTGTAGTCGATTGCACATCTTAACAGATGTTTAATGAAGAAATTTGTTTTAGTGGTTGAAATCACAATCAGAATCATCAATATTGCACACCACTATATAAAAATTATTCCGATTAGCGCTTTCAAGCTTCACAGCTCATCGTCAGATCAGGAATAGACAGAAAATATGTAATACCCAACCCTTCACCCCTCTCCCCCACCCTGCTCACCCACAACAAACTAAAAATTAATGACCCTTCCCCACCCCTAAACTCTGTCTCACCATCTGTACAGTTACATATTTTTCTAGTAAATTCCTTGTGTTTCAGTGTGTGTGTGTGTGTGTGTGTGTGTGTGTGTGTGTGTGTGTATGTGTGTGTGTGTGTGTGTGTGTGTGTGTGTGTGTGTGTGTGTGTGTGTGTGTGTGTGTGTGTGTGTGTGTGTGTGTGTGTGTGTGTGTGTGTGTGTGTGTGTGTGTGTGTGTGCATCCTTTTAAACTACCCTCTTCCTCTCCACACACGTGGGTCAGTCACACACCCTTATTTTAAAACAACAAATTAGTACTATAAAATATAATTCTTAATCTTATCTATCTGCCCTCTCTCATTTACTTCTTAATCATGTTATAAAATATTTCTTCATTATCAAATTTAATTTTAATATTAATTAAATTGTCTAACCCTTTTTCTCTTTCTTTCAATATTTCTAACTCCTCTCTAAGCTTCCTTTCAACTGTGTTATTTACTACTTTTACAATTTCGTATTCTTCCAAAGGATTAACAAACTTGTGGTTGTCTTCTATAAAATGTCTTGCATATAACGAATTGGTTGTTCTATTACCTTCTCCACGTTTGTGGTCAGACAACCTGCATGCGAATTTTCGTCCTGTCTCCCCTAGGTACACTTTGTTGCAGTCTTTACATTTTAATTTATAAATTCCGCTTTTCTGTAATACTGGAATTTTTTCTATATTCTTATTCCTTATCTTATCAAATACCGTTTCACATTTTTTAATAGCTATATCTACTCCATATTTATTAAAACATTTTATAATTTTTCTAGTATGTGAACCTATGTATGTCAATGACCCTGCATAATTCTTTTGTTCTGGTTCTATTTTAGCTTTTTGTATGTTGACCCTTTTCATAACTTTATCCACTATGTTGGTGCTATAATTATTATTCCTTACAATTCCCTTTATCGTTTTTAACTCCCTATCTTTTGATTTGGTCTCTTTTGAACACTTCTGAGCTCTGTAACAAAAGGAATTGATTGCCGCCATTTTATATCTGTATGGGTGGTACGACTCTCTTGGTATAATTATATCAGAATACGACTCTTTCCTAAATATCCCAAACTGTAGTTTCTCATTATCTTTAATTTCTATGTTTAAATCTAAGTAATTTATTTGCTTACCTCCTATCTCTTCCTTAAATTGTAAGTTTTTATCCTTATTATTTACCTCCTTTATAAACTCATGCACTTCTTCTATGCTTCCTTCCCAAACTACTAATACATCATCAACGTATCTAGACCATAATTTTATATTGTCTTTGTACTTAGTGGAAGTTATTAATTGCTTTTCAAAATCATTCATGTATATTTCAGCAAGAATAGGGGATAATGAAGACCCCATAGGTAAACCTTTTTTCTGTATATAAAACTTGTTATTAAACCTAAAATAGTTCTGATTTACACATTCTTTAATTACTTTCATCAACTGCTTTTTATACCTGTATTCTCCCATATTATTATCGTTTATTAACTTAATAACTTTATTTACTGTGATATTAGTAAACATGTCCTTAACATCCAGTGATATCAATTTTGTATTTACATTAATGCTAATATTTTGTAATTTTTCTATCAATTTTATATTATTCTCTATGTTGTATTTTGTCCCAAATTCATATTTCTCTTTCAGTACTCTGCTAACTTCCTTTGATAATTTATAAATAGGTGCATTAATAAAAGAAACATTCGGTCTAATTGGTTTTCCTTCTTTATGTATCTTAACCTGACTTTTAAAAGTTGGTGCTGTTGGATTACTTTCCAATAAATACTTTTTCTTATTTTCTTCTATAAATGTTATCTGTTTCATCATTTGTTTTATCCTTGACTGGTACTTACTTGTATAATCATACTTTATTTCCTCGTATGGTCCTTCCCTTATAAATTCTTCCGTTTTTTTTATGTATTCTTCCTTTCTCATTAGTACCATTGTATTTCCTTTATCCGCCTTCGTAACTATAATATCATTCTTCTTTATTTTATTCTTTAGTTTAGTTACAGTTGCTTTGATTTTTTGTTCATTCTTTGAATTATACAAACTTTTCTTAAATATTTTATCTACTACATTCCCTACTTCCCACCTTATTCTTTTTTTATCATTTTCATTTCCTAGTTTTTGTATTATGCTTTTGCATTCAATAATCGTTTTTTCTTGATTTAATTCTGGTGGCGGTGCGTATTTTAAGCCTTTCGCTAACATTTCTTTTTCTTCTGTATTGAAATTTACCTCTGTAAGGTTTATTACTCTTTTTTCATAGTTATTCTTGGAGAGGTGTTCCTTTTTTACTTCGTTCTTTCGTATTCATTTATTTAACTTATCTACCATTTTTTTAATTTTTCTTTTCCAATTTCTTTTCTATGTACCCCAAACCAAAATTATATAATATTTCTTCTAACTCTACATACGAGTATATTCTTAATAATTCTATGTGTCTGTCATATAATTCCCTATTATATCTATTGATTAAGCCGTAGAGTGACCTTATTTCCAGTTTTATCCACAACTTCTCGCTTTGTTCTTTTACTTTTTTGGCTACACTGTTCTTATTTTTAATTTTAACTTGAGCGTACTTTGGGATGACATTATTATCCAGACATTGTTTATTAAACCATATTTTACTTAAAACCCTCTTCAATTTAACTTTTAACTTAAGATATTTAAAAACTTTACTTACCTTATTGTTGTCGTTTATTACCTCATTGTTGTTGTCCATTACCTGTAGTCGATTGCACATCTTAACAGACGTTTAATGAAGAAATTTGTGTTAGTGGTTGAAATCACAATCAGAATCATCAATATTGCACACCACTATATAAAAATTATTCCGATTAGAGCTTTCAAGCTTCACAGCTCATCGTCAGATCAGGAATAGACAGAAAATATGTAATACCCAACCCTTCACCCCTCTCCCCCACCCTGCTCACCCACAACAAACTAAAAATTAATGACCCTTTCCCACCCCCTAAACTCTGTCTCACCATCTGTACAGTTACATATTTTTCTAGTAAATTCCTTGTGTTTCAGTGTGTGTGTGTGTGTGTGTGTGTGTGTGTGTGTGTGTGTGTGTGTGTGTGTGTGTGTGTGTGTGTGTGTGTGTGTGTGTGTGTGTGTGTGTGTGTGTGTGTGTGTGTGCATCCTTTTAAACTACCCTCTTCCTCTCCACACACGTGGGTCAGTCACACACCCTTATTTTAAAACAACAAATTAGTACTATAAAATATAATTCTTAATCTTATTTATCTGCCCTCTCTCATTTACTTCTTAATCATGTTATAAAATATTTCTTCATTATCAAATTTAATTTTAATATTAATTAAATTGTCTAACCCTTTTTCTCTTTCTTTCAATATTTCTAACTCCTCTCTAAGCTTCCTTTCAACTGTGTTATTTACTACTTTTACAATTTCGTATTCTTCCAAAGGATTAACAAACTTGTGGTTGTCTTCTATAAAATGTCTTGCATATAACGAATTGGTTGTTCTATTACCTTCTCCACGTTTGTGGTCAGACAACCTGCATGCGAATTTTCGTCCTGTCTCCCCTAGGTACACTTTGTTGCAGTCTTTACATTTTAATTTATAAATTCCGCTTTTCTGTAATACTGGAATTTTTTCTATATTCTTATTCCTTATCTTATCAAATACGTTTCACATTTTTTAATAGCTATATCTACTCCATATTTATTAAAACATTTTATAATTTTTCTAGTATGTGAACCTATGTATGTCAATGACCCTGCATAATTCTTTTGTTCTGGTTCTATTTTAGCTTTTTGTATGTTGACCCTTTTCATAACTTTATCCACTATGTTGGTGCTATAATTATTATTCCTTACAATTCCCTTTATCGTTTTTAACTCCCTATCTTTTGATTTGGTCTCTTTTGAACACTTCTGAGCTCTGTAACAAAAGGAATTGATTGCCGCCATTTTATATCTGTATGGGTGGTACGACTCTCTTGGTATAATTATATCAGAATACGACTCTTTCCTAAATATCCCAAACTGTAGTTTCTCATTATCTTTAATTTCTATGTTTAAATCTAAGTAATTTATTTGCTTACCTCCTATCTCTTCCTTAAATTGTAAGTTTTTATCCTTATTATTTACCTCCTTTATAAACTCATGCACTTCTTCTATGCTTCCTTCCCAAACTACTAATACATCATCAACGTATCTAGACCATAATTTTATATTGTCTTTATACTTAGTGGAAGTTATTAATTGCTTTTCAAAATCATTCATGTATATTTCAGCAAGAATAGGGGATAATGAAGACCCCATAGGTAAACCTTTTTTCTGTATATAAAACTTGTTATTAAACCTAAAATAGTTCTGATTTACACATTCTTTAATTACTTTCATCAACTGCTTTTTATACCTGTATTCTCCCATATTATTATCGTTTATTAACTTAATAACTTTATTTACTGTGATATTAGTAAATATGTCCTTAACATCCAGTGATATCAATTTTGTATTTACATTAATGCTAATATTTTCTAATTTTTCTATCAATTTTATATTATTCTCTATGTTGTATTTTGTCCCAAATTCATATTTCTCTTTCAGTACTCTGCTAACTTCCTTTGATAATTTATAAATAGGTGCATTAATAAAAGAAACATTCGGTCTAATTGGTTTTCCTTCTTTATGTATCTTAACCTGACTTTTAAAAGTTGGTGCTGTTGGATTACTTTCCAATAAATACTTTTTCTTATTTTCTTCTATAAATGTTATCTGTTTCATCATTTGTTTTATCCTTGACTGGTACTTACTTGTATAATCATACTTTATTTCCTCGTATGGTCCTTCCCTTATAAATTCTTCCGTTTTCTTTATGTATTCTTCCTTTCTCATTAGTACCATTGTATTTCCTTTATCCGCCTTCGTAACTATAATATCATTCTTCTTTATTTTATTCTTTAGTTTAGTTACAGTTGCTTTGATTTTTTGTTCATTCTTTGAATTATACAAACTTTTCTTAAATATTTTATCTACTACATTCCCTACTTCCCACCTTATTCTTTTTTTATCATTTTCATTTCCTAGTTTTTGTATTATGCTTTTGCATTCAATAATCGTTTTTTCTTGATTTAATTCTGGTGGCGGTGCGTATTTTAAGCCTTTCGCTAACATTTCTTTTTCTTCTGTATTGAAATTTACCTCTGTAAGGTTTATTACTCTTTTTTCATAGTTATTCTTGGAGAGGTGTTCCTTTTTTACTTCGTTCTTTCGTATTCATTTATTTAACTTATCTACCATTTTTTTAATTTTTCTTTTCCAATTTCTTTTCTATGTACCCCAAACCAAAATTATATAATATTTCTTCTAACTCTACATACGAGTATATTCTTAATAATTCTATGTGTCTGTCGTATAATTCCCTATTATATCTATTGATTAAGCCGTAGAGTGACCTTATTTCCAGTTTTATCCACAACTTCTCGCTTTGTTCTTTTACTTTTTTGGCTACACTGTTCTTATTTTTAATTTTAACTTGAGCGTACTTTGGGATGACATTATTATCCAGACATTGTTTATTAAACCATATTTTACTTAAAACCCTCTTCAATTTAACTTTTAACTTAAGATATTTAAAAACTTTACTTACCTTATTGTTGTCGTTTATTACCTCATTGTTGTTGTCCATTACCTGTAGTCGATTGCACATCTTAACAGACGTTTAATGAAGAAATTTGTGTTAGTGGTTGAAATCACAATCAGAATCATCAATATTGCACACCACTATATAAAAATTATTCCGATTAGCGCTTTCAAGCTTCACAGCTCATCGTCAGATCAGGAATAGACAGAAAATATGTAATACCCAACCCTTCACCCCTCTCCCCCACCCTGCTCACCCACAACAAACTAAAAATTAATGACCTTTCCCAACCCCCTAAACTCTGTCTCACCATCTGTACAGTTACATATTTTTCTAGTAAATTCCTTGTGTTTCAGTGTGTGTGTGTGTGTGTGTGTGTGTGTGTGTGTGTGTGTTTGTGTGTGTGTGCATCCTTTTAAACTACCCTCTTCCTCTCCACACACGTGGGTCAGTCACACACCCTTATTTTAAAACAACAAATTAGTACTATAAAATATAATTCTTAATCTTATCTATCTGCCCTCTCTCATTTACTTCTTAATCATGTTATAAAATATTTCTTCATTATCAAATTTAATTTTAATATTAATTAAATTGTCTAACCCTTTTTCTCTTTCTTTCAATATTTCTAACTCCTCTCTAAGCTTCCTTTCAACTGTGTTATTTACTACTTTTACAATTTCGTATTCTTCCAAAGGATTAACAAACTTGTGGTTGTCTTCTATAAAATGTCTTGCATATAACGAATTGGTTGTTCTATTACCTTCTCCACGTTTGTGGTCAGACAACCTGCATGCGAATTTTCGTCCTGTCTCCCCTAGGTACACTTTGTTGCAGTCTTTACATTTTAATTTATAAATTCCGCTTTTCTGTAATACTGGAATTTTTTCTATATTCTTATTCTTTATCTTATCAAATACCGTTTCACTTTTTTTAATAGCTATATCTACTCCATATTTATTAAAACATTTTATAATTTTTCTAGTATGTGAACCTATGTATGTCAATGACCCTGCATAATTCTTTTGTTCTGGTTCTATTTTAGCTTTTTGTATGTTGACCCTTTTCATAACTTTATCCACTATGTTGGTGCTATAATTATTATTCCTTACAATTCCCTTTATCGTTTTTAACTCCCTATCTTTTGATTTGGTCTCTTTTGAACACTTCTGAGCTCTGTAACAAAAGGAATTGATTGCCGCCATTTTATATCTGTATGGGTGGTACGACTCTCTTGGTATAATTATATCAGAATACGACTCTTTCCTAAATATCCCAAACTGTAGTTTCTCATTATCTTTAATTTCTATGTTTAAATCTAAGTAATTTATTTGCTTACCTCCTATCTCTTCCTTAAATTGTAAGTTTTTATCCTTATTATTTACCTCCTTTATAAACTCATGCACTTCTTCTATGCTTCCTTCCCAAACTACTAATACATCATCAACGTATCTAGACCATAATTTTATATTGTCTTTATACTTAGTGGAAGTTATTAATTGCTTTTCAAAATCATTCATGTATATTTCAGCAAGAATAGGGGATAATGAAGACCCCATAGGTAAACCTTTTTTCTGTATATAAAACTTGTTATTAAACCTAAAATAGTTCTGATTTACACATTCTTTAATTACTTTCATCAACTGCTTTTTATACCTGTATTCTCCCATATTATTATCGTTTATTAACTTAATAACTTTATTTACTGTGATATTAGTAAACATGTCCTTAACATCCAGTGATATCAATTTTGTATTTACATTAATGCTAATATTTTCTAATTTTTCTATCAATTTTATATTATTCTCTATGTTGTATTTTGTCCCAAATTCATATTTCTCTTTCAGTACTCTGCTAACTTCCTTTGATAATTTATAAATAGGTGCATTAATAAAAGAAACATTCGGTCTAATTGGTTTTCCTTCTTTATGTATCTTAACCTGACTTTTAAAAGTTGGTGCTGTTGGATTACTTTCCAATAAATACTTTTTCTTATTTTCTTCTATAAATGTTATCTGTTTCATCATTTGTTTTATCCTTGACTGGTACTTACTTGTATAATCATACTTTATTTCCTCGTATGGTCCTTCCCTTATAAATTCTTCCGTTTTCTTTATGTATTCTTCCTTTCTCATTAGTACCATTGTATTTCCTTTATCCGCCTTCGTAACTATAATATCATTCTTCTTTATTTTATTCTTTAGTTTAGTTACAGTTGCTTTGATTTTTTGTTCATTCTTTGAATTATACAAACTTTTCTTAAATATTTTATCTACTACATTCCCTACTTCCCACCTTATTCTTTTTTTATCATTTTCATTTCCTAGTTTTTGTATTATGCTTTTGCATTCAATAATCGTTTTTTCTTGATTTAATTCTGGTGGCGGTGCGTATTTTAAGCCTTTCGCTAACATTTCTTTTTCTTCTGTATTGAAATTTACCTCTGTAAGGTTTATTACTCTTTTTTCATAGTTATTCTTGGAGAGGTGTTCCTTTTTTACTTCGTTCTTTCGTATTCATTTATTTAACTTATCTACCATTTTTTTAATTTTTCTTTTCCAATTTCTTTTCTATGTACCCCAAACCAAAATTATATAATATTTCTTCTAACTCTACATACGAGTATATTCTTAATAATTCTATGTGTCTGTCATATAATTCCCTATTATATCTATTGATTAAGCCGTAGAGTGACCTTATTTCCAGTTTTATCCACAACTTCTCGCTTTGTTCTTTTACTTTTTTGGCTACACTGTTCTTATTTTTAATTTTAACTTGAGCGTACTTTGGGATGACATTATTATCCAGACATTGTTTATTAAACCATATTTTACTTAAAACCCTCTTCAATTTAACTTTTAACTTAAGATATTTAAAAACTTTACTTACCTTATTGTTGTCGTTTATTACCTCATTGTTGTTGTCCATTACCTGTAGTCGATTGCACATCTTAACAGACGTTTAATGAAGAAATTTGTGTTAGTGGTTGAAATCACAATCAGAATCATCAATATTGCACACCACTATATAAAAATTATTCCGATTAGCGCTTTCAAGCTTCACAGCTCATCGTCAGATCAGGAATAGACAGAAAATATGTAATACCCAACCCTTCACCCCTCTCCCCCACCCTGCTCACCCACAACAAACTAAAAATTAATGACCCTTCCCCACCCCCTAAACTCTGTCTCACCATCTGTACAGTTACATATTTTTCTAGTAAATTCCTTGTGTTTCAGTGTGTGTGTGTGTGTGTGTGTGTGTGTGTGTGTGTGTGTTTGTGTGTGTGTGCATCCTTTTAAACTACCCTCTTCCTCTCCACACACGTGGGTCAGTCACACACCCTTATTTTAAAACAACAAATTAGTACTATAAAATATAATTCTTAATCTTATCTATCTGCCCTCTCTCATTTACTTCTTAATCATGTTATAAAATATTTCTTCATTATCAAATTTAATTTTAATATTAATTAAATTGTCTAACCCTTTTTCTCTTTCTTTCAATATTTCTAACTCCTCTCTAAGCTTCCTTTCAACTGTGTTATTTACTACTTTTACAATTTCGTATTCTTCCAAAGGATTAACAAACTTGTGGTTGTCTTCTATAAAATGTCTTGCATATAACGAATTGGTTGTTCTATTACCTTCTCCACGTTTGTGGTCAGACAACCTGCATGCGAATTTTCGTCCTGTCTCCCCTAGGTACACTTTGTTGCAGTCTTTACATTTTAATTTATAAATTCCGCTTTTCTGTAATACTGGAATTTTTTCTATATTCTTATTCCTTATCTTATCAAATACCGTTTCACATTTTGTAATAGCTATATCTACTCCATATTTATTAAAACATTTTATAATTTTTCTAGTATGTGAACCTATGTATGTCAATGACCCTGCATAATTCTTTTGTTCTGGTTCTATTTTAGCTTTTTGTATGTTGACCCTTTTCATAACTTTATCCACTATGTTGGTGCTATAATTATTATTCCTTACAATTCCCTTTATCGTTTTTAACTCCCTACCTTTTGATTTGGTCTCTTTTGAACACTTCTGAGCTCTGTAACAAAAGGAATTGATTGCCGCCATTTTATATCAGTATGGGTGGTACGACTCTCTTGGTATAATTATATCAGAATACGACTCTTTCCTAAATATCCCAAACTGTAGTTTCTCATTATCTTTAATTTCTATGTTTAAATCTAAGTAATTTATTTGCTTACCTCCTATCTCTTCCTTAAATTGTAAGTTTTTATCCTTATTATTTACCTCCTTTATAAACTCATGCACTTCTTCTATGCTTCCTTCCCAAACTACTAATACATCATCAACGTATCTAGACCATAATTTTATATTGTCTTTATACTTAGTGGAAGTTATTAATTGCTTTTCAAAATCATTCATGTATATTTCAGCAAGAATAGGGGATAATGAAGACCCCATAGGTAAACCTTTTTTCTGTATATAAAACTTGTTATTAAACCTAAAATAGTTCTGATTTACACATTCTTTAATTACTTTCATCAACTGCTTTTTATACCTGTATTCTCCCATATTATTATCGTTTATTAACTTAATAACTTTATTTACTGTGATATTAGTAAACATGTCCTTAACATCCAGTGATATCAATTTTGTATTTACATTAATGCTAATATTTTCTAATTTTTCTATCAATTTTATATTATTCTCTATGTTGTATTTTGTCCCAAATTCATATTTCTCTTTCAGTACTCTGCTAACTTCCTTTGATAATTTATAAATAGGTGCATTAATAAAAGAAACAATCGGTCTAATTGGTTTTCCTTCTTTATGTATCTTAACCTGACTTTTAAAAGTTTGTGCTGTTGGATTACTTTCCAATAAATACTTTTTCTTATTTTCTTCTATAAATGTTATCTGTTTCATCATTTGTTTTATCCTTGACTGGTACTTACTTGTATAATCATACTTTATTTCCTCGTATGGTCCTTCCCTTATAAATTCTTCCGTTTTCTTTATGTATTCTTCCTTTCTCATTAGTACCATTGTATTTCCTTTATCCGCCTTCGTAACTATAATATCATTCTTCTTTATTTTATTCTTTAGTTTAGTTACAGTTGCTTTGATTTTTTGTTCATTCTTTGAATTATACAAACTTTTCTTAAATATTTTATCTACTACATTCCCTACTTCCCACCTTATTCTTTTTTTATCATTTTCATTTCCTAGTTTTTGTATTATGCTTTTGCATTCAATAATCGTTTTTTCTTGATTTAATTCTGGTGGCGGTGCGTATTTTAAGCCTTTCGCTAACATTTCTTTTTCTTCTGTATTGAAATTTACCTCTGTAAGGTTTATTACTCTTTTTTCATAGTTATTCTTGGAGAGGTGTTCCTTTTTTACTTCGTTCTTTCGTATTCATTTATTTAACTTATCTACCATTTTTTTAATTTTTCTTTTCCAATTTCTTTTCTATGTACCCCAAACCAAAATTATATAATATTTCTTCTAACTCTACATACGAGTATATTCTTAATAATTCTATGTGTCTGTCGTATAATTCCCTATTATATCTATTGATTAAGCCGTAGAGTGACCTTATTTCCAGTTTTATCCACAACTTCTCGCTTTGTTCTTTTACTTTTTTGGCTACACTGTTCTTATTTTTAATTTTAACTTGAGCGTACTTTGGGATGACATTATTATCCAGACATTGTTTATTAAACCATATTTTACTTAAAACCCTCTTCAATTTAACTTTTAACTTAAGATATTTAAAAACTTTACTTACCTTATTGTTGTCGTTTATTACCTCATTGTTGTTGTCCATTACCTGTAGTCGATTGCACATCTTAACAGACGTTTAATGAAGAAATTTGTGTTAGTGGTTGAAATCACAATCAGAATCATCAATATTGCACACCACTATATAAAAATTATTCCGATTAGCGCTTTCAAGCTTCACAGCTCATCGTCAGATCAGGAATAGACAGAAAATATGTAATACCCAACCCTTCACCCCTCTCCCCCACCCTGCTCACCCACAACAAACTAAAAATTAATGACCCTTCCCAACCCCCTAAACTCTGTCTCACCATCTGTACAGTTACATATTTTTCTAGTAAATTCCTTGTGTTTCAGTGTGTGTGTGTGTGTGTGTGTGTGTGTGTGTATGTTTGTGTGTGTGTGCATCCTTTTAAACTACCCTCTTCCTCTCCACACACGTGGGTCAGTCACACACCCTTATTTTAAAACAACAAATTAGTACTATAAAATATAATTCTTAATCTTATCTATCTGCCCTCTCTCATTTACTTCTTAATCATGTTATAAAATATTTCTTCATTATCAAATTTAATTTTAATATTAATTAAATTGTCTAACCCTTTTTCTCTTTCTTTCAATATTTCTAACTCCTCTCTAAGCTTCCTTTCAACTGTGTTATTTACTACTTTTACAATTTCGTATTCTTCCAAAGGATTAACAAACTTGTGGTTGTCTTCTATAAAATGTCTTGCATATAACGAATTGGTTGTTCTATTACCTTCTCCACGTTTGTGGTCAGACAACCTGCATGCGAATTTTCGTCCTGTCTCCCCTAGGTACACTTTGTTGCAGTCTTTACATTTTAATTTATAAATTCCGCTTTTCTGTAATACTGGAATTTTTTCTATATTCTTATTCTTTATCTTATCAAATACCGTTTCACTTTTTTTAATAGCTATATCTACTCCATATTTATTAAAACATTTTATAATTTTTCTAGTATGTGAACCTATGTATGTCAATGACCCTGCATAATTCTTTTGTTCTGGTTCTATTTTAGCTTTTTGTATGTTGACCCTTTTCATAACTTTATCCACTATGTTGGTGCTATAATTATTATTCCTTACAATTCCCTTTATCGTTTTTAATTCCCTATCTTTTGATTTGGTCTCTTTTGAACACTTCTGAGCTCTGTAACAAAAGGAATTGATTGCCGCCATTTTATATCTGTATGGGTGGTACGACTCTCTTGGTATAATTATATCAGAATACGACTCTTTCCTAAATATCCCAAACTGTAGTTTCTCATTATCTTTAATTTCTATGTTTAAATCTAAGTAATTTATTTGCTTACCTCCTATCTCTTCCTTAAATTGTAAGTTTTTATCCTTATTATTTACCTCCTTTATAAACTCATGCACTTCTTCTATGCTTCCTTCCCAAACTACTAATACATCATCAACGTATCTAGACCATAATTTTATATTGTCTTTATACTTAGTGGAAGTTATTAATTGCTTTTCAAAATCATTCATGTATATTTCAGCAAGAATAGGGGATAATGAAGACCCCATAGGTAAACCTTTTTTCTGTATATAAAACTTGTTATTAAACCTAAAATAGTTCTGATTTACACATTCTTTAATTACTTTCATCAACTGCTTTTTATACCTGTATTCTCCCATATTATTATCGTTTATTAACTTAATAACTTTATTTACTGTGATATTAGTAAACATGTCCTTAACATCCAGTGATATCAATTTTGTATTTACATTAATGCTAATATTTTCTAATTTTTCTATCAATTTTATATTATTCTCTATGTTGTATTTTGTCCCAAATTCATATTTCTCTTTCAGTACTCTGCTAACTTCCTTTGATAATTTATAAATAGGTGCATTAATAAAAGAAACATTCGGTCTAATTGGTTTTCCTTCTTTATGTATCTTAACCTGACTTTTAAAAGTTGGTGCTGTTGGATTACTTTCCAATAAATACTTTTTCTTATTTTCTTCTATAAATGTTATCTGTTTCATCATTTGTTTTATCCTTGACTGGTACTTACTTGTATAATCATACTTTATTTCCTCGTATGGTCCTTCCCTTATAAATTCTTCCGTTTTCTTTATGTATTCTTCCTTTCTCATTAGTACCATTGTATTTCCTTTATCCGCCTTCGTAACTATAATATCATTCTTCTTTATTTTATTCTTTAGTTTAGTTACAGTTGCTTTGATTTTTTGTTCATTCTTTGAATTATACAAACTTTTCTTAAATATTTTATCTACTACATTCCCTACTTCCCACCTTATTCTTTTTTTATCATTTTCATTTCCTAGTTTTTGTATTATGCTTTTGCATTCAATAATCGTTTTTTCTTGATTTAATTCTGGTGGCGGTGCGTATTTTAAGCCTTTCGCTAACATTTCTTTTTCTTCTGTATTGAAATTTACCTCTGTAAGGTTTATTACTCTTTTTTCATAGTTATTCTTGGAGAGGTGTTCCTTTTTTACTTCGTTCTTTCGTATTCATTTATTTAACTTATCTACCATTTTTTTAATTTTTCTTTTCCAATTTCTTTTCTATGTACCCCAAACCAAAATTATATAATATTTCTTCTAACTCTACATACGAGTATATTCTTAATAATTCTATGTGTCTGTCATATAATTCCCTATTATATCTATTGATTAAGCCGTAGAGTGACCTTATTTCCAGTTTTATCCACAACTTCTCGCTTTGTTCTTTTACTTTTTTGGCTACACTGTTCTTATTTTTAATTTTAACTTGAGCGTACTTTGGGATGACATTATTATCCAGACATTGTTTATTAAACCATATTTTACTTAAAACCCTCTTCAATTTAACTTTTAACTTAAGATATTTAAAAACTTTAC
Source organism: Magicicada septendecula (assembly GCA_034769895.1). Classification (NCBI taxonomy): domain Eukaryota; kingdom Metazoa; phylum Arthropoda; class Insecta; order Hemiptera; family Cicadidae; genus Magicicada; species Magicicada septendecula. The sequence goes on along the minus strand of CM068373.1, from coordinate 296,138,875 downwards.
TTACCTTATTGTTGTCGTTTATTACCTCATTGTTGTTGTCCATTACCTGTAGTCGATTGCACATCTTAACAGACGTTTAATGAAGAAATTTGTGTTAGTGGTTGAAATCACAATCAGAATCATCAATATTGCACACCACTATATAAAAATTATTCCGATTAGCGCTTTCAAGCTTCACAGCTCATCGTCAGATCAGGAATAGACAGAAAATATGTAATACCCAACCCTTCACCCCTCTCCCCCACCCTGCTCACCCACAACAAACTAAAAATTAATGACCCTTCCCCACCCCCTAAACTCTGTCTCACCATCTGTACAGTTACATATTTTTCTAGTAAATTCCTTGTGTTTCAGTGTGTGTGTGTGTGTGTGTGTGTGTGTGTGTGTTTGTGTGTGTGTGCATCCTTTTAAACTACCCTCTTCCTCTCCACACACGTGGGTCAGTCACACACCCTTATTTTAAAACAACAAATTAGTACTATAAAATATAATTCTTAATCTTATCTATCTGCCCTCTCTCATTTACTTCTTAATCATGTTATAAAATATTTCTTCATTATCAAATTTAATTTTAATATTAATTAAATTGTCTAACCCTTTTTCTCTTTCTTTCAATATTTCTAACTCCTCTCTAAGCTTCCTTTCAACTGTGTTATTTACTACTTTTACAATTTCGTATTCTTCCAAAGGATTAACAAACTTGTGGTTGTCTTCTATAAAATGTCTTGCATATAACGAATTGGTTGTTCTATTACCTTCTCCACGTTTGTGGTCAGACAACCTGCATGCGAATTTTCGTCCTGTCTCCCCTAGGTACACTTTGTTGCAGTCTTTACATTTTAATTTATAAATTCCGCTTTTCTGTAATACTGGAATTTTTTCTATATTCTTATTCCTTATCTTATCAAATACCGTTTCACATTTTTTAATAGCTATATCTACTCCATATTTATTAAAACATTTTATAATTTTTCTAGTATGTGAACCTATGTATGTCAATGACCCTGCATAATTCTTTTGTTCTGGTTCTATTTTAGCTTTTTGTATGTTGACCCTTTTCATAACTTTATCCACTATGTTGGTGCTATAATTATTATTCCTTACAATTCCCTTTATCGTTTTTAACTCCCTACCTTTTGATTTGGTCTCTTTTGAACACTTCTGAGCTCTGTAACAAAAGGAATTGATTGCCGCCATTTTATATCTGTATGGGTGGTACGACTCTCTTGGTATAATTATATCAGAATACGACTCTTTCCTAAATATCCCAAACTGTAGTTTCTCATTATCTTTAATTTCTATGTTTAAATCTAAGTAATTTATTTGCTTACCTCCTATCTCTTCCTTAAATTGTAAGTTTTTATCCTTATTATTTACCTCCTTTATAAACTCATGCACTTCTTCTATGCTTCCTTCCCAAACTACTAATACATCATCAACGTATCTAGACCATAATTTTATATTGTCTTTATACTTAGTGGAAGTTATTAATTGCTTTTCAAAATCATTCATGTATATTTCAGCAAGAATAGGGGATAATGAAGACCCCATAGGTAAACCTTTTTTCTGTATATAAAACTTGTTATTAAACCTAAAATAGTTCTGATTTACACATTCTTTAATTACTTTCATCAACTGCTTTTTATACCTGTATTCTCCCATATTATTATCGTTTATTAACTTAATAACTTTATTTACTGTGATATTAGTAAACATGTCCTTAACATCCAGTGATATCAATTTTGTATTTACATTAATGCTAATATTTTCTAATTTTTCTATCAATTTTATATTATTCTCTATGTTGTATTTTGTCCCAAATTCACATTTCTCTTTCAGTACTCTGCTAACTTCCTTTGATAATTTATAAATAGGTGCATTAATAAAAGAAACATTCGGTCTAATTGGTTTTCCTTCTTTATGTATCTTAACCTGACTTTTAAAAGTTGGTGCTGTTGGATTACTTTCCAATAAATACTTTTTCTTATTTTCTTCTATAAATGTTATCTGTTTCATCATTTGTTTTATCCTTGACTGGTACTTACTTGTATAATCATACTTTATTTCCTCGTATGGTCCTTCCCTTATAAATTCTTCCGTTTTCTTTATGTATTCTTCCTTTCTCATTAGTACCATTGTATTTCCTTTATCCGCCTTCGTAACTATAATATCATTCTTCTTTATTTTATTCTTTAGTTTAGTTACAGTTGCTTTGATTTTTTGTTCATTCTTTGAATTATACAAACTTTTCTTAAATATTTTATCTACTACATTCCCTACTTCCCACCTTATTCTTTTTTTATCATTTTCATTTCCTGGTTTTTGTATTATGCTTTTGCATTCAATAATCGTTTTTTCTTGATTTAATTCTGGTGGCGGTGCGTATTTTAAGCCTTTCGCTAACATTTCTTTTTCTTCTGTATTGAAATTTACCTCTGTAAGGTTTATTACTCTTTTTTCGTAGTTATTCTTGGAGAGGTGTTCCTTTTTTACTTCGTTCTTTCGTATTCATTTATTTAACTTATCTACCATTTTTTTAATTTTTCTTTTCCAATTTCTTTTCTATGTACCCCAAACCAAAATTATATAATATTTCTTCTAACTCTACATACGAGTATATTCTTAATAATTCTATGTGTCTGTCATATAATTCCCTATTATATCTATTGATTAAGCCGTAGAGTGACCTTATTTCCAGTTTTATCCACAACTTCTCGCTTTGTTCTTTTACTTTTTTGGCTACACTGTTCTTATTTTTAATTTTAACTTGAGCGTACTTTGGGATGACATTATTATCCAGACATTGTTTATTAAACCATATTTTACTTAAAACCCTCTTCAATTTAACTTTTAACTTAAGATATTTAAAAACTTTACTTACCTTATTGTTGTCGTTTATTACCTCATTGTTGTTGTCCATTACCTGTAGTCGATTGCACATCTTAACAGATGTTTAATGAAGAAATTTGTTTTAGTGGTTGAAATCACAATCAGAATCATCAATATTGCACACCACTATATAAAAATTATTACGATTAGCGCTTTCAAGCTTCACAGCTCATCGTCAGATCAGGAATAGACAGAAAATATGTAATACCCAACCCTTCACCCCTCTCCCCCACCCTGCTCACCCACAACAAACTAAAAATTAATGACCCTTTCCCACCCCCTAAACTCTGTCTCACCATCTGTACAGTTACATATTTTTCTAGTAAATTCCTTGTGTTTCAGTGTGTGTGTGTGTGTGTGTGTGTGTGTGTGTGTGTGTGTGTGTGTGTGTGTGTGTGTGTGTGTGTGTGTGTGTGTGTGTGTGTGTGTGTGTGTGTGTGTGTGTGTGTGTGTGTGTGTGTGTGTGTGTGTGTGTGTGTGTGTGTGTGTGTGTGTGTGTGTGTGTGTGTGTGTGTGTGCATCCTTTTAAACTACCCTCTTCCTCTCCACACACGTGGGTCAGTCACACACCCTTATTTTAAAACAACAAATTAGTACTATAAAATATAATTCTTAATCTTATCTATCTGCCCTCTCTCATTTACTTCTTAATCATGTTATAAAATATTTCTTCATTATCAAATTTAATTTTAATATTAATTAAATTGTCTAACCCTTTTTCTCTTTCTTTCAATATTTCTAACTCCTCTCTAAGCTTCCTTTCAACTGTGTTATTTACTACTTTTACAATTTCGTATTCTTCCAAAGGATTAACAAACTTGTGGTTGTCTTCTATAAAATGTCTTGCATATAACGAATTGGTTGTTCTATTACCTTCTCCACGTTTGTGGTCAGACAACCTGCATGCGAATTTTCGTCCTGTCTCCCCTAGGTACACTTTGTTGCAGTCTTTACATTTTAATTTATAAATTCCGCTTTTCTGTAATACTGGAATTTTTTCTATATTCTTATTCCTTATCTTATCAAATACCGTTTCACTTTTTTTAATAGCTATATCTACTCCATATTTATTAAAACATTTTATAATTTTTCTAGTATGTGAACCTATGTATGTCAATGACCCTGCATAATTCTTTTGTTCTGGTTCTATTTTAGCTTTTTGTATGTTGACCCTTTTCATAACTTTATCCACTATGTTGGTGCTATAATTATTATTCCTTACAATTCCCTTTATCGTTTTTAACTCCCTATCTTTTGATTTGGTCTCTTTTGAACACTTCTGAGCTCTGTAACAAAAGGAATTGATTGCCGCCATTTTATATCTGTATGGGTGGTACGACTCTCTTGGTATAATTATATCAGAATACGACTCTTTCCTAAATATCCCAAACTGTAGTTTCTCATTATCTTTAATTTCTATGTTTAAATCTAAGTAATTTATTTGCTTACCTCCTATCTCTTCCTTAAATTGTAAGTTTTTATCCTTATTATTTACCTCCTTTATAAACTCATGCACTTCTTCTATGCTTCCTTCCCAAACTACTAATACATCATCAACGTATCTAGACCATAATTTTATATTGTCTTTGTACTTAGTGGAAGTTATTAATTGCTTTTCAAAATCATTCATGTATATTTCAGCAAGAATAGGGGATAATGAAGACCCCATAGGTAAACCTTTTTTCTGTATATAAAACTTGTTATTAAACCTAAAATAGTTCTGATTTACACATTCTTTAATTACTTTCATCAACTGCTTTTTATACCTGTATTCTCCCATATTATTATCGTTTATTAACTTAATAACTTTATTTACTGTGATATTAGTAAACATGTCCTTAACATCCAGTGATATCAATTTTGTATTTACATTAATGCTAATATTTTCTAATTTTTCTATCAATTTTATATTATTCTCTATGTTGTATTTTGTCCCAAATTCATATTTCTCTTTCAGTACTCTGCTAACTTCCTTTGATAATTTATAAATAGGTGCATTAATAAAAGAAACATTCGGTCTAATTGGTTTTCCTTCTTTATGTATCTTAACCTGACTTTTAAAAGTTGGTGCTGTTGGATTACTTTCCAATAAATACGTTTTCTTATTTTCTTCTATAAATGTTATCTGTTTCATCATTTGTTTTATCCTTGACTGGTACTTACTTGTATAATCATACTTTATTTCCTCGTATGGTCCTTCCCTTATAAATTCTTCCGTTTTCTTTATGTATTCTTCCTTTCTCATTAGTACCATTGTATTTCCTTTATCCGCCTTCGTAACTATAATATCATTCTTCTTTATTTTATTCTTTAGTTTAGTTACAGTTGCTTTGATTTTTTGTTCATTCTTTGAATTATACAAACTTTTCTTAAATATTTTATCTACTACATTCCCTACTTCCCACCTTATTCTTTTTTTATCATTTTCATTTCCTAGTTTTTGTATTATGCTTTCGCATTCAATAATCGTTTTTTCTTGATTTAATTCTGGTGGCGGTGCGTATTTTAAGCCTTTCGCTAACATTTCTTTTTCTTCTGTATTGAAATTTACCTCTGTAAGGTTTATTACTCTTTTTTCATAGTTATTCTTGGAGAGGTGTTCCTTTTTTACTTCGTTCTTTCGTATTCATTTATTTAACTTATCTACCATTTTTTTAATTTTTCTTTTCCAATTTCTTTTCTATGTACCCCAAACCAAAATTATATAATATTTCTTCTAACTCTACATACGAGTATATTCTTAATAATTCTATGTGTCTGTCGTATAATTCCCTATTATATCTATTGATTAAGCCGTAGAGTGACCTTATTTCCAGTTTTATCCACAACTTCTCGCTTTGTTCTTTTACTTTTTTGGCTACACTGTTCTTATTTTTAATTTTAACTTGAGCGTACTTTGGGATGACATTATTATCCAGACATTGTTTATTAAACCATATTTTACTTAAAACCCTCTTCAATTTAACTTTTAACTTAAGATATTTAAAAACTTTACTTACCTTATTGTTGTCGTTTATTACCTCATTGTTGTTGTCCATTACCTGTAGTCGATTGCACATCTTAACAGACGTTTAATGAAGAAATTTGTGTTAGTGGTTGAAATCACAATCAGAATCATCAATATTGCACACCACTATATAAAAATTATTCCGATTAGCGCTTTCAAGCTTCACAGCTCATCGTCAGATCAGGAATAGACAGAAAATATGTAATACCCAACCCTTCACCCCTCTCCCCCACCCTGCTCACCCACAACAAACTAAAAATTAATGACCCTTCCCAACCCCCTAAACTCTGTCTCACCATCTGTACAGTTACATATTTTTCTAGTAAATTCCTTGTGTTTCAGTGTGTGTGTGTGTGTGTGTGTGTGTGTGTATGTTTGTGTGTGTGTGCATCCTTTTAAACTACCCTCTTCCTCTCCACACACGTGGGTCAGTCACACACCCTTATTTTAAAACAACAAATTAGTACTATAAAATATAATTCTTAATCTTATCTATCTGCCCTCTCTCATTTACTTCTTAATCATGTTATAAAATATTTCTTCATTATCAAATTTAATTTTAATATTAATTAAATTGTCTAACCCTTTTTCTCTTTCTTTCAATATTTCTAACTCCTCTCTAAGCTTCCTTTCAACTGTGTTATTTACTACTTTTACAATTTCGTATTCTTCCAAAGGATTAACAAACTTGTGGTTGTCTTCTATAAAATGTCTTGCATATAACGAATTGGTTGTTCTATTACCTTCTCCACGTTTGTGGTCAGACAACCTGCATGCGAATTTTCGTCCTGTCTCCCCTAGGTACACTTTGTTGCAGTCTTTACATTTTAATTTATAAATTCCGCTTTTCTGTAATACTGGAATTTTTTCTATATTCTTATTCTTTATCTTATCAAATACCGTTTCACTTTTTTTAATAGCTATATCTACTCCATATTTATTAAAACATTTTATAATTTTTCTAGTATGTGAACCTATGTATGTCAATGACCCTGCATAATTCTTTTGTTCTGGTTCTATTTTAGCTTTTTGTATGTTGACCCTTTTCATAACTTTATCCACTATGTTGGTGCTATAATTATTATTCCTTACAATTCCCTTTATCGTTTTTAATTCCCTATCTTTTGATTTGGTCTCTTTTGAACACTTCTGAGCTCTGTAACAAAAGGAATTGATTGCCGCCATTTTATATCTGTATGGGTGGTACGACTCTCTTGGTATAATTATATCAGAATACGACTCTTTCCTAAATATCCCAAACTGTAGTTTCTCATTATCTTTAATTTCTATGTTTAAATCTAAGTAATTTATTTGCTTACCTCCTATCTCTTCCTTAAATTGTAAGTTTTTATCCTTATTATTTACCTCCTTTATAAACTCATGCACTTCTTCTATGCTTCCTTCCCAAACTACTAATACATCATCAACGTATCTAGACCATAATTTTATATTGTCTTTGTACTTAGTGGAAGTTATTAATTGCTTTTCAAAATCATTCATGTATATTTCAGCAAGAATAGGGGATAATGAAGACCCCATAGGTAAACCTTTTTTCTGTATATAAAACTTGTTATTAAACCTAAAATAGTTCTGATTTACACATTCTTTAATTACTTTCATCAACTGCTTTTTATACCTGTATTCTCCCATATTATTATCGTTTATTAACTTAATAACTTTATTTACTGTGATATTAGTAAACATGTCCTTAACATCCAGTGATATCAATTTTGTATTTACATTAATGCTAATATTTTCTAATTTTTCTATCAATTTTATATTATTCTCTATGTTGTATTTTGTCCCAAATTCATATTTCTCTTTCAGTACTCTGCTAACTTCCTTTGATAATTTATAAATAGGTGCATTAATAAAAGAAACATTCGGTCTAATTGGTTTTCCTTCTTTATGTATCTTAACCTGACTTTTAAAAGTTGGTGCTGTTGGATTACTTTCCAATAAATACGTTTTCTTATTTTCTTCTATAAATGTTATCTGTTTCATCATTTGTTTTATCCTTGACTGGTACTTACTTGTATAATCATACTTTATTTCCTCGTATGGTCCTTCCCTTATAAATTCTTCCGTTTTCTTTATGTATTCTTCCTTTCTCATTAGTACCATTGTATTTCCTTTATCCGCCTTCGTAACTATAATATCATTCTTCTTTATTTTATTCTTTAGTTTAGTTACAGTTGCTTTGATTTTTTGTTCATTCTTTGAATTATACAAACTTTTCTTAAATATTTTATCTACTACATTCCCTACTTCCCACCTTATTCTTTTTTTATCATTTTCATTTCCTAGTTTTTGTATTATGCTTTTGCATTCAATAATCGTTTTTTCTTGATTTAATTCTGGTGGCGGTGCGTATTTTAAGCCTTTCGCTAACATTTCTTTTTCTTCTGTATTGAAATTTACCTCTGTAAGGTTTATTACTCTTTTTTCATAGTTATTCTTGGAGAGGTGTTCCTTTTTTACTTCGTTCTTTCGTATTCATTTATTTAACTTATCTACCATTTTTTTAATTTTTCTTTTCCAATTTCTTTTCTATGTACCCCAAACCAAAATTATATAATATTTCTTCTAACTCTACATACGAGTATATTCTTAATAATTCTATGTGTCTGTCGTATAATTCCCTATTATATCTATTGATTAAGCCGTAGAGTGACCTTATTTCCAGTTTTATCCACAACTTCTCGCTTTGTTCTTTTACTTTTTTGGCTACACTGTTCTTATTTTTAATTTTAACTTGAGCGTACTTTGGGATGACATTATTATCCAGACATTGTTTATTAAACCATATTTTACTTAAAACCCTCTTCAATTTAACTTTTAACTTAAGATATTTAAAAACTTTACTTACCTTATTGTTGTCGTTTATTACCTCATTGTTGTTGTCCATTACCTGTAGTCGATTGCACATCTTAACAGACGTTTAATGAAGAAATTTGTGTTAGTGGTTGAAATCACAATCAGAATCATCAATATTGCACACCACTATATAAAAATTATTCCGATTAGCGCTTTCAAGCTTCACAGCTCATCGTCAGATCAGGAATAGACAGAAAATATGTAATACCCAACCCTTCACCCCTCTCCCCCACCCTGCTCACCCACAACAAACTAAAAATTAATGACCCTTCCCAACCCCCTAAACTCTGTCTCACCATCTGTACAGTTACATATTTTTCTAGTAAATTCCTTGTGTTTCAGTGTGTGTGTGTGTGTGTGTGTGTGTGTGTGTATGTTTGTGTGTGTGTGCATCCTTTTAAACTACCCTCTTCCTCTCCACACACATGGGTCAGTCACACACCCTTATTTTAAAACAACAAATTAGTACTATAAAATATAATTCTTAATCTTATCTATCTGCCCTCTCTCATTTACTTCTTAATCATGTTATAAAATATTTCTTCATTATCAAATTTAATTTTAATATTAATTAAATTGTCTAACCCTTTTTCTCTTTCTTTCAATATTTCTAACTCCTCTCTAAGCTTCCTTTCAACTGTGTTATTTACTACTTTTTCAATTTCGTATTCTTCCAAAGGATTAACAAACTTGTGGTTGTCTTCTATAAAATGTCTTGCATATAACGAATTGGTTGTTCTATTACCTTCTCCACGTTTGTGGTCAGACAACCTGCATGCGAATTTTCGTCCTGTCTCCCCTAGGTACACTTTGTTGCAGTCTTTACATTTTAATTTATAAATTCCGCTTTTCTGTAATACTGGAATTTTTTCTATATTCTTATTCTTTATCTTATCAAATACCGTTTCACTTTTTTTAATAGCTATATCTACTCCATATTTATTAAAACATTTTATAATTTTTCTAGTATGTGAACCTATGTATGTCAATGACCCTGCATAATTCTTTTGTTCTGGTTCTATTTTAGCTTTTTGTATGTTGACCCTTTTCATAACTTTATCCACTATGTTGGTGCTATAATTATTATTCCTTACAATTCCCTTTATCGTTTTTAATTCCCTATCTTTTGATTTGGTCTCTTTTGAACACTTCTGAGCTCTGTAACAAAAGGAATTGATTGCCGCCATTTTATATCTGTATGGGTGGTACGACTCTCTTGGTATAATTATATCAGAATACGACTCTTTCCTAAATATCCCAAACTGTAGTTTCTCATTATCTTTAATTTCTATGTTTAAATCTAAGTAATTTATTTGCTTACCTCCTATCTCTTCCTTAAATTGTAAGTTTTTATCCTTATTATTTACCTCCTTTATAAACTCATGCACTTCTTCTATGCTTCCTTCCCAAACTACTAATACATCATCAACGTATCTAGACCATAATTTTATATTGTCTTTATACTTAGTGGAAGTTATTAATTGCTTTTCAAAATCATTCATGTATATTTCAGCAAGAATAGGGGATAATGAAGACCCCATAGGTAAACCTTTTTTCTGTATATAAAACTTGTTATTAAACCTAAAATAGTTCTGATTTACACATTCTTTAATTACTTTCATCAACTGCTTTTTATACCTGTATTCTCCCATATTATTATCGTTTATTAACTTAATAACTTTATTTACTGTGATATTAGTAAACATGTCCTTAACATCCAGTGATATCAATTTTGTATTTACATTAATGCTAATATTTTCTAATTTTTCTATCAATTTTATATTATTCTCTATGTTGTATTTTGTCCCAAATTCATATTTCTCTTTCAGTACTCTGCTAACTTCCTTTGATAATTTATAAATAGGTGCATTAATAAAAGAAACATTCGGTCTAATTGGTTTTCCTTCTTTATGTATCTTAACCTGACTTTTAAAAGTTGGTGCTGTTGGATTACTTTCCAATAAATACTTTTTCTTATTTTCTTCTATAAATGTTATCTGTTTCATCATTTGTTTTATCCTTGACTGGTACTTACTTGTATAATCATACTTTATTTCCTCGTATGGTCCTTCCCTTATAAATTCTTCCGTTTTCTTTATGTATTCTTCCTTTCTCATTAGTACCATTGTATTTCCTTTATCCGCCTTCGTAACTATAATATCATTCTTCTTTATTTTATTCTTTAGTTTAGTTACAGTTGCTTTGATTTTTTGTTCATTCTTTGAATTATACAAACTTTTCTTAAATATTTTATCTACTACATTCCCTACTTCCCACCTTATTCTTTTTTTATCATTTTCATTTCCTAGTTTTTGTATTATGCTTTTGCATTCAATAATCGTTTTTTCTTGATTTAATTCTGGTGGCGGTGCGTATTTTAAGCCTTTCGCTAACATTTCTTTTTCTTCTGTATTGAAATTTACCTCTGTAAGGTTTATTACTCTTTTTTCATAGTTATTCTTGGAGAGGTGTTCCTTTTTTACTTCGTTCTTTCGTATTCATTTATTTAACTTATCTACCATTTTTTTAATTTTTCTTTTCCAATTTCTTTTCTATGTACCCCAAACCAAAATTATATAATATTTCTTCTAACTCTACATACGAGTATATTCTTAATAATTCTATGTGTCTGTCATATAATTCCCTATTATATCTATTGATTAAGCCGTAGAGTGACCTTATTTCCAGTTTTATCCACAACTTCTCGCTTTGTTCTTTTACTTTTTTGGCTACACTGTTCTTATTTTTAATTTTAACTTGAGCGTACTTTGGGATGACATTATTATCCAGACATTGTTTATTAAACCATATTTTACTTAAAACCCTCTTCAATTTAACTTTTAACTTAAGATATTTAAAAACTTTACTTACCTTATTGTTGTCGTTTATTACCTCATTGTTGTTGTCCATTACCTGTAGTCGATTGCACATCTTAACAGACGTTTAATGAAGAAATTTGTGTTAGTGGTTGAAATCACAATCAGAATCATCAATATTGCACACCACTATATAAAAATTATTCCGATTAGCGCTTTCAAGCTTCACAGCTCATCGTCAGATCAGGAATAGACAGAAAATATGTAATACCCAACCCTTCACCCCTCTCCCCCACCCTGCTCACCCACAACAAACTAAAAATTAATGACCCTTCCCCACCCCCTAAACTCTGTCTCACCATCTGTACAGTTACATATTTTTCTAGTAAATTCCTTGTGTTTCAGTGTGTGTGTGTGTGTGTGTGTGTGTGTGTATGTTTGTGTGTGTGTGCATCCTTTTAAACTACCCTCTTCCTCTCCACACACGTGGGTCAGTCACACACCCTTATTTTAAAACAACAAATTAGTACTATAAAATATAATTCTTAATCTTATCTATCTGCCCTCTCTCATTTACTTCTTAATCATGTTATAAAATATTTCTTCATTATCAAATTTAATTTTAATATTAATTAAATTGTCTAACCCTTTTTCTCTTTCTTTCAATATTTCTAACTCCTCTCTAAGCTTCCTTTCAACTGTGTTATTTACTACTTTTACAATTTCGTATTCTTCCAAAGGATTAACAAACTTGTGGTTGTCTTCTATAAAATGTCTTGCATATAACGAATTGGTTGTTCTATTACCTTCTCCACGTTTGTGGTCAGACAACCTGCATGCGAATTTTCGTCCTGTCTCCCCTAGGTACACTTTGTTGCAGTCTTTACATTTTAATTTATAAATTCCGCTTTTCTGTAATACTGGAATTTTTTCTATATTCTTATTCCTTATCTTATCAAATACCGTTTCACTTTTTTTAATAGCTATATCTACTCCATATTTATTAAAACATTTTATAATTTTTCTAGTATGTGAACCTATGTATGTCAATGACCCTGCATAATTCTTTTGTTCTGGTTCTATTTTAGCTTTTTGTATGTTGACCCTTTTCATAACTTTATCCACTATGTTGGTGCTATAATTATTATTCCTTACAATTCCCTTTATCGTTTTTAACTCCCTATCTTTTGATTTGGTCTCTTTTGAACACTTCTGAGCTCTGTAACAAAAGGAATTGATTGCCGCCATTTTATATCTGTATGGGTGGTACGACTCTCTTGGTATAATTATATCAGAATACGACTCTTTCCTAAATATCCCAAACTGTAGTTTCTCATTATCTTTAATTTCTATGTTTAAATCTAAGTAATTTATTTGCTTACCTCCTATCTCTTCCTTAAATTGTAAGTTTTTATCCTTATTATTTACCTCCTTTATAAACTCATGCACTTCTTCTATGCTTCCTTCCCAAACTACTAATACATCATCAACGTATCTAGACCATAATTTTATATTGTCTTTGTACTTAGTGGAAGTTATTAATTGCTTTTCAAAATCATTCATGTATATTTCAGCAAGAATAGGGGATAATGAAGACCCCATAGGTAAACCTTTTTTCTGTATATAAAACTTGTTATTAAACCTAAAATAGTTCTGATTTACACATTCTTTAATTACTTTCATCAACTGCTTTTTATACCTGTATTCTCCCATATTATTATCGTTTATTAACTTAATAACTTTATTTACTGTGATATTAGTAAACATGTCCTTAACATCCAGTGATATCAATTTTGTATTTACATTAATGCTAATATTTTCTAATTTTTCTATCAATTTTATATTATTCTCTATGTTGTATTTTGTCCCAAATTCATATTTCTCTTTCAGTACTCTGCTAACTTCCTTTGATAATTTATAAATAGGTGCATTAATAAAAGAAACATTCGGTCTAATTGGTTTTCCTTCTTTATGTATCTTAACCTGACTTTTAAAAGTTGGTGCTGTTGGATTACTTTCCAATAAATACGTTTTCTTATTTTCTTCTATAAATGTTATCTGTTTCATCATTTGTTTTATCCTTGACTGGTACTTACTTGTATAATCATACTTTATTTCCTCGTATGGTCCTTCCCTTATAAATTCTTCCGTTTTCTTTATGTATTCTTCCTTTCTCATTAGTACCATTGTATTTCCTTTATCCGCCTTCGTAACTATAATATCATTCTTCTTTATTTTATTCTTTAGTTTAGTTACAGTTGCTTTGATTTTTTGTTCATTCTTTGAATTATACAAACTTTTCTTAAATATTTTATCTACTACATTCCCTACTTCCCACCTTATTCTTTTTTTATCATTTTCATTTCCTAGTTTTTGTATTATGCTTTTGCATTCAATAATCGTTTTTTCTTGATTTAATTCTGGTGGCGGTGCGTATTTTAAGCCTTTCGCTAACATTTCTTTTTCTTCTGTATTGAAATTTACCTCTGTAAGGTTTATTACTCTTTTTTCATAGTTATTCTTGGAGAGGTGTTCCTTTTTTACTTCGTTCTTTCGTATTCATTTATTTAACTTATCTACCATTTTTTTAATTTTTCTTTTCCAATTTCTTTTCTATGTACCCCAAACCAAAATTATATAATATTTCTTCTAACTCTACATACGAGTATATTCTTAATAATTCTATGTGTCTGTCGTATAATTCCCTATTATATCTATTGATTAAGCCGTAGAGTGACCTTATTTCCAGTTTTATCCACAACTTCTCGCTTTGTTCTTTTACTTTTTTGGCTACACTGTTCTTATTTTTAATTTTAACTTGAGCGTACTTTGGGATGACATTATTATCCAGACATTGTTTATTAAACCATATTTTACTTAAAACCCTCTTCAATTTAACTTTTAACTTAAGATATTTAAAAACTTTACTTACCTTATTGTTGTCGTTTATTACCTCATTGTTGTTGTCCATTACCTGTAGTCGATTGCACATCTTAACAGACGTTTAATGAAGAAATTTGTGTTAGTGGTTGAAATCACAATCAGAATCATCAATATTGCACACCACTATATAAAAATTATTCCGATTAGCGCTTTCAAGCTTCACAGCTCATCGTCAGATCAGGAATAGACAGAAAATATGTAATACCCAACCCTTCACCCCTCTCCCCCACCCTGCTCACCCACAACAAACTAAAAATTAATGACCCTTCCCAACCCCCTAAACTCTGTCTCACCATCTGTACAGTTACATATTTTTCTAGTAAATTCCTTGTGTTTCAGTGTGTGTGTGTGTGTGTGTGTGTTTGTGTGTGTGTGCATCCTTTTAAACTACCCTCTTCCTCTCCACACACGTGGGTCAGTCACACACCCTTATTTTAAAACAACAAATTAGTACTATAAAATATAATTCTTAATCTTATCTATCTGCCCTCTCTCATTTACTTCTTAATCATGTTATAAAATATTTCTTCATTATCAAATTTAATTTTAATATTAATTAAATTGTCTAACCCTTTTTCTCTTTCTTTCAATATTTCTAACTCCTCTCTAAGCTTCCTTTCAACTGTGTTATTTACTACTTTTACAATTTCGTATTCTTCCAAAGGATTAACAAACTTGTGGTTGTCTTCTATAAAATGTCTTGCATATAACGAATTGGTTGTTCTATTACCTTCTCCACGTTTGTGGTCAGACAACCTGCATGCGAATTTTCGTCCTGTCTCCCCTAGGTACACTTTGTTGCAGTCTTTACATTTTAATTTATAAATTCCGCTTTTCTGTAATACTGGAATTTTTTCTATATTCTTATTCCTTATCTTATCAAATACCGTTTCACATTTTTTAATAGCTATATCTACTCCATATTTATTAAAACATTTTATAATTTTTCTAGTATGTGAACCTATGTATGTCAATGACCCTGCATAATTCTTTTGTTCTGGTTCTATTTTAGCTTTTTGTATGTTGACCCTTTTCATAACTTTATCCGCTATGTTGGTGCTATAATTATTATTCCTTACAATTCCCTTTATCGTTTTTAACTCCCTACCTTTTGATTTGGTCTCTTTTGAACACTTCTGAGCTCTGTAACAAAAGGAATTGATTGCCGCCATTTTATATCTGTATGGGTGGTACGACTCTCTTGGTATAATTATATCAGAATACGCCTCTTTCCTAAATATCCCAAACTGTAGTTTCTCATTATCTTTAATTTCTATGTTTAAATCTAAGTAATTTATTTGCTTACCTCCTATCTCTTCCTTAAATTGTAAGTTTTTATCCTTATTATTTACCTCCTTTATAAACTCATGCACTTCTTCTATGCTTCCTTCCCAAACTACTAATACATCATCAACGTATCTAGACCATAATTTTATATTGTCTTTGTACTTAGTGGAAGTTATTAATTGCTTTTCAAAATCATTCATGTATATTTCAGCAAGAATAGGGGATAATGAAGACCCCATAGGTAAACCTTTTTTCTGTATATAAAACTTGTTATTAAACCTAAAATAGTTCTGATTTACACATTCTTTAATTACTTTCATCAACTGCTTTTTATACCTGTATTCTCCCATATTATTATCGTTTATTAACTTAATAACTTTATTTACTGTGATATTAGTAAACATGTCCTTAACATCCAGTGATATCAATTTTGTATTTACATTAATGCTAATATTTTCTAATTTTTCTATCAATTTTATATTATTCTCTATGTTGTATTTTGTCCCAAATTCATATTTCTCTTTCAGTACTCTGCTAACTTCCTTTGATAATTTATAAATAGGTGCATTAATAAAAGAAACATTCGGTCTAATTGGTTTTCCTTCTTTATGTATCTTAACCTGACTTTTAAAAGTTGGTGCTGTTGGATTACTTTCCAATAAATACGTTTTCTTATTTTCTTCTATAAATGTTATCTGTTTCATCATTTGTTTTATCCTTGACTGGTACTTACTTGTATAATCATACTTTATTTCCTCGTATGGTCCTTCCCTTATAAATTCTTCCGTTTTCTTTATGTATTCTTCCTTTCTCATTAGTACCATTGTATTTCCTTTATCCGCCTTCGTAACTATAATATCATTCTTCTTTATTTTATTCTTTAGTTTAGTTACAGTTGCTTTGATTTTTTGTTCATTCTTTGAATTATACAAACTTTTCTTAAATATTTTATCTACTACATTCCCTACTTCCCACCTTATTCTTTTTTTATCATTTTCATTTCCTAGTTTTTGTATTATGCTTTTGCATTCAATAATCGTTTTTTCTTGATTTAATTCTGGTGGCGGTGCGTATTTTAAGCCTTTCGCTAACATTTCTTTTTCTTCTGTATTGAAATTTACCTCTGTAAGGTTTATTACTCTTTTTTCATAGTTATTCTTGGAGAGGTGTTCCTTTTTTACTTCGTTCTTTCGTATTCATTTATTTAACTTATCTACCATTTTTTTAATTTTTCTTTTCCAATTTCTTTTCTATGTACCCCAAACCAAAATTATATAATATTTCTTCTAACTCTACATACGAGTATATTCTTAATAATTCTATGTGTCTGTCGTATAATTCCCTATTATATCTATTGATTAAGCCGTAGAGTGACCTTATTTCCAGTTTTATCCACAACTTCTCGCTTTGTTCTTTTACTTTTTTGGCTACACTGTTCTTATTTTTAATTTTAACTTGAGCGTACTTTGGGATGACATTATTATCCAGACATTGTTTATTAAACCATATTTTACTTAAAACCCTCTTCAATTTAACTTTTAACTTAAGATATTTAAAAACTTTACTTACCTTATTGTTGTCGTTTATTACCTCATTGTTGTTGTCCATTACCTGTAGTCGATTGCACATCTTAACAGACGTTTAATGAAGAAATTTGTGTTAGTGGTTGAAATCACAATCAGAATCATCAATATTGCACACCACTATATAAAAATTATTCCGATTAGCGCTTTCAAGCTTCACAGCTCATCGTCAGATCAGGAATAGACAGAAAATATGTAATACCCAACCCTTCACCCCTCTCCCCCACCCTGCTCACCCACAACAAACTAAAAATTAATGACCCTTCCCAACCCCCTAAACTCTGTCTCACCATCTGTACAGTTACATATTTTTCTAGTAAATTCCTTGTGTTTCAGTGTGTGTGTGTGTGTGTGTGTGTTTGTGTGTGTGTGCATCCTTTTAAACTACCCTCTTCCTCTCCACACACGTGGGTCAGTCACACACCCTTATTTTAAAACAACAAATTAGTACTATAAAATATAATTCTTAATCTTATCTATCTGCCCTCTCTCATTTACTTCTTAATCATGTTATAAAATATTTCTTCATTATCAAATTTAATTTTAATATTAATTAAATTGTCTAACCCTTTTTCTCTTTCTTTCAATATTTCTAACTCCTCTCTAAGCTTCCTTTCAACTGTGTTATTTACTACTTTTACAATTTCGTATTCTTCCAAAGGATTAACAAACTTGTGGTTGTCTTCTATAAAATGTCTTGCATATAACGAATTGGTTGTTCTATTACCTTCTCCACGTTTGTGGTCAGACAACCTGCATGCGAATTTTCGTCCTGTCTCCCCTAGGTACACTTTGTTGCAGTCTTTACATTTTAATTTATAAATTCCGCTTTTCTGTAATACTGGAATTTTTTCTATATTCTTATTCCTTATCTTATCAAATACCGTTTCACATTTTTTAATAGCTATATCTACTCCATATTTATTAAAACATTTTATAATTTTTCTAGTATGTGAACCTATGTATGTCAATGACCCTGCATAATTCTTTTGTTCTGGTTCTATTTTAGCTTTTTGTATGTTGACCCTTTTCATAACTTTATCCGCTATGTTGGTGCTATAATTATTATTCCTTACAATTCCCTTTATCGTTTTTAACTCCCTACCTTTTGATTTGGTCTCTTTTGAACACTTCTGAGCTCTGTAACAAAAGGAATTGATTGCCGCCATTTTATATCTGTATGGGTGGTACGACTCTCTTGGTATAATTATATCAGAATACGCCTCTTTCCTAAATATCCCAAACTGTAGTTTCTCATTATCTTTAATTTCTATGTTTAAATCTAAGTAATTTATTTGCTTACCTCCTATCTCTTCCTTAAATTGTAAGTTTTTATCCTTATTATTTACCTCCTTTATAAACTCATGCACTTCTTCTATGCTTCCTTCCCAAACTACTAATACATCATCAACGTATCTAGACCATAATTTTATATTGTCTTTATACTTAGTGGAAGTTATTAATTGCTTTTCAAAATCATTCATGTATATTTCAGCAAGAATAGGGGATAATGAAGACCCCATAGGTAAACCTTTTTTCTGTATATAAAACTTGTTATTAAACCTAAAATAGTTCTGATTTACACATTCTTTAATTACTTTCATCAACTGTTTTTTATACCTGTATTCTCCCATATTATTATCGTTTATTAACTTAATAACTTTATTTACTGTGATATTAGTAAACATGTCCTTAACATCCAGTGATATCAATTTTGTATTTACATTAATGCTAATATTTTCTAATTTTTCTATCAATTTTATATTATTCTCTATGTTGTATTTTGTCCCAAATTCATATTTCTCTTTCAGTACTCTGCTAACTTCCTTTGATAATTTATAAATAGGTGCATTAATAAAAGAAACATTCGGTCTAATTGGTTTTCCTTCTTTATGTATCTTAACCTGACTTTTAAAAGTTGGTGCTGTTGGATTACTTTCCAATAAATACTTTTTCTTATTTTCTTCTATAAATGTTATCTGTTTCATCATTTGTTTTATCCTTGACTGGTACTTACTTGTATAATCATACTTTATTTCCTCGTATGGTCCTTCCCTTATAAATTCTTCCGTTTTCTTTATGTATTCTTCCTTTCTCATTAGTACCATTGTATTTCCTTTATCCGCCTTCGTAACTATAATATCATTCTTCTTTATTTTATTCTTTAGTTTAGTTACAGTTGCTTTGATTTTTTGTTCATTCTTTGAATTATACAAACTTTTCTTAAATATTTTATCTACTACATTCCCTACTTCCCACCTTATTCTTTTTTTATCATTTTCATTTCCTAGTTTTTGTATTATGCTTTTGCATTCAATAATCGTTTTTTCTTGATTTAATTCTTGTGGCGGTGCGTATTTTAAGCCTTTCGCTAACATTTCTTTTTCTTCTGTATTGAAATTTACCTCTGTAAGGTTTATTACTCTTTTTTCGTAGTTATTCTTGGAGAGGTGTTCCTTTTTTACTTCGTTCTTTCGTATTCATTTATTTAACTTATCTACCATTTTTTTAATTTTTCTTTTCCAATTTCTTTTCTATGTACCCCAAACCAAAATTATATAATATATCTTCTAACTCTACATACGAGTATATTCTTAATAATTCTATGTGTCTGTCATATAATTCCCTATTATATCTATTGATTAAGCCGTAGAGTGACCTTATTTCCAGTTTTATCCACAACTTCTCGCTTTGTTCTTTTACTTTTTTGGCTACACTGTTCTTATTTTTAATTTTAACTTGAGCGTACTTTGGGATGACATTATTATCCAGACATTGTTTATTAAACCATATTTTACTTAAAACCCTCTTCAATTTAACTTTTAACTTAAGATATTTAAAAACTTTACTTACCTTATTGTTGTCGTTTATTACCTCATTGTTGTTGTCCATTACCTGTAGTCGATTGCACATCTTAACAGATGTTTAATGAAGAAATTTGTTTTAGTGGTTGAAATCACAATCAGAATCATCAATATTGCACACCACTATATAAAAATTATTACGATTAGCGCTTTCAAGCTTCACAGCTCATCGTCAGATCAGGAATAGACAGAAAATATGTAATACCCAACCCTTCACCCCTCTCCCCCACCCTGCTCACCCACAACAAACTAAAAATTAATGACCCTTTCCCACCCCCTAAACTCTGTCTCACCATCTGTACAGTTACATATTTTTCTAGTAAATTCCTTGTGTTTCAGTGTGTGTGTGTGTGTCTGTGTGTGTGTGTGTGTGTGTGTGTGTGTGTGTGTGTGTGTGTGTGTGTGTGTGTGTGTGTGTGTGTGTTTGTGTGTGTGTGCATCCTTTTAAACTACCCTCTTCCTCTCCACACACGTGGGTCAGTCACACACCCTTATTTTAAAACAACAAATTAGTACTATAAAATATAATTCTTAATCTTATCTATCTGCCCTCTCTCATTTACTTCTTAATCATGTTATAAAATATTTCTTCATTATCAAATTTAATTTTAATATTAATTAAATTGTCTAACCCTTTTTCTCTTTCTTTCAATATTTCTAACTCCTCTCTAAGCTTCCTTTCAACTGTGTTATTTACTACTTTTACAATTTCGTATTCTTCCAAAGGATTAACAAACTTGTGGTTGTCTTCTATAAAATGTCTTGCATATAACGAATTGGTTGTTCTATTACCTTCTCCACGTTTGTGGTCAGACAACCTGCATGCGAATTTTCGTCCTGTCTCCCCTAGGTACACTTTGTTGCAGTCTTTACATTTTAATTTATAAATTCCGCTTTTCTGTAATACTGGAATTTTTTCTATATTCTTATTCCTTATCTTATCAAATACCGTTTCACTTTTTTTAATAGCTATATCTACTCCATATTTATTAAAACATTTTATAATTTTTCTAGTATGTGAACCTATGTATGTCAATGACCCTGCATAATTCTTTTGTTCTGGTTCTATTTTAGCTTTTTGTATGTTGACCCTTTTCATAACTTTATCCACTATGTTGGTGCTATAATTATTATTCCTTACAATTCCCTTTATCGTTTTTAACTCCCTATCTTTTGATTTGGTCTCTTTTGAACACTTCTGTGCTCTGTAACAAAAGGAATTGATTGCCGCCATTTTATATCTGTATGGGTGGTACGACTCTCTTGGTATAATTATATCAGAATACGACTCTTTCCTAAATATCCCAAACTGTAGTTTCTCATTATCTTTAATTTCTATGTTTAAATCTAAGTAATTTATTTGCTTACCTCCTATCTCTTCCTTAAATTGTAAGTTTTTATCCTTATTATTTACCTCCTTTATAAACTCATGCACTTCTTCTATGCTTCCTTCCCAAACTACTAATACATCATCAACGTATCTAGACCATAATTTTATATTGTCTTTGTACTTAGTGGAAGTTATTAATTGCTTTTCAAAATCATTCATGTATATTTCAGCAAGAATAGGGGATAATGAAGACCCCATAGGTAAACCTTTTTTCTGTATATAAAACTTGTTATTAAACCTAAAATAGTTCTGATTTACACATTCTTTAATTACTTTCATCAACTGCTTTTTATACCTGTATTCTCCCATATTATTATCGTTTATTAACTTAATAACTTTATTTACTGTGATATTAGTAAACATGTCCTTAACATCCAGTGATATCAATTTTGTATTTACATTAATGCTAATATTTTCTAATTTTTCTATCAATTTTATATTATTCTCTATGTTGTATTTTGTCCCAAATTCATATTTCTCTTTCAGTACTCTGCTAACTTCCTTTGATAATTTATAAATAGGTGCATTAATAAAAGAAACATTCGGTCTAATTGGTTTTCCTTCTTTATGTATCTTAACCTGACTTTTAAAAGTTGGTGCTGTTGGATTACTTTCCAATAAATACTTTTTCTTATTTTCTTCTATAAATGTTATCTGTTTCATCATTTGTTTTATCCTTGACTGGTACTTACTTGTATAATCATACTTTATTTCCTCGTATGGTCCTTCCCTTATAAATTCTTCCGTTTTCTTTATGTATTCTTCCTTTCTCATTAGTACCATTGTATTTCCTTTATCCGCCTTCGTAACTATAATATCATTCTTCTTTATTTTATTCTTTAGTTTAGTTACAGTTGCTTTGATTTTTTGTTCATTCTTTGAATTATACAAACTTTTCTTAAATATTTTATCTACTACATTCCCTACTTCCCACCTTATTCTTTTTTTATCATTTTCATTTCCTAGTTTTTGTATTATGCTTTTGCATTCAATAATCGTTTTTTCTTGATTTAATTCTGGTGGCGGTGCGTATTTTAAGCCTTTCGCTAACATTTCTTTTTCTTCTGTATTGAAATTTACCTCTGTAAGGTTTATTACTCTTTTTTCATAGTTATTCTTGGAGAGGTGTTCCTTTTTTACTTCGTTCTTTCGTATTCATTTATTTAACTTATCTACCATTTTTTTAATTTTTCTTTTCCAATTTCTTTTCTATGTACCCCAAACCAAAATTATATAATATTTCTTCTAACTCTACATACGAGTATATTCTTAATAATTCTATGTGTCTGTCATATAATTCCCTATTATATCTATTGATTAAGCCGTAGAGTGACCTTATTTCCAGTTTTATCCACAACTTCTCGCTTTGTTCTTTTACTTTTTTGGCTACACTGTTCTTATTTTTAATTTTAACTTGAGCGTACTTTGGGATGACATTATTATCCAGACATTGTTTATTAAACCATATTTTACTTAAAACCCTCTTCAATTTAACTTTTAACTTAAGATATTTAAAAACTTTACTTACCTTATTGTTGTCGTTTATTACCTCATTGTTGTTGTCCATTACCTGTAGTCGATTGCACATCTTAACAGACGTTTAATGAAGAAATTTGTGTTAGTGGTTGAAATCACAATCAGAATCATCAATATTGCACACCACTATATAAAAATTATTCCGATTAGAGCTTTCAAGCTTCACAGCTCATCGTCAGATCAGGAATAGACAGAAAATATGTAATACCCAACCCTTCACCCCTCACCCCCACCCTGCTCACCCACAACAAACTAAAAATTAATGACCCTTTCCCACCCCCTAAACTCTGTCTCACCATCTGTACAGTTACATATTTTTCTAGTAAATTCCTTGTGTTTCAGTGTGTGTGTGTGTGTGTGTGTGTGTGTGTGTGTGTGTGTGTGTGTGTGTGTGTGTGTGTGTGTGTGTGTGTGTGTGTGTGTGTGTGTGTGTGTGTGTGTGCATCCTTTTAAACTACCCTCTTCCTCTCCACACACGTGGGTCAGTCACACACCCTTATTTTAAAACAACAAATTAGTACTATAAAATATAATTCTTAATCTTATTTATCTGCCCTCTCTCATTTACTTCTTAATCATGTTATAAAATATTTCTTCATTATCAAATTTAATTTTAATATTAATTAAATTGTCTAACCCTTTTTCTCTTTCTTTCAATATTTCTAACTCCTCTCTAAGCTTCCTTTCAACTGTGTTATTTACTACTTTTACAATTTCGTATTCTTCCAAAGGATTAACAAACTTGTGGTTGTCTTCTATAAAATGTCTTGCATATAACGAATTGGTTGTTCTATTACCTTCTCCACGTTTGTGGTCAGACAACCTGCATGCGAATTTTCGTCCTGTCTCCCCTAGGTACACTTTGTTGCAGTCTTTACATTTTAATTTATAAATTCCGCTTTTCTGTAATACTGGAATTTTTTCTATATTCTTATTCCTTATCTTATCAAATACGTTTCACATTTTTTAATAGCTATATCTACTCCATATTTATTAAAACATTTTATAATTTTTCTAGTATGTGAACCTATGTATGTCAATGACCCTGCATAATTCTTTTGTTCTGGTTCTATTTTAGCTTGTTGTATGTTGACCCTTTTCATAACTTTATCCACTATGTTGGTGCTATAATTATTATTCCTTACAATTCCCTTTATCGTTTTTAACTCCCTATCTTTTGATTTGGTCTCTTTTGAACACTTCTGAGCTCTGTAACAAAAGGAATTGATTGCCGCCATTTTATATCTGTATGGGTGGTACGACTCTCTTGGTATAATTATATCAGAATACGACTCTTTCCTAAATATCCCAAACTGTAGTTTCTCATTATCTTTAATTTCTATGTTTAAATCTAAGTAATTTATTTGCTTACCTCCTATCTCTTCCTTAAATTGTAAGTTTTTATCCTTATTATTTACCTCCTTTATAAACTCATGCACTTCTTCTATGCTTCCTTCCCAAACTACTAATACATCATCAACGTATCTAGACCATAATTTTATATTGTCTTTATACTTAGTGGAAGTTATTAATTGCTTTTCAAAATCATTCATGTATATTTCAGCAAGAATAGGGGATAATGAAGACCCCATAGGTAAACCTTTTTTCTGTATATAAAACTTGTTATTAAACCTAAAATAGTTCTGATTTACACATTCTTTAATTACTTTCATCAACTGCTTTTTATACCTGTATTCTCCCATATTATTATCGTTTATTAACTTAATAACTTTATTTACTGTGATATTAGTAAACATGTCCTTAACATCCAGTGATATCAATTTTGTATTTACATTAATGCTAATATTTTCTAATTTTTCTATCAATTTTATATTATTCTCTATGTTGTATTTTGTCCCAAATTCATATTTCTCTTTCAGTACTCTGCTAACTTCCTTTGATAATTTATAAATAGGTGCATTAATAAAAGAAACATTCGGTCTAATTGGTTTTCCTTCTTTATGTATCTTAACCTGACTTTTAAAAGTTGGTGCTGTTGGATTACTTTCCAATAAATACTTTTTCTTATTTTCTTCTATAAATGTTATCTGTTTCATCATTTGTTTTATCCTTGACTGGTACTTACTTGTATAATCATACTTTATTTCCTCGTATGGTCCTTCCCTTATAAATTCTTCCGTTTTCTTTATGTATTCTTCCTTTCTCATTAGTACCATTGTATTTCCTTTATCCGCCTTCGTAACTATAATATCATTCTTCTTTATTTTATTCTTTAGTTTAGTTACAGTTGCTTTGATTTTTTGTTCATTCTTTGAATTATACAAACTTTTCTTAAATATTTTATCTACTACATTCCCTACTTCCCACCTTATTCTTTTTTTATCATTTTCATTTCCTAGTTTTTGTATTATGCTTTTGCATTCAATAATCGTTTTTTCTTGATTTAATTCTTGTGGCGGTGCGTATTTTAAGCCTTTCGCTAACATTTCTTTTTCTTCTGTATTGAAATTTACCTCTGTAAGGTTTATTACTCTTTTTTCATAGTTATTCTTGGAGAGGTGTTCCTTTTTTACTTCGTTCTTTCGTATTCATTTATTTAACTTATCTACCATTTTTTTAATTTTTCTTTTCCAATTTCTTTTCTATGTACCCCAAACCAAAATTATATAATATTTCTTCTAACTCTACATACGAGTATATTCTTAATAATTCTATGTGTCTGTCATATAATTCCCTATTATATCTATTGATTAAGCCGTAGAGTGACCTTATTTCCAGTTTTATCCACAACTTCTCGCTTTGTTCTTTTACTTTTTTGGCTACACTGTTCTTATTTTTAATTTTAACTTGAGCGTACTTTGGGATGACATTATTATCCAGACATTGTTTATTAAACCATATTTTACTTAAAACCCTCTTCAATTTAACTTTTAACTTAAGATATTTAAAAACTTTACTTACCTTATTGTTGTCGTTTATTACCTCATTGTTGTTGTCCATTACCTGTAGTCGATTGCACATCTTAACAGACGTTTAATGAAGAAATTTGTGTTAGTGGTTGAAATCACAATCAGAATCATCAATATTGCACACCACTATATAAAAATTATTCCGATTAGCGCTTTCAAGCTTCACAGCTCATCGTCAGATCAGGAATAGACAGAAAATATGTAATACCCAACCCTTCACCCCTCTCCCCCACCCTGCTCACCCACAACAAACTAAAAATTAATGACCCTTCCCCACCCCCTAAACTCTGTCTCACCATCTGTACAGTTACATATTTTTCTAGTAAATTCCTTGTGTTTCAGTGTGTGTGTGTGTGTGTGTGTGTGTGTGTGTGTGTGTGTGTGTGTGTTTGTGTGTGTGTGCATCCTTTTAAACTACCCTCTTCCTCTCCACACATGTGGGTCAGTCACACACCCTTATTTTAAAACAACAAATTAGTACTATAAAATATAATTCTTAATCTTATCTATCTGCCCTCTCTCATTTACTTCTTAATCATGTTATAAAATATTTCTTCATTATCAAATTTAATTTTAATATTAATTAAATTGTCTAACCCTTTTTCTCTTTCTTTCAATATTTCTAACTCCTCTCTAAGCTTCCTTTCAACTGTGTTATTTACTACTTTTACAATTTCGTATTCTTCCAAAGGATTAACAAACTTGTGGTTGTCTTCTATAAAATGTCTTGCATATAACGAATTGGTTGTTCTATTACCTTCTCCACGTTTGTGGTCAGACAACCTGCATGCGAATTTTCGTCCTGTCTCCCCTAGGTACACTTTGTTGCAGTCTTTACATTTTAATTTATAAATTCCGCTTTTCTGTAATACTGGAATTTTTTCTATATTCTTATTCCTTATCTTATCAAATACCGTTTCACATTTCTTAATAGCTATATCTACTCCATATTTATTAAAACATTTTATAATTTTTCTAGTATGTGAACCTATGTATGTCAATGACCCTGCATAATTCTTTTGTTCTGGTTCTATTTTAGCTTTTTGTATGTTGACCCTTTTCATAACTTTATCCACTATGTTGGTGCTATAATTATTATTCCTTACAATTCCCTTTATCGTTTTTAACTCCCTATCTTTTGATTTGGTCTCTTTTGAACACTTCTGAGCTCTGTAACAAAAGGAATTGATTGCCGCCATTTTATATCTGTATGGGTGGTACGACTCTCTTGGTATAATTATATCAGAATACGACTCTTTCCTAAATATCCCAAACTGTAGTTTCTCATTATCTTTAATTTCTATGTTTAAATCTAAGTAATTTATTTGCTTACCTTCTATCTCTTCCTTAAATTGTAAGTTTTTATCCTTATTATTTACCTCCTTTATAAACTCATGCACTTCTTCTATGCTTCCTTCCCAAACTACTAATACATCATCAACGTATCTAGACCATAATTTTATATTGTCTTTATACTTAGTGGAAGTTATTAATTGCTTTTCAAAATCATTCATGTATATTTCAGCAAGAATAGGGGATAATGAAGACCCCATAGGTAAACCTTTTTTCTGTATATAAAACTTGTTATTAAACCTAAAATAGTTCTGATTTACACATTCTTTAATTACTTTCATCAACTGCTTTTTATACCTGTATTCTCCCATATTATTATCGTTTATTAACTTAATAACTTTATTTACTGTGATATTAGTAAACATGTCCTTAACATCCAGTGATATCAATTTTGTATTTACATTAATGCTAATATTTTCTAATTTTTCTATCAATTTTATATTATTCTCTATGTTGTATTTTGTCCCAAATTCATATTTCTCTTTCAGTACTCTGCTAACTTCCTTTGATAATTTATAAATAGGTGCATTAATAAAAGAAACATTCGGTCTAATTGGTTTTCCTTCTTTATGTATCTTAACCTGACTTTTAAAAGTTGGTGCTGTTGGATTACTTTCCAATAAATACTTTTTCTTATTTTCTTCTATAAATGTTATCTGTTTCATCATTTGTTTTATCCTTGACTGGTACTTACTTGTATAATCATACTTTATTTCCTCGTATGGTCCTTCCCTTATAAATTCTTCCGTTTTCTTTATGTATTCTTCTTTTCTCATTAGTACCATTGTATTTCCTTTATCCGCCTTCGTAACTATAATATCATTCTTCTTTATTTTATTCTTTAGTTTAGTTACAGTTGCTTTGATTTTTTGTTCATTCTTTGAATTATACAAACTTTTCTTAAATATTTTATCTACTACATTCCCTACTTCCCACCTTATTCTTTTTTTATCATTTTCATTTCCTAGTTTTTGTATTATGCTTTTGCATTCAATAATCGTTTTTTCTTGATTTAATTCTGGTGGCGGTGCGTATTTTAAGCCTTTCGCTAACATTTCTTTTTCTTCTGTATTGAAATTTACCTCTGTAAGGTTTATTACTCTTTTTTCATAGTTATTCTTGGAGAGGTGTTCCTTTTTTACTTCGTTCTTTCGTATTCATTTATTTAACTTATCTACCATTTTTTTAATTTTTCTTTTCCAATTTCTTTTCTATGTACCCCAAACCAAAATTATATAATATTTCTTCTAACTCTACATACGAGTATATTCTTAATAATTCTATGTGTCTGTCATATAATTCCCTATTATATCTATTGATTAAGCCGTAGAGTGACCTTATTTCCAGTTTTATCCACAACTTCTCGCTTTGTTCTTTTACTTTTTTGGCTACACTGTTCTTATTTTTAATTTTAACTTGAGCGTACTTTGGGATGACATTATTATCCAGACATTGTTTATTAAACCATATTTTACTTAAAACCCTCTTCAATTTAACTTTTAACTTAAGATATTTAAAAACTTTACTTACCTTATTGTTGTCGTTTATTACCTCATTGTTGTTGTCCATTACCTGTAGTCGATTGCACATCTTAACAGACGTTTAATGAAGAAATTTGTGTTAGTGGTTGAAATCACAATCAGAATCATCAATATTGCACACCACTATATAAAAATTATTCCGATTAGCGCTTTCAAGCTTCACAGCTCATCGTCAGATCAGGAATAGACAGAAAATATGTAATACCCAACCCTTCACCCCTCACCCCCACCCTGCTCACCCACAACAAACTAAAAATTAATGACCCTTCCCCATCCCCTAAACTCTGTCTCACCATCTGTACAGTTACATATTTTTCTAGTAAATTCCTTGTGTTTCAGTGTGTGTGTGTGTGTGTGTGTGTGTGTGTGTGTGTGTGTGTGTGTGTGTGTGTGTGTGTGTGTGTGTGTGTGTGTTTGTGTGTGTGTGCATCCTTTTAAACTACCCTCTTCCTCTCCACACACGTGGGTCAGTCACACACCCTTATTTTAAAACAACAAATTAGTACTATAAAATATAATTCTTAATCTTATCTATCTGCCCTCTCTCATTTACTTCTTAATCATGTTATAAAATATTTCTTCATTATCAAATTTAATTTTAATATTAATTAAACTGTCTAACCCTTTTTCTCTTTCTTTCAATATTTCTAACTCCTCTCTAAGCTTCCTTTCAACTGTGTTATTTACTACTTTTACAATTTCGTATTCTTCCAAAGGATTAACAAACTTGTGGTTGTCTTCTATAAAATGTCTTGCATATAACGAATTGGTTGTTCTATTACCTTCTCCACGTTTGTGGTCAGACAACCTGCATGCGAATTTTCGTCCTGTCTCCCCTAGGTACACTTTGTTGCAGTCTTTACATTTTAATTTATAAATTCCGCTTTTCTGCAATACTGGAATTTTTTCTATATTCTTATTCCTTATCTTATCAAATACCGTTTCACATTTTTTAATAGCTATATCTACTCCATATTTATTAAAACATTTTATAATTTTTCTAGTATGTGAACCTATGTATGTCAATGACCCTGCATAATTCTTTTGTTCTGGTTCTATTTTAGCTTTTTGTATGTTGACCCTTTTCATAACTTTATCCACTATGTTGGTGCTATAATTATTATTCCTTACAATTCCCTTTATCGTTTTTAACTCCCTATCTTTTGATTTGGTCTCTTTTGAACACTTCTGAGCTCTGTAACAAAAGGAATTGATTGCCGCCATTTTATATCTGTATGGGTGGTACGACTCTCTTGGTATAATTATATCAGAATACGACTCTTTCCTAAATATCCCAAACTGTAGTTTCTCATTATCTTTAATTTCTATGTTTAAATCTAAGTAATTTATTTGCTTACCTCCTATCTCTTCCTTAAATTGTAAGTTTTTATCCTTATTATTTACCTCCTTTATAAACTCATGCACTTCTTCTATGCTTCCTTCCCAAACTACTAATACATCATCAACGTATCTAGACCATAATTTTATATTGTCTTTATACTTAGTGGAAGTTATTAATTGCTTTTCAAAATCATTCATGTATATTTCAGCAAGAATAGGGGATAATGAAGACCCCATAGGTAAACCTTTTTTCTGTATATAAAACTTGTTATTAAACCTAAAATAGTTCTGATTTACACATTCTTTAATTACTTTCATCAACTGCTTTTTATACCTGTATTCTCCCATATTATTATCGTTTATTAACTTAATAACTTTATTTACTGTGATATTAGTAAACATGTCCTTAACATCCAGTGATATCAATTTTGTATTTACATTAATGCTAATATTTTCTAATTTTTCTATCAATTTTATATTATTCTCTATGTTGTATTTTGTCCCAAATTCATATTTCTCTTTCAGTACTCTGCTAACTTCCTTTGATAATTTATAAATAGGTGCATTAATAAAAGAAACATTCGGTCTAATTGGTTTTCCTTCTTTATGTATCTTAACCTGACTTTTAAAAGTTGGTGCTGTTGGATTACTTTCCAATAAATACTTTTTCTTATTTTCTTCTATAAATGTTATCTGTTTCATCATTTGTTTTATCCTTGACTGGTACTTACTTGTATAATCATACTTTATTTCCTCGTATGGTCCTTCCCTTATAAATTCTTCCGTTTTCTTTATGTATTCTTCTTTTCTCATTAGTACCATTGTATTTCCTTTATCCGCCTTCGTAACTATAATATCATTCTTCTTTATTTTATTCTTTAGTTTAGTTACAGTTGCTTTGATTTTTTGTTCATTCTTTGAATTATACAAACTTTTCTTAAATATTTTATCTACTACATTCCCTACTTCCCACCTTATTCTTTTTTTATCATTTTCATTTCCTAGTTTTTGTATTATGCTTTTGCATTCAATAATCGTTTTTTCTTGATTTAATTCTGGTGGCGGTGCGTATTTTAAGCCTTTCGCTAACATTTCTTTTTCTTCTGTATTGAAATTTACCTCTGTAAGGTTTATTACTCTTTTTTCATAGTTATTCTTGGAGAGGTGTTCCTTTTTTACTTCGTTCTTTCGTATTCATTTATTTAACTTATCTACCATTTTTTTAATTTTTCTTTTCCAATTTCTTTTCTATGTACCCCAAACCAAAATTATATAATATTTCTTCTAACTCTACATACGAGTATATTCTTAATAATTCTATGTGTCTGTCATATAATTCCCTATTATATCTATTGATTAAGCCGTAGAGTGACCTTATTTCCAGTTTTATCCACAACTTCTCGCTTTGTTCTTTTACTTTTTTGGCTACACTGTTCTTATTTTTAATTTTAACTTGAGCGTACTTTGGGATGACATTATTATCCAGACATTGTTTATTAAACCATATTTTACTTAAAACCCTCTTCAATTTAACTTTTAACTTAAGATATTTAAAAACTTTACTTACCTTATTGTTGTCGTTTATTACCTCATTGTTGTTGTCCATTACCTGTAGTCGATTGCACATCTTAACAGACGTTTAATGAAGAAATTTGTGTTAGTGGTTGAAATCACAATCAGAATCATCAATATTGCACACCACTATATAAAAATTATTCCGATTAGCGCTTTCAAGCTTCACAGCTCATCGTCAGATCAGGAATAGACAGAAAATATGTAATACCCAACCCTTCACCCCTCACCCCCACCCTGCTCACCCACAACAAACTAAAAATTAATGACCCTTCCCCATCCCCTAAACTCTGTCTCACCATCTGTACAGTTACATATTTTTCTAGTAAATTCCTTGTGTTTCAGTGTGTGTGTGTGTGTGTGTGTGTGTGTTTGTGTGTGTGTGCATCCTTTTAAACTACCCTCTTCCTCTCCACACACGTGGGTCAGTCACACACCCTTATTTTAAAACAACAAATTAGTACTATAAAATATAATTCTTAATCTTATCTATCTGCCCTCTCTCATTTACTTCTTAATCATGTTATAAAATATTTCTTCATTATCAAATTTAATTTTAATATTAATTAAATTGTCTAACCCTTTTTCTCTTTCTTTCAATATTTCTAACTCCTCTCTAAGCTTCCTTTCAACTGTGTTATTTACTACTTTTACAATTTCGTATTCTTCCAAAGGATTAACAAACTTGTGGTTGTCTTCTATGAAATGTCTTGCATATAACGAATTGGTTGTTCTATTACCTTCTCCACGTTTGTGGTCAGACAACCTGCATGCCAATTTTCGTCCTGTCTCCCCTAGGTACACTTTGTTGCAGTCTTTACATTTTAATTTATAAATTCCGCTTTTCTGTAATACTGGAATTTTTTCTATATTCTTATTCCTTATCTTATCAAATACCGTTTCACATTTTTTAATAGCTATATCTACTCCATATTTATTAAAACATTTTATAATTTTTCTAGTATGTGAACCTATGTATGTCAATGACCCTGCATAATTCTTTTGTTCTGGTTCCATTTTAGCTTTT
This sequence comes from Magicicada septendecula, assembly GCA_034769895.1. NCBI lineage: Eukaryota > Metazoa > Arthropoda > Insecta > Hemiptera > Cicadidae > Magicicada > Magicicada septendecula. Next base: position 296,105,919 of record CM068373.1, on the reverse strand, counting down.
TGTATGTTGACCCTTTTCATAACTTTATCCACTATGTTGGTGCTATAATTATTATTCCTTACAATTCCCTTTATCGTTTTTAACTCCCTATCTTTTGATTTGGTCTCTTTTAAACACTTCTGAGCTCTGTAACAAAAGGAATTGATTGCCGCCATTTTATATCTGTATGGGTGGTACGACTCTCTTGGTATAATTATATCAGAATACGACTCTTTCCTAAATATCCCAAACTGTAGTTTCTCATTATCTTTAATTTCTATGTTTAAATCTAAGTAATTTATTTGCTTACCTCCTATCTCTTCCTTAAATTGTAAGTTTTTATCCTTATTATTTACCTCCTTTATAAACTCATGCACTTCTTCTATGCTTCCTTCCCAAACTACTCATACATCATCAACGTATCTAGACCATAATTTTATATTGTCTTTATACTTAGTGGAAGTTATTAATTGCTTTTCGAAATCATTCATGTATATTTCAGCAAGAATAGGGGATAATGAAGACCCCATAGGTAAACCTTTTTTCTGTATATAAAACTTGTTATTAAACCTAAAATAGTTCTGATTTACACATTCTTTAATTACTTTCATCAACTGCTTTTTATACCTGTATTCTCCCATATTATTATCGTTTATTAACTTAATAACTTTATTTACTGTGATATTAGTAAACATGTCCTTAACATCCAGTGATATCAATTTTGTATTTACATTAATGCTAATATTTTCTAATTTTTCTATCAATTTTATATTATTCTCTATGTTGTATTTTGTCCCAAATTCATATTTCTCTTTCAGTACTCTGCTAACTTCCTTTGATAAATTATAAATAGGCGCATTAATAAAAGAAACAATCGGTCTAATTGGTTTTCCTTCTTTATGTATCTTAACCTGACTTTTAAAAGTTGGTGCTGTTGGATTACTTTCCAATAAATACTTTTTCTTATTTTCTTCTATAAATGTTATCTGTTTCATCATTTGTTTTATCCTTGACTGGTACTTACTTGTATAATCATACTTTATTTCCTCGTATGGTCCTTCCCTTATAAATTCTTCCGTTTTCTTTATGTATTCTTCCTTTCTCATTAGTACCATTGTATTTCCTTTATCCGCCTTCGTAACTATAATATTATTCTTCTTTATTTTATTCTGTAGTTTAGTTACAGTTGCTTTGATTTTTTGTTCATTCTTTGAATTATACAAACTTTTCTTAAATATTTTATCTACTACATTCCCTACTTCCCACCTTATTCTTTTTTTATCATTTTCATTTCCTAGTTTTTGTATTATGCTTTTGCATTCAATAATCGTTTTTTCTTGATTTAATTCTTGTGGCGGTGCGTATTTTAAGCCTTTCGCTAACATTTCTTTTTCTTCTGTATTGAAATTTGCCTCTGTAAGGTTTATTACTCTTTTTTCATAGTTATTCTTGGAGAGGTGTTCCTTTTTTACTTCGTTCTTTCGTATTCATTTATTTAACTTATCTACCATTTTTTTAATTTTTCTTTTCCAATTTCTTTTCTATGTACCCCAAACCAAAATTATATAATATTTCTTCTAACTCTACATACGAGTATATTCTTAATAATTCTATGTGTCTGTCATATAATTCCCTATTATATCTATTGATTAAGCCGTAGAGTGACCTTATTTCCAGTTTTATCCACAACTTCTCGCTTTGTTCTTTTACTTTTTTGGCTACACTGTTCTTATTTTTAATTTTAACTTGAGCGTACTTTGGGATGACATTATTATCCAGACATTGTTTATTAAACCATATTTTACTTAAAACCCTCTTCAATTTAACTTTTAACTTAAGATATTTAAAAACTTTACTTACCTTATTGTTGTCGTTTATTACCTCATTGTTGTTGTCCATTACCTGTAGTCGATTGCACATCTTAACAGACGTTTAATGAAGAAATTTGTGTTAGTGGTTGAAATCACAATCAGAATGATCAATATTGCACACCACTATATAAAAATTATTCCGATTAGCGCTTTCAAGCTTCACAGCTCATCGTCAGATCAGGAATAGACAGAAAATATGTAATACCCAACCCTTCACCCCTCTACCCCACCCTGCTCACCCACAAAAAACTAAAAATTAATGACCCTTCCCCACCACCTAAACTCTGTCTCACCATCTGTACAGTTACATATTTTTCTAGTAAATTCCTTGTGTTTCAGTGTGTGTGTGTGTGTGTGTGTGTGTGTTTGTGTGTGTGTGCATCCTTTTAAACTACCCTCTTCCTCTCCACACACGTGGGTCAGTCACACACCCTTATTTTAAAACAACAAATTAGTACTATAAAATATAATTCTTAATCTTATCTATCTGCCCTCTCTCATTTACTTCTTAATCATGTTATAAAATATTTCTTCATTATCAAATTTAATTTTAATATTAATTAAATTGTCTAACCCTTTTTCTCTTTCTTTCAATATTTCTAACTCCTCTCTAAGCTTCCTTTCAACTGTGTTATTTACTACTTTTACAATTTCGTATTCTTCCAAAGGATTAACAAACTTGTGGTTGTCTTCTATGAAATGTCTTGCATATAACGAATTGGTTGTTCTATTACCTTCTCCACGTTTGTGGTCAGACAACCTGCATGCCAATTTTCGTCCTGTCTCCCCTAGGTACACTTTGTTGCAGTCTTTACATTTTAATTTATAAATTCCGCTTTTCTGTAATACTGGAATTTTTTCTATATTCTTATTCCTTATCTTATCAAATACCGTTTCACATTTTTTAATAGCTATATCTACTCCATATTTATTAAAACATTTTATAATTTTTCTAGTATGTGAACCTATGTATGTCAATGACCCTGCATAATTCTTTTGTTCTGGTTCCATTTTAGCTTTTTGTATGTTGAGCCTTTTCATAACTTTATCCACTATGTTGGTGCTATAATTATTATTCCTTACAATTCCCTTTATCGTTTTTAACTCCCTATCTTTTGATTTGGTCTCTTTTAAACACTTCTGAGCTCTGTAACAAAAGGAATTGATTGCCGCCATTTTATATCTGTATGGGTGGTACGACTCTCTTGGTATAATTATATCAGAATACGACTCTTTCCTAAATATCCCAAACTGTAGTTTCTCATTATCTTTAATTTCTATGTTTAAATCTAAGTAATTTATTTGCTTACCTCCTATCTCTTCCTTAAATTGTAAGTTTTTATCCTTATTATTTACCTCCTTTATAAACTCATGCACTTCTTCTATGCTTCCTTCCCAAACTACTCATACATCATCAACGTATCTAGACCATAATTTTATATTGTCTTTATACTTAGTGGAAGTTATTAATTGCTTTTCGAAATCATTCATGTATATTTCAGCAAGAATAGGGGATAATGAAGACCCCATAGGTAAACCTTTTTTCTGTATATAAAACTTGTTATTAAACCTAAAATAGTTCTGATTTACACATTCTTTAATTACTTTCATCAACTGCTTTTTATACCTGTATTCTCCCATATTATTATCGTTTATTAACTTAATAACTTTATTTACTGTGATATTAGTAAACATGTCCTTAACATCCAGTGATATCAATTTTGTATTTACATTAATGCTAATATTTTCTAATTTTTCTATCAATTTTATATTATTCTCTATGTTGTATTTTGTCCCAAATTCATATTTCTCTTTCAGTACTCTGCTAACTTCCTTTGTTAAATTATAAATAGGCGCATTAATAAAAGAAACAATCGGTCTAATTGGTTTTCCTTCTTTATGTATCTTAACCTGACTTTTAAAAGTTGGTGCTGTTGGATTACTTTCCAATAAATACTTTTTCTTATTTTCTTCTATAAATGTTATCTGTTTCATCATTTGTTTTATCCTTGACTGGTACTTACTTGTATAATCATACTTTATTTCCTCGTATGGTCCTTCCCTTATAAATTCTTCCGTTTTCTTTATGTATTCTTCCTTTCTCATTAGTACCATTGTATTTCCTTTATCCGCCTTCGTAACTATAATATCATTCTTCTTTATTTTATTCTTTAATTTAGTTACAGTTGCTTTGATTTTTTGTTCATTCTTTGAATTATACAAACTTTTCTTAAATATTTTATCTACTACATTCCCTACTTCCCACCTTATTCTTTTTCTATCATTTTCATTTCCTAGTTTTTGTATTATGCTTTTGCATTCAATAATCGTTTTTTCTTGTTTTAATTCTGGTGGCGGTGCGTATTTTAAGCCTTTCGCTAACATTTCTTTTTCTTCCGTATTGAAATTTACCTCTGTAAGGTTTATTACTCTTTTTTCATAGTTATTCTTAGAGAGGTGTTCCTTTTTTACTTCGTTCTTTCGTATTCATTTATTTAACTTATCTACCATTTTTTTAATTTTTCTTTTCCAATTTCTTTTCTATGTACCCCAAACCAAAATTATATAATATTTCTTCTAACTCTACATACGAGTATATTCTTAATAATTCTATGTGTCTGTCATATAATTCCCTATTATATCTATTGATTAAGCCGTAGAGTGACCTTATTTCCAGTTTTATCCACAACTTCTCGCTTTGTTCTTTTACTTTTTTGGCTACACTGTTCTTATTTTTAATTTTAACTTGAGCGTACTTTGGGATGACATTATTATCCAGACATTGTTTATTAAACCATATTTTACTTAAAACCCTCTTCAATTTAACTTTTAACTTAAGATATTTAAAAACTTTACTTACCTTATTGTTGTCGTTTATTACCTCATTGTTGTTGTCCATTACCTGTAGTCGATTGCACATCTTAACAGACGTTTAATGAAGAAATTTGTGTTAGTGGTTGAAATCACAATCAGAATGATCAATATTGCACACCACTATATAAAAATTATTCCGATTAGCGCTTTCAAGCTTCACAGCTCATCATCAGATCAGGAATAGACAGAAAATATGTAATACCCAACCCTTCACCCCTCTACCCCACCCTGCTCACCCACAAAAAACTAAAAATTAATGACCCTTCCCCACCACCTAAACTCTGTCTCACCATCTGTACAGTTACATATTTTTCTAGTAAATTCCTTGTGTGTGTGTGTGTGTGTGTGTGTGTGTGTGTGTGTGTGTGTGTGTGTGTGTGTGTGTGTGTGTATGTGCATCCTTTTAAACTACCCTCTTCCTCTCCACACACGTGGGTCAGTCACACACCCTTATTTTAAAACAACAAATTAGTACTATAAAATATAATTCTTAATCTTATCTATCTGCCCTCTCTCATTTACTTCTTAATCATGTTATAAAATATTTCTTCATTATCAAATTTAATTTTAATATTAATTAAATTGTCTAACCCTTTTTCTCTTTCTTTCAATATTTCTAACTCCTCTCTAAGCTTCCTTTCAACTGTGTTATTTACTACTTTTACAATTTCGTATTCTTCCAAAGGATTAACAAACTTGTGGTTGTCTTCTATGAAATGTCTTGCATATAACGAATTGGTTGTTCTATTACCTTCTCCACGTTTGTGGTCAGACAACCTGCATGCGAATTTTCATCCTGTCTCCCCTAGGTACACTTTGTTGCAGTCTTTACATTTTAATTTATAAATTCTGCTTTTCTGTAATACTGGAATTTTTTCTATATTCTTATTCCTTATCTTATCAAATACCGTTTCACATTTTTAAATAGCTATATCTACTCCATATTTATTAAAACATTTTATAATTTTTCTAGTATGTGAACCTATGTATGTCAATGACCCTGCATAATTCTTTTGTTCTGGTTCTATTTTAGCTTTTTGTATGTTGACCCTTTTCATAACTTTATCCACTATGTTGGTGCTATAATTATTATTCCTTACAATTCCCTTTATCGTTTTTAACTCCCTATCTTTTGATTTGGTCTCTTTTAAACACTTCTGAGCTCTGTAACAAAAGGAATTGATTGCCGCCATTTTATATCTGTATGGGTGGTACGACTCTCTTGGTATAATTATATCAGAATACGACTTTCCTAAATATCCCAAACTGTAGTTTCTCATTATCTTTAATTTCTATGTTTAAATCTAAGTAATTTATTTGCTTACCTCCTATCTCTTCCTTAAATTGTAAGTTTTTATCCTTATTATTTACCTCCTTTATAAACTCATGCACTTCTTCTATGCTTCCTTCCCAAACTACTAATACATCATCAACGTATCTAGACCATAATTTTATATTGTCTTTATACTTAGTGGAAGTTATTAATTGCTTTTCAAAATCATTCATGTATATTTCAGCAAGAATAGGGGATAATGAAGACCCCATAGGTAAACCTTTTTTCTGTATATAAAACTTGTTATTAAACCTAAAATAGTTCTGATTTACACATTCTTTAATTACTTTCATCAACTGCTTTTTATACCTGTATTCTCCCATATTATTATCGTCTATTAACTTAATAACTTTATTTACTGTGATATTAATAAACATGTCCTTAACATCCAGTGATATCAATTTTGTATTTACATTAATGCTAATATTTTCTAATTTTTCTATCAATTTTATATTATTCTCTATGTTGTATTTTGTCCCAAATTCATATTTCTCTTTCAGTACTCTGCTAACTTCCTTTGATAATTTATAAATAGGTGCATTAATAAAAGAAACAATCGGTCTAATTGGTTTTCCTTCTTTATGTATCTTAACCTGACTTTTAAAAGTTGGTGCTGTTGGATTACTTTCCAATAAATACTTTTTCTTATTTTCTTCTATAAATGTTATCTGTTTCATCATTTGTTTTATCCTTGACTGGTACTTGCTTGTATAATCATACTTTATTTCCTCGTATGGTCCTTCCCTTATAAATTCTTCCGTTTTCTTTATGTATTCTTCCTTTCTCATTAGTACCATTGTATTTCCTTTATCCGCCTTCGTAACTATAATATCATTCTTCTTTATTTTATTCTTTAGTTTAGTTACAGTTGCTTTGATTTTTTGTTCATTCTTTGAATTATACAAACTTTTCTTAAATATTTTATCTACTACATTCCCTACTTCCCACCTTATTCTTTTTTTATCATTTTCATTTCCTAGTTTTTGTATTATGCTTTCGCATTCAATAATCGTTTTTTCTTGATTTAATTCTGGTGGCGGTGCGTATTTTAAGCCTTTCGCTAACATTTCTTTTTCTTCCGTATTGATATTTACCTATGTAAGGTTTATTACTCTTTTTTCATAGTTATTCTTAGAGAGGTGTTCCTTTTTTACTTCGTTCTTTCGTATTCATTTATTTAACTTATCTACCATTTTTTTTATTTTTCTTTTCCAATTTCTTTTCTATGTACCCCAAACCAAAATTATATAATATTTCTTCTAACTCTACATACGAGTATATTCTTAATAATTCTATGTGTCTGTCATATAATTCCCTATTATATCTATTGATTAAGCCGTAAAGTGGCCTTATTTCCATTTTTATCCGCAACTTCTCGCTTTGTTCTTTTACTTTTTTGGCTACACTGTTCTTATTTTTAATTTTAACTTGAGCGTACTTTGGGATGACATTATTATCCAGACATTGTTTATTAAACCATATTTTACTTAAAACCCTCTTCAATTTAACTTTTATCTTAAGACATATAAAAACTTTACTTACCTTATTGTTGTCGTTTATTACCTCATTGTTGTTGTCCATTAAACGTCTGTTAAGATGTGCAATCGACTACAGGTAATGGACAACAACAATGAGGTAATAAACGACAACAATAAGGTAAGTAAAGTTTTTAAATATCTTAAGTTAAAAGTTAAATTGAAGAGGGTTTTAAGTAAAATATGGTTTAATAAACAATGTCTGGATAATAATGTCATCCCAAAGTACGCTCAAGTTAAAATTAAAAATAAGAACATTGTAGCCAAAAAAGTAAAAGAACAAAGCGAGAAGTTGTGGATAAAACTGGAAATAAGGTGACTCTACGGCTTAATCAATAGATATAATAGGGAATTATATGACAGACACATAGAATTATTAAGAATATACTCGTATGTAGAGTTAGAAGAAATATTATATAATTTTGGTTTGGGGTACATAGAAAAGAAATTGGAAAAGAAAAATTAAAAAAATGGTAGATAAGTTAAATAAATGAATACGAAAGAACGAAGTAAAAAAGGATCACCTCTCTAAGAATAACTATGAAAAAAGAGTAATAAACCTTACAGAGGTAAATTTCAATAAGGAAGAAAAAGAAATGTTAGCGAAAGGCTTAAAATACGCACCGCCACCAGAATTAAATCAAGAAAAAACGATTATTGAATGCGAAAGCATAATACAAAAACTAGGAAATGAAAATGATAAAAAAAGAATAAGGTGGGAAGTAGGGAATGTAGTAGATAAAATATTTAAAAAAAGTTTGTATAATTCAAAGAATGAACAAAAAATCAAAGCAACTGTAACTAAACTAAAGAATAAAATAAAGAAGAATGATATTATAGTTACGAAGGCGGATAAAGGAAATACAATGGTACTAATGAGAAAGGAAGAATACATAAAGAAAACGGAAGAATTTATAAGGGAATGACCATACGAAGAAATAAAGTATGATTATACAAGTAAGTACCAGTCAAGGATAAAACAAATGATGAAACAGATAACATTTATAGAAGAAAATAAGAAAAAGTATTTATTGGAAAGTAATCCAACAGCACCAACTTTTAAAAGTCAGGTTAAGATACATAAAGAAGGAAAACCAATTAGACCGATTGTTTCTTTTATTAATGCACCTATTTATAAATTATCAAAGGAAGTTAGCAGAGTACTGAAAGAGAAATATGAATTTGGGACAAAATACAACATAGCGAATAATATAAAATTGATAGAAAAATTAGAAAATATTAGCATTAATGTAAATACAAAATTGATATCACTGGATGTTAAGGACATGTTTACTAATATCACAGTAAATAAAGTTATTAAGTTAATAAACGATAATAATATGGGAGAATACAGGTATAAAAAGCAGTTGATGAAAGTAATTAAAGAATGTGTAAATCAGAACTATTTTAGTTTTAATAACAAGTTTTATATACAGAAAAAAGGTTTACCTATGGGGTCTTCATTATCCCCTATTCTTGCTGAAATATACATGAATGATTTTGAAAAGCAATTAATAACTTCCACTAAGTATAAAGACAATATAAAATTATGGTCTAGATACGTTGATGATGTATGAGTAGTTTGGGAAGGAAGCATAGAAGAAGTGCATGAGTTTATAAAGGAGGTAAATAATAAGGATAAAAACTTACAATTTAAGGAAGAGATAGGAGGTAAGCAAATAAATTACTTAGATTTAAACATAGAAATTAAAGATAATGAGAAACTACAGTTTGGGATATTTAGGAAAGAGTCGTATTCTGATATAATTATACCAAGAGAGTCGTACCACCCATACAGATATAAAATGGCGGCAATCAATTCCTTTTGTTACAGAGCTCAGAAGTGTTTAAAAGAGACCAAATCAAAAGATAGGGAGTTAAAAACGATAAAGGGAATTGTAAGGAATAATAATTATAGCACCAACATAGTGGATAAAGTTATGAAAAGGGTCAACATACAAAAAGCTAAAATAGAACCAGAACAAAAGAATTATGCAGGGTCATTGACATACATAGGTTCACATACTAGAAAAATTATAAAATGTTTTAATAAATATGGAGTAGATATAGCTATTAAAAAATGTGAAACGGTATTTGATAAGATAAGGAATAAGAATATAGAAAAAATTCCAGTATTACAGAAAAGCGGAATTTATAAATTAAAATGTAAAGACTGCAACAAAGTGTACCTAGGGGAGACAGGACGAAAATTCGCATGCAGGTTGTCTGACCACAAACGTGGAGAAGGTAATAGAACAACCAATTCGTTATATGCAAGACGTTTCATAGAAGACAACCACAAGTTTGTTAATCCTTTGGAAGAATACGAAATTGTAAAAGTAGTAAATAACACAGTTGAAAGGAAGCTTAGAGAGGAGTTAGAAATATTGAAAGAAAGAGGAAAAGGGTTAGACAATTTAATTAATATTAAAATTAAATTTGATAATGAAGAAATATTTTATAACATGATTAAGAAGTAAATGAGAGAGGGCAGATAGATAAGATTAAGACTTATATTTTATAGTACTAATTGGTTGTTTTAAAATAAGGGTGTGTGACTGACCCACGTGTGTGGAGAGGAAGAGGGTAGTTTAAAAGGATGCACACACACACACACACACACACACTGAAACACAAGGAATTTACTAGAAAAATATATAACTGTACAGATGGTGAGACAGAGTTTAGGGGGTGGGGAAGGGTCATTAATTTTTAGTTTGTTGTGGGTGAGCATGGTGGGGTAGAGGGGAGAAGGGTTGGGTATTACATATTTTCTGTCTATTCCTGATCTGACGATGAGCTGTGAAGCTTGAAAGCGCTAATCGGAATAATTTTTATATAGTGGTGTGAAATATTGATCATTCTGATTGTGATTTCAACCACTAACACAAATTTCTTCATTAAACGTCTGTTAAGATGTGCAATCGACTACAGGTAATGGACAACAACAATGAGGTAATAATCGACAACAATAAAGTAAGTAAAGTTTTTAAATATCTTAAGTTAAAAGTTAAATTGAAGAGGGTTTTAAGTAAAATATGGTTTAATAAACAATGTCTGGATAATAATGTCATCCCAAAGTACGCTCAAGTTAAAATTAAAAATAAGAACAGTGTAGCCAAAAAAGTAAAAGAACAAAGCGAGAAGTTGTGGATAAAACTGGAAATAAGGTCACTCTACGGCTTAATCAATAGATATAATAGGGAATTATATGACAGACACATAGAATTATTAAGAATATACTCGTATGTAGAGTTAGAAGAAATATTATATAATTTTGGTTTGGGGTACATAGAAAAGAAATTGGAAAAGAAAAATTAAAAAAATGGTAGATAAGTTAAATAAATGAATACGAAAGAACGAAGTAAAAAAGGAACACCTCTCTAAGAATAACTATGAAAAAAGAGTAATAAACCTTACAGAGGTAAATTTCAATACGGAAGAAAAAGAAATGTTAGCGAAAGGCTTAAAATACGCACCGCCACCAGAATTAAATCAAGAAAAAACGATTATTGAATGCAAAAGCATAATACAAAAACTAGGAAATGAAAATGATAGAAAAAGAATAAGGTGGGAAGTAGGGAATGTAGTAGATAAAATGTTTAAGAAAAGTTTGTATAATTCAAAGAATGAACAAAAAATCAAAGCAACTGTAACTAAATTAAAGAATAAAATAAAGAAGAATGATATTATAGTTACGAAGGCGGATAAAGGAAATACAATGGTACTAATGAGAAAGGAAGAATACATAAAGAAAACGGAAGAATTTATAAGGGAAGGACCATACGAGGAAATAAAGTATGATTATACAAGTAAGTACCAGTCAAGGATAAAACAAATGATGAAACAGATAACATTTATAGAAGAAAATAAGAAAAAGTATTTATTGGAAAGTAATCCAACAGCACAAACTTTTAAAAGTCAGGTTAAGATACATAAAGAAGGAAAACCAATTAGACCGATTGTTTCTTTTATTAATGCACCTATTTATAAATTATCAAAGGAAGTTAGCAGAGTACTGAAAGAGAAATATGAATTTGGGACAAAATACAACATAGAGAATAATATAAAATTGATAGAAAAATTAGAAAATATTAGCATTAATGTAAATACAAAATTGATATCACTGGATGTTAAGGACATGTTTATTAATATCACAGTAAATAAAGTTATTAAGTTAATAGACGATAATAATATGGGAGAATACAGGTATAAAAAGCAGTTGATGAATGTAATTAAAGAATGTGTAAATCAGAACTATTTTAGGTTTAATAACAAGTTTTATATACAGAAAAAAGGTTTACCTATGGGGTCTTCATTATCCCCTATTCTTGCTGAAATATACATGAATGATTTTGAAAAGCAATTAATAACTTCCACTAAGTATAAAGACAATATAAAATTATGGTCTAGATACGTTGACGATGTATGAGTAGTTTGGGAAGGAAGCATAGAAGAAGTGCATGAGTTTATAAAGGAGGTAAATAATAAGGATAAAAACTTACAATTTAAGGAAGAGATAGGAGGTAAGCAAATAAATTACTTAGATTTAAACATAGAAATTAAAGATAATGAGAAACTACAGTTTGGGATATTTAGGAAAGAGTCGTATTCTGATATAATTATACCAAGAGAGTCGTACCACCCATACAGATATAAAATGGCGGCAATCAATTCCTTTTGTTACAGAGCTCAGAAGTGTTTAAAAGAGATCAAATCAAAAGATAGGGAGTTAAAAACGATAAAGGGAATTGTAAGGAATAATAATTATAGCACCAACATAGTGGATAAAGTTATGAAAAGGGTCAACATACAAAAAGCTAAAATAGAACCAGAACAAAAGAATTATGCAGGGTCATTGACATACATAGGTTCACATACTAGAAAAATTATAAAATGTTTTAATAAATATGGAGTAGATATAGCTATTAAAAAATGTGAAACGGTATTTGATAAGATAAGGAATAAGAATATAGAAAAAATTCCAGTATTACAGAAAAGCAGAATTTATAAATTAAAATGTAAAGACTGCAACAAAGTGTACCTAGGGGAGACAGGACGAAAATTCGCATGCAGGTTGTCTGACCACAAACGTGGAGAAGGTAATAGAACAACCAATTCGTTATATGCAAGACATTTCATAGAAGACAACCACAAGTTTGTTAATCCTTTGGAAGAATACGAAATTGTAAAAGTAGTAAATAACACAGTTGAAAGGAAGCTTAGAGAGGAGTTAGAAATATTAAAAGAAAGAGAAAAAGGGTTAGACAATTTAATTAATATTAAAATTAAATTTGATAATGAAGAAATATTTTATAACATGATTAAGAAGTAAATGAGAGAGGGCAGATAGATAAGATTAAGAATTATATTTTATAGTACTAATTTGTTGTTTTAAAATAAGGGTGTGTGACTGACCCACGTGTGTGGAGAGGAAGAGGGTAGTTTAAAAGGATGCACACACACACACACACACACACACACACACACACTGAAACACAAGGAATTTACTAGAAAAATATATAACTGTACAGATGGTGAGACAGAGTTTAGGGGGTGGGGAAGGGTCATTAATTTTTAGTTTGTTGTGGGTGAGCAGGGTGGGGAAGAGGGGAGAAGGGTTGGGTATTACATATTTTCTGTCTATTCCTGATCTGTCGATGAGCTGTGAAGCTTGAAAGCGCTAATCGGAATAATTTTTATATAGTGGTGTGAAATATTGATCATTCTGATTGTGATTTCAACCACTAACACAAATTTCTTCATTAAACGTCTGTTAAGATGTGCAATCGACTACAGGTAATGGACAACAACAATGAGGTAATAAACGACAACAATAAGGTAAGTAAAGTTTTTAAATATCTTAAGTTAAAAGTTAAATTGAAGAGGGTTTAAGTGAAATATGGTTTAATAAACAATGTCTGGATAATAATGTCATCCCAAAGTACGCTCAAGTTAAAATTAAAAATAAGAACAGTGTAACCAAAAAAGTAAAAGAGCAAAGCGAGAAGTTGTGGATAAAACTGGAAATAAGGTCACTCTACGGCTTAATCAATAGATATAATAGGGAATTATATGACAGACACATAGAATTATTAAGAATATACTCGTATGTAGAGTTAGAAGAAATATTATATAATTTTGGTTTGGGGTACATAGAAAAGAAATTGGAAAAGAAAAATAAAAAAATGGTAGATAAGTTAAATAAATTAATACGAAAGAACGAAGTAAAAAAGGAACACCTCTCTAAGAATAACTATGAAAAAAGAGTAATAAACCTTACAGAGGTAAATTTCAATACGGAAGAAAAAGAAATGTTAGCGAAAGGCTTAAAATACGCACCGCCACCAGAATTAAATCAAGAAAAAACGATTATTGAATGCGAAAGCATAATACAAAAACTAGGAAATGAAAATGATAAAAAAAGAATAAGGTGGGAAGTAGGGAATGTAGTAGATAAAATATTTAAGAAAAGTTTGTATAATTCAAAGAATGAACAAAAAATCTAAGCAACTGTAACTAAACTAAAGAATAAAATAAAGAAGAATGATATTATAGTTACGAAGGCGGATAAAGGAAATACAATGGTACTAATGAGAAAGGAAGAATACATAAAGAAAACGGAAGAATTTATAAGGGAAGGACCATACGAGGAAATAAAGTATGATTATACAAGTAAGTACCAGTCAAGGATAAAACAAATGATGAAACAGATAACATTTATAGAAGAAAATAAAAAAAAGTATTTATTGGAAAGTAATCCAACAGCACCAACTTTTAAAAGTCAGGTTAAGATACATAAAGAAGGAAAACCAATTAGACCGATTGTTTCTTTTATTAATGCACCTATTTATAAATTATCAAAGGAAGTTAGCAGAGTACTGAAAGAGAAATATGAATTTGGGACAAAATACAACATAGAGAATAATATAAAATTGATAGAAAAATTAGAAAATATTAGCATTAATGTAAATACAAAATTGATATCACTGGATGTTAAGGACATGTTTATTAATATCACAGTAAATAAAGTTATTAAGTTAATAGACGATAATAATATGGGAGAATACAGGTATAAAAAGCAGTTGATGAAAGTAATTAAAGAATGTTTAAATCAGAACTATTTTAGGTTTAATAACAAGTTTTATATACAGAAAAAAGGTTTACCTATGGGGTCTTCATTATCCCCTATTCTTGCTGAAATATACATGAATGATTTTGAAAAGCAATTAATAACTTCCACTAAGTATAAAGACAATATAAAATTATGGTCTAGATACGTTGATGATGTATGAGTAGTTTGGGAAGGAAGCATAGAAGAAGTGCATGAGTTTATAAAGGAGGTAAATAATAAGGATAAAAACTTACAATTTAAGGAAGAGATAGGAGGTAAGCAAATAAATTACTTAGATTTAAACATAGAAATTAAAGATAATGAGAAACTACAGTTTGGGATATTTAGGAAAGAGTCGTATTCTGATATAATTATACCAAGAGAGTCGTACCACCCATACAGATATAAAATGGCGGCAATCAATTCCTTTTGTTACAGAGCTCAGAAGTGTTTAAAAGAGACCAAATCAAAAGATAGGGAGTTAAAAACGATAAAGGGAATTGTAAGGAATAATAATTATAGCACCAGCATAGTGGATAAAGTTATGAAAAGGGTCAACATACAAAAAGCTAAAATAGAACCAGAACAAAAGAATTATGCAGGGTCATTGACATACGTAGGTTCACATACTAGAAAAATTATAAAATGTTTTAATAAATATGGAGTAGATATAGCTATTAAAAAATGTGAAACGGTATTTGATAAGATAAGGAATAAGAATATTGAAAAAATTCCAGTATTACAGAAAAGCGGAATTTATAAATTAAAATGTAAAGACTGCAACAAAGTGTACCTAGGGGAGACAGGACGAAAATTCGCATGCAGGTTGTCTGACCACAAACGTGGAGAAGGTAACAGAACAACCAATTCGTTATATGCAAGACATTTCATAGAAGACAACCACAAGTTTGTTAATCCTTTGGAAGAATACGAAATTGTAAAAGTAGTAAATAACACAGTTGAAAGGAAGCTTAGAGAGGAGTTAGAAATATTGAAAGAAAGAGAAAAAGGGTTAGACAATTTAATTAATATTAAAATTAAATTTGATAATGAAGAAATATTTTATAACATGATTAAGAAGTAAATGAGAGAGGGCAGATAGATAAGATTAAGAATTATATTTTATAGTACTAATTGGTTGTTTTAAAATAAGGGTGTGTGACTGACCCACGTGTGTGGAGAGGAAGAGGGTAGTTTAAAAGGATGCACACACACACACACACACACACACACACACACTGAAACACAAGGAATTTACTAGAAAAATATATAACTGTACAGATGGTGAGACAGAGTTTAGGGGGTGGGGAAGGGTCATTAATTTTTAGTTTGTTGTGGGTGAGCAGGGTGGGGTAGAGGGGAGAAGGGTTGGGTATTACATATTTTCTGTCTATTCCTGATCTGTCGATGAGCTGTGAAGCTTGAAAGCGCTAATCGTAATAATTTTTATATAGTGGTGTGAAATATTGATCATTCTGATTGTGATTTCAACCACTAACACAAATTTCTTCATTAAACGTCTGTTAAGATGTGCAATCGACTACAGGTAATGGACAACAACAATGAGGTAATAAACGACAACAATAAGGTAAGTAAAGTTTTTAAATATCTTAAGTTAAAAGTTAAATTGAAGAGGGTTTAAGTGAAATATGGTTTAATAAACAATGTCTGGATAATAATGTCATCCAAAAGTACGCTCAAGTTAAAATTAAAAATAAGAACAGTGTAGCCAAAAAAGTAAAAGAGCAAAGCGAGAAGTTGTGGATAAAACTGGAAATAAGGTCACTCTACGGCTTAATCAATAGATATAATAGGGAATTATATGACAGACACATAGAATTATTAAGAATATACTCGTATGTAGAGTTAGAAGAAATATTATATAATTTTGGTTTGGGGTACATAGAAAAGAAATTGGAAAAGAAAAATAAAAAAATGGTAGATAAGTTAAATAAATTAATACGAAAGAACGAAGTAAAAAAGGAACACCTCTCTAAGAATAACTATGAAAAAAGAGTAGTAAACCTTACAGAGGTAAATTTCAATACGGAAGAAAAAGAAATGTTAACGAAAGGCTTAAAATACGCACCGCCACCAGAATTAAATCAAGAAAAAACGATTATTGAATGCGAAAGCATAATACAAAAACTAGGAAATGAAAATAATAAAAAAAGAATAAGGTGGGAAGTAGGGAATGTAGTAGATAAAATATTTAAGAAAAGTTTGTATAATTCAAAGAATGAACAAAAAATCTAAGCAACTGTAACTAAACTAAAGAATAAAATAAAGAAGAATGATATTATAGTTACGAAGGCGGATAAAGGAAATACAATGGTACTAATGAGAAAGGAAGAATACATAAAGAAAACGGAAGAATTTATAAGGGAAGGACCATACGAGGAAATAAAGTATGATTATACAAGTAAGTACCAGTCAAGGATAAAACAAATGATGAAACAGATAACATTTATAGAAGAAAATAAAAAAAAGTATTTATTGGAAAGTAATCCAACAGCACAAACTTTTAAAAGTCAGGTTAAGATACATAAAGAAGGAAAACCAATTAGACCGATTGTTTCTTTTATTAATGCACCTATTTATAAATTATCAAAGGAAGTTAGCAGAGTACTGAAAGAGAAATATGAATTTGGGACAAAATACAACATAGAGAATAATAAAAATTGATAGAAAAATTAGAAAATATTAGCATTAATGTAAATAAAAAATTGATATCACTGGATGTTAAGGACATGTTTATTAATATCACAGTAAATAAAGTTATTAAGTTAATAGACGATAATAATATGGGAGAATACAGGTATAAAAAGCAGTTGATGAAAGTAATTAAAGAATGTGTAAATCAGAACTATTTTAGGTTTAATAACAAGTTTTATATACAGAAAAAAGGTTTACCTATGGGGTCTTCATTATCCCCTATTCTTGCTGAAATATACATGAATGATTTTGAAAAGCAATTAATAACTTCCACTAAGTATAAAGACAATATAAAATTATGGTCTAGATACGTTGATGATGTATGAGTAGTTTGGGAAGGAAGCATAGAAGAAGTGCATGAGTTTATAAAGGAGGTAAATAATAAGGATAAAAACTTACAATTTAAGGAAGAGATAGGAGGTAAGCAAATAAATTACTTAGATTTAAACATAGAAATTAAAGATAATGAGAAACTACAGTTTGGGATATTTAGGAAAGAGTCGTATTCTGATATAATTATACCAAGAGAGTCGTACCACCCATACAGATATAAAATGGCGGCAATCAATTCCTTTGTTACAGAGCTCAGAAGTGTTTAAAAGAGACCAAATCAAAAGATAGGGAGTTAAAAACGATAAAGGGAATTGTAAGGAATAATAATTATAGCACCAGCATAGTGGATAAAGTTATGAAAAGGGTCAACATACAAAAAGCTAAAATAGAACCAGAACAAAAGAATTATGCAGGGTCATTGACATACATAGGTTCACATACTAGAAAAATTATAAAATGTTTTAATAAATATGGAGTAGATATAGCTATTAAAAAATGTGAAACGGTATTTGATAAGATAAGGAATAAGAATATAGAAAAAATTCCAGTATTACAGAAAAGCGGAATTTATAAATTAAAATGTAAAGACTGCAACAAAGTGTACCTAGGGGAGACAGGACGAAAATTCGCATGCAGGTTGTCTGACCACAAACGTGGAGAAGGTAATAGAACAACCAATTCGTTATATGCAAGACATTTCATAGAAGACAATACAAGTTTGTTAATCCTTTGGAAGAATACGAAATTGTAAAAGTAGTAAATAACACAGTTGAAAGGAAGCTTAGAGAGGAGTTAGAAATATTGAAAGAAAGAGGAAAAGGGTTAGACAATTTAATTAATATTAAAATTAAATTTGATAATGAAGAAATATTTTATAACATGATTAAGAAGTAAATGAGAGAGGGCAGATAGATAAGATTAAGAATTATATTTTATAGTACTAATTGGTTGTTTTAAAATAAGGGTGTGTGACTGACCCACGTGTGTGGAGAGGAAGAGGGTAGTTTAAAAGGATGCACACACACACACTGAAACACAAGGAATTTACTAGAAAAATATATAACTGTACAGATGGTGAGACAGAGTTTAGGGGGTGGGGAAGGGTCATTAATTTTTAGTTTGTTGTGGGTGAGCAGGGTGGGGTAGAGGGGAGAAGGGTTGGGTATTACATATTTTCTGTCTATTCCTGATCTGACGATGAGCTGTGAAGCTTTTAAGCGCTAATCGGAATAATTTTTATATAGTGGTGTGAAATATTGATCATTCAGATTGTGATTTCAACCACTAACACAAATTTCTTCATTAAACGTCTGTTAAGATGTGCAATCGACTACAGGTAATGGACAACAACAATGAGGTAATAAACGACAACAATAAGGTAAGTAAAGTTTTTAAATATCTTAAGTTAAAAGTTAAATTGAAGAGGGTTTTAAGTAAAATATGGTTTAATAAACAATGTCTGGATAATAATGTCATCCCAAAGTACGCTCAAGTTAAAATTAAAAATAAGAACAGTGTAGCCAAAAAAGTAAAAGAGCAAAGCGAGAAGTTGTGGATAAAACTGGAAATAAGGTCACTCTACGGCTTAATCAATAGATATAATAGGGAATTATATGACAGACACATAGAATTATTAAGAATATACTCGTATGTAGAGTTAGAAGAAATATTATATAATTTTGGTTTTGGGGTACATAGAAAAGAAATTGGAAAAGAAAAATAAAAAAATGGTAGATAAGTTAAATAAATTAATACGAAAGAACGAAGTAAAAAAGGAACACCTCTCTAAGAATAACTATGAAAAAAGAGTAATAAACCTTACAGAGGTAAATTTCAATACGGAAGAAAAAGAAATGTTAGCAAAAGGCTTAAAATACGCACCGCCACCAGAATTAAATCAAGAAAAAACGATTATTGAATGCGAAAGCATAATACAAAAACTAGGAAATGAAAATGATAAAAAAAGAATAAGGTGGGAAGTAGGGAATGTAGTAGATAACATATTTAAGAAAAGTTTGTATAATTCAAAGAATGAACAAAAAATCTAAGCAACTGTAACTAAACTAAAGAATAAAATAAAGAAGAATGATATTATAGTTACGAAGGCGGATAAAGGAAATACAATGGTACTAATGAGAAAGGAAGAATACATAAAGAAAACGGAAGAATTTATAAGGGAAGGACCATACGAGGAAATAAAGTATGATTATACAAGTAAGTACCAGTCAAGGATAAAACAAATGATGAAACAGATAACATTTATAGAAGAAAATAAGAAAAAGTATTTATTGGAAAGTAATCCAACAGCACAAACTTTTAAAAGTCAGGTTAAGATACATAAAGAAGGAAAACCAATTAGACCGATTGTTTCTTTTATTAATGCACCTATTTATAAATTATCAAAGGAAGTTAGCAGAGTACTGAAAGAGAAATATGAATTTGGGACAAAATACAACATAGAGAATAATATAAAATTGATAGAAAAATTAGAAAATATTAGCATTAATGTAAATAAAAAATTGATATCACTGGATGTTAAGGACATGTTTATTAATATCACAGTAAATAAAGTTATTAAGTTAATAGACGATAATAATATGGGAGAATACAGGTATAAAAAGCAGTTGATGAAAGTAATTAAAGAATGTGTAAATCAGAACTATTTTAGGTTTAATAACAAGTTTTATATACAGAAAAAAGGTTTACCTATGGGGTCTTCATTATCCCCTATTCTTGCTGAAATATACATGAATGATTTTGAAAAGCAATTAATAACTTCCACTAAGTATAAAGACAATATAAAATTATGGTCTAGATACGTTGATGATGTATGAGTAGTTTGGGAAGGAAGCATAGAAGAAGTGCATGAGTTTATAAAGGAGGTAAATAATAAGGATAAAAACTTACAATTTAAGGAAGAGATAGGAGGTAAGCAAATAAATTACTTAGATTTAAACATAGAAATTAAAGATAATGAGAAACTACAGTTTGGGATATTTAGGAAAGAGTCGTATTCTGATATAATTATACCAAGAGAGTCGTACCACCCATACAGATATAAAATGGCGGCAATCAATTCCTTTTGTTACAGAGCTCAGAAGTGTTTAAAAGAGACCAAATCAAAAGATAGGGAGTTAAAAACGATAAAGGGAATTGTAAGGAATAATAATTATAGCACCAGCATAGTGGATAAAGTTATGAAAAGGGTCAACATACAAAAAGCTAAAATAGAACCAGAACAAAAGAATTATGCAGGGTCATTGACATACATAGGTTCACATACTAGAAAAATTATAAAATGTTTTAATAAATATGGAGTAGATATAGCTATTAAAAAATGTGAAACGGTATTTGATAAGATAAGGAATAAGAATATAGAAAAAATTCCAGTATTACAGAAAAGCGGAATTTATAAATTAAAATGTAAAGACTGCAACAAAGTGTACCTAGGGGAGACAGGACGAAAATTCGCATGCAGGTTGTCTGACCACAAACGTGGAGAAGGTAATAGAACAACCAATTCGTTATATGCAAGACATTTTATAGAAGACAACCACAAGTTTGTTAATCCTTTGGAAGAATACGAAATTGTAAAAGTAGTAAATAACACAGTTGAAAGGAAGCTTAGAGAGGAGTTAGAAATATTGAAAGAAAGAGAAAAAGGGTTAGACAATTTAATTAATATTAAAATTAAATTTGATAATGAAGAAATATTTTATAACATGATTAAGAAGTAAATGAGAGAGGGCAGATAGATAAGATTAAGAATTATATTTTATAGTACTAATTTGTTGTTTTAAAATAAGGGTGTGTGACTGACCCACGTGTGTGGAGAGGAAGAGGGTAGTTTAAAAGGATGCACACACACACACACTGAAACACAAGGAATTTACTAGAAAAATATATAACTGTACAGATGGTGAGACAGAGTTTACGGGGTGGGGAAGGGTCATTAATTTTTAGTTTGTTGTGGGTGAGCAGGGTGGGGTAGAGGGGAGAAGGGTTGGGTATTACATATTTTCTGTCTATTCCTGATCTGTCGATGAGCTGTGAAGCTTGAAAGCGCTAATCGGAATAATTTTTATATAGTGGTGTGAAATATTGATCATTCTGATTGTGATTTCAACCACTAACACAAATTTCTTCATTAAACGTCTGTTAAGATGTGCAATCGACTACAGGTAATGGACAACAACAATGAGGTAATAAACGACAACAATAAGGTAAGTAAAGTTTTTAAATATCTTAAGTTAAAAGTTAAATTGAAGAGGGTTTTAAGTAAAATATGGTTTAATAAACAATGTCTGGATAATAATGTCATCCCAAAGTACGCTCAAGTTAAAATTAAAAATAAGAACAGTGTAGCCAAAAAAGTAAAAGAACAAAGCGAGAAGTTGTGGATAAAACTGGAAATAAGGTCACTCTACGGCTTAATCAATAGATATAATAGGGAATTATATGACAGACACATAGAATTATTAAGAATATACTCGTATGTAGAGTTAGAAGAAATATTATATAATTTTGGTTTGGGGTACATAGAAAAGAAATTGGAAAAGAAAAATAAAAAAAATGGTAGATAAGTTAAATAAATTAATACGAAAGAACGAAGTAAAAAAGGAACACCTCTCTAAGAATAACTATGAAAAAAGAGTAATAAACCTTACAGAGGTAAATTTCAATACGGAAGAAAAAGAAATGTTAGCGAAAGGCTTAAAATACGCACCGCCACCAGAATTAAATCAAGAAAAAACGATTATTGAATGCGAAAGCATAATACAAAAACTAGGAAATGAAAATGATAAAAAAAGAATAAGGTGGGAAGTAGGGAATGTAGTAGATAAAATATTTAAGAAAAGTTTGTATAATTCAAAGAATGAACAAAAAATCAAAGCAACTGTAACTAAACTAAAGAATAAAATAAAGAAGAATGATATTATAGTTACGAAGGCGGATAAAGGAAATACAATGGTACTAATGAGAAAGGAAGAATACATAAAGAAAACGGAAGAATTTATAAGGGAAGGACCATACGAGGAAATAAAGTATGATTATACAAGTAAGTACCAGTCAAGGATAAAACAAATGATGAAACAGATAACATTTATAGAAGAAAATAAGAAAAAGTATTTATTGGAAAGTAATCCAACAGCACCAACTTTTAAAAGTCAGGTTAAGATACATAAAGAAGGAAAACCAATTAGACCGATTGTTTCTTTTATTAATGCACCTATTTATAAATTATCAAAGGAAGTTAGCAGAGTACTGAAAGAGAAATATGAATTTGGGACAAAATACAACATAGAGAATAATATAAAATTGATAGAAAAATTAGAAAATATTAGCATTAATGTAAATAAAAAATTGATATCACTGGATGTTAAGGACATGTTTATTAATATCACAGTAAATAAAGTTATTATGTTAATAAACGATAATAATATGGGAGAATACAGGTATAAAAAGCAGTTGATGAAAGTAATTAAAGAATGTGTAAATCAGAACTATTTTAGGTTTAATAACAAGTTTTATATACAGAAAAAAGGTTTACCTATGGGGTCTTCATTATCCCCTATTCTTGCTGAAATATACATGAATGATTTTGAAAAGCAATTAATAACTTCCACTAAGTATAAAGACAATATAAAATTATGGTCTAGATACGTTGATGATGTATGAGTAGTTTGGGAAGGAAGCATAGAAGAAGTGCATGAGTTTATAAAGGAGGTAAATAATAAGGATAAAAACTTACAATTTAAGGAAGAGATAGGAGGTAAGCAAATAAATTACTTAGATTTAAACATAGAAATTAAAGATAATGAGAAACTACAGTTTGGGATATTTAGGAAAGAGTCGTATTCTGATACAATTATACCAAGAGAGTCGTACCACCCATACAGATATAAAATGGCGGCAATCAATTCCTTTTGTTACAGAGCTCAGAAGTGTTTAGAAGAGACCAAATCAAAAGATAGGGAGTTAAAAACGATAAAGGGAATTGTAAGGAATAATAATTATAGCACCAACATAGTGGATAAAGTTATGAAAAGGGTCAACATACAAAAAGCTAAAATAGAACCAGAACAAAAGAATTATGCAGGGTCATTGACATACATAGGTTCACATACTAGAAAAATTATAAAATGTTTTAATAAATATGGAGTAGATATAGCTATTAAAAAATGTGAAACGGTATTTGATAAGATAAGGAATAAGAATATAGAAAAAATTCCAGTATTACAGAAAAGCGGAATTTATAAAGTAAAATGTAAAGACTGCAACAAAGTGTACCTAGGGGAGACAGGACGAAAATTCGCATGCAGGTTGTCTGACCACAAACGTGGAGAAGGTAATAGAACAACCAATTCGTTATATGCAAGACATTTCATAGAAGACAACCACAAGTTTGTTAATCCTTTGGAAGAATACGAAATTGTAAAAGTAGTAAATAATTCAGTTGAAAGGAAGCTTAGAGAGGAGTTAGAAATATTGAAAGAAAGAGAAAAAGGGTTAGACAATTTAATTAATATTAAAATTAAATTTGATAATGAAGAAATATTTTATAACATGATTAAGAAGTAAATGAGAGAGGGCAGATAGATAAGATTAAGAATTATATTTTATAGTACTAATTGGTTGTTTTAAAATAAGGGTGTGTGACTGACCCACGTGTGTGGAGAGGAAGAGGGTAGTTTAAAAGGATGCACACACACACACACACACACACTGAAACACAAGGAATTTACTAGAAAAATATGTAACTGTACAGATGGTGAGACAGAGTTTAGGGGGTGGGGAAGGGTCATTAATTTTTAGTTTGTTGTGGGTGAGCAGGGTGGGGTAGAGGGGAGAAGGATTGGGTATTACATATTTTCTGTCTATTCCTGATCTGACGATGAGCTGTGAAGCTTGAAAGCGCTAATCGGAATAATTTTTATATAGTGGTGTGAAATATTGATCATTCTGATTGTGATTTCAACCACTAACACAAATTTCTTCATTAAACGTCTGTTAAGATGTGCAATCGACTACAGGTAATGGACAACAACAATGAGGTAATAAACGACAACAATAAGGTAAGTAAAGTTTTTAAATATCTTAAGTTAAAAGTTAAATTGAAGAGGGTTTTAAGTAAAATATGGTTTAATAAACAATGTCTGGATAATAATGTCATCCCAAAGTACGCTCAAGTTAAAATTAAAAATAAGAACAGTGTAGCCAAAAAAGTAAAAGAACAAAGCGAGAAGTTGTGGATAAAACTGGAAATAAGGTCACTCTACGGCTTAATCAATAGATATAATAGGGAATTATATGACAGACACATAGAATTATTAAGAATATACTCGTATGTAGAGTTAGAAGAAATATTATATAATTTTGGTTTGGGGTACATAGAAAAGAAATTGGAAAAGAAAAATAAAAAAATGGTAGATAAGTTAAATAAATTAATACAAAAGAACGAAGTAAAAAAGGAACACCTCTCTAAGAATAACTATGAAAAAAGAGTAATAAACCTTACAGAGGTAAATTTCAATACGGAAGAAAAAGAAATGTTAGCGAAAGGCTTAAAATACGCACCGCCACCAGAATTAAATCAAGAAAAAACGATTATTGAATGCGAAAGCATAATACAAAAACTAGGAAATGAAAATGATAAAAAAAGAATAAGGTGGGAAGTAGGGAATGTAGTAGATAAAATATTTAAGAAAAGTTTGTATAATTCAAAGAATGAACAAAAAATCAAAGCAACTGTAACTAAACTAAAGAATAAAATAAAGAAGAATGATATTATAGTTACGAAGGCGGATAAAGGAAATACAATGGTACTAATGAGAAAGGAAGAATACATAAAGAAAACGGAAGAATTTATAAGGGAAGGACCATACGAGGAAATAAAGTATGATTATACAAGTAAGTACCAGTCAAGGATAAAACAAATGATGAAACAGATAACATTTATAGAAGAAAATAAGAAAAAGTATTTATTGGAAAGTAATCCAACAGCACCAACTTTTAAAAGTCAGGTTAAGATACATAAAGAAGGAAAACCAATTAGACCGATTGTTTCTTTTATTAATGCACCTATTTATAAATTATCAAAGGAAGTTAGCAGAGTACTGAAAGAGAAATATGAATTTGGGACAAAATACAACATAGAGAATAATATAAAATTGATAGAAAAATTAGAAAATATTAGCATTAATGTAAATACAAAATTGATATCACTGGATGTTAAGGACATGTTTATTAATATCACAGTAAATAAAGTTATTAAGTTAATAGACGATAATAATATGGGAGAATACAGGTATAAAAAGCAGTTGATGAAAGTAATTAAAGAATGTGTAAATCAGAACTATTTTAGGTTTAATAACAAGTTTTATATACAGAAAAAAGGTTTACCTATGGGGTCTTCATTATCCCCTATTCTTGCTGAAATATACATGAATGATTTTGAAAAGCAATTAATAACTTCCACTAAGTATAAAGACAATATAAAATTATGGTCTAGATACGTTGATGATGTATGAGTAGTTTGGGAAGGAAGCATAGAAGAAGTGCATGAGTTTATAAAGGAGGTAAATAATAAGGATAAAAACTTACAATTTAAGGAAGAGATAGGAGGTAAGCAAATAAATTACTTAGATTTAAACATAGAAATTAAAGATAATGAGAAACTACAGTTTGGGATATTTAGGAAAGAGTCGTATTCTGATATAATTATACCAAGAGAGTCGTACCACCCATACAGATATAAAATGGCGGCAATCAATTCCTTTTGTTACAGAGCTCAGAAGTGTTTAGAAGAGACCAAATCAAAAGATAGGGAGTTAAAAACGATAAAGGGAATTGTAAGGAATAATAATTATAGCACCAACATAGTGGATAAAGTTATGAAAAGGGTCAACATACAAAAAGCTAAAATAGAACCAGAACAAAAGAATTATGCAGGGTCATTGACATACATAGGTTCACATACTAGAAAAATTATAAAATGTTTTAATAAATATGGAGTAGATATAGCTATTAAAAAATGTGAAACGGTATTTGATAAGATAAGGAATAAGAATATAGAAAAAATTCCAGTATTACAGAAAAGCGGAATTTATAAATTAAAATGTAAAGACTGCAACAAAGTGTACCTAGGAGAGACAGGACGAAAATTCGCATGCAGGTTGTCTGACCACAAACGTGGAGAAGGTAATAGAACAACCAATTCGTTATATGCAAGACATTTCATAGAAGACAACCACAAGTTTGTTAATCCTTTGGAAGAATACGAAATTGTAAAAGTAGTAAATAATTCAGTTGAAAGGAAGCTTAGAGAGGAGTTAGAAATATTGAAAGAAAGAGAAAAAGGGTTAGACAATTTAATTAATATTAAAATTAAATTTGATAATGAAGAAATATTTTATAACATGATTAAGAAGTAAATGAGAGAGGGCAGATAGATAAGATTAAGAATTATATTTTATAGTACTAATTGGTTGTTTTAAAATAAGGGTGTGTGACTGACCCACGTGTGTGGAGAGGAAGAGGGTAGTTTAAAAGGATGCACACACACACACACACACTGAAACACAAGGAATTTACTAGAAAAATATGTAACTGTACAGATGGTGAGACAGAGTTTAGGGGGTGGGGAAGGGTCATTAATTTTTAGTTTGTTGTGGGTGAGCAGGGTGGGGTAGAGGGGAGAAGGATTGGGTATTACATATTTTCTGTCTATTCCTGATCTGACGATGAGCTGTGAAGCTTGAAAGCGCTAATCGGAATAATTTTTATATAGTGGTGTGAAATATTGATCATTCTGATTGTGATTTCAACCACTAACACAAATTTCTTCATTAAACGTCTGTTAAGATGTGCAATCGACTACAGGTAATGGACAACAACAATGAGGTAATAAACGACAACAATAAGGTAAGTAAAGTTTTTAAATATCTTAAGTTAAAAGTTAAATTGAAGAGGGTTTTAAGTAAAATATGGTTTAATAAACAATGTCTGGATAATAATGTCATCCCAAAGTACGCTCAAGTTAAAATTAAAAATAGGAACAGTGTAGCCAAAAAAGTAAAAGAACAAAGCGAGAAGTTGTGGATAAAACTGGAAATAAGGTCACTCTACGGCTTAATCAATAGATATAATAGGGAATTATATGACAGACACATAGAATTATTAAGAATATACTCGTATGTAGAGTTAGAAGAAATATTATATAATTTTGGTTTGGGGTACATAGAAAAGAAATTGGAAAAGAAAAATAAAAAAATGGTAGATAAGTTAAATAAATTAATACGAAAGAACGAAGTAAAAAAGGAACACCTCTCTAAGAATAACTATGAAAAAAGAGTAATAAACCTTACAGAGGTAAATTTCAATACGGAAGAAAAAGAAATGTTAGCGAAAGGCTTAAAATACGCACCGCCACCAGAATTAAATCAAGAAAAAACGATTATTGAATGCGAAAGCATAATACAAAAACTAGGAAATGAAAATGATAAAAAAAGAATAAGGTGGGAAGTAGGGAATGTAGTAGATAAAATATTTAAGAAAAGTTTGTATAATTCAAAGAATGAACAAAAAATCAAAGCAACTGTAACTAAACTAAAGAATAAAATAAAGAAGAATGATATTATAGTTACGAAGGCGGATAAAGGAAATACAATGGTACTAATGAGAAAGGAAGAATACATAAAGAAAACGGAAGAATTTATAAGGGAAGGACCATACGAGGAAATAAAGTATGATTATACAAGTAAGTACCAGTCAAGGATAAAACAAATGATGAAACAGATAACATTTATAGAAGAAAATAAGAAAAAGTATTTATTGGAAAGTAATCCAACAGCACCAACTTTTAAAAGTCAGGTTAAGATACATAAAGAAGGAAAACCAATTAGACCGATTGTTTCTTTTATTAATGCACCTATTTATAAATTATCAAAGGAAGTTAGCAGAGTACTGAAAGAGAAATATGAATTTGGGACAAAATACAACATAGAGAATAATATAAAATTGATAGAAAAATTAGAAAATATTAGCATTAATGTAAATACAAAATTGATATCACTGGATGTTAAGGACATGTTTATTAATATCACAGTAAATAAAGTTATTAAGTTAATAGACGATAATAATATGGGAGAAAAAGGTATAAAAAGCAGTTGATGAAAGTAATTAAAGAATGTGTAAATCAGAACTATTTTAGGTTTAATAACAAGTTTTATATACAGAAAAAAGGTTTACCTATGGGGTCTTCATTATCCCCTATTCTTGCTGAAATATACATGAATGATTTTGAAAAGCAATTAATAACTTCCACTAAGTATAAAGACAATATAAAATTATGGTCTAGATACGTTGATGATGTATGAGTAGTTTGGGAAGGAAGCATAGAAGAAGTGCATGAGTTTATAAAGGAGGTAAATAATAAGGATAAAAACTTACAATTTAAGGAAGAGATAGGAGGTAAGCAAATAAATTACTTAGATTTAAACATAGAAATTAAAGATAATGAGAAACTACAGTTTGGGATATTTAGGAAAGAGTCGTATTCTGATATAATTATACCAAGAGAGTCGTACCACCCATACAGATATAAAATGGCGGCAATCAATTCCTTTTGTTACAGAGCTCAGAAGTGTTTAAAAGAGACCAAATCAAAAGATAGGGAGTTAAAAACGATAAAGGGAATTGTAAGGAATAATAATTATAGCACCAACATAGTGGATAAAGTTATGAAAAGGGTCAACATACAAAAAGCTAAAATAGAACCAGAACAAAAGAATTATGCAGGGTCATTGACATACATAGGTTCACATACTAGAAAAATTATAAAATGTTTTAATAAATATGGAGTAGATATAGCTATTAAAAAATGTGAAACGGTATTTGATAAGATAAGGAATAAGAATATAGAAAAAATTCCAGTATTACAGAAAAGCGGAATTTATAAATTAAAATGTAAAGACTGCAACAAAGTGTACCTAGGGGAGACAGGACGAAAATTCGCATGCAGGTTGTCTGACCACAAACGTGGAGAAGGTAATAGAACAACCAATTCGTTATATGCAAGACATTTTATAGAAGACAACCACAAGTTTGTTAATCCTTTGGAAGAATACGAAATTGTAAAAGTAGTAAATAACACAGTTGAAAGGAAGCTTAGAGAGGAGTTAGAAATATTGAAAGAAAGAGAAAAAGGGTTAGACAATTTAATTAATATTAAAATTAAATTTGATAATGAAGAAATATTTTATAACATGATTAAGAAGTAAATGAGAGAGGGCAGATAGATAAGATTAAGAATTATATTTTATAGTACTAATTTGTTGTTTTAAAATAAGGGTGTGTGACTGACCCACGTGTGTGGAGAGGAAGAGGGTAGTTTAAAAGGATGCACACACACACACACACACACACACACTGAAACACAAGGAATTTACTAGAAAAATATATAACTGTACAGATGGTGAGACAGAGTTTACGGGGTGGGGAAGGGTCATTAATTTTTAGTTTGTTGTGGGTGAGCAGGGTGGGGTAGAGGGGAGAAGGGTTGGGTATTACATATTTTCTGTCTATTCCTGATCTGTCGATGAGCTGTGAAGCTTGAAAGCGCTAATCGGAATAATTTTTATATAGTGGTGTGAAATATTGATCATTCTGATTGTGATTTCAACCACTAACACAAATTTCTTCATTAAACGTCTGTTAAGATGTGCAATCGACTACAGGTAATGGACAACAACAATGAGGTAATAAACGACAACAATAAGGTAAGTAAAGTTTTTAAATATCTTAAGTTAAAAGTTAAATTGAAGAGGGTTTTAAGTAAAATATGGTTTAATAAACAATGTCTGGATAATAATGTCATCCCAAAGTACGCTCAAGTTAAAATTAAAAATAAGAACAGTGTAGCCAAAAAAGTAAAAGAACAAAGCGAGAAGTTGTGGATAAAACTGGAAATAAGGTCACTCTACGGCTTAATCAATAGATATAATAGGGAATTATATGACAGACACATAGAATTATTAAGAATATACTCGTATGTAGAGTTAGAAGAAATATTATATAATTTTGGTTTGGGGTACATAGAAAAGAAATTGGAAAAGAAAAATAAAAAAAATGGTAGATAAGTTAAATAAATTAATACGAAAGAACGAAGTAAAAAAGGAACACCTCTCTAAGAATAACTATGAAAAAAGAGTAATAAACCTTACAGAGGTAAATTTCAATACGGAAGAAAAAGAAATGTTAGCGAAAGGCTTAAAATACGCACCGCCACCAGAATTAAATCAAGAAAAAACGATTATTGAATGCGAAAGCATAATACAAAAACTAGGAAATGAAAATGATAAAAAAAGAATAAGGTGGGAAGTAGGGAATGTAGTAGATAAAATATTTAAGAAAAGTTTGTATAATTCAAAGAATGAACAAAAAATCAAAGCAACTGTAACTAAACTAAAGAATAAAATAAAGAAGAATGATATTATAGTTACGAAGGCGGATAAAGGAAATACAATGGTACTAATGAGAAAGGAAGAATACATAAAGAAAACGGAAGAATTTATAAGGGAAGGACCATACGAGGAAATAAAGTATGATTATACAAGTAAGTACCAGTCAAGGATAAAACAAATGATGAAACAGATAACATTTATAGAAGAAAATAAGAAAAAGTATTTATTGGAAAGTAATCCAACAGCACCAACTTTTAAAAGTCAGGTTAAGATACATAAAGAAGGAAAACCAATTAGACCGATTGTTTCTTTTATTAATGCACCTATTTATAAATTATCAAAGGAAGTTAGCAGAGTACTGAAAGAGAAATATGAATTTGGGACAAAATACAACATAGAGAATAATATAAAATTGATAGAAAAATTAGAAAATATTAGCATTAATGTAAATAAAAAATTGATATCACTGGATGTTAAGGACATGTTTATTAATATCACAGTAAATAAAGTTATTATGTTAATAAACGATAATAATATGGGAGAATACAGGTATAAAAAGCAGTTGATGAAAGTAATTAAAGAATGTGTAAATCAGAACTATTTTAGGTTTAATAACAAGTTTTATATACAGAAAAAAGGTTTACCTATGGGGTCTTCATTATCCCCTATTCTTGCTGAAATATACATGAATGATTTTGAAAAGCAATTAATAACTTCCACTAAGTATAAAGACAATATAAAATTAGGGTCTAGATACGTTGATGATGTATGAGTAGTTTGGGAAGGAAGCATAGAAGAAGTGCATGAGTTTATAAAGGAGGTAAATAATAAGGATAAAAACTTACAATTTAAGGAAGAGATAGGAGGTAAGCAAATAAATTACTTAGATTTAAACATAGAAATTAAAGATAATGAGAAACTACAGTTTGGGATATTTAGGAAAGAGTCGTATTCTGATACAATTATACCAAGAGAGTCGTACCACCCATACAGATATAAAATGGCGGCAATCAATTCCTTTTGTTACAGAGCTCAGAAGTGTTTAGAAGAGACCAAATCAAAAGATAGGGAGTTAAAAACGATAAAGGGAATTGTAAGGAATAATAATTATAGCACCAACATAGTGGATAAAGTTATGAAAAGGGTCAACATACAAAAAGCTAAAATAGAACCAGAACAAAATAATTATGCAGGGTCATTGACATACATAGGTTCACATACTAGAAAAATTATAAAATGTTTTAATAAATATGGAGTAGATATAGCTATTAAAAAATGTGAAACGGTATTTGATAAGATAAGGAATAAGAATATAGAAAAAATTCCAGTATTACAGAAAAGCGGAATTTATAAAGTAAAATGTAAAGACTGCAACAAAGTGTACCTAGGGGAGACAGGACGAAAATTCGCATGCAGGTTGTCTGACCACAAACGTGGAGAAGGTAATAGAACAACCAATTCGTTATATGCAAGACATTTCATAGAAGACAACCACAAGTTTGTTAATCCTTTGGAAGAATACGAAATTGTAAAAGTAGTAAATAATTCAGTTGAAAGGAAGCTTAGAGAGGAGTTAGAAATATTGAAAGAAAGAGAAAAAGGGTTAGACAATTTAATTAATATTAAAATTAAATTTGATAATGAAGAAATATTTTATAACATGATTAAGAAGTAAATGAGAGAGGGCAGATAGATAAGATTAAGAATTATATTTTATAGTACTAATTGGTTGTTTTAAAATAAGGGTGTGTGACTGACCCACGTGTGTGGAGAGGAAGAGGGTAGTTTAAAAGGATGCACACACACACACACACACACTGAAACACAAGGAATTTACTAGAAAAATATGTAACTGTACAGATGGTGAGACAGAGTTTAGGGGGTGGGGAAGGGTCATTAATTTTTAGTTTGTTGTGGGTGAGCAGGGTGGGGTAGAGGGGAGAAGGATTGGGTATTACATATTTTCTGTCTATTCCTGATCTGACGATGAGCTGTGAAGCTTGAAAGCGCTAATCGGAATAATTTTTATATAGTGGTGTGAAATATTGATCATTCTGATTGTGATTTCAACCACTAACACAAATTTCTTCATTAAACGTCTGTTAAGATGTGCAATCGACTACAGGTAATGGACAACAACAATGAGGTAATAAACGACAACAATAAGGTAAGTAAAGTTTTTAAATATCTTAAGTTAAAAGTTAAATTGAAGAGGGTTTTAAGTAAAATATGGTTTAATAAACAATGTCTGGATAATAATGTCATCCCAAAGTACGCTCAAGTTAAAATTAAAAATAAGAACAGTGTAGCCAAAAAAGTAAAAGAACAAAGCGAGAAGTTGTGGATAAAACTGGAAATAAGGTCACTCTACGGCTTAATCAATAGATATAATAGGGAATTATATGACAGACACATAGAATTATTAAGAATATACTCGTATGTAGAGTTAGAAGAAATATTATATAATTTTGGTTTGGGGTACATAGAAAAGAAATTGGAAAAGAAAAATAAAAAAATGGTAGATAAGTTAAATAAATTAATACGAAAGAACGAAGTAAAAAAGGAACACCTCTCTAAGAATAACTATGAAAAAAGAGTAATAAACCTTACAGAGGTAAATTTCAATACGGAAGAAAAAGAAATGTTAGCGAAAGGCTTAAAATACGCACCGCCACCAGAATTAAATCAAGAAAAAACGATTATTGAATGCGAAAGCATAATACAAAAACTAGGAAATGAAAATGATAAAAAAAGAATAAGGTGGGAAGTAGGGAATGTAGTAGATAAAATATTTAAGAAAAGTTTGTATAATTCAAAGAATGAACAAAAAATCAAAGCAACTGTAACTAAACTAAAGAATAAAATAAAGAAGAATGATATTATAGTTACGAAGGCGGATAAAGGAAATACAATGGTACTAATGAGAAAGGAAGAATACATAAAGAAAACGGAAGAATTTATAAGGGAAGGACCATACGAGGAAATAAAGTATGATTATACAAGTAAGTACCAGTCAAGGATAAAACAAATGATGAAACAGATAACATTTATAGAAGAAAATAAGAAAAAGTATTTATTGGAAAGTAATCCAACAGCACCAACTTTTAAAAGTCAGGTTAAGATACATAAAGAAGGAAAACCAATTAGACCGATTGTTTCTTTTATTAATGCACCTATTTATAAATTATCAAAGGAAGTTAGCAGAGTACTGAAAGAGAAATATGAATTTGGGACAAAATACAACATAGAGAATAATATAAAATTGATAGAAAAATTAGAAAATATTAGCATTAATGTAAATACAAAATTGATATCACTGGATGTTAAGGACATGTTTATTAATATCACAGTAAATAAAGTTATTAAGTTAATAGACGATAATAATATGGGAGAATACAGGTATAAAAAGCAGTTGATGAAAGTAATTAAAGAATGTGTAAATCAGAACTATTTTAGGTTTAATAACAAGTTTTATATACAGAAAAAAGGTTTACCTATGGGGTCTTCATTATCCCCTATTCTTGCTGAAATATACATGAATGATTTTGAAAAGCAATTAATAACTTCCACTAAGTATAAAGACAATATAAAATTATGGTCTAGATACGTTGATGATGTATGAGTAGTTTGGGAAGGAAGCATAGAAGAAGTGCATGAGTTTATAAAGGAGGTAAATAATAAGGATAAAAACTTACAATTTAAGGAAGAGATAGGAGGTAAGCAAATAAATTACTTAGATTTAAACATAGAAATTAAAGATAATGAGAAACTACAGTTTGGGATATTTAGGAAAGAGTCGTATTCTGATATAATTATACCAAGAGAGTCGTACCACCCATACAGATATAAAATGGCGGCAATCAATTCCTTTTGTTACAGAGCTCAGAAGTGTTTAAAAGAGACCAAATCAAAAGATAGGGAGTTAAAAACGATAAAGGGAATTGTAAGGAATAATAATTATAGCACCAACATAGTGGATAAAGTTATGAAAAGGGTCAACATACAAAAAGCTAAAATAGAACCAGAACAAAAGAATTATGCAGGGTCATTGACATACATAGGTTCACATACTAGAAAAATTATAAAATGTTTTAATAAATATGGAGTAGATATAGCTATTAAAAAATGTGAAACGGTATTTGATAAGATAAGGAATAAGAATATAGAAAAAATTCCAGTATTACAGAAAAGCAGAATTTATAAATTAAAATGTAAAGACTGCAACAAAGTGTACCTAGGGGAGACAGGACGAAAATTCGCATGCAGGTTGTCTG
Organism: Magicicada septendecula; assembly: GCA_034769895.1. Lineage (NCBI taxonomy): Eukaryota > Metazoa > Arthropoda > Insecta > Hemiptera > Cicadidae > Magicicada > Magicicada septendecula. Next base: position 296,070,428 of record CM068373.1, on the reverse strand, counting down.
ACCACAAACGTGGAGAAGGTAATAGAACAACCAATTCGTTATATGCAAGACATTTCATAGAAGACAACCACAAGTTTGTTAATCCTTTGGAAGAATACGAAATTGTAAAAGTAGTAAATAACACAGTTGAAAGGAAGCTTAGAGAGGAGTTAGAAATATTGAAAGAAAGAGAAAAAGGGTTAGACAATTTAATTAATATTAAAATTAAATTTGATAATGAAGAAATATTTTATAACATGATTAAGAAGTAAATGAGAGAGGGCAGATAGATAAGATTAAGAATTATATTTTATAGTACTAATTTGTTGTTTTAAAATAAGGGTGTGTGACTGACCCACGTGTGTGGAGAGGAAGAGGGTAGTTTAAAAGGATGCACACACACACACACACATACACACACACACACACTGAAGAGCTGTGAAGCTTGAAAGCGCTAATCGGAATAATTTTTATATAGTGGTGTGCAATATTGATCATTCTGATTATAATTAATAATAATTATTATAATAATTACTGAACCAACCAAAATTATAATAATTTTAGAAATAACCCAGGAGTTAATACCAATAATAATAACCAGGGTAATTATAATAATAATCGTCCATACCGACCCCGAATAAATTATATTAGTGCAGAAGAAGGGGATTACTGGAGATACCATCAACCTCGGAGGAACAATTTTAATAACAGTTATGATCGAAGAGGAAATCCCAGAGGGATGAATCACCATGACAACCGAGTAAGAAGTAGAAGCCAGGAGGACTTCCGAGAACCAAGGGGGAGTGAACAACTAAACAACCGAGAGGTTGAACAACCAGGAACCGGCATACCATTCCAGGCAAATCAACAGTCATGCCCGGAAAATAATCATGATGGCCTTAATTTAAACGGAGTGAGGCAGTAATAAACCCTTGCGACCCCTTACTGCTCCTATCTACTGGGTACAAAAACCACCAAATTCAAAAATATAGTAATAACAAATTACTACCAACTAGTTATGAAAAACTAATTATGGAAAGTAAAAGAAAAAGAATTTTGAAGTACAAAAACAACCAAAGTTTAAGGACTGATAGTCAAAATCTTACTATTATTTACAATTATTATTTGAAAAATCTTCGAGAACTGTTGGAGGAAACGGTGACAAGTAGAACCAACCAGCATAATGAAATCTTATACATAACCACTCAAATTGAAGGAATTCCTACATGAATAATGATAGATACTGGTGCAGATGTATCACTTATTAACGATGCTGAACTGGAGAGAATACAGAAACAAAGTAAAAATATAATACCTACCTTACCTGTCAATAATGTTATTTTAATAGGTGCCACTGGGCGTCAAAATAAAACGGTGAGAAAACAAGTGTCATTGGAACTAGAAAGCAAAGGTGTTACAATTAATATTATATGTCTGGTCGCAATCGGCCTACCATTCGAATTATTAATCGGATGCGATATGCTGAGGAAATATTCAGCCATTATTGATCTGAGCAAGGAGAAGGTGTGCTTGAACTCAGAAGGTGTTATGTGGACGGCAGAGTTAAAAGGAAGCGATGGTGCCCTTCTGAACCGACCCATCACCAAGTTAGGGAATTAAATTTTTTAAAGAATGACACCCAATGCAGAAAAATAATCTATAATATGACAAATGAAGACCTGTGGAACAGTAAATTACATGAGATAAGAGAGTTTAGACACCAAGGCACAAATAATTTGACAGCAAAACAAGTAGAAGATCTCATTATGATATATAAGAAGTATAAACATGTATTTTCAGAAAATCCAGGAAAAGTAAAAAACTATCAGTGTAGAATACAATTTAAAGAACCAGCAGTATTCCACAGAAAATCCTATCCTATACCATATTCATTGAAGGAGGCGGTTAGAGCTGAAATTAATAAAATGTTGTTAAATGATATAATTGAGCATAGCCAATCACCATATACTAGCCCAATAGTAGCAATTCAGAAGAAGAACGGGCAGGTTCGACTTTGCTTGGATGCCCGAGAAATAAATAAACATATAGTAAATGATCGCACGTCACCTGGAGAAATAGAAGAAATTCTAAAAAAATTTCATGGTACAAAATTCATCAGTACCTGGGACACAGTTTGTGGTTTCTGGCAGGTGGAGTTGCACCCGATGAGTCGAAAATATATGGCTTTTATTTTCGAGGGTAGAAACTACCAGTTTAAGAGATTGCCATTTGGATTAGTTAATTCGGTAGCAATTTTTGTACGATGTATGGATCAAGTATTGGGTCAGGAAGCGCTACAATTCACCACAGTTTATGTAGACGACTTGTTGATTACCTCATCCAACTGGGAGGAACATTGTCACAGGGTGGAATATGTATTGAATAAGTTAGCAGAGAACAACATAACACTAAAACTCGAAAAATCCCAATTAATAGCGAAGGAGGTTCAATTTTTAGGTTTCAATTTGACTGAACAAGGTATTTCCCCATCACAAGAAAAGGTTATTGCAATCCAGAAGTTCCCACAACCAACGAATAAGAGGCAACTCAAATCCTTCTTAGGACTGTGTAATTACTACCGGAAGTTCCAACGCAATTATTCTGCATTGACATCTAAATTTCAGGAACAGCTGTCTTCCAAAAACAAATGGATATGGGGACATGAACAGGATGCTATACTACAACAGATAAAGGATAAATTCTTAGAGACAGTAATCCTTCATCATCCAAATTTTGATCACCCATTCTTTTTGTACTGTGACGCAAGTGATGTCAGTCTTGGGACGGTATTGTACCAAGAAGACAAAGAAGGAAACCATTTAGTCATCAGTTTTGCCAGTCGTGTGTTAAACCACTGTGAGAGAAGGTATAATGTTACTGAAAAGGAACTATTAAGCATAGTCTTTGCTTGTAGTAAATTCCGAACGTACATTTTGGGATATCCTGTAACTGTCAGAACAGATCATAAGTCCATCTCATTTTTAAGAAGTTGTAAGCTGAGTCACGGAAGGCTTACAAGGTGGATACTCGCCTTGCAGGAGTATAATATCAAATGGGAATATATTCCAGGGAGTCAAAACGTGATAGCAGACATGTTATCTCGAATAAACCTGGACACCCAGACATTTGAGGGTGAGAAGGAAAGGATTATCAAGGTGTACAACATTCTCAAAAGTAGATTTGATTTGGAGGCATTATTACAAAATATCAGAGCAAATCAGTTATTAGACCCAAAATTAATAAAAATCAAGGAACGTATGGCGAACCAAAACTCTCCAATAAACCAATTCTATTGTGAACAAGAGGGAATTTTATTTATAAAAAATACATTGAATCAAGAAGGCTGGAAGGTAATCATTCCCAGAATCATGGAGAAAGAACTAGTGTTGGAATATCACATAAGATACGGACATATGGGTGCAGTAAAGGTAGTGAAAGCATTGGAGGAGAATTGTTACATTAAGAACATACACAGGAAGGTACAAAATTACATAAAACCCTGTCATATCTGCCAATTGGTCAAAATTAATAATGAACGAAGGGAAGGTGTAATGATACCTATATTGTCAGAACAAAAATTGGAAAAATTATTCATTGACATATGCGGACCATTTCCTAGGAGTGAAGGTAGAAGCCGGTATAAATACATTATAATCATTATGGACCACTTCACCAAATTGTATCCAATCAGTCGAGCAACTACGCAGAAAATTCTTGAAGTAATAACTACGCAATACATTCCGAAAATAAGAATACCTGTTTCAGTAGTTACAGACCATGGTACACAATTTCGAGGCAGAAAATGGAAGAACACATTGTTAGAACTGAACATCAAAAGCTATAAGACCTCCATATACCACCCCAGTAGTAATCCATCAGAAAGAATACTGAGAGAGGTTGGTAGAATCTTAAGAACCTATTGTCATCAACAACAAAGGAAGTGGCCTGATTACTTATCAGCTACAGAAGATTTTGTAAACTTGGCTTATCATCCATCTATAAATTGCACTCCATACACTGCCATGTATGAAAAACAACCACCCAGAGAGATCCAAGAATTGATTAAATTTCCTAAGTCTCCACAGTACCCTTTAATAAATTAAAATTTTATAATCAGGTGATGGAAAATCTGGAAAAACGCAGAAACAAATACCAGACAATAAAGGGTAAAATAATTAAATATGAAGTAGGAGAGAAAGTGTTGTTAAAGAACAGGGAATTGCCTAGCACTCTAGAAGGGATATCAAAGAAATTATTGTTACTATACGTTGGACCCTACACCATAACAAAAAACAAAAACAACATCACGTACGAATTAACCGACCCCATTTCAAAGAAGATCAAGGGCAATTATAATCAACAATCCATGAAAAAAATATCACGAGGAAGAAAAGGAAAAATAACATAAGTAATTATGTCCTCACACCTAATGAAGTGTTGAGAAATAATTACTTCTGAAGGGAGGCAATTTGTAACGAAACAAAATGTTATAAAAAGAATAGTAAATATAATAGGGAAATCCTATCCAGAGAGTGAACAAGAAATCACAATTGATAGTCAATTAAAGGAAATTACCAAGTTTTAAAGAAATTAGTAAAGAACCAAATATAACTAAATAAAAACAACCTTTGACTTATTTAATATCATCAAGAGACCCAGAAATAACCCAGTAGAATAGGGCAGTAAACAGACAACAAGTTAAATAAATAAACCTAGTAGGCCCAAATAAGTTACCCTGAATAACACAACCAAACCCAATAAAGAGTACCTATCCATATAAATAAAATTGTATTAAATAAAATTGTATAGGCCTATAATATTAAGGATAGAAAAAGGGACACAAACCTTTACAGTGATATAAGTGACAGAATATAAATAGTGACACAAACTACATTTAAACAGTGTGCTATGTATTATTTATAAAAAGTGTTTTATTATTATCATACAGACAATAGTTTAAAAGTATGAAATAATTAAAGTTGTCAAAAACAAGTATTATTATTAAGAGTTTTTGTTATATGTTATAAGATTTTATGTTACCAGTTAATTTATTTAAATATATTTATCTCAGGGAGTCAAGGTAGAAATTACAATCAACCATAACAAATTGTTCCACCACATATCAGAGAAATTCAAATTAATAAGGTTTTACAGTTATAAACTGAGGCATGTTTAGTACCAAATTGTTTATAATTATCTAATTAATAATCATATAAACATTGCATGTATCATTAGAGTATAATAATAAAATTATCTATTAAAAGTAATTTATAAAATGTAAAGTAGGTAATGGGTATTGATCATATAACACTTAACCTGTACATAAATGGCCAATCAAAATTTAAGAAGTTTGTATGAGTTCGGTGACTAAAAAAGAAGAAATAACACTTAATTGTTAATTGTGATGAAGAACAGTTTAATAGTGCGTGTCGAGATGTTATTAAAATAAAAAATATAAAATTGCTAAACCGTTTGTGAAAGAAGATCTGAATGACCACCATTGAAGATAAATAATTCCTCCACTACAATCATTTCATGAACCAGTAATACACACAATCAAGAATTTATAAAGAATAAACCAGAAAACGTTCAGCATTATCGCCTAGATGTGTAAAGTATAATTTGACTTAATCATTGACAATATTTTTATCCAAAAAGGAATAACCTCTAGACAATACACCAATTTACACTAACACTAATCACTAGTGAACATTTTAACAAGTGAAAACAAATTCCATATCTAAACGAACAGTGATTACAAGGAAACATTTATTAGTACACATTTAATAAACTTCAGTATTCTCTGACACGGAAAATGGCAGCCATGATGTTGACGTCACTCTAACCTACATGCTTTTTACGAAGCGTATTGAATATCGTCAAACTTTGTATGTTATTTAATATATAATTTTTGTAATTTTTTTAGATTATAAGTAATAGATGATTTGTAAAGGTACTCTATATTGTTAATTATCATGTAATGGAACTTTTCGTAGCAGCCACAAGAATTCCCACGAAATATATTAACATTATTTAATTATTCACTCCTGAGATAAATATCGATTGTGACAACCGTATGTATCGAATGGAATTTTCCAATAATTTGAACTCATATTACAGAGATTAAACAATTATGTTAATAAATCATATCCATGCGTTATTATTTCAGGAACATAATATATTATCAGCATTTATTTTATAATTAACAAGGATAAGAAGACTTCAGGGAGTCATTAGAAGTACACAAATTACAAAACCAAGATTAACGTCACTCTTATTATCTTATTATCAAATAATAGGTTAAAGCCTAATATCGAAGGTGACTTGAAAATTGTTTGGGATGACTCGACCGCTATTTTTGAATTGATTTTGGAGTTCTAACTACTGAACTGGAATAATTATAATTCTGATTCAGAAACCAAGGCAGAATAATTCAATTCTTTTACTTATATATTTAAATCACATTCGAAAACACACAACATAAATATTCCACGATCAACTGATACACTATTTACAACTATTTATTACAAATTAACATATACAAGGAATAACAAGGGCAAATTATTATACCATTAAGATACTACGGGATACACGTTTAGTAATAATATATATATATATATATATATATATATATATATATATATATATTAATCGCAAGCTAAAATTTACTGTCATAATTCACATTTAGTATATCATCTTTCAAAAATTCTTTAAATATCAAAACTCCCAAAATAGTATTGCCAACATAATATAGTAATATATCTTAAATCATATTTTGTACATATACATTTTAAAATATCACATAACATCTATAATCATATAAATGGTGTAAATATCCCCTTTTTTATAACACTTGCCATAAGATAACACCTGATTGAACATAATTACACACATACATATACATCACAGATAAGATACAACATGTTAAACCCGGCAGACAGCCTGAATATTCTTATAAGACCCCTACATAAATGTGGAGAAAATCTGAGACTAGTCATAATGACCCGAAACTACAATTATAAGTTTAAGTTGCCAGCACTGCCTGTATAATTTTACAAAATATTGCAAAACCCCTTAACTCCATAAAAATATAAAAGAATTTTAAAGAAAACAGAATTGATCATAAGAACTAGAAATTACAAATTCAAATTGGCATTTCAGCCTGTATAGTTTTATGAGATACATTCAGAAATTTAAAATAATCTGGCTCGACCATATTAACAAGAAAGTGGAATGGCAAACTGGACTGTCCATGCAGCCCGTATGATTTGTCCAATTACAATTTATAAATTTAAGAAAATCGGGATTGGCCCATGATAGTAAAAAATGCAATTACAAGGTTAACGTATCTTCACAGCCTGTAAAATTTTATGAAATTGTAAGAATTGAATATTATAAATATATATAAAAATTTAAAGAGATTCAGAACTGACTATAGCAGTAAGAAAGACAATAATAAATTCAAGTATTAGTACAGCCTGAATTATTTTATAAAATTGTAAAATCTTTTGTTTAAACTTTGTAGAAATATATAAAAAAATTACAAAAAGTCTCAATTGACCCGGCCGCAAACATGTGCCAGTGCTGGATACAACAGAAGATAACCTGTCTGGTTCCTGCAGAGAACTGCACCAACAGGTGACTGCCTCAGGTTAAAGAGTGAGAATCGGCCTAAAACCCATTAAAACTTCCGACCCATTTTGAAATATATGTATAATGATTAACCAACAAAAATACCCAAAATAGTAATAGGGACCCGACCAGCCAGTCAAGCTCCCAGCATTTACAACTGCACCCGTCTACTTCACTGAAATACAGAATCCCACAAACATTTACAACCCCCCATTCAGAATCACAGTAAAGAAATAAAGTATAAAATAAATGACCCCCGGACACATGCCTGCGACCGAGGCTACAATTAATCTGGAGCGTAATTACATTCTGAGAACTATTTTAGTGAAAGTTTGTAACCAAAATTATGTCCAGCTGGACGTGAGCACAATAGAGTACAACTTGAGTGTTTGATGGTTAAGTTCACAACACATGGAGTGTGCTGTAGCAGCCTAGGGTAGTAAAAAAGCTTAAATTTCACCTCATTTTAGTCCAGATAGTGTCCTGTGGGTACTGTGGCAGGCTATACTGTAGTTCCTTCACCGGCGGTCAAGATCGAGAGTCTAGATGTTTCTACGGCATTGCGGAAGATGTATTACCGCATGCGGAGCAGGTCACATTTCCGACTGGGTCGGGAACCCTGGATATTCATAATAATTACTTCATTGACCCATAAACCATAACCCTATATGCCACAGCATCCCAATCACACTAAGTTCATAATAACACGTATAACATTCTCATTTTTGGTTTTTAAATTCCTAGACCACACACGAGGTCGCAATGCTTCATAATTGTATATAAATTCATAACGAAACATGAATGTATTGTGTTATAATTCATAACATGATGAATCTATGAAAAGTTAACAGACTCGAACAGGCCTAAAGCATATAGCACCATGTGCTCACTCAGACAATTTAGTAAAGTTCCACAGTTCCATAAAATTACAGAATACCTTTTCTTTTACGCCCCTTTTCACAAGTACAATTGTTAATTATAAAATACAAGATATTAGGCTGTATTAGAGTTTAAAATAAATCGAGTATCTAACAAAGAACATGCATTTTCGGTCACACGCCACGTGGCAACTTCAAACTTTTATCAACTCGCATCCAAGTTAATTTTAAACTACATTTTAAATCTTTTACGATAAAATGAACAATATATATTTAACCCACTTACCGGAGATCGCTTAGCATTTACTCAAGCATGATGAATAGAGATTTAGAACAATTAAAGAAACTTGGCTCTGCCGGGGAAGACGACTGCTGACGCCCGCTGCTGCTGCTCGGATCAGACTGAATCAACATGCCCCAAACTCTTGCGTCGAAAAACCTAATGACTCGGCTCCGTCAACAGAGCGCGTTGGCATTCAGTAAAGCCATGAAACGTTAACACAGTACCGACGCTTAATTACCCAAAATTAGTTAATTTCAGCGGTTCATTATTTTAAGTAAATTCTCCACTCTAGAAACGCCGGGTACTCAAAACCCGGCACAATTTGTTGATGAAAAACATTTTGCAGTGAAGTTAAAAAAATGATACTAAGATCAGCGAAACTCTTCAATGCTGAGGACGAGACGAATGGTGGTGAGCAGAGAGAACCAGCTTAGACACGAACAAAACGAAAATTTGTAAGTGAACGCCAGTCGACCACCATCTTTTGCACAGTATAGCAGCAAGAAAGTTACGTAACGTAATCACGGGCGCCCACATACAACGAAAATGTGAATATATATATATATTGTAACGACTAGACTCTTATCGGATTAAGACGTGTACAAGTGTTGTAAGTGTGTAGTGCGTTCGTCTCGCACTGGGGTCGTTACATCTATTCTTACGCTACCGATGTCCATAGCGATGTTATAATTACCAGTACAACACAGCAGTAACCATACCTGTTTTTAAATAGGGGTGTATGAATCCCGGGTGGCGCCAAATTGTTTATTAAAACAATTAAACTTATTAGTTAATATCTTAATAGGTTTTCTCAGCAATGACGGCCAGGGCGTTCAAATAATTCCCACTCGTCCAGCCTCCTGAATCGAGTAGGTAGTTGTTAGAATTGCAACTTGAGCGCTGGTCATCAAATCTAGCTTTCGTTAACAAACACAAGTAATACAATACACTCCCTATGAAATAATGACAATGGTTACTCCCTGTACTAGTTATTTTAATGTTCAATAAGCAAATTTTCAGTTTGACAATTAATATTATTCTGGTTGATTAATAATTTTGCACCGACTTTTTACATGAAACACTTCCTCTCAGGCTGACAAAATTGATTCCGAAACGAGGTATTTACTCCAGCATGGCTGCAGTGTTATTTAAGTTACAATATACTCGTTCAAAATCGGGATTCTTTTGATTACAAGGCAAAGAATTCCTATGATTACAATAAAAAGTACATTACCTTACTTTAAGTGTACTTAAATAATAAGGTGTGTGGTTATAATCTTTTCTGTAGTGTCGTTAAATGTGTTTATAAAGTTTGTATTCACACAACAGGTTATGGTGTTATGTTAACAAATTTTCAGTGTGTTATTTTTTCTTAATTAATCTTTGAAAGAGAATATTTGGTTGACAGTGAGAGTTCCAATTACCTTTAGTAATATTTAAAGTGAGTTTATTTTTTGTAAATAGGGTAATTCAAAGATACTTAACACATCAGATGACTTGGTGTTATCAATCATTGAGTTGGAAGAGGATTGGGCTGCAATCGTTTTCTGTTTTCATCAATCTTGGGACTTAAGTAGGTTTGGCGTCCTTTTCATATTAGATGTGGTCATATTTTCCTTTAATTTCCTGGTAATATGGTCCTGGGCATCAGTTGACAGTTCCAGTTGTTCGTCTGCTTCTTATTCGATCATGGTTTAGAATTTTGTTTACTACTTTTACATTTTTTGATGAAAAATTGGTCGTTCAATATTCGGCTTCTGTTCTGTCAGAGTGACGCTTTACGAGTAACGATATTCAACCGTAATTCTGTCCCTAACGGCAGTTGCTATGGTTACCAATTAAATTTGATTGGCTTAGATTGACATAATCCGTTGTTATCAAAATTTGAATTCTTTTCAAAATCCTTGTATATCTTCTAATTGCCTTTATTCCTCTATCTTCCCTCCTAAGTATTAACTATTATCACTGTTATTTGTATTTCCTTTCATAGATTAATTTGATACCCCACAAGTTTGGGTTATTTTAGGTTTTATGATTTTATCATTATTTTAATATTGTTAATTATATTTCTTTTTGAATTTAAATCCTTATTATAATATTTTGTTTTAAAAATGATTTACAATTTTTTATATTATTTTTATTACTGCTAATAAAATATAACTTTACACTTAGCCAATAATTGTATTTAATTTCAAATGTCGGGCGCCATCTTGTGATATATTAAAACGTGAAATTTTACTTACCTTTAAGGGCAGAAATTCGGTTAAGCGAACTAGAGTAGCGGAAAGTGTTATCTGAAATAATGACACTTGGTTGAAATGTTTACCATATGACATTACCCTTTAATATTGTTTAATTACACAACATGTGATCCGTGCAAAATACGCACGCTACTATATGAGAGATTGCACCATGAGACGCAGTTCCTCTATACAAGTTAAAAATTTCCCCTCAAACATTTCAATAGCCCTCCAAAATACATAATATGAAAATGTTGTTACTATATATTATAACAATGTTAAACATATCTATATATGCATAAATTTACGTGAAAATGGTCACAACCCAGCACTTGTTAATAATATCTGATAATTATACACTCGCTATCTCTCTCTCTCTCTCTCTCTCTCTCTCTCTCTCTCTCTCTCTCTCTCTCTCTCTCTCTCTCTCTCTCTCTCTCACTCTCTGGTACAATTATTATGAGCTCATTATAAAAGTTAGTTTCGTTAATGAATGGTCATTTATAATTTTGAAATAATATTATTTCTTTTGATATTAAAATTTTTTATGGCCAACGGTACTTAGCTGCAAATTTGGGTTGATGGCATCGCACTACTCGAATCATTCGATTGCACGTGCAAAATCTGACCTGTCACATCGTCTTAGGGCACACACTCGATGTAGCATCCCCCCTCGGATCACATTTTGGCCAGATTTTATGGCTGCACGTAAGAAAGTCTGGACCATCACATCGTCTTAGGGCACACACTCTCGATGTAGTATCCCCCCTCGGATCACACTTCTGCCAGTTTCTTTTATCACGGTTTCACTCGGCCGATGACATCAACTCAAGATTTAGTTACGGTACCACCATTATTATGTTATTAACAGTTATTAACCCACTTTTGGTGGTGCAAATTTTAAATAAATGCACTTAGTGAATATGCCGGCCGGCTCGATTCACTGTCTGGACGAAAATGACACTGTTTCATCAGTCAACATTGCAGAGGTGGGGCAAAACTACGTCACTGGCTCTTTGTTCAAAAACCCAGCCCAGTCGAATACAAAGCGCCTTGCATTCTTTGCTTCTGACGTAAACATGGGCTTGGTTGTTTACTGCTTATCTGAGACAAACAGTTTTTGCGGCTTTTGTAATTTTCCAACGAATTTGACAGAAATCCTGTTAACTCAAATGTGTGTTGTTTAAAATATTCACCAAAACTTTATAGGGATTATGAAATAAAATTATTATTATTAAAAAATAAATGGTTAGAGAATAAAAATACAATAATTATGGTTTTTTGGGACCATAGATTTACAAAATTATTATGGTACCAGAATTGTACCGTCACAAAACCCCCTCAATGAAAGATTTTATGCCGAAGCATAAAGACTTTCATTGACACATTCGTACTTCCTAAAGGGATCAGCCAGGATATGTCACCACAACCCCCTTACAATTTATATGAAAAGAAATATAATAACTCACCCGTGGTCCGATGATGATGACAGTAGCTGCATGACCTTACTGGACTTCTCCTTCGAGATCCCAACACTATAAGGCCAGTCAGGCACGTAACGCTCCTGCTCTGACGCGCTGGCCAGCTCAGGATCGCCGTCACAACATCACCAAACACTGAAACAATAAATCAAAAATATAAAATAGTGGCTTGGTATAATACGATATCCCTAACTGATCTGTTTCCCCTTAGCTATGTGCTGGTTTGTGTTACGAAGCACTGGGTTTGCTTCAACTCAACAAGAATTATATTGAAGTGCCATTCTCTTCATTGACTACCCTTAACATTATAAAATCTTTTCGATTCCCATCGATAATACTTAACCCTTTCTGTTTTCATAATTAATATAATTATAGAAGAAACACAAGTTTTTATATAAATGAAACATATGGATAAAATAAATATATAAATCCCAAGTTTATGGATACAAATCTCCCTGTTTGAGTAAGAGGGAGAAAAACAGAAAAATTTAACTATTATTATTATTATTATTAATATTATTATTATTAACAGTTAATAAACTGGCGCTGTTAATAATATTTACCCCTCTTTCTCCTCCACACACACTATTTCTTATACATCATGTTCAAATTCCTATGCTAATACATAAAACATAATACATAGTACATGATAATACACTCATCATTATGTTAATACAGTAATATGGTTAATACATTAAAATAACCAATTCACATTTTAACTTGATTAAAATTTCTTTAAATTTGCGTATCAAATTATAAACATCACATTTTAATTATAATAATTAATTAATTCTTTTCATTATTAAATTATTGTTATTTAGTCATCAATTATCTATCATTTAATTCTTCACAATTTCAAATTTATTATTAATATTCATATTACATTATTATTATTTCATTTCTTATTACCTCTCTACTCTGAATTTTCTACCTAACCTTTCACATTCTTATCCTTGATTAGTCTGGGCGACTCCTGTATTCACTATGATTTGACTTATTATATAGGCACTAACGTTTATAACTTACTCACCTTTCTTTCTACTAACCACCAAATTTACCTATCATGACACCAATTTCTCAATTAAACACCTTCACTATTCCATTTTAAAATCCTATGGCACCGCACATCTTTGTACTAAGATGGGTGTTCTCTACCTGGCTATATACATTCATAATATTTTGCCCTTTGAAAATATCGGCAAACACTCCCTTAAACTACGCTATTACCTGCCACAACGCTATACGTTGGTCACTCCTTATCACCTCACCCCCACTACAAAATATCATCAGTAACAAATAAATGTTTAACCTTTACTTTACTCACCTCTACAAATAATCACTCACTACTGTGTCCCTAAATATCTAATACTCTCTTTGTATTAATTTCTTTAAAATTCTTATCTATCTAACTCCCATTAACTTTAATTAAATAACTCACATGCCTCTATTTATTAATACACCCAGGCTCTATCCCCTTTTTAACACTTTAACACATTACTGTGATCATTGACAATTGCATTAGAAAATTTATCTCTCACCTACTCATAACAGTACATCTCAATATTCAAATATATATGCTTAATCATTTATTATTCATTAGAAATGTTTTATTCGTTACAAATTAATAATTTAAATTCATATTAATATAATGATATAAACTTTCTTCTATACTACATTAATTGAGTAATTAATTTTCAATTATTTAATTTGATTAATTAAACTTTCATTATTCATCATTTGTTTAGCAAAAACGTATTAATTGTTATTTATTAACTCCATAACTATAATTTACTGTTACATACCTGGTGTACACAAAATTTACCTGTAATAGGCCTACACAACATCAAAATACATAAATACATTGACATAAATACAATTAAAAATATATAATCCAAACTCATTATTTTATCATTGATCAAAATCAGTCCATATGCAGTCCATTTCAAAATCACTGTTCACATATATTAAATGTTCATTACACAATAAAACAATCTATCCTCCATCATTGAATAACATTCTAGTCGTAGGTCGATACAATATATTTTTTATCATATAAATGATATTATTATTTATATAATATTTGTTTAAACTTTTATACTCTTCCACAATCTCATTTCCAGAATTAATATGTTTATTCTGTAACTTTCTGTCATATACCATGTCACGATCGGGTATGATTCTGTCTACCTCAGTATTATATGTTATAATCTTGTTAGTCATATAGTCATCAGAATTACTTACTGCTACACCCGTTACTTCCCCAGGTAAGTGCTTGATACCATTATTATCATCATCTATTATTATTGTTATCTCAATTTTACTACAAGGTTTGTATTCATTATAATCATCCACCATCTCTACTCCTAACCTTTCTACAAGTTCTCTATACTTTCTATTTATCTTAAAAATCTCTGTTACTCTCTTTTTCTCTTTCTCAATATATTTCTCACCATAACACCAAGCTACACTCTCTCTCTCCAAATATGCAGGGGTCACTAACTCATAATTACTAAACCACCTATGAGGTACACAAAATCACCAAGGAACTCTGTTTGTAGACCTTTCGTCTCCCAAATATAAATCTAAGGAACTCTCGTCCATATTAAAAATACGTGAAGACTTGACTTCACCCCCTACTGCAACATCAAAGGAAAATTCTACCCCCTGCACCCTTTTTACAAATGTACTTTCTCTACACTTTCTCTCTGACTCAACACACACAAACACCTCATTATCATTTTCTGACACCATATTCTTAACTACATCATTGTTACTACCTGTAAACTCATTATTCAAATTATCATTGTTACTCACCTTGTTAGCACTTAAACTAACACTATTTTCTGTGAATGTATCATCATTACTACCCCCACTATTATTCTTGTAATTCTCGTCTACTTTACTCTTCGGTATATCAAATATCTGTCTACTAACGTTACTGTTTGTTTCTGTATATTATCGAAATGAGCATGCATTTCGTCTATTCTTTTATCAAAGTGACAATTTTGGCTTTTAATTTCGTTTTTTATTTCATCAAACTTTACACTCTGTTCATCAAATTTGTCATTCAAGTTAGTATATTTAACATTAGAATCGCTTTTTTGCTCATCTAACTTTTTGTCTAATTTATCAAACTTTGTTAATAATAACTGCATCAAAGCAGCTGTCTCATCTGGTTTATTTACGTCTTGAGTTGAGATGGGGGTTAATGGAACCGGATTTAATTCAGTGACACTGATTTCACTGGTCTGGCTAATTGGGTTCAATTTAACGTCCATCTCGCTCGTAACTGTTTCATCTACATCACTTTTACCAGTATTCATTTTGCTTATTTATAATACACGCATTCATATAACCTTATAACATAACCTCGTAGAAGATAGGTTATGTTTACTTATTTAAAATTATATCTATTATTTCAGACAACTTCCCCGCTCTCTCCAGTAGACTTCCTCCACCTAAAATTTTTATGTAGAGTCCCTGTTCCAGAAGCCAATGTTATATTATTTTTATTACTGCTAATAAAATATAACTTTACACTTAGCCAATAATTGTATTTAATTTCAAATGTCGGGCGCCATCTTGTGATATATTAAAACGTGAAATTTTACTTACCTTTAAGGGCAGAAATTCGGTTAAGCGAACTAGAGTAGCGGAAAGTGTTATCTGAAATAATGACACTTGGTTGAAATGTTTACCATATGACATTACCCTTTAATATTGTTTAATTACACAACATGTGATCCGTGCGAAATACGCACGCTACTATATGATAGATTGCGCCATGAGACGCAGTTCCTCTATACAAGTTAAAAATTTCCCCTCAAACATTTCAATAGCCCTCCAAAATACATAATATGAAAATGTTGTTACTATATATTATAACAATGTTAAACATACCTATATATGCATAAATTTACGTGAAAATGGTCACAACCCAGCACTTGTTAATAATATCTGATAATTATACACTCGCTATCTCTCTCTCTCTCTCTCTCTCTCTCTCTCTCTCTCTCTCTCTCTCTCTCTCTCTCTCTCTCACTCTCTGGTACAATTATTATGAGCTCATTATAAAAGTTAGTTTCGTTAATGAATGGTCATTTATAATTTTGAAATAATATTATTTCTTTTGAATATTAAAATTTTTTATGGCCATTATTTCAACGGTACTTAGCTGCAAATTTGGGTTAATGACATCGCACTACTCGAATCCTTCGATTGCACTTGCAAAATCTGACCTGTCACATCGTCTTAGGGCACACACTCTCGATGTAGCATCCCCCCTCGGATCACACTTTGGCCAGATTTTATGGCTGCACGTAAGAAAGTCTCGACCGTCACATCGTCTTAGGGCACACACTCGATGTAGTATCCCCCCTCGGATCACACTTCTGCCAGTTTCTTTTATCATGGTTTCACTCGGCCGATGACATCAACTCAAGATTTAGTTACGGTACCATCGTTATTATGTTATTAACAGTTATTAACCCACTTTTGGTGGTGTAAAATTTAAATAAATGCACTTAGTGAATATGCCGGCCGGCTCGATTCACTGTCTGGACAAAAATGGCACTGTTTCATCAGTCAACATTGCAGAGGTGGGGCAAAACTACGTCACTGGCTCTTTGTTCAAAAACCCAGCCCAGTCGAATACAAAGCGCCTTGCATTCTTTGCTTCTGATGTAAACATGGGCTTGGTTGTTTACTGCTTATTTGAGACAAACAGTTTTTGCGGCTTTTGTAATTTTCCAACGAATTTGACAGAAATCCTGTTAACTCAAATGTGCGTTGTTTAAAATATTCACCAAAACTTTATAGGGATTATGAAATAAAATTATTATTGTTAAAAAATAAATGGTTAGAGAATAAAAATACAATAATTATGTTTTTTTGGGACCATAGATTTACAAAATTATTATGGTACCAGAATTGTACCGTCACAAATTTATCCTTGGTGAGTTATTCACCTCGGATTGCTAATTTCTGAGTTAACTTATTACAATTTGTAGTTGTTTGTTCTTGACAGTTAGGCATTTTCCTAGGCCTAAGTAGCCATTATTTGTATTTACTTATTTCGTACAAAATCTGTCTTTTTTGCATAATGAGCTTAGCTTTGTTATTATAATTGGTTGTTTTATGTATTGATGTGTTTTGATTCTGTCGTAGTGTTATTATAATGTTACTATTATTTTATACATCATGAATTGCTAATTATTTACTATCTGGTTTTCTCGTTTACATTTCTTTACTTTCTTATTTATTTAATCTGCCAATAAAACAATGTGGCTATTATTTGCTACTTTTGTTCACATAAAATACAACATCTAGGCCTATGGTCTGTATAATTCTTCCAGCCATATCCTATTCATAAACTTGCGTAAACAATTATTTAATAATTATTTGCTAACATTGGTTTACAGTTTATTTCATTTTATATTATTTTTTGGGTGATAAACAACATCACGTTTTTTGAACTTACTTTAATAATGATCCCTTGTAACATGGGGTGTTTATTGATTTGTTTTAACTTCTTAATTTTTTAAATACTCTTTACTTTCACTCCATGCTAACACTATCTATTTTCTCTTTCATGGGATTCTCCCTTTTAATTATAACTGCATTTAATTAAACTTAACAATAAGGTTCTTTCTTAATTAATACTGTCTTCATCACTTTTCAGTGTTCATTATACATTAATTAACTTTTTACACTTAATCTTATTCTTAACAACTTTCTTATTTACTAATATTTTTCACTGTTAACCTTTCAGTGTTTCTTATTGATTTACTGTGTGTTTATGCTTTTATCCTTCACTATTTTTCACTATACAAACATTCTTGGTTATACATTATTCTCATTTAATCATCACCTTCACTTTTAAATTATTTATTGTTTATTATAATTTATTTAGTGTTTCTTCTTTATCACTTTATTTTGGGATTTTCACTTCCCCTTTTGCACTTCTAAAATGTTTTTGGTTTTAAGTGTTTCTAAATGGGTAATCCCTATTATTACTTTCTCACTACCGTACTATCTCTTTCATTACAAATATCCTTAACAATATTAACAATTTTATGTCTATTGATTTTAACATTACTTCTAACTCTAATATGTGGGTTAGTTTGCTTTTATATTTAACATTCTTTAATTGGGTTTCTTTCAATTGTCATTTACTTTATTATCCCTTAATTGATAATAATAATGGATTAAAATAATTACTTAAGTTATTTATTGGTTTCTTTTTCAACCTTACATTGAGTGTATTGTTTCTCCTGCTTTTCTTCATTATTACTTGTTTGTGTCTTATTATTGGGGTTCCTTTTTATTTATTTCCCTTTATCTTAGGTTTGTTTCTTTTTCATTTTCCTCCTTCTGCATCTTCAGTGTACTTCCTTTATATCTTGTTTTTCCATCTTCTCCTTTGGGTTCATTTTAATAAGTTGCATTGAATCATTCATTTCCTTCAATTGGTTTCATTTTGCTTGGTTTCGGTTTTTTCCCTTCTTCATTTGGTTTGGTTAATCACTTTCTTCTTCATTGGGTTTTATTCTTGTTTGTTTTTTGTTGTTCCCTTCTTCTTTTGTTTTCTCTTGTTGGGTCAATCACTTGGTTTAGGTCATGTCGTCGTTTGTCTTGTCATTGTCTTTTTATTTTCTTTATAATAAACATTTTATTTTATATGAATTATTATTTTATATTCAAAATCATCTTTTTTATCCCTGGTATTGGGGTAGCTTATTTGTATTGTAACAATATATATTTGAAAATACAAACAGTTCTTGGCTAAATATTCATCCATAATAGTGACTAATTGCAGTAAATTATTGACAGTTCGGCCGTAAAATGTGAAAGTGAGAACTATAAAACACCAACCAGTGCACGCCACGAGGAGACGCCCCAGGTGTCGAACGTCTACGCATCAACAGGAAAGTTGACATTTCAAAAATAATTAAAATACTGGCTTTTTCATAAATTATAAAGTTGAGCTCAACAAAATCAAAAAATTATGTAAATGCGTATGATTGTGTGTGTGAAGCATATGCATATAGGCCTAACAAGAAGTGTTGAGTTGCGTAATTTTGATATACGTAGTAGTATTTTGATGTCGTAGTTTGTTGATAATCAGTTTTATGCTTTAAGGTGGAATAAGTGTGTTCATCATTTTTGTCATGTTTTTCGAGAGAAAATAAATAACGTTATATTTTACTTGATATACGCATTTTGTTATTTGTATTTGCCCACTGTTCTCTGCCAAAGTACACTAAACGATTCCCTGGACCAAACATTACATATAATCATATTCATTTTAATAAACAATTACTGAGTAACACTTCACTGTAAAAGTGGTTGCTGGGTTCTAAGGCGTAATAATTACTCTAACACATATTTATTCTGGTGAAACAAATCTTACTTATTTAATCAAATTTAAGCACTTCTTTCTATTAACTTATATTCCCTAATATTTACTATACTAATCCCTACTATTAAACCAGTACTTTTGTTTGATTTTCCCCTGTTCTTTTTACATTGCTTTACCCCCCCCCCCCGTTTTATTTATGAGCTCTTTAATATCTATTTTATTTCAGATCAAACTGATTGTTTTCTATATTGTACCTGACCGAGTTATCCACTAACTCCCACCATCTTCCTTACCACACTTTCACTCCATCACTAAACACTGTTCGTTTACTGCACATTTACGTATTATGTCGACTTTCCTGCCACTTTCCTTCCGAGTTTGTTTCGTTATGAATTGCTCCAATTTCGGTAGACCTCGGCTACTCAATTCACGTCGGTCTACCAAAATTCCGAGGCTGCGTTATTTGTGGCTGTACCTTGTAATTAGTTGTAGCGAACTGCCCTGCTCTGCGACGACTGACTGTGTGTGTTTGGTTGCCTACCCGCCAGGTGTTAGGCGTTGCCGTCAGCTCGCACTCCTTTGTTCCCATTACATGTTCGGCTCTGGAATGTATGTACGTGTCTTTCACGCTGGGAAAGTTGGCCCACACATGCGCGCGTACGCATGAATACGCACCCTTGCTGATAGTCTGCATTCCTGTACCATTCCGTACCTCACACGGAGCTATAGTCGGTGACACAAAAATATACTCTGGTTAAATAAAAGCTTTAAATTGTATAGTCTTATCGGTTTGTACTGGTACAATTTTTTTCTAAATCCAACTTGATGTTGATTTCTTCCCCCACAGATATTTCAAGATATGTGGAAGAACCTAGTGGAGTAAACCATGAAAAACAATCATTTCGGACTAACAATCCGATCTTATTTTGGAATTTAATTCCTAATTTTGCACTCTATACATTTTCAATTGCAGTAGAGTTCTTTTATTATTAAATCTTTTCCACTTAAACTTTATTTCCTTAATTATTTTTTGTAAGAAGAGTTATCCCATGTCAAATATATTTTTTCTTTCATCACCTGTAGAAGTTTTGCTACTGCCTGCACTTTTTTCTACACTGTATAAAAATCATGAATAATTCTTCAGATTACACATCTGTCAAACTCATCCGTGTTTGTGATATAGTCTGAGTTTTCTGTTCATTATGGAGGATTTAAATGTTGATCCGAGCAGTTTTCTAAACATATATTACTGCGTTATGGGTACTTTGTCTTGCCGGGTTGTAAGGCCGTGGTCCATAGCACTTGCTAATGCCTACCATTGCATACTCTTTGAAGAGACGAGGCTTCTGTTGTTGGTGAGTTCGTATTTCCCTTGCCTGCATATGGAGTCTGTCCAGATTCAGAAATATGCATCTGTTACCATGAATCGGCGGGGTGAGTCCCTCTCATTGAGTGGTCTTTGGACACGAGTAGTTGTGATGAACCAATAGGAATTTGCCTTTCTTCTGATTGGCTGGTGATGTCAGACAACAACTTCATACGGACACCAAAATACATAAATATGGGTGCTGTACTCATGCCCACTAGTCTTAACCACAGTTCAGTGGTCACTGACTGCGGACCTTGGTCAGTGTGTTTGCAACCATCTGCACTGAAGATGGCCATCGAAGGCACGGCCGAAACGTTGCTCAAAACAACTATGGACTTACAGCCCGGCAAGACAAAGTACTCATCATTGAAGCCGGCCGTGAAAGTCTCAGCCAGAATATGTTACTGTCTTTCCAGAGTTTTTAATTGTGAATTCTGAAACGCCAGTGTAATAATGCACTTTTGCTATAGTGTTTTTTAACCATATAGAAATGTGCCTCTTTCCTTGATCCTTCCTCACACTTTTCAATAATAGATTATATAAATTCATGTAATAATAGATAATTTAAATTTATGTCCGGAATTGTTTTGTTACTTTTTTGTCGTTTTAACGGAACCACTTTTTACTTTTTAATGGAGCTACACATAAAAATATAGCATTAAGGTTAACTGCTTGGTAATTGACAGTAAACGGTAAAATAATTAAGCTGTATGCTAATTGTAAATTCATAGTAAATGAGAAACAACTCCTTTACAAAATGTTCAACAAATTAAAATTAATACTCACTAACATAAAATATATGAACGCTTAAATATGTCTTCTGAACAAGTGAATAATGTTTACAGAACCAGTAACATATAAATACCACCAACACAAGGACGTTAAAGAGTCATAGCATGCCAGTAGCAAAGTTCATGCGCATACAGTTGTTTACGTGTGCAAAGATGATGTAGAGATAATGGGATACTGTAGAGATATTAGACTAGAGGAGTTGTGACATAAAAATCATGTAAATGAAAGTGTGTCTGGGCAAAAAAGATAAGTGTAAATTAACAGGCTCGCCCCCATTATATGGTGCATATGTAATTTTTGTTAATACTGTATATTGATACATTATTTACCTAATGTTAAATGATTGTTATTATTATTCTTAATTTTATATTAATCTACAAGTACTGTGTTGTAATTCCTTCAGTTGTAAAATTATTTGTTTTATTTGAACACACAAAACTTCCCTAGCAATACGTCTACTTTTAAGTCATTATGGAATTTTCCTGAAATACTTAATAGCTCTGGGGGGGGGCGTGATCCTGATCTACCCTCTCCACTAATAAGAACTATTCTTTATAGTCGTTGCAGCGTGCATGCCTAATTGATTTTATAATTATTCTGGTATGCCAGTGTGGCTTGATAAACCAGACACTTCACTGAAACCCAAAGAAGATTGTGCGAAGTTTGATTCACTTGATAGCCAGGTATTGTTGGCATTTGACGTGTCTTTGTATGTCCTCTTCACAAAATTAACAAACCTTCAACACAAATCCAAACAAGTAAAATAGAGCAGTTAACAACAAAACATAGCCCGTCCTTGTACCATACATACGTGGTGTATCTGAGGATAGCCACTGAAAAATTCTTGGATTTTATTGTCCATGGCATGTCTGTTGATTAACTAAATATATCTTTACCGACTCGGAACACAAAGTTTAAGTTTTTTATTGGTAAAAACGTAAAAGTTTTACCTTATAGTCTGAACTAGTTTTCGCTTATTGTAAACTACGTCATAGGCTGCCACTGGGAGCGTTGTCCGTCTTGTTCTTGGCGACAAGAACATTGACAACACACATACACAAACATCGACAACAACATGAATCTTCTACATGTACACACCAAAGGCCCAAAACTAGACACTCTTGAACAATTGGAAATACACAAACACATAAAAACGACATTGTAAACAAACAGACACAATTCAAATCACACATATTATTCGAACATATCACACCCCACACACACACAAAAACATCAATCCTTCAAAAGTCGGCACCGTCGCCAAGAACAAGACGGACAGCGCTCCCATTGGCAGCCTCTGACGAAGCTTATAATAAATGAAAACTGGTTCAGGCTATAAGGTAAAACTTTTACATTTTTACCAATAAAAAACTTTGTGTTCAGAGTCGGTAGTGATATATTTAGTTATATAGCCACTGAGTTTGGGTTGTGTATTCCATTTCACTCCCACCATACATTAGGAAAAATAGTAACTGTTACAAAGTCTCCAGACCCTGTGTTCGATACAAAAAAAAATATAGTGTTATGACATTACAGAACAGTCTACGTGTTTATCGAATGTTCCAGAGGAATCCGGCTGTAATGTGTGTGGCTAGACTGTGCCAGAAGCCGCACGAAGTGTGTCAAGGCCGCAATGAATTACGCTCTAATATTTTCCTTTATTGTAAATGCGCAGTATGGAATATTCCATTGTTTCGGCGGGGTATAAATACAAGTACTCAACGACGTTCAGTTTCAGATTGAGTTGCGAGTTATTATCGGTGATTACTCTGTGCTTTCAAGTGGTTATTAGTGAAGTGTTGTGTGTTATAATTGGGCGGGGCAGTTGCAATACAATTGTGTTTTATGTTAGTTGACATTTTATTGCGTGTGAACAAGTTTTATTTGATTTGTTGTAAGAGACTCTCTTGTTAATTACAAACTGTTTAACTGTGATAATTAAAGCTGGTGATTAGTGACGTAATTGGTGTCTTGTATTTTGTTTTCCACTGTATCATACGACGATCAGTAGACCGTCGTAACAGTGGTGTCAGAAGTGGAATAGGATTAGATTTGCTGTGCCCTTGTTGCAGTGTTTTGTTGGCTTTGTGTGTGTTCAGGTGTTCATGTCCATTGTGCTTGTGGTTTGTGAGTGGTGTGTGTTTTTCATAGTATTTATTTGTAATGCTTAAGTCTTCTGATCATATACCATGTGAGCTTTTGTTATTATTTTGTTGACTCTCTATTGCTCATTGATATAGCATTATTTATTACTTTATATATATTAATTTTATATCCATAAATTCGTAGTGACCGTCAATCAATGAATTTTTCCGGTGAAGGTCACCGGTTGAATAATTACCTGTTCAACTTTTAATTATTATATAATTGAACATCTGTATAATCTGTATTTAGCTATAATATGTTTTACTATGCTATATGTTGACAGGTATATGTATAAATGTTTTCTGTACCAATTATAATATTTAATTATTGTTGATTAATGCTTTTATAATTAGTTACAAATACCATTACATTATGAGTAATTTAAATTGTAATATTGTATAAATTAAGTTCTGTGATATTATAATTTTCTCATTGTCTGTAAAGAAAACATTTGAAGATGTAAAACCAACTATCTCAACTCCTTCACATATACAATGATACATACATACGCAAGCACACGCGCATGCTCACACACACTTACATACACAAACACGTTCACTCAGATAATTGTTCTGTTGTGTCTGACATTTCTTTTGTATTCATATATACACAGGTCCTGATGATGACGATAAACATTCTCAAAACATCAACACAATTAATTTAAAATTTGTGTTATTTCTTTACCGATCCTCACAAACTCTTCACCAGAAAAATTAATTCATTTTATAATTAGCCTGAAGACAGCTGCCTATTGTTTATATTTTTGTTGAATAATTACCTGTTCAACTTTTAATAATTACATAATTGAACATCTGTATAATCTGTATTTAGCTATACTATGATTTACTATGCTATATGTTGACAGGTATGTGTATAAATGTTTTCTGTACCAATTATAATATTTAATTATTGTTGATTAATGCTTTTATAATTAATTACAAATACCATTATATTATGAGTCATTTAAATTGTAATATTGTATAAATTAAGTTCTGTGATATTATAATTTTCTCATTGTCTGTAAAAAAAACATTTGAAAATGTAAAACCAGCAATCTCAACTTCTTCACATACACAAACACGTTCACTCAAATAATTGTTCTGTTGTGTCTGTTTCTTTTGTATTCATATATACACAGGTCCTGATGATGATGATAAACATTCTCGATACTTCAACACAATTTAAAATTTGTATTATTTCTTGACTCATCCTCACAAACGCTTCACCAGAAAAATTAATTAATTTTATAATTAGCCTGAAGACAGCTGCTGATTGTTTATATTTTTTTCTGTAATGGAAAAGTCTGTCATTTAGATTCAAGTTAACTAAAAGAGTATATCTGGGGGAATTAAATCACATGTAATTATGTTTCAGATTCTGATGAATTGTACTTACTGTACAAAAAGCTGCAGGACGATTTGTCGATAATAAAAAATAATCGACGGAATGAGATAGGAATAGAGAAAGCTAGGCTGCTGGGCGTTATGGTCGAATTTGTTTGTATGATAATAGACAAGTATAAGAAGCACTGGGAAAAACTGAAAAAAACAGATAAACTGAAGATTGTCTCAAAAACAAATTTTCTCATTTCACTCTTGCAAGAAAGACAAATAAAAATCAGCGTTCAAGAAATAAATAGTTTCAGTTTGGAATTGAATCGATTGATGGTATATATCGACTTGAAAGTGATTGTCTCACATGAACAGTTTGATTATTGTATAAAAAGTAATTCTGAAGCACAGACAATATACGCTGATGTACAGAAACATATCAGAAGTATAAAAACGTTCAACAGCGCTTTACATTCAGTTGTAATCACAAAAATGGAGAGGCTGGTTAAGTTAGTTGGCAGTACTAGTGTACTCACGGAAGAAGAGAAAAAAATGATAGTTCAAGTTATGGGAAAGTACTGTTATGGCGGCACCGCGGTGGGCCACTTTTTCAAATGCCGTAACGGTCATCCGTATGTTATTACTGAATGTGGTGGGGCAATGCAACGGAGTGTATGCCCCGTGAAGGGTTGTGGTTCAGTAATTGGGGGCGAGCACCACAGATTGGCAGAAGGACAACAGTTAGCTTCGCACATAGATGGAGCTCGACATGGCGCGTGGTCTTCAGGAAACAACATGAACAATTACATGCTTTAAACTTATCATGAAATATATATATATATATATATAACATTGTGTACCGTAATGTGCATTGTATATTGCTTTTGTTGTGTCAATTTCCAGACATTACTGTTAATACAAATTACATTATTGTTTTAAATAAATTGTATTTTATGTACTCTGTGTATTGATTGTAATTGTTGTCTTCCTCATTTCATGTTACTTCTTTTTTGTTCTCTTTTCCTGTTATAGGCTCGCCAGCCTTTCCTGAACAGTCACCTGCGCCAACCCAATGCATGAATTACCCCACCCCCACCCCCACTTTCAAGTATAGCTAAGTTATGTGGGGGCGAGCAGAAAAACATGCTATGAAATACTGCACAAAACTGTTCTGCGCATGTGTGAAGTGAATGCAAATTTTGTTAGCCTCGCAATGAGGTGTTTGTCTACTGCGCATCGAGACCGGAGTGTCCAGTTTACATCGTATACTTTGTTAGTTGAAATCAGCATAAGATACACGATTTTGTGTTGGGCAGGCAGTATTTACTATTTTTACAGTAAATGTTGTCCTCTTCAGTGGCAGCGCTAACGAACCCCCCCCCCCGCAAAACTAATTAGGGGGCCCTATAAAACTATAAAAATGGTTAAATTTTGTATACGTAATAGGGGAAAACACTCAAATGAGTTTCTATTCACGTGTGTTTCACAATAATGGTTTATGAATACTTTCTCGTCTATCACAAAGCGTTGCAATTTGCAAAGGACGTTTTACACCTGTACAAACTCTTAAAATTCATTGTTGCTAAATAGGCAAAGTTCTATACAAACTATAAAAAAAAAAAATAAAATAAAAAGAATGATTTATTTTTACATCAAAGATCTAAATTCAGACTATGAAACAGTACCGCACACAGAGTGTTAAAAATTTATTATTTAAAAACGAATATCAAAGTAACATTCTAGCTTTTTTCAAACATTTAAATTAGTTTGTAACTGAATTTGTAAAATTCTTGAATATACTCTATACAAGTTCTCCTTAAGTCTAATCCAATTCAATAACACTCGAACTCAAGTAATGTACAATATTTACAGATGAGGATCAACCAAAGTTCACTGTTTTCCTAAGCCTACTCTTCTTTTTTTAATAGCTAAGAACTTTTCAACCACTTCGTTGATATTAGTTTTCTATGTCTCTTCATGCTCAATGCTTAACAGTGCCAAGTCATTCAACCGAGTTTGGGCCATGGTACTTCTTAAGTATGACTTAATTAATTTAAGTTTTGAAAAGCTTCTTTCCGCTGTAGCTGTTGTGACAGGTATTGTTAAATAAAGCTGCAAAAGCTGTAGTTAAGTCTGAGAGGCAACTCATAAGGCAGCTGTTTTCTTCAACCAGTAAATTCATCATTTCTCGAATGCTTTTCTTGTGTACAATTTCTTTGGCCATCAGAGCTTTGAAGGATATTACTTGGTCAGGCAGTGATGTGGAAAGTTCACCAGGATACACATTTACCAGAGCCTTACTTTTCTCCACTATTGTCTCTTGTGAGAAGTTTACTAAATTCTGAGGCGTCAGGGATGAAAATCTATCATCAATGCAACACAATCCTTCGAATCTCATTTGTAGCTGAGCTATTACAATATCTAGTGTTGCATTGAAAACTTTTACTTCAAATGATTTCACTGGGTCGTCAATTCTATGGTCAACTAATAATTCAACAAAGAAGCGTTTTACAACTCGCTTACGCTTATTTTTCATGTTACAAGTTATGTCCCATGACTGGGCCAACTGTTTAGCACCAGCAAGAAAGCCGGCTAAAGCTCTAAGTTTTTTATAAGTAAAATCATAAAGACTTACCTTAAAGCCTAAACCGGTTCTCTCCTTTAAAAGGCTTCTTCAGAGGCTGCCGTAGGTAGCGCTGTCCATCTTGTTGTTGTCGACGGGATAGATTTTCGAAAGATCGATGCTGTGTGTGTTGGGTGAGATGTGTACGAATAATGCGTGCGATTTGAATTGTGTCTGTTCGTTTAGGATGTCGTTTTTATTTGTTTTTGTGTGTTTGTAAATTTCGAAAGGCCGAAAACTAGGCACTCTAGAACAATTAGAAATCTACAAACACAAAAACAAATAAAAACGACATCCTAAACAAACAGACACAATTCACATCGCACGCTTTATTCGAACACATCTCACCCAACACACACAGCATCGATCTTTCGAAAATCTATCCCATCGACAACAACAAGACAGACAGCGCTACCTACGGCAGCCTCTGAAGAAGCCTTTTAAAGGAGAAAACCGGTTTAGGCTTTAAGGTAAGTCTTTATGATTTTACTTATAAAAAACTTAGAGTTCTGGGTTGTTAATACAATAGTGATATTTAGTTATTGTTTGTTTTATGTATAATTGTGTCAAAAAGTGTGTGTGATTTATAGTGTAATTGGTCGTTAAGTATGCTGTTTGGTTGTGTTGTGTAGTGTTTGTATATTTCATATTGTTCTGCTGTTTAGTTTTCGACTCTTGGGTAAGTAGTGTAATATCTCAAGATTAGTATTGTAGCATGACAGATTATCCACATTATAATGAATGAAAAATGATCATAAATAAATTTAAAATAAAATGAAATCAAGGAAAAATCCAAATAAAAACAAATAAGTACCACAGTAAAATGCAAACATAATTTAAAGAAATAAAAATAAATTAAAAACAACTAAGCAACACCTATGAGTAATGAAAAATAAACCAAAAAACTAAAATAAAGTGAGGAAATACCCAGGTAGGATAGGAGTAAGTAAGGAAAAACCAAGAACAAACCAACACCCCTAATATAAGGACCATTTTTGAAGAAACAAGGTAGGATAAGAGTAAGTAAGGCAAAACCCAGAAAAAACCGACATCCCTAATAAAAGGAATGAAATTAGAAGAAACCACGTAGTAGAACAATATAGAGTAGGAAAATACTTAAAGTAAACCCAGTAATAAAAGGGTAAAACACCAAAAGAGAGTATATTTAACTGATGGAAGTATAACACATAAAATAACAAATAATGTAATATAGATATAAACAAAAGTGTCTAAAGATAGAACTATAAGTGAACCAGTAGAAGTTATTTATATAATGGAAAAAACAAATCTTCTTAATCCTCTATAAATAAAATTCTTGATCTGATAAGACTAAAAAACTAATTAGAGATAGCAGATAAGAATAACAGGGGACCAGTGCAAGTTATTTTATTATGTTAAATAAACTTCAAGTGTCTGTGTTTAAAGTTCTTAAACTGATTGGTACCTTTACACAACTTTAAAGTTATTGTATCACATACAGAAATAGTATTTTGATGAATGTTATTATAAAAAATAGACTACAAATTTTTTAAGAAAGTGCCACTTTTTATCCAACAACATTCATTAAAATGACAGAGATAAAATAATAGCAGGAAATATTTAAGTGAAGTGAAAAAGGGTACATCGTTGTCCATGATGTGTCAGTTACTTAACTAAATATCACTATTACTTTAACGACTCGGAACATATCTCACTCACACACACAGCATCGGTCTTTCGAAATTCGATTTCATCACCCACAACAAGACGGACAGCGCTACCTGCGGCAGCCTCTGAAGAAGCCTTTTAAAGGTGAAAACCAGTTAAGGCTGTAAGGTAATACTTTTTGCTTTTACTTATAAAAAACCTAGTGTTCCGAGTCATTAAAGTAATAGTGATATTTAGTTAAGTAACAGACACGTCATGGACAACGAAATCCAAGAATTTAACTCAGCAAGACGAGCTGCAGTCCAAACGTACAAATTTACAATTTTGAAGGTTACGAAGATCGTAGCTCACATAACATTCAACAAAACATGCCTAAACAAATCTATAACACCAAAATACGCCCAAATCAAAATTAAACACAACAACCAGGCCGCTCAAATAACACAAAACATCGCACAACGGACATACATAAAAGAATCCATAAAACAACTATATAAGAAAAAAGACGTTCTCAACCGCAAAGCACTAACGCTACACCTACAGATCGCCAACATATACGGTCACAATTACATGACTGAACTAATACATCACACAAATGAATGGACAAAAAACAAATACATAACATACAGACAAAACACGACAGAAAAATAAAAAACCTGACACCAATCAACACAAATATAATTCCCTCACACAAATTCTACCCACGTACAGTAAACCTCACGAACGTCACACTCACTAAAAACGAACAAACACTCCTTGATAAAGGCCTAAAACATAACATACATTATAAACATAACAACCAAACACTAACAAAGCTCATAGTCGACACTGAAACAAATATACAAAATACAGCACCAGAACATCAAGACACACTAAGACATAATATAAACAATAATTTAATTACCTTTTATCCGTCAGTGACTTCGTTCTAGCGTTTTTTATATAGACGCGTTTCGTGACATGTGTCACATCTTCAGTAATCCTTGTCAAAAGTTAAAATTCACATAAAACACATAAAAACACATTTGCACATATTTACTAAATTACAATAAGACACACACATAACTCGATGTAACTTCGGCTTCGTTGGACCGGTCCGACCGCGCGTGTAGTTGCCGAGCCACTAATTGAACTAAGTCAATCCTTATCACCAGTCATTACCGTCATGCGCGATTATATTTAGGGCTGTATCATATAGTGAGTGAGATTGAAACCTTAATTGTTCGTTTAGTATACTGTTATTGTTGATATTCTTGTCTTTAAATGATTTATAAATCTCAAACTCCTCAAAAGCGTCCATTAATCTACCCTTACCGCATACATGGATTGCTTTGAAATTAGTATTGAAATCTGTGTAATTATGGTTATGCATCATTAGATGGCGCGCATAATTAGATTTGGTCTTGTCTAAATCATTCCTTGGTAGATGTTCTTTGTATCTTTTCAAGATAAAAGGTAATTAAATTATTGTGAAAAAGTGACTTGGATACTATATAAAAACAAAATATAATATAAACAATATAATAGGAGCACATAAGACACCAGACAACAACAACCACAACTCAGAAATACACACAGCCATCAAACTGAGGGAAAAGGCACACAAACACAACATCACATTTGTAAAAGCAGACAAAGGCAACACGACTGTAATCATCCCCACAGACAACCTACACAAAAAAGTACAAAACTTCATGGAACAGAACAACATCACACAACTAAAACACGACCCCACCGACAGATACCAAAACACAGTAAAACAACTAGTCAACAAAGCCAAACACATAATGACACATAAACAAAAGCCCTACATGAAACAAAAGCCCTACATGAAACAAATCCGACCATCAGCCCCTACCCTCCAAGCGCTTCCCAAAATCCATAAAGAAGACATTCCGATCCGCCCCATTATCAACTACCGTAATGCCCTGCACACAAACTCGCAAAATATCTAGACAAAATTATCAGACAACACACACAATTAGACAACAACATTGCAGTAAAAAACAACACAGACATAGTAACAAAAATAAAAGACATACACATCCCCCATAATGCCACATTAGCCTCCTTTGACATTAAAAACCTGTACACAAACATCCCCATCTCTGAAACAATCACCATCCTACAAAACAAACTCAAACAGAACAACACACCAGACGAACTTATCAACGAAATAACAGAAACTCTGAACATTATCACAAAACAAAACTACTTTACTTATAACAATAAATACTACACACAGAACGATGGCTTACCCATGGGCTCCCCCATATCCAGCATTCTAGCAGAAGTCTTCCTCCAACACTTAGAAAAAACAAAAATACTCACAAACAATGACAGACACTCACATAAAATACTATATTGGCACAGATATGTTGATGACATTCTAATACTATACAGGGGAAACAAAAGACAATGTGAACAGTTACTAACGCACATAAACAAAATACATAAAAACATAACCTTCATTGCCGAATATGAACACAACAATACCATAAACTTCTTAGACCTCTCCATCACAAAACTAGAACACAGGCACAAATTCAGTATATACAGAAAACTGTAAAAATTGGGTAATTTTATTTATTGCAGTTATGGGGCATTTGTATTTTATTTTATTTCATTTTCGGGGTTTCATAAAAAATATTGTGCAAGTTTTAATTCTATTGTAACAGACCACGTTTTGACAAAAACAGTTTTCAGAACAAAGGCAAGACGCAATAATCCGTTGCGAAGTCAGTAAAGGTATGCAGCCACCCTCTATTTCCACGAACTCTGCGTATGTGTGGTCCTGCGCCTGTACGCGCGACGCAGGTATGCGCACGGTTGGGACGCGAAGAAAATCAACCGACGCTGTCGAAAATGGCGCAGAAACGACGTTTGGTGAGATCCACAAGCCGACCTGCAGGATACGCAAATTAGGCACCGCCCCTTTTGGTGACATCAAGCCAGAAGTGCGTAGAGATCGTCGACACACAATACTGATACAACCACTATGTATCATGAATAGAGTCGGTAAACTACAACAACTCAACTGTGAACGGCGACAAAATTCATTGGCAGTGGTCATGAACTTCCTACCGCTCGCAAGAGACGCCATCCCAGTCTTTCTCTGTTCGTGTCGGCCACACAGGGCCAAGTCATGCTCGTTACAAAAATTCATATTTTACCGGTAATAGAGTGAAACAACAGTAAAAATTTAGGTGACCGCGGTCTATTAACGGTGCAGAACATATTTATATATATATTTTTCGGACACTAAAAAGAATAGTTGTCTTGATTATTCATCTCTTCTTTCACAGCACTAACACTTAACTAAAAATGAACTTTTTTCATGTGAAATCTTACTAATTTTATTGGACGCGTTTCGGCTTAGTATCCGCCTTCTTCAGCTTTGGTAACAGACTGCCAGCATTTTGTAAC
The DNA here is from genome assembly GCA_034769895.1 of Magicicada septendecula. Taxonomy (NCBI): domain Eukaryota; kingdom Metazoa; phylum Arthropoda; class Insecta; order Hemiptera; family Cicadidae; genus Magicicada; species Magicicada septendecula. The sequence goes on along the minus strand of CM068373.1, from coordinate 296,037,242 downwards.
GGTTTTGTGGAAGGTGAAGTGGGGGTGGTGTGTGGAGGAAGGGGATTGGCGAGGGGATTGAACTTACTGTTTGTTTTCTATATAATTGTGTCAAAAAGTGTATGTGATTTATATTGTAATTGATCGTTGAGTATGTTGTTTGGTTGTGTTGTGTGAAAAGTTTAGTAAAGTAAGTTTAGTAAGATTTCACATGAAAAAAGTTCATTTTTAGTTAAGTGTTAGTGCTGTGAAAGAAGAGATGAATAATCAAGACAACTATAATACCGCAGATAAAGCGTATTTCATCAATAAGTACAGAAACGCCAAGCAACAAGTAACAAAAACTTCCTTACACATAGCATTCAATAAAACTTGTCGAAAACACAACATCATACCAACACACGCACAAGTTACAATAAAACAAAACACACATACAGCACTACAAACCAAACGGAAATTAGAACAAATAAACCTAAACAACATAATCAATTATTTATACCATAAAAAAGACACACTCAACAAACAGGCATATAACTTACACATGAAACTCACACAAATATTATACCACACAGAACTTGAAAATGTAATACAACACACACAAGACAACATAGAAAAACTCAAATTGACAATACAACATCGACACAACAAAAAAATAACTAACCTTACAACACACACAATTGAATCAATCCCTGAACCGGCACACATATTCCACGCACGCATAGTTAATACAACACACATTAATTTCACAAAAGATGAAATGGATTTATTAAACAAAGGACTGAAACATAATTTGAATACCAATACAACTAACATCAAAAATCACAATAAACACATACGCGACATCATCATAGACGCAAAAACGGCTGTACAAAACACGCACCTCAACGACCAAGACCCGATACGTCACGACATAAAAAGAAAACTTCAAAACACACATACAAAACCAAAAATACACAACAATGAAATAAAAACACTCAATAGTGTAAAACACAAGTTACTCGAACACAACACAACAATCCTAAAAGCCGACAAAGGTAACATTAGCGTCATAATGGACAAACACCAATTAAACACTAAAATCGAAAGTTTCTTCAACGAAAATAATATAACGGAAATAAATAAAGACCCCACACTAAAATTTCATAAACAGATTAATAAATTTATAAACAACACCAAACATATAATCAAACCAGAAAACGCCAAATACCTTAAACAAATAAAACCTAACCCCCCTAAACTAAATGCATTACCAAAAATACATAAACCTAACATTCCAATCAGACCATTAATAAACAACACACAGGCCCCCTCCCACAAAATAGCAAAACAACTAGACAAAATAATCAGAGAAAACATAAAACTCAGCAACAACACCTCTATCAAAAACAACATTGACCTAGTCAGGAAAACTGAACACATACACATCCCACATAACTCAACTCTGGCATCTTTTGATATAACCAATTTATACACTAATGTCCCCATCAAAGAAACCATACAAACACTAGAACAACTACTCAGACAAAACAACACACCTGAAACACACATAAAGGAAATCATCACACTTACCAAAATAATAACTGAACAAAATTACTTTACATACAATAACAAAATATACACACAAACAGAAGGACTCCCGATGGGATCCCCCATATCAGGAATACTAGCAGAAATATATATACACAACATTGAACAGAACCACATAATAAACAACAACAAATACACTAACAAAATTATATACTGGCACAGGTATGTAGATGATATATTACTTTTATTCAAAGGCAACACAAGACAAGTTGAAAACTTCCACAAATACATAAACACTATACACCACAAATTAAAATTTACACTGGAAACTGAACAAAACAATAGTATAAATTTTCTAGACCTAACAATTAACAAAACTAACAATACACACACGTACAAAATATACAGGAAACCAACCACAACCGACATGGTTATACACAACACATCAAACCACCCAACACAACATAAACATGCGGCCTTCAACCATATGCTCCATAGACTAACTAAAATACCCTTAAATAAACAAGATTACACCGACGAACTCAACACAATAAAATACATAGCAATAAAAAACGGTTATAACCCCAATTTAATAAACATACTACACAAACGCATCAAAAACAAAAACAACAAAACACTAAATACCATCAACACACAACACAATAAGTACATCACACTCACATACCACAACTCATACACACACAAAATCGCCAATACATTCAGAAAACACAAATACAAAATAGTATTCAGAACAACCAATACCATCAAAAAACACATCAGTAATACAAACACAGACATAGACAAATATAACAAAACAGGTGTTTACAAATTAAATTGTAATGACTGCAATAGTTTCTACATAGGCCAGACGGGAAGATCTTTTTCATCCCGTTATTCTGAACACTTAAAAGCTTTAACCAACAACAATATACACTCTGCATTTGCCACACACATACACACAGAAAACCACAGTTACACCAACATAGACACTAATCTTGAAATTTTACATTACATACCCAAAGGTCAAAAACTCAACACAACTGAACAATACGAAATATATAAACACCACACAACACAACCAAACAACATACTCAACGATCAATTACAATATAAATCACATACACTTTTTGACACAATTATACAGAAAACAAACAGTAAGTTGAATCCCTGCGCCAATCCCCTTCCTCCACACACCACCCCCACTTCACCTTCCACAAAACCGTTACAAAATGCTGGCAGTCTGTTACCAAAGCTGAAGAAGGCGGATACTAAGCCGAAACGCGTCCAATAAAATTAGTAAGATTTCACATGAAAAAAGTTCATTTTTAGTTAAGTAGTTAAGAACTAAAAAGAAATCTAAAGGAATGATGAGTGCACGCGAGAACCACGTTGCCGGCCGGGAGGGATATTATTAAAAAATGTTAAGGGTTGTATAATTTTTTTTGTGTTTGTGTGTGTGCAAAATTGCAGGCTGGGCAGTCTTGTGTGTGTGTATATAAAATAAGGTAAGCTGTAGTATAAGATAGAATAAGAGTGATAATCATGTAACCCAAGCAAAGGATCAATTCTTACGAAAATATTTCAGATGTAGTAAAGTTTGTAAAAAATTTTAATGATTCAAAACTAAATTAAAATGTTAATTCTCTTCATAAAAAATGTGTGGTGTAACTCATTCACACAACCCTAAAAATTACGCCTGTATCCTAACGTTCGTATGACGCAACCCTGGATCCGAGGATACCGATTGACGGTAAGTGGAAGTTTCTTCAATTTTATTTTGTATTTTATTATGTAATTAATTAATAACAGCTCAAAACCAACTACAACTGACATACTAATACACAACACCTCCAATCACCCAATACAACACAAACTAGCTGCCTTCAGAACCATGATACATAGACTTAACAATATTCCCTTAGATGAAAAAGACTACAAAGACGAACTAAACACGATAAAATATCTAGCAGAATCTAACGGATATGACAGACAATAGTCAGTAAACTCCTACACAAAACAAACAACAGACAAAGACAGAAAACAACAAATTCATAACACTAACATACATCAACAAACAAACTGAAAAAATAGCCCACAAATTCAAAAAAGCAGGATATAGAATCGCTTACAAAACTACTAACAAAACAGAACACACACTATCAAAACACACACACAAAGCACAAAACAAATTCGATCTACCCGGTGTTTACAAGCTAAATTGCTCAAATTGCAGTAAATTCTACATAGGCCAGACAGGACGTAGCAGGAGATACATTGAACACACAAAGGCACTCCACTCCACTACAGAATCCACCTTTGCAAACCACCTCATTGAAGCAAACCACACATATAAAAACATCGACAATAACATGAACATTCTACACGTACACACAAAAGGCCGAAAACTAGACACTCTAGAACAATTGGAAATATACAAACACACAAAAACAAATAAAAACAACAAGTGAAAACCGGTTAAGGCTGTAAGGTAAAACTTTTTGCTTTTACTTATAGAAAACGTAGTGTTCCGAGTCGTTAAAGTAATAGTAATATTTAGTTAAGTAACGGACACGTCATGGACAACAAAATCCAAGAATAAATAAAACACATATGACCTCTCATTATTTAATTGATTTCTTAAAACTTACTTTTGGTGCAGTCTTAACTGTTTTTGTTTTATATTGGGGATGTAACCTTTTTCACTTCACTTAAATATTTCCTGCTATTATTTTATCTCTGTCATTTTAATGAATATTGGTGGATAAAAAGTGGCACTTTCTTAAAAACATTTGTAGTCTATTTTTTATAATAACATTCTACAAAATACTATTTCTGTATTTGATACAATAACTTTAAAGTTGTGTAATGGTACCAATCAGTTTAAGATACACTTAGTTTAAGAACTTTAAACACAGACACTTGAAGTTTATTTAACATAATAAAATAACTTGCACTGGTCCCCTGTTATTCTTATCTGATATCTCTAATTAGTTTTTTAGTCTTATCAGATCAAGAATTTTATTTATAGAGGATTAAGAAGATTTGTTTTTTCCATTATATAAATAACTTCCGCTCGTTCACTTATAGTCCTACCTTTAGACACTTTTGTTTATATCTATATTACATTATTTGTTATTTTATGTGTTATACTTCCATCGGTTAAATATACTCTCTTTTGGTGTTTTATCCTTTTATTACTGGGTTTACTTTGGGTATTTCCCTACTCTATCTTGTTCTACTACGTGGTTTCTTCTAATTTCATTCCTTTTATTAGGGATGTCGGTTTTTTCTGGGTTTTGCCTTACTTACTCCTATCCTACCTTGATTCTTAAAAAATGGTCCTTATATTAGGGGTGTCGGTTTGTTCTGGGGGTTTTCCTTACTTACTCCTATCCTACCTGGGTATTTCCTCACTTTATTTTAGTTTTTTGGTTTATTTTTTATTACTCATAGGTGTTGCTTAGTTGTTTTAAATTTATTTTTATTTCTTCAAATAATGATTGCATTTTACTGTGGTACTTATTTGTTTTTATTTGGATTTTTCCTTGATTTCATTTTATTTTAAATTTATTTATGATCATTTTTCATTCATTATAATGTGGATAATCTGTCATGCTACAGATTGCTCTCCTCCAGAAGTGATTAGTTCATACCATACCTTGAGTATGTATGAAATAATTGCTTATGATATTTGTTAACTATTATATTTCGTGTCTTCCTTTCCATTTCTATCTTTGCTTCTTCATATTTGAGCTTAGTTTTTTTTAAATTGCATTTTCCTTGATAGTTATTGTTATCTGAGGTTTATTATTATTTATTTCTATTTTTTCCTTAACTTGGTGTTTTATCCTTGGGATATTCATTCCCTAACATTCCCTAACACGTGAGCTGGGGCAGTCCAGAGAGGCACTTGTGGCTACATATACTCTACTGGCCATACTACACTACTCATTGAGATCAGAGGAAATTCATCTCTGCTCAAAACGTAATAATACTGCTGGAATTATCTACAGACAGTCATTAATAAAAATTATACAAGAATAGTCTATTTTTCGACTATTAAAAAACATCCTTGGATACCTCACTTCGTATTTGCTCAGATTTGTTAATATTTCTATCTCAGTTATTCTTCTTATTTGTTAGCTCTCCTGATATATTTATTCTTATCATGGACGGAAGCTCTTTTAATATATTTATTTTTCTCATGGTTGGAAAGTCTGTTGATATAATTATCACTAGTTATTGTGTAAACTTTTTCATCTGAATTCTCTTTAATTCTTTTATTGTTCGTACCATCTTCTTCTGGTTATTGGTAGCATATATATTATTATATATATATTTTTTTCTTAGTTATGAATTGTTCCACTGGATTCATGTTATTACAATTATTCTTCTAATTGTCTCTATTATTATTGAAATTCAAATTATGATCATAGTTATATTATATATTTATTCTTTTCAAAAACTTATTTTGCTCTTGTTTTCATCCAAATTAATTCCTTAATTATATTATTTATGTGGTCATTGCTTCTCTTTGTATTTCGTAAATGTTTTATTATTTTCATTCCAAAACAAGTTTATTCATTTTATTTGTATCAGTTGTCCTTATAGTTTTTTAGAGTTTGGTAATTCAATAATTACTCAACATTAAATGCTGTTAATAATTGTGATAAGTTGATCTTACTTTGTAGTGGTCATTCTAAATTCAAATTCTTCAATTCCAAATTAATTCTCATAAATAATCGGTTGTAAGTGGTTCTTATTTCCTTTTAGGTTTTTTGGTTTTTATTATTCCAGTGTTCCGCAACCTTTTTTTACTCATGGCACACCCCAGACTCAACACGGCACACCAAAATGTCTGTCCCCTCAAAATCATATGAATCTTAATATAATTACGAAATATTACGTCGTTATGTAATCAATTTTTATTATTATTATTATTATCATTATTATTATTATTATTATTATAAAACAGGAATAGACTCATGCATTTATTAACAATTTATGAACTTTAATTCACTGTAGAAAATACGAATTTTAAAGTAAATAACTCTACTCATACCTTCAGTGTGATACTTGAGCCTGCTTAGCTGCACACAGACGGCTGATTCGTGGCGGAATCGTTGACAAAGCAAGCCTCATTTCTTCATCGATGGATTTGAGTCTCTCTTTCTTTGATGTTTTAATTTCAGTCAACGTCGAGAAGCCCAATTCACACAAATATGTAGTTGAAAATGGTAATAACACATTAACTGCCATCTCGGAGATAGCCGGGTATTCACTGCTTATTGACAACCAAAATGTTTCCAAAGGCATTTCGAAAAATTTTAATTTCAATGTTCTGTCTGCTTCCAAATCTGCCAGTTCCTCTTGTAAGCCTGAATTATTCGGAAGATGTTTCGAATCCATAATCAATGGATCACGAACCCAGTCAAAATCTTCAACACTCTCCAAAATATTTTTTGAAATTCTGCTGCAAGAGTACTAAATGTTCTTTAATTAAGTCCATCAACACCTTATTATCGTCAGCAAGGGGCCATACAGTTGGGAACATCTTACACGATCCATTTTCAATTGTCTGTATCCACAAATTTAACTTATTAATAAATCCTTGAATCTTATCCATACTAGTCAGAATATTTTCGTTTCTACCTTGCATTTTTCTGTTTAGTTCATTCAAGTGTACGAAAATATCGGAAAGATATGCCAACTTAGATACCCATTCATCATCTGCAAATAAATCCGCATACTCATACCCCTCAATAGTCAAAAATGCAAGTACCTCCTCTTTAAGTTAAAACATTCGCGTTAACACTTTACCTCGAGATAACCATCGTACTTCTGTATGCAGCAGAAGTATAGTGTGCTCTGATCCCATTTCTTGACACAAAACGTTAAAAAGCCGCGTATTTAGGGGCCGCGATTTGATGAAGTTCACGACTTTTACTACTTCGTCCATCACAATATTCAGAGGAGATGGCAAAGACTTAGCAACAATGGCTTCGTGGTGAATGAGACAATGGTCGGTTCGTAAGTTAGGATTTACTTCGCGTACTTTACCCACAAATCCTTTCACTCAGCCTGTCATAGAAGCGGCTCCGTCTGTACAAACACTAACGCAATCCTCCCATGTTAATTCATTACGGACCACATATTCATTAGGCGTACGAAATATTTCTTCACCGGTTGCTCGCTCGGGTAGTTCTTTGCAAAAAATGAAATTAGTTGCAATTACATCCCCATCAACGTACCTTATGTAGGAAAGAAGTTGTGCGTGACCGCCAATATCGGTGGACTCGTCGATCTGAAGTGAGAACTTTCGACTGCTTTTTATTTTCTCCTTCATAATGTCTTCGATGTCACTGGACATGTCACTAACTCGGCGGCTGATTGTATCAGCAGAGAGAGGCATTTTTGAAATTTCAGTACCAGCTTCTAAACCCAGGACTATTTTTACCATTTCTTTGTACGCGGGCATTAACAACGTTTCTGCTATTGTGTGTGGTTTTTTGGCCTTTACGATAAGTTCGGCTACCTTATAGCTAGCTTCCTGTACTTTTTGCGAAACACGTACCGACGTAGTCATGAGCGTCACTTGTTTTTTATTTTGTTCAACAACCGACGAAAATAATTCACATCTTTACTTAACAGAGAGGAATGTTTAAAAGGAATAAATCCCAAATGTTTAGTACCAAGCCACGTGTTGTTCAATCAAATATATTGGAACTTACCGTCTGCGGCTTTCCAGAAACAGCGTCTTTATATATTTACATGTTTCGGGACCCTTGTCCCATCATCAGAATTTAAAAGTAATTGTGTATCATTTAAATATGATACACTTGTCAAACACTTAAAATATTAAAATCCAATATAAAATAAATTAATATAACATAATAATATAATATTTACAGCGAGTACAAAGGTTACCGATGTACATCGTATGAAAATACATGTAAATTTATAAAGACGCTGTTTCTGGAAAGCCGCAGACGGTAAGTTCCAATATATTTGAGAGAGGAATGTTTTGTTGACAAATGTCGTTTCAATTTACTGGGAACCATAGCAGCATTATTGAGTTTTTCACCACACACAACACACTCGGGGATTGGGTATGTTTTGTCACCACACCAAAAAAACCCGTAAGATAAATAATTATCACTATATTGCCGGTGAACTACTTTCTGTTTCTTTTTTTCGGGCTCGATGGTTTCACTACTTGCACTCGAGGACGGACCACTCCGTACAAGGAACTTATCCATATCGAAAAAAAAAATAGTTTAATAACACTGTAATAGAAAATAGTAAGACTGGTGTAGCAATCACAATATTCGCACTACTGCAGAGCACAGCTGTGATAGAACTGAACTGAAATACTGTAATTGTTGTCTGACAATGTGTGGGTCCTTCGGCGAAGGAAAAGAGCAATAAAGTTTAAGAAGCGCCGACAAACAGGCACAAATATCAAAACAAGGCAATAAAATAATAAAAGAGAGGGAAATTTTTGCTAATCCCCGCAATTTTAGTTAAAAGCACGTACAGCCAGCCGTACACAAAAGATGCGGTGTTACAAAGAACTCTCTTGAATAGAGTTTAGAACGTTTAGAGTTTTGAACGTAAACTCTATTGTATGATTGGTGCGGGCCGCTAAAAGGCTTGCTAAAAGTCTTACGCGGCTTTCTTTGCGGTGAACACAAAGCTTGCCGCCTGTAACCCATCAAACCGGCCCAATATTTCAGGCGAGAATACAAATAACTTAAGATAAGCTAAGCAAACTATAACAATATTGTGTAAATAAATTACATTTAATTTCTATGAAAATATAACAGTTATCAGCATGTATTAAAGAATAAACAAGCACCTTCTTACTTAAAATCGACAATTAATTTATTACAATAATAGGTAAAAGTTCGCGTCACACCTTTCACCTTGTGACGGCACACTATTGTGCCGCGGCACACCGGTTGCGGAACACTGTATTATTCCATTCAAATCATTTCTGTAAATACTTGTTGTAAGTTGATCTTACTTCTTTTTAAAATTTTGTAAATTTTTCAAAATTCCTTTTCTTCATTTCCAAATTAAAGTTCATAAATAATTATTTGCAAGTTGTTCTTACCTTGTTTTAGAATTTTTTTAAATTTTTCAAAATTCCTTTTTTTCATTTCCAAATTAAAGTTCATAAATAATTATTTGTAAGTTGTTCTTACCTTGTTTTAGAATTTTTTAAAATTTATTCAAAATTCCATTTCTTCATTTCCAAAATTAAGTTTCATAAATAATTGATGGTAAGTTGTTCTTACTTTCTTTTAGAATTTTTTATATTTATTCAAAATTCCATTTCTTCATTTCCAAAATTAAGTTTCATAAATAATTAGTTGTAAGTTGGTCTTACTTTTCTTTTAGAATTTAGGGGTTTTTTAATTCTCCAAATTCAAATTCTATTCTTCTCAATTCGTCCTTATTGTTATATTCTCTTCTATACCCAGTATTGATAAGCTTTTGGTAATTTTCATTATGTCGCTCAGTTGCTCATATCTTCGTTGGTAAGGTTCAGTTTCTTAAATAATCTTCTTTCATAAATCCCAGTTTTGTTTCTTTGTTCGTTATTCATATCATTTCTCCTCAATGGTACTTATTTTTCTTCTCTTTTGAAATGGTTTTCTGCCGTCGTCGGTTATCATCACATCCGTCCCTTTTCTTGATGGTGTGTGGTATTTGATTTAGCCGTGGGCCATCATCTCAGTTGCCCTTATTGTCCGGATGACCATTGTCTTTATAATTATTCCGGTACTTGTGACATCTCTTGCTTTTACCTTGTACTTCATTTTTCCTGCTGTTATTCCTTCATTCGCTGCAAAGCTTACTCGACTCACCCTATCATATTGTTTCTTACACCAATATGTCACTGGTCCATCAATGACTAATGATATCATGGATATTTTACCATATATTTCTACTTTTGTCGTATTCCATTTACCTCCGTTCTTTTCCAGGTTGTAGACTATAGTTTTATGGTAAGTCATCTCTGAAATTACTTCTAACCTCCTCCTATAATCTCTGACATTCGTAATTTCTTTATTGTTGGTAATTGGGATATTCAGCACATTAATTAACCCCTTGTTCATCATCTCAAATTCTTCCTTTGTTTTTATTAAATTCCTTGGATACATTCTTCTGATTTTCTTTGATTTCATTTCCCTGTGTTTAGTATTTTCTTTGTTTCCATTAGTTTTATTTTCAGAGAATACTACTACTTGTTCCCTTGTTTTATCGTTTGATAACTCTTCTATTTCTGGTTTGCTGCCATTTTTTATTTCTTTGGTCCTATCATTTCTTAATTCTTCCCTCCATAGTTTATTATCATTTTTTATTTCTATGACCATATCATCCCATTTCTTATTGACATTGTCCAGTTGGTTACTCAATTCTTCTTTTAAGGATTTATTGTTCTCTTTCATTTCTTTACTCAATTGTAGGAGCATTTCCATTATCTTGTCCCATTTCGTATCTTCTGTTGGTTTTGGTTCTGACATTTTTATTACCTTCCCTGACTTGATAACAGCTGCCAAGCTAAAATTAGGAATTGGGCAAATTCTTCTTATTTTATATGGCCTATCAATCACTAATTATAGCCCCACGTTGGGCGCCAATTTTTGTAACAATTTATATTTTTTGTGCTCGTGTTTATTTTATGCCCCACTGTTGTGAGCGTCAATTTTGTAACAAAATAAAATATTTTGTTTATTTTTTTTGAAAATTTATGTTTTGTTTTTGGATTAATTATTTTAAACTGTTGTGGTTTAAATTTAGTTCTATTGAAATTGTTTTTGTCAAATTATATTACTTCGTGTAATTAGAATTAGGTTCTGCGTTAATAGGATTGTCTCCTGTACTAATCGATTTGCGGTTCTTCTTCTTCTGAGTGTATGGTCCTTCCACTTTGGTAATTGCCGCTTTTTGTGTAGTCCGTGATTTAAATATTATCCTATTTTATTCTATTTATATGTTTTAGAAATAAATAGAAATCAATTTTGCAGAATTCCAAGTTTTATTGACAAATTAATTATGGATCGATTGTAAATCGATTATTCAACAGTTAAAATATCGACTTGTTCTCTCAGGGCGAATAATTATTTTTATATAAATTATTAAGATTAATTCACAGGTTCTTTGAGCTGTTATGTTATAATAGTCAGAGAAAGGGCAAAGTCTGGAAAGTATAACACTTACAATTAAAAGCTTACTGATCTAAAAATATAAAGATATTATTTAATATATAATGTTTAGTAAAGTAATTTGTTCGAACCAATTTCGGTTTGATGTGAAGCTAGCGGGCCCGCAGAGGATCATGGGATTCCAAAATGGCTGCTTCGTATCGCAGATGTTGACGAAGGCTGTATGTCAAGGAATTCTCTTCAAATAAATGTTGCTCTTCTAAGTTTTCCTCGTCCCCAGCAGTAGTGATTAATCCCTCTGGTGTTAGTGTAGTTGTCCTGGATCAGTGGTCAGTGATTCGCCTCGATAAATTGTGTTGGATAATGTTTTTAATTCACTTTATGCCATAAGGTCGATAATGGCAGGTTTCGTCTCACTATTCAGAATTATCGTTTATAGGTGTGAAAATTGTTATTACACTTTAACTGTTCAGTATTAGTTTACTTCAATAGTGGTGTTGGTTTAATTCACTGAATTTAGTGGTTATTTAAACTTTTTCCAAAATTCGTGATTTCAAAATTATTCGACTTGGTTAAACTCTCTCCATGTTTTACTCCTTCGCTATGTGTGAATATTTTGCGAGAGCTGGCTTAGATGTGTCTTGTTCAGTGTATAACAGTCAACTGTTCTATTTTCTTCTTCATCCGAAACATCTTAGCCAATTTAATATTAAAAAGACATTGTTTTAAATTTCTAGCATTTCCGCTTACATAACTGATCCTTACATTATATGATTGAATACATTTTTACTATTATTTAATTTTATTAAATACCTAATACATAATCTCTTTCTCTAGTTAATTCTGCGTGATTTAATACCAAATATGATACTTTTACAATGTTTTCCATCTCAAAATGCCCTATTTACAGTATTTTTACAGGTAGGCCTATAATTTTACTTCCTGTCACATTAAATGGTTTACCATCCTTATGAAGTTATAATTATGATTGAACAAAATCCCTGATTGAAATAAAATGTTTATTTTCCATTAATTCCTGGTAATTTTATGAATTAGTTATCCTTTTTAATTATTATCTTTATTCTGGGCCTTCCCCCTTAGATTTTTCTGTTCTTACAATTGCATTTTTTATAATAATCTTTCATACCTTTTTCCAATATCCTTCTAAAGTACCGGTATAGTTTCAGTTATAATACACTGTGTCTGATTTACATTATACAAATTTCATCAGTTTAATTAATTTACTTGACTTATTCATCAATTATAAGGTTGTTGATATTTACCATTTGCCTAAATTTTACCTGTGTTCATTTACAATGTTTTATGGATATTACAGCTTGCTTCTACCCCTTCTGACATTCTATTCTAATACAATTTTAATTAAAATTCCCTTACTTAACTACATGAGCATTTAGCATTGACAACAATTATTAACAAATATTTTGTAACAAAAAATTGTATTCAAACCCAGACATTTCAACCTTGAGTTCATTGAACTTAACATAAACAAAACTAAATATCACTAGTACTTTAACGACTCGGAACACTAGGTTTTTTATAAGTAAAAGCAAAAAGTTTTACCTTACAGCCTTAACCGGTTTTCACCTTTAAAAGGCTTCTTCAGAGGCTGCTGCAGGTAGCGCTGTCCGTCTTGTTGTGGGTGATGAAATCGAATTTTGAAAGATCGATGCTGTGTGTGTGGGTGAGATATGTTCGAATAATGCGTGCGATTTGAATTGTGTCTGTTCGTTTAGGATGTCGTTTTTATTTGTTTTTGTGTGTTTGTATATTTCCAGTTGTTCTAGAGTGTCTAGTTTTCGGCCTTTTATGTGTACGTGTAGAATGTTCATGTTATTGTCGATGTTCTTATATGTGTGGTTTGCTTCAATGAGGTGGTTTGCAAAGGTGGATTCTGTAGTGGAGTGGAGTGCCTTTGTGTGTTCAATGTATCTCCTGCTACGTTCTGTCTGGCCTATGTAGAATTTACTGCAATTTGAGCAATTTAGCTTGTAAACACCGGGTAGATCGAATTTGTTTTGTGCTTTGTGTGTGTGTTTTGATAGTGTGTGTTCTGTTTTGTTAGTAGTTTTGTAAGCGATTCTATATCCTGCTTTTTTGAATTTGTGGGCTATTTTTTCAGTTTGTTTGTTGATGTATGTTAGTGTTATGAATTTGTTGTTTTCTGTCTTTGTCTGTTGTTTGTTTTGTGTAGGAGTTTTCTGACTATTGTTCTGTCATATCCGTTAGATTGTAACGTTAATTACATTTAAATACATACAAATATAAATACATAAAATTATTTTATCACCCTACCTTCTGTTTTCTACAAGGATCCGGCACACGAACGTTAAGATGCAAGTATGATTATAGGTTATCGTAATAACTTACGCAACGCATTTTTTGAAGAGAAATTAATTAAAATTTTTATTTTATACTTCAAAATTTTCTTTAAGTGTTAAATTGTTATTTATTTGGCCTCTTGGCTCAAATGATCCAAAATCATGGAAAATGTATAAAGCTTGTAATGTTAGTTACATAGTGGTATTACACTTATACTTACAGAATTACCATAAACACCTTAATTACCTTAATTAGACAGCCCAATCTGCTAACATACACACATTTACACTATTACAAAATCAAACTCCTCTTATTTAATTGACATGTTTGCACAAAAACCCTTATTAAAAAATTTGTTGAAATTACGGTTACTGGTTACCCGACGGCTTCACTCCTTTCGCTGCCACATGGCTCGTATTCTTTAAATGTCCGAAAGTTTATTATTCATTTTATTTTGGCCCGCTCACTTCACTAATTTTGTTCTGCAATATTATATCTTGGTTACCACTTTTGTCTGATGATCTATTCACTCACGACGTATCCCCGGCTACGTCGCACTATGCACATGTTAGATTTCTATTTACACGATTAATCAATTTTTTCGGCTCGCCAGCCCGTTATGTTCCAACGGCCGCCGCAGCCTCACCACAACACCACTGCTGATTCACATTTTTGCTATATAATTTAGGTGAAGCTTTGTGTCCAGTCGGCGGACGCACTACGGTTCGCGTCCGGCAGATTATGATGTTACTTTCCGACTGCCTTACATGCTGCCGGACATTACTGACTTTCCGGTGAACAAATTTCGTCGCCGTTTGCCGCCTTCGTTGTCGAAGTTTTAGTGGCTGTACAGGTAACACGTGTGTTTTTCTGTGTGTTGGATGTCGACAAAATTTTCACTGCCTTTTCTTTCGTCACATAAATGGGTGTGGCTTACAGTCATGTTTCCGGCATGTTGAGAACATGTGTTTGACAAAATTGCATCAAGCCATGTTTTGCGCCTTTCGTTTAGCGTGTGTTAGGCGCTCCACAGATGTTGGTGCTTGCGCATTGGTGAGTGGATGTCACACAGCCGCAAAGTTCCAAGAATTGTATTATTGTCAACAGCACGACATTCCTTTATATGGTTACCTCACCCAGCTACAGTGTACCGTTTCTTTATTTGAACAAAACTTCTACTCAAACACGAGTCTGGCCACGCATATGAAATAAATTGTGCAATTTAATAAAATGAACCCAAATTGTTAATAACATAAAAAAACCTTTTTTCCACCCCGTTACAAGATTCTGCTAGATATTTTATCGTGTTTAGTTTGTCTTTGTAGTCTTTTTCATCTAAGGGAATGTTGTTAAGTCTATGTATCATGGTTCTGAAGGCAGCTAGTTTGTGTTGTATTGGGTTATTGGAGGTGTTGTGTATTAGTGTGTCAGTTGTAGTTGGTTTTCTGTATATACTGAATTTGTGCCTGTGTTCTAGTTTTGTGATGGAGAGGTCTAAGAAGTTTATGGTATTGTTGTGTTCGTATTCGGCAGTAAAGGTTATGTTTTTATGTATTTTGTTTATGTGCGTTAGTAACTGTTAACATTGTCTTTTGTTTCCCCTGTATAGTATTAGAATCTCATCAACGTATCTGTGCCAGTATAGTATTTTATGTGAGTGTCTGTCATTGTTTGTGAGTATTTTTGTTTTTTCTAAGTGTTGGAGGAAGACTTCTGCTAGAATGCTGGATATGGGGGAGCCCATGGGTAAGCCATCGTTCTGTGTGTAGTATTTATTGTTATAAGTAAAGTAGTTTTGTTTTGTGATAATGTTCAGAGTTTCTGTTATTTCGTTGATAAGTTCGTCTGGTGTGTTGTTCTGTTTGAGCTTGTTTTGTAGGATGGTGATTGTTTCAGAAATGGGGATTTTTGTGTACAGGTTTTTAATGTCAAAGGAGGCTAATGTGGCATTATGGGGGATGTGTATGTTCTTTATTTTTGTTACTATGTCTGTGTTGTTTTTTACTGCAATGTTGTTGTCTAGTTGTGTGTGTTGTCTGATAATTTTGTCTAGATATTTTGCGAGTTTGTGTGCAGGGGCATTACGGTAGTTGATAATGGGGCGGATCGGAATGTCTTCTTTATGGATTTTGGGAAGCGCTTGGAGGGTAGGGGCTGATGGTCGGATTTGTTTCATGTAGGGCTTTTGTTTATATGTGTTTGGCTTTGTTGACTAGTTGTTTTACTGTGTTTTGGTATCTGTCGGTGGGGTCGTGTTTTAGTTGTGTGATGTTGTTCTGTTCCATGAAGTTTTGTACTTTTTTGTGTAGGTTGTCTGTGGGGATGATTACAGTCGTGTTGCCTTTGTCTGCTTTTACAAATGTGATGTTGTGTTTGTGTGCCTTTTCCCTCAGTTTGATGGCTGTGTGTATTTCTGAGTTGTGGTTGTTGTTGTCTGGTGTCTTATGTGCTCCTATTATATTGTTTATATTATGTCTTAGTGTGTCTTGATGTTCTGGTGCTGTGTTTTGTATATTTGTTTCAGTGTCGACTATGAGCTTTGTTAGTGTTTGGTTGTTATGTTTGTAATGTATGTTATGTTTTAGGCCTTTATCAAGGAGTGTTTGTTCGTTTTTAGTGAGTGTGACGTTCGTGAGGTTTACTGTACGTGGGTAGAATTTGTGTGAGGGAATTATATTTGTGTTGATTGGTGTCAGGTTTTTTATTTTTCTGTCGTGTTTTGTCTGTATGTTATGTATTTGTTTTTTTGTCCATTCATTTGTGTGATGTATTAGTTCAGTCATGTAATTGTGTCCGTATATGTTGGCGATCTGTAGGTGTAGCGTTAGTGCTTTGCGGTTGAGAACGTCTTTTTTCTTATATAGTTGTTTTATGGATTCTTTTATGTATGTCCTTTGTGCGATGTTTTGTGTTATTTGAGCGGCCTGGTTGTTGTGTTTAATTTTGATTTGGGCGTATTTTGGTGTTATTTGTTTAGGCATGTTTTGTTGAATGTTATGTGAGCTACGATCTTCCTAACCTTCAAAATTGTGAATTTGTACGTTTGGACTGCAGCTCGTCTTGCTGAATTAAATTCTTGGATTTCGTTGTCCATGACGTGTCCGTTACTTAACTAAATATCACTATTACTTTAACGACTCGGAACATATCTCACCCACACACACAGCATCGATCTTTCGAAATTCGATTTCGTCACCCACAACAAAACGGACAGCGCTAGTTGCGGTAGCCTCTGAAGAAGCCTTTTAAAGGTGAAAACCGGTTAAGGCTGTAAGGTAAAACTTTTTGAAATTAATAAATACCTTTTTCTTTATCCGTGCTGTGACTACGTCTTTGATGTCTTACGACATGTTTCGGGAACACATTCCCATCATCAGGTAAAATCGTTTTTTCTTCTAGTTCATAACGAACGTGTCAAGAATATAATAATTAAAACACATCAATACACAAACACATAACACAATGAGTACGATAGAACTCAGTCCACGTAACAGTGCGCACTGCCGTACTATAACTGACCGCGTAGTCAAACTATATATTCGGCTGGTGTACACAAGCGTTATCACTCTTCAATACCGTATCATGTAAACAGTGAGATTTAAATGTTAATTGATCATTAAGCAGTAGGTTTGGTTGAAATAAAAATGCTTTATATTGCAACAAATTAATATGTTACGTCTTATTTCTTTAAGCCTCACGTTGGATTCGTCAATTTGTATCACTAAATATAAATTGTTGCGTTATGTTTTAATGTGTCGCTCCTTTATTTTCTGCCCCACTGTTGGGTTCGTCAGTTTGTAACACTCAAATTATGTTGTTACTCGTTGTGTTGTGTGTTGCGCGCACTTAAATTATATACGCCGCCCGTTGGAAGCGTCAATTTGTTACCAATATAAAATAATATGTTGTGTGAACGTAACTTATTTCGCCTCACACTGGAGTTGTCAATTTGTAATTATTAATACGTTATGTTGAACGGCGAATGATTTTGTAATCTGCCGCTCGCTCCCACTATACGTACCGTTACAATGACGTCACCCACCGTTGCCAACCGATGTGGTGTCCGCTGTGCTCTGTGAACTTATTTTTTAAATTGAACAGCAATAATAACGACGCAAATATAACTCCAAACATATATCTTTATAGAAATCATTTATTCAGTAAAGCATTGGTTAATTGTTTCTCGTTTCTTTTTATGATAAACACAATTGTGGCAAAAATTATGTGTCTTCTTTACCAGTTGGTACAGTAGTTGCAATTCTTATTGTATTCAGACCAAAATAAAGCGTTGGTTATTATTTCTATTAAAATAGATCATCTCAGGGCGTATCTGGTTCGGGGATTACATTTAAACAAAATATTATTCTATAAATCAAAGTACAAATTTTACAGTTCAAGGCTATTACAAAGTTTTAGAGTGTAATGTGCACACATGCAGTCGAATAGTGGTTGCTAGTTATTATAGGTTATGTCCAGTTTATGTGTTTATTGATTATTATCAAAATCAAAGGTTCTTGTGGTGTTTAAAAAGGTGTCAATCTCAATTCGTGTTATTAGTGAGTGTTCTTAGTGTTGGTGTGATATGGTGTCTGTAGTTTTAGTTGCTTAATTCTTAAAAAGTCGTGTATACAACAGTTGGTGTTGATACATAATATAATAAAATGTCAAAGTCACCAAATCCTCTTCTTTATATGGTTCTTGGTCGAAGATAGGGCCCACGTCTGCTTCTGTCCTCCTCCCTGGTTCTTGATTCTTCTATTCCAATGCTGGATGTTCCTCACTCGGTTGTAATAATTCGTAATATGTATATCTATCTGTATTAATATGTCTGGAACGTGTTTTCACAGTTTATAGTTAATTATGTAAGACGTTTTGCAAACGCGTCTGTACGCTATGACCGTTGTTAAAGAAGTCTCATTTTATTTATCCGAAATTTCTGGTTGCTAAGGGTAAACTTGGAATCTGGTTGGTTGATTCGGATATACATTGTCATGTAAATTCATTATTTCAATGTCTGAATTTGTTCAAAACCTTTAAATTAGTATAACTTTTCTGTACTGATTGGGAATTTAAAACTATTAGCAACATTATTTTGGTCTTTACATTTGTGACACATAGACACTAAACATGCCTACCTTTACTTAAGAAATACAGCTGTTACAATTTTGTTATTTGAATTTTTCTTAAATAGCTTAAAACGAATTATTTTGCTTCTAGATTTGTAGTGTATACTATTAACTATAAATCTATTCATCCTTCAACATTTGTTTCACAAAATTCCTAACAGTATTATCTAAAATTTACAAAAGTTGGTTTTACATGGCTTCCTACAGTTTGCCATCCACAAAACATTTGCTACTCCATTTATTTGTTCAAAAAATGATCATCCTTATATAACTACTGTCTGCTTTGTTATTTTTCTATTTCTCATTAATTTAGAATGGTTGGTTGCTTTCCTGGCTATCCTGATAACATCATTACATGAACAATAACAAAACAATATATAATCAAATCAATTTAGTGTCATGCCCACATGGCTATGACTTTTATGGACATTGAATAAATAAGTTAAAATTTCATTAAACATAAACAACTGTTTACCACTAGTAATAACACCTCCTTTCACTCCATCTTGCCTTGATAACTAATTAATTAATCCTTATTATTAATACATAACAAATATATTTGAAAACAAAAGAGTTGTACTCTAACTCAGACCTTCCAGCCTTGAGTTCAATGAACCATTAATATAAACAAAACACATATGTTTTTTCATTACTTAAATTATTCCTTAAAATTAAGTTTCATGCAGTCCTTGCGGTTTTTGTTTTATTTCAGGGATGTACCCTTGATCACTGCACTACTTATTATATTATCTCATCACATTTATAGTCATATTACCTAATATTGTGAGATACAAATAGCACTCACTTGGGATCATTTGTAGTATATTTTCATAATAAAATTACTTGCACTAGTCCACTGTTATTCTTTGATCCTATCTCTATTTGTTTTAATTAGTCTTATAAGATTAATAATCTTATTTATACAAGATTATTAAGATTTGTTTGTCCCATTATATAAATAATTTCCACTGGTTCACTTTTAATTCTACCTTTAGACACTTCTGTTACTGATTGTTTTGGTTTCACTGACACATAATATTCAGCTACTTCCTTATCCATTAAAATATATTTAATACTACAATATATCGTATTGTGTTTCTATTTGTCACATTCATTGTTTTTGTATTTGGGTTTACATGTTTATTGTCATTAAAAGAACTTCACTCTTGTTATAAAATATTACTGTGAATAAGTTATTATTTGTTGTTTTCTGGACAACCTTATGACCACTATTTATTACAATTAGTTGTATGGTTCATGTATCTATAATAAGGTTTGTTATATTTTCATTACATCATTCAAATTAATCACTTACTAATAATTCTTTTTACATAGTATTGTATGTTTGGGCCTATTATCCCTCAATTTGTATTTTGATTATCTTGATATTATGATACATTGAATGAAACCATTTGTTTCCTTATAGCATTGATACATAATCTGTCTGTCTTTATAATACTTATTTTGTCATTATTTAAAGTTCATGTCTTAATCGGGGTTGAATGTATTTTGCATCACTTTGCCTGAATCATTAATTTGGGTACGGTCAGTTGTATTACTAGTCAGTCTGAAATAGTTATTCGTTCCTCTTCACTATCATCTTGAAAGATATTTTTCTTCTTGTTTAGCTTCTTATCCATTGTCTTCATTAGATCGGGTATGATATTAAGGTGTTCCAAATGTAATGTTACAATGTATTTCATATTCTTCCATGGCATCCATGTATCGGCTCTTACTGCATATATGTATGGGTGTAAAGTTATCTGTGAAACCACTATAACTGTGATTGCTGTTTACCAGATGTAAAGCAAAGTTGGATTTGATTGACTTGATGTTCTTTTTTGGCAAATGTTCTTTGTATCTATTTTTAAATTTCCTGCCCGTTTGTCCTATGTAGAATTTATCACATTCACTACACTGAATTCTATATATGCCAGATCTTTTTTCGGTTGTTTTTTGTGTTCGAGGTTTTAATATGTTCAATATGTTATTGGTAGTTTTGAAGGACACGATGATGTCTAATTTTCTTAATTCATTTTTTATTATATTAGGAATCACATTAGTATATTCAACTGAAATATAACGCTTCTTTTTACCATCTAATTTTGATTTTCTTTAACATTCATATTTTGTAATGGTATCCAAGTCACTTTTATATTATAGTAAATGATTACCTTGTATGCGGTCCGCCGTGTGACTTCTCGAACTTGTTTAACGTTACGCGTATCAAGGCGTATGCCTCATCATCAGACGTTTAAAAAAAAACAAAAACACATCACACAAAACTGCGTTTGTCAAGAAATAAAATTGCAGAAAGAAGCATATTATATGCACGTGTTATAGGGTGCGCACCCGTTCAGGTATTGTCTGCCACTGATTGGAACTCGTTGAACAGTCTCAAAGCAGTATCATACAGGCGGTTAGATACAAAGTTCAATTGTTCATTCAGAACAAACTCGCGACTGCTATCATTATTATATGCATTATAAATTTCCAGCTCCTCCAAGGCATTAATAAATCGGCCCTTGTTGCATATATGCAAAGGCATTAGATTAGACTTAAAATCTGTATAATTGTGATTGTGTTGGGTCAGATGACGAGTGTAATTAGATTTTATATAATTATAATTATGTGTCTTTTTTGGTAAGTGTTCACGGAAGCGTTTGTAAAAACCTCTTCCGGTCTGACCTATATAGAAACTGTTACAATCATTACAAACCAGTTTATAAATGCCTGTTTTTTCTTCAATGGGTAAGGGCCGTTTATGTCTAAGTATATTAATCAGTTTATTATTGGTTCTAAAAGACATAGTATAACCAATATTGTTCATCACTGAAGACAAAATTTTTGGCATGACGTATGTGTATTTCGCAGATATAAATTTTTTTTGTGTTTTATTAAGTGGACGGGGCTTAAGTTGAATGTTATTATGCTTCTTTCACAATTTATCAATGATGTGACTACTCTAACCATTGGAAACTGCAATAAACCTTATTGTATTTAGCTCAGCCTGGAAATCATTATTGTCAAGGGGGACTGTCAGCAATCTATAGATTAAACTATTATATGCTGCCATTTTTTGAGAATATGGGTGGTGGGAATCTGCATGTATTGTATGGCTAGTGGCAGTAGGCTTCCTATAAATATTGAATTTCAATGTGTCCATTCATCTAGTGAGGGTCAGGTCTAGAAAGTTAATAGTGTTATCATGCTCAGTCTCTAAAGTAAATTGAATATTATTGTTGATTTCATTTAAAAGATTTTTGAAGGAGTCAACTTGTCTCAAAGTTCCATCAAAAATAATGAACGTGTCATCTACGTAACGTGAATAAAATTTTATGTTATTTGCGTATATGTTATTATTTAGTAGATGAGTATTTTCGTAGAAATTTAAGTATATGTCGTCCAATAGGCCTGAGAGGGGTGAGCCCATAGCTAGACCATCATCTTGGCTATAGAATAAACCATTAAATGTGAAATAATTTTGATTTAAAATGACTGTAAGCAAGTCAATCAAATCATCTATCATCTGTGCACTCATGGAAGCGTTAATTCGTAAATTGTCCTTCAGTAATTTTAGAGTTACATCGGTTGGAATATTTGTATATAAATCCACTATATCAAGTGAAACCAATTTATAAATAGGTTTTAATTTAACGGTATTTATCTTATTAAAGTCAATCTACAGTTAAAGAATAATCACAGCTTAACAAATCCGTACTGATGTATGGAAAAACAAACTACACAAACACATCATAAACAAAAACAATAAAACAGTAAATACTAACAACACACAACAAACTAAATACATCACACTCACATACCATAACTCCAACACACACAAAATCGCCAACACATTCAGGAAACACAAGTACAAAATAGCATACAGAACAAACAATACCATCAAAAAACACATCAATGATACAAACACGGACATAGACAAATACAACAAAACAGGTGTTTACAAATTAAACTGTAATGATTGCAACAGTTTCTATATAGGCCAGACGGGAAGATCTTTTTCATCTCGTTACTCTGAACACCTAAAAGCTTTATCCAACAACAATATACATTCCGCGTTTGCCACACACATACACACAAAAAACCACAGCTACACCAACATAGATGCTAATCTTGAGATATTACACTACTTACCCAAAAGTCGAAAACTAAACACAGCAGAACAATATGAAATATACAAACACTATACAACACAACCAAACAGCATACTTAACGACCAATTACACTATAAATCATACACATTTTTTGACACAGTTATACATAAAACAAACCATAATTCGGATCCCCGCACCAATCTCCTTCCACCACACACTGCCCCCACTCAACCTACCAAATAAAACCGTTACGAGTTACTGGCAGTCTATCTCAATCCGCTGATGAAGGCGCACATCATGCCAAAACGCGTACGGGAGAAAACAAGTAAGTTTCGCAAGTGAAAGTTCAATATTCTATATTAATTGTAAGTGTTGTCTGCCAACAAACTGATATGAGATCGAAGAAGAAAAAAAAGAAGAGGACAGTAAGGGAAAAGTCTGTCACAAAGACAAATTCGAAGCATTACAGCTGGCAGTGCAAACAACAAGGTGAGGCATGTGCTATCGATGTCACGTTTATGAGAAAGTGGTGTGACTATGCTTTCAAAAATTCATTGAAAACTAAGAAGCAAAAAACGATCATGGATTTTTTTAAATGTAACTGAAATATACAGTGTTGTTATGCAGTAATTATTACTTGATTTCGCCAAGTGTTTTATTAGATAATGTTGTGTTTGAAAAAAACTTGTGTTGTGTTTAATAAAACTCAGTTTGAAAGAAAATTTTGTTTAACCGGCCATTTTGTTAACCGACCCACCCTCCCCCAGGTCCGAGCTGACTGGTTAAGAGGGTGTCCACTGTATTTACAAAATCTTACATTTTGGCATTACTCCCTTCAATATACTCCCCTTTCTTTTTCACACAACGTTCCATCCGAATTTCCCACTGTTGAAGCAGTACTGCAATTGATCATCTGTCGTCGTCTTCTTCTTCTTCTTATTATTATTATTATTACGTGTTTCCAGATTGTTCTCCAAAGATACGATGTCTCCTGTTGATGTTCTCCGCCACTGTCCAATATGAGTTGTTGTTCAATATTGCGTTCATATTTGTTTTCTGTCTTGGCACTCCTGCGATGTCTGTCTGGCAATCCACGAATATGTGCTGTAAGGGCTCATGCTGATGACATATATGTGCTGTAAGGTCTCATGCTGATGACATAGTAGACAGGTAGCAGTTTGGGTCAAGTTGAATTTGTACAAGTATGACTGGGTTATGATATGGCCAAGTCTTCCTCTGGAGCAGAGAGTTTGAACACTTCTAGGGATGTTTCTATATATTGAGATATCTTGTGTACTGACGTGCTGTTTGTGTATTGAACCTTTGGTGGAATTCAAAAATGCATCCTTTCATGTCTCTGTGAGTCTTCCGTTGAAATCTGAAGTGGCAGCCAGTAGTGATGTTACACTTTCCTCTATTGGGGACAGCATAGTTGCATCCTCAGCTATCATCTGTAAGCTCCTTTAATGGGTTTACCGTTTTTGGTTTCAACTTTTGAAAGCGAGTCTATTTTAGGCTACTTCTGGTCACAGGGGGAATAGAAAAAAAATTGTTGTCATGTTATGTTATGACTCTTTCAAGAAAGTGTGGCTGCTTTTGAAGTTTTTTTTTGTTTAATGTTAGTACACACTTTTTTTTCTGAATCTCCTTTTGTTCAAGTGGTTGCATTTTCGAAACAGTTCTAGTACAGACTTTACTCGTGTTTAAATTTTCATGTAATACTTGCCTGGCTGTTTCTATGTTAATATTCACAGTTTCAGCGATCATTGTAATATTCAGGTGACAGTCATTTTGTACAATTTCAATTATTTTTTTTTGTATGTTTCCATTGGTTACATTTGGTTGCATTTTTTTTAATTTCATTAAAAACTGGGGGTTAACATCCTGTTCAGTTTTCAGGCTAACCATTATTCAGGTAACACAATGTTTTTCCTCGATATTAATGCACAACCTTTGATCTTCAACAGTCACAGTACCCGAGACCTGTGCAGGCTCCATTTCTAGCTCTCGTTATTTAAACACAGAGTACACTATGGTTGTTGAAACAAAACATGTGCTTCTGCCTCAGGCCTTCAACTGCAACTGACAATTTTTGTTAAGGAACATCCAAATTATAAATAAATAAATTAAATAAAAACTGCCAGAACCTAGAACCTTACCTGCGAACTTTTCTCGCTGACTTACCTTTTTATAAATTCCAATCAGAAGTTCAGAGTCGCCACCAATATCTTTGCAGGACAGACATGGAAACCTTTACACTCTACCTTAATTAAAACGGGATAATTTTTCAATCTGACTTCCCCCAAAATTCAGAAGATTCCCGGGAACGTTAGACGAATTTTTCAGCACAGAATAGGAAATGGTTCACGGCAAAATAACTACGCTAACACATGGTTATATGCTGTAAAACAAATCTTATTTATTTATTAATTATTACTTCCGTCTTTCTCTACATTTTTTATGAACAAATTAATGTTGGAATGTCAATCCCATCTGACAAAATTACGGCCACATTGATATATAAAAACCCTTACACTTCTACCTATATAGTTTGGGATAATCACTTTCCATGTTTCTTGATTTAAGGATGTTTTAACAAATAATATTCCTTTGTTAATATTGTAATATTTAGAAACTGTGTCATCGTCTGCTTCCAATCGAGTAATAATATTTTTTAACTTAGGGTCAGATTGTTGGTGGATGCGGATGTTTACCAATAAAGCCTCTAAATCAGATCTTGTTTTAATAAGGTTGTAGATCTTGACTACGCTCTCCTTCTCTCCCTCAAAAGTCTGGTCTTCCAAATTAATGCGTGAGAACACGTCTGCTACGACATTCCTTTTCCCCGGGATGTATTCCCATTGTAGGTTGTACTCTTGCAGGGCGAGTACCCATCTAGCCAGTCGGCCGTGACTCAACTTGTACCTACGTAGACATGAGATAGATTTATGATCAGTGCGGATGGTAACTGGATACCCTAAAATATATGTCCGGAATTTGCTACATGTGAATACTACACTGAGTAATTCTTTCTCGGTCACATTGTAGTTCTTCTCGCATTGATTCAAGGTTCGACTAGCGAAGCTAATCACCAGATGGTGACCCTCCTCATCTTCCTGATATAAAGTCGTTCCTAAACTGATGTTGCTAGGATCACAATTTAAGAAGAAAGGTTTTTTAAAATTCGGGTGATGAAGTATAATTGTCTTTGATGAGTTGGAAAGTAACGTCCTGTTCTTGACCCCAGATCCATTTGTTTTTCGAAGATAATTGCGGTTGAAACTTGGCTGTCAGCCCGGAATATTGATGCTGAAACTTTCTGTAATAGTTACAGAGTCCGAGAAAAGATTGTAACTGTTTCCTGTTCTTCGGTTTAGGGAACTTCTGAATCGCCTCCACTTTCTCTGATGATGGAGATATACCTTGATCATCTAGATTAAAACCTAAGAACTGTACTTCTCGAGCAATGAATTTGGATTTCTCCAATTTAAGAGTTATGTTATTTTTTGCTAACTTCTCGAGTACATGTTCCACTCTGTTAACAGTGTTCCTCCCAGGTTTCTGAGGTAATCAGTAGATCGTCTACATATACAGTGGTAAATTGGAGTGCTTCTTGTCCAAGTATCTGGTCCATGCAGGCCACAAAGATGGCTACTGAATTCACAAGTCCGAAGGGCAATCTCTTGAACTGGTAATTGCGCCCTTCGAATATGAACGCCACATACTGATGACTCTGTGGGCGCAACTCCACTTGCCAGTAACCACACACAGTGTCCCATGTACTAATAAACTTGGTACCGTGGAATCGTTTCAGGATCTCCTCTATCTCACCGGGTGATGTTCTGTCATTAATGATTGTTTTATTTATTTCGCACGCATCCAAACAAACTTGTCCGTTTTCTTGGGGACAGCTATGATTGGACTGGTGAATGGAGATTGACTACTCTCAATTATGTCACTGCTGATCATCTTATTAATTTCTGCTCTCACGGCCTCCTTCAGTGAATGCACGATGGGATATGACCTTCTGTTAAATTCCACGGTTTCCTTAAATTCAAGTTTACATTGATAATTCTTTATCTTACCGGGTTCATCGGAAAATACTGATTTATATTTCTCATATACCCTTATTAGACGATTTGCTTGGTGTATGGGTAATTTCTCGTTGGTGGTTCCGCACCGGAAGTCCCGTATTTCCTGTATCTTAACTGACCATAAATCCTCTTCCACGTTATTATATTTTATCTGGTTATTCAGGGAGCTGTTCTCTACATAGTTTATTTTCCGAAGTTGTTGGTGTATACTGCTGGGAAGTATATTCTCGCCTCCTACTAAATCTGCTGTCCACGTTATTCCTTTTGAAAACAGTGATACCTTTTCTTTGTTCAGATCTATAATAGCGGAGTTCCTCCTTAATACATCGCACCCTACCAATATATTAAATGGCAGTCCGGTGGCGATTAAAAATACCATATTTAAAGCTATACCACGGCTAACGACATTTACAGAAACTTGTTTTCTAATAGTTTTGTTCTGGCGGCCAGTTGCACCTACTAAGATATTATTTACTGGCAACATTGGCATGGTTCTACCACATTCTTTCTGTATTCTTTCCAATTCAATTACATTAATTATTGATATATTCGCACCGGTATCAATCATGATTTTGGCGGGGATTCCTTCTACTTCCGCTTTTATATATATTATTTCATTATCCTGACTATTGAGGCTGGTGTCGTTCTCTTCCAATAGTTCAGTTCTTATGTTTTTCAGATAGTTGTTTCTAATGATGGTAATGTTATTTGATTCCATTGCACCTTGCAACTCTTGTTTATACCCAGGAGATAGGAGCAGTGAAGGGTCATGATAATTCATCACTCCCTCCTCCCGTTTAAATTATCGTGTTCGCTGTTGTTATTTGGGCCGACCGAGGTGTCGGTCTGGAAACCTTGCATTGGTTCTTGCCGCTCTGTACTATGTTCAAAGGTTTCCTCTTGGTTTGGTTGCCGGCCAGGATCATCTAGACTGGTACTTCGTCTATGTTGTTCGTACCTCGGACCATCACGTTCTTCACTCTTCCGCCGACGATCTCCATCGTGGAAACTGTTTCTTCGCTGATGGTTATACCTTCTTGGCCCATTATCTTCAGCTCTTATGAAATTTACTCGTGGTCGGGAAACCCTGTTGTTATTATTGTAGTTGTTGGAATTGTAATTCCTATTATTTTGGTAATAACGTTCAGTATTACCGGGGTGGGGGTGTATCTGACTATAAGGACTATTAGGGTGCTGATAATAGTTATTTGGGTAGTGGTTGTTGTTCCTATTATTATTCGGATTATTGTTAAAGTTATTCCTATTATTATTCGGGGGCTTATTATTACCATTATAATTATTTTGAAGGTGTCGGTTCCCTTGGTAGTTGTTACCATTCTGGTTGTTACTGTTACTGGGGTACTGGTTACTTCTTATTTCTGGCCTATCATTCCTCCTTCTACTCTGACGGTAGTATTCCTCGTTCTCATAACTCTCCAGTAATTCGGTCATGGCTTGCACTGTCTTTATCTGGCTACCCCTTCTTGCTCTGATTATATCTTCGTCATAGTGGTAGGACAACTTGTTCACCAGGCATTCCTCGGGTATTGCCGGTTCTAAATGTTTCGCCAGACACACCTTTCCTAAGAAATAGGCCGTCATGGTGTTACGTAGTTGGGCCTTACATCGTCCATGGCAAATATTGTCTCGTATCAAGTTCTGCGTGGTTTCTGACCAGTACTTCGCTTTGAACAGGTTTCTGAACTGTTGGTAGTTCGTGATCTCACTTCGATTCGCCATCCACCAATTGTCGATCATTTCCCTGAATGACTCGTCCAATATCTCCCGGTTGTTATTCCACCTACTCCCTCTATGTTTGGCAAAGTATTCCTCAATCCGGGCCAGGAACTCCATCGGTTTTCTTTTGTACTGTCAGAAATTTAACCATTCCTGATTTTCATTGATTGGTATCCCAGTAAAGTTAGTGGGTCGATTTCTCATGACTTCCATTTCTTCTTGGCTCTGCCGTACTTGACCCGTTATATTCGTCATAGCATCTTCCATTCCGTCACACCTTTCCGCGACTTGGTTCCGTACCTTCCCTAAGTCTTCCTGGGTTTCTCTTCGGTTTTCTTTCATCTTCCTTCTACTGTACTTTTCGATATTAGTGAACTTGGTGCTTACCTCTTCTTTGAGACCCTGTACTACTTTCTCCGTCTGGCTACACCTTTCGTCCACTTCCTTAATTTGTTGTTTGATTCCCATGGTTTCTTCTTCTAATTTCTTAGTTGTGGATTCATTATTATCGTTGATTTCCTTGCTCAACTCTTCCTTTAACAACTCTGTCCTCTCATCTAATTTGTCCAGATTTTCTTGGTTAACCTCCCTTAATTCTTCTCTTAATAGTTGGTTATCTTCTTTCAATTCCTCCAACTTGTCCTCCATCTTCTTATTGTTTTCCTCTATTTTCTTATTGGTCTCTTCGATTTGGTGACTTAATTCTCCTAATTCTTCCTTTGTGGATTGGTCGTTTTCATCCATCTTTTTACTCAATTCTTCCTTTAACAGTTGGTTGTCACTCTCCACCTTCTTGCTGGTTTCCTCTATTTTCTTATTTGTATTTTCAATTTTATTACCCAATTCTTCCTTGGTTGTTTTGAATTCTTCCTTTAAAGACTGGTTGTCCTCCTTCAATTCTTCTAATTTTCCTCCCATCCTTTCTTCCATCTTCTTACTATTCTCCCTCAATTGTTCCTTCAATGACTGGTTGTCTTTCTTCCTTACCTTACTCAATTCTTCCTTCAAGGACTGGTTGTCTTCCTTCCTTTCCTTACTAAATTCTTCCTTCAAGGACTGGTTGTCTTCCTTCCTTTCCTTACTCATTTGTAGCAACATTTCCATTATCTTATCCATTTTGCTATCTTCTAATGTTTTGGACTTCTCCATCTCCTTCTCTGGGACATTGACGTCCCCTGTTTGTGTGGGTACCTCGGGTTGTTCCTTTTGTAACATCGGTTTGGTTGGTTCGATCGGAGGTAGCATCATTTCCATGTCTTCCACCGGCGTCGCCTCCTTGTCTTCCATATTGATTTCCTTTTCGGCCTCCGCCGCCCGTTTCTTCGATGTTGCTCGACGTTGCATCTTCCTTTCCTTCTAACTTGATAACTGCTGCCAAGCTTAAATTAGGAATTGGGCAAATTATAGTGGCCTATCAATCATTAATTAAAGCCCCTTAGTTGGTCACCAATTTGTAACAACTTATCAAAATAATCTTGTAGTTTGTAAAAAAAATTGTATTATTTTTTTATTTTTTTTTGTATTTTAATTTAATTTAATTTATTTTAAACTGTTACGTTGTGTTTTAAACTTCTTCTTAATTGTTTTTGTCGAATTATATCCTTTGGTGTATTTAGGATTCTTGTATTATGTTAATAGGATTGTCTCCAGGAACAATCGATTGGTGATCTTTCCTTATTTGCAGGTTATCTTCCTTTAAAGTTGTTAAATTCTGGTAGTTTTGTCTCAACTAAGATGATATATTATTCTATTTATAATTTAGGAATAAATAGGATTCAATTTTATAATATTCAAGGAATTTTATTAACAAATAATAAAGTAATCGATTTTCTATCGATTGATGAATCGACTCTCTCAGGGCAAAACAATAGATTTTACAAATTATATATTCTCGGGTTCTTTGAACAGTTATTTTATATATAGTCAGAGAAAAGGGCAAAGTATAGAAAGTATAACATTACAAAGTATATGCTTATTAATTAAAATACAAACATATCATTCAATATATAATAGTAAGTAAAGAAATAGTTCGAACCGTGAAGATATACTGGCCGTGGCGCTTGGAATTGTGGGAAGTCAAAGATGGCCGTTTCGTGTTCATATGTAGTTGACAAATGCACCTCGACGAATTTGCTTCAAATAAATGCTGCTTTTCCAATGATTTCTTTTTCCTGCAGCTGCGATTATTCCTTCTGGTGTTAGTGGAGTGGTCCTGGTTAAGTGTTTGTGGTTCACTTCGATAAAATGTGTGGGATAAAGTTATATTTCACTTTAGTTAATAAGGCTGACAATTGCACTGTTCGTTTCGTTATTTGGAATTATTGGTTTTAATCGTTTAAATTATGTATTCACTTCTTTTCTGTTCTGTGTTAAGTTATTTTAATGTTTGTAAGTGTTAGTTCCACTGAATTTAATGTTTAAATGAAATTTTACAAAACTCGCGATTTTCGCAGTAGACTAGGCTTATGGGTTGAACGCCATGCTTGTCTTCGCTATTAGGTTATTATTTAGCGAAACTCTCATTCAAACGTGCTCGACAAAGTCTAATAATCAACTGTTCTAACTTCCTTCGTCATCTAAAAACGTCTTAGCCAATTTAATATTAGCAATACATTGTTTCAAATCTATTTTGCTTCCGTTACGTGTATAAAATTTACATTGTATTACTGAATATATTTTTGCTATTATTTAATTTTATGAAATACTAAATACATAAGCTTCTTCTTCAGTTCATCCTGCTTGATTTGATACCAAATAAGATAGTTTTACTAAGTTTTTTATCTAAAATGCTATATTTACTTCATTTTGAAAATTGTAAGTTTTTAAATTTACTTCCTGTCCTTCTCAAAATGTTTGCCATTTTATATGTTATATTTATGATTGTACTAAATCTCAGCTTGACATAAAATGTTCATCTTCCCTTAATTTCTTGTAATTTAATTAATTGGTTATCTTTTTAAATATTATTCATTAGTCTGTGACTCCCCTCTTTGAACTTTCAGTTATTATATTTCCATTTTTTCCAATAATTCTTACTATCTTTTTACAATATCTTTCTTAATTATAATTCCAGTTATATGACTCTATGACTGATTTACCTTATATAAATTTCATCAGTTTAACTATTTTATTGCACTTACTTCATCAATTTTAATGTTGTTTAGATTTACCATTTGGCCTAGATTTTATCTGTTTTTACATACAAAGTTTTTTAGTAATACAGCTTGTTTATACCCCTTCTGACTTTCCATTCTAATATAATACTAATTAACATTTTCTTACTTTAACAATAGAACATTTAGTATAGAATCAAACTATTAATTCATAACAAATAATTGACATTAATAATGGTATTTTCTCAGACATTTTAGTTTTGATTATCACTAATAACACATAATAAATATTTTATAATAAAAGTTTTATATTTAAAGAATTGTACTCTCAGACATTTCATCCTTGAGCTATTTGAACTTATTCTAAATAAACAAAACATATCTGTCCTTCCATCATGTACACTATTTCTTATAACTAGTTTTATTTTCAGTCTTAGCTGTTTTTGTTTGATTTTTGGGGTAATGATTCTTGGTCACTTCACTTTTTATATGGCCTGCTCTTGTTTTATTTACTGTCATTCTAATGAATGTTGTATATAAAGAGTGGCAGTTATTATTTAGAAACACTTGTATTATTTGTCATTATAATACTCAATTAAATATTATTTATTGACACAATATAAAAACTATAAAGTTGTATAAATGCACAACTTACTTAGTTTATGAACTCCAACGTTGACACATTAAGTTTATTTAATATAATATAGAAACTTGCACTGGTCCCATTTTATTCTTTGATTTTATTTCTAATTAGTTTTATAGTCTTTTTAAAATTAAGAAATTTATTTATAGAGGATAATGAAGGTTTGTTTTTTCTATTATATTACTAATTCTACTTTATACACTTTTGTTTATATTTATTTTACATGGTTTTCTAAATTTGGGTTTTTTGTTATACTTTCATTTGTTATTTTTCTTTTCTTTTGGGGTTTCGTTTTTATTTCTTTCAAGAGCACTCCTTCTTATCGTGGATGTTGTCTTGTTCTGGTTTCTTCATTAATTACTTACGACGTTATTAATTATGCAAATTTATTGCATGATTAATTAACTTTGTGTTTATGTCTATATTTATGAAAGTACTACCTGTACGAACTTTGTTGTATATCTTTACTTTAAATAGCCCCGCATTGTTGGAGCGCCATATACGGTGTTATTAATTATGCAAATTTATTGCATAATTAATTAATTCAATTATAAACTTATTTTGTGTTTATGAAGGTGATATCGATACGAAATTTGTCGTATCTTTAGAGTTAATGATGTGTTGATTTTATTGCTTTCATATATATACAGTAGAATCTCGTTATAACGGACCCCGTTACTACGGACTTCTTTTACAACGGACACGTCTTTTACGTCATACCCCCACCCCCTAGTAACTAAGTCAATGCACCGGAATGACTCACATCCGTCCGCCAGTGCCAAATGAGTTTTCAGAGACAAACACCCTTGTCAGGTATAAATCGTTGAAAGTTAAAACCCAACCCCAATCCACCATTGAATTAACTGGTTTGAGAATTAACTGTTGAGATAATAACAACAAACACAGGAAACTGTTTGTTTGAATGGTAAGGGAAAGGGAGTTGAAAACAAAGAAAGGTTAACGCCTTAGCCAGGTATATTTTCACTCCCACCACTACTGGTCAGTATTGTTCAGTTGTTTGTCGCGCACAGTCACACGTCCTGCCTATAACGTTTTTTAATTTATTCAAATCATGTCGTTAAGTAAGCCATGTGTAGGACATAAACGGAAGCGTAAGGCGCTCAGTCTTCAAGATAAACTCTCCATTATAGAAAAATTAGAAAAAGGAGCGTCTGTTTCTAGCATTTGTCGTGAGAATGAAATCGCAAAACAAACCGTATCGGACATTAAACAATCAAAAAATGACATTCGTAACTTTGTTCTCAAGTTCAATGTAGAAAAGGAGAAGAGTGCAGCTAAGCGTATGCGGCTGCCTCAATGGCAACACTGGATGATGCAGTCTACAAGTGGTTCTCTCAGCTTCGTTCATGTGGAATGGCTGTTAGAGGAATTGAAATTCAAGCGGCTGCCGAAAGACTCTCCAAACAGATGGGACTTGAACAGTTTAAAGCAAGCTCTGGTTGGCTATTTAGGTTTCGTCGACGTCACAACATTTCAAACAAGAAGATTAGTGGGGAAATTCTTAGCGCAGACTTTGAAGCTGTTGAGCCTTTTATAAATGAATTAGACGATTTGATTAAAAAATAAGGTTATCAATTGAGCCAAATTTATAACTTTGATGAGACAGGTTTGTTTTGAAGAACTCTACTTGACAATACACAAGCTTCAAAAGCCGAAAAAACTACGCCTGGTAGAAAAGTCAGCAAGGAGCGTGTGTCAGTTTTGTTGTGTGCAAATGCAGACGGCACTCATATGCTTAAACCTGCTATCGTTGGTAAAAGCAAAAAACCAAGGGCACTTAAAAATGTGATGGACAATTTACCAGTTCACTATTATAGTTCCCAAAATGTGTGGTTTACAACTGAAATAACAAGTGATTTGTTTCATAAGAAAGCTGTGCCAGCAATTATAAACCACCAAATGGAAATTTTGAACATTCCAAAAGACAACATAAAGCTTTGGTTCTTTTGGATAATGCACCAACCCACCCTGATGTTGACAAACTCTGCAGTCGAGACAAGAAGATAAAGTGTAAGTTCCTGCCTCCAAATACAACATCCGTGTTTCAGCCCATGGACCAAGGAGTAATTTATACTGTCAAGTGGCTTTGTAGAAAAAAATTTCTCAATGAAATCTTAGAAGTTGATGAGCCATCCGCTGCTGAAGAAGATAGAAGAGGCCAAAAGACTCTTCAAAACTTGAAGGTCTACAACATTCGATCTATGATTCACAACTTTATTGATGCTGTAAAAGAAATTAAATCAACTACTTTGGTGAACTCATGGTAAAAACTGTTAAAGAATGAAGAAGCATGTTTAGAAACAGAAAATTGTGAGACAGAAGATTTCCGTGAAACTTTGCAAAGAGGAGGGGAGGAAGAAATTTTATTGGAAGATGTGGAGACCTGGCTTGAAGAAGATGAAGATGACCCTGGATTCCACTTGTTGACGGAAGAGAAGATTGTTGGCAGTGTCACTG
The DNA here is from genome assembly GCA_034769895.1 of Magicicada septendecula. Taxonomy (NCBI): domain Eukaryota; kingdom Metazoa; phylum Arthropoda; class Insecta; order Hemiptera; family Cicadidae; genus Magicicada; species Magicicada septendecula. Next base: position 296,001,915 of record CM068373.1, on the reverse strand, counting down.
AGAAAGAAGACTCTTCGAGGACGAGGAGGAAGACTTACAAGTGGAAGACAATACTCAGGCAACAATAAAAGTGAGTAAAGTGAAAGATCATTTAAATTTTGTCATTGAATATGTTGAACAATCAAAAAATGAAAATGTGTTTGCTTACTATGAACACTTGCGGCATCTTTGTCAGTTACTGACCAACGAAATAAATAACAAACAAACACAACAAAAAATCAATATTTTTTCAAACCAGTTAATGTTAGTAGTAATAACCTAATGAATAATAATGAACCAGGCCCTTCTTGTTCAAGAGAATAAAACAATAGAATGTATATAAAGTTTAAATTCTGGTCTATAATGTAAATATGAACAGCATGATCTCATTTGTCATGTATGCTATGTAAAATGATGTCAAGTAAAAATAAACATGTTTTATACTAATTTACCGAGTTTTATTGATGTAAATACGACCTAACAAGACTTATTTGTTATATAACGGACTTTCATTACAACAGACAACCTTTAGCCCCAATTAGTCCGTTATAATGAGGTTCTACTGTACTGTTATTTCATTGTATTAATTATATTACATAAATTAATTGAATTATCCCTTTAATTAGGTCGTGATCAAAGTGTATCTAACTCCAAGTTTGGATGGTCATATACAATATTATTAATGCCATGCGTAGGGCTGCCATATACAATGTTAACAAATTTATTCCTTTAAATAGTTGCATGAATTAAATTAGAGTTAATTTATAATTCACAATCAAACTTGTTACACATGAAATTACTTCTGACTTTAACTGTCTACTAAGCTTCTAGTCTGTGTATCTTTGTAAGTAATTTTTATTGATAATTATATTAAATTGAATCATGAATTATAGATTCTGTTTAGTGAAAAGTTAAGTTGTGAGTCAGGTCTTACACAAATCAATAGAATACGAACGAATCCATTCTAAATTACGTTTATTAAAATCGTATCTCATCCTTATTCATGTCATAACATAATCATATAATAAGAGCACTTACAAATCTTCTAAAAGACAATAAAGTTCTATACCACATTTAAATAATTAAAAGAACAAATTTAAATAATTAAGTGAACAATCAAATATAGGCACTTCTTCGTACGTAATGATGTTACTAGCTACTAATGTGGCGTGCTCATAATTTGTATTAAGTAGTTTTATGTCAAAACACATAAACATTTCTATGCTTGAAATAATTATATACTAATAATACACATATTAAACATATACATAGTTAAAATCCTGTTCCTGCAACAGACACATCAAAACACATACATAGTTACAATAAATATATATTAACGAGAATACATGTATAATATTCTATAACATAATAATCCCTACCTATGGATTCGTATCTATCTGACCCATATTTATAAAATTTCTCAGGTGGTTTGGTCCTAAGTGTCAGGTCAGTGGTATTTGGTAAATTAATAATTATAATAAGAGAATAATTTTGTACGTTACTCGTTCTGCCGTGATGTATCGCTCCCATGGTGTATCCATGCGGGTCCCTTCGTTGATGGTTGATGTTAACCCATATAGCACTCGTGATTGACACTCCCGATTTCTATATGTACATCGTTCGAGAACACTGGTCCGCACTCAGCGACAGTCACTTTGAGCTTTCGAGATTATCACAATATAAGTTGCGGCATTGCACTTGGAATCGGTCAACTATGCTTATTCGCGAGAGTCTATTTACGCGATTGACAGTTTGATGCCGTACGCACCTAATAGTTTTTCATCTTGCCCGTTCACTCTTTTGCGGCGCCTAGATTGTTTTCAAGTTCATTAGGCGATTATTCACACTGCTATTACTTGACTTAACTACGAAACAGTGTAGTATCACTGCTTTTATGTAATGGTTCAAGAATGTCACTGCAAAATGTTAGTACCTTTATGACGGTGTGTTACATGGAATTTATAAAGATCGTTATCCGCGCTTCATCGCGAACACTACCGTCCCGTTTTGGCGTTCTAAGTCTTATTCACGCACTTCCATTTAGTCGGAACAAAGTCTTTATCGTCTCTACAGAAATACGTGATAAATGAAATACTGCGCTAAGTTTTTATAAACTGAGCTATTATAAAACTGAGATACAATTCGAATAGACTGATCTAAAATTTGAGTAAATTGAGTTAAAAATTGGAATGAACTGAGATAAAAATTCGAATGTACTGAGATAAAAATCTGAATAAACTGAGAGCGCGTCTCCTTGCGTATACAGTTTTTATTTCTTTCGATATTCCCACTCTTGTGACTCCGATGATCGCTCCAACTTCCCACCAAATCATTTCTGATAGGCTTATTCCATGGACCTCCCTGTGTCCTCTCGTCTCCAGTCTGTATTTCTCGCGAATTCTCCACCCAGTGCCGTTTGGAGAGGGATGTTCTTACACGAGATTTGCTCTCTGGTCTCCGGCTCCTGCCAGAACCATCCCCTTCAGTAGTTCCCTTCGGAATTCTCGTTCCTCATTGGCTGGTTGGCTTTCTCAACTTGAGTTTGACGTAGTCCACGTGGACTCGACGAGTTGCTGTCTTACGTCTGTTGCCCCGTTCCTGGAATCAGTGTTAAGGCCTTGTTTCGAAATCACATCTGCTACTTTTGGTGTAGCGTGTCGAATTCCCTTATTGTTGAGACGCTGACGACTTCCTTCGATGACTTACGGGTGGCATAACATCTGTGCTCTCCACAAGCGTCACTTAATCGCCTGTCCCATTGTCTGTGCCTCAACTATTGTCTTACTAGAAGTCGCACACATGGTTTTGAACAATACTCTCACCGTTGGCTTTGTGTTTTTCTCGTTACTGGACAGATGTAAGGGTAGTCTTCCTTTGTTCTAATTGTGGAGTCAAGCGTTCCCACGCATGGTCCAGTTCGTTGCAACATGTGACGTACAGCTCATTGTTCGTAAATGGTTTTTACGACGTCTTCACGGAAAGGAAAGGTTTGTTCCTTTTCGCCACCCACCCTCGAACAAAGCTAACATGTGTCACTTTTGACGGGCTCTAATTGCTGGTGTACTTCTCTCGCAATACCCAAAAATTCAAAAAAAATCTCGAAATAATAATCACATTACAGTGTCCCCAAATATGATTATGTCGTGCAGATCCAACGAAACGACAGTCATATTTTCGCCCTTACTCGCGTACAATCACCAAGTGCGTTGACCATCTCCCATTGGAACGAGTATAGTTGACCCATATCTTCCTTCCGCCTGACCTACTGTCATTCTGAACCGTTTCCCCTTTTTTTTTCACCTGAGTGTTTAATGTATTGCTTATCAAATCTAAATACGAATCCATTTACAAAGAATATTTCCATAATTGTGGAATGAATATACACTTTAGTGCGTTCATAGATCTGTCTATACATATACATTACAGAAACAAATTGTAATTATTTTGTCTACAAGTTACCTCTTACTTGCGTATACAATATAGATTACATAAACACTGGTAGTAATTTATTGCTTATGAACACTTCTAAAATTTATATTATTACTTTCAAAATAATTCACGATTAATTTTTTAAGACATCATATACTTGGCTTACAAATATTCATCGTAATTCCTACCCTCTGGTACTTTGAATCTTAATTTTGTTAAACACACGTATAATTATGTACAACAAATTAAATCGAATTTGTATAATTCTACAATTCAAACTAACTTACTTTATATCCACTCTTTCTATGCTTAGAATATAATCTTAAGTACAATATTTAATCTTAACAATTTATTGCTGTTATTTTAATTCTGTTACGCAACTCAGTTGCTTATATCTGTCCTTCAAATCTTACCTTTTAATTTTTTTTATTACAATGGTATAACAAACATATCTGTTAATTAATTTACAATTTATACAATACACAAAATCAGACATTTTAAATTTATTACAAGTTCAAAATTTCACCTCAACTCTGAATGAATTAATTAGTAGATTGCATTCGCGCTTACTACCGTTATTCCTTTTCATCCAGGTCGGTCATTCCTCCTGTCATTCTGACGCTTAGCTCATTTCTCTTCTTGCTGTCTAATAATGAAGTACATATAGTCCTACTAGAACAATGTCTCACATGACGAGTATTCTTACTGACTACAAATCTACCTGTTGACATCAACCTCAAGTTAGTCTCCGTTGTTACTGTCGACCCTCGCCAGCTGAGTTTTTGTCACTTCACACCTCCCTCTCTGTTTATTTATTACCTCACACGATTTTCAACCTTACTCCTTACTTATTCGCTTCTCAACAAACGCTTTCACTTCGCATGTATGCTAATGCCGTGTTTCGCCATAGTTACTCTTCCCTTACATAATACGGTTTCAATAATCTTACATTGAACTTACCGCGTGTTTTATTTTCGTCGCAGCTATCAACCAATACATACGTAGATTCGCCTACAACATCTTTAATCCTAAAAGGTCCTGTGTACAATTCACAAAACTTTTCGATTCTCCTTTGTATCGCATCGGATTGGTAATGTGTTCGTACTAATACCAAGTCTCCTATTATAAATTTTGTCACTTTGCTTGCTTCGTTTACACGTTTTGCGTGTCGCTCTCGTTTTTGTTTGATCCTTACGAATGTCTGGTGGCTATCCACTGTCTCTTCTTTCGTTTTGCAGTTTCCCTTTATGAATTTCTCCCACACGCGATTTGGCTTTCTTCCGTGGTGTGCTTCATACGGCGTAACTTCTATTGTCTCATGGTAGACTTCGTTAATGCAACATTCTATAGTATTTATGAATTTAGACCATTTCTATACAGTTTATCATTAATACACTTATAAAACTTACATAACTCATTTTTACTATCCGTCGTCAAATCCTTCATTATCTGTTGTAACTTCTTATCTTCCAACTGGTACGTCTCATTTTAATCTCGTTCATCAATATTCATATCTATTTATTTTCCTCGGTTAATGTATTTTCACACAATTAATATAGTTTAATGTATTTTACTCAATATTATCTAATTTAATTATTAAATTTTCAGACATTCTTAAAATAATCTTCCTTACTACATTTCATTAATTCACTCTTAAATTCTTATTTGTGGAGACATAGTTGTATGTCTTGTCGACCTAGTGCCGTTACCTCGCATGCATTTCTGTTTGTAAACAGTATGGGCATTGACCTTGTTGGCTTCGTCACACACTTACCCCACAGCTGGTCACTTCTCTCTGCAACGCTGGTAAAAAGCGTCCTACACTTCACACTTCCAAGATTTATGACCTTTCTCTGTCTCTTTCTATGAAAGTGAGTGAAAAATGTGTCACACCGTCCCTTCTGACAACCTTTCTCGGGCGTGCACGCGTTGAACTGCTTATGCCTCTTCTTCCAAATTCTCTTACAATTACGTTCTGTGACTTTCACTTTTCTATCCGTGTGTTCACGTACTAATATTTTGTTTTCTAGATTCCTAAGAAATCTCACCTCGAGCGCTTGGACTCTTCTTTCCGTACTATTATGACTTTTTACAATATTCTTGAATCGTCCAGTAAATTTCATTCTTTTCTTCTTTCTCATAACATTCCTTGTCCAGGACGAGTATGCATACGGACCTGGTAAGCCCTTCCGTTTCACTTCATTCATGGCTTGCTTAAATTTGTGTTCAGTCTCATCACATGCGGTGTTCATATTAATATTGAACTTCCTTTTCATGCCTTTCACCAATGCAGTTCGACTACTTAGTCGATGTATGCCTGTTCCACAAGCTGGATACTTCACCGTTGGTCTCACTGATGTAGCATCTATCCTTGTGTTGCTTAGTTTGTGCTTTTTGTGTGTTCCACTTGATGGTATTACACTTTCATTATCTCTATCCACATCATGATAATCATCTTCTGACATCATCAGATGCAAAGAAACTAAATCATTCTTGGTCTGTCTGTTTCTTAGGTTGCTACTGACCTTTACATTAGATCCCACAGTTGATAATTTCTTAGTAACTGACACGTCTGTGAAATCAACAATGTCCTTCACCTGTTTCCTGAGTTCATTTTCCAACTCTTTTATTTCACCTTCACTCTTCTTTTGTAGATCGCTGGGTTTCTCCTCCCACTTCTTAGCGTAATCCTTTAAATGTAGTCTTATTTTGTTGATCTGTTCTTCATTGTGCCGTTTTAATTCTTCACGCGTCTTGTCTTGCTTCTTGCTCAGTTCTTCCCGCATCTGTTTCAGATCATTCTTTTGCTGGTCCAACTTCTCGGTCATTAATTTATTTTGTTCATTCTTTTGTTGATCTGACTTCTCGGTCAGCTTCTCAAGTAGCATTTGCAGATTCATTTCGCCGGGTTGGGACACCTGTCCCCCCGCCCTTATCTCAGATTCACACACGCTGACGTCGTCGCTGGGCGTCGCATTCTCCTCCCGTCCTTCTACGTTTAATTCGTTATTAATATCGAATTCTTGACTTTCGGAGTTATTAGTCGCCATTTTTGCTCGACTCCGTGTAATCATTCAGAGTTTCTTTTCAGTTTTACAGGTATTTGTTTTATTCTAATGCTTATATTACTCTTTATCAAACTACTAGCTATTCTAGTTTACCACTGCCTGCACTTAACCAGCTCGTTTAACAAGGATTAACCCCATTAATCAGCCCCACGTTGGGCGCCATATACGACGTTATTAATTATGCAAATTTATTGCATGGTTAATTAACTTTGTGTTTATGTCTATATTTATGAAAGTACTACCTGTACGAACTTTGTTGTATATCTTTACTTTAAATAGCCCCGCGTTGTTGGAGCGCCATATACGGTGTTATTAATTATGCAAATTTATTGCGTAATTAATTAATTCAATTATAAACTTATTTTGTGTTTATGAAGGTGATATCGATACGAAATTTGTTGTATCTTTAGAGTTAATGATGTGTTGATTTTATTGCTTTCATATATATACTGTTATTTCATTGTATTAATTTCATTGCATAAATTAATTGAATTATCCCTTTAATTAGGTCGTGATCAAAGTGTATCTAACTCCAAGTTTGGATGGTCATATACAATATTATTAATGCCATGCGTAGGGCTGCCATATACAATGTTAACAAATTTATTCCTTTAAATAGTTGCATGAATTAAATTAGAGTTAATTTATAATTCACAATCAAACTTGTTACACATGAAATTACTTCTGACTTTAACTGTCTACTAAGCTTCTAGTCTGTGTATCTTTGTAAGTAATTTTAATTGATAATTATGTTAAATTGAATCATGAATTATAGATTTTGTTTAGTGAAAAGTTAAGTTGTGAGTCAGGTCTTACACAAATCAATAGAATACGAACGAATCCATTCTAAATTACGTTTATTAAAATCGTATCTCATCCTTATTCATGTCATAACATAATCATATAATAAGAGCACTTACAAATCTTCTAAAAGACAATAAAGTTCTATACCATATTTAAATAATTAAAAGAACAAATTTAAATAATTAAGTGAACAATCGAATATAGGCACTTCTTCGTACGTAATGATGTTACTAGCTACTAATGTGGCGTGCTCATAATTTGTATTAAGTAGTTTTATGTCAAAACACATAAACATTTCTATGCTTGAAATAATTATATACTAATAATACACATATTAAACATATACATAGTTAAAATCCTGTTCCTGCAACAGACACATCAAAACACATACATAGTTACAATAAATATATATTAACGAGAATACATGTATAATATTCTATAACATAATAATCCCTACCTATGGATTCGTATCTATCTGACCCATATTTATAAAATTTCTCAGGTGGTTTGGTCCTAAGTGTCAGGTCAGTGGTATTTGGTAAATTAATAATTATAATAAGAGAATAATTTTGTACGTTACTCGTTCTGCCGTGATGTATCGCTCCCATGGTGTATCCATGCGGGTCCCTTCGTTGATGGTTGATGTTAACCCATATAGCACTCGTGATTGACACTCCCGATTTCTATATGTACATCGTTCGAGAACACTGGTCCGCACTCCGCGACAGTCACTTTGAGCTTTCGAGAGTATCACAATATAAGTTGCGGCATTGCACTTGGAATCGGTCAACTATGCTTATTCGCATGAGTCTATTTACGCGATTGACAGTTTGATACCGTACGCACCTAATAGTTTTTCATCTTGCCCGTTCACTCTTTTGCGGCGCCTAGATTGTTTTCAAGTTCATTAGGCGATTATTCACACTGCTATTACTTGACTTAACTACGAAACAGTGTAGTATCACTGCTTTTATGTAATGGTTCAAGAATGTCACTGCAAAATGTTAGTACCTTTATGACGGTGTATTACATGGAATTTATAAAGATCGTTATCCGCGCTTCATCGCGAACACTACCGTCCCTTTTTGGCGTTCTAAGTCTTATTCACGCACTTCCATTTAGTCGGAACAAAGTCTTTATCGTCTCTACAGAAATACGTGATAACTGAAATACTGCGCTAAGTTTTTATAAACTGAGCTATTATAAAACTGAGATACAATTCGAATAGACTGATCTAAAATTTGAGTAAACTGAGTTAAAAATTGGAATGAACTGAGATAAAAATTCGAATGTACTGAGATAAAAATCTGAATAAACTGAGAGCGCGTCTCCTTGCGTATACAGTTTTTATTTCTTTCGATATTCCCACTCTTGTGACTCCGATGATCGCTCCAACTTCCCACCAAATCATTTCTGATAGGCTTATTCCATGGACCTCCCTGTGTCCTCTCGTCTCCAGTCTGTATTTCTCGCGAATTCTCCACCCAGTGCCGTTTGGAGAGGGATGTTCTTACACGAGATTTGCTCTCTGGTCTCCGGCTCCTGCCAGAACCATCCCCTTCAGTAGTTCCCTTCGGAATTCTCGTTCCTCATTGGCTGGTTGGCTTTCTCAACTTGAGTTTGACGTAGTCCACGTGGACTCGACGAGTTGCTGTCTTACGTCTGTTGCCCCGTTCCTGGAATCAGTGTTAAGGCCTTGTTTCGAAATCACATCTGCTACTTTTGGTGTAGCGTGTCGAATTCCCTTATTGTTGAGACGCTGACGACTTCCTTCGATGACTTACGGGTGGCATAACATCTGTGCTCTCCACAAGCGTCACTTAATCGCCTGTCCCATTGTCTATGCCTCAACTATTGTCTTACTAGAAGTCGCACACATGGTTTTGAACAATACTCTCACCGTTGGCTTTGTGTTTTCTCGTTACTGGACAGATGTAAGGGTAGTCTTCCTTTGTTCTAATTGTGGAGTCAAGCGTTCCCACGCATGGTCCAGTTTGTTGCAACATGTGACGCACAGCTCATTGTTCGTAAATGGTTTTTATGACGTCTTCACGGAAAGGAAAGGTTTGTTCCTTTTCGCCGCCCACCCTCGAACAAAGCTAACATGTGTCACTTTTGACGGGCTCTAATTGCTGGTGTACTTCTCTCGCAATACCCAAAAATTCAAAAAAAAATCTCGAAATAATAATCACATTACAGTGTCCCCAAATATGATTATGTCGTGCAGATCCAACGAAACGACAGAGTCATATTTTCGCCCTTACTCGCGTACAATCACCAAGTGCGTTGACCATCTCCCATTGGAACGAGGATAGTTGACCCATATCTTCCTTCCTCCTGACCTACTGTCATTTTGAACCGTTTCCCCTTTTTTTTTCACCTGAGTGTTTAATGTATTGCTTATCAAATCTAAATACGAATCCATTTACAAAGAATATTTCCATAATTGTGGAATGAATATACACTTTAGTGCGTTCATAGATCTGTCTATACATATACATTACAGAAACAAATTGTAATTATTTTGTCTACAAGTTACCTCTTACTTGCGTATACAATATAAATTACATAAACACTGGTAGTAATTTATTGCTTATGAACACTTCTAAAATTTATATTATTACTTTCAAAATAAGTCACGATTAATTTTTTAAGTCATCATATACTTGGCTTACAAATATTCATCGTAATTCCTACCCTCTGGTACTTTGAATCTTAATTTTGTTAAACACACGTATAATTATGTACAACAAATTAAATCGAATTTGTATAATTCTACAATTCAAACTAACTTACTTTATATCCACTCTTTCTATGCTTAGAATATAATCTTAAGTACAATATTTAATCTTAACAATTTATTGCTGTTATTTTAATTCTGTTACGCAACTCAGTTGCTTATATCTGTCCTTCAAATCTTACCTTTTAATTTTTTTTATTACAATGGTATAACAAACATATCTGTTAATTAATTTACAATTTATACAATACACAAAATCAGACATTTTAAATTTATTACAAGTTCAAAATTTCACCTCAACTCTGAATGAATTAATTAGTAGATTGCATTCGCGCTTACTACCGTTATTCCTTTTCATCCAGGTCGGTCATTCCTCCTGTCATTCTGACGCTTAGCTCATTTCTCTTCTTGCTGTCTAATAATGAAGTACATATAGTCCTACTAGAACAATGTCTCACATGACGAGTATTCTTACTGACTACAAATCTACCTGTTGACATCAACCTCAAGTTAGTCTCCGTTGTTACTGTCGACCCTCGCCAGCTGAGTTTTTGTCACTTCACACCTCCCTCTCTGTTTATTTATTACCTCACACGATTTTCAACCTTACTCCTTACTTATTCGCTTCTCAACAAACGCTTTCACTTCGCATGTATGCTAATGCCGTGTTTCGCCATAGTTACTCTTCCCTTACATAATACGGTTTCAATAATCTTACATTGAACTTACCGCGTGTTTTATTTTCGTCGCAGCTATCAACCAATACATACGTAGATTCGCCTACAACATCTTTAATCCTAAAAGGTCCTGTGTACAATTCACAAAACTTTTCGATTCTCCTTTGTATCGCATCGGATTGGTAATGTGTTCGTACTAATACCAAGTCTCCTATTAGAAATTTTGTCACTTTGCTTGCTTCGTTTACACGTTTTGCGTGTCGCTCTCGTTTTTGTTTGATCCTTACGAATGTCTGGTGGCTATCCACTGTCTCTTCTTTCGTTTTGCAGTTTCCCTTTATGAATTTCTCCCACACGCGATTTGGCTTTCTTCCGTGGTGTGCTTCATACGGCGTAACTTCTATTGTCTCATGGTAGACTTCGTTAATGCAACATTCTATAGTATTTATGAATTTAGACCATTTCTATACAGTTTATCATTAATATACTTATAAAACTTACATAACTCATTTTTACTATCCGTCGTCAAATCCTTCATTATCTGTTGTAACTTCTTATCTTCCAACTGGTACGTCTCATTTTAATCTCGTTCATCAATATTCATATCTATTTATTTTCCTCGGTTAATGTATTTTCACACAATTAATATAGTTTAATGTATTTTACTCAATATTATCTAATTTAATTATTAAATTTTCAGACATTCTTAAAATAATCTTCCTTACTACATTTCATTAATTCACTCTTAAATTCTTATTTGTGGAGACATAGTTGTATGTCTTGTCGACCTAGTGCCGTTACCTCGCATGCATTTCTGTTTGTAAACAGTATGGGCATTGACCTTGTTGGCTTCGTCACACACTTACCCCACAGCTGGTCACTTCTCTCTGCAACGCTGGTAAAAAGCGTCCTACACTTCACACTTCCAAGATTTATGACCTTTCTCTGTCTCTTTCTATGAAAGTGAGTGAAAAATGTGTCACACCGTCCCTTCTGACAACCTTTCTCGGGCGTGCACGCGTTGAACTGCTTATGCCGCTTCTTCCAAATTCTCTTACAATTACGTTCTGTGACTTTCACTTTTCTATCCGTGTGTTCACGTACTAATATTTTGTTTTCTAGATTCCTAAGAAATCTCACCTCGAGCGCTTGGACTCTTCTTTCCGTACTATTATGACTTTTTACAATATTCTTGAATCGTCCAGTAAATTTCATTCTTTTCTTCTTTCTCATAACATTCCTTGTCCAGGACGAGTATGCATACAGACCTGGTAAGCCCTTCCGTTTCACTTCATCCATGGCTTGCTTAAATTTGTGTTCAGTCTCATCACATGCGGTGTTCATATTAATATTGAACTTCCTTTTCATGCCTTTCACCAATGCAGTTCGACTACTTAGTCGATGTATGCCAGTTCCACAAGCTGGATACTTCACCGTTGGTCTCATTGATGTAGCATCTATCCTTGTGTTGCTTAGTTTGTGCTTTTTGTGTGTTCCACTTGATGGTATTACACTTTCATTATCTCTATCCACATCATGATAATCATCTTCTGACATCATCAGATGCAAAGAAACTAAATCATTCTTGGTCTGTCTGTTTCTTAGGTTGCTACTGACCTTTACATTAGATCCCACAGTTGATAATTTCTTAGTAACTGACACGTCTGTGAAATCAACAATGTCCTTCACCTGTTTCCTGAGTTCATTTTCCAACTCTTTTATTTCACCTTCACTCTTCTTTTGTAGATCGCTGGGTTTCTCCTCCCACTTCTTAGCGTAATCCTTTAAATGTAGTCTTATTTTGTTGATCTGTTCTTCATTGTGCCGTTTTAATTCTTCACGCGTCTTGTCTTGCTTCTTGCTCAGTTCTTCCCGCATCTGTTTCAGATCATTCTTTTGCTTGTCCAACTTCTCGGTCATTAATTTATTTTGTTCATTCTTTTGTTGATCTGACTTCTCGGTCAGCTTCTCAAGTAGCATTTGCAGATTCATTTCGCCGGGTTGGGACACCTGTCCCCCCGCCCTTATCTCAGATTCACACACGCTGACGTCGTCGCTGGGCGTCGCATTCTCCTCCCGTCCTTCTACGTTTAATTCGTTATTAATATCGAATTCTTGACTTTCGGAGTTATTAGTCGCCATTTTTGCTCGACTCCGTGTAATCATTCAGAGTTTCTTTTCAGTTTTACAAGTATTTGTTTTATTCTAATGCTTATATTACTCTTTATCAAACTACTAGCTATTCTAGTTTACCACTGCCTGCACTTAACCAGCTCGTTTAACAAGGATTAACCCCATTAATCAGCCCCACGTTGGGCGCCATATACGACGTTATTAATTATGCAAATTTATTGCATGGTTAATTAACTTTGTGTTTATGTCTATATTTATGAAAGTACTACCTGTACGAACTTTGTTGTATATCTTTACTTTAAATAGCCCCGCGTTGTTGGAGCGCCATATACGGTGTTATTAATTATGCAAATTTATTGCGTAATTAATTAATTCAATTATAAACTTATTTTGTGTTTATGAAGGTGATATCGATACGAAATTTGTTGTATCTTTAGAGTTAATGATGTGTTGATTTTATTGCTTTCATATATATACTGTTATTTCATTGTATTAATTTTATTGCATAAATTAATTGAATTATCCCTTTAATTAGGTCGTGATCAAAGTGTATCTAACTCCAAGTTTGGATGGTCATATACAATATTATTAATGCCATGCGTAGGGCTGCCATATACAATGTTAACAAATTTATTCCTTTAAATAGTTGCATGAATTAAATTAGAGTTAATTTATAATTCACAATCAAACTTGTTACACATGAAATTACTTCTGACTTTAACTGTCTACTAAGCTTCTAGTCTGTGTATCTTTGTAAGTAATTTTAATTGATAATTATGTTAAATTGAATCATGAATTATAGATTTTGTTTAGTGAAAAGTTAAGTTGTGAGTCAGGTCTTACACAAATCAATAGAATACGAACGAATCCATTCTAAATTACGTTTATTAAAATCGTATCTCATCCTTATTCATGTCATAACATAATCATATAATAAGAGCACTTACAAATCTTCTAAAAGACAATAAAGTTCTATACCATATTTAAATAATTAAAAGAACAAATTTAAATAATTAAGTGAACAATCGAATATAGGCACTTCTTCGTACGTAATGATGTTACTAGCTACTAATGTGGCGTGCTCATAATTTGTATTAAGTAGTTTTATGTCAAAACACATAAACATTTCTATGCTTGAAATAATTATATACTAATAATACACATATTAAACATATACATAGTTAAAATCCTGTTCCTGCAACAGACACATCAAAACACATACATAGTTACAATAAATATATATTAACGAGAATACATGTATAATATTCTATAACATAATAATCCCTACCTATGGATTCGTATCTATCTGACCCATATTTATAAAATTTCTCAGGTGGTTTGGTCCTAAGTGTCAGGTCAGTGGTATTTGGTAAATTAATAATTATAATAAGAGAATAATTTTGTACGTTACTCGTTCTGCCGTGATGTATCGCTCCCATGGTGTATCCATGCGGGTCCCTTCGTTGATGGTTGATGTTAACCCATATAGCACTCGTGATTGACACTCCCGATTTCTATATGTACATCGTTCGAGAACACTGGTCCGCACTCCGCGACAGTCACTTTGAGCTTTCGAGAGTATCACAATATAAGTTGCGGCATTGCACTTGGAATCGGTCAACTATGCTTATTCGCATGAGTCTATTTACGCGATTGACAGTTTGATACCGTACGCACCTAATAGTTTTTCATCTTGCCCGTTCACTCTTTTGCGGCGCCTAGATTGTTTTCAAGTTCATTAGGCGATTATTCACACTGCTATTACTTGACTTAACTACGAAACAGTGTAGTATCACTGCTTTTATGTAATGGTTCAAGAATGTCACTGCAAAATGTTAGTACCTTTATGACGGTGTATTACATGGAATTTATAAAGATCGTTATCCGCGCTTCATCGCGAACACTACCGTCCCTTTTTGGCGTTCTAAGTCTTATTCACGCACTTCCATTTAGTCGGAACAAAGTCTTTATCGTCTCTACAGAAATACGTGATAACTGAAATACTGCGCTAAGTTTTTATAAACTGAGCTATTATAAAACTGAGATACAATTCGAATAGACTGATCTAAAATTTGAGTAAACTGAGTTAAAAATTGGAATGAACTGAGATAAAAATTCGAATGTACTGAGATAAAAATCTGAATAAACTGAGAGCGCGTCTCCTTGCGTATACAGTTTTTATTTCTTTCGATATTCCCACTCTTGTGACTCCGATGATCGCTCCAACTTCCCACCAAATCATTTCTGATAGGCTTATTCCATGGACCTCCCTGTGTCCTCTCGTCTCCAGTCTGTATTTCTCGCGAATTCTCCACCCAGTGCCGTTTGGAGAGGGATGTTCTTACACGAGATTTGCTCTCTGGTCTCCGGCTCCTGCCAGAACCATCCCCTTCAGTAGTTCCCTTCGGAATTCTCGTTCCTCATTGGCTGGTTGGCTTTCTCAACTTGAGTTTGACGTAGTCCACGTGGACTCGACGAGTTGCTGTCTTACGTCTGTTGCCCCGTTCCTGGAATCAGTGTTAAGGCCTTGTTTCGAAATCACATCTGCTACTTTTGGTGTAGCGTGTCGAATTCCCTTATTGTTGAGACGCTGACGACTTCCTTCGATGACTTACGGGTGGCATAACATCTGTGCTCTCCACAAGCGTCACTTAATCGCCTGTCCCATTGTCTATGCCTCAACTATTGTCTTACTAGAAGTCGCACACATGGTTTTGAACAATACTCTCACCGTTGGCTTTGTGTTTTCTCGTTACTGGACAGATGTAAGGGTAGTCTTCCTTTGTTCTAATTGTGGAGTCAAGCGTTCCCACGCATGGTCCAGTTTGTTGCAACATGTGACGCACAGCTCATTGTTCGTAAATGGTTTTTATGACGTCTTCACGGAAAGGAAAGGTTTGTTCCTTTTCGCCGCCCACCCTCGAACAAAGCTAACATGTGTCACTTTTGACGGGCTCTAATTGCTGGTGTACTTCTCTCGCAATACCCAAAAATTCAAAAAAAAATCTCGAAATAATAATCACATTACAGTGTCCCCAAATATGATTATGTCGTGCAGATCCAACGAAACGACAGAGTCATATTTTCGCCCTTACTCGCGTACAATCACCAAGTGCGTTGACCATCTCCCATTGGAACGAGGATAGTTGACCCATATCTTCCTTCCTCCTGACCTACTGTCATTTTGAACCGTTTCCCCTTTTTTTTTCACCTGAGTGTTTAATGTATTGCTTATCAAATCTAAATACGAATCCATTTACAAAGAATATTTCCATAATTGTGGAATGAATATACACTTTAGTGCGTTCATAGATCTGTCTATACATATACATTACAGAAACAAATTGTAATTATTTTGTCTACAAGTTACCTCTTACTTGCGTATACAATATAAATTACATAAACACTGGTAGTAATTTATTGCTTATGAACACTTCTAAAATTTATATTATTACTTTCAAAATAAGTCACGATTAATTTTTTAAGTCATCATATACTTGGCTTACAAATATTCATCGTAATTCCTACCCTCTGGTACTTTGAATCTTAATTTTGTTAAACACACGTATAATTATGTACAACAAATTAAATCGAATTTGTATAATTCTACAATTCAAACTAACTTACTTTATATCCACTCTTCCTATGCTTAGAATATAATCTTAAGTACAATATTTAATCTTAACAATTTATTGCTGTTATTTTAATTCTGTTACGCAACTCAGTTGCTTATATCTGTCCTTCAAATCTTACCTTTTAATTTTTTTTATTACAATGGTATAACAAACATATCTGTTAATTAATTTACAATTTATACAATACACAAAATCAGACATTTTAAATTTATTACAAGTTCAAAATTTCACCTCAACTCTGAATGAATTAATTAGTAGATTGCATTCGCGCTTACTACCGTTATTCCTTTTCATCCAGGTCGGTCATTCCTCCTGTCATTCTGACGCTTAGCTCATTTCTCTTCTTGCTGTCTAATAATGAAGTACATATAGTCCTACTAGAACAATGTCTCACATGACGAGTATTCTTACTGACTACAAATCTACCTGTTGACATCAACCTCAAGTTAGTCTCCGTTGTTACTGTCGACCCTCGCCAGCTGAGTTTTTGTCACTTCACACCTCCCTCTCTGTTTATTTATTACCTCACACGATTTTCAACCTTACTCCTTACTTATTCGCTTCTCAACAAACGCTTTCACTTCGCATGTATGCTAATGCCGTGTTTCGCCATAGTTACTCTTCCCTTACATAATACGGTTTCAATAATCTTACATTGAACTTACCGCGTGTTTTATTTTCGTCGCAGCTATCAACCAATACATACGTAGATTCGCCTACAACATCTTTAATCCTAAAAGGTCCTGTGTACAATTCACAAAACTTTTCGATTCTCCTTTGTATCGCATCGGATTGGTAATGTGTTCGTACTAATACCAAGTCTCCTATTAGAAATTTTGTCACTTTGCTTGCTTCGTTTACACGTTTTGCGTGTCGCTCTCGTTTTTGTTTGATCCTTACGAATGTCTGGTGGCTATCCACTGTCTCTTCTTTCGTTTTGCAGTTTCCCTTTATGAATTTCTCCCACACGCGATTTGGCTTTCTTCCGTGGTGTGCTTCATACGGCGTAACTTCTATTGTCTCATGGTAGACTTCGTTAATGCAACATTCTATAGTATTTATGAATTTAGACCATTTCTATACAGTTTATCATTAATATACTTATAAAACTTACATAACTCATTTTTACTATCCGTCGTCAAATCCTTCATTATCTGTTGTAACTTCTTATCTTCCAACTGGTACGTCTCATTTTAATCTCGTTCATCAATATTCATATCTATTTATTTTCCTCGGTTAATGTATTTTCACACAATTAATATAGTTTAATGTATTTTACTCAATATTATCTAATTTAATTATTAAATTTTCAGACATTCTTAAAATAATCTTCCTTACTACATTTCATTAATTCACTCTTAAATTCTTATTTGTGGAGACATAGTTGTATGTCTTGTCGACCTAGTGCCGTTACCTCGCATGCATTTCTGTTTGTAAACAGTATGGGCATTGACCTTGTTGGCTTCGTCACACACTTACCCCACAGCTGGTCACTTCTCTCTGCAACGCTGGTAAAAAGCGTCCTACACTTCACACTTCCAAGATTTATGACCTTTCTCTGTCTCTTTCTATGAAAGTGAGTGAAAAATGTGTCACACCGTCCCTTCTGACAACCTTTCTCGGGCGTGCACGCGTTGAACTGCTTATGCCGCTTCTTCCAAATTCTCTTACAATTACGTTCTGTGACTTTCACTTTTCTATCCGTGTGTTCACGTACTAATATTTTGTTTTCTAGATTCCTAAGAAATCTCACCTCGAGCGCTTGGACTCTTCTTTCCGTACTATTATGACTTTTTACAATATTCTTGAATCGTCCAGTAAATTTCATTCTTTTCTTCTTTCTCATAACATTCCTTGTCCAGGACGAGTATGCATACAGACCTGGTAAGCCCTTCCGTTTCACTTCATCCATGGCTTGCTTAAATTTGTGTTCAGTCTCATCACATGCGGTGTTCATATTAATATTGAACTTCCTTTTCATGCCTTTCACCAATGCAGTTCGACTACTTAGTCGATGTATGCCAGTTCCACAAGCTGGATACTTCACCGTTGGTCTCATTGATGTAGCATCTATCCTTGTGTTGCTTAGTTTGTGCTTTTTGTGTGTTCCACTTGATGGTATTACACTTTCATTATCTCTATCCACATCATGATAATCATCTTCTGACATCATCAGATGCAAAGAAACTAAATCATTCTTGGTCTGTCTGTTTCTTAGGTTGCTACTGACCTTTACATTAGATCCCACAGTTGATAATTTCTTAGTAACTGACACGTCTGTGAAATCAACAATGTCCTTCACCTGTTTCCTGAGTTCATTTTCCAACTCTTTTATTTCACCTTCACTCTTCTTTTGTAGATCGCTGGGTTTCTCCTCCCACTTCTTAGCGTAATCCTTTAAATGTAGTCTTATTTTGTTGATCTGTTCTTCATTGTGCCGTTTTAATTCTTCACGCGTCTTGTCTTGCTTCTTGCTCAGTTCTTCCCGCATCTGTTTCAGATCATTCTTTTGCTTGTCCAACTTCTCGGTCATTAATTTATTTTGTTCATTCTTTTGTTGATCTGACTTCTCGGTCAGCTTCTCAAGTAGCATTTGCAGATTCATTTCGCCGGGTTGGGACACCTGTCCCCCCGCCCTTATCTCAGATTCACACACGCTGACGTCGTCGCTGGGCGTCGCATTCTCCTCCCGTCCTTCTACGTTTAATTCGTTATTAATATCGAATTCTTGACTTTCGGAGTTATTAGTCGCCATTTTTGCTCGACTCCGTGTAATCATTCAGAGTTTCTTTTCAGTTTTACAAGTATTTGTTTTATTCTAATGCTTATATTACTCTTTATCAAACTACTAGCTATTCTAGTTTACCACTGCCTGCACTTAACCAGCTCGTTTAACAAGGATTAACCCCATTAATCAGCCCCACGTTGGGCGCCATATACGACGTTATTAATTATGCAAATTTATTGCATGGTTAATTAACTTTGTGTTTATGTCTATATTTATGAAAGTACTACCTGTACGAACTTTGTTGTATATCTTTACTTTAAATAGCCCCGCGTTGTTGGAGCGCCATATACGGTGTTATTAATTATGCAAATTTATTGCGTAATTAATTAATTCAATTATAAACTTATTTTGTGTTTATGAAGGTGATATCGATACGAAATTTGTTGTATCTTTAGAGTTAATGATGTGTTGATTTTATTGCTTTCATATATATACTGTTATTTCATTGTATTAATTTTATTGCATAAATTAATTGAATTATCCCTTTAATTAGGTCGTGATCAAAGTGTATCTAACTCCAAGTTTGGATGGTCATATACAATATTATTAATGCCATGCGTAGGGCTGCCATATACAATGTTAACAAATTTATTCCTTTAAATAGTTGCATGAATTAAATTAGAGTTAATTTATAATTCACAATCAAACTTGTTACACATGAAATTACTTCTGACTTTAACTGTCTACTAAGCTTCTAGTCTGTGTATCTTTGTAAGTAATTTTAATTGATAATTATGTTAAATTGAATCATGAATTATAGATTTTGTTTAGTGAAAAGTTAAGTTGTGAGTCAGGTCTTACACAAATCAATAGAATACGAACGAATCCATTCTAAATTACGTTTATTAAAATCGTATCTCATCCTTATTCATGTCATAACATAATCATATAATAAGAGCACTTACAAATCTTCTAAAAGACAATAAAGTTCTATACCATATTTAAATAATTAAAAGAACAAATTTAAATAATTAAGTGAACAATCGAATATAGGCACTTCTTCGTACGTAATGATGTTACTAGCTACTAATGTGGCGTGCTCATAATTTGTATTAAGTAGTTTTATGTCAAAACACATAAACATTTCTATGCTTGAAATAATTATATACTAATAATACACATATTAAACATATACATAGTTAAAATCCTGTTCCTGCAACAGACACATCAAAACACATACATAGTTACAATAAATATATATTAACGAGAATACATGTATAATATTCTATAACATAATAATCCCTACCTATGGATTCGTATCTATCTGACCCATATTTATAAAATTTCTCAGGTGGTTTGGTCCTAAGTGTCAGGTCAGTGGTATTTGGTAAATTAATAATTATAATAAGAGAATAATTTTGTACGTTACTCGTTCTGCCGTGATGTATCGCTCCCATGGTGTATCCATGCGGGTCCCTTCGTTGATGGTTGATGTTAACCCATATAGCACTCGTGATTGACACTCCCGATTTCTATATGTACATCGTTCGAGAACACTGGTCCGCACTCCGCGACAGTCACTTTGAGCTTTCGAGAGTATCACAATATAAGTTGCGGCATTGCACTTGGAATCGGTCAACTATGCTTATTCGCATGAGTCTATTTACGCGATTGACAGTTTGATACCGTACGCACCTAATAGTTTTTCATCTTGCCCGTTCACTCTTTTGCGGCGCCTAGATTGTTTTCAAGTTCATTAGGCGATTATTCACACTGCTATTACTTGACTTAACTACGAAACAGTGTAGTATCACTGCTTTTATGTAATGGTTCAAGAATGTCACTGCAAAATGTTAGTACCTTTATGACGGTGTATTACATGGAATTTATAAAGATCGTTATCCGCGCTTCATCGCGAACACTACCGTCCCTTTTTGGCGTTCTAAGTCTTATTCACGCACTTCCATTTAGTCGGAACAAAGTCTTTATCGTCTCTACAGAAATACGTGATAACTGAAATACTGCGCTAAGTTTTTATAAACTGAGCTATTATAAAACTGAGATACAATTCGAATAGACTGATCTAAAATTTGAGTAAACTGAGTTAAAAATTGGAATGAACTGAGATAAAAATTCGAATGTACTGAGATAAAAATCTGAATAAACTGAGAGCGCGTCTCCTTGCGTATACAGTTTTTATTTCTTTCGATATTCCCACTCTTGTGACTCCGATGATCGCTCCAACTTCCCACCAAATCATTTCTGATAGGCTTATTCCATGGACCTCCCTGTGTCCTCTCGTCTCCAGTCTGTATTTCTCGCGAATTCTCCACCCAGTGCCGTTTGGAGAGGGATGTTCTTACACGAGATTTGCTCTCTGGTCTCCGGCTCCTGCCAGAACCATCCCCTTCAGTAGTTCCCTTCGGAATTCTCGTTCCTCATTGGCTGGTTGGCTTTCTCAACTTGAGTTTGACGTAGTCCACGTGGACTCGACGAGTTGCTGTCTTACGTCTGTTGCCCCGTTCCTGGAATCAGTGTTAAGGCCTTGTTTCGAAATCACATCTGCTACTTTTGGTGTAGCGTGTCGAATTCCCTTATTGTTGAGACGCTGACGACTTCCTTCGATGACTTACGGGTGGCATAACATCTGTGCTCTCCACAAGCGTCACTTAATCGCCTGTCCCATTGTCTATGCCTCAACTATTGTCTTACTAGAAGTCGCACACATGGTTTTGAACAATCTCACCGTTGGCTTTGTGTTTTTCTCGTTACTGGACAGATGTAAGGGTAGTCTTCCTTTGTTCTAATTGTGGAGTCAAGCGTTCCCACGCATGGTCCAGTTCGTTGCAACATGTGACGTACAGCTCATTGTTCGTAAATGGTTTTTATGACGTCTTCACGGAAAGGAAAGTTTTGTTCCTTTTCGCCGCCCACCCTCGAACAAAGCTAACATGTGTCACTTTTGACGGGCTCTAATTGCTGGTGTACTTCTCTCGCAATACCCAAAAATTCAAAAAAAAATCTCGAAATAATAATCACATTACAGTGTCCCCAAATATGATTATGTCGTGCAGATCCAACGAAACGACAGAGTCATATTTTCGCCCTTACTCGCGTACAATCACCAAGTGCGTTGACCATCTCCCATTGGAACGAGTATAGTTGACCCATATCTTCCTTCCTCCTGACCTACTGTCATTCTGAACCGTTTCCCCTTTTTTTTTTCACCTGAGTGTTTAATGTATTGCTTATCAAATCTAAATACGAATCCATTTACAAAGAATATTTCCATAATTGTGGAATGAATATACACTTTAGTGCGTTCATAGATCTGTCTATACATATACATTACAGAAACAAATTGTAATTATTTTGTCTACAAGTTACCTCTTACTTGCGTATACAATATAAATTACATAAACACTGGTAGTAATTTATTGCTTATGAACACTTCTAAAATTTATATTATTACTTTCAAAATAATTCACGATTAATTTTTTAAGACATCATATACTTGGCTTACAAATATTCATCGTAATTCCTACCCTCTGGTACTTTGAATCTTAATTTTGTTAAACACACGTATAATTATGTACAACAAATTAAATCGAATTTGTATAATTCTACAATTCAAACTAACTTACTTTATATCCACTCTTTCTATGCTTAGAATATAATCTTAAGTACAATATTTAATCTTAACAATTTATTGCTGTTATTTTAATTCTGTTACGCAACTCAGTTGCTTATATCTGTCCTTCAAATCTTACCTTTTAATTTTTTTTATTACAATGGTATAACAAACATATCTGTTAATTAATTTACAATTTATACAATACACAAAATCAGACATTTTAAATTTATTACAAGTTCAAAATTTCACCTCAACTCTGAATGAATTAATTAGTAGATTGCATTCGCGCTTACTACCGTTATTCCTTTTCATCCAGGTCGGTCATTCCTCCTGTCATTCTGACGCTTAGCTCATTTCTCTTCTTGCTGTCTAATAATGAAGTACATATAGTCCTACTAGAACAATGTCTCACATGACGAGTATTCTTACTGACTACAAATCTACCTGTTGACATCAACCTCAAGTTAGTCTCCGTTGTTACTGTCGACCCTCGCCAGCTGAGTTTTTGTCACTTCACACCTCCCTCTCTGTTTATTTATTACCTCACACGATTTTCAACCTTACTCCTTACTTATTCGCTTCTCAACAAACGCTTTCACTTCGCATGTATGCTAATGCCGTGTTTCGCCATAGTTACTCTTCCCTTACATAATACGGTTTCAATAATCTTACATTGAACTTACCGCGTGTTTTATTTTCGTCGCAGCTATCAACCAATACATACGTAGATTCGCCTACAACATCTTTAATCCTAAAAGGTCCTGTGTACAATTCACAAAACTTTTCGATTCTCCTTTGTATCGCATCGGATTGGTAATGTGTTCGTACTAATACCAAGTCTCCTATTAGAAATTTTGTCACTTTGCTTGCTTCGTTTACACGTTTTGCGTGTCGCTCTCGTTTTTGTTTGATCCTTACGAGGTGGCTATCCACTGTCTCTTCTTTCGTTTTGCAGTTTCCCTTTATGAATTTCTCCCACACGCGATTTGGCTTTCTTCCGTGGTGTGCTTCATACGGCGTAACTTCTATTGTCTCATGGTAGACTTCGTTAATGCAACATTCTATAGTATTTATGAATTTAGACCATTTCTATACAGTTTATCATTAATACACTTATAAAACTTACATAACTCATTTTTACTATCCGTCGTCAAATCCTTCATTATCTGTTGTAACTTCTTATCTTCCAACTGGTACGTCTCATTTTAATCTCGTTCATCAATATTCATATCTATTTATTTTCCTCGGTTAATGTATTTTCACACAATTAATATAGTTTAATGTATTTTACTCAATATTATCTAATTTAATTATTAAATTTTCAGACATTCTTAAAATAATCTTCCTTACTACATTTCATTAATTCACTCTTAAATTCTTATTTGTGGAGACATAGTTGTATGTCTTGTCGACCTAGTGCCGTTACCTCGCATGCATTTCTGTTTGTAAACAGTATGGGCATTGACCTTGTTGGCTTCGTCACACACTTACCCCACAGCTGGTCACTTCTCTCTGCAACGCTGGTAAAAAGCGTCCTACACTTCACACTTCCAAGATTTATGACCTTTCTCTGTCTCTTTCTATGAAAGTGAGTGAAAAATGTGTCACACCGTCCCTTCTGACAACCTTTCTCGGGCGTGCACGCGTTGAACTGCTTATGCCTCTTCTTCCAAATTCTCTTACAATTACGTTCTGTGACTTTCACTTTTCTATCCGTGTGTTCACGTACTAATATTTTGTTTTCTAGATTCCTAAGAAATCTCACCTCGAGCGCTTGGACTCTTCTTTCCGTACTATTATGACTTTTTACAATATTCTTGAATCGTCCAGTAAATTTCATTCTTTTCTTCTTTCTCATAACATTCCTTGTCCAGGACGAGTATGCATACGGACCTGGTAAGCCCTTCCGTTTCACTTCATTCATGGCTTGCTTAAATTTGTGTTCAGTCTCATCACATGCGGTGTTCATATTAATATTGAACTTCCTTTTCATGCCTTTCACCAATGCAGTTCGACTACTTAGTCGATGTATGCCTGTTCCACAAGCTGGATACTTCACCGTTGGTCTCACTGATGTAGCATCTATCCTTGTGTTGCTTAGTTTGTGCTTTTTGTGTGTTCCACTTGATGGTATTACACTTTCATTATCTCTATCCACATCATGATAATCATCTTCTGACATCATCAGATGCAAAGAAACTAAATCATTCTTGGTCTGTCTGTTTCTTAGGTTGCTACTGACCTTTACATTAGATCCCACAGTTGATAATTTCTTAGTAACTGACACGTCTGTGAAATCAACAATGTCCTTCACCTGTTTCCTGAGTTCATTTTCCAACTCTTTTATTTCACCTTCACTCTTCTTTTGTAGATCGCTGGGTTTCTCCTCCCACTTCTTAGCGTAATCCTTTAAATTTAGTCTTATTTTGTTGATCTGTTCTTCATTGTGCCGTTTTAATTCTTCACGCGTCTTGTCTTGCTTCTTGCTCAGTTCTTCCCGCATCTGTTTCAGATCATTCTTTTGCTGGTCCAACTTCTCGGTCATTAATTTATTTTGTTCATTCTTTTGTTGATCTGACTTCTCGGTCAGCTTCTCAAGTAGCATTTGCAGATTCATTTCGCCGGGTTGGGACACCTGTCCCCCCGCCCTTATCTCAGATTCACACACGCTGACGTCGTCGCTGGGCGTCGCATTCTCCTCCCGTCCTTCTACGTTTAATTCGTTATTAATATCGAATTCTTGACTTTCGGAGTTATTAGTCGCCATTTTTGCTCGACTCCGTGTAATCATTCAGAGTTCTTTTCAGTTTTACAAGTATTTGTTTTATTCTAATGCTTATATTACTCTTTATCAAACTACTAGCTATTCTAGTTTACCACTGCCTGCACTTAACCAGCTCGTTTAACAAGGATTAACCCCATTAATCAGCCCCACGTTGGGCGCCATATACGACGTTATTAATTATGCAAATTTATTGCATGGTTAATTAACTTTGTGTTTATGTCTATATTTATGAAAGTACTACCTGTACGAACTTTGTTGTATATCTTTACTTTAAATAGCCCCGCGTTGTTGGAGCGCCATATACGGTGTTATTAATTATGCAAATTTATTGCGTAATTAATTAATTCAATTATAAACTTATTTTGTGTTTATGAAGGTGATATCGATACGAAATTTGTTGTATCTTTAGAGTTAATGATGTGTTGATTTTATTGCTTTCATATATATACTGTTATTTCATTGTATTAATTTTATTGCATAAATTAATTGAATTATCCCTTTAATTAGGTCGTGATCAAAGTGTATCTAACTCCAAGTTTGGATGGTCATATACAATATTATTAATGCCATGCGTAGGGCTGCCATATACAATGTTAACAAATTTATTCCTTTAAATAGTTGCATGAATTAAATTAGAGTTAATTTATAATTCACAATCAAACTTGTTACACATGAAATTACTTCTGACTTTAACTGTCTACTAAGCTTCTAGTCTGTGTATCTTTGTAAGTAATTTTAATTGATAATTATGTTAAATTGAATCATGAATTATAGATTTTGTTTAGTGAAAAGTTAAGTTGTGAGTCAGGTCTTACACAAATCAATAGAATACGAACGAATCCATTCTAAATTACGTTTATTAAAATGTATCTCATCCTTATTCATGTCATAACATAATCATATAATAAGAGCACTTACAAATCTTCTAAAAGACAATAAAGTTCTATACCACATTTAAATAATTAAAAGAACAAATTTAAATAATTAAGTGAACAATCAAATATAGGCACTTCTTCGTACGTAATGATGTTACTAGCTACTAATCCACCGTGCTCATAATTTGTATTAAGTAGTTTTATGTCAAAACACAAACATTTCTATGCTTGAAATAATTATATACTAATAATACACATATTAAACATATACATAGTTAAAATCCTGTTCCTGCAACAGACACATCAAAACACATACATAGTTACAATAAATATATATTAACGAGAATACATGTATAATATTCTATAACATAATAATCCCTACCTATGGATTCGTATCTATCTGACCCATATTTATAAAATTTCTCAGGTGGTTTGGTCCTAAGTGTCAGGTCAGTGGTATTTGGTAAATTAATAATTATAATAAGAGAATAATTTTGTACGTTACTCGTTCTGCCGTGATGTATCGCTCCCATGGTGTATCCATGCGGGTCCCTTCGTTGATGGTTGATGTTAACCCATATAGCACTCGTGATTGACACTCCCGATTTCTATATGTACATCGTTCGAGAACACTGGTCCGCACTCCGCGACAGTCACTTTGAGCTTTCGAGATTATCACAATATAAGTTGCGGCATTGCACTTGGAATCGGTCAACTATGCTTATTCGCATGAGTCTATTTACGCGATTGACAGTTTGATACCGTACGCACCTAATAGTTTTTCATCTTGCCCGTTCACTCTTTTGCGGCGCCTAGATTGTTTTCAAGTTCATTAGGCGATTATTCACACTGCTATTACTTGACTTAACTACGAAACAGTGTAGTATCACTGCTTTTATGTAATGGTTCAAGAATGTCACTGCAAAATGTTAGTACCTTTATGACGGTGTATTACATGGAATTTATAAAGATCGTTATCCGCGCTTCATCGCGAACACTACCGTCCCGTTTTGGCGTTCTAAGTCTTATTCACGCACTTCCATTTAGTCGGAACAAAGTCTTTATCGTCTCTACAGAAATACGTGATAACTGAAATACTGCGCTAAGTTTTTATAAACTGAGCTATTATAAAACTGAGATACAATTCGAATAGACTGATCTAAAATTTGAGTAAACTGAGTTAAAAATTGGAATGAACTGAGATAAAAATTCGAATGTACTGAGATAAAAATCTGAATAAACTGAGAGCGCGTCTCCTTGCGTATACAGTTTTTATTTCTTTCGATATTCCCACTCTTGTGACTCCGATGATCGCTCCAACTTCCCACCAAATCATTTCTGATAGGCTTATTCCATGGACCTCCCTGTGTCCTCTCGTCTCCAGTCTGTATTTCTCGCGAATTCTCCACCCAGTGCCGTTTGGAGAGGGATGTTCTTACACGAGATTTGCTCTCTGGTCTCCGGCTCCTGCCAGAACCATCCCCTTCAGTAGTTCCCTTCGGAATTCTCGTTCCTCATTGGCTGGTTGGCTTTCTCAACTTGAGTTTGACGTAGTCCACGTGGACTCGACGAGTTGCTGTCTTACGTCTGTTGGCCCGGCCCTGGAATCAGTGTTAAGGCCTTGTTTCGAAATCACATCTGCTACTTTTGGTGTAGCGTGTCGAATTCCCTTATTGTTGAGACGCTGACGACTTCCTTCGATGACTTACGGGTGGCATAACATCTGTGCTCTCCACAAGCGTCACTTAATCGCCTGTCCCATTGTCTATGCCTCAACTATTGTCTTACTAGAAGTCGCACACATGGTTTTGAACAATACTCTCACCGTTGGCTTTGTGTTTTTCTCGTTACTGGACAGATGTAAGGGTAGTCTTCCTTTGTTCTAATTGTGGAGTCAAGCGTTCCCACGCATGGTCCAGTTCGTTGCAACATGTGACGTACAGCTCATTGTTCGTAAATGGTTTTTATGACGTCTTCACGGAAAGGAAAGGTTTGTTCCTTTTCGCCGCCCACCCTCGAACAAAGCTAACATGTGTCACTTTTGACGGGCTCTAATTGCTGGTGTACTTCTCTCGCAATACCCAAAAATTCAAAAAAAAATCTCGAAATAATAATCACATTACAGTGTCCCCAAATATGATTATGTCGTGCAGATCCAACGAAACGACAGAGTCATATTTTCGCCCTTACTCGCGTACAATCACCAAGTGCGTTGACCATCTCCCATTGGAACGAGTATAGTTGACCCATATCTTCCTTCCTCCTGACCTACTGTCATTCTGAACCGTTTCCCCTTTTTTTTTCACCTGAGTGTTTAATGTATTGCTTATCAAATCTAAATACGAATCCATTTACAAAGAATATTTCCATAATTGTGGAATGAATATACACTTTAGTGCGTTCATAGATCTGTCTATACATATACATTACAGAAACAAATTGTAATTATTTTGTCTACAAGTTACCTCTTACTTGCGTATACAATATAAATTACATAAACACTGGTAGTAATTTATTGCTTATGAACACTTCTAAAATTTATATTATTACTTTCAAAATAATTCACGATTAATTTTTTAAGACATCATATACTTGGCTTACAAATATTCATCGTAATTCCTACCCTCTGGTACTTTGAATCTTAATTTTGTTAAACACACGTATAATTATGTACAACAAATTAAATCGAATTTGTATAATTCTACAATTCAAACTAACTTACTTTATATCCACTCTTTCTATGCTTAGAATATAATCTTAAGTACAATATTTAATCTTAACAATTTATTGCTGTTATTTTAATTCTGTTACGCAACTCAGTTGCTTATATCTGTCATTCAAATCTTACCTTTTAATTTTTTTTATTACAATGGTATAACAAACATATCTGTTAATTAATTTACAATTTATACAATACACAAAATCAGACATTTTAAATTTATTACAAGTTCAAAATTTCACCTCAACTCTGAATGAATTAATTAGTAGATTGCATTCGCGCTTACTACCGTTATTCCTTTTCATCCAGGTCGGTCATTCCTCCTGTCATTCTGACGCTTAGCTCATTTCTCTTCTTGCTGTCTAATAATGAAGTACATATAGTCCTACTAGAACAATGTCTCACATGACGAGTATTCTTACTGACTACAAATCTACCTGTTGACATCAACCTCAAGTTAGTCTCCGTTGTTACTGTCGACCCTCGCCAGCTGAGTTTTTGTCACTTCACACCTCCCTCTCTGTTTATTTATTACCTCACACGATTTTCAACCTTACTCCTTACTTATTCGCTTCTCAACAAACGCTTTCACTTCGCATGTATGCTAATGCCGTGTTTCGCCATAGTTACTCTTCCCTTACATAATACGGTTTCAATAATCTTACATTGAACTTACCGCGTGTTTTATTTTCGTCGCAGCTATCAACCAATACATACGTAGATTCGCCTACAACATCTTTAATCCTAAAAGGTCCTGTGTACAATTCACAAAACTTTTCGATTCTCCTTTGTATCGCATCGGATTGGTAATGTGTTCGTACTAATACCAAGTCTCCTATTAGAAATTTTGTCACTTTGCTTGCTTCGTTTACACGTTTTGCGTGTCGCTCTCGTTTTTGTTTGATCCTTACGAATGTCTGGTGGCTATCCACTGTCTCTTCTTTCGTTTTGCAGTTTCCCTTTATGAATTTCTCCCACACGCGATTTGGCTTTCTTCCGTGGTGTGCTTCATACGGCGTAACTTCTATTGTCTCATGGTAGACTTCGTTAATGCAACATTCTATAGTATCTATGAATTTAGACCATTTCTATACAGTTTATCATTAATACACTTATAAAACTTACATAACTCATTTTTACTATCCGTCGTCAAATCCTTCATTATCTGTTGTAACTTCTTATCTTCCAACTGGTACGTCTCATTTTAATCTCGTTCATCAATATTCATATCTATTTATTTTCCTCGGTTAATGTATTTTCACACAATTAATATAGTTTAATGTATTTTACTCAATATTATCTAATTTAATTATTAAATTTTTTTGACATTCTTAAAATAATCTTCCTTACTACATTTCATTCATTCACTCTTAAATTCTTATTTGTGGAGACATAGTTGTATGTCTTGTCGACCTAGTGCCGTTACCTCGCATGCATTTCTGTTTGTAAACAGTATGGGCATTGACCTTGTTGGCTTCGTCACACACTTACCCCACAGCTGGTCACTTCTCTCTGCAACGCTGGTAAAAAGCGTCCTACACTTCACACTTCCAAGATTTATGACCTTTCTCTGTCTCTTTCTATGAAAGTGAGTGAAAAATGTGTCACACCGTCCCTTCTGACAAGCTTTCTCGGGCGTGCACGCGTTGAACTGCTTATGCCTCTTCTTCCAAATTCTCTTACAATTACGTTCTGTGACTTTCACTTTTCTATCCGTGTGTTCACGTACTAATATTTTGTTTTCTAGATTCCTAAGAAATCTCACCTCGAGCGCTTGGACTCTTCTTTCCGTACTATTATGACTTTTTACAATATTCTTGAATCGTCCAGTAAATTTCATTCTTTTCTTCTTTCTCATAACATTCCTTGTCCAGGACGAGTATGCATACGGACCTGGTAAGCCCTTCCGTTTCACTTCATTCATGGCTTGCTTAAATTTGTGTTCAGTCTCATCACATGCGGTGTTCATATTAATATTGAACTTCCTTTTCATGCCTTTCACCAATGCAGTTCGACTACTTAGTCGATGTATGCCTGTTCCACAAGCTGGATACTTCACCGTTGGTCTCACTGATGTAGCATCTATCCTTGTGTTGCTTAGTTTGTGCTTTTTGTGTGTTCCACTTGATGGTATTACACTTTCATTATCTCTATCCACATCATGATAATCATCTTCTGACATCATCAGATGCAAAGAAACTAAATCATTCTTGGTCTGTCTGTTTCTTAGGTTGCTACTGACCTTTACATTAGATCCCACAGTTGATAATTTCTTAGTAACTGACACGTCTGTGAAATCAACAATGTCCTTCACCTGTTTCCTGAGTTCATTTTCCAACTCTTTTATTTCACCTTCACTCTTCTTTTGTAGATCGCTGGGTTTCTCCTCCCACTTCTTAGCGTAATCCTTTAAATGTAGTCTTATTTTGTTGATCTGTTCTTCATTGTGCCGTTTTCATTCTTCACGCGTCTTGTCTTGCTTCTTGCTCAGTTCTTCCCGCATCTGTTTCAGATCATTCTTTTGCTGGTCCAACTTCTCGGTCATTAATTTATTTTGTTCATTCTTTTGTTGATCTGACTTCTCGGTCAGCTTCTCAAGTAGCATTTGCAGATTCATTTCGCCGGGTTGGGACACCTGTCCCCCCGCCCTTATCTCAGATTCACACACGCTGACGTCGTCGCTGGGCGTCGCATTCTCCTCCCGTCCTTCTACGTTTAATTCGTTATTAATATCGAATTCTTGACTTTCGGAGTTATTAGTCGCCATTTTTGCTCGACTCCGTGTAATCATTCAGAGTTCTTTTCAGTTTTACAAGTATTTGTTTTATTCTAATGCTTATATTACTCTTTATCAAACTACTAGCTATTCTAGTTTACCACTGCCTGCACTTAACCAGCTCGTTTAACAAGAATTAACCCCATTAATCAGCCCCACGTTGGGCGCCATATACGACGTTATTAATTATGCAAATTTATTGCATGGTTAATTAACTTTGTGTTTATGTCTATATTTATGAAAGTACGAACTTTGTTGTATATCTTTACTTTAAATAGCCCCGCGTTGTTGGAGCGCCATATACGGTGTTATTAATTATGCAAATTTATTGCGTAATTAATTAATTCAATTATAAACTTATTTTGTGTTTATGAAGGTGATATCGATACGAAATTTGTTGTATCTTTAGAGTTAATGATGTTTTGATTTTATTGCTTTCATATATATACTGTTATTTCATTGTATTAATTTTATTGCATAAATTAATTGAATTATCCCTTTAATTAGGTCGTGATCAAAGTGTATCTAACTCCAAGTTTGGATGGTCATATACAATATTATTAATGCCATGCGTAGGGCTGCCATATACAATGTTAACAAATTTATTCCTTTAAATAGTTGCATGAATTAAATTAGAGTTAATTTATAATTCACAATCAAACTTGTTACACATGAAATTACTTCTGACTTTAACTGTCTACTAAGCTTCTAGTCTGTGTATCTTTGTAAGTAATTTTAATTGATAATTATGTTAAATTGAATCATGAATTATAGATTTTGTTTAGTGAAAAGTTAAGTTGTGAGTCAGGTCTTACACAAATCAATAGAATACGAACGAATCCATTCTAAATTACGTTTATTAAAATGTATCTCATCCTTATTCATGTCATAACATAATCATATAATAAGAGCACTTACAAATCTTCTAAAAGACAATAAAGTTCTATACCACATTTAAATAATTAAAAGAACAAATTTAAATAATTAAGTGAACAATCAAATATAGGCACTTCTTCGTTCGTAATGATGTTACTAGCTACTAATCCACCGTGCTCATAATTTGTATTAAGTAGTTTTATGTCAAAACACAAACATTTCTATGCTTGAAATAATTATATACTAATAATACACATATTAAACATATACATAGTTAAAATCCTGTTCCTGCAACAGACACATCAAAACACATACATAGTTACAATAAATATATATTAACGAGAATACATGTATAATATTCTATAACATAATAATCCCTACCTATGGATTCGTATCTATCTGACCCATATTTATAAAATTTCTCAGGTGGTTTGGTCCTAAGTGTCAGGTCAGTGGTATTTGGTAAATTAATAATTATAATAAGAGAATAATTTTGTACGTTACTCGTTCTGCCGTGATGTATCGCTCCCATGGTGTATCCATGCGGGTCCCTTCGTTGATGGTTGATGTTAACCCATATAGCACTCGTGATTGACACTCCCGATTTCTATATGTACATCGTTCGAGAACACTGGTCCGCACTCCGCGACAGTCACTTTGAGCTTTCGAGATTATCACAATATAAGTTGCGGCATTGCACTTGGAATCGGTCAACTATGCTTATTCGCATGAGTCTATTTACGCGATTGACAGTTTGATACCGTACGCACCTAATAGTTTTTCATCTTGCCCGTTCACTCTTTTGCGGCGCCTAGATTGTTTTCAAGTTCATTAGGCGATTATTCACACTGCTATTACTTGACTTAACTACGAAACAGTGTAGTATCACTGCTTTTATGTAATGGTTCAAGAATGTCACTGCAAAATGTTAGTACCTTTATGACGGTGTATTACATGGAATTTATAAAGATCGTTATCCGCGCTTCATCGCGAACACTACCGTCCCGTTTTGGCGTTCTAAGTCTTATTCACGCACTTCCATTTAGTCGGAACAAAGTCTTTATCGTCTCTACAGAAATACGTGATAACTGAAATACTGCGCTAAGTTTTTATAAACTGAGCTATTATAAAACTGAGATACAATTCGAATAGACTGATCTAAAATTTGAGTAAACTGAGTTAAAAATTGGAATGAACTGAGATAAAAATTCGAATGTACTGAGATAAAAATCTGAATAAACTGAGAGCGCGTCTCCTTGCGTATACAGTTTTTATTTCTTTCGATATTCCCACTCTTGTGACTCCGATGATCGCTCCAACTTCCCACCAAATCATTTCTGATAGGCTTATTCCATGGACCTCCCTGTGTCCTCTCGTCTCCAGTCTGTATTTCTCGCGAATTCTCCACCCAGTGCCGTTTGGAGAGGGATGTTCTTACACGAGATTTGCTCTCTGGTCTCCGGCTCCTGCCAGAACCATCCCCTTCAGTAGTTCCCTTCGGAATTCTCGTTCCTCATTGGCTGGTTGGCTTTCTCAACTTGAGTTTGACGTAGTCCACGTGGACTCGACGAGTTTCTGTCTTACGTCTGTTGCCCCGTTCCTGGAATCAGTGTTAAGGCCTTGTTTCGAAATCACATCTGCTACTTTTGGTGTAGCGTGTCGAATTCCCTTATTGTTGAGACGCTGACGACTTCCTTCGATGACTTACGGGTGGCATAACATCTGTGCTCTCCACAAGCGTCACTTAATCGCCTGTCCCATTGTCTATGCCTCAACTATTGTCTTACTAGAAGTCGCACACATGGTTTTGAACAATACTCTCACCGTTGGCTTTGTGTTTTTCTCGTTACTGGACAGATGTAAGGGTAGTCTTCCTTTGTTCTAATTGTGGAGTCAAGCGTTCCCACGCATGGTCCAGTTCGTTGCAACATGTGACGTACAGCTCATTGTTCGTAAATGGTTTTTATGACGTCTTCACGGAAAGGAAAGGTTTGTTCCTTTTCGCCGCCCACCCTCGAACAAAGCTAACATGTGTCACTTTTGACGGGCTCTAATTGCTGGTGTACTTCTCTCGCAATACCCAAAAATTCAAAAAAAAATCTCGAAATAATAATCACATTACAGTGTCCCCAAATATGATTATGTCGTGCAGATCCAACGAAACGACAGAGTCATATTTTCGCCCTTAATCGCGTACAATCACCAAGTGCGTTGACCATCTCCCATTGGAACGAGTATAGTTGACCCATATCTTCCTTCCTCCTGACCTACTGTCATTCTGAACCGTTTCCCCCTTTTTTTTCACCTGAGTGTTTAATGTATTGCTTATCATATCTAAATACGAATCCATTTACAAAGAATATTTCCATAATTGTGGAATGAATATACACTTTAGTGCGTTCATAGATCTGTCTATACATATACATTACAGAAACAAATTGTAATTATTTTGTCTACAAGTTACCTCTTACTTGCGTATACAATATAAATTACATAAACACTGGTAGTAATTTATTGCTTATGAACACTTCTAAAATTTATATTATTACTTTCAAAATAATTCACGATTAATTTTTTAAGACATCATATACTTGGCTTACAAATATTCATCGTAATTCCTACCCTCTGGTACTTTGAATCTTAATTTTGTTAAACACACGTATAATTATGTACAACAAATTAAATCGAATTTGTATAATTCTACAATTCAAACTAACTTACTTTATATCCACTCTTTCTATGCTTAGAATATAATCTTAAGTACAATATTTAATCTTAACAATTTATTGCTGTTAGTTTAATTCTGTTACGCAACTCAGTTGCTTATATCTGTCCTTCAAATCTTACCTTTTAATTTTTTTTATTACAATGGTATAACAAACATATCTGTTAATTAATTTACAATTTATACAATACACAAAATCAGACATTTTAAATTTATTACAAGTTCAAAATTTCACCTCAACTCTGAATGAATGAATTAGTAGATTGCATTCGCGCTTACTACCGTTATTCCTTTTCATCCAGGTCGGTCATTCCTCCTGTCATTCTGACGCTTAGCTCATTTCTCTTCTTGCTGTCTAATAATGAAGTACATATAGTCCTACTAGAACAATGTCTCACATGACGAGTATTCTTACTGACTACAAATCTACCTGTTGACATCAACCTCAAGTTAGTCTCCGTTGTTACTGTCGACCCTCGCCAGCTGAGTTTTTGTCACTTCACACCTCCCTCTCTGTTTATTTATTACCTCACACGATTTTCAACCTTACTCCTTACTTATTCGCTTCTCAACAAACGCTTTCACTTCGCATGTATGCTAATGCCGTGTTTCGCCATAGTTACTCTTCCCTTACATAATACGGTTTCAATAATCTTACATTGAACTTACCGCGTGTTTTATTTTCGTCGCAGCTATCAACCAATACATACGTAGATTCGCCTACAACATCTTTAATCCTAAAAGGTCCTGTGTACAATTCACAAAACTTTTCGATTCTCCTTTGTATCGCATCGGATTGGTAATGTGTTCGTACTAATACCAAGTCTCCTATTAGAAATTTTGTCACTTTGCTTGCTTCGTTTACACGTTTTGCGTGTCGCTCTCGTTTTTGTTTGATCCTTACGAATGTCTGGTGGCTATCCACTGTCTCTTCTTTCGTTTTGCAGTTTCCCTTTATGAATTTCTCCCACACGCGATTTGGCTTTCTTCCGTGGTGTGCTTCATACGGCGTAACTTCTATTGTCTCATGGTAGACTTCGTTAATGCAACATTCTATAGTATTTATGAATTTAGACCATTTCTATACAGTTTATCATTAATACACTTATAAAACTTACATAACTCATTTTTACTATCCGTCGTCAAATCCTTCATTATCTGTTGTAACTTCTTATCTTCCAACTGGTACGTCTCATTTTAATCTCGTTCATCAATATTCATATCTATTTATTTTTCTCGGTTAATGTATTTTCACACAATTAATATAGTTTAATGTATTTTACTCAATATTATCTAATTTAATTATTAAATTTTCAGACATTCTTAAAATAATCTTCCTTACTACATTTCATTAATTCACTCTTAAATTCTTATTTGTGGAGACATAGTTGTATGTCTTGTCGACCTAGTGCCGTTACCTCGCATGCATTTCTGTTTGTAAACAGTATGGGCATTGACCTTGTTGGCTTCGTCACACACTTACCCCACAGCTGGTCACTTCTCTCTGCAACGCTGGTAAAAAGCGTCCTACACTTCACACTTCCAAGATTTATGACCTTTCTCTGTCTCTTTCTATGAAAGTGAGTGAAAAATGTGTCACACCGTCCCTTCTGACAACCTTTCTCGGGCGTGCACGCGTTGAACTGCTTATGCCTCTTCTTCCAAATTCTCTTACAATTACGTTCTGTGACTTTCACTTTTCTATCCGTGTGTTCACGTACTAATATTTTGTTTTCTAGATTCCTAAGAAATCTCACCTCGAGCGCTTGGACTCTTCTTTCCGTACTATTATGACTTTTTACAATATTCTTGAATCGTCCAGTAAATTTCATTCTTTTCTTCTTTCTCATAACATTCCTTGTCCAGGACGAGTATGCATACGGACCTGGTAAGCCCTTCCGTTTCACTTCATCCATGGCTTGCTTAAATTTGTGTTCAGTCTCATCACATGCGGTGTTCATATTAATATTGAACTTCCTTTTCATGCCTTTCACCAATGCAGTTCGACTACTTAGTCGATGTATGCCTGTTCCACAAGCTGGATACTTCACCGTTGGTCTCACTGATGTAGCATCTATCCTTGTGTTGCTTAGTTTGTGCGTTTTGTGTGTTCCACTTGATGGTATTACACTTTCATTATCTCTATCCACATCATGATAATCATCTTCTGACAT
Source organism: Magicicada septendecula (assembly GCA_034769895.1). Classification (NCBI taxonomy): domain Eukaryota; kingdom Metazoa; phylum Arthropoda; class Insecta; order Hemiptera; family Cicadidae; genus Magicicada; species Magicicada septendecula. The sequence goes on along the minus strand of CM068373.1, from coordinate 295,964,158 downwards.
CATCAGATGCACAGAAACTAAATCATTCTTGGTCTGTCTGTTTCTTAGGTTGCTACTGACCTTTACATTAGATCCCAAAGTTGATAATTTCTTAGTAACTGACACGTCTGTGAAATCAACAATGTTATCAGTCTCTCTTGCTTCCCGTACCTCCTTCACCTGTTTCCTGAGTTCATTTTCCAACTCTTTTATTTCACCTTCACTCTTCTTTTGTAGATCGCTGGGTTTCTCCTCCCACTTCTTAGCGTAATCCTTTAAATGTAGTCTTATTTTGTTGATCTGTTCTTCATTGTGCCGTTTTAATTCTTCACGCGTCTTGTCTTGCGCTTCTTGCTCAGTTCTTCCTGCATCTGTTTCAGATCATTCTTTTGCTGGTCCAACTTCTCGGTCATTAATTTATTTTGTTCATTCTTTTGTTGATCTGACTTCTCGGTCAGCTTCTCAAGTAGCATTTGCAGATTCATTTCGCCGGGTTGGGACACCTGTCCCCCCGCCCTTATCTCAGATTCACACACGCTGACGTCGTCGCTGGGCGTCGCATTCTCCTCCCGTCCTTCTACGTTTAATTCGTTATTAATATCGAATTCTTGACTTTCGGAGTTATTAGTCGCCATTTTTGCTCGACTCCGTGTAATCATTCAGAGTTTCTTTTCAGTTTTACAAGTATTTGTTTTATTCTAATGCTTATATTACTCTTTATCAAACTACTAGCTATTCTAGTTTACCACTGCCTGCACTTAACCAGCTCGTTTAACAAGGATTAACCCCATTAATCAGCCCCACGTTGGGCGCCATATACGACGTTATTAATTATGCAAATTTATTGCATGGTTAATTAACTTTGTGTTTATGTCTATATTTATGAAAGTACTACCTGTACGAACTTTGTTGTATATCTTTACTTTAAATAGCCCCACGTTGTTGGAGCGCCATATACGGTGTTATTAATTATGCAAATTTATTGCGTAATTAATTAATTCAATTATAAACTTATTTTGTGTTTATGAAGGTGATATCGATACGAAATTTGTTGTGTCTTTAGAGTTAATGATGTGTTGATTTTATTGCTTTCATATATATACTGTTATTTCATTGTATTAATTTTATTGCATAAATTAATTGAATTATCCCTTTAATTAGGTCGTGATCAAAGTGTATCTAACTCCAAGTTTGGATGGTCATATACAATATTATTAATGCCACGCGTAGGGCTGCCATATACAATGTTAACAAATTTATTCCTTTAAATAGTTGCATGAATTAAATTAGAGTTAATTTATAATTCACAATCAAACTTGTTACACATGAAATTACTTCTGACTTTAACTGTCTACTAAGCTTCTAGTCTGTGTATCTTTGTAAGTAATTGTAATTGATATTATGTTAAATTGAATCATGAATTATAGATTTGTTTAGTGAAAAGTTAAGTTGTGAGTCAGGTCTTACACAAATCAATAGAATACGAACGAATCCATTCTAAATTACGTTTATTAAAATCGTATCTCATCCTTATTCATGTCATAACATAATCATATAATAAGAGCACTTATAAATCTTCTAAAAGACAATAAAGTTCTATACCACATTTAAATAATTAAAAGAACAAATTTAAATAATTAAGTGAACAATCAAATATAGGCACTTCTTCGTACGTAATGATGTTACTAGCTACTAATGTGGCGTGCTCATAATTTGTATTAAGTAGTTTTATGTCAAAACACATAAACATTTCTATGCTTGAAATAATTATATACTAATAATACACATATTAAACATATACATAGTTAAAATCCTGTTCCTGCAACAGACACATCAAAACACATACATAGTTACAATAAATATATATTAACGAGAATACATGTATAATATTCTATAACATAATAATCCCTACCTATGGATTCGTATCTATCTGACCCATATTTATAAAATTTCTCAGGTGGTTTGGTCCTAAGTGTCAGGTCAGTGGTATTTGGTAAATTAATAATTATAATAAGAGAATAATTTGTACGTTACTCGTTCTGCCATGATGTATCGCTCCCATGGTGTATCCATGCGGGTCCCTTCGTTGATGGTTGATGTTAACCCATATAGCACTCGTGATTGACACTCCCGATTTCTATATGTACATCGTTCGAGAACACTGGTCCGCACTCCGCGACAGTCACTTTGAGCTTTCGAGATTATCACAATATAAGTTGCGGCATTGCACTTGGAATCGGTCAAGTATGCTTATTCGCGTGAGTCTATTTACGCGATTGACAGTTTGATACCGTACGCACCTAATAGTTTTTCATCTTGCCCGTTCACTCTTTTGCGGCGCCTAGATTGTTTTCAAGTTCATTAGGCGATTATTCACACTGCTATTACTTGACTTAACTACGAAACAGTGTAGTATCACTGCTTTTATGTAATGGTTCAAGAATGTCACTGCAAAATGTTAGTACTTTTATGACGGTGTATTACATGGAATTTATAAAGATCGTTATCCGCGCTTCATCGCGAACACTACCGTCCCGTTTTGGCGTTCTAAGTCTTATTCACGCACTTCCATTTAGTCGGAACAAAGTCTTTATCGTCTCTACAGAAATACGTGATAACTGAAATACTGCGCTAAGTTTTTATAAACTGAGCTATAATAAAACTGAGATACAATACGAATAGACTGATCTAAAATTTGAGTAAACTGAGTTAAAAATTGGAATGAACTGAGATAAAAATTCGAATGTACTGAGATAAAAATCTGAATAAACTGAGAGCGCGTCTCCTTGCGTATACAGTTTTTATTTCTTTCGATATTCCCACTCTTGTGACTCCGATGATCGCTCCATCTTCCCACCAAATCATTTCTGATAGGCTTATTCCATAGACCTCTTTGTGTCCTCTCGTCTCCAGTCTGTATTTCTCGCGAATTCTCCACCCAGTGCCGTTTGGAGAGGGATGTTCTTACACGAGATTTGCTCTCTGGTCTCCGGCTCCTGCCAGAACCATCCCCTTCAGTAGTTCCCTTCGGAATTCTCGTTTCTCATTGGCTGGTTGGCTTTCTCAACTTGAGTTTGACGTAGTCCACGTGGACTCGACGAGTTGCTGTCTTACGTCTGTTGCCCCGTTCCTGGAATCAGTGTTAAGGCCTTGTTTTGAAATCACATCTGCTACTTTTGGTGTAGCGTGTCGAATTCCCTTATTGTTGAGACGCTGACGACTTCCTTCGATGACTTACGGGTGGCATAACATCTGTGCTCTCCACAAGCGTCACCTAATCGCCTGTCCCATTGTCTGTGCCTCAACTATTGTCTTACTAGAAGTCGCACACATGGTTTTGAACAATACTCTCACCGTTGGCTTTGTGTTTTTCTCGTTACTGGACAGATGTAAGGGTAGTCTTCCTTTGTTCTAATTGTGGAGTCAAGCGTTCCCACGCATGGTCCAGTTCGTTGCAACATGTGACGTACAGCTCATTGTTCGTAAATGGTTTTTACGACGTCTTCACGGAAAGGAAAGGTTTGTTCCTTTTCGCCGCCCACCCTCGAACAAAGCTAACATGTGTCACTTTTGACGGGTTCTAATTGCTGGTGTACTTCTCTCGCAATACCCAAAAATTCAAAAAAAAATCTCGAAATAATAATCACATTACAGTGTCCCCAAATATGATTATGTCGTGCAGATCCAACGAAACGACAGAGTCATATTTTCGCCCTTACTCGCGTACAATCACCAAGTGCGTTGACCATCTCCCATTGGAACGAGTATAGTTGACCCATATCTTCCTTCCGCCTGACCTACTGTCATTCTGAACCGTTTCCCCTTTTAATTTCACCTGAGTGTTTAATTTATTGCTTATCAAATCTACATACGAATCCATTTACAAAGAATATTTCCATAATTGTGGAATGAATATACACTTTAGTGCGTTTATAGATCTGTCTATACATATACATTACAGAAACAAATTGTAATTATTTTGTCTACAAGTTACCTCTTACTTGCGTATACAATATAAACTACATAAACACTGGTAGTAATTTATTGCTTATGAACACTTCTAAAATTTATATTATTACTTTCAAAATAATTCACGATTAATTTTTTAAGACATCATATACTTGGCTTACAAATATTCATCGTAATTCCTACCCTCTGGTACTTTGAATCTTAATTTTGTTAAACACACGTATAATTATGTACAACAAATTAAATCGAATTTGTATAATTCTACAATTCAAACTAACTTACTTTATATCCACTCTTTCTATGCTTAGAATATAATCTTAAGTACAATATTTAATCTTAACAATTTATTGCTGTTAGTTTAATTCTGTTACGCAACTCAGTTGCTTATATCTGTCCTTCAAATCTTACCTTTTAATTTTTTTTATTACAATGGTATAACAAACATATCTGTTAATTAATTTACAATTTATCACAATACATAAAATCAGACATTTTAAATTTATTACAAGTTCAAAATTTCACCTCAACTCTGAATGAATTAATTAGTAGATTGCATTCGCGCTTACTACCGTTATTCCTTTTCATCCAGGTCGGTCATTCTGACGCTTAGCTCATTTCTCTTCTTGCTGTCTAATAATGAAGTACATATAGTCCTACTAGAACAATGTCTCACATGACGAGTATTCTTACTGACTACAAATCTACCTGTTGACATCAACCTCAAGTTAGTCTCCGTTGTTACTGTCGACCCTCGCCAGCTGAGTTTTTGTCACTTCACACCTCCCTCTCTGTTTATTTATTACCTCACATGATTTTCAACCTTACTCCTTACTTATTCGCTTCTCAACAAACGCTTTCACTTCGCATTTATGCTAATGCCGTGTTTCGCCATAGTTACTCTTCCCTTACGTAATACGGTTTCAATAATCTTACATTGAACTTACCGCGTGTTTTATTTTCGTCGCAGCTATCAACCAATACATACGTAGATTCGCCTACAACATCTTTAATCCTAAAAGGTCCTGTGTACAATTCACAAAACTTTTCGATTCTCCTTTGTATCGCATCGGATTGGTAATGTGTCCGTACTAATACCAAGTCTCCTATTAGAAATTTTGTCACTTTGCTTGCTTCGTTTACACGTTTTGCGTGTCGCTCTCGTTTTTGTTTGATCCTTACGAATATCTGGTGGCTATCCACTGTCTCTTCTTTCGTTTCGCAGTTTCCCTTTATGAATTTCTCCCACACGCGATTTGGCTTTCTTCCGTGGTGTGCTTCATACGGCGTAACTTCTATTGTCTCATGGTAGACTTCGTTAATGCAACATTCTATAGTATTTATGAATTTAGACCATTTCTATACAGTTTATCATTAATACACTTATAAAACTTACATAACTCATTTTTACTATCCGTCGTCAAATCCTTCATTATCTGTTGTAACTTCTTATCTTCCAACTGGTACGTCTCATTTTAATCTCGTTCATCAATATTCATATCTATTTATTTTCCTCGGTTAATGTATTTTCACACAACCAATATAGTTTAATGTATTTTACTCAATATTATCTAATTTAATTATTAAATTTTCAGACATTCTTAAAATAATCTTCCTTACTACATTTCATTCATTCACTCTTAAATTCTTACTTGTGGAGACATAGTTGTATGTCTTGTCGACCTAGTGCCGTTACCTCGCATGCATTTCTGTTTGTAAACAGTATAGGCATTGACCTTGTTGGCTTCGTCACACACTTACCCCACAGCTGGTCACTTCTCTCTGCAACGCTGGTACAAAGCGTCCTACACTTCACACTTCCAAGATTTATGACCTTTCTCTGTCTCTTTCTATGAAAGTGAGTGAAAAATGTGTCACACCGTCCCTTCTGACAACCTTTCTCGGGCGTGCACGCGTTGAACTGCTTATGCCTCTTCTTCCAAATTCTCTTACAATTACGTTCTGTGACTTTCACTTTTCTATCCGTGTGTTCACGTAATAATATTTTGTTTTCTAGATTCCTAAGAAATCTCACCTCGAGCGCTTGGACTCTTCTTTCCGTACTATTATGACTTTTTACAATATTCTTGAATCGTCCAGTAAATTTCATTCTTTTCTTCTTTCTCATAACATTCCTTGTCCAGGACGAGTATGCATACGGACCTGGTAAGCCCTTCCGTTTCACTTCATCCATGGCTTGCTTAAATTTGTGTTCAGTCTCATCACATGCGGTGTTCATATTAATATTGAACTTCCTTTTCATGCCTTTCACCAATGCAGTTCGACTACTTAGTCGATGTATGCCTGTTCCACAAGCTGGATACTTCACCGTTGGTCTCACTGATGTAGCATCTATCCTTGTGTTGCTTAGTTTGTGCGTTTTGTGTGTTCCACTTGATGGTATTACACTTTCATTATCTCTATCCACATCATGATAATCATCTCCTGACATCATCAGATGCACAGAAACTAAATCATTCTTGGTCTGTCTGTTTCTTATGTTGCTACTGACCTTTACATTAGATCCCACAGTTGATAATTTCTTAGTAACTGACACGTCTGTGAAATCAACAATGTTATCAGTCTCTCTTGCTTCCCGTACCTCCTTCACCTGTTTCCTTAGTTCATTTTCCAACTCTTTTATTTCACCTTCACTCTTCTTTTGTAGATCGCTGGGTTTCTCCTCCCACTTCTTAGCGTAATCCTTTAAATGTAGTCTTATTTTGTTGATCTGTTCTTCATTGTGCCGTTTTAATTCTTCACGCGTCTTGTCTTGCGCTTCTTGCTCAGTTCTTCCCGCATCTGTTTCAGATCATTCTTTTGCTGGTCCAACTTCTCGGTCATTAATTTATTTTGTTCATTCTTTTGTTGATCTGACTTCTCGGTCAGCTTCTCAAGTAGCATTTGCAGATTCATTTCGCCGGGTTGGGACACCTGTCCCCCCGCCCTTATCTCAGATTCACACACGCTGACGTCGTCGCTGGGCGTCGCATTCTCCTCCCGTCCTTCTACGTTTAATTCGTTATTAATATCGAATTCTTGACTTTCGGAGTTATTAGTCGCCATTTTTGCTCGACTCCGTGTAATCATTCAGAGTTTCTTTTCAGTTTTACAAGTATTTGTTTTATTCTAATGCTTATATTACTCTTTATCAAACTACTAGCTATTCTAGTTTACCACTGCCTGCACTTAACCAGCTCGTTTAACAAGGATTAACCCCATTAATCAGCCCCACGTTGGGCGCCATATACGACGTTATTAATTATGCAAATTTATTGCATGGTTAATTAACTTTGTGTTTATGTCTATATTTATGAAAGTACTACCTGTACGAACTTTGTTGTATATCTTTACTTTAAATAACCCCACGTTGTTGGAGCGCCATATACGGTGTTATTAATTATGCAAATTTATTGCGTAATTAATTTATTCAATTATAAACTTATTTTGTGTTTATGAAGGTGATATCGATACGAAATTTGTTGTGTCTTTAGAGTTAATGATGTGTTGATTTTATTGCTTTCATATATATACTGTTATTTCATTGTATTAATTTTATTGCATAAATTAATTGAATTATCCCTTTAATTAGGTCGTGATCAAAGTGTATCTAACTCCAAGTTTGGATGGTCATATACAATATTATTAATGCCACGCGTAGGGCTGCCATATACAATGTTAACAAATTTATTCCTTTAAATAGTTGCATGAATTAAATTAGAGTTAATTTATAATTCACAATCAAACTTGTTACACATGAAATTACTTCTGACTTTAACTGTCTACTAAGCTTCTAGTCTGTGTATCTTTGTAAGTAATTGTAATTGATATTATGTTAAATTGAATCATGAATTATAGATTTGTTTAGTGAAAAGTTAAGTTGTGAGTCAGGTCTTACACAAATCAATAGAATACGAACGAATCCATTCTAAATTACGTTTATTAAAATCGTATCTCATCCTTATTCATGTCATAACATAATCATATAATAAGAGCACTTATAAATCTTCTAAAAGACAATAAAGTTCTATACCACATTTAAATAATTAAAAGAACAAATTTAAATAATTAAGTGAACAATCAAATATAGGCACTTCTTCGTACGTAATGATGTTACTAGCTACTAATGTGGCGTGCTCATAATTTGTATTAAGTAGTTTTATGTCAAAACACATAAACATTTCTATGCTTGAAATAATTATATACTAATAATACACATATTAAACATATACATAGTTAAAATCCTGTTCCTGCAACAGACACATCAAAACACATACATAGTTACAATAAATATATATTAACGAGAATACATGTATAATATTCTATAACATAATAATCCCTACCTATGGATTCGTATCTATCTGACCCATATTTATAAAATTTCTCAGGTGGTTTGGTCCTAAGTGTCAGGTCAGTGGTATTTGGTAAATTAATAATTATAATAAGCGAATAATTTGTACGTTACTCGTTCTGCCATGATGTATCGCTCCCATGGTGTATCCATGCGGGTCCCTTCGTTGATGGTTGATGTTAACCCATATAGCACTCGTGATTGACACTCCCGATTTCTATATGTACATCGTTCGAGAACACTGGTCCGCACTCCGCGACAGTCACTTTGAGCTTTCGAGATTATCACAATATAAGTTGCGGCATTGCACTTGGAATCGGTCAACTATGCTTATTCGCGTGAGTCTATTTACGCGATTGACAGTTTGATACCGTACGCACCTAATAGTTTTTCATCTTGCCCGTTCACTCTTTTGCGGTGCCTAGATTGTTTTCAAGTTCATTAGGCGATTATTCACACTGCTATTACTTGACTTAACTACGAAACAGTGTAGTATCACTGCTTTTATGTAATGGTTCAAGAATGTCACTGCAAAATGTTAGTACCTTTATGACGGTGTATTACATGGAATTTATAAAGATCGTTATCCGCGCTTCATCGCGAACACTACCGTCCCGTTTTGGCGTTCTAAGTCTTATTCACGCACTTCCATTTAGTCGGAACAAAGTCTTTATCGTCTCTACAGAAATACGTGATAACTGAAATACTGCGCTAAGTTTTTATAAACTGAGCTATTATAAAACTGAGATACAATACGAATAGACTGATCTAAAATTTGAGTAAACTGAGTTAAAAATTGGAATGAACTGAGATAAAAATTCGAATGTACTGAGATAAAAATCTGAATAAACTGAGAGCGCGTCTCCTTGCGTATACAGTTTTTATTTCTTTCGATATTCCCACTCTTGTGACTCCGATGATCGTTCCAACTTCCCACCAAATCATTTCTGATAGGCTTATTCCATGGACCTCCCTGTGTCCTCTCGTCTCCAGTCTGTATTTCTCGCGAATTCTCCACCCAGTGCTGTTTGGAGAGGGATGTTCTTACACGAGATTTGCTCTCTGGTCTCCGGCTCCTGCCAGAACCATCCCCTTCAGTAGTTCCCTTCGGAATTCTCGTTCCTCATTGGCTGGTTGGCTTCCTCAACTTGAGTTTGACGTAGTCCACGTGGACTCGACGAGTTGCTGTCTTACGTCTGTTGCCCCATTCCTGGAATCAGTGTTAAGGCCTTGTTTCGAAATCACATCTGCTACTTTTGGTGTAGCGTGTCGAATTCCCTTATTGTTGAGACGCTGACGACTTCCTTCGATGACTTACGGGTGGCATAACATCTGTGCTCTCCACAAGCGTCACTTAATCGCCTGTCCCATTGTCTGTGCCTCAACTATTGTCTTACTAGAAGTCGCACACATGGTTTTGAACAATACTCTCACCGTTGGCTTTGTGTTTTTCTCGTTACTGGACAGATGTAAGGGTAGTCTTCCTTTGTTCTAATTGTGGAGTCATGCGTTCCCACGCATGGTCCAGTTCGTTGCAACATGTGACGTACAGCTCATTGTTCGTAAATAGTTTTTACGACGTCTTCACGGAAAGGAAAGGTTTGTTCCTTTTCGCCACCCACCCTCGAACAAAGCTAACATGTGTCACTTTTGACGGGCTCTAATTGCTGGTGTAGTTCTCTCGCAATACCCAAAAATTCAAAAAAAAATCTCGAAATAATAATCACATTACAGTGTCCCCAAATATGATTATGTCGTGCAGATCTAACGAAACGACAGAGTCATATTTTTGCCCTTACTCGCGTACAATCACCAAGTGCGTTGACCATCTCCCATTGGAACGAGTATAGTTGACCCATATCTTCCTTCCGCCTGACCTACTGTCATTCTGAACCGTTTCCCCTTTTTTTTTCACCTGAGTGTTTAATTTATTGCTTATCAAATCTAAATACGAATCCATTTACAAAGAATATTTCCATAATTGTGGAATGAATATACACTTTAGTGCGTTTATAGATCTGTCTATACATATACATTACAGAAACAAATTGTAATTATTTTGTCTACAAGTTACCTCTTACTTGCGTATACAATATAAACTACATAAACACTGGTAGTAATTTATTGCTTATGAACACTTCTAAAATTTATATTATTACTTTCAAAATAATTCACGATTAATTTTTTAAGACATCATATATCTGGCTTACAAATATTCATCGTAATTCCTACCCTCTGGTACTTTGAATCTTAATTTTGTTAAACACACGTATAATTATGTACAACAAATTAAATCGAATTTGTATAATTCTACAATTCAAACTAACTTACTTTATATCCACTCTTTCTATGCTTAGAATATAATCTTAAGTACAATATTTAATCTTAACAATTTATTGCTGTTAGTTTAATTCTGTTACGCAACTCAGTTGCTTATATCTGTCCTTCAAATCTTACCTTTTAATTTTTTTTATTACAATGGTATAACAAACATATCTGTTAATTAATTTACAATTTATCACAATACATAAAATCAGACATTTTAAATTTATTACAAGTTCAAAATTTCACCTCAACTCTGAATGAATTAATTAGTAGATTGCATTCGCGCTTACTACCGTTATTCCTTTTCATCCAGGTCGGTCATTCTGACGCTTAGCTCATTTCTCTTCTTGCTGTCTAATAATGAAGTACATATAGTCCTACTAGAACAATGTCTCACATGACGAGTATTCTTACTGACTACAAATCTACCTGTTGACATCAACCTCAAGTTAGTCTCCGTTGTTACTGTCGACCCTCGCCAGCTGAGTTTTTGTCACTTCACACCTCCCTCTCTGTTTATTTATTACCTCACATGATTTTCAACCTTACTCCTTACTTATTCGCTTCTCAACAAACGCTTTCACTTCGCATTTATGCTAATGCCGTGTTTCGCCATAGTTACTCTTCCCTTACGTAATACGGTTTCAATAATCTTACATTGAACTTACCGCGTGTTTTATTTTCGTCGCAGCTATCAACCAATACATACGTAGATTCGCCTACAACATCTTTAATCCTAAAAGGTCCTGTGTACAATTCACAAAACTTTTCGATTCTCCTTTGTATCGCATCGGATTGGTAATGTGTCCGTACTAATACCAAGTCTCCTATTAGAAATTTTGTCACTTTGCTTGCTTCGTTTACACGTTTTGCGTGTCGCTCTCGTTTTTGTTTGATCCTTACGAATATCTGGTGGCTATCCACTGTCTCTTCTTTCGTTTCGCAGTTTCCCTTTATGAATTTCTCCCACACGCGATTTGGCTTTCTTCCGTGGTGTGCTTCATACGGCGTAACTTCTATTGTCTCATGGTAGACTTCGTTAATGCAACATTCTATAGTATTTATGAATTTAGACCATTTCTATACAGTTTATCATTAATACACTTATAAAACTTACATAACTCATTTTTACTATCCGTCGTCAAATCCTTCATTATCTGTTGTAACTTCTTATCTTCCAACTGGTACGTCTCATTTTAATCTCGTTCATCAATATTCATATCTATTTATTTTCCTCGGTTAATGTATTTTCACACAACCAATATAGTTTAATGTATTTTACTCAATATTATCTAATTTAATTATTAAATTTTCAGACATTCTTAAAATAATCTTCCTTACTACATTTCATTCATTCACTCTTAAATTCTTACTTGTGGAGACATAGTTGTATGTCTTGTCGACCTAGTGCCGTTACCTCGCATGCATTTCTGTTTGTAAACAGTATAGGCATTGACCTTGTTGGCTTCGTCACACACTTACCCCACAGCTGGTCACTTCTCTCTGCAACGCTGGTACAAAGCGTCCTACACTTCACACTTCCAAGATTTATGACCTTTCTCTGTCTCTTTCTATGAAAGTGAGTGAAAAATGTGTCACACCGTCCCTTCTGACAACCTTTCTCGGGCGTGCACGCGTTGAACTGCTTATGCCTCTTCTTCCAAATTCTCTTACAATTACGTTCTGTGACTTTCACTTTTCTATCCGTGTGTTCACGTAATAATATTTTGTTTTCTAGATTCCTAAGAAATCTCACCTCGAGCGCTTGGACTCTTCTTTCCGTACTATTATGACTTTTTACAATATTCTTGAATCGTCCAGTAAATTTCATTCTTTTCTTCTTTCTCATAACATTCCTTGTCCAGGACGAGTATGCATACGGACCTGGTAAGCCCTTCCGTTTCACTTCATCCATGGCTTGCTTAAATTTGTGTTCAGTCTCATCACATGCGGTGTTCATATTAATATTGAACTTCCTTTTCATGCCTTTCACCAATGCAGTTCGACTACTTAGTCGATGTATGCCTGTTCCACAAGCTGGATACTTCACCGTTGGTCTCACTGATGTAGCATCTATCCTTGTGTTGCTTAGTTTGTGCGTTTTGTGTGTTCCACTTGATGGTATTACACTTTCATTATCTCTATCCACATCATGATAATCATCTCCTGACATCATCAGATGCACAGAAACTAAATCATTCTTGGTCTGTCTGTTTCTTATGTTGCTACTGACCTTTACATTAGATCCCACAGTTGATAATTTCTTAGTAACTGACACGTCTGTGAAATCAACAATGTTATCAGTCTCTCTTGCTTCCCGTACCTCCTTCACCTGTTTCCTTAGTTCATTTTCCAACTCTTTTATTTCACCTTCACTCTTCTTTTGTAGATCGCTGGGTTTCTCCTCCCACTTCTTAGCGTAATCCTTTAAATGTAGTCTTATTTTGTTGATCTGTTCTTCATTGTGCCGTTTTAATTCTTCACGCGTCTTGTCTTGCGCTTCTTGCTCAGTTCTTCCCGCATCTGTTTCAGATCATTCTTTTGCTGGTCCAACTTCTCGGTCATTAATTTATTTTGTTCATTCTTTTGTTGATCTGACTTCTCGGTCAGCTTCTCAAGTAGCATTTGCAGATTCATTTCGCCGGGTTGGGACACCTGTCCCCCCGCCCTTATCTCAGATTCACACACGCTGACGTCGTCGCTGGGCGTCGCATTCTCCTCCCGTCCTTCTACGTTTAATTCGTTATTAATATCGAATTCTTGACTTTCGGAGTTATTAGTCGCCATTTTTGCTCGACTCCGTGTAATCATTCAGAGTTTCTTTTCAGTTTTACAAGTATTTGTTTTATTCTAATGCTTATATTACTCTTTATCAAACTACTAGCTATTCTAGTTTACCACTGCCTGCACTTAACCAGCTCGTTTAACAAGGATTAACCCCATTAATCAGCCCCACGTTGGGCGCCATATACGACGTTATTAATTATGCAAATTTATTGCATGGTTAATTAACTTTGTGTTTATGTCTATATTTATGAAAGTACTACCTGTACGAACTTTGTTGTATATCTTTACTTTAAATAACCCCACGTTGTTGGAGCGCCATATACGGTGTTATTAATTATGCAAATTTATTGCGTAATTAATTTATTCAATTATAAACTTATTTTGTGTTTATGAAGGTGATATCGATACGAAATTTGTTGTGTCTTTAGAGTTAATGATGTGTTGATTTTATTGCTTTCATATATATACTGTTATTTCATTGTATTAATTTTATTGCATAAATTAATTGAATTATCCCTTTAATTAGGTCGTGATCAAAGTGTATCTAACTCCAAGTTTGGATGGTCATATACAATATTATTAATGCCACGCGTAGGGCTGCCATATACAATGTTAACAAATTTATTCCTTTAAATAGTTGCATGAATTAAATTAGAGTTAATTTATAATTCACAATCAAACTTGTTACACATGAAATTACTTCTGACTTTAACTGTCTACTAAGCTTCTAGTCTGTGTATCTTTGTAAGTAATTGTAATTGATATTATGTTAAATTGAATCATGAATTATAGATTTGTTTAGTGAAAAGTTAAGTTGTGAGTCAGGTCTTACACAAATCAATAGAATACGAACGAATCCATTCTAAATTACGTTTATTAAAATCGTATCTCATCCTTATTCATGTCATAACATAATCATATAATAAGAGCACTTATAAATCTTCTAAAAGACAATAAAGTTCTATACCACATTTAAATAATTAAAAGAACAAATTTAAATAATTAAGTGAACAATCAAATATAGGCACTTCTTCGTACGTAATGATGTTACTAGCTACTAATGTGGCGTGCTCATAATTTGTATTAAGTAGTTTTATGTCAAAACACATAAACATTTCTATGCTTGAAATAATTATATACTAATAATACACATATTAAACATATACATAGTTAAAATCCTGTTCCTGCAACAGACACATCAAAACACATACATAGTTACAATAAATATATATTAACGAGAATACATGTATAATATTCTATAACATAATAATCCCTACCTATGGATTCGTATCTATCTGACCCATATTTATAAAATTTCTCAGGTGGTTTGGTCCTAAGTGTCAGGTCAGTGGTATTTGGTAAATTAATAATTATAATAAGCGAATAATTTGTACGTTACTCGTTCTGCCATGATGTATCGCTCCCATGGTGTATCCATGCGGGTCCCTTCGTTGATGGTTGATGTTAACCCATATAGCACTCGTGATTGACACTCCCGATTTCTATATGTACATCGTTCGAGAACACTGGTCCGCACTCCGCGACAGTCACTTTGAGCTTTCGAGATTATCACAATATAAGTTGCGGCATTGCACTTGGAATCGGTCAACTATGCTTATTCGCGTGAGTCTATTTACGCGATTGACAGTTTGATACCGTACGCACCTAATAGTTTTTCATCTTGCCCGTTCACTCTTTTGCGGTGCCTAGATTGTTTTCAAGTTCATTAGGCGATTATTCACACTGCTATTACTTGACTTAACTACGAAACAGTGTAGTATCACTGCTTTTATGTAATGGTTCAAGAATGTCACTGCAAAATGTTAGTACCTTTATGACGGTGTATTACATGGAATTTATAAAGATCGTTATCCGCGCTTCATCGCGAACACTACCGTCCCGTTTTGGCGTTCTAAGTCTTATTCACGCACTTCCATTTAGTCGGAACAAAGTCTTTATCGTCTCTACAGAAATACGTGATAACTGAAATACTGCGCTAAGTTTTTATAAACTGAGCTATTATAAAACTGAGATACAATACGAATAGACTGATCTAAAATTTGAGTAAACTGAGTTAAAAATTGGAATGAACTGAGATAAAAATTCGAATGTACTGAGATAAAAATCTGAATAAACTGAGAGCGCGTCTCCTTGCGTATACAGTTTTTATTTCTTTCGATATTCCCACTCTTGTGACTCCGATGATCGTTCCAACTTCCCACCAAATCATTTCTGATAGGCTTATTCCATGGACCTCCCTGTGTCCTCTCGTCTCCAGTCTGTATTTCTCGCGAATTCTCCACCCAGTGCTGTTTGGAGAGGGATGTTCTTACACGAGATTTGCTCTCTGGTCTCCGGCTCCTGCCAGAACCATCCCCTTCAGTAGTTCCCTTCGGAATTCTCGTTCCTCATTGGCTGGTTGGCTTCCTCAACTTGAGTTTGACGTAGTCCACGTGGACTCGACGAGTTGCTGTCTTACGTCTGTTGCCCCATTCCTGGAATCAGTGTTAAGGCCTTGTTTCGAAATCACATCTGCTACTTTTGGTGTAGCGTGTCGAATTCCCTTATTGTTGAGACGCTGACGACTTCCTTCGATGACTTACGGGTGGCATAACATCTGTGCTCTCCACAAGCGTCACTTAATCGCCTGTCCCATTGTCTGTGCCTCAACTATTGTCTTACTAGAAGTCGCACACATGGTTTTGAACAATACTCTCACCGTTGGCTTTGTGTTTTTCTCGTTACTGGACAGATGTAAGGGTAGTCTTCCTTTGTTCTAATTGTGGAGTCATGCGTTCCCACGCATGGTCCAGTTCGTTGCAACATGTGACGTACAGCTCATTGTTCGTAAATAGTTTTTACGACGTCTTCACGGAAAGGAAAGGTTTGTTCCTTTTCGCCACCCACCCTCGAACAAAGCTAACATGTGTCACTTTTGACGGGCTCTAATTGCTGGTGTAGTTCTCTCGCAATACCCAAAAATTCAAAAAAAAATCTCGAAATAATAATCACATTACAGTGTCCCCAAATATGATTATGTCGTGCAGATCTAACGAAACGACAGAGTCATATTTTTGCCCTTACTCGCGTACAATCACCAAGTGCGTTGACCATCTCCCATTGGAACGAGTATAGTTGACCCATATCTTCCTTCCGCCTGACCTACTGTCATTCTGAACCGTTTCCCCTTTTTTTTTCACCTGAGTGTTTAATTTATTGCTTATCAAATCTAAATACGAATCCATTTACAAAGAATATTTCCATAATTGTGGAATGAATATACACTTTAGTGCGTTTATAGATCTGTCTATACATATACATTACAGAAACAAATTGTAATTATTTTGTCTACAAGTTACCTCTTACTTGCGTATACAATATAAACTACATAAACACTGGTAGTAATTTATTGCTTATGAACACTTCTAAAATTTATATTATTACTTTCAAAATAATTCACGATTAATTTTTTAAGACATCATATACTTGGCTTACAAATATTCATCGTAATTCCTACCCTCTGGTACTTTGAATCTTAATTTTGTTAAACACACGTATAATTATGTACAACAAATTAAATCGAATTTGTATAATTCTACAATTCAAACTAACTTACTTTATATCCACTCTTTCTATGCTTAGAATATAATCTTAAGTACAATATTTAATCTTAACAATTTATTGCTGTTAGTTTAATTCTGTTACGCAACTCAGTTGCTTATATCTGTCCTTCAAATCTTACCTTTTAATTTTTTTTATTACAATGGTATAACAAACATATCTGTTAATTAATTTACAATTTATACAATACATAAAATCAGACATTTTAAATTTATTACAAGTTCAAAATTTCACCTCAACTCTGAATGAATTAATTAGTAGATTGCATTCGCGCTTACTACCGTTATTCCTTTTCATCCAGGTCGGTCATTCTGACGCTTAGCTCATTTCTCTTCTTGCTGTCTAATAATGAAGTACATATAGTCCTACTAGAACAATGTCTCACATGACGAGTATTCTTACTGACTACAAATCTACCTGTTGACATCAACCTCAAGTTAGTCTCCGTTGTTACTGTCGACCCTCGCCAGCTGAGTTTTTGTCACGTCACACCTCCCTCTCTGTTTATTTATTACCTCACATGATTTTCAACCTTACTCCTTACTTATTCGCTTCTCAACAAACGCTTTCACTTCGCATGTATGCTAATGCCGTGTTTCGCCATAGTTACTCTTCCCTTACGTAATACGGTTTCAATAATCTTACATTGAACTTACCGCGTGTTTTATTTTCGTCGCAGCTATCAACCAATACATACGTAGATTCGCCTACAACATCTTTAATCCTAAAAGGTCCTGTGTACAATTCACAAAACTTTTCGATTCTCCTTTGTATCGCATCGGATTGGTAATGTGTCCGTACTAATACCAAGTCTCCTATTAGAAATTTTGTCACTTTGCTTGCTTCGTTTACACGTTTTGCGTGTCGCTCTCGTTTTTGTTTGATCCTTACGAATATCTGGTGGTTATCCACTGTCTCTTCTTTCGTTTTGCAGTTTCCCTTTATGAATTTCTCCCACACGCGATTTGGCTTTCTTCCGTGGTGTGCTTCATACGGCGTAACTTCTATTGTCTCATGGTAGACTTCGTTAATGCAACATTCTATAGTATTTATGAATTTAGACCATTTCTATACA
The DNA here is from genome assembly GCA_034769895.1 of Magicicada septendecula. Lineage (NCBI taxonomy): Eukaryota > Metazoa > Arthropoda > Insecta > Hemiptera > Cicadidae > Magicicada > Magicicada septendecula. The sequence goes on along the minus strand of CM068373.1, from coordinate 295,946,054 downwards.
GTTTATCATTAATACACTTATTAAACTTACATAACTCATTTTTACTATCCGTCGTCAAATCCTTCATTATCTGTTGTAACTTCTTATCTTCCAACTGGTACGTCTCATTTTAATCTCGTTCATCAATATTCATATCTATTTATTTTCCTCGGTTAATGTATTTTCACACAACCAATATAGTTTAATGTATTTTACTCAATATTATCTAATTTAATTATTAAATTTTCAGACATTCTTAAAATAATCTTCCTTACTACATTTCATTCATTCACTCTTAAATTCTTATTTGTGGAGACATAGTTGTATGTCTTGTCGACCTAGTGCCGTTACCTCGCATGCATTTCTGTTTGTAAACAGTATAGGCATTGACCTTGTTGGCTTCGTCACCCACTTACCCCACAGCTGGTCACTTCTCCCTGCAACGCTGGTACAAAGCGTCCTACACTTCACACTTCCAAGATTTATGACCTTTCTCTGTCTCTTTCTATGAAAGTGAGTGAAAAATGTGTCACACCGTCCCTTCTGACAACCTTTCTCGGGCGTGCACGCGTTGAACTGCTTATGCCTCTTCTTCCAAATTCTCTTACAATTACGTTCTGTGACTTTCACTTTTCTATCCGTGTGTTCACGTAATAATATTTTGTTTTCTAGATTCCTAAGAAATCTCACCTCGAGCGCTTGGACTCTTCTTTCCGTACTATTATGACTTTTTACAATATTCTTGAATCGTCCAGTAAATTTCATTCTTTTCTTCTTTCTCATAACATTCCTTGTCCAGGACGAGTATGCATACGGACCTGGTAAGCCCTTCCGTTTCACTTCATCCATGGCTTGCTTAAATTTGTGTTCAGTCTCATCACATGCGGTGTTCATATTAATATTGAACTTCCTTTTCATGCCTTTCACCAATGCAGTTCGACTACTTAGTCGATGTATGCCTGTTCCACAAGTTGGATACTTCACCGTTGGTCTCACTGATGTAGCAGCTATCCTTGTGTTGCTTAGTTTGTGCGTTTTGTGTGTTCCACTTGATGGTATTACACTTTCATTATCTCTATCCACATCATGATAATCATCTTCTGACATCATCAGATGCAAAGAAACTAAATCATTCTTGGTCTGTCTGTTTCTTAGGTTGCTACTGACCTTTACATTAGATCCCACAGTTGATAATTTCTTAGTAACTGACACGTCTGTGAAATCAACAATGTTATCAGTCTCTCTTGCATCCCGTACCTCCTTCACCTGTTTCCTGAGTTCATTTTCCAACTCTTTTATTTCACCTTCACTCTTCTTTTGTAGATCGCTGGGTTTCTCCTCCCACTTCTTAGCGTAATCCTTTAAATGTAGTCTTATTTTGTTGATCTGTTCTTCATTGTGCCGTTTTAATTCTTCACGCGTCTTGTCTTGCGCTTCTTGCTCAGTTCTTCCCGCATCTGTTTCAGATCATTCTTTTGCTGGTCCAACTTCTCGGTCATTAATTTATTTTGTTCATTCTTTTGTTGATCTGACTTCTCGGTCAGCTTCTCAAGTAGCATTTGCAGATTCATTTCGCCGGGTTGGGACACCTGTCCCCCCGCCCTTATCTCAGATTCACACACGCTGACGTCGTAGCTGGGCGTCGCATTCTCTTCCCGTCCTTCTACGTTAAATTCGTTATTAATATCGAATTCTTGACTTTCGGAGTTATTAGTCGCCACTTTTGCTCGACTCCGTGTAATCATTCAGAGTTTCTTTTCAGTTTTACAAGTATTTGTTTTATTCTAATGCTTATATTACTCTTTATCAAACTACTAGCTATTCTAGTTTACCACTGCCTGCACTTAACCAGCTCGTTTAACAAGGATTAACCCCATTAATCAGCCCCACGTTGGGCGCCATATACGACGTTATTAATTATGCAAATTTATTGCATGGTTAATTAACTTTGTGTTTATGTCTATATTTATGAAAGTACTACCTGTACGAACTTTGTTGTATATCTTTACTTTAAATAGCCCCGCGTTGTTGGAGCGCCATATACGGTGTTATTAATTATGCAAATTTATTGCGTAATTAATTAATTCAATTATAAACTTATTTTGTGTTTATGAAGGTGATATCGATACGAAATTTGTTGTATCTTTAAAGTTAATGATGTGTTGATTTTATTGCTTTCATATATATATACTGTTATTTCATTGTATTAATTTTATTGCATAAATTAATTGAATTATCCCTTTAATTAGGTCGTGATCAAAGTGTATCTAACTCCAAGTTTGGATGTCATATACAGTATTATTAATGCCATGCGTAGGGCTGCCATATACAATGTTAACAAATTTATTCCTTTAAATAGTTGCATGAATTAAATTAGAGTTAATTTATAATTCACAATCAAACTTGTTACACATGAAATTACTTCTGACTTTAACTGTCTACTAAGCTTCTAGTCTGTGTATCTTTGTAAGTAATTTTAATTGATAATTATGTTAAATTGAATCATGAATTATAGTTTTTGTTTAGTGAAAAGTTAAGTTGTGAGTCAGGTCTTACACAAATCAATAGAATACGAACGACTCCATTCTAAATTACGTTTATTAAAATCGTATCTCATCCTTATTCATGTCATAACATAATCATATAATAAGAGCACTTACAAATCTTCTAAAAGACAATAAAGTTCTATACCACATTTAAATAATTAAAAGAACAAATTTAAATAATTAAGTGAACAATCAAATATAGGCACTTCTTCGTACGTAATGATGTTACTAGCTACTAATGTGGCGTGCTCATAATTTGTATTAAGTAGTTTTATGTCAAAACACAAACATTTCTATGCTTGAAATAATTATATACTAATAATACACATATTAAACATATACATAGTTAAAATCCTGTTCCTGCAACAGACACATCAAAACACATACATAGTTACAATAAATATATATTAACGAGAATACATGTATAATATTCTATAACATAATAATCCCTACCTATGGATTCGTATCTATCTGACCCATATTTATAAAATTTCTCAGGTGGTTTGGTCCTAAGTGTCAGGTCAGTGGTATTTGGTAAATTAATAATTATAATAAGAGAATAATTTTGTACGTTACTCGTTCTGCCGTGATGTATCGCTCCCATGGTGTATCCATGCGGGTCCCTTCGTTGATGGTTGATGTTAACCCATATAGCACTCGTGATTGACACTCCCGATTTCTATATGTACATCGTTCGAGAACACTGGTCCGCACTCCGCGACAGTCACTTTGAGCTTTCGAGATAATCACAATATAAGTTGCGGCATTGCACTTGGAATCGGTCAACTATGCTTATTCGCGTGAGTCTATTTACGCGATTGACAGTTTTATACCGTATGCACCTAATAGTTTTTCATCTTGCCCGTTCACTCTTTTGCGGCGCCTAGATTGTTTTCAAGTTCATTAGGCGATTATTCACACTGCTATTACTTGACTTAACTACGAAACAGTGTAGTATCACTGCTTTTATGTAATGGTTCAAGAATGTCACTGCAAAATGTTAGTACCTTTATGACGGTGTATTACATGGAATTTATAAAGATCGTTATCCGCGCTTCATTGCGAACACTACCGTCCAGTTTTGGCGTTCTAAGTCTTATTCACGCACTTCCATTTAGTCGGAACAAAGTCTTTATCGTCTCTACAGAAATGCATGATAGCTGAAATACTGCGCTAAGTTTTTTATAAACTGAGCTATTATAAAACTGAGATACAATTCGAATAGACTGATCTAAAATTTGAGTAAACTGAGCTAAAAATTGGAATGAACTGAGATAAAAATTCGAATGTACTGAGATACAAATTTGAATAAACTGAGAGCGCGTCTCCTTGCGTATACAGTTTTTATTTCTTCGATATTCCCACTCTTGTGACTCCGATGACCGCTCCAACTTCCCACCAAATCATTTCTGATAGGCTTATTCCATGGACCTCCCTGCGTCCTCTCGTCTCCAGTCTGTATTTCTGGCGAATTCTCCACCCAGTGCCGTTTGGAGAGGGATGTTCTTACACGAGATTTGCTCTCTGGTCTCCGGCTCCTGCCAGAACCATCCCCTTCAGTAGTTCCCTTCGGAATTCTCGTTCCTCATTGGCTGGTTGGCTTCCTCAACTTGAGTTTGACGTAGTCCACGTGGACTCGACGAGTTGCTGTCTTACGTCTGTTGCCCCATTCCTGGAATCAGTGTTAAGGCCTTGTTTCGAAATCACATCTGCTACTTTTGGTGTAGCGTGTCGAATTCCCTTATTGTTGAGACGCTGACGACTTCCTTCGATGACTTACGGGTGGCATAACATCTGTGCTCTCCACAAGCGTCACTTAATCGCCTGTCCCATTGTCTGTGCCTCAACTATTGTCTTACTAGAAGTCGCACACATAGTTTTGAACAATACTCTCACCGTTGGCTTTGTGTTTTCTCGTTACTGGACAGATGTAAGGGTAGTCTTCCTTTGTTCTAATTGTGGAGTCAAGCGTTCCCACGCATGGTCCAGTTCGTTGCAACATGTGACGTACAGCTCATTGTTCGTAAATGGTTTTTACGACGTCTTAACGGAAAGGAAAGGTTTGTTCCTTTTCGCCGCCCACCCTCGAACAAAGCTAACATGTGTCACTTTTGACGGGCTCTAATTGCTGGTGTAGTTCTCTCGCAATACCCAAAAATTCAAAAAAAAATCTCTAAATAATAATTACATTACAGTGTCCCCAAATATGCTTATGTCGTGCAGATCTAACGAAACGACAGAGTCATATTTTCGCCCTTACTCGCATACAATCACCAAGTGCGTTGACCATCTCCCATTGGAACGAGTATAGTTGACCCATATCTTCCTTCCGCCTGACCTACTGTCATTCTGAACCGTTTCCCCTTTTTTTTTCACCTGAGTGTTTAATGTATTGCTTATCAAATCTAAATACGAATCCATTTACAAAGAATATTTCCATAATTGTGGAATAAATATACACTTTAGTGCGTTCATAGATCTGTCTATACATATACATTACAGAAACAAATTGTAATTATTTTGTCTACAAGTTACCTCTTACTTGCGTATACAATATAAACTATATAAACACTGGTAGTAATTTATTGCTTATGAACACTTCTAAAATTTATATTATTACTTTCAAAATAATTCACGATTAATTTTTTAAGACATCATATACTTGGCTTACAAATATTCATCGTAATTCCTACCCTCTGGTACTTTGAATCTTAATTTTGTTAAACACACGTATAATTATGTACAACAAATTAAATCGAATTTGTATAATTCTACAATTCAAACTAACTTACTTTATATCCACTCTTTCTATGCTTAGAATATAATCTTAAGTACAATATTTAATCTTAACAATTTATTGCTGTTATTTTAATTCTGTTACGCAACTCAGTTGCTTATATCTGTCCTTCAAATCTTACCTTTTAATTTTTTTTATTACAATGCTATAACAAACATATCTGTTAATTAATTTACAATTTATACAATACATAAAATCAGACATTTTAAATTTATTACAAGTTCAAAATTTCACCTCAACTCTGAATGAATTAATTAGTAGATTGCATTCGCGCTTACTACCGTTATTCCTTTTCATCCAGGTCGGTCATTCCTCCTGTCATTCTGACGCTTAGCTCATTTCTCTTCTTGCTGTCTAATAATGAAGTACATATAGTCCTACTAGAACTGTAACCCCTCTTTCAACTTTTAGACTTTATTAAAAAAAAAAACCTTTTTTCCTTTTTTTTTCTTTCCTTAATTTTTTTTGAAAGAGGGGCCACTGGTTATTTAAAACTAGGCCAGAGCCTAGGGAAGCCAAAACTGCGCTGGGTCCAGTATGACGGGACTTGTAATTAAACTCATTGTTTAGCAACAATAACAATTTTATTTAGCTATTTCAAATAACATGCAAGTATGCTTTCATCAAATTAAATTACATGTAGACATCAGCATAATAATAATACCTCCCAAATATAAATAACTATAACATCAATCAATATGCACACATAATTACACACAAATAAATAGTTACATAAATACACATGGCGGACACATATCGATATCCACACACATATATATATACTACACACATGTTCACCTGGCAGGCAGCTCAGAGACATTTAACCATGCCACCGAAGAATAGCAGCTTCAGTATCAGTGACCTAGACCCCCATCCCAAAATACTGTAAGAGGGTAAAGTACCCAGCCTACATACCTTCATAAACCAACCATTAACCAGTCCAGTTATGACTGCTTGCAACCAAAGAAATTATCACAAAATTTCAAAATTTTAGAAGAGCTCCCCCAGATAGGACTGCGCCATGGCCAGGTCAACATGGCCGCACGGCCGTACGAAGGTATAACAGAATTTATGAATAGCAGTAAGAATCAATAGTGTACACATATTAACAACTGCACCAGTAGTACACTGGCTATGGCAGTAGAAGAACTGAATGAAATTTCACTTATATTGAATTGTTACTGAGTTAATATAATTTTTATAAAACATATATAATATGGTTTATGATTGAACCAATAGTGTGCTCATATTAACAATTTAACTAGTAGTACACTGGCTATGGCAGTAAAAGAACTGAATGAAGTTTCACTTATATTGAATTGTTACTGAGTTAATATAATTTTTTATAAAACATATATAATATGGTTTATGATTGAACCAATAGTGTGCTCATATTAACAATTTAACTAGTAGTACACTGGCTATGGCAGTAAAAGAACTGAATGAAATTTCACTTATATTGAATTGTTACTGAGTTAATATAATTTTTATAAAACATATATATAATATGGTTTATGATTGAACCAATAGTGTGCTCATATTAACAATTTAACTAGTAGTACACTGGCTATGGCAGTAAAAGAACTGAATGAAATTTCACTTATATTGAATTGTTACTGAGTTAATATAATTTTTATAAAACATATATAATATGGTTTATGATTGAACCAATAGTGTGCTCATATTAACAATTTAACTAGTAGTACACTGGCTATGGCAGTAAAAGAACTGAATGAAATTTCACTTATATTGAATTGTTACTGAGTTAATATAATTTTATAAAATATATATATAAAGACAATTTTAATTTAAAAACTTTATAACATCAGCCCCTAATAAAACACGTTTGAGTTGTTTCTACAGTGTTGGCTTGGCCACAGGCGAGGCCATGCGCACCACCAGATCCAGCAACCTAAAACATGCTATAGACCTGTACTAACGGCACCTACGGGTGACGTCCACAGGTTACAGTACCACCCCAAACCTTTAAATCTACAAAAAAAAACGAAACCCATATAGCTATGAATACCCTTAATCAATGTAAGCATAATTCACCCCCTTCAAATCAGTAAACTTAAGTCACCCACACTTTTACCTTAAAGAAAATTTCTCAGCAAAATTCGGTAGCGCATGACCCCGTCCGGGCTCACACTTACTCAGGGGGCATAAGCCTTAATAAAATATACTGACAAAATTTAAAAGCACTTATTGTCTCGCTGGACTAGTGTCCCAACAACTTTAATTGGAGAAGTTCCAGGAAGAGAATACGGTGTTCTACATTGTAGAGGCCAAAATATAGATAAATGGGTTAAATGTCACCTGTGAAATCCGGCACAAAACCTGGTGTATTGTCCATTTCTTCCTCCCGACGGCACAGACGGAGAATTACTCGTGGAATGTCATTGGTGGCAGACGTTCGGCCACCCGCTGGAGTGGATCGAGATCGTCTTAGGTCGGGAACCCTGAACAATTATATATATTGACAATTACTTAATGTTACCCAATTCACGATCCCCCTAATATTCATGACTCCAGCAAAATCACACACTACCACATGCTCAGATTAAAAGAAAATTTGCAATTTTTTAAGAAAGCACAGAAGTTACCTTCAATAGAAAATTTTAGAAGTAAAATTACTAGTATTTATGGACAGTTCGTCAACTTAATAAACCCTTATTACAATATCGAGATGAGTTGCAAACTTAAACAGGTTCATAAGACATATACAGTTCATATACCTCTACATTTAGTGCATAAAACATTCTCTTATGCCCCCCTATGATTATAAAGAAATTATTATGATATAATTAGGAAAAATACACAGCTATAATTACTTTATAAATGCTTTAGCTCAGCCAGTGTTAACTTTCAAGGCATGCATACACAGAGTTTAACTTGCACTCGCCACGTGGTGACTTTCGTATTTATATCGCATTGCATCGGCATTACTTTAAGCTAAATAACTATTCTTTTCTTAAATAATAAATAAGTTACTTTTAACAGACTTACCGAAGAGTCGCTTAGTCGATTATCTAGTCATGAAGGCTAATAGCAGAGAACGAAATCAAACTGATGGCCGCCGGGAGAAATTGGTTTCGTGTTTCGTGTTCGGCTGCCTGACGATAACTGAACTTCGTAGTCACAAGAAAAATATCTCTATCACTCCCGCCTAGAGCGCGCACGGATCGCGAACGAGACATGCAGATAACGGCTCATACTTCGCTCAAATAATTAAATCACAAACCCCCGCAATGACCGTCACATAATTAACTAGGAAAATGGCCGAGTATTCCAAAACTCGGCACACCCCCACTCCAAAAGGGCAACATGGTTGCCCCCAATTGGAACTCAGTGGTACCCTGCAGTGTACCATCCTTATATATCATACTCAAGTTGTTATCGGTTTTCCCATCAGTCATGGCTCCCAGGAGAACAGATGCTCAGAAGGAAAACGAAAGAGCAGAAGAAGACATGTAACGTGTAAGTGTGTAGCCACCGCAGTCTGACCTGATCAGGGCCAGCCTACGGCAAGAAGAGACAGCGAAGAAAAGACTAAAGAAGGTACGGGAGCTCCCTGAGCACTGGCCCCCCCCCCGAGACATGCCCAACTATGTTTGAGAAACCGACACAACCACAACAGGGCGGCAAGCCCTATAGTTACCAGAGGGACTAGCCCCAAAACGCCAAACAATAACCGTGTTTCAGAATCACCGAAGAAAAGGGGATCTGGTCTCCATGACCCAATAATCTCACTTGCATGTATATGTATACATATCCATAATCCCATACGTGTGTGTGTGTGCTCCAAGGGCTCTCTACTCTCCTTTTTTTTTTTTTTTTTTTAGGTAAGGTTAGGAAATTCGGAAGGTGGATGGTCAAGGATGATTACGGTCATAGGCTAGGACTGAAGGTAAGGACATGGCTCCCTCCGGACATAAGGACAATTGGAGGAAACCAAGGCTCGCGCAGGCAGGGGCGCATCCCTGAAGTAGACGAACCCCACCGGGACTGTGGGAAGCGTCCACCCGCTACCATCTATCGACTCCCCCCCCAGAGCACACACCTCCCCGAATAACCTCCATCCCTACCTAAATGGGGACCGGCAAGTTCCCCCCCTCTCTATCAGCCCGTACGCCCGATGTGGCAGGGCTTCAACTTCGAGACGTGAGAGACTATCTCTTTAGAAGTACCTCCCGGTTCGCCCAACCTAGCCGTCACAGGCGACGCGAACCCCAGGATGCGGTACGGCCCCGACCAGCGGTAGCACAGCTTGGCGGCTCTTTTATCGGCAGCTGAGCTGATCGGGTGGCTCTGGCAGTAGACCAAATCTCCTACCTTAAAGGGATTTGGAATACGCCCCTGATTGTACCGAGTACGGACGCGCTCGTGCGCACGAAGCAAATTCTTCCGGGCCTCTTTCCACCTATCTGCCGTTCTAATGTCCGGATTACTCGACAGAAGATCGTCTATGTTCCATAAGTTGGCCAAGGGAAGCGTAGGCGAGAAACCAAACATAACTTCAAAAGGAACGGCCTTATGGCTGTCATGCAGGGCCGTATTGAAAGCTAGCTGTAACCACTTAAGGTTCTGGTCCCAGGTGGTCTGTTGTTCCGCATGATAGGCGATGAGTGCGGACCGGAGATTCCTGTTGAATCTCTCCGCGTGGGACGGCTGTGGGTAATAGGGGGAAGTGGTTACATGTTTGATGCCATTGGCGAAGCACATTCGCCGAAAATCGCCTGAAATAAATTGTGGACCATTGTCCGAGACAATGATGGCCGGAAGACCGAAGTGCTGAAATACATGACTCTGGAGCGCGTTTATGGTCAATCGAGCAGTTGCCTGCCGTAAGGGCAGTAGCCAGGCAAACTTCGAAAAAGCATCCACACAGACAAGTAGGTAAGCATTACCTGACTTGCTACGCGGGAAGGGTCCCACGTAGTCGATGAATAGCTTCTCCATCGGTCTGCTCGCTACATCAGATGACAACAGCCCTAACTTTGTGTTTTGGGCAGGCTTGCTTAAGCCACAGAGATGACATGCCTTCACCCGAGTTGCTATGTCCCTATCCATGCCCTTCCAGATGAAGTTTTTCCTAATACTGGAAATGGTCTTCGAAATTCCCTTATGTCCACCTACCGGGGAATTGTGATAGTAGCTGAAGACCATGGGCACGAGTTTGCTAGGCAGCACTATCTTCGGGGCCCGTCCTTTCTTCTCTCTGCAACATAGGACGCCCCTGGACAAGAAGTAGGGGACCTGCACGTTACCCTCTTTTAGATTTTGGATGATCGGACCCAACTCTTCATCATTTAACTGATGGGGCAACACATCAGTAAAAGCTAAAGGAAAGCCCAGTAGAACAGAACAGGGTTGCTCCGGCTGGGCTTCGCTGGGCTGGGAGAACATACGGGACAAAGCATCTGCAACCACATTTTGAGTTCCCCGAATGTGTTGCACCTTAAATTTAAAGGATGAGATTTTAACCACCCATCGTCCAATCTTACCCAGCTGCCGGGGATGAGCGAGAAGCCAAGAGAGAGCCTGGTTGTCGGTCTCGAGCAGGAACTCAGCGTGTTCCAGAAAACGCCTGAACTTATCTAGAGCGTATACAACAGCCAAACACTCTAGCTCATACACTGAGGACTTCCGTTCTTGTTGGGTCAAAGTTCTAGAAATGAAGGCCACAGGCTGCCTAGCACCATCAACAACTTGGGACAGAACCGCCCCGAGCGCCACCGAACTCGCGTCCGTCTGTAAGATAAACTGTCTAGAGAAGTCTGGCATCCTCAGTACTGGAGGGGAAATAATGGCTTCCTTCAGAGTCTCGAAAGCCTTCTGTTGCTTTTCCCCCCATACAAATTTGGCGCCCTTCTTCCGGAGTTCATTCAGAGGTGCCGCAATCTCCGCCGCGTTTGGGATGAAACGTCGATAGAAATTGACCATCCCCACAAATCTCGCGATGCCTTTGGCATCCTTTGGTGGGGGAAAGTCCCTGATCCCCTGTGTTCGCTCAGGATCCACAGTGACACCTCTATGGGAAATCAGGTGGCCCAGAAAAGAAATTTGTGTCTGGGCAAACTTCACCTTTTCTGGATTGACAGTGAGGCCGGCACCCCTCAACCTGCACATCACCTCTTCAAGATGATCCAAATGTTCCTCGTACCCCTTGCTGTACACCAGCAAGTCATCAAGATAATTAAAAACGTACTTGAACTTGACATCGTGAAAAACGGTGTCAAGCAAACGGGTGAGTGTTTGGGCCCCTACCGCTAGACCCATAGGAACCCTAGTATACTGATAGAGGTTCCACGGAACACAGAATGCCGTGTAGGGCCTACTTTCTTTCGTCAAGGGAATCTGGTGATATGCAGAGTTGAGGTCAATGATGGTAAAATACCTCGCCTCACTGAACCAATCGAACGCGGAATGAAGGTCAGGAAGTGGGACCGAATCTACCTCGATGTTAGCGTTCAGCTTGCGGTAGTCGATGACCATCCTGTGCTTACCTCCAGGCTTGGGCACTAGGAACGCTGGACTGGCATAACTGGACTGAGAAGGTTCAATCACCCCTTGATCTAATAATTCTTGAACCTTCTCCCTCAAGATGCTCATCTTCGGAGGGGCAAACTTATAAGGGTGGGAGCGCACCACCTTGGAGTCCGTTAGGCGGATCTTATACTCCAAGAGATGTGTGAGCACAAGGGCCGGAGTTAATACAGTGGGGAAACGCTCACACAACTGATCTAAAGCGGACCGCTGGGACTGGGAGAGGTGGTCTCTAGATGTGTCGGGGCACTTAACCTCTTGGATATCTTGCCTGGTCCCCTGATATCCAAGGAAAGGGATTACAACTCCCTGATTAAATTTAAAATAGCATTGGTGCTCTTGGATGTCAATAACGAGACCACTTTTGCAGATGAAATCGGCACCAATAATGCATTCAACTCCCAGAGCAGGAGAAACCAGAAAGCTCCACACCCAAGAAAATCCCTCGATTTTGAACTTGAAAGAAACTACCCGGGAAATGGGCAGAATTTCCTGGGATGCCGTCCAGCACACTACGGAAGACTGTTCCGACCTTTTAATTAAACCCTGTCGTTCAAGGTCCTCGCACACTTTGGATGAAATGATAGATCTTGCTGATCCGGAGTCAACTAATGCTCTGAGTTGACTCTTTTTCAACTCCAACAGCAAGAAGGGGCATACAGAAGTGGTTCTAGAGATGGTTTGGAGGACCTTGCTGCCTAAAGACTTGGGACCTACAACTGGCCTGGAGGCGCGTACCTTAGAAGACCCGCGACAGGTAGGGGAAGACCTCCGACATATCTTCCCCTCATTGACCCTTTTCTGAATGACCTTGGGCGCCTTGGGGAGGGACGTTGGACTCGACCCAACCCCAGTACAAAATCGTCTGACGTGGCCCAACCTACCACACTTAAAACAAGTCACATTAAGCGAACGACGGCGCCTCTCGCTACAAGAGTTTATAATTCTATTTTCATTACCGCATGAGGATGGAACGATTCGCCCCCCATGCCTCTCGTGTCTTAACTTATCATGGGTCACGGGACTCGTCAATCCCCTGGACCGTTCTAGAAAACACACATAGCCGTTCGAGATCCGCAAAACAACGTGGACGGTCCGCGAACACCAAACGGGATCTCTCTTGGGGCGTCACCCCTTCTAAAATTCTTCCAACGACATCCTTCTCGGGCAACCCTAACCTCAAAACCCGAGCACATTTACGGATATCCTGCACAAAATCCCCCAACGCCTCTCCGTTGGCCTGTGCACGATAGAACCGGCTAAGTTTCAGATGCTCACGTTGCCGACGGGGTATGAAAGAGTCCAACACCTCCCCATGGAGAGAGTCGATACTGCCACCACGACGCAGAGTGCGGGTGACCAGCTCAGCCAATGAACCCCGGCAATATGGATACATAACAGACAAGAGGACCTCCTCGGGCAGCCCCGGAAACTCCGCCAACTGCAGGACGATGTCCAGGAAAACCAACAATTTGCCCACATCTTGTCCATCTACCACCGGAAGTCTCTGGAGAATGCCGGAAATAGGGTTGGGTAGTTTCTGGTAACCTACCCCCGCCAGAATCACAATTCAAAACCCACAACAACAAACATAATTCCGACGAAACACCTAACACAAAAACATGACTTACAACACATATTAACAAGAATCGGAAAAACTCAAGTACTGTCCTTCCTTTGAGTAGACCCCCGGGTTTCCTAGCGCTGCGAAAACTCAATCCACTCCAGAACCAACTCCCCGTCAGCCGCCAGACTCAAAGAAGAAACGACATCAGACACTAACACTAACATACAATCCACACCACCGAACAACTACCACAACATATAACAATTCAACAAGACATTTATTATAACTTCCATGACTAAGTCGGGTCAATGACAGTACCGACTTCCGGTCAGGCCATACCGCATCCAGTTAACCTCTCGCGCTATTACTTCATAACACTTTATATAACAGGCAGCCATTCCCCCGGCAACACACCCGCGCTCTCCGGTAAGGTCCAATCTCAACAATAATAAAACTCCCAACTAAAACGCATGCCACGTGGCGGCACCAGGTTTACAATTGAAATCCCATAGCATCTACCAATTATTTTCATTTTCAAATATTGCTGATGTTTGATGTTCTTCCAAACTATTTCCGAGCTTGCAAGCCCCGTCACACCACAGGACCCAAGGGTTCGACCAAAGAATCAACCACGCTCTGCTACCATTTGTAACCCCTCTTTCAACTTTTAGACTTTATTAAAAAAAAACCCTTTTTTCCTTTTTTTTCTTTCCTTAATTTTTTTTGAAAGAGGGGCCACTGGTTATTTAAAACTAGGCCAGAGCCTAGGGAAGCCAAAACTGCGCTGGGTCCAGTATGACGGGACTTGCAATTAAACTCATTGTTTAGCAACAATAACAATTTTATTTAGCTATTTCAAATAACATGCAAGTATGCTTTCATCAAATTAAATTACATGTAGACATCAGCATAATAATAATACCTCCCAAATATAAATAACTATAACATCAATCAATATGCACACATAATTACACACAAATAAATAGTTACATAAATACACATGGCGGACACATATCGATATCCACACACATATATATATACTACACACATGTTCACCTGGCAGGCAGCTCAGAGACATTTAACCATGCCACCGAAGAACAGCAGCTTCAGTATCAGTGACCTAGACCCCCATCCCAAAATACTGTAAGAGGGTAAAGTACCCAGCCTACATACCTTCATAAACCAACCATTAACCAGTCCAGTTATGACTGCTTGCAACCAAAGAAATTATCACAAAATTTCAAAATTTTAGAAGAGCTCCCCCAGATAGGACTGCGCCATGGCCAGGTCAACATGGCCGCACGGCCGTACGAAGGTATAACAGAATTTATGAATAGCAGTAAGAATCAATAGTGTACACATATTAACAACTGCACCAGTAGTACACTGGCTATGGCAGTAGAAGAACTGAATGAAATTTCACTTATATTGAATTGTTACTGAGTTAATATAATTTTTATAAAACATATATAATATGGTTTATGATTGAACCAATAGTGTGCTCATATTAACAATTTAACTAGTAGTACACTGGCTATGGCAGTAAAAGAACTGAATGAAGTTTCACTTATATTGAATTGTTACTGAGTTAATATAATTTTTTATAAAACATATATAATATGGTTTATGATTGAACCAATAGTGTGCTCATATTAACAATTTAACTAGTAGTACACTGGCTATGGCAGTAAAAGAACTGAATGAAATTTCACTTATATTGAATTGTTACTGAGTTAATATAATTTTTATAAAACATATATATAATATGGTTTATGATTGAACCAATAGTGTGCTCATATTAACAATTTAACTAGTAGTACACTGGCTATGGCAGTAAAAGAACTAAATGAAATTTCACTTATATTGAATTGTTACTGAGTTAATATAATTTTTATAAAACATATATAATATGGTTTATGATTGAACCAATAGTGTGCTCATATTAACAATTTAACTAGTAGTACACTGGCTATGGCAGTAAAAGAACTGAATGAAATTTCACTTATATTGAATTGTTACTGAGTTAATATAATTTTATAAAATATATATATAAAGACAATTTTAATTTAAAAACTTTATAACATCAGCCCCTAATAAAACACGTTTGAGTTGTTTCTACAGTGTTGGCTTGGCCACAGGCGAGGCCATGCGCACCACCAGATCCAGCAACCTAAAACATGCTATAGACCTGTACTAACGGCACCTACGGGTGACGTCCACAGGTTACAGCACCACCCCAAACCTTTAAATCTACAAAAAAAACGAAACCCATATAGCTATGAATACCCTTAATCAATGTAAGCATAATTCACCCCCTTCAAATCAGTAAACTTAAGTCACCCACACTTTTACCCTTAAAGAAAATTTCTCAGCAAAATTCGGTAGCGCATGACCCCGTCCGGGCTCACACTTACTCAGGGGGCATAAGCCTTAATAAAATATACTGACAAAATTTAAAAGCACTTATTGTCTCGCTGGACTAGTGTCCGAACAACTTTAATTGGAGAAGTTCCAGGAAGAGAATACGGTGTTCTACATTGTAGAGGCCAAAATATAGATAAATGGGTTAAATGTCACCTGTGAAATCCGGCACAAAACCTGGTGTATTGTCCATTTCTTCCTCCCGACGGCACAGACGGAGAATTACTCGTGGAATGTCATTGGTGGCCGACGTTCGGCCACCCGCTGGAGTGGATCGAGATCGTCTTAGGTCGGGAACCCTGAACAATTATATATATTGACAATTACTTAATGTTACCCAATTCACGATCCCCCTAATATTCATGACTCCAGCAAAATCACACACTACCACATGCTCAGATTAAAAGAAAATTTGCAATTTTTTAAGAAAGCACAGAAGTTACCTTCAGTAGAAAATTTTAGAATTAAAATTACTAGTATTTATGGACAGTTCGTCAACTTAATAAACCCTTATTACAATATCGAGATGAGTTCCAAACTTAAACAGGTTCATAAGACATATACATTTCATATACCTCTACATTTAGTGCATAAAACATTCTCTTATGCCCCCCTATGATTATAAAGAAATTATTATGATATAATTAGGAAAAATACACAGCTATAATTACTTTATAAATGCTTTAGCTCAGCCAGTGTTAACTTTCAAGACATGCATACACAGAGTTTAACTTGCACTCGCCACGTGGTGACTTTCGTATTTATATCGCATTGCATCGGCATTACTTTAAGCTAAATAACTATTCTTTTCTTAAATAATAAATAAGTTACTTTTAACAGACTTACCGAAGAGTCGCTTAGTCGATTATCTAGTCATGAAGGCTAATAGCAGAGAACGAAATCAAACTGATGGTTCGCAATCAAGCATCTTGCCCGTTCACTCTTTTGCGGCGCCTAGATTGTTTTCAAGTTCATTAGGCGATTATTCACACTGCTATTACTTGACTTAACTACGAAACAGTGTAGTATCACTGCTTTTATGTAATGGTTCAAGAATGTCACTGCAAAATGTTAGTACCTTTATGACGGTGTATTACATGGAATTTATAAAGATGGTTATCCACGCTTCATCGCGAACACTACCGTCCCGTTTTGGCGTTCTAAGTCTTATTCACGCACTTCCATTTAGTCGGAACAAAGTCTTTATCATCTCTACAGAAGTACGTGATAACTGAAATACTGCGCTAAGTTTTTATAAACTGAGCTATTATAAAACTGAGATACAATTCGAATAGACTGATCTAAAATTTGAGTAAACTGAGTTAAAAATTGGAATGAACTGAGATAAAAATTCAAATGTACTGAGATAGAAATTTGAATAAACTGAGAGCGCGTCTCCTTGCGTATACAGTTTTTATTTCTTTCGATATTCCCACTCTTGTGACTCTGATGATCGCTCAACTTCCCACCAAATCATTTCTGATAGGCTTATTCCATGGACCTCCCTGTGTCCTCTCGTCTCCAGTCTGTATTTCTGGCGAATTCTCCACCCAGTGCCATTTGGAGAGGGATGTTCTTACACGAGATTTGCTCTCTGGTCTCCGGCTCCTGCCAGAACCATCCCTTTCAGTAGTTCCCTTCGGAATTCTCGTTCCTCATTGGCTGGTTGGCTTTCTCAACTTGAGTTTGACGCAGTCCACGTGGACTCGACGAGTCGCTGTCTTACGTCCGTTGCCCCGTTCCTGGAATCAGTGTTAAGGCCTTGTTTCAAAATCACATCTGCTACTTTTGGTGTAGCGTGTCGAATTCCCTTATTGTTGAGATGCTGACGACTTCCTTCGATGACTTACGGGTGGCATAACATCTGTGCTCTCCACAAGCGTCACTTAGTCGCCTGTCCCATTGTCTATGCCTCAACTATTGTCTTACTAGAAGTCGCACACATGGTTTTGAACAATACTCTCACCGTTGGCTTTGTGTTTTTCTCGTTACTGGACAGATGTAAGGGTAGTCTTCCTTTGTTCTAATTGTGGAGTCAAGCGTTCCCACGCATGGTCCAGTTCGTTGCAACATGTGACGTACAGCTCATTGTTCGTAAATGGTTTTTACGACGTCTTCACGGAAAGGAAAGGTTTGTTCCTTTTCGCCGCCCACCCTCGAACAAAGCTAACATGTGTCACTTTTGACGGGCTCTAATTGCTGGTGTACTTCTCTCGCAATACCCAAAAATTCAAAAAAAAATCTCGAATTAATAATCACATTACAGTGTCCCCAAATATGATTATGTCGTGCAGATCTAACGAAACGACAGAGTCATATTTTCGCCCTTACTCGCGTACAATCACCAAGTGCGTTGACCATCTCCCATTGGAACGAGTATAGTTGACCCATATCTTCCTTCCGCCTGACCTACTGTCATTCTGAACCGTTTCCCCTTTTTTTTCACCTGAGTGTTTAATTTATTGCTTATCAAATCTAAATACGAATCCATTTACAAAGAATATTTCCATAATTGTGGAATGAATATACACTTTAGTGCGTTCATAGATCTGTCTATACATATACATTACAGAAACAAATTGTAATTATTTTGTCTACAAGTTACCTCTTACTTGCGTATACAATATAAACTACATAAACACTGTTAGTAATTTATTGCTTATGAACACTTCTAAAATTTATATTATTACTTTCAAAATAATTCACGATTAATTTTTTAAGACATCATATACTTGGCTTACAAATATTCATCGTAATTCCTACCCTCTGGTACTTTGAATCTTAATTTTGTTAAACACACGTATAATTATGTACAACAAATTAAATCGAATTTGTATAATTCTACAATTCAAACTAACTTACTTTATATCCACTCTTTCTATGCTTAGAATATAATCTTAAGTAAATATTTAATCTTAACAATTTATTGCTGTTATTTTAATTCTGTTACGCAACTCAGTTGCTTATATCTGTCCTTCAAATCTTACCTTTTAATTTTTTTTATTACAATGCTATAACAAACATATCTGTTAATTAATTTACAATTTATACAATACATAAAATCAGACATTTTAAATTTATTACAAGTTCAAAATTTCACCTCAACTCTGAATGAATTAATTAGTAGATTGCATTCGCGCTTACTACCGTTATTCCTTTTCATCCAGGTCGGTCATTCCTCCTGTCATTCTGACGCTTAGCTCATTTCTCTTCTTGCTGTCTAATAATGAAGTACATATAGTCCTACTAGAACAATGTCTCACATGACGAGTATTCTTACTGACTACAAATCTACCTGTTGACATCAACCTCAAGTTAGTCTCCGTTGTTACTGTCGACCCTCGCCAGCTGAGTTTTTGTCACTTCACACCTCCCTCTCTGTTTATTTATTACCTCACATGATTTTCAACCTTACTCCTTACTTATTCGCTTCTCAACAAACGCTTTCACTTCGCATGTATGCTAATGCCGTGTTTCGCCATAGTTACTCTTCCCTTACGTAATACGGTTTCAATAATCTTACATTGAACTTACCGCGTGTTTTATTTTCGTCGCAGCTATCAACCAATACATATGTAGATTCACCTACAACATCTTTAATCCTAAAAGGTCCTGTGTACAATTCACAAAACTTTTCGATTCTCCTTTGTATCGCATCGGATTGGTAATGTGTCCGTACTAATACCAAGTCTCCTGTTAGAAATTTTGTCACTTTGCTTGCTTCGTTTACACGTTTTGCGTGTCGCTCTCGTTTTTGTTTGATCCTTACGAATATCTGGTGGCTATCCACTGTCTCTTCTTTCGTTTTGCAGTTTCCCTTTATGAATTTCTCCCACACGCGATTTGGCTTTCTTCCGTGGTGTGCTTCATACGGCGTAACTTCTATTGTCTCATGGTAGACTTCGTTAATGCAACATTCTATAGTATTTATGAATTTAGACCATTTCTATACAGTTTATCATTAATACACTTATAAAACATACATAACTCATTTTTACTATCCGTCGTCAAATCCTTCATTATCTGTTGTAACTTCTTATCTTCCAACTGGTACGTCTCATTTTAATCTCGTACATCAATATTCATATCTATTTATTTTCCTCGGTTAATGTATTTTCACACAACCAATATAGTTTAATGTATTTTACTCAATATTATCTAATTTCATTATTAAATTTTCAGACATTCTTAAAATAATCTTCCTTACTACATTTCATTCATTCACTCTTAAATTCTTATTTGTGGAGACATAGTTGTATGTCTTGTCGACCTAGTGCCGTTACCTCGCATGCATTTCTGTTTGTAAACAGTATAGGCATTGACCTTTGTTGGCTTCGTCACACACTTACCCCACAGCTGGTCACTTCTCTCTGCAACGCTGGTACAAAGCGTCCTACACTTCACACTTCCAAGATTTATGACCTTTCGCTGTCTCTTTCTATGAAAGTGAGTGAAAAATGTGTCACACCGTCCCTTCTGACAACCTTTCTCGGGCGTGCACGCGTTGAACTGCTTATGCCTCTTCTTCCAAATTCTCTTACAATTACGTTCTGTGACTTTCACTTTTCTATCCGTGTGTTCACGTACTAATATTTTGTTTTCTAGATTCCTAAGAAATCTCACCTCGAGCGCTTGGACTCTTCTTTCCGTACTATTATGACTTTTTACAATATTCTTGAATCGTCCAGTAAATTTCATTCTTTTCTTCTTTCTCATAACATTCCTTGTCCAGGACGAGTATGCATACGGACCTGGTAAGCCCTTCCGTTTCACTTCATCCATGGCTTGCTTAAATTTGTGTTCAGTCTCATCACATGCGGTGTTCATATTAATATTGAACTTCCTTTTCATGCCTTTCACCAATGCAGTTCGACTACTTAGTCGATGTATGCCTGTTCCACAAGCTGGATACTTCACCGTTGGTCTCACTGATGTAGCATCTATCCTTGTGTTGCTTAGTTTGTGCTTTTTGTGTGTTCCACTTTATGGTATTACACTTTCATTATCTCTATCCACATCATGATAATCATCTTCTGACATCATCAGATGCAAAGAAACTAAATCATTCTTGGTCTGTCTGTTTCTTAGGTTGCTACTGACCTTTACATTAGATCCCACAGTTGATAATTTCTTAGTAACTGACACGTCTGTGAAATCAACAATGTTATCAGTTTCTCTTGCTTCCCGTACCTCCTTCACCTGTTTCCTGAGTTCATTTTCCAACTCTTTTATTTCACCTTCACTCTTCTTTTGTAGATCGCTGGGTTTCTCCTCCCACTTCTTAGCGTAATCCTTTAAATGTAGTCTTATTTTGTTGATCTGTTCTTCATTGTGCCGTTTTAATTCTTCACGCGTCTTGTCTTGCGCTTCTTGCTCAGTTCTTCCCGCATCTGTTGCAGATCATTCTTTTGCTGTTGCAACTTCTCGGTCATTAATTTATTTTGTTCATTCTTTTGTTGATCTGACTTCTCGGTCAGCTTCTCAAGTAGCATTTGCAGATTCATTTCGCTGGGTTGGTACACCTGTCCCCCCCCGCCCTTATCTCAGATTCACACACGCTGACGTCGTCGCTGGGCGTCGCATTCTTCTCCCGTCCTTCTACGTTTAATTCGTTATTAATATCGAATTCTTGACTTTCGGAGTTATTAGTCGCCATTTTTGCTCGACTCCGTGTAATCATTCAGAGTTCTTTTCAGTTTTACAAGTATTTGTTTTATTCTAATGCTTATATTACTCTTTATCAAACTACTAGCTATTCTAGTTTACCACTGCCTGCACTTAACCAGCTCGTTTAACAAGGATTAACCCCATTAATCAGCCCCACGTTGGGCGCCATATACGACGTTATTAATTATGCAAATTTATTGCATGGGTAATTAACTTTGTGTTTATGTCTATATTTATGAAAGTACTACCTGTACGAACTTTGTTGTATATCTTTACTTTAAATAGCCCCGCGTTGTTGGAGCGCCATATACGGTGTTATTAATTATGCAAATTTATTGCGTAATTAATTAATTCAATTATAAACTTATTTTGTGTTTATGAAGGTGATATCGATACGAAATTTGTTGTATCTTTAGAGTTAATGATGTGTTGATTTTATTGCTTTCATATATATATACTGTTATTTTATTGTATTAATTTTATTGCATAAATTAATTGAATTATCCCTTTAATTAGGTCGTGATCAAAGTGTATCTAACTCCAAGTTTGGATGGTCATATACAATATTATTAATGCCATGCGTAGGGCTGCCATATACAATGTTAACAAATTTATTCCTTTAAATAGTTACATGAATTAAGTTAGAGCCAATTTATAATTCACAATCAAACTTGTTACACATGAAATTACTTCTGACTTTAACTGTCTACTAAGCTTCTAGTCTGTGTATCTTTGTAAGTAATTTTAATTGATAATTATGTTAAATTGAATCATGAATTATAGATTTTGTTTAGTGAAAAGTTAAGTTGTGAGTCAGGTCTTACACAAATCAATAGAATTCGAACGAATCCATTCTAAATTACGTTTATTAAAATCGTATCTCATCCTTATTCATGTCATAACATAATCATATAATAAGAGCACTTACAAATCTTCTAAAAGACAATAAAGTTCTATACCACATTTAAATAATTAAAAGAACAAATTTAAATAATTAAGTGAACAATCAAATATAAGCACTTCTTCGTACGTAATGATGTTACTAGCTACTAATGTGGCGTGCTCATAATTTGTATTAAGTAGTTTTATTTCAAAACACATAAACATTTCTATGCTTGAAATAATTATATACTAATAATACACATATTAAACATATACATAGTTAAAATCCTGTTCCTGCAACAGACACATCAAAACACATACATAGTTACAATAAATATATATTAACGAGAATACATGTACAATATTCTACAACATAATAATCCCTACCTATGGATTCGTATCTATCTGACTCATATTTATAAAATTTCTCAGGTGGTTTGGTCCTAAGTGTCAGGTCAGTGGTATTTGGTAAATTAATAATTATAATAAGAGAATAATTTTGTACGTTACTCGTTCTGCCGTGATGTATCGCTCCCATGGTGTATCCATGCGGGTCCCTGATATTTGTTCTTGCGCCTTTCCTGGTCTTCTGCCAATTTATTGTAGAATCTGATTCGATTGAATTTGTATTCTTGACTCCTGGGGAACTCTATTATGTCTTGTATTTCTCTCGGAGGCGGTTTTTCATACATTGCCGTGTATGGCGTGGTACCTATAGCGGGGTGATATGACAAATTAAGGAATTCTTCAGTAGCTAATAAATATTCTTGCCACTTATTTTGTTGGTTATAGCAATAAGTCCGTAATATTCTTCCGACTTCTCGCAGTACCCTCTCCGCTGGATTGCTGCTGGGGTGGTAGACAGATGTCTTGTAAGTCTTAATGCCCAACGTATTCAGAGTGTTTCTCCACCTCCAACCCTTAAATTGCGTTCCATGGTCTGTGATTATGGATGTCGGGCTTCCTACCTCTGGAATGTAATGATTTGTTATTATTCCTAGAGTCTTCAGAGTGGTGGCTCTGTTCACAGGGTATAGTTTTGTGAATTTTGTAAAATGATCCATCATAATAATAATATACTTGTATCGATGGCGTCCGCCACTGCGGGGAAATGGACCACATATGTCCAGAAAGACCTTTTCCAGTTTGGCTTGTGAGGTAATTGGTATCATCATACCCTCCTTTCTCTCATTGTTGGTTTTCACCAATTGACATATCAGACAGGTTTTGAGGTAGTTTCTCGTTTTTCTATTGATACTTTTTATATGACAATTCTCTTCTATTGCCTTGATCACCTTCATGGCTCCCATGTGACCGTATCGTAGATGATAGTCCAGGATGATATCCCTTTCGATTGTAGTAGGGATCATGATCTTCCATATCTCTTCATCGAGGGATGTCTTGATGAATAAAATTCCATTATGTATACAATAAAATTTGTTTATTGTGTCATCTTGGTTGGAGAGACGAAGTTTAATATGGTTTAACTTCGGATCGGACTGCTGGTGTTTGCTGATGTCCTGCACTATCTTCTCTAAATCGGATCTGTCCTTAATAATATTATAGATTTTCAAAATGCTCTCCTTTTCGCCTTCGAACGTTTGTTCTTCCAGATTCACTCTCGACAATATGTCGGCTACTACATTTTTACTTCCAGGAACATACTCCCATTGTATATCGTATTCCTGCAGGGCGAGTACCCATCTGGTCAATCTACCATGGCTTAACTTGCATCTTCTCAGAAATGATATTGATTTGTGATCTGTTCGAACGGTCACTGGATATCCGAGGATATACGTCCGAAACTTCCCGCAGGCAAAGACTACACTTAGCAGTTCTTTTTCCGTCACATTATAGTTCTTTTCACACTGGTTAAGGGTTCTGCTAGCAAAGCTCACTACTAGATGGTTTCCACCTTCATCTTCTTGGTACAGTGTTGATCCCAAGCTAATGTTACTAGCGTCACAGTTTAGAAAGAAGGGTCGGTTAAAATCTGGATGGTTGAGCATTACTGCATCTAAGAACTTCTCCTTAATTGATTTGAAGGTTTCGTCTTGTTCTTGACCCCATCGCCATTTATTCTTGGACGATAACTGGTACTGAAACTGGGCTGTTAGTTCGGAATAATTATTCTGGAACTTCCTATAATAGTTACACAGGCCCAAAAATGATTGTAGTTGCCTTCTGTTTTTTGGTGTAGGGAATCGTTGTATGGCGTCTACCTTTTCTGTTGATGGTGTTATTCCTTGACTGTTTAGCTGGAAACCCAGGAATTGTACTTCTTTAGCTATAAGCTTGGACTTGTCTAGTTTAAGGGTGACATTATTTTCAGCAAGCTTCTTCAAGACATACTCCACACGGTAACAGTGTTCGACCCAGTTGGTTGATGTTATTAGGAGATCATCAACATAGACAGTCGTGAATTGGAGCGCTTCTGGTCCTAGTATATGATCCATACAGGCGACAAAAACAGCTACTGAATTCACCAACCCGAAGGGCAACCTCTTAAACTGATAATTGCGCCCTTCGAAGATGAACGCCATGTATTGCCGGCTTGCTGGGTGCAACTCCACTTGCCAATAGCCGCATACGGTATCCCAAGTGGTAATAAATCGTGTTCCGTGGAACCTCTTCAAAATCTCATCAATTTCGCCAGGTGAGGTACGATCGTTAATTATCATTTTATTTATCTCACGTGCGTCAAGGCAAAGCCTTACCTTCCCATTTTTCTTTTGTATGGCCACAATTGGGCTAGTGTATGGCGATTGACTGCTCTCGATGATATCTCTACTGATCATATTCTGGATCTCTGTGCGTACGGCTTCTTTCAAAGATTGTGCTATTGGATACGACTTTCGGTTAAATTCTACCGGTTCTCTGAATCGTATGGAACATTGGTAGTTCCGGATCTTTCCAGGTTCGTCCGAAAATACAGCTCGATATTTTTCATATATTTCGACCAATTGATTCAGCTGGTTTTCCTTTAATTGCTCGTTAGTATTGTGGCACTGGAAGTTACGTATCTCCTGAATCTTTTGTTGCCATAGGTCTTCCTCCGAATCCTGATGTACTGGCTTGTTGTTTGTTGAGTAGTTGGACAAGTAATTCACCTTATTTTGGTGGTCGAGAAGTTGTCTGGAGTCTAACGTCTTGTTATTAGTTAAATTGGCTACCCAGGTCGAACCTTCAGCAAAGAGTGATACCTTTCCTCGGCACAAGTCGATAACTGCTGAGTTTCTGCGCAATATGTCACATCCTATCATGATGTTGAAAGGTAGTCCGGCTGCAACAAGAAATATCATATCCACACTAATGCCCTGACTGTTGACACTTAGGGATACCTGCTTTCTTATGGTCTTGTTCTGTCGGCCGGTAGCTCCTACAAGTACAATATTATTAATAGGTAGTACCGGTAAGTTTTTGTGGCATTCCTGCTGTATCCGGTCCAACTCATTTCGATTTATTATGGAGACATTGGCTCCAGTGTCTATCATTATAGGAACAGAAATACCCTCAATTTCTGCAATTATGTATATTATTTCATTATCATTATTATTAATATTAATCTCGCTTTCTTCTAGTAGGTCCTTACGGATATCTTTCAAATAATTGCTGTATATTATGGTAAAATTTTTTCTGTTTTTCTTCGAATTCATTCCTTCTTGGTTAAACCCAGCAGATTGGAGCAGTAAAGGGTTATTGGAGTTTATTACTGCCTCCGTTCGTTTAAATGTTCCGCATCATTACGGATTAGACCGTTGGAAGCATCAGCTTGGAGTCCTGAGACTGCTTCGTTTGGTTCAGCACGATCGTCCTGTTGGGCTTCTGTTACAGGTAGTCTTCGCTGATTGTCCAGGCTGGAACTACGTCTGGGCTCGTACTCTCTGTACCGATTACTTCCCTGACTTCCTTGAAAGGTCTCGTACTCGTAGTATCGGCTCCTTCGTTGCGGCTGGTACCTCATCTGTCCACTGCCTTCCGCTCTGATGTAGTTAATATTGGGTCGATATGTCCTGTAAATATTTCTTATTACCTCCATTCGGGTAATTCCGGTTATAATTACCATGATAATTGTTATTAGAAAGGTTGGGGTTCCTCTGACCATTTGGAACATAGTTACGATTATTATTATAATAACCGTTGTTATTTTGTGGACGGTTATTATTATTATTATTATTATTATTATTATTATTATTATTATTATTGTTGTGGCTGTTGTCATTATTATTAATGCGAGGAATATTATTATTATTATTATTATTATTGTTGTTAAATCTAGGTAAATTATTGTTATTTCGGGTGTTATAATTGTATTCGGCATTATTCCGATTTGCGGAATTATAATTATTATTGTTACCCACATTCTGCCGATTATTATTATTATTCAAATTATTGTTGTTACTTCTTGGTTCCGGCTTTTCATATCTCCTGCGACTTTGACGGTAATAGTCTTCATGCTCATACATTTCTAAAAGCTCGGTCATGACTTGCACAGTCTTTATTTGACTGTTTCTTCTGGCCCTTATAATATCCTCCTCATAATGGTATGAGAGTTTGCTGACCAGGCATTCTTCCGGTATTCTGGGCTCTAGATGTTTGGCCACGCACACCTTTCCCAAAAAGTACGCCGTTAAAGTCTGGTTTCCATACGGGTTGTATTTTCCATGACAGATCCCGTCTCTGGCGATATTTTGTGTTGATTCAGACCAATATTTGGCTTTGAATAGCCTTCTGAATTGTTGATAGTCGGTCACTTCGTCTCTTATCGCCATCCACCAATTATCTGCTATCTCCTTGAACGATTCGTCAAGCACCTCTTTATTCTCCCTCCAGCGATTACCTCTGTGTTTGGTGAAGTACTCTTCGATTCTGGCTAGGAACTCCATTGGTTTGTTTTTATAAAACCTGAAGTTAATTCCTTCACGATTCTCACTGTTGGGACAACTGGTAATGCTTGTCGGTCGACTATGGAATAGGTCTATATCTGTCTGGTTCTGTCGCACCTGACTGTTGATACTGGTCACAGTAGCTTCAATGCCGTCACATTTTTCTGTGAATCGGTCCTGCACTCGCTCCCAGTCTTCCCGTGTTTCCTTTAGTCTTTCCTCCAACGTCTTCCTAGTCGTTTCTTCAATGTTGTTAACCTTCGTATTTATTTCTGTCTTGATACTCTGTACTTCTCGTTCGGTTTGACTCCATCTTTCGTCAGCTCTTGTAACCCTTTGTTCGATTACCGTTATTTCTTCTTCTATCTTCTTGCTGATTGTTTCGTTGTTTTCAGCTATTTTCTGGCTCAATTCTTCCTTCAATATTTCCATTCTTCCGTCTAACCGGTTCATGTTCTCTTGGTTCGTCTCCTTCAATTCTTCTCTCAATTGCTTTCCATTTTCTGATTCGTTTCTTCCATCCTCTTGTTGGTTTCTTCCAGTTTTTGGCTTATCTGGGTTAATTCCTCTTTCGACTGTTTATTGTCAGTCTTTATTTCCTCCATTTTCTCCTCAATTTTCTGAATATTTTCTTCCATCTTCTCTTCTATCTTCTTACTGTTTGCTTCCATCTTCTCCTCCATCTTCTTGCTAGTATCTCCAATTTTATTGCCCAACTCTTCCTTCAATCGTTGGTTATCATTCTTCATTTCCTCCTCCATCTTCTTACTATTCTCCTCCATCTTCTTACCATTCTCCTCCATCTTCTTACCATTTTCTTCCATTTTCTCCTCTATCTTCTTACTGTTTTCTCTTAATTCCTCCTTCGTTGTTTTAAATTCTCTGAGTAACATCTCCATCATTTGATCAAATTTTGTATCTTCCTTTGCGGTGGATTTCTCCGGCTGTTCCTTCTGTGGTGCAGGCTTATTTGGTTCTGCTGGCGGTAACATTGACTCCACATCTTCCACTGGTGTCGCCTCTTTATCTTCCATGTCTACCTCCTGCTCGGCCTCCATAGCCCTTTTCCTTGATGTAGCTCTCCTGTGCATCTCGCTCCCTCTTCCGACCTATTGACCGCTGCCAAGCTAAAAATAGGAAATTGGACAATCGTCCTTATTTTACAACTCTATTACCTCCTATTTAAAGCCCCTTAAGTTGGGCGCCAATTTGTAATATAATTACAAATTTTTAAATAAATAAAAATAAAAAGATATAGATATGTGTTATGTGTTGATTTGCCCTGACTGTAAGCCCCACTGTTTGGTTTAGTCAATTTGTAATATAATTTCAAATATAATAATAAATAAAATATAAAGATATAGATAATAAGAATTGTGTAAATATTTTTTTTTTCTGATATTGAGTTCTGGTTTAATTATTTAATTTAATTAATTAATACTTAATTAATTAATTGAGTGTGTAATTTCCTTAGATATCTATTCTATCACTGTAAATTATTTTTTGTTTTTAAAAAAAATAATAGTAACATTAATTATAGAAATAAAAACAATTCTGGTAACTGAGTAATGATTTGCGTTTATTAACATTCAAAATTATGCGCCAGTCAAACTGCGCATGACCAAGGCATTGGCTATTATTTGCTCCAGTCGGTAGCGAAAAAATCAACAAATATATTTTTACAAGGTTAAATTTGTGGTTCTTTTAACGAGTCGAAATGGTCAGAGGGCAAGGAACAAGATACATTCTTAACAAGTATTCTTAAACTAAATGGTAATAGCTGAAATAGAACAAAATTATTATTGCAATTGTCAATTAGAAAAAAATGAATTTCGAACCAAGTCGAAGAAATGACGTCACTCCTTTCAAGCTGGCATTGCACCGTGCTGGTGAGAAATCCAGTATGGCCGACGTCTCCTCGATTTTAACTGCGATGCTGTTGGCATTGGCTGAGCTTCTCCCGCAGAAATAAAACGATATTCCCTTTTCTGCGAAGTGGTGTTGGTCCAGGAATATAGTGTAGAGTGTCCTCTCGTCTTCTGCGATGTCGTTTTCGTGATGGGTTTCTTGTGAAGTGTCCGGTGTTCAAATATGTGTATTGGTGTTCTGTGAATCTTGTCCCAAAATTGTTCAAAATGGCTGTTGATTTCTTGTGTTGAGTTTTATGGTGTTATTACTGTGTTTTGGAAATTGGTGAAGTGTTAGAAATTGATAGTTAAGGTTATTTTCACTTTTTAGATCATCTCCGTTACACGCCGCATAACCACACTTGGTTTTACACAAATTATTCGGTTTTCAGTACTCTGCTAACACATTTCCAACTATTCGGCTTCACGATTAACAATAAACTAATAGACGCAACGTCGTCGTTTTAGGGTAATTTGTGCTATGTCTTTTTCCTCTTTATATTGTTTAACTATAAAAATATCTGTCTAAGACTTGGTTCACCATCTAAATATACATAATAAGTTTTCTTATTTTTTACTGTATTTCAAATATTTCTTAATTTTACATAAATCTAACTACTCAGTAATATTGATTAGTTAATTTTACATCTTTTGATATATAGCTGGGTTTGTTTCAAGCTCATTTAAGCCCAAAAATTACAATTTTATATAATGATTGTATGCCTCATATTTTGTACAAATTCAGTGTTTTAATGGTTTTTATTTGTTTTTTCTTATAATATTTCCATGGAATATACTTAATAACTCCATGATTACTTTGTTGTTAATAATTTGGTTGTTAAAACATTTCAATATTGATTAATTTACTGTTTAGTCTGATTTGATTACCATTATAGGCCTATTATTATCTGTTTCCAAAAGAAGTTAATTTCCTTTCCTTTGTCATTCTATTTGCTATTAACTGTATCTGTATTAATTATATTTTCAATTTCTGTATTGTATGTATTGAATTCTATTCCTATTACATAGATTGATTCTTTGATAGATAATTTTTTGGTTTATATGCCAGTCTGTGTTTTCTAAAATGGTGTCTTAGCTGGTCTGTTTGTACATTATATATGGTTTACTGTTTTGAATAAAATTATTACATTTTTATGTCCTACTTGCCTCTCTGACTTACACAATGGAAAATTAAATGACATGATCTTAAAATACAATGAAATATCTTGTATCTACTAAACTTTCTTTATAATAATAACATCATTGAACCATAACATAAACATCTTATGCCTAATTTTCTCTATACTTAGAATTATAATGAGAACATATTATTATCAGTCTTTGGCTGTCCTTTGTTTTTATGTTTCATTTTATCACAACCTTATTCTATTAAAATATCTTATTCTTAGTAACAATTTCAGTTATTCACTGTCTCTTTTTATTTACTATAACTATTTTGCTAAAATATTAACATAAAAACACCTTAGAACTACTGACACTTTCAGTGATTGACTGTCTTTCGTGTTCCCTATACTTAATTTGTTCATACAATAAAATAAAAACATCTTATACCTATCATATTGTTATTATGCCTAAACACTAAAACACTTTTATTATCTAAATTACACTCAGTCATTAGACTGTCTCTTTAGTTTTTATCCAGTATTTCCTACACTAATGGTAGTCTGTTTTAATATATTTTTTATATCACACTTTATTATAAGGTGTCCTTTATTTTGGCTACACTAATAGTAGTCTGTTTTAATAGTTTTTTGACATATTATTCTTACAACTAGTATACAATTTGGTTTTCTGGGATTGTATCTTGTAACTTGTTCTGGGTCTACATATATCAGTTTTAATTTTGTTCCATGGTATGTATTACATGACTATCATTTTTTTTGGAAAATCTCTTCCTGGTTCTGGTCTCTTTATGGGAATCTTGACATATTTTGTCCCTTTTTCAATATCACATTAGTAGTTTCTGGTCTTGTGGTTTCTCTGCATCTTGACCTTATTATTATTCCCTTATTAATATGGTTTCATCCTTTTATTTCCTTTTTTATGGTCCTTCCCTTTTTACTGCTTCCCCAATCTACTGGGTATACTGCTGGTTTAACTGGTTTTTACATAGTAAGTTATTTTAATCAATGGTTTTCTTTGTTATTTTTCATTTTTATTAACATTTTATTGACTTAATATACAGTTTCTAGTGTAATCCTTAAAACAATTTATTCTTCTCACTCACTATGGAACTTTTTCCTTTATTTATGTTGCATTAAGTCAAATGTTTAGCGTGATAATTTTGTTATGTTACAACATTTATGATGAAATGTGGGAGTTGGATGCCAGGTGTAATAAAGAAGAGACTATAGGGACAACCCACGAAAAAGGCGATAATAATGTGGAAAGAATGACTGAAGAAGATTGGGAAAGATGGGACAATAATGAAGCACAAATGAAAAACGAAAGAACAGGAGTATACGCACAGGTGACAGAGCAGTATACTCAGGAAGAATATGAACAATGGAGACGAGTAATAAGACAACCGGAAAACCCAATACAAAAGGAAAACACAGAATTAAGGGAATGGATAAGGGTGATGTTTGAACTATCCAGAGAAGATATGTGTAACTGGAGGAAGGAGCATAATCAAATAGAAGAATTTAAAGGAATGCCAAATCATATAAATTTAGAACAATCAAATATGCATCAAGAAATGGAAATAGTCAAAGTGAAGCAACAGAAGAAATTGCCAAAACCAACACAAAAAGAAGCCAGCGGAAAACAAACTTGCCAAGAAATGATGAATTTTATGGCAGAAGAAAGCCGACAAAACAATGAAAACTTAATAAGACAGATGAAAGAAGAAAATAAGGAGAATTTTAAGAAACAGGAGGAACCAAATAGACAGACCAATGAGAAAATAGATAGCATTCAGGAAAGTTTAGTCAAACAACTAAACGAAAAATTTGAGACCATTAGTGGAAATATCAGACAAACCATGAATGAACAACACCACAAATTGAAAGAAATTATTAACGGACAAAGGGAAGAGATGAATGCAAAATTTGAAGAGAATAATAAGAATTTAAAACAATTTGAGTGTAAAATGGAGAAGTTCAATAAGGAGATATGGAAAACTTTCGGGGAGAAGTTTGAAAATGTTAATACACTTAGCCAGAAAGCAGATACATACAAGGAGGAGACAAATAAACAAATGGACCATAGTGTCAAGAATTTGGATGAAACATCAGACAGCACTTCAGAAGGTATTATAATAAGTCCAAACACAGAAGAGAGTAGCAAGGAAACAGAAATTAGAGAAGACCAGAATGCATTGCTATCTGAAAATAAAAATAGCCACAACAAAAAGGATGTGCAAACCGTGGAAAAGAAGACCAAGAAAATAATAAAAACATGTAGAAAGAGAATAATAAATACCAAGGAAGAATGGGAGATGATTACAGGTGGATTAATTAATGTATTTAACCTTCCAATTAATGAACAAAGGGAGTTAATTAAGTTTAGATCTCAATTAAATATGTCAACGATTGAAGTGTATCAGACAATATCAATCATATCTTCAAGACGGAATATAACATTCAAATATTTGGTAAATAATACAGAGGAAAAAGGGAATGAAATGAGATTAAATATGAGCAAATATGTTATGTCAGAGGAGGTGCAATACATGTTAGTTAAAAAAGAACTAACAGTGACGGAAAACTGTGCCTTCTATGAAGACTTTGTATCAGCTGAGTTACGATGCCAGGTGAAAGAGAGGTATTTAACAAATACCAAAATCATTATGAACACTCCAGTAATCCGAGTAAAGGGAGTACCTGAGTTAATGGACCATGGTTAACCTAAATGATCACAAACCAGAAAAGGGACTGAAATTCTGAGAACCGACCCAGCAACCCATTGAATAGCGGAAGAAAACCCCAAAATTCTAAAAGCATGTAAGGACATCTTACTCAAGTTATTTTGAAACCATATAATTTAAAATGAAGAGACTAAAACCCCAAAATTCTAAAAGCATGTAAGGACAACTTACTCAACAATTTATCCAGGAACAAGACGATTTAATAAAAACTATGTAAGGACATCTTACTCAAGATATTTTGAAACCATTTAATTTAACAAAAAATAAGAACTGATTAGTAAATAAGAGTTATAAAGAATTGATTTAAAATGAAATAATAGGAAAAAGTAATATTTTTAATGGTAACAAACAGAAGAAAAATTAAATGAACAAAAACAATTGATGGTAATGTGCTCAGATAAGAAGAATAAAGAATAATTTAATGACTCCAATGAAACTGAAGGAGGATGATAATTAATACAACAAAAATTAGAATTTCTCGGAATTGAAGATTATATAAGAAGAAATGATACGGAGAAATATGTCACAAGAAGTAAAGTCAAAAGAATTTTAAAATAATGCCTATCAATAATGTTATATGCTATTAGTTAATGGAAAAGAAGAAGGAATCAAGGAGAAGAAGAAATATATAAATAAGTGCAAACAGCTACAGTATGAAGAATCCCAAAAGTGTTTAGTATTAGTCGCTAATTGACTACTACTTATAATTTTTTTATTTTTATGTATTGACCGTAGAAATGTTCCGGCAATAATTTTTATGAGCAGGGATGATGTTCCCCTGATCTCAGAAGGTGTAAGGATGGACAGCGGAGTTATGGACCCAGAGTGGCCACCCGACTGGTACCACCGCACAGGATAGGGAAAAATGTTAGGGAAATTGAATATTTAAGGGATAATAATTATAAAATAGCTGAAAAGAGTGATATTAGATTCCAGAATTATAAATGAAGAAAATAGAAGGAAGATAGCAGACCGAAGCTTAATTGATAAAGCTAATTTATAGGAGTAAATAGAAATGGGTGTTAAAACAAGTTTAATATGATTAGTGTGACCAGTCCTTATCAAATAAAATGTGGAAGTACCACTACCCAGAGAAATAAATAATTGATGAATTTGCCTCCAAGAAAGAGAGAGTTAAGTAAGAAAACAGTAATTACCACCAGTCTGAATTACCAGTCAGTTTACAACCAGTTTGAAATAAATGAAACACTATTATGAAGATAAAACCAAGACTATTAGGAGAATTAAAACAATCAACAATTTATTTTAATAAATGAGTAAAACCAAAATAAATTTGTTCTAGTGGGGGGGCTTTATGTAACGTTACATAACCCGGTCCCAATAAATTAATTCATGTAATAACATAAAGGTCAGAAATGGGTAACCTATAACTAGCTCCAAAATGAATCTGTATCACTAAACATTGTAAACAATTCGAGTGATATACAGTTACAAGTGAGTTATAGTGTACCCATGGAGGTAAAAAGTGAAAGTGAAGGAACTCCTTACAGAATTGTGCTGTAAGTAGGGGAATTATAAACTATGATAGTAGACTATAATGCTACTAACTGATTCTGTATTTTGTTAATTTATTGTAATATTTATATTGTGTAGACAACTAAGTCTAATACCTAAGTTAATTTTATATTTTTGCAAATATTTGTGTTATAGTATAAGATAACCCAGGGTTCGTTTTAAAACAAACATAAAAATTTAAATATCAAATGATAATAAAACATTAAAATAATACTGTTAAAAGGATATAAGTGGTGGACAATTAACTGGCGATAGTTAAATATATAATGGATTTATTAGAAATTACAAACGCATAAGCTGTGCTCACACAATACACACGCGCTAACAACTACAAAAGCAAAGTTACATCGTATCTTTTTTTAAGTTGGCACTAGTGAACATATAACTTCATTTAGATAATGACAACGTACATAAAATATAAAATCATAATTTATATTTCATAAACATCCCTTCAAATGATACTCAATGTTTATTTAACACTTCCCTTGTTTATGTAATATATATAAAAAGTCTCTGCATAAAAATTATTTAAAACTTTTACAAATGATTGACCGATGTAACTCAAAAACTGGATGTGGAAGTGGCTTGGTGAGGATATCTGCTGTCTGATCCTTGGTGTTGACATACTCTAGATTGAAGACCTTCTCTTCAAACTTTTCTCTTATATAGTGGTATTGGACGTCAATGTGCTTAGTCCTCTTGTGAAAGACTGGATTCTTGATCAATTGAATTGCACTTTTATTGTCCATGTACAGAGTTGTTTTTGTGCTTTTCAAGATGCATAAGTCGTTCATAAGTTTCCTTAGCCACATTATGTCTTTAACAGCTTGGCACGCTGCCATATATTCAGCATCGGTTGTAGACAATGCTGTTGTGGCTTGTCGTTGAGAACTCCAGGTAAGTACATTCGATCCTAGTTTGATTAAATATCCAGAAGTAGACTTGCGAGTTTCAATTTCTCTAGCAAAGTCTGCATCACTATAGACTTGCAAATGAGTATTAATATCTGCTTCGAACTTTAGACCATAGTCCAGAGTTCCCTTTAGGTATTTGAGGATTCGTTTCACAGCATTCCAATGAAGCTTGGTAGGTTTTTGAAGATAGCGACTTGCCTTATTAACAGCAAAAGACAAATCTGGCCTGGTACCATTTGATAGGTAAAGCAAGCTTCCAACAGCTTCTGCATAAGGCGCGTTGACTATTCCAGTGTTCAGATTTTTATGAGCATCAGTGCATGTCTCTTCATGAGGATCTGCAGGGATTGTCACTGGATTTGCATTCTGCATCCTAAACCTTTTGATTACCTTTTCTGCATACGCAGTTTGATGGAGGAATATTGATCCATCCTGGTGTCTTTCAATTTGCAACCCAAGGAATATATTTGCCTGGTCATCAGTAACCTCAAATTCCTTTTTTAGTCCATGGATTAGATTGTTGATATCATCTTGGTTTTTAGCCGCAATTAGTCCATCATCAATATAGACGGCCAAAATCAGCCTTCGATCTTTATTCGTGCTAGTGAAGATACATGGATCTGCCTTGGTAGATTCAAGTCCGTACTTCTTTAGAAATTTGGTAAACCTCTGGTTCCAACATCTGGAGGATTGTTTGAGTCCGTATATGCTCTGAAGCAGCTTGCAGACTTGATTTGTTCCATTTGAAAAACCTTCTGGTTGCTTCATATATACATTCTCTTCAATCTCACCATTTAGAAAAGCAGTTTTGATATCAAACTGCTTCAGTTTGAGTTTTTCTTTTGCTGCAATAGATAAAATCATTTGAATTGAATCAAATCTTACTACGGGACTGAAAGTTTCCTTGAAATCAATTCCAGCCTTTTGATCAAAGCCTTTGGCAACTAGTCTTGCCTTGTACCTTGAAATATTTCCATTTGGATTCTTTTTAATCTTGAAGACCCAGCGATTTCCCATGACATTGGCCCCAGGTGGTGGTTCAACTAGATCCCATACATGATTTTTAAAAAGAGATTCGATTTCTTCATTCATAGCAATACTCCAGTTTTCAGCATCATCACTGTTTACAGCTTCTTGGTAATTGAGAGGTTCAGTACCTTCTGCAATAAAACAGTCATCAATGTTAACATAATCAGCATATCTCGCTAGAGGTTTAATTGTCGATGATTGGCGCAGTCTGCTTCTGTAGTTTGTAGTCTGGTCATTCTCAGTACCAGCTATTTCAGATTCTTCAGATTGCACTTGATCCTCAGAAGTTATATCATTTTGAACGATATCATGATCTTCAACAAAACAGTTGTTTTGATCAACTTCAGGAACTTTATCTTTCTTTTCATCGGGTAAGAATAATGATGTGTATTCTTCCCTGTTTTCATCATTTTCTTCTTCACTTTCAAATGTATTCGTGAAAATGACATCACGTACTACATTTACTTGTTTTTTGTGAGGAAACCAAACTCGAAATCCTTTAATGTGGTCTTCGTATCCAATAAAATATCCCTTTTCAGATTTAGCGTCCCACTTCTTCCTTTTGATCTTGGGAATGTGTGAGTACACTATTTCTCCAAATATATGTAGATCTTTTAAATTTGGTTTACGACCATGCCAAAGTTCATAAGGAGTGAAATCCTTTACTGAACTTGTACTTGTGCGATTTAATACATACACCACTGTATTGACTGCTTCAGACCAAAAAGTCTGTTTGAACTTTCTTGCGTGCAGAATAGTACGTGCTGCTTCAACTACTGTTCTGTTCTCCCTCTCAGCTGATCCATTTTGTTCTGGTGTATATGCCACTGAACGCTGGTGCGTGATTCCATGGTTACTGAGCAACTTGGAAACATTTTCACAGTCAAATTCCAATCCGTTGTCAGTTCTCATGATTTTTATCCCATTAGAACAGTGTTTTTCTGTTTTTTTAACAAAGTCAGTCATGCAAGCAAGAGCTTCAGACTTTGCATTAATAAAATACACATGTCTATAATGAGAAAAATCATCTTTTAGGAGGAGAAAGTATCTTGATCCACCTAAAGAATTTTGTGACATTGGACCACACAAATCTGCATGAATAATCTCACCAATAGCACTGGTTTCGGAAGTACTCATTGGAAAGGGTAGGCGATGAGCTTTTCCAATTGCACATGCATTACAAAAACATATGTCATTGTTTTTAACTTTAACACCAAAATGTTCAAGTACCTTTTTAACTCTAGGATAGTTTTGATGCACTAGTTTTTTATGCCATGTTTCCAAAGTATCTGCAATATTAGCACAGTTAGTGTTCAATTCTTCATGTTTTTTGCTCGGTGGCTCAATTTCAAATTGCATCTCAAATAAACTATGTCTTTTGCGTAACCCCATAGCTATGACTTGACCATTTTTCAAAAATTTGCACACTTTATTATCTGCAATTTGTTTTAGACCTTTGTCTAAAGCAACACAGCTCGAGAAAAGATTGTAACTAAGATCTGGAACGTATAATACATCTGCTAAATGATTTTTATTCCATTTTTCGCCATCAAATGTATTCACGTTTATATTGCCTTTTCCACAGGCTTTTAGAAAATCACCATTTCCAATACGCACCAAGATTTCTTGATTTAATGGTTTATAATCTACAAACCAATCTCGATGATGAGTCATGTGGTCAGTTGCACCTGAATCTTTATACCACATGTCAACCTTTTTAGAGCCTTGTAAAATAGATGCTAAGGCCTCACTTATAAGTGCAGTTCCCTGTGTTGTATCACGTTTTTTGCTTGTGTCATTTTTATCACTTTTATTATTGTATTTTCTGAATCTACAATTTCGAGCCCAATGTCCTGGCTTGCCACAAACAAAACAATCACCTTTTGGTTTAAACACATTATTAGAATTGTTTTTATACATACCCTGTTTTGCACCTTTGCATTTATATTGAGATTTTGATGCAAAAGCTTTGCTTTCAGTCTTTTCAGTATCATTCACTCGCATTTCTTCAACTCTTAATCTATTAATGAGGTTCGTTTTTGTACGATCAGCCTCAGCTGTTGACTCCCATGCACACAGAAAATGACTAAAACTCTTAGGCAATGTAAGCAGAATTTTTGACACTATCATCTTGTCATCAACAGTTTCACCCATGCTTTTAAGTCGATAGGCTAAATCTTCAATCTTTGAAATGTGTGTGGCCATATCATCAGCTAAATCCTTAACAAATGAGTGCCACTGCTGCTGAAGAATGTGCAGAGATGCTTCGCATTTTTGCTCATACACAGACACAAGTTTTTCCCACATTTCTTTGGCATTTTCTAGATGCACAAGATGAATCATGGTTTTTTCAGTCAGAGTTGTCACAATTACTCTCTGAGCTGTCCCGTCTGCCTTTTCGAAATCAGATTTCTTCTTTTCATATTCTTTTTTCTCGGCTACAGATGCATTATTGTCTAACATAGTGGGCATAACTTGTACACCTTTAACTACATTCCATAAGCTGTAGGATTTCAATATAACTATAATCTGAAATTTCCATACATACCAGTTCTCGCTACCTTGTAACTTGTTAATACGTAGTAATTCACTTTCCATGTTTATGTGTAGAGGTTAATTTTCACTTTTACACACGCGGTCGGAATAACCTTTTTATTTGCACGTAAACACTTATATTTGTACGTAAACACGTTTTAAACTATCACTGAATTGATTCACTTTCCATGTTTATGGCGTTGAGGTTAATTTTCACTTTACCATGCGGTCGGAATAACCTATTTGCTCGTAAACACGTTTGGACTATCACTGCTCAATTTCACAAAAATATTGCCCTTTGCGCGCACCTGGGCCCATAACCTGTTAAAAGGATATAAGTGGTGGACAATTAACTGGCGATAGTTAAATATATAATGGATTTATTAGAAATTACAAACGCATAAGCTGTGCTCACACAATACACACGCGCTAACAACTACAAAAGCAAAGTTACATCGTACCTTTTTTAAGTTGGCACTAGTGAACATATAACTTCATTTAGATAATGACAACGTACATAAAATATAAAATCATAATTTATATTTCATAAACATCCCTTCAAATGATACTCAATGTTTATTTAACAAATACTATATGAGGGAAATGGCAGAAGGAAGTAGTGCAGTGTAGGAATACTATGAGAGACTAATAAATAATATATAAATTCATTTAAAGATAATAAAACTATTAAAAACTTATATATAAGGTCATAAGAAAATGAACAGAAACCTATTATGTAAACCAAATTGGGAAAGAAACCGAAATTAAAAAGAATTATTTTTCTGTAAATAAAATATAAATTTATATTAATTACAAACTGCCTATATAACAAAAAGTAAATAGCAGAAACAATAAAAATATATAAAAAAATTATGGGTTACTAAGAGTGACGGAAATAACAAGTATTGTTAATCGAATTTGGAAAAAAAAACCTGGCGAGTTGACAAAATGATGCTACCACAATTCTATTAAAATATCCTTTTTGAAACTTGGGAGAAGTGTAAAATTAGTAC
Organism: Magicicada septendecula; assembly: GCA_034769895.1. Lineage (NCBI taxonomy): Eukaryota > Metazoa > Arthropoda > Insecta > Hemiptera > Cicadidae > Magicicada > Magicicada septendecula. Next base: position 295,905,937 of record CM068373.1, on the reverse strand, counting down.
AAAATTAAAAAGCAATATGAACTCTATATAATCATACCTTATTTATCAAAATTAAAGGATTATACTCCATAATAAACTGTGAAAGAAAACCCTTCTGATGATTCGGCCTAGTTTCGTGATGTTTCAAGTTGACGATAGAATATGGGCCAGACGGTAATGAAATTACAACTCAAGACGGACCTCACTAGAGAAAAGGCTTCCTTCCAGTAAGAACTATAAGAAGAGAGGTAATATAAACATTTAGTTTAATAGTTGACGAAGAAAACGCATTCCGAATGGTTATATAAAACACAAAAACTAGTCAAAATTAATCACATGTTGTAAAGTAAACAAACGCACGCTGCTCTCTTACGGACATTTCTGGAACTACATACTAAACGGAAAAATAAACAAATTTATTTAATATTTTTCAGTATTTGTAAAGCTTAGTAATTATCCATTTCTGACCATCTCATAACAAAAAGAACTTACCCTTAACCCTGGGGAAATAAAAAGAATTGTATATTGATTGATGTTTAAAAAATAGTATAAAATTTGGTAAACAAAACCATATATGTTTTTTTCTTTTGACAATTCCATGTTTACTCGATGAAGTCGATATTATGTTTTAATTAAGAAGATCAACTGTGATATTTGTATCTTGGCGGCAGAGAAAAAAAACCAATATAATAAATAATAAATATTATTGAAAAATTTATATTGAATAATAAATATGTGTTATATTTTTTTGTAGCGGGTAGTTGTAACAGATTTCAGAATAAAATAGAAGAGATCGACCCATCGGGTCATACTTTGCCATAGTGTAGCCTGGTTGTACTATGCGTGGAGACTCGTCTCACAATCAGCTGATTTAATTCACGGCGAACAATTTGAAAAAAATTTCAGAAATCGTCTAAACCGAATGTAAACAATCGGCACTTACTCTCTCTTCAACATAAGGCTGAACAACTCCCCTGCTTGACCCCAAATCACACACTCTCGATTTCGGCTTTTGATTGAGTAACATTACAAAATATTTTATTTTTTAAACTTTGGTCATTATAATTTATAAGTGGCACTGCGGAGAGGCGGAAACTTTAATATCTCAAGGCAGTACGTTACAGATTGGCGTACACATCATTGGGAGCTTAATTAAATAAGACGAACACCCAATAAGCACCATACAAAGTTTTCGCTAAAACCTCTACAAAAACCGCAACGTTACAATATGTACATCGTTCGAGAACACTGGTCCGCACTCCGCGACAGTCACTTTGAGCTTTCGAGATTATCACAATATAAGTTGCGGCATTGCACTTGGATCCGTCAACTATGCTTATTCGCGTGAGTCTATTTACGCGATTGACAGTTTGATACCGTATGCACCTAATAGTTTTTCATCTTGCCCGTTCACTCTTTTGCGGCGCCTAGATTGTTATCAAGTTCATTAGGCGATTATTCACACTGCTATTACTTGACTTAACTACGAAACAGTGTAGTATCACTGCTTTTATGTAATGGTTCAAGAATGTCACTGCAAAATGTTAGTACCTTTATGATGGTGTATTACATGGAATTTATAAAGATCGTTATCCGCGCTTCATCGCGAATACTACCGTCCCGTTTTGGCGTTCTAAGTCTTATGTACGCACTTCCATTTAGTCGGAACAGTAGGGGGAAAATGAGAGTTCTAACGCACAAAGGATGCCGCCTTTCCCACGGTCCAAGATTTTTTCCCATGCTCTCCCCACCACCGCTGGACCACAGCATCCCAAAGGACCACAGCATCCGCGAATTTCCGCGAATAAATTTATTTTTTATTTTTTTTAATTTGATATTTTTATTTTTTTAATTAAATTGATTTGCATATCCGCGAATATATGCCGCCTTTCGCGAGCCTAGATCACTTTCACTTTCTATCAGCTGGACCCGCAGCATCCAAAATAATTTTTTATTTTTTTATATGCTGCCTTTCGCGAGCCTAGATCACTTTCACTTTCTATCAGCTGGACCCGCAGCATCCCAAATGGACCACCCGCATCCGCGAATATAATTTTTTTATTTTTTTAATAAAGCTGATTTGCATATCAAGGGGTGGGTGGGGGGTGGGAGGTTCCGACTTGATGCATTATAGTGTATATATTAAAATATATGACCGCGAATATAATTTTTTATTTTTAATAAAGCTGATTTGGATATCAGGGGTGGACGGTGGGTCAATTCTCTCTTTGAATGTAAATAACTATCTCTCTCCCTCCCTCTCTCTCTCTCTCTCCACACCAATCTCGTTCTTCCAATGTGCGGTAAAGTGTTACGCAATTATAATGTTACAAATATGAAAAAATATATATTTAAACTAGTATTTACAAAATATGTATAAATGGTATACCTATCTATCAAGTGAAAATGGATATTTGTCCGCCAGAATCTGAGACTCGAGAGAGTATGTTTGTCGTGCATGCTTTATTTTTTATTTTTAATGAAGCTGATTTGCATATCAGGGGTGGGTGATGGGTCAATTCTCTCTTTGAATGTAAATAACTATCTCTCTCCCTCCCTCTCTCTCTCTCTCTCTCTCTCTCTCTCTCTCTTTATGTCATCGGTTTTACATAAGCGTCAGTAAGTCGTGCTACTTATGGATTATTGTAATTAGCGATACTAAAATGTAATCACAGGAAATATATTTATCGCCTACCTCGTTGCGTCCTACTTCTAATTTTGACACATGACGGTCATTGACTGCGATTTAGAAATTAATATACACAACATATGTGCTAGCACTCTCTCTCTTTATGTCATCGGTTTTACAGTGATATATCATGTCTCTCTCTTGCTCGCAGACGTCGGAAGAAATTCCTAGTTTATAATGTAATTACCTGTGTGTGTGTGTGTGTGTGTGTGTGTGTGTGTGTGTGTGTGTGTGTGTGTGTGTGTGTGTGTGTGTGTGCTGTTACAGATGACTCCTCAAAAATCTGTTGTACAACATCTCTCGCTCTCTCTCTCTCGCTCGCAGACGTCGGAAGAAATTCCTAGTTTATAATGTAATTACCTGTCTGTGTGTGTGTGTGTGTGTGCTGTTACAGATGACAAATCCATACGTTAACAGCTTCACAGTAAATGTTAGCCTATTGTGTGTGTGTGCTATGTAAATTGTTTGTACATCAATGAATAATATAATCGTGATAGTTTTAATGTAATGTGTATTGTGTATTGCTGCTGCTGCTGCAACAAACTTAAAATATAGTTTACAAACCGTTGTAATGCTTTGCATGTATGAACATGTTCCCCACCCAAACGAAATTAGAGACACCAAAAATATAACAATGTCATTAGGAAAGTCCACATTCCACTTTCATAAGGAAATAGTCACCGCTTACAGCTATGCATGTATGTACATGTCCACAACATAATTAGTGAGATATAAATGTGCATTCGCTGTGACCTACTTTCTAATTTGACACCTGACAATCATTAGCAGCGCTGACAGTAATTAGGATTAATTATGGATTAGAAAGTATTTACTCTAAAAACGGACACACACAAGCTTTCCCCACTACCAGTGTACAATATATACGCGAAGTAAATTAGTGGCAATTTCTCATTTGACCGCCTGCGTGTGCTGATACATCGTGAAATCTATCACTGCATTTTTTTTTTTTTAATAGTTGAAAGACTGTTGTATTATTGTACGTCTTACGAGTCTTCAGTATACACAACTTCTTTGGTAAGTGTACAGATTTTATTTAAACGTAAAAATTATTCGCATTAAAACATTATTAAGTGCATTATTTATTGAATTTAATACATGTGTGTGTGTGTGTGTGTGTGTGTGTGTGTGTGTGTGTGTGTGTGTGTGTGTGTGTGTGTGTGCGCGTGTGTGTGTATGCGTGTGTGTGTATGATCAAATTATTATGTCTGTTACAATTTTATTAATTTTATTGTATGTACAGATTTTATTTAAACGTAAAAAAAAATTATTCACATTAAAACATTATCAAGTGCATTATTTATTGAATTTAATACACGACTCATTCAAATAAGTAAGTGTACTTGAAACATTTTGAATACGTTAATAACTGAGCATAATTTTTATTGTATGTACAGATTTTATTTAAACGTAAAAATTATTTGCATTAAAACATTATCAAGCGCATATTTATTGAATTTAATACATGTGTGTGTGTGTGTATGGTGTGTGTGTGATCAAATTACAATTTCTGAAAATATATTCTTACTCTACTTTTTATATTACACTTCTAATTGAAGATATATTTTAGGTATAGCTGAATTTTAAGCGTGCAAGCCTTCAGTGTGCATACAACGTCCGTCATTTAAGGGTACGTGTGTGTGGACAACGCTCGCTAGTTTGCTGCAAGTAAGTATACATTATGGAGTGGGTTATACAAATAATAATAAAGTGTGTGTACTATATAAATTTATTAAAATACATACACAGCTCAAAGATTATATTAAACAGTTTTTACAATTAAAAATACATACACAGCTCCAAGATTATATTGTTACAAGTATGAAAATATATCTAAACTATTATATTGTTACAAGTATAAAAATATATCTAAACTAGTATTTACAATTTAAAAAAAAAAAAAAAAAAACACACAGTTCCAAGATTATATTGTTACAAGTATTAAAATATATCTAAACTAGTTTTACAATTAAAATACATACACACACACAGCTCCAATATTATAATGTTACAAATATGAAAATATATATATTTAAAACTAGTATTTACAAAATATGTATAAAATAAGACTTAAACACGTCTATGTACTGTGTTGGACAATGGCGTATATTCTACAAGCGAATCATGTAGTATCATACAGTAGGCAGTCGTCTGTGTAGGAAAATTCATTGACGATTCAAATTCTAAACGTACATCAACTGCTGAAGACTTAAGCGCATCGTCTTGTCTGCTACAATCGAATACAAACAGCGGGGCTTTTGATTTGAATAATTCTTGTGTCAGTACTGGGCTGACGTCTAAACGGTGGTAATACGAACTTTGAAAACTGGCGTACATATTGTACAATAATGCAAAACGGTCTTTCCCAATATCCAAGTTTAAATTATCGTAAGGATAATACTTGTCGTTTAGAAACAGTCTCGCATTGATCACGTTACAATGATCAAATTCATCGGCGTGTGCCGTCAGTACATTCTTTCTTGCTGTCTGAAACGCTAACACAACAAAGCGTGGTTTTTCTAGCTGACTCGAGGTCTTGACAATCCAATTCTGCCTTTTAGTCTGTGGTAAGGCAGGATACTCGTGCAACTCCCATGTCCTAAAAGGCATAGTTATCGGGTGGTCTTTCTCTATGAGTCGTAACAGTGGTAATCTGTACGCATTAGCTACATGTACATAAGGCATTTTCCAGTAAACTTTATCTAGTTCAAGAACACAATTAGCAGTCGTTTGTCCGCTTGCTAAAACCATAGCGTTTATGTCGGTAGATGTGCGTAGGAGTATAAGTTCTTGTTTCACGTTCAGCACGATGCGTGTATAGTCTTCTGCGAATCCCATTAGCATTTTCAGTGGTATACAAAAGTTGAATTCACCGTCATCATTCACTTTTAATATGTTCGTGGTCGGCGCCACCCAACCTGCGTTTTCCATTGCGTCACGTGTGTTGTTGTTGAGTGATAGAAAAGTTTTAATAGTTGACGTAACACCGACGTTTCTGGTATGGTCCACTACCACTCCGGCCAACTCGTAACGAATCTCTTCAAAGAGAAATGCTATAGCATTGTTCACCAGTTCCACATTCAGTGCAGTATCTGCAGCCACACTAGGGTTTTTAACCAACTTGCCTTCGATGTAGAGGAAACTTTCTGACGGCAGTGTAAAGACGTCCTGTTGTTGTATTGGCACACGTATTTCATCATTGTTTCCATATCTTGTTGTTGCGTACGGTGCGTGTGAGTGAAATGAAAAGTGTGTGATACTGTCTTCAAAGAACGGTTGCTGCTCCACAGATAATATTCCACTCGCCATGTTACTTGTTTACAACAAAACCCAGTGAAATCAGGAAACGACGGTTAACTGATGTTAATCGTTTCAGTTTCGAACGAGTACTGATGCGTTTCCTAACTGATCTTTCTTCTTCTTCTTCTTCTTCTTTTATTACTGACGACTGTGGTAGCAGCGGTGGCGAAGAAACAAAGTACAAGCCCATGTCTATAGTCGTTTTAGATGTAAACGCACAGTGATGACTTCTCCGCGAAAATCTATTACGTCACCGTCCTGGTCGTGTAAAGATAATGTTAAGTTGTCCAAACGACTCACATTCACAGGCAGGTATATGACGTTTGTAGGTGATTCAATTATTTTGAATCCTGGTTCGACTGACGGATAGAACGAGTGCAGCGTGTGCTCGGTTTTACCGTTCTTGTATGATCCTTGCGCTATATTACACCTTATCAGTATACTGTTCACTTTTATAATGTTAACTGTGGCGTCAGACGTGTGAGTTTTATTCGCTTCAAGCAGACGCTTTTCCTTGAAACCCAACATATCACCGATACCGCACACTGTTTGTTGAAAGTCAATACCCAGTGCACAAGTCAGTTCACATTTCAGTGTATTGTTGTTAGGACGTAGACTAATCTTTGAGTCTCCTAACTGCTTTTTGAGGAAGGCTTCTATGTCACCGATTTCATAAGCACCTGTAGGTAAAGTTATCAAGTCCCACGTTGTTCCGTCCCGTAGTACTGGAAACACATTGTTTTTTCCCTCAATCACGTTCGGTATACTGTTGTATGTAGTAAAGTCCAATAGACCTACATACCATTCGCCGTTTGTTAGTTCGAGAGGCGGGAAAAAGTCACATACAAGAGCAGCAGCATTCGTACCTGTTAAGGTGACCGACAGCGAAGACATCTTGTCGCTTACTGATCACTCACGCGTTAAGAAGTCCAAACATAAATGCCCACAGATGACTGTGTGTGGTGGCTGTTCACGCTCGTAATTGTAGTAAATGTCAGTGTCGGTTCCAAAATACTGTGTCAGCTCAAGAGGTGGCTGCATATTACCATACGCATCATAGTAGTAAACTTGTTTGTTTCGCTTCTTGTAGCAAACCCAGTGCGTACCAGGTCCTTCTGCACTGTCCAGATTAACAACTGCACTCTCATTCTTCCATGGTCGTGTGTGTGGTAAAGTGTTACGCATAAATCTCCTCTGAAATAAGGTATTTTCAAAAGTTTTGCGTACACATACAAATCACTGTCAGACAATGCACGCACTGGTATGCAAATTAGTTTTTTTGCCTGTAAGGGTGTAGGTATAGACCTGACGCTATTTTTTTATTGTTACGATTATGCCTTGAGACTGTTTTGCGTTTGTAGGTCGTTTTGCGTTTGTTCGCGGATTGACGTTTAATTCCTGAACCCTTCTTCTTCTTCTTTTTTCTGCAACCACTACGCAAGCTCCCTCCACCCACTGATGATTTCGCTTTCATTGCGGCGGCTACAGCTGCAGCATACGCTCTTTCACTAACACCGGAATTCCAATCTTTAACTCGTTCCCACGCTTTGTCGGCAAGAACGCGATCATCTATACGTCTTCGACTGTTGTCTTTGTACCTTGCGTAGGCGATATCGTGTTCGCGACAGGCTTCGTCCAACTCGTTGATTCCACGCTCGCCACGTGCCAATCTCTCTTTGAGTTTTGTTCCGGGTCCACAGAATCGGTACCCGGGTAGGTGTAATTCTACCGGTAATGCGTCCACCGCTCGATTAATCAAAGTAGGTACTGACGAAACGATAGCGGGCACAGTGTTTTTAAGTATTTTTCCAATTACACCACGCCCCATTCTTTTCTTACGAAGTACGTGCATTCTTGTAAACAGATCTCCAATCCTTGATTTCCGTTTCCGTATCGAGAACGTCTATTAAACGTCCCACCTCTTCAATATATTCAGACAGGACTGAACGCTGTGTCGCGCTGTCTTGATATTTATAGACAAACTGTATTAGATTGATTATATGAGCGTGAAATACCTGAGTGACCTTGTACAATTCGGTCTTTATATGTAATTTTAATTCGTGCATTTGTCGTACAGTGACTGCGTCTTTGTCATTGACACCGTTCGCTATATTCGTAATTTTTCTTCCGGCAGCGTAGAAAGCATCGTTTTGCAAACTGATTGTGTGTGCGTGTAAAAATTCCAAATTCACTGCGTCTTTGAAGTCAACAGGCGCTTGCATACGCGTTAGTCGACAGTCATTAACGATTACGTTACCTGCACGATCTTTTTTCAAACTCTTCTCGTCTACGTATCGTTTTGTGGCTGCATCTCTTGATTTAAGCGGATCGTTTAGCATTATTATTTGATGATCTATTGCGTCTACGGTAGCGTCGTCGTTCTTGTACTGTAAGCATGCGTCCTTTATGTACTGTAAAGAAACAACATCGTGCAGCTCTTCAGGATCACCCAAGTTGCGTATCTTTTTGTTTTTCACATCAAAGTGACCGTCGTTAGTCACTCCTAAACCGATATCCTCACGCAGACTTCGATGAGTTTCTTTTCGCACTCTTACAGCGCTGTCGTGTCTACCGAACTTGTCTACACTCATATTTATGAAGAACTGGTGGTTATAGAACGGTGCGTCTGCTTTTATATGATAATGCCGGCTTCACGTAATTCTTCCAATATCGAAACTATTTCATTCCTATGACCAGTATGGCCACTATTTTGAGACGCCATTAACAGTCTCAATCTATTAACCAACTCGTTAGGATCATCCCAATGCACGTAATCGATTGCAGTGTTCGGTTTCATCTCCATATAGCCACTCCCTGTACGTTTTCTTGCACTCGATGCAAACAATTTAGATATTACTAGTCGGTACTTGACGCCACTGTTACTGTTTATTCGCGTATTGTGTTTATATTTTTGTTTGTGTCCGTTGGTTGCTAGTAGTATGGACTTATATTTCCTCATATCGTCCTTATTGTATTTTTTCGGTAGTTTCATAAACAAAAGTTCATACAGACCAGGTGTACCCTCGTAAATTTTTCCTTTGACATGAAAGTTGTCGTTATCATCGATTTTCACATTTGAATCACCTATCATAAATTTACCACCTTCGTATCGAACACCATACATACGATCTATAATCCGTTTACAGTCCGCCGATTCGCACAAAAGCATATATTTGTTTGCTAATGAATCGTCACTGAAATGTGAAGCGTTAGGGTTCCAGGCGTCCTCGTCACTGAAATGAGAAGCGTTATGACTTTGCATGTCACTTTCGTTTTCTGTTATTACGTGTTGTGTAGGCTCTTCTTGTTTTATCTGCTGCTTCTCCTCCTCCTCCTCCTCCATCATATCACCACTTAACTTTCGTGAAATAGCTTCTAACGGTTCCAGAATCGGTCTGTAATTTTTTCTAAACTTCTCGTCGCTTTCTCTGATACCGTGTTATAATGCATGATATTTTTTCCTTATGTTGTCGCTTATTGTATCTATATCATACGCAAGTCGTTCCTCCTTATTCATCGCCATCGTGTGTTAGCAAGAGGACTGATTACATTACTACAGTGCAACCACTTTTATATCATCTCTTTTCAGTCATCTACATATGTGCATTTGAATTATTTGCGCATGCGCATAACAGCTTTTTTAGTACAGTTGCACACACATCAACGCTTGCACTGTATATATAACCGGTGAACTTCACAACAGCGTCTTACTTACAACTCGTTCGTGTTGCTGAACACTACTGCGCTACAAATTGTATGTTACAAATTGATATTCTAATTTACTTTGTGTGATATAAAGCGTTTAAGATACACTAACATAATACCAGCGTTATAACAGTTTCTTTGTTTTTCAGTATTCACTCTCTCGTCTGAATATCATCATCATCATGTCTGACCTTCAGCAGAATCCTGAACAACAACATCAGCAGGAACAGGAACATCCTCAACAAGGTAAAAATTTTTAAATACCAATTGTCTCTCTCTCTCTATAATTATGTAGCAAACCAAACTTGTTTGATATGAATTAACATATGATTCAACTCTGTCTAACATGTATAAGATAGTCTCTTGACGTTGTTTAGAAATTGATATGGCGGAGAAAATGTTTTATGTTCTGACATAGGTTTGTCACCTTCTCCCCAATGTATTGTCTCTTGACATCGTTTAGAAATTGACATGACGGAGAAAATGTTTCATGTTCCACCATAGGTATGTCACCTTCTCTCCAATGACCTAATTCAATTCCGCAACAAAAGCATTTAACTCTATCGTCTATGAATGACATACTATGTCCACAAACATCATAATTTAGCGGATAGTAGTAAAACCCAGCAAACGCTAACTCGTCGGGGCTGACAAACGTCACTTCCCAATACTTGAACGATTTTCTTCTTTCACTTTCAATGCTGAAATCAGGAGTCGCTGCCATCTTTACAGTTTACAATAAACTAACGTGTACTATCTATTTATTTATTTACAACAAACATGAATTTGTGTGTGTGTGTGTGTGTGTGTGTGTGTGTGTGTGTGTGTGTGTGTGTGTGTGTGTGTGTGTGTGTGTGTGTGTGTGTGTGTGTGTGTGTGTGTGTGTGTGTGTGTTATTCATCATTCCTATTAGCTAATACATGTGTTTCTATTGTTTCAGTTATGACACGATTTTATATTGTGCGAAACACCAGTATTAGAGGATCCCTCACAACATTTAATTACCTGCCTGTGTACACGGACACAGGAGATCAAGATATATTACCAATAATGACTGAGGTGCGACCTTTATTGTGCAAGGATATTCTGGCAGAACAAGCACGTTTACGCAGTATCAAATGACATATTGCGTGCAGGATACGTTTCACTAAAACTGTGTTAGATGGTGACAGCGGCGAAGAAAAAGAGGTAACCAAAGACGCCGTCTTCCACGGACGTTGTCGTACGTTGCTCACGGACGACAACGACGAGTTGAACTGTCTACTCGATGAATCCTACGATAAAATCATGAATAGCATATCCAATTTTACCCGTGACGGGAGCGGATGGTCGGTGGATGCTGTACTGAAGCTGGAACTGGTTGTTGGACGGTACCGGCCTCTAGCAGCGTCCTCCTACCTTCCAACCCCGCGAAAACTTGCAGTCACCAGGGCAGTAGTCAACATCAAGAACTCCCAAGATGAAATGTGTTTTCTATGGTCTGTTCTAGCCCACATACACCCTCAAGTAAGAGATAAAGAACGTGTTTCAAAATACCTCTTATTCAAAAACACAATAAATATGTCCGGTATCGAGTACCCTGTTTCTATAAACTCACTTTCTAAATTTGAAACACAGAATCCCAATATTTCTATAAACGTTTTCGGCTATGATATAGAAGACAATATCAGAAACGAATCAAAAAATGAGGTTTATCCGTTAAGAATTACCCCCAATAAGGACAGATTACATCATGTTAATCTTTTGCTTCTGTCCGATACAAATAGCCGAAAACATTACTGTCTTATCAGTAACATGAGTAGATTGTTATCGTCCCTTACAAAACACAACGGTCAATCATTTTACTGCGACTACTGCCTGCATCGTTTCTCCACAGAACATGGTCTGTCCGATCATCTCCCCTACTGTACACCTTATGGTGAACAGAAAACCAAAATGCCCACAGAGGAGGAGAAGGTTATGTCATTTAAAAATTACGCGCACTGTCTTAAAGTACCCTTTACCGTCTACGCCGACTTCGAGTCCCTCATCACTCCGCTTCAATCGTGTTCACCTGGTAACAACGTCCCGACGACAGTGCACGAGTTAGGTGAATTCTACTCAGTTGATAGCAGCGGTGCCCGTCAGAAAATAACTTCTCCTCCTGTATCGTCCACATCATACGAAGCGATACATATTCCGCCAGGTTTCTCCTATGCTATCGTCGATCACACGCACAGCCTCTGGAGAGAGGCTAAAGTTTATCGGGGTGAAAACGTCGTAGACACTTTCTTCTCGTGGTTGATGAAAGACGCCGAGGATATGATGAAGGTAGTACGACATAACGTACAATTAATTATGTCCGATGATGACAATGTTGCGTTCACTAACGCCACCGATTGTCATTTGTGTGAGCGCCCTTTGACAGACGATGACAAGGTACGCAATCATTGTCATCTTACGGGGAAATTCTTGGGAGCAGCCCACAATAGCTGTAATCTAAGCTACAAGATGCCTCGTCATATCCCCGTCTTCTTTCACAACCTTCGTGGCTACGACTGTCACCATTTAATGCAGGGTTTAGGAAAATATAAGGACCAACACGTATCCTGCATTGCAACATCTAGTGAGCGTTACGTGTCGTTCTCCCTGGGTCCCTTGCGTTTCGTAGACTCCTTTCAATTTCTTAATCGCTCTCTGGACACACTCGTTACCAATCTGTCCACGTCCGGGAGCCAATTTCCTTTGCTCAGAGAGGAAATGCTTAGACGGGGTTTCGACGAACAGACCAATCTGCTCGTACGCAAGGGGGTATACCCTTACGAGTACGTTGACAGCATTGATCGGTTCAACGAAACAAGTCTACCCGCTCGTGAACACTTTGATAACCGGTTGATGGAATCGTCTATTTCGGACGCAGATTACGAGCACGCACAAAACGTGTGGAGTGCATTCAATCTGCGTACGTTTGGAGATTACCATGATTTGTATTTGTTGACAGACGTAATGCTGCTCGCCGATGTCTTTGAAAGTTTTCGAGACATGGCCTTACGTGATTACTGCTTGGACCCGTGTCATTTTTACTCGCTTCCCGGACTCGCTGGAACGCGATGCTAAAAATGACAGGGGTCGAATTAGAGCTGTTGTCAGAGATAAATCAACATCTGTTCGTCGAGTCTGGGGTCCGCGGAGGCTGCGCGATGATATCCAACCGTCATGCAGTCGCTAACAATCCTTTGATCCCAGATCAGTACGATGTTTCGAAACCGACCTCCTTCATTCTGTATACGGACTGTAACAATTTATACGGTGCAGCCATGTCGCAACCACTCCCTTACGCAGACTTCCGATGGCTCGATCGTAACGAAATCGAGTCCTTGGACGTACGTAATGTGAGTGATGATTCCGACATCGGGTACATCCTCGAAGTCGACCTACACTATCCTAATACCTTACACGACCTGCATTCCGACTACCCGCTTGCACCTGTGCGCCAGCGCGTAACACCCGATATCCTTTCTCCCTTTTCCAAACGTTTACATGAGAGTATATACAGATCATCGTATAACGAATCAGGGTCATCCGTAGAGAAGTTGTTAACAACTTTGGAGGACAAACAAAATTACGTTCTCCATTATCGAAATTTGAAATTGTATTTAAGTCTTGGCTTAGAGCTGAAAGCGACTCATAGGGTGTTGTGTTTTAAGCAAAGCGCTTGGTTGAAACCGTTTATCGATTTCAACACCCGCAAGAGGCAAGCAGCCGTCAACAGCTTTGAAAAAGACCTTTTCAAACTGATGAACAACGCCGTATACGGTAAGTCGCTGGAGAACGTACGGAAACATATAGACTTTGAACTAGTCTCAGATGAACGACGGCTTCAAAAACTAGTTTCCACACCTAGGCTAAAACGTATGATTCGTTATACGAACGATTTGGTGGGGCTCTCACTCCGTAAAAAATCCATTGTTCTTTCCCGTCCCGTGTATGTCGGTTTCACGGTGCTTGACGTTAGCAAAACAATAATGTACGACTTTCATTATCGTTATGCTGTCGCCAAGTACGGTCGCAACGTTAAATTGTTAATGACAGATACAGACAGTCTGATGTATAGTATTCAAACATCAGACTTGTATGCAGATATGAAGAAGGACCTACACGTTTTTGACACATCGGATTACCCTACGTCTCATCCTTGTTATAGCCTTAAGAACAAAAAGGTTGTTGGACTGTTCAAGGATGAAACGTGTGGTCGTCCTATTAGAGAATTCGTGGGTCTCCGAGCGAAATGTTATTCGTTCCTTGTGGCCCACGAAGATCCTACCAAAGAGTGTCAAAAACGTGTATGTAAAGGTGTGCCTCGTGTTGCGATTAAGAGGAGTCTACGACACGATATGTATCGCAAGTGTCTCACTGATCATTGTCAGTTTTCTGCTAGTGCGCTTTGTTTACGTAGCGATCATCATACGCTGTACACGATGCATGTAAATAAATAAGCGTTGTCACCGTATGATGATAAGCGCTATATATTAGACAATGGTCATGATACGCTTGCATACGGTCATTATCGAATACGACGCATCAACATGGAGCACGATGATGATGACGACACCTCCCCACCTGCTAAAAAAATTCGTCTCCATGTATAGTAACCCCCCTCAACACTTGTTTCTTTCGTCAGTTGATGTCTCTCGGTGCTTCAGTCCAGACGTCTGTAAACGTAAGTTCGCATATTAATATCGCAACGATATTTGTGTGTTTAAACATAATATATATATATATATATATACATAGAGTTTGTAATGTGTGGTTTCTTTGTCTTACAGTATTATGGATAACACTGCAGTTATAATTGACTTCCAGTGCTTTTTCGATGACAACGGAAAATATATTGTGAAGGAACTGTCAATCATGGACGTTCTGGGATTTGCTGGTAGACATTGGATTTTGACTCCGCCTGCTACATCCGTTACGAATCCAAAATACGTTAGGACAAACCACTGGTTAACGTCAAATTATCATAGACTTAGATGGAGCGAAGGAGAGACACCGTACGACAATCTTGTTTCATTGTTAACATCACATACACGTATATATAAATATGTGTTTGTGAAGGGTTTTGAGAAAAAACGTTTTTTGCAATCAAAGATAATACACAATAATATCATCAATCTCGATGACTTTGGTTGTCCCAAAAACATACCGTATCTATTTCATGGAACAGAATGTCTTAGACATTTCAATTCTTCTGACCGATGTGCCAACTATAAGGTGCATGCTATTCGGGAATGGATGATTCATGATTTTTGCTTTAAACAAACATTTTTAATGTAACAAATTTACTTCTAATAATGTCGTTTCTTGTAAAGTTTAATGCTGTAAGTGCTATCGAGTACAAGCGATGTTCAGAATTGACAGTGAATAAAAAATATCCCATCATGGTCTTAACAAATGTGGACACAAAATATGGGAACTCTGTGCTTGCTACGTTGAAGGATGGCGACCACCAGTATCGTGTCTATCTTCCCAAGAGGTATGCAGGTGTCTTCACGAATGAGGAGCTCAGGCATATCAAACCCAAAGAACTACATTTAGTGTATCGAGGGACGAGGAATCAAACAACGCAAGTGGAGATTGTGTCCTAACGTCGTAAGTAGCAATCGTGTTAACAAACAATTTATTGATGTGTGTGTGTGTGTGTGTGTGTGTGTGTGTGTGTGTGTGTGTGTGTGTGTGTGTGTGTGTGTGTGTGTGTGTGTGTGCGTGCGTGTAGTTTCAACTCTCTGTACTTAACACTTTAATAATTGAATTTGTATGTACATGATAAATGTATCATTGATTCTATTTAGTATTTTTTTTTTACAAAGTTTCGTTGAATAATAGTTGGTTCGATTAGAAATTATTTGAAAGTACATTAACTTATGTGATAAATGTATCATTGATTCTAAGCAGTATTTACAAATTTCCAGTGAATAATATTTGGTTTGATTAGAAATTATTTGAAAGTACATTAACTTATGAAAAATGACATATACTTGAAAAAGTTTACTTACTTAACGCATTTGATTCTTTCCACTAACTGTGTGTGTGCATGTGATAATTGAATATTTATCGTATCAGTGATCCTAATATCGACTGTATTGTTATGTTACAGATAAACTTCCTTGTGAACTGTATCTACAGCCGTGAAATTATTATTTAAAAATCTTACAATGTCAAAAATTATTATTATCAATATTGTATTTATTTTATATAACAATGTTTGTTTGTGATATATATATATATATTTAATCAATGTAAAATGTATTTTTGAATAATTGTATTATAACGGTTTGTAAACTATATTTTAAGTTTGTGTACAGTGCTGTAAATATATATTTAATCATTTAAAAACAATATTATTATTAATATTGTATTTATATTATATATAACAATGTTTGTTTGTGATATATATATATATATATTTAATCAATGTAAAATGTATTTTTGAATAATTGTATTATAGCGGTTTGTAAACTATATTTTAAGTTTGTGTACAGTGTTGTAAATATATATTTAATCATTTAAAACAAATTATGGTTTATTTTAATTTATTTCGTTATAAACCTCCGAATATGCATGCAATTATTTGTATAGTAATCAGAAATGTGTGAGAGAGAGAGAGAGAGAGAGAGAGAGAGAGACATTTTAATAATTTGCAGGTTGTATCTTACAATAATGAAAATTATTATTTAAACTGATAATTGTTTTATTAAAATCTTACAATTACGAAATATTATTATTTCATTGTTTACGATATATATTTAATTAATGCAAAAATGAATTTCTAAAATTACAATGGTCTGTAAACCATATTTAAGTTTGTGTACAGTGACAGCGTAATCGCTTTGAATAAGGAATTCTTGTCAACGTTTGCAGCGAGAGAGAGAGAGAGACATACACAATGTGTGTGTGTATGTGTACACAAAACTTTTGAAAATATCTAATTCTGTATCGTTGTGTGTGTGTGTGTGTGTGTGTGTGTGTGTGTGTGTGTGTGTGTGTGTGTGTGTGTGTGTGTGTGTGTGTGTGTGTGTGTGTGTGTGTGTGTGTGTGTGTGTGTGTGTGTGTGTGTGCATAGTTAATCTTTCTATCACTAATTACCACACTGAATATAACTTTCTAATGACGAAATATTATTATTTCATTGTTTACGATATATATTTAATTAATGCAAAATGTATTTGAATTACAACGGTTTGTAAACTATATTTTAAGTTTGTATACAGTGGTGTAATATATATTTAATCATTTAAACAAATTATGGTTTATTTTAATTTATTTCGTTATAAACCTCCGAATATGCATGCAATTATTTGTATAGTAATCAGAAATGTGTGTGTGAGAGAGAGAGAGAGAGAGGGAGAGCGAGAGAGAAAGAGAGCGAGAGAGAGAGAGACAATTTAATAATTTGCAGGTTGTATCTTACAATCATGAAAATTATTATTATTTAAACTGATAATTGTTTTATTAAAATCTTACAATGACGAAATATTATTATTTCATTGTTTACGATATATATATATATTTAATTAATGCAAAAATGAATTTTTAAAATTACAATGGTCTGTAAACCATATTTAAGTTCGTGTACACATACAAATCGATTTGAATAAGGGAATTCCTGTCAACGTTTGCAGCGAGAGAGAGACATACACAATGTGTGTGTGTGTATATGTACACAAAACTTTTAAAAATACCTTATTTCAAGGAGATTTTTTTATGCGTAACACTTTACCACACACAGACTTGGCAGAACCGAGATTGGCGTAGAGAGAGAGACCCGTTACATAAACACACACACAGAGAGAGATGCAACAGGCAACAGTAATCTACTAAATGTGTGTATGCGAGAGAGAGAGAGAGAGGGAGGGAGAGAGATAGTTTTACTTACATTCAAATGTGAGAGAGAGTTTATATCGTGATGGATAACTGTGTCTAGAGAGACAGAGAGAGAGGGAGGGAGAGTTACTTACATTCAAAGAGAGAATTGATATCGACAACAATCATGATCATATAGTTTGAATTTCCCACCACAGAAAAATGTTGGCAGATCTGTTCTATACACAATAATGCAAGATTGGTAACCCTGATCATACATTTTAATATATATACACTATATAACACACACATATCAAGTTTGAACCCATACATAGGTTGGTAAACCTGATCATATAGATTTAATATACATTATAACACACAACAAATTTGAACTCATGCAAGGTTGGTAACCCTGATCATATATTTAATATATACACTATAATGCATCAAGTCGGAACCCCCCACCCACCACCCACCACCCACCTCTGATATGCAAATCAATTTAATTAAAAAAATAAAAAAATCACTTTAAAAAATTTATTCGCGGAAATTCGCGGATGCTGTGGGCCTAATGGTGGTGGGGAGAGCGTGGAAAAAAATCTTGGACCGCGGGAACGGCGGCATCTCTTTGATCTAGGCTCGCGAAAGGAGGTATATAAAAAAATTAAAAATTATATTCGCGGACGCTGTGGTCCATTTGGGATGCTGCGGGTCCAGCTGATAGAAAGTGAAAGTGATCTAGGCTCGCGAAAGGCAGCATATAAAAAAATAAAAAATTATTTGGGATGCTGCGGGTCCAGCTGATAGAAAGTGAAAGTGATCTAGGCTCGCGAAAGCCGGCATATATTCGCGGATATGCAAATCAATTTAATTAAAAAAATAAAAATATCAAATTAAAAAAAATAAAAAATAAATTTATTCGCGGATGCTGTGGTCCTTTGGGATGCTGTGGTCCAGCGGTGGTGGGGAGAGCGTGGGAAAAAATCTTGGACCGTGGGAAAGGCGGCATCCTTTGTGCGTTAGAACTCTCATTTTCCCCCTACTCGGAACAAAGTCTTTATCGTCTCTACAGAAATACATGATAACTGAAATACTGCGCTAAGTTTTTATAAACTGAGCTATTATAAAACTGAGATACAATTCGAATAGACTGATCTAAAATTTGAGTAAACTGAGTTAAAAATTGGAATGAACTGAGATAAAAATTCGAATGTACTGAGATAAAAATTTGAATAAACTGAGAGCGCGTCTCCTTGCGTATACAGTTTTTATTTCTTTCGATATTCCCACTCTTGTGACTCCGATGATCGCTCCAACTTCCCACCAAATCATTTCTGATAGGCTTATTCCATGGACCTCCCTGTGTCTTCTCGTCTCCAGTCTGTATTTCTGGCGAATTCTCCACCCAGTGCCGTTTGGAGAGGGATGTTCTTACACGAGATTTGCTCTCTGGTCTCCGGCTCCTGCCAGAACCATCCCCTTCAGTAGTTCCCTTCAGAATTCTCGTTCCTCATTGGCTGGTCGGCTTTCTCAACTTGAGTTTGACGTAGTCCACGTGGACTCGACGAGTCGCTGTCTTACGTCCGTTGCCCCGTTCCTGGAATCAGTGTTAAGGCCTTGTTTCGAAATCACATCTGCTACTTTTGGTGTAGCGTGTCGAATTCCCTTATTGTTGAGACGCTGACGACTTCCTTCGATGACTTACGGGTGGCATAACATCTGTGCTCTCCACAAGCGTCACTTAGTCGCCTGTCCCATTGTCTGTGCCTCAACTATTGTCTTACTAGAAGTCGCACACATGGTTTTGAACAATACTCTCACCGTTGGCTTTGTGTTTTTCTCGTTACTGGACAGATGTAAGGGTAGTCTTACTTTGTTCTAATTGTGGAGTCAAGCGTTCCCACGCATGGTCCAGTTCGTTGCAACATGTGACGTACAGCTCATTGTTCGTAAATGGTTTTTACGACGTCTTAACGGAAAGGAAAGGTTTGTTCCTTTTCGCTGCCACCCTCGAACAAAGCTAACATGTGTCACTTTTGACGGGCTCTAATTGCTGGTGTACTTCTCTCGCAATACCCAAAAATTCAAAAAAAAATCTCGAAATAATAATCACATTACAGTGTTCCCAAATATGATTATGTCGTGCAGATCTAACGAAACGACAGAGTCATATTTTCGCCCTTACTCGCGTACAATCACCAAGTGCGTTGACCATCTCCCATTGGAACGAGTATAGTTGACCCATATCTTCCTTCCGCCTGACCTACTGTCATTCTGAACCGTTTCCCCTTTTTTTTCACCCGAGTGTTTAATTCAATTGCTTATCAAATCTAAATACGAATCCGTTTACAAAGAATATTTCCATAATTGTGGAATGAATATACACTTTAGTGCGTTCATAGATCTGTCTATACATATACATTACAGAAACAAATTGTAATTATTTTGTCTACAAGTTACCTCTTACTTGCGTATACAATATAAACTACATAAACACTGGTAGTAATTTATTGCTTATGAACACTTCTAAAATTTATATTATTACTTTCAAAATAATTCACGATTAATTTTTTAAGACATCATATACTTGGCTTACAAATATTCATCGTAATTCCTACCCTCTGGTACTTTGAATCTTAATTTTGTTAAACACACGTATAATTATGTACAACAAATTAAATCGAATTTGTATAATTCTACAATTCAAACTAACTTACTTTATATCCACTCTTTCTATGCTTAGAATATAATCTTAAGTACAATATTTAATCTTAACAATTTATTGCTGTTATTTTAATTCTGTTACGCAACTCAGTTGCTTATATCTGTCCTTCAAATCTTACCTTTTAATTTTTTTTATTACAATGGTATAACAAACATATCTGTTAATTAATTTACAATTTATACTCGTACAATACATAAAATCAGACATTTTAAATTTATTACAAGTTCAAAATTTCACCTCAACTCTGAATGAATTAATTAGTAGATTGCATTCGCGCTTACTACCGTTATTCCTTTTCATCCAGGTCGGTCATTCCTCCTGTCATTCTGACACTTAGCTCATTTCTCTTCTTGCTGTCTAATAATGAAGTACATATAGTCCTACTAGAACAATGTCTCACATGACGAGTATTCTTACTGACTACAAATCTACCTGTTGACATCAACCTCAAGTTAGTCTCCGTTGTTACTGTCGACCCTCGCCAGCTGAGTTTTTGTCACTTCACACCTCCCTCTCTGTTTATTTATTACCTCACATGATTTTCAACCTTACTCCTTACTTATTCGCTTCTCAACAAACGCTTTCACTTCGCATGTATGCTAATGCCGTGTTTCGCCATAGTTACTCTTCCCTTATGTAATACGGTTTCAATAATCTTACATTGAACTTACCGCGTGTTTTATTTTCGTCGCAGCTATCAACCAATACATATGTAGATTCACCTACAACATCTTTAATCCTAAAAGGTCCTGTGTACAATTCACAAAACTTTTCGATTCTCCTTTGTATCGCATCGGATTGGTAATGTCTCCGTACTAATACCAAGTCTCCTATTAGAAATTTTGTCACTTTGCTTGCTTCGTTTACACGTTTTGCGTGTCGCTCTCGTTTTTGTTTGATCCTTATGAATATCTGGTGGCTATCCACTGTCTCTTCTTTCGTTTCGCAGTTTCCCTTTATGAATTTCTCCCACACGCGATTTGGCTTTCTTCCGTGGTGTGCTTCATACGGCGTAACTTCTATTGTCTCATGGTAGACTTCGTTAATGCAACATTCTATAGTATTTATGAATTTAGACCATTTCTATACAGTTTATCATTAATACACTTATAAAACTTACATAACTCATTTTTACTATCCGTCGTCAAATCCTTCATTATCTGTTGTAACTTCTTATCTTCCAACTGGTACGTCTCATTTTAATCTCGTTCATCAATATTCATATCTATTTATTTTCCTCGGTTAATGTATTTTCACACAACCAATATAGTTTAATGTATTTTACTCAATATTATCTAATTTAATTATTAAATTTTCAGACATTCTTAAAATAATCTTCCTTACTACATTTCATTCATTCACTCTTAAATTCTTATTTGTGGAGACATAGTTGTATGTCTTGTCGACCTAGTGCCGTTACCTCGCATGCATTTCTGTTTGTAAACAGTATGGGCATTGACCTTGTTGGCTTCGTCACACACTTACCCCACAGCTGGTCACTTCTCTCTGCAACGCTGGTACAAAGCGTCCTACACTTCACACTTCCAAGATTTATGACCTTTCTCTGTCACTTTCTATGAAAGTGAGTGAAAAATGTGTCACACCGTCCCTTCTGACAACCTTTCTCGGGCTTGCACGCGTTGAACTGCTTATGCCTCTTCTTCCAAATTCTCTTACAATTACGTTCTGTGACTTTCACTTTTCTATCCGTGTGTTCACGTACTAATATTTTGTTTTCTAGATTCCTAAGAAATCTCACCTCGAGCGCTTGGACTCTTCTTTCCGTACTATTATGACTTTTTACAATATTCTTGAATCGTCCAGTAAATTTCATTCTTTTCTTCTTTCTCATAACATTCCTTGTCCAGGACGAGTATGCATACGGACCTGGTAAGCCCTTCCGTTTCACTTCATCCATGGCTTGCTTAAATTTGTGTTCAGTCTCATCACATGCGGTGTTCATATTAATGTTGAACTTCCTTTTCATGCCTTTCACCAATGCAGTTCGACTACTTAGTCGATGTATGCCTGTTCCACAAGCTGGATACTTCACCGTTGGTCTCACTGATGTAGCATCTATCCTTGTGTTGCTTAGTTTGTGCTTTTTGTGTGTTCCACTTGATGGTATTACACTTTCATTATCTCTATCCACATCATGATAATCATCTTCTGACATCATCAGATGCAAAGAAACTAAATCATTCTTGGTCTGTCTGTTTCTTAGGTTGCTACTGACCTTTACATTAGATCCCACAGTTGATAATTTCTTAGTAACTGACACGTCTGTGAAATTAACAATGTTATCAGTCTCTCTTGCTTCCCGTACCTCCTTCACCTGTTTCCTGAGTTCATTTTCCAACTCTTTTATTTCACCTTCACTCTTCTTTTGTAGATCGCTGGGTTTCTCCTCCCACTTCTTAGCGTAATCCTTTAAATGAAGTCTTATTTTGTTGATCTGTTCTTCATTGTGCCGTTTTAATTCTTCACGCGTCTTATCTTGCTTCTTGCTCAGTTGTTCCCGCATCTGTTTCAGATCATTCTTTTGCCGGTCCAACTTCTCGGTCATTAATTTATTTTGTTCATTCTTTTGTTGATCTAACTTCTCGGTCAGCTTCTCAAGTAGCATTTGCAGATTCATTTCGCCGGGTTGGGACACCTGTCCCCCCGCCCTTATCTCAGATTCACACGCGCTGACGTCGTCGCTGGGCGTCGCATTCTCCTCCCGTCCTTCTACGTTTAATTCGTTATTAATATCGAATTCTTGACTTTCGGAGTTATTAGTCGCCATTTTTGCTCGACTCCGTGTAATCATTCAGAGTTCTTTTCAGTTTTGTAAATATTTACAAATTTATTTTAAAGAATTTATTTAAGAATTTATTTTAATTCTTTGTTAACTCTCTCAGCAAGGTTTCCTTGAGGATGTCTTATGGATGTACAGGTTGTATTCCATTTTCCCTTAACGTCCTCTCCCATTTTTCACTTTGGAATTGTACACCTTGATCACTGAGTATCTTCTTCATTTTTCCATATAACGGAATATATTTCTGCAGTAGTATCTTTAGAACAACTTTGGTTGTGGGTCACATAATTGGGTACAGTCGGACTGCCTTGGAAAACACATCGATACATACCAACATGTGCTTCACACCTCGACTTGATCGTGGTAGTGGTCCCAGAAAATCCACTGCAATTAGCTCTCCTTTGTTCTCCTTCTGTATACTCTGCATTCCTACATATGTGTGTAAATTCGGTCCTTAATTTTACATTATCTTACTCATACATTCTTACCTTCGCTTCTTATCTTCCTTAACTCTTTTCTTAACATGACATTACTTTAGCTAATACATTACTTATACAATACATTAACATTCATTACCTTTTATTACATTTCTTTAACATTACCTTTCTGATCACTATTACTTTCCTGAAATACACTTCCGTAACAGAATACTCTTTTAGCTTTGTAGTGTGTCGCATGATCGGTTACAGAGGAACTGTCTTGGAAAACAACGATATTTTTCTCGAAGTCCTTAATCCTAAGTAGTCTCTGCCCAATTGACTTTTCACTCTTGCTTTCTTCTGTGTCCTTGTATCTCCATTAAGTGTTCGCTTGATCAGCCGTTCTGACAATTATGGCAATTATTTCTATTCCTAACCCTTTCTTCATATTAATAACAACAATAACATCTTTTACCATTACTTTCTTAAATATTTCTCTACAATAGCATTCCTTACCATCAATAATACATTTCTTAATTAACCCTCTTGTATTATTATACATATTATTTCTTATTATTAATAATTAATAGTTATATTATTTTATTTTAAAAATAATTATTCATTCCATTCGGGTATTGAGTTCTGAGTTCAGTGTGTAGTTCGATCTTACACCCCTCATTATAACAATTACATTGTCCGTCGTCTACCGGACATATATTGTTCCTTTGTAGCGTAGTCGCCGTGCTTACCATTGTTCTCTCCCTCCTGTAAACAACGTCCGCATTCCATTGTATTACTGCGACGTTTGTTTTTATCGTAGAAGTCACCTGTTCGTACGGCAAGAATTTGTTTCTTAGCTGTGATGAATAACTTCTCTCTCTTCTCTCCGCACGTTCCATAATTCTCTCATCGTGAATGCATTGCGTATGTTCAGTCTGCTTGAGGCCCATATAAACAGCTGTCAACTGTTTTTTCATACGTCGTTTATGATAACCTCTGTAGTTTTTATAATTACAGTTATAATAATTGTTACTATAATTATCGTGCGTATATCTAACATCTTGCTTACCACAATTTTGCGTAGTGTTTTGTATAGATAAATTACTACGTTTATCATTAGGCCTACAGTGATATTTATCTCCGTAAGTGTAGTGTCTTATGTGTTTCATCTTATGTGACTTACTAGTGTGTGTGTGTGTGTGTCTCACAATAGGGATATCGCCATTAATAAGGTATGTTTTATTAACATTAATTTGCTTCTCCTCCTTAATGTTAATTACTTTTTTATAATTATCGTTAGTAATTACGAACGTATTTTCACTTTTATTTTTAATTCTTATGGTTTGCTTATATTCTACTGCCGCAATGTGCGTATTAGAGTCGTCAATTCTTTCTACTAATTCCTCTTTTGCTTTCCTTTCTGCTCTTAATTTTTCGGTCTGTTTTGTAAAAAATTCTGTTAACTCTTCTATTTGTGTTCTAATATTATTTTCTTTTACCTTTTCTGTTTGTTTGTTCTCTACTTCACCAAATACGGCTTGCATCATAGCTTGAAGTGCTTCTCCCATCCTTAAACTTCCTGATATTCCCATGGTGAATTATTATTAAAATATTTATTTCGTAGTAATTCTTTAACAATTATTATTGATAAGCGTTCCCTACTTATTTATTTATTTCTGTACTTTTATTAATAGTTATTATTAATACTCATTACAGTTACACCTGTTACATAGGCAAATAATATTATTCATGGGCGCCAGCTGTGTGATTACACAACAATTAACATTACATTCAATTACTGTTTAATATAAATAATTATTACATATAATACATTTTTTATTTAACACACTCTTATATTTTAGAGCAACCATTCAGCTATATAAAAAATTTTAATAGTTAAATGATGGGGATCGGGCCATATGTTCATGGGCTACAATTTATGTAACAAATTTTTGTACATAAATTTAGGCATGTTGTGCCCCACGTCCAGGGCGACAAATATATGCAATGATACAACGTTGCAAATAAAAAATTTATTTGTGTTTGCGGAGCCCCACGATCTTGGAGCGCCAAATATATGCAACGTATTTATGTGTGTGAATTTTTATATGTACTTTAATTTGTATAGCCCCACGTTCTTTGGGAGCCAAATATGCAACAATACATCTACATAAATACATATACATATTGTAGATAATCGGGTTTCCTCTCCTTAAAACCCCACTGTTGTATTTGTCAATTTGTTTTGTATTACTTCAATTATATAAATCTCGGAGATATTTGGAGTTGTGGAATATATGGATGTAATTAATTAATATTAACTTAACTCTTTAATAATTATCAGTGTTAGTGTGCCTAGAACTTAAACAACTTAATCGTTATTCTACAATTTCATCCAACCCTATTATACCTTGAAGAGAGATCTGTCTAATTTTGTAATTTTACGCTCCCTCTTTGATGTCAGATAATTCCGCTATAAGCGCTGCAGTATCGGCTCAACGAAACTTATAGGTTATTTCGATGTTTATATTAACCATTTATTCTATACTTATTCAGTTACCTTTTGTTCCCAGTTCACTAAACCATACTCCAAATAACAAGATTTGACAAATATATAAAGGTTCTTTATTTGTTTACTTAATTCACATTAAATAAGATATGTTCTAATTAACATATGCTTGGACTATAGACTTCAGGTATCGATTGTTGATTATTTTAATCCTTTATTTATATTTGGTTATATATTATGTTTTGATTTGTATTTAATTTATTTCAGGGTGTGAAGGTTCTTGTAACTGTGGGGAAGACTAAAAATACATAGATAGGAATGCAAGATTTACAAAATTTATGTGTTGTGTATTTAGTATGATTAATATAATATAATTTACCAGACTCGAACGAAGCAAATCGTGTAGGCGGTTGATCGCTAAATTTAATGTTTGGATGATTATGCAGTACGGTTTTTCTTTCTTCGGTTTAATAAAAGTAATTCTTGTCCTGTCCACGTCGGAATACAGCTTATGGATTGATCTACAGCCCGGTTGATGTTTCTTCTGCACCGCCAAGATCCAAATAAGTTCTTCTTTTGGTTGAAACAATCAGTGTTGTTCCGTGTAATTGGAAGGTTATAATTTCTGGTGTTGTGAATATTATGAGTTGTGTTACTGTTAATTCTTTCTATTTGATTAATATCTCATCAATTCCCTTCGGATATGGGACAGTTCAAGTTCTTTCTTGTAGACTTCAATTATTTACTCTCTATTATCATTTCATATTGTAGTGTTATTTTTGATTATCTGTATTGGTAGTAGACGTAAATATTGTCATTAGAATTTTGTATTTTTATAATCGTATCTGGTAATTTCGAATATTACAATTAAATAGATTATTCTTGGGTTTTTAATCTCATCACTTTTAGTTTATTCAAAGCAATTCTTGTCTTCTTTAAATCAACAACTTCTTTTTCTTATTTGTCGTCCCTAGCAACCTATAATAATTTCTGCCTTCCACATGTTTTGAATATATAGTGTTTCTTTCATATATTTTTTATCTATTCTTTATCAATTTGCTGTCCTATCGGAATGTAACTTTACCGATAGTTGGTTTATTATTTTATACACATATTCTACTGGTTTTTTGATATAAGTCCGTTTTTTTTCTTTTTTATTATATTTAATCCACCTTCGATATTATATTTTACCAATCGATATTATGGCATTATGGTATTATTATAATTTGTATAAATTTTATTAAATATTATTATTAATATAATGTTTTTTTTCTAGCTCTTCATAGCGTATTTATTAATTATTATTAATTGATGCACCTAATCTTTATGTTATGAGTGTTTATATAGTAGTTTTGCCTGTTAGGCCTTTTATTGTAAACTGATCTACCTGTGGTTATGTCTGTTAGGCATCTATAGTCCCTTTTATATAAATTCATACATACAATCAAATCTTAATTATTAGCACTTATATAAACAATTATTTTTCTCTATATCTAATAACAATTTTATCTTGATCTCTTGATCACATACAACAAAATTCGAATTTATGAACATTGATTAACTGCCTCACACTTCATTCTACGACAGTCATTGAATAATACAACTTGTTTCATTATTTTTCATTAACTCAACACATATTTGATATAACATCACATAAACTTTATCATAACATTTTTGTCATAAAATAATACTTCTTAACACAAAATTCTTATTTGTTATTACCATAATTAAGTCATTGTTTCATTTTTTTGTTTTGCTTTTCATTAAACATATATCATTAGCTATTATTTATCTTACAGGTTCGTTTATTCTAGTCAACACTACCTTGCATCCTTATTTAATTTTGTCTATGATTATAATTGTAATTATTGGATCTCTGTTCTATTATGGGTTTAAATATCAATTTGTTTATTATTCTGTGAACCGTCTTTTATGTAACATGAATGCTAGCATTTCTGTTGCGTTACATATGCTTCCCCTCCTAAAAAAGTTTAGTTTACCTGAATGAAGTTTAGGTCAAATAAACTTGCCTTTTTCACATGCCTTTCTTCATTTCATTGTTAATGGTTGACGATGAGATTCTCAATGTAACTTCATTAGACTAGTATTAATACTTTTTTTTTTTTATTTAATAACATTTCATCATTTTAATTAACATTCTTGATCATTTTTATTTCTGTAAATATTATTTGTTGGTAGTTGGCTACACTATTCACTGATACATTAGTTTTACATCTGTTCTATTTATAATTACTATAATTACTGTATTTTTCAATTATTCTTCTGTCAATTCACTTCTTTCTGTTTTCTTCGTCACATTCCTTTGGAAACTGAATTTATTCTTGCAACTATTCTAATATTCCTTAAATATTTAATTTCCCTAACAATCCCTAACACATGCGTTGGTACAGTTCAGAGAGGCACTGTTTGGCTTCATACTCTGCTGCCCACACCACATTTTAATATAGTACTGCTGGAATTCATCTACAGTCAGCTATAAAATATAATAATAATCTCCTAATAATCTCTTTAATCATTTAATAATAAATATTTGGGAAAAGATTTTTTCTTTGTTGCATTTATATTTCTTCATTATTATTCTTCATATTTTGTAATTCCATTTTAATTCCTTAAACATTCGTTGATATTGACTTTGACAGTTATCATTTGTAGTCATTTTTGTTTTCATTTTTGTTGAGATTGTAATGTTAAGTATCTTCTTCGTTTGTTTTTTTTCTCTGATCACAATATTTTCTAAATAGTTGTTGTGTGATGATCATTATAATTGTATTTTTGACTAAATACATTCCTTAGCCCCAACTATTCTTCTTCTTATCGTATTTCACTATTTTGGCTGTTTATTTTTCAATGAATTATGTTCATAAATACTCTTTCTTTCTTGTCTTCTTTAACATTATATTGGTTACATTCAATCGTTTACTGAAATTGTTCCATCATGTGGCAATGTAGTATATATTTTAGGTCATATGATTTTTTTTTTTTTTTTTTTCTTTATTTTGCATATGTAGATTTGAGGTAATAACTTTTATCTTGGGGTTCCATTCTTCATTATTCACACTATTTCTTTATAAACATTAATAATAATTATCGCTTTCTTCGGTAATCTTGGGGTTTGTTATTCACACTATTTCTTTATAAACATCTAATAATAATTCTCGCCTTTTTATGTAATCTTGGGTTTGTTATTCATTATTCACACTATTTCTTTATAAACATTAATAGTAATTATCGTTTTCTTCGGTAATCTTGGGGTTTTTTTTCATTATTCACACTATTTCTTTATAAACATTAATAATAATTATCGCTTTCTTCTGTAATCTTGGAGTTTGTTATTTACACTATTTCTTTATAAACATTAATAATAATTATCGCTTTCTTCGGTAATCTTGGGGTTTGTTATTCACACTATTTCTTTATAAACATTTAATAATAATTCTCGCCTTTTTCTGTAATCTTTAATAAGTTGTTCTTATTATTTTTAGAATTTAGTGGTAGTATTCAACTCAAATTCTTTTTAAATTCCAAGTAATTTTCTTCAAGACTGGTAATAAGTTGTTCTTATTATTTTTAGAATTTAGTGGTAGTATTCAACTCAAATTCTTTTTAAATTCCAAGTAATTTTCTTCAAGATTGGTAATAAGTTGTTCTTATTATTTTTAGAATTTATTCATTAAATAATATTTCCGTATCTTGTCAATTGGTTGCCTGGTCAGTTTTCATAACATCAGTCCCATTTTTCTGGTTGACTGTTTCTTTTCTAACCATGGTCCATTAATTCGACTGCACCCGTTGTCCGGATGATTGCAGTGTTCATACCAATTTTTCCACTTTTTACGTATCTCTTGTGCATGATACAAAGCCAGTACTGTAACTCGGCTGTTGCAAAGTCTTTATTTAATTCAGGGTATTCAGTTATATTTAGCTCCCTTTGAATTATCAGGTATCGTATCTCCTCTATTCTAATATAATTACTTGTATATCCTATCTTTCCATTCCCTTGGATATCTGGACTATTTACCAAATGTTTTACGGGTATCTTCCATATTAACGATATAATTGACTTGGTCAAATATTCTCTAACCGTTGATATTTTCAAATAATATTTAAATTTATTTAAAGTTTTTGTGATTGTTCTATGGTGGGTTATTTTGGTTATTTTCATAACGTTTCTTCTATAATTCATGCCTTTACGTAACTCCCTTCGCTCATTAATTGGGATGTTAACAGCACTAATTAATCCACCCTTCTCATCTCCATTTCTTCCTTTGTATAAACTATTTTCTTTCTCCATATTTTCCTTATTTTCTGGATATTCTCTTCTATGGTCAGATTTATTATACTACCTTCGGAAGTGCTGTCTAGTGTTTTAGACATATTCTTTAAACACCTCTCCATTTCTTTATTTGTCTCCTCCTTATATTTATCCACTTCTGGGTTAAGTGTGTCATTATTTTCAAACTTCCCTTCGAAAGTTTCCCTTATCTCATTATAGACCTGCTCCTTCTTATCCTCGATCCGCTTTAAACCTGCTTCGTTCATTTTCTCAATTCTTTCATCCATTCGCCTTAAGTTTTCTTTGTTCATTTGTAGGATTCCTTCCTTCATTTGTTTTAAACACTCATTATTCCTATCTAACTTTTCGTAAATTTGTTTTGAGGTTTCTTTAATTTCCTCATTCATTTTATCGAATTTTTCCTCCAGTCTCTTGGAACCACTGTCCATTGTTTCTGCTACCCCTTTGAAACCTTCATCCATGGTTTTCCTGTAATTCTTTAAGTTTTCCTCTATTGTTTGTTTATTGCTTTCCCTTAGTTCTCTGAACTGTTTACTCAGAAAATCCATTACGTCCTGATGGGTCACTTTCTTTGGTTGTTCTGACATTTTCTTCTGTTGCTTCACTTTGACTATTTTTATTTCTTTTTGTACATTGGATTGTTCTAGCTTTTTATTATTTGGCATTCCTATAAGCTCATCTATTTGATTGTGTTCCTTCCTCCAGTGACACATATCTTCTCGGGATAGTTCAAACATCACCCTGATCCATTCCCTTAATTCTTTGTTTTCTGTTTGTATTGGGTCTTCAGGTGGTCTTATTTCTCGTTTCCATTGTTCATAGTCTTCCTGAGTATATTGTTCTGTCACCTGGGCGTATACTCCTATTCTTTCGGTTTTCATTTTTTCTTCATTATCGTCCCATCTTTCCCAA
This sequence comes from Magicicada septendecula, assembly GCA_034769895.1. Taxonomy (NCBI): domain Eukaryota; kingdom Metazoa; phylum Arthropoda; class Insecta; order Hemiptera; family Cicadidae; genus Magicicada; species Magicicada septendecula. The sequence continues at coordinate 295,874,727 of CM068373.1, read as the reverse complement.
TCTTCTTCAGTCATCCTTTCCACCTTGTTATCGTCTTTTTCGTTAGTCGTCCCAATAGTCTTTTCCTTATTACACCTGGCATCTAATTCCCACAATTCATCATAAATCTCTCTCAATGTCATTTTGTCGTCTGGTGTTCCCAACGCATTCGCGCGAATCATTTGCTCTCTTTCGTGGTCATTGGTATTCTTTTCTATGTATCCCATCTCTTTGCTGAATTTCTTAAATAGTACTGTCGTCCATTCCGCGTAACTTAATCGTCTCTCTTGTCCTTGCATTTTCGTTTCCTTTTGTATCATCTTTCTTTATTGCATTTCTAGTCTCCCACAGTTGCCTGCTCTGGTTAAGTCATATTAATATGGTTACAGTTACTTAACTTAAGCCCTACACAAGTTGAGCGCCAATTTGTAGATACACGGGTTTCCTCTCCTTAAAACCCCACTGTTGTATTTGTCAATTTGTTTTGTATTACTTTAATTATATAAATCTCGGAGATATTTGGAGTTGTGGAATATATGGATGTAATTAATTAATATTAACTTAACTCTTTAATAATTATCAGTGTTAGTGTGCCTAGAACTTAAACAACTTAATCGTTATTCTACAATTTCATCCAACCCTATTATACCTTGAAGAGAGATCTGTCTAATTTTGTAATTTTACGCTCCCTCTTTGATGTCAGATAATTCCGCTATAAGCGCTGCAGTATCGGCTCAACGAAACTTATAGGTTATTTCGATGTTTATATTAACCATTTATTCTATACTTATTCAGTTACCTTTTGTTCCCAGTTCACTAAACCATACTCCAAATAACAAGATTTGACAAATATATAAAGGTTCTTTATTTGTTTACTTAATTCACATTAAATAAGATATGTTCTAATTAACATATGCTTGGACTATAGACTTCAGGTATCGATTGTTGATTATTTTAATCCTTTATTTATATTTGGTTATATATTATGTTTTGATTTGTATTTAATTTATTTCAGGGTGTGAAGGTTCTTGTAACTGTGGGGAAGACTAAAAATACATAGATAGGAATGCAAGATTTACAAAATTTATGTGTTGTGTATTTAGTATGATTAATATAATATAATTTACCAGACTCGAACGAAGCAAATCGTGTAGGCGGTTGATCGCTAAATTTAATGTTTGGATGATTATGCAGTACGGTTTTTCTTTCTTCGGTTTAATAAAAGTAATTCTTGTCCTGTCCACGTCGGAATACAGCTTATGGATTGATCTACAGCCCGGTTGATGTTTCTTCTGCACCGCCAAGATCCAAATAAGTTCTTCTTTTGGTTGAAACAATCAGTGTTGTTCCGTGTAATTGGAAGGTTATAATTTCTGGTGTTGTGAATATTATGAGTTGTGTTACTGTTAATTCTTTCTATTTGATTAATATCTCATCAATTCCCTTCGGATATGGGACAGTTCAAGTTCTTTCTTGTAGACTTCAATTATTTACTCTCTATTATCATTTCATATTGTAGTGTTATTTTTGATTATCTGTATTGGTAGTAGACGTAAATATTGTCATTAGAATTTTGTATTTTTATAATCGTATCTGGTAATTTCGAATATTACAATTAAATAGATTATTCTTGGGTTTTTAATCTCATCACTTTTAGTTTATTCAAAGCAATTCTTGTCTTCTTTAAATCAACAACTTCTTTTTCTTATTTGTCGTCCCTAGCAACCTATAATAATTTCTGCCTTCCACATGTTTTGAATATATAGTGTTTCTTTCATATATTTTTTATCTATTCTTTATCAATTTGCTGTCCTATCGGAATGTAACTTTACCGATAGTTGGTTTATTATTTTATACACATATTCTACTGGTTTTTTGATATAAGTCCGTTTTTTTTCTTTTTTATTATATTTAATCCACCTTCGATATTATATTTTACCAATCGATATTATGGCATTATGGTATTATTATAATTTGTATAAATTTTATTAAATATTATTATTAATATAATGTTTTTTTTCTAGCTCTTCATAGCGTATTTATTAATTATTATTAATTGATGCACCTAATCTTTATGTTATGAGTGTTTATATAGTAGTTTTGCCTGTTAGGCCTTTTATTGTAAACTGATCTACCTGTGGTTATGTCTGTTAGGCATCTATAGTCCCTTTTATATAAATTCATACATACAATCAAATCTTAATTATTAGCACTTATATAAACAATTATTTTTCTCTATATCTAATAACAATTTTATCTTGATCTCTTGATCACATACAACAAAATTCGAATTTATGAACATTGATTAACTGCCTCACACTTCATTCTACGACAGTCATTGAATAATACAACTTGTTTCATTATTTTTCATTAACTCAACACATATTTGATATAACATCACATAAACTTTATCATAACATTTTTGTCATAAAATAATACTTCTTAACACAAAATTCTTATTTGTTATTACCATAATTAAGTCATTGTTTCATTTTTTTGTTTTGCTTTTCATTAAACATATATCATTAGCTATTATTTATCTTACAGGTTCGTTTATTCTAGTCAACACTACCTTGCATCCTTATTTAATTTTGTCTATGATTATAATTGTAATTATTGGATCTCTGTTCTATTATGGGTTTAAATATCAATTTGTTTATTATTCTGTGAACCGTCTTTTATGTAACATGAATGCTAGCATTTCTGTTGCGTTACATATGCTTCCCCTCCTAAAAAAGTTTAGTTTACCTGAATTAAGTTTAGGTCAAATAAACTTGCCTTTTTCACATGCCTTTCTTCATTTCATTGTTAATGGTTGACGATGAGATTCTCAATGTAACTTCATTAGACTAGTATTAATACTTTTTTTTTTTTTTTAATAACATTTCATCATTTTAATTAACATTCTTGATCATTTTTATTTCTGTAAATATTATTTGTTGGTAGTTGGCTACACTATTCACTGATACATTAGTTTTACATCTGTTCTATTTATAATTACTATAATTACTGTATTTTTCAATTATTCTTCTGTCAATTCACTTCTTTCTGTTTTCTTCGTCACATTCCTTTGGAAACTGAATTTATTCTTGCAACTATTCTAATATTCCTTAAATATTTAATTTCCCTAACAATCCCTAACACATGCGTTGGTACAGTTCAGAGAGGCACTGTTTGGCTTCATACTCTGCTGCCCACACCACATTTTAATATAGTACTGCTGGAATTCATCTACAGTCAGCTATAAAATATAATAATAATCTCCTAATAATCTCTTTAATCATTTAATAATAAATATTTGGGAAAAGATTTTTTCTTTGTTGCATTTATATTTCTTCATTATTATTCTTCATATTTTGTAATTCCATTTTAATTCCTTAAACATTCGTTGATATTGACTTTGACAGTTATCATTTGTAGTCATTTTTGTTTTCATTTTTGTTGAGATTGTAATGTTAAGTATCTTCTTCGTTTGTTTTTTTTCTCTGATCACAATATTTTCTAAATAGTTGTTGTGTGATGATCATTATAATTGTATTTTTGACTAAATACATTCCTTAGCCCCAACTATTCTTCTTCTTATCGTATTTCACTATTTTGGCTGTTTATTTTTCAATGAATTATGTTCATAAATACTCTTTCTTTCTTGTCTTCTTTAACATTATATTGGTTACATTCAATCGTTTACTGAAATTGTTCCATCATGTGGCAATGTAGTATATATTTTAGGTCATATGATTTTTTTTTTTTTTTTTTCTTTATTTTGCATATGTAGATTTGAGGTAATAACTTTTATCTTGGGGTTCCATTCTTCATTATTCACACTATTTCTTTATAAACATTAATAATAATTATCGCTTTCTTCGGTAATCTTGGGGTTTGTTATTCACACTATTTCTTTATAAACATCTAATAATAATTCTCGCCTTTTTATGTAATCTTGGGTTTGTTATTCATTATTCACACTATTTCTTTATAAACATTAATAGTAATTATCGTTTTCTTCGGTAATCTTGGGGTTTTTTTTCATTATTCACACTATTTCTTTATAAACATTAATAATAATTATCGCTTTCTTCTGTAATCTTGGAGTTTGTTATTTACACTATTTCTTTATAAACATTAATAATAATTATCGCTTTCTTCGGTAATCTTGGGGTTTGTTATTCACACTATTTCTTTATAAACATTTAATAATAATTCTCGCCTTTTTCTGTAATCTTTAATAAGTTGTTCTTATTATTTTTAGAATTTAGTGGTAGTATTCAACTCAAATTCTTTTTAAATTCCAAGTAATTTTCTTCAAGACTGGTAATAAGTTGTTCTTATTATTTTTAGAATTTAGTGGTAGTATTCAACTCAAATTCTTTTTAAATTCCAAGTAATTTTCTTCAAGATTGGTAATAAGTTGTTCTTATTATTTTTAGAATTTATTCATTAAATAATATTTCCGTATCTTGTCAATTGGTTGCCTGGTCAGTTTTCATAACATCAGTCCCATTTTTCTGGTTGACTGTTTCTTTTCTAACCATGGTCCATTAATTCGACTGCACCCGTTGTCCGGATGATTGCAGTGTTCATACCAATTTTTCCACTTTTTACGTATCTCTTGTGCATGATACAAAGCCAGTACTGTAACTCGGCTGTTGCAAAGTCTTTATTTAATTCAGGGTATTCAGTTATATTTAGCTCCCTTTGAATTATCAGGTATCGTATCTCCTCTATTCTAATATAATTACTTGTATATCCTATCTTTCCATTCCCTTGGATATCTGGACTATTTACCAAATGTTTTACGGGTATCTTCCATATTAACGATATAATTGACTTGGTCAAATATTCTCTAACCGTTGATATTTTCAAATAATATTTAAATTTATTTAAAGTTTTTGTGATTGTTCTATGGTGGGTTATTTTGGTTATTTTCATAACGTTTCTTCTATAATTCATGCCTTTACGTAACTCCCTTCGCTCATTAATTGGGATGTTAACAGCACTAATTAATCCACCCTTCTCATCTCCATTTCTTCCTTTGTATAAACTATTTTCTTTCTCCATATTTTCCTTATTTTCTGGATATTCTCTTCTATGGTCAGATTTATTATACTACCTTCGGAAGTGCTGTCTAGTGTTTTAGACATATTCTTTAAACACCTCTCCATTTCTTTATTTGTCTCCTCCTTATATTTATCCACTTCTGGGTTAAGTGTGTCATTATTTTCAAACTTCCCTTCGAAAGTTTCCCTTATCTCATTATAGACCTGCTCCTTCTTATCCTCGATCCGCTTTAAACCTGCTTCGTTCATTTTCTCAATTCTTTCATCCATTCGCCTTAAGTTTTCTTTGTTCATTTGTAGGATTCCTTCCTTCATTTGTTTTAAACACTCATTATTCCTATCTAACTTTTCGTAAATTTGTTTTGAGGTTTCTTTAATTTCCTCATTCATTTTATCGAATTTTTCCTCCAGTCTCTTGGAACCACTGTCCATTGTTTCTGCTACCCCTTTGAAACCTTCATCCATGGTTTTCCTGTAATTCTTTAAGTTTTCCTCTATTGTTTGTTTATTGCTTTCCCTTAGTTCTCTGAACTGTTTACTCAGAAAATCCATTACGTCCTGATGGGTCACTTTCTTTGGTTGTTCTGACATTTTCTTCTGTTGCTTCACTTTGACTATTTTTATTTCTTTTTGTACATTGGATTGTTCTAGCTTTTTATTATTTGGCATTCCTATAAGCTCATCTATTTGATTGTGTTCCTTCCTCCAGTGACACATATCTTCTCGGGATAGTTCAAACATCACCCTGATCCATTCCCTTAATTCTTTGTTTTCTGTTTGTATTGGGTCTTCAGGTGGTCTTATTTCTCGTTTCCATTGTTCATAGTCTTCCTGAGTATATTGTTCTGTCACCTGGGCGTATACTCCTATTCTTTCGGTTTTCATTTTTTCTTCATTATCGTCCCATCTTTCCCAATCTTCTTCAGTCATCCTTTCCATCTTGTTATCGTCTTTTTCGTTAGTCGTCCCAATAGTCTTTTCCTTATTACACCTGGCATCTAATTCCCACAATTCATCATAAATCTCTCTCAATGTCATTTTGTCGTCTGGTGTTCCCAACGCATTCGCGCGAATCATTTGCTCTCTTTCGTGGTCATTGGTATTCTTTTCTATGTATCCCATCTCTTTGCTGAATTTCTTAAATAGTACTGTCGTCCATTCCGCGTAACTTAATCGTCTCTCTTGTCCTTGCATTTTCGTTTCCTTTTGTATCATCTTTCTTTATTGCATTTCTAGTCTCCCACAGTTGCCTGCTCTGATTAAGTCATATTAATATGGTTACAGTTACTTAACTTAAGCCCTACACAAGTTGAGCGCCAATTTGTAGATACACGGGTTTCCTCTCCTTAAAACCCCACTGTTGTATTTGTCAATTTGTTTTGTATTACTTTAATTATATAAATCTCGGAGATATTTGGAGTTGTGGAATATATGGATGTAATTAATTAATATTAACTTAACTCTTTAATAATTATCAGTGTTAGTGTGCCTAGAACTTAAACAACTTAATCGTTATTCTACAATTTCATCCAACCCTATTATACCTTGAAGAGAGATCTGTCTAATTTTGTAATTTTACGCTCCCTCTTTGATGTCAGATAATTCCGCTATAAGCGCTGCTGTATCGGCTCAACGAAACTTATAGGTTATTTCGATGTTTATATTAACCATTTATTCTATACTTATTCAGTTACCTTTTGTTCCCAGTTCACTAAACCATACTCCAAATAACAAGATTTGACAAATATATAAAGGTTCTTTATTTGTTTACTTAATTCACATTAAATAAGATATGTTCTAATTAACATATGCTTGGACTATAGACTTCAGGTATCGATTGTTGATTATTTTAATCCTTTATTTATATTTGGTTATATATTATGTTTTGATTTGTATTTAATTTATTTCAGGGTGTGAAGGTTCTTGTAACTGTGGGGAAGACTAAAAATACATAGATAAGAATGCAAGATTTACAAAATTTATGTGTTGTGTATTTAGTATGATTAATATAATATAATTTAACAGACTCGAACGAAGCAAATCGTGTAGGCGGTTGATCGCTAAATTTAATGTTTGGATGATTATGCAGTACGGTTTTTCTTTCTTCGGTTTAATAAAAGTAATTCTTGTCCTGTCCACGTCGGAATACTGCTTATGGATTGATCTACAGCCCGGTTGATGTTTCTTCTGCACCGCCAAGATCCAAATAAGTTCTTCTTTTGGTTGAAACAATCAGTGTTGTTCCATGTAATTGGAAGGTTATAATTTCTGGTGTTGTGAATATTATAGGTTGTGTTACTGTTAATTCTTTCTATTTGATTAATATATCATCAATTCCCTTCGGATATGGGACAGTTCAAGTTCTTTCTTGTAGACTTCAATTATTTACTCTCTATTATCATTTCATATTGTAGTGTTATTTTTGTTTATCTGTATTGGTAGTAGACGTAAATATTGTTATTAGAATTTTGTATTTTTATAATCGTATCTGGTAATTTCGAATATTACAATTAAATAGATTATTCTTGGGTTTTTAATCTCATCACTTTTAGTTTATTCAAAGCAATTCTTGTCTTCTTTAAATCAACAACTTCTTTTTCTTATTTGTCGTCCCTAGCAACCTATAATAATTTCTGCCTTCCACATGTTTTGAATATATAGTGTTTCTTTCATATATTTTTTATCTATTCTTTATCAATTTGCTGTCCTATCGGAATGTAACTTTACCGATAGTTGGTTTATTATTTTATACACATATTCTACTGGTTTTTTGATATAAGTCCGTTTTTTTCTTTTTTATTATATTAATCCACCTTCGATATTATATTTTACCAATCGATATTATGGCATTATGGTATTATTATAATTTGTATAAATTTTATTAAATATTATTATTAATATAATGTTTTTTTTTCTAGCTCTTCATAGCGTATTTATTAATTATTATTAATTGATGCACCTAATCTTTATGTTATGAGTGTTTATATAGTAGTTTTGCCTGTTAGGCCTTTTATTGTAAACTGATCTACCTGTGGTTATGTCTGTTAGGCATCTATAGTCCCTTTTATATAAATTCATACATACAATCAAATCTTAATTATTAGCACTTATATAAACAGTTATTTTTCTATATCTAATAACAATTTTATCTTGATCTCTTGATCACATACAACAAAATTCGAATTTATGAACATTGATTAACTGCCTCACACTTCATTCTATAACAGTCATTGAATAATACAACTTGTTTCATTATTTTTCATTAACTCAACACATATTTGATATAACATCACATAAACTTTATCATAACATTTTTATCATCAAATAATACTTCTTAACACAAAATTCTTATTTGTTATTACCATAATTAAGTCATTGTTTCATTTTTTTGTTTTGCTTTTCATTAAACATATATCATTAGCTATTATTTATCTTACAGGTTCGTTTATTCTAGTCAACACTACCTTGCATCCTTATTTAATTTTGTCTTTGATTATAATTGTAATTATTGGATCTCTGTTCTATTATGGGTTTAAATATCAATTTGTTTATTATTCAGTGAACCGTCTTTTATGTAACATGAATGCTAGCATTTCTGTTGCGTTACAATATACACAACTTTAGCGTGACCGGTCTCACGTTCAAGATTGACAAATTATGTAACAATATAACATTTAAATTGTGTTTCAGGTGTATCTGCAATAAGAACTCTATGTACTTGTAATGGTATTTCCAATTTATTTGATATTATTAAAAATTGTGCACATGGCACTGACTTCGATTTAAAACATTCGTTATTATTCGTTATTATGCCGTAAGGTTTATGTTATATACATCCTTACTGACTAAATATTCTATTCTACTAATCATTGTATTAAAGAAAAATCTCATTTTCAGACTACTCAGTCAATTAATGTGTTTCAAAATATCAATATTTAAATCTCTTTTTATATATTTTAATGTACTCAAAATATTAATAGTTATTGAATTTATCTTTTTGTGTCTCAGTACTGTTTTATCTCAAATACTAATTGTTTTCATTTAAATGCTTTGTATTCATTTTACTTCATATTAATTTGAGCTCTTGTTACGTTAATCGTATTTCTAAAACATCTATGATTTTAATTCTACTTTACAAGAAACATTAGCTCTTACTTTTAAATAAAATAGAAATGTCTTTAATTGTCTTTGAGTTCATTGTACGATTAAGATATAAATAAGTTGTTTATCACCTTATTGTCGTCAATCATACTCGATCATTTTGATCCATCTGTAGTCGTCCTCGTCTCGCACTCCAGCGTCGGCTGTCTCTCTTCTCCTCTTGTCCAGCATCGGCTGTCTCTCTTCTCCTCTTGTCCAGCGTCGAATCACTCTCTGGAACTCTCCTCTTGTCCAGCATCGTATCACTCTCTGGAACTCTCCTCGTGCTGTTTCTGATGTCAATGGATCTTCTTATGTAATTTTTCTTATGTACTGCTGTTATTATTTAAAAATGATTGTATTTACAACTTAGTTACATAGTTGTATGTAACTGGAAAATTTAAACTATTTACAAAAAAATAAATACGCCGTGCGGACGGGCATAAGCTCCCGCTGCACCGTGGATGATTTAAGAAAGAGAACCACTGTAGCTTGCATGTCCTATTTATACCCATGTCTTGGTTGACACATGCAGTGGTACGAAATCGACATCTCAGAAACTGTCTCTGGATTCAGTTCCCCCACTCTTAGTCAAATTCGCTATTTCTTATATTTCTGCGAATTGCAGAGTCCTGTAAGTATACTCTTATACTCATCTTATAACTATTTTTACAACACATGTTCACTGTAATTTTGGACATTGCAACTTAACCCTTTCGATTTGTACAGTTATTTCACTATTACACTCGTACGGTGTGGCACTTTCGCGTGGTTTTCGTACACAGCATTTAGAAAATTTTATTACATTTTATTGTGTTTTTGGATTTTAATTCTTAATTATAGTTTATGAATAATTACGGAAAAACAGTAATTGTGCAATTATTCATCTTGGGGTGGTAAACTCGCCTGCATAGACCTGCGTTCACACACACTAGCAAAATACTGGTGTACACACTTTCAGTTACATTTGTGTGTGTGTGCACATCGATTCAGGTCGAAACACCTGTTCATATTTTTGTCTGAGCCAAGCTTGCAATCCCTGACATGCTTATTTCCAATATATTATTAATTATTTACAGTTTATTAGGTAAATTAAAATTTTTATATTCAATACTCAGTACATCACTTATTTGCACTGTCGCAATATATATATATATATGAATATAATAATATAATAATATTAGCATTAATATTTTTAATTTAACTAAAAATATACTATATAGGATAATAAATGTTTTAGGGCTAGGACTACTCAAATGAATGAATATTATCGTAAAAGCTCTGATTACAAAGGTTTAATACCATAGTTTATAAATTGATATAAAAATAAAATCTATTATTCCCAAAAAATTCACCAGCCATGAATTATATTTTTATTGTGAGGAAACATCGATTAAAAATAATACATTTATGTGTGAATATTGCTGTAAAGGGATTGTTCGGGATTTTGAAAAACAATGTTATTAGTAAATAGATAAGAGTACAGTTTTATTCTAGCTTACGAATTAAATATTTAATTATATTACATGCATAACTTTAAATTGATTGAAAATTACCTGAATGATAAGTATCCAGAGCGCAGTATTAAGTATTATTAATTATTAATTTTAGAAGTAATAAATTTATTTATAGAGGATAAAATTCGTCCCAGCAGTTGCGGTTACACGATTCTCTAAATTTAATTATGTTAGTTTCAGTTAAAATGTAAATGTTAATATTAAGTTTTTTAAATTTTGGTGGAATAATGTAAACATGTGTTTACTTCTATGTCTGAGAAACTTTTATATAAAACTAGGATTAGATACCCTATTATTGAGAGTGTAAATAAAATGACTAGATTATTAATAGTTATGATCTTTAAATTCAAAGAATTTGGCGGTCATTTATCTAATCAGAGGAATCTGTTTTGTAATCGATAATCCACGATAGGTCTCACTTTATATAAATTTGTATACCTCTGTCAAGAATGTTTTATCAGAATAATTTTCATTTATTTTATTAATAAAATGTCAGGTCAAGGTGCAGTTAATTTTAAAGAAAAAATGGATTACATTATTATAAAAATGAATTGTTTTCTATAATGAAAATCATGAAATTGGATTTGAAAGTAAATTTTACTAAATATAGTTTTTTGAATTTAGGTTCTAAATTATGTACATATCGCCCGTCACTCCCACTATAAAGTGGGATAAGTCGTAACAAAGTAGCTGTACTGGAAAGTGTGGCTAGAATGCAAGTTAAAGCTTAGGGCATATTATTTACACTAATAAAGATTATTGATTTATCAATACAATTTGAATAATAATTTAAATTTATGATGAATTTATTAAAATTATTTTAAATAAAAATAATTATTTAGTTTTAGTACTATTTATGGAAAAAATATTTTTAACTTAACTGTGAGGATAAATAATAAATATAAAAAAGTAAAATTATAATTTGTACCTTTTGTATCAGGGTTAATTAATTATATATAAAAATTTATTTTTCCCAAATTATGGTGACTTAAGGTTATTTGTTAATTATTGTAATATAAATATTAATAAAATAATTTTAGTGATGAAACTTTTTTCGAACTATAATATTTCTGGTTTCTTAAGAATTAAATTTAATTTAAAATAAATATTATAATTTATATTTTAATATAAAATTTTATATTTATTTAATTATATTAAGGACAAGCTAAATATAATTTCTATAATATTTTAAGCTTCAGTTAATTAAATAGGCTTGCAATTAGCCTTTTTATATGAGTAAGTTAAATTTTATTTTTTATTTAAATACATTTAATATATTTTAGGTATATATTAAGAAAATTAAATTAATAAAAATGTTTTTATTAAAATGATTAAATCAGTAAATTACAATAAGTTGTGTTTAAGAATTAGGCAAATATAATTTTCACCTGTTTACCAAAAACATGTCCTTTAGAAAAAAATTAAAGGTCTATTCTGCCCAATGATATTTTAATGGCCGCAGTAAATTGACCGTGCAAAGGTAGCATAATAATTAGTCTTTTAATTGAAGGCTTGTATGAATGAATGGATGAAAAATTTTCTTTTTTAATTAAAATAGATTGAATTTAGAGTTTAAGTAAAAAATCTTAAATAAGTAAGTGGGACGAGAAGACCCTATAGAATTTTAAATAAATTTATTTTACTAGAGATTAGAATTAACAACTGGAAAAATTATTTTATTTTTTGTTGGGGTGACATTATAATAAATAAAACTTTTAATGAATTTTTCATAAATTAATGTTTAATTGATCCAATTTTTTTTATTATAAGATTAAATTACCTTAGGGATAACAGCGTTATTAATTTGGAGAGTTCATATCGATAAATTAGATTGCGACCTCGATGTTGGATTAAGAAAAGAGTTTAGAGCAAAATTGAAATATTCTAGGTCTGTTCGACCTTTAATTTCTTACATGATCTGAGTTCAAATCGGCGTGAGCCAGGTTGGTTTCTATCTACTAATATATTTTTGATATTAGTACGAAAGGACCATATAAAATAATTTAATTTATTCTATTTTAGCAAAAAGTGCATTAAATTTAGAATTTAATTATGTAATAATATTACATGTAGAAAATGTTTATAATTACTATTTTAATTACTGTCCTGTTTATTTTAGTTGGTGTTGCATTTTTAACCTTAATGGAGCGAAAGATTTTAAGATATATTCAAATTCATAAAGGTCCAAATAAAGTAGGATTTATTGGTATTCTACAGCCATTTTCGGATGCTATTAAATTGTTTTTGAAAGAAAGAAATATGCCAATACTATCTAATTATTTAATTTATATAATTAGACCGGTGTTGGGCTTATTTAATTCTTTACTATTATGAGCTATTTACCCATATTTAATTAACTGTGTTTCGTTCAATATGGGTATAATATTTTTCTTTTGTTGCACAAGAATAGGAGTTTATAGTTTAATAATTACAGGCTGGTCATCAAATTCTAATTACGCCATATTGGGCTGTATTCGATCAATTGCCCAGACTATTTCGTATGAGGTCAGACTTGTATTAATTATTTTGTGCCCTGTTGTAATAATTGAGAGCTTTAATTTAATTGAATTTTATTTTTTTCAACAATTTATATGATTAACATTTTTATTTTTTCCCTTGAGAATTTGTTGAATTTCGTCAGCGATAGCTGAAACTAATCGATCACCATTTGATTTTCCTGAGGGAGAATCAGAATTAGTTTCTGGGTTTAATGTTGAATATAGAGGGGCAGGATTTGCATTTATTTTTTTAGCTGAATACGCTAGAATTATCTTTATGAGTATGATATTTTGTTTAATATTTTTAGGTAGAAAAATTGATTCCTTAATTTTTCCTATTCAATTAACATTAATTTAATTTAATTTTTTTTATTTATTTGAGTCCGAGGTACACTGCCTCATTATCGTTATGACAGGTTAGTATATTTAGCATGAAAATCATATTTACCAGTAAGTCTAAATCTATTGATTTTTTTTTCATGATTAAATCTATTATTTAATTCATTAAAAATTGCCCTAATAATAAGTTAATAGAATTAATTTTTTCTTTTCTCTACTTTCAAAATAAATGCTTTATTTATAAGCTAATTAATTTATCTCAAAAAGATTTAATTGCTGGGTCTAAAACAAAATATATAAAATAAATTGTTGTTAAAATTATTCCGATCTTAATATATGGATATTCAACAGGACAAGCCCCGATCCAAGTTAATAAAATTAGAATAATGAATAAGTATCAAAATAAAATTTGATTAATGGGATAATTTAATAGTCCTATAAATTTTGAATTGTTTATGAAGGGAACAAAAATTAAAATAAAAATTGATATAAATAATGCAATTACTCCTCCTAATTTATTAGGAAGAGATCGTAGAATTGCATATGCAAATAAAAAGTATCATTCTGGTAGAATATGTTTTGGGGTAACTAATGGAATTGCCGGAGTAAAATTATCAGGATCACTTAATTTATACGGTTCAAGTATAATATAGCAGAAAAAAATAACTAAAATTAGTAAGAATCCTAGCATATCTTTAATGGAAAAATAAGGATGAAATGGAATTTTATCATTATTTGAATTAATCCCTAATGGATTATTTGATCCTATGACATGCAAGGAAATAAGATGTACAATTGTTAATGCTAAAACAACAAATGATATAATAAAATGAAAAGAATAAAATCGAGTTAATGTTGCATTATCAACAGCAAATCCTCCCCAAATTCAATTCACTAAGGTCGTTCCAAGATATGGAATTGCGGACAATAAATTTGTAATAACTGTTGCCCCCCAAAATGATATTTGGCCTCATGGAAGAACATAGCCTAAAAAAGCAGTAGCCATTAAAATTAATAAAATGATTACTCCTACAACTCAAGTTTCAAAATTTTTATATGAACCGTAATATAATCCTCGTCCAACATGTAAATAAACACAAATAAAAAATAATGAAGCTCCACTTGCGTGTGAAATTCGTAACATCCATCCATAATTAATGTCACGACAAATGTGTCTTAATCTATTAAATGCACTTGTCACATCCGCATTATAATGCATTGACAAAAATAATCCAGTTAATATTTGAATAACTAAACATATTCCCAATAACGATCCATAATTTCATCAATATGATAAATTTGTGGCCGCTGGTAAATCATTTAGTGAATTATTTATTATTTTAATTAATGGGTTTGTGCATCGAGTGATATTTAGCATTTGTTAAAATTTTCTTCGTAAAGGAGACAATTTAATTCTGACAATATTCACAACAACAATCAATGTGAATAAAAGATAAATAACTATCATGATAGTTATTATTCCTGACGGAAATATGTATAATTTTTTAATTATGAATACATCGAATAGATTATTTATCTCTAATAATTTATTGACACTATCCATCTTATATTTAATAATATTTATAGCTATAATCAAAATTCAAATAATCATGTTTGATATTAATAACTTTATTGAAAAATAAAATTTTTCATTTGAGGCAATTCTTGATATATATATAAATAAAATTAGCATTCCTCCAATAAAAATAAGAAATAAGATATAAGAAAAAAAAAATGAATTTATGTAAAATATACAAATAATTCTAGCAAGCATTGTTTGTATTAATAAAATAGATCCCATTGATAATGGGTGCTTCATAAAAATAAAATTTATTGATAATAAAATTGTAGTTGATATTATAATCTTCATACAGAAGATAATTTAATGAAAATGCAAGCTTTGGGTGCTTGAAATGACTTTTTACTCTCTTCTGAAGTTTTTAAATTATTAATTTATCTTAGATTTACAAGATCTAAATTTTTTGTTAACTATTAAAACAAATGAATCTATCACTACCTTTATTATATTTAATTATATTTATATCGGGCATTAACTCCTTATGCTTAAATCGAAAACATATTATAATGAGTTTATTAAGATTAGAATTAATAATTTTAAGATTATTTTGTATATTTTCTGTATTTTTATCAATTGAATTAAATGATATATATATGTTAATAGTTTTACTAACATTTAGTGTTTGTGAAGGAGTTGTGGGATTGTCAAGATTAATCAATTTGATTCGATCACATGGTAATGATCAGCTATTATCAATATCTTTAAAAACATGTTAAAATTAATTTTATTTTCATTATTTTTAACCCCTTTATTATTTAACATGTGATTATTAAGAAACATATTAATTCTTTTAATATTATTTATCATTTTATTCTTCAGAAAAGATTTAATCATATTAAGATATAACATATATATAGATAATATTTCATATAGACTAATTATTCTTACAGTTTGAATTACCTTCTTAATAATTAATTCTAGTCCTTTATATAAATATAATAATATAAATTTATTTTTATTTATAGTGTTATTATTAATAACATTATTAATTTTGTCATTTTGTTCATACAACATTATAATATTTTATATCTTTTTTGAAACTAGTTTAATCCCTACTATAATTATTATTATAGGATGGGGGTATCAACCTGAACGAGTAAATGCTAGATATTACTTGTTGTTTTATACTTTATTTGCATCTTTTCCCATATTAGTTTCAATTATATATATATATATAATTTGTGATGTTTTCAATTTGTTTCTTCTGCAAGTAGATAATATTGTATATTCTTTTTAACACCTGACGCACGTTTCACTGAAAAATATCAGTATCATCAGAGGTTTCTAAGTGAATTAATAACAATCGAAATAATTCTATTAATATAAAATTAACGAATCCGTATATATATATATAGAATATATAACGAATATATATAGAAATAATGTAACTAACATTATAATGTTAATGAGATCCAATAGTAAATTTATTTATTTAGGAATAACGTTAGCGTTTATAATTAAAGTTCCATTATTTATATTTCATTTTTGATTACCAAAAGCTCATGTTGAAGCACATGTTTCTGGTTTTATAATTTTGGCTGGAATTCTTTTAAAATTAGGAACTTATGGTCTGATTCGTGTTATATATATTATACCAATAATATTTACTAATTATAGATTTATTTGGTTTTCTATTTCATTAATAGGAGGAATCATAATTAGATTACCTTGTATAATGCAAATTGATATAAAATCTATAATTGCATATTCTTCTGTAGCTCACATAAGATTAGTTATTGGAGGGATTATGACAATAAATATATGAGGTATAGTCGGGGCATATTTTATAATAATTGGACACGGTTTATGCTCATCTGCTTTATTTTGCTTGGCAAATATTTCTTATGAACGTACAGGGAGACGTAGAATCTTAATTAATAAGGGAATTTTAAGATTTATGCCTTCAATAACTCTCATATGATTTTTAATATCTGCTAGAAATATTTCATGTCCCCCAACAATTAGTCTAGCAGGAGAAATTATAATTTTAAACAGATTAATGTCTTGAAATTCATTATGTATAATTTTCTTGTCGTTTTCTTCATTTTTATCAGCTTGCTATAGTTTATATTTATATTCTCATACTCAACATGGAATAATTTTCTCGGGCTGTTACTCCTTTAATTCTGGAAATGTACGTGAATTTTTCTTAATTATAATACATTGAATTCCCTTAAATTTAATTATTTTGAAATTGACATTGTTAATATAATCAATTAGTTTAAAATAAAACATTAAATTGTGGATTTAAAAATATAAATTTATAGTGGATCATTACTAAAAATAAACTTAATATATATATTTTCTTAATTTTATTGATTATAAGATTAATAATATTAATTTTATCAATAAATATAATTATTTTTGATTATGCAATTATAATAGAATGAATAATTATTACAGTCAATTCATGTAATATTTATATATCATTAATTTTTGATTTTAATCGACTTTATTTCTTTCAACCGTTATATTTATTTCATCAATAGTTATATTATACAGAGGTGTATATATAATAAATGATAAAAATATTAATCAATTTATCTATATTATTATAATATTTGTGCTATCAATAATATTATTAATTATATACCTAATATAGTAAGTATTCTCATTGGATGAGATGGACTAGGGTTAGTGTCATACTGTTTAGTTATTTATTATCAAAATTTAAATTCTAGAAATGCTGGAATATTAACGGCACTAATAAATCGAATTGGAGATGTTATAATCCTTTTATTAATCGCATGAATAATAAATTTTGGGTCTTGAAATTTTATATCTTTTATGAATAAAATAATAACAAGTCCAATAATTACATTAACTATTATTGCAGGATTTACAAAAAGAGCTCAAATTCCATTTTCTTCATGACTTCCAGCAGCTATGGCTGCTCCAACTCCAGTATCGGCCCTTGTCCACTCATCAACGTTAGTTACTGCAGGGGTATATTTAATCATTCGATTCAGAAATTTAATTATATCATTTAATTTAATCCAAATATTTTTAATGTTATCAGTATTAACAATAATTATATCGGGACTAGCTGCAAATTTTGAATTTGACTTAAAACAAATTATTGCATTATCAACCTTAAGACAATTAGGAATTATAATATCAATTTTAATATTTGGTTATCCAATATTATCTTTTTTTCATCTTATTATTCATGCTTTATTTAAGGCATCGCTTTTTTTATGTGCTGGGGTATTGATTCATAGATTAATAAATAATCAAGATATTCGTATAATGGGCTGTATAAGTTATAGCATACCAGTAACTAGAACGTTCATAAATATTGCTAACTTATCATTATGTGGAGTGCTCTTTATGAGAGGTTTTTATTCAAAAGATTTAATTATAGAAATAATATGCTCCAGAAATATTAATTCATTAATTTTATTATTAATGTATATTGGAATTGGGTTAACATCTTTTTATTCTGCTTGATTAACATATTTTTCAATAAATATAAATTTCAGTTATTATAATTTTAGTTCACAAAGTGAATTATTTAATAATATATTAAAAAGAATTATGATTTTATCTATTTATTCAATTTTGTCAGGGTCCATATTTAGATGAATCATGTTTAACAATCCCACAAGAATTATCCTTCCCATTGAAGGAAAGATAATAGCAATGACCCTATCATTCTTAGGATTGTTAATTGGATATGAAATATATATGTTTTCATCTACAGTAAAGAAATTTACAAGATCAACCTTTCACACTCAATTTTTTATTTTAAAAAACTCATTTATATTTCAAAAATCAATTGATTTGGGATGAGGAGAGAAAATCGGACCTCAAGGTACAATTGAATTAATAAAATTAATCATAATATTTAATATTAGCATAAGAAAAAATAATTTCAAAATTCAGATAATAACATTTATTGCTTGATTTTTAATTATTTTATATTTAAATAGCTTAAGCGTTAGAGCATAATATTGAAGATATACAAGGTAATAAATATTTTTAAATATTTATAAGGTTTTTCCTCTCTTTTCAATGAAAATGAAATGTTTTATAAACTTTATAAATAAGGAAAAAACGGAGTTTAACCGCTTTAAAAGCTAGTTAGCAGCTAGGAATTGATTCCTTAATTTTTCCTATTCAATTAACATTAATTTCATTTTTATTTATTTGAGTCCGAGGTACACTGCCTCGTTATCGTTATGACAGGTTAATATATTTAGCATGAAAATCATATTTACCAGTAAGTTTAAATCTATTGATTTTTTTTCATGATTAAATCTATTATTTAATTAATTAAAAATTGCCCTAATAATAAGTTAATAGAATTAATTTTTTCTTTTCTCTACTTTCAAAATAAATGCTTTATTTATAAGCTAATTAATTTATCTCAAAAAGATTTAATTGCTGGGTCTAAAACAAAATATATAAAATAAATTGTTGTTAAAATTATTCCGATCTTAATATATGGATATTCAACAGGACAAGCCCCGATCCAAGTTAATAAAATTAGAATAATGAATAAGTATCAAAATAAAATTTGATTAATGGGATAATTTAATAGTCCTATAAATTTTGAATTGTTTATGAAGGGAACAAAAATTAAAATTAAAATTGATATAAATAATGCAATTACTCCTCCTAATTTATTAGGAATAGATCGTAGAATTGCATATGCAAATAAAAAGTATCATTCTGGTTGAATATGTTTTCGGGTAACTAATGGATTTGCCGGAGTAAAATTATCAGGATCACTTAATTTATACGGTTCAAGTATAATATAGCAGAAAAAAATAACTAAAATTAGTAAGAATCCTAGCATATCTTTAATGGAAAAATAAGGATGAAATGGAATTTTATCATTATTTGAATTAATCCCTAATGGATTATTTGATCCTATGACATGCAAGGAAATAAGATGTACAATTGTTAATGCTAAAACAACAAATGGTATAATAAAATGAAAAGAATAAAATCGAGTTAATGTTGCATTATCAACAGCAAATCCTCCCCAAATTCAATTCACTAAGGTCGTTCCAAGATATGGAATTGTGGACAATAAATTTGTAATAACTGTTGCCCCCAAAATGATATTTGGCCTCATGGAAGAAAATAGCCTAAAAAAGCAGTAGCCATTAAAATTAATAAAATGATTACTCCTACAACTCAAGTTTCAAAATTTTTATATGAACCGTAATATAATCCTCGTCCAACATGTAAATAAACACAAATAAAAAATAATGAAGCTCCACTTGCGTGTGAAATTCGTAACATCCATCCATAATTAATATCACGACAAATGTGTCTTAATCTATTAAATGCACTTGTCACATCCGCATTATAATGCATTGACAAAAATAATCCAGTTAAAATTTGAATAACTAAACATATTCCCAATAACGATCCATAATTTCATCAATATGATAAATTTGTGGCCGCTGGTAAATCAATTAGTGAATTATTTATTATTTTAATTAATGGGTGTGTGCGTCGAGTGATATTTAGCATTTGTTAAAATTTTCTTCGTAAAGGAGACAATTTAATTCTGACAATATTCACAACAACAATCAATGTGAATAAAAGATAAATAACTATCATGATAGTTATTATTCCTGACGGAAATATGTATAATTTTTTAATTATGAATCCATCGAATAGATTATTTATCTCTAATAATTTATTGACACTATCCATCTTATATTTAATAATATTTATAGCTATAATCAAAATTCAAATAATCATGTTTGATATTAATAACTTTATTGAAAAATAAAATTTTTCATTTGAGGCAATTCTTGATATATATATATAAATAAAATTAGCATTCCTCCAATAAAAATAAGAAATAAGATATAAGAAAAAAAATATGAATTTATGTAAAATATACAAATAATTCTAGCAAGCATTGTTTGTATTAATAAAATAGATCCCATTGATAATGGGTGCTTCATAAAAATAAAATTTATTGATAATAAAATTGTAGTTGATATTATAACCTTCATACAGAAGATAATTTAATGAAAATGCAAGCTTTGGGTGCTTGAAATGACTTTTTACTCTCTTCTGAAGTTTTTAAATTATTAATTTATCTTAGATTTACAAGATCTAAATTTTTTGTTAACTATTAAAACAAATGAATCTATCACTACCTTTATTATATTTAATTATATTTATATCGGGCATTAACTCCTTATGCTTAAATCGAAAACATATTATAATGAGTTTATTAAGATTAGAATTAATAATTTTAAGATTATTTTGTATATTTTCTGTATTTTTATCAATTGAATTAAATGATATATATATGTTAATAGTTTTACTAACATTTAGTGTTTGTGAAGGAGTTGTGGGATTGTCAAGATTAATCAATTTGATTCGATCACATGGTAATGATCAGCTATTATCAATATCTTTAAAAACATGTTAAAATTAATTTTATTTTCATTATTTTTAACCCCTTTATTATTTAACATGTGATTATTAAGAAACATATTAATTCTTTTAATATTATTTATCATTTTATTCTTCAGAAAAGATTTAATCATATTAAGATATAACATATATATAGATAATATTTCATATAGACTAATTATTCTTACAGTTTGAATTACCTTCTTAATAATTAATTCTAGTCCTTTATATAAATATAATAATATAAATTTATTTTTATTTATAGTGTTATTATTAATAACATTATTAATTTTGTCATTTTGTTCATACAACATTATAATATTTTATATCTTTTTTGAAACTAGTTTAATCCCTACTATAATTATTATTATAGGATGGGGGTATCAACCTGAACGAGTAAATGCTAGATATTACTTGTTGTTTTATACTTTATTTGCATCTTTTCCCATATTAGTTTAAATTATATATATATATATATATATATATATATATATATATATATATATAATTTTTGATGTTTTCAATTTGTTTCTTCTGCAAGTAGATAATATTGTATATTCTTTTTAACACCTGACGCACGTTTCACTGAAAAATATCAGTATCATCAGAGGTTTCTAAGTGAATTAATAACAATCGAAATAATTCTATTAATATAAAATTAACGAATCCGTATATATATATAGAATATATAACGAATATATATAGAAATAATGTAACTAACATTATAATGTTAATGAGATCCAATAGTAAATTTATTTATTTAGGAATAACGTTAGCGTTTATAATTAAAGTTCCATTACTTATATTTCATTTTTGATTACCAAAAGCTCATGTTGAAGCACATGTTTCTGGTTCTATAATTTTGGCTGGAATTCTTTTAAAATTAGGAACTTATGGTCTGATTCGTGTTATATATATTATACCAATAATATTTACTAATTATAGATTTATTTGGTTTTCTATTTCATTAATAGGAGGAATCATAATTAGATTATCTTGTATAATGCAAATTGATATAAAATCTATAATTGCATATTCTTCTGTAGCTCACATAAGATTAGTTATTGGAGGGATTATGACAATAAATATATGAGGTATAGTCGGGGCATATTTTATAATAATTGGACACGGTTTATGCTCATCTGCTTTATTTTGCTTGGCAAATATTTCTTATGAACGTACAGGGAGACGTAGAATCTTAATTAATAAGGGAATTTTAAGATTTATGCCTTCAATAACTCTCATATGATTTTTAATATCTGCTAGAAATATTTCATGTCCCCCAACAATTAGTCTAGCAGGAGAAATTATAATTTTAAACAGATTAATGTCTTGAAATTCATTATGTATAATTTTCTTGTCGTTTTCTTCATTTTTATCAGCTTGCTATAGTTTATATTTATATTCTCATACTCAACATGGAATAATTTTCTCGGGCTGTTACTCCTTTAATTCTGGAAATGTACGTGAATTTTTCTTAATTATAATACATTGAATTCCCTTAAATTTAATTATTTTGAAATTGACATTGTTAATATAATCAATTAGTTTAAAATAAAACATTAAATTGTGGATTTAAAAATATAAATTTATAGTGGATCATTACTAAAAATAAACTTAATATATATATTTTCTTAATTTTATTGATTATAAGATTAATAATATTAATTTTATCAATAAATATAATTATTTTTGATTACGCAATTATAATAGAATGAATAATTATTACAGTCAATTCATGTAATATTTATATATCATTAATTTTTGATTTTAATCGACTTTATTTCTTTCAACCGTTATATTTATTTCATCAATAGTTATATTATACAGAGGTGTATATATAATAAATGATAAAAATATTAATCAATTTATCTATATTATTATAATATTTGTGCTATCAATAATATTATTAATTATATACCTAATATAGTAAGTATTCTCATTGGATGAGATGGACTAGGGTTAGTGTCATACTGTTTAGTTATTTATTATCAAAATTTAAATTCTAGAAATGCTGGAATATTAACGGCACTAATAAATCGAATTGGAGATGTTATAATCCTTTTATTAATCGCATGAATAATAAATTTTGGGTCTTGAAATTTTATATCTTTTATGAATAAAATAATAACAAGTCCAATAATTACATTAACTATTATTGCAGGATTTACAAAAAGAGCTCAAATTCCATTTTCTTCATGACTTCCAGCAGCTATGGCTGCTCCAACTCCAGTATCGGCCCTTGTCCACTCATCAACGTTAGTTACTGCAGGGGTATATTTAATCATTCGATTCAGAAATTTAATTATATCATTTAATTTAATCCAAATATTTTTAATGTTATCAGTATTAACAATAATTATATCGGGACTAGCTGCAAATTTTGAATTTGACTTAAAACAAATTATTGCATTATCAACCTTAAGACAATTAGGAATTATAATATCAATTTTAATATTTGGTTATCCAATATTATCTTTTTTTCATCTTATTATTCATGCTTTATTTAAGGCATCGCTTTTTTTATGTGCTGGGGTATTGATTCATAGATTAATAAATAATCAAGATATTCGTATAATGGGCTGTATAAGTTATAGCATACCAGTAACTAGAACGTTCATAAATATTGCTAACTTATCATTATGTGGAGTGCCCTTTATGAGAGGTTTTTATTCAAAAGATTTAATTATAGAAATAATATGCTCCAGAAATATTAATTCATTAATTTTATTATTAATGTATATTGGAATTGGGTTAACATCTTTTTATTCTGCTTGATTAACATATTTTTCAATAAATATAAATTTCAGTTATTATAATTTTAGTTCACAAAGTGAATTATTTAATAATATATTAAAAAGAATTATGATTTTATCTATTTATTCAATTTTGTCAGGGTCCATATTTAGATGAATCATGTTTAACAATCCCACAAGAATTATCCTTCCCATTGAAGGAAAGATAATAGCAATGACCCTATCATTCTTAGGATTGTTAATTGGATATGAAATATATATGTTTTCATCTACAGTAAAGAAATTTACAAGATCAACCTTTCACACTCAATTTTTTATTTTAAAAAACTCATTTATATTTCAAAAATCAATTGATTTGGGATGAGGAGAGAAAATCGGACCTCAAGGTACGATTGAATTAATAAAATTAATCATAATATTTAATATTAGCATAAGAAAAAATAATTTCAAAATTCAGATAATAACATTTATTGCTTGATTTTTAATTATTTTATATTTAAATAGCTTAAGCGTTAGAGCATAATATTGAAGATATACAAGGTAATAAATATTTTTAAATATTTATAAGGTTTTTCCTCTCTTTTCAATGAAAATGAAATGTTTTATAAACTTTATAAATAAGGAAAAAACGGAGTTTAACCGCTTTAAAAGCTAGTTAGCAGCTAGGAATTGATTCCTTAATTTTTCCTATTCAATTAACATTAATTTCATTTTTATTTATTTGAGTCCGAGGTAAACTGCCTCGTTATCGTTATGACAGGTTAATATATTTAGCATGAAAATCATATTTACCAGTAAGTTTAAATCTATTGATTTTTTTTCATGATTAAATCTATTATTTAATTAATTAAAAATTGCCCTAATAATAAGTTAATAGAATTAATTTTTTCTTTTCTCTACTTTCAAAATAAATGCTTTATTTATAAGCTAATTAATTTATCTCAAAAAGATTTAATTGCTGGGTCTAAAACAAAATATATAAAATAAATTGTTGTTAAAATTATTCCGATCTTAATATATGGATATTCAACAGGACAAGCCCCGATCCAAGTTAATAAAATTAGAATAATGAATAAGTATCAAAATAAAATTTGATTAATGGGATAATTTAATAGTCCTATAAATTTTGAATTGTTTATGAAGGGAACAAAAATTAAAATTAAAATTGATATAAATAATGCAATTACTCCTCCTAATTTATTAGGAATAGATCGTAGAATTGCATATGCAAATAAAAAGTATCATTCTGGTTGAATATGTTTTGGGGTAACTAATGGATTTGCCGGAGTAAAATTATCAGGATCACTTAATTTATACGGTTCAAGTATAATATAGCAGAAAAAAATAACTAAAATTAGTAAGAATCCTAGCATATCTTTAATGGAAAAATAAGGATGAAATGGAATTTTATCATTATTTGAATTAATCCCTAATGGATTATTTGATCCTATGACATGCAAGGAAATAAGATGTACAATTGTTAATGCTAAAACAACAAATGGTATAATAAAATGAAAAGAATAAAATCGAGTTAATGTTGCATTATCAACAGCAAATCCTCCCCAAATTCAATTCACTAAGGTCGTTCCAAGATATGGAATTGTGGACAATAAATTTGTAATAACTGTTGCCCCCAAAATGATATTTGGCCTCATGGAAGAAAATAGCCTAAAAAAGCAGTAGCCATTAAAATTAATAAAATGATTACTCCTACAACTCAAGTTTCAAAATTTTTATATGAACCGTAATATAATCCTCGTCCAACATGTAAATAAACACAAATAAAAAATAATGAAGCTCCACTTGCGTGTGAAATTCGTAACATCCATCCATAATTAATATCACGACAAATGTGTCTTAATCTATTAAATGCACTTGTCACATCCGCATTATAATGCATTGACAAAAATAATCCAGTTAAAATTTGAATAACTAAACATATTCCCAATAACGATCCATAATTTCATCAATATGATAAATTTGTGGCCGCTGGTAAATCAATTAGTGAATTATTTATTATTTTAATTAATGGGTGTGTGCGTCGAGTGATATTTAGCATTTGTTAAAATTTTCTTCGTAAAGGAGACAATTTAATTCTGACAATATTCACAACAACAATCAATGTGAATAAAAGATAAATAACTATCATGATAGTTATTATTCCTGACGGAAATATGTATAATTTTTTAATTATGAATCCATCGAATAGATTATTTATCTCTAATAATTTATTGACACTACCCATCTTATATTTAATAATATTTATAGCTATAATCAAAATTCAAATAATCATGTTTGATATTAATAACTTTATTGAAAAATAAAATTTTTCATTTGAGGCAATTCTTGATATATATATATAAATAAAATTAGCATTCCTCCAATAAAAATAAGAAATAAGATATAAGAAAAAAAATATGAATTTATGTAAAATATACAAATAATTCTAGCAAGCATTGTTTGTATTAATAAAATAGATCCCATTGATAATGGGTGCTTCATAAAAATAAAATTTATTGATAATAAAATTGTAGTTGATATTATAACCTTCATACAGAAGATAATTTAATGAAAATGCAAGCTTTGGGTGCTTGAAATGACTTTTTACTCTCTTCTGAAGTTTTTAAATTATTAATTTATCTTAGATTTACAAGATCTAAATTTTTTGTTAACTATTAAAAGAAATGAATCTATCACTACCTTTATTATATTTAATTATATTTATATCGGGCATTAACTCCTTATGCTTAAATCGAAAACATATTATAATGAGTTTATTAAGATTAGAATTAATAATTTTAAGATTATTTTGTATATTTTCTGTATTTTTATCAATTGAATTAAATGATATATATATGTTAATAGTTTTACTAACATTTAGTGTTTGTGAAGGAGTTGTGGGATTGTCAAGATTAATCAATTTGATTCGATCACATGGTAATGATCAGCTATTATCAATATCTTTAAAAACATGTTAAAATTAATTTTATTTTCATTATTTTTAACCCCTTTATTATTTAACATGTGATTATTAAGAAACATATTAATTCTTTTAATATTATTTATCATTTTATTCTTCAGAAAAGATTTAATCATATTAAGATATAACATATATATAGATAATATTTCATATAGACTAATTATTCTTACAGTTTGAATTACCTTCTTAATAATTAATTCTAGTCCTTTATATAAATATAATAATATAAATTTATTTTTATTTATAGTGTTATTATTAATAACATTATTAATTTTGTCATTTTGTTCATACAACATTATAATATTTTATATCTTTTTTGAAACTAGTTTAATCCCTACTATAATTATTATTATAGGATGGGGGTATCAACCTGAACGAGTAAATGCTAGATATTACTTGTTGTTTTATACTTTATTTGCATCTTTTCCCATATTAGTTTAAATTATATATATATATATATATATATATAATTTTTGATGTTTTCAATTTGTTTCTTCTGCAAGTAGATAATATTGTATATTCTTTTTAACACCTGACGCACGTTTCACTGAAAAATATCAGTATCATCAGAGGTTTCTAAGTGAATTAATAACAATCGAAATAATTCTATTAATATAAAATTAACGAATCCGTATATATATATAGAATATATAACGAATATATATAGAAATAATGTAACTAACATTATAATGTTAATGAGATCCAATAGTAAATTTATTTATTTAGGAATAACGTTAGCGTTTATAATTAAAGTTCCATTACTTATATTTCATTTTTGATTACCAAAAGCTCATGTTGAAGCACATGTTTCTGGTTCTATAATTTTGGCTGGAATTCTTTTAAAATTAGGAACTTATGGTCTGATTCGTGTTATATATATTATACCAATAATATTTACTAATTATAGATTTATTTGGTTTTCTATTTCATTAATAGGAGGAATCATAATTAGATTATCTTGTATAATGCAAATTGATATAAAATCTATAATTGCATATTCTTCTGTAGCTCACATAAGATTAGTTATTGGAGGGATTATGACAATAAATATATGAGGTATAGTCGGGGCATATTTTATAATAATTGGACACGGTTTATGCTCATCTGCTTTATTTTGCTTGGCAAATATTTCTTATGAACGTACAGGGAGACGTAGAATCTTAATTAATAAGGGAATTTTAAGATTTATGCCTTCAATAACTCTCATATGATTTTTAATATCTGCTAGAAATATTTCATGTCCCCCAACAATTAGTCTAGCAGGAGAAATTATAATTTTAAACAGATTAATGTCTTGAAATTCATTATGTATAATTTTCTTGTCGTTTTCTTCATTTTTATCAGCTTGCTATAGTTTATATTTATATTCTCATACTCAACATGGAATAATTTTCTCGGGCTGTTACTCCTTTAATTCTGGAAATGTACGTGAATTTTTCTTAATTATAATACATTGAATTCCCTTAAATTTAATTATTTTGAAATTGACATTGTTAATATAATCAATTAGTTTAAAATAAAACATTAAATTGTGGATTTAAAAATATAAATTTATAGTGGATCATTACTAAAAATAAACTTAATATATATATTTTCTTAATTTTATTGATTATAAGATTAATAATATTAATTTTATCAATAAATATAATTATTTTTGATTACGCAATTATAATAGAATGAATAATTATTACAGTCAATTCATGTAATATTTATATATCATTAATTTTTGATTTTAATCGACTTTATTTCTTTCAACCGTTATATTTATTTCATCAATAGTTATATTATACAGAGGTGTATATATAATAAATGATAAAAATATTAATCAATTTATCTATATTATTATAATATTTGTGCTATCAATAATATTATTAATTATATACCTAATATAGTAAGTATTCTCATTGGATGAGATGGACTAGGGTTAGTGTCATACTGTTTAGTTATTTATTATCAAAATTTAAATTCTAGAAATGTTGGAATATTAACGGCACTAATAAATCGAATTGGAGATGTTATAATCCTTTTATTAATCGCATGAATAATAAATTTTGGGTCTTGAAATTTTATATCTTTTATGAATAAAATAATAACAAGTCCAATAATTACATTAACTATTATTGCAGGATTTACAAAAAGAGCTCAAATTCCATTTTCTTCATGACTTCCAGCAGCTATGGCTGCTCCAACTCCAGTATCGGCCCTTGTCCACTCATCAACGTTAGTTACTGCAGGGGTATATTTAATCATTCGATTCAGAAATTTAATTATATCATTTAATTTAATCCAAATATTTTTAATGTTATCAGTATTAACAATAATTATATCGGGACTAGCTGCAAATTTTGAATTTGACTTAAAACAAATTATTGCATTATCAACCTTAAGACAATTAGGAATTATAATATCAATTTTAATATTTGGTTATCCAATATTATCTTTTTTTCATCTTATTATTCATGCTTTATTTAAGGCATCGCTTTTTTTATGTGCTGGGGTATTGATTCATAGATTAATAAATAATCAAGATATTCGTATAATGGGCTGTATAAGTTATAGCATACCAGTAACTAGAACGTTCATAAATATTGCTAACTTATCATTATGTGGAGTGCCCTTTATGAGAGGTTTTTATTCAAAAGATTTAATTATAGAAATAATATGCTCCAGAAATATTAATTCATTAATTTTATTATTAATGTATATTGGAATTGGGTTAACATCTTTTTATTCTGCTTGATTAACATATTTTTCAATAAATATAAATTTCAGTTATTATAATTTTAGTTCACAAAGTGAATTATTTAATAATATATTAAAAAGAATTATGATTTTATCTATTTATTCAATTTTGTCAGGGTCCATATTTAGATGAATCATGTTTAACAATCCCACAAGAATTATCCTTCCCATTGAAGGAAAGATAATAGCAATGACCCTATCATTCTTAGGATTGTTAATTGGATATGAAATATATATGTTTTCATCTACAGTAAAGAAATTTACAAGATCAACCTTTCACACTCAATTTTTTATTTTAAAAAACTCATTTATATTTCAAAAATCAATTGATTTGGGATGAGGAGAGAAAATCGGACCTCAAGGTACGATTGAATTAATAAAATTAATCATAATATTTAATATTAGCATAAGAAAAAATAATTTCAAAATTCAGATAATAACATTTATTGCTTGATTTTTAATTATTTTATATTTAAATAGCTTAAGCGTTAGAGCATAATATTGAAGATATACAAGGTAATAAATATTTTTAAATATTTATAAGGTTTTTCCTCTCTTTTCAATGAAAATGAAATGTTTTATAAACTTTATAAATAAGGAAAAAACGGAGTTTAACCGCTTTAAAAGCTAGTTAGCAGCTAGGAATTGATTCCTTAATTTTTCCTATTCAATTAACATTAATTTCATTTTTATTTATTTGAGTCCGAGGTAAACTGCCTCGTTATCGTTATGACAGGTTAATATATTTAGCATGAAAATCATATTTACCAGTAAGTTTAAATCTATTGATTTTTTTTCATGATTAAATCTATTATTTAATTAATTAAAAATTGCCCTAATAATAAGTTAATAGAATTAATTTTTTCTTTTCTCTACTTTCAAAATAAATGCTTTATTTATAAGCTAATTAATTTATCTCAAAAAGATTTAATTGCTGGGTCTAAAACAAAATATATAAAATAAATTGTTGTTAAAATTATTCCGATCTTAATATATGGATATTCAACAGGACAAGCCCCGATCCAAGTTAATAAAATTAGAATAATGAATAAGTATCAAAATAAAATTTGATTAATGGGATAATTTAATAGTCCTATAAATTTTGAATTGTTTATGAAGGGAACAAAAATTAAAATTAAAATTGATATAAATAATGCAATTACTCCTCCTAATTTATTAGGAATAGATCGTAGAATTGCATATGCAAATAAAAAGTATCATTCTGGTTGAATATGTTTTGGGGTAACTAATGGATTTGCCGGAGTAAAATTATCAGGATCACTTAATTTATACGGTTCAAGTATAATATAGCAGAAAAAAATAACTAAAATTAGTAAGAATCCTAGCATATCTTTAATGGAAAAATAAGGATGAAATGGAATTTTATCATTATTTGAATTAATCCCTAATGGATTATTTGATCCTATGACATGCAAGGAAATAAGATGTACAATTGTTAATGCTAAAACAACAAATGGTATAATAAAATGAAAAGAATAAAATCGAGTTAATGTTGCATTATCAACAGCAAATCCTCCCCAAATTCAATTCACTAAGGTCGTTCCAAGATATAGAATTGTGGACAATAAATTTGTAATAACTGTTGCCCCCAAAATGATATTTGGCCTCATGGAAGAAAATAGCCTAAAAAAGCAGTAGCCATTAAAATTAATAAAATGATTACTCCTACAACTCAAGTTTCAAAATTTTTATATGAACCGTAATATAATCCTCGTCCAACATGTAAATAAACACAAATAAAAAATAATGAAGCTCCACTTGCGTGTGAAATTCGTAACATCCATCCATAATTAATATCACGACAAATGTGTCTTAATCTATTAAATGCACTTGTCACATCCGCATTATAATGCATTGACAAAAATAATCCAGTTAAAATTTGAATAACTAAACATATTCCCAATAACGATCCATAATTTCATCAATATGATAAATTTGTGGCCGCTGGTAAATCAATTAGTGAATTATTTATTATTTTAATTAATGGGTGTGTGCGTCGAGTGATATTTAGCATTTGTTAAAATTTTCTTCGTAAAGGAGACAATTTAATTCTGACAATATTCACAACAACAATCAATGTGAATAAAAGATAAATAACTATCATGATAGTTATTATTCCTGACGGAAATATGTATAATTTTTTAATTATGAATCCATCGAATAGATTATTTATCTCTAATAATTTATTGACACTATCCATCTTATATTTAATAATATTTATAGCTATAATCAAAATTCAAATAATCATGTTTGATATTAATAACTTTATTGAAAAATAAAATTTTTCATTTGAGGCAATTCTTGATATATATATATAAATAAAATTAGCATTCCTCCAATAAAAATAAGAAATAAGATATAAGAAAAAAAATATGAATTTATGTAAAATATACAAATAATTCTAGCAAGCATTGTTTGTATTAATAAAATAGATCCCATTGATAATGGGTGCTTCATAAAAATAAAATTTATTGATAATAAAATTGTAGTTGATATTATAACCTTCATACAGAAGATAATTTAATGAAAATGCAAGCTTTGGGTGCTTGAAATGACTTTTTACTCTCTTCTGAAGTTTTTAAATTATTAATTTATCTTAGATTTACAAGATCTAAATTTTTTGTTAACTATTAAAACAAATGAATCTATCACTACCTTTATTATATTTAATTATATTTATATCGGGCATTAACTCCTTATGCTTAAATCGAAAACATATTATAATGAGTTTATTAAGATTAGAATTAATAATTTTAAGATTATTTTGTATATTTTCTGTATTTTTATCAATTGAATTAAATGATATATATATGTTAATAGTTTTACTAACATTTAGTGTTTGTGAAGGAGTTGTGGGATTGTCAAGATTAATCAATTTGATTCGATCACATGGTAATGATCAGCTATTATCAATATCTTTAAAAACATGTTAAAATTAATTTTATTTTCATTATTTTTAACCCCTTTATTATTTAACATGTGATTATTAAGAAACATATTAATTCTTTTAATATTATTTATCATTTTATTCTTCAGAAAAGATTTAATCATATTAAGATATAACATATATATAGATAATATTTCATATAGACTAATTATTCTTACAGTTTGAATTACCTTCTTAATAATTAATTCTAGTCCTTTATATAAATATAATAATATAAATTTATTTTTATTTATAGTGTTATTATTAATAACATTATTAATTTTGTCATTTTGTTCATACAACATTATAATATTTTATATCTTTTTTGAAACTAGTTTAATCCCTACTATAATTATTATTATAGGATGGGGGTATCAACCTGAACGAGTAAATGCTAGATATTACTTGTTGTTTTATACTTTATTTGCATCTTTTCCCATATTAGTTTCAATTATATATATATATATATATAATTTGTGATGTTTTCAATTTGTTTCTTCTGCAAGTAGATAATATTGTATATTCTTTTTAACACCTGACGCACGTTTCACTGAAAAATATCAGTATCATCAGAGGTTTCTAAGTGAATTAATAACAATCGAAATAATTCTATTAATATAAAATTAACGAATCCGTATATATATATACAGAATATATAACGAATATATATAGAAATAATGTAACTAACATTATAATGTTAATGAGATCCAATAGTAAATTTATTTATTTAGGAATAACGTTAGCGTTTATAATTAAAGTTCCATTATTTATATTTCATTTTTGATTACCAAAAGCTCATGTTGAAGCACATGTTTCTGGTTCTATAATTTTGGCTGGAATTCTTTTAAAATTAGGAACTTATGGTCTGATTCGTGTTATATATATTATACCAATAATATTTACTAATTATAGATTTATTTGGTTTTCTATTTCATTAATAGGAGGAATCATAATTAGATTATCTTGTATAATGCAAATTGATATAAAATCTAT
Organism: Magicicada septendecula; assembly: GCA_034769895.1. NCBI lineage: Eukaryota > Metazoa > Arthropoda > Insecta > Hemiptera > Cicadidae > Magicicada > Magicicada septendecula. The sequence continues at coordinate 295,840,810 of CM068373.1, read as the reverse complement.
AATTGCATATTCTTCTGTAGCTCACATAAGATTAGTTATTGGAGGGATTATGACAATAAATATATGAGGTATAGTCGGGGCATATTTTATAATAATTGGACACGGTTTATGCTCATCTGCTTTATTTTGCTTGGCAAATATTTCTTATGAACGTACAGGGAGACGTAGAATCTTAATTAATAAGGGAATTTTAAGATTTATGCCTTCAATAACTCTCATATGATTTTTAATATCTGCTAGAAATATTTCATGTCCCCCAACAATTAGTCTAGCAGGAGAAATTATAATTTTAAACAGATTAATGTCTTGAAATTCATTATGTATAATTTTCTTGTCGTTTTCTTCATTTTTATCAGCTTGCTATAGTTTATATTTATATTCTCATACTCAACATGGAATAATTTTCTCGGGCTGTTACTCCTTTAATTCTGGAAATGTACGTGAATTTTTCTTAATTATAATACATTGAATTCCCTTAAATTTAATTATTTTGAAATTGACATTGTTAATATAATCAATTAGTTTAAAATAAAACATTAAATTGTGGATTTAAAAATATAAATTTATAGTGGATCATTACTAAAAATAAACTTAATATATATATTTTCTTAATTTTATTGATTATAAGATTAATAATATTAATTTTATCAATAAATATAATTATTTTTGATTACGCAATTATAATAGAATGAATAATTATTACAGTCAATTCATGTAATATTTATATATCATTAATTTTTGATTTTAATCGACTTTATTTCTTTCAACCGTTATATTTATTTCATCAATAGTTATATTATACAGAGGTGTATATATAATAAATGATAAAAATATTAATCAATTTATCTATATTATTATAATATTTGTGCTATCAATAATATTATTAATTATATACCTAATATAGTAAGTATTCTCATTGGATGAGATGGACTAGGGTTAGTGTCATACTGTTTAGTTATTTATTATCAAAATTTAAATTCTAGAAATGCTGGAATATTAACGGCACTAATAAATCGAATTGGAGATGTTATAATCCTTTTATTAATCGCATGAATAATAAATTTTGGGTCTTGAAATTTTATATCTTTTATGAATAAAATAATAACAAGTCCAATAATTACATTAACTATTATTGCAGGATTTACAAAAAAAGCTCAAATTCCATTTTCTTCATGACTTCCAGCAGCTATGGCTGCTCCAACTCCAGTATCGGCCCTTGTCCACTCATCAACGTTAGTTACTGCAGGGGTATATTTAATCATTCGATTCAGAAATTTAATTATATCATTTAATTTAATCCAAATATTTTTAATGTTATCAGTATTAACAATAATTATATCGGGACTAGCTGCAAATTTTGAATTTGACTTAAAACAAATTATTGCATTATCAACCTTAAGACAATTAGGAATTATAATATCAATTTTAATATTTGGTTATCCAATATTATCTTTTTTTCATCTTATTATTCATGCTTTATTTAAGGCATCGCTTTTTTTATGTGCTGGGGTATTGATTCATAGATTAATAAATAATCAAGATATTCGTATAATGGGCTGTATAAGTTATAGCATACCAGTAACTAGAACGTTCATAAATATTGCTAACTTATCATTATGTGGAGTGCCCTTTATGAGAGGTTTTTATTCAAAAGATTTAATTATAGAAATAATATGCTCCAGAAATATTAATTCATTAATTTTATTATTAATGTATATTGGAATTGGGTTAACATCTTTTTATTCTGCTTGATTAACATATTTTTCAATAAATATAAATTTCAGTTATTATAATTTTAGTTCACAAAGTGAATTATTTAATAATATATTAAAAAGAATTATGATTTTATCTATTTATTCAATTTTGTCAGGGTCCATATTTAGATGAATCATGTTTAACAATCCCACAAGAATTATCCTTCCCATTGAAGGAAAGATAATAGCAATGACCCTATCATTCTTAGGATTGTTAATTGGATATGAAATATATATGTTTTCATCTACAGTAAAGAAATTTACAAGATCAACCTTTCACACTCAATTTTGTATTTTAAAAAACTCATTTATATTTCAAAAATCAATTGATTTGGGATGAGGAGAGAAAATCGGACCTCAAGGTACGATTGAATTAATAAAATTAATCATAATATTTAATATTAGCATAAGAAAAAATAATTTCAAAATTCAGATAATAACATTTATTGCTTGATTTTTAATTATTTTATATTTAAATAGCTTAAGCGTTAGAGCATAATATTGAAGATATACAAGGTAATAAATATTTTTAAATATTTATAAGGTTTTTCCTCTCTTTTCAATGAAAATGAAATGTTTTATAAACTTTATAAATAAGGAAAAAACGGAGTTTAACCGCTTTAAAAGCTAGTTAGCAGCTAGGAATTGATTCCTTAATTTTTCCTATTCAATTAACATTAATTTCATTTTTATTTATTTGAGTCCGAGGTACACTGCCTCGTTATCGTTATGACAGGTTAATATATTTAGCATGAAAATCATATTTACCAGTAAGTTTAAATCTATTGATTTTTTTTCATGATTAAATCTATTATTTAATTAATTAAAAATTGCCCTAATAATAAGTTAATAGAATTAATTTTTTTTTTCTCTACTTTCAAAATAAATGCTTTATTTATAAGCTAATTAATTTATCTCAAAAAGATTTAATTGCTGGGTCTAAAACAAAATATATAAAATAAATTGTTGTTAAAATTATTCCGATCTTAATATATGGATATTCAACAGGACAAGCCCCGATCCAAGTTAATAAAATTAGAATAATGAATAAGTATCAAAATAAAATTTGATTAATGGGATAATTTAATAGTCCTATAAATTTTGAATTGTTTATGAAGGGAACAAAAATTAAAATTAAAATTGATATAAATAATGCAATTACTCCTCCTAATTTATTAGGAATAGATCGTAGAATTGCATATGCAAATAAAAAGTATCATTCTGGTTGAATATGTTTTGGGGTAACTAATGGATTTGCCGGAGTAAAATTATCAGGATCACTTAATTTATACGGTTCAAGTATAATATAGCAGAAAAAAATAACTAAAATTAGTAAGAATCCTAGCATATCTTTAATGGAAAAATAAGGATGAAATGGAATTTTATCATTATTTGAATTAATCCCTAATGGATTATTTGATCCTATGACATGCAAGGAAATAAGATGTACAATTGTTAATGCTAAAACAACAAATGGTATAATAAAATGAAAGGAATAAAATCGAGTTAATGTTGCATTATCAACAGCAAATCCTCCCCAAATTCAATTCACTAAGGTCGTTCCAAGATATGGAATTGTGGACAATAAATTTGTAATAACTGTTGCCCCCAAAATGATATTTGGCCTCATGGAAGAAAATAGCCTAAAAAAGCAGTAGCCATTAAAATTAATAAAATGATTACTCCTACAACTCAAGTTTCAAAATTTTTATATGAACCGTAATATAATCCTCGTCCAACATGTAAATAAACACAAATAAAAAATAATGAAGCTCCACTTGCGTGTGAAATTCGTAACATCCATCCATAATTAATATCACGACAAATGTGTCTTAATCTATTAAATGCACTTGTCACATCCGCATTATAATGCATTGACAAAAATAATCCAGTTAAAATTTGAATAACTAAACATATTCCCAATAACGATCCATAATTTCATCAATATGATAAATTTGTGGCCGCTGGTAAATCAATTAGTGAATTATTTATTATTTTAATTAATGGGTGTGTGCGTCGAGTGATATTTAGCATTTGTTAAAATTTTCTTCGTAAAGGAGACAATTTAATTCTGACAATATTCACAACAACAATCAATGTGAATAAAAGATAAATAACTATCATGATAGTTATTATTCCTGACGGAAATATGTATAATTTTTTAATTATGAATCCATCGAATAGATTATTTATCTCTAATAATTTATTGACACTATCCATCTTATATTTAATAATATTTATAGCTATAATCAAAATTCAAATAATCATGTTTGATATTAATAACTTTATTGAAAAACAAAATTTTTCATTTGAGGCAATTCTTGATATATATATATAAATAAAATTAGCATTCCTCCAATAAAAATAAGAAATAAGATATAAGAAAAAAAATATGAATTTATGTAAAATATACAAATAATTCTAGCAAGCATTGTTTGTATTAATAAAATAGATCCCATTGATAATGGGTGCTTCATAAAAATAAAATTTATTGATAATAAAATTGTAGTTGATATTATAACCTTCATACAGAAGATAATTTAATGAAAATGCAAGCTTTGGGTGCTTGAAATGACTTTTTACTCTCTTCTGAAGTTTTTAAATTATTAATTTATCTTAGATTTACAAGATCTAAATTTTTTGTTAACTATTAAAACAAATGAATCTATCACTACCTTTATTATATTTAATTATATTTATATCGGGCATTAACTCCTTATGCTTAAATCGAAAACATATTATAATGAGTTTATTAAGATTAGAATTAATAATTTTAAGATTATTTTGTATATTTTCTGTATTTTTATCAATTGAATTAAATGATATATATATGTTAATAGTTTTACTAACATTTAGTGTTTGTGAAGGAGTTGTGGGATTGTCAAGATTAATCAATTTGATTCGATCACATGGTAATGATCAGCTATTATCAATATCTTTAAAAACATGTTAAAATTAATTTTATTTTCATTATTTTTAACCCCTTTATTATTTAACATGTGATTATTAAGAAACATATTAATTCTTTTAATATTATTTATCATTTTATTCTTCAGAAAAGATTTAATCATATTAAGATATAACATATATATAGATAATATTTCATATAGACTAATTATTCTTACAGTTTGAATTACCTTCTTAATAATTAATTCTAGTCCTTTATATAAATATAATAATATAAATTTATTTTTATTTATAGTGTTATTATTAATAACATTATTAATTTTGTCATTTTGTTCATACAACATTATAATATTTTATATCTTTTTTGAAACTAGTTTAATCCCTACTATAATTATTATTATAGGATGGGGGTATCAACCTGAACGAGTAAATGCTAGATATTACTTGTTGTTTTATACTTTATTTGCATCTTTTCCCATATTAGTTTCAATTATATATATATATATATATAATTTGTGATGTTTTCAATTTGTTTCTTCTGCAAGTAGATAATATTGTATATTCTTTTTAACACCTGACGCACGTTTCACTGAAAAATATCAGTATCATCAGAGGTTTCTAAGTGAATTAATAACAATCGAAATAATTCTATTAATATAAAATTAACGAATCCGTATATATATATACAGAATATATAACGAATATATATAGAAATAATGTAACTAACATTATAATGTTAATGAGATCCAATAGTAAATTTATTTATTTAGGAATAACGTTAGCGTTTATAATTAAAGTTCCATTATTTATATTTCATTTTTGATTACCAAAAGCTCATGTTGAAGCACATGTTTCTGGTTCTATAATTTTGGCTGGAATTCTTTTAAAATTAGGAACTTATGGTCTGATTCGTGTTATATATATTATACCAATAATATTTACTAATTATAGATTTATTTGGTTTTCTATTTCATTAATAGGAGGAATCATAATTAGATTATCTTGTATAATGCAAATTGATATAAAATCTATAATTGCATATTCTTCTGTAGCTCACATAAGATTAGTTATTGGAGGGATTATGACAATAAATATATGAGGTATAGTCGGGGCATATTTTATAATAATTGGACACGGTTTATGCTCATCTGCTTTATTTTGCTTGGCAAATATTTCTTATGAACGTACAGGGAGACGTAGAATCTTAATTAATAAGGGAATTTTAAGATTTATGCCTTCAATAACTCTCATATGATTTTTAATATCTGCTAGAAATATTTCATGTCCCCCAACAATTAGTCTAGCAGGAGAAATTATAATTTTAAACAGATTAATGTCTTGAAATTCATTATGTATAATTTTCTTGTCGTTTTCTTCATTTTTATCAGCTTGCTATAGTTTATATTTATATTCTCATACTCAACATGGAATAATTTTCTCGGGCTGTTACTCCTTTAATTCTGGAAATGTACGTGAATTTTTCTTAATTATAATACATTGAATTCCCTTAAATTTAATTATTTTGAAATTGACATTGTTAATATAATCAATTAGTTTAAAATAAAACATTAAATTGTGGATTTAAAAATATAAATTTATAGTGGATCATTACTAAAAATAAACTTAATATATATATTTTCTTAATTTTATTGATTATAAGATTAATAATATTAATTTTATCAATAAATATAATTATTTTTGATTACGCAATTATAATAGAATGAATAATTATTACAGTCAATTCATGTAATATTTATATATCATTAATTTTTGATTTTAATCGACTTTATTTCTTTCAACCGTTATATTTATTTCATCAATAGTTATATTATACAGAGGTGTATATATAATAAATGATAAAAATATTAATCAATTTATCTATATTATTATAATATTTGTGCTATCAATAATATTATTAATTATATACCTAATATAGTAAGTATTCTCATTGGATGAGATGGACTAGGGTTAGTGTCATACTGTTTAGTTATTTATTATCAAAATTTAAATTCTAGAAATGCTGGAATATTAACGGCACTAATAAATCGAATTGGAGATGTTATAATCCTTTTATTAATCGCATGAATAATAAATTTTGGGTCTTGAAATTTTATATCTTTTATGAATAAAATAATAACAAGTCCAATAATTACATTAACTATTATTGCAGGATTTACAAAAAAAGCTCAAATTCCATTTTCTTCATGACTTCCAGCAGCTATGGCTGCTCCAACTCCAGTATCGGCCCTTGTCCACTCATCAACGTTAGTTACTGCAGGGGTATATTTAATCATTCGATTCAGAAATTTAATTATATCATTTAATTTAATCCAAATATTTTTAATGTTATCAGTATTAACAATAATTATATCGGGACTAGCTGCAAATTTTGAATTTGACTTAAAACAAATTATTGCATTATCAACCTTAAGACAATTAGGAATTATAATATCAATTTTAATATTTGGTTATCCAATATTATCTTTTTTTCATCTTATTATTCATGCTTTATTTAAGGCATCGCTTTTTTTATGTGCTGGGGTATTGATTCATAGATTAATAAATAATCAAGATATTCGTATAATGGGCTGTATAAGTTATAGCATACCAGTAACTAGAACGTTCATAAATATTGCTAACTTATCATTATGTGGAGTGCCCTTTATGAGAGGTTTTTATTCAAAAGATTTAATTATAGAAATAATATGCTCCAGAAATATTAATTCATTAATTTTATTATTAATGTATATTGGAATTGGGTTAACATCTTTTTATTCTGCTTGATTAACATATTTTTCAATAAATATAAATTTCAGTTATTATAATTTTAGTTCACAAAGTGAATTATTTAATAATATATTAAAAAGAATTATGATTTTATCTATTTATTCAATTTTGTCAGGGTCCATATTTAGATGAATCATGTTTAACAATCCCACAAGAATTATCCTTCCCATTGAAGGAAAGATAATAGCAATGACCCTATCATTCTTAGGATTGTTAATTGGATATGAAATATATATGTTTTCATCTACAGTAAAGAAATTTACAAGATCAACCTTTCACACTCAATTTTGTATTTTAAAAAACTCATTTATATTTCAAAAATCAATTGATTTGGGATGAGGAGAGAAAATCGGACCTCAAGGTACGATTGAATTAATAAAATTAATCATAATATTTAATATTAGCATAAGAAAAAATAATTTCAAAATTCAGATAATAACATTTATTGCTTGATTTTTAATTATTTTATATTTAAATAGCTTAAGCGTTAGAGCATAATATTGAAGATATACAAGGTAATAAATATTTTTAAATATTTATAAGGTTTTTCCTCTCTTTTCAATGAAAATGAAATGTTTTATAAACTTTATAAATAAGGAAAAAACGGAGTTTAACCGCTTTAAAAGCTAGTTAGCAGCTAGGAATTGATTCCTTAATTTTTCCTATTCAATTAACATTAATTTCATTTTTATTTATTTGAGTCCGAGGTACACTGCCTCGTTATCGTTATGACAGGTTAATATATTTAGCATGAAAATCATATTTACCAGTAAGTTTAAATCTATTGATTTTTTTTCATGATTAAATCTATTATTTAATTAATTAAAAATTGCCCTAATAATAAGTTAATAGAATTAATTTTTTCTTTTCTCTACTTTCAAAATAAATGCTTTATTTATAAGCTAATTAATTTATCTCAAAAAGATTTAATTGCTGGGTCTAAAACAAAATATATAAAATAAATTGTTGTTAAAATTATTCCGATCTTAATATATGGATATTCAACAGGACAAGCCCCGATCCAAGTTAATAAAATTAGAATAATGAATAAGTATCAAAATAAAATTTGATTAATGGGATAATTTAATAGTCCTATAAATTTTGAATTGTTTATGAAGGGAACAAAAATTAAAATTAAAATTGATATAAATAATGCAATTACTCCTCCTAATTTATTAGGAATAGATCGTAGAATTGCATATGCAAATAAAAAGTATCATTCTGGTTGAATATGTTTTGGGGTAACTAATGGATTTGCCGGAGTAAAATTATCAGGATCACTTAATTTATACGGTTCAAGTATAATATAGCAGAAAAAAATAACTAAAATTAGTAAGAATCCTAGCATATCTTTAATGGAAAAATAAGGATGAAATGGAATTTTATCATTATTTGAATTAATCCCTAATGGATTATTTGATCCTATGACATGCAAGGAAATAAGATGTACAATTGTTAATGCTAAAACAACAAATGGTATAATAAAATGAAAAGAATAAAATCGAGTTAATGTTGCATTATCAACAGCAAATCCTCCCCAAATTCAATTCACTAAGGTCGTTCCAAGATATGGAATTGTGGACAATAAATTTGTAATAACTGTTGCCCCCAAAATGATATTTGGCCTCATGGAAGAAAATAGCCTAAAAAAGCAGTAGCCATTAAAATTAATAAAATGATTACTCCTACAACTCAAGTTTCAAAATTTTTATATGAACCGTAATATAATCCTCGTCCAACATGTAAATAAACACAAATAAAAAATAATGAAGCTCCACTTGCGTGTGAAATTCGTAACATCCATCCATAATTAATATCACGACAAATGTGTCTTAATCTATTAAATGCACTTGTCACATCCGCATTATAATGCATTGACAAAAATAATCCAGTTAAAATTTGAATAACTAAACATATTCCCAATAACGATCCATAATTTCATCAATATGATAAATTTGTGGCCGCTGGTAAATCAATTAGTGAATTATTTATTATTTTAATTAATGGGTGTGTGCGTCGAGTGATATTTAGCATTTGTTAAAATTTTCTTCGTAAAGGAGACAATTTAATTCTGACAATATTCACAACAACAATCAATGTGAATAAAAGATAAATAACTATCATGATAGTTATTATTCCTGACGGAAATATGTATAATTTTTTAATTATGAATCCATCGAATAGATTATTTATCTCTAATAATTTATTGACACTATCCATCTTATATTTAATAATATTTATAGCTATAATCAAAATTCAAATAATCATGTTTGATATTAATAACTTTATTGAAAAATAAAATTTTTCATTTGAGGCAATTCTTGATATATATATATATAAATAAAATTAGCATTCCTCCAATAAAAATAAGAAATAAGATATAAGAAAAAAAATATGAATTTATGTAAAATATACAAATAATTCTAGCAAGCATTGTTTGTATTAATAAAATAGATCCCATTGATAATGGGTGCTTCATAAAAATAAAATTTATTGATAATAAAATTGTAGTTGATATTATAACCTTCATACAGAAGATAATTTAATGAAAATGCAAGCTTTGGGTGCTTGAAATGACTTTTTACTCTCTTCTGAAGTTTTTAAATTATTAATTTATCTTAGATTTACAAGATCTAAATTTTTTGTTAACTATTAAAAGAAATGAATCTATCACTACCTTTATTATATTTAATTATATTTATATCGGGCATTAACTCCTTATGCTTAAATCGAAAACATATTATAATGAGTTTATTAAGATTAGAATTAATAATTTTAAGATTATTTTGTATATTTTCTGTATTTTTATCAATTGAATTAAATGATATATATATGTTAATAGTTTTACTAACATTTAGTGTTTGTGAAGGAGTTGTGGGATTGTCAAGATTAATCAATTTGATTCGATCACATGGTAATGATCAGCTATTATCAATATCTTTAAAAACATGTTAAAATTAATTTTATTTTCATTATTTTTAACCCCTTTATTATTTAACATGTGATTATTAAGAAACATATTAATTCTTTTAATATTATTTATCATTTTATTCTTCAGAAAAGATTGAATCATATTAAGATATAACATATATATAGATAATATTTCATATAGACTAATTATTCTTACAGTTTGAATTACCTTCTTAATAATTAATTCTAGTCCTTTATATAAATATAATAATATAAATTTATTTTTATTTATAGTGTTATTATTAATAACATTATTAATTTTGTCATTTTGTTCATACAACATTATAATATTTTATATCTTTTTTGAAACTAGTTTAATCCCTACTATAATTATTATTATAGGATGGGGGTATCAACCTGAACGAGTAAATGCTAGATATTACTTGTTGTTTTATACTTTATTTGCATCTTTTCCCATATTAGTTTAAATTATATATATATATATATATATATATATAATTTTTGATGTTTTCAATTTGTTTCTTCTGCAAGTAGATAATATTGTATATTCTTTTTAACACCTGACGCACGTTTCACTGAAAAATATCAGTATCATCAGAGGTTTCTAAGTGAATTAATAACAATCGAAATAATTCTATTAATATAAAATTAACGAATCCGTATATATATATATAGAATATATAACGAATATATATAGAAATAATGTAACTAACATTATAATGTTAATGAGATCCAATAGTAAATTTATTTATTTAGGAATAACGTTAGCGTTTATAATTAAAGTTCCATTATTTATATTTCATTTTTGATTACCAAAAGCTCATGTTGAAGCACATGTTTCTGGTTCTATAATTTTGGCTGGAATTCTTTTAAAATTAGGAACTTATGGTCTGATTCGTGTTATATATATTATACCAATAATGTGTACTAATTATAGATTTATTTGGTTTTCTATTTCATTAATAGGAGGAATCATAATTAGATTATCTTGTATAATGCAAATTGATATAAAATCTATAATTGCATATTCTTCTGTAGCTCACATAAGATTAGTTATTGGAGGGATTATGACAATAAATATATGAGGTATAGTCGGGGCATATTTTATAATAATTGGACACGGTTTATGCTCATCTGCTTTATTTTGCTTGGCAAATATTTCTTATGAACGTACAGGGAGACGTAGAATCTTAATTAATAAGGGAATTTTAAGATTTATGCCTTCAATAACTCTCATATGATTTTTAATATCTGCTAGAAATATTTCATGTCCCCCAACAATTAGTCTAGCAGGAGAAATTATAATTTTAAACAGATTAATGTCTTGAAATTCATTATGTATAATTTTCTTGTCGTTTTCTTCATTTTTATCAGCTTGCTATAGTTTATATTTATATTCTCATACTCAACATGGAATAATTTTCTCGGGCTGTTACTCCTTTAATTCTGGAAATGTACGTGAAATTTTCTTAATTATAATACATTGAATTCCCTTAAATTTAATTATTTTGAAATTGACATTGTTAATATAATCAATTAGTTTAAAATAAAACATTAAATTGTGGATTTAAAAATATAAATTTATAGTGGATCATTACTAAAAATAAACTTAATATATATATTTTCTTAATTTTATTGATTATAAGATTAATAATATTAATTTTATCAATAAATATAATTATTTTTGATTACGCAATTATAATAGAATGAATAATTATTACAGTCAATTCATGTAATATTTATATATCATTAATTTTTGATTTTATATCGACTTTATTTCTTTCAACCGTTATATTTATTTCATCAATAGTTATATTATACAGAGGTGTATATATAATAAATGATAAAAATATTAATCGATTTATCTATATTATTATAATATTTGTGCTATCAATAATATTATTAATAATTAGACCTAATATAGTAAATATTCTCATTGGATGAGATGGACTAGGGTTAGTGTCATACTGTTTAGTTATTTATTATCAAAATTTAAATTCTAGAAATGCTGGAATATTAACGGCACTAATAAATCGAATTGGAGATGTTATAATCCTTTTTTTAATCGCATGATTAATAAATTTTGGGTCTTGAAATTTTATATCTTTTATGAATAAAATAATAACAAGTCCAATAATTACATTAACTATTATTGCAGGATTTACAAAAAGAGCTCAAATTCCATTTTCTTCATGACTTCCAGCAGCTATGGCTGCTCCAACTCCAGTATCGGCCTTTGTCCACTCATCAACGTTAGTTACTGCAGGGGTATATTTAATCATTCGATTCAGAAATTTAATTATATCATTTAATTTAATCCAAATATTTTTAATGTTATCAGTATTAATAATAATTATATCGGGACTAGCTGCAAATTTTGAATTTGACTTAAAAAAAATTATTGCATTATCAACATTAAGACAATTAGGAATTATAATATCAATTTTAATATTTGGTTATCCAATATTATCTTTTTTTCATCTTATTATTCATGCTTTATTTAAGGCATCGCTTTTTTTATGTGCTGGGGTATTGATTCATAGATTAATAAATAATCAAGATATTCGTATAATGGGCTGTATAAGTTATAGCATACCAATAACTAGAACGTTCATAAATATTGCTAACTTATCATTATGTGGAGTGCCCTTTATGAGAGGCTTTTATTCAAAAGATTTAATTATAGAAATAATATGCTCCAGAAATATTAATTCATTAATTTTATTATTAATGTATATTGGAATTGGGTTAACATCTTTTATTCTGCTTGATTAACATATTTTTCAATAAATATAAATTTCAGTTATTATAATTTTAGTTCACAAAGTGAATTATTTAATAATATATTAAAAAGAATTATGATTTTATCTATTTATTCAATTTTGTCAGGGTCCATATTTAGATGAATCATGTTTAACAATCCCACAAGAATTATCCTTCCCATTGAAGGAAAGATAATAGCAATGACCCTATCATTCTTAGGATTGTTAATTGGATATGAAATATATATGTTTTCATCTACAGTAAAGAAATTTACAAGATCAACCTTTCACACTCAATTTTTTATTTTAAAAACTCATTTATATTTCAAAAATCAATTGATTTGGGATGAGGAGAGAAAATCGGACCTCAAGGTACAATTGAATTAATAAAATTAATCATAATATTTAATATTAGCATAAGAAAAAATAATTTCAAAATTCAGATAATAACATTTATTGCTTGATTTTTAATTATTTTATATTTAAATAGCTTAAGCGTTAGAGCATAATATTGAAGATATTAAGGTAATAAATATTTTTAAATATTTATAAGGTTTTTCCTCTCTTTTCAATGAAAATGAAATGTTTTATAAACTTTATAAATAAGGAAAAAACGGAGTTTAACCGCTTTAAAAGCTAGTTAGCAGCTAGGAATTGATTCCTTAATTTTTCCTATTCAATTAACATTAATTTCATTTTTATTTATTTGAGTCCGAGGTACACTGCCTCGTTATCGTTATGACAGGTTAATATATTTAGCATGAAAATCATATTTACCAGTAAGTTTAAAACTATTGATTTTTTCATGATTAAATCTATTATTTAATTCTATAAAAATTGCCCTAATAATAAGTTAATAGAATTAATTTTTTCTTTTCTCTACTTTCAAAATAAATGCTTTATTTATAAGCTAATTAATTTATCTCAAAAAGATTTAATTGCTGGGCCTAAAACAAAATATATAAAATAAATTGTTGTTAAAATTATTCCGATCTTAATATAGGATATTCAACAGGACAAGCCCCGATCCAAGTTAATAAAATTAGAATAATGAATAAGTATCAAAATAAAATTTGATTAATGGGATAATTTAATAGTCCTATAAATTTTGAATTGTTTATGAAGGGAACAAAAATTAAAATTAAAATTGATATAAATAATGCAATTACTCCTCCTAATTTATTAGGAATAGATCGTAGAATTGCATATGCAAATAAAAAGTATCATTCTGGTAGAATATGTTTTGGGGTAACTAATGGAATTGCCGGAGTAAAATTATCAGGATCACTTAATTTATACGGTTCAAGTATAATATAGCAGAAAAAAATAACTAAAATTAGTAAGAATCCTAGCATATCTTTAATGGAAAAATAAGGATGAAATGGAATTTTATCATTATTTGAATTAATCCCTAATGGATTATTTGATCCTATGACATGCAAGGAAATAAGATGTACAATTGTTAATGCTAAAACAACAAATGGTATAATAAAATGAAAAGAATAAAATCGAGTTAATGTTGCATTATCAACAGCAAATCCTCCCCAAATTCAATTCACTAAGGTCGTTCCAAGATATGGGATTGTGGACAATAAATTGTAATAACTGTTGCCCCCAAAATGATATTTGGCCTCATGGAAGAAAATAGCCTAAAAAAGCAGTAGCCATTAAAATTAATAAAATGATTACTCCTACAACTCAAGTTTCAAAATTTTTATATGAACCGTAATATAATCCTCGTCCAACATGTAAATAAACACAAATAAAAAATAATGAAGCTCCACTTGCGTGTGAAATTCGTAACATCCATCCATAATTAATATCACGACAAATGTGTCTTAATCTATTAAATGCACTTGTCACATCCGCATTATAATGCATTGACAAAAATAATCCAGTTAAAATTTGAATAACTAAACATATTCCCAATAACGATCCATAATTTCATCAATATGATAAATTTGTGGCCGCTGGTAAATCAATTAGTGAATTATTTATTATTTTAATTAATGGGTGTGTGCGTCGAGTGATATTTAGCATTTGTTAAAATTTTCTTCGTAAAGGAGACAATTTAATTCTGACAATATTCACAACAACAATCAATGTGAATAAAAGATAAATAACTATCATGATAGTTATTATTCCTGACGGAAATATGTATAATTTTTTAATTATGAATCCATCGAATAGATTATTTATCTCTAATAATTTATTGACACTATCCATCTTATATTTAATAATATTTATAGCTATAATCAAAATTCAAATAATCATGTTTGATATTAATAACTTTATTGAAAAATAAAATTTTTCATTTGAGGCAATTCTTGATATATATATATAAATAAAATTAGCATTCCTCCAATAAAAATAAGAAATAAGATATAAGAAAAAAAATATGAATTTATGTAAAATATACAAATAATTCTAGCAAGCATTGTTTGTATTAATAAAATAGATCCCATTGATAATGGGTGCTTCATAAAAATAAAATTTATTGATAATAAAATTGTAGTTGATATTATAACCTTAATACAGAAGATAATTTAATGAAAATGCAAGCTTTGGGTGCTTGAAATGACTTTTTACTCTCTTCTGAAGTTTTTAAATTATTAATTTATCTTAGATTTACAAGATCTAAATTTTTTGTTAACTATTAAAAGAAATGAATCTATCACTACCTTTATTATATTTAATTATATTTATATCGGGCATTAACTCCTTATGCTTAAATCGAAAACATATTATAATGAGTTTATTAAGATTAGAATTAATAATTTTAAGATTATTTTGTATATTTTCTGTATTTTTATCAATTGAATTAAATGATATATATATGTTAATAGTTTTACTAACATTTAGTGTTTGTGAAGGAGTTGTGGGATTGTCAAGATTAATCAATTTGATTCGATCACATGGTAATGATCAGCTATTATCAATATCTTTAAAAACATGTTAAAATTAATTTTATTTTCATTATTTTTAACCCCTTTATTATTTAACATGTGATTATTAAGAAACATATTAATTCTTTTAATATTATTTATCATTTTATTCTTCAGAAAAGATTTAATCATATTAAGATATAACATATATATAGATAATATTTCATATAGACTAATTATTCTTACAGTTTGAATTACCTTCTTAATAATTAATTCTAGTCCTTTATATAAATATAATAATATAAATTTATTTTTATTTATAGTGTTATTATTAATAACATTATTAATTTTGTCATTTTGTTCATACAACATTATAATATTTTATATCTTTTTTGAAACTAGTTTAATCCCTACTATAATTATTATTATAGGATGGGGGTATCAACCTGAATGAGTAAATGCTAGATATTACTTGTTGTTTTATACTTTATTTGCATCTTTTCCCATATTAGTTTCAATTATATATATATATATATATATAATTTGTGATGTTTTCAATTTGTTTCTTCTGCAAGTAGATAATATTGTATATTCTTTTTAACACCTGACGCACGTTTCACTGAAAAATATCAGTATCATCAGAGGTTTCTAAGTGAATTAATAACAATCGAAATAATTCTATTAATATAAAATTAACGAATCCGTATATATATATATAGAATATATAACGAATATATATAGAAATAATGTAACTAACATTATAATGTTAATGAGATCCAATAGTAAATTTATTTATTTAGGAATAACGTTAGCGTTTATAATTAAAGTTCCATTATTTATATTTCATTTTTGATTACCAAAAGCTCATGTTGAAGCACATGTTTCTGGTTCTATAATTTTGGCTGGAATTCTTTTAAAATTAGGAACTTATGGTCTGATTCGTGTTATATATATTATACCAATAATGTGTACTAATTATAGATTTATTTGGTTTTCTATTTCATTAATAGGAGGAATCATAATTAGATTATCTTGTATAATGCAAATTGATATAAAATCTATAATTGCATATTCTTCTGTAGCTCACATAAGATTAGCTATTGGAGGGATTATGACAATAAATATATGAGTTATAGTCGGGGCATATTTTATAATAATTGGACACGGTTTATGCTCATCTGCTTTATTTTGCTTGGCAAATATTTCTTATGAACGTACAGGGAGACGTAGAATCTTAATTAATAAGGGAATTTTAAGATTTATGCCTTCAATAACTCTCATATGATTTTTAATATCTGCTAGAAATATTTCATGTCCCCCAACAATTTGTCTAGCAGGAGAAATTATAATTTTAAACAGATTAATGTCTTGAAATTCATTATGTATAATTTTCTTGTCGTTTTCTTCATTTTTATCAGCTTGCTATAGTTTATATTTATATTCTCATACTCAACATGGAATAATTTTCTCGGGCTGTTACTCCTTTAATTCTGGAAATGTACGTGAATTTTTCTTAATTATAATACATTGAATTCCCTTAAATTTAATTATTTTGAAATTGACATTGTTAATATAATCAATTAGTTTAAAATAAAACATTAAATTGTGGATTTAAAAATATAAATTTATAGTGGATCATTACTAAAAATAAACTTAATATATATTTTTTCTTAATTTTATTGATTATAAGATTAATAATATTAATTTTATCAATAAATATAATTATTTTTGATTACGCAATTATAATAGAATGAATAATTATTACAGTCAATTCATGTAATATTTATATATCATTAATTTTTGATTTTAATCGACTTTATTTCTTTCAACCGTTATATTTATTTCATCAATAGTTATATTATACAGAGGTGTATATATAATAAATGATAAAAATATTAATCAATTTATCTATATTATTATAATATTTGTGCTATCAATAATATTATTAATTATATACCTAATATAGTAAGTATTCTCATTGGATGAGATGGACTAGGGTTAGTGTCATACTGTTTAGTTATTTATTATCAAAATTTAAATTCTAGAAATGCTGGAATATTAACGGCACTAATAAATCGAATTGGAGATGTTATAATCCTTTTATTAATCGCATGAATAATAAATTTTGGGTCTTGAAATTTTATATCTTTTATGAATAAAATAATAACAAGTCCAATAATTACATTAACTATTATTGCAGGATTTACAAAAAGAGCTCAAATTCCATTTTCTTCATGACTTCCAGCAGCTATGGCTGCTCCAACTCCAGTATCGGCCCTTGTCCACTCATCAACGTTAGTTACTGCAGGGTTATATTTAATCATTCGATTCAGAAATTTAATTATATCATTTAATTTAATCCAAATATTTTTAATGTTATCAGTATTAACAATAATTATATCGGGACTAGCTGCAAATTTTGAATTTGACTTAAAACAAATTATTGCATTATCAACCTTAAGACAATTAGGAATTATAATATCAATTTTAATATTTGGTTATCCAATATTATCTTTTTTTCATCTTATTATTCATGCTTTATTTAAGGCATCGCTTTTTTTATGTGCTGGGGTATTGATTCATAGATTAATAAATAATCAAGATATTCGTATAATGGGCTGTATAAGTTATAGCATACCAGTAACTAGAACGTTCATAAATATTGCTAACTTATCATTATGTGGAGTGCCCTTTATGAGAGGTTTTTATTCAAAAGATTTAATTATAGAAATAATATGCTCCAGAAATATTAATTCATTAATTTTATTATTAATGTATATTGGAATTGGGTTAACATCTTTTTATTCTGCTTGATTAACATATTTTTCAATAAATATAAATTTCAGTTATTATAATTTTAGTTCACAAAGTGAATTATTTAATAATATATTAAAAAGAATTATGATTTTATCTATTTATTCAATTTTGTCAGGGTCCATATTTAGATGAATCATGTTTAACAATCCCACAAGAATTATCCTTCCCATTGAAGGAAAGATAATAGCAATGACCCTATCATTCTTAGGATTGTTAATTGGATATGAAATATATATGTTTTCATCTACAGTAAAGAAATTTACAAGATCAACCTTTCACACTCAATTTTTTATTTTAAAAAACTCATTTATATTTCAAAAATCAATTGATTTGGGATGAGGAGAGAAAATCGGACCTCAAGGTACAATTGAATTAATAAAATTAATCATAATATTTAATATTAGCATAAGAAAAAATAATTTCAAAATTCAGATAATAACATTTATTGCTTGATTTTTAATTATTTTATATTTAAATAGCTTAAGCGTTAGAGCATAATATTGAAGATATACAAGGTAATAAATATTTTTAAATATTTATAAGGTTTTTCCTCTCTTTTCAATGAAAATGAAATGTTTTATAAACTTTATAAATAAGGAAAAAACGGAGTTTAACCGCTTTAAAAGCTAGTTAGCAGCTAGGAATTGATTCCTTAATTTTTCCTATTCAATTAACATTAATTTCATTTTTATTTATTTGAGTCCGAGGTACACTGCCTCGTTATCGTTATGACAGGTTAATATATTTAGCATGAAAATCATATTTACCAGTAAGTTTAAATCTATTGATTTTTTTCATGATTAAATCTATTATTTAATTAATTAAAAATTGCCCTAATAATAAGTTAATAGAATTAATTTTTTCTTTTCTCTACTTTCAAAATAAATGCTTTATTTATAAGCTAATTAATTTATCTCAAAAAGATTTAATTGCTGGGTCTAAAACAAAATATATAAAATAAATTGTTGTTAAAATTATTCCGATCTTAATATATGGATATTCAACAGGACAAGCCCCGATCCAAGTTAATAAAATTAGAATAATGAATAAGTATCAAAATAAAATTTGATTAATGGGATAATTTAATAGTCCTATAAATTTTGAATTGTTTATGAAGGGAACAAAAATTAAAATTAAAATTGATATAAATAATGCAATTACTCCTCCTAATTTATTAGGAATAGATCGTAGAATTGCATATGCAAATAAAAAGTATCATTCTGGTTGAATATGTTTTGGGGTAACTAATGGATTTGCTGGAGTAAAATTATCAGGATCACTTAATTTATACGGTTCAAGTATAATATAGCAGAAAAAAATAACTAAAATTAGTAAGAATCCTAGCATATCTTTAATGGAAAAATAAGGATGAAATGGAATTTTATCATTATTTGAATTAATCCCTAATGGATTATTTGATCCTATGACATGCAAGGAAATAAGATGTACAATTGTTAATGCTAAAACAACAAATGGTATAATAAAATGAAAAGAATAAAATCGAGTTAATGTTGCATTATCAACAGCAAATCCTCCCCAAATTCAATTCACTAAGGTCGTTCCAAGATATGGAATTGTGGACAATAAATTTGTAATAACTGTTGCCCCCAAAATGATATTTGGCCTCATGGAAGAAAATAGCCTAAAAAAGCAGTAGCCATTAAAATTAATAAAATGATTACTCCTACAACTCAAGTTTCAAAATTTTTATATGAACCGTAATATAATCCTCGTCCAACATGTAAATAAACACAAATAAAAAATAATGAAGCTCCACTTGCGTGTGAAATTCGTAACATCCATCCATAATTAATATCACGACAAATGTGTCTTAATCTATTAAATGCACTTGTCACATCCGCATTATAATGCATTGACAAAAATAATCCAGTTAAAATTTGAATAACTAAACATATTCCCAATAACGATCCATAATTTCATCAATATGATAAATTTGTGGCCGCTGGTAAATCAATTAGTGAATTATATATTATTTTAATTAATGGGTGTGTGCGTCGAGTGATATTTAGCATTTGTTAAAATTTTCTTCGTAAAGGAGACAATTTAATTCTGACAATATTCACAACAACAATCAATGTGAATAAAAGATAAATAACTATCATGATAGTTATTATTCCTGACGGAAATATGTATAATTTTTTAATTATGAATCCATCGAATAGATTATTTATCTCTAATAATTTATTGACACTATCCATCTTATATTTAATAATATTTATAGCTATAATCAAAATTCAAATAATCATGTTTGATATTAATAACTTTATTGAAAAATAAAATTTTTCATTTGAGGCAATTCTTGATATATATATATAAATAAAATTAGCATTCCTCCAATAAAAATAAGAAATAAGATATAAGAAAAAAAATATGAATTTATGTAAAATATACAAATAATTCTAGCAAGCATTGTTTGTATTAATAAAATAGATCCCATTGATAATGGGTGCTTCATAAAAATAAAATTTATTGATAATAAAATTGTAGTTGATATTATAACCTTAATACAGAAGATAATTTAATGAAAATGCAAGCTTTGGGTGCTTGAAATGACTTTTTACTCTCTTCTGAAGTTTTTAAATTATTAATTTATCTTAGATTTACAAGATCTAAATTTTTTGTTAACTATTAAAACAAATGAATCTATCACTAGCTTTATTATATTTAATTATATTTATATCGGGCATTAACTCCTTATGCTTAAATCGAAAACATATTATAATGAGTTTATTAAGATTAGAATTAATAATTTTAAGATTATTTTGTATATTTTCTGTATTTTTATCAATTGAATTAAATGATATATATATGTTAATAGTTTTACTAACATTTAGTGTTTGTGAAGGAGTTGTGGGATTGTCAAGATTAATCAATTTGATTCGATCACATGGTAATGATCAGCTATTATCAATATCTTTAAAAACATGTTAAAATTAATTTTATTTTCATTATTTTTAACCCCTTTATTATTTAACATGTGATTATTAAGAAACATATTAATTCTTTTAATATTATTTATCATTTTATTCTTCAGAAAAGATTTAATCATATTAAGATATAACATATATATAGATAATATTTCATATAGACTAATTATTCTTACAGTTTGAATTACCTTCTTAATAATTAATTCTAGTCCTTTATATAAATATAATAATATAAATTTATTTTTATTTATAGTGTTATTATTAATAACATTATTAATTTTGTCATTTTGTTCATACAACATTATAATATTTTATATCTTTTTTGAAACTAGTTTAATCCCTACTATAATTATTATTATAGGATGGGGGTATCAACCTGAATGAGTAAATGCTAGATATTACTTGTTGTTTTATACTTTATTTGCATCTTTTCCCATATTAGTTTCAATTATATATATATATATAATTTGTGATGTTTTCAATTTGTTTCTTATAATATTGTATATTCTTTTTAACACCTGACGCACGTTTCACTGAAAAATATCAGTATCATCAGAGGTTTCTAAGTGAATTAATAACAATCGAAATAATTCTATTAATATAAAATTAACGAATCCGTATATATATATATATAGAATATATAACGAATATATATAGAAATAATGTAACTAACATTATAATGTTAATGAGATCCAATAGTAAATTTATTTATTTAGGAATAACGTTAGCGTTTATAATTAAAGTTCCATTATTTATATTTCATTTTTGATTACCAAAAGCTCATGTTGAAGCACATGTTTCTGGTTCTATAATTTTGGCTGGAATTCTTTTAAAATTAGGAACTTATGGTCTGATTCGTGTTATATATATTATACCAATAATATTTACTAATTATAGATTTATTTGGTTTTCTATTTCATTAATAGGAGGAATCATAATTAGATTATCTTGTATAATGCAAATTGATATAAAATCTATAATTGCATATTCTTCTGTAGCTCACATAAGATTAGTTATTGGAGGGATTATGACAATAAATATATGAGGTATAGTCGGGGCATATTTTATAATAATTGGACACGGTTTATGCTCATCTGCTTTATTTTGCTTGGCAAATATTTCTTATGAACGTACAGGGAGACGTAGAATCTTAATTAATAAGGGAATTTTAAGATTTATGCCTTCAATAACTCTCATATGATTTTTAATATCTGCTAGAAATATTTCATGTCCCCCAACAATTAGTCTAGCAGGAGAAATTATAATTTTAAACAGATTAATGTCTTGAAATTCATTATGTATAATTTTCTTGTCGTTTTCTTCATTTTTATCAGCTTGCTATAGTTTATATTTATATTCTCATACTCAACATGGAATAATTTTCTCGGGCTGTTACTCCTTTAATTCTGGAAATGTACGTGAATTTTTCTTAATTATAATACATTGAATTCCCTTAAATTTAATTATTTTGAAATTGACATTGTTAATATAATCAATTAGTTTAAAATAAAACATTAAATTGTGGATTTAAAAATATAAATTTATAGTGGATCATTACTAAAAATAAACTTAATATATATATTTTCTTAATTTTATTGATTATAAGATTAATAATATTAATTTTATCAATAAATATAATTATTTTTGATTACGCAATTATAATAGAATGAATAATTATTACAGTCAATTCATGTAATATTTATATATCATTAATTTTTGATTTTAATCGACTTTATTTCTTTCAACCGTTATATTTATTTCATCAATAGTTATATTATACAGAGGTGTATATATAATAAATGATAAAAATATTAATCAATTTATCTATATTATTATAATATTTGTGCTATCAATAATATTATTAATTATATACCTAATATAGTAAGTATTCTCATTGGATGAGATGGACTAGGGTTAGTGTCATACTGTTTAGTTATTTATTATCAAAATTTAAATTCTAGAAATGCTGGAATATTAACGGCACTAATAAATCGAATTGGAGATGTTATAATCCTTTTATTAATCGCATGAATAATAAATTTTGGGTCTTGAAATTTTATATCTTTTATGAATAAAATAATAACAAGTCCAATAATTACATTAACTATTATTGCAGGATTTACAAAAAGAGCTCAAATTCCATTTTCTTCATGACTTCCAGCAGCTATGGCTGCTCCAACTCCAGTATCGGCCCTTGTCCACTCATCAACGTTAGTTACTGCAGGGGTATATTTAATCATTCGATTCAGAAATTTAATTATATCATTTAATTTAATCCAAATATTTTTAATGTTATCAGTATTAACAATAATTATATCGGGACTAGCTGCAAATTTTGAATTTGACTTAAAACAAATTATTGCATTATCAACCTTAAGACAATTAGGAATTATAATATCAATTTTAATATTTGGTTATCCAATATTATCTTTTTTCATCTTATTATTCATGCTTTATTTAAGGCATCGCTTTTTTTATGTGCTGGGGTATTGATTCATAGATTAATAAATAATCAAGATATTCGTATAATGGGCTGTATAAGTTATAGCATACCAGTAACTAGAACGTTCATAAATATTGCTAACTTATCATTATGTGGAGTGCCCTTTATGAGAGGTTTTTATTCAAAAGATTTAATTATAGAAATAATATGCTCCAGAAATATTAATTCATTAATTTTATTATTAATGTATATTGGAATTGGGTTAACATCTTTTTATTCTGCTTGATTAACATATTTTTCAATAAATATAAATTTCAGTTATTATAATTTTAGTTCACAAAGTGAATTATTTAATAATATATTAAAAAGAATTATGATTTTATCTATTTATTCAATTTTGTCAGGGTCCATATTTAGATGAATCATGTTTAACAATCCCACAAGAATTATCCTTCCCATTGAAGGAAAGATAATAGCAATGACCCTATCATTCTTAGGATTGTTAATTGGATATGAAATATATATGTTTTCATCTACAGTAAAGAAATTTACAAGATCAACCTTTCACACTCAATTTTTTATTTTAAAAAACTCATTTATATTTCAAAAATCAATTGATTTGGGATGAGGAGAGAAAATCGGACCTCAAGGTACGATTGAATTAATAAAATTAATCATAATATTTAATATTAGCATAAGAAAAAATAATTTCAAAATTCAGATAATAACATTTATTGCTTGATTTTTAATTATTTTATATTTAAATAGCTTAAGCGTTAGAGCATAATATTGAAGATATACAAGGTAATAAATATTTTTAAATATTTATAAGGTTTTTCCTCTCTTTTCAATGAAAATGAAATGTTTTATAAACTTTATAAATAAGGAAAAAACGGAGTTTAACCGCTTTAAAAGCTAGTTAGCAGCTAGGAATTGATTCCTTAATTTTTCCTATTCAATTAACATTAATTTCATTTTTATTTATTTGAGTCCGAGGTACACTGCCTCGTTATCGTTATGACAGGTTAATATATTTAGCATGAAAATCATATTTACCAGTAAGTTTAAATCTATTGATTTTTTTTCATGATTAAATCTATTATTTAATTAATTAAAAATTGCCCTAATAATAAGTTAATAGAATTAATTTTTTCTTTTCTCTACTTTCAAAATAAATGCTTTATTTATAAGCTAATTAATTTATCTCAAAAAGATTTAATTGCTGGGTCTAAAACAAAATATATAAAATAAATTGTTGTTAAAATTATTCCGATCTTAATATATGGATATTCAACAGGACAAGCCCCGATCCAAGTTAATAAAATTAGAATAATGAATAAGTATCAAAATAAAATTTGATTAATGGGATAATTTAATAGTCCTATAAATTTTGAATTTTTTATGAAGGGAACAAAAATTAAAATTAAAATTGATATAAATAATGCAATTACTCCTCCTAATTTATTAGGAATAGATCGTAGAATTGCATATGCAAATAAAAAGTATCATTCTGGTTGAATATGTTTTGGGGTAACTAATGGATTTGCTGGAGTAAAATTATCAGGATCACTTAATTTATACGGTTCAAGTATAATATAGCAGAAAAAAATAACTAAAATTAGTAAGAATCCTAGCATATCTTTAATGGAAAAATAAGGATGAAATGGAATTTTATCATTATTTGAATTAATCCCTAATGGATTATTTGATCCTATGACATGCAAGGAAATAAGATGTACAATTGTTAATGCTAAAACAACAAATGGTATAATAAAATGAAAAGAATAAAATCGAGTTAATGTTGCATTATCAACAGCAAATCCTCCCCAAATTCAATTCACTAAGGTCGTTCCAAGATATGGAATTGTGGACAATAAATTTGTAATAACTGTTGCCCCCAAAATGATATTTGGCCTCATGGAAGAAAATAGCCTAAAAAAGCAGTAGCCATTAAAATTAATAAAATGATTACTCCTACAACTCAAGTTTCAAAATTTTTATATGAACCGTAATATAATCCTCGTCCAACATGTAAATAAACACAAATAAAAAATAATGAAGCTCCACTTGCGTGTGAAATTCGTAACATCCATCCATAATTAATATCACGACAAATGTGTCTTAATCTATTAAATGCACTTGTCACATCCGCATTATAATGCATTGACAAAAATAATCCAGTTAAAATTTGAATAACTAAACATATTCCCAATAACGATCCATAATTTCATCAATATGATAAATTTGTGGCCGCTGGTAAATCAATTAGTGAATTATTTATTATTTTAATTAATGGGTGTGTGCGTCGAGTGATATTTAGCATTTGTTAAAATTTTCTTCGTAAAGGAGACAATTTAATTCTGACAATATTCACAACAACAATCAATGTGAATAAAAGATAAATAACTATCATGATAGTTATTATTCCTGACGGAAATATGTATAATTTTTTAATTATGAATCCATCGAATAGATTATTTATCTCTAATAATTTATTGACACTATCCATCTTATATTTAATAATATTTATAGCTATAATCAAAATTCAAATAATCATGTTTGATATTAATAACTTTATTGAAAAATAAAATTTTTCATTTGAGGCAATTCTTGATATATATATATATATAAATAAAATTAGCATTCCTCCAATAAAAATAAGAAATAAGATATAAGAAAAAAAATATGAATTTATGTAAAATATACAAATAATTCTAGCAAGCATTGTTTGTATTAATAAAATAGATCCCATTGATAATGGGTGCTTCATAAAAATAAAATTTATTGATAATAAAATTGTAGTTGATATTATAACCTTAATACAGAAGATAATTTAATGAAAATGCAAGCTTTGGGTGCTTGAAATGACTTTTTACTCTCTTCTGAAGTTTTTAAATTATTAATTTATCTTAGATTTACAAGATCTAAATTTTTTGTTAACTATTAAAACAAATGAATCTATCACTAGCTTTATTATATTTAATTATATTTATATCGGGCATTAACTCCTTATGCTTAAATCGAAAACATATTATAATGAGTTTATTAAGATTAGAATTAATAATTTTAAGATTATTTTGTATATTTTCTGTATTTTTATCAATTGAATTAAATGATATATATATATGTTAATAGTTTTACTAACATTTAGTGTTTGTGAAGGAGTTGTGGGATTGTCAAGATTAATCAATTTGATTCGATCACATGGTAATGATCAGCTATTATCAATATCTTTAAAAACATGTTAAAATTAATTTAATTTCATTATTTTTAACCCCTTTATTATTTAACATGTGATTATTAAGAAACATATTAATTCTTTTAATATTATTTATCATTTTATTCTTCAGAAAAGATTTAATCATATTAAGATATAACATATATATAGATAATATTTCATATAGACTAATTATTCTTACAGTTTGAATTACCTTCTTAATAATTAATTCTAGTCCTTTATATAAATATAATAATATAAATTTATTTTTATTTATAGTGTTATTATTAATAACATTATTAATTTTGTCATTTTGTTCATACAACATTATAATATTTTATATCTTTTTTGAAACTAGTTTAATCCCTACTATAATTATTATTATAGGATGGGGGTATCAACCTGAATGAGTAAATGCTAGATATTACTTGTTGTTTTATACTTTATTTGCATCTTTTCCCATATTAGTTTCAATTATATATATATATATAATTTGTGATGTTTTCAATTTGTTTCTTCTGCAAGTAGATAATATTGTATATTCTTTTTAACACCTGACGCACGTTTCACTGAAAAATATCAGTATCATCAGAGGTTTCTAAGTGAATTAATAACAATCGAAATAATTCTATTAATATAAAATTAACGAATCCGTATATATATATATATAGAATATATAACGAATATATATAGAAATAATGTAACTAACATTATAATGTTAATGAGATCCAATAGTAAATTTATTTATTTAGGAATAACGTTAGCGTTTATAATTAAAGTTCCATTATTTATATTTCATTTTTGATTACCAAAAGCTCATGTTGAAGCACATGTTTCTGGTTCTATAATTTTGGCTGGAATTCTTTTAAAATTAGGAACTTATGGTCTGATTCGTGTTATATATATTATACCAATAATATTTACTAATTATAGATTTATTTGGTTTTCTATTTCATTAATAGGAGGAATCATAATTAGATTATCTTGTATAATGCAAATTGATATAAAATCTATAATTGCATATTCTTCTGTAGCTCACATAAGATTAGTTATTGGAGGGATTATGACAATAAATATATGAGGTATAGTCGGGGCATATTTTATAATAATTGGACACGGTTTATGCTCATCTGCTTTATTTTGCTTGGCAAATATTTCTTATGAACGTACAGGGAGACGTAGAATCTTAATTAATAAGGGAATTTTAAGATTTATGCCTTCAATAACTCTCATATGATTTTTAATATCTGCTAGAAATATTTCATGTCCCCCAACAATTAGTCTAGCAGGAGAAATTATAATTTTAAACAGATTAATGTCTTGAAATTCATTATGTATAATTTTCTTGTCGTTTTCTTCATTTTTATCAGCTTGCTATAGTTTATATTTATATTCTCATACTCAACATGGAATAATTTTCTCGGGCTGTTACTCCTTTAATTCTGGAAATGTACGTGAATTTTTCTTAATTATAATACATTGAATTCCCTTAAATTTAATTATTTTGAAATTGACATTGTTAATATAATCAATTAGTTTAAAATAAAACATTAAATTGTGGATTTAAAAATATAAATTTATAGTGGATCATTACTAAAAATAAACTTAATATATATATTTTCTTAATTTTATTGATTATAAGATTAATAATATTAATTTTATCAATAAATATAATTATTTTTGATTACGCAATTATAATAGAATGAATAATTATTACAGTCAATTCATGTAATATTTATATATCATTAATTTTTGATTTTAATCGACTTTATTTCTTTCAACCGTTATATTTATTTCATCAATAGTTATATTATACAGAGGTGTATATATAATAAATGATAAAAATATTAATCAATTTATCTATATTATTATAATATTTGTGCTATCAATAATATTATTAATTATATACCTAATATAGTAAGTATTCTCATTGGATGAGATGGACTAGGGTTAGTGTCATACTGTTTAGTTATTTATTATCAAAATTTAAATTCTAGAAATGCTGGAATATTAACGGCACTAATAAATCGAATTGGAGATGTTATAATCCTTTTATTAATCGCATGAATAATAAATTTTGGGTCTTGAAATTTTATATCTTTTATGAATAAAATAATAACAAGTCCAATAATTACATTAACTATTATTGCAGGATTTACAAAAAGAGCTCAAATTCCATTTTCTTCATGACTTCCAGCAGCTATGGCTGCTCCAACTCCAGTATCGGCCCTTGTCCACTCATCAACGTTAGTTACTGCAGGGGTATATTTAATCATTCGATTCAGAAATTTAATTATATCATTTAATTTAATCCAAATATTTTTAATGTTATCAGTATTAACAATAATTATATCGGGACTAGCTGCAAATTTTGAATTTGACTTAAAACAAATTATTGCATTATCAACCTTAAGACAATTAGGAATTATAATATCAATTTTAATATTTGGTTATCCAATATTATCTTTTTTTCATCTTATTATTCATGCTTTATTTAAGGCATCGCTTTTTTTATGTGCTGGGGTATTGATTCATAGATTAATAAATAATCAAGATATTCGTATAATGGGCTGTATAAGTTATAGCATACCAGTAACTAGAACGTTCATAAATATTGCTAACTTATCATTATGTGGAGTGCCCTTTATGAGAGGTTTTTATTCAAAAGATTTAATTATAGAAATAATATGCTCCAGAAATATTAATTCATTAATTTTATTATTAATGTATATTGGAATTGGGTTAACATCTTTTTATTCTGCTTGATTAACATATTTTTCAATAAATATAAATTTCAGTTATTATAATTTTAGTTCACAAAGTGAATTATTTAATAATATATTAAAAAGAATTATGATTTTATCTATTTATTCAATTTTGTCAGGGTCCATATTTAGATGAATCATGTTTAACAATCCCACAAGAATTATCCTTCCCATTGAAGGAAAGATAATAGCAATGACCCTATCATTCTTAGGATTGTTAATTGGATATGAAATATATATGTTTTCATCTACAGTAAAGAAATTTACAAGATCAACCTTTCACACTCAATTTTTTATTTTAAAAAACTCATTTATATTTCAAAAATCAATTGATTTGGGATGAGGAGAGAAAATCGGACCTCAAGGTACGATTGAATTAATAAAATTAATCATAATATTTAATATTAGCATAAGTAAAAATAATTTCAAAATTCAGATAATAACATTTATTGCTTGATTTTTAATTATTTTATATTTAAATAGCTTAAGCGTTAGAGCATAATATTGAAGATATACAAGGTAATAAATATTTTTAAATATTTATAAGGTTTTTCCTCTCTTTTCAATGAAAATGAAATGTTTTATAAACTTTATAAATAAGGAAAAAACGGAGTTTAACCGCTTTAAAAGCTAGTTAGCAGCTAGGAATTGATTCCTTAATTTTTCCTATTCAATTAACATTAATTTCATTTTTATTTATTTGAGTCCGAGGTACACTGCCTCGTTATCGTTATGACAGGTTAATATATTTAGCATGAAAATCATATTTACCAGTAAGTTTAAATCTATTGATTTTTTTTCATGATTAAATCTATTATTTAATTAATTAAAAATTGCCCTAATAATAAGTTAATAGAATTAATTTTTTCTTTTCTCTACTTTCAAAATAAATGCTTTATTTATAAGCTAATTAATTTATCTCAAAAAGATTTAATTGCTGGGTCTAAAACAAAATATATAAAATAAATTGTTGTTAAAATTATTCCGATCTTAATATATGGATATTCAACAGGACAAGCCCCGATCCAAGTTAATAAAATTAGAATAATGAATAAGTATCAAAATAAAATTTGATTAATGGGATAATTTAATAGTCCTATAAATTTTGAATTTTTTATGAAGGGAACAAAAATTAAAATTAAAATTGATATAAATAATGCAATTACTCCTCCTAATTTATTAGGAATAGATCGTAGAATTGCATATGCAAATAAAAAGTATCATTCTGGTTGAATATGTTTTGGGGTAACTAATGGATTTGCTGGAGTAAAATTATCAGGATCACTTAATTTATACGGTTCAAGTATAATATAGCAGAAAAAAATAACTAAAATTAGTAAGAATCCTAGCATATCTTTAATGGAAAAATAAGGATGAAATGGAATTTTATCATTATTTGAATTAATCCCTAATGGATTATTTGATCCTATGACATGCAAGGAAATAAGATGTACAATTGTTAATGCTAAAACAACAAATGGTATAATAAAATGAAAAGAATAAAATCGAGTTAATGTTGCATTATCAACAGCAAATCCTCCCCAAATTCAATTCACTAAGGTCGTTCCAAGATATGGAATTGTGGACAATAAATTTGTAATAACTGTTGCCCCCAAAATGATATTTGGCCTCATGGAAGAAAATAGCCTAAAAAAGCAGTAGCCATTAAAATTAATAAAATGATTACTCCTACAACTCAAGTTTCAAAATTTTTATATGAACCGTAATATAATCCTCGTCCAACATGTAAATAAACACAAATAAAAAATAATGAAGCTCCACTTGCGTGTGAAATTCGTAACATCCATCCATAATTAATATCACGACAAATGTGTCTTAATCTATTAAATGCACTTGTCACATCCGCATTATAATGCATTGACAAAAATAATCCAGTTAAAATTTGAATAACTAAACATATTCCCAATAACGATCCATAATTTCATCAATATGATAAATTTGTGGCCGCTGGTAAATCAATTAGTGAATTATTTATTATTTTAATTAATGGGTTTGTGCGTCGAGTGATATTTAGCATTTGTTAAAATTTTCTTCGTAAAGGAGACAATTTAATTCTGACAATATTCACAACAACAATCAATGTGAATAAAAGATAAATAACTATCATGATAGTTATTATTCCTGACGGAAATATGTATAATTTTTTAATTATGAATCCATCGAATAGATTATTTATCTCTAATAATTTATTGACACTATCCATCTTATATTTAATAATATTTATAGCTATAATCAAAATTCAAATAATCATGTTTGATATTAATAACTTTATTGAAAAATAAAATTTTTCATTTGAGGCAATTCTTGATATATATATATATATATAAATAAAATTAGCATTCCTCCAATAAAAATAAGAAATAAGATATAAGAAAAAAAATATGAATTTATGTAAAATATACAAATAATTCTAGCAAGCATTGTTTGTATTAATAAAATAGATCCCATTGATAATGGGTGCTTCATAAAAATAAAATTTATTGATAATAAAATTGTAGTTGATATTATAACCTTAATACAGAAGATAATTTAATGAAAATGCAAGCTTTGGGTGCTTGAAATGACTTTTTACTCTCTTCTGAAGTTTTTAAATTATTAATTTATCTTAGATTTACAAGATCTAAATTTTTTGTTAACTATTAAAACAAATGAATCTATCACTAGCTTTATTATATTTAATTATATTTATATCGGGCATTAACTCCTTATGCTTAAATCGAAAACATATTATAATGTGTTTATTAAGATTAGAATTAATAATTTTAAGATTATTTTGTATATTTTCTGTATTTTTATCAATTGAATTAAATGATATATATATGTTAATAGTTTTACTAACATTTAGTGTTTGTGAAGGAGTTGTGGGATTGTCAAGATTAATCAATTTGATTCGATCACATGGTAATGATCAGCTATTATCAATATCTTTAAAAACATGTTAAAATTAATTTTATTTTCATTATTTTTAACCCCTTTATTATTTAACATGTGATTATTAAGAAACATATTAATTCTTTTAATATTATTTATCATTTTATTCTTCAGAAAAGATTTAATCATATTAAGATATAACATATATATAGATAATATTTCATATAGACTAATTATTCTTACAGTTTGAATTACCTTCTTAATAATTAATTCTAGTCCTTTATATAAATATAATAATATAAATTTATTTTTATTTATAGTGTTATTATTAATAACATTATTAATTTTGTCATTTTGTTCATACAACATTATAATATTTTATATCTTTTTTGAAACTAGTTTAATCCCTACTATAATTATTATTATAGGATGGGGGTATCAACCTGAATGAGTAAATGCTAGATATTACTTGTTGTTTTATACTTTATTTGCATCTTTTCCCATATTAGTTTCAATTATATATATATATATATAATTTGTGATGTTTTCAATTTGTTTCTTCTGCAAGTAGATAATATTGTATATTCTTTTTAACACCTGACGCACGTTTCACTGAAAAATATCAGTATCATCAGAGGTTTCTAAGTGAATTAATAACAATCGAAATAATTCTATTAATATAAAATTAACGAATCCGTGTATATATATATATAGAATATATAACGAATATATATAGAAATAATGTAACTAACATTATAATGTTAATGAGATCCAATAGTAAATTTATTTATTTAGGAATAACGTTAGCGTTTATAATTAAAGTTCCATTATTTATATTTCATTTTTGATTACCAAAAGCTCATGTTGAAGCACATGTTTCTGGTTCTATAATTTTGGCTGGAATTCTTTTAAAATTAGGAACTTATGGTCTGATTCGTGTTATATATATTATACCAATAATATTTACTAATTATAGATTTATTTGGTTTTCTATTTCATTAATAGGAGGAATCATAATTAGATTATCTTGTATAATGCAAATTGATATAAAATCTATAATTGCATATTCGTCTGTAGCTCACAAAAGATTAGTTATTGGAGGGATTATGACAATAAATATATGAGGTATAGTCGGGGCATATTTTATAATAATTGGACACGGTTTATGCTCATCTGCTTTATTTTGCTTGGCAAATATTTCTTATGAACGTACAGGGAGACGTAGAATCTTAATTAATAAGGGAATTTTAAGATTTATGCCTTCAATAACTCTCATATGATTTTTAATATCTGCTAGAAATATTTCATGTCCCCCAACAATTAGTCTAGCAGGAGAAATTATAATTTTAAACAGATTAATGTCTTGAAATTCATTATGTATAATTTTCTTGTCGTTTTCTTCATTTTTATCAGCTTGCTATAGTTTATATTTATATTCTCATACACAACATGGAATAATTTTCTCGGGCTGTTACTCCTTTAATTCTGGAAATGTACGTGAATTTTTCTTAATTATAATACATTGAATTCCCTTAAATTTAATTATTTTGAAATTGACATTGTTAATATAATCAATTAGTTTAAAATAAAACATTAAATTGTGGATTTAAAAATATAAATTTATAGTGGATCATTACTAAAAATAAACTTAATATATATATTTTCTTAATTTTATTGATTATAAGATTAATAATATTAATTTTATCAATAAATATAATTATTTTTGATTACGCAATTATAATAGAATGAATAATTATTACAGTCAATTCATGTAATATTTATATATCATTAATTTTTGATTTTAATCGACTTTATTTCTTTCAACCGTTATATTTATTTCATCAATAGTTATATTATACAGAGGTGTATATATAATAAATGATAAAAATATTAATCAATTTATCTATATTATTATAATATTTGTGCTATCAATAATATTATTAATTATATACCTAATATAGTAAGTATTCTCATTGGATGAGATGGACTAGGGTTAGTGTCATACTGTTTAGTTATTTATTATCAAAATTTAAATTCTAGAAATGCTGGAATATTAACGGCACTAATAAATCGAATTGGAGATGTTATAATCCTTTTATTAATCGCATGAATAATAAATTTTGGGTCTTGAAATTTTATATCTTTTATGAATAAAATAATAACAAGTCCAATAATTACATTAACTATTATTGCAGGATTTACAAAAAGAGCTCAAATTCCATTTTCTTCATGACTTCCAGCAGCTATGGCTGCTCCAACTCCAGTATCGGCCCTTGTCCACTCATCAACGTTAGTTACTGCAGGGGTATATTTAATCATTCGATTCAGAAATTTAATTATATCATTTAATTTAATCCAAATATTTTTAATGTTATCAGTATTAACAATAATTATATCGGGACTAGCTGCAAATTTTGAATTTGACTTAAAAAAAATTATTGCATTATCAACCTTAAGACAATTAGGAATTATAATATCAATTTTAATATTTGGTTATCCAATATTATCTTTTTTTCATCTTATTATTCATGCTTTATTTAAGGCATCGCTTTTTTTATGTGCTGGGGTATTGATTCATAGATTAATAAATAATCAAGATATTCGTATAATGGGCTGTATAAGTTATAGCATACCAGTAACTAGAACGTTCATAAATATTGCTAACTTATCATTATGTGGAGTGCCCTTTATGAGAGGTTTTTATTCAAAAGATTTAATTATAGAAATAATATGCTCCAGAAATATTAATTCATTAATTTTATTATTAATGTATATTGGAATTGGGTTAACATCTTTTTATTCTGCTTGATTAACATATTTTTCAATAAATATAAATTTCAGTTATTATAATTTTAGTTCACAAAGTGAATTATTTAATAATATATTAAAAAGAATTATGATTTTATCTATTTATTCAATTTTGTCAGGGTCCATATTTAGATGAATCATGTTTAACAATCCCACAAGAATTATCCTTCCCATTGAAGGAAAGATAATAGCAATGACCCTATCATTCTTAGGATTGTTAATTGGATATGAAATATATATGTTTTCATCTACAGTAAAGAAATTTACAAGATCAACCTTTCACACTCAATTTTTTATTTTAAAAAACTCATTTATATTTCAAAAATCAATTGATTTGGGATGAGGAGAGAAAATCGGACCTCAAGGTACGATTGAATTAATAAAATTAATCATAATATTTAATATTAGCATAAGAAAAAATAATTTCAAAATTCAGATAATAACATTTATTGCTTGATTTTTAATTATTTTATATTTAAATAGCTTAAGCGTTAGAGCATAATATTGAAGATATACAAGGTAATAAATATTTTTAAATATTTATAAGGTTTTTCCTCTCTTTTCAATGAAAATGAAATGTTTTATAAACTTTATAAATAAGGAAAAAACGGAGTTTAACCGCTTTAAAAGCTAGTTAGCAGCTAGGAATTGATTCCTTAATTTTTCCTATTCAATTAACATTAATTTCATTTTTATTTATTTGAGTCCGAGGTACACTGCCTCGTTATCGTTATGACAGGTTAATATATTTAGCATGAAAATCATATTTACCAGTAAGTTTAAATCTATTGATTTTTTTTCATGATTAAATCTATTATTTAATTAATTAAAAATTGCCCTAATAATAAGTTAATAGAATTAATTTTTTCTTTTCTCTACTTTCAAAATAAATGCTTTATTTATAAGCTAATTAATTTATCTCAAAAAGATTTAATTGCTGGGTCTAAAACAAAATATATAAAATAAAAAAATAAAAATAAGGATGAAATGGAATTTTATCATTATTTGAATTAATCCCTAATGGATTATTTGATCCTATGACATGCAAGGAAATAAGATGTACAATTGTTAATGCTAAAACAACAAATGGTATAATAAAATGAAAAGAATAAAATCGAGTTAATGTTGCATTATCAACAGCAAATCCTCCCCAAATTCAATTCACTAAGGTCGTTCCAAGATATGTAATTGTGGACAATAAATTTGTAATAACTGTTGCCCCCAAAATGATATTTGGCCTCATGGAAGAAAATAGCCTAAAAAAGCAGTAGCCATTAAAATTAATAAAATGATTACTCCTACAACTCAAGTTTCAAAATTTTTATATGAACCGTAATATAATCCTCGTCCAACATGTAAATAAACACAAATAAAAAATAATGAAGCTCCACTTGCGTGTGAAATTCGTAACATCCATCCATAATTAATATCACGACAAATGTGTCTTAATCTATTAAATGCACTTGTCACATCCGCATTATAATGCATTGACAAAAATAATCCAGTTAAAATTTGAATAACTAAACATATTCCCAATAACGATCCATAATTTCATCAATATGATAAATTTGTGGCCGCTGGTAAATCAATTAGTGAATTATTTATTATTTTAATTAATGGGTGTGTGCGTCGAGTGATATTTAGCATTTGTTAAAATTTTCTTCGTAAAGGAGACAATTTAATTCTGACAATATTCACAACAACAATCAATGTGAATAAAAGATAAATAACTATCATGATAGTTATTATTCCTGACGGAAATATGTATAATTTTTTAATTATGAATCCATCGAATAGATTATTTATCTCTAATAATTTATTGACACTATCCATCTTATATTTAATAATATTTATAGCTATAATCAAAATTCAAATAATCATGTTTGATATTAATAACTTTATTGAAAAATAAAATTTTTCATTTGAGGCAATTCTTGATATATATATATATAAATAAAATTAGCATTCCTCCAATAAAAATAAGAAATAAGATATAAGAAAAAAAATATGAATTTATGTAAAATATACAAATAATTCTAGCAAGCATTGTTTGTATTAATAAAATAGATCCCATTGATAATGGGTGCTTCATAAAAATAAAATTTATTGATAATAAAATTGTAGTTGATATTATAACCTTAATACAGAAGATAATTTAATGAAAATGCAAGCTTTGGGTGCTTGAAATGACTTTTTACTCTCTTCTGAAGTTTTTAAATTATTAATTTATCTTAGATTTACAAGATCTAAATTTTTTGTTAACTATAAAACAAATGAATCTATCACTAGCTTTATTATATTTAATTATATTTATATCGGGCATTAACTCCTTATGCTTAAATCGAAAACATATTATAATGAGTTTATTAAGATTAGAATTAATAATTTTAAGATTATTTTGTATATTTTCTGTATTTTTATCAATTGAATTAAATGATATATATATGTTAATAGTTTTACTAACATTTAGTGTTTGTGAAGGAGTTGTGGGATTGTCAAGATTAATCAATTTGATTCGATCACATGGTAATGATCAGCTATTATCAATATCTTTAAAAACATGTTAAAATTAATTTTATTTTCATTATTTTTAACCCCTTTATTATTTAACATGTGATTATTAAGAAACATATTAATTCTTTTAATATTATTTATCATTTTATTCTTCAGAAAAGATTTAATCATATTAAGATATAACATACAGTAGAAGCCCGATATAGCGCGGTCCGATATACCGCGGATTCGGATATAACGCAGTGAAGAGTATGTCGCCCGTTATTAGCGAAAATTCTTACTTGTAGAGAGTGAGTAAATTATGAATTGTTTATCGTGACTTCCATAGCCACATTTGAATGCATTGCGTTTATTTTAAACAAAGGCTTGTTGTTGGAAACGGCGTTGTAAACAACAGCCAGAATTGCCAGTTCAAGTGTACCTGTAGACATAAACAATTGCCCCGTATTTACAGTCTCTACATTTCTAAGAATTCATGCCAAGGCAAGCAGCCAACTTAATCCCTTCTCTCCCTCATACTCTTATATTACAGTATAAGATCATACTCTGATATTATCTTATCAAAGTGTATAGTCTTTGTCATAAATTCGCATAGTGTAGAGTTTTGTGATGTCGCAGAAAAGAAAAGCATATTCTCTGAGTGATAAACTCAAAATAATTGATCGTGTGAAGAACGGAGAGTCAAAGGCAAATTTATCACGTGAGTGTGGCATCCCAGAAGGAACACTTAGAGGGTGGATGAAGGAAGAAGATAAACTTAAAAGTTTTGTGAACACAGTTGAAAGTGAAGTGGCGTTGCAAAGAAAAAAGACTAGAGTAGGTAAGGATAGTGAACTAGATGAGTGTCTGTACAGGTGGTTTTTAATAAAACGAAGTGAAGGTGTGCCACTGTCAGGACCAGTTATTAGAGCTCAAGCTGTGAAATTCCATAGTGATTTACATGGCAACAGTGACTTTAATGCATCTGATGGGTGGTTTTCGCGATGGAAATCTCGTCATGGTATAAGCCAGATAAGCATTGAAGGGGAAGCATGATCATGTGACAGTGAAGCTGCAGCACTTTTTCCTCAGGCATTAAACAAAGTAATGATCGATAATGATTTAAATGACCATCAAGTGTATAACTCTGATGAAACTGCTCTGTATTTTTGAATGCTTCCTACCAGAACTCTGGATGTGAATAATTCAATAAATAAATCTGGATTAAAAATAAATAAGGATAGAGTTACCCTCCTGTTTGCCACAAATAAATCAGGCAGCAACAAAGTTAAACCTCTCTGTATAGGGAAAAGCCGAAATCCTAGATGCTTTCAACATGTTAACATGACGTCATTACCCATCACATATCGTAATACAAAAAATGCTTGGATGACAAGTGATATTTTCGGTAAATGGTTCCATGAAGAATTTGTTCCATCTGTGAGAAGCCACCTGCAGTCACTCAACCTCGAAGAAAAAGCTGTACTGACCCTTGACCACTGTCCAGCACATCCACCTGCTGATATGCTACAGTCAAGAGATGGGAAAATCGGAGTCATGTTCTTGCCGAAAAACACTACACCACTGATCCAGCCATTAGATCAAGGCATCATAAAAGCATTTAAAGCGCATTACCGCCGTGAACTTCTGAGTGCTATAGTGAATTCTGATGAGGAAATGGAAATTTACCTTAAGTCAATAAACCTGAAAACAGTTGCGTATTCAATAGGTCTTGCATGGGAAAGTATTAGTACGGCTACGATTCAGAATTGCTGGAAGAAATGTTCCTTTGAACAAAACATCGCCGATGGAAATTGCCCTGTTGCCGGATTCACTAATAGTGATGTACAGTCTGCGAGTAGTGCTCTGCATTGCAACTTCACTCTAGATGACTTGAATGACTGGGCAGAAGTTAACAACGGTGAGCCTGTTACAGAATGTATAGGAGATAAAGATATCATCGATGCAGTCCGAAATGCAAATTGCGAAGAAAAAGAAGACGATGACGATGATGGAAATGAAAATGGGGTGGAAGTGAAAGAAGTTATTCCAAATGTTAGTGAAGTGATAATACACATAAACAAAGTAATTTCGTGGATGGAGAGGCAAAGTGAATCTAATAATGTTCATCTGCTGCACCTCGCGTTTATAAAACAATACGTGGTAAAGAAACGCTGTGCATTATCCCGTCAAACAACAATTACGGACTTTTTTAAGACCAACAATTAGGCCTACAGTAGGTATTTAGATTAAAATATTGGATTAAAATACAGTTTTCTTATTTTTTATTTCTACATTTGGTGACGTAATTTACGTACAGTATATAGTAGTGCATTATGCTGTAGCCTTTTTCCCGGTCCTCCCTCCCCATCATTTGTCACTGTACAGGTCACCTTCCGATATACCGCGGTTACGCCTATAACGCGGGCGAAAGTATGTCACCCGACAACCGCGCTATATCGGGCTTCTACTGTATATATAGATAATATTTCATATAGACTAATTATTCTTACAGTTTGAATTACCTTCTTAATAATTAATTCTAGTCCTTTATATAAATATAATAATATAAATTTATTTTTATTTATAGTGTTATTATTAATAACATTATTAATTTTGTCATTTTGTTCATACAACATTATAATATTTTATATCTTTTTTGAAACTAGTTTAATCCCTACTATAATTATTATTATAGGATGGGGGTATCAACCTGAACGAGTAAATGCTAGATATTACTTGTTGTTTTATACTTTATTTGCATCTTTTCCCATATTAGTTTCAATTATATATATATATATATATATATATATATATAATTTGTGATGTTTTCAATTTGTTTCTTCTGCAAGTAGATAATATTGTATATTCTTTTTAACACCTGACGCACGTTTCACTGAAAAATATCAGTATCATCAGAGGTTTCTAAGTGAATTAATAACAATCGAAATAATTCTATTAATATAAAATTAACGAATCCGTATATATATATATAGAATATATAACGAATATATATAGAAATAATGTAACTAACATTATAATGTTAATGAGATCCAATAGTAAATTTATTTATTTAGGAATAACGTTAGCGTTTATAATTAAAGTTCCATTATTTATATTTCATTTTTGATTACCAAAAGCTCATGTTGAAGCACATGTTTCTGGTTCTATAATTTTGGCTGGAATTCTTTTAAAATTAGGAACTTATGGTCTGATTCGTGTTATATATATTATACCAATAATATTTACTAATTATAGATTTATTTGGTTTTCTATTTCATTAATAGGAGGAATCATAATTAGATTATCTTGTATAATGCAAATTGATATAAAATCTATAATTGCATATTCTTCTGTAGCTCACATAAGATTAGTTATTGGAGGGATTATGACAATAAATATATGAGGTATAGTCGGGGCATATTTTATAATAATTGGACACGGTTTATGCTCATCTGCTTTAT
The DNA here is from genome assembly GCA_034769895.1 of Magicicada septendecula. Classification (NCBI taxonomy): domain Eukaryota; kingdom Metazoa; phylum Arthropoda; class Insecta; order Hemiptera; family Cicadidae; genus Magicicada; species Magicicada septendecula. The sequence continues at coordinate 295,798,937 of CM068373.1, read as the reverse complement.
TTTGCTTGGCAAATATTTCTTATGAACGTACAGGGAGACGTAGAATCTTAATTAATAAGGGAATTTTAAGATTTATGCCTTCAATAACTCTCATATGATTTTTAATATCTGCTAGAAATATTTCATGTCCCCCAACAATTAGTCTAGCAGGAGAAATTATAATTTTAAACAGATTAATGTCTTGAAATTCATTATGTATAATTTTCTTGTCGTTTTCTTCATTTTTATCAGCTTCCTATAGTTTATATTTATATTCTCATACTCAACATGGAATAATTTTCTCGGGCTGTTACTCCTTTAATTCTGGAAATGTACGTGAATTTTTCTTAATTATAATACATTGAATTCCCTTAAATTTAATTATTTTGAAATTGACATTGTTAATATAATCAATTAGTTTAAAATAAAACATTAAATTGTGGATTTAAAAATATAAATTTATAGTGGATCATTACTAAAAATAAACTTAATATATATATTTTCTTAATTTTATTGATTATAAGATTAATAATATTAATTTTATCAATAAATATAATTATTTTTGATTACGCAATTATAATAGAATGAATAATTATTACAGTCAATTCATGTAATATTTATATATCATTAATTTTTGATTTTAATCGACTTTATTTCTTTCAACCGTTATATTTATTTCATCAATAGTTATATTATACAGAGGTGTATATATAATAAATGATAAAAATATTAATCAATTTATCTATATTATTATAATATTTGTGCTATCAATAATATTATTAATAATTAGACCTAATATAGTAAATATTCTCATTGGATGAGATGGACTAGGGTTAGTGTCATACTGTTTAGTTATTTATTATCAAAATTTAAATTCTAGAAATGCTGGAATATTAACGGCACTAATAAATCGAATTGGAGATGTTATAATCCTTTTATTAATCGCATGAATAATAAATTTTGGGTCTTGAAATTTTATATCTTTTATGAATAAAATAATAACAAGTCCAATAATTACATTAACTATTATTGCAGGATTTACAAAAAGAGCTCAAATTCCATTTTCTTCATGACTTCCAGCAGCTATGGCTGCTCCAACTCCAGTATCGGCCCTTGTCCACTCATCAACGTTAGTTACTGCAGGGGTATATTTAATCATTCGATTCAGAAATTTAATTATATCATTTAATTTAATCCAAATATTTTTAATGTTATCAGTATTAACAATAATTATATCGGGACTAGCTGCAAATTTTGAATTTGACTTAAAACAAATTATTGCATTATCAACCTTAAGACAATTAGGAATTATAATATCAATTTTAATATTTGGTTATCCAATATTATCTTTTTTTCATCTTATTATTCATGCTTTATTTAAGGCATCGCTTTTTTTATGTGCTGGGGTATTGATTCATAGATTAATAAATAATCAAGATATTCGTATAATGGGCTGTATAAGTTATAGCATACCAGTAACTAGAACGTTCATAAATATTGCTAACTTATCATTATGTGGAGTGCCCTTTATGAGAGGTTTTTATTCAAAAGATTTAATTATAGAAATAATATGCTCCAGAAATATTAATTCATTAATTTTATTATTAATGTATATTGGAATTGGGTTAACATCTTTTTATTCTGCTTGATTAACATATTTTTCAATAAATATAAATTTCAGTTATTATAATTTTAGTTCACAAAGTGAATTATTTAATAATATATTAAAAAGAATTATGATTTTATCTATTTATTCAATTTTGTCAGGGTCCATATTTAGATGAATCATGTTTAACAATCCCACAAGAATTATCCTTCCCATTGAAGGAAAGATAATAGCAATGACCCTATCATTCTTAGGATTGTTAATTGGATATGAAATATATATGTTTTCATCTACAGTAAAGAAATTTACAAGATCAACCTTTCACACTCAATTTTTTATTTTAAAAAACTCATTTATATTTCAAAAATCAATTGATTTGGGATGAGGAGAGAAAATCGGACCTCAAGGTACGATTGAATTAATAAAATTAATCATAATATTTAATATTAGCATAAGAAAAAATAATTTCAAAATTCAGATAATAACATTTATTGCTTGATTTTTAGTTATTTTATATTTAAATAGCTTAAGCGTTAGAGCATAATATTGAAGATATACAAGGTAATAAATATTTTTAAATATTTATAAGGTTTTTCCTCTCTTTTCAATGAAAATGAAATGTTTTATAAACTTTATAAATAAGGAAAAAACGGAGTTTAACCGCTTTAAAAGCTAGTTAGCAGCTAGGAATTGATTCCTTAATTTTTCCTATTCAATTAACATTAATTTCATTTTTATTTATTTGAGTCCGAGGTACACTGCCTCGTTATCGTTATGACAGGTTAATATATTTAGCATGAAAATCATATTTACCAGTAAGTTTAAATCTATTGATTTTTTTTCATGATTAAATCTATTATTTAATTAATTAAAAATTGCCCTAATAATAAGTTAATAGAATTAATTTTTTCTTTTCTCTACTTTCAAAATAAATGCTTTATTTATAAGCTAATTAATTTATCTCAAAAAGATTTAATTGCTGGGTCTAAAACAAAATATATAAAATAAATTGTTGTTAAAATTATTCCGATCTTAATATATGGATATTCAACAGGACAAGCCCCGATCCAAGTTAATAAAATTAGAATAATGAATAAGTATCAAAATAAAATTTGATTAATGGGATAATTTAATAGTCCTATAAATTTTGAATTTTTTATGAAGGGAACAAAAATTAAAATTAAAATTGATATAAATAATGCAATTACTCCTCCTAATTTATTAGGAATAGATCGTAGAATTGCATATGCAAATAAAAAGTATCATTCTGGTTGAATATGTTTTGGGGTAACTAATGGATTTGCTGGAGTAAAATTATCAGGATCACTTAATTTATACGGTTCAAGTATAATATAGCAGAAAAAAATAACTAAAATTAGTAAGAATCCTAGCATATCTTTAATGGAAAAATAAGGATGAAATGGAATTTTATCATTATTTGAATTAATCCCTAATGGATTATTTGATCCTATGACATGCAAGGAAATAAGATGTACAATTGTTAATGCTAAAACAACAAATGGTATAATAAAATGAAAAGAATAAAATCGAGTTAATGTTGCATTATCAACAGCAAATCCTCCCCAAATTCAATTCACTAAGGTCGTTCCAAGATATGGAATTGTGGACAATAAATTTGTAATAACTGTTGCCCCCAAAATGATATTTGGCCTCATGGAAGAACATAGCCTAAAAAAGCAGTAGCCATTAAAATTAATAAAATGATTACTCCTACAACTCAAGTTTCAAAATTTTTATATGAACCGTAATATAATCCTCGTCCAACATGTAAATAAACACAAATAAAAAATAATGAAGCTCCACTTGCGTGTGAAATTCGTAACATCCATCCATAATTAATATCACGACAAATGTGTCTTAATCTATTAAATGCACTTGTCACATCCGCATTATAATGCATTGACAAAAATAATCCAGTTAAAATTTGAATAACTAAACATATTCCCAATAACGATCCATAATTTCATCAATATGATAAATTTGTGGCCGCTGGTAAATCAATTAGTGAATTATTTATTATTTTAATTAATGGGTGTGTGCGTCGAGTGATATTTAGCATTTGTTAAAATTTTCTTCGTAAAGGAGACAATTTAATTCTGACAATATTCACAACAACAATCAATGTGAATAAAAGATAAATAACTATCATGATAGTTATTATTCCTGACGGAAATATGTATAATTTTTTAATTATGAATCCATCGAATAGATTATTTATCTCTAATAATTTATTGACACTATCCATCTTATATTTAATAATATTTATAGCTATAATCAAAATTCAAATAATCATGTTTGATATTAATAACTTTATTGAAAAATAAAATTTTTCATTTGAGGCAATTCTTGATATATATATATATAAATAAAATTAGCATTCCTCCAATAAAAATAAGAAATAAGATATAAGAAAAAAAATATGAATTTATGTAAAATATACAAATAATTCTAGCAAGCATTGTTTGTATTAATAAAATAGATCCCATTGATAATGGGTGCTTCATAAAAATAAAATTTATTGATAATAAAATTGTAGTTGATATTATAACCTTAATACAGAAGATAATTTAATGAAAATGCAAGCTTTGGGTGCTTGAAATGACTTTTTACTCTCTTCTGAAGTTTTTAAATTATTAATTTATCTTAGATTTACAAGATCTAAATTTTTTGTTAACTATTAAAACAAATGAATCTATCACTAGCTTTATTATATTTAATTATATTTATATCGGGCATTAACTCCTTATGCTTAAATCGAAAACATATTATAATGAGTTTATTAAGATTAGAATTAATAATTTTAAGATTATTTTGTATATTTTCTGTATTTTTATCAATTGAATTAAATGATATATATATGTTAATAGTTTTACTAACATTTAGTGTTTGTGAAGGAGTTGTGGGATTGTCAAGATTAATCAATTTGATTCGATCACATGGTAATGATCAGCTATTATCAATATCTTTAAAAACATGTTAAAATTAATTTTATTTTCATTATTTTTAACCCCTTTATTATTTAACATGTGATTATTAAGAAACATATTAATTCTTTTAATATTATTTATCATTTTATTCTTCAGAAAAGATTTAATCATATTAAGATATAACATATATATAGATAATATTTCATATAGACTAATTATTCTTACAGTTTGAATTACCTTCTTAATAATTAATTCTAGTCCTTTATATAAATATAATAATATAAATTTATTTTTATTTATAGTGTTATTATTAATAACATTATTAATTTTGTCATTTTGTTCATACAACATTATAATATTTTATATCTTTTTTGAAACTAGTTTAATCCCTACTATAATTATTATTATAGGATGGGGGTATCAACCTGAATGAGTAAATGCTAGATATTACTTGTTGTTTTATACTTTATTTGCATCTTTTCCCATATTAGTTTCAATTATATATATATATATATATATATATATATATATATATATAATTTGTGATGTTTTCAATTTGTTTCTTCTGCAAGTAGATAATATTGTATATTCTTTTTAACACCTGACGCACGTTTCACTGAAAAATATCAGTATCATCAGAGGTTTCTAAGTGAATTAATAACAATCGAAATAATTCTATTAATATAAAATTAACGAATCCGTATATATATATATAGAATATATAACGAATATATATAGAAATAATGTAACTAACATTATAATGTTAATGAGATCCAATAGTAAATTTATTTATTTAGGAATAACGTTAGCGTTTATAATTAAAGTTCCATTATTTATATTTCATTTTTGATTACCAAAAGCTCATGTTGAAGCACATGTTTCTGGTTCTATAATTTTGGCTGGAATTCTTTTAAAATTAGGAACTTATGGTCTGATTCGTGTTATATATATTATACCAATAATATTTACTAATTATAGATTTATTTGGTTTTCTATTTCATTAATAGGAGGAATCATAATTAGATTATCTTGTATAATGCAAATTGATATAAAATCTATAATTGCATATTCTTCTGTAGCTCACATAAGATTAGTTATTGGAGGGATTATGACAATAAATATATGAGGTATAGTCGGGGCATATTTTATAATAATTGGACACGGTTTATGCTCATCTGCTTTATTTTGCTTGGCAAATATTTCTTATGAACGTACAGGGAGACGTAGAATCTTAATTAATAAGGGAATTTTAAGATTTATGCCTTCAATAACTCTCATATGATTTTTAATATCTGCTAGAAATATTTCATGTCCCCCAACAATTAGTCTAGCAGGAGAAATTATAATTTTAAACAGATTAATGTCTTGAAATTCATTATGTATAATTTTCTTGTCGTTTTCTTCATTTTTATCAGCTTCCTATAGTTTATATTTATATTCTCATACTCAACATGGAATAATTTTCTCGGGCTGTTACTCCTTTAATTCTGGAAATGTACGTGAAATTTTCTTAATTATAATACATTGAATTCCCTTAAATTTAATTATTTTGAAATTGACATTGTTAATATAATCAATTAGTTTAAAATAAAACATTAAATTGTGGATTTAAAAATATAAATTTATAGTGGATCATTACTAAAAATAAACTTAAAATATATATTTTCTTAATTTTATTGATTATAAGATTAATAATATTAATTTTATCAATAAATATAATTATTTTTGATTACGCAATTATAATAGAATGAATAATTATTACAGTCAATTCATGTAATATTTATATATCATTAATTTTTGATTTTATATCGACTTTATTTCTTTCAATCGTTATATTTATTTCATCAATAGTTATATTATACAGAGGTGTATATATAATAAATGATAAAAATATTAATCGATTTATCTATATTATTATAATATTTGTGCTATCAATAATATTATTAATAATTAGACCTAATATAGTAAATATTCTCATTGGATGATTTGGACTAGGGTTAGTGTCATACTGTTTAGTTATTTATTATCAAAATTTAAATTCTAGAAATGCTGGAATATTAACGGCACTAATAAATCGAATTGGAGATGTTATAATCCTTTTATTAATCGCATGAATAATAAATTTTGGGTCTTGAAATTTTATATCTTTTATGAATAAAATAATAACAAGTCCAATAATTACATTAACTATTATTGCAGGATTTACAAAAAGAGCTCAAATTCCATTTTCTTCATGACTTCCAGCAGCTATGGCTGCTCCAACTCCAGTATCGGCCCTTGTCCACACATCAACGTTAGTTACTGCAGGGGTATATTTAATCATTCGATTCAGAAATTTAATTATATCATTTAATTTAATCCAAATATTTTTGATGTTATCAGTATTAATAATAATTATATCGGGACTAGCTGCAAATTTTGAATTTGACTTAAAAAAAATTATTGCATTATCAACCTTAAGACAATTAGGAATTATAATATCAATTTTAATATTTGGTTATCCAATATTATCTTTTTTTCATCTTATTATTCATGCTTTATTTAAGGCATCGCTTTTTTTATGTGCTGGGGTATTGATTCATAGATTAATAAATAATCAAGATATTCGTATAATGGGCTGTATAAGTTATAGCATACCAATAACTAGAACGTTCATAAATATTGCTAACTTATCATTATGTGGAGTGCCCTTTATGAGAGGCTTTTATTCAAAAGATTTAATTATAGAAATAATATGCTCCAGAAATATTAATTCATTAATTTTATTATTAATGTATATTGGAATTGGGTTAACATCTTTTTATTCTGCTCGATTAACATATTTTTCAATAAATATAAACTTCAGTTATTATAATTTTAGTTCACAAAGCGAATTATTTAATAATATATTAAAAAGAATTATGATTTTATCTATTTATTCAATTTTGTCAGGGTCCATATTTAGATGAATCATGTTTAACAATCCCACAAGAATTATCCTTCCCATTGAAGGAAAGATAATAGCAATGACCCTATCATTCTTAGGATTGTTAATTGGATATGAAATATATATGTTTTCATCTACAGTAAAGAAATTTACAAGATCAACCTTTCACACTCAATTTTTTATTTTAAAAACTCATTTATATTTCAAAAATCAATTGATTTGGGATGAGGAGAGAAAATTGGACCTCAAGGTACAATTGAATTAATAAAATTAATCATAATATTTAATATTAGCATAAGAAAAAATAATTTCAAAATTCAGATAATAACATTTATTGCTTGATTTTTAATTATTTTATATTTAAATAGCTTAAGCGTTAGAGCATAATATTGAAGATATTAAGGTAATAAATATTTTTAAATATTTATAAGGTTTTTCCTCTCTTTTCAATGAAAATGGAATGTTTTATAAACTTTATAAATAAGGAAAAAACGGAGTTTAACCGCTTTAAAAGCTAGTTAGCAGCTAGGAATTGATTCCTTAATTTTTCCTATTCAATTAACATTAATTTCATTTTTATTTATTTGAGTCCGAGGTACACTGCCTCGTTATCGTTATGACAGGTTAATATATTTAGCATGAAAATCATATTTACCAGTAAGTTTAAAACTATTGATTTTTTCATGATTAAATCTATTATTTAATTCATTAAAAATTGCCCTAATAATAAGTTAATAGAATTAATTTTTTCTTTTCTCTACTTTCAAAATAAATGCTTTATTTATAAGCTAATTAATTTATCTCAAAAAGATTTAATTGCTGGGCCTAAAACAAAATATATAAAATAAATTGTTGTTAAAATTATTCCGATCTTAATATATGGATATTCAACAGGACAAGCCCCGATCCAAGTTAATAAAATTAGAATAATGAATAAGTATCAAAATAAAATTTGATTAATGGGATAATTTAATAGTCCTATAAATTTTCAATTGTTTATGAAGGGAACAAAAATTAAAATTAAAATTGATATAAATAATGCAATTACTCCTCCTAATTTATTAGGAATAGATCGTAGAATTGCATATGCAAATAAAAAGTATCATTCTGGTAGAATATGTTTTGGGGTAACTAATGGAATTGCCGGAGTAAAATTATCAGGATCACTTAATTTATACGGTTCAAGTATAATATAGCAGAAAAAAATAACTAAAATTAGTAAGAATCCTAGCATATCTTTAATGGAAAAATAAGGATGAAATGGAATTTTATCATTATTTGAATTAATCCGTAATGGATTATTTGATCCTATGACATGCAAGGAAATACGATGTACAATTGTTAATGCTAAAACAACAAATGGTATAATAAAATGAAAAGAATAAAATCGAGTTAATGTTGCATTATCAACAGCAAATCCTCCCCAAATTCAATTCACTAAGGTCGTTCCAAGATATGTAATTGCGGACAATAAATTTGTAATAACTGTTGCCCCCCAAAATGATATTTGGCCTCATGGAAGAACATAGCCTAAAAAAGCAGTAGCCATTAAAATTAATAAAATGATTACTCCTACAACTCAAGTTTCAAAATTTTTATATGAACCGTAATATAATCCTCGTCCAACATGTAAATAAACACAAATAAAAAATAATGAAGCTCCACTTGCGTGTGAAATTCGTAACATCCATCCATAATTAATATCATGACAAATGTGTCTTAATCTATTAAATGCACTTGTCACATCCGCATTATAATGCATTGACAAAAATAATCCAGTTAAAATTTGAATAACTAAACATATTCCCAATAACGATCCATAATTTCATCAATATGATAAATTTGTGGCCGCTGGTAAATCAATTAGTGAATTATTTATTATTTTAATTAATGGGTGTGTGCGTCGAGTGATATTTAGCATTTGTTAAAATTTTCTTCGTAAAGGAGACAATTTAATTCTGACAATATGCACAACAACAATCAATGTGAATAAAAGATAAATAACTATCATGATAGTTATTATTCCTGACGGAAATATGTATAATTTTTTAATTATGAATCCATCGAATAGATTATTTATCTCTAATAATTTATTGACACTATCCATCTTATATTTAATAATATTTATAGCTATAATCAAAATTCAAATAATCATGTTTGATATTAATAACTTTATTGAAAAATAAAATTTTTCATTTGAGGCAATTCTTGATATATATATATAAATAAAATTAGCATTCCTCCAATAAAAATAAGAAATAAGATATAAGAAAAAAAATATGAATTTATGTAAAATATACAAATAATTCTAGCAAGCATTGTTTGTATTAATAAAATAGATCCCATTGATAATGGGTGCTTCATAAAAATAAAATTTATTGATAATAAAATTGTAGTTGATATTATAACCTTCATACAGAAGATAATTTAATGAAAATGCAAGCTTTGGGTGCTTGAAATGACTTTTTACTCTCTTCTGAAGTTTTTAAATTATTAATTTATCTTAGATTTACAAGATCTAAATTTTTTGTTAACTATTAAAAGAAATGAATCTATCACTACCTTTATTATATTTAATTATATTTATATCGGGCATTAACTCCTTATGCTTAAATCGAAAACATATTATAATGAGTTTATTAAGATTAGAATTAATAATTTTAAGATTATTTTGTATATTTTCTGTATTTTTATCAATTGAATTAAATGATATATATATGTTAATAGTTTTACTAACATTTAGTGTTTGTGAAGGAGTTGTGGGATTGTCAAGATTAATCAATTTGATTCGATCACATGGTAATGATCAGCTATTATCAATATCTTTAAAAACATGTTAAAATTAATTTTATTTTCATTATTTTTAACCCCTTTATTATTTAACATGTGATTATTAAGAAACATATTAATTCTTTTAATATTATTTATCATTTTATTCTTCAGAAAAGATTTAATCATATTAAGATATAACATATATATAGATAATATTTCATATAGACTAATTATTCTTACAGTTTGAATTACCTTCTTAATAATTAATTCTAGTCCTTTATATAAATATAATAATATAAATTTATTTTTATTTATAGTGTTATTATTAATAACATTATTAATTTTGTCATTTTGTTCATACAACATTATAATATTTTATATCTTTTTTGAAACTAGTTTAATCCCTACTATAATTATTATTATAGGATGGGGGTATCAACCTGAATGAGTAAATGCTAGATATTACTTGTTGTTTTATACTTTATTTGCATCTTTTCCCATATTAGTTTCAATTATATATATATATATAATTTGTGATGTTTTCAATTTGTTTCTTCTGCAAGTAGATAATATTGTATATTCTTTTTAACACCTGACGCACGTTTCACTGAAAAATATCAGTATCATCAGAGGTTTCTAAGTGAATTAATAACAATCGAAATAATTCTATTAATATAAAATTAACGAATCCGTATATATATATATAGAATATATAACGAATATATATAGAAATAATGTAACTAACATTATAATGTTAATGAGATCCAATAGTAAATTTATTTATTTAGGAATAACGTTAGCGTTTATAATTAAAGTTCTATTATTTATATTTCATTTTTGATTACCAAAAGCTCATGTTGAAGCACATGTTTCTGGTTCTATAATTTTGGCTGGAATTCTTTTAAAATTAGGAACTTATGGTCTGATTCGTGTTATATATATTATACCAATAATATTTACTAATTATAGATTTATTTGGTTTTCTATTTCATTAATAGGAGGAATCATAATTAGATTATCTTGTATAATGCAAATTGATATAAAATCTATAATTGCATATTCTTCTGTAGCTCACATAAGATTAGTTATTGGAGGGATTATGACAATAAATATATGAGGTATAGTCGGGGCATATTTTATAATAATTGGACACGGTTTATGCTCATCTGCTTTATTTTGCTTGGCAAATATTTCTTATGAACGTACAGGGAGACGTAGAATCTTAATTAATAAGGGAATTTTAAGATTTATGCCTTCAATAACTCTCATATGATTTTTAATATCTGCTAGAAATATTTCATGTCCCCCAACAAATAGTCTAGCAGGAGAAATTATAATTTTAAACAGATTAATGTCTTGAAATTCATTATGTATAATTTTCTTGTCGTTTTCTTCATTTTTATCAGCTTCCTATAGTTTATATTTATATTCTCATACTCAACATGGAATAATTTTCTCGGGCTGTTACTCCTTTAATTCTGGAAATGTACGTGAAATTTTCTTAATTATAATACATTGAATTCCCTTAAATTTAATTATTTTGAAATTGACATTGTTAATATAATCAATTAGTTTAAAATAAAACATTAAATTGTGGATTTAAAAATATAAATTTATAGTGGATCATTACTAAAAATAAACTTAATATATATATTTTCTTAATTTTATTGATTATAAGATTAATAATATTAATTTTATCAATAAATATAATTATTTTTGATTACGCAATTATAATAGAATGAATAATTATTACAGTCAATTCATGTAATATTTATATATCATTAATTTTTGATTTTAATCGACTTTATTTCTTTCAACCGTTATATTTATTTCATCAATAGTTATATTATACAGAGGTGTATATATAATAAATGATAAAAATATTAATCAATTTATCTATATTATTATAATATTTGTGCTATCAATAATATTATTAATAATTAGACCTAATATAGTAAATATTCTCATTGGATGAGATGGACTAGGGTTAGTGTCATACTGTTTAGTTATTTATTATCAAAATTTAAATTCTAGAAATGCTGGAATATTAACGGCACTAATAAATCGAATTGGAGATGTTATAATCCTTTTATTAATCGCATGAATAATAAATTTTGGGTCTTGAAATTTTATATCTTTTATGAATAAAATAATAACAAGTCCAATAATTACATTAACTATTATTGCAGGATTTACAAAAAGAGCTCAAATTCCATTTTCTTCATGACTTCCAGCAGCTATGGCTGCTCCAACTCCAGTATCGGCCCTTGTCCACTCATCAACGTTAGTTACTGCAGGGGTATATTTAATCATTCGATTCAGAAATTTAATTATATAATTTAATTTAATCCAAATATTTTTAATGTTATCAGTATTAACAATAATTATATCGGGACTAGCTGCAAATTTTGAATTTGACTTAAAACAAATTATTGCATTATCAACCTTAAGACAATTAGGAATTATAATATCAATTTTAATATTTGGTTATCCAATATTATCTTTTTTTCATCTTATTATTCATGCTTTATTTAAGGCATCGCTTTTTTTATGTGCTGGGGTATTGATTCATAGATTAATAAATAATCAAGATATTCGTATAATGGGCTGTATAAGTTATAGCATACCAGTAACTAGAACGTTCATAAATATTGCTAACTTATCATTATGTGGAGTGCCCTTTATGAGAGGTTTTTATTCAAAAGATTTAATTATAGAAATAATATGCTCCAGAAATATTAATTCATTAATTTTATTATTAATGTATATTGGAATTGGGTTAACATCTTTTTATTCTGCTCGATTAACATATTTTTCAATAAATATAAACTTCAGTTATTATAATTTTAGTTCACAAAGCGAATTATTTAATAATATATTAAAAAGAATTATGATTTTATCTATTTATTCAATTTTGTCAGGGTCCATATTTAGATGAATCATGTTTAACAATCCCACAAGAATTATCCTTCCCATTGAAGGAAAGATAATAGCAATGACCCTATCATTCTTAGGATTGTTAATTGGATATGAAATATATATGTTTTCATCTACAGTAAAGAAATTTACAAGATCAACCTTTCACACTCAATTTTTTATTTTAAAAACTCATTTATATTTCAAAAATCAATTGATTTGGGATGAGGAGAGAAAATTGGACCTCAAGGTACAATTGAATTAATAAAATTAATCATAATATTTAATATTAGCATAAGAAAAAATAATTTCAAAATTCAGATAATAACATTTATTGCTTGATTTTTAATTATTTTATATTTAAATAGCTTAAGCGTTAGAGCATAATATTGAAGATATTAAGGTAATAAATATTTTTAAATATTTATAAGGTTTTTCCTCTCTTTTCAATGAAAATGAAATGTTTTATAAACTTTATAAATAAGGAAAAAACGGAGTTTAACCGCTTTAAAAGCTAGTTAGCAGCTAGGAATTGATTCCTTAATTTTTCCTATTCAATTAACATTAATTTCATTTTTATTTATTTGAGTCCGAGGTACACTGCCTCGTTATCGTTATGACAGGTTAATATATTTAGCATGAAAATCATATTTACCAGTAAGTTTAAAACTATTGATTTTTTCATGATTAAATCTATTATTTAATTCATTAAAAATTGCCCTAATAATAAGTTAATAGAATTAATTTTTTCTTTTCTCTACTTTCAAAATAAATGCTTTATTTATAAGCTAATTAATTTATCTCAAAAAGATTTAATTGCTGGGCCTAAAACAAAATATATAAAATAAATTGTTGTTAAAATTATTCCGATCTTAATATATGGATATTCAACAGGACAAGCCCCGATCCAAGTTAATAAAATTAGAATAATGAATAAGTATCAAAATAAAATTTGATTAATGGGATAATTTAATAGTCCTATAAATTTTCAATTGTTTATGAAGGGAACAAAAATTAAAATTAAAATTGATATAAATAATGCAATTACTCCTCCTAATTTATTAGGAATAGATCGTAGAATTGCATATGCAAATAAAAAGTATCATTCTGGTAGAATATGTTTTGGGGTAACTAATGGAATTGCCGGAGTAAAATTATCAGGATCACTTAATTTATACGGTTCAAGTATAATATAGCAGAAAAAAATAACTAAAATTAGTAAGAATCCTAGCATATCTTTAATGGAAAAATAAGGATGAAATGGAATTTTATCATTATTTGAATTAATCCGTAATGGATTATTTGATCCTATGACATGCAAGGAAATACGATGTACAATTGTTAATGCTAAAACAACAAATGGTATAATAAAATGAAAAGAATAAAATCGAGTTAATGTTGCATTATCAACAGCAAATCCTCCCCAAATTCAATTCACTAAGGTCGTTCCAAGATATGTAATTGCGGACAATAAATTTGTAATAACTGTTGCCCCCCAAAATGATATTTGGCCTCATGGAAGAACATAGCCTAAAAAAGCAGTAGCCATTAAAATTAATAAAATGATTACTCCTACAACTCAAGTTTCAAAATTTTTATATGAACCGTAATATAATCCTCGTCCAACATGTAAATAAACACAAATAAAAAATAATGAAGCTCCACTTGCGTGTGAAATTCGTAACATCCATCCATAATTAATATCATGACAAATGTGTCTTAATCTATTAAATGCACTTGTCACATCCGCATTATAATGCATTGACAAAAATAATCCAGTTAAAATTTGAATAACTAAACATATTCCCAATAACGATCCATAATTTCATCAATATGATAAATTTGTGGCCGCTGGTAAATCAATTAGTGAATTATTTATTATTTTAATTAATGGGTGTGTGCGTCGAGTGATATTTAGCATTTGTTAAAATTTTCTTCGTAAAGGAGACAATTTAATTCTGACAATATTCACAACAACAATCAATGTGAATAAAAGATAAATAACTATCATGATAGTTATTATTCCTGACGGAAATATGTATAATTTTTTAATTATGAATCCATCGAATAGATTATTTATCTCTAATAATTTATTGACACTATCCATCTTATATTTAATAATATTTATAGCTATAATCAAAATTCAAATAATCATGTTTGATATTAATAACTTTATTGAAAAATAAAATTTTTCATTTGAGGCAATTCTTGATATATATATATAAATAAAATTAGCATTCCTCCAATAAAAATAAGAAATAAGATATAAGAAAAAAAATATGAATTTATGTAAAATATACAAATAATTCTAGCAAGCATTGTTTGTATTAATAAAATAGATCCCATTGATAATGGGTGCTTCATAAAAATAAAATTTATTGATAATAAAATTGTAGTTGATATTATAACCTTCATACAGAAGATAATTTAATGAAAATGCAAGCTTTGGGTGCTTGAAATGACTTTTTACTCTCTTCTGAAGTTTTTAAATTATTAATTTATCTTAGATTTACAAGATCTAAATTTTTTGTTAACTATTAAAAGAAATGAATCTATCACTACCTTTATTATATTTAATTATATTTATATCGGGCATTAACTCCTTATGCTTAAATCGAAAACATATTATAATGAGTTTATTAAGATTAGAATTAATAATTTTAAGATTATTTTGTATATTTTCTGTATTTTTATCAATTGAATTAAATGATATATATATGTTAATAGTTTTACTAACATTTAGTGTTTGTGAAGGAGTTGTGGGATTGTCAAGATTAATCAATTTGATTCGATCACATGGTAATGATCAGCTATTATCAATATCTTTAAAAACATGTTAAAATTAATTTTATTTTCATTATTTTTAACCCCTTTATTATTTAACATGTGATTATTAAGAAACATATTAATTCTTTTAATATTATTTATCATTTTATTCTTCAGAAAAGATTTAATCATATTAAGATATAACATATATATAGATAATATTTCATATAGACTAATTATTCTTACAGTTTGAATTACCTTCTTAATAATTAATTCTAGTCCTTTATATAAATATAATAATATAAATTTATTTTTATTTATAGTGTTATTATTAATAACATTATTAATTTTGTCATTTTGTTCATACAACATTATAATATTTTATATCTTTTTTGAAACTAGTTTAATCCCTACTATAATTATTATTATAGGATGGGGGTATCAACCTGAATGAGTAAATGCTAGATATTACTTGTTGTTTTATACTTTATTTGCATCTTTTCCCATATTAGTTTCAATTATATATATATATATATAATTTGTGATGTTTTCAATTTGTTTCTTCTGCAAGTAGATAATATTGTATATTCTTTTTAACACCTGACGCACGTTTCACTGAAAAATATCAGTATCATCAGAGGTTTCTAAGTGAATTAATAACAATCGAAATAATTCTATTAATATAAAATTAACGAATCCGTATATATATATATAGAATATATAACGAATATATATAGAAATAATGTAACTAACATTATAATGTTAATGAGATCCAATAGTAAATTTATTTATTTAGGAATAACGTTAGCGTTTATAATTAAAGTTCCATTATTTATATTTCATTTTTGATTACCAAAAGCTCATGTTGAAGCACATGTTTCTGGTTCTATAATTTTGGCTGGAATTCTTTTAAAATTAGGAACTTATGGTCTGATTCGTGTTATATATATTATACCAATAATATTTACTAATTATAGATTTATTTGGTTTTCTATTTCATTAATAGGAGGAATCATAATTAGATTATCTTGTATAATGCAAATTGATATAAAATCTATAATTGCATATTCTTCTGTAGCTCACATAAGATTAGTTATTGGAGGGATTATGACAATAAATATATGAGGTATAGTCGGGGCATATTTTATAATAATTGGACACGGTTTATGCTCATCTGCTTTATTTTGCTTGGCAAATATTTCTTATGAACGTACAGGGAGACGTAGAATCTTAATTAATAAGGGAATTTTAAGATTTATGCCTTCAATAACTCTCATATGATTTTTAATATCTGCTAGAAATATTTCATGTCCCCCAACAATTAGTCTAGCAGGAGAAATTATAATTTTAAACAGATTAATGTCTTGAAATTCATTATGTATAATTTTCTTGTCGTTTTCTTCATTTTTATCAGCTTGCTATAGTTTATATTTATATTCTCATACTCAACATGGAATAATTTTCTCGGGCTGTTACTCCTTTAATTCTGGAAATGTACGTGAATTTTTCTTAATTATAATACATTGAATTCCCTTAAATTTAATTATTTTGAAATTGACATTGTTAATATAATCAATTAGTTTAAAATAAAACATTAAATTGTGGATTTAAAAATATAAATTTATAGTGGATCATTACTAAAAATAAACTTAATATATATATTTTCTTAATTTTATTGATTATAAGATTAATAATATTAATTTTATCAATAAATATAATTATTTTTGATTACGCAATTATAATAGAATGAATAATTATTACAGTCAATTCATGTAATATTTATATATCATTAATTTTTGATTTTAATCGACTTTATTTCTTTAAACCGTTATATTTATTTCATCAATAGTTATATTATACAGAGGTGTATATATAATAAATGATAAAAATATTAATCAATTTATCTATATTATTATAATATTTGTGCTATCAATAATATTATTAATAATTAGACCTAATATAGTAAATATTCTCATTGGATGAGATGGACTAGGGTTAGTGTCATACTGTTTAGTTATTTATTATCAAAATTTAAATTCTAGAAATGCTGGAATATTAACGGCACTAATAAATCGAATTGGAGATGTTATAATCCTTTTATTAATCGCATGAATAATAAATTTTGGGTCTTGAAATTTTATATCTTTTATGAATAAAATAATAACAAGTCCAATAATTACATTAACTATTATTGCAGGATTTACAAAAAGAGCTCAAATTCCATTTTCTTCATGACTTCCAGCAGCTATGGCTGCTCCAACTCCAGTATCGGCCCTTGTCCACTCATCAACGTTAGTTACTGCAGGGGTATATTTAATCATTCGATTCAGAAATTTAATTATATCATTTAATTTAATCCAAATATTTTTAATGTTATCAGTATTAACAATAATTATATCGGGACTAGCTGCAAATTTTGAATTTGACTTAAAACAAATTATTGCATTATCAACCTTAAGACAATTAGGAATTATAATATCAATTTTAATATTTGGTTATCCAATATTATCTTTTTTTCATCTTATTATTCATGCTTTATTTAAGGCATCGCTTTTTTTATGTGCTGGGGTATTGATTCATAGATTAATAAATAATCAAGATATTCGTATAATGGGCTGTATAAGTTATAGCATACCAGTAACTAGAACGTTCATAAATATTGCTAACTTATCATTATGTGGAGTGCCCTTTATGAGAGGTTTTTATTCAAAAGATTTAATTATAGAAATAATATGCTCCAGAAATATTAATTCATTAATTTTATTATTAATGTATATTGGAATTGGGTTAACATCTTTTTATTCTGCTTGATTAACATATTTTTCAATAAATATAAATTTCAGTTATTATAATTTTAGTTCACAAAGTGAATTATTTAATAATATATTAAAAAGAATTATGATTTTATCTATTTATTCAATTTTGTCAGGGTCCATATTTAGATGAATCATGTTTAACAATCCCACAAGAATTATCCTTCCCATTGAAGGAAAGATAATAGCAATGACCCTATCATTCTTAGGATTGTTAATTGGATATGAAATATATATGTTTTCATCTACAGTAAAGAAATTTACAAGATCAACCTTTCACACTCAATTTTTTATTTTAAAAAACTCATTTATATTTCAAAAATCAATTGATTTGGGATGAGGAGAGAAAATCGGACCTCAAGGTACGATTGAATTAATAAAATTAATCATAATATTTAATATTAGCATAAGAAAAAATAATTTCAAAATTCAGATAATAACATTTATTGCTTGATTTTTAATTATTTTATATTTAAATAGCTTAAGCGTTAGAGCATAATATTGAAGATATACAAGGTAATAAATATTTTTAAATATTTATAAGGTTTTTCCTCTCTTTTCAATGAAAATGAAATGTTTTATAAACTTTATAAATAAGGAAAAAACGGAGTTTAACCGCTTTAAAAGCTAGTTAGCAGCTAGGAATTGATTCCTTAATTTTTCCTATTCAATTAACATTAATTTCATTTTTATTTATTTGAGTCCGAGGTACACTGCCTCGTTATCGTTATGACAGGTTAATATATTTAGCATGAAAATCATATTTACCAGTAAGTTTAAATCTATTGATTTTTTTTCATGATTAAATCTAGTATTTAATTAATTAAAAATTGCCCTAATAATAAGTTAATAGAATTAATTTTTTCTTTTCTCTACTTTCAAAATAAATGCTTTATTTATAAGCTAATTAATTTATCTCAAAAAGATTTAATTGCTGGGTCTAAAACAAAATATATAAAATAAATTGTTGTTAAAATTATTCCGATCTTAATATATGGATATTCAACAGGACAAGCCCCGATCCAAGTTAATAAAATTAGAATAATGAATAAGTATCAAAATAAAATTTGATTAATGGGATAATTTAATAGTCCTATAAATTTTCAATTGTTTATGAAGGGAACAAAAATTAAAATTAAAATTGATATAAATAATGCAATTACTCCTCCTAATTTATTAGGAATAGATCGTAGAATTGCATATGCAAATAAAAAGTATCATTCTGGTAGAATATGTTTTGGGGTAACTAATGGAATTGCCGGAGTAAAATTATCAGGATCACTTAATTTATACGGTTCAAGTATAATATAGCAGAAAAAAATAACTAAAATTAGTAAGAATCCTAGCATATCTTTAATGGAAAAATAAGGATGAAATGGAATTTTATCATTATTTGAATTAATCCGTAATGGATTATTTGATCCTATGACATGCAAGGAAATACGATGTACAATTGTTAATGCTAAAACAACAAATGGTATAATAAAATGAAAAGAATAAAATCGAGTTAATGTTGCATTATCAACAGCAAATCCTCCCCAAATTCAATTCACTAAGGTCGTTCCAAGATATGTAATTGCGGACAATAAATTTGTAATAACTGTTGCCCCCCAAAATGATATTTGGCCTCATGGAAGAACATAGCCTAAAAAAGCAGTAGCCATTAAAATTAATAAAATGATTACTCCTACAACTCAAGTTTCAAAATTTTTATATGAACCGTAATATAATCCTCGTCCAACATGTAAATAAACACAAATAAAAAATAATGAAGCTCCACTTGCGTGTGAAATTCGTAACATCCATCCATAATTAATATCATGACAAATGTGTCTTAATCTATTAAATGCACTTGTCACATCCGCATTATAATGCATTGACAAAAATAATCCAGTTAAAATTTGAATAACTAAACATATTCCCAATAACGATCCATAATTTCATCAATATGATAAATTTGTGGCCGCTGGTAAATCAATTAGTGAATTATTTATTATTTTAATTAATGGGTGTGTGCGTCGAGTGATATTTAGCATTTGTTAAAATTTTCTTCGTAAAGGAGACAATTTAATTCTGACAATATTCACAAC
Source organism: Magicicada septendecula (assembly GCA_034769895.1). Classification (NCBI taxonomy): domain Eukaryota; kingdom Metazoa; phylum Arthropoda; class Insecta; order Hemiptera; family Cicadidae; genus Magicicada; species Magicicada septendecula. The sequence goes on along the minus strand of CM068373.1, from coordinate 295,778,121 downwards.
AACAATCAATGTGAATAAAAGATAAATAACTATCATGATAGTTATTATTCCTGACGGAAATATGTATAATTTTTTAATTATGAATCCATCGAATAGATTATTTATCTCTAATAATTTATTGACACTATCCATCTTATATTTAATAATATTTATAGCTATAATCAAAATTCAAATAATCATGTTTGATATTAATAACTTTATTGAAAAATAAAATTTTTCATTTGAGGCAATTCTTGATATATATATAAATAAAATTAGCATTCCTCCAATAAAAATAAGAAATAAGATATAAGAAAAAAAATATGAATTTATGTAAAATATACAAATAATTCTAGCAAGCATTGTTTGTATTAATAAAATAGATCCCATTGATAATGGGTGCTTCATAAAAATAAAATTTATTGATAATAAAATTGTAGTTGATATTATAACCTTCATACAGAAGATAATTTAATGAAAATGCAAGCTTTGGGTGCTTGAAATGACTTTTTACTCTCTTCTGAAGTTTTTAAATTATTAATTTATCTTAGATTTACAAGATCTAAATTTTTTGTTAACTATTAAAAGAAATGAATCTATCACTACCTTTATTATATTTAATTATATTTATATCGGGCATTAACTCCTTATGCTTAAATCGAAAACATATTATAATGAGTTTATTAAGATTAGAATTAATAATTTTAAGATTATTTTGTATATTTTCTGTATTTTTATCAATTGAATTAAATGATATATATATGTTAATAGTTTTACTAACATTTAGTGTTTGTGAAGGAGTTGTGGGATTGTCAAGATTAATCAATTTGATTCGATCACATGGTAATGATCAGCTATTATCAATATCTTTAAAAACATGTTAAAATTAATTTTATTTTCATTATTTTTAACCCCTTTATTATTTAACATGTGATTATTAAGAAACATATTAATTCTTTTAATATTATTTATCATTTTATTCTTCAGAAAAGATTTAATCATATTAAGATATAACATATATATAGATAATATTTCATATAGACTAATTATTCTTACAGTTTGAATTACCTTCTTAATAATTAATTCTAGTCCTTTATATAAATATAATAATATAAATTTATTTTTATTTATAGTGTTATTATTAATAACATTATTAATTTTGTCATTTTGTTCATACAACATTATAATATTTTATATCTTTTTTGAAACTAGTTTAATCCCTACTATAATTATTATTATAGGATGGGGGTATCAACCTGAATGAGTAAATGCTAGATATTACTTGTTGTTTTATACTTTATTTGCATCTTTTCCCATATTAGTTTCAATTATATATATATATATATAATTTGTGATGTTTTCAATTTGTTTCTTCTGCAAGTAGATAATATTGTATATTCTTTTTAACACCTGACGCACGTTTCACTGAAAAATATCAGTATCATCAGAGGTTTCTAAGTGAATTAATAACAATCGAAATAATTCTATTAATATAAAATTAACGAATCCGTATATATATATATAGAATATATAACGAATATATATAGAAATAATGTAACTAACATTATAATGTTAATGAGATCCAATAGTAAATTTATTTATTTAGGAATAACGTTAGCGTTTATAATTAAAGTTCCATTATTTATATTTCATTTTTGATTACCAAAAGCTCATGTTGAAGCACATGTTTCTGGTTTTATAATTTTGGCTGGAATTCTTTTAAAATTAGGAACTTATGGTCTGATTCGTGTTATATATATTATACCAATAATATTTACTAATTATAGATTTATTTGGTTTTCTATTTCATTAATAGGAGGAATCATAATTAGATTATCTTGTATAATGCAAATTGATATAAAATCTATAATTGCATATTCTTCTGTAGCTCACATAAGATTAGTTATTGGAGGGATTATGACAATAAATATATGAGGTATAGTCGGGGCATATTTTATAATAATTGGACACGGTTTATGCTCATCTGCTTTATTTTGCTTGGCAAATATTTCTTATGAACGTACAGGGAGACGTAGAATCTTAATTAATAAGGGAATTTTAAGATTTATGCCTTCAATAACTCTCATATGATTTTTAATATCTGCTAGAAATATTTCATGTCCCCCAACAATTAGTCTAGCAGGAGAAATTATAATTTTAAACAGATTAATGTCTTGAAATTCATTATGTATAATTTTCTTGTCGTTTTCTTCATTTTTATCAGCTTGCTATAGTTTATATTTATATTCTCATACTCAACATGGAATAATTTTCTCGGGCTGTTACTCCTTTAATTCTGGAAATGTACGTGAAATTTTCTTAATTATAATACATTGAATTCCCTTAAATTTAATTATTTTGAAATTGACATTGTTAATATAATCAATTAGTTTAAAATAAAACATTAAATTGTGGATTTAAAAATATAAATTTATAGTGGATCATTACTAAAAATAAACTTAATATATATATTTTCTTAATTTTATTGATTATAAGATTAATAATATTAATTTTATCAATAAATATAATTATTTTTGATTACGCAATTATAATAGAATGAATAATTATTACAGTCAATTCATGTAATATTTATATATCATTAATTTTTGATTTTATATCGACTTTATTTCTTTCAACCGTTATATTTATTTCATCAATAGTTATATTATACAGAGGTGTATATATAATAAATGATAAAAACATTAATCGATTTATCTATATTATTATAATATTTGTGCTATCAATAATATTATTAATAATTAGACCTAATATAGTAAATATTCTCATTGGATGAGATGGACTAGGGTTAGTGTCATACTGTTTAGTTATTTATTATCAAAATTTAAATTCTAGAAATGCTGGAATATTAACGGCACTAATAAATCGAATTGGAGATGTTATAATCCTTTTATTAATCGCATGAATAATAAATTTTGGGTCTTGAAATTTTATATCTTTTATGAATAAAATAATAACAAGTCCAATAATTACATTAACTATTATTGCAGGATTTACAAAAAGAGCTCAAATTCCATTTTCTTCATGACTTCCAGCAGCTATGGCTGCTCCAACTCCAGTATCGGCCCTTGTCCACTCATCAACGTTAGTTACTGCAGGGGTATATTTAATCATTCGATTCAGAAATTTAATTATATCATTTAATTTAATCCAAATATTTTTAATGTTATCAGTATTAATAATAATTATATCGGGACTAGCTGCAAATTTTGAATTTGACTTAAAAAAAATTATTGCATTATCAACCTTAAGACAATTAGGAATTATAATATCAATTTTAATATTTGGTTATCCAATATTATCTTTTTTTCATCTTATTATTCATGCTTTATTTAAGGCATCGCTTTTTTTATGTGCTGGGGTATTGATTCATAGATTAATAAATAATCAAGATATTCGTATAATGGGCTGTATAAGTTATAGCATACCAATAACTAGAACGTTCATAAATATTGCTAACTTATCATTATGTGGAGTGCCCTTTATGAGAGGCTTTTATTCAAAAGATTTAATTATAGAAATAATATGCTCCAGAAATATTAATTCATTAATTTTATTATTAATGTATATTGGAATTGGGTTAACATCTTTTATTCTGCTTGATTAACATATTTTTCAATAAATATAAATTTCAGTTATTATAATTTTAGTTCACAAAGTGAATTATTTAATAATATATTAAAAAGAATTATGATTTTATCTATTTATTCAATTTTGTCAGGGTCCATATTTAGATGAATCATGTTTAACAATCCCACAAGAATTATCCTTCCCATTGAAGGAAAGATAATAGCAATGACCCTATCATTCTTAGGATTGTTAATTGGATATGAAATATATATGTTTTCATCTACAGTAAAGAAATTTACAAGATCAACCTTTCACACTCAATTTTTTATTTTAAAAACTCATTTATATTTCAAAAATTAATTGATTTGGGATGAGGAGAGAAAATTGGACCTCAAGGTACAATTGAATTAATAAAATTAATCATAATATTTAATATTAGCATAAGAAAAAATAATTTCAAAATTCAGATAATAACATTTATTGCTTGATTTTTAATTATTTTATATTTAAATAGCTTAAGCGTTAGAGCATAATATTGAAGATAAATAATTAAATATTTTTAAATATTTATAAGGTTTTTCCTCTCTTTTCAATGAAAATGAAATGTTTTATAAACTTTATAAATAAGGAAAAAACGGAGTTTAACCGCTTTAAAAGCTAGTTAGCAGCTAGGAATTGATTCCTTAATTTTTCCTATTCAATTAACATTAATTTCATTTTTATTTATTTGAGTCCGAGGTACACTGCCTCGTTATCGTTATGACAGGTTAATATATTTAGCATGAAAATCATATTTACCAGTAAGTTTAAAACTATTGATTTTTTCATGATTAAATCTATTATTTAATTCATTAAAAATTGCCCTAATAATAAGTTAATAGAATTAATTTTTTCTTTTCTCTACTTTCAAAATAAATGCTTTATTTATAAGCTAATTAATTTATCTCAAAAAGATTTAATTGCTGGGCCTAAAACAAAATATATAAAATAAATTGTTGTTAAAATTATTCCGATCTTAATATATGGATATTCAACAGGACAAGCCCCGATCCAAGTTAATAAAATTAGAATAATGAATAAGTATCAAAATAAAATTTGATTAATGGGATAATTTAATAGTCCTATAAATTTTGAATTTTTTATGAAGGGAACAAAAATTAAAATTAAAATAGATATAAATAATGCAATTACTCCTCCTAATTTATTAGGAATAGATCGTAGAATTGCATATGCAAATAAAAAGTATCATTCTGGTAGAATATGTTTTGGGGTAACTAATGGAATTGCCGGAGTAAAATTATCAGGATCACTTAATTTATACGGTTCAAGTATAATATAGCAGAAAAAAATAACTAAAATTAGTAAGAATCCTAGCATATCTTTAATGGAAAAATAAGGATGAAATGGAATTTTATCATTATTTGAATTAATCCCTAATGGATTATTTGATCCTATGACATGCAAGGAAATACGATGTACAATTGTTAATGCTAAAACAACAAATGGTATAATAAAATGAAAAGAATAAAATCGAGTTAATGTTGCATTATCAACAGCAAATCCTCCCCAAATTCAATTCACTAAGGTCGTTCCAAGATATGGAATTGCGGACAATAAATTTGTAATAACTGTTGCCCCCCAAAATGATATTTGGCCTCATGGAAGAACATAGCCTAAAAAAGCAGTAGCCATTAAAATTAATAAAATGATTACTCCTACAACTCAAGTTTCAAAATTTTTATATGAACCGTAATATAATCCTCGTCCAACATGTAAATAAACACAAATAAAAAATAATGAAGCTCCACTTGCGTGTGAAATTCATAACATCCATCCATAATTAATATCACGACAAATGTGTCTTAATCTATTAAATGCACTTGTCACATCCGCATTATAATGCATTGACAAAAATAATCCAGTTAAAATTTGAATAACTAAACATATTCCCAATAACGATCCATAATTTCATCAATATGATAAATTTGTGGCCGCTGGTAAATCAATTAGTGAATTATTTATTATTTTAATTAATGGGTGTGTGCGTCGAGTGATATTTAGCATTTGTTAAAATTTTCTTCGTAAAGGAGACAATTTAATTCTGACAATATTCACAACAACAATCAATGTGAATAAAAGATAAATAACTATCATGATAGTTATTATTCCTGACGGAAATATGTATAATTTTTTAATTATGAATCCATCGAATAGATTATTTGTCTCTAATAATTTATTGACACTATCCATCTTATATTTAATAATATTTATAGCTATAATCAAAATTCAAATAATCATGTTTGATATTAATAACTTTATTGAAAAATAAAATTTTTCATTTGAGGCAATTCTTGATATATATATAAATAAAATTAGCATTCCTCCAATAAAAATAAGAAATAAGATATAAGAAAAAAAATATGAATTTATGTAAAATATACAAATAATTCTAGCAAGCATTGTTTGTATTAATAAAATAGATCCCATTGATAATGGGTGCTTCATAAAAATAAAATTTATTGATAATAAAATTGTAGTTGATATTATAACCTTCATACAGAAGATAATTTAATGAAAATGCAAGCTTTGGGTGCTTGAAATGACTTTTTACTCTCTTCTGAAGTTTTTAAATTATTAATTTATCTTAGATTTACAAGATCTAAATTTTTTGTTAACTATTAAAAGAAATGAATCTATCACTACCTTTATTATATTTAATTATATTTATATCGGGCATTAACTCCTTATGCTTAAATCGAAAACATATTATAATGAGTTTATTAAGATTAGAATTAATAATTTTAAGATTATTTTGTATATTTTCTGTATTTTTATCAATTGAATTAAATGATATATATATGTTAATAGTTTTACTAACATTTAGTGTTTGTGAAGGAGTTGTGGGATTGTCAAGATTAATCAATTTGATTCGATCACATGGTAATGATCAGCTATTATCAATATCTTTAAAAACATGTTAAAATTAATTTTATTTTCATTATTTTTAACCCCTTTATTATTTAACATGTGATTATTAAGAAACATATTAATTCTTTTAATATTATTTATCATTTTATTCTTCAGAAAAGATTTAATCATATTAAGATATAACATATATATAGATAATATTTCATATAGACTAATTATTCTTACAGTTTGAATTACCTTCTTAATAATTAATTCTAGTCCTTTATATAAATATAATAATATAAATTTATTTTTATTTATAGTGTTATTATTAATAACATTATTAATTTTGTCATTTTGTTCATACAACATTATAATATTTTATATCTTTTTTGAAACTAGTTTAATCCCTACTATAATTATTATTATAGGATGGGGGTATCAACCTGAATGAGTAAATGCTAGATATTACTTGTTGTTTTATACTTTATTTGCATCTTTTCCCATATTAGTTTCAATTATATATATATATATATAAATTGTGATGTTTTCAATTTGTTTCTTCTGCAAGTAGATAATATTGTATATTCTTTTTAACACCTGACGCACGTTTCACTGAAAAATATCAGTATCATCAGAGGTTTCTAAGTGAATTAATAACAATCGAAATAATTCTATTAATATAAAATTAACGAATCCGTATATATATATATAGAATATATAACGAATATATATAGAAATAATGTAACTAACATTATAATGTTAATGAGATCCAATAGTAAATTTATTTATTTAGGAATAACGTTAGCGTTTATAATTAAAGTTCCATTATTTATATTTCATTTTTGATTACCAAAAGCTCATGTTGAAGCACATGTTTCTGGTTCTATAATTTTGGCTGGAATTCTTTTAAAATTAGGAACTTATGGTCTGATTCGTGTTATATATATTATACCAATAATATTTACTAATTATAGATTTATTTGGTTTTCTATTTCATTAATAGGAGGAATCATAATTAGATTATCTTGTATAATGCAAATTGATATAAAATCTATAATTGCATATTCTTCTGTAGCTCACATAAGATTAGTTATTGGAGGGATTATGACAATAAATATATGAGGTATAGTCGGGGCATATTTTATAATAATTGGACACGGTTTATGCTCATCTGCTTTATTTTGCTTGGCAAATATTTCTTATGAACGTACAGGGAGACGTAGAATCTTAATTAATAAGGGAATTTTAAGATTTATGCCTTCAATAACTCTCATATGATTTTTAATATCTGCTAGAAATATTTCATGTCCCCCAACAATTAGTCTAGCAGGAGAAATTATAATTTTAAACAGATTAATGTCTTGAAATTCATTATGTATAATTTTCTTGTCGTTTTCTTCATTTTTATCAGCTTGCTATAGTTTATATTTATATTCTCATACTCAACATGGAATAATTTTCTCGGGCTGTTACTCCTTTAATTCTGGAAATGTACGTGAATTTTTCTTAATTATAATACATTGAATTCCCTTAAATGTAATTATTTTGAAATTGACATTGTTAATATAATCAATTAGTTTAAAATAAAACATTAAATTGTGGATTTAAAAATATAAATTTATAGTGGATCATTACTAAAAATAAACTTAATATATATATTTTCTTAATTTTATTGATTATAAGATTAATAATATTAATTTTATCAATAAATATAATTATTTTTGATTACGCAATTATAATAGAATGAATAATTATTACAGTCAATTCATGTAATATTTATATATCATTAATTTTTGATTTTAATCGACTTTATTTCTTTCAACCGTTATATTTATTTCATCAATAGTTATATTATACAGAGGTGTATATATAATAAATGATAAAAATATTAATCAATTTATCTATATTATTATAATATTTGTGCTATCAATAATATTATTAATTATATACCTAATATAGTAAGTATTCTCATTGGATGAGATGGACTAGGGTTAGTGTCATACTGTTTAGTTATTTATTATCAAAATTTAAATTCTAGAAATGCTGGAATATTAACGGCACTAATAAATCGAATTGGAGATGTTATAATCCTTTTATTAATCGCATGAATAATAAATGTTGGGTCTTGAAATTTTATATCTTTTATGAATAAAATAATAACAAGTCCAATAATTACATTAACTATTATTGCAGGATTTACAAAAAGAGCTCAAATTCCATTTTCTTCATGACTTCCAGCAGCTATGGCTGCTCCAACTCCAGTATCGGCCCTTGTCCACTCATCAACGTTAGTTACTGCAGGGGTATATTTAATCATTCGATTCAGAAATTTAATTATATCATTTAATTTAATCCAAATATTTTTAATGTTATCAGTATTAACAATAATTATATCGGGACTAGCTGAAAATTTTGAATTTGACTTAAAACAAATTATTGCATTATCAACCTTAAGACAATTAGGAATTATAATATCAATTTTAATATTTGGTTATCCAATATTATCTTTTTTTCATCTTATTATTCATGCTTTATTTAAGGCATCGCTTTTTTTATGTGCTGGGGTATTGATTCATAGATTAATAAATAATCAAGATATTCGTATAATGGGCTGTATAAGTTATAGCATACCAGTAACTAGAACGTTCATAAATATTGCTAACTTATCATTATGTGGAGTGCCCTATATGAGAGGTTTTCATTCAAAAGATTGAATTATAGAAATAATATGCTCCAGAAATATTAATTCATTAATTTTATTATTAATGTATATTGGAATTGGGTTAACATCTTTTTATTCTGCTTGATTAACATATTTTTCAATAAATATAAATTTCAGTTATTATAATTTTAGTTCACAAAGTGAATTATTTAATAATATATTAAAAAGAATTATGATTTTATCTATTTATTCAATTTTGTCAGGGTCCATATTTAGATGAATCATGTTTAACAATCCCACAAGAATTATCCTTCCCATTGAAGGAAAGATAATAGCAATGACCCTATCATTCTTAGGATTGTTAATTGGATATGAAATATATATGTTTTCATCTACAGTAAAGAAATTTACAAGATCAACCTTTCACACTCAATTTTTTATTTTAAAAAACTCATTTATATTTCAAAAATCAATTGATTTGGGATGAGGAGAGAAAATCGGACCTCAAGGTACGATTGAATTAATAAAATTAATCATAATATTTAATATTAGCATAAGAAAAAATAATTTCAAAATTCAGATAATAACATTTATTGCTTGATTTTTAATTATTTTATATTTAAATAGCTTAATCGTTAGAGCATAATATTGAAGATATACAAGGTAATAAATATTTTTAAATATTTATAAGGTTTTTCCTCTCTTTTCAATGAAAATGAAATGTTTTATAAACTTTATAAATAAGGAAAAAACGGAGTTTAACCGCTTTAAAAGCTAGTTAGCAGCTAGGAATTGATTCCTTAATTTTTCCTATTCAATTAACATTAATTTCATTTTTATTTATTTGAGTCCGAGGTACACTGCCTCGTTATCGTTATGACAGGTTAATATATTTAGCATGAAAATCATATTTACCAGTAAGTTTAAATCTATTGATTTTTTTTCATGATTAAATCTATTATTTAATTAATTAAAAATTGCCCTAATAATAAGTTAATAGAATTAATTTTTTCTTTTCTCTACTTTCAAAATAAATGCTTTATTTATAAGCTAATTAATTTATCTCAAAAAGATTTAATTGCTGGGTCTAAAACAAAATATATAAAATAAATTGTTGTTAAAATTATTCCGATCTTAATATATGGATATTCAACAGGACAAGCCCCGATCCAAGTTTATAAAATTAGAATAATGAATAAGTATCAAAATAAAATTTGATTAATGGGATAATTTAATAGTCCTATAAATTTTGAATTGTTTATGAAGGGAACAAAAATTAAAATTAAAATTGATATAAATAATGCAATTACTCCTCCTAATTTATTAGGAATAGATCGTAGAATTGCATATGCAAATAAAAAGTATCATTCTGGTTGAATATGTTTTGGGGTAACTAATGGATTTGCCGGAGTAAAATTATCAGGATCACTTAATTTATACGGTTCAAGTATAATATAGCAGAAAAAAATAACTAAAATTAGTAAGAATCCTAGCATATCTTTAATGGAAAAATAAGGATGAAATGGAATTTTATCATTATTTGAATTAATCCCTAATGGATTATTTGATCCTATGACATGCAAGGAAATAAGATGTACAATTGTTAATGCTAAAACAACAAATGGTATAATAAAATGAAAAGAATAAAATCGAGTTAATGTTGCATTATCAACAGCAAATCTTACCCAAATTCAATTCACTAAGGTCGTTCCAAGATATGGAATTGCGGACAATAAATTTGTAATAACTGTTGCCCCCAAAATGATATTTGGCCTCATGGAAGAAAATAGCCTAAAAAAGCAGTAGCCATTAAAATTAATAAAATGATTACTCCTACAACTCAAGTTTCAAAATTTTTATATGAACTGTAATATAATCCTCGTCCAAAATGTAAATAAACACAAATAAAAAATAATGAAGCTCCACTTGCGTGTGACATTCGTAACATCCATCCATAATTAATATCACGACAAATGTGTCTTAATCTATTAAATGCACTTGTCACATCCGCATTATAATGCATTGACAAAAATAATCCAGTTAAGGATCCATAATTTCATCAATATGATAAATTTGTGGCCGCTGGTAAATCAATTAGTGAATTATTTATTATTTTAATTAATGGGTGTGTGCGTCGAGTGATATTTAGCATTTGTTAAAATTTTCTTCGTAAAGGAGACAATTTAATTCTGACAATATTCACAACAACAATCAATGTGAATAAAAGATAAATAACTATCATGATAGTTATTATTCCTGACGGAAATATGTATAATTTTTTAATTATTAATCCATCGAATAGATTATTTATCTCTAATAATTTATTGACACTATCCATCTTATATTTAATAATATTTCTAGCTATAATCAAAATTCAAATAATCATGTTTGATATTAATAACTTTATTGAAAAATAAAATTTTTCATTTGAGGCAAGTCTTGATATATATATATAAATAAAATTAGCATTCCTCCAATAAAAATAAGAAATAAGATATAAGAAAAAAATATGAATTTATGTAAAATATACAAATAATTCTAGCAAGCATTGTTTGTATTAATAAAATAGATCCCATTGATAATGGGTGCTTCATAAAAATAAAATTTATTGATAATAAAATTGTAGTTGATATTATAACCTTCATACAGAAGATAATTTAATGAAAATGCAAGCTTTGGGTGCTTGAAATTACTTTTTACTCTCTTCTGAAGTTTTTAAATTATTAATTTATCTTAGATTTACAAGATCTAAATTTTTTGTTAACTATTAAAACAAATGAATCTATCACTACCTTTATTATATTTAATTATATTTATATCGGGCATTAACTCCTTATGCTTAAATCGAAAACATATTATAATGAGTTTATTAAGATTAGAATTAATAATTTTAAGATTATTTTGTATATTTTCTGTATTTTTATCAATTGAATTAAATGATATATATATGTTAATAGTTTTACTAACATTTAGTGTTTGTGAAGGAGTTGTGGGATTGTCAAGATTAATCAATTTGATTCGATCACATGGTAATGATCAGCTATTATCAATATCTTTAAAAACATGTTAAAATTAATTTTATTTTCATTATTTTTAACCCCTTTATTATTTAACATGTGATTATTAAGAAACATGTTAATTCTTTTAATATTATTTATCATTTTATTCTTCAGAAAAGATTTAATCATATTAAGATATAACATATATATAGATAATATTTCATATAGACTAATTATTCTTACAGTTTGAATTACCTTCTTAATAATTAATTCTAGTCCTTTATATAAATATAATAATATAAATTTATTTTTATTTATAGTGTTATTATTAATAACATTATTAATTTTGTCATTTTGTTCATACAACATTATAATATTTTATATCTTTTTTGAAACTAGTTTAATCCCTACTATAATTATTATTATAGGATGGGGGTATCAACCTGAATGAGTAAATGCTAGATATTACTTGTTGTTTTATACTTTATTTGCATCTTTTCCCATATTAGTTTCAATTATATATATATATATATAATTTGTGATGTTTTCAATTTGTTTCTTCTGCAAGTAGATAATATTGTATATTCTTTTTAACACCTGACGCACGTTTCACTGAAAAATATCAGTATCATCAGAGGTTTCTAAGTGAATTAATAACAATCGAAATAATTCTATTAATATAAAATTAACGAATCCGTATATATATATAGAATATATAACAAATATATATAGAACTAATGTAACTAACATTATAATGTTAATGAGATCCAATAGTAAATTTATTTATTTAGGAATAACGTTAGCGTTTATAATTAAAGTTCCATTATTTATATTTCATTTTTGATTACCAAAAGCTCATGTTGAAGCACATGTTTCTGGTTCTATAATTTTGGCTGGAATTCTTTTAAAATTAGGAACTTATGGTCTGATTCGTGTTATATATATTATACCAATAATATTTACTAATTATAGATTTATTTGGTTTTCTATTTCATTAATAGGAGGAATCATAATTAGATTATCTTGTATAATGCAAATTGATATAAAATCTATAATTGCATATTCTTCTGTAGCTCACATAAGATTAGTTATTGGAGGGATTATGACAATAAATATATGAGGTATAGTCGGGGCATATTTTATAATAATTGGACACGGTTTATGCTCATCTGCTTTATTTTGCTTGGCAAATATTTCTTATGAACGTACAGGGAGACGTAGAATCTTAATTAATAAGGGAATTTTAAGATTTATGCCTTCAATAACTCTCATATGATTTTTAATATCTGCTAGAAATATTTCATGTCCCCCAACAATTAGTCTAGCAGGAGAAATTATAATTTTAAACAGATTAATGTCTTGAAATTCATTATGTATAATTTTCTTGTCGTTTTCTTCATTTTTATCAGCTTGCTATAGTTTATATTTATAGTCTCATACTCAACATGGAATAATTTTCTCGGGCTGTTACTCCTTTAATTCTGGAAATGTACGTGAAATTTTCTTAATTATAATACATTGAATTCCCTTAAATTTAATTATTTTGAAATTGACATTGTTAATATAATCAATTAGTTTAAAATAAAACATTAAATTGTGGATTTAAAAATATAAATTTATAGTGGATCATTACTAAAAATAAACTTAATATATATATTTTCTTAATTTTATTGATTATAAGATTAATAATATTAATTTTATCAATAAATATAATTATTTTTGATTACGCAATTATAATAGAATGAATAATTATTACAGTCAATTCATGTAATATTTATATATCATTAATTTTTGATTTTAATCGACTTTATTTCTTTCAACCGTTATATTTATTTCATCAATAGTTATATTATACAGAGGTGTATATATAATAAATGATAAAAATAATAATCAATTTATCTATATTATTATAATATTTGTGCTATCAATAATATTATTAATTATATACCTAATATAATAAGTATTCTCATTGGATGAGATGGACTTGGGTTAGTGTCATACTGTTTAGTTATTTATTATCAAAATTTAAATTCTAGAAATGCTGGAATATTAACGGCACTAATAAATCGAATTGGAGATGTTATAATCCTTTTATTAATCGCATGAATAATAAATTTTGGGTCTTGAAATTTTATATCTTTTATGAATAAAATAATAACAAGTCCAATAATTACATTAACTATTATTGCAGGATTTACAAAAAGAGCTCAAATTCCATTTTCTTCATGACTTCCAGCAGCTATGGCTGCTCCAACTCCAGTATCGGCCCTTGTCCACTCATCAACGTTAGTTACTGCAGGGGTATATTTAATCATTCGATTCAGAAATTTAATTATATCATTTAATTTAATCCAAATATCTTTAATGTTATCAGTATTAACAATAATTATATCGGGACTAGCTGCAAATTTTGAATTTGACTTAAAACAAATTATTGCATTATCAACCTTAAGACAATTAGGAATTATAATATCAATTTTAATATTTGGTTATCCAATATTATCTTTTTTTCATCTTATTATTCATGCTTTATTTAAGGCATCGCTTTTTTTATGTGCTGGGGTATTGATTCATAGATTAATAAATAATCAAGATATTCGTATAATGGGCTGTATAAGTTATAGCATACCAGTAACTAGAACGTTCATAAATATTGCTAACTTATCATTATGTGGAGTGCCCTTTATGAGAGGTTTTTATTCAAAAGATTTAATTATAGAAATAATATGCTCCAGAAATATTAATTCATTAATTTTATTATTAATGTATATTGGAATTGGGTTAACATCTTTTTATTCTGCTTGATTAACATATTTTTCAATAAATATAAATTTCATTTATTATAATTTTAGTTCACAAAGTGAATTATTTAATAATATATTAAAAAGAATTATGATTTTATCTATTTATTCAATTTTGTCAGGGTCCATATTTAGATGAATCATGTTTAACAATCCCACAAGAATTATCCTTCCCATTGAAGGAAAGATAATAGCAATGACCCTATCATTCTTAGGATTGTTAATTGGATATGAAATATATATGTTTTCATCTACAGTAAAGAAATTTACAAGATCAACCTTTCACACTCAATTTTTTATTTTAAAAAACTCATTTATATTTCAAAAATCAATTGATTTGGGATGAGGAGAGAAAATCGGACCTCAAGGTACGATTGAATTAATAAAATTAATCATAATATTTAATATTAGCATAAGAAAAAATAATTTCAAAATTCAGATAATAACATTTATTGCTTGATTTTTAATTATTTTATATTTAAATAGCTTAAGCGTTAGAGCATAATATTGAAGATATACAAGGTAATAAATATTTTTAAATATTTATAAGGTTTTTCCTCTCTTTTCAATGAAAATGAAATGTTTTATAAACTTTATAAATAAGGAAAAAACGGAGTTTAACCGCTTTAAAAGCTAGTTAGCAGCTAGGAATTGATTCCTTAATTTTTCCTATTCAATTAACATTAATTTCATTTTTATTTATTTGAGTCCGAGGTAAACTGCCTCGTTATCGTTATGACAGGTTAATATATTTAGCATGAAAATCATATTTACCAGTAAGTTTAAATCTATTGATTTTTTTCATGATTAAATCTATTATTTAATTAATTAAAAATTGCCCTAATAATAAGTTAATAGAATTAATTTTTTCTTTTCTCTACTTTCAAAATAAATGCTTTATTTATAAGCTAATTAATTTATCTCAAAAAGATTTAATTGCTGGGTCTAAAACAAAATATATAAAATAAATTGTTGTTAAAATTATTCCGATCTTAATATATGGATATTCAACAGGACAAGCCCCGATCCAAGTTAATAAAATTAGAATAATGAATAAGTATCAAAATAAAATTTGATTAATGGGATAATTTAATAGTCCTATAAATTTTGAATTGTTTATGAAGGGAACAAAAATTAAAATTAAAATTGATATAAATAATGCAATTACTCCTCCTAATTTATTAGGAATAGATCGTAGAATTGCATATGCAAATAAAAAGTATCATTCTGGTTGAATATGTTTTGGGGTAACTAATGGATTTGCCGGAGTAAAATTATCAGGATCACTTAATTTATACGGTTCAAGTATAATATAGCAGAAAAAAATAACTAAAATTAGTAAGAATCCTAGCATATCTTTAA
The DNA here is from genome assembly GCA_034769895.1 of Magicicada septendecula. Classification (NCBI taxonomy): domain Eukaryota; kingdom Metazoa; phylum Arthropoda; class Insecta; order Hemiptera; family Cicadidae; genus Magicicada; species Magicicada septendecula. The sequence goes on along the minus strand of CM068373.1, from coordinate 295,761,820 downwards.
TGGAAAAATAAGGATGAAATGGAATTTTATCATTATTTGAATTAATCCCTAATGGATTATTTGATCCTATGACATGCAAGGAAATAAGATGTACAATTGTTAATGCTAAAACAACAAATGGTATAATAAAATGAAAAGAATAAAATAGAGTTAATGTTGCATTATCAACAGCAAATCCTCCCCAAATTCAATTCACTAAGGTCGTTCCAAGATATGGAATTGCGGACAATAAATTTGTAATAACTGTTGCCCCCAAAATGATATTTGGCCTCATGGAAGAAAATAGCCTAAAAAAGCAGTAGCCATTAAAATTAATAAAATGATTACTCCTACAACTCAAGTTTCAAAATTTTTATATGAACCGTAATATAATCCTCGTCCAACATGTAAATAAACACAAATAAAAAATAATGAAGCTCCACTTGCGTGTGAAATTCGTAACATCCATCCATAATTAATATCACGACAAATGTGTCTTAATCTATTAAATGCACTTGTCACATCCGCATTATAATGCATTGACAAAAATAATCCAGTTAAAATTTGAATAACTAAACATATTCCCAATAACGATGCATAATTTCATCAATATGATAAATTTGTGGCCGCTGGTAAATCAATTAGTGAATTATTTATTATTTTAATTAATAGGTGTGTGCGTCGAGTGATATTTAGCATTTGTTAAAATTTTCTTCGTAAAGGAGACAATTTAATTCTGACAATATTCACAACAACAATCAATGTGAATAAAAGATAAATAACTATCATGATAGTTATTATTCCTGACGGAAATATGTATAATTTTTTAATTATTAATCCATCGAATAGATTATTTATCTCTAATAATTTATTGACACTATCCATCTTATATTTAATAATATTTCTAGCTATAATCAAAATTCAAATAATCATGTTTGATATTAATAACTTTATTGAAAAATAAAATTTTTCATTTGAGGCAAGTCTTGATATATATATAAATAAAATTAGCATTCCTCCAATAAAAATAAGAAATAAGATATAAGAAAAAAAATATGAATTTATGTAAAATATACAAATAATTCTAGCAAGCATTGTTTGTATTAATAAAATAGATCCCATTGATAATGGGTGCTTCATAAAAATAAAATTTATTGATAATAAAATTGTAGTTGATATTATAACCTTCATACAGAAGATAATTTAATGAAAATGCAAGCTTTGGGTGCTTGAAATTACTTTTTACTCTCTTCTGAAGTTTTTAAATTATTAATTTATCTTAGATTTACAAGATCTAAATTTTTTGTTAACTATTAAAACAAATGAATCTATCACTACCTTTATTATATTTAATTATATTTATATCGGGCATTAACTCCTTATGCTTAAATCGAAAACATATTATAATGAGTTTATTAAGATTAGAATTAATAATTTTAAGATTATTTTGTATATTTTCTGTATTTTTATCAATTGAATTAAATGATATATATATGTTAATAGTTTTACTAACATTTAGTGTTTGTGAAGGAGTTGTGGGATTGTCAAGATTAATCAATTTGATTCGATCACATGGTAATGATCAGCTATTATCAATATCTTTAAAAACATGTTAAAATTAATTTTATTTTCATTATTTTTAACCCCTTTATTATTTAACATGTGATTATTAAGAAACATATTAATTCTTTTAATATTATTTATCATTTTATTCTTCAGAAAAGATTTAATCATATTAAGATATAACATATATATAGATAATATTTCATATAGACTAATTATTCTTACAGTTTGAATTACCTTCTTAATAATTAATTCTAGTCCTTTATATAAATATAATAATATAAATTTATTTTTATTTATAGTGTTATTATTAATAACATTATTAATTTTGTCATTTTGTTCATACAACATTATAATATTTTATATCTTTTTTGAAACTAGTTTAATCCCTACTATAATTATTATTATAGGATGGGGGTATCAACCTGAATGAGTAAATGCTAGATATTACTAGTTGTTTTATACTTTATTTGCATCTTTTCCCATATTAGTTTCAATTATATATATATATATATATATAATTTGTGATGTTTTCAATTTGTTTCTTCTGCAAGTAGATAATATTGTATATTCTTTTTAACACCTGACGCACGTTTCACTGAAAAATATCAGTATCATCAGAGGTTTCTAAGTGAATTAATAACAATCGAAATAATTCTATTAATATAAAATTAACGAATCCGTATATATATATAGAATATATAACAAATATATATTTTTTTTTTTTTTTTTTTTTTTTTTTTTTTTTTTTTTTTTACGGGGGAGGAAAAATGCATTATGCACCATCAGGAGACACCCGACTGGTCTCCCGGTGTGTGGGACTCGCACCCACTAAAAAACCTCCACTTTACAGGCAGGGAACCCCCCCTGGAACAACTATTCGTATGGCTTCAGGGTGGCACCTCGTATTGTGCCTACAAGGCTTCTACAGCTTTATCTATATCATCGACCTGTGAGACGGTCCAGTTCAGGCTTCTTTTCCCGCAGGACCATCCTCACGAAGGTCACAACCATGTCCCAGTTCTCTTTGCTGTTGAGCATGACGTCTATGATGTTATCAGGCGTCATGGGGCCAATCTCCGATTCGAGCCCTCGCCTCTCCAGCACCCACCGTTGACACTCGAAAAAAGTATGATGAGCGTCATCAGAGTCTGAGTCGCCATACACGCACGACGGATCCTCCATCTTACCCATCCTTCGCAGGTATGCACAGAAATAACCATGCCCTGTCAGGAATTGAGTAAGGTAATAATCTACCTCGCCGTGCGTTCTGTCCACCCATTCAGGGAGGTTCCCAATCAGCCTCGCCGTCCACCTAGCTCGACTCTCCTGCTCCCATCGTAGTTGCCAGCTCCGCATGGAGTGTGCCCTGGCCACTGCTCTTGCTTCTACAAACCCCAAGTCTTCCTTGGTTGTGTAGACCCTCCTTCTCTCCTCAGCCATCAGATCTATTGGCATTACTCCAGCGACGACCAACACTGCTGGTTCCGACACCGTTCGGTAGGAGCTTGCAATCCGAAGTGCTCCTCTTCGTTGTACCGCGGCCATCTGCTTGCGGTATTTTTCTTGCTTCAGTGCGTCGGCCCAGACCTCGCATCCGTAGAGGAGAATCGAGTTTGTCACCGACATCAGCAGTCGCCGTCTTCCTGCAGCTGGGCCTCCGACATTTGCCATTAGTCTGCTTAGCACAGCAACGACCTTAGCGGCTTTCTCCGAGGAACATCGAATTTGCTCCCAGTAGGAAAGCTTAGTATCCAGGTGCACCCCTAGATACTTCACCGCTGGCTTTGATATTATCGCCTTTTCCCCCACCGCGAACTGTGTGATTGTGGGTATACGTCGACGAGTGAGCAGCACAATCTCTGTCTTCTCCGTCGCAAGGCTTAGATCGTGTTCGTCCATCCAGCTGCGGACCCTGCGCATGACCTGGTTCAGCATGCGCTGCGCCTCCTCTGCGTCTCTCGCGGTGATCACGGCAGCCACGTCATCAGCATATGCTACCAGAAAGGTATCATCTGGCATCTCCATCCGGAGGATTCCATCATAGAAGGCATTCCACAGGTCGGGGCCCAAGATAGAGCCTTGAGCTACGCCTCCTGTTATCTCTCTGCTGCGTGGCCCATCTGCTGTGTCGTACCGGAGCTCCCTGTCCCTCAAGTAACTTCGTATTATCCGGAGCAGGTAGTCCGGCGCTTGAAAGACGTCCTCCAGAGCAGCTAGCAAGTCTGTCCACCTGGCCGAATTAAAGGCGTTGCGTACGTCCAGTGTAGCGAGTAGCACCATCCTTCTGGAGAAGTGATTACCCCGCTGGGCCACCTGGACGGCATCCAAGATCTCCTGTATGGCTCCAATGGTGGATCTGGCCGTTCTGAACCCGTACTGCCTCGCTGACAGATCTCCTGCATCCCGAATTGCCGCTACTAGGCGAGGCCTGAGTAGACGTTCCAGTAGTTTCCCCGCCGTGTCCAGCATACAAAGAGGTCTGTATGCCGACGGGGAATTCGGGTCGCCCTTCCCTTTGCCGACTAAGACTAGTCTCTGGATCTTCCACCTCTTCGGGAAGACTCCGTCTTTGAGGCAACGGTTATACATATTGAGTAGCACCTGGGGGCACGATCTAGCGACCACCCTCAGCACTTCCGCAGGTATACCATCCGGCCCTGGTGCCTTCTTGTTGCGCAGGGAGCTAACAGCTAATGATAGCTCGTCCTCGCTGAAGATCGGGACGTCTTCCAATGGGCCTGGATACTCCTCACGATCCCTCAGTGGGTGACGAGGAAATAGACCGTCCACGATGAAGCGCATCCGATTCTCGTCTATCCTTGGGCTACGAGGCCGGGCTCCAAGCCTGCTCATTACAAGCCTGTACCCCAGACCCCAGGGATCAGAATCTAGATCATTCCTGAGGGTCTCCCACTTGAGCCGCTTGGTTCTGTTGATGGCCTCCTTCAGTCTTTTCCTGGCGAGCCGATATTCGTCTTGCGCCTCGGCTGCTGCAGTCGCGTTTCTTCGTCTGTTTCTAGTCGCCATGCGACGCGAGCGCAAGCAACGTCTCCTGAGGTCAGCAATCTCGTCTGTCCACCAGTACGCCACTGTCTTACCCCCGCGGAGTCTCGGTCTTCTGGGCATAGACACATCGCAGGCATTCCGTATGAGGCGCATTGTCGCACCGACGACTTCCTCTGTCGGACACAAGCTGTTCATCACCGCCTCCTTTCCGATCGCGATGACATCCTGCAACAACTCCACGTCCAGTTTGGACACGTTCCAGCCAGGTGTTCGGCTAGGGTCAGCTATGCGCGAATGCTGAACTCTCCGCAGGGTGAAAGCGATATACTGGTGATCACTACCAGTATAGTCTTCCAGCACCTCCCAGTTCATGACGCTGTGCGCCAATGCGTCGGACACCAAAGTAATGTCCGGGATTGTCTCGGCGTAACCAGGTCTTCTAAAAGTTGAGACACCGCCCACATTGGCCACTGCGAGCCCGACTCTTGCTGCCATCTCTAACACGTACCGTCCCCTGGTACATGTCGCAGGCATTCCCCACTCCACCGCTTTGGCGTTGAAGTCTCCAGCGACCACGCAGGGTCCTTCCATCTCACGAATCGTGTCTTCCAATTTGTCCACATTCTCACGAAATTCGTGGATGGTCTCGTTAGGGGTGAGGTAGCAGCTCACATAAGTGATGTCATCGCATCTCACCCACACGAAACCACTTCCGGCACCATGGCTTGTAGGGAGCGGCACGGTCGAGTCGGGAATCCAGACTGCAGCCGTCCCGAGTAAGTCAGCATACCATCCCGGTTCCTCTCTATCGTGGTGCTGCTCGCTGATGATCAGAAGATTGGCGCCCACGTCCAGCTTCAGCTGCTCCAGGAGGGCGTCCGCCGTCCTGCTCCTATGCAGGTTTCCCTGGAGGATCTTCATCGGCCAAGCTTGCTCTGGGCCCTCCCAAGCGCCTGTCGAAAGACCGCACAGATACCCGAGCCGGGAACATGTTTTAGAGCATCGGAGTCCAAACCACGCTCCTCGCAGAGAAAACATCTCGGCTCAGCTTGGCAGTCTTTTTTCAGATGGCCTGCACAGCCACACTGTATGCATATACCCGCCTTCTTTCTGTCGGGCCCTTTGCAGTCCGCCTGACGATGGCCAAAACCAAAGCAGGCGTAACAGCGAATCACCAGGGCCCTTCGGCGCACTCTGCCATACACCCATCCGATCTTTATGCGGCCAGTTTCGAGGAGTTTAGCAGCTCCTCGCTCCCCCAGCTCCACAATCGCCATCTTCTGCTCCCTGGTGTTCGCCTTCGTCAGCGTCACTCTCATGTCCCCAGCCAGGTTATCTGCATCGCGTTTGACGGCATTACGGACCTCCTCTTCTGTTGTGAGGCAGTCAAGGTCCCTTATCTCAAGAGTTGTCCTGGGTTCCAGGCTGCGGACAGAAGCAGACTCGCCCAAAACTCCCCGCAACGCCTCACAGAAGCCCTCCTTATTGGTGGTCTTAGATCCCAACTCCAGAAGAACATCCCCATAGCGAGTGCGGCGAACGGACCTGATTTCAGTTCCCGTCGTCTCCGGGTTGGCATCTCTCCTGATCTGTGTCAGGACCTCCGCAAATGTCTTTCCCTCTGCAGGCTTGATGAGCAGAGCATCGGGTCGAGCCTTCGGTGGACGCGTCCTCCTCCTCTCCGTGGTCGCCGGGGCCTTGCTCTCCTTCCCGGGCTCCTTCTTCTGTAGCCGTCTTTTCGCTTCGCGGACCGATCTCCTGGACTGCACCGTCTGCCATACACTGGGTGTGTCTTCTTTTACCTTCTTCTTATCTGTGGTCCTCTGTGTAAGGGGGCTGGTGGCAGCTCGCTTACTGCCACCTCCCGCAGAAGACGAGGCCCCACTTTCTTGGCCCTCCTCCGTCTGTGTGGCACGGTCTGCTCCCTTCACCTGCTTCGGTGCTCGCAGGAACTCAAGGACTTCCAACGCCTCACGTAGTTTGGACAGGCCAGATTTCACCTCCATTGAGATGTTTTTCTGCCTGTCCGTGGCAGTCTTCATGCTGTTGAGAAGAGAGCGACAGTATCGCCACATCTCCCTCTCGTTGCTCGTGTCCGGCTCCCTCTGTTCATCTGCAGAGCTCTTGCCTGCAGGTATCTTCTGGGCAGTTGTTTGCCCCACCCCTCTCTGTGTACTCCCCGGAGGAGTCCTTTGCACCCGCGAGCTCTTCCCGAAGGGGCTCGGCGTTCCTTCCGCTATATTGGGACTGTTTTCCATATTATTATACTACAGCACTGACCCTAATACCATGCTTAAACTTACTTGGACTAATTCAACTTTATAATAAAGTCATAATCCGAGACACACAAAATTTAAAGCTCTCTATAGAGCTCAAAGATTTAATAAATTGTCTTACAACAAGTATTCCTATTTAATTTGTACTTGTATACACAAAAAAAATCCAAAGAAAATGTCTCTAAGCTCTCAACGATCTAGTCCAAAAATAAAATTCACCAAAAATTTACAATTAATCCGATTCGGATTACATCTGAAGTACTACACTTTATGCATAACTATGAAAAATGACTAAGTCCAATTTACACCTTATTATATTAACAAACCAAAAAAAAAAAAAAAAAAAAAAAAGAAAAATTTCCAAAGTTCTCTACAGAAAAAGTATCTAAGTCCCATACAGTACTGATGCACTGATGACAAATATTCTAAGTCCAATTTCCCTGCTGAAAGGTAAATTTCCCTTATGTGTGGGAAAGGCGCCAAACTACGGTACTCTAACCTCAACAGCTGTCTGCTCTGTATCTGTGCAAACTTACTACCAAAGGTCAATTACGGTACTGAAAGCCAACCGATATGACGACTTTCCAATCAGCTGTTTTCTGTACCAAAATACTATACTATTAATTTGCTAATTTCTGTCTTTAAATATTACCTTCCTATACTACACTATTCTAAAAATGTAGTATGAATGTGTTCAAAAATTTTGAGTAGTCATGCACAGTTCTACCCTTAGTTTAAATATGACTATTTAACTACTAACTAGTTCACAATATTATACCCTAGTCCTACCTTAGGGCCACCAGATAATCATTATTTTACCTAAAATAGGTCACTAATTAACCAACCACACACACACACACTGGTTCCCAAGCCCTATTCTCGTGTTTTCACCACACCTTTTCCGAAAACAACACAAAAACACTACTTTCAATTGACATATATTCAAGAGCACTAGAACAACGTCTGCTTAACAACCATTCGCTACTTTGATCCAACAAATATATATAGAACTAATGTAACTAACATTATAATGTTAATGAGATCCAATAGTAAATTTATTTATTTAGGAATAACGTTAGCGTTTATAATTAAAGTTCCATTATTTATATTTCATTTTTGATTACCAAAAGCTCATGTTGAAGCACATGTTTCTGGTTCTATAATTTTGGCTGGAATTCTTTTAAAATTAGGAACTTATGGTCTGATTCGTGTTATATATATTATACCAATAATATTTACTAATTATAGATTTATTTGGTTTTCTATTTCATTAATAGGAGGAATCATAATTAGATTATCTTGTATAATGCAAATTGATATAAAATCTATAATTGCATATTCTTCTGTAGCTCACATAAGATTAGTTATTGGAGGGATTATGACAATAAATATATGAGGTATAGTCGGGGCATATTTTATAATAATTGGACACGGTTTATGCTCATCTGCTTTATTTTGCTTGGCAAATATTTCTTATGAACGTACAGGGAGACGTAGAATCTTAATTAATAAGGGAATTTTAAGATTTATGCCTTCAATAACTCTCATATGATTTTTAATATCTGCTAGAAATATTTCATGTCCCCCAACAATTAGTCTAGCAGGAGAAATTATAATTTTAAACAGATTAATGTCTTGAAATTCATTATGTATAATTTTCTTGTCGTTTTCTTCATTTTTATCAGCTTGCTATAGTTTATATTTATATTCTCATACTCAACATGGAATAATTTTCTCGGGCTGTTACTCCTTTAATTCTGGAAATGTACGTGAAATTTTCTTAATTATAATACATTGAATTCCCTTAAATTTAATTATTTTGAAATTGACATTGTTAATATAATCAATTAGTTTAAAATAAAACATTAAATTGTGGATTTAAAAATATAAATTTATAGTGGATCATTACTAAAAATAAACTTAATATATATATTTTCTTAATTTTATTGATTATAAGATTAATAATATTAATTTTATCAATAAATATAATTATTTTTGATTACGCAATTATAATAGAATGAATAATTATTACAGTCAATTCATGTAATATTTATATATAATTAATTTTTGATTTTAATCGACTTTATTTCTTTCAACCGTTATATTTATTTCATCAATAGTTATATTATACAAAGGTGTATATATAATAAATGATAAAAATAATAATCAATTTATCTATATTATTATAATATTTGTGCTATCAATAATATTATTAATTATATACCTAATATAATAAGTATTCTCATTGGATGAGATGGACTTGGGTTAGTGTCATACTGTGTAGTTATTAATTATCAAAATTTAAATTCTAGAAATGCTGGAATATTAACGGCACTAATAAATCGAATTGGAGATGTTATAATCCTTTTATTAATCGCATGAATAATAAATTTTGGGTCTTGAAATTTTATATCTTTTATGAATAAAATAATAACAAGTCCAATAATTACATTAACTATTATTGCAGGATTTACAAAAAGAGCTCAAATTCCATTTTCTTCATGACTTCCAGCAGCTATGGCTGCTCCAACTCCAGTATCGGCCCTTGTCCACTCATCAACGTTAGTTACTGCAGGGGTATATTTAATCATTCGATTCAGAAATTTAATTATATCATTTAATTTAATCCAAATATTTTTAATGTTATCAGTATTAACAATAATTATATCGGGACTAGCTGCAAATTTTGAATTTGAGTTAAAACAAATTATTGCATTATCAACCTTAAGACAATTAGGAATTATAATATCAATTTTAATATTTGGTTATCCAATATTATCTTTTTTTCATCTTATTATTCATGCTTTATTTAAGGCATCGCTTTTTTTATGTGCTGGGGTATTGATTCATAGATTAATAAATAATCAAGATATTCGTATAATGGGCTGTATAAGTTATAGCATACCAGTAACTAGAACGTTCATAAATATTGCTAACTTATCATTATGTGGAGTGCCCTTTATGAGAGGTTTTTATTCAAAAGATTTAATTATAGAAATAATATGCTCCAGAAATATTAATTCATTAATTTTATTATTAATGTATATTGGAATTGGGTTAACATCTTTTTATTCTGCTTGATTAACATATTTTTCAATAAATATAAATTTCAGTTATTATAATTTTAGTTCACAAAGTGAATTATTTAATAATATATTAAAAAGAATTATGATTTTATCTATTTATTCAATTTTGTCAGGGTCCATATTTAGATGAATCATGTTTAACAATCCCACAAGAATTATCCTTCCCATTGAAGGAAAGATAATAGCAATGACCCTATCATTCTTAGGATTGTTAATTGGATATGAAATATATATGTTTTCATCTACAGTAAAGAAATTTACAAGATCAACCTTTCACACTCAATTTTTTATTTTAAAAAACTCATTTATATTTCAAAAATCAATTGATTTGGGATGAGGAGAGAAAATCGGACCTCAAGGTACGATTGAATTAATAAAATTAATCATAATATTTAATATTAGCATAAGAAAAAATAATTTCAAAATTCAGATAATAACATTTATTGCTTGATTTTTAATTATTTTATATTTAAATAGCTTAAGCGTTAGAGCATAATATTGAAGATATACAAGGTAATAAATATTTTTAAATATTTATAAGGTTTTTCCTCTCTTTTCAATGAAAATGAAATGTTTTATAAACTTTATAAATAAGGAAAAAACGGAGTTTAACCGCTTTAAAAGCTAGTTAGCAGCTAGGAATTGATTCCTTAATTTTTCCTATTCAATTAACATTAATTTCATTTTTATTTATTTGAGACCGAGGTAAACTGCCTCGTTATCGTTATGACAGGTTAATATATTTAGCATGAAAATCATATTTACCAGTAAGTTTAAATCTATTGATTTTTTTCATGATTAAATCTATTATTTAATTAATTAAAAATTGCCCTAATAATAAGTTAATAGAATTAATTTTTTCTTTTCTCTACTTTCAAAATAAATGCTTTATTTATAAGCTAATTAATTTATCTCAAAAAGATTTAATTGCTGGGTCTAAAACAAAATATATAAAATAAATTGTTGTTAAAATTATTCCGATCTTAATATATGGATATTCAACAGGACAAGCCCCGATCCAAGTTAATAAAATTAGAATAATGAATAAGTATCAAAATAAAATTTGATTAATGGGATAATTTAATAGTCCTATAAATTTTGAATTGTTTATGAAGGGAACAAAAATTAAAATTAAAATTGATATAAATAATGCAATTACTCCTCCTAATTTATTAGGAATAGATCGTAGAATTGCATATGCAAATAAAAAGTATCATTCTGGTTGAATATGTTTTGGGGTAACTAATGGATTTGCCGGAGTAAAATTATCAGGATCACTTAATTTATACGGTTCAAGTATAATATAGCAGAAAAAAATAACTAAAATTAGTAAGAATCCTAGCATATCTTTAATGGAAAAATAAGGATGAAATGGAATTTTATCATTATTTGAATTAATCCCTAATGGATTATTTGATCCTATGACATGCAAGGAAATAAGATGTACAATTGTTAATGCTAAAACAACAAATGGTATAATAAAATGAAAAGAATAAAATCGAGTTAATGTTGCATTATCAACAGCAAATCCTCCCCAAATTCAATTCGCTAAGGTCGTTCCAAGATATGGAATTGCGGACAATAAATTTGTAATAACTGTTGCCCCCAAAATGATATTTGGCCTCATGGAAGAAAATAGCCTAAAAAAGCAGTAGCCATTAAAATTAATAAAATGATTACTCCTACAACTCAAGTTTCAAAATTTTTATATGAACCGTAATATAATCCTCGTCCAACATGTAAATAAACACAAATAAAAAATAATGAAGCTCCACTTGCGTGTGAAATTCGTAACATCCATCCATAATTAATATCACGACAAATGTGTCTTAATCTATTAAATGCACTTGTCACATCCGCATTATAATGCATTGACAAAAATAATCCAGTTAAAATTTGAATAACTAAACATATTCCCATTAACGATGAATAATTTCATTAATATGATAAATTTGTGGCCGCTGGTAAATCAATTAGTGAATTATTTATTATTTTAATTAATAGGTGTGTGCGTCGAGTGATATTTAGCATTTGTTAAAATTTTCTTCGTAAAGGAGACAATTTAATTCTGACAATATTCACAACAACAATCAATGTGAATAAAAGATAAATAACTATCATGATAGTTATTATTCCTGACGGAAATATGTATAATTTTTTAATTATTAATCCATCGAATAGATTATTTATCTCTAATAATTTATTGACACTATCCATCTTATATTTAATAATATTTCTAGCTATAATCAAAATTCAAATAATCATGTTTGATATTAATAACTTTATTGAAAAATAAAATTTTTCATTTGAGGCAAGTCTTGATATATATATAAATAAAATTAGCATTCCTCCAATAAAAATAAGAAATAAGATATAAGAAAAAAAATATGAATTTATGTAAAATATACAAATAATTCTAGCAAGCATTGTTTGTATTAATAAAATAGATCCCATTGATAATGGGTGCTTCATAAAAATAAAATTTATTGATAATAAAATTGTAGTTGATATTATAACCTTCATACAGAAGATAATTTAATGAAAATGCAAGCTTTGGGTGTTTGAAATTACTTTTTACTCTCTTCTGAAGTTTTTAAATTATTAATTTATCTTAGATTTACAAGATCTAAATTTTTTGTTAACTATTAAAACAAATGAATCTATCACTACCTTTATTATATTTAATTATATTTATATCGGGCATTAACTCCTTATGCTTAAATCGAAAACATATTATAATGAGTTTATTAAGATTAGAATTAATAATTTTAAGATTATTTTGTATATTTTCTGTATTTTTATCAATTGAATTAAATGATATATATATGTTAATAGTTTTACTAACATTTAGTGTTTGTGAAGGAGTTGTGGGATTGTCAAGATTAATCAATTTGATTCGATCACATGGTAATGATCAGCTATTATCAATATCTTTAAAAACATGTTAAAATTAATTTTATTTTCATTATTTTTAACCCCTTTATTATTTAACATGTGATTATTAAGAAACATATTAATTCTTTTAATATTATTTATCATTTTATTCTTCAGAAAAGATTTAATCATATTAAGATATAACATATATATAGATAATATTTCATATAGACTAATTATTCTTACAGTTTGAATTACCTTCTTAATAATTAATTCTAGTCCTTTATATAAATATAATAATATAAATTTATTTTTATTTATAGTGTTATTATTAATAACATTATTAATTTTGTCATTTTGTTCATACAACATTATAATATTTTATATCTTTTTTGAAACTAGTTTAATCCCTACTATAATTATTATTATAGGATGGGGGTATCAACCTGAATGAGTAAATGCTAGATATTACTTGTTGTTTTATACTTTATTTGCATCTTTTCCCATATTAGTTTCAATTATATATATATATATATATATATATATATATATATATATATATAATTTGTGATGTTTTCAATTTGTTTCTTCTGCAAGTAGATAATATTGTATATTCTTTTTAACACCTGACGCACGTTTCACTGAAAAATATCAGTATCATCAGAGGTTTCTAAGTGAATTAATAACAATCGAAATAATTCTATTAATATAAAATTAACGAATCCGTATATATATATAGAATATATAACGAATATATATAGAAATAATGTAACTAACATTATAATGTTAATGAGATCCAATAGTAAATTTATTTATTTAGGAATAACATTAGCGTTTATAATTAAAGTTCCATTATTTATATTTCATTTTTGATTACCAAAAGCTCATGTTGAAGCACATGTTTCTGGTTCTATAATTTTGGCTGGAATTCTTTTAAAATTAGGAACTTATGGTCTGATTCGTGTTATATATATTATACCAATAATATTTACTAATTATAGATTTATTTGGTTTTCTATTTCATTAATAGGAGGAATCATAATTAGATTATCTTGTATAATGCAAATTGATATAAAATCTATAATTGCATATTCTTCTGTAGCTCACATAAGATTAGTTATTGGAGGGATTATGACAATAAATATATGAGGTATAGTCGGGGCATATTTTATAATAATTGGACACGGTTTATGCTCATCTGCTTTATTTTGCTTGGCAAATATTTCTTATGAACGTACAGGGAGACGTAGAATCTTAATTAATAAGGGAATTTTAAGATTTATGCCTTCAATAACTCTCATATGATTTTTAATATCTGCTAGAAATATTTCATGTCCCCCAACAATTAGTCTAGCAGGAGAAATTATAATTTTAAACAGATTAATGTCTTGAAATTCATTATGTATAATTTTCTTGTCGTTTTCTTCATTTTTATCAGCTTGCTATAGTTTATATTTATATTCTCATACTCAACATGGAATAATTTTCTCGGGCTGTTACTCCTTTAATTCTGGAAATGTACGTGAAATTTTCTTAATTATAATACATTGAATTCCCTTAAATTTAATTATTTTGAAATTGACATTGTTAATATAATCAATTAGTTTAAAATAAAACATTAAATTGTGGATTTAAAAATATAAATTTATAGTGGATCATTACTAAAAATAAACTTAATATATATATTTTCTTAATTTTATTGATTATAAGATTAATAATATTAATTTTATCAATAAATATAATTATTTTTGATTACGCAATTATAATAGAATGAATAATTATTACAGTCAATTCATGTAATATTTATATATCATTAATTTTTGATTTTAATCGACTTTATTTCTTTCAACCGTTATATTTATTTCATCAATAGTTATATTATACAGAGGTGTATATATAATAAATGATAAAAATATTAATCAATTTATCTATATTATTATAATATTTGTGCTATCAATAATATTATTAATTATATACCTAATATAGTAAGTATTCTCATTGGATGAGATGGACTAGGGTTAGTGTCATACTGTTTAGTTATTTATTATCAAAATTTAAATTCTAGAAATGCTGGAATATTAACGGCACTAATAAATCGAATTGGAGATGTTATAATCCTTTTATTAATCGCATGAATAATAAATTTTGGGTCTTGAAATTTTATATCTTTTATGAATAAAATAATAACAAGTCCAATAATTACATTAACTATTATTGCAGGATTTACAAAAAGAGCTCAAATTCCATTTTCTTCATGACTTCCAGCAGCTATGGCTGCTCCAACTCCAGTATCGGCCCTTGTCCACTCATCAACGTTAGTTACTGCAGGGGTATATTTAATCATTCGATTCAGAAATTTAATTATATCATTTAATTTAATCCAAATATTTTTAATGTTATCAGTATTAACAATAATTATATCGGGACTAGCTGCAAATTTTGAATTTGACTTAAAACAAATTATTGCATTATCAACCTTAAGACAATTAGGAATTATAATATCAATTTTAATATTTGGTTATCCAATATTATCTTTTTTTCATCTTATTATTCATGCTTTATTTAAGGCATCGCTTTTTTTATGTGCTGGGGTATTGATTCATAGATTAATAAATAATAAAGATATTCGTATAATGGGCTGTATAAGTTATAGCATACCAGTAACTAGAACGTTCATAAATATTGCTAACTTATCATTATGTGGAGTGCCCTTTATGAGAGGTTTTTATTCAAAAGATTTAATTATAGAAATAATATGCTCCAGAAATATTAATTCATTAATTTTATTATTAATGTATATTGGAATTGGGTTAACATCTTTTTATTCTGCTTGATTAACATATTTTTCAATAAATATAAATTTCAGTTATTATAATTTTAGTTCACAAAGTGAATTATTTAATAATATATTAAAAAGAATTATGATTTTATCTATTTATTCAATTTTGTCAGGGTCCATATTTAGATGAATCATGTTTAACAATCCCGCAAGAATTATCCTTCCCATTGAAGGAAAGATAATAGCAATGACCCTATCATTCTTAGGATTGTTAATTGGATATGAAATATATATGTTTTCATCTACAGTAAAGAAATTTACAAGATCAACCTTTCACACTCAATTTTTTATTTTAAAAAACTCATTTATATTTCAAAAATCAATTGATTTGGGATGAGGAGAGAAAATCGGACCTCAAGGTACGATTGAATTAATAAAATTAATCATAATATTTAATATTAGCATAAGAAAAAATAATTTCAAAATTCAGATAATAACATTTATTGCTTGATTTTTAATTATTTTATATTTAAATAGCTTAAGCGTTAGAGCATAATATTGAAGATATTAAGGTAATAAATATTTTTAAATATTTATAAGGTTTTTCCTCTCTTTTCAATGAAAATGAAATGTTTTATAAACTTTATAAATAAGGAAAGAACGGAGTTTAACCGCTTTAAAAGCTAGTTAGCAGCTAGGAATTGATTCCTTAATTTTTCCTATTCAATTAACATTAATTTCATTTTTATTTATTTGAGTCCGAGGTAAACTGCCTCGTTTAACGTTATGACAGGTTAATATATTTAGCATGAAAATCATATTTACCAGTAAGTTTAAATCTATTGATTTTTTTTCATGATTAAATCTATTATTTAATTCATTAAAAATTGCCCTAATAATAAGTTAATAGAATTAATTTTTTCTTTTCTCTACTTTCAAAATAAATGCTTTATTTATAAGCTAATTAATTTATCTCAAAAAGATTTAATTGCTGGGTCTAAAACAAAATATATAAAATAAATTGTTGTTAAAATTATTCCGATCTTAATATATGGATATTCAACAGGACAAGCCCCGATCCAAGTTAATAAAATTAGAATAATGAATAAGTATCAAAATAAAATTTGATTAATGGGATAATTTAATAGTCCTATAAATTTTGAATTGTTTATGAAGGGAACAAAAATTAAAATTAAAATTGATATAAATAATGCAATTACTCCTCCTAATTTATTAGGAATAGATCGTAGAATTGCATATGCAAATAAAAAGTATCATTCTGGTTGAATATGTTTTGGGGTAACTAATGGATTTGCCAGAGTAAAATTATCAGGATCACTTAATTTATACGGTTCAAGTATAATATAGCAGAAAAAAATAACTAAAATTAGTAAGAATCCTAGCATATCTTTAATGGAAAAATAAGGATGAAATGGAATTTTATCATTATTTGAATTAATCCCTAATGGATTATTTGATCCTATGACATGCAAGGAAATAAGATGTACAATTGTTAATGCTAAAACAACAAATGGTATAATAAAATGAAAAGAATAAAATCGAGTTAATGTTGCATTATCAACAGCAAATCCTCCCCAAATTCAATTCACTAAGGTCGTTCCAAGATATGGAATTGCGGACAATAAATTTGTAATAACTGTTGCCCCCAAAATGATATTTGGCCTCATGGAAGAAAATAGCCTAAAAAGGCAGTAGCCATTAAAATTAATAAAATGATTACTCCTACAACTCAAGTTTCAAAATTTTTATATGAACCGTAATATAATCCTCGTCCAACATGTAAATAAACACAAATAAAAAATAATGAAGCTCCACTTGCGTGTGAAATTCGTAACATCCATCCATAATTAATATCACGACAAATGTGTCTTAATCTATTAAATGCACTTGTCACATCCGCATTATAATGCATTGACAAAAATAATCCAGTTAAAATTTGAATAACTAAACATATTCCCAATAACGATCCATAATTTCATCAATATGATAAATTTGTGGCCACTGGTAAATCAATTAGTGACTTATTTATTATTTTAATTAATGGGTGTGTGCGTCGAGTGATATTTAGCATTTGTTAAAATTTTCTTCGTAAAGGAGACAATTTAATTCTGACAATATTCACAACAACAATCAATGTGAATAAAAGATAAATAACTATCATGATAGTTATTATTCCTGACGGAAATTTGTATAATTTTTTAATTATGAATCCATCGAATAGATTATTTATCTCTAATAATTTATTGACACTATCCATCTTATATTTAATAATATTTATAGCTATAATCAAAATTCAAATAATCATGTTTGATATTAATAACTTTATTGAAAAATAAAATTTTTCATTTGAGGCAATTCTTGATATATATATAAATAAAATTAGCATTCCTCCAATAAAAATAAGAAATAAGATATAAGAAAAAAAATATGAATTTATGTAAAATATACAAATAATTCTAGCAAGCATTGTTTGTATTAATAAAATAGATCCCATTGATAATGGGTGCTTCATAAAAATAAAATTTATTGATAATAAAATTGTAGTTGATATTATAACCTTCATACAGAAGATAATTTAATGAAAATGCAAGCTTTGGGTGCTTGAAATGACTTTTTACTCTCTTCTGAAGTTTTTAAATTATTAATTTATCTTAGATTTACAAGAACAAATGAATCTATCACTACCTTTATTATATTTAATTATATTTATATCGGGCATTAACTCCTTATGCTTAAATCGAAAACATATTATAATGAGTTTATTAAGATTAGAATTAATAATTTTAAGATTATTTTGTATATTTTCTGTATTTTTATCAATTGAATTAAATGATATATATATGTTAATAGTTTTACTAACATTTAGTGTTTGTGAAGGAGTTGTGGGATTGTCAAGATTAATCAATTTGATTCGATCACATGGTAATGATCAGCTATTATCAATATCTTTAAAAACATGTTAAAATAAATTTTATTTTCATTATTTTTAACCCCTTTATTATTTAACATGTGATTATTAAGAAACATATTAATTCTTTTAATATTATTTATCATTTTATTCTTCAGAAAAGATTTAATCATATTAAGATATAACATATATATAGATAATATTTCATATAGACTAATTATTCTTACAGTTTGAATTGCCTTCTTAATAATTAATTCTAGTCCTTTATATAAATATAATAATATAAATTTATTTTTATTTATAGTGTTATTATTAATAACATTATTAATTTTGTCATTTTGTTCATACAACATTATAATATTTTATATCTTTTTTGAAACTAGTTTAATCCCTACTATAATTATTATTATAGGATGGGGGTATCAACCTGAATGAGTAAATGCTAGATATTACTTGTTGTTTTATACTTTATTTGCATCTTTTCCCATATTAGTTTCAATTATATATATATATTTATATATATATATATATATATATATATATATATAAATAATGTAACTAACATTAAAATGTTAATGAGATCCAATAGTAAATTTATTTATTTAGGAATAACGTTAGCGTTTATAATTAAAGTTCCATTATTTATATTTCATTTTTGATTACCAAAAGCTCATGTTGAAGCACATGTTTCTGGTTCTATAATTTTGGCTGGAATTCTTTTAAAATTAGGAACTTATGGTCTGATTCGTGTTATATATATTATACCAATAATATTTACTAATTATAGATTTATTTGGTTTTCTATTTCGTTAATAGGAGGAATCATAATTAGATTATCTTGTATAATGCAAATTGATATAAAATCTATAATTGCATATTCTTCTGTAGCTCACATAAGATTAGTTATTGGAGGGATTATGACAATAAATATATGAGGTATAGTCGGGGCATATTTTATATTAATTGGACACAGTTTATGCTCATCTGCTTTATTTTGCTTGGCAAATATTTCTTATGAACGTTCAGGGAGACGTAGAATCTTAATTAAAAAGGGAATATTAAGATTTATGCCTTCAATAACTCTCATATGATTTTTAATATCTGCTAGAAATATTTCATGTCCCCCAACAATTAGTCTAGCAGGAGAAATTATAATTTTAAACAGATTAATGTCTTGAAATTCATTATGCATAATTTTCTTGTCGTTTTCTTCATTTTTATCAGCTTGCTATAGTTTATATTTATATTCTCATACTCAACATGGAATAATTTTCTCGGGCTGTTACTCCTTTAATTCTGGAAATGTACGTGAATTTTTCTTAATTATAATACATTGAATTCCCTTAAATTTAATTATTTTGAAATTGACATTGTTAATATAATCAATTAGTTTAAAATAAAACATTAAATTGTGGATTTAAAAATATAAATTTATAGTGGATCATTACTAAAAATAAACTTAATATATATATTTTCTTAATTTTATTGATTATAAGATTAATAATATTAATTTTATCAATAAATATAATTATTTTTGATTACGCAATTATAATAGAATGAATAATTATTACAGTCAATTCATGTAATATTTATATAACATTAATTTATGATTTTATATCTACTTTATTTCTTTCAACCGTTATATTTATTTCATCAATAGTTATATTATACAGAGGTGTATATATAATAAATGATAAAAATATTAATCAATTTATCTATATTATTATAATATTTGTGCTATCAATAATATTATTAATTATTATACCTAATATAGTAAGTATTCTCATTGGATGAGATGGACTAGGGTTAGTGTCATACTGTTTAGTTATTTATTATCAAAATTTAAATTCTAGAAATGCTGGAATATTAACGGCACTAATAAATCGAATTGGAGATGTTATAATCCTTTTATTAATCGCATGAATAATAAATTTTGGGTCTTGAAATTTTATATCTTTTATGAATAAAATAATAACAAGTCCAATAATTACATTAACTATTATTGCAGGATTTACAAAAAGGGCTCAAATTACATTTTCTTCATGACTTCCAGCAGCTATGGCTGCTCCAACTCCAGTATTGGCCCTTGTCCACTCATCAACGTTAGTTACTGCAGGGGTATATTTAATCATTCGATTCAGAAATTTAATTATATCATTTAATTTAATCCAAATATTTTTAATGTTATCAGTATTAATAATAATTATATCGGGACTAGCTGCAAATTTTGAATTTGACTTAAAACAAATTATTGCATTATCAACCTTAAGACAATTAGGAATTATAATATCAATTTTAATATTTTGTTATCCAATATTATCTTTTTTCATCTTATTATTCATGCTTTATTTAAGGCATCGCTTTTTTTATGTGCTGGGGTATTGATTCATAGATTAATAAATAATCAAGATATTCGTATAATGGGCTGTATAAGTTATAGCATACCAGTAACTAGAACGTTCATAAATATTGCTAACTTATCATTATGTGGAGTGCCCTTTATGAGAGGTTTTTATTCAAAAGATTTAATTATAGAAATAATATGCTCCAGAAATATTAATTAATTAATTTTATTATTAATGTATATTGGAATTGGGTTAACATCTTTTTATTCTGCTTGATTAACATATTTTTCAATAAATATAAATTTCAGTTATTATAATTTTAGTTAACAAAGCGAATTATTTAATAATATATTAAAAAGAATTATGAGTTTATCTATTTATTCAATTTTGTCAGGGTCCATATTTAGATGAATCATGTTTAACAATCCCACAAGAATTATCCTTCCCATTGAAGGAAAGATAATAGCAATGACCCTATCATTCTTAGGATTGTTAATTGGATATGAAATATATATGTTTTCATCTACAGTAAAGAAATTTACAAGATCAACCTTTCACACTCAATTTTTTATTTTAAAAAACTCATTTATATTTCAAAAATCAATTGATTTGGGATGAGGAGAGAAAATCGGACCTCAAGGTACGATTGAATTAACAAAATTAATCATAATATTTAATATTAGCATAAGAAAAAATAATTTCAAAATTCAGATAATAACATTTATTGCTTGATTTTTAATTATTTTATATTTAAATAGCTTAAGCGTTAGAGCATAATATTGAAGATATTAAGGTAATAAATATTTTTAAATATTTATAAGGTTTTTCCTCTCTTTTCAATGAAAATGAAATGTTTTATAAACTTTATAAATAAGGAAAAAACGGAGTTTAACCGCTTTAAAAGCTAGTTAGCAGCTAGGAATTGATTCCTTAATTTTTCCTATTCAATTAACATTAATTTCATTTTTATTATTTGAGTCCGAGGTACAATGCCTCGTTATCGTTATGACAGGTTAGTATATTTAGCATGAAAATCATATTTACCAGTAAGTTTAAATCTATTGATTTTTTTTTCATGATTAAATCTATTATTTAATTCATTAAAAATTGCCCTAATAATAAGTTAATAGAATTAATTTTTTCTTTTCTCTACTTTCAAAATAAATGCTTTATTTATAAGCTAATTAATTTATCTCAAAAAGATTTAATTGCTGGGTCTAAAACAAAATATATAATATAAATTGTTGTTAAAATTATTCCGATCTTAATATGTGGATATTCAACAGGACAAGCCCCGATCCAAGTTAATAAAATTAGAATAATGAATAAGTATCAAAATAAAATTTGATTAATGGGATAATTTAATAGTCCTATAAATTTTGAATTGTTTATGAAGGGAACAAAAATTAAAATTAAAATTGATATAAATAATGCAATTACTCCTCCTAATTTATTAGGAATAGATCGTAGAATTGCATGTGCAAATAAAAAGTATCATTCTGGTTGAATATGTTTTAGGGTAACTAATGGATTTGCCGGAGTAAAATTATCAGGATCACTTAATTTATACGGTTCAAGTATAATATAGCAGAAAAAAATAACTAAAATTAGTAAGAATCCTAGCATATCTTTAATGGAAAAATAAGGATGAAATGGAATTTTATCATTATTTGAATTAATCCCTAATGGATTATTTGATCCTATGACATGCAAGGAAATAAGATGTACAATTGTTAATGCTAAAACAACAAATGGTATAATAAAATGAAAAGAATAAAATCGAGTTAATGTTGCATTATCAACAGCAAATCCTCCCCAAATTCAATTCACTAAGGTCGTTCCAAGATATGGAATTGCGGACAATAAATTTGTAATAACTGTTGCCCCCAAAATGATATTTGGCCTCATGGAAGAAAATAGCCTAAAAAAGCAGTAGCCATTAAAATTAATAAAATGATTACTCCTACAACTCAAGTTTCTAAATTTTTATATGAACCGTAATATAATCCTCGTCCAACATGTAAATAAACACAAATAAAAAATAATGAAGCTCCACTTGCGTGTGAAATTCGTAACATCCATCCATAATTAATATCACGACAAATGTGTCTTAATCTATTAAATGCACTTGTCACATCCGCATTATAATGCATTGACAAAAATAATCCAGTTAAAATTTGAATAACTAAACATATTCCCAATAACGATCCATAATTTCATCAATATGATAAATTTGTGGCCGCTGGTAAATCAATTAGTGAATTATTTATTATTTTAATTAATGGGTGTGTGCGTCGAGTGATATTTAGCATTTGTTAAAATTTTCTTCGTAAAGGAGACAATTTAATTCTGACAATATTCACAACAACAATCAATGTGAATAAAAGATAAATAACTATCATGATAGTTATTATTCCTGACAGAAATATGTATAATTTTTTAATTATGAATCCATCGAATAGATTATTTATCTCTAATAATTTATTGACACTATCCATCTTATATTTAATAATATTTATAGCTATAATCAAAATTCAAATAATCATGTTTGATATTAATAACTTTATTGAAAAATAAAATTTTTCATTTGAGGCAATTCTTGATATATATATAAATAAAATTAGCATTCCTCCAATAAAAATAAGAAATAAGATATAAGAAAAAAAATATGAATTTATGTAAAATATACAAATAATTCTAGCAAGCATTGTTTGTATTAATAAAATAGATCCCATTGATAATGGGTGCTTCATAAAAATAAAATTTATTGATAATAAAATTGTAGTTGATATTATAATCTTCATACAGAAGATAATTTAATGAAAATGCAAGCTTTGGGTGCTTGAAATGACTTTTTACTCTCTTCTGAAGTTTTTAAATTATTAATTTATCTTAGATTTACAAGATCTAAATTTTTTGTTAACTATTAAAACAAATGAATCTATCACTACCTTTATTATATTTAATTATATTTATATCGGGCATTAACTCCTTATTCTTAAATCGAAAACATATTATAATGAGTTTATTAAGATTAGAATTAATAATTTTAAGATTATTTTGTATATTTTCTGTATTTTTATCAATTGAATTAAATGATATATATATGTTAATAGTTTTACTAACATTTAGTGTTTGTGAAGGAGTTGTGGGATTGTCAAGATTAATCAATTTGATTCGATCACATGGTGATGATCAGCTATTATCAATATCTTTAAAAACATGTTAAAATTAATTTTATTTTCATTATTTTTAACCCCTTTATTATTTAACATGTGATTATTAAGAAACATATTAATTCTTTTAATATTATTTATCATTTTATTCTTCAGAAAAGATTTAATCATATTAAGATATAACATATATATAGATAATATTTCATATAGACTAATTATTCTTACAGTTTGAATTACCTTCTTAATAATTAATTCTAGTCCTTTATATAAATATAATAATATAATTTATTTTTATTTATAGTGTTATTATTAATAACATTATTAATTTTGTCATTTTGTTCATACAACATTATAATATTTTATATCTTTTTTGAAACTAGTTTAATCCCTACTATAATTATTATTATAGGATGGGGGTATCAACCTGAACGAGTAAATGCTAGATACTACTTGTTGTTTTATACTTTATTTGCATCTTTTCCCATATTAGTTTCAATTATATATATATATATATATTATAACAAAAAGAAAAGGTTAGTGGGTGTGTGTTGTTTAAAATGTGTTGTTTGTGTTGTAATCTGTCGGGCGTTACCTCCGCGCACTTTTGTTACTTACTCTGTTGACTGGATCCTCTGCAGTGATGTAGTCCTGTAACACAACTTAAAACTATGCTTTTTGTGGGCGCCACTTGGAAACGTTTGTTCCAAGAAAAGTTAAATGTGATTGATAAAATTTTTAAATCTACGAAAAAATTTAAACAAGTCAGTTTAGCTTTGAAAAATCAGTTAAGTTTAATGATTCTTTAAAAACAACAAACAAATCGTCTGAAGGACTATCATTCATAAAAATTATAAAATTGCAGAGAAAAAATTTTACAAGTTATTATTATTGACAATTTTTTTTTTTATATGTCCAATCAAATATCGGCTAGTATTTCAGATTCTGACTCAGTTGACAAGCATGAGTTTAATATGTGAAAAATCTTTAATCTCAGGACGTGACTCCTTTGAACTACCAAGACATATCAATTAGATGCCTTACAAGAAAAAACTAAGTGATTTGAAGGTGTATGTGTGGCGTGTAAAGTACAACTGTGTGATAATTGTAACCAGGTAACAACTAACTTTAATTTTGGTAACTCACGTTCCAACGGTTGTTTATTCTCTCACTGGACACTTCCTTCGGGTAGTTTCTCGATCTCGCCTCTTCGGGTGTACACTGAATCTATTTAAAGTCAATTTTTTCGATCGTTACTTTTTCCGCACTTTTTGTCAAGACGTTTGGCAGTAAAATCTCGTTCAAACGCCGCCACTACGAATCATCTGTTTAGCGTTGATTCAGAAATCTGCCACCACAGCGCTGATTCCCATGCAGTTTTGAGGAAGGCTCAGTGTATTGTTTTGTTTACGTTCGGGGGAATTATTTGTCACGTTAGTCAGTCAATGCGAACACAGCAGAATTCGTTCTCTATTAAATGTTTGGGACCCTCCTGGGCCGTCGACGTTCTGGCTGCGTGCTTTCTATTAGAATTTGCCGTATCGCTGCTCTATTTCAGCGATATTTTTTGGCGTATACTCTCGTTGAGGTTAAGTCAGTCGGTTATGTCTATGTACGGGAAAAGCCTTCCTGCCGTGTCTTGTCGATTTTTCGGCTCTCGGTTTCGCCTTAGCTGCGTTGATCAGTGTTGTGTGAGATGCATCAATTCTGGAGTTCAATCTTCAAGTGTTTTTCGGTCAAATTTTGTCTCGCTTTTATACTAAATCGGGATGACTGTTTTCGTCGACTTCCGGTATATTTGTGTAAAAATTCTTTCTAGATTGTTCGAGAATAAACGAAATGGAATGTCATAGAACAATTTTCACTTCCGTAGAAGCTTTTAGAACGAATTTCTTATTCTTCATACAATGGATATTTCAAAATTTACACTGGTATTTATCAAACAGTTTCACATTAGTACTTACAATTTGTATGCCATTAATGTATTTAGATTCCTTGTTTTTTACTGAATCTAGCGATACTAAATATGATTGGTATCTAATTAACTTAAGTCTGAAAAACATTACAATTTACAACCCTCACCTTGAGTTGTAGTCATTAAAAACACAATATTTATAATAAAAATTGTTGTGGAGTTATAAAGTTCCCTTCACAAGCTGGACATCTACTACTACTACTCTCCTACAACAAAATAAACAAATTTTAACATTAATAAAACACAAATAAAGACAATTTTATATGGCCTCTGCTCATGGCCTAAATTCTTGTCAGTTTTCTAATACAATGATTAGTCTTTTTCCTTAATATATGTGTTATTTCACCACTATACACACAGAGTTTATTATTTTGTCTATCTTTTGTGATACCTGGTTACTTTGTACATATTTTATATTTATCACAAGATGACATAGCATCATTGATTGTCTTGAGATGTCATTTTTTTTTATGGTGTGACAAATCTCACTCTAAATAGTTAAATTCTTTTAGAATTGATTTTACTTTCAACTGAGTTTATTTCTTATTAAGGTATTTTGATGTATTGTACCTTTCTATCTTATTTTGTTAGTATTATGTAAGTATTTTAGCCAGATATGATTATTTTTGTACTGGATAATTGGCTTCAGCCATACATGGTATAAGTAAATATTTTGCTGACTTGACTATTACAATGTTAAAGTTGGTCAGGTATATTAGTATAGTTGCTTTATATCATATTACAGCTTTCTAATACAGTTTGGTTGCATTTTGGCAACATTAAATTCATAAATTATACAATATTAGATGCCTATTACATGTTTTTAGTTAACACTGTTTTTGGCTATTTTGGCTGCTTTTTATTCATTTGACAGCTTCCTTTATTTAAGATAAATTGTTCACTATTGTCTGCTTGACAATTACATATAGTTTTTATTTAAATCTGATAATAATTGATTTTTTTCATGAAATCTTGGTGTATGGTCTCAAATCCAACACATTAATATTTTTTTGTCATTGCAAATATACAATTTTTATTTTAACTTAAACTCTTTCTAATAATGTATTTAAGTCATTTAATACATTTATTTTATTTACATCACATAATATAATGATGGATCATGTCCATTTATTCACAAAAAATAGTTTTTAATACTATATTCATAGTTATAAAACTTAATAATAATTGACTTTATTCTGGTAGATTCTGACATTATTTCTCTCTCTTATAGTGTCTTATGGTTTTTTTACTCTTATTCACTTTAATAATATGTATGGGGTTTTGTCTAAGTCATAGTTTGGTCGTTTTTTCAAGTTGATAGAAATAATTATTATACAAAATTACACAATTTTTTGGAACTACTTGGGTTCGATACTGTTCACTTCACTTTCCTCTTATGCTAACTTACTATATAAATGATTTCTTTTTATGGAACGTTCTGTGACGTTACATATGCCTCCCGTTAAAGTTGATAATTTTGGAAAAACATATCTTTGGTTTTGATGAAATTATCATCTCTATAATAACCCTTTATTAGCTTCTTTATATCTCATTCTTTTATCTTATAATTAAATTCCTGTACTACTCCTTTAATATAATAATCCAACTCAATATTCCTAGTTCGTTCTTTGTCATATCACCTGTTCCTTTCCTTTTTACCTTGATGTTTTATAATTAATCTTTGATATAAATCCCTATCAATTCCCTAACTTACATAGAGGGTTGGGAGTCAGAGTGGCTCGCTATGGCATACATTCTCTGTCCCTTCCTGTCTATCACTACTGAAATCAGAGGCAACACATCCCTGTTCAGAAAATAATAATTGCACCTTTGCAACAAATAATAATAATAATAATAAAAAAAATACAATATTCAAAGATCATAGGCTCCTACACATAAATTCCCTTTCTTAAACTCTTCTGATTAATTCACAATTATATTAATATATCGTTCTCCGCAGGTTAAAATTATCGTTTAAAATCATTCAATGTTAATAGCTATATTCATATTCATCATTACCTCCTTATGTAACACACTGTTTTCCTTTTTTTTTTTTTTTATTTATCATTTTCATTTAAATATCAAATATATATGACAGTATTTCTCCTTCTTTTCTCCTTTACTAAGTGTCCATTTTGTAGTATTTATTAATAATAATCTCTCTCCTTCTCTAAGTACAGGTAAGCTGGTAAATATACGTTGACATGGCTATTGGAAATAAATCTATATTTTATATATATCTTTATGCCTTTGGTGTAAGGTGTCCTTCTCGTAATATTAATTATTAATAATCTCTCTCCTTCTCTAAGTACGGGTAAGCTGGTAAATATACGTTGACATGGCTATTGGAAATAAATCTTGCCTATGATGGAATGTGTCCATCTCGTAATATTTATTAATAACAATCATTATACAATAATATTTATATTTATTTAAAAATCTCTATCTCCTTTCTAATTATGGCTAAGTTAAAAAATTCACGTTGACATGTTTAGTCAAGGTACCTTCTCTATGATGCTGTATCTGACTTTGGTCTTTGGTCATGGTACTTGGTCACTGATTGCGTATTTGACTTGCGATTTTTTTTTTTTTTTTTAATCATGGTACTTTTTTAATGAAGTCTGGTTATACGTACCTTTTACCTTGTTCCTGATTGTGTCAGTTACCTCGTAGGTATTGTTTTTATTGTCTCTGGTTATCGTGAAAGGCCCTGTATATAAGAGTAGCAATTTCCTCGTTATGCCTTGTATAGCACTGGGCAATTCTCTATTTTTAACTAACACCTTTTCACCTACCTCATATTTAATTGCCTTAGGCTGTGATTTGATATATTTTTTCCGCTGCTGTTCCGTTTTTACTAACACCTTATTATAAAATTTTGCTCCTTCAAATTGGTATGCGGGTTCGTCGGGAAAATTAATAATTTCCTTTATCTCTCGTGGTGGGGGTCTTTCGAACATAACCGTATATGGCGACATCTCGATGGTATTGTGATGCGAGAAATTGAGAAAATCCTCGGTAGAGGCTACATATTCATGCCATCTTTTCTGCTCGTTATGGCAGTATGTTCTTAGTAACCGTCCTACCTCCCTTAACACTCTCTCGGCTGGGTTACTATTCGGGTGATATACGGACGTCTTGTACGTTTTTATTCCGTGTTCTCCCAAGCTTTCCTTCCAATGTTTTCCCCTAAACTGAGTACCGTGGTCCGTAATTATAGAATATGGTCGGCCCACTTCCATTATATAACGTTTGATTATTATGTCTATTATTTTCCTGGTCGTTGCCCTAGTTATTGGGTATAGCTTTGTATACTTGCTAAAGTGGTCGAAAATGATTACGATAAATTTATATCGGTGTCTCCCACCGCTGCGTGGAAAGGGTCCGCAGATATCGAGAAATACCTTTTCCAATTTTTCGGTAGATAATATGGGTATCATGACCCCTTCCTTCCTCTCGTTATCACACTTTACTTTTTGACAAATATCGCACGACCGTATCGCCAGTTGCACCTTCTTATTCATCCCCTTGATGTATGTTTGCTCTTCTAATGCCTTCCTTACTTTAAGGGCACCCATATGTCCGTACCTCTCGTGATAGTCGATTATTAGCGGTCTCTCTATCGCTGGTGGAATCACCAATTTCCAACTCTCCTGGTGCGGGGTAATCCTAATAAATAAAGTGTCATCGTGAATACAATAAAATCTGTTTATGACCTCATCGCCTTCCTGTACCCTTTTTCTAATGTCTCCTAATTTCGGATCGGCCTCTTGTTGTGACTTTATTTCGTGCAAAATATTTTTTAAATCCTCCCTGCTCTTAATAATGTGATAAACCTTGGCTAATTGTTCCTTTTCGGCGTCAAAGGTTTGGTCTGGTATATTGACACGAGATAAGACGTCGGCGGCTACGTTCTGTTTGCCGGGTATATATTCCCATGTGATATTGTACTCTTGCAAGGCCAAAACCCATCTAGTTAGCCTTCCATGGTTCAGTTTACAATGCTTTAAAAATGATATAGATTTGTGGTCGCTTCTAACTGTTATGGGGTACCCTAATATATATGTCCTAAATTTACCGCATGCGAAAACTACACTCAACAGTTCTTTTTCGGTAGTATTGTAGTTTCTTTCGCAACTGTTCAGCACGCGGCTAGCAAAGCTAATTACTAAATGGTTACCGTCCTGATCTTCCTGATAGAGGGCTGCACCTAAACTCACGTTACTGGCATCGCAGTTTAGAAAAAATGGTTTTGTAAAGTCGGGATGATGCAACATTACGGTTTCTAAAAACTTTTCCTTTATGATATTGAGCACTCCATCTTGCTCTGGTCCCCAGGTCCATTTGTCTTTAGCTGATAACTGCTTTTGGAACCTGGCAGTTAGTTCTGAGTAATTGGACCGAAACTTTCTGTAATAGTTGCAGATTCCTAAAAATGACTGCAGCTGTTTCCTATTCTTTGGGGTGGGGAACTTCTGTATGGCTTCTACCTTTTCTTTGGATGGAGTAATCCCTTGTTCTGTTAAATTAAATCCTAAAAATTTCACCTCATTTGCTATGAATTGGGACTTGTCTAATTTGAGGGTGATATTATTCTCCGATAATTTCTGTAGCACCTGTTCAACCCTATTAAAATGGTCGTCCCAATTCGCTGAAGTTACCAGTAGGTCGTCGACGTACACTGTCGTAAACTTCAGTACTTCCTGCCCCAATATTCTGTCCATTATCTTTACAAACACCGCCACAGAATTTATTAAGCCAAAAGGTAACCGCTTAAACTGATAGTTTCTGCCCTCGAATATGAATGCCATATATTTCCTACTATCAGGGTGGAGTTCTATCTGCCAGTATCCGCATACCGTATCCCATGAGCTTATATATCTGATTCCGTGGAACTTTTTTAATATCTCCTCTATCTCCCCAGGTGATGTGCGGTCGTTAACAATCATTTTGTTAATCTCCCTAGCATCGAGACATATACGTACCTTTCCGTTCTTTTTTGGCACCGCTATGATTGGGCTGGTAAAGGGCGAATGACTATACTCGATTATGTCGTCCTCTATCATCCTGTTCAATTCTTCCCTGACTTCGTTCTTTAGCGAGTATGCGATCGGGTACGATTTCCTGTTAAATTCCACCGGAGTTTTAAATTTTATGGTGCACTGATAATCTCTGGCTTTGCCTGGAGCGTTCGAGAATATATGTTTATAACGGTTGTATACCTCGATCAATTGTTCCGCCTGTTTTTCGCTGACCAGACCCCTTGCTTTCGTCCTTTGGAAATCCCGTATTTCTTCTAACTTTTCTAACCACAACTCTGGGTTTTCCTCCTGATATAATGGCATATTGATTGGACGATCGGTACAATAATAATGGTTCACTATCGCTTGATAAGGTGTATCGTCTGTACCACTTCCTTGGACATCGATCAAATTATTGGTCCAAATCCCCTTGTTAGTCTTAAAAGTTATCACCTTACTTTCCAAATCTATCACAGCATTGTATGGCCTAAGTATATCGCAGCCTATTAGTATACTCATGGGTAAATTACTCGCCACTAATAACCCTATTGGT
This sequence comes from Magicicada septendecula, assembly GCA_034769895.1. Lineage (NCBI taxonomy): Eukaryota > Metazoa > Arthropoda > Insecta > Hemiptera > Cicadidae > Magicicada > Magicicada septendecula. Next base: position 295,730,258 of record CM068373.1, on the reverse strand, counting down.
ATTGTTACCCCATTACTAGTCATTTCTAATGACACCTGTTTCTTTATGGATTTATTTTGCCTCCCCGTTGCTCCGACTAAAACAATGTTGTTTATCGGTAGAGTGGGTATTGGTAAATCACTATTTTGTTTAATCCGCTCTAACTCAATGCTATCAATAAGTGACACATTTGACCCCGTGTCAATGAGTAGTATCGCTTCTATGCCATTGATATATGCTTTAATCTGCACGATACTATTATTCCCCTGGTTGCTATTTTTAATGATATCGTCACCTTCTTCTAATAACTCCTCTCTAATATCCTTAAGGTAATTATTTATTCTTAATATAGTCCCGTCTTTGTCCTGTCTATGTTCGTCGTTTGTCACCCCATAATATTGGTTCAGTGAAGGGCGGTTTTCCTTTTTCACTGCCGCGTTTAGTTTAAATGAGCCACTGTCTCATTGGCCCGGTCTCCCGGAACATTGGGTTGCTGACCCGTCTGTGCTTCCTGCCTGACCTCGGGATTACCGTTAATAGGTTGGCTATTCGCCGCGTTACCCTGGCTAGCTGGCGCCTGTTGTGGGTAAAACATGTAAGTGGGTACATTAGGTGGATATGGCCGTCGGTTATTGGCTATTGTATAATTTACCTGGGGCCTGTACTCATTTTGGTTTCTCCTATCGCTTCCTCCTTGGTTTCCCCCGTTGCGATAACCATTACGTTGACCAAAATTACTTCCTCTATAATTATTCCCGCGATAACCGTTTCCCTGGTGGAAGTTCCTACCGTAGTTATTCCCGGTGTAATTACCTCTGTTTGGTCCCGGATAGTTGCGGTTAATTGGGCCCTGAGTGGTATCATTTCGGCCATTTGGTGGGATATTATTACTCTGAATATTGGTGTTCAGATTATTACCGTTCCCACCTCCATTCCGGTTTGGTCCGTTATTATTGCTGTTGTACTCTACCTTACGATTGGGGGGTTGGTAATCCTGGAACGTTCCTGTGGATTCGCAATTTTCCAATAATTTGGCCAGATCGGCTATTTTGCTAATTTGTTGGTATAATTGGGCATCCTTGATCCCATAGCTGTAATGTCCAGCTAACTGCCTTACCAAACATTCTTCTGGGATCGGCGGTATCAACTTCCGTGCTAAACATACCTTTCCCAGGAAATAAGACGTCGGGGACTGTCCATAGGACGCGTCGTATTTGCCATAGAAAATGTCCATTCTTACCCTGTTTTGTGCGGTCTCTGACCAATACTTTTCCTTAAACTGGCGTTTAAATTCTGCTAAATTTGTTATTTCTGGTCGCACCGCTATCCACCAGTTATCCTTAGTATTTTTAAACGTCTCGTCAAGCATCTCTCTTATCCTGTCCCACCTTGTTTCTCTACTTCTCCCAATAAATTCCTCCATTCTTTCCAAAAATTCCATTGGGTTTCGTCGATAGTCCTGGAAGTTGATTACTTCCCTGTTTTCACCATGACACGTATGAGTGTTTAGTATTGGTGTGTCTCTCAGCGCCTCTAATCTTTCCTGCAGGTTTTTCTCTCTCTGGTCTATTTCCAGTATACTATTTTTGTTAGATTTTATTTGTTCATCCAGCCTGTTAGCGATGTCATATGTTTCCTGCATCCTCTCGCTAACGTCTTTCTGGACTTCCTGCATGATGGCGTCTTGGTTCTGCCTTACCTTGTTTTCGAGATTTCTAACATCTTGTTTGGTCTCTACTGTTTGCTCCTCTATACTTTCGAAACGTGTATTGTTTCCTTCCCGTAACCTTTCCAATTGTTTCTCCATGTTTTCGACCTTCCTGTCACTATCGATCTTATTATCATCGATCCTTTTGTTTACTATTTCGTATTTTATGCTAATCTATTTTTTCAGGGACTGTATGCTTCCTTTTATTTCCTCCTTATCTTCCTGTCTGTTTTTATTCAGGGATTCTATATTTTTGTTCATTTTTTCTTCCATCCTTTGGAACATTTGCTCATTACTTTTTTTAGTCTCCTCCTTGTCTTCCTGTCTATTTCTATTATTCTCTTCCTTATCTTCCCGTCTGTTTTTATTATTCTCCTCCTTGTCTTCCTGTCTATTTCTATTCATATTTTCTTCCATTCTTTGGAGCATCGCCATCATCATTATTACGTTCGTGTCAACGCTCCCTGTTATTGTTTCTGTTTCGGGTTTCTCTGTTTGTTCTACCATTTGTATGGGTTCTTCTCCCGTTTGTTCTTCTAATTCCTCTGCCGTTTGTACCGGTCTTTCCATTTCTAGTGTGGGTGGTTCTAATTCCGTTTCCTCGACCTGTACTGCCTCTCCGTCTTCCACACTTAACTCGGGTTCCACAGTCTTCTTCACCTTTTTTCCCTTTGGTTGCGTCATTTCAATATGTTGGTAGTTGCCGGGCTTGTTCCGTCTTTTTTAAGCCTCACTAGTTGGGCTGCCAATTTATAACAAAAAGAAAAGGTTAGTGGGTGTGTGTTGTTTAAAATGTGTTGTTTGTGTTGTAATCTGTCGGGCGTTACCTCCGCGCACTTTTGTTACTTACTCTGTTGACTGGATCCTCTGCAGTGATGTAGTCCTGTAACACAACTTAAAACTATGCTTTTTGTGGGCGCCACTTGGAAACGTTTGTTCCAAGAAAAGTTAAATGTGATTGATAAAATTTTTAAATCTACGAAAAAATTTAAACAAGTCAGTTTAGCTTTGAAAAATCAGTTAAGTTTAATGATTCTTTAAAAACAACAAACAAATCGTCTGAAGGACTATCATTCATAAAAATTATAAAATTGCAGAGAAAAAATTTTACAAGTTATTATTATTGACAATTTTTTTTTTTATATGTCCAATCAAGTATCGGCTAGTATTTCAGATTCTGACTCAGTTGACAAGCATGAGTTTAATATGTGAAAAATCTTTAATCTCAGGACGTGACTCCTTTGAACTACCAAGACATATCAATTAGATGCCTTACAAGAAAAAACTAAGTGATTTGAAGGTGTATGTGTGGCGTGTAAAGTACAACTGTGTGATAATTGTAACCAGGTAACAACTAACTTTAATTTTGGTAACTCACGTTCCAACGGTCGTTTATTCTCTCACTGGACACTTCCTTCGGGTAGTTTCTCGATCTCGCCTCTTCGGGTGTACACTGAATCTATTTAAAGTCAATTTTTTCGATCGTTACTTTTTCCGCACTTTTTGTCAAGACGTTTGGCAGTAAAATCTCGTTCAAACGCCGCCACTACGAATCATCTGTTTAGCGTTGATTCAGAAATCTGCCACCACAGCGCTGATTCCCATGCAGTTTTGAGGAAGGCTCAGTGTATTGTTTTGTTTACGTTCGGGGGAATTATTTGTCACGTTAGTCAGTCAATGCGAACACAGCAGAATTCGTTCTCTATTAAATGTTTGGGACCCTCCTGGGCCGTCGACGTTCTGGCTGCGTGCTTTCTATTAGAATTTGCCGTATCGCTGCTCTATTTCAGCGATATTTTTTGGCGTATACTCTCGTTGAGGTTAAGTCAGTCGGTTATGTCTATGTACGGGAAAAGCCTTCCTGCCGTGTCTTGTCGATTTTTCGGCTCTCGGTTTCGCCTTAGCTGCGTTGATCAGTGTTGTGTGAGATGCATCAATTCTGGAGTTCAATCTTCAAGTGTTTTTCGGTCAAATTTTGTCTCGCTTTTATACTAAATCGGGATGACTGTTTTCGTCGACTTCCGGTATATTTGTGTAAAAATTCTTTCTAGATTGTTCGAGAATAAACGAAATGGAATGTCATAGAACAATTTTCACTTCCGTAGAAGCTTTTAGAACGAATTTCTTATTCTTCATACAATGGATATTTCAAAATTTACACTGGTATTTATCAAACAGTTTCACATTAGTACTTACAATTTGTATGCCATTAATGTATTTAGATTCCTTGTTTTTTACTGAATCTAGCGATACTAAATATGATTGGTATCTAATTAACTTAAGTCTGAAAAACATTACAATTTACAACCCTCACCTTGAGTTGTAGTCATTAAAAACACAATATTTATAATAAAAATTGTTGTGGAGTTATAAAGTTCCCTTCACAAGCTGGACATCTACTACTACTACTCTCCTACAACAAAATAAACAAATTTTAACATTAATAAAACACAAATAAAGACAATTTTATATGGCCTCTGCTCATGGCCTAAATTCTTGTCAGTTTTCTAATACAATGATTAGTCTTTTTCCTTAATATATGTGTTATTTCACCACTATACACACAGAGTTTATTATTTTGTCTATCTTTTGTGATACCTGGTTACTTTGTACATATTTTATATTTATCACAAGATGACATAGCATCATTGATTGTCTTGAGATGTCATTTTTTTTTATGGTGTGACAAATCTCACTCTAAATAGTTAAATTCTTTTAGAATTGATTTTACTTTCAACTGAGTTTATTTCTTATTAAGGTATTTTGATGTATTGTACCTTTCTATCTTATTTTGTTAGTATTATGTAAGTATTTTAGCCAGATATGATTATTTTTGTACTGGATAATTGGCTTCAGCCATACATGGTATAAGTAAATATTTTGCTGACTTGACTATTACAATGTTAAAGTTGGTCAGGTATATTAGTATAGTTGCTTTATATCATATTACAGCTTTCTAATACAGTTTGGTTGCATTTTGGCAACATTAAATTCATAAATTATACAATATTAGATGCCTATTACATGTTTTTAGTTAACACTGTTTTTGGCTATTTTGGCTGCTTTTTATTCATTTGACAGCTTCCTTTATTTAAGATAAATTGTTCACTATTGTCTGCTTGACAATTACATATAGTTTTTATTTAAATCTGATAATAATTGATTTTTTTCATGAAATCTTGGTGTATGGTCTCAAATCCAACACATTAATATTTTTTTGTCATTGCAAATATACAATTTTTATTTTAACTTAAACTCTTTCTAATAATGTATTTAAGTCATTTAATACATTTATTTTATTTACATCACATAATATAATGATGGATCATGTCCATTTATTCACAAAAAATAGTTTTTAATACTATATTCATAGTTATAAAACTTAATAATAATTGACTTTATTCTGGTAGATTCTGACATTATTTCTCTCTCTTATAGTGTCTTTGGTTTTTTTACTCTTATTCACTTTAATAATATGTATGGGGTTTTGTCTAAGTCATAGTTTGGTCGTTTTTTCAAGTTGATAGAAATAATTATTATACAAAATTACACAATTTTTTGGAACTACTTGGGTTCGATACTGTTCACTTCACTTTCCTCTTATGCTAACTTACTATATAAATGATTTCTTTTTATGGAACGTTCTGTGACGTTACAATATATATATATATATATATATATATAAATAATGTAACTAACATTATAATGTTAATGAGATCCAATAGTAAATTTATTTATTTAGGAATAACGTTAGCATTTATAATTAAAGTTCCATTATTTATATTTCATTTTTGATTACCAAAAGCTCATGTTGAAGCACATGTTTCTGGTTTTATAATTTTGGCTGGAATTCTTTTAAAATTAGGAACTTATGGTCTGATTCGTGTTATATATATTATACCAATAATATTTACTAATTATAGATTTATTTGGTTTTCTATTTCATTAATAGGAGGAATCATAATTAGATTATCTTGTATAATGCAAATTGATATAAAATCTATAATTGCATATTCTTCTGTAGCTCACATAAGATTAGTTATTGGAGGGATTATGACAATAAATATATGAGGTATAGTCGGGGCATATTTTATAATAATTGGACACGGTTTATGCTCATCTGCTTTATTTTGCTTGGCAAATATTTCTTATGAACGTACAGGGAGACGTAGAATCTTAATTAATAAGGGAATTTTAAGATTTATGCCTTCAATAACTCTCATATGATTTTTAATATCTGCTAGAAATATTTCATGTCCCCCAACAATTAGTCTAGCAGGAGAAATTATAATTTTAAACAGATTAATGTCTTGAAATTCATTATGTATAATTTTCTTGTCGTTTTCTTCATTTTTATCAGCTTGCTACAGTTTATATTTATATTCTCATACTCAACATGGAATAATTTTCTCGGGCTGTTACTCTTTTAATTCTGGAAATGTACGTGAATTTTTCTTTATTATAATACATTGAATTCCCTTAAATTTAATTATTTTGAAATTGACATTGTTAATATAATCAATTAGTTTAAAATAAAACATTAAATTGTGGATTTAGAAATATAAATTTATAGTGGATCATTACTAAAAATAAACTTAATATATATATTTTCTTAATTTTATTGATTATAAGATTAATAATATTAATTTTATCAATAAATATAATTATTTTTGATTACACAATTATAATAGAATGAATAATTATTACAGTCAATTCATGTAATATTTATATAACATTAATTTATGATTTTATATCGATTTTATTTCTTTCAACCGTTATATTTATTTCATCAATAGTTATATTATACAGAGGTGTATATATAATAAATGATAAAAATATCAATCGATTTATCTATATTATTATAATATTTGTGCTATCAATAATATTATTAATTATTAGACCTAATATAGTAAGTATTCTCATTGGATGAGATGGACTAGGGTTAGTGTCATACTGTTTAGTTATTTATTATCAAAATTTAAATTCTAGAAATGCTGGAATATTAACGGCACTAGTAAATCGAATTGGAGATGTTATAATCCTTTTATTAATCGCAAGAATAATAAATTTTGGGTTTGAAATTTTATATCTTTTATTAATAAAATAATAACAAGTCCAATAATTACATTAATTATTATTGCAGGATTTACAAAAAGAGCTCAAATTCCATTTTCTTCATGACTTCCAGCAGCTATGGCTGCTCCAACTCCAGTATCGGCCCTTGTCCACTCATCAACGTTAGTTACTGCAGGGGTATATTTAATCATTCGATTCAGAAATTTAATTATATCATTTAATTTAATCCAAATATTTTTAATGTTATCAGTATTAATAATAATTATATCGGGACTAGCTGCAAATTTTGAATTTGACTTAAAACAAATTATTGCATTATCAACCTTAAGACAATTAGGAATTATAATATCAATTTTAATATTTGGTTATCCAATATTATCTTTTTTTCATCTTATTATTCATGCTTTATTTAAGGCATCGCTTTTTTTATGTGCTGGGGTATTGATTCATAGATTAATAAATAATCAAGATATTCGTATAATGGGCTGTATAAGTTATAGCATACCAATAACTAGAACGTTCATAAATATTGCTAACTTATCATTATGTGGAGTGCCCTTTATGAGAGGTTTTTATTCAAAAGATTTAATTATAGAAATAATATGCTCCAGAAATATTAATTCATTAATTTTATTATTAATGTATATTGGAATTGGGTTAACATCTTTTTATTCTGCTTGATTAACATATTTTTCAATAAATATAAATTTCAGTTATTATAATTTTAGTTCACAAAGCGAATTATTTAATAATATATTAAAAAGAATTATGATTTTATCTATTTATTCAATTTTGTCAGGGTCCATATTTAGATGAATCATGTTTAACAATCCCACAAGAATTATCCTTCCCATTGAAGGAAAGATAATAGCAATGACCCTATCATTCTTAGGATTGTTAATTGGATATGAAATATATATGTTTTCATCTACAGTAAAGAAATTTACAAGATCAACCTTTCACACTCAATTTTTTATTTTAAAAAACTCATTTATATTTCAAAAATCAATTGATTTGGGATGAGGAGAGAAAATCGGACCTCAAGGTACGATTGAATTAACAAAATTAATCATAATATTTAATATTAGCATAAGAAAAAATAATTTCAAAATTCAGATAATAACATTTATTGCTTGATTTTTAATTATTTTATATTTAAATAGCTTAATCGTTAGAGCATAATATTGAAGATATACAAGGTAATAAATATTTTTAAATATTTATAAGGTTTTTCCTCTCTTTTCAATGAAAATGAAATGTTTTATAAACTTTATAAATAAGGAAAAAACGGAGTTTAACCGCTTTAAAAGCTAGTTAGCAGCTAGGAATTGATTCCTTAATTTTTCCTATTCAATTAACATTAATTTCATTTTTATTTATTTGAGTCCGAGGTAAACTGCCTCGTTATCGTTATGACAGGTTAATATATTTAGCATGAAAATCATATTTACCAGTAAGTTTAAATCTATTGATTTTTTTTCATGATTAAATCTATTATTTAATTAATTAAAAATTGCCCTAATAATAAGTTAATAGAATTAATTTTTTCTTTTCTCTACTTTCAAAATAAATGCTTTATTTATAAGCTAATTAATTTATCTCAAAAAGATTTAATTGCTGGGTCTAAAACAAAATATATAAAATAAATTGTTGTTAAAATTATTCCGATCTTAATATATGGATATTCAACAGGACAAGCCCCGATCCAAGTTAATAAAATTAGAATAATGAATAAGTATCAAAATAAAATTTGATTAATGGGATAATTTAATAGTCCTATAAATTTTGAATTGTTTATGAAGGGAACAAAAATTAAAATTAAAATTGATATAAATAATGCAATTACTCCTCCTAATTTATTAGGAATAGATCGTAGAATTGCATATGCAAATAAAAAGTATCATTCTGGTTGAATATGTTTTGGGGTAACTAATGGATTTGCCGGAGTAAAATTATCAGGATCACTTAATTTATACGGTTCAAGTATAATATAGCAGAAAAAAATAACTAAAATTAGTAAGAATCCTAGCATATCTTTAATGGAAAAATAAGGATGAAATGGAATTTTATCATTTTTTGAATTAATCCCTAATGGATTATTTGATCCTATGACATGCAAGGAAATAAGATGTACAATTGTTAATGCTAAAACAACAAATGGTATAATAAAATGAAAAGAATAAAATCGAGTTAATGTTGCATTATCAACAGCAAATCCTCCCCAAATTCAATTCACTAAGGTCGTTCCAAGATATGGAATTGCGGACAATAAATTTGTAATAACTGTTGCCCCCCAAAATGATATTTGGCCTCATGGAAGAACATAGCCTAAAAAAGCAGTAGCCATTAAAATTAATAAAATGATTACTCCTACAACTCAAGTTTCAAAATTTTTATATGAACCGTAATATAATCCTCGTCCAACATGTAAATAAACACAAATAAAAAATAATGAAGCTCCACTTGCGTGTGAAATTCGTAACATCCAGCCATAATTAATATCACGACAAATGTGTCTTAATCTATTAAATGCACTTGTCACATCCGCATTATAATGCATTGACAAAAATAATCCAGTTAAAATTTGAATAACTAAACATATTCCCAATAACGATCCATAATTTCATCAATATGATAAATTTGTGGCCGCTGGTAAATCAATTAGTGAATTATTTATTATTTTAATTAATGGGTGTGTGCGTCGAGTGATATTTAGCATTTGTTAAAATTTTCTTCGTAAAGGAGACAATTTAATTCTGACAGTATTCACAACAACAATCAATGTGAATAAAAGATAAATAACTATCATGATAGTTATTATTCCTGACGGAAATATGTATAATTTTTTAATTATGAATCCATCGAATAGATTATTTATCTCTAATAATTTATTGGCCCTATCCATCTTATATTTAATAATATTTATAGCTATAATCAAAATTCAAATAATCATGTTTGATATTAATAACTTTATTGAAAAATAAAATTTTTCATTTGAGGCAATTCTTGATATATATATATAAATAAAATTAGCATTCCTCCAATAAAAATAAGAAATAAGATATAAGAAAAAAAATATGAATTTATGTAATATATACAAATAATTCTAGAAAGCATTGTTTGTATTAATAAAATAGATCCCATTGATAATGGGTGCTTCATAAAAATAAAATTTATTGATAATAAAATTGTAGTTGATATTATAATCTTCATACAGAAGATAATTTAATGAAAATGCAAGCTTTGGGTGCTTGAAATGACTTTTTACTCTCCTCTGAAGTTTTTAAATTATCAATTTATCTTAGATTTACAAGATCTAAATTTTTTGTTAACTATTAAAACAAATGAATCTATCACTACCTTTATTATATTTAATTATATTTATATCGGGCATTAACTCCTTATGCTTAAATCGAAAACATATTATAATGAGTTTATTAAGATTAGAATTAATAATTTTAAGATTATTTTGTATATTTTCTGTATTTTTATCAATTGAATTAAATGATATATATATGTTAATAGTTTTACTAACATTTAGTGTTTGTGAAGGAGTTGTGGGATTGTCAAGATTAATCAATTTGATTCGATCACATGGTAATGATCAGCTATTATCAATATCTTTAAAAACATGTTAAAATTAATTTTATTTTCATTATTTTTAACCCCTTTATTATTTAACATGTGATTATTAAGAAACATATTAATTCTTTTAATATTATTTATCATTTTATTCTTCAGAAAAGATTTAATCATATTAAGATATAACATATATATAGATAATATTTCATATAGACTAATTATTCTTACAGTTTGAATTACCTTCTTAATAATTAATTCTAGTCCTTTATATAAATATAATAATATAAATTTATTTTTATTTATAGTGTTATTATTAATAACATTATTAATTTTGTCATTTTGTTCATACAACATTATAATATTTTATATCTTTTTTGAAACTAGTTTAATCCCTACTATAATTATTATTATAGGATGGGGGTATCAACCTGAACGAGTAAATGCTTGATATTACTTGTTGTTTTATACTTTATTTGCATCTTTTCCCATATTAGTTTCAATATATATATATATATATATATATATATATATATATATATATATATAAATAATGTAACTAACATTATAATGTTATAGAGATCCAATAGTAAATTTATTTATTTAGGAATAACGTTAGCGTTTATAATTAAAGTTCCATTATTTATATTTCATTTTTGATTAACAAAAGCTCATGTTGAAGCACCTGTTTCTGGTTCTATAATTTTGGCTGGAATTCTTTTAAAATTAGGAACTTATGGTCTGATTCGTGTTATATATATTATACGAATAATATTTACTAATTATAGATTTATTTGGATTTCTATTTCATTAATAGGAGGAATCATAATTAGATTATCTTGTATAATGCAAATTGATATAAAATCTATAATTCCATATTCTTCTGTACCTCATATAAGATTAGTTATTGGAGGGATTATGACAATAAATATATGAGGTATAGTCGGGGCATATTTTATAATAATTGGACACGGTTTATGCTCATCTGCTTTATTTTGCTTGGCAAATATTTCTTATGAACGTTCAGGGAGACGTAGAATCTTAATTAATAAGGGAATATTAAGATTTATGCCTTCAATAACTCTCATATGATTTTTAATATCTGCTAGAAATATTTCATGTCCCCCAACAATTAGTCTAGCAGGAGAAATTATAATTTTAAACAGATTAATGTCTTGAAATTCATTATGTATAATTTTCTTGTCGTTTTCTTCATTTTTATCATCTTGCTATAGTTTATATTTATATTCTCATACTCAACATGGAATAATTTTCTCGGGCTGTTACTCCTTTAATTCTGGAAATGTACGTGAATTTTTCTTAATTATAATACATTGAATTCCCTTAAATTTAATTATTTTGAAATTGACATTGTTAATATAATCAATTAGTTTAAAATAAAACATTAAATTGTGGATTTAAAAATATAAATTTATAGTGGATCATTACTAAAAATAAACTTAATATATATATTTTCTTAATTTTATTGATTATAAGATTAATAATATTAATTTTATCAATAAATATAATTATTTTTGATTGCGCAATTATAATAGAATGAATAATTATTACAGTCAATTCATGTAATATTTATATAACATTAATTTATGATTTTATATCGATTTTATTTCTTTCAACCGTTATATTTATTTCATCAATAGTTATATTATACAGAGGTGTATATATAATAAATGATAAAAATATTAATCGATTTGTCTATATTATTATAATATTTGTGCTATCAATAATATTATTAATTATATACCTAATATAGTAAGTATTCTCATTGGATGAGATGGACTAGGGTTAGTGTCATACTGTTTAGTTATTTATTATCAAAATTTAAATTCTAGAAATGCTGGAATATTAACGGCACTAATAAATCGAATTGGAGATGTTATAATCCTTTTATTAATCGCATGAATAATAAATTTTGGGTTTGAAATTTTATATCTTTTATGAATAAAATAATAACAAGTCCAATAATTACTTTAACTATTATTGCAGGATTTACAAAAAGAGCTCAAATTCCATTTTCTTCATGACTTCCAGCAGCTATGGCTGCTCCAACTCCAGTATCGGCCCTTGTCCACTCATCAACGTTAGTTACTGCAGGGGTATATTTAATCATTCGATTCAGAAATTTAATTATATCATTTAATTTAATCCAAATATTTTTAATGTTATCAGTATTAACAATAATTATATCGGGACTAGCTGCAAATTTTGAATTTGACTTAACCTTAAGACAATTAGGAATTATAATATCAATTTTAATATTTGGTTATCCAATATTATCTTTTTTTCATCTTATTATTCATGCTTTATTTAAGGCATCGCTTTTTTTATGTGCTGGGGTATTGATTCATAGATTAATAAATAATCAAGATATTCGTATAATGGGCTGTATAAGTTATAGCATACCAATAACTAGAACGTTCATAAATATTGCTAACTTATCATTATGTGGAGTGCCCTTTATGAGAGGTTTTTATTCAAAAGATTTAATTATAGAAATAATATGCTCCAGAAATATTAATTCATTAATTTTATTATTAATGTATATTGGAATTGGGTTAACATCTTTTTATTCTGCTTGATTAACATATTTTTCAATAAATATAAATTTCAGTTATTATAATTTTAGTTCACAAAGCGAATTATTTAATAATATATTAAAAAGAATTATGATTTTATCTATTTATTCAATTTTGTCAGGGTCCATATTTAGATGAATCATGTTTAACAATCCCACAAGAATTATCCTTCCCATTGAAGGAAAGATAATAGCAATGACCCTATCATTCTTAGGATTGTTAATTGGATATGAAATATATATGTTTTCATCTACAGTAAAGAAATTTACAAGATCAACCTTTCACACTCAATTTTTTATTTTAAAAAACTCATTTATATTTCAAAAATCAATTGATTTGGGATGAGGAGAGAAAATCGGACCTCAAGGTACGATTGAATTAATAAAATTAATCATAATATTTAATATTAGCATAAGAAAAAATAATTTCAAAATTCAGATAATAACATTTATTGCTTGATTTTTAATTATTTTATATTTAAATAGCTTAAGCGTTAGAGCATAATATTGAAGATATACAAGGTAATAAATATTTTTAAATATTTATAAGGTTTTTCCTCTCTTTTCAATGAAAATGAAATGTTTTATAAACTTTATAAATAAGGAAAAAACGGAGTTTAACCGCTTTAAAAGCTAGTTAGCAGCTAGGAATTGATTCCTTAATTTTTCCTATTCAATTAACATTAATTTCATTTTTATTTATTTGAGTCCGAGGTAAACTGCCTCGTTATCGTTATGACAGGTTAATATATTTAGCATGAAAATCATATTTACCAGTAAGTTTAAATCTATTGATTTTTTTTCATGATTAAATCTATTATTTAATTAATTAAAAATTGCCCTAATAATAAGTTAATAGAATTAATTTTTTCTTTTCTCTACTTTCAAAATAAATGCTTTATTTATAAGCTAATTAATTTATCTCAAAAAGATTTAATTGCTGGGTCTAAAACAAAATATATAAAATAAATTGTTGTTAAAATTATTCCGATCTTAATATATGGATATTCAACAGGACAAGCCCCGATCCAAGTTAATAAAATTAGAATAATGAATAAGTATCAAAATAAAATTTGATTAATGGGATAATTTAATAGTCCTATAAATTTTGAATTGTTTATGAAGGGAACAAAAATTAAAATTAAAATTGATATAAATAATGCAATTACTCCTCCTAATTTATTAGGAATAGATCGTAGAATTGCATATGCAAATAAAAAGTATCATTCTGGTTGAATATGTTTTGGGGTAACTAATGGATTTGCCGGAGTAAAATTATCAGGATCACTTAATTTATACGGTTCAAGTATAATATAGCAGAAAAAAATAACTAAAATTAGTAAGAATCCTAGCATATCTTTAATGGAAAAATAAGGATGAAATGGAATTTTATCATTATTTGAATTAATCCCTAATGGATTATTTGATCCTATGACATGCAAGGAAATAAGATGTACAATTGTTAATGCTAAAACAACAAATGGTATAATAAAATGAAAAGAATAAAATCGAGTTAATGTTGCATTATCAACAGCAAATCCTCCCCAAATTCAATTCACTAAGGTCGTTCCAAGATATGGAATTGCGGACAATAAATTTGTAATAACTGTTGCCCCCCAAAATGATATTTGGCCTCATGGAAGAACATAGCCTAAAAAAGCAGTAGCCATTAAAATTAATAATATGATTACTCCTACAACTCAAGTTTCAAAATTTTTATATGAACCGTAATATAATCCTCGTCCAACATGTAAATAAACACAAATAAAAAATAATGAAGCTCCACTTGCGAGTGAAATTCGTAACATCCAGCCATAATTAATATCACGACAAATGTGTCTTAATCTATTAAATGCACTTGTCACATCCGCATTATAATGCATTGACAAAAATAATCCAGTTAAAATTTGAATAACTAAACATATTCCCAATAACGATCCATAATTTCATCAATATGATAAATTTGTGGCCGCTGGTAAATCAATTAGTGAATTATTTATTATTTTAATTAATGGGTGTGTGCGTCGAGTGATATTTAGCATTTGTTAAAATTTTCTTCGTAAAGGAGACAATTTAATTCTGACAGTATTCACAACAACAATCAATGTGAATAAAAGATAAATAACTATCATGATAGTTATTATTCCTGACGGAAATATGTATAATTTTTTAATTATGAATCCATCGAATAGATTATTTATCTCTAATAATTTATTGGCACTATCCATCTTATATTTAATAATATTTATAGCTATAATCAAAATTCAAATAATCATGTTTGATATTAATAACTTTATTGAAAAATAAAATTTTTCATTTGAGGCAATTCTTGATATATATATAAATAAAATTAGCATTCCTCCAATAAAAATAAGAAATAAGATATAAGAAAAAAAATATGAATTTATGTAAAATATACAAATAATTCTAGAAAGCATTGTTTGTATTAATAAAATAGATCCCATTGATAATGGGTGCTTCATAAAAATAAAATTTATTGATAATAAAATTGTAGTTGATATTATAATCTTCATACAGAAGATAATTTAATGAAAATGCAAGCTTTGGGTGCTTGAAATGACTTTTTACTCTCTTCTGAAGTTTTTAAATTATTAGTTTATCTTAGATTTACAAGATCTAAATTTTTTGTTAACTATTAAAACAAATGAATCTATCACTACCTTTATTATATTTAATTATATTTATATCGGGCATTAACTCCTTATGCTTAAATCGAAAACATATTATAATGAGTTTATTAAGATTAGAATTAATAATTTTAAGATTATTTTGTATATTTTCTGTATTTTTATCAATTGAATTAAATGATATATATATGTTAATAGTTTTACTACATTTAGTGTTTGTGAAGGAGTTGTGGGATTGTCAAGATTAATCAATTTGATTCGATCACATGGTAATGATCAGCTATTATCAATATCTTTAAAAACATGTTAAAATTAATTTTATTTTCATTATTTTTTAACCCCTTTATTATTTAACATGTGATTATTAAGAAACATATTAATTCTTTTAATATTATTTTATCATTTTATTCTTCAGAAAAGATTTAATCATATTAAGATATAACATATATATAGATAATATTTCATATAGACTAATTATTCTTACAGTTTGAATTACCTTCTTAATAATTAATTCTAGTCCTTTATATAAATATAATAATATAAATTTATTTTTATTTATAGTGTTATTATTAATAACATTATTAATTTTGTCATTTTGTTCATACAACATTATAATATTTTATATCTTTTTTGAAACTAGTTTAATCCCTACTATAATTATTATTATAGGATGGGGGTATCAACCTGAACGAGTAAATGCTTGATATTACTTGTTGTTTTATACTTTATTTGCATCTTTTCCCATATTAGTTTCAATTATATATATATATATATATATATATATATATATATAAATAATGTAACTAACATTATAATGTTACAGAGATCCAATAGTAAATTTATTTATTTAGGAATAACGTTAGCGTTTATAATTAAAGTTCCATTATTTATATTTCATTTTTGATTAACAAAAGCTCATGTTGAAGCACCTGTTTCTGGTTCTATAATTTTGGCTGGAATTCTTTTAAAATTAGGAACTTATGGTCTGATTCGTGTTATATATATTATACGAATAATATTTACTAATTATAGATTTATTTGGATTTCTATTTCATTAATAGGAGGAATCATAATTAGATTATCTTGTATAATGCAAATTGATATAAAATCTATAATTCCATATTCTTCTGTACCTCATATAAGATTAGTTATTGGAGGGATTATGACAATAAATATATGAGGTATAGTCGGGGCATATTTTATAATAATTGGACACGGTTTATGCTCATCTGCTATATTTTGCTTGGCAAATATTTCTTATGAACGTTCAGGGAGACGTAGAATCTTAATTAATAAGGGAATATTAAGATTTATGCCTTCAATAACTCTCATATGATTTTTAATATCTGCTAGAAATATTTCATGTCCCCCAACAATTAGTCTAGCAGGAGAAATTATAATTTTAAACAGATTAATGTCTTGAAATTCATTATGTATAATTTTCTTGTCGTTTTCTTCATTTTTATCATCTTGCTATAGTTTATATTTATATTCTCATACTCAACATGGAATAATTTTCTCGGGCTGTTACTCCTTTAATTCTGGAAATGTACGTGAATTTTTCTTAATTATAATACATTGAATTCCCTTAAATTTAATTATTTTGAAATTGACATTGTTAATATAATCAATTAGTTTAAAATAAAACATTAAATTGTGGATTTAAAAATATAAATTTATAGTGGATCATTACTAAAAATAAACTTAATATATATATTTTCTTAATTTTATTGATTATAAGATTAATAATATTAATTTTATCAATAAATATAATTATTTTTGATTGCGCAATTATAATAGAATGAATAATTATTACAGTCAATTCATGTAATATTTATATAACATTAATTTATGATTTTATATCGATTTTATTTCTTTCAACCGTTATATTTATTTCATCAATAGTTATATTATACAGAGGTGTATATATAATAAATGATAAAAATATTAATCGATTTGTCTATATTATTATAATATTTGTGCTATCAATAATATTATTAATTATATACCTAATATAGTAAGTATTCTCATTGGATGAGATGGACTAGGGTTAGTGTCATACTGTTTAGTTATTTATTATCAAAATTTAAATTCTAGAAATGCTGGAATATTAACGGCACTAATAAATCGAATTGGAGATGTTATAATCCTTTTATTAATCGCATGAATAATAAATTTTGGGTTTGAAATTTTATATCTTTTATGAATAAAATAATAACAAGTCCAATAATTACTTTAACTATTATTGCAGGATTTACAAAAAGAGCTCAAATTCCATTTTCTTCATGACTTCCAGCAGCTATGGCTGCTCCAACTCCAGTATCGGCCCTTGTCCACTCATCAACGTTAGTTACTGCAGGGGTATATTTAATCATTCGATTCAGAAATTTAATTATATCATTTAATTTAATCCAAATATTTTTAATGTTATCAGTATTAACAATAATTATATCGGGACTAGCTGCAAATTTTGAATTTGACTTAACCTTAAGACAATTAGGAATTATAATATCAATTTTAATATTTGGTTATCCAATATTATCTTTTTTTCATCTTATTATTCATGCTTTATTTAAGGCATCGCTTTTTTTATGTGCTGGGGTATTGATTCATAGATTAATAAATAATCAAGATATTCGTATAATGGGCTGTATAAGTTATAGCATACCAATAACTAGAACGTTCATAAATATTGCTAACTTATCATTATGTGGAGTGCCCTTTATGAGAGGTTTTTATTCAAAAGATTTAATTATAGAAATAATATGCTCCAGAAATATTAATTCATTAATTTTATTATTAATGTATATTGGAATTGGGTTAACATCTTTTTATTCTGCTTGATTAACATATTTTTCAATAAATATAAATTTCAGTTATTATAATTTTAGTTCACAAAGCGAATTATTTAATAATATATTAAAAAGAATTATGATTTTATCTATTTATTCAATTTTGTCAGGGTCCATATTTAGATGAATCATGTTTAACAATCCCACAAGAATTATCCTTCCCATTGAAGGAAAGATAATAGCAATGACCCTATCATTCTTAGGATTGTTAATTGGATATGAAATATATATGTTTTCATCTACAGTAAAGAAATTTACAAGATCAACCTTTCACACTCAATTTTTTATTTTAAAAAACTCATTTATATTTCAAAAATCAATTGATTTGGGATGAGGAGAGAAAATCGGACCTCAAGGTACGATTGAATTAATAAAATTAATCATAATATTTAATATTAGCATAAGAAAAAATAATTTCAAAATTCAGATAATAACATTTATTGCTTGATTTTTAATTATTTTATATTTAAATAGCTTAAGCGTTAGAGCATAATATTGAAGATATACAAGGTAATAAATATTTTTAAATATTTATAAGGTTTTTCCTCTCTTTTCAATGAAAATGAAATGTTTTATAAACTTTATAAATAAGGAAAAAACGGAGTTTAACCGCTTTAAAAGCTAGTTAGCAGCTAGGAATTGATTCCTTAATTTTTCCTATTCAATTAACATTAATTTCATTTTTATTTATTTGAGTCCGAGGTAAACTGCCTCGTTATCGTTATGACAGGTTAATATATTTAGCATGAAAATCATATTTACCAGTAAGTTTAAATCTATTGATTTTTTTTCATGATTAAATCTATTATTTAATTAATTAAAAATTGCCCTAATAATAAGTTAATAGAATTAATTTTTTCTTTTCTCTACTTTCAAAATAAATGCTTTATTTATAAGCTAATTAATTTATCTCAAAAAGATTTAATTGCTGGGTCTAAAACAAAATATATAAAATAAATTGTTGTTAAAATTATTCCGATCTTAATATATGGATATTCAACAGGACAAGCCCCGATCCAAGTTAATAAAATTAGAATAATGAATAAGTATCAAAATAAAATTTGATTAATGGGATAATTTAATAGTCCTATAAATTTTGAATTGTTTATGAAGGGAACAAAAATTAAAATTAAAATTGATATAAATAATGCAATTACTCCTCCTAATTTATTAGGAATAGATCGTAGAATTGCATATGCAAATAAAAAGTATCATTCTGGTTGAATATGTTTTGGGGTAACTAATGGATTTGCCGGAGTAAAATTATCAGGATCACTTAATTTATACGGTTCAAGTATAATATAGCAGAAAAAAATAACTAAAATTAGTAAGAATCCTAGCATATCTTTAATGGAAAAATAAGGATGAAATGGAATTTTATCATTATTTGAATTAATCCCTAATGGATTATTTGATCCTATGACATGCAAGGAAATAAGATGTACAATTGTTAATGCTAAAACAACAAATGGTATAATAAAATGAAAAGAATAAAATCGAGTTAATGTTGCATTATCAACAGCAAATCCTCCCCAAATTCAATTCACTAAGGTCGTTCCAAGATATGGAATTGCGGACAATAAATTTGTAATAACTGTTGCCCCCCAAAATGATATTTGGCCTCATGGAAGAACATAGCCTAAAAAAGCAGTAGCCATTAAAATTAATAATATGATTACTCCTACAACTCAAGTTTCAAATTTTTATATGAACCGTAATATAATCCTCGTCCAACATGTAAATAAACACAAATAAAAAATAATGAAGCTCCACTTGCGAGTGAAATTCGTAACATCCAGCCATAATTAATATCACGACAAATGTGTCTTAATCTATTAAATGCACTTGTCACATCCGCATTATAATGCATTGACAAAAATAATCCAGTTAAAATTTGAATAACTAAACATATTCCCAATAACGATCCATAATTTCATCAATATGATAAATTTGTGGCCGCTGGTAAATCAATTAGTGAATTATTTATTATTTTAATTAATGGGTGTGTGCGTCGAGTGATATTTAGCATTTGTTAAAATTTTCTTCGTAAAGGAGACAATTTAATTCTGACAGTATTCACAACAACAATCAATGTGAATAAAAGATAAATAACTATCATGATAGTTATTATTCCTGACGGAAATATGTATAATTTTTTAATTATGAATCCATCGAATAGATTATTTATCTCTAATAATTTATTGGCACTATCCATCTTATATTTAATAATATTTATAGCTATAATCAAAATTCAAATAATCATGTTTGATATTAATAACTTTATTGAAAAATAAAATTTTTCATTTGAGGCAATTCTTGATATATATATAAATAAAATTAGCATTCCTCCAATAAAAATAAGAAATAAGATATAAGAAAAAAAATATGAATTTATGTAAAATATACAAATAATTCTAGAAAGCATTGTTTGTATTAATAAAATAGATCCCATTGATAATGGGTGCTTCATAAAAATAAAATTTATTGATAATAAAATTGTAGTTGATATTATAATCTTCATACAGAAGATAATTTAATGAAAATGCAAGCTTTGGGTGCTTGAAATGACTTTTTACTCTCTTCTGAAGTTTTTAAATTATTAGTTTATCTTAGATTTACAAGATCTAAATTTTTTGTTAACTATTAAAACAAATGAATCTATCACTACCTTTATTATATTTAATTATATTTATATCGGGCATTAACTCCTTATGCTTAAATCGAAAACATATTATAATGAGTTTATTAAGATTAGAATTAATAATTTTAAGATTATTTTGTATATTTTCTGTATTTTTATCAATTGAATTAAATGATATATATATGTTAATAGTTTTACTACATTTAGTGTTTGTGAAGGAGTTGTGGGATTGTCAAGATTAATCAATTTGATTCGATCACATGGTAATGATCAGCTATTATCAATATCTTTAAAAACATGTTAAAATTAATTTTATTTTCATTATTTTTAACCCCTTTATTATTTAACATGTGATTATTAAGAAACATATTAATTCTTTTAATATTATTTATCATTTTATTCTTCAGAAAAGATTTAATCATATTAAGATATAACATATATATAGATAATATTTCATATAGACTAATTATTCTTACAGTTTGAATTACCTTCTTAATAATTAATTCTAGTCCTTTATATAAATATAATAATATAAATTTATTTTTATTTATAGTGTTATTATTAATAACATTATTAATTTTGTCATTTTGTTCATACAACATTATAATATTTTATATCTTTTTTGAAACTAGTTTAATCCCTACTATAATTATTATTATAGGATGGGGGTATCAACCTGAACGAGTAAATGCTTGATATTACTTGTTGTTTTATACTTTATTTGCATCTTTTCCCATATTAGTTTCAATTATATATATATATATATATATATATATATATATATAAATAATGTAACTAACATTATAATGTTACAGAGATCCAATAGTAAATTTATTTATTTAGGAATAACGTTAGCGTTTATAATTAAAGTTCCATTATTTATATTTCATTTTTGATTAACAAAAGCTCATGTTGAAGCACCTGTTTCTGGTTCTATAATTTTGGCTGGAATTCTTTTAAAATTAGGAACTTATGGTCTGATTCGTGTTATATATATTATACGAATAATATTTACTAATTATAGATTTATTTGGATTTCTATTTCATTAATAGGAGGAATCATAATTAGATTATCTTGTATAATGCAAATTGATATAAAATCTATAATTCCATATTCTTCTGTACCTCATATAAGATTAGTTATTGGAGGGATTATGACAATAAATATATGAGGTATAGTCGGGGCATATTTTATAATAATTGGACACGGTTTATGCTCATCTGCTTTATTTTGCTTGGCAAATATTTCTTATGAACGTTCAGGGAGACGTAGAATCTTAATTAATAAGGGAATATTAAGATTTATGCCTTCAATAACTCTCATATGATTTTTAATATCTGCTAGAAATATTTCATGTCCCCCAACAATTAGTCTAGCAGGAGAAATTATAATTTTAAACAGATTAATGTCTTGAAATTCATTATGTATAATTTTCTTGTCGTTTTCTTCATTTTTATCATCTTGCTATAGTTTATATTTATATTCTCATACTCAACATGGAATAATTTTCTCGGGCTGTTACTCCTTTAATTCTGGAAATGTACGTGAATTTTTCTTAATTATAATACATTGAATTCCCTTAAATTTAATTATTTTGAAATTGACATTGTTAATATAATCAATTAGTTTAAAATAAAACATTAAATTGTGGATTTAAAAATATAAATTTATAGTGGATCATTACTAAAAATAAACTTAATATATATATTTTCTTAATTTTATTGATTATAAGATTAATAATATTAATTTTATCAATAAATATAATTATTTTTGATTGCGCAATTATAATAGAATGAATAATTATTACAGTCAATTCATGTAATATTTATATAACATTAATTTATGATTTTATATCGATTTTATTTCTTTCAACCGTTATATTTATTTCATCAATAGTTATATTATACAGAGGTGTATATATAATAAATGATAAAAATATTAATCGATTTGTCTATATTATTATAATATTTGTGCTATCAATAATATTATTAATTATATACCTAATATAGTAAGTATTCTCATTGGATGAGATGGACTAGGGTTAGTGTCATACTGTTTAGTTATTTATTATCAAAATTTAAATTCTAGAAATGCTGGAATATTAACGGCACTAATAAATCGAATTGAGATGTTATAATCCTTTTATTAATCGCATGAATAATAAATTTTGGGTTTGAAATTTTATATCTTTTATGAATAAAATAATAACAAGTCCAATAATTACTTTAACTATTATTGCAGGATTTACAAAAAGAGCTCAAATTCCATTTTCTTCATGACTTCCAGCAGCTATGGCTGCTCCAACTCCAGTATCGGCCCTTGTCCACTCATCAACGTTAGTTACTGCAGGGGTATATTTAATCATTCGATTCAGAAATTTAATTATATCATTTAATTTAATCCAAATATTTTTAATGTTATCAGTATTAACAATAATTATATCGGGACTAGCTGCAAATTTTGAATTTGACTTAACCTTAAGACAATTAGGAATTATAATATCAATTTTAATATTTGGTTATCCAATATTATCTTTTTTTCATCTTATTATTCATGCTTTATTTAAGGCATCGCTTTTTTTATGTGCTGGGGTATTGATTCATAGATTAATAAATAATCAAGATATTCGTATAATGGGCTGTATAAGTTATAGCATACCAATAACTAGAACGTTCATAAATATTGCTAACTTATCATTATGTGGAGTGCCCTTTATGAGAGGTTTTTATTCAAAAGATTTAATTATAGAAATAATATGCTCCAGAAATATTAATTCATTAATTTTATTATTAATGTATATTGGAATTGGGTTAACATCTTTTTATTCTGCTTGATTAACATATTTTTCAATAAATATAAATTTCAGTTATTATAATTTTAGTTCACAAAGCGAATTATTTAATAATATATTAAAAAGAATTATGATTTTATCTATTTATTCAATTTTGTCAGGGTCCATATTTAGATGAATCATGTTTAACAATCCCACAAGAATTATCCTTCCCATTGAAGGAAAGATAATAGCAATGACCCTATCATTCTTAGGATTGTTAATTGGATATGAAATATATATGTTTTCATCTACAGTAAAGAAATTTACAAGATCAACCTTTCACACTCAATTTTTTATTTTAAAAAACTCATTTATATTTCAAAAATCAATTGATTTGGGATGAGGAGAGAAAATCGGACCTCAAGGTACGATTGAATTAATAAAATTAATCATAATATTTAATATTAGCATAAGAAAAAATAATTTCAAAATTCAGATAATAACATTTATTGCTTGATTTTTAATTATTTTATATTTAAATAGCTTAAGCGTTAGAGCATAATATTGAAGATATACAAGGTAATAAATATTTTTAAATATTTATAAGGTTTTTCCTCTCTTTTCAATGAAAATGAAATGTTTTATAAACTTTATAAATAAGGAAAAAACGGAGTTTAACCGCTTTAAAAGCTAGTTAGCAGCTAGGAATTGATTCCTTAATTTTTCCTATTCAATTAACATTAATTTCATTTTTATTTATTTGAGTCCGAGGTAAACTGCCTCGTTATCGTTATGACAGGTTAATATATTTAGCATGAAAATCATATTTACCAGTAAGTTTAAATCTATTGATTTTTTTTCATGATTAAATCTATTATTTAATTAATTAAAAATTGCCCTAATAATAAGTTAATAGAATTAATTTTTTCTTTTCTCTACTTTCAAAATAAATGCTTTATTTATAAGCTAATTAATTTATCTCAAAAAGATTTAATTGCTGGGTCTAAAACAAAATATATAAAATAAATTGTTGTTAAAATTATTCCGATCTTAATATATGGATATTCAACAGGACAAGCCCCGATCCAAGTTAATAAAATTAGAATAATGAATAAGTATCAAAATAAAATTTGATTAATGGGATAATTTAATAGTCCTATAAATTTTGAATTGTTTATGAAGGGAACAAAAATTAAAATTAAAATTGATATAAATAATGCAATTACTCCTCCTAATTTATTAGGAATAGATCGTAGAATTGCATATGCAAATAAAAAGTATCATTCTGGTTGAATATGTTTTGGGGTAACTAATGGATTTGCCGGAGTAAAATTATCAGGATCACTTAATTTATACGGTTCAAGTATAATATAGCAGAAAAAAATAACTAAAATTAGTAAGAATCCTAGCATATCTTTAATGGAAAAATAAGGATGAAATGGAATTTTATCATTATTTGAATTAATCCCTAATGGATTATTTGATCCTATGACATGCAAGGAAATAAGATGTACAATTGTTAATGCTAAAACAACAAATGGTATAATAAAATGAAAAGAATAAAATCGAGTTAATGTTGCATTATCAACAGCAAATCCTCCCCAAATTCAATTCACTAAGGTCGTTCCAAGATATGGAATTGCGGAACAATAAATTTGTAATAACTGTTGCCCCCCAAAATGATATTTGGCCTCATGGAAGAACATAGCCTAAAAAAGCAGTAGCCATTAAAATTAATAAAATGATTACTCCTACAACTCAAGTTTCAAAATTTTTATATGAACCGTAACATAATCCTCGTCCAACACGTACATAAACACAAATAAAAAATAATGAAGCTCCACTTGCGTGTGAAATTCGTAACATCCATCCATAATTAATATCACGACAAATGTGTCTTAATCTATTAAATGCACTTGTCACATCCGCATTATAATGCATTGACAAAAATAATCCAGTTAAAATTTGAATAACTAAACATATTCCCAACAACGATCCATAATTTCATCAATATGATAAATTTGTGGCCGCTGGTAAATCAATTAGTGAATTATTTATTATTTTAATTAATGGGTGTGTGCGTCGAGTGATATTTAGCATTTGTTAAAATTTTCTTCGTAAAGGAGACAATTTAATTCTGACAATATTCACAACAACAATCAATGTGAATAAAAGATAAATAACTATCATGATAGTTATTATTCCTGACGGAAATATGTATAATTTTTTAATTATGAATCCATCGAATAGATTATTTACCTATTAACACTTATCTAGATTTTTTAATTTATTGACACTATCCATCTTATATTTAATAATATTTATAGCTATAATCAAAATTCAAATAATCATGTTTGATATTAATAACTTTATTGAAAAATAAAATTTTTCATTTGAGGCAATTCTTGATATATATATAAATAAAATTAGCATTCCTCCAATAAAAATAAGAAATAAGATATAAGAAAAAAAATATGAATTTATGTAAAATATACTAATAATTCTAGCAAGCATTGTTTGTATTAATAAAATAGATCCCATTGATAATGGGTGCTTCGTAAAAATAAAATTTATTGATAATAAAATTGTAGTTGATATTATAATCTTCATACAGAAGATAATTTAATGAAAATGCAAGCTTTGGGTGCTTGAAATGACTTTTTACTCTCTTCTGAAGTTTTTAAATTATTAATTTATCTTAGATTTACAAGATCTAAATTTTTTGTTAACTATTAAAACAAATGAATCTATCACTACCTTTATTATATTTAATTATATTTATATCGGGCATTAACTCCTTATGCTTAAATCGAAAACATATTATAATGAGTTTATTAAGATTAGAATTAATAATTTTAAGATTATTTTGTATATTTTCTGTATTTTTATCAATTGAATTAAATGATATATATATATGTTAATAGTTTTACTAACATTTAGTGTTTGTGAAGGAGTTGTGGGATTGTCAAGATTAATCAATTTGATTCGATCACATGGTAATGATCAGCTATTATCAATATCTTTAAAAACATGTTAAAATTAATTTTATTTTCATTATTTTTATCCCCTTTATTATTTAACATGTGATTATTAAGAAACATATTAATTCTTTTAATATTATTTATCATTTTATTCTTCAGAAAAGATTTAATCATATTAAGATATAACATATATATAGATAATATTTCATATAGACTAATTATTCTTACAGTTTGAATTACCTTCTTAATAATTAATTCTAGTCCTTTATATAAATATAATAATATAAATTTATTTTTATTTATAGTGTTATTATTAATAACATTATTAATTTTGTCATTTTGTTCATACAACATTATAATATTTTATATCTTTTTTGAAACTAGTTTAATCCCTACTATAATTATTATTATAGGATGGGGGTACCAACCTGAACGAGTAAATGCTAGATATTACTTGTTGTTTTATACTTTATTTGCATCTTTTCCCATATTGTAACATCACAAGATGTTACCTAACCTAAGTGTATGTTATCAGATTTTATAAGGACAAAACAACCATGTAAATAGGAATATAATAGAAAAAATAACCAAGAAAGGAGAAACCAAGAAAGAAGAATGAAGAAGAAGTGCCACATGAAACAGTAACCCAAAGGCTGCTTGACACTACAACTAGACTAAGACTGAGAAGAACTTATGGACAGAGTAAATTTACATTCAGCTGTCAATCCAGTCAGTAGTTGATGTAAACCGAATGTTATATGTAAATAAAAAATGAATTAATAAGCAGTTAAATACTGTGAAAGCAGAATTAGCATTTTGCTGATAATAGATTTGACAATGACTAGTAAATTATGAATGCCAAAACTAAAATTAACAATAGCTACATAGTGAGAACAAAGATGTATTTCAGCATCAAATATACTTGTGAGAAAAGAGAACTATTTATAAGAGAGAATCTTATACAAATAAGAGACCTCCAAAAATTACCGAATTGAGGACCAATAAGTGTTATTAAGGCAAAATTCCGATATAGGCGATATGCCTTAACAACGCTCAGACCAAACATTTGTCAGTAAATTGACTATGGAGAATTAACATAAGTGTAAATTAAAATACACCGAACAATGGTTATGCCCTGACATAACAAAAGACATTATTAAAACAATAGGTCTAATCATAATTTTAATTGTTAAACAGTAGATTAGAACGAGTTAGCATAAAACGAAATGTCATAGTAAGTAGGATCATTCGTTACAATGTATAGAGTTTAGGTGTACACATAATGTTCAATAAAGATGTCAGTACAGCATTAATGGTGTTCCCACTTAAACATTTGAATAATAAAATGATATGTGAACACAAACAATATTAACCAAAAGTGTAAAATCGGCGACTTAGAAAAAGCAGACGACAGTGAAAGTGATGTACCCGAACATTGGTTTTATAACAATGTCGGTCAAAGTGAAAGTAATTCGATATCGAGTGATATCAAATTAAAGAAGAAAAAACGATCTTTAATTTGATAATGATATCAACACAATCGCAACTGTATTTAGTGCGGGAGAGATGTTAGCATCATTCTAAAAATGTGCATCAGAAAACTGTTTATGAATAATAACAAAAATGACAGCTAGCTGCCACCTCTGCATTTGACGGTTAGAAAAAGCCGTTATCAACTGCCAAAAAGTGGTACGTCATACCGACACACCTGCCAGCGGCAATCAGAAAATTAGTTAGTAATTAACATTTTTGCCTAAGACCGATCAAAGAAGGGAGTATATAAAGACGAAACAGCGAATTTTGAGGCAGACTCTTACTGACCAGCATGTAGTACAGACGTGTGCCTGCCATCTCTACATTTTTAATAACTCTTAGCGTCATCTGCATATTACATTGAAACAAATAGTCCAACACCAAGAAACGACTACTTCAAGTTAATCTACAGCAAACAACAGTGATTAAGTGCAGTATCATTTTAATTTTGTGCGGGAATAACGAACAGAAAATAATTTATTGTTATTATTCACGATCCATTTTAATCAGAAGAGGATCGCATTATTCTGTTCTTGTGCGAGTTTAGTGCCGAAACCCAGTAATCATTATAATCCGATTACTGAAGTGATTAATAAGTTTTAATTAAATAATTAAAACTCAGAAGGTAACAGTGCAATCATTACTAATTTTTACCTGAGCGCCATAACCTGTACTTTTTCAACACTAGCCTGTACTGACGCAAAACACGAAAACATTTTAAGATTACACCACGTCTCTATTTATTATACGAATTTGTTATTATAAATTAAGCTATATGTTAGTTGTAAGGGTTCTCACTTGATAAATATTGTCATTAAAAAAGCAAGCGTTGATGAAACGCGCGATCTTTCAACAGATCATTTTTAATTTTGTTTACTTTACGAAAGTAACCTAAAAACTTGGTTGATCAATTGTATATCAAAAAGATTGTTGGATATTGTGTAGGCATAATTGTTTTCTTTCGTGTCTCAAAGAATTCACTACTGAGATTTTCATAATTTTAATGTTAAAATAAATAACATCTGGACTTAGCCAGATTTATAATTCATGTTCTGAGCAAGCCGTATAAGGCATATAATAACTGACTTTTAATTGTACAACTTTGTATGTTTGCATTATATTTGTTTTTGAATTCTCTATGAGGGTGTAAATAAACCCATTATTAACAGCATCACCTGATTTTGATTTATTTCTATAGGATAATTAAATATTTTCTTTTAACAAACTTAAACAACCTTCTGTTGTAAATATCACTATAATATTGACGACTCGGAACACAAAGTTTTTTATAAGCAAA
This sequence comes from Magicicada septendecula, assembly GCA_034769895.1. Lineage (NCBI taxonomy): Eukaryota > Metazoa > Arthropoda > Insecta > Hemiptera > Cicadidae > Magicicada > Magicicada septendecula. The sequence continues at coordinate 295,700,594 of CM068373.1, read as the reverse complement.
AACGTAAAGTTTTACCTTACAGCCTAAACCGGCTTTCACCTATAGAAGGCTTCATCAGACGTAAAAGTATATTTTTGTTTATGATATTGTCCAGACATTACGAGACGTGACATACTCAGACTACCTGCAATCTGGAGAAGAAGTTTTACTACCAGTTTCAACCAGACGAGAACTATTATCAAGCAACCAACTGCTATACTTCACGTTTTAACTTAAGCTAATTTAGCATTTAATTATAATCAACTTCACTATTGTATTTATTTAATATAAGGGAATTCTTTTTAAACAAGTATAATTAAACCATTGTAAACACACTGTGAGTAACTTTGAATGTTTCATTTTAAATTACTTTACTACTTTAGTAACCTTCAATTAGAAACAACTATTCCAAACATTGAGTTACCTCAAAAGAATACTTCACACATAATTGAACTTTGTTTTAACGAGACTTTTAATATTTTAACCACGAATATAAGTTTAAATAACGACACTTTTATTTTATTACAAGTTAACGTGAACTCCGTATTCGGTAGATTTATTTACAGCATAAAACATAAAAGTAAACACACCGAATTTCGTGTTATTATAAATTGGCGCACCAACTAGTGTGGCTTAAAAAATATTAAATAAATATATTTTTTATATTTTATATCAGCCCGGTAGACACGACAAAATTAACATGCCGCACACCCACCAATACGATACAAGATATAAGGACAGTAGGGTAGGAGAAATGCAACGGGATGTAGATACATACGAAGAGCAACCCACAGACGAGATGGAAGTTATTACAATCAATAATATCGAAACTAGTACCGACGAAATACCTCATGTAGAACCAGAGATGGAAATAATAGTCAGCGACCAACCGAACAAAACAACAGAAGGGATGAGGATGGAGAGTATGATGATGAGAATGATGGAACAGATGACGAAAAATAATGACTCTATGAATAAAAATATGGAAACATTAAAAGAAGATGGTAGGAAATCCCGGGAAGAAAATCAAAGGAATATCGAGGTATTAAATAGAAATATAGAGTCAATAAGGGAGGACCATCGGGAGTTAAATAGAAATATGGAATCACTGAGTAAAAATATGGAATCGCTGAAGGAGGACCTAAATAAAAGGATTGACAATACTCATAAGTCTATGGACGCGCTGAACAGTAAAATCGACGATAACTGTCAGGCCATCAGAGAAGAATTGAACACCGCATTAATGAAAATTAGCCAAAAAATGGATGACATGAATAACCGGAAGTGGAGAGAAGAACGGAAGGTATCCGAAGACAAAAACATAGAACAAATGAGTCCAGAGTCTGAGAATAGTGAAGAAGGAAAGGACGACAACGACTCAGAGATAGAAGAAGTACCAAATGATGAAGCCATGGAAGAATTAAGTATACAATTCAAAGACACTGATAAACAAACTGAGAACAAAGAAGACTCGAAAGCATTGGTGCCTGAGGATACACACCATAGGAATGAAGAGAACATTCAGCATAAAGAAGCTATCATTAAAAATGTAAAAAACAAGATAATTAAGAAAACAGGAGAGAAAGAGGCAAAGATAAAAGGAATAATACGCTCTAAGAAAACAAGGATTACAAAGGAAATATTAGAGATGACTAGGAGTGGCTTAATTAACTTCGTGGACAACCCAAGTATTCGTCATAGAGCAAGGACCAACGGTAAGAAGTATAAACCAGACTTCATAAAAATATTAAAAATAAATCACCATAAAACCGTGGGTAAAAAATTAAATAAGAATCCAATTAAATTAAATATACCGACAAATAAAATACACCAAACAAAATCAATTGACTCCTTAATGAATAACCAACCATTAAAATATTTAATTGATAACCCAGATGACAGAACGATTAAGACAATGTTACATGCCAGTGACTATGTTATGACGGAGAAGGTCATAAACAATGGGGTATTCAAAGCAAATACTCCTAGAAGAAAGAGGCTTCACAGGGAGAAGGAAAATGATCAAGAACGACTGGACCAGCTTATTGAAAGATACGCCCAAAGGATAAGGGAAATGCGGAAGAAGAGAGACCAAGCGATGGAAGAATCCAACCAGGAAATGAACAAAGGTCAACCCGGATTAGAAGAAGTGCCAGACACCAATAATAGCCCAGGCCCAGGGTACAATGAACACAGGAATACCAAAGATGATGGGAAGAAGAAGACGAGAAAACGGGAAGCCGAGGACTATCCGGTAGCCGCAAAGTGGAAAAACCGTCTGATAGGAATACTATCAGAACCGTCCAAAACTACTAATACTAAACATATGTAAGGTTTCCCCAATCATAGACCCAATAGAGTGGAAGAGCACAAATAACCCCATGAATATCGACTATTAAAAAAAATAATAATTAATATTCAGAAAGGATAATATGTAGTAGTAAGCAACATTTTTTCACCCGAACGTTTGGGGTATAAAAGAAAAAATATATATATTTAAAAAAAAAAAAAAAAAAACCATTACTATACACAAAATCATTTGTTGTTAAGCTACAAAATATTGAAGGTAACTAATTGACCATAACTAATCAATTTGCCTTATCAAGTTACAAAAGTGTGTAGAATTAAAATAAGCCAAACTATTTGTTACTGGTGATAAAGAACCAGATCTAGCACACCAAAGGATAGAAAATTATGTAATGTCAATCAAATGATTTAATAAGAAAAAGACATCTATTATATCACAAAGAGCCAGTAGTGGCATGTAAATACAATTACTATACTATACTTAGAGAAAAATGTGTATCCAAATGAATATTCTATGTCACTTAATGTTTATGAAATGATTATTGTGTACCTCTCATAAAGCTCAAATATCATATAAAATCGTCCAGAATAAAGGTTCACCCAACTAACCTTTGAAGGAGTAGAGGGGCAGTATAACAAAGTGTGTAAAATAAAAGAAGGACATTATTATGGAATGTAAGGAAAGGAAAAAAAAAAAAAATATTTGTAAAACAAACCATGTAAACCCCAAGAATGTCTATGAAATTAGACATTAGTATGTTATTATATTGTCAAATGAAATTGTAATTATAGAATATTGTATAGTATATAAATCATCCAGAATAAGTGAAAACCACCATCACTTGAAGGAGTAGAGAAGAAAAATAACAAAGAGTGTTAATTGTAAGAATAACTATTGTTATGATGGAATGAAAGGAAAGAAAAATGTTTGTCAATTATTAAATATTGTACATCAACAGAATATGTCAGAGAACATCAAACAAAAAACAAAAAAACAAAAAAAAACAAAAAAAAACCATTTAGTATACCAACAATGTAAGCCCTGATAATTCAGGATGAATATAACTTGTTAAGAAAGATTTAATGAACTATTGTGAAAGCAAAAATATTGTAGACTCTAGATAGAGCAAACCAAATGCATAAGTACTATAAGCATCAAAATAAGTGTATAATCTTAAGAATATGTAAGCGAACCAAGCAAATGGTCAACTAGTACATAAGTAACTATATAGCTGATAAAAGCATAGCTAAAAATATCAAGTCCAAAAGAAATAATTACCTGTAAGAAAGAAAGTATGTTAGCAAGTATAAAGATGGAAATGTGATCTAAATGAAAACCTCTGATACCTTGAATATTATAGTGAATATATTATGTTATTGAATATGAATGTTACGTGATATTTTTTTGAGTTGTGATAGTGCAACTATTGCCAGGTGCAATGTTTATTTTTTTTCTCAGACAGAGAAGAGTAATGCCTCTGAATCTGAGAATGTGTAGTGAGGAACGGCAGAGGATGTTAGCCATAGTGAGCCACCCTGATTCCGAAACCTCTACAACAGTTAGGGAATTATATTGTATTAATGTATCAAGGAATATTATGAATGAATCTGTGAGGTATGAATTATAATAACCATTAAGATAATCACGAATGTAAAGATATGTGATAAGAAAGTAGAATGTGAATAAGACAGGAAATTGTTAACTTAAAAAACGAGATCTATTGTAGTTAAATGACTTAGAGAGTAAGCAACTTGAAAATACTAGTAAATTAAGAATTGTACCACTAGATAAAAATCAAGCTAGAGTAACACACCAATAGTATGTTTAAAAAATCAAAGAGTACAAGAAAAAAAACTATAAGAGTATACTAAGAAACTGACATGAATTGATAATTGTACAAAAAATAAATTTTTCTCAAATGATCAATTTTAAAGAGGGTGTATATGTAACATCACAAGATGTTACCTAACCTAAGTGTATTGTATCAGATTTTATAAGGACAAAACAACCATGTAAATAGGAATATAATAGTAAAAAATAACCAAGAAAGGAGAAACCAAGAAAGAAGAATGACGCAGAAGTGCCACATGAAACAGTAACCCAAAGGCTGTTTGACACTACAACTAGACTAAGACTGAGACGAACTGATGGACAGAGTAAATTTACATTCAGCTGTCAATCCAGTCAGTAGTTGATGTAAACCGAATGTTATATGTAAATAAAAAATGAATTAATAAGCAGTTAAATACTGTGAAAGCAGAATTAGCATTTTGCTGATAATAGATTTGACAATGACTAGTAAATTATGAATGCCAAAACTAAAATTAACAATGGCTACATAGTGAGAACAAAGATGTATTTCAGCATCAAATATACTTGTGAGAAAAGAGAACTATTTATAAGAGAGAATCTTATACAAATAAGAGACCTCCAAAAATTACCGAATTGAGGACCAATAAGTGTTATTAAGGCAAAATTCCGATATAGGCGATATGCCTTAACAACGCTCAGACCAAACATTTGTCAGTAAATTGACTATGGAGAATTAACATAAGTGTAAATTAAAATACACCGAACAATGGTTATGCCCTGACATAACAAAAGACATTATTAAAACAATAGGTCTAATCATAATTTTAATTGTTAAACAGTAGATTAGAACGAGTTAGCATAAAACGAAATGTCATAGTAAGTAGGATCATTCGTTACAATGTATAGAGTTTAGGTGTACACATAATGTTCAATAAAGATGTCAGTACAGCATTAATGGTGTTCCCACATAAACATTTGAATAATAAAATGATATGTGAACACAAACAATATTAACCAAAAGTGTAAAATCGGCGACTTAGAAAAAGCAGACGACAGTGAAAGTGATGTACCCGAACATTGGTTTTATAACAATGTCGGTCAAAGTGAAAGTAATTCGATATCGAGTGATATCAAATTAAAGAAGAAAAAACGATCTTTAATTTGATAATGATATCAACACAATCACAACTGTATTTAGTGCGGGAGAGATGTTAGCATCATTCTAAAAATGTGCATCAGAAAACTGTTTATGAATAATAACAAAAATGACAGCTAGCTGCCACCTCTGCATTTGACGGTTAGAAAAAGCCGTTATCAACTGCCAAAAAGTGGTACGTCATACCGACACACCTGCCAGCGCCAATCAGAAAATTAGTTAGTAATTAACATTTTTGCCTAAGACCGATCAAAGAAGGGAGTATATAAAGACGAAACAGCGAATTTTGAGGCAGACCCTTACTGACCAGCATGTAGTACAGACGTGTGCCTGCCATCTCTACATTTTTAATAACTCTTAGCGTCATCTGCATATTACATTGAAACAAATAGTCCAACACCAAGAAACGACTACTTCAAGTTAATCTACAGCAAACAACAGTGATTAAGTGCAGTGTCATTTTAATTTTGTGCGGGAATAACGAACAGAAAATAATTTATTGTTATTATTCACGATCCATTTTAATCAGAAGAGGATCGCATTATTCTGTTCTTGTGCGAGTTTAGTGCCGAAACCCAGTAATCATTATAATCTGATTACTGAAGTGATTAATAAGTTTTAATTAAATAATTAAAACTCAGAAGGTAACAGAGCAATCATTACTAATTTTTACCTGAGCGCCATAACCTGTACTTTTTCAACACTAGCCTGTACTGACGCAAAACACGAAAACATTTTAAGATTACACCACGTCTCTATTTATTATACGAATTTGTTATTATAAATTAAGCTATATGTTAGTTGTAAGGGTTCTCACTTGATAAATATTGTCATTAAAAAAGCAAGCGTTGATGAAACGCGCGATCTTTCAACAGATCATTTTTAATTTTGTTTACTTTACGAAAGTAACCTAAAAACTTGGTTGATCAATTGTATATCAAAAAGATTGTTGGATATTGTGTAGGCATAATTGTTTTCTTTCGTGTCTCAAAGAATTCACTACTGAGATTTTCATAATTTTAATGTTAAAAATAAATAACATCTGGACTTAGCCAGATTTATAATTCATGTTCTGAGCAAGCCGTATAAGGCATATAATAACTGACTTTTAATTGTACAACTTTGTATGTTTGCATTATATTTGTTTTTGAATTCTCTATGAGGGTGTAAATAAACCCATTATTAACAGCATCACCTGATTTTGATTTATTTATATAGGATAATTAAATATTTTCTTTTAACAAACTTAAACAACCTTCTGTTGTGTTTAACATATTGGAATAGCATTGCCAAAAGGTGACACACAATTATATTAAATCTTCTAATCATTCAGTAAATCTATGTGTGGGTTTTACACGGGATTTTCCCTGAATAAATCCGTGTGGCACCCACTAATTAATAAACAAGGTAATCTAACCTTGCACCAAAGTGAGTTGGTGTTTGTAAACTGAGTTGACAGTTTAGTGAACTTCTAGTAAACACGATCAGGTACGTAAAAGTATATTTTTGTTTATGATATTGTCCAGACATTACGAGACGTGACATACTCACACTACCTGCAATCTGGAGAAGAAGTTTTACTACCAGTTTCAACCAGACGAGAACTATTATCAAGCAACCAACTGCTATACTTCACGTTTTAACTTAAGCTAATTTAGCATTTAATTATAATCAACTTCACTATTGTATTTATTTAATATAAGGGAATTCTTTTTAAACAAGTATAATTAAACCATTGTAAACACACTGTGAGTAACTTTGAATGCTTCATTTTAAATTACTTTACTACTTTAGTAACCTTCAATTAGAAACAACTATTCCAAACATTGAGTTACCTCAAAAGAATACTTCACACATAATTGAACTTTGTTTTAACGAGACTTTTAATATTTTAACCACGAATATAAGTTTAAATAACGACACTTTTATTTTATTACAAGTTAACGTGAACTCCGTATTCGGTAGATTTATTTACAGCATAAAACATAAAAGTAAACACACCGAATTTCGTGTTATTATAAATTGGCGCACCAACTAGTGTGGCTTAAAAAATATTAAATAAATATATTTTTTATATTTTATATCAGCCCGGTAGACACGAAAAAATTAACATGCCGCACACCCACCAATACGATACAAGATATAAGGACAGTAGGGTAGGAGAAATGCAACGGGATGTAGATACATACGAAGAGCAACCCACAGACGAGATGGAAGTTATTACAATCAATAATATCGAAACTAGGACCGACAAAATACCTCATGTAGAACCAGAGATGGAAATAATAGTCAGCCACCAACCGAACAAAACAACAGAAGGGATGAGGATGGAGAGTATGATGATGAGAATGATGGAACAGATGACGAAAAATAATGACTCGATGAATAAAAATATGGAAACATTAAAAGAAGATGGTAGGAAATCCCGGGAAGAAAATCAAAGGAATATCGAGGTATTAAATAGAAATATAGAGTCAATAAGGGAGGACCATCGGGAGTTAAATAGAAATATGGAATCACTGAGTAAAAATATGGAATCGCTGAAGGAGGACCTAAATAAAAGGATTGACAATACTCATAAGTCTATGGACGCGCTGAACAGTAAAATCGACGATAACTGTCAGGCCATCAGAGAAGAATTGAACACCGCATTAATGAAAATTATCCAAAAAATGGATGACATGAATAACCGGAAGTGGAGATAAGAACGGAAGGTATCCGAAGACAAAAACATAGAACAAATGAGTCCAGAGTCTGAGAATAGTGAAGAAGGAAAGGACGACAACGACTCAGAGATAGAAGAAGTACCAAATGATGAAGCCATGGAAGAATTAAGTATACAATTCAAAGACACTGATAAACAAACTGAGAACAAAGAAGACTCGAAAGCATTGGTGCCTGAGGATACACACCATAGGAATGAAGAGAACATTCAGCATAAAGAAGCTATCATTAAAAATGTAAAAAACAAGATAATTAAGAAAACAGGAGAGAAAGAGGCAAAGATAAAAGGAATAATACGCTCTAAGAAAACAAGGATTACAAAGGAAATATTAGAGATGACTAGGAGTGGCTTAATTAACTTCGTGGACAACCCAAGTATTCGTCATAGAGCAAGGACCAACGGTAAGAAGTATAAACCAGACTTCATAAAAATATTAAAAATAAATCACCATAAAACCGTGGGTAAAAAATTAAATAAGAATCCAATTAAATTAAATATACCGACAAATAAAATACACCAAACAAAATCAATTGACTCCTTAATGAATAACCAACCATTAAAATATTTAATTGATAACCCAGATGACAGAACGATTAAGACAATGTTACATGCCAGTGACTATGTTATGACGGAGAAGGTCATAAACAATGGGGTATTCAAAGCAAATACTCCTAGAAGAAAGAGGCTTCACAGGGAGAAGGAAAATGATCAAGAACGACTGGACCAGCTTATTGAAAGATACGCCCAAAGGATAAGGGAAATGCGGAAGAAGAGAGACCAAGCGATGGAAGAATCCAACCAGGAAATGAACAAAGGTCAACCCGGATTAGAAGAAGTGCCAGACACCAATAATAGCCCAGGCCCAGGGTACAATGAACACAGGAATACCAAAGATGATGGGAAGAAGAAGACGAGAAAACGGGAAGCCGAGGACTATCCGGTAGCCGCAAAGTGGAAAAACCGTCTGATAGGAATACTATCAGAACCGTCCAAAACTACTAATACTAAACATATGTAAGGTTTCCCCAATCATAGACCCAATAGAGTGGAAGAGCACAAATAACCCCATGAATATCGACTATTAAAAAAAATAATAATTAATATTAAGAAAGGATAATATGTAGTAGTAAGCAACATTTTTTCACCCGAACGTTTGGGGTATAAAAGAAAAAATATATATATTTAAAAAAAAAAAAAAAACCATTACTATACACAAACTCATTTGTTGTTAAGCTACAAAATATTGAAGGTAACTAATTGACCATAACTAATCAATTTGCCTTATCAAGTTACAAAAGTGTGTAGAATTAAAATAAGCCAAACTATTTGTTACTGGTGATAAAGAACCAGATCTAGCACACCAAAGGATAGAAAATTATGTAATGTCAATCAAATGATTTAATAAGAAAAAGACATCTATTATATCACAAAGAGCCAGTAGTGGCATGTAAATACAATTACTATACTATACTTAGAGAAAAATGTGTATCCAAATGAATATTCTATGTCACTTAATGTTTATGAAATGATTATTGTGTACCTCTCATAAAGCTCAAATATCATATAAAATCGTCCAGAATAAAGGTTCACCCAACTAACCTTTGAAGGAGTAGAGGGGCAGTATAACAAAGTGTGTAAAATAAAAGAAGGACATTATTATGGAATGTAAGGAAAGGAAAAAAAAATATATATATTTGTAAAACAAACCATGTAAACCCCAAGAATGTCTATGAAATTAGACATTAGTATGTTATTATATTGTCAAATGAAATTGTAATTATAGAATATTGTATAGTATATAAATCATCCAGAATAAGTGAAAACCACCATCACTTGAAGGAGTGGAGAAGAAAAATAACAAAGAGTGTTAATTGTAAGAATAACTATTGTTATGATGGAATGAAAGGAAAGAAAAATGTTTGTCAATTATTAAATATTGTACATCAACAGAATATGTCAGAGAACATCAAACAAAAAACAAAAAAAAACCATTTAGTATACCAACAATGTAAGCCCTGATAATTCAGGATGAATATAACTTGTTAAGAAAGATTTAATGAACTATTGTGAAAGCAAAAATATTGTAGACTCTAGATAGAGCAAACCAAATGCATAAGTACTATAAGCATCAAAATAAGTGTATAATCTTAAGAATATGTAAGCGAACCAAGCAAATGGTCAACTAGTACATAAGTAACTATATAGCTGATAAAAGCATAGCTAAAAATATCAAGTCCAAAAGAAATAATTACCTGTAAGAAAGAAAGTATGTTAGCAAGTATAAAGATGGAAATGTGATCTAAATGAAAACCTCTGATACCTTGAATATTATAGTGAATATATTATGTTATTGAATATGAATGTTACGTGATATTTTTTTGAGTTGTGATAGTGCAACTATTGCCAGGTGCAATGTTTATTTTTTTTCTCAGACAGAGAAGAGTAATGCCTCTGAATCTGAGAATGTGTAGTGAGGAACGGCAGAGGATGTTAGCCATAGTGAGCCACCCTGATTCCGAAACCTCTACAACAGTTAGGGAATTATATTGTATTAATGTATCAAGGAATATTATGAATGAATCTGTGAGGTATGAATTATAATAACCATTAAGATAATCACGAATGTAAAGATATGTGATAAGAAAGTAGAATGTGAATAAGACAGGAAATTGTTAACTTAAAAAACGAGATCTATTGTAGTTAAATGACTTAGAGAGTAAGCAACTTGAAAATACTAGTAAATTAAGAATTGTACCACTAGATAAAAATCAAGCTAGAGTAACACACCAATAGTATGTTTAAAAAATCAAAGAGTACAAGAAAAAAAACTATAAGAGTATACTAAGAAACTGACATGAATTGATAATTGTACAAAAAATAAATTTTTCTCAAATGATCAATTTTAAAGAGGGTGTATATGTAACATCACAAGATGTTACCTAACCTAAGTGTATTGTATCAGATTTTATAAGGACAAAACAACCATGTAAATAGGAATATAATAGTAAAAAATAACCAAGAAAGGAGAAACCAAGAAAGAAGAATGACGCAGAAGTGCCACATGAAACAGTAACCCAAAGGCTGTTTGACACTACAACTAGACTAAGACTGAGACGAACTGATGGACAGAGTAAATTTACATTCAGCTGTCAATCCAGTCAGTAGTTGATGTAAACCGAATGTTATATGTAAATAAAAAATGAATTAATAAGCAGTTAAATACTGTGAAAGCAGAATTAGCATTTTGCTGATAATAGATTTGACAATGACTAGTAAATTATGAATGCCAAAACTAAAATTAACAATGGCTACATAGTGAGAACAAAGATGTATTTCAGCATCAAATATACTTGTGAGAAAAGAGAACTATTTATAAGAGAGAATCTTATACAAATAAGAGACCTCCAAAAATTACCGAATTGAGGACCAATAAGTGTTATTAAGGCAAAATTCCGATATAGGCGATATGCCTTAACAACGCTCAGACCAAACATTTGTCAGTAAATTGACTATGGAGAATTAACATAAGTGTAAATTAAAATACACCGAACAATGGTTATGCCCTGACATAACAAAAGACATTATTAAAACAATAGGTCTAATCATAATTTTAATTGTTAAACAGTAGATTAGAACGAGTTAGCATAAAACGAAATGTCATAGTAAGTAGGATCATTCGTTACAATGTATAGAGTTTAGGTGTACACATAATGTTCAATAAAGATGTCAGTACAGCATTAATGGTGTTCCCACATAAACATTTGAATAATAAAATGATATGTGAACACAAACAATATTAACCAAAAGTGTAAAATCGGCGACTTAGAAAAAGCAGACGACAGTGAAAGTGATGTACCCGAACATTGGTTTTATAACAATGTCGGTCAAAGTGAAAGTAATTCGATATCGAGTGATATCAAATTAAAGAAGAAAAAACGATCTTTAATTTGATAATGATATCAACACAATCACAACTGTATTTAGTGCGGGAGAGATGTTAGCATCATTCTAAAAATGTGCATCAGAAAACTGTTTATGAATAATAACAAAAATGACAGCTAGCTGCCACCTCTGCATTTGACGGTTAGAAAAAGCCGTTATCAACTGCCAAAAAGTGGTACGTCATACCGACACACCTGCCAGCGCCAATCAGAAAATTAGTTAGTAATTAACATTTTTGCCTAAGACCGATCAAAGAAGGGAGTATATAAAGACGAAACAGCGAATTTTGAGGCAGACCCTTACTGACCAGCATGTAGTACAGACGTGTGCCTGCCATCTCTACATTTTTAATAACTCTTAGCGTCATCTGCATATTACATTGAAACAAATAGTCCAACACCAAGAAACGACTACTTCAAGTTAATCTACAGCAAACAACAGTGATTAAGTGCAGTGTCATTTTAATTTTGTGCGGGAATAACGAACAGAAAATAATTTATTGTTATTATTCACGATCCATTTTAATCAGAAGAGGATCGCATTATTCTGTTCTTGTGCGAGTTTAGTGCCGAAACCCAGTAATCATTATAATCTGATTACTGAAGTGATTAATAAGTTTTAATTAAATAATTAAAACTCAGAAGGTAACAGAGCAATCATTACTAATTTTTACCTGAGCGCCATAACCTGTACTTTTTCAACACTAGCCTGTACTGACGCAAAACACGAAAACATTTTAAGATTACACCACGTCTCTATTTATTATACGAATTTGTTATTATAAATTAAGCTATATGTTAGTTGTAAGGGTTCTCACTTGATAAATATTGTCATTAAAAAAGCAAGCGTTGATGAAACGCGCGATCTTTCAACAGATCATTTTTAATTTTGTTTACTTTACGAAAGTAACCTAAAAACTTGGTTGATCAATTGTATATCAAAAAGATTGTTGGATATTGTGTAGGCATAATTGTTTTCTTTCGTGTCTCAAAGAATTCACTACTGAGATTTTCATAATTTTAATGTTAAAAATAAATAACATCTGGACTTAGCCAGATTTATAATTCATGTTCTGAGCAAGCCGTATAAGGCATATAATAACTGACTTTTAATTGTACAACTTTGTATGTTTGCATTATATTTGTTTTTGAATTCTCTATGAGGGTGTAAATAAACCCATTATTAACAGCATCACCTGATTTTGATTTATTTATATAGGATAATTAAATATTTTCTTTTAACAAACTTAAACAACCTTCTGTTGTGTTTAACATATTGGAATAGCATTGCCAAAAGGTGACACACAATTATATTAAATCTTCTAATCATTCAGTAAATCTATGTGTGGGTTTTACACGGGATTTTCCCTGAATAAATCCGTGTGGCACCCACTAATTAATAAACAAGGTAATCTAACCTTGCACCAAAGTGAGTTGGTGTTTGTAAACTGAGTTGACAGTTTAGTGAACTTCTAGTAAACACGATCAGGTACGTAAAAGTATATTTTTGTTTATGATATTGTCCAGACATTACGAGACGTGACATACTCACACTACCTGCAATCTGGAGAAGAAGTTTTACTACCAGTTTCAACCAGACGAGAACTATTATCAAGCAACCAACTGCTATACTTCACGTTTTAACTTAAGCTAATTTAGCATTTAATTATAATCAACTTCACTATTGTATTTATTTAATATAAGGGAATTCTTTTTAAACAAGTATAATTAAACCATTGTAAACACACAGTGAGTAACTTTGAATGCTTCATTTTAAATTACTTTACTACTTTAGTAACCTTCAATTAGAAACAACTATTCCAAACATTGAGTTACCTCAAAAGAATACTTCACACATAATTGAACTTTGTTTTAACGAGACTTTTAATATTTTAACCACGAATATAAGTTTAAATAACGACACTTTTATTTTATTACAAGTTAACGTGAACTCCGTATTCGGTAGATTTATTTACAGCATAAAACATAAAAGTAAACACACCGAATTTCGTGTTATTATAAATTGGCGCACCAACTAGTGTGGCTTAAAAAATATTAAATAAATATATTTTTTATATTTTATATCAGCCCGGTAGACACGAAAAAATTAACATGCCGCACACCCACCAATACGATACAAGATATAAGGACAGTAGGGTAGGAGAAATGCAACGGGATGTAGATACATACGAAGAGCAACCCACAGACGAGATGGAAGTTATTACAATCAATAATATCGAAACTAGGACCGACAAAATACCTCATGTAGAACCAGAGATGGAAATAATAGTCAGCGACCAACCGAACAAAACAACAGAAGGGATGAGGATGGAGAGTATGATGATGAGAATGATGGAACAGATGACGAAAAATAATGACTCGATGAATAAAAATATGGAAACATTAAAAGAAGATGGTAGGAAATCCCGGGAAGAAAATCAAAGGAATATCGAGGTATTAAATAGAAATATAGAGTCAATAAGGGAGGACCATCGGGAGTTAAATAGAAATATGGAATCACTGAGTAAAAATATGGAATCGCTGAAGGAGGACCTAAATAAAAGGATTGACAATACTCATAAGTCTATGGACGCGCTGAACAGTAAAATCGACGATAACTGTCAGGCCATCAGAGAAGAATTGAACACCGCATTAATGAAAATTAGCCAAAAAATGGATGACATGAATAACCGGAAGTGGAGATAAGAACGGAAGGTATCCGAAGACAAAAACATAGAACAAATGAGTCCAGAGTCTGAGAATAGTGAAGAAGGAAAGGACGACAACGACTCAGAGATAGAAGAAGTACCAAATGATGAAGCCATGGAAGAATTAAGTATACAATTCAAAGACACTGATAAACAAACTGAGAACAAAGAAGACTCGAAAGCATTGGTGCCTGAGGATACACACCATAGGAATGAAGAGAACATTCAGCATAAAGAAGCTATCATTAAAAATGTAAAAAACAAGATAATTAAGAAAACAGGAGAGAAAGAGGCAAAGATAAAAGGAATAATACGCTCTAAGAAAACAAGGATTACAAAGGAAATATTAGAGATGACTAGGAGTGGCTTAATTAACTTCGTGGACAACCCAAGTATTCGTCATAGAGCAAGGACCAACGGTAAGAAGTATAAACCAGACTTCATAAAAATATTAAAAATAAATCACCATAAAACCGTGGGTAAAAAATTAAATAAGAATCCAATTAAATTAAATATACCGACAAATAAAATACACCAAACAAAATCAATTGACTCCTTAATGAATAACCAACCATTAAAATATTTAATTGATAACCCAGATGACAGAACGATTAAGACAATGTTACATGCCAGTGACTATGTTATGACGGAGAAGGTCATAAACAATGGGGTATTCAAAGCAAATACTCCTAGAAGAAAGAGGCTTCACAGGGAGAAGGAAAATGATCAAGAACGACTGGACCAGCTTATTGAAAGATACGCCCAAAGGATAAGGGAAATGCGGAAGAAGAGAGACCAAGCGATGGAAGAATCCAACCAGGAAATGAACAAAGGTCAACCCGGATTAGAAGAAGTGCCAGACACCAATAATAGCCCAGGCCCAGGGTACAATGAACACAGGAATACCAAAGATGATGGGAAGAAGAAGACGAGAAAACGGGAAGCCGAGGACTATCCGGTAGCCGCAAAGTGGAAAAACCGTCTGATAGGAATACTATCAGAACCGTCCAAAACTACTAATACTAAACATATGTAAGGTTTCCCCAATCATAGACCCAATAGAGTGGAAGAGCACAAATAACCCCATGAATATCGACTATTAAAAAAAATAATAATTAATATTAAGAAAGGATAATATGTAGTAGTAAGCAACATTTTTTCACCCGAACGTTTGGGGTATAAAAGAAAAAATATATATATTTAAAAAAAAAAAAAAAACCATTACTATACACAAACTCATTTGTTGTTAAGCTACAAAATATTGAAGGTAACTAATTGACCATAACTAATCAATTTGCCTTATCAAGTTACAAAAGTGTGTAGAATTAAAATAAGCCAAATTATTTGTTACTGGTGATAAAGAACCAGATCTAGCACACCAAAGGATAGAAAATTATGTAATGTCAATCAAATGATTTAATAAGAAAAAGACATCTATTATATCACAAAGAGCCAGTAGTGGCATGTAAATACAATTACTATACTATACTTAGAGAAAAATGTGTATCCAAATGAATATTCTATGTCACTTAATGTTTATGAAATGATTATTGTGTACCTCTCATAAAGCTCAAATATCATATAAAATCGTCCAGAATAAAGGTTCACCCAACTAACCTTTGAAGGAGTAGAGGGGCAGTATAACAAAGTGTGTAAAATAAAAGAAGGACATTATTATGGAATGTAAGGAAAGGAAAAAAAAATATATATATTTGTAAAACAAACCATGTAAACCCCAAGAATGTCTATGAAATTAGACATTAGTATGTTATTATATTGTCAAATGAAATTGTAATTATAGAATATTGTATAGTATATAAATCATCCAGAATAAGTGAAAACCACCATCACTTGAAGGAGTGGAGAAGAAAAATAACAAAGAGTGTTAATTGTAAGAATAACTATTGTTATGATGGAATGAAAGGAAAGAAAAATGTTTGTCAATTATTAAATATTGTACATCAACAGAATATGTCAGAGAACATCAAACAAAAAACAAAAAAAAACCATTTAGTATACCAACAATGTAAGCCCTGATAATTCAGGATGAATATAACTTGTTAAGAAAGATTTAATGAACTATTGTGAAAGCAAAAATATTGTAGACTCTAGATAGAGCAAACCAAATGCATAAGTACTATAAGCATCAAAATAAGTGTATAATCTTAAGAATATGTAAGCGAACCAAGCAAATGGTCAACTAGTACATAAGTAACTATATAGCTGATAAAAGCATAGCTAAAAATATCAAGTCCAAAAGAAATAATTACCTGTAAGAAAGAAAGTATGTTAGCAAGTATAAAGATGGAAATGTGATCTAAATGAAAACCTCTGATACCTTGAATATTATAGTGAATATATTATGTTATTGAATATGAATGTTACGTGATATTTTTTTGAGTTGTGATAGTGCAACTATTGCCAGGTGCAATGTTTATTTTTTTTCTCAGACAGAGAAGAGTAATGCCTCTGAATCTGAGAATGTGTAGTGAGGAACGGCAGAGGATGTTAGCCATAGTGAGCCACCCTGATTCCGAAACCTCTACAACAGTTAGGGAATTATATTGTATTAATGTATCAAGGAATATTATGAATGAATCTGTGAGGTATGAATTATAATAACCATTAAGATAATCACGAATGTAAAGATATGTGATAAGAAAGTAGAATGTGAATAAGACAGGAAATTGTTAACTTAAAAAACGAGATCTATTGTAGTTAAATGACTTAGAGAGTAAGCAACTTGAAAATACTAGTAAATTAAGAATTGTACCACTAGATAAAAATCAAGCTAGAGTAACACACCAATAGTATGTTTAAAAAATCAAAGAGTACAAGAAAAAAAACTATAAGAGTATACTAAGAAACTGACATGAATTGATAATTGTACAAAAAATAAATTTTTCTCAAATGATCAATTTTAAAGAGGGTGTATATGTAACATCACAAGATGTTACCTAACCTAAGTGTATTGTATCAGATTTTATAAGGACAAAACAACCATGTAAATAGGAATATAATAGTAAAAAATAACCAAGAAAGGAGAAACCAAGAAAGAAGAATGACGCAGAAGTGCCACATGAAACAGTAACCCAAAGGCTGTTTGACACTACAACTAGACTAAGACTGAGACGAACTGATGGACAGAGTAAATTTACATTCAGCTGTCAATCCAGTCAGTAGTTGATGTAAACCGAATGTTATATGTAAATAAAAAATGAATTAATAAGCAGTTAAATACTCTGAAAGCAGAATTAGCATTTTGCTGATAATAGATTTGACAATGACTAGTAAATTATGAATGCCAAAACTAAAATTAACAATGGCTACATAGTGAGAACAAAGATGTATTTCAGCATCAAATATACTTGTGAGAAAAGAGAACTATTTATAAGAGAGAATCTTATACAAATAAGAGACCTCCAAAAATTACCGAATTGAGGACCAATAAGTGTTATTAAGGCAAAATTCCGATATAGGCGATATGCCTTAACAACGCTCAGACCAAACATTTGTCAGTAAATTGACTATGGAGAATTAACATAAGTGTAAATTAAAATACACCGAACAATGGTTATGCCCTGACATAACAAAAGACATTATTAAAACAATAGGTCTAATCATAATTTTAATTGTTAAACAGTAGATTAGAACGAGTTAGCATAAAACGAAATGTCATAGTAAGTAGGATCATTCGTTACAATGTATAGAGTTTAGGTGTACACATAATGTTCAATAAAGATGTCAGTACAGCATTAATGGTGTTCCCACATAAACATTTGAATAATAAAATGATATGTGAACACAAACAATATTAACCAAAAGTGTAAAATCG
This sequence comes from Magicicada septendecula, assembly GCA_034769895.1. Lineage (NCBI taxonomy): Eukaryota > Metazoa > Arthropoda > Insecta > Hemiptera > Cicadidae > Magicicada > Magicicada septendecula. The sequence continues at coordinate 295,682,130 of CM068373.1, read as the reverse complement.
GCGACTTAGAAAAAGCAGACGACAGTGAAAGTGATGTACCCGAACATTGGTTTTATAACAATGTCGGTCAAAGTGAAAGTAATTCGATATCGAGTGATATCAAATTAAAGAAGAAAAAACGATCTTTAATTTGATAATGATATCAACACAATCACAACTGTATTTAGTGCGGGAGAGATGTTAGCATCATTCTAAAAATGTGCATCAGAAAACTGTTTATGAATAATAACAAAAATGACAGCTAGCTGCCACCTCTGCATTTGACGGTTAGAAAAAGCCGTTATCAACTGCCAAAAAGTGGTACGTCATACCGACACACCTGCCAGCGCCAATCAGAAAATTAGTTAGTAATTAACATTTTTGCCTAAGACCGATCAAAGAAGGGAGTATATAAAGACGAAACAGCGAATTTTGAGGCAGACCCTTACTGACCAGCATGTAGTACAGACGTGTGCCTGCCATCTCTACATTTTTAATAACTCTTAGCGTCATCTGCATATTACATTGAAACAAATAGTCCAACACCAAGAAACGACTACTTCAAGTTAATCTACAGCAAACAACAGTGATTAAGTGCAGTGTCATTTTAATTTTGTGCGGGAATAACGAACAGAAAATAATTTATTGTTATTATTCACGATCCATTTTAATCAGAAGAGGATCGCATTATTCTGTTCTTGTGCGAGTTTAGTGCCGAAACCCAGTAATCATTATAATCTGATTACTGAAGTGATTAATAAGTTTTAATTAAATAATTAAAACTCAGAAGGTAACAGAGCAATCATTACTAATTTTTACCTGAGCGCCATAACCTGTACTTTTTCAACACTAGCCTGTACTGACGCAAAACACGAAAACATTTTAAGATTACACCACGTCTCTATTTATTATACGAATTTGTTATTATAAATTAAGCTATATGTTAGTTGTAAGGGTTCTCACTTGATAAATATTGTCATTAAAAAAGCAAGCGTTGATGAAACGCGCGATCTTTCAACAGATCATTTTTAATTTTGTTTACTTTACGAAAGTAACCTAAAAACTTGGTTGATCAATTGTATATCAAAAAGATTGTTGGATATTGTGTAGGCATAATTGTTTTCTTTCGTGTCTCAAAGAATTCACTACTGAGATTTTCATAATTTTAATGTTAAAAATAAATAACATCTGGACTTAGCCAGATTTATAATTCATGTTCTGAGCAAGCCGTATAAGGCATATAATAACTGACTTTTAATTGTACAACTTTGTATGTTTGCATTATATTTGTTTTTGAATTCTCTATGAGGGTGTAAATAAACCCATTATTAACAGAATCACCTCATTTTGATTTATTTATATAGGATAATTAAATATTTTCTTTTAACAAACTTAAACAACCTTCTGTTGTGTTTAACATATTGGAATAGCATTGCCAAAAGGTGACACACAATTATATTAAATCTTCTAATCATTCAGTAAATCTATGTGTGGGTTTTACACGGGATTTTCCCTGAATAAATCCGTGTGGCACCCACTAATTAATAAACAAGGTAATCTAACCTTGCACCAAAGTGATTTGGTGTTTGTAAACTGAGTTGACAGTTTAGTGAACTTCTAGTAAACACGATCAGGTACGTAAAAGTATATTTTTGTTTATGATATTGTCCAGACATTACGAGACGTGACATACTCAGACTACCTGCAATCTGGAGAAGAAGTTTTACTACCAGTTTCAACCAGACGAGAACTATTATCAAGCAACCAACTGCTATACTTCACGTTTTAACTTAAGCTAATTTAGCATTTAATTATAATCAACTTCACTATTGTATTTATTTAATATAAGGGAATTCTTTTTAAACAAGTATAATTAAACCATTGTAAACACACTGTGAGTAACTTTGAATGCTTCATTTTAAATTACTTTACTACTTTAGTAACCTTCAATTAGAAACAACTATTCCAAACATTGAGTTACCTCAAAAGAATACTTCACACATAATTGAACTTTGTTTTAACGAGACTTTTAATATTTTAACCACGAATATAAGTTTAAATAACGACACTTTTATTTTATTACAAGTTAACGTGAACTCCGTATTCGGTAGATTTATTTACAGCATAAAACATAAAAGTAAACACACCGAATTTCGTGTTATTATAAATTGGCGCACCAACTTGTGTGGCTTAAAAAATATTAAATAAATATATTTTTTATATTTTATATCAGCCCGGTAGACACGAAAAAATTAACATGCCGCACACCCACCAATACGATACAAGATATAAGGACAGTAGGGTAGGAGAAATGCAACGGGATGTAGATACATACGAAGAGCAACCCACAGACGAGATGGAAGTTATTACAATCAATAATATCGAAACTAGTACCGACGAAATACCTAATGTAGAACCAGAGATGGAAATAATAGTCAGCGACCAACCGAACAAAACAACAGAAGGGATGAGGATGGAGAGTATGATGATGAGAATGATGGAACAGATGACGAAAAATAATGACTCGATGAATAAAAATATGGAAACATTAAAAGAAGATGGTAGGAAATCCCGGGAAGAAAATCAAAGGAATATCGAGGTATTAAATAGAAATATAGAGTCAATAAGGGAGGACCATCGGGAGTTAAATAGAAATATGGAATCACTGAGTAAAAATATGGAATCGCTGAAGGAGGACCTAAATAAAAGGATTGACAATACTCATAAGTCTATGGACGCGCTGAACAGTAAAATCGACGATAACTGTCAGGCCATCAGAGAAGAATTGAACACCGCATTAATGAAAATTAGCCAAAAAATGGATGACATGAATAACCGGAAGTGGAGATAAGAACGGAAGGTATCCGAAGACAAAAACATAGAACAAATGAGTCCAGAGTCTGAGAATAGTGAAGAAGGAAAGGACGACAACGACTCAGAGATAGAAGAAGTACCAAATGATGAAGCCATGGAAGAATTAAGTATACAATTCAAAGACACTGATAAACAAACTGAGAACAAAGAAGACTCGAAAGCATTGGTGCCTGAGGATACACACCATAGGAATGAAGAGAACATTCAGCATAAAGAAGCTATCATTAAAAATGTAAAAAACAAGATAATTAAGAAAACAGGAGAGAAAGAGGCAAAGATAAAAGGAATAATACGCTCTAAGAAAACAAGGATTACAAAGGAAATATTAGAGATGACTAGGAGTGGCTTAATTAACTTCGTGGACAACCCAAGTATTCGTCATAGAGCAAGGACCAACGGTAAGAAGTATAAACCAGACTTCATAAAAATATTAAAAATAAATCACCATAAAACCGTGGGTAAAAAATTAAATAAGAATCCAATTAAATTAAATATACCGACAAATAAAATACACCAAACAAAATCAATTGACTCCTTAATGAATAACCAACCATTAAAATATTTAATTGATAACCCAGATGACAGAACGATTAAGACAATGTTACATGCCAGTGACTATGTTATGACGGAGAAGGTCATAAACAATGGGGTATTCAAAGCAAATACTCCTAGAAGAAAGAGGCTTCACAGGGAGAAGGAAAATGATCAAGAACGACTGGACCAGCGTATTGAAAGATACGCCCAAAGGATAAGGGAAATGCGGAAGAAGAGAGACCAAGCGATGGAAGAATCCAACCAGGAAATGAACAAAGGTCAACCCGGATTAGAAGAAGTGCCAGACACCAATAATAGCCCAGGCCCAGGGTACAATGAACACAGGAATACCAAAGATGATGGGAAGAAGAAGACGAGAAAACGGGAAGCCGAGGAGTATCCGGTAGCCGCAAAGTGGAAAAACCGTCTGATAGGAATACTATCAGAACCGTCCAAAACTACTAATACTAAACATATGTAAGGTTTCCCCAATCATAGACCCAATAGAGTGGAAGAGCACAAATAACCCCATGAATATCGACTATTAAAAAAAATAATAATTAATATTAAGAAAGGATAATATGTAGTAGTAAGCAACATTTTTTCACCCGAACATTTGGGGTATAAAAGAAAAAATATATATATTTAAAAAAAAAAAAAAAAAAAAAAACCATTACTATACACAAACTCATTTGTTGTTAAGCTACAAAATATTGAAGGTAACTAATTGACCATAACTAATCAATTTGCCTTATCAAGTTACAAAAGTGTGTAGAATTAAAATAAGCCAAACTATTTGTTACTGGTGATAAAGAACCAGATCTAGCACACCAAAGGATAGAAAATTATGTAATGTCAATCAAATGATTTAATAAGAAAAAGACATCTATTATATCACAAAGAGCCAGTAGTGGCATGTAAATACAATTACTATACTATACTTAGAGAAAAATGTGTATCCAAATGAATATTCTATGTCACTTAATGTTTATGAAATGATTATTGTGTACCTCTCATAAAGCTCAAATATCATATAAAATCGTCCAGAATAAAGGTTCACCCAACTAACCTTTGAAGGAGTAGAGGGGCAGTATAACAAAGTGTGTAAAATAAAAGAAGGACATTATTATGGAATGTAAGGAAAGGAAAAAAAAATATATATATTTGTAAAACAAACCATGTAAACCCCAAGAATGTCTATGAAATTAGACATTAGTATGTTATTATATTGTCAAATGAAATTGTAATTATAGAATATTGTATAGTATATAAATCATCCAGAATAAGTGAAAACCACCATCACTTGAAGGAGTAGAGAAGAAAAATAACAAAGAGTGTTAATTGTAAGAATAACTATTGTTATGATGGAATGAAAGGAAAGAAAAATGTTTGTCAATTATTAAATATTGTACATCAACAGAATATGTCAGAGAACATCAAACAAAAAACAAAAAAACAAAAAAAACAAAAAAACCATTTAGTATACCAACAATGTAAGCCCTGATAATTCAGGATGAATATAACTTGTTAAGAAAGATTTAATGAACTATTGTGAAAGCAAAAATATTGTAGACTCTAGATAGAACAAACCAAATGCATAAGTACTATAAGCATCAAAATAAGTGTATAATCTTAAGAATATGTAAGCGAACCAAGCAAATGGTCAACTAGTACATAAGTAACTATATAGCTGATAAAAGCATAGCTAAAAATATCAAGTCCAAAAGAAATAATTACCTGTAAGAAAGAAAGTATGTTAGCAAGTATAAAGATGGAAATGTGATCTAAATGAAAACCTCTGATACCTTGAATATTATAGTGAATATATTATGTTATTGAATATGAATGTTATGTGATATTTTTTTGAGTTGTGATAGTGCAACTATTGCCAGGTGCAATGTTTATTTTTTTCTCAGACAGAGAAGAGTAATGCCTCTGAATCTGAGAATGTGTAGTGAGGAACGGCAGAGGATGTTAGCCATAGTGAGCCACCCTGATTCCGAAACCTCTACAACAGTTAGGGAATTATATTGTATTAATGTATCAAGGAATATTATGAATGAATCTGTGAGCTATGAATTATAATAACCATTAAGATAATCACGAATGTAAAGATATGTGATAAGAAAGTAGAATGTGAATAAGACAGGAAATTGTTAACTTAAAAAACGAGATCTATTGTAGTTAAATGACTTAGAGAGTAAGCAACTTGAAAATACTAGTAAATTAAGAATTGTACCACTAGATAAAAATCAAGCTAGAGTAACACACCAATAGTATGTTTAAAAAATCAAAGAGTACAAGAAAAAAAACTATAAGAGTATACTAAGAAACTGACATGAATTGATAATTGTACAAAAAATAAATTTTTCTCAAATGATCAATTTTAAAGAGGGTGTATATGTAACATCACAAGATGTTACCTAACCTAAGTGTATGTTATCAGATTTTATAAGGACAAAACAACCATGTAAATAGGAATATAATAGTAAAAAATAACCAAGAAAGAAGAATGAAGCAGAAGTGCCACATGAAACAGTAACCCAAAGGCTGTTTGACACTACAACTAGACTAAGACTGAGACGAACTGATGGACAGAGTAAATTTACATTCAGCTGTCAATCCAGTCAGTAGTTGATGTAAACCGAATGTTATATGTAAATAAAAAATGAATTAATAAGCAGTTAAATACTGTGAAAGCAGAATTAGCATTTTGCTGATAATAGATTTGACAATGACTAGTAAATTATGAATGCCAAAACTAAAATTAACAATAGCTACATAGTGAGAACAAAGATGTATTTCAGCATCAAATATACTTGTGAGAAAAGAGAACTATTTATAAGAGAGAATCTTATACAAATAAGAGACCTCCAAAAATTACCGAATTGAGGACCAATAAGTGTTATTAAGGCAAAATTCCGATATAGGCGATATGCCTTAACAACGCTCAGACCAAACATTTGTCAGTAAATTGACTATGGAGAATTAACATAAGTGTAAATTAAAATACACCGAACAATGGTTATGCCCTGACATAACAAAAGACATTATTAAAACAATAGGTCTAATCTTAATTTTAATTGTTAAACAGTAGATTAGAACGAGTTAGCATAAAACGAAATGTCATAGTAAGTAGGATCATTCGTTACAATGTATAGAGTTTAGGTGTACACATAATGTTCAATAAAGATGTCAGTACAGCATTAATGGTGTTCCCACATAAACATTTGAATAATAAAATGATATGTGAACACAAACAATATTAACCAAAAGTGTAAAATCGGCGACTTAGAAAAAGCAGACGACAGTGAAAGTGATGTACCCGAACATTGGTTTTATAACAATGTCGGTCAAAGTGAAAGTAATTCGATATCGAGTGATATCAAATTAAAGAAGAAAAAACGATCTTTAATTTGATAATGATATCAACACAATCGCAACTGCATTTAGTGCGGGAGAGATGTTAGCATCATTCTAAAAATGTGCATCAGAAAACTGTTTATGAATAATAACAAAAATGACAGCTAGCTGCCACCTCTGCATTTGACGGTTAGAAAAAGCCGTTATCAACTGCCAAAAAGTGGTACGTCATACCGACACACCTGCCAGCGCCAATCAGAAAATTAGTTAGTAATTAACATTTTTGCCTAAGACCGATCAAAGAAGGGAGTATATAAAGACGAAACAGCGAATTTTGAGGCAGACTCTTACTGACCAGCATGTAGTACAGACGTGTGCCTGCCATCTCTACATTTTTAATAACTCTTAGCGTCATCTGCATATTACATTGAAACAAATAGTCCAACACCAAGAAGCGACTACTTCAAGTTAATCTACAGCAAACAACAGTGATTAAGTGCAGTGTCATTTTAATTTTGTGCGGGAATAACGAACAGAAAATAATTTATTGTTATTATTCACGATCCATTTTAATCAGAAGAGGATCGCATTATTCTGTTCTTGTGCAAGTTTAGTGCCGAAACCCAGTAATCATTATAATCCGATTACTGAAGTGATTAATAAGTTTTAATTAAATAATTAAAACTCAGAAGGTAACAGTGCAATCATTACTAATTTTTACCTGAGCGCCATAACCTGTACTTTTTCAACACTAGCCTGTACTGACGCAAAACACGAAAACATTTTAAGATTACACCACGTCTCTATTTATTATACGAATTTGTTATTATAAATTAAGCTATATGTTAGTTGTAAGGGTTCTCACTTGATAAATATTGTCATTAAAAAAGCAAGCGTTGATGAAACGCGCGATCTTTCAACAGATCATTTTTAATTTTGTTTACTTTACGAAAGTAACCTAAAAACTTGGTTGATCAATTGTATATCAAAAAGATTGTTGGATATTGTGTAGGCATAATTGTTTTCTTTCGTGTCTCAAAGAATTCACTACTGAGATTTTCATAATTTTAATGTTAAAATAAATAACATCTGGACTTAGCCAGATTTATAATTCATGTTCTGAGCAAGCCGTATAAGGCATATAATAACTGACTTTTAATTGTACAACTTTGTATGTTTGCATTATATTTGTTTTTGAATTCTCTATGAGGGTGTAAATAAACCCATTATTAACAGCATCACCTGATTTTGATTTATTTCTATAGGATAATTAAATATTTTCTTTTAACAAACTTAAACAACCTTCTGTTGTGTTTAACATATTGGAATAGCATTGCCAAAAGGTGACACACAATTATATTAAATCTTCTAATCATTCAGTAAATCTATGTGTGGGTTTTACACGGGATTTTCCCTGAATAAATCCGTGTGGCGCCCACTAATTAATAAACAAGGTAATCTAACCTTGCAACCAAAGTGAGTTGGTGTTTGTAAACTGAGTTGACAGTTTAGTGAACTTCTAGTAAACACGATCAGGTACGTAAAAGTATATTTTTGTTTATGATATTGTCCAGACATTACGAGACGTGACATACTCAGACTACCTGCAATCTGGAGAAGAAGTTTTACTACCAGTTTCAACCGGACGAGAACTATTATCAAGCAACCAACTGCTATACTTCACGTTTTAACTTAAGCTAATTTAGCATTTAATTATAATCAACTTCACTATTGTATTTATTTAATATAAGGGAATTCTTTTTAAACAAGTATAATTAAACCATTGTAAACACACTGTGAGTAACTTTGAATGCTTCATTTTAAATTACTTTACTACTTTAGTAACCTTCAATTAGAAACAACTATTCCAAAAATTGAGTTACCTCAAAAGAATACTTCACACATAATTTAACTTTGTTTTAACGAGACTTTTAATATTTTAACCACGAATATAAGTTTAAATAACGACACTTTTATTTTATTACAAGTTAACGTGAACTCCGTATTCGGTAGATTTATTTACAGCATAAAACATAAAAGTAAACACACCGAATTTCGTGTTATTATAAATTGGCGCACCAACTAGTGTGGCTTAAAAAATATTAAATAAATATATTTTTTATATTTTATATCAGCCCGGTAGACACGAAAAAATTAACATGCCGCACACCCACCAATACGATACAAGATATAAGGACAGTAGGGTAGGAGAAATGCAACGGGATGTAGATACATACGAAGAGCAACCCACAGACGAGATGGAAGTTATTACAATCAATAATATCGAAACTAGTACTGACGAAATACCTCATGTAGAACCAGAGATGGAAATAATAGTCAGCGACCAACCGAACAAAACAACAGAAGGGATGAGGATGGAGAGTATGATGATGAGAATGATGGAACAGATGACGAAAAATAATGACTCGATGAATAAAAATATGGAAACATTAAAAGAAGATGGTAGGAAATCCCGGGAAGAAAATCAAAGGAATATCGAGGTATTAAATAGAAATATAGAGTCAATAAGGGAGGACCATCGGGACTTAAATAGAAATATGGAATCACTGAGTAAAAATATGGAATCGCTGAAGGAGGACCTAAATAAAAGGATTGACAATACTCATAAGTCTATGGACGCGCTGAACAGTAAAATCGACGATAACTGTCAGGCCATCAGAGAAGAATTGAACACCACATTAATGAAAATTAGCCAAAAAATGGATGACATGAATAACCGGAAGTGGAGAGAAGAACGGAAGGTATCCGAAGACAACAACATAGAACAAATGAGTCCAGAGTCTGAGAATAGTGAAGAAGGAAAGGACGACAATGACTCAGAGATAGAAGAAGTACCAAATGATGAAGCCATGGAAGAATTAAGTATACAATTCAAAGACACTGATAAACAAACTGAGAACAAAGAAGACTCGAAAGCATTGGTGCCTGAGGATACACACCATAGGAATGAAGAGAACATTCAGCATAAAGAAGCTATCATTAAAAATGTAAAAAACAAGATAATTAAGAAAACAGGAGAGAAAGAGGCAAAGATAAAAGGAATAATACGCTCTAAGAAAACAAGGATTACAAAGGAAATATTAGAGATGACTAGGAGTGGCTTAATTAACTTCGTGGACAACCCAAGTATTCGTCATAGAGCAAGGACCAACGGTAAGAAGTATAAACCAGACTTCATAAAAATATTAAAAATAAATCACCATAAAACCGTGGGTAAAAAATTAAATAAGAATCCAATTAAATTAAATATACCGACAAATAAAATACACCAAACAAAATCAATTGACTCCTTAATGAATAACCAACCATTAAAATATTTAATTGATAACCCAGATGACAGAACGATTAAGACAATGTTACATGCCAGTGACTATGTTATGACGGAGAAGGTCATAAACAATGGGGTATTCAAAGCAAATACTCCTAGAAGAAAGAGGCTTCACAGGGAGAAGGAAAATGATCAAGAACGACTGGACCAGCTTATTGAAAGATACGCCCAAAGGATAAGGGAAATGCGGAAGAAGAGAGACCAAGCGATGGAAGAATCCAACCAGGAAATGAACAAAGGTCAACCCGGATTAGAAGAAGTGCCAGACACCAATAATAGCCCAGGCCCAGGGTACAATGAACACAGGAATACCAAAGATGATGGGAAGAAGAAGACGAGAAAACGGGAAGCCGAGGACTATCCGGTAGCCGCAAAGTGGAAAAACCGTCTGATAGGAATACTATCAGAACCGTCCAAAACTACTAATACTAAACATATGTAAGGTTTCCCCAATCATAGACCCAATAGAGTGGAAGAGCACAAATAACCCCATGAATATCGACTATTAAAAAAAATAATAATTAATATTAAGAAAGGATAATATGTAGTACTAAGCAACATTTTTTCACCCGAACGTTTGGGGTATAAAAGAAAAAATATATATATTTAAAAAAAAAAAAAAAAAAACCATTACTATACACAAACTCATTTGTTGTTAAGCTACAAAATATTGAAGGTAACTAATTGACCATAACTAATCAATTTGCCTTATCAAGTTACAAAAGTGTGTAGAATTAAAATAAGCCAAACTATTTGTTACTGGTGATAAAGAACCAGATCTAGCACACCAAAGGATAGAAAATTATGTAATGTCAATCAAATGATTTAATAAGAAAAAGACATCTATTATATCACAAAGAGCCAGTAGTGGCATGTAAATACAATTACTATACTATACTTAGAGAAAAATGTGTATCCAAATGAATATTCTATGTCACTTAATGTTTATGAAATGATTATTGTGTACCTCTCATAAAGCTCAAATATCATATAAAATCGTCCAGAATAAAGGTTCACCCAACTAACCTTTGAAGGAGTAGAGGGGCAGTATAACAAAGTGTGTAAAATAAAAGGACATTATTATGGAATGTAAGGAAAGGAAAAAAAAAATATATATATTTGTAAAACAAACCATGTAAACCCCAAGAATGTCTATGAAATTAGACATTAGTATGTTATTATATTGTCAAATGAAATTGTAATTATAGAATATTGTATAGTATATAAATCATCCAGAATAAGTGAAAACCACCATCACTTGAAGGAGTAGAGAAGAAAAATAACAAAGAGTGTTAATTGTAAGAATAACTATTGTTATGATGGAATGAAAGGAAAGAAAAATGTTTGTCAATTATTAAATATTGTACATCAACAGAATATGTCAGAGAACATCAAACAAAAAACAAAAAAAAAAAACAAAAACAAAAAAAAAACCATTTAGTATACCAACAATGTAAGCCCTGATAATTCAGGATGAATATAACTTGTTAAGAAAGATTTAATGAACTATTGTGAAAGCAAAAATATTGTAGACTCTAGATAGAACAAACCAAATGCATAAGTACTATAAGCATCAAAATAAGTGTATAATCTTAAGAATATGTAAGCTAACCAAGCAAATGGTCAACTAGTACATAAGTAACTATATAGCTGATAAAAGCATAGCTAAAAATATCAAGTCCAAAAGAAATAATTACCTGTAAGAAAGAAAGTATGTTAGCAAGTATAAAGATGGAAATGTGATCTAAATGAAAACCTCTGATACCTTGAATATTATAGTGAATATATTATGTTATTGAATATGAATGTTATGTGATATTTTTTTGAGTTGTGATAGTGCAACTATTGCCAGGTGCAATGTTTATTTTTTTCTCAGACAGAGAAGAGTAATGCCTCTGAATATGAGAATGTGTAGTGAGGAACGGCAGAGGATGTTAGCCATAGTGAGCCACCCTGATTCCGAAACCTCTACAACAGTTAGGGAATTATATTGTATTAATGTATCAAGGAATATTATGAATGAATCTGTGAGCTATGAATTATAATAACCATTAAGATAATCACGAATGTAAAGATATGTGATAAGAAAGTAGAATGTGAATAAGACAGGAAATTGTTAACTTAAAAAACGAGATCTATTGTAGTTAAATGACTTAGAGAGTAAGCAACTTGAAAATACTAGTAAATTAAGAATTGTACCACTAGATAAAAATCAAGCTAGAGTAACACACCAATAGTATGTTTAAAAAATCAAAGAGTACAAGAAAAAAAACTATAAGAGTATACTAAGAAACTGACATGAATTGATAATTGTACAAAAAATAAATTTTTCTCAAATGATCAATTTTAAAGAGGGTGTATATGTAACATCACAAGATGTTACCTAACCTAAGTGTATGTTATCAGATTTTATAAGGACAAAACAACCATGTAAATAGGAATATAATAGTAAAAAATAACCAAGAAAGAAGAATGAAGCAGAAGTGCCACATGAAACAGTAACCCAAAGGCTGTTTGACACTACAACTAGACTAAGACTGAGACGAACTGATGGACAGAGTAAATTTACATTCAGCTGTCAATCCAGTCAGTAGTTGATGTAAACCGAATGTTATATGTAAATAAAAAATGAATTAATAAGCAGTTAAATACTGTGAAAGCAGAATTAGCATTTTGCTGATAATAGATTTGACAATGACTAGTAATTTATGAATGCCAAAACTAAAATTAACAATAGCTACATAGTGAGAACAAAGATGTATTTCAGCATCAAATATACTTGTGAGAAAAGAGAACTATTTATAAGAGAGAATCTTATACAAATAAGAGACCTCCAAAAATTACCGAATTGAGGACCAATAAGTGTTATTAAGGCAAAATTCCGATATAGGCGATATGCCTTAACAACGCTCAGACCAAACATTTGTCAGTAAATTGACTATGGAGAATTAACATAAGTGTAAATTAAAATACACCGAACAATGGTTATGCCCTGACATAACAAAAGACATTATTAAAACAATAGGTCTAATCTTAATTTTAATTGTTAAACAGTAGATTAGAACGAGTTAGCATAAAACGAAATGTCATAGTAAGTAGGATCATTCGTTACAATGTATAGAGTTTAGGTGTACACATAATGTTCAATAAAGATGTCAGTACAGCATTAATGGTGTTCCCACATAAACATTTGAATAATAAAATGATATGTGAACACAAACAATATTAACCAAAAGTGTAAAATCGGCGACTTAGAAAAAGCAGACGACAGTGAAAGTGATGTACCCGAACATTGGTTTTATAACAATGTCGGTCAAAGTGAAAGTAATTCGATATCGAGTGATATCAAATTAAAGAAGAAAAAAACGATCTTTAATTTGATAATGATATCAACACAATCGCAACTGCATTTAGTGCGGGAGAGATGTTAGCATCATTCTAAAAATGTGCATCAGAAAACTGTTTATGAATAATAACAAAAATGACAGCTAGCTGCCACCTCTGCATTTGACGGTTAGAAAAAGCCGTTATCAACTGCCAAAAAGTGGTACGTCATACCGACACACCTGCCAGCGCCAATCAGAAAATTAGTTAGTAATTAACATTTTTGCCTAAGACCGATCAAAGAAGGGAGTATATAAAGACGAAACAGCGAATTTTGAGGCAGACTCTTACTGACCAGCATGTAGTACAGACGTGTGCCTGCCATCTCTACATTTTTAATAACTCTTAGCGTCATCTGCATATTACATTGAAACAAATAGTCCAACACCAAGAAACGACTACTTCAAGTTAATCTACAGCAAACAACAGTGATTAAGTGCAGTGTCATTTTAATTTTGTGCGGGAATAACGAACAGAAAATAATTTATTGTTATTATTCACGATCCATTTTAATCAGAAGAGGATCGCATTATTCTGTTCTTGTGCGAGTTTAGTGCCGAAACCCAGTAATCATTATAATCCGATTACTGAAGTGATTAATAAGTTTTAATTAAATAATTAAAACTCAGAAGGTAACAGTGCAATCATTACTAATTTTTACCTGAGCGCCATAACCTGTACTTTTTCAACACTAGCCTGTACTGACGCAAAACACGAAAACATTTTAAGATTACACCACGTCTCTATTTATTATACGAATTTGTTATTATAAATTAAGCTATATGTTAGTTGTAAGGGTTCTCACTTGATAAATATTGTCATTAAAAAATCAAGCGTTGATGAAACGCGCGATCTTTCAACAGATCATTTTTAATTTTGTTTACTTTACGAAAGTAACCTAAAAACTTGGTTGATCAATTGTATATCAAAAAGATTGTTGGATATTGTGTAGGCATAATTGTTTTCTTTCGTGTCTCAAAGAATTCACTACTGAGATTTTCATAATTTTAATGTTAAAATAAATAACATCTGGACTTAGCCAGATTTATAATTCATGTTCTGAGCAAGCCGTATAAGGCATATAATAACTGACTTTTAATTGTACAACTTTGTATGTTTGCATTATATTTGTTTTTGAATTCTCTATGAGGGTGTAAATAAACCCATTATTAACAGCATCACCTGATTTTGATTTATTTCTATAGGATAATTAAATATTTTCTTTTAACAAACTTAAACAACCTTCTGTTGTGTTTAACATATTGGAATAGCATTGCCAAAAGGTGACACACATATTAAATCTTCTAATCATTCAGTAAATCTATGTGTGGGTTTTACACGGGATTTTCCCTGAATAAATCCGTGTGGCGCCCACTAATTAATAAACAAGGTAATCTAACCTTGCAACCAAAGTGAGTTGGTGTTTGTAAACTGAGTTGACAGTTTAGTGAACTTCTAGTAAACACGATCAGGTACGTAAAAGTATATTTTTGTTTATGATATTGTCCAGACATTACGAGACGTGACATACTCAGACTACCTGCAATCTGGAGAAAAAGTTTTACTACCAGTTTCAACCGGACGAGAACTATTATCAAGCAACCAACTGCTATACTTCACGTTTTAACTTAAGCTAATTTAGCATTTAATTATAATCAACTTCACTATTGTATTTATTTAATATAAGGGAATTCTTTTTAAACAAGTATAATTAAACCATTGTAAACACACTGTGAGTAACTTTGAATGTTTCATTTTAAATTACTTTACTACTTTAGTAACCTTCAATTAGAAACAACTATTCCAAACATTGAGTTACCTCAAAAGAATACTTCACACATAATTGAACTTTGTTTTAACGAGACTTTTAATATTTTAACCACGAATATAAGTTTAAATAACGACACTTTTATTTTATTACAAGTTAACGTGAACTCCGTATTCGGTAGATTTATTTACAGCATAAAACATAAAAGTAAACACACCGAATTTCGTGTTATTATAAATTGGCGCACCAACTAGTGTGGCTTAAAAAATATTAAATAAATATATTTTTATATTTTATATCAGCCCGGTAGACACGAAAAAATTAACATGCCGTACACCCACCAATACGATACAAGATATAAGGACAGTAGGGTAGGAGAAATGCAACGGGATGTAGATACATACGAAGAGCAACCCACAGACGAGATGGAAGTTATTACAATCAATAATATCGAAACTAGTACCGGAGAAATACCTCATGTAGAACCAGAGATGGAAATAATAGTCAGCGACCAACCGAACAAAACAACAGAAGGGATGAGGATGGAGAGTATGATGATGAGAATGATGGAACAGATGACGAAAAATAATGACTCGATGAATAAAAATATGGAAACATTAAAAGAAGATGGTAGGAAATCCCGGGAAGAAAATCAAAGGAATATCGAGGTATTAAATAGAAATATAGAGTCAATAAGGGAGGACCATCGGGACTTAAATAGAAATATGGAATCACTGAGTAAAAATATGGAATCGCTGAAGGAGGACCTAAATAAAAGGATTGACAATACTCATAAGTCTATGGACGTGCTGAACAGTAAAATCGACGATAACTGTCAGGCCATCAGAGAAGAATTGAACACCGCATTAATGAAAATTAGCCAAAAAATGGATGACATGAATAACCGGAAGTGGAGAGAAGAACGGAAGGTATCCGAAGACAAAAACATAGAACAAATGAGTCCAGAGTCTGAGATAGTGAAGAAGGAAAGGACGACAACGACTCAGAGATAGAAGAAGTACCAAATGATGAAGCCATGGAAGAATTAAGTATACAATTCAAAGACACTGATAAACAAACTGAGAACAAAGAAGACTCGAAAGCATTGGTGCCTGAGGATACACACCATAGGAATGACGAGAACATTCAGCATAAAGAAGCTATCATTAAAAATGTAAAAAACAAGATAATTAAGAAAACAGGAGAGAAAGAGGCAAAGATAAAAGGAATAATACGCTCTAAGAAAACAAGGATTACAAAGGAAATATTAGAGATGACTAGGAGTGGCTTAATTAACTTCGTGGACAACCCAAGTATTCGTCATAGAGCAAGGACCAACGGTAAGAAGTATAAACCAGACTTCATAAAAATATTAAAAATAAATCACCATAAAACCGTGGGTAAAAAATTAAATAAGAATCCAATTAAATTAAATATACCGACAAATAAAATACACCAAACAAAATCAATTGACTCCTTAATGAATAACCAACCATTAAAATATTTAATTGATAACCCAGATGACAGAACGATTAAGACAATGTTACATGCCAGTGACTATGTTATGACGGAGAAGGTCATAAACAATGGGGTATTCAAAGCAAATACTCCTAGAAGAAAGAGGCTTCACAGGGAGAAGGAAAATGATCAAGAACGACTGGACCAGCTTATTGAAAGATACGCCCAAAGGATAAGGGAAATGCGGAAGAAGAGAGACCAAGCGATGGAAGAATCCAACCAGGAAATGAACAAAGGTCAACCCGGATTAGAAGAAGTGCCAGACACCAATAATAGCCCAGGCCCAGGGTACAATGAACACAGGAATACCAAAGATGATGGGAAGAAGAAGACGAGAAAACGGGAAGCCGAGGACTATCCGGTAGCCGCAAAGTGGAAAAACCGTCTGATAGGAAGATATCTCCAAAACTACTAATACTAAACATATGTAAGGTTTCCCCAATCATAGACCCAATAGAGTGGAAGAGCACAAATAACCCCATGAATATCGACTATTAAAAAAAATAATAATTAATATTAAGAAAGGATAATATGTAGTAGTAAGCAACATTTTTTCACCCGAACGTTTGGGGTATAAAAGAAAAAATATATATATTTAAAAAAAAAAAAAAAAAAACCATTACTATACACAAACTCATTTGTTGTTAAGCTACAAAATATTGAAGGTAACTAATTGACCATAACTAATCAATTTGCCTTATCAAGTTACAAAAGTGTGTAGAATTAAAATAAGCCAAACTATTTGTTACTGGTGATAAAGAACCAGATCTAGCACACCAAAGGATAGAAAATTATGTAATGTCAATCAAATGATTTAATAAGAAAAAGACATCTATTATATCACAAAGAGCCAGTAGTGGCATGTAAATACAATTACTATACTATACTTAGAGAAAAATGTGTATCCAAATGAATATTCTATGTCACTTAATGTTTATGAAATGATTATTGTGTACCTCTCATAAAGCTCAAATATCATATAAAATCGTCCAGAATAAAGGTTCACCCAACTAACCTTTGAAGGAGTAGAGGGGCAGTATAACAAAGTGTGTAGAATAAAAGAAGGACATTATTATGGAATGTAAGGAAAGGAAAAAAAAAAAAAAATATTTGTAAAACAAACCATGTAAACCCCAAGAATGTCTATGAAATTAGACATTAGTATGTTATTATATTGTCAAATGAAATTGTAATTATAGAATATTGTATAGTATATAAATCATCCAGAATAAGTGAAAACCACCATCACTTGAAGGAGTAGAGAAGAAAAATAACAAAGAGTGTTAATTGTAAGAATAACTATTGTTATGATGGAATGAAAGGAAAGAAAAATGTTTGTCAATTATTAAATATTGTACATCAACAGAATATGTCAGAGAACATCAAACAAAAAACAAAAAAAAAAAAAAACCATTTAGTATACCAACAATGTAAGCCCTGATAATTCAGGATGAATATAACTTGTTAAGAAAGATTTAATGAACTATTGTGAAAGCAAAAATATTGTAGACTCTAGATAGAACAAACCAAATGCATAAGTACTATAAGCATCAAAATAAGTGTATAATCTTAAGAATATGTAAGCGAACCAAGCAAATGGTCAACTAGTACATAAGTAACTATATAGCTGATAAAAGCATAGCTAAAAATATCAAGTCCAAAAGAAATAATTACCTGTAAGAAAGAAAGTATGTTAGCAAGTATAAAGATGGAAATGTGATCTAAATGAAAACCTCTGATACCTTGAATATTATAGTGAATATATTATGTTATTGAATATGAATGTTATGTGATATTTTTTTGAGTTGTGATAGTGCAACTATTGCCAGGTGCAATGTTTATTTTTTTCTCAGACAGAGAAGAGTAATGCCTCTGAATCTGAGAATGTGTAGTGAGGAACGGCAGAGGATGTTAGCCATAGTGAGCCACCCTGATTCCGAAACCTCTACAACAGTTAGGGAATTATATTGTATTAATGTATCAAGGAATATTATGAATGAATCTGTGAGGTATGAATTATAATAACCGTTAAGATAATCAAGAATGTAAAGATATGTGATAAGAAAGTAGAATGTGAATAAGACAGGAAATTGTTAACTTAAAAAACGAGATCTATTGTAGTTAAATGACTTAGAGAGTAAGCAACTTGAAAATACTAGTAAATTAAGAATTGTACCACTAGATAAAAATCAAGCTAGAGTAACACACCAATAGTACGTTTAAAAAATCAAAGAGTACAAGAAAAAAAACTATAAGAGTATACTAAGAAACTGACATGAATTGATAATTGTACAAAAAATAAATTTTTCTCAAATGATCAATTTTAAAGAGGGTGTATATGTAACATCACAAGATGTTACCTAACCTAAGTGTATGTTATCAGATTTTATAAGGACAAAACAACCATGTAAATAGGAATATAATAGTAAAAAATAACCAAGAAAGGAGAAACCAAGAAAGAAGAATGAAGCAGAAGTGCCACATGAAACAGTAACCCAAAGGCTGTTTGACACTACAACTAGACTAAGACTGAGACGAACTGATGGACAGAGTAAATTTACATTCAGCTGTCAATCCAGTCAGTAGTTGATGTAAACCGAATGTTATATGTAAATAAAAAATGAATTAATAAGCAGTTAAATACTGTGAAAGCAGAATTAGCATTTTGCTGATAATAGATTTGACAATGACTAGTAAATTATGAATGCCAAAACTAAAATTAACAATAGCTACATAGTGAGAACAAAGATGTATTTCAGCATCAAATATACTTGTGAGAAAAGAGAACTATTTATAAGAGAGAATCTTATACAAATAAGAGACCTCCAAAAATTACCGAATTGAGGACCAATAAGTGTTATTAAGGCAAAATTCCGATATAGGCGATATGCCTTAACAACGCTCAGACCAAACATTTGTCAGTAAATTGACTATGGAGAATTAACATAAGTGTAAATTAAAATACACCGAACAATGGTTATGCCCTGACATAACAAAAGACATTATTAAAACAATAGGTCTAATCATAATTTTAATTGTTAAACAGTAGAGTAGAACGAGTTAGCATAAAACGAAATGTCATAGTAAGTAGGATCATTCGTTACAATGTATAGAGTTTAGGTGTACACATAATGTTCAATAAAGATGTCAGTACAGCATTAATGGTGTTCCCACATAAACATTTGAATAATAAAATGATATGTGAACACAAACAATATTAACCAAAAGTGTAAAATCGGCGACTTAGAAAAAGCAGACGACAGTGAAAGTGATGTACCCGAACATTGGTTTTATAACAATGTCGGTCAAAGTGAAAGTAATTCGATATCGAGTGATATCAAATTAAAGAAGAAAAAACGATCTTTAATTTGATAATGATATCAACACAATCGCAACTGTATTTAGTGCGGGAGAGATGTTAGCATCATTCTAAAAATGTGCATCAGAAAACTGTTTATGAATAATAACAAAAATGACAGCTAGCTGCCACCTCTGCATTTGACGGTTAGAAAAAGCCGTTATCAACTGCCAAAAAGTGGTACGTCATACCGACACACCTGCCAGCGCCAATCAGAAAATTAGTTAGTAATTAACATTTTTGCCTAAGACCGATCAAAGAAGGGAGTATATAAAGACGAAACAGCGAATTTTGAGGCAGACTCTTACTGACCAGCATGTAGTACAGACGTGTGCCTGCCATCTCTACATTTTTAATAACTCTTAGCGTCATCTGCATATTACATTGAAACAAATAGTCCAACACCAAGAAACGACTACTTCAAGTTAATCTACAGCAAACAACAGTGATTAAGTGCAGTGTCATTTTAATTTTGTGCGGGAATAACGAACAGAAAATAATTTATTGTTATTATTCACGATCCATTTTAATCAGAAGAGGATCGCATTATTCTGTTCTTGTGCAAGTTTAGTGCCGAAACCCAGTAATCATTATAATCCGATTACTGAAGTGATTAATAAGTTTTAATTAAATAATTAAAACTCAGAAGGTAACAGTGCAATCATTACTAATTTTTACCTGAGCGCCATAACCTGTACTTTTTCAACACTAGCCTGTACTGACGCAAAACACGAAAACATTTTAAGATTACACCACGTCTCTATTTATTATACGAATTTGTTATTATAAATTAAGCTATATGTTAGTTGTAAGGGTTCTCACTTGATAAATATTGTCATTAAAAAAGCAAGCGTTGATGAAACGCGCGATCTTTCAACAGATCATTTTTAATTTTGTTTACTTTACGAAAGTAACCTAAAAACTTGGTTGATCAATTGTATATCAAAAAGATTGTTGGATATTGTGTAGGCATAATTGTTTTCTTTCGTGTCTCAAAGAATTCACTACTGAGATTTTCATAATTTTAATGTTAAAATAAATAACATCTGGACTTAGCCAGATTTATAATTCATGTTCTGAGCAAGCCGTATAAGGCATATAATAACTGACTTTTAATTGTACAACTTTGTATGTTTGCATTATATTTGTTTTTGAATTCTCTATGAGGGTGTAAATAAACCCATTATTAACAGCATCACCTGATTTTGATTTATTTCTATAGGATAATTAAATATTTTCTTTTAACAAACTTAAACAACCTTCTGTTGTGTTTAACATATTGGAATAGCATTGCCAAAAGGTGACACACAATTATATTAAATCTTCTAATCATTCAGTAAATCTATGTGTGGGTTTTACACGGGATTTTCCCTGAATAAATCCGTGTGGCGCCCACTAATTAATAAACAAGGTAATCTAACCTTGCAACCAAAGTGAGTTGGTGTTTGTAAACTGAGTTGACAGTTTAGTGAACTTCTAGTAAACACGATCAGGTACGTAAAAGTATATTTTTGTTTATGATATTGTCCAGACATTACGAGACGTGACATACTCAGACTACCTGCAATCTGGAGAAGAAGTTTTACTACCAGTTTCAACCGGACGAGAACTATTATCAAGCAACCAACTGCTATACTTCACGTTTTAACTTAAGCTAATTTAGCATTTAATTATAATCAACTTCACTATTGTATTTATTTAATATAAGGGAATTCTTTTTAAACAAGTATAATTAAACCATTGTAAACACACTGTGAGTAACTTTGAATGTTTCATTTTAAATTACTTTACTACTTTAGTAACCTTCAATTAGAAACAACTATTCCAAACATTGAGTTACCTCAAAAGAATACTTCACACATAATTGAACTTTGTTTTAACGAGACTTTTAATATTTTAACCACGAATATAAGTTTAAATAACGACACTTTTATTTTATTACAAGTTAACGTGAACTCCGTATTCGGTAGATTTATTTACAGCATAAAACATAAAAGTAAACACACCGAATTTCGTGTTATTATAAATTGGCGCACCAACTAGTGTGGCTTAAAAAATATTAAATAAATATATTTTTTATATTTTATATCAGCCCGGTAGACACGAAAAAATTAACATGCCGTACACCCACCAATACGATACAAGATATAAGGACAGTAGGGTAGGAGAAATGCAACGGGATGTAGATACATACGAAGAGCAACCCACAGACGAGATGGAAGTTATTACAATCAATAATATCGAAACTAGTACCGGAGAAATACCTCATGTAGAACCAGAGATGGAAATAATAGTCAGCGACCAACCGAACAAAACAACAGAAGGGATGAGGATGGAGAGTATGATGATGAGAATGATGGAACAGATGACGAAAAATAATGACTCGATGAATAAAAATATGGAAACATTAAAAGAAGATGGTAGGAAATCCCGGGAAGAAAATCAAAGGAATATCGAGGTATTAAATAGAAATATAGAGTCAATAAGGGAGGACCATCGGGACTTAAATAGAAATATGGAATCACTGAGTAAAAATATGGAATCGCTGAAGGAGGACCTAAATAAAAGGATTGACAATACTCATAAGTCTATGGACGCGCTGAACAGTAAAATCGACGATAACTGTCAGGCCATCAGAGAAGAATTGAACACCGCATTAATGAAAATTAGCCAAAAAATGGATGACATGAATAACCGGAAGTGGAGAGAAGAACGGAAGGTATCCGAAGACAAAAACATAGAACAAATGAGTCCAGAGTCTGAGATAGTGAAGAAGGAAAGGACGACAACGACTCAGAGATAGAAGAAGTACCAAATGATGAAGCCATGGAAGAATTAAGTATACAATTCAAAGACACTGATAAACAAACTGAGAACAAAGAAGACTCGAAAGCATTGGTGCCTGAGGATACACACCATAGGAATGACGAGAACATTCAGCATAAAGAAGCTATCATTAAAAATGTAAAAAACAAGATAATTAAGAAAACAGGAGAGAAAGAGGCAAAGATAAAAGGAATAATACGCTCTAAGAAAACAAGGATTACAAAGGAAATATTAGAGATGACTAGGAGTGGCTTAATTAACTTCGTGGACAACCCAAGTATTCGCCATAGAGCAAGGACCAACGGTAAGAAGTATAAACCAGACTTCATAAAAATATTAAAAATAAATCACCATAAAACCGTGGGTAAAAAATTAAATAAGAATCCAATTAAATTAAATATACCGACAAATAAAATACACCAAACAAAATCAATTGACTCCTTAATGAATAACCAACCATTAAAATATTTAATTGATAACCCAGATGACAGAACGATTAAGACAATGTTACATGCCAGTGACTATGTTATGACGGAGAAGGTCATAAACAATGGGGTATTCAAAGCAAATACTCCTAGAAGAAAGAGGCTTCACAGGGAGAAGGAAAATGATCAAGAACGACTGGACCAGCTTATTGAAAGATACGCCCAAAGGATAAGGGAAATGCGGAAGAAGAGAGACCAAGCGATGGAAGAATCCAACCAGGAAATGAACAAAGGTCAACCCGGATTAGAAGAAGTGCCAGACACCAATAATAGCCCAGGCCCAGGGTACAATGAACACAGGAATACCAAAGATGATGGGAAGAAGAAGACGAGAAAACGGGAAGCCGAGGACTATCCGGTAGCCGCAAAGTGGAAAAACCGTCTGATAGGAATACTATCAGAACCGTCCAAAACTACTAATACTAAACATATGTAAGGTTTCCCCAATCATAGACCCAATAGAGTGGAAGAGCACAAATAACCCCATGAATATCGACTATTAAAAAAAATAATAATTAATATTAAGAAAGGATAATATGTAGTAGTAAGCAACATTTTTTCACCCGAACGTTTGGGGTATAAAAGAAAAAATATATATATTTAAAAAAAAAAAAAAAAAAAACCATGACTATACACAAACTCATTTGTTGTTAAGCTACAAAATATTGAAGGTAACTAATTGACCATAACTAATCAATTTGCCTTATCAAGTTACAAAAGTGTGTAGAATTAAAATAAGCCAAACTATTTGTTACTGGTGATAAAGAACCAGATCTAGCACACCAAAGGATAGAAAATTATGTAATGTCAATCAAATGATTTAATAAGAAAAAGACATCTATTATATCACAAAGAGCCAGTAGTGGCATGTAAATACAATTACTATACTATACTTAGAGAAAAATGTGTATCCAAATGAATATTCTATGTCACTTAATGTTTATGAAATGATAATTGTGTACCTCTCATAAAGCTCAAATATCATATAAAATCGTCCAGAATAAAGGTTAACCCAACTAACCTTTGAAGGAGTAGACAGGCAGTATAACAAAGTGTGTAAAATAAAAGAAGGACATTATTATGGAATGTAAGGAAAGGAAAAAAAAAATAATAATAATTGTAAAACAAACCATGTAAACCCCAAGAATGTCTATGAAATTAGACATTAGTATGTTATTATATTGTCAAATGAAATTGTAATTATAGAATATTGTATAGTATATAAATCATCCAGAATAAGTGAAAACCACCATCACTTGAAGGAGTAGAGAAGAAAAATAACAAAGAGTGTTAATTGTAAGAATAACTATTGTTATGATGGAATGAAAGGAAAGAAAAATGTTTGTCAATTATTAAATATTGTACATCAACAGAATATGTCAGAGAACATCAAACAAAAAACAAAAAAAAAAACAAAAACAAAAAAAAAAACCATTTAGTATACCAACAATGTAAGCCCTGATAATTCAGGATGAATATAACTTGTTAAGAAAGATTTAATGAACTATTGTGAAAGCAAAAATATTGTAGACTCTAGATAAAACAAACCAAATGCATAAGTACTATAAGCATCAAAATAAGTGTATAATCTTAAGAATATGTAAGCGAACCAAGCAAATGGTCAACTAGTACATAAGTAACTATATAGCTGATAAAAGCATAGCTAAAAATATCAAGTCCAAAAGAAATAATTACCTGTAAGAAAGAAAGTATGTTAGCAAGTATAAAGATGGAAATGTGATCTAAATGAAAACCTCTGATACCTTGAATATTATAGTGAATATATTATGTTATTGAATATGAATGTTATGTGATATTTTTTTGAGTTGTGATAGTGCAACTATTGCCAGGTGCAATGTTTATTTTTTTTCTCAGACAGAGAAGAGTAATGCCTCTGAATCTGAGAATGTGTAGTGAGGAACGGCAGAGGATGTTAGCCATAGTGAGCCACCCTGATTCCGAAACCTCTACAACAGTTAGGGAATTATATTGTATTAATGTATCAAGGAATATTATGAATGAATCTGTGAGGTATGAATTATAATAACCGTTAAGATAATCACGAATGTAAAGATATGTGATAAGAAAGTAGAATGTGAATAAGACAGGAAATTGTTAACTTAAAAAACGAGATCTATTGTAGTTAAATGACTTAGAGAGTAAGCAACTTGAAAATACTAGTAAATTAAGAATTGTACCACTAGATAAAAATCAAGCTAGAGTAACACACCAATAGTATGTTTAAAAAATCAAAGAGTACAAGAAAAAAAACTATAAGAGTATACTAAGAAACTGACATGAATTGATAATTGTACAAAAAATAAATTTTTCTCAAATGATCAATTTTAAAGAGGGTGTATATGTAACATCACAAGATGTTACCTAACCTAAAGTGTATGTTATCAGATTTTATAAGGACAAAACAACCATGTAAATAGGAATATAATAGTAAAAAATAACCAAGAAAGGAGAAACCAAGAAAGAAGAATGAAGCAGAAGTGCCACATGAAACAGTAACCCAAAGGCTGTTTGACACTACAACTAGACTAAGACTGAGACGAACTGATGGACAGAGTAAATTTACATTCAGCTGTCAATCCAGTCAGTAGTTGATGTAAACCGAATGTTATATGTAAATAAAAAATGAATTAATAAGCAGTTAAATACTGTGAAAGCAGAATTAGCATTTTGCTGATAATAGATTTGACAATGACTAGTAAATTATGAATGCCAAAACTAAAATTAACAATGGCTACATAGTGAGAACAAAGATGTATTTCAGCATCAAATATACTTGTGAGAAAAGAGAACTATTTATAAGAGAGAATCTTATACAAATAAGAGACCTCCAAAAATTACCGAATTGAGGACCAATAAGTGTTATTAAGGCAAAATTCCGATATAGGCGATATGCCTTAACAACGCTCAGACCAAACATTTGTCAGTAAATTGACTATGGAGAATTAACATAAGTGTAAATTAAAATACACCGAACAATGGTTATGCCCTGACATAACAAAAGACATTATTAAAACAATAGGTCTAATCATAATTTTAATTGTTAAACAGTAGAGTAGAACGAGTTAGCATAAAACGAAATGTCATAGTAAGTAGGATCATTCGTTACAATGTATAGAGTTTAGATGTACACATAATGTTCAATAAAGATGTCAGTACAGCATTAATGGTGTTCCCACATAAACATTTGAATAATAAAATGATATGTGAACACAAACAATATTAACCAAAAGTGTAAAATCGGCGACTTAGAAAAAGCAGACGACAGTGAAAGTGATGTACCCGAACATTGGTTTTATAACAATGTCGGTCAAAGTGAAAGTAATTCGATATCGAGTGATATCAAATTAAAGAAGAAAAAACGATCTTTAATTTGATAATGATATCAACACAATCGCAACTGTATTTAGTGCGGGAGAGATGTTAGCATCATTCTAAAAATGTGCATCAGAAAACTGTTTATGAATAATAACAAAAATGACAGCTAGCTGCCACCTCTGCATTTGACGGTTAGAAAAAGCCGTTATCAACTGCCAAAAAGTGGTACGTCATACCGACACACCTGCCAGCGCCAATCAGAAAATTAGTTAGTAATTAACATTTTTGCCTAAGACCGATCAAAGAAGGGAGTATATAAAGACGAAACAGCGAATTTTGAGGCAGACTCTTACTGACCAGCATGTAGTACAGACGTGTGCCTGCCATCTCTACATTTTTAATAACTCTTAGCGTCATCTGCATATTACATTGAAACAAATAGTCCAACACCAAGAAACGACTACTTCAAGTTAATCTACAGCAAACAACAGTGATTAAGTGCAGTGTCATTTTAATTTTGTGCGGGAATAACGAACAGAAAATAATTTATTGTTATTATTCACGATCCATTTTAATCAGAAGAGGATCGCATTATTCTGTTCTTGTGCGAGTTTAGTGCCGAAACCCAGTAATCATTATAATCCGATTACTGAAGTGATTAATAAGTTTTAATTAAATAATTAAAACTCAGAAGGTAACAGTGCAATCATTACTAATTTTTACCTGAGCGCCATAACCTGTACTTTTTCAACACTAGCCTGTACTGACGCAAAACACGAAAACATTTTAAGATTACACCACGTCTCTATTTATTATACGAATTTGTTATTATAAATTAAGCTATATGTTAGTTGTAAGGGTTCTCACTTGATAAATATTGTCATTAAAAAAGCAAGCGTTGATGAAACGCGCGATCTTTCAACAGATCATTTTTAATTTTGTTTACTTTACGAAAGTAACCTAAAAACTTGGTTGATCAATTGTATATCAAAAAGATTGTTGGATATTGTGTAGGCATAATTGTTTTCTTTCGTGTCTCAAAGAATTCACTACTGAGATTTTCATAATTTTAATGTTAAAATAAATAACATCTGGACTTAGCCAGATTTATAATTCATGTTCTGAGCAAGCCGTATAAGGCATATAATAACTGACTTTTAATTGTACAACTTTGTATGTTTGCATTATATTTGTTTTTGAATTCTCTATGAGGGTGTAAATAAACCCATTATTAACAGCATCACCTGATTTTGATTTATTTCTATAGGATAATTAAATATTTTCTTTTAACAAACTTAAACAACCTTCTGTTGTGTTTAACATATTGGAATAGCATTGCCAAAAGGTGACACACAATTATATTAAATCTTCTAATCATTCAGTAAATCTATGTGTGGGTTTTACACGGGATTTTCCCTGAATAAATCCGTGTGGCGCCCACTAATTAATAAACAAGGTAATCTAACCTTGCAACCAAAGTGAGTTGGTGTTTGTAAACTGAGTTGACAGTTTAGTGAACTTCTAGTAAACACGATCAGGTACGTAAAAGTATATTTTTGTTTATGATATTGTCCAGACATTACGAGACGTGACATACTCAGACTACCTGCAATCTGGAGAAGAAGTTTTACTACCAGTTTCAACCGGACGAGAACTATTATCAAGCAACCAACTGCTATACTTCACGTTTTAACTTAAGCTAATTTAGCATTTAATTATAATCAACTTCACTATTGTATTTATTTAATATAAGGGAATTCTTTTTAAACAAGTATAATTAAACCATTGTAAACACACTGTGAGTAACTTTGAATGTTTCATTTTAAATTACTTTACTACTTTAGTAACGTTCAATTAGAAACAACTATTCCAAACATTGAGTTACCTCAAAAGAATACTTCACACATACTTGAACTTTGTTTTAACGAGACTTTTAATATTTTAACCACGAATATAAGTTTAAATAACGACACTTTTATTTTATTACAAGTTAACGTGAACTCCGTATTCGGTAGATTTATTTACAGCATAAAACATAAAAGTAAACACACCGAATTTCGTGTTATTATAAATTGGCGCACCAACTAGTGTGGCTTAAAAAATATTAAATAAATATATTTTTTATATTTTATATCAGCCCGGTAGACACGAAAAAATTAACATGCCGTACACCCACCAATACGATACAAGATATAAGGACAGTAGGGTAGGAGAAATGCAACGGGATGTAGATACATACGAAGAGCAACCCACAGACGAGATGGAAGTTATTACAATCAATAATATCGAAACTAGTACCGGAGAAATACCTCATGTAGAACCAGAGATGGAAATAATAGTCAGCGACCAACCGAACAAAACAACAGAAGGGATGAGGATGGAGAGTATGATGATGAGAATGATGGAACAGATGACGAAAAATAATGACTCGATGAATAAAAATATGGAAACATTAAAAGAAGATGGTAGGAAATCCCGGGAAGAAAATCAAAGGAATATCGAGGTATTAAATAGAAATATAGAGTCAATAAGGGAGGACCATCGGGACTTAAATAGAAATATGGAATCACTGAGTAAAAATATGGAATCGCTGAAGGAGGACCTAAATAAAAGGATTGACAATACTCATAAGTCTATGGACGCGCTGAACAGTAAAATCGACGATAACTGTCAGGCCATCAGAGAAGAATTGAACACCGCATTAATGAAAATTAGCCAAAAAATGGATAACATGAATAACCGGAAGTGGAGAGAAGAACGGAAGGTATCCGAAGACAAAAACATAGAACAAATGAGTCCAGAGTCTGAGATAGTGAAGAAGGAAAGGACGACAACGACTCAGAGATAGAAGAAGTACCAAATGATGAAGCCATGGAAGAATTAAGTATACAATTCAAAGACACTGATAAACAAACTGAGAACAAAGAAGACCTCGAAAGCATTGGTGCCTGAGGATACACACCATAGGAATGACGAGAACATTCAGCATAAAGAAGCTATCATTAAAAATGTAAAAAACAAGATAATTAAGAAAACAGGAGAGAAAGAGGCAAAGATAAAAGGAATAATACGCTCTAAGAAAACAAGGATTACAAAGGAAATATTAGAGATGACTAGGAGTGGCTTAATTAACTTCGTGGACAACCCAAGTATTCGCCATAGAGCAAGGACCAACGGTAAGAAGTATAAACCAGACTTCATAAAAATATTAAAAATAAATCACCATAAAACCGTGGGTAAAAAATTAAATAAGAATCCAATTAAATTAAATATACCGACAAATAAAATACACCAAACAAAATCAATTGACTCCTTAATGAATAACCAACCATTAAAATATTTAATTGATAACCCAGATGACAGAACGATTAAGACAATGTTACATGCCAGTGACTATGTTATGACGGAGAAGGTCATAAACAATGGGGTATTCAAAGCAAATACTCCTAGAAGAAAGAGGCTTCACAGGGAGAAGGAAAATGATCAAGAACGACTGGACCAGCTTATTGAAAGATACGCCCAAAGGATAAGGGAAATGCGGAAGAAGAGAGACCAAGCGATGGAAGAATCCAACCAGGAAATGAACAAAGGTCAACCCGGATTAGAAGAAGTGCCAGACACCAATAATAGCCCAGGCCCAGGGTACAATGAACACAGGAATACCAAAGATGATGGGAAGAAGAAGACGAGAAAACGGGAAGCCGAGGACTATCCGGTAGCCGCAAAGTGGAAAAACCGTCTGATAGGAAGATATCTCCAAAACTACTAATACTAAACATATGTAAGGTTTCCCCAATCATAGACCCAATAGAGTGGAAGAGCACAAATAACCCCATGAATATCGACTATTAAAAAAAATAATAATTAATATTAATAAAGGATAATATGTAGTAGTAAGCAACATTTTTTCACCCGAACGTTTGGGGTATAAAAGAAAAAATATATATATTTAAAAAAAAAAAAAAAAAAAACCATTACTATACACAAACTCATTTGTTGTTAAGCTACAAAATATTGAAGGTAACTAATTGACCATAACTAATCAATTTGCCTTATCAAGTTACAAAAGTGTGTAGAATTAAAATAAGCCAAACTATTTGTTACTGGTGATAAAGAACCAGATCTAGCACACCAAAGGATAGAAAATTATGTAATGTCAATCAAATGATTTAATAAGAAAAAGACATCTATTATATCACAAAGAGCCAGTAGTGGCATGTAAATACAATTACTATACTATACTTAGAGAAAAATGTGTATCCAAATGAATATTCTATGTCACTTAATGTTTATGAAATGATTATTGTGTACCTCTCATAAAGCTCAAATATCATATAAAATCGTCCAGAATAAAGGTTCACCCAACTAACCTTTGAAGGAGTAGAGAGGCAGTATAACAAAGTGTGTAAAATAAAAGAAGGACATTATTATGGAATGTAAGGAAAGGAAAAAGAAAAAAAATAATAATTGTAAAACAAACCATGTAAACCCCAAGAATGTCTATGAAATTAGACATTAGTATGTTATTATATTGTCAAATGAAATTGTAATTATAGAATATTGTATAGTATATAAATCATCCAGAATAAGTGAAAACCACCATCACTTGAAGGAGTAGAGAAGAAAAATAACAAAGAGTGTTAATTGTAAGAATAACTATTGTTATGATGGAATGAAAGGAAAGAAAAATGTTTGTCAATTATTAAATATTGTACATCAACAGAATATGTCAGAGAACATCAAACAAAAAACAAAAAAAAAAAAACCATTTAGTATACCAACAATGTAAGCCCTGATAATTCAGGATGAATATAACTTGTTAAGAAAGATTTAATGAACTATTGTGAAAGCAAAAATATTGTAGACTCTAGATAGAACAAACCAAATGCATAAGTACTATAAGCATCAAAATAAGTGTATAATCTTAAGAATATGTAAGCGAACCAAGCAAATGGTCAACTAGTACATAAGTAACTATATAGCTGATAAAAGCATAGCTAAAAATATCAAGTCCAAAAGAAATAATTACCTGTAAGAAAGAAAGTATGTTAGCAAGTATAAAGATGGAAATGTGATCTAAATGAAAACCTCTGATACCTTGAATATTATAGTGAATATATTATGTTATTGAATATGAATGTTATGTGATATTTTTTTGAGTTGTGATAGTGCAACTATTGCCAGGTGCAATGTTTATTTTTTTTCTCAGACAGAGAAGAGTAATGCCTCTGAATCTGAGAATGTGTAGTGAGGAACGGCAGAGGATGTTAGCCATAGTGAGCCACCCTGATTCCGAAACCTCTACAACAGTTAGGGAATTATATTGTATTAATGTATCAAGGAATATTATGAATGAATCTGTGAGGTATGAATTATAATAACCATTAAGATAATCACGAATGTAAAGATATGTGATAAGAAAGTAGAATGTGAATAAGACAGGAAATTGTTAACTTAAAAAACGAGATCTATTGTAGTTAAATGACTTAGAGAGTAAGCAACTTGAAAATACTAGTAAATTAAGAATTGTACCACTAGATAAAAATCAAGCTAGAGTAACACACCAATAGTATGTTTAAAAAATCAAAGAGTACAAGAAAAAAACTATAAGAGTATACTAAGAAACTGACATGAATTGATAATTGTACAAAAAATAAATTTTTCTCAAATGATCAATTTTAAAGAGGGTGTATATGTAACATCACAAGATGTTACCTAACCTAAGTGTATGTTATCAGATTTTATAAGGACAAAACAACCATGTAAATAGGAATATAATAGTAAAAAATAACCAAGAAAGGAGAAACCAAGAAAGAAGAATGAAGCAGAAGTGCCACATGAAACAGTAACCCAAAGGCTGTTTGACACTACAACTAGACTAAGACTGAGACGAACTGATGGACAGAGTAAATTTACATTCAGCTGTCAATCCAGTCAGTAGTTGATGTAAACCGAATGTTATATGTAAATAAAAAATGAATTAATAAGCAGTTAAATACTGTGAAAGCAGAATTAGCATTTTGCTGATAATAGATTTGACAATGACTAGTAAATTATGAATGCCAAAACTAAAATTAACAATGGCTACATAGTGAGAACAAAGATGTATTTCAGCATCAAATATACTTGTGAGAAAAGAGAACTATTTATAAGAGAGAATCTTATACAAATAAGAGACCTCCAAAAATTACCGAATTGAGGACCAATAAGTGTTATTAAGGCAAAATTCCGATATAGGCGATATGCCTTAACAACGCTCAGACCAAACATTTGTCAGTAAATTGACTATGGAGAATTAACATAAGTGTAAATTAAAATACACCGAACAATGGTTATGCCCTGACATAACAAAAGACATTATTAAAACAATAGGTCTAATCATAATTTTAAGTGTTAAACAGTAGAGTAGAACCGAGTTAGCATAAAACGAAATGTCATAGTAAGTAGGATCATTCGTTACAATGTATAGAGTTTAGGTGTACACATAATGTTCAATAAAGATGTCAGTACAGCATTAATGGTGTTCCCACATAAACATTTGAATAATAAAATGATATGTGAACACAAACAATATTAACCAAAAGTGTAAAATCGGCGACTTAGAAAAAGCAGACGACAGTGAAAGTGATGTACCCGAACATTGGTTTTATAACAATGTCGGTCAAAGTGAAAGTAATTCGATATCGAGTGATATCAAATTAAAGAAGAAAAAACGATCTTTAATTTGATAATGATATCAACACAATCGCAACTGTATTTAGTGCGGGAGAGATGTTAGCATCATTCTAAAAATGTGCATCAGAAAACTGTTTATGAATAATAACAAAAATGACAGCTAGCTGCCACCTCTGCATTTGACGGTTAGAAAAAGCCGTTATCAACTGCCAAAAAGTGGTACGTCATACCGACACACCTGCCAGCGCCAATCAGAAAATTAGTTAGTAATTAACATTTTTGCCTAAGACCGATCAAAGAAGGGAGTATATAAAGACGAAACAGCGAATTTTGAGGCAGACTCTTACTGACCAGCATGTAGTACAGACGTGTGCCTGCCATCTCTACATTTTTAATAACTCTTAGCGTCATCTGCATATTACATTGAAACAAATAGTCCAACACCAAGAAACGACTACTTCAAGTTAATCTACAGCAAACAACAGTGATTAAGTGCAGTGTCATTTTAATTTTGTGCGGGAATAACGAACAGAAAATAATTTATTGTTATTATTCACGATCCATTTTAATCAGAAGAGGATCGCATTATTCTGTTCTTGTGCGAGTTTAGTGCCGAAACCCAGTAATCATTATAATCCGATTACTGAAGTGATTAATAAGTTTTAATTAAATAATTAAAACTCAGAAGGTAACAGTGCAATCATTACTAA
Organism: Magicicada septendecula; assembly: GCA_034769895.1. NCBI lineage: Eukaryota > Metazoa > Arthropoda > Insecta > Hemiptera > Cicadidae > Magicicada > Magicicada septendecula. The sequence goes on along the minus strand of CM068373.1, from coordinate 295,647,971 downwards.
TTTTTACCTGAGCGCCATAACCTGTACTTTTTCAACACTAGCCTGTACTGACGCAAAACACGAAAACATTTTAAGATTACACCACGTCTCTATTTATTATACGAATTTGTTATTATAAATTAAGCTATATGTTAGTTGTAAGGGTTCTCACTTGATAAATATTGTCATTAAAAAAGCAAGCGTTGATGAAACGCGCGATCTTTCAACAGATCATTTTTAATTTTGTTTACTTTACGAAAGTAACCTAAAAACTTGGTTGATCAATTGTATATCAAAAAGATTGTTGGATATTGTGTAGGCATAATTGTTTTCTTTCGTGTCTCAAAGAATTCACTACTGAGATTTTCATAATTTTAATGTTAAAATAAATAACATCTGGACTTAGCCAGATTTATAATTCATGTTCTGAGCAAGCCGTATAAGGCATATAATAACTGACTTTTAATTGTACAACTTTGTATGTTTGCATTATATTTGTTTTTGAATTCTCTATGAGGGTGTAAATAAACCCATTATTAACAGCATCACCTGATTTTGATTTATTTCTATAGGATAATTAAATATTTTCTTTTAACAAACTTAAACAACCTTCTGTTGTGTTTAACATATTGGAATAGCATTGCCAAAAGGTGACACACAATTATATTAAATCTTCTAATCATTCAGTAAATCTATGTGTGGGTTTTACACGGGATTTTCCCTGAATAAATCCGTGTGGCGCCCACTAATTAATAAACAAGGTAATCTAACCTTGCAACCAAAGTGAGTTGGTGTTTGTAAACTGAGTTGACAGTTTAGTGAACTTCTAGTAAACACGATCAGGTACGTAAAAGTATATTTTTGTTTATGATATTGTCCAGACATTACGAGACGTGACATACTCAGACTACCTGCAATCTGGAGAAGAAGTTTTACTACCAGTTTCAACCGGACGAGAACTATTATCAAGAAACCAACTGCTATACTTCACGTTTTAACTTAAGCTAATTTAGCATTTAATTATAATCAACTTCACTATTGTATTTATTTAATATAAGGGAATTCTTTTTAAACAAGTATAATTAAACCATTGTAAACACACTGTGAGTAACTTTGAATGTTTCATTTTAAATTACTTTACTACTTTAGTAACGTTCAATTAGAAACAACTATTCCAAACATTGAGTTACCTCAAAAGAATACTTCACACATAATTGAACTTTGTTTTAACGAGACTTTTAATATTTTAACCACGAATATAAGTTTAAATAACGACACTTTTATTTTATTACAAGTTAACGTGAACTCCGTATTCGGTAGATTTATTTACAGCATAAAACATAAAAGTAAACACACCGAATTTTGTGTTATTATAAATTGGCGCACCAACTAGTGTGGCTTAAAAAATATTAAATAAATATATTTTTTATATTTTATATCAGCCCGGTAGACACGAAAAAATTAACATGCCGCACACCCACCAATACGATACAAGATATAAGGACAGTAGGGTAGGAGAAATGCAACGGGATGTAGATACATACGAAGAGCAACCCACAGACGAGATGGAAGTTATTACAATCAATAATATCGAAACTAGTACCGACGAAATACCTCATGTAGAACCAGAAATGGAAATAATAGGCAGCTACCAACCGAACAAAACAACAGAAGGGATGAGGATGGAGAGTATGATGATGAGAATGATGGAACAGATGACGAAAAATAATGACTCGATGAATACAAATATGGAAACATTAAAAGAAGATGGTAGGAAATCCCGGGAAGAAAATCAAAGGAATATCGAGGTATTAAATAGAAATATAGAGTCAATAAGGAAGGACCATCGGGACTTAAATAGAAATATGGAATCACTGAGTAAAAATATGGAATCGCTGAAGGAGGACCTAAATAAAAGGATTGACAATACTCATAAGTCTATGGACGCGCTGAACAGTAAAATCGATGATAACTGTCAGGCCATCAGAGAAGAATTGAACACCGCATTAATGAAAATTAGCCAAAAAATGGATGACATGAATAACCGGAAGTGGAGAGAAGAACGGAAGGTATCCGAAGACAAAAACATAGAACAAATGAGTCCAGAGTCTGAGAATAGTGAAGAAGGAAAGGACGACAATGACTCAGAGATAGAAGAAGTACCAAATGATGAAGCCATGGAAGAATTAAGTATACAATTCAAAGACACTGATAAACAAACTGAGAACAAAGAAGACTCGAAAGCATTGGTGCCTGAGGATACACACCATAGGAATGAAGAGAACATTCAGCATAAAGAAGCTATCATTAAAAATGTAAAAAACAAGATAATTAAGAAAACAGGAGAGAAAGAGGCAAAGATAAAAGGAATAATACGCTCTAAGAAAACAAGGATTACAAAGGAAATATTAGAGATGACTAGGAGTGGCTTAATTAACTTCGTGGACAACCCAAGTATTCGTCATAGAGCAAGGACCAACGGTAAGAAGTATAAACCAGACTTCATAAAAATATTAAAAATAAATCACCATAAAACCGTGGGTAAAAAATTAAATAAGAATCCAATTAAATTAAATATACCGACAAATAAAATACACCAAACAAAATCAATTGACTCCTTAATGAATAACCAACCATTAAAATATTTAATTGATAACCCAGATGACAGAACGATTAAGACAATGTTACATGCCAGTGACTATGTTATGACGGAGAAGGTCATAAACAATGGGGTATTCAAAGCAAATACTCCTAGAAGAAAGAGGCTTCACAGGGAGAAGGAAAATGATCAAGAACGACTGGACCAGCGTATTGAAAGATACGCCCAAAGGATAAGGGAAATGCGGAAGAAGAGAGACCAAGCGATGGAAGAATCCAACCAGGAAATGAACAAAGGTCAACCCGGATTAGAAGAAGTGCCAGACACCAATAATAGCCCAGGCCCAGGGTACAATGAACACAGGAATACCAAAGATGATGGGAAGAAGAAGACGAGAAAACGGGAAGCCGAGGACTATCCGGTAGCCGCAAAGTGGAAAAACCGTCTGATAGGAAGATATCTCCAAAACTACTAATACTAAACATATGTAAGGTTTCCCCAATCATAGACCCAATAGAGTGGAAGAGCACAAATAACCCCATGAATATCGACTATTAAAAAAAATAATAATTGATATTAAGAAAGGATAATATGTAGTAGTAAGCAACATTTTTTCACCCGAACGTTTGGGGTATAAAAGAAAAAATATATATATTTAAAAAAAAAAAAAAAAAAAACCATTACTATACACAAACTCATTTGTTGTTAAGCTACAAAATATTGAAGGTAACTAATTGACCATAACTAATCAATTTGCCTTATCAAGTTACAAAAGTGTGTAGAATTAAAATAAGCCAAACTATTTGTTACTGGTGATAAAGAACCAGATCTAGCACACCAAAGGATAGAAAATTAAGTAATGTCAATCAAATGATTTAATAAGAAAAAGACATCTATTATATCACAAAGAGCCAGTAGTGGCATGTAAATACAATTACTATACTATACTTAGAGAAAAATGTGTATCCAAATGAATATTCTATGTCACTTAATGTTTATGAAATGATTATTGTGTACCTCTCATAAAGCTCAAATATCATATAAAATCGTCCAGAATAAAGGTTCACCCAACTAACCTTTGAAGGAGTAGAGAGGCAGTATAACAAAGTGTGTAAAATAAAAGAAGGACATTATTATGGAATGTAAGGAAAGGAAAAAAAATATATATATATTTGTAAAACAAACCATGTAAACCCCAAGAATGTCTATGAAATTAGACATTAGTATGTTATTATATTGTCAAATGAAATTGTAATTATAGAATATTGTATAGTATATAAATCATCCAGAATAAGTGAAAACCACCATCACTTGAAGGAGTAGAGAAGAAAAATAACAAAGAGTGTTAATTGTAAGAATAACTATTGTTATGATGGAATGAAAGGAAAGAAAAATGTTTGTCAATTATTAAATATTGTACATCAACAGAATATGTCAGAGAACATCAAACAAAAAACAAAAAAAAAAAACAAAAACAAAAAAAAAAACCATTTAGTATACCAACAATGTAAGCCCTGATAATTCAGGATGAATATAACTTGTTAAGAAAGATTTAATGAACTATTGTGAAACCAAAAATATTGTAGACTCTAGATAGAACAAACCAAATGCATAAGTACTATAAGCATCAAAATAAGTGTATAATCTTAAGAATATGTAAGCGAACCAAGCAAATGGTCAACTAGTACATAAGTAACTATATAGCTGATAAAAGCATAGCTAAAAATATCAAGTCCAAAAGAAATAATTACCTGTAAGAAAGAAAGTATGTTAGCAAGTATAAAGATGGAAATGTGATCTAAATGAAAACCTCTGATACCTTGAATATTATAGTGAATATATTATGTTATTGAATATGAATGTTATGTGATATTTTTTTGAGTTGTGATAGTGCAACTATTGCCAGGTGCAATGTTTATTTTTTTTCTCAGACAGAGAAGAGTAATGCCTCTGAATCTGAGAATGTGTAGTGAGGAACGGCAGAGGATGTTAGCCATAGTGAGCCACCCTGATTCCGAAACCTCTACAACAGTTAGGGAATTATATTGTATTAATGTATCAAGGAATATTATGAATGAATCTGTGAGGTATGAATTATAATAACCATTAAGATAATCACGAATGTAAAGATATGTGATAAGAAAGTAGAATGTGAATAAGACAGGAAATTGTTAACTTAAAAAACGAGATCTATTGTAGTTAAATGACTTAGAGAGTAAGCAACTTGAAAATACTAGTAAATTAAGAATTGTACCACTAGATAAAAATCAAGCTAGAGTAACACACCAATAGTATGTTTAAAAAATCAAAGAGTACAAGAAAAAAAACTATAAGAGTATACTAAGAAACTGACATGAATTGATAATTGTACAAAAAATAAATTTTTCTCAAATGATCAATTTTAAAGAGGGTGTATATGTAACATCACAAGATGTTACCTAACCTAAGTGTATGTTATCAGATTTTATAAGGACAAAACAACCATGTAAATAGGAATATAATAGTAAAAAATAACCAAGAAAGGAGAAACCAAGAAATAAGAATGAAGCAGAAGTGGCACATGAAACAGTAACCCAAAGGCTGTTTGACACTACAACTAGACTAAGACTGAGACGAACTGATGGACAGAGTAAATTTACATTCAGCTGTCAATCCAGTCAGTAGTTGATGTAAACCGAATGTTATATGTAAATAAAAAATGAATTAATAAGCAGTTAAATACTGTGAAAGCAGAATTAGCATTTTGCTGATAATAGATTTGACAATGACTAGTAAATTATGAATGCCAAAACTAAAATTAACAATGGCTACATAGTGAGAACAAAGATGTATTTCAGCATCAAATATACTTGTGAGAAAAGAGAACTATTTATAAGAGAGAATCTTATACAAATAAGAGACCTCCAAAAATTACCGAATTGAGGACCAATAAGTGTTATTAAGGCAAAATTCCGATATAGGCTATATGCCTTAACAACGCTCAGACCAAACATTTGTCAGTAAATTGACTATGGAGAATTAACATAAGTGTAAATTAAAATACACCGAACAATGGTTATGCCCTGACATAACAAAAGACATTATTAAAACAATAGGTCTAATCATAATTTTAATTGTTAAACAGTAGATTAGAACGAGTTAGCATAAAACGAAATGTCATAGTAAGTAGGATCATTCGTTACAATGTATAGAGTTTAGGTGTACACATAATGTTCAATAAAGATGTCAGTACAGCATTAATGGTGTTCCCACATAAACATTTGAATAATAAAATGATATGTGAACACAAACAATATTAACCAAAAGTGTAAAATCGGCGACTTAGAAAAAGCAGACGACAGTGAAAGTGATGTACCCGAACATTGGTTTTATAACAATGTCGGTCAAAGTGAAAGTAATTCGATATCGAGTGATATCAAATTAAAGAAGAAAAAACGATCTTTAATTTGATAATGATATCAACACAATCGCAACTGTATTTAGTGCGGGAGAGATGTTAGCATCATTCTAAAAATGTGCATCAGAAAACTGTTTATGAATAATAACAAAAATGACAGCTAGCTGCCACCTCTGCATTTGACGGTTAGAAAAAGCCGTTATCAACTGCCAAAAAGTGGTACGTCATACCGACACACCTGCCAGCGCCAATCAGAAAATTAGTTAGTAATTAACATTTTTGCCTAAGACCGATCAAAGAAGGGAGTATATAAAGACGAAACAGCGAATTTTGAGGCAGACTCTTACTGACCAGCATGTAGTACAGACGTGTGCCTGCCATCTCTACATTTTTAATAACTCTTAGCGTCATCTGCATATTACATTGAAACAAATAGTCCAACACCAAGAAACGACTACTTCAAGTTAATCTACAGCAAACAACAGTGATTAAGTGCAGTGTCATTTTAATTTTGTGCGGGAATAACGAACAGAAAATAATTTATTGTTATTATTCACGATCCATTTTAATCAGAAGAGGATCGCATTATTCTGTTCTTGTGCGAGTTTAGTGCCGAAACCCAGTAATCATTATAATCCGATTACTGAAGTGATTAATAAGTTTTAATTAAATAATTAAAACTCAGAAGGTAACAGTGCAATCATTACTAATTTTTACCTGAGCGCCATAACCTGTACTTTTTCAACACTAGCCTGTACTGACGCAAAACACGAAAACATTTTAAGATTACACCACGTCTCTATTTATTATACGAATTTGTTATTATAAATTAAGCTATATGTTAGTTGTAAGGGTTCTCACTTGATAAATATTGTCATTAAAAAATCAAGCGTTGATGAAACGCGCGATCTTTCAACAGATCATTTTTAATTTTGTTTACTTTACGAAAGTAACCTAAAAACTTGGTTGATCAATTGTATATCAAAAAGATTGTTGGATATTGTGTAGGCATAATTGTTTTCTTTCGTGTCTCAAAGAATTCACTACTGAGATTTTCATAATTTTAATGTTAAAATAAATAACATCTGGACTTAGCCAGATTTATAATTCATGTTCTGAGCAAGCCGTATAAGGCATATAATAACTGACTTTTAATTGTACAACTTTGTATGTTTGCATTATATTTGTTTTTGAATTCTCTATGAGGGTGTAAATAAACCCATTATTAACAGCATCACCTGATTTTGATTTATTTCTATAGGATAATTAAATATTTTCTTTTAACAAACTTAAACAACCTTCTGTTGTGTTTAACATATTGGAATAGCATTGCCAAAAGGTGACACACATATTAAATCTTCTAATCATTCAGTAAATCTATGTGTGGGTTTTACACGGGATTTTCCCTGAATAAATCCGTGTGGCGCCCACTAATTAATAAACAAGGTAATCTAACCTTGCAACCAAAGTGAGTTGGTGTTTGTAAACTGAGTTGACAGTTTAGTGAACTTCTAGTAAACACGATCAGGTACGTAAAAGTATATTTTTGTTTATGATATTGTCCAGACATTACGAGACGTGACATACTCAGACTACCTGCAATCTGGAGAAAAAGTTTTACTACCAGTTTCAACCGGACGAGAACTATTATCAAGCAACCAACTGCTATACTTCACGTTTTAACTTAAGCTAATTTAGCATTTAATTATAATCAACTTCACTATTGTATTTATTTAATATAAGGGAATTCTTTTTAAACAAGTATAATTAAACCATTGTAAACACACTGTGAGTAACTTTGAATGTTTCATTTTAAATTACTTTACTACTTTAGTAACCTTCAATTAGAAACAACTATTCCAAACATTGAGTTACCTCAAAAGAATACTTCACACATAATTGAACTTTGTTTTAACGAGACTTTTAATATTTTAACCACGAATATAAGTTTAAATAACGACACTTTTATTTTATTACAAGTTAACGTGAACTCCGTATTCGGTAGATTTATTTACAGCATAAAACATAAAAGTAAACACACCGAATTTCGTGTTATTATAAATTGGCGCACCAACTAGTGTGGCTTAAAAAATATTAAATAAATATATTTTTATATTTTATATCAGCCCGGTAGACACGAAAAAATTAACATGCCGTACACCCACCAATACGATACAAGATATAAGGACAGTAGGGTAGGAGAAATGCAACGGGATGTAGATACATACGAAGAGCAACCCACAGACGAGATGGAAGTTATTACAATCAATAATATCGAAACTAGTACCGGAGAAATACCTCATGTAGAACCAGAGATGGAAATAATAGTCAGCGACCAACCGAACAAAACAACAGAAGGGATGAGGATGGAGAGTATGATGATGAGAATGATGGAACAGATGACGAAAAATAATGACTCGATGAATAAAAATATGGAAACATTAAAAGAAGATGGTAGGAAATCCCGGGAAGAAAATCAAAGGAATATCGAGGTATTAAATAGAAATATAGAGTCAATAAGGGAGGACCATCGGGACTTAAATAGAAATATGGAATCACTGAGTAAAAATATGGAATCGCTGAAGGAGGACCTAAATAAAAGGATTGACAATACTCATAAGTCTATGGACGTGCTGAACAGTAAAATCGACGATAACTGTCAGGCCATCAGAGAAGAATTGAACACCGCATTAATGAAAATTAGCCAAAAAATGGATGACATGAATAACCGGAAGTGGAGAGAAGAACGGAAGGTATCCGAAGACAAAAACATAGAACAAATGAGTCCAGAGTCTGAGATAGTGAAGAAGGAAAGGACGACAACGACTCAGAGATAGAAGAAGTACCAAATGATGAAGCCATGGAAGAATTAAGTATACAATTCAAAGACACTGATAAACAAACTGAGAACAAAGAAGACTCGAAAGCATTGGTGCCTGAGGATACACACCATAGGAATGACGAGAACATTCAGCATAAAGAAGCTATCATTAAAAATGTAAAAAACAAGATAATTAAGAAAACAGGAGAGAAAGAGGCAAAGATAAAAGGAATAATACGCTCTAAGAAAACAAGGATTACAAAGGAAATATTAGAGATGACTAGGAGTGGCTTAATTAACTTCGTGGACAACCCAAGTATTCGTCATAGAGCAAGGACCAACGGTAAGAAGTATAAACCAGACTTCATAAAAATATTAAAAATAAATCACCATAAAACCGTGGGTAAAAAATTAAATAAGAATCCAATTAAATTAAATATACCGACAAATAAAATACACCAAACAAAATCAATTGACTCCTTAATGAATAACCAACCATTAAAATATTTAATTGATAACCCAGATGACAGAACGATTAAGACAATGTTACATGCCAGTGACTATGTTATGACGGAGAAGGTCATAAACAATGGGGTATTCAAAGCAAATACTCCTAGAAGAAAGAGGCTTCACAGGGAGAAGGAAAATGATCAAGAACGACTGGACCAGCTTATTGAAAGATACGCCCAAAGGATAAGGGAAATGCGGAAGAAGAGAGACCAAGCGATGGAAGAATCCAACCAGGAAATGAACAAAGGTCAACCCGGATTAGAAGAAGTGCCAGACACCAATAATAGCCCAGGCCCAGGGTACAATGAACACAGGAATACCAAAGATGATGGGAAGAAGAAGACGAGAAAACGGGAAGCCGAGGACTATCCGGTAGCCGCAAAGTGGAAAAACCGTCTGATAGGAAGATATCTCCAAAACTACTAATACTAAACATATGTAAGGTTTCCCCAATCATAGACCCAATAGAGTGGAAGAGCACAAATAACCCCATGAATATCGACTATTAAAAAAAATAATAATTAATATTAAGAAAGGATAATATGTAGTAGTAAGCAACATTTTTTCACCCGAACGTTTGGGGTATAAAAGAAAAAATATATATATTTAAAAAAAAAAAAAAAAAAACCATTACTATACACAAACTCATTTGTTGTTAAGCTACAAAATATTGAAGGTAACTAATTGACCATAACTAATCAATTTGCCTTATCAAGTTACAAAAGTGTGTAGAATTAAAATAAGCCAAACTATTTGTTACTGGTGATAAAGAACCAGATCTAGCACACCAAAGGATAGAAAATTATGTAATGTCAATCAAATGATTTAATAAGAAAAAGACATCTATTATATCACAAAGAGCCAGTAGTGGCATGTAAATACAATTACTATACTATACTTAGAGAAAAATGTGTATCCAAATGAATATTCTATGTCACTTAATGTTTATGAAATGATTATTGTGTACCTCTCATAAAGCTCAAATATCATATAAAATCGTCCAGAATAAAGGTTCACCCAACTAACCTTTGAAGGAGTAGAGGGGCAGTATAACAAAGTGTGTAGAATAAAAGAAGGACATTATTATGGAATGTAAGGAAAGGAAAAAAAAAAAAAAATATTTGTAAAACAAACCATGTAAACCCCAAGAATGTCTATGAAATTAGACATTAGTATGTTATTATATTGTCAAATGAAATTGTAATTATAGAATATTGTATAGTATATAAATCATCCAGAATAAGTGAAAACCACCATCACTTGAAGGAGTAGAGAAGAAAAATAACAAAGAGTGTTAATTGTAAGAATAACTATTGTTATGATGGAATGAAAGGAAAGAAAAATGTTTGTCAATTATTAAATATTGTACATCAACAGAATATGTCAGAGAACATCAAACAAAAAACAAAAAAAAAAAAAAACCATTTAGTATACCAACAATGTAAGCCCTGATAATTCAGGATGAATATAACTTGTTAAGAAAGATTTAATGAACTATTGTGAAAGCAAAAATATTGTAGACTCTAGATAGAACAAACCAAATGCATAAGTACTATAAGCATCAAAATAAGTGTATAATCTTAAGAATATGTAAGCGAACCAAGCAAATGGTCAACTAGTACATAAGTAACTATATAGCTGATAAAAGCATAGCTAAAAATATCAAGTCCAAAAGAAATAATTACCTGTAAGAAAGAAAGTATGTTAGCAAGTATAAAGATGGAAATGTGATCTAAATGAAAACCTCTGATACCTTGAATATTATAGTGAATATATTATGTTATTGAATATGAATGTTATGTGATATTTTTTTGAGTTGTGATAGTGCAACTATTGCCAGGTGCAATGTTTATTTTTTTCTCAGACAGAGAAGAGTAATGCCTCTGAATCTGAGAATGTGTAGTGAGGAACGGCAGAGGATGTTAGCCATAGTGAGCCACCCTGATTCCGAAACCTCTACAACAGTTAGGGAATTATATTGTATTAATGTATCAAGGAATATTATGAATGAATCTGTGAGGTATGAATTATAATAACCGTTAAGATAATCAAGAATGTAAAGATATGTGATAAGAAAGTAGAATGTGAATAAGACAGGAAATTGTTAACTTAAAAAACGAGATCTATTGTAGTTAAATGACTTAGAGAGTAAGCAACTTGAAAATACTAGTAAATTAAGAATTGTACCACTAGATAAAAATCAAGCTAGAGTAACACACCAATAGTACGTTTAAAAAATCAAAGAGTACAAGAAAAAAAACTATAAGAGTATACTAAGAAACTGACATGAATTGATAATTGTACAAAAAATAAATTTTTCTCAAATGATCAATTTTAAAGAGGGTGTATATGTAACATCACAAGATGTTACCTAACCTAAGTGTATGTTATCAGATTTTATAAGGACAAAACAACCATGTAAATAGGAATATAATAGTAAAAAATAACCAAGAAAGGAGAAACCAAGAAAGAAGAATGAAGCAGAAGTGCCACATGAAACAGTAACCCAAAGGCTGTTTGACACTACAACTAGACTAAGACTGAGACGAACTGATGGACAGAGTAAATTTACATTCAGCTGTCAATCCAGTCAGTAGTTGATGTAAACCGAATGTTATATGTAAATAAAAAATGAATTAATAAGCAGTTAAATACTGTGAAAGCAGAATTAGCATTTTGCTGATAATAGATTTGACAATGACTAGTAAATTATGAATGCCAAAACTAAAATTAACAATAGCTACATAGTGAGAACAAAGATGTATTTCAGCATCAAATATACTTGTGAGAAAAGAGAACTATTTATAAGAGAGAATCTTATACAAATAAGAGACCTCCAAAAATTACCGAATTGAGGACCAATAAGTGTTATTAAGGCAAAATTCCGATATAGGCGATATGCCTTAACAACGCTCAGACCAAACATTTGTCAGTAAATTGACTATGGAGAATTAACATAAGTGTAAATTAAAATACACCGAACAATGGTTATGCCCTGACATAACAAAAGACATTATTAAAACAATAGGTCTAATCATAATTTTAATTGTTAAACAGTAGAGTAGAACGAGTTAGCATAAAACGAAATGTCATAGTAAGTAGGATCATTCGTTACAATGTATAGAGTTTAGGTGTACACATAATGTTCAATAAAGATGTCAGTACAGCATTAATGGTGTTCCCACATAAACATTTGAATAATAAAATGATATGTGAACACAAACAATATTAACCAAAAGTGTAAAATCGGCGACTTAGAAAAAGCAGACGACAGTGAAAGTGATGTACCCGAACATTGGTTTTATAACAATGTCGGTCAAAGTGAAAGTAATTCGATATCGAGTGATATCAAATTAAAGAAGAAAAAACGATCTTTAATTTGATAATGATATCAACACAATCGCAACTGTATTTAGTGCGGGAGAGATGTTAGCATCATTCTAAAAATGTGCATCAGAAAACTGTTTATGAATAATAACAAAAATGACAGCTAGCTGCCACCTCTGCATTTGACGGTTAGAAAAAGCCGTTATCAACTGCCAAAAAGTGGTACGTCATACCGACACACCTGCCAGCGCCAATCAGAAAATTAGTTAGTAATTAACATTTTTGCCTAAGACCGATCAAAGAAGGGAGTATATAAAGACGAAACAGCGAATTTTGAGGCAGACTCTTACTGACCAGCATGTAGTACAGACGTGTGCCTGCCATCTCTACATTTTTAATAACTCTTAGCGTCATCTGCATATTACATTGAAACAAATAGTCCAACACCAAGAAACGACTACTTCAAGTTAATCTACAGCAAACAACAGTGATTAAGTGCAGTGTCATTTTAATTTTGTGCGGGAATAACGAACAGAAAATAATTTATTGTTATTATTCACGATCCATTTTAATCAGAAGAGGATCGCATTATTCTGTTCTTGTGCAAGTTTAGTGCCGAAACCCAGTAATCATTATAATCCGATTACTGAAGTGATTAATAAGTTTTAATTAAATAATTAAAACTCAGAAGGTAACAGTGCAATCATTACTAATTTTTACCTGAGCGCCATAACCTGTACTTTTTCAACACTAGCCTGTACTGACGCAAAACACGAAAACATTTTAAGATTACACCACGTCTCTATTTATTATACGAATTTGTTATTATAAATTAAGCTATATGTTAGTTGTAAGGGTTCTCACTTGATAAATATTGTCATTAAAAAAGCAAGCGTTGATGAAACGCGCGATCTTTCAACAGATCATTTTTAATTTTGTTTACTTTACGAAAGTAACCTAAAAACTTGGTTGATCAATTGTATATCAAAAAGATTGTTGGATATTGTGTAGGCATAATTGTTTTCTTTCGTGTCTCAAAGAATTCACTACTGAGATTTTCATAATTTTAATGTTAAAATAAATAACATCTGGACTTAGCCAGATTTATAATTCATGTTCTGAGCAAGCCGTATAAGGCATATAATAACTGACTTTTAATTGTACAACTTTGTATGTTTGCATTATATTTGTTTTTGAATTCTCTATGAGGGTGTAAATAAACCCATTATTAACAGCATCACCTGATTTTGATTTATTTCTATAGGATAATTAAATATTTTCTTTTAACAAACTTAAACAACCTTCTGTTGTGTTTAACATATTGGAATAGCATTGCCAAAAGGTGACACACAATTATATTAAATCTTCTAATCATTCAGTAAATCTATGTGTGGGTTTTACACGGGATTTTCCCTGAATAAATCCGTGTGGCGCCCACTAATTAATAAACAAGGTAATCTAACCTTGCAACCAAAGTGAGTTGGTGTTTGTAAACTGAGTTGACAGTTTAGTGAACTTCTAGTAAACACGATCAGGTACGTAAAAGTATATTTTTGTTTATGATATTGTCCAGACATTACGAGACGTGACATACTCAGACTACCTGCAATCTGGAGAAGAAGTTTTACTACCAGTTTCAACCGGACGAGAACTATTATCAAGCAACCAACTGCTATACTTCACGTTTTAACTTAAGCTAATTTAGCATTTAATTATAATCAACTTCACTATTGTATTTATTTAATATAAGGGAATTCTTTTTAAACAAGTATAATTAAACCATTGTAAACACACTGTGAGTAACTTTGAATGTTTCATTTTAAATTACTTTACTACTTTAGTAACCTTCAATTAGAAACAACTATTCCAAACATTGAGTTACCTCAAAAGAATACTTCACACATAATTGAACTTTGTTTTAACGAGACTTTTAATATTTTAACCACGAATATAAGTTTAAATAACGACACTTTTATTTTATTACAAGTTAACGTGAACTCCGTATTCGGTAGATTTATTTACAGCATAAAACATAAAAGTAAACACACCGAATTTCGTGTTATTATAAATTGGCGCACCAACTAGTGTGGCTTAAAAAATATTAAATAAATATATTTTTTATATTTTATATCAGCCCGGTAGACACGAAAAAATTAACATGCCGTACACCCACCAATACGATACAAGATATAAGGACAGTAGGGTAGGAGAAATGCAACGGGATGTAGATACATACGAAGAGCAACCCACAGACGAGATGGAAGTTATTACAATCAATAATATCGAAACTAGTACCGGAGAAATACCTCATGTAGAACCAGAGATGGAAATAATAGTCAGCGACCAACCGAACAAAACAACAGAAGGGATGAGGATGGAGAGTATGATGATGAGAATGATGGAACAGATGACGAAAAATAATGACTCGATGAATAAAAATATGGAAACATTAAAAGAAGATGGTAGGAAATCCCGGGAAGAAAATCAAAGGAATATCGAGGTATTAAATAGAAATATAGAGTCAATAAGGGAGGACCATCGGGACTTAAATAGAAATATGGAATCACTGAGTAAAAATATGGAATCGCTGAAGGAGGACCTAAATAAAAGGATTGACAATACTCATAAGTCTATGGACGCGCTGAACAGTAAAATCGACGATAACTGTCAGGCCATCAGAGAAGAATTGAACACCGCATTAATGAAAATTAGCCAAAAAATGGATGACATGAATAACCGGAAGTGGAGAGAAGAACGGAAGGTATCCGAAGACAAAAACATAGAACAAATGAGTCCAGAGTCTGAGATAGTGAAGAAGGAAAGGACGACAACGACTCAGAGATAGAAGAAGTACCAAATGATGAAGCCATGGAAGAATTAAGTATACAATTCAAAGACACTGATAAACAAACTGAGAACAAAGAAGACTCGAAAGCATTGGTGCCTGAGGATACACACCATAGGAATGACGAGAACATTCAGCATAAAGAAGCTATCATTAAAAATGTAAAAAACAAGATAATTAAGAAAACAGGAGAGAAAGAGGCAAAGATAAAAGGAATAATACGCTCTAAGAAAACAAGGATTACAAAGGAAATATTAGAGATGACTAGGAGTGGCTTAATTAACTTCGTGGACAACCCAAGTATTCGCCATAGAGCAAGGACCAACGGTAAGAAGTATAAACCAGACTTCATAAAAATATTAAAAATAAATCACCATAAAACCGTGGGTAAAAAATTAAATAAGAATCCAATTAAATTAAATATACCGACAAATAAAATACACCAAACAAAATCAATTGACTCCTTAATGAATAACCAACCATTAAAATATTTAATTGATAACCCAGATGACAGAACGATTAAGACAATGTTACATGCCAGTGACTATGTTATGACGGAGAAGGTCATAAACAATGGGGTATTCAAAGCAAATACTCCTAGAAGAAAGAGGCTTCACAGGGAGAAGGAAAATGATCAAGAACGACTGGACCAGCTTATTGAAAGATACGCCCAAAGGATAAGGGAAATGCGGAAGAAGAGAGACCAAGCGATGGAAGAATCCAACCAGGAAATGAACAAAGGTCAACCCGGATTAGAAGAAGTGCCAGACACCAATAATAGCCCAGGCCCAGGGTACAATGAACACAGGAATACCAAAGATGATGGGAAGAAGAAGACGAGAAAACGGGAAGCCGAGGACTATCCGGTAGCCGCAAAGTGGAAAAACCGTCTGATAGGAATACTATCAGAACCGTCCAAAACTACTAATACTAAACATATGTAAGGTTTCCCCAATCATAGACCCAATAGAGTGGAAGAGCACAAATAACCCCATGAATATCGACTATTAAAAAAAATAATAATTAATATTAAGAAAGGATAATATGTAGTAGTAAGCAACATTTTTTCACCCGAACGTTTGGGGTATAAAAGAAAAAATATATATATTTAAAAAAAAAAAAAAAAAAAACCATGACTATACACAAACTCATTTGTTGTTAAGCTACAAAATATTGAAGGTAACTAATTGACCATAACTAATCAATTTGCCTTATCAAGTTACAAAAGTGTGTAGAATTAAAATAAGCCAAACTATTTGTTACTGGTGATAAAGAACCAGATCTAGCACACCAAAGGATAGAAAATTATGTAATGTCAATCAAATGATTTAATAAGAAAAAGACATCTATTATATCACAAAGAGCCAGTAGTGGCATGTAAATACAATTACTATACTATACTTAGAGAAAAATGTGTATCCAAATGAATATTCTATGTCACTTAATGTTTATGAAATGATAATTGTGTACCTCTCATAAAGCTCAAATATCATATAAAATCGTCCAGAATAAAGGTTAACCCAACTAACCTTTGAAGGAGTAGACAGGCAGTATAACAAAGTGTGTAAAATAAAAGAAGGACATTATTATGGAATGTAAGGAAAGGAAAAAAAAAATAATAATAATTGTAAAACAAACCATGTAAACCCCAAGAATGTCTATGAAATTAGACATTAGTATGTTATTATATTGTCAAATGAAATTGTAATTATAGAATATTGTATAGTATATAAATCATCCAGAATAAGTGAAAACCACCATCACTTGAAGGAGTAGAGAAGAAAAATAACAAAGAGTGTTAATTGTAAGAATAACTATTGTTATGATGGAATGAAAGGAAAGAAAAATGTTTGTCAATTATTAAATATTGTACATCAACAGAATATGTCAGAGAACATCAAACAAAAAACAAAAAAAAAAACAAAAACAAAAAAAAAAACCATTTAGTATACCAACAATGTAAGCCCTGATAATTCAGGATGAATATAACTTGTTAAGAAAGATTTAATGAACTATTGTGAAAGCAAAAATATTGTAGACTCTAGATAAAACAAACCAAATGCATAAGTACTATAAGCATCAAAATAAGTGTATAATCTTAAGAATATGTAAGCGAACCAAGCAAATGGTCAACTAGTACATAAGTAACTATATAGCTGATAAAAGCATAGCTAAAAATATCAAGTCCAAAAGAAATAATTACCTGTAAGAAAGAAAGTATGTTAGCAAGTATAAAGATGGAAATGTGATCTAAATGAAAACCTCTGATACCTTGAATATTATAGTGAATATATTATGTTATTGAATATGAATGTTATGTGATATTTTTTTGAGTTGTGATAGTGCAACTATTGCCAGGTGCAATGTTTATTTTTTTTCTCAGACAGAGAAGAGTAATGCCTCTGAATCTGAGAATGTGTAGTGAGGAACGGCAGAGGATGTTAGCCATAGTGAGCCACCCTGATTCCGAAACCTCTACAACAGTTAGGGAATTATATTGTATTAATGTATCAAGGAATATTATGAATGAATCTGTTAGGTATGAATTATAATAACCGTTAAGATAATCACGAATGTAAAGATATGTGATAAGAAAGTAGAATGTGAATAAGACAGGAAATTGTTAACTTAAAAAACGAGATCTATTGTAGTTAAATGACTTAGAGAGTAAGCAACTTGAAAATACTAGTAAATTAAGAATTGTACCACTAGATAAAAATCAAGCTAGAGTAACACACCAATAGTACGTTTAAAAAATCAAAGAGTACAAGAAAAAAAACTATAAGAGTATACTAAGAAACTGACATGAATTGATAATTGTACAAAAAATAAATTTTTCTCAAATGATCAATTTTAAAGAGGGTGTATATGTAACATCACAAGATGTTACCTAACCTAAAGTGTATGTTATCAGATTTTATAAGGACAAAACAACCATGTAAATAGGAATATAATAGTAAAAAATAACCAAGAAAGGAGAAACCAAGAAAGAAGAATGAAGCAGAAGTGCCACATGAAACAGTAACCCAAAGGCTGTTTGACACTACAACTAGACTAAGACTGAGACGAACTGATGGACAGAGTAAATTTACATTCAGCTGTCAATCCAGTCAGTAGTTGATGTAAACCGAATGTTATATGTAAATAAAAAATGAATTAATAAGCAGTTAAATACTGTGAAAGCAGAATTAGCATTTTGCTGATAATAGATTTGACAATGACTAGTAAATTATGAATGCCAAAACTAAAATTAACAATGGCTACATAGTGAGAACAAAGATGTATTTCAGCATCAAATATACTTGTGAGAAAAGAGAACTATTTATAAGAGAGAATCTTATACAAATAAGAGACCTCCAAAAATTACCGAATTGAGGACCAATAAGTGTTATTAAGGCAAAATTCCGATATAGGCGATATGCCTTAACAACGCTCAGACCAAACATTTGTCAGTAAATTGACTATGGAGAATTAACATAAGTGTAAATTAAAATACACCGAACAATGGTTATGCCCTGACATAACAAAAGACATTATTAAAACAATAGGTCTAATCATAATTTTAATTGTTAAACAGTAGAGTAGAACGAGTTAGCATAAAACGAAATGTCATAGTAAGTAGGATCATTCGTTACAATGTATAGAGTTTAGATGTACACATAATGTTCAATAAAGATGTCAGTACAGCATTAATGGTGTTCCCACATAAACATTTGAATAATAAAATGATATGTGAACACAAACAATATTAACCAAAAGTGTAAAATCGGCGACTTAGAAAAAGCAGACGACAGTGAAAGTGATGTACCCGAACATTGGTTTTATAACAATGTCGGTCAAAGTGAAAGTAATTCGATATCGAGTGATATCAAATTAAAGAAGAAAAAACGATCTTTAATTTGATAATGATATCAACACAATCGCAACTGTATTTAGTGCGGGAGAGATGTTAGCATCATTCTAAAAATGTGCATCAGAAAACTGTTTATGAATAATAACAAAAATGACAGCTAGCTGCCACCTCTGCATTTGACGGTTAGAAAAAGCCGTTATCAACTGCCAAAAAGTGGTACGTCATACCGACACACCTGCCAGCGCCAATCAGAAAATTAGTTAGTAATTAACATTTTTGCCTAAGACCGATCAAAGAAGGGAGTATATAAAGACGAAACAGCGAATTTTGAGGCAGACTCTTACTGACCAGCATGTAGTACAGACGTGTGCCTGCCATCTCTACATTTTTAATAACTCTTAGCGTCATCTGCATATTACATTGAAACAAATAGTCCAACACCAAGAAACGACTACTTCAAGTTAATCTACAGCAAACAACAGTGATTAAGTGCAGTGTCATTTTAATTTTGTGCGGGAATAACGAACAGAAAATAATTTATTGTTATTATTCACGATCCATTTTAATCAGAAGAGGATCGCATTATTCTGTTCTTGTGCGAGTTTAGTGCCGAAACCCAGTAATCATTATAATCCGATTACTGAAGTGATTAATAAGTTTTAATTAAATAATTAAAACTCAGAAGGTAACAGTGCAATCATTACTAATTTTTACCTGAGCGCCATAACCTGTACTTTTTCAACACTAGCCTGTACTGACGCAAAACACGAAAACATTTTAAGATTACACCACGTCTCTATTTATTATACGAATTTGTTATTATAAATTAAGCTATATGTTAGTTGTAAGGGTTCTCACTTGATAAATATTGTCATTAAAAAAGCAAGCGTTGATGAAACGCGCGATCTTTCAACAGATCATTTTTAATTTTGTTTACTTTACGAAAGTAACCTAAAAACTTGGTTGATCAATTGTATATCAAAAAGATTGTTGGATATTGTGTAGGCATAATTGTTTTCTTTCGTGTCTCAAAGAATTCACTACTGAGATTTTCATAATTTTAATGTTAAAATAAATAACATCTGGACTTAGCCAGATTTATAATTCATGTTCTGAGCAAGCCGTATAAGGCATATAATAACTGACTTTTAATTGTACAACTTTGTATGTTTGCATTATATTTGTTTTTGAATTCTCTATGAGGGTGTAAATAAACCCATTATTAACAGCATCACCTGATTTTGATTTATTTCTATAGGATAATTAAATATTTTCTTTTAACAAACTTAAACAACCTTCTGTTGTGTTTAACATATTGGAATAGCATTGCCAAAAGGTGACACACAATTATATTAAATCTTCTAATCATTCAGTAAATCTATGTGTGGGTTTTACACGGGATTTTCCCTGAATAAATCCGTGTGGCGCCCACTAATTAATAAACAAGGTAATCTAACCTTGCAACCAAAGTGAGTTGGTGTTTGTAAACTGAGTTGACAGTTTAGTGAACTTCTAGTAAACACGATCAGGTACGTAAAAGTATATTTTTGTTTATGATATTGTCCAGACATTACGAGACGTGACATACTCAGACTACCTGCAATCTGGAGAAGAAGTTTTACTACCAGTTTCAACCGGACGAGAACTATTATCAAGCAACCAACTGCTATACTTCACGTTTTAACTTAAGCTAATTTAGCATTTAATTATAATCAACTTCACTATTGTATTTATTTAATATAAGGGAATTCTTTTTAAACAAGTATAATTAAACCATTGTAAACACACTGTGAGTAACTTTGAATGTTT
Organism: Magicicada septendecula; assembly: GCA_034769895.1. Taxonomy (NCBI): domain Eukaryota; kingdom Metazoa; phylum Arthropoda; class Insecta; order Hemiptera; family Cicadidae; genus Magicicada; species Magicicada septendecula. The sequence continues at coordinate 295,626,831 of CM068373.1, read as the reverse complement.
CATTTTAAATTACTTTACTACTTTAGTAACGTTCAATTAGAAACAACTATTCCAAACATTGAGTTACCTCAAAAGAATACTTCACACATACTTGAACTTTGTTTTAACGAGACTTTTAATATTTTAACCACGAATATAAGTTTAAATAACGACACTTTTATTTTATTACAAGTTAACGTGAACTCCGTATTCGGTAGATTTATTTACAGCATAAAACATAAAAGTAAACACACCGAATTTCGTGTTATTATAAATTGGCGCACCAACTAGTGTGGCTTAAAAAATATTAAATAAATATATTTTTTATATTTTATATCAGCCCGGTAGACACGAAAAAATTAACATGCCGTACACCCACCAATACGATACAAGATATAAGGACAGTAGGGTAGGAGAAATGCAACGGGATGTAGATACATACGAAGAGCAACCCACAGACGAGATGGAAGTTATTACAATCAATAATATCGAAACTAGTACCGGAGAAATACCTCATGTAGAACCAGAGATGGAAATAATAGTCAGCGACCAACCGAACAAAACAACAGAAGGGATGAGGATGGAGAGTATGATGATGAGAATGATGGAACAGATGACGAAAAATAATGACTCGATGAATAAAAATATGGAAACATTAAAAGAAGATGGTAGGAAATCCCGGGAAGAAAATCAAAGGAATATCGAGGTATTAAATAGAAATATAGAGTCAATAAGGGAGGACCATCGGGACTTAAATAGAAATATGGAATCACTGAGTAAAAATATGGAATCGCTGAAGGAGGACCTAAATAAAAGGATTGACAATACTCATAAGTCTATGGACGCGCTGAACAGTAAAATCGACGATAACTGTCAGGCCATCAGAGAAGAATTGAACACCGCATTAATGAAAATTAGCCAAAAAATGGATAACATGAATAACCGGAAGTGGAGAGAAGAACGGAAGGTATCCGAAGACAAAAACATAGAACAAATGAGTCCAGAGTCTGAGATAGTGAAGAAGGAAAGGACGACAACGACTCAGAGATAGAAGAAGTACCAAATGATGAAGCCATGGAAGAATTAAGTATACAATTCAAAGACACTGATAAACAAACTGAGAACAAAGAAGACCTCGAAAGCATTGGTGCCTGAGGATACACACCATAGGAATGACGAGAACATTCAGCATAAAGAAGCTATCATTAAAAATGTAAAAAACAAGATAATTAAGAAAACAGGAGAGAAAGAGGCAAAGATAAAAGGAATAATACGCTCTAAGAAAACAAGGATTACAAAGGAAATATTAGAGATGACTAGGAGTGGCTTAATTAACTTCGTGGACAACCCAAGTATTCGCCATAGAGCAAGGACCAACGGTAAGAAGTATAAACCAGACTTCATAAAAATATTAAAAATAAATCACCATAAAACCGTGGGTAAAAAATTAAATAAGAATCCAATTAAATTAAATATACCGACAAATAAAATACACCAAACAAAATCAATTGACTCCTTAATGAATAACCAACCATTAAAATATTTAATTGATAACCCAGATGACAGAACGATTAAGACAATGTTACATGCCAGTGACTATGTTATGACGGAGAAGGTCATAAACAATGGGGTATTCAAAGCAAATACTCCTAGAAGAAAGAGGCTTCACAGGGAGAAGGAAAATGATCAAGAACGACTGGACCAGCTTATTGAAAGATACGCCCAAAGGATAAGGGAAATGCGGAAGAAGAGAGACCAAGCGATGGAAGAATCCAACCAGGAAATGAACAAAGGTCAACCCGGATTAGAAGAAGTGCCAGACACCAATAATAGCCCAGGCCCAGGGTACAATGAACACAGGAATACCAAAGATGATGGGAAGAAGAAGACGAGAAAACGGGAAGCCGAGGACTATCCGGTAGCCGCAAAGTGGAAAAACCGTCTAATAGGAAGATATCTCCAAAACTACTAATACTAAACATATGTAAGGTTTCCCCAATCATAGACCCAATAGAGTGGAAGAGCACAAATAACCCCATGAATATCGACTATTAAAAAAAATAATAATTAATATTAATAAAGGATAATATGTAGTAGTAAGCAACATTTTTTCACCCGAACATTTGGGGTATAAAAGAAAAAATATATATATTTAAAAAAAAAAAAAAAAAAACCATTACTATACACAAACTCATTTGTTGTTAAGCTACAAAATATTGAAGGTAACTAATTGACCATAACTAATCAATTTGCCTTATCAAGTTACAAAAGTGTGTAGAATTAAAATAAGCCAAACTATTTGTTACTGGTGATAAAGAACCAGATCTAGCACACCAAAGGATAGAAAATTATGTAATGTCAATCAAATGATTTAATAAGAAAAAGACATCTATTATATCACAAAGAGCCAGTAGTGGCATGTAAATACAATTACTATACTATACTTAGAGAAAAATGTGTATCCAAATGAATATTCTATGTCACTTAATGTTTATGAAATGATTATTGTGTACCTCTCATAAAGCTCAAATATCATATAAAATCGTCCAGAATAAAGGTTCACCCAACTAACCTTTGAAGGAGTAGAGAGGCAGTATAACAAAGTGTGTAAAATAAAAGAAGGACATTATTATGGAATGTAAGGAAAGGAAAAAGAAAAAAAATAATAATTGTAAAACAAACCATGTAAACCCCAAGAATGTCTATGAAATTAGACATTAGTATGTTATTATATTGTCAAATGAAATTGTAATTATAGAATATTGTATAGTATATAAATCATCCAGAATAAGTGAAAACCACCATCACTTGAAGGAGTAGAGAAGAAAAATAACAAAGAGTGTTAATTGTAAGAATAACTATTGTTATGATGGAATGAAAGGAAAGAAAAATGTTTGTCAATTATTAAATATTGTACATCAACAGAATATGTCAGAGAACATCAAACAAAAAACAAAAAAAAAAAAACCATTTAGTATACCAACAATGTAAGCCCTGATAATTCAGGATGAATATAACTTGTTAAGAAAGATTTAATGAACTATTGTGAAAGCAAAAATATTGTAGACTCTAGATAGAACAAACCAAATGCATAAGTACTATAAGCATCAAAATAAGTGTATAATCTTAAGAATATGTAAGCGAACCAAGCAAATGGTCAACTAGTACATAAGTAACTATATAGCTGATAAAAGCATAGCTAAAAATATCAAGTCCAAAAGAAATAATTACCTGTAAGAAAGAAAGTATGTTAGCAAGTATAAAGATGGAAATGTGATCTAAATGAAAACCTCTGATACCTTGAATATTATAGTGAATATATTATGTTATTGAATATGAATGTTATGTGATATTTTTTTGAGTTGTGATAGTGCAACTATTGCCAGGTGCAATGTTTATTTTTTTTCTCAGACAGAGAAGAGTAATGCCTCTGAATCTGAGAATGTGTAGTGAGGAACGGCAGAGGATGTTAGCCATAGTGAGCCACCCTGATTCCGAAACCTCTACAACAGTTAGGGAATTATATTGTATTAATGTATCAAGGAATATTATGAATGAATCTGTGAGGTATGAATTATAATAACCATTAAGATAATCACGAATGTAAAGATATGTGATAAGAAAGTAGAATGTGAATAAGACAGGAAATTGTTAACTTAAAAAACGAGATCTATTGTAGTTAAATGACTTAGAGAGTAAGCAACTTGAAAATACTAGTAAATTAAGAATTGTACCACTAGATAAAAATCAAGCTAGAGTAACACACCAATAGTATGTTTAAAAAATCAAAGAGTACAAGAAAAAAACTATAAGAGTATACTAAGAAACTGACATGAATTGATAATTGTACAAAAAATAAATTTTTCTCAAATGATCAATTTTAAAGAGGGTGTATATGTAACATCACAAGATGTTACCTAACCTAAGTGTATGTTATCAGATTTTATAAGGACAAAACAACCATGTAAATAGGAATATAATAGTAAAAAATAACCAAGAAAGGAGAAACCAAGAAAGAAGAATGAAGCAGAAGTGCCACATGAAACAGTAACCCAAAGGCTGTTTGACACTACAACTAGACTAAGACTGAGACGAACTGATGGACAGAGTAAATTTACATTCAGCTGTCAATCCAGTCAGTAGTTGATGTAAACCGAATGTTATATGTAAATAAAAAATGAATTAATAAGCAGTTAAATACTGTGAAAGCAGAATTAGCATTTTGCTGATAATAGATTTGACAATGACTAGTAAATTATGAATGCCAAAACTAAAATTAACAATGGCTACATAGTGAGAACAAAGATGTATTTCAGCATCAAATATACTTGTGAGAAAAGAGAACTATTTATAAGAGAGAATCTTATACAAATAAGAGACCTCCAAAAATTACCGAATTGAGGACCAATAAGTGTTATTAAGGCAAAATTCCGATATAGGCGATATGCCTTAACAACGCTCAGACCAAACATTTGTCAGTAAATTGACTATGGAGAATTAACATAAGTGTAAATTAAAATACACCGAACAATGGTTATGCCCTGACATAACAAAAGACATTATTAAAACAATAGGTCTAATCATAATTTTAAGTGTTAAACAGTAGAGTAGAACCGAGTTAGCATAAAACGAAATGTCATAGTAAGTAGGATCATTCGTTACAATGTATAGAGTTTAGGTGTACACATAATGTTCAATAAAGATGTCAGTACAGCATTAATGGTGTTCCCACATAAACATTTGAATAATAAAATGATATGTGAACACAAACAATATTAACCAAAAGTGTAAAATCGGCGACTTAGAAAAAGCAGACGACAGTGAAAGTGATGTACCCGAACATTGGTTTTATAACAATGTCGGTCAAAGTGAAAGTAATTCGATATCGAGTGATATCAAATTAAAGAAGAAAAAACGATCTTTAATTTGATAATGATATCAACACAATCGCAACTGTATTTAGTGCGGGAGAGATGTTAGCATCATTCTAAAAATGTGCATCAGAAAACTGTTTATGAATAATAACAAAAATGACAGCTAGCTGCCACCTCTGCATTTGACGGTTAGAAAAAGCCGTTATCAACTGCCAAAAAGTGGTACGTCATACCGACACACCTGCCAGCGCCAATCAGAAAATTAGTTAGTAATTAACATTTTTGCCTAAGACCGATCAAAGAAGGGAGTATATAAAGACGAAACAGCGAATTTTGAGGCAGACTCTTACTGACCAGCATGTAGTACAGACGTGTGCCTGCCATCTCTACATTTTTAATAACTCTTAGCGTCATCTGCATATTACATTGAAACAAATAGTCCAACACCAAGAAACGACTACTTCAAGTTAATCTACAGCAAACAACAGTGATTAAGTGCAGTGTCATTTTAATTTTGTGCGGGAATAACGAACAGAAAATAATTTATTGTTATTATTCACGATCCATTTTAATCAGAAGAGGATCGCATTATTCTGTTCTTGTGCGAGTTTAGTGCCGAAACCCAGTAATCATTATAATCCGATTACTGAAGTGATTAATAAGTTTTAATTAAATAATTAAAACTCAGAAGGTAACAGTGCAATCATTACTAATTTTTACCTGAGCGCCATAACCTGTACTTTTTCAACACTAGCCTGTACTGACGCAAAACACGAAAACATTTTAAGATTACACCACGTCTCTATTTATTATACGAATTTGTTATTATAAATTAAGCTATATGTTAGTTGTAAGGGTTCTCACTTGATAAATATTGTCATTAAAAAAGCAAGCGTTGATGAAACGCGCGATCTTTCAACAGATCATTTTTAATTTTGTTTACTTTACGAAAGTAACCTAAAAACTTGGTTGATCAATTGTATATCAAAAAGATTGTTGGATATTGTGTAGGCATAATTGTTTTCTTTCGTGTCTCAAAGAATTCACTACTGAGATTTTCATAATTTTAATGTTAAAATAAATAACATCTGGACTTAGCCAGATTTATAATTCATGTTCTGAGCAAGCCGTATAAGGCATATAATAACTGACTTTTAATTGTACAACTTTGTATGTTTGCATTATATTTGTTTTTGAATTCTCTATGAGGGTGTAAATAAACCCATTATTAACAGCATCACCTGATTTTGATTTATTTCTATAGGATAATTAAATATTTTCTTTTAACAAACTTAAACAACCTTCTGTTGTGTTTAACATATTGGAATAGCATTGCCAAAAGGTGACACACAATTATATTAAATCTTCTAATCATTCAGTAAATCTATGTGTGGGTTTTACACGGGATTTTCCCTGAATAAATCCGTGTGGCGCCCACTAATTAATAAACAAGGTAATCTAACCTTGCAACCAAAGTGAGTTGGTGTTTGTAAACTGAGTTGACAGTTTAGTGAACTTCTAGTAAACACGATCAGGTACGTAAAAGTATATTTTTGTTTATGATATTGTCCAGACATTACGAGACGTGACATACTCAGACTACCTGCAATCTGGAGAAGAAGTTTTACTACCAGTTTCAACCGGACGAGAACTATTATCAAGAAACCAACTGCTATACTTCACGTTTTAACTTAAGCTAATTTAGCATTTAATTATAATCAACTTCACTATTGTATTTATTTAATATAAGGGAATTCTTTTTAAACAAGTATAATTAAACCATTGTAAACACACTGTGAGTAACTTTGAATGTTTCATTTTAAATTACTTTACTACTTTAGTAACCTTCAATTAGAAACAACTATTCCAAACATTGAGTTACCTCAAAAGAATACTTCACACATAATTGAACTTTGTTTTAACGAGACTTTTAATATTTTAACCACGAATATAAGTTTAAATAACGACACTTTTATTTTATTACAAGTTAACGTGAACTCCGTATTCGGTAGATTTATTTACAGCATAAAACATAAAAGTAAACACACCGAATTTTGTGTTATTATAAATTGGCGCACCAACTAGTGTGGCTTAAAAAATATTAAATAAATATATTTTTTATATTTTATATCAGCCCGGTAGACACGAAAAAATTAACATGCCGCACACCCACCAATACGATACAAGATATAAGGACAGTAGGGTAGGAGAAATGCAACGGGATGTAGATACATACGAAGAGCAACCCACAGACGAGATGGAAGTTATTACAATCAATAATATCGAAACTAGTACCGACGAAATACCTCATGTAGAACCAGAAATGGAAATAATAGGCAGCTACCAACCGAACAAAACAACAGAAGGGATGAGGATGGAGAGTATGATGATGAGAATGATGGAACAGATGACGAAAAATAATGACTCGATGAATACAAATATGGAAACATTAAAAGAAGATGGTAGGAAATCCCGGGAAGAAAATCAAAGGAATATCGAGGTATTAAATAGAAATATAGAGTCAATAAGGAAGGACCATCGGGACTTAAATAGAAATATGGAATCACTGAGTAAAAATATGGAATCGCTGAAGGAGGACCTAAATAAAAGGATTGACAATACTCATAAGTCTATGGACGCGCTGAACAGTAAAATCGATGATAACTGTCAGGCCATCAGAGAAGAATTGAACACCGCATTAATGAAAATTAGCCAAAAAATGGATGACATGAATAACCGGAAGTGGAGAGAAGAACGGAAGGTATCCGAAGACAAAAACATAGAACAAATGAGTCCAGAGTCTGAGAATAGTGAAGAAGGAAAGGACGACAATGACTCAGAGATAGAAGAAGTACCAAATGATGAAGCCATGGAAGAATTAAGTATACAATTCAAAGACACTGATAAACAAACTGAGAACAAAGAAGACTCGAAAGCATTGGTGCCTGAGGATACACACCATAGGAATGAAGAGAACATTCAGCATAAAGAAGCTATCATTAAAAATGTAAAAAACAAGATAATTAAGAAAACAGGAGAGAAAGAGGCAAAGATAAAAGGAATAATACGCTCTAAGAAAACAAGGATTACAAAGGAAATATTAGAGATGACTAGGAGTGGCTTAATTAACTTCGTGGACAACCCAAGTATTCGTCATAGAGCAAGGACCAACGGTAAGAAGTATAAACCAGACTTCATAAAAATATTAAAAATAAATCACCATAAAACCGTGGGTAAAAAATTAAATAAGAATCCAATTAAATTAAATATACCGACAAATAAAATACACCAAACAAAATCAATTGACTCCTTAATGAATAACCAACCATTAAAATATTTAATTGATAACCCAGATGACAGAACGATTAAGACAATGTTACATGCCAGTGACTATGTTATGACGGAGAAGGTCATAAACAATGGGGTATTCAAAGCAAATACTCCTAGAAGAAAGAGGCTTCACAGGGAGAAGGAAAATGATCAAGAATGACTGGACCAGCGTATTGAAAGATACGCCCAAAGGATAAGGGAAATGCGGAAGAAGAGAGACCAAGCGATGGAAGAATCCAACCAGGAAATGAACAAAGGTCAACCCGGATTAGAAGAAGTGCCAGACACCAATAATAGCCCAGGCCCAGGGTACAATGAACACAGGAATACCAAAGATGATGGGAAGAAGAAGACGAGAAAACGGGAAGCCGAGGACTATCCGGTAGCCGCAAAGTGGAAAAACCGTCTGATAGGAAGATATCTCCAAAACTACTAATACTAAACATATGTAAGGTTTCCCCAATCATAGACCCAATAGAGTGGAAGAGCACAAATAACCCCATGAATATCGACTATTAAAAAAAATAATAATTGATATTAAGAAAGGATAATATGTAGTAGTAAGCAACATTTTTTCACCCGAACGTTTGGGGTATAAAAGAAAAAATATATATATTTAAAAAAAAAAAAAAAAAAAACCATTACTATACACAAACTCATTTGTTGTTAAGCTACAAAATATTGAAGGTAACTAATTGACCATAACTAATCAATTTGCCTTATCAAGTTACAAAAGTGTGTAGAATTAAAATAAGCCAAACTATTTGTTACTGGTGATAAAGAACCAGATCTAGCACACCAAAGGATAGAAAATTAAGTAATGTCAATCAAATGATTTAATAAGAAAAAGACATCTATTATATCACAAAGAGCCAGTAGTGGCATGTAAATACAATTACTATACTATACTTAGAGAAAAATGTGTATCCAAATGAATATTCTATGTCACTTAATGTTTATGAAATGATTATTGTGTACCTCTCATAAAGCTCAAATATCATATAAAATCGTCCAGAATAAAGGTTCACCCAACTAACCTTTGAAGGAGTAGAGAGGCAGTATAACAAAGTGTGTAAAATAAAAGAAGGACATTATTATGGAATGTAAGGAAAGGAAAAAAAATATATATATATTTGTAAAACAAACCATGTAAACCCCAAGAATGTCTATGAAATTAGACATTAGTATGTTATTATATTGTCAAATGAAATTGTAATTATAGAATATTGTATAGTATATAAATCATCCAGAATAAGTGAAAACCACCATCACTTGAAGGAGTAGAGAAGAAAAATAACAAAGAGTGTTAATTGTAAGAATAACTATTGTTATGATGGAATGAAAGGAAAGAAAAATGTTTGTCAATTATTAAATATTGTACATCAACAGAATATGTCAGAGAACATCAAACAAAAAACAAAAAAAAAAAACAAAAACAAAAAAAAAAACCATTTAGTATACCAACAATGTAAGCCCTGATAATTCAGGATGAATATAACTTGTTAAGAAAGATTTAATGAACTATTGTGAAACCAAAAATATTGTAGACTCTAGATAGAACAAACCAAATGCATAAGTACTATAAGCATCAAAATAAGTGTATAATCTTAAGAATATGTAAGCGAACCAAGCAAATGGTCAACTAGTACATAAGTAACTATATAGCTGATAAAAGCATAGCTAAAAATATCAAGTCCAAAAGAAATAATTACCTGTAAGAAAGAAAGTATGTTAGCAAGTATAAAGATGGAAATGTGATCTAAATGAAAACCTCTGATACCTTGAATATTATAGTGAATATATTATGTTATTGAATATGAATGTTATGTGATATTTTTTTGAGTTGTGATAGTGCAACTATTGCCAGGTGCAATGTTTATTTTTTTTCTCAGACAGAGAAGAGTAATGCCTCTGAATCTGAGAATGTGTAGTGAGGAACGGCAGAGGATGTTAGCCATAGTGAGCCACCCTGATTCCGAAACCTCTACAACAGTTAGGGAATTATATTGTATTAATGTATCAAGGAATATTATGAATGAATCTGTGAGGTATGAATTATAATAACCATTAAGATAATCACGAATGTAAAGATATGTGATAAGAAAGTAGAATGTGAATAAGACAGGAAATTGTTAACTTAAAAAACGAGATCTATTGTAGTTAAATGACTTAGAGAGTAAGCAACTTGAAAATACTAGTAAATTAAGAATTGTACCACTAGATAAAAATCAAGCTAGAGTAACACACCAATAGTATGTTTAAAAAATCAAAGAGTACAAGAAAAAAAACTATAAGAGTATACTAAGAAACTGACATGAATTGATAATTGTACAAAAAATAAATTTTTCTCAAATGATCAATTTTAAAGAGGGTGTATATGTAACATCACAAGATGTTACCTAACCTAAGTGTATGTTATCAGATTTTATAAGGACAAAACAACCATGTAAATAGGAATATAATAGTAAAAAATAACCAAGAAAGGAGAAACCAAGAAATAAGAATGAAGCAGAAGTGCCACATGAAACAGTAACCCAAAGGCTGTTTGACACTACAACTAGACTAAGACTGAGACGAACTGATGGACAGAGTAAATTTACATTCAGCTGTCAATCCAGTCAGTAGTTGATGTAAACCGAATGTTATATGTAAATAAAAAATGAATTAATAAGCAGTTAAATACTGTGAAAGCAGAATTAGCATTTTGCTGATAATAGATTTGACAATGACTAGTAAATTATGAATGCCAAAACTAAAATTAACAATGGCTACATAGTGAGAACAAAGATGTATTTCAGCATCAAATATACTTGTGAGAAAAGAGAACTATTTATAAGAGAGAATCTTATACAAATAAGAGACCTCCAAAAATTACCGAATTGAGGACCAATAAGTGTTATTAAGGCAAAATTCCGATATAGGCTATATGCCTTAACAACGCTCAGACCAAACATTTGTCAGTAAATTGACTATGGAGAATTAACATAAGTGTAAATTAAAATACACCGAACAATGGTTATGCCCTGACATAACAAAAGACATTATTAAAACAATAGGTCTAATCATAATTTTAATTGTTAAACAGTAGATTAGAACGAGTTAGCATAAAACGAAATGTCATAGTAAGTAGGATCATTCGTTACAATGTATAGAGTTTAGGTGTACACATAATGTTCAATAAAGATGTCAGTACAGCATTAATGGTGTTCCCACATAAACATTTGAATAATAAAATGATATGTGAACACAAACAATATTAACCAAAAGTGTAAAATCGGCGACTTAGAAAAAGCAGACGACAGTGAAAGTGATGTACCCGAACATTGGTTTTATAACAATGTCGGTCAAAGTGAAAGTAATTCGATATCGAGTGATATCAAATTAAAGAAGAAAAAACGATCTTTAATTTGATAATGATATCAACACAATCGCAACTGTATTTAGTGCGGGAGAGATGTTAGCATCATTCTAAAAATGTGCATCAGAAAACTGTTTATGAATAATAACAAAAATGACAGCTAGCTGCCACCTCTGCATTTGACGGTTAGAAAAAGCCGTTATCAACTGCCAAAAAGTGGTACGTCATACCGACACACCTGCCAGCGCCAATCAGAAAATTAGTTAGTAATTAACATTTTTGCCTAAGACCGATCAAAGAAGGGAGTATATAAAGACGAAACAGCGAATTTTGAGGCAGACTCTTACTGACCAGCATGTAGTACAGACGTGTGCCTGCCATCTCTACATTTTTAATAACTCTTAGCGTCATCTGCATATTACATTGAAACAAATAGTCCAACACCAAGAAACGACTACTTCAAGTTAATCTACAGCAAACAACAGTGATTAAGTGCAGTATCATTTTAATTTTGTGCGGGAATAACGAACAGAAAATAATTTATTGTTATTATTCACGATCCATTTTAATCAGAAGAGGATCGCATTATTCTGTTCTTGTGCGAGTTTAGTGCCGAAACCCAGTAATCATTATAATCCGATTACTGAAGTGATTAATAAGTTTTAATTAAATAATTAAAACTCAGAAGGTAACAGTGCAATCATTACTAATTTTTACCTGAGCGCCATAACCTGTACTTTTTCAACACTAGCCTGTACTGACGCAAAACACGAAAACATTTTAAGATTACACCACGTCTCTATTTATTATACGAATTTGTTATTATAAATTAAGCTATATGTTAGTTGTAAGGGTTCTCACTTGATAAATATTGTCATTAAAAAAGCAAGCGTTGATGAAACGCGCGATCTTTCAACAGATCATTTTTAATTTTGTTTACTTTACGAAAGTAACCTAAAAACTTGGTTGATCAATTGTATATCAAAAAGATTGTTGGATATTGTGTAGGCATAATTGTTTTCTTTCGTGTCTCAAAGAATTCACTACTGAGATTTTCATAATTTTAATGTTAAAAATAAATAACATCTGGACTTAGCCAGATTTATAATTCATGTTCTGAGCAAGCCGTATAAGGCATATAATAACTGACTTTTAATTGTACAACTTTGTATGTTTGCATTATATTTGTTTTTGAATTCTCTATGAGGGTGTAAATAAACCCATTATTAACAGCATCACCTGATTTTGATTTATTTCTATAGGATAATTAAATATTTTCTTTTAACAAACTTAAACAACCTTCTGTTGTGTTTAACATATTGGAATAGCATTGCCAAAAGGTGACACACAATTATATTAAATCTTCTAATCATTCAGTAAATCTATGTGTGGGTTTTACACGGGATTTTCCCTGAATAAATCCGTGTGGCGCCCACTAATTAATAAACAAGGTAATCTAACCTTGCAACCAAAGTGAGTTGGTGTTTGTAAACTGAGTTGACAGTTTAGTGAACTTCTAGTAAACACGATCAGGTACGTAAAAGTATATTTTTGTTTATGATATTGTCCAGACATTACGAGACGTGACATACTCAGACTACCTGCAATCTGGAGAAGAAGTTTTACTACCAGTTTCAACCGGACGAGAACTATTATCAAGCAACCAACTGCTATACTTCACGTTTTAACTTAAGCTAATTTAGCATTTAATTATAATCAACTTCACTATTGTATTTATTTAATATAAGGGAATTCTTTTTAAACAAGTATAATTAAACCATTGTAAACACACTGTGAGTAACTTTGAATGTTTCATTTTAAATTACTTTACTACTTTAGTAACCTTCAATTAGAAACAACTATTCCAAACATTGAGTTACCTCAAAAGAATACTTCACACATAATTGAACTTTGTTTTAACGAGACTTTTAATATTTTAACCACGAATATAAGTTTAAATAACGACACTTTTATTTTATTTCAAGTTAATTGTAAACACACACGTTTTATTTTATTACAAATAGGTTAGACCAACAGTGTGGCTTTTAAACGTAACTTAAATTTGATTTTAATAAACCTCAATAATAATAAAACCCCTAATCTTATTTAGTTATAATATTAGTTTCAATTATATATATAAATAATGTAACTAACATTATAATGTTAATGAGATCCAATAGTAAATTTATTTATTTAGGAATAACGTTAGCGTTTATAATTAAAGTTCCATTATTTATATTTCATTTTTGATTACCAAAAGCTCATGTTGAAGCACCTGTTTCTGGTTCTATAATTTTGGCTGGAATTCTTTTAAAATTAGGAACTTATGGTCTGATTCGTGTTATATATATTATACCAATAATATTTACTAATTATAGATTTATTTGGATTTCTATTTCATTAATAGGAGGAATCATAATTAGATTATCTTGTATAATGCAAATTGATATAAAATCTATAATTGCATATTCTTCTGTAGCTCACATAAGATTAGTTATTGGAGGGATTATGACAATAAATATATGAGGTATAGTCGGGGCATATTTTATAATAATTGGATACGGTTTATGCTCATCTGCTTTATTTTGCTTGGCAAATATTTCTTATGAACGTTCAGGGAGACGTAGAATCTTAATTAATAATGGAATATTAAGATTTATGCCTTCAATAACTCTCATATGATTTTTAATATCTGCTAGAAATATTTCATGTCCCCCAACAATTAGTCTAGCAGGAGAAATTATAATTTTAAACAGATTAATGTCTTGAAATTCATTATGTATAATTTTCTTGTCGTTTTCTTCATTTTTATCAGCTTGCTATAGTTTATATTTATATTCTCATACTCAACATGGAATAATTTTCTCGGGCTGTTACTCCTTTAATTCTGGAAATGTACGTGAATTTTTCTTAATTATAATACATTGAATTCCCTTAAATTTAATTATTTTGTAATTGACATTGTTAATATAATCAATTAGTTTAAAATAAAACATTAAATTGTGGATTTAAAAATATAAATTTATAGTGGATCATTACTAAAAATAAACTTAATATATATATTTTCTTAATTTTATTGATTATAAGATTAATAATATTAATTTTACCAATAAATATAATTATTTTTGATTACGCAATTATAATAGAATGAATAATTATTACAGTCAATTCATGTAATATTTATATAACATTAATTTTTTTTTTATATCGACTTTATTTCTTTCAACCGTTATATTTATTTCATCAATAGTTATATTATACAGAGGTGTATATATAATAAATGATAAAAATATTAATCGATTTATCTATATTATTATAATATTTGTGCTATCAATAATATTATTAATTATTAGACCTAATATAGTAAGTATTCTCATTGGATGAGATGGACTAGGGTTAGTGTCATACTGTTTAGTTATTTATTATCAAAATTTAAATTCTAGAAATGCTGGAATATTAACGGCACTAATAAATCGAATTGGAGATGTTATAATCCTTTTATTAATCGCATGAATAATAAATTTTGGGTTTGAAATTTTATATCTTTTATTAATAAAATAATAACAAGTCCAATAAGTACATTAATTATTATTGCAGGATTTACAAAAAGAGCTCAAATTCCATTTTCTTCATGACTTCCAGCAGCTATGGCTGCTCCAACTCCAGTATCGGCCCTTGTCCACTCATCAACGTTAGTTACTGCAGGGGTATATTTAATCATTCGATTCAGAAATTTAATTATATCATTTAATTTAATCCAAATATTTTTAATGTTATCAGTATTAACAATAATTATATCGGGACTAGCTGCAAATTTTGAATTTGACTTAAAAAAAATTATTGCATTATCAACCTTAAGACAATTAGGAATTATAATATCAATTTTAATATTTGGTTATACAATATTATCTTTTTTTCATCTTATTATTCATGCTTTATTTAAGGCATCGCTTTTTTTATGTGCTGGGGTATTGATTCATAGATTAATAAATAATCAAGATATTCGTATAATGGGCTGTATAAGTTATAGCATACCAATAACTAGAACGTTCATAAATATTGCTAACTTATCATTATGTGGAGTGCCCTTTATGAGAGGTTTTTATTCAAAAGATTTAATTATAGAAATAATATGCTCCAGAAATATTAATTCATTAATTTTATTATTAATGTATATTGGAATTGGGTTAACATCTTTTTATTCTGCTCGATTAACATATTTTTCAATAAATATAAATTTCAGTTATTATAATTTTAGTTCACAAAGCGAATTATTTAATAATATATTAAAAAGAATTATGATTTTATCTATTTATTCAATTTTGTCAGGGTCCATATTTAGATGAATCATATTTAACAATCCCACAAGAATTATCCTTCCCATTGAAGGAAAGATAATAGCAATGACCCTATCATTCTTAGGATTGTTAATTGGATATGAAATATATATGTTTTCATCTACAGTAAAGAAATTTACAAGATCAACCTTTCACACTCAATTTTTTATTTTAAAAACTCATTTATATTTCAAAAATCAATTGATTTGGGATGAGGAGAGAAAATCGGACCTCATGGTACGATTGAATTAATAAAATTAATCATAATATTTAATATTAGCATAAGAAAAAATAATTTCAAAATTCAGATAATAACATTTATTCCTTGATTTTTAATTATTTTATATTTAAATAGCTTAAGCGTTAGAGCATAATATTGAAGATATTAAGGTAATAAATATTTTTAAATATTTATAAGGTTTTTCCTCTCTTTTCAATGAAAATGAAATGTTTTATAATCTTTATAAATAAGGCAAAAATGGAGTTTAACCGCTTTAAAAGCTAGTTAGCAGCTAGGAATTGATTCCTTAATTTTTCCTATTCAATTAACATTAATTTCATTTTTATTTATTTGAGTCCGAGGTACACTGCCTCGTTATCGTTATGACAGGTTAATATATTTAGCATGAAAATCATATTTACCAGTAAGTTTAAATCTATTGATTTTTTTTCATGATTAAATCTATTAATTAATTCATTAAAAATTGCCCTAATAATAAGTTAATAGAATTAATTTTTTCTTTTCTCCACTTTCAAAATAAATGCTTTATTTATAAGCTAATTAATTTATCTCAAAAAGATTTAATTGCTGGGTCTAAAACAAAATATATAAAATAAATTGTTGTTAAAATTATTCCGATCTTAATATATGGATATTCAACAGGACAAGCCCCGATCCAAGTTAATAAAATTAGAATAATGAGTAAGTATCAAAATAAAATTTGATTAATGGGATAATTTAATAGTCCTATAAATTTTGAATTGTTTATGAAGGGAACAAAAATTAAAATAAAAATTGATATAAATAATGCAATTACTCCTCCTAATTTATTAGGAATAGAGCGTAGAATTGCATATGCAAATAAAAAGTATCATTCTGGTTGAATATGTTTTGGGGTAACTAATGGATTTGCCGGAGTAAAATTATCAGGATCACTTAATTTATACGGTTCAAGTATAATATAGCAGAAAAAAATAACTAAAATTAGTAAGAATCCTAGCATATCTTTAATGGAAAAATAAGGATGAAATGGAATTTTATCATTATTTGAATTAATCCCTAATGGATTATTTGATCCTATGACATGCAAGGAAATAAGATGTACAATTGTTAATGCTAAAACAACAAATGGTATAATAAAATGAAAAGAATAAAATCGAGTTAATGTTGCATTATCAACAGCAAATCCTCCCCAAATTCAATTCACTAAGGTCGTTCCAAGATATGGAATTGCGGACAATAAATTTGTAATAACTGTTGCCCCCCAAAATGATATTTGGCCTCATGGAAGAACATAGCCTAAAAAAGCAGTAGCCATTAAAATTAATAAAATGATTACTCCTACAACTCAAGTTTCAAAATTTTTATATGAACCGTAATATAATCCTCGTCCAACATGTAAATAAACACAAATAAAAAATAATGAAGCTCCACTTGCGTGTGAAATTCGTAACATCCATCCATAATTAATATCACGACAAATGTGTCTTAATCTATTAAATGCACTTGTCACATCCGCATTATAATGCATTGACAAAAATAATCCAGTTAAAATTTGAATAACTAAACATATTCCCAATAACGATGCATAATTTCATCAATATGATAAATTTGTGGCCGCTGGTAAATCAATTAGTGAATTATTTATTATTTTAATTAATGGGTGTGTGCGTCGAGTGATATTTAGCATTTGTTAAAATTTTCTTCGTAAAGGAGACAATTTAATTCTGACAATATTCACAACAACAATCAATGTGAATAAAAGATAAATAACTATCATGATAGTTATTATTCCTGCCGGAAATATGTATAATTTTTTAAATATGAATCCATCGAATAGATTATTTATCTCTAATAATTTATTGACACTATCCATCTTATATTTAATAATATTTATAGCTATAATCAAAATTCAAATAAACATGTTTGATATTAATAACTTTATTGAAAAATAAAATTTTTCATTTGAGGCAATTCTTGATATATATATAAATAAAATTAGCATTCCTCCAATAAAAATAAGAAATAAGATATAAGAAAAAAAATATGAATTTATGTAAAATATACAAATAATTCTAGCAAGCATTGTTTGTATTAATAAAATAGATCCCATTGATAATGGGTGCTTCATAAAAATAAAATTTATTGATAATAAAATTGTAGTTGATATTATAATCTTCATACAGAAGATAATTTAATGAAAATGCAAGCTTTGGGTGCTTGAAATGACTTTTTACTCTCTTCTGAAGTTTTAAAATTATTAATTTATCTTAGATTTACAAGATCTAAATTTTTTTAAACTATTAAAACAAATGAATCTATCACTACCTTTATTATATTTAATTATATTTATATCGGGCATTAACTCCTTATGCTTAAATCAAAAACATATTATAATGAGTTTATTAAGATTAGAATTAATAATTTTAAGATTATTTTGTATATTTTCTGTATTTTTATCAATTGAATTAAATGATATATATATGTTAATAGTTTTACTAACATTTAGTGTTTGTGAAGGAGTTGTGGGATTGTCAAGATTAATCAATTTGATTCGATCACATGGTAATGATCAGCTATTATCAATATCTTTAAAAAAATGTTAAAATTAATTTTATTTTCATTATTTTTAACCCCTTTATTATTTAACATGTGATTATTAAGAAACATATTAATTCTTTTAATATTATTTATCATTTTATTCTTCAGATAAGATTTAATCATATTAAGATATAACATATATATAGATAATATTTCATATAGACTAATTATTCTTACAGTTTGAATTACCTTCTTAATAATTAATTCTAGTCCTTTATATAAATATAATAATATAAATTTATTTTTATTTATAGTGTTATTATTAATAACATTATTAATTTTGTCATTTTGTTCATACAACATTATAATATTTTATATCTTTTTTGAAACTAGTTTAATCCCTACTATAATTATTATTATAGGATGGGGGTATCAACCTGAACGAGTAAATGCTAGATATTACTTGTTGTTTTATACTTTATTTGCATCTTTTCCCATATTAGTTTCAATTATATATATATATATATATATATATATATATATATATAAATAATGTAACTAACATTATAATGTTAATGAGATCCAATAGTAAATTTATTTATTTAGGAATAACGTTAGCGTTTATAATTAAAGTTCCATTATTTATATTTCATTTTTGATTACCAAAAGCTCATGTTGAAGCACCTGTTTCTGGTTCTATAATTTTGGCTGGAATTCTTTTAAAATTAGGAACTTATGGTCTGATTCGTGTTATATATATTATACCAATAATATTTACTAATTATAGATTTATTTGGATTTCTATTTCATTAATAGGAGGAATCATAATTAGATTATCTTCAGTGGCGGCGCTAACGAAACAGGGGCCCCCCCGCGAAACTAATTAGGGGGCCCTATAAAAATGGTTAAATTTTGTATACGTAATAGGGGAAAACACTCAAATGATTTTCTATTTACGTGTGTTTCACAACAATGGTTTGTGAATACTTTCTCGTCTATCACAAAGCGTTTGCAATTTGCAAAGGATGTTTTACATGTATACAAACTCTTAAAATTCATTGTTGCTAAATAGACAAAGTTCTATACAAACTATAAAAAAAACCAAAATAAAAAGATTATTTATTTTTACGTCAAAGATCTAAATTCAGACTATGAAACAGTACCGCACACAGAGTGTTAAAACTTTATTATTTAAAAACGAATATCAAAGTAACATTCTAGCTTTTTTCAAACATTTAAATTAGTTTGTAACTGAATTTGTGAAATTCTTGAATATACTCTATACACGTTCTCCTTAAGTCTAATCCAATTCAATAACACTCGAACTCAAGTAATGTACAATATTTACAGATGAGTATCAACCAAAGTTCACTGTTTTCCTAAGCCTAGTCTTCTTTTTTTAATAGCTAAGAACTTTTCAACCACTTCGTTGATATTAGTTTTCTGTGTCTCTTCATGCTCAGTGCTTAACAGTGCCAAGTCACTCAACCGAGTTTGGGCCATGGCACTTCTTAAGTATGACTTAATTAATTTAAGTTTTGAAAAAGCTTCTTTCCGCTGTAGCTGTTGTGACAGGTGTGGTTAAATAAAGCTGCAAAGCTGTATTTAAGTCTGGGAGGCAGCTCATAAGGCAGCTGTTTTCTTCAACCAGTAAATTCATCATTTCTCGAATGCTTTTCTTGTGTACAATTTCTTTGGCCATCAGCTTTGAAGGATATTACTTGGTCAGGAAGTGATGTGTAAAGGTCACCAGGATACACATTTACCAGAGCCTTACTTTTCTCCACTATTGTCTCTTGTGAGAAGTTTACTAAATTCTGAGGCGTCAGGAATGAAAACCTATCATCAATGCAACGCAATCCTTCGAATCTCATTTGTAGCTGAGCTATTACAATATCTAGTGTTGCATTGAAAACTTTTACTTCAAATGATTTCACTGGGTCGTCAATTCTATGGTCAACTGATAATTCAACAAAGAAGCCTTTTACAACTCGCTTACGCTTATTTTTCATGTTACAAGTTATGTCCCATGACTGGGCCAACTGTTTAGCACCAGCAAGAAAGCCGGCAAAGTCCTTTCTTAAAACTTTTAACTCATCACAAACGCGGCTTAGAAACTGCCACGCTCTGCCTAGGTCAACAGTTGGCCTCTGTAGTGCTTTTGAAGTTATATTTACATTCTCTAAAATCTTTGTTTCAAGGCAGAGCACAAGAATAAATTCGAAGTTTTCCAGGTGGTTTCTAATTGCTAATGCTTCTTCTGCCTCGGGTTTTTTTGAGCTGTATAGAATAATTTCTGTCAAACACTTAATCACAATTTTGAAATCATTTCTTAAAGCTAACAGACAGTCGTGTCTAGAAGACCACCTTGTTGGACATAGCTTTTTTAAAGTTAGATTTTTGGCAGAGCTGTCTTCTTTAACGGCAGTGTTAAGTTCTTGCCATCTATGTAAGCTTTCACTGAAAAACACATAAGTTTTCTGTACTATGTCATAAAATTGTCTTATTTCAGAAATATTTGATGCTGAATCATTTATCACCAAGTTCAGGTTATGTGCAGCACAGTGTACGTAATCCGCGTTTGAGACTATATCCAGAATTCTTTTCTGTAACCCAGAGTATTTCCCGCTCATTGTTGCTGCACCGTCATAACCTTGACCTCTACACTTACTAATGTCAATTTCATTTGTTTTCAAAAAGTCTAAAATCTTACTTTGAAACCCCTCACTGTTGGGATCCTTTATTTCTTGAAATCCCAAAACGGACTCACTAATCACAGTTTTATAATTGCCAGGAGATTCTTCTACTATGTTAATGTATCTGATTACAACACTCATTTGGTCAATCTTAGAAATGTCTTGTGTGCTATCAACAATTATAGAAAAAAAAGGAGACCAGTGAATCTGTTTTAGTAAGGCAGTCAATACTAATTTTCCTAGCAAGTTAATGATTTCATTTTGAATGTCATAGTGGAGGTATTTTGATCTGTTTTTTTCATTTTCTAAGTGTGCACTAAGGAGAGAATCGCAGCGAGAAATTAAAGATAGTATGTTCAAAAAATTTCCACTTTCAGGATTTATTTCATGTAATGATTCTCTATGGCCAAGAAACGGCAATGAACACAGTGCCATGGTTCGAATGACATCCACAATCTGTATGAAAACATCTTTCCATTCTTTCCGCTCATCGGAAATTTGATCAGCTACCGTTTTACTCTTTTTCCAAGTGGCATACGTGAGACAAGATTGTAAATGAGCATTGCTACTTTCATGAACTTTAATTTTTTTACTGAGACCTTTCCAATCTCTAATATCGCCTTCACGCCAGCTTTGGGCATCAGCACTTTGGCTGAAAAGCCAACATGGTAAACAATAGACTCCATCTAGATTACGAGAGTAACAAAGCCAAAACCTGTGAACAATTTGGCCTGCTGTAGTTTTGAAAGAATAATATGCTGTACTGAAAGACCGCTTAGAAACGGAATCCTTCGGGAAAGGACCCTTTGTTTGACAAAGTTCACTTAACGTTATTAACTTTTTCACCTCGTCTGTCATTGTAGCTTGATTTTTATAGAATGCAATATCTCTCTCAAAACTTTGGCAGTTTGGATCGGAAGGGCCTGCTAAACTAGTTTTATTTGCGTGATTACTTATAACTTCAGTTGGTTCTAACTGATTTTCTGGTCCAGGTATGTCTTCGGACTGGCGAACACATTCAATGCCTAGCAGTTGTTCTTCTTGTTCATGTTGCAGTTGCTTATTTGTTTCCGTAGTTGTATCACTTGTATCCGACGGACTAATGTTTAAATCAGGTTTATTGTCACTGTCACAATCAACTTCAATTCCGATTTTTGTTTCTTTTTCATTACTTGCACTTGACCCGGGTTTGGGTTGTTCAACTTCACATTTTGATGATTTTTTTAAAAACTGGTCGAGTTTTGAAAGTTTACTTTTAGATTCTTCTCGTTGTTTTTGCAGTTTCCTTTTCGTAGCACCACTTAAATATTCACGCTTACTTTCCATTTTATAAACTCTGTCTCTAACACTCTAACTCTACACAAAATACAAAAACTAAAATCAAATGTTAAGTCATTAAACTTAAACGGCACTAAATTACGAAATGAATGCAATACAGTACTATCACGCAGGAGATGCGACGCACTACTGAGTACTGAACTACATTGTGTTGTGTTTGTTTACGTCTCCTCAGTGCCGAGTGACTCATCGCACGGACTTACGGGCACCACAAGAGATAAGATAAGCTTCGCTTACAAACTACAAACAGTAATGTCATTTCGGAAAACGTAGTTTTTTTGCATGTCTATACACTTAAATAAAACGTATATTTCGTATTTCAAATACAAATTTGCCGGTAGTCGGACCCCATTAAAACTTTTTTTCCTATTATAGCTCGTTTCATATTTTTTTCTAGGGGCCAGAGTGGCGGGGCCCCCCAGACGGTCAGGGCCCCCCCGTGCCGCGGGGTCTGCGGGGGCCTTATCGCCGCCACTGATTATCTTGTATAATGCAAATTGATATAAAATCTATAATTGCATATTCTTCTGTAGCTCACATAAGATTAGTTATTGGAGGGATTATGACAATAAATATATGAGGTATAGTCGGGGCATATTTTATAATAATTGGACATGGATTATGCTCATCTGCTTTATTTTCCTTGGCAAATATTTCTTATGAACGTTCAGGGAGACGTAGAATCTTAATTAATAATGGAATATTAAGATTTATGCCTTCAATAACTCTCATATGATTTTTAATATCTGCTAGAAATATTTCATGTCCCCCAACAATTAGTCTAGCAGGAGAAATTATAATTTTAAACAGATTAATGTCTTGAAATTCATTATGTATAATTTTCTTGTCGTTTTCTTCATTTTTATCAGCTTGCTATAGTTTATATTTATATTCTCATACTCAACATGGAATAATTTTCTCGGGCTGTTACTCCTTTAATTCTGGAAATGTACGTGAATTTTTCTTAATTATAATACATTGAATTCCCTTAAATTTAATTATTTTGAAATTGACATTGTTAATATAATCAATTAGTTTAAAATAAAACATTAAATTGTGGATTTAAAAATATAAATTTATGGTGGATCATTACTAAAAATAAACTTAATATATATATTTTCTTAATTTTATTGATTATAAGATTAATAATATTAATTTTATCAATAAATATAATTATTTTTGATTACGCAATTATAATAGAATGAATAATTATTACAGTCAATTCATGTAATATTTATATAACATTAATTTTTGATTTTATATCGACTTTATTTCTTTCAACCGTTATATTTATTTCATCAATAGTTATATTATACAGAGGTGTATATATAATAAATGATAAAAATATTAATCGATTTATCTATATTATTATAATATTTGTGCTATCAATAATATTATTAATTATTAGACCTAATATAGTAAATATTCTCATTGGATGAGATGGACTAGGGTTAGTGTCATACTGTTTAGTTATTTATTATCAAAATTTAAATTCTAGAAATGCTGGAATATTAACGGCACTAATAAATCGAATTGGAGATGTTATAATCCTTTTATTAATCGCATGAATAATAAATTTTGGGTTTGAAATTGTATATCTTTTATTAATAAAATAATAACAAGTACAATAATTACATTAATTATTATTGCAGGATTTACAAAAAGAGCTCAAATTCCATTTTCTTCATGACTTCCAGCAGCTATGGCTGCTCCAACTCCAGTATCGGCCCTTGTCCACTCATCAACGTTAGTTACTGCAGGGGTATATTTAATCATTCGATTCAGAAATTTAATTATATCATTTAATTTAATCCAAATATTTTTAATGTTATCAGTATTAACAATAATTATATCGGGACTAGCTGCAAATTTTGAATTTGACTTAAAAAAAATTATTGCATTATCAACCTTAAGACAATTAGGAATTATAATATCAATTTTAATATTTGGTTATCCAATATTATCTTTTTTTCATCTTATTATTCATGCTTTATTTAAGGCATCGCTTTTTTTATGTGCTGGGGTATTGATTCATAGATTAATAAATAATCAAGATATTCGTATAATGGGCTGTATAAGTTATAGCATACCAATAACTAGAACGTTCATAAATATTGCTAACTTATCATTATGTGGAGTGCCCTTTATGAGAGGTTTTTATTCAAAAGATTTAATTATAGAAATAATATGCTCCAGAAATATTAATTCATTAATTTTATTATTAATGTATATTGGAATTGGGTTAACATCTTTTTATTCTGCTCGATTAACATATTTTTCAATAAATATAAATTTCAGTTATTATAATTTTAGTTCACAAAGCGAATTATTTAATAATATATTAAAAAGAATTATGATTTTATCTATTTATTCAATTTTGTCAGGGTCCATATTTAGATGAATCATGTTTAACAATCCCACAAGAATTATCCTTCCCATTGAAGGAAAGATAATAGCAATGACCCTATCATTCTTAGGATTGTTAATTGGATATGAAATATATATGTTTTCATCTACAGTAAAGAAATTTACAAGATCAACCTTTCACACTCAATTTTTTATTTTAAAAAACTCATTTATATTTCAAAAATCAATTGATTTGGGATGAGGAGAGAAAATCGGACCTCATGGTACGATTGAATTAATAAAATTAATCATAATATTTAATATTAGCATAAGAAAAAATAATTTCAAAATTCAGATAATAACATTTATTGCTTGATTTTAATTATTTTATATTTAAATAGCTTAAGCGTAGAGCATAATATTGAAGATATTAAGGTAATAAA
The DNA here is from genome assembly GCA_034769895.1 of Magicicada septendecula. NCBI lineage: Eukaryota > Metazoa > Arthropoda > Insecta > Hemiptera > Cicadidae > Magicicada > Magicicada septendecula. The sequence continues at coordinate 295,601,369 of CM068373.1, read as the reverse complement.
TATTTTTAAATATTTATAAGGTTTTTCCTCTCTTTTCAATGAAAATGAAATGTTTTATAAACTTTATAAATAAGGAAAAAACGGAGTTTAACCGCTTTAAAAGCTAGTTAGCAGCTAGGAATTGATTCCTTAATTTTTCCTATTCAATTAACATTAATTTCATTTTTATTTATTTGAGTCCGAGGTACACTGCCTCGTTATCGTTATGACAGGTTAATATATTTAGCATGAAAATCATATTTACCAGTAAGTTTAAATCTATTGATTTTTTTTCATGATTAAATCTATTATTTAATTAATTAAAAATTGCCCTAATAATAAGTTAATAGAATTAATTTTTTCTTTTCTCTACTTTCAAAATAAATGCTTTATTTATAAGCTAATTAATTTATCTCAAAAAGATTTAATTGCTGGGTCTAAAACAAAATATATAAAATAAATTGTTGTTAAAATTATTCCGATCTTAATATATGGATATTCAACAGGACAAGCCCCGATCCAAGTTAATAAAATTAGAATAATGAATAAGTATCAAAATAAAATTTGATTAATGGGATAATTTAATAGTCCTATAAATTTTGAATTGTTTATGAAGGGAACAAAAATTAAAATTAAAATTGATATAAATAATGCAATTACTCCTCCTAATTTATTAGGAATAGAGCGTAGAATTGCATATGCAAATAAAAAGTATCATTCTGGTTGAATATGTTTTGGGGTAACTAATGGATTTGCCGGAGTAAAATTATCAGGATCACTTAATTTATACGGTTCAAGTATAATATAGCAGAAAAAAATAACTAAAATTAGTAAGAATCCTAGCATATCTTTAATGGAAAAATAAGGATGAAATGGAATTTTATCATTATTTGAATTAATCCCTAATGGATTATTTGATCCTACGACAAGCAAGGAAATAAGATGTACAATTGTTAATGCTAAAACAACAAATGGTATAATAAAATGAAAAGAATAAAATCGAGTTAATGTTGCATTATCAACAGCAAATCCTCCCCAAATTCAATTCACTAAGGTCGTTCCAAGATATGGAATTGCGGACAATAAATTTGTAATAACTGTTGCCCCCCAAAATGATATTTGGCCTCATGGAAGAACATAGCCTAAAAAAGCAGTAGCCATTAAAATTAATAAAATGATTACTCCTACAACTCAAGTTTCAAAATTTTTATATGAACCGTAATATAATCCTCGTCCAACATGTAAATAAACACAAATAAAAAATAATGAAGCTCCACTTGCGTGTGAAATTTGTAACATCCATCCATAATTAATATCACGACAAATGTGTCTTAATCTATTAAATGCACTTGTCACATCCGCATTATAATGCATTGACAAAAATAATCCAGTTAAAATTTGAATAACTAAACATATTCCCAATAACGATCCATAATTTCATCAATATGATAAATTTGTGGCCGCTGGTAAATCAATTAGTGAATTATTTATTATTTTAATTAATGGGTGTGTGCGTCGAGTGATATTTAGCATTTGTTAAAATTTTCTTCGTAAAGGAGACAATTTAATTCTGACAATATTCACAACAACAATCAATGTGAATAAAAGATAAATAACTATCATGATAGTTATTATTCCTGACGGAAATATGAATAATTTTTTAATTATGAATCCATCGAATAGATTATTTATCTCTAATAATTTATTGACACTATCCATCTTATATTTAATAATATTTATAGCTATAATCAAAATTCAAATAAACATGTTTGATATTAATAACTTTATTGAAAAATAAAATTTTTCATTTGAGGCAATTCTTGATATATATATAAATAAAATTAGCATTCCTCCAATAAAAATAAGAAATAAGATATAAGAAAAAAAATATGAATTTATGTAAAATATACAAATAATTCTAGCAAGCATTGTTTGTATTAATAAAATAGATCCCATTGATAATGGGTGCTTCATAAAAATAAAATTTATTGATAATAAAATTGTAGTTGATATTATAATCTTCATACAGAAGATAATTTAATGAAAATGCAACCTTTGGGTGCTTGAAATGACTTTTTACTCTCTTCTGAAGTTTTAAAATTATTAATTTATCTTAGATTTACAAGATCTAAATTTTTTGTTAACTATTAAAACAAATGAATCTATCACTACCTTTATTATATTTAATTATATTTATATCGGGCATTAACTCCTTATGCTTAAATCGAAAACATATTATAATGAGTTTATTAAGATTAGAATTAATAATTTTAAGATTATTTTGTATATTTTCTGTATTTTTATCAATTGAATTAAATGATATATATATGTTAATAGTTTTACTAACATTTAGTGTTTGTGAGCAGTTGTGGGATTGTCAAGATTAATCAATTTGATTCGATCACATGGTAATGATCAGCTATTATCAGTATCTTTAAAAAAATGTTAAAATTAATTTTATTTTCATTATTTTTAACCCCTTTATTATTTAACATGTGATTATTAAGAAACATATTAATTCTTTTAATATTATTTATCATTTTATTCTTCAGAAAAGATTTAATCATATTAAGATATAACATATATATAGATAATATTTCATATAGACTAATTATTCTTACAGTTTGAATTGCCTTCTTAATAATTAATTCTAGTCATTTATAATAATATAAATTTATTTTTATTTATAGTGTTATTATTAATAACATTATTAATTTTGTCATTTTGTTCATACAACATTATGATATTTTATATCTTTTTTGAAACTAGTTTAATCCCTACTATAATTATTATTATAGGATGGGGGTATCAACCTGAACGAGTAAATGCTAGATATTACTTGTTGTTTTATACTTTATTTGCATCTTTTCCCATATTAGTTTCAATTATATATATATATAATGAAAAATGAAAAAAAAACCGAAGACTTCATCAACAATAATAAATGCGTACAACTAGATAAAAACCCAACAGAAAACTATCTTAAACGAACAATAAAACTAATAAAAACAAATAAAAACATTTTCAACAATAAAAACAGACATATATATAAACAATAATCCAGAACCGCCAAAAATGAACAGCCTAATAAAAATACACAAATTAAACAACCCAATACGTCCATTAATCAATTTCAAAAAAGCTCCTACATACAAAATAGCAAGAATAATAGCACAAAAACTAAAAAATAACCATCTAACAAATAACCATCATAACATAAAAAATACATACGAATTAATAGACAAACTAAAAATAATAAATATAAATGAAAATACATTTTTCACATCATATGACATAACAAACATGTACACTAATATGCCAGTAGAAGAAACAATTGACATAATAATAAACAAACTAATAGAACAAAATGAAAACAAACAATATATAACCGAAATAAAAAATAGTCTCCAACTAATACTAAAACTAAATTACTTTGAATTTAATAGCAAAATTTATCAACAGAAAGAAGGTTTAGCAATGGGATCACCATTATCAAGCATAATAGCAGAAATATTCCTACAACATATAGACACCAAAATACAAAATATCATAAAAAAAAATGACCCAGATGGCATATGGATAAGATATGTAGATGATGGACTATATGTATCAAATAACAAAAACACAAATGCAGAGAACATACTGAAACAAATCAATAACATACATCCCAAAATACAATTCACAGAAGAAAAAGAAAAACATAACAAAATCAACTATTTAGACATAACCATCACAAGATACAACAAACACATACAATATGCAATATGTAGAAAACCAACTTCCACTAACATCATATACCTAACCATTCTGACCACCCACCACAACATAAAATGGCAGCATTTTATTCGTTATTTAACAGAATGTACAAAATACCCCTAAACAAACAAGAAACTGACAAAGAAAGAAAGATAATATACCAAATTGGTTATGCAAATGGATACAATAAAAATACTATGATCAAAATAGAAAATAAAATCAAATACAAAATAAAAACTGAACAATTAAGAATTAATCAAACTGAACAACACATAAATAATAACAACAACAAAAAATGGCCCACATTCACATATATAAATAATAAAATGTCAAAACTAACAAAAATATTTAAAAACACAGATATAAAAATAGCATACAAAACTAATAAAAATAAATTACAAAATCTAAATAGCTCACACAACAAAGATAATACAACAACCAACGGTATATACAAAATTGAATGCCAAGATTGCAATAAATGTTATATAGGACAAACAAAAAAACAGCTGAAAAAATGTTATTTTGAACACCTAAATGCATACAAAAAACCAAATATATATAAATCCAATTTAGCCACACATGCAATAAACACAGGACATGAATTCCCAGACATAACCAATGTAACACTAATAAAACATATACCACACAAAGGCACCATAATGAACATTTGGGAAAATTTACAGATTTACAAACATAAAACACAAAACAAATTAATACCAGAACAAATACAAATCAATACAAAACATGACACAATATTCAAAGCACTCAACATCGAAAATACACAAAATACAAAAACAGATACCACAACCACACACAATAATGCAACATTGAAGGACCAAAGACCAACAAACCACCTTAATAACATCCAGAAGCCAACACACAAATACTGCACCAGAAGTAAGATGGCGAAGGCTGAAGATGGGAGAACAGGATCTCCCGAAACATGTTCCTAAAGGAAAAAATATATCTTGAGGTAAAATAGTTATAAGTATTATAGTAATATATATATATATATATTACTATAATACTTATAACTATTTTACCTCAAGATGTATTTTTTCTTTAGGGACATGTTTCGGGAGATCCTGTTCTCCCATCTTCAACCTTCGCCATCTTGCTTCTGGTGTAGTATTTGTGTGTTGGCTTCTGGATGTTATTATGGTGGTTTGTTGGTCTTTGGTCCTTCAATGTTGCATTATTGTGTGTGGTTGTGGTATCTGTTTTTGTATTTTGTGTATTTTCGATGTTGAGTGCTTTGAATATTGTGTCATGTTTTGTATTGATTTGTATTTGTTCTGGTATTAATTTGTTTTGTGTTTTATGTTTGTAAATCTGTAAATTTTCCCAAATGTTTATTATGGTGCCTTTGTGTGGTATATGTTTTATTAGTGTTACATTGGTTATGTCTGGGAATTCATGTCCTGTGTTTATTGCATGTGTGGCTAAATTGGATTTATATATGTTTGGTTTTTTGTATGCATTTAGGTGTTCAAAATAACGTTTTTTCAGCTGTTTTTTTGTTTGTCCTATATAACATTTATTGCAATCTTGGCATTCAATTTTGTATATACCGTTGGTTGTTGTATTATCTTTGTTGTGTGAGTTATTTAGATTTTGTAATTTATTTTTATTAGTTTTGTATGCTATTTTTATATCTGTGTTTTTAAATAGTTTTGTTAGTTTTGACATTTTATTATTTATATATGTGAATGTGGCCCATTTTTTGTTGTTGTTATTATTTATGTGTTGTTCAGTTTGATTAATTCTTAATTGTTCAGTTTTTATTTTGTATTTGATTTTATTTTCTATTTTGATCATAGTATTTTTATTGTATCCATTTGCATAACCAATTTGGTATATTATATTTCTTTCTTTGTCAGTTTCTTGTTTGTTTAGGGGTATTTTGTACATTCTGTTAAATAACGAATAAAATGCTGCTATTTTATGTTGTGGTGGGTGGTCAGAATGGTTAGGTATAATGATGTTAGTGGAAGTTGGTTTTCTATATATTGCATATTGTATGTGTTTGTTGTATCTTGTGATGGTTATGTCTAAATAGTTGATTTTAAGTTTTTCTTTTTCTTCTGTGAATTGTATTTTGGGATGTATGTTATTGATTTGTTTCAGTATGTTCTCTGCATTTGTGTTTTTGTTATTTGATACATATAGTCCATCATCTAGATATCTTATCCATATGCCATCTGGGTCATGTGTTTTTATGATATTTTGTATTTTGGTGTCTATATGTTGTAGGAATATTTCTGCTATTATGCTTGATAATGGTGATCCCATTGCTAAACCTTCTTTCTGTTGATAAATTTTGCTATTAAATTCAAAGTAATTTTGTTTTAGTATTAGTTGGAGACTATTTTTTATTTCAGTTATATATTGTTTGTTTTCGTTTTGTTCTATAAGTTTGTTTATTATTATGTCAATTGTTTCTTCTACTGGGATATTAGTGTACATGTTTGTTATGTCATATGATGTGAAAAATGTATTTTCATTTATATTTATTATTTTTAGTTTGTCTATTAATTCGTATGTATTTTTTATGTTATGATGGTTATTTGTTAGATGGTTATTTTTTAGTTTTTGTGCTATTATTGTTGCTATTTTGTATGTAGGAGCTTTTTTGAAATTGATTAATGGACGTATTGGGTTGTTTAATTTGTGTATTTTTATTAGGCTGTTCATTTTAGGTGGTTCTGGATTATTGTTTATATATATGTCTATGTTTTTATTGTTGAAAATGTTTTTATTTGGTTGAACAGCCTAATAAAAATACACAAATTAAACAACCCAATACGTCCATTAATCAATTTCAAAAAAGCTCCTACATACAAAATAGCAAGAATAATAGCACAAAAACTAAAAAATAACCATCTAACAAATAACCATCATAACATAAAAAATACATACGAATTAATAGACAAACTAAAAATAATAAATATAAATGAAAATACATTTTTCACATCATATGACATAACAAACATGTACACTAATATCCCAGTAGAAGAAACAATTGACATAATAATAAACAAACTTATAGAACAAAACGAAAACAAACAATATATAACTGAAATAAAAAATAGTCTCCAACTAATACTAAAACAAAATTACTTTGAATTTAATAGCAAAATTTATCAACAGAAAGAAGGTTTAGCAATGGGATCACCATTATCAAGCATAATAGCAGAAATATTCCTACAACATATAGACACCAAAATACAAAATATCATAAAAACACATGACCCAGATGGCATATGGATAAGATATGTAGATGATGGACTATATGTATCAAATAACAAAAACACAAATGCAGAGAACATACTGAAACAAATCAATAACATACATCCCAAAATACAATTCACAGAAGAAAAAGAAAAACATAACAAAATCAACTATTTAGACATAACCATAACAAGATACAACAAACACATACAATATGCAATATATAGAAAACCAACTTCCACTAACATCATTATACCTAACCATTCTGACTACCCACCACAACATAAAATAGCAGCATTTTATTCGTTATTTAACAGAATGTACAAAATACCCCTAAACAAACAAGAAACTGACAAAGAAAGAAATATAATATACCAAATTGGTTATGCAAATGGATACAATAAAAATACTATGATCAAAATAGAAAATAAAATCAAATACAAAATAAAAACTGAACAATTAAGAATTAATCAAACTGAACAACACATAAATAATAACAACAACAAAAAATGGGCCACATTCACATATATAAATAATAAAACTATTTAAAAACACAGATATAAAAATAGCATACAAAACTAATAAAAATAAATTACAAAATCTAAATAACTCACACAACAAAGATAATACAACAACCAACGGTATATACAAAATTGAATGCCAAGATTGCAATAAATGTTATATAGGACAAACAAAAAAACAGCTGAAAAAACGTTATTTTGAACACCTAAATGCATACAAAAAACCAAACATATATAAATCCAATTTAGCCACACATGCAATAAACACAGGACATGAATTCCCAGACATAACCAATGTAACACTAATAAAACATATACCACACAAAGGCACCATAATGAACATTTGGGAAAATTTACAGATTTACAAACATAAAACACAAAACAAATTAATACCAGAACAAATACAAATCAATACAAAACATGACACAATATTCAAAGCACTCAACATCGAAAATACACAAAATACAAAAACAGATACCACAACCACACACAATAATGCAACATTGAAGGACCAAAGACCAACAAACCACCATAATAACATCCAGAAGCCAACACACAAATACTACACCAGAAGCAAGATGGCGAAGGTTGAAGATGGGAGAACAGGATCTCCCGAAACATGTCCCTAAAGAAAAAATATATCTTGAGGTAAAATAGTTATAAGTATTATAGTATTATATACATCAAGAAACGGACTGTAGCAGAAAGTGATTGAAATATATATATATATATATATATATATATATATATATATATATATATATATAAATAATGTAACTAACATTATAATGTTAATGAGATCCAATAGTAAATTTATTTATTTAGGAATAACGTTAGCGTTTATAATTAAAGTTCCATTATTTATATTTCATTTTTGATTACCAAAAGCTCATGTTGAAGCACCTGTTTCTGGTTCTATAATTTTGGCTGGAATTCTTTTAAAATTAGGAACTTATGGTCTGATTCGTGTTATATATATTATACCAATAATATTTACTAATTATAGATTTATTTGGATTTCTATTTCATTAATAGGAGGAATCATAATTAGATTATCTTGTATAATGCAAATTGATATAAAATCTATAATTGCATATTCTTCTGTAGCTCACATAAGATTAGTTATTGGAGGGATTATGACAATAAATATATGAGGTATAGTCGAGGCATATTTTATAATAATTGGACACGGTTTATGCTCATCTGCTTTATTTTGCTTGGCAAATATTTCTTATGAACGTTCAGGGAGACGTAGAATCTTAATTAATAATGGAATATTAAGATTTATGCCTTCAATAACTCTCATATGATTTTTAATATCTGCTAGAAATATTTCATGTCCCCCAACAATTAGTCTAGCAGGAGAAATTATAATTTTAAACAGATTAATGTCTTGAAATTCATTATGTATAATTTTCTTGTCGTTTTCTTCATTTTTATCAGCTTGCTATAGTTTATATTTATATTCTCATACTCAACATGGAATAATTTTCTCGGGCTGTTACTCCTTTAATTCTGGAAATGTACGTGAATTTTTCTTAATTATAATACATTGAATTCCCTTAAATTTAATTATTTTGTAATTGACATTGTTAATATAATCAATTAGTTTAAAATAAAACATTGAATTGTGGATTTAAAAATATAAATTTATAGTGGATCATTACTAAAAATAAACTTAATATATATATTTTCTTAATTTTATTGATTATAAGATTAATAATATTAATTTTATCAATAAATATAATAATTTTTGATTACGCAATTATAATAGAATGAATAATTATTACAGTCAATTCATGTAATATTTACATAACATTAATTTTTGATTTTATATCGACTTTATTTCTTTCAACCGTTATATTTATTTCATCAATAGTTATATTATACAGAGGTGTATATATAATAAATGATAAAAATATTAATCGATTTATCTATATTATTATAATATTTGTGCTATCAATAATATTATTAATTATTAGACCTAATATAGTAAGTATTCTCATTGGATGAGATGGACTAGGGTTAGTGTCATACTGTTTATTTATTTATTATCAAAATTTAAATTCTAGAAATGCTGGAATATTAACGGCACTAATAAATCGAATTGGAGATGTTATAATCTTTTTATTAATCGCATGAATAATAAATTTTGGGTTTGAAATTTTATATCTTTGATTAATAAAATAATAACAAGTCCAATAATTACATTAATTATTATTGCAGGATTTACAAAAAGAGCTCAAATTCCATTTTCTTCATGGCTTCCAGCAGCTATGGCTGCTCCAACTCCAGTATCGGCCCTTGTCCACTCATCAACGTTAGTTACTGCAGGGGTATATTTAATCATTCGATTCAGAAATTTAATTATATCATTTAATTTAATCCAAATATTTTTAATGTTATCAGTATTAACAATAATTATATCGGAACTAGCTGCAAATTTTGAATTTGACTTAAAAAAAATTATTGCATTATCAACCTTAAGACAATTAGGAATTATAATATCAATTTTAATATTTGGTTATCCAATATTATCTTTTTTTCATCTTATTATTCATGCTTTATTTAAGGCATCGCTTTTTTTATGTGCTGGGGTATTGATTCATAGATTAATAAATAATCAAGATATTCGTATAATGGGCTGTATAAGTTATAGCATACCAATAACTAGAACATTCATAAATATTGCTAACTTATCATTATGTGGAGTGCCCTTTATGAGAGGTTTTTATTCAAAAGATTTAATTATAGAAATAATATGCTCCAGAAATATTAATTCATTAATTTTATTATTAATGTATATTGGAATTGGGTTAACATCTTTTTATTCTGCTCGATTAACATATTTTTCAATAAATATAAATTTCAGTTATTATAATTTTAGTTCACAAAGCGAATTATTTAATTATATATTAAAAAGAATTATGATTTTATCTATTTATTCAATTTTGTCAGGGTCCATATTTAGATGAATCATGTTTAACAATCCCACAAGAATTATCCTTCCCATTAAAGGAAAGATAATAGCAATGACCCTATCATTCTTAGGATTGTTAATTGGATATGAAATATATATGTTTTCATCTACAGTAAAGAAATTTACAAGATCAACCTTTCACACTCAATTTTTTATTTTAAAAAACTCATTTATATTTCAAAAATCAATTGATTTGGGATGAGGAGAGAAAATCGGACCTCAAGGTACGATTGAATTAATAAAATTAATCATAATATTTAATATTAGCATAAGAAAAAATAATTTCAAAATTCAGATAATAACATTTATTGCTTGATTTTTAATTATTTTATATTTAAATAGCTTAAGCGTTAGAGCATAATATTGAAGATATTAAGGTAATAAATATTTTTAAATATTTATAAGGTTTTTCCTCTCTTTTCAATGAAAATGAAATGTTTTATAAACTTTATAAATAAGGAAAAAACGGAGTTTAACCGCTTTAAAAGCTAGTTAGCAGCTGCTTTTATTCCTATTTCCTTTTAATTGGAAATAATATATTCAATAGCTTTATTAACAATAAAGTGCCTTATTTTTGGCTTCAATTAATAAACAAAGGAATAAAGATTCTTTTTTTAGGTCGAAACTAAATGTATTTATTACTTCATTGCTTTCAAGAATGGCTAATATGAGCACCTATTGATTGCAATTCAATAATTATATTTAAATACATCCCTATTAAATTCAATTTAACATATTATTTTTTCATTCATGATATAGTCCCAATATTAAAAATAATAAAAATAACAATATCACTAAATAAATTTCAACAATATTAATAGTTGTTATTACAATAACTATAGGCATAATAATTACTAATTCAACATCAAAAATAAGAAAAATAACTGCAATTATAAAAAAATGTCTTGAAAAAGGAATTCGAGATGACTCGAAAGGATCAAACCCTCACTCAAATGGAGATGATTTTTCACGATCAATAATTGACTTAGTTGACACAAAATATAAAAAAGTTATTAAAGTAAACAAAATTAATAATATTATAATACAGTAAACTAAAACATTAAAAATTATTCTATTTAAAAATTAATCCTTTTAATTGGAAGTTAAATATACTCATATACTAACAGAATATTTATCTACCTCATCAGTAAATTGATACATATAAAAATAATCAAACAATATCAACAAAATGTCAATATCAAGCAGTTGCTTCAAAACCAAATGATGGGTTCTAGAGAAATGAAATTTCAATTGACGTAATAAACAGATTATAATGAACGTTCTTCCAATAATAACATGGATTCCATGAAATCCTGTTGATACAAAAAATGTTGATCCATACACAGAATCTGAAATACAAAATGATGATTCAAAATATTCATATACTTGAAGAATAGTAAAATATACCCCCAATATTAAAGTCAATATAATACCATAAATAGATTCATCATGTTTACTTTCTATTATGGAATGATGAGCTCATGTGATTGTTACTCCAGAACACAATAAAATTGTGGTATTTAATAAAGGAATTTGTATTGGGTTAATGGGTATAACTCCAGTAGGAGGTCAATTTATTCCAATTTCTATAACAGATCTTAATCTTCTGTGAAAAAATCTCCAAAAGAAAGAAATAAAAAAGAAAATCTCTGATACGATAAATAAAATCATTCCTAATTTTAAACCTCTCACTACAATTATTGTGTGAAGTCCTATAAATGTTCCTTCACGCGAAATATCACGTCATCATTGAATTATAGTTAAAATCAAAATCAAAAATCCAAAAAATAATAAAATAAAATTTTGTATATGAAATATTATTACTATACCAGAAACAAAAGTTAAAGCTCCAATTGAACCCGTTAAAGGTCATGGTCTACAATCAACTAAATGATATGGATGATTATTCATTAAGATACCTCTCTATAATATAAAGTTCTTAGAACTGTGAAAACATAAGATTGAATCACACAAACTGCTGATTCAAATAATATTAATAATATTTGAATTAAAATAATTAGATTTATATAAATTTCTAAATTAGTTGATCTATTCCCTAATAATGTTATTAATAAATGACCGGCAATCATATTTGCTGTTAAACGAACAGCCAAAGATCCTGGTCGAATTAAATTTCTAACAGTTTCAATGCATACTATAAAAGGTATTAAAATTGTTGGAGTTTCTATTGGAACTAAATGACAAAATATATGGTTTGTATTGTTTAAAAATCCAAATAAAATAAAAGTCAACCAGAGAGGAAAAGCTAAACTAAGGGAAAATACTAAATGTCTTGATCTAGTGAAAATATATGGAAACAATCCGAGACAATTATTGAATAGAATGAAAATAAATAAAGAACAAAACAATAATGATCTACCAAAAGATCCTGAACTTATTAATAAATTTAATTCAAAACTTATTGTATTTAAAATTTTATTAATAAAAATCATATAACGACTAGGAATATATCAAAACCCTATAGGTATAAATAATAATAAAATTAATGAACTTAATCAATTTAATGAAAATAATCCTGTTGATGGGTCAAAAGTTGAAAATAAATTTGTTATCATGACCAGCTATATAAGTTATTAGAATTGTCAGTTAAATCTATTCTTGGAATTTTTATAAAAGAAAAATAAATAAAAGTTATAATTAAGATAACAATTAACAAAAAAAAGAGAAACAGAAAACATCAATTTATTGGAGATATTTGTGGAATAGAAAAATACTATCCTTAGTTTTTTGAATCTGACAGATTGATGTTTTATAATAAACTAACTTTTCGTCATTAAAAGTAATCGTTAGTTACTATAAATTGGTTTAAGAGACCATTACTTACTTTCAGTCACTTAATGAATAATTCATTAACCAATTAATAAAGCAATTTACACCAATTCTTTCAATAACAATAGGTATAAATCTATGATTTGCTCCACAAATTTCAGAACATTGACCAAATGATATACCAGGTCGATTAATAAATATTCTTGCTTGATTTAATCGGCCAGGCACGGCATCTACTTTAATTCTCATAGATGGTATAGCTCATGAATGAATAACATCAAATGATGAAACTAATAATCGAATTTGAGTACTAAAAGGTAAAATCGTTCGATTATCTACTTCTAATAAACGGAATTCTCTAATTGATATTTCATTCTGAGATTTTATATAAAAATTAAATTCAATATTTAAAAAATCTGAATATTCATATGATCAATATCATTGATGGCCAATAATTTTTAGAGTTATTAAAGGTTTATTAATCTCATCCAATAAGTATAATAATCGTAAGGATGGAAATGCAATAAAAATCAAAGTTAAAGCTGGAAGAAGTGTTCAAAAAAATTCAATTAATTGTCCTTGCAATAAAAGTCGATTAATAATACTATTAATTATAATAACTGTTATTATATAAGTAACAATTGAAGTAATAATAATTAAAATAATTAAAGTGTGATCATGAAAAAATATTAATTGTTCCATTAATGGTGATATAGCATCTTGCATATTAACATAAGATCAATTAGAAATTTCTAACAAAAATTATTTTATACATGAACCTTAAATTCATTGCACTTCATCTGCCATATTAGAATTGAACTAATAATGGAATCTCACTATACGAGTGCTCAGACGGGGGAAGTTTCTGTAATCATTCAATGGAAGAATTTATATTAATTGAATATAAAATCAATCGATGTGAAATAAATCTTTCTCAAATAATAAACAATAAAAATAAAATTCCAATAAATGAAATTCTTCTTCCAATAGAAGATATAATGTTTCATGATATAAATGCATCAGGATAATCTGAATACCAACGAATACCAACGTGGTGTACCTCTCAATCCTAAGAAATGTTGGGGAAAAAAAGTTAAATTTACTCCAATAAATATAATCAAAAAATGAATTTTTAATCAATTAGAATTCAAAGATAGTCCAGTAAATAAAGGATATCAATGAATAAATCTTCCCAAAATTGCAAACACTGCACCTATTGATAATACGTAATGAAAATGAGCCACAACATAATATGTATCATGCAATACAATATCAATTGATGAATTAGCCAAAATCACTCCAGTCAATCCACCAATAGTAAAAAGAAAAACAAATCCTACTGCTCATAAAATTGAAGGTCTAATCTTAATCTTTGCTCCTCTCAAAGTTGCTAATCATCTAAAAACTTTAATTCCAGTTGGAACAGCAAAATAAGCCCGTGTATCAACATCCATACCAACTGTAAATATATGATATGCTCAAACAACAAATCCTAAAATACCAATTGATATTATAGCATAAATTATTCCTAATAACCCAAAAGATTCAATTTTTCCTCTCTCTTGAGTAATAATGTGAGAAATTAATCCAAACCCAGGTAAAATTAAAATATATACTTCAGGGTGACCAAAAAATCAAAATAAATGTTGATATAAAATTATCTTGAAGAATCCTGGGACCAGTTAATGACATACACGGCTGGAGAATAAGATATAACTTAGAATTGTATCAAATGTATAAAGAACCACCGCTGACACAATACATAAAACTACAGCGTCTAAGGAGGGCTGGTCGTGTAGCCAGGATGGGGGAAGACATTACCATGAAAACTATTGAATACCAGAATCCATGGAAAAAGACCTGTGGGAAGACCGAGGAGAAGATGGGAAGCTTGTGATTCTTTCTTTTCTGCTAAGGTTTTGCATCACTTACCAAACTGAGCTTCTTAAACAGTTAATAGAAAATTAGCTACGGCATACATAAAGCAGGATGACAAGCATGTGTAGAATTTCATTACAGGAAAGGTTCAACAAACAGTGCAGGATCACTTATCTCCTAACAACATATAAATTAACCCTAACAAAATATGTATGTAATATGTCTGTAATAAATAACATTCAGTCCCGCTTTGAAAGGCCACAATAGTATGGCTTTTTTATCTGTGCAGGTAATTTCAGGATTAGGGTTTCAACACCAAAAACCTTCTCTCTCTCTCTCTCTCTCTCTCTCTCTCTCTCTCTCTCTCTCTCTCTCTCTCTCTCTCTCTCTCTCTCTCTCTCTCTCTCTCTCTCTCTCTCTCTCTCTTATATAATATACCTATCATCAAACTATGGGAGGTGCTTCAAGATACCAACATCAACCATACACTTATTAGGGCTGTGCAAAACTTGTACAACGATATGATGTCCACAATAAAAGTGGGAAATAGAGTATCAGAACTGTTCAGAGTAAATATGGGATTATGACAGGGGTGTTGCATCTCCCCCATGCTTTTCAAAATTTACATAGCAAAAGCTCTTATCTACTGGAAGGAAAAGTGCAAAGGGATGGGTATTAAAACTGATGATGACACATGTTTGTACACCTTGTACACCCTGCAGTTTGCAGATGATCAAGTGATATGTGCAAATGAAAAAGAAGACCTGGAATATACTAAGTGAAGGAAGAGTATGGAAAATGGGGATTACTGATGAACATAGACAAAATGTAGTACTTGTGTGTCGGAGAAGAAACAACGGATTTAATCTTAGAAAATAAACGAACATATAAAATAATGCAACAGCTACAAATACTTAGGAATAAACTTTAATGAAGGAAGAACAGATGACATTGAAATAAAATCAAGAATAAACAAAGCAAAACAAATAATTAGATCATTGAATGGGATTCTATTGAGCAAAGAATTTTGGAAAAGAAAGGAAGAAAAGAATATATGATAGTATGATTAAAAGCACGTTGATGTACGAAACTTGGAGAATAAAAGAACACGTAAAAAGAAAGTGAGAAGCTACAGAAATGGATGCTTTGAGACGAGCTGCTAGAACTTCATGGCTAGAGTGAACACGAAATAAACGATCAAAGAAGAAAAGGACGTACGATGGAACAAGACTGGGGACTACCAAAGAAAACAATGAGATGGATCCTAGAGAGCACAGAAAGAAGGTAACGCCCAAGAAAACATGGATAGAGGGCATAAGAAGATTATTATGCCCTACGATGGAGGACTAAATGACGAAAACTGCAATGATGTGACAGTCAACAATGGAGATTAGGCATCAGGCAACGTGGTAGGGAGGTTTGACCCCAATAACAGGGATTTACTGAAGATGTTATGTGATAAGGATTTAATGTTGTGTTATAACATCACAGGTGCTATTTAATAGCCAGACCTATTTCACATGTTTCCTAATAACGAGGCAACTGCCTGTTATTTACAAAGTCTATTCTGTAGTTTCCTCCAGCCAGCGTGTAGCTCCAACCTCCAATTGGCAATCTGCAACCTGCTACAGGGCATATACTTTGTGTTACTGCTCCCCCGCAATTACCAATCACATATACATGGCCATTAGGACACGCATAAAAGCTGCCTATACCAACAGCTTCAAAACAGTAAGTTGTCATGGCCTTAAATATCATCTGTCTTTCCCCTTGTGTGAGTTCACTATTACTACCAACAACTTGCTTACTGAGAATACCCAAATTTCTGCTTACAACTGAATCTGAATTACCACAAAATTCTTTAATACTTTTTATGTATTTCTCTGTTTCAATAAATGCTGTTTCAACTTCACGATTACTTTTTACTTGATAATCAAACTGCGAATCTGAAACAATCACTTTCAAGTCAATATATAACATGAGTCGATTCAATTCCATACTGAAACCATTTACTTCTTCTTCGCTGATTTTTTTTTTCTTTCTTATAACAGCGAGAGAAAAAAATTTGTTTTTGAGAACACTTTTAGTTTATTTGCCTGTGCTAGTCCTTCCCAGCACTTTTCGTACTTATCTATTATCATACACACGAACTCGACCTTGACGCCCAGTAACCGTGCTTTTTCTACTACAATCACATTCCGTCGATTGTTTTTTATTATTGACAAATCATCTTGTAATTGTTTGTACAATATGCACAATTCATCACAATCTGAAACAAAATTATGAGCACTGTAATTCCTCTTTCGTTCTACTTAATTACCATACATAAATATCAATGACATAAGATTTGTCAAAGAAATGACTTTTTTACGTTATACTTTATAATGCATTACATATAGACCGGAAATGGACATAATATAAAGGGTTACAAACAAAATTGCCACAATACAAGCATCAGTTGAAAAGTTCACAGAGTGACATATATAGCTTAACAGTAAAAGTAAATTTCTCATGCGTTGTAAGATTCATATTTCAAATAAATATCTTTTACTTTTCAACTCTATCTGTAAATTTATTCACTATTTACCAGCTGTTCAAAATTCATATGTCACATTGTATTATAAAAGAGGCAAAATCATGTTTTTCTTAAGGTGTTGAATCACTAGAAATTCACAATGAAATGATAAATGTGTTAGGAGACACTGCTTCTTCAAAAACAATGATTTGTAATTGGGAACTTAAGTTAAAACACGGTGACACATTTCAAAATGCAGCACCCAGCCTGCATACAGTTTTTTCACTCCCAGTCCTTGAGTTAGAACACGATACATGTATGAATGTGAGATGCCTATAATTGGAGAAGTGTCATTCTGAACATTGAGTAATCAATGAAACATGAATAGGTTTGAAAAATAACAGATAACAGGTGTTTATACAAAACAGGAATCTTACAACACATTAAAAATTTTAACTCTACCGTTAAAAACTAACTGAATGCTCAAACATACTTGGCGAGATACACATACACGTTTACTGAATTGACAAGTACATTTACTTTTAGCAAGTACATCAATTGACAAGCTGCTATCGCAGTATCACATGGTACATGTCAAACAAACATTTGTTTGGTTGATTTTGGGCAGAACGACCAATCATATATTTCTGGTTTCACCTGGGTTTTTATCACAGTTACACTTCTCAAAAGGCAAGGAATTTGCAGGGCCGGCCCTACCACTAAGCAAGGTCTAGGGCAGCAGCAAATTTTGAAAGAGGATAATACTAAAATTATAATCCACAAAACTTGGGGGTTAAAAGAATTCTATAAGGTGATGGCCCTTCCCACACTTCTTTATGGGTCTGAGAATTGGACCTTAACGAAAGGCCATGCCAGTCTCTTCCAAGCAGCTGAAATGAGATTTCTCAGACACGTGCCAAGGTATACTCTCCATGATCATAGAAGAAACAGAGATATATGGCAGGAACTGAATATTATTAGCATACTCGACAGGATCACCCAGTATCGGCTGAATTGGTGTGAACATCTTTGGCGAATAGATGACTGCCGCATCCCCAAACAACTTTGGAACTATAAGCCGAGGGGAGGAAGACGTGTGGACATCCTAGGAAGCGCTGGAGGGACCAGCTCTAATCTTTGCCTATTTGAGATCGGAACAAACAATCCTTGGTTTAATCCGTGAAGACGATGATGATGAAAAAGAATTATTCATCAAAGGACAGTACAAGCTGCAAGTGTGTGAGAAGTTTGCCCAAACTTAAATTTATAAAATCTGACATAACAAGAAAGACATGTTCTACTGGCCAAAAGCAAGTTTGCCCAAGAAATTGAACTAAAAACTGATGTACACTTTGCCAAGCTGAAAGCACAAAAGCTCCAAATAAGTAACCAAGTTTTCTTAAAATGTTACTTATTAAATCCTTAAATTTGTAGTGACCGTCAATCAATGAATTTTTCCGGTGAAGGGTTTGTGAGGATCGGTCAAAAAACATAAAACAAATTTTAACTTATTTGTGTCGACGTTTCTACAATGTGTATTGCCATCATCAGGACCTGTGTATGAATGCAAAAGAAATGTCAAACACAACAGAACAATTATTTGAGTGAACGTGTTTTACATAATTGAACAGCCCTATAATCTGTATTTAGCTATAATATATATTTTACTATGCTGTATGTTGACAGGTATATTGTAATATTATTTTATTCTGGGTATTTATATTTCTGAAATATAATGTGTGTATGTAACTACTATGTTTATACAAACCTTTTAACGCCTTCGATGCTCTACGTTCTTGGGATCCACATTTGTAATATAATGTAAAATATACTCTAATAAATGTGTAATTAATTTTCCTTAACCGTGTATTCATATAATTATACTACAAATGAGAACACACTTCTTTTGCTGCTCTGAATCATTAAATATTTATTCCTGCTTTTCTTATTATAATAAGTTCCCCTTTTTTATTTTCTCTTAATTAACAAATCATTTTCCCTTTTTTAAGGTTTCAGCTCCATCTAGCTCTCGGATGCATGACAAAATTTCTATATCTCAGGGTTTTAACAACATAAAAATTGTCTTCAGTAATATTATAAATTTACCTAACAAGTATTATACTAATAACATACATGAATAAAAGATTTGAACATGTAGTAAATAATTGTTGGTGTGTGATGGTTGTATGTGAGTTCTTGTGATTATACAAAAGAAATCAATTAGATAATTTTACAACTTAATATCACCCATTACGAATATAAAATTAATAAAACAATGAAAATAATTAATTATCAGACCTTAGGAATACAACTGACAAGAGAAAATAAAAAAATTTAATTGTCTATGCTATATTTCATAATTCATTATTTCTCAACATGGCGCGCTGTTGTTCACCCACGTTACAAGAAAACGATAGACGCCATCTTGCTTTAATTGTATTCACACTCTACGAAATGTTTAATAAAATTCCTACGAGTTTTACACTTTTGTTGGCTCAAAATAAGTTTGTGTCACTCACTTTTTATATCGTATATTATGTTTATAAATGTAATCACATTAATTGTGTTTGTTATTTAAGTTATATTGAAGTGCTGTGCAAAACATGAATAATTTGTCAATATGGTTATAAGTTTAGAAACGATCTCACCAAATTCCATATGTTTTACGCCAGTTTAGGATAGTGTTTTCAATTTTTCTTCATCAGGTTGGTTGAACACAACTTGTACTTTAGTTTACTGATAATTTCTGTAACTTTGCTTGTCTTTTTTACTACACTCTTCTTATTTAATCTTGTTTGGATTGGCAACTAATTCCAGTTGTTCCTTCTTCACTGGACGCCAACATTAGACAAGCTTTCTTCCTTGTAACAATCAATTTTAGATTCATCTATAAGAGGCCTTTGGTTTGTTGGTGTATTTTTCGGTCTCAGGACCGTTTTATCTGCCTCCAGTAAACACAAGTTTTTAATATAACCTTACTTTTCCTGATTATTTTACATCATCCCATTTATGCTTTTATTTCACGTAATTTTATATTGTCATTTGCACTAATGAAGTTGATTTTATTATTTGTTCACTTCATATAAAATACATGCCATTCTCACCTTATGGTCATACTCGGTTCACAATATTTTATATTTTTATCATTGTTTACACTGTGTCATTTACACTGTTTTATTATCATTATTTATCACTTTTATATTCGAATAAACACAATTATAAAAATAATTATCTTGTCTTTACCATGACACTATCTATGAGCTAATTACAAATGCAGTCTTAGGTTTAAGACCTAGCTTGACTTTTAGGCTGGTTATAAACATGATTTTTCTTAACCCTAAATACATTTCTCACTTACATACTAAAACATTACTATTTACAATATTATAACAAGATATATAAAATCACTTCCCTAATCTGTTGGGTAATTTTTGTGTCAAAGACACCGTCCAGTTGTCTTTTTTTTTATGTCTGTTTTGTCAAGTTATTTATTATGTTTGTTTACAAGGCTAATTCCTGTTTGAATTTATTCATGCATCTGTAACACGCATTCCTTATTTATTATTCATGGTTTATTTATTATAATTCTTCCTTTATTATTTTTGGTTGTTCTCATTTGATCACTCATTCTCTATTGCCCTCCTCATTCAGTTACATAGTATTTATCTATTTGAGTAGTTTCCCTATATTTTTGATAATTAAATTGAGTTTCCTGGTTTGTACCATCTCGTGATGCTACAATATGTATACACGTTTTCTGAACCAATTCTACTATTTATGTTTAAAAGGAATAATTCCAAATATTTAGTACCAAGCCACGTGTTGTTCAATCAAATATATTGCAACTTACAGTCTGCGGCTTCCAGAAACAACGTCTTCACAAAGTTGACATGTTTCGGGACACTTGTCCCATCATCAGAACTTAAAATAATTGTGTATCAATTAAGTTGATACATTTGTCAATTAATTAAAATATTAAAATTCAACATGAAATAAATAATTTAAAACAATATAAATATACAATGTCTCGCTTTTAGACATTTACATATTAGACATTTACATAAACAACTCTTAGTTTGTTTATTTACATTCATAGCAACAGCTATTTATTATTTATTTCGAGAAAATCGTTAGAGCCGTTTCCGAGAAAAAAAAGGACATACATTTATTAATTAATTGAACTTCGAAATTTTCTCGACTATAAGAACCTGCAAACAACGAAGTTTTTCAATTTAAAACAACGATTAAAAACTCAGAACTAAATGTATTCGGGGTTTCCAATAAACTGAGATGTCAACCACTTCATTTACAAAGTATGCAATTCCCGCGATAAATTTCATTATTTGGTTTTTTGCCCCTTAGGAGTGAAAGTTTTTAAAACCGTTTCTTAGTGAGCACCTAAGACCTATGATGAAGCTACATTCAAAGTTTCATTGGTATCCATTCAGTGGTTTCAGAGATATCGTGATCAGTGAGTCAGGCAGTGGTATTTGGCTTATATAGATATCTATATCTAGCCGATTTACCCAGCGTTGCTCGGGTTCATAATTTATTCATAGGCTCATAGGCACCTATTCTTGTTCTAACATTATATTACTTGTATATTGTATAATCTTCCTTATATTGTTACGTTCGCATTCTCACTGGAGGAATACTCTGTAGCCCACCTGTTTAAGAACATATCATAAACTATATTCTTATATCTGGAGAAGAATTCTGTTGCACGTGATGCTCCTGCTCGATTTCTAACTCTGGGAGAGGGCGAACAGCTAAATTAGTTTTCAATAAAATGTCTACAGTACTTGCACGCGCTGCGTATTTACTGTCTTTTATAATTCATTGTGTTAATGTTGAAATAAGGCATTTGTTAAATTAGTGTCTCCTAAACTTATTCTAACAATACAATACCTCTATAGATTTCAGCTTATCAATTTTTAAATTCAAACTGAAGCAAGTGCATTTATATTGTCTGAACACTATGATCTGAATACATTTGCTATCAAAACTTTGTTTTTTATACTCGCTTATAACTTACTTCGATCTTAACTTATCTACTTTTAAATTCAAACTGAAACAACTCTGAATTCACACACTATTAAGAAGTTTCTTAAGATGCATACACCACCTTTGATATCATAACCTATATCTTTATTTATAAGAACCGTGGACTCTGGCCCCGCCGTCTTTCGCGGGATCCGACCCTAAGAGTCCCCGGGTTCCGTGGATGAACTCTGGGGAAGGCCCGTCGGACGACTCCCGCGCTATTTCCTACGCGGGAGACTTCCACCGATGCTATGGTAACCAGAATCTATTCTATTGGGTTGCCATAGTAACCAGATCTAATAGTTTTTAAGACCCAAAGGACCCCCCAAAGTATCGTATCAAAAAAACACTTGTCCTATGTTGGTTCTCCCATTGCGTAAAATATTTGTGCCAAGTTTGGTTGAAATCGGTCCAGTGGTTTAGGAGGAGATGTGGAAGATTCCAAAGGACCCCCCCAAAGGATCGTATCGAAAAAACACCTACCCTATGTTGGTTCTCCCGTTGAGTAAAATATTTGTGCCAAGTTTGGTTGAAATCGGTCCAGTGGTTTAGGAGGAGATGTGGAAGACCCCAAAGGACCACGTCGAAGAAAACACCTATCGTATGTTGGTTCTCCCGTTGCGTAAAATATTTGTGCCAAGTTTGGTTGAAATCGGTCCAGTGGTTTAGGAGGAGATGTGGAAGACCCCAAAGAACCCCCCAAAGGACCCCATCGAAAAAAGCACCTTACCTGTGTTGGTTCTCCTGTCGCCTAAAATATTTCTGCCAAGTTTGGTTGAAATCGGTCCAGTGGTTTAGGAGGAGATGTGGAACATACATACATAGATACATACATTCAATAGGGGAGGGGGGGTTTGCCCCTTAGGAGTGAAAGTTTTTAAAACCGTTTCTTAGTGAGCACCTAAGACCTATGATGAAGCTATGTTCAAAGTTTCATTGATATCCATTCAGTAGTTTTTGCTCTACGTTGATTCTATGTCAGTTAGTCAGGCAAACTTTCCCCCCCTTTTTCACCCTTTAAAGGTCGAATTTCCAAAAATCCATTCTTAGTGGATACCTACATCACATAAGGAACCTACATGCCAAATTTCAAGTTTCTAGGTTTTATAGTTTCGGAGATTTCGTGATGAATCAGTGAGTCAGTGGTACCTACCATAGAAATCTCCGAAACTATAACACCTAAACATAAATAGTAGAATTGGTTCAGAAAACGTGTATACATATTGTAGCATCACGAGATGGTACAAACCAGGAAACTCAATTTAATTATCAAAAATATAGGGAAACTACTCAAATAGATAAATACTATGTAACTGAATGAGGAGGGCAATAGAGAATGAGTGATCAAATGAGAACAACCAAAAATAATAAAGGAAGAATTATAATAAATAAACCATGAATAATAAATAAAGAATGCGTGTTACAGATGCATGAATAAATTCAAACAGGAATTAGCCTTGTAAACAAACATAATAAATAACTTGACAAAACAGACATAAAAAAAAAGGCAACTGGACGGTGTCTTTGACACAAAAATTACCCAACAGATTAGGGAAGTGATTTTATATATCTTGTTATAATATTGTAAATAGTAATGTTTTAGTATGTAAGTGAGAAATGTATTTAGGGTTAAGAAAAATCATGTTTATAACCAGCCTAAAAGTCAAGCTAGGTCTTAAACCTAAGACTGCATTTGTAATTAGCTCATAGATAGTGTCATGGTAAAGACAAGATAATTATTTTTATAATTGTGTTTATTCGAATATAAAAGTGATAAATAATGATAATAAAACAGTGCAAATGACACAGTGTAAACAATGATAAAAATATAAAATATTGTGAACCGAGTATGACCATAAGGTGAGAATGGCATGTATTTTATATGAAGTGAACAAATAATAAAATCAACTTCATTAGTGCAAATGACAATATAAAATTACGTGAAATAAAAGCATAAATGGGATGATGTAAAATAATCAGGAAAAGTAAGGTTATATTCAAAACTTGTGTTTACTGGAGGCAGATAAAACGGTCCTGAGACCGAAAAATACACCAACAAACCAAGGCCTCTTATAGATGAATCTAAAATTGATTGTTACAAGGAAGAAAGCTTGTCTAACGTTGGCGTCCAGTGAAGAAGGAACAACTGGAATTAGTTGCCAATCCAAACAAGATTAAATAAGAAGAGTGTAGTAAAAAAGACAAGCAAAGTTACAGAAATTATCAGTAAACTAAAGTACAAGTTGTGTTCAACCAACCTGAAGAAGAAAAATTGAAAACACTATCCTAAACTGGCGTAAAACATCTGGAATTTGGTGAGATCGTTTCTAAACTTATAACCATATTGACAAATTATTCATGTTTTGCACAGCACTTCAATATAACTTAAATAACAAACACATTTAATGTGATTACATTTATAAACATAATATACGATATAAAAAGTGAGTGACACAAACTTATTTTGAGCCAACAAAAGTGTAAAACTCGTAGAAATTTTATTAAACATTTCGTAGAGTGTGAATACAATTAAAGCAAGATGGCGTCTATCGTTTTCTTGTAACGTGGGTGAACAACAGCGCCATGTTGAGAAATAATGAATTATGAAATATAGCATAGACAATTAAATTTTTTTATTTTCTCTTGTCAGTTGTATTCCTAAGGTCTGATAATTAATTATTTTCATTGTTTTATTAATTTTATATTCGTAATGGGTGATATTAAGTTGTAAAATTATCTAATTGATTTCTTTTGTATAATCACAAGAACTCACATACAACCATCACACACCAACAATTATTTACTACATGTTCAAATCTTTTATTCATGTATGTTATTAGTATAATACTTGTTAGGTAAATTTATAATATTACTGAAGACGATTTTTATGTTGTTAAAACCCTGAGATATAGAAATTTTGTCATGCATCCGAGAGCTAGATGGAGCTGAAACCTTAAAAAAGGGAAAATGATTTGTTAATTAAGAGAAAATAAAAAAGGGGAACTTATTATAATAAGAAAAGCAGGAATAAATATTTAATGATTCAGAGCAGCAAAAGAAGTGTGTTCTCATTTGTAGTATAATTATATGAATACACGATTAAGGAAAATTAATTACACCTTTATTAGAGTATATTTTACATTATATTACAAATGTGGATCCCAAGAACGTAGAGCATCGAAGGCGTTAAAAGGTTTGTATAAACATAGTAGTTACATACACACATTATATTTCAGAAATATAAATACCCAGAATAAAATAATATTACAATATACCTGTCAACATACAGCATAGTAAAATATATATTATAGCTAAATACAGATTATAGGGCTGTTCAATTATGTAAAACACGTTCACTCAAATAATTGTTCTGTTGTGTTTGACATTTCTTTTGCATTCATACACAGGTCCTGATGATGGCAATACACATTGTAGAAACGTCGACACAAATAAGTTAAAATTTGTTTTATGTTTTTTGACCGATCCTCACAAACCCTTCACCGGAAAAATTCATTGATTGACGGTCACTACAAATTTAAGGATTTAATAAGTAACATTTTAAGAAAACTTGGTTACTTATTTGGAGCTTTTGTGCTTTCAGCTTGGCAAAGTGTACATCAGTTTTTAGTTCAATTTCTTGGGCAAACTTGCTTTTGGCCAGTAGAACATGTCTTTCTTGTTATGTCAGATTTTATAAATTTAAGTTTGGGCAAACTTCTCACACACTTGCAGCTTGTACTGTCCTTTGATGAATAATTCTTTTTCATCATCATCGTCTTCATGGATTAAACCAAGGATTGTTTGTTCCGATCTCAAATAGGCAAAGATTAGAGCTGGT
The DNA here is from genome assembly GCA_034769895.1 of Magicicada septendecula. Taxonomy (NCBI): domain Eukaryota; kingdom Metazoa; phylum Arthropoda; class Insecta; order Hemiptera; family Cicadidae; genus Magicicada; species Magicicada septendecula. The sequence goes on along the minus strand of CM068373.1, from coordinate 295,574,838 downwards.
CCCTCCAGCGCTTCCTAGGATGTCCACACGTCTTCCTCCCCTCGGCTTATAGTTCCAAAGTTGTTTGGGGATGCGGCAGTCATCTATTCGCCAAAGATGTTCACACCAATTCAGCCGATACTGGGTGATCCTGTCGAGTATGCTCATAATATTCAGTTCCTGCCATATATCTCTGTTTCTTCTATGATCATGGAGAGTATACCCTGGCACATGTCTGAGAAATCGCATTTCAGCTGCTTGGAAGAGACTGGCATGGCCTTTCATTAAGGTCCAATTCTCAGACCCATAAAGAAGTGTGGGAAGGGCCATCACCTTATAGAATTCTTTTAACCCCCAAGTTTTGTGGATTATAATTTTAGTATTATCCTCTTTCAAAATTTGCTGCTGCCCTAGACCTTGCTTAGTGGTAGGGCCGGCCCTGCAAATTCCTTGCCTTTTGAGAAGTGTAACTGTGATAAAAACCCAGGTGAAACCAGAAATATATGATTGGTCGTTCTGCCCAAAATCAACCAAACAAATGTTTGTTTGACATGGACCATGTGATACTGCGATAGCAGCTTGTCAATTGATGTACTTGCTAAAAGTAAATGTACTTGTCAATTCAGTAAACGTGTATGTGTATCTCGCCAAGTATGTTTGAGCATTCATTTAGTTTTTAACGGTAGAGTTAAAATTTTTAATGTGTTGTAAGATTCCTGTTTTGTATAAACACCTGTTATCTGTTATTTTTCAAACCTATTCATGTTTCATTGATTACTCAATGTTCAGAATGACACTTCTCCAATTATAGGCATCTCACATTCATACATGTATCGTGTTCTAACTCAAGGACTGGGAGTGAAAAAACTGTATGCAGGCTGGGTGCTGCATTTTGAAATGTGTCACCGTGTTTTAACTTAAGTTCCCAATTACAAATCATTGTTTTTGAAGAAGCAGTGTCTCCTAACACATTTATCATTTCATTGTGAATTTCTAGTGATTCAACACCTTAAGAAAAACATGATTTTGCCTCTTTTATAATACAATGTGACATATGAATTTTGAACAGCTGGTAAATAGTGAATAAATTTACAGATAGAGTTGAAAAGTAAAAGATATTTATTTGAAATATGAATCTTACAACGCATGAGAAATTTACTTTTACTGTTAAGCTATATATGTCACTCTGTGAACTTTTCAACTGATGCTTGTATTGTGGCAATTTTGTTTGTAACCTTTTATATTATGTCCATTTCCGGTCTATATGTAATGCATTATAAAGTATAACGTAAAAAAGTCATTTCTTTGACAAATCTTATGTCATTGATATTTATGTATGGTAATTAAGTAGAACGAAAGAGGAATTACAGTGCTCATAATTTTGTTTCAGATTGTGATGAATTGTGCATATTGTACAAACAATTACAAGATGATTTGTCAATAGTAAAAAACAATCGACGGAATGTGATTGGAGTAGAAAAAGCACGGTTACTGGGCGTCAAGGTCGAGTTCGTGTGTATGATAATAGATAAGTACGAAAAGTGCTGGGAAGGACTAGCATAGGCAAATAAACTAAAAGTGTTCTCAAAAACAAATTTTTTTCTCTCGCTGTTATAAGAAAGAAAAAAAAAATCAGCGAAGAAGAAGTAAATAGTTTCAGTATGGAATTGAATCGACTCATGTTATATATTGACTTGAAAGTGATTGTTTCAGATTCGCAGTTTGATTATCAAGTAAAAAGTAATCGTGAAGTTGAAACAGCATTTATTGAAACAGAGAAATACATAAAAAGTATTAAAGAATTTTGTGGTAATTCAGATTCAGTTGTAAGCAGAAATTTGGGTATTCTCAGTAAGCAAGTTGTTGGTAGTAATAGTGAACTCACACAAGGGGAAAGACAGATGATATTTAAGGCCATGACAACTTACTGTTTTGAAGCTGTTGGTATAGGCAGCTTTTATGCGTGTCCTAATGGCCATGTATATGTGATTGGTAATTGCGGGGGAGCAGTAACACAAAGTATATGCCCTGTAGCAGGTTGCAGATTGCCAATTGGAGGTTGGAGCTACACGCTGGCTGGAGGAAACTACAGAATAGACTTTGTAAATAACAGGCAGTTGCCTCATTAATAGGAAACAATGTGAAATAGGCCTGGCTATTAAATAGCACCTGTGATGTTATAACACAACATTAAATCCTTATCACATAACATCTTCAGTAAATCCCTGTTATTGGGGTCAAACCTCCCTACCACGTTGCCTGATGCCTAATCTCCATTGTTGACTGTCACATCATTGCGGTTTTCGTCATTTAGTCCTCCATCGTAGGGCATAATAATCTTCTTATGCCCTCTATCCATGTTTTCTTGGGCGTTACCTTCTTTCTGTGCTCTCTAGGATCCATCTCATTGTTTTCTTTGGTAGTCCCCAGTCTTGTTCCATCGTATGTCCTTTTCTTCTTTGATCGTTTATTTCGTGTTCACTCTAGCCATGAAGTTCTAGCAGCTTGTCTCAAAGCATCCATTTCTGTAGCTTCTCACTTTCTTTTTACGTGTTCTTTTATTCTCCAAGTTTCGTACATCAACGTGCTTTTAATCATACTATCATATATTCTTTTCTTCCTTTCTTTTCCAAAATTCTTTGCTCAATAGAATCCCATTCAATGATCTAATTATTTGTTTTGCTTTGTTTATTCTTGATTTTATTTCAATATCATCTGTTCTTCCTTCATTAAAGTTTATTCCTAAGTATTTGTAGCTGTTGCATTATTTTATATGTTCGTTTATTTTCTAAGATTAAATCCGTTGTTTCTTCTCCGACACACAAGTACTACATTTTGTCTATGTTCATCAGTAATCCCCATTTTCCATACTCTTCCTTCACTTCGTATATTCCAGGTCTTCTTTTTCATTTGCACATATCACTTGATCATCTGCAAACTGCAGGGTGTACAAGGTGTACAAACATGTGTCATCAGTTTTAATACCCATCCCTTTGCACTTTTCCTTCCAGTAGATAAGAGCTTTTGCTATGTAAATTTTGAAAAGCATGGGGGAGATGCAACACCCCTGTCATAATCCCATATTTACTCTGAACAGTTCTGATACTCTATTTCCCACTTTTATTGTGGACATCATATCGTTGTACAAGTTTTGCACAGCCCTAATAAGTGTATGGTTGATGTTGGTATCTTGAAGCACCTCCCATAGTTTGATGATAGGTATATTATATAAGAGAGAGAGAGAGAGAGAGAGAGAGAGAGAGAGAGAGAGAGAGAGAGAAGGTTTTTGATGTTGAAACCCTAATCCGGAAATTACCTGCACAGATAAAAAAGCCATACTATTGTGGCCTTTCAAAGCGGGACTGAATGTTATTTATTACAGACATATTACATACATATTTTGTTAGGGTTAATTTATATGTTGTTAGGAGACAAGTGATCCTGCACTGTTTGTTGAACCTTTCCTGTAATGAAATTCTACACATGCTTGTCATCCTGCTTTATGTATGCCGTAGCTAATTTTCTATTAACTGTTTAAGAAGCTCAGTTTGGTAAGTGATGCAAAACCTTAGCAGAAAAGAAAGAATCACAAGCTTCCCATCTTCTCCTCGGTCTTCCCACAGGTCTTTTTCCATGGATTCTGGTATTCAATAGTTTTCATGGTAATGTCTTCCCCCATCCTGGCTACACGACCAGCCCTCCTTAGACGCTGTAGTTTTATGTATTGTGTCAGCGGTGGTTCTTTATACATTTGATACAATTCTAAGTTATATCTTATTCTCCAGCCGTGTATGTCATTAACTGGTCCCAGGATTCTTCAAGATAATTTTATATCAACATTTATTTTGATTTTTTGGTCACCCTGAAGTATATATTTTAATTTTACCTGGGTTTGGATTAATTTCTCACATTATTACTCAAGAGAGAGGAAAAATTGAATCTTTTGGGTCATTAGGAATAATTTATGGTATAATATCAATTGGTATTTTAGGATTTGTTGTTTGAGCACATCATATATTTACAGTTGGTATGGATGTTGATACACGGGCTTATTTTGCTGTTCCAACTGGAATTAAAGTTTTTAGATGATTAGCAACTTTGAGAGGAGCAAAGATTAAGATTAGACCTTCAATTTTATGAGCAGTAGAATTTGTTTTTCTTTTTACTATTGGTGGATTGACTGGAGTGATTTTGGCTAATTCATCAATTGATATTGTATTGCATGATACATATTATGTTGTGGCTCATTTTCATTACGTATTATCAATAGGTGCAGTGTTTGCAATTTTGGGAAGATTTATTCATTGATATCCTTTATTTACTGGACTATCTTTGAATTCTAATTGATTAAAAATTCATTTTTTGATTATATTTATTGGAGTAAATTTAACTTTTTTTCCCCAACATTTCTTAGGATTGAGAGGTACACCACGTTGGTATTCGTTGGTATTCAGATTATCCTGATGCATTTATATCATGAAACATTATATCTTCTATTGGAAGAAGAATTTCATTTATTGGAATTTTATTTTTATTGTTTATTATTTGAGAAAGATTTATTTCACATCGATTGATTTTATATTCAATTAATATAAATTCTTCCATTGAATGATTACAGAAACTTCCCCCGTCTGAGCACTCGTATAGTGAGATTCCATTATTAGTTCAATTCTAATATGGCAGATGAAGTGCAATGAATTTAAGATTCATGTATAAAATAATTTTTGTTAGAAATTTCTAATTGATCTTATGTTAATATGCAAGATGCTATATCACCATTAATGGAACAATTAATATTTTTTCATGATCACACTTTAATTATTTTAATTATTATTACTTCAATTGTTACTTATATAATAACAGTTATTATAATTAATAGTATTGTTAATCGACTTTTATTGCAAGGACAATTAATTGAATTTTTTTGAACACTTCTTCCAGCTTTAACTTTGATTTTTATTGCATTTCCATCCTTACGATTATTATACTTATTGGATGAGATTAATAAACCTTTAATAACTCTAAAAATTATTGGCCATCAATGATATTGATCATATGAATATTCAGATTTTTTAAATATTGAATTTAATTCTTATATAAAATCTCAGAATGAAATATCAATTAGAGAATTCCGTTTATTAGAAGTAGATAATCGAACGATTTTACCTTTTAGTACTCAAATTCGATTATTAGTTTCATCATTTGATGTTATTCATTCATGAGCTATACCATCTATGAGAATTAAAGTAGATGCCGTGCCTGGCCGATTAAATCAAGCAAGAATATTTATTAATCGACCTGGTATATCATTTGGTCAATGTTCTGAAATTTGTGGAGCAAATCATAGATTTATACCTATTGTTATTGAAAGAATTGGTGTAAATTGCTTTATTAATTGGTTAATGAATTATTCATTAAGTGACTGAAAGTAAGTAATGGTCTCTTAAACCAATTTATAGTAACTAACGATTACTTTTAATGACGAAAAGTTAGTTTATTATAAAACATCAATCTGTCAGATTCAAAAAACTAAGGATAGTATTTTTCTATTCCACAAATATCTCCAATAAATTGATGTTTTCTGTTTCTCTTTTTTTTGTTAATTGTTATCTTAATTATAACTTTTATTTATTTTTCTTTTATAAAAATTCCAAGAATAGATTTAACTGACAATTCTAATAACTTATATAGCTGGTCATGATAACAAATTTATTTTCAACTTTTGACCCATCAACAGGATTATTTTCATTAAATTGATTAAGTTCATTAATTTTATTATTATTTATACCTATAGGGTTTTGATATATTCCTAGTCGTTATATGATTTTTATTAATAAAATTTTAAATACAATAAGTTTTGAATTAAATTTATTAATAAGTTCAGGATCTTTTGGTAGATCATTATTGTTTTGTTCTTTATTTATTTTCATTCTATTCAATAATTGTCTCGGATTGTTTCCATATATTTTCACTAGATCAAGACATTTAGTATTTTCCCTTAGTTTAGCTTTTCCTCTCTGGTTGACTTTTATTTTATTTGGATTTTTAAACAATACAAACCATATATTTTGTCATTTAGTTCCAATAGAAACTCCAACAATTTTAATACCTTTTATAGTATGCATTGAAACTGTTAGAAATTTAATTCGACCAGGATCTTTGGCTGTTCGTTTAACAGCAAATATGATTGCTGGTCATTTATTAATAACATTATTAGGGAATAGATCAACTAATTTAGAAATTTATATAAATCTAATTATTTTAATTCAAATATTATTAATATTATTTGAATCAGCAGTTTGTGTGATTCAATCTTATGTTTTCACAGTTCTAAGAACTTTATATTATAGAGAGGTATCTTAATGAATAATCATCCATATCATTTAGTTGATTGTAGACCATGACCTTTAACGGGTTCAATTGGAGCTTTAACTTTTGTTTCTGGTATAGTAATAATATTTCATATACAAAATTTTATTTTATTATTTTTTGGATTTTTGATTTTGATTTTAACTATAATTCAATGATGACGTGATATTTCGCGTGAAGGAACATTTATAGGACTTCACACAATAATTGTAGTGAGAGGTTTAAAATTAGGAATGATTTTATTTATCGTATCAGAGATTTTCTTTTTTATTTCTTTCTTTTGGGGATTTTTTCACAGAAGATTAAGACCTGTTATAGAAATTGGAATAAATTGACCTCCTACTGGAGTTATACCCTTTAACCCAATACAAATTCCTTTATTAAATACCATAATTTTATTGTGTTCTGGAGTAACAATCACATGAGCTCATCATTCCATAATAGAAAGTAAACATGATGAATCTATTTATGGTATTATATTGACTTTAATATTGGGGGTATATTTTACTATTCTTCAAGTATATGAATATTTTGAATCATCATTTTGTATTTCAGATTCTGTGTATGGATCAACCTTTTTTGTATCAACAGGATTTCATGGAATCCATGTTATTATTGGAAGAACGTTCATTATAATCTGTTTATTACGTCAATTGAAATTTCATTTCTCTAGAACCCATCATTTTGGTTTTGAAGCAACTGCCTGATATTGACATTTTGTTGATATTGTTTGATTATTTTTATATGTATCAATTTACTGATGAGGTAGATAAATACTCTGTTAGTATATGAGTATATTTAACTTCCAATTGAAAGGATTAATTTTTAAATAGAATAATTTTTAATGTTTTAGTTTACTGTATTATAATATTATTAATTTTGTTTACTTTAATAACTTTTTTATATTTTGTGTCAACTAAGTCAATTATTGATCGTGAAAAATCATCTCCATTTTGAGTGAGGGTTTGATCCTTTCGAGTCATCTCGAATTCCTTTTTCAAGACATTTTTTTATAATTGCAGTTATTTTTCTTATTTTTGATGTTGAATTAGTAATTATTATGCCTATAGTTATTGTAATAACAACTATTAATATTGTTGAAATTTATTTAGTGATATTGTTATTTTTATTATTTTTAATATTGGGTCTATATCATGAATGAAAAAATAATATGTTAAATTGAATTTAATAGGGATGTATTTAAATATAATTATTGAATTGCAATCAATAGGTGCTCATATTAGCCATTCTTGAAAGCAATGAAGTAATAAATACATTTAGTTTCGACCTAAAAAAGAATCTTTATTCCTTTGTTTATTAATTGAAGCCAAAAATAAGGCACTTTATTGTTAATAAAGCTATTGAATATATTATTTCCAATTAAAAGGAAATAGGAATAAAAGCAGCTGCTAACTAGCTTTTAAAGCGGTTAAACTCCGTTTTTTCCTTATTTATAAAGTTTATAAAACATTTCATTTTCATTGAAAAGAGAGGAAAAACCTTATAAATATTTAAAAATATTTATTACCTTAATATCTTCAATATTATGCTCTAACGCTTAAGCTATTTAAATATAAAATAATTAAAAATCAAGCAATAAATGTTATTATCTGAATTTTGAAATTATTTTTTCTTATGCTAATATTAAATATTATGATTAATTTTATTAATTCAATCGTACCTTGAGGTCCGATTTTCTCTCCTCATCCCAAATCAATTGATTTTTGAAATATAAATGAGTTTTTTAAAATAAAAAATTGAGTGTGAAAGGTTGATCTTGTAAATTTCTTTACTGTAGATGAAAACATAGATATTTCATATCCAATTAACAATCCTAAGAATGATAGGGTCATTGCTATTATCTTTCCTTCAATGGGAAGGATAATTCTTGTGGGATTGTTAAACATGATTCATCTAAATATGGACCCTGACAAAATTGAATAAATAGATAAAATCATAATTCTTTTTAATATATTATTAAATAATTCGCTTTGTGAACTAAAATTATAATAACTGAAATTTATATTTATTGAAAAATATGTTAATCGAGCAGAATAAAAAGATGTTAACCCAATTCCAATATACATTAATAATAAAATTAATGAATTAATATTTCTGGAGCATATTATTTCTATAATTAAATCTTTTGAATAAAAACCTCTCATAAAGGGCACTCCACATAATGATAAGTTAGCAATATTTATGAACGTTCTAGTTACTGGTATGCTATAACTTATACAGCCCATTATACGAATATCTTGATTATTTATTAATCTATGAATCAATACCCCAGCACATAAAAAAAGCGATGCCTTAAATAAAGCATGAATAATAAGATGAAAAAAAGATAATATTGGATAACCAAATATTAAAATTGATATTATAATTCCTAATTGTCTTAAGGTTGATAATGCAATAATTTTTTTTAAGTCAAATTCAAAATTTGCAGCTAGTCCCGATATAATTATTGTTAATACTGATAACATTAAAAATATTTGGATTAAATTAAATGATATAATTAAATTTCTGAATCGAATGATTAAATATAATCCTGCAGTAACTAACGTTGATGAGTGGACAAGGGCCGATACTGGAGTTGGAGCAGCCATAGCTGCTGGAAGTCATGAAGAAAATGGAATTTGAGCTCTTTTTGTAAATCCTGCAATAATAATTAATGTAATTATTGGACTTGTTATTATTTTATTAATAAAAGATATAAAATTTCAAGACCCAAAATTTATTATTCATGCGAATAATAAAAGGATTATAATATCTCCAATTCGATTTATTAGTGCCGTTAATATTCCAGCATTTCTAGAATTTAAATTTTGATAATAAATAACTAAACAGTATGACACTAACCCTAGTCCATCTCATCCAATGAGAATACTTACTACATTAGGTCTAATAATTAATAATATTATTGATAGCACAAATATTATAATAATATAGATAAATCGATTAATATTTTTATCATTTATTATATATATACCTCTGTATAATATAACTATTGATGAAATAAATATAACGGTTGAAAGAAATAAAGTCGATATAAAATCAAAAATTAATGTTATATAAATATTACATGAATTGACTGTAATAATTATTCATTCTATTATAATTGCGAAATCAAAAATAATTATATTTATTGATAAAATTAATATTATTAATCTTATAATCAATAAAATTAAGAAAATATATATATTTTAACCAATTTATAACGATAGGTTTACGGTCTTAATTCTTTAAGCCTCACTGTTGGACTAGCCAATTTGTAACGTAAAATATATTCGTTACGTATTATGTTATTAGGAATAGGTTACTTGTAGTTTAAATGTTAATTCTCACTTCGGATTCGTCAATTTGTAACACGTTAATTGTGTTACCTAAATGTTACGTTAGGTGCACTTATTTTACATACACCGCCCGTTGGAAGTGTCAATTTGTAACAAATAAATAATGTAGCGACTAACTCGCACTGGAGTCGTCAATTTGTAATTATTAATATGTTATGTTGAACGGCGAATGGTTTTGTAATCTGCTGCTCGCTCCCACTATGCCGCTCGTTTCCGTGACGTCACTCAACGTTACCAACTGTCGTGGTGTCCGCTGTAATCTGTGAACTTATTTCCTAAATGGAACAGCAATAATAACGACACAAATATAACATCAAACATATATCCTTATAGAAATCCTTTATTCAGAAAAACACTGGTTAATTGTTTCTTAAATTTGATTAGGATAATCACAATTGTGGCGCAAATTATACGTCTTCTTTTTACCAGTTGGTAGTAGTAGGAAATATTCAGTATTTTGTCAGACCAGAAGAATGCTTTGGTTAATGTTTCTATTAAAAATAAAGTATCTCAGGGCGTATATGGTTCGGGGATTACATTTAAACAAAATATTATTCTATAAATCAAAATACAAGTTTTACAGTTAAAAGATATTACAATGTTAGAGTGTAACGTGCACACAGGCAGTCGTATAGTGATTATTAGTTATGATAGGTTATGTCCAGTTTAGGTGTTTAATAATTATTATCCAAATCAAAGGTTCTTGTGGTGTTTGAAAAGGTGTCAATCTCAAATCGTGTTATTAGTGAGTGTTCTTAGTGTTGGTGTGATATGGTGTCTGTAGTTTTAGTTGATTAGTACTTAAAAATCGTGTATACAAAAGTGGGTGTTGATACACAATATAATAAGATGTCAAAGTCACCAAATCCTCTTCTTTGTATGGTTCGTGGTCGAAGATAGGGCCCACGTCCGCTTCAGTCCTTCTCCCTGGTTCTTGGGTCTTCTATTTCATATAGTGGGTGTTCTTCACTTGGTGTAAAAAGTTCGTGTTATGTATCTCTATTTGTATCAATATGTCTGTATCGTGTTTTCACAGTTTATTCTCAATTATGTTAGACGTTTTACAAACGCGTCTATACGCTATGACCGTTGTTAAAGAAGTCTCATTTTATTTATCCGAAATTTCTGGTTGCTACGGGTAAACTTGGAATCTGGTTGGTTGATTCGGATATACATTGTCATATACTTTCATTATTTCAAAATCCAAATTTGTTCAAAACCTTTAAATTAATATAATTTTCTGTACTGATTGGGAATTTAAAACCATTAGCAGCATTATTTTGATCTTTACATTTGTGACATTTAGACACTAAACATGCCTACTTTTACTTAAGAACTACAGATGTTACAATTTTGTTATTTGAAATTTTCTTAAATAACTTGAGATGTATTATTTTGTTTCTATATTCGTTGTGTACACTATTAACTATAAATATATTTATCCTTCCACATTTGTTTTACAAAATCCCTAACATTATTATCTAAAATTTACAAAAGTTGGTTTCACCTGGCCTATGTACTGGTGTTATTTTCATCACCATGTTTAAAACCTTTAACAGTTAAATTAACTTTTAACAATCATAAAAACTGTTTAACATATAACATTATTTTAACAAAACACAAAGATATACTATTCTATTAGTTAGTAGTGTTAGTTAGTTAGTATTCATGCCCACATGGCTATGATTTTACTGAACCTTTGAACAAATAAACTGTTTTTTTACTTAAACTGTACAATTGTTTGACACTTAGCAATAACATCTTTTTATAGTCTATTTTGCTTTACCAATCAATTTATCACTGTTTAACACCAGTTCTATGGTGATATATTTGTTAACATAAAAAAATGAAATTAATATCAGTTAATTGATATTCTCTTATAACAACTGCTTCACCTGCTACATACAAAAACAACATAAATACCATGATAATAAAACAACGTGCTAAAACATAATAACATGCACATTTTTATAAAATAAATTATGCATTAATTAATTAGCCTTCTCTCAGTTAATTCATTAATTACTCTAAAACTGTCTATGTTATGCTTCACATTACTTGTCACTATGTTTATCGTTTACCCTATTCACTGAACACGTAGTAGTTTGTATTCATAAACATACTTATTGGTTTTTATAGGTTTTTACATTTTATTGTCATTAAAAGAACTTCACTCTTGTTATCAAAATGTTATTGTGAACAAGTTATTATTTGTTGTTTTCTGGACAATCTTATGAACACTATTTGTTACAGTTAGTTGTATGGTTCATGTATCTATAATAAGGTGTGTTATATTTTCATTACATCATTTAAATTAATCATTTACTAATATTTCTTTTACATAGTATTACATGTTTGGGCCTATTATCCCTCAATTTGTATTTTGATTATCTTGATATTATGATACTTTGAATGAAACCATTTGTTTCTTTATAGTACTGGTTCATAAGCCGTCTGTCTTTATAATTATTTATTTTGGTCATTATTGAAAGTTCATGTCATAATCGGGGTTGAAATGTATTTTGTATCACTTTGCCTAAATCATTAATTTGGGTACGGTCAGTTGTATTACTAGTCAGTCTAAAATGGTTAGTCGTTCCTCTTCACTATCATCTTGGAAGATATTGTTCTTCTTGTTTAGCTTCTCATCCAAAGTCTTCATTAAATCAGGTACGATATTAAGTTGTTCCAAATGTAATGTTACATACTACCCTGCCACCAAATTTGATCATTTTAATAAAATATTGTTTATGTTGAAATTATCAATTATCTTCTCTTTCACATTATCATTTGTTATTCTTTTTATGATCTGGTATACTTGTCTTTAATTATAAGTGTTCCATCCCTGGAACATGTTACTTCCCTAACAAATTAATCACCATATATTCTGGAATCAGTCGGGGGGCTCTCTTGACCTAATACCCCGCTGTCCTTATAATACATAATACATCAATAATATCGATTGCTGGAGCTATCTCGTCAGTCAATCACATTTAATAATCACTAGTCTATTCACGACTAAATCAAATAAAAATAATATAATAATATATTCTTGGGATGGTTCACTCAGCTTAACTTCTCAGATCTAAATATTTCCTTCCATTGATTCTTTCAGATGTTTATTTTCTTGTGGCGATATTAATAACATTTTTTATTTTCAATTGGTACTATCATCTTTCCTTCTTTATCAGTACTCCTTAATCTTCATTTTTCATTCACTATTTTCATTCAATTAAAACATAACAAGTATTTGCATCTTTAGTTGTTGTTAATTCTCTCACAATCATGATAGGTTATTTGTAGTAAATTCGTTTCTAGTCGTCTTATTGTCATCGTCGATTGTCTACATTTGTCCTTTCTTATTCGTTTTATACCACTATGGTTTCTTCTGATTTATGGATGTTGCATTTTTCTTTTATATTCCAATAATAAGTTCATAATTATATTCAATAAGAGGTGCTTATTTTGTTTAGAATTTGGAAATTTATTCCCAGTTGTTTATCCGCTTGGTTCATAATGACATTATTAAACTGTACTGTAAGTTGTCCTTACTATTTATTTTAATTCTGAGATATTCAAATTTGTTTATTTGGCTTCATTTAAAATTATATTCTGGATTATCAAAGTTGGTAAGATGAGCTTACTATATTCTTTGAATTTTGAGGTATTATAATAATAAATTCTTCAGTTCCATGTTAATTTTCATTAATAATTAGTTGTAAGTTGATCTTACTATTACTTTAGAATTTTGTGGTATTATAATAATAAATTCTTCAGTTCCATATTAATTCTCATAAATAATTAGTTGTAAGTTGATCTTACTATTTCTTTAGAATTTTGTGGTATATTCAACTTTGTTTATTAGGTTCATAATACATTTTTAAGGAAACTTGGTTGTATGTCCCCTTAATCTTTTTTGTTTCCACATCACTAATGACATAAGTATTATTGTTATTGTTTTTTATAACAACATGTGGTCCATTATACAGTAATAATAGCTTTTTTGCTATTCCTTCCTTAGAACTTGGCAATTCGCGGTTTTTTAACAATACTTTGTCTCCAATCTTGTACTGGATCATTTTCTGCTGAATTATTTTGTATTTTTTCCTTCTTTTCTCAACTTGTTCATTCAGTTTGCTGTGGAATCTCACGTTGTCAAACTGGTAAGCTGGGTTGTTTGGGAAGTTGATTATTTCACTAATTTCTCGGGGTGGTAGTCTTTCATGCATTATGGTATATGGAGTATCTTGTATTGCTTCATGGTAAGCTAAGTTGATAAAGCTTTCTGTTTGTGTAATGTAGTCACTCCACTTCTGGTGTTTATCAAAACAATATGTCCTGAGTATACGGCCGACCTCCCTCAGTACTCTTTCCGCCGGGTTGCTATTTGGGTGATAGACAGATATTTTATATGTCTTGACACCTAGATCTAACAAAGTCTCCTTCCAAACCCTTCCTCGAAACTGAGTTCCGTGATCGGTAATAATTGATCTTGGAGCTCCTAACTCTGGTATGTATTGTTGGATCACTATTTGCAGAATCTTTTTTGTAGTTGCCCGATTAATGGGGTATAGTTTTGTAAATTTGGAGTAATGGTCGAACATGATTATAATAAATTTATACTGTTTTCTCCCTCCACTACGAGGTAACGGTCCACACACATCTAAAAATACTCTCTCTAATTTACCAGTTGATGTAATAGGTTGCATAATTCCTTCTGTTTTTTCGTTATTGCATTTTGCCAATTGACAGATGTGACACTGCCGAATACATTCTCTAACTCTCCTGTTGATATTCTTAATGTAAGTGTGTTCCTCAAGTGCCTTCATTACTTTTAATGCACCCATATGCCCATATCGACTATGGTAGTCCAGTATTAATTCTCTTTCTAACGCTTTAGGTATCACCACCTTCCATGATCCTTGGTTATTATTTGGTTTGTAAAATAATATGTCTTCATGTAGACAGTAATATGCAGTGATTTTTTCATCCTGTTGGATCAGTCTTTGTCTAAAATTGTTGATTTTTGTATCCTCTGTTTGTTGTTGTGAAATTGATTTCATGATGTTTTCCAAATCTGATTTGTTTTTTATTATAGTATATACCTTGATGATTGTTTCTTTTTCCCCTTCAAAAGTTTGTTGTTCTATGTTAATCCGGGACAATATATCTGCAGCAATATTCTGTTTTCCTGGAACATACTCCCAATTTATATGGTACTCCTGTAGTGCGAGTATCCACCTTGCCAATCTCCCATGGTTAATCTTGCAATTTTTTAGGAAAGATATTGACTTATGATCGCTCCTCACAGTTATTGGGTATCCAAGAATGTAGGTTCTGAATTTCCCACAAGCGAATACAATGCTTAATAACTCCTTTTCCGTTACACTATAATTGCGTTCACATCCATTAAGTATTCTGCTTGCAAAACTCACCACCTGATGTTCTCCCTCACTATCTTCTTGATATAATACAGATCCTAAACTTATATCACTGGCATCACAGTTCATAAAGAAAGGTTGGTTGAAATTAGGATGTTTTAATACAACTGAACTTAGGAAATTATGCTTGATCATTTGGAGTAAATTGTCTTGTTCCTGTCCCCAGGACCATTTGTTCTTAGAGGATAATTGTGAAGAAAACTTTGCTGTCATTTCAGAATAATTTCTCTGAAACTTCCTATAATAATTGCAAAGTCCCAGAAATGATTGAAGTTGCTTTTTATTTTTAGGACTTGGGAATTTCTGGATAGCTTCAATTTTTTTCATTGGATGGTGTTATTCCTTGTCTTGTTAAGTTAAAACCCAGGAATTGGACTTCACTGGCGATAAGCTTGGATTTTTGAAGTTTTAAGGTAACGTTATTGTCTGATAGTTTTCGTAATACTTGTCCTACTCTGTCACAATGGTCTTCCCAATTCACTGAAGTAATCAACAAGTCATCAACATAGACTGTGGTATATGGAATAGCATCTGGACCCAACACCTGGTCCATACATCTTACGAATACAGCTACTGAGTTTACCAGTCCAAACGGTAGTCTCTTGAACTGGTAGTTCCTTCCTTCGAAAATAAAGGCGACGTACTTTCGACTATCTGGGTGTAACTCCACCTGCCAATACCCACAAACCGTATCCCAGGTGCTGATAAATTGTATGCCATTGAATTTTTTCAATATCTCCTCAATCTCTCTGGGAGATGTTCTGTCATTAACTATGATCTTATTAATCTCTCTAGCATCCAAACAGAGTCGTACTTTGCCATCTTTCTTGGGAATCGGCTATTAACGGACTTGTATATGGGGAACAGCTATACTCAATAATATCTTCTGCTATCATTTTGTCTAGTTCAGTCCTCACTGCTTCTTTTAATGCATAAGCAACGGGATATGATTTTTTATTAAAATTTACAGGCTCCTTGAATTGTAGTGTAAATTGATAATCTTTTACTTTGCCAGGTATATCAGAGAAAACATAGCGGTATTTATTATATATTGATATTAACTTTTCTATTTGTTGTGTAGTTAAATTACATTCATTTTGTTCTGACCGAAATTGTCGGATCTCTTCTAATTTTTCCAACCATAAACTGTCTTCACTCCCAAAGTATTCCCTTCTTACATTCCATGACTCATCTTGATTATTATTGAATTTTCTTATACTATTGCATGAAGGTACATTTTTATTTTCTACTAATTTTGCTGTCCATTCTATATTATCCACTTTTAACGACACTATGGCCTGTCTCATGTCAATTATTGCTGAGTATTTTCTCAAAATATCACAGCCTATTAGTAGATTAAATGGTAGATTACTAGCTATTAGAAAAATCATAGGTATAGCTACATTTCTGCTGGTCACTGTTAATGATACCTGTTTCCTTATTGACTTGTTTTGCCTTCCGGTGGCTCCGATTAAAATTATATTTTGAATTGGTAAAGTTGGTAAGATGGCCTTACTATATTTTTGAATTTTGATGTATTCATTGTTGTCGATTAACGACACGTTTGCGCCCGTATCTATCATGATTCTTGTCTCTAGTCCATTCACTTGGGCGATGATATAAACGATCTCATTATTCGAACTATTGTGCGTTATCGTGTCTTCATTCAGTAGTTCTTCTCTCACATTTTTTAAGAAATGATTGTGCACTATCGTCATTGTATCGTCAGTCATTTTGGTTCGTCCTAGTAAGTACCCAAATTGTCGGTTCAGTGATGGGACCTGATGGATTTTCACTGCCACGGTCCGTTTAAATCAGGGCTGATCTCCTCAGTCCTGTTGTCTGATTGATTGGGTCTGTCTCTACTCTGTGACTCTTGTACCTCAATGGCGTTATTATCGAACGTCACTGAGTTTCGGTTATTCCGGTTGTCATCGCAGCTCCTACTTCGCTGATGTTCATCACGGTAGTGCTGGTTACTCTCCTCCTGAAAACTTCTTCCACGGTTCCCATTATAATTTGCTCGTCCCTGGTACCAACGTCTTCCCACATCTCTATCGTCAATGCTTACATAATTCACTTGTCTTCGATATGTTTGATTTTGATTGTTATTATTGCCGTTATTATTATGCCTGTATCGGTTATCGTAGTTGTTGTTATAACCTCGGTTGTTCTGGTACTGGTGGTCTCTGTCATTGGCACGCTGGTATCCATTATTGTTATTATTTGTAGGAGAGCTACGGTAATAGTGGTTGTTGTTATTGTTGTTATTATTTGCCGCATTATTTCGTGGATAGTTGTTAGTGTTATTGTGGTTTTGGTAACCGCGTTGGTAGTGGTTACCGTTGTTGTTGTAACTATTGTTCGGTCTTTGCCCGTTGTTTTCATATTGGGCGTCGCAGCGACCATTATTTCTATTTATTTCATCGTTCCTTCGTCTGTACTGGAGGAAGTTCTTCTCTTGTTCCATCTCCGCTAATAATGTTGACATCTCCTCGATGGTTTGTATGCGTCCGTTTATTCGGCCTCTCGTAATTTCTCCACCATAGTGGTAAGCTAATAGCCTCACTAAACATTCTGTAGGAATTGCAGGCTCTAAATGTCTGGCTATGTTTATTTTCCCAAGAAAATATGCGGTTGGAGTTTGCTTGCCGTGCAGGTCATATCGGCCCAATCCTATGTCACTTCTTATCATGTGTTGCATGGCATCAGACCAATATTTAGATTTGAATTGTTTTTTAAATTCTTGGAAGTTTTGTATACTCGGCCGCATCACCGTCCACCAATTGTCATAGACTTTTCGGAACATTTCGTCCAGCATGCTCCTGATCACGAACCATCTGTCTTCTCCGGTTTTGGCTATTTTCTCTTCTACTCGTTCTAAGAATAGCATGGGGTTTCTTCTATAATTTTGGAAGTCGATAACTTCTCGATTTTCCTCGCATGTTGTATGGGCACCGGTACATTGTCTGTTTTTTAGGGAATTAATTTCATCTCTATGGGCAGTTGTTTGGTCTTGTACTCGATTGAGAATAGTACTCATATCTTCTAATCTTTCTCCCATCACTGCTTGGTTGGTTCTTATATTTTCAACTCGTCCATTCGTTTCTTCCCGGACGCTCAGTATCTCTTGGTTCATCTGCTCACACTTTACCTTGGTCTCGGATTCTACCCTTTTAATTTCAGTTACCGGTTCTTCCAGCTTCTTGTCCCATTCTTCCTGCAATTGCCGGTTATTAATTTCCATCTTGTTATTCCACTCCTCTTTTAATGACTCTTTGTGTTCATCCAATTTTTTCATGGTCTCTTGGTAATTTCCCTTTAATTCTTCCCTCAATGCTTGATTATTTGCGTCTATTTTCTCCTCCATTTTCTTGCTATTCTCTTTCAGTTCATGGCTCAATTCCTCCTTTGTTTGTTTATTATCACTCTTTATTTCCTCCATCTTCTTACTCAAGTCTTCCTTCAATATTACTAAGTTCTTATTACTGTTCTCACTTAATTCTTCCTTCAATTTTTCTAAGTTCTTATTACTGTTCTCACTTAATTCTTCCATTTTCTTACTACTCTCCTCCATTTTCTTACTGAAGTCTTCCTTCAATTCGTCCTTTAGTTTCTTATTACTCTCCTCAGTTTTCTTACTGAAATCTTCATGACTCTGTTTTAAGTATTCCATGATGCTCTTCATGTCAACGCTCTCTGTAACTTTGTCCGGTTCTTGTCTATCTCCTTGGTCCTCTCTTATTATTACTTCTACTTCCTCGACCGGTGTTGCTTCTTTGTCTTCCATATTTAATTCGTCTACTTTCTTGGTTTCGACCGCTCGTTTTCGCGATGTTTCTCGCTTCCTCATTTTGTTTATTTTTGTTTGTTTGTCTATAAATTATAATTTAATTTATATTCAATTAAACGCCTCACACGTTGGTTTGCCAATTTGTAACCAATTTATAACGATAGGTTTACGGTCTTAATTCTTTAAGCCTCACTGTTGGACTAGCCAATTTGTAACGTAAAATATGTTTGTTACGTATTATGTTATTAGGAATAGGTTACTTGTAGTTTAAATGTTAATTATCACTTCGGATTCGTCAATTTGTAACACGTTAATTGTGTTACCTAAATGTTACGTTAGGTGCACTTATTTTACATACACCGCCCGTTGGAAGTGTCAATTTGTAACAAATAAATAATGTAGCGACTAACTCGCACTGGAGTCGTCAATTTGTAATTATTAATATGTTATGTTGAACGGCGAATGGTTTTGTAATCTGCCGCTCGCTCCCACTATGCCGCTCATTTCCGTGACGTCACTCAACGTTACCAACTGTCGTGGTGTCCGCTGTAATCTGTGAACTTATTTCCTAAATGGAACAGCAATAATAACGACACAAATATAACATCAAACATATATCCTTATAGAAATCCTTTATTCAGAAAAACACTGGTTAATTGTTTCTTAAATTTGATTAGGATAATCACAATTGTGGCGCAAATTATACGTCTTCTTTTTACCAGTTGGTAGTAGTAGGAAATATTCAGTATTTTGTCAGACCAGAAGAATGCTTTGGTTAATGTTTCTATTAAAAATAAAGTATCTCAGGGCGTATATGGTTCGGGGATTACATTTAAACAAAATATTATTCTATAAATCAAAATACAAGTTTTACAGTTAAAAGATATTACAATGTTAGAGTGTAACGTGCACACAGGCAGTCGTATAGTGATTATTAGTTATGATAGGTTATGTCCAGTTTAGGTGTTTAATAATTATTATCCAAATCAAAGGTTCTTGTGGTGTTTGAAAAGGTGTCAATCTCAAATCGTGTTATTAGTGAGTGTTCTTAGTGTTGGTGTGATATGGTGTCTGTAGTTTTAGTTGATTAGTACTTAAAAATCGTGTATACAAAAGTGGGTGTTGATACACAATATAATAAGATGTCAAAGTCACCAAATCCTCTTCTTTGTATGGTTCGTGGTCGAAGATAGGGCCCACGTCTGCTTCAGTCCTTCTCCCTGGTTCTTGGGTCTTCTGTTTCATATAATGGGTGTTCTTCACTTGGTGTAAAAAGTTCGTGTTATGTATCTCTATTTGTATCAATATGTCTGTATCGTGTTTTCACAGTTTATTCTCAATTATGTTAGACGTTTTACAAACGCGTCTATACGCTATGACCGTTGTTAAAGAAGTCTCATTTTATTTATCCGAAATTTCTGGTTGCTAAGGGTAAACTTGGAATCTGGTTGGTTGATTCGAATATACATTGTCATATACTTTCATTATTTCAAAATCCAAATTTGTTCAAAACCTTTAAATTAATATAACTTTTCTGTACTGACTGGGAATTTAAAACCATTAGCAGCATTATTTTGATCTTTACATTTGTGACATTTAGACACTAAACATGCTTACTTTTACTTAAGAACTACAGATGTTACAATTTTGTTATTTGAAATTTTCTTAAATAACTTGAGATGTATTATTTTGTTTCTATATTCGTTGTGTACACTATTAACTATAAATATATTTATCCTTCCACATTTGTTTTACAAAATCCCTAACATTATTATCTAAAATTTACAAAAGTTGGTTTCACCTGGCCTATGTACTGGTGTTATTTTCATCACCATGTTTAAAACCTTTAACAGTTAAATTAACTTTTAACAATCATAAAAACTGTTTAACATATAACATTATTTTAACAAAACACAAAGATATACTATCCTATTAGTTTAAATTCATGCCCACATGGCTATGATTTTACTGAACCTTTGAACAAATAAACTGTTTTTTTACTTAAACTGTACAATTGTTTGACACTTAGCAATAACATCTTTTTATAGTCTATTTTGCTTTGCCAATCAATTTATCACTGTTTAACACCAGTTCTATGGTGATATATTTGTTAACATAAAAAAATGAAATTAATATCAGTTAATTGATATTCTCTTATAACAACTGCTTCACCTGCTACATACAAAAACAACATAAATACCATGATAATAAAACAACGTGCTAAAACATAATAACATGCACATTTTTGTAAAATAAATTATGCATTAATTAATTAGTCTTCTCTCAGTTAATTCATTAATTACTCTAAAACTGTCTATGTTATGCTTCACATTACTTGTCACTATGTTTATCGTTTACCCTATTCACTGAACACTTAGTAGTTTGTATTCATAAACATACTTATTGGTTTTTATAGGTTTTTACATTTTATTGTCATTAAAAGAACTTCACTCTTGTTATCAAAATGTTATTGTGAACAAGTTATTATTTGTTGTTTTCTGGACAATCTTATGAACACTATTTGTTACAGTTAGTTGTATGGTTCATGTATCTATAATAAGGTGTGTTATAATTTCATTACATCATTTAAATTAATCATTTACTAATATTTCTTTTACATAGTATTACATGTTTGGGCCTATTATCCCTCAATTTGTATTTTGATTATCTTGATATTATGATACTTTGAATGAAACCATTTGTTTCTTTATAGTACTGGTTCATAAGCCGTCTGTCTTCATAATTATTTATTTTGGTCATTATTGAAAGTTCATGTCATAATCGGGGTTGAAATGTATTTTGCATCACTTTGCCTAAATCATTAATTTGGGTACGGTCAGTTGTATTACTAGTCAGTCTAAAATGGTTAGTCGTTCCTCTTCACTATCATCTTGGAAGATATTATTCTTCTTGTTTAGCTTCTCATCCAAAGTCTTCATTAAATCAGGTACGATATTAAGTTGTTCCAAATGTAATGTTACAATATTAAGTTTATTTTTAGTAATGATCCACTATAAATTTATATTTTTAAATCCACAATTTAATGTTTTATTTTAAACTAATTGATTATATTAACAATGTCAATTTCAAAATAATTAAATTTAAGGGAATTCAATGTATTATAATTAAGAAAAATTCACGTACATTTCCAGAATTAAAGGAGTAACAGCCCGAGAAAATTATTCCATGTTGAGTATGAGAATATAAATATAAACTATAGCAAGCTGATAAAAATGAAGAAAAAGACAAGAAAATTATACATAATGAATTTCAAGACATTAATCTGTTTAAAATTATAATTTCTCCTCCTAGACTAATTGTTGGGGGACATGAAATATTTCTAGCAGATATTAAAAATCATATGAGAGTTATTGAAGGCATAAATCTTAATATTCCCTTATTAATCAAGATTCTACGTCTCCCTGAACGTTCATAAGAAATATTTGCCAAGCAAAATAAAGCAGATGAGCATAAACCATGTCCAATTATTATAAAATATGCCCCGACTATACCTCATATATTTATTGTCATAATCCCTCCAATAACTAATCTTATGTGAGCTACAGAAGAATATGCAATTATAGATTTTATATCAATTTGCATTATACAAGATAATCTAATTATGATTCCTCCTATTAATGAAATAGAAATCCAAATAAATCTATAATTAGTAAATATTATTGGTATAATATATATAACATGAATCAGACCATAAGTTCCTAATTTTAAAAGAATTCCAGCCAAAATTATAGAACCAGAAACAGGTGCTTCAACATGAGCTTTTGGTAATCAAAAATGAAATATAAATAATGGAACTTTAATTATAAACGCTAACGTTATTCCTAAATAAATAAATTTACTATTGGATCTCATTAACATTATAATGTTAGTTATATTATTTCTATATATATATATATATATATATATATATATATATATATATATATATATATAATTGAAACTAATATGGGAAAAGATGCAAATAAAGTATGAAACAACAAGTAATATCTAGCATTTACTCGTTTAGGTTGATACCCCCATCCTATAATAATAATTATAGTAGGGATTAAACTAGTTTCAAAAAAGATATAAAATATTATAATGTTGTATGAACAAAATGACAAAATTAATAATGTTATTAATAATAACACTATAAATAAAAATAAATTTATATTATTATATTTATATAAAGGACTAGAATTAATTATTAAGAAGGTAATTCAACTGTAAGAATAATTAGTCTATATGAAATATTATCTATATATATGTTATATCTTAATATGATTAAATCTTTTCTGAAGAATAAAATGATAAATAATATTAAAAGAATTAATATGTTTCTTAATAAACACATGTTAAATAATAAAGGGGTTAAAAATAATGAAAATAAAATTAATTTTAACATGTTTTTAAAGATATTGATAATAGCTGATCATTACCATGTGATCGAATCAAATTGATTAATCTTGACAATACCACAACTCCTTCACAAACACTAAATGTTAGTAAAACTATTAACATATATATATCATTTAATTCAATTGATAAAAATGCAGAAAATATACAAAATAATCTTAAAATTATTAATTCTAATCTTAATAAACTCATTATAATATGTTTTCGATTTAAGTATAAGGAGTTAATGCCCGATATAAATATAATTAAATATAATAAAGGTAGTGATTAATTCATTTGTTTTAATAGTTAACAAAAAATTTAGATCTTGTAAATCTAAGATAAATTAATAATTTTAAAACTTCAGAAGAGAGTAAAAAGTCATTTCAAGCACCCAAAGCTTGCATTTTCATTAAATTATCTTCTGTATGAAGATTATAATATCAACTACAATTTTATTATCAATAAATTTTATTTTTATGAAGCACCCATTATCAATGGGATCTATTTTATTAATACAAACAATGCTTGCTACAATTATTTGTATATTTTACATAACTTCATATTTTTTTTCTTATATCTTATTTCTATTTTTATTGGAGGAATGCTAATTTTATTTATATATATATATCAAGAATTGCCTCAAATGAAAAATTTTATTTTTCAATAAAGTTATTAATATCAAACATGATTATTTGAATTTTGATTATAGCTATAAATATTATTAAATATAAGATGGATAGTGTCAATAAATTATTAGAGATAAATAATCTATTCGATGGATTCATAATTAAAAAATTATACATATTTCCGTCAGGAATAATAACTATCATGATAGTTATTTATCTTTTATTCACATTGATTGTTGTTGTGAATATTGTCAGAATTAAATTGTCTCCTTTACGAAGAAAATTTTAACAAATGCTAAATATCACTCGACACACACACCCATTAATTAAAATAATAAATAATTCACTAATTGATTTACCAGCGGCCACAAATTTATCATATTGATGAAATTATGGATCGTTATTGGGAATATGTTTAGTTATTCAAATTTTAACTGGATTATTTTTGTCAATGCATTATAATGCGGATGTGACAAGTGCATTTAATAGATTAAGACACATTTGTCGTGATATTAATTATGGATGGATGTTACGAATTTCACACGCAAGTGGAGCTTCATTATTTTTTATTTGTGTTTATTTACATGTTGGACGAGGATTATATTATGGTTCATATAAAAATTTTGAAACTTGAGTTGTAGGAGTAATCATTTTATTAATTTTAATGGCTACTGCTTTTTTAGGCTATGTTCTTCCATGAGGCCAAATATCATTTTGGGGGGCAACAGTTATTACAAATTTATTGTCCACAATTCCATATCTTGGAACGAGCTTAGTGAATTGAATTTGGGGAGGATTTGCTGTTGATAATGCAACATTAACTCGATTTTATTCTTTTCATTTTATTATACCATTTGTTGTTTTAGCAGTAACAATTGTACATCTTATTTCCTTGCATGTCATAGGATCAAATAATCCATTAGGGATTAATTCAAATAATGATAAAATTCCATTTCATCCTTATTTTTCCATTAAAGATATGCTAGGATTCTTACTAATTTTAGTTATTTTTTTCTGCTATATTATACTTGAACCGTATAAATTAAGTGATCCTGATAATTTTACTCCGGCAAATCCATTAGTTACCCCAAAATATATTCAACCAGAATGATACTTTTTATTTGCATATGCAATTCTACGATCTATTCCTAATAAATTAGGAGGAGTAATTGCATTATTTATATCAATTTTTATTTTAATTTTTGTTCCCTTCATAAACAATTCAAAATTTATAGGACTATTAAATTATCCCATTAATCAAATTTTATTTTGATACTTATTCATTATTCTAATTTTATTAAATTGGATCGGGGCTTGTCCTGTTGAGTATCCATATATTAAGATCGGAATAATTTTAACAACAATTTATTTTATATATTTTGTTTTAGACCCAGCAATTAAATCTTTTTGAGATAAATTAATTAACTAGTTAATTAGCTTATAAATAAAGCATTTATTTTGAAAGTAGAGAAAAGAAAAAATTAATACTATTAACTTATTATTAGGGCAATTTTTAATGAATTAAATAATAGATTTAATCATAAAAAAATCACTAGATTTAAACTTACTGGTAAATATGATTTTCATGCTAAATATATTAACCTGTCATAACGATAACGAGGCAGTGTACCTCGGACTCAAATAAATAAAAAAAATTAAATTAAATTAATGTTAATTGAATAGGAAAAATTAAGGAATCAATTTTTCTACCTAAAAATATTAAACAAAATATCATACTCATAAAGATAATTCTAGCATATTCAGCTAAAAAAATAAATGCAAATCCTGCCCCTCTATATTCAACATTAAACCCAGAAACTAACTCTGATTCTCCCTCAGAAAAATCAAATGGTGATCGATTAGTTTCAGCTATCGCTGATGAAATTCAACAAATTCTCAAGGGAAAAAATAAAAATGTTAATCATATAAAATGTTGAAAAAAATAAAATTCAATTAAATTAAAGCTCTCAATTATTACAACAGGGCACAAAATAATTAATACAAGTCTGACCTCATACGAAATAGTCTGGGCAATTGATCGAATACAGCCCAATATGGCATAATTAGAATTTGATGACCAGCCTGTAATTATTAAACTATAAACTCCTATTCTTGTGCAACAAAAGAAAAATATTATACCCATATTGAACGAAACACAGTTAATTAAATATGGGTAAATAGCTCATAATAGTAAAGAATTAAATAAGCCCAACACCGGTCTAATTATATAAATTAAATAATTAGATAGTATTGGCATATTTCTTTCTTTCAAAAACAATTTAATAGCATCCGAAAATGGCTGTAGAATACCAATAAATCCTACTTTATTTGGACCTTTATGAATTTGAATATATCTTAAAATCTTTCGCTCCATTAAGGTTAAAAATGCAACACCAACTAAAATAAACAGGACAGTAATTAAAATAGTAATTATAAACATTTTCTACATGTAATATTATTACATAATTAAATTCTAAATTTAATGCACTTTTTGCTAAAATAGAATAAATTAAATTATTTGATATGGTTCTTTCGTACTAATATCAAAAATATATTAGTAGATAGAAACCAACCTGGCTCACGCCGATTTGAACTCAGATCATGTAAGAAATTAAAGGTCGAACAGACCTAGAATATTTAAATTTTGCTCTAAACTCTTTTCTTAATCCAACATCGAGGTCGCAATCTAATTTATCGATATGAACTCTCCAAATTAATAACGCTGTTATCCCTAAGGTAATTTAATCTTATAATAAAAAAAATTGGATCAATTAAACATTAATTTATGAAAAATTCATTAAAAGATTTATTTATTATAATGTCACCCCAACAAAAAATAAAATAATTTTTCCAGTTGTTAATTCTAATCTCTAGTAAAATAAATTTATTTAAAATTCTATAGGGTCTTCTCGTCCCACTTACTTATTTAAGATTGTTTACTTAAACTCTAAATTCAATCTATTTTAATTAAAAAAGAAAATTTTTCATCCATTCATTCATACAAGCCTTCAATTAAAAGACTAATTATTATGCTACCTTTGCACGGTCAATTTACCGCGCCATTAAAATATCATTGGGCAGAATAGACCTTTAATTTTTTTCTAAAGGACATGTTTTTGGTAAACAGGTGAAAATTATATTTGCCTAATTCTTAAACACAACTTATTGTAATTTACTGATTTAATCATTTTAATAAAAACATTTTTATTAATTTAATTTTCTTAATATATACCTAAAATATATTAAATGTATTTAAATAAAAAATAAAATTTAACTTACTCATATAAAAAGGCTAATTGCAAGCCTATTTAATTAACTGAAGCTTAAAATATTATAGAAATTATATTTAGCTTGTCCTTAATATAATTAAATAAATATAAAATTTTATATTAAAATATAAATTATAATATTTATTTTAAATTAAATTTAATTCTTAAGAAACCAGAAATATTATAGTTCGAAAAAGTTTCATCACTAAAATTATTTTATTAATATTTATATTACAATAATTAACAAATAACCTTAAGTCACTATAATTCGGGAAAAATAAATTTTTATATATAATTAATTAACCCTGATACAAAAGGTACAAATTATAATTTTACTTTTTTATATTTATTATTTATCCTCACAGTTAAGTTAAAAATATTTTTTCCATAAATAGTACTAAAACTAAATAATTATTTTTATTTAAAATAATTTTAATAAATTCATCATAAATTTAAATTATTATTCAAATTATATTGATAAATCAATAATCTTTATTAGTGTAAATAATGTGCCCTAAGCTTTAACTTGCATTCTAGCCACACTTTCCAGTACAGCTACTTTGTTACGACTTATCCCACTTTATAGTGGGAGTGACGGGCGATATGTACATAATTTAGAACCTAAATTCAAAAAACTATATTTAGTAAAATTTACTTTCAAATCCAATTTCATGATT
The DNA here is from genome assembly GCA_034769895.1 of Magicicada septendecula. Taxonomy (NCBI): domain Eukaryota; kingdom Metazoa; phylum Arthropoda; class Insecta; order Hemiptera; family Cicadidae; genus Magicicada; species Magicicada septendecula. The sequence goes on along the minus strand of CM068373.1, from coordinate 295,546,930 downwards.
TTCATTATAGAAAACAATTCATTTTTATAATAATGTAATCCATTTTTTCTTTAAAATTAACTGCACCTTGACCTGACATTTTATTAATAAAATAAATGAAAATTATTCTGATAAAACATTCTTGACAGAGGTATACAAATTTATATAAAGTGAGACCTATCGTGGATTATCGATTACAAAACAGATTCCTCTGATTAGATAAATTACTGCCAAATTCTTTGAATTTAAAGATCATAACTATTAATAATCTAGTCATTTTATTTACACTCTCAATAATAGGGTATCTAATCCTAGTTTTATATAAAAGTTTCTCAGACATAGAAGTAAACACATGTTTATACATTATTCCACCAAAATTTAAAAAACTTAATATTAACATTTACATTTTAACTGAAACTAACATAATTAAATTTAGAGAATCGTGTAACCGCAACTGCTGGGACGAATTTTATCCTCTATAAATAAATTTATTACTTCTAAAATTAATAATTAATAATACTTAATACTGCGCTCTGGATACTTATCATTCAGGTAATTTTCAATCAATTTAAAGTTATGCATGTAATATAATTAAATATTTAATTCGTAAGCTAGAATAAAACTGTACTCTTATCTATTTACTAATAACATTGTTTTTCAAAATCCCGAACAATCCCTTTACAGCAATATTCACACATAAATGTATTATTTTTAATCGATGTTTCCTCACAATAAAAATATAATTCATGGCTGGTGAATTTTTTGGGAATAATAGATTTTATTTTTATATCAATTTATAAACTATGGTATTAAACCTTTGTAATCAGAGCTTTTACGATAATATTCATTCATTTGAGTAGTCCTAGCCCTAAAACATTTATTATCCTATTTAGTATATTTTTAGTTAAATTAAAGATATTAATGCTAATATTATTATATTATTATATTCATATATAATATATATATATATGTATATATGTATATATCATTTTCTATATAAGTAGCTCGATGTTTCTTGCAGTAATTATATAATTTGTGATGTTTTCAATTTGTTTCTTCTGCAAATAGATAATATTGTATATTCTTTTTAACACCTTAGGTTAAAAATATATGTATACAAATTATATGTATATATATATATACATATTGCGACAGTACAAATAAGTGATGTACTGAGCATTGAATATAAAAATTTAAATTTACCTAATAAACTGTAAATAATTAATAATATATTAGAAATAAGCATGTCAGGGATTGCAAGCTTGGCTCAGACAAAAATATGAACAGGTGTTTCGACCTGAATCGACGTGCACACACACACAAATGTAACTGAAAGTGTGTACACCAGTATTTTGCTAGTGTGTGTGAACGCAGGTCTATGCAGGCGAGTTTACCACCCCAAGATGAATAATTGCACAATTACTGTTTTTCCGTAATTATTCATAAACTATAATTAAGAATTAAAATCCAAAAACACAATAAAATGTAATAAAATTTACTAAATGCTGTGTACGAAAACCACGCGAAAGTGCCACACCGTACGAGTGTAATAGTGAAATAACTGTGTACAAATCGAAAGGGTTAAGTTGCAATGTCCAAAATTACAGTGAACATGTGTTGTAAAAATAGTTATAAGATGAGTATAAGAGTATACTTACAGGACTCTGCAATTTGCAGAAATATAAGAAATAGCGAATTTGACTAAGAGTGGGGGAACTGAATCCAGAGACAGTTTCTGAGATGTCGATTTCGTACCACTGCAGGTGTTGACCAAGACATGAGTATAAATAGGACACGCAAGCTACAGTGGTTCTCTTTCTTAAATCATCCACGGTGCAGCGGGAGCTTATGCCCGTCCGCACGGCGTATTTATTTTTTTGTAAATAGTTTAAATTTTCCAGTTACATACAACTATGTAACTAAGTTGTAAATACAAACATTTTTGAATAATAACAGCAGTACATAAGAAGAATTACATAAGAAGATCCATTGACGTCAGAAACAGCACGAGGAGAGTTCCAGAGAGTGATACGACACTGGACAAGAGGAGAGTTCCAGAGAGTGATACGACACTGGACAAGAGGAGAGTTCCAGAGAGTGATTCGACGCTGGACAAGAAGAAGTGATACGACGCTGGACAAGAGGAGAGTTCCAGAGAGTGATTCGACGCTGGACAAGAGGAGAAGAGAGACAGCCGACGCTGGAGTGCGAGACGAGGACAACTACAGATGGATCAAAATGATCGAGTATGATTGACGACAATAAGGTGATAAACAACTTATTTATATCTTAATCGTACAATGAACTCAAAGACAAGTAAAGACATTTCTATTTTATTTAAAAGTAAGAGCCAATATTTCTTGTAAAGTAGAATTAAAATCATAGATGTTTTAGAAATACGATTAACGTAACAAGAGCTCAAATTAATATGAAATAAAATGAATACAAAGCATTTAAATGAAAACAATTAGTATTTGAGATAAAACAGTACTGAGACACAAAAAGATAAATTCAATAACTTAATATTTTGAGTACATTACAATATATAAAAAGAGATTTAAATATTGATATTTTGAAACACATTAATTGACTGAGTAGTCTGAAAATGAGATTTTTCTTTAATACAATGATTAGTAGAATAGAATATTTAGTCAGTAAGGATGTATATAACATAAACCTTACGGCATAATAACGAATAATAACGAATGTTTTAAATCGAAGTCAGTGCCATGTGCGCAATTTTTAATAATATCAAATAAATTGGAAATACCATTACAAGTACATAGAGTTCTTATTGCAGATACACCTGAAACCCAATTTAAATGTTATATTGTTACATAATTTGTCAATCTTGAACGTGAGACCGGTCACGCTAAAGTTGTGTATATGTATATATATTTATGTAGATGTATTGTTGCATATTTGGCTCCCAAAGAACGTGGGGCTATACAAATTAAAGTACATATAAAAATTCACACACATAAATACGTTGCATATATTTGGCGCTCCAAGATCGTGGGGCTCCGCAAACACAAATAAATTTATATTTGCAACGTTGTATCATTGCATATATTTGTCGCCCTGGACGTGGGGCACAACATGCCTAAATTTATGTACAAAAATTTGTTACATAAATTGTAGCCCATGAACGTATGGCCCGATCCCCATCATTTAACTATTAAAATTTTTTATATAGCTGAATGGTTGCTCTAAAATATAAGAGTGTGTTAAATAAAAAATGTATTATATGTAATAATTATTTATATTAAACAGTAATTGAATGTAATGTTAATTGTTGTGTAATCACACAGCTGGCGCCCACGAATAATATTATTTGTCTATGTAACAGGTGTAACTGTAATGAGTATTAATAATAACTATTAATAAAAGTACAGAAATAAATAAATAAGTAGGGAACGCTTATCAATAATAATTGTTAAAGAATTACTACGAAATAAATATTTTAATAATAATTCACCATGGGAATATCAGGAAGTTTAAGGATGGGAGAAGCACTTCAAGCTATGATGCAAGCCGTATTTGGTGAAGTAGAGAACAAACAAACAGAAAAGGTAAAAGAAAATAATATTAGAACGCAAATAGAAGAGTTAACAGAATTTTTTACAAAACAGACCGAAAAATTAAGAGAAGAAAGGAAAGCAAAAGAGGAATTAGTAGAAAGAATTGACGATTCTAATACGCACATTGCGGCAGTAGAATATAAGCAAACCATAAGAATTAAAAATAAAAGTGGAAATACGTTCGTAATTACTAACGATAATTATAAAAAAGTAATTAACATTAAGGAGGAGAAGCAAATTAATGTTAATAAAACATACCTTATTAATGGCGATATCCCTATTGTGAGACACACACACACACACACTAGTAAGTCACATAAGATGAAACACATAAGACACTACACTTACGGAGATAAATATCACTGTAGGCCTAATGATAAACATAGTAATTTATCTATACAAAACACTACGCAAAATTGTGGTAAGCACGATGTTAGATATACGCACGATAATTATAGTAACAATTATTATAACTGTAATTATAAAAACTACAGAGGTTATCATAAACGACGTATGAAAAAACAGTCGACAGCTGTTCATATGGGCCTCAAGCAGACTGAACATACGCAATGCATTCATGATGAGAGATTTATGGAACGTGCGGAGAGAAGAGAGAGAAGTTATTCATCACAGCTAAGATACAAATTCTTGCCGTACGAACAGGTGACTTCTACGATAAAAACAAACGTCGCAGTAATACAATGGAACGCGGATGTTGTTTACAGGAGGGAGAGAACAATGGTAAGCATGGCGACTACGCTACAAAGGAACAATATACGTCCGGTAGACGACGGACAATGTAATTGTTATAATGAGGGGTGTAAGATCGAACTACACACTGAACTCAGAACTCAATACCCGAATGGAATGAATAATTATTTTTAAAATAAAATAATATAACTATTAATTATTAATAATAAGAAATAATATGTATAATAATATAAGAGGGTTAATTAAGAAATGTATTATTGATGGTAAGGAATGCTATTGTAGAGAAATATTTAAGAAAGTAATGGTAAAAGATGTTATTGTTGTTATTAATATGAAGAAAGGGTTAGGAATGGAAATAATTGCCATAATTGTCAGAACGGCTGATCAAGCGAACACTTAATGGAGATACAAGGACACAGAAGAAAGCAAGAGTGAAAAGTCAATTGGGCAGAGACTACTTAGGATTAAGGACTTCGAGAAAAATATCGTTGTTTTCCAAGACAGTTCCTCTGTAACCGATCATGCGACACACTACAAAGCTAAAAGAGTATTCTGTTACGGAAGTGTATTTCAGGAAAGTAATAGCGATCAGAAAGGTAATGTTAAAGAAATGTAATAAAAGGTAATGAATGTTAATGTATTGTATAAGTAATGTATTAGCTAAAGTAATGTCATGTTAAGAAAAGAGTTAAGGAAGATAAGAAGCGAAGGTAAGAATGTATGAGTAAGATAGTGTAAAATTAAGGACCGAATTTACACACATATGTAGGAATGCAGAGTATACAGAAGGAGAACAAAGGAGAGCTAATTGCAGTGGATTTTCTGGGACCACTACCACGATCAAGTTGAGGTGTGAAGCACATGTTGGTATGTATCGATGTGTTTTCCAAGGCAGTCCGACTGTACCCAATTATGCGATCCACAACCAAAGTTGTTCTAAAGATACTACTGCAGAAATATATTCCGTTATATGGAAAAATGAAGAAGATACTCAGTGATCAAGGTGTACAATTCCAAAGTGAAAAATGGGAGAGGACGTTAAGGGAAAATGGAATACAACCTGTACATCCATAAGACATCCTCAAAGAAACCTTGCTGAGAGAGTTAACAAAGAATTAGGTAAATATTTACGAATATATTGCCATGATCAACACAATAAATGGGCAGAATATTTACCATTCCTTGAAAAAGCCATTAACGAAAATTATAGTGAAGCAACAGGATACACTCCCATGGAATTAGAAGAAGATAAGAAGCCAAACAGATTTTGGACTAAGTATATAAACAAACCTAATAATCAAAATGTACCTGTACCAATAAGTGTGAAAATTGAATACGCAAAGCAACGGATAAGAGAAAGAGGTAACAAGAGAGTAGAGAGATTTAATCTAACTCACAAGCTACAACAATTCAACGTGGGAGAAAGTATACTACTCAAAGCAAATCCAGTGGGAAAAAGGAGTGATAATACGGCGAAGAAATTCTTCAGACTTTATAATGGACCATATACGTTAAGACAGCGAGTAGGACAACACACTTTCATCGTATATGATGAGATACAGAAGAAAGAAATTGGTAAATTCCACGCAACGTCATTTAGGAAGTTCTACACATGAAAACAACGAGGTCAATGAAACCAGTCAGATCAGCTGTTTGTTCAAGCCACCCTACTACGTGGTCACGAGCAGTGAGCGTACGAAGAGGGGAGGTAAGACATTTGTATACACTCCAATTAAGGGTGAAATGATGAATATTATTCTTTATTATTTGTTACATTTTTTTGCAAATATAATAATAATAAATAAAAAAAAATTATAATAAATAAATATATTAAATTTTTTTTGTTACCAAGCAGAGGGATAATGCGACAGTACAAATAAGTGATGTACTGAGCATTGAATATAAAATTTTAAATTTACCTAATAAACTGTAAATAATTAATAATATATTAGAAATAAGCATGTCAGGGATTGCAAGCTTGGCTCAGACAAAAATATGAACAGGTGTTTCGACCTGAATCGACGTGCACACACACACACAAATGTAACTGAAAGTGTGTACACCAGTATTTTGCTAGTGTGTGTGAACGCAGGTCTATGCAGGCGAGTTTACCACCCCAAGGTGAATAATTGCACAATTACTGTTTTTCCGTAATTATTCATAAACTATAATTAAGAATTAAAATCCAAAAACACAATAAAATGTAATAAAATTTACTAAATGCTGTGTACGAAAACCACGCGAAAGTGCCACACCGTACGAGTGTAATAGTGAAATAACTGTGTACAAATCGAAAGGGTTAAGTTGCAATGTCCAAAATTACAGTGAACATGTGTTGTAAAAATAGTTATAAGATGAGTATAAGAGTATACTTACAGGACTCTGCAATTTGCAGAAATATAAGAAATAGCGAATTTGACTAAGAGTGGGGGAACTGAATCCAGAGACAGTTTCTGAGATGTCGATTTCGTACCACTGCAGGTGTTGACCAAGACATGAGTATAAATAGGACACGCAAGCTACAGTGGTTCTCTTTCTTAAATCATCCACGGTGCAGCGGGAGCTTATGCCCGTCCGCACGGCGTATTTATTTTTTTGTAAATAGTTTAAATTTTCCAGTTACATACAACTATGTAACTAAGTTGTAAATACAAACATTTTTGAATAATAACAGCAGTACATAAGAAGAATTACATAAGAAGATCCATTGACGTCAGAAACAGCACGAGGAGAGTTCCAGAGAGTGATACGACACTGGACAAGAGGAGAGTTCCAGAGAGTGATACGACACTGGACAAGAGGAGAGTTCCAGAGAGTGATTCGACGCTGGACAAGAAGAAGTGATACGACGCTGGACAAGAGGAGAGTTCCAGAGAGTGATTCGACGCTGGACAAGAGGAGAAGAGAGACAGCCGACGCTGGAGTGTGAGACGAGGACGACTACAGATGGATCAAAATGATCGAGTATGATTGACGACAATAAGGTGATAAACAACTTATTTATATCTTAATCGTACAATGAACTCAAAGGCAATTAAAGACATTTCTATTTTATTTAAAAGTAAGAGCCAATGTTTCTTGTAAAGTAGAATTAAAATCATAGATGTTTTAGAAATACGATTAACGTAACAAGAGCTCAAATTAATATGAAATAAAATGAATACAAAGCATTTAAATGAAAACAATTAGTATTTGAGATAAAACAGTACTGAGACACAAAAAGATAAATTCAATAACTTAATATTTTGAGTACATTACAATATATAAAAAGAGATTTAAATATTGATATTTTGAAACACATTAATTGACTGAGCAGTCTGAAAATGAGATTTTTCTTTAATGCAATGATTAGTAGAATAGAATATTTAGTCATTAAGGATGTATATAACATAAGCCTTACGGCATAATAACGAATAATAACGAATGTTTTAAATCGAAGTCAGTGCCATGTGCGCAATTTTTAATAATATCAAATAAATTGGAAATACCATTACAAGTACATAGAGTTCTTATTGCAGATACACCTGAAACCAAATTTAAATGTTATATTGTTACATAATTTGTAAATCTTGAATGTGAGACCGGTCACACTAAAGTTGTGTATATGTATATGTATTTATGTAGATGTATTGTTGCATATTTGGCTCCCAAAGAACGTGGGGCTATACAAATTAAAGTACATATAAAAATTCACACACATAAATACGTTGCATATATTTGGTGCTCCAAGATCGTGGGGCTCCGCAAACACAAATAAATTTATATTTGCAATGTTGTATTGTTGCAATATATAATAGTATGTTTTTCTTTTTTTTTTTTAGTTATAAAAAAAAGAAAAACATACTATTATTATTATAAATATTTATATATAAATATATATTAATATATTATTTATATATATAAATAAATAAACTATAATATATATATAAATATTTATATATAATTATTTATAATAATAATAGTATGTTTTTCTTTTTTTTATAACTATAAAAAAAAAGAAAAACATACTATTATATATATATATATATATATATATATATATTATATATGAATATAATAATATAATAATATTAGCATTAATATTTTTAATTTAACTATAATCATACTGTAATTATACATTTTATATTCCAGATTTGTGGAATGTGACTGTACAATAATTAATGTAATTATTGTATTTTAGCTGAATATTAGATTATCACTTATTATTCAATTCCGTAAATTTATTGTAATCAATAAATAAGTATGTGAAAGGTGGAGAAAAGAGTTTATAAAGTTGCGAATTTAAATATTAGCTGTAAGACTATTGATATAGCTAAAAGCATTCCAGATATTATATGTTTTACATAAAATGTAAAGAAACAAAAAAATATAATAAGGTGCCTGAACAAAAAGGGTTATTTTGATAGAATAAATTATGTAATATTATACTCTTATTATGTTGGCAGAATTAAACTGTCTTTTAATACCAAAAATTAATGTTCTTCATAAACTACAACATAATATAAAAGATAAGCTAAAATTAAGCTAATGGGTTCATACCTCATTTATGGAAAATTATCCTCTTTTTAATTAAAAATAATTCCTCTTATATAGTATTTGTGGCATTCTTGTTTTTTGGTATTATGTTGTCGATTTGCTCAAACAATTGGCTGGGTTGTTGAATGGGAATCGAAATGAATATGGTATCATTTTTACCTTTTATAATGAATAAAATAAGAGTTTACTCATCTGAGTCAATAATTAAATATTTTATTATTCAAAGAATGGGTTCAAGATTGTTATTCCTATTTGTTGTTATTTTGGGAATATTATTTCAAGTAAAATATTTTATTATAGTTAGTTTAATAATTAAAATTGGATCTCCTCCATTCCATCATTAATATGTCTCAGTAATTGATGGGTTATCCTGAATAGTGTCTTTTCTAATTATAACCGTTCAGAGGGTTATTCCCATTATTTTATTTAGTTATTTAGGTATAAGATTGATTTTATTTATTGTTTTATCATGTTTTTGGGGATCACTAGGGGGGTTATGTTATTCATCAATTCGAAAAATTTTAGCATATTCATCAATTTACAATTTAAGTTGAATTTTACTTCCATATTCCTTAAGGAATGGAAGTATGGTGATGGCAAAAAAAATCGTGTTCGAGATTATTGCAGATTCTGATTCTACTACACTCAAAACATGAAAAAAAGTCGTTTTCCAAAAAGTGTCTGTGTGTGTCTGTAGATTTTTTTCTATGGCAAACGATAACTGCCGCAAATTCAAACAGAATCAAATAATTTTTTGCATACAGCCCTGATTTGTAGAGTACTCACGACCTATTGTTTTTGGTGAAGATCGGTTGAGGGAAAGGGGTAGTTTACCTGCAACGGTTTTTTTTATCAAGGGAATTTTTTTTTTTTGGCAAACGATAACAGCCGCAAATTCAAACAGAATCAAATAATGTTTCGCATACAGCCCTGAATTGTAGAGTTCTCAAGACCTATTGTTTTTGGTGAAGATCGGTTAAGGGAAAGGGGTAGTTTACCTACAACGTTTTTTTAACAAGGGTATTTTCTATGGCAAACGATAACAGCCGCAAATTCAAACAGAATCAAATAATTTTCTGCATACAGCCCTGATTTGTAGAGTACTCAAGACCTATTGTTTTTGGTGAAGATCGGTTGAGGGGAAGGGGTATTTTACCTGCAACGTTTTTTTATCAATCGTATTTTCTATGGCAAACGATAACAGCCGCAAATTCAAACATAATCAAATAATTTTTTGCATACATCAGTGAATTGTAGAGGACTCTAGGAATTTTGATTTTGGTGAAGATCGGTTAAGGGGAAGGGGTAGTTTACCTGCAACCTTTTACGTTTTAACAAGAGTAAAGTACTTGAAAATTCATTTAAACTTTTTCAAACAATGGTAATTGTTAAAAATAAAATAATTTTGTTGCCAGGCAATAAAATTATAGTTTTTTCATTTATGTATTTTACTTCCATATTCCTTAAGGAATGGAAGTATGGTGATGGCAAAAAAAATCGTGTTCGAGATTATTGCAGATTCTGATTCTACTACACTCAAAACATGAAAAAAAGTCGTTTTCCGAAAAGTGTGTGTGTGTGTGTGTGTGTGTGTGTGTGTGTGTGTGTGTGTGTGTGTGTGTGTGTGTGTGTGTGTGTGTGTGTGTGTGTGTGTAGATTTTTTTCTATGGCAAACGATAACTGCCGCAAATTCAAACAGAACAAATAATTTTTTGCATACAGCCCTGATTTGTAGAGTACTCACGATCTATTGTTTTTGGTGAAGATCGGTTAAGGGAAAGGGGTAGTTTACCGGCAACGGTTTTTTTTATCAAGGGAAATTTTTTTTTTTTGCAAAGGATAGCCGCAAATTCAAACAGAATCAAATAATGTTTCGTATACAACCCTGAATTGTAGAGTTCTCACGACCTATTGTTTTTGGTGAAGATCGGTTAAGGGAAAGGGGTAGTTTACCTGTAACGTTTTATGTTTTAACAAGGGTATTTCCTATGGCAAACGATAACAGCCGCAAATTCAAACAGAATCAAAAGATTATTTGCATACAGCCCTAAATTGTAGAGTTCTCAAGACCTATTGTTTTTGGTGAAGATCGGTTAAGGGAAAGGGGTAGTTTACCTGCAACGTTTTTTTAACAAGGGTATATTTTATGGCAAACGATAACAGCCGCAAATTCAATCAGAATCAAATAATGTTTTGCATACAGCCGTGATTTGTAGAGTACTCAGGACCTATTGTTTTTGGTGAAGATCGGTTAAGGGGAAGGGGTAGTTTACCTGCAACGTTTTTTTATCAAACGTATTTTCTATGGCAAACGATAACAGCCGCAAATTCAAACAAAATCAAATAATTTTTTCCATACATCCCTGAATTGTAGAGGTCTCAAGGACTTTCGATTTTGGTGAAGATCGGTTAAGGGGAAGGGGTAGTTTACCTGCAACCTTTTACGTTTTAACAAGAGTAAAGTACTTGAAAATTCATTTAAACTTTTTGAAACAATGGTAATTGTTAAAAATAAAATAATTTTGTTGCCAGGCAATAAAATTATAATTTTTTCATTTTAATGTAAATCTGTACATAGTATAAAGTAAAGTCGGTCCGTTTTCTCTCTGTGTTTGAAATCGCTAATCTCAGGAAGTACTGAACGGATTTTATTCAAGTTTTCGCCAATAGATAGAGTGTCTATCGAGGAACATTTATGTGTATAATTAATACATATATGTTGTACATTAGCTTATCTATCACGGTTTATGTCAAGTAAGTGGTATAGTTTACATCTTATATATAAAAATGAATGTTTCTTTGTTTGTCCCGTATGCGTTCCTATACCATTCATCCGATTGCGATGAAACTTCGGTGAGTTGTTGTGCGCATGTCCGCGAAGGTTTCTTCCACATCTCCTCCTAAACCACTGTACCGATTTCAACCAAACTTGGCACAAATATTTTACGCAACGGGAGAACCAACATAGGATAGGTGTTTTTTCGATGGGGTCCTTTTGGGGGTTCTTTGGGGTCTTCCACATCGCCTCCTAAACCACTGGACCGATTTCAACCAAACTTGGCACAAATATTTTACGCAAATGGAGAACCAACATAGGACAAGTGTTTTTTCGATACGATCCTTTGGGGGTCCTTTGGGGTCTTCCACGTCTCCACCTAAACCATTGGACCGATTTCAACTAAACTTGGCACAAATATTTTACGCAACGGGAGAACCAACATAGGACAGGTGTTTTTTTTCGATACGATCCTCTGGGGGGTCCTTTGCGGTCTTAAAAAACTATTAGATCTGGTTACTATGGCAACCCAATAGAATAGATTCTGTTCTAAATATATTATCGCATTAAATTGAAGACCACGGGAACGAAGTTGTGGGCAACAGCTATTTATTTTTAAGAAGCCTACTTTAATTAAACTTTATTATTAATTAAACTAACATTTTCATTACGTACAACGTGAAACTCCGTAGCGAAGCACGGGTATTCTGCTAGTCATGTATAAGAGAAAATATATCGTGCGTGGCAGGCAAGCATATCTCAGTTATGTACTGTTTACGTTTCCATTTTATTATTATCACTACCGCAATAAAAAGGCAGGGAAGACACACACACACACACACACACACACAATTCGCGTTATTTCTGGCCTCATTCATGTTTATTTTCTTACATTTGCACGGTTTTTAAATGGAAAGTGCCGAACCCATACCAACATAACGCATGCAAGCCGAAAAAGTGTCCAGCGTGGATAGCGATTTGCTTCCTGTGGATCGCTGGGCAGTGTAACTGCACGTGTTTACAGAGGAACGATTCATAGACAGACTTTTCGTCTTTAGGGAATGAACCCTCTGCAAGATGCTGAGGGTCCATGAGTGACTTCGGAGCGCTCCTTCTTTTCCGCGTGTTTGTTCTGTGAAACGTACACTGTAGATTCGCAGATTTATTCTAAGCAACGCTCAATAGGAAATGTTGAAAATTTTTGTCCACGGTGAACCCTCATACACACTAAACCTGCTCTGATGTTTTAATTACGGACATCATAATATTAAAACTTTGGAAACTTGAGCACTACTTAATGGAGATCAATCATTAACTTATACAAGCCATTAATTTTATGCATATTTTTTATATATATATGTGTACAACGTTATCGGCAACAAAGAAGTAGTTTTTGTTAAAATTCCTTCCCGGGATATTTGGCCGTAGTCCAATGTTTCCTACAAAACCAGACGTTTCGGCAATGCCATTGACTTCCATCATCAGTGAAAATCGAGTGCGATAACGTGAGGTGGTATATGTTAGTGACCACAGTACTGTGGTTAAGGCTGAAGCAGTAAGTAGAAAGAAGCAGTTTCTATGGTAATATTCCATTTCGAAAATGATTTTAAAAATAAATCTTAGAATATGGAAGTCATGTATGGTTCTCCATACCGATTTTTTTTCTCAGTTATGTACTGTTTACGTTTCCATTTTATTATTATGACTACCGCAATGAAAAGGCAGGGAAGACACACACACGCAGTTTGCGTTATTTTTGGCCTCATTCATGTTTATTTTCTTACATTTGCACGGTTTTTAAATGGAAAGTGCCGAACCCATACCAACATAACGCATGCAAGCCGAAAAAGTGTCCAGCGTGGATAGCGATTTCCTTCCTGTGGATCGCTGGGCAGTGTAACTGCACGTGTTTACAGAGGAACGATTCATAGACAGACTTTTCGTCTTTAGGGAATATTTAGGTAATATTTCATTTCGAAAATGATTTTAAATATAAATCTTAGAATATGGAAGTCATGTATGGTTCTCCATACCGATATTTTAGAGGGGTTATACTAATAAATTATATATGGCAGGTATATTTTTTAATTTATTCCCTCTCTTTATTTTTAACTTGCTATTTGTTTTGAGTAAATAATATGAATTATTTATATATATATTTATATATTTTTCTTTCAAAGATATTGAGAGTGTTTGCTGCTTTGGAGTTCAGAATACACGTTTCGCAGCCGTAGGTTAGGATGGGTCTTATTATTGATTTGTATATCCTTAGTTTATCACAAGCAGCTAGATCTTGTGAATGGAATGGCGTTTTAGCACCAAAATCTGTTTCTTGGCAAAAAATTTCTTCCAGACAGTGCTGAGTGAACCTAGATGGCACATAGTCAATATGCAGGATCATTCCATCTGGACATATCTCTTGGGGCCCACTCTTCCAAACCATGTCTGTGACAAGAAGAAAACAGTCAACATGGCTGTGAAGTGTGACGGGCTTTCATTGGTCTTAAAATTGTTTTTCTGTGTATTCCCCCACATTCCAATCAGGATTATAACAAAAGAAGTTTCATTACAATCAGTGTGTTTTTCTAAACACATCAGATCTCAGTGTGCTCCGGAATATCTGCACAGTTTATTATCTGTTAGTACGAAGAACTGTTTGAACCATAGTGCTATAATGTTGCCATGTTAAAATCGCTTATCAGAATTTGCTTTCCTGTTTATTCATCAGTATTGAGAATTTCTGCTACTGTTTATGTAGAGTTTGCTGTTGTTTAAAATAATTAGCTCGATATTTTGTAATGTTTTTTTTTTGTATCTGCCATCTAATGACCACATGTCAATTTCAATTCTTTATTCTGTGTTCTTTTCTTTTTCTCCAATATTCATTCATCTTTTCACTCTCTTCTTCCTGTCTTCAGTCCACTTTGAACCTGTGTTTTTCTCTCTCCTACCCTCGACTCCTTCCACTTTTAACACTTTTGCCCGAAAAACTTCTCTTTCAATTGCTTCTTCTGCGTTTATATTATTTTTTTTCTAAATCCTTTTGGACTTTTTTAATCCAACTTGATGTTGACTTCTTCCCCCACAGATATTTGAAGATCTGCTTTGTTAACCTATTGTCGTCCATTCTATATAAATGTCCAAAACGTAATAGTCTTCTTTTTCTCATTGTTTCTGTTATATTTTCTATACTCTGATATATTTCATCATTACTTCTTAATTTCCAACCTTCTGAAGTTTTTCGTGGGCCTAATATTTTCCTAATAATTCGTCTTTCCAATATTTCTAGTTTGTCTAAATTATAATTCAGTGCTAGACATTCACTTGCATATAGGCATTCTGGCTTCAGTACTGCCTTATTTTCTCATTTTTAGATATGCAGTTTTTATTGTAAATTACTTTAGTTATACCATATGCTCTTTCCATTTTAAGAATCCTTTCTTCTATAGCATATTTTTCTAAACCATTCTCTTGAATTATTTCCCCTAGATACTTAAATTTTCTAACCCTCTCTATTCAACCAATATCTGTTAGCAAGAATTTTGGCACATTTTTAATGTTCGTGAGAAATTGATTTTTTCTGCAGAAATTTTGTAATGTTTTTGTTAATTTACAAAACCCATTTGTTTGGGTACCCTGGCCATTCAGCCTTGTACATATATCCTCTTTTGAATGTTTGTGTCACTCAAATACATATGTATGCAACAACAGTTTTCATCATAACCCCTAGTCAGTATCTGGAAAATGCCTTGTCCATTTTCAGTACACATTCCAACTTAATTCATGTTTAATGTTTGAACTGAGTGTGTTTCTGACACTCATAAAAACATGGCAGTTTTATATGATTCACAGCTGGCCAAGATATCTTACATGCTACATAAATTGTCTCAAGTGATGTTGTGTTTTGAAAAGTGCAGTCCTGTTATTCGATATCCAGACCTCTTCTGCATGATATTTTGTAATATTTTTATTTATCATTTTGCGTTTAATGTTTGCAGTATAAGTAATTAGATACACTTTTTTTTTAAATAAAACTTATATTTTGTGAATATTGTTTGTAATAATTATGTTCACACCCTCCCCTTTCGCCTATTATTTCTTCAATATCTTTAGGGAATTTTTATGAATAAAAGACAAGGAACTCATTATTTGCTAGTTATTTAGTTGTAATCAAGAAGGTAAGTATAAAAACATAAGGGTTACAATAATAGGCAATAAAGATGACACATTACAAAGTAAATAAAACTTAATGACACCAGCCTAGCTTTTGCAGACGCTGCTGATAGTGTTAAATGTTTTGTACAATTGTATTTTTTAACTTCCATGTCCCATAAGGAAATGGAAGTATGGTGATGGCAAAAAAAATTGTGTACGAGATAACGACTGATTCCGATTGTACTACCCTCAAAACATGAAGAAAAGTCATTTTCTGAAAAGTGTGTGTGTAGAATTTTTCCTATGGCGAACAATAACTACCATAAATTCAAACAGAATCAAATAATGTTTTGCATATTTGCCTCAGTTGTAGAGTACGCAAGACCTATTGATTTTTGTGAAGATCGATTAAGTGTAATAGGTAGTTTACCTGCAATGTTTTATGTTTTAACAAGAGTAAAGTACTTAATTTTGATAAATATAGTATCCTGAAAAGAAGGTCATAATAATCCACTGTAGAAAGGTAGATGAAATATCTATAAATAAAAATGATTGTTGAAGGGGAGGGGGTAATTTTTTATATGTATACTTCGTTAACGGCAACAAAGAAGTAGATTGTTGTTAAAATTCCTTCCCGGGCTGTTTGGCTGTGGTCTAATGTTTTCTGCAGAACCAGATGTTTCCGCAGTGTCATCATCAGTGAAAATCTAGTGTGCTAAAGTGAGGTGGTACGTTAGTGACCACAGTACTTCTGAAGAAAGAAGTAGTTTCTATGGAAATATTTCCTTTCGAAAATGATTTTAAATATAAATCTTAGAACATGGAAGTCATGTATGGTTGTCCATACCGATTTTTAACATCCTTGGGCATTTTTTGATACCCTCTGAAGTTATGGACATGAGCCGTCCATTGTTTCACAACAGATTCAAAACAACATTTCAACTTCTAAAAATCTGAGGTCATCCTCAGGTGTAAGATAAATTACTACATCATATGTATTAATATTAAATAGATATCGTAGTATAGCAAGAATATTTATTAAATAATAGAAACAAAATTTGTACTTGCTGAGAAGGCCATCGCACTGAGTAGGAGCAGTTCTACCTCTGGTAATAAGCTAACTGGGACAAGTTTTGTTTCACATGTAACATATATACACAAGTTTTGCCTTCATATTATAAAGTAATATTTATAGTTTCGTATATATTGAGTGTGTAACTCTTCGAAGTGTGATCTTCAATCAATTCTGCCCCGCGTTGGAGCGCCAATCTATAATGTATTATTATAGATACGTAGTATATAGATGTATATACGTGATTGTATGTGTTGCTTGTAGATACGCTCCGGTACCCACAATAATGTTGTACAATAAAATATCCAAAATTATAATTATTATTATCAGTCTGATTGTGATTAGTAAATGTGTGGGTATCGCTGGTTAAATCTTTTAATTTAAAAGTATTTTTCGCACTCCGCTGGTAACCTCCCCACTTACCATATGTGGACATCGCTGTTCTGTTGGGTGACTGCTCAGCTGTAACATACACGCTACACATACAAGGAGATATTCAATTTGAATATCCAACGTGATTAGCATGTACAATAATAATAAAATAACAACTGAATAATGTTTTGAATTATCAGGAATATTTAAATTCTTCTGCCACCTTTTGATAGAACTGGCTATGAAAAAATGAACTATTTTAAGTTTGAAATTAAACGCTTTTTCCACTGGTAACAAAATATTGAGGTTTATTAACAGTTTGGAATGCTAGAAAATCTTTAAAAAGTTAACAATCAGTCACTAATAATTTTACAGAAAATAATTACTATTAACAAATTTAAAATGAAACTCTTCTTAGCCTCAAGGCTGGTAACACTGTCAGTTATACAATAGTTTTTTATTTTGAGAGGTTATGTCCTCTTACATAGTTAATTACCAAGTTCGTGTGATTCTTTTAAGTGACATGATGCCAGATACAAGATGTGGCGTTCTATAATGATATTTAATGAACAATTAATAGAAAACAAACAAACAAATATTAAAATTGAGAATTGGTACCATATAATCGATAATTATGGTATTATCGTACGCGGGAATTAGTACTCAGTATAGAGTAGTTACTTTGACAATAAACAAGTGCATTGATTTGCACTGCTAAAATGTACTATTATATTTTAATAGTTCACTATAGGAATTATTTATTTACAAGAGAAAAAGTTATAATAAAAAAAAAACTCTTGTTATAGCTTTCATCTGGTTTGTATTATTTGAGAACAGACTTATGACAAAAAGGTGACAAATTGTGGTTATGATTTTTAGGTTATCTAATAACGTGAATAGTTATTAGGGTTAATTATATTAAGCATTGATTTCTTCTTAATCTAAACATACATATATTATTTATAATATTTCTGATGCATAACTATCAGTAGAATAGAATATTCTTTCGCAAAAAAAATTAAAATATTTATTTCCACTAGTAAAATCAAAAACTGCATGAGTCAATTGAGCGACTATTTGCGGCGCTCGTATTTTGTAATAACTAGAATAATCTTGATTCTTTTAATTATGAAAAATATTAAAAACATTTATTTATCAAGTTAAAAATTGCAAAATAATTCTTTCGTAAATTCTGATAAATTTCATCAGCATTATTATACTTCGCTACTACTGATTAGCGTAGTATCCGACCAATTGTTTTTATAGAAATGATTATTTCTATTTTATTGTTAATTAATGAAAAATATTGTACTCGCTGGTTTATTTTCAACACAACACTCGCAAATACAACCGATATTATACACTGCTCGTATTTAATTCTTATTCACTCCGCACTGTACACACGTTAAATCTGCGTGGTATATAGGTTAGGTGTATGTATTTTGACTGCTGTTTATGTGTCGCGCACAATTCAAAATAAACTTCTTCATATATTTGGTCCATCGAGTGATACGTCTTGTCTCGTTGATGATTGATAGATGACTGTCATGCTCCTCCGGAGCGTCTGTGGCTTGTCTGCCGGTTTTCATTCATTTGATTGGTTGAATTCTTTGAACTCTCCGACCCAAAGTACCTTGACTTAGTAAAATTTTTAATTTATTACCAATTTTGCGTTTGGGTTTGAGATTAGAATGACGTAAGCACTGGTGCACAAAATAATTAAAAAGTTTATAATCGTAATAACTTTCTTATTATTTGTCTAATCGTTGAGTGGTTGGTGCCAATAAATCGCAGACATCCTGAGCTTTAAATAAAGTCCAAACAAGATTATAATCCGTCCATTATTAAATCACTATATCGATTTCACAAATTTTTATGGTGAATCTTATAGTTAATAAGTTTATTACACCAAAAATTAACTAATTACACTAAAACACTTTTGATTAAACAATTTGAGTCTATTTCTCAACTGTTTAATAAAAAAATTTGGGAATAATTGTTACCCAAATAATGTTTGATCTTTAGCGCCCATATTCGATTATTCATAATTGTCCTTAATACTATTTTTCCTTATCTAATAACATTGGTTTTGTAATCTAACAATAATATAAATGTTTATTTACATGGGTTTATACTTTAGTATATGCACAAGGTTGTGTTTCATATACTAGTAGTATTGTTTAACTACCTTCCTATCTCTTTTCTTCAAATTGTCACTTTGTTTATGGTTTTTCTATATAAGGTACATTATGTTGTAAATGCAACTAGTGTACAACTATAGTACCTAATTCATTTAATATATTTGTTAGCTTTTAGCTATCTGAGAACCCTTCAATTTCTAGTAATGGGTTTGTTTACATTAGGTCATGACATGGTAGTCAGTTATTTTTTGATAAATCAATAACTAAATTGTTATTATTATATTTGACATAGATTCTCAAAGTAGTATCAGACATCCTTCTGATCATTGATAACATTTTTATTTACTTTTGAACAAGTTTGTATGTTGCATTTTGCATAAACAACTTGCTACATATTGTTTGTTTACATTCTGATTCCACCATCATGGTCATTTAGTTTTTAATAATTTATCTATAAAATTACTATTCTTTTGGTTATGGTCTGTTCTCATAGTAGTATTAGGTGTCCTTCTTACTACTGGTAATACTTTCATTAATCTCTGTTTAAGTTTTAATAAGGTATTTTGCTTAACTAGTTGGTTACATTGCCTCTGCTCACTTCTGGCTATGCATTCATAGTCAGCTAGTTTACAATATTTTGATCATAAAACTATTATCATTATACTTATAATCTGTTCTCATAGTAGTACCAGATGTTCTTCTAACTACTGGTAATACTTTCATCAATCTTTGTACAAGTTTTAACAATGTATTTTGTTTAACTAATTTGGCATATTAGGTTCCCTTTCATCTAGCTTTGTGCTATCATATTTGGTCTACTTTATTTGCAGTGTATTTCAATATAATACACTGTTTATTAGGGTGTATCATTACTTATAACGAATCTTTGATTGACACAATTGTTGATGGTTGTTTGGTTAAACTAACATGTATGATTTTTTGTTTCATAGGTGCCTTTCCTATGGGGTTATGTAACAATGTACAACATATTCTAATGCAGCATTTTGCTACTACTATCATGACTTCAGTATGTTATTCTATTACAATAGTTTAATTGTTGATTAATACACATGTTTACACTACTTCTTCTTAAACAATAATACAAATATTCTTGAACTAATGATAATACCTTTCTTGTCATGGTTTGTACCTACTTTCTGTCACATTTGTTTGATATTTAACAAACTACTTTGTTTGTTATTATTTTCTCTGGCCTTTCTTTGTATTGTATTCTGTTTTGCCGTGGCATTCAGTTACATTTCTTTTGAAATTTACAAAGGTTTTTTATTATCAAGTTCTATGAACAATAATATAACTGTTCTATCTTATATTGTTTGGTGGTCTTATGATTATCTATTTGGATCACAATCTTCATTAAACTAGTCACACTAATTGTCTGTGTATTTTTTGACTATTTAATCCTTGATGTTTCCACTATGAAAGTAACATATTTTCTTCCGCTATAAACCTTATCACTGGAATTGTTTGTGGGGTTTATTAGGTTAAAATTAGTTAACTGGTCACAGGTTCTCACACTTACATTAAGTATTCACTATAACTGTTTGTGATTTCTTAAATATGTTAAACACTGTTTCTTCATAGTTGACAATCACTATTCTTTTGGTTACTAGTATTGTCTCTAGTATACTTGATGAATGATGATTTCTTGTATGGTCTATCCATTTTCTTCTCTCTTCATGTCATGTTTCCTTGTCCTTCTTCTTCCTTTCTTCTTTAGGGTTGAACGTCTTCTTCAATATTTCCATTGTAGTAGTCGTTGTTTCATAATATTTATATTTGTAAATATATTGGTTTGTCTGTCATCATTGTGGTTGCTCCTGAGTTGTTTCTTCCTTTATTTTGCATAGTCATCTTGTTGGTTCCCCTCACTGTTGGAATCCTGTTGTCTTCTTTTACACTTTTATTATTTATTATTTTTGTTGGTTCCCCTCACTGTTGGAATCTATTGGGCCTGGTTTCTAACATTTTACTTTGGCTCATGGTCATTTTCTTTCTTCATTTCGTGTACGATGCTGCTATGTTACACTTTCTCCTTCATAGTTGGAACTTTACACTAATATATCTGTAGATACACACTTTTTGTTCACATAGTTTTACTTATCTAGAAATACTTTCATGCTTTCCCGTCACTTGACGTTATAATTGCTTATTTTATGTAACTGCCAAATTTGGTAACGTTACATATGCCTTCCTATAAGAATTGATTAATTCTGAATCAGTATGTTTATTTTTCATTGAAGAATTCATCAATTGTTGTACGTTTCCATGTCGATTCATATGCTTTTTATATATATATCCCTTCACTTTCTTCTATTTGAATCATAATTATTTCTCTTCTATGTAATTATCTCCCTTGTTTATTTAGTTCCCTAATTCCCTAACATAAGCTTAGCTGGGGCAGTTCAGAGCGGCTCACTTTGGCATTCAACTCCACTGGCCATACTAACTTCAATAAATACGGAGGCACATCATCTCCATCAATAATAATAAATGATTGCTGGCATTATTCATCAGTCAATTCATCTCAAATAATCAAAAAATATAAAGTGGTCGTTCTTCCGACAAATAATAAATATTCTTGGGATTATCTCACGCATCTGCGGTTTATACATTGTTATACTCTCTTTTTCTTGATTCAACTCAGCTAAATTCTTCACATATTACAGGGATATTTTGTTTTACATTTCATCACTGGTATACTCTCATGATTGTCTTCGTTAATATATTACTTTTTATTCTTCATCATCATCAATTAATCTCTTCTCTTTGTATCACATTAAACGTCATCTCGTCATATTCTTCATTTCGGGGTTTACTTATCTAGATATAATTCATGAATATATATTTTTTTTTTCATGGTTTCAGTTGAGATATAGTACATGTGGTATTGGCTTTCTTCTAGTAACAAACACTAAAAAACATCGTGGTTGTGTGTTGTTTCTTATCTACGTTAATACATTTCTTTGGGTTTGTTCCTCCATCTTCTTATTTTCTCCTTCTTTTTTTTCATTAGTAGTACGGGTAGGATGTTAACTTTACTTGTTGATGTGGCTCTAGGAATTTATATACACATTTCATATATTTTATGCCAAAGTTCTCGGGTGTCGTTCTTGTATCTTTCTCCTCTTTATTAGTACGGGTAAGATGTTCTTTACTAGTTGACTTGGCTCTTGGAAATTATGATTTTATTTCATATATGCCATGGGTGGTGTGTGTCAGTCTCGTATCGTTCTCCTCTTTATTAGTACGGGTAAGATGTTGAATTACTGGTTGACTCGGCTCTTGGAAATTATGATTTTATCTCATATATGCCATGGGTGGTGTGTGTCAGTCTCGTTTCGTTCTCCTCTTTATTAGTACGGGTAGGATGTTAACTTTACTAGTTGACTCGGCTCTAGGAATTTATATACACATTTCATATATTTTATGCCAAAGTTCTTGGGTGTCGTTCTCGTATCGTTCTCCTCTTTATTAGTACGGGTAAGATGTTGAATTACTGGTTGACTTGGCTCTTGGAAATTTGGTGCCGTAGATGTAGGTTGTCGTTCTCGTATCGTTCTCCTCTTTATTAGTACGGGTAAGATGTTCTTTACTAGTTGACTCGGCTCTTGGAAATTATGATTTTATCTCATATATGCCATGGGTGGTGTGTGTCAGTCTCGTATATTATATTTCTTTAGTAGTACGGGTGTGATGGTAATCTTACTTGTTGACTTGGCTCTAGGAATTTATATACACGTTTCATATATTTTATGGCAAAGTTGGTGTGTGTCAGTCTCGTATCGTTCTCCTCTTTATTAGTACGGGTATGATGGTATTTTACTTGTTGACTTGGCTCTTGGAAATTTCATTTTGCCATGGATGTTGTGTGTCGGCCTCGTATTTTATATTTCTTTTAGTAGTAGTACTAGTACTATTATTTGCAAATACAATTTTCTGGATCCTTTACATAACTTCTTTGGGAACATATTTTTTTTTCACATTATAAAATTACAATATAGTCAATGTTCATTTCATTGATATAAAGTTACTTCTTATTTAATATAAACACATAATAATCTTCATAGCAATATTCCATCCTTTCTTCATTAGTCAACATTTATTTTCATAATTATATTTTCATTTTTCACTTACTAATAAACAATAATCTTCATCGCCACATTTCACTTTTTATCTTTATATAGTTAACAGTTATATTCACAAGTATATTTTCATCTTTCATTTAATATCCATAACAAATAATTTGCATCGCTATATTTCACTTTTAAATTTATATTTCAATTCTCGATATATCGTTTCATTGAAGCTTGGTTGTATGCATTATTGGTTATCATAATAGTCGGTCCCATATTTCAGTGTATTTTTATTCATTTTAACCATAATCATCACTCTCCTCTCTTCTTGTCGTTCGGACTTCTTCAGTATCCATACTCCTGTCCGTTCTTGACATATATCAGGCTATCATTTGGTTTTTCAATTTGAAAGCTATTAGGGCTTTGTCTGCCTTCCGTTCTTCTGTCTTCTTTCTCTCTCTCTCTTCAATATATTTGTGTCCATTGTTCTCCTGGTGGTCGTAAGTATTGACGTTTGGTAACTCCCTCAATTCTGTTTGATCGTCATCCGTCTTCTGATTGGGTACTTCCATTAATTGGTTTCTCTTCTTCCTCAGTTCTCTGATTTCTCTGGCATATCCTTCGACAATCCGGTCCCATTTCTCTTGATAGCCTTCCTTTTTCTTAAAATATCTCACTCTTCTTTTGGAAATCCGTGGTTGAGATGCTTTGTTGGTCATCTTCTTCTTCGTTGTTACATAATCTTCCTCTTCATCCATTGTCATGAAACTCCTCCGATACTCCTTCCTGAAGGTCCCTTCTTTATGACTGATGATTGGTAAGTTGGCCATATCAATCATACTGCTTCGAGTCATTTCAATGAATTCTTTTGTGACCCTTGCCTTCCTTTTGCGTATTATTCTCCTTTCTTCCGTTTTCTCCTCTCCCGTTTTATTAATTATTTCGTTCTCTTCTTCATCATCTTTAATTTTCGGGTTCGCTTGTTCTGTGTTTTTACGTCTGATTACTTCCTTTGATTCTACTGGATCATTACATATCGGCAGATTATTTTGCTCTAACTCTTCGTTTGCGGCTAATAATTCTTCCGTTTCTTGAATTATCTGAGCCTTCTTTATACCTTCGGCATTGATCTCCTTTTCTCTGTCAAGCCCATTTTCATAGGATAATGTAGTTGCGCCTTGTTTGATTTCTGCTTGTTCATTATTGGCTTCCATTTCTTCCCTCCATTGTTGGATTATTTCTTCTCTCCATAGTCTGATATCGTTCACCATTTCTTCTCTTGCCTCCTCAAAGCGATTCTCTACTGGTTGGGGGAACTGTTCCCTCCTACACTCCATCATCATCTTCAGGAAACTTAGCAGCTCTGTCGGTTCTGGTTCCTTAGGTTGGTTTTTTATGGTGTCACTTGCGTTTACCTCCCCTTCAGGCGTTTTTGTGTCCGGTGTTTCCATTACTTCTTTATTTTCTGGCTCTGAGTTTATATTTGTATATTCGAAGCTCACTGTCAGTGCGTTATCGCTTACCATCTCTTGGACTGCTTCATCATTCTCTTCCGCCGTGTCATTACATTTATTCACCTTTTGGTAGGGGGTTTTTATGTTCTCGCTAGTGACTTCACTGTGTTCACTTGGAGATTCATATAGTTCATTATAGTCCTTCCTTGTTATTGTTTCGGTCTCTGGGTCAGCTCTTAATACTTCCTCCTCTTTTTCATTATTATTGACGTCTTGTTCTGGGACATCTTTAGTCATATTTTCTTGTGGTGGTTCCATGGATTCCTTCTGGCTATGGTCGTCCTCAATTTTGTCGTTAGTATTTTTCCCATTCTTCATTAAGTCTTCACCTATCTGTCTCTTCTCGTTTCTTAATTTCTTGGCATTCTTCAATTCTTCTTCGAACGCTTCTCTCCGTTTACGCTCTTCTTCCCGTCTCTTATTCTGGCGTCTCGTTTCCTCTTCCTCCTGCTGTGCTGCTCGGCTATAAAATAATTCTTCATTTTGTCTTATCTTGTTGTCTCTTATTTCTCTTTCAACTGCTTCTTTTCTCCTACTCTCGTCTTCCCATCTCTGGTTACGGTAATTCCTCTTCCTTCCGTTTCGCCATGCTGGTAGGTCTATATACCATCTATTATTCCGGTTCCTCCTTTCTGGTTGGGTAAAACCCCCGCAGCCATATTTCAAAAAATCTGCTTCTATCTTGCGTCTTAATTCGTCTGATTCCTCTCGTATTTGTCTCTGCTCCTCTTCCATTTGTCTGCGTATTTTCTCACCGTCTATGTTTAATGCTCTGTATACTAGATCCATGTCCACTTCCTGGTTATAGTAGTCCATTTCTACTCTCTCCCTTCTCGTTCTACATCTCCTGTACATCTTGTCGCTGGCAATGTACTTGCAGTCTCTCGACGGATTGGGTTATTAAATTATTGGTTAAATTGTCCGTTTTTTCCCTAATCCGCGCTCAGACGTTGGGCGCCAATCTTGTAACAATACACAAGATATATATGGATAATATATACGTTCTCGATGCTGGATGTGTAGATATAGTGGGGTCTTATTAAGTCAGGCCCCACGTTGGGTTCGTCAATCTTGTAACAATACAAGATATAGTAGTGAGATATAGTATTTAAGTGTGTTTTGATTGTATGTTTTGTTTGTAGATACGCTCCGGTATCCACAATAATGTTGTACAATAAAATATCCAAAATTATAATTATTATTATCAGTCTGATTGTGATTAGTAAATGTGTGGGTATCGCTGGTTAAATCTTTTAATTTAAAAGTATTTTTCGCACTCCGCTGGTAACCTCCCCACTTACCATATGTGGATATCGCTGTTCTGTTGGGTGACTGCTCAGCTGTAACATACACGCTACACATACAAGGAGATATTCAATTTGAATATCCAACGTGATTAGCATGTACAATAATAATAAAATAACAACTGAATAATGTTTTGAATTATCAGGAATATTTAAATTCTTCTGCCACCTTTTGATAGAACTGGCTATGAAAAAATGAACTATTTTAAGTTTGAAATTAAACGCTTTTTCCACTGGTAACAAAATATTGAGGTTTATTAACAGTTTGGAATGCTAGAAAATCTTTAAAAAGTTAACAATCAGTCACTAATAATTTTACAGAAAATAATTACTATTAACAAATTTAAAATGAAACTCTTCTTAGCCTCAAGGCTGGTAACACTGTCAGTTATACAATAGTTTTTTATTTTGAGAGGTTATGTCCTCTTACATAGTTAATTACCAAGTTCGTGTGATTCTTTTAAGTGACATGATGCCAGATACAAGATGTGGCGTTCTATAATGATATTTAATGAACAATTAATAGAAAACAAACAAACAAATATTAAAATTGAGAATTGGTACCATATAATCGATAATTATGGTATTATCGTACGCGGGAATTAGTACTCAGTATAGAGTAGTTACTTTGACAATAAACAAGTGCATTGATTTGCACTGCTAAAATGTACTATTATATTTTAATAGTTCACTATAGGAATTATTTATTTACAAGAGAAAAAGTTATAATAAAAAAAAAACTCTTGTTATAGCTTTCATCTGGTTTGTATTATTTGAGAACAGACTTATGACAAAAAGGTGACAAATTGTGGTTATGATTTTTAGGTTATCTAATAACGTGAATAGTTATTAGGGTTAATTATATTAAGCATTGATTTCTTCTTAATCTAAACATACATATATTATTTATAATATTTCTGATGCATAACTATCAGTAGAATAGAATATTCTTTCGCAAAAAAAATTAAAATATTTATTTCCACTAGTAAAATCAAAAACTGCATGAGTCAATTGAGCGACTATTTGCGGCGCTCGTATTTTGTAATAACTAGAATAATTTTGATTCTTTTAATTATGAAAAATATTAAAAACATTTATTTATCAAGTTAAAAATTGCAAAATAATTCTTTCGTCAATTCTGATAAATTTCATCAGCATTATTATACTTCGCTACTACTGATTAGCGTAGTATCCGACCAATTGTTTTTATAGAAATGATTATTTCTATTTTATTGTTAATTAATGAAAAATATTGTACTCGCTGGTTTATTTTCAACACAACACTCGCAAATACAACCGATATTATACACTGCTCGTATTTAATTCTTATTCACTCCGCACTGTACACACGTTAAATCTGCGTGGTATATAGGTTAGGTGTATGTATTTTGACTGCTGTTTATGTGTCGCGCACAATTCAAAATAAACTTCTTCATATATTTGGTCCGTCGAGTGATACGTCTTGTCTCGTTGATGATTGATAGATGACTGTCACGCTCCTCCGGAGCGTCTGTGGCTTGTCTGCCGGTTTTCATTCATTTGATTGGTTGAATTCTTTGAACTCTCCGACCCAAAGTACCTTGACTTAGTAAAATTTTTAATTTATTACCAATTTTGCGTTTGGGTTTGAGATTAGAATGACGTAAGCACTGGTGCACAAAATAATTAAAAAGTTTATAATCGTAATAACTTTCTTATTATTTGTCTAATCGTTGAGTGGTTGGTGCCAATAAATCGCAGACATCCTGAGCTTTAAATAAAGTCCAAACAAGATTATAATCCGTCCATTATTAAATCACTATATCGATTTCACAAATTTTTATGGTGAATCTTATAGTTAATAAGTTTATTACACCAAAACTTAACTAATTACACTAAAACACTTTTGATTAAACGATTTGAGTCTATTTCTCAACTGTTTAATACAAAAATTTGGGAATAATTGTTACCCAAATAATGTTTGATCTTTAGCGTCCATATTCGATTATTCATAATTGTCCTTAATACTATTTTTCCTTATCTAATAATATTGGTTTTGTAATCTAACAATAATATAAATGTTTATTTACATGGGTTTATACTTTAGTATATGCACAAGGTTGTGTTTCATATACTAGTAGTATTGTTTAACTACCTTCCTATCTCTTTTCTTTAAATTGTCACTTTGTTTATGGTTTTTCTATATAAGGTATATTATGTTGTAAATGCAACTAGTGTACAACTATAGTACCTAATTCATTTAATATATTTGTTAGCTTTTAGCTATCTGAGAACCCTTCAATTTCTAGTAATGGGTTTGTTTACATTAGGTCATGACATGGTAGTCAGTTATTTTTTGATAAATCAATAACTAAATTGTTATTATTATATTTGACATAGATTCTCAAAGTAGTATCAGACATCCTTCTGATCATTGATAACATTTTTATTTACTTTTGAACAAGTTTGTATGTTGCATTTTGCATAAACAACTTGCTACATATTGTTTGTTTACATTCTGATTCCACCATCATGGTCATTTAGTTTTTAATAATTTATCTATAAAATTACTATTCTTTTTGTTATGGTCTGTTCTCATAGTAGTATTAGGTGTCCTTCTTACTACTGGTAATACTTTCATTAATCTCTGTTTAAGTTTTAATAAGGTATTTTGCTTAACTAGTTGGTTACATTGCCTCTGCTCACTTCTGGCTATGCATTCATAGTCAGCTAGTTTACAATATTTTGATCATAAAACTATTATCATTATACTTATAATCTGTTCTCATAGTAGTACCAGATGTTCTTCTAACTACTGGTAATACTTTCATCAATCTTTGTACAAGTTTTAACAATGTATTTTGTTTAACTAATTTGGCATATTAGGTTCCCTTTCATCTAGCTTTGTGCTATCATATTTGGTCTACTTTATTTGCAGTGTATTTCAATATAATACACTGTTTATTAGGGTGTATCATTACTTATAACGAATCTTTGATTGACACAATTGTTGATGGTTGTTTGGTTAAACTAACATGTATGATTTTTTGTTTCATAGGTGCCTTTCCTATGGGGTTATGTAACAATGTACAACATATTCTAATGCAGCATTTTGCTACTACTATCATGACTTCAGTATGGTATTCTATTACAATAGTTTAATTGTTGATTAATACACATGTTTACACTACTTCTTCTTAAACAATAATACAAATATTCTTGAACTAATGATAATACCTTTCTTGTCATGGTTTGTACCTACTTTCTGTCACATTTGTTTGATATTTAACAAACTACTTTGTTTGTTATTATTTTCTCTGGCCTTTCTTTGTATTGTATTCTGTTTTGCCGTGGCATTCAGTTACATTTCTTTTGAAATTTACAAAGGTTTTTTATTATCAAGTTCTATGAACAATAATATAACTGTTCTATCTTATATTGTTTGGTGGTCTTATGATTATCTATTTGGATCACAATCTTCATTAAACTAGTCACACTAATTGTCTGTGTATTTTTTGACTATTTAATCCTTGATGTTTCCACTATGAAAGTAACATATTTTCTTCCGCTATAAACCTTATCACTGGAATTGTTTGTGGGGTTTATTAGGTTAAAATTAGTTAACTGGTCACAGGTTCTCACACTTACATTAAGTATTCACTATAACTGTTTGTGATTTCTTAAATATGTTAAACACTGTTTCTTCATAGTTGACAATCACTATTCTTTTGGTTACTAGTATTGTCTCTAGTATACTTGATGAATGATGATTTCTTGTATGGTCTATCCATTTTCTTCTCTCTTCATGTCATGTTTCCTTGTCCTTCTTCTTCCTTTCTTCTTTAGGGTTGAACGTCTTTTTCAATATTTCCATTGTAGTAGTCGTTGTTTCATAATATTTATATTTGTAAATATATTGGTTTGTCTGTCATCATTGTGGTTGCTCCTGAGTTGTTTCTTCCTTTATTTTGCATAGTCATCTTGTTGGTTCCCCTCACTGTTGGAATCCTGTTGTCTTCTTTTACACTTTTATTATTTATTATTTTTGTTGGTTCCCCTCACTGTTGGAATCTATTGGGCCTGGTTTCTAACATTTTATTTTGGCTCATGGTCATTTTCTTTCTTCATATCGTGTACGATGCTGCTATGTTACACTTTCTCCTTCATAGTTGGAACTTTACACTAATATATCTGTAGATACACACTTTTTGTTCACATAGTTTTACTTATCTAGAAATACTTTCATGCTTTCCCGTCACTTGATGTTATAATTGCTTATTTTATGTAACTACCAAATTTGGTAACGTTACAATATATACTTAACATCTATTAACAAATATCCCTTAGTTTACGTTTTTTTCTTCTTACATATTTTTGATATTGTATTTTTCCTCATTTTCTGTGTACTTTCATGAATTTGAAAACAATCTGGTAACTAAAAATATGCTGCTATTAGGCAATACTAATTCATGAAAAAAAAATTAAATGTTTTTCCTGTTGTGTTAAATTGCATCATTTTTTACAAAAAAACCATGTAAAGAATTAGTTAATCTCACCCATCATCTTCAACAATTTAGCCAAAGGCACGTTCCTGATCCATATTAAAAACTCGTCTGATTTCCACTGTTATGTCGTCCAATACTCCTTTTTGCAGTCTATACATGATGGCCTGCTTGGGAATTCTTTGTCATCCATCCTATCCAATATCATTCAAATGTTGATATCACTCAGTGGCGGCTGGTGGTTGAAAAATTTGGGAGTTGTAGATGGGTTGGATGGAATAAAATTGTTTTATTCTCTGAATAGAAAATGTCCAAGTCTCCTCCCCTCCAAACAATACACAAGGAAAACAAAATGCTGCAATTTTAGTGTCACACCCACGTAACCACGAATATTTATTGTATGAATCTTTTTTTAAATTTACAATTAAATATTCTGTTACCTGATTTTACATTTTGATTAAAATTTGAAAGGTCTGGTGTAGGCCTACCTACTCTCTTAATTTCAATTTTTTCCTCAATAGGACCTAAACTGAACATCGTTTTTGTTAAGTTTTCTGACAGAATTCATTGCGTCCTACCAGTTAAATATAATAAATATCTTACATGATGACACCTTAAGCCTTTATACGTACTATTATTTACATCTGATGATGAATTGGACTGATACTAACAATGAACTTACAAATTCCAACCTGGCGCACCACGTGTTATTTACCAACAAACAGACTGGTGGTGCCGTGACGTACAAGTGGGGTTTGCAGCTCCTAATCACAAGCGAGCCTATATCGTTGTAATTGGAACGAGTCTAGCCAGCCAGAGCACTACTCCATTGTATTTCCCTATATACAAAGCGCGTCACAGTTGGTGCATACACCGCGGCAAGAGAGTGTATGGTTTTTAGTATTCCACTGCGCTTTTCAATCAGCAAATGATTAATTACGATGATATAGCTTCAATACGCTATTATTAGTTATTGCTTTATTCATAATCCTATAATTTAAAATACAATTCGGGAATTATTGGTGGTTGTACAACCATGCAACCTAAGCACGGGCCACCACTGGTATCACTGACATCTGATATGTCACTCCTTTCAAAATCTCCTTGTTCATTTTCTTGTCTAATAATGTCTACCAGAACTTAGCATAGAAATCTAATTTCTTCTGATTCAGTTGTCTCTTGTTCAGAGTCTAATATTTAGATCTTTTAACTGCTATAACATTGTAAAATTTTAATTTTGTATCTTCCAGAGAATTCTTGAGTGTTCTTTAAATTGTTACACACATTTGAGTTAGTTAATACAGTTTTATTAACTGTATTATTGAGGTAATATTCAGTATTGAGTTAGTTAATTTATTAGTTCTATTTTGTTTCCTTTCCCATTATATTTGACCAAATGCTTTATCATTGACTTTTTCTTTATTTGATGTTTTCGACTGGCAGGAATTTTGATAATGTCACTTATGCAATGTTTGATTGAACCAAGTCATGTTAGTTTCTCAACATATAACATATTGTACCAGTTTTTTCTTGGATTTTGTTGTCCATGACATGTCCGTTGATTAACTAAATATAAGTATATCACTACTGACTTGGAACACAAAGTTTTTTATTGGTAAAAAAATCAAAGTTTTACCTTATAGCCTGAACCAGTTTTCGCTTATTATAAGCTTCATCAGAGGCTGCCACTGGGAGGCTGTCCATCTTGTTCTTGGCAATGGCGTTGACTTTTGAAGGATTGATGTTGTGTGTGTGGGGTGTGATATGTTCGAATAATATGTGTGATTTGAAGTGTGTCTGTTCATTTAGTATGTCATTTTTATGTGTTTGTATATTTCCAATTGTTCAAGAGTGTCTAGTTTTCGACCTTTTGTGTGTATGTGTAGAATATCCGTGTTGTTGTCAATGTTTGTGTATGTGTGGTTTGCAAAGGTGGATTCGGTATCTTCGTATTTTTTTTTTAATTTAAGAAGACCTGAAAAAGGAGTTGATGTTTGATTCAGACTGTGTTGATGTTTATGCTTATAATGTTGTTTCAGATTCTGATGAATTACGCACACTGTACAAAAAGATAGAAGATGATTTGTCAATAGTAAAATACAATTTACGAAAGCTTGAAGTCGAAAAAGCAAGGCTACTGGGCGTCAAGGTCGAGTTTGTGTGTATGATAATAGACAAGTACAAAAAATGCTGGGACAAACTGAATATGGCCAGTAAACGAAAGATATTCTCAACAACAAATTTTCTTCTCTTCCTATTGCAAGAAAGGAAAATAAAAATCAGCGAAGAAGAAGTAATTAGTTTTAGTATGGAATTCAATCGACTCATGTTATATATAGAGTTAAAAGTGATCGTTTCAGTTCCAGAATTCGATTATCAATTAAAACATAGTCGTGAAGTGGAAAGAACATTTATTGATACAGAAAACTACATAAAAAGTATAAAAAAGTTTTGCGGTTATTCGGATTTTGTTGTAAATAAAAATTTGGATATTCTCAGAAGGCTAGTAGTTGGCAGTACTGGTGAAGTGATGCAGGATGAAAGACAGCTGCAGATGATATTTGATGCCATAGGCAAGTACTGTCATGGAGATACCACTGTATGCCAGTATTATGCGTGTCCTAATGGCCATATATATGTAATTGGTGGGCCAAGGGAGCTAGGTACATGTCCTTTAGCTACTTGCAGGCTACAAATTGGATGCCAGCATTACAGACTGGTGGGACCAAACTACAGAGTTGAATTGATAAATTGGAGGTATCGTCACTCCTCGCCTGAATTGTAAGAAATTACATAACCAACTATACTGTGTCCATTCTTAGTTTAATCCTGATGTAAACAAACAGGCGTGGCACATCTGAAATACTATTTGCTACTTGAATTAGAGGCGTGTTACTCTGACAGAAGCAGTACAGACAGAGTACGTATAATATTGATACTGTATAAACACATGTAACTTGTAATAATTTTGTCCTGATCAAAGTAAAATTTGTGTGACAGTGTCAGACTGACAGTGAAACGTTTTATAACACCAGTTAATGTTTTTTTCTTTTTTATTAACCCTTTAAATATCGCAACAAACAAAAAAGTAAAGTTTAATTAAAATAAAAATAGAAGATGTGATAATTACCAGTGTACTGAATACTATCAGTTGCTGTCAGAGAGTAAGTCAGTGCCTTCCATATCTGTGTCTGAACTTGTATCATCACTTGAGTCAGGGTTATTATTGATAAGATTGTTCATTGTCCACAATGACGTTGGTAATGTGGGCCAGTTGTCATAGGTTATCATCTTCCTTGATTATATGCTGTATGACTCCACTTGTCCGCCATTGTTTCCTTTACCGCCTTCTCAATAAATTGTTTTATATCAAGCAGCTAATGTTGTGTTGTGATGGGCAACATATTCTTTTTACTGTCTGCATATTAATTCAATACAATTCAGAATACAGTGGAAGTCTTAAAATGACGTGCCCCGATTTAAGTGGTAAGATAACTCTCACATGACTATATAGACATTCTGCACATGCGTGTAATACATTACTGTTTGAACAGTGTCAACACCCCTGACCAGTAGTGTTTCAGATTTGTCATGTGGGTTTATTTACATCAGGATTGAACTAAGAACGGAAATAGTATACCACAGTTTAATTAACCATGAAATACAAGTCTTGTTAGTAAATAGAGGATTAATATTACAACACAACATTAAAGACCCTTCTCCTTCAAAAACTACCATATAGTATCAACACAATGATAAACATAATTGATATAGACATTAATATTGTAAAGTGGCTGAAATGAGATTTCTCAGGCATGTGGCAGGGTATAATCTCCATGATCATAGAAGAAACACAGATATATGGCAGGAACTGAATATTATGAGTATACTCGACAGGCTCGCCCAGTATCAGCTAAATTGGTGGGAACATCTTTGCCAAATGGATGACTGCCGCATCCCCAAACAACTGTGGAACTATAAGCCGAGGGGACGGAGAGGTGTGGGACCTCCGAGGAAATGCTGGAGTGACCAGCTCTAATATTTGCCTATTTGAGACCGGAACACACCATCCTTGGTTTAATCCTTGAAGATGATGATGATGATGATGATTAATATTGTAACAAGGTTATTGTAAAGAAGATATGCCAATACGCCCGGTTGTAAATTACACGACTGCCCCTGGTTATAGGACGGCTAAAAGATTAGTAAAAATCATAAAAGAGAACATTGACATAGTAAATAACTACAGCATAAAAAACAGCTACGATCTCGTTGAAAAAATTAAAACTATTAAATTAGCACCACATTATAGGTTGGCTTCATTTGATGTAGCTAATCTGTACACCAATGTGCCGGTAGATGAGACAATGACAATTCTCAGAAATAGCTTAATTAATACAAATAGGTTAGGTAGAAATGAAATTGATGAACTTATGCAATTGCTAAAAACAATACTCAAACAAAATTATTCCTCTTATGATAATGAGTATTTCATGCGGGAGGATGGTCTGGCAATGGGGTCACCTTTATCGGGAATTTTAGCAGATCTATACTTGAGCCACTTTGAGAATACATTTTTAATGTCTAGTCTTAATAAACAGCGAGACAAAATTAAATTTTATGTACACTACGTTGATGACACTTTTATGATATTCAATGGAACGAGTAGACAAATAGAAAATTTGAAAGGATATATGAACAGCATAAACATGAAAATCCAATTTACCCTAGAAATGGAGAATAATAGCTGCCTGAACTTTCTTGATCTCACTACCAGCAAATATAATGACCGTTTTAGATTCAAAATTTATAGAAAGCCCACCACCACGAATATTACTATTCATGCTGATTCGTACCATCCATATTCCCAAAAAATGGCAGCCTTCAACGTGTTCGTTCATAGAATGCTTGCTATTCCCCTTGAGCAAAAGACAGAGTGGAAGAGACTAATATAATCAAAAGTATAGCTATCGCTAATGGGTATAACAGTGGAATCATAGACAAGCTTATAAGAAAACACTCGGTAAAAATCAATAGTAAAAGCAGATTAACCGGCCCATCTAAAGAAGATACTAAATTTATAGTAACTGAGTACACAAATGTACTACCAGTCATTGTAAAGAATGAGCTGAAAAAACGTAAAATAACGGTGGCCTTTAAAACCACAAATAACATCAAAAAACGTTTGGGACAAAGAACTCATATCCCGGCTGAAGAGAAAACTGGAGTGTACAAGCTTGAATGCGATGACTGTGACAAATTCTATATAGGACAAACGGGCAGGCCGTCAGCCGAACGTTTTAAAGAACACCTGCCCAAAAGTGATATCTCGAAAACTAGATCCAGTTACGCTCAGCATTTAATGCTGTATAATCATAGGTACTCAGACTTCCACACAAACTTTAAACTGCTTCATAATTGTAAAAAGGGTGCATACATGAACGCTGTGGAGGAATATGAGATATACAGGGCTTCTAAGTTACAAACGGACCAGCTACTTAATGACAAAGTTTCGTTCCAATCGAATCTGCTGTACAACACGGCCATCGATATCGATGGGTCAGCGGGCAATGATAACGGTCGTATAAGACAAAGTGCAACAGTTGGTCGTTGGCAACGAGACGATGTGCATCGGACTGTGCCGTGACTGTGTCCGTGTTAAATTATGTGTGGTGTTTTTGTGTTTGTGTATTTTAACTAGTTGACGACCCCTTTTGGGTGAATTTGATGTTTTTATAGTATTTTTAAACCTGATGATGAGAATTTATTCTCGAAACGCGTTGTTTTAAGAAAAAACCAAATAAGTCACAAGACGGAAGTTAATACAGGTAATTGCCTAATATTAATTCTAAATATTTAGTAACGTGACTTGGAGACAATTAAAACAAAATGAAAACAAAATTCAAACCTAATAACAACCTAAAAGCAACCCTGAGAGACTCTACCATCTACATTATTATGAACATGCCACATATAACTGTCACAAATCAACTTTAGATCATCAGGTCAATGGACATCATTCTTCAGTCTACACACAAGGAAAGTTCAAGTTTTAATATTACTATTCAAAAACAATTGATTTTAGTTGAATCTGTGTATTATTAGAGTAGTTTGTTAAGTAAATCAGTAGTAAGAACCTTTGAATTTCCACCATTGTTCAGTTAATTAATTTTTAATAAATCATCATTCCATATATTTGTTTCAGCAAAATTAATTTATCTATGCTTATCCATAACATCGCATAAGTATAAGTCAAACTACTATTATTTGGCACATGCAAGGGTCCTCCCATACATGCGTCTTCATTCAGCGAATTAAGCCAAAACTGGAAGCATAGGCAACATTCAATGAATTGAGATGAATGTTGTAACGAAACAGAAAACAGCATGACTAATTGTAAATATTAAACTGTGAAAACTCATTCAGGAATAAGAACCAAGCATTATGATCACCAGCTAATAAACCAAAAACCCCAAAATTAAAGATAATGAATGGACAAAATTAACTCAACAATACCAAACGTTGACATGACTATGACTAACCAATAATAACCAGACATTACCCAGTTAGATAGGGCAGTAAATCAGTAAAAAAGTAAAGCTGTAAACGAGCATCAAGTAAAGAAACAATAACCAAAATAATAAAGAGTACAGCCACTTCATAACATAAAATGTGTATTACCTATAGGACTAAATAGGCCAATAAAAATCTTTCTTTTAGTAAAATAAGGTGACAAAAGGGCACAAAACCCTATAGTGACAAAAGTGAGAACAAACATATAAAAGGTGGCATAATAATAATCACACAGACTATAGTTAAAAAGTGGGATGGTATTTAGTATTAAGAAGTTATGTTCAATCAAACAGAATTTGATACTGCTGATTTAGAAAATAACACACAGACAATTGTTTAGCAGTGTGTAACCAGTTAAATGTAGGAAATTATAATTATTAAGAGAAGGAGTATAGTTAAGAGTTATGTGTTATATAAAAAAAAGTTCTTGTTACTAGCAGATCAAGTTAAATTAATATTGTATCAAAGGGTCATAGTCAACTGTCATCCATCATTCTAAATTGTTTAGTAAGATAAATGTAAAATCCACAAGATACTAGTTTTTACATGACCAAACCAAGCCATGTTTGGTATCAAATGATTTATAATTTTATTTGGAATAAGTCATTATAATAAGTCCTCTAACCCAACATGAACAACTACAAGTGAAGTTAATGAAAATATAAAGAGATGAACAAGAAGGAAGCCTAAATTAAAATTAACTAAAGAACTGTATGTATTCTACAAAATTTAACCAACCAATTCTTGTAATCCAAATACGAATAATCACCAGCAACACCAACAACTCACACCACATTAATAACTGATAAAACATTTGATAAAAGAAAAAAAGAACTGAATATAAGAAATAGTGAACACAAAGTGACAATATTTTATTAATATACATTGGGAACTAATTTACTCTAACTACAACTGGTCACTCATCGGCCATGATGATGATGTCACTAAACAACCAGCATGCCTTGCGCACATAATGAAATGAAATATTACCGGCCATACTGTTCAAACATTAATAGTTATTTATAATATTATGTTAGATAATAAGTATTAATCTATTTCCATTGTAATGTACTCTTTATTTGTTTTTTATTAATTAATTGAACCTTGCGTAGCAGCCAAAAGAACTTTACTTTTATATACGTAATTCATTTGACAAATGACCCTGAGATAAGAATCGATCATTGCTAACATTAATATCGAAATAACAATTTTTTATTTACTCACCAATTGGAGTTTCCAATGTAGTAGAAGTGCACTTTTACTGTAATGATTTTAGTGTTTTTAATTTTTTAACGATCTCTAATGAGTGATTAAGATTTCTGAAGATGGCAATTCGTTGCCGAAACGCGTCATAAGACAAGAATAATGAAGTCGCACGACGGATATATGGTAAATATCTATTATATTAATATAAGCGACTTGGAGACAACTAACCTAAAATGTATTATAAACCGAGTGTTATATACGTCTTTAACAATATCACGAGTAGATTTAATGACACCGTTACAAAATGTCAGTGAATAATTGAAGTTATCGCAATAATAATTTAGACTCAAGATAAAGCTGATCCGAACACGCGTTGTAAAAAGTGCTATATATCTATATGTGAAGTTCAAGCATGCCACTCGAGATTCATCAGATGACTTATCTTCAAAAAACTCCAATGCTGATTAAGGAGCATCACTTCCCACACTGGTGACCTCTACAAGAATTGGATAATCGTACCTCAAGTAAATTTTATATGTACTAATTACATGTTACACCCACTGTCTGTTCACTAAAAGAACTCACGAAAGAAATTAATTTAAAAGTAATAATTTAGAGACTTGATCTTAAGTAAGGTCATATTGAACCATTAGAGAAATCTTTGAGAATCTAATATTCATAAAATATCTATACCACATTTCACAATCGTTTGATTTAAATGAATCCGTTTATATATAAATTTTGTACTAAACTTAAGTTGATCAATTATAAACTAAAAAAAACAATGAATTATAGTAATAAGCAAATTCGTAAAGATTGAAGAAGTATTAACTTTGTTAAATGTGATATGTGTTAATTTTATCTATTTATTAATATTTATAGCAAGAATTAAGTGTACCATGAAATATGATATAATGATGTTTAGTTAATAAATTAACTAATAGAGAGTAATGAAGAATACATTTTATTGAATTTTACCCTGAGATATATCAAAACAGTAGTTGTATTATTATATAAGACGCACACGACGTCGGGCAATCTAAGTTAAAGTTATTTGACACTGCAGCTTTTGTGGTATAATTCAAATCGTTATATTTGACACCACAAAACATGCGAGACATAAATAATTAAAATAAATGCAAATAAATTAAAATATGTAAATCAACTCATGGTAATAAAATACGCAGCATAAAATATCTGTATATTTGGCGTTCACCGCTGGGCGTAAATGGGTACAACTCGTTTAGTATTATATTTGGCGCCCAACGTGGGGCTTGATAGACAAATAAATGTTATTAGGCTAGGGCAGTGACAGACAGTGTGGTAATAAATTTGTCTAGAAGTAAGTAGAATAAGATAATATAGTAATAAGTCGCTAAGTGCCTGATAACGCGAAGGCGGGCAAAAATGGCAACAAATGATGTAAATAATCAGATGGGGGTGGAGCAATCAGAGAGTAGCGCAATAGACAATGCAACCAGTGGCGAAGAAATTATTGGAAGCAGGGCCCGGGGACATGAGTCAATGCAGCCAGAAATTAATCTCCACATGTTGATGACACTAATAAGACAACAAGGGGAAGAACAAAGAAAGCATAATGAAGAAATGATAAGACAGAATGAAGAGAGGGATGAAAAACAAAGAAAGCATAATGAAGAAATGATAAGGCAGAATGAAGAGAGGGATGAAAAACAAAGAAAGCATAATGAAGAAATGATAAGACAGAATGAAGAGAGGGATGAAAAACAAAGAAAGCATAATGACGAGAAGATTACCGAAATGAGAAAATATATAGACAAAAAGAATGAAGAGAGAGATGAAAAACAAAGAAAACATATAGAAGAAATGGGTAAACAAATCACCACAAAATTAGAAGAAAAATTAGCAACACTAAACTCTGATTTACGAAAACAATAAAAAAAAATGGAAGAAAACAAATTAGGTGGAAATACTATGGATCAAATTGACACCGAGTATCAATCTTCAACAACTAAAACATTGTCTGCACATCATGTCTCAAGATCAAAAGAAATATCTACAATTAATAATGGTAGACATGAAGGTGATAAAGACACTTGTACTGTGTTTGTTGACAACTTACCAAACACAATTACAAAAAAGAAAAATTTGAGTACTACAGTTAATATTACCAGTACTGATAGAAAAATTAGAAATAGGACTAGGGAAGTACGTAAAAATTTTGAAACCGAACCTGAGATTAAGAAGATGAAAAACCGTTCTGATGAGTATCAAGGGCGAACTGCGTTAGCACGAAAGAGAAAAAAGATGAAAGTTGCTGGACCATTCAAGAATATTGTAAAGATTGGTATGAGAACGAAAGGAAGATTTCAAGCGATGGAGATGAGATTTCTTAGAAGTCTCGAAAACTTCAAAACATTATTACGCAAGTACACGGGAAGGAAAGCTAGAGAGAAAAAACAAGTCACAAACAGTCAGTGAACGCGCTATTAAGAAACTTACGAAGAAACGAGAGAAAAAAACCCGAGCATCCATAAGTAATGGTAATGTGCCTGAGGGAAGTTGTCGAAAAGGATGGCATCAACACACCCTCATAAAAAGAGAGAGAGAGACCGGTTATAAATTCTTTAGGTGTCAATGGCCGACTGCAGGGTAAGTGTGAAACGAAACCCACGAAGTCAATACCCTTACTAATTACCAACAAAATGTGTGGTAATGGCACTGACTTAACAAAACGTACAACTATGTCTCCACAAATAGAAAATTAAAAGTAAAAATGTAACAGATTAAGGAAAACAATCTTAAGAACATCCGAAAATTTAATAATTAAGTTAGATAATATTGGGTAAAATACCTTAGATAAGATTGGTTGTGTAAAAATACATTAACCGAAGAAAATTAATATAATATGAATAATTTAAATAAATGGTAAATAAAAACATTGCCGTGAAAGTACGGAATTTTAATGAATGTAGTTAATAACGAATGAAAATTATAAGAAGATTTATAAGAAAGCTCAGAAGGAAATGAATTATCAAATAAATAGATATTACGAATCAATAAGTACGAAAGTGTGTCATGAATGGATAAACCAATGGGATTTATACATTCCCAGGAATTAATCAATACGAAGTATTACGAATATCACCTACAGGGAAATGACATCGCGATGAACCTGCAAAAAGGGGTTTTCCTCACCCAGTATGTTCCTGAAGGCTGAATTAGCTGCGATTAGGGAATGCTTGAAAATGGGATAATCAAATACCCAAAGCCCCTACATCCAATCTGGGAACTGCTATAAAAAGGGACGGGAATATGCGATTTTGTCTAGACGCCTGGGAGGTAAATCGTTCATAAAATAACTTGTAATTGACAATTGAATTGTATAAAATTAGATGTAAAATTTTACAACACTGAAATAATTAGTGAAGTTTTCTAGCAAACTAAAGTATGTGATAAATATTACTAACTATATGATGTTAAATGGAAGTTTGAGGTGACAATTGTCTTAGTAATGAGATGAGATGTTATGTAATAAAATTTGTAAAGTTTGTAGTAAAATCCTGATAACAAATTTTAGTAAAACAGTTGGCAGTTATTTGTTAAGGTAAATGTATAGATTATACTAAAATGTCCAAAATTTTGTTTGTGGTATAACATTTATGAAGTTTACTAGTATGACACATTAAATATGTATATTCTCACAAAATATTTAGTTTAAGGTTGGAGTGAAATGTTTGTTAAGAGTAAAAAAAAATTTTTTTATAGAAAAGAACATTAGTAGCAATCTTAAATTTGAAGAGTATATAACTGAACGAAGTAGATACATTAGCCTATTATTAAGATGTAAGCATTAAATTGTATGTTCATGATTAGGTAGAAAAGTTGTTTAATTAGTGTTTCCTTAATATTCTTAAATAACTATCGGTTCAAAAAACATAATATATTTGTATCAATCTAATACCACATTATTAGGTAGTATTTGACATAATATACTACATGTGTACATCTGAATAGATAATTTTCAGAACTACTAATATTAATACGATTATAATTATTATTATTAAATGAAATGTTTAATTATTTTCTGTGTATATTTGTGTCATATGCAGGAATAAACAACAAAAGACAATGTATGTAAAGAGTCGTATTGAAGCATAGATAAAATGTAGATTTAAAATTATATGACTAGATGTAACTTTGTAATCACAGAGGAATGTTAGCTATAAGAATAGTAAACAGACACGGATTCATTTAAAAGGGCGAAAGTGAAAGTTAGTTACCAATGGTGATGGGACTGTTACAAAGGGTGTTTAAACTTATGGCACCAGTTTTTTTTTGTCAGTGGGTCAATAGTATTGAAAACATTCTACACTATGTTCACGAAAAGTTGAGCCTGTGCACGAATGATGCGCGCATCTAATTGAGGTTGTATTTCAACGACAGGGCACAAATTTGGGATCCTTTTTGATTCATAGAATTAATCCAAATTGACCCAAATTGGGGACGATATAATGCCTAATTTAAAAAAAAAAAAAATAAATAAAACAAAATAAAAAATATAAATATATATAGAATCAAATAAATTTTCTTTTAGTTGAGGTAAATGTCATCTGGACGTTGTGGCAAGTGATGTATGAGTTAGTTGTAGGGGTGGCGAACAAAAAAAAAAGGTGAAGGCATCCGCTGTCGCCTACACAAGCCTAATTGACACGCCATAAATCTAGTGTAACGAGTGGCCACATGTTAGATGGACAAGGTTATTGTGATGGGTATATCTGGAAATGACGCTAGTGGTTAATAGTTTACAATCCGATGAGAAGCACGAGGGAATGAATAAACTCATCAAATGAGAAATGTTTCGTCCGGACAAAGGATGGAAGGTTACACGACACAACAACAACAGACAGAAGACAATGAAGGGTGTTCCTTGACTGAGACGCGTAAGCAGAGGATACGCTTGAACAATACTCAAATACCAGGAAAGAAATCGTACCCGAGGAACGAAGGAACTAAAAGGATAGGTTTTGTTGAGAACCAGACAAAAAAAAGGAAATACTTACGGAGAGAGTTGGCGAGGCCTTTATACAATAAAAGATAATACCATAGGCGCAACTAATTGGACAGGCAGATGTTGGAAGAGAAATCGAAGGGTTGTCCTTTGTGAAGAATAAGAAATACGACAACTAGATTTATTACTAGAGTATTCGGAAATGCCGTTGACCGAAGGGTAAAGTATCCAGGAGAGGAGTTTGGTGGGAAGCGGTAGGCCTATCAGAACTTACTTTGGAAAAAGTAGGTGGTTTCTGGAGTAGGTTGTACAGAAAGGAACCAATTAGGAAACGGCATTGCCAAAAACCAGAAGTCTAGTGGGGAAAATCCTCATGTTTGATATAGGCAAGCGACAGAGACGCGAAGGGGGAGTCTTTATAAAATTTTCGAGAGTA
The DNA here is from genome assembly GCA_034769895.1 of Magicicada septendecula. NCBI lineage: Eukaryota > Metazoa > Arthropoda > Insecta > Hemiptera > Cicadidae > Magicicada > Magicicada septendecula. Next base: position 295,503,009 of record CM068373.1, on the reverse strand, counting down.
TCGGAAGTAAGAGACGGAACGAAAGTGTTATGGAGTTCGTAAAACGACTTAGAAAAATATCGTTATGATATGAACTGTATGACATTTGCGAACCTAGCGTTCGAGTTTGCGATCATATAATAGTAAACGGTAGTGATACGTGATATAACGGCGGTACTCAAAATTCTAAGAATGTTGTACAATAATTAGTCATGAACAAATAACAGTAATTTACCGACAAGTGTATCCATTAACAACATAAACTGAGTGTTATATACGTCTTTAACAATATCACGAGTAGATTTAATGACACCGTTACAAAATGTCAGTGAATAACTGAAGTTATCGCAATAGTAATTTAGACTCGAGATAAAGCCGATCCGAACACGCGTTGTAAAAAGTGCTATATATCTGTATGTGAAGTGCAACTGTGAAGTTCAAGTATGCCACTCGAGATTCATCAGATGACTTATCTTCAAAAAACTCCAATGCTGATTAAGGAGCATCGCTTCCCACACTGGTGACCTCTACAAGAATTGGATAATCGTACCTCAAGTAAATTTTATATGTACTAACTACATGTTACACCCACTGTCTGTTCACTAAAAGAACTCACGAAAGAAATTAATTTAAAAGTAATAATTTAGAGACTTGATCTTAAGTAAGGTCATATTGAACCATTAGAGAAATCTTTGAGAATCTAATATTCATAAAATAATCTATACCACATTTCACAATCGTTTGATTTAAATGAATCCGTTTATATATAAATTTTGTACTAAACTTAAGTTGATCAATTATAAACTAAAAAAAACAATGAATTATAGTAATAAGTAAATTCGTAAAGATTGAAGAAGTATTAACTTTGTTAAATGTGATATTTGTTAATTTTATCTATTTATTAATATTTATAGCAAGAATTAAGTGTACCATGAAATATGATATAATGATGTTTAGTTAATAAATTAACTAATAGAGAGTAATGAAGAATACATTTTATTGAATTTTACCCTGAGATATATCAAAACAGTAGTTGTATTATTATATAAGACGCACACGACGTCGGGCAATCTAAGTTAAAGTTATTTGACACTGCAGCTTTTGTGGTATAATTCAAATCGTTATATTTGACACCACAAAACATGCGAGACATAAATAATTAAAATAAATGCAAATAAATTAAAATATGTAAATCAACTCATGCTAATAAAATAGAAACTAACAATACACACACGTACAAAATATACAGGAAACCTACCACACCTGACATAGTTATACACAACACATCAAACCACCCAACACAACATAAACATGCAGCCTTCACCCATATGCTCCACAGACTAACCAAAATACCCTTAAGTAAACAAGATTATACTGACGAACTCAACACAATCAAATACATAGCAATGAAAAACGGTTACAACCCCAATTTAATAAACAAACTACACAAATGCATCAAAAACAAGAATAACAAAACACAAAATACCAATAACACACAACACAAGAAATACATCACACTCACATACCATAACTCCAGCACACACAAACTTGCCAACACTTTTAGAAAACACAATTACAAAATAGCACTCAGAACCAACAATACCATCAAAACACACATCAACGATACAAACAAGGACATAGACAAATACAATAGAACAGGTGTCTACAAATTAAATTGTAATAACTGCAATAGTTTCTACATAGGCCAGACGGGAAGATCTTTTTCATCCCGTTACTCTGAACACTTAAAGGCCCTTTCCAACAACAATATATATTCTGCGTTTGCCACACACATACACACACATAACCATAGCTACACCAACATAGATACTAATCTTGAAATATTACACCTCATACCCAAAGGGCGAAAACTCAACACAGCTGAACAGTATGAAATATACAAACACCACACAACACAACCAAACAACATACTAAACGATCAATTGCAGTATAAATCACATACACTTTTCGACGCAGTTATACACAAAACAAACAATAATTCGGATCCCCGCGCCAATCCCCTTCCTCTATACACCACCCTCACTATACCTTCCAACCAACAAACGTTACTAGGTACTGGCAGTCTGTCGCAAAGCTGAAGAAGGCGAACATGACGCCGAAACGCGTTCTACATACAAAACAGAGAAGTAAGTTTCACTTGAGAAAGTTTTCAATTTTATATAAAATATTATTATATTTGGCGTTCACCGCTGGGTGTAAACGGGTACAACTCATTTAGTATTATAATCTATATTAAATTAATTTTTTCACTAGAACAGTAAAATAGCACAGTTTATACAATGTGAACGTGTGGATGTGTTTATAACACAATATTAGTACCAGTTGTCACATATGGGTCTGAAATGTGATCTCTGAAGGCAAGAGGAAAGCATGGTGCAAAGATTCGAGATACAAATCCTAATGAAAATAACAGACCAGTTATGGTGAATAGAGTATCGAAAACAAGGAGAAATAATGAGCTGCAGCAGCTCTGTGGTGGAATCTGGAATATTAGGTGAGATGAAAATGACAAGAATAAGGTGGGCAGGACGTCTACAGAGGATGGCAGAAGAAAGAATGCATAAAAGAGTATTCCAAGGCAGAAGAGGTGAGAAGGAAGACCGAAGAAAAGGTGGCTGGACAGTCTTCAGGAGGACCTCAGAAGACTTGGTGTCCATAATTACAGACAAAGTCTTCAATGGAAGACAAAAAGGAAAGAAGCTCATGCCTACATTCGCCCTACTGTGGTAAGAGGATGGACCTGCAGCCAATGGTAAGCTCAAGCTGGCAGAATAGCGTATTTTACTCAAAAACGTTGATGATTTACTTGAAACATAAGAAAAGTCTCTACGTCCTCCTAGGAATATAATAAATTATTTACTTACATGCTATACAGCAACCTTGCCCAGACCAAACTACCAATTCAACTACCTGACAGTGAGTATAAACAATTTGTAGTAATATTTGGAGTAAATACCACTATTACATTAACGACTCGGAACACAAAGTTTTTTATAAGTAAAAACTTTGTGTTCCGAGTCGTTAATGTAATAGTGGTATTTAGTTAAGTAACGGACACGTCTGGACAACGAAATCCAAGAATATTTGGAGATCCTGAATATATAAAAAATTTCTACTAGCCTACTTAAAGTTCTGTATTTTGCTGTTAATAAAAATGTGAATACTTATGAAAACCATTTCTGATATGTAAACACACCTAATTGCCTTTATTTCCTATTTAGTAGAGGTTAAGACAAAGTCCATAAAAATTTCTAAAAGAGGATTCTCCTCCCAAAAGAGGGTAAAACATTCTATGGTCTAGCAGTATCAAGAGGACAATATTTTCTTGCTTGCAACCTCTCGCGGTTTTAATTGCCAATAACAAGACCTACGATAAAATCATCATATAAAACCATGCCATTTCGTAGTATGCAGCAAAAAACATAATAGCCCTTAATTTTGTTGGTTAACTGAACATCATGGAATATAGTTACTGAATAAATTATACACATTATACATGTAAAAAACTATGTAATTTTATGTCAGAATGAGCTTCTGAATTAACAAAAATATAGGACACGTATATGTAGGGTTGCCAACCGTACTCTAAAATAGAGTATTGTCCTCTATATCATGTAGGCGTACTCTATAATCTATAACACTAATAGAGTACGCTAAAATACTCTTTTTTACACAATGTTTACTTAACTAGTGCCAGTCTGTAATAATATGCAAAAACCCATAATCAGAATAAAAAAGTCTACTATTTACTGTTAATATGTTGGTATCGCCGATTCCCCAAACCATATTCGAACGTTCCTGAACGCAGCCACTAATGTCATTAAGTTAAACGTGTCAATGTCATGTCACAAGTTGTTTTGAGTAGTCTTTGAGGTTACCCGTTACATTGATTTTGTTTCCACTGTGTTGTGACTTTGTTTTTTGTTTGTTTGGAATACTTTTATCCAATTCGTAATGGATGACGTAATTGACGAACAAGATAATGCAGATCAAGAATCCTGTGTTGATAACGCAAGCACCCCACCTAAAAAGCGAAAAGTTGTTACGAGGAAAAAAAGGTCACAGAAGTACACACAATCTTGGGAAAATGAATTTTCTTGGCTGAGGAAAGACCCAGAAAGTGATACAAATGCAAAATGCATAATTTGTGGTGTAATTTTTTCTATTTCATCAGCTGGAGTTGGACACGTACGTAAAACTGTTTATTACGATTTTAGTTCATGGAATGTTTAATTTGTTTTGTTTGTGTTATCTTTGTGGTGGGTCGGTTGGTTGTGTGAATATGTGTCATTGAATTGGGCTTATGGTGGTACTGGCAGTCATTTAATTGGACTTATTCATGTCGACGAAGATGTTTTGTGTGTGTGCTGTTTTGGTTAAGGTGCATGCAACATGTAGATTATTTAATTTTTTTCAGATAAAACAGCATCAAGATACAAAACAACATAAAGCCAAAACTGAATTAAAAAGAACATCAGGAGTCCTACAAAAGTTTTTGACTCCAGCTTCAACTTCAAGACCAGTATCTGAAAATGATAATGTTACAGCTGCTGAATTAGCTTTATCATTCCATACAGTTAAACATAATTTGTCATATAATAGCATGGATTGCTCCGTTAAACTAGATAAAATAATATATGCTGACTCTAAAACTGCTACTAACATCAAATTAGCCAGGACTAAAATGGAAGCTCTGGTTATGGAAGTTCTCGGACCTCATGCTCTTGAAAGTGTAGTTAATGATTTAAAAGATGAAAATATGTATTTCTGTCTGCAAACTGATGCATCCAATAAAAAAAACATCAAATTATTCCCTTTAGTAGTTCAATATTTCACTGTGGAAAAGGGAATACAAAACAAACTTTTAGATTTTTATGAAAATGCTAATGAGAGTGCTGATGGCATGTTTGCTGCTATAAAAAAATCTATGGATATGTATAATATCCCTTTTAATCGAGTATCTGGCCTTAGTGCAGATAACACAAATTCAAATTTTGGTGTGCATCACTCATTATACACTAACATGGTAGATGTAGTACCTGATATTGTTAAGGGTAATTGTCATGCACATATTGTGCACAACTGTGTGAAACATGGAATGGGTTTTCTAACTTATGATTACTGCAAAGACAGAAAGACAACTATTTTGGCTATACAACAAAACAGAAATTAAAACCTCTTGAACAATCATCACCTGACTTGTTTTATCAAATTAACACTAATTTTTCATTGTGTATAGACAAATGTTTAACTTATTTACAAAAATGGTTTGATTTTAGTAGTGATAACTGGCTGTATTCACTAAATACAATATCTTTAAAAACTAATGTTGAATTTAATCATTTAGAACAAATTATAGAAGGAAAACTTAATTTACAAAGACTAAACATACACATGGACAGTTTATATTCAGAAGTAATAATTTTAAAAGAACTCCAAGCCGAATTGTTTAATAACACAGATTTTATGCAAAAATCCACTGCAGAAAAATGGCAATTTATTTTTAAAAAATGTCCTGAAGAATTTGATTGTTTAAAAAAAATGATTAGCTATATACTCTCTGTTCCCGCCACTTCAGCATTTACTGAAAGAGTCTTTTCGGTCATGAATGTGAAGTGGCGAGAAGAGAGAAACAGAGCTTCATTGAAATTGATCAAAAATGAGCTCTTGATATATATAAATTTAGAGTTGGAATGTTTGGACTCATACAATTCCTTTAAAAACAATGAAAAATTGTTATGTGCTGCAAAAAGTATAAAAAAATACCTTTTTAAAAGTACAAAATAAATGATACTCTTTTTTGTAAGTCCGTACTCTTTATTTACCTCCTTTAAAATCAGATATACTCTATTTCTTCTAAAAAAAGTTGGCAACCCTGCGTATATGTTATTTATACGTTCGACGTTGGAATAAGTTTTTGTTATCGGTTGTTGGCGACAGTGCACATTCTCGTGGTTGTTTATTTGTGTTAAATGTGTTGTTTGCTTGTGAAAAATGTGAACAGTCGCGGACTGTAGTAATCCTGCGATAAAGGCTTCAAAATACAGTATCATCGTACCGGTACGTATACGATTACGAGTTACATTTCCACAATAAATAATTAGTCGACACTTCAAAACCGGCGACATAACCTAGACGTACTGTTTACATGATATTTACGTATGTGCCGTTAGGCGTTGTCTTTAATCTGACTTTGTCTTCACTGAATATAGTTTTTTAATTATCATATTTTTTTGCATATTTTGAATTGGAAATGTGGTCGTTTTAAAAGTAGTCAGTTATAAACAGGATATATAACGTTTTAACAATAATTCATGGACTTTAAAAACCGGTTATTCTCAGAACATTTGACACAATAAATATAGGTACTGTTGGAGTTTACGTTATTTTCATTGTCATCGGTTATTTTCACTTCGGTAATTGTATAAGGTATATACTTATCACCTAGGGTTTTCCATCCCAGATTGTATTGGTCATTTTGTTAAGAAAATTAGGAAAACGTTTCGTGCAAGGTCAGGTTATCTTGTTTCAGCGCCTGCGTTGGTCAGGTATGAGCTAAGTTGTGTGTTATTGGTCATCTAACGTACCTCTGATCTGTCCGGTTACTATAACACAGTGATTCTACCATCAACAATTTTATTCAGTATCACTTTCCGTATAGACTATTCGTGTTGGAAGTAGAATGAAAATAGGGGTACATTTTCATTAAAAGTAAATTTACTTTCAATTGGCAGAGTAATTAACACATAATAAATGCCCATATAGATGTGTTATTGGGCCACCCTCCATGTGAGGGTTTTGTGCCACCTGTCTTGATGTAAGCAAGAATATGTAGCAGAATTGTGTGTTTCTGTGTTATAGGCCTAGTACGTTATATTATTGATTTATATACATACATAAAGGCGTTAGTGTTCAGACAACTAAAAGAGTAAACAAAGATTACAGTCAGTGATACTTCTACAAATTACACATTAAATTTACGTAATATCTTCAAATAATTACACTGCAAGTAGGTTTATTTTCACCTGACTTACGTTTATACATAACTCGTAAACTAGGGAAACTATTTAAAGATACAAACTTAACAATATCTTAATAACACAGATAACATTGTTTTTAATAAAATAAAACCTAAAACTAAATTCAACATTCATAATAAAAATGGAGTTTACAAAATAGAATGTCCAGATTGCAATAAATGTTACGTGGGCCAGACGAAGAAAAAAAACTGTCCGAGAGTTTTATTCAACATCCCAATCCATTTCTAAAACCTAATATTTACAAATCTAATTTAGCCACACACTGTTTAATCAAAAAACAAATTTCAAGACATTCAAAATGTCAAATTAATTAAAAACATACAAAAAGGTAACAAAATGATTATCTGGGAAAATCTCAATATTTACAAACGTAATAATAATAATCTACTAATTAAAGAACAAATACAAATAAAAACAAAACAAGACGATTTATTTAAAATCATACAGTTATTAGAATAATAAAATAAACATTAATAAATATATAATAAGTAGCTACTACATACACATTAAAACAACCGATAATAGAATTGAAGTTAATTCGATTATCCGTTAACTATAATGTAAGTGGTTACAATTCATACAAACCCCTGAAGATACACAATAATTTCTGTGAAACGTACGTCAGGTGAAAATAAACCTACTTGCAGTGTAATAATTTGAAGATGTTACATAGGAGACCTGCAGGAAACTCAACGAGTTACTTACAAAGGAACATTAACATTACTATAGGAGACCAGCGACCAGATGTGAATCCTCAGAGCAAGCAATGCAAGCTGTGCTTGGCCAAAGAAAATCAGGCAAAAGTAAATAAATGATTATGTAACCAGAACCAGAGTATTGTTGTCACCAAAAACTGTTTCACATGGCTTCTTGTCACCTACCATGTAGTCAAAATGATGTTGATAACTTGATTTGATCAAAGTCATTAATATCACTTTACTTCACTTCCAGATCTGTGTGCTGTTTTAACCTGCTGACTCCACCTCTGAGGCAATCACTTCAAAAAATGCTTCTGTGCACTAACTGTGAGACAGTCATAATTTTAGAAATCTTTGCATTTAATAGGATTCCGTAACTACACTTTTGTTACCTAGCCTTCTTTTTTACATTGGGCTACAATTAGAGATATGGAAACTTATAGCAATATAACCTTTAAGTATGATGTTTTGCTGGTACCAACGTAGCATGCTAAACTACACATCATCTGACTCTCATACACACAAAAACAAGCACTTTTTTGTCAGTCACAAACACTGTCTTGGCTTGGTTAACAAGCGACAATTTTTTTCTCTTGTTTATTGTTTCGGGTATCGTTGTTTGAGGTTAGCTTTTGGATTGCAATTGATAACGAAAATGTGTCAAAGAACCGACTCAACCTTAAACGTTGAAATTACGTTGAAATCATAATTTATTTAAAACTAGGAAGTAGAATCACAGCTTGCTGAACACCAGTTTTTTAAATCCTCATACTAATTGTACTTGATAATATTTTTCTCACAGTGACACAAACAAGTGCGGCGTACCTGAATATGTTTTAATGATTTTATAGCATTGGAATTTTATGTACATGTGCTTAGAGTCGATTGTTGCCCTACCCATTGGGTCAGGAATCACCACTGCCAGCGACACAGTAAACCGTTAATAAGTTACAGCGCCTTGTTGTACGCGCGTTTGCAGAAATTGTTTAACTCTTCCATGCTTTGTATATAAAGAGAAATATTGTTTCCAAGAATAGAAGCTTCCTCACTACTTTTTTTTATCTTAATATTTAGGTAATTATGCTCGATCCGGATTATGCTCAAATTGCGGTGAAATATTTCTTTTCCTATTCTTCTATACTATATAAGCACGAAAAAAATTATTTTAAACGGGGGTCGAACCTATTTACGGAGAAAAAAAATTAAATAATTACTCCCATAAGCGCGCATGTAAAGTGAATGACCGCCATGTTATCTAAGAAACGGCGCACAGTTACACAGCGAATGACGAGTTATGACGTCATTACGGAGAGTACTCAGCGCTGTACTTCCTAAGTTTACGCGGCAAATAACGTAGCGTTTTTTGGCGCCTTATGGGAGAAATTATTTAATTTTTTTTCTTCGTAAATAGGTTCGACCACCGTTTAAAATTATTTTTCTCGTGTTTATATAGTATAGAAGAATAGAAAAAGAAATATTTCACGGCAATTTGAATATTTCACACACAGACACACGCGCGCGCGCGCGCGCGCAATCCATGCATATAATTATGAAAAGATGAAAATCTTACCTTAATGTGTCGGGGGATACAAATCGGCTGCGGCTCTGAAAAAGGCGTGCACGCGATGGCCGTCATATAGCGGGTACCGGCGCTTGAACATGTATTCCGCCAGGTATCCAACGAAATGTTCTTCTCTCCGGCCGAATCGTGGGATACCATGGCGGACTTCTCTCCAAGCCCTCTCCACGGTGTTAGTATGAGCGCCGGTTGCGGGGTCCACGAAGTTTTGCTGGTGATTCACACTTTGGTGAATGAACCCCGCTTCTTCCAGGCAATCATATGCTTTCCAGCAATCGCTTATGATAGTTGTGCCTGGAAGAATCCACTTCTCAATGATATTGAGCAGAGTAGTGGAATCCCGGCGCTCCACCGGTACCAGAAAACACTTTCCAGAACCGCGTTCCACTCCCCCGAACACCCACTGCCCTTTAATAAGCCTGCCCCGATTATACTTGCAACGCCCAAATTTGGCCTCGTCGACTTCTACAGTCTTTCCAGGGCCCCCCAGTTTGGCTGAGGAGCGCTGGGCGTCGAAAATAAAAACCTCCCGACAAAAACTGTACCAGTCGACGATGAAGTGGGAGGTCACACCACAGTTCCACATGAGAAAGCGTTGGCGAGGCGGTTTGGTATGTAGGAAATGGCAGACCAGGTTGAAGTAGGTTGAGATAGGATGGCGGGTATTCGACAGGAAACTCCCTTCTCGTGCGGACCACTTGATGTTACACCTCCTTTTTTTTTTTTTTGCCAAGTTCTCGCAAATTTTGACATCGAAAATGTAATCTCTCTCTATTCAATTCGAGTAAGGAGCCACACGTAGGACAATTTATTGACCCTTTAATAACCTCGTGGGCTATTAAAAAGTCAATAATCTGAGAATCACTCATGCGGACGCATTCGTCTGGCTTCTTCTCGCAAGGAATAGCTGAGCAGGCCATTGTGTGAATAAAAATGTGGTATACCAAAAATGTTAGGTATTACCTAAAATTTATAATGTTACAGCTATAGTAAACAACAGAAATAATTAAACCATAATTAATAACACCACACAAACACAAACTAAAGCACTGAATACCAATAATAATAATCACAAAAACATTCACGCACCAGACTACCTAACGCGGCGACAGTACACACTATGCAATATGCAACTTATGGTGAAATTCGCGCGTTTATTCTCAACGGTGAAACCGCTGTTTTGTCTTAACCAATTACAAAGGCGAGATTACACAATTTTGAACCCAGCCGTTGATTTTTTCCCAAGTACCAATGATAAGTCAGCATTACATCAGCCTCTGGTAATTTTTGGCGTTTGGCATTTGTCCGTATTTCAGCAATTGACTCAACTCGCTTTTCATACAGTCCAATTTTTGCGGTTCGCCTTAATTTTTGCAAGAGGAATTATCTGGAACAATGAACTATATCCCGCGGCCCTTCGGGCCGCCTCTCCGAACCTAACCGGCAGGCATCGGCTCAACTCGCTTTTCATCCAACTCGCTTGTAAATGTTTGGAAAATGGTTCGCCTTAATTTTTGCAAGAATTATCTGGAACAATGAAGCCGCCTCTCCGAACCTAACCGGCAGGCATCGGCTCAACTCGCTTTTCATCCAACTCGCTTGTAAATGTTTGGAAAATGGTTCGCCTTAATTTTTGCAAGAATTATCTGGAACAATGAACTATATCCCGCGGCCCTTCGGGCCGCCTATCCGAACCTAACCGGCAGGCATCGGCTCAACTCGCTTTTCATCCAACTCGCTTGTAAATGTTTGGAAAATGGTTCGCCTTCATTTTTGCAAGAATTATATACATCCCAAAGGCCAATTTGCAGCGACAGCTGATGTACAAGCTGATGACGTCACGTGCCGTCACACATTCACAGTCTGAAAATGGCGTTCACCGGCTATTTGCATGCATTCTTATGTGAGTAATTATTTAATTTTTTTTCTCCGTAAATAGGTTCGACCCCCGTTTAAAATAATTTTTTTCGTGCTTATATAGTATAGAAGAATAGGAAAAGAAATATTTCACCGCAATTTGAGCATAATCCGGATCGAGCATAATTACCTTTTATACTATCAAAGTTGTTCTTAAATTTTGTAGTCCATGACGTGTCCGTTGAGTAACTAATTATCACACTTCTGACTGGGAACACTTAAGATTTTTTATTGGTAAAACAGTAAAATTTTTACCTTATAGCCTGAACCAGTTTTTGCTTATTACAACCTTCGTCAGAGGCTGCCACTAGGAGCACTGTCCGTCTTGTTCTTGGTGACGGCACTGTTGTTTGAAAGATCGATGTTGTGTGTATGTGGTGTAATATGTTCGAATAGTACGTGTGATTTGATTAGTTTACTTTACTTTAGTTCAAATTACACGTACTATTCGAACATATCACATGCAACATCGATCTTTCAAACGACGGCGTCGTCGCCAAAAACTAGATGGATAGCGCTCCTAGTGGCAGCCTCTGATAAAGCTTGTAATAAGCGAAAACTGGTTCAGGCTATAAGGTAAAAATTTTACATTTTTACCAATAAAACACATAGTGTTCCAAGTCAGTAGTATTATACTTATATCCTTAAATTCGTAGTGACTGTCAATCAATTCATTTTTCAGTGGAGGTTAGTGAGGATCGGTCAAAAATAACACAAATTTTTTAATTTTTTTGTATCAACGTTTCGACAGTGTTTATTGTCATCATCAGGACCTGTGTATGAAATACAAAAGAAATATCAAACACAACAGAACAATTAAATATTTGGGTGAAACGTGTTTGTGTATGTGAGTGTGTGTGCGTGCGTATGTATGTATCATTGTATATGTGAAGACTAAAGATAGTTTGTTTACATATTCCAATATTATCTTTAAGAAAACGAGAAAATTATAGTATGACAGAACTTAATTTATACAGTATTACAATTTAAATTACTATGTGTAATGATATTTTAATTAATTAAACAAACAATAATCAACAATTGGATATTAGATTGGTACACAAATTGTTTATACATACAGCAGTCAACATATAGCATAGTAAAATATATTACCTATAACTAAAACCAGATTAGGGGATGTTCAACTATGTAATTATTAAAAGTTATTTTTAACATGTTTCACTCACCGCTGGTATTAAAAAACAATCATAATTTAGAAACATACAATTTACACAATAACTGTAGAACTTTATGACTTACATCAGATAGTTGACAAAAGGTTACAAACAAAAGTTTATGGTAAATTTATCTAACAAGTAAACTTGGATAATATTTGTAACCATATTGTAAATTATAGTCAAGAGTACTATAGAATATTGTAATTTATATGTCCACATCACTCCTTCTCTCTCACCCATTCTCCCTCTACCACTCCTTCTCACATCATCTCACTCTACATGAAATCTCTCTCTCTCTCTCTCTCTCTCTCTCTCTCTCTCTCTCTCTCTCTCTCTCTCTCTCTCTCTCTCTCTCTCTCTCTCCCTCCTGCATTTTCTATACTTGGTTTTTTGTTTGTATAAATAATTGTGACTTCTTACAAAAAACCCCAGGCAAGTTTAGGATGTTCGGAGGATCAGTACTACCCATGAAGTGATTTCAGGAAAATATTTTTTCAAAATTTTTCAGTCACATGATTATTTTATTATTTATACCTTCTTAAATAAGACAAGGATGTATACTATCTCCGCTTTTATTCAACATCTACTCGGAAGGTATTTTTAGAGAAGCTTTAGATGAATGTGGTGTGGTAATCTCTATGAACAGCGAAAGAATAAATAACATACATTATGTGGATGATACCGTCATATTTGCAGGTAGCTTAGAGGGGCTGCAACAACTAATGAATAGTGTGACAGAAAGCAGATATGGCCTAGACATCAATGTTAATAAAACGAAGTTAATGATTGTATCTAAGAACAAATTCACAAACTGTACCCTTAATATAAACCAAATGCCAGTTGAATGTGTAAGCCAATTTACATATTTTGGTACTATAGTCAGTGAACAATGGGACCACTCTCAAGAAATAATGAGCAGAATTGAAAAGGCGAGAGCAGTGTACACTAGAATGAGCAGTTTATTCAAAAGTCACGATTTAACAATAAACACAAAGATGAGACTTCTACGCTACTACTTATTCTTGGTCCTCTTCTATAGTGTAGAATCTTGGACTTTGACGGAAGCCACAATTAAAAAATTTGGATCTTTCAAAATGTGGCTTTATCGTAGAATACTGAGCATTTCATGGACAGCACATATGACTAATGTTGAAGTTCTTAGAAAGATGAAGAAAGAAAGGGAAGTTATTAACACAGTGAAGATAAGAAAGCTTCAGTATGTGGGACATGTCATGAGAAATGAACAGAGATTTTACTTATTGCAGTCCATACTACAGGGAAAAGTACTTGGAAAGAGAGAGTTGGGCGACTGAGAATATCATGGGTGAGAAATTTAAGGTCCTGGTTTGGCATGAATACAACTGACTTATTCCATGCAGCAGTACAAAAAGTTAAAACAGTCTGTATGATATCCAACATCCGAAACGGATAGGAATTATCAGAAGAAGAAAATCACAAAACCTAACAGAAAATTACAAAATTAAATTAAAAAAAAATATATTTTTCAGCGTCTTGTAGAGGTAAAAGAGTTCAAATAGGGATTATTTTAAGGTTCTGTAAATAGCCTTTGATATGATATACTACAATGTCATCCTGCATTCCTGCACCACTTACGGTGGTGGCGGGGGATACAGATCTGTGTATTAAACGGAAGTTATACATTTTTAGTCGGACTTAACTTGTAAGGAACTTCAGTTTTGTTAATTTATTGGCTCTTCTCCAAAATGTTTCCGCCTTTTTTTAAAATAAAGGATGTAACCTACTGAAAATAAACAGTTTGTCATTATTTATTTTATTAACACAAGCATAAGCTTGATTATGGGGTGTCAGAGGGGTACGTTTGCCCCCCCCCCGGATATTTGACAGAGAATCCAAAAATGTGTATTTAGAAACAGTGAAGAAGCTCTAAAGGTCGCATATTAACTTTGGATGAAATTTAAGTTTAGATAAAACTATTGTTATACAGTAATTCAATTAAAAATGTATATTTTTAATTAAGAAATTGGGTTGTTTTTAATTTGAATCGACCTCTCCCCATCTGAAACTTCTTACGAAATAATGTAAGTTAAGTAATTTTTAATTTTATTATTCGTGTCAGGTAGTGTTTATATAATTCGTACACATACGCTACTTAATTCTGTTTTGTCCAAAATTGCCTTTGCTTTGGTTTGTTTTGCAGTGTAGGTACATTTTATACTTGGGTTGGTAGTCCTGTGTATACGTGCCAGCTGTGAGTTGTGCCGCAGCAACGTTCGATTTCGCCCAGCAGTTCTGCTCGTGTCGTCCGGCGTGTGAGTGGTGATCAGCTGATTTCGTTGAGTGTACCCAAGAGTGTACCGTATTGTTGTTTATAAACGAGACAGTCGTTTAGTCGTTGAAATAGTGACGATATTTTGTTGTTATAATTGTTGGTGTTACTTTTTCACATTGTGACAGTGTGGTATGTCGTTATGAGTAGTAGTTAAGAAACTGTGTTTTTAAGGATTGTTTTCTCATTTATAGTTTGACCAGAGTAAGTTTTCAAAAAAGAAAGAGTAACGTATTTTTAATTCGTTGGTGAATGGCAATTTTTTGTTTAATTTTTGTAAATTAAGTGTGTGTTTTTGACTCGCCAAAAAATTAGCCACTAACTGTAATAGTCTCTTGAGCAAAGAGTTACCTATTATTTTTTGATAGAATATGTGTACTTAATAAAATTAACAGTAGTATTAATAATTCTTTAATTGCACCACTTCGTGTGTTTATTTTATTCTTAGTAATGTTGAACAGTACCAGCTGTCGTCTAGAAATTGTGTAGATTTGAAAAACATTTTTTTTCCAACTGGGTTCAGCTTTCAGGTTTCTTAAATTAAAGAAAGCAATAAAAATTATTAATAAAAGCTATTTATAAATAATTATATATTTTATTAATAAATATATGTTTGTTTATCAATATATACACTTGTAATAATACTTATTACATCATATTAGAAGCTCTGAATTCATTTAATAAAAACAATTTTTACTTGCTCGGCAGTAACGCAACGTTTATTTTTTAACGAAGAAGTTTACAAAAGTTTAATCGATGGGTATACACATTTTTTTGTTTTAATGACCTCTATTTGTCACTTTAGAGAAACGGCACCTTATCGCGCGAGAAATCGACACCACGCGTAGGATTCGGTGCCGTGGCGTGTGGTTTAAACGAAATCTTGCAGAAAAGTCTGAGTAAACGCGGGAAATGTGTGCTGCCGCGTTGTACGGAAATCATATTTTAAATCGGGAGTGTTTTTAGACCGCGTAATACTGTGTAGAAATAATAAAGGAGTTTTCTATTAAGTAAACTTTGTTAAACAAGCAAATTTTTAATTAAACAATATAAATTGAATGTTAATTTAAATTAGTAAACACCTTGAGCTGCAGAACTCGCTCACTATTTTGAACGAAATACATTTATTATTAGATAGAATCAAATTAATACATTTTATTTTGTTAAGGCTGGGAATAAAGTTTGCATATGTACGAGCATAATCCATTTTTACTTCCATGTTCCATAAGGAAATGGAAGTATGGTCATGGCGAAAAAAATCGTGTTCGAGAGAAGAGCTGATTCTGAGTGTACTACCCTCAAAACATGAAGAAAAGTCATTTTCCGAATTAAACAATATAAATTGAATGTTAATTTAAATTAGTTAACACCTTGAGCTGCAGAACTCGCTCACTATTTTGAACGAAATACATTTATTATTAGATAGAATCAAATTAATACATTTTATTTTGTTAAGGCTGGGAATAAAGTTTGCATATGTACGAGCATAATCCATTTTTACTTCCATGTTCCATAAGGAAATGGAAGTATGGTCATGGCGAAAAAAATCGTGTTCGAGAGAAGAGCTGATTCTGAGTGTACTACCCTCAAAACATGAAGAAAAGTCATTTTCCGAATTGTGTCTGTCTGTGTGAAGAATTTTTTCTATGGCGAACGTTAACTGCGGCACATTCAAACAGAATCAAATTTTTTGCATAAATGCCTGAGATGTAGAGGACTGGGGTATTGATTTTGGTGAAGATCGGGTAAGGGGAAGGGGTAGTTTGTCTGCAACGTTTTATGTTTTAACAAGAATAAAGTACTTAATTTTGATGAATGAAGTATCCTGAAAAGAACGTCATAATAATCCACTGTAGAAAGGTAGATGAAATATCTATAAATGAAAAGGGTATTTGAAGGGGGTGGGATTAATTTTCTATAAATGAAAATGATAGTCGAATGGGGAGGGGATCATTTTTTATGCGTGTACTATATTATCGGCAACAAAGAAGTAGTTTGTTGTTAAAATTTCTTCCCGGGCTGTTTGGTCGCGGTCCAATGTTTTCTGTAAAACCAGACGTTTCGACATTGCCATCGACTACCATCATCAGTGAAAATCGAGTGCGCTAACGTGAGGTGCTATACGTTAGTGGCTACAGTACTGTGGTTAAGGCTGAAGAAAGAAGTAGTTTCTATGGAAATATTTCATTTCGAAAATGATTTAAAATATAAATCTTAGAACATGGAAGTTATGTATGGTTCTCCATACCGATATGTTTTGTCTAGATTACCGTATTAGACAAACTATTTATTAAAAAAAAATTAACCGGGCCGTTAGGCTGAGGTCCTTCATGTCTAAAGTGATTCCTCCGGCCGTGAGCTCTTACGTCCTCTTAAACAACTTAGTCCTAGCTTTTAAGCTTATGATATGTTTCCATAGATGTTTATAGGCCAACGTCTACTATATACACGAATATACGTAACAGATGATAGTGTATAAAGTTTTTTTTTTTTGCAAACAGCTTACAAACTTTTTTTGAAGACGGCCAAAAATTTGGAAGGGGTATCTTAGTTTTGTCAAATTATTATTAAAGACATCGAGTTAGTGTTTTGGATGAAATTCTTCGTGGTTTGCGCCTTATGTAGGGTTTTACAATTTTCTCAACGTTTAATCATTTTTGGGCCCCAAAGTTAAAAATTTTCAAACTGAAACTACATACGGATTTCATTACATACGTAAAGTTCACTTTAGTCTAAATATCCGGCGTGAATTTTTACATTTTTTTCCAAAATTTTGATCATTTTCTTGGGTCGTGGTGACCTAAACGGTTGAAATTCCCAAAACTGAATATTATTCTGATTTTTGTTAAAATACCCCACATGTAACGATGATGATCACCGAGCCTGTACTTAATTTTATTTTTTCTTTGTGTTCCCCGCGAACTTCTGTTTTGACTCTGAGCAGTAACGTAAAATAAAAGCTGTCAAGAAACTACATATTAATCGGCCTGTAGGAAAATGGACGCCATGAAGGATAATATAAACGAGACCTGGGAGGAGTAAAATAGCTTACAAGACAACTGGGAAATAATGGCAGAGGACAGGAATAGATGGAGAGGCGGCGGAGGGAGGGTTAAGGGTTGTTTGGGAGCAACTAAACTGTTCAAGTAATTGCATCTGGCATCTATGCTTAGGAAGTTGTCTTCTAGGCAACGATCGAAATAATCACTGTCGACACCTTATTTATTTATCATCATCATCATCATCATCATCATCATCATCTTCAAGGATTAAACCAAACCGGTTTATTCCGGTCTCAAATAGGCAAAGATTAGAGTTGGTCACTCCAGCGCTTCCTCAGACGTCCCACACCTCTCCGGCCCCTCGGCTTATAGTTCCAGAGTTTTTGGCGATGCGGCAGTCATCCATTCCGCAAAGATGTTCACACCAATTCAGCTGATACTGAGCGATCATGGAGAATATACCCTGCCACATGCTTGAGAAAAAATAATTTTTTACAAATAAATATACAACACAGAAAATAAAAATTTCGATCACAACTGTGATATCGATTATTGACAATTACTGTATATAAATTAACCGTAATTTGTACAATCAAAAAGATAACACGCGCGAATATACGGTTGGAACTAAATATTATGAGTGTACTCTATCATCTGGCCAGACTCAACAATTAGACTAGCCTCTATAAAGTCGCTTCGATTCCCGCCGGGGACATCTGATTTAGATACGACCGTTCCCCCTCGCAAGGCAGTGGCAAACCAGCGAGATGTATCCTGCCTAGTATAAATCCTCCCCTACTATGCCGTTCGGGTCCGGCGTTAAACTGTAGGTCCCATATTCCTGTGAGAGACTCAGTAACACACGCACCACGAGTATATTCGAGGAGGGTACAAACCAGTCGAAAGACTGAAGGACCCAAATAAATAATAATATTAGGTCGTAAGTTATGCAATATATTGTTACGACATTTCAGAACAAGCTGCGTGTTTATCGAATGTTCCAGAGGAATCCGATTATAATGTTGTGTGGCGTACGTGATTCTCGACGCATTAGCTAGACTAGTTTACGCAAAGGCCCCAACGTTTGATGGAAGCACTCATTGAGCAACTTATGTTCGCCAATTTGAAGCTGCAGTTCGCTTAAATAATTGGACAGAAGAAGAGAAAGGTCTTTCACTCATTCTTGCTTTAAAAGGGCCTGCCGCAGAGCTAATAAAGAAGTGCCATCTGACAGCCAGTACATCTATGCCGAATTAATCTCTGGAATTACGGAACAGTGACCAGCATTTGTGCGAAGTGTACCATGTTCCACTTAAAGCGAGGCGACAGGTTCAGGGGAGAGCCTTCAAGAGTTTGAAGCGAATATCGACCGACTGACGAGATTGGTTTATCCTGACGAATCGGAGGCCTTCCGAACGTGGATTGCTCACATTGTGTTTATTGACGGTATCAGAGACTGTCAATTACAACAAGTGTTAATAATGGCACGGCATCATAATTGCTCAGACACTCTAGTTCATGCTCTCCGTTTTGAAGGTGCCAAGTCGGCAACCTATACTAATCAAAGTATGCCATCACGTTGTGGCCAAACGGATCCAATACCACAGTATCGTCATAGCAGCCGGCATAA
Source organism: Magicicada septendecula (assembly GCA_034769895.1). Lineage (NCBI taxonomy): Eukaryota > Metazoa > Arthropoda > Insecta > Hemiptera > Cicadidae > Magicicada > Magicicada septendecula. The sequence goes on along the minus strand of CM068373.1, from coordinate 295,483,657 downwards.
AGAGACGATTCAGAAACAACATTTTCAAAAGTCAGCAGCGCCACAACGATCTTCCGAACCAAAGGATAAAGACATAAGACCGAAGTGTTACAACTGTGGGAAACGTGGTCACCTACAGGTAGACTGTTGGAAGAATAACATACCGAAAGAAGGAAATGATCGCACCAATTGGAGAAGTAAAGCCCCAGAACAGCACACAGTTTCCACGCCACATAAGACTAGTGGAAACCTGATCGTTAATGGATTTGTGGAAGGTAAACAATCATCATTTACAGTTGACATGGGCGCTACAGTGTCTGTTGTGCGCCCTGACTTAATCGGCAACCAATGGCCTCAGATTACCTCTTGTACAATACAGACTGTGACTGGAAGCCCCGTCAATGCGTTAGGAAAGACAGACGTACGTGTACGCCTGGGTCTTCTCGAGTTTACCCACCAAATCCTTGTTGCAGACATTGTTGATGAAGTGATTCTTGGCACAGACATTATGAATGCCTACGGATTCGTTGTGAACTTAAGAGAGAACGTCCTGAAGGTTGGCCAAGAGAAGATAAAGCTTTGCATGGCTAAAATGACAGGGTCTGCCAACCATTCGATTAAGCAAGTGCCATTGGTCGAAGAAGAAGTCAGCAAGTCTGGTCAAGAGGAACCTTTCCTATTGCAGGTGGAACTGGAAGAAGAACTAGCAGAGGGAGTGCAAATAAGTGTAACAGCAAAGTGTTGGAAAGCCAACTATGGGTGTCAAGAAAAACCCCTTGTTTGTTCCTCAGTTGATAGAAGCGCTGGGGGAAAAGTTGCTGAAGATGAAGTTACGCAAGAGGTTGTTGACGAGAACCAAACAGACTTAGGCCAGCTAGTGGTGTTTAGGTCATCAGTACATGACGCAACGGGAGTGATTCCACCAAAACTAGCGGTTGAGCGGAATACTCGTATTCGTGGGAACTTTATGTTCGGATCATACGAGACTGAATTCGAAGAACCGGAGAATTATCCTCCACAAGGTCGTCCACCTAGATCGCGTAGCCAAGTATTAGTTCAGAGACGGTTTGCCAGTTCGGGACGAACAGGCCTAAGGAGGGGGAGTGTTACGACATTACAGAACAATCTACGTGTTTATCGAATGTTCCAGAGGAATCCGATTGTAATGTTGTGTGGCGTACGTGATTCTCGAAGCATTAGCTAGACTGTTCCAGAACGAACTGTGTCAAGGCCGCAATGAATTACGCTCTAATGTTTTCCTTTATTGTTAATGTGCAGTATGGAATATTCTGGTAGATCGGCGGGGTATAAATACAAGTACTCAACGATGTTCAGTTTCAGTTTGAGTTGCGAGTTATTGTCGGCGACTACTCTGTGCGTTCAAGTGGTTATTAGTGCGGTTCGTAATATTGTGGGAAGTATTACTTGTTTTATAATTGTGCGAGACAATTGTAATCCAATTGTGTTTTATATCAGTTAACATTTTTATTACGGGTGAACAATTTTTATTTGATTTGTTGTAACAGACTGTCTTGCTAATGACAAACTGTTTAATTGTCATAATTAAAGCTGGTGATTAGTGACGTAACTGGTGTCTTGTATTTTGTTTTCTACTGTACCGTACGACGATCAAGTAGACCGTCGTAACAATATTTTGTATAATATGTTAGATTGCTCTGTTATATTGAACGAAATCCCAGGCCATTCGTAATCAAGCGGCCGAAATGAGATTTCTCAGCCACGTGGCAGGGTATACTCTCAAAGATAGTAGAAGAAATGTCGAATTACTATTCTTGGTTTAATGTGAGCAGTAGGTCCTCCGTCCACCAAAACGTTACTACCCAGCTACTCGACATGCATAAGGGCTGATTCTGATTGTACTGCCCTCAAACATGAAGAAAAGTCATTTTCTGAAAAGTGTCTGGGTGTAGAATTTTTTCTATGGCGAACGATATCAGTCGCAAATTCAAACAGAATCAAATTATTTTTTGCATACATCCCTGAATTGTAGAGGACTCAAGGCCTATTGATTTTGGTGAAGATCGGTTAAGAGAAAGGGATAGTTTACCTGCAACGTTTTATGTTTTAACAAGAGTAAAGTACTTAAGTTTGATAAATAAAGGATGCTGAAAAGAAGATCAAAATAATCCACTGTAGAATCGTAGATGAAATATCTATAAATGAAGAGACTAGTTGAAGGGAGTGGGGGTAATTTTCTATAAATGAAAATTATATTTGACTTTGAAGGGGATAATTTTTACTTCCATATTCCTTAAGGAAATGGAAGTATGGTGACGGCAAAAAAAATCGTGTTCGAGATTATTGCAGATTCTGATTGTACTACACTCAAAACATGAAAAAAGTCGTTTTTCGAAAGGTGTGTATGTGTGTGTGTGTGTCTTGTGTCTGTGTGTCGGAAGATTTTTTTTCTATGGCAAACGATAACAGCCGCAAATTCAAACAGAATCAAATAATTTTGTGCATACAGCCCTGATTTGTAGAGTACTCACGACCTATTGTTTTTGGTGAAGATCGGTTGAGGGAAAGGGGTAGTTTACCTGCAACGGTTTTTTTTTATCAAGGGTAATTTTTTTTTTTGGCAAACGATAACAGCCGCAAATTCAAACAGAATCAAATAATGTTTCGCATACAGCCCTGAATTATGGAGTTCTCAAGACCTATTGTTTTTGGTGAAGATCGGTTAAGGGAAAGGGTAGTTTACCTGCAACGTTTTATGTTTTAACAAGGGTATTTTCTATGGCAAACGATAACAGCCGCAAATTCAAACAGAATCAAATAATGTTTTGCATACGCCCCTAAATTGTAGAGTTCTCAAGACCTATTGTTTTTGGTGAAGATCTGTTAAGGGAAAGGGGTAGTTTACCTGCAACGTTTTATGTTTTAACAAGGGTATTTTCTATGGCAAACGATAACAGTCGCAAATTCAAACAGAATCAAATAATTTTTTGCATGCAACTCTGAATTGTAGAGTTTTCAAGACCTATTGTTTTTGGTGAAGATCGGTTAAGGGAAAGGGGTAGTTTACCAGCAACGTTTTACGTTTTAACAAGTGTAATTTTTTCTATGACGAACGATAACTGCCGCATATTCAAACAGAATCAAATAATTGTTTGCATACGTCACTGAATTGTAGAGAACTCAAGGCTTTTTGATTTTGGTGAAGATCGGTTAAGGGGAAGGGGTAGTTTACCTGCAGCCTTTTACGTTTTAACAAGAGTAAAGTACTTGAAAATTCATTTAAATTTTTTCAAACGATGGTAATTGTTAAAAATAAAATAATTTTGTTGCCAGACAATAAAATTATAATTTTTTCATTTTAATGTAAATCATGTATGAGAGAAAATATATCGTTCGTGGCAGGCAAGCATATCGCAGTTATGTAATGTTTACGTTTCCATTTTATTATTATGACTACCGCAATAAAAAGGCAGGGAACACACACACACACACACACACACACACACACACACACACACACACACACACACACACACACACACACACACACACACACACACACACACACACACACACACACACACACACACACACACACACACACACACACACACACACACACACACACACACACACACACACAATTCGCGTTATTTCTGGCCTCATTCATGTTTATTTTCTTACATTTACACGCTTTTTAAATGGAAAGTGCCGAAACCCATACCAACATAACGCGTGCAAGCCGAAAAAGTGTCCAGCGTGGATTGCGATTTGCTTCCTGTGGATCGCTGGGCAGTGTAACTGCACGTGTTTACAGAGGAACGATTCATAAACAGACTTTTCGTCTTTAGGGAATGAACCCTCTGCAAGATGCTGAGGGTCCATGAGTGACTTCGGAGCGCTCCTTCTTTTCCGCGTGTTTGTTCTGTGAAACGTACACTGTAGATTCGCAGCTTTACTCTAAGCAACGCTCAATAGGAAATGTTGAAAATTTTTGTCCACGGTGTACCCTCATACACACTAAACCTGCTCTGATGTTTTAATTACGGACATCATAATATTAAAACTTTGGAAACTTGAGCACTACTTAATGGAGATCAATCATTAACTTATACAAGCCATTAATTTTATGCATATTTTTTATATATATATGTGTACAACGTTATCGGCAACAAAGAAGTAGTTTTTGTTAAAATTCCTTCCCGGGATATTTGGCCGTAGTCCAATGTTTTCTACAAAACCAGACGTTTCGGCAATGCCATCGACTTCCATCATCAGTGAAAATCGAGTGCGATAACGTGAGGTGGTATACGTTAGTGACCACAGTACTGTGGTTAAGGCTGAAGCAGTAATTAGAAAGAAGTAGTTTCTATGGTAATATTTCATTTCGAAAATGATTTTAAATATAAATCTTAGAATATGGAAGTCATGTATGGTTCTCCATACCGATATTTTATTTATTTGTCATGTGTACTACGTTATCGGCAATAAAAAAGTAGTTTCTTGTTAAAATTCCTTCGCGGACTGTTTGGCGTAGTCCAATGTTTTCTACAAAACCAGACGTTTCGGCAGTGCTATCGACTGCCATCGTCAGTGAAAATCGAGTGCTCTAACTTGAGGTGGTATAGGCCTACGTTAGTGACCATAGTATTGTGGTTAAGGCTGAAGAAAGAAGTAGTTTCTATGGAAATATTTCATTTCGAAAATTATTTTATATATAAATCTTAGAACATGAAAGTCGTGTATGGTTCTCCATACCGATATTTCTAAGTGTATTTGTCACATTTGTTGTAAACATTGCATTACCTGTTGCTAGGCACAACCAACCGACCTTGACTGAATATTTTATCAATCAAATTAAGGTACACAATATATAGATTATTATTGGACTAATTTATTCACACGCCGCGCCGTGCGACATTCGTGTAGGCAGAGTGTAGTACTTGAAGAAGCACGTATTAATAATTTAACACTAATAGCTGTTCTCAAGTACTGGTTATCTGCTGGTAACGACACGCGAACAACAAGATGAAGTAACACGTAGGATTCGTGCGAAGAAGAACGTGTGGCAAAGCCTTTTTTATTATTATATTTTTTTTTATAAAATAGAAACCTTTTGTTTTATACAACATTTTTGGTGGATTTAATATCTTATTTGACTGAAGTCCTTAATTTCCTAGGTGGAACGTAGGGCCTCGACGAAATTTTACCAGCGTGTTCTGTCCATTGGCAGGACCTTCACCTCCCTCCATGTCTTGTTGACACCAGCCAGCTCTCTTTCAATAGTCCTCTTCCAGGCGTTCCTTGGTCTTCTGTCTGTGGCTACCTTGCGGATTCCAGTTCAGAGCCTGTCTAGCGATATTTTCTGGTGGTCTTCTCAGGGTGTAGATGGAGGTCCACCTCCATTTTCTTCTCTTTATCTGTAGTTGGATGGTACTCTGACTTCTGCCTCCCATAGAGCTCTGTTCGAGATGGTCTTGGGCCAACAAATTCTCATTATTTACCTCAGGCAACGGTTTATGAAAGTCTGTAACCTTGTGGTGATGTCCTTTGTCACTTGCCATGTCTCACATCCATACAGCAACACCGATTTTATATTTCAGTCAAATAATCTGAGTTTTGTCTTCTTGCGTATATGGGGTAATCTCCATACAATACCTTATTTACTGAATCAAAATAATATGTACAAATAATACGTACGTCTTCTCTGGCATACCCGGGCCAGATAAGTAACAAGGGCACACGATATATACTACACACATAAACAACACTCTTCCCCCCCACCGCTCGGCTTGCCCCCGGGCGTGGGTTAAAATGTTGGCTAATATCTCTCTGGCTAGTGTGGGGCGTGAGTTCTATCACGGCCGGAGGGCGCAACAGGTCTATGACCTAATGCCTGAAGTGGAGAAGAAGAAGAAGACTTAATCAAAATTACTTGTACCGAAAATGGCGTCATGTACATCAGGAAGTGGCGTCATGTACCGAAATCGGAGTGTACATCAGGGATGCAGAAAGTGTATCATTGGTGTCCAGACCATATCTACGGTTGCTGATGATGGATGAGGGATTAGTGTACCAATATTTGAAAGCTTCAACGACGGAAGTGGTGACCGTCAAAGTGACGAACGGATACGTTGGAAAAGAGAGAGAGAGAGAGAGAGAGAGAGAGAGAGAGAGAGAGAGAGAGAGAGAGTAGATGTAGGTAACATCTGTCTGGGTGTCTTTCTGTCTGGGTGTCTGTCTGAGATAAACACTTCAAAAATTAATTGTTTTGTTAGGCCTACGTAAGCCGGTTTTGTACGTCGCGTGGGTAGCTTTAACGATAGCCGTAATCCACTTCAGATAATAGCAGTCTTCACTTGCACATTACCAGCTGCTTGGTGCGTGTTAAATGCTCTTAATAAAAAATCATGTAAATTCCTCGCCGTTGTGTTATAGTATCCCAAGTCACATAGGCGTGTGAAACACTGCGCCCGTATATATATCCCCTGACGCTTGTGTGCACATCCCTCGGGCGTTGTGATTTTTGTTCACATTTGAAATTTAAAAATTTGCGCTCCAGAACAAAATGAACTTTTGTTTAGAAATAACTTAAATCGACACGTTACGATTGATTTAAGCCAGGGAGGCTTCTCAAAGTGTGGGTCGCGACCTCACTTGGTGTCGCGTAACTAGATTTGGGGGTCGTTGCTTGCATTGTAAGACACACTGTAGCCCACGTATTCAAAGTTGCTGACGTGTTCCAGGACAATACCATCTATAACAATCTTTGCCCGTACGGGATCAGTTCCACGAAAAGCCATCACCTTAGCGTTACGTGCGGATATTTGCAATCCAGAGTCTTTGCAGATTCGATTTATTAAATGTATACCTGAGACACATTTCTGCAACCTGTTTTACTCTTGTTACACTATCAGAAACATTACGAAAACCCCGATAAATATAATGACAATTGTAAAGTAGATAATCACACAGTAAACATTACAAACCCAAATACTGCATTTGTTTTTTACTTAAATTTTATAACCATAATGATTAAATGACAAATAATTCAGTCCTGGATTTAGAGTATAGGCTATGCGCGTTTTTATAGATACTTATAGGCGTACTGTATATCTAATACTTTTACATATGTACAGTGTGTTGGCGCAAATAATTCTCACGCGAGAGGAAAGGAAGTTATGTGACGTAGCGTACTATTTTCTAACGTGCAAACGTTATTGTATTTTGCTCAACTTTGTTCTGTAATACTAGGCTACGCTGACGGCTGCTGTTTTGTGGTCACAATAAATAATGTGAAGTGCGGAATTTGTTTTGCAGTATAAAAGTAGTTTAACAAATAATGAATATTTTGACTTGATACTACGTGATCTAAGCACTAAACGTTTTCGTGTTTGGAGTAATGACTGGCACATGTGCAGAACATATATGTAAAGCTGTCGTTAGGCGTGAGAATTCTGTGCGCCACCACTCTGTACATTACTGATAACAGTGTGTACAGACATAGTTTAGAAACTTTTCGAATTTGCAAAGGATGTTCTCTTCTTCTGATAGTTCCCATCCGTTTCAGATGTTGGATATCATCCAGACTGTTTTAACTTTCTGTACTGCTGCCGGAATAAGTCAGTTGTTATTAAGAACTTCACAGTTCATGAAATGCTCAGTATTCTACGGTAAAGCCACATTTCGAAAGATTCCAATTTTTTAGTTGTGGCTTCAGTCAGAGTCCAAGATTCTACACCGTAGAAGAGGACCGAGAATACGTAGCAGTGTAAAAGACAATAAACTGCTCATTGTAGCATACTCTGCTCTTGCCTTTTCAATTTCCTTTTTTTTTTTTGAGAATTGTCCCATTGTTCATTGAGTATAGTACGAAGATATGTAAATCCTTAATGATATGCTTACACGTTCAACTGGCCTTTGGTTTATATTAAGGGTGCAGTTTGTGAATTTGTTCTTAGATACAATCATTAGCTTCGTTTTATTAACATTGATGTCTTAGACCATATCTACGGCTGCTTTCTGTCACTCTATTCATAAGTTGTTGCAGCGTCTCTAAGCTATCTGCGAATATGACGGTATCATCCGCATAACGTATGCTATTTATAAAGGATGTTAACACATTAGTGTCAAAATGTTAAGGTACTGAGTTTGTATTTTGACTCCTCATATTTTTGCCTCCACCGCTCCCATATTTGGGGGGGGGGGGGTAGGGGTCAGTCTCAAAACAGTAAGTATCTGTGGGGCACGTTTTACGGATATCGGTTAGAGCGTTCAAAAGTTATCGTGAGACATCCTAGACAGACAGAGAAATGCCAAACGGTCGAGTTAAAACTGAGAACTCGCTTCGTTCGCTCAATAAGTAGCTTCACCAAATCAGTCGTCCTTTCTCTGTTGAATTCATTGTAGGTTGTAGCTTTTAATTCTCTTCTTATAACAATACTACCTCTCTTTCTGTCCTTCATAGTTACCCTCCCCCCCGTTTCCCACTTCACACGTCTATCCCAGGACTACATCATCTTCACGACACGGCGACATAGATGCTGTCTGTTCTGTCTGCCTTCAAAAATCCTCCGGCTATATTTTCCTCGATCAACCTAGACACCTGTGTCCTATAGGTTTGTACTTCCAGGCTTGTTTGGCCAGTCTGGAATCTGACATTCTTTCTAAGTGTTAATATGGGCATTCTTTCCACGGACTGCATATGGTCTTAAATATCTTCGTTTTCGTCTCTCTTGAGATTTTCTTCTCCTCCCCCTCCTCCTCCTCCTACTCCTCAAGGATTAGGTTATATAAACCAGTTCCGGTACCCATCTCATCCTCGGACGACCCACGTCTCTTCTACCAATGGCTTTATAGTTCAGTGCCGCTTTCGGCAATCGATCCTCTGTCATTCTTTGCAGATGATCCCACCATTGTGTTCTGTAAGTTGCAATAATTTCATTTATGTCCTTTACTTCAAGTTCTGCTCTGATATCTTCATTCCTTATTCTATCTTGCAATGTATAATTTAAAGTATTTCGAAGAAACTGCATTTCAGCACTCTGAATCTTGCCGCTTTCCTTTTTTGTCATGACCCACGCCTCACTTGCATAAATCAACGTGGGTGTTGCAATTGTCTTATAAAATATAATCCTTGTGCTGTGTCTTGTTTTATTTCTAAGATTTCTATGAATCGTACGACAAATATTCCTAAATTTTATTTATCTTCTCTCTTATATCATATTCAGATTCCTAGCTTACTGCACAGCCAAATATTGAAACGGCTCACTTGTTCTAAAATGCTGTTGTTTATAACTATGTTATCTGGATATTTACCTTTAAAGCCATGGTTGTAGCATTTGAAATACTTGTAGCGCCCTCTTATTTATGAAACTCTTTTTTACGACATAGTACTTTTGCATCAGTTTTCCAATCGCCCAAATATTGGAATGCTCTCATTTGTTCCCGCGCGATGTTTACTTTGTCGCTGATTACCGTTACTATGGTTTTACTCGTATTAATTTTCATAGGTTTAACTTTATGTGCGGGGTCATTAGGCGAACCCGTAAGTCAGCAAGTAAAGGAACACGCCTAAAATTCTATAAGGTGATGGCCCTTGCCACACTCCTTTATGGGTCTGAGAATTGGACTTTAACGAAAGGCCAGGCCACTCGCATCTAAGCGGCTGAAATGAGATTTCTCAGGCACGTTGCAGGCTATACTCTCCATGATCATAGAAGAAACAAAGGTATACGGCAGGAAGTGAATATTGTGAGTATACTCGACAGGATCGCCCAGTATCGGCTGAATTGGTGGGAACATCTTTGCCGAATGGATGACTGCCGCATTCCCAAACAACTATGGAACTATAAGCCGAGGGGACGGAGAGGCGTGGAACGTCCGACGAAGCGCTGGAGTGACCAGCTCTAATCTTTGCCTGTTTGAGACCGGAACAAACCATTCTTGGTTTAATCCTTGAAGATGATGATGTTGATTAATTTTCATAACAGTCTGATTTAAAGCTCTTGAATTAGTTTGCTCCGTGTGTAGGCCTACTGTAAAGTGACAAATATTTTTGTGTCCGTGTTAATTTTATATCTTGGGTGTAAAAACAAAATGTCTGCCCTATACAATGTACTATATGCAGTCCAAAATCTATATATATAAAACTCAAAGTCTGAGGATTTCTTTGTACTGAATACAAATCTACACCGATACACCGATTGCCACCTAATTTTGCACAGGTAACCTTTGACACACGGCAAAAAACACTGTCTAACTTGGAATTTGATATTCTGCCCCGTTCACACGATTTAATTATACCCTTTTGTTGACGCGTATAAAGATGTCAACAACACCATGGAAACAAGAATTTATTACCATAGTAACCAGTAAATAAACAAAAGCTATTTAGCGGCATCGGAACTGTACCTTTATCCGTTCCTGCAGTACATTTTCGATGTTTTATATAATATGCGATTGTATCGATATATTACGATGTGGAAAAGAAGAAGTGTACTAATTGTAAATTGTGCTATTTTTTAATGCAAAGCGAAAATACATATTGTTTGCACTAGTGAGGTTAGGTGACAGCTGTTTTTTGTTTTTAGTTTACTGCTGAAATAAATAAAAGCCATAACGTTTAGTGTGACATACAATGCTTATAACACCGTAACACTTAAAATAAAGAACCTAACGATTTTAAGTTAACGGGTACTTTAAAAATATCTCCAAAGGCTTTATAAACGGGTATACACGCCGATACCAATCTGAAAGCTTTACCTTGACGACAGCTGGCAAGGACAACACTAATAGTCTAGTTAAAAATATCGTGCCGTTACTCTATAGGTGACTATTTGCATTACTTTATACCAGATCATATTTTAATAGTTTGCGCTCATTTATAACAAATCTTTGGTATACTTAAATTAATACATTTTCTGAGAAGCAGTTGAATACTAAAGCTGTAAATTTATAATGTAATTGTAAATTTATTCAAACAGGCATCGAATAAGTACGCGAGCGTAAGCATTTTTTCATCCAGGGGGGACTTTTTTTCCAAAGCGATGGTCTATACTTTTTTTTGCTTAACCATTTTCTGAATGTCCAAGTAAAATTTTAAGGTCACAATCCGAGAAAGTGTTGAGGAAAAGTTTCGAGATATCAAGGATCTAAGCAGAGCGTAGCGGAGCATTAACAGACAAGACGGGAGCTGTGTTGTGCTTATATATGCATGGTGGGGTGGGGTGTGTAAGCTTGTATGTTATAATATTAAAAACATACACACATTGTTTTCTTATACGCATATTTCGTTGAATCAGTATCGTTTAAAATTGTAAAACAACATTTATAATTTATAAACAATGTTGACTATACTGAACAATTATGAGTCAACGAAATATGCGTTGAAATAAGAAAAGAAAATAAATACGAAAAAATTCGTATAGTTTTTTCGTTGTTTAATATTTCAAAGATGCAAATACTCCGATATGAAGACAAGAGAGAGAGAGAGAGAGAGAGAGAGAGAGAGAGAGAGAGAGAGAGAGAGAGAGAGAGAGAGAGAGAGAGAGAGAGAGAGAGAGAGAGAGAGAGTACGCAATACACTTCGAGGCGTAGCCGTACACTGAAGTAGAAAAAATCCACTCATTTGCAAGTCGTTGGCAGCGGATGTTTTCAGTTCCAACTGCATACAACCCGTCCTTCCTTACCCCGCCTGTCGGAACTGTTCAAGGTCAAGCTTTCAAATTGGTACCGGCTTGAATACTTAAAATCTCCAAAGGCTGTTGCACCAATACAATAATTTAGTACAAGTGTTGAAAACAGCTTTGAAGAGAATTTGATTAATACACAACTGTTATACGAGCTGACAGAACGCCATAATAGACACAGACAATAAAAATTATATTAAAATACTTAACGAAAGTCAAATATTCATGTGCGAAGCCGTGGGTAACTGCTAGTTATTACATAATCCGAGAAATCGCACTTGCCGGGCGGCGGGTGATACGATGATCTTACCGTTACATAATGATTCGATAATGACGCTGTGCGAGATTAACGCGACAGACAGCAGAACGTTATCAGTAGAGCTAGGATTCGTATGTAAATACATATTCTTTCCCTTTGCTTATACATAACTAAAAATTATAAATGTCCGTGAATTAGAACCTTAGCTATCATATAATGACATTTTGTTGTTACATATTTTACACATTTGATCATAATGACATTTTTTACATATTTTTACTTTTTTTAAACATATTTTTACTTTTTTTTATGTAAAATTACATATTGTCTCTTCATCAACTTCCTCAGCTTATCCCGCTTGCGCAGGGTCGCTGTTTGCACGCACTAAAGCGTGTAAGAGTTGTGGCCGGAGATTTAAGGTCGGATGCCCTTCCTGACACCGCGGATTTTTCAACTGAAAATCTCGCACCGACACACTGGGATTCGAACCACGGTCGCCGGCGTGAGAGGCGAGCAGCGAAGCCGCTACACCATCCCGCTCCCCTAATATTCTGTCTCTTACTATAAAAAAAAGTATTTTTCGCAAGTGAAATATACGGTAATTTAAAACAGTCCGTATGACAATATTTGTTCACTAGAAACTCAGGTACCTGAAACGGATTTTCCAAGCTATTTATAAGCTGCTGAGAAAGGGACAGGGAAGAATTCCAAGAAAGATATTAGTGGAGAAAAGAACAGTTCGTTGCCGATTGTGTTTTGCTTATTCACTCCGTTTTCAGAAACGATAAGCAACAGTTGTTTTGGACAAATAGCTCCGTTTCTAGGAAAACGGTCCGTTTTGCTTACAAACAGAGTGCGTGGTGGGGTGGGTACTATTAAATGGAGAGGCTAAGTGGAAGGGGCAGAGTAAAGAGTAAACTGTTTGTGTGCGTGAGAAAGAACAGTTCGTACGTTTAGTATCGCTTTGGCAACCACAGTGTTTAATTGAATTCCACCTGTGATGCCTCCTGTAGCGTCAAAATTATCATCGAAGTTAAAGTCATGGGTTACAATAGATGATTCGTTCACTACTGATGGAGCTGTGGTTCTCTGCCAGGCTTGTAATAAGAAGATTACATGCTCAATGAAATCACAACTTGAACAACATGTGCGCAGTGCCCTGCATACTAGGAATAAAGCACTACAAACATCTAAAAAGCAAGTCCTTCTATCTCAAATGCAACAGTCTTCAAGTGCAAGGAATGAATTCTTCTATGACATGTGTACTGCTATGGTTGCCGCAAATATCCCGTGGTACAAACTCCAGGTACCTAAATATCGCGCATTTTTAGAGAAGTATTGCGGGAGGCAGATACCTAACGATTCTACGCTCCGAAAAAACTACCTGCATTTGTGTTACGAGGAAGCGCTGGCATACGTGCGACGTCATATAGGCAGCAACAAATCCCTGGTCTTGAGAGGTTAAGTACCTCGGGCTCCACCTCGATCGACGTCTCACCTGGCGGACACACTCCAAGCAAGTAGCCCGCAAGACCGCCCATCGACTATATAAACTCCGTCCCCTGCTGTGCAGCAATTCTATGACCCGCCGTCTAGGGAAGCTTATCGTCTCCACCTATGTGGTGCCGATGGTTACCTACATGATTCCCATATGGGACTACTTGGCTAAGACCCATAAGCGAAAGCTTAGTAATGTTAAATACTCTTGAATTGTTTTTCTAATATATGAAGTCGGTGATATTAAACCGTACAATATCGTACCGTTACCACCACCGTTACCGTAGCGGTAAGGTGTGTGGTTAAAATTATCTTTAATTTATATTCCACTGGGATTTTTTGAACCCTGGTGCCCTAAAATTTTGAAAATTCCAAAACGGAATACTATATTCGTATTGTGATTGAAATTCTGTTTAATTTGATACCCCACATGGTCAATGCAATTTTTTCAAAATGGTTTTGAAACCTATTTTTTATTTTTGAAAACCTGCCACCTATTGTTTTTTTTTTTTGGTGGGGATCAGTCTCAAAAACAGTAGGGTTCTGTAGATTGTACGTTTGGGCACGTATCCCAGGTTTTCTGAAAATCGGTTGATGCGTTTAAAAGTTATCGTGAGACATACCCCAAATAGAAAGATAGTCAGACGGTCGAGTCAAAACTGAGAACCCGCGTCGCCCGTTCAATAAACAGGCAAAAAATACACATTACATTAAAAAATATTTTTTCATAAGAAAGATGTCCGGCTTGTCGGCCAGCCACTTTGGTTTACTGTATATTACCGTTACAACGATACTGTGTTACGAATATCAAACGTTGTCCGGCACTGATAACTAGGGCTAGGATTTTGATGTAATATCAACATGCAAAATATGTACATATTTATGTAATAATATTAGGTGAAATATGTAATATTACATAAAAAAATGTTGAAATATGTAAGATTAATTTAATTTAATTTTTATATAAATGATATATTAAACATTATATTACTTGAAGATTCCTCATTTTATTAATTATATTTTTGCAAAATAAAGTGTGGTACAATAATTAAGCATGTCCATATTATAGCAAACTTAAATAAATTCCATTATTATGTATGAAAAAATGCGAAAATTTAATAGTAGTTTCACAATTATTATAATTTTCATATTCACTGTTTAAACTATCTGTCCACTAAATATTACTTTGCAGAACTCAATCTACTTACTTCACTCCGAATTGCAATGAACTATCAGATACATCTCCAAGTTTTCCATTGTCATGGAATGCCGCCGGCCAGAGAGGATGTTTTTGTATACAGAAAATGACCTCTCCACGTCACAGGAAGTTGCTGGTGCAAATTTAAGTAGATTAAATTTTTCAGGAGAGATATCGTCTGGAGGATTCTCTTCTTCGCCGCTGAGGATCTTGCACACTGCAGTCATTGTCGAGAAGCCAGGGTTTCTCTCCATAACAGACTCAAATTTCTTCATTACTTCTATTCCAACAGTCCCTTCAACAGCACTTAACTTGGATTTCACATCTTCCACAATGTCCAATGATTTCTTCAAAGGCATGCCACGAGTTTCTAATTTTAAAATACTGTCAGCAATGAATCCAAAATTGCTTTGGGTATAAGCTAATTGGCACTCTACTTCAGAATCACTGAAGGCACTTTGGGCGTCTCTCACAGAAACTGCTGATTTACCTGGAAACGAATCTATCACAGACTTCACGTCTTTAAAATGTTCACTATAAAAGCAGGCAGCTTCGATCCACGTACCCCACCTAGTCAGGACAGGTTCAGGGGGCAATTTCACATTTGGCAATTGTTCTCTGTAGTGGAACACACGTTGGGGGGCTTTAACGAATACTTTCTTGGTGTTTGAAATAATGCTGTTCACTTGTGGATATTTACTTCGCATTTCTTCGGCGACACGTTGCAGTCCATGGGCGAGACAGGTGAAATGAATCATATTTTGATAGAACACACGTAAAGCAGGTCCCGCCTTTAGCATGTACGCTGCAGCATCAGAGTAAAGAACAAGAACTTTATCTTCTTGAACGCCTTCAGGCCACAACACTTTAAGTCCATCATTCACAAAACGAGCAACTGTTGCATGATTTGTGTGTTCCAACACTTTCGAAGAAATCAGAAAAGGTGTAGGGGATTCTTCTCCATCCAGCTTACCATCACAAGGTTGGCAACATAGCGCCCTTTCACATCCGTAGTTTCATCGACAGCGATCCATATATAGTTGCTGCCTATATGACGCACGTATGCCAGCGCTTCCTCGTAACACAAATCAGGTAGTTTTTTCGGAGCGTAGAATCGTTAGGTATCTGCCTCCCGCAATACTTCTCTAAAAATGCGCGATATTTAGGTACCTGGAGTTTGTACCACGGGATATTTGCGGCAACCATAGCAGTACACATGTCATAGAAGAATTCATTCCTTGCACTTGAAGACTGTTGCATTTGAGATAGAAGGACTTGCTTTTTAGATGTTTGTAGTGCTTTATTCCTAGTATGCAGGGCACTGCGCACATGTTGTTCAAGTTGTGATTTCATTGAGCATGTAATCTTCTTATTACAAGCCTGGCAGAGAACCACAGCTCCATCAGTAGTGAACGAATCATCTATTGTAACCCATGACTTTAACTTCGATGATAATTTTGACGCTACAGGAGGCATCACAGGTGGAATTCAATTAAACACTGTGGTTGCCAAAGCGATACTAAACGTACGAACTGTTCTTTCTCACGCACACAAACAGTTTACTCTTTACTCTGCCCCTTCCACTTAGCCTCTCCATTTAATAGTACCCACCCCACCACGCACTCTGTTTGTAAGCAAAACGGACTGTTTTCCTAGAAACGGAGCTATTTGTCCAAAACAACTGTTGCTTATCGTTTCTGAAAACGGAGTGAATAAGCAAAACACAATCGGCAACGAACTGTTCTTTTCTCCACTAATATCTTTCTTGGAATTCTTCCCTGTCCCTTTCTCAGCAGCTTATAAATAGCTTGGAAAATCCGTTTCAGGTACCTGAGTTTCTAGTGAACAAATATTGTCATACGGACTGTTTTAAATTACCGTATATTTCACTTGCGAAAAATACTTTTTTTTATAGTAAGAGACAGAATATTAGGGGAGCGGGATGGTGTAGCGGCTTCGCTGCTCGCCTCTCACGCCGGCGACCGTGGTTCGAATCCCAGTGTGTCGGTGCGAGATTTTCAGTTGAAAAATCCGCGGTGTCAGGAAGGGCATCCGACCTTAAATCTCCGGCCACAACTCTTACACGCTTTAGTGCGTGCAAACAGCGACCCTGCGCAAGCGGGATAAGCTGAGGAAGTTGATGAAGAGACAATATGTAATTTTACATAAAAAAAAGTAAAAATATGTTTAAAAAAAGTAAAAATATGTAAAAAATGTCATTATGATCAAATATGTAAAATATGTAACAACAAAATGTCATTATATGATAGCTAAGGTTCTAATTCACGGACATTTATCATTTTTAGTTATGTATAAGCAAAGGGAAAGAATATGTATTTACATACGAATCCTAGCTCTACTGATAACGTTCTGCTGTCTGTCGCGTTAATCTCGCACAGCGTCATTATCGAATCATTATGTAACGGTAAGATCATCGTATCACCCGCCGCCCGGCAAGTGCGATTTCTCGGATTATGTAATAACTAGCAGTTACCCACGGCTTCGCACATGAATATTTGACTTTCGTTAAGTATTTTAATATAATTTTTATTGTCTGTGTCTATTATGGCGTTCTGTCAGCTCGTATAACAGTTGTGTATTAATCAAATTCTCTTCAAAGCTGTTTTCAACACTTGTACTAAATTATTGTATTGGTGCAACAGCCTTTGGAGATTTTAAGTATTCAAGCCGGTACCAATTTGAAAGCTTGACCTTGAACAGTTCCCGACAGGCGGGGTAAGGAAGGACGGGTTGTATGCAGTTGGAACTGAAAACATCCGCTGCCAACGACTTGCAAATGAGTGGATTTTTTTTACTTCAGTGTACGGCTACGCCTCGAAGTGTTGTGACGGAAACGGTATGCGAACATCTGCTCTCCGGTACCAGCGGTGGACACAGCGAGCCAATCCGGCATCAGCAGCCGGCGAGACGTGACCAACTACGTGTTCGGAGCTAGCCAATAAGCGATCCCGGTTAGTTAATAAAACCCGGGCCGGCAGAAAAGTTTGGCTAACTCTTCATCGCCACGCCATCGGACGCACTTCATCTCCTCTCCTCTCTCGGTCGCCATTCTTGCGTCTTCGCACTCCCGTTCCGCGCCAGCGATGGATTTCGCTAGGCCGGCAATCGACTATACAACCGGTGCCGGAAGAAGAGGAGGACTGCAGTACGCCACGATCAGCGGGCGCAGCCGCCGAACATCTCAGCGCGGCACTACCAACATCACCACTCGGTCCTTTTTAGGGCCACCAATATAACTAGAGTGTACGATTGGCGCCATTTGTCATGCGGCAAACCTTTTTGTCCGGTGACAAGTGGCGCTCAACGTGGGGCGACGATCATCTTGCGGATGCAAGATCCAGCCACGCCAGAGAGCTACCAGCCGGCACACCAATCAACATGGCGCCCAAGAGACACCTCCACAACATCTGGAGAAGAGCAGTAGGCTGGCTACCGGAGCATTCAAGACCCGGTGGAGTTGTGACGGAAACGGTATGCGAACATCTGCTCTCCGGTACCAGCGGTGGACACAGCGAGCCAATCCGGCATCAGCAGCCGGCGAGACGTGACCAACTACGTGTTCGGAGCTAGCCAATCAGCGATCCCGGTTAGTTAGTAAACCCGGGCCGGCAGAAAAATCGCCAAAACAGACGACTGCGATCTTCCTAGACGTAGAGAAAGCCTTTGACCGCGTGTTTCACGAGGGTGTCCTTTACAAACTCACGGAAGTCCTTCTCCCAGACTGCTACGTTCACTTGATCGGCAGCTTTCTGCGAGACCGTAGCTTCCGAGTGAGAGTAGACCACGCTCTCTCTTCGGAGAGGCGTATTACCGCTGGCGTCCCTCAGGGAAGTGTCCTTGGGCCTCTCCTGTTCTCGTTGTTTGTCAACGACACGCCCCGAGTTCCTGGAGTGAAATTATCGCTGTTCGCGGACGACACTGCGGCTTTTGCCTCAGAGCCGAACGCGAGTTATGCGGCAGTTAAGCTCCAGCGCCAACTCGACGCGTATGTCGGGTGGACCGATGACTGGAGAGTTGCCGTTAACGCTTCCAAGAGCGCCGCGGTAATATTCTCGCGAAAACGTAAGCGGCCTCGGCCGCTTAAAGTAGGCCCCGTCGAGGTGCCCTGGACCAATAGCGTCAAGTACCTCGGGCTCCACGTGGATTCCCGACTCACCTGGCGAACCCATGTACAGTACATCCGACAACGCGCTTCGGCGCAACTCAGTAGACTCTGGCCCGTGCTTTCTAATCCGGCAATGACCCCCCGGCTAGGTAAGCTCATAGTCAACACGTACGTGTTGCCCGTGATTACCTACGCCTGTCCTGTTTGGGGATACCTGGCTCGTGGTCATAGAATTACGCTCCAGCGCGTACTCGACCGGGGACTGAAGCTCGCGTGCAAAGTCCCCCGGAGGTACTCTTCTCGTCTTTTGAGGAGAGGACTCGGTGTCCGCTCTCTTGATGACACCGTGAGACGCCTGGCGCGACGATTCTATGTTCGTTCCGACAGAGTAACCCACAATTCCCTCATTGCCGGACTTGGTAAATACACCCCGCGACCAGGTGAGTCCTGGAAGCGACCTCGTTTGCTAGTCCCGGTGGTATAATCCACCAATCGCAGGTCGTTTCAGACCCCTCCATAATTAGGTAAAAACATATATAATGAACTCAAACAGACCCAGTGGCAGGAATCCTCAAGGTAGGGAATTTCCAAGCCATTTACCAGGTAGACTCTCTCTTTTACCTCCGGGTAAAAGTTTCAGCTTTCGAGTCCCGACCCGGACCCAAGCAGTGCTACAACTGCCAGCGGTACGGGCACAGCAGTATCTATTGTCACTACCCGACACGCTGCATTCGTTGTGGTGAAGGTCATCACAAGGGCGATTGTCCTCGTGAACGTACCGCCACTGCCACGTGTGCAAACTGTCGTGAACCACACCCGGCAAGCTCTCGCCAGTGCAAACACTATCATGACGCCCTAAAGCGTATCACCAAGGCCCAAAAGCCTATCCCACCTGCCCCCAAGAAACCCTCAGCCCCTGCATCTGCCGCCCCGGCGGCCCCAGTTCCGGCTACCTCGTCTGCGCCTGCAGCCGCTGTAGTCCCCACGACCTGCCCAGCGCCTGCCGGAGCGCTCAGTTACGCGGCAGCCGCCGCCTCCGATGCATCTTTCCCTCCTTTGGCCTCGTCGCGAAAGCAACCCGCGCCAAAGAAGAAAAAGTCATCGACCACCATCCTCACGCAGCACAAGCCCGCTGCAACTAGGTCAGCATCTGCCCCAGCTCCCAAAGAGCCTCGGCAGCCTACAACTACACCTCGGCCCGATAATGGTATCATGTATCGAGTGCCCCCGCCCACGCCGCAGGCGCCATCGACGGAGGAAGGGTCCTCGGACCTGACCTTTGCCGATCGCTTGCGTGTCTGGGTTGAGACCCTCATCCCTCAAATCTTGGCTGCCAAGGACGTCCAGTCTCTGCTAGTCACCATTCTTACCTCACTCATGACTCTCCTGCCTCTCAATGTCTAGGCCTCTTCGGCTGGTGGCATGGAACGCGTGTGGCGTTCCGTCTCGCCGAGCCGAATTGGCTAACTTTGCCACTGAATATGACCTAGATGTCATCCTACTCTCCGAAACTTTCCTTACCCCTGCTGCTTCCTTTCAGCTTCCGGCGTACACTACATATCGCACGGATAGGCCCCGGTTACAACCCCCCGCTCGTCCCAGCGGGGGTACTGCTATTCTCGTCCACAGGCGCATTGCCCATTGTCTCTTACCCCCTCCAGATACTAGGTATTTGGAGACGACGGCGGTGGCCCTCTGGATCGGGGATCGGGAGGTTCGCCTAATTTCGGCGTACCTTCCTCCCGGGCCCGGAGGGCCTCCGCCGCCTGAGGAGTGGGACGCCCTCCTCGAGCACGAACTACCTACTATGGCTGCCGGAGACTTCAACTCCAAGCATCCCTCTTGGAACAGCCGTGTCACGAACCCGCGTGGCCGCTCGCTCTACAGCTACGTTCAGCGTCATCTGCAGGTCTCAGTTATTGGTCCTGACTCACCGACCCACGTGCCCACTAGGGGCCTTCCGGATGTCCTTGACATTGTCATTGTCAAGGACCTGGCCACTCCTATCACTGTAAGTGCTGTATCGGACCTCTCGTCCGACCACGACCCGGTACTTATCACTGTTCGTCCCCTGTTGAACACACCTCTCCAACCCCCCTCTCGTCCACGGAGAGTCAACTGGCGCTCCTATCATGACGAACTCCAACGAACAGTGCCATCTGACCCCCCGGCCCCCATCGCCTCTACGGCTGATGCGGACCGTATGGCCGACTATCTTCAAGAAGTCGTTACGTCCGCTATGGACACACATACCTATCTTGTCCCGGAGACAAATCGCCGGTCTCAACTACCTGAAGAGGTGCTCCTCGCCATCCAAACTCGGCGCCAACTCCGCCGGAGATGGCAACAAACCCGGGAGCCTGCTATCAAACGCAGGCTAAACGCCCAATCTGACCTTGTCAAGCAGCTTCTGCTTGATGCCACTGCACATCGTTGGGACTCGTACCTCGAGTCTCTTGAAGTCCGGCCCGAGTCTGTCTGGCAGGCTGTGAGTCGACTTAATGGCGACAAAAGGACCCGCCATCCCCTCAGATCACCGGACGGCATTGTGTACTCCGCGGCCGGCAAAGCTGAAGTCTTTGCCGCAACCATGGAGGAGCAATTCACCGTCCACGGAGGCGTCTGCGACCCCGTCCACTCGGCCGAGGTCGCTGACTTCCTATCTGGATATTTTTCCCGCCCTCCAGCTGACATCCCTGACCCGTTCGACCGGGCCGATGTTGTCTCGGCTATTGGTCGACTTCGCCCTAAGAGGGCGCCCGGCGATGATCGTATCGGAGCGGCGGCGCTACAACACGCTCCCCCTAGCCTCATCAACTTGGTCCACGAGCTGTTCAATGGATGTCTCCGGCTTCATTACTTCCCCAGCCTGTGGAAGCGTGCGAAAATCATCATGATCCCCAAGCCTCGCAAGCTGCGTATTGACCCCTCAAACCATCGACCCATCTCACTGTTGCCAGTCATATCGAAGGTACTCGAGCGCCTCCTGCACGGTCGGTACGCGCCTCTGCTGGATGGTTTCATTCGGCAGGAGCAGTTCGGCTTTCGCAGGGAGCACTCGACGACCCTTCAACTCGTCCGGGTTTTCTCATAAATTAACTTCCCGCTGCCAGTCCCTCTCCCTTGAAGGGAGCCCAATCGAGTGGAAACGGACTGTAAAGTACTTGGGCGTCACTCTTGACCGACGCCTAAGCTTTGCACCTCATGTCTCTCTGAGTCTCCAGCGCGCCAGAGGCGTCAGAGCCAAACTATTTCCCTTTCTCTCTCATCGGGGTTCAGTGCCTGTGCGCACTAAACTCACCATCTACTTGCTCTTTCTTAGGGCAATCCTGACTTACGCAGCCCCCGCCTTTTGGGTACTACTCAGCCCATCCGTTGTCGCCCGTTTGGAAGCTTTCCAATCCCGAACCCTCCGCTACATCTCCAACTCTCCCTGGTTTGTCAGAAATGATGCCATCAGGCGAGGGTTGAAGGTTCCTTCACTTACCGAATTCGTTCGGTCCCTAGCCCTCAACCTATTCTCCCGAGCCTATGTCTCGACCCATCCCCACATCCGTCGACTAAGCACAGATGTCGGCCCACCACCTAGACGACACAAACGCCCCCGAGCTTTGCTCGACGACCCCCCATAAGCAGTTACAGAACATCTGCCCAATCCCCCCGACCTTGAGTATTTTCCCGCTCCTCCTTCCTTCTTTCTCTTGTCCGTGCTGGCGCTCGGCGACAGACTAGAGGGGGGTCTGCGCTCGCCCTAGGTGTGCCTAGTGCCACCTCTGGTGGACGCTGCCTCCTCCTACGCTCTCTCCCGTGCGCCGACATTGCCGCTTGGCAGCCCTCGGAGACTTTTCCTGAGCGGCTAGGGGCGCCCTACCCGTTGTGGGAGGGTAATTCCTGCTTCTCAAGCGAAAGGTCTTCGAGGTCTCCCCCATTCAGCCGTCACGGGTCTCTTCGAGGTCCCAGGGTCCAAGAAAAATCAAACATCCTGTCCCTCCAAAATAAAATTGATGGAGGTTCCATTCCTTCGAAAGCGCGAGATCGCTAGCCAAGGTAACAGCAAGGCAACATGCAGTCATCGGGTATCACCCGGACACTGCTCGAGTCTCTTGAAGTCCGGCCCGAGTCTGTCTGGCAGGCTGCGAGTCGACTTAATGGCGACAAAAGGACCCGCCATCCCCTCAGATCACCGGACGGCATTGTGTACTCCGCGGCCGGCAAAGCTGAAGTCTTTGCCGCAACCATGGAGGAGCAATTCACCGTCCACGGAGGCGTCTGCGACCCCGTCCACTCGGCCGAGGTCGCAGACTTCCTATCTGGATATTTTTCCCGCCCTCCAGCTGACATCCCTGACCCGTTCGACCGGGCCGATGTTGTCTCGGCTATTGGTCGACTTCGCCCTAAGAGGGCGCCCGGCGATGATCGTATCGGAGCGGCGGCGCTACAACACGCTCCCCCTAGCCTCATCAACTTGGTCCACGAGCTGTTCAATGGATGTCTCCGGCTTCATTACTTCCCCAGCCTGTGGAAGCGTGCGAAAATCATCATGATCCCCAAGCCTCGCAAGCTGCGTATTGACCCCTCAAACCATCGACCCATCTCACTGTTGCCAGTCATATCGAAGGTACTCGAGCGCCTCCTGCACGGTCGGTACGCGCCTCTGCTGGATGGTTTCATTCGGCAGGAGCAGTTCGGCTTTCGCAGAGAGCACTCGACGACCCTTCAACTCGTCCGGGTTGTTACCCATTTGACGGACGCCTACAACAAGCATCTGTCCTCCGTCGCTGTATTGCTCGACGTGAGTAAGGCCTTCGATCGAGTCTGGCACGAAGGCCTTCTCTACAAACTGGCCCACTCCCCACTCCCTGCCTCATTCGTTCATTTTCTCCGATCGTACTTGTGCGATCGTATCTTTAGGGTATGCGTCGAAGGGTCGTACTCATCCGTCCGACCAGTCGCCGCAGGCGTACCTCAGGGATCTGTCCTTGGCCCCGTTCTGTACCTCGTGTACACGAACGATCTGCCTGTTCAGCCTGGAGTCACTCTCTCGCTCTATGCGGATGACGCTATGTACCACGCCAGCTCAGCGAGTCTTGATTTCGCAGCTGGCCTGGTGCAGCGTCAGCTCGCCGTACTTCCGGACTGGCTAAGGAAGTGGAGGATGGCGGTCAATGCGGAGAAATCCGAGGCGATCGCCTTTTCTCGTAAATTAACTTCCCGCTGCCAGTCCCTCTCCCTTGAAGGGAGCCCAATCGAGTGGAAACGGACTGTAAAGTACTTGGGCGTCACTCTTGACCGACGCCTAAGCTTTGCACCTCATGTCTCTCTGAGTCTCCAGCGCGCCAGAGGCGTCAGAGCCAAACTATTTCCCTTTCTCTCTCATCGGGGTTCAGTGCCTGTGCGCACTAAACTCACCATCTACTTGCTCTTTCTTAGGGCAATCCTGACTTACGCAGCCCCCGCCTTTTGGGTACTACTCAGCCCATCCGTTGTCGCCCGTTTGGAAGCTTTCCAATCCCGAACCCTCCGCTACATCTCCAACTCTCCCTGGTTTGTCAGAAATGATGCCATCAGGCGAGGGTTGAAGGTTCCTTCACTTACCGAATTCGTTCGGTCCCTAGCCCTCAAACTATTCTCCCGAGCCTATGTCTCGACCCATCCTCACATCCGTCGACTAAGCACAGATGTCGGCCCACCACCTAGACGCCACAAACGTCCCCGAGCGTTGCTCGACGACCCCCCATAAGCACTTACAGAACATCTGCCCCATCCCCCCGACCTTGAGAATTTTCACGCTCCTCCTCCTTCCTTCTTTCTCATGTCCGTGCTGGCGCTCGGCGACAGACTAGAGGGGGGTCTGCGCTCGCCCTAGGTGTGCCTAGTGCCACCTCTGGTGGACGCTGCCTCCTCCTACGCTCTCTCCCGTGCGCCGACATTGCCGCCTGGCAGCCCTCGGCGACTTTTCCTGAGCGGCTAGGGGCGCCCTACCCGTTGTGGGAGGGTTTTTCCTGCTTCTCACGCGAAAGGTCTTCGAGGTCTCCCCCATTCTGCCGTCACGGGTCTCTTCGAGGTCCCAGGGTCCAAGTAAAATCACAACATCCTGTCCCTCCAAAATAAAATTGATGGAGGTCCCATTCCTTTCAAAGCGCGAGATCGCTAGCCAAGGTAACAGCAAGGCAACATGCAGTCATCGGGTATCACCCGGACACTGCGACCACCGGAGCACGACTAGCTGCTGCTCCGTACACCACTGGACCACTGGACCACTGGACCCGGACACTGCAAGTCGGTGAAGTATTTGGGCGTTCGGCTAGACCAGCGCCTTAGCTTCAACGGCCACGTGACTGCTACCCTCAACAAAGCTCGAGGCGTCCGAGCCAAAATATTTCCCATGCTCTCGTGCCGCAACCGCCTGGCTTTGCGCACTAAAGTTACGATCTATCTTTTGTTTCTCCGGTCAGTATTGACCTATGCTGCTCCCGCATGGTGGTCGCTTGTGTCGACCACTAACAAGTGTAGGCTGGAAGCTTTCCAGGCCCGTACCCTCCGATCCTTGTCGGGGTCTCCATGGTTTGTGAGAAATAATGTCATTCGTGGAGGCCTTCGAGTTCCTACCCTTGCCGATTTTGTCCGGTCGCTTGCCGAAACTCTCTTTGCTTCTGCAGCGACCTCGTCCTTTCCATACCTCCGTTCCATCAGCACGTCTGAACCACCTCCCGCTATACGTGTCAAGCGCCCTCGGGCGATCTTAGATGACCCCCCGTAATTCTAATAAGCTGTGACTTAGGTTCCCGAGCAACTCTATCTCCTTGTTACCTTCCTATACTGTCAGATACCTTCCCCAAGTATGTTGGTTTGCAAACTGCTTGGCGCTGTTACCGATGCCACAGACACGGCGGTTCCCTGCCTCGCGGGGAACGACCGGCGCTACAAGGCGCCTGCATGCCGGGCCGAGCGCGTGCGGCATCTGCCGTTCGCCCCGCGCCCGGCGGCAGTGTTACCATGACCCGGTACCTATATAATACAAAATTGAAAAATTTCCGCCGCCTTCTCAGTTAACTGGTTGGCGTGTCCCTCCCGAAAAAATTTAGGAAACCTTCTTTTGAAAGTCCAGCACTGTTTTCTTCTGACAGCCATCGGGCACGTCCCGGAAGCTGTAATAAGCCACGGGTGCAAAGACGCCCCACTATGCAATGCAATGCCGGACACTGCGACCACCGGAGCACGACTAGCTGCTGCTCCGTACACCACTGGACCAGTGGCAGGAGTCCTTTCTGAGACTCGGGACACTGCACTACTCGCGACCCCCAGTTGTGTGAAAAATCGCCACGCCATCGGACGCACTTCATCTCCTCTCCTCTCTCGGACGACATCGGCGCGGGGTCAGCCGGAAGGAACAGCCGAAGAATAGAACCGTCGCCGTTCTTGCGTCTTCGCACTCCCGTTCCGCGCCAGCGATGGATTTCGCTAGGCCGGCAATCAACTATACAACCGGTGCCGGAAGAAGAGGAGGACTGCAGTACGCCACGAACAGCGGGCGCAGCCGCCGAACATCTCAGCGCGGCACTACCAACATCACCACTCGGTCCTTTTTAGGGCCACCAATATAACTAGAGTGTACGATTGGCGCCATTTGTCATGCGGCAAACCTTTTTGTCCGGTGACAGTGTATTGCGTACTCTCTCTCTCTCTCTCTCTCTCTCTTGTCTTCATATCGGAGTATCTGCATCTTTGAAATATTAAACAACGAAAAAACTATACGAATTTTTTCGTATTTATTTTCTTTTCTTATTTCAACGCATATTTCGTTGACTCATAATTGTTCAGTATAGTCAACATTGTTTATAAATTATAAATTTTGTTTTACGATTTTAAACGATACTGATTCAACGAAATATGCGTATAAGAAAACAATGTGTGTATGTTTTTAATATTATAACATACAAGCTTACACACCCCACCCCACCATGCATATATAAGCACAACACAGCTCCCGTCTTGTCTGTTAATGCTCCGCTACGCTCTGCTTAGATCCTTGATATCTCGAAACTTTTCCTCAACACTTTCTCGGATTGTGACCTTAAAATTTTACTTGGACATTCAGAAAATGGTTAAGCAAAAAAAAGTATAGACCATCGCTTTGGAAAAAAAGTCCCCCCTGGATGAAAAAATGCTTACGCTCGCGTACTTATTCGATGCCTGTTTGAATAAATTTACAATTACATTATAAATTTACAGCTTTAGTATTCAACTGCTTCTCAGAAAATGTATTAATTTAAGTATACCAAAGATTTGTTATAAATGAGCGCAAACTATTAAAATATGATATGGTATAAAGTAATGCAAATAGTCACCTATAGAGTAACGGCACGATATTTTTAACTAGACTATTAGTGTTGTCCTTGCCAGCTGTCGTCAAGGTAAAGCTTTCAGATTGGTACCGGCGTGTATACCCGTTTATAAAGCCTTTGGAGATATTTTTAAAGTACCCGTTAACTTAAAATCGTTAGGTTCTTTATTTTAAGTGTTACGGTGTTACAAGCATTGTATGTCACACTAAACGTTATGGCTTTTATTTATTTCAGCAGTAAACTAAAAACCAAAAACAGTTGTCACCTAACCTCACTAGTGCAAACAATATGTATTTTCGCTTTGCATTAAAAAATAGCACAATTTACAATTAGTACACTTCTTCTTTTCCACATCGTAATATATCGATACAATCGCATATTATATAAAACATCGAAAATGTACTGCAGGAACGGATAAAGGTACAGTTCCGATGCCGCTAAATAGCTTTTGTTTATTTACTGGTTACTATGGTAATTAATTCTTGTTTCCATGGTGTTGTTGACATCTTTATACGCGTCAACAAAAGGGTATAATTAAATCGTGTGAACGGGGCAGAATATCAAATTCCAAGTTAGACAATGTTTTTTGCCGTGTGTCAAAGGTTACCTGTGCAAAATTAGGTGGCAATCGGTGTATCGGTGTAGATTTGTATTCAGTACAAAGAAATCCTCAGACTTTGAGTTTTATATATATAGATTTTGGACTGTATATAGTACATTGTATAGGGCAGACATTTTGTTTTTACACCCAAGATATAAAATTAACACGGACACAAAAATAATTTTCTTCTTTTTCTTTTCCCATCCTGGAGTAGGTGTGGACACCTGTTCAGGTTTCAGAACCCTTATGTACATTGTGAATTTAAATTATTCGCGTACAAATATATTTAAAATCGAATTTACAAGTATTTTGAGTTGAATTAAAAATCAGACCATCTTTTTATGAGGCCCATCCTATATTGCGATTACTGTGTGGGACATAAAAATGTGCGGCATTTGGTGCAGAGTCCTTTTCCATGTTCCCTCCATCTAGTTACACCGGTTGTTTGTAAATTAAGAAACATTCAGTAAAACATATTATGATTACCGTAGTCGCATATCTTCTTTTCTCAATTTTACGTTGATTTTCCTTTACTCAGTGCAGATCGGTTCTTGTTTTCCTGTCCAGTCTACTCAAAATACGGTTGCCTTTCTGTATCGACCGTGTAACTTTCTATTTTAGATTTATTTGTGATTCTCGGTAATTTCAGTATTATTACTTAGGGAGGAGCGACCGTGGCGTAGTGGCTAGCGTGTGGCGCTGCTACGCTGTCGGCGCGGATTCGATTCCCGCCGGGGTCATCTGATTTAGATACGACCGTTCCCCCTCGCAAGGCGATGGCAAACCAGCGAGAGGTATGCTGCCTAGTATAAACCTTCCCCAACTATGCCGTTCGGATCCGGCGTTAAATTGTAGGTCCCATATACCTGTGAGAGATTCCGTAACACAGCATTACGGGTATATGCGGGGAACGTACAAACCAGTCGAAAGACTGAAGGACCAATATTAATAATTACTTAGGGAGCGTTCAGATTATCGGATGTTCGGATTGATGACGGTTGGGACTATAAGATTTCCTATTTATTTGATGATTCTTTTGGAAGTATAGTTTTTTAGCGCGTTAACAATCTCTCTCTCTCTCTCTCTCTCTCTCTCTCTCTCTCTCTCTCTCTCTCTCTCTCTCTCTCTCTCTCTCTCTCTCTCTCTCTCGTTCGTGCGCCTGGCGCCTGTTTATCTGGCAGCTACGCTGTTTTGGTTCCACTCTATCTCACAAACAAAGTAATTATACTTTACAAATAGAAACCATTGTATGTAAACTAGGCGTATAACCTAATCCAATTATATGTGTAAATCGATCAAGTACAAATCAGTGTTGTCTAAAACTGCTTCTCAGTGTTTACTATAATAGCATGGTTAACAGAATATTTCACTGACTTCCGACTTGACTTAAGTCCTTGAATTCCTAGGTGGAACGTAGGGCCTCGACGAAATTTCTCCAGCATTTCTGTCTATTGCCAGGGCCTTAACCTTTCCCCATGTCTTGTTGACACCAGCCAGGTCTCTTTCCATAGTCCTCTTTCACGTGTTCATCGGTCTTCCACGTCTGCGGCTACCTTGCGGATTCAGTGCCTGTCTAGCGGTATTTTCTGGTGGTCGTCTCAGGTTGTGTCTGATCCACCTCCAGTTTCTTCTCTTTATCTGTAGTTGGATAGTACTTTGACTTGTGGCCTCCCATAGATCTCTGTTCGAGATGCTCTTGGGCCACCAATTTCTCATTATGTATCTCAGACAACGGTTTATGAAAGTCTGTAACCTTGTGATGTCTTTGTCAATTTCCAAGTCTCACATCCATACAGCAACACCGATTTTACATTTGAGTCAGATATTCTGAGTTTTGTCTTCCTGCGTATATGGGGTGATCTCCATCCTGGTCGTAAATGTGCAAATGCTTCTTTTGCTTTATTTATACGATTTATCACATCTCTAAGAGCACCTCCATCCTGACTAACCGTGCTACCCAGATAGCAAAATTCCTCTCCCCTTTCTATAAATTTTGCGCCTAGTATCAAATCAGAGTTATTTCTATGCTTAATACCAATTTCCTTGGTCTTTTTGTTATTTATCTGTAAGCCTACTTGTTTGGCTTCTATTTTCAGATCGTTCAATTTAAATTCCATATCTCGTAGGCTTTCTGCAAGAAGGCCCAGGTCATCCGCATAATCCAGTTCCTGCAAACGGCTATTTAAGCCCCAGTGAATCCCCCGTTTTCTATTTGTTGCCTCTCGCAACATGCTGTCCAGCGCTATGACAAACAAGATAGGGGACATAAGACATCCCTGTCTTACTCCCGAGTTAACAGCAAAAGTTTGGGACAATATTTCATTACTCTTCATTTTTAATAACAAAAATGTTTCTGTTGACAGTCGCATTTTGTTGATGTCATTGTTTACAGTAAACGTTTCGCGCCTATTCTGTGATGTGACGTCCTCAGTGGTAAAACTGAGGATGAACAACACTGTTCATTGGGCTGTAAGGTTGCCTAGTTTGCTATCTATCTACGTTAGCGCGCAGTATAAGCGGAGGTCGTTTACGATACTGGTCGAGTTCGGCTGAGAGGTCTGGGCAGGGCTGCAGAATATGTCCGAACGCGCGAACGTGGTTCGGGGGAAATTTGGCCTGCCTGGGGAAATTTTTATCAGTGACGGAAAATAAAAATCATGACGAATCGACGGGGGACGGATGAGAATCGCTAGCCCAAGCCCACTGTCGAGGCAACTTTCTTGTGTGGATTGCGACCAGGTATCCCCAGACCGGCAGCAGATAACGCGCCGACGATCATTTTGCCCAATTTCTACGTGTCATAGCCGAGCTGACCAGTAGTAGAAACTGTTGGCCCAGACGAGCGGACGCTCTCTGGTGGACTGTTTGGGCGTGAGCATGACAGATTACCCGCCGAGATAGATGTTTTTTTTTACTTCCATGTTCCATAAGGAAATAGAAGTACGATGATGGCGAAAAAAATCGTGTTCGAGATAACGACTGATTCTGATTGTACTACACTCAAAGCATGACCAAGTCTTTCAATATCGATACAATCGCATATTAAAAACATCGAAAATGTACTGCAGGAACGGATAAAGGTACAGTTCCGATGTCGCTAAATAGCATTTGTTTATTTACTTGTTACTATGGTAATTAATTCCGGTCTCCATGGTGTTGTTGACATCTTTATACGCGTCAACAAAAGGGCATAATTAGAAGGGCCTAAATTGTGCGAAAGGGGCAAAACAAAAAGTTCCAAGTTAGACAGTGTTTTTCGCCATGTGTCAAAGGTTACCTGTGCAAAATTTGGTGGCAGTCGGTGTAACGGTGTAAAAAAATAAAATTACAAGTTAGACAGTGTTTTCGCCATGTGTCAAAGGTTACATGTGCAAAATTGGTGGCAGTCGGTGTAACGGTGTAGAATTGTATTCAATACAAAGAAATCCTCAGATTTTGAGTTTTATATATAGCCCTGTAGATTACAGTTTGTACGGTTAACACGAAAGTTTTACCTGCAAAATATCGGTCATTATGAATCATGTGGGTCATTATTGGTCAATTAAGTTACTCGGTTACATTGCAGTTTATATGTAGACCTTTTTCTACAAATATTTCGAAACTAAACGCCGCCGTTTGCAGCAACAGTACAGTATTAATTAACCTAACCAGTACGACGCTGTCTGATGTAAGAAGGCTGAGGGACGAGACGCGGTCGCTGTCGCGGACGCGTGACACGGCGTACAAACTGTGACCAATAAGAAAATAATCGCTGCCAAATGGACTTCAATTTGCAGTTGAATGGCCTTGTACTCGTACGTACAGTGAACGGTACACACACATCAAATACTGTATTCCCGCGGGTACACATTTTTAAACAATTAATCGAGCAAGTATTGTTTGCATTATTAACCCACTGTCTGCTCGCCCGAGCGTGTGTGTAGTCCTACGAACTATTCCGGACATGTCAGTAATAAGACCACGAAAATCTCAACAGCTGAGAGGAAATGCAAGAATAACATACACTACAGCCGGCAGTCTACACGCGGTGGTCTTCATACCTGATTACCTAATTATTCTTATTTAACATTTTCCTTTTTTCACCGTTAAGTATTATTAACTAAGACAGTGTACTCAGTAGATGACTTCTCCGTTCGTATATATTATTATATAAGATTTATATTAAAAATCATTTTCGAAATGAGATATTTCCATAGAAACTAATTCTTCCTTCAGCCTTAACCACAGCACTGTGGCCACTAACGTATACCACCTCACGTTATCGCACTCGTTTTCCCCTGATGATGGCACTACCGAAACGTCTGGTTTTGCAGAAAACATAGGACCTCGGCCAAACAGTCCGGGAAGAAATTTTAACAACAAATTTCTTCTTTGTTAACGTAGTGCACATGACATATAAATAAAAATTATCCCCTCCCCCTTCAACTATCATTTTCATTTATATAAAATTACCCCCACCCCCTTCAACTAGCCTCTTCATTTATAGATACAGTATTTCATCTACGTTTCTACAGTGGATTATTATGACCTTCTTTTCAGGATACTTTCTTTATCAAAATTAAGTAGGTATTTACTCTTGTTAAAACATAAAATGTTGCAGGTAAACTACCCCTTCC
Source organism: Magicicada septendecula (assembly GCA_034769895.1). Taxonomy (NCBI): domain Eukaryota; kingdom Metazoa; phylum Arthropoda; class Insecta; order Hemiptera; family Cicadidae; genus Magicicada; species Magicicada septendecula. The sequence continues at coordinate 295,451,367 of CM068373.1, read as the reverse complement.
CCTTAATCGATCTTTACCGAAATCAATACGCCTTGAGTCCTCTATAACTCAGGCACATATGCAAAAAATCATTTTATTCTGTTTGAATTTACGTCAGTTATCGTTCGTTATAGAAAAAATCACTCTTGTTAAAACATAAAAAGGTTGCAGGTAAACTACTCCTTCCCCGTAACCGATCTTCACCAAAATCAATAGGCCTTGAGTACTCTACAATTCAGGCATGTATGCAAAAGATTATTTGATTCTGTTTGAATTTACGGGAGTTATCGTTCGTTATAGAAAAAAATCACTCTTGTTAAAACATAAAAAGGTTGCAGGTAAACTACCCCTTCCCCTTAACCGATCTTCACCAAAATCAATAGGCCTTGAGTACTCTCCAATTCAGGCATGTATGCAAAAAATTATTTGATTCTGTTTGAATTTGCGGCTGTTGTCGTTTGCCATAGAAAAAAATTCTACACACAGACACTATTCGAAAATTACTTTTCTTCATGTTTTGAGGGTAGTACAGTCAGAATCAGCCCTTATCTCGAACACGATTTTTTCGCCATCACCATACTTCCATTTCCTTATGGAACATGGAAGTAAAAATTACTCTTGTTAGAACATAAAACGGTGAAGGTAAACTACCCCTTTCCCCTTAACTGATCTTCACCAAAATCAATAGGCCTTGAGTCGTCTACAACTCAGGCATATGTGCAAAAACTTATTTGATTCTGTTTGAATTTGAGGCAGTTATCGTTCGCTATAGAAAAAATTCCACACACGCGCGCGCGCGCTTTTCGGAAAATTACTTTTCTTCATGTTTTGAGGATAGTACACTCAGAATCAGCCCTTATTTCAAACACGATTTTTTTCGCTATCACCGTACTTCCATTTCCTTATGGAACATGGAAGTAAAAACATATTAAGAATAATCAATATTATAATTTGTAGAATGGCTGAAAAACGTGTGATAACACCGTGTAATAAATCCCATTAAAGTAGACGGTAATAACACTATAAAAATACGTACTATTGAAAATTGTTTACAAGTTATTTATTGATATTTGACATTTAAAAATTAGTAACTACAATTTTAATAATAAAAAAGATAAACCAAGAAAGTTTTATACACATAAAAGAAACACTGTTTGAAAATGTTTTAGGGTTTTCGCCTTGAATTTTTGGCCGTTTCATTTAACAAATTCTTCCGGAGTCACTGAATTGATTTTCGCATTTATTGTTAATCTTGTTATTCTCTGGAACTCCCAAGTTCGTCGTGCTTGTTTGCTAAACTGGTAACTTCATGTTCTGAACGAGGTCTTTCAGCGTTTCCACCATTTTCAAGTCCTAAACCACGACCTAGGACTTTCGTAGGACTTTCATTTAGCAGTTTAGCAAATTAGCACGACGGAGTTGGAGTGATTTTCCTATGTTTCGTATTTTTCAAACGTATACGCAAATGCTGTTGTAAGTCTGTATACTTAATAAAGTTACTAGCGTATTAGCGTATACAGCTAAAAAAAATAATAATAATAAAAACAGACTAAAAGGGTTAGAAAATTTAAGTATCTAGGGCAAATAATTCAATAGAAAAATCTACTATAGCAGAAAGGATTAATAAAATGGAAAGAGCATATGGTTATAACTAAAGATATTTACAATAAAAAGCGCATATCTAAAAATGCGAACATAAGGCATTACAGTACAGTAGTGAAGCCAGAATGCCTATATGCAAGTGAATGTCTAGCACTGAATTATAATTTAGACAAACTAGAAATATTGGAAAGACAAATTATTAGGAAAATATTAGGTCCACGAAAAACTTCAGAAGGTTGGAAATTAAGAAGTAATGATGAAATATATCAGAGTATAGAAAATATAACAGAAACAATGAGAAAAAGAAGACTATTATTTTTTGGACATTTATATAGAATGGACGACAATAGGTTAACAAAGCAGATCTTCAAATATCTGTGGGGGAAGAAATCAACATCAAGTTGGATTAAAGAAGTACAAAAGGATTTAGAAAAAAATAATATATACGCATAAGAAGCAGTTGAAAAATAAGTTGGTCGGGCAAAAGTATTAAAAATGGAAGGAGTCCACGATAGGAGAGAGGAAAACGCAGGTTCAAAGTGGACTGAAGACAGGAAGAAGAGACACAGTGAAAAGATGAAAGAATATTGGAGAAAAAGAAAAGAATAAAGAATTGAGACAACTTTTTCGACCCTCTGAAGGGAGGGAAGATCCCCCCCGCAAAGACGTAATTCCATAAGAAACAACAGCAGGGAGCACAGTGGATCGTCATTAGTATTGGGGGCATTAAAAATAAAACTCTTGACGTTGTTTTAGGAGTAGGCTACAGCTGCTATTGATGCCAAACGTGCTGGCTCGTACAACAAAGCGTATCACCTGAAACACGTGATCTCAGGTAACGTGTATGAGCTGTAAAATACCGTCAGTGTGGACTATTTGTGAATATTACAGTATTTCAGTTTTCTGAAAGTCCAATTTTTTCTAAAGTCTTCTACAATTGAAACATTTTCTACGAGTAATTAAACATTTTCGCAGCGTGACACGAGTTTTTCGATATGTCTTTCCTGAAAAATTCCCGTCCGGCATAGGATAACCATTCCCGCGTCGTTACATTTCAGTGTGGTAATATTGTTCTAAAGCTTTCACGGCCGGTGCCAGTTGTATATTTGAAATATCTACCGGGCTGTTTGGTACACCACCGGTTACCATCTTCAGTGGATATTCGAGCCAACCTAACGCGGAATGTCGTACTTAGAATGCCTTCACCTCAGTACTGCGGGCCTTACGAAGATTTCTAATATTCTGATACCACGTATGTGATTTTAAAATGTAGCTAAATTACTATTCAGGATTATTTTCTTTTAAATGTCATTACAGTAGTACTACAAAATGCAGGATGATTTAATACAATGTGTAGCAAGGCTGTGAAATATCTGTTTTTCCTTTCGCCTGTAAAATGTTGATTTTGTCTAATTAGAATAAAGGGTACTCTACCTTTATCTGATCCTGCGGTCATTTTCGATAACGAGATTGTTCGGTTTCGATGTTTAGTGAATATCGCACGTAATTTCATGTTGTTAAAAGAATTATACAAATTTTAATTTTTTATGTCGGAAAATGGTTGGTTGACGATTGTTGTTGGTGTTTTTAGTAGTTTTGCAATGGGAAAAAATATTGTAGCAGTAGTATAGTAGAGTTGCGTGGCTGTGACGCCAAAAGTTGTTAGATTAACATGAGAACTTAAACAAAACGTGAAAAGCGATACGAGTGTAAAGCAGAAGTCTTTTTTTTTGCGGATAGAACGGGAAAAACCCAACTCGAAAGTATGGCGGGGTGGCCCAAGAGCCACCCCTTGCCTGCTACTATACTGTACATGTCTCTTTTTCTGGCAGAACTTGGTTTGCATTAGGAATCGTGTTTTCAGTAGTATTCTTTTTTTTTGCATTAATACTCGTCCTTTGAATAGATCACTGAAAAACGGCCGAACTCGAAAGTAAGGCGGGGTGGCCCCTTGCCTTGTCACTTTTTGTGGCAGAACTCGTTTTTTAGGTGGTATTCGTTTTCCAACAAGTACTCGTTTTGTGGCTAACAAAAAAGAAACGTCCATTATGTACAATATGTAGAGCGTATGTTGTCATTCCTTAATAAATTGTTTTTGTGTTTCCCATTAACCATAAATATTCGTTTTTTCAGTTTACATTTGCTGTTGTAGTTTTGTTAACTTTTCAACACAAAATCGTTAGGTTCTTTATTGTAAGTATTAATGTGTTATAAGCATTGTAAATACAAATCAAACGTTGTATTTTCCTCAACCATGGCTTGTATTTATTTCAACAGTAAACTAAAAACCAAAAACCATTGCCACGTAAACTCACAAATGAAAACAACACGTATTTTTGCTTTGGCTTAAGAAATAGGACAATTTACAATTAGTACACTTCTTTTCCACATCGTAATATATTGATACAATCACATATTAAAAACATCGAATATGTACTGCGGGAACGGATAAAGGTACGGTTCCGAATAAAGATATCGTTATTCAAGTTAGCTGTGGGTTTACTGTATCGCGACCAGATCATTCGGTCAGCTGGCGGTCCCTGTATTGGTGCACGCATACATCAGTCGTACGGCTAGACACGTGGTCTAGTCACGTTATCTCGTATCGTATCGTGTTTGTTCAGCTACAGTACTTACTGTTTAGATAAAGTGCGCGCTATTGTTTGTCGTAAATCTCCCCGCTCGCTTGCGAAATTACGTTTTATGGATATCAGCGGCGGGGTTTCATGCACACATTGCGCGCCGCGCGCGTCTGATGTACGTAAAACAACGTTAATTGCTCGGGTGTGTAAGGTACGACTCGTGAACACCACCAGCTTCAGCTCCAGTCGGAGTTCGTAAACAAACACGATAACTTATTGAGCGTCATTAGGGATCAGTGGCGTAACGCTTTTCTCGCTCCCTTCTTCTTCTGATAGTTCCTATCCGTATCGGATCAGCGCCCGCTCTAGTGTTTACGTCGCCCCGGACAAAAAGACAAATTGCCGCCCCTTAAGCATATACTTTTTAAAAATATATATCTTTTATTTTAAATAAAATCAAATGGTTTTTAAATTATAATAAAAACGTATGTTTAGAAAGAAACATGTAACATAAAATTAATAGTCAAGTAGTACAAAACAGTAAAAATTAAGAAGTATCTATACCTAGTTACAAACTGTTAATAACTACCTGCATTTTTAATGCTATTACATAAATGTATTATTGCACAACAAAACAAACAAAACTTATATCCTATAAGAACTAAACAAAAGTAACATCAACTACGCTAAAATTACAAGAAACTTTTTTTTTCTCACTTTTAGTTCTGCTGGAAACTTTTTTATTACCTCTTTTAAGTTTATTTGATCAGCAATTTCATGCTCAATCGCCAAAATGGCCAAACCATTAAGACGATTTGCGTGGTAGTGGAACGTAAAAAGTTCTTAATTAATTTTAATTTAGAGAAACTCCTGTGTCCACCTGCTACAGTTATTGGTATAGTCAGCAACATTCTTAAGGCAACCCTAAGGTTTGGGACAAAATTTAACATTGTTATTAATTTTATTTAGTACATTGCTTAGGGTTTCTTTTTTTGCCCAAAAGCGCAGAAATTTCCTCTGTTAATTCTACCCCATTTATGTCAACAGAATCACCATCAGTTAAAATACTTTTCAAATCCTTGCAGTGTTTTAATAGCGTTTCTGTACACATGGTTTTTAAATCGTATATATTATATAAGAATTGAAAATAGTTACTATGGTGACTAAGTTGTTCAGACCTAGCATCTAGTGCATTTAGTGCTTGATCAATTGTAAAATCAAAAAAATCTATCTGATATTTTTCTTTGGGATTTTCGATCGGTTCATCTCGTGCTTCGTATGAGAAGTTGGTTTTGTTTTTTTTCTTCTTACGCGGTGTCGTGGTGTTATTGATTTAAAATTAGCCTCATCGTCAATTTCGTCAGCCAGTTCTTTTGCACCAATAATAGTTTCATTGAAGGATTTATCCGATCGAAGATCCTAAAAAGAATTTTTGCAATTTTGTAAAAGATCAAGTGCAGATGGTAGATCGAAATCTTTTGTTTGCATCAGCTTGCTTATTGGATTAATACAGTTTAATATTTTATACCAAACAACTATTGAACACAAAAACTTAAATTGTTTAATACAATTCAATAAACCCGAGGCTTCATCTCTTATTAAATTATCAATTTCTTGGTTTTCATAAATGTTTAGCAAAGTGTCGTATACATCTCCTATATGAAATCTTAAAGGCTTTAAGGCCTCTATCCTACTCTCCCATCTAGTGTCACTCAGTGGTTTCAAAATTAATCCTTGGACATGTTTTAAAAGTATTGCCTATCGAAAAGTAGATGCCGAAAAACTAAATATATTTTTTGGACCATATTGAAGAAATTAGCGGCTTCCAATGATGCTTTTGCCATATCATTAGCCACTAGATTGATAGAGTGGGTACTACACGGAACGTAGAATGCTCGCGAATTAAATTTTTTAATTGTAGATTGCACTCCTCTTTTATCGCCCCTCATATTGGACCCGTTGTCATATCCCTGCCCTCTAATATCCTGCAAATTTAAACCCAAATCATTAAGCTCCCCAATTATAATTTCAGACATTTGTTTCCCTGTGGACCTTTCAACTGGAAGGAAGCCCAAAAAGCTTTCATTAATTTTTATTTCAACCTCATTGGAATCAGATTTATTGATTGAAACATGTCTGATTACAAGAATCATTTGCTCCACCTTACTAACGTCAGGAGTGCAATCTAAAATTATGGAATAGTATTTGACTTTTCACACTTTGATGCAGCAGGTCTATTATCTCTTTTTGTATATTTTCCCCGAGATAGTGAGCTTTAGTCTCCTCTTTTTTGAGCACTCTATGGACGTGTTCTTCCATAATGGGACCAAATTCAGATAGCAGCTCAACTATTTTTAAGAAGTTACCGTTATTATGCTCAAACAGCTTGTCGCTTGTACCTTGAAAAGCCAGACAACTTTTGCCAAGCATTTTAGTGATTGCTACGATTCTTAGAAACACCTCGTACCAATGGTTTGTTTCAGCATTAATAATTCTTTGAGCAGCCGCATCTATAGTTTTACAACACTTTAACCTTTGGCTCATTTCTAGCCATGATTTTTGGGCCTGAATATGATTTTTAGAAATTTCATGATCTTTTAAAGTTTCAACGAGGTGCTTCCAACTTTTAAAACCCTCTTTTGAAAGGGAACTAACCACAAAGGTGTGCCTTCACCAACTGCAGTTTCAACTTTTCCTTTTGCTGTGAAAGTGGTTTTAGGGCATTTACTCCAAGAAAAGAATTCTCATCGCTTACGCCTGAGGTACCGGTATCTAAAAATCAGGTGAAACCAAACACTAGAGTATACTATAACCAAGTTTACTAAATTGGCTCTGTTTGTAACTTAGAATAAACAAACATGAATAAATACCTCACATTAAATGTAATTATGGCAAAAAATCAAAGGATTCCATGGAAACAGTGAAATCGCTAAATGGAGCATTTTAGTTACCGGTATGTGTAAAAAAACCTGAGAAAAAATTCTCGAAATGACTTAAAACTTTGCACACGTATTTCGAACATTATGTTCAATAAAAAAATACCAAATTTGGAAAAAGTAAAAAATTTCAAAAATTGCCATTTTAGAGGTGGCGGATCCCCTTAAGGGGCGACATCGTTGAATTAACATGGGAAGGGCTTGATGACGTACGTAGCAAGCGTTCTCTAGCGAATCACCCGCGAACGAAACACTTTCGCTCATTTGTCTCCCGTTTACATTGACCGAGAAAACTAAAAGGCCTATTTATGCTAGAACGAGAACGGTCACGTGACGGGAGTGTGTCCCGTACGGGGACAACAACGGGCGGCTCACGTAGTAACAATCGTGACGCCGTGAATACACAGTATCGTATAATTTATGTAGTGAAATACAGTAGTATTGACAAATTTTACGTTAACTGAATTAACGGCTATCGCTGTAGCAGTCGATGAAGAAAATGTAAACAAAAGAAACAGGGGGTGGGGGTGAATACACCTAAAGTGATCTGAAGGTGAATACACCACTCTCTACAAGGGTCTCAATCAATTTCTCGTCGTCCATCCCCTCTCTCGTAATCCAAAACACTACATACACCACTCACCAAGTCAAGCAATGAACTGTGAACTGCACGTTGGTTCGTTTATGTTACAACGGGACGTGATGGGCGAGGTGACGCGACAGAAAATATCGTTAGCGACGGGCGGCCAACGGGCACACGTCCTCGGCACCGGCTCGTCCCGTTGTAACATGAATCCCCTCTATGAAATCAGTAAGATAAAACACCGACGTTTCTCGTACGACACTCGTCTCGCATTCGGCCCGTTGTAGCATAAATAGGCCTTAAGGTACACTCGTCCGTCAGAGAAAAACGCGCACTTAAACGAACTTTTCGCTTCTCGCTTAGGTACATTTGTTTCTAAACGCATTCAAGATTTATTTCCGAACCGTTTCCCACTGAAAGCTGAATACATGTACGAGCATGAGTATACTGTAAACGTAACCACACACACACACACACACACACACACACACACGCACGCACGCACGCACGCACGCACGCACGCACGCACGCACGCACGCACGCACGCACGCACGCACGCACGCACGCACGCACGCACGCACGCACGCACGCACGCACTATAATGTAGTTTATTATAGGTCACTTTGTATATTGCGTCGTTTTGTTTCAAAACCAGATATATCCAAAAAATGAAAAGTTTCAAGAGAGCTAAAAAACTTTATTGCAGGAGAGCTGGTTTTGCAACTAACCAGCAATTTCAACTCCATTTTTAATAAGGATGTATCTATTTTAGAAACTTGTGAAGTAGATGGACATGTGAGTTTAGGGACATGTAGAAGGTAATAGAGTATAGGAAAATGCAAAAAAAATATGAATGTGAAAAAAGTGGATGTATCTGGTTTTGAAACTAGACGACTATATGTTTGTGTATAAGTATACGTGTGTATTTATTTAATTTTGTTTTATAACACAGAATTTGTCCAGTGTGGAATTGACAATACCGTTTGACAAAGCCCGTACTATAAAATGCACTCTTGTAGTGGCGGTTGAATTCTAACTCAGTGTGTGTTGTGTGTTTTGTTAAACTTTCTGAAAACGAACACAAACAGATAGATAGACAATAGACCTAAATATGGCAGGCTTTTGTGAACTAATCGTGTTTGGTGGACTTATATACTGGCTGTTTAACGAAAGGTAAGTGAAAATTATTGCCATAAGCTACTTATTTGTTGTTGTTTTTTATTACCAGTGTTTTATAAGTGTTTGTTTTTTAATTGTCGAATGAGAAACCTTCTGTAAAATAGAACGAGAATACAACGATAATGGGCCAGATCCCCATAATCGGGAACCAGATTGGCCATGTTCGCCGACGAAACGGCGGTTTATACCGTCAATCGTCGAGCTGAAACGGCCGTTATCTGGCTCCAGGACAAGCTTGACGAATACGTTAAGTGGGCAGAGAGATGGAGGGTCGCCATCAACGCGGCCAAGAGCACAGCCGTAGTCTTCTGCAGGCGCATAAGGCTCCCTAATAGACTATTTATTTATTAACTCCTAAAGGCAATGCCTTGTCGCTGTAGCCACGTCACTCTATCCCTTGCGATATTCTTCATTTCTTCATAGGACCCACTATTCACGACACTCATTGTGCTGCGGAAGTATGCAGTTCTTGGTCTTCCTTTGGGCTTCTTCCCCACTACTTTGCCCTCAAAGATGTTAGTTAAAAAAGCACTATGTCTGATCATATGCCCTATCAACTTAATCTTCCTCACCTCTATACTCCTAAGCAGTGTTCTATTCTCATTTATTTCCTCTAAGATCTGTTCATTCGTCTTCCTATCTGTACAACTAGTTTTTGTCAGTTGGACAGAAACTGACAAAAGAGTATTATCTACGTATAGACTATACGTAGGCGATACTCCTTTGTCCTAGTCTCGAGAGGTCAAGTACCTCGGGCTCCACCTCGATCGATGTCTTACCTGGCGGACACACTCTGAACAAGTAACTCGCAGAACCGCCCATCGTCTATATACACTCCGTCCCCTGCTTTGCACCAATTCTATGACCCGCCGCCTAGGGAAGCTTATCGTCCGTTGGTGCCGGTGGTTACCTACGCGATTCCCGTATGGGGCTACTTGGCCAAGACCCATAAGATAAAGCTTCAGTCTCTCCTGAACCGAGGATTGCGCTGGGCATGCAAAGCCCACTACCTGACATCTAACAAAACTATTCGAGACTCCTTACGTATTCGTTCCCTGAACGCCACTATACGGACACTGTCCCGGAAATTCTATCGCCGCACCGCCCGATTTCAGGGCAATCACCTTATTAGCGCCCTCGGTCGCTACTAATCTGTGCCAGGTGAATCTTGGACCCGGCCTCGGCGAACACTCACCGTCAATTAATTAATTAATTGAAAACTCACGGCCGGTAGCAGGACACACCCTAAACATCCAGCACCATCTATGATCCCTGCGGCAGGAGCTGTATTTGAAGCTCGGGACGCAGCACACGAGCGGGCGACGGGCATGCCCTTCGTCCCGCACAGCCCGAATCGAAACGTAAAAATGAAATGGTTATTTAGCCGAGTTGAATATCCGGAACCCGTTTTGCCGAATCGACTATCTCGAATATAATGTATACATGTTCCCGAATTAGTATCCATGGAAACGTTGATATTTAGATTTCGAAAGTTAACATTGATAACATTGTGTCTTCATCATCACCATCTTCAAGGATTAAACCAAGGATGGTTTGTTCCGGTCTCAAATAGGCAAAGATTACAGCTGGTCTCTTCAGCGCTTCCTCGGACGCCCCACACCTCTCCGTCCCCTCGGCTTATAGTTTCATAGTAGTTTGGGGATGCGGCTAAGATGTTTCCACCAATTCAGCCGATACTGGGCAATCCTGTCGAGTATACTCTCATAGTATTCAGTTTCTGCCGTATATCTGTGTTTCTTCTATGATCATGGAGGGTATACGTGCGTGAGAAATCTCATTTCAGCCGCTTGGATGCGACTGGCCTGGCCTTTCGTTAAAGTACAATTCTCAGACTCATAAAGAAGTGTGGGAAGAGCTATTAATGATAACATTGTGTGCGCCAACAAAATTAAAATAAATTAATAAATCGCTCATTTCAACGTCTATTTTTATAAAAAAATTGAGTCTTTAATCGAAATTGCGTGTAATAAGGGATGGTGTCGTGTAGAGCTACATAAGGTTAAAAATTATCAAAAGACCGGACTGCAATAGGGACATTACGATGTGCTCATAGAACGAATAGTGTGAGTGAGTGAAGGCTGGCACAACCGTTTTTGAATCGCTATTGGTAAGTAGGCATATTCATTGTGTGTGATCTCCAATTTTCTATTTCGAGAAATTTACACTTTTATTTTATCGACATGCGCGTCATGTTCTCGCGTGATATGAGTATATAATGAATTCAGTGTTTTTATGTGCGTGTTAATTGTTTTGTACTGACGAGCTCGCCTCGAGTGATTTTCTCCTGATGATGGGACTGTGAGCACGAAACGCGTTAACGACTGAAGTTGCATGAAGGACAATATAATCAAGTATCTACCTATTATCTCAGTTATTGGTAAGCATCACCCAGATTTGTATTTGGCCCTGGCAGACTTTTAGAAAGAGCAAGCTGATTCTGAAACAGTTCTCGCTGAATTAACTTTCGGCAGAAGTGTTAAAGAAGAAACCATGTAAGGCAACCATCTAAGAAGAAATGGTTGGCTGTGCAAAAAAGAATCCGATGTATCGTGATGGCTATGAAAACTACTAACCTGAAGACCGTTTTATAGAGGGCCTACGAGCACTAGCTCACAATATTGGAATTTAGAAAGTTGAAAAATAAATATTCATGTACTTACTTTTATATTTATAGATTCGGGTGTATTGGTTTCTAAAAAGTAGGTTAGGATTATTGGATTCCGGGTTTTAAAAATCGGGATATTCACTTTTCGCAAAATATATTATTCGGGATTTTGATTCGGGAAAAATCCTGTTTGACCACAGAAAGTTTGTAAATGTGGACATTGACTTGAAGAAGTAGACAAGTGGGCGGCAGTCGAAACAATGAAGAGGTGTACTTCTAATGTGCGAAAAATACGATCTTTAAAACTAACTTTCGATGGTACGTGAACATTATCAGAAAGGTTAGGTCGGACAATGACCATCATAAACTTTATCTCACAACGTTTCGACCACTACCCAATAAAGCGACTAACGCGTACGAAGTTCTCTTCTGAAACTGATCCGTGACGACCTTCTTTCCTAAAAAGGGCTCCATGGCAAAGTTCTCTCCTGTAAGGTGCTCCGTGACAAAGTTACCTCCTGTAAAGTGCTCCGTAATGAAGTTCCCTCCTGTAAAGTGCTCCGTAATGAAGTTCCCTCCTGTAAAGTGCTCCGTAATGAAGTTCTCTCTTGAAAAATGCTCCGTGACGAAGTACTCTCCTGTAAAGTGTTCCGTAATGAAGTTCCCTCCTGTAAAGTGCTCCGTAATGAAGTTCCCTCCGGTAAAGTGCTCCGTAATGAAGCTCTCTCTTGAAAAATGCTCCGTGACGAAGTTTGTCTCCTGTAAAGTGCTCCGTAATGAAGTTCTCTCCTGTAAAGTGGTCCGTGACTAAGTTTATCTCCTGAAGCTGGTCCGTGACGAAGGTCTTTCCTAAAAAGCGCTCCATGACGAAATTCTCTTCTGTAAAGTGCTCCGTAATCTAGTTCCCTCCTGTAAAGTGCTCCGTAATGAAGTTCTCTCTTGAAAAAATGCTCCGTGACGACGTATGTCTCCTGTAAAGTGCTCCATAATGAAGTTCCTTCCTGTAAAGTGCTCCGTCACTAAGTTTATCCCCTGAAGCTGGTCCATGACGAAGTTCTCTTCTGAAACGTGACGAGTGTCTCTCCGAAACAAAAGTATTTCCTGATACTGGTCCATGACGGAAGTTCATTCCCGGAAACGCGCTGTGAAGCGGTTGCACTGTACAGTACAGTCGTATTACACCGCCAACTGAGATAACGACTTAACGTTACTCCCACCTGCTTAAATAAACACCGCTCTCTTGTTTGCTCACCTGTCCGTGGCGTGGCGTCTATTAATTGCTTATGGTAAACATTGGGTACGCTTGCTTCATATACAGTAATTAACGTAGGCTACTTTATGTAGAACTCTGTACTTTATGTTTGTGTACTTTAATGAATATCAATGAATTTAAATCTGTCGACTGTTCTTCTTTTTCTGATAATTCCTATCCGTTTCGGATGTTGGATATCATACAGACTATTTTAACTTTCTGTGCGGCTGCACGGAATAAGTCAGTTGTATTCATGCCAAACCAGGTCCTTAAATTTCTCAGCCATGATATTCTCGGTCGCCCAACTCCTCTCTTTCAAAGTACTTTTCCCTGTAGTATGGACTGCAATAAGTAAAATCTCTGTTCATTTCTCATGAGATGTCCCACATACTGAAGCTTTCTTATCTTCATGTGTTAATAACTTCCCTGTCTTTCTTCTTCTTTCTAAGAACTTCAACATTAGGTGTATGTGCTGTCCATGGAATGCTCAGTATTCTACGGTAAAGCCACATTTCGAACGGTTTCAATTTTTTTAGTTGTAGCTTCAGTCAAAGTCCAAGATTGTACACCGTAGAAGAGGACCGAGAATACGTAGCAGCGTAAAAGTCTCATCTTTGTGCTTATTGTAAAATCGTGACTTTTGAATAAACTGCTCTTGCCTTTTTAATTCTGCTCTTTATTTCTTGAGTATGTTCTCATTGTTCATTGACTATAGTACCAAGATATGTAAATTGGCTTACACATTCAACTGCCCTTTGGTTTATATTAAGGGTACAGTTTGTGAACTTGTTCTTAGATACAATCATAAGCTTCGTTTTATTAACATTGATGTCTAGACTAGTGATGGGCAAACGTTTGTAGGAGAGCGCCAGAGGAAAAAGAAAACTATGGAGGCGGGCCAACAAAAATTAATAAAAAGAAATACATAGAAAAACTACTTTTATAAATTTCTTATTGAATCTTGACATATTGTTACAAAACGCAATTAATGATTGAACGAGCATGAAGGAGTGTGCGATGAATGGAACTGTGACTGTGTTTCTAAAAGTGTCTCAAAATTTGGTTGTAACTGGGATGAGCTGACTCTCAGAAGTGAAGCTAAGTGGTCATCTGTCAATCTGTTTCTGACACTACTTTTTCGAAGCTTCATGGAAGAAAACACTTATTCACAGACATAGGATGATGCAAACATAGCAGTTATCTTCTGGGCATGAGATCTCAAATTTGGGAAACTTGTTTTCGATAGCGACTTGTAAAACTCCACTTTTGGGACGTTAAGAAACAACTGCTTCAACTCAGTGTTACACTGTAACTCAATTACTTCAAGCTGAAATTCTGTTCTCACTGTTTCACAGTCCAAATTAAATGGCATACTGAAAATATTTAAGTCTTGTTCAATATTTTTAGTCTTGAAACCTGCGTTCGAATTCATCATGGAGTCTTCTCACGCTTTCCTCGTAGCTTACAAGTTTGTCTTCCACCACTGGGACTATTGTTTTTAGCCTCGGGAAATGGGACAGGTCTCTTTTAGCTAGCTGTTTTTCAAATAGAACTAGTTGCATTTTAAACCCTTTGAGATGACCCCAGATATCGTAAATAAATTGATTTATTCCTTGCAGCTTAACATTCAACTTGTTCATATGACACAGAAGATCTGTGAAAAAAGCAAAGTCCGAAAGCCATGCAGTTTTTTCCAAAATTTCACAGCCTTCAAACATCTGTTTTTCACGCATGAATGAAATAATTTCCTCTTTCAGCTCCCAAACTCGCTCGAAAACACGTCCTGCACTAAGCCACCTTACTTTGGTGTAGTAGAGTACATTAGTGTATTCAGACTGCATTGAGTCAAGAAACTCTCGAAATTGTCTGTGAGTAAGCGCTCGAGATCGAATATTATTTACGACTGTAATAATGACATCAAGCACGTGTTTCATGTCTAGGGCAGATTTACACAGTGTCTTGATGTATGACACACTGTAGAAATACAACTTTGTTCTCAGGATATGTTTGGTTAAATATACCAACAAAACCAGATTTTTCCCCGTCATATTTGGTGCCCCATCAGTCGTAATATTGCATATACTGGTTATGGGTACTTTTAAAGTCGATAGGCCTTCTTGAAATTCATGAAAAATGTCTGATCCTTTTGACGTCCCCTTTTCGGAGTGATACAGAAGTTATCATCAACTCCTCTTACAAATATTAGTAACTGAGCAGTATCATTTATGTCAGTACTCTCATCCATAGTAACAGAACAGAATTTAAACTGAGTAATTCTTGATTCTAGCTGTGATAATAGGTGGTTATCTATTGTCTCGATTCTAGAAGTAACTGTTTTTCGAGACAAACTGACAGTCTCAAAATCCTTTGTTTTGTCAGGACATAAAATATCACAAACTTGGAGCATGCATTGTTTCACAAACTCCCCATCAGAAAGAGCTTTGTTACTTTTAGCAATATTGTACGATACAACATAACTAGCATGTGTAGCAGGTTATTGAGAACTGTTTTGTTTTTTAAAAATATTTTGCTGACCTGAGAGCTTCTTACGTAAATCTTCTGTTTTTTGTTTCCTTTCATCTTCGGTCATGGCTTCATAACGAGCACTGTTATGCTTAGATGTAAAATGCCGGGAAATGTTAAATTCTTTGTAAACGGCCACGGTTTCGTTGAAAATAAGGCACAACGGTTTATCCTTAAAAGCTGTGAAAAAGTATTTACAACTCCACTCATCTTTAAAAACACGGCATTCTGAATCAACTTTACGTTTTTTTAGTTGCCATTATGCAAATCAGAAATGTCTCACAATCAGAAACTACAAAAAAGCAAACAACAACTTATAAGAATACGCGATATTGAATTGAGAAAGGCTGTGTTAACAAGCCACTGGCTGAGAGTATTACTCATCCACTGTGGCGTGATGTGTCGATAGGATTGGCGAGGGGTAGGCGGCGGCTGGAGTGGTGGGGATAACTACACTTGTGACGTGGCTGTCTTGCTCTCATACTACTGTTGTGAATGCTCTGACGCCATTCCGTTACCATTTTTTGTGTTCATAATACAGACACAGAAAAAATACAATGTGATACGATAAAATCCATTTTTGTTTTTGGTTGACAAAGCTGAACACTGTTCTCTCCTGGGAACATGGTAAATAATGTGTGTAGGTAAGTTGTCATTCAGAACTCTGTCACGGGCCGGATTACACCAGTCTGGGGGCCGGATCTGACCCGCGGGCCGTACTTTACCCATCACTTCTAGACCATATCTACGGCTGCTTTCTGTCACTCTACTCATTAGTTGTTGCAGCCTCTCTAAGCTATCTGCGAATATGATGGTATCATCCGCATAACGTATGTTATTTATTCTTTCACCGTTCAGAGAGATTCCCATACCACATTCGTCTAAAGCTTCTCTAAAAATACCTTCCGAGTAGATGTTGAATGAAAGCGGAGACAGTATATACATCCTTGTCTTACTCCACGCAGAATCTGTATCTCTTCAGTTTTCTCTTTATCTACTCTAACCACTGCAGATTGGTTTCAATACAGCGTAGCTATTATCTTTAGGTCTTTTCCATGTAGGCCTAATCCAATATTTTTTAGGACGTCCATCATTTCGTTTGTTAATTTTTACAAATTATTAAAAACAAACGAGATTAAATGAAATCATTCAGTTGATATAAGTATAGTTGGGATAACGTAAAAGCTACCTGATTACGTATCGTTCCGGTCTACAGTAGCGTCTGCTGTGTTTACGTATTCCTTGCGAATGTTTCCCCCCTATTAATCGATACGTACTTGACGTTAGAGAATATCGACGTGGATCTTCACTGGGCGAAGTCTTTCCTTCTGGGGGGGGGGGGAATGCAATGAAATGTTCAATGTATACGAGAGATGTAACGTTTATTTGCCGACACAGAAGGACGCCGGGGATCCACGAGCGATCGCGCGACAAGTTTACACTAAGCAACGGACACAGCAGACAATTACAGTGACGCCCAGATACTTCACGGACCGTTTCCTTTCGATAGGGCTCCCGTTAAGGGAGAGGGGCTGGCATCGGGAGAAAGCAATCGCTTCGGAGAAATTGTATCCATTTCTCTGGCTTTTAAACGCATTTACTCCACTGTTCTACGTACGCGATCCTGGTAACAACAAAAGAAACTGCCAGGGACCATCACACAGTTCGCCAGTGGTCATCCGCCGGATGTCCTTGATATTGTAATTGTCAAGGCCGTCCCCTTTCATCTACAAGTTAGCACGGTGTGGGACTTCTCGTCCGATCACGACCCCCTGCTTGTAACTGTCTTGCTGCCGTCGGTCTCACCCCGACTTCCCGATCGTCCTGTTAGGAGAGTCAATTGGCGATCCTATCACGATGATCTGGCTAGGCAGTTGCCATCTGTCCCTCCGGACCCACTCGTCTCTTGTGACGACGTGGATCTCCTGGTAAATCAGCTCCAGGATCTCGTCCAGTCCGCAGTGGACAAGCACACCTATACTGTTCCGGTGAGTAATAAACGCTCCGACCTTCCTGCGGAAGTTCTCCAGGCCATCCGATTACGGCGCCAGCTCCGCTGCAGATGGCAGCATACCCGTGACCCTGCCGCTAGTCGGCGTTTTCGAGCCCAGTCGGAACACGTCTCGCAGCTTTTGCTTGACGTAAACGCGGATCGATGGGACTCCTATTTGGAGTCCTTGTAAGTCGACCACGCCTCCGTATGGAGAGCCGCTGGTAGACTGAAAGGCGAAAAGAGGACTCGCCATCCCTTGAATACCCCGGACGGCGTTGTATACTCTGCAGAAGGCAAGGCGGAAGTCTTCGCCGACTGTATTGAGGAACAGTTCACCGTCCATAGAGGCATCTCTGACCCGGCTCATACGGCCTTCGTCAGGGATATCCTTTCTGGATACTTCTCTGCTCCACCCAATGACCTTCCTAACTCGGTCGACGAGGAAGACCTTGAGTCTGTCCTTAGCTGACTGAAGAAGAGAAAGGCCCCTGGCCCCGATCGCATCGGTGCCGCTGCGTTGCAGAATCTCCCGCCTTCGGCAGTTGACGTTCTTCTTGAGCTGTTCAACTCCTGTCGTCTCCGGCTGAGGTACTTCCCCCGCTTGTGGAAAACCGCAAACGTCATCATGATCCAGAAATCCAAAAAGCCGCCCACGCTACCTGGAAGCTACCGCCCGATATCACTATTGCCAGTAATCTCGAAGGTATTCGAGCGTCTTCTCCTGGCCCGTATTCGGCCCCTGGTGGATGGTTTCATCCGCGAGGAGCAGTTTGGGTTTAGGCCAAGGCACTCGACTACTCTTCAGCTAGTACGGGTTGTCACCTGTCTAGCCGATGCCGCCAACAATCACCAGGCAACAGACGCCGTCCTGTTGGATGTGAGCAAAGCCTTCGATAAAGTCTGGCACGAAGGTCTGCTCTACAAACTGGCGCATTCGCCACTCCCGGCATCTATCGTCCACTTGCTTCGATCCTATCTGACGGATCGCACCTTCAGGATCAGCGTCGATGGGGCGTTCTCTCGGGTTCGCCCTGTCGCCGCCGGCGTCCCACAAGGATCTGTCCTTGGCCCCGTTCTGTACGTCCTGTTTATCCCGGAGTTACGTTATCTCTATTAGCCGACGACGCGATGTTTCATTTTAGCTCGCTTTCCCCTTGGCGGACGAGCGTAATGTTACAACGCCAGTTGGCTATGCTTCCGGACTGGCTAAGGAAATGGCAGGTAGCGATCAATACAGAGAAATCCGAGGCGGTCTGCTTACTCATAAGTCCATTTCCCGATGCCGATCCCTCTCCTTAGAGGGGAGACCCATCAACTGGACCGCGACGGTGAAGAACCTAGTTTAGGCGTTAGGCTTGACCGGCGCCTAAACTTCAACGCCCACGTGACCGCAACCCTCAACAAGGCTCGTGGCGTCAGAGCCAAACTATCACCAATGTTTCCGCGGAACAGCCGCCTGGCTGTCGGTACAAAACTGACATTATATCTACTGTTCCTTCGGACAGTACTTACTTATGCGGCGCCCGCTTGGTGGCCTCTCCTGTCGGCCACCAACAGGCATAGGCTGACGACATTCCAGAACTGGACCCTACGCTCCCTCACGGGGTCCCTGTGGTTTGTGCGAAATTCCGCCATTCCCCGGGGTCTCCGTGTTCCCACCTTAGAGGGCTTCGTCTGGTCCTTGGCAACGAATTTGTTCGCCAAGGCCGGCGAGTCCCCTTATCCGCACCTCCAAAGGCTGAATACACCGGCCTCTCGCCGCGTCAGGCGCCCTAGGGCGCTGTTAGACGACCCCCCTTAGTTCATCACATGAACCCCAGCAACGAACCCCCCAACCTTCTGGAGACTGAAACGATCACAAACATTCACTACCTGCGCCTGGCAACACTGTAGTCAATCATGCTGCGGCAGATTGGATTGGATAGATTTATTGCCAGCATCGGCTTTGCCGACTCGGCAGGGCTGTGATCCGGGACACGGGCTCCCGCGAGGTTGTGCAAATGCCTTCCGTGCGTGAGCCGACTGCCCCGGTGATGAGTCCCTTCGACTCGGCCGCCGCTTTCGGGCGGTCGAGCCTCTTGTCCCGTCAGCGCGCCTCTAAGTTTTCGTGGGCTATGCCCTCGAGGACCACGGAAGTAGAGGGAAAATGCCGATCCTGACCCACAAAGGAATGCCGCCTTTCTTAAAAAACATAAAAAACGCTAAAAAACAAGATCAAAGAGATGCCGCCGTTCCCGCGGTCTAAGATTTTTTCCCACGCTCTCCCCACCACCCTGGACCGCGAATTTTCGCGAATATAATTTTTTATATGCAGCCTTTCGCGAGGCTAAATCACTTTCACTTTCTAATTTCCGCGAATATAATTTTTTATATGCAGCCTTTCGCGAGCCTAGATCACTTTCACTTTCTACTGGACCACAGCATCCGCGACTTTTTCGCTGATCTGTGTCAAGATCCGCGACTTTTTCGCGTATCTGGACCACAGCATCCGCGAATATAATTTTTTATTTTTTTATATGCCGCCTTTCGCGAGCTTAGATCACTTTCACTTTCTATCACTTGATGCATTATAGTGTATATATTAAATATATGATCAGGGTTACCAACCTTGCATGAGTTCAAATTTGTTATAATGTATATTAAATCTATATGATCAGGTTTACCAACCTATGGTGGAGGGTTCCGACTTGATGCATTATAGTGTATATATTAAATATATGATTAGGGTTATCAACCTTGCATGAGTTCAAATTTGTTGTGTGTTATAATGTATATTAAATCTATATGATCAGGTTTACCAACCTATGTATGGGTTCAAACTTGATATGTGTGTGTGTATTATAGTGTATATTAAAATATATGATCAGGGTTACCAATCCTGCATTATTGTGTGTGTATAGAACAGATCTGCCAACATTTTTCTTCGGTGGGAAATTCAAACTATATTATAGTAAATTGTTGACGACGACTTCGATATCAACTCTCTCTCCCCTCCTCTCTCTTTGTCTCTAGACACAGTTGTCATCAGTTTTACATAAGCGTCGTGCTACTTATGGATTATTGTAATTAGCGATACTAAAATGTAATCACCAGGAAATATATATTTATCACCTACCTCGTGGCGTCCTTTTTTTGACACATGACAGTCATTGACTACGATTTAGAAATTAATATACTGCCAAGTCTGTGTGTGTGTGGTAAAGCGTTACGCATAAAAAAATCTCCTTGAAATAAGGTATTTTCAAAAGTTTTGTGTACACACACATTGTATAATAATTTTCGTAATTGTAAGATACAACCTGCAAATTATTAAAATGTCTCTCTCACACATTTCTGATTACTATACAAATAATTGGATGCATATTCGAAGATTTCCCTTATTCAAACGATTTGTATGTGTGTACACGAACTTAAATACAGACGATTGTAATTTTAAAAATTCATTTTTTGCATTAAATATATATCGTAAACAATGAAATAATAATATTTCGTCATTGTAAGATTTTAATAAAACAATTATCAGTTTAAATAATAATTTTCATGATTGTAAGATACAACCTACAAATTATTAAAATGTCTCTCTCACACACATTTCTGATTACTATACAAATAATTGCATGCATATTCGAAGGTTTATAACGAAATAAATTAAAATAAACCATAATTTGTTTTAAATAATTAAATATATATATTTACAACACTGTACACAAACATAAAATATATAGTTTACAAACCGCTATAATACAATTATTGATTAAATATATATATATCACAAACATTGTTATATATAAAATATTAATAATAATATTGTTTTAACTGATTAAATATATATTTACAGCACTGTACACAAACTTAAAATATAGTTTACAAACCGTTATGATACAATTATTCAAAATACATTTTACATTGATTAAATATACATATATCACAAACAAACATTGTTATATAAAATAAATATTAATAATAATTTTTTGACATTGTAAGATTTTAAAATAATAATTTCACGGCTGTAGATACAGTTCACAAGGAAGTTTATCTGTAACATAACAATACAGTCGATATTAGAATCACTGATACGATAATATTCAATTATCACATGCACACACACACAGTTAGTGGAAAGAATCAAATGGGTTAAGTAAGTAAACTTTTTCAAGTATATGTCATTTTTCATAAGTTAATGTACTTTCAAATAATACTTTCTAATCAAACCAAACCAAATATTATTCACTGGAAATTTGTAAATACTACTTAGAATCAATGATACATTTATCGCATAAGTTAATGTACTTTCAAATAATTTCTAATCGAACCAACTATTATTCAACGAAACTTGTAGAATCAATGATACATTTATCATGTACATACAAATTCAATTATTAAAGTGTTAAGTACAGAGAGTTGAAACTACACACACACACACACACACACACACACACACACACACACACACACACACACACACACACACACACACACACACACACACACACACACACACACACACACACACACACACACACACACACACAAATAAATTGTTTGTTAAACGATTGCTACTTACGACGTTAGGACTCAATCTCTACTTGTGTTGTTTGATTTCTCGTCCCTCGATACACTAAATGTAGTTCTTTAGGTTTGATATGTCTGAGCTCCTCATTCGTGAAGACACCTGCATACCTCTTGGGAAGATAGACACGATACTGACGGTCGCCATCCTCCAACGTAGCAAGCACAGAGTTCCCATATTTTGTGTCCACATTTGTTAAGACCATGATGGGATATTTTTTATTCACTGTCAATTCTGAACATCGTTTGTACTCGATAGCACTTACAGCATTAAACTTTACAAGAAACGACATTATTAGAAGACACTAGTGAACACGTCTGTATCAAACCAGAGAGAACCAAACAATGACAGAATATTCGACACAAAAGGACAGTACAATGTGATAGTGGTGGTGGTAACGTCGGTGACCCACTTTCATTTGCATGTATGAACATGTCCCACAGACGAAATTAGAGACACCAAAAATATAACAATGTCATTAGGAAAGTCCATTTTCATAAGAAAATAGTCACTGCTTACAGCTATGCATGTATGTACATGTCCACAACAGAATGAGAGAGAGATATAAATGTCATCATTCGCTGTGACCTACTTTCTAAATTTGTTACATTAAAAATGTTTGTTTAAAGCAAAAATCATGAATCATCCATTCCCGAATAGCATGCACCTTATAGTTGGCACAACGGTCAGAAGAATTGAAATGTCTAAGACATTCTGTTCCATGAATTATATACGGTATGTTTTTAGGACAACCAAAGTCATCGAGATTGATGATATTATTGTGTATTATCTTTGATTGCAAAAAACGTTTTTTCTCAAAACCCTTCACAAACACATATTTATATATACTGTAACCTCTCTATGCTTTTAGTATTTATTTTATTTCTTTTTAAATTTCTTTTTTAATTTTTTTTTATCTGGGATTACTCATAAGTTCATGAAACACACACTACCACATTTACCCACTGACATAGCATGGACTGTCCGGTTTATAAACTCGAAAAAATTGCCTAAGTCAAGAATCCCATTGAATGTTGTAAATCACTTCAAAAAAATAACTCCATTGAATATGTTAATATAGAATATGTCTAAATATAGTCACTCCATAATAATGATAATTTTAATTAACCTTTATGCAAAAGTTTTCATGACGCACTTACAGGAATTGGCAACTTTTAACAAGTCCGTGACATATACAGATATCAGAAAATTACTGACTTACGCCCCATCTTAGTTTAGTTAATTTAGTAGAAGCATTACTAGATTAATATAAAACATAATTATATCCTTAACGTTACAATCAATTAACCAGGGTTGAGATAAAGCATACATAAAACTAATTATAACCTGAAACTCGCCATGTGCTAAAGGATTCACTGCAATGTATATCTCAACGCATCCACTTTAATATTAAATAAAACCAATTTGTTTTTATAAATAATTAAAATACATATTTTAATGGACTTACCGGAGGTCACGTAGCTTTCTACTTATTCATAGAAGAAGCTGGGAGACGAAAACTGTTCAATCTACTCTGCCAGCCGGGGACTAGAATGTGAGGCGCTGATAGCTAAAGTCGAACTGAATAAACCGGCTGTTGAAAAAACCGTAGTAACATAGATAGGGCGCGCGCGAGTCGGGCGGACAAGGGGCAATACAGCATGACAAAGTCCAACTGACCGTACCAAAGGACAACTTCTGTCGCGTCGAAAAATACGTAAATAGTTTAATTAATCACAATATAGACATCGGAACATCGCCGCGTTTTCCAAAACGCGGCACACCCCCACCCCAAAAGGGCAACCCGGTTGCCTCACCTTCAAACTCGGGAAGGTACCCTGCAGTGTACTCCCATCAAAAAAAACTCCGGTGGACATCGTGGGTGAGTTGGCCAGGCAGACAGGAGAACAGAGGCTCAGAAGGGAAAACGAAAGAGACGAAAGAAGAAGTGTAGAGTGTAAGTGTGCGGTTGCTGCACGCTGACCTGATCAGGGCCAGCCCACAGCAAAGAGGGACAGAGAAGAAAGCCAAAAGAAAAGTTCGGGAGCTCCCTGAGTTCCGACCTCCTGAGGCTTGTCCACCCAAACCGGAACACGATCGCCACCTAAACAGGGGAATCTGCCCCATGTAATTACGGGATAATCCCCTAATACTACCCCCCATTTCACACAATAGCTTTACTGCGCGGGCCAAGGGGAAAGGGGGAGACGACAGTCCCCATGATGCGGTGGTCCCACTGGGACCTCACGGAAAACCATGTCAACTGTGACTATGGCACCTTTCCAATATATATATATATGTGTTTTAAAAGTGTGCTCCAAGGGCATGCCCAAAACTTACCGCGTAGATGAATCTAACTCCTTTTTTTTTTGCCTTTTATATATATATATATATTTTTTTTTTTTCTGGGTAAGGTTAGGAAAATCGGAGGGTGGATGGTCAAGGATGATTACGGTCATGGGCAGGGACTGAAGGTAAGGACTCGGCTCCCTCCAGACATAAGGACAAATGGAGAAAACCAAAGCTCGCGCAGGCAGGGGCGCATCCCTGAAGTAGACGAACCCCACTGGGACTGTGGGAAACATCTACCCGCTACCCTATCATTCTCATTACCGCCCCCCGGAGCACACCCTCTTGAAATAGACAACATCCCCAACGCGCACAGAGACCACCCTCGCTCCCCTCTAGTTGCTCACCTGGTCCACCTGAAACTTCCTCCCGTTCCTCGGAATCCTCAACACTACTTACAGAAGGCGTCTGCACATCTTCACACACTACATCGCTCTCACTCACAAACTCTACAACGCTGCCACCAACCTTCTCCTCAACTTCTACCCCATCTACTTCTACTACACTTGCGGCATGAACATCCCCTTGTCCATCCACAACCTCAGAAACACTCGCAGCCCGGACATCCCTGTGTCCATCTGCAACTTCAGACTCTACAGTCTCCCTAACACCTACAACTATACTCACCTGCGCAGCATCTGCAGACCGCTCTTCTGACTCTTCTGTTGATTCCACACCTTGACCACTTTCAGCAACCACAACGTCCTCAACATCTTCCACCCTGGAATCCAGCTGTCCAGGTTCATGTGCAATGACTAAATTAATTTCGACTGGCGATGGTGATGTTACAGGATCTGGATCCCTTACGAACTGAGATGAAAATACCGGAACAAATTCTGCGGCCTCTGGATTCAACCATGACGTCCTCTTTGAGTCCGGTAATTCAGTATTAACTGGCGCGTTCTTATCCTCTTGTATAGATCCACAGAAGTTATTCCGCTTGTCTTCTTCTGCTTCACCTTCTTCATCCACTACTCTCTTAGGCACTTGTACTTCCTCTGTAACCTTCAAAGCTTCCTTCTTCTCCAAATAAGAATGACGCCTAACTACAGGCTCCCTACTTGACGATGGTTGTTCCCTAACATAATTTCTTTTTCCCCTGTTAAGCTCATATTTCTTTTGTTTCTGTGCTGTAGCTGTTGTTACCGTCTTCACACTTGCCACCCCCTTGTAGCCTCCATCACTTCCGGAATATTCTGGCTTTCTAAGTGTCTCTTGGGTTTTCCTCCAACCTCCATGTTTGTCCCTTTTGGCTATTCCTGATGAACCACTGGAGTATTGGACATCTGTAGCATCTCTTCCTCGGGACTCGTCAGCCGCCTGGACAGTCCTTGAAACCACACACAGCTGTTCAAGATCCGCAAAACAACGTGGACGGTCCGCGAATGCCAAACGAGATCTCTCTTGGGGAGTCAGTCCTTCCAAAATCGCTTGTATCACCTCTGTCTCGGGCAACCCCAATCTTAACACCCGGGCAGCTTTCCGTTTATCTCGCACGAAATCTCCTAACGCCTCTCCGTAGGCCTGTGGGCGATAGAATCTTTCCAACTCAAGCTTGAAGCGTCGTCGAGTGGGTATGAAGAAGTTCAACACCTCCCCATGGAAAGCATCAACACTGTCACCCCGACGCAGAGCCTTGGTGACCAGATTAGCCAACGTACTCCGACAATACGGGTATATAAGATACAAGACCTCGCCATCGGACACCCCTGGGAAATCTGCCACCTGCAGGACCAGGTCCAAGAAAACCAACAGCTGGTCCTCATCAAATCCATCCACCACCGGAAATTTCTGGAGAACGCCTGTAAGAGGGTGGGGCAATTTCTCGTAGCATATCCCCGCCAGACTTACACAATTCAACACAAACAATCATAAAACAAATTCCCACTAAACACCTAACACCAACATAACCTACAAAAACATATTAACAAAAATCGGAAAAACTCAAGTACTGTCCTTCCTTTGAGTAGACCCCCGGGTTCTCTAGCGCTGCGGAAACCTGGCCTATTCTGAACCATGCAAACCCCCACGAAAGGCGACAAGAGACAACAACAATACTAGACACATATAACAGCAAACAGCAACTCGACACACACGTCGTACCAACACATAATTCACAACGAGCAACTAACCATCAACTACAAGTCCTAATTCGGGAATGCAAAATCATTCAACATCAACCGGACACAAGTCGGTTCCGGTACCGATTTCCGATCGGGCCATACCGCATCCCTTCAATATACCACGTTAAATACCGACCCTAATGAACATTCCAACTTCCAAGCCACGCTTGAGACTCCCGGCAGTACAAGCTATCACAATCTTTAAAAACCATTAACCGCCTCAGTGGTGCGACCCGACTCACAATTTAAACAACCTACAATTAGCCTACACTGGCATATATCAACTATGTTACAACAATCATTAATTTACAACTGCATTAATATTTCCGAGTCTGCAAGCCCCGTCACACACCAGGACCCAAGGGTTCAAGCCTAGAATGAACCACGCTCCGGCTACCATTTGTAACCTCTCTATGCTTTTAGTATTTATTTTATTTCTTTTTAAATTTCTTTTTTAATTTTTTTTTATCTGGGATTACTCATAAGTTCATGAAACACACACTACCACATTTACCCACTGACATAGCATGGACTGTCCGGTTTATAAACTCGAAAAAATTGCCTAAGTCAAGAATCCCATTGAATGTTGTAAATCACTTCAAAAAAATAACTCCATTGAATATGTTAATATAGAATATGTCTAAATATAGTCACTCCATAATAATGATAATTTTAATTAACCTTTATGCAAAAGTTTTCATGACGCACTTACAGGAATTGGCAACTTTTAACAAGTCCGTGACATATACAGATATCAGAAAATTACTGACTTACGCCCCATCTTAGTTTAGTTAATTTAGTAGAAGCATTACTAGATTAATATAAAACATAATTATATCCTTAACGTTACAATCAATTAACCAGGGTTGAGATAAAGCATACATAAAACTAATTATAACCTGAAACTCGCCATGTGCTAAAGGATTCACTGCAATGTATATCTCAACGCATCCACTTTAATATTAAATAAAACCAATTTGTTTTTATAAATAATTAAAATACATATTTTAATGGACTTACCGGAGGTCACGTAGCTTTCTACTTATTCATAGAAGAAGCTGGGAGACGAAAACTGTTCAATCTACTCTGCCAGCCGGGGACTAGAATGTGAGGCGCTGATAGCTAAAGTCGAACTGAATAAACCGGCTGTTGAAAAAACCGTAGTAACATAGATAGGGCGCGCGCGAGTCGGGCGGACAAGGGGCAATACAGCATGACAAAGTCCAACTGACCGTACCAAAGGACAACTTCTGTCGCGTCGAAAAATACGTAAATAGTTTAATTAATCACAATATAGACATCGGAACATCGCCGCGTTTTCCAAAACGCGGCACAATACGTGTATGTGATGTTAACAATGAAACAAGATTGTCGTATGGTGTCTCTCCTTCGCTCCATCTAAGTCTATGATAATTTGACGTTAACCAGTGGTTTGTCCTAACGTATTTGGGATTCGTAACGGATGTAGCAGGCGGTGTCAAAATCCAATGTCTACCAGCAAATCTCAGAACGTCCATGATTGACAGTTCCTTCACAATATATTTTCCGTTGTCATCGAAAAAGCACTGGAAGTCAATTATAACTGCAGTGTTATCCATAATACTGTAAGACAAAGAAACCACACACATTACAAACTCTATATATGTATATATTATGTTTAAACATACAAATATCGTTGCGATATTAATATGTGAACTTACGTTTACAGACGTCTGGACTGAAGCACCGAGAGACGTCAACTGACGAAAGAAACAAGTGTTGAGGAGGGTTACTATACATGGAGACGAATTTTTTTAGTAGGTGGGGAGGTGTCGTCGTCGTCGTTCTCCATGTTGATGCGTTGTCGTATCCGATAATGACCGTATGCAAGCGTATCATGACCATTGTCTAATATATAACGCTTATCATCATACGGTGACAACGCTTGCTTATTTACACGCATCGTGTACAGCGTATGATGATCGCTACGTAAACAAAGCGCACTGGTAGAAAACTGACAATGATCAGTGAGACACTTGCGATACATATCGTGTCGCAGACTCCTCTTAATTGCAACTCGAGGCACACCTTTACATACACGTTTTTGACACTCTTGGGTGGGATCTTCGTGGGCCACAAGGAACGAATAACATTTCGCACGGAGACCCACGAATTCTCTAATAGGACGACCACACGTTTCATCCTTGAACAGTCCGACAACCTTTTTGTTCTTAAGGCTATAACAAGGATGAGACGTAGGGTAATCCGATGTGTCAAAAACGTGTAGGTCCTTCTTCATGTCTGCATACAAGTCTGATGTTTGAATGCTATACATCAGACTGTCTGTATCTGTCATTAATAATTTAACGTTGCGGCCGTACTTGGCGACAGCATAACGATAATGAAAGTCGTACATTATCGTTTTGCTAACGTCAAGCACCGTGAAGCCGACATACACGGGACGGGAAAGAACAATGGATTTTTTACGGAGTGAGAGCCCCACCAGATCGTTCGTATAACGAATCATACGTTTTAGCCTAGGTGTGGAAACTAGTTTTTGAAGCCGTCGTTCATTCGAGACTAGTTCAAAGTCTATATGTTTCCGTACGTTCTCCAGCGACTTACCGTATACGGCGTTGTTCATCAGTTTGAAAAGGTCTTTTTCAAAGCTGTTGACGGCTGTTTGCCTCTTGCGGGTGTTGAAATCGATAAACGGTTTCAACCAAGCGCTTTGCTTAAAACACAACACCCTATGAGTCGCTTTCAGCTCTAAGCCAAGACTTAAATACAATTTCAAATTTCGATAATGGAGAACGTAATTTTGTTTGTCCTCCAAAGTTGTTAACAACTTCTCTACGGATGACCCTGATTCGTTATACGATGATCTGTATATACTCTCGTGTAAACGTTTGGAAAAGGGAGAAAGGTGCAAGTGGGTAGTCGGAATGCAGGTCGTGTAAGGTATCGGGATAGTGTAGGTCAACTTCGAGGATGTACCCGATGTCGGAATCATCACTCACATTACGTACGTCCAAGGACTCGATTTCGTTACGATCGAGCCATCGGAAGTCTGCGTAAGGGAGCGGTTGCGACATGGCTG
Source organism: Magicicada septendecula (assembly GCA_034769895.1). Lineage (NCBI taxonomy): Eukaryota > Metazoa > Arthropoda > Insecta > Hemiptera > Cicadidae > Magicicada > Magicicada septendecula. Next base: position 295,421,991 of record CM068373.1, on the reverse strand, counting down.
CACCGTATAAATTATTACAGTCTGTATACAGAATGAAGGAGGTCGGTTTCGATACATCGTACTGATCTGGAATCAGAGGATTGTTAGCGACTGCGTGACGGTTGGATATCATCGCGCAGCCTCCGCGGATCCCAGACTCAAGGAACAGATGCAGATTTATCTCTGTTAACAGCTCTAATTCGACCCCTGTCATTTTTAGCATCGCGTTCCAAGCGAGTCCGGGAAGCGAGTAAAAATGACACGGGTCCAAGCAGGAATCGCGTAAGGCCATGTCTCGGAAACTTTCAAAGACATCGGCCAGCAGCATTACGTCTGTCAACAAATACAAATCGTGGTAATCGCCAAACGTACGCAGATTGAATGCACTCCACACGTTTTGTGCGTGCTCGTAATCTGCGTCCGAAATAGCCGATTCCAACAACCGGTTATCAAAGTGTTCACGAGCGGGTAGACTTGTTTCGTTGAACCGATCAATGCTGTCAACGTACTCGTAAGGGTATACTCCCTTACGTACGAGCAGATTGGTCTGTTCGTCGAAACCCCGTCTAAGCATTTCCTCTCTGAGCAAAGGAAATTGGCTCCCGGACGTGGACAGATTGGTAACGAGTGTGTCCAGAGAGCGATTAAGAAATTGAAAAGAGTCTACGAAACGCAAGGGACCCAGGGAGAACGACACGTAACGCTCACTGGATGTTGCAATGCAGGATACGTGTTGGTCCTTATATTTTCCTAAACCCTGCATTAAATGGTGACAGTCGTAGCCACGAAGGTTGTGAAAGAAGACGGGGATATGACGAGGCATCTTGTAGCTTAGATTACAGCTATTGTGAGCTGCTCCCAAGAATTTCCCCGTAAGATGACAATGATTGCGTACCTTGTCATCGTCTGTCAAAGGGCGCTCACACAAATGACAAACGGTGGCGTTAGTGAACGCAACATTGTCATCATCGGACATAATTATTTGCACGTTATGTCGTACTACCTTCATCATATCCTCGGCGTCTTTCATCAACCACGAGAAGAAAGTGTCTACGACGTTTTCACCTCGATAAACTTTAGCCTCTCTCCAGAGTCTGTGTGTATGATCCACGATAGCATAGGAGAAACCTGACGGAATATGCATCGCTTCGTATGATGAGGACGATACAGGAGGAGAAGTTATTTTCTGACGGGTACCGTTGCTATCAACTGAGTAGAATTCGCCTAACTCGTGCACTGTCGTCGGGACGTTGTTACCAGGTGAACACGATTGAAGCGGAGTGATGAGAGACTCGAAGTCGGCGTAGACGGTAAAGGGTACTTTAAGACAGTGCGCGTAATTTTTAAATGACATAAACTTCTCCTCCTCTGTGGGCATTTTGGTTTTCTGCTCGCCGTGAGGTGTGCAGTAGGGGAGATGATCGGACAGACCATGTTCTGTGGAGAAACGATGCAGGCAGTAGTCGCAGTAAAATGATTTATGCCCGTGTTTTGTAAGGGATGATAACAATTTATTAATGCTACTGATAAGACAGTAGTGTTTTCGGCTATTTGTATCGGACAGAAGTAAAAGATTAACGTGATGTAATCTGTCCTTATTGGGGGTAATTCTTAACGGATAAACCTCATTTTTTGATTCGTTTCTGATATTGTCTTCTATATCATAGCCGAAAACGTTTATAGAAATGTTGGGATTCTGTGTTTCAAATTTAGAAAGTGAGTTTATAGAAACAGGGTACTCGATACCGGTCATATTTATTGTGTTTTTGAATAAGAGGTATTTTGAAACACGGTCTTTATGCTTTTGTTGAGGGTGTATGTGAGCTAGTACGGACCATAGAAAACACATTTCATCTTGGGAGTTATTGATGTTGACTACTGCCTTGGTGAGTGCAAGTTTTCGCGGGGTTGGAAGGTAGGAGGATGCTGCTAGAGGTCGGTACCGTCCAACAACTAGTTCCAGCTTCAGTACAGCATCCACCGACCATCCGCTCCCGTCACGGGTAAAATTGGATATGCTATTCATGATTTTATCATAGGATTCATCGAGTAGACAGTTCAACTCGTCGTTGTCGTCCGTGAGCAACGTACGACAACGTCCGTGGAAGACGGCGTCTTTGGTTACCTCTTTTTCTTCGCCGCTGTCACCATCTAACACAGTTTTAGTGAAACGTATCCTGCACGCAATATGCCATTTGATACTGCGTAAACGTGCTTGTTCTGCCAGAATATCCTTGCACAATAAAGGTCGCACCTCGGTCATTATCGGTACTATATCTTGATCTTCTTCTTCTGTGTACACAGGCAGGTAATTAAAAGTTGTAAGACATCCTCTAATACTACTGTTTCGCACAATATAAAATCGTGTCATATCTGAAACAATAGAAACACATGTATTAGCTAATAGGAATGATGAATAACACACATTCATGTTTATGGTAAATAAATAGATAGTACACGTTAGTAATACGTTAGTTTATTGCAAACTGTGAAGATGGCAGCTACTCATGATTTTAGCATTGAAAGTGAAAGAAGAAAATCGTTCAAGTATTGGGAAGTGACGTTTGTCAGTCCCGACGAGTTAGCGTTTGCTGGGTTTTACTACTATCCGCTAAATTATGATGTTTGTGGACATAGTATGTCATTCATAGACGATAGAGTTAAATGCTTTTGTTGCGGAATTGAATTAGTTCATTGGAGAGAAGGTGACATACCTATGGTGGAACATGAAAAATTTTCTCCGTCATGTCAATTTCTAAACGATGTCAAGAGACAATACATTGGGGAGAAGGTGACAAACCTATGTCAGAACATAAAAAATTTTCTCCGTCATATCAATTTCTAAACAACGTCAAGAGACTATCTTGTACAGGTTAGACAGAGTTAATTCATATCAAACAAATTTGGTTTGGTACATAATTATAGAGAGAGACAATTGGTATTTAAAAAAATTTTTACCTTGTTGAGGATGTTCCTGTTCCTGCTGATGTTCTGGATTCTGTTGAAGGTCGGACATGATGATATTCAGATGTGTGAATGAATACTGAAAAACAAAGAAACTGTTATAGATATATATAGTATTTTTAACGCCGGTATTATGTTAGTGTATCTTAAACCATGAACAACGCACGCAAGACTATAGCTCTAGAGCTACACAGAGCAGCGAGAAGGAATTTCGTTAGGCGCGCGGTTGAATTGAAGGGTCTACACGACTTGTACCAGGCGGATCTTGTGGAGATGATACCATACGCTCGAGTGAACAAAGGGTACAAGTACATGATGACAGTGATCAATGCGTTTAGCAAGTACGCGTACGCTGTACCATTGAAAACAAAGACAGGAAAAGAAGTAAAGCATGCACTAGAGCCTATACTAACTGCTAATCGAATGAAATATTTACAGACAGACAACGGGAAGGAGTATTACAACAGCACAGTACAAGCGTTACTAAAAAAGTATAATGTGAAACATTACTCAACCTACAGTGAGAAAAAAGCTTCCATAGTGGAACGTTTTAATCCACACTGAAGACACACATGTATCGAGCTTTCAGCGAACAAGGACACTACCGCTGGTTGGATCTACTACCTACATTACTGAAATCGTACAACAATACAACACACAGAACCATTGGTATGAAACCTAGTGAAGTGAATGACGCCAACGAACATATAGTGTTGGAACGAATAAGGAAGAACACAGCGCCTAAAATCAGTCCAACGAAACCACCCAAATTTAAAGTCGGTGACCGTGTTCGTATAAGTAAGCACAAAATGACGTTCGCCAAAGGTTATACACCAAATTGGACTAACGAAATATTCACTGTGGATAAAGTACAATCCACTACTATCCCCGTCACTTATCTGCTAAAAGATCATCTAAACAAAGTGTTGAAAGGTGGTTTTTACGAGCACGAGATTAGTAAGTCCAAAGTCGGTGACGTATACCTAGTGGAAAAGGTGTTACAACGCAAAGGTGACAGAGTGCGTGTTCGTTGGCTCGGTTTCGATGGTAAACACGATCCATGGATACATCAGAAAGATCTAATATAAAAAAGGTGACAGCACGTGCTGAAAACAGTATGCTTTCGGTATTCACAAAGATGAAGATTGTACAGCAAGCAAACAAATTACCAATAAAGGATATGGACTTTTTGGCTGGTGACGAAGGTAGTGCTAAGCGTAAACATGGCCCGCTATTACCGAACAGTATTCGCTGTATCATTACAGGCCCAAGTTCCTGTGGGAAATCAAATGTGCTATTCAACCTACTGTTTGATGCCAACGGACTACGTTTCCGCAACGTATACGTGTTTTCAAAATCATTATTTCAACCAAAATACAGAATGCTAGAAACAGTGATGAAATCACTCGCTGATGAAGGTTTAGGTTATCATGCATACAGCGAGAACGAAGAAGTCCCGCTACCGAGTGAAATCACTGGTCTCGACTCTGTTATCGTATTCGATGACGTATCGTGTGAAAGACAAAACAATATTCGAAAGTATTTTGCTATGGGGAGACATAGCGGTGTGGACACATTCTATCTATGCCAGACATATAGCCAGATACCGAAACAATTGGTACGTGACAACGCTAACTTGTTGATATTGTTCAAACAAGACGATCTAAATTTACGACATGCATACAATGATCACGTTAACATAGATATGAAATATGATGCTTTCAAAGACGTCTGCATGGAAGCGTGGAAGGATCGTTATGGATTTCTAGTCATAGACAAAGACTTGTCAATAAATGAAGGTAGATATAGAATCGGCTTTGATCGATTCATAATTGTTTCCGACGAAGTATAAAAGTGGTTGCACTGTAGTAATGTAATCAGTCCTCTTGCTAACACACGATGGCAATGAATAAGGAGGAACGACTCGCGTATGATATAGACACGATAAGCGACAACATAAGGAAAAAATATCATGCATTACAACACGGTATCAGAGAAAGCGACGAGGCGTTTAGAAAAAATTACAGACCGATTCTGGAACCGTTAGAAGTTATTTCACGAAAGTTAAGTGGTGACATGATGGAGGAGGAGGAGGAGGAGCAGATAAAACAAGAAGAGCCTACACAACACGTAATAACAGAAAACGAAAGTGGCACGCAGAGTCATAACGCTTCTCATTTCAGTGACAATAGCGCCTGGAACCCTAACGCTTTACATTTCAGCGAGGATTCATTAGCAAACAAATATATGCGTTTGTGTGAATCGGCGGACTGTAAACGGATTATAGATCGCATGTATGGTGTTCGATACGAAGGTGGTAAATTTATGATAGGTGATTCAAATGTAAAAATCGATGATAACGACAACTTTCATGTCAAAGGAAAAATTTACGAGGGTACACCTGGTCTGTATGAACTTTTGTTTATGAAACTACCGAAAAAATACAATAAGGATGATATGAGGAAATATAAGTCTATACTACTAGCAACCAACGGACACAAACAAAAATATAAACACAATACGCGAATAAACAGTAACAGTGGCGTCAAGTACCGACTAGTAATATCTAAATTGTTTGCACGAAAACGTACAGGGAGTGGCTATATGGAGATGAAACCGAACACTGCAATCGATTACGTGCATTGGGATGATCCTAACGAGTTGGTTAATAGATTGAGACTGTTAATGGCGTCTCAAAATAGCGGCCATACTGGTCATAGGAATGAAATCGTTTCGATATTGGAAGAATTACGTGAAACTGGCATTATCATATAAAAGCAGACGTACCGTTCTATAACCATCAGTTCTTCTTCATAAATATGAGTGTAGACAAGTTCGGTAGACACGACAGCGCTGTAAGAGTGTGAAAAGAAACTCATCGAAGTCTGCGTGAGGATATCGGTTTAGGAGTGACTAACGACGGTCACTTTGATGTGAAAAACAAAAAGATATGCAACTTGGGTGATCCTGAAGAGTTGCACGATGTTGTTTCTTTACAGTACGTAAAGGACACATGCTTACAGTACAAGAACGACGACAACGCTACCGTAGACGCAAAAGATCATCGAATAATAAGGCTAAACGATCCGCTTAAATCAAGAGATGCAGCCACAAAACGATACGTAGACGAGAAGAGTTTGAAAAAAGATCGTGCAGGTAACGTAATCGTTAATGACTGTCGACTAACGCGTGTGCAAGCGCCTGTTGACTTCAAAGACGCAGTGAATTTGGAATTTTTACATGCACACACAATCAGTTTGCAAAACGATACTTTCTACGCTGCCGGAAGAAAAATTACGAATATAGCGAACGGTGTCAATGACAAAGACGCAGTCACTGTACGACAAATGCACGAATTAAAATTACATATAAAGACCGAATTGTACAAGGTCACTCAGGTATTTCACGCTCATATAATCAATCTAATAAAGTTTGTCTATAAATATCAAGACAGCACGACACAGCGTTCAGTCCTGTCTGAATATATTGAAGAGGTGGGGCGTTTAATAGACGTTCTCGATACGGAAACGGAAATCAAGGATTGGAGATCTGTTTACAAGAATGCACGTACTTCGTAAGAAAAGAAGAATGGGGCGTGGTGTAATTGGAAAAATACTTAAAAACACTGTGCCCGCTATCGTTTCGTCAGTACCTACTTTGATTAATCGAGCGGTGGACGCATTACCAGTAGAATTACACCTACCGGGCTACCGATTCTGTGGACCTGGAACAAAACTCAAAGAGAGATTGGCGCGTGGCGAGCGCGGAATCAACGAGTTGGACGAAGCCTGTCGCGAACACGATATCGCTTACGCTAAGTACAAGGACAACGAACGAAGACGCGTAGCGGATCGTGTGCTAGCCGGCAAGGCGTGGGATCGAGTGAAAGCTTTGAATTCAGGCATCAGCGAAAGAGCGTACGCGGCGGCCGTAGCGGCAGCGATGAAGGCGAAATCGGCAGTGGGTGGAGGGAGCTCGCGTAGTGGTTGCAGAAAAAACAAGAAGAAGAAAGGTTCAGGAATTAAACGTCAATCCGTGAACAAACGCAAAACGACCTGCAAACGCAAAACAGTCCCAAGACATAAACGTAACAATAAAAAAATAGCGTCAGGTCTATACCTACGTCCTTACAGACAAAAAAACTAATTTGCATACCAGTGCGTGCATTGTCTGACGGTGATTTGTATGTGTACGCAAAACTTTTGAAAATACCTTATTTCAGAGGAGTTTTTATGCGTAACACTTTACCACACACACGACCATGGAAGAATGAGAGTGCAGTTGTTAATCTAGACAGTGCAGAAGGACCTGGTACGCACTGGGTTTGCTACAAGAAGCGAAACAAACAAGTTTACTACTATGATGCGTATGGTAATATGCAGCCATCTCTTGAGCTGACACAGTATTTTGGAACCGACACTGACATTTACTACAATTACGAACGTGAACAGCCACCACACACAGTCATCTGCGGGCATTTATGTTTGGACTTCTTAACGCGCGAGTGATCAGTAAGCGACAAGATGTCTTCGCTGTCGGTCACCTTAACAGGTACGAATGCTGCTGCTCTTGTATGTGACTTTTTCCCGCCTCTCGAACTAACAAACGGCGAATGGTATGTAGGTCTATTGGACTTTACTACATACAACAGTATACCGAACGTGATTGAAGGAAAAAACAACGTGTTTCCAGTACTACGAGACGGAACAACGTGGGACTTGATAACTTTACCTACAGGTGCTTATGAAATCGGTGACATAGAAGCCTTCCTCAAAAAGCAGTTAGGAGACTCAAAGATTAGTCTACGTCCTAACAACAATACACTGAAATGTGAGCTGACTTGTGCACTGGATATTGACTTTCAACAAACAGTGTACGGTATCGGTGATATATTGGGTTTCAAGGGAAAGCGTCTGCTTGAAGCGAATAAAACTCACACGTCTGACGCCACAGTTAACATTATAAAAGTGAACAGTATACTGATAAGGTGTAATATAGCGCAAGGATCATACAAGAACGGTAAAACCGAGCACACACTGCACTCGTTCTATCCGTCAGTCGAACCAGGATTCAAAATAATTGAATCGCCTACAAACGTCATATACCTACCTGTGAATGTGAGTCGTTTGGACAACATAACATTATCTTTACACGATCAGGACGGTGACGTAATAGATTTTCGCGGAGAAGTCATCACTGTGCGTTTACATCTAAAACGACTATAGACATGGGCTTGTACTTTGTTTCTTCGCCACCGCTGCTACCACAGTCGTCGTCAGTAATAAAAGAAGAAGAAAGATTAGTTAGGAAACGCATCAGTACTCGTTCGAAACTGAAACGATTAACATCAGTTAACCGCCGTTTCCTGATTTCACTGGGTTTTGTTGTTGTAAACAAGTAACATGGCGAGTGGAATATTATCAGTGGAGCAGCAACCGTTCTTTGAAGACAGTATCACACACTTTTCATTTCACTCACACGCACCGTACGCAACAACAAGATATGGAAACAATGATGAAATACGTGTGCCAATACAACAACAGGACGTCTTTACACTGCCGTCAGAAAGTTTCCTCTACATCGAAGGCAAGTTGGTTAAAAACCCTAGTGCGGCTGCAGATACTGCACTGAATGTGGAACTGGTGAACAATGCTATAGCATTTCTCTTTGAAGAGATTCGTTACGAGTTGGCCGACGTGGTAGTGGACCATACCAGAAACGTCGGTGTTACTTCAACTATTAAAACTTTTCTATCACTCAACAACAACGCACGTAACGCAATGGAAAACGCAGGTTGGGTGGCACCGACCACGAACATATTAAAAGTGAATGATGACGGTGAATTCAATTTTTGTATACCACTGAAAATGCTAATGGGATTCGCAGAAGACTATACACGCATCGTGCTGAACGTGAAACAAGAACTTATACTCCTACGCGCTTCTACCGACATAAATGCTATGGTTTTAGTAAGCGGACAAACGACTGCTAATTGTGTTCTTGAACTAGATAAAGTTTACTGGAAAATGCCTTATGTACATGTAGCTAATGTGTACAGATTACCACTGTTACGACTCATAGAGAAAGACCACCCGATAACTATGCCTTTTAGGACCTGGGAGTTGCACGAGTATCCTGCCTTACCACAGACTAAAAGGCAGAATTGGATTGTCAAGACCTCGAGTCAGCTAGAAAAACCACGCTTTGTTGTGTTAGCGTTTCAGACAGCAAGAAAAAATGTACTGACAGCACACGCTGATGAATTTGATCACTGTAACGTGATCAATGCGAGACTGTTTCTAAACGACAAGTATTATCCTTACGATAATTTAAACTTGGATATTGGGAAAGACCGTTTTGCATTATTGTACAATATGTACACCAGTTTTCAAAGTTCGTATTACCACCGTTTAGACGGCAGCCCAGTACTGACACCGGAATTATTCAAATCAAAAGCCCCGCTGGTTGTTTTCGATTGTAGCAAGCAAGACGATACACTTAAGTCTTCAGCAGTTGATGTACGTTTAGAATTTGAATCGTCAATGAATTTTCCTAGACAGGCAACCGCCTACTGTATGATACTACATGATTCGCTTGTAGAATATACACCATTGTCCAACACAGTACATAGACGTGTTTAAGTCTTATTTTATACATATTTTGTAAATACTAGTTTTAAATATATATATATTTTCATCATATTTGTAACATTATAATATTGGAGCTATGTGTGTGTATGTATTTTTAATTGTAAAACTAGTTTAGATATATTTTAATACTTGTAACAATATAATCTTGGAACTGTGTATGTTTTTTTTTTAAATTGTAAATATTAGTTTAGATATATTTTCATACTTGTAACAATATAATCTTGGAGCTGTGTATGTATTTTTAATTGTAAAACTGTTTAATATAATCTTGGAGCTGTGTGTATGTATTTTAATAAATGTATATATATATATTACACACACTTTATTATTATTTGTATAACCCACTCCATAATAATTTGATCATACACATACACGCGCACACACACATGTATTAAATTCAATAATGCGTTTGATAATGTTTTAATGCAAATAATTTTAGGAAAGTCTACATTCCGCATTCATAAGGAGATAGTCACTGCTTACAGCTATGTATGTCCACAACAGAATTAGAGAGATATATAAATGTCATCATACGCTGTGACCTACTTTCTAAATTTTTTACATTAAAAACGTTTGTTTAAAGCAATTTTTCAGAAAATTTGTAACAGACATAATAATTTGATCATACACACACACACATGTATTAAATTCAATAACACGCTTGATAATGCAAATAATTTTTACGTTTAAATAAAAATCTGCACATACATTAAAATTAAAATTAAATAAAATCTGTACAACTTACCAAAAAACTAGTATGTGCGTTGTCTACACTGAAGGCGTACAAACAGTCTTTGCATACTTCGGAAATAACAACAAACAACCGATCCGTAATCGGATTGCATCAGTAATCAGTCAGTAGTTTTGACACAGACTGTCCATCGTCGCCGTTAACAAAACTGGAAAGTGCGTTCCAGTTGGTGAACAACAAAGCACAATGTCTGCATTTGGTACATTATCTCCGGGAATCATTACCAACACTTCATACGTACTGTAAATACTTCAGAATACGATATTCTGAGAAACACAGTTAAACAGTGTCCAACGAACGTTTTTACGATCAGTGCAAATCGTCATCGTCGATGCGCAGGCGTCATGACCCATGAGTTTTGTTTATTAAAGTTATAAATGTTACACTCATACTTTGAGTCTCGCGACCGTTGTCCTATAACAGAACTCAAAGCGAGCCACCTGAACTACGGTTTACCCGAAAACAATAACGTGCTACTTGTGGAAATGTACGAGTACCGTAAGGGTGTTATATGTAGCCTTATCTACAATGAAGATGGTAGCAACACTGGATAAGGCACAACGTGCGCTAATGCGGTGTTACAACAGATATTTTCCGATATGTACTGTCCGCACAAACGGGTATAACTGTTACGAGTGTTTAACTAAAACAGCTGTTAACCGTTTGCATAAAAGGGTGTCAGAGTACGTAAATACTCATGTTCCGGAGTCAATACACTAGTCGGTGTACTACCATCTGTCAATACGGACGAAAAGGAGAAACAACTAGCTCCTGATAACGATACGATTAAGGACAACATGTGGAAAAAATACTGCGACTTAAAACAGAGGATCCAAGAAGAGGAATGAAAGCTAACAAGAAGTTACAAACCAATATTAGTACCATTGAAAACCATTTTGCAAGCTCTGGTAGTATACAAAGGCAAAACAAAAGAAAAACCGATGACGTCGAGAGCGCACTTTATGACGAAGAGGTAATAAGTAGTTGCCCCCACCAACAGGAAATTGTGGTTTAATAACGGAAGTCGTTATGAATAGATTGTCCAGTGTTGCATCACGCTTTGTACGAGAGAGTACAGTTGACTGTGAAAAGTGTATGTTTGTGTCTGTGTGCAAATTGCGTCATCACTTTAAATACGTGTCCCTTATGTAGAGCCACATACACCGCTTACATGAGAGCGTATTTCTAGTTCGTTTTCACACATCAGTTTCAACCTACCACGCACAGTGACTACTACGAATTTCCTTCTTTGGTTTTAATCCAGAATCGACTACATCGAGACGATGAGTTCTGACGAAGAAAGCGAAACGTACGAGCACGTTTCTTTGGATGATGAAGAAGTACAACACGTTATGATAGCAATAGTCTTATCAAAGTTCCCACCTGAAAACCATTCAAATTTTATAGGATGCCCGATACCGCCTAAGGAACTAGTCAAAGCGGGTTTCTTTTATTCAGGTTACACCGATAAAAATGTCTATTTTTTTGTTACAACGACTACTGAGAACGACTAAACAACGTGCGGTCAGAAAACGAACAGCAAATTCATAGTCGCGCTTACCAGCTGTTAATAAACGGACAAGAACGTTTCGACTAAATAAACCAGTAAAAAATTGTTTAAAAATCTATGCTGCTGCTGTGACGGAAGTGTTTATAATTAATAGATATCTCACTACCTCCTCTCCCACAATCTCGTATACCTCAGTGTTTCGACAGTACGCGTCGAGAACGGACGTATGGCGTTATTAACTTCGTACGAGTACAGACGTTGTAGTGACTTAAAGCACGCAGTACTGTACCCTTTAAAACGTTTTGTATACAACGTTTTGACACAAAAATTTGTTGCACTGATCCGTGACGAGGAGACAAGGTACAAAGTAAACGTTCCGAAGAAATTGTTTACGGACGTTTTACAACATACAACGTGTCTGTTCCGCGAGACGGACGTATCGGTAGCGTTCCTAGTGGCACTGAACACATTGTTTGTAACGCAAAAAGGATGGTAGTTCACGAGCTAGCAGTCATACTCGACTTTCACTGTTTCGTGGACGATAACGAAAACGAACTCTTCAACCAACTGACCGTTATGGATGTCACCGCATTTGCCACCAGGCATTGGATATTTGCACCACCAGCGGACACGATCGTTTCGCATGCACAAACATGCGAGGACGAACCGATGGTTAACGGAGCATTTTCATGGACTAGTGTGGACGGACGAGGAGACATCCTACGAACATCTTGTGTCGATATTAGTAAAGTACACGTTTCCTTTTAACTACGTGTTCGTAAAAGGATTACAAAAAAAAGATTTCTGGAGAAGCGTATCGTGCATTTCAATATTATAAATTTAGAAGATTTCGGTTGTTCCCAAACTCGAACAATTACGTTCGATGCACGGAACAGCCCGTTTCGCGCACCGCTTATTTCCAGAAATATGTACAAATCGTAGAGTACACGCTTTACGCGAGTGGGTTGTATCACATTTTAGACTCATCAGTAGGTTTCTGGTAAATTAATAACATTTTTGTTTTATTTAGCATCATTTCGCTTGGATAAAAATAACTGCCTTCGCCTACCCCCCTTCCGCGCATAAAAAATTAGTGCCGCCGTCTTGTCGCCTGTTCCCACACGCTCGACTGGTGTCGATGACATCACCCTGTCTAGACGTATAAAAAATAACCGAGTTGTCTCCTCCCCCCTTCTGCGTCCAACTAAACCCGATTACATCATCCTGTTAGACGCATAAAAAAATTAGTGCCGTCAACATGTTCAAACACGCACAATTGCTGTCTAGTCGTATAAAAATAACCGAGTCGCCTCCCCCACCCCGCCTACCTACCCGCTGAACAAAGCGTGTGAAATCAGGTTGTATCCTGTTCACACGGTTAAAAATAACCGCTTACTGTGCGATGAGTGGTTCCCCCTCTCTACGCACTCTCCGGTTTCCTCCTCCACAACTAACTCCCTATTTATTCCGCTACGAACGAGTGTTATTCATTCACACATTGACAGACGCGCAAGCGAAATATAAATTCTTCATTGTAAAATGGCATCATTCGTTGCGAAGTTTGCTACCATTAGTGCGATAGAATATAAAAAAATTAAGGAATTAATAATTAGCGTTAAATATCCGATAGAAGAATTACAAAATATAGACGCAAAGTACGGGAAGGCCGTACTCGCCTCTATCCAGGACTACAGAGACACAAAATTAAAATATCGCATATATCTACCTAAGAGATACGCAAGCGTTTTCGATGATGAGGAATTAAAAAAATTAGCGCCATATTCACTACATCTCGTTTACCGCTGAGAAAAAGACAGAGCTTACGTGGTAGACATTTTAGAGTAAGACCGAATGGGCATCTTCATTTATCATGTATAATTATGCATAAATGTCATTGCACACACACACACACACACACACACACACACACACACACACACACACACACACACACACACACACACACACACACACACACACACACACACACACACACACACACACACACACACACACACACACACACACAATTGTCACTGCCTGTGTATACGATTACATATGTATATTAACTTATACTTAGATGTATTTCATTTCATTTGTTTTAATTATACACGATTGTGTGTGCGTTTACATAATGTATTTTAACTTATAATATAATGTGCTTACACATATTTCATTTGATTTAATTGTACACAATTGTCATTGCGCTTATGTCTACATAATAAGACAAGGCTTACGTGGTGGACATTTTAGAGTAAGGCCAGATAAGCATCTTCTGAATTAACAAATATATTTCGTATGTATTATTTAACATGAATAATTGTACATAATTGACATTGCACACGTTTACAAATGTTATTTTAACTTAAAATATAATGTGCTTACACTTATTTTCATTTGATGTAATTGTACACAATTGTCATTGTATGTGTGTGCGTTTACATATTATGTATTTTAATTTGTAATTACATGTATTTCATTTGTTTTAATTATACGCAATTGTGTATGCGTTTACATATTGTATTTTAACTTATAATATAATGTGCTTACACATAATTCATTTGATTTAATTGTACACAATTTTCATTGTGCATGTGTTTATTGTATTTTGTAATTGTCACTTAATAGTAATTGTCACAGTAATTGTCACGACTGTGTGCGTTTACATAATATTTATTTTGATTACACATATAACATTTTGAATTTAATTGTACACATTTGTCATAGTGCACTTGTTTATTTTAACTTGTACTTAGTTTACTTAGATGTATTTCGTACACAATTGCAATTGTTTCATATTATGTATTTTATAATTGTCACTACTGTGTGCGTTTGCATATTATGTCTTTTAAATTGTAATATATTTGATTACATATATTTTAATTTGTTTTTAATTAAGCGGTATTGCTTTAACATTTTTATTGTATTTAATTTCAAAGTCCTTCGAACATTATCACTATTCACCACTCAATATACAAGCTAGAACGAGCGTTGCACAACGTCCATTCATGTGTTATTACGTACAACTAATTAAAAAAATCAATTTTATTTAAGATAATTGCTTGATTATAATACACTTTTTAAACTAAAGAATATTTTAAAAAACAAACTCACCCTGTACGAGTTCCAGTTGAGTCTCGGCGAATGATGTGCCGTTCAGAGCAATTCGTTCATCTTTTATACAATATCGAAAAGCCCACTCAAGGATGAAAGCGAAAGAGATGGTAACAGCTAATGCACGCCCAACGACAAAAAAAAAAACACACACAAAGACGTTAGAGCTGCCACACCCAAAGTCAAGGACGACCACTCAGCTTGGGTTGCGTCCTGTTTCACACGCTTAAACAAATTTATGTACGTCTAATTGAATAAAGCCCCCCACCACCTCACTATTTTCACACGCTGCGATAATAGATGGTCTGAAGATCTCGGCGGGAGCCGATTACATCATCCACGGCTTGCGTCCCCGTCGTGTTATTAAACAAATGTATGTACGTAATAAAGCCCTCCCCCCGCCCTCACTATGTTCACACGCTGCGATAATAGATGGTAAGTCAGCATCCTGATGTAAGCGGATATAAATAACTCCACACGTGCATGCTGTGTGAAGGTCTAAGCGGGAGTCGATTACATCATCCACGGCTTGCGTCCTGTCACTCACAGATATTACATACCCACCAGATTAATATAAACAGTAATTATTTTCCATGCATGATGCGTGTTTTATAAGTGAAGTGGTGTTCACTTATGCAGTACATATCTTGTGTGTTTCTTACAATAAATGTAAACGACACTACAGCTTTTTTTTCTACGTTCGTGCGATAGAAATTACATAATAATAAGAATATCATATATAGTAATATTTATCTTCTATGCATGGATTTACGATATTCAATTTTACAAGTGAATTGATTTTCAACTGAAGGACCAAGTCATCGAGAGTTTCGAAGTTATTATGAACAGACTTTTTTATTAACACACATTCGAATTTATCACCAATCTACGACAACGTCCAGGCGGCGAACGGCGAACGGTGTTCAAATTTAACACAGTTCACAAAGTGCCAACAATGGAATACACGTCACTCAGTCCCTTCGCATCGACGATATCCGGACGGTGGGTGCATGGCGACGTACATAATTTAAACCCGTACACTATATTTCGGAGAAGAACGCAGTGATCCTTTTTTTTTACAATATATACTTACCACAGAGACGCATGTCGACCAATCTACGGCCGAGCCACGGCCTGGCGACGTCCAAACCTAAACACGTACACATGCGCCAACATGACCGACGCTTAACCAGTACAAGTCGATAACGTCGACACTTTTCCAACATAGCCGCCATTTCCCCGACAACATGGACGCGCGACGACTTTTCCAACATGGACGCAAACCCGCCTCCAGGCGGTGACCAGGACACCGGCAGGCTGCGGCCGACAACATGACCGACGCTTAACCAGTACACACCGCACAACTCGACAACGTCGCAATTTTTCCAACATGGCCGACGACATCCGCGCGGCAACATGACCGACGACTCACACCATCGACACTATGACGTCATAGCCAGTGACGACACGATGACATCAGAGGTAGCTGGCCTAGGCCAGTGACGTCACGATGACGTCAGAGCTAGCTGTTCTAGGATCCCCCCAGATGTAGGGGGGTACTGGAACATCATGACGTCATGATGTTTTAGTACCCCCCCTACACCACTACTCCCGTCAGCACCTGCTTTGCTGACTCGACAGGGTAATGACCTGAGACACGGGCTCCCGCGAGGTTGTGCAAGTGCCTTCCTCGCGGATGCTGGCTGTCTCGGAGTCATTACCCATCGTTTTCCCCGACACCCTAGGGCGCTCGAGCCTCTTGTCATTGCCAGTGCGTCATTACGTTCCCAAAGGCTATGTCCGAGGGGACCATGGTGACGCGCCTCGGCGTGACAATTGGCTGAAGCAAAAGCTCAAGCTTGCCCCCGTGGTGGCCATGATAATTATTATCATATACCCGCGGAGGGCTGCACCATAACTCCCTTGTGCAGAGCAAACGACCGCGCTGACCTGTTAGCACCTGGCGTTCATCAGGCCTAGGTCTGGACAACGCACAGAAATTAGGGCGCAAGACGCCCGTGCATCATCCATCCAGCCATCCAGATTGTCTTTAGTCAATCATGCTGCGGCAGATTGGATTGGATAGAATTATTGCCAGCATCGGCTTTGCCGACTCGGCAGGGCTGTGATCCGGGACACGGGCTTCCGCGAGGTCGTTTCGGCCGACGCCCTAGGGCGCACGAGCCTCTTGTCCTCGCCAGGGCGTCACTACGTTCCCAAAGGCTATGCCCGAGGGGACCATGGTGCCGCGCCTCGGGGTGACAATTGGCTGAAGCTAAAGCATATGCTTGCTCCCGTGGTGGCCATGTTAATTTATCATGTACCCGCGGACTGCATCATAACTCCCTTGTGCAGAGCAAACGACCGCGCTGACCTGTTGGCACCTGGCGTTCATCAGGCCTAGGCCTGGACAACGCACACAAATTAGGGCGCAAGACGCCCGTGCATCATCCATCCATCCATCCATCCATCAGATTGTCTTTCCACGTTCACTTTGGAATACAATCTGAGCCGACAGACACGGGTGTGGTTTAATGGATATTTAACTACGAGAGTGATCACTTGACACTGATTGTTCCATATAGTAGAAGCTCTCTACCGTTTACGCAAGACCCTTCTAATGCGTGAATATCTTATCAAAGAAACTCTAAATGCTTAATTACTCTTATATGTTAGTAATAAAACAACATAAATATTAATGCACTATAAAAGGAATAGTTTTCTAAACGGAAACGTAGAAATGTCAATTAAACAAGGAACAGTTGGTTATAAGTAAATAACATTATGATCGAAAAAATTAAAATACAATTTTGTTGTAGCTAAGTGCATACTTTTCTTGTGTACCTTTGTTAACAAGACTTCTCTCCGTTTCTAACTTAAAATGTATTCGTAAAAATCACTGCTTTAAAAATTTTTTTTAATTAAATTTTGGAAATTTAATTTATTCATTTCTCTTTTAATAACAAAAATTTACAGGCATTGCACAAATGCAATGCACAGAGAAGGGCATTGAAAATGCTTCAATAAATCTAAAAAATATATATTTATGTTCATTCAGCAATCAATGAATTCATTCTTCATTTACCAATGTACAGATTATAAGTTAAATGTAGGCGCATTCATAAGCGAAGTTTTATATGTGTACTACGTTATTGACAACAAAGAAGTAGTTTCTATGGAAACTCACCGTTTCCCATTTTCGATCACGCACCAGCGATCGGCCGCTAATGTGCGACACGTCCTTATAAACATTTTCAATGTTTAAACAAATGAAAACGTTCTTCCGACATTGGCATTCTGACTGGCACACACAGAGAGATCGCGCGACCAGTTTACACGAAGCAACAAACTCAGCAGATCTGCCATCGCGGAACCAATGAAAGTGGCGTTAAATTACGTATCTCTTGCAAGTTGCTAATTTATCCAGTCCACCGAAATGGCTATTTGCGGAATGAGACAGTTTGTTACGATCTTACAATAACTGCACAAGTTTTAAATGTTACGTGTTCAGAACCTAGTGGTTGAAGTTTCAGTTTCCAATTTGACAGGTTACCAAGACTCCGCTCGTACGTCCTTCAGTAATAATGTGCCACCGTCGGGGTCGAAGCCCTCATACTCAGTTTCCACCCGCAGGCTTTAACGGCCAGTATTTGACTGTAAAACAACTGCCGGGCTGCTGTTAGGCCGTCCCGTCGTCAAACGTTATTAAAATTAAAATTATGGTGCTATCGAAAAGCTGGTCCATGACAGCAACCACGTCAACATAAACTCAACAAATTGACAACAAGAACAAAAGAAAGACGTTTCGGCCTTACCTACGACGGCCTTTTTCATTGTGGCGGAAAAGAGGTAATAAGTCCCTCGAGACACTGAGATGGTGAACCGGCCTCCCTTGAAACCCACCGATATTAATACATGGTTATAAGCAGAAACATCCTATTAAAATAATAAGGCATTCTGATTTGATCGCCCTGCACCCCGAGTCAAAAGTCTGTCTCGTCTCTGATTGGCTCGATTTAAACTCTTTTTTCTAACTAAAATGTAATCGTAAAAATCACTGAATTAAAAATTAAATGACTTCACAAATTCTCTTTAAAAAAAAACTGAAAACGTTCTTTCGACATTAACATTCTGACTTACAGTCTGTAAAATGAACGATGGCGGTTGGGACCGGCCAGACTGCCTAAGGTGCCCTCACTGACGCACGCACACTCACAGCCGGCCCGCACGCCACAGGTATGATTCGCAAAGTATGCCGTCCACTACATAATTACAACTTTTTAAATTTGATTTTAATGCCAAACGAAATTACCATTTTTGTAACCTCCACGAAATTTTAAGAAAAATGAGTCTGAACACGACATAAATGCGACAAATCTATGTTTTCAACACTATAAAAATCTGATCAAGCGA
Source organism: Magicicada septendecula (assembly GCA_034769895.1). NCBI lineage: Eukaryota > Metazoa > Arthropoda > Insecta > Hemiptera > Cicadidae > Magicicada > Magicicada septendecula. Next base: position 295,402,610 of record CM068373.1, on the reverse strand, counting down.
CTAATGTTGATGTGGAAAAATAAAAAACATAAAATATTGTTACGCTCAAATCCAAATTTTATTCTTTCGTATTCATACAATAATAATATACATGATAATCATCAGTAAAATATAAATAACTAAATATGTACACAAATTAGACTTACATACTATTATTATGTCTACATAAGTAACAATAAATCCTACTTCCTAAAGCCGAAATTATTCATGTTACCAGTAGTCTTAATCTTCGTAGGCCTAATAATAGCTTTAACCTTTCCTTGTATGACATGTATCGTCAATGCAAACAAACCTATAATAATTTTTAAAATGATTTTGAGAATGTATTAGAGAATGCGACTACCCTACAATTATAATTGGTGATATTAATATTTGTTTAATAAATAAGAATAGGCATAACTCATTAAGCATACAATTATGTAAGAAAATGTACCCACAAGCATGCAAACTTAAACATTAACATTTTAAATTAATGGTACATAATTATTAGTATTGTTCATAACAGGATAATGAACTCATTATGAATAAAGGGCAGTGATTGCTTGTTGATAGTTGTTGTTTGGTATCATCTTTCTTAGAATTTTGCGCAGAATTAAAAAACAATAACGGTTTTGCAATTTTTTAGCACAGTAAAAAAATGCTCTTGTGGATAGAAATGCCCAGTATGTGAGTCACGGCGGCCACCAAGGGCCAGGTATAATGTGCTGCGTGTGTGTTAGTGAGGGTGAAAGTCGGTTTGGCCTGTCCCAACCGCCACCGTTCATTTTACAGACTGTAGAATAGCACATATACATATTCTACGAATTTTAGTATCACTATATAACTCCTCTGAATCGCATATTGTAAAGTAATTTCCACACTTAATGTTGTTGCTTTCAGGTTAGGCGTGATTTTATTTTTTTAATCGAACCATTAATTAGATAATTTCGAGTCTTTGATAGTTACTCTGTTTTTACTGAAATATTCCAGAATCGGTTCAGTGTTTGACCAACTTACGACTTACGTAGCGTTTCCCATAAAACTTCATTCATACGAATATTTCAAATTCCTTGAGTAGAGCTAACCGCAAGTTAAAGGAACTGACACAATTTTAATTTAAACACATATAACACAACCCAATAAACACGAAAGACAATAATTGTATGTCGGCCTAACTTATAATCTTAAACATATATTAATATAGCTGACGTGCTTATAAAAATCCAGTTTTTTGTAATTGAAAATAATCCCGCATTTTAACGACAATTCCCCCTGGACGTTTCAGCAAAAAAGGGCATGCCCGGTAAAAACAGAGATAGACGCCAACCCTAAATGGGGTTTGTTCTTACATGGCTTCCGCTAAACTTCAGCCAGTCAGAATCATTTTATGAGCATACATAAATAGAATAGAGCTCTCTACCTTTTTTTTTACCACACGCGTGACGACTTCAAAAATAAATAACGCCACCTGCCCAGCCCCGTCTCGTGGAAGGTAGATCTGCCCCCCCCCCCCCCCGGTTTATGAAGTGAAGCTAAGTTTTGTTTTAGGAAAACTGACATTTAATTTACAGCTTGCTCATAGCAACGAGTAGAGATGATGAGTAGATTAGTTATTTGAAACGAAGTGATCATACTATGTCGGTCACATCGGCGAACTAGTGTGCAATGAACTAGGTCGCTTGGTCAATCTGTCGGGACCCCTCTTTTTCTAAAATTTTTATAGATATTAAAGCTGAGCATATTTTAAGGAATTTGCACTAGGCGGCACTAAACCAACCACTGTATATATATGATTGTTATATAGCCTAATGTTGAAAATTATGTAATTTGAATTTAACTTGACCATGATCATGTTCATTCTTTACTCGTGAAATTAACTGCAAAAATAGACACAAATCCATTAGACATTAGGAAAATTAAAAAACCACCACAAACACTCAAATGGATTCATTATAATTAATTATGTAATATTCAATAAGTACATTACAGTGTGATGTGCGCATTACTACTACATGGAGGGCTGTTACAAATTCAAAGCCTTTATCACTGGGCTACTTAAAAATATATTAAGTACTGTAATATTATATATACACATAGACTTCGTGATTTGCTGATTTCTCCCCTTTTTTCTCACTTTACGGCACCGGCACTAGGCGGCACTAGTGTATTGCTTAACATATGCTCTGTATTAAAGGAACAAGAACTGACTACACAAAACATTCTTCCTCTTTCTGTTTATCTTATGCTATATGCCAGGGATGACCAGCCTCTTGAGATAACATCAAAGCGCATAAAGCTTAGCTACCTGAAGATAACCTTGGATTTTGTTGTCCATGACGTGTCCGTTGAGTAATTAATTATAATAGCCTACTACTGACTCGGAACACTAAGTTTTTTATTGGTATAAATGTAAAATTTTTACCTTATAGCCTGAACCAGTTTTCGCATATTATAAGCTTCGTCAGAGGCTGCCGCTAGGACCGCTGTCGTCTTGTTCTTGGCGACGGCGCTGTCGTTTGAAATATCGACGTGTGTACCCACACACTATCAAAAAACACGCACAAAGAACAAAACAAATTTGATTTATTTGGTGTTTACAAACTTAACTGTTCAGACTGTAAGAAATTCTACATAGGCCAGAAATGACGTTGCTTCGAACACAGATACGTTGAACACACAAAGGCACTACACTCCACCACCGAATCCACCTTTGCAAACCACACATACTCAAACGTAACCAGCAACATGGACATTTTACACGTACACATAAAAGGCCGGAAACTAGACACTCTTGGAAAACTAGAAATATACAAACACATAAAAACGGCATTCTAAACGAACAGACACAATTCAAATCACACGTATTATTCGAACACACACACACACACACACACACACACACACACACACACACACACACACACACACACACACACACACACACACACACACACACACACACACACACACACACACACACACACACAACATCGATCTTTCGAACGACGTCACCAAGAACAAGACAGACAGGGCTCCCAGTGGCAGCCTCTGGCGAAGCTTGTAATAAGCGAAAACTGGTTCAGGCTGTAAGGTAAAACTTTTATATTTTTACCAATATAAAACTTAGTGTTCCGAGTCAGTAGATTATACTTATGAAGATAACCATTACCCTTTTTTTTGTGTGTTTCAACAAAAACAGACACAATAAAATATTATTTAAATAATGGAAATTATGAAAATAATTTTATTCATGTCGCCTTCGGCCAGAATCGCGAAACCCGTCTCTCATTTAAGAGTCCTAATAAATAACTAACTCACATCTGAAACAACAAAAATCAGTTATTTTTTCAATTATTTAAAGATAGCTGTTAATTTTTATTATTTTATGTAATACGAATAATTTTGTTATAAGTATCGATTTTTGTCAAATTTAGAATTAACATTTTCAGTGAACTGCCATTATGAAAATTTTAAGATAACATTTTGGTTTGTTTTATGCTTATAAGACACTAGCTGTTACCCGCGTGTTCGCACGCGAATATTTGACTTTTGTAAGTATTTTAATATAATTTTTATTGTCTATGTCTATATGGCGTTCTGTCAGGTCGTATAACAATTTTATACTCATTAGTCAAATTCTCCCCAAAACTGTTTTGAACGCTTGTAATAAATTATTATGTTGGTGCAACAACCTTTGGAGATTTAAAAGTACCCGTTTATAAAGCCTTTTGAGATATTTTACAAAGTACCCGTTAATTCAAAAACGTTAGGTTCTTTATTTTAAGTGTTACTGTGTTATAAGCATTGTATATACACATTAAACATTATGTTTTTCTCAACCACGGCTTTTATTTATTTCAGCAGTAAACTAAAAACAAAAACCGTTGTCACCTAATCTCACAAATGAAAAAAAAACATGTATTTTCGCTTTGCATTAAGAAATTGGACAATTTACAATTAGTACACATCTTCTTTTCCACATCGTAATATATCGATACAATCGCATATAAAAACATCGAAAATATACTCCAGGAACGGATAAAGGTACAGTTCCGATACCGCTAAATAGCATTTGTTTATTTACTTGTTACTATGGTAATTCATTCTTGTCTCCATGGTGTTTGACATGTTTATAGGCGTTTGGGGGGGGTCTGTATAACAATTCTTCTTCCTCTTCCTCTTCCTCTTCCTCCTCCTCCTCCTCCCTCCTCCTCCTCCTCCTCCTCCTCCTCCTCCTCCTCCTCCTCCTCCTCCTCCTCCTCCTCCTCCTCCTCCTCCTCCTCCTCATCCTCCTCCTCATCCTCCTCCTCCTCCTCCCCCCTCCCCCTCCTCCCCTCCCCCTCCTCCCCTCCTCCCCTTCTTCTTTCTTCTTCTTCTTCTTCTTCTTCTTCTTCTTCTTCTTCTTTCTTCTTCTTCTTCTTCTTCTCTCCTCCTCCTCCTCCTCCTCCTCCTCCTCCTCCTCTTCTTCTTCTTCTTCTTCTTCTTCTTCTTCTTCTTCTTCTTCTTCTTCTTCTTCTTCTTCTTCTTCTCCTTCTTCTCCTCCTCCTCCTCCTCCTCCTCCTCCTCCTCCTCCTCCTCCTCCTCCTCCTCCTCCTTCTCCTTCTCCTTCTTCGTTTGAAGTCAAACCTTAGCCTCCATAATCATCCGCCTCCAATTTTCCCTGTCCTGGCGATCGATGTCCATCGTTTTATTTTAAGTAAATTATCAGCATCCCTAGCCACTGTGTCAATCCACCTTAGTAATGAATATGTCCCCTGGATATGTTACTAGCATATCGCAGGGTAAGACGTATGGTGACACCTTCAGGCTTAACGTCCACCCCGATTTTCTGTCTGTGTGTTCTCCCATAAACTGGCTGTCTTACCAGACTAAAGAGACCAGTTTTCCCTGTTGAGATATCCATAAGGATCTTTAATGTGGTTGTTTCTCCTTGCCTCCCACATCCTACGTCGTTGACCACTAGAAGATCATCTGTCTTTAGGGGCAATTTCTCACCCCAAGGGCAGAGGGTGCCCCAACCTCTACTTGACAATGAGATGTAGGGGAGGGACAGCTTATACCGGCTTTTGTGTCTTATAATGCAAGCAACGACGTTGTGAATAAGTTGCGTAAGTTCAACCTTATGTGCGGGACATCAGGCGAACCCTTAAGTCAGCAAGTAAAGGAACACGCCTAAATTCTACAAGGTAATGGCTCTTACCACGCTTCTTTATGGGTCTAAGAATTGAACTTTAACGAAAGGGCAGGCCAGTCGCATCCAAGCGGCTGAAACGAGATTTGTCAGGCACGTGGCAGGGTATACTCTCCATGATCATAGAAGAAACACAGATATACGGCAGGAACTGAATATTATGAGTATACTCGACAGGATCGCCCAGTATCGGCTGAATTGGTGGGAACATCTTGCCGAATGGATGTCTACTGCATCCCCAAACAACTATGGAACTATAAGCCGAGGGTACGGAGAGGTATGGGATGTCCGAGGAAGCTCTGAGTGACCAGCCCAAATCTTTGGCTATTTGAGACCGGAACAAACCATCCTTGGTTTAATCCGTGAAGATGATGATGATGATTTAGTGACGTTTTCATTAGTATAAAATTTACGTAATACTTTTACGGCGGAATCAAACTACGACCAAATTTCTATAAAATATTCTGTAATTCGGATTCTCATGATTCGGACTAAACTGCGCTCCCCCCTCAATGTTATCCGAATTAGAAAGGACTAACTATATTTGATTTGATTATACAAAGTATCTTTTCTACACGTAAAACGATAATTTTAACTAAATTAGAATTAATATTCGTTCGGCGTTTCTTGCAGCGCATGGTGAAGAGTGAGTGATGGGAGGGGTCTTAAAAATAGGTTGCAAATCGCTGGCACAGAACGCTTGAAAAGTAGAACTTCACATTTTACCTTGCGGTTGCGCACCGTTATCCAACACCATACTGCTGCTGGTGGGTTTCACTTTCTGTGACCGGTGCGGCGTACTGAAGCGAGCCAACACGGAAATACAACTTTCACGCCGCCTCGACTAGTTAATCTAATCAATTGTACGTATCTGTCGTCATTACTTTTCAAATGCTTAATGTGTTTACATTACTTTATTACTAATTTTTCCTTAAAAATTTGCGAGGATCTTATACTCGAGGAGGGGTTTGGAATCGAATATACAGACAAGAAAAACATTTAGAACAAGGCGTGTAGATGAATAATAGTTACTGGTGATCCCTAAAACAAATTGTATTGCAATACCAATTTCAGAACACTGTGTTCTCCTAAGGAAACGGATGGAATTCTCCCTTAACGGAAATCCCTGATTACGCACTTAAACGGAAAAATGCTCATTTCCGTTCAGTTAAAAATGCTCTTCCTCTGTTCAGTTTAAAAGTAGACTTAAACGTATTTTACGAGCTCCGACCGAAAAGTATTCGACCATTTTGAATATTATGGGAACCGGTTGTGCAACTGTATTGTTAACTCGGTAGCCAATCATATGGGATCTTTACATTCACTAATGTACTCTGTTTATAACAGCCACAAACGCACGACTCGCCGTCTGCAGTTATAACCTACTGATAGTGCTACTTCAGCACGGAATTGCTTTTGCTCTTGCGACAGCAGCCGTGGCACGAATTTTACTGTGCCTGCTCCCTTCCAAGACATTCCATCAAAATCTACGCAACACAATGCCGCGGCACAATTTCTCTTATTTCGGCACGGTGGTCTTTTATTCAGACTCCGGGAAGGTCCAGCTCCCCAGGACTGCTACCTTCATCTTATTTTGATTGCTAGCGTTCTGACTGACAGAGAGGATCTTCTGCGTAAGAGTTGGCGATTCTGTCTCTTCCAAAGACGAATCACAGCCGTCGTCCCTCAAGGGAGTGTTTTTGCCCCCCCCTGTTCTCAGTCTTACGTCAACGACGTGCCGAGACAGCCCGGAGTCCAGGTGGCCCTATTTGCGGACGACACGGCTGTATATACAGCCGATCGTACGCAGAACGGGCTGTCTTACGACTGCAGCGCCAGCTCGACTCGCTCGGGGACTGGACTGATAACTGGAAGGTGTCTGGTATCTGTAAACGCGATCAAGAGTGTAGCCGTCCTATTCTCTAGCGACGGAAGAACCCGCTTAGTCAATACGCGTCGGTAGGACGTACTTGCGCTGGTTCAACGAGGTGAAGTACCTCGGTGTACACCTCGCCCGTCGGCTCACCTTGCGTACCCTCGCTCAGACAGTTCATAAGCGAGCATCCGCTCGTCTGAGCGTACTGTTTCCACTTCTTGTCAGCTCGGTTATGACTACGAAACTGGGGAAAAGATCGTCGGCGTGTATTTGCTGCCGGTCATAACTTACGCTTACCTGGTCTGGGGTTACCTCGCCAACGAGCATTAAAAGAAGTTGCAAAACGTTCTCGACAGAGGACTTCGGCTAGCGGCAAAGTCCCCCGTCGATTCTCTTCTCATTGGTGTCCGCTCCTTAGATGACACCATCAGGTGGGTTGAACGCAAATGTTATGGACGTGCGGCGAGGTTCCCAGGCAATCCTCTTGTAGCCGGGCTGGGCATGTACCTCGGTGTATACTGCACTAGTGTAGGCTAGCACAACGGCCGAATAAGATGGCCTGTTACAGAGCAAGATCGCCCTACTTGGGCAGGGCCAGCTCGGAACTCAGACCCCATGTGGTACGTCTCTGCGACACACTGCCCAGAGTCAGTCAGTAGACAGATAGACAAATGTCGTACAGTCGAAATTGCTTCTTTGTTCCACAAGTTTTTTTGTTTATTTTTGTTTTTGTTATTTTTACTTCCATGTTCTATAAGGAAATGGAAGTATGGTGATGGCGAAAAAAATCTTGTTCGAGTTAAGGGCTGATTCTGATTGTACTACCCTCGAAACATGAAGAAAAGTCATTTTCCGAAAAGTGTCTGTGTGTAGAATTTTTCTATGGCGACGATAACTGCCGCAAATTCAAACAGAATCAAATAATTTTTTGCATATATGCCTGAGTTGTAGAGGACTTGAGGCCTATTGATTTTGGTGAAGATCGGTTAAGGGGAAGGAGTAGTTTACCAGCATGACATCAAAGTGATTGCTGAAGACATGAATGCGAAAGTAGGTAGAGAAACAATGTACTCTCCAACAATTGGACGGCATATCCTGCACGAATCAACTAATGATAACGGGCAGAGGCTGATTAATTTTGCCGCATAAAGGGACCTGGTGGAACATTCTTCCCTCACAAAGATATACATAGGGAACATGGACTTCACCTGATGGTACCACCATTAATCAAATAGACCACTTCCTCATTAGCTCACGAAGTAGATCTAATCTACTGGATATGAGGACACGAAGGAGAGCCAATATTGACTCAGATCATTACCTAGTGGTTGCACGACTGAGAGACCGTATGTCAATGATTAAGACACAATGTCCTCCAAGAAGAAAACAGTACAACATATCCAAACTAAAGGAGGAGGACAACCGCGTGAGATTCACTGCACTAGTCGGAAATAAAATCAACGAAATGACTACAGGAAATCCAAGTATAGACATTGTGTGGGAAGAAATCTCTTCAGCACTTGCCAGTGCTGCAAAGGAAACTCTAGGCCTCAAAGAAATGGAGCCTTCAAATCCGTAGTTTGATGAAGAATGCAGAGTTGCTACAGACCTTAAAAACGAAGCCTATACAACAATGATACAGAGGCACACAAGAAGAAGTGCAGAGGAGTACAGGAAGTGGAGGAGAGCGGAGAAGCGAGTGCATCGGCAGAAGAAGCGCCATTGGAAGAGTCAACACCTGGTAGAAATCCAAGATCTTAAGGATGCAAATGAAATCAGAAAACTCTACAATAAGGTAAACCAAGGTAGGAAACCCTTTAAGGCCAGGAGAACAGCTTGTTGTGACACTGACGGCACCCTACTTACAGAAAAGGAGAAGATCTTCGAAAGGTGGCGCAAGCTTTTGAAGCTCTTCTTTCTAAGAATGACGAGGTGGACAACTATGTACCACCTGTGCTAGAGGAACATGAACACATAGAGCCTCCGGATGAAGATGATGTGATAGCTGCAATAGAAAGCCTTAAAAACAACAAAGCTCCCGGTTCTGATGATCTTCCTGCGGAGCTTTTCAAAAACGGTGGCCCAGAGCTGGTTAAAACCCTTCAACACCTTGTCATTGATATATGGATAGAAGAGAAACTGTCAACAGCCTGGCAGAAGACAGTTATATGTCCGGTTTATAAAAAGGGAGATCAACTAGACTGTAACAATTACAGAGGCATTTCTCTTCTCCCTGTGGCGTATAAAATAATGTCCCATATATTGTACCAAAAACTGCTTCCACATGCTGATCAGGTGATTAGTCGACATCAGTGCGGATTTAGAAGAGGAAAATCGACAATAGACCAGGTTTTCACACTCCGACAAATTCTGGAGAAAGGTAGGGAACATAAGCTACAAACCCATCACCTCTTCATAGATTTCAGAAATGCATACGACAGCATTGACAGAAAAGAACTTTACACTGCTCTTGAAGAACTGGGCATACCAAAGAAATTAATAAGATTGTGTAGGATGACAATGCTGACAGTGAAGGGCATGGTGAGGATTCAGAATGACTTATCAGGAGAGTTTGACTATGGAAAGGGAGTCCTCCAGGGCGATGCTCTTGCTTGCCTCCTCTTCATTCTTGCCTTAGAAAAAGCTATGAGAGATGCTGGAATAGATTCCTCCGGGACTGTATTCAACAGGTTGGTGCAGGTCGTAGGATACGCCGATGACCTAGATATAATCTGGAGGTCCCTTCGAGCAGTCACTGAAGCCTTTCTTGCTCTTGAAGGTCCCGCAAGGAGGCTGGGTCTCATAATAAATGAAAGCAAGACAAAATACATGGCCACAGGACAGGAGGCTAGAGAAGGAGAGCACATCCAAATTGGTATCTGTTCCTTCGAAGAAGTCAACAACTTTGTTTATTTAGGATGCCAAGTTAACTCCGATGGGGAAACAACAGAAGAAATAAAGCGAAGAATCACCTCAGGTAATAGGTGCTTCTTTGGTCTCAGATCCCTGTTCCAGAGCAGAATAATTGCCAGGAGGTGCTGCTTTTGTATAAAACACTGATCTGCCCAGTTCTCACCTCTAGTTCTGAGACCTGAACCATTTCTAGTCTGAGTCAAGCCTGCTGGTTCATGAACGCAAAATCCTCCGCAGTATATTTGGTCCAATATATGTAGGAGGTGAATGGAGGAAAAGAACCAACCAAGAACTGAACACTCTTCTGAATGAACCAGATATTGTGAAAATTATAAAACTTGGTAGACTCAGGTGGGCTGGACACGTAATCAGATCGGGGGAGAATGAAATACCAAGAAAGGCACTCACAGAACAGATCTATGGCACCAGGAGAGTTGATAGACCCAAACTACGTTGGGAAGACGGTGTGAACTACGGTGCGCGCCATATCCTTGGGACCCAGAACTGGAGAGCAGCTGCACTTGACCGGGACAACTAGCGGAGGCTGTTAAAGGAGGCCTTGACTCAGTAATGGTTGTTGCGCCGCTGAAGAAGAAGATAAGGAAATGGAAGTATCGTGATGGCGAAAAAAATCGTGGTCGAGATAAGGGCCGATTCTGATTGTACTACCCTCGAAACATGAACACAAGTCATTTTCCGAAAAGTGTCTGTGTGTAGAATTTTTCTATGGCGAACGATAACTGCCGCAAATTCAAACAGAATCAAATAATTTTTTACATATATGCCTGAGTTGTAGAGGACTTGAAGCCTATTGATTTTGATGAAGATCGGTTAAGGGGAAGGGGTAGTTTACCAGCAACGTTTTACGTTTTAACAAGAGTAAAGTAGCCTACTTAATTTTGATAAAGTATCCTGAAAAGAAGGTCATAATAATCCACTGTAGAAAGGTAGATGAAATATCTATATATCTATATAAATGCAACTACCCTTGCGTGCAACTACCCTTTTGTAGTTGAAGGGGAGAGGGTAATTTTCTACAAATGAAAATGATAGTTGAAAAAGGATAATTTCTTACATCTGTACTACGTTATGAGCAACAAAGAAGTAGTTTGTTGTTAAAATTCTTTCCCGGGCTGTTTGCGCGTGGTTTGTGCAAAACCAGACATTTCGGCAGTGCCATCGATTGCCATCATCAGTGAAAATCGAGTGCCCTAATACGTTAGTGACCACAGTACTGTGGTTAAGGCTGCAGTAAGAAGTAGTTTCTATGGAAATATTTCATTTCGAAAATGATTTTAAATATAAATCGTAGAACATGGAAGTCATGTATGGTTCTCCATACTGATATTTTAATTTTTTTAAATATGACCCCATATAGTGTCTCCTATAATTTCATACATCTGAAAACACCTTATTTCAGATTTACAATAGTTTTTTCATACAACTCTGAGACCGATTGGGGCCATAAAATATTGATGATAATGTGAATCAATTAGTATTAGTATTAGTAATATTTGTTCTTCTTCTATGATTTAAAGTTTATTTAGGATGTAAAAGATAATTCGATTCTTTTAAGACGCTATCTCTATTATACGTTTGCGTTTTTGTAGTAACAGTCGTCTTACTAAACAGTGTAGCGTGTATTGTGTAGCGCGTACCTACTATTAAACTGAATCACTAACCAGTAGACAAATGTCATTTAATAAGCAGCTTCCTGTTGTGTGAGGCGTATGAATTGGTTATCATATTAAATAGCGTGTATTGATATGATACGGTGCCGACCGTAATTTACGTTTGCATACAAGGACGAGAGTAACTTTTCTCTTGTTTAATAACAACACCTGAGCCACGTTGTCCGAGTACGTTTCTCCTCTGCTACACAGTTTAGTATTATTGTAATTAAAATAGTTTTCTTTAACTGTCTGAGGCTTCCACGGCCGGCTTCAATCATATGAGTACTTCGGCTTGCCGGGCTATAAGGTTGTTTGGTGCAAACGTTTCGGCCGTGCCATTGATGAACACAGCCGCTACTGTCGTTTGAGGTAGCCGGAAAAGTCTGCTATAGCGGAGCACGCACTCGCCAATGCCGACCATCGCATACTCTTTGAAGAGACGAAACTTCTGTCGTCGGTGAGTTCGTATTTCCCTCGCCTGCATATAGTTGCCTGAAGACAGGTTGACGACACGGCGGTTTATGCCGTCGATCGTCGTGCTGAAACCCTGGCCGTTATCTGGTGCCAAGAACAGATTGACTCGTACGTTGAGTGGGCAGAGAAATGGAGGGTCGCTATCAGTGCGGCCAAGAGCACACAGCTGTAGTCTTCTCCAGACGTAGAAGGCTCCCCACGACAGACAGATTCTACGTAGGCGATACTTCCCTGTCCTGGACTCCCTGTGTCAAGTACCTCGGGCTTCACGTGTATAGTATTACTTTGAATGTGGGTGTTGGCGGTTCCCCAGTATACAACAGCAAACTACGCCTTGTTATTTGAATTAGCAGTCTCGGTAATTCCAACTTCGTCGTGCTTACTTGCTAAACTGCTACGGATGACGAGGCCTATCCATTATCAAGTCGTGGAGACAACTTTTACGTGGTTTAGGTCTATACCTGTACAAGACTGTTGTAGGCATGTGCAGAATGAACGAAAATTGAGTTAGCCTGGCAGCAAGGTCCATTGCGCGTCTCGAAGTCTGTGTCAGGCGTATATACCAACGCGCGGTCGCGAGCCGCGTGGAGTTACGCGTAATGTTTACACGTGTGTGCATTTGTTACGGCAGTGTAGTGTCCGAGTGTGGTGCACCAAAGTCCGACGATCTCAACGCACACATCCGAACTCCCAGAAAGATCTGTGTTACTGGAACAACCACAGCCACCACGAAACCTTGTCTCAACTTTAGGGGGGGGGGAGGTTCACGATCCCGTGGTACCATTTTTGAGTACGTCGCTGATCAACAACGACGACCTCTGTAGCCCTGAACGGTCGTGGTCCCGACCTCCACAGGCTCTCCCCCTTGTGGCGGCGGCAAGAGAACACAAGGCAGTTTCCGTGCCCTTCCCCCTACGTCTCGCGACTCCACGGACGCCAGTTCAACTGTGTACTTAATGTACATCACGGATTGACGTGAGGGGCCCGATACAGCTACTAGCCAGGGAAGTAGACCTTGGTTCTCCTTCGCAAGCCAGTACGCACATTTCCTAACCATGCCACCGAAGGAAGGGGTACCCTCAGCCCTGTGCTCGAAAACAGTGCGTATCTGGGTGGGTTCTTGGACCCACAGTCGGCTGTGAAGATAACCAACCGTGAGTCTATGAGGCAGTCATGTCAGACAAGGACGCTGTATTATTGCCCCAACATCAAAAGGAGGCAAGTGTCGTTGTGAAGCGACAGTGTGTGTGAGCGAGATAGTAAACGGTTCCCGCTTACTCTTCTCTCTAACCACTGTATGCGATCCTATATGTGGCGGTAATTCTCCCGTTGGCTCCATGCGTTCCTCCCTTCAATATCGGTTGTCACGTTTTGGTTGAATGTGAGTTGACGGTGGTGGTGGAAGCTGAGTTATACCACAACCAGAGGGCGCAGCTGGTCGCATGCCTTATGCTTGAAAAGAGAAGAAGAAGAAGAAGAAGAAGAAGAAGAAGAAGAAGAAGAAGAATGGCTGCCACTGTAATCAGAAGATATTCGAATAACATTGGTTAAGAAATTTTTGTTTAAAGTATGTTTAAGAATATCACTTGCACTGTTCTTGGGGTTAAATGTTAATTTCTTTGTTGACTAACTGGAGGCATCTAGGCTATAGATTCCTTTTGACGTTGACACTCTGCATGTACGGCAGTTTATATTTTGAATTCTCTTCAGATTATCTCTATGTTCGCCACACTGAGCTGTGGTAAGTCCGTGCCCTGACTTCAGTATTATGTTGTTACAACATTACAGAACATGCTACGTGTTTCTCGGCTATTCCAGCGGAGCCGGGCTATAATGTGTGTGTGTGTGTATGTACATATTGCTGCTACTTTGAGATGAGGACAATTACGCGACACTTGTCACACGTCCGCAACGAGACTTTTCTAGACCATACCGGTCCGCGTGCGCTGTGTGCAAGGCCACAGTCAATTACGCTCTAGTGTTTTCTAGAAGTTGACGCGTATTATGGATTATTCTGAATCTCAGCGGGGTATAAATACAAGACTTCAACGGCACTTAGTTCAGTTTAAGTGGCGATTTATCCCAGTACGGTTCGAAGTATTGCGGCGAAGTGTTATGTGTTTTATAATTTTGCGAGACTCAATTAGTTGTCATTTTTATTGCGTGCGAACAATTTCTATTTGATTTGTTTTAAGAGGGTATCTTGTTGATTACAACCTTTTTAATTGTGATAATTAAAGCTGGTGATTAGTGACTTCATTGGTGTCTTGTATTTTGTTTTCTACTGTACCATACAACGATCAGTAGACTTTCAGAACAGTATTACTTTGAATATGATGATCAGTAGACTGTCGTGGTAACAAGATTGTATATTAACAGTATTGTAACATACCTTTTTCAGTGAAACGTGCGTCAGGTGTCGAAACAAAAACCCAGTACATTACTTGCAAAAGAAACTACATTGAATAACATCACAGTGTTATATAATTGCTGCAAGAAACTTTGAGTTACCTAATAAAAAATGATCAGTGGTGAAGTGTGACAAAATAATTTGGGTAGATATAAAAATACCAGCCAAAATCAGCCTCTTACTAAGATTGGTGGCATTCTTATTGAACCAGTACAACTATGGTAAATGGAGATAATGGCTATCAGATAATAGCTAAGTGACTGTCTGAAATACACACATTTCGTTATATAATTTGGACTAAATGTCAGGGAAAAGCTATCATATTGTTATTTGTGTCGTTATGAATCTTAATTAGAAAATATTGCTAGAAAAATATAAATTTTATTCACATTTTTTAATGTTGACAAATCCAGATTACTGTAGGCATTACACAAACTTTCATATTGCCTTGTAAATGAGTTTTACATGCCGTGTCTCATGTTTTCTTAGTTTTAGCTATGGAATCAGCTCCTGAGAGATTGCCGTGCAATTTTGAATCACTCTGGTATGTTCTTTCATGAAATACTCTTCTGCTGCCAATAAATTGTAAGTTTCTGAATAATTACCCTTATTAAGAGATTGCTCATTTTCTTTATGACCCCTAAAAGCTAACTCTTTCCTCCCTAAATAACAAACATCTATCAAACGGCCTACAATCCTTCGATTTCTTGCCACATTTTCATTGTGGTGTACTGCTTAAAGTCTAGGTGTTCTGGACAAACAGTGTTCAATTTTGTTATGTCCTAGCATGTCAAAAATCTCAGAATTTTGTATATGAGTTTTGCTACCAGCATGTTTAGCGGCTTTAGCTACAAAATTGTTATAGTACCTACTCCAACTTTGACCTATTCATTAAATATCAAACAATAATAGCGGTGCAGAGTTTTGTTTTGCTTACAACCACAGAACGTTCACTATACAAAACGTTCTGAAATTTTTTTTATGGGTAAACATGTAAAAGTTTTACCTTACAGCCTTAACCGGTTTTCGGTTTTAAAAAGCTTCTTCAGGCTCTTTTTGTGTTCTACCCATAAAAAACTTTGTGTTCCGAATCAGTAGTGAAATAATTATATTTAGTACTGATTTTGTATTTCAACAAAAATTCTAGTGAATCAAAGTTGTCAGAGTTTATATCAAATACTTCTGTGGTAGAACTGGTACTAACTGTATTCATTTAGCTCATTTAAACCAAGTAAACATTATGTTTAAAGCACTCAAAAGGATGACACTTAAAACAATGTATTATTAAATAATTAGTATGTAAATGGTTACACACTTCTTAGACTATAATACTTTCAAAATTAAAAATAATTTGTAAACTCAACAAAAACAAATATACGCGAGCACAATGAAACAAACACGGTGGCCAGGTGACAATTCTGTGCTCTTTAGTGTCTTCGGATGTGATGTACTGGACGCATTTTTATGCTGTGCGCACAGGTCCGCTCCCGTTGTCATCAACTGAAGCCCTCCTCACCTCCAGCCTTGTTAAAAGACATTTCATGTAACGTCTACCCTGACACTCACCGTACAATTACAAGGTTCCATGGCTCATACTCGCATCATGTTGCATGATATTTAACTTGCTTAAGTTAGTTTTGTATCATTTCTTAGTAACTTACACAACTTAATTCATAAATAAAAATTAATTATTTTATGGATAAATTATTTGGGGAGACACTGTCTACCTTGTCTTCCCTGACACTTCGCCACTGAAAATGATATATAAATATGTATTAACAGCTTTTTAATATGTATTTGGATAATGTGATCAAGCATTGGACAATTGAGGTCAACCTGGGAATAATGTTACATCTGGCAGACAGATGTATGTATGAGTACTTTGATGTTCACTGATGATCATGTGATCAGATAATGCTTCAGGAAAGTGAGGACACATTCTGCAGTAAACTTAATTGTGTTAATATAACCAGAAGATATTTTTATATAATATATATAATATTTATAATAACTTTACCTCAAGATTTTTTTCCTTATTTGGAACATGTTTCGGGAAACTTATTGTTCCCATCCTCAGCCTCTTAATTTTGAATCTTGTGGAGTACTTGTGTGTTGGTTGGTTGTTGTTATTTCAATTTTATATCGCTATTGTTTTCACTACACTGTTGTCTTAAATTGCTTAATAACCTCACTTTTGTTCTGGTCACTATTTTCACTGTAGGCTTATTTACCTTATATGATATTATTAATTCAAACACTTTTTGCTACAGTCTATTTCTTGATCCATATAATATATTTATAATAACTTTACCTCAAGATGTTTTTCCTTATTTGGAATATAATAATAATAATTATAATTATTATTCTTATTATTTACATATTTAGCTGTTGCTTTATTATTTAATGGAAACAGTAAACTATGTAAGTGAGTGATATGCACCGTCATTAATCAAAATTTCAAATTTTTCTCCACTATTTAGAATCAAGGAGAATCATTGATCAGGCCAGGGTTCTACAGGTAGTGGTAGTACCAGAAGAAAAAGAAGAACATTTATAATCAAGATATGATTTTATAAGACTTATTAGCAGACCCTATTTCTATGATTCAGAGTAGAAAGTTAAACAGTTTGTGATAACAAAATATCAAACTGTGTGTGTGTGTGTGTGTGTGTGTGTGTGCAGTACTTGGATTTGGCACTGTGTTATATAATATGTGGATTATAACGTTGGCATGATAACACGTTACAGAAAGAATTTAACAAAGTCAGATAACATTATTGTTTAAGGAAAGTAGAATTTAAGGGATTAACATTATTCGTGAACTGCTGTTCAAATTTATTTGTTTCAATTGGTACTGTTTTGAATGAGTATGTAAGACACTCTGCTATAAAATATAAACCTTTAAAGGTTATATGGTGTGTGTGTGTGTGTGTGTGGAGGGAGGGGTGTTTTACATTTTTTTTGTATTCATGTAGCTCTCAAATAGTGTTCATATTATTAGACTGTACCCAGTTGAACCTGATACTAGATCACTGATGTACTGTAAGAGAGAGGTCTAGTCTGTTCAGCAGACAAACAGATCTGCTATACGACATGATTTAAAGACATTATTAAAGCCATTAATTTGAAATTACTTTTGCAGTTAGTTTGAACAAAACAAAAAATACTGGATTCTTCTACTAATTGTTTTAAGATTCTAAAATGTAGATTTAGATTTTAGAGCATAAATAATCATACATTTATTTACCATACATTCTTTTTTTTTGTAAAGTGTCTGCAGACCCCCTGAAACATGTTGCGGACTCCACTTTGGGAACCACTGTTCTATAGTATTTTTTCTGTCCCATAATAAACCAATCATTCCATTTAGACAAAAAATGAAAATTAAAAAAAAGATCCCTTACTATGGGATGTATTTTTTTTTTCAAAGTAAGGGAGATTTATATTAAATTCATGGTATAAGGGCAGCAGCGATATGAAAGGGCATGGTGCTGACTGTGTATACATTACACATGACTAGGGAGATGGCATTAGAACTCCCCAGCATGTACATAACCTTTCTGTAATGTGCTATATTAGTTTATTTTACACATCTGACTTATGTCCAGAGTGGCATACAAGGGTTCAGTCAGGATGGATGCTGGTCATAAGTTGGTGAATAACTGTATATGAGTAAATATTAATTAAATATTTTTTCGACACATTTAGTATTCAACATTGTTTTGGATCACACACACACACACACACACACACACAGAGAGAGAGAGAGAGAGAGAGAGAGAGAGAGAGAGAGAGAGAGAGAGAGAGAGAGAGAGAAACTTGGGCCAAACAGAACATGCATGAAGAAACACCAGCAGTCAAATATCGCTGGACCATTACAGTTGACCCCATTTGCTAAACCACTGAGTACAAGAACATTACATTACAGTAATTTACATTTTAAAAGTGTAAGCACCGCAAGTTAAAGATGAAACTGAGAAGATAGTGTCTACAGATTTTGTGTTGGTGTTTAATTTTGTACCCAAGGAGCAAGGAGCACATATATTTAGACACTTCTTAAAGTGCTGGTTGATCATATTTTTAGCCAATTACATTTCTCTCTTTTTTTGATTGGTTCGCTTATTTCACTGTTTCAATACTGCACCACTGCAGATGTCCGTCATCAGTACGGACGAACATCTGGAGGTAAACATGACAATCTAGATCACAACTGTGAAAGCTAACATTCATTTATAATAATTTCTTTTTCCCACCGAAATCATAGGATTTACATCTTTCTGTGTATCATTTTGTACAAGTTATTATTGACCCTACATATTTAAGCTCCCGTGTTCCATTAAAAATAAATTTATTTATATGTAATTGTTCTAAACCATAGTGACATCTACTTGTCCTCATATACTTTGTTTTGGAGCAGTTGATTTCAAGACCCAATTTTTCTGAGCCTTGTATTAACTATTGTGATAATTTTCATATGTGGTGTGCTGCAGTTTATCTCATTATTTATACAACGTTTAATACAAGTTGTTTTATATTACAAAATGTTGAAAAATTGCATAATACACAAAACACAGTATATACAGTTAACTGTCAAATGTAGTCTATACACCCATAGTGGCTAAAAATGTAGAGGGCTGTCGCAAACATGTGTATACTCTTTCTGTTCTTAGTTCAATCCTGATGTAAACAACCCCACTTGGCAGATCTGAAACGATGTTGGTCAGGAGTGTTGATACTGTTCACAGAGTAATGTGTTACGTGCTTGTGCAGAATGTCTGTATAGTCATGATAATCTATGGCGACTGGCCCACATTACCTACATAATTGTGGACAGTGAACAACCTTATCAATAATAACGCTGATTCAAGTGATGATACTTGAATGGAATATTCTGACACAGATATGGAAGGCATTGAATTACTCTCTGACAGCAACTGATACTATTCAGTACACTGGTAATTATACAATTTGTATTTTCGTTTAAAATAAACTTTACTTTTTTGTTTGTTACGATATTTAAACAGTTAATTTAAAAAAACATTAACTGGTGTTTAAAATGTTTTACTGTTGGTCTGACACTGTCACACAAATTTTACTTTGGTAAGGACAAATTATTGAGCCTCCAGGTGGTCTAGTGGCTAACGCGGGCGATTGATGCGCTCGTGGTCCCGGGTTCAATTCCCGGCGGAGGCTCCATATGGTGTGCACTCAGCGTCGTGAGGCAAACTGAGTAGGCGCTGAGATAACAGCGCCGCCTCCTGGCCGTGAATACCGCAACTAGCGGCTGGTGGCACGTAGTACTAGCCATACACCGTCACACTAACACAAATGCCGTGTGGTACGCCTTGGTCCTTAACGGACTGTGGAGCGAAGGTTTATTTATTTATTTATTTAAGGACAAATTATTACAATTTACACGTGTTTATACAGTATCAATATTGAATGTACTCTGTCTGTACTCCTTCTGTCAAAGTGACACGCCTCTAATTCAAGTACCAAATAGTGTTTCAGATGTGTCACGCCTGTTTGTTTACAACAGGATTAAGCTAAGAACGGAAACAGTATATGTACAGTTAAGTGTCAAATATAGTCTATATACCCATTGTGGCTAAAAATTTGGAGGGCTGTCGCTAACATGTGTACCAACATTACATAAAAAGTTTTTTAATCAGACACACTGTTGCGGGTAATTATAAAATGCATATTTAAAACAAATAATTATTTACATGTTGTTATGAAGTTTCACTTTTACCTGACAGCCTTGCTGGTTTCACTGCAGGACTGCAAAACTAGTTTTGTTGCTGTAATTAGTACCAAAACTAGGTTTGTTACCCAGAATAAAGTGTAATGAACGTGATAGTGTATCAGACAGAAACAAGAACAAGATATGGTAGCCATGGAAGTTACAGCCAGTGTTGATACATATTCAATGGTTGATTTCTAAAATTATAGGTGCCGGAACGCATCAATTCAAAAGTTGTACAGACACAAATATACTTATATTTTATATTAGCTTGATATCTTGTTCACTAAGCAGTCTGTTTTCAATAGATTTTTTTCAGTGGCTCATAAAATTTTTCAAGAGTCTACGGGGATATTGTTTTTCCTACCTTCCTTTTTTTGAAGCAGAGCTCCGAAAAAAGTTAAGTTTTGTACTGCTTTCAGGGCCATAGAATAATGGGAGCATGGTACTGATTTTCTGCTTTCAAATAAAGAAGCTGTAATTTTCAGTTTTTTGTTGGTAAAACCCAGACCAACAGTGAGATTCTGCAAAAAAATGAACGATAGTAGTTAAGATAAAGATTAATGCTGGTGTTTGATTTTGACAAATGTTTAGATTTGTAGTAGGGCTGATGAGGGGAACAATTTAAAAAGTAGTAGTAAATTTTTGTAATAATTAGGTTTTCTTTCCATATATTTTTTCGGTAATTTATTTTTGGATCTAAGAGGTTCCGGAACGCCGTTCCAACCTGTTCCCCCTGAAATCAAGCCCTGGGTCTCAATTTGTACGTCCTGTCATAGAGTACTGAAATGTTTATCATCATCTTCACGTCTCGGTATTGACAAGGTACTGCTTGTTCCGCATTCAGAGACCGACCCTCCAGCCATCTCTTCCTGGGCCTACCTACACACCTGTGTCCTATAGGTTTGTATTTCCAGACTTGTTTGGCCAGTCTTGAATATAACATTCTTTCTAAATCTTCTTTCCATCATTTTTATAATCTTTTAATTTTTTATTCAAGTTAAACACTTGTAATTCTTCTCACATGGCCTCATTCTTTATATGGTCAAGTTTAAACTCCTCTAACACCTTTAAACTCCTCTTAAGAATGCCATTTCATGTTTTTTGGTTGTTGTCTATAATTCACACCCATAGGACAGTACAGGAACCGCAATAACTGTGGAAAACTTTAATTATGTATCTGGATGTACCTTGTTTCTAAAAATATGATTGATTGTTCCACAGATTGTCTGGAACTTACTTAATTCAACGTCAGTATCATAATTCTTATCATAACCAATATCATTACCCAAATAGTTAAAATGGCTCACCTGTTCTACAATCTGTGATCCTTGATTATTATTTTTGTTTTTATTGGCTCCTGCCTCAAAATGCCATTACCTTTGTTTTTGTAGTGGATATTTTCATATTATATTGTTTGCAAATCTGACGAAGCAGACTTTTTCATCAGACAAAAAAATAGATTTTTTTAAAGCAGATTCTGTATTTTCAAACAACAGCACATTGAAATATCTGTCTCGTGATATCTTAATACCAGCATTCACTAGATGTTTCCATTTCCTTACTAGATCATCAATATTGTTATTACAATGAGTACGTATGGTTTAAAAGCCACACGAGATTTATTTAAAAGTTTCAAAAGTTTGATTAATTATTATTAATTTTTTGAGACAAATCGGTTGAGGTTGACTTCTCACTGAAAATTAGATTGTTTGTGAATCGACGTACTTACTTGAAGTGAAGTTCTACCTACAAGACTGATTTGAGATGACAATTTATATTTGAAACTGTTCAATCGTCTCAATTGCCGCTAAGAGTGTTGCCAACTATTGCGAGCTGTCTCTCTCTAACCTGAAATTGTCTAGTCTAGTAAAATAAATTTTGTCAACTCCTTTTATCTGTTAACATGATAACTTATTCTTCAATAACATTTACGAAATTCTTTTGAATAATTAGTAATTGATAATATTTCATTTTTACACTATGTTTGATTTTATGAAACTCTCTTTTGTATTCTCAGGGTTGCTAATTTGATATTCATAATCACCATGCAATGTGGTTGCTTGGTTAACTTATTTCATTTAAAAACGTTTAGGTTCTTTTAGTCTACAAAATACATAACTGGAAGATGAACTCTACTGTCATAATTAAGTAGCAGGAGAGTGATTACATAACAAAACAAATCTTAATTACTTATATATTTCAAATTACAAATAACATTTCTTAAAAGCGTCTGAGGTCTGCATTGTAGGTTAGACTGGCTTGGCTGAAAAATACCAGTTCGTTTTAAAATAAAAGATTAATTCTTTAATATCGTATAAAATATCAGTGTACTAAGGTTATGAGTTCCTTTTGAACAAGAACAATCATCTTAATCGCTAGATTTGATAACATTCAACAGGTGAGTTGCTAACTCTCGTAAGCATAGTTAGCTACAAAAATAATTTGAATAAAAAAATTATGAATGCAGTAAGGTCCAATGCCCTTCTAATGTTCATTGTAAAATCATCTTATTCTCTATTTTTGGTAATGGTTCGTCAAGTAATTTGAACACTTAACAAAACTGGTTAATTGTTATTGAATGCATCTAATAATAATTGGGTTGATATCGCAAGGTTCAATGCCCTTTTAATGTTTCTATCAACTCGTCTTTTTCACTAAAAAGTATAAAATTTATCTTACAAGTCCATAATTCCTATAATCAGGATTAATTGTCATTCAATTACTTCTTAATTACAAACAAATTAATAAAGGTGATGAGGTTCAATGCCACTTCAAGGTTCAGTTAAATCATGTTAGTTTCTATATTCGATAACCTTTTATCGTTTTATGTTCTAATATTTCAAGTATTTTAATAATTGTCACTATACTTGCGTTCCGTGCCTTTTTCCTTTATTGGCACTATTAACCTTTTATTAATAATAACTGCACTGCCTATGCGCACATACTCCGATTAAGTTCACTTAAAAAAATCAAATCGACTTTGTTTACAAACGGTATAACCCCACTTTCACTTTTTTAGGATAATGTTCATAATCAGCTGACCAGTTCTTCTTCAATTCGTTCGCCAGAGTAACGTAGCTTCCTCGTCAAAGTACTGTAATCGAATGTGTCCGCTTCGGTTTCCGAACTGGCGTCTAATGTTTAATGATGACTTCTGATTGGTCAATTTTATTAATTTTCGTGGCCCTTCGGAATAGCTCGGCAAAACAGAAGCCTTCAGCGCGTCTTTTACCTGGTTTTGAGAGTACAAGAAAATGCTTTACAAATAGACGCCCAGGGGCTGGCAAAATATAAAATCTTTGTAATTAACATATTTCCCTTATTTTTCTTCCAATTACCAATTCATTATCATCATCGTTCAGGATTTTCTGAGACGCATGATTTGGATCCCCACATGAAATACTTTGGTTCAGTATTAACAAATATGGTTTCTGTAACTTATGATTAATACATTTTTCAATAAACTTGTACATTATTTTTACTTAAAATTAACACAAGGCTCCCTCATCTCATCGATATGATGCTTTCCAAGTCCTGTTGAGTGCTTTTTACATTGTTTCCACTCATAATTATTTATAAAACACATAATCTCTGTCTAGGCATTAACAGGTCTATGACATTCCCAACTATATTTACTCTTTACAATTTAATAGTTGTTTTTTAACTATTGCTATTATGTCACAATTACTCTGAGGGAACCAGTTCAGCTTCTGGTTACCTCAGTTTTCCTTGGTACACCTTGTTTTTTGTTGTTTTTTACTCTTTATAATCAACCATAGTTTCTTCACTATTGGTTGTAACATGAATCATCTTTATTATAACTTATATAATTGTTTCTAATTCCTTATCTTTGACAAACATACTTATTATAGTTATTATTAAGTTTTACAATTCTTTGGTTTGCATTGGGAAATTTCCCTTTGCTGTTAGTTCCTTAATACATCTTCCATGTAGTGTCACATGACAAGTATATTTAAATTGCATTATTATGGTTTAACTTTATAATAGTTATCGTTTTATATTATGTTAGTCATATTACATGTCTTTGATGATACTGATATCACCCTCTTTCTCTATTATTAGTTTTTCTACATGTTTTTTAGAATAGTTACTTGGTACATTTCATTCTGTCTACTTTAGTCAGTTTATTTACTCTAATTATAACACAAATCTTCCTTTGGGTAATTAATCTTGTTACTGGTATGGCCCTTATAACATCTATTTGAAGTACATTACCATAGATTATGGTTTAACAACGTTTTTATTTATTAATTTTTGTCATTATTTGTGAAAAGTACTTAGTGTTAGGTTATGTGTCCCCACTCTTACATACAACAATGGTTTGACTTTGTGTTTAGTTTCTACACATTCCACACCATTATTTAACTGTACTAATGCTCATAATTACTATTTATAATTTGATAATTGTTCTCTCATTACTTTAATATTATTATTTTTATAACATTACTGGTGACTATCAGTTTCCTTCTGGTATCACTTTTTCTATATCACTTACATCACTATTAGACAAGATACAATATTGTTTTGATTCTTTATACTTCCTTAAATCATACTAACATAATTTTTTACTCTCACTCTCCTAACTATTAGTGGTTACTTTATTCATTTATATTAGATTATGGTCATAGTCAGTCTCCTAATATAGTCTGTCAATGTTTTGGCTTTCTTTAATAGTCTCTCATTCCGTACTTCACTTGCCTTCTTTTATCTAGCTCATAGTTGTACTACTTCTGTTGTAGATATTGTGAGATGTCTTGTCTCTTCATTTGTTTCTCTGTTTATTGAATTTTATTGTTGATTCATTCACTTCTCTTCATTTTCATTGTCTGTGTTTCTTGTTTGCTCACTGACCTAATCTATTGGGTCATTGGGTTAATCATATTTTAATATATTTTCTTTCTTGTTTTAGTTTTCATTACTACCTTTTATTCTTTATTTGTAAGTTCAGTCCTTAATTATTTCTTTAAATGATTTTAATGCTTATTGCACAGCTCTTGATCCTTGGTAGGTCTTGTGTCATTTCATTGTTATGTTATTATTTCTAAAATTAGGTTCAAAAGTGTGATGATATGTATCATTACAATGTAAATGTTAAAAAGAGTAGGTGATATAGACTACTGCACCCTAGTATAACACCTTGATTGACAGATATCCTACAATTATTTTTAACAGCTATTCTTGTTCCGTTATATAGGTTTTGTAAGTTGTTGTGGGTAAATGTTGATAAGTGTTGATATTACCCATAATCAAAAGTTACGTCTGTACGGGTCTGCATTTTTTTCTGTACAGTTGAATAAATTTCCTGCCATAGAGCACTGAAATTTTTATTATCAATAAAGAAAGTATAGAGAAGTTTTTCTTCCAAGAGTCTTCAAGTATTCAAATAACTGGTAATTGGATTCTCAAAGTAATAAAAAGTTGATGTGTAACTGAAACGAAGAAATTATAGGGTGGCATTTTAACAGGTTGCTATGAATTATTAATGTGTGTGTACAGTCCATGTGAGTTAGTAATGATACCACAGGTTCTGCTACCCATTCTGCATGACTATACATTGTCATCAGATTGGTGTAATTGATTTCTACACAGATCCAGTCATTACCTAAATTACGATTGTCAATATCCAATACTCTTAAATTGTTAATAAAAATTGGTACAAAAATTAAGTTCATTATATTATAGTCTCCAAGTCACATGTATAAGTATTTAATTGTAATATTTGTAAACACTTGGTTATTCACCGTCTTGTGACTTCTTTAAAACTTTCAATAATACGCGTTTCAAGGATAAATCCTCATCCTTGTGGTTATATAAAAACACAAATCCTTCTGGAGAAGTCATCAAAAAATCAAAAATGCTTACCAAACATCACAGTATGTATGTCATCTAAGAACACATTACTGTAGCACTTCATGACGCTGCGTCGCGACCTGGTGTGCGTCACTACAGAGTCGATCACATTAATTATGCACTTAGACGTAAATTGCTTTATAAATTTATAAATATATATTTATATATTGTACTGCTGTTAAAATACACCACAGTATATAAGAGTAAAATAATAATTTTAAAAGGAGAAAAGGTATAAATTTAATAGTATGGTGAACATATGTTAGAATTGTAAACAAAAGACTGAGTTGTGAGTCACGGCCAACATAGAGGTAGACTCCAATATTATATAGAACAGCATTAAGAAATATGTGTTGACAATTATTATATTAAATTGGAAATAAACATTCAAATAAAATGAAAGATTAATAGAATAGTAATTTAAAATATACTAATTATAATGGATAATGTAAAAAGTCAAATAAATGTAATTAATAATAATTAATAAAATTATATATGTTTTTAAGAGTCATATGATGGAAAGATGTGACGAATGTAGTTAGGTATCTAAATGGAAAATTGTAAATTGTTAGATTTGAATTGTATTCAAATGGAAGAAAATTTGTTTAGTCTATTTTTATATTTAATCACATAAACATCTAAGAGTGGGCTTGTAAAAGAGTTTAATTTTGTATTTAATAAAGGAAACCTTTAAAGGAAGGGAGTTAACATTGATATTGAATCTAATAAACATACAAGAGCAGTGGCGGCTCGTCCATAAGAGCACAAGAGCACGTGAACCCCCTATAAAAATAATTATACGATATAAATTATACATCTTTATTGACGCAGTACTAAAATGGCTTATCTTCAGTAAGTTTAAAAGAGCGGACAATGAAAAACAGCGTAGAGCGCGCCAAGTGACTAGGAGCGGACTGAATGCGCCGCTCTCGACGCTGTACACACGGGATATGCGACAGACGGGCGAGTCCATTTGCTCGCGGTAGGGGGGGGGAAACATGTTTACAAGCGGCTTAACGGAGAATACCGATGAGCTGCCTCTGACACAGCTTAGCTCAGTAGCTGCACGGACTTGAGTTTGCAGACTGACAGCGTGAAGCCACTCGGGCATCTTCGGCTACCTTCGTTCTCATCTATGCCCACCTATATTCTGTTGTCAGATGTGAGTTTTGTAAACGTTTGGTTAAAGTTTGTGTATTTATTTTAGCACAATAATTTTATTACGTTCACGGCTTCAAATATGTAAACTCAAGAGTAAATTTTTCGTGTATTCAAGTGTCTGTGTGTATTCATGTCTAACCTACCTATACATGTCCTGTAAGCATTTCGATGTTTCATTTTAAAGTTTTGTCATTTTATTTTTAGTGTAACAGTTTTTATTAGGTACACGCACTGTAAGTGTTCGATGTGAAGTTCGTATAACATTTCAAAGGAGTCTTGTCAGTTTAAGGGGGGGTGGGAACCGTATATGTTAAAATGCCATTTTCTCAGCATCTATTTTGTGCTACAGACTTGAAATTTGTACAAGTTAATCATCACACTTTCAGATTGAGATTCCTCAGATTGTTATGGCACTAGAATAATAAATTTAGAAAAGATAGAAGGATGGACTTTGTTTACAAAAACTGTACTTAAAGAAAATATTTGTGTAAGCTACCATCCAAGTAAATTTGTGTAAGTAAATACTAGACCTTACCATCATATGCAGCGGCTTTGATTATTTTCCTTTTTCTGTGTGTTTAATAATCTAATCTAATAATTGAGAGCATTATGACTATCTAAATATGTAACACTTAAAACAAGCTTTCTGTTTTGCGTTTATTTTACTACTTTAAAATTAAATTAAAATAATTGTTTTAGTAAAAAGAACAATTAGCATATTATAACAAGTATGATCAATAAAGTAATCCTTTATTATTAAGTTGTGAAATAGTTTAAGTACAGTAATATCTATATAACATTTCGTTTCAAAATTAATACATTACATCAAGGTATAGCAGCGCCTAAATTATATGAATATTGCAAGCGACACACAAGTGTTTGACACAGTGTATCTCAAAAACTGAAAATTATTAATTGTGTACCCCCTGTAGATGTACTCACGAGCCGCCACTGTACAAGAGTATAAACCTGTAACATTGAAAGAATTATAATTTTTATACAACTTAATAAACAACAATATTTTAAGAAGTCTGAGTATATCATTTATAGAATGCCGAACTAAAAGAAGAAGGTTTTAGTGGATGGTTAGTGAGGATCGGTCAATAATACAAATTTTAGCTATTTTGCGTCGACGTTTCGACAATATTTATTGTCATCTTCAGGACCTGTGTATGAAATACAATAGAAATATCAAACATAACGAAACAATTAAATATTTGGGTGAACGTGTTGGTGATGTGAGTGTGTGCGTGCGTATGTATGTATCATTTTATATGTGAAGACTTATGATAGTTTGTTTACATCTTCTTAAAGATAATTTTGAAGATGTAAACAAACTATCATAAGTCTTCACATATAAAATGATACATACATACGCCCGCACACAATCACATCACCAACACGTTCACCCAAATATTTAATTGTTTCGTTATGTTTGATATTTCTATTGTATTTCATACACAGGTCCTGAAGATGACAATAAATATTGTCGAAACGTCGGCGCAAAATAGCTAAAATTTGTATTATTGACCGATCCCCACTAACCATCCACTAAAACATTCATTGATTGACGGTCATTAAAAATTTAAGGATTTAAAAGAAGAAGGCTGTCCTGGAAGATAGTTTGAGTGTCAATACAATAAAATTAGATATTCAGAAGAAGCATCAATTTAGTAATCATAGAAGAAAATATAATTCAACATTTAATCTAATAAGAAATCCCAGAGAAGGAACAAACTACGAAGCCTAACATTACCTTTAAGATGATAAACATCAGCGAGAATTGAACCCGTTGCAGTTGTGAAGAGCTCAGATTCAAACTATTTACATTTATATGGTAGATATTCTTACCTGGTTATTTATTAAAAAATGTATACACTAACGTTATTTGGTACGGATTAAAGAAAAGAATAAATCATACACAGTATTAAATAATATAAATCAATTTAATAATTGTTAACCCTGAGATAGAGTTTTCTTTTCATGTGGAGATAGAAAACATTAATATCTGTAATTAAATGTTTTAATTACAATACTTATAAATAATTACAGCACACAAAATGGCGCCCACACGTGAAAGCAAAGATTTTCTTTAAACCAGCACCAAATAACATAAATTAAATAATAAGCAAGAGTGCCAAACTGAATTAATTAAATTACAATAAAATAAATAAATTTAATTAGAATAAGAAAAATTTAATTATAGTTAAATTAATTAAAATATTGTAACATGGCTAACAAACCAGAGCAAAGATATGAATTAAGGAGTAATAGTTCTGAAGAGGAAGAAACTGAAATGGAACAGCCACCTAAAGAAATTGAACAAATAAATATAAAGGCAATGATGGATGTAATGATGGCTAATTTTAACCAGTTAAAGACTATTTCTGAGCAACAAAATACTAAATTATACCAACAAAAGGCTGAAATAACCAGTAAATTTGACCAACATATGACTGATAATTCTAACCAGTTAAATGCTAAATTTGACCAACTTAGGAATGAAATTACCGATAGTTCTAAAGGCTTTTTCTGAGCAACAAAATACTTTCACGACTGAGGTTACGGATAAATTGGATAAACAGAATAGTGAATTAAAAGAGACCATTCAACAACAAATAAATGGTGTGAATGATAAATTAGACCAGCAGAAGGCTGAAGTTAAGTTAATATTGCAAAATTATGAGGAAAGGAACGTCAGGCAATTCGCAGAAGTGAAAGTGAATATAGAAAAAATGGAAAACAGGTTAGACAGAATGGAAATGGGACAACAGTCACTGAATGAAGCAGTAGAAGTGAAATTGTTAGAAAATAAGCAGGAAGTTACAGAAGAGATGACGAGAGAATTGACAAAACACAAACAGGAGGTAACCAGCAATATTAAATCCATGGAAGACTAGTTGGACAACAAAAATACAAAAATAGAGGATACAATGGTACAATTAGTATTAAGGGTAAATGAGATAGAACAGAATGGTAATCAAACATGTGTTATCCGAGAAGACAAAAAAGATTATGAAATCTTATTAAAACAAAATAAGTATGTGGAAAAGAAGACGAAGAAAATAGGTAAAAGACGTCCCAAGAAACAGAAAAATACACAGGAAGAATTAGATATGATTAGGAGTGGTTTAATTAATGTATTTAATCTCACAATCATTAATTACAGGGAAATAACTGAGTTAAAAAATCATAGAAAAAACTTAACCAAATTAATATTTAAATTAAAAATATCAGATAAAGAAAAACTTAACAAAAAGTCAGTGACATCACCGATAAATAATGTACCATTAACACATCTGTATAGTAAACCAGACGATAAAGTGATGGATCTAAACTTTGATACCATTCCAAACATTATAGAAGAAAACTTGCAGTACAGGGTGACAGAGAGATATTTAACAAGAACAGAAATCATTATGGACACAATAATAATCCGTGCAACAAGGATAACTGATGTATTTGACAGCGGATGAACTAAATATGAAAACTATGGAAAAAAGGGACTGATTTTCTGGGTATTGACTAAAGCAAACTTATTGAACAAAGATTAGATTAATTATTAATACAGACGACATAATATGAAAGTTATTACTAAAAAAAATTGTACTATGAAGTAAGATGAAATGGATCAACAGAACACCGAGTTAAAAGAGACCAATGAACAACAAATAAGTGGTGTGAATAATAAATTAGACCAGCAGGAGACTGAAATAAAATTAATATTGCAAAGGCATGAGGAAATGGACCATCGGTTACTGAATGAAGCAATGGAAGATAAACTTGGCAAGATAATAGGAGTGCAATACAAGTGACCCATAAGAGAGAATATTTAAATAAGAAGTTATACCCAATACACTACAAAGTAAGAGAGCAAATAAAAGAAGAAATCGACAAAGGATTAGTAAAAATATAATTGAAATAAGTCAGTCAAAACACGCGAGCCCGTTAGTAGTAATTCCCATATAAGGATAAGTCCTTAATATTGTGTTTGGATGAGCATCAAATTAATCAGATGATAATTCCTGATAAGGCGTCACCAAAGAATATAAGAATAGTTTTAAAACGTTTTAATAACGTCATTTGTTAATAATTGTAATGCTATACCTGGATATCGGCAAATAGAATTGCATCCAGAAAGTATAGAATATGTGAATGGTATAAGTTATCATTTCAAGAGAACACCTTTTGGGCTGGTCCATAATGTGGCCATATTTATAGAATGATTTGACTGAGTATGGGGCAAGGAGATTTTAGAAGTTACTACGGTGGATGTCGATGAGTTAGTAATTGCATCAAACAGTTGGGAAGAACATTATAATAAAATTAAGAGGGTACTTACCAGATTGGGGAAACATAGAATGACACTCAAGTTAAATAATTTCATAGCCAGTAGAATTAAATTGTGTGGATTTATAGTAATTAAATACCAAGATGGAAAGGTTAAAGAGACATAAAATATTAATCAGATTCACCCATATAAATAATGTAATAATTAAAAAAATAATAATAATTCTAAGATAAATCACACATGAAATTTATAACCAGGATTGGGAAGGTGAAATTAAAAAGAAAAGAAAACAATGTTGTATTCATGTTTTTGAGTTTTTTTAGCCATGAAAGTAGGCACAAATGTTATTTTATACTTATTATTTTGATGTAAAACCAGTTGGTTTGACTAAGGTTATTTTAATCCATAAATGAGTGTGTGTGAGATGGTGATTCGTGATAGTGATGAACCATATTTGTATGTTAATAAAAAAACCAATGTATGTAAAGAACTTTGTTATATACAATTAGTGAATTAATCAGATGTTTTCAATATTAATGTTAGACCATGGTTGTGATAAGAAATTAATTATTTCAAAATCTCATAATCAAATTATATCTGAGATTATGAAATAAGGGAAGGTATTATGTACTGCTGTTAAATACACCACAGTACATAAGAGTAAAATAATAATTTTAAAAGGAGAAAAGGTATAAATTTAATAGTATGGTGAACATATGTTAGAATTGTAAACAAAAGACTGAGTTGTGAGTCACGGCCAACATAGAGGTAGACTCCAATATTATATAGAACAGCATTAAGAAATATGTGTTGACAATTATTATATTAAATTGGAAATAAACATTCAAATAAAATGAAAGATTAATAGAATAGTAATTTAAAATATACTAATTATAATGGATAATGTAAAAAGTCAAATAAATGTAATTAATAATAATTAATAAAATTATATATGTTTTTAAGAGTCATATGATGGAAAGATGTGATGAATGTAGTTAGGTATCTAAATGGAAAATTGTAAATTGTTAGATTTGAATTGTATTCAAATGGAAGAAAATTTGTTTAGTCTATTTTTATATGTAATCACATAAACATCTAAGAGTGGTCTTGTAAAAGAGTTTAATTTTGTATTTAATAAAGGAAACCTTTAAAGGAAGGGAGTTAACATTGATATTGAATCTAATAGACATACAAGAGTATAAACCTGTAACATTGAAAGAATTATAATTTTTATACAACTTAATAAACAACAATATTTTAAGAAGTCTGAGTATATCATTTATAGAACGCCAAACTAAAAGAAGAAGGCTGTCCTGGAAGATAGTTAGTGTCAATACAATAAAATTAGATATTCAGAAGAAGCATCAATTTAGTAATCATAGAAGAAAATATAATTCAACATTTAATCTAATAAGAAATCCCAGAGAAGGAACAAACCACGAAGCCTAACATTACCTTTAAGATGATAAACATCAGCGAGAATTGAACCCGTTGCAGTTGTGAAGAGCTCAGATTCAAACTATTTACATTTATATGGTAGATATTCTTACCTGGTTATTTATTAAAAAATGTATACACTAACGTTATTTGGTACGGATTAAAGAAAAGAATAAATCATACACAGTATTAAATAATATAAATCAATTTAATAATTGTTAACCCTGAGATAGAGTTTTGTTTTCATGTGCAGATAGAAAAAAGTAATATCTGTAATTAAATATTTTAATTACAATAGTTATAAATAATTACAGCACAATATATATATATATATATATATTATAATATTTATGACTAAATTTACCTCAAGGTATACTTTTTTCCTTTAGGAACATGTTGCGGGAGATCTTGTTCTCCCATCTTCAGCCTTCGCCATCTTGTTTCTGGTGTAGTATTTGTGTGTTGGCTTCTGGATGTTATTGAGGTAGTTTGTTGGTCTTTGGTCCTTTAAAGTTGCATTATTGTGTGTGGTTGTGGTATCTGTTTTTGTATTTTGTGTATTTTCGATGTTGAGTGCTTTGAATATTGTGTCATGTTTTGTATTGATTTGTATTTGTTCTGGTATTAATTTGTTTTGTGTTTTATGTTTGTAAATCTGTAAATTTTCCCAAATGTTCATTATGGTGCCTTTGTGTGGTATATGTTTTATTAGTGTTACATTGGTTATGTCTGGGAATTCATGTCCTGTGTTTATTGCATGTGTGGCTAAATTGGATTTATATATATTTGGTTTTTTGTATGCATTTAGGTGTTCAAAATAACGTTTTTTCAGCTGTTTTTTTGTTTGTCCTATATAACATTTATTGCAATCTTGGCATTCAATTTTGTATATCTTTGTTGTGTGAGCTATTTAGATTTTGTAATTTATTTTTATTAGTTTTGTATGCTATTTTTATATCTGTGTTTTTAAATAGTTTTGTTAGTTTTGTCATTTTATTATTTATATATGTGAATGTGGCCCATTTTTTGTTGTTGTTATTATTTATGTGTTGTTCAGTTTGATTAATTCTTAAGTGTTCAGTTTTTATTTTGTATTTGATTTTATTTTCTATTTTGATCATAGTATTTTTATTGTATCCATTTGCATAACCAATTTGGTATATTATATTTCTTTCTTTGTCAGTTTCTTGTTTGTTTAGGGGTATTTTGTACATTCTGTTAAATAATGAATAAAATGCTGCCATGTTATGTTGTGGTGGGTGGTCAGAATGGTTAGGTATAATGATGTTAGTGGAAGTTGGTTTTCTATATATTGCATATTGTATGTGTTTGTTGTATCTTGTGGTGGTTATGTCTAAATAGTTGATTTTGTTATGTTTTTCTTTTTCTTCTGTGAATTGTATTTTGGGATGTATGTTATTATTTTGTTTCAGTATGTTCTCTGCATTTGTGTTTTTGTTATTTGATACATATAGTCCATCATCTACATATCTTATCCATATGCCATCTGGGTCATGTGTTTTTATGATATTTTGTATTTTGGTGTCTATGTGTTGTAGGAATATTTCTGCTATTATGCTTGATAATGGTGATCCCATTGCTAAACCTTCTTTCTGTTGATAAATTTTGCTATTAAATTCAAAGTAATTTTGTTTTAGTATTAGTTGGAGACTATTTTTTATTTCGGTTATATATTGTTTGTTTTCATTTTGTTCTATAAGTTTGTTTATTATTATGTCAATTTTCTTCTACTGGGATATTAGTGTACATGTTTGTTATGTCATATGATGTGAAAAATGTATTTTCATTTATATTTATTATTTTTAGTTTGTCTGTTAATTCGTATGTATTTTTTATGTTATGATGGTTATTTGTTAGATGGTTACTTTTTAGTTTTTGTGCTATTATTCTTGTTGTTTTGTATGTAGGAGCTTTTTTGAAATTGATTAATGGACGTATTGGGTTGTTTAATTTGTGTATTTTTATTAGGCTGTTCATTTTAGGTGGTTCTGGATTATTGTTTATATATATGTCTATGTTTTTATTGTTGAAAATGTTTTTATTTGTTTTTATTAGTTTTATTGTTTGTTTAAGATAGTTTTCTGTTGGGTTTTTATCTAGTTGTACGCATTTATTATTGTTGATGAAGTCTTCGGTTTTTTTGATGTAGTCTGTTTTATCAATGATTACTGTTGCTTGACTTTTGTCTGCTTTAGTTATTATTAAATTATTGTTCTTTACTTTATTTTTTATTTCTTTTATTGTTTTTCTTTTGTTTATCTTTGTTTTTCATTTTGCTAGTGATTATTTTTTTAATTATATGTGTTGCTTCTGTTCTTTTTTCTTCTTGTATATTGTCTTTTATTAGGTTAATGGAAAATTCTGTTTCTACTATTAAATTTTCTAGATTTTTGTTTGCATTTTGGGTTATGTTAGTTTTTGACATATTGTTTAAATATTCTGCTTCTTTTTTGTTAAATTCTGTATTGCTGAGGTTAATGGTTCGAGGGTAAAATGTGTGTTTATTTTTGTTTTTTTGTTCTTGATTTTTGTTTTGTTGTTTTAATGGGTTATGTTTTTTGTTGATTGTATGAGTCTTTTTGTTTTTTTCAAATCTTATTTTATTTTCTATGTTATTGTATTTATTATTCCAAGTGATTGGATGTAATAAACTTGTTAGCTCTAAGTGTAGTTTGTATATGTCTAGTGTTATGCTATTTTTCGTACTGTATAATTGATTAATTTCGTTTTGTATCCATAGCCTTTGTGCTTGTTTTATAGTTTTTTGTGCAGTCATATTTTTGTTGTTTGTGTTTATGTTGATGTATTTAGGTGTTAATTTATGTTTTTGGCATTGTCTATTGAAGTATATGTTTATGTTTGTGTTCATTAGTTGTTTTTTTCGTGTTTGAAATTTGTTTAACAATTTGGTAATGTGGTTATACGGAATTGTGGTTATGTTGTTTGTGTACATGTTAATGTATATTTATGTGAGAGATGATTTGTTATCCGTTATTTGGTAGTTGATTTCACTTATTTGATATTCACTTCACTATTTTTTTTCTCACTATACACTTTTGTTTTTGCTTTGTTTTATAACCTCACTTTTCGTTTTTTCACTGTAGGCTTATTTACCTTGTATGGTTATATTATTTCAATCACTTTCTGCTACAGTCCGTTTCTTGATGTATTAATACTATAATATTTATGACTAAATTTACCTCAAGATATACTTTTTTCCTTTAGGAACATGTTTATGATTAGGAACAATTGTGATATACAAAATTGAATGCCAAGATTGCAATAAATGTTATATAGGACAAACAAAAAAACAGCTGAAAAAACGTTATTTTGAACACCTAAATGCATACAAAAAACCAAATATATATAAATCCAATTTAGCCACACATGCAATAAACACAGGACATGAATTCCCAGACATAACCAATGTAACACTAATAAAACATATACCACACAAAGGCACCATAATGAACATTTGGGAAAATTTACAGATTTACAAACATAAAACACAAAACAAATTAATACCAGAACAAATACAAATCAATACAAAACATGACACAATATTCAAAGCACTCAACATCGAAAATACACAAAATACAAAAACAGATACCACAACCACACACAATAATGCAACTTTAAAGGACCAAAGACCAACAAACTACCTCAATAACATCCAGAAGCCAACACACAAATACTACACCAGAAACAAGATGGCGAAGGCTGAAGATGGGAGAACAAGATCTCCCGAAACATGTTCCTAAAGGAAAAAAGTATATCTTGAGGTAAATTTAGCCTCAAATATTTAGCCTCATAAATATTATAGTATTAATACATCAAGAAACGGACTGTAGCAGAAAGTGATTGAAATATATATATATATATATTTATATTTACTTTACCTCAAGATATTATTTTTCCCTTATTTGGAACATGTTTCGGGACCCATAGTGTTCCCATCATCAACATTTCTAATTTTGAATCTTGTTGAGTACCTGTGTCCTCAACAAGATTCAAAATTAGAAAGGATGTTGATGGGAACACTATGGATCCCGAAACATGTTCCAAATAAGGGAAAAATAACATCTTGAGGTAAAGTAAATATACATTTTAAATATATCATATACATCAAGACATAGACTGTAGCAAAAAGTGTTTGAATATAAATATATACAGTGGAACCCTGCAGGTCCGAACCTCGCTAGTCTTAAAACCCGCTTAATCCGAACCGGTGTTTTGAAAAAAGGATCTAAAAATTGGACAAAAAAATAAAAAATATGACAAAATAACTGGAACATATCAATATAATTTGTACATTAAAAGCTTAGATAAATACACACTAATGCATTTTTAGTGAAATTCTTATTAAAACTAAGTAGGCTACTTTAGATTGTTTTAAATACTGTATGTGGCAAAATAAAGTTTTGAATTACGTTATCAAGAAATTAGCATCTGTAAAGTGAATGGAAAAACATATTGGTACTTACAGTTTGGTGCCATTAAAAGTATATAAAACACAAAAAAGTACAATAAATACACACTACATAACTAGATACTACTTAAGGTGTTGCACAAAATCAGTCATTTTTCTCTGGTGCAAAGCTGTAAATCCAGCAAACGCCGCGATGTTTCGCCAGCGCCTCAAAAATAAGACGTCTGCCGGTGTAGCATCGGCGTGCTTCTCTACATAGGCTAACGATAGTTCAGAAGTGGTACTGTTTATACACGTTATACAATTTATATTTATAATATTCAGTACTGTATAACCTATAACACGGTTAATCCGAATTTACGCCAAACCGAACAGGACTTGGTCCCAATTAGTTCGTACCAGCGGGGTTCCACTGTATACTGTATTACATATATATGTATATATATTTAGTCACTTTTTGCTACAGTCCGTTTCTTGATATATATAATACATTTAATATTTATAATTAAATTTACCTCAAGATGTTATTTTTATCCTTTATTGGAACATGTTTCGGGCACTATCTTGCACCCATCCTCAGCCTTCCGGGAGTTCAGATTTGGATATGTTATAATTATAAAAATTACGAATCAAATGTATATGTTAGAATAAGCATAACTTGGCTTGCAGCCAAGATAATCGCAATACAAATTGCAACCGGACGTCCGACCGACAATTGGTTCCGGTGTATTCCAGAATATTAAAAATAATAACAATTCTTGAACTGTGGGAATTATTTTTCGTTCTCACGGAATGAGGTGACTAAATTTCAAGTAGAAGGGAGAATGTTTCAGCCAATCAGATCATTCTAAAAATTTTGAACAACCGTTGGTTTCGAGCTGAACGCTCTTCACTCTTCTGTTAACATTCAACCAGTAAACACGTACTCTTCTGCCAGGACTCAAACAGTGAACACACACACACACTTCTGTAAAGATTCAACTTCTGAACAACACAGACACTCTTCTATAACGACTGGACTGTGACGGCGTCTACATACGATACTCTTATTTATCAACAAATAAGCGTACTGCGCAATACACCAAACTGTTGGCGTACGCATATAAGAGATCGACCATATACTACGAGAAGTCACGTCAAGAGTACAACAGAACGAGGCCGTCTGGAACGTGGTACGAGCTGAAGAACTGAAGACGCAGAGCGACACCCGAGACGAGGTACACAAACACACACACACACGAGTGCAGAGTATCCGGACCGAGGGCCTGAAGCAGTTGCGGCAGTTAAACCACGGACGTTAAATCCATCAACAGTTGCTGAAGGAGCTGAGTTGCTGATCACTGAACTCTTCGTTGGAATCCAGGACGCAGCGGAAATCATTGCCACTAGCTGATTGGACTAGGACATCGAGGGACCCCAGAGGACATCTTCGAGAACTTCAGTACCAGGAAAGTCAAAAATCATTTATACATTTTTATATAAAAACATCATTTTTTCTTTTTCTGTTAAAATCAATTGTAAAGTTAACTTCATTCAGATGCCTATAAAAACAGAGACTCTAAATTAATAAGAACCTCAAATAATGTGATAATCTGTAGAACAAGTATACGTTAAGTAAGAAGCAATAGATAAGAAATAGACGTAGATAAAAAGCACTATACAAATCTTAATATTGAATCACTTAGAAACTTATACTGCAGTATACGTGAAACCAATCATAAGTAAATAAAAAGCACGTTGAACAAGATTCACGGCTAATTTATTTAAGAGAAGTTTAAAAGCATCTTGAAGCAGTAAAATCAATATTAAAGTCTTGAAAACTCATTAATTAAATTATTTAAAAAAATTAACTTTTGAAAGCAATAAGAAACAAGTTCGTATAAATTCGTATTTATAAGCTTTCCCTCTGAAAGCTAATATTCATTCAGAAAACATTGATCAAACTACTAATTACTCTTCAGTACGTAAGAATTACGTTAGATGTAAGTTTTTCATTTTATGTGCTATTAGAATAATAAACCCCAATTTTATACCCAACACTGTTTTATTATTGCTGTACTCCAAAATCTACCAACATCACAAAACTATTCAAAATAATTATAACGATATACTTTGTGCTTGTACTTTTGAATTAACCTACTTGCGAATTCAAAACACAAATTCCTATGGCCCTAGTCGGAAGAAGAAGACGCAAGAACGCACAGCAGGTAGGTCATTTAACAAACAACAAGTTTTGTTAAGTTATAAATGTCGCCCTGAACGTGGGGCTTCCCGAATTTTACAAATAACAAAGTTTAATAAGTTATAAATGTCGCCCGGAACGTGGGGCCCGATTTAATTTTGATTAAATTTTAAATTGTAAAATTTAACTGTAGTGAATTAAATTGAAACAAGTTTGCTGTTTTAATTAGTAAAACAGCTGGCGTCCAACTCAAACAATCCCTAAAGAAAGTTTTGTGAATTGGTAATAAGTACAGCAATAGAGTGTTAAGAATATTGTGTAACAATGGAGACCGACAAAATGTTAAAACAATTGTTACAAGAAATGAAACAAAACGCGGCTAAAGCTGAGCAAACAAACGCGGAATTAGTAGCTAATATGAATGCGAAATTTGAGCAAATTACAGCCAACGCTGAAATAAATATCGCGGAAATAACGGCTAAAATAGACGCACAGAAAACAAGTTTAACCGAGGTATTGGAACAGAGTAACTCTGATATAAACGCGGAGATAAGACAAACCGATGCAAAAATCAATGTAAAATTCGAACAAGTCGCTATATCAACCGCTAAAATCGATGAAAGCATGAAAGGCTTAGATTCGAAAGTTACCGAAGTCGGAGAAAAAATTCATACGGTCGAGACAAAAATAAATGAACGTTTTAAGGTTTTTGAGACCACAATGCATAAATTGTTTATTGAACAGATTTCGCGTATGGAGGGGCGATTTAAAGAACACATCAGGAAGTGTGAAAAACAGACCGCGGATGTAGCTAAAAAAGTCGATAATCTTGAAGTACAGATACAAACCGACGTAAACGAAACACAACGACAAGTTGCTAGGTTAGACGCGTCGATTGTAGAAGTTCGTTCCGATGTCGACACAAATAGAGTAAATGTATTACAAACGCTTAGCGAGGAGATTTCTAAAGTGCGACAGGAAGTACGGAGGAAATCGGCACCAAATATTCTTGTACAAGGGCAAGTAGACAAAAAGAATCGAGTCTATTTCACCGGAGAAAATAATGAAAACCCGATCGAGTTCTTGCTAACGTGCGAAAACGAAATGACAAGGGTAGGTTCGCGATTAGAGGACCAAGACCGGATACAGTGGGTAGTTAACGCGATGCGTGATTCAGCCAGGAGATGGTATAACATTGTACGTGATAAAATTACCACATACACGGAATTTAGACAAATGTTCGAAAACCGATATTGGAATTCGCACACGCAAAGACTCTTGCATAATGAATTAGAATACGGACGTTATGACCGGAAGCAGGGTATAACGCCCGAAAACTATATTATACAACAGGTTGAACGCGCTAAACATTTAACACCAGCGTTTTCCGAGGTCGATATAGTCACGAAATTGGCGTACCATTTTAATCACAATATTCGTGTAGCCGCATTTACGCAAGGTATACGTATGGTTGACGAACTATTAATATTAATATCCCAAAGTGAAACAGTTTTTGATTTCGGCGGGTGGAGGTATAGCCCGAACTATAATCAGAATATTGATAGCCAAAATAGACGTGGGCAATATCATACCCAAACTGATCCAAGGCCTAGTACTAGTTCAGCTCCACAACAAGCACCGCCGAAACCGCAAAATAAACCCATTGAATATAAGGGGAAGCCGAGTTTCAATAGGCAGAAACCGATAAGCAAAGGCAACGATGGAACTCCAATGAGAGCCATACAAACAGTCGCGGTATCAGAGACCGGTACGAGCGCACAAACTAGCGAAATAGAAAATGTTAGAGACCTTATTGCAAAAGTGAAACAGTATCCCCATACAAAAAACGTGCAACAGGGTGCACCCAAAAAGGATGCGCAATAAACCCTGCAAAAATATTTAGAAATAAGATTGTTAGATATAAGAAAAATATTAGCGGTAAGAAATGTGATTTTTCTCATGGAACATGTGTGCCAGTTAATAATATGTTCCCACCGGATGTTAGAGAACCATTGTTGGAGTCAAATACAAAACAACAATGCCCCCCTAACATAGCGTGTCCGGTATTACAGGATCATGGAGAAAGCGTTCCCACGCAGGTACTTTTGGAGACCGGTAGTGTGGTATCCGGTAGCAGCAAAGGATTTTATGCATGAAATAATAAAAAATATTTCGAAACAGCAATAAATAGATACCAAATGATAGAAACGCTGTAAATATAAATCATATAAAGTTAGAAATAATTTAAATACTAATATTTAAATATCAATAATAATTGTTTAATATAAATTAGAGCATTAGATATAAATAATAATAATTGTGGGCAAGTTATAAATAAATAACAATCATTCGTAGCATTGGTGAACAAACACACAAGTCGAGGTGTGAGGACGGGTGACAGTGGCCGGAAACGCGTTCACAAAGCAACGACGCGCCCACGAGCCCGCACGCAGCTGGTTTTTAAACGCAGAGGCTAATTAACGGCGTTTACTACGCGATAATAAGGGTAGCAAAACGGAAGCACATTCCTAAGCGCACGCGCCGCAATTGTCTGTTATCATGTGTGTGAAATACCTTGTTAATTGTCTCGCTATTAAATACTACCCATGCTACAAACATTGTCTCACAATATTTTTATACACATGATCTTAATGTATTAGAATTAAGTTATATATATAAGGCTTGTATGAATAAGATAATTACATCAGTATATGTTTTTGTAAGTAAGTAGAACAATGCATACTTGTGAAACATGAAGAATGTACATGTAGAGAAAAAAAAAATAAAAAAATAACTATAATCTACATTCTTTTTTTTTTTTAAACGGGTGGGGGTGTATATAACGTACCAAATCCCATAGATTTGGGGTTATGTGTAGAAGGTTTCAAAAATCAAATATAAAATGAATTTAAATCGATAGAACCATATCTCGCGCTGTAGCGAGCATTTGAAACAATTGTAAAACGCCCAGCGGTTATGTTCTGGTGGCGTTATGTAATCACACACGCACCGTTATAAATTAGGGACACACCCTAACTTTAAAACATTAATATTTCGGAAACGAATAAATATAGGCAAAAACCAAAATAGCCAAAATGTTTGCCGAAATATTAAGAATAAGGTGTGCAAATTTCAATAAATATAAATAAAGAGTTAATGAGATAATTCATTTTATTTAAATAACTTCCATAGTAAGAGAGCTAGGGAGTTCAGATTTGGATATGTTATAATTATAAAAATTATGAATCAAATGTATATGTTAGAATAAGCGTAACTTGGCTTGCAGCCAAGACAATCGCAATACAAATTGCAACCGGACGTCCGACCGACAATTGGTTCCGGTGTATTCCAGAATATTAAAAATAATAACAATTCTCGAACTGTGGGAATTATTTTTCGTTCTCACGGAATGAGGTGACTAAATTTCAAGTAGAAGGGAGAATGTTTCAGCCAATCAGATCATTCTAAAAATTTTGAACAACCGTTGGTTTCGAGCTGAATGCTCTTCACTCTTCTGTTAACATTCAACCAGTAAACACATACTCTTCTGCCAGGTCTCAAACAGTGAACACACACACACTTCTGTAAAGATTCAACTTCTGAACAACACAGACACTCTTCTATAACGACTGGACTGTGACGGCATCTACATACGATACTCTTATTTATCAACAAATAAGCGTACTGCGCAATACACCAAACTGTTGGTGTACGCATATAAGAGATCGACCATATACTACGAGAAGTCACGTCAAGAGTACAACAGAACGAGGCCGTCTGGAACGTGGTACGAGCTG
This sequence comes from Magicicada septendecula, assembly GCA_034769895.1. Lineage (NCBI taxonomy): Eukaryota > Metazoa > Arthropoda > Insecta > Hemiptera > Cicadidae > Magicicada > Magicicada septendecula. The sequence goes on along the minus strand of CM068373.1, from coordinate 295,359,159 downwards.
AAGAACTGAAGACGCAGAGCGACACCCGAGACGAGGTACACAAACACACACACACACGAGTGCAGAGTATCCGGACCGAGGGCCTGAAGCAGTTGCGGCAGTTAAACCACGGACGTTAAATCCATCAACAGTTGCTGAAGGAGCTGAGTTGCTGATCCCTGAACTCTTCGTTGGAATCCAGGACGCAGCGGAAATCATCGCCACTAGCTGATTGGACTAGGACATCGAGGGACCCCAGAGGACATCTTCGAGAACTTCAGTACCAGGAAAGTCAAAAATCATTTATATATTTTTATATAAAAAGATCATTTTTTCTTTTTCTGTTAAAATCAATTGTAAAGTTAACTTCATTCAGATGCCTATAAAAACAGAGACTCTAAATTAATAAGAACCTCAATATTGTGATAATCTGTAGAACAAGTATAAGTTAAGTAAGAAGCAATAGATAAGAAATAGACGTAGATAAAAAGCAAATCTTAATATTGAATCACTTAGATACTTATACTGCAGTATACGTGAAACCAATCACAAGTAAATAAAAAGCACGTTGAACAAGATTCACGGCTAATTTATTTAAGAGAATTTTAAAAGCGTCTTGAAGCAGTAAAATCAATATTAAAGTCTTGAAAACTCATTAATTAAATTATTTAAAAAAATTAACTTTTGAAAGCAATAAGAAACAAGTTCGTATAAATTCGTATTTATAAGCTTTCCCTCTGAAAGCTAATATTCATTCAGAAAACATTGATCAAACTACTAATTACTCTTCAGTACGTAAGAATTACGTTAGATGTAAGTTTTTCATTTTATGTGCTATTAGAATAATAAACCCCAATTGTATACCCAACACTGTTTTGTTATTGCTGTACTCCAAAATCTACCAACATCACAAAACTATTCGAAATAATTATAACGGTACACTTTGTGCTTGTACTTTTGAATTAACCTACTTGCGAATTCAAAACACAAATTCCTACGGCCCTAGTCGGAAGAAGAAGACGCAAGAACGCACAGCAGATAGGTCAGTTCACACACCACAATTTATAAGCATTATAATTGACGCTCCAAGATCGTGGGGCTGTCCAAGTATAAAATTTGCAAATTTTTGTTAAGTTATTATATATGTACAGGGTCCGCCAGTGAAGCGGGAAATTTTGAAAGTCCAATAGTTCATTTTCTGCTCACGAGAGGGCGTGGAGGTTTTCGATTGATGTTTTACATTTAATGCCATTTGTTATTATATGTTTTAAAACATGGAGCAGTGGTCCGGTGCACAGCGTGCTTTCTGCGTAAAATCGTTTTATAAGAATGGTGACTGTGTGACTTCTGTACAACGATTGTTTCGTAATCATTTCAATATTTTCACGACATGGAAGAGTGCCGTCCACTCATGCAATTATGTCATGGGTGAAAAAGTTTGAAGAAACTGGTTCCACATTAAACTTAAAGCATAGTGGAGCAACTAGGTCTGTAAGAATAGAGGAAAACATTGAAAGAGTTCGAGTAGCATTGACGCGTAGTCCACAGCGTTCTGCAATGAAACATGCATCCGCACTAAACATTAGTGACACATCGTTACGACGAATTTTGCATAAAGACTTATCTTTTCATCCTTACAAAATTCAACTAATCCAGGAGTTGAAAGATGGCGATATGCTGGCTCGCAGGATTTTCAGCGAAGAAATATTGCTACGTGTAAATGATGATGAAAACTTTATTCACCACATGTTTATGTCAGATGAAGCACATTTTCATTTGAATGGATATATAAACAAACAAAATAGTCGATATTGGAATGATGAAAACCCAGGTGAGTTGCATGAAAAGCCATTACATAGTCCGAAAGTTACGGTGTGGTGTGCAGTTTCATCATCTGGCATTATTGGGCCATATTTTTTCCAAGACGATAGAGGAAACACCACAACTGTCAATGCAGACTGCTACACACACATGGTCAGAACATTTTTGATGCAACGGCTCCCTAGGTTTCCGGAAATTAATTTTTTCCAGCAGGATGGGGCCACAAGTCATACTGCTCGTGTGTCCATGGCTGCTTTAAGAGAACTCTTCCCGGACGGACTCATATCGAGATATGGCGACATCTCGTGGCCTGCAAGATCCCCAGATTTGTCCGCATGCGACTTTTTTCTTTGGGGATTTCTGAAGAGCAGGGTGTACATTGATAGACCGCACACCATACCGGAATTAAAAAAGAATATCAGACAAGAAATTTCACGGATTCAACCTGACCTGCTTCATCGAGTGATGGAAAATTTTCAGTCAAGATTAGAAAAATGTTTACACAGAAATGGCTCTCACTTGAGCGGCGTTATTTTTAAAAAGTAAAATAATGGCATACTTTACTCAACTCAAATCTGTAAAAAAAAATTCTGATAATAAATGTTTCATGAAAAAATTGGGTACTTTTAATTTTCCCGCTTCACTGGCGGACCCTGCACACACACACACACACACACACACACACACACACACACACACACACACACACACACACACACACACACACACACACACACACACACACACACACACACACACACACACACACACACACACACACACACACACACACACACACACACACACACACACACACACACACACACACACACACACACACACACACACACACACACACACACACACACACACACACACACACACACACACACACACACACACACACACACACACACACACACACACTATCGAGCACTTGGATGGCTTATGGACATATACATTTTAATTGGTATACAATAGAGTGAAGGGGAGCAGGTTGTGGGCAATAATGGCAAAGAAAGGAATCCCACAACACCTCATTAGAGCTATACAAAGTCTTTATATGGAAAACAAAATCTTAATTGAGACTAAAAGAGGACATTTCCTAGTGTAGCCCTGATCAATAATTATGGTGTACGACAGGGGTGCCCATTATCACCTTCTCTTTTTAATTTCTGTATAGGTGATGTCATACACAATTGGTAGATGAACCTTCCAGAACATTTTACGTTTGGTAACTCTGCAGTTGACCCATCGTTATTTGCTGATGACCACGCTATCTTGTCGAACTCGGAAAATGGCTTACAGTGACTGTACACTCATTGAGTCAAATCTGTGAGAATTTCACTTAACAGATCTCCACATTGAAGACCAAAGTGATGGCTTTTCATGGAACTGACCCTATATGAGCAAAAATTGTTGTAAATGTTGAAACTGTTCTGGAGCAGGTCAACAATTTTGAATATGTAGGCTGTAATGTATCTTACATTACAAACAATGATGTGGTGAAGAAGCTGCACAAGTTCAACCGTATGTGTGGGGCCATCAGGAGAACTCTAAAATCAGTGAGGAAAGAAACACCGACTGAACTTTTACAAGGTGGTGGCCCTCCATACATTTCTGTGTGAATCTGCAAATTGGACTTTAATGAAGTCCGGCCAGTCATATTCAGGAAGCCGAAATGAGATTTCTCAGTCATGTAGCAGCAGGATCACAAAAGAAATGCCTATGTATGGCAGGAACTGAATATTATGAGTATACTCGATAGAATTGCCCAATATTGGCTAAAATGATTGGAACATCTTAACTGAATGACAACTGCCGCATCTCCAAACTATTACGGAATTACAAGTCGAAAGGACTGTGGGGCGTTTGGAGAAGCGTTGGAGTGACCATACCTAGTCTCTCTTCTTGGGACCTGAACAAACCAGTTTTGGTTTAATCCTTGATGATGATGATGATTAACATATAATTGTGTGTTTTTCTTACTGGACATGGTATAAATAAAAAATGTAAATGAATAATTTTATAACCCCGACACCATTTTGGTATATAAGGGGATATGGAATAAATAAAAAAATTTACAGATTTAGGAATGATTCTGTTTTTATTGGTATTGTTAGTTAAATTCTGATTGCACAGACGTTTAAGCAGGTGAAAGTAAATGTAGAATAAACAGGAATAAGGAGAAAATTGACTCTGAAATATGGATTGAAAGTTATAGATGCACATTCCAAGAATTCATGACCAGCCGTAACTGAATATGCAATGTACAAGGTAAGGTAACAGACAGGTTCTATGAGAAGGTGAATGAAGCAAAGAGTTACATAAAGTTTGTTGTGGCTGTTCACCAGTGCCAGATTTACCACTAGGCCTTGGCCTAGGGGCACAAGCTACAGATATTTTTTGGACAGAATTTTTTTTTATAAAAGTAGGTCTCACTCTGATTTATTTAAGTATGATTTTTTGAAATTAAATGATCAATTTTTGTTAATAACACAGATTGAAGACAGTTCTTATTTAAATATTGTGCGTTTATTTTTTAAGACGTTGGCATCCTTGAAAACCGTGGTACCACCCTTGTTTGTTTTCATTGTTTATCTGTGTTGTGACTGAATGGTTTGCGATTTGAGATTATGTTTTTATTTTGTTTTGAATGTAAAGAAGGTTTTTAGCTTCGTTATATAATAAATATTGGTGTAAAAACTTTATGAACATGGAATTGAATCCGTACACTAAACGTATTGTAATGAAACGTGTTACAGATACGGAAAGAGATGAGAATAGGCTTATTTATAGTTTGGAATTTATTTCTATCTTCCTTCTGGGTAGCAGATTCCTTTAAAATAATGCCCCGCGTTTGGGCGCCATCTGTAATGAAACGTGTTACAGTGCCAAAAATAAAGTGTTGATTTAAATTTGTTTATCGAAAAAGAATGGTTAAGAAAAATTTATTCTGAAAGGGTAAAAACAGCCTTGTTGCTGTAATCGATTTCAGCTTTGACCAGCTAGACGTCTTGTTCGCTGGTTACCCAGTCAGGCTCGTTCGTTTGTCCACACTCCTTGCTGCTGCCTGTAATTTTTCTGAAACTGATCTAATATTCCTACAATTAACAACTATTTTTAATCAGATTGATGATATTTATTCTTATTTCAGTTATTCAAAATAAAATAGTCGACTTCTTGGTCGAACAATGTCATAGTCGGGTCGACTCGGTTGCTCAATTCGATTGTGCAAGGATACAAATTTTGTAAAACATTAACTTTTAAAAAATAATAAAAATCTCAGGGTTCTGGGTTCTTTAAGTCTGCTATGGAAGTCAGAAATGCAAATAACAAGTACAATACATCACAAATGTCGGTAAAATTAAAATCTTATTAACTAATATTACGATAAATAAAGTTTGGTTGCTAGGTAACAGCAAATATTTTGGTTCACTCGGGCTAGCTGTGAGACAGACAAAATGGCCGCTGATGTAGTCAGCTCTGAAAACGCTATCCGAAAATGTCCTCGCTCCGTTCCTTTGGAAATAAATGATTTTTAGTGTGTTCACAGTTTTAATTTAAGTTTATTTTCGTTGTTTTCACTTGTGTCCAGTTTGTTGGTGTTTGCTGAGTTAACCTGAGTGTTGTGTAGTCGTAGTTGTAGGTTAGTTATAAACTCGAGTGATCTCACCCACACAGAAGTGTTCAAATTTTGCTTTCACTTTTGGTGATCGAAGTTTTTCCTGTTTCTTTGTGTTTTCATCTGTTAATGGCAGTTAGTTTATTCTCTTCTTTTATATGGTAATTAATACTTTGATTTGCAGTTGTTTATACTGTTCTACTCGTTCAAAAACTGATTCCTTGTTTTACATTAAATTTTTTATTATACAGAGCTCATCTGCCCTCTATTGAAGTTAACAATGGAATAATTTTTCGTTTCTTCATTAACGGTCTTGACCAAGAAACTCTGACCTGCTATTGGTTAATACCTGTGAACTTTGGGGTCACATGACCAGTTTATAAAAATCAAATATCCTTACACCTATGCTAAAAAATACTCACTTTTGTAGCTTTAGATCATATTAAATTTAAGTTACATAGTGTTTTTCCTTGTAAAATTATAGGTATTTTGATACCTCATTTTACATGAGTTGGTCATTATAAAGGATGATTTCCCGTACAAAAGTTCTAATTTTGGCCATATACTTTACTTTTACATTTGTTATATCACTTTACAATTCTTTAAATTAATCTAATATGTAATATTACCATTAAAACAATTAAGTTCATCACATAAATTTTGTCCCTTTCCTGTTTTATCACATTGGTTTACTAATCTACTCATTTCTGACATTATTTCCGTTGTATTGAATTTGTGGCCTAGGCCATCAATAGCATTTCATTAATATATTCTAATTTATATTTATCATTACCTAGGTTTTTGGTTTTGAACCCTTTTTTCTGAGTTACATCTTATTACATGAGTCTTGACCCTTAACATGTTTTAACAATAGTTACAATAAAATCTTTTGACATATTACTTAAAGTAGTGTTTACATGGCCAAGTTTACAATCATAAATTAACAAATAATATAATTAGAACAAAATCTTTTAACATGTTACCTTTAAGGTATTGCCTTCATGGCCAAATTCTACATTTATAAATTGACAAACAATCACAAACTACTTGGTGTACCATACTTCCATCCCATTAATCTTATCAAGTATTACTGGCTAATGAATAGATTATTGCTACAGTTGTTTTGATAGTTCATCTTCTTCATTCACAGCACTTAATTAGTATTGATTGTTAAACCTACCAACCAAAAACCCGTTACAAGTTCCGGACATTCTGTCTCATACCGCTGACAAAGGCGCACATCACGCCAAAACGCATACGGGAAAAAACAAAGTAAGTTCACAAGTGAAAGTTTAACAATCAATATTAATTAGATTATTGTTCATAGGTCCTGGTTTCTAGTACACAATTTTCTTACTTTGCCAGTAGGCTCAAACTAACTTACAATGTAGTTTATAAATGTTAATAACTATAGGTTTTGGTATAGAACACATACAACTACGTACACCAAAGCCTTCACTAACATCTCAATCTGAGATGAAACCCTTCACCACAATTCACTATTGGTGTTATTTATGGGTTTTCCTTTTTTTTTAAGTAATTAACCCGCACTTATGCTGTCACCACTCCACTGACACTTATTGTATTTATAACATATTTGGTGTTTCACTGGCATCCTATTTGCCTAGTGTTTGTTTGTTTTTACATCAAGTAATAATAGGGATCATTAATTTTTACGGTCCTTTTCTGTTTAACTAGTGATTACCCTTGGCCCCCACTCTCTTACATCAACATTCTTTTAACAGGTTTGTATATTATAATTTATTATACATTTTATTTGCTTACTGCACTCTTGTATTGTACTTTTATTTTTATTACATTTTATGACCTAGTTTTTAAAAGTTTATTATTCGTTTAAATTGGTAGAATAAGTGATCCTACCCATTCTGACTTCTACTGAATTGAGCAATTCTTTATTTAAGACAGGACTATCATTATGTCGTGTTACAGTATTTATCATGAACATGAACATAAACATTCACACGGCTAGTGGAGCCTACAAACGTAAGATAAAAAAATTAAAGAGGAAGCTCATTTGGAAACAATAAAAAAACTCAAAAACTAGATACATTTTTTAAAACTACGCCGGTTTCTAATGGTAGCCCTGCAGTTAAATGTGTATCAGAAACTGACTTTAATGTTCCAAGTACTTCTGCAGCAGAGGTTGCAGACGATCAGACCATTAATAAGCCCATGGATAGTTTAAACATTGAAGGGAATCAAAATAGCGGGGGGGGGGTGCTCAGAAAACTTGGCCTAGGGCCACAAAAATCTTAAATCCGGCACTGCCGCTCACTGTAGGGAGCCGAATTTGTGTGTTGTGTACATGGATGTGAATGAAGAAGACAGCTCTAAAATCTTTCCTTCATTCATTTCTCCTTACTTCATAGCCTTTGTATTGTCACATATAAAGAAATTTATAATTTATCTGAAGATTTAGAGGTTGAACAGTTTATCCAGATAAAAAACATTAACCTTCTTGCTTATGTGGTGTTGAGTAAAAATAAATTGTAAAGTATGTAGCAAATGGTAATTGGAAAATGGAAATGAATCATTTGATACCTGATTTGTTAGAATTGTCCAGGCCAGTGGCGTAATTAAGGGGGGATCAAGGGGATCGTCCCCCCAGAGCTAATTTATTTACTTATTATTAAATATCACTATAATATTGACGACTCGGAACACTAAGTTCATGGACACGTCATGGACAACGAAATCCAAGTACTTATTATTATTTATTTATTTGTTTATCATATTTATGTACCTAATTGTTATTATTGTACACAACATATATCTGCTTTCCGTACACACCTTTAACTTAGGGTAGAACTGACGAAATGTTGTTGGTTTAATGTGCAGTATATAACACAGGTGTCTCCCGAAAAGTCCCAAAATACATTTAAATGTGTTAGCTGAGCAGAACTGATCAAAGATATCTGAAGCAAGAGCTGAGTCTGGAAAAACTGCATGTTTTCTATGGTGATCCATTGTTGCATATTTAGGCACAAGATGTTTCCTGTCAAAAATACAAAAAAAAAAATTACAGGCATTGATTGCACAAATGCAATGCATAGAGAAGGGCATTGAAAATGCTTCAATAAACCTAAAATATATATATATATATATATATATATATATTGATTTTTCTTAATTTACCAATGTACAGATTATAAGTTAAATGTAGTCGCATTCATAAGCCCGCACGCATTCACCAATCATCCATGTTGATTTTGCGCTTTTTCTCAGGCTGTTCATCACATTCCTCTTCCGAAGACGTCTGATCCTCTTGGATTGTAAATCGCGACAGTACTTTACGAGGTCCTGCTTTATTAATCTTGTCCATTCGTTCAAACTTATTAAAGACTAGCGTCTCAACGAACATATCTAGAGTGATCCCCGATGATGTTAACTTAAAACCAGCAACTTTCAATAAGAGAACCGAATGCATATAAGGAGCAGTCTTGAGTTCCTTCCATTTGCCGCAAGTTAATGTTTGTTGGTTCTTAATTTTGTACAAAGGCGCTGTAATTTTACTTGGTGTTCCGAACGAATTATACAATCTTACTCCAAATACTGCAGGCTTAATTCGATCATTCTTACCAATTTTATCGGCCGTTAATATTTTCGCTTTCATATTCTGAACTACCTTTGCAAAATCATGCAATTTATAGCGGTCAACGGCAGGCAGATGTATTGGCTATACATTTCATATTGGTAACAAACGTTTCGATAAACGCTTCCATCAACTCTTTGCTCTGTTGTTCCACCAATGTTTGACAGTCAGTAACAACAAATTCACACGATGTTTGGCTTGAAGATGATTTAATCCTGTATTACGTTTCTGGAGGTGAAATTTTCAGAATCGTTGATAAACAATCCGTACGCGTTAGTAGTTAGCAATAGATGAGGCGCCTCCTTATATTGGAATTGAACGAAATGCTGGCGAACAATCGCTTTTTTCGTCAACTTAAGATGCGTTTCTTTCAGTTTGTCGACAGTACAATGTCGACAGATCGTATCCTTGCACGTATTAGTAAAATCATCATAGATATCTTTTAGATTTGTTGCTGTAAAGAAAGAATCTTTACTTTAGGACGTAACGTATATTCGCATGTTTCGATGATCGAAGTTGGTACTCGAGGTTCGTCATCATCATCTGATTGATCAGCACTAACAAAACGACTTAAAGACATGATGGATAATTTGTTTGTTGGTTCACAACACTAATTATACTCGGAAAAAACACAATGCGTCTGTAAATTTCGTTCGCTTTTCAATTTTGAACTATCGACTGTGCTTATTTGATCGATTAACGATGTACTGGCGGTTAAATCGTCATTATCTGTGATATTTTTACACGTTGGTGCATTATTTAACCATAGTAACATATGACAATGAGGGTTACCTCAATGTTGGAATTCGATGCCTTTGAAAAAGTCAACTACGTAATGATCTCCGAACACGCCATTTGGTTTTTTAAACCCGTTAATAAAGGTCGACACCAATTTCTCGAAATACAAGCAGCACAAAACTGGACGTTGTTTACCAATTCTGCTCGATTTGTGCTCGACATGCCGTCAAATATCGCTGGATCTATCGGCACGTCTACTGGTATATCTTCTTGAAAGCGATAAATAGATTCTAAGAGATGAGGCCAATGTATTTCTGAAGCGCTCAATGTGAGAAATATGGTAGGTTTGCCTAATTGTCGCATCATACTGAATAATTCCACTTTACGCTGAATTGTTTTATGTTTATTAAGTATTTCTATAACGTCTGCGTGTCCAGTAACGTCTTTTAAGCTTTTAGTCCACCAAATTCGTTCACAAACAAAGCAGTAGTCGTTCAAATTGTCATTATAAAAGTGCGTTTCGATATATCTTGCTAAATTACTCACTTGCTTCTCTTCACATTCTTCCTGTTCATTGCTCATCATCTTTGCTTCTTTCTTACGTTCTCGATACTGTTTATCATTTTTGGGTTTTCGTTGCAGGCGTTCAGATTCAGTTAGTGGAATTCTGACCAAACCTTGCTCAATTTTCTGTACTTTTTGCTTCTTTTTCCACTCTCGGCAATATTCGAGCTTTCGTTTTCGATGTTCTGCTTCCAGTTGTAACTTTTCCGCCAAATTAGTTCCTTCTACACTCGAATCGGTGGAAGTCTGAGCCGTACTTCCACCTGCTTCCTCCTGATCCATCGCTCCGTTATAAATTCTTGTCTGATGTACTACCTTAAGATAAATTTAAGGGGATATGGCACTGAAACTCACCAAAAAATGCAAAATTTTCTACGTTATTGACAACAAAGAAGTATGTTGTGGAAACTCACCGGTTCCTATTTTCGATCACGCACCAGCAATCGGCCGCAAATGTGCGAAACGTGCTTATAAACATTTTCAATGTTAAAAGAACTACTGTTATGAATTGTATTACAATTTATATTTTTCAATAACTGAATTCAATGAAAATAGACTATTTTGATTTTAATTATCTCCACTTCACAAAAGTCAGTAACATTACTAGTTAAAAATAAAAAAAATGTATTATTTATTACAGTGACTGAAGGAAAAAACGTTTCAACAAAATTCCGTAATTACTTAACATAGGGCTATTTATAAGCCACATACATTTGTTAAAATAAGGCTTTTAAATGATTGGAGGAATAAAAGGATTTTTAATGTTTTTAAATTAATAAAGTAAGGTTAGAGTTTTCTTAGTAATGATAATCGATCAGTGTTTGGTAAATAACGTATGTAGGCCTATTTGTAGCATCACACTATAAAAACAATCACACACAGAACACAGAGGGAGAGCCTGTTAATTTACCTTCATCTTTTTTGCCCACACACATACACACTTCGCTTTACAGGGTTGTCTACATCATGACTCCTCTAGTCTGATATCTATTTGGTTTGAAGCATCATTGTTTGCACAAGTAAACTAACAGTTTCTAGACTTTAATTTGGAAAAACGAGGAGATATTATTGATGTATTTTACACACAAAAAAAAAATCAACATGAACTATAAGTTATGCTCAAAACAGTCTTGGAATAACATCATTAAATTAAGGTGAAAAGAGGTAATAAAACTGGGGTTTTCAAAGTATCTTCAGAAAGACTCATTTTTGCAAGAGTTATTTAGATTACAAATTTAAATTTAAGTGATGACTAATAACATGAGATTTATTACCTTTTATTTGAATAACAGAGTGGTCGTGGCGTATTGGCTAGCATGTGGCGCTGCTACGCTGTTGGCGCGGGTTCGATTCCCACCGGGGCCATCTGATTTAGATACGACTGTTCCCCCAGCGAACCAGCAAGAGGTATCATGCCTAGTATAAACCCTCCCCAACTATGTCGTTCGGATCCAGCGTTAAACTGTAGGTCCCATATACCTGTGAGAGACTCCGTAGCACATGCACCATGGGTATATGCGGGGAGGGTACAAACCAGTCGAAAGACTAAAGAACCCAATCAATTTGAGTAACAGTTAATCAAAGATAGAATATTTGAAATCAGCACTCTTCCGTATTCTTTTCAAACCTTGGTTCAACCCTTCACGTTGGTTTACTCAAAATTTTTAGATGCAAAGAATTTATAAAAGGAATTTACAAAATAATGTGAAAAGAAGTCTGACTTTCTCATGTGACTGGAGGAAAATGGGGAGGGGGAGGTCCAACTTTCAAGCTAGTCTTATTCCCCGCCACCTAGGAGCAGCTCCTTGTTTTGCCACTGGTTCAGGTTTTGAAACACACAAAGAAACTTATTTGTCAAATACATTATGCTCATCTGTATGAGTGCAATCAGGTTAAAACTGGGAAGTTGGTTTCCCACTAAGAGAAACCACAGAACTTATATGCCAGTAATAAACAATCATTACAATATTTTTCCCAAGAAGTTGTAAACGTCTGTAGGAAAGCTACAACTAATACATTGCTTACATTAATTATATCCATACTTTATATCGCTTTCTACATTTTGGAAAAGTAGAAAGTGGTTTTTATTTTTTCGTTGACTTTATTTCCATGATACAGTCTTCATTGTATCATAAGATATTTTGTAGTAGGACATTAGCATTACTTGTACTCTGATAGTTTGCATTGTTGGTTATTGTGTTGTGTAATAATAAGTGATGTGTGAACCACAAGAGAGATGATTTCAACAAGACATATTGTAGACAGACAGCCTATTGTTAAAACGCATTAACAATGAAACATGGCATTGTTGTCACGAGCAGTCACACCACTACCAGCAGACCAGCGTTTGACTCATACAACATTGTTGTTTACTTGTTAACAGATTGTGTTAGACTTTTATATTGTGCATGCTTCCATCCCATCAGACCCCAAGTTTTGACACACTTTTATTCTTTCAAATTTTGAATAACAGAAAATACATAAGGAAGAATTATTAATTGTACTCTCTGCTAAGCAAATGACTGAATTTTGTGTTGTGAGAGTAATAAAAAGCAATCAAGTATATCGTTTCATTTCAGTAATGCAACTGTGTGCAGCATAGTTAATTTATTTTTATTTTGTTACTGTTAAATGATGAAAATTTAATATTTTGTTTTAAAAACTTGCTTGTTAAGAACCAGTCTGCGCTGTTAATGTGACTTTTGCAAAATCAGAATAATTCTTTTACCTTGCATCAACATCTGTAGATTTATCATCTTATTATTATTTTTTATTTGTATTGCTTATATTTGTTTTAATAACATAATATAATTAAAATTTAACATCCCTTGCCTTTTTGAAATTCACTGGTGGTGAATTGCTTATCCTTATTAGTCATTATTAGTACTCTACAGTATTATGTGACAAATAATGGCAAATAAGGTTATAAAAAAATCTAATAAATATCATTAAAATACAATGCTGGTACTATGGCTTTTACTGGTATGGACACTGGACAGCCAAAAAAGTGTTAAGAATTATGGACAAGGTTGCAGTCTCTTGCCAACATTATTTATTATATAGACGATTTGATTAAAGTGTGGAGAAATGTTGTTCATCAAGGGATATGTACTCTGCTGTATGGAGTAAAGTCATATACTCTGAGAAAGGCAGATTTAAATAAAGTCACCATGACAGAAATGAGGTTTTTATGAACGATCAAAGGATCCTCACGATTAGATATGCTTTTGCAATGAGGATATACGGAGTGAGCTTAAGGTCTCTCCATTAGTTGAAAAAGTTGATGAATATAAGAAATGATAGAGGCAATATGTTCTTCATAAGGAAAAGGACTGTATACCAAAGGCCACATGTTTTTATGCTCCCAGGGTAGTCGTAATGTAGGAAGGATTAGGAAACGATGATCTGACTTTTAATTCAAATTGAAATATTTGTAAATTCAATTTAAAGTATTTGTAAATTAATATTTTAAATTCACAATGTATAGAAGGCTGCTGACACCAGTCAGAGAGGCATCCAGGAAGAAGGTAAGACTATCAAGTTATTTGGCTGTGGTCTAATGTTGAAATCGTTATCTATGTTACTATATAAAAACGTAGATATTAACAGAGATGTGCTAGTAATATGAGTGATAAGCTAGGCAGTAACAGAGACCTTGGTAACTAGGATTGACTTGGTCTGTTAAAGACTACAACATTTGTGACTGGTTTTTGTTATGCTATTAATATAAATAACTGCTTCTTGGTAGATTAGAATGAAAACACTGCAGTATATTTATTTTGACTAACTAATATCAAATTTTTCACTGGTTCAGTCTGAAAGGGGGCAAGAAAAAATGGATTTTATGTGTTGTCGTCCAAATTATCGAGGCTTTACTGCAGTAATAAAAGTGAAAGTCGAACTACACAAAGAAGTAGTAGTAGCTCCCATTAATTGTGGATAGACTTGAGAGAAAAATGAATAACTGTACTTGGTAATTAATTGAGGTTAACAATTTGTTTCTAAAGGTCAGCAGTTGTCAGAAAATTGTCGTTTATATTACATAATAGATATTAATTGCTCATCACATGATAGATATTGATTAGTCAGCCACCAAACCAGTAGTTGTCCTTTAATATAAGTTTATTGGACTAAAAGAAAAAACGTTTCACTAAAAACATAAAATATTAAGGGCTTGTGAGGATCGGTCAAAAAAATATAACGCCAATTTTAACTTATTTGTGTTGTAACAAAATAATAATACTTGCTCGAGTTTATTTTGTTTTATGCCCACTGTTGTGAGCGTCAATTTTGTAACAAAATTGAATTTTGTTTATTTTTAAAAAATATTATTTTTTGTCTTTATTTATTTATTAATTAATTTTGGTATTGTATTAGTGTAAATTTTATTCCTTTTATGTTTGTTTTTGTCAAAATATATCACTTTGTGTAATTAGAATTATATTTCTTCGTTAAATGGATTGTCTCCAGGAACAATCGATTTGCGATCTTTCTTTATTCGAAGTGTGTCCTCCTTTAAAGTTGTTAATTTCCGCTGTTCTGGTAGTTATGTATCAAATATTGTTTTATATTATTCTATTTATAAGTTTAGAAATAAGTAGACGTCAAAATTATAACATTCAATGGTTTTTATTGATAAAAATATAAAATAATCGATTTTAGATCGATTGATTAATCAATTCTCTCTCAGGGCGAGAAAATTTATTATACAAATTATTAATTTTAATTCTCAGGTTCTTTAAGCTGTTATTTTAGAATAGTCAGAGAAAGGGCAAAGACTGGAAAGTATAACACTTACAATTACAAGCTTAATGATCTAAAAATACAAAGATATTATTTAATATATATATAATGGTTAGTAAAGTAAGTTGATCGAACCAATTTCATTCTGACGATGACGTCTGGCCGTGGAGAATTGTGGGAATTCAAAGATGGCCGTTCCATACCGCAGATGTCGACGGCTGCTACACCTCAAGGAATCCTCTTCAAATAAATGTGCCTTTTCCAAGTTTTCCTCGTCTCAGCATTAGTGATTAATCCCTCTGGTGATAGTGTAGTTGTCCTGGATCAGTGGTCAGTGATTCGCTTCGATAATTTGTGTTGATTAGTGTTTTTAATTCACTTTAGTCTATAAGGTCGATATTGGCAAATTTTGTCTTGATATTCGGAATTATCGTTTTTGTGTGTTAAAATGGTTATTGCACCTTTTACTGTTCAATATTGGTTCACTTTAATAGTTATACTGGTTTAATTCACTGATTTTAGTAGTTATTTAAAGTTTTGTCAAAATTCGCGATTTTACATTGAATAGGCTTGGTTGATCTTTCTTCTTCCTTCACTATAAGTGAATATTTCGCGAGCTCTCGTTCTGATGTGAACTACTCAACGTATAATAATCAACTGTTCAACTTTCTTCTTCATCCGAAACGTCTTAGCCAATTTAATATTAAAAAGACATTGTTTTAAATCTGTAGCATTTCCGCTTACATGGTTGACTTTTACATTATATGAATGAATACATTTTTACTATTATTTAATTTTATTAAATACCTAACACATATTCTTTTTCTTTAGTTAATTCTACATGATTTAATACCAAATATGATACTTTTACAATGTTTTCCATCTCGAAATGCCCTATTTACAGTATTTTTATATGTAGGCCTAAAATTTTACTTCCTGTCACATTAAATGGTTTACCATCTTTATGAATTTATAATTATTATTGAACAAGATCCCTGATTGAAATAAAATGTTTATTTTTCCTTAATTCCTTGTAATTTTATGAATTAGTTATCTTTTTTAAATTATATCATTAATTAAAATCTTCCCCTTAGGTTACAGTGTTATTACACTTGCTTTTTTTCGATAATCCTTTATACATTTCTTCAATATCTTTATAAAGTATTGGTACTGTTAGAATACACTGTGATTTACTTTATATAAATTTCATCAATTTACTTAGTTTATTTTACTTATTTTTCATTGATAAGGTTGTTGAGATTTACCATTTGTCCAGATTTTAGTTTTGTTCACATATAATGTTTTATGACTATTACAGCTTGCTTATACCCCTTCTGACTTTCTATTTTTATACAGTCTTAATTAAAATTCTCTTACTTAACTATATTAACTTTTAGCTTTGATTAATACTATTAATACATAACAAATATTTTAAAACAAAAGAGTTGTACACAAACTCAGACATTTCAGTACACAAACCCATAATAAATATCTTATAATAAAAGAATTGTATTCAAGCTCAGACATTTCAGCCTTGATTAATACTATTAAACATAATAAATATTTTTAGAATAACAAAAAAACATTATACTCTATTTCAAACATTTAAGTATAGAGTTCATTGACCTTAATATAAACAAAACACATCTGTCCCTTCATTATTTAAAGTATTTCTTAAAACTAATTTTGTGCAGTCTTGGCTGTTTTTGTTTATTTTGGGGATGTACGTTTGGTCACTTCACTTATTTAATGCCTGCTCTTGTTTATCTTTAGTCATTTTAATAAATGTTGTTAGATAAAGAGTGGCATTCACTTAGAAACATTTTTAGTTTATTTTCTTAATAATATTCTGCAAATATTATTTCTGTATTCAATACAAAAACTTTAAAGTTGTATAAAGGCACAAATTTACTTAGTTTATGAATTTAAACATTGACACATGAAGTCTATTTAACATAATAAAATAATTTCCACTGGTTCACTTTTAATTCTACCTTTAGGCACTTTTGTTTATATCTACTTTACATTATTTTTTATTTTAGGTGTTATACTTTCATTTGTTACATATACTCTCTTTTGGGGTTTCTTTTTTTCTTATTACTGGGTTTGCTTTGGGTATTTCCCTACTTTATTTTATTCTACTACATGGTTTCTTCCAATTTCAGTCCTGTTATTAGGGATGTCGGTTTGTTCCGGGTATTGCCTTACTTACTCCTATCCTAACTGGGTACTTTCTTACTTTATCTTGGCTTTTTGTTTTATTTTTTATTACTCTTTTATATTGCATAGTTGTTTTTAATTTATTTTTATTTCTTCAAACTATGAGTGCACTTTACTGTGGTCCTTAATTGTTTTTACTTCCATATTCCTTAAGGAAATGGAAGTATGGTGATGGCAAAAAAAAATCGTGTTCGAGATTATTGCAGATTCTGATTGTACTACACTCAAAACATGAAAAAAAGTCGTTTTCCAAAAAGTGTCTGTGTGTGTGTGTGTGTGTGTGTGTGTCTGTCTGTCTGTGTGTCTGTGTGTAGATTTTTTTTCTATGGCAAATGATAACTGCCGCAAATTCAAACAGAATCAAATCATTTTTTGCATACAGCCCTGATTTGTAGAGTACTCACGACCTATTGTTTTTGGTGAAGATCGGTTGAGGGAAAGGGGTAGTTTACCTGCAACGGTTTTTTTTTATCAAGGGAAATTTTTTTTTTTTTGGCAAACGATAACAGCCGCAAATTCAAACAGAATTAAATAATGTTTCGCATACAGTCCTGAATTGTAGAGTTCTCAAGACCTATTGTTTTTGGTGAAGATCGGTTAAGGGGAAGGGGTAGTTTACCTGCAACGTTTTTTTATCAAGTGTATTTTCTATGGCAAACGATAACAACCGCAAATTCAAACAGAATCAAATAATTTTTTGCATACGTCCCTAAATTGTAGAGGTCTCAAGGACTTTCGATTTTGGTGAAGATGGTTAAGGGGAAGGGGTAGTTTACCTGCAACGTTTTACGTTTTAACAACAGTAAAGTACTTGAAAATTCATTTAAACTTTTTGAAACAATGGTAATTGTTAAAAATAAAATAATTTTGTTACCAGGCAATAAAATTATAATTTTTTCATTTTAATGTAAATTATGTATGAGTTAATATCTTTATATATATAATTCTTCTGTACGTGTGTATGTCACTGAACTCCTCCATGTATAAAATAATATATCGTTCGTGGCAGGTAAGCATATCTCAGTTATGTAATGTTTACGTTTCCATTTTATTATTATGCCTACAGCAATAAAAAGGCAGGTAAGACACACACACACACACACACACACACACACATACACAAAATTCGTTACACACGTTATTTCTGGCCTCACTCATGTTTATTTTCTTACATTTGCACGCTTTTTAAATGGAAAGTGCCGATACCCACACCAACATAGCGCGTGCAAGCCGAAAAAATGGACATCAATTTGCTTCCTGTGGATTGCTGGGCAATGTAACTGCACGTGTTTACAGAGGGACGATTCATAGACAGACTTTTCGTCTTTAGGGAATGAACCCTCTGCAAGATGCTGAGGGTCCATGAGTGACTTCGGAGCGCTCCTTCTGTTTCGCGTGTTTGTTCTGTGAAACATACACTGTAGATTCACAGCTTTACTCTAAGCAACGCTCAATAGGAAATGTTGAAAATTTTTGTCCACAGTGTACCCTCATTCACACTAAACCTGCTCTGATGTTTTAATTACGGACATCATAATATTAAAACTTTGGAAACTTGAGCACTACTTAATGGAGATCAATCATTAACTTATACAAGCCATTAATTTTATGCATATATTTTATGTATATGTGTACAACGTTATCGGCAACAAAGAAGTAGTTTTTGTTAAAATTCCTTCCCGGGATATTTGGCCATAGTCCAATGTTTTCTACAAAACCAGACGTTTCGGCAATGCCGTCGACTTCCATCATCAGTGAAAATCGAGTGCGATAACATGAGGTGGTATACGTTAGTGACCACAGTACTGTGGTTAAGGCTGAAGCAGTAAGTAGAAAGAAGTAGTTTCTATGGTAATATTTCATTTCGAAAATGATTTTAAATATAAATCTTAGAATATGGAAGTCATGTATGGTTCTCCATACCGATTTTTATTGTATTTTACTTTGATTTCATTTTAATTTTAATTTATTTATGATCATTATTTCGTTCATTATAATGTGAATAATCTGTCATGCTACAGTGTCGACGTTTTGACAGTGTTTATTGTCATCATCAGGACCTGTGTATGAATACAAAAGAAATGTCAAACATAACAGAACAATTTTTTTAGTGAACGTGTTTGTGTATGTGAGTGAGTGTGTGAGCACATGTGTGTGCATATGTGTGTATCCTTGCATATGTGAAGGTTGAGATTGTTTTAAATCATCAGATATTTTCTTTAAAAGGCAATGAGAAAATTATAATATCGCAGAACTTAATTTATACAATATTACAATTTAAATTACTCATGATGTAATGGTATTTGTAATTAATTATAAAGGCAGGTAATGTTATTATTAGAATTAAATATTAGAATTGGTACAGAAAATGTTTATACATATACCTGTCAACATATAGCATAGTAAGATGTATTATAGCTAAATACAGATTATAGGGCTGTTCAATTATGTAATTATTTTGATATTTCTTTTGTATTCTTACACAGGTCCTGATGATGACAATAAACATTGACACAAATAAGTTAAAATTTGTGTTATATTTTTTGACCGATCCTCACAAACCCTTCACCAAAAAATTCATAAAAATTCATTGATTGACGGTCACTACGAAATAAAGGATAAAATGTTAAGGTTATCACAATTACCCACTTTTAACAGAAGCAATCCTATTATATTTAACTTCATATTTTTCAGGCCTAAATATTTACAATAAAAAAATTAAGGCAGAAAACATACGCAGTCTTATATTACTGGTAAAGAAATGTATATTAGTAGTAAAATACGATTTAAAATGCTTTCATATTACAACTTTAGTACTCTATTCCAAGGTGAATAAATATATGAGGTTGATACTTCATTTTAAATGTAAATTCATGTTGTATCTTGCATACAGCTGACTTGTTTATTTTTCGGCAGCAATTTGTCTTGAGTTAACATTTTTTTAAATAAATATTTTGTTCACCGTATGCATAACACCTTCATATGACAGTTTGTACGCACCTTTTGGACCGTTTGTGGTCATTAAAGTTTTTACAGAAATATCAACAGTTAGAAACAATTGCAACCAATAATAAGAAAAAATTCTTTTTTTAACTCTAAGCTCCCTGCCACTTAGGTCATAACAATATCAAAGATTCTTAGATTTTGTTGTCCATGACATGTCTGTTGATTAACTAATTATAAATATGATACTACTGACTCGGAACACTGAGTTTTGGCAAGGCACTAAACAAGTGTGAGGCAACAAATAAAATAAACAAAATATTGACCGATCAAATTTTATGAACTTTATGATTTTCTTCAATTCATGGCAGATATAAATGACTAAGATCACATACAGTTTTTTATGATTTAAATTTACTTTATCAAAATTGGATGGAATTACTTTTTATAGCCTGAACCAGTTTTCCGTTATTATAAGCTTCGTCAGAGGCTGCCACTAGAAGCACTGTCCGTCTTGTTCTTTGTGACGGCGCCGTCGTTTGAAAGATCAATGTTGTGTGTGTGTGTGTGTGTGTGTGTGCGCATGTGCGTGTGCGCGGTGTGATATGTTCGAATAGTACGTGTGATTTGAATTGTGTCTGTTCCTTTAGGATGTCGTTTTTATGTGTTTGTATGTTTCTAGTTGTTCAAGACTCTCTAGTTTTCGGCCTTTTGTGTGTATGTGTAGAATATCCATGTTGCTATCGGTGTTTGTGAATGTGTGGTTTGCTTCATTGAGGTGGTTTGCAAAGGAGGATTCGGTAGTGGAGTGTAGTGCCTTTGTGTGTTCAATGTATCTCTGTTTGAAGCAACGTCCTGTCTGGCCTATATAGAATTTGTTACAGTCTGAACAGTTTAGTTTGTAAACACCAGGTAAATCAAATTTGTTTTGTTCTTTGTGCGTGTTTTTTGATAGTGTGGGTTCTGTTTTGTTTGTAGTTTTGTATGTGATTTTTACCAATAAAAACTTAGTGTTCTAAGTCAGTAGTATTATAAATATAATTAGTCAAAGAGATTGTTAAGAAAGGGGGAAAGTGCATATGAGAAGTGAGACATTTGGGACCAAGAAGGCAGCATACAGTAAGTCATACAAAATATTAGTCAAGAGGTCAGTATGTTCTAAAGCAGCATTGTATTTTTGCTAAAGTCTGCAGAGAAATAACAAGAAACCCAACCAGTATCAGAGTGTCACTTAATTAGTCATGTTAGTGGGAACAATAGCTACAGCCAGAAGAGTGCAGATCACTATTGTCTTGTGTACCTTGTTAGCAGTAGGCTTCAATACAGACCCTTTGTGGCACATCTGTCTGTAGGGTGTTTCAAACATGTTCTGGAAGATATGGATGTCACACCGTGTCAACCAAAAACTATTGTTATCCAAGTCATACTGCCCCCCCCCCCCATTTTAACTTTTATCATTCCGCGTGCGCATATGTTTGAGTGTGAATTTGTTAGTTGTTTTTGTCATGAGGAGTTTTTCTTTAACATTTTTAATTTCTTTAACATCTTTAAATTCATACTTAAATCAGTAAATCTCCTCTCTCAAATAGAGTAATCCAGTACATAGTGTTTACAATAAATAATAAAAATCACTACAATCATTGAGTTAACTAAATCGCTCTTAGTTAATTAAAAACTTAATATCAATTCTCAATAATTTCAACTCATGAAACATTACTGAAATTTCTGCTTTGTTTTGATTTTTCGGAGTTGTGGCCATGGTCTGTTGCTGGGTGTTCTTTTCGGCTATGTCTTTTGTCAGTCTGTCTTCAGTGCATGTCTTGTCCGTTCTACTAACGGCAATGATAATGTCGCTTGAAATTACTTATTTTATTCTTTTGTCAGTCTGTCTTCAGTGTGTGTCTTGTGCATTCTATTAATGGCAGTGATGATGTCGCTTGAAATTACTTATTTTATTATCCCGATTCGCGATGTTTTTTGACTGTCAGTGTCTTCGCCAATCACAAGCATCAGATTGTACCACCACTAGCTAAATATTTTGTTGTATTTGCTCCATATACTTTATGCTGTACTTCTTTATAAGTTCAAATTTATAAAAGCACTTGTTAAACAAATATACATCTAATTATTATACAACAACTGAAATACGGTAATATAATGATGAAATCAATTGTGGCTTGCTACTAGAAATATGAATTTTAAATAAATCTGGTTAAATAAAAACTGTATTTAAACACCAAAAAAATGCTTTAAAGACAACATAATATGCAGTTATTAAAAATAAGAATACATTTAAAACTGGTAATAAAATTAAAATACTTGCGGAAAGATTGTGGGGGAAAAAAGTTGGAAGTCGGTGTCCATCCACATATGACATGGTGTACACTGTTAAAAGTAGCATGTATGTAAATCTGTTTTTATTGACATGTGTTTGATTTTGATTAATAACTTTTAATGGTTGACTACCTCTTATGAGGGATATATGTGTCTGATGATGGAACGATCGTTCTAGAACGCGTCGCATAGCTACTAAAAGTCACAAGCCCGAACTGAAATGAAGTAATGTAATAATTAAATCAATTAAGGCTTGGATACTTCAAGGCTTGGCTACTGGAAACACGAATTGTAAAATAAGCTTCATGTAAGGCTGGTCTTTTTTCAAACTGGCGCTTATTTCATTTAATTACAGTGATTTTGTAGAAGTCATTTGGACTGCTGTACAGATAGGGTGATGCCAAAATTCCCCCCCCCCTCCGACAGTAACATACACTGATATGAAATGTTATATGATTTAGTTCATTTGTGCTAAATTTTAAGCCCAAAACATTAAATCCAAATTTTTATTATTGCGTTTGGTGTATTTATAAAGATATTATTAAAAAATTGAGTTCTGTACAAACTTGCATTTGTACCTACAAAACTCTTTATTATCGTACTTGTGACATGTTAAAAAGGTATATAAGATATGTTTAGTCAGTTGAAGGAATTTTTTTCATCTTCTCTACTAAAACTGTCAACTGTCAACTGAATGTTCCCCATGTTTCTCAGTTTTGTCATTTCTCTTGTTTGACTATAGCTCATTCCATTTCTTCATACCCATCCTCTCTTTCCTTCGTTACCCATACACATCCTACTTCTGATTCTTCCATACAGCTTCCATTCCATGTCACTGTACTTCCCACATGCTTAAACGAATTCACTTGTTTTACAGTGAAGAAATCATACCAAATGAAAAATGCGAGGGTTATTCAGAAAGTAAGTTCCGTTTTTAAATATTGCCGCCATATCAATGCATCACGCTGTTGCACATATGTGGTCAGTTTGTTGATTAATTTGTTGGCAAGCCAACAACACCATTTGTAAACAACTGTGCACTGAATAAGCTTCGTTGGACGTGTTTATAATTGTATGTTTAAAAGGCAATATGTACATTTTTGTTAATGTTTAAATACTGAATTCAGGCTTTGTTTGCAGATTACGAGCCATGGTGGACATTCTATCAATGCGGCTGCACGAAGCTTACACAAAATGGGACGGCAGAGACAACAAAAAACGGCAAATGCCAATAACACCACACAGTTTACTGTTGGAGGGAAAAACTATAAAGGAGAAAAGGGGAGTGACATTGAGTACTCTCAAAGAAAATGACAAGAACTATATGGATAGGCAGCTGTTCAAGATAAAAGAAAACGAGTGGAACATTTTACCTGAAAAAAAGAAACGCCCATTTATGGGTTTGAGTTGTTCTACGTGTACACCAAGTAGCAGGGTGAGTTACTAAATTATATACAGTAGAAACAGTCAGTGTGTGATTTCTAGTTGTAAGTAGAAATTGGGGGTAGTTTAACATTTTTAAAAAGTTGCTTGCTCTTTTGCTCTAAATGTGATTTTAATTATTCTAATATTAATATAAAGCTCAAATTTTTAAGTATAATTAATTCACTACTGACTCGGACTCTTTGTGTTCCGAGTCGGTAGTGAATTAATTATATTTAGTTAAGTAACAGACACGTCATGGACAACGAAATATACAAGAATTTAACACAAATTTTTATGTATAAATGTATACAAAATACATAAAGATATTATTAAAAACCAGAAAAAGCATGTTAATGAATTTATTCTGAAAAGAATGACAGGCGGTATCAAAGCAACTATTACTAGTGGTTATTAATTTTTGGTACTCTACCTTTATCTGATCCTGCAGTCATTTGTGATACTTTGATAATGCAATTGTTTGGTTTCGATATTTAGTGAATATCGCACATCATTTCATGTTGTTAAAAGAATTATACAAATTTTAATTTTTTATGTCGGAAAAAATTATAGTTGGTTGACGATTGTTATTGGTGTCATAAGTCGTTTTGTAATGGGAAAAACATATTGTATCAGTAGTATAGCAGAGGTACATACCTGTGACATCATAAGCTGTTGTTAGGTTAACATGAGAAGCGAACATGAAACATGAAAAGCAATACGAGTGTAAAGCAGAACTCTGTTTTTTGTGTGGGAAGTATGGGAAAACCCAACTCGAAAGTAAGGCTGGGTGGCCCCCTTGCCTATTAATACATTTCACTTTTTTGTGGCAGAACTAATTTTTTCAGTAATATTCGTTTTCCAACAAGTACTCGTTTTGTGGCTAACAAAAAACAAACGTCTGTTATATACAATATGTAGAGCGTATGTTGTCATTCCTTAATACATTGTTTTTTGTGTTTTCCATTAACCATAAATGTTTTGTATTTTTCAGTTTACATTTGCTGTTGTAGTTTTGTTAATTTGGCAACTCAAAATCGTTAGGTTCTGTATTTCAGTATTACTGTGTTATAAGTAAAGCCCGGATTTTCGTACAGTAAAAAATTCCAGAACGTGCAATAAAAACTTGAAATCGTGCAAAATCGTGCAGTAAAAATTTTAGATTGTGCAAAATAAAATGCAAATCATAAAATTGAGTTAAACTAACTTGACATTGGTCTCACGTCCTTAAAAATATGGAAATAATAGTTTTCATCTTAAAAAATTTACTGATTCAGACCATAGTAAGAGGTCTAAAATTTTGTCTAATAACAACAAATACCAATCGTTACCACTTACCACTGTGTTAGGTATATATTCTCAGATTTTACTTTTATTCCTGTTTTTAATAGATGGCTGTTGAATTAAAGTTTACTAAACTTCGTTTGTCCAAAAGTCCAAATAAAGTTACTAAAAATATTTTTAATAAACACGAATTTACATTTTTAACTTGCTTACTATTAAGTTTATATTCAGATTTTTAGCTTAACATTTTGTTAAAATTAATAATAAAAAGTTTAGCTTAACATTTTGTTAAAATTAACAATAATGAATTTTTCAAAATTATCTTCTGAAAAGCTAAATCGTCGGTCAGTTAAAACATATTTGAGTTAATACAGTTTATTATTTGAAAATACATGCTTGACATCAACACTTGTCATTGGACACAGCTTGAAACAGCTTAGGATTTTTGGATCTATTTCTAATGAAACATCTATTCCATTAAGAGCGTTGTTATATTTTGTTAAAGTATTGTAATCCGGATTTTTTTCAGTGACATTTTTGAATTTATTATAAATTAGTAAACCTTTTTCATTATTTATTATGTTAAGCTGGTTTTCTGTTTTTTTCTATAATTTCTATTTGTGAACTTAATGAAAGATTTCTTTCTTCAAGTTTCTTAATTGAATCTGAAAGCGTGGAATAGTGAGCACGAATAAATGCTAAATCAGAAGTAATGGAAGTTGTTTTTAAAATGGCCTTTACTTTTGTGACAGATTGAGCATCTTCCTCAAGTTCAGCAATAACTTCCTTATATTTTGAAAAAATTATCGGAATAAAACAACGCGGCTTCCAACCATGCCCCCTACCAAGTAATAACAGGTTGTGGTGGAAGAGGACAAACCATTTTATCTCGATACACTGATACACGATGGGGAGCTTTAAGGAAATTTTCTCACGAATTTTCTTCACGAATTTTCTCAGCTACACGATTTAAGGCGTGTGCCATGCACGTTAAATGATTCATTTTTGAATAAAACACTTTTAATGTGGTTCCAGTTTTTACCATGTAAGGAGCAGTATCAGTAATGAAGAGCAAAATTTTATCTTGAAATGTAGTTTCTTCAAAAAAATTCTTAAACTATCGTTTAATAAAATGGGAAACAGTTTCATAATTTGTTTTCACGAGTTCTTTAACTGAAATTAAAAATGGGGTTGGTAGAACTTCTGGGTGGAGAATGCCAATTACTAAACTACAAATGTATTTACCCCTAGGATCAGTAGTTTCATCAACCATTATATAAATAAAATGACCTTGGATTTTCTTTCTTATTTCTGACATAGTTGAATTGAAACATATATTTAAATAGTTCTTTCTGAGTGTGCTCTCATCAGTAATTTTTTGTTTATGTACTTTTCCAAAAACGATTTAAAAGGTGTTGACTGCAACTTATGGAACGGGATATTAGTAACAACCATTGCGTAGCACAATTTCATCATGAATTCTTCTCGGCTATCGGTACGGCGGGAGCACTCTGCCAGTAAAGATTACACGGGGTCACTCTTTCGTATTTTAGAATCTTTCAACTGTATGTGTCCACCTGTAGTTAAAAACCAAAATTAAAAACGAAAACGTACAGTTGAAAGAACCAGAATCTTTTTAGCTCTAAAACACGAGGAGAGAAAAATTCAAAGCATTAACTTACTCGAATTGCAGTAAGCATCAACTTTTGATTTTCTCTCGCTGCCTACAGCCTTATCACAGGGCACACAGTAGATCGTCTTCCCATCAGCTTTCAGCTCCGGATATTTTTCAATCCATCCTCTTATCTTGGAGTTGAGATTGTTTGCCGTTTTAGGCATATTAATAGATTCACACAAAACGAAAAAACACTACTGTTCCAGAGGCGGACAACTGAAAACTAAACAAAACATCGCTCCGAGAAGAGAACAGTGAGAAGGGGAAATAGAGTAATTCAAAAATTCTTGGAAGAATAAACCCGGCTCCTGCTCGCTCTGGGTCAAAATTCTAGGAACGAACGAGGCAGTTGATCCATCTTTACTAGCAACCGAGCGAGTGAAAATTATTGTCTACTTCCTTCGGTTGTTGCATGTTTACATCATTTGATGTTCCACGAATTTCTTCGTGCTGATTTTGTTCTCGACTTTGTTTACGATCTGCGTGTATGTTTCGCGCTTGGCTATCGCGCAGCTGATTTTCGAAAAACAGGTAAATGTGCAATTTTGTGCATTAAAACTACAGAATGTGCAATTTTATGCAGTAACCCCAAAACGTGCAATTTTGTGCAAAATAAAATGTATGTTAAAATGACCTACACATCCCGATTCGGATAAATAACTTGTCACTGGCCGTTTACGAACTAGCAAAAAAAAGATGCAATTGCACGTGAATCCGGGCTTTAGTTATAAGCATTGTATGTACACATTAAACGTTATGTTTTCTTCAACCATGGCTTTTATTTATTTCAGCAGGAAACTAAAAACCAAAAACCATTGTCACCTAACCTCACAAATGAAAACACGTATTTTTGCTTTGCATCAAGAAATAGAACAATTTACAGTTAGTACACTTCTTCTTTTCCACATCGTAATATATCAATACAATCGCATATTAAAACAAATCAAAAATTTACTGCAGGATCAGATAAAGGGACAGTTCGTAATTTTTTTATCTCTCATCAGTGTAGTAACTTTGTGAGTTGTTTCTACACATGAGTGCTTCCATTATTTCAACACAACGTCGTTGCTTGCATTATAAGACATGAATGGGTCTGGTCCATTGAAGGTTTATGTCGGTATTGAAGGTCCATTGAAGGTATTCCAATTGTGGCAACACAGCAACAATCCGGACACAAAACAGTAACATTTTGTGCTAACGGTGCAATCTGATTGGTGCACGGAGCCAGTTCTGAGAAGTGCTGTAAATTATTATATCAAAGGTTTCCGAATGTTATTCTTCTGGCTGATGCAGTAATACAGAACCACGTAAAGTTTCTAAGACTGTCACAGCCGGTGTTAACAAAGTTGGAATTGTGATTTGCTGGGTTGTTAGGTCATGGTCTATCGTTTGTGTTTATAAACGTGTCGGCCCCACCGTCTGAGGCCATCTTCAGCAATTGGTACAGTGTCCACCAATTCACTCCAGTGATGAGGTAGAGAACTGTGTTTTTGCCCAAGAAGTTATATAAACTATCATACCAGTACAATCTACGCTGGAAAGCAGCATCAACCAATCAGCTTCAAGTGCTGTCTTATTGGCTTGGGAGCATAGCATGCCAAATCCTATTCAATAATTCTCCTCTTTGATTCATAGTGGCAGAACCATGTTTCAAGATCTCTACAACTCCCGTTTGCAGCTGAGGGTAGCAGGCACTCTCTGAAGGCAAGATCTTGGTCTCTACCATTGTGTTTTTTGTTTGTATTATTGACAAATATGATGTGGTGTTTGAAGGGGAATATTTGTTCTAGCTATGACCTATTACAGCAGTGGTGACCCACAACTGGCACTAATAATTTGTATCCGTGACTATAATACATTGAAAATTTGTGATAGATTTATACACTAATAGAGCAATGTAATTCAACTTATCTTCCAAACATATTAGAGATACCAGGTAGCTCAAAAGTTCCTAGATGATTTAAAAATAGTAAAAACTTTAGTGTTGTCCTCATGACACGCTATTGACGTTTTAGTAGTGTCTGAACATTGTAATGTGTCGAATATAACGTTTGTACCAATACTTACGATGTCGAATGTCTACTCACCAGTTCGGCCGTTCAATTCGAATTTACTGCCTCGCCGTCTGGTTGACCAACACTGCGTAGTGAATTGACTTCGCGAATTTATTATTCGATATTTTATTTGCTTTATCTAATTTTGTCTTGTGTTGTATAAAATCAAACATACAGTTTAACGTGTGTACAAAGTTTTATTAACAGTTCTGGATATGGTTGATAAATACAATTTCTTCAAAATATAATGATTAATTTTGTGCCGGCATGTTTACTTTTTCGTGGTTGGCTATTCTGTTCGCTACGTATGTAGACTCACTGCTATGGCGTATATGTTTCTTCGTTTATTAAATTCTCAGGGTGAAAGTTCTTTTGACTACAGAAAATGTTGTTTTACAGACTAATAAAAGTACAAAATCTTACAAAATACCTTATAACTATTATTGAACAGGTTATATACTTAAATAATAATAGTAAATTACCCCTGTGGGAATTTAGTTCCTTATAGGTTATTGATGCTTAGCAAACCTTCCGTTTTTAAAACAGATTCAGAAAAAATTCAAATTGGAGTGATATACTTATTCTAGTAGAGGTGTTTGTGAAATAAAATTAATTTCCAAAAGTTTATTAAAGTGATTAGTGAAGTGAAAAGTTTTATTCAATTATTGTGGATTGTCTGGTGTTTTTCGGTGAAGTATTTAAAATATACTTAACGCTCCTTCGTCTCTGCTTATCATGGGTAACAATTCTTTGGAATACTGCTGCTTGTCCCTTCTGGTGCAGTTCCGTGAATTCCAGGTTAAATTTTCATTAATGGTCCAGTTATGGTGTTTAAATTCCCTCAGTCCTACTGGCGGATTTTAGTTTCAAGGTTCAGTTAGGTGTTCTTCTATTCTTCCTTCTGTAGGTTGTTAATTCTTCACTGGGTCTTCTTCAGCAATTTTTACAGATTATTTCTTATTTCCTGGGTTGTTACCCAAGACCCAGTCTTGATTTAATTCTCACTATTAGTTTTATTGTGGTTATTTATTGTATCTTCTTAATCAATGTTTTAGATAAAATAGGCTGATTTGCTTCTTTTTATTTCTTAGTGGGCTTCATACATCCACCCTACTCAAACTTCAATAATGGAATGATGGTTTATTAACGGGTTCCTACGTAACAAGGTTTTGTTGTCATGGAATTCTCTGTAAAAAACTAATTCCCATTGGCTGATAATTTATAACATTGTTATATCAAACTAACGTTTTTCTATTCAAAATTATTAATATTTTTTAAAGTATTATAACTTCCTTATACTATTTGTAATATTAAATACAATAACACCATTATTTTGCTTTTTGTTTACAGATTAATTTGATACCACTCAAAGTCACCTTTGGTCAATTTATAACATATTACTAATTTTTCAGTTTGGTATTTCTTTAGTTAATTACATTTAAACTAGGCCTAATTATTATCTATCCAGTTTTGTACCCTATACTTTTACTTTGATACCTAAACAAATTATACACTTTATTTTATTATTGGCTATTGTTTTATCTTAAAATTCACAAAATTCTGTTCATCAGTTCTAAGCCTAATGCCTAGATTTCATAATTCACCTACCCTATACTTTTAACAATTGTTTATGTTAATTTATTAGGTTACTAAACATTATTAATGAAACAAACTAACTTAACTCATAACATTTGATTGTTTTTTAATCATCACATAACATTATATAATTATTTAATACCTCTTTATAGGTCCATGCCTGTATCTGAATTTTTTACATGTTTTAATGGTTTTGTTTTAACATATTTTGCCATCTAACAATACTTTGGTTATTCACCATCAAAGAAATCTATAAGAAACTTGAACATTAACTATACACTATTATTCCCTTATAAACTCATTTAAGAGAATATAGTGTCTAACTCCCCTCTGTTTTCACTCTAACATATTATTTTTTTATATTTATTTTCTATGTGATTTTTATATAACTTTATAACATTCCTTAACAATAACACAATAACTTTGTCAAATATTGTTGCTTCCCTGCTATATACACTTTTTCCTCCCGCAACCATTATCAAGTTCTTCCTACAACTTAGGTAGAACTTGTACTGTTGTAGGAAGAACTTGATAATGGTTGCGAAACCGAAAGGCCTTGTTCGAGGAAAAAGTGTATATAGCAGGGAAGCAACAAAATTTGACAAAGTTGTTATGAAGACTGCTAACAGAGAAAATAATTGCTAACACAATATATCATTTATCCTACTTATACTGTACTAACAAATTATTATACCTGGGTTACTATATTACTTATAGTTGGTTATTACCAGTTTATTATTCTATAGTTAACTACACTGCACTTTCTTTAACTAGTGTTTATGTGTTTATTCTACTATCACTGGGTCCTATACTGGTTTTTTATTGATTATCACTTTTTCACTTATCACCTCTTTACTAATAACTATTGTTGCTCAGGTTTTTTAAATTTTATTGGCTTTTGCTAGCTTATTATTTAACATTGTATATTTTATTCATATCTTTGATTTTAAATTTCCCTTTCTTTTATCTTTTCTATAGATTACAGATTACATATAGATTACATATGTATTTTCTATAGATTACATATTGTTTCTTGCCCTATCGAATTTTGTACTTTTATTTAATATACATTATTTTAGTTACTATTTGGGCTCTCATAATTGTAG
This sequence comes from Magicicada septendecula, assembly GCA_034769895.1. NCBI lineage: Eukaryota > Metazoa > Arthropoda > Insecta > Hemiptera > Cicadidae > Magicicada > Magicicada septendecula. The sequence goes on along the minus strand of CM068373.1, from coordinate 295,327,442 downwards.
TCATATTGTGGGTTGTATCATTGTTTTTTGTCTCACCATATCCAATCTATTGGGTTCAGTCCTTGTCATTGTCTAAGTCAAAATTTAGTTAGTAGTGTTGTGCTATCATTCTTCATTTTATAACCTTTTATTTTCCTTCAGTTTTCAGCCTTTCTTCCATTAATTATACTGGTACGTCTTGTGCTATATTATGTCATGTTACAACATAAACACTACTAAAACAGAATATCTGAAAATAGGAGACATGCAAGAACAAGACCCAGATCTGCAAATCCATAGCATCGGAAAGTGTAGCAAATTCAAATATTTGGGAAGCAGTATTTCAGAAGATGAAACAAAAAAAAATGACATCAAAAATTGGATACAACAGGGAAAAAATTATTCATTTGCTAAACTCATTACTTTAATCGAACAAAATGAAACTTCAAACTGAACTGACAATGTACACAACTATTGTAGAGCCCATTTTAATTTATGGCTGCGAATGGTGGCAACTTTCAGATAAAGGGAAAAAGATGATAGAAACTGTGGAAATGGACTTCTCAAGAAGAGCGTGTAATATTTATAGAATGCAGCATATTAGAAACGAAGATATCAGAAGGAAAATAAGGTGCGTATTTACAACAGCAGAAAGAATATAATCCAGACAGTTGCTATGGTATGGTCACGTAATGAGGATGGAGGAGAAGCAATGGCCAAAGAAACCATTGACTTACACATCACAAAACAGGAGAAGAAAAGGAGGACTGAGAACACAATGGAGAACAGGAATTAGGAAAAGCGTGAGAGATCGAGTTATTGAAGATGATGTCTGGAAGGATAGGAAGAAATGACGATCGAAATGTGGGATGCGGCATAGACTGTAGGACCTCCGGTAATAATAATAAAAATAAAAACTTAAGTGTATGTGAACATTAGAAAATTTTACCTTAACACAGAATTCTTACAAAAGGAGATTCTTTTTACTTCATATGTAATAATATGTTTCTTAAACATTGTCTATTTTCGACTTCACATAACTGTTGAATGATTATTTTTCAAAGTAAAACTACAGTTTTAATTTTTTTTTGCTCAGAGTGGGGTTTTTCATCATAATTTGTCTAAGTTTTATGATATGACAGAAGAAAAAATTATCCAAACATTATCCTCAAAAAGAGTAATTATTAAAATATCAAAAAATTTTAAAATCACCCAAGAACTTTTGGTTTTCATCATGTAAGTCTGTATGCAGTCATGTTGATCTAGTTCAGAATAGTTTTGCACCACTTTATAAAAACATAGTTTCTCTATTTCTGTCTGAGGCTTTCATGGCCGGTATAACAAATAGTAAACTCATCCACAGTTCGCATGGCACTGAACATGAGAATGAGCTCTAGTGGGAAGCTGAAACTGAAAGATGGAAGTAGGAAGCTGAAGACATTAAAGTATTGCTTCATGAGAATCATGATTGCTTCAATCATTTTCATTGAATATTAAATGTTTATTATACACATAAATTACAGAAGAAGAGAACCAAAACAGCCACTTTTAACCAAATATAGGAAGTGTGTTCCTCCTTCATGTAAACATAACTACATCTGTTACATCATTATACCTGTGTCGACAGGTGTGTTGACATCACTGCTGTTGACTTCTCTGCTTGACTGTATTTTAATTTAAGTTACTTTAACATTTTTTTTAATCTGCATGGAATATTGTTTATCCTCATTGAAGACCTATATTTAATGAGGATTACTTAACTCTGTGTATATGTGATGTGTACTGTCAGTGGATATTATGAACACATACATTTAATGCTGTTCAGATGATTTGTGAGCAAAGTGTCACTGACCCTAATAAAACTGGTGTCATTTGCTGTTAGTAATGTTTAATTGTGCTTATATTGTACATATGTGCTTTGTAATGCATTTATTTGGTTATGGCTATTTTATAGCTATATCACCTTGAAGTTGATGATTTTTATTTTTTCAAGCTAATTAAACGCAATGACCATACAGGTCTTTGAAATACACACAGAATATCTTGGGACAGATATCAGAGGACAGATGAATGACAGAAAACACACACACACACACACACACACACACACACACACACACACACACACACACACACACACACACACACACACACACACACACACACACACACACACACACACACACACACACACACACACACACACACACACACACACACACACACACACACACACACACACACACACACACACACACACACACACACACACACACACACACACACACACACACACACACACACACACACACACACACACACACACACACACACACACACACACACACACACACACACACACACACACACACACACACACACACACACACACACACACACACACTGTTAGGCCTTCTTTGTACCTTATAATTGGTATCTTTAAAATAAGAAAACAGTTATTGTATTTATAGTTTTTTATTACCAAATAATAGCAGGAGAAAATAATTTGCAGTCCTGTATAATCAACAGTCAGAACTGTAGGCTTACATAAAATGCTTGTACTAATTATGGAAAAATAAAGAAAGAAAAAGTAAGAATTATAATGATATCAGTACTTCGGCTTGCCAGCCTGTTAGGCCCATGGTCCATAGTCATTTTGTGCAAACGTTTCAGCCGTTCCTTCGACAGCCATCTTCAGTGCAGAAGGCTGACACTGACCAAGGGTCGTTATATATAGTCTATATATAATGGTGGAGTCGGTGTCTCAGGAGAATGTTGGCTTCGCTGTGTTGCCCTATGTCCATGGGGTGACTGATCGTATTGGCAGGTTTCTCAGCCGGCGCGGCATGAGACCAATCTTCAAGCCAACCAAGATAATCCAGCAGTTTCTGAGACCAGTGAAGGACATCAGAGATCCACTCTTGTTGTGCAGAGTGTTTGGAGTTCCTTGCTCATGCGGCCACTTGTAGATCGGAACTACGAAACACAATGTCCATGCCCGCACTGATAAACACAGGCGCTACTGTCGTTTGAGGCAGCCGAAAAAGTCTGCTATAGTGGAGCACGCACTCGCCAATGCCAACCATCGCATACTATTTGAAGAGACGAGGCTTCTGTTGTCGGTAAGTTCATATTTCCCTCGCCTGCGTATTGAGTCTGTTCAGATTCAGAAACATGCATCTGTTACCATGAATCGGCGGGGTGAGTCCCTTTCATTGAGTGCTCTTTGAACGCGAGTTGTGGTGAATCAATACGAATCTGCTTTTTTCTGATTGGCTGGTGGTGTCAGACAACAACTTCATGTGGCCACCAAACATTTATAAATATGGGTGTTTACTCACGGCCACTACCCTTAACTACAGTTCAGTGGTCACTGACTGTGAACCTTGGTCAGTGTGTTGCAGCCTTTTGCACTGAAGATGGCCGTCAAAGGTATGGCTGAAACGTTTGCTCAAAACAACTATGGACCACGGCCTTACAGACCGGCAAGCAGAAGTACTCATATAATTGAAGCCGGCCATGAAAGCCTCAGATAGAATTTAAGAATGATAATGTTGAGATAATATTTGCTGTTATTTTCTATGATTTGATATTCCTGGAGAGAGTTTTGCATGAACATTGCACTAATAGTAATGCTAGATGTTTGCATCATGGACCCGATGACATTCTTTCAGTGTCGCATACTGTGGTTTATTATTTTTGGCAATGATTAACGCTTTGAGTCCCAGGTTTTTTACTAGGTCATACTACTAAGCCTACCCTGAGTTTTTTCCTGTTTCATATCATTGTCTTTTGTTCACTTCTTACAGTAACGTATGTAAATATATTCAGCTTTCTTGGTCACATGTACGTCAATATATATTTTACACAAACCATGACATGAAAAAGCACACCAAAAAGGTGGAGGGGATGAAAAATAAGGGTGTACTACCCCTTCTTATTTTGACTTACGCTAAATTGAAAATTTGGGTAAATATTGCAAAAGTTGGTAGACATTTATATTTAAAAAATGTAATTCATAAGAGGTTGTAATCCACTACAGATTATTGTTAATTTTATGTTTTTTAGGCCGAGTTACGGTAGGAACAGGTTGTACCATGGCAGTGGCTGTGTTCAGTTCACAGTATGCATGCACTATCATTTTTATTCTCGCAAATCTCATATACACATTCTTCATCAAAGTCTTCACTGAAAACAGAGTATGAATTAATAAGATGTTGTAATTATTGACTTTAATTACAATAATTAATTAACTGGTTATATTTAATCTGATGTAATTTTACTATCGGGCGCCATGTTGCCAACTGAAATTATGTATACAGTACTTACCTAAGGTCGGAATTCGTGTTATACGAACTAGAGTCGAGGAACGTATTACCTGAAATAATTTACTCATGTTTCTGTTTGTTACCATTGAAATTACCTTTTATTTTTAATTACGTACAAATGAATGTGATGTAAAACAAACACGCTACTGTCCGCCATGCGTGACATTTAATTCTTCAAGTTAAATTTCCCCTTAGCTATTTCACAAGCCCTCCAAAATACATATGTATTATAATATTGAAATGTTAAACATATTAAACATGTATATAGATATATATAAATTTATTTTGGCACAACCCAGCACTTTTTAATAATATATTATTATCCACACTCTCTCTCTCTCTCTCTCTCTCTCTCTCTCTCTCTCTCTCTCTCTCTCTCTCTCTCGTACAATTATTTATTACGAGCTCATGTCAGTTTATGGTATACCAATTTAGTTAATGACTTTACTGAATTTTGGTCATTTATAATTTTTTGAATATAAAATTGTTGTAGCTGGTACTTAGCAGCACTTTTGCGTTACAAACATCAACACCTCGAATTCTTTGATTCTGGACTGTCACATCGTCTTCGGGCACATGCTGTCTATTGTAGCATCCCCCCTGGATCACACTTTTGCCAGATTTTTTGGCTGCACTTCGTGAATTACACTTTGCCGATGTTCTAACTCAAAATTTGTTACTGTACCACTGTTATTAATACATTATTGGTGGTGTAATAATACACTTAGTGAATACACCGGCCGGCACGGTTCACTGTCTGGACGAAAATGACACTGTTTCACCACTGTGTATTGCAGAGGTGGGGCAAAACTACGTCATGGGTTCTTTGTTCAACGGCCCAGCCTAGTCGAATACAAAGCGCCTTGCATTCTTTCGTCTGACGTAATCATGGGTTGGTCTTGTTTACTAGTTATTGTGACAGTTTTTGTTACATTTGTAATTTTCCACTGAATTCGACATAAATCCTGTCAATTTAATATTGCGTTGTTGACAATTCTCACCAAAACTCTTATAGGGATACGAAATAAAATTATTATTATTGAAAATTGTTATAAAATAAAAATACAATAATTAGGTTTACAAATTTATTAGGGTACCAGAATTGTACCGTCACAAAACCCCCTCAAGGAAAGATTTTATGCCGAAGCATAAAGACTTTCATTGACACATTCGTACTTCCTAAAGGGATCTGCTAGGATATGACACCACAACCCCCTTACTATTTATATTAAAAGAAATACAATAACTCACCCGTGGTCCGATGATGATGACAGTACCTTCATGACCTTACTGGACTTCTCCTTCGAGATCCCAACACCATAAGGCCAGTCAGGTGCGTAACACTCCTGCTCTGTCGCGTTGGCCAGCTCAGGACCGCCGTCACAATATCACCAAACACTGAAACAATAAATAAAAATATCAAAATAGTGGCTTGGTACATGCTATATCCCTAACTGATCTGTTTCCCCTTAGCTATGTGCTGGTTTGTGTTAAGAAGCACTGGGTTTGCTTCAATTCAACAAGAATTATGTAGAAGTGCCATTCTCTTCATTGACTACCTTTAATTTTAAAAAATCTTTTCGATTCCCATCGATAATAATTAACCCTTTTCTGTTTTCATAATTAATATAATTATAGAAGAAACACAAATGTTTATATAAATGAAACATATAATCCAAAGTTTATGGATACAATTACCAAAATCTCCCTCTTACTCAAACATTTCTAATAAAAGTTTTACTACTATTATTATTATTAATATTATTATAGTTAACAGTAAGTAATCTGGCGCTGTTAACAATATTTAAGATATCCCCTCTTTCTCCTCCACACACACTATTTCCTATACATCATGGTCAAATTCCTATGCTAATACATAATACATATTACATAATAATACACTCATCATTATGTTGCAAGTATTACGGTTAATACATTACAATAGTCAATTCATATTTAATCTTGATCAAAATTTCTTTAAATTTGCTTATCAAATTATAAACATTACTTTTTAATTAATTAATTAATTTATTAATACTTTTAATTATTAAATTCATTTAATTATCATCAATTATTGATCATTTACTTCTTCACAAAAAAAAATCCAAATTTATTATTAATATTCATATTATATTATTATTATTTCATCATTCACCTTTCTATGAATTTTCTACCTAACCTTTCACATTTTTATCATTGTTTAGTCTGGGTGACTCCTGTATTCACTATGATTTGACTTATTCATATAGGCACTAACATTTATAATCGTACTCACCTTTCTTCCTACTGACCACTACTAACAACCAGATTTACATATCATGACACCAATCTCTCAATTATATCATGACACCAATCTCTCAATTATAAACACCTTCACTAATTCCATTTTAAATCCTATGGCACCACTCGTCTTTGTACTAAGATGGGTGTTTCCTACCTGGCTATATACATTCATAATTTTTTGCCCTTCCAAAATATCGGCAAACACTCTCTTAAACTACGCTATTACCTGCCACAACGCTATACGTTGGCCACTCCTTATCACCTCACCCCCACTACAAAATATCATCATCAACAAATATATGTTTAACCTTCACTTTACTCACCTCTCTACATATAATCACTACTACTGTGTCCCTAAATATCTAATACTCTCTTTGTATTAGATTCTTTTAGATTTGTATTAGATTATTTTCTTCAAAATTCTTATCTATCTAACTCCCATTAACTTTGATTGACTAACTCACATGCCTTTATTTACACCCAGGCTCTATCCCTTTTAAACATTTTACATTACTGTAATAATTGACAATTGCATTATAAAATTGATCTCTCACCTACTCATATCAATACCTCTCAATATTCAAATATATATATATATATATACTTTAATCCTTTATTATTCATTAGAAATTTTCTTCATTACAAATTAATAATTTAACTTCATTAGAAACTTTCTTTTATACAACATTAATTCAGTGATTAATTTTCAATTATTTAATTTAATTAATTAAACTTTCACTATTACTTTCACTTGTTTAGCAAAAACATGTTAATTGTTATTTATTAACTCCATTAACTATAATTTACTGTTACATATATGGTGTACATAAAAGTTACCTGTAATACACAACATCAAAATACACAAATACATTGACATTAATACTGTTACGACGGTCTACTCGATCGTCGTAGGTACAGTGGAAACAAAATAATTACAAGACACCAATCAAGTCACTAATCACACCTTTAATTGTTATAGTAAAACAGTTCGTAATTAACAACACAGTGTCTACAACAAATCAAATGAAAATTGTTCATACGCAATAAAATGTCCACTAATATTAAACTCAACTGTATTACAATTATACCGTCCGAATATAAAACGCAACACTTCACTAATAACTACTTGAACGTACACCGTAATAACTCGAACCGCTCTGTAAATATATCGCACTAATACTCCCGAACCGCACAGTCAAAAATCTCGCATTGAACTGAAAACTAAGGCCGCGACGCGATGTATTTATAGTTACGCTCACACACCAGAAGCTTCCAAACTGCGTCTTATCTCTCGTGAACTACGTAAATTGCTACGGCCTTGACACAGTCCAAGCGCCCGAGCGGAGCCTGGCACAGTCGAGAAAATTCTCGCAAAATGCGTCTAGTAGCACGTACACCACACGCTTACGTCGAGATCTTTCTGGTGCATTCGATAAACGCGTAGATTGTTCTGTGCTGTCGTAGCACTGCCCCCTCCTTAAGCCTGTTCGTCCCGAACTGGCAAAGCGTCTCCGAAGTAATACTCGACCAGGCGATCTAGGTGGCCATCCTTGCGAAGGATAATTTTCCCGTTCTTCGAATTCAGTCTCGTGTGATACGAACATCACGTTCCCAGGAATGCGAATCTTTCGCGCAACCACTAGCTTCGCTGGAATCACTCTCGTTGCGTCATGTACTAATGACCTAAATACCACTGGCTGATCCAAGTTTGTTTGGTTCCCGTCAACAACCTCTTGCGTAACCTCATCTTCAGCCACTTTACCCTCGGGCGCTTCTCTCAGCTCAGGAACAAGCAAGAGTTTTGTCTCGAAACCCATAGTTGGCTCTCCAATCACTTCTTTTGTCGTTATACTTATTTGTACTTCCTCTGCTAGTTCTTCCTCCATTTCCGCTTGCAACAGGGAGGTTTCCTCTTGACCAGACTTGTTGAATTTTTCTTCGACTAATGCCACTCGCTTAATCGAATGGTTGGTAGACCCTGTCATTTTAGCCATACAACGCTTTATCTTCTCTTGGCCAACTTTCAGGACATTCTCTCTTAAGTCCACAACGAATCCGCAGGCATTCATAATGTCCGTGCCAAGAATCACTTCATCGACAATGTCTGCAACGAGCATTTGGTGGCTAAACTCAAGAAGACCCAGGCGTACACATACGTCTACCTTTCCTAGCACCTTGACGGGGCTTCCAGTCACAGTCTGTATTGTACAAGAGCTAATTAGAGGATGGCGGTTACAGACTAAGTCAGGGCGCACAATGGACACTGTTTTGGCCGTGTCAACTGTAAATGATGTTGGTTTACCATCCGCAAATCCACTAACAATCAAGTTTCCACTGATCTTATGTAGCGTGGAAACTGTGTGCTGTTCTGGGCCTTTACTTCTCCAATTGGTGCGATCAGTCTCTTCTCTCTGTATCTTCTTCTCCCAACAGTCTACCTGTAGATGACCACGTTTTCCACAGTTGTAACATTTCGGTCTTCTGTCTTTTTCAAATCGTTGCGACTCTCTTGAACTTTTGAATTGTTTGTCCGACAACACTGTTTTTCTGCACCCATCGTAACGGTAATGTGATACAGGGATCTTCTGACTGCAACATGATGGCACAAACCCATTAATGTAGCGGGACGCTGACTTGGCAGCTTCAAACTCTAGGGCGTGAACAAGAGCTTCTGAGCTATCTCGGTGTCTTGCCATTCGTAACACTTGCTGAAGTTCACAATCTCCGATGCCATCAATAAATGTCTGCACCGTAAACCTTATTCGGAAGTCTTCTGGTGCTTCAGGATAGGCCAATCTAATCAATCTGTCGATACTTGCTTCAAATTCTTGAAGACTTTCCCCGGAACGTTGTCGTCTGGTTCTCAACTGAGCGTAGTACACCTCTCGCAAATGTTTATCACCGTAGCGTAATTCTAGAGCTTTTATCAACTCGGCATAGATGTTCCGGCTGTCAGGTGGCACTTTCTGTAGTAGTTCTGCCGCGGGTCCTTTTAATGAGAGAACGAGTGAAACAGCCTTGTCTTTCTCTGTCCAATTATTTGCGCATGCAGCAGCTTCAAATTGGCGGAGGTACGTTGCCCAGTGAGTGCTTCCGTCAAAGGTTGGAGCTTTGACATGAACTGTCCCTACTGCAGGCAAAGTGACTTTCTCTGTTAACTTATTTTCTGTGTATTTTTCTGTCTTGATCACTGGTACAGTCTGTTCAGAAATTTGTTTTGGTTGAATCTTCATGCACTGTTCAACTTCAATTTTAATTTGTTCTCTTATGTTTGCCATTGAGTTTTCTACTGCAGATATTTTATTTGAAACAGATTCTTCTATAACAGATATTTTTGTAGACATCGATTCTTCAACAGTCAAGACAGATTTTTCTACTTTAGCTATTTTATTTGACATGGATTCTTCTACGTCAGATATTCTGGTAATCTGATTGTTGAGCTCACCTCGTAATTCACCTATGTCACCACGTAGGAGACCCAATTCTGCGGTAGTGTGTTCTTGCAACTGTTTCTGCATAACTTCAAAGAGAGCTTCCGTTTTATCTGCTTCTTGCTTAAACGTTTTTCATCCTGTCTTTCTTCTGTTTCTAGCATTAGTGCTTTCTGACGTTCCTCAGCTTCTTCTCTTTCTTGTCTTCGTTCTTCTTTTTGTCGTCTTTCTGCTTCTTCTGCCTCCTGTTGTCGTCGTTCTTCTGTCTGCAACAACAGCGCCTGGAAATTTTTACATCATCTGACTGGCATCCATTGTTTTTCGATTAATTACGAATTACACTCGTCTTGTACAAAGTATCCACTGTTTCCACTGTTAACCGTTCTATCCCAGTTCTGACACCACTGTTACGACGGTCTACTCGATCATCGTAGGTACAGTGGAAACAAAATAATTACAAGACACCAATCAAGTCACTAATCACACCTTTAATTGTTATAGTAAAACAGTTCGTAATTAACAACACAGTGTCTACAACAAATCAAATGAAAATTGTTCATACGCAATAAAATGTCCACTAATATTAAACTCAACTGTATTACAATTATACCTTCCGAATATAAAACCAACACTTCACTAATAACTACTTGAACGTACACCGTAATAACTCGAACCGCTCTGTAAATATATCGCACTAATACTCCCGAACCGCACAGTCAAAAATCTCGCATTGAACTGAAAACTAAGGCCGCGACACGATGTATTTATAGTTACGCTCACACACCAGAAGCTTCCAAACTGCGTCTTATCTCTCGCGAACTACGTAAATTGCTACGGCCTTGACACAGTCCGAGCGCCCGAGCGGAGCCTGGCACAGTCGAGAAAATTCTCGCAAAATGCGTCTAGTAGCACGTACACCACACGCTTATGTCGAGATCTTTCTGGTGCATTCGATAAACGCGTAGATTGTTCTGTGCTGTCGTAGCAATACACACAAAATATACAATCCAAACTCATTATTTTATCAGTGATCAAAATCAGTTCATATGCAGTCCATTTCAAAATCACTTTTCACATATATTAAATGTTCATTACACAATAAAACAATCTATCCTCCATCATTTGAATAACAGTCTATTCTTAGGTTTATACAACTTATTTTTTAGTAAAGAAATGAAATTATTCTTGTTATCAATATAATATTTGTTTACATTTCTATATTTTTCCACTATCTCATTAATATTAATAGGTGTATTCCATATTAATTTAGCATATACCATGTCACGATCGGGTATGGTTCTGTCTACCTCAGTAATATCTGTTATAATCATGTTAGTCATATAGTCATCATAATTATCTACTACGACACCCATTACTTCCCTAGGTAAGTAATTGTTATCATTATTATCACCATCTACTATTATTGTTATCTCAATTTTACTTCAAGGTAAGTATTCATTATAATCATCCACCATCTCTACTCCTAACCTTTCTACAAGTTCTCTATACTTTCTATTTACTTTAAAAATCTCTGTTACTCTCTTTCTCTCCAAATATGCAGGGGTCACTAACTCATAATTACTGCACCACCTATGAGGTACATAAAAACACCAGGGAACTCTATTTGTAGACCTATCGTCTCCCAAATATAAATCTAAGGAACTCTCGTCCTTGCTAAAAATACGTGAAGTCATTTCTTCACCCCCCACTACAACATCAAAGGAAAATTCTACCCCCTGCATCACTGTTACAAACATACTTTCTCTCAGCTCTCTCTCTGACTCAACACACACAAACATCTCATTATCACTCCAATATTCTCATCATCATTTTCTAACACCATATTCTTAATTATGTCATTATCATTACCTGTAAACTCATTATACAAATTATCATTGTTACTCGCCTGGTTAATTAGCACTTTGTTTTTCGTCGTATTTTCACTGTTACTTACTTTCTGATTTTTTATTTGAATTAACCTCTCATCTAATCTTTTAATCACTTCGTCACATTGTTTATCCAAATTATCATTACGTTTTTTAATTTCAGTCTTTAATTCATCAAACTTTACATCAAAACTATTTCTGATTTCATTTTTCTGCTCGTTAAATTGTTTATCAAAATTATCAAATTTGTCATTCAAGTTAGTAAACTTTTCATCAAACTTAATAGTAACTGCATCATTGCAGCTGTATCATCTGTTTTACTTTCGTCTCGAGTTGAGATGGGGGTTAATGGAACTGGGTTTAATTCAGTGACACTGGTTTCACTGGTGTGACTAATTGGGTTCAATTTAATGTCCATCTCACTCGTAACTGTTTCGTCTACATCACCTTTACCAGTATTCATTTTGCTTATTCTATATCTAACACATATAGGTCTATAACGTAACTTAACCCTACTTTACTCACGTATCTATTTACTGTCGAAACTATTTCAGGTAAATTATTCCTTTTCTCTAGTATGTATACTCTACATAAAATTAGGTCTTACGTAGAGTCCCTGTTCGCAAAAGCCATCTGTTATTATTCACTTTAATTACAATAATTAATTAACTGGTTATATTTAATCTGATGTAATTTTACTATCGGGCACCATGTTGCCAACTGAAATTATGTATACAGTACTTACCTAAGGTCGGAATTCGTGTTATACGAACTAGTCGAGGAACGTATTACCTGAAATAATTTACTCGTGTTTCTGTTTGTTACCATTGAAATTACCTTTTATTTTTAATTTCGTACAAATGAATGTGAGTGTAAAACAAACACGCTACTGTCCGCCATGCGTGACATTTAATTCTTCAAGTTAAATTTCCCCTTAGCTATTTCACAAGCCCTCCAAAATACATATGTATTATAATATTGAAATGTTGAACATATTAAACATGTATATAGATATATATAAATTTATTTTGGCACAACCCAGCACTTTTTAATAATATATTAGTATCCACTCTTTCACTCCCTCTCTCTCTCTCTGGTACAATTATTTATTACGAGCTCATGTCAATTTACGGTATACCAATCTAGTTAATGACTTTACTGAATTTTGGTCATTTATAATTTTTTGAATATAAAATTGTTGTAGCTGGTACTTAGCTGCACTATTGCGTTACAAACATCAACACCTCGAAATCTTTGATTCTGGACTGTCACATCGTCTTCGGGCACACGCTCTCTATTGTAGCATCCCCCCTGGATCACACTTTTGCCAGATTTTTTGGCTGCACTTCGTGAATTACACTTTGCCGATGTTCTAACTCAAAATTTGTTACTGTACCACTGTTATTAATACATTATTGGTGGTGTAATATTAATAATACAATGTCGCTTAGTGAATTCGCTGGCCGGCACGGTTCACTGTCTGGACAAAAATGACACTGTTTCACCACTGTGTATTGCAGAGGTGGGGCAAAACTACGTCATGGGTTCTTTGTTCAATGGCCCAGCCTAGTCGAATACAAAGCGCCTTGCATTCTTTCGTCTGACATAATCATGGGTTGGTCTTGTTTACTAGTTATTGTGACAAACAGTTTTTGTTACATTTGTAATTTTCCACTGAATTCGACATAAATCCTGTCAACTTAATATTGCGTTGTTGACAATTCTCACCAAAACTCTTATAGGGAATACAAAATAAAATTATTATTATTGAAAATTGTTATAAAATAAAAATACAATAATAGGTTTACAAATTTATTAGGGTACCAGAATTGTACCGTCACAATGTATGTGTTTTTTGTCTTCAGTAATAATACAATTATGACAAATCATTTTTCACAACATAATCAAAGAATTAACACAATTTAAGTTAGCTAAGCACAATGTATTACAAAGAAAAAATATCGGTATGGACAACCATACATGACTTCCATGTTCTAAGATTTATATTTAAAATCATTTTCGAAATGAAATATTTCCATAGAAACTACTTCTTTCTACTTACTGCTTCAGCCATAACCACTACTGTGGTCACTAACGTATACCACCTCACGTTATCGCACTCGATTTTCACTGATGATGGAAGTCGATGGCACTGCCAAAACGTCTGGTTTTGCAGAAAACTTTGGTCTACGGCCAAACAGGACGGGAAGGAATTTTAACAACAAACTACTTCTTTATTGCCGATAATGTAGTACATATATAAAAAATTATCCCCTCCACCTTTAACTATAATTTTCATTTATAGAAAATTACCCCCACCCCGTTCAACTAGCCTCGTCATTTATAGATATTTCATCTACGTTTCTACAGTGGATTATTAAGATCTTATCAGAATACTGTATTTATCAAAATTAAGTACTTTACTCTTATTACAACAAAAAATGTTTCAGGTAAACTACCCTTTCCCTGTAACGATCTTCACCAAAATCAATAGGCCTTGAGTCCTCTATAACTCAGGCACATATGTAAAAAATTATTTGATTCTGTTTGAATTTACGGCAGTTATCGTTCATCATGAAAAAATTTCTCTTGTTAAAACATAAAATGTTGCAGGTAAACTACCCCTTTCCCTTAACCGATCTTCACCAAAATCAACAACAGGCCTTGAGTTCTCTACAATGTAGGGAAGTATGCAAAACATTATTTGATTCTTTGAATGTGCGGCAGTTATCGTTCATCATAGAAACAATTACTCTTGTTAAAACATTAAATGTGGCAGGTAAACTACCCCTTTCTCTTAACCGGTCTTCACCAAAATCAGTAGGCCTTGAATCCTCTACAACTCAGGCACATATGTAAAAAATTATTTGATTCTGTTTGAATTTACGGCAGTTATCGTTCTTCATGAAAAACGTTCTCTTGTTACAACATAAAATGTTGCAGGTAAACTACCTGCATCATAGAAACAATTACTCTTGTTAAAACATTAAATGTGGCAGGTAAACTACCCCTTTCTCTTAACCGGTCTTCACCAAAATCAATAGGCCTTGAATCCTCTACAACTCAGGCACATATGTAAAAAATTATTTGATTCTGTTTAAATGTGCGGCAGTTATCATTCGTCATAGAAACAATTACTCTTGTTAAAACATAAAAAAAGGCTGGTAAACTACCCCTTTCCCTTAACCGATCTTCACCAAAATCAACAGGCCTTCAGTCTTTTACAATTGAGGAACGTATGCAAAAAAATATTTGATTCTGTTTAAATGTGCGGCAGTTATCATTCATCATATAAACAATTACTCTTGTTAAAACATAAAAAAGGCTGGTAAACTACCCCTTTCCCTTAACCGATCTTCACCAAAATCAACAGGCCTTCAGTCTTTTACAATTGAGGAACGTACGCAAAAAAATATTTGATTCTGTTTGAATGTGCGGCAGTTATCGTTCGTTATAGAAAAAATTACCGTTGTTAAAACATAAAATGTTGCAGGTAAACTACCCCTTTCCCTTAACCAATCTTCACCAAAAACAATAGGTCTTGAGAACTCTTCTATTCAGAGTTGCATGCAAAAAATTATTTGATTCTGTTTGAATTTGCGGCTGTTATCGTTTGCCATAGAAAAAAATCTACAGACAGACACAGAGACAGAGAGAGACACACACAGACACTTTTCAAAAAATGACTTTTTTCATGTTTTGAGTGTAGTACAATCAGAATCTGCAATAATCTCGAACACGATTTTTTTTTGCCATAAGGAATACTTCCATTTCCTTAAGAAACATGGAAGTAATAGACTAGGAGTTGCTGGTTTGGTTGTCTTGAGAGTATGTAGTATCTTAAATAAATAACAGATGTTCTTACTAGTACTATAAATGAAGCGATCGTACATGAATGGTTATAGTAATTTGAGCACAGACTTTGCAAACGTACTGGTATGTTGGTAGCCTGTGACATATGTTCCATGTGTACGCTCGTAGCACTCAAAATGGATAGAGGTAATATTGAAGTTCTCGATGCAGCGAACAACCCATCTGAACGAAAAAGCAATGAATAGATGCTGAAAAATATCAAAGAGGATAGAATACTTCTGAAAATTTTTTTTCGAGTTGTTCGAGACTGGCCCTTGGTAGGACTAGACTCAGGCTGTTCTGGGGCAAGTCCCCTTCAGCCGTGTGGGTAGGAGAGTTGGTTGGTTGGGTTTGCACACCACTGCTGCCGGCCGTTCAGAAGGTGGAGGTACCTGAAAGTTAAGAGGAAGTGTCTGAGTTGGTGATGGTGTGGCAGCCTCTAGGAGAAGGTGAGGTTGTGTTTTACACAAACTTCAAGACATAGGCGACCAGAGACGAGCTGCATGTGACTCTAAAGGTGGCGGGAAGCGTTATAATGCCGTCAAGGGATAGGCATGGGACAGGTTTTGTAGGTTTTATGCTATTTATGTTTTGTGGGAAGTAATTAGGTACTTTATTTTATTATTGCGTAGTAGGAGTAGATGATGTTTGTGTACAGGGCAGAGGAGTTGTGTACATTTTATTTTATTCAGTTTGTCGATGCCAGTTTAGCTCATTAGCTTATCCAGGGACCCTCCTGATGCGGGTTAAAGGCTCATCCACAAAAGCCAGGAGGCGGTTGATGAGGAAATGGGGGCGCCCAGTATTTTGAACTGGTCTATTGATGCTAGTGGATTGTATTGCTGTGCGGGTTTTGGATGTTGTGACATATTTCCAGTATATTTTGTGGAGAAAGGTGTCTAAGTCAGGAAATGATGTATTCAGGGCATATAAAGCAGTGTTGAAGGTTTTGGTGCGGAGAGGACGGCAGTATATTAAACGTAAAGTTCGTCGCTCTGTGATCCTGTAGGGGTTGAGTCTAGCTGGTTCTGGAGTCAGCAGGATCGGGTGCGCACATGTCATGATAGCTTCTGATATGGGTAACTAGCAGAAAGGTAAACTGAGGCAGACTTGCATATCCGCAGGAAAGGTGGATTTTGGGTTATGCTCACCAATCACCAGATGATTCAGTTACTGTGCAACCCCCCCCCCCCACTGTTGAATATCAAAACGACCAGTTGTCAGCAGTTGTTGGAATGTTGGAAGGTCGCCTGTTGTTAACATTTTTTGAAATTGAAGCCTACTAGAGGGAAAGACTTCGTCCATCACTGCTTTTTTTTATAAAGCGATGTTTCTGGTACACAACAAATCTGTGGTCATCTTCAGGCAAAAGCAAATAATAAAACAGTACTCTGTCTCACAACTGACACAGAGTCAAATAATACTAAAGTATTTACATAACAAACAAGAAAATAAATAAATAAACTTACCAACTGTGGAATCTGTAAGACATCACACATACACACTGAACATACACAGAAAATTTACACGAACACACATGGCTCAAGGTCAACTGCAAACTGCAACCTTTGTTTTTGCCTGAAGATGGTTACAGATTTGGTGCATAGCTGAAACGTCATGTTATATATGAGTTGTTTAGTTTCAAAAGCAGATACATCCAAAAAATGAAAATTTTCAGGAGAGCTAAAAAAAAAACTAGAGAGCTGGTTTTACAACTAACCAGCAATGTTAACTCCAATTTTAATAAGGATGTATCTGTTTTAGAAACTTGTGAAGTAGATAGGGACATGTAGAAGATAATAAAGTATAGGAAAATGCAAGAAAATGTCAATGTGAAAAAAGTGGATGTATCTGGTTTTGAAACTAGACAACTCATATACAGTGGAACTTGGTTATAACGTCATTGAAGGGACCAAAAAAATAATGACGTTATGTCCGAGTGACGTTATAAAAGAGTCGTTATAAAAGACCCTTTTTAATCACTAGTAAGGAAGGAGAAATAAAAAAAAAGATCTTTGCATTATTAACATTATTCGTGATATTTATTATAAAGTTTACAAACTGAATTTCATTTATACAAACAGCATGAAGAATATTTTAAAAGATCAAAAAGAAAGTACATGTAACTTACATTTAGGCTTACTGTCGAAAGTAATCCGTAATTTTCTTTTGAACGCTCCTTTCTGAAAAATAAATTCTTTCTGTTGTGCTGTGGAGATGCTGCGCTGCATTGAACGTGTCGTCAGACGTCTCTCTAAAGCAGTAAAATCGTGAAAGAGTTTCGGCGGCTCTCATTGCTTCCTGTACTCTCGGACAAACGATGTCGGCATCCTCCTCTTGCTCAGCATCTTCTTCAACACTATCTTCTGCTTCTATGTTTTTTACTTCCGCGATAATTCTGCGTCACTCAACACTTGTAATGTTTCTACTTGGTCATCCACTGATGCATAGGAATCAAGTTCATTTCCAAATTCATTTACGTCGAATTTCTTAATCCACTCCGAGAGCGGCAAGTCGTCGTCATCGTCATCATCGGGTAAATTTTCATGTACGAGTTGTGCTTTACTAAAGCATTTTGCTATCGTCTTCTGTGTTACACTCTTCCAAGAGTCGTCTAGGAATTGTATTGCATCTAAGAGTGAAATTGTGGCAGGTTGCGCCGTGTCCATAAAGAAAATAATTTTTTTTAAAGTTGCTTGCGGTAGTGACACTTTAGGCTTCTAATGACGCCTTGGTCCATAGGTTGCAGGACACTCGTACAGTTGGCCGGTAAGAAGACCAGATTAATGTTTGTCAAATTTAACTTTGGATGGGCTGCACAGTTGTCAACTAGAAGTAGAATTTTTCTGTTTTTCGATGACAGTTCTTTATCCCACTTTCTTAGTTCATCTTCAAAAATACTAGAAGTCATCCACGCTTTTTTGGATCCTGTTGGTCCTGTTACAGTGCTTATCGCTTGCATACAATGTATGTCTGTAGCCATGGGCGTAGCGCGCGCACACATATACGTTTATATGAAATTTAGAGTAAAATATCTGAGAAATTTTTGACGCTATAACAGAGTAGTACAATATTTAGTGACGTTAAAACCGGGAATTTTTATAATGTTAAAGATATCAGTTTGACCGGACTTATGACAAAATAACGCTACACCCGAGTTGACGTAACAGCCGAGGCCGTAATAACCAAGTTCCACTGTATATGAAATAAAAGAAAAAGTAATGGAAGATGTCCGTTGCTTTAGTAGGTTTAATATCAATAACTCGTTACTGACGTCTTTTAAAGAAACATTTTTGAAGTTTTATATTCATCATTTTTCAGAGGTGTGTGTGTGTGTGTGTTGTGACATTTTGCTGAAGAGAATTGTAGCCCCTTCACATGTCAATAACCACATCACGCTGCACTAAGTTGCACTTTAAAATCAACCCTGGACACTGATTGACAAGGAGACAGAATGACAAATGAATCTGTCAGTAATTTGTCTATTACTTGTAACTCTCCCCCCCACATATAATGATAGGGTATGTATACATAAGAGACCATTTTATTTGACCCCCTGGGAATGAATTTATCTAGACTACTGACAGTGGAAGAAGAGGAAAAAGAATGAGTGGAACATTGTGACAATACGAGCTGTGTTCAAAAAAAGACCAAACTATTTGTGTAGCATGCCAACCTGCGCATAGTGCGAAGTGCACAATTACATGCTGCTAGCAATAGGTTTTGACGCCAGAATGCCGTTTTCTCCGTCCCGTCATGATAGTCAATCTTTGAGCTACACGTGCTGCATTGGGCTCGGGCACACACCGTCCGGCAGATTTATAACGGACTGAGAATGAAAATCTTAACACAATGTGTGTGTATAAAACTTTGGTGCTAACTTCGTAAAATCTTTATAGAGCAATTTCCATTGCATTCCAAAGTTGTCATTACCATTTGCTTTGGTACCCAGTTGTTGACCAATTTCAAAACGGGTCTCTTTCTGATCGTCGTCAACAAACACAGTAAGAATTTTTTTCACTAACAATATATTTAAATTTTTGGATCAAAATTTAATTTTACGATTTATATGGATGCACATTCTCTCAGAAAGTCTTGTCAGTTAAGCGATGATTTACAATTACCACATCACGAGCTCTCTTCGACATCGCTTTGATCTGCACTGACCATTGTTTTTACCCTCTTTAAAATTTCTTAAAATAATCGTTCGGTTCATGCAGGCATCTGCGTATGCTTAATTCAAAAACCAGAATGTCTTTGTAAAGTTTTAACCTAGTTTCGCCGCAGTTTCGTAGGCACGCGTTGTTCTTCGAAGTCTTTCACTTTGTCATTAATCTGGTGGCCAGCATGTGCACGTCCCCACTCAATCTGATATAACTCAAAGACTAATGCTGGTAGCGGGGCAGAATAAATGGCAGTTTGTTGTCAAAAACTATTGCTAGGCACGCTTAAAGTTGCAGCGCATTGTTTGTGCGGGTTTGATATAGTATTCAAAAAGTTCGGTCTTCTTATGAACACACCTCGTATACAACATGGGATGAAGTCTATGATTAGTGTTTGGTATGGTTAATATCCATCAACAGGTCATATGGTTTAGCTGTGACATAACCTGTGACATTTAAATAGCCTGCGTGATGGTTTTCAGTAGATTGATAGATAGGCTATGCTTTAACAGACTGACAGTTAATGGAAACTGACATTTAATGGTGAAGA
The DNA here is from genome assembly GCA_034769895.1 of Magicicada septendecula. Classification (NCBI taxonomy): domain Eukaryota; kingdom Metazoa; phylum Arthropoda; class Insecta; order Hemiptera; family Cicadidae; genus Magicicada; species Magicicada septendecula. The sequence continues at coordinate 295,306,970 of CM068373.1, read as the reverse complement.
TGATAAAGTTTTTTTTTCAGTGCTTAAAATTATGATAAACTGTTATAAAGTTGTAATATCAGTTTACAATGATAAATTTTGCAACAGAGAACATTGTTGTATTTATACACTTAATTCATCTCTAAACTGCCGATGTATAAATCAATGATTACGTGGTTAGTATTAATTGCTGGTTAGATAAGACATTTAAGTACAATCTGTTATAAAGCTTTTTTCAAGTGGAATGTTTTATTTAGCGCGGGAAGTTTCTGTGTTTGTTGTAGTATTGTAATCTGTTTAATTGTTAGATACAAGTAGCTGGCCGTTATACAGTGGAACTTGGTTATTACGGCCTCGGCTGTTACGTCAACTCGGGTGTAGCGTTATTTTGTCATAAGTCCGGTCAAACTGATATCTTTACGTTATAAAAATTCCCGGTTTTAACGTCACTAAATATTGTACTACTCTGTTATAGCGTCAAAAATTTCTCAGATATTTTACTCTAAATTTCATATAAACGTATATATGTGCGCGCGCGCTACGCCCATGGCTACAGACATACATTGTATGCAAGCGATAAGCACTGTAACAGCACTATAACCACTGTTTATAGAATTTTATACGTAGGCCTAGGTCTACATTTTTATACAGTAATCATGGCAAGTTCTAGTACAAAAAGAAAGGTTCCGTCTATTCAAGAGAAAGTACGTGTAATTAGATCATATGAAAGCGGACGTAAAATAGCTGATGTATGCTGTGAGTTTGGTTTAGTGAATTCTACTGTAGCTTCAATTTTAAAAAACTAGGACAAAATTTTAAAAAAATTTGAGGAAGATGAGAAAAAATTAAAAACATTAGGAAATGCGAACATGGTGATGTGGATGCAGCATTATTGAAATGCTGAATTGGAATGAAACATTCCAAGTGTTGAGTGACGCAGAAATTATCGCGGAAGTAAAAAACATAGAAGCAGAAGATAGTGTTGAAGAAGATGCTGAGCAAGAGGAGGATGCCGACATCGTTTGTCCGAGAGTACAGGAAGCAATGAGAGCCGCCGAAACTCTTTCACGATTTTACTGCTTTAGAGAGACGTCTGACGACACGTTCAATGCAGCGCAGCATCTCCACAGCACAACAGAAAGAATTTATTTTTCAGAAAGGAGCGTTCAAAAGAAAATTACGGATTACTTTCGACAGTAAGCCTAAATGTAAGTTACATGTACTTTCTTTTTGATCTTTTAAAATATTCTTCATGCTGTTTGTATAAATGAAATTCAGTTTGTAAACTTTAGAATAAATATCACGAATAATGTTAATAATGCAAAGATCTTTTTTTTTATTTCTCCTTCCTTACTAGTGATTAAAAAGGGTCTTTTATAACGACTCTTTTATAACGTCACTCGGACATAACGTCATTATTTTTTTGGTCCCTTCAATGACGTTATAATCAAGTTCCACTGTACATGTTAAAATACAGATTATATACTGCTGTTGATGGTACTTCAGGTGCAGTACTGATCAGGATATGTTCTCGTATTTATTGATCAGTATTGCATCCTAAATATCATCAGTAGTTAAATAAATTAATTAATTAATTTCCAAACAACTAAGCGTATGGTGATTAGCGAGGAGGAAAAAGGGCAAAACATGAAGATAGGGCAAGACAAAATACAACAGGTGGAGTTGTTTAAATATCTTGGAAGCTTGATAAGTGAAGATATATCCTGCACTTGTGAAATTGGAGCAAGAATTGCTATAGGGAAAGAGGCATTTAATGGGACAAAAAGACTGCTGTGTGGCAAAATTAATAAGAATTTAAGAAAAAGGTTGGCCAAATGTTATGTGTGGAGCGTTGCTTAATATGGTGCAGAGACATGGACACTGAGGAAGGAGGATGAGAAAAGATTAGAAGCACTTGAGATGTGGGTTTGGCGAGCAATGGAAAAAGTGAGGTGGGTTGATAAAGTAAGGAGTGATGAAGTTTTAAGAAGAATAGGGGAAGAGAGAAGAATTCTGAAGGTAATAGAAAATAGGAAAAGGAATTGGTTAGGTCATTGTTTAAGAAGAGACTACTTGCTTACCATGCCATGGAGGGTGTCATAGAAGGAGAAAAAAAGATGAGGGCGTAGAAGCATTAAAGTCAGAGGGTGTTATGAAGAAACGAAAAGACTGGCATGTGATAGGACAGCTTGGAGAGCTTTTACCATTTGAGGACCTGCCATTCATGTAGTCATGAATTGTTGTTAATGTTATGAATTTGTTGTTTTCTGTCTTTGTCTGTTGTTTGTTTTGTGTATGAGTTTGTTAGTATTGTTTTGTTGTAGTCATCGTCATATGCTAGATACTTGATTGTGTTTAATTGATCGTGTTTGATTGTGATCGTCTTGATAGTTTCTTTCTTCTGGTGTAATGTTGTTTAGTCTGTGAATCATGGTTCTGAGGTCTGATAGTTTGTGTTGCATTTGTTGATTGGAGGAGTTATGTATCAGTGTGTCAGTTTGTAGTGAGTTTTATGTTTATACTGAATTTCTGTCTGTGTTCTAGTTTTATAATGTAAGGTCAAGAAAATTTACTATTATTGTTTTGGTATTCAGCAGTGAAGTTTAGTTTTTGTGGATTTTGTTGATGTGGGTTAATAGTTGTTCACATTGTCTTGTATAGTAACATGATGTCATCGGTGTACCTGTGCGTAATATTTGATGTAAGTTTATTTATTTATTTTTTTATTTTTTTATTGAGACTGGGCTAAGCCCATCTATCAGTTTACATCTTATAACAATTTACAAGGTGTAGGATGGGCGACCTATGCCGCACTCCTTTAAAAACTAATCACTTTGTTCTTGTGATGCCTGTAACTTGAACACACTGCACTAAGTCAAATGGTTTCATTCTACTTAGCTTTCGCACAAGTTCAGTATTGTCGAAAAGTTGCAGCATCTCGATGTTCATGCAGATGTTTCTCATGCTTCTTAGCAAATCGCTGAACTTCATTTTCATCTGAAGCAATCTTCAGATCTCTGTGGATGTCCTCATTTCATATGTACCATGGGGCATTAACAATACACCTCAGTACTTTATTTTGAAATATCTGGATAAGTTTCTTGTTACTTTTCTTTGTGCATCCCCAGAGTTGTACACCATATGTCCAGACAGGTTAAGGACTTGTTTATATACCAATAGTTTATTATGTACAGATAACTCAGAATGTCGCCCCAGTAGCCAGTACATTTTTCTGAATTTTTTGTCAAGTTCAGTTCTTTTCTTTTTTACGTGTTCCTTCTAGTGTAACTTGGCATCCAATGTCATGCCTAAGTACTTTGCACTATTTTCATGTGGTGTCACTTGTTGGTTGATAACCACAGGCAGGTAATTAATTTTCCTATTGGTGAAATTAACCTGCACTGATTTGCTTTCATTTAGTTTTATCCGCCATCTTTTTGTCCAAGAATTGATTTTTGTCAGTGGCAGAATTTTATGTGAGTGTCTGTCAATTATCAGCTGGAGCATACAGTATCGGACACCTCCCGGTGGATATGGCCAAGTTTCCAACATCTCTTATTGGCCTACTTAAGACCGGCTCATCGGTTTGCATATTTGTCATGGTTATTGTGTGCATTCTTCTACACAGCCTCATCTTGAATGAATTGTTGCAGCCTTCTTTGTCCATACTTTGTACCTGTACAATAGCACAGACCATCCAGAACGTTCTTTGATGGAGTTTCAAGTTGATGCCATCATTACACAGACATTATGATGATGTTACCATTTCACCAGGAATGTTCTCATTATTTTAAATGTGTAAAATTATACACATTACAAGTAGTGGTTGGAAACAGAAGTATTGAATAAGTTTCATTGTTTAATTTCTTAGGATGCAATATATTGTATCTTGGCGAAGTTGATGTATGGAATAAGTTAGAATGCTTCAGTAGGACGAATGGCACTATCAAGTGTATCTTAAGGAATAAAGTTATGCAAGAGATGTTATTAAAATTTTACACAGTGATGTCCATTCCAAGCTGTCTATTCGGTAGTGATACATGGACAATGACGAATCCACATGAAAGTTGACTGCAAAGTATAGAGATGAGGTTCCTTAGATCCATAGCCGGGTATACCAGGTTAGGATAGGAAAAGGAACTAAGACATTTGTAATGAGTTAGCTGTCCGACAAGTAAGTGGCATGGTGAAGGAATGTTGACAGAAATGGTTTGATCACGTAGAACTTGTGGCCCCATCAAGCATACCACACGTAAGTGCAAAATATATGCCTAAAAGTCGAAGTCAGGGACAGCCGATGAAAAGATGGAGAGATTAGTTGTAATGACAGACCTACGACAGAATAAGCTTTGAGCCTTATACTTGTAATGAATAAGAATAGTATATACAAAAATAAAATACAAATCAAAACAGTCCAAAAATAAAAAAAATACTAAGTAACCTAAAAACATCTGTCTGTCACATTTTAGATATTACATTTTCAGATAACACTGCATTTAAGTCACAGCCTCCTGCGTGTTTTCCAATTATACGAGGCATATTTCAATAGTAAGGATCGGTTGCCAACACTGAGTCGTACCACGCATGTGTAGTATCTTTTTATGGATTATTAGGCCCTAAGTAGCCACAGTGCCGGATTTAAGATTTTTGAGGCCCGAGGCCCTAGGCCAAGTTTTTTGAGCCCCCCCCCCCCACGGGTGACTTTGAAGGTATATATGTACTGCAGAAGTAATTTTATGTCAGATTAATACTATCAAATTTAAAACCAGTAGACCACCATAAAAATAGCGTGCCTTCATTTGCAAACTTTTCAAATATTAAGAACCATGTAAAAGAATTGAGCAAATTAATTATTTTTAAGTAGACTAACTTAACTTAAAGTAGAGTTTCTTATAATATAATCAGTCAAATCTGACGTTAAAGTACCCCATATATTCGGATCTAATACATTAAACCCTGGAATACAAGCGATGCTTTTTAAATTATTTGATTCCCTTCAGTGTTTAAATTATCCAAGGGCTTATTAATGGTCTGATTATCAGCAACCTCTGCTGCAGAAGTACTTGGAACATTAAAGTCAGTTTCTGATACACATTTAACAGCAGGGCTATCATTAGAAACTGACGTAGTTTCAAAAAATTTAGTTTTTGAGTTTATTTTTATTGTTTCCAAATGAGCTTCTTCTTTAATTTTTTTTTAGCTTACGTTTGTAAGATGCACTAGCTGTGTGAATGTGTATGTTCATGTTCATGATGAATACGTTTAGTGTACGGATTCAATTCTATGTTCATAAAATTTTCACACTAATAAATATCAATGAAACTACATGCTGCCCACCACACAAAGCTAAAAACCTTCTTTACATTCAAAACACAAATAAAAGCATTACCTCAAATCGCAAACCGTTCAGTCACAACGCAGATAAACAATGATAACAAACAAGGGTGGTACCACAGTCATGTAAATTTGGGGTCAATATAGCGGACGTTCAAAATTCTCACGCGCAGATTAGTTTTCAAGGATGCCAACGTCTTAAAAATAAGCGCACAATATTTAAATAAGAAGTCTTCCATATGTATTATTAACAAAAATTGATCATTTAATTTCAAAAAATCATACTTAAATAAATCATAGTGCCTCCTACTTTTATAAAAATACTTCTGTTAAAACAAAAATCTGTAGCTTTGTTGAGAAACAAACTTAATCGAAACAAATAAATAGAAATACTGCCAGAAACTTACCTGCGATCTTTTCACTTACTTACCTTTTTAAATTTTAATCAGAAGCCCAGAGTCGCCACGATGTTTTTTAAGGTTATACATTGAAACCTCAACACTCTACCTTAATAAAAAATGGGACAATTTTGCAATCTGACTACCTCCCAATAATAATTTTCAGAAGAAACCCGGAACGTTAGACGAATCTCTCAGCACAGAACATTAGGAAGTGGTAATGACGAAATAACTACACTAACACATGGTATATGCTGTTAAACAATTCTTATTTATTAGATCCAATATTCAATTTGCTCTTCCTTAAAATTTACTTTAAAATCTTTGTTTACTGCTACATGGCCACTATCCTAGTAATAACTGTAAGTAAAACCTTAACCTATATAACTGACTAAACTACAAAAAGCAACCCAGCGTCTTGCTCACACACACATTTACATCCATCCCCATAATTTATATTTAGAAATCTCTCATTTGTATACATTTAGTGGATTTGCGCAAATACTGTAGTATTGATAAATTTATAAATAAATGTTTAAAATGTACTCATCCTGTTCGTTGTTGCCGCACTCTTAGTAACACTAACTAAACATCTTTGCTGTCCTGGCCGGTCGGTGCACATTTTCTGGTGAATGATTTTTTCGTACCGCGCTCTAACACAATGGCACGGTTCCCAGTTAGACGCCGAACTGTCTTTGCCCGGTATCCACATTTTATGCACGGGCAAGATGGAAACTGTGTCCAGTCGGCGGACGCACACACGGCTCGCGTCCGGCACTTCTAGATGTTAATGTCCGACTGGCTTTGCATGCGGGCGGACATCACTGCCTTGCTTGCGAACAAATTTCATCGCTGCCCACAGCCTTTGCTGCTAAAGTCTGAGGAGTTGCACCCACAACACGTGTTTTTGTGGGTGTTGGCAGTAGACGAAATCTAGTGTCCACTGGTTTCGTCACAAAGGTAGGCGGGACTTCGTCAAGACTTCCGCCATGTACCGAGCACATTGTTAAACAAAATTCACACCAAGCCATGTTGTTTTTTTCGCTTCTTGGCGTTGGTCGCGCACTTGCTGGTGTTAGCTCGTGTCTCTCAGCACTACAGTTCCTGGAATTTTATTGCGTTGTTGCCCTTGACACATTCCATCGTACAGCTACACCGTACTGTTCCTTTGTGTGAACGCTTTTATTCAACACGTGGCAGGCCACACAGATGAAAATGAATTTACACATTTTTAATAAAATAAAAACCCCTCCTTTTAGCCCCGTTACAGCTTGCAGCCGGCCCCCTTCTGAACCCACGGCCCTAGACCTCGGCCGAGTGGTCGACACTGAGTAGCCATCAGCCATTTTGTAACCAGTCTGTTATTGTTGTTGCTTGTTTTGCTGTGACAGAAGTTTGCGAGAATTAGCAATCTAATAAAACTTCAGGCTTGTTGGTCAAAGTTGGCTATTAAAATAATCCCTTTGTTATGTACTAACGTTTTGGTGGCTTGAATTGTTGTTATCTTTAGTGTGTGGACAGACGGAAAGATGTCAAATGTCCCAAACAATGGTAACAAAGATGGTTGAACTCCAGAGACGAATAAAAACTTCTGACATTCTGATTTGACCGTTTCAAGTACCGGTACCAAATGAGCTCAGCATGGTAAGAAAGCGGTCTAATCAGCTGCGAAATGGTTTTCATGAAAGTTATGTAGTTACCAGTCTTTGGAAGATTCATACCATCGTCTCTACCATCTAGTTACGACAACTGCGCAAACCATTAAAATGTTAGTACATAGCAAAGACAATGTTTTTAACAATGAACCCCAATCAACAAGTACAGATGTTTTAATAGATAACATAATTTTATGATATAGTATTCGTCCATAATTGGTTTTGACTGCCCACTCATTTATTTGGGAAAAGGATTTACTATTCCTATTATATTCTGAACGTCATGTGCATTGTAAGTTTGATATTATGTAAACCTTTATACGACTGCTTCCAGAGAATTAGTGTTCACTTACAAATTGTAGTTTATGGTTTTTTGTTATCAGTGTTTGACAGATTAAATAAAACAGTTAACTTAAACTATATTCAGAGTTATTGACTTACTAATTTTTTATAAGATATGTACACATTCACTTCAAATTTCTATTGAATTCAGTAAAACCATTATGTACATATATATAGTGTTTAGTTAATTTGGAATCAGATGTTTAGTTAAAAGTCTCTCTCTCTCTCTCTCTCTCTCTCTCTCTCTCTCTCTCTCTCTCTCTCTCTCTCTCTCTCTCTCTCTCTCTCTCTCTCTCTCTCTCTCTCTCTCTCTCTCTCTCTCTCTCTCTCCCCACACACACAACCACACATACAGAGATTTAGATTTTTCATATTTTAAATTATGTGTATTATTTTTGGTTAAAGTTTTCTGAAGGGTTTTCCAGTGCTTGATCCCTCCCGCTTGATATTCAAAAATGGAATGATTTAGTATAGCAAATATCTCCAGGTCACATCATGCAGGGATCAGCACCCTGCAGTGAGCAGAGATGTCTGCAAGGATGTTGCGGGGCATCTTCTTAACCCCATATTCCTCATCATCCTCGATCCATCTCTTCCTGGCCTTCCTCTCGATCTCCTTCCTACTGGTCTCCATTCTAGAATTTTTCTGGGAACTCATTTTGTGTCCCAGCTAGGCTATCCTTACAAATCGTACCATATCAGCTTTTCACATATCAGATTTTTTTGTATCGGCCATCTAAGGACCACATTCCAATTTCAGTTCTCTATTCCTTGTTCTTTTCTTTTTCTCCAATATTCTTTCATCTTTTCACTGTCTCTTCTTCCTATCTTCCGGTCCCAGTAAGGGCCTCTGCCTAGGGTTACAGGTGAAACCTGGTCAACGGTCTCAAAGGCAGATGAGGCATCTCAGTTCCCAACGGCAGAGAGAGCGGAAGAACCTAGTGGAGTAAACCATGAAAAACAATCATTTCGGACTAACAATCCAATCTTATATCGGAATTTAATTCCTACTTTTGCACTCCATACAATCACTACTCCAGGCAGTAACTTGAAAGAGAAATCCACCATGGCATCATGCCACGCATTAGGACCAAGGGTTCTGGGGAGTCTCAACAACTGCAATCAAAGGTTTGAGTCGGAGCAACTTTGGAATCCCTCTAAACTTAATTTAAGAAGAAATTCTTTTTATGCACTTTAAATGTAAATTCTTTACTCAAGACTGGTAAACAAAAAGAATTGGAAATACTTTTAGACAAGAATAAAATTCAAATTTTAGCAGTGCAAGAAACCAGATTCGTAGAGGAAAATGTAGCAGATAACAGAATTACAGAATCTTTAAGGGTAAACCAGCAATCAAAATTATGAAGGGAATGCCATTACTAGGCACAGCTTTTTGTGTCCATAAAAGTATAATAGATGTAACAGAATTCAAATCTAGTTCAGAAAGAATATCAGAATATTTATTTTTTGATTCCTTCAAATTCTCCACAAGCCATTGTTATTTTGCACTGTTCCAAAAGATTTTCTCAGCGTCTTTCATTCAAACAGTATTCTGAGCTTCTGTAGTGTTAATGGAGTTTATTTGTGAGCCTAGGTAGGAAAATTCACTTGCATGTTCAAGTTCATGATTTTCAAATTGTAGAGTTTGTCTACATGTATTTGTTTTTATTATCGTTTATTTTCAAACAATTAATTTCACATGGGAACCTACCTGTCAGTAACATTAGTTTTACACTTGTAGAGATCTTGGACCCAAAATGCCTGTGTCCTGTTGTAACAACCAGTCAACAACAAAAAGACAAATAGAAGGAACAGCCAACATGTGAGGGAAAGGAACCAAAAACTGTGAGCTACAGAAGAAAAGGAGCTACAGAGGTGGAAGGAAAAGGAGGCGCATGTAAAAAGGTTAAAGTGGCAAGGATACTACAAGGAAATGGAAGAAAGACTAGTAGCTATTTAAACGTTTCAAAAGGGGGTCACTCTCTTGCAGAAATATGATAATCAAATAGTAGTACATTATAATAAAACATTAGTTAAAATGGTGCTGTGTAATTTGGAAAATTATTTTCAAAATGTTTGTTCATTTTATAATTAATTAGTTTTACTAATTAATTCTCTTTCTTGATGCAGAAGAAATGTATATTAGAATTCAATCAGTTTTTAGATCAATTTAATAATGAGCAAAAAAAATCTTCTCTAAAATGACAAGCAAATTTATTTTAAAACCCCCAAACGACCACCATCTTGCACAAGGAGGACAGAATTTGCAGATTATAAAGAGGAGAAGGAGAAATAGGAGTGGGTGTATCCTGAGGGTGAATTGACCGCTAACAGCAGTGGAAGGAGAGATGAAGAGAAGGATATCATCTCTCCTCGAAGAAGGATATTGTTACGACGGTCTACTCGATCGTCGTAGGTACAGTGGAAACAAAATAAGTACAAGACAACAATTAAGTCACTAATCACACCTTTAATTGTTACAGTAAAACAGTTCGTAATTAACAACACAGTCTCTACCACAAATCAAATGAAAATTGTTCACATGCAATAAAATGTCCACTAATATTAAAACTCAGTTGTATTACAATTATACTGTCCAATTATAAAACGCAACACTTCACTAATAACTACTTGAACGTACACAGTACTGTTAACTTAATAACAGTACATTACTTAATAACTCGAACCACTCTGGAAATATATCGCACTAATACTCTCGAACTGCACTATCTAATATCTCGCATTGAGCTGAAAACTAAGGCCGCTACCCTATGTATTTATAGTCATGCTCACACACCAGAAGCTTCCAAACTGCGTCTTATCTCTCGTGTGAACTACGTAATTAACTACGGCCTTGACACAGGTCGAACGCCTGTGCGAAGCCCGGCACAGTCGAGAAGATTCTCGCAAAATGCGTCTAGTAGCACGTACACCACATGCTTATATTATGGATCTCTCTGGAACGTTCGATAAATACATAGATTGTTTTGTGATGTCGTAACAATATAATCATTGTCTTCATATCATGGCATAGGCGAGGTGCTACCTGTTCTTCCTTCAGAGATCCTCCAGCCATCTCTTCATGAGTCTACCCACACACTGTAATTATTGACTTTAATTACAATAATTAATTAACTGGTTATATTTAATCTGATGTAATTTTACTATCGGGCACCATGTTGCCAACTGAAAAACAACATATATGTATTCTTACCTAAGGTCGGAATTCATGTTATACGAACTAGAGTCGAGGAACGTATTACCTGAAATAATTCACTCGTGTTTCTGTTTGTTACCATTGAAATTACCTTTTATTTTTAATTAAGTACAAATGAATGTGAATGTAAAACAAACATGCTACTCTCCGCCATGTGGCGAAATTAAATTCTTCAAGTTAAATTTCCCCTTAAACATTTCACAAGCCCTCCAAAATACATATGTATTATAATATTAGAATGTTAAACATATTAAACATGTATATATTATAACAGCACCAAATATTGACTATTTGGGGTTATATGTCACCCGCATAATAAAATCATATTTAAATAAATTATAATAGTCAAAACTCCATTTGAATGTAGAGCGTTGAAAATAATGCTTTGTAAAGCGATGCACACGTGGTCATTATGTAATCAGCTCGCTGTACAAACAAGGGCCACACCCAAACTGTTAATTATTAATATCTCGGAAACTAATAAATTAAGGCGAAATCCAAGATAGCCAAAATGTTTGCCGAAATGTTAATAATGACGTGTGCAAATTTTATGCAATATAATTAACAAATGAAAGAGTTAATTAATATAATTGAATAACTTCTGTAAAAATAGAGTTATATTAATGAGATTTTAGTATGTTATAAAGATAATAATTTCTGACAGATTGTATATTTTAGATTTCACACAACTTGGTTTGCAACCAAGATATTGCAAAATTAAATAAGCACAGGAAATCCGGACCGACAAATTAGTTCCGCCGGATAATAATATTAAAAATAGTATTAATTCTCCGTCTGTGGGAATCTAACTCCATTCTCACGGACCAAGGGAATTCAAATTTTATGTAGTAGGGAGAGTGTGTCAGCCAATCAAATCATTTGACCAAACCCTGACCAGCGCGGTGTTTTCGGGCTGAAACATCACTCTTCTGCCAGTACTCACGAAGTAAAGACGTAGTTCTTCGATCCTCTCGTAACCATAGTGGTGAAGATCAATCAGAAGACTCTACGTGGTCATCATACGCAATTACGAACACACTAAATACAGATCAACTGTATAGCTCGTAATTGTTGCGTAAAGGCGAGATACTCTTCATTACATCAACCAAGCTTATTGTGTACTACCAGCTAGTCATAAGCACGCAAGAGATCCACCAGACTTCAAGAATACAGCAGAGAGGCCGTCTAAATCATTGGTGAACAGCTGACGAGCAGAGCTACCACTCGAACGAAACACACACACACGCTGACGTGCGATGTGCGAATCGACGAGGGACAGAAACCAGTTCCAGCAGAGAGCCGCAGACGTTAAAATATTCACGAACAGCAAGGAAGCAGAGTGTTGCCGAATTTTGAACTCAACGACCGAATCCAGCAGCTCTAAGCAGATTATTTTCTCTAGCGAACGGATTGGAATCGACGAGGGACAATCGGGACAACATCCTCTTCAATAACAGGAAAGCAAAATCCACTTATTTATTTTTCAACATCAAATTTTCTATCTTTTCATTTAAAAACATTGTAATTCAAATAATTCAGGTGCCATACAAAAATCAAAGACTCTAGTAATTAAGAATAAATTCATTGTGATAATCTGTATAGCAGTCTAAGTCATTAGTAAGCTGTAGTTAAGAAAATAGAAGTAGTATAAAAGCGCTATACAAATCTTAACTAACAATCTAATTATTAGTTCATACTGCAGTATAACAGAAGTCAAATCACTAGAAATGAAATAACGTGAACTAGACTGTCACGTCTAATTTATTTTTGAAAATTATTCTAATTAACTTCAGAGTTTATATTTTGTTTCATTAACATTTAAATTCAATTTAATTAAAGAAATTTAATCAAATCAAATCAATTAATTAATTAAAATTTAAATTGCAATTAACTCGCCAAATAACGAGTTTAGTTTCTTTTCAATTATTAACCTATCGAAAAACATTGGTCAACATTGATTCATTGTTTAGACTGTAAGAAATTGATAATATAATAACCATTTTATTCTTGTGTGTTGTTGGAGTAATAAACAACGTTTTATTACCCCATATTACAGTGTTTTATTGTTGTACAATAAAGCCTACCAGTCTCACAAAACTCAACCCCTTTAAAGTAACTTATTTTGTGTGTTGTTGCAATAAATTTGAGATTACTAGCTTGCGAACTTCAAATCCAAAATCCACACGCCCTAGTCGGAAGAATCCGCAAGATCGGACAGCAGGTAGGTACTCATACACAACACGACACAACAACAACGCATATAAGTAGAGTTACATAAATGTCGGCCAACGTGTGGGGCCCAGCAAACGTACATTAAATTAAATTCACGTTCCGAACAAGAGTTACATATGGCTTGCCCGGAACGTGGGGCGCGATTAAATTAAATTAATTAAATCACAGCGAAATTGAAACGCCACATTTGTAGTAAAGTTATAAATGGCGCTCCAATTTCGTGGGGCTCGAGAAAATTAAATTAATTAAATTCAATTTAAATTTAATTTACACGTTAAAACAAACTTCGCTGTTTTTCTTCATAAAACAGCTGGCGTCCAACTGAACAATCCCCAAAGAGTTTTGTGACTGGTGTTTGTACAGCAGTGAAATTATTGTGTGTATTTGAAACTATTCTGTGTATTTGTAAGTGTTCTATATTTGAAATTGTTGTGTATTTAAAATGGATATGGATAAAATACTTAAACAAATGCAGCAAATGAGCGCGTATTTGACCGCTAATATGAACGCGAAATTTGAACAAATAACAGCCAATGCTGAGATAAATATCGCAGAGTTAACTTCCAAAATCGAAGCACAGAGAGTTAGTCTAACTGAGAAATTAGACCAAAGCAACGCCTACATAAATACGGAAATTAAACAATGTAATAAACAAACTACCGCAAAAATAGACGAAAGCGTAAACGAGTTAACCGCCAAAGTAGCTGAAATCGGTGAAAAAGTAAATACGGTTGATACCAAAATCAATGAATGGTTTAAGGTTTTTGAGACCACTATGCAAAAATCGTTTATTGAACAAGTAACACGTATGGAGGGCCGGTTCAAGGAGCATATTAGCCGCTGCGAAAAACAAACGCAAGACGTTTCAAAGAAAGTCGAATCTCTAGAGATAAAGATTCAAGCCGACGCGACTGAAATGCAACGACGAGTAGATAGATTAGACGCTTCAATTGTAGAGACGCGATCTAACATTGACTCTAATAAAGAGAGTGTCTTACAAGCGTTAAACGACGAGATTTTGAAAGTACGACAGGAGGTACGGAGGAGATCCGCTCCTAATATTTTGGGACAAGGTCCTGTTGACGAGAAAAATCGCGTGTATTTTACGGGGGAAAATAACGAAAACCGTATTGAATTTTTGTTAGCGTGTGAGAGTGAAATGGCTAGAGTAGGTTCCCGACTAGAAGATCAAGACAAAATACAGTGGGTAGTTAACGCGATGCGTGATTCGGCGCGTAAGTGGTATGACATTGTACGCGATAGAGTGTCCACATACGCGGAGTTCAAACAAAAATTTGAAAGCCGGTACTGGAACTCGCATACTCAAAGACTTCTACGCAATGAACTGGAGTATGGCAGATTTGATAGGAGATTGGGTATTACCGCGGAAAATTATATAATCCAGCAGGTCGAACGCGCCAAGCATTTAACCCCAGCATTTTCGGAGATTGACATAGTCACGAAACTTGCCTATCACTTTAATCACAACATAAGAGTAGCTGTGTTTACGCAGGGTATGTGCACGGTCGATGAACTCCTCATTCTAGTGTCCCAAAGCGAGACAGTTTTTGATTTTGGTGGATGGCGTTATAATCCTGATTTTCGCCGAAATAATGAAGGGCAGAATACACGGGAACAATATCACCAGCAACCTGATCAGAGACCGAGTACTAGTTCTACTCCACCCCAGACATCGTCAAAACCCCCAGATAAGACCTTTGAATACAAAGGCAAACAAAATATTGGTAGACCGAACGGGCAATATAAGGGTAACGATGGGGCCCCGATTAGAGCTATGCAAACGGTTGAGATAGCTAGAAGTGATACGATAGAGCAAGACAGCGACACCCCAAGCAATAATGACACTAGTGACAAGAAAAAGAATCATAAGTTTCCAAAAAACTTGGAAACGGGCGCCTCCAGGGTGGAAACGCCATAAACCATGCTAAAATGTATCGAAATAAAATAGGTAAAATTAAGAAAAATGCTAGATTTAAGAAAAGTGATTTTTCTACTGAAATTTGTACGCCAGTTGACAAAGTATTTCAACCAGAAGGTACGGAACCGTGGTTGGCCGTTAACACAATACAACAATGGGCTCCGACAATTGTACGTCCGGTGCAACAGGAAAGTGACGACGACGTTCTCACACAGTCAGCGTGGGAAGACGTGGACGACGAATCCGGTGACGAAAATGACTGATGGTTAACGAAATACTGTAGAACCGTTCGTAAAAATGGTTACGAAATATTACAGTTAAAAGATAATGTAATTGTATTATAATAAGTAAAATTAAAATAAATAACTTGTGTTTTATAATATTATTAATAATAATTTTAGATAGCTTGTGTATTAATAATAATATTTTTCTATCGCGGTGAATAACGGGAGCGTACAATGAAACAAACGCACCGGCAGGAAATAGTTGCGCAGGTAGTGGTAACAACCTCCCCACGTTTGAAAGTAGGTCAAGCAATTAGCCGCGCGGCAAGCGATAATGACACTAAACAAAACGTCAGCAAATTCCTTTCCACGCATGCCACTGTTTACAAACAAACCTTTTAAACGCTGCAGTTAGCTATTACCCGTTATAAAAACATTGATACACAATAAGTTGCAAATATAATATTTTAATACATGTATTTAGAATTAAGTTGTACATAATGGAATAACATTAACACACATGTATGTTTTTCTTTTGAATAAGTAATACAATGTATAGGTAATAAGTATAGTGATTACAGAATACGTGTGTAATGATTAAGAAAAAAAAAAAAAATTATTACATTCATTTTTTTTTTTAAACGGGTAGGGGCATATATAACAGCACCAAATATTGACTATTTGGGGTTATATGTCACCCGCATAATAAAATCATATTTAAATAAATTATAATAGTCAAAACTCCATTTGAATGTAGAGCGTTGAAAATAATGCTTTGTAAAGCGATGCACACGTGGTCATTATGTAATCAGCTCGCTGTACAAACAAGGGCCACACCCAAACTGTTAATTATTAATATCTCGGAAACTAATAAATTAAGGCGAAATCCAAGATAGCCAAAATGTTTGCCGAAATGTTAATAATGACGTGTGCAAATTTTACGCAATATAATTAACAAATGAAAGAGTTAATTAATATAATTGAATAACTTCTGTAAAAATAGAGTTATATTAATGAGATTTTAGTATGTTATAAAGATAATAATTTCTGACAGATTGTATATTTTAGATTTCACACAACTTGGTTTGCAACCAAGATATTGCAAAATTAAATAAGCACAGGAAATCCGGACCGACAAATTAGTTCCGCCGGATAATAATATTAAAAATAGTATTAATTCTCCGTCTGTGGGAATCTAACTTCATTCTCACGGACCAAGGGAATTCAAATTTTATGTAGTAGGGAGAGTGTGTCAGCCAATCAAATCATTTGACCAAACCTTGACCAGCGCGGTGTTTTCGGGCTGAAACATCACTCTTCTGCCAGTACTCACGAAGTAAAGACGTAGTTCTTCGATCCTCTCGTAACCATAGTGGTGAAGATCAATCAGAAGACTCTACGTGGTCATCATACGCAATTACGAACACACTAAATACAGATCAACTGTATAGCTCATAATTGTTGCGTAAAGGCGAGATACTCTTCATTACATCAACCAAGCTTATTGTGTACTACCAGCTAGTCATAAGCACGCAAGAGATCCACCAGACTTCAAGAATACAGCAGAGAGGCCGTCTAAATCATTGGTGAACAGCTGACGAGCAGAGCTACCACTCGAACGAAACACTCACACACACGCTGACGTGCGATGTGCGAATCGACGAGGGACAGAAACCAGTTCCAGCAGAGAGCCGCAGACGTTAAAATATTCACGAACAACAAGGAAGCAGAGTTTTGCCGAATTTTGAACTCAACGACCGAATCCAGCAGCTCTAAGCAGATTATTTTCTCTAGCGAACGGATTGGAATCGACGAGGGACAATCGGGACAACATCCTCTTCAATAACAGGAAAGCAAAATCCACTTATTTATTTTTCAACATCAAATTTTCTATCTTTTCATTTAAAAACATTGTAATTCAAATAATTCAGGTGCCATACAAAAATCAAAGACTCTAGTAATTAAGAATAAATTCATTGTGATAATCTGTATAGCAGTCTTAAGTCATTAGTAAGCTGTAGTTAAGAAAATAGAAGTAGTATAAAAGTGCTATACAAATCTTAACTAACAATCTAATTATTAGTTCATACTGCAGTATAACAGAAGTCAAATCACTAGAAATGAAATAACGTGAACTAGACTGTCACGTCTAATTTATTTTTGAAAATTATTCTAATTAACTTCAGAGTTTATATTTTGTTTCATTAACATTTAAATTCAATTTAATTAAAGAAATTTAATCAAATCAAATCAATTAATTAATTAAAATTTAAATTGCAATTAACTCGCCAAATAACGAGTTTAGTTTCTTTTCAATTATTAACCTATCGAAAAACATTGGTCAACATTGATTCATTGTTTAGACTGTAAGAAATTGATAATATAATAACCATTTTATTCTTGTGTGTTGTTGGAGTAATAAACAACGTTTTATTACCCCATATTACAGTGTTTTATTGTTGTACGATAAAGCCTACCAGTCTCACAAAACTCAACCCCTTTAAAGTAACTTATTTTGTGTGTTGTTGCAATAAATTTGAGATTACTAGCTTGCGAACTTCAAATCCAAAATCCACACGCCCTAGTCGGAAGAATCCGCAAGATCGGACAGCAGGTAGGTACTCATACACAACACGACACAACAACAATGCATATAAGTAGAGTTACAATATATATATATATATATATATTTATTTTGGCACAACCCAGCACTTGTTAATAATATATTATTATCCACTCTTTCTCTCTCTCTCTCTCTCTCTCTCTCACTCTCTGGTACAATTATTATTATGAGCTCATGTCAGTTTATGGTATACCAAGTTAGTTAATGACTTTACTGAATTTTGGTCATTTATAATTTTTTGAATATAAAATTGTTGTAGCTGGTACTTAGCTGCACTTTTGCGTTACAAACATCAACACCTTGAATTCTTTGATTCTGGACTGTCACATCGTCTTCGGGCACACGCTCTATATTGTAGCATCCCCCCTGGATCACACTTTTGCCAGATTTTTTGGCGTCGCTTCGTGAATTACACTCTGCCGATGTTCTAACTCAAAATTGGTTAATGTACCACTGTTACTAATACATTTTTGGTGGTGTAATACCACACTTAGTGAATACGCCGGCCGGCACGGTTCACTGTCTGGACGAAAATGACACTGTTTCACCACTGTGTATTGCAGAGGTGGGGCAAAACTACGTCATTGGTTCTTTGTTCAACGGCCCAGCCTAGTCGAATACAAAGCGCCTTGCATTCTTTCGTCTGACATAATCATGGGTTGGTCTTGTTTACTAGTTATTGTGACAAACTGTTTTTTGTTACATTTGTAATTTTCCACTGAATTCGATATAAATCCTGTTAACTTAATAGTGCGTCGTAAGTCACAACACCTGTGTCGTAAGTGTTATATTTTCAGACTTGTTTTGTTAGTCTTGAATCTGTAACATTCTTTCTAAAGTGTTCTTTCCATCGTTGTTTATAATCTTTTAGTATGTCATTCTAGTTAAAAACTTGTAATTCTTCTCTTATGGCCTCATTCTTTATACGGTCAAGTTTAAACTCCTTTAACACCTTTAAACTCCTCTTAAGAACGCCATTTCTGAGGCCTGTATTGTATTTTCTTGTTTCTTGATTGTTGTCCGTAATTCACACCCATAGGACAGTACAGGGATCACCATAACTTTGTTAAACTTTAATTTTGTAGCTCGATGTACCTTGTTTCTAAAAATACAGTTGATTGTCCCACTATCGTCTGGAACTTATCATAGCCAATATCATTTCCCAGATAGTTAAAATGGCTCACCTGTTCTACAATTCGATCATTAATCATTATTTTTGGTCTTATTGGTTATTTGTCTTGAAATTTCATTACCTTTGGTTTTTGTAGTGGGTATATGCTTTGATGACGTCATCAAAAGCTTCGCAAAAATTATAGCAAGTTAGAAATTTTAGTATTATTTATTAATACTTTCAGTATTATTTCAAATAACCAATTTTGGTATTCTTCCCTGAGATGGTTTCTTCATTGTTAGTGTAGCAATCATATGTGTGAAAAATGTTGCGAAGACAACAAAACTCTCTCACTTACTATATTATAGATCTCCATTGTCGTTAAGTTTTACTCGATTACTTTGCTTTTACTTTTATTTTATTAGAATGTGTTTCCCGTACAGAATATATATTACTTGAAATATACAGCAAGAAATGAATACCCCATTTAATTAAACGAAAATATGGTTCAAAATGAAGAGATTCTAAAAAACTGACAGAAACTCCAGTTCATAAGAAATTAGGATACATTCTAGCAACCTCAGTTTCTAAGTTGGTGTTATTACTTGCCCAACAACTAATTGCTTATCGATGTCTTCACAACAGTGGAGAACCAAACAAAACGCATCATCTGTTTCAAAGAAATTAACAGTTTATATGACAGAGACGATGTTGGTTAGAAATTGTTGAAAGACTTCTGTGATTCATTCAATATACTAATATACCGAGGGTGGGGGTTGGACTCCATGCCCCCCCCGATACAGTGACCCTTGTGTGTGTGTGTGTGTGTGTGTGTGTGTGTGTGAATTTTAATCACTCCAATAAGGTATCAATTTTTATAAGTGTGTTTAAAATTTTGAATTAATTTAAACTTTTTACATATTTTTCACAATACTGTATTTTGTATGGTTTTTTTTTTATATATGATCTAAAATTAACATCTTGTGATAAATCGTTAGAAGTATGTTTCAAACTTTTGTTTGATAACAATATCACTTAATGTTTCAGGCTATTAGTCAAATGGAATAAGCATGTTATTATGTTAGATAAACTAGTAATTGATATTATAAACAGTACAACATATCAATTTGTTAGTCATCTGAATTAATTCAGTTCAATTATTTTGACTATTTTTCTTTCGTGGTGATTGTGTGGAGATGGAGACACAAATCTATATATATATATATATATATATATATATATATATATTGTAACGTCCCGCGGTTTAACCGGAGAGTATCGTTTATTAATTAATTATTGTTTATATTTGCGAATGTTCAATGTCGGTTAAAGTTTATGTTTACCGAAATAAAACAAAAAACTGAAATCGAGGGTGTGTGATTTGGGAGAATTCAATGAAGTAGTTTGACCGTAGTTTGGAGAGAGAGGACCAAGGATATTATCTCCGGAGTATACAATTACCTAATTTAAATATTCGCCGCTCATGAGACCAGCTGATTTTGACGTCTGCATCCCAATTTGAAGTTAAAAAAAAAACACCAATTGTCGGTAATACTAGAATCATAACCGGCAATAGAGCCTACTATGCAAACCAATCATTACTGAAATCAAAGCTTCTAACTCCAAGAGCCAAATTGATGTTATATAAAACACTGATCAGACCTGTTGTTACTTATGCATCCGAGACATGGACTCTCGTAAATAAGGATATAAGTGCACTAAGAATTTTTGAAAGAAGAATTTTGAGACAGATATTTGGACTGGTGAAGGAAGGGAATATGTATAGGATCCGAAATAACGGTGAAATAAATGAGTTGATTGGTGGACAAGACCTGGTGAGACACATAAAATCAGCTAGAATTAGATGGCTGGGACACGTATTCCATATGAATGTTACGAGGATGCCCAAAACTATATTAAGTGGAACGATACTGGGCAAAAGAAGAAGAGGAAGGCCTCGAAGAAGATGGCAGCAGGATGTGGAAGAAGATCTAAGAAAGATGGGCATTAGGAACTGGAGACTGAAGGCAGTGGACAGAGATGAGTGGAGACGGGTCGTAGCGGAGGCTCACCATGGGCTGTAGTGCTGGAGAGTAGTAGTAGTAGTAATTGTCGGTAATACTTTCCCGGCGGTTCGTCCTCTTCTTGGTTTCCTGAAACTCTGTAACAACTACCCTCTACAAGAAATAATACACATTTTATTATTTATAACAAATTATTCAGGGTATTTATTTATTAAATACACTGATTTTTTATCTTCTCCCAATACAAAAATTATAATCGATTCTCCCTGTCAACACCACATTGGTTCGATCTTATTTGGTAAACATATGAATTATAACAAAATATTGTTTATCCTTGATAAAATATTAAAACAATAAAGAATTAATTTATTAATTTCCCCAGGGTTAAGGGTAAGTTCTTTGTGTTATGAGACGGTCAGAAATGAATAATAAAATACTACGCTTTACAAAGAAAAATAGATTATATTTGTTTTTCTGTAGGATGTAGTTCTGGGTTTATCCGCTAGAGTAGAGGTTATGTTATTTACTACCAACACGAAATCATTCAATGAATACTGAAACTGCACAAAGATTCGTTATGAAGGTTTTTTGGTTAACAAAAATTAATAAAGTTTGTTTCACCTCTTTTCTTGAAGTGTTTACTTGTATGGTGCTGTTTCTAGTGCCGAAGTTATAGTTGTTTTGTAATTTAGTTAAATTTTTCTAAGATACAATCTCACCAAAAATCTCGAAGTGCCCTCAAACTAGGCCTGACCTGGTAGTTGGGTTATTTCAAATTTTCATCGAATAAAGAACGTGAATGTTGATACTTGAAGGAGTTCTAACATAAGGTGGACACCACTCGTTAAATTTTATTAAATTTAGCACTATTTCCAGAAGTATTCATTAGGTTTTTTCCAAATTTTTATAGACATTACACTTTTTCCAAACGTACGTTTCCAATCGTTTTAACAATTAAATTATATCTTGTTAGTTGGTTACTGTTAGTAACCAAGAATTTTTATATCATTTTTTATTGGTGCATCTATATACTTTTGAGTATATAGGCTGTTTTTAATTATTATAAATTTATTTCTTATTTATATAAAAATAATCCTTTTTAACTTTTGTTTATTATCCAATTTAATTTATATAAGGTTTTTCCTTCTATTTCCTCTTAACTTTATACATAGGTCTTTAATATTTTTATTTCCTTTAATAGTATTTATTTATTATTTATTATTTGCTTATAGTATCCTTACACTAAACTATTTTCTTCTGCCATTTTACTCATACAGTATTATTTTATTTTATTATTATGTTATATCTAACCCTGGGTTATCTTATATTCAAACACAATTATTATATTAAACATAAAATTATACCTAGGTACAAAATCTTTGTGGCCTACACAATACAAATTATACAAAATTCAAACAAAATACAGAATTGGTCAGTAGTAATATAGTCTACTGCTACAATTAATTGTACCTCCATCTACAGCATAAGTCTGTAAGATGCTCCTTTTAAAACCACTTACTTTATCACTGTGTACACTACAGCTCACTTTGTACCCTTTATATCACTTAATTATAGTTTATAGTGTTTTGTAATACAAAGTAATCTATAGCTATAGGTTCTTTATTTTATCTAATTTTTTTAAATTCCAACAGTTTCCTTCTCCTGTTATTAATACGTCATATCGATCACACAATACAGAATCGATTTGTTATTGAACTCGTGTTTTATGTTACAATTTAATTATAATTTTCAGTTTATCTCTTATCTCAGGGTACATGTAATTCTTTTAACTATTAGTAAGGCCAGGTAATGCAAATTCAGGTTACTAGGTAGTACAATTTAAATTAAAATCTTATTATATAAAGTATTAGCATAAGCAGGTTTTTACCAAGCATTTACAAGATACTCATTCAGGCAGTGTTCCACTAACGGTTTCAGATCGACGGGTGATGAAGAATGGCTAGAATTTATTCACCTCCTGCTTCTCAATAAAAGTTGTTGTTAGTGTCCCGGGATGTAATGGAAAGTTCAGTTCTTGATCTTCGCTGATTTTTTCGTTTCTGGTGGTCACAGGTCTCGATGGAATTAGTGTAGTATTACGTTCTTGTTCTGTCGTTAAAAGTGAGGTTCGGTAGGTAAATTTAATCCTCTTTAATTTTTGTTGTATGGTATTTATTCAATTCGACTTCTCCCAGTCTGGGTTATCTTCATTTATTTATGGTTTCTATCATAACTCATTTGGTGGTAAGTTTAGTTCATTTTTCTTAAGGTTTTTGATTTGAATTTTGTAGATAGGTAGTTTATATTCTCAAAGTGATAGTTTAGGAAGTCGTCCAATCCGTCTTTTCAATCAGTAATTATATATTAATTTGGACTCTATATAAAAATAAAAATCACTTAAAATGAACAACAACAACATATGTAGTGTCGCCACTAATTTGTTTTTTGTATAATGGAACAATTGTTTCGGCATTGTTCACTACTACCCTAACCCTCAGCCTGCATTTGTATACAAAATATGATTTAAATTAAATAGGTACAGTGATCTGGCTCAGTGAAACAGAAAAAAAATATATAGAGTGCAGTGGCGGCTTGTGGTTCTGACAGTTGGGGGTTCAATGTCTGAATGTTTCTACTAAGAAAAGAGCAATTATCCCATTCCAAATAACACACGGGGTGGGTCGCAACATGAAGACATAACTATTGACATCTTTTAGTAGGAGTAATATTAATTGTGTTTATGCTGTTCTGTTTGTAAATTATTCTAAAAATATGTAGTTAAAATAAAAGGATAGTTAAATATTTGTGTTTAATATTTAAAACAGGAAGCAGCTTACTAAGTTCCTTAATTTTGCATTTATCTTTAATATATATATATATATATATATATATTGTAAAATAACCTCACACTACTGGTGTTTACGAAGTCTTCCTGGTCTGAAACTCTTCCTTTAGTTTCACTGTTGAGCTGTCCAAATTGTAACGAAACCTGTTAATAGTGTTAAAGTTGTATAGGTGTAGTGTTACACAAATGTTTTAAAAATGTTGTTCGTGGAAGAAATAAAAATTGTGTTTAAAAAAAATTTTATAATTAAAAAAAATTTTTTCTTTTTATCGATTAATTAATTAAAAACAATTAATTAATTGTGTTTCGTGAAGTTCCGAAACGTGTCTCACTTGTCTAGGAAATTTTATTAATGTTTTTGTATTTTCAATAAACTCCAACCACTTATAAGATTGTCTCCAGGTACAATCGATATTTGTTTACTTTTCGTTTTGGAGGTTATCTTCCTTCTGATGTGGTGAAATTCTTGTAGTATATTGTTTAAATTATATTAATTGTAAATTGTTATGTTTAATAAAGAAAGAACTATTTTGATATGGAAAGTATAAATGATTTATTGGATAATTGGTTATAAGACTCTTGTCGATTATAAAATCGACTCTCAGGGTATCGAAATGTTACAAGTTTTTTATATAAAATGCAGTCAGGTTCTTTTAACAGCTAATCATAGTTAAAGTCAGAGAAATCGGGCTAATATTAAAAAAGTATAACGTTACAATAATTATTCTTAAAACTAAATACATATATTTAATTGAAAAGATTGAAATAAACAAATTTGATTTCGAACCGTGTCGCTGACGGACTAGGAGGCGGTGTTCAGTTGAGTGATGACGAAAATGCAAATGGCTGCCGTCGAGTTCGTCAAATGTCCCTCGTAAATGTGGCGTTCCAATAAAGAGATTTTCTTGCAGAATTAACGTCCTGGTGTCAGCAAATCTTCCTTCTGATGTTGGTGTAGTGTCTTGGGTGAAGTTTCTGTGTTGTATTTTGAATAGTGGTGTATGTATAAGTCAGTTCACTTTCTGTCGTTCAGGGACTATTTTATGGTTATGATTTATACTGTTTTATGGTGTTTAATAATGTTATTTGACTGTAGTTTAGTGCTGTACAATGTTATTTAGTCTCTTGGAAGTGTTTATGTCACTGTGTCGATGTTACAAAATGTTTTTAGTCGCCACTCGCGATTTTCAAATTTGTGTCATACACTGACTCGCCATTACGGTACTATAAATTAGGTTAACTCGATTAAAATACTCTTGTCAAGTGCACCGTACAACGTTAAATAATCAACTCCCTACTTCCTTCACTTTCGACTAAAATCTTAGCCAATGCAATATTATTCCTTACATTGTTCGAATTTTACTTTGCATCCTGTGCATGTATTAAAGTTACATTATATAACTGCTTAAACTTTGGTTATTATTCAAATTTATTAGCTAGTTGTTACTTAATTTTATCCTTCAGTTCATTCGGCTTATTTTGGTATCGAATAATGCCGTTTTATTATGTTTTACTTCCATATTCCTTAAGGAATGGAAGTATGGTGATGGCAAAAAAAATCGTGTTCGAGATTATTGCAGATTCTGATTCTACTACACTCAAAACATGAAAAAAAGTCGTTTTCCGAAAAGTGTCTGTGTGTCTGTCTGTGTGTGTGTCTGTAGATTTTTTTTCTATGGCAAACGATAACTGCCGCAAATTCAAACAGAATCAAATAATTTTTTGCATACAGCCCTGATTTGTAGAGTACTCACGACCTATTGTTTTTGGTGAAGATCGGTTGAGGGAAAGGGGTAGTTTACCTGCAACGGTTTTTTTTTATCAAGGGAAATTTTTTTTTTTGGCAAACGATAACAGCCGCAAATTCAAACAGAATCAAATAATGTTTCGCATACAGTCCTGAATTGTAGAGTTCTCAAGACCTATTGTTTTTGGTGAAGATCGGTTAAGGGAAAGGGGTAGTTTACCTGTAACATTTGTAATAAATTAATAAATAAGTTGTAAATTGTAATGTGTTTATGATAAGAGATCGTGAGGTGTGTTAGACTCCGATGTTATCAAGCCCCACTCTTTGGGCTAGCCAATTTGTAATAAAATAAATAATTGATATGTGATACTGTAAGTTGTAATGTTTAATTGGTGTGATTGGTGTGGCTCTCGACGTCTTACTGGCCTGAAACACTTCCTTAAGTTTCCCAGCTGGTCGAGTCCCAATGGTAGCAAGACCGGTCGAGTAGCGTAAAGTTGATGAAGGAATATATATGTTCAGCTTCACCGAAAGTTTCAAAACAACAATTATTGTTTTGAAGGAAATTTAAAAAAAAATTATGTTTACAAAAAAAAAATAATTAAAAATTTTTTTTTTAATTTTATTAATTAATGAATTATGATCAATTAATTAATATAGGGCTGTGAAGTTTTAAAAAGTGTAATGCTCTTCTGAAAATTTTTATTAAAGTTTTAGTATATTTTAAATAATCTATCACCACTCATAAGACTGTCTGTAAACCAATCGATACTTGTTTACCTTTTTATTTTTTAGGTTATCTTCACTTACGGGTGGTAAAGTCCTTGTAGATTATCAATTAGAATTATATTATTGGTAATTAGTATTATTGAAGAAATAAAGAACTATTAAGTATTGAAAAGTATTAATGTTTTTTATTAAGTAATAGCAATATTGACTCTTATCGATTAGTATCGATTCTCAGGATATCGAAAAAAGTTACAAGTATATGATATAAAAATTATATAGGGTTCTTTAAACAGCCAGTTATTACCAAAGTCAGAGAAATCGGGCTAATATTTAAAAAGTATAACGTTACAATCAAATTAATAGTTATTAATAAACACAGACATTGAATAATAATTTGTAAATATAATAATTGTTTTCACCAAACAGCTGAGTTGTACTAAGAAGAAGGCACTGGAATCGTCAAAGCAAATGGCCGCCGTCAAGTTGATCAAAATGTTGCTCGTTCCTGCAGTGTTCCAAATAATGTATTTTCTGGCAAAATTCCTGTTCTTGTCTCTGCAAATCTCTTGTTAAATGTTGTGTAGTGACTGGTGTAGTGATTCTGGGTTGTATTTAGTATGTCTGTGTAATTATAAGTCAAAACACTTTTCCCAATTCCGACACTAATTTGGTTAATGTGTTATACAGTTTTCTGGTGTTTTGTGGTGTTTTTCAGAGTAGAAATGTATTGTTTAGTGTTAATTAGTGTTTCTTGATCGTTTTTGTCACAATGTATAGGTTCTGGAAAGATTTTATAATTCACTCCCGACTTTACAGTAACGTACTGTTCGCCACTAAACTTCACCTTTGTAAGATAGGTTAGATCGTCACAAAACTCTCGTTTATGTTATCCGTTCAAATACCAATAATCAACTAACTGTTTCCTTTAGTTTCAATTAAACTCTTAGCCTATATAATATTATCCTTAACATTGTTCAAAAATATTTTCACATCCTGTGTATACTTTACTATTTCACTATATGAATGCCTAAACTTTGGTTATTTGTCAATTTTATTCACTAGATGTGATTTAAATTAATCTTTCATTTCATTCAGCTTATTTTCAGATTAAATAATGCCATTTTATAGTGTTTTCTGTCCAAAAAAATAGTAATTTCATTTTCAGTTTGGTATACTCAGAAGAGTCAAAACATCAAAATTTACTTCCTGTCATTATATAAATTCAGCCATTTTATCAGTTATATTTAATATTAATAATCCTATATTGTATTAAAAGGTTCATATTCCCTTATTTTCTGGTAATTAATTGAATTAGTTGTATTCGGAAACATTATTCTGAAATATACGACTCCCATGTCCAAATTTCTGAGTTTAGTCATTCTCATTTTTATTTATAATTCTGAATATAATTTATTAAAATCTCTCTAAATGGTATGTGCAATTATATGGCATGATCTCAAGTTTATTTTGTCTAAACCCCTTTTGTTTATTTGCTTTTAAATGAGTAATTTCTCTGTTTTGATGAAGTTTGGTTTCCATTCTTTTGGCCTATAATTTTTTAACAATTTTTCTTACAAAATAATTTACAAACAATATATGATGTGTGATACCCTCTCTGACTTTTACATATAGTATTATAAATTAAACATGTTTTCAAATTACACAAAAACAATTAGTATTGGTTACAATACAAATAATAGTTAAACAGAATAAAGAATATTTTTTTTAAATAAATGGTTGTCTTCAAATCAGACATTTTGCAACAAAATTCCCATTTCCAACATGGAAATATGGTTTACAACAAAGGTTTTGTACTAACTAACATCTTAATTACTCTCTACTATTTACAAGTGGTAACTATTTTTATAGTTCTGATGTTAGTTGTTTCAGACCCAAACAAATGGCCTTATATCTAAAACATTTTTAAACATTCTTCTACTATATACATAAAAACCTTATATTTATATTCTTATTTCTAACTATTATTATAAGTAGGATTCTACAGTTTTTATACCGTCTTTTATACATTGTCTTTGGGGAATTGCACCCTGTCATTAACAAATAAATAGTATGAACCGTTCAAAAAGCATAATGAAATCTGTTTTTCTTTTTTCATGTAAAACAAAATGTTATTTTAAACAGATTCATGACTTATGAACAATATATTGTCACAGTACACATTTTAAGTCATTGAAAAATGCATATTTCATTGCATCCAATGTTTGTGATTGCCAAGAATGAAACACAAGGTTCATTTTTTATAATACCCAAAACTATCACTGGTTCACTTGCACTTTTATATCATGTTAATGCTAAATGGTCGTATAGTCTTATTAACATAATAAATTGGTTAGCGTTTTTTCAATGGAGATTTGTTCCATGGGTACTATATTATTGTTTCATCTTAGTTCACAGGTAACTTTTACTTTATACACTTCTCTCTCTTAAATTTATATACATGTGATTTTTATTTCGTTATACTTTTATTTTTAAATATTTATTTTGGGGATATAGGGATTTGGGTGTCTTTTATAAGAGCATGACATCTTCTTCAGGATGCTGCCCTCTTCTTCTTTCTTCAGTCTTCTTTTCTCCTGCCTTCTGGGACTGGTATCTTCTCCATCTTCTTCTTGTTGCCATTAGGTTTCTTGGGATCTTCTCCATCTTCTTCTTTATTTCAGAAATACACAACCTGTATTGGTTGATCTTGGCTTATTTTAGGGTTTCTCTTCTATTTATTCTCCCTCGTTGTGGGTTTGGTCATATTGTGTACTGCTTTGTTATTTACTATTTTACCTTCCTGGGTTATACCTTGAAAACCTTTGGTTATGAGACTGGTCTTGGATGACTCATCACTAGTAACTCCTTTTATTTTAACTTGTATTTTCTTTATAATAATGATTTCTTTCCACAGTTGCTATGAATTAATCTTTTTATATTAAACTTAGTGCTTTCTTCCAAATTTAAATATTATAACTTCATTATTCTAATGATCAATTGCCATTCAATATTATGCATACATCTGTCACGCTACAGATTGCTCTCCTCCAGAAGTAATTATTTCAGACATGTTTATGGATGAAATAATTTCTTATGATAATTTCATCATTTCTTATAATTCATTTTCTTCTCCATTTTTATATCGACTTTTTTATATTAGAGTTTTATTAATTTTATATATATGGTTACTTGTCTTACTACTGATCCTTTTCGGATAGTTAGTGTCTTCTGAGATATATTATTATTGTAATACATTTTCTTCCTTTATCAACTTCGTGTTGCATCCTTGGGATATTAATTCCCTAACATTCCCTATCACGTGGGCTGGGGCAGATCAGAGGGGCACTGTACGCTACTTCTCTGCTGGCCATACACCACTTCTATAAATTGAGTACAGAGGCATATCCATCCCTGCTCAAAAAACATAATGCTGCTGGAATTATCTTCAGTCAGTCATCGAATAAATAAATAAAAAGTAGTCTCATTTTCGACTAATAAAAATATCTTCGGATTCTCCACTTCGTAGTCTCTCAGATTATCTCACATTTTCTATCTTAATAAATCTTCATAATCATTATTATACTCATTACATATATATTTTTTCAAAACTCTTAACTTGTCTGATATATTTATTTTAATTATGGTTGAAAACCTTTCTTTTAATAATTCTGGTTACTGTTTACAGTGTAACTCTCTTTCTTCTCCATCTGAATTCTCTTTATACTTTCTTCTGGTTATTCATAGTATTAGCACGGTCTTTATAAATAGTCTTTCGTATTCATTGTTTGAATGGTCTTAATATATTATATTTAATTTTTTGACATTGTATCTTTACATTAGATATACAGGTTGTTATATTGATCATTTTATTTAAACATTTTGGTTCTTTCCTTTCTCTTAGAAAGTTATTAATCTGCCTTCGCATTCATTAACATTAATTCATTTATATTATATTTCATGTGGTATTTCTTCTCTTTGCATTTCATATAGGTCTTATTATTATCATTTGTTCAAAATCATCTTCTCCATCTGTTTGGTATGAGTTGTTCTTCTTCGCTCTTAATTAACTGTTTTCATTATCGTTTCATAGGTAATTAGTCTCGTTGCTTCCAAATTTTTTCCTTCTCTGGCATATTACACTCTTTTTTGTTATTCTTCTCTACTCCTTCAAATGCTATTGTGAATATCTAGCATTTATTCTGGATTAACGTTAATTCTCTTTTCTGAATTAACCACTTTATTTTCTTCTCAATTCAATCATAATTGACACATAATTATTTTTTGGAACTTGGTTAGTTTTAATGTAAAATTCAAACTATTCTTTTTATTTAATTGAAAAATATTTCTCATAAATCCTTGTAATATGTTGATCTTATCTTGTTTCAAAGTACTGACGTTCTATCAACATTCAAATTCTGTTTAATTCATTTATTCCCAGAATTGTTTCATTCAGAATTGTTTATAGTACTGTAATTTTACTATTATTTCTGAATGTTTTGGTATTTCTCCAAATTCAAATTCTTCTTAATTATTTACCATAAAGTTTTCTCACAAACTTAGTTGTAGTAAGTTGGTCTTACTTTATTTTTAAATTTTTTGTATCCTAAATTCAAAATTCCTTTCTTCTTAATTCTTTCATAAAGTTTGTTCAAAATTATCAGTTTGTAGTAAGAAGTACTTACTCAATTTTAAATTTTTTATAATTAATAAGTACAAAATTCTCTCTCTTTCTCTTTCTTCCATAAAGGTTTTTCTTCAAATTATTAGGTTGTAAGTTGTTCTTACATATTTTAGAATTTTTTCAAATTAAATTAAAAAAATTCTTCTTCTTATAATTCTCCAGAATGTTCTTTTCAAAATATTAGGTTGTAAGATGTACTTACGTTATTTCCGAATTTTTAAAATAAAAATTCTAAATTCCTTCTTTTTATAATTCTCCAAAATGTTCTTTTCAAAATATTAGGTTGTAAGATGTACTTACATTATTTCCGAATTTTTAAAATAAAAATTCTAAATTCCTTCTTTTTATAATTCTCCAAAATGTTCTTCTCAAAATATTAGGTTGTAAGATGTACTTACATTATTTTCGAATTTTTATAATAAAAATTCTAAATTCCTTCTTCTTATAATTCTCCAAAATGTTCTTCTCAAAATATTAGGTTGTAAGATGTACTTACATTATTTTCGAATTTTTATAAAATAAAAATTCTAAATTCCTTCTTTTTATAATTCTCCAAAATGTTCTTCTCAAAATATTAGGTTGTAAGATGTACTTACATTATTTTCGAATTTTTATAATAAAAATTCTAAATTCCTTCTTCTTATAATTCTCCAAAATGTTCTTCTCAAAATATTAGGTTGTAAGATGTACTTACATTATTTTAAAATTTTTTTAAAAAATAAATTCAAAATTCTAAAACTCACAACTCATTCTTCATAATATTTCTTCATAGAAGCTTGATTGTACACTCCTTTGATTTTTCCTGAAACGATTTCCTTCAACTCATATGTATTGTTATGCTTATCATTTACCACAACATATGGGCCAGTATATAGTAATAGTAGTTTTTTGGTTATGCCTTCTAAGGTGTTAGGCAGCTCTCTATTTTTTAGGAGGACTTTCTCACCCTCTTTATATGTTACAATTCGCCCTATTGCCTTCTGGTATTTGGCTTGCCGTTTTTCCTGATCTTTGGCTACCTTATTGTAAAACTTCAACTGGTTGAATTTCCTATTGTTGTTCGTTGGAAATTCAATGATTTGTTCAATGTCTCGGGGAGTTGGCTTCTCATACATGGCTGAGTACGGTGGAATTCCTATAGCTGGATGGTGGGCATAATTCAGGAATGTTTCTGTCGCTGCTATGTACTCTTGCCACTTTTTCTGTTGGTTGTGACAGTACGTGCGCAATATCCTACCCACTTCTCTTAGTACTCTCTCAGCCGGATTGCTACTTGGGTGGTAGACTGATGTCTTATACGTTTTGACCCCAAGTGCTAATAACGTGTCTCGCCATCTCCTCCCCTTAAACTGTGTACCATGGTCGGTAATAATAGAAGATGGTCTACCGATCTCTGGGATATACAAATCAATAATCACCGCCAAAACCTTTGCTGTTGTTGCCCGATTAACCGGATATAGCTTTATATACTTGGTGTAGTGATCCATTATAATTACCAAGTATTTATATCTGTGTCGACCACCAGTACGGGGAAATGGCCCGCAGATATCCAAAAACACTTTTTCCAGTTTTGCGTTGGAAGTTATCGGTATCATGATACCCTCTGTCTTTTCATTGTTTACTTTTGCACATTGGCAGATCTTACAGGACTTGATGTATGTTCTCACCTTGCGGTTGATATTCTTGATCTTACAATTTTCCTCTAGAGCTTGTATCACTTTTAACGCTCCCATGTGACCATACCTGACATGGTAATCGATGATGACCTCCTTTTTGATTTGGTGTGGGATTATCACCTTCCATGTTTCATCGTCCAAGGCGGTTTTTATGAATAGAATTCCCTTGTTAAGGTGGTAATATTTTGAAATGGTTTCATCATTGGCTTTCAAACGACTCACAATGTTTTTCAGCTTAGGATCAGACTGCTGATGGATTCGGATATTTATTAACAAAGCTTGTAAATCGGCTCTGGTCGTGAATATGTTATAAATTTTTACTAAGCTCTCCTTCTCTCCCTCGAAAGTTTGATCTTCCAGATTTATACGTGACAACACATCCGCTACCACGTTCTTCTTCCCTGGAATGTATTCCCATTTCAGGTCATATTCTTGTAGGGTGAGTACCCACCTAGCCAATCGGCCGTGACTCAATTTGCACCTACTAAGGAACGAGATGGATTTATGATCAGTTCGTACCGTGACTTGATATCCGAGAATGTACGTCCGGAACTTGCTGCATGCGAACACCACGCTCAACAATTCCTTTTCTGTCACACTGTAGTTCTTTTCGCACTGGTTCAGTGTGCGACTAGCGAAGCTTATTACCAGATGTTGTCCCTCCTCATCTTCCTGGTATAATGTCGTTCCTAAGCTTAGATCGCTAGCGTCACAGTTTAGAAAGAACGGTTTCTTAAAATCTGGGTGACGAAGTATGACACTCTCCAGAAACTTCTCTTTTATTAATCGGAAAGTAATATCTTGATCTTCACCCCAAGTCCATTTGTTTTTAGCAGATAACTGTGGTTGAAACTTGGCGGTCAACTCGGAATATCGGCTCTGAAACTTCCTGTAATAGTTACAGAGTCCGAGGAAAGATTGCAATTGTTTCCTGTTTCTTGGTTGCGGGAACCTCTGAATTGCCTCCACTTTCTCTGCTGATGGTGTAATACCTCTGTCGTCTAGGTTGAAGCCTAAGAATTGTACCTCGCGCGCGATGAACTTGGATTTCTCCAACTTCTGTGTTATGTTGTTCTGCGCTAGTTTGTTTAGTACAAATTCCACTCTGTAACAGTGCTCCTCCCAGGTTCCGGATGTAATTAGTAAATCGTCAACATAGACGGTGGTAAATTGGAGCGCTTCTGGTCCCAAAATCTGGTCCATGCATGCCACAAATATGGCGACAGAATTGACAAGTCCGAAGGGCAGTCTCTTGAACTGGTAATTGCGCCCTTCGAAAATGAACGCTACATACTGGCGGCTTTGTGGGTGCAGCTCTACCTGCCAATAACCACAGACCGTATCCCAGGTGCTAATAAATCTAGTACCATGAAAACGCTTCAAGATTTCTTCTATTTCACCGGGAGATGTTCTGTCATTCACAATTGTCTTGTTCAACTCACGCGCATCTAAACAGAGCCGGACTTGTCCGTCTTTCTTCGGAACAGCAATAATTGGACTAGTGTAAGGTGATTGACTAATCTCAATTATGTCGTTTTCTATCATCTTGTTTATCTCTGTTCTCACGGCTTCTTTGAGCGACTGCGCTATTGGATACGACCTCCGGTTAAACTCTACGTTTTCTTTAAAACGAAGTTGGCACTGGTAGTTTTTTACCTTCCCTGGTTCATCAGAAAACACCGCCTTGTATTTCTCATATATAGCGATTAGACGATCAGCCAGATGTGTTGGTATTTTCTTGTTATCGCTTCCGCACTGGAAATTCCGTATTTCTTGGATCTTAACTGACCATAAATCCTCTCCTCCATGATTGTATATTATGGGTTTATAAAGAGGGCTGTTTCTAATAACATTTATTTTACGAAGTTGTTGTGATGTATAGGGCTGGGAAGTATAATTGTGCTTCCTACCAGATCTGCAGTCCATGTTACTCCGTCTGGGAAAAGTGATACTTTATTTAAATTGAGATCGATTACCGCCGAATATCTACGAAGTATATCGCAACCGACTAAGATGTCAAATGGTAATCCGGTGGCGATTAAAAATTCCATGTCTAAAGCTATATCACGGCTAACGACACTTAAAGAAACTTGCTTCCTAATGGTTTTATTCTGGCGGCCAGTTGCACCTACCAACACAATGTTGTTGACTGGTAACATTGGCAAAGTTTTACCACATGTACTCTGTATTCTCTCCAACTCATTGGAGTTTATTATTGAAATATTAGCTCCTGTGTCTATCATTATTTTAGCGGGAACTCCTTCCACCTCCGCTGTTATATAAATTATCTCATTATTACTGTTGCTGAGACTCTTCTCGTTCTCTTCCAAAAGTTCAGTTCGTATGTCTTTCAGATAATGGTTACATATAATAGTGATGTTTTTATGCTGGTTTTCTTGTCGCAAATCATCCTTTTCTAACCCAGGAAGTATAAGCAGTAACGGGTCATCGTTGTTGATTACTGCCTCCTCTCGTTTAAAGTATTTTGGTCAGTGTTTATGTTATTATTGACCGAGGCATCGTTCGGGAAACTCTGGTTTGTCTCCTGACGTTCTGTACCCTGGTTGATGTTTAACGCCCTGTTCGGTTGTCTGCCAAGATCTTCCAGGCTGGTACTTCGTCTTCCCTCTTCGTATCTTGGGCCGTCTCGTTCCGCACTCCGCCATCTTCGGGTCAGCGCCGTGGAAGCTGCTCCTCCTCGGTTGATAATATCTCCTGGGTCCGCGATCTTCTGCTCTTATAAAATTTACCCTAGGGCGCGACACTCGGTTATTACTATTGCTATTATTATTATTACTAATATTATTATTATAGTAATTTCGGTTAGGTGGGTAAGGTCTGTCACCATTATTGTTGGGATATGGATTTCTCTGACTGTATGGAACATTATTATTTTGTTGATAAAAGTGGTTTCTATTATTTGGGTAGGGGTTGTTATTCCTCACGCCGTTAAAATTTCCGTTAAACTGGTTATTACGCGGCTGGTTGTTAGGGCCGTCGTAATTACTGGGCTGGTTCCGGTTATTTGTATGGTTATTGCCGTTATTGGGGTAGGTAGTCGGCCTTGCTTCTGGTCTCTCATTTCTCTTTCTGCTCTGCCGATAATACTCTTCGTTCTCGTATCCCTCCAATAACTCGGTCATTCCCTGGATCGTCTTGATCTGACTACCTCTCCGGGCCCTGATAATGTCCTCATCATAGTGATAAGATATCTTATTCACTAAACATTCTTCTGGGATTGCTGGCTCAAGGTGTTTTGCCATACACACCTTCCCCAAGAAATATGCCGTCATACTGCTACCTAATTGTGACCTGTATCTTCCATTACAAATATTGTCACGTATCAAGTTCTGGGTGGTCTCAGACCAGTATTTTGTCTTAAACATTTTCCGGAACTGTTGGTAGTCGGAAATTTCACTCCGGTTGGCCATCCACCAATTATCTGTTATGTCTCGGAAGGACTCGTCGAATATCTCCCTGCTATGGCTCCATTGGGTAATTTTATGCTTGGTCAAATATTCTTCTACCCTGGCCAGGAACTCCATCGGCTTGCGTTTGTATTGCCGGAAGTTGAGCCACTCTCGGCTTTCGTTGATGGGCAATCCGGTGAAATGAGTCGGTCTGTTTCTAATCGCTTCCATCTCCTCTCGGCTTTGTCGCACCTGACCGGTGATATTGGCCATGGTCTCTTGTATATCATTACATCGTTCTGTGACCTGGTTGCGTACTTTTCCGAATTCTTCCTGATTTTCCTTCCTCTGTTCTTCTACCTTCCTACGACTATGTTCTTCGATATTTGTGAACTTGATGTTCACCACTTCTTTAAACTCATTCACTTCCTTTTCGGTCTGGTTGCACTTTCCATCAATCTCTCGAATCTGTCGATTGACCATTATATTTTCTTCTTCCATCTTCTTATCCATCGCTTTTTTGTTAACCTTAATTTCCTTATTCATTTCTTCTCGCAACAATTCCATTCTTTCGTCCAGTTTGTCCAAATTCTCCTGATTTACCTCCCTTAACTCTTCTCTTAGAATTTGATTGTCCTCTCTCAATTCTTCCAATTTCTCCCCCATCTTCTCTTCCAACTTCTTGTTATCTTCTTTCAACTCTTCCTTCAATTGTCGGTTGTTCTTCTCTATCTTCTTCCTGGTTTCATCGATTTTCTGATTAGTATTCTCAATTTTATTAATCAATTCTTCTTTAGTCGCTTTGAATTCTTCTTTGAACGAGTGGTTGTCTTCCTTCAAATTTTCCATGTTCTTGTTCATCCCAGTTAACTCTTCTTTTGTGGATTGATTATTCTTCTTCAATTCTTCTAACTTTTCTCCCATCCTCTCTTCCATCTTCTTACTGTTTTCTTCCATCTTCTTCGTTAGGGACTGGTTGTCTTCCTTCAATTCTTCCATCTTCTTGCTGTTTTCTTCCATCTTCTCTTCCATCTTCTTGCTGTTTTCTTCCATCCTCTTGTTTGTTGTTTCAATTTTATTTCCCAAATCTTCCTTTAATTCCTTACTCAAGTCTTCCTTCGTAGATTTGATGTTTTTATTGATTTCTTTATTCATTTCCATCATCATTCTCATTACCGCTTGCATACTTCCATCCTCCGTTCGTGTCGGTTTTTCCAATGGTTCCTTCTGGACATTGATTTCCCCCGTCTGTGTGGGTGTCTCCGGTTGTTCCTCTTGTTGTTCAGTTTGTTTGGACAACACTGGTGGCAATGAACTTTCCACCTCTACTGGTGTCGCCTCCTTGTTGTCCATGTCAACTTCTATTTCTTTCTCGGCCTCCGCCGCCCGTTTCTTAGATGTCGCCCGTCGTTGCATTTTCCCTTGAAATTCTCTGGCTTTGTAGCTGTTGCCTAGCTCCAACTAGTGATTGGGCAGAATTTATTGGCCTTCCAATCGACTAATTAAAGCCCCTAAAGTTGTGCGCCAATTTGTAATAAATTAATAAATAAGTTGTAAATTGTAATGTGTTTATGATAAGAGATCGTGAGGTGTGTTAGACTCCGATGTTATCAAGCCCCACTCTTTGGGCTAGCCAATTTGTAATAAAATAAATAATTGATATGTGATACTGTAAGTTGTAATGTTTAATTGGTGTGATTGGTGTGGCTCTCGACGTCTTACTGGCCTGAAACACTTCCTTAAGTTTCCCAGCTGGTCGAGTCCCAATGGTAGCAAGACCGGTCGAGTAGCGTAAAGTTGATGAAGGAATATATATGTTCAGCTTCACCGAAAGTTTCAAAACAACAATTATTGTTTTGAAGGAAATTTAAAAAAAAATTATGTTTACAAAAAAAAAATAATTAAAAATTTTTTTTTTAATTTTATTAATTAATTAATTATGATCAATTAATTAATATAGGGCTGTGAAGTTTTAAAAAGTGTAATGCTCTTCTGAAAATTTTTATTAAAGTTTTAGTATATTTTAAATAATCTATCACCACTCATAAGACTGTCTGTAAACCAATCGATACTTGTTTACCTTTTTATTTTTTAGGTTATCTTCACTTACGGGTGGTAAAGTCCTTGTAGATTATCAATTAGAATTATATTATTGGTAATTAGTATTATTGAAGAAATAAAGAACTATTAAGTATTGAAAAGTATTAATGTTTTTTATTAAGTAATAGCAATATTGACTCTTATCGATTAGTATCGATTCTCAGGATATCGAAAAAAGTTACAAGTATATGATATAAAAATTATATAGGGTTCTTTAAACAGCCAGTTATTACCAAAGTCAGAGAAATCGGGCTAATATTTAAAAAGTATAACGTTACAATCAAATTAATAGTTATTAATAAACACAGACATTGAATAATAATTTGTAAATATAATAATTGTTTTCACCAAACAGCTGAGTTGTACTAAGAAGAAGGCACTGGAATCGTCAAAGCAAATGGCCGCCGTCAAGTTGATCAAAATGTTGCTCGTTCCTGCAGTGTTCCAAATAATGTATTTTCTGGCAAAATTCCTGTTCTTGTCTCTGCAAATCTCTTGTTAAATGTTGTGTAGTGACTGGTGTAGTGATTCTGGGTTGTATTTAGTATGTCTGTGTAATTATAAGTCAAAACACTTTTCCCAATTCCGACACTAATTTGGTTAATGTGTTATACAGTTTTCTGGTGTTTTGTGGTGTTTTTCAGAGTAGAAATGTATTGTTTAGTGTTAATTAGTGTTTCTTGATCGTTTTTGTCACAATGTATAGGTTCTGGAAAGATTTTATAATTCACTCCCGACTTTACAGTAACGTACTGTTCGCCACTAAACTTCACCTTTGTAAGATAGGTTAGATCGTCACAAAACTCTCGTTTATGTTATCCGTTCAAATACCAATAATCAACTAACTGTTTCCTTTAGTTTCAATTAAACTCTTAGCCTATATAATATTATCCTTAACATTGTTCAAAAATATTTTCACATCCTGTGTATACTTTACTATTTCACTATATGAATGCCTAAACTTTGGTTATTTGTCAATTTTATTCACTAGATGTGATTTAAATTAATCTTTCATTTCATTCAGCTTATTTTCAGATTAAATAATGCCATTTTATAGTGTTTTCTGTCCAAAAAAATGGTAATTTCATTTTCAGTTTGGTATACTCAGAAGAGTCAAAACATCAAAATTTACTTCCTGTCATTATATAAATTCAGCCATTTTATCAGTTATATTTAATATTAATAATCCTATATTGTATTAAAAGGTTCATATTCCCTTATTTTCTGGTAATTAATTGAATTAGTTGTATTCGGAAACATTATTCTGAAATATACGACTCCCATGTCCAAATTTCTGAGTTTAGTCATTCTCATTTTTATTTATAATTCTGAATATAATTTATTAAAATCTCTCTAAATGGTATGTGCAATTATATGGCATGATCTCAAGTTTATTTTGTCTAAACCCCTTTTGTTTATTTGCTTTTAAATGAGTAATTTCTCTGTTTTGATGAAGTTTGGTTTCCATTCTTTTGGCCTATAATTTTTTAACAATTTTTCTTACAAAATAATTTACAAACAATATATGATGTGTGATACCCTCTCTGACTTTTACATATAGTATTATAAATTAAACATGTTTTCAAATTACACAAAAACAATTAGTATTGGTTACAATACAAATAATAGTTAAACAGAATAAAGAATATTTTTTTTAAATAAATGGTTGTCTTCAAATCAGACATTTTGCAACAAAATTCCCATTTCCAACATGGAAATATGGTTTACAACAAAGGTTTTGTACTAACTAACATCTTAATTACTCTCTACTATTTACAAGTGGTAACTATTTTTATAGTTCTGATGTTAGTTGTTTCAGACCCAAACAAATGGCCTTATATCTAAAACATTTTTAAACATTCTTCTACTATATACATAAAAACCTTATATTTATATTCTTATTTCTAACTATTATTATAAGTAGGATTCTACAGTTTTTATACCGTCTTTTATACATTGTCTTTGGGGAATTGCACCCTGTCATTAACAAATAAATAGTATGAACCGTTCAAAAAGCATAATGAAATCTGTTTTTCTTTTTTCATGTAAAACAAAATGTTATTTTAAACAGATTCATGACTTATGAACAATATATTGTCACAGTACACATTTTAAGTCATTGAAAAATGCATATTTCATTGCATCCAATGTTTGTGATTGCCAAGAATGAAACACAAGGTTCATTTTTTATAATACCCAAAACTGTCACTGGTTCACTTGCACTTTTATATCATGTTAATGCTAAATGGTCGTATAGTCTTATTAACATAATAAATTGGTTAGCGTTTTTTCAATGGAGATTTGTTCCATGGGTACTATATTATTGTTTCATCTTAGTTCACAGGTAACTTTTACTTTATACACTTCTCTCTCTTAAATTTATATACATGTGATTTTTATTTCGTTATACTTTTATTTTTAAATATTTATTTTGGGGATATAGGGATTTGGGTGTCTTTTATAAGAGCATGACATCTTCTTCAGGATGCTGCCCTCTTCTTCTTTCTTCAGTCTTCTTTTCTCCTGCCTTCTGGGACTGGTATCTTCTCCATCTTCTTCTTGTTGCCATTAGGTTTCTTGGGATCTTCTCCATCTTCTTCTTTATTTCAGAAATACACAACCTGTATTGGTTGATCTTGGCTTATTTTAGGGTTTCTCTTCTATTTATTCTCCCTCGTTGTGGGTTTGGTCATATTGTGTACTGCTTTGTTATTTACTATTTTACCTTCCTGGGTTATACCTTGAAAACCTTTGGTTATGAGACTGGTCTTGGATGACTCATCACTAGTAACTCCTTTTATTTTAACTTGTATTTTCTTTATAATAATGATTTCTTTCCACAGTTGCTATGAATTAATCTTTTTATATTAAACTTAGTGCTTTCTTCCAAATTTAAATATTATAACTTCATTATTCTAATGATCAATTGCCATTCAATATTATGCATACATCTGTCACGCTACACGTTTTATGTTTTAACAAGGGTATTTCCTATGGCAAACGATAACAGCCGCAAATTCAAACAGAATCAAAAGATTATTTGCATACAGCCCTAAATTGTAGAGTTCTCAAGACCTATTGTTTTTTTATCTAAAATTGGTAATTTTACCTTCATTTTGTATCTGGTAATTGTTCAAAATTAGCTTCCTGTCATTATGCAAATTCTGCCATTTTTAAGTTATATTTATGATTATTAATCTCATTTTGTAACAAAAGGTTTATATTCCCTTAGTTTCTTGCAATTATTTGAATTGATTAAGTTTTAAAATATTATGTTGGAATATATGACTCCCCTCTCCAAATTTTTGAGTTCTGTCATTTCCATTTTTATTTATAATCCTGGCTATAATTTTACAAAATCTTTCTAAGTTATATTTCTAATTATATGGCTTCATTTCTGGTTTATGTTATCTAATTCCCTTTAGTTTAAATGTATTTAAGTGCTTAATTTCTCATTTCTGATGCGGTTTAATTTTCATCATTTTGCCTAGATTCTTAACAAGTTTTTTCATACAAATTTTTATATAAACAATACATACTGTGTTATACCCTCTCTGACTTTTTAACATGGTACTATAAATTAAACATTTTTTCAATTAAACATAACAACAATTAGTATCGATTGCAGTACTATAAACAAATAAGAAATATTTTCAAATAATGGTTGTCTTCAACTATTTAGACATTTTTTACAATCAAAACTTAATATTATAACAGAAATATTATTTACAAGGAATGTTTTTTCCCAATTAACATCTTATTTAATTATTACTATCAGTATCAGTAATAAATATATTTACAATTAGGATGTTAGTGGTTCCACACTTATTAAAAGGATCTTATTACTACTACATTTTTACTTCCATATTCCTTAAGGAAATGGAAGTATGGTGATG
The DNA here is from genome assembly GCA_034769895.1 of Magicicada septendecula. Lineage (NCBI taxonomy): Eukaryota > Metazoa > Arthropoda > Insecta > Hemiptera > Cicadidae > Magicicada > Magicicada septendecula. The sequence continues at coordinate 295,264,808 of CM068373.1, read as the reverse complement.
GCAAAAAAAATCGTGTTCGAGATTATTGCAGATTCTGATTGTACTACACTCAAAACATGAAAAAAAGTCGTTTTCCGAAAAGTGTCTGTGTGTGTGTCTGTCTGTCTGTGTGTAGATTTTTTTTCTATGGCAAACGATAACTGCCGCAAATTCAAACAGAATCAAATAATTTTTTGCATACAGCCCTGATTTGTAGAGTACTCAAGACCTATTGTTTTTGGTGAAGATCGGTTGAGGGGAAGGGGTAGTTTACCTGCAACGTTTTTTATCAAGCGTATTTTCTATGGCAAACGATAACTGCCGCAAATTCAAACAAAATCAAATAATTTTTTGCATACGTCCCTGAATTGTAGAGATCTCAAGGCTTTTTGATTTTGGTGAAGATCGGTTAAGGGGAAGGGGTAGTTTACCTGCAACCTTTTATGTTTTAACAAGAGTAAAGTACTTGAAAATTCATTTAAACTTTTTCAAACAATGGTAATTGTTAAAAATAAAATAATTTTGTTGCCAGGCAATAAAATTATAATTTTTTCATTTTAATGTAAATCTGTACATAGTATAAAGTGAAGTCGGTCCGTTTTCTCTCTGTGTTTGAAATCGCTAATCTCAGGAAGTACTGAACGGATTTTATTCAAGTTTTCGCCAATAGATAGAGTGTCTATCGAGGAACATTTATGTGTATAATTAATACATATATGGTGTACATTAGCTTAGCTATCACGGTTTATGTCAAGTAAGTGGTATAGTTTACATCTTATATATAAAAATGAATGTTTCTTTGTTTGTCCCGTATGCGTTCCTATACCATTCATCCAATTGCGATGAAACTTCGGTGAGTTGTTGTGCGCACGTCCGCGAAGGTTTCTTCCACATCTCCTCGTAAACCACTGTACCGATTTCAACCAAACTTGGCACAAATATTTTACGCAACGGGAGAACCAACATAGGATAGGTGTTTTTTCAATGGGGTCCTTTTGGGGGTTCTTTGGGGTCTTCCACATCGCCTCCTAAACCACTGGACCAATTTCAACCAAACTTGGCACAAATATTTTACGCAAAGGGAGAACCAACATAGGACAAGTGTTTTTTCGATACGATCCTTTGGGGTCTTCCACGTCTCCACCTAAACCATTGGACCGATTTCAACCAAACTTGGCACAAATATTTTACGCAACGGGAGAACCAACATAGGACAGGTGTTTTTATTCGATACGATCCTCTGGGGGGTCCTTTGCAGTCTTAAAAAACTATTAGATCTGGTTACTATGGCAACCCAATAGAATAGATTCTGTTCTAAATATATTATCGCATTAAATTGAAGACCACGCGAACGAAGTTGTGGGCAACAGCTATTTATTTTTAAGAAGCCTACTTTAATTAAACTTTATTAATTAAACTAACATTTTCATTACGTACAACGTGAAACTCCGTAGCGAAGCACGGGTATTCTGCTAGTCATGTATAAGAGAAAATATATTGTGCGTGGCAGGCAAGCATATCTCAGTTATGTACTGTTTACGTTTCCATTTTATTATTATCACTACCGCAATAAAAAGGCAGGGAAAACACACACACACACACACACACACACACACACACACACACACACACACACACACACACACACACACACACACACACACACACACACACACACACACACACACACACACACACACACACACACACACACACACACACACACACACACACACACACACACACACACACACACACACACACACACACACACACACACACACACACACACACACACACACACACACACACACACACACACACACACACACACACACACACAATTCGCGTTATTCCTGGCCTCATTCATGTTTATTTTCTTACATTAGCACGGTTTTTAAATGGAAAGTGCCGAACCCATACCAACATAACGCATGCAAGCCGAAAAAGTGTTCAGCGTGGATAGTGATTTGCTTCCTGTGGATCGCTGGGCAGTGTAACTGCACGTGTTTACAGAGGAACGATTCATAGACAGACTTTTCGTCTTTAGGGAATGAACCCTCTGCAAGATGCTGAGGGTCCATGAGTGACTTCGGAGCGCTCCTTCTTTTCCGCGTGTTTGTTCTATGAAACGTACACTGTAGATTCGCAGATTTATTCTAAGCAACGCTCAATAGGAAATGTTGAAAATTTTTGTCCACGGTGAACCCTCATACACACTAAACCTGCTCTGATGTTTTAATTACGGACATCATAATATTAAAACTTTGGAAACTTGAGCACTACTTAATGGAGATCAATCATTAACTTATACAAGCCATTAATTTTATGCATATTTTTTATATATATATGTGTACAACGTTATCGGCAACAAAGAAGTAGTTTTTGTTAAAATTCCTTCCCGGGATATTTGGCCGTAGTCCAATGTTTTCTACAAAACCAGACGTTTCGCCAATGCCATTGACTTCCATCATCAGTGAAAATCGAGTGCGATAACGTGAGGTGGTATATGTTAGTGACCACAGTACTGTGGTTAAGGCTGAAGCAGTAAGTAGAAAGAAGTAGTTTCTATGGTAATATTCCATTTCGAAAATGATTTTAAAAATAAATCTTAGAATATGGAAGTCATGTATGGTTCTCCATACCGATTTTTAAAATATCCTATTCTAATTACACAAAACCTTATTTCTATACTCTTATTTGCTATTCCTTATATTATTAAATTGAATGATGCAGTTTTTAAACTGTTTTTTAAATATGGTTTAGGGTAATTGTACCCTGTCACCTTATGTTTATCTGTTTTTATTCATTCTTTAAAGAAATGTCATTTCAAACAGATTGATATCTTGATATTACTACATGTATCACATTCACTTGGTACAAATTATAAGTCACTCAAAGTTGTATATTTCATTATATACACAGTTTGTGGATGCCTAGGATGAAACATAAGGTTTATTTTTGACAATACACAAACTAGCACTGTTTCACTTTACACTTTTTGATGCTATTTCTAAATGGTTGTTTATTCTTATTAACATCAATAAATTGGTTTGTGGGTTACAATGAAGATTTGTTCTTTGGGTATTATATTATTGTTTCACCTTGGTCCACTGGCAACTCTTACTCTATACACTTTTTTTTCTTAATTTTATTGTACATGTGGTTTCTTTTCATGACTATTTCGTTATACTTTTTATTATTGTGATTTTTAGTTATTTTGGGATATGGGGATATGGGTGTTTTTTTTATAAGAGCATTCCTTCTTCTTCTGGATGCTGTCTTCTTCTTCTTTCTTCAATGATGTCTTCTTTTCTTCTGGCTTCTTTGAACTGTGTGTTCTTCATCTTCTTCTGGATGCTATCGGGTTTCTTGGGATTACTTCATCTTCTTCTGGTTTCTTGAAATACATCACCTTTTATGGTGGCTCTTGCCTTATTCAGGGTTTCTTTTTCATTTATTTATCCTCGTTGTGGGTTTAGTAATATTCTGTGTTGCTTCTTTATATACTCCTTACCTTCCTGGGTTATATTTTAAAAAAACCTTGGGTTATTAGACTGGTTTTGGATGATTCATCACTAGTAACATTGCTTTTATTTCGAAATTATACTTTTACTATCCATGATTGTTCTGCACAGTTGCTCTGAATTAATTCTTTATATTATTTTAATGCTTTCTTCGGATTTAATGTTATAATCTTATATTATTCTAATGATCAATGCCATTCATTATTATGTGTTTATCTGTCATGCTACAATATATATATATATATATATATATATAGAGAGAGAGAGAGAGAGAGAGAAGAAAAATTTGTTTTTAAAATAGATTGAAGACTATTCATTTTACCAAATCAGTGAACTGAACATAAAAATAAGAAATACCTGAACAGAACACTTAACACACATAAATACTAGCAAACACTTTTGAAGGTTCGATCAGTGTAACGTTAATACAATTATTTAGTGACTACATTAAACACACCTTATTTTTGGAATACAATTACTTCATTATTTTATTTGATTTTAAGACTTTACTGCACACATTTTCATTGCATTCTAAGTGAAATAAAGAAATCTGACACAGAACTGATGGTAAATGGACAAATCATGAGGTAAAAATCATAATAATGGCGAATGGCGGTATTATGAAAATGTTAAAATTCCGGTCAGTGCGGTTCGGCCCTCATCGGAACTATTCGTCTCTATCGCTAAGACTCAGTTTTAGCGACAGTTGAATGTAATTTTGCGTATACTGATTTTCTCCCTCCAAAGCTGTCTACACAGCCCAGGAGGTGCTGATAGCTACTTTGAACCTCAAGCAGTAGTAGTGAGCAACTCGCCTATTTACTATTCAGTCAACAAGATTAATCTCGCAAATCTCGTTATTTAAATATGAAACCATTTTCTCAACAAATCCTTAAACATATTTAAATTATTTAGGGAGGTTCACTGAACCATTGAACCTTATGGACGAGCCACCACTGATACAGTGGGACATCGATGATTATCCAGACTGCTTGAGTGTTGCTGTAGGCAGTAAAAAAAAAAATTGTGTAACCTTGCTTTGTTTAACAGGAAAGCTATTTTAAATTATATAAAGTAAGTAATAAATAACAGTACTGCTATTTTATGACATTATATTCATTCCTGTTATTGTTTAAATTATCAGGTTCTTTGGCCGTAGTCTAATATTAATGTTACTGCCCAAGTGGTCATAATAATCATCATCATCATCAGGGGAGACCAATGGCATGATGTACCACATCTTTGGGATGCTATAAGTTCCATCGAAATATCAGACAGTAACAGAGAAAGTGATATTACTAACATTAACAGAGACAGTAACTATGGCCAAGATCTTTGCCAAAAGCATTATTGTATTCATTCTCAATTTAGTAGTGACAGCCGATGTGTAAGTTTTAATGATGGAAGGTTAGTGAGGATCGGTCAATAAGTATAACACAAATTCTATATTGTTTGTTTTGACAATAATTATTCTCATAGTCAGGACACAAGAGAGAATATCAAACACAACAAGATCAATGTGATTCTGTGTGTGGTGGCTTGGAATCATAGAAAATAAGAAAATCTGTACCAATTCAAATATACTTGTGAAGATTATACTGCATCTATTATTATTTATAAATATAATTAAGGGATTATTACATTATCAATCTTTTATATTGTAATATTGTATTAATTATGTTTTGGAGTATTATAATTTTGTCTAAGTATTTAAGTAAAACAATATGAAAGGAATGCGATTATTTTGCTCATGTAAAACAACTGACACACACACACACACACACACACACACACACACACACACACACACACACACACACGCACGCACGCACGCACGCACGCACGCACGCACGCACGCACGCACGCACGCACGCACGCACGCACGCACGCACGCACGCACGCACGCACGCACACACACACACACACACACACACACACACACACACACACACACTTAATTGATCTTGTCGTGTTTGATATTTTCTCTTTTATCCGTACACAGGTCCTGACGATGACAATAAATGTTGTCGAAACGTTGACACAAATAATATAAAATTTGTATTATACTTATTGACTGATCCCCTCACGAAACCTTCCATCATTAAAATTTATTGTATTCATTGTTAAATTGATGAATTTTTGCATACACTTAAATTCAAAGTATTGTATATAGTAAGAACTACTTCATTGTTGTGTCATAAAATTAATTTCATAGGTGAAGATGGAAACTTGTTAATAGGAATACAGACAAGTATAGACTATGATAAGGCATATTCAAATTACTGTTTTTCTTATAGTATAATTTCATATTTAAATTTTTAAAATTTTTATGAATTGATGTTTTTTATAATTACCGTATAGTATAAGTTCTGTTTATCATTATGTTACACAGTTTTTTTTTTTAATTTTACTGAAGCTTGTTTAAAGAAAAAGTTTATAACACAGTATAGCACCTATTGAACATTAAAGAATGATATCCATTTGTAAGATATATTATGTATTAGACTTATCCAATTATTCAAATTTTTCATGATCGAGATTCATCCTTGCAGAGAGGTCAGTCCTACCATAGAAGATGCAACATTTATCTATACTTTGTAGAATGGTCATTGTAAACGTACATATAAACAAGAACAGGGTTTTCATCCAGGCACGTTATGTATAAACTGTCCACCAGAGGCATAAGACACCATGTGACATACACAGTACTTTACAGGACAGCTAAAAAACATTTTGTTTGCTTCAAGAAGCAATGTGAGATAGTGTTTTTTTAAACATGCGTGTTGGCTGCATAAAAATAACTAGGAGATAGTCCCATATACTACTAGAAAGAGGGCAGTCTGTACATTAACACTGTATACAAAGCTCTGTTTTATAAAAGTGGAGTGGTGTGTTATGCCTCTGGGGCACAGAATATATATACTCAAAAGTTAACGGGAAATCTTAAATTAAATTTGATTTGTGTTTGTTTAGTGACGCATAAAATTTATATATGGAAGACACACGGTATTATGTAAACATGTAACAACGTATTTAGTAGGCCCTTTGTAAATGCATTCTGCTGTAAAGTTCATATCATACAGTAGAGTATCGATTATACGGACATCCATTATCCGAACTCAATAAAAAGTACAATTATGTATAATAATAATAGTAATAAAAACTATGTATGTACAGTAATGTAGGCTATTGGACATGTGTAGGTGTATTGGCTATTAATTGAACATAAAAATTTGTATACTATAAATTATTACAGTACTGTAGCCTACAGTACTAAATAAACGCTGTAGCTATACAGCCTTACAATTGATAAACAGACAATCGATAAACACATTTACATCAACAAACTTCGATAAACACCTTTAGAATTGATAAATAAATCATATCAACGGAAGTCTCTGTCACCGAATGTCTGTTTTTTTAATTAATTTTATAGTACAGTGTATGTCATTAAACTCTGATTTTGTTTAAATTAACTTTTGGTTTTTATTAATTACACTCAGTTTTTATTCAACGATTTTTAGCCTTAAAAATACATTACAGTACAGTATACATGTTGCTGTAATTATATAGCGGTATGTTAGAAATGATTTTGAATAAAAAAACCTTTGTTTTTGTAAAGGGAAATAATGTTTTCAATTTACGATCTATTATCCGAAATATCGATTATCCGAACGGGCCCTCGTCCCAAGAGGTTCAGATAATTGATGCTCTACTGCAATCATTTTTTCAGATGATATCGGACAATAAATGACCTACTGAAGTACATATTAACAAATGGTAGTAAAAATAGGAATAGTTTTTTTTAATTAAAAAAAAAAACAGAATGGTATTATGAATAATAAATATTATTTGTTGCATTGGTCTCAGTTTGTGTTACAGTATTCACAACTTATTCCTTATATTTAATGTCATCCACATGTGCTCACCCCCTTGACAATATAACAAATTTTGTTGTCAGTTGTTCTGACTCTTTTGATTGACATTTTCAGAAGGCATGTGCGGTGAAAGACGTGTTGTTTGCAAAAATATATGTATTAGAACAGTCAAGTTGACTGACATACAATTTGAAACAGTGTCTGCTCATATTATGACTGTATGAGTAATAATTTTGTTTTTGTTAAACATTCGTGTGTGTGTGTGTGTGTGTGTTTACGGTTAATTATTGTGGAAGTCGTATTGGTTAATACGCAATGTGAGTGTTGTGTATGTGTAAGACGTTGCGATGGCGTGATGTTCATTTTCTCTTGACAGCTATTTATAGATGCGTAACCTTTGCCAAGTTTAAATTTAGTAGAGGGGGAGGGAGGGGTGGCAAATTGTGCTCTCTCAATGGAGATAAAATACAGACGTTGGTCAGCATATGGTACAAACAAGGTAAAAGTTTGTCTGATGTGAATAATTTTGTTTGTTTTACTTTTGGAACCGTTAAAAGGTTGCTGTTATCATGTGGATTTATCAGTTTGGGTTTTGTTATTTCAAAATATATTTGACCTATTTTACATTGGGTAAAGTTGTAGTTTGTCCTAGGTACATCATAATAAAACCTAACCTTAAACTGCGTGTATGGTTGACATCACATTCTTATCTTTTGATATATTTTTTTTTTTAATTATTTTTACTATACAGCAAAGTCATATTGTGTATGGTGCCTGTCATGTTAAAACTTGTTATGCTTTGGAGCAATTTAAATAATTTTTTCAATACTTTTTAGGAGATAATGTCACCAATAAGACATATATTCGACTTTATTAATAACCTTATACATTTATAGAATTCATGTTCTGTCTCCCAGTCTATGTCTTATAACCTTTTTAAATTTCTGTCTGAAGTCGAAGCTATGTAGCTCAAAATTTTAACATTATCTTGAGAGAACATAAAAGTATTTTTTAGCAGTAACATGTGTTACTAAGATATACCTCAAAAGGTTGAATTTTGGGCTTGTCTTAAATCAAGTTCGGTCATTCATACTATAAATCTATTACTCAATAGTCCTTTACTTGTGCCCAGGTCATTAACTGATATTTTTATTGTTCTTGATACTCTAAAGAAATTGATGGCTGTTACCTTGACTTGGTGTATGAATTAATCTGTACAAAACACCTTCAATGAGCTGTGACCAATATTGAGGAAGTAATGGAAATAGATTCTCTAATGTCTATTTTTCTCTTGCGTGCAAACAAGATTTCAGTCCTATGGTTATAACATTATAATATCAGTATGGAGAACCATACATGACTTCCATGTTCTAAGATTTATATTTAAAATCATTTTCGAAATGAAATATTTCCATTGAAACTACTTCTTTCTTCAGCCTTAATCACAGTACTGTGATCACTAACGTATACCATCTCACATTAGCGCACTCTATTTTTACTGATGATGGCAGTCAACGGCATTGCTGAAATGTCTGGTTTTGCAGAAAACATTGGACCATGGCCAAAACAGCCCGGGAAGGAATTTTAACAACAAACTACTTCTTTGTTGCCGATAACGTACGTAGTACACATATAAAAATTTACACCCTCCCCTTTCAATTATCATTTTCATTTATAGACAATTACCCCCTTCCCTTCAACTACCCTTTTCAATTATAGATATTTCATCTGCTTTTCTTCAGTGGATTATTATGACCTTCTTTTCGGGATACTTTAATTAATTACTTTACTTAATTAAGTACTTTATTCTTGTTAAAACATAAAATGATGCAGGTAAACTACCCCTTCCCTTTAACCAATCTTCACCGAAATCCAGCCACATAGTCCTCTACAACTCAGGCACATATGGGAAAAATTATTTGATTCTTTTTGAATTTGCAGCAGTTATCGTTTGCCATAGAAAACATTCTATATACAGACACACACACTTTTCGAAAAATGATTTTTCTTCATGTTTTGAGGGTAGTACAGTCAGAATCAGCCCTTATTTTTAACGCGATTTTTTTCACCATTCTTCCATTACAACAGAATACAAAGAATATACTTGAAATCTGAAAAGAAAGAGCTAAAAAGTGACTTGACTTTGACTTAAGTCCTTAAATTCCTAGGTGGAACATAGGGCTTCGACAAAATTTCTCCAGCGTATTCTGTCCATTGCCAGGGCCTTCGCCTCCCTCCATGTCGTGTTGACACCAGCCAGCTCTCTTTCCATAGTCCTCTTCCAGGTGTTCCTTGGTCTTCCATGTCTGTGGCTACCTTGCGGATTCCAATTCAGTGCCTGTCTAGCGATATTTTCTCGTGGTCCTCTCAGGGTGTGGCCAATCCACCTCCATTTTCTTCTCTTTATCTGTAGTTGGATGAGACTCTGACTTGTGGCCTCCCATAGATCTCTGTTTTGAGATGATCTTGGGCCACCAAATTCTCATTATGTACCTCAAGCAACGGTTTATGAAAGTCTGTAACCTTGTGATAATGTACTTTGTCGCTTTCCAGATCTCACATCCAGCTAAAAAGTGATGTAAATATTATTTCTGTTGAAGGATAAATTTGCACAAATTTTTTGAAATAACACTAAAAACGGTGGTTCACCAGGGAATGACATGAAAAAAATGGTGGTTTTGAAGGTGTTAATCTCATTCCATATTCTTTACATTTCCCATCAAGATCTTTGTTTATCTCAACCACTTCATTCTTAACTCTCACTAAAAACAAGTATGTTATCAATCAAATCTAATGCACTTACTGTCTGTCCTTCCGTATATAATCACTCTACTTATACATATTCTACATATAACCACATATACACAGGAATCCTTCCTTGTAGCAGCTAACTCCTGTTCAAGCGTTGACACACTGAGCTTCTGGCAATCAATGCAGCACTGACCTACTGCCTCACCTTAAACAACAAGTATCTTCACAGACTCACAGGCTGCACTACTATGACTAAAGCAATACAAACCATCAGCATACTACTTTAGAACAGTCCACATATTCCACATAATCAAAAAACTGGAAAGAAACAAATTTGAGTTAACTTTACAATGGATTCCCAGCCCCGTAAATATTACTGGTAACGAAAAAGCAAATGAGATAGCTAAGGACACAACTTTGCTGTCCCCAATAGAGGAAAGTGTAACTAAATATCACTATAGTATTGACGACTCGGAACACTAGGTTTTTTATAAGTAAAAACGTAAAGTTTTACCTTACAGCCTAAACTGGCTTTCGCCTATAGAAGGCTTCATCAGAGGCTGTCGTAGGTAGCGCTATTCGTCTTGTTGTTGGCGATGAGATAGTTTTTCAAAAGATCGAAGCTGTGTGTGTGTGGTGAGATGTGTTCGAATAATGCGTGTGATTTGAATTGTGTCTGTTCATTTAGGATGTCGTTTTTATTTGTTTTTGTGTGTTTGTATATTTCATTGTTCTAGAGTGTCTAGTTTTCGGCCTTTTGTGTGTACGTGTAGTATGTTCATGTTATTGTCAATGTTTTTATATGTGTGGTTTGCTTCAATGAGGTGGTTTGCGAAGGCAGATTCTGTAGTGGTGTGGAGTGCTTTTGTGTGTTCAATGTATCTCTGTTTGAAGCTACGTCCTGTCTGGCCTATGTAGAATTTATTGCAATTTGAACAATTTAGCTTATATACACCGGGTAGATCGAATTTGTTTTGTGCTTTGGGCATGCGTTTTGATAGTGTGTGTTCTGTTTTGTTAGTAGTTTTGTAAGCGATTCTGTATCCTGCTTTTTTGAATTTGTGGGCAATTTTTTCTGTTTGTTTGTTGATGTATGTTAGTGTTATGAATTTGTTGTTTTCTGTCTTTGTCTGTTGTTTGTTTTGTGGTTTGTGTAGGAGTTTACTGACTATTGTTGTGTCATAACCGTTAGATTCTGCTAGATATTTTATCGTGTTTAGTTCGTCTTTGTAGTCTATTTCATCTAAGGGGATGTTGTTAAGTCTATGTATCATGGTTCTAAAAGCAGCTAGTTTGTGTTGTATTGGGTGATTGGAGGTGTTGTGTATTAGTGTGTCAGTTGTAGTTGGTTTTCTGTATATACTGAATTTGTGCCTGTGTTCTAGTTTTGTGATGGAGAGGTCTATGAAGTTTATGGTATTGTTGTGTTCGTATTCGGCAGTGAAGGTTATGTTTTTATGTATTTTGTTTATGTGCGTAAGTAACTGTTCACATTGTCTTTTGTTTCCCCTGTATAGTATTAGAATGTCATCAACGTATCTGTGCCAATATAGTTTTTTTATGTGAGTGTCTGTCATTGTTTGTGAGTATTTTTGTTTTTTCTAAGTGTTGGAGGAAGACTTCTGCTAGAATGCTGGATATGGGGGAGCCCATGGGTAGGCCATCGTTCTGTGTGTAGTATTTATTGTTATAAGTAAAGTAGTTTTGTTTTGTGATAATGTTCAGAGTTTCTGTTATTTCATTTCACAGCCTCTGATGAAGCCTTCTATAGGCGAAAGCCGGTTTAGGCTGTAAGGTAAAACTTTACTTTTTTACTTATAAAAAACCTAGTGTTCCGAGTCGACAATACTATAGTGATATTTAGTTAAGTAACGGACACGTCATGGACAACGAAATCCAAGAAAGTGTAACATCACTACTGGCTGCCACTTCGGATTTCAACAGAAGACTCACAGAGATATGGAATGATGCATTTTTGAATTCCACCAAAGCTTCAACATACAAACAGCATGTCAGTACACAGCATATCTCCATATATAGAAACATCCCGTAACCCAGTCATACTTGTACAAATTCAACTTGACCCAAACTGCTACCTGTCTACTATGTCATCAGCATGAGGAACCTTACTACACATATTAGTAGATTGACAGACAGACATCCCAGGAGTGCCAAGACTGAAAACAAATATGAACACAATATTGAACAGCAACTCATATTGGATAGTGGCGGAGAACATCTACAGGAGACATCGTGTCATCGGAGAACAACCTGGAAACACGTAATAAGGAGAAGAATAATCACTCTACTCCTACCACTACAGGATTCCCTGATTATTTCTTCCAAGTACAGGTTAACACTTTTTGAGGACCAATGGTATAATATTATGCCTCTCACTTTTCAATGCTTTCAAATGTGTCGTGTTTTCTCATTATGCTGCAGAATTAATGCAGAAGGTTCTTCAAGCATTTGAAGGCTCTGGTTTCTGTCTTCAGATTGCAGCACTAACTGGAGAAAATCATTTATACGAAATTATATAAACAGTTGGCATTTTGTGTGTTCAACATGTGAGTTACGTTGTGGTTTAGAGTTTTTTGAAGTTATGATTATTTTCAGTTTTATTGTCTATTTTCAGTGTATTATTTAACAGACTAGTTTATTGATATGCATTGATAATACGAACTCACCAACAACAGAAGCCTCGTCTCTTCAAAGAATATGCGATGGATGTCTTCTGGTGTCTGCATGAAGTTGTTGTCTTGACACCACCAGCCAATCAGAAGAAAGGCAAACGAGGCTTCTGTCGTCGGTGAGTCGTATTTCCCTCGCCTGTATATGGAGTCTGTCCAGATTCAGAAACATGCATCTGTTACCATGAAATGGTAGGGTGAGTCCCTCTCATTGAGTGCTCTTTGGACGCAAGTTGTGGCGAACCAATAGGAATGTGCCTTTCTTCTGATTGGCTGGTGGTGTCAGACAACAACTTCGTGCTGACACCAAAAGACATAAATATGCGTGTCCTACTCATGCCCACTAGCCTTAACCACAGTTCATTGGGCACTGACTATGAACCTTGGTCAGTGTGTTGCAGCCTTCTACACTGAAGATGGCCGTCAAAGGCATGCCTGAAACATTTGTTCAAAACAACTATGGACCACGGCCTTACAGCCCGGCAAGACGAAGTACTCATATCATTGAAGCCAGCCATGAAAGCCTCAGAGAGATTAGTGTATTATTTACTTTAAAAATGATATAAACCATTATACTCTCAACTTGATGAAAACGTAGAAATAATGATATGGTCAAAATGCTATACATGCTGTTTCAACGTTTCTTGAGTCATTTACGATATTTTTCCGGAATATTTTGTTTTCATAAAATTGTTAACACTGACATTCTGAAAAATAATTATGTTTGGATATAAATTCTGGCCCAATAGTTTCTATTGGTTGAAGAATTTTTGTGTCCATCTGTGCATCAAATTTTATCACTCTAAAACACATTATGTGTAATTTTTACAAATTTCATATACTTTTTTTTTACTAAAAACAGTAACTGCGTTGTAAACAAAACAATATGAGTAAACTCTGGTCTGATGTAGTTGTTTTAGTTCAAATATTATGATATGCTAAGAACTTTTTCTTTAAAAATCACACAAAATATTTTATTCACTTTTACACATATAAATGAAAATAAAAATATAAAGAGTATAATTCATAAAAGGAATGTCTGGTAAAACGTTTAATGTAATTATTTTTTGTTACTAAATTGTAGTAAATATTTATGAGTGTTTTATTACAGAGCTTTTTTTTTACACTGGCCAGAGGGGATAGTCTATAATGTATAAACACCATGGTACTCAAAGTGTTAACTACAGTGAGTGACATGTACACCATGCACACCATAGCCCCCCCATATCTCCCCCCGCCCTCGTCCAAGTACAAGTTTTCTGTCTGTCTCATATCTACCCACTATACTTCTCTATGAGTCTGTCCTACCTCACCTTAGCAAATGCTTTCTTTACACCGATAAATCTTCCATAATGCTTTTGTACAGTGGTTCCAAAACTTTTCACCCACGGACCCCCCAAAATATTAAAAATTTTACAGACACCGTCTGAGTTACGAAATAAAACAAACAGTAAATATGATAGTCACTCTTATATTTTAATTAAAATGTATTAAAATCAAAATTCTCTTAACTTGCAAAATTATAATATTAATGGTATCAAATATAGTTTAATGTGAACAGTGAAGCTGCTTTTGAAGTGAAGCTCTGCAATATTAGGTTTAATGTCTTTTACATACCGGACGCCATCTTGCATTGCTGCCAATTTCTAAAAACCAAATATTTACCTAGTCCGTGAAAGCGTATTTTGGAGAGCAAATGGTTGTATCTTATTTTCCCTTATGAGTTCATTTTACATTTAATTTTTTAGTTTTAAATTTTGAAAGAAAATTTTGATAGTTTTGGTCGTCTTTTCTGGTTACTTATCTGCGAATTTGTCCGAAACAGTCCAACTTCATGAAGTACTTCCCGTCACTCCGCACATTTTCTGTACTTTCACCAATTAAATAAAAATAAACTGTTATTTAATTTTTTACTATTTGAACACTTATTTCTTTCGTTTTTACATTTTTTGGTTTGTTTGGGCGCGCCCGAAATTTTGTCCACGAACTATACGGCCGTAGAGGATGAGTTGTTATTGCAGACGGGGGCGAAATTTAATTTAATGTCTCAATTTCTGAAGTAGTGAGGGAAGTCACGTGATGTCAACTTGTGTTCTCACCAGTTTATAATTCAGTTTTGATGAGAGTATTAATTTGACCCTACATTCCAGCGAAAATATGAAGCTGGGTGGGTCTCTGACGTCATATCGTATGACCCGTTATCTCATCGATTACAGGTCATGTATCTAAAAATAACTGTTCATCATGCGTCTGGAGCTGAACTTGACACAAATTCACTCGCTTCATATTCCGTCGTTATAAAATTTTACAATTATTATTTATTCTTTTTTGTTTCAAATAGAATTTATATTTATCTTCCCCAAAATATTAGATGGGCTTATATGTACCGTTACAATACCCCCTCAATGAGAGGTTTTATGCCGAAGCATAAGAACTCTCATTGACACTCTCATACTTCCTAAAGGGATCAGCCAGGATATGTCGCCACAACCCCCTCTACATTTTATTAAAAAATCATGGTTAACTTACCCCCTGGTCCAGTGACTGTGTCCGCACCTGAATGACCTTACTGGACTTCTCTCTCGAGATCCCAACACCGCAAGGCCAGACAGGCACTTGATGCTCCTGCTCTGACACGAAGGCCAGCTCAGGACCGCCGGCACATCATCACCAGACACTGAAACATCAAATAAAAAATATCAAGTAGTGGCCTTGTATAATACCATATCCCTAACTGATCTGTTTCCCCTTAGCTGTGCGCTGGTTTGCATTAAGAAGCACTGGTTTTCTTAACTTCTAACATATATATGAATACCTATTTAACATAACATAACATAAAACATTTTTTAAACTTCCATACTAACATTATTTCAAAATAATTAAATTCATTAATAAAATCCTTATATAGAATAAAACACATTTAAATCAACTACATCAGAACAAATTATCTACTTAAAATTGTTAATCATCTTCAATTATCATAATACTTCTTAAATCAGTACAACATCATTTAGTTATCTCATCAGATCAACTACACCTTCTACATCATCAACACAATTTATTTAATGTTCACTAATTCATTACTAATAATTTAGTAACCTCCTTCTCCATCAGTATCTAATATCCCCCCATAACCCAGTTACAATTAGGTAAATAGGCTCACTGGTAAACCGTGTAAGGTATTTACCTTGTGCATAAATACTGTATTTATGCCCCTCGCTTGTAACGGCCAGCTCCTTTCCACACACTCTATTGCTTACTGAAGTTGGACTGTAGCGCCCATTTGCGTCCACAAGAACTGAATTTTATTAGGGTGCAAACGCTGCTTACACCGTTCTTGCTTCGGCGTTATATAAAAATTCGGCATTACTGATGTCCGAGGACACCAGTAATCCTACTATAATGATTCATATGCCCTTAATATGGCACTATCACCCCCTTCGGCGATAGCCGCTGTTCCATAGTTGTTTTGATTTCCCCAGAATATAAACCCCCTTTTAATTTCTAAGTTATACCAATTTCACAGGCAACCAACTGTGGTCAGTTTTACAATAATTCTGCCCACACCTGATTGTCATCCAAAACCACGGTCTGGGCTGGTAAGGCCAGGACCGCCCGAAAGTGGAGAATCTATGTAAAAAACATACAATTCATGTTTAAGATTCCTACACACTAACATAATACAACATAGTACACTCATAATTAACATTGCGATTATTACATTAAAATAAACAATTCACATTTAAGTTTGACCAAAAATTACACACCTTATAGCTTTACTTTAGTTTCAAATTCTATTAAATCTTTCACTTGTTTCATTTATTATTATCTTTCAACTATGATTTTCTATTTAATATTTTCATCATTAATTGGTTTGAGTGATTCTCAGTCATTCACAATTATTTGATTTATTGAATGGGCATTTAGATATAACCTTACCCACCTTCTTCCTTCTAACAACCACTAACAGATTTCATCGGCACTCTCAACATTCACAACCTTACTCTCTAACATCACATTTTTAATTATATCATCATTTTTCTCACCCCTACTTACTGTATTATATGTTAACTTATCGTCTTTATTTTCATTTAATCACTCGGTCTCTTTACCACTTTCTACCCCCACTATAATCTCATAATTGTAATTAACATCATTACAACCACTTACCTTATTTGATTCACCTGTATCCTCCTTTAATTGACATCTATCTCCTTCCCACTTCTCGTCTTGTTTATTGAGAACCTCCTTTATTTTATTAAAACCCTTATCTATCACTTCCTTCCTTTCACCTAATACTGTGTTTAACTCATCAAAACATTTATTCATCATTTCCTTCCTTTCGTCTAATTGTTTCTTAATCATTTGCCACATATTCATCACATTCATCTTATAATCAGATTCACTCATATTATCATTATTTACCTTATTTTCTGCCACCTGATCATCTTTATTCTTGTTAAATTGGTCTGTCTCTCTACCTTTTTCTACCACCACTACACTATCATCATTACCATTTTTCACTGTCTTATTCTCTACCACTATCACATCAACTATTTTACCTTGATTATTTGTCATCTCACTATCAATAATAGTATCCTCACTATGTCTTTTAATTTCAGCGAATATTCCCTCTTCTTGTTCTTCCATTCGTCTGAAATCATCATCCAGATTACACCACTCATCGCCCATCATTTTATTCGCAATACTTTTAAATTCGTACTCCCATCCGTCCCACATGAAACCTATATCATTTATTTGTTCCTTAGTCATGTTAAACAGATTTTTTCTATTATACCCCTTAACAAACTACAACTCTCCTCATACACACTAATTACACATATTTACAAATTACACTCACAATACCTGCTACAAAACATCAACACCAATATTTTACAGTAAACAAATAATTCATCAGATACATCGCATTATCAAAACAGAACCCCATATTTACGTCTATTTTTTTTTCATCTCCAACAATCATTCTGCTCACCAAAATAGGCCCCCATCTGTATAAATATTATTTATGCAAATTTCCCGGGTTTTGGCACCATTGTTAAGTTTTTTAACTTTCTGAATAATGAAATTAACATTCACTTTACCTTGTTTGTTTACATACCGGACGCCATTTTGCATTGCTGCCAATTTCTAAAAACCAAATATTTACCTAGTCCGTGAAAGCATATTTTGGAGAGCAAATGGTTGTTGAAAAATAACCAACTCGTTTTGAAAGAACTATTTCAACATTATTTTATTAAATCATTTATCAAACGCATCTTTCCCTTTTGATCACAAACTTGTACATTCCCTTCAATTTCCCTGATACAAACTTTAGCAATTCGCCAGTCACATTAATTAAGTAATTACTGATTCAAAATAAAATTTATTAAGACAGAAACAAAATGATTAAATATTATATTATAACCAACACAAACCAGTGCTTCAAGGTTTTCTTATAATTACCATACCCACACGCACACGCGCACACATACCATATCTTATTTTCCCTTATGAGCTCATTTTACATTTAATTTTTTAGTTTTAAATTTTGAAAGAAAATTTTGATAGTTTGGTCGTCTTTTCTGGTTACTTATCTGCGAATTTGTCCGAAACAGTACAACTTCCTGAAGTACTTCCTGTCACTCCGCATATTTTCTGTACTTTCACCAATTAAATAAAAATAAACTGTTTCATTTTTACATTTTTTGGTTTGTTTGGGCGCACCCGAAATTTTGTCCGCGAACTATACGGCCGTACAGGATGAGTTGTTATTGCAGACTGGGGCGAAATTTAAAGTCTCAATTTCTGAAGTAGTGAGGGAAGTCACGTGATGTCAACTTTTGTTCTCACCAGTTTCTAATTCAGTTTTGACGAGAGTATTAATTTGACCCTACATTCCAGTGAAAATATGAAGCTGGGTGGGTCTCTGACGTCATATCGTATGATCCGTTATCTCATCGGTTACAGGTCATGTATCTAAAAATAACTGTTCATCATGCGTCTGGAGCTGACCTTGACACAAATTCACTCGCTTCATATTCCGTCGTTATAAAATTTTACAATTATTATTTATTCTTTTATGTTTCAAATAGAATTTATATTTATCTTCCCCAAAATATTAGATGGGCTTATATGTACCGTTACAGTCTGATCATTTCAATATTAAGTCACTCTCAACATCAAGTTTATTTCTTAACTTTGCCAACCTGGGGTCTATCTTTCCAGCCACACGTGTCGAAATCCAGCTACTTAGGCATAAAACCAGCTACACAGAAAAACGTTTTGCTTAGATACAGTGCTTATATGCGACATACAGTGCTTATATGTGGACTGAAACAGCGCGACCAGTTCTGTGTTGATACAGCGCTCTGATCAGTTCAGCTGACAAACAGATCTGCTACACGACATGATTTAAAGACATTATTAAAGCCATTAGTTTGAAATTACTTTTACAATTACAATTAGTTTGAACCAAAAAAATACTGGAATCTTCTACTAATTGTTTTAACATTCTAAAATTTAGATTTTAGACTACAAAAAACTGAGAAAATTACGGTATATTCTATTTTTTTCCTAAAAGTGTCCACGGACCCCGTGAAACATTGTCGCGGACCCCACTTTGGGACCACTGCTTTTGTACATTTCTACTTATTTTTGTCTCAGCATTACTTGTTCCCACCCCATGTAAAAATCTATACTACTACTATAATCAAGGTTAGCAATGGACAAAGATAAAAAGTAAAGGCAAGGTTAAAAACTGTCTGTGTCTGTATATGTTTACTCATCGTGGTGTACAATTATACACAGGGTCATAAATGTGGGTTGTAAAAACATCAGTGATGCAAAAATTTGCTGCTGATTGTTTGCTCTTTGATCGGATGAAAATGCAAATCTTAATGGGTCTGTATTTGTTATAAGTAAGGTGGCCATGACATTTTTGCTTGTGATCATACTATAATTTGCAGTTATACTGCAGAAGAGTTTGATCAGACTGTTCCAACTTTGTCACTACTTATTGCCACACTGCTAAGTACTTCGTTCTTGACGAGGCCTTTCGGTGTCTCCACCATCTTCAGGTCTTAAACCTGGTGGAGACACCGAAGGGTCTCGTCAAGAACGAAGTACTTAGCAGTGTGGCAATAAGTAGTGACAAAGTTGGTGTTAACATGGTTGCTAAGAAAAATTACAAAACTGGAGATCAGACTATTGCCATCATTATTACATACATTTACTATGTAATGTTTCAACCATTGAAAACATCTGTGGTCGTCTTCAGGTGTAAGTGAAACTAATACATCAAATACATTTCATGAATCTCGGGTAGACCCAAGTTTGTATTTAATGTATTTAACATACCCCTGAAGATGACCACAGATTTTTTTTATGGTTGAAACGTTGGGCAGTTAATTTTAACGATGGTTATAGTCAGCCCGACTATTTAGGTGGCCCGACTAATGATAGTTATAGTCAGCCCAACATTGGTGGGACCCAATGTTATTCTGTCTGGTGTCATCCTTTTTGTCACACTGATTTAATACATAAGTTTGTGTGTCATATTATTATGAGCACATCTTAAATACTCATCCTTCAGCTTGCGAGAGCCAGTGTCGGACATAGGCCTCCCTTTCCATCACTTCTCCACTTTTCTCTAACTTGAGCAATGTGTCTTCACCTCGATCCACTATATCTTTTCAAGTCATCCGCTCATTTCGTCTGTTGTCTTCCTTTTATATTGCTTTGGTGTCCAGGTTAATATAATTTTGTAAACAACATAAGGCTTTCAACGGTCAGCAAACTTTAAAAGTTTAACAAATAACACTCAAAACACTACCAGACATTTTTAAGACTTCTTTAAAAACTATCTTGTTACAAGAGGTTTAAAACTTAAAGTATATTATTCTCTGGTGCGATGAGTGGTTACAAATGGATCTGAGGTGTGACAAAACAGCTTTTAATTTATTTGAGCCCAAAATATTGTGTAAAATTTATCGCCCAGTAAGAGAAGGAGGCAGTTGGAGAGTACGCAATAACAATGAACTACAGGCTCTCGTAACAGTGAAATTCATCAAATCACAGAGGTGAGACATGTAGAAAGAATGTCTGAGCGCTAGACCAAGGAAGAGATGGTTGGATGGCGTAACAAAAGATCTTGCTAGCATGGGAATCAGGGAGTGGGGAGGAAGGGCGGAGAACAGGGAAGTATGGAGGAGTATTGTTGAAGAGGCTAAAGCCCATCAAAGGCTGTAATGCCAGATAAGAAGAAGAAGAAATCTACAAGTGTTTTCCTTCCTACTTGCTAAGAGAACATATAACCTCAGAATTAGAATAAAAATTTGATTTACTAGACTAGCTCTGTGTGTGTGTACATGCGCGCGTGTGTGTGTAGGGGCGGATTAACCATTAGGCTGACTAGGCTGTAGCCTAGGGCGCGGCACTTTGGGGGGCACAAAATTTTAGCTCAGTTTTTAAAAGACTACGGACCTGTCAACCCAGAACAAGAAGGAGAAGAAAAGAAGAAACAGTGATCTGAAGCAAAACGACTGTTGAATTTTTTGAAAACGCTTAACTTAGAATCAATGTTTCCTAATGTTGACATAGCTTTGCGCATTTTCCTTACTATGCCCGTCACTAACTGCAGTGGTGAAAGATCTTTTTCAGCTTTGAAGAGGGTGAATTTATGCTCAAATTTGCGCCAGGATAAACTGACCAGTGTAGTAGCTCTCTTGTTCATTGAAAGTGACTTTCTGCAAGCACTTGATTTCAGTGAGGCGATTAAAACGTTTGCTCAATCTAGAGCGAGAAAAAAGAATCTGGCTTGAACTTTATATGAGTATTAACAAATCCACAAGATATTTAACTGATTGTCTTCTTTGTTTAAATGATGTTAAATGTACCCTTAATAAAACTGTTATAATTCTGTAACTACTTAGTTAATTTTTTTCCTTATAAAAGCCATGCAAACTACAAATGGTTGAAGGTGTAACTCTAACACTATCTCTAAAAAATAACCTCAGTTTCCAATTCTTGAGACTATTTCCAAAAACAGTAAGATATTTGAAATATTCCTAACTAATAAATATATTGGAGGATGTTTAAAGCTTCATTCAGTCCCTTGGAAATAAACGTAAGAGTAACCTATGGGAGATGAGGGGGCGCTAAAATATAATTAGCCTAGGGCGCCAGAGGCGAAGCTGGGGGGGGGTAAGAGGGTAGCTGCCCTGGGCAGCATAGCCAGGAGGGCGGTAAAGTGAGCATAGACTTGCAAAAATTGTTTTCAGTTAATAAAACTACAAACAACTTCTTTCTTTGTTATGATTATTCCTTTCATAAAAGAAGCATAACCAGCCAGCTTGTCTATTGTCATAAGTGATAAACAGGATTAGTCTATTTATACTCAAGAATCGTAATTACGGTTCATTATGATAACAAATTACGCTGTAACAGAGACTCTTTGTGCTTCTCTGTACAATACAGTATCTCATTCTCCGTGTTCATTATGCCTTAGTTGGTCTGTGCGATGTTTAGTCTATGTGCTTCCTTATCTCGGTGTTTCTAAACAGTGGATGCAGTTTTAAATGTGTTTTGTTATCTTGTGTGCGAGTAATTGAGTAGACGTTTATTCAGTACGGTTTTTTATCAGTGTCCATGTGTGCTCTTTGTATTCACTTATTGTCTCCAATATTTGTTGCGACTTTGTAGTGGGTTGTGCCAGAAAGGAGAGCTGATAATCATACAGTATTAGTTTTGTATATATATTCTTAATTGTTATTCGTATACTGATGAATATATTATTTGCAAATGTATAAAAAACATTACGTAGGCTACGTATGTGCAGTTCTTTCCGGTTCGACGCAGCGATCGTGTTGATTATCTGTTGTTTATGAGTATCTTGAGTGTGCGGTTTGTTTTTGGTTTGTGCATCTTGTGGGTATATCTATAATACTCCACGTGTATGTCATCATACTAATACTATTATTAAATTAGTATTATTTGAAGCTAACTCAGTGGCGCCCAATTTCGGAAGAGGAGGGAAGAAAGATTAAGAGCTATAACAAGTTCCAAAGAGTTTATGATGTCTTTTATTCAAGTAAAATCAAACCATGGGTATGAGAATATTACAATTAACAAGGAATTAACTTGCGATCATAACATGGATGTTGTTAGCTACGAGGCTATTGATAAATACAGTAAAGTTAACAATGTGAATACTTCAAACTGTGAAAGTGTCAAAGTACAGTTACAAGATTCAGTTGTTTCTAGTACCGTGGATGATGTTGCCTCGTGCAGTCTTAAAATTACAGGCGATGAAGGACAGAACATTACCAGCAACATTGTAGACCATGTTCCCAGTGCTGTTCTACAAGATATGGGAGTTTGGCCAAGCGAGGTATCTCAATCCTTTCGAAAAGGAACATGAATAGAGGAACATATCTGTTGCAGAACAAGGACAGCCATTTTACTAAAGATGAAGCTGGACGATCCTTAAACAAGTATTGGTTTGATAAAACCTTGAAGAATGGCGAAAAGGCAAATCACACTTGGATGTGTTTCTCTCCAACTAAAAAGTCTCTATTTTGCTTTTGTTTCACTTTATTTCCACAAAAAAAAACTATCAAAGAAGCTATTTCAATAGTGAAAATGGGTTTTCCTTTGTGGCGAAAGTTAAATGCCCGTATTCAGGATCATGAAAATAGTCCTGCTCATCGCTCTGCGTTTTTGGAATGGAAGGAATTAGAACGTTGTAGCGGGTCATTTTTGGGTGTTTTTATTTTTAACAGTATGGGGCAATTATATCTTTTATTTCTTTCATTTTGGGCGGGCTTGTCAAAAGTTATGAAAATTATTGTGCAACGTTATTTTCCGTGTAACAGAACGATGTTAAGAAACAGTGGTAACAAAGCGATACGCAGTTGTTATTGTGTAACGCGGCGAGCAAAGAATTTACCTCCTTCAAAATTCTCAGAAATCCGTACTTGTGTGGCATCGCCCATACGCAACTGTACGACCACGAGCACAAGTGACACTCTTGACTAAAAACTCAAGATGGCCAGAGCGCAAGAATATTCATCGCCTTCTCAAAGACCATCCGGAAATACTGTTAAAGCCCCGCCTACTATTAATGACATCAGCAGAGCCGAAGCCAATATCGTCCTTTGGTATCCAGAATATAACTCTGCTATTCCATGCATAAAGCGGTTACCTCACAACAACTGAGGCTTGAGCGACGAAAACATAGTGGCAGTGAACCACCGTTCCCGCCGGTGGAAGCAAGAAGTACCTGTTACGTTACCGTTCCCAGTCGACATTAAAACAGAGACGCTAAGTGGTCAACTAAAAGCGGACTCCAGTTACAGACGCTTACAACTCCGTCGGCGTCCCGGTCGGTGTTGTTTTATACGATGTGAGTGAAACAACAATATCGTTGATACCGACCGGGACTCGTGAAATCAACGATGTAATAAACTGGTATAGCAAGTGCGAAACGCAAACAGTGAAATACGGGCAGTGAAATCGAGCATCAAAACACGTGTTCGGTCGGCATCGAGACAGGGATTGAATATAAATGAGATGGGAATATATATAAAGGACGACTATTTTCCAATTGTAACATAATATTAAAAGGGGTCTAATTGGTGTGATAGTGTGTGTGTGTGCAAAGCTGGGCTCCTGTCTTTTTATATACATAGCATGTAAGGTAAGGTAGCTCTTTAACCGGTACTAAATGTGTTATTATTTTGTGTTCTGTATGAGGAATTTACGTTTTTTATGTGAGTAAGTAAAGTATCCATTTAATAACCATGTGTTAGTCTAAGTTATTTCGCCATTACCACGTTCTCATTTCTGTGTTAAAAAAAAAATCGTCTAACGAAATCAGGGGTTTTCTGAAATTTTATTACAGTCAGATAGCGGGATTTTTATAAGGGCAAGAGTGTATAAGTTTTCGATATTTTACCTTTTAGAAAAAATATCGTGGCGACCTTGGGCAGCTTTCAAAAGATAAGTTACGGGGACCATGACGGTAAGTGAAATTCTGGCAGCGGTAAGTATTATTTTATGAAGAGTGGAATGTATTGAATAAAACCGAAAAGGTGAGTAACATCACAACGTTCTTTAAACAGAGGGGGACTTATTGATGATCTACTTCAGGAACAAATGAATCAAGCAGCTAAGATATGGAAAGAAATCCTCGAATGGGTCATTGCCACTGTACAAACTGTTGGACAACAAAATCTGGCACTGAGAGGACATCGAGAGTCAATTACTAATGATCAAAATCCTGGAAACTTTCTGGGCTTGTTAAAATGCTTGGCTAAATTTGCCCCTGTATGAGATCTCACTTGGATTCAGCCTGTCGTAAAGCTGGGTGTATATCATATCTTTTACCAACTATTCAAAATGAAATAATGAGCCTGTTGGGAGAAAGAGTGGGCAAATATATTATTACTGCATGTAAGAAGGCGAAGTACTTTAGTAATATATTTGACACATCATCAGATGCTGCACATGTAGAACAAATGTCTCAGATTATAAGATTTGTTTAAATTAATGGCAAATCTGTTGATATCAAGGAAACCTTCATAGATTTTATTCCTTTAGAAGTAAAAACAGCGGAGGGGATCATAGAAGCTGTTACAAGTAAATCTGAGAAAGATGGATTGAATCTTAGTGATTCAGTCAGTCGTATGACAATCAAGCAACAATGGCTGGTATCCATTCAGGAGTTGAGAAGAGAATATTAGATTTGAATCCACGAGTTGTGTTTGTTCCCTGTGAGAACCATTCATTTAACTTGGTTGGAGTTCATGCAACTCATGTAAATGTTTGGGCAGTGACATTTTTTGGGACAGTAGAACGTCTATTCATCTTCTTTTCCTGTACCGCTCATATATAGAGTGTTCTTAAAGACTTCGTAAATACTACACTAAAAGGACATTGTGATACCAGGTGGAGTTCAAAAGCAGATGCGGTAAAAGCAATATCCACTCAGGTGGATGAAGTGATCACTGGACTGGAGAAACTGAGGGATACACCGACTGAAATAATCGATACGAAGGAAGATGCAGCATTAATATGCGATAGAAAACTTCAATTTTGTGACCTTTCTCTTTTTCTGGACAGATATTCTTTCTTCTATGGACAAAATCCAGAAAATTTTGCAGACCATTGAAGATATAAGCTTTATTCAAGCATTGACACTTCTGGAGACGCTAACGGTCAAATTAAATGTTTGGAGGAATGAGAAAGATGTATACAAACTGTGTGACAGTGTCATTACTAAGGCAGAGCAGGTATGTAATAAAAGGGGTGTCAGAATCACAAAAATGATAAGAAGGAACTGCATGACGCCAGGGGAGTATGCAGACGATTCTGCATTAACCGATCGGCAAGAAATGCGACAGTCTCTAATAGACATTTTGGACAAACTGTCAGTTGAAATTTCAATCCATTTCTCTAACATAAAGGAGTTAAATAAACGCTTTCGGTTCCTCTGTAAATTTGAGACATACATAAATGGGGATATACATTTTAAGGAACAGCTTTTCCAAATCAATATTAAGTGCACAGTGCTTGCAAAACTGTATCCACGTGACCTAAACAGTGAAGACTTGTTAAGTGACTTGAAAGATAAAGATAAATAATAAAATAGTTTTAGTGATTTTCACTCGTCAAGTGACGAGTGAAAATCACTAAAACTATTTTATTATTTTATCTTTTACTATAATTTACAAAATGGATTTTCACCAAGTAAAGGCATCAAGCATTAATTATTTAAACATTTTTGTTACTTTACCAGTGTGTGTGTCTTCTTGTGAAAGAGCGTAAACTTAAATTTATTAAATCGTACCTACGATCAACAATATCTCAGGACAGGGTATCAGTTCTAGCCATACTTTCAATTGAAAACGACATTGCTTCGTCTTTATATTATAGTGATTTAGTAACCGAATTTGCAGCAATTAAGACCAGGAAAGTTACGTTTTAGAACGTCTCGTTTTAAATATTTATTAAATATTAACAATAAATATTAACTGTTTATTAATAGAGAACGGAACCATTAACCTGTATTGATAAGTGATATATTTTATTACTTTTAATGTAGTTCTTTGTTTAATATGTTGCTTTAGGATATTGTTTTGATGATGCGCTTTAGACCTACAAGGAATTTGCATGTTTATTAGTACATTTTTATGTTACACATTTTTTATATTACTACATTTTTTATAGTCTCCATTTGTTACTAATAAATGTATACAAACTGAATACCGGTGATATTAAACTTATAATATGTAATTTCTTAATTTTGACTCAATAAATATTGTTAAATTTAATTAAGAAAGTTGTGTTAGTGGTTATAATCGCAAACAGAATTATCACTGTTGCACACCACTATAGGAAAATTATTCCGATTAGCGCTTTCAAGCTTCACAGCTCATCGTCAGATCGGAAATAACAATAATAGTACAAACAACTTCTTAATACCCCCACTTGTACACATTTTCGTAAACAAGCTGTAAGTTAAATGTCCTTCACTGGATGGGCCTTCATTTTTGCTCTTTTGTCGCCTTTTAATTGTGAAGGTGAGGCGGCCGACGATCGTCTTGCCCTGGGCACCAAAAAGCCTATCTACGCCACTGTAGGGCGCCAAGATACTGTACCTTAATCCGGCCCTCTGTGTGTGTGTGTGTGTGTGTGTGTGTGTGTGTGTGTGTGCAGCAGTTTGTACTCACAGTGACTATAGTGTACTGCAAACAATAATGTTCTTACTCACGTAACTAATTGAGTGTTTAATTTGACTTGTATGTCTGTATTCTTACCAGTATATTGTTATGACATTACAGAACAATCTACGTGTTTCCCGAACGTTCCAGTGGAATCCAACTGTAATGTGTGTGCGTACGTGATTCTCAATGCATTAGCTAGACTGTGCCATAAGTCTCGCGGTCGTGCACACTGTGTGCATGGCTGCAACCAATTATGTTCTGGTGTTTTCTAGTAGCGTTGTTAATGCGTAGTATGGATGTTTCTGGATTTTTGGCGGGGTATAAATACAAGTACTCAGCGACGCTCAGCTCCAGTTAGAGTTGCGAATTATTTGAGTGTGGTTCATAGTATTGTAGCAAAGTGTTACGCGTTGTATAATTGTGCGGGACTCTATTAGTTGACATTTTTATTGTGTGTAAACAATTTTTATTTGATTTGTTGTAAGAGACTATCTTGTTTATTACAAACTGTTTAATTGTGATAATTAAAGTTGGTGATTAGTGACTTAATTGGTGTCTTGTGTTTTGTTTTCCACTATACCATACGACGATCAGTAGACTATCATAACAATATTTTTTCATATATTTTACAATTTCACTATGTTTAAATTGTATTCACAAATAAGTACAAGTGGTGGTGGTGGTCAGTGTTTCCAAACACAGCTGAGTACTTAGAACTTAGCCATGACCTGGTTATAGGCAACACAGTCTTCCTTGTTTAGTCCATGGTCTAGACATCAAAATATTAGCTCACCTTAACATCAATAACTGGGTTACCAAATAGCCATTCTGAGGCCGATAATAGCAGTTGGTCAGAAGCAAACGCGTATTATTTCATATTATTATTCTATACATTGTATTATTTTATAAATTATTTTTACTGTAAAACCTTTTTTTCACCATCAGGTCGTTAATGTACATCATAATTAAATCCTTAAATACGTAGTGACCGTCAGTCAATGAATTTTTCTCGGTGAAGGGTTTGTGAGGATCGGTCAAAAAATATAACACAACTTTTAAATTATTTGTGTCGAACACACTCACATACACAAACACATTCACTCAGGTAATTGTTCGGTTGTGTTTTACATTTCTTTTGTATTCATATATGTTAACTCTTTCACGTATACAAGGATACACACATATCCATACACACGCATGCACACACACACTCATATATACAAACATGTTCACTCAAATAATTGTTATGTTGTGTTTGACATTTATATTGTATTCATACACAGGTCCTGATGATGACAATAAACATTGTCGAAACATAAATAATAATTTAAAATTTGTGTTAAATTTTTTGACCGATCCTCACAAACCCTTCACCAGAAAAAGTACACCATAATACTCAGCTCTGTTGACACAACTGTTTAAAGAAGTATCAATATGTACTGAATATGATGTACATAGCCATTTAATGAAAAGAAAAAAAGAAAAACAATTATAAAAGCCTGTTATGAGAAACACTGTCCACATTTGTCCATCACTGAAGGGAATTCTGGGGTTCATAGGGTTTATCGAAAATTTCTATTTTCATTACTCTGTTTGCAAATAATATAAAAGTTAATAACATTATCAGAAGGGTTAGGTTGGACATTAACCATCATAAAATTTATCACTCATCATTTCGACCACTGTGGTCTAACACAGATTAAGTGTTATTTGTTGTTAAACTTGCATGAGTGTGGTTGAACTTCCCAGTTCTGTCCACACTGGACTGGGAGGGTAAGTAGTGGTTCTTTTTTATATAGTTGTGTTTAACTTTATAATTTTTGGTGGTTTATTATTAATTTTGTATGTTTCATGTTTGTTAGTGAACAAATATCAAGTATGCTTTAGTATATATTTAATATACTAGTTTTTTACTTACACCTGAAGTCAACCACAAATTTTTAGTGGTTGAAACATTGTGTGATATGTTATGATGGTTATTGTCCAGCCTAACTCTTCCGATAATCTAAAAGTCAACATAATTCATTTCCGTATCCTAATGTTTAATACTACATAATCACCACTAGAAAAGAAAGTGTTCTGTTTACGTCTACCTAAAATCATTTACAACAAAACACAAACTAGCACTTTCATGTACCCACTTCGTTTACCCGTGGTTTGCATGCTCTAACGGTAACTGTGCCATTTGAACAATCTATATTTACAGGCTCTGTTTGCCTCCAACACTCCCTTGATGTAGATTATTTCACTTATTTATTTTAATTATAAGTATTACACTACCGACTCGAAACACAAGGTTTATATAGGTAAAAACGTGAAAGTGTTACCTTATAGCCTGAACGCGTTTTTGCTTATTATAAGCTTTGTCAAAGGCTCAAATAAGCGAAAACTCTGACGAAGCTTATAATAATTGAAAACTGGTTCAGGCTATAAGGTAAAACTTTTACGTTTTTATCAATAAAAAACTTAGTGTTCCGAGTTGGTAGTGATATACTTGTATTTAGGGAATTTTTGGTTATGAAAAAACTGAAGACGTAAGAAAACTGAATGTTTTATTTACACATAAGCTCAGTCTGTTAATTGATTTTTAAAACAGATGTAAAAATATTAAAATTTATTTTAAAAAAATTAAAAAAGAAAACCGTGACCAATACAAAACTCAATAACTATTTTTTAATTAGTTTAATTAATCAGTAATATTTTAATGCTTACAAAATTAAATATATAAAGATTGAGTAATAGAGGAGGTGACATGAACAAAACAGAGATGAACATATTCATGGTAGAGCACACAAAATTCTATATGAAATAAATATACAGTATAGAACCTCTGTTAACCGAAACAAAGGGGAGGAGACGTTTTCAGATGAACAAAAATTTTGGATAATAATTAAGATATCATTTTTTAAAGTGTGAGGTAAAATAACTGGAGGCAATATACAATAATATCAAAAGATTTTAATAAAAACCAAACTTTACATAAAGTAATTTTTTAACAGTTGTTTTATGATTTTTTTTTAGAAAAATCTTATTTTCCTTTGCTTTACATTTCACATTGTTTTTTTACAGCAATATATCGCCATTGCTTCATTAGCAGAATGTCAGAGGGCTTTGTTTCTACAGATCGTTCGACGAACCGTAACTTTGTCTGAAATTATGAATAAAACTCCGTGAGAAAAACGTGTATTTCATATAGCCTAATTTAATGCCCTAACCCAAAATAAAATCTCTTTCCTCTAAGGAATCAAAGATCTCGTCAGCGGTGTCATGGCTGCTGCTCTCTGCTATGTCATCCTCTTCGCCATCCCTTTGTTGCGTGAACGATAAAAAAAAAAAAAAACAGCCTTATTTACTTTCTTGTTTTGACACGTCTTCATTGTTTGCTTGTTTGGCATCTTCAAAGCATGCTCTTCAAACTTATTTTTCATCTTGACCCATTCAGAAACAGCAGGAATACCAACACCAAAATCGGCTGTCAGTTCACAAAATCTCGTCATTTTTAATTCTTTTAATTGCCTCCGATTTTTCTTCAATCATTATCATGACCCATTTCTGCTTTGACATGACAGGACACACAATTTATTACATGTTTATTACAAGGGGGCGTATAGTTTTTGATACCTTCCAGCATTTTCTCAAACAAATCGTGGTTTGCATTTCTTGTTCTCCACATGAACTCACATTAATAGGAATCTAAGAGTTCCCTTCTCATACCACATTCAATCTTGTTTCGGCATTTACAGGACCGCCATAGGCTTTCTATGCCTTGTGTAAACACTCCCGTTTGAGGATTCACAAAGTGATAACGATAGTTTACAGTCAAATGAATGTACTGTTGTGGCAAATTAACAATTTGCCGGTATGCACGGCACTCATCTGATATTATAGTAGACCCTGGTTCAATATTTTCCTCTATGAGAGGAAGCAGAGTAGCTGCTGACCGATCTTCGACACAACACAAGAAGCATTCCTTCGTTTCCCAGCAGTATCCACCAAATACCCACTGTTGTGGTAATACTCGGCCAACATTATTTTTTCTCTTGGCAAAGACACTCTCGTCAATTTCAACAGTTAAATTCGGTCCTCCAATTTTCCGTGGGTTGCTTATGATGTCTAAGGCACAGATATATCTTAAGTAAGCCATCCACTCTGTGTGTGTGCTGGCGTTGATTTTCAGTTGATTTGTACTGTTTTTAATACTACTACGGCCTTCAGACCAGCAATAAATAAACAAAATTATTTTTCTCAGCGGTAACTTGGACCCCTCTAAAAATGTGCCATTGCAAAGTACCTTATACTCAAGGCAAGTTTTCTTATAGCAACACCAACGTTGTCGCGTTCCCTTGATCAATTCCATATCATGTCCGTTAATGCAACGATGAGGATTATAAAGCAAACCTTTTCCTTGAAGAAAAGAAATTGCATCCTCTTCTGTACTAATAACACTCAACAGTTCATCATACCTAATCATTCTTAATAATTAATGTCAAACTCACAACACAGAACACTGATTAAAAGTGTAACGAAACTTAATAAGCTTTACATGACCACTCGTAGCGAAACCATTGCCACAACACAGAATTTGAGCACGTGGTGTACAGTGAGAAATGGCGCGAAAGCGACAGTCTAGTGCATTAAAATGAATGTACTATGGGATATACGGAATTGTCGTGGCTTGCAAAAAACGGATAAGATCCGTGCGCTCTTTTAAGAACTCATTTACTTAACCCATAATAAAGATGTATAATTATTTATACGTAGAGATTAAGACGAATCTGCGGATCTTTTCCTTTTTTTCCCAGATACTACAATTCCGTATATCCCGTAATACCCTCATTTTGATTGGTACTAAGCAAATTCTCGCCATTTCTCACTCTCTCCCTCTCCCTCCTCTCATTTTTATTTATTGATATACATAAAAAACTGACACTCCGTATGTGTCCACATTGCATAAAATTAAAAACATCCAAGGAATTAAAAAAAAACTTGTAAACTCTGAAAACATTTGTTCTAATACTGAATTCAAATTAAATACAGAACTGTAAGTCTACTAAAATTAACGTTTCTTTTTCATATACATGTTATTTCAATTTATTTTCATAGCAATTAACATTAAAAGTGCTAACTGAAGATTGACACACCATACATCTGCGGTTAGGTGTGGTAATTGTAAACGGAAAATGGATTGAAACATTTTGATTGATTAAAAATTGTGTATAGGTTTTAAAATTGAAATAACTGCAAATAATAGCTATTTCAACCTTTGTTATTATGTTGTGTACAAAAAATTGTTTAAATATAAAATAATAAATACAGCTCTAAAATTAAATTTACAATTACCCTTGACATCTTAGAGTTACAGGTGTTTTCTTTATCCTTTGAAATATCAAAAGAAAAATAGTGACAACTGTAAACTAGTTGTCATTGTACTATTTCAAGTTGTGTTTATAATCCTAACTGCATGTTTACAATTACCCTGTCTTCACCTATATGGAAAATAAATGGAAACAAGTTAATTCAAATACTATGTATATTAAAAATCATAAATAAATAATAAAGAAATGTTGTTCTGTTACATAATGTAACAAGTAAATGATAGAATAAAAGTTTATCATTTTTCAAACACTTCCAGGGAACTCGTAGACAATTTGTCTGTCAGTTTCCTTCATTTCTGTATTGGGCAAAATTATCAATATTTGTTAAAAGCTAACAGTACTTTCATCATTTTCTTTTAATGTAAACTTTGTAGAAATTCCATTTTTGCTATGTGTACATAGTTCTGGAAAAATTAGAGATGCATAAAAATTTGTTTATTGTAAACTGTATTATGTTTGGAAGTATCCCAAAGTTAATTTAGCATTAATAATGTCAATCAATGGGCCCAGTCTAGTTTTTTAAGGCTAGGAGAATCCTTGAAATGTTTGGAGCATCACTAGGTCATGATGGATCTAATAGTCAAACTTCAGTTTGCTGTGAAAAACTGG
Source organism: Magicicada septendecula (assembly GCA_034769895.1). Taxonomy (NCBI): domain Eukaryota; kingdom Metazoa; phylum Arthropoda; class Insecta; order Hemiptera; family Cicadidae; genus Magicicada; species Magicicada septendecula. The sequence continues at coordinate 295,231,276 of CM068373.1, read as the reverse complement.
CAGATTTGACTAGTCACTTGATAAACGATGGTATTGTAAAAGCAACAATTCTTTCAGAATTATTTTATAGCCCTGTCAGTCTGCAAATAACTATCATTCGTTTAGACCTTCAGGAGATTTAAACTTTTCTAATTCGTGTTAGCAATATATCAAGTAAAACTGCTAGAAGTATGGAATACAAAGACAAGTCGAGCATTGTACATTTTTAGGTTAGGTACACTTTACAAAACCTTTTCATCAGATGTTCAAAAGAGCAAGCTTGTAATTGTTTTTTTTATAAGTCCCTTAGTAAGGTTTCTCAGCAACAGTTACTGGATGTCAAAGTTTGCTTCTAGGCTATGTTTTATAAAGTAGTGGAAACTTGCTACTTGAATTCTGTTTCTTTTGTAACAGTATTTTCCTTTTACCATTATAAAATACTCAAACTCACTGCTGCCAGAATATTACTTACCTTCAGAAACTTACCTTTTAAACACCAAAAAGAAACTTCAGGGTTACAACGATGTTTTAGGTTATACATCGAAACCTTTACACTCTTCCTTAATTAAAAACACTGGACAATTTAGCTATCTGACTTCCCACAATTCAGAAGATTCCCCGGAACGTTAGACGAGTTTTTCAGCACAGAATGCTAGGAAATGATTCACGGCGAAATAATTACTCTACCACATTTTTATTCTGGTAAAGCAAATCTTATTTATTTTTAAATTCAATGTTATATTTTCTTTTTATCTTTTACTTCAATACTTAAAACATGAAATTACTTATACAAATACCCTATATAATAATCTTTCTCGACCAACCAGTACTTTTATATTTTATTTTTCCCTTGTTCCCCACACACACGCTCACTCTTTACACTGGTTAATGCTCCCCGTTTTCTGAGCTCTTTATATAATTATTAATTTTAATTTTTACGCCGCTGACTGTATATTGTTACCTGCATATGCTATTCCGCCATCTTTCTCACTTCACTCTCACTTCATTATCAAACACTGTTCTAATTCTTTACGGTTACATATTATGTAGATTTCACTAACACTTTTCTTCCTTATATTGTTCTCCGTCACTGTTACACATTTTGGTAGACCTTGGTTACTTAATTCACGTCGGTCTACCGAAATTCCGAGGCTGCGTTACATTTACGACTGTAATGTTTAATTAGTGGTGTCCAACTGCCCGGCGTCAAGCGAAGCATGGGTACGCTCTACAGCGCGTCTGGCTGTCCACGTGGCCACAAATTCGAACTCTGATTGGCTGTAAGATTTCATTATTAGCATGACGTATCGGAAATCAGTTCAACATCACCGCCTCGTGGTCATTTCTACATCGCAAAAGGTGGCACATACGCACGTTCGTATGCACAAATACGTACTTTGTTGACAATGAACATTCCTGTACCGTGCTTTGCTTATCACGGAGCTAAAGTCAGTGACAATAAAGTACACACTGGGTAAATAAAACAAGTTACCTCAAAGGTTGTCTACAGATGGTAAAAATGAAATTCCTGAAATTACAAACCCCCTTTAGTTTGCCCCGTTACAATACCCCCCAATGAGAGGTTTTCTGTCGAAACAGAAAAACTCATTGCCTAAAAACCTACGAGGACCAGCTAGGATATGGTGCCACTGACCCCCCCGTAAATCCTCATTAAAATCATGGGTAACTTACCACCCTAGTCCGGCGACTGCGGCTGCACCTGCATGACCTTACTGGACTTCCCTTGACAAGATCCCAACACCATAAAGTTAGACAGTCACGTCACCACAGTATCACCAAACTCTGTAACATTCCATAAAAAATATCAATAACTGGCGTTTCACCATACCATATCCTTAACTGGTTTAGTTCCCTCATAGTACGTACTGGTTTGTCCTTTAGCAAAATACTGGTTTTATCTCAATGATCTACTTAAATAACAATGTTTCTTAACGCATCTATCCTTAACATACACATACTACATTTTTCTGTATTACATTCCCAATCAAATAAACATTTATATTTCACAAAAACCTAGACTCAAAATACATCACTAACCTCAGGTTAACATAAAATATTTCATCTCTGAATTTAAATAAAATTCACCAACATTACACAACTTTTAATTTCAATTTCTATTCATTAAACATTTGAACTGTTTATCTAGCATTATTACTTCAACCTTGACTTTTTATTAAACATTTTAATCAGCAACCTTTAATTATTATTTTTTTTTTTTACAATTCGATTCACAATAAATTATTCAAATTTATTACACATATTTCCATCTTTTAATTAATTACTTTAATTGCATTACTTAAATTCTCTCACATAAATTTTAATTACCTCATAATCAAAACGCTGTAAGTTACTTCAATTACATTATTCAAAACAATTTCAATTCATTTAATTTCATCTTGCATGTATTTTATTTCATAATAAAATTCATTTATCACTTTTTATAACCTTCAAATCAAACTTTCAAATTGACTACCAAAATTTCTACCTTTCAAACATTTTACATTAATTTAATTTTCATTATAAAGATTCTTGACTACATACTGTTAATTATTCATTTCAAACCAAATATTACTGTCATGACCTCAAACACACCTGTGAATTGACTACATAAAATACAATGTACACATAACACCCTGTATCGGTGTCTCAGCTGACACTTTATCAAAACATCAACATAACCTATTGCATAAGTACATTTAACACATGTAACACAATCATACACACTATCAGTAGTTTTCACTCTATCTACAATATACGTCATTAAATGTTCTTGTTAACCACAAATCATTACATTATTAAGTCCAGTATTTGAAACCATTAACTCTCATAATTAAATGTTCATTCACTATATTTCTAACCACCATCATCGAAAAGTAATCTTATTTTACACGAGTATAATGCATTTTTTATTAAGTACATTGTATTATACTATTAATGTAATAACCATTCCATTTCTCAAATTGTTCCATTACACCAGAGTAATAACTCCCCGGATTGCTCCATATTATTCTATCATAAAATCTGTCTACATTGATAACTTTAGTCCTGTCTCCGTCAGTATTTATTGTTAAACCCAGATAAGTTACATCATTGTCACAATTATCTCCTAATACCAGTACACTCATTCTACTCCAAGGTAAGTGTTTATCAACATCAGTATAGTCATCGTTTACTATGGTGCTAATTACATCATAAGGTAAGTACTGAATATTACTAATTCTCTCCATATTTATTTTCTCTATCAACTCTCCATAACATCTTTTTTACTTAAACATTTCTACCTCTTTCTCTCTCTCAAAATTGCTTACACAACCACATCTTACTTTCTCACTATCATTCCATGCAGAGGGCAATACAACACTATTAAAACACCATCTGGCCCTACCAGATGCACAAAAAACCAAGAAACAATTATTTGTAGATCATACGTCTCTCAAACACACTCGTGAAGCCTTTTCTTCACCAACAACAACACCACGGGAAAAATTTGCTCTCTGTTCCCACTCTACATCTAAACTCTCCCTCCATTCTTTCTCCAATTCATCAACACTCCCTAACACTCCATTACTAACCCCAACTAACTTTCTACTCTCATCACCACCATTACTTAATGTATCATACTTAGATACCTCATTTTTAACTACTTTGTTATTATTATTATTATTATTATTATTATTATTATTATTATTATTCATTATTTAACCTTGTTAACATAATCATAATTAACACCATTACTATTATCACTGATATCTCCGTTATTTTCACTTATCTCGTAGTTTTTTCTCTTCACTGCACTTAAACTAACACTGTTGTTTGTAAAAGTATCGTCATCATTATTACCTCCACTATCAGAACTACTTACCTGGTTTAAGTCACTTTCTTTATTTTCTTTTAATTTATCTGTCTCTAGTTTCCACCTTTCATCTCGTTTTTTCATATCATCCATAAATTCATCATATTTAGCAGACAGCATCTTCATCAGATTTATCATATGCATCTTAAAATCAGATTCACTCATATCGTCATTACTTACCTCATTATCTGTTCCCTGATCGCCTTTATTCTCGTTTAATTGATCTGTCTCTCTACCATTTTCTACCATCACTACACTATCATTATTATCATCATTATTCCCTGTTTTATTCTTTATCACTACCTCTTCAACTATGTTACCATTATTATTCGTCATCTCACTACCATTTTTACTTTCACTCCCCTTCTTATCCACTACCTGATTCATTTTACTTTCTTGTTTACACTCTTCCGTAATAGTATCATCACTATGCTTTTTAATTTCAGTGAATATTCCCTCTTCTTGTTCTTCCATTCGTCTCAAATTATCATCAAATTTGCACCACTCATCATCCGTCATTCTCTCCACAATCCCTCTGAACTCATCTTCCCATTCCCCCCATGAGAAGTCTATTTCGTTTACTTGTGCCTTAGCCATGTTAAACAAAATTATTGAAATAATAACTCTTTATATAACACCCACTATAACCCTTCTATTACTCAATAATTATACACATTAACTCAAAATACCCCACACATAAAATCGTTAGCAATACGTATAAGTAAACACAACATTGACGCTACCAAAACATAACCTTATCACATGTACATAAATCTATACGATAATTTCACAATTTTACAAATACACCATTACCAAATCCTACCCTCTGTGCTTAAAACATGCCTATTTAATATAAAAAAATTGTTATATCAAAATCCTGGCAGGCGCGCCATTTGTAACAGTATTACAAAGGTGAATACCTTTTACCATTAAAAAAATCATCAAACTCACTGCTGCCAGAATATTACTTAGCTTCAGAAACTTACTTTTAAACACCAAAAAGAAACTTCAGGGTCGCCACGATGTTTTAGGTTATACATCGAAACCTTTACACTCTTCCTTAATTAAAAACACTGGACAATTTAGCTATCTGACTTCCCACAATTCAGAAGATTCCCCGGAACGTTAGATGAGTTTTTCAGCACAGAATGCTAGGAAATGGTTCACGGCTAAATAATTACTCTACCACATTTTTATTCTGGTAAAACAAATCTTATTTATTTTTAAATTCAATGTTATATTTTCTTTTTATTTTTTACTTCAATACTTAAAACATGAAATTGCTTATACAAATACCCTATATAATAATCTTTCTCGACGAACCAGTACTTTTATATTTTATTTTTCCCTTGTTCCCCACACACTTGTAATGGGGCAAAAAGGGGATTTTATTTTTTGTATTAAATTTATTTAAATGTGTATGTGATCAACGCAGCAAGTTCCATGCGAAATACGGTTCTATTCGGACAATGAACAATGACATAGCTTTGTGAGCGAGGTGTGGCAATAGAACGCAATATTATTCTGAGAAATCAAGTGTTGTGTTACAAACTAGTACGCGCGAACACCAGCATGTGCGCGGATGCGACGCTTATAGCCTCGACCCACGCCAAGTAAAATGGCTAAGCTGTAAAATTTTCTTGCTATTTGGTTTTGAGATGGCGGAAGTCCAGTGAATGCTCCACCTACAAAAGCCTCCTGTATCGTCTCTGTGTAACAACAGTAGCCACATGGCCTATAGATAATCCACACAATATGAGTGAATACGAAAATTTGTCGTCGGAAGGCAGTGACTTCCGTCCCATGAACAAGGCAGTCGACTTACAGCCGCGGCAGCGGCCAGACGCACGCTAAGACTCGTGGGCCCCCAAATAAATTATTTCAAATGTAAAAGTGTTAAACATTCATAAAAAATAGTGAACAATATATCAAAATGAAGCAAGTGATGTGAATAAAGCAAAATTAACAATATAGTGAATTAAAAGGAAAACGATCGGACTTACACTCGGTGCTGCACGTGGTAATGGGAGATGATGAGAGCTAAGTAGATAACAACCAAATTCAGCATTCAAATAACTCAACTAAATTTAAATTAAAAAGCCGTTTGGGGAAAACGGAAATATAGTATTAATGAGTGAATGAGCAAAATGCTGGGTCGCCTTGATTAATTAATGATTATATTAGAGTAAGTCTACAATGTCAAAATAAATGTTTATGTTATTCATGTTTAAAGGAAGCAGTAATATGTCAATTTTGAGAGAAAGATGAATAATTCATGCATTTAAAAGAGTATAGAGAATGAAATAAAACTTTAGTTGTTTTACATAAATGCGAGTCAAGTATGTTACTGATATAGCCTTGAAACCTTGCTTGTATTACACTGTTCGTGTGACGAACTCTGGAACTGTGAGGTGAGTTATCCTGGGTAAAATGACAATAATTTAAATGTGATAAGTGTCTAATTAATTTGAGTAAGCACACACTCTCACTCTTTACACTGGTTAATACCACCCGTTTTCTGAGTTCTTTATGTAATTATTAATTTTAATTTTTACGGCGCTGACTATATTGTACCTGCATATGCTATTCCGCCATCTTTCTCACTTCATCATCAAACACTGTTCTAATTCTTTACAGTTACATATTATGTAGATTTCACTAACACTTTTCTTCCTTATGTTGTTCTCCGTCACTGTTACACATTTTGGTAGACCTTGGTTACTTAATTCACGTCGGTCTACCGAAATTCCGAGGCTGCGTTACATTTACGACTGTAATGTTTAATTAGTGGTGTCCAACTGCCCGGCGTCAAGCGAAGCATGGGTACGCTCTACAGCGCGTCTGGCTGTCCACATGGCCACAAATTCGAACTCTGATTGGCTGTAAGATTTCATTATTAGCATGACATATCGGAAATCAGTTCAACATCACCGCCTCGTGGTCATTTCTACGTCGCAAAAGGTGGCACATACGCACGCTCGTACGCACCAAATACGTACTTTGTTGACAATGAACATTCCTGTACCGTGCTGTGCCTATCACGGAGCTAAAGTCAGTGACCATAAAGTACACACTGGGTAAATAAAACAAGTTACCTCAAAGGTTGTCTACAGATGGTAAAAATGAAATTCCTGAAATTACAAACCCCCTTTAATTTGCCCCGTTACACTTTGACTCCCTAATCTTTCAGCTTTTTTAAGGGATTCGAAGATAACTCTGCTAGGAATAAATCTGCATCTTAATAAAGTGCTACACATAAGTATGGATGGGTCTAATCCTAAATGGAAATTTAAAGAACAATTCAGAATACTGTGACTCTGGGAACACAAGTTGATAAAATGTAAAAAATGGCGAAGTAACTGTGGAATCCATGGTTTAAAAGGTTTGAAAAAAAGTTCACCCTGAGTTATCTTGTCTTTTCCAATCAGTAGTAGTCTAGAAGTTTTTCAGTGTAATGAGTTGGTTTCACCTTTTCTTAATTCTTAACCTCATATTATGAGTACAAATGTATGCCTACTTATAAGTAACTTTACTAATGAAAAGTCTTTTTTAAAAAAGAGACTTGTGTCCATGTTAACAGCAAAGATGACTATTACTGAAGCTCTGAGAACTGTCATATGATAATGGCATCTGTAATATAACGCGCTAGGTAGTGTGTCCGTCATCGGTATGTTACCATAGTAACAAGTAAATAAACAAATGATATTTACTGGCATCGAATCCGTTCCTATAGTTTTTAATGTTTTTACTATGCGATTGTGTTGATATGTTTTGTAATTTTGTATACAGTGTAACATGACATAAGGTAGTGAAAATACATTGATAATTAATTAGAAAACAAAGAAGCTGAAGACAAGAATAAAGGTCAGGAACTTATAAACTCAGAGATTAATAACCAAATGACAAAATGACAAATGACTAATAAACTGACGATGACTTGACTCAATAGATCGGATAAACACAAGAAAGAACAATGGAACAAGGAAGAAGGAACCAAGAACCAAATGTAATCAAGAAACTGATAACGAACATTGTAATTCCCTAATAATGACCATAAGATGTATGTTAACAAATGCACTAATGTAGTTAGAACATAGATGAGATGTACCTAGGGGTAATAATGACAAATAAGAAAGATAGTAATGTTATGTATATTTTATTAATGAAGGAATGTACTCATAAGTATAAGATAGGGAGTTAATAATAAACACACCCAAATGAATAGTGATAAAAATAATCAAAACCAATAAATCATACCCTGAGGCAAATAAAGGCCACAGTTAATAACCAAAAGTGATCATTAGTGAAGGGAAAATAAAATAAATACTTATAACCAGTAACCCCATGATGATGTTAACATAAATAAACAAACTAGTGAATAATATCAAGTGAGTGGAAGAAAGAGTGTATTAATACAAAAGTGGTGACATGCAGTTATAGCATGTTACATATAATAAGTGAAAGTGAATAAATAAAAAAAAACCTTCTATGAAGTAAAGAGTGTAGTGGGTGAACATAAAAGGGTATTTTAGTTAGTAGACTGTATTAGAATAACTGAAGGACCTGTGATCAACTTTGTGCTAGCAAATAAGATGAACTCATTATACTGTGATTAAGTTAAGCAATAGGTAATAAGAATTATAAAATAAGATAGAAATTAAGTCATTGGAATGAAAGGTAAACAAGAAAGATAGACACTGTTTTCTAGTGAAGGAATGAGGGAATAGAGTATATTGTGTAAAGTACAGTTTAATAGTAGTATAATAAGAGTGTTGTTATTGTTTAAAAAACCAATATAATGTAATGAATTATCAGTTGAATCAGACAGTAGAAAGGAACAGAAAGGTAGTTAGAAGTTTTATTTCAGGCTTGAACCTGTCAAGAAAATGTTTATTGTTATAATAAGAGGTGTAGGTAGAAACACCAATGTTTATTATTTGTTTCTAGTTAAAAAATTGTTTTAAAGTACCATATATAAAGGTAAGGAGTTACAAAGAATGTTAGATAGTAGTATAGGAAAATCTAGGCTCTAGGCCTAACAGTTAATGAAGAATTTTGTAAATTTAAGAACAAACAATAGTCCAGTATCAAATCAGAATATACCAAATGTTTAAACAAGTTAAGTGGGTATACCTAATACCAAAATGTATAAATAACAACCAGTTTTAGATAAAATATATATGCAATATAAATAAGAAAAATAACAAAAATGTGATTAGCTACTCAAAAGTAACCATGAGGGGTATCAAAATGATCCTTATCAAAAATTATGAACAATGGTATTCATGTAATAAACCTAGCTATTAATATAAGAAAGAAATCTTAATTTGAAGATATTTTATAGATTTAAACTAAAATAAGACGTTAGAATATAACAATGACTTAAAATTAACGACCAATGAGAATTAGCATAATTTATTAGGTAACCATAGCAACCGAAATTTATTGCCAAAAAACCGTTGAATTTTCATTAATCCATTATTGACCGACGCGGAGGGCGGATGTATGCAGCTCTCAACCCAAATTTTATCATAAATAAGTAAATTTTGACTGAAATCAGAAGGAAGAAAGATAGTAATAGCAGTCCATGGAACACCTAACAATCTAATTATTATTAAAATATTCACAAACTAAAATTATCCGTTGAAATTAAGAAGACTTCAAGAATAATAGCTGACGACTCATCCCGAAGGAAGACCAGGAGTGACCTACTTCAACCCAAGAAGACGTACGACTGCGGAACGAGAGAGAAGCCGAACTTTATGGAAAAACTGTCTGAACGAGATTAATGAACATCCGAAGAATAGAAGACGACCAGATCCATCCGGAAGAAGTAGACGAGCATCGAGGAAGCCCCAACGAGAACCGATGAGTATAAAACAATAATCTCACTAAAAACGAATTCCCAATTTTTCTATCCATAATAACAAATCACAATTTTCACTTCACTGATCACTATTTTGAACAAGAACCGAAGTATTTATAATATCACTATTATTGAACTTTAATCAATTAATAACCATTTAAACTGAGCTATAATAAATAATTAATAAACATAACTTGTTGTCAAAATCCTAACCAAAAAATATACTAACTCTCATTGATGATTACTTACTTGGATGTATTAATGTATTAAATATTGTGTACCTAGTTTTAAGAATTATTATAAATTTGTGCATTTTAGCCGTTAATCCAAAACTTCTGTAGTCAAAAGGACTTATTAACACGCCCTGTGTGAAAAAATTTTTATTGTAAACAAACGTTATTCGCCAAGCGGCGTGTACATAATACAGACAACTGAGCAATTGTAAAAGCCGGTGCTAAGATAAAGTAATGTACTACTAAATAACTGAAAATTATTAAAGGGTTAATAAATATTATTGTTCTGCAACGCTGTATGTTTGATTCATACAAAATAAGCTAATACATAGAAAATTATTAAAGTGAAAACAACAAAACCTCACAGTTAGCGAAGTCGACACTGAAAGACGGTGTGTGCCAATCAGGTGGCGAGGCGGCAATATTCAAACCAAATGCCGAGAGATACGGTTTGCCCATAAATGGTAAGAAAAGGTACAACTCGACTCGCTACACGCAAATAACATTGACAGAAGTAATTGAACTGATTAATACCATTAATTATATACCCATACTATACCACGAACGCAACGAGCGAACTAAAAAACGCTATTTACTATACGAGTAATAGAACGAATTACCAACCGGACGACGCATCAAAATTTCCTTCCAGGCCTAACAAATCAAAAAAGATTTTTGCTTTAGCTGCAAGGGTAGGACCAGACACGGGGGTGCCCTCACTTCGCACCTGAGCTAACCATTCCGCTAATGCCGAGTCAAGTTCATTATAGTTTGATTTCTTCATTGTTTTTTGTTTTTTCATCCCAGAAGCACTGTCCGACACTGATGCAAAGGCTAACAGTTTGTCTTTTTGCTTTAAAACGTCTCGCACTGTTGTTTCCCCGATCCCGTAATTCAAACACATCTGCTTCCTTGAAGCGCCATTTTCTATTTTAGAAATTATTTCAAGTTTTTGTGCAATCGTTAGCACAACCTTCTTTCATTTTTCAGCCATTATTAATTTCAGGAACTAATCATTATTAATTTCATGACTGATCACTAAGCACGCTTACTGACAACTGACACCACTGGCAGACCGAGAGAATATGTACGTAGAAGGGGAAGGTTAGTGAACTTGACCAAAACAAAAGAGCAAGAGCCAAAACAAAATTCTGAGAAGGCCTATAGGATTACGATGCACAATAAACCTGTCAGAAATTTTCTAAATCAGTAGGGCCTATTGTATTTTCGCTGTTGTTGGCTTGGATTAAAATTGGTTGTTTTGAGGTTCGTAATTAAAAAAATTTTTCGCGGCACTCGCGGATAATCCGCACCGCGGATCATCCACTCGTGGATAATCGGGGCTTTATTGTATTTCTGTATAATATAACGCGGTAGGTAGTGTGTCAGTCATCGGTATGTTACCATAGTAACAAGTAAATAAACAAATGATATTTACCGGCATCGAATGTATACATTTATCCGTTCCTATAGTTTTTAATGTTTTACTATGCGATTGTGTTGATATGTTTTGTAATTTTGTAACAGGTACGTCTATATATTTTGTAATTGTCCTATATTTCTGTATATGTTTTAGTTGTGATATTTATGTTTATACGTATTTCTGATGATCCAATGAATAAGTAATGAAATACGATCAAATATGCCTCCTAAACGCCAGCAACCACCAACTGCTGAAGAAATTGCAGCAAAAAAAGCACGTAATGCTGAAGCTCAATGACGCCATAGAGCGGCCATGTCAGAAGAGCAGCTTCAAGCAGAATGTGAAGCCAATGCTGTAAGTCACTGGCAACACAGAGAAAACGTGCCACAAAATCAACTTCAACAAGAGCGCGAGGCAAACGCTGAAAGACAAAGGGTTGCACGCCAACATCAAAGAGGACGTCTGAGTAAGATATGTCCGATCCCGCAACACCGCTTTGCTTCCCGAAAACTTCAATGAAGACAAAATTGAAGAAAGTTATCTTGACCCAATGGACGCCAAATGTCCATTTTGCAATTCCACGCATTTCAAAAATGAATTAATGTCAAATTGCTGCCATAAAGGGACCATTGCATTAGATGAAATACGAATCCATCCCTTCATTACAAATTACATGAATGGATCTGATCCAAATTCCAAAAATTTCATGGAAAACATAAGATCCTACAACAGTGCAATGGCCTTTGCCTCAGTGGGAGCACAAGTTGACCAATCAGTGACCAGACGTTCAGGTCCTTTTTGTTACAGAATCCATGGGCAAATTTATCACGCTACATCTGCATTATACCCAAATCAAGGTGAATTACCAAAGTATGCCCAACTGTACATTTTGGATTGGGCCCAAGCCTTGACAGAAAGAATGAACAATCAAGCAAACAATGGATGCATTCGTGTCGTAATGGGGAACCTCCAAAAACTTCTTGGTGATATCAATCCGTTCTCTAGAGAATACAAGAACATGCTCAAATTTGAACAAGACGAAATGCTAAAGGCAAATCGGGAAAACCGAACGCCAGTTGAATATAGCATGACTTTCTTGAGAGAAAGAGTAAATAATGTGCTCCCCGGCAGAACCAACGCTCCCACTGCCAGAGGAGAAATTGCTGCCGTTTTTCACAGTGCAGATGGTGCACCCCCAGAAAATTGGGATATTACAATTCATCCGAAAAGCGGACTTTTACAAAATATATCCATCCTGAGTAGACTCTGTGACCCAATGTGCTACCTTGCTTTTCCCATATGGGGATTCAGGGTGGACCACAGATCTGAAGAAAGCTGTTGGTCAAGGAAATGTGTCCCAGCTTCAATGGTATTCATACCATTTTGCCATTCGTGATGGAAACTTTAACCAGTTCCTCAACGCAGGAAAGCTGACTCACCAATTCATGGTTGATGCCTATTGCAAGACCGAGGCAAACCGTTTGAATTGGTTTCAAAAAAATCAAAACACAGTACGAGCTGAAGACTATGATGTCCTTCACCGATTTGTGAATAACCTCAATTTTGAGGACGTTAACATATTGCCTGGAAAGAAAGTTATATTGCCTTCAACCTTCCAAGGGAGTCCAAGAAATATGGCTCAAAATTACCAAGATGCTATGGCCATGGTCAGGAAATATGGCAAACCTGACTTATTTGTAACATTCATGTGCAATCCTAAGTGGAGGGAAATCAGGGAAAACTTACTTCCCGGTCAGCAACCATGCGATCGGCCTGATTTAGTAGCAAGAGCGTTTGAGTTGAAACTGAAATTGCTACTTGAAGACTTAACCAAACACTATAGATTTGGACGTGTTAGGGCTATGCTCCACGTGATCGAGTTCCAAAAACGTGGTCTACCACATGGGCACATATTGCTATTCATGGCCCCGGAAGACAAAGCCTGGGAGAATGAGAGAATTGACAAAATTTATCTGTGCAGAACTCCCTGATAAAGATGCCCACCCGAGGCTACATGAAATTGTAAAATCCTGTATGATACATGGCCCATGTGGTCCATTAAATCCAAACGCACCGTGTATGGAAAACGGCAAATGCACAAAAGAATTCCCAAAAGACTTCTGTGCCGAGACCAACAGCAATGTCAATGGTTACCCAAAATATCAACGCCGAGATGATGGTAACTTTGTTGAACTTGGGGGAAACAGAGTGGATAACAGATGGGTGGTGCCATACAACCCATACCTGTCTCTGAAATACAACGCCCACATTAACGTAGAGATTTGTAGCTCAATTCAAAGCGTTAAATACCTGTTCAGATACGTTTACAAGGGGCATGACTGTGCAAATATTCAATTCGTTACTGTTCCCACAGAACAGGAAGCTACTATTGAATAGGACGAAGTAAAAAATTAAATATCACTATAATATTGACGACTCGGAACACAAAGTTTTTTATAAGTAAAAACGTAAAGTTTTACCTTACAGCCTAAACCGGCTTTCACCTATAGAAGGCTTCATCAGAGGCTTCATCAAGCCTTCTATAGGTGAAAGCCGGTTTAGGCTGTAAGGTAAAACTTTACGTTTTTACTTATAAAAAACTTTGTGTTCCGAGTCGTCAATATTATAGTGATATTTAGTTAAGTAACGGACACGTCATGGACAACGAAATCCAAGAGTAAAAAATTACTTGGAGACCCGATATGTAAGTGCACCTGAAGCATGCTGGAGGCTCAGGGAATACAAAATGCACCACCAAACTGATCATGTGGAAAGATTAAATGTCCACCGTGAGGACAAGCATACAATATGTTTTATACCAGGCAAGGAAGCTGAAGGTGTACAGCAAAAAGCCACCAAGTCCAAACTTCTGGCTTGGTTTAAACTTAATCAGGAAGACCCTAATGCCCGAGAGTATTTATATATTGAAATTCCCGAACACTATACATGGGATAACAAAAATTCTAAATGGAAACCATGTCTTAGAGGACATGAAACTACAATTGGCAGAATGTTTGCCGTAAGTCCCACGGATAGAGAAAAATGGTTCCTCCGAATTCTCCTTCTCAATGTTAGAGGAGCAACATCTTTCGAGGACCTAAGAACGGTCGAAGGAAATCCTATCCCCTTTGCAACTTTCCAAGAAGCATGCATTGCAAGGGGATTAACTGATGATGACTCAGAATGGGATACTTGCCTAACAGAAGCTGCAACCCATCAAATGCCAGTACAACTTAGGCAGTTGTTTGCATTTATTTGTATCATGTGTGAGCCGTCGGATGCAGCAGCATTATTCGACAGACATAAGGACAATCTTATGCAAGACTATAAGAGACACTTTCCTGATGGAGAAAAAGCTCTGTATTTGACGCTTAAAGAAATTGAATCTGTCCTTCGAACACATGGAAAGTCATTGGTAGATTTTGGCCTAGAACTTCCAGTCGGCAGCTATGACGAGCCAATCCATTCTGGAAAATATTACGATCCAATTGCCGAAAAAACCATGTTCGAAGAAAAGTTTCAAATGCTCAACCCAGGGCAAAGAAGGGCTTTCGACAAAATCAGGGAAGAAATTGAAAACCCTAACTTACCCAAACGTCTATTCTTTCTTGATGGACCTGGCGGAAGTGGTAAAACCTACCTTTACAACATAATCATGCACTATGTGCGTAGCAAAAATGAATTAGTCTTGCCATGTGCATTTACAGGCATAGCAGCAACTTCGCTTGAGGGAGGCAGAACTTCCCACAGTCATTTCAAGCCGCCTATTCCAATAAATGAAACATCAACCTGTAATGTTCGACATGGGACTAATACGGCAAATGAACTGGTAAAGGCCAAAGTGATAATCTGGGATGAAGCTTCAATGGCCCCACCACATGGAGTAAATGCAGTTGACACACTGTATAAAGAACTCTTAGCTGAAGATCCAAAAGTTCCTTCTAAAAAACCATTTGGAGGTGCGGTCTTTCTTTTCAGTGGAGGTTTTAGACAAATTCTCCCTGTTGTTCCACATGGCAGCAGAACCGAAATACTTTCTTCATGCATGAAGAATAGTAAGTGTTGGAAAAATATTCAGGTCCTAAAGTTAGACCAAAACATGCGTGCCAATGAGGACAATGTCCCATCAGAACACCGAGGCTTGTCCAATTGGCTTTTAAAACTTGGGAATGGAAAACTCCAAGAGCCTGGATTAGAGGAAGGCATCTTCGAAATTCCTCCAGTCTGCATTGAAAATGGATGTATTGTTGCTGCTGTCTTTCTGAGGTCATCCAGTCAGGAGATGACAGCATTGCTAACCGTGCAATCCTGACTCCAAAAAACCACGAGTCACTTGACCTTAATGAAAATGTCCTTAGACGAATTCAATCTGAATTGAAATGCTATACCAGCATAGATTCTATTCAGCAAGACAGTGCAAATGCCGAGGAGGCAGCAAACTATCCATTGGAGTTTTTGAACAGCTTAACACCTGGAGGTATGCCTCCTCATAGACTTAACTTGAAAGTTGGTGCAGTAGTAATGTTGCTACAAAACCTTGACTCAACAAGAGGTCTTTGCAATGGCACCAGAATGGCCGTCAAGCAAATGATGTTAAAAGTCATTGACTGTGAAATCCTGACCGGATCTTTTAAAGGTACCAGGGCATTTATTCCAAGAGTTATTCTTGCACCCAGTGACCCTGACCTTCCCTTTACATTAAGACGAAAACAGTTTCCATTTAGACTTGCTTTTGCTATGACCATCAACAAAAGCCAAGGGCAAACACTGGATTCAGTTGGTATTTATTTGCCATCTCCAGTATTCAGTCATGGACAACTTTATGTTGCATTTTCAAGAACAAAGTCCTTTCAGCAAGTCAAGGTAAAAGTCTTAGGAACTGACCAACAAGGCAACTTAAAGAAAGACCACAGAGTTTACACCAAAAATGTGGTCTACAAAGAAGTTTTCGCCCAATAATTAAATTTCATAGCCAATATGTAATTAAATGTATATGTAATTAAATGTATTTAATATATGCCAATAAATAATTAAATAGGTGCTAATAAAAATGCTTGCCACCCGGGCGTAGAACGGGTACTTCAGCTAGTGACATTGTATCAGTTAGAATAATCAACAACTTATTAAGGCACACTGTAAGGAGGTATGCTTTAATCATTTTGCACACATCATTCCAGAAGTCTGTTCTAAAAACAATTATAATCAAACTGCTGTTTCAACAGTACTAATAATGCAACATGGCAAAATTTAAACCATTTTTATTGGTCTGAACGTTTGTTTCAAGCTGAGTATACCAAATATGTTTGTAATAGGTTTATAATTTAAGATGTGAAGTATATGAAGCCATTACTAGTACCTGTTCATTAGACAACAAATTATAACTATAATTTCCATTAATTTTGTTAATGTTCTTTGCCATTCATTATTTAGTTATTTTTTTACTATCAGGAAACGTTCTGATGAAATTTCTGTACATGTCGTCATTTTTGGTCTCTCTCTCTCTCTCTCCCCTCCCCCTCTCATTTTTATTTATTGAAAAAACATAAAAAACTGACACTCCTCTGTATGTGTCCACATTGCATAAAATTAAAAAAATTAATCCAAGAAATTAAAAAAAAACTTGTAAACTCTGAAAACATTTGTTCTCATACAGAATTCAAATTAAATAAAGAAAAAAAGGAATTGTGTGTGTGTGTTAATGGTGACATCTTCCCCCTTGCTCCTCAACCACTTTCAGAAAGTGAACAGACAGAACAATACCTCACCTGCAAATGGTCTTGAAACATACTTGTGATCTTGCAAAAGAGAGTCAGTCCTCTGTGTGTTTCAATGATAATTAGTTAACCAATGGACATGTCATCGACAACAAAATCCAAGAATTTACAAATGAATAATGAAAACACAAAGATTAAAATCTAATAAGAAATCATTCAATAGACATAAAGAAACAAATTAGTAAATTTTTTTTTATAAAAATAGGTTAATTACCTTCTGTCAACGTTTCTTAAAATCCTTTTAGGATAACTCGAGTTTCGACACCATTTGGTGTCATCATCAGATCGGATATGAATTAGGTCAAAACATTTTGATGCATATACATCTCGTCAGATATTAAAAAATTAAAAACAACACATAACATTACATAAATAATAAATAAACTATATCACAACAAAATAACATTACAACAATAAAATATAAAGACAACGCGGCCGCAAACGAACCTGTACAGGAACGCCCCCACGGTAAGACTAATCAATGCCGGTTTTCTAGATTAGTCTTACCGTGGGGGCGTTCCTGTACAGGTTCGTTTGCGGCCGCGTTGTCTTTATATTTTATTGTTGTAATGTTATTTTGTTGTGATATAGTTTATTTATTATTTATGTAATGTTATGTGTTGTTTTTAATTTTTTAATATCTGACGAGATGTATATGCATCAAAATGTTTTGACCTAATTCATATCCGATCTGATGATGACACCAAATGGTGTCAAAACTCGAGTTATCCTAAAAGGATTTTAAGAAACGTTGACAGAAGGTAATTAACCTATTTTTATAGTCTTAATCGTTTCTGGAGGCAAGAAAAATGTTTAAATTTTTTTTATGAATCAAAGGAATTCAGAAATTCAACTGATAATCACACATTAGTACATAGTGTTACTAATTTCACAATTCCACAAAATTTTTAACTATTGGATAGTGAACATTGGATTTCAATATAGTAAGCGTACACATATTAATGTAGGTCGTTTCACAAAAAGTGAATGGAAAAGATACACAATTTCAACTTTTTTAAGCCGAAAACAAGAATATTCATGTTTATCGGTGTCCAAGCCACTTATTTATATTGATAGAATAAAGTATTTACCTTATTTTGTTTGTCCATCTGGTGGCTTTATTTCTTCTTCGTTATTACGACGCGTTTCGGGACATACGCCCCATCCTCAGGTATTGTCACTCAGCAGAGGTCGTCATTTAAGTAAAAATATCAACACATAAAACATAACTTACACATAATCAACAATAAAAACGTTTAAACTTTGGAGCACATACAAGTCGAGATGCGCATCCCGGACTACAACGGTCGACTGCCGAGTCTATGTTATTGCTCGCTGGGCACTGTGGACTTTGTCTGTATTTGTATAGCCATATCGTATAGCGAATTTGACTGAAACTGTAACTGTTCATTTAGGAGGATTTCTTTTGTGTTTGTGTCCTTAAATGCCTTATATATTTCAAATTCCTTGACAGCACTCATGTATCTCCCTTTCTTGCATATGTGTAGGGGTTGAAAATTACTTGCAAAGTCTGTATAATTATGATTATTGTCAGCTAGATGATGTGCATAATTTGATGTTATTCTGCTAGGATCTTTTTTGGGCAGGTGTTCTCTAAAGCGTTTTTTTAAACGCTCTACCCATTTGTCCAATGTAGAAACAACAACAGTCGCTGCACACAACCTTATAAATACCTGTCCTGTCTTCAACTGCTTTTGGGGGGTTTTGTCGAAGTATCTTACACCAGACCAGTAACAACGTTGGTAAGATACGTTGGTAAGAATTAAAATAATTCTTAATTACTAATAACAATAAAATTAAAATCATGAAAATACAATGAAATAATTATTTGGTCTGATGTGAGAACACAAATAGTTAGTGTCGACTCAGCGATAGCTTCCATTGGCCGTGACAAGATGGCGGACTGACGCTAAGCGACTACAGAGTTAATTTACCTCCCAACTATTTAAAACAAGTTTTTAAAATAAAATAAGTAAAATAAATTGTTCACTGGTGTTGAATTGGTCTTTTCACTTTGGTTCTGATGAATAAGTTAAGTGTTATGTGATTTAGTTCTGTTGTTGTTTAATTATTACTAGTGTTAGTATATAATGTTCGGTCTCACCACTTTTGGTAGATCACTTTTATTTATTTTTAGATATAGTATTTTCTTCGTTCTTCTTGTTTTATTATTATATTATCATTTCTTGGTTCTATTTTGACACTGTTAATTATTTTACTTTCACTCTTCTTCTGACTTGGACTTGACTCTATCATATACTTTTTACACAGAGTAACATAGATTAGTTCTTTATACTTTCAAGTCTAACAATCAAGTGAAGAAATTTCCTTATACCTTCAACGGGCTTGACCAAAATTTCTCATTGGTGAAACTCATCGGGTTAGGAGGTCACATGACCTTAATTATTTAAGATACAAAATTTTACATTTTCTAGCTACAATTACTCCCTGTCTAATACATAATAAATCTCAAATTAGTTTACAGTACAATGTTCCTTATAACAAGACAAAAATCTAGACACCTCACACGGCATAGGTGTGTGTCCTAATAATTAATTTAACATTTTATAAAATTTCATCTCATAAGCCATTCCATGTAGCTTTTGACATTTCAAATCACATTAAAATTCCATTGATTAATAAAAATGTTGCTTCTGACACTTAAATAAAGCATATATTAGTATTTATACCATCTTTTACTATTTATTACAGTGCTGTGATGGTTTAATAGTTGGATTTACAATAATTTCTATTTTGATATTGGCCAATTAATTGGTATTTCTCTATAGTACAAAGTTTCAATTTAATATTATTGTATGACCCTGTGGCTTGATACACTATTATTATTACGTGCATTGAATTATCCATTATGTTATTATTATTCATTGAATTGATTCTGATAAAGTGAAGAACAAGATTGACATAAAACAAACATACTACCATAACGTTAGGCCATTATGGTCAAACTCAAACCAACTTTAAACAATAAAACTTTCTTTCAATAACTTCTTAATATATAATGGTATAGTTGGTCAATTTATTATGACCTATTATTAAGTATTATTGACACCTGGTCAATTTAAACAATCTAACTCTTATTACCCTAAACAAGTTTTAACACATTAATTTAAACAACACAAATGATTGTATGATTCCCTTCAGTTAACATTAAAAATAAAATAGGGAACTATTTTATACAATCAAGGTTATTCAGTTAACATTAAAATAATTAATAACCTAAATCACCTTTTGGTCCTTTATAGGTTGAAGCCTTTTGGCAAATTGGTAATACACAGTTATATTGAATATCAGATATTTCACACATTAAATGTTATTATATGATCACACATTGTCTTTAGTTGTGATTATAAATCTCATTCACAATAAGTTACCACTATTATTAACAGTCCTGTCTGTATAGTTAGTAACCAACATCTTACATTTACATTTCAGTCTCAATCACTTATTGTTCTTGTTGTGATTACTTTTCTTTTTACAATTGGTTACTATGTTACATTTAATGGTTTAGAGTACATATTTATTCTACATTAGCTTATATAGTACTTCTTTTTGCTTATTTTGGGTTTTAACCTTTCTCATTGGTTTAGCAAGGTTATGTAGATTGTTTAGTTTATGTCATATTATGTTGGGGTTTGTACAATTATTTTGTTATGCTCATTATGTCGCATTACAATATATATATATATATATATATTTGTTATATTAATAGATTTAGATACTAGGTAAGTGCATATACCAACCATTGGTTTTATAAATATGCAGATCCATTGCACGTTGATTTTTGTTGTTGAAGGCCTATGTTTGAACAAGAAAAGTAGGCTGAATAAATATTATTGGAATAAGAAGGACAAACCCGCCGACTGAGGAGAAGGACAGTTGGCAGTATGCTGTTGTTTTGTTGATGTTGTGTGTGTGTGTGTGTGTGTGTGTGTGTTTATCAATGAACGGTGAATGTATAATGCATAATAGTTTTGGAGTGTGTGATGGCAGCAGATCTGATTTACACTGTCTGAATAACTGATTCACTGGCTCTTGCTCTCTCTCTCACACTGATATCTCTGTCTGCCTGTCTACCTCCCTCCCTCATGAGTGTGTGATAATGGATGTATTTGGCGAATATACATTTTATTCTTTTGCCTCATGCGCACATCACACGTTGATTCTGTATAATCAGAAACAGTGATACTTGAGGGGTTATCAATGTTTACGATAACTCCAACAATTGTCTTCTCATCAGGGTCAATTCACAAGAAATGTATTAGCAAATATTATAATGTAACTAAATTTGTGATTTGTTTTCTAAATAAAATAAAAGATTCTTGTGTGATTGTTTTGCAATATTATTTATAATAATATTTTATTCAGTATTGTACAAATAATGATTACAATTGAGTTACTCAGGGTAGTGGATTCTCTTATATAACCAAGCTTAAATCATGTCCTGAACAAACAATAAATAACAAATAATATTTCTTAAAAACTAACATAAATTAACTTACAAATATTAATTAATAAACAAATGTTTTCGTGTATTTATATTCCCATATTTTAAATGGCTCAGTGTTATTAGGTGGTTATACAATTTTTAATAAACGTATAATCTGTGTCCGTATTTTTCTTATCTTCGTTGAAATTATTTAATTGGAAATAAATAAATTATTTGTTGAATTATTCTTATTTAGTTTTATTTTATTTTATTTAGTTTAGTTTGATTAATAAAACAAGGATTATCAAGCAAAAACAGGTCGTCGCTGAGTTCACGGTTTTTGAAAATGTCGCCAAAAATAATTTTTCTTAATAATTACAAATAGATGGGTAATTCAATTACAATTGTGTGGGTTGTTCACAATCGATTTGTGACTCGACTCAGTTTTTATAGGTTACCTGGTCTCTTCTATTAATTGCTTGATGTTCGTTACTGTAGTCGTATTCCTCTCCTTGCTTATCGCCTGCAAATCCTTTATCTTAATTTACTTTAAATAAATAATATACTTTGTAAGTTAACAAATCAATTTATTTGATGATTTTTTTAAACTCAGAGTAAGTTCAACAGTTCGTGAGTCGAACGGAATAGTAACCGTATCGACTCGCTCACCAAGCTCGACTAGAAAAATACAATGTTAAAAATGAAATTTTTTATATCAGGTCGTGGATACTTTGAGCTGCTAAGAAAGATCAGAAAATGCCTACAGATAAAATACAATATATCAACATTTAGTTAATTAACATTCTTAATAAATAATAAAATTTAAATAGTATTAATTTAAAAGTATTACAATTCTGTGTTCCATTCCAAATGTCACTCGAAATGGCGACTGTCTCGACAAAATGGCCGTTGGCCAGCGTCTAAGCGTCTCAAAATCTGTTTCACCCAATTCTTTAAATTAAATAATGTTTTAATAGTTTTATGTCCACAATTTTATTAAATAAAGGTTTGTTGAAGTTCACAAGTGTCTGGAGTAACAGTGTTTTCGGTGAATCTCGTGTTGTGTGTGTTAAGGTTATTTCGTTATGAGTTTATGAAGATATCTCACCACTCAGCGATCTTGGAACGTATTAGTTTGAGTAAATCGTCGTCTTGTTATTCGGTCTTCAATTATTTCTGTTAATATGTTTCGCCTGTGTAATTCTTTAATGTTTTTTCTTAGTTTGGTATCGACATCTCTTTATTTTTACTTTCGGTCATTAATTATTCATCAAAATGTGATTCTCTGCTACATGGAGTTCATCTGTACAGCTTGAGTTTCAACAATAGACTAAAACTAATTCTTCCGTTGAAAAACGGCTATGACCCGGCTTTTGTGGGCCCTGATTGGTTCATTTTCCCCTGACCCTGGTCACGTAGTTTTAATTATTTGACATATGTAAATTTTAAATCTGTCACCTCAAATTACTCTTTATTTATTTTTAGATTAAGTTAAATTTAAGTTATACGTTGTTGTTGTTTGGAAAAATAGAATTATTTTTATACCGAATGTGGCACATTTCAGCCCAGTGTCACTTAGTTTAACACATTTACAAATTTAAGTTTCTAGGCTTTTACATATTTTTTCTTATCTTGTTTTATTGCCTTCTTTGCTATTTAAATATGTCCTAATATGGTTGTATTTATTAATAACAATAATGTCTGATACTTCTACATTATATATAACGTTACAATTTTAAATACCTATTCTTCATTTTCTTATAATAACAATGATATTGACAGCATGTCAGTTCAATGGCTTATCTTATGTGTTAATATTACTTTCCCTATTCATCTGATCATTACAATTATGAGTTTTTTTATATATAATTTTGTTAATACCTTCCCTGTTTCATTAAGGTCAGGCTTCTATTTGATTTTATCTGGTTTAGTTAAGACTATATTGGACATTTTACTGTTTAAGCTCAGCTCTCTTTTGGCCTAAAGGTTTAGCATTTTGCCATTCCTTTACAATGATTTGTTACATAATATGAGGTTTTACCATGTACCTGATTTTGATATATTTAAACAGCTCGTATAACTACTGTTCTTAAAAAATTAGTAAATCTTTTAACAAACAAATCTAACATAAGAAACTTATGGGTATGCAAAACCCCCTTAAACACATAATTATAAAACAATATCCTGTGGGTATACAAAATCCTTCCAACAGTTAAGTGTAACACAACAAAATCCTGTGGGTATACACAAGACCTTTGAATAACTAATTCTAACATAATATATCATGGTTATATAAAAACCCTCTAAATAATTAACTACAGGGTGACCACGAGGAATAGGGCGTTTTTGATTGGGACTGTACTCGACAGTGGTTGGTGGGAGGGAGACTGAGTTGACGGCCTTGAGCTCACAAAGGTATGCCGTTTCAGTCACAATGGAGCAGTGGACGTTGCAACACTGCGTATTTGCGTACGATACTGATTGAAGAAAACAACGATGTCGTAATTTTCATGTCAGATGAGGCTCACTTTCATTTGAGGGGAAGTTAACAAGCAGAACTGTCGGTACTGGGCAGAGACAAATCCCAGACAGCTCCACGAACGCCCTCTGCACTCACCACGAGTCACAGTGTGGTGTGCGATATCGCGCCGCTTTGTCATCGGTCCCTATTTTTTCGAGGATGGTGGGCGTACAGTGACAGTAAATTCTGACCGGTACACTGAAATGATAAGAAACTTTTTCCTAAGAGAGTTGCGTAGGAGGCGGAGACTAAACACGAATGACATTTGGTTCCAACAAGATGGTGCAACAGCCCATACTGCAAGAATATCTATGGACTTGCTTCGGCGTACCTTCCCCAGTCGTCTCATTTCCCGGTATGGAGATGTGCCTTGGCCTCCGTGTTCTCCAGACCTCAGTATGTGTGAGTTCTTCCTCTGGGGTTACTTAAAATCTCATGTTTATGCGGCCAAACCTCGCACATTAGAGTAACTTAAAAATGCGATTCGACGTGAGATCCAACTGATTGATCAGCAAACTTTGGAAAGAGCGTGGGAGAACTTCAAAGGCAGAGTGGAAGAGTGCATCGATGAAGAAGGTAAACATCTCTCAGACATTATTTTCCAAACATAACTTCAATGGCATACATTGTACTACATTTTTATGTCAATAAATAATTTTTCACTTCAACATTAACCGAGTATAATTTTTTTAAAAAACGCCCTATTCCTCGTGGTCACCCTGTATAACATGATGCATACTGTGGGTATACAAAATGTGAAGTTACTCACTTTTTGCACTGATATTTACTACATTCCACTCTTCATAAAATAATACTTACCGCTGCCAGAATTTCACTTACCGTCATGGTCCCCGTAAAACTTATCTTTTGAAAACTGCCCAAGGTCGCCACGATATTTTTTCTAGAAGGTAAAATATCGAAAACTTATACACTCTTGCCCTTATAAAAATCCCACTATCTGACTGTAAATGAATTTCAGAAAACCCCCGATTTCGTTAGACGAATTTTTTCAACACAGAAATGAGGAAATGGTAATAACTCAGTCTAACACATATTCAAGGTAAACCAACTGATTTTAATGAATGTTAAAAGACACTGAAAAAATAGGTTCTAAAATCTACATTGATCCCTCAGATTTAACTAACATAAAATATCCTCTAACCTATCAAGTATTATAATAATTAAGGTAGCCCATTCTGCATCACACACACACATATGCCATTTTTACACTTTACCCATTGATGTTTCATATTGAATTCACGGTAATAGTATTTAATTCACTGTTCACTGCCGACCGAACACGTGTTTCTGTTGTCGGATTCCTCTTTTAAGATTACGTATTTCGTTTATCACTCCATGTCACTACACCAACTGCCCGCCAATCACAGTAATATGGTTATTAACTTCTTGGGTCCCGGTCGGTCTTACTGGGTTAATTACATTTTATAACACCACCGACCGGGGCCTAAACGAAACGGTAAGCGTCTGTAGTTGGAGTCGGGTTCTTGTAGACTGTCTAGCGTCTCTGCCTAAGATCGACTGTGTTTTGTGATGCCTACTTCCGTCAGCTCGAGTTGTGATTGGCTGCGGTGCTCACGTGGCCAGTCTAATTAGTCATGTGTTGTTCCGTTCGGTTGTTGAGTTTGGTGTCGAGATTATCGCCAACGGCGCACGGGCGCACATTTACAGTCACATTCCATCGTTATCGCTTTGTGCCTTACTCGGACTGGCACGGATCTTAATACAGGGTGTCCAACAAGCATGTTTGAGTGACCGTAAAGGATGTCCAAACAAAATTCATTCTTCTTTTTTTTTTTTATAAAATAAAACCCTCTCCTTTCAGACCCATTACCAGTAATAAATAAAAGGACCCAAAATTGACCCGCTACAATACCCCCTCGATGAGAATTCTGCTGTCCACGACAGAAGAAATCTCATCGATAAACCCCGAAGAGGACCGGTGAGGAACTGGTGCCAACAACCCCCTTGTTCTTAATCTGCATGGGTACCCGACCCCCCTGGCTCAGCGACCATGGACTCATCTGAACGAGATCACTGGACTTCTCCGTAAGAGATCCCAACACCGAGAAATCGAGCAGACTCGTACCACGGCGCACCTCGCCTTTTAACATACCACCCCCAAAAATCCCCAATCCCTGGCTAAAATTATTCCAGATCCTCTACCGATATGTTTCCCCTTGTATGCAAACTGGGCTGCCTTTAGCAAATACTGGGCTCACACATACTAACATTACATGTTACCATAACACATTAAAAAAATAAAAATTTCTTTTAAAATTTATTAAAAATTTAAAAAATTCAAAATTCAAAAAAAAATAATATTTTATCAAAAAATTCTCTTCCTTGTTTTTCTAATGTTTGTTGCAAATGACTTAACCTAGACATTTCTACTAATATAAACACATCCTTACTCTAACATGAGAACCACTTATAGTCTACCAATACAATGCAATACAATAAAATAAACATGGTTAATGCACACATAATAAAAGAATCATTATCTAAAATATTCATTCGCTGGCAGGCGAAAAATCAAGTTTTTTTTTCAAAAAAAAAATTAAAATTTTCAAAAATTTTAAAATTCAAAAAAATTTAAATTTGATTTTTATGTTTTCTTCATATGTACAATTATTTAAAAATTGGTTTATATTGATTACACAAACAAATAAAACTGACTCGCTACTATACACGCTTAGTAGGTGTATGACCTCATCAGCTGATCGAAACTAGGTCATGATACAAATAAATTGTACTCTTGGACTTGACCTAGTTTCGATCAGCTGATGAGGTCATACACCTACTAAGCGTGTATAGTAGCGAGTCAGTTTTATTTGTTTGTGTAATCAATATAAACCAATTTTTAAATAATTGTACATATGAAGAAAAGATAAGTTTTACGGGGACCATGACGGTAAGTGAAATTCTGGCAGCGGTAAGTATTATTTTATGAAGAGTGGAATGTAGTAAATATCAGTGCAAAAAGTGAGTAACTTCACAGCGACGCCCCTGCCAGGATGTTCGTATATAAATTTTATAGGAACTAGACCTATTTTAATACACAGAAAATAGGATGTGGTAATGACGAATTTATAAATACGATTTATCATACATAATTAAGTAGGTTAGGTTTATGTTATTGTGATTCACAATGTGTTAGGTGTGAGTATAGAACAATAGTAGTTTTATAGATAAAAGTGTTATACAAACGAACTAAAAAAAAAAAAAATGTCTATAATACAAAGTAATGATGGTGATTTTGCGTGGGATGAGTGGGAGAATGAATTTCGAGGTGTTGTGGGTGAGATGACAGACGAGGAATGGGGTAATTTAGACAATAGATTAACCCGAATGGAAGAACAAGAGGAAGGAATATTCGCAGAAATTAATAAACATAGTGAGACGACCAATGATACAGGTAAGATAGTTGAAGAGGTAGTGGTAGAATGGAACGATGGAATGTGACTGTAAATGTGCTCCCGTGCGCCGTTGGCGATAATCTCGACACCAAACTCAACAACCGAACGGAACAACACGTGACTAATTAGACTGGCCACGTGAGTGCCGCAGCCAATCACAACTCGAGCTGACGGAAGTAGGCATCAAAAAACACAGTCGACATTAGGTAGAGACGCCAAGTGGTCAACGAGATACAGAGTTCCGTTACCGACGCTTATATTTTGTTTTCGGGCCCGGTTGGTCAAGTTTTCGGAAAATGTAATCAATTCAGGAAGACCGACCGGGACCCGAGGAAGTGACCGATCTTACAAACAGTGCAGTGACAATTCAAGTGTAGCTACTAACATAAAATGTGACCGAAATGAAAGCACGTGCTCGGCGGACCTCGCGCATATCAAACTAATTTTTCTGTTAGCTTTTTAGAACATTTTAAAAGGGTTTGTATGGGGTGTGTTAGAGAGAATGAGCAAGGCTGGGCTCTCTTGTTTAATGTATGTAAGTAGTAGAAAGTAAGAATTATTACGTAAGACGTAATGATTACACAACCTGTAAAACCATAATTTTAATTATTTTTAAAGTATGTAAAATCTATATTTGGAGGAAAAGTAAAAAATTCAAATCTGTCAAATGATTTTAAAATAAAAGGAAAAGTTAAATTCTCTTCATTCAAAATGGGTATTCAGAATTATTTCGTAACCTCACACTGTTTCTGATCTCGCTTATAGGAGAACTCTGGGGGGACCCTTAGGAACAAAGGTAAGTAGAAGTGAATTAAATGTATAAATAAGTAAGTTTTTAGACAAATGGCGCACCTGTTCAGGCGCCATTTGTATAAAAACTTACTTATTATACATTTACAGTAAAGCCCCGGTTAACCGAACTCGGGTCAACCGAAACCCGGGTTATCCGAAATGCCTCCGAAAATTGCAAATCCAAAAAATAATACAGTACTGTACTGCACGGAAATAATTCGAGGGCGAGAGTGTGCTGGGCTATGGCTAGCGGGGAGAGGTGAACGCCCGACCTTGAGTTGCTTCCCCAGCCACCGGCTCACTAGTCTAAATATAGCTACACTGCCAACTCTCCAACCCCTCCCAAGACCATGACGCCCGCATCAGTCACTAGCTGTCAACACACAAGTGCGGATCTGCGATACAATAGTGCCTTCAAGTGGTTGTTTATTTCCGTTGCGTGTGTATTTTTGTGCTATGGCGACTAAGCGGAAGCGTGTTTGATTACTTTCGCTGATATATTAGCTGCTATCAAAGAAGTTGAAAAAGGAAGTTTATTGAAAACTGTTGCGGCTAATTACGGAGTTGGTCTTTCTACCATTTCAGAATGGGTGAAGTCTAAATCTAAATTTCTAGAGCAAGCTGTGAAAAATCCTCATAGAAAAACACTGAAAACATCCGACTTAAGTAGGCGAAGCTCTTTATCTTTGGTTCACCCAACAACGAGAAAAAGGCATGCCTTTGACTGGCCCGATACTGCAAGAAAAAGCTAAAATGTTAGCTGAGTTGTTAGGTGGGGAAGGAAAAGATTTTTGTGCAAGCTCTGGGTGGTTAGACAGGTTTAAAAACAGATACGGCATTCGGCAATTGAATGTATGTGGAGAAAAGTTATCTGCAGACCCAGACGCGGTTGCTGTTTTCAAAACAGAGTTTGAAGATTACACCCAAGGCAACACTAAGGACCAAATTTACAATGCCGATGAAACGGGTATTAATTTCAAGATGTTGCCTACAAAATCCTTAGCTTCCTCAAAAGAAACGTCTGCCCCAGGACACAAAATGCAAAAAGAACGGATAACTGTTCTTTTGGCATCAAACGCGTTTGTACCGAAAGTTGAAAAGTTTTTAACTGAAAAAGGTCTGCCTAAAAAAGCGATCTTATTAATTGACAATGCGCCTACGCATCCTTGCGAGTTAAAAAGTGGCAATATTGTTGTGCGTTTCCTTCCCCCCAAATGTTACCAGTCTAATTCAGCCACTGGATCAGGGCGTAATAGCGACATTTAAACGGCACTACCGTGGGCTATTTTTGAGAACCATCCTGCAAGATAGTGACATGCAAAACAAAAACATGAATGAAGCGCTGAAGGCAGTAAATATGAAAGACGTAATTTATTGGTGTGCGCAAGCCTGGGATAATGTGAAAGCAGAAACTCTTCAAAGGTGCTGGAGCAAACTGTATGATGGGCTTGAAGGAGACGACTCAGAAAATTTTGAAAACTTTACAGAAATGGTAAAAAGAATTCCCGGATGCGAAGACATGGAGACGTGCGAGGTGGATGAATGGGTTGTCGCGGACAATTCGCAAGAAATCACGGACCAAGAAATTGTAGAAACAGTGTTGCAGTCAAATGCTGACGCGATTGAAGAGACCGAAGTAGATGACGTGGATGACGGAGTGACAGCTGACGATGGTTTTCGAGCACTAGAGGTAAGCCTAAATTAAGAATTTATTATCTTTCAAAAACCTACTGGGTATAGTATAGCACAAAAATTACAGTACAGTACATGTGTTGTTGTTAGGTTGCCCTAAGATTTGTTGAACAATGCAGTGAGTCAACGCCGGCTGACGTCCTTCTAATGAAAAGATGGCGGGACATCGCTGCTCGAAAACGTTGGGAGGGATGCAAGAAACAAACAAAAATTACTGAGTTTTTTAAATGAGTAGTAATTCATATGCTCCAAACTATTAAGTACAGTACAGTCATCCCCCGAGATACGTAACACGCGACTTACGTAAATTCGCAGTTACGTAAAATGAAAATTTCAAAAAATGGAAAATTTTTTGAGTAGAGTAACATACAATTTTACAAAGAATTACTGTACTGTATTCTATTTCAAGCATGCAATACTGTACCTTGTAGCGACTGCGTCAATACACTATTCACTCTCACTCTCTCTTTGTAACACACACACACACACACACACACACACACACACACACACACACACACACACACACACACACACACACACACACACACACACACACACACACACACACACACACACACACACACACACTCTCTCTCTCTTACTTTATTGCTCTGCTAATCCTTTACTTTTCGGTCTAAGCACGAACACAAGCGTACCGGGCACTCTTTCTCGGAAACTTCTTCTACTCAGTGAAGGTTGAGCAGCGGAACCGAGCACATGTTTATCGCTCGTTTTTCTAGATGTATTGTCTCACGTCATTAGTGTAGCTTGCCGCGAGTGATTTGTTCGTACTCATGTATGTACGTACATACCCATACATATCTCTGTATAATAATAAGTACGTAGGTACACTTAAGCAATGTTCAAATTCGACTTACGTAAAATTAGAGTTACGCAAAAGTCTACGGTCCGCATTAATTACATATCCTGGGGGATGACTGTATACTGTATATTGATGTACTGTAATCCTAAAAATGTAATTTCAACTTTAATAAAGAACGTAAGTGTAGCCTACAAAGAGATTTTTGAATTCGTTTGACCATCAAAACCTTTAAAAAATACGTACTGTAATTACAATACAAAATACTGTAGTATTAGATGTTCATGGCTTAACCGAAAAAATTGTTATCCGAAACGGCTTCCCCCCCTTTAGTTCGGTTAACCGGGGTTTTACTGTATTTCATTTTTTCGTACTTACCGTTGTTCCTAAGGGTCCCCCCAGAGCTCTATAAGCGAGATCAGAAACAGTGTGAGGTTACGAAATAAGTATGAATACACATTTTGAATGAAGAGAATTTAACTTTTCTTTTAATTTTGAATCATTTTAAAATTTGTTTATAAATTTTACATCTGAAATAATTTTGTGAGAATATATATATATTGCCTGGTTATACGAAGGTCCTCCTTAATCTATTTTACTCTACGGCTTACCTTATTATTTCACAAGACACAAATGCAAATATCAAATACAAACACAAATATACACAAAAGCTGCCCAGCTTTGCACACACACACATTCACTCGGTAAATTATTAAACCCTGAACATTTTAAATTATTAATTCCAAACCCCAAATGCCGGCCACGCGGTCACCGCACACGCGCATCTTCTCCCGAGAATTGGTGATTTTAAGTTATTCCAACGTTATTCTTGATGATGTTTTTTCTAAACACGACCGCGGTCATATAAATTTATACTGCTTTACACTGTTATATTAGTTGTTACATTAATTACAAAAATTTTGTTTCTGAGCCCTTGTTGTCGGGCAGCCTGCGCAGGCGGGAGTCGACAACGAACTGCCGGCGTCTCTCAGTTCCCCACCCCGGGAGTATTTTAGTCAAGACGACGGACATCAATGCCTTGTATGTAGTCGCACAGTTTCGACTCATGCTAGTCATGTAGTTGTTGGAGTGACGATAGCAGACGATTTCAACTAGGCACTGGCGAATGTCATAAAAGTGGGTGGGACTTAAAGCAGCACTTCCGCAAGGTCTTGAAGAAGGCGATGAATATTATCCTCTCTAGCCATCTTGGGTTTTTACCATCGCTTGGTTAGGCGCTCACGCGCGAGTAGTGGCGTGTGTGCACTGCCACACAGGTACAGAGTTCTGCGAATTTTTAGGGTGGCGCGAATTCTCTGCCGCATTCCTTGACAACAACTGCGCCTTACTTCTTTGTTTCGAACTGTTTCTTAACACAGGTCTGTTACACAATGGAATGAATTTCGTTACATCATAAATTTCACAACTTCTTTTTTTTTTACAAGTCCGCCCAAAATGAAAGAAATAAAAATATATATATATGCCCCAAACGGTTAAAATAAAAACACCCAAAATTTGACCCGCTACAATACCCCCTCGATGAGAATTCTGCTGTTCATAACAGAAGAAATCTCATCGATAACCCCAAAGAGGACCGGAGAGGAACTGGTGCCAACAACCCCCTGGTTCTTAATCTCATGGGTACACGACCCCCCTGGCTCAGCGATCATGGACTCATCTGAACGAGATCACTGGACTTCTCCGTAAGAGATCCCAACACCGAGAAATCGAACAGCCTCGTACCACAGAGCACCTCACCTTCTAACATGCTAACCCCCCAAAATCCTCAACCCCTGGCTAAAATTATTCCAGCTCCTCCGCCGATATGGATCCCCTTTTTGCAAGCTGGGCTGCCTTTAGCAAATACTGGGCTCACACACTCTAACCTTATATGTTGCCATAACACACTAAAAATAAAAAATTTCTTTTAAAATTTATTAAAAATTTAAAAAATTCAAAATATTATTTTATCAAAAAATTCTCTTCCTGGTTTTTCTAATTTTTGTTTCAAATGACTTAACCTAGACATTTCCAATAATATAAACACATCCTTACTCTAACATGAGAACCCCTTATAGTCTACCAATACAATGTAATACAATAAAATAAACATGATTAATGCACGCATAATAAAAGAATCATTATCTAAAATATTCATTCGCTGGCAGGCGAAGAATCAAGTTTTTTTTTTTTTTCTTCAAAAGAATTAAAATTTTCAAAATTTTAAAATTCAAAAAAATTTATTCATTAAATATTTATTAAATAACATTTATTAAAATTATTCAAATATTGGTTTGAATTAATCAAACAAACAAATTAAAATTGGCTTCCTACTATACAAGCTTAGTAGGTGTATGACCTCATCAGCTGATCGAAAGTAGGTCAAGTCCAAACCCCTTGACCTACATATGTTATGGATGCTTTCTGAAAATACACTGAACATCTGTAATACCCTACCTTGAAATACAAACATAGTAACATAACATATTTAAAATTACAAAATATTAATATAAATGGATCATCAGCTTGATATTTAATTTATTTAAAACAAACAATTCTCAATTTTACATTATTTTCAATTCTACCAAAAGTTTGTCACTGGCTAAAAAATGAAAAAATTTTATATCTTTATCATAAATCACTCTCTCTATTTGACAATCTTACTTTATTCTACTGTGGGTGATTTGAACTATTTATTCTCATTGACTGTACTACTAGATCTGTATACATATATAATCTTTATTCCTCTGACTCTACTATTAACTTTTACTACATGACACCCCTCTCTATAAAAATATCTATCAAAACACTCTAAATTCAATTTACCTCTGGCACCGCTCATCTTTGTACTAGGATGTGTGTTCCCTACCTGGCTATAACCATACGAGCCAATGCCCCTCCAAAATATCGGCAAACACTCACGCGAACTACTCTATTCTCGCCACAACGCCATACGTTGCTCACACCTTACCACCTCACCCTTACTACAAAATATCATCAACAAATATGTTTATATCTCATTCACATTACTCATCTCTACATATACTCACTACTACTGTGTCAACATCAATACTTTTCAAAATACTATAACATGTATAAACCAAAACAACATTACCTTATATCATCTCTACTAATTCAACTTTAACTTTGACAGGTCTATATGTCACCTAAAATATTTATCACCCAAAAACTCTCTTTTATTTGCTTTTACAACTCGTTACTTCATTTCTCATTATCAAATTATTTTTTATCATTACATTAAAACGTCTGGAATACATCAAACATTACATTGAGCATCAATTACTTAAAACATTTATAACTAATATACCAGTGACATGTTATTGCTGATCAGCTGATATCCTAACATAATGAAAACACATCTCAAATTTGAACAACTTATATGAAATATATATTTATTTATCAATACTCACTCCTATTATATTAATTGCCTGCCAGGCGTTTAATGATTGGCTTAATTTAAAGCATACACATATCATGAAAACACATATTCTTATCAATGCCTATACCTAACATACAACAATAAAATAATACATTTAAAATCATAGCATGTAATGAACACCTTATATTACATATCTGATCAGCTAGTTAGTTGAACAGAGCATAAGCAGTTTTATTGGATCCAACTTTGAATAAAAAAAATGTTATGTTATTAAACTTTACATTCGTGACTCCTTTGCGTCACCTCCCAGCCACACACACTATTTCAGATTATGTTGGACTGTGGCGCCCATTCGCTTCCACAGAGACTGTATATTTTGGAGCAGGGTTTACCTCTCCGTGTCTCTGCTTCCGCTATTAAGTTTTAAAGTAGTGAACATCATCATGTTCTTGTTCTATAATCATACACCCTTAAAACGGTTCTGCCACCGGTCTTGCTACCCCCAGGCGGGCAGAGTGGCAGCCGCTGTTCCATAGTTCCGGAGAGATTCCTCTAATATCACCCCCCAATGAATTTCAAATATATACCAATTTCAAGTCAGCTATGGTCAAGGGACTTGATATGACCATAGCTGGCCGCTAGCCAAATCCACGGTTAGTGCTGGTAAGGCAGCAACCGCCCGAAAAGTCGAGGAAATCCAAACTTTCATTTCACTGCCTGTTTCACATCAATCTCATTATGTGCGACACGTTATTTAGTATTGTGTGTAAAATTTTTTATTTACCCGGATAAGGTGTGCCGCACATTTATCGCCAGTTTGGCCTCCTATGGAGGTAACACTCACTGCTACCCCCAACCCATTTCGCTACCTACGAGAGCACAGGCAACCCCCGCAGTAGCCACTTAATAGCTAATTAACTAATTAACAAGTGAAACTAAACTTTCTACATACGCAGTTCAACACTCCATTGTTTCATCACTTCATTAAGCACCAATCTACCCCCTCGAATTACCCTTTAACCTTGTATAATAACAAGTTCTTTTATTTACTTTTTAAAAGTTTTCACACAGACACTTCTGCAAGTCCAATCTTTCACTTTTCACTAACATTTTCTTTCTGACAAAATAATAAGTACCACAATGAATCATCTTATACAGTTACATCAAAATAAAATACATTTGTGTTGTTTTCTGAGGGAAAACAATTATTTGAAAATTTAAGTATTCAAATTCCAAATTTTTGGTTGTTTCATTTTACAATTTCTAAAATAAAACTAAAATATTTCGTGAAAAGAGGAAAGAAAAAAAAATATATATATATATACTACCTTTCCACGAAACTATGGGTCCCCCTCCCCGTTCAAAGTGTTGTGAGTTTTCTAATTTTAACCAATTTTGGTGGAGCCGGACCATCGTTGCGTTCACCGCCCGAAGGAAGATCCTCCAACCATGGCCCGCCTCCAAGTTCCGAATACCACGGCCAAGACTGGTAAGATCGTGACCACCCGAAAATGGGGGAGACTCCCTTCTGTAAACATATAAAATCAGATTAAATTTCATTCACTCAATAATAATTAATAACAATCCTGGTAAAATTCCTATGATGACCAATACAATTTCAAATTTGTAGCATTGTGTGTCCCTACTATCTCCCTTGTCTCTCTGTTCTGCAAAACATAAGAATTCTTCATCTTAACTTCTATTACCTCATACGGTCCTTCATAGAGTAAGAAAAATTTCTTAATCTCCTTGTCCTGAGCGCTCGACAAATCATGTCTCCTCACCAATACCAATTGTCCTACTTCATACTTCATCCACTTACCTTTTGCGTCGTGCCTACGTTTTCTTTGTTCCCCTTTACTTAATAAACTCTCATTTGCCAACCTGATTTTTATACTCACATCCGCTTTCTCACTCTCAGGTGGGTAATCAAACAACTGCTCCAAAATTCTCGGGGGGCGTGTTCCTTTGATCAACTCGTGAGGTGTATAGCCGGTGGATTCGTGGGTGGTACTTGACCTATAATTTATGATAAATTTATGACCTAAATCTATACTTTCACTTGTACATATAAACACCACCGACCGGGGCCTAAACGAAACGGTAAGCGTCTGTAGTTGGAGTCGGGTTCTTGTAGACTGTCTAGCGTCTCTGCCTAAGATCGACTGTGTTTTGTGATGCCTACTTCCGTCAGCTCGAGTTGTGATTGGCTGCGGCGCTCACGTGGCCAGCCTAATTAGTCACGTGTTGTTCTGTTCGGTTGTTGAGTTTGGTGTCGAGATTATCGCCAACGGCGCACGGGCGCACATTTACAGTCACATTCCATCGTTATCGCTTTGTGCCTTACTCGGACTGGCACGGATCTTAATACAGGGTGTCCAACAAGCATGTTTGAGTGACCGTAAAGGATGTCCAAACAAAATTCATTCTTCTTTTTTTTTTTATAAAATAAAACCCTCTCCTTTCAGACCCATTACCAGTAATAAATAAAAGGACCCAAAATTGACCCGCTACAAAAACCCTTTACATAATTAATTATAATGTAATAACTCCTGGGTATATAGCACCCTTTAAACACATATAACTTTATATTTACTGGTTCTTAATGTATAGTGTTTTATACATAAGACCAGGGCTGTATTTGTGACGGTACGCACCGGTACGCCGTACCGGTACCTCTGAGAGAGAAAAAAAAAATCAGAACCGGAACGCAATTTTTAGATTTTTAGAAATTAGAAATGTGGTGTGATAACCATAGAGGTATATAAGATAGAGGTGGTGAACTGGCTGAGTCGGCGACGCTGAATCGGCTGATCCATGCGAGTTCCACTCTCGCGCATGCGTCAGTAGACAAAGATAGAAACAAAGCAGTGACGTTTCTGCGTGGACATTTCCACTTACACGAGCGCCTATACTTTGCCTCCTCTATCTTATATACCTCTATGGTGATAACGCTACGGTCGAAGCGTTGTGTACCTACTTGGTGCGAGACTAGACTGTACTTTATCTAGGTACACAGTGGCGGGCAGCGGCCAGCTGACTCATTTTCCCACTCAACCTGTCACCCTGTTCTGTTGTGTTTGTTCAGTTCTCTCGAGTAGTGTTGTGTTTGTTCTGGAATTAAAGTGCGTAAAGTCGCTCGCCGTGTTGTGTAAACACAATGCAGAAAATAACTAATTTTTTTAGTAAACCAAAAAAACAAAAACTAGACGATCAAGGTGAGAAAACCCAGTCAAACAGCTTAGAGCCGCTTTTAGTTTTGCCGTCAATGTCACGGGAAAGAACATCTCATTCTTCACAGTTCCTAGCTGAAAAATGCCCGACACCGCCATTGCCAGTGGAATCAGATCAAACTTCTTCTATTGATGAAGTCAAAGAAGGTGATAAACAGTGGCCAGACTGTTGGACTCTTGAACAAAAGAGTGATTTTTGTAAAAAATACGATCGGCTTATTGTACACAACAAAAAATTGGGCTGCAAGGTTTGCCGAGAAGTTGGATCTCTGGGCGTGGAAAAAAAACTGGCATGAAAATGTCTAAGCAATGGACTGGATGTGATATTACTAGTTTTGGGGAAAATCGAGCCCAGCAACAAACAGCGTTGAGAAAAAAGACAGTGCTGCGCACAAAGCAGCTTTAAAAATTTTAGAGGCGTCCCAAAAAGAGACACTGAAAAACATTTGTTTGAAAACAATATCAAAAGAGAAAGAAGTTACAGCGAGAATTTTGCGCACTGCCTATAAGGTTGCAAAAAAGAATCAATCTTTCAACAACTTTGAGTCAGAAATCCATGTTCAAGAGCTGAATGGATTAAATATGGGCCGAATTCTGCATTCAAAAAACGCCTGTGTGAATATTATTAACCATATCAGTGCAGAAATGAAAAAACATATTCTACAGCAAATAATAACAGGGGACGATAAGTTTGCAATCATCATCCATGAATCAACTACTTTAAGCAAAAAATCAACTCTGATTTTGTACATTA
Organism: Magicicada septendecula; assembly: GCA_034769895.1. Taxonomy (NCBI): domain Eukaryota; kingdom Metazoa; phylum Arthropoda; class Insecta; order Hemiptera; family Cicadidae; genus Magicicada; species Magicicada septendecula. Next base: position 295,193,007 of record CM068373.1, on the reverse strand, counting down.
GAGTTTGCCTAAGGAAAATAAATATGGAATCCCCTGTAAATTTATGTTTGGACCTTGTTGAACTCGAAAGTGTGACATCTCTTGGAATTTTTGATGCTGTCATTCAATGCCTTGAAGGCCACAAATTAGATGACAATGTTCTAAAAAATAGACTAATTGCTGTGGCATGTGACGGAGCGGCAGTGATGCTTGGACGCAAATCTGGAGTTGGGAGTCTTTTAAAAGACAAGTTTCCATCTATTATTGTTTGGGATTGCTGTAATCACAGGCTTGAGCTTTGTGTAAGTGACATTTTAAAGGAAATGGCAAATATCAATCGTTTTAAAGGATTCATTGATAAACTTTATGTTCTATACCACGCCTCACCCAAGAACAGCCGAGAATTGCGTTTGTGTGCAGTCGAACTTGGTGTTCAACTGTTGAAAATTGGAAGGGTGCTAGACACAAGATGGGTAGTGTCCAGTTTTCGTACAGTTTCAGCGGTTTGGGAGAACTACGAGGTTTCAGCAAACCATTTTGTAGCAGCTAAAGAAGACCAAACACGTGATGCTTCAGACAGATGCAAGTATGAAGGCCTACACAGGAAACTTACATCCACTTGCTTCGTTTTAGATTTGGCGTTGATGTGTGATGCACTTCAAGAACTTTCAGAAGTTAGTGAAGAACTGCAAAACCGAGATATAGACTTATTTCGGGCTAACAAAAAACTTCAGATTTTGGCTAACACATTTGTTGCTCGGAAAGATAACCCGGGAACTTTTTATGAGCAGGCTGTGACATCTGTCAACAACAAAAGATTTATGGGAATCAAACTTTATTAAAAAAGTAAAGAAGACCCCATTAATCCTGTTGTGTTTTATGACAACCTTGCACAATCGATTGAAAAGAGAATGCTTAGGGGGAAGATGCAGCTTTGGCCAATTCAGCCCGTATAGTTGACACAAGCACTTGGCCCAAAGACATTAAAGAATACTTTTGGGGAAAAAGATGTTGAGTCGCTTGCAGTTAGCCTTCAGTTGAACAAACGGGACGCACTTAAAGCATTTCGTGAATATGTTTTTGATAATTGTGAGAGCTTTGGTGGAAATTGTGAAAATAAAACAAAGTGTCCCGAAAAATTGCTTCCATTGACAACTGCCATCAAGACAATTCCAGTGTCTTATAGTGAATGTGAAAGAGGGTTTTCCCAAATGAATCTAATCATTACTGATGGTAGAGCATCTCTGTTAACAAAAACTGTCTCTTCACTACTTTTTCTGAAGTTGAATGGCCCACCACTCACTCGTTTTGACCTTCAAAGTACGTGGAATCTTGGCTGCTTCGGGGACGGCACTCTGCTCTGGACACCAACAGCAAGGAAAGGAAGAGGGGAGAGACGTACAATGAAAACCTTTCTAAGCTTTGGACAATTTTATAAACTGAGTTAAACATTTAAAATTAATTCATCATTTAAAAAATTAATTAATTAAAAAAACACTATATTTGGACAAATTTTCGGGTGAATTTTAAGACATTAAACACGTCTAAAACGTCATTTTAAGACCTTTATTTTTCAAATTTTTTCCAGGGGAAGACCCCCCTTAGGCGTACCGGAACCTATATTTTTACAAAAACAGCACTGCATAAGACCATTACTTCACTTTCTCCCTCCCCACTGGTTTATAACATGATCTTTGATCATCACTTTCTCCTACCTTGTACACTAATCACTGCACTTCCTTACAATATAAGTTTTTTACAATTTTTCTTAAACTAATGCACATTTTCCTTACTTTCATTTATATTATTGTAAATATCACTATAATATTGACGACTCGGAACACAAAGTTTTTATAAGTAAAAACGTAAAGTTTTACCTTACAGCCTAAACCGGCTTTCACCTATAGAAGGCTTCATCAGAGGCTGTCGTTAGTAGCGCTGCTCGTCTTGTTGTTGGCGACGAGAAAGTGTTTCGAAAGATTGAAGCTGTGTGTGTGTGGTGAGATGTGTTCGAATAATGCGTGCGATTTGAATTGTGTCTGTTCGTTTAGGATGTCGTTTTTATTTGTTTTTGTGTGTTTGTATATTTCTAATTGTTCTAGAGTGTCTAGTTTTCGGCCTTTTGTGTGTACGTGTAGTATGTTCATGTTATTGTCGATGTTTTTATATGTGTGGTTTGCTTCAATGAGGTGGTTTGCGAAGGTAGATTCTGTAGTGGTGTGGAGTGCTTTTGTGTGTTCAATGTATCTCTGTTTGAAGCTACGTCCTGTCTGGCCTATGTAGAATTTACTGCAATTTGAACAATTTAGTTTATATACACCGGGTAGATCGAATTTGTTTTGTGCTTTGGGCATGCATTTTGATAGTGTGTGTTCTGTTTTGTTAGTAGTTTTGTAAGCGATTCTGTATCCTGCTTTTTTGAATTTGTGGGCAATTTTTTCTGTTTGTTTGTTGATGTATGTTAGTGTTATGAATTTGTTGTTTTCTGTCTTTGTCTGTTGTTTGTTTTGTGTTTTGTGTAGGAGTTTACTGACTATTGTTCTGTCATAACCGTTAGATTCTGCTAGATATTTTATCGTGTTTAGTTCGTCTTTGTAGTCTATTTCATCTAAGGGGATGTTGTTAAGTCTATGTATCATGGCTCTAAAAGCAGCTAGTTTGTGTTGTATTGGGTGATTGGAGGTGTTGTGTATTAGTGTGTCAGTTGTAGTTGGTTTTCTGTATATACTGAATTTGTGCCTGTGTTCTAGTTTTGTGATGGAGAGGTCTAAGAAGTTTATGGTATTGTTGTGTTCGTATTCGGCAGTGAAGGTTATGTTTTTATGTATTTTGTTTATGTGCGTTAGTAACTGTTCACATGCCCAAATCAAAATTAAACATAACAACCAGGCCGCCCGAATAACACAAAAAATCGCACAAAGAACATACATAAAAGAATCAATTAAACAACTATATAAGAAAAAAGACGCTCTTAACCGCAAAGCAAAACAACAAATTCATAACACTAACTTACATCAACAAACAAACAGAAAAAATTGCCCACAAATTCAAAAGAGCAGGATACAGAATCGCTTACAAAACTACTAACAAAACAGAACACACACTATCAAAACGCATGCCCAAAGCACAAAACAAATTCGATCTACCCGGTGTATATAAACTAAATTGTTCAAATTGCAGTAAATTCTACATAGGCCAGACAGGACGTAGCTTCAAACAGAGATACATTGAACACACAAAAGCACTCCACACCACTACAGAATCTACCTTCGCAAACCACCTCATTGAAGCAAACCACACATATAAAAACATCGACAATAACATGAACATACTACACGTACACACAAAAGGCCGAAAACTAGACACTCTAGAACAGTTAGAAATATACAAACACACAAAAACAAATAAAAACGACATCCTAAACGAACAGACACAATTCAAATCGCACGCATTATTCGAACACATCTCACCACACACACACAGCTTCAATCTTTCGAAACACTTTCTCGTCGCCAACAACAAGACGAGCAGCGCTACTAACGACAGCCTCTGATGAAGCCTTCTATAGGTGAAAGCCGGTTTAGGCTGTAAGGTAAAACTTTACGTTTTTACTTATAAAAACTTTGTGTTCTGAGTCGTCAATATTATAGTGATATTTAGTTAAGTAACGGACACGTCATGGACAACGAAATCCAAGAATATATTATTGTATTGCATTTTCTACAACTCTGCCTACTTTCTGATCTTATCTCTTTAAATTAGTATTTATTGTTATTAGTATATGTAGTACTTTTCTATTTACATTTTACTTGGTCATTAACATGTTTTTAGTTTATTCTATTTTGTTATGGAGCGGTCGTGGCGTAGTGGCTAGCGTGTGACGCTGCTACACTGTCGGCGTGGGTTCAATTCCCGCCAGGGGCCATCTGATTTAGATACGACCGTTCCCCCTCGCAAGGTAATGGCAACCCAGCGAGAGGTATCCTGCCTAGTAGAAACCCCCCCCCCAAAAAAATTGCCGTTCGGATCCGGCGTTAAACTGTAGGTCCCATATACCTGTGAGAGACTCAGTACCACACGCACCACGGGTATATGCGGGGAGGGTACAAACTAGTCGAAAGACTGAAGGACTACGAACTGAACTGAACTCTTTTGTTATTTGTTATCTTTTGAGTTCTTTATTCCTTGGTGTTGTCTTGTCATTGATGTGGTCCTCAATGTCTTGTTGCTTGTCGCATGTCTCTATTCCAGTTAGTTGTTTCATCATTGGGTTTGTTTATACCTGTCACTTACCATATCTCTTGGGTTTATCACATTATGAAGTTCTATTCTTCTAATTTTCATTATAATTACAATATTACCTTGCTTTAACATTTATTTTGCTTCATCCCTTGTTTTGTTTTAGCTTGGAACCAGAACACACTGCTTAATATTCCCTTATTAGTAAGTTTCCTTTCATTTATTATTTATTCTAGTACTTAGTTAACTATGATTTCTTTATCTGAATAGTTCTTCTATGCATGGTGGTGATATGTATCGCCACAACTTACATAACACTGTTATTATTTTAGATACTTAATTCAACCCAACCGTGCAGTTGTTTAGTTAGATTGATACTTTCAACACTGTATAATGTTGATAAATTATATCACATTAATTATGTTTACTATATATTAACATGTCATCTATCATATACTATTTTTCACGTGATTATTTTCGTATATTGAGGACAGAGAATTCCCTTTTTAATTTAATTTACTCTGGGTTTCATATGCAGTGTTATGTTACATTACAATATCTTTCCAAATTTCTTAAAAGTTCATTCGTTAAATTAAAATAAAGTAACATTAATTAATTAAGATAGGTACTTTAAAGAGCTGGTACACAGTCTGGCAGTTGTAATGGGACACTATAGGTTTATTTAAGCATTTTGGGTCTAAGCTTTCTGATTTATTCATGAATATCATTCTTCTCAGAATATATACTCCATAAAATAATTGTTTGTCCTGGAACAAATTAGCAATTTTGAATACCTCGGCTACAGTGTGCCGTATAAAGCATGCAACGACGTTGTGAATAAGTTGCATAAGTTCAACCTTTATTACGAAACGTGTACCTTCATATTAAGAGTGTTAATATATAATAAAAACTGGGTTGTTTAATAAATACTTTTGCTCTATGTGTATCTGTTTTTGTCAGTTGATACTAATGGTTGCGTGTTTATTCCTCGTATATATGTTAATTCTATTCAATTATAATTTTATTTTATAGATGAATCTTCTTTATCGGTTAATTCTAGAATTAACTGAAGAGAATTCTTCAGTTCGTCTGCTTCAAATGTTTGAATATAGCGGTTGTATCGTCCCAAAACAATTTCTTAATGAATACGTCCGATTTCCATCTCAAATGTATTCGTTGAGGTTAATTCCGGTTTTGTAATTTTTGTTATTTTTACAACTCGCAGACGTCTTCTTGATCTTCGTGCGTATAGAGCGAATCCTATTTATACTTTACCTTCGAGAAATAAAACACATGGAAATGATATGGGTAATAATAATGTTTAATCTTAAAATGTTTATTCAGTTTTAGTAAAAAATTGTTATTTCGATATTAACGTTAGCAATGATCGATTCTTATCTCAGGGTCATTTGTCAAATGAATTAAGTATATAAAAGTAAAGTTCTTTTGGCTGCTATGCAAGGTTCAATTATTAATAAAAAATAAATAAAGAGTAGGCCTACATTACAATGGAAATAGATTAATACTTATTATCTAACATAATATTATAAATAGCTATTAATGTTTGAACAGTATGGCCTGTAATATTTCATTTCGTTATGTGCGCAAGGCATGCTGGTTGGTTAGTGACGTCATTATCATGGCCGATGAGTGACCAGCTGTAGTTAGGGTAAATTAGTTCCCAATGTATATTAATTAAATATTGTCACTTCGTGTTCACTATTTCTTATACTCTGTTCTTTTTTCTTTTATAAAATGTTTTATCAGTTACTAATGTGGTGTGAGTTGCTGGTGTTGCTGGTGATTATTTGTATTTGGATTACAAGAATTGGTTGGTTAAATTTTGTAGAATACATACAGTTCTTTAGTTAATTTTAATTTAGGCTTCCTTCTTGTTCATCTCTTTATATTACTTCCATATTCCTTAAGGAATGGAAGTATGGTGATGGCAAAAAAAATCGTGTTCGAGATTATTGCAGATTCTGATTCTACTACACTCAAAACATGAAAAAAAGTCGTTTTCCAAAAAGTGTGTGTGTGTGTGTGTGTGTGTGTGTGTGTGTGTGTGTGTAGATTTTTTTTCTATGGCAAACGATAACAGCCGCAAATTCAAACAGAATCAAATAATTTTTTGCATACAGCCCTGATTTGTAGAGTACTCGCGACCTATTGTTTTTGGTGAAGATCGGTTGAGGGAAAGGGGTAGTTTACCTGCAACGGTTTTTTTTTATCAAGGGTAATTTTGTTTGTTTGGCAAACGATAACAGCCGCAAATTCAAACAGAATCAAATAATGTTTCGCATACAGTCCTGAATTGTAGAGTTCTCACGATCTGTTGATTTTGGTAAAGATCGGTTAAGGGAAAGGGGTAGTTTACCTGTACCGTTTTATGTTTTAACAATGGTATTTACTATGGCAAACGATAACAGCCGCAAATTCAAACATAATCAAATAATGTTTTGCATACAGCCCTAAATTGTAGAGTTCTCAAGGCCTATTGTTTTTGGTGAAGATCGGTTGAGGGAAAGGGGTAGTTTACCTGCAACGTTTTTTTAACAAGGGTATTTTCTATGGCAAACGATAACAGCCGCAAATTCAAACAGAATCAAAAGATTATTTGCATACAGCCCTGATTTGTGGAGTACTCAAGACCTATTGTTTTTGGTGAAGATCGGTTAAGGGGAAGGGGTAGTTTACCAGCAACGGTTTTTTTTATCAAGGGAAATTTTTTTTTTTGGCAAACGTTAACAGCCGCAAATTCAAACAGAATCAAATAATGTTTCGCATACAGCCCTGATTTGTAGAGTTCTCAAGACCTATTGTTTTTGGTGAAGATCGGTTAAGGGAAAGGGGTAGTTTACCTGTAACGTTTTATGTTTTAACAAGGGTATTTCCTATGGCAAACGATAACAGCCGCAAATTCAAACAGAATCAAAAGATTATTTGCATACCGCCCTAAATTGTAGAGTTCTCAAGACCTGTTGTTTTTGGTGAAGATCGGTTGAGGGAAAGGGGTAGTTTACCAGCAACGTTTTTTTAACAAGGGTATTTTCTATGGCAAACGATAACAGCCGCAAATTCAAACAGAATCAAATAATGTTTTGCATACAGCCCTGATTTGTGGAGTACTCAAGACCTATTGTTTTGGTGAAGATCGGTTAAGGGGAAGGGGTAGATTACCTGCAACGTTTTTTTATCAAGCGTATTTTCTATGGCAAACGATAACAGCCGCAAATTCAAACAGAATCAAATAATTTTTTGCATACGTCCCTGAATTGTAGAGGTCTCAAGGACTTTCGATTTTGGTGAAGATCGGTTAAGGGGAAGGGTAGTTTACCTGCAACCTTTTACGTTTTAACAAGAGTAAAGTACTTGAAAATTTATTTAAACTTTTTGAAACAATGGTAATTGTTAAAAATAAAATAATTTTGTTGCCAGGCAATAAAATTATAATTTTTTCATTTTAATGTAATATAATATTTTTCATTTAATACAGCAATAAAAAGGCAGGTAAGACACAGCCTGGCTGTTTGGCTGAAAATGATTTTAAATATAAATCTTAGAATATGGAAGTCATGTATGGTTCTCCATACCGATTTTTTTCGTTAACTTCACTAGTAGTTGTTCATGTTGGGTTAGATGACTTATTGTAATGACTTCATGATTTTTCTTTTTTGGTAATTCATCGTTCTGAGTTTGGTTCCGTTCTTCAAAATTTTTTACATAATTTTTTTATCAGCACTCCGCAACCGTATTCTATCGTGGTTAACCATCAAGTGTGCCAATTTCTTGTTTTTTTCACAGAAGCTGACCAAAATTTCTTGGATTCTTATTGACCCATTATGCAAAGTTCAAGTGTTACATTACCATGATCATTAAAATACACTACATTTTATATTTTGCCTTCAAATTACCTTTTTATCATAACACAATAATATTTAATACAATTTATATGTGGTTATTCCAAATAAAATTATAAATCATTTGATACCAAACATGGCTTGGTTTGGTCATGTAAAAACTAGTATCTTGTGGATTTTACATTTATCTTACTAAACAATTTGGAATGATGGATGACAGTTGACTATGACCCTTTGATACAATATTAATTTAACTTGATCTGCTAGTAACAAGAACTTTTTTTAATATAATACAAAACTCTTAACTATACTCCTTATCTTAATAATTATAATTTCGTACATTTAACTGGTTACACACTGCTAAACAATTGTCTGTGTGTTATTTTCTAAATCACTAGTATCAAATTCTGTTTGATTGAACATAACTTCTTAATACTAAATAACACCCCACTTTTTAACTATAGTCTGTGTGATTATTATTATGCCACCTTTTATATGTTTGTTCTCACTTTTGTCACTATAGGGTTTTGTGCCCTTTTGTCACCTTATTTTACTAAAAGAAAGATTTTTATTGGCCTATTTAGTTCTATAGGTAATACACATTTTATGTTATGAAGTGGCTGTACTCTTTATTATTGTGGTTATTGTTTCTTTACTTGATGCTCGTTTACAGCTTTACTTTTTTACTGATTTACTGTCCTCTCTAACTGGGTAATGTTTGGTTATTATTGGTTAGTCATAGTCATGTCAATGGTGTTGTTGAGTTAATTTTGTCCATTCATTATCTTTAATTTTGGGGTTTTCGGTTTATTAGCTGGTGATCATAATGCTTGGTTCTATTCCTGAATGAGTTTTCACAGTTTATTATTTATAATTAGTCATACTGTTTTCTGTTTCGTTACACCTTATGTGTGGGACCATTAGGCGAATCCATAAGTCAGCAAGTAAAGAAACACACCTAAAATTCTACAAGGTGATGGCTCTTCCCACACTTATTTATGGGTCTGAGAATTGGACTTTAACGAAAGGACAGGCCAATCGCATCCAAGCAGCTTAAATAAGATTTCTCAGGTACGTGGCAGGATATAGTCTCCATGATCACAGAAGAAACACAGATATACAGCAGGAACTGAATATTATGAGTATACTCGACAGGTTCACCCAGTATTGATTGAATGAATTGGTGGGAACATCTTTGCTGAATGGATGACTACCGCATCCCCAAACAACTATTTGGGGACTATGGAACTATAAGCCGAGGGGACGGAGAGGTGTGGGACGTCCGAGGAAGTGCTGGAGTGCCCAGACCTAATCTTTGCTTATTTTGAGACTAGAACAAACCATCCTTGGTTTAATCCGCGAATGTGATGGTGATGATTAAATCTTTAAATGTAACATTCTGATGAGTATTATAAGGAGGGTTGGTTGGACTCCTTGCCATTGTTACACAACGTTGTGACCACTAAACAATTGGATCTCATCTTCAGGTGTAATCAGACTAATACATTTAATACAAACTTAAGCCTACCTGAGATTCTTTCGCTAACAAGTATGAACTCTGTTAAGAAAAGAAATTAATCAATTGAAGGCTGTGGTAGTTTATTAATTTTTTAATGGTTCACACTTCTTGGTGAACATATCTCAGGTAGGCTTAAGTTTATATTTAATTAAATCCTTAAATTTTTAGTGACCGTCAATCAGTGAATGTTTTAGTGGATAGTTAGTGAGGATCGGTCAATAATACAACTTTTAGTAATTTTGCGTCGACGTTTCGACAATATTTATTGTCATCTTCAGGACCTGTGTATGAAATACAGTAGAAATATCAAACATAACGAAACAATTAAATATTTGGGTGAACGTGTTGGTGATGTGAGTGTGTGCGTGTGTATGTATGTATCATTTTTTATGTGAAGACTTATGATAGTTTGTTTACATCTTCAAATTATCTTTAAGAAAGCGAGCAAATTATAGTATGAGAGAAATTTGCTCGCTTTCTTAAAGATAATTTGAAGATGTAAACAAACTATCATAAGTCTTCACATAAAAAATGATACATACATACACACGCACACACTCACATCACCAACACGTTCACCCAAATATTTAATTGTTTCGTTATGTTTGATATTTCTACTGTATTTCATACACAGGTCCTGAAGATGACAATAAATATTGTCGAAACGTCGACGCAAAATTACTAAAAGTTGTATTATTGACCGATCCTCACTAACTATCCACTAAAACATTTATATTTAATGTATTGGTTTGACTTACACGTGAAGACAACCACAGATTGTGTAGTGGTCGAAACTTTCTATGATAAATTCTAATGATGGTAATAGTCCGACCTAAACCCTTCTGATAATGTATTTATTAATGAGTTATAGATCTTAATTAGATTAATAATCTATTAGTTTATAAAATATTTAAATTATTGAATCTATAAAATTATAAATGTATGTGTTACAGGTTTCTTAATCTATAGAATGTGTATTAATCTGCCATATTTAGTTAGAAAAACTAAACTAACAGATTATAGGAGAACAGCTTGTGGTCTGATATAATTAATATGCCATAGCTCACAGAAACACGTGTGTGTGTGTGAACATTTTTTGCTACAGTCTATTTCTTGATGCATATATAATTTATTTAATATTTATAATTTCTTTACCTCAAGATCTTTTATTCCCTTATTTGGTACATGTTTCGGGAAGCTTATTGTTCCCATCTATAAAATGTAATCAATAGGTAAAATGTAATCTATAGGTAAAATGTAATCTGTATATATTTAAACACTTTTGGTACAGTCTATTTCTTGATGCATATATAATTTATTTAATATTTATAAATTCTTTACCTGAAGATGTTTTTCCCTTATTTGGTACATGTTTCAGGAATCGTATTTCCCCGTCCTCAGCCTTCCTGATTTTATATCTTGTGGAGTATTTGTGTTTTGGTTGGTTGTTGTTATGGTTTCCTGCTGGTTTTTGGTATTTTATACTGGTGTTATTGTGTATGATTGTGGTAAACAATAAAACAACTAAAAAAAAACGTTATTTTGAATATTTAAACACCTACAAAAAACCAGAAATATATAAATCTAATTTGGCCACACATGCAATAAACACAGGACATGTATTCCCTGACATAACCAACATGACACTAATAAAACACATACCATATGAAGGCCCCATAATGAACATATTGGAAAATTTACAAATATACAAACAAAACAGACTAATTCCTGAACAAAAATACAAATCAGTACAAAACATGACACAATTTTGAAATCATTCAACATAGAAAATACTCAAAAAGCTGCTGATATATACACCACAATCACGCACACAATAACACCAGTATAAAATATACCAAAAACCAATAGGAAACCATAACAACAACCAACCAACACATAAGTACTCCACAAGATTCAAAATTAAGAAGGCTGAGGATGGGAACACCAAGTGTCCCGAAATATGTTCCAAATAAAGAAAAAATATCTTGAAGTAAAGATATTGTAAATATTAAATATATTATATACATCAAGAAATAGACTGTAACAAAAAGTGTTTTATTATATATAAATATATATATATATATATATATATATATATATCAACACTTACAAACTTCTGATGATACTGGTATTTATAAGTGACACGTGCGTCAGGTGTTAAAAAAAATATATATACAAAATTATTACTTGCAGAAGAAACAAATTGTATAACATCACAACATTATTTATATAATTGCTGCAAGAAACTTCGAGTTACCTATATAGAAAATGATGGAGATATATATTATAACTGATAACGTGTGTGTGTCTCCCTCGTTTTATGATGTCACACGTTGTAATGGTCGGTTTGTAACTAATCTTTACTACTAGTTGCTGCAAGAGTGTAAACGTGTCAGAGTGTAATTGTTGTATTGTGTCTTACCAATCTGTCGTTGCTCGGTAATGTAACTTACGCTGTTTGAGTCCGTCGTGAACGTACGAATAACCAGGTATCGAAGTCCTTACCTGAGGTTCACTAGGGGTGTATAAATCCCGGGTGGCGCCAAATTGTTTATTTTAAACAATTAAAAATTAGTATTATCGGCAAGTCCGCTCAGGTGGTGTGGAGAATTCAAACTTGTTCCCGCCGCTTATCGATTTTTTCAATCAAGCCAGCAGTTTGCTGTGTTTACTGCTTGAGCGCTTGCCACCAATTCATAGCTGTTCGCTACAATGTACAACATTTATAATACACTTTCCTAATGAAAATAAAACACATTGGTTACACACAGTATTGGTTTATTAGTTAATGGTTATTACTTTTTCAGTGACACAGGTTATATTTGGTTTATTATATTATTTAGCACCGGCAATTAATCTAAGACAATTTTCTCTGGGTTTTAACGAATCACAAGCAGAATGATCACTGTTTTAACGAATTGATTCTGAGCACGACAGATTCACCATAATGGCGTTTGCCGAAGTAGTATACAAATATTTTCGTTCGATCGTTTGGATTCTTGAGATTACGATAAAAGGATTAGATGCAATTACAATAATAAAAATACACAAGCTTACATTATTTCTACTTAAATAATATAACGTGTAGTTATAATATGTTTTTTGGAGTGTAGTAAAAGTGTTTCAAAAGTTTGTAAACTAACAATAGGTTAATTTTATAAGTTGACAAATTTTCAGTGTCTTAGTTTTTTATTTAATCTTTGAAAGAGAATAAATTCAGTTTAGTGATATTTCATAGTACAGTGAGAAATATTTAAAGTGCGTTTTTTCGGAAATTTGGGTAATTTAAATGATACTTTACAACTTAGTAGACTGGGGTTAATCAGTTGGTCTGGTAAAAAGAGCAACAGCTGCAGTCGTATTCAATTTTCAATTGTTTGGGCTTCTGGCATCTTCTTCAATTTAATCGGAGTAATTTATTCACTTCTTTTTGATTGAAATGGTCTTCCACATCTGTTAATCGGTTTCAGTCATCATCTGCTTCCTTCTCGTTCATTTGTGGTATTTTGGTTTACTTTTATAACATTTTAAATTAAATATTTGGGTGTTCAAAATTTGGCTTCTGTTTTCCAAGAGCGTCACTTTACCAGTAACGATATTCAACGGTAATTCTGTACCTAACGGCAGTTGCTATGGTTACTAATTAAATCTGATTGGTTAATCTGGCGATAAATCCATTGTTATCAAAATTTGAATTCTTTTCAAAATCCTTGTATATCTTCTGATTGCTTTCCTTCCGTTATCTTCCTTCCTAAGTATTAATTATTATCACTGTTATTTGTATTTTCTTCCAAAGATTATTTTGGTATCCCACAAGATTGGGTTATTTCATGTTTTATAATTTTACAATTATTTTAATATTTCCTAATTACATTTCTGTTTTAATTTACATCCTTATTCTAATATCTTGCTTTTAATAAGATTTACAATTTATCCTTCGTTGATTATTCACCTTGGATTTGTTAATTACTTGGTTATTTTCATACAATTTGTATTTGTTGGTGTTTGGCAGTTAGGCCTTTCTTAAGATTAGGTAGCCATTACTGATTTTTACTTATTTCATATACATTACATCTCATTTTAGCCTAATGCTTTATTTTGTTCTTATAACTGGTTTTGTTACTTATTGATGTGTTTTGGTGTTATTTGTATGATACTACTATCTTATACATCATGTATGGCTAATTATTTACTACCTGGTTTTCTCGTTTTCTAAGTCATACATTGCTTTCCTTTCTTATTTATTTACTCCACCAATGTCCACAATATGGCTATTAATTACTATTTTTATCACATAAAATACAACATTTAGGTCTATGGTTGGTATAATTAACCCAGCCATATCCTGTTCATAAGTTTGCTTAAACAACTATTTAACAATTATTAGATAATATTGGTGTACAATTCATTACATTTTATTTTATTTTGTGGGTGATAAACAACCTCACCTCTTTTGAACTTACTTCAATAATCATCCCTTATAACATGGGTGTTTATTGATTGTTTTAAACTTCTTATTTTATAAATACTCTTTGCCTTCCCTCCATGGTAACACTATCTGTTTACTCCTTCATGGGATTCTCCCCTTTAAATACTATTATATACTTTAAACTTTACAATAAGATTCTTTTCTAATCAATACAGTTCACATCACTCTTCCAGTGTTCATTACTACTTAGTTAATGGTTTATTTTAACTACTATTCTTAACAACTTTCTTAAATATTATTATTGTTCACTATTAAAACTTTAGTGTTTGTTAATTTTTTACTAAGTGTTTATCTTAGCTTTCACTATTTTTCCTATTGCTATCATTGACAATATTTTTATTTACTCATCACCTTCACCTTTAAATTATCTTGTGTTTATTATAATTTATTTAGTGTTTTTTCTCTATCATTTTACTTAGGGGTTTTTCACTTTCACTATGGGCACTTCTTAAACTTTTTATTTAAGTGTTTCTTAGTGGGTAATCCCTATCATTACTTTTCTTTGTCACTTAGTTATTTTCAGTTTATTTCTCACTATCTCAATATCTCTCTCTTTCTTTACACATATTATTTATACTTACTAAGTTCATGTCTTTCTCTATTTCTTACTTACATATACTTCTAATTCTTTGGTTAGTGTATTTTTATTTATCGGGTTTTATCAAATATTAATTACATTTGTCACTTATTCAATACTAACATTTATCTTTTATATTGGTTCTTTACCGGTTTCATTTCCTTTATTGTATTTGATTGTATTATTTCTCCCTTCTCTATTCTCTACTACTTGTCTGTGTTTTCTCACCTTGTCTCATTTTATTTCCTTTATAGTTGGTTTGTTCCATTTTTTATTTTCATGTTTCTTCTCCTTCACTTCTCATCTTGTTTCCTTTTATTTTGGTTCTTATCTGGCCAATCTCTGGGGTTGGGTCAAAGTCGATTGTCTGTCAGTCTAGTCTGTGATTTTCTTTAATAATCACTTTTAGTTTATAATTCTTCCTCCTTCTTTCTTAATTACATTTCATATTTTTATTCTCTTCATTATTTATTTATTAATATATATTACTTTTTATCATTTCTTACATACTTATAGTTATCAAATATGATCTGAATTTGGCGATGTTGTAATATATATATATATATAGTAACGTACTGCTTTTTTGTTAATATAGGAGAGTTAATAGCGAAAACTTTGTATGTGTCTTATTTAATTAAGCTCCCAATGTTGTTATGCGCCAATTCTGTAACGTAGCGGTTTGAGATGTTAAAGTTTCCGCCTCTCCGCAGTCGCCACTTATGAATTATAATAACTGAAGTTTTAAAAAAAAAAATAAATAAAGTATTTTATTTAATGTTACTCAATCTAAACAGAAATCGAGAGTGTGTGATTTGGGGTCAAGGAGGGAAGTTGTTCAGCCTTATGAGGAAGAGAGAGTAAGTACCAATGATTTACACTCGGTTTAGATGATTTCTGATTTTTTCAAATTGTTCGCTGTGATTTAAATCAGCTGATTGTAAGACAAGTTTCCACGCCTAGTTTAACCAGCCTACACTATAACAAAATCTGATCCAATGTTTTGATCTCTTCTGTTTTTGTGCTGAAATCTGTTACAACTACCCACTACAAAAATTATAACACACTTTATTATTCAATATCATTTTTCAATAACATTATTTATTTATATTATTGGTTTTTTGTTTCCTGCCACCAAAATACAAGTATCACAATTGATCTTTCCTTAAATAAAACATAATCTCGACTTCATAGAGTAAACATGGAATTGTCTAAAGAAAAAAACATATATGGTTTTGTTTACCAAATTTTACACTATTTTCAAAAACATCAATTAATATATAATTCTTAATAATTCCCCAGGGTTCAGGGTAAGTTCTTTTTGTTATGGGATGGTCAGAAATGGATAATTACTAAGCTTTACAAATACCGAAAAAAAATTAAATAAATTTGTTTATTTTTCGTTTAGTATGTAGTTCCAGGAATGGCCGTAAGAGAGCAGCGTGCTTTTGTTTACTTTAAAAAACATGTGATTAAATGACTAGTTTCGTGTTCTATATCAACGTTCGGAATGCGTTTTCTTCTTGAACTATTAAACGAAATGTTTATATTACCTCTCTTTGTATGGTTCTTACTGGAATGAAGCTTTTTCTCTGGTGAGGTCCGTCTTGAGTTATAATTTCTTTACCGTCTGGCGCATATTCTATCGTCAACTAGAACTATGGTGAAACCAGGTTGAATCATCAGAAGGTTTTCTTTCACTGTTTATTAAGGAATATAACCATTTAATTTTGATAAATCATGGATGATTATATAGTGGTCATGTTGCTTGTTAATTTTGTATTAATTTTCACTCCTCCAAAGTTCCAGAAAAGGTTATTTTATTATAATTGTAGTAGCATCATTTTGTCAACTCTATGGTTTCATTCCCAATTTTTATTATTAACAATACTTGTTATTCTCGTCACTCTTAGTAACCCATAGTATTTTTATTATACAGGCAGTTTGTAATTATTATAAATTTATATTTTATTTACCGAAAAATAATTCTTTTCCATTCCGGTTTCTTTATCAATTTGGTTTACATAATAAGTTTTTGTTCATTTTCTTATGACCTTGTATATAAGTATTTGATAATTTTATTATCTTTAAATAAATTTATATATTTTATTTATTTAGTCTCTCATAGTATTCCTACACTGCACTACTTCCTGTTGCCATTTCCCTCATAGTATTATTTTAATTTTTATTTATCCTTTGATATTTAAAATTTTTTTTGTTTTTTAAAACTAACCCTGGGTTATCCTATATTATAACACAAATATTTTAAAAAATATAACATTAACTTATGTATAACAATTGGTTGTCCATACAATATAAATATTACAATAAATAAATAAAATACAAAATCAGTTAGTAGTATTATAGTCTACTCTCATAGTTTTATAATTCCCAAACCTACAGCACAATTCTGTAATAAGTTACCTTCACTTTCACCTTTTACCTCAATGGGTACACTATAACGCACTTGTCACTGTATATCACTCGAATTGTTTATCATGTTTAGTGATATACTTTAATTTAGAGCTAGTTATAGGTTACCCATTTCTGACCTTTATGTTATCATGATTTAATTTATTGGGACCGGGTTATGTAACGTTACATAAAGCCCCCCCACTAGAACAAATTTATTTTGGTATTACTTGTTTATTAAAATAAATTGTTGATTATTTCCATTCTCTTAATAGGCTTGGTTTTATCTTCATAATAGTGTTTCATTTCAAACTGGTTATAAACTGACTGGTAATTCACACTGGTGGTAATTGCTATTTTCTTACTTAACTCTCTCTCTCTTGGAGGCAAATTCATCAATTATTTATTTCTCTGGGTAGTGGTACCTCCACGTTTTGTTTGATAAGGACTGGTCACACTAATCATATTATACTTGTTTTAACACTCATTTCTATTTACTTCTATAACTTATCTTTATCAATTAAGTTTCGGTCTGCTATCTTCCTTCTATTTTCTTCATCTATACTTCTGGAATCTAATATTAACCTATACAGCTATTTTATAATTATTATCCCTTAAATATTCAATTTCCCTAACATTTTTCCCTATCCTGTGCGGTGGTACCAGTCGGGTGGCCACTTTTGGGTCCATAACTCCGCTGTCCATCCTTACACCTTCTGAGATCAGGGGAACATCATCCCTGCTCATAAAAATTATTGCCGGAACATTTCTACGGTCAATACATAAAAATAAAAAACTTATAAGTAGTAGTCAATTAGCGACTAGTACTAAACACTTTTGGGATTCTTCATACTGTAGCTGTTTACATTTATTTATATATTTTTTCTTCTCCTTGATTCCTTCTTCTTTTCCATTAACTAATAGCATATAACATTATTGATAGGCCTTATGTTAAAATTCTTTTGACTTTACTTCTTGTGACATATTTCTCCGTATCATTTCTTCTTATATAATCTTCAATTCTGAGAAATTCTAATTATTGTATTAATTATCATCCTCCTTCAGTTTCATTGGAGTCATTAAATTATTCTTTATTCTTCTTATCTGAGCACATTACCATCAATTGTTTTTATTCATTCAATTTTTCTTCTGTTTGTTACCATTAAAAATATTACTTTTTCCTATTATTTCAGTTTAAATCAGTTATTTATAATTAAATTATGTAATCTGTTCTTACATTTTCTTGGTGTTTTGTCTTTTTATTTTAAATTATATTGTTTCAAAATAACATGTCCTTACATGCTTTTAGAATTTTGGGGTTTTAGTCTCTTCATTTTAAATTATAAGGTTTCAAAATAACTTGAGTAAGATGTCCTTACATGCTTTTAGAATTTTGGGGTATTGTTCTCTCAATACTTTTTCTCAATATTTCATTTAACATTAGTTTAACCGTTTTCGGTATCATTCACCACACGGATTGATCCACTCTTATATTTTTCCCATGGATTCAGTTGATTAAACTTGTCAGTAAAATTCGTATTGGATTGCCCCATTGCGGATCACTACCATACATTTCAATATTATCGTATGTATATAGCCTCTCATCTTTATTACTGGGACCAGGATCAGACCCTTGATTTTTCCCACGGTCAACTCGTTTGTCCCCTTTTCTTTGTTGCTGTTCATCGGGTCTCCTCGAATCCCTCTCATCAGCCATTAGATAATTTACTTGGGCTTGATTAGTTCCCTGATTGTCATTTGGTGGATCTCCCGAAGGTATGTCCCTATTTCTATCTCCACTTCTGGACCTCCTATATTCGTCATGATCATTCCATTGTTGTCTGTTGTAGTTTGTAGCGGGTCATTTTTGGGTGTTTTTATTTTAACAGTCAGGGGCATATGTATTTTTATGTATTTCATTTTGGGCGGACTTTTCATAAAATCATTGGGCAACCGAATTCATTTCATTTATAATGGACCACGTGTTAACAGAACGGTGTTGAGCAAGATTGGTTGAGACAAAGGCGATACGCAATTTCCATTGTGCAACGCAACGAGCAAAGAATTCACCTCCACAAATTTCCAAGAACTATGCGAGAGTGTGGCAGTGCACACACGTCACTACGCGCGCATGGGCGCATACCCAAGCGAGATTGGAAAACTCAAGATGGCCTGAGCAGATTTAATTCAGCAACGTGCGTTTGGGCGGTAGGAAATCATGGCCCTTTTGTGACATTAGCCAGTGCCTAGTTGAATTCGTTTGCTATCGTCACTCCAACAACTACAGGCATGGCATAGGACGAAACTGTGACGACTAACTGTAAGGCAGTGATGTCCGTCGTCTCAACAAAAAATCATCAAGGAGTGGGGAACTGAGAGACGCTGGCAGTCCTTTGCCGACTTTCGACGGCGCAGACAGTCCGTTAAACGGGGCTCAAACAAATAAAACTTTTCTAAATTAAAATTCAGTGCAGTACATAAAATGAAGTGCGGCTAATCTGATACAACAAGGAACAACAACAACAAGAACCCATACAAACTATTTTCGGACACGACTAAATACAAAATGAAAAACTTAAGTGCTCAAGTTATAAACGCGTGCCGGCAGGGAGAGGTTTTTAAAATGTTAAGTGTTTAAATAATATTTTGGTATAAATGTGAGCGTGGCAAAGCTGGGCGGCTTTTGAGTATATTTGTGTTTATATTTGTATTTGTGTCTGGTCAAACATAAGGTAAGCTATAGTCTGTAAGGTGCAAAAGTTGCACAACATGTAACAAGAAGATTTAACATTTCAACATTTCTGAGTAATAAAAAAGTCTGATTTCTCTTCCATACAATTGAGAGTTAAATTCTTTCAATGCCTTATTTCGTTATATGTATCGTCAGAGTTCGTCGAACGAAATGGGTTTACCTACACTACGAGATCCGGCCAGATCAAAATCGTAAGGTAAGTGGAAGGGTTAATTTAATTTGAATGAAATAAAATATACCAAAAAAGATAAAAGTTACAAGTTGTTTCTCTCATCTCTTTGATCATAATTTTGTCTCTGGTTAAAATACGGACGCCTTCCTTGGTAACTATTACTGTAATAATTGTTATTAGCATGTACATAATT
This sequence comes from Magicicada septendecula, assembly GCA_034769895.1. Taxonomy (NCBI): domain Eukaryota; kingdom Metazoa; phylum Arthropoda; class Insecta; order Hemiptera; family Cicadidae; genus Magicicada; species Magicicada septendecula. The sequence goes on along the minus strand of CM068373.1, from coordinate 295,172,818 downwards.
GACTCTGGGCCGATTCTCTCTTGGTGGTTCATTCCTACGCTCCTCGGTATTCCCTGACCTCCATCTACTTCTCCTATAATAAGATTCCTGTTCATAATTTTCTAGTAGCGTTTCCATGCCTCCAATAGTTTTTACTTGTCCACTTAATCTGGCACTGATGATCTTCTCTTCAAAATGATACGCCATTTTGGTCACTAGACACTCTTCAGGTATCTTAGGGTCTAAATACTTTGCTATACACACCTTCCCCAAAAAGTAAGCAGTAGGTGTTTGTCCCACTGTACGGTCATACCTACCATGACAGATATCGTCCCTAATAATGTTTTGTACTGACTCTGACCAGTACTTAAGTTTGAACATTGTTTTGAAACCCCCATAATCACACACCCCGTTCCTAATGGCTGTCCACCAATTATCATTGATATTTTTGAACGATTCGTCCAATATACCTTTTATCATATTCCATCGATTCTCCTTTGATCTGTTCAAAATTTTGTCTATTCTCCCTAAAAATTCAATTGGGTTTCTGCGATAATCCCAAAAGTTTACACTTTCCTTACTATCTTGATAAACATGAGGACTGCTGCATGCAGATCTAGCACTTATTCTATCTACATCACCTTGAAAATTGGTTTGGATTTGTTGCAAACTATCTAATTTCTCTGCTTGGCTATCACATTGATTTTTTAGTCTCTACTGTTTTATGAAACTCTGACAATTTACAGTTTAGACTGCTTTTGATACTATCTAACTGGTCATTGTTTTCTTGTCGTATGGCCATTACCCGAACTTGATTATTTTGTTCTTCCTTTTCCATTCGTGCCTCAACTCCGGTTTTAATTAGTTCCATCTTCTCTTCAGTTTTATCTAACCTTTGATTGGTTTCTATTACTTTCTTCTCTGCCTCTTCCTTATATTCATCTACTCTTTGGCTTAACGTATTATTGACCAGTTCAATTTTACCTTCTAGATTTTCTCTTAATTCCTTGTTGAAATTCTCCATCTTACCCTCAATTTGTTTTAAATTCTCATTATTCTCTTCAAATTTTGCATTCATCTCTTCTCTTTGCCCTTCAACCGTTTCCTTCAGTTCATGGTATTGTTCATTCATGGTTTGTTTGATATTTCCATGAATGGTTTCTATTTTTTCATTTAGTCGTTTGACTAAACTTTCCTGAATGCTATCTATTTTCTCATTGGTCTGTCTATTTTGTTCCTCCTGTTTCTTAAAATTCTCCTTATTTTCCTCATTGGTTTGTTTCAAGGCTTCCTCCTGTTTTCTAAAATTTTCATCTATTTTGTCATTGGTTCGCTTATTATCTTCCTGGATCTTGTTATTCCCTTCCATTATAATTCTTAACATCTCCTGTATGCTTATATCTTCTTTTTGGTTGGGTTTATCTGGTTGGTCCCCTTGGGCATCCTCTTCAATTATTTCCGTTTCCGTATCCATAACTACTTCGGTTTCTTCTGTATCACCTGTCTGTTGGTCCATTTCACCGTCTGTGACTAATTCTATTTCTTGTTCCTGTCCACCTTCTTCAATCTCCTTTTCTTCTGCCCTCTTCTTCGATTTGCCTAGGGTATTATGCATTTCATGTTTTCTCATAACTGCCAACGATAATTAGATTTTTTAGTATATATTTTTATTAAATATCAAAATTCTTTTCTAATTACCGCCCTTTTACGTTGAGCGCCAATTCTGTAACGTAAAAGGTCTGATCGCTGTTGTTCAAGCCCCGCGATGGGCGCCAATTCTGTAACGTACTGCTTTTTTGTTAATATAGGAGAGTTAATAGCGAAAACTTTGTATGTGTCTTATTGGGTGTTCGTCTTATTTAATTAAGCTCCCAATGTTGTTATGCGCCAATTCTGTAACGTAGCGGTTTGAGATGTTAAAGTTTCCGCCTCTCCGCAGTCGCCACTTATGAATTATAATAAGAAGTTTTTTTAAAAAAAATAAATAAAGTATTTTATTTAATGTTACTCAATCTAAACAGAAATCGAGAGTGTGTGATTTGGGGTCAAGGAGGGAAGTTGTTCAGCCTTATGAGGAAGAGAGAGTAAGTACCAATGATTTACACTCGGTTTAGATGATTTCTGATTTTTTCAAATTGTTCGCTGTGATTTAAATCAGCTGATTGTAAGACAAGTTTCCACGCCTAGTTTAACCAGCCTACACTATAGCAAAATCTGATCCAATGTTTTGATCTCTTCTGTTTTTGTGCTGAAATCTATTACAACTACCCACTACAAAAATTATAACACACTTTATTATTCAATATCATTTTTCAATAACATTATTTATTTATATTATTGGTTTTTTGTTTCCTGCCACCAAAATACAAGTATCACAATTGATCTTTCCTTAAATAAAACATAATCTCGACTTCATAGAGTAAACATGGAATTGTCTAAAGAAAAAAACATATATGGTTTTGTTTACCAAATTTTACACTATTTTCAAAAACATCAATTAATATATAATTCTTAATAATTCCCCAGGGTTCAGGGTAAGTTCTTTTTGTTATGGGATGGTCAGAAATGGATAATTACTAAGCTTTACAAATACCGAAAAAAAATTAAATAAATTTGTTTATTTTTCGTTTAGTATGTAGTTCCAGGAATGGCCGTAAGAGAGCAGCGTGCTTTTGTTTACTTTAAAAAACATGTGATTAAATGACTAGTTTCGTGTTCTATATCAACGTTCGGAATGCGTTTTCTTCTTGAACTATTAAACGAAATGTTTATATTACCTCTCTTTGTATGGTTCTTACTGGAATGAAGCTTTTTCTCTGGCGAGGTCCGTCTTGAGTTATAATTTCTTTACCGTCTGGCGCATATTCTATCGTCAACTAGAACTATGGTGAAACCAGGTTGAATCATCAGAAGGTTTTCTTTCACTGTTTATTAAGGAATATAACCATTTAATTTTGATAAATCATGGATGATTATATAGTGGTCATGTTGCTTGTTAATTTTGTATTAATTTTCACTCCTCCAAAGTTCCAGAAAAGGTTATTTTATTATAATTGTAGTAGCATCATTTTGTCAACTCTATGGTTTCATTCCCAATTTTTATTATTAACAATACTTGTTATTCTCGTCACTCTTAGTAACCCATAGTATTTTTATTATACAGGCAGTTTGTAATTATTATAAATTTATATTTTATTTACCGAAAAATAATTCTTTTCCATTCCGGTTTCTTTATCAATTTGGTTTACATAATAAGTTTTTGTTCATTTTCTTATGACCTTGTATATAAGTATTTGATAATTTTATTATCTTTAAATAAATTTATATATTTTATTTATTTAGTCTCTCATAGTATTCCTACACTGCACTACTTCCTGTTGCCATTTCCCTCATAGTATTATTTTAATTTTTATTTATCCTTTGATATTTAAAATTTTTTTTGTTTTTTAAAACTAACCCTGGGTTATCCTATATTATAACACAAATATTTAAAAAAATATAACATTAACTTATGTATAACAATTGGTTGTCCATACAATATAAATATTACAATAAATAAATAAAATACAAAATCAGTTAGTAGTATTATAGTCTACTCTCATAGTTTTATAATTCCCAAACCTACAGCACAATTCTGTAATAAGTTACCTTCACTTTCACCTTTTACCTCAATGGGTACACTATAACGCACTTGTCACTGTATATCACTCGAATTGTTTATCATGTTTAGTGATATACTTTAATTTAGAGCTAGTTATAGGTTACCCATTTCTGACCTTTATGTTATCATGATTTAATTTATTGGGACTGGGTTATGTAAGTTACAATATATATATATATATATATATATATATATATATATATATTGTAACGTAATGAAAATACGGTCCCCTACATTACATAAATCAACTTATAAGATTTAAAATAGAATAAAAATATGAATTATCCACACTTGTAAAAGGTCAGAAACCCAACCCATAATTGATTAAATAAAATAAGAATACAAGGTAGAAAGAAAAGAAATTAATAACGTTAATAAATATAAACCTCAAAGTTCAGTGAAAGGTGTAAACAACAGACATTGACAAATAATGTAAAAACTAATTTAGACTGTTTCATAATAATTGATGTTTTAAAGGAGAGAAGAATGAGTAAGTGTTACATGACTTAGGTTACACAAATGTACCTGTTATTAATTGTATCATGTTATATTATTATCATGATAGTGATGTTATTTTTTGTGTGTAGCAAGTGAAGTTATTCTTTTAATAGAATACCAAGTAAATAATTATTATGTGTTATCAGTATACCATTATAAAGCTGTTGTTAAACTCTTTAATGGATTACTAATTAATTTCATTTTATGTGTTATCCATATGTCATTATAAAGCTTTTGTTAGACTTTATAGAGTTAATTATTTGTATACATGTACTTAGATAGTAGGATGATTACAATTGTAAACTTGGCCAACAAGGCTATAATTGTTAACGAGATACAAAAGGGTTTAGTATAACCATGTCATATATAAATGAAGGATTCTATAATAATGCAGATAGTAACAAATTAAAATCAGAAGTAGATAAAAGTATAATGATAGGCCTAACAACCGGTAACATATAGTAAGTCAGATCAGAAAGGTTAGGTAAAGAAATTTGTAACAAATACTAAATAAAATCTAATGAGTTAGGAGAAGTTAATAATAATTGCTAATAACAAATAAATAAATTCAATGTAAATAAATTCTCATAATGCCATAGTGCAATGATACTGATAGATAATGTTTTGTAACAGAAAAATAATACTTGTTAAAGTAAGTAAATTAAGAGGAAACGACAGCAAAATATACAAAATTTAGTAACAGACAATAGGTAAAATTATAATAGGATATAATGGAAATTTAGAAAAGGATTATTTTGATGAGTGGAAGAACATTGTATGAAATGGTTATAGTATAATATAATATCCAATAAGAATAGAAAAGATGGTTGTCAGGGACGACGAGAGAGATAGAATTTGTTGATTCGATTATTGAATAAATTTACATGAACGAAGACGGTTTAGTTAAAAGACACTCAGAAAAGATTTGGTTAATTTAAATACAAATAATACAATTGGGAAGCAAAATGAATAATAAATCACAATAGTATGGTCCACTGTCATTCAACCGTATTATATAACTGAACAATCTAAAACCTATACATGAAAATTAATGAAAAATATAAAGGAAGAACTCTGATAGTAAAACTCAATATAATGAACAAATGTTAACTTAATTAACCAACCAAAACAGAGAAATAACTACCTGAATAAAGTGATATAATCTGTTATATTAATAAGTTATCGTCTTTTGTATTTAAATTTATTATTACACTTTGTTGGTTCAGGTAGTCGCCATGTGGTTGTTACCAACATAAAAATTTTACCTACGGGTTCCAAGATTCTATAAACGAGCGAAGAAACACTATGGTTGTAGAGAAATAATAGACTTTGACTGCATTAGATAAAACTTGTGTTTATTAATGATCGGAATTTTTCATATTTTATAACAAAATGGAATCATTCTGCTTCTACAAATCCAAGATAGCTGCGGGACATTTTCCCTACATCAGCCTTTATGCATGATACATTTACACAATATATATTTTGACTTCGAATTACTCTTGTTACATATGGAAATGAATACAAGCAATTACTGCTGTTTTAATAATTCAAATTACTTAGTTATGTAAATCACTTAACGTAAACCAATGCTTTTATGTGATTTATATAGGTACCTACACACCCGCACGCATACCCACACACACGCTATTTGACACAGTACATTTTATGTATTAATTACTGAACTCGAATTAATTAGGGGCAGCATTTTATCTAATTTAGAAAAGGTTTACTTTCCTGTGTTCAGGTGTCGAAAATCGACCCAGGCGTCACTCATGGTTTACACTGTTACTCGGCCGAACTATTAAAATGTTTCTTCTTCCAATTTTGCTCACTGCCTCTATTTATTTATAAAAGACTGTTTAAATATAGTAATATATCAAAATTCACATTTTTACTTGTTTTGCGGGCCCGCACAAATATGTTCCGAAACTTAACAGGTGTTGCTCGCGCGAGCATGGAATTTTGACTGGGCTGAGAAATAGGCGCTATTTTGTGAAGCAACTGTTGTGGTGTGATCAATTCTGATTGGTGTTCAGTTTGTATCCTTGCGCCAGTGGACTGTTTTTTGCTTGTTGACAAAACTGGTGACACACATCGTTACATAATTTGCTGACGCAACGCATCGCCTGATGTCTAGTTGTGTAACGTGTTTACAGATCTTGTTACATAACGTGTTTGCGTTTTTTTTTTGTGTTCGTCATTGTCCTTGAACTGAGTTTGGTACAGTTGCCGGTTATTAAAACTGTTTACACAATATTATTAAACAAGTCTGTATTCATACGGTTAACAGCAGTGCAGCCATGTTGCGATCGTTTCAAAATAACAAATTTACCCAAGTGTATAATTTCTGTCCCTCTCACTCAACAAGGGATAAAGTTATTATTATTTATTTATAAAAAAAATACAAAATATGTTATTTATTATCAATAAAATATAAACTTCTTTACATTGTCTCAGGTAGGCCCCAAAAATGCCCCGCTACAATACCCCCTCAATGAGATATTTTATGCCGAAGCATAAAAAAATCTCATTGACACATTCATACTTGCTAAAGGGATCAGCCAGGATATGTCGCCACAACCCCCTGTATGGTTTACAAAAAAAAATAATCAACTCACCCTTGGTCTGGTGACTGTGACCGCATCTGCATGACAATACTGGACTTCTCTCTCGAGATCCCAACACCGTAGAGTCAGACAGATACTCAACGCCCCTGCCCTGACGCGCAGGCCAGCTCAGGTCCGCCGCCACAGCATCTCCAAACACTGAAACAACAAATCAAAATATTAAATAGTGGCCTTATACAACACCATATCCCCAACTGATCTGTTCCCCCCTAGCGGTGCTGGTTTGCGCTAAGAAGCACTGGTTTTGTTTTTACTCACTTATTACTAACATGTATATATCAGAATACCTAACATACTTAACATAAGAAAACACAGTACCTTAATAATTCATTTTAAAATAAACAACTTACAATTAAAATGTTACACACTTTACATCATTAAATTGACATATAAAATCAAAAAATTACTTTTAAACTTGATTTACTCTTATTAATTCGTTTCTCAAAATTACAAAATTTTTTACTTTATTTACTTTTTTTTCAATTCTGGCCATCAATATTCCATTTCATTACTTTGGGTGATTCTACGCTATTCATTATAATTTACTTTATCCACTTGGCATTTACTCATAATCTTACCCCTTTTATTACTCTAATGCTCCCTTACAAAATCTCTAACTAGTATGACACCCCTCTATCAAAATTTTACTAACCCTTCTCTACCTCTAACTACTTACTACTTTAACTCCAATCGCCACCCTCTACTCTTATATAAAAAAAAATACTCTCTAACCCTTTGTACATAGGATACGTGTTTCCTTCCCAAAACTCATTCCCTTATGTTGGTCCCTGGACTCACCCTAGGTAACCCTTTCCGGCGCCAATCGGTCCCTATCCCGTCCCAACCCTTATGTTGCGGACTCCCCAAATACACTACCACTACTACAAAATTACCATCCCCAAAAAATCTCAATCTCATAACCTCACTACAATTACAACAAATTAACATCAACAAAATAAACAATATATCGCTCAAAACTCTACATAAAATCTCCATAACTACTGTGTCTCCACTTGTACTTCTCAAAATTCTATAACATATACTAACTCAAAACAACATTGCATTATTTTCATCTCCACTATTACTTTAACTCTTACTTCGATTTGGACAAATCTATGTCCCACCAAATTCAACTTGAATTGACTCAAACATTTTATTCAAACAATTACTATCACCCACTTCTATCTTTTACAACCTATTGAAAATTTTACTTATTACAACTATTTTTCATTTTATTTTAAAATCTGTAAACACATTGAAAACATATTATTATATTTTTATAATACTTATTCCTAACATACTAAATGCAAACAACACAATAAGACATAATAACACAATATAAGAAGTATTTAGTGCATCTATTTTTAAATTCAAACAAAATTATTGAGTAGCAAATCATCATTATTACTTAAAATATATCAAATTTTTAATACGTTAATCCCTTTGGATAACCTCCCAGCCACACACACTATTTCAGAATTATGGAAGACTGTGGCGCCTTTTCGCTTCCACAGAGACTGTATATTTTGGAGCAGGGTTTTACCTCTCCGTGTCTCTGCTTCCGCTGTTAAGTTTAAAATTGTTGAACATCAACATGTTCTCGTTAATAATTATACACCCTTAAACGGATCTACCACCTGGCTCTGCTGTTCCTTCTCGAACAGAGTGGCAGCCGCTGTTCCATAGTTTGGTGATTCCCCTTTTATTACCCCCCATCAATTTCAAAATACACCTTTACAACGATAACAGCTATGGCCAGTTATGGTCAGCGCGTAATCGTAATGTGCCCCAACCATAGCTGTTAAAGCTAAACCAATTCCACGGTCAGGGTTCGGTGAGGCCGTGACCGCCCGAAAAGTTGGGGAATCACAAGTAAAATTAAATTTATGAATTTATATTTAAATGACAATATTAATTTAGATGGGGTTTTAACCCACTTTGTATGGAAGCTTAACCATTATTAACATAAAATAAATACAACATCTACAACCTTCCCCCATAGCAGTTCCACACTACACTGTTATAATACATCACATAACACAATACACAAATAGCAATACACCTGGATTATTAGCATACATCAAACAAACAATTCTCTTTTAAATAATTTATATAAACATTATTATTTAAAATTTTTCATTAACTGTTTTTATTTATCATCATTATTTACTTATCCTGTGTTGCAATCAGATTTTCAAAATTGCTTAAAATTTATTATTAACACATATTTTTAATCATTATGTTCCACAAAATTCCACAAAATAAACCATTCATTTATTTACTATTTAATTATTATTAAATCAAAATCTCACCACACAATTTAAATTCATTATAAAATTCAAACACATAACATTCAATCACAATATCTAAACATCTCAACTTATTTAATTCAATTGATTATTAAAATTGACTATTCATTTGACTATTAAAACATATTTCAATTATCAACATTCTACAAATCATTAACTATTGTCTTCATAATTATTTTGTTATTTAATTAGAGTGCAAAAATATTAATAATATTATTATTATTAACACATTTTCTAAAACATATACACATTACTTATTTAACATTTCACAATACACACAAATGAATTCAATATTATTTACAAAATATGCGTCAAAACTGTTCAAGTGTATCTCACTTCATGTCCACATCTGCCATGTCAAACAACCATAAAACAAAATGTTTAATTGTCTTTTATTGTCTTACAGTCTACCCTCCATCGTCCCAAATCAACCTTGGTTTTATATAACACTGTTGCTTTTTATTTACAAACAAATGGTTACTTTGTGTGTCATAACCAGAACAACCAAATTCACTCATTTTACCAGAATACTCATTAAACCAGTCTACGTTAGGTATCTTTGTTACGTCTCCGTCATTACATTCAGTCACTATCGGTCTAATTATTTTTATCAAATCATTGTAATCATTATTATTCAAATATATTTCTAAGCCTTCTTTCCATTCATCATACTTTCTATTCAAATTATACAATTCTGTTACATACCATTCTCTATTTACCTCTCTCTCTTCATAACACCACATCACACTCTCACAATTATTCCGGACAGAGGGTACACAATTACTCCACAAAAATAAACACCTCAATTCATCTACCAATACGGGACTCTTGCCCTTCAACCACAACACTTGTGGACTCAATAAATCATCATAAACATCATAAATAATAAAGGGAAAATTTGCCCTCTGTCCCCACTCTACTACAACATTATTTTTTCTCTCTCTCTCTAACTCACTGACACACATTAACATTTCATAATCACTACCTTCCACCAACTCATCAGTACTCTCATTCTTTATATTTTCATCATTATTCTTCACCCCCACTATACTCTCAAAATTGTCTACTATTTCGTCATTTTTACATTTTGTCTTACTTAAAACATTGTCACCTAATTTCTCGAACTTCTGTTCTAACTTATTTAAACTGTTTCTTATTATTTCGTGAGTGCTTTCTAAATGTTTATTCATTTCTTGTATTTCATGTTTCAACTCTTTATTCTGATTTTTTAATAACTCTTCAAAACTATTCTTTTGGATATCGAACTTTTCATTGATACTACTTTTGAACTCTTGCATATCGTTTTTCTGTTCATTAAAAAGCAATTGCATCATCTTAATCATATCATTTTCTTGTATCTCAGCCATTTTAAAAGATTTTATTATAATACCTTTTATATAATATAATTCATCTCATACACACTAATTACCCTCACAATACTCATAAACACATAAACAAATAATGCACTACATACCTAACCCTATCAAAACATAACCCCATACGTTTAATTTACGTACATACGTAAATACACATTCCAAACAACCATATCATTTCTTCAACAGGTCCACCTTTGCATAATTTAATTTATGCAAACGGGTCCAGCTGTAAGGGCGCCACTGTTATATTAATAAGTTATCGTCTTTTGTATTTAAATTTATTATTACACTTTGTTGGTTCAGGTAGTCGCCATGTGGTTGTTACCAACATAAAAATTTTACCTACGGGTTCCAAGATTCTATAAACGAGCGAAGAAACACTATGGTTGTAGAGAAATAATAGACTTTGACTGCATTAGATAAAACTTGTGTTTATTAATGATCGGAATTTTTCATATTTTATAACAAAATGGAATCATTCTGCTTCTACAAATCCAAGATAGCTGCGGGACATTTTCCCTACATCAGCCTTTATGCATGATACATTTACACAATATATATTTTGACTTCGAATTACTCTTGTTACGTATGGAAATGAATACAAGCAATTACTGCTGTTTTAATAATTCAAATTACTTAGTTATGTAAATCACTTAACGTAAACCAATGCTTTTATGTGATTTATATAGGTACCTACACACCCTCACGCATACCCACACACACGCTATTTGACACAGTACATTTTATGTATTAATTACTGAACTCGAATTAATTAGGGGCAGCATTTTATCTAATTTAGAAAAGGTTTACTTTCCTGTGTTCAGGTGTCGAAAATCGACCCAGGCGTCACTCATGGTTTACACTGTTACTCGGCCGAACTATTAAAATGTTTCTTCTTCCAATTTTGCTCACTGCCTCTATTTATTTATAAAAGACTGTTTAAATATAGTAATATATCAAAATTCACATTTTTACTTGTTTTGCGGGCCCGCACAAATATGTTCCGAAACTTAACAGGTGTTGCTCGCGCAAGCATGGAATTTTGACTGGGCTGAGAAATAGGCGCTATTTTGTGAAGCAACTGTTGTGGTGTGATCAATTCTGATTGGTGTTCAGTTTGTATCCTTGCGCCAGTGGACTGTTTTTTGCTTGTTGACAAAACTGGTGACACACATCGTTACATAATTTGCTGACGCAACGCATCGCCTGATGTCTAGTTGTGTAACGTGTTTACAGATCTTGTTACATAACGTGTTTGCGTTTTTTTTTTGTGTTCGTCATTGTCCTTGAACTGAGTTTGGTACAGTTGCCGGTTATTAAAACTGTTTACACAATATTATTAAACAAGTCTGTATTCATACGGTTAACAGCAGTGCAGCCATGTTGCGATCGTTTCAAAATAACAAATTTACCCAAGTCTATAATTTCTGTCCCTCTCACTCAACAAGGGATAAAGTTATTATTATTTATTTATAAAAAAAATACAAAATATGTTATTTATTATCAATAAAATATAAACTTCTTTACATTGTCTCAGGTAGGCCCCAAAAATGCCCCGCTACAAATCCTATAACATAAAAGAAAACGAGAATAAAACACAAAATTATATCTGAACTTCAGTTTCCACAATTCAATAGAAAAAACGTAGTTGGACTCGAAATTCGTCGAAGCACGTAACCACAAAACTCGGACATGGGTGAACAAAAGGAGCGGTATTTCTGCATCATCCCAGGATCAAGAATTCAACTTTTATTTCAACTTGGAGCGAAGACTGACGAGAGCAAATTCATCAGCATTCTGTTATTGACCAAACACGATGACGAGGGTATCTGTACACTGCTTATCGAGTCACGATGTCCAGAGGACGGTAAACTACAATTATTTTAAATATTATTTAATAAAAACTTAATTCTATATTGTAATACCTTGTATTCATATTTATGCATTTTCTGATCGTACTAACAGTTGAAAGAACCTTCACGCCCTGTGTTTAAAGAAATATAAAATCATAACTAATATCATATAAAACTCTGAATCCGATCGATAATCGATTACTTCTAACATATAGCCTTTTGTATCTCCGTAAAAGAAACAACTTTGTTGGACAAGAAATATTAAAATATTAATAAAGAATCCTTTCAGAATTCAACGATATCTTCTCATTTATATAATATTTAGTGTAGTGCGAACAAGATATAAGATAAGTAGAGAGTGTAACTGAGAATTATTGTACGTGGTGGGCTAACCTGTAATTTTCAGCTGTCTGGGAACCACAGCGCTATTCGCGGACTGTTTGGGTATTAAAGAGAATGAGAAAACAATAAAAATTCCTTCTCTTCTCTTCAACACGGGATAGGCTTGAACGAAAAATTAGAATTACACACTCTAAACATAATTTTCAACCACAATAACACAATTATATTAAAAAAGGGAGAAACTAGGATATACTTAAACATTATTATACCACATATTGAAATAAGATACATTATAAATTGGCACTCTCAACAGAGAGGCTTAACGAGGAGACACACCCGTTATATTATAAATTGACGAACCCAACAGTGGGGCTTAATTAGGAAAGCTCATCTAAGAGTATAATAAGAGTAACACCCATACACGTAAGAAAAGACAAGGTATCCGTTATATTATAAATTGACGCCGACAACGTTGGGGCTTTTGAACATAATATCATTCAATAAATACATTACACTCAGTATATCATAAATTGACTTCCATCGCGGGGCTTGAACGAGACGGACGCCACACAGTATATTATAATATATATATTATAATAACCCCTTTACTCCTTCTCTTATGTCGTATATATATAATATGTGTTATCTTGTGATTTAAATTAGGTATTGTATTAAGTGTGGATCGGTTTCTCTTATAGAATCGCAATGTTTGATTATTGATGAATAAACAATATCTTCTAATTTGTGATCTTATTCAAGTACTAAGAATATCTCAGTATTTTGTATTAACTTAGTGCTTCGGTAATAGTAGCGTTCAATAGCAGTTGATATAGGGTGTAATTATAATTTTCTTATTCAAACCTAGTCCGCATTTGAAGAGAAGAGAGGGAATCCTTATCTGTTTCTCATTCTCTTTAATTCAACAGCGGTCCGTGAGGTAGCGCTGTGGTTCACGGTCAGTTGAAAATTGTAGGTTAGTTACCCGCATACAATAATTCCTACGTTACACTCTCTACTTATAGTACAACTTGTTCACACTGCACTAAATATTATATAAATGATAAGATATCGTTAAATTCTGAAATGATTCTTTATTATGATTTTTTATTTCTTGACAACAAAGTTCTTCCTTTACGGAGATACAAAAGTCGATCATATTAGAAGTAATTGATTATAGATCGGATTCAGGGTTATATATTATTTTAATTATTATGGTATTTCTTTAAACACAGGGTGTGAAGGTTCTTTCAACTATTAGTAAGGTCAGAAAATGCATAAATAGGATTACAAGGTATCACAATATAGTACTAATTTCTTATTAACTATTATTTAAAATAAGTGGAGTTTTACCGTCCGCTGGACATCGTTACTTGGTAAGGCCGTGTACAGCTAACCTCGTCGCAGTGTTTGGTCAATAACGGAATACAGATGAATTAATCCTCGCCAGTCTTCACTCCGTTCGAAATAAAAGTGGATGTTTTGGTCCTGGGATGATGCAGAAATGCCGCTCCTTTTGTTCACCAATGTCCAATTCTTGTGGTTACGGGTTTCAATGTATTTCGTGTCCAATGATGCTTTTTCTATTGAATTGTGGAAGATGACGTTCAAGTATAATTTTGTGTTTTGTTTTCGTTCTTTATAATATTGGATTATATAACTCTATTCAGGTAGTTATTTCTCTGCTTTGGTTTATTAATTAAGTTAATGATTACTCATTATATTGAGTTTTATTGTAGATTTCTTCCTTTAGATTTTCGTCAATTTTGATGTATAGGTTTATTATTATTCAGTTATATAAGACTGTCGAATGTCAGTGAACCATATTGTTGTTATTTATTACTTAATTTTGTTCACAATTGTATTGATTTACTTTAATTTCATCAATTCTTTTCTGAGTGCATTAAACTAATCCGTCTTCGTTCATGGATAATAATTCAATAATCGAATCAACAAATTTTATATCTCTCGTCATCCTTGACAACCATCCTGTCTCCTCTTATTGGATATTTTATATAATACTATAACCATTATCATACAATGTTCTTACACTCATTAAAATACTCCTTTACTAAATTTGCATTATATCTTATTATACCTTTACATATAGTTTGTTACTAAATTATATACATTTTGCTGTTGTTTCCTCTTAATTTACTTACTCTAACAAGTATTATTTTCCTGTTACAAAATATTACCTTTCGGTATCATTGCACTATTACATTTTGAGATTTTATTTAAATTGAATTTATTTATCTGCTATCAGCAATTATTATTAACTTCTCCTAACTCATTATATTCTATTTAGTATTTTTTACAAATTTCGTTACATAACCTTTCTGACCTGACTTACTATACAATATTACTGATTTTAGGCCTATCATTACATTTTTATCTACTACTGATTTTAATTTGTTACTACTTGGATTATTATAGAATCCTTCATTTGTTTATTATACGATTACACTAAACCCTTTTGTATCTCATTAACAATTATAGCCTTTCTGGCCAAGTTTACAATTATAATCTGCCTACTAACTAAGTACATGTATGCAAAACATTTAACTATATAACGTTTAACAACAGCTCTCTAATGACATATTGATAACACAAAACATGAAATTAATATCAGTTAATTGCTATTCTTTTAAAAGAATTACTCCACTTGCTACATACAAAAAACAACATAACTATCATGATAATAATACAACATGATACAACGTAATAACAGATACATTTTTATGAAATAAATCATGCACTAATTAATCATTCTCCTCCCATTTAAATCATCAATTATTATAAAACTGTCTAAGTTAGGTTTTATATTCGTCTATTGTTTACACCTTTTCACTGAACACTGAAGTTTGTATTTATAAACATTCTCAATTTTTTCTTTCTACCTTGTATTCTTATTGTGGGATTATTCATTTATTTATTCATGGGTTATTTTTCTGACCTTTTACTAGTATGGATAATTATTATTATTATTTTTATTTTAAAACTTATAAACTTATTTATGTAACGTAGGGGACCATATTTTCGTTACGTTACATATGCTTCCCCTCCAAAAGAAGTTTAGTTTATCTGAATATAATTTGGGTCAAAATAAACTTATATTTTTTTCATGACTGGGAATACCTTCCTTTTATTCATTGTATAGTTTTAATGGTAATTGATTGGATTTCTGAATATAACATTTTTGACTAGTATTCACTTTTCTCTATAGGACGAAAATTCATTAATGACATTAATTCTCTTGGTTTTTTTTTTCAAACATTACTTGACAATGATTGGTCACAACACTCAGTGAAAATTAGTTTTAACACTCTCATATTTCTATTTACTTCTATAAATGCGTTTCTCCATTGATCTTCTGTCAGCTATTTTCTTTCTGTTTTCTTCCTTCATACTTTTGGAATCTGATGTAAATCTTCGCAGCGGTTTTATTATCCCTTAAATATTCAATTTCCCTAACATTCCCTAACACGTGAGCTGGGACAGTCCAGAGAGGCACTTTTTGGCTACATACTCTACTGGCCATACTACACTTCAATATAATACTGCTGGAATTCATCTACAGACAGTTATAAAAAATAAAATAATATCATAATAGTCTCTTTATTTGACTAATAAATAATAATAAACATCTTTGGGATTTTTTACGCTGTTGCGTTTTACATTTAATTATATATATTTCTTTTTCTTCTTGATTCCTTCTTATTTTCAGTAGCTATTTTCAGATAACATTTTTGACAGTCATTATTTGTTACCTTTGACCTTCCTTCTTGTGACAGATGTTCTCCGTACTATTTCTTCCTTTATCATTTTCAATTCAAAGAAATTCTAAATTGTATTTGCATTAATTATTATCATTCTTTAGTTTCATTGTAATTATAGTCATTAAATTATCCATTGTTCTTCTTATTTTACCTTCTTGTCTGAGCACATTACCATTAATTTTTTTTATATATATATTTTCTTATTCAATTTTAAATCATATTGTTTATAAATAATCATGTAATCTATTCTTCAATTCTCTTGGCATTTTGTCATTTATCTTAAATCATATTGTTTCTAAGTATTTTGAGTAAGTTTTTCTTATATAGTTTTTTAATTTTTTGGGATTTATTCTTAATATATTCAAAATAATTTCTCGTAAACACATAGTAAGACGTTCTTACTTATTTTAGAATTTTGTGGGTTTATTCTTAATATATTCGAAATAATTTCTCGTAAACACATAGTAAGACATTCTTACTTATTTTAAAATTTTGTGGGTTTTATACTTAATATATTCTTGTCCGTCTTGTTAGTCATTGATGATTGGTGATGGTGTTTCGTCATGATACTTTTTTATAGATTCCTGATTGTATGTTCCCTTAATCTTTTTTGTGATAGGGTTCATTATTTCGTAAGTATTATTGTTATTATTTGTTGTTATCACATAGGGTCCTGTATATAATAATAATAATTTTTTCGTTATTCCCTTTAGAGTACTGGGTAACTCTCTGTTCCTTATTAATATTCTTTCACCGACCTGGTATTTTATTGGTTTTGGGTGGTTCTTTTTATACTTCTTTTTCCTTCTCCATTACTCTGTTATAGAATTTAATACTTTCAAATTGATACTCTGGGTTAATTGGAAAATTGATGATATCCTGTATTTCCCTAGGTGGAGGCTTTTCAAACATCACCGTATAAGGTGTATTTTCTATGGACTGATGGTATGATATATTGAGAAATTCTTCGGTAGGTAACAAGTATTCGTGCCATCTCCTCTGTTGATCATGACAGTAAGTTCGGAGTATTCTGCCAACCTCCCTCAGCACTCTCTCCGCCGGACTGCTGCTGGGGTGGTAGACTGATGTCTTATATGTTTTAATACCATGTCTTAGAAGACTATCCCTCCATTTACTTCCTTTAAACTGCGTACCATGATCTGTGATAATGGATGTAGGTTTACCAATCTCTGGTATGTAATGTCCAATGACTATCCAGTATTTTCTTGGTAGTGGCTCTGCTGATAGCATAAAGTTTAGTGTACTTGGTGAAGTGGTCGAAAATAATAATAATAAATTTGTATCTATGTTTCCCTCCACTGCGTGGGAACGGTCCACATATGTCCAGGAATACTTTCTCCAGCTTATGGTTGGATGTAATGGGAATCATTACTCCCTCCTTCTTCTCGTTGTTACATTTAACCATTTGGCAAATGTGACATGTTTGGATGGATTTTTGTACCTTTCGGTTAATATTCTTTATATATACTTGTTCTTCCAGGGCTTTAACTATTTTTATGGCTCCCATGTGTCCATATCTTATATGATAATCTAATATTAATTTATTTTCTACAGCTGGTGGAATTACTAATTTCCAGCTTTCTTGATTAGGGGTAACTGTAATAAATAATCCATCATCATGTACACAATAATATTTAGTAAGGATTTCGTCTGCATCTTGCACTCTCTGGCGTATGTTCATTAGTTTGGGATCCAGTTTTTGGTGTTGTTTAATTTCATTTGTGATGGTTTCCAAATCTTTTCTACTTTTAATAATATTGTAAACCTTTGCTATTTGCTCCTTTTCTCCATCAAACGATTGGTCTTGTATGTTGATTCGGGACAAGATATCGGCTGCTATGTTCTTCCTTCCAGGTATATATTCCCAATTAATGTGATATTCTTGCAATGCAAGGACCCATCTAGTTAATCGACCATGACTGAGCTTACATCGTTTTAGGAATGAGATGGATTTATGATCACTCCTTACTGTCACTGGGTATAGGTCCTGAACTTATTGCATGCGTATACTACACTTAGCAACTCTTTTTCAGTGATGTTATAGTTGTGTTCGCAGTTGTTC
Organism: Magicicada septendecula; assembly: GCA_034769895.1. NCBI lineage: Eukaryota > Metazoa > Arthropoda > Insecta > Hemiptera > Cicadidae > Magicicada > Magicicada septendecula. The sequence goes on along the minus strand of CM068373.1, from coordinate 295,154,311 downwards.
AGCACCCTGCTGGCGAAACTAACCACCATGTGATGTCCTTCTTCATCTTCCTGATACAAAGTGGCTCCTAAGCTTACATTGCTTGCATCACAATTTAGATAGAAGGGTTTATTAAAGTCCGGGTGGTGCAGCATAACTGTCTCTAGAAATTTCTCTTTTATTAGTTGTAGAACTTTATCTTGTTCCGGTCCCCATGCCCATTTGTCCTTGGAGGATAGCTGTTTTTGGAATTTAGCAGTTATTTCTGAATAATTATCTTGGAATTTGCGATAATAGTTACAAATTCCAAGGAAAGATTGTAACTGTTTTCTGTTTTTTGGAGTAGGGAACTGTTGAATTGCTTCTACTTTCTATTGTGAGGGCGATATACCCATCTCTGTTAAATTAAAACCTAAAAACGTTACTTTGTTAGCAATAAATTTTGACTTGTTTAGTTTAAGTGTTACATTATTCTCAGACAGCTTTCTCAGTACTTGTTCCACCCTTGTGCAGTGTTCATCCCAATTAGAAGATGTTATCAGTAAATCGTCTACGTATACTGTGGTGAATTGCAGAGTTTCTTGTCCCAGTATCTGGTCCATACATTTTACGAATATCGCAACAGAATTAATCAATCCGAAAGGTAACCTTTTAAACTGGTAGTTCCTTCCGTCAAAAAGGAACGCCATATATTTTCTACTATTTGGGTGCAACTCCACCTGCCAGTATCCGCATACAGTATCCCAGGTACTAATGTATTTGGTACTGTGAAATTTTTTCAGAATTTCTTCAATCTTGCCAGGGGACGTTCTATCGTTTATAATAATTTTATTTATCTCCCTAGCGTCCAGGCAAATTCTCACTTTCCCATTCTTTTTTGGGATCGCCACTATGGGGCTGGTATAGGGTGATTGACTATATTCTATGATGTCATCCTTGATCATCCGATTTATTTCCTCTCGAACTTCGTTTTTTATTGAATAGGCTATAGGGTAGGATTTTCTGTGAGAGTCTATAGGTTCCTTGAAATTGATTTCAATTGGTAACCCTTAAGTTTACCTGGAGCGTTGGGGAATATATGTTTATAGTTATTGTATATTTCAATTAATTTTTCAGCCTGTACCTTACTTATCTGTTGACCTGTTTTTTCCGTTTGGAACTCTCGTATTTCTTCCAACTTACTATGCCATAGTTCTCGATCGTCGTCCTCATATTGGATCACTTCTGGAAGTTTATTATCTTTACAAAAATAGCTCTTCATGACATGACATTTGTCATTAATTGGAACGGTTCTATTTGCGTCCACTAATTCCGCTGTCCACACTCCTTCTTCGGACGTTAAGGATACTATTCCTCTATTTAAGTCTATTACTGCCGAATGTTGTCGTAATATGTCACATCCAATCAGTACGTTGAACTGTAACCCCGTTGCGACTAGGAATCCTATTGGTATCGTCACATTATTATTTGTGAGGTCGAGCGATACTTGCTTCTTAACAGATTTATTTTGCCGTCCAGTAGCTCCGATTATTATTATATTATTCACAGGTAATGTGGGTATAGGTATTTGACCTCACTGGATTCTCTCCAGTTCGGTACTATCAATTAATGAGATGTTGGACCCCGTATCTATCATAACTGTCGACTGTATTCCATTTAGATTAGCAATTATATATATAATTTCATTATTATTATTATTATTGTGTACATGGGTATCTTCCTCTTCTAATAGGTCTTCTCTGATATTTTTCAAATAATGGTTGGTGATGATGGTTATAGTCTGGTCAGTGGTACGTCTGGTTATTGGTCGTTGGTCCCCAAGAGATTGGTTCAGTGATGGGTGGTCTTCAGTTCTCACTGCCTCTGTTAGTTTAAATGAGGGCTTCCCTCATCCTCCCTGTTTTCTGGTGAGTTTTGAGGCTGGTTCTGTAGTGGTTCCTGTCTGTCCCCAGGATTGTTGTCCATTGGTCTACAATTTCCTCCGTATTGGTATTCGTCCCCGCGTTGTGACTGGTTATAATAGTTGTGGTTCGTGTGTGTCCTCGGGTAATACCGTCTCTGATTATTTTGGGGTCGAGAGTATATGTAATTCATATTGTGTCGGTAGTTATTGGGTCGGTTGTCCCCATCTCCTCTATTATTCCGATTATCGCGGTAATTATAATGGTTATTACCCCGATAATTACTATTCCTTTGATTATTATTTGGGTGGTTATTCTGAGTTCTGTTCGGGTTACTATTTTGGTTTGTTTGATTATTATTATTATGATTTGAATTTTGTTGATGGTCGTTGCCATTTTATCTATTGTATTTAGTGTTTAACATGCGGTTCCGTTGATACTGTCCCTCATGTTCATAATTTTCTAAAAATTTAGCCATTGCTTGGATAGTTTTTATCTGGCTATATATACGGGCGTTCTTTATCCCTTCCTCATAATGGTATGAGAGTTGTATCACCAAACACTCCTCAGGAATTCTGGGCTCCAGATTACGGGCCATGCACACCTTGCCTAGGAAGTATGATGTGGGAGATTGTCCTACGTTTGCCTCATACCGACCATTGCTTAAATTATTTCTTACCATATTTTGGGTCGACTCCGACCAATACTTCTCCCTGAACTGTTTTTTGAAATCTGTTATATCTTGAATATCGGGACGCACTGCCGTCCACCAATTGTCGTGGGTATCCTTAAACATTTCGTCGATCATTCCTCGGATAACATTCCAACGGTTCTCTCTATTCCATGCTATCACTTCTTCTACCCTCTTCAGAAACTCCATAGGGTTACGCTTGTAATTCCGAAAATTGATTGACTCCCGGTTATCGTTGTTGGTGATATGAGTATTTTGGCATGTTCTATCCCGCCATGAATCCACTTCTTCTTGTATCTGTATTTCGCGTCGACAGATTTCCTTGATCTTCTCTTTATTCGTACTTACTTTGCCTTCGACATTGTTTAAGTTATTATATACTCTCTCCATTCGTTCACCAATGTCAGTCTGTACTTGTGCTATTCCTTCCTATTCTCCTCCCATATTTGATGTATTTCTTGTTTAATCAGCTCGCATATTTCTACCGTCTCCTGTTGGAGTCCTTCAACCATCGTTTTATTTTCATTTTTATGTCGTTGATTTTATTTTGTATTTCGTCACGGATTTGTACTACGGTTTCGTTGGTTTTTTCTAACTTCTCATTTGTTTCGGCTATTTCTTGTTTCCTTTCTTCATTGTTTTTGTCCACCTTTTGGTTAATTGCCACATGGACATTCTCAGTTCTTTCATTAAGCTGCCTTAAGTTCTCTTCATTTATTTGTCTGATCTCCTCCTTCATTTGTTTTATACTCTCATCGTTCCTATCAAACCTTTCGTTAATTTGGATTAAGCTTTCATTGTTCTTATTGAACTTCTCATTCATTAGTTTTGATGTTTCCTCCTGTTTCTTAAAATTTTCCTCCTGTTTCCTAAATTGTTCTTTTGAGTTTTCCTTATTTTCCTTAATTTCCTCATTTATTTTCCTCAGATTTTCGTTAGTTTGTCTACTCTGTTCTGCCATAAATTTCATCATTTCCTGCCAATTTGGTTCTTCTCTGGCTCCCGCTTTATCTGGTTGGTCCCCTTGGGCATCCTCTTCAACTACTTCCTTTTCCTTGTTCACACTTACTTCAGTTTCTTCTTTATCTCCTGTCTGTTGTCCCATTTCACTATCTGTGACTACTTCTATTTCTTGTTCCTGTCCACCTTCTTCCTTCTCCGTGTCTTCTGCGCTCTTCTTCGACCTACCTCTGGTATTATGCAGTTTTTGTCTCTAATAGTTGCCTGCTCGAGTTAAGTAATAGTTATAGAATCAACGTTTTACTTAACTTAAGCCCTACACAAGTTGAGCGCCAATTTATAATAACCCCTTTACTCCTTCTCTTATGTCGTATATATATAATATGTGTTATGTTGTGATTTAAATTAGGTATTGTATTAAGTGTGCATCGGTTTCTCTTATAGAACCGCAATGTTTGATTATTGATGAATAAACAATATCTTCTAATGTGTGATCTTATTCAAATACTAAGAATATCTCAGTATTCTGTATTAACTTAGTGCTTCGGTAATAGTAGCGTTCAATAGCAGTTGATATAGGGTGTAATTATAATTTTCTTATTCAAACCTAGTCCGCGTTTGAAGAGAAGAGAGGGAATCCTTATCTGTTTCTCGTTCTCTTTAATTCAACAGCGGTCCGTGAGGTAGTGCTGTGGTTCACGGACAGTTGAAAATTGTAGGTTAGTTACCCACATACAATAATTCCTACGTTACACTCTCTACTTATAGTACAACTTGTTCACACTGCACTAAATATTATATAAATGATAAGATATCGTTAAATTCTGAAATGATTCTTTATTATGATTTTTTATTTCTTGACAACAAAGTTCTTCCTTTACGGAGATACAAAAGTCGATCGTATTAGAAGTAATTGATTATAGATCGGATTCAGGGTTATATATTATTTTAATTATTATGGTATTTCTTTAAACACAGGGTGTGAAGGTTCTTTTAACTATTAGTAAGGTCAGAAAATGCATAAATAGGATTACAAGGTATCACAATATAGTACTAATTTCTTATTAACTATTATTTAAAATAAGTGGAGTTTTACCGTCCACTGGACATCGTTACTTGGTAAGGCCGTGTACAGCTAACCTCGTCGCAGTGTTTGGTCAATAACGGAATACAGATGAATTAATCCTCGCCAGTCTTCACTCCAAGTTCGAAATAAAAGTGGATGTTTAGGTCCTGGGATGATGCAGAAATGCCGCTCCTTTTGTTCACCAATGTCCAATTCTTGTGGTTACGGGTTTCAATGTATTTCGTGTCCAATGATGCTTTTTCTATTGAATTGTGGAAGATGACGTTCAAGTATAATTTTGTGTTTTGTTTTCGTTCTTTATAATATTGGATTATATAACTCTATTCAGATAGTTATTTCTCTGCTTTGGTTTATTAATTAAGTTAATGATTACTCATTATATTGAGTTTTATTGTAGAGGTCTTCCTTTAGATTTTCTATAAAAAATAGTTTAATTACCTTCTGTCAACGTTTCTTAAAATCCTTTTAGGATAACTCGAGTTTCGACACCATTTGGTGTCATCATCAGATCGGATATGAATTAGGTCAAAACATTTTGATGCATATACATCTCGTCAGATATTAAAACAATTAAAAACAACACATAACATTACATAAATAATAAATAAACTATATCACAACAAAATAACATTACAACAATAAAATATAAAGACAACGCGGCCGCAAACGAACCTGTACAGGAACGCCCCCACGGTAAGACTAATCAATGCCGGTTTGACCTTGGTTCAATTTTATCGATCTGATATAGCCAATTTCTCGTTCTATAAGATCGATTCTATTAAATAAAACATTATTGGTATATATTGCTTTTTCATTTAGGACACGATTGTGATCCTTCTTTATGGCTTTATATATCTCGAACCTTTCAAGGGTGTCCAGCTTTAGTGACTTTTTACATTTATGTAGGATATCTAAATTATCATTAATACTCTTTATATTATGGTTATATGAGCTCAAATGTTCTGCAAATGTAGATCTTTCATTAATACTCTTTATAGTATGGTTATATGAGCTCAAATGTTCTGCAAATGTAGATCTTTAAAACAGAACGACACGCAAGAGAACAATATAATAAATCACCAGTTTTACCCTCGTATTGTTAATCTTACTGGAATACAGTTCAACAACAAAGAAACCAACTTATTGAATAAAGGTTTAAAATACAATCTTAAAAACAATAGTTCCAAACAATCACTCTGTAATGAAATATTGAACGCTGAAACCGCAATAAATTCCATATCCGATGAAGAAACGAAAACAGTAATAAGACATGCAATTGATAATAAAATAAAAAAAGTTATGAAGGCCGAAAACATAAAGAATACAAAAACTATTTACCATAGCGAAACAAGGGTGTTTAATGAGATAAAGACGAAATTAATAGACCATAACACAATCGTCACCAAAGCGGACAAAGGTCAAACTCTCGTAATTTTAACTTATGATGATTATAAAAACAAGATACTGGACTTCATTAAAAACAATAACATTATTGAGATTCATAGCGATCCCACTCTTACATTTAACAATAAAGTGAAATCAATATTGAATAAATCAAAATACGTCATAACGAACGATGAGAAAAAATACCTAAAAATGATAGATCCCAAGGCCCCTAGACTTAAGGGCCTTCCTAAAATACATAAAAATAATATGCCTGTCCGTCCTTTAGTTAATTTTATGTCTGCAACTTCATATAAAATTGCCAAAAAACTCGAAAAAATTTTTAGACAACACATAACGTTCAATAAAAATTATAGCTTGAAAAACAGTTTAGAACTGGTCGAACTTACAAAAACTATTACAATCGAACCGAGACACACTCTCGCCTCATTCGACATAGTAAATCTATACACGAACATACCTATTACCGAAACGTTAGAAATAGCTAAAAATTTATTACTATCTAAATCCACATTAAATCATGAAACAGTTGATGAGTTAATCAATATGACAAAAGTAATATTAGAACAAAATTATTTTACTTTCGACAACAAATATTATTTACAACGGGATGGTTTAGCTATGGGATCCCCACTGTCAGGCATCCTGGCTGAAATTTACCTAAATCATATTGAAACAAACGAAATTTTATTGACCAAAAACAAACATCATACAAAAATTTTATTTTACCGACGATATGTGGATGACACAATAATGATTTACAATGGCAATTGCAGACAATTAGAAATGCTTAAAAAATATATGAATACCATTACAAATAATTTGCAATTCACATTAGAGACTGAAATGAATAATAAAATTAATTTTTTAGATTTAACTTTAACTAAAATAAATAATAAAATTAACTATAATATTTACAGAAAACCAACAATCACAGATCATGCTATTCACGCCTCATCGTATCACCCTATTTCACATAAAATGGCTTTTTTCAACTGTATGATTCATAGATTACTGGCATTGCCCTTATCTACGGATGATTATAACAATGAACTAAACATTATCAAACACATAGCATTAGCCAATGGATACAAAAGTCATATAGTAGAGAGAATAATTAATAAAAAACAAAATAAACCAATAAATATTGATGTATCCAAAGAAAAAGTAAACAAATACATTGCTATAGAATATGGTGAAAATCTATACCATATTTTAAAAAACCAATTAAAAAAGCATAATATTACTTTGGCCTCAAAGGCAAGTAATAAACTTGAGAAAAAACTTACATTTACTAACAAAAATATACCCTCCGATATATTTGATGGTACTGGTGTATATAGACTTAATTGTTCTGATTGCACACAGTTCTATATAGGACAAACAGGTCATTCTTTCAAATTACGCTATAAAGAACATATCCCAAGCTCCAAGTCAAATGTAAGTAAAAAGTCACTAAAGCTGGACACCCTTGAAAGGTTCGAGATATATAAAGCCATAAAGAAGGATCACAATCGTGTCCTAAATGAAAAAGCAATATATACCAATAATGTTTTATTTAATAGAATCGATCTTATAGAACGAGAAATTGGCTATATCAGATCGATAAAATTGAACCAAGGTCAAACCGGCATTGATTAGTCTTACCGTGGGGGTGTTCCTGTACAGGTTCGTTTGCGGCCGCGTTGTCTTTATATTTTATTGTTGTAATGTTATTTTGTTGTGATATAGTTTATTTATTATTTATGTAATGTTATGTGTTGTTTTTAATTTTTTTAATATCTGACGAGATGTATATGCATCAAAATGTTTTGACCTAATTCATATCCGATCTGATGATGACACCAAATGGTGTCGAAACTCGAGTTATCCTAAAAGGATTTTAAGAAACGTTGACAGAAGGTAATTAACCTATTTTTTATAGTCTTAATCATTTCTGGAGGCAAGAAAAATGTTTAAATTTAGATTTTCGTCAATTTTGATGTATAGGTTTATTATTATTCGGTTATATAAGACTGTCGAATGTCAGTGAACCATATTGTTGTTATTTATTACTTAATTTTGTTCACAATTGTATTGATTTACTTTAATTTGATCAATTCCTTTCTGAGTGCATTAAACTAATCCATCGTCATTCATGGATAATAATTCAATAATCGAATCAACAAATTTTATATCTCTCGTCGTCCTTGACAACCATCCTGTCTCCTCTTATTGGATATTTTATATAATACTATAACCATTATCATACAATGTTCTTACACTCATTAAAATACTCCTTTACTAAATTTGCATTATATCTTATTATACCTTTACATATAGTTTGTTACTAAATTATATACATTTTGCTGTCGTTTCCTCTTAATTTACTTACTCTTAACAAGTATTATTTTCCTGTTACAAAATATTACCTTTCGGTATCATTGCACTATTACATTTTGAGATTTTATTTAAATTGAATTTATTTATCTGCTATCAGCAATTATTATTAACTTCTCCTAACTCATTATATTCTATTTAGTATTTTTTACAAATTTCGTTACATAACCTTTCTGACCTGACTTACTATACAATATTACTGATTTTAGGCCTATCATTACATTTTTATCTACTACTGATTTTAATTTGTTACTACTTGGATTATTATAGAATCCTTCATTTGTTTATTATATGATTACACTAAACCCTTTTGTATCTCATTAACAATTATAGCCTTTCTGGCCAAGTTTACAATTATAATCTGCCTACTAACTAAGTACATGTATGCATAACATTTAACTATATAACGTTTAACAACAGCTCTCTAATGACATATTGATAACACAAAACATGAAATTAATATCAGTTAATTGCTATTCTTTTAAAAGAATTACTCCACTTGCTACATACAAAAAACAACATAACTATCATGATAATAATACAACATGATACAACGTAATAACAGATACATTTTTATGAAATAAATCATGCACTAATTAATCATTCTCCTCCCATTTAAATCATCAATTATTATAAAACTGTCTAAGTTAGGTTTTATATTCGTCTATTGTTTACACCTTTTCACTGAACACTGAAGTTTGTATTTATAAACATTCTCAATTTTTTCTTTCTACCTTGTATTCTTATTGTGGGATTATTCATTTATTTATTCATGGGTTATTTTTCTGACCTTGTACTAGTATGGATAATTATTATTTTTATTTTTATTTTAAAACTTATAAACTTATTTATGTAATGTAGGGGACCATATTTTCGTTACGTTACATATGCTTCCCCTCCAAAAGAAGTTTAGTTTATCTGAATATAATTTGGGTCAAAATAAACTTATATTTTTTTCATGACTGGGAATACCTTCCTTTTATTCATTGTATAGTTTTAATGGTAATTGATTGGATTTCTGAATATAACATTTTTGACTAGTATTCACTTTTCTCTATAGGACGAAAATTCATTAATGACATTAATTCTCTTGGTTTTTTTTTTCAAACATTACTTGACAATGATTGGTCACAACACTCAGTGAAAATAGTCACTATATATATACAGGGTGATTCAGGAAGAAACGGAAATACTTCGGGAGATGAATCTACATCGAAAAATAGGAAAAAAGTTCATATAAACATAGGTCCGGAAATGCTTCGTTAGCGAGTTACGGCTAGCGAAAGATTTCGTCCGGGTTTCGGTTCCCCCGGGTAAATGAAGACTTTCTGAAATTCTGGGAATGTGCAAATTCTGCTGTTTCTTATGGTTTTTGACCTGAAAAATCGAATAAAACAGGTCGCTGAACTGTATCTCCCATAAGTTTCATGATATCCGACGTAAAACAGAAAAATCTTTGCCTAAAAACAAATTTTTGAAAATTGGAAACAATTGGAATTTTTTGTTGATTTTTATTGACTTTATTTACACCATTTTTCTCAGAATTAAATTCTTTACAAATTTTGTTTTTAACGTTTATCATTTATTAGTCATTTAACAAAGTTATTGTACTTCGAACCTAAGGTTAGTTTAGAAGTACAATAACTTCGTTAAATGACTAATAAATGCATAAACGCTAAAAACAAAACTTGTAAAGAATTTAATTCTGAGAAAAATGGTGTAAATAAAGTCAATAAAAATCAACAAAAAATTCCAATTGTTTCCAATTTTCAAAAATTTGTTTTTAGGCAAAGATTTTTCTGTTTTACGTCAGATATCATGAAACTTATGGGAGATACAGTTCTGCGACCTGTTTTATTCGATTTTTCAGGTCAAAAACCATAAGAAACAGCAGAATTCGCACCTTCCCAGAATTTCAGAAAGTCTTCATTTACCCGGGGGAACCGAAACCCGGGCGAAATCTTTCGCTAGCCGTAACTCGCTAACGAAGCATTTCTGGACCTATGTTTATATGAACTTTTTTTCTTATTTTTCGATGTAGATTCATCTCCCGAAGTATTTCCGTTTCTTCGTGAATCACCCTGTATATATATATATATATTTTTTTTTCAATCACTTTCTGCTACAGTCCGTTTCTTGATGTATATAATACTTTAATATTTATAACTAAATTTACCTCAGGATATACTTTTTTCCCTATTAGGAACATGTTTAAACACAAAACAAACTAATACCAGAACAAATACAAATCAATACAAAACATGACACAATATTCAAAGCACTCAACATCGAAAATACACAAAATACAAAAACAGATACCACAACCACACACAATAATGCAACTTTAAAAGACCAAAGACCAACAAACTACCTTAATAACATCCAGAAGCCAACACACAAATACTTCACCAGAAACAAGATGGCGAAGGCTGAAGATGAGAGAACAGGAACTCTCGAAACATGTTCCTAATAGGGAAAAAAGTATATCTTGAGGTAAATTTAGTTATAAATATTAAAGTAATATATATATATATATATATATATATATATATTGTAACGTTACATAACCAATGCCCAAAATTGATAACATAATCACCCCACTATAAAGGTCAGAAATGGGTATAATATACATAGCTATAGATTACTTTGTATTACAGAACACTACAAACTATAACTAAGTGACATATAGTGTACAAAGTGAGAAAGTAAGTGGTTTAAAAGGAGCATCTCACAGATTTATACTGTAGATGGAGAAACAATTAACTGTGTCAGTAGACTATATTGCTACTGACAAATTCTGTATTTTGTTTGTATTCTGTATAATTTGTATTGTGTAGGCCACAAAGATTTAGTACCTAGGTATAATTTTATGTTTAATATAATAATTGTGTTTGAATATAAGATAACCCAGGGTTAGATATAAAATAATAATAAAATAAAATAATACTGTATGAGTAAAATGGCAGAAGAAAATAGTTTAGTGTAAGGATACTATAAGCAAATAATAAATAATAAATAAATACTATTAAAGGAAATAAAAATATTAAAGACCTATGTATAAAGTTAAGAGGAAATAGAAGGAAAAACCTTATATAAATTAAATTGGATAATAAACAAAAGTTAAAAAGGATTATTTTTATATAAATAAGAAATAAATTTATAATACTTAAAAACAGCCTATATACTCAAAAGTGTATAGATTCACCAATTAAAAATCATATAAAAAATTCTTGGTTACTAACAGTAACCAACTAACAAGATATTAATTTAATTGTTAAACGATTGGGAAAAGGAACGTTTGAAAAAAAGTGTAATGCCTATTAAAATTTGAAAAAACCTAATGAATACCTTTGGAAATAGTGCGAAATTTAATAAAATTTAACGAGTTGTGTCCACCTTATGTTAGAACTCCTTCAAGTATCAACATTCACGTCCTTTATTCGATGAAAATTTGAAATAATCCAACTACCAGGTCAGGCCTAGTTTGTCTGCACTTCGAGATTTTTGGTGAGACTGTATCTTAGAAAAATTTAACTAAATTACAAAACAACTATACCTTCGACACTAGAAACAGCACCATACAAGTAAACACTTCAAGAAAAGAGGTGAAACAAACTTTATTAATTTTTGTTAACCACAAAACCTTCATAACGAATCTTTGTGCAGTTTCAGCATTCATTGAATGATTTTGTGTTTATAGTAAAGAACATAACCTGTACTCTAGCGGATAAACCCAGAACTACATACTACAGAAAAACAAATATAATCTATTTTTCTTTGTAAAGCGTAGTATTTTATTATTCATTTCTGACCGTCTCATAACACAAAGAACTTACCCTTAACCCTGGGGAAATTAATAACTTAATTCTTTATTGTTTTAATATTTTATCAAGGATAAAAAATATTTTGTTATAATTCCTATGTTTACCAAATAAGATCGAACCAATGTGGTGTTGACAGGGAGAATCGATTATAATTTTTTTGTATTGGGAGAAGATAAAAATCAGTGTATTTAATAAATAAATACCCTGAATACTTTGTTATAAATAATAAAATGTGTATTATTTCTTGTAGAGGGTAGTTGTTACAGAGTTTCAGGAAACCAAGAAGAAGACGAACAGCCGGAAAAGTATTACCGACAATTGGTGTTTATTTAACCTTAAATTGGGATGCAGACATCAAAATCAGCTGGTCTCATGAGCGGCGAAAATTTAAATTAAGTAATTGTATACTCCGGGGATAATATCCTTGGTCCTCTCACTCCTAACTACGGTCAAACAACTTCATTGAATTCTCCCAAATCACACACACTCGATTTCAGTTTATTTATTTTGGTAAACATAAATTTTAACCAACATTGGGGCTTATAAAATATAATCAATAAGTGACAGTAAAATTAAGACCACGTTACAAAATGACGCTCATAACGTGGGGCTGAATTAACTTAAACCCGCAATTGTAATACTCACGTAACAAGTCGAAAAGGACGTTACAAAATGACGCTAACAACGTGGGACTTATAAAATAAAGAAATAATTATAGTGATGATCGCAAAAGGTACTCAGAAGATCTGATCATTAACCGCGGGACGTTACAAAATGACGCTCATAATGTGGGGCTGAATTGACTATAAACCTGCAACTATAATACACTCGTAAATAGTAGACACGTTACAATATATATATATTGTAACGTAACAAAGTTAAGGTTCCCGATGTTACATAAAAACTTTGTCAACATAACTGAAAACAATGCCCAAGGTATGCCATAATTAAGTACAAGAGGGCCAATCTCACCTAAAAAATGCATTGATGATACCTAGTAAGGTTACTAGGTAATAAAATATTGAAAATGTACCTAAATATAAAATATGGAATGAGCAGTGTAAGATGTAAACTGTAAACACTGTGTTTAATGAGATGAGTTTACTGTGGATGAGTTTGAATATAATAGACTGTTCAATTAATATTTAATGTTTTATAAAATGTACTTGTTGTTGTGCTTTATCATGATATTGTGTTTACATGATATTTATTTTGTGTTTGGTATGTAGTAAGTGCGGAGCCATTGCTTTAAGGAAGTACTAAGTAATGGGTACTCTTTTCATTCATGTTAAACTTGTATTTAAGTAATTAAATACAAGTGTGTTTATTATGTATGGTATTATGTTAAGTGTATTTACTTTAAATAATTAATGGAGATGTTTTAAAATAATATTTGTAAACTTGGCCATGAAGACAATCATTGTAAATAAATTGTCAAGTGGTCATTATAATTATGTTAAAAACCAAGGAAGGGTTCAATGATGAACTAAATAATAATAATGAATTGAAATCAGGAAATTAAAATTGAAATAATGGGCCATAAGCCTGTGACTCTTTGTACAGTAGGTCAGGTAAGAAAAATTAAATTAAAAACAAAAAATTATAACACCTGTAATAAAACTAATAGGCCTAAAAATTAGTATTTTGTAAAAGGAAATTAATACCTTTTAAAATAAGTAAATTAAGAAGAAAATGTAGTAAAATGTATACAGTTTAATAAGGCAGATTAAGAGAAAGTTTTATGTGATTTAGTGTAATTCCAAGCAGGGAGTATTTTATTAAAAAAGTGTAAGAATATTTCCTAATTCTGGCTCTAGGATAACAAATATTATCCAATGACAGAAGAAGCAATGGTTGTTAGGGCAACAAAATGCAGGAAATCTTGTTGATTTAGACATTCAATTGTTATATATAAACGAGGACAGTTCAGTCATTAAAAATCGCCAGAAAACCACAAAACCTCATGAATAAAATTATTACAAATCAACATTAAAATATAATCACTAATTAAAAAGACGGATTGGGCTACTTCCTAAATTATCACTCTGAGAATATAAACTACCTATCTACAAAATTCAAATCAAAAACCTTAAGAAAAATGAACTAAACTTACCACCAAATGAGTTGTAAAAGAAACCATAATTAAATGCAGATAATCCAGACCGGGAGAAGTCGAATTGAATAAATACCATACAACAAAAATTAAAGAGAATTAAATTTACCTACTGAACCTCACTTTTGACTGCAGAGCAAGAACTTAATACTACACTAATTCCATCGGGACCTGTGACCACCAGAAACGAAATAATCAGCGAAGATCAAGAACTGAACTTTCCATTACATCCCGGGACACTAACAACAACTTTTATTGAGAAGCTGGAGTTGGAAATATTCGAGCCATTCTTCACCACTCATAGATCTGACATCGTTAGTGGAACACTGCCTGAATGAGTTAATGTAAACGCTTGGTAAAAACCTGCTTATGTTAATACTTTATATAATAAGACTTTAATTTAAATTGTAATACCTAGTAACCTGAATTTGCATTACCTGGCCTTACTAATAGTTAAAAGAATTACGTGTACCCTGGGATAAGAGATAAACTGAAAATTATAATTAAATTGTAACATAAACCACGAGTTCAATAACAAATTGATTCAGTATTGTATGATCGATATGATGCTTTAATAACTGAAGAAAGCAACTGTTGGAAATTTTAATAAAGAATCCTTCTTGTATTTGACGAGTCTGTGTAATTGTAGAATAGTTATTGTATTTCGAATAGGGTGTAATTTACAGGGAAAGAAAGTGATAAAAGCGTCAAGTGGAACAACTTAACCTATAAGAACGGGTCATTCGCTAATAACAGCGCTCGATTGCTGGTGAATACGGGAGAATAGAGAACTAACTTACTCTCTTCACACTCCGCTCTTTTCAATTTAGATAATACATAGTGACTAGGGTTGGAGAAAAATACTGAATTATTCATTATAATAACTGTAATATAGCGTTTTTCTCTGGTAAAACACTTGATAACTAATTAACACAGGTCTATAATCAACAACCGAATAATATCCACAACATAATAAATATTTTTCCGTATAAACAGATTGAATTGGTAACAAATTGCCATATTCAATGTTGGCTGAAATAACGATAAACCCACAACCGTATTACACTCGTAATAAAAATAACAACAATAATTATTTGTTACAAATTGACGTCAACAACGTGGGGCTTGATTAGGCGAGAGTTACGTAGAGTATAAGGAGTCTCATAACACATATTTGTTTCTTTACAAATTGGCGCTCAACGAGTGGGCTTTAGTTAAGTAAAAAATCGACTTAATTATTACTTAACTTGAGCAGGCAACTATTAGAGGCACAGGAATGCATACGAGAGGTGTTTCTAAAAGGATGGCGAAAGACCAAGAAACGGAAGAAGATAGACGGGAGGAAGACGTAGAGATAGTTACAGACATCGAAAAGGAACAGCAGGCGGGTGACAAGGAGGAAGCGAGAGGAGGCCTGGATTTACAAAAATTATGGGAATTAATCAAAGAAGAAAATAGACAAACTAATGAGAAAATAGACAGCAATAAAGAAGATAATAGACAAACTAATGAGAAAATAGACAGTATTAAAGAAGATAATAGACAAACTAATGAAAAAATAGACAGTATTAACGAAAACTCAAAGAAACAAAACGAAATTTTGAGTGAGAATTTAATCAAACTAATGAATGAGAAGTTTGACAAAAATAAAGAGGAAACTGATGAGAATAACCGGCTGATAAATGAAAGCTTAAACCAAATTAATGAAAGGTTTGACAGCAACGATGAGAGCTTAAAGCAGATTCAGGAAAATAACAAACAAATAGATGGGAAAATTGAAAACAGTAATAAGGATTTGCCGCAAATTATAAATGAACAAAACCAAGCGTTGAGGGAAGTCATCAATGAAAGGATTGCAAATGTCAATGAAACACTTAACAAAAGGGTGGATAATTATGAAGAGGAAGTAAGACAGCAAGTAACTGAAACTAAGATGGGTCTAGAAAAGACAGATGAAACCATCGTACAACTCGCAGTGGAAGTAGAGGCCAAAATTAATCAAGTAGAAAACAATAACAAAACTAGAATAAAAGAGGTACAATTAGAAACCCAAGGGAAATTGGACGAAGTGCAAATTAATATAGCTGGGAGAATTGAAATAGTTAACAACGAAATAACGCAAATAAAAACCCAAGTGGATCAAAATAAGGGGACCGTTGAAAATATACAGAATCAGGAATTGATTAATATAAAGGAGTCAATAGAAATTTTACAAAATCGACCAATGTACCTGGCACATCACATAGCCCCTGAGCAAAAAGAAAATATCAATTTTAAAATTTATAGAGGAAACCCCATAGAATTTCTAGAGAGAATAGATGAATGGTTTGGTAGAATTAAAGTGACCCGATGGAACATAATCAAAATTTTGTTGGATGACTGTTTTAAAAGCGTAAATGATAATTGGTGGTCAGCGGTCTGGAATGAAACGAGTAATTATGAAGAGTTTAAGAAGGCTTTTAGGTCGAAATACTGGTCGGATTCCGTACAGAACATGATTAGGGACAACATTACCAACGGTAGATTCAACATTAATCAAGAGCAGTCCCCAACTACCTACTTTTTGGGAAAGGTGTGTTTGGCGCGTCATTTGGAACCGCGAATACCAGAGGAATGTTTAGTGAATAAACTATCTCACCATTTCGAAGAAGAAATAGTTCGTGCCAGACGCAGTGGACAAGTGAAGACAGTGGGAGCAATGGAAACCTTGTTGGCCAGCTATGAAATGGAAGACTATTATCAAAGGTCTCGAAGGCAAAGTGACTATTCAAACAATAGGAGAGAGGAGCCAAATCAAGAGTCGCGTCAGGGAATGAATAGATATAACAACAATAATTATAACCGAAGGGTTAATGACCATTTTATGAATAATCCCTACCGTAATAATCATTACCAAAACAATCATTATAATAACTCTAATAATAACCAATACAGCACAGGCCGCAGGAATTTTGATAACGGGAGAGACTATTGGAATAATAACCGAGTGAACAACGACCAACGAAATCAAACCAGTAATAGAAGTCGAGAGGAGGACCTACCTAGGAACCAAGAAAATCATAGAGAATTCAGACCAGATGATGTCAACCCAGGAAACACTGCTAGAGATGATCGTCCGCAGGATGGGGTGGAAAACTAAATACAGTAGTGGAAGCATCAAGTAACCCCTCACTGCTGGGATTGAAAGGGTATACACGAACCCAAAAGGACAATAACAAAATTATAACCATTACAGAAAACAATTATTTAAAGGATATACGAAAGGATTTACCTGAAGAAGGGTTACCGTCAGAGAATAAAACTGACAATCAAATTATATATATAATGGCAGAATTGCAAGGAGTTATGACAGATATGGTGATTGACACTGGAGCGAACGTGTCACATCTGGACAAAGTAGAATATAACCGAATAAGGGAGATGTATAAGAAAAATATACCAACATTACCAGTCAATAACATGGTAATAATAGGTGCTACTGGCAGACCAAATAAAACAATACGGCAACAAGTAATGATGGAAGTATCTAGTGAAGGTAAAACTATTCCTATGGTGTTTATGGTAGCTCAAGGATTACCATTTAAAGCAATGCTAGGGTGTGATACGCTGCGGCGCCACTCAGCTATTATTGATATGGGCAGAGGAAAAATAACCCTGTACCATGAAAATGGAGAATGGTCAAGTGAAATAGTGGATCATAAAAATGCCACTCACCACCGACATTCTTTTACTCTAATGCGTGATGACGGAACGGAATATAGAACACCTTTTGAGGAATTATACCTGTGTTAAGGAGGATGAATGGAAAGAAAAGTTACAAGAAATTTATTTGTTTAAAACTGCCAATACTAATGGAGTGACACCTGAACAAAAAAATCAGTTAGTAAAAATCTATAACAGATATAAAAAAGTATTTTCGGATTTGCCAGGAAAGGCTAAGAATTTTATTTGTGAATTGTCATTTAAACAACCCATCAATTTTAACAGGAAATCATATCCTATACCCCAATCCCTAAAACCAGCAGTGAGAAGGGAAATACAGAGTATGATAGAACAGGACATAATTGAGTATAGCTCATCACCATACACCAGCCCTATAGTAGCCATAAAGAAAAAGGACGGTACCGAACGCTTATGTTTAGATGCCAGGGAGATAAATAAAAATATAATAAATGATAGAACCTCACCAGGGGAAATTGAGGAGTTAATGAAGAAATTTAAGGATTGCAAGTATATGAGCATTTGGGATGCCGTTTGTGGATACTGGCAGGTGGAGTTACATTCCAACATAAGAAATTACATCGCCTTTATATTTGAGGGTAGAAATTACCATTTTAAACGTCTTCCTTTTGGACTAGTAAACTCTGTGGTGGTTTTTATTAAATCCATGGACCAGGTCCTAGGTAGAGAAGTGTTAGACTTCACAACAGTGTACGTAGATGATATATTAGTAACTTCAACCACGTGGGAGGAACATTGCCAACGTGTGGAAATGGTATTAAGCAAATTAGAAAGAAGCAACATTACTCTGAAATTGAATAAGTCAAAATTATTAACCAATCAATTACAATTCCTCGGTTACATACTCTCTGAAAATGGAATATCCACATCCCCTGAAAAGGTTGAAGCTATTCAAAACTTCCCCAGACCAAAAAACATTCGACAGTTGCAATCATTTCTAGGAGTGTGCAACTACTATCGAAAATTCCAAAGGAATTATTCCCAATTAACAACAAGGTTTAAACACCTACTGTCATCCAAACATAAATGGAAGTGGAAGGAGGAAGATGATGAGACATTCATCTTAATTAAAGAAAAAGTTTTACAGGACATCATTCTGCATCATCCTGATTTTGATAAGAAATTTTTTATAAATTGTGACGCCAGTGATGTGAGTCTTGGTGCTGAACTGTACCAGGAAGATCAAGAAGGAGATCACCAAGTAATAAGCTTTGCCAGCAGGGTATTAAATCAGTGTGAAAGAAATTACAGTGTCATGGAAAAGGAATTATTGAGTGTGATATTTGCATGCGGTAAATTCCGCACGTACGTATTAGGTTATCCCTTAACAGTACGCTCCGACCATAAGTCCATATCATTCATACAAAGGTGTAAACTAAGCCATGGTAGACTAACTCGTTGGATATTGGCTCTCCAAGAGTATAACATAACATGGGAATACATACCAGGTAAACAAAACACTGTAGCTGATGCTCTATCTAGAGTGAACCTGGAGAATGGTACTTTTGAAATTGAAAGGGAGGACGTTGGAAGAATATATCATGTAATAATAGCCAGAGAAGAACTAGTAGGAGTATTAAACAAAATTCGGGAAGAACACTCAAGGGATCAGAGATTATCCACCATACGGGAACGCCTCATCAATAACGATGCTATAATTGTGCAATATTATCAAAACTATAACAGTTTAATTTTCATAAAATCCCCTGTTGTGAAAAATAAGTGGAAATTGTATATTCCCAAATTAACAGAGTCGTTAATAATAAATAACTATCATCAAATGTATGGACACATGGGTCCCATCAAAGTAGTAAAGGCACTGGAGGAGCATGTGTATATTAAGGGTTTAAACAAGAAGGTAAGGGAATTAATAAAAAGATGTGGAATATGTCAAAGGGTCAAGGTGAACAATGAGCGAAAGGAAGGGGCTTTAATAACTATTACTTCAGAGAGGAAATTAGAAAAAATATTTCTTGACATTTGCGGGCCTTTCCCACGCAGTGGAGGCAGGCACCGATATAAGTATATTGTAATCATCCTAGACCATTTCACACGTTACACTAAACTGTATCCTATCAGTAAAGCATCCACCAATGTCATTATTAAGGTGATCACAGAAAGGTACCTCACAGATGTGGGAACTCCATATTCTATAATAACGGATCATGGAACCCAGTTCAAAGGTCGAAAATGGAAATTAGAAATGGCAAATCGAGGAATCAAAACCTACAAAACTTCTATTTACCATCCTAGCAGTAATCCGGCGGAGAGGGTACTCAGAGAGGTAGGACGAGTCCTCCGTACTTATTGTTATGACAATCATAAAAAATGGAGTGAATTCATAAATGAAACAGAAACCTTTTTAAATATTGCTCATCACGAAACTATTGGTGTTACACCATACCAAATGATGTTTTCAAAACTACCACCTCGAGAAATTACTAAATTGATACAATTCCCTGAGGGACCAGAAGAAGAACTTAACCTTACCCACGTATATAATAGATTACTCCGCAAGTTGGAAACTAGAAGGAAAAAACAGAATGCAACCCGGAAAAATACCGTCAAATACACCGTCGGCGAAAAAATTTTAATAAGAAACCGTCAACAACCGAGCAGTTCTGAAGGAATAGCTAAAAAATTATTGTTATTATATGTTGGACCTTTTGTAATAAGCCAGGACAATCAAAACAACACATACGTGGTGTCTGACCCAATAAGTAATAAGGTGAAGGGTACTTATAACCAAACGGAAATAAAAAAATACTACGAGTAAGAAGAAAACATTCCCATAGATAAACTATAAGTTTATTTCAACTAAACTTTATTCAGCCAAAATAAACTTCTTTCGGAGGGGGAGTATTATGTAACGTAACAAAGTTAAGGTTCCCGACGTTACATAAAAACTTTGTCAACATAACTGAAAACAATGCCCAAGGTATGCCATAATTAAGTACAAGAGGGCCAATCTCACCTAAAAAATGCATTGATGATACCTAGTAAGGTTACTAGGTAATAAAATATTGAAAATGTACCTAAATATAAAATATGGAATGAGCAGTGTAAGATGTAAACTGTAAACACTGTGTTTAATGAGATGAGTTTACTGTGGATGAGTTTGAATATAATAAACTGTTCAATTAATATTTAATGTTTTATAAAATGTACTTGTTGTTGTGCTTTATCATGATATTGTGTTTACATGATATTTATTTTGTGTTTGGTATGTAGTAAGTGCGGAGCCATTGCTTTAAGGAAGTACTAAGTAATGGGTACTCTTTTCATTCATGTTAAACTTGTATTTAAGTAATTAAATACAAGTGTGTTTATTATGTATGGTATTATGTTAAGTGTATTTACTTTAAATAATTAATGAAGATGTTTTAAAATAATATTTGTAAACTTGGCCAGGAAGACAATAATTGTAAATAAATTGTCAAGTGGTCATTATAATTATGTTAAAAACCAAGGAAGGGTTCAATGATGAACTAAATAATAATAATGAATTGAAATCAGGAAATTAAAATTGAAATAATGGGCCATAAGCCAGTTACTCTTTGTACAGTAGGTCAGGTAAGAAAAATTAAATTAAAAACAAAAAATTATAACACCTGTAATAAAACTAATAGGCCTAAAAATTAGTATTTTGTAAAAGGAAATTAATACCTTTTAAAATAAGTAAATTAAGAAGAAAACGTAGTAAAATGTATACAGTTTAATAAGGCAGATTAAGTGAAAGTTTTATGTGATTTAGTGTAATTCCAAGCAGGGAGTATTTTATTAAAAAAGTGTAAGAATATTTCCTAATTCTGGCTCTAGGATAACAAATATTATCCAATGACAGAAGAAGCAATGGTTGTTAGGGCAACAAAATGCAGGAAATCTTGTTGATTTAGACATTCAATTGTTATATATAAACGAGGACAGTTCAGTCATTAAAAATCGCCAGAAAACCACAAAACCTCATGAATAAAATTATTACAAATCAACATTAAAATATAATCACTAATTAAAAAGACGGATTGGGCTACTTCCTAAATTATCACTCTGAGAATATAAACTACCTATCTACAAAATTCAAATCAAAAACCTTAAGAAAAATGAACTAAACTTACCACCAAATGAGTTGTAAAAGAAACCATAATTAAATGCAGATAATCCAGACCGGGAGAAGTCGAATTGAATAAATACCATACAACAAAAATTAAAGAGAATTAAATTTACCTACTGAACCTCACTTTTGACTGCAGAGCAAGAACTTAATACTACACTAATTCCATCGGGACCTGTGACCACCAGAAACGAAATAATCAGCGAAGATCAAGAACTGAACTTTCCATTACATCCCGGGACACTAACAACAACTTTTATTGAGAAGCTGGAGTTGGAAATATTCGAGCCATTCTTCACCACTCATAGATCTGACATCGTTAGTGGAACACTGCCTGAATGAGTTAATGTAAACGCTTGGTAAAAACCTGCTTATGTTAATACTTTATATAATAAGATTTTAATTTAAATTGTAATACCTAGTAATCTGAATTTGCATTACCTGGCCTTACTAATAGTTAAAAGAATTACATGTACCCTGGGATAAGAGATAAACTGAAAATTATAATTAAATTGTAACATAAACCACGAGTTCAATAACAAATCGATTCAGTATTGTATGATCGATATGATGCTTTAATAACCGAAGAAAGCAACTGTTGGAAATTTTAATAAAGAATCCTTCTTGTATTTGACGAGTCTGTGTAATTGTAGAATAGTTATTGTATTTCGAATAGGGTGTAATTTACAGGGAAAGAAAGTGATAAAAGCGTCAAGTGGAACAACTTAACTTATAAGAACGGGCCATTCACTAATAACAGCGCTCGATTGCAGACAGCTGGTGAATACGGGAGAATAGAGAACTAACTTACTCTCTTCACACTCCGCTCTTTTCAATTTAGATAATACATAGTGACTAGGGTTGGAGAAAAATACTGAATTTTTCATTATAATAACCGTAATATAGCGTTTTTCTCTGGTAAAACACTTGATAACTAATTAACACAGGTCTATAATCAACAACCGAATAATATCCACAACATAATAAATATTTTTCCTTATAAACAGATTGAATTGGTAACAAATTGCCGTATTCAACGTGGGCTGAAATAACGATAAACCCACAACCGTATTACACTCGTAATAAATAATAACAACAATAATTATTTGTTACAAATTGACGTCAACAACGTGGGGCTTGATTAGGTGAGAGTTATGTTGTATAAGGAGTCTCATAACACATATTTGTTTCTTTACAATATATATATATATATATATATATATATTTATTTATTTATTGTTACATGACATTTTGCCATGCATCTTGTTAACATAAATATGCTTTAATACTCCTACCAAAAGTACCAAGAAACATGATAGTTTTGTTTCAAGACATAATTAATTAAATACTTAATTAAATATTGTTTATTTTATTATTTAATTCATGTTAGCTAAGACTATAATAATTATGTTTATTATAGTTAAAGTAATGTTAATAATAATAAGTAAGGAGGACAATGTTTTGGAACTTACTTATAGTGTTTTGTTATATTTATAAAAACTGTATTGTATATAGAAAGTTAAGAGGATTTGTCATCTATTACTAATAGTTATTAGTAATTAGTTTGGCTATATTGATTAATATTATATGTAATAATATTAATAACACAAATGTTAATATTAATAGGAAAGTACCAAAAAGAAATAATAGTAACAGAGATTTGTAAAACTAGGCATATTGTAACGTATCAAAATTATCGTTACATAAAAATAATATCAAATACCCAGAATGAAATATACCATGAACATATCTGAGACAATATAGCCAAGAAACACCAACAAAATGAAAAACGACACTAAAATGTAGAAGTCAATCGTATATCCATGGATAAATAATGTTGAAGAATATAAGTACTGTAGAAGGAAGAAATTATAATTGAATGAACCATCAATATTGTCACAAGAGGAAGAATGAACCAAACAATTACGTTAGCAACCAGGATCCAATAGATCATACAAGTGAGGGAAAATAGATCATACAAGTGAGGGAAAATATCATATAAATGAGGGAAAATACCATATAAGTGAGGGAGAAAATATCATATAAGTGGGAGAAAAATAATAAGAAGAGGAAGAAACCTAATAATTAGAAGAGGAAGAAACCTATATATAAGAAGAGGAAGAATGTATAATAAATAATGAAAAATACTTAACAAGGAACCAGAAAATGACATTACCAGTGTGAAGAAGACACGATAAATAAGGAAAGCATTTAATAAATGAAGAAAATACCCTGAAAATAAGAAGATAATACTATCAGTATGAAAGGTACTAAATAAGTGAATCATAATACCCCAACAAGGAAGAACCTGAAGGAAAACCAAGTGACCAAGAACAAAGTGTTGACAGTATAATAAGCAGCCACAGACAATAATAGTGAGTTACTTATGGTGAATTGATCAATACCAAAATACCACGATCTCAAACAAAATAACACAAACCATAAAAGTGTGTTTATAGAAAGTGAAGATAATAAGTAGTGACAAAGATATACAATAATCTCAGTTAAACAACACAAACAATCAGTGTATTAATTATGAGACAAAAATAAAAAAGTAAAGAATAATAAAGACCACAAGTGTACTTAAAATAAGTAAAGAAATAATTGCTCAACCATGAAGGTAAATGAAACTATTTACCAGTAGCTACCATGACTAACATTGAATACAAAATCCTTACTAAATATACTTTTAAATGTCAGGAGAGTGAAAGGTAAAATCTAAAATCAATACAGAAAGTAATTACTAGTATATCAGAGATAAGACAACCTGTATTAGAAAAACAAAACAGTATACCCAAACCAATTGTAAACACATAATATGTATGTCAATAACTAGTTAGAATTAGATAACGATATGTGAACAAATAGTATATAATAGAAGTAACATGAAGAAAACTATCGTACTAGATAATAGTAAAAACAATCATAGTAAATATATATGGAAATAAGCAAGAAACTAAACTAATACATGTAAGCATTGTTGTCATTCAGTAGGATACTCATAACCTCAACTGAACAGAATCTGCAACACAGAATCACAAATAACAATTAGAAAAACACTAATGAAAGTATTTACAGGAAACAATAACCAAACTAGAGTAAATAGTAAACAGAATAAACCCAGTATAAAATAAGGAACACAAATATATACCTTATATTGTTTAAACAAATCATAGCCAAATGACCAAACCACAGAGTGACTGACAGAATTACATAAAAAACTCAGATAAAACTAATCAAGAAGAGGAGATTAGCATAACAGTAGTTACATGAATACTCAATACCTCTTTGAGAACCATTAACAAACATTAAATACATGAATTTAGGTAATAATAATAATAAACAATAATACATGTCAGGTGGAACTAGATGTAAGTAGCAATCCAACAGAGAATTGTAAATAATTAACACAGCAGGGAATATGATAGACCCAAGATAAGCTGTAGACAAAGACTAAAGACCCATTAATGGATGAAAATACATCCCTAATACAAAAATAATATAAAATGAGGGTATCAATATGACAGGACCCATTACATGATGTAATAAAAACACTCAGTGTAAATAAACGAAGCTGTATTAGTGAATACAAAGCTTCACACAAGATGTAATATCATTTGATGTACAAAATAAGGACAAAAGAATTGTATTAGAATAAAATATATCTTAGAATTGATAAGAATCAATGCATGGACATTTAGGGCATACTCGCCTGAAAATGCATTATGAATTATTGTAAATATTTAGTATTTAAGGAATAGTTGATAAAAGATAATGACTTTAACTATCAACAGTGAATGATATAAGTATCATATGATACGATAAAGTGGAAAAAACTTATATTTAATTAAGAACCACAAATAGTGCATCGACGGAAAGGTAAATAATTTAATCATGGACGGAATTAGTGCGTGAGTGGACTCAAAATAAAGAGCAGAGCATCCGCAATATAATGATACCCTTAGTTTCCAAATCCGAGTTATATTAAAAAAGTTATAAACGATTATAATTTTTCCATCAAATCTAAAAGAGTTGATAGCGTCATTTCTGTAATCTCGAACCCGAAGTCAGATGCTTAGAAATAAAATTTCTTAAATTATTAAGGCATATGGGTACGAGATTAACCGATTTCCAACCAATAAGAAGCGCTGATTTCGACAGAAGCCGAGCGAGACAGCGAAGGAAAGGATTATTAAGTAACTGATCATCAACACAGACAGAACGAGTCTCCGACGAGAGTATATTTTTAAAATGTGCGCGTTCCCTAGTTGATAAACAATTACATATAACCTAACTTTTGTGTAAATAACCCCAATCGAGTGAAGTGCTATCAGTGATGTGAAAAGTGAACAAGCCATTGCCAGTGTATAATATCGGCAATGATGAGAGAAGTAATAAGGGAGTATTTAGATTTAGCAACATTTTATTGAATTTTAAATGTTTATCAAATAAGAAATTTTTGTGTTGATACCATGTTAGTCAAGTAAACTTATACATGACTAACCTAAATAATGATTATTAATTAACAAGTTATTGAACTAAAGCTCTCAATTTTATTTATTCATTCTATGTGAAATATTATTTAATTTTTAAAAGGAATTGCAATTTGAATTTACTACTTAACCAATACTGGTGTGAGCAAACATAGATGCTAACTTGTTTATGATCAAAACGAAAGACAATTCATTTATAAACAATAATTGAGAACCGTCAATATGGTTAATGAATAATAACAGTATCATTAACAAATATTATGTGTAATTATAAGATTTTAAGGAAATCAATTTAAATATTTTTAATCATTAACTTACAGGAATTGACACTCTAACCTACCTGTTACGAAAGGTACACAGACAATGCAGTGCTGTGTTTTCACATTAAGAAAGTATAAATATACTTAACTTGCACTGAGATTATAAATTAATCTTTATATTTTGTTTTTTTACAACCATTAAAGGAATATTATTTCGATACTCAACAATTTTAATTGTATCGCACATACTTTAACATAACCTGCGGAGTTCATAGCAGGCGTGCCTGATACGATAGTTTCCAATATTATAATTAAAAAACTTTTTTCTATTTTGTAATCACTCTCCATAATACGTTATTGTCGTATTTAAGTATTTTTGTAGTCAGTATCTTGTATACTAAAAGAATGCATGATTTTTGGTAATTATAAATAAAAATCTAACCAAACCAGGTTAGCACAGTACAATATAAATAGTCAGTGTTACCAGCCGTGGGCTTTAAGAATCTCTGTAATAAGTCAAATTGTTTTCTGATGTTTTATAAAATGTTTTAAAGGGTTTTGAATGAAATTTCACTATTGTTAATAAACTACCATTTTAATTATAACCGTGTCAGTCTGTCATTTCAAGGTAGAGTAAATTAATAACAATAACAGAGCATTTATTTTATAAAGTGGCAGTACGGCGAACCAGCAGCCGAGATTTGAATAACTTCAAAACCGTATCACAAATACAAAACAATTTTCTTTACTTTATATCCAAATGTACACTAGTGATAAATGTTGTATGAACTATGTTATATTATTTTAGTGCATTACAGGATCTACTTTGGAAGGTTGACACCAATAAATAAGTGGTAAGTGACAGGTAAATTCACCAGTGTTCAAGAAGAGAATTTAAACATTGTTTTCAGCTTTTTAAACCCTTTTGAGCTATCGATATTAATATTTAAACATCTATATACATCTAATTACAATGTGTAACTTATCATATATTATAATTGAAAGAAGAATATACCTGTATCTACTAGTTTTATTACAACGTGATGAATCCAACGCGTGGCAAGATAGACACACCTCTATTCGTTGTTTTACAATATTAAGCTTAGATAGTTAAAGGATTTGGAATAAGAATTTATATTAAAATTAAAATAAACAATGTCAGGTTAAGTTATATTATTACTAATTGTGCCCAATAGTTTTAATAAAGTGAAAAATACAAGAAGAACTAATAATAAATAATTTTGGGACAAATAATTAAAAGTGTAATATGGTAACTCAAGAAATATGTAATAGAAGATAGTCAAAAGTGGTGTCAAAATAATCAGTGTTTCATCAGAAAATCAAAGAAACTAATAAAGTGAAGATCAAAGATCTTATAAAAAAGTTATAACAGTTTAAAGAAAATGAAAGATAAAATATTAGAAGTTTGTTTATGTTAAGGCTCAGATAGCACCATAGTAACATAAAATGTTACATTAGATACCAATAAAAGCTGAGATAGGCCTTAGCAACTGAAATGTTATAATAAATGAAATAAGGAGTTGATTATTGGATCTGAACGAGAAAGGTTGACATTAAAATAAGAGTGACCAATCTAACTGATTGTAATTTTTCTATCAGTGAACATAAAACAAAATTAAATAATACTATTAGATAAAATAAATAGAAGAAAGAAGTACAACACTATTCTAAAGAAGTATACCAAGGAATCTCTGAAGAAATACCATCAACTTATACAGGAAGAGAAGTATTTTTTGATAAATAACTAAACTGAACAATTTTCTTCACTGCTTAGGCCACAATTCTCAAAGACATTGTTGACACTTTTAATTAAAACAATTTTGAACTTGCACTGTGAAAATAATCAATGAATAATCTTATTTTCAGTATAAAAAACTATTGATATAGAGTATTACTATCATATAAAGTGAACTAGACCAAAAAAACACTGAAATAAACATAACCTGGACACTGAACATTGTAAAATTATTAATATAATCTTATTAAGACACTCTGTAATTATTTATAATCCCATGTATTTTGGTACTTTTCCTAACATATCTGTCGTTTATATCGTAGTCAAAACATTCTATTTGTATTTTATTTATTAAATATAAAATATGAAAATGTTTATGCCCTGAGATATAAGAATTACTACTGCTACTGCTGCCACTCTGAGCATATTTAAAGCACAGCCGGTCAAACTTTGTTAAGAATTATATTTGTCTTTTAAAACAATTTAAAGAAAATAAATAAAGGATTTGAGTTTAATAACTACAGATAGGTTTTCGTTTCTTTATTTAATGGATAC
This sequence comes from Magicicada septendecula, assembly GCA_034769895.1. Taxonomy (NCBI): domain Eukaryota; kingdom Metazoa; phylum Arthropoda; class Insecta; order Hemiptera; family Cicadidae; genus Magicicada; species Magicicada septendecula. Next base: position 295,125,057 of record CM068373.1, on the reverse strand, counting down.
ATAAAATGTGTATGATATTATAAACAATATATCAATGACTGTTAATTTTTTCATCAACTAGTTTAAGTTGGCAGCACTTACTATCAGGAAGTATGGCAGCCAATTTGAATCTGCTTTGCTGAGTTTTAGTTATCACAATCGTCTATTAAATAAAAGATTAAAAGAGATTGAATTATAGCTGGAAAAGAAACCTTTATGATATTTCAAAATAATACTTACTAATTTACAAATACATTTTTATTTGCAACCTTTGATTGCAAATTGGCGTTCAACAAATATTACCCTGACAAAATACTCATCCTTTAAATACTAACAAAGTACACATTAAATAACTTAAATTATCAACAAGTTACACATCAAATAGTACGGGATACAGGTGATGTTACAGATTTGACGCCAACAACGTGTGGCTAAAGAACCTTCAGTAACCGGTGGTGTTACAGATTTGGCGATCCCAACAGTGAGGCTTAAGATTGATACGGGAGAATGCCCGTAATGTTACAGATTTGGCGATCCCAACAGTGAGGCATAAGATAAGACACGGGAGGGATTCCTGAAGAGTTACAAATTGGCGATCCCAACAGTGAGGCATAAGATAAGACACGGGAGGGATTCCTGTAGTGTTACAATATATATTCAATCATTTTCTGCTACAGTCCGTTTCTTGATGTATATAATACATTTAATATTTATAAATAAATTTACTTCAAGATATACCTTTTTTTTCCCTTATTAGGAATATGTTTCGGGTACCATCTTGTACCCATCCTCAGCCTTCCGGTTTTTGTGTCTGGTGAAGTAATTGGTTGACGATTATTATTGTGGCTTCCTGTTGGCTTCTGGTACTTCAAATTGGTTTTATTGTGTGTGATTGTGGTGTATGTGTTAGTTTTTGTGTATTTTCGATGTTGAGTGCTTTGAATATTGTGTCATGTTTTGTATTGATTTGTATTTGTTCAGGTATTAGTTTGTTTTGTGTTTTATGTTTGTATATTTGTAAGTTTTCCCAAATGTTCATTATAGTGCCTTTGTGTGGTATATGTTTTATTAGTGTCACATTGGTTATGTCTGGGAATTCATGTCCTGTGTTTATTGCATGTGTGGCTAAATTGGATTTATATATTTCTGGTTTTTTGTATGCGTTTAGGCGTTCAAAATAACGTTTTTTCAGCTGTTTTTTTGTTTGTCCTATGTAACATTTATTTCAATCTTGGCATTCAATTTTGTATATACCGTTAGTTGTTGTATTATCTTTGTTAGCATACAAAACTAATAAAAATAATTTACAAAAACTAAGTAGCCCACACAACAAAGATGCATGTGTCTGTGGTGAAGTACCAGAAGCCAGCAGAAAGCCACAATAATAATAGTCAACCAACACATATGTACTTCACCAGACACAAAAACTGGAAGGCTGAGGATGGGTACAAGATGGTACCCGAAACATGTTCTTAATAAGAAAAAAATATCTTGAGGTAAATTCATTATAAATATTAAATGTTATATATATATATATATATATATATATATATATATATATTGTAAAGAAAGATAGACTTTTAGGTGTTAAGATGCGACGATGATGCCTCACGTTGCGAGCGTCAATTTGTAACAAAAGAGACTAATATGGACGTCCTCGTTTTCGTTTGAGCCCCACGTTGCAGGCGGCAATTTGTAACAAAATGAAATATATAGAATGTGTCGAGTACGTGTTTAAATAAGTTCCACGTTGTTATGTGCCAATTTGTAAAGAGACTAATATGTGCCGGTGCTAGCGAAAATGTCCGTCTTATTCAAACCCCACTGTTGTAATCAATTTAGTAACGAACTGCTTGTTAATTATGTGAGGACGTATGTAATAATGTATGATACCAGCTGGAGACGTCAAATTATAAAGAGATCTTGTCTATGAGTGTAATTAGTTATAAGAGACTCCGGTGTAACAAACGCCAAGTAGTACGTTGTAGGTGGCGATTCGTAACAATTAAAATGCTGTTACCTGGTTTAATTAATATGTTATTAACTAATATACCTTGCGGTTGTGACCAGTGAAACCCTCAGAACACAGATTATTAAGTCCACAAACTTAGAATTATATTCCTGAATTTATAATGGTAGTATTCTGTAGACTTAATTTAATTCTCAGTGGTTGTTTAATATGAGCAATATATATGGAGTATTTACTGAATGTAAGTGGTTTTTGTCTCAACCCTAGTCCCTCAACGATAAAAATTTCATTCAAATTTAGTATGGCAAAACCCGTTAGTTCAGCAATCTCCCGTCTCACCAGCTGCAAACTTGGAGCGCTGTTATTATAAATAATTGTGCGTATAGGTTAGTTATTCTGAGTGTTTGTATCAATCTGTTAATAAATTATTACGCCAATTACATATAGTATTTTCTCTGCAATGATTAAAACGTTATCTCATACAACAAATGTACTTTATTTATTTTTCTCTGGTATTTAACCAGTTACGTTGTCTCAGACAAACAATAAGACAATACAATCGACTATCCCAACATGTATCGATTCTTAATTATTCGAATTCTAAAAAGAAAAAACATATATACTTTGAAAATAATGACAAATAATTCTTATACCAGGGTTCGTGTAGTCCTTTGAACCATTAGTAAGGCCAGGTAAAACGCATAATTAAGGTTGTTCAATTTACAAAAAGAATAAAATTATTTACTTAAAATACAATGATATGAAAATAATTTGTTTTTTTACCCAAGCGGCGAAAGCTTCATTAGGCGGTGAATGTTTGTCAACTACGATCAAAATGCAGGTTATATCGTCTTCACCCAGTAAAACTGCTCTGGTCTTCAATGAATGGATGATGATAATCCCACGGGAACTCTGGTGCTTCGAGTCTTCTTTTGCGTCTTCACAATTCTTGGTCCCAATGAACTGGAATTAGGATCTCAGCTTCCGCTGTCAATGAAGGTTATTTCGTCAACCGAATCTTCTGTATTTCCAAATATTTCCGTTAATTCAGGCTTCAACTCTTTATTGGTCTTCAATTTATAGCATGAATTGGTTTGATACCAAATTCAGCGGAATTGTTTAGTGAATGAGGTGAGACGCTTTCAGTTCTTTTTTATTGTATTCATTGATAATTTATAGGGTTATTTAATTTGTATGATTCATTAACATTCCAGTATAATTGTTTTGCAAAATGCTTTTTTTTCAATTTGGATATATATATTTTTTTTATATTTATTCATATATTTTAAATATATCGGTTCATTTCAACCTAATAGCTTGTAACAATCCGTACCATCTATTCAAAATCAACAAGTTACTAAAAATCAGTTGCCTTAACAACCAGGTTTTCTATATATCCTTGAGCCGGCATTATAGAATATTACTACTCCTTTCCAATAAAATACTCCATGCTTGGATTAATATTGAATCACATAAAATTCTCCCCTAACCTTCCTTATTAAACAGTAAATGTTTTACTAGAGTTTCGTTGGACTGGGTTTACTAAAAAGGTATTAATTTCCTTTCACTAATATGGAATTTAGGCCTATAGATTCATTTACAACCATTATAACATTATTTGGTTTTTAACTTAATTTTCTTTTTACCTGACCTACTGTACAATTAATTATTGATTACATAGTTAATTACATGAATTTTAATTTACTGGTGGTTATTTGTTTTTACATTAATCAATTGGTTCTGGAACCCTTCATGTCACAGTACAAAACAAACATTTCATTACATCCAATCATTCATTGGTCTGGCTCTTTTACATTTAATATTAGTCATTGCCTCCTTTTTACTTGAGGTCCTTCTCAAACATATGAACTATCGAACAACCTTAAGTCAGGGTATGGTCTTTGACCATATTTCATTCAGTCTTTTATGTAACGTTGGGGAACCTCAACTATGTTGCGTTACATAACACCCCCCCTTCGAAATAAGTTTATTTTGGTATAAACAAAGTTTAGCAAGAAATAAACTTCTAATTTGTATCTGGCCAATTGGTTTCCTATTTATAGTACTTTTATATTTCCCAATTATTCGTTATTTTATTATCATTTCTTCGTTCCTTCTTAAAGTCAATTATTTCCCAAGTTAAAATCTTATTTCTATAATCATTCTTGTGACATTCTTCATTAATTATACATTTTGGATCTGGTTTTATTTAATTCTCTATATTTATTTGTGAGTTTTCCCTCTAATATTTAATTTTCCTAAACCTCCCTAACATTATAACTGGAATCGAATCGGTGGTGCTCTATCGGCTAACCAATTACCGTCGTCCGTTACATACTTTCTGGGATCAGAGGAACATCATCTCTGCCCAGTCAAATGATTGCTGGAATATTCTACAGTCAATCTTCATTAATAAACCTCGTAAGGTAGTCATCATGTGACCTTCAATAAAATAATAAATAATAATCATATTCTAGGGATTATTCACTGTACTTTAACTCAGATCATATTATTTCTTCATATTAATTCTTCCTTCTATTATACACTTTTTTTTTTTTTTTTTTTTTTTTTTTTTTTTTTTTTTTTTTTTTTCAATACTTGGCTATTTTATTGACATTTATTAATTGGGTTTTGTTTACGGATAAGTCTTAACCATTAGTTTTTTTGTTATTTTCTTGTGATCCTTTTGATGGTTCCATTTTGGCTTCTTCATTCTCTTGTCTTCATTGGCTCATATTCCTTTGTGATCAATACAGCTGGTTATGAGATTTTGGTCAGTACTATACATTACATTATGTAGCTATATTCTTCTGGCACAATCATTATTATTTCTTTTACATTCAAAATTATATTTCTCGCTATTATATTATATCAGATAAACTCATTTCGTCTTCTGGTTTTGATGATTTTTATTAGGTTGAATTAGTGTAAAAATATTTTTCTTCTTTCATATCAGTTTAAATCAATTTCTTCTAAATTGTATAGTAAGGTGTTCTTACTTATTTTTCGACTTTGGTTGTTCTTTTTATCTTCAAAATTCTCTTTCTTATATAATTCATAAATTGTTTTCTTAGATACTTGTTTGTAAGTTGAGCTTACTTCATTTTTTGAATTTTGGGGTATTTATTCTCTTTATTTTAAATCATACTGTTTCTGAATCATTATGAGTAAGTTGTTCTTACATCCTTTGGAATTTTGGGTTTTAGTCTCTTCATTTTAAATTATATTGTTTCGAAATTACTTGAGTAAGTTGTCCTTACAGTTTCTTTAGAATTTTGGGTTTTTTAGTTTCTTCATTTTAAATTGTATTGTTCGAAATAACATGAGTAAGTTGTCCTTACATACTTTTAGAATTTTGTGGTTATAGTCTCTTCATGTATTCCATCTGTCGGCCGTGTCTTCTTCTTCATTTATTTCTTGTCTTACATCCTGGGATGTACTGGGTCGGTGGCCATCTCCTCTTAGGGGAATCCAGCGTTCTGGTGGGTTCTGTTGATTATAAATTATTCGGACATTCCTAGATGGATCGTCCCTTCTTTGGTTCTCGCTTCCGGATCTGGATTCTCCGATGTTATTGCTCCGTTGTAAACACTCATTATTATTCTCCCCTTGGTGTTGATCACTCCTTGGACCATTCTCTTCGGCCCTTATAAAATTTACCATTGGTCTGGAAACCCGTAATGGACGATCCTCTTCGTAGTTAACCCGGCGGTAGTCCTCCTGACTCCGACTTCTGCCCCTATTAGTTCTAGTCTCCCTTCGATCGTTATTACTGTACTGGTTCCAATCGGTGTCCCTATCAAAACTTCGACGTCCTTGGTAGTATGTCCTCCCGTTATAATTGTCGTACGCCCCCACATAATTAACTCTTCTGTAGTTTTGGTTTTGGTTATTCGGATTACGGTTGCTGTTATCATAATTTCGGTTGTTCGTGTTCCGGTTCTGGTAATTTGGGTTATACGACCGGTTATATTGGTTGTTCGGAATACTCTGTCTATTCCCGTAATTGTTTCCGTTGTTCCTTGGGCTGTTGTTGTTATTTTGCCGTTGGTACGCCTCATTACCATAATTACCAGGCCTGCCATTATAGTTCGTCCGGTTATTCGCCTCATGACTGTTATGGTTATTGTTTCTATTGTTATAGTCTGGGAAATCCCTGTTCCCGTACTGGTCGTTTCTCTGACGACTCCTTCGATAATGTACTTCACGCTCGTGCTCTTCCAATAGCGTTGACATGGCCTGTATAGTTTTTATTTGTCCACCCGATCGTGCTATTGATATACCGTTATCATAGTAGTATGCTAACCTGGTGACGAGAATTTCCTCTGGGATTTTTGGTTCAAGATGTCTTGCTAAACATACTTTTCCCAGGAAGTAGGCGGTAAGTGTTGTTCCCCTGCTGGCGTCATATCTTCCATAACTGATGCTCTCCCTCACTACGTTCTGGGTGGCGTCTGACCAGTATCTGGCTTTAAAAGCTATTTTAAATTCTTCGTAGCTTCGTATCTCGTGCCTGGTGGCTGTCCACCAGTTATCATAAGTTTCTTTAAAATGATCGTCTAAATAACGACGAATTATTGGCCACCTGTTTTCACCGGTTCTCATAATTTGTTCGCCGACCCGTTCCAAGAATTCCATTGGATTTCTCCTGTATGTCTTAAAGTTGATGGTCTCCCGGTCGTCTATATGTTGTGTATATGGGACAGTGATCGATCGGTTGTCAACTGACCGTTGTAGGTTCTCGATTCTATCCTGGTTACGTTGTCCTTGCTCCTGTACTTCGTTCATGATCGTATCTAAATTTCGATGCTGGTTTCCGCAATCAGTTCGTATTGATTCCACTTGAATTCGGTTTTCTTCTTCTATATGGCCTAGCTTGACCTCTAGTTCAGCTCTATTTCGTATAATAACTTCATCGGTCGCTTTCTGTTTTCTATTTGTTTCCGCGATCTCCTGTTTTCTTTCGCCGTCGTTCTTAACTACCTTCTGGCTGATTGCCTCACTAGCGTCCTCAATTTTCTTATTGATAACTTGTCTTAATACTTCATTCTGTTTTTCAACATTTTCCCTTATTTCCTGGTTAGAATGTTCAATTCTCTCATCGATTCGTATAAGATTATCCTCATTGATTTTCTCAAGATCTGCTTTCATTCGTTTATTGTTTTCCTCAAGTTTTTCGTTCATTAGTTTGTTATCGTCTTGAATCTGTCTCAAATTCTCGTCATTCCTGTCAAACTTTTCATTCATTTGTTTGATTAAATTTTCGCTCAAAATTTCGTTTTGTTTTCTTGAGTTCTCATTAATACTGTCTATTTTATTTTCCAGCTTTTCTGAATTTTCATTTATACTGTCTATCTTTTCATTGATTTGTCTAAAATCGGCCTTCAATCGTTCATTATTTTCATTTATGGTTTGCCTTAAAAGTTCACTAGTACTTTCCTTAATGCTGTCTATTTTTTCATTAGTTTCCTTAAATTTTTCGTTAGTTTGTCTTAAACTCTCATTAGTTTGTTTATTATCCTCCTTCATACTACTCATTAATTCCATTAATTTTTCCCAATTTAATCCTCCTCTGGCTTCCTCCTTATCTGGTTGGTCCCCTTGGGTATCCTCTGTATTACTCGCCTGTTGTTCCATTTCAATATCTGTACCTGCCTCTGTTTCTTCTTCCCTCCTATCTTCTTCTGTCTCTTGTTCCTTCTCCATTTTTTTCGTAAGAGCTCTCGTATGCATTCCTGTGCCTCTAATGGTTGCCTGCTCAAGTTAAGTAACAAATAATATGAGTTTTTACTTAACTAAAGCCCCACGTTGGGCGCCAATTTGTAAAGAAAGAGACTAAATGGGCGTCCTCGTTTTCGTTTGAGCCCCACGTTGCAGGCGGCAATTTGTAACAAAATGAAATATATAGAATGTGTCGAGTACGTGTTTAAATAAGTTCCACGTTGTTATGTGCCAATTTGTAAAGAGACTAATATGTGCCGGTGCTAGCGAAAATGTCCGTCTTATTCAAACCCCACTGTTGTAATCAATTTAGTAACGAACTGCTTGTTAATTATGTGAGGACGTATGTAATAATGTATGATACCAGCTGGAGACGTCAAATTATAAAGAGATCTTGTCTATGGGTGTAATTAGTTATAAGAGACTCCGGTGTAACAAACGCCAAGTAGTACGTTGTAGGTGGCGATTCGTAACAATTAAAATGCTGTTACCTGGTTTAATTAATATGTTATTAACTAATATACCTTGCGGTTGTGACCAGTGAAACCCTCAGAACACAGATTATTAAGTCCACAAACTTAGAATTATATTCCTGAATTTATAATGGTAGTATTCTGTAGACTTAATTTAATTCTCAGTGGTTGTTTAATATGAGCAATATATATGGAGTATTTACTGAATGTAAGTGGTTTTTGTCTCAACCCTAGTCCCTCAACGATAAAAATTTCATTCAAATTTAGTATGGCAAAACCCGTTAGTTCAGCAATCTCCCGTCTCACCAGCTGCAAACTTGGAGCGCTGTTATTATAAATAATTGTGCGTATAGGTTAGTTATTCTGAGTGTTTGTATCAATCTGTTAATAAATTATTACGCCAATTACATATAGTATTTTCTCTGCAATGATTAAAACGTTATCTCATACAACAAATGTACTTTATTTATTTTTCTCTGGTATTTAACCAGTTACGTTGTCTCAGACAAACAATAAGACAATACAATCGACTATCCCAACATGTATCGATTCTTAATTATTCGAATTCTAAAAAGAAAAAACATATATACTTTGAAAATAATGACAAATAATTCTTATACCAGGGTTCGTGTAGTTCTTTGAACCATTAGTAAGGCCAGGTAAAACGCATAATTAAGGTTGTTCAATTTACAAAAAGAATAAAATTATTTACTTAAAATACAATGATATGAAAATAATTTGTTTTTTTACCCAAGCGGCGAAAGCTTCATTAGGCGGTGAATGTTTGTCAACTACGATCAAAATGCAGGTTATATCGTCTTCACCCAGTAAAACTGCTCTGGTCTTCAATGAATGGATGATGATAATCCCACGGGAACTCTGGTGCTTCGAGTCTTCTTTTGCGTCTTCACAATTCTTGGTCCCAACGAACTGGAATTAGGATCTCAGCTTCCGCTGTCAATGAAGGTTATTTCGTCAACCGAATCTTCTGTATTTCCAAATATTTCCGTTAATTCAGGCTTCAACTCTTTATTGGTCTTCAATTTATAGCATGAATTGGTTTGATACCAAATTCAGCGGAATTGTTTAGTGAATGAGGTGAGACGCTTTCAGTTCTTTATTATTGTATTCATTGATAATTTATAGGGTTATTTAATTTGTATGATTCATTAACATTCCAGTATAATTGTTTTGCAAAATGCTTTTTTTTCAATTTGGATATATATTTTTTTTATATTTATTCATATATTTTAAATATATCGGTTCATTTCAACCTAATAGCTTGTAACAATCCGTACCATCTATTCAAAATCAACAAGTTACTAAAAATCAGTTGCCTTAACAACCAGGTTTTCTATATATCCTTGAGCTGGCATTATAGAATATTACTACTCCTTTCCAATAAAATACTCCATGCTTGGATTAATATTGAATCACATAAAATTCTCCCCTAACCTTCCTTATTAAACAGTAAATGTTTTACTAGAGTTTCGTTGGACTGGGTTTACTAAAAAGGTATTAATTTCCTTTCACTAATATGGAATTTAGGCCTATAGATTCATTTACAACCATTATAACATTATTTGGTTTTTAACTTAATTTTCTTTTTACCTGACCTACTGTACAATTAATTATTGATTACATAGTTAATTACATGAATTTTAATTTACTGGTGGTTATTTGTTTTTACATTAATCAATTGGTTCTGGAACCCTTTATTAATTTATGACATAATTGTCAGAACTACTTGTTAGACTTGAAACACTGGTCACACTCCTGATCCAGTTTATAAACATTAATTAGAACAACAGTATCTTTCAATTTTATACAATACTGACAACTTAGTACCGTGCCTAACATTGGTAACTATATTGTGCTGTATAAAAACAAATCTAATATAAAATATAAACATAATTATTGAGTAAGTATTATTATCAAACAACATCATTTCATTTTTAACACATTCAACATACAATATAAATATTCTGTAGACCTTAACATGTCACAGTACAAAACAAACATTTCATTACATCCAATCATTCATTGGTCTGGCTCTTTTACATTTAATATTAGTCATTGCCTCCTTTTTACTTGAGGTCCTTCTCAAACATATGAACTATCGAACAACCTTAAGTCAGGGTATGGTCTTTGACCATATTTCATTCAGTCTTTTATGTAACGTTGGGGAACCTCAACTATGTTGCGTTACAATATATATAAAACTCAATTCATATGTCTTCTCTTGTTTCCTGAAACATCATTTTCCTTTTTTATCTGTTCTACATTTATTCCTCCTGATTTACAACTCTGTTATATCTAATATAAGTATAATACTACTGACTCGGAACACAAAGTTTTTGTTGGTAAAAAATAAAATTTTATCTTGTAGCTTGAATCAGGTTTTGCTTATTCAATAATTAATCATTATAGAATATGCGAAAACTGGGTCAGGATTATTAATTATTGAATAAGTGAAAACTGGTTCAAGCTACAAGGTAAAAATTTTATTTTTTACCAATTAAAACTTTGTTCATTATATTATAGTCTCCAAGTCATGTAGGTAAGTATTTAATTATAATATTTGTAAGCACTTGGTTACTCACCGTCTTGTGACATCTTTAAAACTTTTAATAACTACATGTTTCAAGGATAAATCCTCATCATCAGGTTATATAAAAACACCAATTCTTCTGGAGAAATCGTCAAAAAATCAAAAATTTTTATCAAACATCACAGTATGGATGTCATGTAAGAACACATTGTTGTAGCACTTCATGCTACGTCGCAACCTGGTGCACACCACTACACGCGATCGACTGCTTTGATTTTTTGATGACTTCCACAGATTGATTGGTGTTTTTATATAACCTGATGATGAGGGTTTATCCTTGAAACACGTAGTTATTGAAAGTTTTAAAGAAGTCACAAGACGGTGAGTAACCAAGTGTTTACACATATTACAATTAAATAAAACTTAAGTGTTCCAAGTCAGTAGTATTATACTTATATTTAGTTAATCAATGGACACATCATGGACAACAAAATCCAAGAATCTGTTACAGCTTTTCACATCCCTCTCACTGCCTGGTCTTCTTCCATCAAACCGTCAAGTTTCTGGCCTTCATTTTCCAATCAGTCCAGTTGATGCTTTCTTTTACAAGTACATAATCTTCTCTATACACAGCACCAAAATAGTCTGTCACTGTTTTGTGTATTTTCATTTTGGTGTTTGTACAGTTCCTCTTTACTTTTCATGAGCAGTGTATTATCTAAAAGATGCTTTGTGGCCTGTCTGTAGTTCTTGAACTTATTTCCACTCTCATGTAATTCTTTTCATACTATTTTTCTCAAATATTTAAAATTGAATACTCTCACAAGTTTATAGCTTCCTGTTATAAACAAATTCTTCTCTATTGTAAATATGTTCCCTTCTGTAACAACTGTTATTAAACTTCTTGATCTACCAAAACATATGAATAAACGTTAATGTTGTAACGTCTCGCGAGTTCTCGGAGTAATTTACGTCTATTAGATACTCTTCGATACGCTTTCCTAATTAAGCCCCACGTTTGTACGTCATCTTGTAACGCCTCGCGAGTAAACTCTTATGTTCTCTCGAGTTATTACTTTTCGAAAATCTTGCTTAATTAAGAGTTACATAATTTGTTATCGTTGTGTTATATGCTTTTAAAATCGAGTGTGTGTGATTATGAAAGAATATTGAATGATTTTCTTAAAATTGTCAGTATTAAATCAATACCGTTGTTTGACAGTAGGTAGGAGAGAGAGAGTAAAGAAAGGCAAAGAGAATTACTCTCTTAGTATACGATCGAGTATTTCAAATTTTTTCCGCTTGCGGCATCAGCTGTTTCTACTTTTACGAACCCATTTGAGGTTAAATGACTTCAAATAGTACGTAATAATTCCTTGACGTCCGGACTGTTCCCTTTCTCTTCTCGATCTTCTTATTACCTGTAACCAACTACCATCTACTGGAAATAATACACATTTTATTATTAAAACACAAGGCATTCCTTGAATTTATTTAACATTTATGGTCTCCCAAAACATGAATTGACAATCGATTACTTCATAAATCACAGAGTTATTTCGATCTTACTTTTACGAACATATATCACATAACAAATATTTTTATTTCAGTTTTAATAAAGAGAAAGAAATAAGTAATTAATTTCCCAGGGTTATTTAAGGTTCTTTGAACTTTGAGGAAGTCAGAAATGTATATGGGTCAGTATCAAACTTTACATAAATTATTTTAAAATTAGTATATCTGTATCATGCAGTTGATTTTTTTACCGCTAGAGCGCAGATTACCTTTCTTCACTGACAAAAACGAACACTAAACATCATGGCTGCCGGAATGTTATTAACAAGACCATGTTTTGCTGTTTTTTGGTTAATTAAAATAAAGTTTGTGTTCACCTTGTTTCCAGATGAATTTAAAGAGATGGTGCTGTTTCTAGTGCTCTAAGTTTATAGTTGAGGTGTAATTTAGTTAAATTTTAAAAGGAAACGATCTCACCCAACGATGTTGAATTCTGTAGCCTAGGCTCGAAAATGGATAGCTGATTTTACAATTTTCATCAATTTGCTGGCGTGAATTATTCTGTTCCAAGGATGTCTAGGATGTAGTGGATATCACTCATTAAATTTATTAATTTCGTGATGGTTAGTTCCGAATAGTAGTTATAATTTTCTTAATTTTTTACCGAACATTACATTAGTTTCAACTGCTCACTTCCAATATATCTGAACAATTAAATTCCATTTCTTGTTAGTTAGTTACTCATAGTAACCAAGAAATTTATGGTTTTTTATTGGCTAATCTAGATACCTTTTAGTATATAGGCTAATAATAATAATTATTATTTCATTTCTTCTTTTAGAAAAAATAATCCTTTACAAATTTTACCTATAATCAAATTTAATTTATTTACGGTTTTGCTTTATATCTTTACTTAAACTTGTCTACTGGTATTTTATATTTTAATTCCTTTTATTTTGGTTTATTTATGACTTATAATTCATTTAAGGTATCCTTACTCTACACTATTTTTTACATGCCATCTTGCTAACATAGTATTATTTTGACATTATTATTATTTTATATATAACCCTGGATTATTTTACCTCTAAACAAAATAATTATAGTAAACAAAAATATTACTCCTAATTATAAGACCTTTGTGGCTTACACAATATACAATTACAAAAAATACAAAACTTGTCAATACAGTAAACCCTCGATTTAAAGGACCTCGGTTTAACGGACTTCGGATTTAACGGACAGAATTTGAAACTGCAGACTCTCCTGTTCTGGCAATATTGCTTGGCTATCGCAGCATTCTTTCGTTCCTTGTCTTCTCGTTTCTTGTTTTGAAACACGCAGATTTTCTCATCTTCAATTGTATTTGATGAGAACGGAGTATTCATCAAGAATTCATTTAATTCTTCACGACCCCTGTCTTTGCGTTGTCGTTGACGCAGGCGTCGCATACGTTCAGTGGAAGACATCACGACGACTAACACTGAACACTATACACTGATATGCATCTTATTTCACTGTGACATACTCGTCCATCGGCTAATACAGCAAGCATTACAGTGGCACGTAATTTTTCATTTCCCGTAATCTTTACTGTTACAGATTTGGTTCCCTTTTGGTCCACCGTAAATAAAAAATACGGGTGTTTCATCGGCATTTCCCATGTGTTCAAGTGAATAATTATGGTTCTTGCATAAATGAATGACAAACCGCTGATACTGTAGGAGTTTTTCTTCGTAGTCACTCGGTAGTTGTAGCGCGAGTGATGTATGTCATTTAAGCGCAAATCCATTTCGCCGCATCATTCGTCTTATACACCTGAAGCTGGCGTTGAAACCGGAGACTTTTAATTCTTCTGTGATTTCTAAAGTTTTTAATTTTAAAACATGTCTAGTGACAGTAGTCCAGTCGCCAGAGATTTTGACTTGATAAAAAATTGGGGCAAAGCAATATTTGGTGCACGTGTTGAATAAACGTTAATAATTAATATAAAAAAAATCTTTGCATGTTTACCTTTCTAGGGTTTTCTGAAAATGGTCTGGAAAAATCGTAAAGACAGATTTTCTTAAAGCACTCCGTAAATATGTACAGTTGGAAGAAATAAAAATGTGTATATTGAAGAGCAAACAATTTCCTTCAGAAAGTCTCCTTACATATTTTTACGTTAATGGAACTGTTTTCCTGAAAATTGGTAATGATGAGCGCTGCATTTTAAAAAGAGCGTTTGCCCCCGATCTTGCGTAATTCGCTAAATTAGCCAGGCGCGTCTATTCAAAAATATCATAACTTTCTTTAATCTAAGCGTAGCCAGTTAAATAAAGACTAGTTTTGAAGAGGAACAGTATAGCTTTCAAAATTTGTTGATTTTTACATAAATATTTTATTTGAACATAAAGAATATAGTGTATAAATATTTACTGTAGATACAAAAAGAAGTGAAACCACAAAATTACAAGTACTATACAATAAAATTTAAAAAAATAGTAGTTCTTTACTAATTTACCTTTAAAAGAGATAAACTTTTTATTTTATAATAATGAAAACTACTTTTGAAGTTGTTATTTAAAAAAAAAACCTTTCCAAAAGTGAGTATTTCGATGTATTTTAAATTTACTCTAAAATTCAGAGTTTATCTGCCTTTATTAATCTTAAAAATAGAGATATCGAAATACAAAAAATTGTATTTGAAAGCTGCAAGTGTTCTGCATCACAAACTACACTCATGAAAATTAAAATCATTTTCAAAATTAAAAAAATAAATAAAAATTGTGTATACTAAAAAAAGGTGCCTCCTTTGCGTTACATACATGTATCTTTTAAGTGGGTTTATTTGAGTACTTGAAATTAACGTTACAGCTACTACAATGCTAAATCTATCTATTCATGTTATTTCTCTTACCTGATTATACCTATACTCTAAAAACAAGACCCTAGAATACAGGTAACATTTTTAAACGGCGCGGCGTTCTATTCCTCTCGAGTGTGCAACTGTAAATGTAGCTGCGCGCGCAACACCCATTGTTGTGGTGTGCCATACAAACATCTGCTATACAAGAACGGAGCAGTAACGCATTTGATATTTCTTCAAAGGTTATAATCAAAACATTACAAATATTTTTGTTTTTATCATATAAAACAGGTAAAAAAGATTGCAGTTTAAAGTTTTTGTTTACACTTTTTATACATGCTAATATTTATTTATTTGTGAACACGTGTAGTGGAGTCAAAATAAAATTCAAATGTGAATTGTTTTGGGAGTCGATTTTTTGTATGCTAAATTGGTTAATGTTTTGTTGTTAATGTGCTAATAGTTAAGTTTTGTGTAAAAACAACCCGTTTATTTTTTTATTAACAATTTAAGTTGCAAAATAGCGTTTTTATAAATACCTTTGGACCTAACAAGGCGATTTTAATGTGAATTTTTTTCACTATTCTATAATAAATTAAGAACATTTCTAGCCTTAATACGGAAGTCGATATTATTATTATTGTTAATAAATAAATAAAGTGGCGATGGCGTTTATAAACAAATTGCTGTTGTTTTAACACAAATTAATGAAAGTTGATAAAACTTGAGGGAAAGGTAACCTCTGTGGAGTACTATAAACCCCACAATTTCATATTGAAATGTTGAATATAACCTCAAAAAAATCGCAATTCACAAAACAACTTTGAGTGCTAATAAAGTATGGCAAGATTGTGGCACAAAGGTGTACGATGGCTTAAATTAAAGCTTATTAAAAATACTTTCGGGTGGTTAATTAACAAAAATTTTTGGCCTTTCTGACACCATTTTTTGACCATTTAAAAAAATTAAACGTAAAGAACTGCATTTTTTCTAAAAAAAAAAAAATATTTGTACTGATCATTTTTTACATACATTAAAAGTTTATAAAAGGCACATATTTAAAAAAACAAATTTGGTAAAAACGGTGGATTTAAAATTGAAAATGAAAAAAAATTTTCAAAAGAGGTATTGTGACTTCACTAGTGGTAAAGTTTTAAAGAATACTTTTACTGAACATAAGTGCTACATAAGGTTTTTTGATTTTTAGGTATTAAATATGGACCAGTGTGATACTGAAATATGTTTTATTTGTAATGCTGATCTTTGTATTGAAGATACAGAAAAAGTGACTCGAGGACTACCGAATTTAATAAGAGTTAGCTCTGAGAGAAACGATGGAAAATATGAAATGTTAAAAAAAGTTGATTCAATTTTAGTACACAGGAAATGTCGAGAAAAATATACGTTAAAAAGGAATGATGTTTTGTGTTATAAGGATTTAGGCACTTTGTCGAAAAAAAGTAAATATAGCCCAGTCAAGAGTAAAGTCAGAAAGAGTAAAGAATTGTTTGATTTCAAAAAACTTTGTATAATTTGTGGATTAGATGCCGATAAAAGTAATACGAGATTAAGTATTAATCAACGCAAAAATATTTCCATAATTCAAAGTCCTACTTTTAAAGAAAAATTATTAGAAATGATTGCAGAACATAATGACGAATTAGGAAAAGCAATTCTACGACGAATTTCTTGTGATGATTTGGTAGCTGTACAAGCGAGATATCACCGCAGTTGTCACAAAAAAGTGTTAAACAGTTACACTAGTGACACAAGTGATGCTAAAGGTCGACCCAAGGATGTAAAAACCTCACGTCAAATGGAATTGATTTTTGATTATTTAAGTGACAGTGATGATACCCAGTTTACGCTCACAGAATTAATTGCATTAATAGGTAAATATATTGCTTAATTATAAATTATAATTATACTACTTTTTAAATTAAATTTTCATGTTTATTTTATTTAATATCTAATTTTCTTAAACAGGCCATGATGCTTGTCATCAAAATACCATTATTGCTAAATTAAAAGAAAATTATGGCGATTGTATAAGAATTAAATCCAGAAAAGGTGGCTCAACCCTCATACGTCTTGTAGATCGTGAATACAATGTCATGCGTCAAGTATGGATATCCTCAAAAAAAGATGAAAATGAAGAAAAAAGAAAAATCTTAAAGTCTGCAGCAGCAATTATTCGAAACGATGTTAATCTGAAGAAAAGTAATACAGAATGTTATCCTCCATGTGATAATATATTCCAAAATATTAATGAGAATATCCCAGGATCCCTTCAGTTTCTGATAGAAGAAATAATTTTAAAAAATTAAAAAGGTGATATAGTTCATATGAAACAAAATGCACAGCAATTTCTCATTCAATTATGAGTTGCATAAGACCTAGAACCTTTCTATCACCATTGCAAGTTGGTCTGTCTGTAATGTTGCATAGGAAATTTACTTCAAAACGAATTACAGATATATGGTCGCATCTGGGAGTGTGTTCATCATACAAAGAAGCAACACTTTATGAGGATAGTGTATTGCTTAGTCCACGTTCTCCATTTAGATCTGGTTGTTTTGCACAATTGGCATTTGACAATTCAGATATTAACATCAATACTATAGACGGGAAAAATACTTTTCATAGTATGGGAGGTATTATGATTGTAAGTCCCAGAGATTGTTATTATAACAAAGTCCCCTTAAAACGATTGACAGTTAAGCCTACTGCAAAATAAATCAGCAAAATTTACAAAATACCATTCCAAATTTTTGAAAATATTAATACACATGCACTCCAAAACATTGTTTTTGAAAAAGTAGATAATCCAAGTTTTAATAATATAGATTTTTCTAATGCTGACTTGCTTTGGATTTATGGAGTGACCAAACCAGGCATTACTGGCTGGAATGCCTTTATGTCCAAGCTTTTGGAAAATATGACTTATACATTATCTAGAATTGTTTGCTTGCCTTTTGTACACTCTCCTCCAACTGACAAAAATACAATATACACCGTTTTAAAATACGCTGTAAAACTAGTGAAAAACTTAAATCTATTTAATTGTTTTGTTACTTTCGATCAACCTTTGTATCAGAAAGCGTTTGAAATGGTCCAATCCTCACCTGATGATGATATACATAATGTCATAATGTTACAAGTCCAGCAATGGCTCGGCAATGATCTAATACCAAAGACTGGGGTTGGAATGTTGGAGAAATTTTAACGCCTATAAAAATGACACAGCCAGCTGCCCCAAAATCTTTATTAAAAATGATCTTTTGTAATTGCAAAACTGGCTGCAAAAAAGGATCGTGTACATGCAGAAGCGCTGGTCTTTTATGTTCATCGGTTTGTGGTACATGCTGAACTGAAACTTGCAAAAACTTTCCAATTGTTGACGAGATTGATTTTGATGATAATGACTTTGATGATAGTGAGGAAAAAATCCTCGAAGAAGAAGAAGAAGAAGAAGAAGAAGAAGAAGAAGAAATCACTAACTAAATTCTCAACATAAATAATTTTTAAAATTCCAAATTTAAAAAAATGTATGTATTCTTGTATAATGTTATTTTGTTTGTATTCGTTTTACCTTTTATTAAAAAGAGAGCTTTTCTTTGAAATATTTTATTTATTACTGGAGGATTTGCCCGGCTTTGCTTGGGAGAAAGTGGTGCCATATTCTTACTTGCTAGGAAATTCACTTTAATTTGATACCATTTATGCTGTTTTTTTCACATCCACCAAGCAGGGGGGGATATTTATAATAATCCAAATTAATATGCACGTCAAATTGTTACTTACATTGAAATTCCCTTTAATTTGATACCCCACGTGCGGTATTTTCATATTTTCCATTTTTGACATCACCCCTCCTCCAATTCCACCAATTTATTGAGCCCCGGAGACCAAAAATTTTAATAGTGCGTATATGCATGTCACATACGGTATTTCATATTTTCCATTTTTGACACCCCTCCATTACAACCCATTTATTGAGCCCCAGGGCCCAAACATATTCAATAGTACGTATATGCATGTAAAATTGTTACTTGCATTGAAATTCCCTTTAATTTGATACCCCACAGTATTTTCATATTTCATATTTTTCATTTTTGACATCCCTCCGGGCCCAAAACACCTATCTTATGTTGGTTCTCCCGTTGCGTAAAACATTTGTGCCCAGTTTCGTGGAAATCGGTCCAGTGGTTTTTCATATTTTCCATTTTTGACCTCCCCCAAAACCACCCATTTATTAAGCCCCAGGGCCCAAGAATTTTCAATAGTGCTTATATGCATGAAAAATTGTTACTAGCATTGAAATCCCCTTTAATTTGATACCCTATATGCGGTATTTTCATATTTTCCATTTTTGACATCCACCAGGGCCCAAAACCTGGATCTTATGTTGGTTCTCCCGTTGCATAAAATATTTGTGCTAAGTTTTGTTGAAATTGGTCCAGTGGTTTAGTAGGAGATGTGGGATATAAATACACACAATGACTTTTATGTATATTAAGATACACATATTTAATAATATTCAACAGAGGAAGATTTGTTAAAATCGACCATTCCGTCTATCGATTTAATACTCATAACGATGAAATAATAACAAAATTGTTATTTTGATTTTATTACTATTAAAATTGGAACTGTTTTAAACAAAAAGAATGAAGACTTTATCATGAGAAAATGGTTTATTTAGTAGTAAGGAAAGAAATTCACGGAATGTAAACGCTTTTATCGATTTTACCGCGCGCTGCCCTTAAATAAGGGATTTTTTAAAAAGCCTGACCTTATAAACATGCAAAGATGATTTTAAACCGATATTTAGACCTTTTTCAATAACTATACCAAATATCACTTTGCCTCAATTTTTTAAGAAATTTTACCGTTATTTTTACTCTGGCGACTGGACTACAGGGAGTCCTTGCCTTCTTAAAAGCCGTACGTATTCACAGACGCTGGACTCTACTGCTACAAAACGCCCAGCTTCAGGTCCCGCGAATGCTCGTCGCGCAGTATTTGCATTTGAAAGTCGTTCCTTCTGTTTTCTCCATCGTTGAATACAGGATTCATCAGTATCGAATTTCCTTGCGGCTTCGCGATTGCATGTTTTTCTACAAACCGCTGATACTGTAGGAGTTTTTCTTCGTAGTCACTCGGTAGTTTTAGCGCGAGTGATGTACGTCATTTAAGCACAAATCCATTTCGCCGCATCATTCGTCTTATACACCCGAAGCTGGCTTTGAAACCGGAGACTTTTAATTCTTCTGTGATTTCTAAAGCTTTTAATTTTAAAACATGTCTAGTGACAGGGAGTCCTTGCCTTCTTAAAAGCCATACGTATTCACAGACATTGGACTCTACTGCTACAAAACGCCCAACTTCAGGTCCCGCGAATGCTCGTCGCGCAGTATTTGCATTTGAAAGTCGTTCCTTCTGTTTTCTCCATCGTTGAATACAGGATTCATCAGTATCGAATTTCCTTGCGGCTTTGCGATTGCATGTTTTTCTACATTTTGTATCACAATTAATTTATAATTCGCATCGTACGGGTTACGTTTAATTTGATTTGACTGCGTGCCTTTAGTCTCCACAATATCACTCATACTGCAAACGCACTACAAAAACGCCGAATGAAAACAAAGTACAGATAAGCGATGTTGTCACTGTTACAATAGAACACCACACTGGCAGTTTACCCATTATTTAGAAACATGTTATTCACACCCCCTCTACTCATCCTTTGTCTTGCTGCCTACAGAAGGGTGCGAGCACGCGTGCGTGCACACGCACTTACACATTATCTTCCTATTCTTTCTTCAGTTTGCTGTTAAAACATTCTGTTGCAGTCATAAATCATAACGCCACAAATAACTACAGCCAGGCAAACTGCTGTTGCTTAGGCAGTAAACAACTCATAGATACCAAAAGCGTTTGTCCCGCCAGAAGTCGGGTATAACTTCGAATTCGTTAGCGCGCGAATACTAGCCGCAGGCCAAATTAGGGACCATGTTTTTAGGAGAAAAAGTGCGGCTTGTATTCGGAACAATACGGTATTTGCATGATATTAATAGTATTAAAATTTCAAGTGTTATAGTCCTATTTGATTTAAATATATCCTCAAAAAACAAAATTTGCGATTTAACGGACTTTCGATTTTACGGACACCCCTCAGCCCCAATTAGTCCGTTAAATCGAGGGTTTACTGTAGTATCATAGTCTATTGCTACAATACTGATTTTTTCATCTCCAGCACAAATTTGTGAGATGCTGTTTTTAAATGTTTGACACTTTCACCGATTATACTTGTAACTTTTATCTTTTTGGTAACTGTTATTTATTCAAATTAAAAACTCCCACTTACCTTTTATCTTTAATCTGGCCGGATCGCGTAGTGTGGACTAACCCATTTCGTTCGACGAACTCTGACAGTACACAAAACGAAATAAGGTCTTGAAAGAATTTAACTCTCAATTTTATGGAAGAGAAATTATATTTTTTATTAATCAGAAATATTGAATTTATAGAGCTTTGTTGTACATGTTGTGTAACTCTGGCATAATAGAACTTACGAACTATGTCTTACCTTAGGTACCATTTATAAAGCACAAACACAATTATCACACAAACAGCCCAGCATTGCTCACGCACACATACACGCAGAATTTATAATGCCCTTAACATTTTAACAATGATAAATTTCCTCCCCACGGCGGACATGCGGTCTTCGCGCACAGTCATCTTCTCGTGAAATTTCTTATTTTATATTGCCCGAAAGTTATAAATTACACTGTCTCTGTTAAAATCGACCGCGGTCACATAAATTCAAATGATTAATCCACTTTTTAACTGTTAAATGTAAGTTTTTGTAACAAGCCTACTTCGCTTGTTCCGGTGCCGGAGGGTTCAGTTAGTAGACTGGGGACGATAACGTAACAGGTACTGCTGAGATGATCTCATACTTTCTACGGAAAGCACTGCCTTGATCTTCGTCGCTGAAACTGCGTCCCATGCTCTACATGTAGTTTTTTGGAGCTAATACAGCATATGATCTCAGCTAGGCATTGGCTGACGCCATTAAAGTGGGCAGTCCTTAGCAGCACTTCCTGAGGATCTGTGAAGAGACGATGAATAATTTTGCACTCTAGCCATCTTGGTTTTTTAGTTGAGCGCGTCCCTTCGAGCGCCTGCTTGAGTAGTTGCGCTCGTGCGTCGACACACATGTACGGATTTCTGAGAAACTCGGGGAGGTGAGGATTCTTTAGCCGAATTACTCAACAGCAACTGCGTCTCGCTTTGTTACACCACTGTTTCTCAACACGTGTTCTGTTGTAATGAAATGAATATTTGTCATACTACCAAACATTCACAATAAATTTTATTAAATCCCGCACCAAAAGAAACAAATAAAAATGTAAATACCCCATACGGTAAAAAATAAAAACACCCACATTTTAATACGTTACAATACCACCTCGATGAGAATTCTGCTGTCTACAACAGAAGAAATCTCATCGATAAACCCCGCAGAGGACCGGTGAGGAACTGGTGCCAACAACCCCCTTGTTCTTAATCCGCATGGGTAGACGACCCCCCCGGCTCAGCGACTATGGACTCATCTGGACGAGATCACTGGACTTCTCCGTAAGAGATCCCAACACCGAGAAATCGAACAGCTAAGTACCACAGCACACCTCGCCTTTTAACATGCTACCCCCAAAAATCCTCAATCCCTGGCTTAAATTATGCCAGATCCTCCACCGATATGTTTCCCCTTTTATGCAAGCTGGGCTGCCTTTAGCAGATACTGGGCTCACACACACTCACATTACATATTACACCTTGACAAATTCTTTAAAATTTACAATAAATTAACAAAATTCAAAATACTATACTTGACAAAAAAATTCTCTTCCTTGTTTTTCTGTTTTATTAAAAATGACTTAATCAAAACATATCCTTACTCTAACAGGTGAGTACTTAAAGTCTAACAACACAATGCAATACTGTAACCTCTCCATGCCTTTTAGTATTTATCTTATTTCTTGTTAAATTTCTATCTCCTTGCTTGTTAGCTTTCAAAGAGAGGTTACAAGTTATTTAGAACTAGGCAGGAGCCTAGAGAAGCAAAATTATGCTGGGTCCAGTATGACGGGACTTGCAATGAACTCAGCCATAATATAACAATAACAGATTTATTATATCTCTGGAATTCATACATGTGTATCTATATAAAAACTACCAAAAGGTACATCATGGCAAGCATGTATAAATTAAGTGTACATCAGCATAAGTGTGCATAAGGGTGCACAAAGTAAATGTATATACAAATATATATAATATAAAAAAATTTAAATCACAACTAGCATATATAATTCCAGTTTACCTAAGAACAAGTGTATATAATTGGATAGAATTGCATCAGAACAAGTGTATATAATAGTATATAAGTTAAATGTACATACATAAATAAAATATAAAATGCAAAAACACATGTAAAATTCTACCCGTCGTGTGGCTAGCTAGACACATAACAACACACACACAGAACACAAGGTACACAACTCACAATCATTTACTTTCAACACGCATGCCCCTGTAACGCACCCACCCACCGGGTAAGGCAACTATCATCTTATGCGCCGGCAGTGATAAAATATACGCCAGTCGGCAACCCGTTCAGTAGGATAACATAAACTCCAAATCCCTTTAAAGACGAATAATTCATGACGCATAAATGAAACTGGACCACCCATTTGTCTAGCATTCCGTTTATTAATGACCCATGATGAGTGTGTGAACCTTTGTTCCGTTCACAGCACCAGGTAATGTTAACAAACTCCTCACCTGCTTCCAGGCAGTGTTTATAAAATTCTAGACAGTATTGACTTCACAAAATCCCAAAAAGGAATTAAATCCTTATGTACTTTAATAACAGAAATTAATTGATTGAGGCTTTACAATTTCAGAAGATTTTGACAATATGTATATCTATTTAGTTTACCCAAAAGAAAAGGATGAAAACCAGTTTTATATTCAAAATTAAACAGCAACTTCTCTACGTGTGAAGTCAACCCATATGTGTTTGCCAGTTAAGAAAACAATCAGCTTAGGGGAAAATCAGCTAAAATAATTCAATAACATTAGTAAATGGTTTCTATTAGCCTCAGATAACTGTAGAAAATAATTAGAAAAAGAATACAATAAGGTGGTTGTGCTCTGGCATCTGTGGGAGCGCGCCCACATGTAGTTGACAAAACTTGACAGGACATCAGCCTGTCTGAGAATGCCCCAGCGCGTGTCCAAGAAACTAAGTGCCCTTTTGTAAACCCTTAAAACGTCCCAAAAAAAAAAAACTTCAGGAAAGCCCCCAACCCTTAATTGTGAAACCACAGTCAATATAATTTTTTATACACCACTGTTCCAGCCGGAACAGGGCTACAGGGCCGTAACCTAAATTTGTGTAATGAGTAAAAGCGAAAAGAAATACAACTGTAAAATGGTACAAGAGTGAAATGGCTGGCGCGCTCCCGCAGTGCAGCACGCACTTACAGTCATAGCATTTAGTGTTATAGAAAAGGGTTATAAAAGTTCAGTAATTTTTTTTATAGAGAGTGTTCAGAGTCATGATCACAGTTCACTTCCCAAATAGACAGTCTGGACACGTGGTCCCCGGGCTTCTAAGTTATTCACATAAAACAGGCACACTGCCGGTTCGGCCCCCAAAAAGAAAAAGCATAAATGTCACCTCATAAGTGCTGGCGAGTGCAACATAGTGATTCCGTCTCCATCTCCCTCTTCGTAGGCGGTCTTGACATGGTTCACAGCTCGGGCAGATGTACAGCCCACCGCAGACCAGGAAACCGACTTAGTGCGAGAACCCTAAGAAATCAAGTAAATTAGAGAACGTCTATAAAAAGGGTACACCCGAGTGGAGGTAATTAACCTCTTAAAGGGCCGCCAGCTAACTCTCACCAAAGGCACAAAATTGATTAATTAAAGTTTTTACAACCTGCTTAAATAGTCTACATTCAGCCATGGAATAAGTAAATTTGCATCATGAACAGAACTTATTAAATTGTGGCATAATATAAAGTGAACTGTACTCAGTCAACATGCTTCGACAAAATTTTGCAGGTTAAACCGGCCACGTGCAGAGCAGTAATCATAATTTGGTCAAAAATTTTTAACAGCAAGTCACTCACAGCATTGAGAATGTTTTACCTTCAATTAAGTTTCATACACAGAAGCTCTCACACTTCATTCTCTATTTGTGAACATAATTAACAAAGACGGCGACAGTATACTACCTGCACCGACACAGATCACTACCTGACTGCACACCAAGTTTTTTTAGTGATTAATTTTTATGTAATGCACTTTTACTATGAGAATGACTCTTGAAACTTCTCGCATTATAACAGGAAATAATAAGGCATGGCTATGTAAAGTGTGTTACATACAACAGAAAAAAAAATGAGTTTCTCTTACATTACTTTGTCAGGTCGCACACACATGAATGCGTACTTCACACGATCACATATATCTTGTTATTAAATATGCAAACAACTAATGAAAATAATTAATTCTTACCGAGAGTCGTTTTATTCTCTACTCCATCCTATAGAGATATTCAACTGCGCAGAAACGAATCGAAGAGAGGAGATGGAGTACAATCTTTCTAGGAGAGGCAAGCGTTGACTGACACACAATACACAATCGTAACAGCCCAAGTAGAGCTGCGCGCGCAACGGCACACAATACCGCTCCCCTTCACACCGCCGGACAAAGGTCGCGAGCGCTTCACGTTATGTTACAATAAACTGACTTGTTCTAAAATATTTTGTAACGGCCGGCTCCGCGCCGGCACAATACAAATAAATCAATACAAATAAACATGGTTAATACACAAATAATAGAATAATCAACACTTAAAATATTCATTCGCTGGCAGGTGAAAAATCAAGATTTTTTTTTTCTTTTTCAAAATTAAAATTTCCAAAAATTCTAAAATTAAAAAAAAATTTAATTTTGTTTAAATGTTCCTTTTATATTTAGACATTTAAAATTTGGTTTAAATTGATTAAATAAACAAATTAAATTGCCTTCCTACTATACAAGCTTAGTATGTGTATGACCTCATCAGCTGATCGAAACTAGGTCAAGTCCAAGACCCTTGACCTACATATGTTATGTACGCTTTCTGAAAATACATACAACATCTGTAATAATCTAATGTGAAACACAAAACAACAAAATAAAACATTTAAAATAAACAAAATATTAATATAAATAATCATCAAATTGACATTTAAATTATTTAAAATAAACAATTCTTACTTGTACCTTATTTTCAAATTTTATCAAAAATTCTGTCACTGGTTGTAAATTAAAATTTTATATGTTCAACTATAGCTTTCTTCATTTTCCAATCTCATTCCCTATTACTGTGGGTGATTTAAACATTTATCTCATTTTATTTACTACTTGATGTGTATACACATATATAATCTTTACCCCTTTGACTCTAACTGCTAACAACTTCAACTACATGACACCCATCTCTATCAAAATCTCTACTAATCCCAAAACACTCTAACCCCAACTTATCATTGAACTCAAATCGCCACCTTCTCTCTACATATAACAAAAATACTCTCTAACCCTTTGTACATAGGATATGTGTTTCCCCCACCCAAAAACTCAATTCCCTTATTTGGCCCCTGGATTCTACCTAAGGCGGCCCCTCCTCACTAAATCGATTCTAATCCCGTCCCAACATATCATTGTGTTGCGAACTCCCACATTACACTATCCCCTACTACAAAATAGCCATCCCCAAAATCTCAATCTCATTACCTCACTACAACTACAACAAAATAACATCATTAATTATAAACAACAACATATCATTCAAAACTCTACAATTATTCTCCATAACTACTGTGTCAACATCAATACTTCACAAAACTACATTACTTCAAAACAATATTACATTATATCATCTCTACTATTTCAACTTCACTTGGAATTCAATTTTGCACAGATCTATATGTCCCACAAAATATTCATCACCCAAAAACTATATATATTTTTTTTTTTTGACTTGCATAAATTATTACTTCTCACTTTATTATATTTACCATTAATTTAAAACATCTGTAATACATTAAAACATTACACTGGACATTAATTACCTGGAACATTTATAACTAATATACCAGTGACATGTTATTGCTGATCAGCTGATATCCTAACATAATGAAAACACATCTCAAAATTGAACAGATTACATGGAATATATATTTATCAATACTTACTCCTACCCTCATTGTTTCCCCTCTCTCTGATTCTGATAATTCATTTTGACCGCCTGCCAGACGATTTACTTATTGGCTTATAAAAAAAAAATATACACACCTAATGAAAACACATATTTTTATCAACAACTATATCTAACTTACAACAATAAAATAATACACTTAAAATTATAGCATGAACAACTTGTATTGAAAATATGAGCATTTAGTTATTTGAACAGAGCGCAAGCATTTTTATTTGGTCAAACTTTGAATTGGAAAACAAAAATTTTTTATGTGGTAAAAGTTAAATTCGTGACTCACCTGAGCCACCTCCCAGCCACACACACTATTTCAAATTATGGAGGACTGTATCGTCCTTTCGCTTCGACAAAGACTGTATATTTTGGAGCAGATTTTACCTCTCCGGGTCTTTGCTTCCGCTATTACATTTTAAAAGTTATGAACATCAACATGTTCTGGTCTATAATTACATACCCTTAATGCGGGCAGAGTGGCAGCCGCTGTTTCGTAGTTCCGGGAGATTTCCCCTAATGTTCGCCCCCCATTGAATTTCTACTATATACCAATTTCAAGTCAGCTATGGTCAAGGGACTTGATATGAATAGCTGGCCGCTAGCCAAATCCATGATTAGTGCTGGTAAGGCAGTAATCGCCCGAAAAGTCGGGGAAATCTAACTTTCATTTCACTGCCTGTTATATTCATTATTACTATGTGCGACACGGTCGTTTAGCAGTGTGTAAATTTTAATTTACACGAAAAAAGGTGTGCCGCACATTTTCGCCATTTTGGCCTCCGATGGAGGTAACACTCCCTGTTACCCCCAACCCATTTTGCTATCTACGGGGGCACAGGCCACCCCCGCAATAGCAACTTACTAACTAACTAAGAAATTGAAAACTAAACTTTCTACAATTGCAGTTCCACGCTCCATTGTTCTATCACTTCATTGAGCACCAAACTACCCCCCAAAATTATCCCCACTTCTTGTATTGACAACAAGTTTTTATTTTGTTACACATCGTTTCAAAACGTTCCCATACGCACTGATACTAAAACTTGACAATTATTTTTGGTCACTTAATTCTAAAATTTATTTACATTTAAAATTATACACATTGTTTTAAATTATACACATTTGCAATTATATCCCAAATTGTTTTGGTATATAGATATATATATATATATATATATATATTTGTTTTCCGGCGATTATGGACGCACCTGAAACGGGGGTGTTTTGCGATGAAAGATACAGAAACTTCAACTCAGATCTACTTTGTGAAATTACTCCCCCCTTTACTTCCTACTTTTCTCTCTCCAACTCTCATTTCTCCAGACCCACCGTCTGAATTTTCACCAAATCTGCCTCCCAGCAAAACTCTTCATTTCGGGTTAAGCAATACTACTGTCCATGGCTCATTTTGAACTTTACCATTGACACTAAAAATATTTAAGTTTGTATGCACTGCCCTGTTATTTAGGTGTAGCCTCCTTTATATACAACACTCTAAGGCAGTGCAGGCACGTGACAGGTACATCAAAACGTTGCACCTAGAGTGTATAAAAAATTTTATTTCGTCATGTACCGTCAGATGTAAGCCGGCGCAATACAACCCCTTTTCAGTTATATTACATCCTGGTAATTCACGGCACCAATTGTAACTTTTATCTTTTTGGTAACTGTTATTTATTCAAATTAAAAACTCCCACTTACCTTTTATCTTTAATCTGGCCGGATCGCGTAGTGTGGACTAACCCATTTCGTTCGACGAACTCTGACAGTACACAAAACGAAATAAGGTCTTGAAAGAATTTAACTCTCAATTTTATGGAAGAGAAATTATATTTTTTATTAATCAGAAATATTGAATTTATAGAGCTTTGTTGTACATGTTGTGTAACTCTGGCATAATAGAACTTACGAACTATGTCTTACCTTAGGTACCATTTATAAAGCACAAACACAATTATCACACAAACAGCCCAGCATTGCTCACGCACACATACACGCAGAATTTATAATGCCCTTAACATTTTAACAATGATAAATTTCCTCCCCACGGCGGACACGCGGTCTTCGCGCACAGTCATCTTCTCGTGAAATTTCTTATTTTATATTGCCCGAAAGTTATAAATTACACTGTCTCTGTTAAAATCGACCGCGGTCACATAAATTCAAATGATTAATCCACTTTTTAACTGTTAAATGTAAGTTTTTGTAACAAGCCTACTTCGTTTGTTCCGGCGCCGGAGGGTTCAGTTAGTAGACTGGGGACGATAACGTAACAGGTACTGCTGAGATGATCTCATACTTTCTACGGAAAGCACTGCCTTGATCTTCGTCGCTGAAACTGCATCCCATGCTCTACATGTAGTTTTTTGGAGCTAATACAGCATATGATCTCAGCTAGGCATTGGCTGACGTCATTAAAGTGGGCAGTCCTTAGCAGCACTTCCTGAGGATCTGTGAAGAGACGATGAATAATTTTGCACTCTAGCCATCTTGGTTTTTTAGTTGAGCGCGTCCCTTCGAGCGCCTGCTTGAGTAGTTGCGCTCGTGCGTCGACACACATGTACGGATTTCTGAGAAACTCGGGGAGGTGAGGATTCTTTAGCCGAATTACTCAACAGCAACTGCGTCTCGCTTTGTTACACCACTGTTTCTCAACACGTGTTCTGTTGTAATGAAATGAATATTTGTCATACTACCAAACGTTCACAATAAATTTTATTAAATCCCGCACCAAAACGAAACAAATAAAAATGTAAATACCCCATACGGTAAAAAATAAAAACACCCACATTTTAATACGTTACATACTATGTTCCACTTTGTACACTGCACTTTTATGATTATTGTTTACAATGTTTATAGAGTTTTTAGAGTACAAAGGTTCTCATAGTTTGACACCTAATCCCCATTTCTGACTTTTAAAAATGGGTGATTACTGGTTTTTCTCTGGTGATTATGTTATTTTTGGGCAGGGGTTATGTAACGTTACAATGTAATACTTTTGCTTTGTGTTTCAGACGTCACTGTTAGAGAAAGGTCATCAAAATGTGAACTTAATCAACGTGCTCTGGGTACATCAGTTGGACACACATCCGAAAGGCCTGTTACCTAAACTGTTCCCTGAGTTGTACCACGCATTTTCATTCAAGAAATATCCGTTTCCATACATCTATGAGTCGGTAAGTAGACATCTAATGAAGTATTACCAAAGTGTTTAAGTTGTGTTTTTATAAGGGTAATTGTTTTAAATCATGACCAATGAAAATGTATTGTTGTTTTGAACATAAATTTTTATTTATTTACTAGCTGTACCCGGCCACGCGTTGCTGTGGCTCAGTCTGGTTAAATGGAAAAGAAAGAAAAGAGAAAGCACACCTTTCTAATATGTTTAATTTCACAATGCTTGTGGGTATACAATATTTTTTGTTGTTCCATTGTCTGTGCAGATATAGAGATTGTCTGGTTTGCCGACTCTAGAACACGCAACATATAATTGTCCATGTGAGAAGCAATCCGTGTCTAGATCTAAACCGCACAATTCTAAAGATTGGCCCTGAGCTTTGTTTATCGTGATTGCAAACACCAATCGAATTGGGAATTGAAATCTCTTAAATTGAAATGGCATATCCGTTGGAATCAGGAATGCGAGGAATGAGGACATCTTCACCTTTGAAAGGTCCTGTCAAGATTGTTGCTTCTACGACGTTGCTCATTAATTTTTTTACTGCAAGCCGCGTGCCGTTGCAAAGCTTTGGCTGGTTGATATTTCGCAACATGATAATTGGCACGCCGATTTTCAATTGCAGTAGGTGTGGTGGCATCCCTGGCAGATCGAGTGAATTCAAAAATTCTGTTGGATAATTAACCGCTTCATCTGCTTCCACAACAGTGTCGACGGACTTTTATGTGACTCCCTCGCTTTGAATGTTAGACTGAATAATATTGTTAAGTTCGTAGACGTCTTTGTTCTTGGCGGCAAGAATAGCTCGTTCACTCAGCCAATCGTGATTCTTATAATTGGTTTGAATATTGGGAAATACTTTTTCAACCAATTCTTCTTTTGACGTCACTAAATTGCAGAAGTTATGAGGCAATGAAATTCGTCCTGAGGTCAGATCAACCGGCACCTTTCCGTTCCCAATTTCCAACAATTGATGTGAGAATATCTCAGCTGATCGATC
Organism: Magicicada septendecula; assembly: GCA_034769895.1. Lineage (NCBI taxonomy): Eukaryota > Metazoa > Arthropoda > Insecta > Hemiptera > Cicadidae > Magicicada > Magicicada septendecula. Next base: position 295,093,477 of record CM068373.1, on the reverse strand, counting down.
GTTTTGCAGCTGGACACGCATATTTGTAGTTAATTTCAATATCTTTACGTGTCGCCACGAAGTAGAGTATTTCAGGCAAGCATTTATTTCGTCCGCTGGTGTCGATCGAGGAATTATAGGTAATGTTTGCCTGAAATCTCCTGCAAGCAATATTAATGTGTTCCCAAATGGTCTGATGTTTCCACTCAAATCTTGCAATGATCGATCAAGAGCCTCGAGCGATTTTTTGTGTGCCATTGTGCATTCATCCCAAACAATAAGTTTGCATTTCTGCAATACTTTTCCCATGCCGGATGCTTTGGAAATGTTGCACGTGGGAGTTTCAATGAATTGCATGTTCAGTGGCAATTTCAAAGCGGAATGAGCAGTTCTTCCACCTGGTAGCAATGTCGCAGCTATTCTGAACGACGCAAGAGCTAAGGCTATGTCATTTTGGGATCGAATTGCTGCCAGAATCTATCTAATTAGGAACGTTTTACCAGTTCCTCCTGGCGCATCTAAGAAGAAGATTTCTCCAACCCCGTTATTGACAGTTTGCATTATTTGATCGTAAATGCTTTTTGCTCAACCGTTAGCTTAGGAATATTTGATTGCACATACGACAAAAGATCACCCGTGTTGTAATTTTGTTCACGACGCAATTCTACATCGAACGAAGCAGCAGCAGATCGATTCGGTGATGGCATTCCCAATTGATTGAGAACTTCGTTCGCGATTTCTAAGCACAAATCTTCAATCATTATCAACGCTTCGTTGTAGATTTCTGCTGTGAAATTCATGTTCATATTTGAATTGTCCTCGCGTATTCGACGGAAAATATCTTCAGCCATGTGCGATTTATATTTCTCCCATAACTCTGTTGGAGATGAAGGAGAGCAGGCGGTCAATATGATTGCAAACAATGCACGAATTTGATTTGGATGTGATGTGTTGCACGCGTCATTAATGCATACATCCCAGTGTCGGTCGTTCTCCAATAAATTCAGAGCTTGACATGCACTGCGGAAAGTGGCATGTGTAACGCCGTTGACAATTCTCAATTGCTGGAAAGACGTTGGACCGGGCACATTTACCAACAGCATGCGAAGAAAGAAGCATTCATCTTGATTGGGATGCACGGTGTACAGTCTGCCTATCGTAGTTTCTTTGAATATGCCAGGTTGTCCGTCGACTCGCTCGCCTCGTTTGCGTCGTTCAAATGATTTTCTACTCGCATTCCATGTGTAATACATAGGCACTTCCGAATACAGCAGTGTTTTCGCAAACGCGTCATTTTGACATAATGTGAAGAAAGCAGTTAACGTTGTAGCCGGTGGATTCAGGGCTATTTGTTGCACATTTGCAGCTGTGAAATAAACACGTCCATTTTCTAGATGTACTGCTAAGTGAACAACAGCTGGACTTCGTTCATGTATGGGAAATGAAAGAATTCGCCATACAGCTTCATTGCTGCTTATGTATCTTCCAGCCTGATACTGTGCGATTTCATCGATATGTATGACCGCATTCCTATCACTTCTTTCTGGTTGCACGCCAAAAACTGCCATGTTGCTGCCTTTATTCACGTACTTACAAATGTATTTGACCGATTTAACGGAGTTACAGTATTCCACGTTTATGTGCGCTTTGTATGTTTTTGATAGCAAATGCGAATATGGAACAACCCACCGGTTGTCTACTTCGATGTCACCGTTTTGCATTTGTATGGTTGCTAATTTACCGCCATCTTCTTCTGTATAAAGGATATCCATCGTTTCCTGTAACTGTGTTGGATACTAATGCTCGAGGATATCGCTTAGAGCATTTTCCGTCTATCATGCATGGTGAATTTGGATTCAGTGTACCGCAAGGTCCATGTATCATATTTTTCGTCACAACTTCATGCAAATCCTTATCGACGTCGGCATCGGGTATTTCAGCGCATATTACATCGTCGATTTTGTTTGAAGTGATTTTGTTATAGAGCCAGATTAGTATATGTGCGTGTGGCAATCCTCTCTTTTGCCATTCCACTGAGTACATCCAGCAGCGCACAGACCCAAACACTTCATGTTTTACCATGAAATCCATCAGCGATTTCAGCTTCTGTCTGAAAACACGTGCTGTGATGTCATGCCTATCCACCGGCGATTGCCCAGGAAGTAAGAGCTGTTGTATATCGTCCCAAGCTGGATTGCATGTGAATGTAATGAATAGGTCTGGACGCCCGTAGTGACGAACATACGCAATTGCATCTTGAGCGTACTCATGCATATGACGTGGACTGCCTGTATATGAAGATGACAAAATCGTTAGTCTTCCAACGTTAGTTGTATTACCGTCATTTACAACTGCATCTCACAAATTAACGTATTCTTCAGAGCAAAGCTTGGTCTGATTCAAACGGATGAATATCAAACGTTCTGTTTCGATTGTTGCATACATATCTACGATGTATTGGTGAAACCTTTGACGGCATTTCAAAATGTGATTGTCTTCATTCTCTCGAATCATTAATCGGTATGAATAATAGTTCATTGCGCTGCATTTCTTATTTGTTTCTTCGCCACTGACTGGATCTTAACGTTGAAGTGATATCCATCGGCACCATCCCAAAAAATGATTGGATATTGCAGGGCATCGTAGCATCGATGAGTTTCTGCAACTTTTGTCAATTGATCGTTTCTCCGATGAAGAACAATATCTCTAGGTTGGAATTGATCTCCGACTATAACAATTGCCACTTCGTCTATAGTTGGAGCATTGAATCTTCGCACATGTTCTCCAGCAGGCGTTTTGTCAGCATGAATAACAATCTTGTGTGTATCAGATGGCGTCATGTCAATTGCTGTTTTGAACAAACGCACTAAATTGTTTTTTTCGTGAAGAAGCTCTTGCAGTTGGGAAACTGTGGACCTTTTTATGCCGGTAGAAATTCCGCAGCCTGCATTCAATTCATCATTACCATCACCGATGAAATACATTTGTAGGAATTTATGTTGACCATCTGGGAATGGAAGCAGGGAGCCGGCTTTATGATAAATTTGTCCTTTCACTTTGAAAGTTGGCATGAATCGAGCTGTTACGATTTCTGCGCCGAACGACGTCATTTGGAAGCATGAGTTGTATTTCCTGATGTTAGATAGGAAATGCTTTGATTCGGCGGTATATCCGGCAAGCAAAGTTTTTAATGGCTCTGGCGGTTCTCCAAGTTGAGGCATTTTAATTTTTCCGGCGGCGCAACACATTCCTTTCGTTTCTCCATTAAATTTCAGAACCTTGCAATGAGGACACACTTCAGTCATAGTGCCGATGAGAACATGCCGGCTCAAACTATAATCATCAGCTGGTTTGTACCGGAATGCAAGGTGATTGTAATCGCGTGATTGCTGAGCATGGAGTCGTGTTTGACCATGATCTGCTGTTTCTCGTTGACGTCTTTCAGCCACTCTCAGCCTGTCGCGTTCATTCTGTTGAGAACGAAGCAGATCTGAAGCTGCAGAACGCGATCGCCGTGCTCGCAACCGTGCATCCTCACGTTTGGCTGCACGTCGCTCTGCTGCTTCGTCAGCACGTATTTGAGCCATTCTTTCTCTGTTTCGCTCGTTTGCTGATGCCCGTTCTTCCTCAGTTTGATTTGCAATTACTCGTCGCACTGCTTCCGCTCCGCAAGTACGACGACCTAAGTTTGATCTTCTGCGAGGCATTATTTTGATGAACTAAAGCAGATCGATTGCACTGAAAAAGAAGAAAGAAAGTTATAACAAAAACATATAAAATTGCAAAACATTAAAAAAGAAAAAAACACGAACTAAAAAACAAAGAAAAAACAAAAAAAATACTAACAAAATATTTCAATTCAAACGCAGATCAATCGACACATCTCAATTCCAACGCAATGAGAAACGAAATATTTCAATCCACTCGAACAAATCACTCCGAAGAGGTCAATTTCACGATATAATTTGAATTCAAATGAAAATCAATCGACACAGCTCAATTCCACCGCCAATTGCAGTGAAAAATAAGAAAAATAGTTTAAAAAAACGAAATGAAAAACAATGAAAAAATAAAAAATAAACTATACTCACGAAATGAATGTTATGGTAAACGACACAGCTCAATTCCAACGCAATGTCACACGAAATAATTAAACGTGCTGTCAAGAAGCACGCTGTCCGGCATGCGCAATGTTTAGTATTGTGTGTGTTGCTGTTACGTCCAACAGATGGCGCTGTTTTTCAAAAAAAGCATGAGTATTGCATGTGTTGCTGTTACGTCCAACAGATGGCGCTCTTTTTCAAAAAAAGCATGTTTTTACCTGTCACAGGTGTGACATCTATATAATAGGTATATAAAAACGCGCGTATTCGAATGCAATGTTGTTTCAAAATTTCAAAGCAATCGGTGAAGAACTTTCAGAGATTTAAGAGTTTGAACAAACGAACATTTACATTTTTATTTATATAGATTTTTTAAGTAAATACTTTTTCCCTAGCTAGGTCTTCTTGCTAGTCGAGAATCCCTGGTCTATTCTGTGCTCAGTAAATGTAGTGACAGTAGATGAATCTGTTTTACACTTTTACTAATCATTGCTTCAGTCAAGTTTTCTTTTATGATTGGCTACATTATTTTTGAACACACACACACACACACACACACACACACACACACACACACACACACACACACACACACACACACACACACACACACACACACACACACACACACACACACACACACACACACACACACACACACACACACACACACACACACACCACTGGTTTGCATATAACTGTGGTGGGTCAGAATGAGATATGCAGAGAATTTAAATAAACCTATGAAAATAATACGCGAAAATCATGGAAGAGAAGAGAGGATCATCAAACTGAAAATTTCTTAATAAACAGCATCAACTCTTTTTTTGTTAGATTCATCACATCTTTGGGTGTTAGATTGGTATCTAGAGGACAGTCAGTTGGCTGATAAATTAATTTTGATAAAAGTTTAAATTGTATGCATCACTTTTAAAGGACATGGTGATTGTATGAAAATAAGGATTTTTTATTTGGTGTGCTGCCCTAAGGCAGGTCTTCAAATGGTAAAAGCTTTCCAAGCTGTCCTATCGCATGCCAGTCTTTTCGTTTCTTCGCAACACTCTCTGATTTTAATGCTATCTATTAACTTCACTCTTCTAAACCCTCTTCTTTTTTCTCCTTCTATGCAAGCAGTCTCTTCTTAAACAATGGCCTAGCCAATTCCTTTTTCCTATTTTCTATTTGAAGAGATAAAGATATATATAGAATATATATTTCTTCTTCTTCTTCTTCTTCTTCTTGATTCCTTCTTCTTTTCCATTAACTAATAGCATATAACATTATTGATAGGCATTATTTTAAAATCCTTTTGACTTTCCTTTTTGTGACATATTTCCCCCGTATCATTTCTTCTTATATAATCTTCAATTCCGAGAAATTCTAATTATTGTTGTATTAATTATCATCCTCCTTCAGCTTCACTGTAGTCCTTAAATTAATCGTTATTCTTCTTATTTGAGCACATTACCATCAATTGTTTTTATTCATTTATTCTTCTTTTTGTTCCCGTAAAAATATTACTTTTTCCTATTATTTCATTTTAAATCAATTCTTTATAACTATTATTTAATAATCTGTTCTTATTTTTTGTTAAATCAAATGGTTTCAAAATATCTTAAGTAACCTGTACTTACAGTTTTTTGAATTTTGGGGTTTTATTAATTCAATCCTTTTTCTCAATATTTCATTTAAAATTAGTTTAACCGTTTTCGGTATCACTCACAACACGGATTGATCCACTCTTATATTTTTCCCGTGGATTCTGATATACACTGTATATCACTTCAATATAGTTTATAATGTTTGGTGATATAATGTCATTTAGAGCTAGCTATAGTTTACCCATTTCTGACCTTTATGGTAGTATAATTAAGTTATCATTTTTTGGGACTGGGTTATGTAACGTTACACTGTATACAATACATGATTAACACACAAATCAAAAGGTATACAATACAACTAGTACAGTCAACCAAATGTGTATTTTAACACTGTATTATTAATCGTTGTATTGTGATTTGATCATCACTCTCTCTATCTTATTTTTCATTTTAAACTCCTCCACATCATTTTCTACTATCCCCCCTTATAGATTCTTAACCCCTGATACCCCGCGTTACAAAAGTGTCAGTGACCTCACGGACTTTCACCGGTTTTAGTATAACACAAACTCACTAAAACGAAGTTTCTCCCTTGCAGCATGTAACATTGCCACTAGCCATCCATCTCTCTATTGCCCCCCAGGCTGGACTGTAGCGCCCAGTTGCTTCCACAAGGACTGGAACGGCTAGGGTGTAAACATTATTTACCCCGTCCTTGCTTCGGCGTTACATTAAATTCGGATTTACTGGTCAATAGGATACCCCAGTAATCCTACTAAAATAACTATTCATACACCCTTAGGACGGTCTATCACCCCAATAGGTGGATAGCCGCTGTTCCATAGTTGATGTTTGATTTCCCTTGTTCACCCCCCAGTTAAGTTTCTAAGTTACGCCAATTTCAATGACAACAAACTATGGTCAGGGTACAATAAGCCTGCCCATAGCTTGTCGCCGCCAAAACCACGGTCAGGGTTTGGTGAAGCCGTGACCGCCCGAAAGTTGGGAAATCAATAGTTAAATAGATTTGTATACAAAACCAAAACCTTATTATACTATTTACTTAACACTTATAACACATACAAAGTGTCAACTATTACCGTACAGTTTTCTCCGTCACCTTTCAATTACTATGTTTTTTATATATTTTTATCCACAATAGTGGGTACAAATTAACCATTTGGTTGGTTCACCATTATTTTATTTTAATTACACAAGATATTCATCTATTAACATTCATATTTTAACAATTATAAGTACAAACTCTAAACAGGGTCACAACATTTTTTTTTTTTCATATACCTGAATGATACCAAACAATGCACTTATTACCTTAATTTCTACTCAAGCTTTTATTAGGGGTCCCCCTCCCCGTTCTCCTCACTTCACAATTTCTACTTCCACCAATTTGTTTGCAGAGGATGACCATCGTTGTCCCACCCCATTTCTGAGGTGAACTCCAACCATGGCCCGCCCCTACTAAGCCAAACTCCACGGTCAGGGTCGGTGATACCGTGACCACCCAAAAATGGGGGAGAGTCCCTTCTGAAACGTTTTTGTACATATACAAATACATTAGTTATACAGCTATTTCTACTTAGTCCAATAAATTTTTAAATTTGTCGCGTTGTGCGTACCCACTATTTCCCTCATTACCTGATTTTGTAACACATACGCGTTGTCCATCTTGATCTCTATTATTTCATACAGACCCTCATACAATAAAAAGAATTTCTTAATTTCTTTACCTTGTGCATTTGATAAACCATGTCTTCTTATCAATACTAGTTGACCTATTTCATACTTGGTCCATTTACCTTTCGCGTCGTGCCTCCGTTTTCTCCTCTCACCCTTCGTTAATAAATTTTCATTAGCTAATCTAAGCTTTACACACCTATCAATGGTAGTTCTTTCAGGTGGATAATCAAATAGTTGTTCTAAAATTCTCTGCGGGCATGTCCCCTTCACTAACTCATAAGGTGTGAACCCGGTATACTCATGGGTAGTATTGAACCCAGCATTCCCACTAATGAATTGGGGCCCATGATCCGAAAGTATTACTTTGGGTTTCCCTATTTGGGGCATGTACTCCCGCATTATTTTCTCACTCAAAACTTTACTTGTCACCCTCTTCACGCTATACAATTTTACAATTTTAGAAAAGGTATCCAATACTACAAAGACATCACTCCTCCCCTACCCTTAGGTAATGGACCATACAAATCAACCACAACTAAATCAAAAGGTCTTTCTACCTTGATAAATTTTAATTCTCCTTGCACCCGATAGTTGACTACTTTGGACTTCTGGCACAAATCAGACCCCCGGAGTAATTTTCTAACGCGCCTTTCCATATTTTTAAATATACATGACTCTTTCAATACGTTTACACATTTTTTCGCTCCAAAGTGCCCATATCTAAGGTGACAATCCCACACTATATTCTCTATTAGCCCTTCTGGAATAACTAACCTCCAATCATGCTCTTCCCCCTCTGCTTTCTTAAATAAACTCCCCTTATATATCTGAAAATATTTGCTATACCCGAAATTATCTAAGTTGGATTCTAAACTGGTTATTATTTTATTCAATTTGGCGTCAGACCGTTGCATATTTTTAATGTCTTTCAGTTCCTCCCTAAAAAGGTCTATCTTCCTGGCTGAGTCTAAAAATTTCTATTTCTTTTAAATCTCTCCCTGTTCTATTTCCCTCTATGTCTACCCATGATAGAGTGTCAGGTACCTTGTTCTCTACCCCCTTAATGTATTCCCATGAAAAGTTATATTCTTGTAAGGCTAACACCCACCTGGTTAGTCGACTGTGGGTCAATTTGCAAGAATTTAGAAAAGATAGTGCCTTGTGATCGGTCCTGATGATTGTAGAACTTCGTAGCAGATAGGTACGAAATTTTGTCACTGCGAAGACAATACTTAACAATTCTTTCTCCGTGGTGGTGTAATTCATTTCGACCGCTAGCAAGGTATGGCTGGTGAAAGCGATCATTAGGTGTTCCTTATCTGCATCCTCCTGATACAATTCCGCGCCCAAAGCGACATTGCTAGCATCCGTCTGCAAGTAAAATTTTTGATCAAAATTAGGGTGGTTCATCATGATCATGTCTACAAATTTGTCTTTTATCTCGTTAAATGCATCTCTTTCTGTTTCTCCCCATTTCCATTGTTTATTTTTCTGTAATACGGCACTCAATTTTGAGGTTATCTGTGCATAGTTTTTCTGAAACATTCGATAAAAATTGCATAAACCTAAAAAACTTTGTAACTGTTGTAAGGGTACATATCTTCAACATACATGTATGAAGCAACATGATAAGAATAAAATACTAAATGATTAACACTATGAATAAAAAGGGATGAGTCAGAGATAAAGGAATGGGTAATTAACATAATTATGTGATCAAACAAATAAAGGTAATAATAAAAGTAACCTCTGATAAGAGAAATGTAGCAAGCAACGAAACAAAACTTGAAAAAACGATAGTACAATGCGATTTAACCATAATAACCCAATAGATGGCAAGTGAGAAGGTAGAACCAGCCCCAATACAAGTGATAGGAGATATAAAAACAAATAAAATAAGCGAGAAGGTAGAACCAGCCCCAATACAAGTGATAGGAGATATAAAAACAAATAAAATAAGTGAGAAGGTAGAACCAGCCCCAATACAAGTGATAGGAGATATAAAAACAAATAAAATAAGGGAGTAGGTAGAACAAGCCCCGACCCCAGTGATAGGACATATAAATGAAAGAAAGTGAGAAGAAATGAAAAGACACAAACGAATAATATAGAACAGAAAAGGAGAAATGTTACACTCAAATAAAGCAATGAAAAAAGAAACCAATAAATAATGAATGTAAAAGAATAATTATTAGTATCAACTAATTAATCAATGTAAATGATAAGTATTAAAACCCAATAAAATAATGACAAACTAAAAGTACACTAACCAAATAAATAGAGAGTAAATATTATAAATCACTCTATAATGATATGAACTTGTTAACAGTATAACTAACCATTGTAAAGTGAGAGATAGTTAGATAGTGAACATGAGTAAGTGAGAACAAGAATGTAAATTTAGGGAATACCCACTAGTAACACTTAAATAATATAAAAAGTGCAAAGTGTAAGTGTAAACAGCACAAAATAAATAGAAACCCTATTGATAGGGATAGACGCCCAAAAAAACCAGTGATAAACACTAAAGGTTAATGGTGAGCAGTGTTAGTAAATAAGGATATTGTTATTATTAGGATTAAGATTAATTGTAGATGAGGAATACAAGGATATTCAGGGAAAAAATCCCAGGAAGAGTTAAAATGTTAGTGTTACCATGGTTAGCTAGTAAAGATTAGGATAGAAAAATATGGTAAAGAATGGAAATGCAAAAACAATAAATATCCTATGTTCTAAGGGATAGTTAATTAACTAAAGTAAATAACGTGATGATGTTTATCACCAAAAAATAAATAAGAAGTAACAAATTGTAAACAAGAGTAGCATAATAACTGTTAAAGAATTGTTTGATTAAGTTTATGAATAGTAATATGGCTGAAAGAGTTATACAGACCATAAGCCTAAATGTTATGTTATATTTCATAGAGAATAGTAAATAATAAACCAATTATAAACCATGGCAATATAGATAAGAAAATAGATAAATTCATGCAAACATAATAATACTAGAAAAGCAGTTAGAAAATAATAGACAAACCATAATATGGAAACTAATGAAAACAGACAATTATTATAAAACAGACCCAAAACAATTCAACAAATAAACAAATCATTTGTAACACCAAAACAAAACATGTATAAGGGTAAAATAATATGTAATTTGTATAAAATGAGAAAATATAGCCTATTACTACCTAGGCCTATGAAATGCCTAACTGTAAGAAACCAATAACAACAAATTGTAAGAAATTAACTATGATATTAGCAAATCCAAGGCAAGTAACTAGTCAATGATAATTAGTGAATCATTTTAAGAGATACGTGTTAAATTAAGGACATAAAATAAGAAAGAAATGTAATTAAATAATATCAACATAACTGTCAAAACATAATACATAAGCAAACCCAGCTTTGTGGGATGTCAAAATGATCTTTGAAAGAAAATATGAACAGTTGTGATAATATCTCATACTTAAATAAGAAGACCGAAGAATAATAGCAATCAGAAGATATTTAATCATTTTGAATAAAAATTCAAATATTCTAACAATGGGCTTAAGTCATGAATAGCTGATCAGAATCAATCAGTTACCATGACAACTGAACGTTATTTATGAATATTCCGTTAGAAACTGTTAATTCCAAAGTGACGCTCAAGAGGAATAGACGCCAAGCGGTAAATGGCCCAATTTTTAATTTAAAACAACCAAAAGTAACCAAATTTATTAAAATGACGAACCAAACTACCTGATGAGGAACTAATACATTCAACCTAGGCAACAGACCAGATTAATTAATTCCAAATTAATTAAATTCGATCAACTAATACGAAAAAGATGCAAGGCGTGATTGAATCCCAAGATGATTGAAGATTGAAGACCAAACGATGACCCAACTAATTCAACTGAATGACACTACACCTTAAGTCAACTGATTGATAAGTATTGCTGAATTACCCGAATTCAAATTAAAAATTCTCTTTAATTTTTCTCGCTACACTTTAAACTCTCACTATAAACTGATGATCTTATTTCTTTCAAAGATTAATTGAAAAAACAAAACACTAAACTTATGTGAACAAGAAAAATAACCTGTACAAAAATTATGAACTTTTGAAACACACTTTATAACACTTCAAGAACAAATTGTAATTACTCCTTATAATATATAAGTACCAGTAATGTAAGGTAGTGTACTTTATTGTAATCATAACTGATCCTTTTTTTCGTAAACTAAAAGAATCCAGATTTATTGAACGAAAAATTGTGAAAAAAAAAAACATTTCTGTAGACGCCATGTCTGACTAACTAAAATCGTTCAAAATCGATTTCGCCAAGCCTTGAGAATAATTGTCTCACTGTCGGAACAAATTTGTTTAATAACAAAATATAATTATTGTATAATACTAAATAATTATTAATCACAATTTAATAAACCAGTACAGAGTCGTAACCACTGTTCTTTATTCTATAGGAAATTGTGTTATATGATTTGTGTATACTAGGGACGAGCGACAGTGGTGGTAAACGCTAGGCATCGGAAACTCTGCGAACTACATAATCAATTCGCACGCGGCGGGAATAATTGAATTCACCATACCGTCATAGCTGCAAACGCTCAATCGTCCTATTTTCTATTTTAATTGTTTTCAGTTAAAACAATTTGGCGCCACCCGGGAAATACAACACTTATAGAAGAACAGGTAAGGATTCCACTCGAGTGTACTGGAAATTCGAAGGATCACTGCGGACATCGTCAGCATGAACATAAGTAACGACCACACGTGTGAGGCGAACACACGATATACAGATTTTACAAAGACGACAGAGTCTTATCGTTACAAAGTGGCGCACCAACTAGTGAGGCTAGATTTACAAGAAGAATAATATCTAGCGGCGGTTACTAAAAAAGGAGAACAAGATGCATAAGACGGCATCATCACTGAGATGGACGAAGGAGGCCGAAAAGGAAGTTAGAGTGGAAGAGAAGGAGTCAACATCGGTTGAGGATGTAGAACCAGTAGTAAGAGAGGAAACTAGAGGAGAACCAAATTGGCAAAAATAATGGAAGTAATGGCCGAACAAAGTAGACAAAATAATGAAAGTTTGTTAAAACAAATGAACGAAAAATTCGACAGAAATGATGAGAGTCTGAAACAAATTAAGGACGATAGTAAACAAATGTTCGACAGAAACAAGGAGAGTCTGAAACAAATTAAGGACGATAATAAACAAATGAACGAAAAATTGAACAAGAACAGGGAAGAAATCAATAAAAATATAGCATCACTAAAAGGAGATAACCAAAAAATAAGCCAGCAAATAGCCGAAAATAGTAAGAAAATGGACAAAAACATGGAAAACTTAAAAGAAGAATTGAAACAGAACAACCAGAAAAACCTGGAGGAGTTGAAAGAAGAATTGAGCAAAACTATCGAAAATAATAACGAACAGATAAATAAGAAGATTGAGGAGGAGATGACGGGGATCTGACAAGAGATTTCCGAAATAAACGGAAAATGGGAAAACACGAGTCAGGAATTACAACAAACGAAGGAAGACTTCGGCAACCGAATGACTAACCTTGAAGAAGACAGTTAGATTCGAATGGAGTCCATACGAACCGCAACTGAAGAAAACATAACCCAGGTGCGGACAGACTTCGGAAAGAGATGTCGGGAGATCGACACCGCCGTAAGCGAAGTTCGCGGACAAGGTCAACACAATCAGGATAAAATTGAAGAGATCCAGAAACGGGAAATCACCAAAATCAGAGAGGAGTTGGAAATTATTAATAGCAGACCACCCATGATATCGCAATTCCAACACATGGACAACCGGGAGGTCATCAATTTTAAACAGTACAAGCAGAACCCGATGGAATTCCTTGAGAGAGTTGATGAACAGCTGGCAAAGACTTGGGAAAATTGATGGACCATCATCCGAGGATACTTGGACGAATACTTCCGGGATATAAATGACAACTGGTGGACGGCAATGAGACACGACCTTACGAGTTACGAGGAATTCAAAGATGTATTTAAGGGAAAATACTGGTCGGAGGCAACCCAGAACATCGTCCAAGATAACATATGTTTCGGCAGGTATGACGGCAGCAGAGGGACGACTTTCACCGCCTATTTTTTGGGGAAGGTCTGTCTAGCGAGGAACCTGGAGCCAAAAATTCCTGAAGAGAGCTTGGTAACAAAACTTGCCTTTCATTATGAAGAAGGTGTCTCCAGAGCGCGACTAGGCAGTCAGATCAAGACAGTACAATCGATGGCAGCCCTGTTAGAAGATTATGAAAGGGAGCGATACTATCGCAGAAGTCGACAATGGGGCGACAGGGGGTGACAACAAAAACTTCCAGAACGGTAACCACTTCAATAACTACAATTACCGCTCAAACTATAGCAACCGTAATAACAATAACAACCACACCAATGAGTCGTATAATAGACAAAATAGTAGCCATCCGGCCAATCAACCAAACAATGGTTATAATAGTAACAATCGGCCAAACAACCAAAATAATCAATACAACCAGCCAAATAATCCACAGCATCAACCCTATAGGCCGGATAACCCATACTACAACCGGCCAAATATCAATAATAATAATAACGACAATAGAAATCGAAATAACCAGGATCGTAACTATCGCCAAGTACACTATGTGAGGGCCGAAGATGACGGGAGAGGCAGGTCGTATTATCAAGGACGACGAAGTACCGACTGAAACGCATACGGACACCGGTACAGTAACAGCAACTACGGACGGGATACCAGAACCAATGTAGGCAGAAGTCGTAGTCAAGAAGTATACCGACGTGACCACTATGAAGAAGATCGTAACCAGCCTGAACCCCGACCGTCAACAAGGGGAAGTCAGCTGACGAGTCAACAAGACAGGTGTGACGAACAGCCCGAGCCGGCTTTAAACTAAGAGCGGCAGTGAAAAATCTACTTGTACCCTCACTGAACCAATCTATTGGGTTAAATTGTAACGTTGCTCAAGCAAACAATGAACTAATAATTACAATCGTACGGAATAATTACTTAAAGAATATAAGGGAAGAATTGCTCGAAGAAAAAGACAACCAATCTGATAACAACCACAACAGTGAAATTGCTTATATCTCGACTAAAGTTAATGGAGTGCCAACGCGAGTAATGATAGACATGGGATCCAACATTTCATTAATCGACACTATCGAACTGCATAGAATACGGGAGGGAATAAGATGACTATACTCACGCTACCCATCAGCAACATTGTCCTTGTAGGAGCGAGCGGACGACAGAATAGAACCGTCCGAAAACAGGTACAACTAGAACTGACGAGCGACGGACAAACCATAACAATGACATTCCTAGTAGCCAGTGGATTACCATTCCAGATGCTAATTGGTTGTGATATGCTGCGCCAGTACTCAGCTATAATCGACCTAAGTAAATCCAAACTATTCTTGAAGAAGGGTGACTTGCAATGGGCCACAGATTTAATCGGTAGTGACGAAAAACCATCGAACAAAACCACGTATCATACCCAGAAATACCGAAATACTGGAGAACAAACACCGAACAATGGAATTTGCGACGAGACCGACAATGAACAACTATGGCACGAAAAAATCAAAGAGATCCGAACTTTCCACAGAGAGAAGACGAACGCACAATTAACCGTTCAACAAGTGGAACAACTTATAGACGTGTATAAGAGATACCGACTGTACTATAATTTATTATATAACGTCACTTTATTATTGAATTATTATTTCACTTGTTTACGTCTATTTATTCAGACACCATCTTTGAAGTTTACCAACTATATATGAAAAAATTGTTACTTACCAGTCGGTCAGGTTCTTTTGGCGAACAGGAGAACAGATTATGGTTATTCGAAATAAACAAAACTTTACTTGTTTCCCATGATTTAAGTTTTATTGGTTACTAAAGTATTTCAATTTTTTCATAAACAAATTATTCATTTCTCTCCCTTACCCCAGTTAACACATTCAAAAGACAATCATGTTAGTGACAAAACTTGTTAATGAACAATAATTATTTCTACCTTTAATCTTCTTATATACGAGTTTACCTACTCTCACAATAAAATAATAAGCTCTTAAAATAAATTTACTATTTGAACACAACCCAGCGCTTCACTCACACATATATACTCTTTTATAACTTATAAAATTTTAAAACCCCTTTAGTGAGCTCACTATTATTTAAATTGAACATATATTTTAGGGTGCCATTTTCTTTTTCTTTAATTTTGAATGGGTGTAAATTTTAACTTTCTTTTATTTTCTTTCAAGCTTTTACTTATCTGTCATTGTGTCACAAAAATCAGTCCAGTCTCCGTAGGTGTTTTGTTTCCTCACTCCGCACATTTTTGTAATTTTTACCATAATACTCGCCAGATATATCGCAAACTGTTAATTGAAACACAACTGTTATTTACTTTTACTCATTTAACGTTCATTTTGTGGATCCACGTAAATTTTACATTTTTTAATATTACGGGCGCCCGTATATTTGTTTCAAAACTTTGTTTGCGACTGGCCGGTACAATGAGCAGACTTAAACTGGGGCGAGACGGACTGGACTATTTTCTGAAGTGGTCGTGGGTTACGTGACCAAATCTTATTGTTCTTGTTTATATCACTATGCCAATATGTGAGTTCGGCTGACACACCTCGTGTACCAGCGTGACGTATGAACTGACGTAATATCGTACGATCCTTTAAGTTACATAATATGTTTGTCACTCATCTAACAATAGCTGTTTTGCTTGTCACTGGAGTTGACCTTGGCACAATTTCGCTCACTACTTGTTTCGTTGTATAATTTATGAAATAAAGTTTGTTTACTTTTCCCCAAATTATTATTTTATATTACTTTTTATGTTTCCCCAAAATTATTATTACATCACAAAATATTATTTTTATCAAAATACAATGTTTTTATATTATCCCAGGTAGGCCTAAATGTCCCGTTACAATACCCCCTCAATGAGAGGTTTTATGCCGAAGCATAAAAACTCTCATTGACACATTCATATTGCCTAAAGGGATCAGTCAGGATATGTCGCCACAACCCCCCTTAACGGTTTACATAAAAAAAATTTCGTGGTTCACTTACCCCTTGGTCCAGTGACTGTGACAGCACCTGAATGACCTTACTGGACTTCTCTTTCGAGATCCCAACACCGCAAGGCCAGTCAGGCACTTGACGCTCCTGCTCTGGCATGCTGGCCAGCTCAGGACCGCCGCCACAGCATCACCAAACACTGAAACAACAAATCAAAAATATCAAATAGTGGCCTTGTATAACACCATATCCCTAACTGATCTGTCTCCCCTTAGCTGTGCTGGTTTGCATTAAGAAGCACTGGTTTTTCTTAATTCTTAACACACATGTATATATGAACACTTAAAATAACATGATACCTTTGTAAACTTCCTTAACATCATTCTGTATACTCTTCTCTCGTTTACGCTTATCCCAAAATACAAAATCATTGCCCTGATTCCCATCAGAATTTAAATAAACATTTCCCATTGCAATATTACAAATACCTTCCACTATATAATTTACATTTCAAAATACTTATATTCATTAGTAAAATTCTTACATCGAGTAAATCATATTAAATCAACTACATAATAACAACTTATTTACTTATATCTTTCTCAACTTTTGTTAAACATCTCCATCAAAACATCTGAAATCAACACAAAATCATTTAAGTACATTATAAAATCAACTACATATTCTACATCATTTACATCATTCAATCTAATATTCAATAACTCATTACTAACATTTTAGTAACATCCTTCTACATCAAAATCTAATATCCCCCCTTTACCCAGTTACAATTAGGTAAATCACCTCATGGGTAAACCGTGCAAGGCATTCACCTGGTTGCATAAACACTCTATTGTTTATGCCCCTGGCTTGTAACAGCCAGCTCCCTTTCCACACACTATTGTTTACTGATGGTGGACTGTAGCGCCCATTTGCATCCACAAGAACTGCACTGTAATTAGGGTGTAGACGCTGCCTACCCCGTTCTTGCTTCAGGGTTATATAAAAATTCGGCATTACTGATGTCCAAGGACACCAGTAATCCTACTATAATGATTCACACACCCTTAATACGGCACTATCACCACCTTCGATGATAGCCGCTGTTCCATAGTGATGTAGATTCCCCTGAGTTACCCCCCGGGTAATTTCTAAGTTCACCAATTTAGAATATATTTACATTATAAATCCACGGTCAGGGTTCGGTGAAGCCGTGACCGCCCGAAATGTAGGGGAAACTACTAAAAGACATACAAGGTTTACACTAACACTGCTACTTCAGTTCACAGATGGTAAACCATTATATGTTACATCCAATTTTACAAACATTATCATTTAATTTTCACTGTCCATTAAGCAGTCTTAAGGCATCACCATAGTTTCACTATGTTCTTCTTCAATTTACAACCACTGAAGGTTGTCACTTTAATACAATTTTTCAAAATTTTTTAAATTTTCTCCATGAAACAGTTAATTTTTTATGAATTCCACATAATAAAATTTTAATATAGACATTTTTGCAAGTTCCAGCTTTCACTTTTCAACAATACCTTCTCACTACAAGATAATAAGTACATCAATGGATCATCTCACATTTCTAAATTACATAAATTACATTTATGTTTTCTGATGGAAAACAACTCCTTGAAAAGTTAATTATTTAAGTTACAAATTTTGGTTGTTTTATTTTACCATTTATAGAACAAAACTATTGTAGTTCGTGGAAAAATACTACCACCACTTAATCTCTTTTTTTTTATGTATATGCTTCTACCTTACCTTTCCACGAAACTAGGGGTCCCCCTCCCCGTTCTTGTAAGCGAAGAATTTCTACTAACACCTTTTTGTGGAGTAAGACCATCATTGCTTTCACCCCGTTGCTGAGGCTGCCGCCAACCATGGTCCGCCCCCAAATTGCCAAAATCCACGATCAGAGGTGGTGCGTCTGTGATCGCCCGAAAATAGGGGAAGAGTCCCTTCTGGAAACATATAACATCAAATTAAATTCCATACATACATTAATATAAAAACAAACATAAAACTCTTATGATGACCAATACAACTTCAAATTTGTAGCATTGTGTGTCCCTACTATCTCCCTTGTCTCCCTGTTCTGCAGTACATATGAATTCTTCATCTTAACTTCTATTACCTCATAAGGTCCTTCATAGAGTAAGAAAAACTTCTTGACCTCCTTGTCCTGAGCACTCGACAAGTCGTGTCTCCTTACCAATACCAACTGTCCTATTTCATACTTCATCCACTTACCTTTTGCGTCGTGTCTACGTTTTCGTCGTTCACCTTTGCTTAACAAATTTTCATTAGCCAACCTGATTTTAATACTCACATCCGTTTTCTCGCTCTCAGGTGGGTAGTCAAATAACTGTTCTAAAATCCTCATGGGGCGCGTTCCCTTAATTAATTCATGAGGTGTACATCCTGTCGACTCGTGGGTGGTACTGTTCAGCCAATTTTCTACCCTTCTTACGTATAACGGCCACTCGCTGTGTTTGGCGTGACAATAGGCTCTAAAAATCCTGCCTATCTCTCTCATGACGCGCTCCACCTGTTTGGACTGAGGATGGTAGACAGCCGTGTGCTTCGGGATGATTCCTTCCCATCCTAAGGTCTGGCGCCATTTCCCACTGATGAACTGTGGCCCATGGTCCGATAAAATTACCTTTGGCTTACCCACATGGATCATATAGTCCTTTGTCACCTTCTCACTCAGCACATGACTGGTAGCTCTCTTCACACTATATAATTTCACATACTTAGAAAAAGTGTCTAATCTAACATTACAAAAATATACATAACTCCGCCTCTACCCTTCGGCAATGGTCCATACAAATCTACCGCAACTAAATCAAATGGCCTTTCCACTTTTATAAAATTCATCTCCCCTTCAACCCTATAGTTCACTACTTTAGACTTCTGACACAAATCACAACCCCTTAACAACTTGTTAACTCGTCTTTCCATATTCTTAAAAACGCAAGACTCTTTCAAAACATTAACACACTTTTTCGCCCCAAAATGACCATATCTCAAATGACAATCCCAAATGATCTTATCAGCTAACCCATCTGGCACAACTAACCTCCAATCACGCTCACCCCCTTCTACTTTCTTAAACAGCAACCCTTTATAAATTTGAAAATGTTGATTATACACTGACCCAGTTAATTCAGTTTCTAAACTATCTATGACCTTACTTGACTTACCATCTGCTCTTTGCATGGTTCTAATGTCTTTTAGCTCTTCCCCAAAAATTCTATCCTCCCGGCTAATCTGAAAAATCTCAATCTCTTTCAAATCCCTACCAGTTTTATTGTTTAACATGTCTACCCTGGAAAGAGTGTCAGGTATTTTATTCTCTGTTCCCTTGATATACTCCCAAGCAAAATTATATTCTTGCAAAACAAGTACCCACCTGGTTAGGCAGCTGTGAGCAAGCTTACATGTGTTCAAGAATGATAACGCCTTGTGGTCCGTTCTGATTACCGTTTTGTTTCCCAGGATGTATGTCCTGAACTTCCCCACGGTGAACACAATGCTTAGAAGTTCTTTCTCAGTTGTTGTATAATTTTTCTCAGCAGACAGCAACGACCTACTGGCGAAGGCGATCGTCAGATGTTCCTTCTCGCAGTCCTCCTGGTAGAGCTCCGCCCCTAACGCTATGTTGCTCACATCCGTCTATAAATAAAATGTTTTATTAAAATCAGGGTGGTTCATCATTATCATGTGGCTAAATTTCCTCTTAATTTCATTAAAAGCTTCACGTTCCACTTCTCCCCATCTCCACTGTTTATTCTTCTGGAGTACTGCACTTAGTTTCGCTGTTGTGTGTGCGTAATTCTTCTGGAACTTATGATAGAAATTACAAAGTCCTAGAAAGCTCTGTAGTTGCTTGATATTCTTCGGCTCAGGGAAGCGCATAATGGAGTCAACCTTGTCTGGATTTGCGGAGATTCCCTCTTGTGTAATAATAAACTACAAGAAATTGATTTTAGTTTGTAAAAATTTTGATTTCTCCCAATTTACGGTGAGTCCTCCTTCTTCTAATTTGGTTAAAACATATTCCAAATGTTCCAAGTGTTCCTGATAAGTTCTAGAAGCAATTAAAATATCATCCACATATACTGTTAAAAAGTCTAAGTCCTTTGGTTCAAAATCTGGTCTAAACATTTTATAAAGCTAGCTACGCTAGTATTCAACCCAAATGGTAACCGTCGAAACTGGTAATTCTTACCGTTAAACAAGAACGCTGTACATTTTCTACTTACTTCTGCCAATGGTACCTGCCAATACCCTGCTGTTAAATCGAGCGACGTCATGTATCGCACCCCACTAAACTTCTGAAATATCTCATTTATAGATTCTGGTGATTCACGGTCTGGTATTATTATCTGGTTGATCCTCCTCGCATCTAAACATAACCTAACCCTACCATCCTTCTTTATGACAACTACTAATGGATTTGAGTAATGTGACACTGACCTTTCTATTATGCCTCCCTCCATCGTTCTGTCCAACTCCTCTTGCACCGCTTGTCTTTTGGAATAAGGCACTGGATAACTTCGCTGCATGAAAGGTGTGTGTTCCTGTACCTGCAATACACATTCATAACCCTTTGCCCTTCCCGGAATATCGGCAAACACTCCTCTAAACTGCTCAATCACCTACCACAACGACGCACGTTGATCACTCCTTACCACCTCACCTCCACTACAAAATTCATCCGCCCTTATCTCCCACACTTCTTCATTACTATCCCCTATTTCTCTTTCAAAACTCTCAATATACTCTCCCTCTCTACATGAATTTACTCTAGCTTCTGTGTCACTCTCGCCTACCCGTTTTTGTAATATTTTCACCTCTGTTACTCTAATCTTATTTAACACCTGTTCAAAATTAGCCCTGATCGACCGATCACCCCTATCTAACTCTACTACTTTTTCTTTAAAATTTATGACAGCTTTGTTTCTCTGTAGAAAATGATTACCTAAAATTATATCTAGACTTAGCTCTTTAACCACTAAAAATGTGTTTTCAAACTCTGCATTATTTATCAGGAAATTTAAATGTATTTGTTTGGTTACTCCCTTACTACGTACTCCTGTAACTCCCACTACAGTAACCCCTGCTACTGGTAAAATCGGAATATCTTTATTAGTCTCTCTTAATTCTCCCAAAATGTTCTCAGCAATTACCGAAATCTCACTCCCTGTATCTATAAGTGTTCTGTAGCTCTTACCTGCTATGGTTACCTGTACTTTGGTTAATCCAATTCTCATCTCGATTGTGGTCTGGTTCTCCTCCTCCAATAAATCTGTCACGATGTCCATTTTAATTACGTTACTTTGGAAATCCTCCTTTGGTTGGACCTCATTTGCTTCCCTGGACAGTGGTCTGGTCCGTGCTACCACTGTCTTCTCTAGTTTTCCGTCTGGTTCCTATTATTGCTGGTGGTTGGTCCCTGGTGACCCCTTGGTGGTCCATAGTTATTACCGGCTGTTCCCCTGGTGCTTGGCATCGCTCTCTGCTGCTGGACGCGCTGTGTTGGTCCTTCTCTCCTCTTTTGATCGTCTCTCGCCGGGCTGCATTTGAAACATTTCTGCCGGCTGGCATAATTTTCATATCTACACCTGGAACATCTCCAATCCCCTGAGTTATTGAAATTATTTGTATGTGTATTTCCATGCCCGTTATGATTACTTCTATGGTTACTATATTCATAATAATAATTATTATTATTCTGTTGTTGGGGTCGCCTACCCACTTCTCGGTCTCGAATACTTTGCAATATGTCTAAAATTCTCTCCAACTCATTCATATTATTTATTTCCTTGGTCATTAAAGTTATCTGAATTTCCCTCGGCAGATGTTTACTTACGTGTCTTATAAAAGATTTAAAAGGTATTGGTGGCTCTAAATACTTGGCCTCATTGTATAATTTAGTGACATAGATCGTGATATTATTGTTTTGTTGTCCTATAAAATTACCCGTTCCCATTATGCGGCTCCGTATCTCTTGGTCATCTTCCGTCCAATATTTCCCCTTAAATGCTTTCTCAATTTCCTCATAACAATCCCATTCTAAACGGTGTGCTTCCGCCCATATAATGGAACTACCCTTAAAACATTAACTATTTTCATTAACTGTACTTCCCAACTGCTATTGCTAAAGCGGTGATATTCCCTGGTTTGGTTAATAAATCTCGTCGGGTGTATCGCCCTGTTCTCGTAATTAAATGTCTCTAATTCGATCTCATTGTGTAAGTCTCGGGTGATTATTACTCTTTCGGTTACCCCTGTCAGTTTTTTATCAATCTCCCCCTATAATTCATCTTTCACACATCTTAAACTACCTTCAATTGAAATACACTTATCATATATATCGTTATTAGTTTGCACATTGAAATCATCTATCTCTCTAATTTTATGTTGTATGATACTTATTTTATTGTTGGTATTAATTTCGTGTTCTGAAATGGCTTTATCTATTGTTTCTATATTCTTTGTTATATTTGTTACATTACACTCACATTTCTCTAATTGATTTCGTAAAATATCTGTCTTACTGTCTATCTGCTTGTTAATTTCAAATTTTGTTTTACTCTCTACTTCTTTGCTTTGGTTTTAAATACATAATCATTTGATTTTGAACTTTTTCAATTACTGTTTCATCTACTTTACTGATTTTGTCATCTAAATTGTTTATCTTAGTGTCAAATTTCTCACTGACTACTTCTATGATCTGTTCTTGAATATTTTCATAACGTGCATTGATTTCGTTAATCTCTTTGTTAAAATTGAAATTTTGTTTTTTAATTTCGTCTTTCACTTCATCAAATTTGATATTGAAATTGCTGTTAATTTAATATAATTAAATTACCTTATTCGGTCCACCTTAGTGACACTAGCTGCTGTCGTTTAATGACGCGTTTCGGGATTAAAATCCCATCATCAGATACACATAGTCAAAACATAAAAGTATACCACAATTTGTGGTTTGTCATAATGTTTTGACTATGTGTATCTGAAGATGGGATTTTAATCCCGAAACGCGTCATTAAACGACAGCAGCTAGTGTCACTAAGGTGGACCGAATAAGGTAATTTAATTATATTAACCATAAAGTGACTCGGTACGTGAAAATGAATAGATTGCTGTTAATTTCTTTAATTTCGCTTTTTTGTTCATTAAACTTCTCATCAAATTTTACACTCTGTTCATTGAAAAGTATTTGCATCATTTTCATTAGTTCATTATCTTCAGCTTTTTTAGTCAGGACTGGCGTTGAGTGAATTCCTTCACTCATATAATTTGCGACTCAGTCACACTTAATTCGACATTTATCTGGCTTTAATTCTCAATGTCAGTGAGGCTGACACTCTCATTATTGTTCGCCATTTTAAATTTTAAATATATTTCTTTAATATCTTACTGTGTATCTAACATATAATCAAACACAACATAACCTCATTACGTTTACACACTTTTTAGTTACCTCAGACAACCATTCTGTTCTCCCATGTAGGCTTATATTTATATAAAATTTCTTTTATATAAATGTCCCTAAGCTCGGAAGCCAATTGTACTATAATTTATTATATAATGTCACTTTATTATTGAATTATTATTTCACTTGTTTACGTCTATTTATTCAGACGCCATCTTTGAAGTTTACCAACTATATATAAAAAAATTGTTTAATGAAGAAATTTGTGTTAGTGGTTGAAATCACAATCAGAATGATCAATATTGCACACCACTATATAAAAATTATTCCGATTAGCGCTTTCAAGCTTCACAGCTCATCGTCAGATCAGGAATAGGCAGAAAATATGTAATACCCAACCCTTCACCCCTCTCCCCCACCCTGCTCACCCACAACAAACTAAAAATTAATGACCCTTCCCCACCCCCTAAACTCTGTCTCACCATCTGTACAGTTACATATTTTTCTAGTAAATTCCTTGTGTTTCAGTGTGTGTGTGTGTGTGTGTGTGTGTGTGTGTGTGTGTGTGTGTGTGTGTGTGTGTGTGTGTGTGTGTGTGTGTGTGTGTGTGTGTGTGTGTGTGTGTGTGTGTGTGTGGATCCTTTTAAACTACCCTCTTCCTCTATTTATAAACTATCAAAGGAAGTTAGCAGAGTACTGAATGAGAAATATGAATTTGGGACAAAATACAACATAGAGAATAATATAAAATTGATAGAAAAATTAGAAAATATTAGCATTAATGTAAATACAAAATTGATATCACTGGATGTTAAGGACACGTTTACTAATATCACAGTAAATAAAGTTATTAAGTTAATAAACGATAATAATATGGGAGAATACAGGTATAAAAAGCAGTTGATGAAAGTAATTAAAGAATGTGTAAATCAGAACTATTTTAGGTTTAATAACAAGTTTAATATACAGAAAAAAGGTTTACCTATGGGGTCTTCATTATCCCCTATTCTTGCTGAAATATACATGAATGATTTTGAAAAGCAATTAATAACTTCCACTAAGTATAAAGACAATATAAAATTATGGTCTAGATACGTTGATGATGTATTAGTAGTTTGGGAAGGAAGTATAGAAGAAGTGCATGAGTTTATAAAGGAGGTAAATAATAAGGATAAAAACTTACAATTTAAGGAAGAGATAGGAGGTAAGCAAATAAATTACTTAGATTTAAACATAGAAATTAAAGATAATGAGAAACTACAGTTTGGGATATTTAGGAAAGAGTCGTATTCTGATATAATTATACCAAGAGAGTCGTACCACCCATACAGATATAAAATGGCGCCAATCAATTCCTTTTGTTACAGAGCTCAGAAGTGTTTAAAAGAGACCGAATCAAAAGATAGGGAGTTAAAAACGATAAAGGGAATTGTAAGGAATAATAATTATAGCACCAACATAGTGGATAAAGTTATGAAAAGGGTCAACATACAAAAAGCTAAAATAGAACCAGAACAAAAGAATTATGCAGGGTCATTGACATACATAGGTTCACATACTAGAAAAATTATAAAATGTTTTAATAAATATGGAGTAGATATAGCTATTAAAAAATGTGAAACGGTATTTGATAAGATAAGGAATAAGAATATAGAAAAAATTCCAGTATTACAGAAAAGCGGAATTTATAAATTAAAATGTAAAGACTGCAACAAAGTGTACCTAGGGGAGACAGGACGAAAATTCGCATGCAGGTTGTCTGACCACAAACGTGGAGAAGGTAATAGAACAACCAATTCGTTATATGTAAGACATTTCATAGAAGACAACCACAAGTTTGTTAATCCTTTGGAAGAATACGAAATTGTAAAAGTAGTAAATAACACAGTTGAAAGGAAGCTTAGAGAGGAGTTAGAAATATTGAAAGAAAGAGAAAAAGGGTTAGACAATTTAATTAATATTAAAATTAAATTTGATAATGAAGAAATATTTTATAACATGATTAAGAAGTAAATGAGAGAGGGCAGATAGATAAGATTAAGAATTATATTTCATAGTACTAATTGGTTGTTTTAAAATAAGGGTGTGTGACTGACCCATGTATGTGGAGAGGAAGAGGGTAGTTTAAAAGGATGCACACACACACACACACACACACACACACACACACTGAAACACAAGGAATTTACTAGAAAAATATGTAACTGTACAGATGGTGAGACAGAGTTTAGGGGGTGGGGAAGGGTCATTAATTTTTAGTTTGTTGTGGGTGAGCAGGGTGGTGGAGAGGGGTGAAGGGTTGGGTATTACATATTTTCTGCCTATTCCTGATCTGACGATGAGCTGTGAAGCTTGAAAGCGCTAATCGGAATAATTTTTATATAGTGGTGTGCAATATTGATCATTCTGATTGTGAAAAAATTGTTACTTACCAGTGGGTCAGGTTCTTTTTGGTGAACAGGAGAACAGATTATGGTTATTCGAAATAAACAAAACTTTACTTGTTTCCCGTGATTTAAGTTTTATTGGTTACTAAAGTATTTCAATTTTATCATAAACAAATTATTCTTTTCTCTCCCTTACCCCGGTTAACACATTCAAAAGACAATCATGTTAGTGACAAAACTTGTTAATGAACAATAATTATTTCTACCTTTAATCTTCTTATATACGAGTTTACCTACTCTCACAATAAAATAATAAGCTCTTAAAATAAATTTACTATTTGAACACAAACCAGCGCTTCACTCATACATATTGTAGCATAACAGAATTATCACCTTAAAATTTAACTTAATACAACATTAATAAAGAAGAACTATCAATAGTGAGTGAGAAAAAAAGAAATGGTTAAAAAATAAATTAAAGAAGCTGATCATTATAGTCGATAAAATGTTAATAAAATTAAACTGAATAACAAAGAAAACTCTTGGTCCATATATAAAAGAAACCAACTATATAAAACCCCAATACAATACATATACCCAGTAGGTTGAGGAGCAGTAAATGAAAAGACAAAAGTAAAATGTAAACAAAAAATTAATAAGGGGAAATTTATTAAATTAAGAAGCAGAAAACTCCAAGATACAAAACCAATTACAAATTAATAAGGAGCTGTAAATGAGAAAATAAATGAAACCGAATAATCAAGTAAGATTCATTGAATTAATAATATAAGGACATGAAACCACAAGATAAGGAAATACTTATATAACAAGAAAGAAGAGACAAAATATGTCAAGGTTCCTAAAAGGAACATAGAAACAAGAAAGGCTGTTCACTAAAATATTATGAAGAATGAATATACCAATTGAAACTAAATTAAAACCAATGATAAATGTCAGACCAAATAACTCAAGTTACAGGATACAATGCAATTAAGATAAATTGTAAACTAAATGTAAGCCTAATTTAAGAACAGAGTAAAAACAAACCAAAAGACTACCAATAGTGTAGAAACAAACCAAAAACTACCATAGTGTAAAAACAAAAGACTACCATTAGTGTAGGAAATATAAGGTGAAATACCATAATAAATACAATAAAAGTTAGAGACTACAGTGAGTGTAGAGAATAACAAGTGACACACTATAATAAAAAATAGTGTAGGAAATAAAAATTATTTAAAAAGACTACCATCAGTGTAGAGTGATACCATAAAAACATAAGAATAAAAGACAGTCTAATGACTGAGAATAGTTTTAGTAATAAAAGTGTTTTAAAGATTAGGTATAACAAAAAATTAATAGATATAAGATGTTTTTATCACAGTTAAGTTGTTACCAGAAAAAACAAATACAAAAGACAGTTAATGACTGAAAGTATTGTTAGTAATAAGATGTTTTAGTATAATTAAATTTGTTACAAAAGGAAACATAAAAACAAAGGACAGTTAATGACTGAAGGTATTATTAGTAATAAGATGTTTCCATTATAGTTAAATGATATATAAAAAATAATAGGCATAAGATATTTTTGTTATGATTAAGTGATATAAAAATTAGTAGATATAGGATGTTCTGTTGTATTTAAATAATGTTCAATAATTTCAAAGTTTGTTAAGGCAGAGAAGGCAAGTAGATAATATCCATATTGTATTATTAAACTGTAAACCATATAAAGAATAATAGGGCAAAATAACTAACAAACCCCAATAGAAAAACAAAACAGCATTTTAGACCAAAATAACTACTACTTAGAGTCAAACCCAAATGAATAAATTCAAATAGAACTGTATATAATTAATAGAAACTAGTCCATGTAAAACAAAGATATGAAAATGTAATCAGCACAGAACCAAATATTAGCTAATGTAATGACAAAAGAATAAAATTAACTTTATTTGGAAATATATAATACTAGGCCTAGAAAGGTACACTATTCAGATAAAATGTAAATTAATCAATATTGGAGTATTGTAACAACAAATTATTAACAACAAGAAGTGAGTAAAATTATTTAAAGGAAATATTAATATAAAATCACTTATAAACCATTTAATTACTAATATTGTAAAAAATGCAAGGCCTATAAGGAATATCAAAAATTTTTAATTTTAGGCTTATCTGAACTTAAAACAGACCCAGTTATGTATTGAATTATGTAAAATTAGCATAAGAATATTGCTAGATAGTTAAATGTTCATAAATTTTATAAATAATTAAGTTACAGCAATAAATAGGAAAACTTGTCATGTATTTTTATGAGTTGAAACCAAATCCAAGACATGTAAATGTGAACAGACAATGGTAAGAGGAATAAGAGGTTACCTAATGGAAAATAACCACACTACAACTTAACTAACACCAAAACTGAACCAGAACAACAGGAATAATAAGATCCAGTACGAGCACAAGAAATTAACCGCCATTTTGAGAAAAATTCGACACCAATATTATCTGGACTACGAACTCAACAGATTTGAACACAGAACACTGCACCAATAAACTACCACAGAACAACATCGCCGAGGAGAGAGAAACACTTCACGTAATTATCCAGAGGAACTACAACATCGCAGAGGACGGAATCCACATTTATATTTGAGGGAGAAGAACATAGCGTCAGCGTTGAATAGCAGAAAACTGATGTGAACGGCAGCCATTTTTATTTACTGAGCGACCAGCACGGACAAGCCTTCACGAGCCAGTGATGTCATTCTACGAATTGGTTCGAATTTTTACTTATTAATTGACAATATTTTCAGAATCCTGGTATTTTTAGCTAATAATAATTTAGATTAAAGTATTTGTAAGTATTGTATCTTGTTCCTTGCCCTCTCTGACCATTTCGACAGTTAAAAGAACTCGAAATAATTAATTTTGTAATGTTATATTTTGTCATTTATCACAATCGACCTGAGTGAGTCTCAGCCAGTGCCATTGTCGATGCGCGTAAGATTGGCGCACAAATTCAAATTTTAAAAAATAAACATCAGAATTACTCAAATACTTTGTGTTCATGAGTATTTGTATTATAAATATTAGCTTTTTCTTTCTTCTAAACATAAATTAGAAATATTAGAAAAATATATCAAGAAGAAGAAGAAGAGGAGCTAAGTTAGAAGAGAGAATACTTGATCCGATTGCATAACAAGATTATCTCTAGTGAACAAATATTTTGACACACAATAACTAATTTACTCACTTGAAAGTAATTAAAAATTTATAATTAATTAATTAATTGATCAAATAGAAAAAATATGTAAAACATTAATAAAAAATTTTTAATTAAACTTATAAACAACAAAATTTTTTCTTATGAACATAATACATTATTAATTTGTAATTGGTTTTATTACAAATTGGCGTCCAACCTTAGGGGCTTGAAATAGGAATAGACAAGTCTATAAAATAAGGACAATTCGTCCAGTTTCCTATTTTAGCTTGGCAGCTGTCAACAGGTCAGAAGAAGAAACAAGATGCACAGGAGGGCAACATCAAAGAAAAGGGCGGTGGAGGCCAAACAGGAAATTGATATGGAAGATAAGGTGGCGACACCCGTGGAAGATGTGGAATCGAGATTACCTCCAGCAGAACCAACCGAACCAGAATCCCAAGGGAAACAACTTGACAAGCCGACACAAACCGTGTGATGTTCTAATTCCCTCTTCAAATATATAAAATACAAAAAAATACAATTTATTCTCACCTACCTGTAAAGGTTCTTTCTCTGGGTCCAGGATTCTGCTCGCACGAATGTCGGATACAAACATGTGTTACAGGTTTGTGCAATAATTAACTATACTCATTCTTGGAAGAGAATTAATATTTTTTATTTAATAATCAAAAGTGGTGAATTTATAAGTTGTTCTCCAAATAGACTGTTTTACATGTTTTCAAAGGTTGTGCCACTCTTACATCTTAATTTCTATGCTTACATCCTATTACTTACAGCCTTAAGATAGCCCTGCCTGCTTTACATACTCACTGACAGACATTATTTTAAGAAAGCTTCATTTTCTAAACCCCAAATACCCTTAACATTTTATAATAAAGCCCCAGCCCTTACACTTTTATTCGAATGAAAAACCGCCGGCAACGTGGTTCGCGCGCGCACTCATCGTTCTGGTAAATTTCTTATTTTTTACTGTCCGAAAATTATAAAATTACATTCTCTAACATTTAACTCGACCGCGGTCATATAAATTTTTCTCTTATTCCACTTTTTACTGTTCAAATATGAAGTTTTGTAACGAGCCTAACTTGGCTCGGTCCGGCGCCGGAGCGATCAGTTAACAAACTGGGAGGGAAAACGTCGCAGGTGTAGCTAACGTGATCTCATACTTTTAAGGAAATCACTGCCTTGGGCTTAGTCGCAGGAGTTTCGTCGCATGCAATGCATGTAGTTGTTGGAGTGGCGACAGCCTACGATCTCAGTGAGGCACTGGCCGACGTCACGAGATGGGCGGCTCTTAGCTGCATTTCCTGCCGGTAGGCCAAGGAGACGGTGAATAGATTTGTTCTCCCGGCATCTTGGTTTTTTGGACGACGGTGTCACCTCGAGCGCGGACTTGTACTGCGCGTGAGTGCGTGGTCACATTTATGCAAAGTTCTGAGAAATTTAGGGTGGTGCAAATTCCTTGCCGAGTTACACAACAGAAACTGCGTCTTGCTGCTTTGTTTCAACACTGTTCTACTTGCCACGTGTTCTGTTCCAATGGAAATAACATTTGCACAATATTTGTTACAAAACCCCAAAATGAAATAAAAAGAAATACCCCATATCCGCAATAAATGTAATGACCCAATTTTGACACATTACAATACCCCCTCAATGAGAATTCTGCTGTCCAAAACAGAAGAAATCTCATTCATAAAACCCCTAAGAGGACCGGTGAGGAACTGGTGCCAACAACCCCCTGGTTCTTACTCTGCATGGGTAAACGACCCCCCTGGCTTGGCGACTATGGACGCATCTGAACGAGATCCCTGGACTTCTCCATAAGAGATCCCAACACCGAGAAATCGAACAGACAAGTACCACAGCACACCTTGCCGTCTAACATGCTACCCCCAAAAAATCCTCAATCCCTGGCTCAGATTATGCCAGATCCTCGACCGATATGTTTCCCCTTTTATGCAAGCTGGGCTGCCTTTAGCAGATACTGGGCTCACACACACTCACATTACATACTGACATTATATATTATAAAATTGACAAAATTTTTCAAAAGTTATTTAGATTACAACCCATTGGTTGTTTTCAGGTAAAATCGATTCGTAAATTTTGTATAAATTTTAAATTATTCTCTTCTTTGTTTTCTGTTTTTATTTAACATAAGTTAACTTAAACATTTCTTATAATTAATAACATCCTTAACCTAACATGTAATCACTTATAGTCTCACAATACAATTCAATACAAAATAAATCAATAATCATAAACATGGTTAGTACACAAACAATAAAATAATCAAAGCTTAAAATATTCATTAGCTGGCAGGCGAAAAATCAAGATTTTATTTTATTTTATTTTTTTTTTTCAAAAAAAATATTTTCCAAAAAAGTTTAAATTTATTAAAATGTTTCCCTTTACATATAGAAATTATTTAAAATTTGTTTGAATTGATAAAAAAAAACAAAAGTTGAATTAACTTCCCTACTAAACAAGCTTAGGGTGTATATGACTTCCCTGTCAGCTGATCAAAACTAGGTCAAGTTCCCAACCTTGACCCACATGTGTTATGTATAAGTTCTATCTGAACATACATTTAACATCTGTAGTATTCTAACTTGCCACACAAAACATAATAAAATAAAACCTTTAAAATAACAAAACATTATTATAAACAATAATCAAATTGACATTTAAATTATTCAAATAAACATTCTTAATTTTACATTTCCAAATTCTATCAAACTTTTGTCACTGGCTTCAAAATAAAATTTTTTTATATCTTTATTATAAATCTCTCTCTCTGTTTAACAATCTTATTCTCCATTACTGTGGGTGATTTAAATTATTCATAACAATTTAATTTACTATTTGCTCTGTATACATATATAATCTTTCTCCCTTTGACTCTACTACTAACAACTTTTACTAACCTGACACCCATCTCTATCAAAAAACATCTACCAAACACTCTCTAAACCCAACTTATCATTAAACTCAAATCGCCACCTTCTCTCGATATATAAAAAAAAATACTCTCTAACCCTTTGTATTTAGGATACGTGTTTCCCCCCACCCAAAAGCTCATTTCCCATTATCTGGCCCCTGGATTCTACCTAAGGCGGCCCCTTCTCACTAAAATCGATCCCATCCCATCCCAACTTATCATTATGTTGCGGACTCCTACATTACACTACCCCCTACTACAAAATTGCCATCCCCAAAAATCTCAATCTCATTACCTTACTACAACTACAACAAAAGAACAACATTAATTATAAACATCAATATATCACTCACAACTCTACACTGTGTCAACATCAATACTTCTCAAAATTCTATAACATACATTAACTCAAAACAACATTACATTATTTTCATCTCTACTATTTCTTTAACTTTGGCTTCAACTTGGACAGATCTATATGTCCCATAAAATATTCATCACCCAAAACTATATCTTATTAGCTTTCACAAATTATTACTTTACTTCTCACTTTATCAAATTACTTTTCTCATTACTTTAAATAGCATCTGTAATATATTAAAACATTACATTAAACATCAATTACCTGGAACATTTACAACCAATATACCAGTGACATTTTATTGCTGATCAGCTGATCTTCTTAACAAAATGAAAACACATCTCAACATTGAACAAATTACATGAAATAGATATATATATTTTCATTTATCATTATTTCTCACCTCCTTGTTTCCCCTTTTTCTGATTCTGATAATTCATATTAACCGCCTGCCATTCGGTTTAATTATTTACTTAGGTTCAAAATACACACATAATGAAAACACATATTGTTATCAATGCTTATATCTAACCTACGATAATAAAATAATACATTTAAAATTACAGCATGAACACCTTATATTGAATGTATGCGCATCTAATTACTTAAACAGAGCACAAGCATTTTTATTGGATCAAAATTTGAATTAGCAAAATTTTTTTTTTTTTTTTGTAAAATTTAATTTCGTGGCTCCTCTGAGTCACCTCCCATCTACACACACTATTTCAAGTTATGTAAGGCTGTGGCGCCCTTTCGCTTTCACAAAGACGGCATATTTTGGAGTAGTTTGACCTCTCCGTGTCTTTGCTTCGGCTGTTATATTTTAAAATCTATGAATATCAACATATTCTTGGCTATAATTAAACGCCCTTAAACGGGTCTACCACCTGGCCTCGCTGTTCCTACTCGAACAGAGTGGTAGCCGCTGTTCCATAGTGCCTGGATTTCCCCTAATGTCACCCCCCATTTAATTTCTACTATATACCAATTTCAAGTCAGCTATGGTCAAGGGACTTGGTATGACCATAGCTAACCACTAGCCAAATCCACGATTAGTGCTGATAAGGCAGTAATCGCCCGAAAAGTCGGGGAAATCTAATTTCATTTCATTGCCTGCTCTACTTCATCATTGATATGTGCGACACGAGAGTCTATCAGTGTGCAAATTTAATTTGCACGAAAAGGGTGTGTTGCACATTTTCGCCATTTGGCCTCCGATGGAGGTAACACTCTCTGTTACCCCCAACCCATTTCGCTATCTACGAGAACACAGGCCACCCCCGCAATAGCAGCTTAATAACTAACTAATTAAAAGTGATAAACTAAAACTTTCGACAATTGCAGTTCCACACTTCATTGAGCACCAATCTACCCCCCAAAATTATCCCCACATCTTGTATTGATAACAAGTTTTTATTTTATTACACATCTTTTAAAATGTTCCCATGCTCACTGATACTAAAACTTGACAATTATATTTGGTCACTTAATTCTAAAATTTGTTTAAATTTAAAATTATAAACATCCAAAGGATTTTTTTTTTTTTTTTTTTAAATTCTATTTACATTGGAGGCTGACTCTATCTATCCTTAATCACGACTAATGTTGGTAAGACAGTAAATCGCCCGAAAAGTCGGGTTTCGCTGCAAAGAGAATAGGGACACACAGATCTACTTCGTGAATTTATGCCCACAAACACTTACCATTCCCCTTCTTTCTTCTACCCTGCCGTCTACCTGTCCCTAAACCCCTTGCCCCAAAATTCGTCTTTTCAGACTACACAGAACTATAACCAATGGCTAATTTTAATTTTGCCATTGTTACTGAAACTTTTAAATTTGTACGCACTGCCTTTTATTTATGTGCAGCCTCCATTATGTACAACACTCTAAGGCAGTGCAGGCACGTGAAGGTACACCGAAACCGCTGCACCTGGAGTGTATTAAAAAATTAATTCGTGTCACGTACCTGTTGGGGTCCCCCTCCCCGTTCAAATGTGTCGTTAATTTCTACTTTATACCAATTTTGGTGGAGCCGGACCATCGTTGCTTTCACCGCCCGAAGGAAGATCCGCCAACCATGGCCCCCTCCGAGTTCCGAATTCCACGGCCTGTGAAGTTACTCACTTTTTACCCACTCTTCATAAAATAATACTTACCGCTGCCAGAATTTCACTTACCGTCATGGTCCCCGTAAAACTTATCTTTTGAAAACTGCCCAAGGTCGCCACGATATTTTTTCTAGAAGGTAAAATATCGAAAACTTATATACTCTTGCCCTTATAAAAATCCCGCTATCTGACTGTAATAAAATTTCAGAAAACCCCCGATTTCGTTAGACGAAGTTTTTCCACAGAAATGAGGAAGTGGCAATGACGAAATAACTTAGACTAACACATTGTTTTGAAGTAAACTAAATAATTTTAATTAATTAAAAGCCGTTTGAATGATTAGCACAAAAACACTAAAACACATTTTTAAATATACATTTGTGGATCATATTTAAATATTATATAAGACAGCCCATTCTGCCCACACACACTCTCACACAATTTAATACTTTACCCCTTTGTTCTTATACTTTACAAATCCCTCTTTGTATCGAAACTGTCCACTACCGCGATTCCGTAAGAACACGTGTTTTGTTCCCGATTCAATGTCCGTTAATTCACTTTGTCATCATTTCACTGTACCAACTTATGACGGCGATATGTTTAATAAATTCTGGGGTCCCGGTCGGTCCTACTGGATTAATTACATTTTATAACACTACCGACCGGGCCCTAAACCAAAAACTGTGAGCGTCTGTTACGGTAGTTGGAGTCCTGTTGACTGTATGGCGTCTCTACTTAATGTGGACTGTTCCGTCACCGAGAACGTAACAGGTACGTGTTGCTTCGTTGAGTCGCGGGAATGAGCAGTCACGGCCATCAGGTTTTAGTCGCCGTATACTGTTGATTTGCTGAGGCATATTCAGTTTATACATGGATTATAGCTGGTATATGTGTGGTACCAGAGGACAATATTGGACTGGGCTCCGCTGACATCACCAACAGTAGGCGGAGTTTAACGCTGTTTTCCGGTAGCCGGTCACTTGGAGCTACTAACTTTTCGTCCCATCGCCATGTTTCATAGCGTGGGTTGTGTTTTTTACGGCGTCATTGCCGAGCCCCGCCCGGCTGAGTTGCATACGGGCGTCGAAACACATATACAGAGTTCTGCGAATTTTGTGGAGGTGCAAATTCCTTTGCCGCATTACACAACTGAAAGTGCGTATCGCCTTTGTTCCAAACGCTGTTTCTCAACACTGGTCTATTATACGGACAAATACGTTGCACAATAATACAGTTATTTCGCAAATATTTATAAGGCTCCCGACCGAAAATGAAATGAATACAAATATATAAATGCTCCAAACCGTTAAAATAAAAACACCCAAAATTTGACCCGCTACAATACCCCCTCGATGAGAATTCTGCTGTTCATAACAGAAGAAATCTCATCGATAACCCCGAAGAGGACCGGTGAGGAACTGGGGCCAACAACCCCCTGGTTCTTAATCCCATGGGTACACGACCCCCCCTGGCTCAGCGACTATGGACTCATCTGAACGAGATCACTGGACTTCTCCGCAAGAGATCCCAACACCGAGAAATCGAACAGACTCGTACCACAGCGCGCCTCGCCTTTTAACATGCTACCCCCCAAAATCCTCAATCCTTGGCTAAAATTATCCCAGATCCTCTACCGATGTGTTCCCTCTTGTATGCAAGCTGGGCTGCCTTTAGCAGATACTGGGCTCACACACACTAACATTAATGTTACCATAACACATTAAAAGTAAAAAATTGCTTCTAAGATTTATTAAAAATTTAACAAAAAATTCAAAATTCAAAAAAAAATAATATTTTATCAAAAATTATCTTCCTTGTTTTTCTAAATTTTTGTTTCACATGACTTAACCTAGATATTTCTACTAAGCTAAACACATCCTTACTCTAACATGAGAACCACTTATAGTCTACCAATACAACGCAATACAATAAAATAAACATGGTTAATGCACACATAATAAAATAATCATTATCTAAAATAGTCATTCGCTGGCAGGCGAAAAATCAAGTTTTTTTTTTTTCAAAAAAAAATTAAAATCTTCAAAAATTTTAAAATTCAAAAAAAATTTATTCATTAAATATTTATTAAATTTATTTATTAAATAACCTTTATTAAAATTATTCAAATATTGGTTTGAATTAATCAAACAAACAAATTAAAATTGGATTCCTACTATACAAGCTTAGTAGGTGTATGACCTCATCAGCTGATCGTAACTAGGTCAAGTCCAAGATCCTTGACCTACATATGTTATATATGATTTCTATCTAAAACACATTTGACATCTGTAATATTCCACCTTGAAATACAAAACATAGTAACATAAAATATTTAAAATTACAAAATATTAATATAAATGATCGTTAACTGGACATTTAAATTATTTAAAATAAACACTTCTTACTTGTATCGTGTTTTCCAAATTTTATCACAATTCTGTCACTGGTTTCGAAAAAATAAAAATTTTATATTCTTTATCATGAATTTCTCTTTTTGCTTAACAATCTTACTCTTCATTTAACAATCTCGCTATACTTTACTGTGGGTGATATAAATTATTTATTCTCGTTTTTCTGTATTAGATCTGTATACATATATAATCTTTCTCCCTCTGACTCTAATATTAATCAACTTCCATTCTCATGACACCCATCTCTACCAACATCTCTACTAATCAAGACACTCTAAACCCCAACTTATCATTTAACACAAAACGCCGCCTTCTCCCATTATAAAATACTCTCTAACCCTTTGTATATAGGATACGTGTTTCCCCGCCCCCAAAAAACTCAATTCCCTTATCTGGCGGCCCGGATTCTACCTAAGGCGGCCCCTTCCCCACCAAAATCTATTCCTATCCCGTCCCAACCCTTGTTGCGGACTCCTACATTACAGTAACCTCTAATACAAAATTGCCATCCCCAAAATCTCAATCTCATTACATTACTACAAATACACAAAATAACCTCATTAACTATATAAACAACAATATGTCACTCAAAACTCTACATAAATTATCCATTACAACTGTGTCAACATCTATATTTCACAAGATTCTGTTACATCACATTAACTCAAAAACAACATTACCTCATATTCATCTCTATCATTTCACATCAACTTTTAATTCAATTTGGACAGGTCTACGTGTCCCATAAAACATCTATCACCCATGAATTATCTTTTATTAATGTGCATAAATTATTGTTATTTTATTTCTCATATTCTTTTCATCTTTACTTCAAAATATCTGTAATACATTAAACATTAATTACTTGTAACATTTACTAACCAATATACCAGTGACGTTATTGCTGATCAGCTGATCCTCCTAACACAATGAAAATACATCTTAAAATTGAACAAATTACATAGAATATACATATTTATTTTTATTTATTCTCCCTTCTCACCTCATTGTTTCCCATTTCTCTGATTCTGGTTATTTATGTTAGCCTGCCAGACGATTTACTTATTGGCTTAAACAAATACACACATAATAAAATTACATATTCTTATCAATGCTTATCTAATAGACAACAATAAAATAATACACTTAAAATTATAGCATGAACACCTTATTTTTAAATATCTAAGCAGCTATTTACCTGAACAGAGCACAAGCAGTTTTATTTGAATTAAACTTTGAATAAGCAAAAACTTTTATGTCATACACTTTAAATTCGTGACTCCTTTGCGTCACCTCCCAGCCACACACACTATTTCAGATCATGTAAGACTGTCTCGCCTTTTCGCTTCCACAGAGACGGTATATTTTGGAGCAGGGTTTTACCTCTCCGTGTCTCTGCTTCCGCTATTAAGTTTTAAAGTAGTGAACATCAACATGTTCTTGTTCTATAATCATACACCCTTAAAACGGATCTGCCACCTGGCTCTGCTGTTCCTCCTCGAACAGAGTTGCAGCCGCTGTTCCATAGTTTCCGGGAGATTTCGTCTAATTGTCCCCCCATTGAATTTCAAATATATACCAATTTCAAGTCAGCTATGGTCAAGGGACTTGGTATGACCATAGCTGGCCGCTAGCCAAACCCACGGTTAGTGCTGGTAAGGCAGTAACCACCCGAAAAGTCGAGGAAATCTAAACTTTTATTTCACTGCCTGTTTCACATCAATATTATTATGTGCGACACGTTATTTAATATTGTGTGTAAAAATTTTTTATTTACACGGATAAGGTGTGCCGCACATTTATCGCCAGTTTGGCCTCCGATGGAGGTAACACTCACTGCTACCCCCAACCCATTTCGCTACTTGTGAGAGCACAGGCCACCCCCACAATAGCCACTTAATAACTAAATAATTACCTAATACATGAAATTAATAGAATTTTTATATACAACATTCTAATGTGACATCTTCATCCATCATCAATCATTAATCATCCTTCATAACTTTCTACAATTAGATTACTTAAAATTTTCAAATTCATTATTAATATTTATTTTTCATCATACCTCAGTTATTATTACCCTTTAAATCATTATCTCAAGTTATTTTCATTATTGAAGTTAAAATTCGTTCCATTAAGTTAAACATTTGTGTACATTTTATTATCTTTGACTTGTATCATAAAAATTTTATACTTACAGTCCATAATTCATATACTGACATACATAACTATATACACCATACACCACTACTCCAAGTAACCTCTGAAACATTTAACAAAAAGTTATTTCAAATCAACAATTCATCATTTAATTACCAACTTCACTTCTCGTTAAACCATTTAAATTCATCAGAAAATTCAATTATATAATCTTTGAATTAATCAAAATATTTAAAACATTTCAAATTATTTTAATTAAATTAATTAAGCATTTACAATTAGCCAATTAGTTTTCAAAATTAATTCGGTTATTTGTTTAAATTGCAAATATTAATATTAGTATTACAACAATCATCTACACACATATTGTTTACTTAACATTCTACAATACACACAAATAAACTTACTAAACATTTATTTACAAATCTGCATCCTTATTTATTTAGTCATATCACACTTCAGTGTTCAAAGGTTGCGAGGTCACAAAACCATAAAACAATATATATAAAATTGTCCATTGATTGTTTATAGTTTAGCCTCCATCGTCAAAGATTAATCTTGGTTTTGTATAGCACTGTTCAATTATATTGACATACATATTGTTGTCTTGTGTGTCATAACCAAACAATTTCAATTTATCCGTTATACCATAATAATCATTCACCAAGTCTACGTTAAGTATTTCTGTTAAATCTCCGTCAGTAAATATTTCCAATATCGGGTTAGTTACTTTTGTATTATCAATTAAATCATTCTTGTTTGAATACACTTCTAATATTTCTTTCAACTCACCATAATCTCTCTTTAATTCATATAATTCTATCTCTCTCTCAACACACAATTCTCTATTTAAATCTCTCTCATCATAACACCATCTCATATCTTCAATATTACTCCAGACAGAGGGTATAAACTTATACAAATAAAATAAACTCAAATCTTCTACTAACACGGGACCCTTGCCCTTCAAAAACTCTTGTGACCACATTAAATCATCGTAAATAATAAAAGGAAAATTTCCCCTCTGTCCCCACTCTACTACAACATTATTTTTTCTCTCTCTCTCTAACTCACTGACACACATTAACATCTCATAATCACTACATTCTACACTTTCATTAATACTCTCATTATTTATTTTTTCCGTATCAGTCTCTGATACTAACTCTTCAAACACATTAACATTCTCAGTATTAAATTCATTATTTTCGACATTATTGTTATTATTTGTTAACTCTTTATCTGGTATTACATTCATCACATGTACTCCCATTCGGTCTACACTTTGTTCTAATTTATTTAGATTGGTCATTATTGTCTCATGGATATTTTTACAACGTTTATTAATTTCTTTAATTTGGTAGGTTAGCTCATCGAATTTACTGTCAAAACTATTCTTTTGAACATCGAACTTCTTATTTATACTACTTTTGAACTCTTGCATCTCGTTTTTGTGTTCGTCTAACTTTACACTCTGGTTTTCTATCATTTTTTGTATTGCTTTAAACATTTCATACGTATCGTCATTTTTTTTATTTTGGATAGGTGTCGCTATACTTTCTATTTTATCGTCAGTGAAACTGCTTCGGTATTATTTGCCATTTTTTATCTTGTACTTAACTGTAACTCATAAAACAAACCTAACCTACGTGCGTAATTATACACGATAAATCATATTTATAAATTCGTCATTACCACATCCTATTTTCTGTGTATTAAAATAGGTCTAGTTCCTATAAAATTTATATACGAACATCCTGGCAGGGGCGTCGCTGTGAAGTTACTCACTTTTTACCCACGCTTCATAAAATAATACTTACCGCTGCCAGAATTTCACTTACCGTCATGGTCCCCGTAAAACTTATCTTTTGAAAACTGCCCAAGGTCGCCACGATATTTTTTCTAGAAGGTAAAATATCGAAAACTTATATACTCTTGCCCTTATAAAAATCCCGCTATCTGACTGTAATAAAATTTCAGAAAACCCCCGATTTCGTTAGACGAAGTTTTTCCACAGAAATAAGGAAGTGGCAATGACGAAATAACTTAGACTAACACATTGTTTTGAAGTAAACTAAATAATTTTAATTAATTAAAAGCCGTTTGAATGATTAGCACAAAAACACTAAAACTTATTTTTAAATATACATTTGTGGATCATATTTAAATATTATATAAGACAGCCCATTCTGCCCACACACACTCTCACACAATTTAATACTTTACCCCTTTGTTCTTATACTTTACAAATCCCTCTTTGTATCGAAACTGTCCACTACCGCGATTCCGTAAGAACACGTGTTTTGTTCCCGATTCAATGTCCGTTAATTCACTTTGTCATCATTTCACTGTACCAACTTATGACGGCGATATGTTTAGTAAATTCTGGGGTCCCGGTCGGTCCTACTGGATTAATTACATTTTATAACACTACCGACCGGGCCCTAAACCAAAAACTGTGAGCGTCTGTTACGGTAGTTGGAGTCCTGTTGACTGTATGGCGTCTCTACTTAATGTGGACTGTTCCGTCACCGAGAACGTAACAGGTACGTGTTGCTTCGTTGAGTCGCGGGAAATGAGCAGTCACGGCCATCAGGCTTTAGTCGCCGTATACTGTTGATTTGCTGAGGCATATTCAGTTTATACATGGATTATAGCTGGTATATGTGTGGTACCAGAGGACAATATTGGACTGGGCTCCGCTGACGTCACCAACAGTAGGCGGAGTTTAACGCTGTTTTCCGGTAGCCGGTCACTTGGAGCTACTAACTTTTCATCCCATCGCCATGTTTCATAGCGTGGGTTGTGTTTTTCACGGCGTCATTGCCGAGCCCCGCCCGGCTGAGTTGCATACGGGCGTCGAAACACATATACAGAGTTCTGCGAATTTTGTGGAGGTGCAAATTCCTTTGCCGCATTACACAACTGAAAGTGCGTATCGCCTTTGTTCCAGACGCTGTTTCTCAACACTGGTCTATTATACGGACAAATACGTTGCACAATAATACAGTTATTTCGCAAATATTTATAAGGCTCCCGACCGAAAATGAAATGAATACAAATATATAAATGCTCCAAACCGTTAAAATAAAAACACCCAAAATTTGACCCGCTACAGGCCAGGACTGGTAAGATCGTGACCGCCCGAAAATGGGGGAGGATCCCTTCTGTAAACATACAACAATATTTGAAATCTTATTTATAAACATAATTAAAGTGACCGATATAATTTTAAATTCGTCGCATTTTGAGTACCTACTATTTCCTGCGTCGCTGGGTTCCTCAGCACATACGCATTCTGCATTTTTATTTCTACAATTTCATATGGTCCTTCATACAACAAGAAAAACTTCTTTATTTCTCTATCTTGAGCACTGGACAAATCATGCCTTTTTACTAACACTAACTGACCTACCTCATACTTGGTCCATTTACCCTTGGCATCATGTTTCTGTTTTCTTCGCTCTCCTCTCGTAAGTAAGTTCTCGTTTGCCAATCTAATTTTCATGTTTCTGTCCAAAACTTGACCTTCTGGCGGGTATTCGAAAAGTTGTTCCAATATCCTGGGCGGCCTTGTTCCCCTGATCAACTCATGCGGCGTAAATCCCGTGGACTCATGGGTGGTACAATTCAGCCACTCCTCTACTTTTTTCATGTAGGATGGCCATTCTGTTTGTTTGGCGTGACAGTACGCCCGAAATATCCTACCAATCTCTCTCATCACCCGTTCTGCTTGGTTCGACTGAGGATGATACACTGCCGTATGCTTGGGTATGATGCCTTCCCATCCAAGCGTCTGTCGCCACTTGCCGCTTATAAACTGTGGACCGTGGTCAGATAATATAATTTTCGGTTTTCCAACATTAATCATGTAGTCCTTTACTATTTTTTCACGGAGTACTTTACTTGTCGCTCTCTTAATGCTATATAACTTCACAAATTTCGAAAAAGTGTCTAAAACTACAAATACATACAATACACCCCCTCTACCTCTGGGTAATGGTCCATATAAATCTACTGCAACTAAATCAAACGGTCTCTCAACTTTTATGTAATTCATCTCTCCTTCCACTTTATAATTCACTACTTTCGATTTCTGACATAAATCACACACTCTTAACACTCTTGTAACTCTCTTCTCCATATTCTTAAATATACATGATTCTTTCAAAACATTTGCACATTTTCTCGCCCAAAATGACCATTCCTTATATGACAATCCCAAACAATTTTATCTATTAACCCCTCGGGTATAACTAACCTCCAATCACGCTCCCCACTATCTACTTTTTTAAACAAAATACCTTGATATACTTGAAATCGCTCATTATATTCAGATCCCTCTACCTCCGTTTCTAAACTAACAATTACTTTACCCAGTTTACTATCAGATCTTTGCATGTTTTTAATATCACTTAA
The DNA here is from genome assembly GCA_034769895.1 of Magicicada septendecula. Taxonomy (NCBI): domain Eukaryota; kingdom Metazoa; phylum Arthropoda; class Insecta; order Hemiptera; family Cicadidae; genus Magicicada; species Magicicada septendecula. The sequence goes on along the minus strand of CM068373.1, from coordinate 295,049,506 downwards.
TTCTTCACCAAAATTTCTATCTTCTCTAGTTAATCTAAAAATTTCTATTTCTTTAAGATCCCTACCAGTTTTATTGTCTATAACATCTACTCTAGAAAGTGTATCTGGTACCTTATTATCTGACCCCTGTATATACTCCCAGGAAAAGTTATATTCGTGTAAGGCTAATATCCACCTGGTTAATCTGCTATGCGTCAGCTTACATGTATTTAGGAATGATAGCGCCTTGTGGTCTGTCCGGATTATCGTGGTATTGCCTAGGATGTAGGTCCGGAATTTACCCACGGCGAATACAATACTCAAAAGTTCTTTTTCTGTCGTCGTATAATTTTTCTCAGCCGACAGCAGCGATCTACTGGCGAAGGCGATCGTTAGATGTTCCTTGTCGCAGCCCTCCTGGTAGAGCTCCGCCCCTAGCGCTACATTGCTGGCGTCGGTCTGCAAATAAAAAGTTTTATTAAAATCGGGATGATTCATCATAATCATGTGACTAAACTTTCTCTTAATTTCGTTAAATGCATTCCGTTCCGTATCTCCCCATCTCCACTGTTTATTTTTCTGCAGTACAGCACTTAGTTTGGATGTTGTGTGTGCGTAGTTCTCCTGAAATTTCCTGTAAAAATTGCATAGGCCTAAGAAACTTTGTAATTGCTTAATGTTTTTAGGTTCGGGGAATCACATTATGGCTTCCACTTTGTCAGGGTTAGCTAATATCCCCTCCTGTGTAATAATAAATCCTAAGAAATGTATTTCTGTCTGCAGAAACTTAGACTTGTCCCAATTCACTGTTAAACCCCCTTTTTGTAGCTTATCTAATACATATTCTATGTGTTCTAAATGTTCAGTGAATGTTCTCGAAGCTATCAAGATATCATCGACATATACGGTTAAAAAGTCTAGATCCTTAGGTTGTAATATATTATCTAAACATTTAATAAAACTGGCAACACTGGTGTTTAACCCAAAAGGTAAGCGTTTGAATAGGTAATTCTTACCGTTAAAAAGAAAAGCTGTGTATTTTCTGCTCTCTGCTGCTAATGGCACCTGCCAGTATCCAGCTGTCAGGTCTAATGACGTCATGTATCTGACACCGCTGAACTTCTGTAAAATCTCATTTATGGGTTCCGGAGATTCCCGGTCAGGTATAATAATTTGATTAATTTTCCGAGCATCTAAACATAACCTTACCTTCCCATCCTTTTTAATCACTACTACCAAAGGATTTGAGTAAGGTGATACTGAGCGTTCAATTATGTCTCCCTGCATCATCCGGTCCAATTCCTCCTGTACCGCCCTCCTCTTCGAAAATGGCACCGGGTAGCTCCTCTGCATGTATGGTGCGTGGTCCCGAACTTTCAGCTCACAGATGTAGTCCTTCGCTTTCCCTGGTGATTCGTCAAATACCTCGCTGAAACGCTCCACAACTGCCCACAGCTCCTCTCGCTGAGTATTTCCTACAACTGTATCTTCATTAAAAAATTTGTTGGCTCTATCTGCCCACACACTCTTATCATTCTCATGCATTTCTCCCCCCTCATTCTCTAGGCTATCACTCTCTAGACATATATTTATCTTGGTCTCTATCTCTCTATCACCTATCTGCTTATGTAACATTTTTATTCCCGTGACTTTACTTTCATTTACTACTTTTTTAAACTCTATTCTGACTGGTTTGTTCCCCTTTTCAAATTTCACTACTTGTTTATTGAAATCTATTACTGCTCCGTTTCTTTCCAAAAAATCATTTCCCAATATTACATCTAGACTCAACCCTTTAACTACTAGGAAAGTGTTTTCAAATTCAACTTCATTTATTAAAACATTTAATTGTACTTGTCTGGTTATTCTCTTACTTCTCACCCCAGTTACCCCCACTACTGTAACCCCGGCAACTGGTAATGATGGTATATTCTTATTTATCTCTTTTAATTCACCCATAACATTTTCCGAAATTACTGAGATCTCGCTACCGGTATCAATTAAAGTTTTATAATTCTTACCTTCAATGTTAATTGTCACCTCAGTCAATCCTGTTCTGCGTTCCATCACCTGGTTCTCCTCTTCTTCTAACAATTCTTTCGCCATGTCCACCTGGATAACGTTGTTCGCGTATTCGTTGGTTACTTGGACCCGGTTCTCCGTTGACAATGGTTGGGCCCGCTTCTCCATTGTCTTCCTTAGTTTCCCGTGGATGGGCCTGCTACAGCTGGATGATTTCCTCCTCTTCCTCTATTATAATGTCCTCCTCCTCTGGGCGCTCCTCTATAAAATTCTCCTCCCCTCGACTGTTGATTTGGTGGTGGGTTCGTTCTCTCGTTTCTGGTGCACTCCCTGTTTTGATGACATCTAAAACAATTGGTTCGATTAGCATAATTATCAGTTTCACATTCTCTACACCTCCAACTCTCGCCCCTATTATCAAAACTTCCTCCCCGCGCTCCCCGGTGAAAATTGTGTATTCCCCTTGGTTGATTATGATTCCCATTTATATGTGATGCTGGTGTGTTTATCCGCCTACTCATATCCCGTTCTCTTATATTCTGAAATATGTCCAATATTTTCTCTAATTCCGTGATTTCTATAATCTCGCGGGTCATTAATGTAATTTGTATTTCTCTCGGTAAATGTTTGCTTATGTGACGGACGAATGACCCAAACGGTAACGGTGGCTCTAAATATTTTGTCTCATTATATAGTCGCATTACGTACATGGTTACGTTACCCCCTTGGTTCCCAAAATTACCTGGTCCCATAATTTTACTCCGTAATATTTCTTGTTCCTCCTCCGACCAATATTTCTCTCTAAAAGCCATCTCAAAACACTGATAATTTACCCAGTCTACTTTATGCACCTCCGCCCATACCGCGGAATTCCCTCTAAAACACTTCATTATTTTTAGCAATTGTACTTCCCAGCTACTTCTACAAAACTGATTAAATTCTCTGACCCTATTCAAAAACTGCATAGGATGTACCCCCCTGTTTTCGTAATTAAATAACTCCAAATCGATATCGCTATTCATATCTTTAGCAATGACTATGTGTTCAGTAACTCTATTAAGTTTTTCGTTTATAGCTATATTCAATTCATCTTTAACATTAACGATACTCTGCTCAATTGACACAAATTTATTGTTATTTAAATATTCAAATTGTTTATTATTTTTATCTATAGTATTTACTGTATTTTGTATAGCTTGTATCTCTGTTTTACAATTACTTTCTACCTCATTTCTAACATTTTTTACTATTGCTATTTGTGATTCTAATTCACTGCTGCGGTTATCTATAACCTGTATTGTGTTAGTTAAGCACTGCATCTCACTCTCCATACTCTCAACTTTATCACCTACTTTACTTACAAAATTTTCTAATTTGTCATTTACTGTAATTATTTGTTGTCCAATTTCTTTCTGACTGGATTCTAACATATTTGTTTTGCTGTCTACCACACACACATACTCTCTCAACTCATCTGTTTCTCGTTTTGTTTCACTACGTATTTCATTCATTCGGTCATCAATGCTACACAGTGAATTAGTTAATACATCAAACTTAGCATCATTTATGTCAAAACGACTATTCATGTCGCTACTTATTACATTGAATTTGGTCTCAAAAATGTTTCGTTATTGTCAAAACGTTTATTTAATTCTTTAAATTGATTCAACATAATATTCATCATATCATTATCCATCTTATTATATTTTGTTGAAGTCGGGGTTACTTGAATCCCCGAATCTTCAGTTACATTACTCTGATCTGTTACACTTATTTCTGTTTCATTCTAACTCGCCTTTGGAGTCGAATGTGTCTCCAAATTACTCATGTTTAAGTCGTCAAAATTTTCGACACTATTTTTATTTACTTTATTCTCATTATCTGACATTTTTTTATAATTGATATTCAAATATTTTAATTAATCCAATTAATTAATTTAATTAATTTTTTGTCATGTACTTTCTATATTACTTTCTCATGTTAACTTTGCGTAACCTAACACATGTTTGTATCTTTATTGTAGGTGCGGTTTTTACTTAATTTTTTAAATTCATAAAAACTGTCCCTGTATCGGAAGCCACTTGTAATGTTCTAATTCCCTCTTCAAATATATAAAATACAAAAAAATACAATTTATTCTCACCTACCTGTAAAGGTTCTTTCTCTGGGTCCAGGATTCTGCTCGCACGAATGTCGGATACAAACATGTGTTACAGGTTTGTGCAATAATTAACTATACTCATTCTTGGAAGAGAATTAATATTTTTTATTTAATAATCAAAAGTGGTGAATTTATAAGTTGTTCTCCAAATAGACTGTTTTACATGTTTTCAAAGGTTGTGCCACTCTTACATCTTACTTTCTATGCTTACATCCTATTACTTACAACCTTAAGATAGCCCAGCCTGCTTTACATACTCACTCACAGACATTATTTTAAGAAAGCTTCATTTTCTAAACCCCAAATACCCTTAACATTTTATAATAAAGCCCCAGCCCTTACACTTTTATTCGAATGAAAAACCGCCGGCAACGTGGTTCGCGCGCGCACTCATCGTTCTGGTAAATTTCTTATTTTTTACTGTCCGAAAATTATAAAATTACATTCTCTAACATTTAACTCGACCGCGGTCATATAAATTTTTCTCTTATTCCACTTTTTACTGTTCAAATATGAAGTTTTGTAACGAGCCTAACTTGGCTCGGTCCGGCGCCGGAGCGATCAGTTAACAAACTGGGAGGGAAAACGTCGCAGGTGTAGCTAACGTGATCTCATACTTTTAAGGAAATCACTGCCTTGGGCTTAGTCGCAGGAGTTTCGTCACATGCAATGCATGTAGTTGTTGGAGTGGCGACGGCCTACGATCTCAGTGAGGCACTGGCCGACGTCACGAGATGGGCGGCTCTTAGCTGCATTTCCTGCCGGTAGGCCAAGGAGACGGTGAATAGATTTGTTCTCCCGGCATCTTGGTTTTTTGGACAACGGCGTCACCTCGAGTGCGGACTTGTACTGCGCGTGAGTGCGTGGTCACATTTATGCAAAGTTCTGAGAAATTTAGGGTGGTGCAAATTCCTTGCCGAGTTACACAACATGTATAAAAACTTACTTATTTATACATTTAATTCACTTATACTTACCATTTTCCTAAGGGTCCCCCCAGAGTTCTATAAGCGAGATCAGAAACAGTGCGAGGTTACGAAATAATTAACTCTACACATTGTTAAGAAGAGAATTGATAATTTTAATTTTGTCAAATCATTTAAGCAAACGGTTTATAAACTTCAACTTTGAAATTAATTAGTTATAACATATATAGATATTGGTTGTTACATGATCATCCTAACTTACTCTACGCTTACCTTATCATTGACAATTATACAACTTCATTCACACACAAACATAGGTCAGCCCAGCATTGCACATTCATCACTCACATTCCGTTCTTAAACCCCAATTACCCGATTGAATACATAATTTTTATATCACTACCGATAACGCGTTCTTCGGTGACCTCGTGGCCAACCCGCGGTAGATCGAAAATGTCTCGGAAAAAGACGAAACTGAATTCCAAATTTAAAAGTTAGTGTTCTACAACTCTCCTCCCATCCTGTCACTGTTTTTGAAAAGAATTACTTTACTTTCATTATTGAAAACTAATGAAATTATACGAGCATATTTAGCTCGCGTGTCGGCGCCGACACCGTCAGAGACGAACTGGGCAATGTGCTTCGTTGAGTCGCGGGAAATGAGCAGTCACGGCCATCAGGTTTTAGTCGCCGTTTGTGCTTAATTGTGGTGGCATAACAATTTTATGCATGGATTATAGCTGGTATATGTGTGGTACCAGAGTACAATATTGGTGTCTGCTCTGCTGATGTCACCAACAGTAGGCGGAGTTTAATGCGACTTCCTGCCGCTCAAAAAGCACATTTCTGGATTTTGTTCGTCCCAGGACATCCTATTTTGGCTGGATGCAACACTCGAATTTGTGGTGATACAGTTGCGTCTGTGTGCTGTTACACACGTACAGATTTCTGAGAATTTTGAAGGGGGTAAATGCTTCAGCCGCATTACTCAACAACAACCTGCGTCTTATTGCTTTGTTTCACTGTTCTGTTATACTGACAAATACGTTGCACAATAATACATTTTTACATTATTTTATAAGGCTCCCGACCGAAAACGAAATGAATAAAAATATATATATGCCCCAAACGGTTAAAATAAAAACACCCAAAAACTACCCGCTACAATACCCCCTCGATGAGAATTCTGCTGTTCACGACAGAAGAAATCTCATCGATAACCCCGAAGAGGACCGGTGAGGAACTGGTGCCAACAACCCCTTGTTCTTAGTCTGCATGGGTACACGACCCCCCCCTGGCTCAGCGACCATGGACTCATCTGAACGAGATCACTGGACTTCTCCGTAAGAGATCCCAACACCGAGAAATCGAACAGACTCGCACCACAGAGCACCTCGCCTTCTAACATGCTACCCCCAAAATCCTCAATCCCTGGCTTAAATTATTCCAGATCCTCTACCGATATGTTTCCCCTTGTATGCAAACTGGGCTGCCTTTAGCAGATACTGGGCTCACACACACTAACATTACATGTTGCCATAACACACTAAAAATAAAAAATTTCTTTGAAAATTTATTAAATATTAAAAAAAATTCAAAATTCAAAAAAATAATATTTTATCAAAAAATTCTCTTCCTTGTTTATCTAATTTTTTTGTTTCAAATGACATAATCTAGACATTTCTACTAATCTAAACACATCCTTACTGTAACATGAGAACCACTTATAGTCTACCAATACAATGCAATACAATAAAATAAACATGGTTAATGCACACATAATAAAAGAATCATTATCTACAATATTCATTCACTGGCAGGCGAAAAATCAAGGTTTTTTTTTTCAAAAAAAATTAAAATTTTCAAAAATTTTAAAATTCAAAAAAAAATTTAAATTTATTTTAAATGTTTTCTTCATATTTAAAATTTGGTTAAAATTAATTAAACAAACAAATTGAAATTGACTTCCTACTATACAAGCTTAGTAGGTGTATGACCTCATCAGCTGATCGAAACTAGGTCAAGTCCAAAACCCTTGACCTACATATGTTACGTATACTCTCTGCACCTACATTAAACATCTGTAACAATCTAACTCAAAGCACAAAACATAACAAAATAAAATATTTAAAATGAACAAAATATTAATATGATAATCAAATTGACTTTTACATAATAATAAAATAAACAATTCTTAACTTTACATTATTTTCGATTCTATCCAAATTTTGTCACTGGCAAAAAAAAATGCAAATTTTATATCTTTATCATAAATCTCTCTTTTTGCTTAACAAGCCTACTCTTCATTTAACAATCTCGCTATACTTTACTGTGGGTGATATAAATTATTTATTCTCGTTTTTTTGTATTAGATCTGTATGCATATATAAACTTTCTCCCTCTGACTCTAATATTAATCAACTTCAATTATCATGACACCCATCTCTATAAAATATCTATCAAAACACTCTAAATTCAATTTACCCCTGGCACCGCTCATCTTTGTACTAGGATGTGTGTTCCCTACCTGGCTATAACCATACGAGCCAATGCCCCTCCAAAATATCGGCAAACACTCACGCGAACTACTCTATTCTCGCCACAACGCCATACGTTGCTCACACCTTACCACCTCACCCTTACTACAAAATATCATCAACAAATATGTTTATATCTCATTCACATTACTCATCTCTACATATACTCACTACTACTGTGTCAACATCAATACTTCTCAAAAAATACTATAACATGTATAAACCAAAACAACATTACCTTATATCATCTCTATTAATTCAACTTTAACTTTGACAGGTCTATATGTCACCTAAAATATTTATCACCCAAAAACTCTCTTTTATTTGCTTTCACCACTCGTTACTTCATTTCTCATTATCAAATTATTTTTTATCATTACATTAAAACGTCTGTAATACCTCAAACATTACATTGAGCATCAATTACTTAAAACATTTATAACTAATATACCAGTGACATGTTATTGCTGATCAGCTGATATCCTAACATAATGAAAACACATCTCAAATTTGAACAACTTATATGAAATATATATTTATTTATCAATACTCACTCCTATTGTATTAATTGCCTGCCAGGCGTTTATTTATTGGCTTAATTTAAAGCATACGCGTATCATGAAAACACATATTCTTATCAATGCCTTTACCTAACATACAACAATAAAATAATACATTTAAAATCATAGCATGTAATGAACACCTTATATTACATATCTGATCAGCTAGTTAATTAAACAGAGCATAAGCAGTTTTATTGAATCCAACCTTGAATAAAAAAAAAGTTATGTTATTAAACTTTACATTCGTGACTCCTTTGCGTCACCTCCCAGCCACACACACTATTTCAGATTATGTTGGACTGTGGCGCCCATTCGCTTCCACAGAGACTATATATTTTGGAGCAGGGTTTTACCTCTCCGTGTCTCTGCTTCCGCTATTAAGTTTTAAAGTTAGTGAACATCATTATGTTCTTGTTCTATAATCATACACCCTTAAAACGGATCTGCCACCGGTCTTGCCACCCCTAAGCGGGCAGAGTGGCAGCCGCTGTTCCATAGTTTCCGGGAGATTTCCTCTAATGTCCCCCCATTGAATTTCAAATATATACCAATTTCAAGTCAGCTATGGTCAAGGGACTTGATATGACCATAGCTGGCCGCTAGCCAAAACCACGGTTAGTGCTGGTAAGACAGTAACCGCCCGAAAAGTCGAGGAAATCTAAACTTTTATTTCACTGCCTGTTTCATCAATACTCTTATGTGCGACACGTTATTTAGTATTGTGTGTAAAATTTTTTATTTACACGGATAAGGTGTGCCGCACATTTATCGCCATTTTGGCCTCCGATGGAGGTAACACTCTCGGTTAACCCCAACCCATTTCGCTATCTAAGAGAGCACAGGCCACCCCCTCAATAGCCACTTAATAACTAACTAATTACTTAACAATTGAAAATTAAACTTTCTACAAATGCAGTTCAACACTCCATTGTTTCATCACTTCATTGCACCAATCAACCCCCTCAAATTACCCTTTAATCTTGTATAATAACAAGTTCTTTTATTTACTTTTTAAAAGTTTTCACATAGACACTTCTGCAAGTCCAATCTTTCACTTTTCACTAACATTTTCTTTCTGACAAAATAATAAGTACCACAATGAATCATCTTATACAGTTACATCAAAATAAAATACATTTGTGTTGTTTTCTGAGGGAAAACAATTATTTGAAAATTTAATTATTCAAATTACAAATTTTTGGTTGTTTCATTTTACAATTTCTAAAATAAAACTAAAATATTTCGTGAAAAGAGGAAAGAAAAAAAAATATATATATATACTACCTTTCCACGAAACTATGGGTCCCCCTCCCCGTTCAAAGTGTTGTGAGTTTTCTAATTTTAACCAATTTTGGTGGAGCCGGACCATCGTTGCGTTCACCGCCCGAAGGAAGATCCTCCAACCATGGCCCGCCTCCAAGTTCCGAATACCACGGCCAGGACTGGTAAGATCGTGACCGCCCGAAAATGGGGGAGACTCCCTTCTGTAAACATATAAAACCAGATTAAATTTCATTCACTCAATAATAATTAATAACAATCCTGGTAAAATTCCTATGATGACCAATACAATTTCAAATTTGTAGCATTGTGTGTCCCTACTATCTCCCTTGTCTCTCTGTTCTGTAATACATACGAATTCTTCATCTTAACTTCTATTACCTCATACGGTCCTTCATAGAGTAAGAAAAATTTCTTAATCTCCTTGTCCTGAGCGCTCGACAAATCATGTCTCCTCACCAATACCAATTGTCCTACTTCGTACTTCATCCACTTACCTTTTGCGTCGTGCCTACGTTTTCTTTGTTCTCCTTTACTTAATAAACTCTCATTTGCCAACCTGATTTTTATACTCACATCCGCTTTCTCACTCTCAGGTGGGTAATCAAACAACTGTTCCAAAATTCTCGGGGGGCGTGTTCCTTTGATCAACTCGTGAGGTGTATAGCCGGTGGACTCGTGGGTGGTACTGTTCAGCCAAGTCTCTACTCTTCGGACGTACAACGGCCACTCGCTGTGTTTAGCGTGACAATAGGCTCTAAAGATCCTGCCTATCTCTCTCATTACACGCTCAGCCTGGTTGGACTGGGGATGGTACACAGCCGTATGTTTCGTGATGATTCCTTCCCATCCTAGAGTCTGACGCCATTTCCCACTGATGAACTGCGGACCATGGTCTGATAGAATCACTTTCGGCTTACCCACGTGAATCATGTAGTCCTTTGTCACCTTCTCACTCAATACCTGACTGGTAGCTCTTTTAACGCTATACAATCTCACATATTTAGAAAAAGTATCAAGCATCACAAAAATATACATCACTCCGCCTCTACCCTTTGGCAATGGCCCAAACAAATCTACCGCAACTAAATCAAAAGGTCTATTCACTTTTATAAAATTCATCTCTCCTTCTACTCTATAATTTACTACTTTCGATTTCTGACATAAATCACAACCCCTTAACAATTTTCTAACCCTTCTTTCCATATTTTTAAAAACACATGACTCTTTCAAAACATTAACACACTTCTTTGCCCCGAAATGACCATATCTTAGATGACAATCCCAAATAACCTTATCAACTAACCCCTCTGGCATAACTAGTTTCCAATCACGCTCACCCCCTACTTCTTTCTTAAATAATAACCCCTGATAAATCTGAAAATGCTGATTATATTCTGACTCTACTAATTCGGTTTCTAAACTATCCATAATCTTACCTGACTTACCATCTGCTCTTTGCATGGTTCTGATGTCCTTCAACTCTTCACCAAAAATTCTGTCTTCCCTGCTAACCTGAAAAATTTCAATTTCCTTTAAATCCCTACCTGTCTTATTGTCTAACATGTCTACCCGTGAAAGAGTGTCAAGTATCTTGTTGTCTGTTCCCTTGATGTACTCCCATTCAAAATTATATTCCTGTAAAACAAGTACCCACCTGGTTAAACGGCTGTGAGCGAGTTTACATGTATTTAAGAAGGATAGTGCCTTGTGATCGGTGCGGATCACCGTCCTATTTCCCAAGATGTAAGTGCGAAATTTGCTGACGGCGAACACAATACTTAATAGTTCCTTTTCGGTAGTGGTATAGTTCTTCTCAGCCATTAATAAGGATCTACTCGCAAATGCAATGGTTAGGTGTTCTTTCTCTTCGTCTTCTTGGTAGAGTTCCGCACCTACGGCCACGTTACTAGCATCTGTCTGTAAGAAAAATATTTTATTAAAATCAGGGTGGTTCATCATTATCATTTTGCTAAATTTCTGTTTAATTTCGTTGAACGCTTCTTGTTCCACTAATCCCCATCTCCATTGTTTATTTTTCTGGAGTACCGCACTCAATCTCGCTGTCACATGGGCGTAGTTCTTCTGAAATTTTCGATAAAAATTACACAATCCCAGAAAACTCTGTAGCTGCTTGATGTTCTTTGGCTCAGGGAAGCGCATGATGGAGTCCACTTTATCTGGATTTGCGGAGATTCCTTCTGGTGTGATTATAAATCCTAAAAAATTTATTTGTGTTTGTAGAAATTTTGATTTGTCCCAATTTACAGTAAGTCCGCCTTCCTTTAATTTGGCTAGCACATATCCTAAATGATCTAAATGGTCCTCAAAAGTTCTTGACGCAATTAAAATATCATCTACATATACCGTTAAAAAATCTAAATCTTTGGGTTTTAAAATTTGGTCTAAGCACTTTATGAAACTGGCTACACTGGTATTTAATCCAAATGGCAATCTTTGAAATTGATAGTTCTTACCGTTAAATAGGAAAGCGGTATATTTCCTACTCACCTCCGCCAATGGTACCTGCCAATAACCTGCCGTTAGATCCAGTGACGTCATATATCTCACCCCGCTGAATTTCTGAAATATTTCATTGATTGACTCTGGTGATTCACGGTCTGGTATTATTATCTGGTTGATTCTCCTGGCATCTAAACATAACCTAACTCTGCCATCTTTTTTAATTACTACAACTAATGGGTTCGAATAGTGTGATACTGACCTTTCTATTATCCCTCCTTCCAGCATCCTGTCCAGCTCCTCTTGCACCGCTCGTCTCTTGGAATAAGGCACGGGATAACTTCGCTGCATGAAAGGTGTGTGTTCCCGTATCTGCAATGTACATACATAATCCTTTGCCCTTCCTGGAATATCGGCAAACACTCCCTTAAACTCCTCGATCACTTGCCACAGCGCCGCACGCTGATCACTCCTTACCACCTCACCTCCACTACAAAATTCATCCGCCCTTATCTCCCACTCTGCATTATTAATATTACTCATTTCATTCTCACAATCATCAATATATTCACTCTCTCTACATAAATTTACTCTAGTATCTGCACCACTTTCACCTACTCTCTTTTGTAATATTTTTACCCCCATTGTTCTAACTTTATCTATTATTTGTTCAAAATTAACCTTTACCGACCGATCACCCCCGTCTAATTCTACTATTTTCTCCTTAAAGTTTACAATAGCTTTATTTCTTTGCAGGAAATCATTACCCAATATGATGTCTAAACTTAACCCTTTAACTACCAAAAATGTGTTCTCAAATTCTATGTCATTTATCAAAAAACTTAAGTGTATCTGTTTTGTTATTCTCTTACTGCATACGCCTGTAACTCCTACTACTGTAACCCCAGCTACTGGTAAAATTGGAATATTCTTTATACTTTCTTTTAATTCTCCTAAAATGTTTTCAGCAATAACAGAAATCTCACTACCTGTATCTACAAGTGTTCTATAATATTTATTAGCTACATTTACCTGTATTTCTGTTAGTCCCGCTCTCACCTTGATTGCCTTGTTTTCTTCCTCCAGCAGATCTGCAACTATGTCTGTTCTAATTACATTACTCGTGACATCTTCTAATGGTTGGACCTCACTTGCTTCCCCGTACAGTGGTCTGGTCCGTGCTACCACTGTCTGCTCTAGTTTTCCGGTTGTTGTCTATGGTTGCTTGTTGTGGGTATCTGGTGAACCGCGGCGGTCCCTGGTGATAGTTATTTGTTCCTCGGTACGGCCTGTTTTCGTTTCTCCTCCTCTGCTCTTCTCTTGGTAAATTACATTTATAACACTGTTGTCTGCTGGCGAAATTCCCCCATTTGCACCTGGAACAACTCCACTCACCTGGTTTGTTTACATTATCTCTATGCACATTATTATGATACCCACGATAATTATTATTCTTATTTTGATTATGTTCAACATGATGATGGTTATTATTCTGTTGTGTTCGCCTACCCCCTTCTCGATCTCTAATACTCTGTAGTATATCTAGTATTCTCTCCAACTCGTTCATATCGTCAATTTCTTTTGTCATCAAAGTGGTTTGTACATCTTTCGGTAAGTGTTTACTTACATGTCTAACAAAAGATTTAAATGGTATCTGCGGCTCTAAATATTTCGCTTCGTTATATAACTTGGTCACGTATATTGTTAAATTATTATTATTAGGGTGTCCTAAAAAATCGCCCGTTCCCATTATGCGGCTTCTTAGTATTTCTTGTTCATCTTCGGTCCAATATTTCCCTTTAAATGCTCTTTCGAATGTCTCATAACAATCCCATTCTGATCGATGTGCTTCCGCCCACACTACTGAACTACCCCTAAAACATTTAATTATTTTGGTTAATTGTACCTCCCAATTACTGTTATTGAAACGGTTGTATTCCCGGGTTTGGTTTATAAATCTCATTGGATGTATTGTCCGGTTTTCATAGCTAAATGTTTCTAACTCATTTTCATTGTGTAAATCTCTCGTTATGATAACCCTTTCCGTAACCCCGGTAAATTTCTTGTTAATTTCCCCCCGTAATTCATTTTTTACACTCATTAAATTGTTCTCAATTACAGTACATTTGTCATAAATATTATTACTAGTTTGTAAACTGAACTCATCTATTTCTCTAAGCTTACTTTGTATTGTACTTATTTTACAGTTGGTATTATCTGCATGCTCTGAAATAGCTTTACTTACTGTTTCTATATTCTCTGCTATACTTATTACATTTGACTCAAAATTTTCTAACTGATCTCGTAAAACAGTTGTTTTAATGTCTATTTGTTTATTTATTTCAAATTTGGTTTTCATCTCTATCTGCTTATCTACTATAGCTAAACATTTATTTTCTATCTCTTTACTCTGTGTCTCTATTTGGTTTTGAACTGTGCTAATTACTGTTTCATTAATCGTATTAATTTTGTCATCTAAATCATTTATTTTAGCATCGAATTTCTCATTAACTATTTCTGCTACTTGTTCTTGCATATTTGTACAACGTACGTCTATTTCATTGATTCGTCTATCAAAAATAATATTCTGTTTTCTGATTTCATTTTTTACTTCATTAAACTCGTTTTTCTGTTCGCTAAACAGTGCTTGCATCATCTTTACTATTTGATTTTCGTCAGCCCTGTTAATCGGGACTGGCGTCGAGTGAATAATTTCTCCACTCATAATTTGTGATTCAGTTGCGCTTGTCTGGCTTTCATTGGTATTGTCAGCTAGACTGACGTTCTCGTTATTTGCCATTTTAAAATTTTGTTTAAATATTTCTTTCAAAAGATTTATGGTAATTTCGTGTACTAAATATTACACCCTCATATTATACATAAAATTATTGTACTATTTTTTACCATGTGTAGTTACAACATAACCTTATTTTACGTATTTTGTATTCTTTCGCTACCCACTCTGTTTCTGAGTTCTGGCTTATTTATATAATTATTTTATATAATGTCATTGTTCGGGCCGCCATTTGTATAAAAACTCACTTATTTATACATTTAATTCACTTATACTTACCATTTTCCTAAGGGTCCCCCCAGAGTTCTATAAGCGAGATCAGAAACAGTGCGAGGTTACGAAATAATTAACTCTACACATTGTTAAGAAGAGAATTGATAATTTTAATTTTGTCAAATCATTTAAGCAAACGGTTTATAAACTTCAACTTTGAAATTAATTAGTTATAACATATATAGATATTGGTTGTTACATGATCATCCTAACTTACTCTACGCTTACCTTATCATTGACAATTATACAACTTCATTCACACACAAACATAGGTCAGCCCAGCATTGCACATTCATCACTCACATTCCGTTCTTAAACCCCAATTACCCGATTGAATACATAATTTTTATATCACTACCGATAACGCGTTCTTCGGTGACCTCGTGGCCAACCCGCGGTAGATCGAAAATGTCTCGGAAAAAGACGAAACTGAATTCCAAATTTAAAAGTTAGTGTTCTACAACTCTCCTCCCATCCTGTCACTGTTTTTGAAAAGAATTACTTTACTTTCATTATTGAAAACTAATGAAATTATACGAGCATATTTAGCTCGCGTGTCGGCGCCGACACCGTCAGAGACGAACTGGGCAATGTGCTTCGTTGAGTCGCGGGAAATGAGCAGTCATGGCCATCAGGTTTTAGTCGCCGTTTGTGCTTAATTGTGGTGGCATAACCATTTTATGCATGGATTATAGCTGGTATATGTGTGGTACCAGAGTACAATATTGGCGTCTGCTCTGCTGATGTCACCAACAGTAGGCGGAGTTTAATGCGACTTCCTGCCGCTCAAAAAGCACATTTCTGGATTTTGTTCGTCCCAGGACATCCTGTTTTGGCTGGATGCGTCACTCGAATTTGTGGTGATACAGTTGCGTCTGTGTGCTGTTACACAAGTACAGATTTCTGAGAATTTTGAAGGGGGTAAATGCTTCAGCCGCATTACTCAACAACAACCTGCGTCTTATTGCTTTGTTTCACTGTTCTGTTATACTGACAAATACGTTGCACAATAATACATTTTTACATTATTTTATAAGGCTCCCGACCGAAAACGAAATGAATAAAAATATATATATGCCCCAAACGGTTAAAATAAAAACACCCAAAAACGACCCGCTACAAACAGAAACTGTGTCTTGCTGCTTTGTTTCAACACTGTTCTACTTGCCACGTGTTCTGTTCCAATGGAAATAACGTTTGCACAATATTTGTTACAAAACCCCAAAATGAAATAAAAAGAAATACCCCATATCCGCAATAAATGAAATGACCCAATTTTGACACGTTTCAACCTGGGAGGTAAAATTCCAGGAAATATTATTGGCTACATTGGCACAACTAAGCCAGAAAATTGAAGAAAATAGCAAGAAGGCAGAAGTAAATAGTAAGGGAATAAAGGAAGAATTAGGCCAGAAAATGGAAGAAAATAATAAGGAAATGAAAAGTGATAACCAACGATTGAAGGAAGAATTAAGGGAGAATAGTAAGAAGATGGAGGAGAAGATGGAAGAGAATAGTAAGAAGATGGAGGAGAAGATGGAAGAGAATAGTAAGAAGATGGAGGAGAAAATGGAGGAAATAAAAACTGACAATAAACAGTCGAAGGAGGAATTAACCCATATAAGCCAGAAACTGGAAGAAACCAATAAGAAGATGGAAAACAATAATCAACAGTTAAGAGAAGAATTAAGGGAGGCTAACCAAGAAAACATGAACCGGTTAGATGGAAAAATGGAGACATTAAAGGGAGAATTGAGTCTGAAGATGACTGAAAACAATGAAACAATCTGCAAAAAAGTAGAAGAGGAAATATCAGTGATCGAACAAAAGATTACAAGGGCTGACGAAAGATGGAGTCAGATGGAACGAGAAGTACAGAGTATCAAGACCGAAATAAACACTAAGGTTACCAACATCGAAGAAACGAATAGGAAGAATTTAGAGGAAAAACTAAAGGAAATACGTGAAGACTGGGAGAGAGTGCAGGACCAATTCACAGAAAAATGTGACGGCATTGAAGCTGCTGTGACCAGTATTAACAGTCAGGTGCGACAGAATCAAACAGATATAGATCTTTTCCATAGTCAACCAACCAGCATTACCAGTTGTCCGAATAACGAAAATCGAGAAGGGATTAACTTCAGGTTTTACAAAAATAAACCTATGGAATTCCTGGCCAGAATCGAAGAGTACTTCACAAAACACAGAGGCAACCACTGGAGAGAGAATAAAGAAGTACTGGACGAATCCTTCAAGGAGATAGCCTATAATTGGTGGATGGCGATCAGGGATGAAGTGACGGACTACCCACAATTCAAAAGACTATTCAAGGCCAAATATTGGTCTGAATCGACACAAAATATCGCCAGAGATGGGATTTGTCACGGAAAATATAACCCATATGGAAACCAAACTTTAACAGCGTATTTCTTGGGAAAGGTGTGTGTGGCCAAACATTTAGAGCCCCGAATACCGAAAGAATGCTTGGTCAGCTGTACACTTACGTTTATTTTGATTTTATAGATACGATATATTATATCTCACAAATGTGGTTATGTATACAAAAACTAAGACGCCATCTATGCAATTAACTAAGTCATGGGCCAGAAGTTCGTTACGCGAAGTCATAGGAAACGGAAATTGCTTGAAATAACAAAACAGCTGTTCTAATTGTTACCAATGAAATACCCCTTTTTATTCTTTACTTTGTTACATAACATTTTTTAAAACCAACTGTAACCCTTCCAAAAACATAATGTGTAATAATAACTTTGATTAAGTTTAATGATTATATGTTTAAATGATTATACAATAATAACATGTATATATTTATATTTATATAGTGGTGCTCAACCCAGCACTTAGAATAATTACGCACGCACACAACCACTCACCCTTTCATTATCATGGTACAACTTATTTAAATTTTGGAGCTCCTTAAATTTAGATTGAAATTTTGAATAATTTGTTAAATGATTGATTTCTACAATAACATATATTGGGAAATAAAGGATTCAAAATATATAAGGAACGCTCTCACCAATTTCCGTGTTGCTGGTTGTTCTCGGTTTGCACGAACTTCGCGCACTGCGAGTTCGGCGAGTTTTCCCGGTCACATCTTGAAGTTGGCGCACTGTACTTATTATATTTATATTGTTTATTAACCACCTACAGTGGTCTAAAAAGTTAAAATTCACTCGTAAGTGAATGGGCGGCCGGCCGGCTCAAATCAGAGCTGCAGATGAAATGACGGCAATTTCTGGTTGAAATCTGCGGAAGTGGGGTGTATTGACGTCACATCCCTTTGTCTAAGTTGTTGACATCGCTGTTTGTAGTTGTCAACACATTCTCCGCCTCTGACGTAACGAAGGCTTGGCTCTGCTTATCTCAATAACTGCACACTGTTTTTGTGATGTGACACCGTTTTTTGTCATGAATTAGTTCAAATCCTGGCAAATACTGTAATATAGTCCACTCACCGTAAATTCTATATAGGGTGTTTGAGGTTGGGTTGGGTATGTCAAAAAATAGGAAAATACAATATTTATGATCTCGTTACCATATTTTATGTAATTATACAATGTACCATGATTGTACCATCACAAAACCCCCTCAATGAAAGATGGTGTGACGAAGCACACAAACTTTCATTGACCCTTTCATACTTCCTAAAGGGATCAGTCAGGACAAGTCGCCACAACCCCCTTACAATTTTATATAAAAAATAACAATAACTCACCCTTGGTCTGGTGATGAGGACCGTACCTTCATGACCTTACTGGACTTCTCCTGCGAGATCCCAACACCATAAGGCCACTTAGGCTCTTAACGCCCCTGCTCTGACTCGTTGGCCAGCTCAGGACCGCTGTCACACCCCAAACACTGAAACAATTTATAAAAAATATTAATATAGTGGCTTATTGAATCACTACCTCCTTAACTGATATGGTTCCCCTTAGCTAAGTGCTGGTTTGTGCCAATAAGCACTGGGTTGGCTTACTATTTATAAAATTATAAATTATATTATAAAAATTATAAAAATAATAAATCTCAAGGATTAAAAAGAATATGAAAAAGGATTAAAATTGAATGAAATATAATTGAAAATATAAAATATATATAATATAAAATATAATTATATATCTCCCAAACTTGGAGAAAACAAATTATAAAAGAATTAATAACTCTATATATTTATTTATTGAATACCCTTAGTGCATGATAAAACAAAAAAAATTATTATTAGTGTTATTATTAACAGTTAATTATTTGGCTGATAAATATTATTAACAGCACCATTTAAAAATTTTTTTGTTTTTCTTCCTACATATATTATAACATCATGTTGAAAAGTTTTCAAATAAATACATAATACATTAATAAGTAACACTGATATATTAATAATACAGTTAATACATTTTAAACACTCAATCATATTTAATCATATCCAAGATATGCATTAACATTTGTATAATTTACTTAAAAGTTGTATTTAAATTAAAATTTACCATTGCAGTTATTAATTAAACATCAAATTTATTTATTTATAATAATAAAATACATTTTAAACTTATTGTTACTATTCATATTACATTATTATTTCATTATTCATTTTCTACTACCTCTCTCCTCTGAACTTTCTATCTACCTAACTACCTAACCTTTCACCTTCTATCATTGTTTAGTCTGGATAACTCCTATATTCACTATGCTTCATTATATAATTTTACTCACCTTCTTCTAACTAACCATCAAATTTACCTATCATTGACACCAATATCTCAATTTTAAACTCCATTACTAATTCCATTTAAATCTTATGGCACCGCTCGTCTTTGCACTGGGTTGGGTGTTCCCTAACTGGCTATATACATCTCTAATATTTTGCCCTTCCATAAAATTCGGCAAACACTCCCTTAAACTACACTAATATCTGCCACAACACTATTGGTTGGCTACTCTTTATCACCTCACCCCCACTACAGAATTCATCAACAACAAATATATGTATGTACCTTTACTTAAACACCTTCTCTACAAATAATCACTAACTACTGTGTCCCTAAATATTTAATAATTCTCTTTGTATTTTCTTAAAATTTCTTATCTTTCTAACTCCATTTACATTAATTGCATAACTCACCTGCATTTTATCTATACCCAGGCTCTATACCTGTTTAAACACTTACCTTACTGTAATCATTGACAATTCTCTTATAAAATTCCTCTCCTACCTACTTATAACAATACCTCTTTTCAAAATTCAAATATAATAATTATTTAAACATTCATTATTATTCATTAGTAATTAATTAAAATATTATTATTAAACATGTTACATATATAGAATATATAATAATACACACTGGGGTACCTGTAATACATAATACACATCAAAATACATGGATATATAAATACAGTTAATACAATAAAATATACACTCCAACTTCATTATTGTGTCATTAATCGAAATCAGTCCATAACAGTCCAATTCAAAACCACTTTGCACATTATTATTTAATGTTCATATCACAATATAACAGTCTATCCACCATCATTAAACAATAAACGAATCTTAGGTCTATATAAATTCTTATTTAATACATAGATTTTATTATTTGCAACATTATATTTATATTCCTGTATGCAATTGTTATTAATCAAATACTTCCAGTTACTATCAAGTAGAGTTCCGTTTGTCTTAGTATCATATGTCATTAATCGGTTTATACTATAATTATCCCCATAATATTCCACCACAGGTAAGTACCTAATGTCTTTATTCTCATTTCTTGTTATTTTCAATTTATTGTTATTATCAGGTAAGTAGTCATCATTTTCATATACCACATATAACCCTAACCTTTCTAACAGTTGTCTGTAATTTCTTTTTACTTTAAATATTTTTATTACTCTCTTACTCTCACAATATCTCTCTATACTTTCTCTCTTAATACATTTCTCTCCATAACACCAAAATACACTTTCTCTCTCCAAATATGCAAGGGTCCCTATCATAAAATTGTTGCACCTCTTAGGTACACAAAAACTAAAAGAAACTTTATTTGTAGAACTATCGTCTATCAAACTACATGAAGACTTGTCTTCACCCCCTAATACAACATTAAAAGAAAATTCTACCCCCTGCATTCCTTGTACTAAAATACTTTCTCTCCACTTTCTTTCTGACTTCAAAAATTCAAATATTTCATTGTCATGCATTATATTTTCATTATCATGTTTATCCTCTTCTACCACCACAATCTTACTACCTGTATTATTTGTATTATCTAGAGTACATTCATTTTTGGAATTATCAGTTTTAAATAGGTTATCCAGTACAGCATTTTGCTGGGTACTACTATCTAGTACTTTCTGACTTTCTAATTTACTTTCTACCACATGTAACTTATCTAATTTTGTAATCAGCTGGTCACATTTTTTAATAAGTTTATTGTGACTCACTTTTATTTCATTCTTTAATTCATTGAATTTAATATTAGAATCGATTTTCTGTTCGTCTAGTTTTTTATCTAGTTTTAATAACAATTGTATCATTGCATTGCTTTCATCCTGCTTACTATCTAAACTAGTTGAAATGGATGTATTGACTTTCTTTATTTCTACAGATACAGGCGTATGCGCCTCGTCAATCTGACTAGTTTGAGGTGTTTGTACATCCATCTCGCCAGTCAAATTTACATTAGTTGTACCTATTTCTAACGTAATATTGTCATTAGTACTCATATTGGCAATTTTGCAATACCTGCATGCATACAATTGTATAACCTAATTGTGGGGTTATGTTTACGAATTATAAAATTTTGTGTCCGTTACCTCAAGCAATTTGTTCCGTTTTTTCTAGGCGTACATTAGGTAATAATATGTTTAAATAATACCACCTAATGTCCCTGTTCGGGCGCCACCTGTACACTTACGTTTATTTTGATTTTATAGATACGATATATTATATCTCACAAATGTGGTTATGTATACAAAAACTAAGACGCCATCTATGCAATTAACTAAGTCATGGGCCAGAAGTTCGTTACGCGAAGTCATAGGAAACGGAAATTGCTTGAAATAACAAAACAGCTGTTCTAATTGTTACCAATGAAATACCCCTTTTTATTCTTTACTTTGTTACATAACATTTTTTAAAACCAACTGTAACCCTTCCAAAAACATAATGTGTAATAATAACTTTGATTAAGTTTAATGATTATATGTTTAAATGATTATACAATAATAACATGTATATATTTATATTTATATAGTGGTGCTCAACCCAGCACTTAGAATAATTACGCACGCACACAACCACTCACCCTTTCATTATCATGGTACAACTTATTTAAATTTTGGAGCTCCTTAAATTTAGATTGAAATTTTGAATAATTTGTTAAATGATTGATTTCTACAATAACATATATTGGGAAATAAAGGATTCAAAATATATAAGGAACGCTCTCACCAATTTCCGTGTTGCTGGTTGTTCTCGGTTTGCACGAACTTCGCGCACCGCGAGTTCGGCGAGTTTTCCCGGTCACATCTTGAAGTTGGCGCACTGTACTTATTATATTTATATTGTTTATTAACCACCTACAGTGGTCTAAAAAGTTAAAATTCACTCGTAAGTGAATGGGCGGCCGGCCGGCTCAAATCAGAGCTGCAGATGAAATGACGGCAATTTCTGGTTGAAATCTGCGGAAGTGGGGTGTATTGACGTCACATCCCTTTGTCTAAGTTGTTGACATCGCTGTTTGTAGTTGTCAACACATTCTCCGCCTCTGACGTAACGAAGGCTTGGCTCTGCTTATCTCAATAACTGCACACTGTTTTTGTGATGTGACACCGTTTTTTGTCATGAATTAGTTCAAATCCTGGCAAATACTGTAATATAGTCCACTCACCGTAAATTCTATATAGGGTGTTTGAGGTTGGGTTGGGTATGTCAAAAAATAGGAAAATACAATATTTATGATCTCGTTACCATATTTTATGTAATTATACAATGTACCATGATTGTACCATCACACAGCAAGCTCTCCTACCACTATGAGGAAGACATTATCAGGCCTAGACGGAACAGTCAAATAAAAACTGTACAAGCAATGACCGAACTTTTAGAGATGTATGAGCACGAGGACTACTACCGCCAAAGTCGAAGGAGATACGAAAGACCTGAGCCAAGAAATAACACGAATAATAATAATCGGCAGATCGGTAACAACAACAATAATTATAGCTCCGCAAACCGGAATAATGCCGGATACAATAACAACCATAGTAATAATAATAATGCTCCTAGATATAATAATAATAATAATAATAATGTTCCCAGAAATAATAATAGTGAGGGTAACAATGGTAATAATAATAATAATAACCGTCAGCCTAATAACAATGGTTATTATAATAACAGTAACTATGTTCCTAATGGTCAGAGAAACCCCAGCTCACCTAATAACAACTATTATGGTAACCATAATAGAAATTACCCAAATGGAGGTAATAATAATAATTACAGAACATATCGACCCCATATCAATTACATCAGAGCGGAAGGCAGTGGACAACGGAGATACCAGCCTCAACGAAGGAGCTGATACTACGAATATGAAACCTTTCAAGGGAATCAGGGAGGTAATCGTTACAGAGAATATGAACCCAGACACAGTTCAAGTCTGGACAATCAAAGAAGACTGCCTGTAACGGAGGCCCAACAAGATGATCGTGCTGAACCAAACGAAGCAGTTTCAGGACTCCAAGTTGATGCTGCTAACAGCCAAATCTGTAATGATGCGGAGCATTTAAACGAACGGAGGCAGTAATAAACAAATATAACCCTTTACTGCTCCAATCTGCTGGGTATGGACAAGAGATAAAATCGCGTGAGGAAAAGAAAAATTTTACTATAATATATAACAATTATTTAAAGGATATCCGAAAGGACTTATTGGAAGAGAACGAGGTAAACATTAATAACAATGACAACGAGATCATTTACATAATCGCAGAAATCGAGAGTATTTCTGTTCCCATCATGATAGACACTGGAACAAATGTCTCTATAATTAACCATAGTGAATTGGACCGGATACAGCAGGAATGCCACAAAAACTTACCAATACTACCTATTAATAATATCGCGCTTGTAGCAGCTACCGGCCGACAGAACAAAACAATATGGAAACAGGTATCCCTAAGTGTCAACAGTCAGGGCGTAAGTTTGGATATGATATTTCTTGTTGCAGCCGGATTACCCTTCAACATCATGCTGGTGTGACATATTACGAAGGAACTCAGCATTTATTGACTTGTGCCGAAAGAAGGTATCACTCTTTTCGGAAGGTTCAACCTGGGTAGCCAATTTAATCAACAACAAGATGGTAGACTCCAGACAACTTCTCGACCACAAAAGTAAAGTGAATTACTTATCGAACTACTCGTCAGACAACAAGCCAGTAAGTCAGGATACTGAAGACGACCTATGGCCACAAAAGATGCAGGAGATACGTGACTTCCAGTGCCACAATACCACCGAGCGATTAAATGAAAACCAGTTGAATCAATTAGTTAGCATATACGAAAAATACAGAACTGTATTTTCAGACAAACCTGGAAAGATCAGAAACTACCAATGTTCAACACGATTCAGAGAACCGGTGGAATTCAATCGAAAATCATACCCCATAGCACAATCTTTGAAGGAAGCCGTACGCGCAGAGATCCAGAATATGATTAGTAAGGATATTATCGAAAGCAGTCAGTCGCCATACACTAGTCCGATTGTAGCTATACAAAAGAAGAATGGTAAGGTAAGACTTTGCCTTGACGCACGTGAGATAAATAAAATGATTATTAACGATCGTACCTCGCCTGGCGAAATTGATGAAATATTGAAGAGATTCCATGGAACCAAGTTTATTACTACGTGGGATACCGTGTGTGGGTATTGGCAGGTGGAGTTGCACCCACAAAGCCGGCAATACATGGCGTTCATTTTCGAAGGACGCAACTATCAGTTTAAGAGATTGCCGTTCGGGTTAGTGAACTCAGTAGCTGTTTTTGTCGCCTGTATGGACCAAATACTCGAACCAGAAGCGCTCCAATTCACGACTGTCTATGTTGATGATCTCTTAATCACATCAACCAATTGGGAATAACATTGTTACCGTGTGGAGCATGTCTTGAAGAAGCTGGCTGAGAATAACGTTACTCTCAAGTTAGACAAGTCAAAACTTATAGCTAAAGAGGTCTAATTTTTGGGTTTCCAGTTGAATAGTCAAGGAATAACACCGTCGACAGAAAAGGTAGACGCCATACAGCGATTCCCTACACCGAAAAACAGAAGGCAACTACAGTCATTTTTAGGCCTGTGTAACTACTACAGTAAATTCCAAAATAATTATTCAGAGCTGACGGGCCGATTTCAGTATCAATTATCGTCCAAGAATAAATGGCGATGGGGTCAAGAACAGGACGAAACATTAAAATCAATTAAAGAGAAGTTCTTAGAAGCAGTAATGCTTAACCATCCAGATTTTAACCGACCTTTCTTCCTAAACTATGACGCTAGCAATATTAGCTTGGGATCAACGTTGTACCAAGAAGACGAAAGCGGAAACCACCTAGTAGTGAGCTTTGCTAGCAGAACCCTTAACCCGTGTGAAAAGAACTATAACGTGACGGAAAAGGAGCTGCTTAGTGTAGTCTTTTCCTGTGGGAAGTTTCGAACGTATATTCTAGGATATTCAGTGACCGTTCGCACAGATCACAAATCTATATCATTTCTAAGAAGATGCAAGTTAAGCCACGGTAGATTGACCAGATGGGTACTTGCCCTGCAGGAATATGATCTACAGTGGGAGTATGTTCCTGGAAGTAAGAATGTAGTAGCAGACGTATTGTCACGGGTAAATTTGGAAGAACAGACATTCGAAGGCGAGAAGGAGAGCATTCTGAAGATCTATAATATTATTAAGGACAGATCCGATTTAGAAAAAATAGTACGGGACATCAGCAAACATCAGCAGTCTGACCCGAAGCTAAACAATATTAAACTTCGTCTCTCCAACCAAGATGAGACCATAACCAAGTTTTATTGCATACATAATGATATATTATTCATCAAAATATCCCTTGATGAAGAGATATGGAAGATCGTAATCCCTACTACAGTCGAGAAGGATATCATCCTGGATTATCATCTCCGATACGGTCACATGGGGGCCATGAAGGTGATCAAGGCGATAGAAGAGAATTGCCATATAAAAAATATAAATCGAAAGACGAGAAACTACGTCCAGACCTGTCTTATATGTCAATTGGTAAAAACCAACAATGAAAGAAAGAGGGTATGATGATACCAATTACATCACAAGCAAAACTGGAAAAGATCTTTCTGGGCATCTGTGGTCCTTTTCCCTGCAGTGGTGGACGCCATCGTTACAAATACATTATTATAATGATGGATCACTTCACCAAATTTATAAAACTATACCCGGTGAACAGAGCCACCACTTTAAAGATTTAAGAGTGATAACAAATTATTATATTCCAGAGATAGGAAGCCCAGCATCCATAATCACAGACCATGGAACACAATTTAAGGGTAGGAGGTGGAAAACCACTCTAATTACATTGGGCATCAAGACGTACAAGACATTTGTCTACCACCCCAGTAGTAATCCAGCGGAGAGGGTGCTACGAGAAGTCGGAAGGATATTACAGACTTATTGTCATAATCAACAAAGGAAGTGGCAAGAATACTTATCAGCTACCGAGGAATTCCTTAATTTAGCATATCACCCCCCTATAGGGACCACACCATATACGGCAATGTATGAAAAACCGCCTACTAGAGAAATACAAGACATCATAGAATTTCCCATGAGTCAAGAATACAAATTTAATCGACTGAGGTTCTACAATAAACTGGCAGAAGACCAGGAAAGGCGCCAGAACAAGTATCAAAAGGCGATTAAGAAGGTAATAAATTACGAAGTCGGAGAAAAGGTACTATTGAAAAACAGGGAACTACCCAGTACTTTGGAAGGCATTACCAAAAAGTTATTACTGCTGTATACCGGCCCATATCAGATTATTAAAAATAATAACAACAATACTTATGTATTAAAAGATATTAATTCAAATAAAATAAAAGTAACCTATAATCAGTTATCAATCAAAAAATATATAGAGGAGAGATAAAATGTCAAAATTCAAAAAATAGTAAAGACCAACTTACACGAATTATTTGAAGAAACTATTATGAACAAAAAGAATTTTGATGAATAAAAATGTCAAAATTTAAAAAATAGTAAGACCAACTTATACAAATTATTTGAAGAAACTATTATGAACAAAAAGAATTTTGAATAAAATGTCAAAATTCAAAAAAATAGTAAGACCAACTTACACGAATTATTTGAAGAAACTATTATGAACAAAAAGAATTTTGATAAATAAAAATGTCAAAATTCAAAAAATAGTAAGACCAACTTACACGAATTATTTGAAATAATTATTATATGTATAAAAGGAATATTGAAAAAATATAACTAAAGTCAAAAAATAGTAAGTACAACTTACACGAATGATGAGATGTAACTATTAGATATACAACGAATTTTGTGAGAAAAAGCTACAAAATTCTAAAAGCGTAAGAACAAATTACACTCATAATTCGAGTGAACTCTTATATAAAAGAATTTGAGAGTAAATGGAGTACAAATGTGTAAACTTTCTCAAACTCTCCAGAGACAAAGCAAAAAAAGCACATATTCCAGTAAATAATGAGAACAACCTATATTAAACAATTGTATAAGTTAATATTACCAGGAAAATATATTAATGAATATTAAAAGTGTCAGAAGAAGGAAGAATAGCAAATCTTCATAAGAACCAGTATTAAAGAAAAAGAAAAAAGAAGGGAACCTTAATAAACTATCACAGCAATAAAACTATACTACAGTTTGTATTGTAATAGTGACTATGATAACTATAACAACTATTATACATTATGTAAATGAGGCAATTTAAGACAAAAATGATACAGAATTTTAAATGAAGAAGAGAAGAAGAAACCAGAATATTTTGTAATTTAAACAAAATAACTTAACCAAACTCACAAAGAAAATAATTTGATAAAGATGAAATAATGAAGAAGGACCAACTAAGTAAAAACCAAGTATTAAGACCAGAAACCAAATCCCTGGTATCATAATGATAATATTGTTGTAATAACCACTATTATAGTGATAATTGGTAAAGAAGGAATTAATGTTACACCATGAGCAATAAAACGACTCATTGAATACCAATTGAAGAAAAAAAAATCTATATAAATGCTAATTACTATGTAAACAAGATAAAAGATGAAATGATGAAACGATGAAATGTATATTATACCACATACCTAAACCACATAATATGGAATGAGCTTTGATAGAGAAGAATAGTCAAGTGTATAAAAGTATTAATTAATATAAAATATTATGAAGTGAAGAATCCAAGGATGTTTATTATAAGTCAAAAGAGACTACTTTTAATGGTTATTTATTTTTATGACTGGATGTAGAAAAATTCCATCAGTCTTATATTTTGAGCAGAGATGATAATTCCTCTGAGCTCAGTTAAGTGAAGTATTGGCCAGCAGAGATTGAAGCCGAAATGTGCCACTCTGAACTGTTCCAACTCACATGTTAGGGAA
Source organism: Magicicada septendecula (assembly GCA_034769895.1). Lineage (NCBI taxonomy): Eukaryota > Metazoa > Arthropoda > Insecta > Hemiptera > Cicadidae > Magicicada > Magicicada septendecula. The sequence continues at coordinate 295,020,790 of CM068373.1, read as the reverse complement.
TGTTAGGGAGTAAACATACAGGTGAGGAAGCACCAAATAAGAAAAGATATAAAATGATAATGTTATACACAAGATTAAAGATTACTTATTAATGAAAAAAGAAGATAATGAAGAAGATACATATCATCTGAGAGAAAGCAATGGTGGAAAAAGAAGGTATATAAAATGAAATCACGAATAAACATATGGTAAATAAAAAGAATTAGTAGTAATTATTTCATCCATACTAAGAGCATGATCTGAACTAATCACTTTTACAGGAGAGCATATGTAGCATAACAGAATTATCACCTTAAAATTTAACTTAATACAACATTAATAAAGAAGAACTATCAATAGTGAGTGAGAAAAAAAGAAATGGTTTAAAAATAAATTAAAGAAGCTGATCATTATAGTCGATAAAATGTTAATAAAATTAAACTGAATAACAAAGAAAACTCTTGGTCCATATATAAAAGAAACCAACTATATAAAACCCCAATACAACACATATACCCAGTAGGTTGAGGAGCAGTAAATGAAAAGACAAAAGTAAAATGTAAACAAAAAATTAATAAGGGGAAATTTATTAAATTAAGAAGCAGAAAACCCCAAGATACAAAACCAATTACAAATTAATAAGGAGCTGTAAATGAGAAAATAAATGAAACCGAATAATCAAGTAAGATTCATTGAATTAATAATATAAGGACATGAAACCACAAGATAAGGAAATACTTATATAACAAGAAAGAAGAGACAAAATATGTCAAGGTTCCTAAAAGGAATTTAGAAACAAGAAAGGCTATTCACTAAAATATTATGAAGAATGAATATACCAGTTGAAACTAAATTAAAACCAATGATAAATGTCAGACCAAATAACTCAAGTTACAGGATACAATGCAATTAAGATAAATTGTAAACTAAATGTAAGCCTAATTTAAGAACAGAGTAAAAACAAACCAAAAGACTACCAATAGTGTAGAAACAAACCAAAAACTACCATAGTGTAAAAACAAAAGACTACCATTAGTGTAGGAAATATAAGGTGAAATACCATAATAAATACAATAAAAGTTAGAGACTACAGTGAGTGTAGAGAATAACAAGTGACACACTATAATAAAAAATAGTGTAGGAAATAAAAATTATTTAAAAAGACTACCATCAGTGTAGAGTGATACCATAAAAACATAAGAATAAAAGACAGTCTAATGACTGAGAATAGTTTTAGTAATAAAAGTGTTTTAAAGATTAGGTATAACAAAAAATTAATAGATATAAGATGTTTTTATCACAGTTAAGTTGTTACCAGAAAAAACAAATACAAAAGACAGTTAATGACTGAAAGTATTGTTAGTAATAAGATGTTTTAGTATAATTAAATTTGTTACAAAAGGAAACATAAAAACAAAGGACAGTTAATGACTGAAGGTATTATTAGTAATAAGATGTTTCCATTATAGTTAAATGATATATAAAAAATAATAGGCATAAGATATTTTTGTTATGATTAAGTGATATAAAAATTAGTAGATATAGGATGTTCTGTTGTATTTAAATAATGTTCAATAATTTCAAAGTTTGTTAAGGCAGAGAAGGCAAGTAGATAAATCCATATTGTATTATTAAACTGTAAACCATATAAAGAATAATAGGGCAAAATAACTAACAAACCCCAATAGAAAAACAAAACAGCATTTTAGACCAAAATAACTACTACTTAGAGTCAAACCCAAATGAATAAATTCAAATAGAACTGTATATAATTAATAGAAATTAGTCCATGTAAAACAAAGATATGAAAATGTAATCAGCACAGAACCAAATATTAGCAAATGTAATGACAAAAGAATAAAATTAACTTTATTTGGAAATATGTAATACTAGGCCTAGAAAGGTACACTATTCAGATAAAATGTAAATTAATCAATATTGGAGTATTACAACAACAAATTATTAACAACAAGAAGTGAATAAAAGTATTTAAAGGAAATATTAACATAAAATCACTTATAAACCATTTAATTACTAATATTGTAAAAAATGCAAGGCCTATAAGGAATATCAAAAATTTTAAATTTTAGGCTTATCTGAACTTAAAACAGACCCAGTTGTATATTGAATTATGTAAAATTAGCATAAGAATATTGCTAGATAGTTACATTTTATAAATAATTAAGTTACAGCAATAAATAGGAAAACTTGTCATGTATTTTTATGAGTTGAAACCAAATCCAAGACATGTAAATGTGAACAGACAATGGTAAGAGGAATAAGATATTTTATAAATTACCACCAAAACCGACGACTTTAAGTCATCAGTCTGTTGTTACTCGTGAATGTGTGCAGATCAAAATTTACGGACGGAAGATCTGAAAAATATAAAAAGTGAAAAAACATTGAAGTACAACCTCGAAAAATATTACAGAGGTTACCTAATGGAAAATAACCACACTACAACTTAACTAACACCAAAACTGAACCAGAACAACAGGAATAATAAGATCCAGTACGAGCACAAGAAATTAACCGCCATTTTGAGAAAAATTCAACACCAATATTATCTGGACTACGAACTCAACAGATTTGAACACAGAACACTGCACCATGAAACTATCACAGAACAATATCGCCGAGGAGAGAGAAACACTTCACGTAATTATCCAGAGGAACTACAACATCGCAGAGGACGGAATCCACATTTATATTTGAGGGAGAAGAACATAGCGTCAGCGTTGAATAGCAGAAAACTGATGTGAACGGCAGCCATTTTTATTTACTGAGCGACCAGCACGGGCACAGCCTTCACGAGCCAGTGACGTCATTCTATGAATTGGTTCGAATTTTTACTTATTAATTGACAATATTTTCAGAATCCTGTTATTTTTAGCGAATAATAATTTAGATTAAAGTATTTGTAAGTATTGTATCTTGTTCCTTGCCCTCTCTGACCATTTTGACAGTTAAAAGAACTCGAATTAATTAATTTTGTAATGTTATATTTTGTCATTTATCACAATCGACCTGAGTGAGTCTCAGCCAATGCCATTGTCGATGCGCGTAAGATTGGCGCACAAATTCAAATTTTAAAATATAAACATCAGAATTACTCAAATACTATGTGTTCATGATTATTTGTATTATAAATATTAGCTTTTTCTTTCTTCTAAACATAAATTAGAAATATTAGAAAAATATATCAAGAAGAAGAAGAAGAGGAGCTAAGTTAGAAGAGAGAATACTTGATGCGACTACATAACAAGATTATCTCTAGTGAACAAATATTTTGACACACAATAACTAATTTACTCACTTGAAAGTAATTAAAAATTTATAATTAATTAATTAATTAATTGATCGAATAGAAAAAAATGTATATAAAATATTAATAAAAAATTTTTAATTAAACTTATAAACAAATTTTTTTTTCTTATCAACATACTACATTATTAATTTGTAATAGGTTTTATTACAATATATACTCTTTTATAACTTATAAAATTTTAAAACCCCTTTAGTGAGCTCACTATTTTTTAAATTGAACATATATTTTAGAATGCCATTTTCTTTTTCATTAATTTTGAATGGGTGTAAATTTTAACTTTCTTCTTTTATTTTCTTTCAAGCTTTTACTTATCTGTCATTGTGTCCCAAAAATCAGTCCAGTCTCCGTAGGTGTTTTCTTTCCTCACTCTGCACATTTTCGTAATTTTTACCGTAATATTCGCCAGATATATCGAAAACTGTTAATTGAAACACAACTGTTATTTACTTTTACTCATTTAACGTTCATTTCGTGGATCCACATAAATTTTACATATTTTAATATTACGGGCGCCCGTATATTTGTTTCGAAACTGTTTGCGACCGGCCGGTACAGTGAGCAAACTTGAACTGGGGCGAGACGGACTGGACTATTTTCTGAAGTGGTCGCGGGTTACGTGACCAAATCTTATTGTTCTTGTTTATATCACTATGCCAATATGTGAGTTCGGCTGACACACCTCGCGTACCAGCGTGACGTATGAACTGACGTAATATCGTACGATCCTTTAAGTTACATAATATGTTGGTCGCTCATCTAAAAATAGCTGTTTTGCTTGTCACTGGAGTTGACCTTGGCACAATTTCGCTCACTCCTTTTTTCGTTGTATAATTTATGAAATAAAGTTTGTTTACTTTTCCCCAAATTATTATTTTATATTACTTTTTATGTTTCCCCAAAATTATTATTACATCACAAAATATTATTTTTATCAAAATACAATGTTTTTATATTATCCCAGGTAGGCCTAAATGTCCCGTTACAATACCCCCTCAATGAGAGGTTTTATGCCGAAGCATAAAAACTCTCATTGACACATTCGTACTACTAAAGGGATCAGTCAGGATATGTCGCCACAACCCCCTTTACGGTTTACATAAAAAAAATGTCGTGGTTCACTTACCCCTTGGTCCAGTAACTGTGACAGCACCTGAATTACCTTACTGGACTTCTCTCTCGAGATCCCAACACCGCAAGGCCAGTCAGGCACTTGACGCTCCTGCTCTGACACGCTGGCCATCTCAGGACCGCCGCCACAGCATCACCAAACACTGAAACAACAAATCGAAAATATCAAATAGTGGCCTTGTATAACACCATATCCCTAACTGATCTGTCTCCCCTCAGCTGTGCTGGTTTGCGTTAAGAAGCACTGGTTTTTCTTAATTCTCAACACACATGTATATATGAACACTTAAAATAACATGATACCTTTGTAAACTTCCTTAACATCATTCTGTATACGCTTCTCTCCTTTACGCGTATCCCAAAATGCAAAATCATTGCCCTGATTCCCATCAGAATTTAAATAAACATTTCCCATTGCAATATTACAAATACCTTCCATTATATAATTCACATTTCAAAATACTTATATTCATTAGTAAAATTATTACATCGAGTAAATCATATTAAATCAACTACATAATAACAACTTATTTACTTATATCTTTCTCAACTTTTGTTAAACATCTCCATCAAAACATCTCAAATCAACACAAAATCATTTAAGTACATTATAAAATCAACTACATATTCTACATCATTTACATCATTCAATCTAATATTCAATAACTCATTACTAACATTTTAGTAACCTCCTTCTACATCAAAATCTAATATCCCCCCTTTACCTAGTTACAATTGGGTAAATCACCTCACGGGTAAACCGTGCAAGGCATTCACCTGGTTGTATAAACACTCTATTGTTTATGCCCCTGGCTTGTAACGGCCAGCTCCCTTTCCACACACTCTATTGTTTACTGATGGTGGACTGTAGCACCCATTTGCATCCACAAGAACTGCATTGTAATTAGGGTGTAGACGCTGCCTACCCCGTTCTTGCTTCAGCGTTATATAAAAATTCGGCATTACTGATGTCCGAGGACACCAGTAATCCTACTATAATGATTCACACACCCTTAATACGGCACTATCACCACCTTCGATGATAGCCGCTGTTCCATAGTGATGTAGATTCCCCTGAGTTACCCCCCGGTTAATTTCTAAGTTCGCCAATTTAGAATATATTTGCATTATAAATCCACAATCCACGGTCAGGGTTCGGTGAAGCCGTGACCGCCCGAAATGTAGGGGAACTACTAAAAGACATACAAGATTTACACTAACACTGCTACTGCAATTCACAGACGGTAAACCATTATATGTTACAACCAATTTTACAAACATTATCATTTAATTTTCACTGTCCATTAAGCAGTCTTAAGGCATCACCATAGTTTCACTATGTTCTTCTTCAATTTACAACCACTGAAGGTTGTCACTTTAATACAATTTTTCAAAACTTTTTAAATTTTCTCCAAGAAACGGTTGATTTTTTATGAATTCCACATAATAAAATTTTAATATAGACATTTTTGCAAGTTCCAGCTTTCACTTTTCAACAATACCTTCTCACTACAAGATAATAAGTACAACAATGGATCTTCTCACATTTCTAAATTACATTTCTGTTTTCTGAAGGAAAACAACTCCTTGAAAAGGTAATTATTTAAGTTACAAATTTTGGTCGTTTTATTTCACCATTTCTAATCTCTAATTTCTAATTGGTCGTTTTATTTCACCGGATCATCTCACATTTCTAAATTACATTTCTGTTTTCTGAAGGAAAACAACTCCTTGAAAAGGTAATTATTTAAGTTACAAATTTTGGTTGTTTTATTTCACCATTTATAAAACAAAACTATTGTAGTTCGTGGAAAAATACTACCACCACTTAATCTCTTTTTTTTATGTATATGCTTCTACCTTACCTTTCCACGAAACTAGGGGTCCCCCTCCCCGTTCTTGTAAGCAAAGAATTTCTACTAACACCTTTTCGTGGAGTAAGACCATCGTTGCTTTCACCCCGTTGCTGAGGCTACCGCCAACCATGGTCCACCCCCAAATTGCCAAAATCCACGATCAGAGGTGGTGAGTCTGTGATCACCCGAAAATGGGGAAGAGTCCCTTCTGGAAACATATAACATCAAATTAAATTCCATACATACATTAATATAAAAACAAACATAAAACTCTTATGATGACCAATACAACTTCAAATTTGTAGCATTGTGTGTCCCTACTATCTCCCTTGTCTCCCTGTTCTGCAGTACATATGAATTCTTCATCTTAACTTCTATTACCTCATAAAGTCCTTCATAGAGTAAGAAAAACTTCTTGACCTCCTTGTCCTGAGCACTCGACAAGTCGTGTCTCCTTACCAATACCAACTGTCCTATTTCATACTTCATCCACTTACCTTTTGCGTCGTGTCTACGTTTTCATCGTTCACCTTTGCTTAACAAATTTTCATTAGCCAACCTGATTTTAATACTCACATCCGTTTTCTCGCTCTCAGGTGGGTAGTCAAATAACTGTTCTAAAATCCTCGTGGGGCGCGTTCCCTTAATTAATTCGAGAGGTGTATATCCTGTCGACTCGTGGGTGGTACTGTTCAGCCAATTTTCTACCCTTCTTATGTATAACGGCCACTCGCTGTGTTTGGCGTGACAATAGGCTCTAAAAATCCTGCCTATCTCTCTCATGACACACTCCACCTGGTTGGACTGAGGATGGTAGACAGCCGTGTGCTTCGGGATGATTCCTTCCCATCCTAAGGTCTGGCGCCATTTCCCACTGATGAACTGTGGCCCATGGTCCGATAAAATTACCTTTGGCTTACCCACATGGATCATATAGTCCTTTGTCACCTTCTCACTCAGCACATGACTGGTAGCTCTCTTCACACTATATAATTTCACATACTTAGAAAAAGTGTCTAACATTACAAAAATATACATAACTCTGCCTCTACCCTTCGGCAATGGTCCATACAAATCTACCGCAACTAAATCAAATGGCCTTTCCACTTTTATAAAATTCATCTCCCCTTCAACCCTATAGTTCACTACTTTAGACTTCTGACACAAATCACAACCCCGTAACAACTTCCTAACTCGTCTTTCCATATTCTTAAAAACGCAAGACTCTTTCAAAACATTAACACACTTTTTCGCCCCAAAATGACCATATCTCAAATGACAATCCCAAATGATCTTATCAGCTAACCCATCTGGCACAACTAACCTCCAATCACGCTCACCCCCTTCTTCTTTCTTAAACAGCAACCCTTTATAAATTTGAAAATGTTGATTATACACTGACCCAGTTAATTCAGTTTCTAAACTATCTATGACCTTACCTGACTTACCATCTGCTCTTTGCATGGTTCTAATGTCTTTTAGCTCTTCCCCAAAAATTCTATCCTCCCGGCTAATCTGAAAAATCTCAATCTCTTTCAGATCCCTACCAGTTTTATTGTTTAACATGTCTACCCTGGAAAGAGTGTCAGGTATTTTATTCTCTGTTCCCTTGATATACTCCCAAGCAAAATTATATTCTTGCAAAACAAGTACTCACCTGGTTAGACAGCTGTGAGCAAGCTTACATGTGTTCAAGAATGATAACGCCTTGTGGTCCGTTCTGATTACCGTTTTGTTTCCCAGGATGTATGTTCTGAACTTCCCCACGGTGAACACAATGCTTAGAAGTTCTTTCTCAGTTGTATAATTTTTCTCAGCAGACAGCAACGACCTACTGGCGAAGGCGATCGTCAGATGTTCCTTCTCGCAGTCTTCCTGGTAGAGCTCCGCCCCTAACACTATGTTGCTCACATCCGTCTGTAAATAAAATGTTTTATTAAAATCAGGGTGGTTCATCATTATCATGTGGCTAAATTTCCTCTTAATTTCATTAAAAGCTTCACGTTCCACTTCTCCCCATCTCCACTGTTTATTCTTCTGGAGTACTGCACTTAGTTTCGCTGTTGTGTGTGCGTAATTCTTCTGGAACTTACGATAGAAATTACAAAGTCCTAGAAAGCTCTGTAGTTGCTTGATATTCTTCGGCTCAGGGAAGCACATAATGGAGTCAACCTTGTCTGGATTTGCGGAGATTCCCTCTTGTGTAATAATAAACCCCAAGAAATTGATTTTAGTTTGTAAAAATTTTGATTTCTCCCAATTTACGGTGAGTCCTCCTTCTTCTAATTTGATTAAAACATATTCCAAATGTTCCAAGTGTTACTGATAAGTTCTAGAAGCAGTTAAAATATCATCCACATATACTGTTAAAAAGTCTAAGTCCTTTGGTTTTAAAATCTGGTCTAAACATTTTATAAAGCTAGCTACGCTAGTATTCAACCCAAATGGTAACCATCAAAACTGGTAATTCTTACCGTTAAACAAGAACGCTGTATATTTTCTACTTACTTCTGCCAATGGTACCTGCCAATACCTTGCTGTTAAATCGAGCGACGTCATATATCGCACCCCACTAAACTTCTGAAATATCTCATTTATAGATTCTGGTGATTCACGGTCTGGTATTATTATCTGGTTGATCCTCCTCGCATCTAAACATAACCTAACCCTACCATCCTTCTTTATGACAACTACTAATGGATTTGAGTAATGTGACACTGACCTTTCTATTATGCCTCCCTCCATCGTTCTGTCCAACTCCTCTTGCACCGCTCGTCTTTTGGAATAAGGCACTGGATAACGTCGCTGCATGAAAGGTGTGTGTTCCTGTACCTGCAATACACATTCATAACCCTTTGCCCTTCCCGGAATATCGGCAAACACTCCTCTAAACTGCTCAATCACCTGCCACAACAACGCACGTTGATCACTCCTTACCACCTCACCTCCACTACAAAATTCATCTGCCCTTATCTCCCACACTTCTTCATTACTATCCCCTATTTCTCTTTCAAAACTCTCAATATACTCTCCCTCTCTACATGAATTTACTCTAGCTTCTGTGTCACTCTCGCCTACCCCCGTTTTTGTAATATTTTCACCTCTGTTACTCTAATCTTATTTAACACCTGTTCAAAATTAGCCCTGATCGACCGATCACCCCTATCTAACTCTACTACTTTTTCTTTAAAATTTATGACAGCTTTGTTTCTCTGTAGAAAATCATTACCTAAAATTATATCTAGACTTAGCCCTTTAACCACTAAAAATGTGTTTTCAAACTCTGCATTATTTATCAGGAAATTTAAATGTATTTGTTTGGTTACTCCTTTACTACGTACTCCTGTAACTCCCACTACAGTAACCCCTGCTACTGGTAAAATCGGAATATCTTTATTAGTCTCCCTTAATTCTCCCAAAATGTTCTCAGCAATCACCGAAATCTCACTCCTTGTATCTATAAGTGTTCTGTAGCTCTTACCTGCTATGGTTACCTGTACTTCGGTTAATCCAGTTCTCATCTCGATTGTGGTCTGGTTCTCCTCCTCCAATAAATCTGTCACGATGTCCGTTTTAATTACGTTACTTTGGAAATCCTCCTTTTGTTGGACCTCATTCGCTTCCCTGGACAGTGGTCTGGTCCATGCTACCACTCTCTTCTCTAGTTTTCCGTCTGGTTCCTATTATTGCTGGTGGTTGGTCCCTGGTGACCCCTTGGTGGTCCATGGTTATTACCGGCTGTTCCCCTGGTGCTTGGCATCCCTCTCTGCTGCTGGACGCGCTGTGTTGGTCCTTCTCTCCTCTTTTGATCGTCTCTCGCCGGGCTGCATTTGAAACATTTCTGCCGGCTGGCATAATTTTCATATCTACACCTGGAACATCTCCAATCCCCTGAGTTATTGAAATTATTTGTATGTGTATTTCCATGCCCGTTATGATTACTTCTATGGTTACAATATTCATAATAATTATTATTATTATTATTCTGTTGTTGGGGTCGCCTACCCACTTCTCGGTCTCGAATACTTTGCAATATGTCTAAAATTCTCTCCAACTCATTCATATTATTTATTTCCTTGGTCATTAAAGTTATCTGAACTTCCCTCGGCAGATGTTTACTTACGTGTCTTATAAAAGATTTAAAAGGTATTGGTGGCTCTAAATACTTGGCCTCATTGTATAATTTAGTGACATAGATCGTGATATTATTGTTTTGTTGTCCTATAAAATTACCCGTTCCCATTATGCGGCTCCGTAGAATCTCTTGGTCGTCTTCCGTCCAATATTTCCCCTTAAATGCTTTCTCAATTTCCTCATAACAATCCCATTCTAAACGGTGTGCTTCCGCCCATATAATGGAACTACCCTTAAAACATTAACTATTTTCATTAACTGTACTTCCCAACTACTATTGCTAAAGCGGTGATATTCCCTGGTTTGGTTAATAAATCTCGTCGGGTGTATCGCCCTGTTCTCGTAATTAAATGTCTCTAATTCGATCTCATTGTGTAAGTCTCGGGTGATTATTACTCTTTCGGTTACCCCGGTCAGTTTTTTATCAATCTCCCCCTATAATTCATCTTTCACACATCTTAAACTACCTTCAATTGAAATACACTTATCATATATATCGTTATTAGTTTGCACATTGAAATCATCTATCTCTCTAATTTTATGTTGTATGATACTTATTTTATTGTTGGTATTAATTTCGTGTTCTGAAATGGCTTTATCTATTGTTTCTATATTCTTTGTTATATTTGTTACATTACACTCACATTTCTCTAATTGATTTCGTAAAATATCTGTCTTACTGTCTATCTGCTTGTTAATTTCAAATTTTGTTTTAATCTCTATTTGCTTATCTACTGCATCTAAACATTTACTGTCTACTTCTTTGCTTTGCATAATCATTTGATTTTGAACTTTTTCAATTACTGTTTCATCTACTTTACTGATTTTGTCATCTAAATTGTTTATCTTAGTGTCAAATTTCTCACAGACTACTTCTATGATCTGTTCTTGAATATTTTCATAACGTGCATTGATTTCGTTCATCTCTTTGTTAAAATTGAAATTTTGTTTTTTAATTTCGTCTTTCACTTCATCAAATTTGATATTGAAATTGCTGTTAATTTCTTTAATTTCGCTTTTTTGTTCATTGAACTTCTCATCAAATTTTACACTCTGTGTATTGAAAAGCATTTGAATCATTTTCATTAGTTCATTATCTTCAGCTTTTTTAGTCAGGACTGGCGTTGAGTGAATTCCTTCACTCATAATTTGCGACTCAGTCACACTTAATTCGACATTTATCTGGCTTTAATTCTCAATGTCAGTGAGGCTGACACTCTCATTATTGTTCGCCATTTTAAATTTTAAATATATTTCTTTAATATCTTACTGTGTATCTAACATATAATCAAACACAACATAACCTTATTACGTTTACACACTTTTTAGTTACCTCAGACAACCATTCTGTTCTCCCATGTAGGCCTATATTTATATAAAATTTCTTTTATATAAATGTCCCCTAAGTTCGGAAGCCAATTGTACTATAATTTATTATATAACGTCACTTTATTATTGAATTATTATTTCACTTGTTTACGTCTATTTATTCAGACGCCATCTTTGAAGTTTACCAACTATATATGAAAAAATAGTTACTTATCAGTGGGTCAGGTTCTTTTCGGCGAACAGGAGAACAGATTATGGTTATTCGAAATAAACAAAACTTTACTTGTTTCCCATGATTTAAGTTTTATTGGTTACTAAAGTATTTCAGTTTTATCATAAACAAATTATTCTTTTCTCTCCCTTACCCCGGTTAACACGTTCAAAAGACAATCATGTTAGTGACAAAACTTGTTAATGAACAATAATTATTTGTACCTTTAATCTTCTTATATACGGGTTTACCTACTCTCACAATAAAATAATAAGCTCTTAAAATAAATTTACTATTTGAACACAAACCAGCGCTTCACTCACACATATATACTCTTTTATAACTTATAAAATTTTAAAACCCCTTTAGTGAGCTCACTATTTTTGAAATTGAACATATATTTTTGGATTCCATTTTCTTTTTCTTTAATTTTGAATGGGTGTAAATTTTAACTTTCTTCTTTTATTTTCTTTCAAGCTTTTACTTATCTGTCATTGTGTCACAAAAATCAGTCCAGTCTCCGTAGGTGTTTTTGTTTCCTCACTCCGCACATTTTCGTAATTTTTACCATAATACTCGCCAGATATATCGAAAACTGTTAATTGAAACACAACTGTTATTTACTTTTACTCATTTAACGTTCATTTTGTGGATCCACATAAATTTTACATTTTTTAATATTACGGGCGCCCGTATATTTGTTTCAAAACTTTGTTTGTGACCGGCCGGTACAATGAGCAGACTTAAATTGGGGCGAGACGGACTGGACTATTTTCTGAAGTGGTCGTGGGTTACGTGACCAAATCTTATTGTTCTTGTTTATATCACTATGCCAATATGTGAGTTCGGCTGACACACCTCGCGTACCAACGTGATGTATGAACTGACGTAATATCGTACGATCTAAATATCACTATAATATTGACGACTCGGAACACAAAGTTTTTTATAAGTAAAAACGTAAAGTTTTACCTTACAGCCTAAACCGGCTTTCACCTATAGAAGGCTTCATCAGCTGATGAAGCCTTCTATAGGTGAAAGCCGGTTTAGGCTGTAAGGTAAAACTTTACGTTTTTACTTATAAAAAACTTTGTGTTCCGAGTCGTCAATATTATAGTGATATTTAGTTAAGTAACGGACACGTCATGGACAACGAAATCCAAGAATCGTACGATCCTTTAAGTTACATAATATGTTTGTCACTCATCTAAAAATAGCTGTTTTGCTTGTCACTGGAGTTGACCTTGGCACAATTTCGCTCACTACTTGTTTCGTTGTATAATTTATATGAAATAAAGTTTGTTTACTTTTCCCCAAATTATTATTTTATATTACTTTTTATGTTTCCCCAAAATTATTATTACATCACAAAATATTATTTTTATCAAAATACAATGTTTTTATATTGTCTCAGGTAGGCCTAAATGTCCCATTACACGACACGTACTTTCAGATACACCGGGGAAGGTCAGAGATTATCAGTGTGAAATTGAATTCCGAGAGCCTGTCAACTTTAATCAAAAATCTTACCCGATCGCATTTTCTTTGAAGGAAGCGGTGAGAAGAGAAATTACTTCATTAATCCAGTTTCCCAATGGAGCAGAATACCAGTTCGATAACATGGAATTTCACAACAAGATACTCGAGAAGACGGACAAGATATGACAACGATATGAGCAATTGCAACCAAAACCCATACAATATCAGATCGGAGAGCAAGTGTTACTTAAAAACAGAGAGTTACCAAGTACCATGGAAGGGATAGCCAAGAAGCTATTGCTGCTTTACACCGGACCTTATATAGTGAGTAAAGATAATCAAAATAATGCATATGAGATCGTAGACCCAAATACACAAAGAAGAAAGGGAACATATAACCAATCTTCAATGAAAAAATATTATCAAGTGCAAGAAAAGCATCCTGAACCCGATTAATAAACAATTAGTGTTGAAAGAGAAGTAATAAAAAACTAATAATAATGATATCATGTGTATCATACCCATCGGTAATATCGTATCAATAAGAGCTAAAGAGTATGAGTCAGAAAAAAAAAATTTTTTTAATTTGAAATAATGTATTGTATAATCTAAATAACAATAATGTGAAGAATCCCATAATGATATTTATTTATAGTCGCACTTAGACTACTTATATAATTTTGTTAATGATTGACTGTAGATGATCCAGCAATCATATGCCTGGGCAGACGATACGTTCCTCTGTACCCAGATGATATAATTGACAGCGGAGCAAAGGAGTCAAAAGTACCCTTCTTTGATCCGAATCAATATAATTTTAGGGAAGAAATGTTAGGGAATTAGATATTATAGGTATAAAAAACATTAAACAAGAATATAATACAGGAAATCAAGGAGAATACTGACACTAAATAAAGCATTAAGAACCGATAGCTCAAAACTAACAAGTGATCAATAAGATAAATTCAATATATGATTGATAATTTCACCCAAACACCTGAACGATATTTGCTGAAATAATCAATTTTAGTGGCAGGGCAATATGTAAGGGTACATATCTTCAACATACATTTATGAAGCAACATGATAAGAATAAAATACTAAATGATTAACACTATGAATAAAAAGGGATGAGTCAGAGATAAAGGAATGGGTAATTAACATAATTATGTGATCAAACAAATAAAGGTAATAATAAAAGTAACCTCTGATAAGAGAAATGTAGCAAGCAACGAAACAAAACTTGAAAAAACGATAGTACAATGTGATTTAACCATAATAACCCAATAGATGGTAAGTGAGAAGGTAGAACCAGCCCCAATACAAGTGATAGGAGATATAAAAACAAATAAAATAAGTGAGAAGGTAGAACCAGCCCCAATACAAGTGATAGGAGATATAAAAACAAATAAAATAAGGGAGTAGGTAGAACAAGCCCAACCCCAGTGATAGGACATATAAATGAAAGAAAATGAGAAGAAATGAAAAGACACAAACGAATAATATAGAACAGAAAAGGAGAAATGTTACACTCAAATAAAGCAATGAAAAAAGAAACCAATAAATAATAAATGTAAAAGAATAATTATTAGTATCAACTAATTAATCAATGTAAATGATAAGTATTCAAACCCAATAAAATAATGAAAAATGAAAGTACATTAACCAAATAAATAGAGAGTAAATATTATAAATCACTCTATAATGATATGAACTTGTTAACAGTATAAATAACCATTGTAAAGTGAGAGATAGTTAGATAGTGAACATGAGTAAGTGAGAACAAGAATGTAGTGTTAGGGAATACCCACTAGTAACACTTAAATAATATAAAAAGTGCAAAGTGTAAGTGTAAACCCCACAAAATAAATAGAAACCCTATTGATAGGGATAGACGCCCAAAAAACCAGTGATAAACACTAAAGGTTAATGGTGAGCAGTGTTAGTAAATAAGGATATTGTTATTATTAGGATTAAGATTAATTGTAGATGAGGAATACAAGGATATTCAGGGAAAAAATCCCAGGAAGAGTTAAAATGTTGTTACGGTCTATTTATTTACCACCCCTTAAACTTTTTACTTACCTTTTACTTCACTCGCCCTGACTTGCGAAAAACAGAAGATTCCCAAACTTATAGGTTGCCACCAATATTTTTAAACAAAAGGACAAATATGGAAACCTTAATACATTTTCCCATTATTTACTTCTAATTACTTACCAGGTCCGTTTAGGCGAGATTTTCCATACAAGACAGGTTATGTTAAACGGGCGTAATAACTTACTCTAACACATGTTTATATCCCTAAACAAACTTGATTTTATTTTATTTTATTTTGTTCAAACACAAGTTTTATCAATTAATTATTTATAGGAACCAGTATTTTTAATCATGATTTCTCCCATAACTTTTACCCCCTTTATAGTATTCTCATTAATTCTTTTATAGATTTAAATTTGTATAGCTTTTTACTGATATCAGATTGTTACGGAGTCACTTTTGTATGTATTTGTTACTTAACTGACATGTGGTCCAGTTGTTACCCAATCACTAGTAGTTCACTGTCACATTCGCCACATCACACAGAACTGTTCTAACTGTACAAATTAACGTATTCGTTGTGGTCTCGATCTTTTTCTTCATTTTACTCTTTTGCACACTTTTTGATAATATTCGGTAGGCCTAGGCTACTGTAATCGCTTTGGCCTACCGTAACTGCCCGAGGCCACTGTTTAAAGTTTTACTTATATATGCACTGCTCTCCACTGCTGTCTGATGCAAAATCTGGTGATAGACTGCATACTGTTTTTAGTTAATGAACTGACTTAATACACTGCTCTCCCCTGTTGACTCTATGGTGACAAACTGCTTACTGTGATTCACACACACAGAGATACTGCTGCTGGCAAGCTATTACGTAATATTTCTAGACAGTTGTTTATGCTAACAGTGTATGTTGCACTGGGGCACCTCATAGGCTGATACTGACAATTAAAAATTAAAACTGATTTAAATAAACTGGGGTAGCACTCAATTCTGTACCGTTACAATACCCCCCCCCCCCAATGAGAGGTTGAAGGCCGAGGCCTACAAACTCTCATTGCCTAAAACCTAAGAGGATCAGTGAGGATATGGCGCCACAACCCCCCTGAGCTCTCTGCTAAAATAATGGGTACTTACCCCCCTAGTCTGGTGACTGTGGCAGCACCCATCCGATCTTACTGGACTTCTCTACTCGAGATCCCAACACCATAAGCTCGGACCGATACCCGTCACAGTATCACCTGGCTCTGTAACATTTAATTAAAACATTAACAAACGGCCTTCCATCACTCCATATCCCACAACTGATTCGTTTCCTCATAGCCGTACTGGTTCATTAACAAAATACTGGTTCGTTTGTTACAAAATATAACCTAACTGTCTACTTACAACTAATTCATACAAATTACATAATATTCACTGTATATTAATTACCCCTCCAAAATAACACATTGATTATACAAACTTTTATTACTGTTACCCAAAATATTTCCTTCAATTTTCCATTTTAAATGAGTATTGTAATCATTATATTTTTTCATCAATTATTGTTTAATCTACCATTACATTTGGAATTTGAATCAGAATAAATTTAAATTTATTATTAAAAATCATCTTTTCAATTGATTTAATTACCAATTTCATTTAATTTTAATTCCTCAAAACTCTAAGTTACAGTAATTACCTCAGTATTATTTTATCTGCAAAAAGTTAACTTCATTTCTTTGGTTTCATAATAAGGTTTTACTGCTGGCAATGATTCAGCAGAATACAACATTAATTTATCAGCTTCAACCCATCTTTCATTTTGTGTTTCATAATAAGATTTACTCATAGCACTGATTCATCAAAACACAACATTCTTGTTATTGTCAACTCAGCATGACTGTGGACATTAGTCACAACAGACATCACACCTGTTTACATCAACAATGGTCTGCACGACTGTTTTTATAAACACTCTGTCTCAACACTCAAAATTACATCACCCCTAATACCTGTAGAGGCAGGACGATGTAAATTGAACACTCAGGTCTCGATGCGCAGTAGACAAACACCTCGTTGCGAGGCTAACAAAATTTTCATTCACTTCGCACATGCGCAGAAGAGTTTTGTGCAGTGTTTCACAGCGTGAACATCGGCTGCAACAAGACTGGCGAGAACAACGGAAGCATGTGTGTGACAGAGAGCGAAATCATATGGAAGTGAGACAGTGAACGTTATAGCGACGTCTCCCCTCTCTTCTCTCTAGATAACTTAGCCATACTTGGAAGTGGGGGTAATTCATGCATTGGGTCGGCGCAGATGACTGTTCAGGAAAGGCTGGCGGGCCTATACTTCTAATTTTCAATTTCTATAAATCTTTTAGTTAACATATTTATCAACTACTATTTTTGTACCAATTCATACCAGAATTAATTTTACTTCATTAATAAAATTTACCCTTTTAAATTACTTTAATAGCCACCTACACTCAAAACAATTTGGCTTTAGTTACCTTGTTTAAAACACTTTTACTATGAACACATAATATAAAATAAAATTCATTATTGTTTCTTATTCATTATTTTAGTAAAATCAAATATTATTATATTATTATAAACTTCTTTCTTATTACAAACATGTTTTACATATAAGCTATAATATACATTACAACAAGATAATCTTAACACAATACATTTAACATTAACACATTTATATATAAATTTCCGTCATAGTTTTTTATTATTTACCATACTTCATTATCTAAATCAGCAAGGTCAGAACCATATACTACAGTATTTAGAATGTCCATTCACCGATTTTTTAATCAACCTCCATCGTCAAAAATTAGTCTTGTCTTCACATAGCATTTTTCAATTTTATTTACATTCATCATATGGCTATTTTTTGTGTTGTGACTATAAAATTTTGTTTTTTTCAATATACCATCATAATAATTTGTAGGGTAACCCCCCATTATTACCTTATCATAAATCATGTTTACATTAATATTTTTTGTCAAGTCTCCGTAAGTATTTGTTGTTACACCCGGGTAAGTTACATCATCACAATTATCTGCTACTACCAGTACACTACTTCTCCCAACAGATAAATATTTATCATCAATATACGCTTTGTTTACTACAATACAAGGTAAATCTACATTATTTACCATAATATTAATATTGTAACAGTACCAAAAATATGGTAGTTACATAATATAAACGAATGTAACGTCAAGTATGAGAAAAAACATGGGAATATATCTAGATAAACAAAGCTAAATGTATATAAGTGTGTATCTACAAAAATATTAATAAAAAATCCAACAATGAAGAATAGAATACGAATATATCAACATTAATTACAAAATGAAGAAAGAAAATGCTACAAGCCCAAACAAAATATCAATAAATAGACCCAATAGGATCCAGCAGTGAGGGGAATCAACGAAACAAGGATCAACAAGCTCCAACAACAATGGAGATAAATCAAAATAGCAACTACGAGGAAAATATAGAATAAAGAAGAAAGAAGAAGGACCAAGAAGAGCACCAAGAAGAAGAAAGAAGATGGACAGAAGATATAAGGACTCAATATAAATCACATGTACTAAAAACAGTGTAAGTGACAAAAGAAATGATTATAAGTGTGACAAGAAAACCAGTGTGAAACATTTAAGGAACCACAAACAATTACAGTGTGTACTTAATACAAATGTGAAACCGGTGAATAACTAACTATTTCAACTGAATAAACCACACAAACAATTACAGTGATGAAGTTTATAGTGTGAAAAATATGTTAATTTCATGATGAAGCAACAAAAATTAAAAATAGTCAAATAAACACAGACAATGAGTGTGACTGATTTAATAAAGTTGTAACCAACACACATAATCATAAGACCACCAGATTAGAACAAATTAGAACAATGATGTTATTGTTCACATAGAACTGACAACAAATAAAAGACATTTGTTGAGTATCAAACATAACAGGAATTAAATTCCACCATTGACCAGAAAAACATTGCATATAATACAAGAAAGATTTGTGTTAGTGTGTAAGAAGGAATTGTATAAACATGTGTAACAAATTAGGTAAAGTATTATGTTAATAATGAAGTCATAATGAAGTCAGTTTAGTAGTAGAAAAATACTGCACTAAAACAGATGGTACATTGTTACACAACCCACAAGGAAGAGACCTATTACAACAGAAAATGATACATATTAGTATAAATATCTGATCATCAAATATGTTATCAAATGAGAATTTATTATAAGTAATAATAATAAATATTAAGAAACAATGTAATATAATGCAAAACAATGTAAATAAAACAAGTCAAACATAATGACACAGGGAATAACAGAAATGAGAAAAGTATACCAGTTTAGTTAAGAAAAGTACAGTATCAAAACCAATGTAAATGTATATAAGAGTATTACCAGTAGTGAGATAAATATCTGATAATACATTGAGAACAGATTTTGAACATGATAAGAACAGTATTATAACTAAATTATTGTAAACCAATTAACCATGTACATATGACCAGATGTAAGCTAAACCATTGTATAGCAAATTAGTTAAGAAAAATACTGTATCAAATATTGAGAACAGATTGTTACAATTATTACCAGTAGCAAGAGGAAATCCCAAAGCTACTTTGAGAACAGATAATGACCATAAAAGCAGTCATATTATATACAAACATTTGAAAACCAAATGACCATTCTGAGGAAAACCAAATGTAAACAAACAATGACCAACCAGCTATTTATGAAAAATATAGCATATGAACTTATGTAAAAGTAATTGGAAACATTACCAAAAGTTAGAATGATATCTAATGCTACTTTGGGAATCCAAACCAAATAGGACAATAACAATTTAGTTGTTGTATTAGAAAAAATAAATGACTATTATGACATGACAACATGAACAGAGCCATTACTAAAAGATTAGAAAGTTCTGAGCTCATTAAAAGGTAACCATTATATATAATAGATTAGGTACTATGTATGTACACTAATTACAATCATTAAATGATATGATTTATATGAAGAGACTAAAAAATAAGATGAAAAATTGTATAAGAACTATATGAGAGGTTTGAACTTATGTAAATATTGAATTAACCACAGTCATACATAAATATTATAGTGGAAAATTGTGTAAATAAACATTACTAATAATATTAGATAGTAATATGATCATTTTAAATAAGAAAAATTAGTTATAAGCAGATTTGTAAAAAATCTAACATGGACGCTTAATGACGCCATAGCGAGATTTGTGTAGGAAACAGTTTTTCCCAAATTGTAAAGTAAACCGACTGAGATACAGACTCAAAGTGTTTAGATAAGAAGTGTTTTATTATATTTAAATAAAATATGGTGTAACGAACTTATAAAAATAAGATGCACCAAAAATAAATAGTAAAATCGTTATTGTAATAGTAGTAATGAACGAAAAATAAGCGTTTTTGGACTTATTTTAACAAGCAAAACGCCCTGAGTTCAATGATATCAACTAATTAACGATAGGACATAAGATAAGAAAGTTATGATAGTTTTAAACTTTCAAGTTAAATTTTTGTACCAATGATGACGTAAAAACGCCTCAAACCCAAACTCAATTTTGGCAAAAAATTAAATATTTTAATAAAACGAAGGCTTTCGGGTTAGAGAGTATGACGAATCCAGCCAATGGAATGAATGACTTTCAGCAGACTACCGGGAGACGTCTCAGAGGTACCAAACAGTCTACGATCAATCACCAAACATACAGGTCACGCCGCTCTAGTCAAGGAAGAAATAATTTATATTTAAAACTGTGCGCGCCATGTTACGTCAATACACAACATACGGTTAACCTAAATACAACATTCATACATACGAGTGAAAAAGTGCGGAATTGTGTTAATTGAACAAGTAGGTCAGTGTATAATAACGACCATACTTGCGAGTGAAGTTTTAAATAGGAAACAGGGAGTACAGTTTTATTTAAACAATATTTAAATGAAATTAATAATTTTATGAATATCTGACTTTCAATACTACGCAAGTCGTACAATGCTGAGTATCGAAAAAACTGTAATTAAATTATCAGAATTGAGAAAATATTTAAATCGACATTATTAAAATATTAGAAGAATATTTTAATTAATTATAGTAATTTAAAATAAAATGTTTGAAAATAATTGTTAATAAATACGAGAGTATTTAGTCACTCGTTTGACTAAACGTATTTTTCTTGAATTTTTCTATGTTTTAAAATCTACTTTATTAATTTTCATACAATCGGAATAAATGTAATTCTGATAATCATATATTAAAAACTATTATGAATAATGTGTTTACATGTATAGTATAAGAAATATTAGCTAATAAGGAATACTTATCCTTTATAACCACACCAGTTAATTCTAACCTCAGAAAGTGTGGCGGTAACTTGATAATTTCAACATTACCGATCTGTTCTCAAGTAACAATCAAATGAAATAGAATTGCTAACAAGAGTTTTTTGAGAAATTTTTCTCTTGTGAATAAATGATTTTTGAAGCTAATTATTAAACGAACGTAATACATTTTAAATACTGTACAAGTCAGACAGCTTGACAATAACACACGAGTATTAGAGATGCGTGCGCATACCCGCGTACGATAATTTTATAAATACCAGACATATGGTACCAAATTTTGATTTTTTATATTTGTTCAATTATTATTCACTATTGTTAATTCAATATAGTTATTTGTATTACATCTTGTAACTGGTATCATGTTACCTCAAAGAACCTAACGATATATGGTAATTCTCTGAATCAAAATAACATAACCTATGTAGTTAAATTATTGTACTAAAACCAGGTCTACCAGCCTTGAGGAATTAGACAGAATTTTATTGAATTTTATTGTAATCAGTAATTTAAAGGTTGTTAATCATTGTTTTTAATTGTTAAAGATTTTATCACTTATCAAATTGTTAATAAACCTCCAATTTATTACCACAAAAGGAGTATCATTTCTAGTAAAAGTAAATTCATTTAATTTTAATCAGTTCTGACACAGGTGGCGGAAGAATTTAAAATAGTTTTAGTATAATTCAGAATATTCGTCAGATATTGCTTCATTTACTATTGTGTGTGATGATATATTAACTATTCAACCTGAATATTTTGTTGTTGTATTTGAAGTGCCTGTATTTCAGAAGGAACATCACAGAACTGAATTGAAGCATTCAAGTGTGGTAAGTAAGTGAGATACACAACAAAGTGCGCGGATCATATTAATATAAAAAGGAGTGAGCTATTACTGCGTACCCACAAAAAACAATACATTAACACCGATAACTTCTACGATTACGATTACACCTTTAGATAAACAACATTATAGTAGACACCGGTGCGTGTCTACAACCACACGAACACACCAAATCACTTACATCTATATCTAGTATCTATAATTTTACATTATAGATTGACGAACCCAACGTGGGGCTTGACATGATAAGACCCCAAGGAAAGTAGATACTACAACATCCTAAATATATTATATATATCTAATACAATACAAAATCTATAATTTTACATTATAGATTGGCGCTCCATCGCGGGGCTGAAGTGATTGAAGATAACACACCATATAGGTACTACATAATATACTCTTGTAAAAATCTATAATCTTACATTATAGATTGGCGCCCAACGTCTGAGCACGATTTAAAGGGAAGTTACACCATAACTAGTTACCCAATAATCCCAATTCGTGAAAAAGACAGCAGGTACATTACCAGGACAGCAAGATGTACACCGACAGATTGAAATCAAGATCAAAATCACGATCAACGTCAAGGAAGAGGGCGACCGAAAAGGAAAAGGAGACCAGAAGAGAAGAAAAAGAGGCCATGTCAACAGAAGACGTGGAAGAAGTTGTACTGGAAACAAAGGAAAAAACAATTGAACCGGCGGAGGGGGTTCAGCAACCTATGGAGGAACCGGAAATAATATCTCAAGGAGTCCTACCGGAAGTAACACCACAAGAAATTCTACCGGAGGATGGACAACCCGAGAGACCGGTGCAAACTCAAGACAGGTACATCATCGAAATGTTGATGAGGATGGAGGAATCTATAAACAAGAAGATAGAAGAAGCCAGTCGATCCACCAAGGAAGACCTGAAATCCACAGACCAGAAGGTGAACAAGTCCATAGAATCCATGGAGTCATTGAGAACAGACTTAAATAATAAAATAGAAGAGGCCAGTCGATCCACCAAAGCGGACCTAAACCATAAAATAGAAGAAGCCAGTCGGTCCACAAACCAAAAAATAGAGGAAGGCCAGAAGGATAACCAGAGACATATAGAGCGGTTAAAAGAAGAATTTCATAACCAAATAAGTGAGACAAACAGAAGAATGGAAGAGGGTCAACGGAAAACCGAAGAATTGTTGGAGAAGAGAATGGCCACCATGAAAGAAGATTTATCAGCAGAGTTGGGAGAGAAGATTGATCAAACTAACCAGAAAATTGATGGGATCAACGCCAAACTTAATAGAGATGTTGAGACTATACAAGCCGATCATGAAAATATATGGCTACAAATAAGTGTCAACAATAATAAAATGGAAGAGACCGCTAAGGAGACGGCAAAAATGGTTGAGAGAAGATTGGGAGAAAGCGTCGAAGAAATCGAGAAACAAATGGCCATTCTAAAGACTGAAATTAATGTCGAGATATCAGAAGTGCGTAAAGAAGGAGAAACTACCAACTTAAAACTAATCCAAACGGAAATGGACATTAACCAACGTATTAATGAGGTGAAGAAAACTCACGATACCCAGCTAGATACAATAACACAAGAACAAACAAGGATGAAGGCAGCACAGTCCACATTAAAGGATAAGTGTGAAGAAGTTGCTGGAAAAGTAGATGCAATCAAACAGCAAGTACACGATGATAAAAAACAATCCACAGAACGCCAACGGAGGGAATTGGATGACCTCCGAGACGAAATGCATCGTCTACAAACCATACCGAATTTCCTGTCTGGTTTGAGTCATCTAGAAGGAAGAGATCAGATTGACTTCAGGACCTATTCGAAAAACCCTTTGGAGTTCCTAGAAAGAATGGAGGAAATCATACAACGGAATCGTGAGAACAGATGGACTGTCATAAAAGGTATGTTAGACGAATCATTTAAGCACACGTTTGACAACTGGTGGACAGCGACCCGACACGAAGTAGGTAATTATGACACCTTCAAAACAGCATTCAAGCAAAAATATTGGTCGGAGGTCACTCAGAATATCATAAGGGACGATATAACCAACGGAAGGTTCGACGTAAATGGAAGGCAGTCCATGACCACATACTTTTTAGGAAAGATTTGCCTGGCAAGGAATCTGGAACCGGCAATCCCAGAAGAATGCCTGGTCACGAAGTTGGCTTACCATTTCAATCAGGGTATCTCCCAAGGAAGACTCAATGCACAAATCAAAACAATCCAAGGAATGTGCGACCTACTTGAAAGTCACGAGAGGGAACGATACTACCAACGGAGTCGACAGGTACCAAGCCAGACATACGATCGAGGAGGGCCTGGAAACAATAGCCCTACCATTCATAACAATGGCAATAACCAAGGAAGGAATTTTCATAACCCCCCGAGATTCCAGAATCAACCCACACCGCGTCAAGACGGAGGTGGAAATAATATAAATAGAGGGATCCATAATAACCATCATCCTGGTGGTTACCAACGAAATACGAATTACCAAAGAGGTAATCACTATTACAGACCGTATCAGAATCAGTCCCCTAATCACCAACCAAGACAAGGTAATGGTCATAATAATAATAACAATCAATTTCGAAGAGTCCATTATACCCATGCCAGTCGGGGTGGAAACCACAGAAATTATTATCAAGGAAGAAGGAGCTTCCCACACCAGCACCATCATTCCAATAATAGCGACAGGGATGAAAGAGAATCTGGATATCGGTCAAACGGAAGTGACAGCAGTGGAAGTCCCAGAGCAACCACACAAACTACAGAGGTATACCACAACGGACATGGACCGGGAAATCAGGAGCCAGTAGCTTCGACGTCTCAGGACCGACGCGAAAATGGTGACATGAATTTAAACACCAACCGGCAGTGAAAAACCCAAGATCACCCTCACTGAACCGGCCTATTGGGTCAAATGTTTTGGCAAAATCATCAAAGCATCGAAATGTGTATAACAACAACTATTTAAAAAATATAAGGAAAGATTTGATGGAAGAAAAGGAAAATACTATCGGCGATACAAGCAATAGTGAAATTGCATACATATCCGTTAAAGTAAACAACACCGACGCCACAGCCATGATTGACACTGGCGCAAACGTATCACTAATAGACAAGTTGGAACTGGACAGAATTCAATCGGAGAACAAAGCCACAATACCCACATTGCCAATTAGCAATATAATTCTCATCGGTGCTACCGGACGTCAAAATAAGACTATCCGACAGCAAGTACAATTAGAGGTATCCAGCAATGGGAAGACAATACAGATGGTATTCCTAGTAGCCAGTGGGCTACCGTTCACTCTACTAATCGGGTGTGATATTTTAAGAAAATACACCGCAGTCATCAATATGGATAATAATACAGTGAGGATGAAAACAGAAGAAATAGAGTGGACAGCCGATTTGACAGAATACAGGAAGGCACCCTCGGAGCATGTAATATACTACATCAGAGAAGGCTGTGAACACCAAGAAGGCGCCGTCAACCAAGGAATACAAGACAGTCCAGAGGAAGCTTTGTGGTTGGAGAAAATCAATAGCATCCGAGAATTTAAAACCAGCCAGAATAGTCAAGAAGTAACTTGGGAACAACGGGAACAATTAATAGAAATATACTACCAGTATCGCCACGTATTTTCAGATACACCTGGGAAAATCAAAAATTTCCAATGCGAACTGAAGTTCAAAGAACATACAGAGTTCAAGAGGAAATCATATCCTATCGCCTTTTCACTAAAGGAAGCTGTAAGAGAGGAGATTCAGCGTTTAATAGAGAATGACATAATAGAGATAAGCAATTCACCATACACCAACCCTATTATTGCTGTACCAAAAAAGAATGGTGCAGTACGAATTTGTTTAGATGCTCGTGAGCTTAATAAAACCATAATTAATGACAGGACATCGCCTGGAGAAATCGATGAAATATTAAAGAAATTTTATGGTACAAAATTTTACAGTATATGGGATACGGTATGTGGATATTGGCAGGTTGAGCTGCATCCGAACAGTAGAAAATATACTGCTTTTATCTTTGAAGGCCGAAACTACCATTTTAAAAGGCTACCATTCGGTTTAGTAAACTCGGTAGCAATATTCGTCAAATGCATGGACGAGATACTGGGCCATAACACACTACAGTTCACAACAGTTTATGTGGACGATCTCCTAATAGCCTCTAACAATTGGGAGGAACGCTGTGACCGGGTGGCACAAGTACTGAAAAAACTGGAAGACAACAACATCACTTTAAAGCTAGATAAATCTCAACTAATTGCGAAGGAGGTGCAATTCTTGGGGTTTAACCTATCTGAATACGGAATTACACCATCCCAGGAGAAGATGGAGGCAATTCAGCGTTTTCCCGTCCCGAAGAACAAAAAACAACTGCAGTCATTCCTCGGAATCTGCAATTATTATCGGAAATTTCAACGTAATTATTCCGAATTGACAGCTCGATTCTCAGCACAGCTATCATCAAAAGAAAAATGGAAATGGGAAGCAGAGCAAGACTCCACATTTGAATTGATCAAAATAAAATTCCTGGAAACCGTTATGCTGCATCACCCCAATTTTAACAAACAGTTCTTCATGAATTGTGACGCTAGCGACCTAAGTCTTGGTTCTGTACTCTATCAAGAAGACCAAGAAGGGCATCATCAAGTGATTAGTTTCGCAAGCCGTACATTAAACAAGTGCGAACGTAACTACCATACCACAGAAAAAGAATTATTGAGTATAGTGTTTGCATGCGAAAAATTCAGGACATTTATTTTAGGTTATACAGTAACAGTGAGGACAGATCACAAATCCATTTCATTTCTAAAAAACTGCAAATTAAAACACGGAAGACTGACAAGATGGACCCTTACACTTCAAGAATACAATATACAATGGGAGTACATACCCGGAAAAAGCAACACAGCTGCAGACGTGTTGTCCCGGATAAACATTGACGCCCAAACATTTGAAGGAGAGAGGGAAACCATTGCAAGAGTATACCACTTATTGAAGAATAAATCCGAACTCACTAGTATATTATCTGACATCATCAATCATCAACAACAAGATCCTAAAATATCGTTAATTATCAAAAAACTAGCCGACAATGATGCAAACATAAACCAATATTACTGTACTCACAATCAGTTGGTATTTACCAAGCACAATAAAGGTGATGAGAGATGGAAGGTAGTTATTCCCAAAGCCCTAGAAAAAGAATTGACCATAGACTACCACATACGTTATGGTCATATGGGCGCAGTGAAGGTCATAAAAGCTTTGCAGGAGCATGTGCATTTCAAGGACATGAGTAGAAAGGTCAGAAAATATGTCCAGAGTTGTAATATCTGTCAACTAGCAAAATGCAGCAACGAAAAGCGAGAAGGAGTCATGATACCAATCACATCAACTGCAAGACTAGAAAAAGTTTTCTTGGACATTTGTGGACCTTTTCCACGGAGTGGTGGGAGACACCAGTACAAATATATCATAATAATATTTGATCATTACACCAAATATAGTAAGCTGTACCCACTCAATCGAGCGACAAAATATTAGATAAAATATTAGAAATAGTTATGAATAAATATATACCCGAAGTGGGTAAACCGTCGATGATAATTACAGATCACGGAACGCAATTCCGAGGACGAAAGTGGCGGGAAACACTGATCCATCTGGGAGTCAAAACATACAAGACATCGGTGTATCACCCCAACAGCAACCCTGCTGAGAGAGTGTTGAGAGAAGTAGGAAGGATTTTAAGAACCTACTGTCACAGCCAGCAGAGGAAGTGGGAGGAGTATTTATCCCCAGCTGAAGACTTCCTAAATCTAGCCTACCACCAGTCCATTGAAGAAACACCATACATGGCAATGTACGAGAAAAACCCACCCCGGGAGATCACAGAGATAATTAATTTTCCAATCAGTGCCGAAGTTAAATTTGACAAAACCCGATTCTATAATAATGCAGTGGAGAGAGCGAATAAATTAAGGCTCAAGTACAAAAGGTTACAGCCCAAAATCGTCAAGTATGAAGTGGGAGACCAAGTGCTTATAAAAAATCGAGAGCTCCCTAGCACTATTGAAGGCATTGCAAAGAAGCTATTACTGCTATATACCGGACCATATACTGTGACAAAAAACAATCTAAACAACACATATGAATTGCAGAACCCTATTACAAAGAAGATAAAAGGTACCTATAATCAAACCTCAATGAAAAAATATATTGAAAATTAAATTATAGGACCAAAGAGTGAAAAGATAGCGATAAGGATTATTTTATTATTGATAATGTGAAAGATGGAAATATTTGTTATAAAAAATGAAGATATAATTATGTGTATAACTGTTGACTATATCAAGATGAAAAATGAAAAGTGGCTATGAAGATTATTGTTATTTAAAAGTGAAAAATGAAAATATGATTATAAAAATAGATGTTGACTACAGAAAAAGGGATGTATTACTATTATGAAAATTATTATGTGTATATTAAATGAGAAGTAACTGTATAATTATGTATTGAACATTGAATATATTGTAATTTTATAATGTGAGAAAACATACTTCAAGAGAATTGATGTAAAGGATTCAGAACATTGTGTTATTAATAATAAAGTACTATAAATATGAATATACTACTAAAGAAGAGTATAAAAATACGAGAAAGACACACAACAACCATGGCATAAAATAAATTTCCAAGAGCCTAGTCAACCAGTAATTTCAACATCTTACCCGTACTAATTATAGAAGAAGAGTATGAATATACGAGATCGACACCCTAGATCCACGGCATATATGTATGATACATGTTAATTCCAAGAGCCACGTCAACCAATAATTATAACATCTTACCCGTACTATTAAAGAAAAAAAAAAGGAGGAAGGAACAAATGCGAAGTTGGAAAAATGAAACCAAAATAAGGTATTAATGTAGACAAACCACCACACACAACCACATTGTTTATGATGTATATTACTAGCGAAGAAACTAATACCACATGGAGTATAAATACCAAATACAAACCATGAAGAAGAAGAAAAACAAATGTACTTATGAATTATATCTAGAAGAATGAAACCTGAGATGAAGAATATGATGAGACGACATTCAAAGTGAAGAACAAAATGAAGAGATTGATCAAGAATAATGAAGAATGAAAAAAATAATATAATAACGAAGACTATCATGAGAGTATACCAGTGAGGAAGTGTAAAACAAACTATCCCTATAATATGTGAAGAATATAGTTTAAGTTGAATCAAGAAAAGAGAGAATAAAAATGTATAAACCGCAGATGCGTGGATTAATCCCAAGGATATTTATTATTTGTCGGAAGAACGACCACTATTATTATTATGATGATTTAAAATGAATTGACTGAAGAGTAATGCCAGCAATCATTTATTATTATTGAAGGAGATGATTTGCCTCCATATTTATTGAAATTAGTATGGCCAGTAGAGTTGAATAGCCAAAGTGAGCCGCTCTAAACTGCCCCAGCTAAAATTATGTTAGGGAATTAGGGAACTAAATAAACAAGGGAGATAATTACATAGAGAAGATAAATACGATTCAAATAGAAGAAAGTGAAGGGATATATGGAAAAAACATGTGAATCAACATGGAATGTACAACAATTGATGAATTCTTCAATGAAAAATATATTATAATAATTCAGAATTAATCAATTCTTATAGGAAGGCATATGTAACAGTACCAAAAATATGGTAGTTACATAATATAAACGAATGTAACGTCAAGTATGAGAAAAAACATGGGAATATATCTAGATAAACAAAGCTAAATGTATATAAGTGTGTATCTACAAAAATATTAATAAAAAATCCAACAATGAAGAATAGAATACGAATATATCAACATTAATTACAAAATGAAGAAAGAAAATGCTACAAGCCCAAAACAAAATATCAATAAATAGACCCAATAGGATCCAGCAGTGAGGGGAATCAACGAAACAAGGATCAACAAGCTCCAACAACAATGGAGATAAATCAAAATAGCAACTACGAGGAAAATATAGAATAAAGAAGAAAGAAGAAGGACCAAGAAGAGCACCAAGAAGAAGAAAGAAGATGGACAGAAGATATAAGGACTCAATATAAATCACATGTACTAAAAACAGTGTAAGTGACAAAAGAAATTGTGATGTTGCTCACTTTTTACCCACTCTTCATAAAATAATACTTACCGCTGCCAGAATTTCACTTACCGTCATGTTCCCCGTAAAACTTATCTTTTGAAAACTGCCCAAGGTCGCCACGATATTTTTCTAAAAGGTAAAATATCGAAAACTTATATACTCTTGCCCTTATAAAAAATCCCGCGATCTGACTGTAATAAAATTTTCAGAAAACCCCCGATTTCGTTAGACGAATTTTTTCCACAGAAATGAGGAAGTGGCAATGACGAAATAACTTAGACTAACACATTTTTATGATATGAAATGAATATTTTACTTACGGAAATACTGAAGTCCTTAATACAACACACAAAAGAACAAAACACATTTTGTTAGGAAATAGCTCTTACATTGAAAATACAATTCTTACACTTATAAGGTAGCCCAGCTTTGCTCACTCTCTAACACACCCCATACAAACCCTTTTAAAATGTTCTAAAAAGCTAACAGAAAAATTAGTTTGATATGCGCGAGGTCCGCCGAGCACGTGCTTTCATTTCGGTCACATTTTATGTTAGTAGCTACACTTGAATCGTCACTGCACTGTTTGTAAGATCGGTCACTTCCTCGGGTCCCGGTCGGTCTTCCTGAATTAATTACATTTTCCGAAACTTGACCAACCGGGCCCGAAAACAAAATATATGCGTCTGTAACGGAACTCTGTATCTCGTTGACCACTTGGCGTCTCTGCCTAATGTCGACCGTCACCGAGAACGTAACAGGTACCGCTTGCTTTCTTTGGAGGGAAGCTGGTTCTTTGCTGCCACTATGTTTTCGTCGTCGCTCCTTGCTCATATGCTGTTGGATAACCATTTTATATATGGAATGGAGCTGATATATGTGTGTGACCAGAGCTTAATATTGGACTTGGCTCTGCTGATGTCACCAACAGTAGGCGGAGTTTGATGCGACTTCCGGTATTGAGTTGATAGCTGCGGCAAGCGGTTTGCTACATCGCCATGTTTCACAGCGTTGGTTGTGTTTTTCAAACGTCACTCCTGCGCGCCGCCCATCAATGTTGCATACGGGCGTGATCACACACACGCAAAGTTCTGCGAAAAATTGGGGTGGTAAATTCTTCGCCGCATTACTCAACAACAACCTGCGTCTTATTGCTTTGTTTCACTGTTCTGTTATACTGACAAATACGTTGCACAATAATACAGTTATTTCGCAATATTTTATAAGGCTCCCGACCGAAAATGAAATGAATAAAAATATATAAATGCCCCAAACGGTTAAAATAAAAACACCCAAAAATTGACCCGCTACAATACCCCCTCGATGAGAATTCTGCTGTTCACGACAGAAGAAATCTCATCGATAACCCCGAAGAGGACCGGTGAGGAACTGGTGCCAACAACCCCGTGGTTCTTAATCTCATGGGTACACGACCCCCCTGGCTCAGCGACCACAGACTTATCTGAACGAGATCACTGGACTTCTCCGTAAGAGATCCCAACACCGAGAAATCGAACAGACTCGCACCACAGCGCACCTCGCCTTTTAACATGCTACCCCCAAAAATCCTCAATCCCTGGCTAAAATTATTCCAGCTCCTCCGCCGATATGGTTCCCCTTTTTGCAAGCTGGGCTGCCTTTAGCAAATACTGGGCTCACACACACTCACGCTACAGGTTACCATAACACATTAAAAATAAAACTTTCTTTTAAAATTTATCAAAAATTTAAAAAAATCAAAAGTCAAAAAACTAATCTTTTATCAAAAAATTCTCTTCCTCTTTTTTCTCCTTTTTTTTTCTTTAACATGACTTAACCTAGACATTTCTACTAATATAAACACATCCTTACTCTAACAGGAGAACCACTTATAGTCTACCAATACAATACAATACAATCAAATAAACATGGTTAATGCACGTATAATAAAAGAATCATTATCTAAAAATTTGCATTCGCTGGCAGGCGAAAAATCAAGTTTTTTTTTTTTTTCAAAAAAAAATTAAAATTCCCCAAAAATTTTAAAATTCAAGAAAAAATCTAAATTTATTTAAATGTTTCCCTCTATGTGTAAAAATTATTAAAATTTGGTTTAAATAGATTAAATAAACAAATAAAATTGACTGCCTACTATACAAGCTTAGTAGGTGTATGACCCCATCAGCTGATCGAAACTAGGTCAAGTCCAAAATCCTTGACCTACATATGTTATATATAAGTTCTGAAAATACACTGAACACCTGTAATACCCTACCTTGACATACAAACATAATAACAAAATATTTAAAACAAACAAAATATTAATATAATAATCAATTTGACATTTAAATTATTTAAAATAAACAATTCTTGACTTTACATCATTTTCAAATTTTATCAAAATTCTGTCACTGGTTGAAAAAAATAAACAATTGTATATTCTTTATCATAAATCTTTTCTCTATTTGACAATCTTACTTTATTCTACTGTGGGTGATGTAAATCATTTATTCTCATTTACTGTATTAGATCTGTATGCATATATAAACTTTACTCTCTGACTCTAATATTCATCACTTCAATTATCATGACACCCATCTCTACCAAAATATCTACCCCAATACGCTCTAAACCCCAACTTACCATTTAACACAAATCGCCACCTTCTCTACATATAAAAAAAAATACTCTCTAACCCTTTGTACATAGGATACGTGTTTCCCCTACCCAAAACTCAATTCCCTTATTTGGCCCCTGGATTTTACCTAAGGCGGCCCCTTCCCCACTAAAATCTATCCCTATCCCGTCCCAACCCTTGTTGCGGACTCCTACATGACACTACCCCCTAATACAAACTTGCCATCCCCAAAAATCTCAATCTCATTACATTACTACAAATACAACAAAATAATATTATTAATCATAAACATAAATATATATCACTCAGAACTCTACCATTATTCTCCACAACTACCGTGTCAACATCAATACTTCTCAAGATTCTATTACATTATATCAACTCAAAAACATTACATCATATTCATCTCTACTATTTCACATTCAACTTTTAATTCAATTTGGACAGGTCTACATGTCCCACAACATATTTATCACCCAACAAACTATCTTTTATTAGATTTCACAAATCGTTACTTTATTTCTCATTGTAGCAAATTATTTTTAATATCTGCAATACATCAAACATTACTTACTTGTAACATTTACTAACCAATATACCAGTGACATGGTATTGCTGATCAGCTGACCCTACTAACACAATGAAAATACATCTTTTACTTGAACAAATTACATGGAATATACATATTTATTTTTATTTATTCTCACTTCTCACCTCATTGTTTCCCATTTCTCTGATTCTGGTTATCTATGTTAGCCTGCCAGACGATTTAATTATTGGCTTAGGAAAAAACATACACACATCATGAAATTAACTATTTTTACAATACCTATATCTAACATACAACAAATAAACACTACATTTAAAAGCGCATAATGAACACCTTATTTTTAAATGTCTAAGCAGCTAGTTACCTGAACA
Source organism: Magicicada septendecula (assembly GCA_034769895.1). Lineage (NCBI taxonomy): Eukaryota > Metazoa > Arthropoda > Insecta > Hemiptera > Cicadidae > Magicicada > Magicicada septendecula. Next base: position 294,986,297 of record CM068373.1, on the reverse strand, counting down.
GAGCACAAGCAGTTTTATTTGATCAAACTTTGAATAAAAAAATGTTATGTTATAAAATTTACATTCGTGACTCCTTTGCGTCACCTCCCAGCCACACACACTATTTCGGATTATGGTGGACTGTGGCGCCCATTCGCTTCCACAGAGACGGTATATTTTGGAGTAGGGTTTTACCTCTCCGTGTCTCTGCTTCCGCTATTAAGTTTTAAAGTAGTGAACATCAATATGTTCTTGTTCTATAATCATACACCCTTAAAACGGATCTGCCACCGGTCTTGCTACCCCCAAGCGGGCAGAGTGGCAGCCGCTGTTCCATAGTGCCGGAGATTTCCTCTAATGTCCCCCCATTGAATTTCAAATATATACCAATTTCAAGTCAGCTATGGTCAAGGGACTTGATATGACCATAGCTGGCCGCTAGCCAAAACCACGGTTAGTGCTGGTAAGGCAGTAACCGCCCGAAAAGTCGAGGAAATCTAAACTTTTATTTCACTGCCTGTTTCACATCAATCTCATTATGTGCGACACGGTCATTTAGTAAGGTGTGTAAAATTTTTACTTTACACGGATAAGGTGTGCCGCACATGTATCGCCAGTTTGGCCTCCGATGGAGGTAACACTCACTGTTACCCCCAACCCATTTCGCTATTTAAGAGAGCACAGGCCACCCCCTTAATAGCCACTTACTAGCTAACTAATAGAATTTTTACATACAACATTCTAATGTGACATCTTCATCCATCATCAATCATTAATCATCCTTCATAACTTTCTACAATTAGATTACTTAAAATTTTCAAATTCATTATTAATATTTATTTTCCATCATATCTCAGTTATTATTACCCTTTAAATCATTATCTCAAATTATTTTCATTGCTGAAGTTAAAATTCATTCCATTAAGTTAAACATTTGTGTACATTTTGTTATATTTGATTTGTATCATAAAAATTTTATACTTACAGTCCATAATTCATATACTGACATACACAACTATATACACCATACACCACTACTCCAAGTAACCTCTGAAACATTTAACAAAAAGTTATTTCCAATCAACAACTTATCATTTAATTACCAACTTCACTTCTCGTTAAACCAATTAAATTCATCAGAAAATTCAATTATATAATCTTTGAATAAATCAAAATATTTAAAACATTTCAAATTATTTTAATTAAATTAATTAAACATGTACAATTAGCCAATTACTGTTTTCAAAATTAATACGGTTATTTATTTAAATTGCAAATATTAATATTATTATTACAACAATCATCTACACACACATTGTTTACTTAACATTCTACAATACACACAAATAAACTTATTAAACATTTATTTACAAATCTGCATCCTTATTTATTTAGTCATATCACACTTCAATGTTCAAAGGTTGCGAGGTCACAAAACCATAAAACAATATATATAAAATTGTCCATTGATTGTTTATAGTTTAGCCTCCATCGTTCCAAATTAACCTTGGTTCTACATAACACTTTTCGATTTCGTTAACACACATACTGATACTTTGTGTGTCATAAACCCAAAAATCAAAGTCATCCGTCTTATCAAAATAATCTTGCAACAAGTCAACACTAAGTATATCTGTTAAGTCTCCGTTAGTATTTTTCTTCAATATCGGGTCAGTTACTTTCGTATTAAACATCAAATCATTCTTATTTAAATACTCTTCTAATACTTCTTCCAACTCACCATAATCTCTCTTTAAATTATATACTTCTAATTCTCTCTCATCGTAACACCATCTCATACTTATAAAATCATTCCACACAGAGGGTATAATATCATACAAATAAAATAAACAACTCCAATCTTCTACTAGTACGGGACCCTTGCCCTTCAAAAACTCTTGTGACCACATTAAATCATCGTAAATAATAAAGGGAAAATTTGCCCTCTGTCCCCACTCTACTACAACATTATTTCTCCTCTCTCTCTCTAACTCACTGACACACATTAGCATCTCATAATCACTACATTTTGCAATTTCATTAGTACTCTCATTATTTATTTTTACCGTATCAGTCTCTGATACTAACTCTTCAAACACATTAATATTCTCGGTATTACGTACATTATTTTCGACATTATTGTCCTTATTTGTTAACTCTTTATCTGGCATTACATTTTTGTATTTGTCATTACAAGTTTCATTTGTATTATTTTTCCCTAGATTCATCACAACTACTTCCATTCGCTCAACACTCTGTTCTAACTTATTCAAATTAGTTCTTATTATTTCGTTATTCTTTTCTAAACCTTTATTTAATTCTTGAATCTCGTTTTTTAATTCATTATTCTGGTTTTTTAATATATTGAATTTAGCGTCAGAATCATTTTTTAATACATTGAATTTGGCGTCAGAATCATTCTTCTGTTCACTGAATTTTAACTCTAACATCGCTTGCATGTTACATAAATATTTCATTACATCACTATTTTCAGATTGATTATTTTCCATTTTTGTAATTTTACTTTATCTCTGTAAATCACAATGTTACAAACCTAGCCTCTAAATATTGTTTACAAATTCGTCATTACCACATCCTATTTTCTGTGTATTAAAATAGGTCTAGTTCCTATAAAATTTATATACGAACATCCTGGCAGGGGCGTCGCTGTGATGTTGCTCACTTTTTACCCACTCTTCATAAAATAATACTTACCGCTGCCAGAATTTCACTTACCGTCATGTTCCCCGTAAAACTTATCTTTTGAAAACTGCCCAAGGTCGCCACGATATTTTTCTAAAAGCTAAAATATCGAAAACTTATATACTCTTGCCCTTATAAAAAATCCCGCGATCTGACTGTAATAAAATTTTCAAAAAACCCCCGATTTCGTTAGACGAATTTTTTCCACAGAAATGAGGAAGTGGCAATGACGAAATAACTTAGACTAACACATTTTTATGATATGAAATGAATATTTTACTTACGGAAATACTGAAGTCCTTAATACAACACACAAAAGAACAAAACACATTTTGTTAGGAAATAGCTCTTACATTGAAAATACAATTCTTACACTTATAAGGTAGCCCAGCTTTGCTCACTCTCTAACACACCCCATACAAACCCTTTTAAAATGTTCTAAAAAGCTAACAGAAAAATTAGTTTGATATGCGCGAGGTCCGCCGAGCACGTGCTTTCATTTCGGTCACATTTTATGTTAGTAGCTACACTTGAATCGTCACTGCACTGTTTGTAAGATCGGTCACTTCCTCGGGTCCCGGTCGGTCTTCCTGAATTAATTACATTTTCCGAAACTTGACCAACCGGGCCCGAAAACAAAATATATGCGTCTGTAACAGAACTCTGTATCTCTTTGACCACTTGGCGTCTCTGCCTAATGTCGACCGTCACCGAGAACGTAACAGGTACCGCTTGCTTTCTTTGGAGGGAAGCTGGTTCTTTGCTGCCACTATGTTTTCGTCGTCGCTCCTTGCTCATATGCTGTTGGGTAACCATTTTATATATGGAATGGAGCTGATATATGTGTGTGACCAGAGCTTAATATTGGACTTGGCTCTGCTGATGTCACCAACAGTAGGCGGAGTTTGATGCGACTTCCGGTATTGAGTTGATAGCTGCGGCAAGCGGTTTGCTACATCGCCATGTTTCACAGCGTTGGTTGTGTTTTTCAAACGTCACTCCTGCGCGCGCCGCCCATCAATGTTGCATACGGGCGTGATCACAAACACGCAAAGTTCTGCGAAAAATTGGGGTGGTAAATTCTTCGCCGCATTACTCAACAACAACCTGCGTCTTATTGCTTTGTTTCACTGTTCTGTTATACTGACAAATACGTTGCACAATAATACAGTTATTTCGCAATATTTTATAAGGCTCCCGACCGAAAATGAAATGAATAAAAATATATAAATGCCCCAAACGGTTAAAATAAAAACACCCAAAAATTGACTCGCTACAAAATGATTATAAGTGTGACAAGAAAACCAGTGTGAAACATTTAGGCAAGGCGCAAATTGAGACACGTATAGCACGTGTGAGGTGACACAGCACAGCACGTGTTTTTGTATCCTGTTGAAACCATTGTATCAGCGCAAATTGACCAGTGACGTGACTAGACGTGTGACGTTGTGACCACCCACCCATGTGACGTTGTGGTTGAGACACAGTTTTTCGCATCCCACGTGCCACTTGTGTGAATCGCCGTTGTCTGTTTTATCCTTCGTTCAGATCATCGTCGTCGTTTTATCATCGCCGTTGTCTGTTTTGTCCTTCGTTCAGATCATCGTCGTCGTTTTATCATCGAAAGATGTCAGAAGAGAAGATAATAGAGGCGGTAAGAAAAAACCCGGAGCTTTACGACACAAAACATGCCAACTACATGAAAACAAAGTTGAAAACCCGGATTTGGCAGGATATTGCGACAGATCTAAATTTAGAAGGTAAGTTAAAATACATTCATTATAGTTTTAAATACTAGTACTTTTTATTTTTATTGTCACAAATGGTTTCTATTCGTACATAAAAATTACATTTTTATAGAAAATACATAACCTAAAGTGATAAGCACTATATTGTCAATACTTTCCAAGCATAACGGATTGATGTTGCCAAGGAAGTGCCCCACAATTGTTAAAATATTCCGTAAAACTATCCCTGACTCTAAATGCAGCTAATGAAGTTCTCGCCCTGTTTCCTTGAACATGTAACAGTTGAGTTTGTGGCAGCTGTTCGATATCATTTACATCTTCTACCAGGGCTGAGGGTCGTAAGTAGTTGTGCAAAACACAAGCGGCTTTTACTACATCTCTCACAGTGTCCACTTTACTTTCAAATGGTCTTCGGAATACGCGAAACCGCGAAGACAGTATACCGAAGGCACATTCCACTGTTTGCCGAGCTCGAGAAAGTCGTGCATTGAAAACTTGGTGTTGATAATTTCCAGTTACTTGCCTTCTTGGATATGGTCTCATTAGATTTTCCGATAAAGGAAAAGCCTCGTCTCCAACAAAAACATACGGCAGAGGCTCGGCAATCGTAGGTATTTGTTCAGGATTGGGAAGTAGTATAGTGTGTTTGATCATTTTCTTGCCCAATCCACTACTTGCAAATACATTTCCATCGCTAAATCTTCCCATCGCTCCAATATCTATTGTGATAAATTTATAATCCGCGTCCACTGTTGCCATTAAAATAATAGAGAATGTATGTTTATAGTTAAAGTATGATGATCCACTTTTGCCTGGTTTTTTAATAACAATATGTTTTCCGTCGACAGCACCGACGCAGTGTGGAAATTGCCATCTATCCTCAAACCGTAAAGCTATAGATTTCCATGTTTCTGTTTTGGGTTCGGCTAAATAGACTGGTTGCATATTATTCCATATAGCGGTAGCTACTTCTTGGACAATATTAGACACTGTTCGATCTCCCAACAGGTAGTTATAAGCAATACTTTTGTAGCTGTCTCCAGAAGCCAAATATCTGAAAGGAAACAAAATTATTAAAATTGATTATCGTACATTATATATGTATTATGTAATATTAACGTGAATTACCATAAAGAAAGAACATAAAAGAAAAAAGTTGTACCTACCCCCGAGGTGGGGATTGAACTTACGTCTACTGGATTACTAGTCCAAAGCTCTAGCAACTAACCTACAAGAGCGACATTGGGAAAACCTTGTGTTGTAGTTAACAATTTTTTTTCTTTTATTTTCTTCCTTCATTTTTATTTGTCATAATATGGTATTTACAGTTTATTTATTCCTATGCTGTGCTTTAATTATCTTCTTTTTTTTCTTTCTTTGGCTTATGGTTTACCAGCACTTTTTAATTTGTGTAAAGCATTTTTAAAAAGTGCTGGTAAACCATAAGCCAAAGAAAGAAAAAAAAAAAGGTATTTACAATATCTATTAAAATTAATTTGTTTGCAAAAAAGGTATTTACAATATCTATTAAAATTAATTTGTTTGCATATATGTCATAGTTGATGTATGTAATGTAATAGATGTGGATCCATAATAAGTATTTGTTTCAGGTGAAGCAGCGAAAACGATGTGGCTCAAGTTGAGAAATTCTTATCGAGACGCACGACGGCGACAAATGAAATCTCTTAAAAGTGGTGCTGCTCCTGAAAACATTAGACCTTGGCGGTTTCAGAAGCAAATGACGTTTTTGGAAAGTTTTATGTCTGCTGGACCCCGTGAAGGAAACGTTAACGACAGCGATGACGATTCACAACATTCATCGGCACTACCCCTAAGCAATGAAATTTTGGACTCCGAAAATGTAGAAGGGGAGCATTGTTCCTCGAATCATGAACAATCCAACAATGCAGATGTTGAAGAAGACAAAGTTGAAGAATCCAGCACAAAAACGACGGGTACATTAGAGCAAACTTCAGTAGCCAACACCAAAAAACAAAAAATCAGAAAGCAGGACGATGTGCATTGTTTGCTGAAGAGGTCTCTGCAGAAGCGAGAGGAGAGATCTAAACAACGGGAGGAAGAAAGGAGAAAATTGGAATCTAGGGATAATCCTTCAGACGACCCTCTATACAATTTTTTCCTTTCAATGTACCAGCTAACAAAAAATTTGCCCCCCCAATACCAGCATAGGGTGAGGGGCCAACTTTTTCAGGCTGTGTCAAAAGCAGAAGAGGACGTTATGAACCTACAAAGTTCGTCATCGTTAACTTCGTATAATTACTCGGTTGCAAGCTCTCCCAGCACTCATGCTTGGTCTGATTCCCATCAGACACACTTCCAAATATCCCAACAACTACAAGATCGAGACCAGCAAGATCAGACACACATCCCATTACCCCAACAACCACATGGTGGAGACCTCCAAGATCAACCTGATATTTCCGCTTTGGCTAACTATGTACAGACATTTGATTCTCATAACAGATTGTAAAAAAAAATAAAATAAATAGCTTTAACCTGAATTTAGAAATATTTATTACTTACCTCAAGAAAACTGCAAGTTTTTCCTCTGTTGATATCGGCTTTTGAGCATTACATCCATTTGAGTCAATGTCTTGTTGAATCATCCCATGAACATCAAAAAACTGGTTGCGATTCATGCGGAAGTAATTGGTAAAATCAGCATCACTCATCATAGTAGTAATTTTAAACTGTCCACGCCTATTTCTCTCTGATAAAATGTACTTATTTGGTAATTTTTTTTTTTTTTTTTTTAATAAGAAAGAGAACAAAATATCTTCTTCAGCATCATCGGATTCTGATTCAGAATTCAAGTTTAACAATAATAAATGTTTGGTTCTTGCATCCGACATTTTCAAATATTGGATTGGTTGCGAGATCCCACAAACTGCACCTTAAAATATTTAGATCACCGCACAACCGATACGTGGGGTGTCTTGATTTCAACTGCGCCTCAATTTGCGGATCCCCACGCAGCACGTGTGGCACGCACGTGTCGTGTCCCTCGTGTCAGGCCACCTCACACGTGCTATACGTGTCTCAATTTGCGCCTTGCCTTAAGGAACCACAAACAATTACAGTGTGTACTTAATACAAATGTGAAACCGGTGAATAACTAACTATTTCAACTGAATAAACCACACAAACAATTACAGTGATGAAGTTTACAGTGTGAAAAATATGTTAATTTCATGATGAAGCAACAAAAATTAAAAATAGTCAAATAAACACAGACAATGAGTGTGACTGATTTAATAAAGTTGTAACCAACACACATAATCATAAGACCACCAGATTAGAACAAATTAGAACAATGATGTTATTGTTCACAAAGAACTGACAACAAATAAAAGACATTTGTTGAGTATCAAACATAACAGGAATTAAATTCCACCATTGACCAGAAAAACATTGCATATAATACAAGAAAGATTTGTGTTAGTGTGTAAGAAGGAATTGTATAAACATGTGTAACAAATTAGGTAAAGTATTATGTTAATAATGAAGTCATAATGAAGTCAGTTTAGTAGTAGAAAAATACTGCACTAAAACAGATGGTACATTGTTACACAACCCACAAGGAAGAGACCTATTACAACAGAAAATGATACATATTAGTATAAATATCTGATCATCAAATATGTTATCAAATGAGAATTTATTATAAGTAATAATAATAAATATTAAGAAACAATGTAATATAATGCAAAACAATGTAAATAAAACAAGTCAAACATAATGACACAGGGAATAACAGAAATGAGAAAAGTATACCAGTTTAGTTAAGAAAAGTACAGTATCAAAACCAATGTAAATGTATATAAGAGTATTACCAGTAGTGAGATAAATATCTGATAATACATTGAGAACAGATTTTGAACATGATAAGAACAGTATTATAACTAAATTATTGTAAACCAATTAACCATGTACATATGACCAGATGTAAGCTAAACCATTGTACAGCAAATTAGTTAAGAAAAATACTGTATCAAATATTGAGAACAGATTGTTACAATTATTACCAGTAGCAAGAGGAAATCCCAAAGCTACTTTGAGAACAGATAATGACCATAAAAGCAGTCATATTATATACAAACATTTGAAAACCAAATGACCATTCTGAGGAAAACCAAATGTAAACAAACAATGACCAACCAGCTATTTATGAAAAATATAGCATATGAACTTATGTAAAAGTAATTGGAAACATTACCAAAAGTTAGAATGATATCTAATGCTACTTTGGGAATCCAAACCAAATAGGACAATAACAATTTAGTTGTTGTATTAGAAAAAATAAATGACTATTATGACATGACAACATGAACAGAGCCATTACTAAAAGATTAGAAAGTTCTGAGCTCATTAAAAGGTAACCATTATATATAATAGATTAGGTACTATGTATGTACACTAATTACAATCATTAAATGATATGATTTATATGAAGAGACTAAAAAATAAGATGAAAAATTGTATAAGAACTATATGAGAGGTTTGAACTTATGTAAATATTGAATTAACCACAGTCATACATAAATATTATAGTGGAAAATTGTGTAAATAAACATTACTAATAATATTAGATAGTAATATGATCATTTTAAATAAGAAAAATTAGTTATAAGCAGATTTGTAAAAAATCTAACATGGACGCTTAATGACGCCATAGCGAGATTTTTGTAGGAAACAGTTTTTCCCAAATTGTAAAGTAAACCGACTGAGATACAGACTCAAAGTGTTTAGATAAGAAGTGTTTTATTATATTTAAATAAAATATGGTGTAACGAACTTATAAAAATAAGATGCACCAAAAATAAATAATAAAATCGTTATTGTAATAGTAGTAATGAACGAAAAATAAGCGTTTTTGGACTTATTTTAACAAGCAAAACGCCCTGAGTTCAATGATATCAACTAATTAACGATAGGACATAAGATAAGAAAGTTATGATAGTTTTAAACTTTCAAGTTAAATTTTTGTACCAATGATGACGTAAAAACGCCTCAAACCCAAACTCAATTTTGGCAAAAAATTAAATATTTTAATAAAACGAAGGCTTTCGGGTTAGAGAGTATGACGAATCCAGCCAATGGAATGAATGACTTTCAGCAGACTACCGGGAGACGTCTCAGAGGTACCAAACAGTCTACGATCAATCACCAAACATACAGGTCACGCCGCTCTAGTCAAGGAAGAAATAATTTATATTTAAAACTGTGCGTGCCATGTTACGTCAATACACAACATACGGTTAACCTAAATACAACATTCATACATACGAGTGAAAAAGTGCGGAATTGTGTTAATTGAACAAGTAGGTCAGTGTATAATAACGACCATACTTGCGAGTGAAGTTTTAAATAGGAAACAGGGAGTACAGTTTTATTTAAACAATATTTAAATGAAATTAATAATTTTATGAATATCTGACTTTCAATACTACGCAAGTCGTACAATGCTGAGTATCGAAAAAACTGTAATTAAATTATCAGAATTGAGAAAATATTTAAATCGACATTATTAAAATATTAGAAGAATATTTTAATTAATTATAGTAATTTAAAATAAAATGTTTGAAAATAATTGTTAATAAATACGAGAGTATTTAGTCACTCGTTTGACTAAACGTATTTTTCTTGAATTTTTCTATGTTTTAAAATCTACTTTATTAATTTTCATACAATCGGAATAAATGTAATTCTGATAATCATATATTAAAAACTATTATGAATAATGTGTTTACATGTATAGTATAAGAAATATTAGCTAATAAGGAATACTTATCCTTTATAACCACACCAGTTAATTCTAACCTCAGAAAGTGTGGCGGTAACTTGATAATTTCAACATTACCGATCTGTTCTCAAGTAACAATCAAATGAAATAGAATTGCTAACAAGAGTTTTTTGAGAAATTTTTCTCTTGTGAATAAATGATTTTTGAAGCTAATTATTAAACGAACGTAATACATTTTAAATACTGTACAAGTCAGACAGCTTGACAATAACACACGAGTATTAGAGATGCGTGCGCATACCCGCGTACGATAATTTTATAAATACCAGACATATGGTACCAAATTTTGATTTTTTATATTTGTTCAATTATTATTCACTATTGTTAATTCAATATAGTTATTTGTATTACATCTTGTAACTGGTATCATGTTACCTCAAAGAACCTAACGATATATGGTAATTCTCTGAATCAAAATAACATAACCTATGTAGTTAAATTATTGTACTAAAACCAGGTCTACCAGCCTTGAGGAATTAGACAGAATCTTATTGAATTTTATTGTAATCAGTAATTTAAAGGTTGTTAATCATTGTTTTTAATTGTTAAAGATTTTATCACTTATCAAATTGTTAATAAACCTCCAATTTTATTACCACAAAAGGAGTATCATTTCTAGTAAAAGTAAATTCATTTAATTTTAATCAGTTCTGACACAGGTGGCGGAAGAATTTAAAATAGTTTTAGTATAATTCAGAATATTCGTCAGATATTGCTTCATTTACTATTGTGTGTGACGATATATTAACTATTCAACCTGAATATTTTGTTGTTGTATTTGAAGTGCCTGTATTTCAGAAGGAACATCACAGAACTGAATTGAAGCATTCAAGTGTGGTAAGTAAGTGAGATACACAACAAAGTGCGCGGATCATATTAATATAAAAAGGAGTGAGCTATTACTGCGTACCCACAAAAAACAATACATTAACACCGATAACTTCTACGATTACGATTACACCTTTAGATAAACAACATTATAGTAGACACCGGTGCGTGTCTACAACCACACGAACACACCAAATCACTTACATCTATATCTAGTATCTATAATTTTACATTATAGATTGACGAACCCAACGTGGGGCTTGACATGATAAGACCCCAAGGAAAGTAGATACTACAACATCCTAAATATATTATATATATCTAATACAATACAAAATCTATAATTTTACATTATAGATTGGCGCTCCATCGCGGGGCTGAAGTGATTGAAGATAACACACCATATAGGTACTACATAATATACTCTTGTAAAAATCTATAATCTTACATTATAGATTGGCGCCCAACGTCTGAGCACGATTTAAAGGGAAGTTACACCATAACTAGTTACCCAATAATCCCAATTCGTGAAAAAGACAGCAGGTACATTACCAGGACAGCAAGATGTACACCGACAGATTGAAATCAAGATCAAAATCACGATCAACGTCAAGGAAGAGGGCGACCGAAAAGGAAAAGGAGACCAGAAGAGAAGAAAAAGAGGCCATGTCAACAGAAGACGTGGAAGAAGTTGTACTGGAAACAAAGGAAAAAACAATTGAACCGGCGGAGGGGGTTCAGCAACCTATGGAGGAACCGGAAATAATATCTCAAGGAGTCCTACCGGAAGTAACACCACAAGAAATTCTACCGGAGGATGGACAACCCGAGAGACCGGTGCAAACTCAAGACAGGTACATCATCGAAATGTTGATGAGGATGGAGGAATCTATAAACAAGAAGATAGAAGAAGCCAGTCGATCCACCAAGGAAGACCTGAAATCCACAGACCAGAAGGTGAACAAGTCCATAGAATCCATGGAGTCATTGAGAACAGACTTAAATAATAAAATAGAAGAGGCCAGTCGATCCACCAAAGCGGACCTAAACCATAAAATAGAAGAAGCCAGTCGGTCCACAAACCAAAAAATAGAGGAAGGCCAGAAGGATAACCAGAGACATATAGAGCGGTTAAAAGAAGAATTTCATAACCAAATAAGTGAGACAAACAGAAGAATGGAAGAGGGTCAACGGAAAACCGAAGAATTGTTGGAGAAGAGAATGGCCACCATGAAAGAAGATTTATCAGCAGAGTTGGGAGAGAAGATTGATCAAACTAACCAGAAAATTGATGGGATCAACGCCAAACTTAATAGAGATGTTGAGACTATACAAGCCGATCATGAAAATATATGGCTACAAATAAGTGTCAACAATAATAAAATAGAAGAGACCGCTAAGGAGACGGCAAAAATGGTTGAGAGAAGATTTGGAGAAAGCGTCGAAGAAATCGAGAAACAAATGGCCATTCTAAAGACTGAAATTAATGTCGAGATATCAGAAGTGCGTAAAGAAGGAGAAACTACCAACTTAAAACTAATCCAAACGGAAATGGACATTAACCAACGTATTAATGAGGTGAAGAAAACTCACGATACCCAACTAGATACAATAACACAAGAACAAACAAGGATGAAGGCAGCACAGTCCACATTAAAGGATAAGTGTGAAGAAGTTGCTGGAAAAGTAGACGCAATCAAACAGCAAGTACACGATGATAAAAAACAATACACAGAACGCCAACGGAGGGAATTGGACGACCTCCGAGACGAAATGCATCGTCTACAAACCATACCGAATTTCCTGTCTGGTTTGAGTCATCTAGAAGGAAGAGATCAGATTGACTTCAGGACCTATTCGTAAAACCCTTTGGAGTTCCTAGAATGAATGGAGGAAATTATACAATGGAATCGTGAGAGCAGATGGACTGTCATAAAAGGTATGTTAGACGAATCATTTAAGCACACGTTTGACAACTGGTGGACAGCGACCTGACACGAAGTAGGTAATTATGACACCTTCAAAACAGCATTCAAGCAAAAATATTGGTCGGAGGTCACTCAGAATATCATAAGGGACGATATAACCAACGGAAGGTTCGACGTAAATGGAAGGCAGTCCATGACCACATACTTTTTAGGAAAGATTTGCCTGGCAAGGAATCTGGAACCGGCAATCCCAGAAGAATGCCTGGTCACGAAGTTGGCTTACCATTTCAATCAGGGTATCTCCCAAGGAAGACTCAATGCACAAATCAAAACAATCCAAGGAATGTGCGACCTACTTGAAAGTCACGAGAGGGAACGATACTACCAACGGAGTCGACAGGTACCAAGCCAGACATACGATCGAGGAGGGCCTGGAAACAATAGCCCTACCATTCATAACAATGGCAATAACCAAGGAAGGAATTTTCATAACCCCCCGAGATTCCAGAATCAACCCACACCGCGTCAAGACGGAGGTGGAAATAATATAAATAGAGGGATCCATAATAACCATCATCCTGGTGGTTACCAACGAAATACGAATTACCAAAGAGGTAATCACTATTACAGACCGTATCAGAATCAGTCCCCTAATCACCAACCAAGACAAGGTAATGGTCATAATAATAATAACAATCAATTTCGAAGAGTCCATTATACCCATGCCAGTCGGGGTGGAAACCACAGAAATTATTATCAAGGAAGAAGGAGCTTCCCACACCAGCACCATCATTCCAATAATAGCGACAGGGATGAAAGAGAATCTGGATATCGGTCAAACGGAAGTGACAGCAGTGGAAGTCCCAGAGCAACCACACAAACTACAGAGGTATACCACAACGGACATGGACCGGGAAATCAGGAGCCAGTAGCTTCGACGTCTCAGGACCGACGCGAAAATGGTGACATGAATTTAAACACCAACCGGCAGTGAAAAACCCAAGATCACCCTCACTGAACCGGCCTATTGGGTCAAATGTTTTGGCAAAATCATCAAAGCATCGAAATGTGTATAACAACAACTATTTAAAAAATATAAGGAAAGATTTGATGGAAGAAAAGGAAAATACTATCGGCGATACAAGCAATAGTGAAATTGCATACATATCCGTTAAAGTAAACAACACCGACGCCACAGCCATGATTGACACTGGCGCAAACGTATCACTAATAGACAAGTTGGAACTGGACAGAATTCAATCGGAGAACAAAGCCACAATACCCACATTGCCAATTAGCAATATAATTCTCATCGGTGCTACCGGACGTCAAAATAAGACTATCCGACAGCAAGTACAATTAGAGGTATCCAGCAATGGGAAGACAATACAGATGGTATTCCTAGTAGCCAGTGGGCTACCGTTCACTCTACTAATCGGGTGTGATATTTTAAGAAAATACACCGCAGTCATCAATATGGATAATAATACAGTGAGGATGAAAACAGAAGAAATAGAGTGGACAGCCGATTTGACAGAATACAGGAAGGCACCCTCGGAGCATGTAATATACTACATCAGAGAAGGCTGTGAACACCAAGAAGGCGCCGTCAACCAAGGAATACAAGACAGTCCAGAGGAAGCTTTGTGGTTGGAGAAAATCAATAGCATCCGAGAATTTAAAACCAGCCAGAATAGTCAAGAAGTAACTTGGGAACAACGGGAACAATTAATAGAAATATACTACCAGTATCGCCACGTATTTTCAGATACACCTGGGAAAATCAAAAATTTCCAATGCGAACTGAAGTTCAAAGAACATACAGAGTTCAAGAGGAAATCATATCCTATCGCCTTTTCACTAAAGGAAGCTGTAAGAGAGGAGATTCAGCGTTTAATAGAGAATGACATAATAGAGATAAGCAATTCACCATACACCAACCCTATTGTTGCTGTACCAAAAAAGAATGGTGCAGTACGAATTTGTTTAGATGCTCGTGAGCTTAATAAAACCATAATTAATGACAGGACATCGCCTGGAGAAATCGATGAAATATTAAAGAAATTTTATGGTACAAAATTTTACAGTATATGGGATACGGTATGTGGATATTGGCAGGTTGAGCTGCATCCGAACAGTAGAAAATATACTGCTTTTATCTTTGAAGGCCGAAACTACCATTTTAAAAGGCTACCATTCGGTTTAGTAAACTCGGTAGCAATATTCGTCAAATGCATGGACGAGATACTGGGCCATAACACACTGCAGTTCACAACAGTTTATGTGGACGATCTCCTAATAGCCTCTAACAATTGGGAGGAACGCTGTGACCGGGTGGCACAAGTACTGAAAAAACTGGAAGACAACAACATCACTTTAAAGCTAGATAAATCTCAACTAATTGCGAAGGAGGTGCAATTCTTGGGGTTTAACCTATCTGAATACGGAATTACACCATCCCAGGAGAAGATGGAGGCAATTCAGCGTTTTCCCGTCCCGAAGAACAAAAAACAACTGCAGTCATTCCTCGGAATCTGCAATTATTATCGGAAATTTCAACGTAATTATTCCGAATTGACAGCTCGATTCTCAGCACAGCTATCATCAAAAGAAAAATGGAAATGGGAAGCAGAGCAAGACTCCACATTTGAATTGATCAAAATAAAATTCCTGGAAACCGTTATGCTGCATCACCCCAATTTTAACAAACAGTTCTTCATGAATTGTGACGCTAGCGACCTAAGTCTTGGTTCTGTACTCTATCAAGAAGACCAAGAAGGGCATCATCAAGTGATTAGTTTCGCAAGCCGTACATTAAACAAGTGCGAACGTAACTACCATACCACAGAAAAAGAATTATTGAGTATAGTGTTTGCATGCGAAAAATTCAGGACATTTATTTTAGGTTATACAGTAACAGTGAGGACAGATCACAAATCCATTTCATTTCTAAAAAACTGCAAATTAAAACACGGAAGACTGACAAGATGGACCCTTACACTTCAAGAATACAATATACAGTGGGAGTACATACCCGGAAAAAGCAACACAGCTGCAGACGTGTTGTCCCGGATAAACATTGACGCCCAAACATTTGAAGGAGAGAGGGAAACCATTGCAAGAGTATACCACTTATTGAAGAATAAATCCGAACTCACTAGTATATTATCTGACATCATCAATCATCAACAACAAGATCCTAAAATATCGTTAATTATCAAAAAACTAGCCGACAATGATGCAAACATAAACCAATATTACTGTACTCACAATCAGTTGGTATTTACCAAGCACAATAAAGGTGATGAGAGATGGAAGGTAGTTATTCCCAAAGCCCTAGAAAAAGAATTGACCATAGACTACCACATACGTTATGGTCATATGGGCGCAGTGAAGGTCATAAAAGCTTTGCAGGAGCATGTGCATTTCAAGGACATGAGTAGAAAGGTCAGAAAATATGTCCAGAGTTGTAATATCTGTCAACTAGCAAAATGCAGCAACGAAAAGCGAGAAGGAGTCATGATACCAATCACATCAACTGCAAGACTAGAAAAAGTTTTCTTGGACATTTGTGGACCTTTTCCACGGAGTGGTGGGAGACACCAGTACAAATATATCATAATAATATTTGATCATTACACCAAATATAGTAAGCTGTACCCACTCAATCGAGCGACAAAATATTAGATAAAATATTAGAAATAGTTATGAATAAATATATACCCGAAGTGGGTAAACCGTCGATGATAATTACAGATCACGGAACGCAATTCCGAGGACGAAAGTGGCGGGAAACACTGATCCATCTGGGAGTCAAAACATACAAGACATCGGTGTATCACCCCAACAGCAACCCTGCTGAGAGAGTGTTGAGAGAAGTAGGAAGGATTTTAAGAACCTACTGTCACAGCCAGCAGAGGAAGTGGGAGGAGTATTTATCCCCAGCTGAAGACTTCCTAAATCTAGCCTACCACCAGTCCATTGAAGAAACACCATACATGGCAATGTACGAGAAAAACCCACCCCGGGAGATCACAGAGATAATTAATTTTCCAATCAGTGCCGAAGTTAAATTTGACAAAACCCGATTCTATAATAATGCAGTGGAGAGAGCGAATAAATTAAGGCTCAAGTACAAAAGGTTACAGCCCAAAATCGTCAAGTATGAAGTGGGAGACCAAGTGCTTATAAAAAATCGAGAGCTCCCTAGCACTATTGAAGGCATTGCAAAGAAGCTATTACTGCTATATACCGGACCATATACTGTGACAAAAAACAATCTAAACAACACATATGAATTGCAGAACCCTATTACAAAGAAGATAAAAGGTACCTATAATCAAACCTCAATGAAAAAATATATTGAAAATTAAATTATAGGACCAAAGAGTGAAAAGATAGCGATAAGGATTATTTTATTATTGATAATGTGAAAGATGGAAATATTTGTTATAAAAAATGAAGATATAATTATGTGTATAACTGTTGACTATATCAAGATGAAAAATGAAAAGTGGCTATGAAGATTATTGTTATTTAAAAGTGAAAAATGAAAATATGATTATAAAAATAGATGTTGACTACAGAAAAAGGGATGTATTACTATTATGAAAATTATTATGTGTATATTAAATGAGAAGTAACTGTATAATTATGTATTGAACATTGAATATATTGTAATTTTATAATGTGAGAAAACATACTTCAAGAGAATTGATGTAAAGGATTCAGAACATTGTGTTATTAATAATAAAGTACTATAAATATGAATATACTACTAAAGAAGAGTATAAAAATACGAGAAAGACACACAACAACCATGGCATAAAATAAATTTCCAAGAGCCTAGTCAACCAGTAATTTCAACATCTTACCCGTACTAATTATAGAAGAAGAGTATGAATATACGAGATCGACACCCTAGATCCACGGCATATATGTATGATACATGTTAATTCCAAGAGCCACGTCAACCAATAATTATAACATCTTACCCGTACTATTAAAGAAAAAAAAAAGGAGGAAGGAACAAATGCGAAGTTGGAAAAATGAAACCAAAATAAGGTATTAATGTAGACAAACCACCACACACAACCACATTGTTTATGATGTATATTACTAGCGAAGAAACTAATACCACATGGAGTATAAATACCAAATACAAACCATGAAGAAGAAGAAAAACAAATGTACTTATGAATTATATCTAGAAGAATGAAACCTGAGATGAAGAATATGATGAGACGACATTCAAAGTGAAGAACAAAATGAAGAGATTGATCAAGAATAATGAAGAATGAAAAAAATAATATAATAACGAAGACTATCATGAGAGTATACCAGTGAGGAAGTGTAAAACAAACTATCCCTATAATATGTGAAGAATATAGTTTAAGTTGAATCAAGAAAAGAGAGAATAAAAATGTATAAACCGCAGATGCGTGGATTAATCCCAAGGATATTTATTATTTGTCGGAAGAACGACCACTATTATTATTATGATGATTTAAAATGAATTGACTGAAGAGTAATGCCAGCAATCATTTATTATTATTGAAGGAGATGATTTGCCTCCATATTTATTGAAATTAGTATGGCCAGTAGAGTTGAATAGCCAAAGTGAGCCGCTCTAAACTGCCCCAGCTAAAATTATGTTAGGGAATTAGGGAACTAAATAAACAAGGGAGATAATTACATAGAGAAGATAAATACGATTCAAATAGAAGAAAGTGAAGGGATATATGGAAAAAACATGTGAATCAACATGGAATGTACAACAATTGATGAATTCTTCAATGAAAAATATATTATAATAATTCAGAATTAATCAATTCTTATAGGAAGGCATATGTAACAGTACCAAAAATATGGTAGTTACATAATATAAACGAATGTAACGTCAAGTATGAGAAAAAACATGGGAATATATCTAGATAAACAAAGCTAAATGTATATAAGTGTGTATCTACAAAAATATTAATAAAAAATCCAACAATGAAGAATAGAATACGAATATATCAACATTAATTACAAAATGAAGAAAGAAAATGCTACAAGCCCAAAACAAAATATCAATAAATAGGCCCAATAGGATCCAGCAGTGAGGGGAATCAACGAAACAAGGATCAACAAGCTCCAACAACAATGGAGATAAATCAAAATAGCAACTACGAGGAAAATATAGAATAAAGAAGAAAGAAGAAGGACCAAGAAGAGCACCAAGAAGAAGAAAGAAGATGGACAGAAGATATAAGGACTCAATATAAATCACATGTACTAAAAACAGTGTAAGTGACAAAAGAAATTGTGATGTTGCTCACTTTTTACCCACTCTTCATAAAATAATACTTACCGCTGCCAGAATTTCACTTACCGTCATGTTCCCCATAAAACTTATCTTTTGAAAACTGCCCAAGGTCGCCACGATATTTTTCTAAAAGGTAAAATATCGAAAACTTATATACTCTTGCCCTTATAAAAAATCCCGCGATCTGACTGTAATAAAATTTTCAGAAAACCCCCGATTTCGTTAGACGAATTTTTTCCACAGAAATGAGGAAGTGGCAATGACGAAATAACTTAGACTAACACATTTTTATGATATGAAATGAATATTTTACTTACGGAAATACTGAAGTCCTTAATACAACACACAAAAGAACAAAACACATTTTGTTAGGAAATAGCTCTTACATTGAAAATACAATTCTTACACTTATAAGGTAGCCCAGCTTTGCTCACTCTCTAACACACCCCATACAAACCCTTTTAAAATGTTCTAAAAAGCTAACAGAAAAATTAGTTTGATATGCGCGAGGTCCGCCGAGCACGTGCTTTCATTTCGGTCACATTTTATGTTAGTAGCTACACTTGAATCGTCACTGCACTGTTTGTAAGATCGGTCACTTCCTCGGGTCCCGGTCGGTCTTCCTGAATTAATTACATTTTCCGAAACTTGACCAACCGGGCCCGAAAACAAAATATATGCGTCTGTAACGGAACTCTGTATCTCGTTGACCACTTGGCGTCTCTGCCTAATGTCGACCGTCACCGAGAACGTAACAGGTACCGCTTGCTTTCTTTGGAGGGAAGCTGGTTCTTTGCTGCCACTATGTTTTCGTCGTCGCTCCTTGCTCATATGCTGTTGGGTAACCATTTTATATATGGAATGGAGCTGATATATGTGTGTGACCAGAGCTTAATATTGGACTTGGCTCTGCTGATGTCACCAACAGTAGGCGGAGTTTGATGCGACTTCCGGTATTGAGTTGATAGCTGCGGGAAGCGGTTTGCTACATCGCCATGTTTCACAGCGTTGGTTGTGTTTTTCAAACGTCACTCCTGCGCGCCGCCCATCAATGTTGCATACGGGCGTGATCACACACACGCAAAGTTCTGCGAAAAATTGGGGTGGTAAATTCTTCGCCGCATTACTCAACAACAACCTGCGTCTTATTGCTTTGTTTCACTGTTCTGTTATACTGACAAATACGTTGCACAATAATACAGTTATTTCGCAATATTTTATAAGGCTCCCGACCGAAAATGAAATGAATAAAAATATATAAATGCCCCAAACGGTTAAAATAAAAACACCCAAAAATTGACCCGCTACAATACCCCCTCGATGAGAATTCTGCTGTTCACGACAGAAGAAATCTCATCGATAACCCCGAAGAGGACCGGTGAGGAACTGGTGCCAACAACCCCGTGGTTCTTAATCTCATGGGTACACGACCCCCCTGGCTCAGCGACCACAGACTTATCTGAACGAGATCACTGGACTTCTCCGTAAGAGATCCCAACACCGAGAAATCGAACAGACTCGCACCACAGCGCACCTCGCCTTTTAACATGCTACCCCCAAAAATCCTCAATCCCTGGCTAAAATTATTCCAGCTCCTCCGCCGATATGGTTCCCCTTTTTGCAAGCTGGGCTGCCTTTAGCAAATACTGGGCTCACACACACTCACGCTACAGGTTACCATAACACATTAAAAATAAAACTTTCTTTTAAAATTTATCAAAAATTTAAAAAAATCAAAAGTCAAAAAACTAATCTTTTATCAAAAAATTCTCTTCCTCTTTTTTCTCCTTTTTTTTTCTTTAACATGACTTAACCTAGACATTTCTACTAATATAAACACATCCTTACTCTAACAGGAGAACCACTTATAGTCTACCAATACAATACAATACAATCAAATAAACATGGTTAATGCACGTATAATAAAAGAATCATTATCTAAAAATTTGCATTCGCTGGCAGGCGAAAAATCAAGTTTTTTTTTTTTTTCAAAAAAAAATTAAAATTCCCCAAAAATTTTAAAATTCAAGAAAAAATCTAAATTTATTTAAATGTTTCCCTCTATGTGTAAAAATTATTAAAATTTGGTTTAAATAGATTAAATAAACAAATAAAATTGACTGCCTACTATACAAGCTTAGTAGGTGTATGACCCCATCAGCTGATCGAAACTAGGTCAAGTCCAAAATCCTTGACCTACATATGTTATATATAAGTTCTGAAAATACACTGAACACCTGTAATACCCTACCTTGACATACAAACATAATAACAGAATATTTAAAACAAACAAAATATTAATATAATAATCAATTTGACATTTAAATTATTTAAAATAAACAATTCTTGACTTTACATCATTTTCAAATTTTATCAAAATTCTGTCACTGGTTGAAAAAAATAAACAATTGTATATTCTTTATCATAAATCTTTTCTCTATTTGACAATCTTACTTTATTCTACTGTGGGTGATGTAAATCATTTATTCTCATTTACTGTATTAGATCTGTATGCATATATAAACTTTACTCTCTGACTCTAATATTCATCACTTCAATTATCATGACACCCATCTCTACCAAAATATCTACCCCAATACGCTCTAAACCCCAACTTACCATTTAACACAAATCGCCACCTTCTCTACATATAAAAAAAAATACTCTCTAACCCTTTGTACATAGGATACGTGTTTCCCCTACCCAAAACTCAATTCCCTTATTTGGCCCCTGGATTTTACCTAAGGCGGCCCCTTCCCCACTAAAATCTATCCCTATCCCGTCCCAACCCTTGTTGCGGACTCCTACATGACACTACCCCCTAATACAAACTTGCCATCCCCAAAAATCTCAATCTCATTACATTACTACAAATACAACAAAATAATATTATTAATCATAAACATAAATATATATCACTCAGAACTCTACCATTATTCTCCACAACTACCGTGTCAACATCAATACTTCTCAAGATTCTATTACATTATATCAACTCAAAAACATTACATCATATTCATCTCTACTATTTCACATTCAACTTTTAATTCAATTTGGACAGGTCTACATGTCCCACAACATATTTATCACCCAACAAACTATCTTTTATTAGATTTCACAAATCGTTACTTTATTTCTCATTGTAGCAAATTATTTTTAATATCTGCAATACATCAAACATTACTTACTTGTAACATTTACTAACCAATATACCAGTGACATGGTATTGCTGATCAGCTGACCCTACTAACACAATGAAAATACATCTTTTACTTGAACAAATTACATGGAATATACATATTTATTTTTATTTATTCTCACTTCTCACCTCATTGTTTCCCATTTCTCTGATTCTGGTTATCTATGTTAGCCTGCCAGACGATTTAATTATTGGCTTAGGAAAAAACATACACACATCATGAAATTAACTATTTTTACAATACCTATATCTAACATACAACAAATAAACACTACATTTAAAAGCGCATAATGAACACCTTATTTTTAAATGTCTAAGCAGCTAGTTACCTGAACAGAGCACAAGCAGTTTTATTTGATCAAACTTTGAATAAAAAAATGTTATGTTATAAAATTTACATTCGTGACTCCTTTGCGTCACCTCCCAGCCACACACACTATTTCGGATTATGGTGGACTGTGGCGCCCATTCGCTTCCACAGAGACGGTATATTTTGGAGTAGGGTTTTACCTCTCCGTGTCTCTGCTTCCGCTATTAAGTTTTAAAGTAGTGAACATCAATATGTTCTTGTTCTATAATCATACACCCTTAAAACGGATCTGCCACCGGTCTTGCTACCCCCAAGCGGGCAGAGTGGCAGCCGCTGTTCCATAGTGCCGGAGATTTCCTCTAATGTCCCCCCATTGAATTTCAAATATATACCAATTTCAAGTCAGCTATGGTCAAGGGACTTGATATGACCATAGCTGGCCGCTAGCCAAAACCACGGTTAGTGCTGGTAAGGCAGTAACCGCCCGAAAAGTCGAGGAAATCTAAACTTTTATTTCACTGCCTGTTTCACATCAATCTCATTATGTGCGACACGGTCATTTAGTAAGGTGTGTAAAATTTTTACTTTACACGGATAAGGTGTGCCGCACATGTATCGCCAGTTTGGCCTCCGATGGAGGTAACACTCACTGTTACCCCCAACCCATTTCGCTATTTAAGAGAGCACAGGCCACCCCCTTAATAGCCACTTACTAGCTAACTAATAGAATTTTTACATACAACATTCTAATGTGACATCTTCATCCATCATCAATCATTAATCATCCTTCATAACTTTCTACAATTAGATTACTTAAAATTTTCAAATTCATTATTAATATTTATTTTCCATCATATCTCAGTTATTATTACCCTTTAAATCATTATCTCAAATTATTTTCATTGCTGAAGTTAAAATTCGTTCCATTAAGTTAAACATTTGTGTACATTTTGTTATATTTGATTTGTATCATAAAAATTTTATACTTACAGTCCATAATTCATATACTGACATATACCCTGATTAACGAAAGAAAGTGACTGGCGGAGCGGCCGCGCGGCGACCGAGTTTGTAGTAAAAACATTCCACTTTATAACCTCGTGGAAACGTAAAATACAGGGCGAGAAATGTCTAATGAACTGTATTTTAATCATCAATTAAAGACGTTTTTAACAAACTTTTCTAATTTTTAAAATCTCTTTTCAATAAATTTACATTGTGAGTTAAAGAAAAAAATACACGAATTTGAATTAAAAAATTAGGGTTTATCGTTTTTATTACGTAAGAACTCAGAGGTTAAGCATCGGAAAAAAATTTCTTGTAGATAAATGGTAGTCCACCTTCTTTAGTACAATATATCAAAAATTGAGATTCCTACGATTAAAATTAACGACGTTATTAATTTTTTTCTAATGTCCTGTTAACTCAGTTGTTAAAAGTTGTACACGAATGAGATTTGCGTGACGCTCTCTTTAGATAACTAAATGTAGAAGACATATACAACTTACACCTTGTACGTGATAGGAATACTACAATGGATTAATATATAAAGTGAATTTCACAGAGAGCAATGCGTGGCGCTCTGCGGCGGAAGTACAGTCAGAACCTATTGGACCCATTTTATTCGCGCGCTACCGTCATTCCCGTACAGCGTCTCGGCCTCTCCTTTATGTCTACAAATAGCACACGCTTCCAGGAAAACTGAACCGTTATACGCACACTAAGGGTAAGGGAAATTTCCAGCTTTCAGTTTAGTTGATGTGGTGGTTGAGTGATGTCCGGTTGTTGGTTATCTTGATTTTAAGTGTTAGTTTCTTGTGCTTTCATTATAAATTGACGTGTTTTTAAGTTATTTTGTGTGAATATACTTCGGTGGCTGAGCATGGAGCAACGTAACGAGGCTGAACCAAGGAAACATAGGGGAAGACCTAGGACTCGAACTCCAAAGAAAAGACAAACTTCAGGCCAAGGCATACCTATGAAAGGACAGTCAAGAGAAATTGTGTGCAAAGTGCGGGAATATTTTGATAGAGAAAAGGCGAACAAAGGTCCTTTGATTCCGGTTAATAATGCAATACAGCGAACTGCAGATGCTCTGAAAATACATAAAAATACAGTTCTGCGAGTTTGCAAGGAAAAAGAATTGAAAGAAATACAAGATGACAGTAATAGCCAACTTTCAACTCCGGGCAAACAGAGGAAACGGGAGAAAACTGTGACAAAACTTGACACTTTTCAGGAAGACGCTATACGAAGACATGTATATCAATATTACATAAGAAAAGAATATCCCACTTTGAAAAAACTTTTATCATCGTTGGAAAATGAAGAGCTGTTTAATGGCAGTCTGTCTTCGCTTAGAAACGTGCTAAAAGGTTTAGGATTTACGTGGAGAAAATTTTCGGGCAGAAAAGTGATTATGGAGAGAAGCGATGTCGCTGCCTGGAGATGTCGTTTTCTTCGCCAAATCAAAGACGAGAATTTCGATAATATAATTTGGCTCGATGAGACCTGGGTCAATGCTGGGCATTGTTTGAAACAAGGATGGACTGATGAGTCACTTCAGGGGACAATGTTAACACCTATAGGGAAAGGTGAACGATTAATATGTCATGCAGGTTCTTCAAAAGGGTTTGTTCCAAATTCCCTTCTACTATTTAAATCGAAAAAAACCGGTGACTACCATGAAGATATGGATCACGACAAATTCTTCGGTTGGTGTTCTGAAACTTTGCTAAATAACCTAGAAGAGCCTGCAGTAATAGTCATGGACAATGCTCCCTACCATTCTAAGCAAATTGATAAAGCTCCCACAAGCAAAGATAAAAAAGCTGACATACTTGCATGGCTGGATAGGAAAAATATTCAGTCTACAACCGACTTGAAAAAATCAGAACTTTTGGAATTAGTGAAATGGCACAAGCCCCAGAACAAAAGGTATTTTGTTGATGAATTGATAGAGAGCAGAGGTCACAAAGTGATAAGGCTACCACCTTACCATTGCCATCTTAACGCCATTGAGCTTATATGGGCTCAGGTTAAGGGGTATGTTGCCGAAAACAACAAAATGTTTACTTTAAAAGAAGTTGAACGACTGACTAAAGACGGATTTAATCGAATTACTGCTGAGAGGTGGGAGCAAGTAGTGGACCACACCAAAAAAGTTATTATCGATTCATGGAATAACGAAGGACTAATGGAAGAAGCTGTGGAGGAAATGATTATATCCGTGGAAGACAGCAGTAGCTGCGAGGATGATAATTGTTCAGAAGATGATAATAGTGATGACGATCCAATGGAGGGTATCAGAGAACTTTCGTTTGAAGACTACTAACTCACAGCTATAAGTGTTTTTTATAGAGTGTTTTAATAGTGTATTTTTATGATTTATACACATATTTTATGAGCGGATTCCATAAAAGCTGAAGAACACTACAATACTTGTAAGTACCGTACTGTATTTATTATTTATTTGTCAATGCTAATAACAAGTAATTTACTAATTGTTTTTACATTTCAATTACATTATAACAGTAAAATACTGTTATAATTATGCAATATCTGGTAGACCGAGCTTTGCTCGGTAGTTTTAAACTGTAAACTATATTTCATAGTTAAATAATTAGTTATTGAGAAATTTGAATGGCATTAACAATTTCCCAGTAATTACATTGCACTTCAATTAGTAGTATTAAAGCTGATCACAAAACAAAAACAGTTTATTAACAAGAAAACAATAAATACCGTACCGCAAAAGAGTAATAAACAATCATTCAAGACTGTTATAAAAAGCATGTAGTTCAACTAAACCACAAAAGTCTGGTCAGATGTACGTTTTTGACAGATCTCCAGGTAGAAGATTAGATTAAATAAGTAGACAGATAACTAAGTATATACTTATGAGAGATTGGTGACTCGTAGTAAGTTGGCTATGTGTCAATGTGTGAGCCGTGAGCGTATGCACCACTTTCTTTGGGCTGTTACTGTACCTTGACTCGATCGCGCGCCGTTGAGCGATGTTAGTTCTAATTTTCCTATATTAACTGATTGCGGTTATATTTCGTAATATTTGAAGGTTACATACCACTTTGTATTGATGAATACAATTTTGTTATGTTTATTGTGAAAAAACACAATGAAAAAAATTATTAATAACGGAGTTAACAGTACATTCGGAAAAAATTAATAACGTCGTTAATATTAATCGTAGGAATCTCAATTTTTGATATATTGTACTAAAGAAGGTGGACTACCATTTGTCTACAAGAAATTTTTTTCCGATGCTTAACCTCTGAGTTCTTACGTAATAAAAACGATAAACCCTAATTTTTTAATTCAAATTCGTGTATTTTTTTCTTTAACTCACAATGTAAATTTATTGAAAAGAGATTTTAAAAATTAGAAAAGTTTGTTAAAAACGTCTTTAATTGATGATTAAAATACAGTTCATTAGACATTTCTCGCCCTGTATTTTACGTTTCCACGAGGTTATAAAGTGGAATGTTTTTACTACAAACTCGGTCGCCGCGCGGCCGCTCCGCCAGTCACTTTCTTTCGTTAATCAGGGTATACACAACTATATACACCATACACCACTACTCCAAGTAACCTCTGAAACATTTAACAAAAAGTTATTTCCAATCAACAACTTATCATTTAATTACCAACTTCACTTCTCGTTAAACCATTTAAATTCATCAGAAAATTCAATTATATAATCTTTGAATTAATCAAAATATTTAAAACATTTCAAATTATTTTAATTAAATTAATTAAACATGTACAATTAACCAATTACTGTTTTCAAAATTAATACGGTTATTTATTTAAATTGCAAATATTAATATTATTATTACAACAATCATCTACACACACATTGTTTACTTAACATTCTACAATACACACAAATAAACTTATTAAACATTTATTTACAAATCTGCATCCTTATTTATTTAGTCATATCACACTTCAATGTTCAAAGGTTGCGAGGTCACAAAACCATAAAACAATATATATAAAATTGTCCATTGATTGTTTATAGTTTAGCCTCCATCGTTCCAAATTAACCTTGGTTCTACATAACACTTTTCGATTTCGTTAACACACATACTGATACTTTGTGTGTCATAAACCCAAAAATCAAAGTCATCCGTCTTATCAAAATAATCTTGCAACAAGTCAACACTAAGTATATCTGTTAAGTCTCCGTTAGTATTTTTCTTCAATATCGGGTCAGTTACTTTCGTATTAAACATCAAATCATTCTTATTTAAATACTCTTCTAATACTTCTTCCAACTCACCATAATCTCTCTTTAAATTATATACTTCTAATTCTCTCTCATCGTAACACCATCTCATACTTATAAAATCATTCCACACAGAGGGTATAATATCATACAAATAAAATAAACAACTCCAATCTTCTACTAGTACGGGACCCTTGCCCTTCAAAAACTCTTGTGACCACATTAAATCATCGTAAATAATAAAGGGAAAATTTGCCCTCTGTCCCCACTCTACTACAACATTATTTCTCCTCTCTCTCTCTAACTCACTGACACACATTAGCATCTCATAATCACTACATTTTGCAATTTCATTAGTACTCTCATTATTTATTTTTACCGTATCAGTCTCTGATACTAACTCTTCAAACACATTAATATTCTCGGTATTACGTACATTATTTTCGACATTATTGTCCTTATTTGTTAACTCTTTATCTGGCATTACATTTTTGTATTTGTCATTACAAGTTTCATTTGTATTATTTTTCCCTAGATTCATCACAACTACTTCCATTCGCTCAACACTCTGTTCTAACTTATTCAAATTAGTTCTTATTATTTCGTTATTCTTTTCTAAACCTTTATTTAATTCTTGAATCTCGTTTTTTAATTCATTATTCTGGTTTTTTAATATATTGAATTTAGCGTCAGAATCATTTTTTAATACACTGAATTTAGCGTCAGAATCATTCTTCTGTTCACTGAATTTTAACTCTAACATCGCTTGCATGTTACATAAATATTTCATTACATCACTATTTTCAGATTGATTATTTTCCATTTTTGTAATTTTACTTTATCTCTGTAAATCACAATGTTACAAACCTAGCCTCTAAATATTGTTTACAAATTCGTCATTACCACATCCTATTTTCTGTGTATTAAAATAGGTCTAGTTCCTATAAAATTTATATACGAACATCCTGGCAGGGGCGTCGCTGTGATGTTGCTCACTTTTTACCCACTCTTCATAAAATAATACTTACCGCTGCCAGAATTTCACTTACCGTCATGTTCCCCGTAAATCTTATCTTTTGAAAACTGCCCAAGGTCGCCACGATATTTTTCTAAAAGGTAAAATATCAAAAACTTATATACTCTTGCCCTTATAAAAAATCCCGCGATCTGACTGTAATAAAATTTTCAGAAAACCCCCGATTTCGTTAGATGAATTTTTTCCACAGAAATGAGGAAGTGGCAATGACGAAATAACTTAGACTAACACATTTTTATGATATGAAATGAATATTTTACTTACGGAAATACTGAAGTCCTTAATACAACACACAAAAGAACAAAACACATTTTGTTAGGAAATAGCTCTTACCTTGAAAATACAATTCTTACACTTATAAGGTAGCCCAGCTTTGCTCACTCTCTAACACACCCCATACAAGCCCTTTTAAAATGTTCTAAAAAGCTAACAGAAAAATTAGTTTGATATGCGCGAGGTCCGCCGAGCACGTGCTTTCATTTCGGTCACATTTTATGTTAGTAGCTACACTTGAATCGTCACTGCACTGTTTGTAAGATCGGTCACTTCCTCGGGTCCCGGTCGGTCTTCCTGAATTAATTACATTTTCCGAAACTTGACCAACCGGGCCCGAAAACAAAATATATGCGTCTGTAACGGAACTCTGTATCTCGTTGACCACTTGGCGTCTCTGCCTAATGTCGACCGTCACCGAGAACGTAACAGGTACCGCTTGCTTTCTTTGGAGGGAAGCTGGTTCTTTGCTGCCACTATGTTTTCGTCGTCGCTCCTTGCTCATATGCTGTTGGGTAACCATTTTATATATGGAATGGAGCTGATATATGTGTGTGACCAGAGCTTAATATTGGACTTGGCTCTGCTGATGTCACCAACAGTAGGCGGAGTTTGATGCGACTTCCGGTATTGAGTTGATAGCTGCGGCAAGCGGTTTGCTACATCACCATGTTTCACAGCGTTGGTTGTGTTTTTCAAACGTCACTCCTGCGCGCCGCCCATCAATGTTGCATACGGGCGTGATCACACACACGCAAAGTTCTGCGAAAAATTGGGGTGGTAAATTCTTCGCCGCATTACTCAACAACAACCTGCGTCTTATTGCTTTGTTTCACTGTTCTGTTATACTGACAAATACGTTGCACAATAATACAGTTATTTCGCAATATTTTATAAGGCTCCCGACCGAAAATGAAATGAATAAAAATATATAAATGCCCCAAACGGTTAAAATAAAAACACCCAAAAATTGACCCGCTACAAAATGATTATAAGTGTGACAAGAAAACCAGTGTGAAACATTTAAGGAACCACAAACAATTACAGTGTGTACTTAATACAAATGTGAAACCGGTGAATAACTAACTATTTCAACTGAATAAACCACACAAACAATTACAGTGATGAAGTTTACAGTGTGAAAAATATGTTAATTTCATGATGAAGCAACAAAAATTAAAAATAGTCAAATAAACACAGACAATGAGTGTGACTGATTTAATAAAGTTGTAACCAACACACATAATCATAAGACCACCAGATTAGAACAAATTAGAACAATGATGTTATTGTTGACAAAGAACTGACAACAAATAAAAGACATTTGTTGAGTATCAAACATAACAGGAATTAAATTCCACCATTGACCAGAAAAACATTGCATATAATACAAGAAAGATTTGTGTTAGTGTGTAAGAAGGAATTGTATAAACATGTGTAACAAATTAGGTAAAGTATTATGTTAATAATGAAGTCATAATGAAGTCAGTTTAGTAGTAGAAAAATACTGCACTAAAACAGATGGTACATTGTTACACAACCCACAAGGAAGAGACCTATTACAACAGAAAATGATACATATTAGTATAAATATCTGATCATCAAATATGTTATCAAATGAGAATTTATTATAAGTAATAATAATAAATATTAAGAAACAATGTAATATAATGCAAAACAATGTAAATAAAACAAGTCAAACATAATGACACAGGGAATAACAGAAATGAGAAAAGTATACCAGTTTAGTTAAGAAAAGTACAGTATCAAAACCAATGTAAATGTATATAAGAGTATTACCAGTAGTGAGATAAATATCTGATAATACATTGAGAACAGATTTTGAACATGATAAGAACAGTATTATAACTAAATTATTGTAAACCAATTAACCATGTACATATGACCAGATGTAAGCTAAACCATTGTACAGCAAATTAGTTAAGAAAAATACTGTATCAAATATTGAGAACAGATTGTTACAATTATTACCAGTAGCAAGAGGAAATCCCAAAGCTACTTTGAGAACAGATAATGACCATAAAAGCAGTCATATTATATACAAACATTTGAAAACCAAATGACCATTCTGAGGAAAACCAAATGTAAACAAACAATGACCAACCAGCTATTTATGAAAAATATAGCATATGAACTTATGTAAAAGTAATTGGAAACATTACCAAAAGTTAGAATGATATCTAATGCTACTTTGGGAATCCAAACCAAATAGGACAATAACAATTTAGTTGTTGTATTAGAAAAAATAAATGACTATTATGACATG
Source organism: Magicicada septendecula (assembly GCA_034769895.1). Classification (NCBI taxonomy): domain Eukaryota; kingdom Metazoa; phylum Arthropoda; class Insecta; order Hemiptera; family Cicadidae; genus Magicicada; species Magicicada septendecula. The sequence continues at coordinate 294,954,627 of CM068373.1, read as the reverse complement.
ACAACATGAACAGAGCCATTACTAAAAGATTAGAAAGTTCTGAGCTCATTAAAAGGTAACCATTATATATAATAGATTAGGTACTATGTATGTACACTAATTACAATCATTAAATGATATGATTTATATGAAGAGACTAAAAAATAAGATGAAAAATTGTATAAGAACTATATGAGAGGTTTGAACTTATGTAAATATTGAATTAACCACAGTCATACATAAATATTATAGTGGAAAATTGTGTAAATAAACATTACTAATAATATTAGATAGTAATATGATCATTTTAAATAAGAAAAATTAGTTATAAGCAGATTTGTAAAAAATCTAACATGGACGCTTAATGACGCCATAGCGAGATTTGTGTAGGAAACAGTTTTTCCCAAATTGTAAAGTAAACCGACTGAGATACAGACTCAAAGTGTTTAGATAAGAAGTGTTTTATTATATTTAAATAAAATATGGTGTAACGAACTTATAAAAATAAGATGCACCAAAAATAAATAATAAAATCGTTATTGTAATAGTAGTAATGAACGAAAAATAAGCGTTTTTGGACTTATTTTAACAAGCAAAACGCCCTGAGTTCAATGATATCAACTAATTAACGATAGGACATAAGATAAGAAAGTTATGATAGTTTTAAACTTTCAAGTTAAATTTTTGTACCAATGATGACGTAAAAACGCCTCAAACCCAAACTCAATTTTGGCAAAAAATTAAATATTTTAATAAAACGAAGGCTTTCGGGTTAGAGAGTATGACGAATCCAGCCAATGGAATGAATGACTTTCAGCAGACTACCGGGAGACGTCTCAGAGGTACCAAACAGTCTACGATCAATCACCAAACATACAGGTCACGCCGCTCTAGTCAAGGAAGAAATAATTTATATTTAAAACTGTGCGTGCCATGTTACGTCAATACACAACATACGGTTAACCTAAATACAAAATTCATACATACGAGTGAAAAAGTGCGGAATTGTGTTAATTGAACAAGTAGGTCAGTGTATAATAACGACCATACTTGCGAGTGAAGTTTTAAATAGGAAACAGGGAGTACAGTTTTATTTAAACAATATTTAAATGAAATTAATAATTTTATGAATATCTGACTTTCAATACTACGCAAGTCGTACAATGCTGAGTATCGAAAAAACTGTAATTAAATTATCAGAATTGAGAAAATATTTAAATCGACATTATTAAAATATTAGAAGAATATTTTAATTAATTATAGTAATTTAAAATAAAATGTTTGAAAATAATTGTTAATAAATACGAGAGTATTTAGTCACTCGTTTGACTAAACGTATTTTTCTTGAATTTTTCTATGTTTTAAAATCTACTTTATTAATTTTCATACAATCGGAATAAATGTAATTCTGATAATCATATATTAAAAACTATTATGAATAATGTGTTTACATGTATAGTATAAGAAATATTAGCTAATAAGGAATACTTATCCTTTATAACCACACCAGTTAATTCTAACCTCAGAAAGTGTGGCGGTAACTTGATAATTTCAACATTACCGATCTGTTCTCAAGTAACAATCAAATGAAATAGAATTGCTAACAAGAGTTTTTTGAGAAATTTTTCTCTTGTGAATAAATGATTTTTGAAGCTAATTATTAAACGAACGTAATACATTTTAAATACTGTACAAGTCAGACAGCTTGACAATAACACACGAGTATTAGAGATGCGTGCGCATACCCGCGTACGATAATTTTATAAATACCAGACATATGGTACCAAATTTTGATTTTTTATATTTGTTCAATTATTATTCACTATTGTTAATTCAATATAGTTATTTGTATTACATCTTGTAACTGGTATCATGTTACCTCAAAGAACCTAACGATATATGGTAATTCTCTGAATCAAAATAACATAACCTATGTAGTTAAATTATTGTACTAAAACCAGGTCTACCAGCCTTGAGGAATTAGACAGAATCTTATTGAATTTTATTGTAATCAGTAATTTAAAGGTTGTTAATCATTGTTTTTAATTGTTAAAGATTTTATCACTTATCAAATTGTTAATAAACCTCCAATTTTATTACCACAAAAGGAGTATCATTTCTAGTAAAAGTAAATTCATTTAATTTTAATCAGTTCTGACACAGGTGGCGGAAGAATTTAAAATAGTTTTAGTATAATTCAGAATATTCGTCAGATATTGCTTCATTTACTATTGTGTGTGACGATATATTAACTATTCAACCTGAATATTTTGTTGTTGTATTTGAAGTGCCTGTATTTCAGAAGGAACATCACAGAACTGAATTGAAGCATTCAAGTGTGGTAAGTAAGTGAGATACACAACAAAGTGCGCGGATCATATTAATATAAAAAGGAGTGAGCTATTACTGCGTACCCACAAAAAACAATACATTAACACCGATAACTTCTACGATTACGATTACACCTTTAGATAAACAACATTATAGTAGACACCGGTGCGTGTCTACAACCACACGAACACACCAAATCACTTACATCTATATCTAGTATCTATAATTTTACATTATAGATTGACGAACCCAACGTGGGGCTTGACATGATAAGACCCCAAGGAAAGTAGATACTACAACATCCTAAATATATTATATATATCTAATACAATACAAAATCTATAATTTTACATTATAGATTGGCGCTCCATCGCGGGGCTGAAGTGATTGAAGATAACACACCATATAGGTACTACATAATATACTCTTGTATCTATCTATAATTTTACATTATAATATTCAGATTCTCTATCAACTCTTTATAACTTCTGTTTAACTTGAAACACTCTCTTTCTCTCTCTCATGATCACTTTCATCACAGTACTTCTCACAACATTTCACATTCTCATTCCACACAGAGGGCAATACCACTTTATTATTTAAACACCATCTGGCCCTACCAGATAAACATAAACAACTTATTTGACATTTTGAAGACCTTTTGTCTTCTACAAAAACTATCGAGGAACTCTTGTACTCCAACAACACTGGTGAAGCTTTTACTTCATATATACTACAAGAAAAGTTTGCCCTCTTTTTATACTCTACATTTAAACTATCTCTCCATTCTTTCTCCAGCTCATCAATACTTATAATCACTTTCTTACTAACATCAACTAACTTTCTACTCTCAGTATTACTACTATTATCTACTGTATCACTCTTTGATACCCCATTTTCAATTACATCATTTGTAATATCATTGTTATTACTTGTTAACATTTCGTTATAATCATCGGTACACACCTTGTCATTAATTTCTTTACTAATTGTGGTCATATTACCACTGTTACTTACTGTTGTGTCAACTATCTGATTTGACTTACTTTTAATTTGTTTCTCTACTGATTCTACTACTTTCTCCATATCTCGTTTTAATTCATTGCACTGACTCACACACGTATTTTTTACCTCATTAATATCAATCTTAAGTTCATTAAACTGTCTACTCTGTTCCTCAAATTTAGTGTCAAATTTACTGTTAAATTCACTTTTAATTTCATTAAATTTTATATCATTATTGTCAAAACGACTGTTTATAACATCAAATTTACTATTCTGTACATCAAATTTATTGTTAAAATTACTGTTCATTTTCTCGAATTGATTTAGTATAACACTCATCATATCATTGTCTAATTTGTTACTACCTTTTGTTGAGGTTGGAGTCAACTGGACTCCCAAGTCCTCTGTTATATTTGTTTCATCTGTAACACTTATTTTTATTTTATTGTCCTGACTCACGTTTAGAGTCGCGTGGACCTCAATATTATTCATAACAGCTGACTCATCAAAATTGTCAACATTCGTTATTTCATTGACATCGTCATTATTCCCTGCCATTTTTTATAAGTTTATAAAATGTTACATAGAAATTTTAATCTTATCCAGTATTAACTTAACCCTCTTAATATTTCACAATGTTTATGTAATTTACCAAAACGTCCTCCCTCTCAAATAACCCTTCTCTTGAAATTAAACACACAATAGCACTACCAAAACATAGCCTAGTTTACACAATGTAATTATATACGAAAATTATTCACATATACGCCGTTACCACAACCTGTCTTGTACTTCCAATCAGGCCTAAACCCATATCAGAAGATTCCATATGAGCCATCCTGGCAGGGTCGCCATTGTTACGGTCTATTTCTTTACCACCCCTTATATTAAACTTTTTACTTACCTTTTACTTCACTCGCCCTGACTTGTGAAAAACAGAAGATTCCCAAACTTATAGGTCGCCATCAATATTTTTAAACAAAAGGACAAATATGGAAACCTTAATACATTTTCCCATTATTTACTTCTAATTACTTATCAGGTCCGTTTAGGCGAGATTTTCTATACAGGACAGGTTATGTTAAACGGGCGTAATAACTTACTCTAACACATGTTTATATCCCTAAACAAACTTCATTTTATTTTATTTTATTTTGTTCAAACACAAGTTTTATCAATTAATTATTTTATAGGAACCAGTACTTTTAATCATGATTTCTCCCATAACTTTTACCCCCTTTATAGTATTCTCATTAATTCTTTTATAGATTTAAATTTGTATAGCTTTTTACTGATATCAGATTGTTACGGAGTCACTTTTGTATATATTTGTTACTTAACTGACATGTGGTCCAGTTGTTACCCGATCACTAGTAGTTCACTGTCACATTTGCCAAATCACACAGAACTGTTCTAACTGTACAAATTAACGTATTCGTTGTGGTCTCGATCTCTTTCTTCATTTTACTCTTTTGCACACTTTTTGATAAGATTCGGTAGGCCTAGGCTACTGTAATCGCTTTGGCCTACCGTAACTGCCCGAGGCCACTGTTTAAAGTTTTACTTATATATGCACTGCTCTCCACTGCTGTCTGATGCAAAACCTGGTGATAGACTGCATACTGTTTTTAGTTAATGAACTGAATTAATACACTGCTCTCCCCTGTTGACTCTATGGTGACAAACTGCTTACTAGAGGTGGGCCTATATACCTGTAATAGGTATTTTGGAACGATATTTTTGTGGAACGGATGTAACAGTGACTGAAAAGTTGAAATACCTGTTATTCGCGGCGACGCTGTTCCGAGTCGAGACACGCCACCCTCGCTGTTCCGAGTCGAGGCACACCCCCTACGCACCTACACAGACACACACACACACACACAAAAAGTACGCAAGATCACGTAAACCAAGGCCAAATACTAGGCGTACAAAAATATCGCTGGAACGCAAGGAACAGCCAGTAACGCGTATTTAAAATACTAGGTATTTCAAATACTAGTGGTATCACTGATACACAAGGAACAACGCGTTCCAGAGTAACAGTAGTATTTTAGTAACACCTAATATTTTAGGAACACCTAGTATTTCAGGAACAGGTAGTATCAAGCATATTTCGAGTAAGAACTAGTATGAGCCACTTTTTCGTCCTGTATATACTTCATTCTGCGCAAAGAGACGGAGCTGTTTTTAGTAAAGGAAATAATTCATCCTGCTGTTACATTTATTCTCGTGTGATATGCAGATATATAATACAGATTATATGCTGATAATTATATATTATACTAGTCACCAACTTGTAACTAAAATCGGTTGGTAAAACTTTTATGTTTTTACTCAAAAAAAACTTTATGTTCCGATCGTTAGTGAAATAGTTGAATTTAATTATATTGAGTTATATCCTATAGAGTGGCTGATGTTGATAAGCTATATTATACTTTTTATTAATGTGATTTTAACTTCACTACACATCTCACGTAAATGATGAGATTGTTGTAATGGACATTTATGCACTTTATCTAGTTCTGTTCCTTAATTAACTGTAATGCATTTAATTTACTTTTGTTGTTGCTTATTATTTATTAGTTTTTTTATGTATTTATATTTATTTTATTACCGTACAATTTGTTTTTTAATTTTTATTTGTTTATTCTCATTCACTCCTCTTGTGGCTTACTGTTATGTTTTTATTATACGTTTCTGATGTTTTTTCACATTATTTTTTGTGGTATTACATGTAGGCCTACTCTAAATTATTTAATTGCCCCGAGTTTCGCAACTGATTTGTCTAACCAATGTTAGTTTGTTTACTACTAGTGAAAACTTAAATTGGTATTCCTAAAGGGAGATAGGCCTATAAATTCTCTTATTTCTTATTTTCATTTAAACAGTAACAGTTTAATAAAGTCACAGTGTAAAGTAACACTGTTAATACTTTTAGTTTCAATTTATTTCTTATAACAAATTATATAGTATAGGTTATATAATATCTTCAAATAAATACACAGCAAGTAGGTTTATTAATAGGTTTATCTAGGTGAAAATAAACCTACTTTCAGTATATTTATTTGAAGATATTACATAGGAGACCTGCAGGAAACTCAAAACGAGTTACTTACAAAGGATAATATAGGTTATGTATATATAGTATATAATAACAGGTATTTGTACCTGTTATTTTTTTGGAACGGTATTTTCATACCTAGTATTTTAAAAAACAGTTTAGCCCACCTCTACTGCTTACTGTGATTCACACACACAGAGAGACTGCTGCTGGCAAGCTATTACGTAATATGTCTAGACAGTTGTTTATGCTAACAGTGTATATTGCACTGGGGCACCTCATAGGTTGATACTGACAATTAAAAATTAAAACTGATTTAAATAAACTGGGGTAGCACTCAATTCTGTACCGTTACAATGTTAGTGTTACCATGGTTAGCTAGTAAAGATTAGGATAGAAAAATATGGTAAAGAATGGAAATGCAAAAACAATAAATATCCTATGTTCTAAGGGATAGTTAATTAACTAAAGTAAATGACGTGATGATGTTTATCACCAAAAAATAAATAAGAAGTAACAAATTGTAAACAAGAATAGCATAATAACTGTTAAAGAATTGTTTGATTAAGTTTATGAATAGTAATATGGCTGAAAGAGTTATACAGACCATAAGCCTAAATGTTATGTTATATTTTATAGAGAATAGTAAATGATAAACCAATTATAAACCATGGCAATATAGATAAGAAAATAGATAAATTCATGCAAACAATAATACTAGAAAAGCAGTTAGAAAATAATAGACAAACCATAATATGGAAACTAATGAAAACAGACAATTATTATAAAACAGACCCAGAACAATTCAACAAATAAACAAATCATTTGTAACACCAAAACAAAACGTGTATAAGGGTAAAATAATATGTAATTTGTATAAAATGAGAAAATATAGCCAATTACTACCTAGGCCTATGAAATGCCTAACTGTAAGAAACCAATAACAACAAATTGTAAGAAATTAACTATGATATTAGCAAATCCAAGGCAAGTAACTAGTCAATGATAATTAGTGAATCATTTTAAGAGATAAATGTTAAATTAAGGACAAAATAAGAAAGAAATGTAATTAAATAATATCAACATAACTGTCAAAACATAATACATAAGCAAACCCAGCTTTGTGGGATGTCAAAATGATCTTTGAAAGAAAATATGAACAGTTGTGATAATATCTCATACTTAAATAAGAAGACCAAAGAATAATAGCAATCAGAAGATATTTAATCATTTTGAATAAAAATTCAAATATTCTAACAATGGGCTTAAGTCATGAATAGCCAATCAGAATCAATCAGTTACCATGACAACTGAATGTTATGTATGAATATTCCATTAGAAACTGTTAATTCCAAAGTGACGCTCAAGAGGAATAGACGCCAAGCGGTAAATGGCCCAATTTTTAATTTAAAACAACCAAAAGTAACCAAATTTATTAAAATGAAGAACCAAACTACCTGATGAGGAACTAATACATTCAACCTAGGCAACAGACCAGATTAATTAATTCCAAATTAATTAAATTCGATCAACTAATACGAAAAAGATGCAAGGCGTGATTGAATCCCAAGATGATTGAAGATTGAAGACCAAACGATGATCCAACCTAATTCAACTGAATGACACTACACCTTAAGTCAACTGATTGATAAGTATTGCTGAATTACCCGAATTCAAATTAAAAATTCTCTTTAATTTTTCTCACTACACTTTAAACTCTCACTATAAACTGATGATCTATAAACTCATTATTTCTTTCAAAGATTAATTGAAAAAACAAAACACTAAACTTATGTGAACAAGAAAAATAACCTGTACAAAAGTTACGAACTTTTGACACACACTTTATAACACTTCAAGAACAAATTGTAATTACTCCTTATAGTATATAAGTACCACGGTAGTGTACTTTATTGTAATCATAACTGATCCTTTTTTTTTTTCGTAAACCAAAAGAATCCAGATTTATTGAACGAAAAATTGTAAAAAAAATAAACATTTCTGTAGACGCCATGTCTGACTAACTAAAATCGTTCAAAATCGATTTCTCCAAGCCTTGAGAATAATTGTCTCACTGTCAGAGCAAATTTGTTTAATAACAAAATATAATTATTGTATAATACTAAATAATTATTAATCACAACTTAATAAACCAGTACAGAGTCGTAACCACTGTTCTTTATTCTATAGGAAATTGTGTTATATGATTTGTGTATACTAGGGACGAGCGACCGTGGCGGTAAACGCTAGACATCGGAAACTCTGCGAACTACATAATCAATTCGCACGCGGTGGGAATAATTGAATTCACCATACCGTCATAGCTACAAACGCTCAATCGTCCTATTTTCTATTTTAATTGTTTTCAGTTAAAACAATTTGGCGCCACCCAGGAAATACAACACTTATAGAAGAACAGGTAAGGATTCCACTCGAGTGTACTGGTAATTCGAAAGATCGCTGCAGACATCGTCAGCGTCAACATAAAGTAACGACCACACGTGTGAGGCGAACACACGATATACACATTTTACAAAGACGACAGAGTCTTATCGTTACACTGTCTATAATATTTTTAGGTTCGGGGAATCTCATAATTGACTCTACCTTTTCTGGGTTGGTATCCCTTCAGGTGTAATAATGAAGCCCAAAAAGTGTAACTATTGTTGTAAAATCTTAGATTTTTCCCAGTTCACAGTCAGTTTGTCTAACACATATTCCAAATGCTCAATATGTTCTGAGAATGTTTGTGATGGTATTAATATGTCATCAACATAAATTGTTCAAAATTTTATATTATTCAGTTGTAATATTTCATCTAAACATTTTATAAAACTGGCCACACTGGTATTGAGTCCAAATGGTAGTCGCTTGAACTGATAATTTTTTCCATTGAACAGGAAAGCAGTGTATTTCCTACTTTCTAACGCTAACGGGATCTGCCAATACCCAGCGGTTAAATCCAACGATGTCATATATTTAACCCCACTAAACTTCTGAAATATTTCGTTTATTGCTTCGGGCGACTCCCGGTCAGGAATTATAATCTGATTTATTCTCCGAGCATCTAGACACAACCTTACTCGCCCGTCCTTCTTTATAACAACTACTAGCGGATTTGAATAGGGTGACACAGACCTTTCAATTATATCTCCCTCCAACATTTTATCTAACTCCACCTGAACAGCTCTTCTTTTAGAATAGGGCACCAGATAACTTCTTTGTACGTAGGGTGTGTGTTCCCTTACCTTTAACTCAAACTCATAGTTCCTGGCTCTACCAGGTAACTCTGTAAACACCTCTTTAAAACTTTAAAACTTTCCACTACCCCCCACAACGCCTTACGTTGGGGACTCCCTACAACTCCACCCTCATTACAAAACTTATGTGCCCTGTTCTCCCTATTCACTCTTCACTTTCATCTCTCTCTCGCTCTCTCTCTCTCTCTCTCTCTCTCTCTCTCTCTCTCTCTCTCTCTCTCTATATATATATATATATATATATATATATATATATACATTCACTCTCACTCCTGTGTCCCTACTACTGACCCGTTTTTGTATCACTTTTATTCCCGAAATTCTTACTGTGTCTAATACCCGTTCAAAACTAACCCTAACTGGTTTAATTTCATTATCTAACTCTAATACCCGTTTATGGAAATCAATTACTGCTTTATGCCTTATTAAAAAATCATTACCCAAAATAACCTCCAAATTTAACCCTCGTACTATTAAAAATGTATTTTCATATTCGCCCCCATTTATTACCATATTTAGTTGGACTTGTTTTGTTACACGTTTACTCCTAACCCCTGTAATCCCTACTATAGTAACCCCGGCAACTGGTAAAGATGGAATATTTTTGTTTACTTCTTTTAATTCATCTAATATGTGCTCAGAAATAACTGATACTTCGCTACCCGAATCTACTAAGGTTTTCACTTCCTTACCTTCTATGGTGATCATTACCTCAGTCAATCCTGTCTCTGGTTTCGCTACATCGGTGTTGTCCTCTTCCATTAATTCTTTGGATATAATCAGTTCGGATGAGATGACTCTGATAGCTATCATCATCCTGGACCACGCTGTTATCTATTGACAATGGCTGGGTCCCTTCCTTCATTGTCCTCTCTAGTTTTCTGGTTGAGTGGCTCCACCACCCTGTGCATACCCACTTCCACTCCTGATGACATTCCCACTGCTTCTAGGCACTCCGCTGTGACCATCTTCTCCTCTCTGATTTGGATTGCTCTGTTGTGAAGTTGTTTCGTTCCGCTGACCGTTCTTCACCTTTCTACATCTATAACAGAAGATTCTTGTAGCGTAATTCTCAAACTGACACCCCACAAATTTCCAACCCTCGTTCTGATTATCATTTTCTCCCCTCGCACCTCTATATACGGTTGGTGACCCCCTCGGTTGTGTATGATTTCCATTGTTGTGGGTCTCCGGTGGGTTCGGACGCCTACCCATCTCATGGTCTCTTATATTTTGGAAAATGTCCAAAATTTTCTCCAGCTCATTTATCTCCGTGTCATCAGAGTAATCTGTACCTCACAGAGTAAATGCTTACTAACGTGTCTCACGAACGACCTAAACGGTAACGGCGGTTCAAGGTATTTAGCTTCATTAAAGATTCTCATAACATAGATGGTTACATTGTTACCATGCGTCCCAAAATTACCCGACCCCATTATTTTACTTCTCAACACCTCCTGGTCCTCTTCCGACCAATATTTGTCTAGGAAAGCTCTTTCAAACTTCTCATAACTCTCCCATTCGGTTCTATGAACCTCCACCCATATCGCGGAACTCCCTTTAAAACATTTAATGATTTTTAGCAGCTGCACTTCCCAGCTGTTGTTATTAAATCTGTTAAATTCTCGTACTTGATTTAAGAATTGCGTAGGGTGTACTCCCCTATTGTCGCAACTAAATGATTCTAATTCCACGTCATTGTTTATATCCCGAGTAAACATTACCCGTTCCGTAATATTGTTTACTTTCTGGCTTATCGCCACGTGTAACTCGTCTTTAACCTCAGTAATACTTTGCTCCAACGAAATAAATTTTTTATTATTAATACATTCAAACTTAATGCTATGTTCGTTCATAACATCCACGTTCTCTTGTATTGACTGTATTTCTAGCGTACACTTATTCTCTACTTCATTAATCTTGTGTCATTAACCTTGTGGTTAGTATTAGTTTCATAAATCTCAATACTCGTACTTACTTCTGCAATTTTATATACAGTGTTTTGTTTGTACTCGTTTATGCGTTTCATTGGATTTCATCAGATGGTCGCCATCATATTTAAGGTTATATATGCAAACCATTTCACTCTATGTATTGAATAATGCTTGCTTAATTTACACTTTATTTCCCTGGTCTCAGAAGATTCGAAAGCTCGTTAGGCGAGATTCTAACGAAGGAAACAGACTAGGTCACAGCGCAATAATTTACACTAAATACGTGGTCATTGTGAAGTAGAAATTACTATTTATTTTCATTTTGTAAACTCAAAGGGTGTTACCCTATTTACTCTGTGATTAACAAATCACACCTCTGAACACACATAATTATTATTGTATCAAATTAAAGCTACCTAACTAAGTGAAGGCCAACCAGTATGCATGCTCTCATTCATTCTCTTAAAAACCCCCCTTTTTACATTTGAGATCTCATTTATCTGAATTGGATAGTTGGATAATGGATTAATAGCTATTAATCATTGTCCAGTCGATCTAGTTGTATATACTTAGCTGCAAATGTTATTCCACATGTTGCACCATTTCTCGTTCAAAACTTTTTTGCTCTCACACTACCGAAACTGTTCGAAACTGTTAATTAACTTTTTCCATTACGTTGACACTTGTAGAGATGTATTTAGATTTGTTGAAAATACATTTTTTCACTTGTTGAAGGCCTAAATCAACTTTTTCCGCAGACTGGGGATAACACACCCGTATGGTTTGAAGCTGTGATCGAAGTGCGCCATGGCGACTGATGAACGTATACTAAAAAGACGAGTCACATGGTACCCCTTCCATACCAATCGAACCATCTCAAAGATTCTGGAATATTGTAGAAGTTCTATTGCGTCTCAGTATTATAAAACACGTGTTCGTCTTGTGGTATTCTCATGACGTCAGTCGGAATATAAAAATTTGTGCCCATATATGGTTACATTTATTTCGTTCTGTGACGTCAATGACGATGTCACACGGTTTGATTCATTCCATTCCAATTTCGAAAGTCATATTTTATTCAGTTTTACCTCCATCGGTTTATTGCACAATTAAAATAATTATACCCATTTTGTACTGTCACATATTTAATATTGTTTTGTTGTATTTTCAAACAGGATAACTCAAGTTTATGTGTATATATAGTAATAGTTCAAACTATTATCCAGCAAATGCGAATTATCCATGGCTATAGGTCAATCATGGGTCTTGTCCCATCCATTACCCAGAATAAATGGGAGTTGACTGTATATTTATAAAATGTTATTTAATGGATAGAAACATGTAACTATTATTGAAATATAATGAGTTTGTTTTTGTTTATATTAATAAACACGTTTTTTGTAAAACTATTTTACACAAACACGTTTCTTATAAGATTATTTCTTTATGTAGGTTCTGCAAGATGATCACTTACAAGAAGTAATCGACACAGCTGCCCGCCAAATGATAGAAGATTTTAAAACAACACCAGAACCGTCGATTGTGGCAGCCGCACTAAAAAGACAGCACGAGAGGGCTGTAAGGATACTGACAACTCTGAGATCAACATTCTCTGATATTATTCTCAGGTAATTAGTGACAAGCCAGTAGTTCATAGTACGAGACAAGCCACACTAAAAAGACAGCACGAGAGGGCTGTAAGGATAATGTCAACTCTGAGATCAACATTCTCGGATATTATTCTCAGGTAATTAGTGACAAGCCAGTAGTTCATAGTACGAGACAAGCCGCACTAAAAAGACAGCACGAGAGGGCTGTAACAATATTGACAACTGTGAGATCAACATTACGGATATTATTCTCAGGTAATTAGTGATATCAAGTCAGTAGTTAATAGCAGAAATCATAGTGTGTAGTAGACAGTTGAAGATTACAGCTGAATAAGACTCAGTGTTATATCGAGCCTGTTTTGAGAAAAATGCATTTGAAAAAATAGTATTGTTACAACATTACAGAACATTCTACACGTTTCTCGGCTATTCTAGTGGAACCAGCTGTAATGTTCTGTGCGTACGTGATTCGTAACAGGCGTTAACGAGATTGTTCCAGACTCACCAGGCCACACACACTGTGTTCAAGGCACATGCAATTATGCTCTAGTGTTTTCTAGTAGCGTTGACGCGTAGTGTGGATTATTCTGGAATCTCAGCAGGCGGAGGATGTAAATACAAGGATTCAGCGACGCTTAGTTCAGTTTAAGTGGTGATTTATTCTAATGAGTTTTGAGTTATTGTTGGGCGATTTTCACAGTGCGTTTCAAATGGTAAGTGATATTAAAATTAAAGGGATTATAGTGTTCATTATTATTGTGCGGACAGATTAACTTGAATTGTTGTATTGGTATAATCTTGTTGAATAACTTGATGATTACAAACTGTTACTTGTGATAATTAAAGCGGGTTTTAGTAACTTTATTGGTGTCTTGTATTTTGTTTTCCACTGTACCATACAATGATCAAGGAGACCGTCGTAATAGTATGTTTATGAATCAGCATCTATCTCATAAGCAACGTGTCCAGAACATAAACTGTTGTTTACCAAATGAAAAGTTAGTGGACCTGGAATACACTGCTGCCAGACCTATGATGTAGATGTAACACAATTTGCCTACCTTATACACCTTCTCCTTACTGGAGGCTGTTCATCCTGAACTGGGAAATTGTGTCTGCAGTTACTTCACCAGATAAACAACCTTGAATATCTGTTACTCTTCGTGTTTTACCTGATAAACAACATAATGAATGAAAGCTTTCATGGTCGGTGTTTACACTATCACAATTTTCAGGGCTGTTAGTCCATGGTCTAGGTTGTTCATGTTTATCTCAAGACGTTTCGTCCTGAACCGATGACAGACATCTTCAGTGGTGGGGGAATATAGATCACACAACACCTGCAAACAAACACATTTGTCCAGGAACACAGATTACAACCATCCACGAACTAATACCAACAAAGACAGACTGTTGAGGCACTTATATGTATAAACTTTTTCAAGGTGCTAGTTGGTAATTTTTTTGGCCAATCACATCACTCTCCTTTTTTGATTGGCTCGCTTATTTCACCATGCTTCAATGCTGTTATCCAGTAGCACCAGTGCTAAAGACTCCTTTTTAGCTGCAGTCACCGTGCTTTATGTATATTTCAGATGCCTCCGAGCAAAGTACTGCTGAGTTGAGGATAGGACCTGTGCCTGTATAAACAAAATTATAGGGTCATCACTAGAAAGTGCATGCTCTGCTATATCAGACTTCACACTTCTGAGTTTGGCCCAGACAGCAATATTGCACCTAAGCGCAGGTGTTGATGCTGCATTTTGTGATGCCAATATATTCTTTTTCTCAAGAATACAGCAATCTGTATACCCTGCACGAGGAAAGCGGATCCCTGATGTCTTTCACTGACCGCAGGCGTTGTTGGATTTTCTGTGTCGGCAGAACAACAATACGCACCTCACAAACCAACCGGCACCTTGGAAAAAGTGTATAAATATTAAGTGCCTCAGCAGGACAAAACAGTCTTTGTTTGTATTTGTTTGCGGGTGGTTGTAATCTGTATTCCCGTGTGACTGAAGATGTTCGTCATCAGTATAGATGAAACGTGTGGAGATAAACATGAACTATACCACAGCCTAACAGCCTGGAAAATTATGACAATGAAAACAACATAATTGATTCTCTTTCTCATGGTGTAAGGACTTTCCCAGTTAGCTTGGACTTTTATGCAGTGACCATGACAGCCAAAGTGACCATGGGCACTTCAGGTTAGACAGCCAAACCTGGTCTTCTTCTTCTTCTTGGAATTCCATACTTAATTCATATTTCCATTTTGGCACTGTCTGTCTTCAGTCGTGTCTTATCAATTAATTTTTTCTTGCATTTTGTTCTCCAGCTGGATGGAATAATTCTCCAGTCTTAGGAGCTTCAAACATTAAGTCTCCAGGAGGACAATTCTCTTGGCCAAATATTAAGTTTGCCAGAGTATGACAGTTGTTATATACTGATCCATACGCCATTATGAATAATGGTGCACTTTGGTTCCTTGGTGGTGTAGATTAGAACACTTGATTGTGTAGACTCTTTTGTAGAAGGTTCAGTTAGTACAGGGGTACCAAAAGGCAGGTGCAGTCAGTATACACTAACTGAAATCTTATAGAGACCCTTATTCACGAGCCTGATTTAATTTTTGTAATGTTTTTGAGTTATCACTTATTTTCTAAGCCAACAATCACCAGTTGGTCATTGTAAGACTATCCAGCAGCAGATTTGTATCTTTTTTTATAAAATTTGCAGTGTTTGTAAATAAAAATTATAGTTTATTCGAAATAATTCATCAGCTAACTCCAAAAATTTAGAATGCTTTATCCCTCTGGTTAGACTCAAGCGAGTAGAAGCATATTAAAATGTTACAACAGTCTAACTGATCGTTGTCTGGTAGAGTGGACAACAAAGTACAGACACCAAGAAGTGACTTATTACCAGCTTTAATTATCTAAATTAATAATTTGTAGCCAACAAGTTATTCAACAAGATTATACTCGTACAATAATTCCAGTTAGATTTGTACACATGCAATAATAATGTAAAGAATAGTAGAATTTGCCACACAAATTACAGTAGAATAACACTTTATATAACAAACACTCGATTCACGCTAAGGAAATCGCTCATGTAACTGATTAAACTTAGCCAGATGCTCTTGCTTTTATAGGTCACGCAGACGTCCAATATAGCTTTCCCTCCTTACTGCACGGCGGCTTACTGCGTATCTCAAGTGTTCTTGAACACACTAGAACCTACTTGTGGGTGGCCTTGACTGAGGCTACACCTGCCAGGTTAGCGGGGGAGGGGAATGGGTGGAAGGACGCTTTCGGTTGTTTGAGAGGGTTCTCGTCACAATATAGAATAAAAAGATCCAAACCCACCTCATTCCATATAGCTCCGTGCTTGAAGAAAATTTGAAGGGTCTAGCAGTT
Organism: Magicicada septendecula; assembly: GCA_034769895.1. Lineage (NCBI taxonomy): Eukaryota > Metazoa > Arthropoda > Insecta > Hemiptera > Cicadidae > Magicicada > Magicicada septendecula. The sequence continues at coordinate 294,938,022 of CM068373.1, read as the reverse complement.
CCCTTTAGGATAAAATGATTGATGGAAAACAGGGATTACCTGCAAAGTAGAATAGAACAAAATACTGGTTGATGTCCGGTGAGGCGGGGGAGGGGGGGGTAATGTGTGAAGATGTGTTGGTCAGACAGTCACTAGCATGCTGCTAGGAGGAGGCATGCTACAGAATGCAGCAGGAACATTCAGCATGGGCACAAGTCAATCTATACATGTCATGAGGAATGTTAAAATGATTGTTGAGTTATGATTTACAATAACCTGGGTACACTTAAGGCAGACAATTTATTAAACAAGACAAGACATGTATCTATAAATCAGTTGCAACTTTCTTTCAAACGGCTTACAGATTGGGATTGAAATTGTATTTTTTTTATTTTTCTGTTTTTCCTATTTTTTTTATTTAGCATATTTTCATTTTTATATTTTTTCTGTGTTTTTTGTTTTTTAATATTTTTAATGCATTTCTGTATACATTTTTTTCAAGCATATGAGTAATTTATTTTGTGTATTTTTTCTATTTTAAAATCTAATATATTATGTGTAGTTATCTTTAATTATGAAATATATCCTTTAATACTTACATTCTGTATACCGTTTTGTTACAGAATTTCTTCATATGTGATTAACAAAGTGATAGCTCGACTGTTTTCAAGTGTTGTTGTACATCCGTCACAGATACAGATGTTACGACAAGCTGGAAAAAGCAATTTGCCGTTGATATTTCTGCCGTTACACCGAAGCCATTTAGATTACATTGTAATCACATTTATACTATGTAACAGCAACATACGGTCGCCGCTTGTAGCTGCCGGTGGGAATCTCAACATACCTGTGTTTGGGTAAGCCTTTATAAATGAACAGTGTTCGTTGCAAGTATTTTTACTGTAAAGAAGTTAACACTTTTTGTCTCCTGGAGATAAGGTGTCCTCACATTCTATTTCACATTTCTATATTGTACAAGTTCTGACGATGGCGACAGATTTTGTCAAAACAGTGACACAACTGTTCTAACACTTTGAGGACCAACGGGGTAATATTGCGCTGCCAGTGGACTTGGTATTTTGACAGATTGCGCACATTTACCCCGCTCACTTTTCAATGCTTTCAAACACTTCATGTCTTACTATTTTGCCACAGAACGAATGCAGAAGTTTTATTTGACATTTTAGTTCTTGTTTCTGCCATCAGATTGCAGCACTGACTGAAGAAAATAGTTTTTAGGAAATAATTTGTACAGTTGGTAAGCATTGTGACTTTGTTCACATTTTGCGTGTTCAAGGTGGAAGTTGGGGTTTTTGTTTTGCGGGTGATAGTAGTGAGTGTTGAAACTATACAATTTTGCAAATAATAATTTTATTAAATTTTTAAAAACTTCTTTTTTATGGCTTTTCTTACCTTCGAGTTACATCTCCAGAGTCCTATAGACGAAACCAGTTGCAAAGGGATTATTTAGGTTGAGTTGTGAAATAATTATATGAACACAGTTTGTACTGACTAAAACAAATTACTTTTCGTTTATTACGCAAAATTGGTATTTTTTCCCTTTTTAATGACAATTACTTAAATTCTTATCTTTTAAAATTAAAGGTATGAAACTAACAAATGAACCATTCTTACGTAACTATCACAAAGTAATATATATGATTACTCAACCAGTACTTTTCCGTATTTTTTATAATTCCCCTTTTTAACCCCGTTTATAGAAATCTTTAAATTTCAAGTATTTTAAAAGGTGGTTTATTAATTTATTTATATGTTGAAGGATTTAAATGTTTAAATGGTACTCATCCTTGCTGTAGCCATTGTCCAATTATCTCACTACCGCTGCAGATTCGTTATTTTCACAAGACACTCCAAAATATGTTCTGAACTGTTTAAAACTAATGTTGTTGAATGTCTATTCACATTACACTCTTGTACTGATTTTAAAACAATTTAAGTAACATTTTTTTCTTTTTAGTCAGCCGACGTAACTCGCTCGCACAGATTAATAGTAACTAGAACTGCACGCTCCTGTACTGCCCCGTGCGGCTCTGCTGTCTACTTTAGCAGTCTAACGATGACTGACTACTGTGGCCTCCTGATGAAAACTGGCTTGTGGCGATTACATGTTTTTCTGTAATTCACAGAGAGACTGTGTAATGTGTCAAAAAGGGGGGTTTTTATTTTATTAAATTTATTTAAACTTTTAGTTGCAAGTCCCATGTGAACTACGGTTGTATTCGAACAAAGAACAGTAACATAAACTTTTTGGGCAGAGTGTAGGTGAAGAATCCCAGACTCGTTGGTGAATTCAGTGATTGTCACGTTCGCTGGACGCACAGACGCGGCGGGGCGCAGCTTATACGCCTAAACAATAAAAACCGATGCTACTGAAAATGGCGAAGCGGTAAGAGTTTTGTACCATGTGCTTTCGAGACGGCGGAAGTCAAGTAAATGCCCCACCTACACAAGCCTCCTATACCGGCAACATTTAATAACAGTAGCCTATTTGGCCCATAGAAAATCCCCACACTATGAGCAACTACGAAAAAATTGTCGCCTGAAGGCAGTGCTTTCCGGTTGAGCAACAAGATGTAGTTGGGAGTTTGTTGGTGCTCTCCGCAGCAGTTCGACTAACCACGCTTACCCGGCCGGGTGGACAAAAGAACTCGTGTGCCCCAAATGAATTCTTTTAACTGTTAATAGAAAGTGACAAACAGACATAAATAGTAAAACGGTATCTCAGAATGAAGTAAGTGAAGTGAAGGAAGCAAAATTAACAATGTGGTGAAAAAAAAAAAATTTCGGACATACACTCAGTGCGGCATGAGACAGGGAGGAACGCCGATGGTTAAGTAAACCACGACCAATTTCACTGTATCAATAATTTCTTTTTCAAGGGTTCTTTATAAAACAAATGGGGGTTGTAAAAGTATGAATGTGAGAATGAGCAAGCTGTGTTGCCTTACTTAATATAAGGATTAGAATAAGTATACAATGTTGAAATAAATGTTTCGTGTTATTCATATTTGAAAGAAACAGTAATATTTTAATCTTGAAAGAAAAGATGAGTAATCCATAAATTTGAAGGAGCATAAAAAATGAAATAAAATTTGAGTTGTTTTACATAAATGCGAGTCGAGTATGTTATTGATATAACCTAAACCATGCTTGTATTTAGCAGTTCGTGTGATGGACCTTGGACTTTGTAAGGTAAGTTATCCTGAATAAATAATAATTTAAATGTTATAAGTCTCTTAGTAATTTGAAAATGTACAATTGGCGCCCAAACAGGGACGATTTATAAAATAATTATAAATCACACCTACAGGTAAATACAAGCATGGTTTGGAGGTTGGGTAGGAATACGTAAATTACGTACAGGTTAAGCGGTGTGTATGCTATAGTTAAGTAAAACAAACAAAGTGAAAAAATATTAAATATATGTAAGGCTAAAATTTTGTAAGATTAAAATCTCATAAAGAATAGAAAAATGGATAATAATGAAAATAAAGTCAGTATGAGTGAACTAATTGTCACGGAGGAAGTAGAAATAAATTTAGACCCAAATACAGTAAAAGAAAGCATGGTAAATGAATCAGATGATATAAATGATTCAGGAATGGAGACCACTCCAAACCTGACAGATGAATCTGTAATAATTAGTGAGGTGGGAGCAAATTCCACTCCCGTAGCAACTGAAATAAAAGAAAAAGGGTGTACAATAGCTGATATGTTGAACTTTATGAAAACCATGTCTGAGAATATAAATAATAGATTTGATGTTAATGATATTAAATTTGATGTTCAGAATGTAAAACTTAACGATATTAATAAACGTTTCGATGTTAATGATAAACAATTTAATGAATTGAGTGGTGAGATTAACGAACGTTTTGATATTAATGATATTAAGTTTAATGAAATAAATACCAGAGTCAATGGTATAAAAAGTGAGATCATAAACGAAATAAATGAACGGTTAATGACATTTAAGGAACAAGTGGTAGAGTCAGTAGAGGAACAGATTAAAAGTAAGGTAAATCAGATACTTACAACGGTAAGTAACAGTGGTAGTAATATGACGAAAATTAGTGAAGAAATAATTAACAAGGTAAGTAATAACGATAATTCTAAAGAATTAATAAGTAATAGTGATAAGATAGTGGAAAACGAGATACTTAAAGGTGATATAATGAAAATAGATAGTGATGATATAGAGATAGTTAGTGAGAGTGAGAGAGTAATGGGTTGTAAAGGGGTAGAAACAAATGTTTATCAGTTAGAGAGAGAGTATGAAGAGAGTGTACAGGTAGAGGGATGGCAGAGGGTAAAATTTTCCTGTGGTGTTGTGGGGGGTGAAGAAAGGTCTTCACGAATGTATTGGGTAGATAAATGTTCTACCAATAATTGTCTTTTGAATTTTTGTGTTGTTCTTGGAGGAACCAGGAGATGTTTTAATATAGCAGTACCCTCTGCATGGAGTGAGAGAGACAAAGTGATATGGCGTTATGGTGAGAGATATTTAGAGAGAGAGTTGTGTGTAGATAGAGAGATAAAATTATTTAAGGTGAATAGAAATTATGAAGAATTTGTGGGAAGGTTAGATGTAGAGAGAGCTGGTAATTACATTGAGTACTCACCTTGTATTGAAACTGAGGTAGTAGCAGAAGTAGATGATAAAGTTGACGAATTATTAACTTACCTTACTTTGACAGAAAATACTAAAGGAGAAATTACCCTACCCGATGTCGACAGGAATTTTGAAATAATGGTATGCAATAATATTTGTATTATCAATAGTATTGATATAATGGAACAAAGTAGTAATGATGACTATCATACTTATAATAACCATATGTATTCAATTGTAAATGAATGGTGTAGTCATAAGATTAGATTATTATATGATGATGGGGGTTAAATAAAAATTATTGAATGGACATTTTAAATATTTTAGTTTATGGTAATGACCTGGCTAAATTAGGAAATGAGGTGTGGTAAAGAGAAAAATTAATGACAAGAGATTGTAAATAAATTCATAGTGAAATTAATTGTGTCTGTGTTGTAAAATGTACTTGATGTAAACAATGTGTGTATGTAGTAGAAATCAATTTGATAACAATAATAATATTTTGACAGACTAAATAAATAATGAGAATAATTATGAAGGTGATAATAAATGAATTATAGTTGTTTTGGAGTAAAGTAATTAAAATAATTTGTGTTTTGAACAATTGATTGAATTAAAGAATTTGAGATTAATTAATTAATTAATGTTGTATAATTAAATTTTGGTAATGAATTTAAATGATTTTATGAGATTGGAACTTGATAATAAATAATAAATGAATAAATGTAAAATGTATTTAGTTGTGGAATCGTATGATTGTTATAATGTTTCAGAAGATACATGGAGTTATGTACATTATTTGGTGGTGATAAATGTTTATGTTTTGTGTCTATGACAGTATATGAGTGATGTAATGTAAGTATGAATTTTATCATACAAGTAAATAAAGTAAAATAATTAAATGTGTAAATAATAAATTTTCAATGTGTTTAAGAGGTTTGAAGTTAAGAGATGAAATTAATTTGAGATAGTTATGAATTTTCAGTGGGTAATAAAGGTTAGAAGTTGGGTGATAACTGTTTTAATAGGACATTTGAATCAGTCAGAGTTAAGGTTAAATGGGTGTTAAACAGAATAAGATTTTTGGGAATAAAAGTAGTATAGAAAACAGAGTGTTAATAGTGACACAGTAGCGATAGGGAGTATATGTAGAGTAATGAGAGGGATGTAATTGGAGAGTAATTAGCTGATGGTGGAATTTTGTAAGGGGGGTGGTGTGATAAGGAGTCCTCAACGAAAAGCGTTGTGACGGGAGGTGAACCGTATGTGCGTTGGCAGGGTTACCTGGGGGAGACCAGGAACTAATAAGGGAATGAGCATAGGGAGGGAACACTACTGAAAATGGTAAAACGGTAAGAGTTTTGTACCATATGCTTTCGAGACGGCGGAAGTCAAGTAAATGCTCCACCTACACAAGCCTCCTATACCGGCAACATTTAATAACAGTAGCCTATTTGGCCCATAGAAAATCGCCACACTATGAGCAACTACGAAAAAATTGTCGCCTGAAGGCAGTGCTTTCCGGTTGAGCAACAAGATGTAGTTGGGAGTTTGTTGGTGCTCTCCGCAGCAGTTCGAGTAACCACGCTTACCCGGCTGGGTGGACAAAAGAACTCGTGTGCCCCAAATGAATTCTTTTAACTGTTAATAGAAAGTGACAAACAGACATAAATAGTAAAACGGTATCTCAGAATGAAGTAAGTGAAGTGAAGAAAGCAAAATTAACAATGTGGTGAAAAAAAAAACTTTCGGACATACACTCAGTGTGGCACGAGACGGGGAGGAACACCGATGGTTAAGTAAACCACGACCAATTTCACTGTATCAATAATTTCTTTTTAAAGGGTTCTAAATAAAACAAATGGGGGTTGTAAAAGTATGAATGTGAGAATGAGCAAGCTGGGTCGCCTTACTTAATATAAGGATTAGAATAAGTATACAATGTTGAAATAAATGTTTTGTGTTATTCATATTTGAATGAAACAGTAATATTTTAATCTTGAAAGAAAAGATGAGTAATCCATAAATTTGAAGGAGCATAAAAAATAAAATAAAATTTGAGTTGTTTTACATAAATGCGAGTCGAGTATGTTATTGATATAACCTAAACCATGCTTGTATTTCGCAGTTCGTGTGACTGACCTTGGACTTTGTAAGGTAAGTTATCCTTAATAAATAATAATTTAAATGTTATAGTCTCTTAGTAATTTGAAAATGTACAACTGAGTTGCCAGCGATTACGTAATTCATCTAGCCGGGCAGGCTCCAGACATAAACTGCTTTCAATAACATTGTACTGTCTGGCCGCGATTGGAATGCACGGCTTGGCGTCCCCACCACTAGACCGGCAGATGCATTGTTACTACTTAGTACTATCCATTCAGTATGTACATTTAGAAATATGAAGTACACATTTTTATAAATTTCTTTTTGTAACGTAATTCTACATCTTATGCTTCTCATTTCTGTATAAATTATATGTCTATAATATAATTTTGTTGATCATAAAAAAATATTTTATCAATTTTTGTTCACCCGTGCAAATTAGTGCAACATTTCAATCAACCAGTGATTGCAATCCTAATATGAAACTTATGGAGTTCATTTTTATAACGTTTTATTCAAAATAATATTTCCTTTATTATGAACATATTTTGATTGTCATAACACTATAAATAGATTTTTGGTCGAATTATTATCTCTGTAATTTTTTAATTCTGTCAGTAAGTGTATTACAATTTGTCGTCTGGGAGGAAGTTTTTTATTTCTAAAGATAGACATATAGTGTAAGCGAGAGTTGTAGTAAATAGTCCAAAGTTATTTTTAATGCAAATTCCAATATCCTACTGCCTATGGTTTAGACAGAATACGTCGTTATTCGAAAAGCTTATACCACACGCCTCTGGTGACAAGCGAGCCGCTACTGCCACAAAACAAATAGGCCTACTTACGGATGACAATAAAAGAACATAGTATATGTCGTTTTTACTCTTACGTCGTACCAAAACACGTGTCTGATGACAATAAAAATTATGAAACAAAACTATGTGCTTTTTGTATTGTGTTAATACAATAATATAAGAATTACTTTACAGGAAACACTAGTTTTAGAAACAAATGTGTCATGTTGAAGGCCATCCAATCTGTCACAAAGGGAAGGCTTTTCGACATATTTATGGCGGGGCATTGTTTGGTGTATAGCCTTACACCCGGCGACCACTTTGGTGTTATAAAAATAGTATAGTAACTGCTGTTTTTGGATGTCGTTTTGTCATTCTGTTCCATGAGTTAAAGTTAGTAGTGATCGGTGTTTATACTTAGTGTATATGTTTAATTTCTTATTAATTGAATAGCATTTGAATTTTTTGCTCTAAGATAGTTAAGATAATTAATTGCTCTAAAATATGAAAAAAAGTTGCCCTCCTACTTTTTCGTCATTTTCACCGTGATTCACTGCGTTCTTTACCTAAAAAAACGATTGAATCTCTTCGAATGTGACAGCCTGGCTTGGGACAGGCATATTTTCCCATAGAAGTGAGAAAATATGGCGAGTTACAACTTTTTTTTCATATTTTTTATTTTAAATTTTTATATTAAACATTTTTAAATTTTATTTTCTATTAATTTATATTAACTTGTACTTTCTAAATATCTTCTTCTTAATCTTCTGACAAGTCACTGAGGCCGCTCTCTTCACTGTCTTCTTCCTCGCTCACAGCGATGACAAACTGATCTAATGCATTTTCCATTAGTCCATCTTTTTCCCAATATTCATTTTCCAACTTCTTTATGTGGTCACAGCATTTTTTCCAGTCTTCATTGGTGACGTGTTTAATGGCCTCTTCTGAAAGCGGGAGAAGGCGCTGAATTCTTAAATCTCCAACATTATTTTCCCGAACGAATCTTTTCATTATTGCCCATATTAATTATATGGGGTTTAATTCGCAGTTGTAGGGCGGGAGGCGTACTACTTCGTGTCCATATTGTGCGAAGATTCTATCGATCTTGTAGTCCACTTTAGTCAATTTATTTTTCTCAATTAGTTCATACAGTACAGGTTTCCTCATTTCCAGGACAGGTGGAATGTTCGCCTTTGTCAGCCATTCGACCATTGTCTTTTTTGTAGCATACCTATTTGGGACCTTGTTCTCTATTTTGTTGTGGTAGGGAGCATTATCCATGATGACGACAATGTTAGCAGGCAAGTTGGGGATGACCTTCTCTGTTACCCACTTCAAAAAATTGTCGTAATTCATTTGACCGTGGTAATCCCCAGTAGCCACATCAGCCCTAAAGAACAGTTGGGCCCCAGGTAGAAATCCCTCCTCAGAGCCAATACCAACAACAATAATCCTGTTACTTCCACTAACACACTCCATCGCTCCAATGACACCGGGTCCTTGCCAACACTTACGAAACGTTAGGTTGGAGTCGATCCATGACTCATCAAGAAAAAATATGTTTCGATTGTCCTCTCGTATTCTTCGCATACGCATCAAATATCTACACCGCCAATCAATTATGTCGTGTCTCTCCACTAAAATTTTCCTCTTGCTCACAGCTCTTTTCCGCCTGAATCCCATTTCTTTCAGTATCTCTCTCAGTTTAGTTCGTTCAAATGGAAAATTCATTTTCACCTTCAGTTCATTAATAAGTATCCGCACAGATGGGATTGTCTTCTTGACTAAATAAAACTCTTCGATAGTTGACTTTATTATGTTTCTATCTTCTATCGAAACTGTCGACTTCTTTGGGAATCCTTGTTGGAGCTTTCCTTTTTTTGCTTGGTGAAATTACGGTTCCCTCAGTTTGTAGCTCCCGATGAATTGCCTGAAGTGTTCTTCTAGGCATACCTGTATATGCTTCTGCTCGTTTAGTCAGGCTACTGAAAGGGAACATGAGTTTCTTGTCCAAACGCTTTTTTTCCATGGCGGACATCACGTTTCCTAGAACCTTCCTTTCTTTCTCGTGAATCACATGCCTCTTAGATGGCCCGGGTGAAGATGTTTCACTCCTGATCATACTGGTCAAAAGTTCGAAAGGAGACACAATAGACGGCACTTCACTATAGCCTAGTAACTAAATTCTATTAACTAATAAGTAATAAACTCAATTATATACAATTAATAAGTAATACAGAAATCTCAATTATATACACGCTGTTTACGCGCCGACAGCTGATACGGGAATGAGGAGCAGGGAGCGCGTTGTGAGTGTAAGTATGGGAAAAGGTAGTACAAGCGACAAGCCTGCCCATTCCCCCACTTTACCTACCCTGCACACTCCAATCGTGGCCAGAGTGTATGCAGCTTTGTGAAAGCAGGGGTTCCCAAGAGGTTGTACCCTGTATGAATTGACAACATTTTAAAAGTCTTTACCACCCAATTCTGTACCGTTACAGTGTGTTTGTTTTAATTCCTATATTATTAGTTACAAAATCGATAAACAATATTTGACAGAATTTTTTTGGTTAAAATTGCAACAGCTTCAGTTGCAATATATAAAAACAATAATAAAAATATTATGAGCATTTTCATAAGAGGAAATCTGGGAAAAAGTGTGGTATAATTATTTTTTTAGTATTAAATTGTGTTAAGTATTTATGAATGTTTAAACAACAGTGCCTTGAAAAAAAACACTGGTCTTAGGGGATGGTCTATGTACAAACGCTATGGTACTCGAAGTACTAAAGTAGTATCTAATCAATAACTGAACTTCAGAATATTTTAACATTTAATAATTCATGATCAGTACTAAACTAAGGATCATTTGTAGTGTCTGTAAAACATAAATTGCGTGTTTAGAAGGTTACTGAGATGTCTCGGAGCGTTCTTCATAAAACGTAGAATGGACCCTATCACAGGCCAGAAAGACATACTGTACAGGGCATTACTGCACACGTATATGATTCAATGCCTAGGAGCTGGACATAATTTTGAATTTTTTATCGAGGGTGGCAGAACTAGGTCCGGCAAACCATGCATGCCAAAAGGTAAGTTTTGCTTTAAATAATTTCTGAAGTAAACGTTTAATTCTAGGCCAACAGTGAAGCATTTAATAAATAATGTAGGCTTTCTTCACGGCCCGGTAGATGACTTGAAAACAAATTCTGGGTTGTTAAGGGGAGCAGGTCATGGGCGGTACTCCCATGTTAATCATATGGAGAACACTTCAATGCTTAGGTACCATTATTTACAAAACTATTAAAGATACTGACTTGAAATTTTTTACATTTACTTAGCATAGTATCCTTCTCAATTTCATGCTAAATGAACAAAATAGCTTAAATAGTTTTTAAGACAAAAATTATTTTAATTTGATTTTGACACACATTTTTAAATATACAGTAAACCCTCGATTTAATGGACCTCGGTTTAACGGACCTTGGTTTAACGGACTTCGGATAACGGAAAGAATTTGAAAAAAAAAAGAATTTCGACAAAACCGAAACATTGAAGCATGATAATGTTTTTAGGCTTTTGAAACGTATAATGTGCATAAACTGCAGACTCTCCTGTTCTGGCGATATTGCTTGGCTATCGCCGCATTCTTTCGTTTCTTTTCTTCTTGTTTCTTGTTTTGAAACGCGCAAATTATCTCATCTTCAGTTGTATTTGATGAGAACGGAGTATTTATCAAGAATTCATTTAATTCTTCACGATCCATGTCTTCGCGTTGTCATTGACGCAGGCGTCGCACACATTGAGTGGAAGACATTGTGCTGTACTACTCTATCGATCACATTTATTAATACCCAAATCTCAAATTAGCTTTTACTTACCGGCACGATCACTTCTACAAGGTCCAAGGGTTCGATCACATGTAGCTGGATACAAACATGGTCTATGGGTTACGCAAAGCACTGACACAACTCTTTTTTGTAGAGAATTACTATTTATTATCATTTACTTTTGAATTGTTATAAAAATTAGGAAGATTCATTTAGATACATGTTTTTAAAGTTGTGCAACGCTAGCATAATCAAACTTATGACCTACAGCTTACCTTATATATCACACAAAACACAATTACCAACACAGATACAAACAGAAAACAGCCCAGCTTTGCACACTCAACACTCACATTCCGTTTTAAAACCCCAATTACCCGATTGAATACATGATTTTAGATCACTACCGGCAACGCGTTCTTCTGTGACCTCGTGGCCAGCCCGCGGTAGATCGAAAATGTCTCGGAAAAGGGCGAAACTGAATCCCGAATTTAAATGTTAGTGTTCTACAACTCTCCTCCCATCCTGTCACTGTTTTTTGAAAATAACTACTTCACTTTCATTATTGAATACTGATGAAATTATATGAGCGTATTTAGCTCGCGTGTCGGCGCCGACACAGTCAGTGACGAACTGGGCATGTGCTTTTTCTGATAGGGCGGAACAGCGTATACACGGCCACCTGCTTTACTTCGTCGTTCATGCTGAATTGTTGTGTGATAACCACTTTGTGCCTGGAATAGCAGAGTTATATTCTGGATACCAGAGCACGATATTGGCTTCTGCTCTGCTGATGTCATTAACAGTAGGCGGGGCGTTAGCAGTATTTCCGGAAGGTCTTGGAGAAGACGATGAATATTCTTGCGCTTTGGCCATCTTGAGTTTTTTATCAGCGCGTGGGTCGGCGCCCATGCTTGGTGAAACGCATAGGTGCGCACTGCCACACTCTCGCCTAGTTCTCAGAAAACGAGGGTGGTACATTCTTCGCTTGCCGCGTTACACAATTGAAATTGCGTATCGCCTTTGTCTCAAACTGCTGTTTCTCACACTGGTCTGTTACACGGAAAATGACATCGCATAATACAATTATTTCACAATATTTTCCTAAAACTCCCGCACAAAAACGAAATAAATAAAATATAAATGCCCCATACGGTAAAAATAAAAATACCCAAAAATTGACACGCTACAATACCCCCTCAATGAGAATTCTGCTGTCCACGACAGAAGAAATCTCATCGACAAACCCCGAAGAGGACCGGTGAGGAACTGGTGCCAACAACCCCCTTGTTCTTAATCTCCATGAGTACACGACCCCCCTGGCTCAGCGACTATGGACTCATCTGAACGAGATCACTGGACTTCCCCGTAAGGGATCCCAACACCGAGAAATCGAACAGACTCGTACCACAGCGCACCTCGCCTTCTCACATGCTACCCCCAAAAATCCTCCATCCCTGGCTCAGATTATGCCAGATCCTCAGCCGATATGTTTCCCCTTTTATGAAAGCTGGGCTGCCTTTAGCAGGTACTGGGCTCACACACACTCACATTACCTGTTGCCATAACTCATTGAAAAATAAAAAAATTCTTTTACAATTTATTAAAAATTTAAAAAATTCAAAATAATATTTTATCAAAAAAATTCTCTTCATTAGTTTTTTGTTCTTTTAAAATGACTTAAATTAAGCGTTTCTTCTACTTGAACCAATCCTTAACCTAACATGTCTTAGTCTAACGATACAGTGCAGTACAAGAAATCAGTAAACTAAACATGGTAAATACACACATAATAAAACAATCACTACCTAAAATATGCATTCGCTGGCAGGCGAAAAATCATTTTTTTTTTTCAAAAAAATTAAAATTTCCAAAAATTGTAAAATTAAAAAAAAATTTAAATTTATTTAAATGTTTTCTTCATATTTAAAATTATTTAAATATTGGTTTGGATTAATTAAACAAACAAATTAAAATTGACTTCCTACTATACAAGCTTAGTAGGAGTATGACCTCATCAGCTGATCAAAACTAGGTCAAATCCAAAACCCTTGACCTACATATGCTATGTATGCTTTCTGAAACTACATTTAACATCTGTAATATTCCACCTTGAAATACAAAACATAGTAACATAAAATATTTAAAATTACAAAATATTAATATAAATAATAAACAAATTGACATTTGCATAATAAACAATCCTTGACTTTACATTATTTTCAAATTTTATCAAAATTCTGTCACTGGTTTAAAATAAAAGCTTTTATATCTTTATTATCAATCTCTCTCTTTATTCAACAATCTTACTCTTCATTTAACAATCTCGCTATACTTTACTGTGGGTGATGTAAATTATTTATTCTCATTTACTGCATTAGATCTGTATGCATATATAAACTTTACTCTCCCTATGGCTCTAATATTAATCAACTTCAACTCCCATGACACCCATCTCTATCAAAATATCTATCCCAAAACACTCTAACCCCAACTTATCATTAAACTCCAATCGCCACCTTCTCTACATATATAAAAAAAATATTCTCTAACCCTTTGTACATAGGATACGTGTTTCCCCTACCCAAAAAACTCAATTTCCCTTATCTGGCAGCCTGGATTCTACCTAAGGCGGCCCCTCCTCACTAAAATCGATACCAATTCCCGTCCCAACATATTTTGTTGCGAACTCCTACATGACACTACCCCCTAATACAAAATAGCCATCCCCAAAAAATCTCAATCTCATTACCTTACTACAAATACAACAAAATAACCTCATTAATTATAAACATAAATATATCATTCAGAACTCTACAATTATTCTCCATTACTCCTGTGTCAACATCAATACTACTTAAAATTCTACAACATATATTAACTCAAAAACAACATTACATTATCTCCATCTCTATTATTTCTTTAACTTCAATTTTGATTTTAACTTGGACAGATATTTGTGTCCCATAAATTACGCATCACCCAAAAAACTATCTCTTATTAGATTTCACAAATCGTTACTTTATTTCTCATTGTAGCAAATTATTTTTATCATTACTTTAAAATATCTGTAATACATTAAAACATTACCTTGGACATTAATTATTTGTAACATTTACAAACCAATATAACAGTGACATGGTATTGCTGATCAGCTGATACCCTAACATAATGAAAACACATCTCAAATTTGAACAAACTACATGGAATATACATATATGAAACAATACTCACTTCTCTTGCATTAATTGCCTGCCAGGCTTTTAATTATTGACTTACTTTAAAGCATACACATATCATGAAAACACATATTTTATCCATACCTATCTCTAACGTACAACAATAAAATAATACATTTAAAAGCGCATAATGAACACCTTATTTTTAAATATCTAAGCAACTAGTTACCTGAACAGAGCACAAGCAGTTTTATTTGATCAAACTTTGAATAAAAAAATGTTATGTTATAAAATTTACATTCGTGACGCCTTTGCGTCACCTCCCAGCCACACAAACTATTTCAAATTATGTAAGACTGTGGCGCCTTTTCGCTTCCACAAAGACTGTATATTTTGGAGCAGGTTTTACCTCTCCGTGTCTTTGCTTCCGCTATTAAGTTTCAAACGTTACGAACATCAACATGTTCTCGTTATAATTATACACCCTTACTGCGGGTCTACCACCTTTCTTGCTACCCCAAAGCGGGCAGAGTGGCAGCCGCTGTTCCATAGTTCCGGAGATTTCCCCTAAGTTCTCCCCCATTAAATTTCTAATATATACCAATTTCAAGTCAGCTATGGTCAAGGGACTTGATATGACCATAGCTGGCCGCTAGCCAAATCCACGGTTAGTGCTGGTAAGGCAGTAACCACCCGAAAAGTCGGGGAAATCTAAACTTCATTTGACTGCCTGTTACACATCAATCTCGTTATGTGCGACACTGTCGTTTGGCAGTGTGTAAACTTTAATTTACATGGATAAGGTGTCCCGCACATTTATCGCCATTTTGGCCTCCGATGGAGGTAACACTCACTGTTACCCCCAACCCATTTCTCTATCTACGGGAGCACAGGCCACCCCCGCAATAGCAACTTACTAACTAATTATAAACATTTATACACTAAAACTTTCAACCTTTGCAGTTCCACACTCCATTGTTCTATCACTTCATTGAGCACCAATCTACCCCCCAAAAACATCCCCACTTCTTGTATTGATACCAAGTTTTTATTTTGTTACACATTTTTTTCAAAGCGTTCCCATACTCACTGATACTAAACTTGACAATTGTTTTTGGTCACTTAATTCTACAATTCATTTAATTTTGAAATTATATGCATTCCATTTTTTTTTTTCACAAAAACTTTTAAAATTCAAAAAATTTAAGTTCATTGTTAAAAATCATTGGTTCTATTAATTTGAATACCCAATTAATTTAATGGTGTTTAATTTCTCAAACTCTAGGTTACAATAATTACCTCATTATTATTTTAACAAAAAAATTTACTTTAATTCTTTTATGTCACAATAGGGTTTTGCTCAAGATACTGATTCAGCAGACTACAACATTTCTTGTTATGGTCACCAAGCATGACCACAGGCTTGAGTCACAACATCTTACACCTGTTTACTGTGTACCTAAACACAGTTGTGTGCCAGACTTGTTTTCATAAACAACAGTTATAAACATTCTCAGTTTCAGCATTCATAGTCTAAACACTCTAGTTACATCATATACTGCCATCTCTGCTTACTGCACTTTTCAAATTTTCTAAATCTTTTAGATAACATATTTGTCTCTTACATTTTTTATTCCAATTCGGATCAGATATATTTTTGATTCATTAACAACATTGACCCTTTTAAATTATTTGTGTAACTTGAAAATTCTTTAACAACCTCCACCCAAAACAGTTTGACTTTAATTACAGCTGTATGAAGTTAATGTATAAAATATGTAAAATTACAATTTCAATTTGAATCAAAATGAATTTACACAGCACTAGCATTTACAAAATTAAGTTACTCCAGGGGCGGCTATAATTCAAATTCATCTCTTAGTACATTCAAAACGATTTACATGACTTCGATTACAATTTTCAAAATGATTCTACGTGATTAAATGTTTCAGTTTTTCTTAATATTTCAATAAATTTTACAAACATTACATCATTGGTTCTAATCTCTCTTTAAATTCCTCCACAATCACATTCTTAATACCAATATCCCCTACTCATAACCTAACATAGCAGGTACCACAAAATAATAATTAAACCTTTTGGTTACATAAGTTTACTTTAGAATATTTTCCAAAATTATTTTTTCTTAATTACCTGTAAATAGGTTATATGTTACATGTACATGATTATTGAGAATCGAGATGCGATGGAAGACGAACAGAACCCCTACATCAGTGAATGTAAACAAAACCTGTTGGCAGCCCTGAGTTCCTTACCTGCCTCCTTTCCCATAAAAACAAACCATAACCACTAATCTACAACCCCATCTCAATCCACAATAGTCATGTGGAATTACACAGAAAATTGATTATTTCGTTTGTCTACTCAGCCACAAATCTTCTCCACTACCTACCTAATTAAGGGATGAGTTTACAAGTCATAAATAACGCCAGTTTATTTAATTTTGAGGATCACCCTAATGTAGTATTTAGAATTAAGGCAATCAAATGGTTCCAAAAAGTGTGCCAATTTGTGTAACTATTGTTTGTGTGTTTACTCTAAGAGGAGGGTTAGGGAAATCGGGAAGATAAAAGGGATAAGGATTATTAAAAGGTCAAGAACTAGGACTAAAGGTAGGGACAAAGCTTCCTCCGAAAATAAGGGTAAATGGAGAAAACCAAGGCTCGCGTGGGCAGGGGCGCGTCCCTGAAATAGACGAACCCCACTGGGATAAGTGGGGAACACCTATCCGCTACCACTTTTTATATGTTAAATTCCTAATTATGTAGTTATTTAGTTTGTATTTAATTACAAGATTTAATGTATTATTTTATTTTAACCAATACCTTTTTAAATTGGTGGCGTTATGGGTACCCACTATTTCCCCCGTTATTTGGTTTCGTAAAACATAAGCATTATCCATTTTAATGTCAACAACTTCATACGGTCCTTCATACAACAAAAATAATTTTTTGATCTCTTTATCTTGTGCACTTGATAAATCATGTCATCTCACTAATACTAACTGCCCTATCTCATATTTGACCCACTTACCTTTGCCGTCATGCTTTTGTTTTCTCTTCTCTCCCTTGGTGAGCAGACTCTCGTTGGCAAGTTGTATTTTTACATCTTTGTCCAAGACTCTTTCTTCCGGTGGATATTCAAAAAATTGTTCCAATATTCTGGGTGGACGTCTTCCCTTGATTAGTTCGTACGGTGTAAATCCTATAGAATCGTGGGTTGTGCTGTTTAACCAATCCTCCACTTTCTTCACATACAAAGGCCACTCTGTATGTTTGGAGTGACAATATGCCCTGAATATTCTGCCGATGTCTCGCATCACCCGCTCTGCCTGGTTCGACTGTGGATGGTAAACTGCCGTGTGTTTGGGTATGATGCCTTCCCAGCCAAGAGTCTGTCTCCACTTGCCGCTGATGAACTGCGGTCAATGATCAGATAAAATTACCTTCGGCTTCCCTACGTTGATCATGTAGTCCTTTGTGATCTTCTCGCTGAGTACTTTGCTAGTAGCTCTCTTTACACTGTATAACCAAACAAACTTGGTAAAAGTATCCAACACAACAAAAATATATACCACTCCTCCTCTACCTTTAGGCAATGGCCCATACAAATCTACTGCAACTAAATCGAAAGGTCTTTCTACTTTAATATACTTCATTTCACCTTCAACCCTGTAATTTACTACTTTAGACTTTTGACACAGATCACAAACTCTTAATACTCTTCTAACTCTCTTCTCCATATTTTTAAAGACACAAGATTCTTTCAATATATTTGCACATTTTTTCGCCCCAAAATGACCATATCTTATGTGACAATCCCAAATAATTCTATCTACTAATTCATCAGGTATCATTAACCTCCAATCCCGTTCACCCCCTTCTACTTTCTTAAACAAGATTCCCTTATGTATCTGGAAATGTGTATTATACTCTGAACCATTAATGTCTGCTTCTAAACTAGTTATTATCTTACCCAATTTATTTTCTGATCTTTGTCTATCTTTAATTTCCCTTAAGTCCTCCCCAAAAATTCTATCTTCCCGGGTTAATCGAAAAATTTCTATTTCTTTAAGATCTCTACCTGTCTTATTATCTATAGTGTCTACCCTGGACAAAGTGTCCGGTACTTTATTATCTGACCCCTTAATATACTCCCAAGAAAAGTTGTACTCTTGTAAAGCTAGTACCCACCTGGTTAATCTGCTATGCGTCAGCTTACATGTATTTAGGAATGATAAGGCCTTATGATCGGTCCTGATGACGGTTTCGTTTCCTAGCAGGTAAGTGCGGAATTTCTTCACAGCAAAGACGATGCTCAGCAATTCCTTCTCGGTAGTAGTGTAATTTCTTTCTGCTGGCGAAAGCGATGGTCCAGTGCTCCTGATCCTCACCCTCCTGGTAAAGCTCTGCACCTAGGGCTATGTTGCTGGCATCCGTCTGTAAATAAAACTTTCTCTGAAAATCGGGGTGATTCATCATTATTGTGTCTATAAATTTCTCTTTAATTTCATTGAAAATAGTTCTCTCCTCCTCTCCCCATTTCCATTGTTTATTCTTTTGTAAAACAACACTTAATTTAGAGGTAATATGTGCATAATTTCTCTGGAACTTTCTATAAAAATTGCATAGTCCTAAAAAGCTCTGCAACTGTTTAATATTTTTTGGTTCTGGAAAACGTATGATAGCTTCTACTTTGTCTGGGTTTGCTAAAATTCCTTCAGGAGTTATAATGAAGCCCAAAAAATGTATTTTGGTTTGTAAAAATTTCGACTTATCCCAATTAACAGTTAATCCACCCTGTCGTAATTTATTTAAAACATACTCTATGTGTTCTACGTGTTCAGAGAATGTTCTTGATGCTATTAGTATGTCGTCAACATATACAGTCAAAAAATCTAAATCTTTTGGTTGTAATATCATGTCTAAACACTTAATAAAACTTGCTACACTAGTGTTAAGCCCAAATGGCAGGCGTTTAAATTGATAATTTTTTCCATTGAAAAGGAATGCAGTAAACTTACGGCTTTCTGGCGCTAATGGGACTTGCCAGTAGCCCGCCGTTAAATCTAAGGACGTCATATATCTGACCCCACTAAACTTTTGAAAAATTTCGTTCATGGCTTCCGGTGATTCCCGGTCAGGTATTATGATTTGATTAATTTTCCTAGCGTCTAAACACAATCTTACCTTTCCATCCTTTTTGATGACCACTACCAATGGATTCGAGTAAGGCGATATAGATCTTTCGATGATGTCCCCTTCCATCATGCGGTCCAGCTCTTCTTGAACGGCTCTCCTCTTTGAAAATGGCACTGGATAACTTCTCTGCATATAGGGTGAGTGCTCTCGAATCTTCAGCTCGCATACATAGTCCCTGGCTTTTCCAGGCAACTCGGCAAATACATCTCTAAAACATTCAATAACTGCCCACAACTCCTGTCGTTGGGGACCCCCTACAACTCCACCCTCATTAAAAAATTTCTCTGCCCTATTTTCCCATACTCTCTCATCATTCTCCCTGCTCTCACTCTCTTGGCACACATTCACTCTTGTTTCTATCATTCCCTCGCCTACTCGGTTTTGTATCATCTTTACTCCCACAACTCTAGCCTTATCTAACGCCCTCTTAAAATCTACCCTGATTGGTTCATGCCCCTTATTAAATTCCACTATTCTCTGATTAAAATCAATTACTGCTTTATTTCTCTCCAAAAAATCATTTCCCAGAATTATATCTAAATTCAAACCCTTAACTACTAGAAAAGTATTTTCAAATTCTATTCCATGAATATATACGTTTAATTGAACTTGTTTAGTGACTCGTTTACTTCGTACTCCCGTCACCCCCACTACTGTTACTCCCGCTACTGGTAATGATGGAATATTCTTATTTACCCTTTGTAATTCACCCAGTACATTCTCCGAAACTACTGATATCTCGCTACCCGTATCAATCAATGTTTTGTAATCCTTACCTTCTATGGTTATGAATACCTCCGTCAGTCCGGTTTTGGTTTCTGTCATTTGTGCAGCGTCCTCCTCCAGTAACTCCTCCGCCATGTCTCTGATAATTATATTACTGCGGTAGTTACGCTCCTCTTGGACCCCCAGGTTCTCCTCCGACAATGGATGGGCCCGGTTCTCCATTGTCTCCTCTAGTTTCCCGTGGATGGACCCGCTACCACTTGGTTGTATCCACCTCTGCCTCTATTTCCGCTTCCGTTTCCTCTCGGTGCTCCTCTGGCGTTCTCACCCCCTCTCTGCGGTTGACTCTGTTGCTGGTATGTTCTCTCGCTGCGTTGACATTCTCTCGGTTTGTGACATCTAAAACAAGTTGTTCTTATAACATAGTTTTCAACATTACAATCGGCACATCGCCAACCCTCACCTCGATTATCATTATTTCCCCCTCTCGTCCCTCGGTGAAAATTTGTTATTCCCCGAGATTGGTTATGATTAACATTCACGTGTGTTGTTGGTGTGTTTATTCGCCTACTCATATCAGGTTCCCGTATATTCTGAAAAATGTCCAATATTTTTTCTAGTTCCGTAATCTCTAGAATTTCATGCGTCATTAGCGTAATCTGTATTTCTCTGGGCAAATGCTTACTTATATGACGGACGAACGATCGAAACGGTAACGGTGGCTCTAAATATTTGGCCTCATTGTATAATCGCATTACGTACATAGTTACATTGCTCCCTTGGGTCTCGAAATTACCTGGTCCCATAATTTTACTCCGCAATATTTCTTGTTCCTCCTCCGACCAATATTTCTCTCTAAAAGCCGTCTCAAAACTCTGAAAATTTACCCAGTCTACTTTATGTACCTCCGCCCATACCGCGGAATTCCCTCTAAAACACTTCATTATTTTTAACAGTTGTACTTCCCAACTACTTCTACAAAACTGATGGAATTCTTTGACTCTATTTAAAAACTGCATAGGGTGTACCCCCCTGTTTTCACAATTAAACAACTCCAAATCAATATCGCTATTCACATCTTTAGTAATGACTATTTGTTCAGTAACACTGTTAAGTTTTTCGTTTATAGCTATATTTAATTCATCTTTAACGTTAATTATGCTCTGCTCAATTGATGCAAATATGTTATTATTTAAACTCTCAATTCGTACCTGACGCTTATCTATAGTATTCACTGTATTTTGTATAGCTTGTATCTCTGTTTTGCAATTACTCTCTATTTCATTGATCTTGACATTAGTACTAATTTCATATGTTTTAATCTTATCAACTACACAATTCAGCTTGTACTCACTACTGACATTACATTCCTCTATTTTACATTCAAAATTTTCGGTTACCATCTGTATTTGTTTATTGGTTTTTTCTACCACCCTACTCTCAACTTCGTCAATTCTATTATTCATACTATTTAATGAGTGGCTCAATTTCTCGTTTAATTCAAATTTCAACTCGTTAAAACTACTTTCGCATTTCATTTTTACCTCATCAATATCAAATTTGAGTGCATCAAATTTAGCGTCGAATTTATTCAATTTTATATCGTTATTGTCGAAACGACTATTCATTACATTGAATTTGGTCTCAATTTCATCAAAACGATTATTTAATTCACTACTTTGTCTGTCTAATTTTATGTCATTATTGTCAAAACGACTATTTAATTCGTTAAATTTGTTATTCTGTACTTTGCTTTGTTCTAAGAGTAATTGTAACATACTCATTACATCACTATTGAATTGGACGTTACATTTCGTTGAAGTCGGGGTCAATTGCACACCCGAATCTTCAGTTACATTACTCTGGTCACTTAAATTTAACTCTGTTTTCTCTTGACTCGCACTTGGAGTCGAATGGATTTCAAAATTACTCATGTTTGACTCGTCAAAATTTTCGACATTCGTCATTTCATTTACATTACTTTCTTTATCTGACATTTTGTATTATTATTTAAATTAAATTAAATGAATTGATTAAATAAATTCATTAAGTAAATAATGTAATTAATTAAATTTTGTAATATAATATTATTTTGCCATGCTAACCCCAAACACATGTTTGTATCTTTGTAGATGTGGAATTTTAATTAAATATCATTAATTACAATTCGTGCCTGTTCCGTGGCACCAATTGTGATGTTCTGATTTATCGATCACAATTATTAGTGTCCAAATCTCAAATTAGCTTTTACTTACCGGCACGATCACTTCTACAAGGTCCAAGGGTTCGATCACATGTAGCTGGATACAAACATGGTCTATGGGTTACGCAAAGCACTGACACAACTCATTTTTGAAGAGAATTACTATTTATTATCATTTACTTTTGAATTGTTATAAAAATTAGGAAGATTCATTTAGATACATGTTTTTAAAGTTGTGCAACGCTAGCATAATCAAACTTATGACCTACAGCTTACCTTATATATCACACAAAACACAATTACCAACACAGATACAAACAGAAAACAGCCCAGCTTTGCACACTCAACACTCACATTCCGTTTTAAAACCCCAATTACCCGATTGAATACCTGATTTTAGATCACTACCGGCAACGCGTTCTTCTGTGACCTCGTGGCCAGCCCGCGGTAGATCGAAAATGTCTCGGAAAAGGGCGAAACTGAATCCCGAATTTAAATGTTAGTGTTCTACAACTCTCCTCCCATCCTGCCACTGTTTTTTGAAAATAACTACTTCACTTTCATTATTGAATACTGATGAAATTATGAGCGTATTTAGCTCGCGTGTCGGCGCCGACACAGTCAGTGACGAACTGGGCATGTGCTTTTTCTGATAGGGCGGAACAGCGTATACACGGCCACCTGCTTTACTTCGTCGTTCATGCTGAATTGTTGTGTGATAACCACTTTGTGCCTGGAATAGCAGAGTTATATTCTGGATACCAGAGCACGATATTGGCTTCTGCTCTGCTGATGTCATTAACAGTAGGCGGGGCGTTAGCAGTATTTCCGGAAGGTCTTGGAGAAGACGATGAATATTCTTGCGCTTTGGCCATCTTGAGTTTTTTATCAGCGCGTGGGTCGGCACCCATGCTTGGTGAAACGCATAGGTGCGCACTGCCACACTCTCGCCTAGTTCTCAGAAAACGAGGGTGGTACATTCTTCGCTTGCCGCGTTACACAATTGAAATTGCGTATCGCCTTTGTCTCAAACTGCTGTTTCTCGACACTGGTCTGTTACACGGAAAATGACGTTGTCGCATAATACAATTATTTCACAATATTTTCCTAAAACTCCCGCACAAAAACGAAATAAATAAAATATAAATGCCCCATACGGTAAAAATAAAAATACCCAAAAATTGACACGCTACAACATCACGACTAACACTGAACAATATACACTGATATGTATCTTATTTCACTGTGACCAAATTTATTTATTACTAACATCACCTGGAGCGTTAACATTTTTCGTTGATGTTTAACATTTTGCAATACGCATTTTGTGGAAAACATATTTTCTATATAACTATATAACAAATATATTTACTATATAACAAACATTATCATGTTAAAAACAACAGAGACCGAAGATTTCTAGACTGTGGGGAATCAAAAGTGTGGAAAAAATATAGTGTTAACATCACCTGGAGCGTTACATTTTTCGATGACGTTACAGATTTTGCATCTCACATTTTGTGGAATGACCCCCAGCCTAAAAACATTATGATGTTCAAAAAAATTTTGTGACGATTAAGTTTTTGAAGTCCATGGTTGTGATTTAAATTTGGCGGTAGTTCATAACCATAGCAACGCATTTTCACTCTTGAATATTCGGCTATCATCGTGATAATTCGTATGCACGCGCGGTTCACGTTCGTACAGCATCGCATCAGTTTATTCAGAATTCAGAGAACGCAGCGTGTACACTACATGTGTTCCTATAGTACAAACCTTGCACGTGTTAAATAGAGAGTGTTAATGAGTTTATACTTGCGTTGTTACAGCAAGGCCCATTACTTTATTAGTGAATTACAGCATAAGTATGTCTGGCGTTTAGAAAAAACGTGTGAACTTGAGTATAATAAAGCAAAAGCTTGAACGAATAAGTAAACTTGAAGGTGGCGCGTCTGTTGCACATGTTTGTGAACTGTGTGGCGTAAAGAAACAAACCGTTTCAGACATTCGAAAGAATAAAGATAAACTTATTCAGTTTTCGCTAAAGTACAGTGTTGATAGTTCAAAGAATGATGGAGAAAGAAAACACATTAAATTAGCCAAACACAAACAATTAGAGGATGCTGTGTACAAATGGTTTATTCAACAACATTCTAGTGGCGTCGTTGTTTGTAGTGTGGAGTTGCGGGCTGCTGCTGATAAACTGGTGAAACATATGGGCATCCAGTTTCAGGCGAGTGATGGGTGGCTTTGGCATTTTCATAAACGGCATGGCATCACAAATAGATCAACATGTGGTGAAGCGCTGAGTGCAGACACTGAACAAGTTGAGCCTTTTCATCAAGATATAAAGGAAACGATCGAATCTGAGGGTCTCATTTTGTCTCAGGTCTACAGTGCTGATGAGACTGGTCTCTACTTTCGTGCTGTGCCTGAAAATACTCTGGCACACAAACATGAAACTAGCACACCAGGCCGTAAACTCAACAAGGAGTGGATTTCTGCCCTACTGTGTGCGAATGCTGATGGTTCGCATCGACTTACTCCAGTCATAGTCGGAAACGCAAAGAAACCTCGTGCGATAAAGAACATAATTAAGCAGTTGCCAGTCTTTTATGAAAGTTCAAAAAATGCTTGGTTTACCTTCAGTATTTTTTCAGACTGGTTTTTTAATCATTTTGTGCCAGAAGTGCGACATTTTCAAGAAGAGACTATGAAAAATTCCATCGCATGCAGTGAAATCCATCTTACTACTGGACAATGCACCGGCCCATCACAACTCCGAGAAGTTAGGTAGCAACGACGGAAAAATAAAATGCGTCTTCCTCCCTCCGAACACCACTTCAATTTTACAGCCAATGGACCAAGGAGTCATTGTTGCCTGCAAAAGGATGTACAAGAAGAAGTTTCTTGAAGAGGTGATGGTTGTCTTGGAGGATGAACAAGACCGTGAAAACGACACGAGAGGAGCTAGAACGCTGCAAAATCTGCATGCATACAACATCAAGTCCGCCATCTGTAATTGTGCTGCCGCATGGAAGGAGATGAAGGAAACAACATTGGCTAATGGGTGGACACAGTTACTGAATGGGACTGAACCGAATTACGATTTCAGAGGATTTGAAACATCCGATTTCTGTGAAACCGTAAAGAAGGCTGGTGAAGAAGTAAACGAGAATGACATAGAACAGTGGCTAAACTTGGACGAGGGTGATCCAGGCTACCAAATCCTGAGTCAGGAAGAGATCACGGAATCTGTTCTACACGACGATCAAGAAGATGAAGATGATGACGATGAAGAAACATCTGTTACAGGAGGTCCTAAATTATCAGCGATAAGAAACAGCATGGACAAAATTATCACGTACATAGGGGAGTCTTCAGATCCGGAAGTGTGTGCTTATTATGATCATTTTAGACAGTTTAGATCTTTAATAATAAAGAAGCAACATTCTGGTGGTAGACAACTGACTCTTGATGCTTTTATCCAGCATAAATAAAGGTGTGTACGTAACATACATTTGCATGATATTAATAGTATTAATATTTCAAGTGTTATAGGCCTATTTGATTTAAATATATCCTCAAAAACAAAATTTGCGATCTAACGGACTTTCAATTTTACGTACACCCTTCAGCCGCAATTAGTCCGTTAAATCGAGGGTTTACTGTACAAAAATTTTTCAAGTAAGGTAAAAGTTGATATATTTTAACAGAAATGCATTAAATTACTCACCATACCATAAGGAAGACTTGTGCCATTTGAAGTTGTTGGATTTAATAGTTTGTTAAGAAATGGCAGACTAAAAAACTTACTTTTGGGGAAACGAGTTTAAAAGATTGTCAACACTTTACACTTAAACTAAAATGCTCCAGAGAAATATTCTGCAGTCATCTCTTTTCCTCTTTATATCCTTTTTCTTAGTATTTTCTTTTTATGTTCTTCTCTCACCTCCTTGCCTCCTTTCCTCATCAATTTTCATCAGGCCTTCAACCATGTAATGGGTCTAAATTTACCTAAATATTATTGTGTAATTTCATAAATTCTATAACATGTAAAGATGAGGCCCCTTTGAGGTGACGCGATAGCCAGTAAATATTTTCATGACCATGTATGGTTATGCAGCAAAAGACGAAAATCTATTTATAGCCAGTGATTAACTCCGCCAGTATGTTGTTGACGAGAAACAGTAAATTACGAGTTGAAAAGGTGATGCTAAGATCAGCGAAACTCTTCAATGCTGAGGACGAGACGAATAGCGGGGAGCGAAGAGAACCAGCTTAGAGACGAACCAAACAGAAATTTGTAACACTGAACACCAGTCGACCACCATCTTTTGCGCGTGAAGCAGCAGTCATCTCGCCCGCATACAACAAAAATGTGAATCTTTCTATGTTTCAAAGTGAAAACAGTATTTGGCTAAATATTTTCATCAATAACGGTAATTAATTGACAGTTCGGCAGTAACACGTAAAAATGTAACAGTGAAAACAGCAGAACAATGCATGCCACGAGGAGACGTCCGTCCCGTGTGGTGAAATTCTACGCAGCATAATCAAGGGAAGTAGACATTTCAACAATATGTATACCATTTCAACATTTTAAAATACTGTTTTTTTCATAAATTATAAAGTTGAGCTCAACAAAAATAAAAAATAAATAAATGTGTATGTTTGTGTGAACGAAAAAATATGAAAATAGGCCTAGCAAGACGTGTTGAGTTTGCATAACTTTTGATATACGTAGTAGTATTTTGATGTCGTAGTTTATTGATAATCAGTTTTACGCCTTAAGGTGGAATAAGTGTGTTCATTATCTTTTTTATATTCTCAAAGAAAAATAAATAACGTTATATTTTACTTGATTTGCGCATTATGTTATTTGTATTTGCCCACCGTTCTCTGCCTAAGTACACTAAACAAATCCCTGGACTAAACATTACATATAATCATATTCATTTAATTATTAGTAACCAATAAGACTTCAGTTGACGTCTGAAAAGAGACAAATTTAATAACAATACACGTTAATAGTACTACAACCATTAGTTTACCTGGTCTGAAGGCCAAGGTTTTAAGCACATTTACTTTTGCTACAGAACCATCATTAAAACAGAGGACTGCATTTGTTGCTCTTAGTTTCTATACCTGATGGCCTACAAAAACTGTTTATGTACCCTTTGCCAAGTGACTCCATTTACACTTTTATTGGGAATTTGGGTTTTTCCATGTAGGCAGCGTTTTAGTAGGTTGACATTTGATAAATCTGAATATTGGCTTCACAACATCCATAACTGCCTCTGGTAATGAATGTTTATGTGTGTATTTTTCACATTTCTTTTGGGCTTCATTATATTTATACCATGTTTCACTGTGGGTAGGGCATAATTGATGTTGCGGTTTCTCGTCTGACAACAATTTATGAAAGTAAGTCACCCAAATCGCCTTTTTCATTGTTTCAACACTAATAAGGTTTTGCCTAATAGTTAGTCCTTAGTACTGTTGAAGCTGGTCTATGTCTTTTATCCGTGAGCCTTCCTTTACCGGTCAATACTTTCCCATCTTTTAGTTTTCCTCCTTTCATATCTTGTTTTAGTCTCCACAATCTAGAGCCTACATGCTTTTGCATGTGCTAGACTCCTGTAATCTTCGGAATAATAAAAAGAAAAGAAGGAATTAAACCCCATTACTAACCTTACATGCCTTACCTTCATAAGATTCCAAAAACACCAGAAGCCCAGGGTCACCACTACATTTTTATTGGAGCAAATGTGGAAACCATAACTACTTTCCCTGTGAAAAACAATTTAAAATGTAAACTTCCCCTCACAGAAAAATTCCAAGACCGTTAGACAAACGTTTGGACACAGAATAGGTTATAGGTAGGGTGGCATAATAAATTAACTTAACATATTGTAATAAAAACTCTTATTTTATTATAATGAAATAATATTGAAATGTTGTTTGATAAAAAATAGAAAACAAAACAAAAAGATAAATGTTAGCAAATCAGTACTTTATTTTCTTTTTAATAATACCCCCCTCCCTCTCTCTCTCTCTCTCTCTCTCTCTCTCTCTCTCTCTCTCTCTCTCTCTCTCTCTCTCTCTCTCTCTCTCTCTCTCTCTCTCTCTCTCTCGCATTCCATTGACAAAATTTTTCAAACCCTTGTTCTTTTATTCTTTAGTACGTATCTTTTTTGGTGAGTCTCACTTTCACATTCACCTGGTCGTTGCACCACTCGGGCGAAACCCCGCACTTTCTCGGGAATAATCGTTTTTATAAAACCATTTCCCAACCTATTACAATAAAAATAAAATGTTCCGAAAGTCCGGGAAACTCCCGTTTACTGATTTCCAACAATTTTACATTATTTTTGACTTTGATAGCAGTAGGCCTACCTTGGCTGCGAACGGGCACTAAAAAATACGTCTACACTGGCTGCTGGCGATTGTGAGACTGAGTTCCACTGCCTTTGTTGTACACAACAGTCTGTTCGTTCAACTGCGCACTTAAACCAGTTTTTTCTGGTTTCAGCCACACATTGCTGCTGTTGGCTGATGTAACACTTGTTTACAGTTTAAATACATAACTACGCAATCCTGCTCCGCACCCAACACCAATATTGTAAACAAATTCCATTTAGTGTGTGTAATTATGACTCACTCGTCAACAGCTAAAAATAGGTTGCATAATGTACTGTAACGCTGCAAACAGTCAGCAGTTGAGTCTGCTTCTTACAGGTTATCCAACAAGAAAAATGAAATACTATTGACTTAGAAACAAAAACTATACTACAAGTGTGAGGTACAATGGGGGATGTAGTTAGTAAGCCGTGCTAGTTCACTCAACTGTAGGTTGTGCACTCAGTTCACCCGTCACATACAGTGCACGCTTCTATTCAAAACTTTTTTCTCCTGTTAAATGGCGAATTAAGTATATAATGTTATACATTTTCTGAAACACAAATGTAGAATTTTTTAGGATAATTTTTGACAAATCGATTTTTTGACCCTGCCCACGACCTGCTCCCCTTAAGCTGTTGACCAACATCATTAGGATTATGGTTATCTTTGAAAACCTGGTTCATGATAGCATCACTGTCACATAAACTATGTAAGAAACAAACTAATTTGCAATAAAAACAAAACCATACATTTAGGCTGTGCCCACAACAATGGTGCATGGAAAAAGTAATAGGTCCTGTGAGATCCACTGAAGGCTGTCATGGGCATAACCAAAACTGGTTTTGTTTTTATTGTGAAGTTTCTTATTATTATTTACAGGTACCATTAACTTAAAAACGTTAGATTCTTTATCTTAAGTGTTACTGTATGATAAGCATTATACATACACATTAAACGTTTTGTTTTCCTCAACCATGGCTTTTAATTATTTCAGCAGTAAACCAAAAACCATTGTCACCTAACCTCACAAATGAAAACAACACGTTTTTGCTTTGCATTAAGTAATAGGACAATTTACAATTAGTACACTTCTTCTTTTCTACATCGTAATATACAGGGTGAGTCAGCGTTACCTGACGTTTTTGGCTCGAGTAGTAGCGAGGCTGTACTCGTAGTGGAGGGGCGCGGTTGGTCTCACAGTTTTCCCCTAGAGCAGCAGTTTAGTTACAATGGAGAGGTGGACCGCGCAACACCGTGCGTTAGTCGTAGAGACGTTCTTTAAAAATGCAGAATCTGTGACCACCACTCAGAGGAAGTTCCGTCTCCAATTCAACATTCCACGCAATAGTGCAATTCCAACCCGCAATACCATTCTGCTATGGGTTCAGAACCTTCGTGAGACCGGTTCTGCATTGAAAAAAAAAACCAGGAGGAAGTGCAAAGATGGCCACGCCACCTGAAAACGTTGAAGTTGTGCATCATGCAATTCAACAGAACCCCAGCCGATCTGCAAGACGACATGCTCAGTCTCTTGCGTTATCAAATTCTTCCGTCCGACGCATTTTACACGGTCTAAACTTTCATCCCTACAAAATTGCGATTGTCCAGGAGTTGAAGCCTCAAGATTTTGTGAGAAGGAGACGTTTTGCTGACATAATGAGAGAGATGTTGGAAGAAGAACCTGGGATTGTGATTTTAACGTCAGATGAGGCTCATTTTCACCTAAACAGCAGTGTTAATAAACAAAACTGTCGTTATTGGTCCCCAAATAACCCTCAACAACCGCACCAGCGCCCAGTGCATTGTGATAGAGTTACAGTGTGGGCTGGATTGGGGAAATTTGGTGTCATAGGGCCTTATTTTTTCGAAGAAAATGGGAGAGCCGTCACCGTGAACTCTGAGCATTATTTGACCATGTTGCGTGAATTTCTCCTCCCGGAACTTCGTCGCTATCGCATAAATCGTCGAAATGTGTGGTTTCAACAAGACGGAGCGACAGCTCACACTTCGAATGTGTGTATGGCCGAAGTAAGGAGGTTGTTTCCAGGGAAAGTGATATCCCACAGAGGAGATGTTGACTGGCCGCCACGCTTTCCTGATCTTAGTCCATGTGACTTTTTCTTGTGGGGCTACCTCAAAAACAAAGTGTACATCAATAAGCCACGTACTGTGGTTGAATTAAAGGATGCCATTGAATGAGATATTCGTGCTATACCCTGTAACATGGTGGAGAGAGTGATGACAAACTTCGTGCAGAGGGTCGACGAGTGTGCCAAAAAAGAGGGCCAGCACTTAAAGGACATTATCTTTCACAAATGATTAATTTCTGTAAAAAGTAACATATGAGATGTAAACTGCTATTCATTGTGTATATTTTGAAATAAAAAAAGTTGCTACATCTTAAAATTTCACTGTGTACCATAATTTCAAAAACCATCAGGTAACGCTGACTCACGCTGTATATCGATACGATCGCATATTAAAAACATCGAAAATATACTCCAGCAATGGAAAAACGTCCAGTTCCGATGCTGTTAAATAGCATTTGTTTATTTAATTGTTACTATGGTAATTAATTCTGGTCTACATAGCGTTGTTAACATCTTGATAGTCAACAAAAGGGTATAATTGAAAGGGCCTAAATTGTGAACAGGGCAGAATATCAAATTCCAGGTTAAACAGTGTTTTTCGCCTTGTGTCAAAGGTTACCTGTGAAATTTGGTAGCAATCAGTGTAATGGTGTGGATTTTTATTCTATAGAAAGAAATCCTCAGACTCAGAGTTTTTTATATACGAATCGAAGACAGGTGTACCAACATTATAAAAAGTCAGTTGTTGAATCGGGCAATTGGTATTCAGAAATTGCACAAACTAGTTGATGAAATCTCATATGTACTACACAGCACAGAAAGGAGAACAGTCTGTGTTTTTCTGGTTTTTATTTGTATTTTACTTAGGAAACGTGTGTGTGTGTGTGTGTGTGTGTGTGTGTGTGTGTGTGTGTGTGTGTGTGTGTGTGTGTGTGTGTGTGTGTGTGTGTGTGTGTGTGTGTGTGTGTTCAAATGATGTATATATGAAATAAAGCAAACTAATAATTATTTCTGTGTGAGGCTTTCACGGCCGGCTTCAATGATACGAGTACTTCGGCTTGCCGGACTGTAAGGCCATGGTCCATTGTTGTTTTGTGCAAATGTTTTGGACGTGCCTTTGACAACCATTTTCAGTGCAGAAGGCTGCAACATGCTTCGAAGCACACACTCGCCAATGCCAACCATCTCATACTCTTTGAAGAGACGAGGCTTCTGTTGTCAGTGAGTTCATATTTCCCTTGACTGCATATGGAGTCTGTGCAGAGTCAGAAACATGTGTCTGTTACCATGAATCGGCAGGGTGAGTCTCTCATTGAGTGCTTTTTGGACGTCAGTTGTGGCAAACCACTAAGATTTTCCTTTCTTCTGATTGGCTGGTGGTGTCAGACAACAACTGCGTGCGGACACCAATAGTTCATAAATATGGATGTCCTACTCATGACCACCACAGTCCTAGCCTTAACCACAGTTCAGTGGTCACTGACTGTGAACTTTGGTCAGTGTGTTGCAGACTTCTGTACTGGAGATGGCCGTTGAAGGCACGGCAAGCTGAAGTACTCATAAGAATTATTTATTTGAATATTCAATGAGCATTTTTGTATTTTATAATACTGAGCACACATTTGAATTACAGGTGGATTGCTGAGCGTGTTCATAGACGCTTACATGGATGGCACAATAGACGATGCTCTACTTGTTCCTGTCAGTATAAACTACGAGCGCCTGGTAGATGGAAATTTTGTCAGAGAACAAATGGGAAAACCAAAACAAATGGAAACCTTTGGGTCGGCGTTGTCAGCGATTTGGCATGCCCTCACTTCACACTACGGATCCATGAGAGTGGATTTTAATCAACCCTTTTCTCTTAGGGTGTGTAGTTTTTTTTAAAATAATTATTCATAAGATGAAAGATGGAAATTGAAACATGGTGCGTCACATTGATATTAACTTGTATCACATTAATATGTTATTATTATTGGTGTTCTGCCCTAAGGCAGGTCTTCAAATGGTAAAAGCTCTCCAAGCTGCCCTATCGCATCCCAGTCTTTTCATTTCTTCATAACACCCTCTGTTACGTCTTCGACACTCTCGAAATAATCTTGAGTTAGTCTTACAACGTTAGGTGATGAGTTTGTTATATTAATAATTAATCGTCTTTTTTATTTAAATTTATTATTACACTTTGTAAAACTTTTTATACTTTAGGCTGGAGTAGCAGCCATATTGTTGAGTACCAACTTAAACTCATCATGTCCAGGATCTCGTTAGACGTGTTGGAAACCACATGGTTGTCTGAAATAACTATTACTTCACATTGAATGTTATAATCACTATTACTTTATTAATTTCAAAAAAGAAAGAACAAAAAAAAATCAAGTTATATTGTTGATACAAAACACCAAATTTCCTCTCTCCCTCATACTTTTTTACTTTCGCAATTTTAGTATGTTTAAGTATTCGTAAAAATGATCATTTTGCTTAAGCAGTTTCAAACTAGAATATAACATAAATATAGACCATTCTCTACAACTACGACATAACGAAAACCAGCGCTTTCACACACACACACTCACGCTATTTCATACAGTACATTTTTATTTTATTGAGCTCAATTTTAAAAGTGTCAGTATTTAAATAATTTTGAATGTCTACTTCCCTGCTGTTGTGTAAAACTGGGGCGTCAAATCGTGGTTCATTGTTTGCTGTTTCTCGTATTTCTCACTTTTACACTTCATGGCTGAACGGTTAATTTATCGCAATTTTTCTCACTGTCTCTACTTGTTTTGTAATAATACTGTTAGATCAAAATATATGTATTAAAATTTTCACATTTTACTTGCTTTGCGGGCCCGCACAAATATGTTCCGAAACTTAACAGGTGTTGCTCGCGCGAGCATTGAATTTAGACTGAGCACCAACTACTTGCGCTAATTTGTGAAGCGGCTGTTGTTCGCCAATTCTTATTGGTTTACAGTTTGTATTCGTTCGCCAGTGGACTGTTTTTTTGCCTGTTGACAAAACTGGTGACACACATCGTTATATAAATTGCTGACGCAACACATCGCCTGATGTCTGGTTGCATAATTTTTTTACAGATTATGCAACATAACATAACATTACATAACGTGTTTACGTTTTCCGTGTTCGTCATTTGTTGACCTTGGTACAGTTGTTGGCTGTTATTAAACTGTCCACACCATATCATTAAATAATTGTCACAGTCAATGCTGCCACGTTGCGATCGCTTCCACATAACAAATTTACCCAAGTCTATAATTTCTGTCCCTATTGCCAATTATGTTATTTATTATTTATGAAAAAAAAAATACAAAGTATGTCATTACCCCAGGTATGCCCAAAAATGCCCCGCTACAATACCCCCTCAATGAGATATTTTATGCCGAAGCATAAAAAATCTCATTGACACATTCATACTTGCTAAAGGGATCAGCCAGGATATGTCGCCACAACCCCCTGTATGGTTTACACAAAAGAATAATCAACTCACCCTTGGTCCGGTGACTGTGACCGCATCTGCATGACAATACTGGACTTCTCTCTCGAGATCCCAACACCGTAGAGTCAGACAGATACTCAACGCCCCTGCTCTGACACGCAGGCCAGCTCAGGTCCGCCGCCACAGCATCACCAAACACTGAAACAACAAATCAAAATATTAAATAGTGGCCTTATACAACACCATATCCCCAACTGATCTGTTCCCCCCTAGCGGTGCTGGTTTGCGCTAAGAAGCACTGGTTTTGTTTTCCTTTACTTATTACTAACATGTAAATATCAGAATACCTAACATAACCTAACATAAGAAAACACAGCACATTAATAATTCATTTTAAAATAAACAACTTACAATTAAAATGTTACACACTTTATATCATTAAATTGGCATATAAAATCAAAAAATTACTTTTAAACTTGCTTTACTCTTATTAATTCGTTTCTCAAAATTACAAAATTTATTTTATTTTATTTTTTTTTTCAATTATGGCCATCATTATTCCATTTCATTACTTTGGGTGATTCTACGTTATTCATTATAATTTACTTTATCCACTTGGCATTTACTCATAATCTTACCCCTTTTATTACTCTAACGTTCCCTTACAAAATCTCTAACTAGTATGACACCCCACTATCAAAATTTTACTAACCCTCTAACTACTTACTATTTTAACTCCAATCGCCACCTTCTACTCTTATAAAAAAAAAAAATACTCTCTAACCCTTTGTACATAGGATACGTGTTTCCCCCCCCCCCAAAAAAGCTCAATTCCCGTTCTCTGGCCCCTGGATTTTTACCTACGGCGGCCCCTTCCCACTAAAACTATACCAAATCCCGTCCCAACCCTTATGTTGCGGACTCCCACATTACACTACCACTACTACAAAATTGCCATCCCCAAAAAATCTCACTCTCATAACTTCACTACAACTACAACAAATTAACATCAACAAAATAAACAATATATCGCTCAAAACTCTACATAAAATCTCCATAACTACTGTGTCTCCACTTATACTTCTCAAAATTCTATAACATATACTAACTCAAAACAACATTGCATTATTTTCATCTCTCATTCTCTTTAACTTTTACTTCGATTTGAACAGATCTATATGTCCCACAAAATTCAACTTGAATTGACTCAAACATTTTATTCAACTAATTACTATCACCCATTTCTATCTTTTACAACCCATTGAAAATTTTACCTATCACAACTATTTTTCATTTTATTTTTAAATCTATAAACACATTGAAAACATATTATTATATTTTTATAATACTTATTCCTAACATACTAATGCAATCAACACAATAAGACATAATAACACAATATAAGAAGTATTTAGTGCATCTATTTTTTAAATTCAAACAAAATTATTGAGTAGCAAATCATCATTATTAATTAAAATATATCAAATTTTTAATACGTTATCCCCTTGGATAACCTCCCAGCCACACACACTATTATAATACATTACATAACATAATACACAAATAGCAATAAACCTGGATTATTAGCATACATCAAACAATCAATTCTCTTTTACATCATTTATCTAAAAATTTATAAACATTATTATTTAAAATGTTTCATTAACTCTTTTTATTTATCATCATTATTTCATTATTTATCCTGTGTTGCAATCAGCTTTTCAAAATTTCCTTAAAATTTATTATTAACACATATTTTTAATCATTATGTTCCACAAAATTCCACACAATAAACCATTTAACATTTATTTATTTATTCATGATTATTAAATTAAAATCTCATCACACAATTTCAATTCCTTATAAAATTCAAACACATAACATTCAATCACAATATCTAAACATCTCAAATTATTTACTTCAATTGATTATTAAAATTAAATATTCATTTGATTATTAAAACATATTTCAATTATTATCAGACTTCTACAAATCATTAACTATTGTCTTCATAATTATTTTATTATTTAATTGGAATGCCAAAATATTAATAATATTATTATTATTAACACAACATTTTCTAAAACATATACACATTACTTTTCTAACATTTCACAATACACACAAATGAATTCAATATTATTTACAAAATATGCGTCAAAACTGTTCAAGTGTATCTCACTTCAGATGTCCAAATCAGCAAGGTCATTACCAAAAATTTACAATATTTAAAATGTCCCAACACTGATCTTTTAGCTCACCCACCATCGTCATATATATATCTAACATATTTGTAACGGTCATCATTTTTATCAACACACAAATTATGATAATCATTACTATCATAATAATCCATCCATTCTATTTCATCCATTATACCACTAGAAATCTTGTCACCATAGGTTAGGATTGTCCCATCTATATCAGGGTTATTTGTTAATGTCAGGTAAATTTTCTCATCTTTGTATTCCTCAACTACTACGTCAGGTAAGTCATTATAGTCAGGTAAGATATTATCAAAATTATTCTCTATCTCTCTTTCAACAGGTACGTATTTCACATGATTCATCATCACCCCTTTTATTAATTTTCTCAATTCATCATACTTTCTTTCTAACTTATATAATTCTATTTCACTCTCAATACATAACCCTCTTTCTTCATAGCACCACATCACACTCTCACAATTATTTCGGACAGAGGGTACAACATTATACAACATTACTTCATTTAACAATAAGGGTCTCTTGCCCTGAAAAAACAACATTAAATCATCATCACCATTATAAACAATAAGGGGAAAATTTGCCCTCTGTCCCCATTCAATTACTACATTATTTTTCCACTCTCTCTCTATTTCATAAACACTCATTAACATTTCATTATCGCATTCTAAAACTTCATCAGTACTATTTGTTATTATATTTTCATCATTTGCTTCTACATTATTCTTCACCCCCACTATACTCTCAAAATTGTCTACTATTTCGTCATTTTTACATTTTGTCATATTTAAAACATTGTCACCTAATTTCTCAACATTCCGTTCTAATTTATTTAAACTGTTTCTTATTGTTTCGTTAGTGCTTTCTAAATGTTTATTAATTTCTTGTATTTCACTTTTCAACTCGTCAAATTTTACACTCTGGTTTTCTATCATTGTTTGTATTGCTTTAAACATTTCATACGTATCGTCATTTTTTTTATTTTGGATAGGTGTCGATTGATATTCGACATCTTTCATTATTTTTGATTCGGTCAACTGACTCTCTACATTATCATTCGTTTGAACTCCCGAATCGCTACTAAACTGACTGTCAGATAAGCTGACAGCACTATTATCTGCCATTTTTCTTGAAAATTTTTTTTTTATATATATTTCTTTATATAATCTTATTATCCGTAACATATAATTATTGAAAAATATTCTACTCACCCATATTAAACATAACCTCTTACGTCTAATGTACGTACATACGTAAATACACCTTCCAAACAACCATATCATTTCTTCAACAGGTCCACCTTTGCATAATTAAATTTATGCAAATGGTCCCTGTTCGGGCGCCACTGTTATATTAATAATTAATCGTCTTTTTTATTTAAATTTATTATTACACTTTGTAAAACTTTTTATACTTTAGGCTGGAGTAGCAGCCATATTGTTGAGTACCAACTTAAACTCATCATGTCCAGGATCTCGTTAGACGTGTTGGAAACCACATGGTTGTCTGAAATAACTATTACTTCACATTGAATGTTATAATCACTATTACTTTATTAATTTCAAAAAAGAAAGAACAAAAAAAAATCATCAAGTTATATTGTTGATACAAAACACCAAATTTCCTCTCTCCCTCATACTTTTTTACTTTCGCAATTTTAGTATGTTTAAGTATTCGTAAAAATGATCATTTTGCTTAAGCAGTTTCAAACTAGAATATAACATAAATATAGACCATTCTCTACAACTACGACATAACGAAAACCAGCGCTTTCACACACACACACTCACGCTATTTCATACAGTACATTTTTATTTTATTGAGCTCAATTTTAAAAGTGTCAGTATTTAAATAATTTTGAATGTCTACTTCCCTGCTGTTGTGTAAAACTGGGGCGTCAAATCGTGGTTCATTGTTTGCTGTTTCTCGTATTTCTCACTTTTACACTTCATGGCTGAACGGTTAATTTATCGCAATTTTTCTCACTGTCTCTACTTGTTTTGTAATAATACTGTTAGATCAAAATATATGTATTAAAATTTTCACATTTTACTTGCTTTGCGGGCCCGCACAAATATGTTCCGAAACTTAACAGGTGTTGCTCGCGCGAGCATTGAATTTAGACTGAGCACCAACTACTTGCGCTAATTTGTGAAGCGGCTGTTGTTCGCCAATTCTTATTGGTTTACAGTTTGTATTCGTTCGCCAGTGGACTGTTTTTTTGCCTGTTGACAAAACTGGTGACACACATCGTTATATAAATTGCTGACGCAACACATCGCCTGATGTCTGGTTGCATAATTTTTTTACAGATTATGCAACATAACATAACATTACATAACGTGTTTACGTTTTCCGTGTTCGTCATTTGTTGACCTTGGTACAGTTGTTGGCTGTTATTAAACTGTCCACACCATATCATTAAATAATTGTCACAGTCAATGCTGCCACGTTGCGATCGCTTCCACATAACAAATTTACCCAAGTCTATAATTTCTGTCCCTATTGCCAATTATGTTATTTATTATTTATGAAAAAAAAAATACAAAGTATGTCATTACCCCAGGTATGCCCAAAAATGCCCCGCTACAATACCCCCTCAATGAGATATTTTATGCCGAAGCATAAAAAATCTCATTGACACATTCATACTTGCTAAAGGGATCAGCCAGGATATGTCGCCACAACCCCCTGTATGGTTTACACAAAAGAATAATCAACTCACCCTTGGTCCGGTGACTGTGACCGCATCTGCATGACAATACTGGACTTCTCTCTCGAGATCCCAACACCGTAGAGTCAGACAGATACTCAACGCCCCTGCTCTGACGCGCAGGCCAGCTCAGGTCCACCGCCACAGCATCACCAAACACTGAAACAACAAATCAAAATATTAAATAATGGCCTTATACAACACCATATCCCCAACTGATCTGTTCCCCCCTAGCGGTGCTGGTTTGCGCTAAGAAGCACTGGTTTTGTTTTCCTTTACTTAAAAAAAAATACAAAGTATGTCATTACCCCAGGTATGCCCCAAAATGCCCCGCTACAAGTTGGCTGGTATGATGTGAAATAAAGTAGTGGACTGTATTTTTTCTTTGAATTAACTGTTTATTAAAGTTTGTATGAAAATGATTGCATGGCACGTGCAGTGTAGCGCGGCATACATTGCCTGAGAAGTAGAATTAAATTAAATATTGAAAGTCATAATAATAAATTGAAGTTGAAATTGCCTAAGTATTAATGAATTAAGCACTGAAGAGCATAATAATAATTTGAAGTGGAATATTCCGAATTGAAATAATTATTTTGTTTTAATTGTCTCCAAGTCACGTTACTAAATATTTAGAATTAATATTAGGCAATTACCTGTATTATCTTCCGTCTTGTGACTTATTTAGTTTTTTCTTAAAACAACGCGTTTCGAGAATAAATTCTCATCATCAGGTTTAAAAATACTATAAAAACATCAAATTCACCCAAAAGGGGTCGTCAACTATTTAAAATACACAAACACAAAAACACCACACATAATTAAACACCGACAGACTGTGTCGGTGTTTAATTATGTGTGGTGTTTTTGTGTTTGTGTATTTTAAATAGTTGACGACCCCTTTTGGGTGAATTTGATGTTTTTATAGTATTTTTAAACCTGATGATGAAAATTTATTCTTGAAACATGTTGTTTTAAGAAAAAACTAAATAAGTCACAAGACGGAAGATAATACAGGTAATTGCCTAATATTAATTCTAAATATGAAATAATTACATAGCCGCGGCGAATGAAGGCTTGTTGCCCGTTCGGAGTTTAACAGTTAACTAAACTAGACTGCTGCGAGCGTGTGGGACACGCTGGCAGCAGTTTAGCGGGGGGATGACGTCACTGCACACGCACGCCGTTACATATGCCGATATTAAAAGGTACAAAGTTTAACATACTGCCCGCACAAAATCGGGTGATTTTGCTGTTTGAGTTATTATGTGAACAGTGCATCATAAGTGTCAAGACATAGTAATACATAATAATATGAGAATAAGACAGACATAATAATTGACATTACATAATGATAGAATAATGACCCCAAAAATTCAATAATACATAATAATATGATAAGGATACATAATAATACAATAATAAAAAAGCATAATAATTGACATGCATAATACTAGAATAATGACACCCAAAAATTCAATAAGGCATAATAATATGATAATACAAAATACATAATGATTGACATTACATAATGATAGAATAATGACACCAAAAATTCAATAATACATAATAATGATAATACAAAGACATAATAATAATATAATAAGAATAACAAATGGCAAGCATGCGATCGCCCGGGGTATGTCCCGGGCATGAAGCACGAGAATGCGATAAAAGTTCAAGTCAATAATACATGTCGTTTGAACGTTAATGTAATTAATCTGAGGCCACTGGAAGTGGGCATAATTTGTGAATGGGCCTACGTAGCATGCCGTTTGCGGTGCGAACATCCGTTACGCGCACTAGTCAATCCTGACCCAAATGGACCTGAGTGACTACACCGCGTTTCCACTGCAGGGGGGGGATTATCTTCCAAAATAAGGATGAGTTGTCCGGGAGCCAAATTTTTTGACTGGAGACGCCATCTGTTGCGTTGTTGCAACTGGTGCAAATAATCCCTTGACCACCTCTTCCATATAGAGTGGGTGAATCTTTGCAGCAGCTGCCATCTACCCAAACGACCAATTTTGACTTCAGAATAGTCAGGTTCCGGAAGTGAAGTGAGTGGAGAACCAACCAAGAAGTGCGCCGGAGTCAAAGGCTCGGGATCCCTAGAGTCATTTGAGATGGCGAACAAGGGGCGTGAGTTAAGGCAGGACTCTATTTGAGTTAAAATGGTGTAATACTCTTCAAACGTGAGAATGGTTCCGCCGACAACGTGCCGCAAATGAAACTTGACGCTCTTGACTCCACTCTCCCACAGGCCACCGAAATGAGGTGCTGACGGGGGAATGAAGGACCATTTGATTCCTTGGGCACTGGTAAAGTCCTGGGTAGTCTGTTCAAATTCGATTGATTGGAGAAGTTTGTATAAGTCGTGAAGTGTGCTGCTAGCATGACGAAAATTGTTACCATTGTCAGAAAATATCTGTGAAGGGATGCCTCTTCGAGCTATAAAACGTCTTAAGGCAGCTATGAAAGCGTCTGAGATGAGATCTGAAACTAATTCAAGGTGAATGGCCTTAGTGGCCATGCTTATAAATAGAGAAATACAGTAGGACCTCCGTATATCGAATTTGATGGTTCCTAAGAAAAAATTCGATATATAGAAATTTCGATATACAGAAACCTGTTTCTTATTATTATTCGTAGGTTAGGAAAAGCACTGGAATTTGTTAAAAAAATCATGTGTAGGCCTCCATACTATTAAAACGACATTTTGGTAATAAATAAATGAAAACCATAAGCATTTATTTAATAAAAATTACTGTGTTTATTTAATAAAAAGTATTTAGTGTACAGTATTTATTTATTTACTTTAAAAAATTGTTTGTATTTTAAAAAATAGGAACTTACGTGTTAAATGAGTAATACTGTATTTTATTAATTGATCGTAAAATAATTTTGAATGTCTTTCTGAACCAAATTTGATGCAGATTCCTCATAAAAGTGTTCACATTTGTTGAGCGACTGGAAAATATCATCAGGCACATATTCTTCCGATTGAAGACCTCGACGGATTGTTTCAAATGCTGCCATCATTTCTTTCTTAGAAGGTTTAGGAAATTCAATTTCTTCTGCCTCATTGTCTTCACCTAAATCTTCAGTATCTTTTAATGAACTTAAAATGTTATCGTCCGTTGGATATTCTGCAACAATAACGTCTTCGTATTTCTTTTATGAATTTGCTAACTGCTATAATTTTTATTGTTCGACTAAGCTTTTCGTCATCACTGACATCTTCAGGTCTTGTACTCAATCAAACTAATTGAGATTAATCAATTTAATTTAACCTAAGGGAACTTAATCACTTTCCAAAAAAAAATCTCTTCGGGCGCCATATTTAAAGTTTACCAACTGTGAATATTTTACCAAGGTCCGAATCAGCGAACCGGGAAATGCAGAACTGGTTATTTAAGAAAATACAACTGAATCATCATTACACCCTTTTTTTTTTTTTATTCATTCTTACATTACAAAAAAAAAACAACATGAAAATATAGCCCTTAACATAATTCAAAATTTTATAGAGACAAATACTCCCCTTACTTTGTTATGAATATATATATATATTGTAACGGTACATAACCCGGTCCCAATAAAGTAACTAATGAGAATAAAAGTCAGAAATGGGTAGAACTAAAGCTCGCTCAAAATTTAATTATATCACTCCACATAATAAACAATTCGAGTGGTATATAGTGCGAAGTGAGTGATAGTGTACCCATTGAGGTGAAAAACTAAAGTGAAACTAATGTATTACTAAACTGTGCTGTATGTTTTGGATAGGATAAAACTATGGAAGTAGTATGTAATAATACTAATTGATTTTTGTAATTTTATTTATTTACTGTAATTCATATTGTATGAACCACAATTTGTTATACCCAAGTTAATATTATATTGTTTCAAATAATTATGTTAGATTATAAGAAAACCCAGGGTTAATTTTAAAAGACATAAAAATTTTAACTACCAAAGATAATATAAAATTAAAATAATCCTAGGAAGGAAAGGACAACAGGAAGTAGTACCGGGTATGAACACTATTCGAGACTAAATAAATAATATATAAATTTATTTAATGATAATAAAATGATAAAATATTTATATACAATGTCATAAAAAAAATTAACCAAAACATATTATATGAATTAAATTAGTAAATAAACCGGAATGGAAGGGAATTATTTTTCCATAAATAAAAATATAAATTTATAATAATCACAAACTGCCTACATAATAAAAATACTATGTGTTACTAAGAGTGATGGAAAATAACAAGTATTGTTAATAAGATATAAAAATTTTGAACTGAACCAGAGAGTTGAAGAATCGATGCGACAAAAATTATAAAAAAATAACCTTTTTTGGACGTTGGAGGAGGCGAAATTCACGCAAGAGTAATAAACAAAGTGAATACTAACCAATTATACCTGAGGAATCCAAATTAAAAGGTGTTATACATTAAAAACCAGTGGATGAAACCATTCTGAGGATCCAATATA
This sequence comes from Magicicada septendecula, assembly GCA_034769895.1. Classification (NCBI taxonomy): domain Eukaryota; kingdom Metazoa; phylum Arthropoda; class Insecta; order Hemiptera; family Cicadidae; genus Magicicada; species Magicicada septendecula. Next base: position 294,893,952 of record CM068373.1, on the reverse strand, counting down.
ATTCGGCCTACGTCTAATAGACAATCAGAAAAATACTCGAAAATGAAAAGGAAATAATAATGCAAGACGTACCTCATCACAGAATAAAACTTCAATCCAGTAAGGACAACACGGAGCGAGGTAATATAAACATTTTTCGTAATAAATACAGAAGAAAACTCGTTTTTTAATAGTGAAATAGAACGAAAAAATATTCATTTTTATCATATGTTGCTTTCAAAAGTAAACAAATACATGCTGCTCTCTTACGGCAATTCCGGAAACTATGTAACATTTGAAAAATAAACCAAAATTATTTATTAATTTTTTATATTTGTAAAGCGTAGCAATTAGCCATTTCTGACACTCTCATAACACAAAGAATTCACCCTGAACCCTGGGGAATTAATAAGAATTATGTAATAACTGATGTATTTTATTATAGCGTAATATTGGTTAAATAACAACATATATGTTTTGGTCTTTAGACAGATCTATGTTTACTCGGTAAAGTCGAGAAGATGTTTTCTTTTTAAAAAGATTAATTGTGATACCTATACTTGGGTGGCTGGAGACAAAAGTCAATAATCAATAAAGCAATATTATTGAAAATTAATATTGAATTATAACGTGTTATAATTTATTGTAGTGGGTAGTTAATGAAAATTTCAGCACAACATACAGAAAAAATCGTCACAACAGAGGGGCAATAATGATACTTACTCTCTCTTCTGCATAAGGCTGAACAAATTACCTCCTTGACCCCAAATCACACACTCTCGATTTCTTTTAGATTGAGTAAAACAAGATAAACAAAATCCTTTATTTATACCGTTTAAAACGTCAGTTAGTATAATTCAAAAGTGACGCATACTGCTAGAGGCATACAATATAACTCTACTACACCTCACGGAGAAAGCAGGACGTTACAGATTGGCGAACCCAACATTTGGGGCTTGACTCAGACTGACGTTTCGCTAAATAACGCCTCGTGAAAAAGTAGTACGTTACAGAATTGACGCGTACAATGTGGTGCAGGATTTAACTATACAACACCTCACGGAAAAAGCAGGACGTTACAATATATAAAAAATTAATAACGTTTAATATTCATGATTTTCTTCTTTAGAAAAGAAATATACAATAAACCTAAGATTAATTTTCGAACGGAAACCAGCACTTCATGATATATATATAATTAAACAAAACCCCTCACACACTCTCACATTCAATCCATTTTAAAATTTTCCCCTTAGACTCCCATTTTGTTTTAATCTTCCCCATGGGTTTTGAATTCCTGACAAAGATAATAAATTTTGGTAATGTTGTGTAAGACTTATCTGCCTCGAGTCCGAATTTTAGTCCCGATGACGTCACATCGTTTTCAGTGCGCACTTTCACTTTATTACATGATTTCCGAATTGTTATATTATGGATAAAACTGTTAATCACATTTTAATAAGAATTTTGAATGTTTAGCCACATTTTGAATTATATTATTCACATTCTATTGGTTTTGCGGGCCCGCACTTAGTATAGCTACCACTCGCGAGTGGTGATGAGATGAGACTGGGGAGAGAAAACAGCGCTCTTTTTTGAAGCGGCTGTTGTAGGATGTTCAATTGTCTTTGTTTTCCAGTTTGTATCATTGCGCCAGCTGCATGTCACCGTTACATAACTGAATTACTCATCAAGGATAGGCTCTGACGTAACGCTCGCCTGACACTGTTATGTAACTTGTTTACCGTTGTGTTTGTCCTTGAACTGACTTTTGCACAGTTTGTCGATTATTAAAACTGTCCACACAATATCATTAAATAATTCTGCGTCGGATAAAGTCAACAGCAGTGTAGCCACGGTTGCGATCGCTCCAAACAGGAAATTTACCTAAGTTTATAATTTCTGTCCCTATCACTCAATAAGTTATTTATTATCATAAAAAAATTATATTAAAATTATTGCCCCAAAATAGGCCCAAAAATGCCCCGCTACAATACCCCCTCAATGAGATATTTTATGCCGAAGCATAAAAAATCTCATTGACACATTCATACTTGCTAGAGGGATCAGCTAGGATATGTCGCCACAACCCCCTGTTCGGTTTACAAAAAAAAAATATAATCAACTCACCCTTGGTCCGGTGACTGACCACATCTGCATGACAATACTGGACTTCTCTCTCGAGATCCCAACACCGTAGAGTCAGACAGATACTCAACGCCCCTGCTCTGACGCGCTGGCCAGCTCAGGACCACCGCCACAGCATCACATAAACACTGAAACAACAAATCAAAATATCAAATAGTGGCCTTATACAACACCATATCCCCAACTGATCTGTTTCCCCCTAGCGGTGCTGGTTTGCGCTAAGAAGCACTGGTTTTGTTTTCATTTACTTATTTCTAACATATCAAAACACCTAATATAACATAATAATACATCATAACATAAGAAAACATCTTAAAATAAACAATTTGTATGTAAAATTTATACACTTCACATCATTAAGTTGGCATATAAAATCAGAAAATTACTTTTAAACTTGATTTACTCTTATTAATTCGTTTCTCAAAATTATTATTATTTTTTTTTTTTTTTTATTCCTGTGTTTTACCCATCATTTCACTTATTATTCCCTTTCATTAATTTGGGTGATTCTCAGTTACTCATTACAATTTACTTTATCAACTTGGCATTTACCCAGAATCTTACCCCTGTATTACTCTAACGCTCCCTTACAAAATCTTTAACTAGTATGACACCCCACTATCAAAAATCTACTAACCCTTCTCTACCTCTAACTACTTACTACTTTAGCTCAATTCGCCACCTTCTCTCTATATATAAAAAAAAATACTCTCTAACCATTTGTACATAGGATACGTGTTCCCCCCCCCAAAAAAGCTCAATTCCCATTCTCTGGCCCCTGGATTCTACCTAAGGCGACCCCTTCCCACTAAAACTATACCAAATCCCGTCCCAACCCTTATGTTGCGGACTCCCCCACTGCACTACCCCCTACTACAAAATTGCCATCCCCAAAATCTCAATCTCTTAACCTCACTACAACTACAACAAAATAACATCAACAAAATAAACAACAATATATCACTCAAAACTCTACATAAATTCTCCATTTCTACTGTGTCTCCACTTATACTTCTCAAAATCCTATAACATACATTAACTCAAAACAACATTGCATTATTTTCATCTCTACTATTTCTTTAACTCTGACTTCGATTTGGACAGATCTACATGTCCCACAAAATTCAACTTGAACTGACTCAAACATTTATTATTACACATTTTATTCAAACAATTACTATCACCCACTTCTATCTTTTGCAACCCATTGAAAATTTTACCTATCACAACTATTTTTCATTTTATTTTAAAATCTATAAACACATTGAAAACATATTATCATATTTTTATAATTCTTATTCCTAACATACTAAATGCAATCAACACACTAAGACATAATAAACACAATATAAGAAGTATTTAGTGCATCATTTTTTTAAATTCAAACAAAATTATTGAGTAGCAAATCATCATTATTAATTAAAATATAGCAAATTTTTAATTCGTTATCCCCTTGGATAACCTCCCAGCCACACACACTATTTCAAATTATGTAAGACTGTGGCGCCTTTCCGCTTCCACAGAGACTGTATATTTTGGAGCAGGTTTTACCTCTCCGTGTCTCTGCTTCCGCTATTAAGTTTTAAAATTAGTGAACATCATCATGTTCTTGTTAAATAATTACACCCTTAAGACAGATCTACCACCTGGCTCTGCTGTTCCTCCTCGAACAGAGTGGCAGCCGCTGTTCCATAGTTCCCGGGATTTCCCCCAAGTTCTCCCCCCATTAAATTTCAAATCTATACCAATTTCAAGCCAGCTATGGTCAAGGGACTTGGTATGACCATAGCTAACCGCTCGCCAAAACCACGATTAGTGCTGGTAAGGCAGTAATCGCCCGAAAAGTCGGGGAAATCATCTCTTCCTTCAGGCATGTATACATCATCATTATTATGCACGACACGGCAATTATCAAGTTACAATATAAAATTGTACAAAAGGTGTGCCGTGCATATTCGCCATGTTGGCCTCCGATGGAGGTAACACTCTCGGTTACCCCCAACACTTTCCGCTATCTACTGGGGCACATGCCACCCCAGCGACAGCAACTTACTAACCAATTAATTACAATGGATAACTAAACTTTCAACCGTTGCAGTTCCACACTCCACTGTTCTATCACTTCATTGAGCACCAATCTACCCCCAAAATTACCTCCACATCTTGTATAATACATTACATAACATAATACACAAATAGAAATCAACCTGGATTATTAGCATACATTAAACAAACAATTCTCTTTTAAATAATTTATCTAAAAATTTATAAACATTATTTAAAATTTTTCATTAACTCTTTTTATTTATCATTATTTATTTATCCTATGTTGCAATTGGATTTTCAAATTTCCCAAATTTATTATTAACATATATTTTTAACCATTAAGTTATTCCACAAAATAAACCATTCATTAATTTATTCATTATTATTAAATTAAAATCTCATTTAATTCAAATTCATTATAAAAATTCAAACACATAACATTCAATCACAATGTCTAAACATCTCAAATTATTTACTTCAATTGATTATTAAAATTAAATATTTATTTGATTATTAAAATAACATATTTCAATTATTATCAACATTCTACCAATCATTAATTATTGTCTTCATAATTATTGTAATATTTAATTAAAATGCAAAATATTAATAATATTATTATTATTAACACAACATTTTCTAATACATATACCCATTACTTACCTAACATTTCATAAGACACACACATGAATTCCCTACATTATATTTACAAAGTATACGTCAATAACTGGTCCATTTTTTCCCACTTCACATGTCCAAATCTGCAAGGTCGTTACCAAAATTATAATATTTAACAATGTTTATTCACTGATATCCCGTTCAACCTCCATCGTCATATATATATCGAATATATTTGTGACATAAATTACTTTCATCAACATACAAGTTGTTACAATTATTACTATCATAATAACCCATCAACTCTATTTCATCCATTATACCATTATAAATCTTGTCACCATAAGTTATGATTGTCCCGTCTATATCAGTGTTATTTGTTAATGTCAGGTAAATTGTTTTCTCATTTTTGTATTCCTCAACTACTACGTCAGGTAAGTCATTATAGTTAGGTAAGATATTATCAAAATTATTCTCTATCTCTCTTTCAACAGGTACGTATTTCACATGATTCATCATCACCCCTTCTAGTATTTTTCTCAATTCATCATACTTTCTTTCTAACTTATATAGTTCTATTTCACTCTCAATACATAACTCTCTTTCTTCATAGCACCACATCACACTCTCACAATTATTACGGACAGAGGGTACAACATTATACAACATTAATTCATTTAACAATAAGGGTCTCTTGCCCTGAAAAAACAACATTAAATCATCATCATCATTATAAACAATAAGGGGAAAATTTGCCCTCTGTCCCCATTCAACTACTATATTATGCTTCCACTCTCTCTGTACTTCATACACACTCGTTAACATTTCATTATCACTACATTCTGCAATTTCCTTAGTACTATTTTTGATTATATTTTCATCATTTGTCTCTCCATTATTCTTTACCCCCACTATACTCTTAGAATTGTAATCAACATCATCGTCTTCACTATTTAATACTACATTTTCTACTATTTCATCATTTTTACTATCTGTCATACTTAAAACATTGTCACCTAACTTCTCAACACTCTGTTCTAATCTATTAAATGTATCTTTTATTATGTCATCAATCTGGTTCAAATGCTCATTAATTTCTTTAATCTCATATTTCAACTCATTATTCTGATTTTTTAACTCCTCAAAACTATTCTTTTGTTCATCGAATTTCTCAATCTGTATATCTAATCTCTTATTTATACTACTTTTAAATTCTTGCATCTCATTTTTGTGTTCGTCTAACTTTACACTCTGGTTTTCTATCATTGTTTGTATTGCTTTAAACATTTCATACGTATCGTCATTTTTTTTATTTTGGATAGGTGTCGATTGATATTCGACATCTTTCATTATTTTTGATTCGGTCAACTGACTCTCTACATTACTATCATTCGTTTGAACTCCCGAATCACTACTTAACTGACTTTCAGATAAGCTGACACTATTACTATCTGCCATTTTTCATAAATCCTCTTTTAAATATATAATTCTCAACAAAATATTATTATATGTAATACATAATTATCATTAAAAAATGTTCTGCTCATTCATACTCCAAAAACATGACATAACCTTATTTTATACGTCTATTTTGCGTATACAAAAAAAAATTTATTTTACCTCAAACAACCGTTCTGCTTTCCCAGTGGGCTGTATTTATATAATTATATAAATTGTCCCTGTTCCAGAAGCCAATTGTACTCAATCAAACTAATTGAGATTAATCAATTTAATTTAACCTAAGGGAACTTAATCACTTTCCAAAAAAAAATCTCTTCGGGCGCCATATTTAAAGTTTACCAACTGTGAATATTTTACCAAGGTCCGAATCAGCGAACCGGGAAATGCAGAACTGGTTATTTAAGAAAATACAACTGAATCATCATCACACCCTTTTTTTTTTTAATTCATTCTTACATTACAAAAAAAAAACAACGTGAAAATATAGCCCTTAACATAATTCAAAATTTTATAGAGACAAATACTCCCCTTACTTTGTTATGAATATATATATATATATAAAATTAATAACGTTTAATATTCATGATTTTCTTCTTTAGAAAAGAAATATACAATAAACCTAAGATTAATTTGCGAACGGAAACCAGCACTTCATGATATATATATAATTAAACAAAACCCCTCACACACTCTCACATTCAATCCATTTTAAAATTTTCCCCTTAGACTCCCATTTTGTTTTAATCTTCCCCATGGGTTTTGAATTCCTGACAAAGATAATAAATTTTGGTAATGTTGTGTAAGACTTATCTGCCTCGAGTCCGAATTTTAGTCCCGACGATGTCACATCGTTTTCAGTGCGCACTTTCACTTTATTACATGATTTCCGAATTGTTATATTATGGATAAAACTGTTAATCACATTTTAATAAGAATTTTGAATGTTTAGCCACATTTTGAATTATATTATTCACATTCTATTGGTTTTGCGGGCCCGCACTTAGTATAGCTACCACTCGCGAGTGGTGATGAGATGAGACTGGGGAGAGAAAACAGCGCTATTTTTTGAAGCGGCTGTTGTAGGATGTTCAATTGTCTTTGTTTTCCAGTTTGTATCATTGCGCCAGCTGCATGTCACCGTTACATAACTGAATTACTCATCAAGGATAGGCTCTGACGTAACGCTCGCCTGACACTGTTATGTAACTTGTTTACCGTTGTGTTTGTCCTTGAACTGACTTTTGCACAGTTTGTCGATTATTAAAACTGTCCACACAATATCATTAAATAATTCTGCGTCGGATAAAGTCAACAGCAGTGTAGCCACAGTTGCGATCGCTCCAAACAGGAAATTTACCTAAGTTTATAATTTCTGTCCCTATCACTCAATAAGTTATTTATTATCATAAAAAAATTATATTAAAATTATTGCCCCAAAATAGGCCCAAAAATGCCCCGCTACAGTCTTAAACAACGTCTATCAACTGTACGTTGTAGGCTTTTATACTTTAGGCCCCTCCCCTTATGTCATCGCTCCTCCTATTGGTTCTAGCTGTTACCGCTCTTCACGGGAACTTTGTCTACATTTTTCCGTTAGGCATTTTTCTAATGTCCGTCAATTTGTTTTAAGAATCTCCCGTTAATTTCTTCATTCAAGACTTATAATTTTTTTTTTGTAACCTTTTACATTTCGTCATTTTTAGTGTGTTATTCTTATTATTTTAATTTATTTTTGTTTATTGTTTAATATATAATAAAATATTTCTTCATTTGTAAAATCCACTTTTATATTCATTAATTTATTTTTATCTTCTTTTTTAACTTTAAGTATTTCTAGTTCTTCTATTAATTTTCTTTTTGCGGATTGTTTTCTATTTTGATTATTTCCATATTTTCATTTGGATTTATGAATTTATGGCCTGATTCATTGAAATGTCTTGCATATAGTGAGTTCGTTACTCTAACCCCTTCTCCTTTTGCGTGTTCATTCATTCTAATTTTAAATTTTCTTCCAGTTTCGCCCAGATATATCTTATTACATTCCCCACATTTTAATTTGTATACGCCACTTTTTTCTGTTAATGGAATTTCTTCTGTTTTAGCATTTTTTATATATTCGAATACATTTTTAATTTTCTTTATTCCTATCTGTATTTCATATTTTTCGAAGCATTTTTGTAACATTTTTGTTTGATATCCTATGTATGTTATTGCTCCTTTATATTTCTTTTCTTCATTTGTTTTTTCTTTTTTGTTCTTTTCTATTTCTTTATTTTCCTCTATTTTCTTAACTATTCTATTAATTATTTTAGGGTTGTAATTATTATTTTTTGCTATTTGTTGTATTTTCTTTAATTCTTTTTGTTTGAGTTCTTCATTTTCTAGATAATTTATAGCTCTATAGCAAAATGAATTTAATGCTGCCATTTTATAATTGACTGGATGATATGATTCTTGTGGAATTATTAAATCTGAGTATGTTTCTTTCCTATATATATCGAATTTGAGTTTGTTATCTTCAATTTTTATATTGATATCCAGGAAATTAATTTCTAATCCTCCAATTTCTTCTTGAAATTTTATTGTTTTTTCTATGTTATTTAGTTCTTCCGTAAATTTTTTAAATTCATTTACTTCACCTTCCCAAACTATTAGTATGTCATCTACATATCTGATCCATTTTTTAATTCTTCTTTCTTTATCTATATGTTAATATAGAAGTTATCTATGTTATGTTATCTATATGTTAGAAATAGAAGAAATGAGAAAAGAGTTTGGTGAAAAATACATAGAAAAGAAAATAAGAAAAATGGAAGAGAGATTAAATAAGAAACTCAAGGAATTAATAGAAGGAACAAAAAATAAAAATAAAGAAAAAGATAAAGAAATAAAATTTGCTGAAAAAGTATTAAATTTAACAGAAACAAAGTTTACAGAAAATGAACATAAATTATTAGGGAAAAGTTTAAAATATGCAACAAAAACAAACATAGATAAAGAAAATACAATAATAGAATGTGAAGAAATAATCGATAAAATAAAAAATGAAGAAACTACAAAAAAATTAAGAAGTGAAGTAAAAGAAATAGTAGAAAAAATATGTAAGAAATAAAAATGAAACACAAATAAAAAGAAATATAAGAGAATTAAAAAAGAAAATCACGGAGAACAATTTGATAGTTATAAAAGCCGATAAAGGTAACACAGCAGTGGTAATGAACAAAAGAGATTATATCGAAAAAGCAGAACAATTTATACAAAAAGGACCATATAAAGAAATAAAATACGATTACAGAAGTAAATTTCAAGCACAAACAAAGAAATTGATAAAAAGACAACATATTTAACAGAATGGCAAAAGAAACAAAAAATAGAACATAATCCTGACGATCCAAAATTTAGATGTCAAATTAAGTTACATAAAAAAGAAATGCCATTAAGACCTATAGTATCATTTATAAATTCGCCAACATACAAAATATCAAAAGAAATAAGTAAAAGAATCAAAATGGCATATGAAAAAGAAGAAATCCACAGCATAGAAAATAGTAAAAAGGTAATAGAAAGATTAAAAGAAATTACCATAACAAATAAGACAAAATTAATGTCATTAGATATAAAAGATATGTACACCAACATACCAATAGCAAAAACAGTAGAAATAATAAAGAAAAACAAATTAAGTAATGTAGAATGGAAAAACGAAATAATAGAAGGATTAGAATTATGCCTAAGCCAGAACTACTTCAGATTTAATAACAAATTTTACATACAAGAAAATGGATTACCAATGGGATCACCGCTTTCACCATTAATGGCAGAGATATTCATGAATAGCTTTGAAATCAAAATTTTAAAACATATAGATAAAGAAAGAAGAATTAAAAAATGGATCAGGTATGTAGATGACATACTAATAGTTTGGGAAGGTGAAGTAAATGAATTTAAAAAATTTACGGAAGAACTAAATAACATAGAAAAAACAATAAAATTTCAAGAAGAAATTGGAGGATTAGAAATTAATTTCCTGGATATCAATATAAAAATTGAAGATAACAAACTCAAATTCGATATATATAGGAAAGAAACATACTCAGATTTAATAATTCCACAAGAATCATATCATCCAGTCAATTATAAAATGGCAGCATTAAATTCATTTTGCTATAGAGCTATAAATTATCTAGAAAATGAAGAACTCAAACAAAAAGAATTAAAGAAAATACAACAAATAGCAAAAAATAATAATTACAACCCTAAAATAATTAATAGAATAGTTAAGAAAATAGAGGAAAATAAAGAAATAGAAAAGAACAAAAAAGAAAAAACAAATGAAGAAAAGAAATATAAAGGAGCAATAACATACATAGGATATCAAACAAAAATGTTACAAAAATGCTTCGAAAAATATGAAATACAGATAGGAATAAAGAAAATTAAAAATGTATTCGAATATATAAAAAATGCTAAAACAGAAGAAATTCCATTAACAGAAAAAAGCGGCGTATACAAATTAAAATGTGGGGAATGTAATAAGATATATCTGGGCGAAACTGGAAGAAAATTTAAAATTAGAATGAATGAACACGCAAAAGGAGAAGGGGTTAGAGTAACGAACTCACTATATGCAAGACATTTCAATGAATCAGGCCATAAATTCATAAATCCAAATGAAAATATGGAAATAATCAAAATAGAAAACAATCCGCAAAAAAGAAAATTAATAGAAGAACTAGAAATACTTAAAGTTAAAAAAGAAGATAAAAATAAATTAATGAATATAAAAGTGGATTTTACAAATGAAGAAATATTTTATTATATATTAAACAATAAACAAAAATAAATTAAAATAATAAGAATAACACACTAAAAATGACGAAATGTAAAAGGTTACAAAAAAAAAAAATTATAAGTCTTGAATGAAGAAATTAACGGGAGATTCTTAAAACAATTTGATGGACGTTAGAAAAATGCCTAACGGAAAAATGTAGACAAAGTTCCCGTGAAGAGCGGTAGCAGCTAGAACCAATAGGAGGGGCGATGACATAAGGGGAGGGGCCTAAAGTATAAAAGCCTACAACGTACAGTTGATAGACGTTGTTTAAGACCTGAAGATGTCAGTGATGATGAAAAGCTTAGTCGAACAATACAAATTATAGCAGTTAGCAAATTCATAAAAGAAATAGTAAGGATGGCTGCTAATTTAAACAATACGAAGAGTAACGTCTTCGTCGACGCTTAAAAATTCATCGAGTGATATGTCTTGATCTATTGCGCCAGTTGACTGTAACTGGTTCCAACAATCCTCAAGTTGTGGCAGTGCAGTAACTTCTTCCACAACAGTATTTTGAGAGAAGCCAGCTTTTATAAAACAATTCTGTATTGTTGATTCTGCTACATAATTTTGCCACACCTTTGCTACCTCTGATATACACAGTCTGAGATTAATCACATCATCAATAGGTTTGTTGTTTTCCAATGCAAAAATGAGCCTCTTGAGGATCTGTTTTCGGTAAAGCATTTTGAGATTTTTTATTACTCCCTGGTCCATAGGTTGTAGTTTAGATGTGGTGTTTGGAGGGGAAAAAAACCAGCTTCACGTTTGTTAACTTTTTTGCCACAAAAGGAGGGTGTGCCGGACAATTGTCAACAAAAAGAACCACTTTTCTTTTTTGTCTTATCAGTTTTTTGTCAAAGTTTACTATCCATTTCTCAAAAATCTTACTCGTCATCCATGACTTTTTATTGTATTTGTAGTTGGTTTCTAAAGACTTCACTCCTTTAAAACACCTTGGTTGCTTGCTTTTTCCGATCACCAACAGTTTATTTTTTCTTTTCGGACATATTGGCACACACGACAACAGTTATTCGTTCTTTACTATGTTTACCTTCGAAGCATTTATCGTCTTTAAAGGTTGAGTCTTATTTGGTAAACATCTGAAAAAAAGGCCGGTTTCATCCATGTTAAAAACATTATCTGGTTCATACTCTTCTAAAATTAACCTTAAAGTTGTAGTTTTCCACTGGTTACAGTCTGCTTCAGATACACTTCCACTTTCTCCCGAAATAACTTTTTCTTTAATGCTGTGACGTTTCTTAAATTTGTCCAACCATCCAGAACTTGCTTGAAACTCTTCGTGCCCCAACACTTTAGCATACTCTACCGCCTTTTCCTTTATAAGCGGTCCTGAGACAGGCATGTTTTTATCTCGCACCATTGTCACCCATTTAAGAACTGCTTCGTCCACGTCATCATATTTGCACGTTTTAGACCGTTTTCTATCTGCTCCTACATTTTCATGAGTTTTTAAAACAGATTCTCGATTCTTTATTATGGTTGACACTGTACTCGGCGGAATCAAAAACTTTATCACATCTTTTTTTCGCATTCCACTATCCACATCTTTTAATAATGCCACCTTTTCTGCAACACTCAAAGATTTTCTTTTTGACATTACAGCATTTACGTTCTCGTGAACTCAAGAAAAAATAAAAAATAAACTCAAAACAAAAATAAAGACTGACTGAAACTGAGTTAACCTTACTCCTTAATAACGTACAGTACTACCGAATGATGAGATACTATAATGCGTGGGAACGATTGTTGTAGATTGAGGGAGTGAGGAACACGCACAGTGTCACGTGATCAACTGACTAATCCAGACCGGTCTAACAGGCTTCATTTTTAGTCAATGTGGAATCACAGATAATTTTCCCCTCATTTCTGAAGTTACAAAGTTCGATATATAGAAATTTTTTTCGATATATGGAAATTATTTTATATTGAAATTTCACGGGACTTAAAAAAATTCGATAAATGGAGATTTTCGATATACAGAGGTCCTACTGTATAAGCCTTTGACATCTATTTGGAACGCTGCCTGCCCTGACGTATAAATACAGGACCGGCGTAGTCGACTGCACATTGAGAAAATGGCTTAGCAGGAGTAACTCGGGAAGAGGGCAATTGTCCTAATAATTAGCTTGAGCCACTAGCACGGAATCGAAAGCAAGTAACGCATTTGTGTATTACTGTTCGTATGTACGATTTATCATTAATTATCCAGTATTTCTGCCGTAGAGAGTACTGAGTCAATTGTACCCCAGCAAGGAGTAGACGAAGATGCTCGCCTTCTATAATTAGTTTACTGAGATGAGAACGCGGGTGGAGTATGATTTGGTGTTTGCTATCATAGGTGAGCTGGGAGTGCTGAAGGTGTCCGCCCACGCGTAATATCCCCGTATTGTCCAGAAAGGGGTTAAGTGAACGAATTTTACTGTTATTAGGGATAGAGCGTTGTGCCTCAAGTTCTTTGATTTCAATATTAAAGTTCGATCGCTGGGACTGGCGAATAAAAATCAAAAGTGTACCATGTAGCTCACGGCAAGTTAAAAAAGAAGTGTTTCTATCAGCTATGGGAAGCGTAGAGTTCCGAATGAATCGAAGGCAGTAAGAAAATACACGAAGGAGCCTTGAAAGCGAAGAATAGTTTTCAAAGTAATTAGGCGTAAATGAAGTGGCAACCAGTGTGGTTTGGACTTGTTTACGTTGTTCTTGCTCAAGATCGGGATGAGTGCAGGGTGAATGGGCATCGAAAGCACTGGTGGGCCATGATGATGACTCATTGGACAACCAGGATGGACCATACCACCATTGTGGGTGACCGTGTAAAAACGGGGTAGACAACCACGCGATAGGATGTCGGCAGGGTTGTCATGTGAGGAAACATGATGCCAGGTACCTTTTGCAGTGAGTCGCTGTATCTCCGCAACGCGGTTGGAGACAAATACCTTCCATCTGGAAGACTGCTGGTGAATCCAGTGTAAGGCGATCATTGGAGTTAGAGTAAAAATACAAGTCGTCAAATTTATAACTCACAGCGTTTACAACATTGGAAACCAACTGAGCCAATAAGAGACAGGCGCAAAGTTCAAGTCGGGGTTGTCGTGTTTTATATTGTCCTGGTCACGGCACCATTTGTCGTGTTTTATATATTTTAATTAATTATAAATGATCTTAAACTCCCACGTACCTTCTATTGGTCACTCTCTGGCCAGATCGTCTAGTGGTGTAACCCTATTTCGTATAGCGAATTTACCAGCACAGAAAATGAAATTAGGTACTTGAAATGATTATTCCAACACACATATATCAAGTGAAATAAAGTATTAATTTATTGTTTTAGGTTGTGACATTCTCTGCTCTCCTTTCTTTCTAATCAACTACAATTATGACTTCTCACTCGATTCTCCAACCTTTAAATTAATTATATTCAATATTGAGGTGAAGCCCCTTTTTACCAACAACAAATTTTAACATATTTTATTTCTTATATCTAGATTATAATATTAATGAATTAATTAAAGACAACCCAGCGTTTTGCTCACACACACACTCATTCCATTACACCCCATTTATGTTAATGAGCTCACAAAAAAAAAAAATGTTATGATCAATTAAAATGGATTTACGTGTGGCTACTTCCTTAATGTGTATCCGGACGCCAAAGGTTGTAGTTCTGTCTGCTTGATGGCTTATTGTTTCGTCAAAAAAATTTCGTAATTAAACTTTAGTCTCGTCTCACTTTGCACTTTCACTATATTCGGTCCAAAATATATCAGCGTTTCAAATTATTACTCCATTGCACTGCTTCTACTTTTATTTGTATCACTCTTTAGTCCATATTTTTGGAAGTTTTAATAAGTTTTGGCCTGCAGGCCTTTTACTGAGAACCGCGCGGTTCACTTGCTGGGATGCAACAGACGTTGTTTTCTGCGCACACTGCGCGAAGGTATTTCTGAAACGTGCCATTAGCGTGAGAAACTTGGCCGACTGTGTGCACGGTTGACAGCGCGGGCGCGCCCTCCTTGCAATCTAAGCATACCAACGCCAATACACACCCGTCTCGATGCTACAGTCTATTCACCACACGTATTTGGTTGCAAATAATATTGAAAGGATTTAATTTCCAAAGCCCTATAGGTCTGTACCGTTACAGGGTAATGTTACCTGCTTTAAGGGAGTGACTCTAGATTTAGAGCATAACAAGTTTGATGAAATGCTGTGGTTTGAATACACCATACGCACATAAATGCAGGACGCGTAACCCTTTACCGACGCGTCGGCAAACCCATGGAGCTGAAATGAAATGTTTTGGAAATTATTCAAATTTTTTATGGACCTTGGAATCTTAAAATAAGTGTCTGATATCAGCTGAGCATAAAGCTCTACCATTGATTAGATAATGAGTCTGACAGGGGGTCATCCCAACTTGTTCCGGTTAACCACAGTATCTGCATGAAATGCTTGCACCAAAATATAACCAGGCCAATAAGTCCTAATGGGTCATAAATTCCGGCGATAACAGATAATACCCTTCTCTTGCTAAATACCTCCACTTCGAAATTTCTTTGGAAACTATATATGAAATTATCATCGTTAATGTCCCATTGAATACCCAAAGTACGTATAGTTTGATTCTTATTAAAGTCAAAGGAAGAGTTGGCGGGTGAAGTTATAATGGTTTGATCATTGGAAAACCACTTGTGCAAAGTAAACCCGTATTGACTTAATAAATTTGTAATGTCGGACTTCATTTGCGATAAGATGTGTGGGTTATCTGAGCCGGTCATGAGATCGTCCACATAGAAATTGTTTGCGATAGCAGAACAGGCTATAGGGTGTTGAGTTTTGTTTTCCTGGGCTATTTGTGCCAAGCATCTTGTGGCCAGAAATGAAGCGCTTGCAGTCCCATATGTGACTGTCCTCAAGGCGTAATGTTGAAGTTCCCTATGGGGGGGCGTCGCGCCAAACAATTCGTTGCAAATTAGAATCCCTGGGAGTGACTAAAATTTGACGGTACATTTTTTCAATGTCCGAAATGAGAACGTATCGGTGCATTCTAAACCGAGACATAATCGAAAAAAGATCCTGCTGGACCGTGGGACCAACCATCAGTGACGTTCAAGGACAAATTATGTGTCGTTTTGGCAGAGCCGTCGAAAACAACTCGCAATTTGGTGGTTATACTAGAGCCCTTAAAAACCGAATGGTGTGGTAAGTAGAAGGTGTCTGACTTATTGACTGACAAATCGTAAGAATCAAGCAAAGACATGTGACCCAGAGTTAAATATTCCTGCATGAATTTACTATAGTCCTTATGAAGAGCAGGGTTCTGCTTGAACTTAAGTTCCAGTGATTGAAATCTGCGAATAGCTCCGGGAAGGGAATCGCCCAAATGAGAGTTGTATACCCTGCGAGGTAGGGACCTCACAAATCTACCACTATTATTGCGGAAAGTGTTTGCGATAAAATGATTTTCGCATTCTGAGTCCCCAACTGAGGGAGTACGGACTGCAACGTTCTCCAATTGCCAGAAGTCTTTTAATTGCGATGAAATGGCATTGTTGTCTTCGCATGCTATAAATGATGAAACAGGTTTTGTCATGTCGACATTAAAAGGAAGGTTGCCAGCGAGGATGAATCCCAATTTTGTCTCCTGTATTATGGGAAAATGTGGGCTGCGGATGAATTTGATCGGTTCAATCAATTGTAAATAGTACTGGGCACCAAGTAATATGTCGATTTGTGAAGAAAAGTTCAGTTGCGGGTCAGCTAGGAATATGTTTTTTGGTATATTTAGGGATGAGATATCAAACGATTCTGCAGGGAGATTATTCGTAATACTGGGAAGCACAGCGCAATGCACGTTCAGATTGAAATCCTTGTAACGAGAATTCAGCCTTACCCTTGTACTAAAGTCAGCTTGACATAAGGAATTGTTTATACCAGTGATGGGTAATTGAGACTTGGTTAATTTTAGACCCATGCGGCACGCAAAACTCATGGTACAGAAGTTTGCTTGAGATCCTGAATCTAATAGAATCCTTACTGCATGCTTCCTACCGGCTTGGTCCGTTGTCATGCAGACAGCGGTGGATGATAGAATAGATTTGTTTGTTTGTAATTTGAGGGAAAATTGAGTGTTGCCCCTGCTTGAAGTGTTACTGCCTGATATGTGGATCATCGTATGATGTCGTTTAGAACATGTCCTACAAGAAAATTTGGAAGGACAGTGAGAGGGCTCATAGCCTGGATGCATGCAATTTATGCAAAGTTTGTATTTGAGTAAAATGCCTTTTCGCTCAAAGGGAGATACAGCCACGAATTGTGGGCATTCAGACAGTCTATTTTACCACGACACAGCTGACAAATGTTATTGTTGATATGAGTATGAAATGTTGACCTAGTGAGCTCAACGGATTTAATAGTCTTGCGATAGGGAATCTTATCGCTAACTTGTATTCTGTTTGCTGAACTGGTCGAGGCGCCGACGTTTTGCATTAATTGCCTTCTACCATTTAAAAATTTAATAAAATTGTTGAAATTAGGGAATCGCTTGTCGGATAGACTTTCCTTCCATAGTCGGCATGTCTGGTTATCGAGTTTCTGCATTAAATATTGAACAAAAATAATTTCAAAAGTATTTACAGGTAAACTCAATGAATTAAAAGCGTTTATATTTGCGGTGATTTCGTCAATAAATTTTGAAATGCCAACCATGGACTCTTGCTGAATGGGTCTGAATTTCATCATACTTCGCGGACAACTCCATCAAGTGATGAAGTTTAATTTTTAAAGCATGGTGATCATTTAATTCAGGATCGAAATTGTCCGCGAAGGTGTTTATTCGGGATATGGAGGCGTTAATTGTGCCACGCTTTTTAATTAAAGCTTTCACATCAGTCATGATTGAACTGCAAGCTGTGATCAGAAACCGATAAATAAATACAGAACAGGTGACAATTAATGTAATTTGCGTACTTTATCCAATTATGATATAATGCGGCAGCCAGTGATCAGTATATAACTTAATCTAATTCCTTATTATAATAGGTACTTATTTTTTTTTAAATAGTTATATAAAAATTATTTGAAAATATGACTCATTTAAAAGTAAAAATATACATATAGCATCATCACATTATTTAAGTTTCTGACTGAATTCTTGTAAAATTGTATGAATGAAAATTTATGTGAAAATACAGGTCTTTGGTCACTTGAAACTAATTTCTGTTTATGTAAAAATTATTTTGTAAATATTACTGATTTTTACTGTGCATAAAATTATATAAGTGAAAAACTAGGAGAAATACAAGTTCATAGTCACTTGGATTATGAGAGTCCTCGGCAGGTTTAAGACGGCTCCGTTGCCTGTCGTTTCCTTGGCGATCCTGTCCGGCAGGCCTTGGATTAGTGGCGCAAGTCTTGTTTCCGCTTGTCGGGTGATGCTTGAAGCTGTAGCTCTCTGTTCAGGCTTGAAGTTCTAATTTTCACTGATGTATGGCAAGTGACGATGAATTGTAATATCTTGCTGTCTTAAAGATGATGTCCTGTAGACTCTTGTACGGCATCTTAAGATCAGAATCTTAATCCGGCCCGGAGGACCAAATGTTACGTCTTCGACGCTCTCGAAATAATCTTGAGTTGGTCTTACAACGTTAGGTGATGAGTTGGCTGATATGATGTGAAATAAAGTAGTGGACTGTATTTTTTCTTTGAATTAACTGTTTATTAAAGTTTGTATGAAAATGATTGCATGGCATGTGCAGTGTAGCGCGGCATACATTGCCTGAGAAGTAGAATTAAATTAAATATTGAAAGTCATAATAATAAATTGAAGCTGAAATTGCCTAAGTATTAATGAATTATGCACTGAAGAGCATAATAATAATTTGAAGTGGAATATTCCGAATTGAAATAATTACAGAGCCGCGGCGAATGAAGGCTTGTTGCCCGTTTGGTGTTTAACAGTTAACTAAACTAGACTGCTGCGAGCGTGTGGGACACGCTGGCAGCAGTTTAGCGGGGGCGATGACGTCACTGCACGTGCACGCCGTTACATATGCCGATATTAAAAGGTACAAAGTTTAACACCCTCTGACTTTAATGCTATCGATTATCTTCATTCTTCTATGCCCTCATCTTTTTTTTCTCCTTCTATGACACCATCCATGAGAGTTGTAAGCAAGCAGTCTCTTCTTAATCAATGACCTAACCAATTCCTTTTCCTATTTTCTATTACCTTCAGGATTCTTCTCTCTTCCTCTATTCTTCTTAAAACTTCGTCATTCCTTACTTTGTCAACCCACCTCACTTTTCCCAGTGCTCGTCAAACCCACATCTCAAATGCTTCTAATCTTTTCTCATCCTCTTTCCGCAGTCTCCATGTCTCTGCACCATATAAAGCAATGCTCCACACATAACATTTGGCCAACCTTTTTCTTAAATTCTAATTAATTTTGCCACACAGCAGTCTTTTCTTCCCATTAAATACCTCTTTCGCTATAGCAATTCTTGCTCTAATTTCACGAGTGCAGGACATATCTTCACTTATCAAGCTTCCAAGATATTTAAACAATTCCATGTGTTGTATTTTATCTTGCCCTATCTTTATGTTTACCCTTTTTCCGCCTCTGCTAATCACCATTAAGTTTTTTCCTTATCAATCCTCATTCCATATTCCTTGCATACTAAATTCAAATCTCTTTATCATTTCATTCATTGTCTCTTCCTTTTCAGCTAAAACAGCCATGTCATCAGCAAACCTTATACATTCAATTCTTCTTCCACAAACAGTCACATATTATTAATATGTAAAGTCATAAATAAAAAAAAATCTGGTTTATGTACAATTGTTAAGAAATCTCCACGTCAAGTTATTCAATGTTTTGACATTGTAAGCATAAACTTAACATGATTATTACTATTGATATAGGGCACATTATTAGATCTACTTTGATCTTCAATGCAATATATCAACTTTGCACCAAACTCATTCCACCAATCTCCAGTTTTGTTTTAAACTTTCAATGCCGATCTGTTACAAGACTGTTAATACCAGAAATAGTCATCATCATCATCTTCTTCTTCTTCAAGGATTAAACCAAGAATGGCAAAGGCAAATAGGCAAAGATTAGAGCTGAAAATTGAAGCAATTTAGTAGTGGGTATGTCCCCTGTATATGTTAGTAGCATATCGCAGGGTAAGACGTTTGGTGGGCCTGCCACCTTCAGGCTTAACGTCCAGCCCGATTTTCTGTCTGGGTGTTCTCCCATAAACTGGCTGTCTTACCAGACTAAAGAGACCAGTTTTCCCTGTTGAGATATCCATAAGGATCTTTAATGTGGTGGTTTCTCCTTGCCTCCCACATCCTACGTCGTTGACCAGTGGAAGGTCATCCGTCATTACAAGCAATTTCTCACCCCAAGGGCAAGAGGGTGCCCTAACTTGACAGTGACAAGTAGAGGAGGGACAGCTTATACCAGCTGTCATTTGGTCTCCAGGGCTGCGTTAGCCACCCGTAGGTGTTGCACATCCCCCACCACTTGGAGGTGCGGTTGGATATTTCCCTTCGTCAAGGAATGAGATTGTAAGGCATTACTCATCCTCTCCAGTACTTTATGGGGAACAGTGACAATGTTCTAAATATCTTGATAAACATAGTTTTGTCTTTGAAACTATATGAAACGTGCACACATCAATAACACTTGCAGTTAAATGAAACCATTTTTTTTATTTTTCAGAGAAGTCCAATGAATGTTTATTATTATATAATTATGGTCTACGTAACATTTATTGCAATCTGGACATTCTATTTTGTAAGCTCCATTTTTATTATGAATGTTCAAATTATTTTTAGGTTTTATTTTATTAAAAACAATGTTATCTGTGTTATAAGCTATGTTTAAGTTTGTATCTTTCAATAGTTTGCTTAGTTTACAAGTTATGTTTCCATGATAAGTGAAGTTGATGTATTTTATATTATCATTAGTAGAAGGGTTTTTACATGAAGGTTTGTATGGTGTTTGTTTAGTGAGTTTATGTTTTATTTTATTTTCTAATTTATTGATAGTAAAAAATGAGTATCTGGGAAAATCTTAATATTTACAAACAATAATAATAATATACTAATTAAAGAACAAATACAAATAAAAACAAAAAAATACAATTTATTTAAAATCATACATTTATTAGAATAATAAAATAAACATTAAATAAATATCTACTACATAAACATTAAAACAATTGATAATAGAATCTAAGTTAATTCGTGTATGTGTTAGCTGTATTGTAAGCGAAACATTCAATTACAATTCAAACAAACCTCTGAAGATACAGAATAATTTCTGTGAAACATACGTCAGGTGAAAATAAACCTACTTGCAGTATAATTAAATGAAGATATTACGAGGGTCATTCAATAAGTAAACAGACAAACAGCTGTAGAAAAGAAATTAATTGTAGCAGCTGATTGAAACTTTCAGGAGTGTTACCTGGCAACGTCGTTGTGAGTTTTGATCAGCTGTTCAACAATATATTGCATAAACATAACCAATACAGTTTTATTTACGATGGCGTGTCCTCTTGAGGACAGTACTTTCGAAGAACAGCGTTCTGTTATACGATTTTTGCTTTCGGAAAGTGTAAAACCGTCGGAAATATTCTCTCATATGAATAAACAATACGGTAAAAGTTGTATGAATCATGCGAGTTTCTATGCTTGGGTGGAAAAGTTTAAAAATGGCCGAACGCGCGTGGCAGACGAACACCGTTCCGGACGACCAATGGAAGTTTCAACTTCTGCACTTGAGAGTCGCGTCAATTTACTTATCCAAGAAGATCGACGAATAACAGTTGAACAGATTGCTGAAGAATGTCAAGTGAGTGTTGGTACAATTCATTCCATCATTCAAAACAGGCTAAATTACCGTAAAACTAGTGCAAGGTGGGTTCCTAGGGAGCTTACCGATAACCACAAAGCCAATAGACTTCGCATATGTACTGAGCTTAAATTCGCTTTATGGCTGAAGGTGATGAATTTCTGAAAAGAATTTTAACGTGTGATGAAACTTGGATTCACTATTTTGAACCTGAGTCACATCGACAAAGCATGGAGTGGAAGCATCCTAGTTCACCCGCCAAAAATAAAGTCAAAACCCAGCCATCGGGTGGTAAGGTGATGTTAACCATCTTTTAGAGCCCCAAGGCCCAATTTTCTATGATTACCTACAAGACCAGCGTACCATCAATAGTAAGTACTATTCTGAAATGATTGTGAACAAACTTAAGCCTCCATTGAAGAAGAAATATCCGGGATGGCAGAGGAAAGGTGTGATTCTTCTTCACGATAATGCCCGCCCACACACGGCAAAACTGACGCTCGAAACAATAAAAAAGTAGGTTGGGAGATCCTGCCTCATCCCCCTTATAGCCCTAACCTTGCCCCACCTGAGTTTTTCTTGTTTGGCCCACTCAAGGAGACTTTGCTTGGTGTCATGTTCAACAGCAATGAAGAAGTGATGGAAAAACTCCAAAACTGTCTTCGACATCAAGGTAAAGAATTCTTTGCTGATAGAATAAAAAGCTTGTAAAGAGATGGGACAAGTGCATAGACATTGCTGAAGATTACGTTGAAAAGTAACAAAAATTGTATTGATTGAATAAAAAGTTTTTGCTCCACAGCTGTTTGTATGTTTACTTATTGAATGACCCTCATATATATGAGACCTGCAAGAAACTCGAGTTACTTACAAAGGAATTTTATATAAATATATTACAACGTTATAAGTATTCCAAAAAATTACACAAATGCATTACCATGTACTCAACGCAACTATGAAGTGTATTACACGGGCCAGGTCGCAGGATTTTTGTTTTGTATTCTCGTTGCATCAAGTATTGTAGTTGCACAATAAAAAAATAATTTTCAAAGAGGAGTGAGATGTTGATGACATGAAATAATTAGTTAAATTGACATGAAACCATTTCAAAATAATCATTCTGTTTTGTTAATATTGTTACGACATCACAGAACAATCTACATGTTTGTCGAATGTGCCAGATAATCTCGCTCTACTGTGTGTGGTGTACATGCTTGTAGACGCATTTGCGAGAGTCTTTTCGATGCCGCCAGCCGTGCAGACTGTGTCAAGGCCGCAGTTAATTATGTAGTTCATACGGACGCTAAGACGCAATTAGGAATCGTCTAGATTTTTGGCGGCTATAAATACAATTACTGAGGGACGCTCAAGTCAGTATAGCAGCGATATATTTACAGTGCACTTCGATAGTTATTATCGGGCAAAATTACTGTGTAACTTCAAGTGGTTATTAGTGAAGTGTTGAGTTTTATAATCGGGCGGTATAATTGTAATACAATTGTGTTTAATATTAGTGACATTTTATTGCGTGTGAACAATTTTTATTTGATTTGTTGTAGTAGACTGTGTTGTTAATTACGAACTGTTTTACTGTAAAAATTAAAGCTCGTGATTCGTGACATAATTGGTGTCTTGTATTTTGTTGTTTTCCACTGTACCTATGACGATCGAGTAGACCGTCGTAATAGTAATAGTGGTGTCAGAACTGGGATAGAACAGTTAACAGTGGAAACAGTGGACACTTTTTACAAGATGAGTGTAATTCGTAATTAATCGAAAAAAAAAATGGATGCCAGTCAGATGATGGAAAATTTCAGGCGCTGCTGTTACAGACGGAGAAATGACAGGATGAGAAATGCAGGCAGGAGGCGGTAGAAGCAGAAAGACGACAAAAAGAAGAATGAAGACAAGAAAGGGAAGAAACAGAGGAACAACGTAATCAGGTAGCAGAGGAATGTAAACGTGAAACAGGTGACATCAAAGCGTTAATTCATGAGCAAAAGCAGATGCAAGAACATACTACCGCAGAATTGGGTCTCCTGCATGGTGACGTAGGTGAATTATGAGGTGAGCTTAATAATCAGATTACCAGAATATCTGACGTAGAACAATCCATGTCAAATAAAATAGCTGAAGTAGAAAAATCTGTCTTGACTGTGGAAGAAGCTATGTCAACAAAAATATCTGCAGTAGAAAAGTCAATGGCAAATATAAAAGAGCAAATTAAAAATGAAGTTGAACAGTTCATGAAAATACAACCAAAACAAATTTCTGAACAGTCTGTACCAATGATAAAGACAGAGAAAGGCACAGAAAATAAGTCAATAGAGAAGTAACTTTGCCTGCAGTAGGGACAGTTCACGTCAAAGCTCCAACCTTTGACGGAAGCAGTCACTGGGCAATGTACCTCCGCCAATTTGAAGCTGCTGCATGTGCAAATAATTGGGCAGAGAAAGACAAGGCTGTTTCACTCGTTCTTGCATTAAAAGGACCTGCGGCAGAATTACTACAGAAAGTGCCACCTGACAGTCAAAACACCTATGCCGAATTGATAAAAGCTCTGGAATTACGGTATGGTGATAAACATTTGCGAGAGGTGTACTACGCTCAGTTGAGAACAAGACAACAATGTTCCGGGGGGAGTCTTCAAGAGTAATCAATCGACAGATTGATTAGATTGGCCTACCCTGAACCACCATGTTAACTAACAAACTTTTGTCACTTTATTTATAAATTTACGAATAGGCTTCTTTGTTTATGTTTCGTACCCTTACGGCTAATGCCGCCATGTTGTCATATTGCCAACTTAAATTATTTTACTCACCTTATCCAGGATTTCGAGTTAGACGTGCTGAAAACAATATGGTTGCTTGAAATAACGAATAATTCACATTTAAATATTCAAATCAATCTTACTTTATTAAATTCAAAAATACAATTAAGTTTGTATTTTTTCGGTCAAAATGAACAAACTTTATACATTCCTTCCAACCCCATCATTACATACAAAATTCCCCTTCTCTCTCTCTCTTACATTTTAATTTCAGTAATATTCAAAAATAAATATAAAATATAAGTATCAAATAGGTCATTTGTTTAATGTGAATGTAATTTGTTTCAGTAGTATTCAAAGTAAAATATAAATATAAAATAATTCGCTACAACTTAACTTATACAACGGAAACCAGGGCTTGCATTCACACACTCACACATATATCGCATGACTTTAAGATATCTCCATTTTTATTAAAATATTTAAATTGGTATTTTATGAGCTCTAATTGAAAATTTGTTTTTTTTTTTTATTCTTGTAGGTTACTTAGCTGAATCGTAGTATTTCCATAGTCCAGTCTCCTCACGTACTTGCCTTCATTTTACACGCACATTTTTATTTTAACTGATAATCTGTTTTTTACATCTCGCTGAACTGTTATTACATAAAGAAAACTGATATTCACCTTACTTATGTGTAAATTTTGATTTTATATTACGTTTTCTAAACTGTGGGCGCAACGAAAACTACGCCCAGCCGGCGGACGCGCAGACTGATTGCGTCCATATTTATTGGATGTTCATAGCCGACTGTTCTTTGTTTTCATCACCCTTTTGGCTCTGGAATGTTTTGTACGTGTCTCTCACTATGTTCTCCGCATCACACTCATGCACGCATACGCGCGAATACGCCCCCCTCACTGATAGCTTTCACATTCTCAGACTTGTTAATGGCTTTTGTGCAACAACAACACCTATGTACGGCTTGGCTTGGAACCGCACTGACTGCAAGGTGTAAAAAAAACTGTCCAGCGTTTATGATTCAAATGTTGTTCAGCTTGAGTGGCCATTACATTTTACATTTATTTTAGAAGAAATAAATCCCAATAGTTTGTCCCATTACAAAACCCCCTCAATGAGAGGTTTTATGCCGAAGCATAAAAACTCTCATTGATACATTCATACTCCCTAAAGGGATCAGTTGGGATACGTCGCCACAACCCCCTGTATTGTTTATATAAAAATATAGTTAACTCACCCTTGGTCCAGTGGCTGTGACCGTACCTGAATGACCTTCCTGGACTTCTCTCTCGAGATTCCAACACCGCAAGGCCAGTCAAGCACTTTACGCTCCTGCTCTGACGCACTGGCCAGCTCAGGACCGCCGCCACAGCATCACCAGACACTGAAACATCAAATCAACATATCAAACAGTGGCCTTGTATATTACCACATCCCTAACTGATCTGTTTCCCCTTAGCTGTGTGCTGGTTTGCGTTAAGAAGCACGGGTTTTTCTTAATTCTTAACACAGGTATATATGAACCCTTAAACTAACATGATACATTTATAAACTTCCTTAACATCATTCTGTATACCCTTCTCTTGTTAACTCTTTTTCCCAAAAATCAAAATTATTGCCCTGATTCCCATCAGAATTAAAATAGACATTTCCCATTGCAATATTAAAAACATCTTCCATTACTCAAATTTCATCTAAAATATTTAAACACATTGTTACAATTCTCTTCAACACATTATCAATATTTAATCAAATACAAGTCATCTATATCTCCCTTCTTCTATAATTCTTAAACATTTCCCCTTTTATCTAATAAATTTCAAAATCATTTAACAGTTATAAAATATTACTATTAACAGAAATTCTATTTATCCGGCGCTGTTAATAATAAGCATCCCCTTTTCTCCTCCACACACACTATTTCCCCCCCTGGACTGCTGCGTCCAGTTGCCTCCACAAGGACTGAGGCGGAAGGAGTGAGCACTTTTTTCTTTTCTCTCACTCCCTTCCTTGCTTCAGCATTACAAAAAACTTCAGGGTAGGTACCCCTACTCATTATCTTAATATATGCCCCTAAGGTCTACCACCCCTATTTGGGTGAAAATAGCCTGTGCTCAAAATAAACTTAGATTCCCTTATTAAACCCGATTAAATTTCTATGTTTGACCAATTTCAAAGGCAACCAACTGTGGTCAGTTTTACAATTTCTGCCCACAGCTGATTGTCATCCAAAACCACGATCTGGGTTGGTAAGGCCGAGATTGCTCGAAATATAGGGAATCACATTTAAAACATGTTATACATACATACAATTCATGTTTAAATTCCTACACTAATACATAATAAACATAATACATAATAATACACTCATAATTGACATTGCGATTATTACATTAACATAACCAATTCACATTTAACTTTGATTAAATTTACACACCTTACATCTTTAAATTTGCGTATAAAATTATAAACATTACATTTTAATTTCAATTGAACTCTTATTAATTAGCCATCAGTTATTTATCATTTACTACCATTTAATTCTTCACAATTTCAAATTTAATATTAACCTTCATTTTAAATTACCTCTCAGTTATTATTACAAACTATGAATTTTCTTTTATTTCACCCTTTCATCCCTATTAGTTTGGGCGATTCCCCGTTATTCACAATGATTCAATTGAATAGGCATTTATATATCCAACCTTACTCCCCTTTCTTCCTACTAACAACCAGATTTACATATTATGACACCAATCTCTCCATTATAACCCCCTTCACTAATTCCACTTACCTCAATTTATTCCCCTCCTTGTATTAGGATGTGTGTACCCGAACTCTACCAACTCATTCCCTTATCGGTTCCTGACCCTTTCAGGTAACCTGTAACCCTCTTTAAATCTATTCCTCCCACCATGACACCTGTCGCTTATGACTCCCTACACCACTACCCTTACTACAAAATATCACCATCAACTATTATATTTACCATTCACCTTACTCGCCTTCTCTACATATAATCACTAACACCACTGTTTCCCTAAAATATCGAATACTCTCTTTGTGTGTTACTGGTATTTCGGAGTTCTTATTTATCTAACTCCCATTAACTTTAATTGACTAACTCAAATGCCTTTATTTTAATAATTATCACCCAGGCTCTATCCCTTTTTAACACTTTACATTACTGTGATCATTGACAATTGCATTAGAAAATTCATCCCTCACCTACTAATAACAATACATCTCAATATCCAAATATATTACATGCTTAATCATTTATTATTCATTAGAATCTAAATCTCAAAATCATTTAACTTCATTATCAAACTTTCTTTTGTACAACATTAATTAAGTAATTAATCTTCAATTATTTAATTAAATTATTTAAAATTTCATCATTACTTTCATCACTGGTTTAGTAAAAAAAAAATGTTAATTGTTATTTTATTAAATCAATTAAACTATAACTTCCTGTTACATACATAGTTTACATAAAATTACATGTAATACACACACCAAGAATACACAAATACATTGACATTAATACACAAAAAAAATATACACTCCAACTTATTATTTGTTATTGTTGACCAAAAATCAGTTCATAAAACAATCCATCTCAAAACCACACTAGTCACATAATTAAATGTTCATAAACAATAAAACACTTTATCCACCATCATCGAACAACAGTCGAACCTTAGGTCTACATACATTATTTTTTATTAAATACATGATATTATTATTATCAGTATAATGCTTATTTAAATTTTTATATCTTTCCACAATGTCGTTTGAATTAATATGATTATTCCATATTATTCTATCATGTACCTGGTCATGCTCAAGTATAGTCCTGTCACCTTTAGTATATTCTGTTAAAATCAGGTAAGTCATTTTATCATCGTTTATAACATCATCTCTAATAACAGCATCTTTATCCAAGGTAAGTATTCATTATAATTATACATCATCTCTACTCCTAACCTTTCTACAAATTCTCTATAATTTCTATTTACTTTATATATCTCTACCTCTCTCTTACCACACAACTCTCTTTCTATATCTCTCCCACCATAATACCAAGTCACACTCTCTCTCTCAATGTTTGCAGGGGACACTAACTCATAATTACTGCACCACCTATGAAGTGCACAAAAAATCCAGGGAAATTTATTTGCAGACATATCGTCTTCCAAATATATACTGAAGGAACTCTTGTCCTTCCTAAACACCCGTGAAGTCTTTACTTCACCCCCAACTACAATATCACGGGAAAATTTTACCCCCTGCAATCCTTCTACAAGTATACTATCTCTCCACTGTCTCTCTGACTCATCAACGCTACTAACATTCCATCACTATATTCTAACACCATATTTTTATTTGTATTGTCAGTGTTATCACTTGTAAACTCATTGTTCAAATCATCATTATTACTCACCTTGTTATTAATTCTTTCTTCCTTATTTTTCGTCATATTATCACCGCTACTTACCTTATTATTTGTCATCTGACCGTCTTTATTCACGTTTAATTTACTTGTTTCTCCACTATTCTCTACCCCCTTTTATTCTCGTAATTCTTGTCTACTTTATTCTTTGGTCTATCGAACTTCTCATTTACTAGCGCTACTATTTTTTCTTTCGTTTTATCGAAATGTGCATTAATTTCATCAATTTGTTTGTTAAAATTAAAATTTTGTTGTTTAATTTCATCTTTAATTTCGTCAAATCTACTATTCTGTTCATCTAATTTCTCATTGAAACTACTTTTAATTTCTTTAATTTCGTTTTTCTGTTCATTCATGTTAATATCATTTACATCAAAACAACTGTTTATTACTTGAAATTGTTTTTGTAAAAAACTCATTACATCATTGTCCCGAATTGGCTATTACATTTCTTTGAGGTTGGAGTTGATAGAGTACCCGAGTCATCTATAGCTGACTCAGTTAAGCTGAATTCTTTTGATCGATTTACTGGGGTTCAATGAACCCCTGGTTCCCCCACACCAGCCGACTCGCTCATTTCAACTACAATCTCGTTACTATCCATTTGTTTAAATTATTTGATTTTTTACTTATTTATAATACACATTTATCAATAACACCGTAACATAACCTTATCTGACACTCTCGTCATCTAAGTTTATTCCAACATACATACCAATTTATTTATCCCAAACAACCATATCGTCTCTCAAACAGGTCCACATTTGCATGATTTTATTTATGCAAATGGTCCAGCTGCTTCGGGCGCCATTGTTAACTAACAAACTTTTATCACTTTATTTATAAATTTACGAATAGGCTTCTTTGTTTATGTTTCGTACCCTTACGGCTAATGCCGCCATGTTGTCATATTGCCAACTTAAATTATTTTACTCACCTTATCCAGGATTTCGAGTTAGACGTGCTGAAAACAATATGGTTGCTTGAAATAACGAATAATTCACATTTAAATATTCAAATCAATCTTACTTTATTAAATTCAAAAATACAATTAAGTTTGTATTTTTTCGGTCAAAATGAACAAACTTTATACATTCCTTCCAACCCCATCATTACATACAAAATTCCCCTTCTCTCTCTCTCTTACATTTTAATTTCAGTAATATTCAAAAATAAATATAAAATATAAGTATCAAATAGATCATTTGTTTAATGTGAATGTAATTTGTTTCAGTAGTATTCAAAGTAAAATATAAATATAAAATAATTCGCTACAACTTAACTTATACAACGGAAACCAGCGCTTGCATTCACACACTCACACATATATCCCATGACTTTAAGATATCTCCATTTTATTAAAATATTTAAATTGGTATTTTATGAGCTCTAATTGAAAATTTGGGTTTTTTTTTATTCTTGTAGGTTACTTAGCTGAATCGTAGTATTTCCATAGTCCAGTCTCCTCACGTACTTGCCTTCATTTTACACACACATTTTTATTTTAACTGATAATCTGTTTTTTACATCTCGCCGAACTGTTATTACATAAAGAAAACTGTCATTCACCTTACTTATGTGTAAATTTTGATTTTATATTACATTTTCTAAACTGCGGGCGCAACGAAAACTACGCCCAGCTGGCGGACGCGCAGACTGATTGCGTCCATATTTATTGGATGTTCACAGCCAACTATTCTTTGTTTTCATCACCCTTTTGGCTCTGGAATGTTTCGTACGTGTCTCTCACTATGTTCTCCGCATCACACTCATGCGCGCGTACGCACGAATACGCCCCCCTCGCTGATAGCTTTCACATTCTCAGACTTGTTAATGGCTTTTGTGCAACAACAACACCTATGTACGGCTTGGCTTGGAACCGCACTGACTGCAAAGTGTAAAAAAAACTGTCCAGCGTTTATGATTCAGATGTTGTTCAGCTTGAGTGGCCTTTACATTTATTTTAGAAGAAATAAATCCCAATAGTTTGTCCCGTTACAACCAGAAGACCTCTGAATAAGGTGTGCGGTGCAGACATTTATTGATGGCATCGGAGATTGTGAACTTCAGCAAGTGTTACGAATGGCAAGACACCAAAATAGCTCAGAAGCTTTTGTTCACGCCCTAGAGTTTGAAGCTGCCAAGTCAGCATCCTGCTACATTAATGGGTTTGTGTCATCACGTTGCAATCAGAAGATCCCTGCATCACATTGCCGTTACGATGGGTGCAGAAAAACAATGTTGTCGGGCAAACAATTCAAAAGTTCAAGAGAGTCACAACGATTTGAAAAAGACAGAAGACCGAAATGTTACAACTGTGGAAAATGTGGTCATCCACAGGTAGACTGTTGGGAGAAGAAGATACCGAGAGAAGAGAGTGATCGCACCAATTGGAGAAGTAAAGCCCCAGAACAGCACACAGTTTCCACAGTACATAAGACCAGTGTAAACTTGATTGTTAATGGATCTGCGGAAGGTAAACCAACATCATTTACAGTTGACACGGGCGCAACAGTGTCCATTGTGCGCCCTGACTTAGTCAGTAACTGCCAGCCTGTAATTAGCTCTTGTACAATACGGACTGCGACTGGAAGCCCCGTCAAGGTGCTAGGAAAGGTAGATGTACGTGTACGCCTGGGTCTTCTCGAGTTTAGCCACCAAATGCTCATTGCAGACATTGTCGGTGAAGTGATTCTTGGCACGGACATTATGAATGCCTACGGATTCATTGTGGACTTAAGAGAGAATGCCCTGAAGGTTGTCCAAGAGAAGATAAAGCTTTGCATGCCTAAAATGACAGGGTCTACCAACCATTCGATTAAGCGAGTGACATTAGTCGAAGAAAAAGTCAACAGGTCTGGGCAAGAGGAACCCTCTCTATTGCAAGCGAAAATGGAGGAAGAACTAGCAGAGGAAATACAAATAAGTGTAACGACAAAAGAAGTGATTGGAAAGCCAACTATGGGTGTTCCAAACAAAACTCTTGCTTGTTCCTGAGCTGATAGAAGTGCCCGAGGGCAAAGTGGCTGAAGATGAGGTTACGCAAGAGGTTGTTGATGAGAACCAAACAAACTTGGATCAGCCAGTGGTGTTTAGGTCATCAGTACATGATGCAACGGGAATGATTCCAGCAAAACTAGTAGTTGAGTGGAAGACTCGCATTCCTGGGAACGTGCTGTTCGGATCACACGTGACTGACTTCAAAGAACCGGAGAATTATCTTTCACAAGGACGTCCACCTAGATAGCCTGGTCGAGTATTACTTCAGAGAAGGTTTGCCAGTTCAGGATGAACAGGTTTAAGGAGGGGGCAGTGTTACGACATCACAGAACAATCTACGTGTTTGTCGAATGTGCCAGAAGAATCTCGCTCTACTGTGTGTGGCGTACGTGCTTGTAGACGCATTTGTGAGTCTTTTCGATGCCGCCAGCCATGCGGACTGTGTCAAGGCCGCAGTTAATTACGTAGTTCATATGGACGCTAAGATGCAATTAGGAATCGCATAGATTTTCGGCGGCTATAAATACAATTACTGAGGGACGCTCAAGTCAGTATAGCAGCGATATATTTACAGTGCGCTTCGGGAGTTATTATTGGGCGAAATTACTGTGTAAGTTCAAGTGGTTATTAGTGAAGTGTTGAGTTTTATAATCGGGCGGTATAATTGTAATACAATTGTGTTTAATATTAGTGACATTATATTGCGTGTGAACAATTTTTATTTGATTTGTTGTAGTAGACTGTGTTGTTAATTACGAACTGTTTTACTGTAAAAATTAAAGCTGGTGATTAGTGACTTAATTGGTGTCTTGTACTTATTTTGTTTCCACTTTACCTACGACGATCAAGTAGACCATCGTAACAATATTTATTGAAAATATGCAAATATTAAAATTTTGAATTATAAAAATAAAAAAAATATTCTCTTTTTAAGTTTACAAAATACAATATAACTTTCTATGCTATTCATGACATATAAAAATAAACAACCATATAATCTTACTAGCTAAACAGACATTTTAAACAAATTATCTAAACACTTTGTTTCTGTGTGTCTGACTTTGTGTCTGACTTTGACTCAACTTTTAAATATTAATAGCAACTCATTTACAAACAAAAATAATATTAAATCTCAAGAATAAAACTAATTGTTGCTATGAACAAAATAAAAAAAATAT
The DNA here is from genome assembly GCA_034769895.1 of Magicicada septendecula. NCBI lineage: Eukaryota > Metazoa > Arthropoda > Insecta > Hemiptera > Cicadidae > Magicicada > Magicicada septendecula. Next base: position 294,860,550 of record CM068373.1, on the reverse strand, counting down.
AACATTTACTTCTAACCTATTGTTTATTTCTACTGACACACCCAAATTTTAACATACAACAGAAGATTAGTATTTTTAAATTTTCTTGTTAAATTTAATTATTTTCTTTAACTACCATTTAAATTTATGTACAGTGATTATATTTGAAACTTTAAGTCTTTACTGTTCATATATAAGTTTCTTTATAAGAGTTCTTTTCACAAACAAAAAATATAATTGTTTATTCATCACCTGCGTACTGCTGACGTTACCTTTTTGTGTGTTTGCGTGCGTGCGTGTGTGCGCGCACGCGTGTCCTGAATCCTGAGAATTTGATGTTGATGATGATTAGCATCATTTGATGCTGATGCTGTGTTCTCTGTCTCTACAGTTTGTTGTTTGTGATGGTACAGAGTTCCTCCATAAGTCTTGGTGTGTGTGGTAATGATGTTCGATCGGTCAGCAGACCAGCAGAGTGACGTGTGAAGATATCTTGAGTCTCTGAGATTGCCCCAAAATTGCCGGTGGTATTTATACTGGACAGCGATCTGACGAGTCCAGGATTGTTTTTGACCTGTTAGATATTGTCACTTCGTGCAAAGTCTCCTTTTAATTACAAATCACTTTCTGGTTCATTTTCGCGATTTCGTAAACATACTCGTAGCACGAGTGATATCATTATTTGCATAATTTTTTTCTTGTCACTCGCATATAACACACTTATTAATTACTATTTAATTACACTAGTAATTAACATTAAATTACCTAGTGTCTTTATTATTGCAAATTTCTGCAATACGTTTACATCACTATATTCGTTAAAAATTCCTTAATGTAGTGGTGTTTTTATAATTGGGGTAAGTCTTTGTTCACAGATTTAAAATGTACTAATTAGTTTATTTTTATCCGGTTAAAACCTGATTACAGACAAACCAACAATTCGTATGCATCACCCCGTCGTAGACTTTGCCTGTCGTAGCTTGCGTTCAAACACACAAGCGCTGTATTCACTCGCGGGGCAGGTGTACGTGACAATTCTTAGCCTGCATAATATTGTTAAAAACTGTTCATCATATATTTTCTATGCTAAATATTTACAAACATACCGCCCTGAGCAAATAAGCAAATATATGTATTGTTGCAATATATAATTTTGGTTGCCCAGTTTTTTCCCTACCTTGTACTGTGAAAATACCTGTTTCAAACGATGATATGTTGTCGAAACGGCACCCGCTTTGTTTTTGACTCAGACGATGCTTATGACTTCTGCCATTACAACATGCTTTAGAGAAACTCCTCAACAGCTGACATCAGTTGGCATGATGGGATGACTTTGGTTGCCTATGAATTTCACATTGATGTCTTAAAATTCAGAATATTGTTTTCCTAATGAAAATTGTTTTCCTTAATAATTTTAATTTACTGTTCTGCCATTTTAAGACTGAGTTGTGTACTCTGAAACAGTTAACACTGAGACTAATGTGGCCACTATTCACTTATTGCAAAATAGGTCCAAATTAAAGTTACTGCCGCCATTTATTTTATTATGTTTTTGAAGTCTTCTTCCGGTATGGTCCGTGTCAAAAATGTTTTGTACGACAGTTCACTCATATTACAATGAGTATCCTCAGGTCTAAGTGACAAAAATGCTGGCGAGCGAACTCAGTTACATAGTGTAGAAGTGGTGGCGGGTGATACGGTAAGTGGACTCTCCCCTGCAGGCATTACGCTGTGTGCATTATTTGTGCGGTCAGTCAACCCACATGCAGTCAAACCAGAAAGTAAAGGGTACCAAGTTGTACTAAGTGTGGCTGTTTCTCTGTTGATGTTGATTAATTTATTTATTAATTTCTATTGCTTCTAGGATCAATTTGTCATAATACCTAATTACATGACCTTATCACTGATGCGTCTTATCACTACCATTCTCCACTAATATTTTGCCAAACTAAATTTTTACATACACTTTAGTGATTTTTTCCTCACATATATGCTAAACAAAAAGTTCACTATCCCTCTTTAATAATTTCATTATCAGTTCGCATAAACTACCGTTGGTGTAAACTCGATATGGATATCTGAGCTGCGTTTTTAATGCATGAATATGTGTCCCTTTTTGAATAGCATTCTGTACCGTTACATTATCCATGTTTACTGATGATCCCAAATAAGTAAATTGTTGTACCATATAGAAAAAATTTAGATGTACACATTTTGTTTAGAAGTATGCAGAATCGAAACGTAAACGTTTTGAAGTGGTAAACCTCAAAATTTGTTGAATCATCCATAAGGGGTGTTAAAAACAAATCTGCTTCATAATGCTCAAAAATTATTTACAGTCATTGTCTGCATTCTCCACAGTCCACAGCAGTAATCACTAACGCCATTAACACTTTGCTGGCATCCATGTACAGCTTATGTAACTTCCGAGTTTTGATGATAGATGTAAGTGTACGTTTTCGCGTATAGCACTGTTTTACATGACGAAAGCTGCTGATTTACGCTTTTTGACAATGTGTAATCATTTAACTATAAAGACTGACATTAGTAGTTCACAATTCTGCACCTAGATCGCAGAAGTATATATATTTCTATTCAGGTATACTTTGTGTTCTACCACATGGTTTTGTAGTCAAATACGTAAGTGTTATCGTTAGAATGGCAACAATTTTTAGTGAATATAAACAAAGTTGTGTATATAGAGTATGTAAAGTTACTATTTTCGTGTAAATAATAATAAAATCGAGTCCCTAGTTCAGACGCCACTGTTAAGTTACTATTTTATTGCAAATAACTTTATTTATTTTACTATCAGCTACTTAAACTTCACAAATTGCAAAATGCCTACCTGCACGTGGGATCCAGGGTCTTTCATGCGAACTCGTGACCTGTAAGAGTGGTTATTGGGTTTCGTTATGAAATAAACCTCGACTCTCAATTGCCATATTCTAAACAACTTTGTTTATTAACATTAATTTCAACATTTTTCGTTCTTTTTTATGTACTTTACTACAAATTTGTTTCGTCTTATTTCTGATACCTTTCCCAGACGTTGTTTATAAACAACTGTTCTACATAATTTTTGATTTTACATAATACATAGCTTTCTCAAAGCTATTATTAGCGCTTAATTAACTTTCCAAACATGAAACAAGGATTAATAAATTAAATATCTTAAATCATATATCTTAACAAATATTAAATATATCAAATAAGGCAACCCAGCATCTTGCTCATTCACTCTTTCCCTTTCACACTTTTCACCCATATATTGGCATGTTATTTAATTTGTATATAGGTACTTTCCTGTGATGTCCTCCGACACGTGGTGGAAACACTCCCGGGTTTTTGTTCTTCGTTCACGTTTTTTGTCCGAAATATAATTTAAACTATTTAAATTTTGATGACTGTCCTTTTGAGGCTGTTGTAACACTCTACACCATTTTTATTCTTGGTTTATTAACACATTTTCGGCCGGTCGGTCTACATTGTTCTGAATACTGTTTTTCATGAACCGCGCGCCAACGCACCTGCGCAGTTTCGAGTTTAGACGCCGACTGACGCTAAGTGAGTCGTTTTCAAGATGGCCAGCGTCATCTTGAGAGCGGCAACTTGCCTTCTCATTGGCTGAGCGCATGTCCCACAGTTTCTCGTCATTTATCGTAATCTCATAGCCGGCATCCAGGAACACTGTACGTGATCTTCACGATGTCAAAATCGGCACGCGCGCGCTCGGACACATTCCGATGCTACAGATTTTGTCGCACCTCGCCTGGCTTGTTGCTCAAACTGACAACTGGGTGTTTCAAAAAGTAAGCTTTGATTATTAAATCCGGGGCTCAGTGTTGGTGACTCCACATTATTACACTTGATGAAAGAATAAATCCTATAGCTTTGTCCCGTTACAAGTATACTAACAATATTAGTGAATATCAGAAAACAAGTTTCAGTAGTTTTATGACAATATGTTGTGTTGTAGCCTAATTGTAATAATATTTCAACTTTTTTTATTTGAAAAAATATGGCAACTTTATAACGACATAGAAAAAAATGTTATTTAAATACAAGTTGTACTTTTCTATAGTGTTTTAGAGAATAGTTGAATTTACAAAAAAAAAATAAAATAAATCTTGAATTACTTATAAGTATATTGTTGATTATGTAGTATGTCAAAAAGTGTGACAGATGGACAGACCCAGAATCGCTCAGCCAGGTAAATGTTAAGTTTATTAAATTTAGGCTGTGGACATGCAGATAATAATTGCTGTGTATGAGAGGGACACAGAACGGAGTGGAAGTGTTTCATAATACCAACCCCAGTAAAGACTAAAATAAAAAACGTTTTGTCTGTTTCAGGAATTAGTGACTACTTTCCAGAATAAGTTGTCCACGTTAAATGGCAAGAAAATACTTCACACGGTTCTGTCCAGTGCATCACTATATGGAACAGACGTCATCGAAGAACACAGGCAGCTAGTTGACAGTATAGCAAGGCATATTATATATGGTATGTGTATTAATGACTAACTGAATTTTTAAAATTCTGTTGTAAATTTTTTTGCTTCCATGTTCCATAAGGAAATGGAAGTATGGTGACGCCAAAAAAACATGTTCAAGATAAGGGCTTGTAACGGCCACTTATGCCGTTACACAAAATTTAATGACTAGACTACTTGGCCTAGAGGAAGCGAAAGTGTGCTGGAGCCCAGAGTGACAGGATTTGCAATCAACACTCTTGTAACCAGTAACAATTTTTTATTAGTGCCATTTCCTTTAAGAACATCAATTTAAGTTATCACAAAATATTTAGTTACAATTTTATTTGAAACAGCTGGAGTTCTGGTACCATTTTCTTTGAGAGCATTAACAAGATGTTTAACCTGAATACCAGGGGGCCAGTCTATTGAGTTGTTGTTGACTGAAGTTTAATAATTAGAACACTCCCACCTGTACTTTTGCTGAAGAGCTCAAAAGGTACCATGCTGACTAGTGTGCCATGAGTACTGGAGACTGTCCTTGGAGTGTGTAGAATGTCCAGTGAATTTCATTCCGGGCAGATGTGGGTCCTTAGGTGTTCAGTTGGAGGAGTATTCCTGGGCCTGACGGCTTCGGGGAGCATCCTGGTGCACTGCTCCGCGGATAGTGACCGGTGCCTATGTTACTATCTCCGCTTCCCCTTTCTCCCGGCTGGTACGGGGACCCTATAACATTTTTCATTTGTAGATTGGCCGTCAGTCAACACATCCACCCATAAACTCTCTCGCCTCGGAACACAGACACTACACCCACTGTCAGAATTTCTATCAACATTCTATCTGCTCTTATTAATTTAGCATGGTTTATTTTATCCAGTTATAGTCATTACTTTTGATTAAATTACAATTTGATTAAATTAAATATACAATTAAATACAATGTCACCACGTGTTTCCAGACCGGAAGTAACGTGTAAGTCAATTTTACAATACAAAGATTTTAAAATGAAAGAGACTTTACAGATGTCGAGGTCACACACACACATATACACAAACATAACACATAATCCATCATTAAATAACATAGAATAATATGATTGAGTCTAACCTGAAAGCCCTTTACTGTTTTACGAACTCATGGTAGAAAGATTTACTTAACCCTGAGCCGTCAGACCATTGAAAGACTCTCCCTGAAGGTTGGCGACGGAATGAGAGTGAGGCCTGAATTAGTTGGTCCCACTATGCTGCATAAGCGACCTGTCTCGATTTGCCAATTATAACCCTTTTTAACCTGCATCCTAACAGTGTACAGCAAGCAGCTGATACGTTTGACTAGGCCTTCTAGATTGCGTTGCCGTGGCGCAGACACGGCCTTAATAATCGAGTTAGCTGCTACGCGTGTTGGCAGCACTGATCGCTTTCACCAAGCCGGGAAAATTCAAACCCCAGCACAGGCTGATTCTGATTGGACCCTCAAAACATGAAGAATTGTCATTTTCTGAAAAGTGTCTCTGTGTGTCTGTAGAATTTTTTCAATGGCAAATGATAACTACCGCAAATTCAAACAGAATCAGATAATTTTTTGCATATGTACCTGAGTCGTAGAGGACTTAAGGTCTACTGATTTTTGTGAAGTTCGGTTAAGGGGAAGGGGTAGTTTACATGCAACATTTTATATTTTAACTAGAGTAAAGTACTTGATTTTGATAAATAAAGTATCCTGAAAAAAAAAGGTCATTATAATCCACTGTAGGAAGGTAGATGAAATATCTATAAATAAAAGGGGTAGTTCAAGCGGGAGGGGGTAATTTTCTATAAATGAAATAGTTTCTATAGAAATATTTCATTTCGAAAATGAATTTTTAACTATAAATCTTAGAACATATGGAAGTTATGTATGGTTCTCCATACCGATATTTATAAATTAGAGAAGTAACAAGATTCTGTTGATCATTGAAATTTGGCCTCTCTAGTATAGACAGATGTCTGCTATAAATCAAAAGAATTCTTACACCAACATTTATCTTTATTTCTGAGTGCATTTAGCCAAATTGTAAAAAAGGTTTGGGAGGTGGTAACATAAACTCTGAGACTGGTTCCCGCCTGCATGAAAACAGGATGGGTGGGCTGAAAAGTTCCGGGCCTAAACAAGAAAACAACATTTTTATTTATTAATTTGCTTTTATTTCTCAACATAATCTCCATTTAGCTCGATACGCTTTTCCCAGTGATGTTCTAGAGCAGTTATGCCAGACTGATAAGCTGATTTGTCGAGATCCTCAAAATAGTCATTTACAGCATCCCTGACTTGATTGTTTTCCCCAAATCTTATTCCTCCGAGCCATTTTGTGAGGTTAGGAAAGAGATAAAAGTTGCTTGGGGCTAAATCTGGTGTGTATAGTGGGTGAGGTAGCAATTCGAACTTTCATTTATTTATTTTAGCCATTGGCAACATTGATGTGTGAGCTGGTGCATTGTCTTTGGTGAAACAGCACTTTCTTTTTGGTAAATGTGGCTGTTTTTCTTGATTTCATTGTTTAAATGCTGCAGTAAGTTCGCATAATACTCGCCAGTAATTGTTTTCCCTTTTCAAGGTAGTCAATGAAGAGTATTCCACGCACGTCCCAAAATACAGTTGCCATAACCTTACCAGCAGATGGAATTGCGTTTACCTTCTTTGGAGTTCGTTGACCTTTAGCAGTCCATTGTTTTAACTGTTGTTTGGTCTCAGGAGTGTTGTGGTGGACCCAAGTCTCATCAACAGTTATGAATCAACACAAAAATGCAGTTTGATTGCGCTTATAGAGTGCCAAACAATTGGTTGAAACATCCTTTTGACATTGTTTTTGGTCAGGTGTGAGCAAACGTGGCACCCATCTAGCGCACAGCTTTGTCATACTCAAATGTTCGTGTAAGATATTACACACATGTTCCGCTGATATGCCAACAGTCTCTGCTATCTCACTCACTTTCACTCTACGGTCTGACAAAACGATTTTGTGGATTTTTTCTATTGTTTCTGGCATAGTCACTTAAATGGGACGTCCACTGCATGGTTCATCAGTTGTGTTCGTCTGACCCATTTTAAATTCAGCAATCCAGCGCTTAACTGTTGCGTTCAATATAGAGGAGTCCCCCAATGTTGAATCCAGCTCCTTTTTTTATATTGGTTGCAGTTAAGCCTTTCAACAACAAAAAATTTAATCACGGCACGAATTTCCAATTTGTCCATTGTTAAAACAATGTTTGAGGTGCTTACTTAGGAGGACTGTCAAACTAGTACTAAATAGCTGATTGACTTGAAGATTCGAAGTTCACCCTATGAGGTATACAACCATACAACACGATTGAAATAATGAGCATAGCGGCATCATCTCTGTGTGAAGCCCAGAACTTTTCACCCCACCCTCGTAGAATAGGGATAGAAAGCCACACAGCTCTTGCAAACAGTAGTTTTCATTCTGTGATCATTACATTTGAAATAGTACATTATGTGCTATTGAACATTTGTAATTTCAGTATAAACTGTGAACTAGAGCAGTCATCTACTGTACAAAACTGGGTAAAATTGTAATGGAAAGCTTTGGTAGCTGTAAATCAATGAAGTAATCAGATGTGCAGTGTGTTTTGAGTGCATTCACATTTCAAGAACAACAGAATCCCACTGGAAGAAAAATCAGGTCAACCTTCCACAAGCATAACTCCTTCAAATGTTGGCAAAAGTATGGAACTTCTGCGTGATGATCGTTGGAGATCAAAATCAATGCGTCACATGAAATTGTACAGGCAGTTTTAAACAGAAGGTACATTGTATCAAACTCTGTCAAGGTCTTGTTCAGCAGGTCTTAGATGATCCAACCGTCATGTGAATGGGCATCCCTGGGGATGACTTCAGTCTATGGTACAATCCAAAGTTCAAACGAAATGGAAGGCTCAGCATCTCAAAGAACGTGAGACAGACCAGAAGTGCAGCCAAGAGCATGCTTATCATTTTCTTTGACATTCCCCGAGCTGTGTGCCATAATTTTGTCCTCAGGGGCTTCCACTTTTCCCACAGATTGATTGAGTTTATATAATGTTGTCATCCATCCGAGTTGCTTAGACTTATTCTTTTTCTTATGTAAGTGGAGAATGTTCGGAGGGAGGAGATTGTTATCGTTGTCTCGTCGTCGTCATCATTTATGGCTTAGGCTAGGAGCCTGTGCCAGTCTTAATGGAAGTCATCCAACCATCGCTTATGGGGTTTTCACACACTTCTCTTCCCCCTTGGATGATAGGCAAGGGCTCTTCTTGAAAATCTAGTTGGATCCATTCTCCACTTACATGTGTAACCACCACTCCATGTTGTCCCGGAAAATGTTCTCTCTTAAGCTTTCAGCTATGCCCAGCTCCATTCTAATATGATCATTTCTGATAAGCTCTCTCCTGGTACAACCCTTTACAGACCTCGAGAACCTTATTTCTGCTCCTTGTATTCTGGATATATCTGTGGCCTTTCTAATCCAAGTCTCACTACCATACAGTAGTTGAGGTATGGCCATTACAATAGAATTTTTTAATTGCATCTCTTTCCTTGTTTTCTTCTAATGATACACCTACAAAGTGGCTGGAAGAAACTAATTTTGCTTTCAACCTCCTTATCATCTTGATATGTGATGCTACACCCTCTATACTTGAAATCTAGCACCTGTTCGATCGGTGAGTCCTGTATGACAGTCTTTGTTCTAATATGATTTGCCTCAGAAAAAGCCATAACTTTTGTTTTGGATAAGGAAATGGTTTGATTGTAATCTGCCAAAATGTCAATTAGATAAAACAACAACCTTTTAAAGATTTTTATTGTTGTGCGTATTGTCAATCCAATTCTTGGACAAAAAGTTGGTGGATAAAATGAAATGAAGGCAAGTCAGTGGACGTTAGTTTCACCAATAAGAAACCTAATTCGTAATTTCACCAATTACCTACCTGTGGTTATCAACCAACAAGTGATACCACATGAAAACAATGCGAAGTACTTAGCCGTGACATTGGATGCCAAGTTACACTGGATGGAACACTTAAAAAAGAAAAGAACTGAACTTGACCAAAAATTCAGAAAAATTTACTGGCTCCTGGGGTGACATTCTGAGTTATCTGTACATAATAAACTATTGGTATATAAACAAGTCCTTAAACCTGTCTGGACATACGGTGTACAACTCTGGGGATGCACAAAGAAAAATAACAGAAAACTTATCCAGATATTTCAAAATAAAATACTGAGGTGTACTGTTAATGCCCCATGGTACATACGAAATGAGGACATCCACAGGGATCTGAAATGCTTCAGTCGAAGATTAAGTCCAGCGATTCGCCAAGAAGCATGAGAAACGTCTGCACAAACACCAGAATATCGAGATGCTGCAACTTCTCGACAATACTGAACTTGTGCGAAAGCTAAGTGGAATGATGAAGCTATTTGATTTAGTGTAGTGTGTCAAGTGACAGGCATCACAAGAACAAAGTGATTAGTTTTTAAAGGAATGCGCGTAGGACTCCCATCCCACATCATGTAAATTATTATGAAATGAAAATTGATAGATGGGCTTAGCCCAGTCTCAATAAAAAAAAATCAATCCATTACAAAAACCACAGTGTGTATTTGATTCTGTTCAGTTTGTTTGTTTGTTTAATAGATTGCTGCCGCTCAACAGCCGTGATGTCAACAAACGCAACGAGTTTCCTTTTGCTCAATTTGTATAGAACCGGTGTACAGTTAGAAGTGCTAGTAGAAGCCATGGACAAACTAAGGGACCAGATAAAACTGTCCGACAGAGACGTTGGTTTCACTGGTGAATCTGTTGACGTCATCAACCACGCGGTAAGTAGTACAGTAAATTGTATTTTTAAATTTAGATTTAATCATCGGAATACACATATATGACATACATGCTAATATGCACTTGTTATCCGAGAAAGATTAGGAAAGAAAGGAAAGTTATTAACACAGTGAAGATAAGAAAGCTTGAATATCTGGGACATCTCATGAGAAATGAACAGAGATTTTACTTATTGCAGTCCATACTACAGGGAAAAGTACATGGAAAGAGAGGAGTTGGGTGACCGAGAATCTCATGGCTGAGAAATTTAAGGACCTGGTTTGGCATGAATACACCTGACTTATTCCGTGCAGCAGTATGGAAAGTTAATGTGTGGGAGGTGAATGGAGGAAAAGGACCAACCAAGAACTGAACACTCTTCTGAATGAACCAGATATTGTGAAAATTATAAAACTTAGTAGACTCAGGTTGGCTGGACATGTGATCAGAATGGGGGAGAATGAAATACCCAGAAAGGTACTCACAGAACAGATCTATGACACCAGGAGAGTTGGTAGACCCAAACTACATTGGGAAGACTGTGTGAACTATGATGTGCGCCATATCCTTGGGACCTGGAACTGGAGAGCACCTGCACTTGACCGGGACAACTGGCGGAGGCTGTTAAAGGAGGCCTTGACTTAGTAATGGGTTGTTGCACCGGTGAAGAAGAAGAAGAAGTACAGAAAGTTAAAATAGTCTGTATGATATCCAACATCCGAAATGGATAGGCACTATCAGAAGAAGATCCAAGGTCTGTTCAGAAAATATCCAACCATATAATATTTAGATAAAACTAGCATAAAAAGTTATTGTCGAAATCATTTTTTACTTTTCAACAACATAGTAGTTTTGTTATGAATGATATGGTAATACATCACATATGTTGGATTTTTTGTGCTCCATAGCACACTTTAACCTTAGTTCCTTTTGGGACTTAACACATTTATCCCAGCGTCTTGTTCACTTCTCGAAACAGTATGCAAATTCCTTGTTGGAATTTGCATCAGCTATCTCATCGCATTCTCCTGTGTCTCATTCATTGTTTGAAATAGCCTCCCTTTTGGTGGCAATTTAGCGTTAGAAAGATCCAGAAGTCAAGAGAGGGAGCCAAATTTGAACAAGAAAGATGTTTGGTTAATTTAAACAAGTTATCGGCTAATATTATGTCACTATGTTATTATTGTGTTGTTTGTTATCTTTCTAACTTTGACTTTTATTGAATAACATATTACCCTTTGTTTACTTTTACACTTACGGCCAGTTCAGCCGCCATGTTGTATGGTACCAACATGAAATTATACTTACTAGGGCCAGATGTTCGACTTAGACGAGCTGAAAAACAAAATGGTTGCTTGAAATGATTACCTCACATTTACTTGTATTTTCAAACTCGTGTTTATTCATTATTTGGGCCTTATATATATATTGATAACAAAGGCAAAATTCACTTTCTCCATCTTTTACCAATTTTTAACATGGATGCAATACATTGTTCTTTACAGATCAACCTTCTTCAGGGTATATTTAAACAATATAATTAAAATTCGAATTAAACTTGTTACACATTGAAATATATGCTGAAAATTATTACTACCTTTCCGTAACGTAAACCAGTGCTTAGGATCGTAGATTAATTTAGGTACCCACACGCACACACTCACGCTATGTCATACATACGGTACATTTGTTATTTATTGAGCTCAACTTTAAAAAAAAGGTCAGTATTTTAAATGATTTGAAAATGTCTACTTTCCTGATGTTGCGGAGAAATTCGACGCCCTAGGTATAAACTCGTGGCTTACAGTTTGCTGTTTCTCGTAGTTCTCATTTTTATGGCCGAACTGTTACTTTATTGCCAGTTTCACTCACTGTCTCTACTTTGTTGTCATAAAAGACTGTTTTAAATACAGAAATATATCAAAATTCACATTTTTTGTTGTTTTGCGGGCCCGCAATTTACGTTCCGGAACTTAATGTGCCACTTGCACGAGAGATGACGGTAGACTGGGGACAAACATATTTTGTTCTTTGCTGAGGTGGAGAGGGTGTCACGTCACCAAGTCTCTTTGTCTTCGAAACTATGACGTCTCAGTTTTTAAGGCTAGGCAACTACGTACTGCATTCCTTATGTGACGTATTTACAGGATCGGCCTGTTGACAAGTTTGTTTGGCTAAAATTAGCTGTTGTTTTGCTGACCGCTGAACTTGATACAGTTCCAGTTCCTGCTCTGGGCTTACTACGTCGTTACAAAACCTTACCAAAACCTCCGCTCAACAGTCCGTTAAGGACCAAGGCGTACCGCGTGGCTTTTGTGTTAGTGTGACGGTGTATGGGCTAGTACTACGCGCCACCAGCCGCTAATTGCGGTATTCACAGCCAGGAGGCGGCGCTGTTATCTCAGCGCCTACTCAGTTTGCTTCACGACGCTGAGTGCACACCGTACGGAACCTCCGCCGGGAGTTGAACCCGGGACCACGAGCGCATCAATCGCCCGCGTTAGCCACTAGACCACCTGGAGGCTCATTGATTTCACAATAACATTTATATATGCTTTTCCCCAAAACACTATAGGGACAGAATTGTACCATTACATGTTATTGTTCTTGTTGTTAAATAAATGAGTGGCTCTGGACCCAGTCTTGCTGTTTAATATTTAATAAATATTTTAAAAATGGAGTGTTAAATGATTCCTGCTGTATAACTACATTTATTCAGACTCAGTAGTGCCAGTCATATACAATGTTTACACAGCACTTTTGTAAGATTTTACTGCATTGTGTGTGTTTGAATGAAGAGAAAAACTTGTTTCGTTTAAATTACAATGTGAATCAGTGTCAGAACAGCATAATATAATACTGTTATAAAACAGATCATATGACAATAAAATATGTTGCTTATTTAATGATTACAGATAGATGTACTGGGTCCTGGACTAATCAGGAGGGAAAGAGATTCGGAAGGTGTAGTAATCACACCTGTTACAATTTTACCAAATGTTATAGAGTTGTCATATTATAGCAATGTTTTGTTACCACATTTCATACTCGAAGCCGTTGTTGGTAAGTTAAATCTTTTGTTTTCTTATATTGTGTGTGTGTTTGTGTGGGGGGGGGAATGGTTCTGTGACAGTTCCTGCGTGGTCACTTGCCCTTTATGTCTCACTAGCAGGGCTATAAATATGTGCATCAGAAAGATCAAGAAGTGCTGAATTCAGTGGCGGCCCATGCTTAGGTTGCATAGTTACACAACCCCCATTAAATTCTGAATTGTATTTTAAATTATAGAATTATGAATAAACTATAACTAATAAGTGTTTTTAAGCTAAATCATCGTAATTAATTATTTGCCAGTTGAAAAGCACAGAGTAATACTAAAAACCGTACACGCTCTTGCCGCGGTGTATGCACCACTATGATGTGCTTTGTATATAGGGAAATACAATGGAGTAGTGCTCCGGCTGGCTAGACTCGGGTGTTCCTATTACAACCATATAGGCTCGCTTTGTGTGATTAGGGACTGCAAACCCCGCTTGTACGTCATGGGGCCAGCAGTCTGTTTGTTTTGGTAAGTTCGAATTTTTTGTGAAGTTCGTTGTTAGGGTTAGTCCAATTCATCGTTAAATGTAAATAATAGTACTTATAAAGGATTAAGGTGTCGTAGTGTAAGATGTTTAGTATATTTAACTGGTAGGATGCAGTGCATTCTGTCGAAAACTTAATGAAAACGCCATTTGGTTTACGTCCTATTGAGAAAAAAATTGAAATTAAGAGAGTAGGTAGGCCTACACCAGACCTTTCAAATTTGAATCAAAGTGTAACATCAGGTAACAGAATATTTAATCGTAAATTTAAAAAAGATTTATATAAAATGTATTCGTGGTTATGTGGGTGTGACACTAAAATTGCATTATTTTGCTTTCCTTGTGTATTATTTGGAGGGGAGGATACTTGGACATCTTCTATTCAGAGAATAAAACAATTTAATTCTATCCAACCCAAGTGCAACCCCCAAATTCTTCAAACAACAGGTGCCACTGGCTGAAGTAGTGCATTAAGTTTTGAGATCGATAAAGAGTATCTGTTCAGTAACAGCGCCCATAATAGTAAAGTGTCATCGCATCTTTATTCTTTGACATATTTTGACGCTCCTAACACTGTCATACTACATTTAGTTGTGCGCGTTTTGGAGCAGTGATTATGATATTACTATGTATTTTATTGCTTTGTATAAAAAGTTGTTTCAAATGTAATGTAAAAGACGTTCCATCATTTCTAGCACTGAAAATATGCTTCAACTTGTCAAGTACTGCCAGAAGGACAGTTTCTAAATTTGGCACAAGGGAGTTAGGTCCTAATTGAAAGACACACTGATTTGTATAGAAGTCTTTCCGGAAGGTCCGTCCAGCAGGATCAGTGACAACTCAGTTAGGATGTTAAACGTTTCTGATAGTGGGATTTTTTTAAACTTCATAAAATGTAATGTAATGCAAAATTGTATACTTTAATTATAGGAAACTGATAAAAAATATATAAATAGTGTTAAATAGACAGTCTCCACTATATATTTTGGCAAAAATAACTTTGTCACCCTATTCATAGTTCATAATATATTCACAACTCACAAATTTCACGAATAGTTAGATTTTTGCAAAAGTAGTGTATCAGAAACACTCAACACTAAAATACAATTTTACACATTTAATCATTTATCTAAAATGAAGAATATGAGTTATTTATAAAAGAACACACTTTTTACACCTCTATACTCTGTGCCAATCAGGTATAGTTTGATGTGGAAACCATCAAGAGGAGGCGAACATTGAGATAGGAGTAAGACAGGGATGTTCGCTATCTCCACATTTGTGTAACTTGTACGTCCAAGAAGTGATCAATAGAGTAAGAGAAGGTACCCATCTCGGAGTAAACATACACGAGGAAAAGTGGACATGCTTAGCCTCACAGATGACCATAGCAGTGACTGCAGACAGCAACGAAGATCTACAAAAGATTCTTGACAATAGATAAAGTCATGAAGAATGAATTCAATATGAAAATAAATGAACAAAAGACCAAAGTCCTAGTCTATAGTCGGAAGGAAGAAGATCCACTTAGAATAAATTGTGTGAGTAATGTTCTTCAGTCAGTTAAAGAATATAACTATGTAGGAAGTAAAATCACAAGTGATGGCCGTAGCAGTAAGGAAATTATAAGCAGAATTAACCAGGCTAAAATTGATTTCAACAAAACAGAAAAACCTCTTCACTTCAAACACTATCAGCCTAAAAATAAGGAAGAATCTAGTAAAGACATACGTGTGGAGTGTTGCCCTATACGTGAGTGAATCTTGGACAATTGGAGAAAGTGACAAGAAAAGACTCCGAGCATTTGAGACCTGGTGCTACAGAAGAATATTCAATATAAGCTGGAGGGAGAAGATAATGAATGAGGAAGTTTTTAGAAGAGCTCAGGAGGAGGAGAGCTTTCTACGAAATTTAAAATCCATAAGAGCTAAGTTTATAGGGCATACGAGGGGGTACCCAAAAATAACCGGAATAGCGCTGCGATTGGCGGAGCTTACGTAGTACGCATTTCTCCCGCTAGGCGAGCGTAGCGCAACTCGTTCCGAGTTCAGTGCCGTCATTGTTGTCGCCTGGGAAGGTTGCGTCCGGTCACAGTAATTCGTTTTGTAAAAGCAGTTTCGCTTGCTCCTCGTTTTTTGTCATGGCGGATTTAAG
This sequence comes from Magicicada septendecula, assembly GCA_034769895.1. NCBI lineage: Eukaryota > Metazoa > Arthropoda > Insecta > Hemiptera > Cicadidae > Magicicada > Magicicada septendecula. The sequence goes on along the minus strand of CM068373.1, from coordinate 294,844,501 downwards.
TGAACAGCGCGCTGCTGTGAAAGTTTGGTTCCTGCTTGGGAAAAACGCCGCAGAAACTGTTGTGATGTTGAAAACAACTTACAAGGATAGTGCTATGGGAAAAACTCAAGTGTACCAATGGTTTTCTCGTTTCAAAGAAGGTGAAATGTCAATTGATGACAAACCTCATTCTGGACGTCCGTCAACTTCCAGAATTGACGAAAATGTTGAAAATGTTCATGCAATCGTACTTGAAGACCGACGACAGACCATTGAAGAGATTAGTAAGTTATCTGGAATAACTTGGAGCTCGGTTCAGCGAATTTTGTCAGAAGATTTGGGGATGAGAAGGGTCACTGCAAAATTTGTGCCTCGGGTCCTGACTGAACAGCGAAAAGAGAATCGAGTTGAAACATGCCGTGCATTGAAAGACCAGCTCCGAACCGACCCAGATTTTTTTTCCAAGGTCATTACTGGTGACGAGTCATGGTGCTATGGTTACGACCCCGAAACTAAACAACAGTCAAGCCAGTGGAAAACTTCGTTGTCGCCTCGCCCAAAAAAGCTCGTCAAGTGAAATCAAACATCAAGACGATGCTCATTTGTTTTTTCGATGTGAGAGGGGTAGTGCATTCTGAATTCATCCCACCAGGTCAGACTGTTAATCAGGCTTTCTATTTAGAGGTTTTAAAAAGATTGCGTAACAATGTGCGACAAAAAAGGCCCGATTTGTGGCAGACGGACTTGTTTTTCCACCATGACAATGCACCTGCTCACGCAGCTATTTCAGTGTGCCAGTTTTTAGCAAAAAACAACATGACTCCCTTGCCCCACGCCCCTTACTCACCTGACCTCGATCCGTGCGATTTCTTCTTGTTTCCCCAAATGAAGATGGACATGAAAGGACAACGTTTTGATGACGTGGAAGCGATAAAGAAAAAACGAGGCAGGAGCTGTCGGCCATCACAACAGATGAGTTTGAAACATGTTTCCAGTAATGGGATCGCAGATTGGACAAATGTATTAAGTGTAATGGAGAGTACTTTGAAGGTGATAAGTTTGTTTTGTAAAAAAAATTAAATACATAGCTTTAAAAAAAAAATTCCGGTTATATTTGGGTACCCCCTCGTATACTACGACACAATGGGTTGGTTAAGAGAATAATAGAAGAACAATTGAAGGGAAGAATCACAGAGGACGACCCCGTTTAGACTACATGAAACAGTTTACGGTCGACATGAACTGCACATCATATTGTGAGTTGAAAAGAAAAGCAGAGAAGATGAAGAGTGGCGAGCTGCTGCCAACCAGCCTATGGGCTGCTAACCTAGAAGAGAGAACATATTCACAAATTTCATCATCCTATTGGAGAATAGTTAGATTTTTGCAAAAGTAGTTTATCAGAAACGCGCAACACTAAAATACAATTTTACACATTTAATCGTTTATAGAAAATGAACAATATGAGTTATTTATAAAACACCTCTATACTTACATATAGTAAGCCCAATGTAACCTCCAACCACACTTCAACACAACACACCAAAACATGTGGGACAGAACACAAATATTTCACCACGACCACACACACATATATATATTGTAACGAAGATTTCTGGTCGTATCCTGTAAAATGTACACCAGTTTTGTATGTGTATTAAATGTTAGTGCGTTCGTCTCGCACCGGGGTCGTTACATCAATGTTCGCGGCTAACGATGTCCGTAGCGTTGCGGTAATCACCAGTATAACACGGCAGTAACCTTACCTGTTTACTTATACGGGTGTGTTAATCCCGGGTGGCACCAAATCATTTATTAAAACAATTAAAACTATTGTATAATGAGTTTTCAGTGGTGACAGTCAGGCGTTCAGATAATTCCCGCTCGTACGGCCGTCTGAATTGCCTATACTGCTGTGCAAATGACAACTTGTTCGCTGCTCATCAAACCTATTCTTCATAAATAAACACAAATAATGTATTGCACTCCCTATGAAATAATAACAACGGTTACTCCCTGTACTAGTTGTTTTTTAATGGGTGATAATTAAAATATTTGACAATTATTTTATAATAAATCTGCACCGACTTTTTACATGAAACACTTCTTTCTCAAGGTTGACGAATCGATTAAGCAACGATCAGCATCAGTATGGCTGTGTAACGTTAAGTTATTACAATTGTTTTCGTTCCCAAAATCGTGGGATTCTTGTGATTATGAGCTAAAGAATTCCTATGGTTACAATAAAAATATTTTACCTTACTCTAAGTATACGTAAATAATAAAGTGTGATGTTACAATCTGTTCTGTAGTCTCGTTAAATGTGTGTTTTGAAAGTCCGTGTTTAAATAATAGGTTATATTTTACGTTAACAAGTTTTTAGTGAGTTTTATTTTACTTAAATAATCTGTGAAAGAGAAATATTCGGTTTATAGTGAGATAAATTTACCTTTAGTAAAATTTAGAGTGATTAGGTTTTTGGAAATAGGTAATTTAATTGTACTTAACACCTCAGCATGACTTGGTGTCTTCATTCATTTGATCAGGTAGGATTTGGCTGCAATAAGTTCTTTTTTTCATTAATTTTTGGACTTCAATAGGTCAGGCGTCCTTTTCATAGAGTATCTGGTCATACTTTTCGGTTAATTTTCAGTTTAATTATCCTGGATCTTGGGTGGACTGCTATAAATGGGTCGTCTGCTTCTTATACCATCATGGTTATGAACTCCGATTACTGTTCTACATTATTTTATTAGAAAATCGGTCTTCCCAACATTGGCTTCTGTACTGCTTGACTGACGCTTCACTAGTGTAACGGTATTCAACCGTAATTCTATCTTCAACTGTCGTTTCTATGGTAACTGAATGATTTTGATTGGCTGATTTTGATATGATGTATTGTTATCAAAATTCGAATTCTTCGTATATCTTCTGACTGCTGTTATTCTCTATCTTCCTTCCTGGTTATTAAATATTGTCACTATAGTATTTATTTCCTTTCATAGATTATTTTGATACCCCACAAGTTTGGGTAATTTTAGATTTTATGTTTTTACAATTATGTTAATACTTGTTAATTACATTTCTTTTTGTATATAAATGCCTATTATAATATTTTGTTTTACAAATAATTTACAATTTATTCTTGGTGAATCCTTCACCTCGGATTTGCTAATTTCTTTGTTAATTTGTTATAATTTGTAGTTGTTTGTTTCTGACAGTTAGGCATTTTCATAGGCCTAAGTAGCCATTATGGTATTTGACTTATTTCATTTAAATTACATTTCATTTTGTTATTATAATTGGTTGTGTTGTGTTTTGAGTCTGTTTATATGTTATTATTATGTCACTATTATTTTATACACAATTATTTACTCTTTGGTTTCCATGTTTTCTAGTCATACATTTCTTAACATTTTTATTTATTTCCTTTGCCAATAATAACAAGGTGGCTATTATTTACTACTTTTTTGATCTTATTTAAATGTAACATGTAGGCCTATGGTCTGTATGATTCTTACAGCCATATCCAATTCATAAACTTGATTGAATAATTATTTTAACTAACTTATTATTTGCTAATCTTTGTTCACAATACATCTTATTTTATATTATTTTTTAGTGTGACAAACAACATCACTTTTATGAACTTATACTGATCGCTTATAACATGGGTGTTTTTTTATTTGTTTCTAACTCCTTAACTTTTAAACAATCTTTACTTTCCCTCCATGTTAACACTTTCAATTTACTCTTTCCTGGGATTCTCCCTTTTAAATATGATTACATGTTTTTAAACTTATTAATTATATTTTTTGTTTTGATTACTATGGTGATTATCACTTTCCAGTGTTCAGTACCTCTTACTTTATAGTTTATACTTAATACTATTTTTCACAACATACTTATTCACTATTATTTTTCACTGTTAAACCTTTAGTGTTCTTTAGGATTTATTAATTGTTAATGATTTTATCATTCACTATTTTTCACTATATTTCCATTCTTTATCTTACACTATTTTCATTCAATCATCACCATCACTTTTAAATTATTTATAATAATATATATATACTTTCACTTATGAACTTACTGTTGTCACTTCCCAAACGTTTCAAGATGTTGTTTCTCTTCTTCAGTGGGTTGAGTACTAACTGTCGATTACAGAATAACCGTTACGGAATGGAGTGTGTGGTGGGGGTTGATGGTGGGAAGGGGTTGGCGCTGAGGTTCGAATTATGTGTATGGATCAGTGTGTCAAATAGTGTATGTGATTTGTAATGTATCTGTTCATTTAATATGTTGTTTGGTTGTAATGTGTGATATCTGTATATTTCAAATTGTTCAGCTGTGTTTAGTTTTCTACTTTTTGGTAAGTAGTGTAATATTTCCATGTTGTGTTCTATGTTTGTGTAGCTGTGGTTTTCGTTATGTAAATGTGTGGCAAATGTGGAATGTATGTAGTTTGTGGTGAGGGCTTTTAAATGTTCAGAAAACCTGGAAGAAAAAGATCTTCCCGTCTGGCCGATGTAGAATTGTTGACAATCATTGCAATTTAATTTGTAAACCCCTGTTTTGCTGTATGTGTCAATGTCTTTGTTAGTATTGTTTATGTGTTTTCTAATGGTGTTGTTGGTTCTGTAAGCTACTTTATAATTTTGTTTCCTAAATGTGTTTGCAATTTTATGTGTATTGGAGTTGTAGTATGTAAGTGTTATGTATTTACTGGGTTGTGTGCTGTTGGTCAGATGTGTTTTACTTTTTGTGTTGAGGATTCGTTTATGTAGTTTATTTATTAATTCAGGGTTGTATCCGTTTTTGACTGCTATGTATTTAATTGTGTTTAATTCATCTTGGTAGTCATGTGTGTTTAGGGGTATTGACGTGAGCCTATGGAGCATGTAGTTGAAAGCTGCATGTTTGTGTTGAGTTGGGTGGTTGGATGTGTTGTGTATGACCATGTCTGATGTGGTGGGTTTTCTGTATATTTTGTATGTGTGTGTGTTGTTTGTTTTGGTGATTGTAAGGTCTAAAAAGTTTATGCTATTGTTTAATTCTATTTCAAGTGTGAATTTTAATTTGTGGTGTAAAGTGTTAATGTATTTATGGAAATTTTCTATTTGTCTTTTGTTGCCATTGTAAAGGAGTAAAATGTCATCGACATACCTGTGCCAATATATTATTTTATCGGTGTATTTGTTGTTGTTCAGTATGTGTTTCTGTTCTATGGTGTGTATGAATATTTCTGCTAGTATACCTGATATAGGGGAGCCCATGGGTAGTCCATCTGTTTGTGTGTAATACATGCTATTGTGTGCGAAATAATTTTGATCTGTGATAATTTTAGTTAGATGGATGATCTCGTTTATGTGTGTTTCGGGTGTGTTATTTATTTTTAGTAATTGTTCTAATGTAATTATGGTTTCTTTTATGGGAACATTGGTGTATAGGTTTGTTATGTCGAATGAAGCGAGTGTGGAATTGTGGGGAATGTGTACATGTTGAGTTTTATTCACTAGATCTATATTATTTTTGACAGTGGTGTTGTTTGTTAAATTTATGCTATTTCTGATCAATTTATCTAAATGTCTAGCTATTTTGTGGGCAGGTGCTTGTGTGTTGTTTATAAGTGGTCTGATGGGAATGTTGGGTTTGTGTAATTTCGGTAGTGCATTTAGTGTAGGGGCTTTTGGTTTAATTTGTTTTAGATATTTGATGTTGTCAGGTGATACTATGTGTTTTGTGTTATTTAGGGTTTTGTTTATTTGTTTGTGATATTTAGGGGTGGGGTCTTTATTTAATTTAGTGATGTTGTTTTCCTTAAAAAATGTTTCAATTTTGTTATTTAAAGCCTGTTTTTCTATTATAACATTAATATTACCTTTATCTGCTTTAAGTATTGTTAGGTTATGTTCGTGTAATTTTTGTTTTATGTTTTTTAGTGTTTGGATTTCATTATTGTGTTGTTTATTTTCGTATTTTTGTGTGTGTTGTAATTTACGCTTTATTTCATAACGTATTGTATCATGGTCTTGGTTTAGTGTGTGTTGTATGGCTGTTTCAGCGTCTAGGACTATGTCACGTGTATGTTTACTATTACCGTTATTATTTGTATTGGTACATAAATTGTGTTTTAGACCTTTATCTAAGAGGTTTATTTCTGCGTTAGTGAAAATGGTAGTTGTTGTATTTACAGTGCGTGTGTGAAATCTATGTGTCGGTGTCGGGACAGTTACGTTCCTACGTGTTAATATGTTATTGATTTTTCTGTTATGTACTTCCTGTATTTTTATTTGGATTTTCTCTATGATATTTCGTGTATGTTGTATTACGTGTTCGAATTCAATGTAGTGTAATATTTGTGTGAGTTTTACGTGTAGGTTATATGCCGTTTTGTTTAGTGTATCTTTTTTATGGTATAAATCATTGATGATATTGTCTAGGTGTATTATTTCGGCTTTACGTTTTGTTTTTGTTGCTGCATATGTATTATTTTTTATTGTGATTTGTGCATGTGTGGGTATAATGTTGTGTTTACGGCAAGTTTTGTTGTAAGCGATGTTCAAGGAGGTTTTCGTTATCTGTAATCTAACATTTCTGTACTTGTGGATGTAATACGCTGTGTTGGCGGTATAAAAATTATCTTGTTGTTGCATCCTCTTCGTTCACTTGTTAATTTAATAATATATATATACTTTCACTTATGAACTTACTGTTGTCACTTCCCAAACGTTTCAAGATGTTGTTTCTCTTCTTCAGTGGGTTGAGTACTAACTGTCGATTACAGAATAACCGTTACGGAATGGAGTGTGTGGTGGGGGTTGATGGTGGGAAGGGGTTGGCGCTGAGGTTCGAATTATGTGTATGGATCAGTGTGTCAAATAGTGTATGTGATTTGTAATGTATCTGTTCATTTAATATGTTGTTTGGTTGTAATGTGTGATATCTGTATATTTCAAATTGTTCAGCTGTGTTTAGTTTTCTACTTTTTGGTAAGTAGTGTAATATTTCCATGTTGTGTTCTATGTTTGTGTAGCTGTGGTTTTCGTTATGTAAATGTGTGGCAAATGTGGAATGTATGTAGTTTGTGGTGAGGTAAAGGTAATATTAGCAGATAAAGCAGATAAAGGTAATATTAATGTTATAATAGAAAAACAGGCTTTAAATAACAAAATTGAAACATTTTTTAAGGAAAACAACATCACTAAATTAAATAAAGACCCCACCCCTAAATATCACAAACAAATAAACAAAACCCTAAATAACACAAAACACATAGTATCACCTGACAACATCAAATATCTAAAACAAATTAAACCAAAAGCCCCTACACTAAATGCACTACCGAAATTACACAAACCCAACATTCCCATCAGACCACTTATAAACAACACACAAGCACCTGCCCACAAAATAGCTAGACATTTAGATAAATTGATCAGAAATAGCATAAATTTAACAAACAACACCACTGTCAAAAATAATATAGATCTAGTGAATAAAACTCAACATGTACACATTCCCCACAATTCCACACTCGCTTCATTCGACATAACAAACCTATACACCAATGTTCCCATAAAAGAAACCATAATTACATTAGAACAATTACTAAAAATAAATAACACACCCGAAACACACATAAACGAGATCATCCATCTAACTAAAATTATCACAGATCAAAATTATTTCGCACACAATAGCATGTATTACACACAAACAGATGGACTACCCATGGGCTCCCCTATATCAGGTATACTAGCAGAAATATTCATACACACCATAGAACAGAAACACATACTGAACAACAACAAATACACCGATAAAATAATATATTGGCACAGGTATGTCGATGACATTTTACTCCTTTACAATGGCAACAAAAGACAAATAGAAAATTTCCATAAATACATTAACACTTTACACCACAAATTAAAATTCACACTTGAAATAGAATTAAACAATAGCATAAACTTTTTAGACCTTACAATCACCAAAACAAACAACACACACACATACAAAATATACAGAAAACCCACCACATCAGACATGGTCATACACAACACATCCAACCACCCAACTCAACACAAACATGCAGCTTTCAACTACATGCTCCATAGGCTCACGTCAATACCCCTAAACACACATGACCACCAAGATGAATTAAACACAATTAAATACATAGCAGTCAAAAACGGATACAACCCTGAATTAATAAATAAACTACATAAACGAATCCTCAACACAAAAAGTAAAACACATCTGACCAACAGCACACAACCCAGTAAATACATAACACTTACATACTACAACTCCAATACACATAAAATTGCAAACACATTTAGGAAACAAAATTATAAAGTAGCTTACAGAACCAACAACACCATTAGAAAACACATAAACAATACTAACAAAGACATTGACACATACAGCAAAACAGGGGTTTACAAATTAAATTGCAATGATTGTCAACAATTCTACATCGGCCAGACGGGAAGATCTTTTTCTTCCAGGTTTTCTGAACATTTAAAAGCCCTCACCACAAACTACATACATTCCACATTTGCCACACATTTACATAACGAAAACCACAGCTACACAAACATAGAACACAACATGGAAATATTACACTACTTACCAAAAAGTAGAAAACTAAACACAGCTGAACAATTTGAAATATACAGATATCACACATTACAACCAAACAACATATTAAATGAACAGATACATTACAAATCACATACACTATTTGACACACTGATCCATACACATAATTCGAACCTCAGCGCCAACCCCTTCCCACCATCAACCCCCACCACACACTCCATTCCGTAACGGTTATTCTGTAATCGACAGTTAGTACTCAACCCACTGAAGAAGAGAAACAACATCTTGAAACGTTTGGGAAGTGACAACAGTAAGTTCATAAGTGAAAGTATATATATATTATTAAATTAACAAGTGAACGAAGAGGATGCAACAACAAGATAATTTTTATACCGCCAACACAGCGTATTACATCCACAAGTACAGAAATGTTAGATTACAGATAACGAAAACCTCCTTGAACATCGCTTACAACAAAACTTGCCGTAAACACAACATTATACCCACACATGCACAAATCACAATAAAAAATAATACATATGCAGCAACAAAAACAAAACGTAAAGCCGAAATAATACACCTAGACAATATCATCAATGATTTATACCATAAAAAAGATACACTAAACAAAACGGCATATAACCTACACGTAAAACTCACACAAATATTACACTACATTGAATTCGAACACGTAATACAACATACACGAAATATCATAGAGAAAATCCAAATAAAAATATAGGAAGTACATAACAGAAAAATCAATAACATATTAACACGCAGGAACGTAACTGTCCCGACACCGACACATAGATTTCACACACGCACTGTAAATACAACAACTACCATTTTCACTAACGCAGAAATAAACCTCTTAGATAAAGGTCTAAAACACAATTTATGTACCAATACAAATAATAACGGTAATAGTAAACATACACGTGACATAGTCCTAGACGCTGAAACAGCCATACAACACACACTAAACCAAGACCATGATACAATACGTTATGAAATAAAGCGTAAATTACAACACACACAAAAATACGAAAATAAACAACACAATAATGAAATCCAAACACTAAAAAACATAAAACAAAAATTACACGAACATAACCTAACAATACTTAAAGCAGATAAAGGTAATATTAATGTTATAATAGAAAAACAGGCTTTAAATAACAAAATTGAAACATTTTTTAAGGAAAACAACATCACTAAATTAAATAAAGACCCCACCCCTAAATATCACAAACAAATAAACAAAACCCTAAATAACACAAAACACATAGTATCACCTGACAACATCAAATATCTAAAACAAATTAAACCAAAAGCCCCTACACTAAATGCACTACCGAAATTACACAAACCCAACATTCCCATCAGACCACTTATAAACAACACACAAGCACCTGCCCACAAAATAGCTAGACATTTAGATAAATTGATCAGAAATAGCATAAATTTAACAAACAACACCACTGTCAAAAATAATATAGATCTAGTGAATAAAACTCAACATGTACACATTCCCCACAATTCCACACTCGCTTCATTCGACATAACAAACCTATACACCAATGTTCCCATAAAAGAAACCATAATTACATTAGAACAATTACTAAAAATAAATAACACACCCGAAACACACATAAACGAGATCATCCATCTAACTAAAATTATCACAGATCAAAATTATTTCGCACACAATAGCATGTATTACACACAAACAGATGGACTACCCATGGGCTCCCCTATATCAGGTATACTAGCAGAAATATTCATACACACCATAGAACAGAAACACATACTGAACAACAACAAATACACCGATAAAATAATATATTGGCACAGGTATGTCGATGACATTTTACTCCTTTACAATGGCAACAAAAGACAAATAGAAAATTTCCATAAATACATTAACACTTTACACCACAAATTAAAATTCACACTTGAAATAGAATTAAACAATAGCATAAACTTTTTAGACCTTACAATCACCAAAACAAACAACACACACACATACAAAATATACAGAAAACCCACCACATCAGACATGGTCATACACAACACATCCAACCACCCAACTCAACACAAACATGCAGCTTTCAACTACATGCTCCATAGGCTCACGTCAATACCCCTAAACACACATGACCACCAAGATGAATTAAACACAATTAAATACATAGCAGTCAAAAACGGATACAACCCTGAATTAATAAATAAACTACATAAACGAATCCTCAACACAAAAAGTAAAACACATCTGACCAACAGCACACAACCCAGTAAATACATAACACTTACATACTACAACTCCAATACACATAAAATTGCAAACACATTTAGGAAACAAAATTATAAAGTAGCTTACAGAACCAACAACACCATTAGAAAACACATAAACAATACTAACAAAGACATTGACACATACAGCAAAACAGGGGTTTACAAATTAAATTGCAATGATTGTCAACAATTCTACATCGGCCAGACGGGAAGATCTTTTTCTTCCAGGTTTTCTGAACATTTAAAAGCCCTCACCACAAACTACATACATTCCACATTTGCCACACATTTACATAACGAAAACCACAGCTACACAAACATAGAACACAACATGGAAATATTACACTACTTACCAAAAAGTAGAAAACTAAACACAGCTGAACAATTTGAAATATACAGATATCACACATTACAACCAAACAACATATTAAATGAACAGATACATTACAAATCACATACACTATTTGACACACTGATCCATACACATAATTCGAACCTCAGCGCCAACCCCTTCCCACCATCAACCCCCACCACACACTCCATTCCGTAACGGTTATTCTGTAATCGACAGTTAGTACTCAACCCACTGAAGAAGAGAAACAACATCTTGAAACGTTTGGGAAGTGACAACAGTAAGTTCATAAGTGAAAGTATATATATATTATTAAATTAACAAGTGAACGAAGAGGATGCAACAACAAGATAATAATTATTTATAGTTAATTATAATTTAATTAGTGTACCTTCTTTATCACTACACTTTGGGGTTTTTACACTTTTATTTTGCACTTCATAAATGTTTTTGTTTTTTTAAGTGTTTCTGAATGGGTAATCCCTCTAATTATTATCTCACTACCGTACTATCTCTTTCATTACAATATTTCTTAATACTATTAACAATTTTATGTCCTTACATTTCTATTATTACATCTAACTCTAACTTGTGTGTTAGTTTTTTTTTATATTTTTATCTTTAACATATTTTAATAGGGTTTCTTCCCTAGATTATGATTGTCCATTAATGGATAATGACATTTACTTTTTCCTTTCTCATTGTTTAATTATTGGTCTTGGTTCCAATATTACTTTTGAGTGCATTATTTCTCCTTCTCCTATGCTTTATTACTTGTTTGTGCATCATTATTGGTTTTCATTTCTATCTATTTCCCTCCTTCTTCATTTTCATTGTATTTGGTTAATACCTTGGTTTTTCCACCTTCTCCTTTGGGTACATTTCAACGGTTACATTGAGTCATTTAATTCCATGAACTTGTTTCATTTTTGTTTGGGTTTCGGTTTTTTCCCTTCTTCCTTTGGTTTGGTTAATCACTTTCTTCTCTTCTTTGGTTTTATTCTCGTTTGTTTTTCGTGGTTCCCTTCTTCTTTTGTTTCCTTTTGTTGGGTCAATCACTTGGGTTAGGTCATGTCGTCGTTTGTCGAGTCATAGTTTTTATATTTTATTTAAATTAATCATTTTATTTAACATGAAGTATTATTTTAGATTCAATATTATCTTGTTCATCCCTGGTATTGGGTTGGCTTATTGGTGTTGTAACAATATTCAAACACTATTTGCTATAGTCCATTTCTTGATGTATATATTATATTTAATTTTTATAACGAATTTACCTCAAGATATTTCTTTCCTTATTAGGAACATGTTTCGGGTACCATTTTGTACCCATCCTCAGCCTCGATCTAAGGAAACATGTTCCTAATTTTTGTTATAAAAATTAAATATAATATATTTATTTATATATATATATATATATATATATGCAATGGAACATCGCAGAAAGGGTATTTGTAGCTAGGACTACATGCTTTTATACCAATTTATGATGTTATAGACATGTTGAAAATTGATTTTGTTAAAATTTTGTAATATAGCTATAAGTTTTGAAATAAGAAATGGGTAATTAACTGTTGTATGTCAAAATGCCCATAAATTTATTTTCTGTCATGTCAAGTGCGAATTTAGTGCACGAGTGTGTGTGTGTGTGTGTGCGTGTTATTCGTATTTACATGAATAAGTCTGGTGTAAATTAACGTATCGAATTGAAACTTGGACTGCTCATACTTCTAAATTAGCGCTATATTTTTCGTATGTCTAAGACTCAAAACATATTATTTTAATATGTATTTTTTAACAGAACTCTCTTTTCTAAAGAATCCTTATCTTCTGAAAGTCATAAAACTTTAAGATATAATCTATACATGCTTTTGCAGTCTTCAGCAAAATTGATCAGGATATATGTCTATTTACTTAACCTATCAATCACGTGCTAGGAGATTCGACCAATCAGAGGCTCCAATTTTCATTCAGATTTGTTCATCGCGAATGAAGCTTCGGGCAGTTCTACCTAACAGCTAGGCCTTAACAGACGTTGTCTCTGTGCGAGTTTGTCGTATCAGTATATGTTCTACATAAGGGTTACGAGTACGGGATCTTAGCAACGAGTTGCCCGTTTCCTAAAATCTATTGGGTATTAGAACTCAAATAAATTAAATTTTAAATAAAATAGTGCTATCTCGCGCTAGTCAAGATTTTCCTCATAGGGTCAGGTATATTTACCGAAATACATCTGGGTGAACGCGAGGACACATCAAGATACTGGAAGGTGTATGTATTTTGTGTATTTTCGATGTTGAGTGCTTTGAAAATTGTGTCATGTTTGTATTGATTTGTATTTGTTCAGGTATTAGTTTGTTTCATGTTTTATGTTTGTATATTTGTAAATTTTCCCAAATGTTCATTATGGTGCCTTTGTGTGGTATGTGTTTTATTAGTGTCATGTTGGTTATGTTTGGGAATTCATGTCCAGTGTTTATTGCATGTGTGGCCAAATTAGATTTGTATATTTCTAATTTTTTGTATGCGTTTTTGTGTTCAAAATAATGTTTTTTCGGTTGTTTTTTTTGTTTGTCCTATGTAACATTTATTGCAATCTTGGCATTCAGTTTTGTATATACCATTGGTTGTTGTACAGGTTATACCATTGGTATTATCTTTGTTGCGTGGGTTATTTAGTTTTTGTAGATTATTTTTGTTAGTTTTTTATGCTATTTTAATGTCTGTGTTCTTAAACAGTTTTGTTAGCTTTGTCATTTTATTATTTATATATGTGAATGTGGCCCATTTTTTATTGTTGTTATTATTTTTGTTTTGTTCATTTTGATTAATTCTTAATGGTTTAGTTTTTATTTTATATTTGATTTTATTTTCTATTTTGTTTACAGTGTTTTTATTATATCTATTTTCACAAGCAATTTGGTATATTATATTTCTTTCTTTGTCTGTTTCTTGTTTGTTTAGGGGTATTTTGTACATTCTGTTAAATAGTGAATAGAATGCTGTCATTTTATGTTGTGGTGGGTGCTCAGAATTGTTAGGTATAATGATGTTAGTGGAAGTTGGTTTTCTGTATATTGCATATTGTAGGTGGTTATTGTATCTTGTGATGGTTATGTCTAAATAGTTGATTTTGTTTTGATTTTCTTTTTCTTCTGTGAACTGTATTTTTGGATGTATGTTATTGATTTGTTTTAATATGTTGTCTGCATTTGTATTTTTGTTACTTGATATATATAGCCCATCATCTACGTATCTTATCCAAATGCCATTTGGATCAAAGGATTTTATAATATTTTGTATTTTGGTGTCAATATGTTGTAAGAATATTTCTGCTATTATGCTAGATAATGGAGATCCCATTGCCAATCCGTCTTGTTGTTGATAAATTTTGCTATTGAATTCAAAATAATTTTGTTTTAGTGTTAGTATTGTTTTTAGTATTAGAATTCAATTTATATATTTCTAATTTGGCCACACATGCAATAAACACTGGACCCAAATTCTCAGACATAACCAACATGACACTAATAAAACACGTACTACACAAAGGCACCGTAATGTACATTTTGGAAAATTTGCAAATTTACAAACATAAAACACAAAACAAACTAATACCTGAACAAATACAAATCAATACAAAACACGACACAATTTTCAAAGCACTCAACCTAGAAAATACACTAAATACTAATATATTGTAAGGTAACTCTATTATCGTTGAAAATGCTCTACTGTTGTGAGCGCCAATTTGTAAATAAACGAGATCCCTACCGTTAAAATTAAATGTATTTGATTTAATTCAACGTTAATTAAAATATCGATTGTAGCTAATCTCGTGTTACAACTCAAAATGAACTCTCTTTAAAACATTTGCAGTAATAGTCTTTAGTAATAATTGATAATTATTGTGTATTTAATAAGGTTTGATAATAATAGTGAATAATATGTTAATCGCTGGTCGGTGGATGAATGTAGCCGTAGTGTCAATCTTGCAGCAGAACTCCTCTTCTCGGTTAAGTGTCGTCAGTGTACGTAACGTCAAGTCTCGTCTGGACAAATAATTTATAATAATATACACTTTCACGTACCTGTTCGTGATACTAGAAGTTCTGAAGTTCACTTACCAAAAAATAAGCTGCCAAGATGCACTTAATACCAGCTTGCTTTATCAACAAGGTTATATCACTCCTTGTGTGCAATAAGGGCGCCACATGGGTTTATTTTAGGAAAATTCCCATGAAAAACCAATTAATAAAATTTAATATTTGTATAAATTCGCTTTATACTTCTTTAAATGCGTGATGCATTCACTGCAATTCCAATATAATATAATAGAGTCTCTACTCAGAGTTATCTCCCTATACTCAAAGTCGAGTATTAACTAACTATATGAAATAAATATGATCAAGGTTTATGCTGAATAAAAACGGGGTTTATTTTACCCTTTGAAAATAAACTCAACAATTAAAAATACAATTGATACGTTGGCATAAATTTGAAGTTACTTTGTCCGTTTACAATACGGTCTAGCTCAGTTAGAACAATAAACTCTTATATCTATTAACAATTTGACTTTTAATTATATAATATACCTCACGGGTAGGCTCTTTGAAATACAATAAAGAACTATCTTATGCCTTGACAGACGTTAATGATAATAATTGATAATTTGGCCTCTTTTTAAAACTCGTAATTATTCAATTACTGGTTAGCGTTTATAACGCTGACTTATTTACTAACATATATTTTTAACACTTAGTACTAATACAAATATCTTACATTGGATTGATAAATCCGCTAAGTAAATTGAAACTGTGTATACAATTGAAAGTTTTGTTGTTCTTGCGTCAGTACAATTTTTGTGGTAAATAATGATCAGTGCGAGCAGAGAAATAAAATAAATTGTCACAGTGTTACCTTTTTTCTTTTAATCGTATAGATTAAAATTTTTTACAAACACTCCAGTGATCGGATTATAATGACCACTGGTTAATTACACTTCACACGCACAATGAACGGAGAGTCGGCCCTATTCTGACTAAATCTGGGCTATGTTAAATACTGATTATAAAACTCTCTCTCTCGTTCTAAAATCACGCACAAATTAAAATATTCACTTTACTTTCAAAGCACTTCCTTGTAGTCAATTGCGGTATCGTTAAAAGTCTTGAAGAAAATTTTAAAAGGTTTACTATGGTTGTACTAAGTTAAGTTATTAACAAAATATTGCGGTGACGAGCGACAACTGTCTCGCTCGAGATGATGACAAAAAGTGTGTCGGATTCTCTCCGTTTTTGATTATATACCCCCTCGCTACATAGGGCTTAGGCAGTAGAATCGTTTAATAAACTGTTTTCTGATTGGCTCTGATAACCGCTACAAAATGACGTATTGTTTTTTAACCATCGTCCGGCGAACGTTGTTGACAACTGTCGTTGTTGTTGGTTTTACCCAACCAATTTCTTATTTTTAGTAATAAATGATGCTAACGCGCACTACGCACTTATTATAGTTCCGATCGCGAGGTTATTGCCACCAAATTAAAGTTTAGTTTATGGGCTTTAATTTGATGTGGCTTATCACTGGTTTTAACCTCGTTTTCTTTGACAATGCTCATAAATAATGTTTAGAAACATGGTTTCTCACTGTCGTCTGCTAGCGATGCATAATACGATTATTCCCTATCTTTTGACATTTAGTGTTTCACATTGCGTTTTCCTTATAACGTCTTTGTTTGAACACTAACACATCTGGGATTATACTTAAGAGCTATTTATAACTGTACAATATTAAATCTTAACATAGATAGGATGATACATTATTATAAAGAATCCTTATTTTCTAATTACATTTCGTTTGGCTTACTCAATTTAATGTTATTTATTAACAATTGAGTGGTGGTATTTCATATAACCTTTAGTTCTATTGATTGTTCAGTAAATTTTATGTTCACTAGGAGTCCTTTTTCCTTATTAAATTACTGACAAACGTTTGTTTAGGCATGGGCTAGACATATCTTTAGCATCGGTTTATGCCTTAATAATTGTTACTAGTTACATTTCGTATAATAAGGAAGTTACTCATCCATATGAGGTTTCCTTTTATAAGTATTTTTGCTTACTAATATTACATTTGGGTTTGTAATGCTAGTTTTAATTTACATTATGGCCATAGCTAATCTAGTCATATGCTTTGTCATTTACTGGTCATGGTTCATTTACTTTCAGCCAAAATGCTGTTACTGATATTACATTATTCTCGTCATTATTCAATTAGTTTTATTAACACATGACTTTACATTCATGTCATTGACTGGCTTGTTTGACAGCTTATTGTGAACTTGCCTTGTCCATTAGTTAGAGTCAGTCATAGTATTTGTTGTAGTGTCATGCAGTGTATTCGTCACTGCTTCTTGGGATCCTTCTTCTTCTTTCTTCTTTGTTGGTCCTTCTCTTCTTTGCTACTTTCATCATAAATGATTCACTTGTATTATTTCAGGGTACTTATTTACCCTCCTGGTGAACGTCTAGGTTATGTAACATTTTGTGGTGTTACAATATACACCACAATCACACACAGTAATACCAATTTAAAGCACCAGAGGCCAACAGTAAACCACAGTAACAGACAACTATTTGGTTTTATTATACTATTACTGCTTCTTTTTGCATTGAGTTCAATAGTTAATAGGTGTGTTGCACTAGATTGAGTTCTTGGCTAGTGTGATTTTTTAGCTTACTAGTATTTTTCAAGTTTCTTATATTCTTAGTCATTTAGTTATAGCATGTCTTATTTCTTAAATTAACAATTTCCTGTTTTACAATAATACATTTTTCTTTATCATTAAACACATCTTGATTCTTGTGACAAACTCTATTGTTCTTTCGTTTTTACCTCACAGTGTCTGATTTATAATCCTTGACATATTACTATTTAATTCCCTAACTTTTGTAATGGGTTCGGAATCAGAGGGGCTCTATTTGGCTTCCATACTGCGCCGTTCCTCATCTACACATCCTCAGAATCAGAGGAATCCTCATCTCTGTCTGGGACAATAAAAAATTGCACGTAGCAACAGTTGCACTATCACAACACATAAAATATAACATATCATTTATTTTTTCAATAAGATAAGAATATGATGTCTTATTCAACATAACATTCAAGGTATTAGAGGTTTCATTGTTATTACTTTTCATGCTTTATCATTTTAGCTACTATACTTCTCTTCACAGGTCATTATTTTATCTCTAACTTGACATATTGGCTATGTTATTTATTAGCCAGGTTGCTATTTTTCGATACTAGTTTGTAAGTTGTTTTGTTTATCTCAATATTCTTAATTTACACACTTAGATTTATCACTATATTATCATGCAGTTGGTCTTTAAATTCTTCTTGGGTTCACCATACTTCACTCTTAACATTGTTTGTATATTGGGGTTTTTTTTTTTAACATTAGGTTCATTATCATCCTGGATCATCAGGGTTTACAATATTCACGTAATAAACATTTCTGTTAGATACAATATGATATACATTTTTGGACATTTTCCTTTATCGTTCAATTAACATTCTCATTCCTTAACAATAGTAGTATCCTTTGGTAAATATTTTGTTATATACATAATATATGATAAACATTTTGGTCATACATAAATAGACATTTTTCTTTTTTGTAAAATATGATAATCATTCTCGTTTATCATTTAATTAACATGATAAACAGTCTTGGTATATGCTATACGATACACATTTTTCTTTATTATATAATATGATAAACATTGTTCTTATCATTTACTAATCCTTCCCATTCGTTGTTTAATATCTCTCTTTTCAATATGCGACACTTGGTTGTTTTTCTCCTCTACTCCTCCAAATGTTAGATTTTTAACATTTATTCTGGACGTTTAATTTCATTTATTGAAATTAATCACTTGAAGAGTCAGAGTAACATTATATTATCATTTGACATACATTTTTGTTAGATAATCATTTTTGTTTTATACAATATAATAGACATTTTTCTTTATCATTTGATATGATAAACATTTTTCTTATCATAAAATCATTTAATTTGTAATAAACATTCCCATTCCTTGTTTAATCCATCTCATTTCAATATGCGACACTTGGTTGTTTTTCTCCTCTACTCCTTCAAATGTTAGATTGTTAACCTTTATTCTGGACGTTTAATTTCATTTATTGAAATTAATCACTTGAAGAGTCAGAGTAACATTATATTATCATTTTGTGATTCTACAAATTAGTGTCACATAAAATTTTCTTAGCAAATACAACATTGAATAATTCCGGGCGCCATGATGGAAGTCTGTGTAACAACATATGATATTAGGCTTACCTTTCGGTCCAAGATTCGGGTTAACGAACCAGTAATGGCGAAATGTGTTACCTGAAATAACTCACTCGTACTTGTAACTTTTACCAATGACATTACCCTTTATTCATATAAACATATTTAAAAGACATATTTAAAAATGTGTGCCAAACATGCACGTTTTACGCCTCGGGGCGTGTTCCCATTTATCTGAACCTAAACATTGATAAGAATTACAGGTTTTTTACCCTCCAAAAGAAACATTTGTAACAAAATAATAAAATCTGGTATACTAAGATATACTAACCGTGATAAACAATTAATCTTGCACAACCCATGTAACGTGACAAATACAGGGGATTTCATTTTATTAAAATTTTGGGGTTTTTTAAAAATATTTATAAATTTAATTTCCATCTGGGATCAGGCCACGTGTGGAATTGAAACATCATGCTAACAAAGGAACAATACGTCTCGACAGTTGTGCAATCGTTGCTGAGGAATGTACTCAGCGTCATTTTCTAAGAACTTTGCGAGTGTGTGGTCATGCGCCCGAACGCACCCGACAACCAGGTGCGCGGACCGACGCTGAACTGTAAAACAAAAAATGGCTAAGAGAAGAATTTCTGTTCACTTCGTTTACCATGCTGGCGGATGCGAGCTTAAGCCAAACCCTTTTTGTGACGTCAACCAGTGCTGAACGAATATCTTCTGCGACCAACACACAAACACTTATGTGTGTTAAATAGGACATGGCTGTGGCGACGAAACACAAAGCTTTGTCTTCCACTTAAAAAGACGTAATCCAGTTGGCCGTGAACATATAGCCGCTTCTTCCCAGTTCGCTTACAGACGCAGATAGTGTTGCGCGGGCCCGGTCGGCTGAACTTTATAAAATGTGAATAATTAAATCTAACACCGCTTTAATACCGACCTGGACCCAAGGAAATAATGGGCTTAACTATTTATAGCGTGCGAAGTGCAATTATCAGCGACAAGTTAATTTATCGGTGAGATAAGAAACACGTGTTCGGCCGGAGTCTCGAGAGTGAACAATTAAGTAGTAGTGTTTGTGTAAAATAAAGATATGGGGTTATAATAACTAAAAGGCATTCAAAATTAATATGAATGTGAGAGAGAGAGAGAGAGAGAGAGAGAGAGAGAGAGAGCAGACTGGGCAGTCTTCCTAGTTGTAAGTAGTAGAATTTAGATATGACAATATAAGATGTGTGACCAAAAGGTATGAAAATTTAATTAAATTTGATAAATTTTTATTGGAAAACTAATAGTATAACTTTGAAATACTTGCTTATTAAAAATGTGAATTCTCTTCAAACAAAATGAGTTATGTCAATTATTACAGTAACCTATAAACCACGCTAACATCTTACGTTCGTGTGATCGAATTCTGGACCCAGATTACTTTGCAGGTAGGTGGAATTAATTTATGTATTTATATTAATGTAAAGTGATTAATTAATATCACAGTGTGGCGCAGCCGACAGGGACCGTTTTTATGAATCAAAATTTGATGTAAAAAACCGCACCTACAAATAAGATGCAAGCGTGATTTGGAGGTTAAGTGGAAATGAGTACTAATTACATATAAATGATGTTAAGGTGTAGGTAAGCGATACTTAGATTATACTATATTGAATAATACTGAAAATATTTAAGATTGAATTTTTATGTAGAGCAAAATCTCATAAATAAGATAAAAATGGAATACGGAGATAAAGTTAGTATGATTGATGTAACTGTCACGGGGGAGGGAGAAATTCATCCAGACCCTAATGTGGCCAAAGAAAGCGTTTTAAATGAATCAGATAATATAAATGATTCAGGAATGGAGACAACTCCAAGCCTGATAGACGAGAATAATTTGACGCAATCGGTAATAATGAGTGGAGCAAAAGCAGAATCTACTCCTGTAATAAATAAAGCAAAAGAGTTGTCGATGGACGATATGTTCAATCTGATAAAAACAATGTCCGAAAATATAAGTAGCAATTTAAACGAATTAAAAGAACAAAATAAAGAACAAAAAAACGAAATTCAAGAATTTAAAAATAGTGTAAATGAGAAATTAGATATGCAGAATAACAAATTAAATAAATTAAAAAATGATATACAAGAACTGAATAAACGTTTAGAAAATACTAATGAAATAATAAGAACTAGTTTGAATAAATTAGAACAGAGTATTGAGAGAAGAGGAGTAGTTGTGATGAATCCAAACAAGAATAATACGAATGAAAATTATAATGACATGTGTAACAATGTGGTACTAGATAAAAAGTTAACAAATGATAATGATGTCGAAAATAATAAAAATAATATTGAGAATAGTAATGTATTTGAAAAGGTAGTATCAGAGAGTGATATGTTAAAAATAAATAATGAGAGTACTGATGAAGTTGTAGAATGTAATAATGAAATGTTAATGTGTGTTTATGAGTCAGAGAGAAAGTGGAAGGATAGTATAGTGGTAGAATGGGGGCAGAGGGTAAATTTTCCCCTTATTTATGATGATTCAATGTGTTCACAAGTGTTGTTTTTGAAGGGCAAGAGTCCCGTGTTAGTAGAAGATTTGAGTTGTTTATTTTTTTTGTATAAGTTTGTACCCTCTGTCTGGAGCAACATTGAAGGTATGAGATGGTGTTATGATGAGAGAGAGTTAGAGAGTTGTGTGTTGATAAAGAGATAGAAGTATATAATTTAAAGAGAGATTATGATGAGTGGAAAGTAAGGTTAGAAGTATGTTTAAATAATAACCATTTAATTGATGATGAAAAAATAACTAACCCGATATTGAATATTATTACTAAGGGAGACCTGACAGGAATACATTATGGTGACTTGGTTCATGATTATTGTGATAAAACGAATGAATTTGATTTTTATGGTTATGACACACAAAATAGCCATATGTGTGTCAATAAAATTGAAAAGTGTTACTTGAAACAAAGACTAATTTTTGACGATGGAGGGTAAACCATAAAACAATCAATGGACAATTTTAAATGCTTTGTTTTGTGGTTTTGACCTCGCAACCTTGGACATTGAAGTGTGATATAACTGAGTAATCAATGATGGAGAATTGTAAATAAGTGTAGTGAATTTAATTGTGTGTATTGTAGGATGTCAGGTAAACAATGTGTATATGTAGTAGCAATGGTTGTGATAATAATAATATTAATATTTGCAATCTAAATAAATAACAAAATTAATTTTGTAGACAGTAATTAGAGAATTGTAATTGTTTTGATAGCAATGGAACTTGTATTTTCAATAATGAATTTGATGAAAATAATTTGAGATGTTTTAAATATTTTGATTGATTCAGAGGTTATATAATTAAATTATTTTTCGAGATGTGAATTTGGTAATTAATTGTTAAATTGTTTGGTATGAAATAACACTGTGATTAAATGTTTCAGAGGTTACTTGGAGATATTGGGGTGTATGGTGTATATATTTTGTGTATGTCAGTATGTGAATAATGGGCTGTAAGTATAAAAAAAAAAATTTATAATAACACAAGTCAGAGATAATAAATTGTTTACAGGTGTAACTCAAACGAAAGAATTCAATAATGAAAATAACTTGAGACAATAATTTAACAAATAATAATAACTGAAAGGTAATATAACTTAAATGTGAATAATAAATTTGAAAAGTTTAAGAAATATAATTGTAGAAAGTTATGAATGATTTAAATGATGATGGATAAAATGTTTAATGAAAATTGTCATATTATAATGATCTATATAAAATTTTAAGTTAGCTATTAATGTGCTATTGCTGGGGTGACCTGTGCCCCAGTAGATAGTGGAATGGGTTGGGGGTAACAGTGAGGGTTATCTCCATCGGAGGCCGAAATGGCGAAAATGCACGGCACAATTTTTTTGTACAATTACAAAATTGTACCATGATAGACTTTCGTGTCGTGCAGAGTAATGACGAATAGAACAGGCATGAAAGTAAAGTTTGATTTCCCCGACTTTTCGGGCGATTACTGCCTTACCAGCACTAATCGTGGTTTTGGCTAGCGGTCAGCTATGGCCATAATCAAGTCCCTTGACCATAGCTGACTTGAAATTGGTTGATACTAGAAATTAATAGGGGGGTGAACCTAGGGGAAATCCCGGAACTATGGAACAGCGGCTGCCACTCTGTCCGAGTAGGGACAGCATAGACCGGTGGTAGACCCGTTTTAAGGGCTTATAATTATAAAACGAAGGTATGTCGATACCTAAAATTTTTTAAATGTAAAGCCGAAGCAAGGACACGGAGATGTCCAATTCCTCCAACTATGCAGTCCTTGTGAACGCACATGGGTGTCACAGTCCAACATAAAATACAATAGCGTGTGTGGATTGGGAGGTTGCTCTGGCGAGCAACGAATTTAAATTTCATAACATAAAAAATGATAACTCAAGTTTGCTCTAATTAAATGCTTGTATTATGCTTTGATAAATGGGTGTTCATGCGTTCAGTATAATGTGTTCATTCTGTATTTTATAAATGTATTATTTTATTGTGTTAGAGGTAAGAATTGATAAAAAATATGTGTTTTATATAATTTGTGTAATTTTGAAATGAGTATAACAAAGTAAATAACTAGACCGACCGGCAGGCGGTTTACACAATAGTACCAGAGTCAGAAAGAGGGGAAACAATGATGTGTAGTATGGTAGATGTAAGGATTGATAACCATATGTATTTCATATAATGTGCATAATTTTGAAATGTGTTTGCAGTGAGGCCATTCACCTGGCTAGGAATGTCAGCTGATCAGTAGTAAAATGTCACTGTTAAATTGTTTATAAATGTTCAAGGTAATTAATGTTAAAGATAATGTTTTAATGTGTTAAAGACACTATTTCAAATAATGAGGAAAGTAATTTGATAAAGTTAAGATTTTAAATGATTTGTGAACACAATAAAAGATAGCTTTTGGGTGATTAGTATTTTGTTGGGACATATAGATCAGTCCAAGTTGAAGTTAAGGTGGTAGTAGAGAGAAAATATTGTTTTGAATTAATGTAATGTTGTTGTGAGGTAATGTAATAGAATTTGAGAAGTATTGACGTTGACACAGTAGTTATGGGGAATATATGTAGAGTATTGAGTGATATATTGATGTTTATAAATGATGCTGTTATTTTGTTGTAATTGAAGTGAGGTAATAAGAATGAGATTTGGGGATGGTAATTTTGTAATAGGGGATAGAGTAGTGGAGGAGTCCGCAACAAAAGGGTTGGGACGGGAAGGGACCGATTTGGTGGGAAGGGGTTGCCTTAGGTAGAATCCAGGGACCAGATTAAGGAAATAAGCTTTGGGGGGGGGGGAACACTTATCCTAAGTACAAAGGGTTAGAGAGTATTTTTTTTTATATATCGAGAGAATGTGGCGAATTGAGTTTAATAGTAAGTTGGGTGTAGTAGAGACTGTTTGGTAGATGTTTTGATAGAGATGGGTGTCATATTAGTTAAAGCGGTTAGTGGTATTAGAGTCAGAGTGAGAAAGATTATATATGTATACCTGCCAAGGGGCAGATCAAGTTGATACAATCAAACTAGTATAAATAATTAAATCACCCAAAGTAATGGAGAATGAGATGATTAAATAAAGAGATTTATAGATAAAATGTAAAATTTTAATTGAAACCAGTGACAAATTTTGATAGAGTTTGAGAATAATGTAAAGTTATAAAGTGTTTATTTTGAATACAGTGAAACTTCGATTAACCATCAGGGTCAGGACCGGGACCATGACGGTTAATCGAATACACGGATAACAGAAAACCCTTAAACAACAACCCATCCCCATCCATTGCATATGAACAAATGATAAAAAATGCACGTTTACGAACTGGAAATACACGGTACATACATGTATTTTATTTTACAGAAACAAACAATATACAATTTACATTAAGTACAGTATATGTAGTACAACATATGTACTGTACATATTGTTACATGAACTTACGCTTTAGACGTACATACATATTCAAATTTTAAAATAGTCTGTCATGTTCTTTTGTTTCTTTGAGGTTTGTGCTTTCTGAGCGGTAATGTTCCGTACTTTACGTAGAAGTATCTGCATTGCGTTTGCCTCTTCTTGCCCCTCAAACCACTCAATGCATTTTGATAACATTGTTTCTGCTTCTGTATGGCTTAACGTAGTTTTTACATTCAAAATGTAACACTCGTCTTCGTCAATTACTTCTTCGTTGTCAATCACACTGGAAACAATTTCATCGTCGTTCAAAATGTCAAAGCCTCCGTCCAATTTGTCACATCCCAACCACTCTGTTACTTCTGCTGGCTTTATGTCTTCAGCATTTGGTACATTATTGGACAGTTGCACAATTTCATCAACACTAACATTCCCAGTTTCCTTATGTTCGCCATCATTAGCTTCAGGCCAGAGTTTATTCCACCCATTTTTAAGATTTGACACTTGAAGATCATCCCATGGAGCAGCAACATTGAAAATTGCATCTTTTATGTTGTACGTTTTCCAAAACTCTTTTACAGACATTTTGTCATCAGATGAAATCAAATTTCCAATAAAAGCTTTCCTATAACGACGTTTCATGTTTCCGATTATGCCCTGGTCCATAGGCTGGATTAGTGGTGTTGTGTTTGCCGGAAGGAAGAGGCATGTTATTTTGCCATCATCACTTTTAATTCCGCAAGTGGGATGTGCTGAGGCATTGTCCATTAGCAGCAATGCTTCCTGTGGTAACTGCATTTCAGCCAAAAAAAAAAAACCCTCTGCTCAACAGTCCATTAAGGACCAAGACGTACCGCACGGCTTTTGTGTTAGTGTGACGGTGTATGGCTAGTACTACGTGCCACCAGCTGCTAGTTGCGGTATTCACAGCCAGGAGGCGGCGCTGTTATCTCAGCGCCTACTCAGTTTGCCTCACGACGCTGAGTGCACGCTGTGATTATACAAAAGAAGCCGAAATATATTAATACATAAAATACACTGCCAGAGCTTACCTGTGCACAGTCTCAACTACTTACCTGTTACTTAAATTTTATCAGAAGACCAAGGTCGCCACGATTATTTTTTATAGGCTAAAATATCGAAAACCTTTATACTCCACCTTAAATAAAAAGGACAATTTCGCTATCTGACCACCCCTAATTAATAATTCAGAAAGATCCCGGAACGTTAGACGAATTTTGCAGCACAGAAATGAGAAATGGTAATGGCGAAATAACTTAGACTAACACATGGTTATATTGTAAATTAAATAATTTTAATTTCTCACACACGTTTTATGGATACTACCAGAACACTACAAGATAAAATTTTTTAAATCTAATTTTTGGTACCATTTTAATGATCATTATTAAGACAGCCCATTCTGCACATTCTCTCTTTCATTCAAATTTATACTTTACCCCTCGTTTGATTAATTCACAGATCTATTTATTAAGCTTTACACTGTCACTATTCAGGACGAATAAAACACGTGTCGGTCACCCGATTCAAATGTTCATTACTCATTGTTGTAAGTCCCAACGCCACCGCACAAATGGTATTCGGTACTTCGTGAATTCCTCGAGTCCCGGTCGGTATTAGCGATATTGTTGTTTTACTCACATCTTATAAAACTACACCGACCGGGACACCGACAAAACTGTAAACGTTTGTTAACGGAGTCCGCTTCTCGTGGACTGCCTAATGTAGACTGTGTAATGTGGACGGCCAGCGGGCGGTAGCAGTGATTCACTGCCACCGGATCTCGTCGCCGTTCATAGCTGAGTTGTTGTATTCTACCGACTCTATTCATGATACATAATGGTTGTATCAGTAATGTGTGTCGACGATCTCTAGGCACTGCTGGCTTGATGTCACAAAAAGGAGGCGGTCCTTAGCTACATTTCCTGCAGGTCGACTGGTTGGTCTCACCCAACATCGTTTCTGCGCCATTTTTTACAGCGTCTGTTGGGTTTTCTTGGTGTCCCAACAGCGCGCATACTTGAGTCGTTGCGTACAAGCACATGACCACACACAAGCAGAGTTCTGAGAAATAGAGGGTGGTGCATACCTTGGTACTAATTTCACAACAGAATATTGCGTCGCTGCTTTGTTACACTGTTCTACTTGCCACGTGTTCTGGTTTGCTGGAAAATAAAACCTTCACAATATTTTTTATAAAAATCCCGAAATGAAATAAAATAAAATACCCCATAAATGCAATAAATAAAATTACCCAATTTTGACACGTTACAATACCCCCTCAATGAGAATTCTTCTGTCCCAAAACAGAAGAAATCTCGTTGATAAAACCCCTAAGAGGACCGGTGAGGAACTGGTGCCAACAACCCCCTTGTTCTTACTCTTCATGGGTACACGACCCCCCCCCCCTGGCTTAGCGACTATGGACGCATCTGAACGAGATCACTGGACTTCTCTGTAAGAGATCCCAACACCGAAAAATCGAACAGACATGCACCACGGCGCACCTCGCCTTCTAACATGCTACCCCCAAAATCAAACACCCTGGCTTAGACTATGCCAGATCCTCCACCTATATGTTTCCCCTTGTATGCAAGCTGGGCTGCCTTTGGCAGATACTGGGCTCACACACACTCACATTACATACTGACATTACGTATTATAAAATTGAAAAATTCTTTAAAATTTATTTAAATTACAACCCATTGGTTGTTTTCATGTAAAATCAATGCATAAATTTTGTATAAATTTTAAATTATTCTCTTCACTGGTTTCTGTTTTATTTAAAATAGATTGATTTAAACATTTCTTATAATTAAGAACATCCTTAACCTAACATGTTACTACCTAGAGTCTAACAATACAATTCAACAAAATAATTCAATAATAATGACATGGTCAGTACACCAACAATAAAATAAACAAAGTTTAAAATATCCATTATCTGGCAGGCGCAAAATCAAATTTTTTTTTTCAAAAAATTTTAAAATTCAAAGAAAAAAATTTAAATTTATTAAAATGTTTCCTTTACATATAGAAATTATTTAAAATTTGTTTAAATTGATCAAAAAAACAAAAGTTGAATTAACTTTCTTACTACTAACTTATATGACATCACTATCAGCTGATTAAAACTAGGTCAAGTCAAAACCTTGACCTACATACGTTATGTACAAGTTCTATCTGAAAATACACTTAACATCTGTAAAATTCTGTCTTGAAACACAAAACATAATAAAATAAAATATTTAAAATAACAAAATATTATTATAAATAATAAGCAAATTGACATTTAAATTATTCAAAATAAACACTTTCTTACTTTACATTTCCAAATTCTATCAAAAATTTGTCACTGGTTTTAACTAAAAATCTTATCTTCTTGTTATAAATCTCTTTCTTTATTTAACAATCTTGTTCTCCATTACTGTGGGTGATTTAAATTATTTATTCTCATTGACTGTACTACTTGATCTGTATACATATATAATCTTTCTCCCTCTGACTCTAACCTCTAACAACTGTAACTCACATGACACCCATCTCTATCAAAATATCTATCAAAACACTCTCTAAACCTCAACTTACTAATAAACTCAAATCGCCACCTTCTCTCGATATATAAAAAAAATACTCTCCAACCCTTTGTACTTAGGATACGTGTTTCCCCCCACTAAAAGGCTCATTTCCCATTATCTGGTCCCTGGATTCTACCTGAGGCGACCCCTTTCCCACTAAATCGGTCCCATCCCGTCCCAACCTTGTTGCGGACTCCTACATTACACTACCCCCTACTACAAAATTGCCATCCCCGATAATCTCAATCTAATTACCTTACTTCAACTACAACAAAATAACATCATCAATTATGAACCTCAATATATCACTCAAAGCTCTACATATATTCTCCATGACTACTGTGTCAACATCAATACTTCTCAAATTCTATTACATTATCTCAAAACAACATTACATTATTTTCATCGCTACTATTTCAACTTTAATTTCAACTGGGACTGATCTACTTGTCCAACAAAATACTCATCACCCCAAAAACTATCTTTTATTAACTTTCACAAATTATTACTTTATTTCTCACTTTCTGTAATACATTGAAGCATTACATTAAACATCAATTACCTGGAACATTTACAACCAATATACAGTGACATTTTATTGCTGATCAGCTGATCTCCTTACTAAAGTGAAGACACCTTCAAAATTTAGCAAATTACATGAAATATATATATTTACCAATGCTTACTTCTAACCTCCTTGTTTCCCTTTTTTCTGATTCTGATAATTTATGTGAACCGCCTGCCAGTCGGTTTAATTATTTGCTTAGTTTAAAAAAAAACACAAATTATATAAAACACATACTTTCTGTCAACTCTTATATCTAACCTATTACAATAAAATATTACATTTAAACATAGAATGAGCACCTTATTGAATGTCTGAGCATCTAGTTATTTAAACAGAACACAAGCATTTTTATTGGATCAAAATTTGAGTTAGCAATTTTTATGTTATAAATTTAAATTCGTGGCTCATCTGAGCCACCTCCCATCCACACACTCTATTGCAAGTTATGTAAGACTGTGGCGCCTTTTCGCTTCCACAAAGACTGTATATTTTGGAGTAGTTTGACCTCTCCGTGTCTTTGCTTCTGCAGTTACATTTTAATATTCTGAATATCAACATATTCTTGTCTGTAATTAAACGCCCTTAAACGGGTCTACCACCTGGCTTTGCTGCCCCCATGCGGGCAGAGTGGCAGCCGCTGTTCCATAGTTTGGTGATTCGCCTTAATTCCCCCCTAT
The DNA here is from genome assembly GCA_034769895.1 of Magicicada septendecula. Classification (NCBI taxonomy): domain Eukaryota; kingdom Metazoa; phylum Arthropoda; class Insecta; order Hemiptera; family Cicadidae; genus Magicicada; species Magicicada septendecula. Next base: position 294,814,113 of record CM068373.1, on the reverse strand, counting down.
CAATTTCAAAATTCACCTTGACAACGATAACAGCTATGGCCAGTTAAGGCAGAACGTGACGCAATGAGCCCCAACCATAGCTGTTAAAGCTAAACCAATTCCACGGTCAGGGTTCGGTGAGGCCGTGACCGCCCGAAAAGTTGGGGAATCACAAGTAAAATATCTTTTGTAACAATCAAATTAATAATTTATATTAACTTGTTAATATCTAATAACTAAATACGAAATTAAATGTACAACATCATAATATGAAACTTTCATCCATCATTAATCATTTAACTCCTCCATAACTTTCTACAATTGGATTACTTAAAATTTTCAAATTCATTATTAATAATTATCATATATCATCGTTCAATTATTATTGAATTTTTTACTTATCATTTTTATTTAACACAATTGTTTCAAATAAACATTTTTATTATACTTGATTCTTACTATAAAATTTCTATACTTACAGTCCATTTAAATTGATATATACAAAACATATTCACCATACAAATACTTTCACCTCACCTCTGAAACATTTAACACAAATGTTAGTTTACATCAAACAATTTATCATTTAATTACCAAATTTCCATCTCGTAAAATAATTTAAATTCATTAAAAAGTTAATTATACAACATTGGAATAGTCAATCAAAATATTTAAAACATATCAAATTGTTTTAATTAATTTAATTATTAACAATACAAATTTCATTATCATCAACACAATTCCAATCCTCTGATTACTGTTTTCAAAAGTAATTCTGTTTATTTATTTAAATTGCAAAATATTATTATTATTATTATCACTTACCTACATACATACATTGTTTATCTGACCTTCTACAATACACATAAATAAATTCACTACAATTATTTACAAACTTTTGTTATTAACTGTTCAGTTTTTCCGCACTTCATTGTACAAATCTGCCATGTCAAAACCACAAAACAAAATGTTTATAACTGTCTTTTATCGTTTTATAGTCTACCCCCCATCGTCCCATATTAATCTTTGTTTTATATAACATTGTTCAATTTCATTCACACACAAATTACTGTCTTGTATGTTGTAACCGTAAAAACCAAATTCATTCATTTTACCAAAATAATCATTACACCAGTCAACGTTAAGTATTTTGTTAAGTCTCCATCAGTAATTATATTCATTGTTAGGTTATTTACTTTTGTATTATCAATTAACTCCTTATTACTTAGACACACTTCTAACCTCACCTTCCACTCATCATACTCTCTATTCAATTCATACAATTCTGTTTCTTTATTAACATACAATTCTCTACTTAAATCTCTCTCTTCATAACACCAAATCACACTCTCAAAATTACTCCAGACAGAGGGTACAAAATTACACAACAAAAATAAATACTTCAATTCATCTACCAATACGGGACTCTTGCCCTTCTTAATCAATACTTGTGAACACATTAAATCATCATCATAAATAATAAAGGGAAAATTTACCCCCTGTCCCCATTCTACCACAACATTATTTTTCCTCTCTCTCTCTAACTCATACACACACATTAACATTTCATTATCACATTCCACAAACTCATCAGTACTTTCATTATTTAATTTCACCGTATCCTTTTCTGATACTAATTCTTTAAACACATTATTGTTCTCAATATTACATTCATTATTTTCGACATTATTATCATTTGTTAACTCTTTATCTGATATCATATTTTTACACTTGTCACTACAATTTTCATTTGTTTTATTTTTCTCTGTCCTCATCACATGTACTCCCATTCGCTCAACACTCTGTTCTAATTTATTCAGACTGGTTCTCATCGTTTCATTAGTACTTTCTAAACATTTATTTAATTCTTGAATCTCATTTTTTAACTCGTCAAATTTGTTATTCTGTGTATCGAATTTCTCATTCACACTGCTTTTAAATTCTTGAATTTCGTTTTTCTGTTCATCAAACTTTACACTCTGTTTTTCTAACATTGCTTGTATTACTTTAAACATTTCATAAGTATCGTCAGATTTTTTACTTTGGATTGGTGTCGATTGATGTTCGACATCTTTCATTATATTTGATTCTGTTAACTGGCTATTACTGTCAGTGAAGCTGACTTCTTCATTATTTGCCATTTTTTACCTTGTCCTTAAACAACTGTAGATCACAATGATACACACCTAACCTACTCGCACGTGCGTAATTATGTGCGATAAATATTTTTACAAGTTCGTCATTACCACATCCTATTTTCTGTGCATTAAAATAGGTCTATCTCGTATAAATAAAATTAAAACGAAAATCCTGGCAGCGAGAGCCAAATGTGATTATACAAAAGAAGCCGAAATATATTAATACATAAAATACACTGCCAGAGCTTACCTGTGCACAGTCTCAACTACTTACCTGTTACTTAAATTTTATCAGAAGACCAAGGTCGCCACGATTATTTTTTATAGGCTAAAATATCGAAAACCTTTATACTCCACCTTAAATAAAAAGGACAATTTCCCTATCTGACCACCCCCAATTAATAATTCAGAAAGATCCCGGAACGTTAGACGAATTTTGCAGCACAGAAATGAGAAATGGTAATGGCAAAATAACTTAGACTAACACATGGTTATATTGTAAATTAAATAATTTTAATTTCTCACACACGTTTTATGGATACTACCAGAACACTACAAGATAAAATTTTTAAATCTAATTTTTGGTACCATTTTAATGATCATTATTAAGACAGCCCATTCTGCACATTCTCTCTTTCATTCAAATTTATACTTTACCCCTCTTTTGATTAATTCACAGATCTATTTATTAAGCTTTACACTGTCACTATTCAGGACGAATAAAACACGTGTCGGTCACCCGATTCAAATGTTCATTACTCATTGTTGTAAGTCCCAACGCCACCGCACAAATGGTATTCGGTACTTCGTGAATTCCTCGAGTCCCGGTCGGTATTAGCGATATTGTTGTTTTACTCACATCTTATAAAACTACACCGACCGGGACACCGACAAAACTGTAAACGTTTGTTAACGGAGTCCGCTTCTCGTGGACTGCCTAATGTAGACTGTGTAATGTGGACGGCCAGCGGGCGGAAGCTGTGATTCACTGCCACCGGATCTCGTCGCCGTTCATAGCTGAGTTGTTGTATTCTACCGACTCTATTCATGATACATAATGGTTGTATCAGTAATGTGTGTCGACGATCTCTAGGCACTGCTGGCTTGATGTCACAAAAAGGAGGCGGTCCTTAGCTACGTTTCCTGCAGGTCGGCTGGTTGGTCTCACCCAACATCGTTTCTGCGCCATTTTTTACAGCGTCTGTTGGGTTTTCTTGGCGTCCCAACAGCGCGCATACTTGAGTCGTTGCGTACAAGCACATGACCACACACAAGCAGAGTTCTGAGAAATAGAGGGTGGTGCATACCTCGGTACTAATTTCACAACGGAATATTGCGTCGCTGCTTTGTTACACTGTTCTACTTGCCACGTGTTCTGGTTTGCTGGAAAATAAAACCTTCACAATATTTTTTATAAAAATCCCGAAATTAAATAAAATAAAATACCCCATAAATGCAATAAATAAAATTACCCAATTTTGACACGTTACAACGCCGTACGGAACCTCCGGCATTTCAGCCAAATGAGCTCTAACTTGTGGCACAAACACTTTGTGGAACCAATCGGAAAAAATATCTTGAGATATCCAAGCACTCTTTTGAGCGTAATAGCTAGCCGGCAATGCGTTCAAATTAAAATTTTTGAATGCACAAGGTGTTTTTGCTTTTCCAATCACAAGCAGGGGTAACATGTGATTGCCGGTGGCATTTGTACAAACCATTAAAGTGATCCGATCTTTTTGGACTTTAAAACCCGGGGCTGATGTCTCCGAAAGTGATGCCAATGTCTTTTGTGGTAAAGCTTTCCAATTGAGCCCGGTTTCGTCACAATTGTACACTTGTTCCCTAACGAGGTTTAATTTGGCCACTTTCTCTTTAAATTGATCTCTGTACTCGGCAATAACTGCGCTATTTGCACTAAGTTTTTCACCACTAATGTCTAGTTTCCGAATGCCATGGCGACACTTAAACTTATCGAGCCATCCTATGCTTGCTTTAAAATTAGGATCTCCGTCAAGTTTTTTGTTCATTTCAACAGCCTTGGCCATTATTACGGGGCCTGAAAGTGGGATTCCTTGACTCTGTGCTTGTATAAACCATTGATACATAACAACAGTGTCCAGTTGGTCATATTTTGCTGATTTCATGGTTTACGAGTCTTAGGATCTCCATCGATGTTTTGCATTTTTGAAACATATTGTTCTATTTTTTCAGCATCACATTTAATGTCATCCACTGTGGTTCTTCCAACGCCGTAAATGAGAGTAATACTAGTGGGAGTTTCACCTTTTTTCAAACGTTTAATAATCTAAATTTTCTGGTTGAGATCTAACACGACCCGTTTACGCTTTTCAGCCATTTTTTAGCTGTTGCACAAAAACAGAAAAGAAAAGAAACCTTAACAACAAAACTTACTGTCACTAATGTCACTATCGTATACCGAAACAATTAAGCCACTATGCAACAAATAACGTACAGCACCGAGCACGTTAACAGCTTCTCAGCCACAAATGAAACTGACCATGTGTGCGATAGCTAGGCGGGCCAAGAACATCAATAGACCAATAGTGCGCCACTCCGGCTCCTCCGTCGCTCAGCAGTAAAGCGAGGATGATTTTTCGCGGCAATCTGGTTACTGTACATAGAGTACGGACTGACAGTTAACAGAAACTGACGGCTAAAAGAGTGACGGTTAACAGAAACTGATGGTTAAAAGAGTGACGGTTAATCGAAGTTTCACTGTAATTTAAATATCAATTTGGCTGTTAATTATAATAATATTTTGTTCTTTTAAATGTTTTATTTTATTTTGTTTTGTGTTTAAAGATAGAATTTTTAAAGGTGTTCAATGTATTTTCAGATGTAACTTGTGTATAATTTATGTAGGTCAAGGTTCTTGACTTGACCCAGTTTGGATCAGCTGATAGGTGATACCCTATACTAGACACGTTTAGCAAGGAAGTAAAGCCAACTTTGCTTTTAATTAATTTGAATAATTTTAAATAATTTCAATATTGAAAAAAGAATATATTTTAATAAATTTAAATTTTTTTGAATTTAAAATTTTTGAAGAAGAAACAAATTTTTTTTTTTATTTTTGCCTGCCATCTAATGGATGTTTTTGAGCTTTGATTATGTTATTGTTTGTGTACTAATCGTGTTTTTTTTTATTGAATTGTATTTAGAATATAGGTGTAATCACATGTTAGGATAAGGATGTTCATATTTTAAGAAATGTTCAACTTATTTATTTTCTAATGATAAAAAAAAGTATAATGAAGAGAATTATTCAATTTAGACAAAAGATTTGTATTTTGATATTAAAGAAGATAGCTGATGATTTTTAACTTAAATAAATTGTTGAAGAATGTTTCAATTTTGATAGTATGTAGTTAGAAGTGTGTGTGCAAGCCCAGTAACTGCTAAAGGCAGCCCAGTGTGCATGATAAGGGGGAACATATCGGTTGAGGATCTGGCATGATATAAGCCAGGGATTTGGAATTTTGGGATGGCATGTTAGAAGGGGAGGTGCGCTGCGGTGCGTATCTGTTCGATTTTTCGGTGTTGGGATCTCGCACAGAGAAGTCCAGTGATCTCGTTCAGATGCGGCCGTAGTCGCCTAGCCAGGGGGGTTGTTTACCCATGAGGTATAAGAGCTAGAGGGGGTTTTGGCACCATATCCTCACCGGTCCTCTTAGGGGTTTTAGCAATGAGATTTCTTCTGTTTCGGCAGAAGATCTCTCATTGGGGGGGGGGTATTGTAACGTGACAAATACAGGGGATTTCATTTTATTAAAATTTTGGGGTTTTATTAAAAATATTTATAAATTTAATTTCCATCTGGGATCAGGCCACGTGTGGAATTGAAACATCATGCTAACAAAGGAACAATACGTCTCGACAGTTGTGCAATCGTTGCTGAGGAATGTACTCAGCGTCATTTTCTAAGAACTTTGCGAGTGTGTGGTCGTGCGCCCGAACGCACCCGACAACCAGGTGCGCGGACCGACACTGAACTGTAAAACAAAAAATGGCTAAGAGAAGAATTTCTGTTCACGTCGTTTACCATGCTGGCGGATGCGAGCTTAAGCCAAACCCTTTTTGTGACGTCAACCAGTGCTGAACGAATATCTTCTGCGACCAACACACAAACACTTACGTGTGTTAAATAGGACATGGCTGTGGCGACGAAACACAAGGCTTTGTCTTCCACTTAAAAAGACGTAATCCAGTTGGCCGTGAACATATAGCCGCTTCTTCCCAGTTCGCTTACAGACGCAGATAGTGTTGCGCGGGCCCGGTCGGCTGAACTTTATAAAATGTGAATAATTAAATCTAACACCGCTTCAATACCGACTGGGACCCAAGGAAATAATGGGCTTAACTATTTGTAGCGTGCGAAGTGCAATTATCAACGACAAGTTAATTTATCGGTGAGATAAGAAACACGTGTTCGGCCGGAGTCTCGAGAGTGAACAATTAAGTAGTAGTGTTTGTGTAAAATAAAGATATGGGGTTATAATAACTGAAAGGTATTCAAAATTAATATGAATGTGAGAGAGAGAGAGAGAGAGCAGACTGGGCAGTCTTCCTAGTTGTAAGTAGTAGAATTTAGATATGACAATATAAGATGTGTGACCAAAAGGTATGAAAATTTTAATTAAATTTGATAAATTTTTATTGGAAAACTAATAGTATAACTTTGAAATACTTGCTTATTAAAAATGTGAATTCTCTTCAAACAAAATGAGTTATGTCAATTATTACAGTAACCTATAAACCACGCTAACATCTTATGTTCGTGTGATCGAATTCTGGACCCAGATTACTTTGCAGGTAGGTGGAATTAAATTATGTATTTATATTTATGTAAAGTGATTAATTAATATCACACCCAGCACTTAAATTATTTAGTTCACGCTCTCTCTCTCTCTCTCTCTCTCTCTCTCTCTCTCTCTCTCTCTCTCTCTCTCTCTCTCTCTCTCCCTCTCTCTCTCTCTCTCATTCTCTGGTACAATATTTTATTTTATGAGCTCATTTGAATGAATTTTGAATTGGTCATTATAATGATGTTGATGTACTTGAATGATAAAATATAGCGGATAGCTAATACTTAGCTGCCGTTGTTTTTTCTGTAGAACGTCGCACACCACGAGTTCGTCGACTGTATTAACGATCACATCTTAGATGATTACACCTTACCGAATGGTAAGGTATCACTGTTAGTTAAAACACTTTTGTTGTTAACCACTTTTGGTGGTGTAAAAGTTATAAATTCACTCTTAGTGAATCCCTGCCGGCCGGCTACGTTCACTGTCCAGGAGAAAATGACACAGAGTCTTTGTTAAACATTGCGTAGGTGGGGCAAAAACTACGTCACCAGGCTTTTGTTCGTATAGCCAAGCCTCGAGTTGTTTACAGAAATATGCATTCCTGCAGCTGACGTCATCAGGGCTAGTCTCGTTGTCTCTATCTGTGACACACGGTTTTTTGCTATGTTTACCGTTTTACAATGAAAGCGATCGAAATCCTGTCAATTCCAATCTGCGTTGTATAAAATCTTATATAGTCCACTCACCAAAATTTTATAGGAATTATGAAATATTACAAAATTTATTACCAATAATTGTTAGGGGATAAATACAATAATTATGGTTTTTTGGACCATATTTTTATAAATGTAAGATTGTACCAGAATTGTACCATCACAATTTGACATACATTTTTGTTAGATAATCATTTTTGTTTTATACAATATAATAGACATTTTTCTTTATCATTTGATATGATAAACATTTTTCTTATCATAAAATCATTTAATTTATAATAAACATTCCCATTCCTTGTTTAATCCATCTCTTTTCAATATGTGACACTTGGTTGTTTTTCTCCTCTACTCCTTCAAATGTTAGATTTTTAACATTTATTCTGGACGTTTAATTTCATTTATTGAAATTAATCACTTGAAGAGTCAGAGTAACATTATATTATCATTTGACATACATTTTTGTTAGATAATCATTTTTGTTTTATACAATATAATAGACATTTTTCTTTATCATTTGATATGATAAACTTTTTCCTTATCACTTATTTAACATTTTCATGGTAGACACTTCTAGTATACTTAATACAATAAACACTCTTGTTATATTCACAGTATGATAAAATAGTTCACTCTTATATTATAATATGTTCATCCAATAATATATATTCGGGGTTTTCTTTGTGCTTCACCATTCTATTGGGTTCATTATGGGTCAATTACGTTTTCATGAATCCATTTTTTATAGCTGTTTATAGTACGACATATCTTATTTTGTACACATTATGATATTGAACGTCTTATAATACATTTTATAATAAATTTCCTTATACCTAATACATTTTTATGTTCTTTAATTAGTTTCACATAGTTCGGATGGTTTTTTATTTTCTTAAACCTTTGGTTACTGTAGTCTCACGTCTTGGGATGTGCTGGGTCGGCTGCCATCTCCTCTTAGGGGAATCCAGCGTTCTGGTGGGTTCTGTCGGTTGTATTCCCTTCGGACACTCATAGATGGATCGTCCTCATCTTGGTTTCCACTCCCGGATCTGGATTCTCTAGCGCTACCTGCTCGGTTGTGCAGTATTGTAAAGCCAGGTCTTTCACAGACTGGCACCCAATCCTCGTCGTCATTATTGCTCGTGACGTTTGTTTGCGATCTGGTATCGGGTCTCGTAGGGTTGGATTGGTCACGGGCTTGTACGAAGTTCACTTGGGGCCGGTAGTCATTATTTCGGCTGTCGCCTTCGATACTGTTGCTTCTCCATCGTCCGCCTCTTGCATCCCTCCTGTCTCCGTTGAAACTATCGCGCCGTGGATAGTATCGCCTCCTACCTTGTTCATTGTTGGCTTGTACGTAGTTGGCCCTACGGTATCGCTGCGGCTGGTTGTTTCCGCCTTGGTTCTGGGATGGTTGTTAAAATTCTGTGGCCGTCTTGTATTATTATTATTATAATTACCAGTTGAATTATTATTATTATTCTGGTTACTTGGCCTATAATTATTTTCGTTATTATTGTTTGCATTATTCTGGTTATTATTATTGAAATTACCTCGGTAATTTCGGAAGTTCGAGTTATTATTATTGGTGTTACCGCTCCTGTCATGGAAGTTCTCGTTCCTCCGGCGGCTTCTTCTATAATAACCTTCATGTTCATTGTCCTCAAGTAAAGCTGACATGGCTTGGATTGTTTTAACTTGTCCCCACTGACGTGCTTTGGCAACTCCCTCCTCAAAATGGTAAGCAAGTTTGGTGACCAGGCACTCCTCAGGTATTTTTGGTTCAAGGTTACGCGCCAGACATACTTTACCTAGGAAGTAAGAAGTTAGAGTGGTTCCTTTACTGGCGTCATACTTGCCGTGGCAGATATTGCCCCGCACTATATTCTGCATAGCCTCCGACCAATACTTTGCACGGAACAGCATCTTGAATTCTTCGTAATTCTCGACTTCGTGGCGTGTAGCAGTCCACCAATTGTCGTGAATTTCTTTAAAGTACTCGTCCATCAGACTCCGTATCACTGCCCATCTATTCTCCCAGATCCTGTTCAAGTTTTCGTCTACTCGTTCTAGGAACTCAATCGGATTTTTCTTGTAATTTTTAAAATTTATTACATCACGGTTGTCTGTTGGTTGGAGGTAGTTACCCTGTGCTGGACGATTACGGATGATTTCTATCTCTTCACGCATCTGCAAGATCTCCCGTTGCCGTAGTTCTTCTATTTTCTCTCTGTTGGCAACTGTCAAGGTCCTTACGGTGTCCACTGATGCGCTTATCTCTTCACACCTTTCTCCCACATCTGTTCTCACTCGTTTGATCTCGTCCTGGCTCATCTTCTTCAGTGACTCGATCCGGGCTTCATTTATTTCTTCAATGTTGTCGATTCGTCCATCAACCTCTTCTCTAGTCCGTTTTAAATCCTGACCGTGTTGTTCACATCTTTCGCGTACTTCCGCAATCTCTCTCCTGACTACTGTGATTTCCGTGTCTACTTTTGTGTTAATTTTCTCATTATTTTCCTCCATCTTTCTGCTGATATCATCTAATTTGGTATTCAAATCTTCTTTCAATGCTTTACTGTTGTCGTCTATTTTATTATTTAATGCGTCCATGGATTTATTGGTATCGTCTAATCTTGTATGTTGATCTTCTTTCAATGACTCGATATTTTTTTTGACTATCTTCCTTCAATGACTCGATGTTCTTATTATTATCGTCTATTTTCTTTTCCATTTTCTGACTATTGTCTAATTTTTTATTTAAACCTTCCATTACCCTCCTCATCCATTCCTCGAAGTCTGCATTCCCTAACTGTGTGGGCTTCTCAGGTTGTCTGGGTTGCTCCGGTCCTGCAGGAGGCGTTTCTTCTGGTCGGGTTTCCACATTATTATTTGTCGCGACTTCCATTTCGGATGTTTGTTGCGTCTCTTGTATCTCTGTATTTATTTCAGTATTCGTTTATATACTCTCTCCTTGGCTGGCCTTGTATCTAGTGTCGTGTCTGTGTGTATGTGGCATGATTTTTCTCTTGTATTTGCCGGGCTTAATTTTAATATTAAAAATTTATTCGTTTAATATTTTTAAAGCCACACTCTGTTGGTCGCCAATTTGTAAGTTAACTCGATTATCGTTGAAAATGCTCCACTGTTGTGAGCGCCAATTTGTAAATAAACGAGATCCTTACCGTTAAAATTAAATGTATTTGATTTAATTCAATGTTAATTAAAATATCGATTGTAGCTAATCTCGTGTTACAACTCGAAATGTACTCTCTTTAAAACATTTGCAGTAATAATCTTTAGTAATAATTGATAATTATTGTTTATTTAATAAGGTTTGATAATAATAGTGAATAATATGTTAATCGCTGGTCGGTGGATGAATGTAGCCGTAGCGTCGATCTTGCAGCGGAACTCCTCTTCTCGGTTAAGTGTCGTCAGTGTACGTAACGTCAAGTCTCGTCTGGACAAATAATTTATAATAATATACACTTTCACGTACCTGTTCGTGATACTAGAAGTTCTGAAGTTCACTTACCAAAAAATAAGCTGCCAAGATGCACTTAATACCAGCTTGCTTTATCAACAAGGTTATGTCACTCCTTGTGTGCAATAAGGGCGCCACATGGGTTTATTTTAGGAAAATTCCCATGAAAAACCAATTAATAAAATTTAGTATTTGTATAAATTCGCTTTATACTTCTTTAAATGCTTGATGCATTCACTGCAATTCCAATATAATATAATAGAGTCTCTACTCAGAGTTATCTCCCTATACTCAAAGTCGAGTATTAACTAACTATATGAAATAAATATGATCAAGGTTTATGCTGAATAAAAACGGGGTTTATTTTACCCTTTGAAAATAAACTCAACAATTAAAAATACAATTGATACGTTGGCATAAATTTGAAGTTACTTTGTCCGTTTACAATACGGTCTAGCTCAGTTAGAACAATAAACTCTTATATCTATTAACAATTTGACTTTTAATTATATAATATACCTCACGGGTAGGCTCTTTGAAATACAATAAAGAACTATCTTATGCCTTGACAGACGTTAATAATAATAATTGATAATTTGGCCTCTTTTTAAAACTCATAATTATTCAATTACTGGTTAGCGTTTGTAACGCTGACTTATTTACTAACATATATTTTTAACACTTAGTACTAATACAAATATCTTACATTGGATTGATAAATCCGCTAAGTAAATTGAAACTGTGTATACAATTGAAAGTTTTGTTGTTCTTGCGTCAGTACAATTTTTGTGGTAAATAATGATCAGTGCGAGCAGAGAAATAAAATAAATTGTCACAGTGTTACCTTTTTCTTTTAATCGTATAGATTAAAATTTTTTACAAACACTCCAGTGATCGGATTATAATGACCACTGGTTAATTACACTTCACACGCACAATGAACGGAGAGTCGGCCCTATTCTGACTAAATCTGGGCTATGTGAAATACTGATTATAAAACTCTCTCTCTCGTTCTAAAATCACGCACAAATTAAAATATTCACTTTACTTTCGAAGCACTTCCTTGTAGTCAATTGCGGTATCGTTAAAAGTCTTGAAGAAAATTTTAAAAGGTTCACTATGGTTGTACTAAGTTAAGTTATTAACAAAATATTGCGGTGACGAGCGACAACTGTCTCGCTCGAGATGATGACAAAAAGTGTGTCGGATTCTCTCCGTTGTTGATTATATACCCCCTCGCTACATAGGGCTTAGGCAGTAGAATCGTTTAATAAACTGTTTTCTGATTGGCTCTGATAACCGTTACAAAATGACGTATTGTTTTTTAACCGTCGTCCGGCGAACGTTGTTGACAGCTGTCGTTGTTGTTGGTTTTACCCAACCAATTTCTTATTTTTAGTAATAAATGATGCTAACGCGCACTACGCACTTATTATAGTTCCGATCGCGAGGTTATTGCCACCAAATTAAAGTTTAGTTTATGGGCTTTAATTTGATGTGGCTTATCACTGGTTTTAACCTCGTTTTCTTTGACAATGCTCATAAATAATGTTTAGAAACATGGTTTCTCACTGTCGTCTGCTAGCGATGCATAATACGATTATTCCCTATCTTTTGACATTTAGTGTTTCACATTGCGTTTTCCTTATAACGTCTTTGTTTGAACACTAACACATCTGGGATTATACTTAAGAGCTATTTATAACTGTACAATATTAAATCTTAACATAGATAGGATGATACATTATTATAAAGAATCCTTATTTTCTAATTACATTTCGTTTGGCCTACTCAATTTAATGTTATTTATTAACAATTGAGTGGTGGTATTTCATATAACCTTTAGTTCTATTGATTGTTCAGTAAATTTTATGTTCACTAGGAGTCCTTTTTCCTTATTAAATTACTGACAAACGTTTGTTTAGGCATGGGCTAGACATATCTTTAGCATCGGTTTATACCTTAATAATTGTTACTAGTTACATTTCGTATAATAAGGAAGTTACTCATCCATATGAGGTTTCCTTTTATAAGTATTTTTGCTTACTAATATTACATTTGGGTTTGTAATGCTAGTTTTAATTTACATTATGGCCATAGCTAATCTAGTCATATGCTTTGTCATTTACTGGTCATGGTTCATTTACTTTCAGCCAAAATGCTGTTACTGATATTACATTATTCTCGTCATTATTCAATTAGTTTTATTAACACATGACTTTACATTCATGTCATTGACTGGCTTGTTTGACAGCTTATTGTGAACTTGGCTTGTCCATTAGTTAGAGTCAGTCATAGTATTTGTTGTAGTGTCATGCAGTGTATTCGTCACTGCTTCTTGGGATCCTTCTTCTTCTTTCTTCTTTGTTGGTCCTTCTCTTCTTTGCTACTTTCATCATAAATGATTCACTTGTATTATTTCAGGGTACTTATTTACCCTTCTGGTGAACGTCTAGGTTATGTAACATTTTGTGGTGTTACAATATACACCACAATCACACACAGTAATACCAATTTAAAGCACCAGAGGCCAACAGTAAACCACAGTAACAGACAACCAACACACAAATACCTCACAAGGTTCAAAATCAGGAAGGCTGAAGGTGGGAACACAAGGCTTCCCGAAACATGTTCCAAATAAGGAGTAAACATCTTGAGGTGAAGTCTTTATAAATATTAAATATATTTTATGTAGGCGGGCCGGCATAGTGGTAGCGTCCCTGACTCAATCAGAGCGTTGCTGTGCTGCCGATGTGAGATCGAGTCAAGGTTACGGCTCGATTTGCTCGTCTACCCGCACGTACGCGCACAAATAATACGTACGTCCTCTCTGGCATACCCGGGCCAGATAAGTAACAAGGGCACACAATATACTACACACATGAACAACACTCTTCCCCCCCCACCGCACGGCTTACCCCCAGGCGTGGGTTTAAGGTTGGCTAATATCTCTCTGGCTGGGGTGGGGCATGAGTTCTATCACGGCCGGAGGGCGCAACAGGTCTATGAACTAATGCCTGAAAGTGAAGATGATGATGATGTATTTTATACATCAAGAAACAGACTGCAGCAAAAAGTGTTTAAATATATATATGTATATTACTTAACACTAAGTGGGAATCATAATCATCATCTTCACGGATTAAACCAAGTATGGTTTGTTCCAGTCTCAAATAGGCAAAGATTACAGCTGGTCACTCCAGCGCTTCCTCGGATTTCCCACAACTCTCCGTTCCCTCGGCTTATAATTCCAGCGTTGTTTTTGGATGCGGCAGTCATCCATTCGGCAAAGATGTTCCCACCAATTCAGCCGATACTGAGCAATCATGTCAAGTATACTCATAATATTCAGTTTCTGCCATATATCTGTGTTTCTTCTATGATCATGGAGAGTATACCCCGCCACGTGCCTGAGAAATCTCATTTCAGCCGCTTGGGTGTAACTGGCCTGGCCTTTTTTCGTTAAAGTCCAATTCTCAGACCCATAAAGAAGTGTGGGAAGAGCCATCACCTTGTAGAATTTTAGGTGTGTTCCTTTATTTACCAAGTGTGAATGAAAACCAAATGTTTGAAAAACAGTCCACAACACAACTAACCTTGTATATCAGCAATACTGAGGCAGCAAATTTGAAAACATATATATACGTGATGATTACTGAATTTGGCATCTCTGAGAAAAAAACGTGTATATACATGATTACTTATCAAAAGGTTAATTGAGACTGACGCATAAAAATTTAATGCCCCCAAAAGTTCTTGTGACAGTACGTCTATTGCTATGTACACATTCAGCCCTTCTACCCTGTCAGCACGGGTTCGATTCCTGCGGAGGCCATCTGATTTAGAAACGACCTTCCCCCTTGCAAGGTGATGGCAAACCAGCGAGAGGTATCCTGCCTAGTATAAACCCTCCCAACTGTGCCGTTCGAATCTGGCGTTAAACTGTAAGTCCCATATACCTGTGTGAGAAACTCAATAACACATGCACCATGCGGGGAGGGTACAAACCAGTCGAAAGACTGAAGGACCAACAAGTACCCAACAAGATGACTTTATATTTTAACAAAATGAAAATTCAAACAGACACTTTGTCTTACAATTTGGTAAATATGGTTCAGACAGTATGAGGCAAGGAGTACTTGTTTGGAATCACTCATAACTTTAACTCCAAAGCTGGTGAGGGTGTGAAGACTGACTATAAAATAAATTACAAGTAACGAAAAAAAAATACACGTCAGACAAAATTAAATGTATTGACAACTCAAAAAGTTAAAAAACAAAAGTTAATAAACTGACAACACGAGGCACAGGCATAAGGCTCACAACAGAATATAAGTTAAGATATTGTTTTCGATATCATCCTGAGTAAGATTTATGGAGCGTAAACATTATCTGTGCATTCAGTTCTTTTTATTTCCATGTTCCATAAGGAACTGGAAGTATGGTGATGGCAAAAAAAATCGTGTTTAAGATAAGGGCTGATTCTGTTTGTACTACCCTCAAAACATGAAGAAAAGTAATTTTCTGAAAAGTGCTGTGCGTGTCCGGTGTGCAGAATTTTTCCTATGGTGAACAATAACTGCCTCAAATTCAAACAGAATCAAATAACTTTTTGCATATGTGCCCGAGTTTTATAGGACTCAAGGCCTATTGAGTTTGGTGAAGATCAGTTAAGGGGGAGGGGTAGTTTACCTGCAACATTTTATGTTTTAACAAGAGTAAAGTACTTAATTTTAATAAAGTATCCTGAAAAGAAAGTCATAATAATCCACTGTAGAAAGGTAGATGAAATATCTATAAATGAAAAGGGTACTTAAAGGGGAGGGGATAATTTTTTGTATATGTGTACTAGGTTATCGGCAACGAAGAAGTAGTTTGTTGCTAAAATTCCTTCCCAGACGTTTTGGCAGTGCCATTGACTGCCATCAGTGAAAATTGAGTGCGCTAACATGGTGTATATGTTAGTGACCACAGTGGTACTGTGGTTAAGGCTGAATAAAGAAGTAGTTTGTATGGAAATATTTCATTTCGAAAATGATTTTAAATATAAATCTTAGAACATGGGAGTCATGTATGGTTCTCCATACCGATATTTTAAATATGCTGTATTGTGTTTACATCTATGCATTTTATATGAATTTCTTCTTAAAATATAATATGCTTTTAATAATTTCTTTATGTAATTTCAGCAACATCTGTACATTCATTACTGAAAGCCAAAGATTTGATAAAGAAGTCAGTATTCCATTCTGAATTAATGGAGCACAGTCTAACACTCTGTGATATACTTCAGTTTGAGTTTATTTTCACTAGAACATGCCAGTCTTTAGCAGCTGCGTTAGCAGAAACAATCGAAACGTTCTGCTCGTATGACATATTTTTATTAAATGAGGTGAGATCAGTTTGTTTTGTTTCTATGTACAGTAGAGCGTCGATTATCTGAATCTTTCAGGTCGAGGGCCTGTTCGGGTAATCGCTATTTTGGATAATAGATCGTAAATTGATAACATTATTTCTCTTTACAAAAACAAACGTTTTTATTACAAAATCATTTCAAACATACTATTATATAATTACAGCAACCTGTATACTGTACTGTAATGTATTACTAAGGCTAAAAATCGTTGAATTAAAACTGAGTGTAATTAATAAAAACCACAAGTTAATTTAAACAAAAGTAGAGTTTAATGACAAACACTGTACTACAAAATTAATTAAAAATTAAACAAAAAATTATTTCAATAAATATCCAATGTGCCTACACATGTCCAATACCGTACTGTACAGTACAGTACATAATTGTACTTTTTATTGAGTTCGGATAATAGATCGTTCGGTTAATGGATGTCCAGATAATCGATGCTCTACTGTATTTTGAAATAATGTAAGTTTTTACATTTGTAAGTATGAAAAATATAAAAAAATATTTGTTGTGTAGATTGTTGTAACGTTGCTTCTCTGCAGCAGATTGTCCACAGTAGCAGGTAGACCTGCTGCGTACATGGACATAAATGGCAAAGTTAAAATTTTGTATACAGTATCATTAAAAAATTAGTGTTCCATAGTTGGAACAGAACGTTACATAGCTTTTGACATGCAGACATATAATGGACAATCAATAAATAATTAAATATCACACTCAGACATTACACATTTGTGAGGGGTGTAGTGGGACCAGACCTTGCCATAGAAGATTTTATAGGGCCTCGTTCATATATCACTCAAAGTGAGGTCGTTAAACATCAAAATTTCAAATATTAAAAACAGTTCTACACATATCCGCATTACATGAGTGTGCACTCATTATATATATTTTTTCAATAAGTAACTTGGATATCTATTCAAATTGGTCCCACTCAAGTGCACACTCATGTTTAACTATTATTACGAAAACTCGTGTCTCGTGTCCTCTCGTATACCTCTGTAAAATATAACAGTGTGTCTGAGTGTAAAAGTGTGTCTGTGTTTCTTACCACTGCGTCCTCACACGGCGATGTACTTCACGATGTTTGGGCCCGTAGCGAACGTACTGGGGGACCAGGTATCGTGGTTCCCGATTTGAGGTTCAAACGTAGTGGATAATCTCCGGGTGGCACAAAATTGTTTATATAAAACAATTAAAATGGTTTACTTATCAACGTTCTATTTGAACGAGACGACGAATTCAATCCGTCCCGCCTTTTCTCGATTTTGTGTCAATCGAGATAGCACTTTTCGCTACCTGAGCGCTAGACGTCACCTTGGAAACCTTCGCTATACATTATATTTTTAAACATACACTTTGCTAATGGAAATAAGACACGATTTAACACACACAGTATAAATTTATTATTAATTTGAAGTTAATATTTTATAGACACAAGTTGTAATTAATTTTTCATATACAATTCTGCACCGGATAATTCTTTATAAGACTCTTACTCAAGGTTAAACGATCGACTTTTGAATACCAATAAACAGTAATGGCGTTATATTTCGCCGATTAACAAATATTTTGGTCGATGTTTGTGGGTTGTTTGGATCACGTTAAAAGGTTCAGATGCAGTTACAACATTAAAAATACACAACCTTACAATGTTTTTTCCTTATGTAGGATAATGTGTAGTGGTAATTGTTTTGTTTAAGTGTCATACAAGATGTTATAAGTTGTACATAAATATGAGGTTAGTTCTATAGTTAACAAGTTTTTCAGTGATATAAATTTATGGATCAATCCTTGTAAGAGAATAAAAATGATTTAGTGGTATTCAACATACATTGAGAAATGGTCAAAGTGCGTTTATTTTTTGGAAGTTGAAATAATTTAACTGATACTTAACAGCATTGCAGTATGGTATTATTCGGGGTGTCAAGAAGGAAAGATTATGGCATCAATATTGTTCAGCGTTCTTTATTCAGGCATCAGCATCTTTTTCAAAGTGGTTTGGACTTATTTGGATATTTCACATTGATTTAAATGTCTTCTCCCTCTGGATATGGGATTCTGCATCCATCAGTCTTCTGTACTGTCAATTTCTACACTTTGTTTCACTTCTAAGGTGTTTTAAACATTAAAAGGTGTTGTACAGACAATTCGCGTCTGGCTTGTGGTAGCGTCACTTTTCAAGTAATTGTATTTAACGGTAATTACCTCGTTAAACGGCTGTTTCCATGGTTACATATTTGCTCTCATTGGGTGAGCAGAAAATCAGTACATTGTTATCAATTTTCGAATTTCTTTCAAATCTTCTCATATCTTCGGACTTTCTTGCTCCTCTTATCTTCCTTCTGAGTTATTATCTAAATGCACTGTCATTTATATTTTCTCACAAAGATTATTTGGTAACCTACAATATTGGGTTTTTATCAAGTTTTCTAAGTTTAAAATTAATTCCATAGTTACTAATTACATTTCTTTATTTATATAATTCCTTAATTTAATATTTGGTTTTTAATAATAACTATTATTCATCCTTGATGGATTAGTCACCTTGGATTTGTCCATTACATGGTGATTTTTATACAATCAGTAATTGTTTATGTTTGACCGTTAGGCCTGTTTCACATTTAAGTAGCCATTACTGGATTTTTTTGGCTTCATATACAACATATTTCATTTAGTCCCAAATTGTTATTTTGCATTTGTAATTATGTTTAATGTATCTGGATGTGTTTTAATTAGTAACAACTGTGTTATGCAATCTTACTTGCTAATTATTTGCTATTCATTTCTAATATAAAATAAAACATCTAGGCTTATGGTCTGTATAACTCTTACAGCCATATCCATTTCATAACTAACAGTTGTAACTTTTTTGTTATATTTTATTTTATTTAAATTCAATTTCCCACTTACCTTTTATCAATGATCTGGCCGGATCGAGTAGTGGAGGTACACCCATTTCGTTCGACGAACTATGACAGCACATAAAACGAACTAAGGTTTTGAAAGAATTTTAACTCGCAATTTTGTGGAAGAGAAATTAGATTTTTCTTTAATTAGTCTGAATTATTGACATTACAAATCTTCGTGCGACATGTTACGCAATTATTATACCTTACTGACTATAGCTTACCTTGTAATGGACAATTTTACAACTTCATAATTATACACACATAAACAAAAAACACAGCCCAGCTTTGCACACTCTCTACTCACATTCCGTTTTCAAACCCCAATTACCAGATTGAATACATAATTTTTTTTTTTTATAGCACTACCGATAACGCTTTCTTCGGTGACCTCGTGGCCAGCCCGCGATAGATTGAAGATGTCTATGAAAAAGACGAAAAGGAATTCCAAATTTATATGTTAGTGTTCTACACTCCTCCCATCCTATCACTGCTTTTAAAAGAACTGCTTTACTTTCATTATTGAAAATTAACAATATTATACGAGCGTATTGAGCTCGCGTGTCGGCGCCGACACAGTCAGAGACGAACTGGGCAATGTGCTTCGTTGAGTCGCAGGAAATGAGCAGTCACGGCCATCAGGTTTTAGTCGCCGTTTGTGCTTAATTGTGGTGGCATAACCATTTTATGCATGGATTATAGCTGGTATATGTGTGGTACCAGAGTACAATATTGGCATCTGCTCTGCTGACGTCATTTAAGTGGGCTTGGTCTAAACGACACTTCCGTAGTGAATCCAACGGAACGATGAAAATTTCACTCTCTGGCCATCTTGAGTTTTTTTGTCAGAGCGTCCTTTTGAGCGCGCTTGCATGGGTATTCGCGCCTGTGCGTCGACACACTTGCAAAGTTCTTAGAATTTTGAAGGGGGCAAATTCTTCAGCCGCATTACTCAACAACAACCTGCGTCTCTGCCTTGTTTCACTGTTCTGTTATACTAACAAATACGTTGCGCAATAATACAGTTATTTCGCAATATTTTATAAGGCTGCCGACCGAAAACGAAATGAATAAAAATATATAAATGCCCCAAACGGTTAAAAATAAATACCCAAAAATGACCCGCTACAATACCCCCTCGATGAGAATTCTGCTGTTCATAACAGAAGAAATCTCATCGATAACCCCGAAGAGGACCGGTGAGGAACTGGTGCCAACAACCCCCTGGTTCTTAATCTCATGGGTACACGACCACCCTGGCTCAGCGACTATGGACTCATCTGAACGAGATCACTGGACTTCTCCGTAAGAGATCCCAACACCGAGAAATCGAGCAGACTCGCACCACAGCGCACCTCGCTTTTTACCATGCTACCCCCAAAAATCCTCCATCCCTGGCTAAAATTATTCCAGCTCCTCCGCCGATATGTTTCCCCTTTTTTGCAAGCTGGGCTGTTTTTAGCAGATACTGGGCTCACACACACTCACATTTCATGTTGACATACACCTAGTACAATAAAAAAATTCTTTTAAAATTTATTATAAATTTAAAAAATTCAAAATTCAAAAAAAATAATCTTTTCTCAAAAAATTCTCTTCCTGGTTTTTCTAATTTTTGTTTCAAATGACTTAACCTAGACATTTCTACTAATATAAACACATCCTTACTCTAACATGAGAACCACTTATAGTCTACCAATACAATGCAATACAGTAAAATAAACATGGTTAATGCACACATAATAAAAGAATCATTATCTAAAATATTCATTCGCTGGCAGGCGAAAAAGCACGTTTTTTTTTCCCCCAAAAAAATTAAAATTTCCAAAAAAATTTTAAAATTCAAAAAAAATTTAAATTTATTTAATTGTTTCCCTCATATTTAAAATTATTTAAATTGGTTGGAATCAATTAACTAAACAAATCAAAATTGACTTCCTACTATACAAGCTTAGTAGGTGTATGAACTCATCAGCTGATCGTAACTAGGTCAAGTTCAAAACCCTTGACCTACATATGTTATGTATGCATATATAAACTTTCTCCCTCTGACTCTCATATTCATCAACTTCAACTCCCATGACACCCCTCTCTACCAAAATCTCTACTAATCAGGACACTCTAAGCCCCACTTATCATTTAACACAAAATGCCGCCTTCTCCCATTATAAAATACTCTCTAACCCTTTGTACATAGGATATGTGTTTCCCCTACCCAAAACTCAATTCCCTTATTTGGCGGCCCGGATTCTACCTAAGTCGGCCCCTCCTCACTAAAAGCTATACCAATTCCCGTCCCAACATATTTTGTTGTGAACTCTTACATGACACTACCCCCTAATACAAAATTGCCATCCCCAAAAATCTCAATCTCATTGCCTCACTACAAATACAACAAAATAATATTATTAATCGTAAACATAAATATATATCACTCAACATCTACATAAAGTCTCCATTACTACTGTGTCAACATTAATACTTCTCAAACTTCTATTACTTCAAGAACAACATTACATTATCTTCACCTCTACTCTTTCAAATTCAACTTTGAATTCAATTGGGACAGATCTATATGCCCCACAAAATATTTATCACCCAAAAAACTATCTCTTATTAGATTTCACAAATCGTTACTTTATTTCTTATTATCATTAT
Source organism: Magicicada septendecula (assembly GCA_034769895.1). Taxonomy (NCBI): domain Eukaryota; kingdom Metazoa; phylum Arthropoda; class Insecta; order Hemiptera; family Cicadidae; genus Magicicada; species Magicicada septendecula. Next base: position 294,791,975 of record CM068373.1, on the reverse strand, counting down.
TGTTATCATTACTCCAAAACATCTGTAATACATCAAACATTACATTGAACATCAATTACTTAAAACATTTATAACTAACACACCAGTGACATGTTATTGCTGATCAGCTGATATCCTAACGCAATGAAAATGCATTTCAAATTGAACAAATTACATGGAACACATTATCAATACTTACTTCTATTATGTTGATTGCCTGCCAGGCGATTTAATTATTGGCTTAGAAAAAAAATACACACACATAATGAAAATACATTTTATCAACAACTATATCTAACACCCAACAATAAAATGATACCTTTAAAATTATAGTATGCACACCTTATATTACGAGTCTGAGCATATAATTATGTGAACAGAGCACAAGCATTTTTGATTGGATTAAACTTTGAATAAGCAAAAACTTTTATGTCATAAAATTTAAATTCGTGACTCCTTTGCGTCACCTCCCAGCCACACACACTATTTCAAATTATGTAAGACTGTGGCGCCTTTTCGCTTCCACAGAGACTGTATATTTTGGAGCAGGTTTTTTACCTCTCCGTGTCTCTGCTTCCGCTATTAAGTTTTAAAATAGTGAACATCATCATGTTCTTGTTCTATAATCATACACCCTTAAAACGGATCTGCCACCTGTCTATGCCACCCCCAAGCGGGCAGAGTGGCAGCCGCTGTTCCATAGTACCGGAGATTTCCTCTAATGTCCCCCCATTGAATTTCAAATATATACCAATTTCAAGTCAGCTATGGTCAAGGGACTTGATATGACCATAGCTGGCCGCTAGCCAAAACCACGGTTAGTGCTGGTAAGACAGTAACCGCCCGAAAAGTCGAGGAAATCTAAACTTTTATTTCACTGCCTGTTTCACATCAATATTATTATGTGCGACACGTTATTTAGTATTGTAAAAATTTTGTTTATTTTACACGGATAAGGTGTGCCGCACATTTATCGCCACTTTGGCCTCCGATGGAGGTAACACTCACGGTTACCCCCAACCCATTTCGCTACTTGTGAGAGCACAGGCCACCCCCACAGTAGCCACTTAATAACTAACTACAATTGACAACTAATTAAAATTTTTGTATACATTATCATATAATATTTGCATCAATAATCGTCTAACCCATTCATAACCTTTTTTAACATTTGACTTTCTTAAAATTTTCAAAATTTATTATTAATAATCATTATATATCATTTTTCATTTATTATTAAAATTTTTAATTCTCCTTTTTATTAAACACAACTATTGCATTAACACCTCAATCACACCTGTAAACATTTTTATTATACCTGCTTATAAAATTTTCATACTTACACTCCATTTAACACGATATACCCACAAAACATAATCACTACCATCTCTGAAACATTTTACACAAAATTAGTTTAAAGTAAATAATTAATCATTCATTGCCAACTTTCCATCTCGTAAATTAAATTAAATTCATAAAAAATTAATTAATTAACATTCAAATAATCAATCAAAATATTTAAGCATCTCAAATTGTTTTAATTAAATTAATTGCCAAAAAATATAAATTATATAGTTATCGAAACAATCACCATTAATCAATTACTGTTTTCAAAATTAATTCTGATATTTATTTACTTGCAAATATTTCAATATTATTATCACAACAATCATCTTACGTACACACATTATTTATTTAACATTCCACCATGCACACATATAAATACACTATATTTTATTTACAAACTCTTGTTATTTATTGTTCAGTTTTTCCGCACTTCATTTGTCCCATTCTGCCATGTCACAAAACCATAAAACAAAATATTTATACTGTCTTTTATTGTTTTAATAGTTTAACCTCCATCGTTCCAAATCAACCTTGGTTCTACATAACATCGTTCAATTTTATCAGCACACAAATGACTGTTTTGTGTGTTGTAACCAGAAAAACTAACTTCAATCAACTTATTCAAATACTCGTTAAACCAGTCTACATTAGGTATTTTTGTTAAGTCTCCACCATTAAATTCATTAACTATTGGGTTAATTATTTTTATTAAATCATTGTAATCATTGTTGTTCAAATATATTTTTAAACTTTCCTTCCATTCATCATACTTTCTATTTAAGTTATATAGTTCTGTTACTTCATTAACATACAATTCTCCGTTTACCTCTCTCTCTTCATAACCCCAAATCACACTCTCAAAAGTATTACAGACAGAGGGTATAAATTCAATTAAATCTTTCCTGACTTCTCTAGGAAAAACAAAAAACTTATTTGTAGCACACTTGTCTACACAATATATACGTGAAGGTCTTCCTTCACCCCCCATTCTACCTCGTAAACAATTTACCCCCCGTTTCATACCTGTAATATAGCTCTCTTTCCACTCTCTCTCCAACTCATTAACACACATTAACATCTCATAATCACATTCTACAACTTCATTAGTACTCTCAGATATCAGCTTTTCGACTACATTATTATCAACATCATTATTATTTATTAATTCATTACCTAATACAACATTGTCATTACAACTTTCGTTTATATTATTCTTACTCTGTTCTACTTTATTCGAACTATTTCTTGTCATTTCATCGGCATTTTCAAGACATACATTCTTGTCTTGTATATTATTTATCAACTCATTAAATTTTATATTTATATTTTGCTGCAATTGAACATTCTGGTCTTTAATTGCTTTAAAATTAATCTCGTTTTGAATATTCTGCTGTTCGCATTTTATTTTCTGTTCATTGAAATCATTAGTTAATTGATCTAATTTGTTGTCAAAATCACTTTTCATTTTATTTAAAATTATTTCATTGTTATCAAAGCGTTTATCATTATCGTCAAAACGACTATTCATTACATTAAATTTGGTCTCAAAATTATTATTCATTCTTTCAAATTGACTGAGCATAATACTCATCATATTTGTTTCCTCTGATTGTTTATTTATCTTAGTTGAAACTGGGGTCAATTGAATCCCCGAATCAACATCTGTTTCGCTTGGTTGTGCTCGAGTCGCAAACGGAGTGGAATGAACTATTACATCACTGCCGACAGCTGTTTCTGTAACGGTACCCGTCTCCCCCCTCCACATACCACTTTCATCAAACGATTGCGACTCAAGGCCACTTTCACTCATAATTGAATTTACTATACTACTTTTTTCTGTATTCTCGGACATTCTTACTTTATCTATTTTGTCTTACGTAACAACTACCAATGATTAGTCTTTTTTCAAAACTGATATTACAACATCAATTTACTTTCACAACCGTATTCCGTTCAATGTACTGTCACATGTAGGCCGTTGTAATAACTTTTTTGTTATATTACATCCTGGTCACGCGGTACCAATTGTAACTTTTTTTTTTTCTTTTTCGGTATATTATTTATTCAGATTAATTTAACAACTTCCACTTACCTTACGACTTGGATCTGGCCGGATCTCGTAGTGGAGGTACACCCATTTCGTTCGACGAACTATGACAGCACATAAAACGAACTAAGGTTTTGAAAGAATTTTAACTCGCAATTTTGTGGAAGAGAAATTAGATTTTTCTTTAATTAGTCTGAATTATTGACATTACAAATCTTCGTGCGACATGTTACGCAATTATTATACCTTACTGACTATAGCTTACCTTGTAATGGACAATTTTACAACTTCATAATTATACACACATAAACAAAAAACACAGCCCAGCTTTGCACACTCTCTACTCACATTCCGTTTTCAAACCCCAATTACCAGATTGAATACATAATTTTTTTTTTTTTATAGCACTACCGATAACGCTTTCTTCGGTGACCTCGTGGCCAGCCCACGGTAGATTGAAGATGTCTATGAAAAAGACGAAAAGGAATTCCAAATTTACATGTTAGTGTTCTACACTCCTCCCATCCTATCACTGCTTTTAAAAGAACTGCTTTACTTTCATTATTGAAAATTAACAATATTATACGAGCGTATTGAGCTCGCGTGTCGGCGCCGACACAGTCAGAGACGAACTGGGCAATGTGCTTCGTTGAGTCGCGGGAAATGAGCAGTCACGGCCATCAGGTTTTAGTCGCCGTTTGTGCTTAATTGTGGTGGCATAACCATTTTATGCATGGATTATAGCTGGTATATGTGTGGTACCAGAGTACAATATTGGCGTCTGCTCTGCTGACGTCATTTAAGTGGGCTTGGTCTAAACGACACTTCCGTAGTGAATCCAACGGAACGATGAAAATTTCACTCTCTGGCCATCTTGAGTTTTTTTGTCAGAGCGTGCTTGCGTGGGTATTCGCGCCTGTGCGTCGACACACTTGCAAAGTTCTTAGAATTTTGAAGGGGGCAAATTCTTCAGCCGCATTACTCAACAACAACCTGCGTCTCTGCCTTGTTTCACTGTTCTGTTATACTAACAAATACGTTGCGCAATAATACAGTTATTTCGCAATATTTTATAAGGCTCCCGACCGAAAACGAAATGAATAAAAATATATAAATGCCCCAAACGGTTAAAAATAAAAAATACCCAAAAATGACCCGCTACACAGTTTATATAATTCATTATTTCTTATTTGTTGTTCTGGTGCTAAACTATCTCACCTCTATTGAACTTTTTCTATTAAACTCCCCTTATAACATGGGTATTGAATTAATGTTGCTACAAACTTATTTTCTAATGCTTTTTCTCTCCCTTCCATATTAACACCATCTAATTACTTTTCCTTGTGAAACACACCTTTAAACTTTTACAATACATTTTTAAGTTATAACAATATTATTTACTAGTCATTACAGTGAATATTACTACTCAGTGTTCATTATTCACTGATTAAATGTTCTATCCTAAATACTATTCATTGCAACTTGTTAAATGTTATTGTTCACTCTTAAAACTAAAACATATTGTTCACTCTTAAAACTAAAACATGAGTAATTTTACTAAGTCTTTACCTTAGCCTACTCTCCTCTTACTATTTATATGATAGACAATGTTTGTATTTATTGTTCACTAGCACTTTCTTAAATTATTTAGTGTTTCTTTAGTATTATATCACTCTAGTATAAATCACTTTCACTAATTCAACTTCCATTTATTTCTCATCATTTTATTCTCTTTCTCTACACACTATCTATATAACATTATTAATATTGTGTCTTTCTTAGTTAACAAATTACATATATCCCTAACTCTTTTGGTTAGTGTATTTTTATACATTGTTTCATATTACTGACGGTTCATAATGGTCATTTTATCAATACTAACATTCATTAATAGTTTTGGTTCTTAACCGAATTTCATTGTCTTTGTTATTTTGGGTTACACTATTTCTCCCTTCTCTATTTTTCATTACTTGTCTAGTTTTCTTGATGCGTTTCATCTTGTTTTCTTCCTCCTGGGTTTGTTCTCTCTTGGTTTTCATTCTTCTTCTCCTTCGTTCGTCTTGTTCTCTTCATTTTGATTTCTTAACTGGTTTCTTAACTGGCCAATCTCTGGGGTTGGGTCAGTGTCATTTGTCTGTCAGTCTACTATTTTAGTTTCTTTATTAATCACTTTCATTTTATTACACCTCCTCCTTCCATGATAATTACCTTTTATTTATTTTTCACTATCCACATAATTTATTTATTCAAACATAATATCATTTAGCATGTTTTATACATACTTATTGTTATCAAAATTTATCTGAATTTGGTGATGTTATACTATTAATCTCTTTTCTATACAAAACAAATACCCAAAATTACGGTTTTTCTTACCTTAGGGTCTCTTCCGGGGTTCTATAGACGAACCATCACAGAAATGATTATTTGGGTTTGAGTGGCAAAATAATTACGCTAACACATGTTTCTGCTATCAACGAGTTATTTTCTTTTATTCAAAATTAATCTTTTGCTTCTCAAACTTTTCAAACAAATTTTCAAAACATAGATATTTAATCAATACATGCTAACTACTATAAAAGATTACTTGAAAATAACGTTATATTCGGCAACCAGTACTTTGCATTCATTCTCTCTCTCACACGTTACAATTTTTACTACCCCCAGTGTTATTTAAGAGCTCTTTTACCTTGTTATTTTTATTACTTCTGTGAATGAATTTAAATTATTTTAATAAATTTAAGTTAGAAATTGGTTATTTTTGTATTCATCCTTGTTGTAGACCTTGTCCCGTTATTTCACCATCGCAGTTAAGTCACTGTTTTCACCATACACTCCGAAAAATAAGTTGAAAATGTTTAAATTTTGCTGTAAGCGTTAATTGTTCCCCTGCTGTATATCACATTACTATTTTATTTCATTTAGACTAAAATTTTGTCGGCCGACATAACTTGCTCGCGAGCACTTTGTTACAAGACTGTTCAGTCCGAACACTGGATGCCGAGTGAGCTATTCTATCAGTTTTTTCCCCCGGGTTGCATACGCACAAGGCGTCAGGCGTTGGCCGCGAAACGTTCAGAGTTTATAACGCCTTCTCTCATTGGCGGGTTCTATCGAAGCTTCTAGAAGCTCAGCCAACGAATTCTGCGAACTTGCAACCTGAAGAAATTGATGTGTTACAATTGTGAGTTTTCCGTGATTCACAGACATCCTGGGTAGTAGATGATTATGCAACTCATCTCGTCGTACTGACACCAGACACTAATGGGTGTTTCACAGTAGGGTTTAATGGTCCAGCAATGTCTATGGCAATTCTCTCGAAAGACATTCCAACATTATACTGTCTCATTTTTCCCCTGCTTCTGGTTTGTGGGCCCTTGCTTGCAGCACATATTTCACACATCCGAACCCATTCCTCTACGTCGTGGCGAAGATGAAGCCAATAGAATCGCTTCCGTATTTTGTCAAGGGTTTTGTTAATGCCAAGATGGCCTCCAGATGTTCCATCATGCATCTCCTTCAAAACATACTGCACTTTACTTCGGGGAACTATCAGCTGCATGACCACGGCTCATCCATCTGCACTTTCCCAAGCCCTTTTCAGCAATCCGTTTTCTAAGGTAAGAGATTCCCATTGTGCTCAGTAGCCCTTCAGCACTTCGGAACCATGGCAGATATCTTGCCAATCCAGGCGGCGACCTTCGTCTTTTACTGTCAATATCGGTCCGATGTCTTCATCAGTCATCTGTTCTTGTCGACAGTCTTGTGTTGTCCAACCGTCTGCCAGGAAATCTACAGTGATGGCTTGAACATGTTCGCTTGAGTTTTGTTCTTCCTTTCTGTGGCAATGTCAGCAGTCTTCCGGGCACGGTCTTCGTGATAAGCCATCTGCATTACCATGCAGGCACCCCTGCCGATGTTGTACCTTGAAGTTGTACCCTTGCAGACATTCAAGCCACCTTGCCAACTGTCCTTCCGAATTTTTAAATATCAAGAGCCATGCAAGCGCGGCATGTTCGGTACGGAGTGAAAAAGCTCTTCTGTAGAGCTACTTATGGAAGTGCCCAAACGCTCGGACGATTGCCAGCAACTCTCTCCTTGTAACGCAATAATTTCTCTCCGGTTTAGAAATTGTCTTGCTGTAATACACTATTACTCATTCTTCACCGTTTTGCACTTGAGACAAAACTGCTCCTAGACCAGTATTGCTTCCGTCTGTGTTCACAATGTACTTCCCTTCAGAAACTGGGAAAGCGAGAATTGGCTGTAAACATAATGCGATCTTCAAAGTCCTATATGCTTGGTCACACTCTCTCGACCACTGGAAGTTTCGTTTATTTTCTATTAGCCCATGTAGTAGTTTATTTTCCAAAACGTCTGTAATATGAGCATATCCCCAGGAAACTCCAAACTTCGTGTTTACTCTTTGGCACTGGCCAGTCTCTTACGGTGTCTACTTTATTAGGATCCATGCTAACACCCGCTGCCGAAACCAGATGGCCCAGATACTGTACTTCCTTCTGGAATAGAGAACACTTCTTCGGGCTCAGCTTCAGTTGGGCACTATGAATTCTAGTTAGAACCTCCTTAAGGTTTTCCAAATGGCCTTTGAAAGTTTTCGCGATTACTATGACATCATCTAAATAAACGAGGCAAGTTTTCCATGTCAGGCCTTGGAGTACCAGGTCCATCAATCTTTCAAATGTTGCCGGTGCATTACAGAGTCCAAATGGCATGATGTTAAATTGGAATAAGCCACTTGGGGTCGAGAAAGCGGTCTTTTCCTTGTCTTCATGATGAAGACCCACTTGCCAATATCCACTCTTCAGGTCCAATGTGGAAAACCACTGTGCTCCGGACAACGTGTCGAGTGTATCATCAATGCGAGGTAGTGGATAGCAGTCTTTCTTTGTAACGTCGTTTAACCTCTGGTAGTCTACGCAGAAACGCAATCCACCATCCTTCTTCGCTACCAGCACTACAGGAGAAGACCAAGCACTTGACGAAGGTTCGATTACTCCCTCTGTCAACATGTCCTGTACTAACCGAGACATTTCCTCTTGTTTAGATAATGGAGGCCTTCGAGGAGGTTGGCGTATCGGTGTTGTGTCCCCGGTATTGATGTGATGTTGCACAAGAGAGGTTCTTCCCAGTGACTGTCCCCGAACTGCAAAACAATCTTTGAATTCATGTAAAAACTGTCTGAGTTCTTTTACCTCACCACTTGAGAGGTCGTTAGAAGAGCTTTTCAATAATTCTTGCAGTTCCTCTGGTAATTTGGAATTATCTGAAGCACTGGATCTTCGTTGCGTCATTCCGGCTACCCAGGCCACAGGAGTCAATTTGCCTAGGAGTCAATTTGTAAAGTGATCCAAAATATTCGCCACTCTAATAGGTACATTTCCGGTTACGTCAGGTTTTACTAAACTTCTGGCAATTAGTATGCCCGGTGTGCTGACTACCTGGGGTTCGAATATAGAGCACTGGTTGCCCCTAGTATCTACCTCGGTTCTAACCTTGATGATCTTTTCGGAGTTTGGTGGAACAGTTACGGCCACTTGGTTTATGACGTCCATCGATTTTTCTGCTGTTGTCATTGTTGATAGCATTACCTCTTTGCCTCCGATTCTCAAGACATTGTTTTTGAAGCCAACTATGAATCCGTATGCGTTCATAACATCCACACCAAGAATTGCTTCATCCATAATGTCTGCAACAAGTACTTGATGATTAAACTCAAGTCGACTGAAGCGTAGGTGTATCTCCAATTTTCCATACACTTTTACAGGCCGTCCAGTAGCTGTTCGCAAGCTACAAGAGCACCAGATTGGCTTGAGATGTTTCACCACGTCGGGGTCTATTCGATCGTCGTAGGTACAGTGGAAACAAAATAAGTACAAGACACCAATTAAGTCACTAATCACACCTTTAATTGTTATAGTAAAACAGTTCGTAATTAACAACACAGTGTCTACAACAAATCAAATGAAAATTGTTCATATGCAATAAAATGTCCACTAATATTAAAACTCAACTGTATTACAATTATACCGTCCGAATATAAAACGCAACACTTCACTAATAACTACTTGAACGTACACCGTAATAACTCGAACCGCTCTGTAAATATATCGCACTAATACTCTCGAACCGCACAGTCAAAAATCTCGCATTGAACTGAAAACTAAGGCCGCGACGCGATGTATTTATAGTTGCGCTCACACACCAGAAGCTTCCAAACTGCGTCTTATCTCTCGCGAACTACGTAATTGCTACGGCCTTGATACAGTCCGAGCGCCCGAGCGAGGCCTGGCACAGTCGAGAAAATTCTCTCAAAATGCGTCTAGTAGCACGTACACCGCACGCTTACGTCGAGATCTTTCTGGCGCATTCGATAAACGCGTAGATTGTTCTATGCTGTCGTAGCACTGCCCCCTCCTTAAGCCTGTTCATCCCGAACTGGCAAAGCGTCTCTAAATTTGTATTTAGCCAGGCGATCTAGGTGGACGACCTTGAACTTTCGCTGTCCTTCCTGTTGAATCCAATAAACAACATCGTTAATTCTTTTTTTTACAGTGTAAGGTCCTTCCCAGTTAGACTGAAGCTTAGGTGAGCGACCACGACGGCGCTTTGGATTGAACAACCAGACCTGATCTCCTTCTTGGAAACCCGCACTATTGCTGCGAATGTCATACCGAGTTTTCATTTTATCACTGGCAATCTTCAGCCGTCCTCTTACCAAACGATTCATTTCTCGCAGTTGGTTTTCTAATTGCGAGGAATAGTTCTTTGCCTCTTGGGACTGAGTCTCAGGTGATCCAAACATCAAGTCCCCAGGAAGACGAAACTCCCGCCCAAACACCAATTTTGCTGGAGTCATGCCGGTTGTGTCATGTACTGATGACCTATACGCCATAAGGAATAGTGGTATACGTTGGTCCCAGTCTGTTTGGTTCTCGTCAACAACTTTCGAAAGATGCTGCTCAAGTGTCCTGTTGAATCTCTCAACCATCCCGCCCGACTGAGGATGCAGAGGCGTTGTCCTGGTCTTTCGAATTCTAAGTAGACGGCATAATTCTTTAAACACTCCTGATTCGAAATTTCTCCCTTGATCCGTATGGATTTCCATAGGGGCTCCATAATGGCAACAGAAGTTGTGAACTAACTGCTTTGCCACAGTGGTAACCTCCTGATTTGGAATTGCGTAGGCTTCCACCCACTTAGTAAAGTAGTCACCTACAACCATGATGTACCGGTTTCCATCGTCAGTAACTGGGAATGGTCCAGCAATGTCTATGGCAATTCTCTCGAAAGGTTGTCCAACGTTATACTGTCTCATTTTTCCCCTGCTTCTGGTTTGTGGGCCCTTGCTTGCAGCACATATTTCACATGTCCGAACCCATTCCTCTACGTCGTGGCGAAGATGAAGCCAATAGAATCGCTTCCGTATTTTGTCAAGGGTTTTGTTAACGCCAAGATGGCCTCCAGATGTTCCATCATGCATCTCCTTCAAAACAGACTGCACTTTACTTCGGGGAACTATCAACTGCATGACCACGTCTCGTCCATCTGCACTTTCCCAAGCCCTTTTCAGCAATCCGTTTTCTAAGGTGAGAGATTCCCATTGTGCCCAGTAGCCCTTCAGCACTTCGGAACCATGGCAGATATCTTGCCAATCCGGGCGGCGACCTTCCTCTTTTGCTGTCAAGATCGGTCCAATGTCTTCATCAGTCATCTGTTCTTGTCGACAGTCTTGTGTTGTCCAGCCATCAGCCAGGAAATCTATAGTGATGGCTTGAACATTATCGCTTGAGTTTTGTTCTTCCTTTCTGTGGCAATGTCGGCAGTCTTCCGGGCATGGTCTTCGTGATAAGCCATCTGCATTACCGTGCAGGCGCCCCCGCCGATGTTGTACCTTGAAGTTGTACTCTTGCAGACGTTCGAGCCACCTTGCCAACTGTCCTTCCGGATTTTTAAATCTCAAGAGCCATGCAAGTGCACCATGGTCGGTACGTAGTGAAAACTGTCTCCCATAGAGGTATTTATGGAAGTGCTCCAAAGCTCTGACAATTGCCAACAACTCTCTTCTTCTAACACAATAATTTCTCTCTGGTTTAGAAAGCGTCTTGCTGTAATACGCTATTACTCGTTCTTCACCGTTCTGCACTTGAGACAAAACTGCTCCTAGACCAGTATTGCTTGCGTCTGTGTCTACGATGTACTTCCCTTCGGAAGCTGGAAAAGCGAGAATTGGCTGCAAACATAATGCAATCTTCAACGTTCTAAATGTTTGTTCACACTCTCTCGACCACTGGAAGTTTCGTTTATTTTGCGTTAGCTCATGTAGTGGTTTAGCAATAGTAGCGAAGCCTTTCACAAAACGTCGGTAATATGAGCATAACCCCAGGAAACTCCGAACTTCGTGTTTATTCTTCGGAACTGGCCAGTCTCTTACGGTGTCTACTTTATTAGGATCCATGCTAACGCCCGCTGCCGAAACCAGATGGCCCAAATACTGTACTTCCTTCTGGAATAGAGAACACTTCTTCGGGCTCAGCTTCAGTTGTGCACCGTGAATTCTAGTTAGAACTTCCTTAAGGTTTTCCAAATGATCTTCGAAAGTCTTCCCGATCACTATGACATCGTCTAAGTAAACAAGGCAAGTTTTCCACATCAGGCCTCGGAGTATCAGGTCCATCAATCTCTCAAATGTTGCCGGTGCATTACAGAGTCCAAATGGCATGACGTTAAATTGGAATAAGCCACTTGGGGTCGAGAAAGCGGTCTTTTCCTTGTCTTCTTGATGAAGACCCACTTGCCAATATCCACTCTTCAGGTCCAATGTGGAAAACCACTGTGCTCCGGACAACGTGTCGAGTGTATCGTCAACGCGAGGTAATGGATAGCAGTCTTTCTTTGTAACGTCATTTAACCTCCGGTAGTCTACACAGAAACGCAATCCACCATCCTTCTTCGCTACCAGCACTACAGGGGAAGACCAAGCACTTGACGAAGGTTCAATTACTCCCTCTGTCAACATGTCCTGTACTAACCGAGACATCTCCTCTTGTTTAGATAATGGAGGCCTTCGAGGAGGTTGGCGTATCAGTGTTGTGTCCCCGGTATTGATGCGATGTTGCACAAGAGAGGTTCTTCCCAGTGACTGTCCCCGAACTGCAAAACAATCTTTGAATTCGTGTAAAAACTGTCAGAGTTCTTTTACCTCACCACTTGAGAGGTCGTTAGAAGATCTGTTCAATAATTCTTGCAGTTCCTCTGGTAATTTAGAAGTATCCGAAGAACTGGGTCTTCGTTGCGTTATTCCGGCTACCCAGGCCACAGGAGTCAATTTGCCTAGGAGCGTATTGCTTTGTAAAGTGATAGCTTGATCCAAAATATTCGCCACTCTAATAGGTACATTTCCCGTTTCGTCAGGTTTTACTAAACTTCTGGCAATTAGTATGCCCGGTGTGCTGACTACCTGGGGTTCGAATATAGAGCACTGATTGCCCCTAGTATCTACCGCAGTTCTAACCATGATGATCTTTTCGGAGTTTGGCGGAACAGTTACGGCCACTTGGTTTATGACGTCCATCGATTTTTCTGCTGTCGTCATTGTTGATAGCATTACCTCTTCGCCTCCGATTCTCAAGACATTGTTTTTGAAGTCGACTATAAATCCGTATGCGTTCATAATGTCCACACCAAGAATTGCTTCAAACTCTTGAAGACTCTCCCCGGAATGCTGTCGCCTTGCTCTCAACTGGGTGCAGTACACATCTCGCAAATGTTTATCACCATACCGTAATTCTAGAGCTTTTATCAACTCGGCATAGATGTTCTGGCTGTCAGGTGGCACTTTCTGTAGTAATTCTGCCGCGGGTCCCTTTAATGCGAGAACGAGTGAGACTGCCTTGTCTTTCTCTGTCCAATTATTTGCGCATGCAGCAGCTTCAAATTGGCGGAGGTACGTTGCCCAGTGACTGCTTCCGTCAAAGTTTGGAGCTTTGACATGAACTGTCCCTACTGAAGGCAAAGTTACTTTCTCTATTGACTTGTTTTCTGCGTCTCTTTCTGTCTTTATCATTGGTACAGTCTGTTCACAAAGTTGTTTTGGTTGTAATTTCAGACACTGCTCGACTTCATTTTTAATCTGCTCTTTTATATTTGTAATCGAGTCTTCTACTGCAGATATTTTTGTTGACATAATTTCTTCCACAGTCAAGACAGATTTTTCTACTTCAGATATTTTTGTAGACATCGATTCTTCAACACTCGAGACAGATTTTTCTACTTCCGCTATTTTTAATGACATTGATTCTTGTACCTCCGATATTTTAGTAACTTGTTTATTAAGCTCACCTCGTAGGAGACCCAATTCTGCGGTACTATGTTCTTGCAACTGTTTCTGCATAGTTTCAAAGAGAGCTTCCGTTTTATCTTTTTGTCTTTCTTCTGTTTCTAGCATTAGTGCTTTCTGACGTTCCTTAGCTTCTTCTCTTTCTTGTATTCATTCTTCTTTTTGTCGTCTTTCTGCTTCTTCTCTTTCTTGTATTCGTTCTTCTTTTTGTCGTCTTTCTGCTTCTTCCTGTGTCTGCCGCAGCAGTGTTTGTAAAGCTTCCATCATCTGACTGGGATCCATGTTTACTGATTAATTACGAATCACACTCTTCTTGTACAAAGCGTCCACTGTTTCCACTGTTAACCGTTCTATCCCACTTCTGACACCACTGTTACGACGGTCTATTCGATCGTCGTAGGTACAGTGGAAACAAAATAAGTACAAGACACCAATTAAGTCACTAATCACACCTTTAATTGTTATAGTAAAACAGTTCGTAATTAACAACACAGTGTCTACAACAAATCAAATGAAAATTGTTCATACGCAATAAAATGTCCACTAATATTAAAACTCAACTGTATTACAATTATACCGTCCGAATATAAAACGCAACACTTCACTAATAACTACTTGAACGTACACCGTAATAACTCGAACCGCTCTGTAAATATATCGCACTAATACTCTCGAACCGCACAGTCAAAAATCTTGCATTGAACTGAAAACTAAGGCTGCGACGCGATGTATTTATAGTTACGCTCACACACCAGAAGCTTCCAAACTGCGTCTTATCTCTCGCGAACTACGTAATTACTACGGCCTTGATACAGTCCGAGCGCCCGAGCGAGGCCTGGCACAGTCGAGAAAATTCTCGCAAAATGCGTCTAGTAGCACGTACACCGCACGCTTACGTCGAGATCTTTCTGGCGCATTTGATAAACGCGTAGATTGTTCTATGCTGTCGTAGCAATAGAAACTGTTGCGCCTGTGTCAGCTGTAATCGAGGTTGGCCTTTCTTCACAAATCCGGTAACTACCAAGCTCCCGCTGTTTTTCTGAAGTGTAGAAATTGCGTATTGTCTAGGAGCTTCCTTCCTCCAGTTAGTCAGCACACGCCCCGTTGTACCGACTACTGCGCGTTTCCCTGCTGCTAAATTCTAACCCGACAATTTCGTTGTAGATGTCCAGGTTTCCCACATCTATAACACTTTGATCTTCCATCCTTTCTTACTTTTATTCTGTGGCGCCGACCGTCGAGTCTCTGTTCCTTGTTCTTCTTCCTCATCGTCTGTGCCGTCGCGATCTTTTAGCACACGCACTTTATGACTTGTCCAACCAGACGCTGATTTGGTGGCCTTAAATTGCAAAGCATGTACCAGGGCGTCCACACTGTTCTGGTGTCTTGCCATTCGTAAAACTTGCTGTAGTTCGTTATCTCGGACACCGGCAGTAAATGTCTGCATCGCAAAACTCGTTCGAAAATCTTCTGTCGCTTCAGGATAGGCCAGTCTAATTAGTCTGTCGATACTTGCTTCAAACTCTTCAAGGCTTTCCCCGGAATGTTGCTGCCTTGCTCTCAACTGGGTGCAGTACACATCTTGCAAATGTGTGTCACCCTACCGTAATTCCAGAGCTTTTATCAATTCAGCATAGGTGTTTTGGCTGTCAGGTGGCACTTTCTGTAGTAGTTCTGCCGCGGGTCCTTTTAATGAGAGAACAAGTGAAACTGCCTTGTCTTTCTCCATCCAATTATTTGCGCATGCAGCAGCTTCAAATTGGCATAAATATGTCGCCCATTGCGTGCTTCCATCAAAGGTTGGGGCCTTGACATGAACTGTCCCAACTGCAGACGAGGTGAGTTTCTCTATTGACTTATTTTCTGTGTCTTTCTCTGTCTTGAACTGTTATTAGCTTTAATTAATTAATTAAATTGTTGACATACTGAAGAAACTGTCACTTACCAGTTGCAAATATATACAAGGGTTTACCAGGATGTCGTCTGATGTACTCAGGCAGAGAAAAACGGGCAATGCAATGACAAACACACATTGATGTGTTTAATTGACACTTTTTATTAACTTTTAATTTTTTGATATTAACTATTAAATTTTAACTCCCTCTTCATCAATTTCTTTTACATTACATCGTTAATAATTATTGGAATATCAGTTCAATTTTAATTTACTAGCGGTTCATTCGAAAAAACTTTGCTTGAAAACATTGATACTTGTCATACATGAAATGAAAATAGTTGCGATACTTATGACTAAACACTTAACATTCTAACCATGGTATCTAAATTATGAAAGTGACCCATATTGCTCTCTCTCTCTCTCTCATACTATCAGATTCCCTTTAATTTAGTTATAACCCCCCTTTTTTTTATGAATTTGAAAAATAATTGAAATTAGGTTTGAGTCGACTACTTAACCAGAGTCCTTCGGCTGACCGCGTGTGGCGTCGCGCATGTAAATGAATGTCCTGTTTATTTGTCACATTTTTCACTTTTGCTGTACACTCTGCTAACTTCGTTTACACTGTCGGATTTAACTGTTTATCTTCAAATTTACTGTTACACTTCAGAATATGTTAAAATGCAAAATTTAAAGGTCGCGAACTGCGAACCTTGTCCCGGCCGGGCATGGGGGATTTCGTCGACTGACCACACTACAAATGCGTTGGTCAAGAAAAACATTTCCGCCAGCTCGTGCTGTGATTGGTTGCGGCATCTCACATGGCTGGTTCCGGTGATCGACTTTGGTGTCGAGAGTACAGATAGCGGCACACGGGCGCACACGCACTGCCACATTCCATTGTCGTTGAGCGTTATTCACCAAGTTTTTGTTACTCCTCCCCAACGGAGGATACACGCATGTGCGCACAAGCTGACATTCCACGGTGTTATCGTTGTGCGCTAGGCACGGACCGGTACAGGATTGTATACAGGGTGTCCAAATAAGTGTTAGTGGTCTCGGTGGCCGCAAAGGGTGTCCAAACCGATTATTTCCCAATAGTTGATATTAAATGAAATAAAAAAAAAACATACCTCCTTCAAAATTGTCCCATTACAATACCCCCCCAATGAGAGATCTTCTGCCGAAACAGAAGATATCTCATTGCCAAAACCCCTAAGAGGACCGGTGAGGATATGGAGCCAACAACCCCCCTTTAATTTCTTAACACATCATGGGTAAACTACCCCCCTGGCTTGGCGACTATGGACTCATCTGAACGAGATCACTGGACTTCTCCGTAAGAGATCCCAATACCGAGAAATCGAACCGACAAGTACCACAGCGCACCTCACCTTCTAACATGCTACCCCCCAAAACCCTCACTCCCTGGCTTATATCATGCCAGATCCTCAACCGATCTGTTCCCCCTTACATGCAAACTGGGTCGCCTTCAGCAATACTGGGCGCATACACGTACTTGTTAATTCCTACCTATCATTTTTTTTTCAAAAAAAAAAAAAATTTTTAATTCAAAAATTTACATTTTATAACATTTTTTCTCAATAGGAAATTTATTTGAACTTATTTAAATTAATGAATAAACAAAATTGGCCTCGCTTCTTTGCCAAAACTGGTTTAGTATAGAACATCACCCATCAGCTGACCAAAACTGGGTCAAGTCCAGATCCTTGACCTACATACGTTATGTACAAGTTACATCTGTGAATACATTAAACTCCTGTAAAATTCAGTCTTGCAACGCAAAAACATAATAAAATACAACATTTAAAATTAACAAAGTATTATTATAATTAACCATTGGATTGACATTTAAATTATTCAAATAAACACCTTATACTTTTACACTTTCAAATTCTACTAAAATTTTCCTTGGTTTCAATCAAAATTTTACCTTTTTCCTATGAACCTCTTTTCTTTGATAATCTCATCTCCACTACTTTGGGTGATTTAGTTATTTATACTGGCTTGAACAAATTGCAAATCATTCCTAAGTGATATTCTACATATCAATAACTATATACTATATATCAGCTGACATCCCTAGCTAATTGTAAACACATTTCAAAATTGAGCAAATTGCATGAAATATATCTTTATCCATTCTTATATCTAACGTACAACAATAATAATAATACACTTAAAATTATAGCATGAACGACTTGTATTGACTTGTCTGAGCAGCTAGTTATTTAACAGAGCACAAGCAGTTTTTTTATAGGATCAAATTTGAATTAGTAAAACATTTTTATGTTATAAAATTTACATTCGTGGCTCCTCTGAGCCACCTCCCGGCCACACACTCTATTGCAAATTGTGTAAGACTGTGGCGTCTTTTCGCTTCCACAGAGACTGTACATTTTGGAGCAGGTTTTACCTCTCCGTGTCTCTGCTTCCGCTATTAAGTTTTAAAATAGTGAACATCATCATGTTCTTGTTATAAAATGATACACCCTTAAAACGGTTCTACCACCTGTCTCTGCTACCCCTACGCGGGCAGAGTGGCAGCCGCTGTTTCATAGTTTGGTGATTCCCCTTAATGTCACCCCCCATCAATTTCAAAGTACACCGTTACAACGATAACAGCTATGGCCAGTTATGGTCAGCGCGTAATCGTAATGTGCCCCAACCATAGCTGTTAAAGCTAAACCAATTCCACGGTCAGGGTTCGGTGAGGCCGTGACCGCCCGAAAAGTTGGGGAATCACAAGTATAATATTTCCTTTTAAAATTAAAATTGATAATTTATATTACATGACATTTCTAGTCTTGGTGGTGTTTTAACTAATACATTTCTTTCTTAACTATCTTAATGTCCATTTACATAAAATACATAATGTGTGTATAAACAATAATAACAATTTATAATAATAGAATATAAAAATGTCTGTTTAGGTATGAAAATATTAGTATTCATAAATACATCCATCATCACTCAGCTAGATAATACTTTTTTAACTGGGTCACATTATAAGTTCCTTTTATTTCTCTAGTTTGTAAATCTACTGAAACGTACGCATTCTCCATTTTCACTTGGCTAACCTCATATGGACCGTCATATAATTTTTTCAAAATTATTATTAACAGTTATTTTTAACCTTTATGTTATTCCACAAACTAAACTATTTAAGACTTATTTAGTTATTAATTGTTTTTCAATTGAAATTTCATCAAATAATTTAAATATCTCATAAAAATTCAATCATACAACATTAAATCACAACATTTAACCATCTCAAATTATTCATTTCAATTGATTATTAAACGCAACGTATTTCAATTATTATCAAAATTTACAAGGCATCAATTATTGTCTTCATAATAATTTATTTATGTAAACTGCAAAATATTAATAATATATATACACAAATGAATTCACAAATTATTTACAAATCATTCGTCAAGAACTGTTCAATTGTTTCACACTTCATATGTCCAAATCTGCAAGGTCATTACCCAGATTTACAATATTCACCAATGTCTATATACTGATATTTTAGTTCATCCTCCATCGTTATATATATATCTAATGTATTTGTAACATGCTTCATTGTTATACACACTCAATTTATTATTACTATCATTATAATAATCATCCATTACCTTTATTCCATTCATTATGTCATTATAATTGATAGGGTTATTCCCTATTAATATTTCATACAACTTGTCAACATAAGTTATTATTGTCCAGTCTCCATCGGTAAATACATTCATGATCGGGTTAATTACTTTTGTCAGATAATTATTTACATTATTCTTCAAGTATACTGTTAAACTTTCTCTCCATTCGTCATACTTTCGATTCACATTATATAATTCTGTTACTTGATTAACATACCATTTTCCACTTATATCTCTCTCACCACAATACCAAATCATACTTTCAACATCATTATTACAGACAGAGGGTACAACATTATACGACATCAATACGGGACTCTTTCCCTTCTTAAACAACACTTGTGAACGCCTTGGTTCAGAAAAATTAATAGGAAAATTTACCCCCTGCCCCGCATACTCTACTCTCTCTTTCCACTTTCTCTCTAACTCATAATAATTTCTCTTTAACTTGTATAATTCTATTTCTCTATTTGCATACAACTCTCTATATAAATCTCTCTCACTCACATTAGTTAACATCTGATTAATGGATACATTTAAGTCTTTTCTGATTTTAATTATTTCACGCTCATGTTCTGCTTGTTTATTCTTTAAGCTAGTTACATTAATGTTAATTGCATCAACTTGTTCACAATTACTTCTAAGTTCATCATTTATATTTTCTTGTATGTCATTTTGCTCACACTCATTAATTAAACATTGAACATTACAGTCCATTTTGTCATTTGGCTTTTTGATTTTATCATTACATTTACTTGTCAATGTGTCAAATTTTTTACTTGTTTCTAACATTTTTTTTCTATCGTTTCTCATTTCGTCTTGTACATTATTTATAACGCTAGTCAGTTCATCTCTCACTCCAACAATAACCTCATTCATACTTTCCAAACGGTTGTTCATATTTATTGCACTCGCTCTCAATTCGCTCCTCACATTTATAAACTCGTTATTTAAATCAGTTAGTTTATCATTTATAGAATTTACTTCTGATTTAATCTCAGTTTTCATTCCTGACATTTCATTTTTCACTCCTGACATCATCTCCATCATCAATGCTAATTGGTTAAATATATTTATATTATCGCTTACTTTTGCGTCTACTGTCGCAATCGTTAATTCGTGTGTTGTATTGTCTATACTTTCGTCAATATTTGTCGATATTAAATCGTCTTGCGTAACATTGAGAATTGACCCCTCCCCAACATCTTCACATAAATTTACACTCTCGCTTTTCTCTGCCATTTTTCGATCAGTTTGTAAATTTGTATTATACTAATTTACAAAGTCCTGTCACGGTCGCCATTGAACTGTTATTAGCTTTAATTAATTAATTAAATTGTTGACATACTGAAGAAACTGTCACTTACCAGTTGCAAATATATACAAGGGTTTACCAGGATGTCGTCTGATGTACTCAGGCAGAGAAAAACGGGCAATGCAATGACAAACACACATTGATGTGTTTAATTGACACTTTTTATTAACTTTTAATTTTTTGATATTAACTATTAAATTTTAACTCCCTCTTCATCAATTTCTTTTACATTACATCGTTAATAATTATTGGAATATCAGTTCAATTTTAATTTACTAGCGGTTCATTCGAAAAAACTTTGCTTGAAAACATTGATACTTGTCATACATGAAATGAAAATAGTTGCGATACTTATGACTAAACACTTAACATTCTAACCATGGTATCTAAATTATGAAAGTGACCCATATTGCTCTCTCTCTCTCTCTCTCATACTATCAGATTCCCTTTAATTTAGTTATAACCCCCCTTTTTTTTATGAATTTGAAAAATAATTGAAATTAGGTTTGAGTCGACTACTTAACCAGAGTCCTTCGGCTGACCGCGTGTGGCGTCGCGCATGTAAATGAATGTCCTGTTTATTTGTCACATTTTTCACTTTTGCTGTACACTCTGCTAACTTCGTTTACACTGTCGGATTTAACTGTTTATCTTCAAATTTACTGTTACACTTCAGAATATGTTAAAATGCAAAATTTAAAGGTCGCGAACTGCGAACCTTGTCCCGGCCGGGCATGGGGGATTTCGTCGACTGACCACACTACAAATGCGTTGGTCAAGAAAAACATTTCCGCCAGCTCGTGCTGTGATTGGTTGCGGCATCTCACATGGCTGGTTCCGGTGATCGACTTTGGTGTCGAGAGTACAGATAGCGGCACACGGGCGCACACGCACTGCCACATTCCATTGTCGTTGAGCGTTATTCACCAAGTTTTTGTTACTCCTCCCCAACGGAGGATACACGCATGTGCGCACAAGCTGACATTCCACGGTGTTATCGTTGTGCGCTAGGCACGGACCGGTACAGGATTGTATACAGGGTGTCCAAATAAGTGTTAGTGGTCTCGGTGGCCGCAAAGGGTGTCCAAACCGATTATTTCCCAATAGTTGATATTAAATGAAATAAAAAAAAAAACATACCTCCTTCAAAATTGTCCCATTACAGTCTTTATCATTGGTACAGTCTGTTCACAAAGTTCTTTTGGTTGTAACTTCAGGCACTGCTCGACTTCATTTTTAATCTGTTCTTTTATATTTGTAATCGAGTCTTCTATTTTTGTTGACATAGCTTTTTCCACACTCAAGACAAATTTTTCTACTTCAGCTGTTTTATTTGACATGGATTCTTCTATATCAGATATTCAGGTAATTTGATTGTTAAGCTCACCTCGTAATTCGCCTATGTCACCACCACATAGGAGACCCAATTCTGCGGTAGTATATTCTTGCATCTGCTTTTGCTCTTGAATTAACACTTTGATGTATTCTGTTTCGCGTTTCCGTTCCTCTGCCTGTCATCCTTCCAACTCGAGCAACAGTGCTTTCTGACATTCCTCAGCCTCTTCTCTTTCCTGCGTGCATTTTACATCCTGTCATCTTTCTGCTTCTTCCGTCTCCTGTCTGCGTCTTTCCTCTGCTTCCAGCAGGAGGGTTTTCTGTCTCTTATCCACTTTCTCTGCATCCTGTCGTCATCGTTCCTCTGTCTGCAACAACAGCGCCTCGAAATTTTCCATCATCTGACTGGCATCCATTGTTTTCCGATTAATTACGAATTACACAAGTTTTGTACAAAGTGTCCACTATTTCCACTGTTAACCGTTCTATCCCACTTCTGACACCACTGTTATGACGGTACATTGATCGTTGTAGGTACAGTGGAAAACAAAATACAAGACATCAATTAAGTCACTAATCATCAGCTTTAATTTTCACAGTTAAACAGTTCATAATTAACAACACAGTCTCTTATAACAAATCAGATAAAAATTGTTCACACGCAAATAAATGTCAACTAATATTAAAACAAAATTGTAATACAATATACCCAGCCCGGTTATTAAACACTTCCCTAATAACCACTTGAACGCACACAATAATTTTGCCTGATAATAACTCTCAAACTGCACTGTAATTTATCGCGACTAATACTGAACTGAACGTCGTTTAGTACTGGTATTTATAGCCCGCCGAAAATCTAGATGATTCCACATGCTACGTATTACCTCTTAAACTATGACCTTAATTGCATGTGCCCTTGACACGGTGAGAGCGGCCGCAAGAAATCTCGCACCGTCTAGCAAATGCGTCAACAAGCACGTACGCCACACGCATACATTCCGGATCCCTCTGGAACATTCGATATAAACACGTAGATTGTTCTGTGATGTCGTAAAAATATATTACCTTTCTACAACTCCACCTTGTGGCTTCTTGAAGTAACCTTTGTTATGTGTTTTGGAATTATCATTCCATCATAAGGCATAATATATTACAACAATTGAACATGTTTAGCCGCGTTCATTCGTTCGGTCTCTGTAGATGTGTGCGTCGTTGTGTTGTGTATTAGTGGCGTATAATTTATTTTATAATTATCACGGTTTTGTGTAGCGTTTTGTATTGATGTCTTGTCATCACGGTGGTAATTATATTGGTGATTAGTGTGTTTTGGTTCCCAGTGTTGTGTGTTCTTACCTTTACTGATATTCTCCGACTGTGTCACAAGGATTAAAAATTCTTCTATGGTTTTAATTCCCTGCGTATAAACTGCTAACTGAATATCTCTCTGGAAATGGTAAGATAACTTTGAAACAATTTCGTACTCTGAGAATTTAGGTTTAAGATGCTTTACACGTTCTGTTTGTGCAATTGTGTACTCTGTTGTCCGTGTGCGTTAAACTTTCCATACTCGAGTTGATCACGTACCTGTCGTTGAGTATGTATGTTCCAGTATCTGTTCTCAAACGCCTCACGAAACTGCTGATATGTACTGATGTTATCTCTAATAATAGAGTACCATTGTCTGGCTGAATCTTTAAGATATCGCGTGACGAAGTCTATCTTCTCGTCGTCATTTATCGCACTGCCAATCTTCTCTATTTCTTTCTCCACTCTAGCTAGGAATTCCATACTGTTCTCCCATTTACCACCTGAGAACTTTATTCTGCTCCTTTCTTCCATTGGTGTAGGACGTTTCATCATTTGATTCTGTCGTCTTCTCAATTCACCTCGTAGCTGGTTCATTTCCTCTTGGATTTCCTCTTTCATATGGGATACCTCTCCTGAACGGTCTTTCTAGTCTCTTCAATTTTATTTTCAATAACTACGGTACGCATTTCTATTTCTCTAATTTTACTGGTATTTGCTTGTGACATATTATTTACAGTTTGGATTTTATCATTCTGTTCTCGCGTTATAGTAGTTAAATTATCATTTATTTGTTTACGTGCTTCTTTTATATCTCTTCTCCACTCGAGACGTAATTCTTTTTGTTTATTTTCAATTCTCACTGCGTGTTCATGTAAGGCTTGTTTAAAATTATTCTCTAATAAAGTGTCAATATGTAAGTTGGTATCAACAATTTTTTCTGTTAATTCTTCTATACTCTCCATGATTTTTATGGTGTCCTGTTTAAAATTTTCAGACTTTTCTAATTTATTTTCTAAACTTTCTGTTCGGTTCTTATTAAATTCTTTTAATTCGTCCATTCTCGCATTCAAATTGTCTGTCTGTTTATTTAAATTTTCTGTCTGTTTTGTGCTTCATTCATCTACCCAGGCACGCATCATGGTTTGAAACGCTTCCATATCTAAGCTTCCTGGTGCTGCCATGTCGAATACGATATATTTATTTATTATGTTTTAGAATATTATTCTTATGGAACCGAATTACTAATTTTATTTATTTATTATTATTATTCTTAATTATTACAATTACACCTTTACATAATATTTATTTCATTGAGCGCCAGTTGTGTCTTAATACACAACAATTAACATAACATACAATTAATGTTTAATATAAATAATTATCACATAATATATATATTTTTTTTTATTTAACACACCTTTATTTTTTTTAGAGCAACCATTTAGCTACAAAAAAAAATTTTCTTTATATAGTCAAATGGTCGGGATCGTGCCACACGCTCGTGGCCGACATTTTATAACAATTTACAATGTAAATTTAATTTGAATTGGGTATAATGCAATTTATGTGGCCCCACGCTTTTTGGAGACATTTTTACAACAATTCAACATATTTATTGTATTTAAATTTGTGGAGCGTTCTTGGGACACCATTTTTATACAACGATACATATACAAAAATTTGATATAATGTAATTTATGTGGCCCCACGCTTTTTGGAGACAATTTACAACAATACAAATTGATGTATTTATTTATATATTGTGTATTGAATTCATAGGTAGGTGTAATCGTAATAAGAAGATGATACGTGATTTACATTTAAAATCGTTCCATTATTTATATATTTAAACAACATCTATCATATCGGATATTAAACAATAACTCATTATTCTATCGTTTGTACGAAGTTTTCGTACATACCTTATTGCTAACAAATTACATACATATGTTATATACAACTCTTATTATCTAATTGTAATTACTTTAAAATGTTTATTTTGCTCTCGGCTTACTCATGGTGTGTTCATATTTATGCAATTGCTGATTCATTAGCTTCAAAAAATGAATTTACTTCTATTCAAACTTCTTTTATATTACTTTGTTTTACTTTCTACTGCATATGAATTTTCTTGTTTCTTTATCATCAAAGACTTTACTAATTACGTTAATTCAAAAATTACTTATTTCTCTTATTATTTACATTACTAATTTCTAAATTTGATACAAGACATGCTGTTATAATTTTTACTGCTTTTACATTTTGTGTATCATTTATTATTTTTAATATTGGTTGAATGTCTTCAGTTCAAACTTTAATTAGTGTCTTTAAAAAATGTTTTTTTATCACCTCGTTTGACGTGGTTATTCATTTGTACGTCCTCCATGTCCTTCTGGTCGTGTCCTCTCCATGTGCTTCTGGTCCTCCGGTCGTGTCCTCTGCATGTGCTTCAGGTCCTCCGGTCGTGTCCTCTGTGTGTTGATTAACAGTCGTCTCGTGCTGCCGGTGTGTCCATAGACTTCATCGTATGTGTTTTGTAGCTCGGGCTGTATAGCTAGTTGATCTAGTGAGTCTTACGATAATTACGAATTTATGTCGTCTACTGACATAGCCTCCTGCGGCAATGGTTGAATCGAGAAGAAGAAACTTTACTAGCGCGGCCTGGTATTTATAGTCAGGTCATGCAAAAATTTCTGTCTGAACACTTTTCAACTTGTCAGATTCTGTCGAGGCGTCACTCCACCCACTCTGGTTCATTCACTATTTTCGCGACTTACGAAATTTGTTTCACCTCACTCGATGATCAATCGATCATTAATTTTTATGTGATTACTATACGTAAATTTCACTTCTTTATGGTATTCACAAAAAGAGTTATTCATTTTTTACGTATAGTAATTGCACTTTTCGTCACCTCTGTATGGTTTTTTAACATTTTATTTATTTATAAATTCTGCACACTTTGGTGTCTTTTGTTTTATCCTATCGTACATAGTTTTCTTATAATTAACAATAAACATATACTAACAACATACGCATGTACACAACGCTAGTGACAGGTGGGTCAAAACTGCATGTCCGTGCATGAATTTTTGTACTGCCTATTTTTACTACGATTCAGCTTATGCAATCTGAATCATGTTTATTAATTTATATTTATTCATTTTTATTATTTATTTTATTTATTTGGGCAATGCACAGTATCATTACTGTTTGTACTGTTTGTGTGTATATATATTACAACGGTACAACGTAGCAAAGATAAATTTATTTGTGTTTGAGGAGCGCCATTATTATATAACAACACAATTATATATGCAGGTTGTAAGTAATTATAACAATACCAGGTGTAACTATAATAAGAGTATTAGATTTATGAGTATTTAAAAATTCATATTTATTGTTTTCTCAAACCTTATAAATAATGAGTAAATGTTCTAGTGTTTGTATGGTTCTAGTGTTTGTATTGGATATAACCAATTTATACACTCATGTCCCAATTCAAGAAACCATACAAACACTAGAACATTTACTCAGACAAAACAACATGCCCGAAACACACATACAAGATATCATCACACTCGCCAAAATAATAACTGAGCAAAATTACTTTACATACAATAACAAGATATACACACAAACAGACGGTCTCCCGATGGGATCCCCCATATCAGAAATACTGGCAGAAATATATATACACAACATAGAACAGAACCACATAATAAACAACAACAGATACACCAACAAAATCATTTATTGGCACAGGTATGTAGATGATATATTACTTTTATTCAAAGGCAACACAAGACAGGTTGAAAACTTCCACAAATACATAAACACAATACACCACAAACTAAAATTTACACTGGAAATTGAACAAAACTATAGTATAAATTTTCTGGACCTAACAATTAACAAAACTAACAATACACACACGTATAAAATATACAGAAAACCAGCCACAACCGACATGGTTATACACAACACATCAAACCACCCAACACAACATAAACATGCGGCCTTCAACCATATGCTCCATAGACTAACTAAAATACCATTAAGTAAACAGGACTATAATGACGAACTCAACACAATCAAATACATAGCAATAAAAAACGGATACAACCCTAATTTAATAAACAAACTACACAAACACATCATAAACAAAAACAACAAAACACAAAATACCAACAACACACCTCAAACTAAATACATCACACTCACATACCATAACTCCAACACACACAAACTCGCCAACACATTCAGAAAACACAAGTACAAAATAGCATACAGAACAAACAATACCATCAAAAAACACATCAATGATACAAACACAGACATAGACAAATACAACAAAACAGGTGTTTACCAATAGTTTCTACATAGGCCAGACGGGAAGATCTTTTTCATCTCGTTACTCTGAACACCTAAAAGCTTTATCCAACAACAATATACATATCGCGTTTGCCACACACATACACACAAAAAACCACAGCTACACCAACATAGATACTAATCTTGAAATCTTACACTACTTACCCAAAGGTCGAAAACTTAACACAGCAGAACAATATGAAATATACAAACACCACACAACACAACCAAACAGCATACTTAACGATAAACGACCAATTACAGTATAAATCACACACACTTTTTGACACAATTATACAAAAAACTAACAATAATTTGGATCCCCGCGCCAATCCCCTTCCTCCACTCCCCACCACCACTATACCTTAAAAACTGTTACAAATTAATGGCAGTCTGTCTCAAAGCTGACGAAGGCGAACACCACGCCGAAACGCGTACAAGAAGAAAAGACAAGCAAGTTTCACAAGTTGAAAGTTTCAATATTCTATAAAAAGAATATACTATCTCAAATTTAAACTCTTTTTTTCTTATTTCTTTATATGCGATCGCTCATTCTTACGACTAAACATTTATCTAAGATTCTAATATATTATTTCTAATTATAAACTTTTTCTTTGTTTTAATTTATTGTCTTTTTATATAGTCTTTATGAGCTCTTTTTAAAAAATCATATATAAATGCATGTCACCTCGAGTTTTGATGATCTTGCAACTTCTTGACGGGGTCCAGTGTTGTCCAGAGTTGGGTTTCCGTTACTCCTGGCTTGGCGTGGTCCTGGATATGTCCAGAGTTCAACGTCATTCTCCAGCAGTGTGTGGTCTGTCTCAGAGAAGGTGCAAGGTGGATCTCAATCATCGGTTAGGCATCAAAAAACATCTCCTAATGTCCAGCATCCCTCGTTGCTCTTGTAGCTTCTCCGTAGATATTCTTTGTAGACTTAAACGGTCCCGGTACTTTACGCTTCCCAAAATATTGTCAACATAACTGAACGTCTTTATTTGTTCATCACTGACTTATAATAAAATAAAAACTGTTCTGCCGACGGACAGCATGTCCGACTGCAACTGTGTCTTGCAAAGAAGAGAAGGGTTTTCAGTCGAACCCTTAATTTATACCCTCTCGAGATTCCGCACCTGTTGGTTCCGAAATCATCTTGTCGAGACCTGCAGATCACATGCTAGCCCCCACTCCCGAACCTTTTCATATATTTGCAATTTTTAGCAAATAGCAATGTTTTGTATGGAATCGAGATATCACAAATCATAGCTAATTTGATTAAGCACTCACTGTATTAATTTGAGCGTCTTAGGGTAATTTGCGTATTTTTGGCACATTTATTTCGCACTGTCTCCGCGTAATGTGTCCTATTAACGTCATTTTCTCACTGGGGATAAGTATAAATTTTACACACACTTTGGTGCCTTTGGTTTGTTTATACACTAATTAGTAGGGGGCGGATTTCTATGACCTAAAAATGTAGGAAATATGCATGCATTTATGACCTAAAAAACATTAAAACATGACCAATAAAATCCAAAATATGACTTTATTAATGACACGTATGTGTTAGATTTTATTTTATTTATTAAATATAGAGCTAATCCTGTTAATTATAATTTTTATTTATCTACTTCAAATGAATGCAAGATAGTCACACAGTCTTTAAGATAGTCAGACAATGCAACATTCACGAACTCATTTTACTGCATTCTGCAAAACAGCACCAACCTTGTAAGGGAGCGAAAAGTAATTAAATAATTTTACTATTTCTTTTATGAATTTGCTAACTGCTATAATTTTTATTGTTCGACTACGCTTTTCGTCATCACTGACAACTTGTTTAAGACCTGAAGATGTCAGTGATGACGAAAAGCTTAGTCGAACAATAAAAATTATAGCAGTTAGCAAATTCATAAAAGAAATAGTAAGGATGGCTGCTAATTTAAACAATACGAAGAATAAATAATTTTATTTGCTCAAATCCCATTCCTTGCAACTACCCCTATTAAAAATATTCATACCTGATCTCAGTCTTCATTATCAGCTGAATTGTTGCAGTTGATGACAATATGCATTTTTAGGTTCTGAAATGAAAATTCTCTCCTGTTGCCGCTGAGAATGGTCTTGTATCGAAAGAAACGTCTCGCCACATCACACGAAGTAACGGGGGCGTACTTAAATAAACTTAGGTCAAAGGGTGAAAATTAATTTTTGAAGTCTGAACCTGGTTCATTTCCGCACAAAATCTCACTTATGGCACACAATTGCAAAAATCCAGGATTCTTCTCCAGTACACTCACTAATTTTGCTCGAACTTTGGCTGGTACTATTCCTTTTGCACGTTTTAACTCTTGTTTTGTGTATTTTACAATATTCAGAGCATCACTTACTTTAGAACCTGAAGTTTCTAGCTGGGTGATTTTGCTCGGTAAGAAACCGAAGTTGGATTTCAAGTAAGACAAGTCAGTTTTTATAGTGGAACATGAAAACAAATCTTCATTATTTTCACTGACTAAGGATCTGTAGGGTCCAATGAGTTCATGATCTTCTCCACGGTGTCACAATTGTTGCAGTAATATACCGCAGCTTCAGTCCAGGTACCCCAGCATGTTAGGACAGGCTGGGGAGGAAGGGGCAATGAAGGAGCTGCGTCTTTAAATGCATGCAGACGGACTTCTTAAAGGCTTTCTTTCCATTTGATATTAATTTATCCACTTCTGGGTAGTTACTGCGAATTTCTTCGGCCACTCTATGTAAAGCATGCGCAAGGCATGTTACATGTATCATCTTCGGACATAACATCTTTAGTCCCTTAGGTGCTTTCATCATATAAGGAGCCGCGCCAGTAATAAAGAGAAGAACATTCTCTCTTTTTGCTCCACTTGGCTACAGTATATTCAAAGAATCGTCGAATAAGACAGCAATACTTGAATGATTTGTCCTCTCTAGCACTTCACATGTTAGGAGGAATATTTCTCCATGTCTGTCTTCTTTCAGTGTGCCAACAATCACATTTGCAACATACCTTCCATCATCATCTGTTGTTTCACCAATTGAAACCCATATTTTACTGTCCCCCACACTACATCTTATTTTATCTAACACCTCTTCGTAACACCCAGTCAGATAGTTCTTCCTCAGTGTGGATTCATTTGGAACCAGATGTTTCGTATATTTCTCCAAAAACTGTCTCAAGCTGTGATTGTTAAGCTTTTTCAATGGGATGTTGGATGAAATCATTGCCCTGCAGAGATCCTTCGAAAACTCTGAAGTGTTGGAAGATGAACTTGAAGTACTAGCAGATTTTTCGAATGATAGAAGTTTTTGTCTACTGTCTTTGTAAGCAATTTTTATGTTTTGCCATATTTGCACAATGAAACGTTTCTCAGCGGCGACTTTAACTTCACACAACTTACAAAATAAAATAGTGCCATCTGTACTAAATATTTTATCGCCAAATTCTCGAATAAAACCGCACAACTTTTCATTCACCGAACTCTTTATTCTACGCATGATGGAAACAAACTGTGGATACAGGGAATGAGTGAATGAACATTACAGGGGAAGGTGAGAGTTAAAAGCACTTTACAAAATGTAAGAAAAACCCTCCCCCTCCCATCACTTCTGCTCATTGGCATTATCGCTCACGGAGGCAAACAATAGAGGCCTAACGGTACTTGAAAATCCGCATTCCAAAGACATTTCACACCTTATTCACCATTTCTCCGAACATATATAGGCCTAGGTATTTTAATGATATCCTGAAAGAAGTTTTTATTACTTTACACACCACAATTTGTTACAGAACGAATAAATTTATTGTCGTGTGAAAAATACACGAAAATACCAATTATAATCCATTTTCACTGTAAATACGAGGGGGGACCCAAAAGTAACGAGAATTTTTCTCTGGCAGTTGGTAGAACGCTAGTTCCGACTTCTCCCGCTAGGTGCCTTCACTAGACACCATTTTGTATCAGTTGCCCTAGCGGCATTGTTGTGGAAACATTAGCGCGGTCAGTGTGACTATTTTTTGTAAGCGCTGTTTCACGTTTTCGGCGTTTTGTCAATGGCAGACATTAAATACCAACGTGCTAACATCAGGTTCTGTTTCCTGTTAGGGAAATCAGCAGCAGAAACTGTCGCAATGCTTCGGACGGCTTATGGGGAGGAAGCTTTGAGCCAGGCAAGGATTTACGAGTGGTTTTCTCATTTTAAAAGTGGTCAAATGTCAATTGAAGACGAACCACGACCGGGACGTCCCTTGACTTCCAAAATGGACGAAAACATTGATAAAATCCGTGTTGCTATCATGTTTCGTCGTCGTAGAACAATCGATGAATTGGAGGAAATGACTGGAGTTCATGCCAACGAATTTTGACTGAAGATCTGAAGATGAAACGTGTTGCAGCAAAATTCGCTCCGCGTGTGCTTTCTTGCCGGCTCAAAATCCTTGCCTGGCTCAAAGCTTCCTCCCCATAAGCCGTCCGAAGCATTGCGACAGTTTCTGCTGCTGATTTCCCTAACAGGAAACAGAACCTGATGTTAGCACGTTGGTATTTAATGTCTGCCATTAAATTAATTTAAAAATCGCCGAAAACGTGAAACAGCGCTTACAAAAAATAGTCACACTGACCGCGCTAATGTTCCCACAACAATGCCGCTAGGGCAACTGATACAAAATGGTGTCTAGTGAAAGCACCTAGCGGGAGAAGTTGGAACTAGCGTTCTACCAACTGCCAGAGAAAAATTCTCGTTACTTTTGGGTCCCCCTACGTATGCTGTAAAACTTCATAAATGTCTAAATATGCATATAAAAAGTGAAAAAAATATAACTTAAATAAGCATTTTAGTGCTAAATATGCTACAAAACTTAAAAATTACCGAAATATGCAATTACAGTAAACCCTCGATTTAACGGACCTCGGTTTAACGGACTTCGGATTTAACGGACAGAATTTGGAAGAGGAAAAAAAACTTCAACATCAAAGCATATTAGGCTTTTGAAACGTATAATGTGCATAAACTGCAGACTCTCCTGTTCTGGCGATATTGCTTGGCTATCGCAGCATTCTTTCGTTTCTTTTCTTCTTGTTTTGAAACACGCAAATTTTCTCATCTTCAATTGTATTTGATGAGAACGGAGTATTCATCAAGAATTCATTAAATTCTTCACAATCCCTGTCTTTGCATTGTCGTTGACGCAGGCGTCGTACACGTTCAGTGGAAGACATCACAACGACTAACACTGAACAATATACACTGATCAGTATAATATCTTATTTCACTGTGAAATATTCGTCCATCGGCTAATACAGCAAGCATTACACTGGCACGTAATTTTTCATTTCTCGTAATCTTTATTGTTACAGATTTGGTTCCCTTTTGGTCCAACGTAAATATACGTAAATAAAAAATAAAAAATACGGGCGTTTCATCGGCATTTCTCATGTGTTCAAGTGAATACTGTAATTATGCTTCTTGCGTAAATGAATGACAAATCGCTGATACTGTAGAAGTTTTTTTTCTTCGTAGTCACTAGGTAGTTTTAGCGCGAGTGATGTACGTCACTTAAGCGCAAATCCATTTCGCCGCATCATTCACCCGAAGCTGGCTTTGAAACCGGAGACTTTTAATTCTTCTGCGATTTCTAAAGCTTTTAATTTTAAAACATGTCTAGTGACGGGGAGTCCTTGCCTTCTTAAAAGCCGTACGTATTCACAGACGCTGGACTCTACTGCTACAAAACGCCCAACTTGAGGTCCCGCAAATGCTCGTCGCACAGTATTTGCATTTAAAAGCGTTCCTTCTGTTTTCTCCATCGTCGAATACACGATTCATCCTTATCAAATTTCCTTGTGGCTTCGCGATTGCATGTTTTTTCTAAATTTTGTATCACAATTAATTTATAATTCGCATTGTACGGGTTACGTTTAATTTGATTTGACTGCGTGCCTTTAGTCTCCACGATATCACTCATACCGCAAACGCACTACAAAAACGCCGAATGAAAACAAAGTACAGATAAGCGATGTTGTCGCTGTTACAATAGAAAACCACACTGGCAGTTTACCCGTTATTTAGAAACATGTTACTCACACCCCCTCTACTCATCCTTTGTCTTGCTGCCTACAGAAGGGTGCGAGCACGCGCGAATGCGCACGCACTTACACTTTATCTTCCTATTCTTTCTTCCGGTTGCTGTTAAAACATTCGGTTGTAGTCATAAATCATAACGCCAGAGTTAACTACAGCCGGGCAGACTGCTGTTGCTTAGGCAATAAACAACTCATAGATACCAAAAGCGTTCGTCCCGCCAGAAGTCAGGTATAACTTCGAATTTCGTTAGCGGGCGAATGCAAGCCGCAGGCCAAATTAGCGACCATGTTTTTAGGAGAAAAAGTGTGGCTTGTATTCGGAACAATACGGTATTTGCATGATATTAATAGTATTAAAATTTCAAGTGTTATAGGCCTATTTGATTTAAATATATCCTCAAAAAACAAAATTTGCGATTTAACGGACACCCCTCAGCCCCAATTAGTCCGTTAAATCGAGGGTTTACTGTATATGCACAATAAAACCCTATCAATCTTCATCAGAATACTTGAAATCAAGTTTAAATCAAGCTGAAACCTGAAATAATGTCAAGGAAAAAAATATGACATATCATAGAAATCCGCTCCCTACTAATTAGTTTTCACACAGTGAATTAAAATAATTATTTTATTAATTACTTGGGGAGGGTAGCTGAGATTCCTGTCTGTACATGCATCACTAACACACTCAACATACACTCGTAACACACATACAATACAGCAGGTGTTCTGTGCCTGTCGAAACAGGTTGATTTCTCCCCTAATAAAACAATGAAACTCTTTTTACAATCTCAGACCTGTCCATTTACCCCTAACTTATAATAATTCTACAAATTTTATATTTATTTAAATCAATGCCCAATACAGCATATGGCTGTATCGTTGCAATATATATATATATATATTACATTTAATATTTATAAATAAATTTACCTCAAAATATACTTTTTTTCCTTATTAGGAACATGTTTCGAGAGCTCCTGTGCTCTCATCTTCCTATATCTCCCGCGAAGATGAGAGCACGGGAGCTCTCAAAACATGTTCCTAATAAGGAAAAAAGTATATCTTGAGGTAAATTTATTTATAAATATTAAATGTATTATATACATCAAGAAATACATATATTGTATAATAACCGTTAAGGACCATTTATTTTGTTTTAAATTTCAATAACTTTTAGTTTAATTTATTATTTTTATTGATTTATTTAATTCAGTTCAATCTAGCATTGAATCCAATGTAAATAAATCCGATGAATGCACTGGATGTTAGTTAGCGAAGTCGTTTTCAACTTCGGTTAATTTATTTTAAGTTGTTATTCTTCCGTCGACTAGGCGAAGTGGTGACGTCAATTCCTCACTGAAAGCATAAATATTTTGTAAGAATGATCACTTACTTGTGGTGAGTCTTGCCGATCTTGCAGGGTCGATGTAGCAATCTAATCTGTAGATTGACTTACTGTATTCAAATTCGCCGCTGCGTGTCGTGCTATCCAATAAGAGTCGTTCACCTATTCTGAAATCTAGTCTATTGAAATGAACTAACCGACTCCGTTTGCTCGTAAAAAATAATAATTTATTCTGTTTAACACTCCTTTATAATGATCTGAAGTATCATTAATTATTTTAATTCAAGTTTAAATAACATGAGTTGTTTGTTTTATAAAATTTGTCTCAGGGTGGTAAAACTGATTTACAATATCAGTGTATGGTTAGAATGCTTTTTGGTTAAAATAAGTTAATTCATATGTGGGTTCTTTTAGCTTGCAGAATACCAAATTATTTGCCAGAACTCTTATTCTACCGTTATTAGGCAGTTTTAAGACGATTACAATTCAATCATCTCTTAATAATTAACATTCAAAATTATAACCATGCCTGCTTTGGACATTTTAGGTTAACAAAATTATTAGCCAATCGACAATAAATGATTTAAAGAACGTTTGTTAACGTTAAAATAACTCTTGATAAAACATTTAAAATGTGAACAATAAAACAGTATTTTGAAACAGTGTTGTTGAACGGAACATCTGAATCATCATTTGACTCTACAAAAAGGTAATTGTATAGTTGTAGGTATTTATATAGCTTGACAACCTTAGTTTCTTATTTATAATAGACATAAACATTTATATAGTAATAGTAGTAGACTCTTCCTAAATTACAAAACAAATAGCATTGGAATTTTTCATTAACTTTCGTTAATTGTTTCATACAGTTGACAATTCTCAATCGTTTATGAATGCTTGTTGGTTTGATCTATGTTTAGTAAACAACAACTTTAATCAGGTGTGGTTATATATACATTATAAGTACTTGGTGTGGTACACTAAGTATTTATATATAATAAATGATTGATTGTTTGCAAAATTCTTAAAAATAGAATATTCAAATTAAGTTGAGGATTGTCATTAGTCCTGTTGATTGAATAATATTAATAATGCACCTTAATCTACATACTTTATTTACACACATTATTGGAATGTGGTTCAATTATATCGTCTTTCAAATTCTTAATTAATATTGAAAAAAATCACTGTACTCCCTTTTTTTTTAAATTAAATCCCGGAATTGCTATGGATTATACACTTAGCAATCCTTATTACGCACTGTTACACTTAAAACACCTTCAATACTAGTGTAGTTATGTTGGCACAAATTGAGGTTATGTTGCTTTGTTTACAACGGAGACGCGCACAAATTGTGTGAACAGCTGTTTCTTAGCGGTGTCGAGTAGCCGTCTGCCTTCCTCTGAAGTTGATGATAAAGTCTCTCGAAAAAACATCTCTCTCTGCCGTTCCGTCTTGTGATCATTGTAAATTTGGCTAATTTCTTGGATCTGATTGGTTGACAATCTTTAATTTGATGCACATACCCCCTCCGCGCAATATTTTAATTGTTGTTATTAGCGTGGGGTGGCTGGTTTGGAGATTATAAACATTTGCTCGATTTGACACAAATATCTTATAATTGTAATAACTTTCTTATTATGGCATAGATTTAAAATCTAAGCTTATCACTGTATTGGTAACACTTGTCTCTTTATTTTGAGTCTACTCATGGTGTGCTTCTGTTCATTATTAAGGGAGTTAATGTTTGAGATTATCACATTACACTATTCACTATTAATTGTATTTATTCTTAAACTAAAACTATTTAATGGCAATGATACCTCCTTGTGGGCATGCCTTCCTAGTCCTCCCACACTTCTCACTTATTTGTTACTTACATCTAATGACAAAATATAGTGCTTATGCTATCATTGACTTAGCCTATGAGTCTATCAATTGTATTTACAAATTATTTATAATAAAAGGTATTTGGGTAACTTCTGTATTACCCCAGTTGTAAACATTAAGTTGTTACAACTACTGTTAGTCTTTGTTTGTCTGGAATGTATTGTTATTCCTTGGTATTTTTGTCATTAATATGACCTCTATATGACACTATGAGGTGTACATTTATTTTAACTCTTATTTGCGATTCTATTGTCTTTTCAGACTATTATTTAGTTTGAATAGTTTACTAGTAGTAGTATATTGATAGTTAGCTTTGTGTTTTTAACACACTAGTCTGTTCCTTAGCGTATAGCATTGGATAATAGTAATTACACCTGGTGTCACATGACAGGTGTGCTTAATTATTCTTATTACACATTATGTCCTTGCTTATAATACTCTCATGCTATTATAATAGTGGTATTATATCTTACTTATGACAAAGGTATTCGTCTGTTATTTCTATTTAGCATTACAATATGGTTTTATCTATGTTTCACTTAGTGAATCTCATTTTGGCTGGTTTTGGTTCACCTTCTTTACTTAAATTCTTATATAAAAATTGCTCTTGGTATCTTATATTGGTATTGGTAGAAACCTTATTACTTCTACTTGATTTGGGGTACAAAATATTTTAGTTTAGATATGTTTTACCTCCTATTAAATATGAAGTTAGGTGGAAAATACCTGTATTTAGGTTATGTGGTTATATTATTTGTAGCAACAATGGGTGTATTAAGTTGATACAAATTTACATTTTTTAACCTTGTTTATTCAAGTCTAATGTTATTAATGACAACTGGTAATTCATTATTTATTTCGTTTTTCTATCTTACATGATTTTTTGATTACTTGACTAACAATTGTTATAATTATGAGACAATTCTAATTCTTCTTACATTACATTATGCTGTGCATAACTTGTCATTATGCCTTTATTTACAGCTTCTTTTATATTAACATTATTGTTGCTTCCATTCTTTGTCTAATATAGGATGTCCTACTCATTTACAATATTATTAGTTGTATATGGGTCATCTAAGTTAGTCTGTTATTGTCTATCTTTTCAATCTGTAAGTTCTTCAGTTATTATTTATACGGGTAAGATGTTAATCTATAGTTGACTGGCTCTTGGAATCTATATTTATGCCATGGTTGTTATGTGTCTTTCTCGTAGTATGTTTCTTCCTTGTTTTCATTGGTTCCTTACTGACGGAAACTATTCGGTTGTTGGTTCCTGTGGTACAATCATTGTTTGCTGTATCTTCTTTCTTCTTATATTGTTATTATATTTGTTATTTACCATTATTTTTTATTAACTCTTGTGTTGTGAGTTTATTCTTCTTGATGATTTGCTCATGTAGTTTCATTCTTGGCATTTTAGATTAAACACTTGGTGTGTCTCGTTGACTCAATTATTATGACATGTGTTAATATTTTGGTTACTGAAATATTGGGCTCATATGTCTTGTTACATATTGTCCCCCCCCCTCGAAAAGATCATTTGGATTAATTCCTTTATCATGGGATTTGAGAAATTATCTGTTACATTGTTTCTTATTTATTTGAGCTTCTGTCTTCCACATCTTGTTTCTTTCATTTCATATTTTAATACATTGTTATCTTTGATCTGATCTACTATCTTCTTGCTTGGTGGTTTATTCCCTGTAGTATTTAATTCCCTATCATTTCCCTAACGTGGTAGTTGGTACAGGTCAGAGGGGCACTCTTGGCTTCCATGCTCTGCTGTCCACCCTACATCTTCTGAGACCAGAGGGATGTACCGTCTGCTCAGGTAAATTGTTGTTGGAGCTTATCTCTACAAACAAACATAAAAACTTAAAGTAGTCGTTGTGTGACTAATAAAAAATATTCAGGGGTTACTCACGCAGTTGCTGCTCAGATTTGATAATATCTTCATTCTTTTTCACTTTATTTTATTCTCTTTTGCTCTATTTGAAACAATATCGTCAATAGATTTTTATTTGTATCTATTTTCACTTTTATTGATCTTCCTTTTTTACTATTTTCTGCTTAGTAACTGTATTAGTTGTTTACTATCTGATTTCATATTTCATGTCTGGTCTTATTTATTATGCCTTCAAGTTTGTGTAACTACTTGTTCTTCATTATTTGAGCATTTTTCCTCATAACATTGGTGTTGGTTCTGAATAGTATTCCTTCAGTGGTTGAAAATATTATAAATTATCTGCGTCTTGTATTAAATTTAATAATCATTGTGTGTATTGTGTGTAACGCAAGCTAGAACACGAAAATATGGGGTGATGCTACGGCTGTAATCAGGTTTTAACAGGATTATAATAAACTAATTAATACGTTTTAAACCTGTGAACAAAGACTTACACCAATTAGAAAGACACCATTACATTAAGGAATTTTTAACGAGTATGGTGATATATAATATTGCAAAAATGTGCAATATTAAAGACGCTATTAAATTAATATTAATTACTAGTGTATAGTAGAGTCGCGATTATTCGACACCATCCTTACTTAAAAAATTAAAATTTACGGAACGGTCAGTTATCATTTTACACATGCTACTGAGAAGAACAATTCTTAGAATTCTCAAGGTAGTACAGTACACAATCAGCTGGCAAGTTTCATTTTTGAGTGTCGTCAGTCACCCGTGACTAATAGAATTAGTAAGTGAATGACCGCTGAGTCACATGACGCGCCTTTCACCATGAGTCATCAGGCCTAACCTGTAAACAACCCATCAGTGTCAATAGTGACTGCGTACCGATCAGTTCGTTTCTCATCTGTCTTAACTTGTTTCGTTTATCCAAAGTCGTGTGGTACAGTATCTGTAGTGATGGCTTCGAAAAGGGAAAAGGTTGTCGTGGCTATGGAGGAGAAACTAAAGGCTTTATAAAGAATAGACAAAGGTGAAACATTATTAAAAGTGGCACAAGACTGTGGTGTTGGGCGTGTTACTGTTGGCGACTGGAAGAGGAACCGAGCGCAAATTGAGAAATGGTGTTCTGAAAGAGTGACTGACAAAGCTTTGCAAGGAAGAAAAAGTATGAAAAAGTGTGAATACGAAAGGTTAGTGAAGCGTTATATCTTTGGTTCGTGCAAAAAAGAGGCGATGGTGTGCCAATATCTGGACCAATGTTGCAGCAAAAGGCATTGAAGTTTCGTGAAGAATTTAAGGCAGGAGACCCTAATTTCACAGCAAGTGTTGGATGGGTCGATCGGTGGAAGTTGAGGTACGGAGTTCGCCAGCTTAATATTTGCGGTGAGAAACTATCTGCTCATTGTGACAGTTTAGAATTCTTTAAGCAAAGGTTACACTCATGGGTTGATACAGAAAGATTGACTGGTGATCAAATCTTTAATTGTGACGAATCTGGCCTTAATTATAAGCTTCTTCCAAGCAAAACCCTTGCAGCTAAGACAGAAACAGCAGCCCCTGGTCATAAACGAAGTAAGGAACGTGTCACAATTCTTGCTTATAGTAATGCTACTGCCAATCTAAAGATGAAACTTCTATTGATTGGGAAATCAAAGAATCCTAGAGCTTTCAAACAGGTTTCTAAAAATGCGTTGCCAGTAAAATATTCAAACCAAAAGAGTGCATGGATGAGCTTAGATATTTTTAAGAACTGGTTTTTTGGTGAATTTGTACCAAAGGTGGAAAAATTCTTGGAAAAAAGCAATTGCCAAGAAAAGCCATTTTGTTATTGGACAACGCCCCCACTCATCCAAGTGAAGACGAACTTAGAGATGGAGAGATCAAGACGATGTTTTTACCTCCTAATGTTACGTCCATTTGTCAGCCAGTGGACCAAGGTGTACTGGAAACTATAAAAAGAAACTACTGCAGGCAGCTTTTGTCTTCTCTGATTGACTCAATTGACCAAGGAGAGAACATGATTGAGACATTGTGCAAGATAAATCTTAAAGACGTAGCTTATTTTGTTGCACAATCCTGTGAAAGTGTTGGTGCAGGAATAATTGCTAAATCGTGGAATGTTTTATTTGGTGAGAAACCTCATAGTGAAGAATCCGCCTCAGAA
This sequence comes from Magicicada septendecula, assembly GCA_034769895.1. NCBI lineage: Eukaryota > Metazoa > Arthropoda > Insecta > Hemiptera > Cicadidae > Magicicada > Magicicada septendecula. The sequence goes on along the minus strand of CM068373.1, from coordinate 294,750,909 downwards.
GATAATGAAAGTGTATTGCCTTTGTTAAAACAAATTTCTGGATGCGAAGATGTGACAGTTGAAGACGTCAACAAATGGTTTACCCTAGATCAAGAGTATGAAGTGACTGATGAAGATATCATCAACATTGTCAACGGCACTGATAACAACGCAGAAGAAGAAGAAAGTAGCAACAATGAATCTGAAACTAAGATTACCCACAACGAAGGATTTCAAGCCCTTCAAACAGCATAATTGAAGTACGTGGAGCAACAAAGAGATTCGACAAGCACTGACGTCCTGCTACTTCAGCGGCTACGAGACATGGCGGCGAGAAGACGTAATTCGGCAGGCAAGCAAATAAATATCACCAATTTTTTTAAACATATGTAATCTGTTATGTATTACCTTATTATCTTGCAACTTTATTGTATGTGTTGTACATACTAATATATTGGTGTAAAAATACATTATGTGTCAGTAAATATTAATATTTTATTTCTTTCCTTATTATTTGACCTTTTTGCTTATCCGACTTTCGGCCGGGCCGTTTAGGTCGTATAATCGCGACTCTACTGTAATTAAATAGTAATTAATATGTGTGAAATATATGTGACCAGAAAAAAATTATGCAAACAATGATATTGCTCATGCTACGAGTATGTTTACGTAATCATGATAATGAACCAAAAAGTGATTGTAAGTAAAATGATGCTTTGCGCAAACTGAAAATATCTAACATGTCGAAAACAGGCCTGGACCTGTCAGATCGCGATCCAGTATAAATACCACTGGCAATTTTGGGCAATCAGACACTCAAACTTAAGAAATCTTCACACAACGTCACGCTGCCGGTTTGCAGATCGAACAGGACACACACACTGTACCACACACACCAAGACGTAATGAAGAACTCTGGAGTACAGTCATACCCTGCTTAACGCGAGTGATACGTATCTCGGCGATTCGCGTAAAACGAAAATCACGCTAAGCGGGGTTTCCTATTTTTTACCAACCAATACCTTGTTGTTTTAGTTTTTATTGCTTTTATATGATTTTCCTTGTCAAAATATGTTATAAACATAATAAAATACGTATGTACGTACAAAGGGTTTGATAAATAAATACAGTATTCATAATACAAAATCTCGAAAAAGGCATTTTAATTTAAAAGATATACATACATACATACAAACGAATATGTACAAAAATAATTTATACAAACATCTACCTAATTCACGTACAATTGATCACAAAGAAGATCCTTGAGAAGTTCCGGGTTGAGGTTCCTCATGTGGCTTCTCAGTCGCAGCCTTTTTGAAAAATGTGTGTAGAGTTGGTTGTGATGCTTTTCGCTTCCTCTTATTTAATAGTTGTTGATAACAATCTATTCCATCATTGACAACTTTTTTGATGTTCGCGATTCTCTCCCAATCACATTTTGCTCTATGAGGTTTAATCCTGTTTGAATTGACATTAAACCTTCCTGCAGAATTTTAGTTGACAAAATTCGCGGTGTTTCTTCAGGAACGATCTCTTCTTTTTCCGCTTCATCTTGAGATTGTAGATCCAGAAGTTCTTCGTTTGTCAAAGGCTACACGTCGGATTCAGTCAATTCCATAATGTCTTGTGTTTCTATGGATTCTTCACTTAGCCTCCCTGTGTTGGCTAACTGTGTGATGTCATTCACTAAATTTTAGTAAAAAACTTTATTTTTTCATTTTTGGCCACGTCTGGCCACAGTTTTTTCCAACAACCATTCATGCAATGTTACGTAACTTCTTTCCATGAAAGATCAATATTTTCAATGGCTTTCATAATGTTAAACGATTTCCACCATTCTTTCATTGACTGCTTGTCTGCTGAATCTGTTTCATGAATTAATTGGGTGAATGTGCGGCGCAAATAATACGCTTTAAAAGCAGCAATTGCTCCCTGATCCATAGGCTGCAATAATGAAGTTGTATTGGGAGGAAGAAACACAACATCAACAGGAAAATCAGTTTGGAGGCTTTCCAAGGTAACAGAATGACCAGGCGCGTTATCCAGAACTAACAGGGCTTTATGTTCTAAGTCGTTCTCCTCACAATATTTTTTTACTTAGGGAATGAAATGGTTAAGATACCAATCATTAAACACAGCCATTGTCACCTAAGCCTTCTTGTTTGATGTCCATATGACGGGCAAATTTTCTTTTTTATAAAATTTCATCGCTCGTGGATTTTCTGAGCAGTACACCAAAAGAAGTTGTAATTTCAAATCTCCACTTGCATTACCCCCCAATAGAAGTGTAAGCCGATCCTTGGCCGCTTTGAAGCCGGGGGCCTGTCGCTCACTTTTAGAAATGAAAGTGCGTGAAGGTAACTTTTTCCAAAACAGCCCTGTCTCATCCACATTTAAAACAAGGTTAGGGGGATAGCTTCAACTGTTCACCAAATCCTTAAATGTGGAAGGATATTTATCAGCTGCTTCCATGTCGGCACTTGCTGATTCACCTTGAAGTCGAAGGCTGTGAAGGTTTGAGCGACGTTTGAATCGATCAAACCAACCTCGACTTGCTTTAAATTCAATGGTCGAAAATTTTTCCTCCTCTTTTTTAATGTCGTCAAACAGGGACTTAGCTTTAGCCATGATAACAGCCTGGCTTAAAGGCATTCGCCGCTGGTTCATGTCTTCAACCCAAACTGACAGTAGGTGTTCCATTTTTTCCATAATAGAGGATCTAGACCGATTCACTTTTGTAGCAGCAATAAATGTACCCACAGACTGACTGGATAGCACAATTTTTTCTTTATTTTTTACAATTGTACGTACGGTTGACTCCGATATGTCAAGCTCACGACCGACTTCTGTGGCACCAACACTCGACTCCATACGATTTAAAATTTTCATTTTTACTTCAGGAGTCAACTATTTGCGTTTAACTGCTAATTTCGACATTTTATCAGTGCACATTGTTAATCCGTTCTAATTGAATGTTCGAACTAAACTGAAAGGAAAACAGCCCCAATGTTTAGAAACAATAATGGGGGGGGGGAAGAGTGAATGGTTTTCCAGGAAATTGGCTGAGGCTTAAGTTCAACAAGGGGCCCTAAAAAGGATGGATTAACCCGAACTACCATTCCAAGAATGTAAATTAGTACGTATACAATGTTTATTTGGCTAAGACAAGATAAACAAGAAACGTGAATACATTTCTGCCGGGAATGGAAGATGCATTTTGCAAACTAACGCCTACGTCACACACGTCCGCCTTTTCTACAAACATTGTGCACAGTTTAATCTGAGTTGTGGCATCAGGAACTCAGAAATGGTTAATAAACGTCAGCCACTGCTGGGTGTAGTGAAAATGTGTTGTGTCTATTCAGCGTCACCACGGGTCTCCAGCACAGAGATACGATTTCTCATTAATCAGAATCCCGACAACAAGAGTATTCAAGGTCAAATAACATTTATAATGTGTAATGGCAGCCATGTATGTTTACAAAACGTACTACTGTTTTGGCTGACACTTATATACAGATCTACGTCTGACCTAATGCAACCTCTTATTTATCTGTACAAATCAGCTGTCTGTTTTTACGTTTCCACCAAACGTGTTAGTAGGCTGACGTGTTTGTACTCCTTAAAAAATAATACAGTAATGTAATTATGTGTTTATTTGTCATTTTCAAAATAAAGTACGCAAACTTTAGTTGTTAAATTCAAAATTTACATATTCATTACATGTACGATAATACGTATATATACAATATTATTGGTACTGTATATGTAATTGTTAATATGTATAATAAATATTTTCTTAGAAAAAAAAAACGCGTTATAGCGAATTCACGTTATGTGGGGTTGTGCAAAGCGGGGTATGACTATCACCAACAACAACCCATAGAGACAGAGATCACAGCATCAGCATCATCATCATCATCATCAGCATCAAATTCTCAGGATTCTGGACACACACACACACACGCAACAGTAACGGCAGATGTACGCAGGTGATAACAAACAGTTATATTTTTTATTGTGAAAAGAGCTCATAAAAAGAACTGATCTATGAACAGTAAATAATTAAAGTGTAAAGTTAAATAGTAGTTAAATAAGAGAATTTAATTTAACAAGATAATTTAGAAAAGAAATACCAATCTTTTGTTGCATGTAAAAAATTATGCGTGTGTCAGTAGAAATATATAATAGATTGGAAGTAAATGTTAGATTATTTTTATTTTGTTTATAGCAACAATAAATTTATTCTTGAGTCTTAATATTATTTTGTTTGTAAATGAGTTGCTATTAGTATTTAAAATTTGAGTTAATTTCAAACACGCAAAAATAAAAAGGATTTAAATAACTTGTTTAACATGTTTGTTTAGCTAGTAAGATATGGTTGTTTATTTTTTTATATGTTATGAATAGCATAGCAGGTTACATTATATGTGTGAAGCTTATAAAAGTGAATATTTATTTGTCTAATATTTGAATATTTTTCTATTAATTAATAAATCCTAGAATGATTTTTTGAAATGGTTTTAATTAATTATTTCATGTCAACAACATTCACTCCTCTTTGAAAATTATTTAATTATTGTGCAACTACATATACTTGACGCAACGAGAAAAAAAATCCTGCGACCTGGCCGGTGTAATACACTTTATAGTTGCGTTGAGTACATGGTAATGTATTTGTGTAATTGTGTATAATACTTGTAACGTTGCTATATATATATATATATATATATATTATAAGGTAACAAGATTCCACCTCCAAAGAAAGACAAGTATACCATCAAAATTCGTAGTGAAATATGCAGAAACGCAATCTTATTAATATTAAAAGAAATAGAAGAATAAAATAAACTTAATAAATACAGTAATGAAGAGACAATATATCACTTAAAGATAATTATATTTTCAAGGAATAAAAAGAAATCGAAACAAAAAGGGAAATATTATCATAAATGAATAATTGGGAAATAGGGAAATAGAGAACGCAAATATAGGAATTAAATAATGCAATTAACATGACCAAACAATAACTGACGATGACAAATACCCAGAAGAGATGATCAAATGACAAAAAATGTAAATAGTTCTTAGTAAACAATTATAATGTACAAATATTAAACTTAGCATGTAAGAAATAAGACATTGAGTATAGCCTTAGATGAAAACTATGAGGAGGTCTGCGAACCTCAAACAGGTATTGTGTATAAGTAAACTACAGACTGTAATTAATATAAAATTACAAAGATAATAATATTGAACAATAATTATAAAAGTTAGGGAGTGTAACAGTGTAAGAAGGTGAGAACAACGGTGATAGACTTTAAGAAGTAAAAACAGTGTATAGTGTAAGTGAATAAACATATTTACAATATGAACATTGCATGAAACATATAATTTATATGAAACAACAAGGTAACTCATATAGTGCAATAAAACGAAAGGGAAATAATTAAAAAATAAAGAATCTTCCGTTACAAACTTATAATGTAATAGTGACGAAGATAAAATAAGATTCTACGGAATAATATTAATTATAAATTGGGAGACCGAACCTGTGACCCATAAATATATCATTTCCAAGACCTTAACGGAATAAATTATTGTTTTAGTAGAAAGGAGGATTGTTGGAAAAAATATTGAAACCAGGCAGAACGTGTCGAATTTTAATGCTGGTTTTTATACAAATTAAAGGAGAATACGAGACAAAACAATACTGAAAGACTATGGAAATAAATAGAAGAAGGATATTTTAATCGATGGTACAGAAAACCAGAAGTCCAGACTCAAAGGATCAAGAAAGAAGATCGTAAAGAAAACTACCAGATGGGTGAGATCTCTCCAATAGTCAACCAAGATATTTGAAAACATCTTAACATTTAAAGTTCGAATCACAGCGATATACTATCGCAAAAACAATAAAAACTTTAGAACAGTGAATTATAATTGTACACCAATAATTATTAGTAGTAAGAGTTTCTTTTTCAATTGTTCATTTGCACTTTTGTATGATCCAAAGAACCCACTGATACACAACATACATCAACAACACCTAATTACCAAACATTAATTTATAAAGATTATGTTTTATGATATGTTTACGACTTATGTACTATACTTTGACATGACTTATACATGAACCCTGAGATTGAGATTTTACATGCTCTACAACAGAAATGAGTTTCAAAAAGATTAATAAAAATAATTGAATTTTAAACAAGAACAAAAATTAAAGATCCAGAGATTCCAGAAAAGAAAAAGAAGGAGTTGAATATTTATTTTAGCATAAAGAGTCTACTTACATAAGTGACACAACCAACGTGTGGCTATATAACCCATATTAATTTTATTTTACAATATATATTGTAACGATACAATTAAGCCAAATCCCGTACCAGTGATAAAAAAGATAATTCTTGATATAAAATTACTTCATATGAAATAAAATGTTTAAAAAATGATTAAAATGTAAATACTTTGACAAGACGTACAACAATATTACCCAACCCAAGTGATTGAGCCAACAACATAAACATAAAGAAGGGAACCACGTAACATACTTAAGAAAAAATATGATAGACAAAACAATGATGAACACAGAACTAAAGAAGAACCAGAAGAAGAGAACAGATCCCTACAATTAAACAGAATTTAAACCAGAAGAGAAGAAGAGGAGAACCGAACCAAGATGAAGACGATTGAAGATGAAGAAGATGAATGAAGAGGAGACAGGTTGAACCCAAGGGGAAACTAACACACATATAAAAGGGAAAGATTGTATACTTAAAGATAGAATACGGTCAATAAACCTTGAATAATTATGTATTAATGAAACCAATATTATTGTTATCATGAAGTTAACCTATGTACCCATTTTAAGGACAATACAATTGTAAAATATAATAATATAGGAAAAGTACACTAACCCAGTCAGAAAGGTTAGATTTAACAAAACACAACTAACCTAATGTTGTTAATAGTAAATGTCATACTAAAACAAAATAGTGAGAAATGGTAAAGTATAGGGATTACCCATTAAATAACACTAATTACAAAACAGTGAACCAAAGTGAAGTGCTTTAGTGAAGTGTAAGTACCCTAAAAAATAGTGAAAGTGTATGTGAAACATTAAAAATAGAATGATAAGTAAGCAGACACTCTGTGAAACATTGATAAACAACCAATGATTGGAGTGATATTATAAACAGTAATATATCTAGAAGTAATTAGAAATAGTAGTCCAAATTAATATAAAGGAAGCTTGTGATACTATTCAGGGAGAAAGCCCAGACAAATAACTTGTGTTAACATGGCATGATAGAATAGAATTAAAGTTTTGTTATTAAAATTAAGATTGCAAAGAATACAACACCCCATGTTGAAAGGGGAATCTACTTTCATAATTTTATGAAAGGTGACAATGTTTATCACTTTAGTTTGTAACTCAAGAAAGAAATCAATGTTAGTGCTAGTAATAACTAATGACCTGTAAAGAATAGTTGGTTCAATGTTAAAGGAGGAATATGGCTGAAAGGAACTTACAGCCCATAAACCTAATTATGATATTTTAAAGGAAGAGTAATGAAAATATATGTTGAATAGTAGTTAAAACACAAACGAATAAGTGAAGCCCATCAGGCTGAATTCAAAAATAATTTAAAAAGGAAATACACTAAAAAACAATCATGGCTGATTTTGACTATGAAGACATTTAACTGCCAAAGACATTCAAATGTAAATTGTATCAATTTCACAAGAAATCTTACTAATCTAAGACCAGTGAGTGGACAGTAATTATATATCAGTTATTTTAACACAGAAATAGCATTGTAATAGTTTAATTTAAGAAAAATATGTCATTTATTAAATGTCAAATAATTAGACTATAGTTAATGTATAACAAAATATGACCTTATGAGATATCATTGTAAACTTTGAAAGGAAAGAAAGATAATAGTGATGTCATTTATTATCCCAAAGGAATTATAAAGGAATAAAATCATTAGGAAAATACTTAGTAAATTTGAATAAAAATTCAAATATTTTAACAATGTCCTAAAGGAGCAATTAACCAATCATCGAATTATGGTTACTATGACAACGAGACGTTTGAGGGCTTATTTTCCGTTAAATTATATAGACTCTGAAAAAACGAAGCGTGGGTAAGCAACGCGCAAAATTGGAACGATTAAAATTTTGATTTAAACAGTTATAAAAAGTCGAATCAGTGAACCAAGATGACCCAAAATGAATAGACGTCGATCTATAAAGAATACATGATGTCCAGGAACCAGATTAACTAAATTAATTAAAGAAAAAACCCAAGACCAGATGAAGGAGATGTCAGAAGTTTAAAACCAGCCCAAATTCGAAGAATATACGACTATCCTGATGATGACATTTCAACGTGAGATGAACTGATAAGTACCGAATAAATTCCTTATTCCCAAAACCCTAAATTACTTAAATTATTTTCAAATGATAAAATTTCTCACTATTTAAAAAGTAATATTTTCTTTCAAAGGTAAAGGCATAATTTACTTACATAAAAAACATTTGTACTAAATTCAATATAACCTTATTTGGGAACACAATTTTTGTAACAGAAATACGACACTACCGAACAAATTGTATAAACACATTATAACTTCTAAGTACGTATAAGGTATGGTAGTGTACTTTTTTAATGTAACCAACGTTTATGTCTATTTTCATGATCAAAAGAACTCCAGATTTTAAACATTGTAATTTATTAAAAGTGACGGATGCCGTCTAGGCAACGCTAATGTTTTTTGAAATCAATTTTACCAACTCTGAGATATTTTGTGTTTCAAGCTCTACGCCGGAGCCAATGTTATAAATTTGTTTGTAATTCATTTGTCATATTTATTGATGACCCAATTTGTATTAAAAAATACAGTACAGATCATTACTATCTTGTTATTTCATAGGATTTTGTAGAATATATGTGTGTTAGCGAAGTTTTAAGCAACAGCCAACTAGCGCTCATCACGAGTGGACGAGTTGACAAGCTGACTAGCAGCGGGAACAATTCGAACGCCACAGCTGTCCATGCTAATATCACGTATTATCTTAGAAATTAAATATTTTAATTGTTTTAACAGAAACAATTTGGCGCCACCCGGGAATAGCAATCCCTATGAATTAACAGGTAGGTTGTACTGGTAACATTGACAACGCTACGGACTCCAGTAGTGACGTCGATTTATGTAACAACCAGTGTGAGGCAAACACACTACATTCATACTAACACACAAAATAAACAATTGTGATACATTTTGACAGGTACGACCCCAATTGCTAGTTACAATATATATATATTATAACAATCACCCTCAGTATGTTCTCCAATTCACACGTTGTTTGTGTCAATTCATTGTGTGTGTGTAATTTACGATGTCTGAAACCTCGTAGCTTTCCCAATATTCGTCGTTCTTGTGACCTCGCCAATTCCTGTTTACCTGTTCCACGTAGATGTTATTTTCCCGATTATAGGCACCAAATTGTTTGATTTAAAACAACTAAAAATTTTAATTTCTTAATAATTTAATTACCTTGTATCCGTCAGTGACTTCGTTCTAGCGTTTTTTATATAGACACGTTTCGTGACATGTGTCACATCATCAGTAATCCTCGTCAAATGTTAAAATTCACATAAAAACACATTTGCACATATTTACTAAATTACAATAACGACACACACATAACACGATGTAACTTCGGCTTCGTCGGACCGGTCCAACGAAGCCGAAGTTACAGCGTGTTATGTGTGTGTCGTTATTGTAATTTAGTAAATATGTGCAAATGTGTTTTTATGTGTTTTATGTGAATTTTAACATTTGACGAGGATTACTGATGATGTGACACATGTCACGAAACGCGTCTATATAAAAAACGCTAGAACGAAGTCACTGACGGATACAAGGTAATTAAATTATTGTGAAAAAGTGACTTGGATACTATATAAAAACAAAATTTAATTTCTTTCTCTGGATGCAACCGTATCTCTTGTCGCTTGGAGTCGACTAAATTCGAAATTCACTCTCTCGCGGCAGTCGTACCAACCTGTAATTCTGGTAGAAAATTTTCACGATACTATATTAATGAAATAAACACATAAATATTATTAATTTAAATAATGAACAAGTATTACTTTGCGTATTGGTTTATTAATTATCGATTCTGCTTGTAATAGTTACTAAGACATGAAATTATAAAAATATATAACTTTTTTGCTCCGGCTAAAAAGAAATTACAACTCAGCGGTTGGCTATGTTGATTGGGTCGTTTGACTGAACACTAGCGACTATGTCGATTTTATATTATACCACGTGTAATCAGTCACAAAGTTCTTTTGATTACAGCAAAAAGATAACTAAATGATTTTTGAAAGTACAATCCTTCACATCAAGTTAATTAAATATTATGATTTTTCTTTACAACAGTTTTCATAGCATTTAAAACAATAGTGACTTCAATTTACAAATATAGGTTAAGTTAGATATTGTGTACAAATGTTTTCTTATTTCCCAAAGTGTTAATAATTAATTTGAATAATCTTTTAATAATGATTATTACCTATTTTAATAGTCATTCAGTGTTTTTAGTGTTTGAACCAAGTTTTGGATATTGTGCGTTAATTTGGAAGTGTTGTGATCATTCTCGTGGGTGTAGTAAATTAATTAATGATTATACATTACAATTTCATCGATGTTTGGTAGATTATTTTCATAACTTCTGGTGTTCAGGTCTTCCTTCTCGTATTTCATTAGTTGATATTGGTTTTATTTTCTGTAATTCTCAATTAAATTGGATGAATCTTGCTATGTCCTGTTAATTTTGTTTTTTTATTTTTCTTTAGTATTATTTGTTTTAATTCATCTGATTGGTTTGTTTTCTAATTTTTGTGGAGCGACTATTTTGTCATCCGCCCTCTTCTGAAGCTAAAAATGGACTCTTAATTCGTTTGTAACGGTTTTTTCTAATAATATTTTTTTGTCATGGTAGCCAGACTCCTATTTCTATTGGCTGAAAGAATTTTGTACTCATTGTTATATGGCTTGGGTTTTTTGCCCAAAATGAATAAATATTTTCTAATTAGGATAATTTCTTTATTATCTTTGAATTACTTTGAATTTAATAGCAAAATTTATCAACAGCAAGAAGGTTTAGCAATGGGATCTCCATTATCTAGCATAATAGCAGAAATATTGCTACAATACATAGACACCAAAATACAAAATATTATAAAATCATTTGAGCCAAATGGCATATGGATAAGATATGTAGATGATGGGCTATATGTATCAAATAACAAAAACACAAATGCAAAGAACATACTAAATCAAATCAATAACATACATCCAAAAATACAATTCACAGAAGAAAAATAAAAACATAACAAAATCAACTATTTAGACATAACCATCACAAGAAACAACAACCACATACAATATGCAATATACAGAAAACCAACTTCTACCAACATCATCATACCTAACCATTCTGACCACCCACCACAACATAAAATGGCAGCATTCTATTCGCTATTTAACAGAATGTACAAAATTTCCCTAAAAAAACAAGAAACAAACAAAGAAAGAAATATAATATACCAAACTGCTCATAAAAATGGATATAATAAACAAAATACTGTAAACAAAATAGAAAATAAAATCAAATATAAAATAAAAACTGAACAATTAAGAATTAATCAAAATGAACAACACATAAATAATAACAACAACAAAAAATGGGCCACATTCACATACATAAATAATAAAATGACAAAGCTAACAAAATTATTTAAAAACACAGATATCAAAATAGCATACAAACTAATAAAAATAATTTACAAAAACTAAATAACCCACACAACAAAGATAATACAACTACTAACGGTATATACAAAATTGAATGCCAAGATTCCAATAAATGTTACATAGGACAAACATATACGATGTTATATCTATCGTATCAATTGCCAGTGAAAAAAATAAAAACCGTAAGTGTGAACAAAATTTTGAATGTGAGGATTGTCAGGACTATATAAGAGAATTAAACTATGAAAAAAAAATTAATAGTGAATTAGTGAAACAAAATAATGAGTTACGTGAACATAACCATGAGTTGCGTGAAAATAACAGTTTCTTAAGATCATCTGCTGTAAATGTTGAAAAAAATTATGTAGACATTAAAAATTCGTATGCTGATGCTGTGCTAAATTTACCTAAAAAGCAAGAATGTGCTCGTTTGACAATAAAGCCAAAGGAAAATTTCAAAGGCGATGCCTTAAATATTATCAAAGTGCAAATTTCAACCAAAACTAATGCCAAAGTTTTAAAAATTAACAAAGTCAACAATGGTACAGTTTTTCTAAAGTGTATAAATGAGCAAGATTCTGAAAAAATACTAAAGGTTATAAACAGTGAAAACAGTGAAATATTGACAGCTGAAGCATGTGTTAAAAAAAATCCGCAAATAAAAATAACAAACATATCAGAAGATGTCGATAAAGTAGAACTCGAGAACGATATCATACATAGAAATGAATTACCATCAAATAGTGTAAACATTGTACACAAATACAAACAGAGAAACAATAATCATGCTGCGCTAGCAGAAGTAACCTCTGATGCATATGCCAAGATAATGAAGAATAAATCTGTTTTTATTGGATATGAAAACTGCAGAGTGTGTGACAATTTTAATATCAAATGTTGTAAAAACTGTTGTGGGTATAACCATTCATTGAGAAAGTGCAAAGACACTTTTAAAAGACAACAATCATGCTACAAATGTTCAGGTAACCATGATGCTACAGTATGTACCTCTGATATAAATAAATGTATTAATTGTATTAATGCTAACAAATACTTAACTAAAAAAAGATCCATAGATCATTCTGCAAATGATATTCAAAACTGTGAAAGTTATAAAGTAAGATGGGAGCAGTATATTTGTGATACAAACTACCCCTGGAAACCAGAACCTCCATTTAATTACGTTAGGCCTACAACTAGTTGATTAGATAAAATTTTGTATTTAAAAGGAAAAATCAAAAATCAAAACTAACCTATAAATAAATTTTTTATGGAAATACAAGAATATAACCTTAATGATGAATTAATTTTTAATAGTCCAGAAGAGATAAATCTCAACCCCATTTTTTGTGACTCTGAGCTTCTGACCCTACATGTCAACATCAGAAGTATACAGAAAAATATATTAAAACTTGAAACTATGTTAAGTTCTTTTAAACATAAACCAGATGTGATAATATGCACTGAAGCTTGGCTCATGGATAATATTAAGCTTATAAATATAACAGGTTATACACATTTTAAAAATAACAGCAGAATAAATAAAGCAGATGGAGTGATTATTTATGTAAAAAGTAACCTACAGTATCAAACCATTAATGAACAATTTAATGATTTAAAAATCACGAGTCTGCTCATAGAATTAACAAATAAAAGTATTTTCAAAATTTCTGGACTATATCGTTGTCATGATTATCAGCTTGACAAATTCATTAAAGATCATGAAAAATTTATCTTAAGTAACAAAACTGTTGCAAACCACATGATTTTGGGTGATGTTAACTTAGATCTCATTGAGTTTAATGAAAAAACTGAGGATTATTTCTACCAATTACTGCAAAATGGTTATGAATCGATGATAAATACGTGTACTCATCCTATAAAGAATTATAAAGATGGAACTTGCATTGACCATATTTTTATGAAAGGAATATACACAGCAAAATCTGGTAAATTAATTGACTCAATCACAGACCACTACCCCGTTTTAATATCACTACATGGAAACAACATAAAATGCAAACTTACAGTATCTTTTGAAATAAACAAAAAAAGACTTTTGGAGCTGTGTGCTTCAGATCAATGGCAACAAGTCTGTAATACACCAAATAACAATGAAGCATTAGAATTGTTAATAAACAAGATTCAAACTATCAATGAACTTTCACACAAAACTAAGCCAAAAATTCAAAAACCAAGAAAGACCTGGATTACCCCTGCTCTCATTAATTCAGTTAATAACAAAAACAAATTATATAAAGCCTGGAAGAATAGTCAAGACGACTTGCTAAAAAAAGAGCTGTCCTTAAATTACGAAAAACGACTTAAATCATTACTTAGGACTGCTAAAAATAGGCATGAAGAAAAACAACTACAAAAAGCTGATTCTAAAAAAATGTGGAGATATGTTCATCTAAAATTGGATCGTAATTCAAAAAATAGACAAATAAATGATATTTTGATTAATAATAAACTTAACAGCAATGACTGGACAAAGGCTAATTATTTTAATGAATTTTTCAGCACAATAGTATCTAGGCTGAATGAAAGTGCGACTCCTCCTATTCTGCAGCATGAAATACCAGATATATCAATTAATCAGCATACTATGTTTCTAACACCAACAAATGAGTCAGAAGTTTACCAAACTATTCGTGAACTCAAAAATAAACCTGGTTGTTGTGATGAAATTCATGCCTATACAGTTAAGCTAGCTGCTCCGTTCATAACTCCTGCTTTGACTCACATTATTAATACTGTTATGATACAAGGTACATGTCCATATCAATTTAAGAAAGCTGTAATTTGTCCTATATATAAGGAAGGTGTAAAAAGTTTGGTTAACAATTATCGACCGATCGCACTGATATCAAATTTAGCTAAGATTTTTGAAAAAATTATTTTTACCAGATTATTTAAATTTGTAAAGAAACATAACCTGTTAAGTGCTAAACAATTTGGCTTTCTCAAGAAGAAAGGTACAGATGATGCTATAGCCCTACTTAGCAAATTTATTTATGAAAATCTAAGTATTAGCATACCAACTGTTGTAACTTTTTTGGACTACTCCAAAGCTTTTGACACTGTCGATCATGGCATACTTATATCCAAATTACAGAATATGGGAATAAGAGGTGTAAGCTTATCCCTGATAGCCAGTTATTTACATGACAGGACACAAGTTGTAAAGGTGAATGGGACTAGAAGTCAGCCTATTAAAACAAATGTTGGAGTGCCCCAGGGCTCTATATTAGGACCTTTATTGTTTATTTTATATATCAATGACTTACTAGTGTTACAAGATGTATTAATAGCATATGCTGATGATACAGCAGTACCAATGAAAGCAAAGACATGGCCTGAACTTGCAACAGATATGTCAACTAAGTTAGATATTATATACTCTTGGCTCTATCACAATAATCTAGTACTCAACATAAGCAAGTCTGTTTTTATCACCTTTGGAAATTATAGAGACTCTGTTCCGCATGACTTTGAAATTAAGATAAATGGTCAAAAATTGAAAAGAGTTAAAACTAGTAAATATCTAGGAATAACATATGACTTTAACATGAAGTGGGATGTACATGTGGCTAACATTGTAAAAAAAACCAAATACTTAGTCTACGTTTTTTACAGACTTAAACAAATTTTATCAAAAAAGCAACTACTACAAATATACTATGGACTATTCCATAGTGTGGCAGGGTATGCTATCATAGGCTGGGGGGGTCTATATAAATCATCTCTAGACGCATTGGATCGGCTGCAAAAGTGTATTCTTAAAATTATAGGAGTCAATGAACAAGATTCGAATAAACCATTAAATATTAAACAGGTGTTTGTAGTGAATTCTATAGTTTATCATTACAATGATCTAAAAAGTGAGTTTTTACAAAATCGAATCAACACACGGTATAAAAATATTATATTGCCGCGACACCTATTAAGTATTGGGCAAAGAAGCTATGTGTATTATGCCATAAAATATTTTAATGAATTACCTAATGAACTGAAAAATCTAAGTGTAAATATAAAAGTGCTTAAAAAAAAAATCAAAGAAAAAATTAGGAACATTGTTATTGAATAATCAAAAAAACAGTCTATTATGATATGGACCTTTTTTCTCTTTTTTTTCATTTATTTATTGAATTGTATTTTGTACAAACTAAAATTTTGTTAAAATTTAAAAATATTTTATTTTTAATATATTACTATGATCGGTGAGGTAAAACTCACAATTAGTATTAAGTATATAAATATTAATTCTAAGGACCAACCTATGTACGGGCATTTATGCCCCCTATAGGTCCTTTATTGTATAATTTTTATTATATGTAAAGGAAAATTGGTAATAAATATTATTATTATACAAACAAAAAAACAGCTGAAAAAACGTTATTTTGAACATCTAAATGCATACAAAAAACCGGAAATATATAAATCCAATTTAGCCACACATCCAATAAACACGGGACATGCATTCCCAGACATAACCAATATGACATTAATACAACACATACCACACAGAGGGACCATAACGAACATTTGGGAAAATTTACAAATATACAAACATAAAACACAAAACAAACTATTACCCAAACAAATACAAATCAATACAAAACAAGACACAATTTTCAAAGCACTCAACATCGAAAATACACAAAATACTAATACACACACTACAATCACACACAAAAATACCACTTTGAGATACGAGAAACCAACAGGAGACCACAATGGCGACAGACTAACACATAGGTACTTCACTAGATGCAGAATCGCGAAGACTGAGGATGTGAGCACAATAGCTCTCAAAACATGTTCCTAGTAAGGAAAATAAAATATCTTGAGGTAATTGCAGTATAAATAATAAATATATTATATAAATCAAGGAACGGACTGTAGCAAAAAGAGTTTGAAAAAAATATATATATATATTGTAATTATCCTATTCATCTACAAAATAATATTTAATAAAATTATATAATTCACCCTGCTTACCTTCATCAGGTTCCTGGGTTCTTCACACGAACTAGAGGCCTATAAGCATGAGTTAGGGTTTACGTTATTAATGTACTCAACTCTTATTGTAATTGTTAATTAATTCAACCTTTATTAGACCTGTGATTTAATATTCTTTTTTTTCCGGAAATAATGATATAATTTTTATTCTGTATCCATTCGGATTTAAATCTAACATATTAATGTTGAGACACATGCTCAATTTAACCAAGACAAAACAAAATTCACAGTCTTCCTTAGCATACTTAAAACAAATGGTTCATTATATTATATTATATAAAGGCGACCCAGCATTTGCATACACTCACACTTTCATTCATTATACCCCCTTTTAATTTAGCGCTTTATATTTTCTACAATTTTCAGAAAGATATGTATATTATACGTTTACTTGGTTGTGAGGTCCATTGCCGACCACATGTTGCATTGATTTCAATTTTTAGTCATTGGTTTTCTGAATTTAGTTCTCACTTCCTGATTTTTGATATCACTGTTGATTAATAAATGTTACACATTTTATACAACTTTAGATTCTTTGTTTAACTCACATTTTATACTTTTTAAATGATTTTCGGCTCGCGAGCCTTTTACGTTGAACTGCTTCCACAGTTGTAGGGCAACAGAGTTCTTCTCTGTGCACTAAGCGAGAAAGAATGTATACGAACGTGACATTTTCGTGTGACCGTTGGTCGACGTTTGCGCGCATATGCGTGAATGTGCACCCTTGTTGATAACTTTACATTCCTGTACCAAGTCGTACCAGTCTCAAAGCTATAGTTCGTTCACAAAATATACTCGGGTTATGAAAAAAACTTCAGATTACAATTCCCCAATTCTGTCCCATTACAATATATCACTCATGCGAGGTCATTAAACTTTAAAATTTTATTAAAGCACAACACATTTCAACAATTAAACCCATGTTTATCATCATCATCTTCAAGGATTAAACCAAGGATGGTTTGGTCCGGTCTCAAATAGGCAAAGATTAGAGCTGGTCACTCCAGCGCTTCCTCGGACGTCCCACACCTTTCCGTCCCCTCGGCTTATAGTTCCATAGTTGTTTGGGGATGTGGCAGTCATCCATTCAGCAAAGATGTTCCCACTATTTCAACTGACTCTGGGCGATCCTGTCGAGTATACTCTTAATATTCAGTTCCTACCATATAGCCATCCGGCTAGTCCTCATTTGAGGCAATTAGTAGTGAATATCTCCCCTGGATATGTTACTAGCATATCGCAGGGTAAGACGTATGGTGGGTCTGCCGCCTTCAGGCTTAACATCCAGCCCGATTTTCTGTCTCAGTGTTCTCCTATAAACTTGCTGTCTTACCAGACTAAAGAGACCAGTTTTCCCTGTTGAGATATCCATAAGGATCTTTAATATGGTGGTTTCTCCTTGCCTCCCACATCCTACGTCATTGATCTGTGGAAGGTCATCTGTCTTTAGGAGCAATTTCTCACCCCAAAGGCAAGAGGGTGCCCTAACCTCTAATGACAAGTAGAGGAGGGACAGCTTATACCAGCTGTCACTCGGCCTTCAGAGTCGCGTTAGCCACTTGTAGGTGTTGCCCATTCCCACCACTTGGAGGTGCGGTTGGATATATTTCCTTTCATCAAGGAATGAGACCATAAGGCATTACTCATCCTCTCGAGTATTTTGGGGGACCCATGTGTATGTAACTTGAAAACAAAGTTTTCTTGATGCATGTTTATATAATCATTTTCATTCATTTTGCCTTTTGAATGTCTCCATCAGTGTATTCTGTTACTTTGTAAAACACTTTGTATGCGCAATGGCTGTACTGTAACTCCTCTGCAATTACTGATTTGTTAATCCGTCATTTGTAAATAATTCATCAGATAAAAACAAATCAGCCCACAAAATAATGTAACTCTGAAACTTTTAATGACATATGGTCGAGTATATACTTAACATCTTTCAGTAGTTCTTGCCAAAAATTCCAAATATCTACAAGTAGAAAAGTGCAAAGCTCTCTTCTTCTAATTTAAAAACCAATAAATTTTTATTTTATGTAGCTCACAAAGAATTAAGTGTAATATTGGTTAAATGAATCTGAAATCAGGAAGCCATATCTCATAATTTGCCAATAACTTTTTTTTTACAATTTCTGTTTATAGTAAGAATGTAAATTGTTTCAGAAATTATATACTGAAGAACAAGAGTGGGGGCGTAGATTTGCTCAACAAATGGAGGAGTTCTCTGATGAAGAAGACGGAGGGGAATATGAAAACAACAACGAACAGGGACCTGAATATCAGGTAATTGTAATTTTGTGTAATACAATTTCATGTGTCAGTGAGATTTCATCTCGTGTCACAATGGTAATATTTGAGACTTACAGTCTCAATGGTTGTGCTCCGGTGGTCATGGGATTGATCAAGATCATGACTGTCTGCCTAAGGAGACAAATAATACATCAGACTACAAAGACGAACTAAACACGATAAAATATCTAGCAGAATCCAACAGATACAACAGAACAATAGTCAATAAACTCTTACATAAAATACAAAACAAACAACAGACAAAGACAGAAAACAACAAATTGATAACACTAACATACATCAACAACCACACTGAAAAATAGCCCACAAATTTAAAAAAGCAGTATACAGAATCTCATAAAACTTCAAACAAAACAGACCACACACTATCAAAACTTGCACACAAAGAAAAAAACAAATTTGATCTACCTGGTGTTTACAAACTAAATTGCTCAGATTACAACAAATTCTACATAGGCTAGACAGGACGTTGCTTCAAACAGAGATACATGGAACACTCAAAGGCACTACAATCCACTACTGAATCCACCTTTGCAAACCACCTCATTGAAGCAAACCACACATTAACAAACATAAACAGCAACATGAACATTCTACACATACACACAAAAAGCCGAAAACTAGACACTCTTGAACAATTGGAAATATACAAAAACACCAAAAACGGCATCCTAAATGAACAGACACAATTCAAAGCACACGTATTATTCAAACATATCACACTGTGCACACACACAACATCGATCTTTCAAAAGACGGCGCTGTCACCAAGAACAAGACGGACAGCATTCCCAGTGGCAGCCTCTGACAAAGTTTATAATAAACGAAAATTGGTTCAGGCTATAAGGTAAAACTTTAATGTTTTTACCAATAAAAAACTTTGTGTTCCGAGTCGGTAGTGATATACTTATATTTAATACATCAGGTCTTGTCTGGCCTAAGGGGAACAAAGTAAGTGCTCAATCTATAAGGGTATTAGCCTTTTAAATACTGGCTATAAATTGTATTCACAAATATTAAATGCTCAACTGACTATCATAACGGAAGCTCTCATATTGGAGAATCAGAACGGTTTTAGGAAAGGTCGCTCTTGCATTTTTACCCTAAATCAGGTAATAGAAAAGAGGAGAGAGTTTAATTTGGAGACTCATATAGCCTTAATTGATTTGGAGAAGGTTTTTGATAGGGTAAAACGAGATAAACTCTGGGAAGAATGAATAAAAAGGGATACCCAAAACATCTGATTAGCATATTACAGAATGTATATGAAATAAATGTTGTATTGGGACACAGGCATATCTCATGAGGACTTTTAATTAATGGAGTGCTTGGATAAGGGTGCACTTTGTCCCCTGCTATTATTTAATATATGTCTTGACGATCTGCTTAGAATACTTAATGATGGGATTCCTTCTGGGATCAAGTTAAATAACTGTACTGCACTAATATGCTGCACTTTGCAGATGACATGGCTGTAATTCAGGCTAATGAGAATGCACTGCAGAACAGTTTACATGGCATCCAACAGATAAGTAAGGAATATAATTTAAAAATTAGAGCTGCAAAAACAAAGGTTATGGCTTTTTGTGGAAAATACCCCATTTGATCTAAAATTATGTTAAATGACCAGCTCATAGAACAGGTCTCTACATTCAGTTATCTTGGTTGTAGTCTTTTTATAGAGGTAGTGATTATCTCAACAATAAACTAGGCAGGTTTCAAAATGTATGCGGAATAGTGAGAAGGACATTGAAAAGCAAAGCCAACCAAGAGACGTGTATCAAATTCTATAAGACAATGGCAGTACCAGCACTGCTGTATGGATGCGAGACCTGGACTATAAGGAAGAAGGACTGGTGCCAATTACAGGCTGCAGAAATGAGGTATTTGAGATCGGTAAAGAGATATACGTGACTCAGTCATATAAGAAATGAGTATATGAGATGAGAACTTGATATAGTTTCCCTAAATGATCTCATTCAGAATTATAGAAATTACTGGAAACAACATCTAGAAAGAGTGGACAATACCCGCTTTCTGAAGCTGGCTTATCAGTACGAGCCGGTTGGAAGAAGATCTGGGCTAGGCCAGTTACAAGATGGTGCCCGGGACAGGAGAAATCGTATCCATGAAGTGATGATGATGATGCCTAGGCTAGATAAGTAACAAGCGTGCACAAATAATTAGCAAACAATTTTATATAAAAATTTTAATACTTATTGTCATGTATGTACTTATACAAAAATGTCAGTGTACTCAGACATAAGTGTTTTCTAAGGTAAAAAAGTAATTATTACCCTGGCTTTTATACAAGCTGAGAAAACGGGTCACAATTATTAACAAAATAAGATTGCAGAAATAGGGTTTACCATGTGCCCTTAAAGCTTTCATTTACTTTTTCATCTTGTGATTTGTATATATTCACAAACAGTTTTTTTACCCTAGATATATACTTCTTACTATTCTTCTTTCCAAAATTATCATCTTCCATCTATTCTTGTAAAACACTATTGGTTTAAATAATGAATGCTTGAAGCCTTTACTTGGTGAAAATCCATTGTAAATTATAGTAAAAAATAAAACCATAAAATAGTTTTAGTGATTTTCACTCGTCAATTTATTAAAATTATAAATCCATGACAGCTGTTTCGACAGCACAGTGCCTTCATCAGATGGTGTAAGCTGACTAATTTTCGTACAATATAATATACTAATTTTATATTGTACGAAAATTAGTCAGCTTACACCATCTGATGAAGGCACTGTGCTGCCGAAACAGCTGTCATGGATTTATAATTTTAATAAATTGACGAGTGAAAATCACTAAAACTATTTTATGGTTTTATTTTTTACTATAATTTACTATTGGTTTAGAAAAAATTTAACAATACACATTTTGAACTTGTTTTTTGTTTTAACAGGTCAATGAAAGCAATGAGAAATATCAAATGTACAAAGTTCTATTACAAGCCATTATTGATGGGTACACAGCGTCGGCTTTGAATCTCCACCGGCTGGTGTCCAGACAAGTTCCAGAAAGGGATCACGTCGAAGCAGTTTTACAGGACATCAGAACAAGACTGGATACTGGAGAATTTACCCTAGGTAACGAATAATTCATAGAGAAATGTATTCTGATAACCTGGTGTCATTCATATTGTTACAACGGTCTAGTGATCGTTGTATGGTACAGTGGAAAACAAAACACCAGACACCAATAAAGTCACTAAAAACCAGCTGTAATTATCACAATTAACAGTTTGTAATCAACAAGATAGTCTCTTACAAAAATCAAATAAAAATTGTCCACACGCAATGATAATGTCACTTTTCTGCACTATAATCACTTTTTACTAATACATCCCTTGAAATGCACTGTGTAAATCACCTGACAATAACTCGAACCTCACTTGAATAAATCGCAACTAAAACTGAAACTAAGCAGCGCTGAATGCCCATATTTATACCTCACTGAGTTCCAGAATAATCCATAATACGCCAACACTAGAGCGTAATTGCTTGCGGCCTTGAACACAGTGCGTGCGGACCGGTGAGTCTGGAACAGCCTCATTACGCATGTTCAGAATAACGTACGCACACAACATTACAGCTGGTTCTGCTGGGATAGCCGAGAAACATGTAGAACGTTCCGTAATGGTGTAACAACATTTATTGCTGAGTTACTGTTTAACACATTTGAGTACCAATGGCACAATATTACACAGTCTTGGTATTTAGTGTAACATTATGCCTCTGACTTTCCAACATGTTCAAATGGTATGTACCTTAATAGTAAGCCACAGAGAGCATGCAGAATGTCTTGTTTTAACATTCAGGTTCCAGCACTGACAAATCCATTTTGAACAAAATATTGTCAACAGTACACTCTCTCTTGAGTACACTTACGTCCACGTGAGTGAGCTCAGAGTGAAAGTTAATGTGTTTGAGTATACGTAATGTGAAGTTGTTTATTAATTTTTGAGTCTCATCATATTTATACAGTTATAAACTATTTTAACAACACTTACAAGTGCTATAGAGAAAATGTGGGTGTTTGTTTGTTTTAAATAAAATTCTGACTCATTGAATTTGAAAATATTATTAATAAAAATTTTTGAAATTTCATATTTAAAAATGTAATACTATTATTTGCATATTGTTACAACACAAATAAGCCACCCCAATACCAGGGAAAAAACAATGAATAAACTATACAAAATGTTTAAACTAATGAATATAAAATGACAATGACACGACAAACGATGACATGACCTAACCCAAGTGATTGACCAAATAAAAGGAAACCAAAGGAGAAGGGGAAAACCGAAATAAAATGAAATGGAACCGAAATAAAATGAAAGTGAAGAAGAAGGAAAATGAAAATGAAACAAAACAAGTTTAAAGGAAATAAAATGAAATCAAATGATAAGACACAAACAAATGATATAGAATAGAAAAGGGAGAAATGATACACTCAAAAATAATAATGGAAACGAAACCAATAACTAACAAATGTAAAAGATAATTATTATTATCGATTAAATGATAAATGTAAATGATATTTAATAAAACCCAGGAAAGTAATGAAAAAATAAAAGTACACTAACCAAAGAAATAGAGTTTAAATGTAATAAAGAACTCTATAAAGACATGAACTTTGTAATACACTTCTAGATAGGCCTTTGTAAAAGAGTTAAATTATTTATTTGAAAATTATGTTGGCCTACGAGCATGTTAAAAATTGGATCACAAACTATCTTGATCAAATATGATATATAATCTATATATATAAAAGAGAAATACCACTGACTCACTCACTGATTCATCACGAAATCTCCGAAACTATAACACCTAGAAACTTGAAATTTGGCATGTAGGTTCCTTATGTGATGTAGGTATCCGCTAAGAAGGGATTTTTGGAAATTCGACCTTTAAAGGGGGAAAAGGGGGGGAAGTTTGCCTGACTAACTGACATAGAATCAACGTAGAGCAAAACTACTGAATGGATATCAATGAAACTTTGAACATAGCTTCATCATAGGTCTTACGTGCTCACTAAGAAACGGTTTTAAAAACTTTCACTCCTAAGGGGAAATCCCCCCCCCCCATTGTATCTATGTATGTATGTTCCACATCTCCTCCTAAACCACTGGACCGATTTCAACCAAACTTGGCACATATATTTTACGCCACGGGAGAACCAACATAGGTGTGGTGCTTTTTTCGATGGGGTCCTTTGGGGGGTTCCACATCTCCTCCTAAACCACTGGACCGATTTCAACCAAACTTGGCACAAATATTTTACGCAACGGGAGAACCAACATAGGATAGGTGTTTTTTCAATGGGGTCCTTTGGGGGTTCTTTGGGGTCTTCCACATCTCCTCCTAAACCACTGGACCGATTTCAACCAAACTTGGCACAAATATTTTATGCGACGGGAGAACCAACATAGGATAGGTGTTTTTTTCGATGGGGTCCTTTGTGGTCTTCCACATCTCCTCCTAAACCACTGGACCGATTTCAACCAAACTTGGCACAAATATTTTACGCAACGGGAGAACCAACATAGGATAGGTGTTTTCTTCGATGGGGTCCTTTGGGGTCTTCCACATCTCCTCCTAAACCACTGGACCAATTTCAACCAAACTTGGCACAAATATTTTACTCAACGGGAGAACCAACATAGGGTAGGTGTTTTTTCGATACGATCCTTCGGGGGGTCCTTTGGGGTCTTCCACATCTCCTTCTAAACCACTGGACCGATTTCAACCAAACTTGGCACAAATATTTTACGCAACGGGAGAACCAACATAGGACAAGTGTTTTTTCGATACGATCCTTTGGGGGGTCCTTTGGGTCTTAAAAAATATTAGATCTGGTTACTATGGCAACTCAATAGAATAGATTCTGGTTACCATAGCATCGGTGGAAGTCTCCCACGTAGGAAATAGCGCGGGAGTCGTCCGACGGGCCTTCCCCGGAGTTCATCCACGGAACCCGGGGAGTCTTAGGTCGGATCCCGCGAAAGACAGCGGCGCCAGAGTCCACGGTTCTTATAAATAAAGATATAGGTTATGATATCAAAGGTGGTGTATGCATCTTAAGAAACTTCTTAATAGTGTGTGAATTCAGAGTTGTTTCAGTTTGAATTTAAAAGTGGATAAGTTAAGATCGAAGTAAGTTATAAGCGAGTATAAAAAACAAAGTTTTGATAGCAAATGTATTGAGATCATAGTGTTCAGACAATATAAATGCACTTGCTTCAGTTTGAATTTAAAAATTGATAAGCTGAAATCTATAGAGGTATTGTATTGTTAGAATAAGTTTAGGAGACACTAATTTAACAAATGCCTTATTTCAACATTAACACAATGAATTATAAAAGACAGTAAATACGCAGCGCGTGCAAGTACTGTAGACATTTTATTGAAAACTAATTTAGCTGTTCGCCCTCTCCCAGAGTTAGAAATCGAGCAGGAGCATCACGCGCAACAGAATTCTTCTTCAGATATAAGAATACAGTTTATGACATGTTCTTAAACAGGTGCGCTACAGAGTATTCCTCCAGTGAGAATGCGAACGTAACAATATAAGGAAGATTATACAATATACAAGTAATATAACGTTAGAACAAGAATAGGTACCTATGAGCCTATGAATAAATTATGAACCCGAGCAACGCTGGGTAAATCGGCTAGATATAGATATCTATATAAGCCAAATACCACTGACTGACTCACTGATCACAATATCTCTGAAACCACTGAATGGATATCAATGAAACTTTGAACGTCGCTTCATCATAGGTCTTAGGTGCTTACTAAGAAATGGTTTTAAAAACTTTCACTCCTAAGGGGCAAAAAACCAAATAATGAAATTTATCGCGGGAATTGCATACTTTGTAAATGAAGTGGTTGACATCTCAGTTTATTGGAAACCCCGAATACATTTAGTTCTGAGTTTTTAATCATTGTTTTAAATTGAAAAACGTCTTTGTTTGCAGGTTCTTACAGTCGAGAAAATTTCGAAGATCAATTAATTAATAAATGTATGTCCTTTTTTTTCTCGGAAACGGCTCTAACGATTTTCTCGAAATAAATAATAAATAGCTGTTGCTATGAATGTAAATAAACAAACTAAGAGTTGAGAATTTGTACAATCTATCTAATGCTATACTATTAAGCGAGCAATAATTGTACAATTACGTACAACGTGAAACTCCGTAGCGAAGCACGGGTATTTTGCTAGTCTATATATATAAAATAGAAATACCACTGACTCTCTGATTCATCACGAAATCTCCGAAACTATAACACCTAGAAACTTGAAATGTGGCATGTAGGTTCCTTATATGATGTAGGTATCCGCTAAGAAGGGATTTTTAAAAATTCGACCTTTAAAGGGGGGGAAAGGGGGGAATGTTTGCCTGACTAACTGACATAGAATCAACGTAGAGCAAAAACTACTGAATGGATATCAATGAAACTTTGAACATAGCTTCATCATAGGTCTTAGGTGTTCACTAAGAAACGGTTTTAAAAACTTTCACTCCTAAGGGGCATACCCCCCCCTATTGTATGTATGTTACACATCTCCTCCTAAACCACTGGACCGATTTCAACCAAACTTGGCACAAATATTTTACGCGACGGGAGAACCAACATAGGTGAGGGGCTTTTTTCGATGGGGTCCTTTGGGAGGTTCGTTGGGGTCTTCCACATCTCCTCCTAAACCACTGGACCAATTTCAACCAAACTTGGCACAAATATTTTACGCAACGGGAGAACCAACATAGGATAGGTGTTTTTTCGATGGGGTCCTTTGGGGGTTCTTTGAGGTCTTCCACATCTCCTCCTAAACCACTGGACCGATTTCAACCAAACTTGGCACAAATATTTTACGTGACGGGAGAACCAACATAGGTGAGGTGCTTTTTTCGATGGGGTCCTTTGGGGGGTTCTTTGGGGTCTCCCACATCTCCTCCTAAACCACTGGACCGATTTCAACCAAACTTGGCACAAATATTTTATGCAACGGGAGAACCAACATAGGACAAGTGTTTTTTCGATACGATCCTTTGGGGGGTCCTTTGGGTCTTAAAAACTATTAGAACTGGTTACTATGGCAACCCAATAGAATAGATTCTGGTTACCATAGCATCGGTGGAAGTCTCCCGCGTAGGAAATAGCACGGGAGTCGTCCGACGGGCCTTCCCCGGAGTTCATCCACGGAACCCGGGGAGTCTTAGGTCGGATCCCGCGAAAGACGGCGGGGCCAGAGTCCACGGTTCTTATAAATAAAGATATAGGTTATGATATCAAAGGTGGTGTATGCATCTTAAGAAACTTCTTAATAGTGTGTGAATTCAGAGTTGTTTCAGTTTGAATTTAAAAGTGGATAAGTTAAGATCGAAGTAAGTTATAAGCGAGTATAAAAAACAAAGTTTTGATAGCAAATGTATTGAGATCATTGTGTTCAGACAATATAAATGCACTTGCTTCAGTTTGAATTTAAAAATTGATAAGCTGAAATCTATAGAGGTATTGTATTGTTAGAATAAGTTTAGGAGACACTAATTTAACAAATGCCTTATTTCAACATTAACACAATGAATTATAAAAGACAGTAAATACGCAGCGCGTGCAAGTACTGTAGACATTTTATTGAAAACTAATTTAGCTGTTCGCCCTCTCCCAGAGTTAGAAATCGAGCAGGAGCATCACGCGCAACAGAATTCTTCTTCAGATATAAGAATACAGTTTATGACATGTTCTTAAACAGGTGCGCTACAGAGTATTCCTCCAGTGAGAATGCGAACGTAACAATATAAGGAAGTTTATACAATATACAAGTAATATAACGTTAGAACAAGAATAGGTGCCTGTGAGCCTATGAATAAATTATGAACCCGAGCAACACTGGGTAAATCGGCTAGATATAGATATCTATATAAGCCAAATACCACTGACTGACTCACTGATCACGATATCTCTGAAACCACTGAATGGATATCAATGAAACTTTGAACGTAGCTTCATCATAGGTCTTAGGTGCTCACTAAGAAACGGTTTTAAAAACTTTCACTCCTAAGGGGCAAAAAACCAAATAATGAAATTTATCGCGGGAATTGCATACTTTGTAAATGAAGTGGTTGACATCTCAGTTTATTGGAAACCCCGAATACATTTAGTTCTGAGTTTTTAATCATTGTTTTAAATTGAAAAACGTCTTTGTTTGCAGGTTCTTATAGTCGAGAAAATTTCAAGTTCAATTAATTAATAAATGTATGTCCTTTTTTTTCTCGGAAACGGCTCTAACGATTTTCTCGAAATAAATAATAAATAGCTGTTGCTATGAATGTAAATAAACAAACTAAGAGTTGAGAATTTGTACAATCTATCTAATGCTATACTATTAAGCGAGCAATAATTGTACAATTACGTACAACGTGAAACTCCGTAGCGAAGCACGGGTATTTTCCTAGTAATTTATATAATAGTTTATGGTACTTATTCCAGTGTACCGACTCTTGATTTATCTCAGGGCGCCAGTAATAATAAACACAAATTAAAGTATGTTAATCAACTTTTAATGAACAATTTGTATTTATACATTACAAAATTTTCTTTATATGAATTGAATTGTTTATCGTACAAATTGAATATTATTAATCAGCAGTGAGTCCTTTATGACAGATTGAGTCACTATGTTGAATACAACATATGTATAATTATCAAAAACATAGAATTAAATGTTCATTATTCTTTACTTGCGTAAGATTCCGTCCAAAGTGTGTGGTCCTGAAGCTGTTGTAGATCAGTGATTCGTCAGCAGCCGTCGTCGTGTTAATCCTGGTTAAAACTGCACAATTCACTTTATCACAGGTGCACTACACTAACATATGGATTATACCTATAACTATGTTGTATAATTACACTCTGGACACAAAGATGACTGAATATCACTTAAGTGCATTTAACTCAGTTCACGTCACGTTTCGCTCGACTAATTGATACCGTCGTAACTTTCTTTCGAACTCCTTCGCCTTCTTCTGCGATTTACCGCTACGTATTGAATTAATAGAACTTCGTATGTATTATTATTTCTTATTGTTTATTATAACTCCGATCATCCACTCTTTGACTTATTACGATTTATGAAACTTTATTTATAAGTTTAGTATTAATAATTATCGCGTTCCCGTACTTTGTTACTTCTGAGAAATTTACTTATTCTTTATGTTAATTATTAAAATATATATAATTTGACACAAAACAACGTACGCGAGTCTCTTCGTATAATTCCACCGATATAAAGAAGACTGCCTTATTTCCCTCTAAGTTCACAATATATACTTGCCTCGAGTCTCCCTTACTTACGATCTACAGCAAAACGTTCCTATAGGTTCAAACTACCGCTAAATACAAATTCACCCAATCTGCTTAACTAAAACCTCCCGCGCAACGTATGACGCTTTTTCTGATTCGCCCAACGTTTTTCCGTGTACACATGTTTAAAGAAACTAGCGTCTATCGCTATCTCTCTCGCACAACAATATCTCTTGTCTAATGACAGCTATTGTTATATGCACTTAAGTTTTACAACGTTTGGCGAACACCCTACATTTTATGACAGTAGTGTCCCAAATCGTGCCTTAACATAAAAGTACATTTATAGTTTGTCAGCCACAGTGCCGGTGTTATTAATTTACTGCTTTACTCTTCAGGCTTTTAGCAAGTAATTTTCCCAAATCGTGCCTTAACATAAAAGTACACTCACTTAAGTTTACAACGTTTGGCAAACACCCTTACTATCTGAACACATAATACATTTTATGACAGTAGTGTCCCAAATCGTGCCTTAACATACAAGTACATGCATTATTTTCCTTTCAATTATTGCCGCCTATGGTCCTAGCGTCTAAATGCCTCCCTGCTTTCTAAAACACACCCTTCTTTCTGCTTTCAGCATAGTTTATTTATTAAAATTATAAATTGATCAAATGTTCCGTTACGTAAGTCCCCCCCATAGAACGAACGTTCAATTTTTTTTCCAAAATTGTAAACTAGTTCTATTGATGCGTCCCTAAAATTATTATAATTATAAGTACTTTGTTCAATATTCTATTAACGTGAAATAATTAATACATTCATTATAATTAAAATTAACAATGTATTCAATTTACTTATTTGCTTTAAATTTCTGAGTATAATTGGGTGAGTATTTTATTACAACACTACTCCGTTATTACTGACAGCTAGACATTTAGGGTTGGTCTGGTTTTATGACTTGTTTACAAACAAACTATCCGTCCCTCTCTGCCTGACTTGTCAAACTACTCTTTAAATGTGGGTGTCTACTTTCCCTTTCAATAACATCTGTTACACACAAAAATTTCCCTTCTAAACATTTGGTGACATTTCTTATTTACTTATTTTCTAAACATTCGTAATTTCTTATATAACTAACTTTCATTATACGTTATTCCATTGACTTTCCTTACATTTAATTTGCTACTTATTACTGCTACATTAATATACGGATGTGTGCTATTACATTCTGTTTTTCAATTTTTGTGTGGTGTTTCTGTGTGTTTGTGTGTGTGTGTGTACCTTTTAGGTTCCTTTCTCATAGTACGGCTTTAGCTCTCGGACATTGAAGTTCCCGCGGATGTGTCCTGTTCTTTGTGGATCCTCCAATTGGTAAGTTGCTGTTCCGATTTCTTTAATTATTCTATATGGACCCTCGAATATGTTACAAAATTTTCCGATTATCCTTTTGTTTAAATCAGACATCGGATATGCCCTTAACAAAACCTGGTGTCCTAGATGAAACTTCGTAATGTGATGATTATTGTTGAGCTTGTCTGTTCTCTTCTCTCCCTTCTCCTTAATTCGTAAATATATGTTATGGTAATTGATGGGTTGGTCTGGAGGTATCATGTCTCTGTCAATATATTTGATCCAATCCCGCTCTGGTTTCTTTCCCCACTGCGCTTCAAGAGGTGTAGTCTCAATTGTCTCATGATAGGTTTGGTTAATGCATGCCTCTATGAGTGTAAGATATTGCGCCCATTTGGTGTGCTTATCTGAGGTCATTGCTGTGAACATATTTCCTAATTGTCTGTTTATTCTTTCGGCCAGATTTGTGTTGGGATTTCTAATTGCGGTGTACTTTGTCTTGATACCCATGTCTGTCAATGCGGTTGTCCATCTATTGCTTGTGAACTGTGTACCGTTATCTGATAGAATGGCTACTGGTTTTCCGATCTCTTCACAATACAATTGAATCCTTTTAATGGTGGCATTTGTTGTGGCTTGTCTTAGTTTATATAGTTTGACATATTTAGTGAAATTGTCAATTATAGTTAAAATATATCTCACCTTCCCTGTAGAAACCGGCAGAGGTCCATAATAATCGACGCTGATCAGTTCTCCTTTCTTCTTTGGTATGACCGGTCGCGTCTCTCCTAACATCCTTTTAAAATGGTCCTTATTCTTCTGACGCGTAATACAGGTTCTTGTAATTAATTTGGTGATTTTATTGATTGAATCTCCAGTGAAATTCTCCTTAAACAATTTATATGTTCTCCGGTTCCCCACGTGACTGTATGCCTCATGTAGTTCCGTTATCACACTGTGGCACAACTCCTCCGGCAACATTAATTTCCACACACCTTTATCCTTACGATATAACTTTCCGTTATGCCAAGTGTATTTTTTGGCAAGTTTATGTTGTTCATTTGACTTAATGCACTCAATAATACTTTTCAGTTTGGTATCGGCTAATTGATAACTAGGTATATTTTTCAATCGCTTCTTAATTCCTTTATCGATACGTACACTAACAATATTTATTTCAAATTCATCAATTTGGTCTATGGTCTGCACTTCATTTATGTCCTCCGGATGTCTGCTTAAGATGTCGGCTACAATGTTATCTCGACCTCTACAATGCATAATCTCGAAGTCATATTCTTGGATGGCGAGGATCCACTGTGTTATACGGGAGTTATTCAAATGACATTTCTTAATGAAACTTAATGCCTTGTTATCGGTGATGATGGTCAAGGGCTTTCCTAGCACGTACGTTCTGAACTTTTGTAAACAATGGACGATACTCAGCAGTTCCAGCTCCGTCGTAAAATAGTTCCGTTCCGCCCCTCTCACCACTCGGCTAGTGAACGCAACCACTCCGATATCCTGGTTATCATCTAACTGATATAACTGCCCGCCCAACGCATACCGGCTCGCATCAGTTTGTAAATAAAATCGCTTATTGGGGTCAGGATGCTTGAGAATCACTGCCTCAATAAATAGCTTCTTGACTGCGTCAAAGTGTCGATCCATTTCGCTTGTCCACTTGAAAGCACTGTTCTTCTTAAGGAGATTCAATAGCGGTTGGGTAGCCTCGGCGTATCTGCTGGTAAATCTGTTGTAAAAATTGGTCAAACCAAGGAATCCTTTGAGTTGTTTCTGATTTTTTGGTGTCTGAAATTCCTGTATGACAGTCATCGACATACAAAATGGTAAACTCCTTTACTTCCTTTGATAGCACGCGGTCTAGTCCTCGTGTCAAGCTAGCTAAACTCGTCTTAAGTCCAAATGGCGTCACCGTGTATCGATAGCACTTTCCTTCATATAAGAATCCTGTGAAGTCCCTACAATCCTGATGTAGTGGGATCTGCCAGAACGAACTATGTAGGTCTATCGTGGACATCACTTTGATATTTCCACATTTTGTGAGTATTTCATTTATCGGAATGGCTCCCTTGTAGTCAGGAACGGTAACGGAATTCAGCTTACGCGCATCCAAACATAATCTGACCGTCTGGTCCTTTTTGATCACTGTGACCATTGTGTTGATATATGGAGTTTGCGCCCTTTCAATCACACTATGTGCTTCCATCTTTTGTATCTCGGCCTTAACTGCATCCTGATAGTTTAGTGGAATCGGCCACCCTTTCTGGCAATATGGTGTAACTTCAAATTTGTGCTGGTACTCTTGAATCCTACCGGGAGTATTTCGGAATATTGTTCTGTTTTCCATTAAGATTTTTTGTAGTTCACTCTTTTCGGCCTCGGTGATTCCGCCGATTGATCGCACCTTTTGTTTGATTGTTTCTTCGATATCTTGGTTCCCAGACGCGACTTCTACGTGGAATATCTCTACCGTGGCTTCCTTTTGGCTCCCCTTTTCTGGAATTATTAATTGTTTGTTGCGTAAGTTGATAACGCACCCAAGTTCTCCTAGTAAACCCACACCTACGATACAATCCCTTACTAACTCTGGTATCACGACGAATGCGCTGTCAACTTCCACATCTCCGATCCTAGCTGTTATCCATACCTGCTGCGTCACCCTTTTTGATTTAATTCCCGTTGCCCCTTTGATGACAGTATTGGAAAGTCTCAAGGTTGCTACGCTACCCAAATCCCTCTTCTTATTTTTAAACCATTGTTCAGATATAGCGTTTAATTGGCTTAATTTGAAAATTATGTTGGCCTACGAGCATGTGAAAAATAAGATCACAAACTATCTTGATCAAATATGATATATAATAATTTATATAATAGTTTATGGTACTTATTCCAGTGTACCGACTCTTGATTTATCTCAGGGCGCCAGTAATAATAAACACAAATTAAAGTATGTTAATCAACTTTTAATGAACAATTTGTATTTGTACATTACAAAATTTTCTTTATATGAATTGAATTGTTTATCGTACAAATTGAATATTATTAATCAGCAGCGAGTCCTTTATGACAGATTGAGTCACTATGTTGAATACAACATATGTATAATTATCAAAAACATAGAATTAAATGTTCATTATTCTTTACTTGCATAAGATTCCTTCCAAAGTGCGTGGTCCTGAAGCTGTTGTAGATCGGTGATTCGTCAGCAGCCGTCGTCGTGTTAATCCTGGTTAAAACTGCACAATTCACTTTATCACAGGTGCACTACACTAACATATGGATTATACCTATAACTATGTTGTATAATTACACTCTGGACACAAAGATGACTGAATATCACTTAAGTGCATTTAACTCAGTTCACGTCGCGTTTCGCTCGACTAATTGATACCGTCGTAACTTTCTTTCGAACTCCTTCGCCTTCTTCCGCGATTTACCGCTACGTATTGAATTAATAGAACTTCGTATGTATTATTATTTCTTATTGTTTATTATAACTCCGATCATCCACTCTTTGACTTATTACGATTTATGAAACTTTATTTATAAGTTTAGTATTAATAATTATCGCGTTCCCGTACTTTGTTACTTCTGAGAAATTTACTTATTCTTTATGTTAATTATTAAAATATATATAATTTGACGCAAAACAACGTACGCGAGTCTCTTCGTATAATTCCGCCGATATAAAGAAGACTGCCTTATTTCCCTCTAAGTTCACAATATATACTTCCCTCGAGTCTCCCTTACTTACGATCTACAGCAAAACGTTCCTATAGGTTCAAACTACCGCTAAATACAAATTCACCCAATCTGCTTAACTAAAACCTCCCGCGCAACGTATGACGCTTTTTCTGATTCGCCCAACGTTTTTCCGTGTACACATGTTTAAAGAAACTAGCGTCTATCGCTATCTCTCTCGCACAACAATATCTCTTGTCTAACGACAGCTATTGTTATA
The DNA here is from genome assembly GCA_034769895.1 of Magicicada septendecula. Classification (NCBI taxonomy): domain Eukaryota; kingdom Metazoa; phylum Arthropoda; class Insecta; order Hemiptera; family Cicadidae; genus Magicicada; species Magicicada septendecula. The sequence goes on along the minus strand of CM068373.1, from coordinate 294,716,088 downwards.
TGCACTTAAGTTTTACAATGTTTGGTGAACACCCTTAATATCTTAACACATAATACATTTTATGACAGTAGTGTCCCAAATCGTGCCTTAACATAAAAGTACATTTATAGTTTGTCAGCCACAGTGCCGGTGTTATTAATTTACTGCTTTACTCTTCAGGCTTTTAGCAAGTAATTTTCCCAAATCGTGCCTTAACATAAAAGTACACTCACTTAAGTTTACAACGTTTGGCAAACACCCTTACTATCTGAACACATAATACATTTTATGACAGTAGTGTCCCAAATCGTGCCTTAACATACAAGTACATGCATTATTTTCCTTTCAATTATTGCCGCCTACGGTCCTAGCGTCTAAATGCCTCCCTGCTTTCTAAAACACACCCTTCTTTCTGCTTTCAGCATAGTTTATGTATTAAAATTATAAATTGATCAAATTTTCCGTTACAACTTGTTAATATGATAAATAACATTTGTAAAGAGAAAGATAGTGAGATAGTGAGAAAGTAAACATAACGAAGTGACAAAGAGAAAGTAATGCTAGGGATTACCTACTAATAACACTTAAAATAAAATTTAAGAACTGCAAAAGTGATAGTGTAAAGCCCCAAAATAATGAGAAATCCTATTGATAGGTATAAACACTTAATAAATCCGTGATAAACGCTAAATGGTTTAATGGTGAACATTATTAGTAAATCAGAATTTGATTAATAATAGTATTAGGTATAAACACTTAATAATCTGTGATGAACACTGAAGATTAATGGTGAACAATAGTATTTAAAAAGAATCTTGTTATTAATAACATTAAGTTTAATTGTAAGAGAGGGATACAATAGTATTCAAAAGGGGGAATCCCATGGAAGGTAAACAGTTAGTGTTACCATGGATAGAGAGTAGAGTTTATATAAGAAAAATATAATAAAGAAAATAAGAGCAAAATAAAATAAACACCCCATGTCCTAAGGGATAATCAATTAAGTAAGTTTAAATGGTGTAATGATGTCTATCACCCAAAAAATAAGCAAGAATGAAACGAATTGTAAGCAAACATTGCATAATAACTGTTAAAAAATTGTTTAATTTAATCTATGAATAGGATATGGCTGAAGGAATTATACAGACCATAGGCCTAGATGTTATGTTTTATGTAATAGAGAATAGTAAGTAATAGCCTAAATAATAACAGTGGAAAAATAAATAAATAATAAGGTAAATTAATACAGATCTAATAACACTGGAAAATCAGTTAGGAAATAATTAACAAACCATAATGTAGAAACTAATGGGAACATACAACTATTATAAAAACAGATCCAAAACATCAATAAGTAAACAAATCATTTATAATATCAAAACAAAACATGTTTGAGGATAAATTAAAAGGTAATTTGTATGAAATAAGTAAATATAATCAATTGCTACTTAGGCCTATGAAATACCTAACTGTAAAAAACAAATAACTACAAATTGTAAAAAATCAACAAGGAAATTAGCAAATCCAAGGCAAATAACTAGTCAAGGATAATTTGTGAATCATCTAAAAAAAAAATGTTATATTAAGGACTTAAAATAAGAAAGAAATGTAATTAACAAATATCAACATAACTGTCAAATTTTAATACCTAAGATGTGACGTTCAATACAGTTTAAAATACACAAAATACATAAATATAATTTCCACCTACCTGCAAAACTTCTATTTGGGTCCAGAATTCGATCATATGTACGTCGGATGCAAACCTGTGTTAAGGTTATCGAAATAAATAACTCTACGCATCTTTATGAAGAGAAATGATTAGCTTTTTAATGATCAGCTATTGCAATTTTAAATTTTTGTTTACCAAATACATTTACTTACATGTTTTTCAAAGGTTGTGCAATTCTTGCTTATACATCTTATTTTATTGACTTACATAATATTACTTACATCTATGCAGATAGCCCAGCCTGTGTCACGCACTCTCACATTCTAAAAAAATAAAACCCCCGTTACCCTGCTTGATCAAGCTAATACATCATATTATACAATCCCCGCCGGCCACGCGGTTATCCGTGACCTCGTGGTCATCCCGTGGTGAGTTGTAATCGTCCCGAAAAACAAACAAAAAAATAACAACTGGTATATTAGTATTCGGAAGTTATTCCCGCATCACTGCCACTGATTCAAATAATGATTAATCCACTTTTACTGCCACATGTTTGAATTTTGAGAAGAGCTACCTCTTCTAAGTGAACCGGCCGGTTACTCTTGGGACGAACAACTGCGCAACTTACTTGGCAAGCGGTAGGAAGTTCATGCCCACTGCCAACGGATCTCGTTGTCGTTCAAAGTTGATTTGCCGTGGCTTATTGTTTAAGCACATGCTATAAAGTGATTGTTTCTGTAGTGAGTGTTGACGATATTTGGCACTGCTAGACTGACGTCACGAACAGGAGGCGGTCCTTAGGTCTTCGTATCCGGCCTCAGGGTAAAGGAGACTGCAACAATTCCGTTCTAGGCCATTTTGAGTTTTCTGAAAGGAGCGTCACTCCAGCGCGCATACCTGGGTTGTGCGTGCGTGCACCGTCACATTCACGCACAGTTCTGAGAAATCGAGGGTGGTACAAATTCTTTGCCTGGTTTCGCAACTGAATACTACGTTGCTGCTTTGTTTCAACACTGTTTTCTACACGTGGTCTGTTACAAAGGAATTAAAGTTTGCACAATAATTTTATGAAACCCCGTAATGAAATAAAATCAAATACAAATACCCCAGAAATGCAATAAATACAATTACCCAATTTTGACACGTTACAAAGAGAACCCAACCTTATGGGATGTCAAAATAATCTTTGAAAGGAAATACGAACAGTAGTGATAATATTTAATACATAGGAAGGAAGACAGAAGAATAAAAGCAATCAGAAGATATACAGTGATTTTGAATAAAAATTCAAAAATGATAACAATGGGCTTATGTCAAGCTTAGCCAATCAAAGGCAAAGAGTTACCATGACAACGGACCGTTGGTTACGAATTTTCCGTTAAATCCTATTATTCAGAAAGTGACGCTCTTCCAGAATAGACGCCAGGCCGTGAATGACCAAAATTTTAATCTAAAATGTTTAAAAAGTAATCAAAATTCAAAAAGATGAAGACGTAAGAAGCAGACGAAAGACGAGAACATTTAACTGATGCCAAGGACCAATTTAAATAAATTTTAAATGAATAAATTTCTACAACTAACATGAAAAAGATGCCAGAGGTACTTAAGCCCCAGATAATTGAAAATTGACGACTATTCAAGCCCCGTTCCATTACTACTGACTGACAGTACACCACCAGTCGACTGATTTGATAAGTATTATTAAATTACCCGAATTTCTGAAATAAATTCACTTTAAATTTTTCTCACAGTAATCTGAACTCTCACTATAAACTGAATATTATTTATTTCAAAGATTAATTAAAAAAAAATAAAACACTGAAATTTTGTTAACTAAGAAAAATAACCTGTATGAAAACTACGAACTTTTGAAACACACTTTACCACACTCCAGGAACAAATTATAATTACACATTATATTATTTAAGTACAAATAATGTAAGGTAGTGTACTTTATTGTAATCATTATTAATATTTCTTTTGTAATCACAAGAATCCAGGATCTGAACGGAATTGATTGTAAACAAACGGTAGCAGTCGCCATGTTGACTGAATAATTTCACTCAGATCGATTCGCCGAAACCTTGAGATTTTGTCTTATAATAATTGTCGGTGCAAATTTGTATAATAACAAAAGATATAATTTTATATATCACTAAATAAATCCAAATCGCAATTAAATAAACTAGTACAGAGTGTAACCACTGTTTTTATTTCATAGGGAAGTGTATTATATAACTTGTGTATTATTTAGCAAAGAGAACGGTAAGCGCTCACGTCAGAAACTTGGCGAACTATCGGCGAGATTTACAAACCCATACAGGCGGGAATAATTGAATTCACAAGACTGTCACAGCTGAGAACGCTTAATCATCCTATATTTTAACTTAATTGTTTTAATTAAACAATTTGGTGCCACCCGGGATTTATGAACACCTAACGAAGAACAGGTAAGGTTTCCACTCGCGTTGTACTGGTAATTGCAGAATCGCTACGGACATCGTTAGCGCAACATATAAAGTAACGACACCAGTGTGAGGTGAACACACAAAACGTACACAATTTTACAGAATACGTACAAATCTTGTCGTTACAGATTGGCGACCAACTAGTGAGGCTAGAATTGAAGACTAGCGGCGATTACGAAAAAATAAAAAGACGAAAAAGATGAAACAGAAAGATATGCCACAACAACAAACGAAAATGCCCAAACAACAGAACCAATTAAGCTATGCAGAATGGATGACGGGGTTATTTAAAAAGTTCAGCAAGGAGATGTAGTACATCAAGAAAAATACTACCAATCACGAACGAGCACAGATGAGTCGTGCGAATGCAGTGGGAACGCCAAACGACAAAATGACATTGAGAGATATTTATGATGAAATGTGGGAGTTAGACACCAAGTATAATAAAGAAGAGGCTATCGGGACAGCCCACGAAAAAGGAGAAAACAATGTGGAAAGAATGACTGAAGAAGATTGGGAAAGATGGGACAACAATGAAACACAAATGAAAAACGAAAGAACGGGAGTATACGCACAGGTGACAGAGGAATATACACAGGAGGAGTATGAACAATGGAGACAATCAATAAGACAACCAGAAAAACCAATACAAAAGGAAAACGCAGAATTAAGGGAATGGATAAGGGTTATGTTTGAACTACCCAGAGAAGATATTTGTAATTGGAGAAGAAACATAATCAAATAGAAGAGTTCAAGGAAATACTGTTACTTAACCCTTATATTTATATATTTTGTTCTTCAAAGTGACTTACCTTTTTCAAAATCTTGTTCACTTACAACTTTGTTTACATGCCGGTTCAGGCGCCATGTTGCTGATGTTGCCAACATAATACATATTTATACCTAAGGGTCCCAGGATTTTATAAGCGTGTTAAGAAACTGAATGGTTATTAGAAATAATCAACTCGAATATCATTAGTAATACTGGTGTTTATTGAACATCTGAAAATTATACTTTAATACCAACAAAACAAAATGGAGTCTTCTCCTTTTATTAAATACAAAACAAAGTGGCGGCGAAATGCTTTCGCTACTTCCACCCTACGTGTATCACGATTACATAATGTATATTTTGTCTTCAATTTGCCCTGGTTAACTAGTAAATGAATTTAGGACATACTGCAGCTTTGAATAATTTCAATTGTGAAGTTACATGGATCACGTAACATAAACCAATGCCTCGTGATTTTTTATATTTTGTATACCGGTACACGCATCCATGCTCACACACACACACTCTGAAAACAGTACATTTTTGTTGAATTGAGCTCAAATTAATGGGTTAAGGTTGTAATTTTGAAATGTCTACTTTCCTGAAATGGTACAATTGAAGATCGAGTCAGACATCCTTCATGATCCAGGCAGGTGTTCGGCCAGATTGTTAATTGTTTCTCTCTATACTGCACCACTGACTCTAATTTACATCTTATATTGTTAGTTTTCACTGATTGAACTTTTCACATTACTGGTTACATTTTTAGCACTTTTGAATACTTTTGCTGGCAATTGCTGGCCAGCAGATTTTGTAGCGTGCAGTCGCACTGAAGGTGTTGTTTCGACTGAGAAAGACAAAATGGCGTATATTACCCAAGTGGAAGGGTTAATGCGTCATCATTCTATTGTTTTGTGGCGATGACGGCATTGTTATATGGTGCAGGTATTACGTTTTCATATTTTTGATGACGTTTTTAGGAGTGTCCTGTCGTTGTTGGGTCTCCATTGCTGTCGATCGGCACGTAAGCCACTTGACCTTGACGTCAACTCGTCCTGACAAACTGCGTTGTATTATATATTTGAAAACTTTTACACTCACACTTTGACTACATTTGATTTACAATAAAATTATACTTGTTAGGTACCCAAAATTTCCTGTACGGGCCTATTGTACCGTTACAATACCAAATAATAAAAAAATGAAACAACCAAAAACTCAAATAAAAAAAAGAAATAGTCAAAGACGTCGAAGTGAAGCAACAGAAGAAAATACCAGAACAAAAGAAGGATGAAAGCTTCGAGGAATGGAGGGACGAGTTTTTTAAAAAAATTCGGTAAGGTAATCGAGGAATATGATAAGAAAATGAGTGATAATGAGCGACAACAAATTGGACAGTGGATAGAACGTTCCAAGAAATTAAATGAACCACAGACACCACTTCTGAAGGTAGCAAGGAGATAGAAATTAAAGAAGACCAAAGTGTATTGTTATCTGAAAATAAAAATAACAAAAACAGAGAGAATACCCATACCATGGAAATAAAGACGAAGAAAAGGCATCAAAGAAAACTAATCAATACCAGAGAAGAATTGGAGATGATGAAGAATGGACTAATTGATGGGTTTAATGTACCAATGACCGACCATACTGAAACGATGAATTTTATGGAGTGTAGGAGAACTCTAAAAGAAATTCTAGAAGGGGGGAACTACCGACCAGCGATAAGAAACTGGAGAAAAGCAATACCTGAATGGAAGATACCCAAAATAGAAGGGATTCACAACAAACCAGCGGATGAAAACTTCAGCAAATCGATATGTAAATGGAAAATACCAAAAATAGAAAGGACTCACAACAAAACAGTGTATAACAAATTAAGAAGGACTCTAAAACACATGAATACAACAGAAATAGAAATGCTGACTAAAAAACCAATGATAACATTAATGAGGGAGGTACAATTAACTTCTTTGATTAATAAACAACATAATATAGTGAATGATGTAGGCATGGAGACAAATGAACATATGATATTAGAAGAATTGTGGTACAAGATAGAAGATACCTATTTCACAAGGAAGAAAATAGTTCTACACACCAAGGTTATCTGAACCACAAGTGCAGAGGAAATGATGGACCATGGGTAAACAAAGTGAAGATAAACACCGAGAAATGGGACTGATTTTCGAGTTACTGACCAAGCAAACCAATGGAAAGGAAGGAGCATTAAATTAATTAAACCGATTAATAATAATCAAAAGAAAAAACATAAGTAATATTTAAAGAAAAAAAAATTAAAAATAATTGACAAGACATGACTAAACGACCAAGACAAAGTGAATGAGAAGAGCTATTCAAACCATAATCAATAAAAATATATTGTCCAGAATAAATGTAGAAAACTAGACATTTGAAGGAGAAAAGGAGAAAATCGCCAAGGTGTATTACATATTAAAGGATAGGAAGGACCTGGAAGAAATCGTAAATGAGATAGTGCTACAGCAGAAGCAAGATACAAAATTATCAAACATATGAAGGAGACTGTTGGAATCTGAAGAGATTATTAATAACTTTTACTGCATACACAAAGATATATTGTTCATTAAAACAAAAAAGAATCAAGGAACATGGAAACTAGTAGTTCCAAATTCTCTAGAAAACAAAATAATTAAAGACTACCATGTCAGATACGGACACATGGGAACACTAAAAATGGTTAAAGCGTTAGAGGAAAAACTATTCATTAAAAGTATAACTAGAAAAGTAAATCAAAACATTAAAACATGCACAATATGTCAGATGGTCAAAACAAATAGCGAGAGAAAAGATGGAATGATGATACCCATCACTTCAAATACCAAACTGGAAAAAGTGTTTCTCGACATATGTGGACCATTCCCACGTAGCGGAGGGAGACATAGATTCAAGTTCATAGTGATTCTAGTGGACCATTACACCAAGTACACCAAGTTATACGCTATAAACAGAGCAATAACAAAGAAAATATTAGAAATAATAAAAAACAAATACATTACAGAAATTGGAAAACCATACATGATTATAACAGACCACGGAACACAATTCAAAGGGAAAAAGTGGAGGGATGAATTATTAAAATTTAACATAAAACCCTATAAAACATCCATATACCACCCTAGCAGTAATCCCGCAGAGAGAGTGTTAAGAGAGGTGGGACGTATTTTAAGAACGTACTGCCACGATAATCAAAAGGAATGGCAGAAATATTTGACTTCAACTGAAGAATTTTTGAATATAAGTTACCACCATTTTATTGAGAACACCCTATATTTAATGATGTTTGGAAGAAAACCACATAGAGAGATACAGGAGTTAATAGACTTTCCAACCAACCCAGAAGACCTGTATGATGAAAACAAATGTTACAGCCGAATCATGGAGAAAATCGAGAAACAAAAAGATAAATATTCTCAAAACCAACCCAAAATAATTAAATATAATGAAGGAGAAAAAGTATTAATAAAAAATCGTGAACTACCCAGTACACTTGAAGATATAGCAAAGAAACTGTTATTATTATACATAGGACCCTATGTCATAACCAAGGACAATGGCAACAGTACATACGAAATAAGCAATATAACAACAAAAAAGATAAAAGGTGTGTATAATCAAGTTTCTATAAAAAAGTTTTACGAGGAAACATAAATGATAATAAACAAATGAACTTTACCAAATTCAAAAGATGTAAGATCAACTTACAATAATATTTAGATGACATATGAGGTATAATATAAAATATAAAATAAAGGAATAAGTTACAAAAATTCCGATAAAGTAAGAACAACAAACTTATAAAAATTATTTAGAATATTTGAGACAAAACAAAATAAACAAAAATAAAATAAAGCAAGAACTGCTAAGACGAATACCTAAAATTATAAAGAATGGAAAAAAAAGAAAAAAAACCTGAACTGGTTAAGAAAAAAAAATGTGTATTCAAGCAAATATACAGCAAATGGCTAAAGCAAAATAATGGTAATCAACCAAGAAAAAGAAAAAGAAAGATATCTAAGATAATTAAAATGATCACAAGAAGAAAAGAAAAACAAACTAATGAAAAGTTAGAAATAATGAAATTAACAACTAAATAAATAAAAAACAATCAACTGTATGAGTAGATAACAGTATATAGCAAAGGTACAGCGGAAGGAAGAATGAGTAAAAGGTTAAAAATGATCTAAAAAACCATGAAGTGGACAATCCCAAAAAATATGATTAATAATATAAGTCACAAGATGACAAAAAAGGTATTTAAGATTGACTGAGAATAGGTCCAGCAATCAAATTAACTGAGCAGAGATGATTTTCCTCTGGTCTCAGAAAAATGGGTAGTAATGGAAGAAACCAGCTACTAAAAAGTTAGGGAAAAAATTATATAAAAGGGAGAACGCACTAGTGGAAATGAGTAAAAACAGATCTAAATAAAATGGAATGAATCAAGTAAGAAGAGAAACAAGAAAGAAGAAATAAACAAGAAGAAAAAGGAAAAAATTATATATAACTGATAATTTCATAAAAAACTATTGTAATAGTACCTTCGTATGGGGTATGTTTAGATTTGTAAATGTTCCCTGTAATATTCGTCTTTGTATCAGTAACGAAAATGTGTAACGGGCGTTTTTATTTCGCTCGTTGCGTTCGTAGTATAAGTGTGTAATTGTGGGTAATAATCTGTCAAATACTCTGTGAAGAGTTAATCGTATGTAACGAGTCGGAATATACTTTTTCTTAATACTTACGGGCAAACCGTATCTCTCGTGGTTCGATTCGAATCTTGCCGCCTCGTTACCTGATTGGCCCACGCTGTCTTGCAATGTCTATTTCGCTAACTGCCGTGTGTAGGCGTTTTCAGTTTAGTATTTGTTTATATTATTTTATTTTCTATGAATCAAACATACAGCGTTGAGGAACATTAAAATTTATTAACCCTTCTTTCTATTATCCTTTCAATTACATTTAATGAATAGTACAGATTTTTATATTAATCCCGGCTTTTACAATTTTCTCAGTTGGTATCGCTCAGTCATATATCGAGACGCCAGCATGGCTTATAATGTTAGTTTACAATTATTATTTCGTCTCATGGTGTTAAGTCCTTTTGACTACAGAAGTTTGGATTATCGGCTAAAATGCACAAAATTATAATATTTCTTAAAACTAGGTACACAATGTTTAATACACTAATACATATAAGTAAGTTATCGGCAATGAGAATTAGAATAGTGTTTGGTTAGAAGTTTGACAGCAAGTTATGTTCTTTAACAATTTATTATAAATCAATTTCAAAGGTTGTTAATTGATTAAGTTTTATTAATAGTGATATTTTAATTAACTTCAGTTCTTGTTCCAAAATTGTGATCAGTGAAGTGAAAATTTTACCTCGTTATTATGGATAAAGGGGAATTTATTTTTAAGTGAAATTATTAGTTTATACTCATCGGGTTCTCGTTGTGGCTTCTTCGATGTTCATCTACTTCTTCCGGATAGGTCTAGTCATCTTCTCTTCCTCGGATGGTTCTCATTTCCCGTTCAGATGGTTTCAATTAAAGTTCGGCTTCCCTCTTGTTCCGTAGTCGTTCGTATTCACAGGTTGAAGTAGGTCGATCCCCTTCTTCCTTCGGGATGAGTCGTCCGTTACGTTCCTTCGGAGTATTTTTTTTTTTTACAGTTATTTTTATTTTTAAATATTTTATTACTGATTATTCCATCAGGTGTCGTATGGGATGCTTCTCCAATACTTCTTCCTTCTTGGTTTATAAAAATTTTAAGTTTTTATAGTTAATTTCAGCTTGAGAGCTGCATACATCCGCCCTCCGCGTCAGTCAATAATGAAGTCATTAGAATTCCAACGGTTTTTTGGTAATAAATCTCAGTTGCTATGGTTACTTATTGAATTATGCTAATTCTCATTGGTCGTTATTTTATGTCATTGTTATATTCTAACGTTTTATTTTGGTTTAAATCTATAAAATGTCTTCAAATTAAGATTTCTTTCTTATATTAGTAGTTATATTAATTACATGAATACCATTGTTCTTCTTTTTTGTTAAGGATTATTTTGATATCCCTCATGGTTACTTTTGAATAGTTAATAACATTTTCGTTGTTTTCTTATTTATATTTCTTATATATTTAATCTAAAACTGGATATTTATAAATTTTTGTATTAGGTATACTTACTTAACTGTTTAAACATTTGGTATACTCTGATTGATACTGGGCTATTGTTTTGCTTTTAAATTTACAAAGTTCCTTCACTAAATGTTAGGCCTAGAGCCTAGACTCCCCCATACTACTATTTAACATTCTTTGTAACTTATAAACTTTATATATGGTACATTAAAACAATTTTTATATAAACAGATAATAAAACATTGGTGATTCTAACTACACCTCCTATTATAAAAATATTCCTTGCCAGGTTCAAGCCTGAAATTAAACTTCTAACTCATTTTCTGTTTTTTACTTCCATGTTCCTTAAGGAAATGGAAGTATGGTGATGGCAAAAAAAATCGTGTTCGAGATTATTGCAGAATATGATTGTACTACACTCAAAACATGAAAAAAGTCATTTTTCGAAAAGTGTCTGTGTGTCTGTAGATTTTTTTCTATGGCAAACGATAACAGCCGCAAATTCAAACAGAATCAAATAATTTTTTGCATACAGCCCTGATTTGTAGAGTACTCGCGACCTATTGTTTTTGGTGAAGATCGGTTAAGGGAAAGGGGTAGTTTACCTGCAACGTTTTATGTTTTAACAAGGGTATTTTTTCTGTGACGAACGATAACTGCCGTAAATTCAAAGAGAATCAACTAATGTTTTGCATACAGCCCTGAATTGTAGAGTTCTCAAGACCTATTGTTATTGGTGAAGATCGGTTAATGGAATAGGGTAGTTTACCAGCAACGTTTTATGTTTTATCAAGGGTGTTTTCTATGGCAAACGATAACAGCTGCAAATTCAAACAGAATCAAATAATTGTTTGCATACAGGCCTGAATTGTAGAGTACCCAAGACCTGTCGTTTTTGGTAAAGATCGGTTAAGGGAAAGGGGTAGTTTACTGGCAACGTTTTATGTTTTAACAAGGGTATTTTCTATGGCAAACGATAACAGCTGCAAATTCAAACATAATCAAATACGTTTTTGCATACAGCCCTGATTTCTTGAGTACTAAAGACCTATTGTTTTTGGTGAAGATCGTTTAAGGGAAAGGGGTAGTTTACCTGCCACGTTTTTTGTTTTATCAAGGGTATTTTGTATGGCAAACGATAACAGCCGCAACTTCAAACAAAATCATATAATATTTTGCATACAGCCCTGAACTGCAGAGTTCTCAAGACCTATCGTTTCTGGTGAAGATCGGTTAAGGGAAAGGGGTAGTTTACCAGCAACGGTTTTTTATCAAGGGTAATTTTTTACTTTTTCTATGGTAAACGATAACAGCCGCAAATTCAAACAGAATCAAATGATGTTTTGCATACAGCCCTGTATTGTAGAGTTCTCAATACCTATTGGTGTTGGTGAAGATCGGTTAAGGGAAAGGGGTAGTTTACCTGCAACGTTTTATGTTTTAAAAGGGTATTTTCTATGGCAAACGATAAGAGCCGCAAATTCAAACAGAATCAAATACGTTTTTGCATACAGCCCTGTTTTGTTGAGTACTAACGACCTATTGTTTTTGGTGAAGATCGGTTGTGGGAAGGGGGTAGTTTACCTGCAACGGTTTTTTTTTTATCAAGGGTAATTTTGTTTGTTTGGCAAACGATAACAGCCGCAAATTCAAACAGAATCAAATAATGTTTCGCATACAGCCCTGAATTGTAGGGTTCTCAAGATCTGTTGATTTTGGTAAAGATCGGTTAAGGGAAAGGGGTAGTTTACTGGCAACGTTTTATGTTTTAACAAGGGTATTTTCTATGGCAAACGATAACAGCTGCAAATTCAAACATAATCAAATACGTTTTTGCATACAGCCCTGATTTCTTGAGTACTAAAGACCTATTGTTTTTGGTGAAGATCGTTTAAGGGAAAGGGGTAGTTTACCTGCCACGTTTTTTGTTTTATCAAGGGTATTTTGTATGGCAAACGATAACAGCCGCAACTTCAAACAAAATCATATAATATTTTGCATACAGCCCTGAACTGCAGAGTTCTCAAGACCTATCGTTTCTGGTGAAGATCGGTTAAGGGAAAGGGGTAGTTTACCAGCAACGGTTTTTTATCAAGGGTAATTTTTTACTTTTTCTATGGTAAACGATAACAGCCGCAAATTCAAACAGAATCAAATGATGTTTTGCATACAGCCCTGTATTGTAGAGTTCTCAATACCTATTGGTGTTGGTGAAGATCGGTTAAGGGAAAGGGGTAGTTTACCTGCAACGTTTTATGTTTTAAAAGGGTATTTTCTATGGCAAACGATAAGAGCCGCAAATTCAAACAGAATCAAATACGTTTTTGCATACAGCCCTGTTTTGTTGAGTACTAACGACCTATTGTTTTTGGTGAAGATCGGTTAAGGGAAAGGGGTAGTTTACCTGCAACGTTTTATGTTTTAACAAGGGTATTTTTTCTGTGACGAACGATAACTGCCGTAAATTCAAAGAGAATCAACTAATGTTTTGCATACAGCCCTGAATTGTAGAGTTCTCAAGACCTATTGTTATTGGTGAAGATCGGTTAATGGAATAGGGTAGTTTACCAGCAACGTTTTATGTTTTATCAAGGGTGTTTTCTATGGCAAACGATAACAGCTGCAAATTCAAACAGAATCAAATAATTGTTTGCATACAGGCCTGAATTGTAGAGTACCCAAGACCTGTCGTTTTCGGTGAAGATCCGTTAAGGGAAAGGGGTAGTTTACCAGCAACGGTTTTTTTCAAGGGTAATTTTTTTCTATAGTAAACGATAACAGCCCCAAATTCAAACAGAATCAAATGATGTTTTGCTTGCAGCTTTGTATTGTAGAGTTCTCAATACCTATTGGTGTTGGTGAAGATCGGTTAAGGAAAAGGGGTAGTTTACCAGCAACATTTTATGTTTTAACAAGGGTAATTTTTTATATGACGAACGATAACTGCCGTAAATTCAAATAGAATCAACTAGGTTTTTGCATACCTTTTTGAACTAAAGAGAACTCAAGGTCTGTTGATTTTGTTGAAGATCGGTTAAGGGAAGGGGTAGTTTATCAGCAACGTTTTATGTTTTAAAAAGTGTAATTTTTTTTATGACGAACGATAACTGCCGAAAATTCAATGAGAATCAAATAATTTTTTGCACTCTTTCCTGAGTTGCAGAGAGCTCAAGGTCTATTGATTTTGGTGAAGATCAGTTAAGGGAAAGGGGTAGTTTACCTGTAACATTTTATGTTGTAACAAGAGAAATGTTTCCATGACGAACGATAACTGCCGCACATTCAAACAGAATCAAATATTTTTTTGCATGCTTCCCTGAATTGTAGAGGACGGAAGGTCTGTTGATTTTGGAGAAGATCGGTTAAGAGAAAGGGGTAGTTTACCTGAAACATTTTATGATTTAACAAGAGTAAAGTACTTAATTTTTATAAATAAAGTATCCTGATAAGAAGCTCATAGTAATACACTGTAGAAACGTAGATGAAATACCTATAAATGAAGAGGTTAGGTGAACGGGGTGGGGGTAATTTTCTATTATTAAAAATTATAGTAGAAGGTGGAGGGCAGAATTTTTTATATGTGTACTACGTTATCGGCAACAAAGAAGTAGTTTTTTGTTAAAATTGCTTCCCGGGCTCTTTAGCCGTAGTCCAATGTTTTCTGCAAAACCAGACTTTTCGGCAGTGCCATCGACTGCCATCATCGGTGAAAATCGAGTGCGAAAACGTGAGGTGGTATACGTTAGTGACCACAGTACTGTGGTTAATGCTGAAGCAATAAGTAGAAAGACGTAGTTTCTATGGAAATATTTCTTTTCGAATATGATTTTAAATATAAATCTTAGAACATGGAAGTCATGTATGGTTCTCCATACCGATATTACTATTATCTTGCTTATCTTATAATTTACCACATTCTATGGTTTTTTGAACAATAACAAAACTCTTATAATACTACTGTTAAACTGTACCTTACACGATATGTGTTACTAATCTCTTCACTTAAATACAGTATCTGTCCTTTTTATTTTACTATTCATTCTAATAACTTAATTTTTACCTTATTTTATAATTCTAACTTCCTATTACCTAAATTCATAATAGCACAATCAGTTTAATCTTACTTGCTAACATAAAGTTTATCAAAGATTGTTTAGCTATTTTATTATAGTCTGCTTATAAAACTTTATTCTGCACACCCACTGCACCTTTCCCTTCATAGAAGGTTTCTTTATTTATTATCACTATCACTTTTTACTTCCATATTCCTTAAGGAATGGAAGTATGGTGATGGCAAAAAAAATCGTGTTCGAGATTATTGCAGATTCTGATTGTACTACACTCAAAACATGAAAAAAAGTTGTTTTCCGAAAAGTGTGTGTGTGTGTGTCTGTCTGTCTGTGTGTCTGTAGATTTTTTTTCTATGGCAAACGATAACTGCCGCAAATTCAAACAGAATCAAATAATTTTTTGCATACAGCCCTGATTTGTAGAGTACTCACGTCCTATTGTTTTTGGTGAAGATCGGTTGAGGGAAAGGGGTAGTTTACCTGCAACGGTTTTTTTTTATCAAGGGAAATTTTTTTTTTTTGGCAAACGATAACAGCCGCAAATTCAAACAGAATCAAATAATGTTTCGCATACAGCCCTGAATTGTAGAGTTTTCAAGACCTATTGTTTTTGGTGAAGATCGTTTAAGGGAAAGGGGTAGTTTACCTGTAATGTTTTATGTTTTAACAAGGGTATTTCCTATGGCAAACGATAACAGCCGCAAATTCAAACAGAATCAAACGATTATTTGCATACAGCCCTAAATTGTAGAGTTCTCAAGACCTATTGTTTTCGGTGAAGATCGGTTGAGGGAAAGGGGTAGTTTACCTGCAACGTTTTATGTTTTAACAAGGGTATTTCCTATGGCAAATGATAACGGCCGCAAATTCAAACAGAAACAAATAATGTTTTGCATACAGCCCTGATTTGTAGAGTTCTCAAGACCTATTGTTTTTGGTGAAGATCGGTTAAGGGGAAGGGGTAGTTTACCTGCAAGGTTTTTTTGTCAAGCGTATTTTCTATGGCAAACGATAACAGCCGCAAATTCAAACAGAATCAAATAATTTTTTGCATACGTCCCTGAATTGTAGAGGTCTCAAGGACTTTCGATTTTGGTGAAGATCGGTTAAGGGGAAGGGGTAGTTTACCTGCAACCTTTTACGTTTTAACAAGAGTAAAGTACTTGAAAATTTATTTAAACGTTTTGAAACAATGGTAATTGTTAAAAATAAAATAATTTTGTTGCCAGGCAATAAAATTAAAATTTTTTCATTTTAATGTAATATAATATTTTTTATTTAATACGGCAATAAAAAGGCAGGTAAGACACACACACAATTCACGTTATTTCTGGCCTCACTCATGTTTATTTTCTTACATTTGCACGCTTTTTAAATGGAAAGTGCCGAAACCCACACCAACATAACGCGTGCAAGCCGAAATTTTTTTTAAGGAATCACTAAAAGGACGGTGGTTCAAATCGGACGCTGAGGTAGAGTTTGCTGTAACCGAATGGTTCCACAAACAGCCGTAAGAATTTTACTAGCAGGGAATCTACAGGTTAGCGCAACAGTGGAACTCATGTCTTAATGTTATTGGAGACTTCTTTTAAAATCGTTGAATAAAAAATGCTTTACGGCTCTATACGTGTTTCTATTGAACAATCCTTGTATTAGTCATACACAATAATACAACTGATTGAACTTCAAATTTTTAAACTTGATTAGTTTCTATATATATGTTTAATGTTACAAATAATTCAAATAACAATCTTGATCATCTGTTAGTTCAGCGGAATAACAGTGACACTTTTAATAACCGCATAAAATAAACACTTAGAAACAACACAGGCACTTTAACTTAACTGTTTGGACCACAGAAGTGAGGCATGCCTCAACGCTCTATGTGTACAGCGCGGGACAATCCCCCCTCCCTAAACTTCCCTATCACACCACTACATTGCTTACATACGATGTATACAAAAAACGCTGAGGCAAGTTCAGGTTGCCTCATTCGCTTTAAACGAACTATGCCGAATCTCACCTGTCACCATCTAGCGGTCGCTCAATAAAGCACGTTTCGGTTTAATAAATTTGACAGTCGCAGTAACAATGTATAATCTTTATGTTATGTAGTTCATACGTATTTATAATTTTTATTCTACAGAATTTTTTAGGGTAGGCATTGCCTCAATTGCCTCCATGTAACTTCGCCACTGATATATATGTGTACAACGTTATCGGCAACAAAGAAGTAGTTTTTGTTAAAATTCCTTCCCGGGATATTTGGCCGTAGTCCAATGTTTTCTACAAAACCAGACATTTCGGCAATGCCATCGACTTCCATCATCAGTGAAAATCGAGTGCGATAACGTGAGGTGGTATACGTTAGTGACCACAGTACTGTGGTTAAGGCTGAAGCAGTAAGTAGAAAGAAGTAGTTTCTATGGTAATATTTCATTTCGAAAATGATTTTAAATATAAATCTTAGAATATGGAAGTCATGTATGGTTCTCCATACCGATATTTATTACATGCTATACCTAGCATTTCACCACTTATTTATTTTTTTACACTTTTTATTTCACTCATTTATTTATTCACACGGTTTGTCTGATTATTTTGATATCACTGTGTGATTATGGGTCATGAATAATTAGTTTACTTTCAGATCACCTTGATCACCTTTGGTTATTATTTAATTATTGCCTTTGTTTGGCTCAAAGCATCTTTTATTGGCTTTGACTATTATTATCACTATTAATTTGGGTATGGTTAGTTTTCAACTCCCTACCTTACATTATAAGTACATCTTTCTTCTCCTTTCACACAATATATTTATAACTTCACTATCTTACTTGTTATTGTTAATATGGTTATCTTTTATTTATGCCCTAACTATTTTAGTGCATTAGTTTACATAAATATTATAGTCATCATTCGGAGATTACAATGTTCGTTATTACATTCTAGGTTACATTTAGTTTCTTATTCCTCCTTCCTTGTTACATTATATTTTCCTTGTTGTTTTCCAATCTATTGGGTCAAGTCATTGTCAGTTTCTCAGTCATTTGTTATCGTAGTTTGGTCATTAATCTTTGATTTATAAGTTTTTGGCATTTCTTTTCATTTTCAGCTATTTTTTTGTTTATTATTAATCATCAGTGTATTTTCACCATCTTATGTCATGTTACATAATGCATCGCCACCAGAATTGATTATTTCGAAAATACAGATTTATCTTTTCTGAAATTATCAATATAGTTCATTCAATCAAGTTGTTATTATTAAGGAATTCATCAATCGCTACTTTCTTCTTTATTTTATTTTTATTAAGTCATGGTTCATGATATGGTACTTGGTATTATTCTTCTTCTTTACTCTTTCCTTACGAGTGTTATCCCTTGTATGTTCTATCTCCCTAAAATTTTCTTCTCTCCTATTCATATAAATTGGTACTAGCCAGAGGGCACATGTGGCTCTATTACTCTGCTATCCATTTATACACATTTTGAGTTCAGAGGTTTTGCCTATCTGCTCAATAACATAAAATAATTGTTGGACGTATCTCAACATAAAATCATCAAATAATAATATTAATAGTAATCATAATAATAGTCGTCTATTTTTCGACTCATATAATATCAATACAATAAAACACTTTCAGGATTAACTATTCTCTCTTTTATACATCTCATGACCTTTTCTTCTCAGTGACTTATTTGGATTCCTTTTCTATGCTTATGGCGATATTTAATAGATATTTTGCATTGTTTCATCAATTTACTTCATATGATAGTTATTTTATTTGTTATCACCTTCTTTCTTATTTATAATCAATATTAACATTGTAGCTGGTTTCTGGCTTACTTATATTTTTCATCATTGATTTTCCATTTAATATGTCATTGTCATTTTTTATTTGATTGTTTTGTCTTTTCTTTCTGTGAAACGTTAATTCTTTATTCTTCCCTTTTGTAATAGGGTTAGTCAATGATGTTATGTAGCGTCATCATTGTTTGTTTTATATTTTATTATTTTATGTCAGTTTTTTGGTTTTTTATTACATATATTCTTTTTCAAAATTACATTGGTTTACACATTTTGTTTCACACTTGGTTGTAAGTTGTACTTACTTTGTTTTGAATTTAGCTAATCTTTCTTCTAAATTCTTTTTCATTCATTCATAAATTTCAATCAAATATTTATTTGTAAGCTGTACTTACTTTGATTTTTTGAATTTAGATAATGTTTACTCTCCAAATTCTTTTAATTTTCTAACACCGGCTCATAATATTTTTTCAAAGAAGACTGGTTATAAGTCCCTTTGATTCTATTGGTCGTTATCTCACTTACGACATAGGTGTTATTGTGGTTATCTTTGACAACGATATAGGGACCGTTGTACAGTAATAATAATTTCTTTGTGATTCCCTCTCTAGAACTAGGTAACTCTCTGTTCCGTATTAGCACTTTTTCTCCTTCTTGATATCATATTGCTTTAGGTTGGATTTTGTGGTATTTTTCCTTTTTCTTTTCTACTTGTTCCGCTATCTTGCTGTAGAATCTTGCATTATCGAACTGGTATTCAGGATTGGTGGGGAAATTAACAAGTTCTTCTATTGCTCGAGGTGGTGGTTTTCCGTACATGATGGTATAAGGGGTATCCCTAATGGATTCGTGGTAAGCGAGATTTATGAAACTTTCTGTGGCTTCTATGTATTCACTCCACTTACGTTGCTGATCGTGGCAGTACGTTCGAAGAATCCTCCCAACTTCACGGAGCACTCTTTCAGCTGGATTGCTGTTCGGGTGGTAAATAGAAGTTTTGTATGTTCGGACGCCCAGATCCATCAATGTCTCCTTCCATTTTCTTCCTCGGAATTGGGTACCATGATCAGTGATAATATTTGTTGGACTCCCCACTTCTGGTATGTATCTCTGTGTTATTATGTTCAGTACTTTATTTGTGGTAGCACGGTTGATGGGGTATAACTTTACAAACTTGGTGTAATGGTCCATGATGATAACTATGAACCTATACTGTTTTCTTCCTCCACTGCGTGGCATGGGTCCACATATGTCTAAGAAAACTCGTTCCAGTTTGCTGGCAGAAGTTATTGGTTGCATTACTCCTTCCTTCTTGTCGTTATTGCACTTGACTAGTTGGCATATGTGACAGCTTTTTATGACCTTCCTTACTCTTCTGTTAATGTCCTTCAGGTAGGTATGCTCCTCTAGTGCTTTGATCACTTTTAGTGCTCCCATATGTCCATATCTGAGGTGGTACTCCATTATCATTTTAGCTTCATATCCCTTAGGTATTATTAACTTCCACGAATTTTGGTTGGGCTTGGTTTTGATAAACAATGTATCTTCATGTGAACAATAGAATTGTGTGGCTCTTTCCTCTTGTTGGTTCAGCTGCTCTCGGATTTGGTTCAATTTCTTATCCTCCTTTTGGTGTTGTTTTACTCTATTCAGTATAGCTTCTAGGTCGGACTTGCTTTTCATAATATTAAACACTTTCACTATTGTCTCCTTCTCTCCATCGAATGTTTGCTGTTTGGTGTTAATGCGGGATAGCACATCAGCTGCTGTGTTTTTACTACCGGGGATATACTCCCAATTGATGTGGTATTCTTGGAGAGCAAGTATCCATCTGGTTAATCGACCATGGCTGAGCTTACAGTTCTTTAAAAAGGATATAGATTTATGGTCGGTGCGCACTGTGATAGGATATCCAAGGATATAAGTTCGAAATTTGGCACAAGAAAATACTACGCTCAACAGCTCCTTCTCGGTTACATGGTAATTACGTTCACTCTGATTTAACGTCCTGCTGCCGAAACTTACTACTTGGTGGTTTCCATCATTGTCCTCCTGATAGAGTACCGATCCCAAGCTAATGTCGCTTGCATCGCAGTTCATGTAAAAGGGTCTATTGAAGTCAGGGCGGTTTAGCATAATTGTGTCGATGAAGTGTTTTTTAATGGCGTTGAAAATCGTTTCTTGTTCTGGACCCCACATCCACTTGGTCTTAGATGATAGTTGTGGCGACAGTTTGGTTGTCAGCTCAGAGTAATTTTGCTGAAATTTTCTGTAGTAGTTACAGATGCCCAGGAACGACTATAACTGTTTCTTATTTTTAGGGGTAGGGAAACGTTGAATAGCATCTATATTGTCGATTGATGGTGTTATTCCTTGTTGTGATAGGTTGAATCCAAGGAATTGGACTTCTTCGGCTATTAGCTTTGACTTTTCCAACTTCAATGTCACATTGTTTATGGATAATTTCTCCAGTACCCGTTCTACTCTTGTACAATGCTCTTCCCAGTTGGATGAAGTGATCAGCAAATCATCAACGTACACAGTTGTATAATTCATGGTTTCAGGACCCAATATCTGGTCCATGCAGCGGACAAATATCGCTACTGAATTTACCAGCCCAAAAGGTAGTCGTTTGAACTGGTAGTTCCTACCTTCAAATATAAACACTACATATTTTCTACTGGCTGGGTGCAATTCTACTTGCCAGTACCCGCAAACTGTATCCCAGGTACTGATAAACTGAGTACCATGAAACTTTTTGAGGATCTCCTCAATTTCTCCAGGAGATGTCCTGTCGTTAATTAGGATCTTGTTTATTTCTCTAGCGTCGAGACATAGGCGTACCCTTCCATCTTTCTTGGTAACAGCCACTATAGGACTGGTGTACTGTGAACAACTGTACTCAATTATGTCCTCTTCCAGCATTTTATTAATTTCCATACGTACTGCATCCTTTGCCGCATATGCAATCGGATAGGATTTTTTATTGAAGTTTGCCACCTCCTTGAACTTCAACTCGCATTGATATCCCCTTACCTTTCCTGGGTGGTCGGAAAATACATGGCGGTATTTGTTGTAGATCATTATTAATTTTTCTACCTCTTGAGTTGTTAAGGGATTCCCGTCCTGAGTACATCGAAATTGTCGGATATCTTCTAACTTCTGATTCCATAGAATGTCACTATTCATCTGATCTTCTGGTTTCTCTTCCCACCTTCTGTCTGGTGAATCACAGATTGTCCTTATGTTATATACTGTGCTAATTGGGACGACCCCTTTGCTCCCAGTTAATTCTGCCATCCATTCTTTATTTTCATGCCTCATAGTTACTTTGGATAGTCTCATGTCGATAATTGCAGAATACTTTCTTAAGATGTCACAACCAATTAGAATTTCAAATGGTAAATTATAAGCGATTAAGAATATCATTGACAGTGTTTCATGATTACTCATTACTTCTAAAGACACTTGTTTCTTGATGGTTTTATTGTGCCTTCCAGTGGCTCCAATCAAAACAATGTTACTTACTGGTAACGTGGGTAAGCTGACCTTACTTTCTTTTTTAATTTTGTTATACATATTTGCGTCAATTAAGGACACATTGGCGCCCGTGTCAATCATGAATTTTACTGATATTCCATATACATTGGCAATAACATATGCGATTTCATTGTCAGGGTGTTTAATTAATGTGGTATTTTCTTCCATCAACTCTTCACAGATGTTCTTCAGATAGTGGTTTTGAATTATCGTTATTGTTTCGTCATTTGTCTGGTTAGTCAGTCTGGTTAATAACCCAATAGATCGGATCAGTGACGGGTCCTGTTGGATTCTCACTGCCGCTGTTCGTTTAAATGTTGGGCGTTGCCTTCGGCGCGGTCCTCTGATCGACTGGAGTGGTTATTTTCAGTTGTTTGCATCCTTTCAACCGAGTGGTCATTAAATGTTGTCCGCTCGCGGCTTCTCCTATTTTCTTCCGCACTTCTGCTCCTAGGTCCTCGGTAACCCCGTCTTCCGTCGTTTCTATTTTCGGCGTTAACATAATTTACCTGTCGCCTGTATGTTTGATTCGGCCCTTGATGGTTGTTATTGTTATTTTGGTGGTTTGGCCTGTTGTAATTACCACCATTTTGATTGTTTCCTCTGTTATAGGGATTATTCTGATTATTATTATTATTATGGTTATAATAATTTTGGTTATTATTTCTGGGGTAATTATTGTTATTATTATTGTTGAAATTTCTGTAATTATTGGGGTTGTTTGGCGGATGATTGGCTGGTGCATTGTTTCCTTGTGGCCCATTTGGATGGTTTCTTGCATCATAATTCCTGTAATATGGGGTGTTCTTTTGTCTGTTGAGTACGTAATGCTTCTCTCGTTCGTACTCCCCCAATAAAGCAGCCATCTCTTGGATTGTTTTTATTCTCCCACTTAATCTGCTTTTGGTAATTTCCCCATCATAGTGGTACGCTAGTTGAGTCACCAAACACTCTTTTGGGATGGTAGGTTCTAGGTTTCTTGCCACACTGACTTTGCCTAAGAAATAAGCCATTGGGGATTGTCCCAGGTAAGGGTCAAATCGGCCGTTACTGATATTGTTTCTAACTACATAATGCGTCGCCTCCGACCAGTATTTGTACTTAAACAATTTTTTGAATTATTAAAATTGTGTATGTCTGGTCGTACAGCCGTCCACCAATTGTCGTGGACCTCTTTAAACATTTCATCAATCATACCTTTGATCACCGTCCACCGTGTCTCCCTGGTTCTGGCTAGATTCTCTTCTACCCGTTCAATGAACTCAATTGGGTTTCACTTGTAGTTTTTGAAATTGATTGCCTCCCTATTCTCACTGCATGAGATGTGTGAACCTATTAGTGGTCGGTCCTTCAGTGCATTTATCTCTTCTTGGAGGCGTAATTCTCTTACTCTGAATTCTGCTATTCTTCCTTCTTGGGCCGTTGTGGTGTCCTTAACTTCATTTACTGATGCATCCAACTGGCCATACTTCTCTTCGACTCTGGTTTGTATTTGTTCTAATTTGTGATTTGTTTCTTTCTGGAGTCCTTCAACCCTCCTTTTACCTTCACCTTCAACTTCGTTTACCTTGATCAAGATTTCTTCCCGGACTTGTAACACCACTTCGCTGGTTTTCTCTATCTTCTCTTCCGTCTCCATTACAGTCTGTTTCAATTCTTCCCTGTACTCCGTCAATTGTTGTTGTAATGTATCTTGGTTGTATTCGATTTTATCGTTCAGTGTTTCAATATCCTCCTTCATTAGTCTCAAGGTTTCGCTGGTTTTCTCATTACTTCTCTCTATCTTTTCACTGATCAATTTATTCTCCTCCATCATTTTCTGTGTCAGGGTTTCATTTAATGATTCGAATTTTTTGTCCATTTTTTCATCCTGTTTCTTGAAATTGTCATTTATTGACTCAAACTTCTTATCTAATTCTTCCTTATGTCTGTCCGATTTTTTATCCTGTTTCTTTAAATTGTTATTAATTAATTCCCATAGTTGTAGTAAGTCCATGCCTGCTCTGGCTTCCTCCTGTTGTGTGGGTTTTTTTGGTTCCACGGGAGTTAATAATTCTTCCACATCTTCCACTGAAGTTATTTCCTTTCTTCCATTCTGACGTCCTTCTCGATCTCTTTTTCTAACGTCTCTGCTTCCTTTTCCGCCTCCTTCTCGCGCAGCTTAGTCTGGTGCCTTGTGCCGTATTTCGCAGGTTCCATTTTCTGCAGCCGCCACTAGAATCTGTAAGGTTTAATGGTATAATTTCTTAATTATTCTAGCCCTACTAGTTGGCGCGCCACTTTGTAATAGTACCTTCGTATGGGGTATGTTTAGATTTGTAAATGTTCCCTGTAATATTCGTCTTTGTATCAGTAACGAAAATGTGTAACGGGCGTTTTTATTTCGCTCGTTGCGTTCGTAGTATAAGTGTGTAATTGTGGGTAATAATCTGTCAAATACTCTGTGGAGAGTTAATCGTATGTAACGAGTCGGAATATACTTTTTCTTAATACTTACGGGCAAACCGTATCTCGTGGTTCGATTCGAATCTTGCCGCCTCGTTACCTGATTGGCCCACGCTGTCTTGCAGTGTCGATTTCGCTAACTGCCGTGTGTAGGCGTTTTCAGTTTAGTATTTGTTTATATTACTTTATTTTCTATGAATCAAACATACAGCGTTGAGGAACATTAAAATTTATTAACCTTCTTTCTATTATCCTTTCAATTACATTTAATGAATAGTACAGATTTTTATATTAATCCCTGCTTTTACAATTTTCTCAGTTGGTATCGCTCAGTCATATATCGAGACGCCAGCATGGCTTATAATGTTTGTTTACAATTATTATTTCGTCTCATGGTGTTAAGTCCTTTTGACTACAGAAGTTTGGATTATCGGCTAAAATGCACAAAATTATAATATTTCTTAAAACTAGGTACACAATGTTTAATACACTAATACGTACAAGTAAGTTATCGGCAATGAGAATTAGAATAGTGTTTGGTTAGAATTTTGACAGCAAGTTATGTTCATTAACAATTTATTATAAATCAGTTTCAAAGGTTGTTAATTGATTAAGTTTTATTAATAGTGATATTTTAATTAACTTCAGTTCTTGTTCCAAAATTGTGATCAGTGAAGTGAAAATTTTACCTCGTTATTATGGATAAAGGGGAATTTATTTTTAAGTGAAATTATTAGTTTATACTCATCGGGTTCTCGTTGTGGCTTCTTCGATGTTCGTCTACTTCTTCCGGATAGGTCTAGTCGTCTTCTCTTCCTCGGATGGTTCTCATTTCCCGTTCAGATGGTTTCAATTAAAGTTCGGCTTCCCTCTTGTTCCGTAGTCGTTCGTATTCTCAGGTTGAAGTAGGTCGATCCCCTTCTTCCTTCGGGATGAGTCGTCCGTTACGTTCCTTCGGAGTATTTTTTTTTTTACAGTTATTTTTATTTTTAAATATTTTATTACTGATTATTCCATCAGGTGTCGTATGGGATGCTTCTCCAATACTTCTTCCTTCTTGGTTTATAAAAATTTTAAGTTTTTATAGTTAATTTCAGCTTGAGAGCTGCATACATCCGCCCTCCGCGTCAGTCAATAATGAAGTCATTAGAATTCCAACGGTTTTTTGGTAATAAATCTCAGTTGCTATGGTTACTTATTGAATTATGCTAATTCTCATTGGTCGTTATTTTATGTCATTGTTATATTCTAACGTTTTATTTTGGTTTAAATCTATAAAATATCTTCAAATTAAGATTTCTTTCTTATATTAGTAGTTATATTAATTACATGAATACCATTGTTCTTCTTTTTTGTTAAGGATTATTTTGATATCCCTCATGGTTACTTTTGAATAGTTAATAACATTTTCGTTGTTTTCTTATTTATATTTCTTATATATTTAATCTAAAACTGGATATTTATAAATTTTTACTTCCATGTTCCTTAAGGAAATGGAAGTATGGTGATGGCAAAAAAAATCGTGTTCGAGATTATTGCAGAATATGATTGTACTACACTCAAAACATGAAAAAAAGTCATTTTTCGAAAAGTGTCTGTGTGTGTGTGTCTGTGTGTCTGTAGATTTTTTTCTATGGCAAATGATAACAGCCGCAAATTCGAACAGAATCAAATAATTTTTTGCATACAGCCCTGATTTATAGAGTACTCGCGACCTATTGTTTTTGGTGAAGATCGGTTGAGGGAAAGGGGTAGTTTACCTGCAACGGTTTTTTTTTATCAAGGGTAATTTTTTTTGTTTGGCAAACGATAACAGCCGCAAATTCAAACAGAATCAAATAATGTTTCGCATACAGCCCTGAATTGTAGAGTTCTCACGATCTGTTGATTTTGGTAAAGATCGGTTAAGGGAAAGGGGTAGTTTACCTGTACCGTTTTATGTTTTAACAATGGTATTTACTTTGGCAAACGATAACAGCCGCAAATTCAAACATAATCAAATAATGTTTTGCATACTGCCCTAAATTGCAGAGTTCTCAAGACCTTTTGTTTTTGGTGAAGATCGGTTAAGGAAAAGGGGTAGTTTACCTGCAACGTTTTATGTTTTTAAGGGTATTTTTTATGGCAAACGATAAGAGCCGCAAATTCAAACAGAATCAAATACGTTTTTGCATACAGCCCTGATTTCTTGAGTACTAAAGACCTATTGTTTTTGGTGAAGATCGTTTGAGGGAAAGGGGTAGTTTACCTGCCACGTTTTTTGTTTTATCAAGGGTATTTTTTATGGCAAACGATAACAGCCGCAAATTCACACAAAATCATATAATATTTTGCATACAACCCTAAATTGTAGAGTTCTCAAGACCTGTCGTTTTTGGTGAAGATCGGTTAAGGGAAAGGGGTATTTTACCTGCAACGGTTTTTTATCAGGGGTAATTTTTTTTTTTGGCAAACGATAACAGCCGCTAATTCAAACAGAATTAAATAATGTTTCGTATACAGCCCTGAATTGTAGAGTTCTTAAGACCTCTTTGGTCTTGATTGGTGAAGATTGGTTAAGGGAAAGGGGTAGTTTATTTCTAGGGGTTTTACTTCCATATTCCTTAAGGAATGAAAGTATGGTGATGGCAAAAAAAATCGGTTCGAGATTATTGCAGATTCTGATTCTACTACGCTCAAAACATGAAAAAAAGTCGTTTTCCGAAAAGTGTCTGTGTGTGTGTGTGTGTGTGTGTGTGTGTGTGTGTGTGTGTGTGTGTGTGTGTGTGTGTGTGTGTGTGTGTCTGTCTGTACATTTTTTTTTTTGGCAAACGATAACTGCCGCAAATTCAAACAGAATCAAATAATTTTTTGCACACAGCCCTGATTTGTAGAGTACTCACGACCTATTGTTTTTGGTGAAGATCGGTTGAGGGAAAGGGGTAGTTTACCTGCAACGGTTTTTTTTATCAAGGGAAGTTTTTTTTTTTGGCAAACGATAACAGCCGCAAATTCAAACAGAATCAAATAATGTTTCGCATACAGCCCTGAATTATAGAGTTCTCAGAACCTGTTGTTTTTGGTGAAGATCGGTTAAGGGAAAGGGGTAGTTTACCTGTAACGTTTTGTTTTAACAAGGGTATTTCCTATGGCAAACGATAACAGCCGCAAATTCAAACAAAATCAAAAGATTATTTGCATACAGCCCTAAATTGTAGAGTTCTCAAGACCTATTGTTTTTGGTGAAGATCGGTTAAGGGAAAGGGGTAGTTTACCTGTAACGTTTTATGTTTTAACAAGGGTATTTCCTATGGCAAACGATAACAGCCGCAAATTCAAACAGAATCAAACGATTATTTGCATACAGCCCTGATTTGTAGAGTACTCAAGACTTGTTGTTTTTGGTGAAGATCGGTTAAGGGAAAGGGGTAGTTTACCTGCAACATTTTTTTATCAAGCGTATTTTATATGGCAAACGATAACAGCCGCAAATTCAAACAGAATCAAATAATTTTTTGCATACGTCCCTGAATTGTAGAGGTCTCAAGGACTTTCGATTTTGGTGAAGATCGGTTAAGGGGAAGGGGTTGTTTACCTGCAACCTTTTACGTTTTAACAAGAGTAAAGTACTTGAAAATTTATTTAAACTTTTTGAAACAATGGTAATTGTTGAAAATAAAATAATTTTGTTGCCAGGCAATAAAATTATAATTTTTTCATTTTAATGTAAATCATGTATAAGAGAAAATATATCGCGCTTGGCAGGCGATATTAAGATTTAAATATAAATCTTAGAATATGGAAGTCATGTATGGTTCTCCATACCGATATTTGTATTAGGTATACTTACTTAACTGTTTAAACATTTGGTATACTCTGATTGATACTGGGCTATTGTTTTGCTTTTAAATTTACAAAGTTCCTTCACTAAATGTTAGGCCTAGAGCCTAGACTCCCCCATACTACTATTTAACATTCTTTGTAACTTATTAACTTTATATATGGTACATTAAAACAATTTTTATATAAACAGATAATAAAACATTATAAAAATATTATAATATTTTACTTCCATATTCCTTAAGGAAATAGAAGTATGGTGATGGCAAAAAAAATCGTGTTCGAGATTATTGCAGATTCTGATTGTACTACACTCAAAACATGAAAAAAAGTCGTTTTCCGAAAAGTGTTTGTATGTGTGTGTCTGTCTGTCTGTGTGTAGATTTTTTTTCTATGGCAAACGATAACTGCCGCAAATTCAAACAGAAACAAATAATTTTTTGCATACAGCCCTGATTTGTAGAGTACTCATGACCTATTGTTTTTGGTGAAGATCGGTTGAGGGAAAGGGGTAGTTTACCTGCAACGGTTTTTTTTTATCAAGGGAAATTTTTTTTTTGGCAAAGATAACAGCCGCACATTCAAACAGAATTAAATAATGTTTCGCATACAGCCCTAAATTGTAGAGTTCTCAAGACCTATTGTTTTTGGTGAAGATAGGTTAAGGGAAAGGGGTAGTTTACCTGTAACGTTTTATGTTTTAACAAGGGTATTTCCTATGGCAAACGATAACAGCCGCAAATTCAAACAGAATCAAAAGATTATTTGCATACAGCCCTAAATTGTAGAGTTCTCAAGACCTGTTGTTTTTGGTGAAGATCGGTTAAGGGAAAGGGGTAGTTTACCTGCAACGTTTTTTTATCAAGCGTATTTTCTATGGCAAACGATAACAGCCGCAAATTCAAACAGAATCAACTAATTTTTTGCATACGTCCCTGAATTGTAGAGGTCTCAAGGACTTTCGATTTTGGTGAAGATCGGTTAAGGGGAAGGGGTAGTTTACCTGCAACGTTTTACGTTTTAACAACAGTAAAGTACTTGTAAATTCATTTAAACTTTTTGTAACAATGGTAATTGTTAAAAATAAAATAATTTTGTTGCCAGGCAATAAAATTATAATTTTTTCATTTTAATGTAAATTATGTATGAGTTAATATCTTTATATATATAATTCTTCTGTACGTGTGTATGTCACTGAACTCCTCCATGTATAAAATAATATATCGTTCGTGGCAGGTAAGCATATCTCAGTTATGTAATGTTTACGTTTCCATTTTATTATTATGCCTACAGCAATAAAAAGGCAGGTAAGACACACACACAATTCACGTTATTTCTGGCCTCACTCATGTTTATTTTCTTACATTTGCACGCTTTTTAAATGGAAAGTGCCGAAACCCACACCAACA
This sequence comes from Magicicada septendecula, assembly GCA_034769895.1. Classification (NCBI taxonomy): domain Eukaryota; kingdom Metazoa; phylum Arthropoda; class Insecta; order Hemiptera; family Cicadidae; genus Magicicada; species Magicicada septendecula. The sequence goes on along the minus strand of CM068373.1, from coordinate 294,685,927 downwards.
TAAAGCGTGCAAGCCGAAAAAATGGACATCAATTTGCTTCCTGTGGATCGCTGGGCAATGTAACTGCACGTGTTTACAGAGGAACGATTCATAGACAGACTTTTCGTCTTTAGGGAATGAACCCTCTGCAAGATGCTGAGGGTCCATGAGTGACTTCGGAGCGCTCCTTCTTTTTCGCGTGTTTGTTCTGTGAAACATACACTGTAGATTCGCAGCTTTACTCTAAGCAACGCTCAATAGGAAATGTTGAAAATTTTTGTCCACAGTGTACCCTCATTCACACTAAACCTGCTCTGATGTTTTAATTACGGACATCATAATATTAAAACTTTGGAAACTTGAGCACTACTTAATGGAGATCAATCATTAACTTATATAAGCCATTAATTTTATGCATATATTTTATATATATGTGTACAACGTTATCGGCAACAAAGAAGTAGTTTTTGTTAAAATTCCTTCCCGGGATATTTGGCCGTAGTCCAATGTTTTCTACAAAACCAGACGTTTCGGCAATGCCATCGACTTCCATCATCAGTGAAAATCGAGTGCGATAACGTGAGGTGGTATACGTTAGTGACCACAGTACTGTGGTTAAGGCTGAAGCAGTAAGTAGAAAGAAGTAGTTTCTATGGTAATATTTCATTTCGAAAATGATTTTAAATATAAATCTTAGAATATGGAAGTCATGTATGGTTATATATGATTTTTTATAAAAATTTTCCTTATATTATAAAAATATTCCTTGCCAGGTTCAAGCCTGAAATTAAACTTCTAACTCGTTTTCTGTTTTTTACTATTATCTTGCTTATCTTATAATTTACCACATTCTATGGTTTTTTGAACAATAACAAAACTCTTATAATACTACTGTTAAACTGTACCTTACACGATATGTCTTACTTACTAATCCCTTCACTTAAATACAGTGTCTGTTCTTTTTATTTTACTATTCATTCTAATAACTTAATTTTTATCTTATTTTATAATTCTTACTTCCTATTACCTAAATTCGTAATAGCACAATCAGTTTAATCTTACTTGCTAACATAAAGTTTATCAAAGATTGTTTAGCTATTTTATTATAGTCTGCTTATAAAACTTTATTCTGCACACCCACTGCACCTTTCCCTTCATAGAAGGTTTCTTTATTTATTATCACTATCACTTTTTATTACATGCTATACCTAGCATTTCACCACTTATTTATTTTTTTACACTTTTTATTTCACTCACTTATTTATTCACACGGTTTGTCTGATTATTTTGATATCACTGTGTGATTATGGGTCATGAATAATTAGTTTACTTTCAGATCACCTTGATCACCTTTGGTTATTATTTAATTATTGCCTTTGTTTGGCTCAAAGCATCTTTTATTGGCTTTGACTATTATTATCACTATTAATTTGGGTATGGTTAGTTTTTAACTCCCTACCTTACATTATAAGTACATCTTTCTTCTCCTTTCACACAATATATTTATAACATCATTATCTTACTTGTTATTGTTAATATGGTTATCTTTTATTTATGCCCTAACTATTTTAGTGCATTAGTTTACATAAATATTATAGTCATCATTCGGAGATTACAATGTTTGTTATTACATTCTAGGTTACATTTAGTTTCTTATTCCTCCTTCCTTGTTACATTATATTTTCCTTGTTGTTTTCCAATCTATTGGGTCAAGTCATTGTCAGTTTCTCAGTCATTTGTTATCGTAGTTTGGTCATTATGTGATTATACAAATTACTGTCACATAAAATTTACTTAACAGTTATAATACTGAATAATTACGGGCGCCATGATGCAAGTCTGTGCAACAACATATGAAATTAGGCTTACCTTGCGGTCCAGAATTCGTGTTAACGAACCAGTAATGGCGAAATGTATTACCTGAAATAACTCACTCGTGCTTGTAATTTTTACCAATGACATTACCCTTTATTCAAACACTACTCACAAAAGACATATTCCCATATATTCACACAAAAATTGTGCCAAACATGCACGTTTTTACGCCTCGGGACGTAGTCCCATTTATCTGAACGTAAACATTAATAAGAATTACAGGTTTTTGACCCTCCAAAATAAACATTTGTAATAACTATGGTATACTAAACATGATAAACAATAAATATTGGCACAACCCAGCACTTGAATTATTTAGTTCACGCTCTCTCTCTCACTCTCTCCCTCTCATTCTCTGGTACAAATTTGTTATTTTATGAGCTCATTTAAATTATTGAATGAATTTTGAATTGGTCATTTGAATTTCGTTATGAACTTAAATGATATAAATATTGGACCGGTCTCACCAAAATATTGGACAGGTCTCACCGTACTGCTCGGATCAGTCCATCGTGCACAATCTGTTCATTTTTACTTCATCTTCGGGCCCACACCGTCGTGTCCACCCTCGAAAACTCTTTGGCAGATTTTAGCCGTACGTATTTGACGATCCCTTGGCCGATGACACCTGTTCAAGTGGTTACCGCCCAGCATTTCCGATATTTTGAAAATAGTTATTCAACCACTTTTGGTGGTGTAAAAGTTAAAAATTCACACTCAGTGAATCTCTGCCGGCTGGCTCCGTTCACTGTCCAGGCGAAAATGACGCAGAGTCTTTGTTAAATATTGCGTAGGTGGGGCAAAAACTACGTCACCAGTCTTTTGTTCGTATAGCCAAGCCTCGAGTTGTTTACAGAAGTATGCATTCCTTCAGCTGACGTCATCAGGGCTAGTCTCGTTATCTCTATCTGTGACACACGGTTTTTTGCTATGTTTGCCGTTTTACAATGAAAGCGATTGGAATCCTGTCAATTCCAATCCGCGTTGTATAAAATATTATGTAGTCCACCCACCAAAACTTTATAGGGATTATGAAATATTACAAAATTTATTACCAAATAATTGTTAGGAAATAAATACAATAATTATGGTTTTTTGGACCATATTTTTATAAATGTAAGATTGTACCAGAATTGTACCATCACAATTAATCTTTGATTTATAGGTTTTTGGCCTTTCTTTTCATTTTCAGCTTTTTTTTGTTTATTATTAATCATCAGTGTATTTTCACCATCTTATGTCATGTTACACTGTGCTAGTGTTTTATCAAAATGATCAATTTTGAAGGAGAGGCATTATGTTACAACACAAATAAGCCACCCCAATACCAGGGAAAAAACAATGAATAAACTATACAAAATGTTTAAACTAATGAATATAAAATGACAATGACACAACAAACGACGACATGACCTAACCCAAGTGATTGACCAAATAAAAGGAAACCAAAGTAGAAGGGGAAAACCGAAATAAAATGAAATTGAACCGAAATAAAATGAAAGTGAAGAAGAAGGAAAATGAAAATGAAACAAAACAAGTTTAAAGGAAATAAAATGAAATCAAATGATAAGACACAAACAAATGATATAGAATAGAAAAGGGAGAAATGATACACTCAAATATAATAATGGAAACGAAACCAATAACTAACAAATGTAAAAGATAATTATTATTATCGATTAAATGATAAATGTAAATGATATTTAATAAAACCCAGGAAAGTAATGAAAAAATAAAAGTACACTAACCAAAGAAATAGAGTTTAAATGTAATAAAGAACTCTATAAAGACATGAACTTGTTAATATGATAAATAACATTTGTAAAGAGAAAGATAGTGAGATAGTGAGAAAGTAAACATAACGAAGTGACAAAGAGAAAGTAATGCTAGGGATTACCTACTAATACACTTAAAATAAAATTTAAGAAGTGCAAAAGTGATAGTGTAAAGCCCCAAAATAATGAGAAACCCTATTGATAGGTTATAAACACTTAATAAATCCGTGATAAACGCTAAATGGTTTAATGGTGAACATTATTAGTAAATAAGAATTTGGTTAATAATAGTATTAGGTATAAACACTTAATAATCTGTGATGAACACTGAAGATTAATGGTGAACAACAGTATTTAAAAAGAATCTTGTTATTAATAACATTAAGTTTAATTGTAAGAGAGGGATACAATAGTATTCAAAAGGGGGAATCCCATGGAAGGTAAACAGTTAGTGTTACCATGGATAGAGAGTAGAGTTTATATAAGAAAAATATAATAAAGAAAATAAGAGCAAAATAAAATAAACACCCCATGTTCTAAGGGATAATCAATTAAGTAAGTTTAAATGGTGTAATGATGTCTATCACCCAAAAAATAAACAAGAATGAAACGAATTGTAAGCAAACATTGCATAATAACTGTTAAATATCGGTATGGAGAACCAGACATGACTTCCATATTCTCAGATTTATATTTAAAATCATTTTCGAAATGAAATATTACCAGAGAAACTACTTCTTTCTACTTACTGCTTCAGTCTTAACCACAGTACTGTGGTCACTAACGTATACCACCTCACGTTATCGCACTCGATTTTCACTGATGATGGAAGTCGATGGCATTGCCGAAATGTCTGGTTTTGTAGAAAACATTGGACTACGGCCAAATATCCCGGGAAGGAATTTTAACAAAAACTACGTCTTTGTTGCCGATAACGTTGTACACATATATATAAAAAATATGCATAAAATTAATGGCTTGTATAAGAAGTTAATGATTGATCTCCATTAAGTAGTGCTCAAGTTTCCAAAGTTTTAATATTATGATATCTGTAATTAAAACATCAGAGCAGGTTTAGTGTGTCTGAGGGTACACCGTGGACAAAAATTTTCAACATTTCCTATTGAGTGTTGCTTAGAGTAAAGCTGCGAATCTACAGCGTACGTTTCACAGAACAAACACGCGGAAAAGAAGGAGCGCTCCGAAGTCACTCATAGACCCTCAGCATCTTGCAGAGGGTTCATTCCCTAAAGATAAAAAGTCTGTCTATGAATCGTTCCTCTGTAAACCGTGCAGTTACACTGCCCAGCGATCCACAGCAAGGAAATCGCTATCCACGCTGGACACTTTTTCGGCTTGCACGTGTTATGTTGGTATGGGTTTCGGCACTTTCCATTTAAAAAGCGTGCAAATGTAAGAAAATAAACATGAATGAGGCCAGAAATAACGCGAATTTTGTGTGTGTGTGTGTGTGTGTGTGTGTGTGTGTGTGTGTGTGTGTGTGTGTGTGTGTGTGTGTGTGTGTGTGTGTGTGTGTGTGTGTGTGTGTGTGTGTGTGTGTGTGTGTGTGTGTTCCCTGCCTTTTTATTGCGGGAGTCATAATAATAAAATGGAAACGTAAACATTACATAACTGAGATATGCTTGCCTGCCACGAACGGCATATTTTCTCTCATACATGATTTACATTAAAATGAAAAAATTATAATTTTATTGCCTGGCAACAAAATTATTTTATTTTTAACAATTACCATTGTTTGAAAAAGTTTAAATGAATTTTCAAGTACTTTACTGTTGTTAAAACGTAAAAGGTTGCAGGTAAACTACCCCTTTCCCTCAACCGATCTTCACCAAAAACAATAGGTCTTGAGAACTCCATAATTCAGGGCTGTATGCGAAACATTATTTGATTCTGTTTGAATTTGCGGCTGTTATCGTTTGCCAAAAAAAAAAATTACCCTTGATAAAAAAACCGTTGCAGGTAAACTACCCCTTTCCCTCAACCGATCTTCACCAAAAACAATAGGTCGTGAGTACTCTACAAATCAGGGCTGTATGCAAAAAATTATTTGATTCTGTTTGAATTTGCGGCTGTTATCGTTTGCCATAGAAAAAAATCTATAGACAGACAGACACACACACAGACACTTTCCAAAAAGGACTTTTTTTCATGTTTTGAGTGTAGTACAATCAGAATCTGCAATAATCTCGAACACGATTTTTTTTGCCATCACCATACTTCCATTTCCTTAAGGAATATGGAAGTAAAAAATTGTTTAATTTAATCTATGAATAGGATATGGCTGAAGGAATTTTACAGACCATAGGCCTAGATGTTATGTTTTATGTAATAGAGAATAGTAAGTAATAGCCTAATTAATAACAATGGCAAAATAAATAAATAATAAGGTAAATTAATACAGATCTAATAACACTGGAAAATCAGTTAGGAAATAATTAACAAACCATAATGTAGAAACTAATGGGAACATACAACTATTATAAATATCGGTATGGAGAACCATACATGACTTCCATATTCTAAGATTTATATTTAAAATCATTTTCAGCCAAACAGCCAGGCCATCTTACCTGCCTTTTTATTGCTGTATTAAATGAAAAATATTATATTACATTAAAATGAAAAAATTATAATTTTATTGCCTGGCAACAGAATTATTTTATTTTTAACAATTACCATTGTTTGAAAAAGTTTAAATAAATTTTCAAGTACTTTACTCTTGTTAAAACGTAAAAGGTTGCAGGTAAACTACCCCTTCCCCTTAACCGATCTTCACCAAAATCGAAAGTCATTGAGACCTCTACAATTCAGGGACGTATGCAAAAAATTATTTGATTCTGTTTGAATTTGTGGCAGTTATCGTTTGCCATAGAAAATACGCTTGATAAAAAACGTTGCAGGTAAACTACCCCTTCCCCTCAACCGATCTTCACCAAAAACAATAGGTCTTGAGTACTCTACAAATCAGGGCTGTATGCAGAAAATTATTTGATTCTGTTTGAATTTGCGGCTTTTATCGTTTGCCATAGAAAATACCCTTGTTAAAAAAACGTTGTAGGTAAACTACCCCTTTCCCTTAACCGATCTTCACCAAAAACAATAGGTCTTGAGAACTCTACAATTTAGGGCTGTATGCAAATAATCTTTTGATTCTGTTTGAATTTGCGGCTGTTATCGTTTGCCATAGGAAATACCCTTGTTAAAACATAAAATGTTGCAGGTAAACTACCCCTTTCCCTTAACCGATCTTCACCAAAAACAATAGGTCTTGAGAACTCTACAATTCAGTGCTGTATGCGAAACATTATTTGATTCTGTTTGAATTTGCGGCTGTTATCGTTTGCCAAAAAAAAAATTTCCCTTGATAAAAAAAAACCGTTGCAGGTAAACTACCCCTTTCCCTCAACCGATCTTCACCAAAAACAATAGGTCGTGAGTACTCTACAAATCAGGGCTGTATGCAAAAAATTATTTGATTCTGTTTGAATTTGCGGCAGTTATCGTTTGCCATAGAAAAAAAATCTACAGACACACACACAGACACTTTTCGGAAAACGACTTTTTTTCATGTTTTGAGTGTAGTAGAATCAGAATCTGCAATAATCTCGAACACGATTTTTTTTGCCATCACCATACTTCCATTCCTTAAGGAATATGGAAGTAAAAACAGATCCAAAACACATCAATAAGTAAACAAATCATTTATAATATCAAAACAAAACGTGTTTGAGGATAAATTAAAAGGTAATTTGTATGAAATAAGTAAATATAATCAATTGCTACTTAGGCCTATGAAATGCCTAACTGTAAAAAACAAGTAACTACAAATTGTAAAAAATCAACAAGGAAATTAGCAAATCCAAGGCAAATAACTAGTCAAGGATAATTTGTGAATCATATTAAAAGATCAATGTTATATTAAGGACTTAAAATAAAAAAGAAATGTAATTAACAAATATCAACATAACTGTCAAATTTTAAAACCTAAGAGAACCCAACCTTATGGGATGTCAAAATAATCTTTGAAAGGAAATACGGACAGTAGTGATAATATTTAACACATAGGAAGGAAGACGGAAGAATAAAAGCAATCAGAAGATATACAGTGATTTTGAATAAAAATTCAAAAATGATAACAATGGGCTTATGTCAAGCTTAGCCAATCAAAGGCAAAGAGTTACCATGACAACGGACCTGTTGGTTAAGAATTTTCCGTTAAATCCTGTTATTCAATAAGTGACACTCTTCCAGAATAGACGCCAGGCCATGAATGACCAAAATTTTAATCTAAAATGTTTAAAAAATAATCAAAATTCAAAAAGATGAAGACGTAAGAAGCAGACAAAAGACGAGAACATTTAACTGATGCCAAGGACCAATTTAAATAAATATTAAATGAATAAATTGCTACAACTAACATGAAAAAGATGCCAGAGGTACTTAAGCCCCAAGAATATTGAAAATTGACGACGATTGAAGCCCCATTCCATTTCAACTGAATGACAGTTCACATCAGGTCGACTGATTTGATAAGTATTATTAAATTACCCGAATTTCTGAAATAAATCTTTAAATTTTTTTGTTATCTAGTAAAATAACCTGTTTGAAAATTACGAACTTTTAAAACACACTTTACCACACTTCAGGAACAAATTATAATTACACATTATATTATTTAAGTACAAATAATGTAAGGTAGTGTACTTTATTGTAATCATTATTAATATCTTTTTCGTAATCACAAGAACCCAGGACTTTGAACGGAACAAACAGAAAATAAACCAAGCAGTCGCCATATTTGACTGTATAATTCGTTCAAAAATCGATTCACCAACCTGAGATATTGCCTTACATTAATTGTCGTGTTGAATAAGCAAATATAATTTTGTGTCAAACTGAGTAATTACCAATCACCAATAAATAAACTAGTACAGAGTGTAACTAGTGTTTTTTATTCCATAGGAAGGTGTATTATAAATTGTGTATTATTTAGCAAGAGCGAAAATGACGGTAAGCGCTCACGTCGTAAACTCGGCAAACTAACTGCTCGATTAAGAAGGTTGAACGAAGGTGGGAGTAAAATTTGAATGCTCCAGATCGTCATAGCGAAGAACGTTCAATCATACTATTTGTTAATTTAATTGTTTTAATTAAACAATTTGGTGCCACCCGGGATTTATGAACACCTACGAAGAACAGGTAAGGTTTCCACTCGTGTTGTACTGGTAAGTGAAGGATCGCTACGGACGTCGTTAGCGCAACATATAAGTGACGACGACAGTGTGAGGCTAACACAGTATACTTTACACATTTTCAGAATACACGTACAAAGCGAGTCGTTACAATATGTGTGATTCTTGCGCATGCTCAGCATACACATAATTATTATAAATATACGAAATAACATTTCCATAAAATATTCAAATAATATCGTACACACAAAATATAAATTGACATACACAAATACACATGTATAAATATAAGTTCTTATAATAATAAAATGTGCTCTCAACTTGCTCATATATTCTTTCAAAATGCATTTATTTTAAATAATTTCTGTTAATTATTACTTTACTTTGTGCACATAAATGTCAATAAAATATTAAGGAAATATCAATCAAATCTCGAATCAGTAAAATATATATAATACATTACAATCTTCAAAAATAATAAAAAAATTTGCAAATGTTAAAAATCATTGTAAAAATTGTGTAATCTATTACCCTAATTTAACAATATAAAGTTTACAATTATTACTATTTACACAATTGGTGTATAGAGTCTATCATTGTCTCTTTTATACTCTTTTTTTAATTTAAAAAAGACGTAAACGTTCATAAACAGTTCATTTTTGAACCGTTTGTTAACAAGTAAAATGGTTTTGTCACATTATTAATGAGGTGATACTCTGTGATTCCTCGTCATGATCCTGAGTCCTGTGTCTTTGTCCAGCGTCGATCCTCCGTCATCCTCTGGTCCTTCTGGAATCCGTCGTCCGGTCCAATAAACTATATAATTTATGGCCTGATATTTCTGTTTATTTAAAATCATAGTTTTTTTTAAAGACTTTTCTCATAATTACGAATAACTTCAATGTTTATTTAGCGTTAATTACAGAATAAAAAAATTATAACAAAAATCCAGAGAGTTTGTTCAGAAGAAGATTGCTTAGAAAAGTACACTGAAATGAATTTTTTTTAACTGGTTGTCACAGGAGACCAATTAATTATAAAGTAAAATATTGGTGTTGGTACCTTAACTGTTAACAGAAATTATGGTACCTTTACTAATGAATAATATTTTATTTTCATTTTCAGAAATAATACTGTTGCACACCACTATAGAATTTTTTTTCGATTACCGCTTTCAAGCTTCACAGATCAATATCAGATCAGAAATATCTCCGACCTGATGATGAGCTTTGAAGCTTGAAAGCAGTAATGAAACAAAAATTCTATAGTGGTGTGCAACTGTGTTATTTCTGTTTGTTAGTATAACCACTAACAACTTTATTAATTAAATATTTTCATTTTTCTTAGTTAGTTTTTATATATTATTTTTTTACATTTACAAGTCATATCAAATACATAAAAATAGTTTATATATATTATAAGATTTTGAATATGTAAAACGTTTTACAATTACTCTGATGATGTTGGAACATAGGGCCTTAACAAAATTTTTCCAGCATGTTCTGTCCATTGCCAGGGCCTTTACTTCTATCCATGCTTTGTTGACACCAGCCAACTCTCTTTCCATAGTCCTCTGCCAGGTGTTCCTCGGTCTTCCACATCTGCAGCTACCTTGCGGATTCCAATTCAGTGCCTGTCTAGCGAAATGTTCTGGTGGTCCTCTCAGGATGTGATCGATCCACCTCCATTTTCTTCTCTTTATCTGTAGTTGGATGGTACTCTGACTTGTGGCCTCCCATAGATCTCTGTTTGAGATGGTCTTGGGCCACCAAATTCTCATTATGTACATCAGGCAGCGGTTTATGAAAGTCTGTAACCTTGTGGTCATGTTCTTTGTCACTTTCCAGGTCTCGCATCCTTACAGCAATACCGATTTGACATTTGAGTCAAATATTCTGAGTTTTGTCTTCCTGCGTATATGGGGTGATCTCCATACTGGTCTTAACTATTCAAATGCTCCTTTTGCTTTATTTATATGACTTGTCACATCCCTAAGAGCACTCCATCCTGACTAACCATGCTACCCAGATAGCAAAATTCCTCTACCCTTTCTATAACTCTTCCCTCTAGTATCAAATCAGAATTATTTCTATGGTTAATACACATTTCCTTGGTCTTTTTGTTATTTATCTTTAAGCCTACTTGTTTGGCTTCTATTTTCAGATCATTCAATTCAATAATGGAGAAATTTCGTTGAAGCCCTATGTTCCACCTTGGAATTTCAGGACTTAATCGGAATCTGATGGTGTTGACCAGTAGAGTTGTGAATGAAACGTGCACAAATAAAAAAAATAAATACTAAGAACAGTTTTATAGTAAAGTAACAAGATTTATATACTTAGTGTACCGCTGCTGTCATTCCAGTGCTGCAGGTAACACTGAAAGACACTCAGCTATGCTGTTGCGTTTTGAACTATTTCCTTGTGACCCTCTAAATGGGATTCTTTTATGGTGTTTTTCGTCTTCGAGAACAACCAGAAAACACAAGGAACCATGTCAGGAAAGTCTGGATCAAGTGTGCTGAATGGGCTGAACGAGCATTGTCATGATGCATTTGCCAGTTCCCTGTGGCCCACAGCTCTGGTCTCTTGCTTCGAACTACATCACAAACAAGATGGAGGAGGCCTTCTTGGTAGTACTCCTTATTGATGGTTTGGCCTTCCGGTGCGTACTCATGATGCATCGTACCCTGATAGTTGAAAAAAGCAACCTGCATCACCTTCATCTTGCTCCGAACCTGTTATGCTTTTGGCCCGCAGGGAGCTTGGGTGATTCCACTGTGATTCGACTGAACCTTAGTTTCTGGGTCGTACCATGTCTTGTCACCAGTGACCACGGTTTTCAGAAACTCAGGATCCCTCTTGGCGCACTGCAGCATATCATGTAAGACCTCAACACATAGTTGTCTTCTGTTGCAGCTTGGGCAAAAATTTTGCAGCCACTGTGTTCATGCCCAAATCATCATTCAGAATGCTGTCTGCAGAACCAACGCTAATCCCAACCCCATTAGCAATTACCCTGACTGTCAAACAATGGTCCTTCATGATCAGTGACTCACACTTTCTTGATGATGGCAACATTTCAGCTTATTGATGGTCTCCCACAGACAAGCGGCCATCTTTGAAACTGTTGTACCACTGTTTAATTTGTGTAACCCCAGGTGTGTCATTGCCAAAAGCCTACTGTATCTTTTGAAAGGTTTTTGCTTGGGTATCCCAGTGGCAGCTGGTGTTATGGTTGCAGCATTGTGCAACCACCAATATAGAATAACTAAACTTTAAAATATTATACAAAAACATTAAGCAACTAAAAGTGTCATAAATTCCAACAGAGAGTGTATCAGATTGTACGTGGTAATGTTCGCGTACAATTCAAATGTGGCACGCAGGCTGCCGTTTGCAACTTCAACAGTAAATGGCAAAGCTTAGTACACAAACATATGGTAGGACGTGTGCTACTCTTCACAACTGCTCTATGTTCCCAACGTAACCTTGGTGGTTGCAAAGTTTCTGCAACACTCCACTAGTAGCACTATAGCGCAACTTTGTGTCATGAAATCACCACAGCCTACTTAATCACCACAGGTTAGTGTTTACGTTGGTTCAAGGTAAACGTTATCCGTTGTTTGAGGTTATAAAATTATAGTAATAATTTGGTATAACTGTGATTATGATAGTTTAATGGTCTTTTAACTGATCTTCCATCCACTCAACCAACTATTGCAACCACCAAAATTTCGAACCACCAGCCGCTACTGGAGTATCCCCTAGTTTCTGACAGAACTTGGTGCAGTACCACTGCTCCAAGTGTTTGGTCATTGTAAAGAAAATGACAATGTGACAAATACGTGTTGCACTGTGTGACTCTGTCTGACAGTTATTGACACAACTGGAAACAGAAAATCTCGCATCCACACTACAGTCCTTTCTACGAATACCCATTATTGGCACATGTAGTTCATAACTAGTTCATCGTCATCAGCCGTGGCTCTACAACCCTTAGTGGGTCTTGGCCTACTCCAAGAGTCGATTCCATTGCTCCCTATTGTGTGCCCTGGCTTTCCAGTTTCTTATGTTCAGCTTTCTGAGGTCCTCCTCTATCTGGTCTTTGAATCTACTTCGGGGGTCTTCCCCTTTATCTGCTACCCGTTGGTTTCTGGTAGAAAATATGTTTCTTAGGCTGTCCTTCCTCCATTTTCTCTATGTGTCCAACCCACCACCTTAGCCTGTGTATTTTGATTATCCTGACAATGTCCGGCTCTTTGTAAAAATGGTATAGTTCATAATGGTATGGTATAGTTCATAATGTGGCCTGCGCCACATTCCATTTTCTTGTACTCCTCTAAATATTGTTCTTAGGTTCCGTCTTTCACAACAACCTAGAAGTATCTCGCTTTTTTTTTTGTCTTTGACCAGGTTTCTGAAGCATATGTCAGCATCATTACTAGTTACCTTGAAAAAAAAAAATAAAGTCTAATACTTTTTGTACAGACCTTGTAAAAAATATATGACCTCATGAAATATTTAATATCATGTGTAAACTTTTTTTATAATATAATATTTTCGTGTCTTTTTGTTTTTCTTTACCAGATGGAGGTTAGTTTTTGAATGTATTACAAATTTAATGACAGAAACAGCAGATCAAGAGAGTTTTATCAAATAATCCTTTATCAGCAAGTTCCAATTCTTAATTATTGTAAAGATTGTGTGTTAATAGTAGTTTTTAATTTCTTTTTCAACAGGAGAAAGTTTATCTGTTGACACAATCAGGAATTCTCTGAAGCTTTTGGAAAAATGGGATGTGTTGGACTGCCACAATCAAGACAATATCAAGTTATATTATCTGGGTGCTCAGTACGATGATGAAGCAAGTTTTGCCAACATCATTACAAAAGTTCAGCAATTTCAGTAGACAGACAGTGTTGTACAACGAAGATGCAAACAGTTCGACTGAAATTTATTTTCTTCTTAAGTTCATTAGAAAAAAAATGAAGATGAAACGAGTTGTTGTTTTGTGTATAAAATGCAAAAAATTGTACAGAAAGTAAATGTATTTGTAGTGTAGGTTTTGATGCATAGGTTTTAATATGCACTACAAGCACAAACAATCTAATGTAGTTGATGCCATTTTTGTGTGATAAAAAGTGGACCATTTTTTACATGTGTATAATACAAACATACAAGTTGTAATTTTAGCAGTAAAAATGTAATATTAATAAAATAATACAAGGAAAATTATTTCTTTTTTTGGAAAGTTGATGTTTCAAAATTCTTTATATGTTTTTTGTATGCACATGAGAAATGTTTATGTTTTTAAAGATTTTCTTTGTACTGCCTTGTATGGTATGAAATCAGCTGATTTTTTCCAGTTATTTGAAAGCAAAATGAACAATTTCATGAAGTCACAATGTTGCCAATACAGCAGACAGATTAGATTTAAGTAAAGCTGATGAATTGTAACTCCAAATTCCAAAATTTCTTTCAGTTTTACAACAATTATAATGTAAATAATTCATTTCATGTACAAGTATAAAATTTGTCTAACTGTAGTTTTATAAACTCGCAACAAACAGAATTATTTTCTTCTTCTTCTTCTTCTTCTTCTTCTTCTTCTTCTTCTTCTTCTTCTTCTTCTTCTTCTTCTTATTATTATTATTATTATTATTATTATTATTATTATTATTATTATTGAGATCGGGATAAGAAAGGATTGTACCCCAGTAACAATATACAAGATGAAATATTATAGATGATGGCGGTACCGTGGTGTTGTATGGATGTGAAATATGAGGGGTTTAGTAGAGTAACAAAACCAGTATTTATTCATTAGAAATTAAGTTGCTACGATATGTTAAGTATTGAACTGAAAGAAATCAACTTAGGAATGATATTGTTCAGGTGGAGTTCGGCATTTTCTCTTGAATAGAGCGTGTTCATGTTTGTCACGTAAGTTTTGGCATGGTCATGTGTTAAAAATGGCAGATGACAGGTTGGTTGGCAAAGCCAGCTTTCCAGTATACAACTTTTGGAAGACACAAGGTCGGCTGTCCTAGGAAGAGGAGGTGGGCTGCAGACCAGAACAGGTTGCAAACCCTAATCTTCTTCAGCAGTGCGACTACCCATTACTGAGTCAAGGCCTCCTTTAACAGCCTCTGCCACTTGTCCCGGTCATGTGCAGACAACTGACTGGCTGAGAAACTGATAGGTTTCTGCACATAAAAGAGTTTCACAGATGGGATATGTGAATTCTCCGATCCAATCCCCAACCTGGAGGACCAGGAACTTTGATTTTGGGGTGCTCTTCCCCTAGAGAGTTGCTTTCACCTCAGCTGATGAGCTCTCTCTGCCCAGTCGCAGTAGGCTAACTGACTCAGCCTATGTGGGCAGCCGTTGGGCTAATATAGCCTCCTACACCTCCACACTAGATGCACATCCTGCTGCCAATGTACACCATCCTGCCAGGTCAGGATACCCTCAGACTGCCTTGACAGAACCCCCCATCCCTCATTTGTTTACCGATTCACTCCTCTGAAAGGATTGGTTACCACAACCTTGGAATGGATTGCTTGGCGTAACAGGGTGTCCACCGATGTGTAGGTAAGAGTGGAGTTGAAGTGGAGAGGTTGGTGCATTTCTCTTCTATGAAAGCATATGTTCGCGTCACACCCCCTTTGAACTCCTGCAAAGCCTAATACTTAAGTTAATGATGACTAGATTGTGATGAGTCCATTTATCGGTATAGCTTTCATACATATTTTTGGACGAGCATACTGTAGTACACTCCACTAAAAAACTAACGACTTTGTTCTTGTGATTACTGTCACATTCCACAACTGAAACTGACTATACTGTTTCCGTCCTTAGCTTAATCCTGATGTAAACAAACAGGCGTGGCACATCTGAAAGCTATTTGCTATTTGAATTAGATGCGTGTCAATCTGACAGGAGTACAGACAGGGTACATATAATACTGATACTGTATGAACACATGTCAATTGTAATAATTTGTCCTGACCAAAGTAAAATTTGTGTGACTGTGTCAGACCGACAGTGAAATATTTTATAACACCATTTTAATGGCTCTTTTTATTGTTGTAACCTATCGAGTGGCTGCTAGGCTACAACTGTTTGTTGACGTGGTTCCGGAGGTGAATTTAAGTCATTAATATGAACCGTTCTTCTCTGAAGACAATTTATCATGATTAGCAAAAATACAAAAACTTCTACAAGTTACTTTATACTGTAACTATATTATTTATATTAATTTAAGTTTGAAACTTCCACCTACCTTTTAATTCTTATGTGATCTGGCCGGATCTCTAGTGTGGAACTTAACCCATTTCGTACGACGAACTTATCAGTGCAGCCAATGAAATAAGGTATTTGAAATGATTATTTGCACTTTTATTAAATAAAACAAAGTAATGAATTTATTATTATAATTCCAATCATAACTCCAACAATTAAATTAACTGTATTTGATATTGAGGTGAAGCCCCTTTTTTCCAGCAATAATTTTAACATATTACTTATCTCTACATTATACTATTAATTAATTAATTCAAGGCGACCCAGCTTGCTATTCTCTCACATTCATTCTGTCTTACCTCCCCATTATTTTATTTCTTTAGACATCATTAAATGAAATTATTTATTATATAATTAATGGTAGACTACTTAACTCCTGGCGTCGTCGATGGTCACGCGCTGCACCGATTATATGTCCGAAAGTTTACCACATTTTCACTTCTCTGTCTACACTTTACTCACTTTGAGCTGATAGGTCGATTTAGATTAAATTTTTAGTCGATTTAAATTACATTTTCCCTCTTTGTGGATATGCTAGCAAATTTGGTAGTTCGCGAACTTTTTATGAACCCCCGCTGGGGCGAAATTCCTTCGTCGACTGTTCAAACGACTAACCAAATCCCCACCTTGTCTGACTGTTTCCGGTAATACACACTGCCTTTTGGATGACAAAGTTTTTTCTCACTGTACTGGTAACATGGGTTTGCATTGTGCCCAGGTGTTGACAAGGCCAAACGGCGAAAATATTAAGGCTGTGGAAGGCAGATTCTCTCAGCTACATCAGCCGTCACCAAACCGTATGGCACAAAACCTTCGTCGTTTCACCATTCAACAGCGTCGGTTCGGTCTCTGAGGCGCACAAGCCGCGCGCCCGTTGGTATTGCGCATAGTCTGTACGTGACTCCATGCTTAATTACTCTGGAATCAGACTCGTCATCGCATTCCATTGCCGCAACTACACATCATTGTTCCTTTGTTTGATGAAACTTTTCTTTAACATGGGACTGGCCACGCAGGTGGAAAATAAAATTATAATTTTTAATAAAATAAAACCCCTCTCCTTTTAGCCCCGTTACAATACCCCCCAATGAGAGATCTTCTGCCAAAACAGAAGAAATCTCATTGCCAAACCCCTAAGAGGATCGGTGAGGATATGGTGCCAACAACCCCCCATTTATCCTTAACGCATCATGGGTAAACTACCCCCTAGCTCGGTGACTATGGCTGCACCTGAACGATATTACTGGACTTCTCTGTTCGAGATCCCAACACCATAATATCGAACGGACACTCACCTTAGTACACCTCACCTTCTAACATTCCACCCCCTAAAATTCCAAACCTGGCCTTTTACCATACGAAATCCTCAACCGATATGTTCCCCCTTATCATGCACACTGGGTTGCCTTTAGCAAGTACTGGGCGCGTGCACATACTCCTATTATTCTATTATAAACAGACTCCATATTTAAAATTTATAAAAATGTTTTATCTTTTAAATTCTCATTTCTTTTCTCCAACTGACGTTATGTTTTTAAAACCAAAAAAAAATAAAGCAAACAAATCAAACTTTAATCATTTGACCTTTGTTCAAAAATGACTCCAAGTCTCATATCAAGGATCCATTAATTTATTTCTCTCTTTCGAGTTAATCTCAAAATCTTTTAATTGAGTTCCTCATTTTTCTTAATCATCTACTAACAGTCACACAAACAAAATAATCTGAACTACTCATTAAATCCCAAGTTCCATTGCATTTTATCTGAATTACAACACCATATACTATAAAAAATGTAAAGTAATCAATACTTTTTTTTTTTTTTAAACGCTATTCTGATCATTAAAGAAATTTATCCAAGAAAATACAACTGGGATTTATATTTATTATTAAAAGAATATGGGAATTGGTCATATGGACCATGATACAATCCATCAGCTGATACTTCTAGGCCGGGTGAATGGCCTTGCTCGGAATATGCTACACAAAATTATATAATGAAAAATACATAACACATATTTATAATTCTTACACTCTAACATAACAAGATTAATGACACAATAAAACATAATAACCAAAATATAATAAACATCTACTGTACCCATTTCTCAACTCAAAACAAAATTATTTAGTCATTTCAGTAGCGAGTCATCATCATTAAGTTACAAGATTTTAATTCGTTACTCCCCTGAGTAACCTCCTTTACCACACACGCTATGACCCCCCCTGGACTGTGGCGTCCAGTTGCGTCCACAAGTACTGACGTTTTGGAGGAATTTTGTCATCTCCTTGTCCTTGCTTCTGCCTTACATTTTTTTCAAAATGGTCAGATATCATAATATCTGATTTTACATATTTACATGCCCTTAATGCGGGTCTATTACCTGGTTTACTGTTCCCACGCGAACAGAGTGATAGCCGCTGTTCCATAGTTCCGGGGATTTCCCCTAAAGTCACCCCCTTTAATTTCAAATCTATACCAATTTCATGCCAACTATGGTCAGGTTTACAATTGCTGCCCATAGCTGACTGCCGTCCAAAACCACGATTAGTGCTGGTAAGGCAGTAATCGCCCGAAAAGGCGGGGAAATCATCTTTCATTTCGAGCATGTTTAACTTCATTTTATGATACACTGCACGGCAACAAATCAACATATAATATAAAATTATATAAAAGTTGTGCAGTGTATTTTACGCCAGTTTGGCCTCCGATGGAGGTAACACTCTCTGTCACTCCCCAACACTTACTGCTACCTACAGTGGCACATGCCACCACTGTACTAGCCTACTTATAGCTAAACTTAATGTCCTTCTACAGTTGCGTCTCTACATTCTATAATTATATCACTTCTATCAACACCACACAACCCCCCAAAATTACCCATATATCTCATATGAAAACATAATACACATTTACCTTGAACATTGACATATTTACATTACTAGACAATTCTCATTTAAATAATTTTTATAGAAAATTATAAACATTACAATCTGAAATTTTTATCAACTCCTTTATATATCATCATTTAATTATTTATCCTTTGCTGCAATTAGATTCCTCAAAATTTTCAAATTTATTATTAACCTATTTATTTTAACAATCATGTTATTCCACAAACTAAACAATTTAACATTTATTTATTAATTAATTGTTAAATTCTTGGATTTCATTGTCCATGACGTGTCCGTTACTTAACTAAATATCACTATAATATTGACGACTCGGAACACAATGTTTTTTATAAGTAAAAACGTAAAGTTTTACCTTACAGCCTAAACCGGCTTTCACCTATAGAAGGCTTCATCAGAGGCTGTCGTTAGTAGCGCTGCTCGTCTTGTTGTTGGCGACGAGAAAGTGTTTCGAAAGATTGAAGCTGTGTGTGTGTGGTGAGATGTGTTCGAATAATGCGTGCGATTTGAATTGTGTCTGTTCGTTTAGGATGTCGTTTTTATTTGTTTTTGTGTGTTTGTATATTTCTAATTGTTCTAGAGTGTCTAGTTTTCGGCCTTTTGTGTGTACGTGTAGTATGTTCATGTTATTGTCGATGTTTTTATATGTGTGGTTTGCTTCAATGAGGTGGTTTGCGAAGGTAGATTCTGTAGTGGTGTGGAGTGCTTTTGTGTGTTCAATGTATCTCTGTTTGAAGCTACGTCCTGTCTGGCCTATGTAGAATTTACTGCAATTTGAACAATTTAGTTTATATACACCGGGTAGATCGAATTTGTTTTGTGCTTTGGGCATGCGTTTTGATAGTGTGTGTTCTGTTTTGTTAGTAGTTTTGTAAGCGATTCTGTATCCTGCTTTTTTGAATTTGTGGGCAATTTTTTCTGTTTGTTTGTTGATGTATGTTAGTGTTATGAATTTGTTGTTTTCTGTCTTTGTCTGTTGTTTGTTTTGTGTTTTGTGTAGGAGTTTACTGACTATTGTTCTGTCATAACCGTTAGATTCTGCTAGATATTTTATCGTGTTTAGTTCGTCTTTGTAGTCTATTTCATCTAAGGGGATGTTGTTAAGTCTATGTATCATGGTTCTAAAAGCAGCTAGTTTGTGTTGTATTGGGTGATTGGAGGTGTTGTGTATTAGTGTGTCAGTTGTAGTTGGTTTTCTGTATATACTGAATTTGTGCCTGTGTTCTAGTTTTGTGATGGAGAGGTCTAAGAAGTTTATGGTATTGTTGTGTTCGTATTCGGCAGTGAAGGTTATGTTTTTATGTATTTTGTTTATGTGCGTTAGTAACTGTTCACATTGTCTTTTGTTTCCCCTGTATAGTATTAGAATGTCATCAACGTATCTGTGCCAATATAGTATTTTATGTGAGTGTCTGTCATTGTTTGTGAGTATTTTTGTTTTTTCTAAGTGTTGGAGGAAGACTTCTGCTAGAATGCTGGATATGGGGGAGCCCATGGGTAGGCCGTCGTTCTGTGTGTAGTATTTATTGTTATAAGTAAAGTAGTTTTGTTTTGTGATAATGTTCAGAGTTTCTGTTATTTCATTGATAAGTTCGTCTGGTGTGTTGTTCTGTTTGAGTTTGTTTTGTAGGATGGTGATTGTTTCAGAGATGGGGATGTTTGTGTACAGGTTTTTAATGTCAAAGGAGGCTAATGTGGCGTTATGGGGGATGTGTATGTCTTTTATTTTTGTTACTAGGTCAGTGTTGTTTTTTTACTGCAATGTTGTTGTCTATTTGTGTGTGTTGTCTAATAATTTTGTCTAGATATTTTGCCAGTTTGTGTGCAGGGGCATTAATTGTTATCAAATTGAAATCTCATAAAATAATTTAACTTCATTATCACAACTCAATTGTATAACATTTTAAATCCAACAAAAAATATTTAATCATCTCAAATTATTTACTTCAATCAATTATTAAAAACACAACATATTTTAATTACCTTACTTCAACACAATCATAATTTATTTCTCATCATCTTCAAAATTACTCTCCTCATTTACTTAATCTGTCAAAATATTATTATTATTATTAAATAAATTCTACTACCTTCACACATTGTTTACATTACATACTTGTTACCATACAACCACAATTAATTTCACTAAAATTTATTTACAAATCTTTGTCATTATTTGTTCAATTTTACCACACTTCATTTCCTAATTCAGCAGGGTCATAACCATAAATTAAAATATTTAATATATTTAAAATGTCCATTTATTGATATCTTATCTAACTGCCATCGTTGTATAATAGTCTTATTTTTTTATAACACTTCTCATTCTTACTCACACTCAGTTTATTATTATTATTTATATAATAGTTCTCTAATATTTCAAATTGTTCCGTAAAACCCACATAATAATTTACTGTATTACATTATTATTATTATTATTACATTATTACCCACATTATTATCAAATCATAAAACCTGCCTACATCATTGATTTTGGTCTTGTCACTGTCTGTATTATTACCTATCACCCTTGAGTATTTTAATCTCTCAATTTCAAAATCATTTACTACTAATACTCCACGTCTAAGCACAGGTTCTGCACTATCTTCATAACAAGGCAAGTCAACAATATTACTAATTCTCTCTCTCTTTATTTTCTCTAGTAGCTCTTCATAACTTCTGACAACATCAAATAATATTATCTCTCTTTCTCTAAATGTGAACAATTCTACCGCTCTCTCACAAAACCACTCATCCTGACACCATCTCACTTTGTTTCTATCACTCCACACAAAAGGCAACATAACATTATCATAACCCATCCTGATTCTTTCAGGGAACTCATGATACAAAAAAGGGGACCTATTTAGAGACACCTTGTCTCTCACATAATTCCTGGAGGAAACTCTGTCCTTATAACTCATTATTGGAGTTTTTTCTCCATTTAAATCACGGGAAAAATTTGCCCTTTGTAAACCCAACCTCTCTTTAACCACTATCTTATTACTACTCTCTAATTCCACTAAAACTGTATCTCCACTATTATCATTCACTTTACTTTCTAACACATTTTTAATTATCCCGTTATCACTTTTTAACTCATTATTATAATTATCGGTACTCACCTTGTTCTCAGTTACAGTCCCACTACCCTTACCGGTATTTCTTGTAACGTTATCTACATCATCTTGTGTTTGTTTTATTAGATTATCAAACATTACCTTAATCTCTTTAAAATTAGCGTCATTTTTAATATTCTGTTCTTCATATCTTATTTTCTGCTCATTAATATCTTTACTCATTTTGCGTAATAAATCGTCATTGGAATTAAAACGACTTTCAAATTCGTTTAATCTACTATCAAACTTGCTATCGATTTTTCGTAAAAAGTTCATTATATCATTGTCATCAGATTGTTTATTTTTGTTTGTTAAAACTGGAGTTAATTGAATTCCAGAATCAACAGCTGATTGGCTTAATTGCATTTGAGTAGCAATTGGGGTAGAATGAATTATTACGTTACTGCTAACAGCTGTTTCTATAACAGCGCTTGGACCAGTTGCCCGCATTTCACTTTCATTCAATGCCTGTGGTTCAAGGCCACTTTCGCTCATATCTACGTCCCTTACATTGCTTTTTTCTGTGTGCTCAGACATTTTTTAAACTGGTTTATAATTTATGTTCTAAATACAATTAATTTGAAATATTATGCTATAGCATACATGAAATAACTCTTATATCATAACTACATGACTTTTACGTAAATTAATTTTTTCTTTCACAACCGTATTTCACTTCCTGCACTGTCGAAATAGGCCAGTGTAATACAAAAAATTGTTCTTTATATTACATCCTACGGTCACGGCACCATTGTAACTATATTATTTATTTATTTATATTAATTTAAGTTTGAAACTTCCACCTACCTTTTAATTCTTATGTGATCTGGCCGGATCTCTAGTGTGGAACTTAATCCATTTCGTACGACGAACTTATCAGTGCAGCCAATGAAATAAGGTATTTGAAATGATTATTTGCACTTTTATTAAATAAAACAAAGTAATGAATTTATTATTATAATTCCAATCATAACTCCAACAATTAAATTAACTGTATTTGATATTGAGGTGAAGCCCCTTTTTTCCAGCAATAATTTTAACATATTACTTATCTCTACATTATACTATTAATTAATTAATTCAAGGCGACCCAGCTTGCTATTCTCTCACATTCATTCTGTCTTGCCTCCCCATTATTTTATTTCTTTAGACATCATTAAATGAAATTATTTATTATATAATTAATGGTCGACTACTTAACTCCTGGCGTCGTCGAAGGTCACGCGCCGCACCGATTATATGTCCGAAAGTTTACCACATTTTCACTTCTCTGTCTACACTTTACTCACTTTGAGCTGATAGGTCGATTTAGATTAAATTTTTAGTCGATTTAAATTACATTTTCCCTCTTTGTGGATATGCTAGCAAATCTGGTAGTTCGCGAACTTTTTATGAACCCCCGCCGGGGTGGAATTCCTTCGTCGACTGTTCAAACAACGACTAACCAAATCCCCACCTTGTCTGACTGTTTCCGGTAATACACACTGCCTTTTGGATGACAAAGTTTTTTCTCACTGTACTGGTAACATGGGTTTGCATTGTGCCCAGGTGTTGACAAGGCCAAACGGCGAAAATATTAAGGCTGTGGAAGGCGGATTCTCTCAGCTACATCTGCCGTCACCAAACTGTATGGCACAAAACCTTCGTCGTTTCACCATTCAACAGCGTCGGTTCGGTCTGTGAGGCGCACAAGCCGCGCGCCCGTTGGTATTGCGCATAGTCTGTACGTGACTCCATGCTTAATTACTCTGGAATCAGACTCGTCATCGCATTCCATTGCCGCAACTACACATCATTGTTCCTTTGTTTGACGAAACTTTTCTTTAACATGGAACTGGCCACGCAGGTGGAAAATAAAATTATAATATTTAATAAAATAAAACCCCTCTCCTTTTAGCCCCGTTACAATACAATTCTTCTTGACAAACTATAAAGTCAGTTAATTCAATTACTTTTAAAGTCTTAAGTACCTTCACTTACTAGTACTTAGTTCACGAAATAATGTAACTACTTTTAGTTACTTTTAAAAACAATTACAAAGACAAACTATTGACCACATCTGGTTTTCTGGCTCTCTCAGACCACTTTCCAACACAGATTAAAGTCAAAATGAGAAGAGTTATGGAAGTTCTCTCGGACCTCTTACACAATCAGATCTGCCTTCTACAGCAAGTACTTTAGTTTTTATAGTACACTATCATGGGTGTAACCCTTAATTTTAGTGGTGGGACTTTTCCCTCCTCTTAATTCTAAAACCTTAACTATGATAGGCTTATTCTATTGGAAGTGAGGGTAAAGCTCTTATAATTTTGTAAGAACTACCACTATTCGTCAGAGACTGCATCACGTGACCTTACGTCACTATGTATAAAAACATACTTATTTATACATTTAATTCACTTCTACTTACCTTTGTTCCTAAGGGTCCCCCCAGAGTTCTCCTATAAGCGAGATCAGAAACAGTGTGAGGTTACGAAATAATTCTGAATACCCATTTTGAATGAAGAGAATTTAACTTTTCCTTTTATTTTTAAAATCATTTGACAGATTTGAATTTTTTACTTTTCCTCCAAATATAGATTTTACATACTTTAAAAATATTATGGTTTTACAGGTTGTGTAATCATTACGTCTTGCGTACTATTCTTATTTTCTACTACTTACATACATTAAACAAGAGAGCCCAGCCTGCCATTCTCACTTAAATTAATTTTAATTTATTTGATACCCCATACCTTTATAAAACCCCAACCCTGACACTTTCAGTAGTCGAAATAACCCCCGGCCACGTGGTCTTCGCGCACATCCATTTCTTTTCTAATTTCGTGTGAAATGTCCAAAAGGTGTTTAATGTTGTTTTACATTTTTCCCGACCGCGGTTACATAAACTTTTCAGCTATTTCACTGTTATATCAGTTAAAAAAAAATTTGTTTCTGAGCCCGGTTATCGGGCGGCCTGTGCAGGCGAGAGTCGACCAAAGACTGCCAGCGTCTCTCAGTTCCCCACTCCGGGAGCATTTTAGTCAAGACGACGGACATCAATGCCTTACAGTTAGTCGTCACAGTTTCGTCCTATGCAATGTATGTAAGTTTTTGGTTAACATGGTACATGATCTCATCTAGGCATTGGCGGACGTCATTAAAGTGGGTGGGACTTAAACAGCCTTTCCGGAACGTCTTGGAGAAGACGGCGAATATCCTTGCTCTCTGGCCATCTTAGTTTTTTGCCAACGCTTAGGTAGGCGCCCCTGCTCGAGTAGTGGCGTGTGTGCACTGCCACACAAGTACAGAGTTCTGCAAATTTTTAGGGTGGCGCGAATTCTCTGCCGCATTCCTCGACAACAACTGCGCCTTACTGCTTTGTTTCAAACTGTGTCTTTCACAATGGAAATAACGTTGCCATGCGTTCTGTTATACTGGAATGAATCTGGTTGCACAATAATTTTCACAACTTTTAGACAAACCCGCCCAAAATGAAATAAATAAAAAATATAATTATCCCATACTGTGGAAAATAAAAACACCCAAAAATGACCCGCTACAATACCCCCTCGATGAGAATTCTGCTGTCCACAACAGAAGAAATCTCATCGATAAACCCCGAAGAGGACCGGTGAGGAACTAGTGCCAACAACCCCCTTGTTCTTAATCTGCATGGGTACACGACCCCCCTGGCTCAGCGACCATGGACTCATCTGAACGAGATCACTGGACTTCTCCGTAAGAGATCCCAACACCGAGAAATCGAACAGACTCGTACCACAGCGCACCTCGCCTTCTAACATGCTACCCCCAAAAATCCTCAATCCCTGGCTGAAATTATCCCAGATCCTCTACCGATATGTTTCCCCTTTTTATGCAAGCTGGGCTGCCTTTAGCAGATACTGGGCTCACACACACTCACATTACATATTACACTTTGACAAATTGTAAAATTGAAAATTATAAAATTCCTTAAGATTGACCAACAATTCAAAAAAATTCAAAATTCAAAGTAATATTTTATCAAAAAAATTCTCTTCCTTGTGTTTCTAATTTTTGTTTCAAACTAAGCTAAATTAACCATTTCTTATGGCTAAAACATCCTTAACTTAACAGGTGAATACTTAGATTCTAACAATGCCATGCAATACAAGAAATAAATAAAATAAACATGTTAAATACACACATAATAAAATACTCATTACTCAAAAATATTTACTCGCTGGCAGGCGAAAAATCAAGTTTTTTTTTCTTTTTTTTTTTCAAAAAAATTAAAATTTTCAAAAATTTTAAAATTCAAAATAAAATTTAGATTTATTAAAATGTTTTCTTCATATTTAAAATTATTTAAATATTGGTTCGAATTAATTAAACAAACAAATAAAATTGACTTCCTACTATACAAGCTCAGTAGGTGTATGACCTCATCAGCTGATCGAAACTAGGTCAAGTCCAAAACCCTTGACCTACATATGTTACGTATGCTTTCTGAAACTACATTTAACATCTGTAACAATCTAACTCAAAGCACAAAACATAATAAAATAAAATATTTAAAATGAACAAAATATTAATATAATAATCAAATTGACTTTTACATAATAATAAAATAAACAATTCTTAACTTTACATTATTTTCAATTCTATCCAAATTTTGTCACTGGCAAAAAAAATGAAAATTTTATATCTTTATCATAAATCTCTCTCTCTATTTGACAATCTTACTTTAGTGTGGGTGATTTAAATTATTTATCTCATTTAATGTACTACTTGATCTGGATACCTATATAATCTTTCTCCCTCTGACTCTACTACTAACTTTTACTACATGACACCCATCTCTATAAAAATATCTATCAAAACACTCTAAACTCAATTTACCTCTGGCACCGCTCATCTTTGTACTAGGATGTGTGTTCCCTACCTGGCTATAACCATACGAGCCAATGCCCCTCCAAAATATCGGCAAACACTCACGCGAACTACTCTATTCTCGCCACAACGCCGCACGTTGCTCACACCTTACCACCTCACCCTTACTACAAAATATCATCAACAAATATGTTTAAATCTCATTCACATTACTCATCGCTACATATACTCACTACTGCTGTGTCAACATCAATACTTCTCAAAATACTATAACATGTATAGGCTCAAAACAACATTACCTTATATCATCTCTACTAATTCAACTTTAACTTTGACAGATCTATATGTCACATAAAATATTTATCACCCAAAACTATCTTTTATTTGCTTTCATAAATTATTACTTTGTTTCTCATTTTCTCAAGTTACTTTTTATCATTACATTAAAACGTCTGTAATACATTGAAAACATTACATTGAACATTAATAACTTGAAACTTTATAACCAATATACCAGTGACATCTTATTGCTGATCAACTGATATCCTAACATAATGAAAACCCATATCAAATTTGAGCAACTTATATGAAATATATATATTTATTTATCAATACTCACTTCTATTATGTTAATTGCCTGCCAGGCGTTTAATTATTGGCTTAATTTAAAGCATACACATATCATGAAAACACATATACTTCAACGCCTATACCTAACATACAACAATAAAATAATACATTTAAAATCATAGCATGTAATGAACACCTTATATTACATATCTGATCAGCTAGTTAGTTGACCAGAGCATAAGCAGTTTTATTGGATCCAACTTTGAATAAAAAATGTTATGTTATACAATTTACATTCGTGACTCCTTTGCGTCACCTCCCAGCCACACACACTATTTCAAATTATGTAAGACTGTAGCGCCTTTTCGCTTCGACAGAGACTGTATATTTTGGAGCAGGGTTTTACCTCTCCGTGTCTCTGCTTCCGCTATTAAGTTTTAAAATTATTGAACATCATCATGTTCTTGTTATAAAATTATACACCCTTAAAATGGATCTACCACCTGTCTTGCTACCCCAAAGCGGGCAGAGTGGCAGCCGCTGTTCCATAGTTCCGGGAGATTTCCTCTAATTGTCACCCCCCAATGAATTTCTAATATATACCAATTTCAAGTCAGCTAAGGTCAAGGGACTTGATATGACCATAGCTGGCCGCTAGCCAAAACCACAGTTAGTGCTGGTAAGACAGTAACCGCCCGAAAAGTCGAGGAAATCTAACTTTCATTTCACTGCCTGTTTCAATCATCACTATTATGTGCGACACGGTCATCTAGTAATGTGTGTAAACTTTAATTTACACGGATAAGGTGTGCCGCACATTTATCGCCATTTTGGCCTCCGATGGAGGTAACACTCACTGTTACCCCCAACCCTTTTCGCTACTTGCGAGAGCACAGGCCACCCCCACAATAGCCACTTAATAGCTAATTAATTAATTAACAATTGAACTAAACTTTCTACATACGCAGTTCAACATTCCATTGTTTTATCACTTCATTGAGCACCAATCTACCCCCTAAAATTACCCCTTAATCTTGTATAATAACAAGTTTTTTTTTTTTCACATAGACACTTCTGCAAGTCCAATCTTTCACTTTTCACTAACATTTTCTTTCTGACAAAATAATAAGTACCACAATGAATCATCTTATACAGTTACATCAAAATAAAATACATTTGTGTTGTTTTCTGAGGGAAAACAATTATTTGAAAATTTAAGTATTCAAATTCCATATTTTTTGGTCATTTCATTTTACAATTTCTAAAATGAAACTAAAATAGTTCGTGAAGAGAGAAAAAAAAAAAATATATATATATATACTACCTTTCCACGAAACTATGGGTCCCCCTCCCCGTTCAAAGTGTTGTGAGTTTTCTAATTTCAACCAATTTTGGTGGAGCCAGACCATCGTTGCGTTCACCGCCCGAAGGAAGATCCTCCAACCATGGCCCGTCTCCGAGTTCCGAATTCCACGGCCAGGACTGGTAAGATCGTGACTGCCCGAAAATGGGGGAGACTCCCTTCTGTAAACATATATAATTAACATTGCTATTATTACATCAAAGTAACCCAATTACATTTAACCTTGGTAAAGATCTACATACCCTACATCTTGATAAAATTATAAACATTACATTTTAATTTCAATTGAACTGTTATTAATTAACCATCAATTATTTATCATTTGATTCTATGCAATTCAAATTTATTATTAGCCTTCCTTTTACATTATATTTCTGAGTACCTTTCTACTATGAATTTTCTATCTAACTCTTCACATTGCAATCATTGCTTAATCTGGGTGACACCTGTATTCTCTATACTTTCACTTGAATAGACATTTTAATATTACTCCCTTTCTTACTAACAACCACTATCAACCACTTATGACACCAATCTCTCATTTATAAATACCTTTCACTAATTCCACTTACCTCTCTACCACTGTGTCCCTAAATATCTAACACTATCTCTGTGTGTTACCTGTATTTCAAATTCTTATTCTCTTTCACTCCCATTAACTTTAATTCTACTTAACTCACCTGCCTTATTTCATTATCACCCAAAATCTATTTTCCACATTTTACCTTGATATAACACTAGAAAATTCATCACTTCTCTCCTTACAATAATATACCTCCATTTGAACGTATTATCTGTTTAGTCATCTACCAATCATCATAGAATCTTAATTTCATAAAATCATTTAACTTAATTAAGTAATTACTTTTCAATTATTTAATTCAATTATTTAACAGTTCACAATTATTTTCATCGCTTATTTAGTCCGTGAAATTATATAATTATTATTAATTTATACTGGTTAATTGCAAATTCAATTTAATTGATAATTAATGTTATCACTTTCTACTGTACCTACACATTGTTTACATAACCTATAGTACATTATCATGTAGTACACAAATACACTTAACATAATGACATTAACACATAAAAGAATATACAGTCCAACTCATTATTTCTTATCATTACCCACAAATCGTTCCATAAGAATGCACTTCAAAACCACATTATTCATATCATTAAATGTTCATGAACAATAAACAATACACAATTACCCCATGTCGTCAAATAATAGTCTAATCTTATGATTATACCAGTCATTTACTATTGAATACACTATCTCGTGACTATCAATATAATGATTACCTGTCTTGTCATATTCTTCTACAATATCGTTTGAATTAATATGATTATTCCATATTATTCCCTCATATACCTGGTCACGCTCGAGTATGGTCCTGTCGCCGTTATTATATTTTGTTAAAATCAGGTGAGTTATATTATCATCATCTACTGCTATCTCAGTTTCACTATACGGTAAGTACTCATTCTTATTATTATTATTTCTCTCTATGTCTAAGCTTTCTACGAATTCTTCATAATTTCTTTTTACTTTAAAAATCTCTAGTTCTCTCTTTCTCTCTCTCTCAAAACATTTCTCACCATCATACCAAACTACACACTCTCTCTCAAAATATGCAGGGGACATTAATTCATCATTTTGGCACCACCTATGAAGTGCACAAAAAACCAAGGGAACTTTATCTGTAGACCTATATTTTTCCAAATACTCACGTGAAGC
Source organism: Magicicada septendecula (assembly GCA_034769895.1). Taxonomy (NCBI): domain Eukaryota; kingdom Metazoa; phylum Arthropoda; class Insecta; order Hemiptera; family Cicadidae; genus Magicicada; species Magicicada septendecula. The sequence continues at coordinate 294,655,217 of CM068373.1, read as the reverse complement.
TATTTCTTCACCCCCCACTACAACATTACGGGAACAATCTACCCCCTGCATCCACTCTACCTGTAAATTCTTTCTACTCTCTTTCTCTGATTCATCACACACAAACATCTTATTAACTTCTACTCTTTCTACAATTACGTTATCACTCTCAACATCTACACAATCATTTTCTAATACCGTATTTTTATTTGTATTGTCATTTTTATTACTCGTAAACTCATTATTTAAATTATCATTTCCACCCCTACTTACCCTGTCATCTTTGTTCGATTTTAATTTGCTTATTACTTTCTCATTTTCTAATTCTATTTCGCCTAGCCGCGTCTCTAGATCACTCAATTTCTTATCATAAATACAGCCTTGTTCTTTAATTTCTTTTTTCAATTCATTAAAATCATTTTTCTGTTCGCTAAATTTTTCGTCCAGTTTACTAAATTGTTGATTAAAAAGCATCTGCATCATTCTTATTATTTCGTTATTATCTGCCATTTTAAAATTTTGTTTAAATATTTCTATTTCTTTCAAAAATGTTATCGTATAATAAATATTACATATTCATATTATATCTAAAATTATTGTAAAATTTTCTACCACTTGTAGTTACAACATAACCTTATTTTACGTATTTTGTATTCTTTCGCTACCCACTCTGTTTCTGAGTTCTGGCTTATTTATATAATTATTTTATATAATGTCATTGTTCGGGCCGCCATTTGTATAAAAACCTACTTATTTATACATTTAATTCACTTCTACTTACCTTTGTTCCTAAGGGTCCCCCCCAGAGTTCTCCTATAAGCGAGATCAGAAACAGTGTGAGGTTACGAAATAATTCTGAATACCCATTTTGAATGAAGAGAATTTAACTTTTCCTTTTATTTTTAAAATCATTTGACAGATTTGAATTTTTTACTTTTCCTCCAAATATAGATTTTACATACTTTAAAAATATTATGGTTTTACAGGTTGTGTAATCATTACATCTTACGTACTATTCTTATTTTCTACTACTTACATACATTAAACAAGAGAGCCCAGCCTGCCATTCTCACTTAAATTAATTTTAATTTATTTGATACCCCATACCTTTATAAAACCCCAACCCTGACACTTTCAGTAGTCGAAATAACCCCCGGCCACGTGGTCTTCGCGCACATCCATTTCTTTTCTAATTTCGTGTGAAATGTCCAAAAGGTGTTTAATGTTGTTTTACATTTTTCCCGACCGCGGTTACATAAACTTTTCAGCTATTTCACTGTTATATCAGTTAAAAAAAATTTGTTTCTGAGCCCGGTTATTGGGCGGCCTGCGCAGGCGAGAGTCGACCAAAGACTGCCAGCGTCTCTCAGTTCCCCACTCCGGGAGCATTTTAGTCAAGACGACGGACATCAATGCCTTACAGTTAGTCGTCACAGTTTCGTCCTATGCGATGTATGTAAGTTTTTGGTTAACATGGTACATGATCTCATCTAGGCATTGGCGGACCTCATTAAAGTGGGTGGGACTTAAACAGCCTTTCCGGAACGTCTTGGAGAAGACGGCGAATATCCTTGCTCTCTGGCCATCTTAGTTTTTTGCCAACGCTTAGGTAGGCGCCCCTGCTCGAGTAGTGGCGTGTGTGCACTGCCACACAAGTACAGAGTTCTGCGAATTTTTAGGGTGGCACGAATTCTCTGCCGCATTCCTCGACAACAACTGCGCCTTACTGCTTTGTTTCAAACTGTGTCTTTCACAATGGAAATAACGTTGCCATGCGTTCTGTTATACTGGAATGAATCTGGTTGCACAATAATTTTCACAACTTTTAGACAAACCCGCCCAAAATGAAATAAATAAAAAATATAATTATCCCATACTGTGGAAAATAAAAACACCCAAAAATGACCCGCTACAACTATCTGGGGTGTCTTCCCTCTAGGATTAAAGTTTTCACGGAAATACAACACCTGTCTTCACCCCTGAAGGGTATCAACTTTATGGTGACATTTATGTTTTCTGTCTAACTTGTGTCCCGCATAAGACTCCCCCTGATTTTCATAAATCTGTCATCTTTTATCTAATAGAGTGGCTTTTAACCGCCCACAGCTGCTCGTCAAGATAAGGGCTTTAAGTAAGCTGGGGGTTGCCCATAAACTAAACTTTATGATTATTGCTTCCCGACAGCTATTCATAAACTAAACTTTACGAATATTGCTTTCTGACACCTGTTTTTAAGAAAGAGGGTGAGAATAACAACCCTGGGAAAGTTCCCTAAAACTATTTTTATATACAAAACATCTGCTAGTTTCATTGTTACTAAATGACAATGCTTCACCCTCGCACTTCCAAGCACAATTATAGTAAGTACAAATTGACAATTACAACATTATTAACTATTTAAAAATCCCAACAGAACAAAAAAGTAAAGTTTATTTTAAACAAAAACAGAAGGTGTGATAATTACCAGTGTTCTATGTATTATCAGTTGTTGTCAGAGAGTAATTTTCTGTGTTGGAACTTGTGAGCCACAAATTATCATGACGTGAGCCAACGTTATTATTGATAATACTGTCCACAACGACGTCAGCAATGACGGCCAGTTCCCAGAACTTATCTTCTTACTTGATTATATGCTCGATACAATGACGCACCTTGTTCGCAGGTATTTCACTTACTGGCTTCTCTATTAATTGTTCGTATATGTTGTGTTGTGTTGGGTAACATGTCCTTTCAACTGGCTTCACATTAATTTAACAGGATTCAGAGGTACAGTGATAAGGAGGAAGTCTTAAAACGACGTGCCCCGATTTAAGTGGCAAAATAACTCTCACATGACTATACAGACATTCTGCAGATTCGCGTAACACATTGTAACTTTTTATATATTTTTAATTAATTACAAAATGATCTTAACTTCCCACTTACCTTCTATTTGTCACTCTCTGGCCAGATCGTCTAGTGGTGTAACCCTATTTCGTACAGCGAATTTACCAGCACAGAAAATGAAATTAGGTACTTGAAATGATTATTCTAATACACATATATATCAAGTGAAATAATGTACTGGATTTATTCTTTTTTATACATTTCTTTATATTCTCTTTTCAAATTTCTACTCTTTATCTTTTCTTTAAACAAATACTGATGCTAATGTTACATCGGAAATTTAATATAGCTTTCCTACTCTAGTTAGCTTAACTATTTCTTTCTTATATGTATAGATAAGGCAGCCCAGTATCTGCACATTCTCTCATTCACACCCATACCATTTAGCGCTTTTTTTTATTTAAATTCTCATAATTAAATTGTGTAATATACGGTTACGTGGTATCGGCGTCCCTGCAAGTCACTTGTTGATCTAGAGAAATTTTGTTCACTTTTGTCCGAATGTTTCCCACTGTTAATTTTGAGTACCTTAATTCGTTTTAATCACTGTTAACTGAACTCATACTCTTGGTATAACTCCGTGTTTTGTTATTCGTTCACATTATAAACTTTTGAAGATATTACACTAAAGTTTAGGCTCACGCCTATGTGTTCACCCGGCCGGGGAAAGGTTTCTTAGTCGACACACTTTTAACTATTTTCCCATTTTTAATAATAGCTAAAACTTTGCCCGGCCGACGTCACACGCCACTAATCGCGTCCACTGCCTTCAGATGTTAATAGTCGACTGCTTTGTTTTTCGCGCGCCGGGCCAGAAAGAATGTACCAGTTCGTGCCGTTATCGTGAGAAACTTGGCCGAGGTGTGCGCCCTTACATATTCCCAGACGCTTTAATAGCTTTTGTGCCTCGTACGGCTGGTTACGCATGAACTACAAGGTGTTCCAAAAGTTCGTGATCAAAACGTTCAGCTTGGGTTGGTTACAAATTTTTTACATTTATTTGGGAATTAAACTAAACCTCTTGGTTTGTACCGTTACAATAACCCCCCAATGAGAGATCTTCTGCCGAAACAGAAGAAATCTCATTGCTAAACCCCTAAGAGGATCGGTGAGGTAATGGTGCCAACAAACCCCCATTAGTTCTTAACGCATCATGGGTAAACAACCCCACTAGCTCGGCGACTATGGCTGCACCCGACCGAGATCACTGGACTTCTCTATTCAAGATCCCAACACCATAAAATTGGACAGACATGCACCACAGCGCACCCAACCTTCTAACATGCCACCCCAAAATCCAAACCCCTGGTCTTATACCATGCCAGATCCTCAACCGATATGTTTCCCCTTACCATGCACACTGGGTTGCCTTTAGCAAAATACTGGGTGCATACACATTTCATTATCGATTACATATTACGTCCATTTACATTAAAATAAACTTCACAAGCATTCTATAATTGCTTCTACATGAAGTAATTCTCCCTTTCCAAACAACGAAATTTTTTCTGATATTATTTCAAATTAAATTCAATTAATTAAATTTTATTCCACTAGTAAAAACAATCTAGGTCCATGATCAAAACCCATTTCCACGTTAGTCTACTTTATTTCTTTCCATTCCTTAATTCATTGCAAATTTTAAAATCTTCCAAAATTATCCAAAATCTTTCAAATACATTTACTTTATTCTTCTGACATTACTCACACTTATAATAAACAAATAAATGATATAATATAATAAACAATACCATAACAAATTTATTATAATAAATTTATAATAAACAACCTATTTCTACCGTAAATTCAAAATAGCTACGCTTGATTACAAAGATAACATAAGATATACATCGTGAATCAGCTGACCTCTCTTCCACTGATAGTGAACCTCAAAATTTAACATAAACTTCTTTACTGCGATTTTTTTTTTTTTTTTCCAAAAAGAATTATCATGTTATTAAAATTTATTATTCCCTCCTTTACTTATATAAAAAAAACTACAAATCAATTATGAGGCATATATTACATATCTAACCCCAATCATCAGCTGATCTCTCTGGGTCAGGTTGATGACCTTACCCTAGATACACTTCAAAATTATACAATATAAAATATATGACATATGTTTATAATACTTACAATCTAACATAGTAAAATAATAATACAATAAGACATGATAAATTACTTAGTATAAAATTATCATATGGAGCGAAACATGGTTGCATCAATTCCTTCTGAACAAACATAAAATCATTCATTTAGCTTATCAGCTATCGTTAAGTTTCCAAAAAAAAATTTTTTAAATTGTTACTCCCCCTGAGTAACCCCCCTTCCACACACACTATGACCCCCCCTGGACTGTGGCGTCCACAAGGACTGAAGTTTTGGAGGAATTTTGTCATCTCCTTGTCCTTGCTTCAGCCTTACATTATAAAAAGCATTTAGATATCGTAATATCTATAAATTATATAGTTATACGCCCCTAATGCGGGTCTATCACCTTTTTTTTACTGTTCCTACGCGAACAGAGTGATAGCCGCTGTTCCATAATTTGGTGATTCCCCTGAATTACCCCCCTGTCAATTTCTAAATTCACCTTTACAACGATAACAGCTATGGCCAGTTAAGGCAGAACGTGACGCAATGAGCCCCGACCATAGCTGTCAAAGCTAAACCAATTCCACGGTCAGGGTTCGGTGAGGCCGTGACCGCCCGAAAAGTTGGGGAATCACAAGTAAAAGATATCTTAGTTTATGATATAACTACATTTACAATTTACATTGCATGAAATTTCTAGTCTTGGTGGTGCGTTTTAACATCATACATTTCGTTCTTAACTTTGACCTTCATTAACATAATATAGTGAATACAACAAAATATTTATTTAGTCACTCAAATTAATCTATTCCTACTTACATAGGCTATCATCAACTAATGATTGATTCTTTAATTACATTTAATAATATAATTGACCGTTTAATAAAAAGGATTCACTCTCTCACTCCATTAAAATAAACATTTAATCGGCATCTGAATAAAATTACAAACATTTCAATTTTAGGTTTAGTTTCAAACTCCATAAACCTTTCATCCCTTTACATTTTATTATTACAAGCCAATTATGAACTTCTAATCATCATTTTCACAGATGGCACTAGTAAATTTTATTTGAACACACTGCCTCACTAAAATTATTTACATACACTCTTAGGCAATGCTGGTACGTGGTATGGTGCACCTTATCTATGCACCTTGAGTGTAAAATATTTTGTATCACATACCTGATGGGTCCCCCTCCCCGTTCAATAATACAGTGAAATTTCTAATTTAGACCAATTTTGCGGAGCCGGACCATCGTCGTTTCACCACCCGAAGGGAGTTCTGCCAACCATGGTCCGCCTCCAATTGCCGAAACCCACGGTCAGGACTGGTAAGATCGTGACCGCCCGAAAATGGGGGAGGATCCCTTCTGAAAACAAACAAAACACATTACAATTCAAACTCCTATCTTGACCAATATAATTTCAGATTCGTAGCATTCTGTGTACCCATTATCTCCCTCGTTTCTCTGTTCTGTAATACATATGAATTATTCATTTTAATTTCTATTATCTCGTAAGGCCCTTCGTAGAGTAAGAAGAACTTCTTGATCTCCTTGTCCTGAGCACTCGACAAATCATGTCGCCGTACTAATACCAGCTGTCCTATCTCATACTGCATCCACTTACCTTTCATATCATGCCTCCGTTTTCTCTTCTCCCCCTTCGTTAATAAATTTTCATTCGCCAGCCTAAGTTTTACATCACGATCAATAACATTGGTTTCTGGTGGATACTCAAATAGTTGCTCCAAAATCCTCGGCGGACGCGTTCCTCTTATTAACTCGTAAGGTGTGAACCCTGTCGACTCGTGGGTGATGCAGTTTAGCCAGTCTTCGATCTTCTGAACAAATAGTGGCCACTCGCTGTGTTTTGCGTGACAGTATGCTCTTAAGATCCGGCCTATTTCTCTCATGACTCTGCCTGGTTGGATTGTGGATGATATATGGCAGTGTGCTTTAGGATGATTCCTTCCCATCCTAGAGTCTGGCGCCACTTTCCACTGATGAACTGTGGTCCATGGTCGGATAGTATCACCTTCGGCTTCCCCACGTTGATCATGTAGTCGCATGTGATCTTTTCACTCAGCACCTTACTTGTCACTCACTTCACGCTATACAACCTTACATATTTGGAAAATGTATCTAGCACTACAAAAATATACATTACTCCTTCCCTACCCTTCGGCAAAGGGCCATACAGATCTACTGCTACTAAGTCGAATGGTTTTTCTACTTTAATATAGTTTAACTCCCCTTCCAATCGATAATTTACTACTTTCGATTTCTGACACAGTTCACAACTTCTCAATATTTTTCTTACTCTTCTCTCCATATTCTTAAATATACAAGACTCTCTCAATACACACACAAATTTCTTGGCTCCAAAATGGCCATATCTATAATGACAGTCCCATACTATTTTATCTATCAACCCTTCAGGTATAACTAACCTCCAATCCCTTTCTCTCCCCTCTACTTTTTTAAATAAACTCCCCTTAAACACCTGAAAATATTGTCTATGCCCCAACTCATCTAATTCTGATTCTACACTAGTTATTATCTTATTTAATTTATTATCTTCCCTCTGCATTGCATTTATATCTTTCAACTCTTCCCCAAAAAGTTTATCTTCCCTGGATAGTCTATAAATTTCTATTTCCTTAATATCTCTACCAGTTCTATTTCTATCTGTGTCTACCCGTGATAGTGTGTCTGGCACCCTGTTCTCTACCCCCTTAATGTATTCCCAAGAGAAATTGTACTCTTGGAGAGCTAACACCCACCTTGTTATCCGGCTGTGTGTGAGCTTGCACGTGTTCAGGAACGACAGCGCTTTATGGTCCGCCCTGATGATGGTTTTACTGCCCAGCAGATATGTCCGGAACTTTTTTACTGCAAACACTATACTGAGGAGCTCCTTCTCTGTGGTTGTATAGTTGCGTTCTGATGCTAATAACGTCCGGCTGGCGAAAGCAATTGTATGGTGTTCTCTCGCCTCGTCCTCTTGATACAGTTCGGCTCCTAGTGTTATATTACTAGCGTCTGTCTGTAAATAAAAATTATTATTGAAATTTGGGTGGTTCATTAAGATCATATCGGCGAACTTATTCTTAATCTCACAAAACGCTTCTCTTTCATTTTCCCCCCATTTCCATTGTTTGTTCCTCTGCAGCACGGCGCTAAGTCTTGCCGTTGTCTGAGCGTAGTTTCGCTGGAACTTCCTGTAAAAATTACATAGACCAAGAAAACTTTGCAATTGCTTTATGTTCTTTGGCTCCGGGAACGTCAGGATGGATTCTACCTTGTCCGGATTAGCCCGTATTCCTTTAGGTGTTATGATGAATCCTAGAAAGTGTATTTCAGTCTGTAAAAATTTTGATTTATCCCAATTCACAGTTAAACCTCCCTGGTATAATTTCTCCAACACATACTCTAAATGTTCTACATGCTCCTCAAATGTTCTGGAAGCTATCAGAATGTCATCCACATATATAGTCAAAAAATCTAAATTATGAGGCTGCAAAATTTCATCAAGACACTTAATAAAACTAGCTACACTGGTGTTCAATCCAAACAGTAATCGTTTGAATTGATAATTTTTTCCGTTGAATAAGAAAGCTGTATATTTCCTACTATTCGCTGTCAACGGAACTTGCCAATACCCTGCGGTTAGGTCTAAAGAGGTCATATATTTCACACCGCTGAACTTTTGAAAAATTTCCTCAATGGCTTCGGGTGACTCCCGGTCTGGAATAATTATTTGATTGATTTTGCGGGCATCTAAACATAACCTGACTCTCCCATCTTTTTTAATCACTACTACTAAAGCGTTAGAATATGGTGATACGGATCGCTCAATTATATCTCCCTCTAACATTTTCTCTAACTCAATCTGGGCCGCTCTTCTCTTCGCATATGGCACCTGATAACTTCTTTGTACGTAGGGTGTGTGTTCCCTTACCTTTAATTCGCATTCATAGCTTCTTGCCCTCCCTGGTATATCGGCAAACACTCCTCTAAAATTCTCTACTACCCGCCACAACGATTCACGTTGAGAACTCCCTATTACGCCACCCTCACTACAAAATTTAAGTGCCCTCTCATCCCATATTCGCTCCACAGTTTCATCGCACTCTATTTTACTCTCACTACACACATTCATACTAACTTCCGCTTCTTGTTCATTTACCCGATTACGTATCACCCTTACGCCCGAAATTCTTATCGCATCTACTACCCGCTCAAAATTAATCCGAACTGGTTCTATTTCATTGTGTAATTCTAACACCCGTTTTTGGAAATCAATCACCGCCTTATGGTTAATCAGAAAATCATTTCCCAATATAACCTCAAGATTTAATCCACGTACGACTAGAAATGTATTATCGTACCCTACCCCGTTAATTATCATATTTAAATGTACTTGTTTAGTGACTCTTTTACTCCTAACGCCCGTAATACCTACAATCGTCACTCCCGCAACTGGCAAAGATGGAATATTTTGATTTAATTCTTTCAATTCGTCTAGTATGTGTTCGGAAATAACAAAGATTTCACTACCTGTATCTATCAAAGTTTTAATCTCCTTTCCTTCAATGTTGATTTTCACCTCGGTCAGTCCATTCTCCCGTCTCACTGCTTCGACGTCTTCTTCCTCCATTAATTCCTCAGATAAATCGGTTATGATAATGTTGTTTTGATAGTTGTCATTTAATTGGACCCCAGAATCCTCCGGCGACAACGGTCGGGTCCGGTGCTCCATTGTCTCTCTTAGTTTACCACAGACGTGCTCGCCACCGCTGGGTTGTATCCACTTTCACTCCGGTTCACCTGCTTTTCATGGTCGTTACCTCTCGGCGCTCCTCCTTGGCCCTCTCCCCTTCGTTGGTATGCATGGTGGTTCTGCGTGGGTTGTGGTCCCTGTCGCTGACCCGGTCTCTCTCTCCTACATCTAAAACAAAAATTTTGTGATGCTTAATTTCCCTGCGAACACGCCGGACAAGTCCACATTGGGCCTCGATTATTTTGCTCTCGTCTGGGGTATACCGGTTCATGTGGCGGTCCCCTCGGCGGTCCCTGATTACCTCCGTTATTCATATTCTGTTGGTTGTGACGGCGACTCATTTCTTGGTCACGGATGTTCTGAAACACATCTAAAATGTTTTCTAACTCGCTAATAGTGGCTACCTCCCGCGTCATCAATGTTATTTGCACCTCCCTTGGCAAGTGCTTACTTATATGCCTCACGAAGGATCTAAATGGCAATGGCGGTTCTAGGTATTTCGCCTCACTAAATATTTTCATTACATACCCTGTTATATTATTATTGGGTCGCCCAAAATTCCCGGTTCCCATAATTCTGCTACGCAACACTTCTTCAGACCAATATTTATTTCTGAATGTGGACTCGAAACTTTCGAAGCACCCTCATTCTGTTTTGTGTACCTCGGCCCATATCTCCGAACTACCTTTGAAACATTTAAAAATTTTTAATAATTGTACCTCCCAGCTACTAGTATTAAATTTATTAAACTCCCTCACTCTATTTATGAATTGCATAGGATGCACTCTTTTATTGTCACAACTAAATGACTCTAATTCAACTTCACTGCTTACGTCACGAGTCATAATTACTCGTTCGGTAACAGTGTCTACTTGTTGGCTGATGGCCATACTCAATTCATTTTTAACATCCATAATATTCTTTTCAATGTTCATTAATTTATTGTTACTATCAGATTCAAGGTCACTTATTGTATTGTGTATTGTCTTAAATTCAATCTTACAACTATTTTCTATTTCACTTATTTTAATGTTATTACTTTCAATCTTATTCATAGCATAACTAACCTTACATTCAGTATTAGCGTTGCATTAATTTACCTGTTTCTCAACAATAGTGTTTATTACACTATATTGTTCCATGATCTGTTTTTCTACTTTATTTGTTATATCATTTTTTATATCAGAAACACGGCATTCTAATTGCTCATTCATAGACTCTGTCAATTGTAATTTAATATTTTCACAACGTTCATCAACATGTTCGTCAACATGGCTCAGATTATCAAATTTTACACTTATACTCTGCTCAAACTTAATATTTTGTTCTTCAATTTCTTTAAAATTAATATCATTTTTAATATTTTGTTGTTCACATTTTATTTTCTGCTCATTAATATCACTATGCATTTTGCGTAATAAATCATCATTAGAATTGAAACGACTCTCAAATTTTTCGTCATTTGTTTCAAAACGACAATTAAAGTCATTACTTTGTTCATTGAAATTACTATTTACTTTACTGAAATTGGCTTTCATAAAATCAAATAAGTCCTCTAATGACAATTCTTTTTCTTTAATATTTGTTTTGATCAGTACCGGAGTAGATTGCGCTTCTGCATGATCGATTATAATTGACCCGGTTAGGTCAATGTTAGTTACGGATTGCACGCTCAAATCAGCTGTTGGCATTGACTGACTTACTTCGCTCACATTTGGTGACGGGTTCATCGAACCAAGGCCACTCTCATTCATACCTGAGTCTATTACATTGCTTTTTTCTGCGTGCTCAGACATTTTTAATTGATTTATAACTTATTTTTTACTTATGTTATAACTACAATTGATTAATCTCCCTTCAAAACATTATACTACAACATACCTAAAATAAACCTTATACCATAATTACGTACATTTTACGTAAATAAAATTTTGCTTTCATAACCGTATTTCAATTTCTGCACTGTCAAAATAGGCTGGTGTAATATAACTTTTTATTACATTACATCCTGCAGTCACGGCACCATTGTAACTTTTTATATATTTTTAATTAATTACAAAATGATCTTAACCTCCCACTTACCTTCTATTTGTCACTCTCTGGCCAGATCGTCTAGTGGTGTAACCCTATTTCGTACAGCAAATTTACCAGCACAGAAATTGAAATTAGGTACTTGAAATGATTATTCTAACACACATATATATCAAGTGAAATAATGTAATGGATTTATTCTTTTTTATACATTTCTTTATATTCTCTTTTCAAATTTCTACTCTTTATCTTTTCTTTGAACAAATACTGATGCTAATGTTACATCGGAAATTTAATATAGCTTTCCTACTCTAGTTAGCTTAACTAATTCTTTCTTATATCTATAGATAAGACAGCCCAGTATTGTAACGGTATGAAATTGTAGGGCCAATTTTTACAATTTAAAAAAAATTATATTTCCCATGCAGTCATTATTCACCTTTATAGAACCTCAAGTTCGTCAACCAAGTATGCAGGTTTATTACAAAACAAAACGTCTATGTTCTGTCTCCGCACCCATGCAGCGTAGACCGATTGTGAAATAACACCCAACTTTGCATCAGCCGTGAATCACGGAAGAAAGTAATGTAACTCCATATTGCATAAGGCGGCAAAGTATTGCTAAACCTTACGGCTACGTTATAGTGCTCTTTTAACAGCACCAATGGGAGCGCAATCTCACGATCACGTGACCAGAAAAACAGAAACTCTGTGTGCTCAGCTGTAGCCGTACTAACCCCAGTTCTATTGCAACTCACGGCTGCGCGGCCAGCCCACAACAACATCCAAGGGCAAGTAAAGTTACGTCGGCCGACTTTTCATATTCATAATGTGGAACCAGTGAACCACTTAACTTAACTTTAATTAAAACAAAAGAAAACAGTATCGGTCTATCCTGTACAATAACGGTACAAATGCGAAGTGCGAAGTGCGAAGTGATTGAGTAAACGTTAGTTTCCATGCGCGATGGTGTAAACAACTAGAACTCAGGATTTGGTTAAGTACCAATAAACCCTTAATTAAAGATTTCAAATAAAATATTCAATTACTATCTACTAATAGTTTAATGAGCTCTAATAAAGAAAACGTATTGGTTCATATGGCATAAGAGGTTAGAATTAAGAGGTATTCCATTGGTCAATCAGTGTGATTTTATAATACTATATTATTTGTTATTGATTCCATGTATTTTTGAATTTTCGTCAAAGTAAACCAAAACGAAACAATTAACTTGTTTAATAAACTAGAAGCATTTGTTTTAACATAAATTGTGTATGTATATGAATACCGTTCATCCCAAATAATCCCTTCTGCAGCTGTTTTTGTCTGTACGACTCTGGACCCGAACTTAAAGGTAAGAATTAATTATTGATGTGAAATAATTGAGAAGTTACAAATGGCGCCCGAACAGGGACTCGAACCCTGGACCCTTAGGTTAAAAGCCTAATGCTCTACCGACTGATTTGTAAACAATCACTTCACACTTCGCACTTCACATTTGTACCGTTATTGTACAGGATAGACCGATACTGTTTTCTTTTGTTTTAATTAAAGTTAAGTTAAGTGGTTCACTGGTTCCACATTATGAATATGAAAAGTCGGCCGACGTAACTTTACTTGCCCTTGGATGTTGTTGTGGGCTGGCCGCGCGGCCGTGAGTTGCAATAGAACTGGGGTTAGTACGGCTACAGCTGAGCACACAGAGTTTCTGTTTTTCTGGTCACGTGATCGTGAGATTGCGCTCCCATTGGTGCTGTTAAAAGAGCGCTATAACGTAGCCGTAAGGTTTAGCAATATTTTGCCGCCTTATGCAATATGGAGTTACATTACTTTCTTCCGTGATTCACGGCTGATGCAAAGTTGGGTGTTATTTCACAATCGGTCTACGCTGCTTGAGTGCGGAGAAAAAACATAGATGTTTTGTTTTGTAATAAACCTGCATACTTGGTTGACGAACTTGAGGTTCTATAAAGGTGAATAATGACTGCATGGGAAATATAATTTTTTTTAAATTGTTAAAATTGGCCCTACAATTTCGTACCGTTACAGTATCTGCACATTCTCTCATTCACACCCATACCATTTAGCGCTTTTTTTTATTTAAATTCTCATAATTAAATTGTGTAATATATGGTTACGTGGTATCAGCATCCCTGCAAGTCACTTGTTGATCTCGAGAAATTTTGTTCACTTTTGTCCGAATGTTTCCCACTGTTAATTTTGAGTACTTTAATTCGTTTTAATCACTGTTAACTGAACTCATACTCTTGGTATAACTCCGTGTTTTGTTATTCGTTCACATTATAAACTTTTGAAGATATTACACTAAAGTTTAGGCTCACGCCTATGTGTTCACCCGGCCGGGGAAAAGGTTTCTTAGTCGACTCACTTTTAACTATTTTCCCATTTTTAATAATAGCTAAAACTTTGCCCGGCCGATGACGCACGCCACTAATTACGTCCACTGCCTTCAGATGTTAATAGTCGACTGCTTTGTTTTCCGCGCGCCGGGCCAGAAAGAATGTACCAGTTCGTGCCGTTATCATGAGAAACTTGGCCGAGGTGTGCGCCCTTACACATTCCCAGACGCTTTAATAGCTTTTGTGCTTCGTACGGCTGGTTACGCATGAACTACAAGGTGTTCCAAAAGTTCGTGATCAAAACGTTCAGCTTGGGTTGGTTACAAATTTTTTACAATTATTTGGGAATTAAACTAAACCTCTTGGTTTGTACCGTTACAACATTAATGTGTGAACACTGTCAACGCCCCTGACCAATAGCGTTTCAGATTTGCCACGTGGGTTTGTTTACATCAGGATTGAACTAAGAATGGAAATAGTATAAATGCCTTCACTCTCTTCAGTCATACATGAGAAAGTTGTTGTTGAGAAGTTGTGACATCTTGACAGTGTGGTGATTATATAAGCTTCTTGCATGTCACTAAATCTTTTTGTGGACTAAATCAATCTTCATATCCCCTTAAGGATGTTTTGCACAATTGTTTGTTTTTCAGTGGCTCCCCTTTGGTACATTTAACCCATTTGGTAGCGAGCTTTCCAATAAAGACTACTGAGTTCTTGCATTTCCCGCTTCAGCTTCACACACTCCAATAGATGATTTTTATTCATTTTTGAGTCTTCTCTCCTGCACAATACACATTCTTCTATGGTAGAAATTCTTAATTTGTAGAGATGCAGAGATGCGCTGAGAGACAGTCATGGCCAGTTTCCAATCTAAAGTTGGCGACTGCTTCCTTCCTGGGTTTTCAACAGTTTTTATCCCATAACTGTTCAATCCCTGAGCATGTTTATCCTTTTGAGATGTTTCTTGCTTCTTCCAGGAAGTGAGAGTTTGTTTTCCTCATCATCAGTCTTCTTAGGGTGCTGAAATCGTGGGTACCTCCCTGGTGGTAGATCTTTGTCCCTCGCTTTGCCAAGATGTCCGCTGTCTCATTTCTTGAGATGCCTATGTGAGATGGGATCCACTGGATAACTATTTCCTTGTTAAGTACTGTAAGCTGCCTGGCGAGTCGCCTTGCTTCCAGTGTGCTTCAGGGCGTTACTCCTGTATTAGGGAATGTTGCCTGGATGGCAGACTTAGAGTCCACAAGGAGGACGGGTTTTGAAAAGGAATTTAGCCTCCAAATGAGGTTTTGCAATGCCACTTTGGTAGCCTCTACTTCATCATCGTAACTTGATTTATTTTGTCCCACTACAATATAGTGGTAAAACAATGAAGAGAACACTCCCCCCACGTCATCCACCAAGGATCCATCAGTGTATACATGTAGCCAGTTTTCCTCTGGAAATCACTCATTGATGGTTAATAGTGTTATCTGTTTTAGTTCCTCTAGAGATCTTGTCTTCTTCTTAACATCTTCGATCAGATTGAGATACAGATGTTTCGTACATGCTACAGGAAATTTATGGTGTACCATACCACTTAAAAATGTTTAGCAGTAACTCTTTGTGTATTGATAACTTGAAATATTGCCTGAGAAACCAATATATTTTTCTAAATTTGTGATCAAGTTCAATCCTTTTTAATGGTGTATTTTTCAGCGAAATGTGCATCTTGCATCATGCCTAAATACTTGATACTGTTTATGTGTGGTATCACTTCTTGGTTGATAATTGCAAATGGTTAATCGATTTTCTTTTTGGCAAAATTAACATGTACGGACTTGTGCCCATTACATACATCTATGGGACCCACCATTGGACCATAACTCACAGCATTAGATTACTAACTTTATACATTTGAAAGAAATTATTGATTTTTGCAATATTGTGTAGTAGAAAGCATATTCACAGCATATAGTGTACAATAAAGTCTGCCTGTAACTGGAAAGCAGTGCAGTTAGTTACCAAGTCCGAAAGGATGCACTTTATTAGAGCAGAGTAGTGTTGATCAGTGCCGGATTTACCACTAGACCGACTAGGCCACTGCCTAGGTCCACGGGCTCAGAGGGGGCCACAAGCTACAGATTTTTTTTAACAGAAGTATTTTTATAAAAGTAGGAGGCACTTTGATTTATTTAACTATGATTTCTTGAAATTAGATGATCAATTTTTGTTAATAATACAAATGGAAGACACCCGCTATATTGTCCCCAAATTTACATGACCTTGGTACCACTCCTGTTTGATATCATTGTTAATCTGTGTTCCGACTGAACGGTTTGCGATTTGAGGTTATGTTTTTATTTTGTTTTGAATATAAAAAGGTTTCTAGGTTTGTGTGGTGGGCAGCGTGTTGTTTCGGTGATATTTATTAGTGTGAAAACTTTATGAACATAGAATTGAATCCGTACACTAAATGTGAGCATGAACATGGCTAGTGGAGCGTACAAACGTAAGCTGAAAAAAATTAAAAAGGAAGCTCATTTGGATACATTATTTCATTAAGCTACATAGTCACTGAATATTAGTTTACCATTAGCTTGTTGTATCTTTAGTCAAAGAATAAAAAAAAATCTAAACCTATTTTCTTAATTTTATAAAAATTATAAGAAAAAAATTAATGTGTTATACCTAGACAGTAAAAAAGGAATTTTCTATGTTAAATTTCTGAATAAGCTTAGTTAAGTTACTCTAATTAAAAAATAAATTAATTTGCTCAATTCTTTTGCATGGTTCTTAATATTTTAAAAAAGTTTGCTAAATAAAAGCAAGCTTTTTTTATAGTAGCCCACTGGTTTTAAATTTGATAGTATTAATCTGACATCAAATTACTTCTGCAGTACATATACTACTTCAAAGTCGTTGCTGGGGGGGGGGGGGGGGGCTCAGAAAACATGGCCTAGGGCCTCAAAAATCTTAAATCCAGCACTGGTGTTGACTCCAGCAATTATTGTACATAAAACTGTGTGTGTGTGTGTGTGTGTGTGTGTGTGTGTGTGTGCGCGCGCAATTCACGTTGACTTGTGCTTTATTTCAATCAAGAAAAAAAGTGACCAAATGTTTAGGTATATATGCAGCATATGTATCACTTAAAAATTGTGTATGATCTTCAAGGTAATGTAATGTAAATTTTTGTCTGTGTCATTGCAACTTTGTATTAATGACGTGTTTCTAGCACACACCCCTTCTTCAGGTTTAAAGTGTTATTATAATTAAAATGCAAAACCTTAAATGCACAACACAAACACAAGACATGAAATAAATCAATTAAATGCATATTTATTCTGTGTTCTGTTCATTATTCACATTTGTGTTATGTTTTTGAGTGTTTCTTGTTTTAATTATTGTAACATTTTCACTGTAAGATGGGACCGTTGTCTCCAAAATGTTACATTAATACAACTTAAAGCTGTAAAAAGCACTCTTCATGTACGTATGTAAATATTTTTTGTGTCTTCTTTTTTTTGTATCGTTTTTTTTATGTAAAATTGTTTTGAAACTACTTGTGTAGAAGTCTTCTTCCAGTATGGACCTTGTCAAAAATGTCTTGTCGTAACTAATCACATGGTAAACTTCGAAAACGCATCTGTAATAAGGTCATGTAATAGGTATTATGACAGATTGATCTTAGAAGCAATATAAATTAATAAATACAAGGATAACATCAACAGAGAAACCGCCACGCTTCGTACAACTTGGTACCCTTTACTTTCTGGTTTGACTGCATGTGGGTAGACTGACCGCACAAGTAATGCATACAGCGTAACACCTACAGGGCAAGGTTCGCTTGCCAGCGTTTTTGTCACTTAGACCAAAGATACTTGTTGTAATATGAGTGAAATGTTGTCATACAAACATTTTTGACGTGGTCCATACCAGAAGAAGACTTCAAAAACAAAATGGACACCGGCCGCGGAAGCGTACGTGAGATAATGGAAACCTACGCAGGTTTGTTTAGAAACCTGCTTCTAAGCAGGCCTCTTGTATTGCAATATAATTCATGTTTACATTTTAATGTGCATGGATTTAATTGTTTGAAGACCAGTTTAAGCCTGTTGTGCACTTATATGCTATAAGAACAAAATTTAGTTATTTCAAAGGAAAGTTGTGTGTTAAAAATTACGGAACTAATCCATTAACTCCATCACACTAAACTTGTCTCAGGTATGTATATATGAGGCCGGACGGCCACCAGAAGTGGAGCAGAGTGAAGTTGAGCGTTGAGCGTGACTGAGCTTGTGAAATGTAAACAATGTTGTTGCAATGAAAGGGCGGCCACCAGAAGTGGAGTGAAGCGACGTCGTACAGGTCCACTCTGCTCAGCTTTGCCTCGGCCGAGGTCTGTTTGAAAGCTGACTCTGCTTCCGCCACCTTCCCACTGACAACCATACTAGTCAGTTAGCAACTACCAATTCTATCAGTACTCCACTTTCTCTGCCCCCTAAGTGACTCAGCTCAGCTATGCTCCGCTCTGCTTCACTCCGCATCTGGTGGCCACTTAATGTTAGACTTAAAGAATCATCCCATTTGGTTGTTCATAAGATTCACTGCATTTCTGTAAAATCAGCCCAAAAGTGTGAATAATTGACCATAGCAACGTTTACGGTTAGACATTGAAATATGCACAGCTAAACTTTTATAAGGTGATGGCAGTTCCCACACTGTTGTATGATTCAGAATGTCGGACATGTAGGAAAAAGATCTTAGACGGATGGAGTCATCAGAAATGAAATTTCGTAGGTCAGTGGAAAAGGCTGTGTTAGGGGAGTTCGGATATGAAATGCAGCCATCAGACAGTAATTAATCACACTGTAGGCATACATGTGTAAGACTGAGGATTGGATGATGAAGTCGGAACAGGTAGAATTACCTAACCCTGGAAGGGCAGACCAACTTTACTTTTAGGTTATATAATTTTGTTTGCTTTTGTATACCTAGGTACTTTTGAGTTTTGTAAATTGGAGATGGTAATTTGCATAATAATGGTGAATTTATCCTAAGATCTATCTAACATACTTGTTAGTATTATTAGTAATACTGTAGAGACAATATAGCGAGTGATATTGTGACGATTTAAATTGTAACAGTAATGGTAAAAATAAAAAAAATTTAAAAATTAAGTTTGTGAGCGATTAAGCCACTTTAAATCTCACTATAATGCCTAAAACCCCTGTATGTACTTAGTATGAGAGGAAGAAGTAATTAAGAAATACGCCTACCTCCGTACAAGTTGTCGCCTCCCAAGATGGAAGTAATGCGAAACCATATTAACAAGTTATTGGACCAAGGAGTCATCGAACCCTCTACGTCCCCATATTCTTCACCCTCCTTTTTAGTACCAAAAGGTCAAGATAAACACAGACTAGTTGTGGACTACAGGCAATTAAACAAAAGAATAGAATTTGAATCAATCCCTCTTCCAGACATCCATAGTGCCTTTCATTATTTCACTAAAGCTATGGTCTTTACGGTGATGGATCTGAATCAAGCTTTTCACCAAATCCCTCTTTCAGAAGAATCAAAACGTCTAACTGCGTTTGCAGTTCCTTTTAACTTGTACCAATTTACTAGGGTACCCTTTGGAATATCTCAAGGAAGTTCTGTATGTAGTAGACTATTAGAAAAGATATTTCACGATATTAAATTTAAATATGTGTATCACTATTTGGACGACATCGTTATATACAGCGAATCTATGGATCAACATCTTAAACATTTACGCGAAGTGTTATCTCGGTTACTAAGAGCAGGATTAACGGTGAACCCAAATAAGGTAAGTTTTGCCGTCCCTCAGTTTTCTTTCTTAGGTCATATCGTGAAAGCGAATGGAAAAGTAAGCATTGACCCCGAACGAACCCGCGCTATTAGAGAATTTTCACCCCCACGAGATGCAAAAGGTATAGCCCGATTTTTGGGTATGGTGAATTATTTCCACAAATATATCCCCCATCTTGCCGAAATAGCAGCACCCCTAAACTCCTTACGAAAGAAGGGAACGAAGTTCGAATGGAGCTCACTACATCAAAACGCGTTTGAGCAACTTAAAGAAAGTATTATATCTCCCCCAGTTTTGCAACTAGCGGATTTCACGAAACCTTTCGTAGTACAAACCGACAGTTCCAGTGTAGCATTAGGTGCGGTGATATATCAAGAGATAGATAACTGTAGACTACCAATCAGTTATGCATCACGAACACTTAGCGATCAGGAAAGAAAGTATTCTGCATATAAATTGGAATGTTTAGCAATTGTTTTTGCCGAACACTTAGCGATCAGGAAAGAAAGTATTCTGCATATGAATTGGAATGTTTAGCAATTGTTTTTGCGTTCGAGAAGTTTAAACCCTTCCTAGAACATAAAGAATTCCTTTTGGAAACCGACAATCAGGCGTTATCTTGGTTATTGAATCACCCTAAACAGTTAGGACGAATTGGAAGATGGATATTGAAATTAAACTGCTACAAATTCAGAGTGCAGCATATAAAAGGTACTCAAAACGTAGTCGCTGATACCCTGTCCCGTATGTTCCAGTCGCCCACTAAAACTCCCGAAAACAAAGTGAATCCGGAAATAGCACTTGCTAACGCCGTAATTACTGAATTCCCCCTTGCCT
Organism: Magicicada septendecula; assembly: GCA_034769895.1. Classification (NCBI taxonomy): domain Eukaryota; kingdom Metazoa; phylum Arthropoda; class Insecta; order Hemiptera; family Cicadidae; genus Magicicada; species Magicicada septendecula. Next base: position 294,634,422 of record CM068373.1, on the reverse strand, counting down.
TTACAAACATTGCCCTGTACCAACAACAAGACCCCTTACTGAAGCCTATTATAGAACAACTTACGCAAGGTATTATATCCGAGAAGTACGTATTGAGTAAAAATGTACTGTGTCACAAGATAAGAAACGGAAAGGAATTAAGAATAATAGCCCCTGATGTAATTAAGCCCATGCTGATGGAATACTTCCATTCATCTACCATAGGAGCCCACATGGGAATCAATAAGACAATACATCGTGTTCGAAAGGAATATCATTGGACCAATATGAACAGCGAAATAGCCAACTTCGTAAAGAAATGTACTTTATGTGCCCTCAGTAAACCCGCCAGAAATACTCAAGTAAGCCAATTGATTTCAGAAATCCCAAAGACCCCTTTTTCGAAACTTTATCTAGATTTCTCAGGTCCGTATCCACGATCCAAATCGGGGAATACCATGTTACTGATCTGTGTAGATTCGTTCACCAAATTTGTTTGGATGTATCCAATGCGACGAGCATTAGCATCGACGACTGTAAAAATATTACAGGAAAGACTATTTAAAGACTACGGTACTCCAGTACGGATAGTATCTGATAACGGTCCACAGTTTAAAGCGAAAGAATTTAAGAATATGTGTTTCAAGTTAGGGATAGACCATATAACCACTACAGAGTATCGACCGCAAGGCAATATTGCTGAAAGGTATCTATGAAACCTCAAATCTGCGCTAATCGCCTATCATGCGAATGATCACACGTCGTGGGATCAAAATCTATCCTGGATTCAATACGCTTTTAATTCAGCTTATCACGAAGGTCACAAGTTGACCCCATTTGAGTTACTGTACAAATACCGACCAAACCACCCTTTGTCCACAAGATGGAATATACACGATCTGCTGCCTCCGTAAATAACAGATAAGCAGATAAAGCGAATATGGAATAAAGCCCACTCTAACTTAAGAGCAAACTTAGAAAAATCCAGAAGATACCACGAGAAAGGTAATCATAGCAATTCAATTAGGTACCAAGTAGGTGACTTAGTGATGTATAAAACTCACCCCACTAGTAGTGCTATTGATAAGACCACCTCTAAACTATCATTCCGATGGTGTGGCCCTTACCAAATCCAGAAGTACCTAACTCCAGTTACAGTAGCCCTGTGCGAAACTGCGACTCAGAAATATGTGCGGAGAACGCATATTTCACAGCTAAAATTGTATAAGAAGAAGAGACGGAATAGTATAACCCAAAATAGAAAAGGGAATACTAGGTAGTGAAGAAAATTATACTTCTGAAACCGTGGAAAATGTTGAAAGTAGAGTTTGGAAATGAGGCCTGATCAACCTAAATTCCAGTTCTGCGAAGCATACATTAATAAATACTAGTTAACTAGAGGAGAACTAATACTCATTAACTAGATGAGTTATCTAGGACTCAATGAAGACAAGATAGAATTCTAAATAGCAAAGATTTAGAAATTTACTCTACAGAGAGAGAGAGTAAGACGAACAAAAAACCTGTAGTAAATTTAAGTGATAGAGATAAGAAATAGTTTTGTGTTTTAATTATGTAAATATTAAGTGTGAATAGTATGTAAAAAAAAAAGGTAGTTAATAAGAATATATAAAGTATATTGTGTTGTGGAGAAGAAGCAAGTAAATATAATGCTAACCAATAACTATGTGAGAGAAATTACACACACTAACACCATTCATACTCCAAGTCCCCAGTAAAAAAAAAAAAAAATTTAAACCGTAACGTGCAAATTAAGCGGTGGAGTATGTGACGATTTAAATTGTAACAGTAATGGTAAAAATTAAAAAAATTTAAAAATTAAGTTTGTGAGCGATTAAGCCACTTTAAATCTCACTATAATGCCTAAAACCCCTGTATGTACTTAGTATGAGAGGAAGAAGTAATTAAGAAGTACGAAGATACTTTAATAAAAAAACATATTGTAAATAGTTATGATTGTCGTATTTAACCCTTTGCTTGTTGTCAGGCGCTGACCTGTTAATTCCGGACTCGACATGTTTTCCGAGTCTTCTGTAATTTAGAATAAGATAAAAAAACCTAATGTTAATAATTAAAAAATCTGAAGACACAGATAGTCGCTAAAACAACTTATTTAAATTATGTATATTTATTTAGATATAGTTTGTGTAAATAAAAATGTTAACTTAAAGAGAGATAGGGACTATATTCTCGCGCAATAGTGGCCCTACTCCTCCCTTGTTATGTACCAGTCGAAGCGAGCAGAAAACTCTCTCTCGCTATGTTGACTTCATGCAGTGCAGACGTACGAGCGAAAGCTCTAACACAATGTTGCTAATTCGTTTGTTTTACTTAAATATTGTATACGAGAAGTTACTGCTAAAAGCATGTGTTATGTATTAATCAGTATAGTTATGTAAAAAACAAGAGACATAACTTATAACACGAAACATAAAAATGGTGTAAAACAAGATGACTGCTAACTTCAAGAACTAACTACACTTTCAACATCATTCCTGGAGATGTGAACTACCAGAACTTATAAACACTCGTAGACCCGACAGAATATGCAGATCAGGACATCCGAGAATCTACATGTACCTGCATCGTAGAAGGTTCAATCTACTCTGCGGACTTTTGATCCATTAATGACGAAGACCAGACCGAGATGATGACGGCGCTTTCAAGGCTTCCAAGACGGACACCCCAGGACGAGGTTTCTACATTCCATTCTAAAGGTGACTCGATAGCCTGTCTATCGAGGGTTACTAATATTTGTTAGACAACACACTTTAAAAGAGACTTTTCAGAGACTATTAATTTTGTAAACATTAAAAGAGTAAATCTAAGAGTTTTAATGTAACTACTCAAATATCATATGTTGTAACGGTTTATATGTTAATGTATCGTAGTACAATTCCAAGTAATAATACCATTCTTCAAATGGTTAAAAAAAAAAGGTCTTGCAAGCTAATATCATGAATTGAGTATAACTAAAAGTCTTAACTACTAAATACCGAAAGTTAACCCGGATCTGAGGTATAGCTAAATAGAATCAATTTTGATCCCGAAGTTTAAAGAAAGCTTTGAAATAAATTTTAGTTTAATTAGTGATGTCATGGGATCTATCAGTAAATGTTTTTAAATGTTAAATAAATGAAGTCGTCTTGTTACACACATATAATGAGTGCATAAATCAATAAAATACCTTCCCTTGTTCCCTTACACAGTTAGCAAGTAAATTGTTAAGTTAATTATTTGTGGATACCTTTCGTTACAACGTAGGCAGCCCATATAATTGACAGAGCTCAGTTAAGATGGGTTCCCTGGATTTGTAACGCGGCAATACGTTACAATATTGTATAATGACAGGGTGACTCAACTTCTTGGTGATGTTTTGATTAAATGATATTCGCTGTCAGCCATTGTTATAAACTTGTTTTTAAATAACAGTGGCAACATTCAGAGCTACAACAAGATAATGATAAAAAGTTTTTGAAGCAGCCAACAGAATTTAATGGACTGCAGTTGTATACTACAACGATACATATACATAAATGTAGGCATGTCGGGCCTCAAGTTCAAGGGCGACAAAATTATATAACGAATTTATATATAATTTCAATATACTGGAAATTATGCAGGTTGTATAATGATACCAGGTGTAACTATAATAAGAGTATTTTCATTTATCAATATTTAAAACTCATATTTATTATTATTCAATATTATAAATATTCATAAACATCATTAATAATTGTCGGTCACGATATTGCTCATTATTAAATGTTTATATCTTATGATATGCAACATTACACATATTTAAAAAAATCTCATATCTAAACATGTTAATAATCTTATATCTAGACATGTTAATAAATTGGCTTATTAATTAAATATAAAAATGAAAATATTTTTATATTGAAATGAATTTTCTTAGCTCAGATCTGACCTCTACTCGCTCAGTCTATACCAATGTTTAAAATTCAATTTAAATTTATATTAATTTCTTGTAGACTGGCATTTGTTTTATTATTCAACTTTAAATTAATCTTTCCTATACTTCAACTATCAAATCAATTTACTATTTATTTTGATAATAAACTCTACTCTCTCTACTTTAAATTATCCTTCATTTATTAATTCTTTTTATATGCGATCGCTCATTCTTACAACTAAATATTTATCAAACATTTTAAAATATTAGTACTAATATAAACTTTTCTTTGTTTTAATTTACTGTCTTTTGATGTTGTCTTTATGAGCTCTTTTTTAAAAAAATCATTTAAAATGCATTACGCATGGCACCTCAAGTTCTGATGATCTTACGACTTGTTGTCCGGGGTCCAGCGTTGTCCAGAGTTAGTTTTCCATTCCTCTTGTCCTGGCGTGGTCCTGGATACGTCTAGAGTCCAGCGTCGTTCTACAGCAGCATGTTCCTGGATACGTCTAAGAGTCCAGCGTCGCTCTCCAGCAGTATGTGTTCCTGGATACGTCTAGAGTCCAGCGTCGCTCTCCAGCAGTGTGTTCCTGGATACGTCTAAGAGTCCAGCGTAGCTTTCCAGCAGCGTGTATACTCGTGGTAGACTTATGATTTCAGTACTTACTTTTTCCGGAATATTGTCGTGACTTTAACGAACATTATTTCTTTCGTTACTGCGACTTGTAATAGAAATAACAATAAACTGTTTTGCCGACGGACAGCATGTCCGGCTGCAACTGTGTCTTGAAATGAAGAGAAGGGTTTTTGGTCGAACCCTTAATTTATACCCCCTCGAGATTCCACGCCAGTTGGCTCCAAAATCGTCCTGTCGATACCTGCATATCTCGTGACAGCCCCCACTCCCGAACCTTTTCATCTATTTGCAATTATTAGCAAATAGCACTGTTTTGCACGGAATCGAGATAGCACAAATCATAGTTATTTCGATTAAGCACTCACTATATTAATTTGAGCGTCTTAGGGTAATTTGCATATTTTTTAGCACGTTTATTTTGCACTGACTTGGCATAACGTGCTCTATTAACGTCATCTTTTCACTGGGGATAACTATAAATTTTACACACACTTTGGTGCTTTTGGTTTGATCATACACTAATTAGTTTTCGCACAGTGAATTAAAATAGTTATTTTATTAATTACTTTGGGGCGGGTTGCTGAGATTCCTGTCTTTGCATGCCTCACTAACACACACAAGATACACGTGTAACACACATACAATTGAGCAGGTGTTCACTGCGTGTCGGAACAGGTTAATTGCTCCCCTAATCTAACAGTGAAATATTTTTACAATCTCAGACCTGTCCATTTACCCGTAACTTATACAAATTATACAAAATTTATATTTATTTAAATTAATGCCTAATACAGTGTATGGCTGTATCGTTGCAATACATTATGTAAACACTTTGTGTAGTCAACAGAAGACTCAACACAGTGTAGTCATACTAACCATATCTAATTTTCACTATACTACAATATCTATTCTAACTACTACAATACTTCCAATAACTACAGAAAAAAAATTTCTTTATCATAGCATTACATTGTTGTATTGTTGCTGTCACTAAAAATGCAGCATAATTTTGTGTCAGTTTCATCAGGCATGAGACTCCATTGTAAGTTGAGCAACTGACAAACGTAGGCTTTATCATTTTGTTGCCCAGTTGATTTGGTTGACTTCAACGGTATCTGTCCATCAACAGAAAAATAACCAATTCTATGCAAATGATGTCCTGTATTCGAAAATTAGGTACTCTTAAAAACAGAAACTTGTCAAATGACAGGTTAGCAGTCTCCACAAAGTGTAAAGGCAAAAATGCAAACAAATGAAAATGAGAGACTGCTTATGCCATTTCCCACGTGTACAATAATTTCTACAAAATGTAAAAAATGCAAATAGCTAACTAGCCAGTGTGTGATTAAGGACTGAATATCATAACACTTTAAAAATTTTAGTGGTTTGGGCTAGTTCTTCTATGGTTATATTTTGAATTCACATTATTTGGAGCATAGAGACATTAGTCACATGGAATTTTGGCTCATGGTACTAATTATAATATGCATTGCGTTGTTGATGCGTCGTGATGTTCTGTTACATAATACATTTGGCTAATTCTAATTCATTTCTGCGTCAAGAAGATACAGTAATTTGTTTATGCAAGGTTAGATTAAGTTGTGATGAATTTTTAAATCGCTTTAAGAATATTGTATCAAGACAAAATCAGATCCGCCCACGTTATTAAATCAAATGCCTTAGAAACTGTGAATAAGGTGAGCGGAGTTCGTTAATCACTATATTACTTATTCACAGTTATGCACTAATCTTCGCTACTTATGGTGTGTTATTTAAAAAAGTTAGACAAACGTATGTATTTCTCTTTTAGAAGATTTAGATAGTTTGGAAAAAAGTATATTATAAACTCAAAAAATATCGGTATGGAGAACCATACATGACTTCCATGTTCTAAGATTTATATTTAAAATCATATTCGAAATGAAATATTTCCATAGAAACTACTTCTTTCTACTTATTGTTTCAGTCTTAAACCACAGTACTGTGGTCACTAACGTATACCACCTCTCGTTTTCGCACTTGATTTTCACTGAGATGGAAGTCAATGGCACTGCCGAAAAGTCTGGTTTTGCAGAAAACATTAGACTACGGCTAAACAGCCTGCAAATGAATTTTAACAAAGAACTACTTCTTTTTTGCCGATAACGTAGTACACATAAAAAATTCTCCCCTCCCCTTTCAACTAAAATTTTCATTTTAGAAAATTACCCCCACCCCGTTTACTTAACCTCTTCATTTATAGATATTTCATCTACGTTTCTACAGTAGATTATTATGAGCTTCTTATCAAGATACTTTATTTATAAAAATTAAGTACTTTACTCTTGTTAAAACATAAAACGTTGCAGGTAAACTACCCCTTTCTCTAAACCGATCTTCACCAAAATCAATAGACCTTCAGTCCTCTACAATGCAGGGATGCATGCAAAAAAATATTTGATTCTGCTTCAATTTGCGACAGTTATCGTTCGTCATGAAAACATTTCTCTTGTTAGAACATAACATGTTTCAGGTAAACTACCATTTTCCCTGTACCGATCTTCACCAAAATCAACAGGCCTTGAGTTCTCTACAATTTAGGAACGTTTGCAAAAAATTATTTGATTTTCTTTGAATTTACGGCAGTTATCATTCGTCATAGAAAAAATTACCCTTGTTAAAACATAAAAAGTTGCAGGTGAACTACCCCTTTCTCTAAAGCGATCTTCACCAAAATCAATAGACCTTCAGTCCTCTACAATTCAGGGCTGTGTGCAAAACATTATTTGATTCTGTTTGAATTTGCGGCTCTTATCGTTTGCCATAGTAAATACCCTTGTTAAAATATAAAACATTGCAGGTAAACTACCCCTTGCCCTTAACCAATCTTCAACAAAATCAACAGACCTTGAGTTCTGTGTAACTCAAAAAGGTATGCAAAAGAGTAGTTGATTCGGTTTGAATTTACGGCAGTTATCGTTCGTCATAGAAAAAATTACCCTTGGTAAAACATAAAATGTTGCAGGTAAACTACCCTATTCCCTTAACCGATCTACACCAAAACCAGCAGGTCTTGAGAACTCTACAATTCAGGGCTGTATGCAAAACATTATTTGATTCTGTTTGAATTTGCGGCTGTTATCGTTTGCCATAGAAAAAAATTACCCTTGATAAGAAAAACGTTGCAGGTAAACTACCCCTTCCCGTTAACCGATCTTCACCAAAAACAATAGGTCTTGAGCACTCTACAAATCAGAGGTGTATGCAAAAAGTATTTGATTTTGTTTGAATTTGCGACTCTTATCGTTTGCCACAGAAAATACCCTTTTAAAACATAAAACGTTGCAGGTAAACTACCCCTTTCCCTTAACCGATCTTCACCAAAAACAATAGGTCTTGAGTACTCTACAAATCAGGGATGTATGCAAAAACTTATTTGATTCTGTTTGAATTTGTGGCTCTTATCGTTTGCCATAGAAAATATCCTTGTTAAAATATAAAATGTTGCAGGTAAACTACCCCTTTCCCGTAACCGATCTTCACCAAAAACAATAGGTCTTGAGTACTCTACAAATCAGGGCTGTATGCAAAAAATTATTTGATTCTGTTTGAATTTGTGGCTGTTATCTTTTGCCATAGAAAAAATCTACAGACAGACACTTTTCGAAAAATGACTTTTTTCATGTTTTGAGTGTCGTACAATCAGAATCTGCAATAATCTCGAACACGATTTTTTCCCCATCACCATACTTCCATTTCCTTAAGGAACATGGAAGTAATAAGACTGTAGTTTTCCATAATCAGTTTCTTTGTCCAGTTGAGTGATCACATGATTCTTTAGTTTCTGCTGATAGGTTAGATGGTATTGAACCACGTTATACATATTGTAACAAATAAACGATTCTTGTACTAAAATTAAAAAAAATTCTTTTGTTTGGTAAAAAAAAAATTTTATTATTTATTATATTATATATATATATATTTTTACTTCCATATTCCTTAAGGAATGGAAGTATGGTGATGGCAAAAAAAATCGTGTTCGAGATTATTGCAGATTCTGATTCTACTACACTCAAAACATGAAAAAAAGTCGTTTTCCGAAAAGTGTCTGTGTGTCTGTCTGTCTGTCTGTCTGTGTGTCTGTCTGTCTGTAGATTTTTTTTCTATGGCAAACGATAACTGCCGCAAATTCAAACAGAATCAAATAATTTTTTGCATGCAGCCCTGATTTGCAGAGTACTCGCGACCTATTGTTTTTGGTGAAGATCGGTTGAGGGAAAGGGGTAGTTTACCTGCAACGGTTTTTTTTTAGCAAGGGTAATTTTGTTTGTTTGGCAAACGATAACAGCCGCAAATTCAAACAGAATCAAATAATGTTTCGCATACAGCCCTGAATTGTAGAGTTCTCAATATCTGTTGATTTTGGTGAAGATCGGTTAAGGGAAAGGGGTAGTTTACCTGTAACGTTTTATGTTGTAACAAGGGTATTTCCTATGGCAAACGATAACAGCCGCAAATTCAAACAGAATCAAAAGATTATTTGCATACAGCCCTAAATTGTAGAGTTCTCAAGACCTATTGTTTTTGGTGAAGTTCGGTTGAGGGAAAGGGGTAGTTTACCTGCAACAGTTTTTTAACAAGGGTATTTTCTATGGCAAACGATAACAGCCGCAAATTCAAACAGAATCAAATAATGTTTTGCATACAGCCCTGATTTGTAGAGTACTCAAGACCTATTGTTTTTGGTGAAGATCGGTTAAGGGAAAGGGGTAGTTTACCTGTAACGTTTTATGTTTTAACAAGGGTATTTCCTATGGCAAACGATAACAGCCGCAAATTCAAACAGAATCAAAAGATTATTTGCATACAGCCCTAAATTGTAGAGTTCTCAAGACCTATTGTTTTTGGTGAAGATCGGTTGAGGGAAAGGGGTAGTTTACCTGCAACGTTTTTTTAACAAGGGTATTTTCTATGGCAAACGATAACAGCCGCAAATTCAAGCAGAATCAAATAATGTTTTACATACAGCCCTGATTTGTAGAGTACTCAAGACCTATTGTTTTTGGTGAAGATCGGTTAAGGGGAAGGGGTAGTTTACCAGCAACGTTTTTTTATCAAGCGTATTTTCTATGGCAAACGATAACAGCCGCAAATTCAAACAGAATCAAATAATGTTTTGCATACTTCCCTGAATTGTAGAGGTCTCAATGACTTTCGATTTTGGTGAAGATCGGTTAAGGGGAAGGGATAGTTTACCTGCAACCTTTTACGTTTTAACAAGAGTAAAGTACTTGAAAATTTATTTAAACTTTTTGAAACAATGGTAATTGTTAAAAATAAAATAATTTTGTTGCCAGGCAATAAAATTATAATTTTTTCATTTTAATGTAATATAATATTTTTCATTTAATACAGCAATAAAAAGGCAGGTAAGACACAGCCTGGCTGTTTGGCTGAAAATGATTTAAAATATAAATCTTAGAATATGGAAGTCATGTATGGTTCTCCATACCGATATTTTTAAATTAATTTAGGATTAATTATTTTAAACTGTTTTGTTGTATTTGGAACTTCTTATTGATTGTTTTTATCAAATTATATCCTGTTGTGTAATTGTTAATAGGATTATTATGTTAATAGGATTGTCTCCAGGAACAATCGGTTTGTGATCTTTCCTTGTTTGAAGTTTGTCCTCCTTTAAAGTTGTTAAATTCAGCTGTTCGTCAATAAGGTCGAGATTGACTAGTCTCGTCTCGATATTAGGAATTATCGTTTAAATGGTTATAATCGGTTTACTGTTCAATAGTGGTTCACTTTTATTGTTTAACTGATTTAATTCACTGACTTTAATCGTTATTGAACGTTTTTTCCGACATTCGCGAGTTTAAATTTTATTGGTTTGGCTGATGTACGCCATGCTTCTTCCTTCACTATACGTAACTATTTTTGCGAGAGCTCGTTTGATGTGTACTCCTCAACATATAATAATCAACTCCCCTATTTTCTTCTTCATTCGAAATGTCTTAGCCCAGTTAATATTAGCAAGACATTGTTTTAAAATTTTATCATTTCCGTTACATGGCTGACACTTACATTATATTACTTAATACATTTTTATTATTATTTGATTATTATTGATTATTTTTATAATCTTTTTCCTTAGTTACTCCTGCGTGATTTGATACCAAATAAGATATTCTTACAATGTTTTTATCTCAAAATGCCATATTTACTGTATTTTGAAAAGGTAGGCTCTAAAATTTTACTTCCTGTCATTAAACTGTTTGCCATTTTTATTATGTCATAATTATGATTGAACAAAATCTTTGATTGAAATAAACTGTTTATTTTCCCTTAATTCCTTTTAATTTTATGAATTGGTTGTCTAAATTAATTATTATCTTTAATTTAAATAACTCCCCTTATGTTCTACTGTTAATACATTTACAATTTTTCTATTAATACTTCATATTTTGCTTCACTATCTTTATAAAGTATTGGTATAGTTGTATTACATTGTGTCGGATGTATATTATACAAATTTCATCCGGTTTATCAATTTACTTCTCTTATTTATTAATTTTAATGTTGTTGAGATTTGCCATTTGGCCTAGATTTCACATGCTTTTATATACTTGGTTTTTTGAATATTACAGCCTGCTTATACCCTTTCTGACTTTCTTTTCTTATAAAATCTTAATTACAATTCCCTTACTTAGTTATATTAACATTTAACATTGATTAATTCGATTAACTCATAACAAATATTTTATAACATAAAATGGTATTCAAGCCCAGACATTTCAGCCTTGACTAATACTATTAACACATAATAAAAGTTTTATACTAAAAGAATTGTACACAACTCTGACATTTCAGTCTTGAGTTATTTGAACTTATTATAAATAAAACATATCTGTCCTTCCATTATTTAAACTATTTCTTATAACTAATTTTATTTTCAGTCTTAGCTGTTTTTGTTTGATTTTTGGGTATTTATTATTGGTCACTTCACTTTTTTATGGCCTGCTCTTGTTTTATCACTGTCATTCTAATGAATGTTGTTAGCTAAAGAGTGGCAGTTATTTAGAAACACTTGTATCCTATTTGTCATTACAATATTCTATTAAATATTATTTCTCGACACAATATAAAAACTTTAAAGTTGTATAAATGCACAATTTACTTAGTTTATGAACTTAAACATTGACACATTAAGTTTATTTAATATAATATAATAATTTGCACTGGTCCCCTTTTATTCTTTGATTTTATTTCTAATCAGTTTTATAGTCTTATTAAAATCAAGAATTTTATTTATAGAGGATAATGAAGATTTGTTTTTTCCATTACATAACTAATTCCCCCTGGTTCACTTTTAATTCTACTTTATACACTTTTGTTTATATCTATTTTACATGGTTTTCTAAATTTGGTTTTTTGTTATACTTTCATTGGTTATTTTTACTTTCTTTTGGGGTTTCGTTTTGGTTTCTTTCAAAAGCATTCCTTTTTATTGTGGATGTTGTCTTGTTCTGGTTTCTTCCTTACTTACTCCTATCCTACCTGTTTCTTATAAAGCATTCCTTTTTATTGTGGATGTTGTCGTGTTCGGGTTTCTTCCTTACTTACTCCTATCCTACCTGGGTATTTCCTTACTTTATTTTTAGCCTTTTGGTTTATTTTGATTACTCATCATTCATTGTATATCTGGTTTTAATGAAATTCTTACTTTAAACTATGATTGTACTTTACGGTGGTCCTTAATTAATTTTTAATGTTGCTTTCTTGGATTTAAATTTGTTTTTATTTTATTTTATGATCATTTTTCCCATTCAGAACTATGGGCATTATCTGTCATGCTACAATATTGTTGAATTGTTGAAAAACAAGCAGTCTTCCTGGTTTAAGATGTAAAAGAGAAAAGAACACTAATTTGAAAAATTTCACTGCTCCATCCAACAGTTTCATCAGTAAATTGAATTCAATTTAAACAATGAATTCAATCATTTTTCTGGTTTTCGCTATAATAATTTAATATAATTAGTTTTTGTCTTTTCATTTCCTGCATAGTGGTGTGATTGTTAAATGTTGCCCACAAAAGAAACACCGTGTAGCCAAAAGAATATACCAAAGAAAATATAATGTTACGACGGCCTTACTGATCATCGCATGGTACAGTGGAAAACAAAATACAAGACAGTAATTAAGTCACTAATCATCAGCTTTAATTATCACAATTAAACAGTTTGTAATCAATAAGATAGTCTCTTAGAACAAATCAAATAAAAATTGTTCACACGCAACAAAAATGTCAACTAATAAGAGTCCCACACAATTATAAAACACATAAAACTTCGCCACAATATTTCGAACCGCACTGGAATTAATCACCATTAAAACTAAAACTAATCGCCACTGAATGCCTATATTTATACCCCACTGAAATTCCAGAATAGTCCATGGGCAGCGAAGTCTGGTAGAGTCTGGCTAACACATGTTGAAATCATGTACGCACACAACATTACAGCCGGATTCCACTGGAATAGCCAAGAAACACATAGAATGTTCTGTAATGGTGTAACACTTTTCCGCATTACGTAACAATACAATGAAATAAGTTGTTATGTGAAGTATTATACCATTCTTTTTTGGTATTATACTTTTTAGGGAAAACGGTAACTTTCTATTTTTTTTTTTTCTATATGACAGCAGTGTGTACAGTGCAGATATGCAGTAGGTTTACGTACTGGTTAAATGTGTTCTTTGACCCCCCCCCCAACTACTGCAACCACCAAAATTTAGAACTACCAGTCACCACTGTTAAAATGTATTCTTTTTCCGCATGACCATGTAGCTGGGACAGCCAGTGTCCTCCAGTGATATACTCCAGCCTTGGTCTTCTTACTCTGTATAGTTCCCTCAATGATGTCATTCTTCAGGAGTGCTGTATCCAGGTGTCTCATCTTTTCTGTAAGGTTTACCACTGGCACACATTATCCTCCTCAACACTTCCTCATTTGTCATTTTGTTCGTGTAGGGAATTTTTAGCATTTGCCGGGAACACCAAAACTCAGTGTATGTATAACATATTAAAATTGATTTTAAAAAGTTATGGGTTTATGTGTTGTACAAGTATAACTTAAACGTTTTAACCTCTGTGAATTGAATACATGATGAGTAGCGTGGAAAATGTCACAGAACTTAGCATGAATCATAGGACATGTGAGGATAACTGATGTCACAATACTGGTCATTGTGAATTATGGACATCCCCAAGTTCAGCTGCTCAGCATTTCTCCAAGTAGCACTTTTCTTGTTATTTTAACCCAGAGTTAATTTTTTTTAGCTTATTTCTGATTATGGAATTTTACAAGTGTGCATTACCTCCACAATTTATCAATAAATCACATTTATGATGCTGGGTGTCATACCCAAGGAGAAATTACTGTGGGGTTACAACCCCATTTAGCAGGTTACCAGTGAAGTGTAACATATGTAGCAGGCAAATACCATCATACTAACAACACTTCTCTGCCTGCATCATATTATCAGTAACTGGGAAATACTGGTCTACCCCCCTCTCTCATGGGAAACCCCTGGTTACACCATCAATGATGTTAGTACTGTTGAGAATTGTTAGAAGTGTCATTGTCTTTACAGGTTTTCATGTAAATCAAATTGTGTATGAAATATCGGCAGTTTTTTTACTGTTACTTTGACAAAATACTTCAGATTAATTTTCACAATCCTCGGTCTATACAGTTGAACTTTTTCACTGAATCCAAAAATGGCTCGTTTATAATTAAATCATTACTTTCATTTTATTGTAAATTGATATACTCAAGAAATAACACACACATATATAATAATGTATTTTCATCATTTTCCTGTCAGAAAAAAAAGAGGACATACCTAAGAAAAAAAGGTCATATGGTAACACTATATCAAAGACAAGAACCCAATGAGTAGGCTTGACAGTAAAATGGTATTAACAAAAAGTCACAAAACATGGTTTATACGTACACAAAATGTCCCGAGTAGGCAGTCACAGGTATGAACACTGTAAAACTAATGGTTTCCTTTGTAATGAAAGGTATGTTTCAGTTAATGATGGTATTTCTGAATAAAATAGCTGTGAATCAATCAACAATGAAGACTGACCTAAACGTGCATACTTCGTGATTAATAAAAATTTGTAAGGCGAGATTTGTTAACAGTGATTATAAGAATGCTCAAGTGATGTTAGTCATTATTGTTACTGTTAATTGTTCTTGTTACAATTATTGTTTGTGATGTAAAATCTTTTGTTGTATCAAATAAAGTGTACATAAGTGTTAATACTTAGGTTGTTGTCACTAAACTGTATAGAAAATAAAATATTTTATGATAGTTGCTTTGGTTTTGTTTTATTGCAGTAAAATTGTCACTTTCATTACATTTGTTGCCTTCTTTTAGAATTACTGTGAACTAATTATGACATGGGGGGGTTGAGGGATCTTGGAGAGGTATCACTTTTGTTTCGGGTTGACTGGGCACTGGTCCTCACAAGTCTCAGGGTTGGAGGAAGTGATGGCGCCCCAATGGACCCCCTAGCTTCTGCCCAACCAAGACCGTACTGTGTGGTGAAGAGCCACATCCTACTCAAGGTGACCCTGTTTTCACAGAACAGTACACATCTAGACTGGGAAGTCGAGAAACATCCCTGGTGGAGGGCAGCAGCACCCACCAGTATTGGCATGGGGCTGAAGACGGTAGTAGTCAGTTGGGCCCATAGCTGATCATCACCTGGCGGAACTGAAGGGCAGTGAACTGCGGGATGGACAGGACTCTATAGCCAAGGTGAACGCAGCCTGTCTAGGAGAAGGACACCCCAAAATCAAAATACCTGGTCCTCCAGGTTGGGGGTTGGGCGTGAGGCTGACGACCTCACCCTGTGAAAAAGCTATTGTTGTGAATGCTCAAGACAATAGGGAGGAATTGAATCGACTCTTGGAGCAGGCCAAGACCCACAAAGGGTTGTAGAGCCACAATTGATAATGATGAATTATGACACATGGAACTCATTACCATAAAAAGCTGGTTGTACAATTTTCAGGTTGAGGTAGAGTTGCCTAAAACAAACTTGTATAGTCTGTGAAAGTTATATTTGCATAGTTCCATGCATAAGGTGGGATGCTCAGAGTTGACTACATTAGGGGAAGTCAGTTATGGTCGACATGCACAGCTTGCCTGCATCCACTAGGGTAAGCCAACTCATCCATCTGCAACTGTGCACCTACCCATGAACTACAGCGCACTAACTGAATGGTGACTACATTGTACATGACTGTGACAAGGTGGATCAGACACTTATCCACGACAGAATGTCCAAATGAAAATACTGAGATTTTCTCAAGTTTTCCTCCAATTGCTGCTAATACTATGTAATTTAAATATTTAATTTATCCTTACCCGTAATAAATGTAGGAGAATATGTTTTGGGTGCACAATATATGCAAGGATCATAAACTACTGTCTGCAAACTGCTTCCAAGCATCTTATTTTGGAAGAACAAAATGGTTTCAGGAAGAGCAGGTCTTGTACAGATGATGCTTTTATTATTACACAAATCATTGAGAAGCATCGTGAGTTCAATAAAGAAATGCATTTACCTTCTGTTGACTTTGAGAAGACCTTTGATAGAGTAGATAGAGAAATTTGCTGTAGCAAGTATTAGAAGAACAGGGATACCCACAACTTATAAGAGCTACACAAGGCCTATATAATGGAACAAGAATAGCTGTTAAAAATAATTTTATGATATCTCAACAAATATCTATCAATCAAGGTGTTAGACAAGGGTGCCAGTGTATCACCTACTCTTTTTAACATATTGGCTATCTATTAAGGAAATGGAACAATTTAGTAAATCCTGGTACTAAGATATCATGAGACAGATATTTGAATACGCTGTTGTATGCTGACGGCTTGTATGTAACTCAAAACAAGTAACAGCCAGTATTTTGCTTGCTTTACAAAAATCTGTTTTTAAGTTTCATCAGATTTGCAAACAATACAATATGAAAATCTCCACTATAAAAACAAAAGTAAAGTAACAAGCATTTTGAAACAAGGAACCAATAAGAACAAAAAAAAACAAGGTACATACGTTGAGATACAAAATTGAAGTTTCACAAAGTTATGCAGGTCCCTGTGCTGTCCTATGGGTGTGAATTATGCACAACAACCAAGAAACAAGAAAGTAAAATACAGGCCTCAGAAATGGCATTCTTAAGAGGAGTTAAAAGCTGTTCTAAATTTGATCATATAAAGAATGAGGCCATAAGAGAAGAATTATACGTTTTTAATTTGAATAAAAGGCTAAAAGAGTATAAACAACAGTGGAAAGAACACTTAGAAAAAATATCAATTCAATACTGTCTAAATTAAGTCTGGAATATAAACCTATAGGACACACACATGTGGGTGGACCCAGGAAGAGATGGCTGGAGGATCTTTGAAGGCGAAACAGGCAGCAACTTGCCTGTGCCGTGATGTGAAAATGATGATGAATTTATCCTTCCATGTTTTTAAGACAGTGTGACCTACATTGACCTAGTTTTGTCAAGGTATTGTAATGATCCTTCCTTGAGCTCAAAACCTCGTTATTTTACATTAGTAATTAATGCCACACTATTATGTCCACTCTTTTTCATTAAAAGAGCTGTATTTCTGTGTTTTCCAAACTCAAAACTAATTTCCTGTAGTAAAACATGCAAAGCTGAACGTTTGAAGTTAGGCAAGTCAGGTGCCTAACTGTGCACACAGCCTTTAACATAGAGTTCATGGTCGGGGAAATATATTTTACAAAATACGAGTACTTGTGAAATTCATCAAATAGTTATCATGAAAGTAAAAAACTTGTCATAAGTGTAATACTACTGACTCCGAACACACAAAGTTTTTTATTTGTAAAAATATAAAATTTTTACCTTGTAGCCTGAACCAGTTTTCGCTTATTACAAGCTTCATCAGAGCCTCTGACGAAACTTGTAATAAGCGAAAAATAGGCTACAAGGTAAAAATCTTACATTTTTACCAATAAAAAACTTCGTGTTCTGAGTCGGTAGTATTATACTTATAATTAGTTAATCAACGGACACATCATGAACAACAAAATCCAAAATAAAAAACTTAGCTGAAAACGAAAAGTTAGACATAACCAATTAAAAAATTATAAGTTAAAAACGTAACTTATTTACAATTTTAGAGTGCGCAAATACAAGTTTAATGTACTGTTTGCAGATTATAAGGTAACTAACTGATTACAAACACTTCATAAAGTTCCCAGAAATTTGTATTTCAAATATTAATTTCATTTACATTATGTGAAGTGAAACTTTATCAAACATGACTAAGCTCCATCTGCTAGGCAAACTTTGGAGCAAACAAAAAGTAACTACTTATCAGCCCACTTGAGAATCAGGTGACTCATCTTTAATCTGTGGTTATAAAAATTTGTTGTAGGAATTGTCACTTTTGCCAGTTCTTGTTTCCAAAGCACGCATTCCTTTTATTTATAGCATTATGTTTCAAATGTATATTTATGCGGATAATAATAAAACATGGAGTACCAAATCCATACCTGCCTGCCTCATACCTCATACAAGAAGAAAAGGATTACTGGCTGACAAGAATGGGAAAGAAACTGATTTAATTCCTAATCTAATAAAAGCAAAATTCTACCTGATTTGTCAGTCGTATTTACATGCTGTTATTTCAGTCTTTGTGAACAGAACTGAGAATGGGTTGTAATCAATTTCAGCTTCAATTAATGTACAGTATTGTTTGCTGGACACAAGTAAGATCAGTTGGGGTATCTGGGCCATGATTTTACAACGTGAGCGCGTAGTTTCTAACTTTGTACTTGCCTGAGAACCACTAATAAATTATATTAATATCTAAAATATTTTTTATTTATAATACAATATGCAGTCTTCAAATATATAATAGTCGAATTTAATTTTCTTTATATTTAAAATTGAAGGAAAAAAAATAGCCTGATGGGCCCAGTTACCCCTAGAAATTGTGGCAACTGGGCCATAAGGGTCTTGGTTTCATACAAACTATTGTTATTTGAATTGGGGTAAGTGGGCCTGTTGGGAAACCCCGTAAAAAAATTACAACAAGTCTTTTGAACC
The DNA here is from genome assembly GCA_034769895.1 of Magicicada septendecula. NCBI lineage: Eukaryota > Metazoa > Arthropoda > Insecta > Hemiptera > Cicadidae > Magicicada > Magicicada septendecula. Next base: position 294,615,704 of record CM068373.1, on the reverse strand, counting down.
ACACCATAGTCGAGTTATCGACGATGTAAGAGAACTCCTACATAACGATTGGGTGTGAAATTAATTCAAATTTTGGAATAACACAACTTTTATTAAGGAACAAGAGGTAAAATTAGAAGTAAAAAAAAAATCCAATTTCAGGTACTAATACTTAAGTATAATACTATATAGGTAGTTAACAAAATGTTAATAAATGTTGTAACGGGACATTTTGGCCTCAATGAGAGGTTTTATGCCGAAGCATAAAAACTCTCAATGTTCGATAAGTCACTCAAATCATTAGTGAAGCTGATCATATCTTTGAATCTAGCAGAGCTGCTTTTAAGAGGCTTTGACAGCTTTCTTACTACATCTTTTTTGGCAACGTAGGATTCTTCTTCTGTTTCCATAAACTTCATTGTTTGGGAATGACATTTGAAAAACATGACATCATATCCAGCATTCGTTTGGTTTGTCACTTTTGCTATGTACAGCCTGAAATTTTCTTTTGATTTTCTGTAAACTTTTACACAGTATTCACCCACTTATATTGAGTTCACATCGTGTTCATCTACTTCTTCGTCAGAATGACTCATAAAATCGTAATCGTCGTCACTGTCACGTACAGATAACTGATCACTTTCTTCACTTGTCTCGTCATCAGTATTATTAAGTTTCTTCTTTTTAATTTTGTTCCTGGCGTCGGGCTTAGAAATGTTCACCTTTTCCAACTCTTTCTTCTTTTCTTTTGCTGCCTGTTTGAGTTTCTTTCTGTTCGCTTCCTCCTGCTTTTCTTTTTCTTCATTTTCTTTCATTAATAGATATTCTTTTGATGTAATAATCTCACAGTTGGTCACAAGTCTTTTATACTTTTTATCAGCTGTTTCAGGTTTTTTTCTTTCTTAACCATGTCTAATAACAGTTCTTCAGAACTTTTGCGACATACTCCTGTGGATGTACTGGCTACTCCCGGTGGGTTTGCAACTGTGGATGTACTAGCTTGCTCTACTTCCAGCGGAACTCCACCTGGGGGAACAGCTACTTCCGGTGGCACTGCATCTGTTAAGCAAGAGACTACTTCTTGTGGCACTGTGGCTGTAGGGGTAGCAACTACTTCCAGTGGCGCTGTGTCTGTAGGGTTAGCAGCTATTTCCGAAGGCACTGTGTCTGTTGAGTGAGAGTCTATTTCTTGTGGCTACTTCTGGCGGCATAGCATTAGGGTTTGGGCAATTTTTTTGTACCTCTCCAGATCAGTTGTCTTGAATATTGAAGTTGGGATTGCTTCTTTGTTGACCCCCCTGTACTTCCCAATCATAAATTCCAGTAGTCTTAAATCCATTGATAATATTTGTTCTGGGCACATCTTGGGTCAGTCTGGTTAAAAGTGAGACAAATTCCTGTTTAGGGATTTTTTTGTGTGGATTTGCTCTTTGCCATTTACACAATTCGCTGTCCCACTTGGTCTTGAGGCTTTTGAAAACCGCTACATCCAGAGGCTGCAATAGGTGTGTGGTATGGGGAGGTAGCTTCATAATGGTGACTTGATTTTGCTGGGCCAATCTAATCAATTGAGTTGAAATATGAGTAGTATGACCATCATAGATTAACAGGTCTTTCTTCACCTGTATTCGGTAAAAACACATCACGAAACCAATTGAAGAATAAAGTTGTTTCCATCCATCCCCATGAACTTGCTGAAACTGCAGTTTGTGATGCAACATCTTGATCAATCCAATTCTCCATCACATATTTCCCTTTAAATACACACAGTAGTGGAAGCATTTGTCCTCCCGCATAACAGCACTGATGTGTTTTCATGCCCAAATGTACTCGTTTTGCGCTTACTTTTTGCACCAATGGCCCCAACAACTCTGGTTTTCGACGGGTCATGACAAAACGAGGTTTCGTCACAATTGATCCTCTCCGGTTTTCCATCAAGATTCAGTTCTTTTAAAAGTTTTTGCTAAAACTTCAAAGAAGTTGTACACCAACCACGGGTTGATTTGATCGCACCTTACGTGTTCAATGCTTTGTGCTTTCTTGATTGACAAGCGATGCCTAATTCTAAAAGCTATAAACCAGTCTACACCAGGCCTCTGGTCTTTGAATCTACATGGGATGTTGTTTTGTCTGATGTAAAGTTGAACGAGATCCAAAACTTCGTGTCGAGATAAGCCAAACCCATTTTTGTCCATTACTTTCAAACAGCTCTATGGCAAACGATAACAGCCGCAAATTCAAACAGAATCAAATAATGTTTTGCATACAGCCCTGATTTGTAGAGTACTCAAGACCTATTGTTTTTGGTGAAGATCGGTTAAGGGGAAGGGGTAGTTTACCTGCAACGTTTTTTTATCAAGGGTAATTTTTTATGGCAAACGATAACAGCCGCAAATTCAAACAGAATCAAATAATTTTTTGCATACATCCCTGAATTGTAGAGATCTCAAGGAATTTCGATTTTGGTGAAGATCGGTTATGGAGAAGGGGTAGTTTACCTGCAACCTTTTATGTTTTAACAAGAGTAAAGTACTTGAAAATTCATTTAAACTTTTTCAAACAATGGTAATTGTTAAAAATAAAATAATTTTGTTGCCAGTCAATAAAATTATAATTTTTCATTTTAATGTAAATCATGTATGAGTTAATAGTATAATGGATTAATTTACACTCAAAATGTACAAACAGAAAATTTTGTTACAAACATCAATACCATTTGTGGCAGGCAAGCATATCTCAGTTATGTAATGTTTACGTTTCCATTTTATTATTATGACTACCCCAATAAAAAGGCAGGGAAGACACACACACACACACAAAATTCGCGTTATTTCTGGCCTCACTCATGTTTATTTTCTTACATTTGCACGCTTTTTAAATGGTAAGTGCCGAAACCCATACCAACATAACATGTGCAAGCTGAAAAAATGTCCAGCGTGGATAGCGATTTGCTTCCTGTGGATCGCTGGGCAGTGTAACTGCACGTGTTTACAGAGGAACGATTCATAGACAGACTTTTCGTCTTTAGGGAATGAACCCTCTGCAAGATGCTGAGGGTCCATGAGTGACTTCGGAGTGCTCCTTCTTTTTCGCGTGTTTGTTCTGTGAAACGTACACTGTAGATTCGCAGTTTTACTCTAAGCAACGCTCAATAGGAAATGTTGAAAATTTTTGTCCACGGTGTACCCTCATACACACTATACCTGCTCTGATGTTTTAATTACGGACATCATAATATTAAAACTTTGGAAACTTGAGCACTACTTAATGGAGATCAATCATTAACTTATACAAGCCATTAATTTTATGCATATTTTTTATATATATATATATCAGTGGCGAAGCTAGTAGTTAATGAATGGGTAGGCAAAAATCTTATCTTAAATTTTTTTAAGGAATCACTAAAAGGACGGTGGTTCAAATCGGACGCTGAGGTAGAGTTTGCTGTAACCGAATGGTTCCACAAACAGCCGTAAGAATTTTACTAGCAGGGAATCTACAGGTTAGCGCAACAGTGGAACTCATGTCTTAATGTTATTGGAGACTTCTTTTAAAATCGTTTAATAAAAAATGCTTTACAGCTCTATACGTGTTTCTATTGAACAATCCTTGTATTAGTCATACACAATAATACAACTGATTGAACTTCAAAATTTTAAACTTGATTAGTTTCTATATATATGTTTAATGTTACAAATAATTCAAATAACAATCTTGATCATCTGTTAGTTCAGCGGAATAACAGTGACACTTTTAATAACCGCATAAAATAAACACACTTAGAAACAACACAGGCGCTTTAACTTAACTGTTTGGACCACAGAAGTGAGGCATGCCTCAACGCTGTATGTGTACAGCGTGGGACAATTCCCCCTCTCTTCACTTCCCTATCTCACCACTACATTGCTTACATACGATGTATACAAAAAACGCTGAGGCAAGTTCAGGTTGCCTCATTCGCTTTAAACGAGCTATGCCGAATCTCACCTGTCACCATCTAGTGGTCGCTCAATAAAGCACGTTTCGGTTTAATAAATTTGACAGTCGCAGTAACAATGTATAATCTTTACATTATGTAGTTCATACCTATTTATAATTTTTATTCTACAGAATTTTTTAGGGTAGGCATTGCCTCCATGTAACTTCGCCACTGATTTCTATATGTGTACAACGTTATCGGCAACAAAGAAGTAGTTTTTGTTAAAATTCCTTCCCGGGATATTTGGCCGTAGTCCAATGTTTTCTACAAAACCAGACATTTCGGCAATGCCATCGACTTCCATCATCAGTGAAAATCGAGTGCGATAACGTGAAGTGGTATACGTTAGTGACCACAGTACTGTGGTTAAGGCTGAAGCAGTAAGTAGAAAGAAGTAGTTTCTATGGTAATATTTCATTTCGAAAATAATTTTAAATATAAATCTTAGAATATGGAAGTCATGTATGGTTCTCCATACCGATATTTACTTCCATGTTCCTTAAGGAAATGGAAGTATGGTGATGGCAAAAAAAATCGTGTTCAAGATTATTGCAGATTCTGATTGTACTACACTCAAAACATGAAAAAAAGTTGTTTTTCGAAAAGTGTCTGTGTGTCTACCTGTAGATTTTTTTCTATGGTAAACGATAACAGCCGCAAATAAAAACAGAATCAAGTAATTTTTTGCATACAGCCCTAATTTGCAGAGTACTCGCGACCTATTGTTTTTGGTGAAGATCGGTTGAGGGAAAGGGGTAGTTTACCTGCAACGGTTTTTTTTTAGCAAGGGTAATTTTGTTTGTTTGGCAAACGATAACAGCCGCAAATTCAAACTGAATCAAATAATGTTTCGCATACAGCCCTGAATTGTAGAGTTCTCAAGATCTGTTGATTTTGGTAAAGTTCGGTTAAGGGAAAGGGGTAGTTTACCTGCAACGTTTTATGTTTTAACAAGGGTATTTTCTATGGCAAACGATAACAGCCGAAAATTCAAACATAATCAAATAATATTTTTCATACTGCCCTGAATTGTAGAGTTCTCAAGACCTTTTGTTTTTGGTGAAGATCGGTTAAGGGAAAGGGGTAGTATACCTGCAACGTTTTATGTTTTAAAAGGATATTTTCTATGGCAAACGATAAGAGCTGCAAATTCAAACAGAATCAAATAAGTTTTTGCATACAGCCCTGATTTCTTGAGTACTAAAGACGTGTAGTTTTTGGTGAAGATCGTTTAAGGGAAAGGGGTAGTTTACCAGCCACGTTTTTTGTTTTATCAAGGGTATTTTGTATGGCAAACGATAACAGCCGCAAATTCAAACAAAATCATATAATATTTTGCATATAGCCCTGAATTGTAGAGTTCTCAAGACCTATTGTTTTTAGTGAAGAGCGGTTAAGGAAAAGGGGTAGTTTACCGGCAACGGTTTTTTATCAAGGGTAATTTTACTTCCATATTTCCTTAAGGAATGGAAGTATGGTGATGGCAAAAAAAATCGTGTTCGAGATTATTGCAGATTCTGATTCTACTACACTCAAAACATGAAAAAAAGTCGTTTTCCGAAAAGTGTCTGCGTGTCTGTGTGTCTGTCTGTGTGTCTGTAGATTTTTTTTCTATGGCAAACGATAACTGCCGCAAATTCAAACAGAATCAAATAATTTTTTGCATACAGCCCTGATTTGTAGAGGACTCGCGACCTATTGTTTTTGGTGAAGATCGGTTGAGGGAAAGGGGTAGTTTACCTGCACGGTTTTTTTATCAAGGGAAATTTTTTTTTTGGCAAACGATAACAGCCGCAAATTCAAACAGACTTAAATAATGTTTCGTATACAGCCCTGAATTGTAGAGTTTTAAAGACCTATTGTTTTTGGTGAAGATCGGTTAAGGGAAAGGGGTAGTTTACCTGCAACGTTTTATGTTTTAACAAGGGTATTTCCTATGGCAAACGATAACAGCCGCAAATTCAAACAGAATCAAATAATGTTTTGCATACAGCCCTGATTTGTAGAGTACTGAAGACCTATTGTTTTTGGTGAAGATCGGTTAAGGGGAAGGGGTAGTTTACCTGCACCGTTTTTTTATCAAGCGTATTTTCTATGGCAAACGATAACAGCCGCAAATTCGAACAGAATCAAATAATTTTTTGCATACATCCCTGAATTGTAGAGGTCTCAAGGACGTTCGATTTTGGTGAAGATCGGTTAAGGGGAAGGGGTAGTTTACCTGCAACCTTTTACGTTTTAACAAGAGTAAAGTACTTGCAAATTTATTTAAACTTTTTGAAACAATGGTAATTGTTAAAAATAAAATAATTTTGTTGCCAGGCAATAAAATTAAAATTTTTTAATTTTAATGTAATATAATATTTTTCATTTAATACGGCAATAAAAAGGCAGGTAAGACACAAACACACAATTCACGTTATTTCTGGCCTCAATCATGTTTATTTTCTTACGTTTGCACGCTTTTTAAATGGAAAGTGCCGAAACCCACACCAACATAACGCGTGCAAGCCGAAAAAATGGACATCAATTTGCTTACTGGCGAAGCTAGTAGTTAATGAATGGGTAGGCAAAAATCTTATCTTAAATTTTTTTTAAGGAATCACTAAAAGGACGGTGGGTCAAATCGGACGCTGAGGTAGAGTTTGCTGTAACCGAATGGTTCCACAAACAGCCGTAAGAATTTTACTAGCAGGGAATCTACAGGTTAGCGCAACAGTGGAACTCGTGTCTTAATGTTATTGGAGACTTCTTTTAAAATCGTTGAATAAAAAATGCTTTACAGCTCTATACGTGTGTCTATTGAACAATCCTTGTATTAGTCATACACAATAATACAACTGATTAAACTTCAAATTTTTAAACTTGGTTAGTTTCTATATATATGTTTAATGTTACAAATAATTCAAATAACAATCTTGATCATCTGTTAGTTCAGCGGAATAACAGTGACACTTTTAATAACCGCATAAAATAAACACTTAGAAACAACACAGGCGCTTTAACTTAACTGTTTGGACCACAGAAGTGAGGCATGCCTCAACGCTCTATGTGTACAGCGCGGGACAATCCCCCCTCCCTACACTTCCCTATCACACCACAACATTGCTTACATACGATGTATACAAAAAACGCTGAGGCAAGTTCAGGTTGCCTCATTCGCTTTAAACGAATTATGCCGAATCTCACCTGTCACCATCTAGTTTACTTCCATATTCCTTAAGGAATGGAAGTATGGTGATGGCAAAAAAAAATCGTGTTCGAGATTATTGCAGATTCTGATTCTACTACACTCAAAACATGAAAAAAAGTCGTTTTACGAAAAGTGTCTGTCTGTCTATCTGTCTGTCTGTCTGTGTGTGTGTCTGTAGATTTTTTTCTATGGCAAACGATAACAGCCGCAAATTCAAACAGAATCAAATAATTTTTTGCATACAGCCCTGATTTATAGAGTACTCGCGACCTATTGTTTTTGGTGAAGATCGGTTGAGGGAAAGGGGTAGTTTACCTGCAACGGTTTTTTTTTATCAAGGGTAATTTTGTTTGTTTGGCAAACGATAACAGCCGCAAATTCAAACAGAATCAAATAATGTTTCGCATACAGCCCTGAATTGTAGAGTTCTCAAGATCTGTTGATTTTGGTAAAGTTCGGTTAAGGGAAAGGGGTAGTTTACCAGCAACGTTTTATGTTTTAACAAGGGTATTTTCTATGGCAAACGATAACAGCCGAAAATTCAAACATAATCAAATAATATTTTGCATACTGCCCTGAATTGTAGAGTTCTCAAGACCTTTTGTTTTTGGGGAAGATCGGTTAAGGAAAAGGGGTAGTTTACCTGCAACGTTTTATGTTTTAAAAGGATATTTTCTATGGCAAACGATAAGAGCTGCAAATTCAAACAGAATCAAATAAGTTTTTGCATACAGCCCTGATTTCTTGAGTACTAAAGACGTATTGTTTTTGGTGAAGATCGTTTAAGGGAAAGGGGTAGTTTACCAGCCACGTTTTTTGTTTTATCAAGGGTATTTTGTATGGCAAACGATAACAGCCGCAAATTCAAACAAAATCATATAATATTTTGCATATAGCCCTGAATTGTAGAGTTCTCAAGACCTATTGTTTTTGGTGAAGAGCGGTTAAGGAAAAGGGGTAGTTTACCGGCAACGGTTTTTTATCAAGGGTAATTTTTACTTCATATTCCGTAAGGAATGGAAGTATGGTGATGGCAAAAAAAAATCGTGTTCGAGATTATTGCAGATTCTGATTCTACTACACTCAAAACATGAAAAAAGTCGTTTTCCGAAAAGTGTCTGTGTGTCTGTCTGTGTGTGTGTCTGTAGATTTTTTTTTATGGCAAACGATAACAGCCGCAAATTCAAACAGAATCAAATAATGTTTCACATACAGCCCTGAATTGTAGAGTTCTCACGATCTGTTGATTTTGGTAAAGATCGGTTAAGGGAAAGGGGTAGTTTACCTGTACCGTTTTATGTTTTAACAAGGGTATTTTCTATGGCAAACAATAACAGCCGCAAATTCAAACATAATCAAATAATGTTTTACATACTGCCCTGAATTGTAGAGTTCTCAAGACCTTTTGTTTTTGGTGAAGATCGGTTAAGGGAAAGGGGTAGTTTACCTGCAACGTTTTATGTTTTTAAGGGTATTTTCTATGGCAAACGATAAGAGCCGCAAATTCAAACAGAATCAAATACGTTTTTGCATACAGCCCTGATGTCTTGAGTACTAAAGACCTATTGTTTTTGGTGAAGATCGTTTAAGGGAAAGGGGTAGTTTACCGGCCACGTTTTTTGTTTTATCAAGGGTATTTTTTTTGGCAAACGATAACAGCCGCAAATTCACACAAAATCATATAATATTTTGCATACAACCTTAAATTGTAGAGTTCTCAAGACCTGTCGTTTTTGGTGAAGATCGGTTAAGGGAAAGGGGTAGTTTACCTGTAACGGTTTTTTATCAAGGATAATTTTTTATTACTTCCATATTCCTTAAGGAATGGAAGTATGGTGATGGCAAAAAAAATCGTGTTCGAGATTATTGCAGATTCTGATTCTACTGCACTTAAACATGAAAAAAAGTCGTTTTCCGAAAAGTGTCTGTGTCTGTGTGTCTGTAGATTTTTACTTCCATTTTTCTATGGCAAACGATAACTGCCGCAAATTCAAACAGAATCAAATAATTTTTTGCATACAGCCCTGATTTATAGAGTACTCACGACCTATTGTTTTTGGTGAAGATCGGTTGAGGAAAAGGGGTAGTTTACCTGCAACGGTTTTTTTTATCAAGGGAATTTTTTCTGTATTTGGCAACCGATAACAGCCGCAAATTCAAACAGAATCAAATAATGTTTCGTATACAGCCCTGAGTTGTAGAGTTCTCAAGACCTATTGTTTTTGGTGAAGATCGGTTAAGGGAAAGGGGTAGTTTACCTGTAACGTTTTATGTTTACAAGGGTATTTCCTATGGCAAACGATAACAGCCGCAAATTCAAACTGAATCAAACGATTATTTGCATACAGCCCTAAATTGTAGGGTTCTCAAGACCTGTTGTTTTTGGTGAAGATCGGTTGAGGGAAAGGGGTAGTTTACCTGCAACGTTTTTTTAACAAGGGTATTTTCTATGGTAAACGATAACAGCCGCAAATTCAAACAGAATCAAATAATGTTTTGCATACAGTCCTGGTTTGTAGAGTACTCAAGACCTATTGTTTTTGGTGAAGATCGGTTGAGGGGAAGGGGTAGTTTACCTGCAACGTTTTTTTATCAAGCGTATTTTCTATGGCAAACGATAGCCGCAAATTGAAACAGAATCAAATAATTTTTTGCATACATCCCTGAATTGTAGATGTCTCAATGAGTTTCGATTTTGGTGAAGATCGGTTAAGGGGAAGGGGTAGTTTACCAGCAACAATTTACGTTTTAACAAGAGTAAAGTACTTGAAAATTTATTTAAACTTTTTGAAACAATGGTAATTGTTAAAAATAAAATAATTTTGTTGCCAGGCAATAAAATTATAATTTTTTCATTTTAATGTAATATAATATTTTTCATTTAATACAGCAATAAAAAGGCAGGTAAGACACAGCCTGGCTGTTTGGCTGAAAATGATTTTAAATAAAAATATTAGAATATGGAAGTCGTGTATGGTTCTCCATACCGATATTTTTCTATGGTAAACGATAACAGCCGCAAATTTAAACAGAATCAAATGATGTTTTGCATACAGCCCTGTATTGTAGAGTTCTCAATACCTATTGGTGTTGGTGAAGATCGGTTAAGGGAAAGGGGAAGTTTACCTGCAACGTTTTATGTTTTAACAAGGGTTTTTTCTATGGCAAACGATAACAGCCGCAAATTCAAACAGAATCAAATAATGTTTTGCATACAGCTCTGATTTGCAGAGTACTCAAGACCTATTGTTTTTGGTGAAGATCTGTTAAGGGAAAGGGGTAGTTTACCTGCAACGTTTTTTTATCAAGCGTATTACTTCCATATTCCTTAAGGAATGGAAGTATGGTGATGGCAAAAAAAATCGTGTTCGAGATTATTGCAGATTCTGATTCTACTGCACTCAAAACATGAAAAAAAGTCGTTTTCCGAAAAGTGTCTGTGTCTGTGTGTGTCTGTGTGTCTGTAGATTTTAACTTTCATTTTTCTATGGCAAACGATAACTGCCGCAAATTCAAACAGAATCAAATAATTTTTTGCATACAGCCCTGATTTATAGAGTACTCACGACCTATTGTTTTTGGTGAAGATCGGTTGAGGAAAAGGGGTAGTTTACCTGCAACGGTTTTTTTTTATCAAGGGAATTTTTTCTGTTTTTGCCAACCGATAACAGCCGCAAATTCAAACAGAATCAAATAATGTTTCGTATACAGCCCTGAATTGTAGAGTTCTCAAGACCTATTGTTTTTGGTGAAGATCGGTTAAGGGAAAGGGGTAGTTTACCTGTAACGTTTTATGTTTACAAGGGTATTTCCTATGGCAAACGATAACAGCCGCAAATTCAAACAGAATCAAACGATTGTTTGCATACAGCCCTAAATTGTAGAGTTCTCAAGACCTATTGTTTTTGGTGAAGATCGGTTGAGGGAAAGGGGTAGTTTACCTGCAACGTTTTTTTAACAAGTGTATTTTCTATGGCAAACGATAACAGCCGCAAATTCAAACAGAATCAAATAATGTTTTGCATACAGCCCTGATTTGTAGAGTACTCAAGACCTTTTGTTTTTGGTGAAGATCGGTTGAGGGGAAGGGGTAGTTTACCTGCAACGTTTTTTTATCAAGCGTATTTTCTATGGCAAACGATAACAGCCGCAAATTGAAATAGAATCAAATAATTTTTTGCATACATCCCTGAATTGTAGAGGTCTCAATGACTTTCGATTTTGGTGAAGATCGGTTAAGGGGAAGGGGTAGTTTACCAGAAACCTTTTACGTTTTAATAAGAGTAAAGTACTTGAAAATTTATTTAAACTTTTTGAAACAATGGTATATGTTAAAAATAAAATAATTTTGTTGCCAGGCAATAAAATTATAATTTTTTCATTTTAATGTAATATAATATTTTTCATTTAATACAGCAATAAAAAGGCAGGTAAGACACAGCCTGGCTGTTTGGCTGAAAATTATTTTAAATATAATTCGTAGGATATGGAAGTCATGTATAGTTCTCCATACCGATATTTTTCTATGGTAAACGATAACAGCCGCAAATTTAAACAGAATCAAATGATGTTTTGCATACTGCCCTGTATTGTAGAGTTCTCAATACCTCTTGGTGTTGGTGAAGATCGGTTAAGGGAAAGGGGTAGTTTACCTGCAACGTTTTATGTTTTACCTAGGGTATTTTTTCTATGACGAACGATAACTGCCGTAAATTCAAAGAGAATCAAGTAATTGTTTGCATACAGGCCTAAATTGTAGAGTACCCAAGACCTGTCGTTTAGGGTGAAGATCGGTTAAGGGAAAGGGGTAGTTTACCTGCAACGGTTTTTATCAAGGGTAATTTTGCTTCCATATTCCTTAAGGAATGGAAGTATGGTGATGGCAAAAAAAATCGTGTTCGAGATTATTGCAGATTCTGATTCTACTACACTCAAAACATGAAAAAAAGTCGTTTTCCGAAAAGTGTCTGTGTGTCTGTCTGTCTGTCTGTCTGTCTGTCTGTCTGTCTGTCTGTCTATCTATGTGTCTGTAGATTTTTTTTCTATGGCAAACGAAAACTGCCTTAAATTCAAACAGAATAAAATATTTTTTGCATGCAGCCCTGATTTGCAGAGTACTCGCGACCTATTGTTTTTGGTGAAGATCGGTTGAGGGAAAGGGGTAGTTTACCTGCTACGGTTTTTTTTTAGCAAGGGTAATTTTGTTTGTTTGGCAAACGATAACAGCCGCAAATTCAAACAGAATCAAATAATGTTTCGCAGACAGCCCTGAGTTGTAGAGTTCTCAAGATCTGCTGATTTTGGTAAAGTTCGGTTAAGGGAGAGGGGTAGTTTACCTGCAACGTTTTATGTTTTAACAAGGGTATTTTCTATGGCAAACGATAACAGCCGAAAATTCAAACATAATCAAATAATATTTTGCATACTGCCCTGAATTGTAGAGTTCTCAAGACGTTTTGTTTTTGGTGAAGATCGGTTAAGGGAAAGGGGTAGTTTACCTGCAACGTTTTATGTTTTAAAAGGATATTTTATATGGCAAACTATAAGAGCTGTAAATTCAAACAGAATCAAATTAGTTTTTGCATACAGCCCTGATTTCTTGAGTACTAAAGACGTATTGTTTTTGGTGAAGATCGTTTAAGGGAAAGGGGTAGTTTACCAGCCACGTTTTTAGTTTTATCAAGGGTATTTTGTATGGCAAACGATAACAGCCGCAAATTCAAACAAAATCATATAATATTTTGCATATAGCCCTGAATTGTAGAGTTCTCAAGACCTATTGTTTTTGGTGAAGATCGGTTAAGGGAAAGGGGTAGTTTACCTGCAACGTTTTTTTAACAAGGGTATTTTCTATGGCAAACGATAACAGCCGTACATTCAAACAGAATCAAATAATGTTTTGCATACAGCCCTGATTTGTAGAGTGCTCAAGACCTATTGTTTTTGGTGAAGATCGGTTGAGGGGAAGGGGTAGTTTACCTGCAACTTTTTTTATCAAGCGTATTTTCTATGGCAAACGATAACAGCCGTAAATTGAAACAGAATCAAATAAGTTTTTGCATACGTCCCTGAATTGTAGAGGTCTCAATGACTTTCGATTTTGGTGAAGATCGGTTAAGGGGAAGGGGTAGTTTACCTGCAACCTTTTACTTTTTAACAAGAGTAAATTACTTGAAAATTCATTTAACTTTTTCAAACAATGGTAATTGTTAAAAATAAAATAATTTTGTTGCCAGGCAATAAAATTATAATTTTTTCATTTTAATGTAATATAATATTTTTCATTAATACAGCAATAAAAAGGGAGGTAAGACACAGCCTGGCTGTTTGGCTGAAAATGATTTTAAATATAAATCTTAGAATATGGAAGTCATGTATGGTTCTCCATACCGATATTTTACTTCCATATTCCTTAAGGAATGGAAGTATGGTGATGGCAAAAAAAAATCGTGTTCGAGATTATTGCAGATTCTGATTCTACTACACTCAAAACATGAAAAAAAGTCGTTTTCCGAAAAGTGTCTGTGTGTGTGTGTGTCTGTCTGTCTGTCTGTCTGTCTGTCTGTCTGTCTGTCTGTCTGTCTGTGTGTCTGTCTGTATATTTTTTCTATGGCAAACGATAACTGCCGCAAATTCAAACAGAATCAAATAATGTTTCGCATACAGCCCTGAATTGTAGAGTTCTCAAGACCTGTCGTTTTTGGTGAAGATCGGTTAAGGGAAAGGGGTAGTTTACCTGTAACGGTTTTTTATCAAGGGTAATTACTTCCATATTCCTTAACGAATGGAAGTATGGTGATGGCAAAAAAAATCGTGTTCGAGATTATTTTTTATTACTTCCATATTCCTTAAGGAATGGAAGTATGGTGATGGCAAAAAAAATCGTGTTCGAGATTATTGCAGATTCTGATTCTACTGCACTCAAAACATGAAAAAAAGTCGTTTTCCGAAAAGTGTCTGTGTCTGTGTGTGTCTGTGTGTCTGTAGATTTTTACTTTCATTTTTCTATGGCAAACGATAACTGCCGCAAATTCAAACAGAATCAAATAATTTTTTGCATACCGCCCTGATTTATAGAGTACTCACGACCGATTGTTTTTGGTGAAGATCGGTTGAGGAAAAGGGGTAGTTTACCTGCAACGGTTTTTTTTTATCAAGGGAATTTTTTCTGTATTTGGCAACCGATAACAGCCGCAAATTCAAACAGAATCAAATAATGTTTCGTATACAGCCCTGAATTGTAGAGTTCTCCAGACCTGTTGTTTTTGGTGAAGATCGGTTAAGGGAAAGGGGTAGTTTACCTGTAACGTTTTATGTTTACAAGGGTATTTCCTATGGCAAACGATAACAGCCGCAAATTCAAACAGAATCAAACGATTATTTGCATACAGCCCTAAATTGTAGAGTTCTCAAGACCTATTGTTTTTGGTGAAGATCGGTTGAGGGAAAGGTGTAGTTTACCTGTAACGTTTTTTTAACAAGGGTATTTTCTATGGCAAACGATAACAGCCGCAAATTCAAACAGAATCAAATAATGTTTTGCATATAGCCCTGGTTTGTAGAGTACTCAAGACCTATTGTTTTTGGTGAAGATCGGTTGAGGGGAAGGGGTAGTTTACCTGCAACGTTTTTTTATCAAGCGTATTTTCTATGGCAAACGATAACAGCCGTAAATTGAAACAGAATCAAATAAGTTTTTGCATACGTCCCTGAATTGTAGAGGTCTCAATGACTTTCGATTTTGGTGAAGATCGGTTAAGGGGAAGGGGTAGTTTACCTGCAACCTTTTACTTTTTAACAAGAGTAAATTACTTGAAAATTCATTTAACTTTTTCAAACAATGGTAATTGTTAAAAATAAAATTATTTTGTTGCCAGGCAATAAAATTATAATTTTTTCATTTTAATGTAATATAATATTTTTCATTTAATACAGCAATAAAAAGGCAGGTAAGACACAGCCTGGCTGTTTGGCTGAAAATTATTTTAAATATAATTCGTAGGATATGGAAGTCATGTATGGTTCTCCATACCGATATTTTTCTATGGTAAACGATAACAGCCGCAAATTTAAACAGAATCAAATGATGTTTTGCATACTGCCCTGTATTGTAGAGTTCTCAATACCTCTTGGTGTTGGTGAAGATCGGTTAAGGGAAAGGGGTAGTTTACCTGCAACGGTTTTTATCAAGGGTAATTTTGCTTCCATATTCCTTAAGGAATGGAAGTATGGTGATGGCAAAAAAAATCGTGTTCGAGATTATTGCAGATTCTGATTCTACTACACTCAAAACATGAAAAAAAGTCGTTTTCCGAAAAGTGTCTGTGTGTCTGTCTGTCTGTCTGTCTGTCTGTCTGTCTGTCTGTCTGTCTGTCTGTCTATCTATGTGTCTGTAGATTTTTTTTCTATGGCAAACGAAAACTGCCTTAAATTCAAACAGAATAAAATATTTTTTGCATGCAGCCCTGATTTGCAGAGTACTCGCGACCTATTGTTTTTGGTGAAGATCGGTTGAGGGAAAGGGGTAGTTTACCTGCTACGGTTTTTTTTTAGCAAGGGTAATTTTGTTTGTTTGGCAAACGATAACAGCCGCAAATTCGAACAGAATCAAATAATGTTTCGCAGACAGCCCTGAGTTGTAGAGTTCTCAAGATCTGCTGATTTTGGTAAAGTTCGGTTAAGGGAGAGGGGTAGTTTACCTGCAACGTTTTATGTTTTAACAAGGGTATTTTCTATGGCAAACGATAACAGCCGAAAATTCAAACATAATCAAATAATATTTTGCATACTGCCCTGAATTGTAGAGTTCTCAAGACGTTTTGTTTTTGGTGAAGATCGGTTAAGGGAAAGGGGTAGTTTACCTGCAACGTTTTATGTTTTAAAAGGATATTTTCTATGGCAAACTATAAGAGCTGTAAATTCAAACAGAATCAAATTAGTTTTTGCATACAGCCCTGATTTCTTGAGTACTAAAGACGTATTGTTTTTGGTGAAGATCGTTTAAGGGAAAGGGGTAGTTTACCAGCCACGTTTTTAGTTTTATCAAGGGTATTTTGTATGGCAAACGATAACAGCCGCAAATTCAAACAAAATCATATAATATTTTGCATATAGCCCTGAATTGTAGAGTTCTCAAGACCTATTGTTTTTGGTGAAGATCGGTTAAGGGAAAGGGGTAGTTTACCTGCAACGTTTTTTTAACAAGGGTATTTTCTATGGCAAACGATAACAGCCGTACATTCAAACAGAATCAAATAATGTTTTGCATACAGCCCTGATTTGTAGAGTGCTCAAGACCTATTGTTTTTGGTGAAGATCGGTTGAGGGGAAGGGGTAGTTTACCTGCAACTTTTTTTATCAAGCGTATTTTCTATGGCAAACGATAACAGCCGTAAATTGAAACAGAATCAAATAAGTTTTTGCATACGTCCCTGAATTGTAGAGGTCTCAATGACTTTCGATTTTGGTGAAGATCGGTTAAGGGGAAGGGGTAGTTTACCTGCAACCTTTTACTTTTTAACAAGAGTAAATTACTTGAAAATTCATTTAACTTTTTCAAACAATGGTAATTGTTAAAAATAAAATAATTTTGTTGCCAGGCAATAAAATTATAATTTTTTCATTTTAATGTAATATAATATTTTTCATTAATACAGCAATAAAAAGGGAGGTAAGACACAGCCTGGCTGTTTGGCTGAAAATGATTTTAAATATAAATCTTAGAATATGGAAGTCATGTATGGTTCTCCATACCGATATTTTACTTCCATATTCCTTAAGGAATGGAAGTATGGTGATGGCAAAAAAAAATCGTGTTCGAGATTATTGCAGATTCTGATTCTACTACACTCAAAACATGAAAAAAAGTCGTTTTCCGAAAAGTGTCTGTGTGTGTGTGTGTCTGTCTGTCTGTCTGTCTGTCTGTCTGTCTGTCTGTCTGTCTGTCTGTCTGTGTGTCTGTCTGTATATTTTTTCTATGGCAAACGATAACTGCCGCAAATTCAAACAGAATCAAATAATGTTTCGCATACAGCCCTGAATTGTAGAGTTCTCAAGACCTGTCGTTTTTGGTGAAGATCGGTTAAGGGAAAGGGGTAGTTTACCTGTAACGGTTTTTTATCAAGGGTAATTACTTCCATATTCCTTAACGAATGGAAGTATGGTGATGGCAAAAAAAATCGTGTTCGAGATTATTTTTTATTACTTCCATATTCCTTAAGGAATGGAAGTATGGTGATGGCAAAAAAAATCGTGTTCGAGATTATTGCAGATTCTGATTCTACTGCACTCAAAACATGAAAAAAAGTCGTTTTCCGAAAAGTGTCTGTGTCTGTGTGTGTCTGTGTGTCTGTAGATTTTTACTTTCATTTTTCTATGGCAAACGATAACTGCCGCAAATTCAAACAGAATCAAATAATTTTTTGCATACCGCCCTGATTTATAGAGTACTCACGACCGATTGTTTTTGGTGAAGATCGGTTGAGGAAAAGGGGTAGTTTACCTGCAACGGTTTTTTTTTATCAAGGGAATTTTTTCTGTATTTGGCAACCGATAACAGCCGCAAATTCAAACAGAATCAAATAATGTTTCGTATACAGCCCTGAATTGTAGAGTTCTCCAGACCTGTTGTTTTTGGTGAAGATCGGTTAAGGGAAAGGGGTAGTTTACCTGTAACGTTTTATGTTTACAAGGGTATTTCCTATGGCAAACGATAACAGCCGCAAATTCAAACAGAATCAAACGATTATTTGCATACAGCCCTAAATTGTAGAGTTCTCAAGACCTATTGTTTTTGGTGAAGATCGGTTGAGGGAAAGGTGTAGTTTACCTGTAACGTTTTTTTAACAAGGGTATTTTCTATGGCAAACGATAACAGCCGCAAATTCAAACAGAATCAAATAATGTTTTGCATATAGCCCTGGTTTGTAGAGTACTCAAGACCTATTGTTTTTGGTGAAGATCGGTTGAGGGGAAGGGGTAGTTTACCTGCAACGTTTTTTTATCAAGCGTATTTTCTATGGCAAACGATAACAGCCGTAAATTGAAACAGAATCAAATAAGTTTTTGCATACGTCCCTGAATTGTAGAGGTCTCAATGACTTTCGATTTTGGTGAAGATCGGTTAAGGGGAAGGGGTAGTTTACCTGCAACCTTTTACTTTTTAACAAGAGTAAATTACTTGAAAATTCATTTAACTTTTTCAAACAATGGTAATTGTTAAAAATAAAATAATTTTGTTGCCAGGCAATAAAATTATAATTTTTTCATTTTAATGTAATATAATATTTTTCATTTAATACAGCAATAAAAAGGCAGGTAAGACACAGCCTGGCTGTTTGGCTGAAAATTATTTTAAATATAATTCGTAGGATATGGAAGTCATGTATGGTTCTCCATACCGATATTTTTCTATGGTAAACGATAACAGCCGCAAATTTAAACAGAATCAAATGATGTTTTGCATACTGCCCTGTATTGTAGAGTTCTCAATACCTCTTGGTGTTGGTGAAGATCGGTTAAGGGAAAGGGGTAGTTTACCTGCAACGGTTTTTATCAAGGGTAATTTTGCTTCCATATTCCTTAAGGAATGGAAGTATGGTGATGGCAAAAAAAATCGTGTTCGAGATTATTGCAGATTCTGATTCTACTACACTCAAAACATGAAAAAAAGTCGTTTTCCGAAAAGTGTCTGTGTGTCTGTCTGTCTGTCTGTCTGTCTGTCTGTCTGTCTGTCTGTCTGTCTGTCTATCTATGTGTCTGTAGATTTTTTTTCTATGGCAAACGAAAACTGCCTTAAATTCAAACAGAATAAAATATTTTTTGCATGCAGCCCTGATTTGCAGAGTACTCGCGACCTATTGTTTTTGGTGAAGATCGGTTGAGGGAAAGGGGTAGTTTACCTGCTACGGTTTTTTTTTAGCAAGGGTAATTTTGTTTGTTTGGCAAACGATAACAGCCGCAAATTCAAACAGAATCAAATAATGTTTCGCAGACAGCCCTGAGTTGTAGAGTTCTCAAGATCTGCTGATTTTGGTAAAGTTCGGTTAAGGGAGAGGGGTAGTTTACCTGCAACGTTTTATGTTTTAACAAGGGTATTTTCTATGGCAAACGATAACAGCCGAAAATTCAAACATAATCAAATAATATTTTGCATACTGCCCTGAATTGTAGAGTTCTCAAGACGTTTTGTTTTTGGTGAAGATCGGTTAAGGGAAAGGGGTAGTTTACCTGCAACGTTTTATGTTTTAAAAGGATATTTTCTATGGCAAACTATAAGAGCTGTAAATTCAAACAGAATCAAATTAGTTTTTGCATACAGCCCTGATTTCTTGAGTACTAAAGACGTATTGTTTTTGGTGAAGATCGTTTAAGGGAAAGGGGTAGTTTACCAGCCACGTTTTTAGTTTTATCAAGGGTATTTTGTATGGCAAACGATAACAGCCGCAAATTCAAACAAAATCATATAATATTTTGCATATAGCCCTGAATTGTAGAGTTCTCAAGACCTATTGTTTTTGGTGAAGATCGGTTAAGGGAAAGGGGTAGTTTACCTGCAACGTTTTTTTAACAAGGGTATTTTCTATGGCAAACGATAACAGCCGTACATTCAAACAGAATCAAATAATGTTTTGCATACAGCCCTGATTTGTAGAGTGCTCAAGACCTATTGTTTTTGGTGAAGATCGGTTGAGGGGAAGGGGTAGTTTACCTGCAACTTTTTTTATCAAGCGTATTTTCTATGGCAAACGATAACAGCCGTAAATTGAAACAGAATCAAATAAGTTTTTGCATACGTCCCTGAATTGTAGAGGTCTCAATGACTTTCGATTTTGGTGAAGATCGGTTAAGGGGAAGGGGTAGTTTACCTGCAACCTTTTACTTTTTAACAAGAGTAAATTACTTGAAAATTCATTTAACTTTTTCAAACAATGGTAATTGTTAAAAATAAAATAATTTTGTTGCCAGGCAATAAAATTATAATTTTTTCATTTTAATGTAATATAATATTTTTCATTAATACAGCAATAAAAAGGGAGGTAAGACACAGCCTGGCTGTTTGGCTGAAAATGATTTTAAATATAAATCTTAGAATATGGAAGTCATGTATGGTTCTCCATACCGATATTTTACTTCCATATTCCTTAAGGAATGGAAGTATGGTGATGGCAAAAAAAAATCGTGTTCGAGATTATTGCAGATTCTGATTCTACTACACTCAAAACATGAAAAAAAGTCGTTTTCCGAAAAGTGTCTGTGTGTCTGTCTGTCTGTCTGTCTGTCTGTCTGTCTGTCTGTCTGTCTGTCTGTGTGTCTGTCTGTATATTTTTTCTATGGCAAACGATAACTGCCGCAAATTCAAACAGAATCAAATAATGTTTCGCATACAGCCCTGAATTGTAGAGTTCTCAAGACCTGTCGTTTTTGGTGAAGATCGGTTAAGGGAAAGGGGTAGTTTACCTGTAACGGTTTTTTATCAAGGGTAATTACTTCCATATTCCTTAACGAATGGAAGTATGGTGATGGCAAAAAAAATCGTGTTCGAGATTATTTTTTATTACTTCCATATTCCTTAAGGAATGGAAGTATGGTGATGGCAAAAAAAATCGTGTTCGAGATTATTGCAGATTCTGATTCTACTGCACTCAAAACATGAAAAAAAGTCGTTTTCCGAAAAGTGTCTGTGTCTGTGTGTGTCTGTGTGTCTGTAGATTTTTACTTTCATTTTTCTATGGCAAACGATAACTGCCGCAAATTCAAACAGAATCAAATAATTTTTTGCATACCGCCCTGATTTATAGAGTACTCACGACCGATTGTTTTTGGTGAAGATCGGTTGAGGAAAAGGGGTAGTTTACCTGCAACGGTTTTTTTTTATCAAGGGAATTTTTTCTGTATTTGGCAACCGATAACAGCCGCAAATTCAAACAGAATCAAATAATGTTTCGTATACAGCCCTGAATTGTAGAGTTCTCCAGACCTGTTGTTTTTGGTGAAGATCGGTTAAGGGAAAGGGGTAGTTTACCTGTAACGTTTTATGTTTACAAGGGTATTTCCTATGGCAAACGATAACAGCCGCAAATTCAAACAGAATCAAACGATTATTTGCATACAGCCCTAAATTGTAGAGTTCTCAAGACCTATTGTTTTTGGTGAAGATCGGTTGAGGGAAAGGGGTAGTTTACCTGCAACGTTTTTTTAACAAGGGTATTTTCTATGGCAAACGATAACAGCCGCAAATTCAAACAGAATCAAATAATGTTTTGCATATAGCCCTGGTTTGTAGAGTACTCAAGACCTATTGTTTTTGGTGAAGATCGGTTGAGGGGAAGGGGTAGTTTACCTGCAACGTTTTTTTATCAAGCGTATTTTCTATGGCAAACGATAACAGCCGCAAATTGAAACAGAATCAAATAATTTTTTGCATACATCCCTGAATTGTAGAGGTCTCATTGACTTTCGATTTTGGTGAAGATCGGTTAAGGGGAAGGGGTAGTTTACCAGAAACCTTTTACGTTTTAACAAGAGTAAAGTACTTGAAAATTTATTTAAACTTTTTGAAACAATGGTAATTGTTAAAAATAAAATAATTTTGTTGCCAGGCAATAAAATTATAATTTTTTCATTTTAATGTAATATAATATTTTTCATTTAATACAGCAATAAAAAGGCAGGTAAGACACAGCCTGGCTGTTTGGCTGAAAATGATTTTAAATATAATTCGTAGGATATGGAAGTCATGTATGGTTCTCCATACCGATATTTTTCTATGGTAAACGATAACAGCCGCAAATTTAAACAGAATCAAATGAAGTTTTGCATACTGCCCTGTATTGTAGAGTTCTCAATACCTCTTGGTGTTGGTGAAGATCGGTTAAGGGGAAGGGGTAGTTTACCTGCAACGTTTTATATTTTACCTAGGGTATTTTTTCTATGACGAACGATAACTGCCGTATATTCAAAGAGAATCAAGTAATTGTTTGCATACAGGCCTTAATTGTAGAGTACCCAAGGCCTGCCGTTTTTGGTGAAGATCGGTTAAGGGAAAGGGGTAGTTTACCTGCAACGGTTTTTATCAAGGGTAATTTTTTTCTATAGTAAACGATAACAGCCGCAAATTCAAACAGAATCAAATAATTTTCTGCATACAGCCCTGATTCGTAGAGTACTCGCGACCTATTGTTTGTGGTGAAGATCGGTTGAGGGAAAGGGGTAGTTTACCTGCAACGGTTTTTTTTTTATCAAGGGTAATTTTGTTTGTTTGGCAAACGATAACAGCCGCAAATTCAAACAGAATCAAATAATGTTTCGCATGCAGCACTGAATTGTAGAGTTCTCACGATCTGTTGATTTTGGTAAAGATCGGTTAAGGGAAAGGGGTAGTTTACCTATACCGTTTTATGTTTTAACAAGGGTATTTTCTTCGTATTGTTTGAATTAGCAGCCATCCTTACTATTTCTTTTATGAATTTGCTAACTGCTATAATTTTTTATTGTTTGACTAAGCTTTTCGTCATTACTGACATCTTCAGGTCTTAAACAACGATATTTATATTAAACGTTGTTTAAGACCTGAAGATGTCAGTAATGACGAAAAGCTTAGTCAAACAATAAAAAATTATAGCAGTTAGCAAATTCATAAAAGAAATAGTAAGGGTATTTTCTATGGCAAACGATAACAGCCGCAAATTCAAACATAATCAAATAATGTTTTGCATACTGCCCTGAATTGTAGAGTTCTCAAGACCTTTTGTTTTTGGTGAAGATCGGTTAAGGGAAAGGGGTAGTTTACCTTCAACGTTTTATGTTTTTAAGGGTATTTTCTATGGCAAACGATAAGAGCCGCAAATTCAAACAGAATCAAATACGTTTTTGCATACAGCCCTGATTTCTTGAGTACTAAAGACCTATTGTTTTTGGTGAAGATCGTTTAAGGGAAAGGGGTAGTTTACCTGTAACGGTTTTTTATCAAGGGTAATTTTTTATTACTTCCATATTCCTTAAGGAATGGAAGTATGGTGATGGCAAAAAAAATCGTGTTCGAGATTATTGCTGATCCTGATTCTACTGCACTCAAAACATGAAAAAAAGTCGTTTTCCGAAAAGTGTCTGTGTGTCTGTGTCTGTGTGTGTCTGTGTGTCTGTAATTTTTACTTCCATTTTTCTATGGCAAACGATAACTGCCGCAAATTCAAACAGAATCAAATAATTTTTTGCATACAGCCCTGATTTGCAGAGTACTCGTGACCTATTGTTTTTGGTGAAGATCGGTTGAGGGAAAGGGGTAGTTTACCTGCAACGGTTTTTTGTTTAATCAAGGGTATTTTTTATGGCAAACGATAACAGCCGCAAATTCACACAAAATCATATAATATTTTGCATACAACCCTAAATTGTAGAGTTCTCAAGGCCTGTCGTTTTTGGTGAAGATCGGTTAAGGGAAAGGGGTAGTTTACCTGTAACGGTTTTTTATCAAGGGTAATTTTTTATTACTTCCATATTCCTTAAGGAATGGAAGTATGGTGATGGCAAAAAAAATCGTGTTCGAGATTATTGCTGATCCTGATTCTACTGCACTCAAAACATGAAAAAAAGTCGTTTTCCGAAAAGTGTCTGTGTGTCTGTGTCTGTGTGTGTCTGTGTGTCTGTAATTTTTACTTCCATTTTTCTATGGCAAACGATAACTGCCGCAAATTCAAACAGAATCAAATAATTTTTTGCATACAGCCCTGATTTGCAGAGTACTCGTGACCTATTGTTTTTGGTGAAGATCGGTTGAGGGAAAGGGGTAGTTTACCTGCAACGGTTTTTTTTTATCAAGGGAATTTTTTCTGTATTTGGCAACCGATAACAGCCGCAAATTAAAACAGAATCAAATAATGTTTCGTATACAGCCCTGAATTGTAGAGTTCTCAAGACCTATTGTTGTTGGTGTAGATCGGTTAAGGGAAAGGGGTAGTTTACCTGTAACGTTTTATGTTTAAAAGGGTATTTTCTATGGCAAACGATAACAGCCGCAAATTCAAACAGAATCAAAGAATGTTTTGCATACAGCCCTGATTTGTAGAGTACTCAAGACGTATTGTTTTTGGTGAAGATCGGTTGAGGGGAAGGGGTAGTTTACCTGCAACGTTTTTTTATCAAGCGTATTTTTTATGGCAAACGATAACAGCCGCAAATTGAAACAGAATCAAATAATTTTTTGCATACATCCCTGAATTGTAGAGGTCTCAATGACTTTCGATTTTGGTGAAGATCGGTTAAGGGGAAAGGGTAGTTTACCAGAAACCTTTTACGTTTTAACAAGAGTAAAGTACTTGAAAATTTATTTAAACTTTTTGAAACAATGGTAATTGTTAAAAATAAAATAATTTTGTTGCCAGGCAATAAAATTATAATTTTTTCATTTTAATGTAATATAATATTTTTCATTTAATACAGCAATAAAAAGGCAGGTAAGACACAGCCTGGCTGTTTGGCTGAAAATGATTTTAAATATAATTCTTAGGATATGGAAGTCATGTATGGTTCTCCATACCGATATTTTTCTATGGTAAACGATAACAGCCGCAAATTTAAACAGAATCAAATGATGTTTTGCATACAGCCCTGTATTGTAGAGTTCTCAATACCTATTGGTGTTGGTGAAGATCGGTTAAGGGAAAGGGGTAGTTTACCTGCAACGTTTTATGTTTTAACTAGGGTATTTCTTCTATGACGAACGATATCTGCCGTAAATTCAAAGAGAATCAAGTAACTGTTTGCATACAGGCCTAAATTGTAGAGTACCCAAGACCTGTCGTTTTTGGTGAAGATCGGTTAAGGGAAAGGGGTAGTTTACCTGCAACGGTTTTTATCAAGGGTAATTTTACTTCCATATTCCTTAAGGAATGGAAGTATGGTTATGGCAAAAAAAATCGTGTTCGAGATTATTGTAGATTCTGATTCTACTACACTCAAAACATGAAAAAAAGTCGTTTTCCGAAAAGTGTCTCTGTGTGTGTCTGTCTGTCCGTCTGTCTGTCTGTCTGTCTATCTGTGTGTCTATCTGTCTATGTGTCTTAGATTTTTTTTCTATGGCAAACGATAACTGCCGCAAATTCAAACAGAATCAAAAGATTATTTGCATACAGCCCTAAATTGTAGAGTTCTCAAGACCTATTGTTTTTGGTGAAGATCAGTTGAGGGAAAGGGGTAGTTTACCTGCAACGTTTTTTTAACAAGGGTATTTTCTATGGTAAACGATAACAGCCGCATATTCAAACAGAATCAAATAATTTTTTGCATACTTCCCTGAATTGTAGAGTTCTCAATGACTTTCGATTTTGGTGAAGAGCGGTTAAGGGGAAGGGGTAGTTTACCTGCAACCTTTTACGTTTTAACAAGAGTAAAGTACTTGAAAATTTATTAAACTTTTTGAAACAATGGTAATTGTTAAAAATAAAATAATTTTGTTGCCAGGCAATAAAATTATAATTTTTTCATTTTAATGTAATATAATATTTTTCATTTAATACAGCAATAAAAAGGCAGGTAAGACACAGCCTGGCTGTTTGGCTGAAAATGGTTTTAAATATAAATCCTAGAATATGGAAGTCATGTATGGTTCTCCATACCGATATTTACTTCCATGTTCCTTAAGGAAATGGACGTATGGTGATGGCAAAAAAAATCGTGTTCGAGATTATTGCAGATTCTGATTGTACTACACTCAAAACATGAAAAAAAGTCGTTTTTCAAAAAGTGTCTGTGTGTGTCTGTCTGTCTGTGTGTCTGTCTATAGATTTTTTTTCTATGGCAAACGATAACAGCCGCAAATTCAAACAGAATCAAATAATTTTTTGCATACAGCCCTGATATGTAGAGTACTCGCGACCTATTGTTTTTGGTGAAGATCGGTTGAGGGAAAGGGGTAGTTTACCAGCAACGGTTTTTTTTTATCAAGGGTAATTTTGTTTGTTTGGCAAACGATAACAGCCGCAAATTCAAACAGAATCAAATAATGTTCCGTATACAACCCAGAATTGTAGAGTTCTCAAGATCTGTTGATTTTGGTAAAGATCGGTTAAGGGAAAGGGGTAGTTTACCAGCCACGTTTTTTGTTTTATCAACTGTATTTTGTATGGCAAACGATAACAGCCGCAAATTCAAACAAAATCATATAATATTTTGCATATAGCCCTGAATTGTAGAGTTCTCAAGACCTATTGTTTTTGGTGAAGAGCGGTTAAGGAAAAGGGGTAGTTTACCGGCAACGGTTTTTTATCAAGGGTAATTTTACTTCCATATTCCCTAAGGAATGGAAGTATGGTGATGGCAAAAAAAATCGTGTTCGAGATTATTTCAGATTCTGATTCTACTACACTCAAAACATGAAAAAAAGTCGTTTTCCGAAAAGTGTCTGTGTGTGTGTCTGTCTGTCTGTCTGTCTGTCTGTCTGTCTGTCTGTCTGTGTGTCTGTCTGTATATTTTTTCTATGGCAAACGATAACTGCCGCAAATTCAAACAGAATCAAATAATGTTTCGCATACAGCCCTGAATTGTAGAGTTCTCAAGACCTATTGTTTTTGGTGAAGATCGGTTGAGGGAAAGGGGTAGTTTACCTGCAACGTTTTTTTAACAAGGGTATTTTCTATGGCAAACGATAACAGCCGCAAATTCAAACAGAATCAAATAATGTTTTGCATATAGCCCTGATTTGTAGAGTACTCAAGACCTATTGTTTTTGGTGAAGATCGGTTGAGGGGAAGGGGTAGTTTACCTGCAACGTTTTTTGTTTTATCAAGGGTATTTTTTATGGCAAACGATAACAGCCGCAAATTCACACAAAATCATATAATATTTTGCATACAACCCTAAATTGTAGAGTTCTCAAGATCTGTCGTTTTTGGTGAAGATCGGTTAAGGGAAAGGGGTAGTTTACCTGTAACGGTTTTTTATCAAGGGTAATTACTTCCATATTCCTTAAGGAATGGAAGTATGGTGATGGCAAAAAAAATCGTGTTCGAGATTATTTTTTATTACTTCCATATTCCTTAAGGAATGGAAGTATGGTGATGGCAAAAAAAATCGTGTTCGAGATTATTGCAGATTCTGATTCTACTGCACTCAAAACATGAAAAAAAGTCGTTTTCCGAAAAGTGTCTGTGTCTGTGTGTGTCTGTGTGTCTGTAGATTTTTACTTTCATTTTTCTATGGCAAACGATAACTGCCGCAAATTCAAACAGAATCAAATAATTTTTTGCATACAGCCCTGATTTATAGAGTACTCACGACCTATTGTTTTTGGTGAAGATCGGTTGAGGAAAAGGGGTAGTTTACCTGCAACGGTTTTTTTTTATCAAGGGAATTTTTTCTGTTTTTGCCAACCGATAACAGCCGCAAATTCAAACAGAATCAAATAATGTTTCGTATACAGCCCTGAATTGTAGAGTTCTCCAGACCTGTTGTTTTTGGTGAAGATCGGTTAAGGGAAAGGGGTAGTTTACCTGTAACGTTTTATGTTTACAAGGGTATTTCCTATGGCAAACGATAACAGCCGCAAATTCAAACAGAATCAAACGATTATTTGCATACAGCCCTAAATTGTTGAGTTCTCAAGACCTGTTGTTTTTGGTGAAGATCGGTTGAGGGAAAGGGGTAGTTTACCTGCAACGTTTTTTTAACAAGTGTATTTTCTATGGCAAACGATAACAGCCGCAAATTCAAACAGAATCAAATAATGTTTTGCATACAGCCCTGATTTGTAGAGTACTCAAGACCTTTTGTTTTTGGTGAAGATCGGTTGAGGGGAAGGGGTAGTTTACCTGCAACGTTTTTTTATCAAGCGTATTTTCTATGGCAAACGATAACAGCCACAAATTGAAATAGAATCAAATAATTTTTTGCATACATCCCTGAATTGTAGAGGTCTCAATGACTTTCGATTTTGGTGAAGATCGGTTAAGG
Source organism: Magicicada septendecula (assembly GCA_034769895.1). NCBI lineage: Eukaryota > Metazoa > Arthropoda > Insecta > Hemiptera > Cicadidae > Magicicada > Magicicada septendecula. The sequence goes on along the minus strand of CM068373.1, from coordinate 294,587,607 downwards.
GGAAGGGGTAGTTTACCAGAAACCTTTTACGTTTTAATAAGAGTAAAGTACTTGAAAATTTATTTAAACTTTTTGAAACAATGGTAATTGTTAAAAATAAAATAATTTTGTTGCCAGGCAATAAAATTATAATTTTTTCATTTTAATGTAATATAATATTTTTCATTTAATACAGCAATAAAAAGGCAGGTAAGACACAGCCTGGCTGTTTGGCTGAAAATTATTTTAAATATAATTCGTAGGATATGGAAGTCATGTATGGTTCTCCATACCGATATTTTTCTATGGTAAACGATAACAGCCGCAAATTTAAACAGAATCAAATGATGTTTTGCATACTGCCCTGTATTGTAGAGTTCTCAGTACCTCTTGGTGTTGGTGAAGATCGGTTAAGGGAAAGGGGTAGTTTACCTGCAACGTTTTATGTTTTACCTAGGGTATTTTTTCTATGACGAACGATAACTGCCGTAAATTCAAAGAGAATCAAGTAATTGTTTGCATACAGGCCTAAATTGTAGAGTACCCAAGACCTGTCGTTTAGGGTGAAGATCGGTTAAGGGAAAGGGGTAGTTTACCTGCAACGGTTTTTATCAAGGGTAATTTTGCTTCCATATTCCTTAAGGAATGGAAGTATGGTGATGGCAAAAAAAATCGTGTTCGAGATTATTGCAGATTCTGATTCTACTACACTCAAAACATGAAAAAAAGTCGTTTTCCGAAAAGTGTCTGTGTGTCTGTCTGTCTGTCTGTCTGTCTGTCTGTCTGTCTATCTATGTGTCTGTAGATTTTTTTTCTATGGCAAACGAAAACTGCCTTAAATTCAAACAGAATAAAATATTTTTTGCATGCAGCCCTGATTTGCAGAGTACTCGCGACCTATTGTTTTTGGTGAAGATCGGTTGAGGGAAAGGGGTAGTTTACCTGCTACGGTTTTTTTTTAGCAAGGGTAATTTTGTTTGTTTGGCAAACGATAACAGCCGCAAATTCAAACAGAATCAAATAATGTTTCGCAGACAGCCCTGAGTTGTAGAGTTCTCAAGATCTGCTGATTTTGGTAAAGTTCGGTTAAGGGAGAGGGGTAGTTTACCTGCAACGTTTTATGTTTTAACAAGGGTATTTTCTATGGCAAACGATAACAGCCGAAAATTCAAACATAATCAAATAATATTTTGCATACTGCCCTGAATTGTAGAGTTCTCAAGACCTTTTGTTTTTGGTGAAGATCGGTTAAGGGAAAGGGGTAGTTTACCTGCAACGTTTTATGTTTTAAAAGGATATTTTCTATGGCAAACTATAAGAGCTGTAAATTCAAACAGAATCAAATTAGTTTTTGCATACAGCCCTGATTTCTTGAGTACTAAAGACGTATTGTTTTTGGTGAAGATCGTTTAAGGGAAAGGGGTAGTTTACCAGCCACGTTTTTAGTTTTATCAAGGGTATTTTGTATGGCAAACGATAACAGCCGCAAATTCAAACAAAATCATATAATATTTTGCATATAGCCCTGAATTGTAGAGTTCTCAAGACCTATTGTTTTTGGTGAAGATCGGTTAAGGGAAAGGGGTAGTTTACCTGCAACGTTTTTTTAACAAGGGTATTTTCTATGGCAAACGATAACAGCCGTACATTCAAACAGAATCAAATAATGTTTTGCATACATCCCTGATTTGTAGAGTGCTCAAGACCTATTGTTTTTGGTGAAGATCGGTTGAGGGGAAGGGGTAGTTTACCTGCAACTTTTTTTATCAAGCGTATTTTCTATGGCAAACGATAACAGCCGTAAATTGAAACAGAATCAAATAAGTTTTTGCATACGTCCCTGAATTGTAGAGGTCTCAATGACTTTCGATTTTGGTGAAGATCGGTTAAGGGGAAGGGGTAGTTTACCTGCAACCTTTTACTTTTTAACAAGAGTAAATTACTTGAAAATTCATTTAACTTTTTCAAACAATGGTAATTGTTAAAAATAAAATAATTTTGTTGCCAGGCAATAAAATTATAATTTTTTCATTTTAATGTAATATAATATTTTTCATTAATACAGCAATAAAAAGGGAGGTAAGACACAGCCTGGCTGTTTGGCTGAAAATGATTTTAAATATAAATCTTAGAATATGGAAGTCATGTATGGTTCTCCATACCGATATTTTACTTCCATATTCCTTAAGGAATGGAAGTATGGTGATGGCAAAAAAAAATCGTGTTCGAGATTATTGCAGATTCTGATTCTACTACACTCAAAACATGAAAAAAAGTCGTTTTCCGAAAAGTGTCTGTGTGTGTGTGTGTCTCTCTGTCTGTGTGTCTGTCTGTCTGTGTCTGTAGATTTTTTTTCTATGGCAAACGATAACAGCCGCAAATTCAAACAGAATCAAATAATTTTTTGCATACCGTCCTGATTTGTAGAGTACTCGCGACCTATTGTTTTTGGTGAAGATCGGTTAAGGGAAAGGGGTAGTTTACCTGCAACGTTTTATGTTTTTAAGGGTATTTTCTATGGCAAACGATAAGAGCCGCAAATTCAAACAGAATTAAATACGTTTTTGCATACAGCCATGATTTCTTGAGTACTAAAGACGCATTGTTTTTGGTGAAGATCGTTTAACGGGAAGGGGTAGTTTACCAGCCACGTTTTTTGTTTTATCAACTGTATTTTGTATGGCAAACGATAACAGCCGCAAATTCTAACAAAATCATATAATATTTTGCATATAGCCCTGAATTGTAGAGTTCTCAAGACCTATTGTTTTTGGTGAAGAGCGGTTAAGGAAAAGGGGTAGTTTACCGGCAACGGTTTTTTATCAAGGGTAATTTTACTTCCATATTCCCTAAGGAATGGAAGTATGGTGATGGCAAAAAAAATCGTGTTCGAGATTATTTCAGATTCTGATTCTACTACACTCAAAACATGAAAAAAAGTCGTTTTCCGAAAAGTGTCTGTGTGTGTGTCTGTCTGTCTGTCTGTCTGTCTGTCTGTCTGTCTGTCTGTCTGTCTGTGTGTCCGTCTGTATATTTTTTCTATGGCAAACGATAACTGCCGCAAATTCAAACAGAATCAAATAATGTTTCGCATACAGCCCTGAATTGTAGAGTTCTCAAGACCTGTCGTTTTTGGTGAAGATCGGTTAAGGGAAAGGGGTAGTTTACCTGTAACGGTTTTTTATCAAGGGTAATTACTTCCATATTCCTTAACGAATGGAAGTATGGTGATGGCAAAAAAAATCGTGTTCGAGATTATTTTTTATTACTTCCATATTCCTTAAGGAATGGAAGTATGGTGATGGCAAAAAAAATCGTGTTCGAGATTATTGCAGATTCTGATTCTACTGCACTCAAAACATGAAAAAAAGTCGTTTTCCGAAAAGTGTCTGTGTCTGTGTGTGTCTGTGTGTCTGTAGATTTTTACTTTCATTTTTCTATGGCAAACGATAACTGCCGCAAATTCAAACAGAATCAAATAATTTTTTGCATACCGCCCTGATTTATAGAGTACTCACGACCGATTGTTTTTGGTGAAGATCGGTTGAGGAAAAGGGGTAGTTTACCTGCAACGGTTTTTTTTTATCAAGGGAATTTTTTCTGTATTTGGCAACCGATAACAGCCGCAAATTCAAACAGAATCAAATAATGTTTCGTATACAGCCCTGAATTGTAGAGTTCTCCAGACCTGTTGTTTTTGGTGAAGATCGGTTAAGGGAAAGGGGTAGTTTACCTGTAACGTTTTATGTTTACAAGGGTATTTCCTATGGCAAAAGATAACAGCCGCAAATTCAAACAGAATCAAACGATTATTTGCATACAGCCCTAAATTGTAGAGTTCTCAAGACCTGTTGTTTTTGGTGAAGATCGGTTGAGGGAAAGGGGTAGTTTACCTGCAACGTTTTTTTAACAAGGGTATTTTCTATGGCAAACGATAACAGCCGCAAATTCAAACAGAATCAAATAATGTTTTGCATATAGCCCTGATTTGTAGAGTACTCAAGACCTATTGTTTTTGGTGAAGATCGGTTGAGGGGAAGGGGTAGTTTACCTGCAACGTTTTTTTATCAAGCGTATTTTATATGGCAAACGATAACAGCCGCAAATTGAAACAGAATCAAATAATTTTTTGCATACATCCCTGAATTGTAGAGGTCTCATTGACTTTCGATTTTGGTGAAGATCGGTTAAGGGGAAGGGGTAGTTTACCAGAAACCTTTTACGTTTTAACAAGAGTAAAGTACTTGAAAATTTATTTAAACTTTTTGAAACAATGGTAATTGTTAAAAATAAAATAATTTTGTTGCCAGGCAATAAAATTATAATTTTTTCATTTTAATGTAATATAATATTTTTATTTAATACAGCAATAAAAAGGCAGGTAAGACACAGCCTGGCTGTTTGGCTGAAAATGATTTTAAATATAATTCGTAGGATATGGAAGTCATGTATGGTTCTCCATACCGATATTTTTCTATGGTAAACGATAACAGCCGCAAATTTAAACAGAATCAAATGAAGTTTTGCATACTGCCCTGTATTGTAGAGTTCTCAATACCTCTTGGTGTTGGTGAAGATCGGTTAAGGGGAAGGGGTAGTTTACCTGCAACGTTTTATATTTTACCTAGGGTATTTTTTCTATGACGAACGATAACTGCCGTATATTCAAAGAGAATCAAGTAATTGTTTGCATACAGGCCTTAATTGTAGAGTACCCAAGGCCTGCCGTTTTTGGTGAAGATCGGTTAAGGGAAAGGGGTAGTTTACCTGCAACGGTTTTTATCAAGGGTAATTTTTTTCTATAGTAAACGATAACAGCCGCAAATTCAAACAGAATCAATTAATTTTCTGCATACAGCCCTGATTCGTAGAGTACTCGCGACCTATTGTTTGTGGTGAAGATCGGTTGAGGGAAAGGGGTAGTTTACCTGCAACGGTTTTTTTTTTATCAAGGGTAATTTTGTTTGTTTGGCAAACGATAACAGCCGCAAATTCAAACAGAATCAAATAATGTTTCGCATGCAGCACTGAATTGTAGAGTTCTCACGATCTGTTGATTTTGGTAAAGATCGGTTAAGGGAAAGGGGTAGTTTACCTATACCGTTTTATGTTTTAACAAGGGTATTTTCTTCGTATTGTTTGAATTAGCAGCCATCCTTACTATTTCTTTTATGAATTTGCTAACTGCTATAATTTTTTATTGTTTGACTAAGCTTTTCGTCATTACTGACATCTTCAGGTCTTAAACAACGATATTTATATTAAACGTTGTTTAAGACCTGAAGATGTCAGTAATGACGAAAAGCTTAGTCAAACAATAAAAAATTATAGCAGTTAGCAAATTCATAAAAGAAATAGTAAGGGTATTTTCTATGGCAAACGATAACAGCCGCAAATTCAAACATAATCAAATAATGTTTTGCATACTGCCCTGAATTGTAGAGTTCTCAAGACCTTTTGTTTTTGGTGAAGATCGGTTAAGGGAAAGGGGTAGTTTACCTTCAACGTTTTATGTTTTTAAGGGTATTTTCTATGGCAAACGATAAGAGCCGCAAATTCAAACAGAATCAAATACGTTTTTGCATACAGCCCTGATTTCTTGAGTACTAAAGACCTATTGTTTTTGGTGAAGATCGTTTAAGGGAAAGGGGTAGTTTACCTGTAACGGTTTTTTATCAAGGGTAATTTTTTATTACTTCCATATTCCTTAAGGAATGGTAGTATGGTGATGGCAAAAAAAATCGTGTTCGAGATTATTGCTGATCCTGATTCTACTGCACTCAAAACATGAAAAAAAGTCGTTTTCCGAAAAGTGTCTGTGTGTCTGTGTCTGTGTGTGTCTGTGTGTCTGTAATTTTTACTTCCATTTTTCTATGGCAAACGATAACTGCCGCAAATTCAAACAGAATCAAATAATTTTTTGCATACAGCCCTGATTTGCAGAGTACTCGTGACCTATTGTTTTTGGTGAAGATCGGTTGAGGGAAAGGGGTAGTTTACCTGCAACGGTTTTTTGTTTAATCAAGGGTATTTTTTATGGCAAACGATAACAGCCGCAAATTCACACAAAATCATATAATATTTTGCATACAACCCTAAATTGTAGAGTTCTCAAGGCCTGTCGTTTTTGGTGAAGATCGGTTAAGGGAAAGGGGTAGTTTACCTGTAACGGTTTTTTATCAAGGGTAATTTTTTATTACTTCCATATTCCTTAAGGAATGGAAGTATGGTGATGGCAAAAAAAATCGTGTTCGAGATTATTGCTGATCCTGATTCTACTGCACTCAAAACATGAAAAAAAGTCGTTTTCCGAAAAGTGTCTGTGTGTCTGTGTCTGTGTGTGTCTGTGTGTCTGTAATTTTTACTTCCATTTTTCTATGGCAAACGATAACTGCCGCAAATTCAAACAGAATCAAATAATTTTTTGCATACAGCCCTGATTTGCAGAGTACTCGTGACCTATTGTTTTTGGTGAAGATCGGTTGAGGGAAAGGGGTAGTTTACCTGCAACGGTTTTTTTTTATCAAGGGAATTTTTTCTGTATTTGGCAACCGATAACAGCCGCAAATTAAAACAGAATCAAATAATGTTTCGTATACAGCCCTGAATTGTAGAGTTCTCAAGACCTATTGTTGTTGGTGTAGATCGGTTAAGGGAAAGGGGTAGTTTACCTGTAACGTTTTATGTTTAAAAGGGTATTTTCTATGGCAAACGATAACAGCCGCAAATTCAAACAGAATCAAAGAATGTTTTGCATACAGCCCTGATTTGTAGAGTACTCAAGACCTATTGTTTTTGGTGAAGATCGGTTGAGGGGAAGGGGTAGTTTACCTGCAACGTTTTTTTATCAAGCGTATTTTTTATGGCAAACGATAACAGCCGCAAATTGAAACAGAATCAAATAATTTTTTGCATACATCCCTGAATTGTAGAGGTCTCAATGACTTTCGATTTTGGTGAAGATCGGTTAAGGGGAAAGGGTAGTTTACCAGAAACCTTTTACGTTTTAACAAGAGTAAAGTACTTGAAAATTTATTTAAACTTTTTGAAACAATGGTAATTGTTAAAAATAAAATAATTTTGTTGCCAGGCAATAAAATTATAATTTTTTCATTTTAATGTAATATAATATTTTTCATTTAATACAGCAATAAAAAGGCAGGTAAGACACAGCCTGGCTGTTTGGCTGAAAATGATTTTAAATATAATTCTTAGGATATGGAAGTCATGTATGGTTCTCCATACCGATATTTTTCTATGGTAAACGATAACAGCCGCAAATTTAAACAGAATCAAATGATGTTTTGCATACAGCCCTGTATTGTAGAGTTCTCAATACCTATTGGTGTTGGTGAAGATCGGTTAAGGGAAAGGGGTAGTTTACCTGCAACGTTTTATGTTTTAACTAGGGTATTTCTTCTATGACGAACGATATCTGCCGTAAATTCAAAGAGAATCAAGTAACTGTTTGCATACAGGCCTAAATTGTAGAGTACCCAAGACCTGTCGTTTTTGGTGAAGATCGGTTAAGGGAAAGGGGTAGTTTACCTGCAACGGTTTTTATCAAGGGTAATTTTACTTCCATATTCCTTAAGGAATGGAAGTATGGTTATGGCAAAAAAAATCGTGTTCGAGATTATTGTAGATTCTGATTCTACTACACTCAAAACATGAAAAAAAGTCGTTTTCCGAAAAGTGTCTCTGTGTGTGTCTGTCTGTCCGTCTGTCTGTCTGTCTGTCTATCTGTGTGTCTATCTGTCTATGTGTCTTAGATTTTTTTTCTATGGCAAACGATAACTGCCGCAAATTCAAACAGAATCAAATAATTTTTTGCATGCAGCCCTGACTTGCAGAGTACTCGCGACCTATTGTTTTTGGTGAAGATCGGTTGTGGGAAAGGGGTAGTTTACCGGCAACGGTTTTTTTTAGCAAGGGTAATTTTGTTTGTTTGGCAAACGATAACAGCCGCAAATTAAAACAGAATCAAATAATGTTTCGCATACGGCCCTGAATTGCAGAGTTCTCAAGATCTGTTGATTTTGGTGAAGATCGGTTATGGGAAAGGAGTAGTTTACCTGTAACGTTTTACGTTTTAACAAGGGTATTTCCTATGGCAAACGATAACAGCCGCAAATTCAAACAGAATCAAAATATTATTTGCATACAGCCCTAAATTGTAGAGTTCTCAAGACCTATTGTTTTTGGTGAAGATCGGTTAAGGGAAAGGGGTAGTTTACCTGTAACGTTTTACGTTTTAACAAGGGTATTTCCTATGGCAAACGATAACAGCCGCAAATTCAAACAGAATCAAAAGATTATTTGCATACAGCCCTAAATTGTAGAGTTCTCAAGACCTATTGTTTTTGGTGAAGATCAGTTGAGGGAAAGGGGTAGTTTACCAGCAACGTTTTTTTAACAAGGGTATTTTCTATGGTAAACGATAACAGCCGCATATTCAAACAGAATCAAATAATTTTTTGCATACTTCCCTGAATTGTAGAGTTCTCAATGACTTTCGATTTTGGTGAAGATCGGTTAAGGGGAAGGGGTAGTTTACCTGCAATCTTTTACGTTTTAACAAGAGTAAAGTACTTGAAAATTTATTAAACTTTTTGAAACAATGGTAATTGTTAAAAATAAAATAATTTTGTTGCCAGGCAATAAAATTATAATTTTTTCATTTTAATGTAATATAATATTTTTCATTTAATACAGCAATAAAAAGGCAGGTAAGACACAGCCTGGCTGTTTGGCTGAAAATGGTTTTAAATATAAATCCTAGAATATGGAAGTCATGTATGGTTCTCCATACCGATATTTACTTCCATGTTCCTTAAGGAAATGGACGTATGGTGATGGCAAAAAAAATCGTGTTCGAGATTATTGCAGATTCTGATTGTACTACACTCAAAACATGAAAAAAAGTCGTTTTTCAAAAAGTGTCTGTGTGTGTCTGTCTGTCTGTGTGTCTGTCTATAGATTTTTTTTCTATGGCAAACGATAACAGCCGCAAATTCAAACAGAATCAAATAATTTTTTGCATACAGCCCTGATATGTAGAGTACTCGCGACCTATTGTTTTTGGTGAAGATCGGTTGAGGGAAAGGGGTAGTTTACCAGCAACGGTTTTTTTTTATCAAGGGTAATTTTGTTTGTTTGGCAAACGATAACAGCCGCAAATTCAAACAGAATCAAATAATGTTTCGTATACAACCCAGAATTGTAGAGTTCTCAAGATCTGTTGATTTTGGTAAAGATCGGTTAAGGGAAAGGGGTAGTTTACCAGCCACGTTTTTTGTTTTATCAAGGGTATTTTGTATGGCAAACGATAACAGCCGCAAATTCAAACAAAATGATATAATATTTTGCATACAGCCCTGAATTGTAGAGTTCTCAAGACCTGTCGTTTTTGGTGAAGATCGGTTAAGGGAAAGGGGTAGTTTACCGGCAACGGTTTTTTATCAAGGGTAATTTTACTTCCATATTCCTTAAGGAATGGAAGTATGGTGATGGCAAAAAAAAATCGTGTTCGAGATTATTGCAGATTCTGATTCTACTACACTCAAAACATGAAAAAAAGTCGTTTTCCGAAAAGTGTCTGTGTGTCTGTGTGTCTGTGTGTCTGTGTGTCTGTGTGTCTGTGTGTCTGTCTGTCTGTCTGTCTGTCTGTCTGTCTGTCTGTCTGTCTGTAGATTTTTTTTCTATGGCAAACGATAACTGCCGCAAATTCAAACAGAATCAAATAATTTTTTGCATGCAGTCCGGTTTTGCAGAGTTCTCGCGACCTATTGTTTTTGGTGAAGATCGGTTGAGGGAAAGGGGTAGTTTACCTGCAACGGTTTTTTTTTAGCAAGGGAAATTTTGTTTGTTTGGCAAACGATAACAGCCGCAAATTCAAACAGAATCAAATAATGTTTCGCATACGGCCCTGAATTGTAGAGTTCTCAAGACCTATTGTTTTTGGTGAAGATCGGTTAAGGGAAAGGGGTAGTTTACCTGTAACGTTTTATGTTTTAACAAGGGTATTTCCTATGGGAAACGATAACAGCCGCAAATTCAAACAGAATGAAAAGATTATTTGCATACAGCCCTAAATTGTAGAGTTCTCAATACCTTTTGTTTTTGGTGAAGATCGGTTAAGGGAAAGGGGTAGTTTACCTACAACGTTTTTTTAACAAGGGTATTTTCTATGGCAAACGATAACAGCCGCAAATTCAAACAGAATCAAATAATTTTCTGCATACAGCCCTGATTTGTAGAGTACTCAAGACCTATTGTTTTTGGTGAAGATCGGTTGAGGGGAAGGGGTAGTTTACCAGCAACGTTTTTTATCATGCGTATTTTCTATGGCAAACGACAACTGCCGCACATTCAAACAGAATCAAATAATTTTTTGCATACAGCCCTGATTTGTAGAGTACTCGCGAACTATTGTTTTTGGTGAAGATCGGTTGAGGGGAAGGGGTAGTTTACCTGCAACGGTTTTTTTTATCAAGGGAAATTTTTTTTTTTTGGCAAACGATAACAGCCGCAAATTCAAACAGAATCAAATAATGTTTCGCATACAGCCCTGAATTGTAGATTTCTCAAGACCTATTGTTTTTGGTGAAGATCGGTTGAGGGAAAGGGGTAGTTTACCTGCAACGTTTTTTTAACAAGGGTATTTTATATGGCAAACGATAACAGCCGCAAATTCAAACAGAATCAAATAATGTTTTGCATGCAGTCCTGATTTGTAGAGTACTCAAGACCTATTGTTTTTGGTGAAGATCAGTTAAGGGGAAGGGGTAGTTTACCTGCAACGTTTTTTTAACAAGGGTATTTTCTATGGCAAACGATAACAGCCGCAAATTCAAACAGAATCAAATAATGTTTTGTATACAGCCCTGATTTGTAGAGTACTCAAGACCTATTGTTTTTGGTGAAGATCGGTTAAGGGGAAGGGGTAGTTTACCTGCAACATTTTTTTATCAAGCGTATTTTCTATGGCAAACGATAACTGCCGCAAATTCAAACAGAATCAAATAATATTTTGCATACGTCCCTGAATTGTAGAGGTCTCAAGGACTTTCGATTTTGGTGAAGATCGGTTAAGGGGAAGGGGTAGTTTACCTGCAACCTTTTACGTTTTAACAAGAGTAAAGTACTTGAAAATTTATTTAAACTTTTTCAAACAATGGTAATTGTTAAAAATAAAATAATTTTGTTGCCAGGCAATAAAATTAAAATTTTTTCATTTTAATGTAAATCATGTATAAGAGAAAATATATCGCGCTTGGCAGGCGATATTAAGATTTAAATATAAATCTTAGAATATGGAAGTCATGTATGGTTCTCCATACCGATATTTACTTCCATATTCCTTAAGGAATGGAAGTATGGTGATGGCAAAAAAAATCGTGTTCGAGATTATTGCAGATTCTGATTCTGCTACACTCAAAACATGAAAAAAAGTCGTTTTCCGAAAAGTGTGTGTGTGTGTGTCTGTCTGTCTGTGTGTCTGTCTGTCTGTGTGTCTGTAGATTTTTTTTCTATGGCAAACGATAACTGCCGCAAATTCAAACAGAATCAAATAATTTTTTGTATGCAGCCCTGATTTGCAGAGTACTCGCGACCTATTATTTTTGGTGAAGATCGGTTGAGGGAGAGGGGTAGTTTACCAGCAACGGTTTTTTTTTAGCAAGGGTAATTTTGTTTGTTTGGCAAACGATAACAGCCGCAAATTCAAACAGAATCAAATAATGTTTCGCATACAGCCCTGAATTGTAGAGTTCTCACGATCTGTTGATTTTGGTGAAGATCGGTTAAGGGAAAGGGGTAGTTAACTGTAACATTTTATGTTTTAACAAGGGTATTTCATATGGCAAACGATAACAGTCGCAAATTCAAACAGAATCAAAAGATTATTTTCATACAGCCCTAAATTTTAGAGTTCTCAAGACCTGTCGTTTTTGGTGAAGTTCGGTTGAGGGAAAGGGGTAGTTTACCTGCAACGTTTTTTTAACAAGGGTATTTTGTTTGTTTGGCAAACGATAACTGCCGCAAATTCAAACAGAATCAAATAATGTTTTGCATACAGCACTAGTTTGTAGAGTACTGAAGGCCTATTGTTTTTGGTGAAGATCGGTTAAGGGAAAGGGGTAGTTTACCTGTAACGTTTTATGTTTTAACAAGGGTATTTCCTATGGCAAACGATAACAGCCGCAAATTCAAACAGAATCAAAAATTATTTGCATACAGCCCTAAATTGTAGAGTTCTCAAGACCTATTGTTTTTGGTGAAGATCGGCTGAGGGAAAGGGGTAGTTTACCAGCAACGTTTTTTTAACAAGGGTATTTCCTATGGCAAACGATAACAGCTGCAAATTCAAACAGAATCAAATAATTTTTGCATACAGCCCTGATTTGTAGAGTACACATGACCTATTGTTTTTGGTGAAGATCGGTTAAGGGCATGGGGTAGTTTACCAGCAACGTTTTTTTATCAAGCGTATTTTCTATGGCAAACGATAACAGCCGCAAATTCAAACCGAATCAACTACTCTTTTGCATACAGCCCTGAATTATAGAGTTCTCAAGACCTATTGGTTTTGGTGAAGATCGGTTAAGGGGAAGGGTTAGTTTACAGGCAAAGTTTTTTTAACGGGGGTAATTTTTACTTCTATATTCCTTAAGGAATGGAAGTATGGTGATGGCAAAAAAAATCGTGTTCGAGATTATTGCAGATTCTGATTCTACTACACTCAAAACATGAAAAAAAGTCGTTTTCCGAAAAGTGTCTGTGTGTGTGTGTCTGTCTGTCTGTCTGTCTGTCTGTGTGTCTGTCTGTCTGTGTGTCTGTGTGTCTGTAGATTTTTTTTCTATGGCAAACGATAACAGCCGCAAATCAAATAGAATCAAAAGATTATTTGCATACAGCCCTAAATTGTAGAGTTCTCAAGACCTATTGTTTTTGGTGAAGTTCGGTTGAGGGAAAGGGGTAGTTTACCTGCAACTTTTTTTAACAAGGGTATTTTCTATGGCAAACGATAACAGCCGCAAATTCAAACAGAATCAAATAATGTTTTGCATACAGCCCTGATTTGTAGAGTACTCAAGACCTGTTGTTTTTGGTGAAGATCGGTTAAGGGAAAGGGGTAGTTTACCTGTAACGTTTTATGTTTTAACAAGGGTATTTCCTATGGCAAACGATAACAGCCGCAAATTCAAACAGAATCAAAAGATTATTTGCATACAGCCCTAAATTGTAGAGTTCTTAGACCTTTTGTTTTTGGTGAAGATCGTTTGAGGGAAAGGAGTAGTTTACCTGCAACGTTTTTTTAACAAGGGTATTTTATATGGCAAACGATAGCAGCCGCAAATTCAAACACAAGCAAATTATTATTTGCATACAGCCCTAAATTGTAGAGTTCTCAAGACCTATTGATTTTTGTGAAGACCGGATAAGAGAAAGGGGTAGTTTACCTGCTACCTTTTATGTTTTAAATGGGTTTTTCCTATGGCAAACGATAAGAGTCGAAAATTCAAACAGAATCAAAAACGTTTTTGCATACAGCCCTAATTTATTGAGTACTAAAGACCTATTGTTTTTGGTGAAGATCGTTTGAGGGAAAGGGGTAGTTTACCAGCCACGTTTTTACTTCCATATTCCTTAAGGAATGGAAGTATGGTGATGGCAAAAAAAATCGAGTTCGAGATTATTGCAGATTCTGATTCTACTACACTCAAAACATGAAAAAAAATCGTTTTCCGAAAAGTGTCTGTGTGTGTGTCTGTGTGTCTGTCTGTGTGTGTCTGTAGATTTTTTTTTATGGCAAACGATAACTGCCGCAAATTCAAACAGAATTAAATAATTTTTTGCATACAGCCCTGATCTGTTGAGTACTCACGACCTATTGTTTTTGGTGAAGATCGGTTGAGGGAAAGGGGTAGTTTACCTGCAACGGTTTTTTTTTATCAAGGGAAATTTTTTTTTTGGCAAACGATAACAGCCGCAAATTCAAACAGAATCAAATAATGTTTCGCATGCAGTCCTGAATTGTAGAGTTCTCAAGACCTATTGTTTTTGGTGAAGATCGGTTAAGGGAAAGGGGTAGTTTACCTGTAACGTTTTATGTTTTAACAAGGGTATTTCCTATGGCAAACGATAACAGCCGCAAATTCAAACAGAATCAAATAATTTTTTGCATACGTCCCTGAATTGTAGAGGTCTCAATGACTTTCGATTTTGGTGAAGATCGGTTAAGGGGAAGGGGTAGTTTACCAGAAACCTTTTACGTTTTAACAAGAGTAAAGTACTTGAAAATTTATTTAAACTTTTTGAAACAATGGTAATTGTTAAAAATAAAATAATTTTGTTGCCAGGCAATAAAATTATAATTTTCTCATTTTAATGTAATATAATATTTTTCATTTAATAGAGCAATAAAAAGGCAGGTAAGACACAGCCTGGCTGTTTGGCTGAAAATGATTTTAAATATAATTCTTAGTATATGGAAGTCATGTATGGTTCTCCATACCGATATTTTTTTATGGTAAACGATAACAGCCGCAAATTTAAACAGAATCAAATGATGTTTTGCATACAGCCCTGTATTGTAGAGTTCTCAATACCTATTGGTGTTGGTGAAGATCGGTTAAGGGAAAGGTGTAGTTTACCTGCAACGTTTTATGTTTTAACTAGGGTATTTTTTCTATGACGAACGATAACTGCCGTAAATTCAAAGAGAATCAAGTAACTGTTTGCATACAGGCCTAAATTGTAGAGTGCCCAAGACCTGTCGTTTTTGGTGAAGATCGGTTAAGGGAAAGGGGTAGTTTACCTGCAACGGTTTTTATCAAGGGTAATTTTACTTCCATATTCCTTAAGGAATGGAAGTATGGTGATGGCAAAAAAAATCGTGTTCGAGATTATTGCAGATTCTGATTCTACTACACTCAAAACATGAAAAAAAGTCGTTTTCCGAAAAGTGTCTCTGTGTGTGTCTGTCTGTCCGTCTGTCTGTCTGTCTGTCTGTCTGTGTGTCTATCTGTCTATGTGTCTTAGATTTTTTTTCTATGGCAAACGATAACTGCCGCAAATTCAAACAGAATCAAATAATTTTTTGCATGCAGCCCTGATTTGCAGAGTACTCGCGACCTATTGTTTTTGGTGAAGATCGGTTAAGGGAAAGGGGTAGTTTACCAGCAACGGTTTTTTTTTACCAAGGGTAATTTTGTTTGTTTGGCAAACGATAACAGCCGCAAATTCAAACAGAATCAAATAGTGTTTCGCATACGGCCCTGAATTGTAGAGTTCTCAAGAGCTGTTGATTTTGGTGAAGATCGGTTAAGGGAAAAGGGTAGTTTACCTGTAACGTTTTATGTTTTAACAAGGGTATTTCCTATGGCAAACGATAACAGCCGCAAATTTAAACAGAATCAAAAGATTATTTGCATACAGCCCTAAATTGTAGAGTTCTCAAGACCTATTGTTTTTGGTGAAGTTCGGTTGAGGGAAAGGGGTAGTTTACCAGCAACGTTTTTTTAACAAGGGTATTTTCTATGGCAAACGAGAACAGCCGCAAATTGCAACAGAATCAAATAATGTTTTGCATACAGCCCTGATTTGTAGAGCACTCAAGACCTATTGTTTTTGGTGAAGATCGGTTAAGGGAAAGGGGTAGTTTACCTGTAACGTTTTATGTTTTAACAAGGGTATTTCCTATGGCAAACGATAACAGCCGCAAATTCAAACAGAATCAAAAGATTATTTGCATACAGCCCTAAATTGTAGAGTTCTCAAGACCTATTGTTTTTGGTGAAGTTCGGTTGAGGGAAAGGGGTAGTTTACCTGCAACGTTTTTTTAACAAGGGTATTTTCTATGGCAAACGATAACAGCCGCAAATTGAAACAGAATCAAATAATGTTTTGCATACAGCCCTGATTTGTAGAGCACTCAAGGCCTATTGTTTTTGGTGAAGATCGGTTAAGGGAAAGGGGTAGTTTACCTGTAACGTTTTATGTTTTAACAAGGGTATTTCCTATGGCAAACGATAACAGCCGAAAATTCAAACAGAATCAAAAGATTATTTGCATACAGCCCTAAATTGTAGAGTTCTCAAGACCTATTGTTTTTGGTGAAGATCGGTTGAGGGAAAGGGGTAGTTTACCAGCAACGTTTTTTTAACAAGGTTATTTTCTATGGCAAACGATAACAGCCGCAAATTCAAACAGAATCAAATAATGTTTTGCATACAGCCCTGCTTTGTAGAGTACTCAAGACCTATTTTTTTGGTGAAGATCGGTTAAGGGAAAGGGGTAGTTTACCTGTAACGTTTTATGTTTTAACAAGGGTATTTTCTATGGCAAACAATAACAGCCGCAAATTCAAACAGAATCAAAAGATTATTTGCATGCAGCCCTAAATTGTAGAGTTCTCAAGACCTGTTGTTTTTGGTGAAGATCGGTTAAGGGAAAGGGGTAGTTTACCTGCAACATTTTTTTAACGAGGCTATTTTTTATGGCAAACGATAACAGCCGCAAATTCAAACAGAATCAAATAATGTTTTGCATACAGTCCTGATTTGTTGAGTGCTCAAGACATGTTGTTTTTGGTGAAGATCGGTTAAGGGGAAGGGGTAGTTTACCAGCAACGTTTTTTTATCAAGCGTATTTTCTATGGCAAACGATAACAGCCGCAAATTCAAACAGAATCAAATAAGTTTTTGCATACTTCCCTGAATTGTATAGGTCTCAATGACTATCGATTTTGGTGAAGATCGGTTAAGGGGAAGGGGTAGTTTACCTGCAACCTTTTACGTTTTAACAAGAGTAAAGTACTTGAAAATTTATTTAAACTTTTTGAAACAATGGTAATTGTTAAAAATAAAATAATTTTGTTGCCAGGCAATAAAATTATAATTTTTTCATTTTAATGCAATATAATATTTTTCATTTAATACAGCAATAAAAAGGCAGGTAAGACACAGCCTGGCTGTTTGGCTGAAAATGATTTTCAATATAAATCTTAGAATATGGAAGTCATGTATGGTTCTCCATACCGATATTTACTTCCATGTTCCTTAAGGAAATGGACGTATGGTGATGGCAAAAAAATCGTGTTTGAGATTATTGCAGATTCTGATTGTACTACACTCAAAACATGTCTGTGTGTGTCTGTCTGTCTGTGTGTCTGTCTGTCTGTCTATCTGTGTGTCTGTCTATAGATTTTTTTTTTTATGGCAAACGATAACAGCCGCAAATTCAAACAGAATCAAATAATGTTTTGCATACAGGCCTGATATGTAGAGTACTCGCGACCTATTGTTTTTGGTGAAGATCGGTTGAGGGAAAGGGGTAGTTTACCAGCAACGGTTTTTTTTTATCAAGGGTAATTTTGTTTGTTTGGCAAACGATAACAGCCGCAAATTCAAACAGAATCAAATAATGTTTCGTATACAACCCTGAATTGTAGAGTTCTCAAGATCTGTTGATTTTGGTAAAGATCGGTTAAGGGAAAGGGGTAGTTTACCAGTCACGTTTTTTGTTTTATCAAGGGTATTTTGTATGGCAAACGATAACAGCCGCAAATTCAAACAAAATGATATAATATTTTGCATACAGCCCTGAATTGTAGAGTTCTCAAGACCTATCGTTTTTGGAGAAGATCGGTTAAGGGAAAGGGGTAGTTTACCGGCAACGGTTTTTTATCAAGGGTAATTTTACTTCCATATTCCTTAAGGAATGGAAGTATGGTGATGGCAAAAAAAATCGTGTTCGAGATTATTGCAGATTCTGATTCTGCTACACTCAAAACATGAAAAAAGGTCGTTTTCCGAAAAGTGTCTGTGTGTGTGTGTGTCTGTCTGTCTGTCTGTCTGTGTGTCTGTCTGTCTGTGTGTCTGTGTGTCTGTAGATTTTTTTTCTATGGCAAACGATAACTGCCGCAAATTCAAACAGAATCAAATAATTTTTTGTATGCAGCCCTGATTTGCAGAGTACTCGCGACCTATTATTTTTGGTGAAGATCGGTTGAGGGAGAGGGGTAGTTTACCGGCAACGGTTTTTTTTTAGCAAGGGTAATTTTGTTTGTTTGGCAAACGATAACAGCCGCAAATTCAAACAGAATCAAATAATGTTTCGCATACAGCCCTGAATTGTAGAGTTCTCACGATCTGTTGATTTTGGTGAAGATCGGTTAAGGGAAAGGGGTAGTTAACTGTAACGTTTTATGTTTTACCAAGGGTATTTCCTATGGCAAACGATAACAGCCGCAAATTCAAACAGAATCAAAAGATTATTTTCATACAGCCCTAAATTTTACAGTTCTCAAGACCTGTCGTTTTTGGTGAAGTTCGGTTAAGGGAAAGGGGTAGTTTACCTGCAACGTTTTTTTAACAAGGGTATTTTGTTTGTTTGGCAAACGATAACTGCCGCAAATTCAAACAGAATCAAATAATGTTTTGCATACAGCACTAGTTTGTAGAGTACTGAAGGCCTATTGTTTTTGGTGAAGATCGGTTAAGGGAAAGGGGTAGTTTACCAGCAACGTTTTTTTAAAAAGGGTATTTTACTTCCATATTCCTTAAGGAATGGAAGTATGGTGATGGCAAAAAAAATCGTGTTCGAGATTATTGCAGATTCTTATTCTACTACACTCAAAACATGAAAAAAAGTCGTTTTCCGAAAAGTGTCTGTGTGTCTGTCTGTCTGTCTGTCTGTGTGTCTGTGTGTCTGTCTGTCTCTCTGTAGATTTTTTTCTATGGCAAACGATAACTGCCGCAAATTCAAACAGAATCAAATAATTTTTTGCATACAGCCCGGTTTTGCAGAGTTCTCGCGACCTATTGTTTTTGGTGAAGATCGGTTGAGGGAAAGGGGTAGTTTACCTGCAACGGTTTTTTTTTAGCAAGGGTAATTTTGTTTGTTTGGCAAACGATAACAGCCGCAAATTCAAACAGAATGAAAAGATTATTTGCATACAGCCCTAAATTGTAGAGTTCTCAATACCTTTTGTTTTTGGTGAAGATCGGTTAAGGGAAAGGGGTAGTTTACCTACAACGTTTTTTTAACAAGTGTATTTTCTATGGCAAACGATAACAGCCGCAAATTCAAACAGAATCAAATAATTTTCTGCATACAGCCTTGATTTGTAGAGTACTCAAGACCTATTGTTTTTGGTGAAGATCGGTTGAGGGGAAGGGGTAGTTTACCTGCAACGGTTTTTTTTTAGCAAGGGTAATTTTGTTTGTTTGGCAAACGATAACAGCCGCAAATTCAAACAGAATCAAATAATGTTTCGCATACAGCCCTGAATTGTAGAGTTCTCAAGACCTATTGTTTTTGGTGAAGATCGGTTGAGGGAAAGGGGTAGTTTAACTGCGACGGTTTTTTTTTATCAAGGGTAATTTTGTTTGTTTGGCAAACGATAACAGCCGCAAATTCAAACAGAATCAAATAATGTTTCGCATACTACCCTGAATTGTAGAGTTCTCACGATCTGTTGATTTTGGTAAAGATCGGTTAAGGGAAAGGGGTAGTTTACCTGCAACGTTTTATGTTTTAACAAGGGTATTTTATATGGCAAACGATAGCAGCCGCAAATTCAAACACAAGCAAATTATTATTTGCATACAGCCCTAAATTGTAGAGTTCTCAAGACCTATTGATTTTGGTGAAGACCGGATAAGAGAAAGGGGTAGTTTACCGGCTACCTTTTATGTTTTAAATGGGTATTTCCTATGGCAAACGATAAGAGTCGAAAATTCAAACAGAATCAAAAACGTTTTTGCAGACAGCCCTAATTTATTGAGTACTAAAGACCTATTGTTTTTGGTGAAGATCGTTTGAGGGAAAGGGGTAGTTTACCAGCCACGTTTTTACTTCCATATTCCTTAAGGAATGGAAGTATGGTGATGGCAAAAAAAATCGAGTTCGAGATTATTGCAGATTCTGATTCTACTACACTCAAAACATGAAAAAAAATCGTTTTCCGAAAAGTGTCTGTGTGTGTGTCTGTGTGTCTATCTGTGTGTGTCTGTAGATTTTTTTTCTATGGCAAACGATAACTGCCGCAAATTCAAACAGAATCAAATAATTTTTTGCATGCAGCCCTGATTTGCAGAGTACTCGCGACCTATTGTTTTTGGTGAAGATCGGTTGAGGGTAAGGGGTAGTTTACCTGCAACGGTTTTTTTTTAGCAAGGGTAATTTTGTTTGTTTGGCAAACGATAACAGCCGCAAATTCAAACAGAATCAAATAATGTTTCGCATGCAGCCCTGAATTGTAGAGTTCTCAAGATCTGTTGATTTTGGTGAAGATCGGTTAAGGGAAAGGGGTAGTTAACTGTAACGTTTTATGTTTTACCAAGGGTATTTCCTATGGCAAACGATAACAGCCGCAAATTCAAACAGAATCAAAAGATTATTTTCATACAGCCCTAAATTTTAGAGTTCTCAAGACCTGTCGTTTTTGGTGAAGTTCGGTTAAGGGAAAGGGGTAGTTTACCTGCAACGTTTTTTTAACAAGGGTATTTTGTTTGTTTGGCAAACGATAACTGCCGTAAATTCAAACAGAATCAAATAATGTTTTGCATACAGCACTAGTTTGTAGAGTACTGAAGGCCTATTGTTTTTGGTGAAGATCGGTTAAGGGAAAGGGGTAGTTTACCAGCAACGTTTTTTTAAAAAGGGTATTTTACTTCCATATTCCTTAAGGAATGGAAGTATGGTGATGGCAAAAAAAATCGTGTTCGAGATTATTGCAGATTCTTATTCTACTACACTCAAAACATGAAAAAAAGTCGTTTTCCGAAAAGTGTCTGTGTGTCTGTCTGTCTGTCTGTCTGTGTGTCTGTGTGTCTGTCTGTCTGTCTGTAGATTTTTTTTCTATGGCAAACGATAACTGCCGCAAATTCAAACAGAATCAAATAATTTTTTGTATGCAGCCCTGATTTGCAGAGTACTCGCGACCTATTATTTTTGGTGAAGATCGGTTGAGGGAGAGGGGTAGTTTACCTGCAACGGTTTTGTTTTAGCAAGGGTAATTTTGTTTGTTTGGCAAACGATAACAGCCGCAAATTCAAACAGAATCAAATAATGTTTCGCATACAGCCCTGAATTGTAGAGTTCTCAAGACCTTTTGTTTTTGGTGAAGATCGGTTAAGGGAAAGGGGTAGTTTACCTACAACGTTTTTTTAACAAGTGTATTTTCTATGGCAAACGATAACAGCCGCAAATTCAAACAGAATCAAATAATTTTCTGCATACAGCCTTGATTTGTAGAGTACTCAAGACCTATTGTTTTTGGTGAAGATCGGTTGAGGGGAAGGGGTAGTTTACCAGCAACGTTTTTTATCATGCGTATTTTCTATGGCAAACGACAACTGCCGCAAATTCAAACAGAATCAAATAATTTTTTGCATACCGCCCTGGTTTGTAGAGTACTCGCGACCTATTGTTTTTGGTGAAGATCGGTTGAGGGGAAGGGGTAGTTTACCTGCTACGGTTTTTTTTATCAAGGGAAATTTTTTTTTTTGGCAAACGATAGCCGCAAATTCAAACAGAATCAAATAATGTTTCGCATACAGCCCTGAATTGTAGCTTTCTCAAGGCCTATTGTTTTTGGTGAAGATCGGTTGAGGGAAAGGGGTAGTTTACCTGCAACGTTTTTTTAACAAGGGTATTTTCTATGGCAAACGATAACAGCCGCAAATTCAAACAGAATCAAATAATGTTTTGCATACAGTCCTGATTTGTAGAGTACTCAAGACCTGTTGTTTTTGGTGAAGATCGGTTAAGGGGAAGGGGTAGTTTACCTGCAACGTTTTATGTTTTAACAAGGGTATTTCCTATGGCAAACGATAACAGCCGCAAATTCAAACAGAATCAAAAGATTATTTGCATACAGCCCTAAATTGTAGAGTTCTTAGACCTTTTGTTTTTGGTGAAGATCGGTTGAGGGAAAGGAGTAGTTTACCTGCAACGTTTTTTTAACAAGGGTATTTTATATGGCAAACGATAGCAGCCGCAAATTCAAACACAAGCAAATTATTATTTGCATACAGCCCTAAATTGTAGAGTTCTCAAGACCTATTGATTTTTGTGAAGACCGGATAAGAGAAAGGGGTAGTTTACCTGCTACCTTTTATGTTTTAAATGGGTTTTTCCTATGGCAAACGATAAGAGTCGAAAATTCAAACAGAATCAAAAACGTTTTTGCATACAGCCCTAATTTATTGAGTACTAAAGACCTATTGTTTTTGGTGAAGATCGTTTGAGGGAAAGGGGTAGTTTACCAGCCACGTTTTTACTTCCATATTCCTTAAGGAATGGAAGTATGGTGATGGCAAAAAAAATCGAGTTCGAGATTATTGCAGATTCTGATTCTACTACACTCAAAACATGAAAAAAAATCGTTTTCCGAAAAGTGTCTGTGTGTGTGTCTGTGTGTCTGTCTGTGTGTGTCTGTAGATTTTTTTTTATGGCAAACGATAACTGCCGCAAATTCAAACAGAATTAAATAATTTTTTGCATACAGCCCTGAATTGTAGCTTTCTCAAGACCTATTGTTTTTGGTGAAGATCGGTTGAGGGAAAGGGGTAGTTTACCTGCAACGTTTTTTTAACAAGGGTATTTTCTATGGCAAACGATAACAGCCGCAAATTCAAACAGAATCAAATAATGTTTCGCATACAGTCCTGAATTGTAGAGTTCTCAAGACCTATTGTTTTTGGTGAAGATCGGTTAAGGGAAAGGGGTAGTTTACCTGTAACGTTTTATGTTTTAACAAGGGTATTTCCTATGGCAAACGATAACAGCCGCAAATTCAAACAGAATCAAATAATTTTTTGCATACGTCCCTGAATTGTAGAGGTCTCAATGACTTTCGATTTTGGTGAAGATCGGTTAAGGGGAAGGGGTAGTTTACCAGAAACCTTTTACGTTTTAACAAGAGTAAAGTACTTGAAAATTTATTTAAACTTTTTGAAACAATGGTAATTGTTAAAAATAAAATAATTTTGTTGCCAGGCAATAAAATTATAATTTTCTCATTTTAATGTAATATAATATTTTTCATTTAATAGAGCAATAAAAAGGCAGGTAAGACACAGCCTGGCTGTTTGGCTGAAAATGATTTTAAATATAATTCTTAGGATATGGAAGTCATGTATGGTTCTCCATACCGATATTTTTTTATGGTAAACGATAACAGCCGCAAATTTAAACAGAATCAAATGATGTTTTGCATACAGCCCTGTATTGTAGAGTTCTCAATACCTATTGGTGTTGGTGAAGATCGGTTAAGGGAAAGGTGTAGTTTACCTGCAACGTTTTATGTTTTAACTAGGGTATTTTTTCTATGACGAACGATAACTGCCGTAAATTCAAAGAGAATCAAGTAACTGTTTGCATACAGGCCTAAATTGTAGAGTGCCCAAGACCTGTCGTTTTTGGTGAAGATCGGTTAAGGGAAAGGGGTAGTTTACCAGCAACGGTTTTTATCAAGGGTAATTTTACTTCCATATTCCTTAAGGAATGGAAGTATGGTGATGGCAAAAAAAATCGTGTTCGAGATTATTGCAGATTCTGATTCTACTACACTCAAAACATGAAAAAAAGTCGTTTTCCGAAAAGTGTCTCTGTGTGTGTCTGTCTGTCCGTCTGTCTGTCTGTCTGTCTGTCTGTGTGTCTATCTGTCTATGTGTCTTAGATTTTTTTTCTATGGCAAACGATAACTGCCGCAAATTCAAACAGAATCAAATAATTTTTTGCATGCAGCCCTGATTTGCAGAGTACTCGCGACCTGTTGTTTTTGGTGAAGATCGGTTAAGGGAAAGGGGTAGTTTACCAGCAACGGTTTTTTTTTACCAAGGGTAATTTTGTTTGTTTGGCAAACGATAACAGCCGCAAATTCAAACGGAATCAAATAGTGTTTCGCATACGGCCCTGAATTGTAGAGTTCTCAAGAGCTGTTGATTTTGGTGAAGATCGGTTAAGGGAAAAGGGTAGTTTACCTGTAACGTTTTATGTTTTAACAAGGGTATTTCCTATGGCAAACGATAACAGCCGCAAATTTAAACAGAATCAAAAGATTATTTGCATACAGCCCTAAATTGTAGAGTTCTCAAGACCTATTGTTTTTGGTGAAGTTCGGTTGAGGGAAAGGGGTAGTTTACCTGCAACGTTTTTTTAACAAGGGTATTTTCTATGGCAAACGAGAACAGCCGCAAATTGCAACAGAATCAAATAATGTTTTGCATACAGCCCTGATTTGTAGAGCACTCAAGACCTATTGTTTTTGGTGAAGATCGGTTAAGGGAAAGGGGTAGTTTACCTGTAACGTTTTATGTTTTAACAAGGGTATTTCCTATGGCAAACGATAACAGCCGCAAATTCAAACAGAATCAAAAGATTATTTGCATACAGCCCTAAATTGTAGAGTTCTCAAGACCTATTGTTTTTGGTGAAGTTCGGTTGAGGGAAAGGGGTAGTTTACCTGCAACGTTTTTTTAACAAGGGTATTTTCTATGGCAAACGATAACAGCCGCAAATTGAAACAGAATCAAATAATGTTTTGCATACAGCCCTGATTTGTAGAGCACTCAAGGCCTATTGTTTTTGGTGAAGATCGGTTAAGGGAAAGGGGTAGTTTACCTGTAACGTTTTATGTTTTAACAAGGGTATTTCCTATGGCAAACGATAACAGCCGAAAATTCAAACAGAATCAAAAGATTATTCGCATACCGCCCTAAATTGTAGAGTTCTCAAGACCTATTGTTTTTGGTGAAGATCGGTTGAGGGAAAGGGGTAGTTTACCAGCAACGTTTTTTTAACAAGGTTATTTTCTATGGCAAACGATAACAGCCGCAAATTCAAACAGAATCAAATAATGTTTTGCATACAGCCCTGATTAATAGAGTACTCGCGACCTATTGTTTTTGGTGAAGATCGGTTGAGGGAAAGGGGTAGTTTAACTGCAACGGTTTTTTTTTATCAAGGGTAATTTTGTTTGTTTGGCAAACGATAACAGCCGCAAATTCAAACAGAATCAAATAATGTTTCGCATACTACCCTGAATTGTAGAGTTCTCACGATCTGTTGATTTTGGTAAAGATCGGTTAAGGGAAAGGGGTAGTTTACCTGCAACGTTTTATGTTTTAACAAGGGTATTTTATATGGCAAACGATAGCAGCCGTAAATTCAAACACAAGCAAATTATTATTTGCATACAGCCCTAAATTGTAGAGTTCTCAAGACCTATTGATTTTGGTGAAGACCGGATAAGAGAAAGGGGTAGTTTACCGGCTACCTTTTATGTTTTAAATGGGTATTTCCTATGGCAAACGATAAGAGTCGAAAATTCAAACAGAATCAAAAACGTTTTTGCATACAGCCCTAATTTATTGAGTACTAAAGACCTATTGTTTTTGTTGAAGATCGTTTGAGGGAAAGGGGTAGTTTACCAGCCACGTTTTTACTTCCATATTCCTTAAGGAATGGAAGTATGGTGATGGCAAAAAAAATCGAGTTCGAGATTATTGCAGATTCTGATTCTACTACACTCAAAACATGAAAAAAAATCGTTTTCCGAAAAGTGTCTGTGTGTGTGTCTGTGTGTCTATCTGTGTGTGTCTGTAGATTTTTTTTCTATGGCAAACGATAACTGCCGCAAATTCAAACAGAATCAAATAATTTTTTGCATGCAGCCCTGATTTGCAGAGTACTCGCGACCTATTGTTTTTGGTGAAGATCGGTTGAGGGTAAGGGGTAGTTTACCTGCAACGGTTTTTTTTTAGCAAGGGTAATTTTGTTTGTTTGGCAAACGATAACAGCCGCAAATTCAAACAGAATCAAATAATGTTTCGCATGCAGCCCTGAATTGTAGAGTTCTCAAGATCTGTTGATTTTGGTGAAGATCGGTTAAGGGAAAGGGGTAGTTTACCTGTAACGTTTTACGTTTTAACAAGGGTATTTCCTATGGCAAACGATAACAGCCGCAAATTCAAACAGAATCAAAAGATTATTTGCATACAGCCCTAAATTGTAGAGTTCGCAAGACCTATTGTTTTTGGTGAAGATCGGTTGAGGGAAAGGGGTAGTTTACCTGCAACGTTTTTTTAACAAGGGTATTTTTTATGGCAAACGATAACAGCCGCAAATTCAAACAGAATCAAATAATGTTTTGCATACAGTCCTGATTTGTTGAGTGCTCAAGACATGTTGTTTTTGGTGAAGATCGGTTAAGGGGAAGGGGTAGTTTACCTGCAACGTTTTTTTATCAAGCGTATTTTTTCTATGGCAAACGATAACAGCCGCAAATTCAAACAGAATCAAATAATGTTTTACATACATCCCTGAATTGTAGAGGTCTCAATGACTTTCGATTTTGGTGAAGATCGGTTAAGGGGAAGGGGTAGTTTACCTGCAACCTTTTACGTTTTAACAAGAGTAAAGTACTTGAAAATTTATTTAAACTTTTTGAAACAATGGTAATTGTTAAAAATAAAATAATTTTGTTGCCAGGCAATAAAATTATAATTTTTTCATTTTAATGCAATATAATATTTTTCATTTAATACAGCAATAAAAAGGCAGGTAAGACACAGCCTGGCTGTTTGGCTGAAAATGATTTTCAATATAAATCTTAGAATATGGAAGTCATGTATGGTTCTCCATACCGATATTTACTTCCATGTTCCTTAAGGAAATGGACGTATGGTGATGGCAAAAAAATCGTGTTTGAGATTATTGCAGATTCTGATTGTACTACACTCAAAACATGTCTGTGTGTGTCTGTCTGTCTGTGTGTCTGTCTGTCTGTCTATCTGTGTGTCTGTCTATAGATTTTTTTTTTATGGCAAACGATAACAGCCGCAAATTCAAACAGAATCAAATATTGTTTTGCATACAGCCCTGATATGTAGAGTACTCGCGACCTATTGTTTTTGGTGAAGATCGGTTGAGGGAAAGGGGTAGTTTACCAGCAACGGTTTTTTTTTATCAAGGGTAATTTTGTTTGTTTGGCAAACGATAACAGCCGCAAATTCAAACAGAATCAAATAATGTTTCGTATACAACCCAGAATTGTAGAGTTCTCAAGATCTGTTGATTTTGGTAAAGATCGGTTAAGGGAAAGGGGTAGTTTACCAGTCACGTTTTTTGTTTTATCAAGGGTATTTTGTATGGCAAACGATAACAGCCGCAAATTCAAACAAAATGATATAATATTTTGCATACAGCCCTGAATTGTAGAGTTCTCAAGACCTATCGTTTTTGGAGAAGATCGGTTAAGGGAAAGGGGTAGTTTACCGGCAACGGTTTTTTATCAAGGGTAATTTTACTTCCATATTCCTTAAGGAATGGAAGTATGGTGATGGCAAAAAAAATCGTGTTCGAGATTATTGCAGATTCTGATTCTGCTACACTCAAAACATGAAAAAAAGTCGTTTTCCGAAAAGTGTCTGTGTGTGTGTCTGTCTGTCTGTCTGTCTGTCTGTGTGTCTGTCTGTCTGTGTGTCTGTGTGTCTGTAGATTTTTTTTCTATGGCAAACGATAACTGCCGCAAATTCAAACAGAATCAAATAATTTTTTGTATGCAGCCCTGATTTGCAGAGTACTCGCGACCTATTATTTTTAGTGAAGATCGGTTGAGGGAGAGGGGTAGTTTACCGGCAACGGTTTTTTTTTAGCAAGGGTAATTTTGTTTGTTTGGCAAACGATAACAGCCGCAAATTCAAACAGAATCAAAAGATTATTTTCATACAGCCCTAAATTTTAGAGTTCTCAAGACCTGTCGTTTTTGGTGAAGTTCGGTTAAGGTAAAGGGGTAGTTTACCTGCAACGTTTTTTTAACAAGGGTATTTTGTTTGTTTGGCAAACGATAACTGCCGCAAATTCAAACAGAATCAAATAATGTTTTGCATACAGCACTAGTTTGTAGAGTACTGAAGGCCTATTGTTTTTGGTGAAGATCGGTTAAGGGAAAGGGGTAGTTTACCAGCAACGTTTTTTTAAAAAGGGTATTTTACTTCCATATTCCTTAAGGAATGGAAGTATGGTGATGGCAAAAAAAATCGTGTTCGAGATTATTGCAGATTCTTATTCTACTACACTCAAAACATGAAAAAAAGTCGTTTTCCGAAAAGTGTCTGTGTGTCTGTCTGTCTGTCTGTCTGTGTGTCTGTGTGTCTGTCTGTCTCTCTGTAGATTTTTTTTCTATGGCAAACGATAACTGCCGCAAATTCAAACAGAATCAAATAATTTTTTGCATACAGCCCGGTTTTGCAGAGTTCTCGCGACCTATTGTTTTTGGTGAAGATCGGTTGAGGGAAAGGGGTAGTTTACCTGCAACGGTTTTTTTTTAGCAAGGGTAATTTTGTTTGTTTGGCAAACGATAACAGCCGCAAATTCAAACAGAATGAAAAGATTATTTGCATACAGCCCTAAATTGTAGAGTTCTCAATACCTTTTGTTTTTGGTGAAGATCGGTTAAGGGAAAGGGGTAGTTTACCTACAACGTTTTTTTAACAAGTGTATTTTCTATGGCAAACGATAACAGCCGCAAATTCAAACAGAATCAAATAATTTTCTGCATACAGCCTTGATTTGTAGAGTACTCAAGACCTATTGTTTTTGGTGAAGATCGGTTGAGGGGAAGGGGTAGTTTACCTGCAACGGTTTTTTTTTAGCAAGGGTAATTTTGTTTGTTTGGCAAACGATAACAGCCGCAAATTCAAACAGAATCAAATATTGTTTCGCATACAGCCCTGAATTGTAGAGTTCTCAAGACCTATTGTTTTTGGTGAAGATCGGTTGAGGGAAAGGGGTAGTTTAACTGCAACGGTTTTTTTTTATCAAGGGTAATTTTGTTTGTTTGGCAAACGATAACAGCCGCAAATTCAAACAGAATCAAATAATGTTTCGCATACTACCCTGAATTGTAGAGTTCTCACGATCTGTTGATTTTGGTAAAGATCGGTTAAGGGAAAGGGGTAGTTTACCTGCAACGTTTTATGTTTTAACAAGGGTATTTTATATGGCAAACGATAGCAGCCGCAAATTCAAACACAAGCAAATTATTATTTGCATACAGCCCTAAATTGTAGAGTTCTCAAGACCTATTGATTTTGGTGAAGACCGGATAAGAGAAAGGGGTAGTTTACCGGCTACCTTTTATGTTTTAAATGGGTATTTCCTATGGCAAACGATAAGAGTCGAAAATTCAAACAGAATCAAAAACGTTTTTGCATACAGCCCTAATTTATTGAGTACTAAAGACCTATTGTTTTTGGTGAAGATCGTTTGAGGGAAAGGGGTAGTTTACCAGCCACGTTTTTACTTCCATATTCCTTAAGGAATGGAAGTATGGTGATGGCAAAAAAAATCGAGTTCGAGATTATTGCAGATTCTGATTCTACTACACTCAAAACATGAAAAAAAATCGTTTTCCGAAAATTGTCTGTGTGTGTGTCTGTGTGTCTATCTGTGTGTGTCTGTAGATTTTTTTTCTATGGCAAACGATAACTGCCGCAAATTCAAACAGAATCAAATAATTTTTTGCATGCAGCCCTGATTTGCAGAGTACTCGCGACCTATTGTTTTTGGTGAAGATCGGTTGAGGGTAAGGGGTAGTTTACCTGCAACGGTTTTTTTTTAGCAAGGGTAATTTTGTTTGTTTGGCAAACGATAACAGCCGCAAATTCAAACAGAATCAAATAATGTTTCGCATGCAGCCCTGAATTGTAGAGTTCTCAAGATCTGTTGATTTCGGTGAAGACCGGTTAAGGGAAAGGGGTAGTTTACCTGTAACGTTTTACGTTTTAACAAGGGTATTTCCTATGGCAAACGATAACAGCCGCAAATTCAAACAGAATCAAAAGATTATTTGCATACAGCCCTAAATTGTAGAGTTCGCAAGACCTATTGTTTTTGGTGAAGATCGGTTGAGGGAAAGGGGTAGTTTACCTGCAACGTTTTTTTAACAAGGGTATTTTTTATGGCAAACGATAACAGCCGCAAATTCAAACAGAATCAAATAATGTTTTGCATACAGTCCTGATTTGTAGAGTACTCAAGACATGTTGTTTTTGGTGAAGATCGGTTAAGGGGAAGGGGTAGTTTACCTGCAACGTTTTTTTATCAAGCGTATTTTCTATGGCAAACGATAACAGCCGCAAATTCAAACAGAATCAAATAAGTTTTTGCATACTTCCCTGAATTGTATAGGTCTCAATGACTTTCGATTTTGGTGAAGATCGGTTAAGGGGAAGGGGTAGTTTACCTGCAACCTTTTACGTTTTAACAAGAGTAAAGTACTTGAAAATTTATTTAAACTTTTTGAAACAATGGTAATTGTTAAAAATAAAATAATTTTGTTGCCAGGCAATAAAATTATAATTTTTTCATTTTAATGCAATATAATATTTTTCATTTAATACAGCAATAAAAAGGCAGGTAAGACACAGCCTGGCTGTTTGGCTGAAAATGATTTTCAATATAAATCTTAGAATATGGAAGTCATGTATGGTTCTCCATACCGATATTTACTTCCATGTTCCTTAAGGAAATGGACGTATGGTGATGGCAAAAAAAATCGTGTTTGAGATTATTGCAGATTCTGATTGTACTACACTCAAAACATGTCTGTGTGTGTCTGTCTGTCTGTGTGTCTGTCTGTCTGTCTATCTGTGTGTCTGTCTATAGATTTTTTTTTTATGGCAAACGATAACAGCCGCAAATTCAAACAGAATCAAATAATGTTTTGCATACAGCCCTGATATGTAGAGTACTCGCGACCTATTGTTTTTGGTGAAGATCGGTTGAGGGAAAGGGGTAGTTTACCAGCTACGGTTTTTTTTTATCAAGGGTAATTTTGTTTGTTTGGCAAACGATAACAGCCGCAAATTCAAACAGAATCAAATAATGTTTCGTATACAACCCAGAATTGTAGAGTTCTCAAGATCTGTTGATTTTGGTAAAGATCGGTTAAGGGAAAGGGGTAGTTTACCAGTCACGTTTTTTGTTTTATCAAGGGTATTTTGTATGGCAAACGATAACAGCCGCAAATTCAAACAAAATGATATAATATTTTGCATACAGCCCTGAATTGTAGAGTTCTCAAGACCTATCGTGTTTGGAGAAGATCGGTTAAGGGAAAGGGGTAGTTTACCGGCAACGGTTTTTTATCAAGGGTAATTTTACTTCCATATTCCTTAAGGAATGGAAGTATGGTGATGGCAAAAAAAATCGTGTTCGAGATTATTGCAGATTCTGATTCTGCTACACTCAAAACATGAAAAAAAGTCGTTTTCCGAAAAGTGTCTGTGTGTGTGTCTGTCTGTCTGTCTGTCTGTCTGTGTGTGTGTCTGTCTGTGTGTCTGTGTGTCTGTAGATTTTTTTTCTATGGCAAACGATAACTGCCGCAAATTCAAACAGAATCAAATAATTTTTTGTATGCAGCCCTGATTTGCACAGTACTCGCGACCTATTATTTGTGGTGAAGATCGGTTGAGGGAGAGGGGTAGTTTACCTGCTACGGTTTTTTTTTAGCAAGGGTAATTTTGTTTGTTTGGCAAACGATAACAGCCGCAAATTCAAACAGAATCAAATAATGTTTCGCATACAGCCCTGAATTGTAGAGTTCTCACGATCTGTTGATTTTGGTGAAGATCGGTTAAGGGAAAGGGGTAGTTAACTGTAACGTTTTATGTTTTACCAAGGGTATTTCCTATGGCAAACGATAACAGCCGCAAATTCAAACAGAATCAAAAGATTATTTTCATACAGCCCTAAATTTTAGAGTTCTCAAGACCTGTCGTTTTTGGTGAAGTTCGGTTAAGGGAAAGGGGTAGTTTACCTGCAACGTTTTTTTAACAAGGGTATTTTGTTTGTTTGGCAAACGATAACTGCCGTAAATTCAAACAGAATCAAATAATGTTTTGCATACAGCACTAGTTTGTAGAGTACTGAAGGCCTATTGTTTTTGGTGAAGATCGGTTAAGGGAAAGGGGTAGTTTACCAGCAACGTTTTTTTAAAAAGGGTATTTTACTTCCATATTCCTTAAGGAATGGAAGTATGGTGATGGCAAAAAAAATCGTGTTCGAGATTATTGCAGATTCTTATTCTACTACACTCAAAACATGAAAAAAAGTCGTTTTCCGAAAAGTGTCTGTGTGTCTGTCTGTCTGTCTGTCTGTGTGTCTGTGTGTCTGTCTGTCTGTCTGTAGATTTTTTTTCTATGGCAAACGATAACTGCCGCAAATTCAAACAGAATCAAATAATTTTTTGTATGCAGCCCTGATTTGCAGAGTACTCGCGACCTATTATTTTTGGTGAAGATCGGTTGAGGGAGAGGGGTAGTTTACCTGCAACGGTTTTGTTTTAGCATGGGTAATTTTGTTTGTTTGGCAAACGATAACAGCCGCAAATTCAAACAGAATCAAATAATGTTTCGCATACAGCCCTGAATTGTAGAGTTCTCAAGACCTTTTGTTTTTGGTGAAGATCGGTTAAGGGAAAGGGGTAGTTTACCTACAACGTTTTTTTAACAAGTGTATTTTCTATGGCAAACGATAACAGCCGCAAATTCAAACAGAATCAAATAATTTTCTGCATACAGCCTTGATTTGTAGAGTACTCAAGACCTATTGTTTTTGGTGAAGATCGGTTGAGGGGAAGGGGTAGTTTACCAGCAACGTTTTTTATCATGCGTATTTTCTATGGCAAACGACAACTGCCGCAAATTCAAACAGAATCAAATAATTTTTTGCATACAGCCCTGGTTTGTAGAGTACTCGCGACCTATTGTTTTTGGTGAAGATCGGTTGAGGGGAAGGGGTAGTTTACCTGCTACGGTTTTTTTTATCAAGGGAAATTTTTTTTTTTTGCAAACGATAGCCGCAAATTCAAACAGAATCAAATAATGTTTCGCATACAGCCCTGAATTGTAGCTTTCTCAAGACCTATTGTTTTTGGTGAAGATCGGTTGAGGGGAAGCGGTAGTTTACCAGCAACGTTTTTTATCATGCGTATTTTCTATGGCAAACGACAACTGCCGCAAATTCAAACAGAATCAAAAAATTTTTTCATACAGCCCTGATTTGTAGAGTACTCGCAACCTATTGTTTTTGGTGAAGATCGGTTGAGGGGAAGGGGTAGTTTACCGGCAACGGTTTTTTTTTATCAAGGGAAATTTTTTTTTTTTGGCAAACGATAACAGCCGCAAATTCAAACAGAATCAAATAATGTTTCGCATACAGCCCTGAATTGTAGAGTACTCAAGACCTATTGTTTTTGGTGAAGATCGGTTAAGGGGAAGGGGTAGTTTACCTGCAACGTTTTTTTTATCAAGCGTATTTTCTATGGCAAACGATAACAGCCGCAAATTCAAACAGAATCCAATAATTTTTTGCATACGTCCCTGAATTGTAGAGGTCTCAATGACTTTCGATTTTGGTGAAGATCGGTTAAGGGGAAGGGGTAGTTTACCTGCAACCTTATACGTTTTAACAAGAGTAAAGTACTTGAAAATTTATTTAAAATTTTTGAAACAATGGTAATTGTTAAAAATAAAATAATTTTGTTGCCTGGCAATAAAATTAAAATTTTTTCATTTTAATGTACATCATGTATAAGAGAAAATATATCGCGCTTGGCAGGCGATATTAAGATTTAAATATAAATCTTAGAATATGGAAGTCATGTATGGTTCTCCATACCGATATTTTATATGGCAAACGATAACAGCCGCAAATTCGAACAGAATCAAATAATTTTTTGCATACAGGCCTGATTTGTAGAGTACTCACGACCTATTGTTTTTGGTGAAGATCGGTTGAGGGAAAGGGGTAGTTTACCAGCAACGGTTTTTTTTATCAAGGGAAATTTTTTTTTGGCAAACAATAACAGCCGCAAATTCAAACAGAATCAAATAATGTTTCGCATACAGTCCTGAATTGTAGAGTTCTCAAGACCTCGTGTTTTTGGTGAAGATCGGTTAAGGGAAAGGGGTAGTTTACCTGTAACGTTTTATGTTTTAACAAGGGTATTTCCTATGGCAAACGATAACAGCCGCAAATTCAAACAGAATCAAATAATTTTTTGCATACGTCCCTGAATTGTAGAGGTCTCAACGACTTTCGATTTTGGTGAAGATCGGTTAAGGGGAAGGGGTAGTTTACCAGAAACCTTTTACGTTTTAACAAGAGTAAAGTACTTGAAAATTTATTTAAACTTTTTGAAACAATGGTAATTGTTAAAAATAAAATAATTTTGTTGCCAGGCAATAAAATTATAATTTTTTCATTTTAATGTAATATAATATTTTTCATTTAATAGAGCAATAAAAAGGCAGGTAAGACACAGCCTGGCTGTTTGGCTGAAAATGATTTTAAATATAATTCTTAGGATATGGAAGTCATGTATGGTTCTCCATACCGATATTTTTTTATGGTGAACGATAACAGCTGCAAATTCAAACAGAATCAAATAATTTTTGCATACAGCCCTGATTTGTAGAGTACACATGACCTATTGTTTTTGGTGAATATCGGTTAAGGGCATGGGGTAGTTTACCATCAACGTTTTTTTATCAAGCGTATTTTCTATGGCAAACGATAACAGCCGCAAATTCAAACCGAATCAACTACTCTTTTGCATACAGCCCTGAATTATAGAGTTCTCAAGACCTATTGGTTTTGGTGAAGATCGGTTAAGGGGAAGGGGTAGTTTACAGGCAAAGTTTTTTTAACGGGGGTAATTTTTACTTCCATATTCCTTAAGGAATGGAAGTATGGTGATGGCAAAAAAAATCGTGCTCGAGATTATTGCAGATTCTGATTCTACTACACTCAAAACATGAAAAAAAGTCGTTTTCCGAAAAGTGTCTGTGTGTGTGTGTGTCTGTCTGTCTGTCTGTCTGTCTGTCTGTGTGTGTGTCTGTCTGTCTGTGTGTCTGTGTGCCTGTAGATTTTTTTTCTATGGCAAACGATAACTGCCGCAAATTCAAACAGAATCAAATAATTTTTTGCATGCAGGCCTGATTTGCAGAGTACTCGCGACCTATTGTTTTTGGTGAAGATCGGTTGAGGGAAAGGGGTAGTTTACCAGCAACGTTTTTTTAACAAGTGTATTTCCTATGGCAAACGATAACAGCCGCAAATTCAAACAGAATCAAATAATTTTTGCATACAGCCCTGATTTGTAGAGTACACATGACCTATTGTTTTTGGTGAAGATCGGTTAAGGGCATTGGGTAGTTTACCAGCAACGTTTTTTTATCAAGCGTATTTTCTATGGCAAACGATAACAGCCGCAAATTCAAACAGAATCAAATAATTTTTTGCATACTTCCCTGAATTGTAGAGGTCTCAATGACTTCCGATTTTGGTGAAGATCGGTTAAGGGGAAGGGGTAGTTTACCTGCAACCTTTTACGTTTTAACAAGAGTAAAGTAATTGAAAATTTATTTAAACTTTTTGAAACAATGGTAATTGTTAAAAATAAAATAATTTTGTTGCCAGGCAATAAAATTATAATTTTTTCATTTTAATGTAATATAATATTTTTCATTTAATACAGCAATAAAAAGGCAGGTAAGACACAGCATGGCTGTTTGGGTGAAAATGATTTTAAATATAAATCTTAGAATATGGAAGTAATGTATGGTTCTCCATACCGATATTTTACTTCCATAATCCTTAAGGAATGGAAGTATGGTGATGGCAAAAAAAATCGTGTTCGAGATTATTGCAGATTCTGATTCTACTACACTCAAAACATTAAAAAAAAATCGTTTTCCGAAAAGTGTCTGTGTGTGTGTCTGTCTGTCTGTCTGTGTGTCTGCCTGTCTGTGTGTCTGTCTGTCTGTCTGTAGATTTTTTTTCTATGGCAAACGATAACTGCCGCAAATTCAAACAGAATCAAATAATTTTTTGCATGCAACCCTGATTTGCAGAGTACTCGCGACCTGTTGTTTTTGGTGAAGATCGGTTAAGGGAAAGGGGTAGTTTACCTGCAACGGTTTTTTTTTACCAAGGGTAATTTTGTTTGTTTGGCAAACGATAACAGCCGCAAATTCAAACAGTATCAAATAATGTTTCGTATACAGCCCTGAATTGTAGAGTTCTCAAGATCTGTTGATTTTGGTGAAGATCGGTTAAGGGAAAGGGGTAGTTTACCTGTAACGTTTTATGTTTTAACAAGGGTATTTCCTATGGCAAACGATAACAGCCGCAAATTAGTTAGAATCAAAAGATTATTTGCATACTTTCCTAAATTGTAGAGTTCTCAAGACCTATTGTTTTTGGTGAAGTTCGGTTGAGGGAAAGGGTTAGTTTACCTGCAACGTTTTTTTAACAAGGGTATTTTCTATGGCAAACGATAACAGCCGCAAATTCAAACAGAATCAAATAATGTTTTGCATACAGCCCTGATTTGTAGAGTACTCAAGACCTGTTGTTTTTGGTGAAGATCGGTTAAGGGAAAGGGGTAGTTTACCTGTAACGTTTTATGTTTTAACAAGGGTATTTCCTATGGCAAACGATAACAGCCGCAAATTCAAACAGAATCAAAAGATTATTTGCATACAGCCCTAAATTGTAGAGTTCTCAAGACCTTTTGTTTTTGGTGAAGATCGGTTGAGGGAAAGGAGTAGTTTACCTGCAACGTTTTTTTAACAAGGGTATTTTATATGGCAAACGATAGCAGCCGCAAATTCAAACACAAGCAAATTATTATTTGCATACAGCCCTAAATTGTAGAGTTCTCAAGACCTATTGATTTTGGTGAAGACCGGATAAGAGAAAGGGGTAGTTTACCGGCTACCTTTTATGTTTTAAATGGGTATTTCCTATGGCAAACGATAAGAGTCGAAAATTCAAACAGAATCAAAAACGTTTTTGCATACAGCCCTAATTTATTGAGTACTAAAGACCTATTGTTTTTGGTGAAGATCGTTTGAGGGAAAGGGGTAGTTTACCAGCCACGTTTTTACTTCCATATTCCTTAAGGAATGGAAGTATGGTGATGGCAAAACAAATCGAGTTCGAGATTATTGCAGATTCTGATTCTACTACACTCAAAACATGAAAAAAAATCGTTTTCCGAAAAGTGTCTGTGTGTGTGTCTGTGTGTCTGTCTGTGTGTGTCTGTAGATTTTTTTTTTATGGCAAACGATAACTGCCGCAAATTCAAACAGAATTAAATAATTTTTTGCATACAGCCCTGATTTGTAGAGTACTCACGACGTATTGTTTTTGGTGAAGATCGGTTGAGGGAAAGGGGTAGTTTACCTGCAACGGTTTTTTTTTATCAAGGGAAATTTTTTTTTGGCAAACAATAACAGCCGCAAATTCAAACAGAATCAAATAATGTTTCGCATACAGTCCTGAATTGTAGAGTTCTCAAGACCTCGTGTTTTTGGTGAAGATCGGTTAAGGGAAAGGGGTAGTTTACCTGTAACGTTTTATGTTTTAACAAGGGTATTTCCTATGGCAAACGATAACAGCCGCAAATTCAAACAGAATCAAATAATTTTTTGCATACGTCCCTGAATTGTAGAGGTCTCAACGACTTTCGATTTTGGTGAAGATCGGTTAAGGGGAAGGGGTAGTTTACCAGAAACCTTTTACGTTTTAACAAGAGTAAAGTACTTGAAAATTTATTTAAACTTTTTGAAACAATGGTAATTGTTAAAAATAAAATAATTTTGTTGCCAGGCAATAAAATTATAATTTTTTCATTTTAATGTAATATAATATTTTTCATTTAATAGAGCAATAAAAAGGCAGGTAAGACACAGCCTGGCTGTTTGGCTGAAAATGATTTTAAATATAATTCTTAGGATATGGAAGTCATGTATGGTTCTCCATACCGATATTTTTTTATGGTAAACGATAACAGCCGCAAATTTAAACAGAATCAAATGATGTTTTGCATACAGCCCTGTATTGTAGAGTTCTCAATACCTATTGGTGTTGGTGAAGATCGGTTAAGGGAAAGGTGTAGTTTACCTGCAACGTTTTATGTTTTAACTAGGGTATTTTTTCTATGACGAACGATAACTGCCGTAAATTCAAAGAGAATCAAGTAACTGTTTGCATACAGGCCTAAATTGTAGAGTACCCAAGACCTGTCGTTTTTGGTGAAGATCGGTTAAGGGAAAGGGGTAGTTTACCGGCAACGGTTTTTATCAAGGGTAATTTTACCTCCATATTCCTTAAGGAATGGAAGTATGGTGATGGCAAAAAAAATCGTGTTCGAGATTATTGCAGATTCTGATTCTACTACACTCAAAACATGAAAAAAAGTCGTTTTCCGAAAAGTGTCTCTGTGTGTGTCTGTCTGTCCGTCTGTCTGTCTGTCTGTCTGTCTGTCTGTGTGTCTATCTGTCTTAGATTTTTTTTCTATGGCAAACGATAACTGCCGCAAATTCAAACAGAATCAAATAATTTTTTGCATGCAGCCCTGATTTGCAGAGTACTCGCGACCTATTGTTTTTGGTGAAGATCGGTTAAAGGAAAGGGGTAGTTTACCAGCAACGGTTTTTTTTTACCAAGGGTAATTTTGTTTGTTTGGCAAACGATAACAGCCGCAAATTCAAACAGAATCAAATAATGTTTCGCATACGGCCCTGAATTGTAGAGTTCTCAAGACCTGTTGTTTTTGGTGAAGTTCGGTTGAGGAAGAGGGGTAGTTTACCTGCAACGTTTTTTTAACAAGGGTATTTTCTATGGCAAACGATAACAGCCGCAAATTGAAACAGAATCAAATAATGTTTTGCATACAGCCCTTATTTGTAGAGCACTCAAGACCTATTGTTTTTGGTGCAGATCGGTTCAGGGAAAGGGGTAGTTTACCTGTAACGTTTTATGTTTTAACAAGGGTATTTCCTATGGCAAACGATAACAGCCGAAAATTCAAACAGAATCAAAAGATTATTTGCATACAGCCCTAAATTGTAGAGTTCTCAAGACCTGTTGTTTTTGGTGAAGATCGGTTGAGGGAAAGGGGTAGTTTACCTGCAACGTTTTTTTAACAAGGTTATTTTCTATGGCAAACGATAACAGCCGCAAATTCAAACAGAATCAAATAATGTTTTGCATACAGCCCTGCTTTGTAGTGTACTCAAGACCTATTTTTTTGGTGAAGATCAGTTAAGGGAAAGGGGTAGTTTACCTTTAACGTTTTATGTTTTAACAAGGGTATTTTCTATGGCAAACAATAACAGCCGCAAATTCAAACAGAATCAAAAGATTATTTGCATACAGCCCTAAATTGTAGAGTTCTCAAGACCTGTTGTTTTTGGTGAAGATCGGTTGAGGGAAAGGGGTAGTTTACCTGCAACATTTTTTTAACGAGGGTTTTTTATATGGCAAACGATAACAGCCGCAAATTCAAACAGTATCAAATAATGTTTTGCATACAGCCCTGACTTGTTGAGTACTCAATACCTATTGTTTTTGGTGAAGATCGGTTAAGCGGAAGGGGTAGTTTACCTGCAACGTTTTTTTATCAAGCGTATTTTTTCTATGGCAAACGATAACAGCCGCAAATTCAAACAGAATCAAATAATGTTTTGCATACCTCCCTGAATTGTAGAGGTCTCAATGACTTTCGATTTTGGTGAAGATCGGTTAAGCGGAAGGGGTAGGTTACCTGCAACCTTTTACGTTTTAACAAGAGTAAAGTACTTGAAAATTTATTTAAACTTTTTGAAACAATGGTAATTGTTAAAAATAAAATAATTTTGTTGCCAGGCAATAAAATTATAATTTTTTCATTTTAATGTAATATAATATTTTTCATTTAATACAGCAATAAAAATGCAGGTAAGACACAGCCTGGCTGTTTGGCTGAAAATGATTTTAAATATAAATCTTAGAATATGGAAGTCATGTATGGTTCTCCATACCGATATTTACTTCCATGTTCCTTAAGGGAATGAAAGTATGGTGATGGCAAAAAAAATCGTGTTCGAGATTATTGCAGAATATGATTGTACTACACTCAAAACATGAAAAAAAGTCATTTTTCGAAAAGTGTCTGTGTGTGTGTCTGTGTGTCTGTCTGTGTGTCTATCTGTAGATTTTTTTATATGGCAAACGATAACAGCCGCAAATTCGAACAGAATCAAATAATTTTTTGCATACAGCCCTGATTAATAGAGTACTCGCGACCTATTGTTTTTGGTGAAGATCGGTTGAGGGAAAGGGGTAGTTTAACTGCAACGGTTTTTTTTTATCAAGGGTAATTTTGTTTGTTTGGCAAACGATAACAGCCGCAAATTCAAACAGAATCAAATAATGTTTCGCATACTACCCTGAATTGTAGAGTTCTCACGATCTGTTGATTTTGGTAAAGATCGGTTAAGGGGAAGGGGTAGTTTACCAGCAACGTTTTATGTTTTAACAAGGGTATTTTATATGGCAAACGATAGCAGCCGCAAATTCAAACACAAGCAAATTATTATTTGCATACAGCCCTAAATTGTAGAGTTCTCAAGACCTATTGATTTTGGTGAAGACCGGATAAGAGAAAGGGGTAGTTTACCGGCTACCTTTTATGTTTTAAATGGGTATTTCCTATGGCAAACGATAAGAGTCGAAAATTCAAACAGAATCAAAAACGTTTTTGCATACAGCCCTAATTTATTGAGTACTAAAGACCTATTGTTTTTGGTGAATATCGTTTGAGGAAAGGGGTAGTTTACCAGCCACGTTTTTACTTCCATATTCCTTAAGGAATGGAAGTATGGTGATGGCAAAAAAAATCGAGTTCGAGATTATTGCAGATTCTGATTCTACTACACTCAAAACATGAAAAAAAATCGTTTTCCGAAAAGTGTCTGTGTGTGTCTGTGTGTCTATCTCTGTGTGTCTGTAGATTTTTTTTCTATGGCAAATGATAACTGCCCCAAATTCAAACAGAATTAAATAATTTTTTGCATACAGCCCTGATTTATAGAGTACTCACGACCTATTGTTTTTGGTGAAGATCGGTTGAGGGAAAGGGGTAGTTTACCGGCAACGGTTTTTTTTTATCAAGGGAAATTTTTTTTTTGGCAAACGATAACAGCCGCAAATTCAAACAGAATCAAATAATTTTTTGCATACGTCCCTGAACTGTAGAGGTCTTAACGACTTTCGATTTTAGTGAAGATCGGTTAAGGGGAAGGGGTAGTTTACCAGAAACCTTTTACGTTTTAACAAGAGTAAAGTACTTGAAAATTTATTTAAACTTTTTGAAACAATGGTAATTGTTAAAAATAAAATAATTTTGTTGCCAGGCAATAAAATTATAATTTTTTCATTTTAATGTAATATAATATTTTTCATTTAATACAGCAATAAAAAGGCAGGTAAGACACAGCCTGGCTGTTTGGCTGAAAATGATTTTAAATATAATTCTTAGGATATGGAAGTCACGTATGGTTCTCCATACCGATATTTTTCTATGGTAAACGATAACAGCCGCAAATTTAAACAGAATCAAATGATGTTTTGCATACAGCCCTGTATTGTAGAGTTCTCAATACCTATTGGTGTTGGTGAAGATCGGTTAAGGGAAAGGGGTAGTTTACCAGCAACGTTTTATGTTTTATCTAGGGTATTTTTTCTATGACGAACGATAACTGCCGTAAATTCAAAGAGAATCAAGTAACTGTTTGCATACAGGCCTAAATTGTAGAGTACCCAAGACCTGTCGTTTTTGGTGAAGATCGGTTAAGGGAAAGGGGTAGTTTACCTGCAACGGTTTTTATCAAGGGTAATTTTACTTCCATATTCCTTAAGGAATGGAAGTATGGTGATGGCAACAAAAATCGTGTTCGAGATTATTGCAGATTCTGATTCTACTACACTCAAAACATGAAACAAAGTCGTTTTCCGAAAAGTATCTCTGTGTGTGTCTGTCTGTCCGTCTGTCTATCTGTCTGTCTGTCTGTGTGTCTATCTGTCTATGTGTCTTAGATTTTTTTTTTTTGGCAAACGATAACTGCCGCAAATTCAAACAGAATCAAATAATTTTTTGCATGCAGGCCTGATTTGCAGAGTAATCGCGACCCATTGTTTTTGGTGAAGATCGGTTAAGGGAAAGGGGTAGTTTACCTGCAACGGTTTTTTTTTACCAAGGTAAGTTTGTTTGTTTGGGAAACGATAACAGCCGCAAATTCAAACAGAATCAAACAATGTTCCGCATACGGCCCTGAATTGTAG
The DNA here is from genome assembly GCA_034769895.1 of Magicicada septendecula. NCBI lineage: Eukaryota > Metazoa > Arthropoda > Insecta > Hemiptera > Cicadidae > Magicicada > Magicicada septendecula. The sequence continues at coordinate 294,545,433 of CM068373.1, read as the reverse complement.
AGTTCTCAAGATCTGTTGATTTCGGTGAAGATCGGTTAAGGGAAAGGGATAGTTTACCTGTAACGTTTTATGTTTTAACAAGGGTATTTCCTATGGCAAACGATAACAGCCGCAAATTCAAACAGAATCAAAAGATTATTTGCATACAGCCCTAAATTGTAGAGTTCTCAAAACCTATTGTTTTTGGTGAAGATCGGTTGAGGGAAAGGGGTAGTTTACCTGCAACCTTTTTAAACAAGGTTATTTTATAGGCAAACGATAACAGCCGCAAATTCAAACAGAATCAAATAATGTTTTGCATACAGCCCTGATTTGTAGAGTACTCAAGACCTATTGTTTTTGGTGAAGATCGGTTAAGGGAAAGGGGTAGTTTACCTGTAACGTTTTATGTTTTAACAAGGGTATTTCCTATGGCAAACGATAACAGCCGCAAATTCAAACAGAATCAAAAGATTATTTGCATACAGCCCTAAATTGTAGAGTTCTCAAGACCTATTGTTTTTGGTGAAGATCGGTTGTGGGAAAGGGGTAGTTTACCTGCAACGTTTTTTTAACAAGGGTATTTTTTATGGCAAACGATAACAGCCGCAAATTCAAACAGAATCAAATAATGTTTTGCATACTGTCCTGATTTGTAGAGTACTCAAGACCTATTGTTTTTGGTGAAGATCGGTTAAGGGGAAGGGGTAGTTTACCTGCAAGGTTTTTTTATCAAGCGTATTTTATATGGCAAACGATAACAGCCGCATATTCAAACAGAATCAAATAAGTTTTTGCATACTTCCCTGAATTGTAGAGGTCTCAATGACTTTCGATTTTGGTGAAGATCGGTTAAGGGGAAGGGGTAGTTTACCTGCAACCTTTTACGTTTTAACAAGAGTAAAGTACTTGAAAATTTATTTAAACTTTTTGAAACAATGGTAATTGTTAAAAATAAAATAATTTTGTTGCCAGGCAATAAAATTATAATTTTTTCATTTTAATGTAATATAATATTTTTCATTTAATACAGCAATAAAAAGGCAGGTAAGACACAGCCTGGCTGTTTGGCTGAAAATGATTTTAAATATAAATCTTGAATATGGAAGTCATGTATGGTTCTCCATACCGATATTTACTTCCATGTTCCTTAAGGAAATGGACGTATGGTGATGGCAAAAGAATCGTGTTCGAGATTATTGCAGATTCTGATTGTACTACACTCAAAACATGAAAAAAAGTCGTTTTTCAAAAAGTGTCTGTGTGTCTGTCTATCTGTCTGTGTGTCTGTCTGTCTGTCTGTCTGTCTGTGTGTCTGTCTATAGATTTTTTTTCTATGGCAAACGATAACAGCCGCAAATTCAAACAGAATCAAATAATTTTTTGCATACAGCCCTGATATGTAGAGTACTCGCGACCTATTGTTTTTGGTGAAGATCGGTTGAGGGAAAGGGGTAGTTTACCAGCAACGGTTTTTTTTATCAAGGGCAATTTTGTTTGTTTGGCAAACGATAACAGCCGCAAATTCAAACAGAATCAAATAATGTTTCGTATACAACCCAGAATTGTAGAGTTCTCAAGATCTGTTGATTTTGGTAAAGATCGGTTAAGGGAAAGGGGTAGTTTACCAGCCACGTTTTTTGTTTTATCAAGGGTATTTTGTATGGCAAACGATAACAGCCGCAAATTCAAACAAAATGATATAATATTTTGCATACAGCCCTGAATTGTAGAGTTCTCAAGACCTATCGTGTTTGGAGAAGATCGGTTAAGGGAAAGGGGTAGTTTACCGGCAACGGTTTTTTATCAAGGGTAATTTTACTTCCATATTCCTTAAGGAATGGAAGTATGGTGATGGCAAAAAAAATCGTGTTCGAGATTATTGCAGATTCTGATTCTGCTACACTCAAAACATGAAAAAAAGTCGTTTTCCGAAAAGTGTCTGTGTGTGTGTCTGTCTGTCTGTCTGTCTGTCTGTCTGTGTGTCTGTCTGTCTGTGTGTCTGTGTGTCTATAGATTTTTTTTCTATGGTAAACGATAACTGCCGCAAATTCAAACAGAATCAAATAATTTTTTGCATGCAGCCCTGATTTGCAGATTACTCGCGACCTGTTGTTTTTAGTGAAGATCGGTTGAGGGACAGGGGTAGTTTACCTGTAACGGTTTTTTTTTAGCAAGGGTAATTTTGTTTGTTTGGCAAACGATAACAGCCGCAAATTCAAACAGAATCAAATTATGTTTCGCATACTGCCCTGAATTGTAGAGTTCTCAAGATCTGTTGATTTTGGTGAAGATCGGTTAAGGGAAAGGGGTAGTTTACCTGTAAGGTTTTATGTTTTGACAAGGGTATTTCCTTTGGCAAACGATAACAGCCGCAAATTCAAACAGAATCAAAAGATTATTTGCATACAGCCCTAAATTGTAGAGTTCTCAAGACCTTTCGTTTTTGGTGAAGTTCGGTTGAGGGAAAGGGGTAGTTTACCTGCAACGTTTTTTAACAAGGGTATTTCCTATGGCAAACGATAACAGCCGCAAATTCAAACAGAATCAAAAGATTATTTGCATACAGCCCTAAATTGTAGAGTTCTCAAGACCTATTGTTTTTGGTGAAGATCGGTAGAGGGATAGGGGTAGTTTACCAGCAACGTTTTTTTAACAAGGGTATTTTCTATGGCAAACGATAACAGCCGCATATTCAAACAGAATCAAATAATTTTTTGCATACTTCCCTGAATTGTAGAGGTCTCAATGACTTCCGATTTTGGTGAAGATCGGTTAAGGGGAAGGGGTAGTTTACCTGCAACCTTTTACGTTTTAACAAGAGTAAAGTACTTGAAAATTTATTAAACTTTTTGAAACAATGGTAATTGTTAAAAATAAAATAATTTTGTTGCCAGGCAATAAAATTATAATTTTTTCATTTTAATGTAATATAATATTTTTCATTTAATACAGCAATAAAAAGGCAGGTAAGACACAGCCTGGCTGTTTGGCTGAAAATGGTTTTAAATATAAATCTTAGAATATGGAAGTCATGTATGGTTCTCCATACCGATATTTTCTTTTGTATCTCAGATAACAGACAAATATGGTTTCTAGATAAGATAACATAGTATAACTATTTTGTATTGCTGATTTATTCGTAATAAATATCTGATAAAAGGTAATACTATCGAACCCAAACGTGTACACAACTTCTCCTTGACAATCATGCGCGCGCGCGCGCACACAAACTTAAGTGAACCTGTAAACATATTTAGCACCCATTACGTCCGTTTTATACTACTTCATTTGGAAGAAATCTTTACCATTTATCTGCTCTTACGGATTTAGATATTGTTGTTATAGATATTCTTTTTACTTCCATATTCCTTAAGGAATGGAAGTATGGTGATGGCAAAAAAAATCGTGTTCGAGATTATTGCAGATTCTGATTCTACTACACTCAAAACATGAAAAAAAGTCGTTTTCCGAAAAGTGTCTGTGTGTGTGTCTGTCTGTCTGTCTGTCTGTCTGTGTGTCTGTGTGTCTGTAGATTTTTTTTCTATGGCAAACGATAACTGCCGCAAATTCAAACAGAATCAAATAATTTTTTGCATGCAGGCCTGATTTGCAGAGTACTCGCGACCTATTGTTTTTGGTGAAGATCGGTTGAGGGAAAGGGGTAGTTTACCAGCAACGTTTTTTTAACAAGGGTATTTCCTATGGCAAACGATAACAGCCGCAAATTCAAACAGAATCAAATAATTTTGCATACAGCCCTGATTTGTAGAGTACACATGACCTATTGTTTTTGGTGAAGATCGGTTAAGGGCATTGGGTAGTTTACCAGCAACGTTTTTTTATAAAGCGTATTTTCTATGGCAAACGATAACAGCCGCAAATTCAAACAGAATCAAATAATTTTTTGCATACTTCCCTGAATTGTAGAGGTCTCAATGACTTTCGATTTTGGTGAAGATCGGTTAAGGGGAAGGGGTAGTTTACCTGCAACCTTTTACGTTTTAACAAGAGTAAAGTAATTGAAAATTTATTTAAACTTTTTGAAACAATGGTAATTGTTAAAAATAAAATAATTTTGTTGCCAGGCAATAAAATTATAATTTTTTCATTTTAATGTAATATAATATTTTTCATTTAATACAGCAATAAAAAGGCAGGTAAGACACAGCCTGGCTGTTTGGGTGAAAATGATTTTAAATATAAATCTTAGAATATGGAAGTCATGTATGGTTCTCCATACCGATATTTTACTTCCATATTCCTTAAGGAATGGAAGTATGGTGATGGCAAAAAAAATCGTGTTCGAGATTATTGCAGATTCTGATTCTACTACACTCAAAACATGAAAAAAAGTCGTTTTCCGAAAAGTGTCTGTGTGTGTGTCTGTCTGTCTGTCTGTGTGTCTGTCTGTCTGTGTGTCTGTCTGTCTGTCTGTAGATTTTTTTCTATGGCAAACGATAACTGCCGCAAATTCAAACAGAATCAAATAATTTTTTGCATGCAGCCCTGATTTGCAGAGTACTCGCGACCTATTGTTTTTGGTGAAGATCGGTTAAGGGAAAGGGGTAGTTTACCTGCAACGGTTTTTTTTTACCAAGGGTAATTTTGTTTGTTTGGCAAACGATAAAAGCCGCAAATTCAAACAGTATCAAAAGTAGTATAGGTATGTATGTGCTGGGACAAGGTCAATGACCCCGGAAGTAAACAAAGATGACCTTGGCCCCGGAAGTAAACAAAGATGACCTTGACCGAGACCTTGACCGCCCCCGGAAGTAAACAAAGATGACCTTGATCTAGAGGAAGGTCACGGCCAAGGTCAAGGTCGCGACTAAGGTCAAGGTCACGGCCAAGGTCAAGGCCGGTTATAACGTAAGCAACATGATCTCCAAAGACTTGTTCAAGGAAATTACGCAATAACATGTGAACGCGTGCGGTTGAACTTTCGATTAAACCACACCCAAGAAAATTGTGTAATAACACGCGTTTTCATCATGATAGAAAAGTTGACGTATGCGTGTTTCGGGTTTGCGTGTTTACATGTAATCGTTTCCAGATAGCGTTTAAAATACGCGTTTTTAATATATTACTTTTTTATATGTGACGATTGTCATTCTGTAGTAAAACGCGACGCGGAAAGTTGGGTTTATTGTATAATGGAGGAAGAGAAGAAGTCAACAGGTGATAATAAGGAGAACGGTCCATTTAAAGAGCACAGTATGACCGATTCTACGTCTACCCGCCAAAGAGTGAAATTTGACATTGCAGATTGTGTATCCGCTCCTGATAAATCACATACGGAGTTATATGAGAGGAGGTTATCATTTAGGAATTGGCCTCTATCATATATTTCTCCAACGGCTTTAGCAGCTGCGGGGTTTTATTATTATCCACAAGTTTCTTACGACTGTTGTGATTGCGGTAATAGCAGACCGGACGATAGAGTACGCTGTTATTCCTGCGGGCTCGAATTAGGTCTTTGGAAGGTTGGTGATGATCCGTTCCATGAACATGAGAAGTGGTCGCCGAAATGTGAAGAAGTAAAGAAAAGGAGTGACACATTAAAAAATTAGTTATGTCTGGAAAAATTGTATATTATTTAGATGGGACAGCAGCATGTTTCAAATCAAGCATATTGACAAATCTTTATCAAAATAACGTTTGTTTTACATCCTCATCCGATTTGACTCTGTTGCGAAACGAATTTCCAGAGTTGTATACCCGCACCGATGGAATACAATTTAATACGATTAGTTGGTACTCTATGTATCAGACACAACTATTTTTAAATGGTGAAATTGGAAAAAATTATAAAATAATGTGTTGTGACAGATCGCCCGTAGCACCGTTTGTGTATGGTATAGTTAATAAAAAAGGCGAAAAATTAAGTGTTCCAGAGTTACAGGAAATTATACCTTCGTGGATGTTAGATTATTTTAAATCGTCTAATGTGTTATTTTAATAGATTCAGATATTGAAAGTGTTAAGGAACGATTATTAAAAAGAAACGGTTTTGACACTAATTTAGCAACAGATGAATATTTTTTGTTACAAAATTATTATTTTAAATCTATTGCCGAAATTTGTAATATTATGTGTTTAGATATAAGCGGTAAAACATTTTCAGATGTTTATACATATATTGAAAACTGGATACTGTATAAATAAAAAATTGATTATAAAGTTTTTATTTTTTGTTTTTTCCTAGATGGCGCCCCCGTTTTCCAATATTACTATTTTTCAGCAGTGATTAACCATCAGTTGATTGTGTTGTGTGAACATGAAAATTATTATAATTTTAGTATTTATTTTACCGATCTGTTTAACGGATAACGCAACGTTGGAACAAGTAAAATCATATTTATATAAATATGGTTATCTTCAAGTGAAAGATAATACTTCTTTAGAATTATTAAACGAAACGGACATTTTCAACGCGTTACTTATTTTTCAAGAATATTACAAGTTACCTGCGGATGGAAAATTAAATAATGAAACTCAAGATTTAATGCTAAAACCCAGATGCGGTAATGAAGATAATATATCCGATTTTCGTTTAACAGCTTTTAAATGGAATAAACCACTGGTTACATGGCATTATTATTTAGCTAATCAGGAGGTTTTAGAATTAACAAGTAAAGCTTTTGCTGTGTGGGAACAAAAATCTGGTATACGTTTTAAACATGACAGAACAAATACTGACATTTTAATTTCTAATAAACGTCTAAAACATATGATGCAAACACAATTAACACAGTGTACGAGAGAGTTTGATGGTAAATCAGGCTCGCTAGCACACGCATTTTATCCGGATTATGCAAATTCAAGACGGGAAATTCATGTAGACGAGGATGAGATATGGTCATATTCTAGCGACAAAATTCAGTCTCCTGGTTATACAAATCTGTTTTCAACCTTAATTCACGAAATCGGACACACGATAGGGTTATCACACTCCGATGTGCCGGATTCTGTTATGTTTGCATATTATAATGGCGAAATTGAATTAAGCGATGATGATGTTTTGGCTATTCAAAATTTGTATGGTAAACCACAACAAAATATGGTACCAGTTTCTACAACGCCTAGATCACCAGTTGAAGAAGAAGATAATTATTCTGTTGTTGATAGTAAAATCGATCTTTGTCGTCTTAAAAACCTTAACACGTTTCTAATAGCAGACAAACGATTATATATATTATACGAGAAATGGTTATGGATAGTAAACACCGATGATATGATATATTCTAAACCGATTATTATAACGGATTGGTTAACATTTTTACCAAAAAACTTTTCAAGAGTTTTAGCCGTCTATCAACGTCCGTCTGGTGAGATAGTGATGTTCGTTGATTCGCTTATTTATATGTTCGACTTAGTAAGTCTTCAATTAATTCATGGTTACCCAAAATATCTTTCATCCGTGTTTAATATTCAGCCAAGTAAATTGCATACTGTATTCAATAGTTATACAGGTAAAACTTTTATATTTCATAATGATAATTATTTTAGAGAGGTTGATGAGTGTTCGTTTACAATTAGATCGTGGGGATATATATCTCAACGTTTTCCAGGGATACCTCCTAATATCGACTCGTCATTTAGGTTCATAGATGGTAATATATATTTTTTTAAGAATAATACGATTTTCGCGTTTAACGAATTTACTGGCAAGCTATCAAAAACGGAAAGAAATAATCTTTCAGTGTTTGGATTGGAATGTGTAAATGATGACGTATTATATCAATTAAAAGATTTGATACAGAAGTTAATAATACAAAGGAAAAATTAAAAAAATATTTATACCGCGCTAAGCGGTTAGTTGACCTCGATATTGTGTAATAACCAGAAAGTGAATGTGTGTTGCGTAAGTCGGTTAACTACATCCTGCTTGCATTACAAAAGAAACAGCACGTGTTCCACTTGCTATATAAACTGTATTTAATTTTACACAAAGCGCGCCGAGGCGTTAACGCTTGCTGGATCAAGAGAACGTAAAACGAAAGCCCACCTCAATGGATCATGAGAACGTAAAACGGAAGGAGGAGGAGCGTCTCCTACATAAATGGTTTTTTTCTCCAAAACGTCTGACGCCTGGGGAAATCACTAAACTAAAATCTATAGCTAACAGACCAGACTCAACTATAAGACCGTTTATGAAAGAATTAATAAAAGATTTATAGTTTAAAAATTTTTGTTAAATATTTATTTTTAATCTCCTATTTATATATTTTCATCATATGCTTTCTGTCGGGGTATATATATATATTCTCTTTTTATAAGTCACATTCAGTATGGCTTTGCAGAGTGATACGGAAAACGTGCACGCTTTGAATTGGCGCGTTTATTTTGTAGATCACTTAGGTTTAGGAGAGTATTCTTTTAACGATGTGTGTTATCTAATAATTAACGAATTTTCTGAAGCGGATGTTATCAAATTTGAAAGGAAAGAGTGTATAATTAAGATTCATTTTCCAGTATCTTATTCATATACGGATGTGTTGAAAAAATTAGAAAGATGTCGTTACCAAATACTAATAGACATAGACTGTGAAGAAGAAACAAAAGATATAATCGGTTCAAGATGGTGACAATATGCGAAAAGTTTTTATTAGATTTTTTTGAAAATGAGGGTTTTATTCATACACCAGGTTCAAGAATTATTGTTTGTAGCGAGTGCGGATTTAAAACAAAAAATTATTTTACTATCACACATATTCAATTTATACATAAACTTTCACATCCGAAATGTAAAAGAGTTCGTTATTTGCCTTACAAATATGAAAACTATGCAAAATCTAAAAAGTGTATTGCGGATTATTCAGATGCAAAGATGTGTGTTAGTGCAACTGAGGAAATGATGGAAGCTACATTCTGTGCTTGGCCAAAACGTTTACCAGCAGCCGATAAGCTTTTATTAGCGGGATTTTTTTATACAGGAAATAGCGATGAAGTAATGTGTGTAGAATGTAAAGTTGTTCTTGACGAATGGGAAGCGACCGATGATCCTTGGACTGAACATCAAAAAGCATCACCAGATTGTTTACTAGTAAAATTACATAAATCGCAATTGTAAAATAAAATATGCAACTGTGCAATTGTAAATAAAAAATGTGATAACAGAAATAGTATGCGTTTATTAACTGATTTTTCAACCTATTTAATCACTTTGTTACTGTATTTAGAATAATAATGAGTGTTAGACAGATTATCAGCGATGAACTACACAAACAAGCCAGACGGAATTTTCCAACACGTAATGTAGAGTTGAAAGGCGTTCACGATTTGTACCAAGCCGACCTCGTAGACATGATATCGTTTTCAAAGTTAAATAAAGGTTATAAGTATATATTAACAATAATAAACTGTTTTAGTAAATATGCGTTCGCCATTCCTTTAAAAACAAAATCTTCAAACGATATTGTGGAAGCTCTTTCACCTATCTTACGAGCGAACAAAATGAAACATTTACAAACCGACCACGGAAAAGAGTTCTATAATTTACACGTTCAACGATTGCTTGGTTATTATAATATAAACCATTATTCTACTTATTCTGATAAAAAAGCGTCCATAATCGAACGTTTTAATCGCACATTAAAAAACTATATGTGGAAGTGGTTTACTTCTAGCGGGGAATATACATGGATTGAAATTATTCCCAACTTATTACATAAATATAATAATAGCGTACACAGAACTATTAAGATGAAACCAATAGATGTAGGCTTACATAATGAAGAGTTAGTCCTATCACAAATAAATAAAAAACGATTACTACTTAATAAGAAACCGCCAAAATTTAAAGTTGGTGATAGAGTAAGAATTAGTAAATATAAGAAAGTATTTACAAAGGGTTATTTACCAAATTGGACAAACGAAATATTTACAGTTGATAGTATTAAACCAACAGCACCCAGGACTTATATTTTAAGAGATGATAAAGGAATCGTATTAGATGGGGGGTTTTACGAACAAGAAATTAGGAAAACAAAATTTGGAGATATATTTTTAATCGAAAAAATATTAAAGCGTAGAGGTAATAAATTATTTGTTAAGTGGTTGGGATATGATAAATCTAGCAATAGCTGGATTGATAAAAATCGTGTTATTTAATCTGTATTAGTTATTATCAAAATGAAGTTTGTACAACAAACAAAGAGACTGCGTATCCGCAACTTTGGTAAATCGATAGAAAAAGAGAACAAAGTTCATAGCGATTTATTACCAAATAATGTCAGATGTCTTATCATAGGCCCCAGCGACACAGAGAAGACAAATTTAATGTTAAATCTGCTGTTTGATCCTAACGGGTTATATTTTGAAAATGTATATATTTTTTCAAAATCGCTCTATCAAACAAAATATAAATTTTTAGATATGGTTTTATCCGATATGTCGGAAATAGATTATTATAAATTTTCTGAAAATGATCAAGTGATTCATCCTGACGATGCTAAATCAAATTCGGTTATTATATTTGACGATGTAGCGTGCGAGCAACAGGACAACATTAGAAACCATTTTACAATGTGTAGACATAAAAAAAACAATGTTATATATATATGTCAAACTTATGTTCGAATACCAAAACATTTGATACGCGATAATGCAAATTTAATAATTATTTTTAAACAGGACGATTTAAATTTAAAACATATATATAGTGATCACGTAAATACAGACATGACGTTTGAAGTGTTTAAAGATATTTGTACAAAAGCGTGGACACGACGGAAAAAGGGTTTCCTTGTAATAGATAAAGAAAGCAATATGAACTGTGGAGGGCGTTACCGTTTTGATTTTGATATCTATATTAACGACTTGTAATTGTTCGTTCAATTATTTTTCATCATGGCACCGAGAAAGTCACGTTCTCTAGATGAGTCTGAGAAGCTTGCTAAAGAGATTGGGAAGATAAGAAAGAATATTCGAAAGAAACATCAGACTTTAACACAAAACATTATTGATGAAGAAGAACTTGCAGAAAAATCGTTAAGGCCCGTTGTCGCTCCATTACAAAAGTTAGTACAAGAAAAGAACACTGTTACACCGCCAAGTAAGGAGAAAGAACGAGATGCGGATGTTGAAATGGACGATATTCAGGAGCGATTAAAAAACAAAAGGTTTTCAGATGAATCTGAAAACAATACATTATCGAATAAACGCCCAGCACCACCAAATACACCGCTTCCGTTACCGCGCGAAGAAGAAAAAACGTATGAAACGCTACCTACAGCAGAAGAATTGATATCAACACCAGAAGGACGAAAATCGATTGATCATTATATTGATATATGGTTTAAAGGACTGCTAGCGAGACAATATATGCGTACATTTTTTGATGATGATAATCACGATATCGGTCACGTTTTTGGTCCGTATTTTACGAATGGTACTACTTTAATGTTGGGTAAATACCCTATGAAAATTGAAGAAAATGATGATATTATAATCAACGGTTTTACATATAAAGGTACGCCTGGTTTGTACGATCTTATTTTCAAAAAACACCCGGACGCATATTTATATTCGGAAGAAGACTTAAACGCATATTCACATATGATAAGTAAAACTGGTGCATATTTAAATTTAACGACAAATAGAGTAAAAAGCAGCGCTAGTTACAAATATAAAAATATAATTAAACCGATTATTTCAACATCTAAACCGGAAAATCGTGGTCGAGGTTTATTAAAATTAAATAACAACAAGCCTAATTATGTCTATTGGGATGATATAAACGAATTATGTAAACGGCTACAATTGTTAATCGCTTCTCAAAGTGCCGGTCATTCAGGTCATAGCAATGAGATATTATCAATTATAGAAGAATTGCATGAGGCGGGGATAATAAAAGAAGACGGTGCATCGTTTGAGGCCATATTTTCAAAATGAGCGTTGACAAATTCGGACACTATAGTGGAGAACTGGTGACAGGATCAAAAATTCAACGCGGTCCACCGGGTGAGGGGTTTAAATTAACAAAGGATGGAAATTTTAATATAAATAACAAAAGGCTGTGCAATGTTGGAGACCCGAAAACGGATAATGAAGCTGTGAACGTTAAATATGTGAAACAAAACTCGATTACTTTATCAAATATTGGTAATCATTTCGATGTTAAAATGAAAAAAATTACTAATTTAGCCGATCCGCAAGAACCTTTTGATGCTGCGAATAAAATATATTGTGAAAATACGATGAAAACTTCTTTAGTTAATAGAATTCCGGTTAAGGTGAAAGATGGTTCTGTTTATTCGTTTAAAAATAATCGTGTTACAAATGTTGCTTCACCCATATCTAAACTCGATGTTGTAAATGTGGAATATTTAAGAAACAATACTATTATATTTAATAAAAAAAGAAACTTTTTGATGCTGAGAATCACGTTATCGAACGACTACAAAATCCTAAAGAACAAGAAGACGCCGCAAATAAATTTTATGTGGATAATAAATTACCCAATTCGCTTGTACAACCTGGGTGTTGCGACTTTAAGAATAATAGATTAATTAATGTGGCTGAACCTGTTGATTTAACTGATGGTATAAATAAACAAACTTTAGACAATACTTTGAACACTTTGAAACACGAGGTTGAAGAATACATAGACAAAAGAGTAGATTTTAATAGTGATGGTGAGCTGGATTTTAAAAAAGCTAAACTTGTTAATGTTAGCGAGCCTGAAAGCGATTATGGTGTTGTAAATAAAAAATATGTATATGATCAGTTTCTCGAATATGATAAAAAATTGCTAAATATATTGTACAAATTATATAAAGAACTTACAACAGACAAACCTATTAAAAGTAGACACGAATTTTATATTATATATATGGTACAGAGTTTGTCTGAAGAATCATAAATGCGCGTGTATCGGAACGATAAAGAGGGGAGCGGGCTAGTGGGCGACATTCTTGGTACTGTTATTAACAAATCAATCGACTTATTACCAGTTGAACTTCATATACCGGGTTATCAATATTGTGGACCAGGTACGAAGTTGGCTAAACGCTTGCAACGAGGAGACCCTGGAATTAATAAGCTTGACGCGGCGTGTAAACAACACGATATCGCCTATTCTAAATATTCAGATTCTACAAACCGTGCTAGAGCCGATAAAGACTTAGCTGAAAGAGCTTGGGAACGTGTTAAATCAGAAGACGCTTCGCTCGCGGAGAAAGCCGCTGCGTGGGCTGTAACTAATATTATGAAGGCGAAAAGCAAATTTGGTGGGGGTGTAAAGAAGAAGAAGAAGGTTTCAAAAAAGAAATGTTTGAAAGGTAAAGGATTATACTTACGACCGTATAAAAAAACGGGTGGAGGCGTTAAAAAAAAAAAATCAAATCGGCGGCGGCGGAAATAATTAAACATATCCCAATTCGCCCGCTTTCAACGAGCGAGTTATTGTTATATATTAATCGATTAAAAATTCCAAATTTTAGAGGTGTGTTTATGCGTGATACGTTACCTTTAAACAGTGCTATATGGAAAAATGAGGCTGGTATTGTTAATTTAGACAGTATTTACGGTCAAGGCACGCATTGGGTGTGTTACGTAAAACATGAGAATAAAATTAATTATTTTGATAGCTTTGGTAATTTAAAACCGCCTATTGAGCTGATTAACTATTTTTCTTCATCCATAGAACATCCTATCGAAATTAGTTATAATTATACACGAAAGCAAAAATTGGGTTCAGTTAATTGTGGACACTTATGTCTTCAATTTCTTGCGAACAATGTTTTCTTTAAGCGGCAAAGGACCTGAATTGGAGTGTGACATTTTTCCACCAATTGAATTAAATAATAACGAAAAATGGGAACTTGGATTAATCGATTTCATGACATACAATTCAATACCAAACGTGGAAGAAGGTGTAAATAATATACTATATTTTGATGGCGATAAGAAAATTGAATTACCTACAGGTTCTTACGAAATATCAGACATTGCAACATATATTAATGATTACTTAATTAAAAATTATGAACACGTTCGGGTGGTGATAAAGGCGAATAACAATACGCTGAAAAGCGAAATTTTGTCTAATGTATTAATCGATTTTAAAAAGCCTAATTCTCTTGCCTCCATATTCGGTTTTGAAGAATGTGTGCTTGAGCCTAATAAATGGTACAGCTCAACCTTACCAATAAGTATTGTTCGAGTAGAGGCCGTTCGATTAGTTTGCAATCTTGTTAGTTATTCATTTAATAACGGTATTGAAGGTCATATAATACACGAGTTTTATCCTACGGTTCCACCAGGATTTAAAATAGTTGAAATACCAACAAATGTAATTTATTTACCAGTAAACACATCGAGAATACATCGTATTACAGTAAGATTAGAAGATCAACAAGGAAGACCGATTAATTTTAGAGACGAGATAATAACGTTACGTCTACACCTGAGAAAAAAATGAGGCTTATTTTTTGCTATGGTAACACCGATAAAACGGTTGTTAACGATCTGAATAAGATCAGTAGAGATAAAAATATTAAACGATTAACACCTCAAAATAAGAAATTTTTACAATTATTGGGGTTAACAGTAATAAGTGAATATTCGAAAAAATGAGTAGTAGTATTTTAAATATATTAAACAATCCCGTATATGAAGATGATGCGATAGTAAGATTAAAATATCAGACCCATCATCCGTATACTTCAAGCACGTATAATAATAATGATGAAATTAGAATACCAATCAATCAACAAGATGTTTTTACGTTTCCACATGATAGTTATCTCTATATACTATTAGAATACACAAATAATTTAGGTGTATTTGATCAAACGTATAAATTAGTTTCAAACGCTGTGGCATTTTTATTTGATGAAATTAGATATGAAATATGTGGGTCAGAAATTGATCGAATTAAAAATGTTGGAATAACGACAACGATGAAGAATCTATTAACAATTAAACCTTATGAAGTTAATACTTTAGAAAATGCTGCTTGGAATGAAAATTTATATGGGGCTCTATCGCCATCTGAAAAAGATCTCCTATTCTGTATTCCATTAAAAATGTTGTTTGGATTCGTTGAGGATTATAAACGTATTCTGCTAAATATAAAGCAAGAACTAGTTTTAATAAGAGCATCGACCGATAGTAACGCTGTTGTTTTACCAGAATCGGTGACTGGATGTAAATTTACAATAAAACAGATATCATGGATAATGCCATATGTGTATGTAAATGATGAAAAAAAATATGATTTTTTTAAAATAATAGAGCGTGATGAACCTATATTGATCCCCTTTAGGAAATGGGAGCTTTATGAATATCCGTCTACACCACAAGCGAAGCAGCACACTTGGACTGTCAAAACGTCATCACAAGCAGAAAAACCTCGTTACGTTATTGTCGGCTTTCAGTCTGATAGGAAAAATAATATACACAAGAATTCGGCAAATTTTGATTCCGTATCACTACGTAATATTAAATTATATTTGAATTCAGAATACTATCCATACGACAATCTGAATGGTCAATTGTTACTTTTACACGAATTTTACAGACGATTTCAATCTTCATATTACTATGGTAGTAAGGACGCGCCAATGATGAATCGTGAAAATTTTATAACTCATACGCCTCTGTTTGTTATCGATTGTTCTAAGCAAAATGAATCATTAAAAACGGGTTCAATAGATGTTCGTCTTGAAATAGAAACATCTCAAAATATACCCGAAAAAACTGCAATCTACTGTCTTATTATCTATGATACAATTATACAATACACACCGTTATCTGGTTCCGTAAGAAAATCGCTTATCTAATCGTTTTATAATGAAGCATGAAGAATATTTTTACAGTATTCACGCTTTTGCATTCAATAAGAATGGTTGAATACGTTGTCGATTTTCAAGGTTTCCGAGATGACGGAAAAAACTTTATTATTAAAGAGTTGTGTATGCAAAAAATAGAAAACGCCAAGCTTGTTGGCGTTAGAGAACATCATTTATTTTTACCACCATTCGATTATAAACATTTATCAAATAAAAAGAAAAAACATACAAACTGGCTTAAAGAGAGATTACACGGATTTAGTTGGAACTGCGGGCTTCAAGACTACTCTGAACTACAAACGATTTTCGATAAATTATCCAAAATTAAACGTATCTACGTGAAAGGATCGGAAAAGAAGCTGTTGTTGGAAACACAACTAAATTCGTATGCTGGAATTATCGATATCGAAACTTTAGGATGTCCATCTTTAAATATTTTGAAACGGCAGAATGTGTATAGTGTTAACTGTCCTTATAAACATAATGTAAATAAATGTGCTTTAAATAATGTTTGTTATATAAGCGATTGGTTGATGTATTATTGGAATAGTGAATGTGATAAACACCAAAAAGTTAAAAGACTTAGATGTTGGGACTGTGTAGCACAAATAAATAAATATGTATAAACTTTATGTGAAATAATAAAAAATTTTTATTATGTTATAAATAGTTTATTATTATAACATCATCATCATCATCATCATCATCAATAATTTGTATTGTTTCTTCATCTGGTGGTGGTGGTGACGGTCCCCTTCGTGGTCGTACATTTCGTACTGGTGGTGGTGATGGTAACCGCCGACGCATCGGTCTTACGACGGCTACAGGTCTTTGGATCCTCGACTGAGACGTATGTATCGTCACCATCAACAAGATGAAGAAATTGATAAAAACCTCAGTCGGTTCCATATCTGTAATTATATATAGGTTTCATGTTTGGGGATTGTGTTTTTAAAACTAGAGATAAAAATTGTGTTAAATTTTTTTATTACATAAATGTTTTACAATATACACTCAATTTTTAAATAAAAAAATACAAGATTCGAGTAAACAAGGAAAACATTAAAAATTTTTAAATTTTGTTTTTTTAACATTTTTAATATTTGCCAAATTCTTCGCAACATTTAAAATCATTTTATATAATTGAACGTATTTCAAGTCTTTAGAAGAATCTACTAAAAATGTGGCCCTGTAGGCGGCCTTAGTCCATCTATCGTTTTTAGCAACGTTTACCAAATTTTTTGTGTCAATTATTTCAATTTTGATTAAATACCCCCCTTTTTCACCAGGTGTGGTCAATGTTTTCCTTGTTCCCCCAGCTTGAAACATTACAGTTTGTTCAAAACGGAGATTGTTTTTATCATTTTCGTTAGTTTTTACGGATGTAAAAACTTTATCAAATTCGTCCTCATCCTCCTCTTCATTATCTATATCTATTGTAAACTTTTCGCTATCGTTATCACACATCATATTATTTTTTATTAAAGAATTAATAATTATAAATGTCGATTTTAATATATTTTTTTCTTTAAAATTTACAATTGTTGTATTTAAATATTCGTATACTTCATCAATATCAAACAAATAATTATTTAGTAGTGATAAATCCTTTTGCGAGCGAACTAGTTTTAATTCTAAAGCGATTCTAATATTTTTTGTTATTTCTATTAGTCTACTATATAAATTAAAAACATCTACATCATCTGAATTGACAATATCAGTTTTAATTTTCTTTAGCACATCTTCCCATAAACATAAAGACGAAAGTCCATAAAAATATAATAGCTTAAGGATGTCTTCTAATGAAACATATTCCTCGATGTGGTGAGATGGTCCAGCGATGTCCATTACTAGAAAAACAAAAAATTTATTAGCCTTCCGCTAAAAATTTATCGATTTCTAGCAATAATTCTTTATTTTCATCATTATCATTTAATCCGCTTATCCCACCCGTAGAACCAAAACCGTTATCACCTCTCTCAGTACTATCTAAAGTTGATGCCTCTTTCAGTTCCGGTTCTTCAATCTTTTCACAAATCAGTTGCGCGATTCGATCACCTTTATTTATGTTAAAATACGCAGACGAATGGTTAAAAATAACCACACCTACGTTCCCTCTATAATCTCTATCTACCACACCAGCTCCAACGTTGATGTGATATTTAAGAGCCAATCCTGAACGTGGTGCAATTCTCCCGTAACAACCGTCAGGTATTTTAACAGCTAAATCGGTTTTTACTAATTCTTTTCCGTTAGCATTAATTTTATAATTATACGCACTACGGAGATCAAAACCCGCAGACTGATTAGTTAACTTTTCAGGTGGATAAGCGTTTTTAGATAATTTTTTAAAATAAAGAATTGATGCGGCCATTATTGATTCTATAACATACAAATAATCGTTTTTTGTTACATAACTAATTTGTAAATAAAGTTTTAAAGTATACAAAAAATAATAATTACCTGATAGAGTTTGCTGTATAAAAAGCGATGCAGAAACAACTTGCTGATTCTTCTTATTGAAGCAGTTTGAGCGTGTACAATACAATTCTAAGGCGCTTTATATATACTGTTTCTCACTATAGGAAAAGCTGGTTGACCTTTCGATTAAACCGCGCTCGAGAAAGATTATCTTGCATTGCAAAAACGGTGGGCGTGTTACACAACAATAGTTCAAAGTATAAAGATTAGATCACTCTGCTGTTCTACTTTTTACGCGACTATATAAAGATAGATAATACAACCACACACATAAGGAGCCAACAATACAGTTTACTTTACACAAGAAGAACAAGTAACTGACGTAAGTATAAAAATTATACAAGGATAATAAATTTTTATAATTATAGAACCGATATGAATATCGTTTGTTTAAATATATTTTTATAGATTGCAATGGACAAAAATCTGCCATTTAAAAAAAGACAATTTGCCAGAAATACTGTTGAGGAAGAACATGCTTCATCTCGTGAAACAACACCTTCGCCACAACCTGGACCGTCACGTGTACAAGATTTGGAGTCAACAACAACATGGTCAACACCACCATCATCTCCAGCATCATCATTATCATCATCATCATCATCAATAAATTTAAAATTAAAAACGGCGAGATTACAACAAATTGTTGAATCAAATAGTTTCATAGAAATAGAGAATGCATTTAAAGGAAATTTAAAAACATATTTTTATAAAAACACTAATAATAATTATAAGGACATTTGTTTGTTATTAGATTACATTAAATTAAATATAGTTACAATTTTAAGTAACATAATTTCAATGTTTGGTCCAATAAAATTCAACATAGTTGTCGAATGTACATACATAAAACCTGTCATAAATGAAACACAGGACAGATCATTTAAAACAAAAAACATCCCAGTTTTAGAAAACGATAATTTAAATATGATATTAAATAATTCGATTAGAGAGATTTGTCACGATGAAAACATATATATGGGGAAAGGTTCCGGATGGAGTCTTCACTGTATAGACGGAATTTTACTAAGAATAAATCGATTTAAACCATTAAGAGGTGCTTCATATATTCCACTTCCAAAATTTTTACAAAATAAAAAATGTATAATAAATCCAAAAAATAATGATATTTTTTGTTTTAAATGGTCAATCTTATGTCGTTATGTTACTGGACCTCACATTGAACGGGTTAATTTTCGTTATTTTAATTTAGAAAATAAATTTGATTTTAAACATATAGACTTTCCTACACCTTTAAACCAAATTTCTCGTTTTGAAAAAAATAATAATGTGTCAATAAACATTTATTCTATCGATGAAAAAAAATCAATTTTTCCTCTTAAAGTGTGTAGGGAAGAAAAAAATAATCATTTTGACCTTCTAGTATTAAATAAATTGAATAATGCTAATTACCATTATTGTTATATAAAGGATTTTTCCAAGTTAATAAGACCACAGTTAACAAAACATACAGAAGTAATTGAAATATGTAAACGTTGTTTTTCGTTTTTTACTAAAAAGTCAAAAAAATTAAAAATTCATAGTAGATATTGCGGAAAGTATTCGCCAGTAAAAATAGCATTACCAACTACTGACAACAACATATTAGAATTTAAAAATTTTCATTATCAATATAGGGTTCCTATTGTGGTATATGCAGATTTCGAATGTATTTTGAAACCTGTTAGTACTTGTTTGCCCAACCCCGAAAACAAATTTACTACAGTTAACGAATTTCATATTCCGATGAGTTTTTGCGTATATTTTGTTATAGATAGCATTATCTCTGAAAGTATTAGAAACCGATTACCTTCAGAACCTTACTTATATCGTGGTAAAAATGCTGCGGAAAATTTTATGACATATTTAGTTGAAAAAATTAATTTAATCGGTTTACTTATTAAAAAAAATATACCTTTACATATGAATCGAGATGATGAAATAAAATTTAAATTGGCTACACATTGCGAAATGTGTAATAAGGAATTTACGTTATTATATCCCAAAGTTCGCGATCATTGTCATTTAACCGGTCGATTTCGTGCGGTATTATGTAATACGTGTAACCTGAAACGAGAACAACAGAAATTTGTACCAGTTTTCATACATGGTAGTTCTAATTATGATTCGCATTTTATAGTGCGACAATTGGGCTATGATGTAAAAAATATTCATGTAATTCCTAATACAAGAGAAAAATATATTTCTTTTGCAAAGAAAACACATTCGGGTTTAAATATTAGATTTATTGATACTTATCGGTTTATGAATTGTTCGTTAGCTGAGCTCAGTAATAATCTACCTAAGGATAAGTTTTTTTATACTGGAAAATTTTTTTCTGTAGACAGTATGCCGCTAGTTACCAGGAAAGGTGTGTATCCTTACGAATATACGAATTCCTGGAAAAAGTTGGAAGAATGTAGATTACCTCCAAAAGATTGTTTTTATAGTTCACTAAATGATTCGGAAATTGGAAATGATGATTATGAACACGCGTGTAAAGTTTGGAATCATTTTAATATACAAACTCTTGGGGAGTATAGCGATCTTTATTTAAAAATTGATGTTTTATTATTGTGTGATATTTTTGAAAATTTTAGATCTCTTTGTATGCAATCTTATAAACTAGACTGCGCACACTACTTTACAGTACCAGGTTTTGCATTTGATGCAATGTTAAGTTATACAAAAATTAAACTGGAATTATTAACCGATTATGAAATGTACTTACTTTTTGAAAATGGGGTGAGGGGGGGAATAAGTGTTTGCATAAAAAAAGAATCTGTTGCTAACAATAAATATATTCCAGAAACATTTGATGTAACTAACCCGATTAAATTTTTAACTTATTTAGACGCGAATAATCTGTACGGTTGGGCAATGAGTAAATGTATGCCGTATGCTGGTTTTACTTGGAAAGATCCTAACGATAATTTAAATATACTAGATATTGCAGACGATTCTCCCGTCGGTTATATTTTAGAAGTAGACGTTGAGTATCCTCATCACTTACATGATCATCATAGCGATTTACCGTTTCTACCAGTTAATCAATGCGTTAAAGGAACAAAACAACAAAAATTGTTAACAACATTAGAAAATAAAGAAAAATATGTATGTCATTACATTAATTTAAAACAAGCTGTTAAACACGGTTTAAAAGTTATAAAAATTCATCGTATTATGGAATTTTTGCAGGGTCCTTGGTTAAAAACGTACATTGACTTAAATACAGAAAAACGAAAACAAGCTAAAAATGATTTTGAAAAAGACTTTTTTAAATTATTAAACAACTCGGTGTTCGGTAAATGTATGGAGAACGTGAGAAAAAGAATTGACCTTAAACTTGTAAGTGATGAGAAAAAATTATTAAATTTAATTACACAACCGGTATTTAAAGACAGAATAATTTATAATAAATCGTTATGTGCGGTATTATCGGATAAAAAACGTTTATTTTTAGATAAACCAATATACATCGGATTTAGCGTATTAGAAATAAGTAAAACGTTAATGTATGATTTTCATTACGATATAATGAAGAAAAAATATGGTGAAAAGCTTTTGCTCTTATATACAGATACAGATAGCTTTTTTTACGAAATTCGTACAGAAGATTTTTATAAAGACATATTAGATTCAGATTTATTTACACACTTTGATACATCAGATTATTCGCCCAATCATCCGTGCTATTCGGATGAAAATAAAAAAGTTATTGGTAAATTTAAAGATGAATGTGTGGGTGTACCGATTAAAGAATTTATCGGTTTACGCTCTAAATTATATACATTTAAAACTGCGGATAACAAAATTAAAAAAAGAGCAAAAGGAATTAAAAAAAATGTTATTAGCAAACATATAAGCTTTGAAGATTTTAAAGAGTGCGTCTATTCTAAAACCGTTTTTAAAAATAATAAACCCGTAACTATAAATAAGGATAATAATAAAATTAATAGCTATAGAATGATGAAATTATTCCGATCGAAAAAACATCTAGTTGAAACGATTACGTGCAACAAATTGGCGTTAAGTAATTTAGACAATAAAAGAATCCTTTGCGATAATAAAATAGATACACTACCCTACGGTCATTATTCGTTGGTGAATGATGGAACAAGTTTTTAACACGCGAAACAAATATAATCGGCGGAAGAATGTAGTTTATAACATTTATGATACTAAAAATATTGGGCTTAAAAATTTTAATATGTGTAATTGTAAAATATTTAAATTTGTACCTGAAAAGGTGAATGAGTACAAAGTAATGTTAAACATACAACATAATCAATTTAAGCTAGTTGATAGTATAAATGATGTTACTAATGGTCTTTATAATCAGCAGAAAGTTAATAAATGTAGTTATCAACATTATGTAAAAACATTATAACAATTGTATGTTTATGTTGGAAAAAATAAAGAAAAAAAATATGTACATTTCTAAAGAATTTTCTCTTTTCCTCACATGATTTAGTAAGATATTCAAAATAAGAATTAGCCGTGTAGATTAAATCGTTGTTTCTTAATTCGATGTATAGTTTCATAGGTTCGATCCTGATTAATTCGTATTTTTATTTTTCAAAATATGGACGTCAACTTTTCTATCATGATGAAAACGTGTTATTACACAATTTTCTTGGATGTGGTTTAATCGAACACATACATTCACGTGTTATTGCGCAATTTTCTTGGGCGCGGTTTAATCGAAAGGTCAACCGCATGCGTTCACATGTTATTACGTAATTCCCTTGAACACGTCATTGGAAATCATATTGCTTACGTCATAACCAGCCTCGACCTTGACCTCGACCTTGATCTTGACATCAACCTTGACCTTGGCCGTGACCTTGACCTTGATCTTGACCTTGGCCTTGGCCTTCCTCTAGGTCAAGGTCATCTTTGTTTACTTCCGGGGTGGTCAAGGTCTCGGTCAAGGTCATCTTTGTTTACTTCCGGGGTCATTGACCTTGTCCCAGCACATACATACCTATACTACTATCAAATAATGTTTCGCATACCGCCCTGAATTGTAGAGTTCTCAAGATCTGTTGATTTTGGTGAAGATCGGTTAAGGGAAAGGGGTAGTTTACCTGTAACGTTTTATGTTTTAACAAGGGTATTTCCTATGGCAAACGATAACAGCCGCAAATTCAAACAGAATCAAAAGATTATTTGCATACAGCCCTAAATTGTAGAGTTCTCAAGACCTATTGTTTTTGGTGAAGTTCGGTTGAGGGAAAGGGGTAGTTTACCTGCAACGTTTTTTTAAAAAGGGTATTTTCTATGGCAAACGATAACAGCCGCAAATTAAAACAGAATCAAATAATGTTTTGCATACAGGCCTGATTTGTAGAGTACTCAAGACCTGTTGTTTTTGGTGAAGATCAGTTAAGGGAAAGGGGTAGTTTACCTGTAACGTTTTATGTTTTAACAAGGGTATTTCCTATGGCAAACGATAACAGCCGCAAATTCAAACAGAATCAAAAGATTATTTGCATACAGCCCTAAATTGTAGAGTTCTCAAGACCTATTGTTTTTGGTGAAGATCGGTTGAGGGAAAGGGGTAGTTTACCTGCAACGTTTTTTTAACAAGGGTATTTTATATGGCAAACGATAGCAGCCGCAAATTCAAACACAAGCAAATTATTATTTGCATACAGCCCTAAATTGTAGAGTTCTCAAGATCTATTGATTTTGGTGAAGACCGGATAAGAGAAAGGGGTAGTTTACCTGCTACCTTTTATGTTTTAAATGGGTATTTCCTATGGCAAACGATAAGAGTCGAAAATTCAAACAGAATCAAAAACGTTTTTGCATACAGCCCTAATTTATTGAGTACTAAAGACCTATTGTTTTTGGTGAAGATCGTTTGAGGGAAAGGGGTAGTTTACCAGCCACGTTTTTACTTCCATATTCCTTAAGGAATAGAAGCATGGTGATGGCAAAAAAAATCGAGTTCGAGATTATTGCAGATTCTGATTCTACTACACTCAAAACATGAAAAAAAATCGTTTTCCGAAAAGTGTCTGTGTGTGTGTCTGTGTGTCTGTCTGTGTGTGTCTGTAGATTTTTTTTCTATGGCAAACGATAACTGCCGCAAATTCAAACAGAATTAAATAATTTTTTGCATACAGGACTGATTTGTAGAGTACTCACGACCTGTTGTTTTTGGTGAAGATCGGTTGAGGGAAAGGGGTAGTTTACCGGCAACGGTTTTTTTTTATCAAGGGAAATTTTTTTTTTGGCAAACGATAACAGCCGCAAATTCAAACAGAATCAAATAATGTTTCGCATACAGCCCTGAATTGTAGAGTTCTCAAGACCTATTGTTTTTGGTGAAGATCGGTTAAGGGAAAGGGGTAGTTTACCTGTAACGTTTTATGTTTTAACAAGGGTATTTCCTATGGCAAACGATAACAGCCGCAAATTCAAACAGAATCAAATAATTTTTTGCATACGTCCCTGAATTGTAGAGGCCTCAACGACTTTCGATTTTGGTGAAGATCGGTTAAGGGGAAGGGGCAGTTTACCAGAAACCTTTTACGTTTTAACAAGAGTAAAGTACTTGAAAATTTATTTAAACTTTTGGAAACAATGGTAATTGTTAAAAATAAAAAAATTTTGTTGCCAGGCAATAAAATTATAATTTTTTCATTTTAATGTAATATAATATTTTTCATTTAATAGAGCAATAAAAAGGCAGGTAAGACACAGCCTGGCTGTTTGGCTGAAAATGATTTTAAATATAGTTCTTAGGATATGGAAGTCATGTATGGTTCTCCATACCGATATTTTTTTATGGTAAACGATAACAGCCGCAAATTTAAACAGAATCAAATGATGTTTTGCATACAGCCCTGTATTGTAGAGTTCTCAATACCTATTGGTGTTGGTGAAGATCGGTTAAGGGAAAGGGGTAGTTTACCTGCAACGTTTTATGTTTTAACTAGGGTATTTTTTCTATGACGAACGATAACTGCCGTAAATTCAAAGAGAATCAAGTAACTGTTTGCATACAGGCCTAAATTGTAGAGTACCCAAGACCTGTCGTTTTTGGTGAAGATCGGTTAAGGGAAAGGGGTAGTTTACCTGCAACGGTTTTTATCAAGGGTAATTTTACTTCCATATTCCTTAAGAAATGGAAGTATGGTGATGGCAAAAAAAATCGTGTTCGACATTATTGCAGATTCTGATTCTACTACACTCAAAACATGAAAAAATGTCGTTTTCCGAAAAGTGTCTCTGTGTGTGTCTGTCTGTCCGTCTGTCCGTCTGTCTGTCTGTGTGTGTGTCTATCTGTCTATGTGTCTTCGATTTTTTTTCTATGGCAAACGATAACTGCCGGAAATTCAAACAGAATCAAATAATGTTTTGCATACATCCCTGAATTGTAGAGATCTCAATGACTTTCGATTTTGGTGAAGATCGGTTAAGGGGAAGGGGTAGTTTACCTGCAACCTTTTACGTTTTAACAAGAGTAAAGTACTTGAAAATTTATTTAAACTTTTTGAAACAATGGTAATTGTTAAAAATAAAATAATTTTGTTGCCAGGCTATAAAATTATAATTTTTTCATTTTAATGTAATATAATATTTTTCATTTAATACAGCAATAAAAAGGCAGGTCAGACACAGCCTGGCTGTTTGGCTGAAAATGATTTTAAATATAAATCTTAGAATATGGAAGTCATGTATGGTTCTCCATACCGATATTTACTTCCATGTTCCTTAAGGAAATGGACGTATGGTGATGGCAAAAAAAATCGTGTTCGAGATTATTGCAGATTCTGATTGTACTACACTCAAAACATGAAAAAAGTCGTTTTTCAAAAAGTGTCTGTGTGTGTGTCTGTCTGTCTGTGTGTCTGTCTGTCTGTCTGTCTGTGTGTCTGTCTATAGATTTTTTTTTTTTAGCAAACGATAACAGCCGCAAATTCAAACAGAATCAAATAATGTTTTGCATACAGCACTAGTTTGTAGAGTACTGAAGGCCTATTGTTTTTGGTGAAGATCGGTTAAGGGAAAGGGGTAGTTTACCTGTAACGTTTTATGTTTTAACAAGGGTATTTCCTATGGCAAACGATAACAGCCGCAAATTCAAACAGAATCAAAAGATTATTTGCATACAGCCCTAAATTGTAGAGTTCTCAAGACCTATTGTTTTTGGTGAAGATCGGTTGAGGGGAAGGGGTAGTTTACCAGCAACGTTTTTTTAACAAGGGTATTTCCTATGGCAAACGATAACAGCTGCAAATTCAAACAGAATCAAATAATTTTTGCATACAGCCCTGATTTGTAGAGTACACATGACCTATTGTTTTTGGTGAAGATCGGTTAAGGGCATGGGGTAGTTTACCAGCAACGTTTTTTTATCAAGCGTTTTTTCTATGGGAAACGATAACAGCCGCAAATTCAAACCGAACAACTACTCTTTTGCATACAGCCCTGAATTATAGAGTTCTCAAGACCTATTGGTTTTGGTGAAGATCGGTTAAGGGGAAGGGGTAGTTTACAGGCAAAGTTTTTTTAACGGGGGTAATTTTTACTTCCATATTCCTTAAGGAATGGAAGTATGGTGATGGCAAAAAAAATCGTGTTCGAGATTATTGCAGATTCTGATTCTACTACACTCAAAACATGAAAAAAAGTCGTTTTCCGAAAAGTGTCTGTGTGTGTGTCTGTCTGTCTGTCTGTCTGTCTGTCTGTCTGTCTGTGTGTCTGTCTGTCTATGTGTCTGTGTGTCTGTAGATTTTTTTTCTATGGCAAACGATAACTGCCGCAAATTCAAACAGAATCAAATAATTTTTTGCATGCAGGCCTGATTTGCAGAGTACTCGCGACCTATTGTTTTTGGTGAAGATCGGTTGAGGGAAAGGGGTAGTTTACCAGCAACGTTTTTTTAACAAGGGTATTTCCTATGCCAAACGATAACAGCCGCAAATTCAAACAGAATCAAATAATTTTTGCATACGTCCCTGATTTGTAGAGTACACATGACCTATTGTTTTTGGTGAAGATCGGTTAAGGGCATTGGGTAGTTCACCAGCAACGTTTTTTTATAAAGCGTATTTTATATGGCAAACGATAACAGCCGCAAATTCAAACAGAATCAAATAATTTTTTGCATACTTCCCTGAATTGTAGAGGTCTCAATGACTTTCGATTTTGGTGAAGATCGGTTAAGGGGAAGGGGTAGTTTACCTGCAACCTTTTACGTTTTAACAAGAGTAAAGTAATTGAAAATTTATTTAAACTTTTTGAAACAATGGTAATTGTTAAAAATAAAATAATTTTGTTGCCAGGCAATAAAATTATAATTTTTTCATTTTAATGTAATATAATATTTTTCATTTAATACAGCAATAAAAAGGCAGGTAAGACACAGCCTGGCTGTTTGGGTGAAAATGATTTTAAATATAAATCTTAGAATATGGAAGTCATGTATGGTTCTCCATACCGATATTTTACTTCCATATTCCTTAAGGAATGGAAGTATGATGATGGCAAAAAAAATCGTGTTCGAGATTATTGCTTGTACTACACTCAAAACATGAAAAAAAGTCGTTTTCCGAAAAGTGTCTGTGTGTCTGTCTGTCTGTCTGTCTGTCTGTCTGTCTGTCTGTGTGTCTGTCTGTCTGTGTGTCTGTCTGTCTGTCTGTAGATTTTTTTATATGGCAAACGATAACTGCCGCAAATTCAAACAGAATCAAATAATTTTTTGCATGGAGCCCTGATTTGCAGATTACTCGCGACCTATTGTTTTTGGTGAAGATCGGTTAAGGGAAAGGGGTAGTTTACCTGCAACGGTTTTTTTTTACCAAGGGTAATTTTGTTTGTTTGGCAAACGATAACAGCCGCAAATTCAAACAGTATCAAATAATGTTTCGCATACCGCCCTGAATTGTAGAGTTCTCAAGATCTGTTGATTTTGGTGAAGATCGGTTAAGGGAAAGGGGTAGTTTACCTGTAACGTTTTATGTTTTAACAAGGGTATTTCCTATGGCAAACGATAACAGCCGCAAATTCAAACAGAATCAAAATATTATTTGCATACAGCCCTAAATTGTAGAGTTCTCAAGACCTATTGTTTTTGGTGAAGTTCGGTTGAGGGAAAGGGGTAGTTTACCTGAAACGTTTTTTTAACATGGGTATTTTCTATGGCAAACGATAACAGCCGCAAATTCAAACAGAATCAAATAATGTTTTGCATACAGGCCTGATTTGTAGAGTACTCAAGACCTGTTGTTTTTGGTGAAGATCGGTTAAGGGAAAGGGGTTGTTTACCTGTAACGTTTTATGTTTTAACAAGGGTATTTCCTATGGCAAACGATAACAGCCGCAAATTCAAACAGAATCAAAAGATTATTTGCATACAGCCCTAAATTGTAGAGTTCTCAGGACCTATTGTTTTTGGTGAAGATCGGTTGAGGGAAAGGGGTAGTTTACCTGCAACGTTTTTTTAACAAGGGTATTTTATATGGCAAACGATAGCAGCCGCAAATTCAAACACAAGCAAATTATTATTTGCATACAGCCCTAAATTGTAGAGTTCTCAAGACCTATTGATTTTGGTGAAGACCGGATAAGAGAAAGGGGTAGTTTACCTGCTACCTTTTATGTTTTAAATGGGTATTTCCTATGGCAAACGATAAGAGTCGAAAATTCAAACAGAATCAAAAACGTTTTTGCATACAGCCCTAATTTATTGAGTACTAAAGACCTATTGTTTTTGGTGAAGATCGTTTGAGGGAAAGGGGTAGTTTACCAGCCACGTTTTTACTTCCATATTCCTTAAGGAATGGAAGTATGGTGATGGCAAAAAAAATCGAGTTCGAGATTATTGCAGATTCTGATTCTACTACACTCAAAACATGAAAAAAAATCGTTTTCCGAAAAGTGTCTGTGTGTGTGTCTGTGTGTCTGTGTGTCTGTCTGTGTGTGTCTGTAGATTTTTTTTTAATGGCAAACGATAACTGCCGCAAATTCAAACAGAATTAAATAATTTTTGCATACAGCCCTGATTTGTAGAGTACTCACGACCTATTGTTTTTGGTGAAGATCGGTTGAGGGAAAGGGGTAGTTTACCTGCAACGGTTTTTTTTTATCAAGGGAAATTTTTTTTTTGGCAAACGATAACAGCCGCAAATTCAAACAGAATCAAATAATGTTTCGCATACAGCCCTGAATTGTAGAGTTCTCAAGACCTATTGTTTTTGGTGAAGATCGGTTAAGGGAAAGGGGTAGTTTACCTGTAACGTTTTATGTTTTAACAAGGGTATTTCCTATGGCAAACGATAACAGCCGCAAATTCAAACAGAATCAAATAATTTTTTGCATACGTCCCTGAATTGTAGAGGCCTCAACGACTTTCGATTTTGGTGAAGATCGGTTAAGGGGAAGGGGCAGTTTACCAGAAACCTTTTACGTTTTAACAAGAGTAAAGTACTTGAAAATTTATTTAAACTTTTGGAAACAATGGTAATTGTTAAAAATAAAAAAATTTTGTTGCCAGGCAATAAAATTATAATTTTTTCATTTTAATGTAATATAATATTTTTCATTTAATAGAGCAATAAAAAGGCAGGTAAGACACAGCCTGGCTGTTTGGCTGAAAATGATTTTAAATATAGTTCTTAGGATATGGAAGTCATGTATGGTTCTCCATACCGATATTTTTTTATGGTAAACGATAACAGCCGCAAATTTAAACAGAATCAAATGATGTTTTGCATACAGCCCTGTATTGTAGAGTTCTCAATACCTATTGGTGTTGGTGAAGATCGGTTAAGGGAAAGGGGTAGTTTACCTGCAACGTTTTATGTTTTAACTAGGGTATTTTTTCTATGACGAACGATAACTGCCGTAAATTCAAAGAGAATCAAGTAACTGTTTGCATACAGGCCTAAATTGTAGAGTACCCAAGACCTGTCGTTTTTGGTGAAGATCGGTTAAGGGAAAGGGGTAGTTTACCTGCAACGGTTTTTATCAAGGGTAATTTTACTTCCATATTCCTTAAGAAATGGAAGTATGGTGATGGCAAAAAAAATCGTGTTCGACATTATTGCAGATTCTGATTCTACTACACTCAAAACATGAAAAAATGTCGTTTTCCGAAAAGTGTCTCTGTGTGTGTCTGTCTGTCCGTCTGTCCGTCTGTCTGTCTGTGTGTGTGTCTATCTGTCTATGTGTCTTCGATTTTTTTTCTATGGCAAACGATAACTGCCGGAAATTCAAACAGAATCAAATAATGTTTTGCATACATCCCTGAATTGTAGAGATCTCAATGACTTTCGATTTTGGTGAAGATCGGTTAAGGGGAAGGGGTAGTTTACCTGCAACCTTTTACGTTTTAACAAGAGTAAAGTACTTGAAAATTTATTTAAACTTTTTGAAACAATGGTGATTGTTAAAAATAAAATAATTTTGTTGCCAGGCTATAAAATTATAATTTTTTCATTTTAATGTAATATAATATTTTTCATTTAATACAGCAATAAAAAGGCAGGTCAGACACAGCCTGGCTGTTTGGCTGAAAATGATTTTAAATATAAATCTTAGAATATGGAAGTCATGTATGGTTCTCCATACCGATATTTACTTCCATGTTCCTTAAGGAAATGGACGTATGGTGATGGCAAAAAAAATCGTGTTCGAGATTATTGCAGATTCTGATTGTACTACACTCAAAACATGAAAAAAGTCGTTTTTCAAAAAGTGTCTGTGTGTGTGTCTGTCTGTCTGTGTGTCTGTCTGTCTGTCTGTCTGTGTGTCTGTCTATAGATTTTTTTTTTTTAGCAAACGATAACAGCCGCAAATTCAAACAGAATCAAATAATGTTTTGCATACAGCACTAGTTTGTAGAGTACTGAAGGCCTATTGTTTTTGGTGAAGATCGGTTAAGGGAAAGGGGTAGTTTACCTGTAACGTTTTATGTTTTAACAAGGGTATTTCCTATGGCAAACGATAACAGCCGCAAATTCAAACAGAATCAAAAGATTATTTGCATACAGCCCTAAATTGTAGAGTTCTCAAGACCTATTGTTTTTGGTGAAGATCGGTTGAGGGAAAGGGGTAGTTTACCAGCAACGTTTTTTTAACAAGGGTATTTCCTATGGCAAACGATAACAGCTGCAAATTCAAACAGAATCAAATAATTTTTGCATACAGCCCTGATTTGTAGAGTACACATGACCTATTGTTTTTGGTGAAGATCGGTTAAGGGCATGGGGTAGTTTACCAGCAACGTTTTTTTATCAAGCGTTTTTTCTATGGGAAACGATAACAGCCGCAAATTCAAACCGAACAACTACTCTTTTGCATACAGCCCTGAATTATAGAGTTCTCAAGACCTATTGGTTTTGGTGAAGATCGGTTAAGGGGAAGGGGTAGTTTACAGGCAAAGTTTTTTTAACGGGGGTAATTTTTACTTCCATATTCCTTAAGGAATGGAAGTATGGTGATGGCAAAAAAAATCGTGTTCGAGATTATTGCAGATTCTGATTCTACTACACTCAAAACATGAAAAAAAGTCGTTTTCCGAAAAGTGTCTGTGTGTGTGTCTGTCTGTCTGTCTGTCTGTCTGTCTGTCTGTCTGTGTGTCTGTCTGTCTATGTGTCTGTGTGTCTGTAGATTTTTTTTCTATGGCAAACGATAACTGCCGCAAATTCAAACAGAATCAAATAATTTTTTGCATGCAGGCCTGATTTGCAGAGTACTCGCGACCTATTGTTTTTGGTGAAGATCGGTTGAGGGAAAGGGGTAGTTTACCAGCAACGTTTTTTTAACAAGGGTATTTCCTATGCCAAACGATAACAGCCGCAAATTCAAACAGAATCAAATAATTTTTGCATACGTCCCTGATTTGTAGAGTACACATGACCTATTGTTTTTGGTGAAGATCGGTTAAGGGCATTGGGTAGTTCACCAGCAACGTTTTTTTATAAAGCGTATTTTATATGGCAAACGATAACAGCCGCAAATTCAAACAGAATCAAATAATTTTTTGCATACTTCCCTGAATTGTAGAGGTCTCAATGACTTTCGATTTTGGTGAAGATCGGTTAAGGGGAAGGGGTAGTTTACCTGCAACCTTTTACGTTTTAACAAGAGTAAAGTAATTGAAAATTTATTTAAACTTTTTGAAACAATGGTAATTGTTAAAAATAAAATAATTTTGTTGCCAGGCAATAAAATTATAATTTTTTCATTTTAATGTAATATAATATTTTTCATTTAATACAGCAATAAAAAGGCAGGTAAGACACAGCCTGGCTGTTTTTTGTGAAAATGATTTTAAATATAAATCTTAGAATATGGAAGTCATGTATGGTTCTCCATACCGATATTTTACTTCCATATTCCTTAAGGAATGGAAGTATGATGATGGCAAAAAAAATCGTGTTCGAGATTATTGCTTGTACTACACTCAAAACATGAAAAAAAGTCGTTTTCCGAAAAGTGTCTGTGTGTCTGTCTGTCTGTCTGTCTGTCTGTCTGTCTGTCTGTGTGTCTGTCTGTCTGTGTGTCTGTCTGTCTGTCTGTAGATTTTTTTCTATGGCAAACGATAACTGCCGCAAATTCAAACAGAATCAAATAATTTTTTGCATGGAGCCCTGATTTGCAGATTACTCGCGACCTATTGTTTTTGGTGAAGATCGGTTAAGGGAAAGGGGTAGTTTACCTGCAACGGTTTTTTTTTACCAAGGGTAATTTTGTTTGTTTCGCAAACGATAACAGCCGCAAATTCAAACAGTATCAAATAATGTTTCGCATACCGCCCTGAATTGTAGAGTTCTCAAGATCTGTTGATTTTGGTGAAGATCGGTTAAGGGAAAGGGGTAGTTTACCTGTAACGTTTTATGTTTTAACAAGGGTATTTCCTATGGCAAACGATAACAGCCGCAAATTCAAACAGAATCAAAATATTATTTGCATACAGCCCTAAATTGTAGAGTTCTCAAGACCTATTGTTTTTGGTGAAGTTCGGTTGAGGGAAAGGGGTAGTTTACCTGAAACGTTTTTTTAACATGGGTATTTTCTATGGCAAACGATAACAGCCGCAAATTCAAACAGAATCAAATAATGTTTTGCATACAGGCCTGATTTGTAGAGTACTCAAGACCTGTTGTTTTTGGTGAAGATCGGTTAAGGGAAAGGGGTTGTTTACCTGTAACGTTTTATGTTTTAACAAGGGTATTTCCTATGGCAAACGATAACAGCCGCAAATTCAACAGAATCAAAAGATTATTTGCATACAGCCCTAAATTGTAGAGTTCTCAGGACCTATTGTTTTTGGTGAAGATCGGTTGAGGGAAAGGGGTAGTTTACCTGCAACGTTTTTTTAACAAGGGTATTTTATATGGCAAACGATAGCAGCCGCAAATTCAAACACAAGCAAATTATTATTTGCATACAGCCCTAAATTGTAGAGTTCTCAAGACCTACTGATTTTGGTGAAGACCGGATAAGAGAAAGGGGTAGTTTACCTGCTACCTTTTATGTTTTAAATGGGTATTTCCTATGGCAAACGATAAGAGTCGAAAATTCAAACAGAATCAAAAACGTTTTTGCATACAGCCCTAATTTATTGAGTACTAAAGACCTATTGTTTTTGGTGAAGATCGTTTGAGGGAAAGGGGTAGTTTACCAGCCACGTTTTTACTTCCATATTCCTTAAGGAATGGAAGTATGGTGATGGCAAAAAAAATCGAGTTCGAGATTATTGCAGATTCTGATTCTACTACACTCAAAACATGAAAAAAAATCGTTTTCCGAAAAGTGTCTGTGTGTGTGTCTGTGTGTCTGTGTGTCTGTGTGTCTGTCTGTGTGTGTCTGTAGATTTTTTTTTAATGGCAAACGATAACTGCCGCAAATTCAAACAGAATTAAATAATTTTTGCATACAGCCCTGATTTGTAGAGTACTCACGACCTATTGTTTTTGGTGAAGATCGGTTGAGGGAAAGGGGTAGTTTACCTGCAACGGTTTTTTTTTATCAAGGGAAATTTTTTTTTTGGCAAACGATAACAGCCGCAAATTCAAACAGAATCAAATAATGTTTCGCATACAGTCCTGAATTGTAGAGTTCTCAAGACCTATTGTTTTTGGTGAAGATCGGTTAAGGGAAAGGGGTAGTTTACCTGTAACGTTTTATGTTTTAACAAGGGTATTTCCTATGGCAAACGATAACAGCCGCAAATTCAAACAGAATCAAATAATTTTTTGCATACGTCCCTGAATTGTTGAGGCCTCAACGACTTTCGATTTTGGTGAAGATCGGTTAAGGGGAAGGGGAAGTTTACCAGAAACCTTTTACGTTTTAACAAGAGTAAAGTACTTGAAAATTTATTTAAACTTTTTGAAACAATGGTAATTGTTAAAAATAAAATAATTTTGTTGCCAGGCAATAAAATTATAATTTTTTCATTTTAATGTAATATAATATTTTTCATTTAATAGAGCAATAAAAAGGCAGGTAAGACACAGCCTGGCTGTTTGGCTGAAAATGATTTTAAATATAATTCTTAGGATATGGAAGTCATGTATGGTTCTCCATACCGATATTTTTTTTTGGTAAACGATAACAGCCGCAAATTTAAACAGAATCAAATGATGTTTTGCATACAGCCCTGTATTGTAGAGTTCTCAATACCTATTGGTGTTGGTGAAGATCGGTTAAGGGAAAGGGGTAGTTTACCTGCAACGTTTTATGTTTTAACTAAGGTATTTTTTCTATGACGAACGATAACTGCCGTAAATTCAAAGAGAATCAAGTAACTGTTTGCATACAGGCCTAAATTGTAGAGTACCCAAGACCTGTCGTTTTTGGTGAAGATCGGTTAAGGGAAAGGGGTAGTTTACCTGCAACGGTTTTTATCAAGGGTAATTTTACTTCCATATTCCTTAAGGAATGGAAGTATGGTGATGGCAAAAAAAATCGTGTTCGAGATTATTGCAGATTCTGATTCTACTACACTCAAAACATGAAAAAAAGTCGTTTTCCGAAAAGTGTCTCTGTGTGTGTCTGTCTGTCCGTCTGTCTGTCTGTCTGTGTGTCTATCTGTCTATGTGTCTTAGATTTTTTTTCTATGGCAAACGATAACTGCCGCAAATTCAAACAGAATCAAATAATTTTTTGCATGCAGCCCTGATTTGCCGAGTACTCGCGATCTTTTGTTTTTGGCGAAGATCGGTTAAGGGAAAGGGGTAGTTTACCTGCAACGGTTTTTTTTTACCAAGGGTAATTTTGTTTGTTTGGCAAACGATAACAGCCGCAAATTCACACAGAATCAAATAATGTTTCGCATACGGCCCTGCGTTGTAGAGTTCTCAAGATCTGTTGATTTTGGTGAAGATCGGTTAAGGGAAAAGGGTAGTTTACCTGTAACGTTTTATGTTTTAACAAGGGTATTTCCTATGGCAAACGGTAACAGCCGAAAATTCAAACAGAATCAAAAGATTATTTGCATACAGCCCTAAATTGTAGAGTTCTCAAGACCTATTGTTTTTGGTGAAGTTCGGTTGAGGGAAAGGGGTAGTTTACCTGCAACGTTTTTTTAACAAAGGTATTTTCTATGGCAAACGATAACAGCCGCAAATTCAAACAGAATCAAATAATGTTTTGCATACATCCCTGATTTGTAGAGCACTCAAGATCTCTTGTTTTTGGTGAAGATCGGTTATGGGAAAGGGGTAGTTTACCTGTAACGTTTTATGTTTTAACAAGGGTATTTCCTATGGCAAACGATAACAGCCGCAAATTCAAACAGAATCAAAAGATTATTTGCATACAGCCCTAAATTGTAGAGTTCTCAAGACCTATTGTTTTTGGTGAAGATCGGTTGAGGGAAAGGGGTAGTTTACCTGCAACGTTTTTTTAACAAGGTTATTTTCTATGGCAAACGATAACAGCCGCAAATTCAAACAGAATCAAATAATGTTTTGCATACAGCCCTGCTTTGTAGAGTACTCAAGACCTATTGTTTTTGGTGAAGATCGGTTAAGGGAAAGGGGTAGTTTACCGGTAACGTTTTATGTTTTAACAAGGGTATTTCCTATGGCAAACAATAACAGCCGCAAATTCAAACAGAATCAAAAGATTATTTGCATACAGCCCTAAATTGTAGAGTTCTCAAGACCTGATGTTTTTGGTGAAGATCGGTTGAGGGAAAGGGGTAGTTTACCTGCAACATTTTTTTAACGAGTGTATTTTCTATGGCAAACGATAACAGCCGCAAATTCAAACAGAATCAAATAATGTTTTGCATACAGCCCTGATTTGTAGAGTACTCAAGACCTTTTGTTTTTGGTGAAGATCGGTTAAGCGGAAGGGGTAGTTTACCTGCAACATTTTTTTATCAAGCGTATTTTCTATGGCAAACGATAACAGCCGCAAATTCAAACAGAATCAAATAATGTTTTGCATAAATCCCTGAATTGTAGAGGTCTCAATGACTTTCGATTTTGGTGAAGATCGGTTAAGCGGAAGGGGTAGGTTACCAGCAACCTTTTACGTTTTAACAAGAGTAAAGTACTTGAAAATTTATTTAAACTTTTTGAAACAATGGTAATTGTTAAAAATAAAATAATTTTGTTGCCAGGCAATAAAATTATAATTTTTTCATTTTAATGTAATATAATATTTTTCATTTAATACAGCAATAAAAAGGCAGGTAAGACACAGCCTGGCTGTTTGGCTGAAAATGATTTTAAATATAAATCTTAGAATATGGAAGTCATGTATGGTTCTCCATACCGATATTTACTTCCATGTTCCTTAAGGGAATGAAAGTATGGTGATGGCAAAAAAAATCGTGTTCGAGATTATTGCAGAATATGATTGTACTACACTCAAAACATGAAAAAAATTCATTTTTCGAAAAGTGTCTGTGTGTGTGTCTGTGTGTCTGTCTGTGTGTCTATCTGTAGATTTTTTTATATGGCAAACGATAACAGCCGCAAATTCGAACAGAATCAAATAATTTTTTGCATACAGCCCTGATTAATAGAGTACTCGCGACCTATTGTTTTTGGTGAAGATCGGTTGAGGGAAAGGGGTAGTTTAACTGCAACGGTCTTTTTTTATCAAGGGTAATTTTGTTTGTTTGGCAAACGATAACAGCCGCAAATTCAAACAGAATCAAATAATGTTTCGCATACTACCCTGAATTGTAGAGTTCTCACGATCTGTTGATTTTGGTAAAGATCGGTTAAGGGAAAGGGGTAGTTTACCATCAACGTTTTATGTTTTAACAAGGGTATTTTATATGGCAAACGATAGCAGCCGCAAATTCAAACACAAGCAAATTATTATTTGCATACAGCCCTAAATTGTAGAGTTCTCAAGACCTATTGATTTTGGTGAAGACCGGATAAGAGAAAGGGGTAGTTTACCGGCTACCTTTTATGTTTTAAATGGGTATTTCCTATGGCAAACGATAAGAGTCGAAAATTCAAACAGAATGAAAAACGTTTTTCCATACAGCCCTAATTTATTGAGTACTAAAGACCTATTGTTTTTGGTGAAGATCGTTTGAGGGAAAGGGGTAGTTTACCAGCCACGTTTTTACTTCCATATTCCTTAAGGAATGGAAGTATGGTGATGGCAAAAAAAATCGAGTTCGAGATTATTGCAGATTCTGATTCTACTACACTCAAAACATGAAAAAAAATCGTTTTCCGAAAAGTGTCTGTGTGTGTGTCTGTGTGTCTGTCTGTGTGTCTGTCTGTGTGTGTCTGTAGATTTTTTTCTATGGCAAACGATAACTGCCGCAAATTCAAACAGAATTAAATAATTTTTTGCATACAGCCCTGATTTATAGAGTACTCACGACCTGTTGTTTTTGGTGAAGATCGGTTGAGGGAAAGGGGTAGTTTACCTGCAACGGTTTTTTTTTATCAAGGGAAATTTTTTTTTGGCAAACGATAACAGACGCAAATTCAAACAGAAACAAATAATGTTTCGCATACATCCCTGAATTGTAGAGTTCTCAAGACCTATTGTTTTTGGTGAAGATCGGTTAAGGGAAAGGGGTAGTTTACCTGTAACGTTTTATGTTTTAACAAGGGTATTTCCTATGGCAAACGATAACAGCCGCAAATTCAAACAGAATCAAATAATTTTTTGCATACGTCCCTGAATTGTAGAGGTCTCAACGACTTTCGATTTTGGTGAAGATCGGTTAAGGGGAAGGGGTAGTTTACCAGAAACCTTTTACGTTTTAACAAGAGTAAAGTACTTGAAAATTTATTTAAACTTTTTGAAACAATGGTAATTGTTAAAAATAAAATAATTTTGTTGCCAGGCAATAAAATTATAATTTTTTCATTTTAATGTAATATAATATTTTTCATTTAATACAGCAATAAAAAGGCAGGTAAGACACAGCCTGGCTGTTTGGCTGAAAATGATTTTAAATATAATTCTTAGGATATGGAAGTCATGTATGGTTCTCCATACCGATATTTTTCTATGGTAAACGATAACAGCCGCAAATTTAAACAGAATCAAATGATGTTTTGCATACAGCACTGTATTGTAGAGTTCTCAATACCTATTGGTGTTGGTGAAGATCGGTTAAGGGAAAGGGGTAGTTTACCTGCAACGTTTTATGTTTTAACTAGGGTATTTTTTCTATGACGAACGATAACTGCCGTAAATTCAAAGATAATCAAGTAACTGTTTGCATACAGGCCTAAATTGTAGAGTACCCAAGACCTGTCGTTTTTGGTGAAGATCGGTTAAGGGAAAGGGGTAGTTTACCTGCAACGGTTTTTATCAAGGGTAATTTTACTTCCATATTCCTTAAGGAATGGAAGTATGGTGATGGCAAAAAAAATCGTGTTCGAGATTATTGCAGATTCTGATTCTACTACACTCAAAACATGAAAAAAAGTCGTTTTCCGAAAAGTGTCTCTGTGTGTGTCTGTCTGTCCGTCTGTCTGTCTGTCTGTCTGTCTGTCTGTGTGTCTATCTGTCTATGTGTCTTAGATTTTTTTTCTATGGCAAACGATAACTGCCGCAAATTCAAACAGAATCAAATAATTTTTTGCATGCAGCCCTGATTTGCAGAGTTCTCGCGACCTGTTGTTTTTGGTGAAGATCGGTTAAGGGAAAGGGGTAGTTTACCTGCAACGGTTTTTTTTTACCAAGGGTAATTTTGTTTGTTTGACAAACGATAACAGCCGCTAATTCAAACAGAATCAAATAATGTTTCGCATACGGCCCTGAATTGTAGAGTTCTCAAGATGTGTTGATTTTGGTGAAGATCGGTTAAGGAAAAAGGGTAGTTTACCTGTAACGTTTTATGTTTTAACAAGGGTATTTCCTATGGCAAACGATAACAGCCGAAAATTCAAACAGAATCAAAAGATTATTTGCATACAGCCCTAAATTGTAGAGTTCTCAAGACCTATTGTTTTTGGTGAAGTTCGGTTGAGGGAAAGGGGTAGTTTACCTGCAACGTTTTTTTAACAAGGGTATTTTCTATGGCAAACGATAACAGCCGCAAATTCAAACAGAATCAAATAATGTTTTGCATGCAGCCCTGATTTGTAGAGCACTCATGACCTATTGTTTTGGTGAAGATCGGTTAAGGGAAAGGGGTAGTTTACCTGTAACGTTTTATGTTTTAACAAGGGTATTTCCTATGGCAAACGATAACAGCCGCAAATTCAAACAGAATCAAAAGATTATTTGCATACAGCCCTAAATTGTAGAGTTCTCAAGACCTATTGTTTTTGGTGAAGATCGGTTGAGGGAAAGGGGTAGTTTACCTGCAACGTTTTTTTAACAAGGTTATTTTTTATGGCAAACGATAACAGCCGCAAATTCAAACAGAATCAAATAATGTTTTGCATACAGCCCTGCTTTGTAGAGTACTCAAGACCTATTGTTTTTGGTGAAGATCGGTTAAGGGAAAGGGGTAGTTTACCTGTAACGTTTTATGTTTTAACAAGGGTATTTTTTATGGCAAACAATAACAGCCGTAAATTCAAACAGAATCAAAAGATTATTTGCATACAGCCCTAAATTGTAGAGTTCTCAAGACCTGTTGTTTTTGGTGAAGATCGGTTGAGGGAAAGGGGTAGTTTACCAGCAACATTTTTTTAACGAGTGTATTTTTTTTGGCAAACGATAACAGCCGCAAATTCAAACAGAATCAAATAATGTTTTGCATACAGCCCTGATTTGTTGAGTACTCAAGACCTACTGTTTTTGGTGAAGATCGGTTAAGCGGAAGGGGTAGTTTACCTGCAACGTTTTTTTATCAAGCGTATTTTCTATGGCAAACGATAACAGCCGCAAATTCAAACAGAATCAAATAATGTTTTGCATAAATCCCTGAATTGTAGAGGTCTCAATGACTTTCGATTTTGGTGAAGATCGGTTAAGCGGAAGGGGTAGGTTACCTGCAACCTTTTACGTTTTAACAAGAGTAAAGTACTTGAAAATTTATTTAAACTTTTTGAAACAATGGTAATTGTTAAAAATAAAATAATTTTGTTGCCAGGCAATAAAATTATAATTTTTTCATTTTAATGTAATATAATATTTTTCATTTAATACAGCAATAAAAAGGCAGGTAAGACACAGCCTGGCTGTTTGGCTGAAAATGATTTTAAATATAAATCTTAGAATATGGAAGTCATGTATGGTTCTCCATACCGATATTTACTTCCATGTTCCTTAAGGGAATGAAAGTATGGTGATGGCAAAAAAAATCGTGTTCGAGATTATTGCAGAATATGATTGTACTACACTCAAAACATGAAAAAAAGTCATTTTTCGAAAAGTGTCTGTGTGTGTGTCTGTGTGTCTGTCTGTGTGTCTATCTGTAGATTTTTACTTCCATATTCCTTAAGGAATGGAAGTATGGTGATGGCAAAAAAAATCGTGTTCGAGATTATTGCAGATTCTGATTCTACTACACTCAAAACATGAAAAAAAGTCGTTTTCCGAAAAGTGTCTGTGTGTCTGTCTGTGTGTCTGTGTGTCTGTCTGTAGATTTTTTTTCTATGGCAAACGATAACTGCCGCAAATTCAAACAGAATCAAATATTTTTTTGCATACAGCCCGGTTTTGCAGAGTTCTCGCGACCTGTTGTTTTTGGTGAAGATCGGTTGAGGGAAAGGGGTAGTTTACCTGCAACGGTTTTTTTTTATCAAGGGAAATTTTTTTTTTTGCAAACGATAACAGCCGCAAATTCAAACAGAATCAAATAATGTTTCGCATACAGCCCTGAATTGTAGAGTTCTCAAGACCTATTGTTTTTGGTGAAGATCGGTTAAGGGAAAGGGGTAGTTTACCTGTAACGTTTTATGTTTTAACAAGGGTATTTCCTATGGCAAACGATAACAGCCGCAAATTCAAACAGAATGAAAAGATTATTTGCATGCAGCCCTAAATTGTAGAGTTCTCAAGACCTTTTGTTTTTGGTGAAGATCGGTTAAGGGAAAGGGGTAGTTTACCTACAACGTTTTTTTAACAAGGGTATTTTCTATGGCAAACGATAACAGCCGCAAATTCAAATAGAATCAAATAATTTTCTGCATACAGCCCTGATTTGTGGAGTACTCAAGACCTATTGTTTTTGGTGAAGATCGGTTGAGGGGAAGGGGTAGTTTACCAGCAACGTTTTTTATCATGCGTATTTTCTAGGGCAAACGACAACTGCCGCAAATTCAAACAGAATCAAATAATTTTTTGCATACAGCCCTGATTTGTAGAGTACTCGCGACCTACTGTTTTTGGTGAAGATCGGTTGAGGGGAAGGGGTAGTTTACCTGCAACGGTTTTTTTTATCAAGGGAAATTTTTTTTTTTGGCAAACGATAACAGCCGCAAATTCAAACAGAATCAAATAATGTTTCGCATACAGCCCTGAATTGTAGATTTCTCAAGACCTATTGTTTTTGGTGAAGATCGGTTGAGGGAAAGGGGTAGTTTACCTGCAACGTTTTTTTGACAAGGGTATTTTCTATGGCAAACGATAACAGCCGCAAATTCAAACAGAATGAAACAATTTTTTGCATACGTCCCTGAATTGTAGATTTCTCAACGACTTTCGATTTTGGTGAAGATCGGTTAAGGGGAAGGGGTAGTTTACCTGCAAACTTTTACGTTTTAACAAGAGTAAAGTACTTGAAAATTTATTTAAACTTTTTGAAACAATGGTAATTGTTAAAAATAAAATAATTTTGTTGCCAGGCAATAAAATTATAATTTTTTCATTTTATTTACTTCCATATTCCTTAAGGAATGGAAGTATGGTGATGGCAAAAAAAATCGTGTTCGAGATTATTGCAGATTCTGATTCTACTACACTCAAAACATGAAAAAAAGTCGTTTTCCGAAAAGTGTCTGTGTGTCTGTCTGTCTGTCTGTCTGTGTGTCTGTCTGTCTGTCTGTCTGTAGATTTTTTTTCTATGGCAAACGATAACTGCCGCAAATTCAAACAGAATCAAATAATTTTTTGCATACAGTCCGGTTTTGCAGAGTTCTCGCGACCTATTGTTTTTGGTGAAGATCGGTTGAGGGAAAGGGGTAGTTTACCTGCAACGGTTTTTTTTTAGCAAGTGTAATTTTGTTTGTTTGGCAAACGATAACAGCCGCAAATTCAAACAGAATGAAAAGATTATTTGCATACAGCCCTAAATTGTAGAGTTCTCAATACCTTTTGTTTTTGGTGAAGATCGGTTAAGGGAAAGGGGTAGTTTACCTACAACGTTTTTTTAACAAGGGT
The DNA here is from genome assembly GCA_034769895.1 of Magicicada septendecula. Lineage (NCBI taxonomy): Eukaryota > Metazoa > Arthropoda > Insecta > Hemiptera > Cicadidae > Magicicada > Magicicada septendecula. Next base: position 294,502,432 of record CM068373.1, on the reverse strand, counting down.
ATTTTCTATGGCAAACGATAACAGCCGCAAATTCAAACAGAATCAAATAATTTTCTGCATACAGGCCTGATTTGTAGAGTACTCAAGACCTATTGTTTTTGGTGAAGATCGGTTGAGGGGAAGCGGTAGTTTACCAGCAACGTTTTTTATCATGCGTATTTTCTATGGCAAACGACAACTGCCGCAAATTCAAACAGAATCAAATAATTTTTTGCATACAGCCCTGATTTGTAGAGTACTCGCGACCTATTGTTTTTGGTAAAGATCGGTTGAGGGGAAGGGGTAGTTTACCTGCAACGGTTTTTTTTTATCAAGGGAAATTTTTTTTTTTTGGCAAACGATAACAGCCGCAAATTCAAACAGAATCAAATAATGTTTCGCATACAGATCTCAATTGTAGATTTCTCAAGACCTATTGTTTTTGGTGAAGATCGGTTGAGGGAAAGGGGTAGTTTACCTGCAACGTTTTTTTAACAACGGTATTTTCTATGGCAAACGATAACAGCCGCAAATTCAAACAGAATCAAATAATGTCTTGCATACAGGCCTGATTTGTAGAGTACTCAAGACCTATTGTTTTTGGTGAAGATCGGTTAAGGGAAAGGGGTAGTTTACCTGCAACGTTTTTTTATCAAGCGTATTTTCTATGGCAAACGATAACAGCCGCAAATTCAAACAGAATCAAATAATTTTTTGCATACGTCCCTGAATTGTAGAGGTCTCAATGAATTTCGATTTTGGTGAAGATCGGTTAAGGGGAAGGGGTAGTTTACCTGCAACCTTATACGTTTTAACAAGAGTAAAGTACTTGAAAATTTATTTAAACTTTTTGAAACAATGGTAATTGTTAAAAATAAAATAATTTTGTTGCCAGGCAATAAAATTAAAATTTTTTCATTTTAATGTACATCATGTATAAGAGAAAATATATCGCGCTTGGCAGGCGATATTAAGATTTAAATATAAATCTTAGAATATGGAAGTCATGTATGGTTCTCCATACCGATATTTTATATGGCAAACGATAACAGCCGCAAATTCGAACAGAATCAAATAATTTTTTGCATACAGCCCTGATTTGCAGAGTACTCGCGACCTATTGTTTTTGGTGAAGATCGGTTGAGGGAAAGGGGTAGTTTAACTGCAACGGTTTTTTTTTATCAAGGGTAATTTTGTTTGTTTTGCAAACGATAACAGCCGCAAATTCAAACAGAATCAAATAATGTTTCGCATACTACCCTGAATTGTAGAGTTCTCACGATCTGTTGATTTTGGTAACGATCGGTTAAGGGAAAGGGGTAGTTTACCTGCAACGTTTTATGTTTTAACAAGGGTATTTTATATGGCAAACGATATCAGCCGCAAATTCAAACACAAGCAAATTATTATTTGCATACAGCCCTAAATTGTAGAGTTCTCAAGACCTATTGATTTTGGTGAAGACCGGATGAGAGAAAGGGGTAGTTTACCGGCTACCTTTTATGTTTTAAATGGGTATTTCCTATGGCAAACGATAAGAGTCGAAACTTCAAACAGAATCAAAAACGTTTTTGCATACAGCCCTAATTTATTGAGTACTAAAGACCTATTGTTTTTGGTGAAGATCGTTTGAGGGAAAGGGGTAGTTTACCAGCCACGTTTTTACTTCCATATTCCTTAAGGAATGGAAGTATGGTGATGGCAAAAAAAATCGAGTTCGAGATTATTGCAGATTCTGATTCTACTACACTCAAAACATGAAAAAAAATCGTTTTCCGAAAAGTGTCTGTGTGTGTGTCTGTGTGTCTGTCTGTGTGTGTCTGTAGATTTTTTTCTATGGCAAACGATAACTGCCGCAAATTCAAACAGAATTAAATAATTTTTTGCATACAGCCCTGATTTATAGAGTACTCACGACCTGTTGTTTTTGGTGAAGATCGGTTGAGGGAAAGGGGTAGTTTACCTGTAACGTTTTATGTTTTAACAAGGGTATTTCCTATGGCAAACGATAACAGCCGCAAATTCAAACAGAATCAAATAATTTTCTGCATACGTCCCTGAATTGTAGAGGTCTCAACGACTTTCGATTTTGGTGAAGATCGGTTAAGGGGAAGGGGTAGTTTACCAGAAACCTTTTACGTTTTAACAAGAGTAAAGTACTTGAAAATTTATTTAAACTTTTTGAAACAATGGTAATTGTTAAAAATAAAATAATTTTGTTGCCAGGCAATAAAATTATAATTTTTTCATTTTAATGTAATATAATATTTTTCATTTAATACAGCAATAAAAAGGCAGGTAAGACACAGCCTGGCTGTTTGGCTGAAAATGATTTTAAATATAATTCTTAGGATATGGAAGTCATGTATGGTTCTCCATACCGATATTTTTCTATGGTAAACGATAACAGCCGCAAATTTAAACAGAATCAAATGATGTTTTGCATACAGCCCTGTATTGCAGAGTTCTCAATACCTATTGGTGTTGGTGAAGATCGGTTAAGGGAAAGGGGTAGTTTACCAGCAACGTTTTATGTTTTAACTAAGGTATTTTTTCTATGACGAACGATAACTGCCGTAAATTCAAAGAGAATCAAGTAACTGTTTGCATACAGGCCTAAATTGTAGAGTACCCAAGACCTGTCGTTTTTGGTGAAGATCGGTTAAGGGAAAGGGGTAGTTTACCTGCAACGGTTTTTATCAAGGGTAATTTTACTTCCATATTCCTTAAGGAATGGAAGTGTGGTGATGGCAAAAAAAATCGTGTTCGAGATTATTGCAGATTCTGATTCTACTACACTCAAAACATGAAAAAAAGTCGTTTTCCGAAAAGTGTCTCTGTGTGTGTCTGTCTGTCCGTCTGTCTGTCTGTCTGTCTGTCTGTGTGTCTATCTGTCTGTGTCTTAGATTTTTTTTTTTTGGCAAACGATAACTGCCGCAAATTCAAACAGAATCAAAGAATTTTTTGCATGCAGCCCTGATTTGCAGAGTACACGCGACCTGTTGTTTTTGGTGAAGATCGGTTAAGGGAAAGGGGTAGTTTACCTGCAACGGTTTTTTTTTACCAAGGGTAATTTTGTTTGTTTGGCAAACGATAACAGCCGCAAATTCAAACAGAATCAAATAATGTTTCGCATACGGCCCTGAATTGTAGAGTTCTCAAGATGTTTTGATTTTGGTGAAGATCGGTTAAGGGAAAAGGGTAGTTTACCTGTAACGTTTTATGTTTTAACAAGGGTATTTCCTATGGCAAACGATAACAGCCGAAAATTCAAACAGAATCAAAAGATTATTTGCATACAGCCCTGATTTGTAGAGCACTCAAGACCTATTGTTTTTGGTGAAGATCGGTTAAGGGAAAGGGGTAGTTTACCGGTAACGTTTTATGTTTTAACAAGGGTATTTCTTATGGCAAACGATAACAGCCGCAAATTCAAACAGAATCAAAAGATTATTTGCATACAGCCCTAAATTGTAGAGTTCTCAAGACCTGTTGTTTTTGGTGAAGATCGGTTGAGGGAAAGGGGTAGTTTACCTGCAACGTTTTTTTAACAAGGGTATTTTCTATGAAAAAACGATAACAGCCGCAAATTCAAACAGAATCAAATAATGTTTTGCATACAGCCCTGATTTGTAGAGTTCTCAAGACCTATTGTTTTTGGTGAATATCGGTTAAGGGGAAGGGGTAGTTTACCTGCAACATTTTTTTATCAAGCGTATTTTCTATGGCAAACGATAACAGCCGCAAATTCAAACAGAATGAAATAATTTTTTGCATACGTCCCTGAATTGTAGAGGTCTCAATGACTTTCGATTTTGGTGAAGATCGGTTAAGGGGAAGGGGTAGTTTACCTGCAACCTTTTACGTTTTAACAAGAGTAAAGTACTTGAAAATTTATTTAAACTTTTTGAAACAATGGTAATTGTTAAAAATAAAATAATTTTGTTGCCAGGCAATAAAATTATAATTTTTTCATTTTATTTACTTCCATATTCCTTAAGGAATGGAAGTATGGTGATGGCAAAAAAAATCGTGTTCGAGATTATTGCAGATTCTGATTCTACTACACTCAAAACATGAAAAAAAGTCGTTTTCCGAAAAGTGTCTGTGTGTCTGTCTGTCTGTCTGTCTGTGTGTCTGTCTGTCTGTCTGTCTGTCTGTAGATTTTTTTTCTATGGCAAACGATAACTGCCGCAAATTCAAACAGAATCAAATAATTTTTTGCATACAGCCCGGTTTTGCAGAGTTCTCGCGACCTATTGTTTTTGGTGAAGATCGGTTGAGGGAAAGGGGTAGTTTACCTGCAACGGTTTTTTTTTAGCAAGGGTAATTTTGTTTGTTTGGCAAACGATAACAGCCGCAAATTCAAACAGAATCAAATAATGTTTCGCATACAGCCCTGAATTGTAGAGTTCTCAAGACCTATTGTTTTTGGTGAAGATCGGTTAAGGGAAAGGGGTATTTTACCTGTAACGTTTTATGTTTTAACAAGGGTATTTCCTATGGCAAACGATAACAGCCGCAAATTCAAACAGAATGAAAAGATTATTTGCATACAGCCCTAAATTGTAGAGTTCTCAATACCTTTGTTTTTGGTGAAGATCGGTTAAGGGAAAGGGGTAGTTTACCTACAACGTTTTTTTAACAAGGGTATTTCCTATGGCAAACGATAACAGCCGCAAATTCAAACAGAATCAAATAATTTTCTGCATACAGCCCTGATTTGTAGAGTACTCAAGACCTATTGTTTTTGGTGAAGATCGGTTGAGGGGAAGCGGTAGTTTACCAGCAACGTTTTTTATCATGCGTATTTTCTATGGCAAACGACAACTGCCGCAAATTCAAACAGAATCAAATAATTTTTTGCATACAGCCCTGATTTGTAGAGTACTCGCAACCTATTGTTTTTGGTGAAGATCGGTTGAGGGGAAGGGGTAGTTTACCGGCAACGGTTTTTTTTTTATCAAGGGAAATTTTTTTTTTTTTGGCAAACGATAACAGCCGCAAATTCAAACAGAATCAGATAATGTTTCGCATACAGCCCTGAATTGTAGAGTACTCAAGACCTATTGTTTTTGGTGAAGATCGGTTAAGGGGAAGGGGTAGTTTACCTGCAACGTTTTTTTATCAAGCGTATTTTCTATGGCAAACGATAACAGCCGCAAATTCAAACAGAATCCAATAATTTTTTGCATACGTCCCTGAATTGTAGAGGTCTCAATGACTTTCGATTTTGGTGAAGATCGGTTAAGGGGAAGGGGTAGTTTACCTGCAACCTTATACGTTTTAACAAGAGTAAAGTACTTGAAAATTTATTTAAACTTTTTGAAACAATGGTAATTGTTAAAAATAAAATAATTTTGTTGCCTGGCAATAAAATTAAAATTTTTTCATTTTAATGTACATCATGTATAAGAGAAAATATATCGCGCTTGGCAGGCGATATTAAGATTTAAATATAAATCTTAGAATATGGAAGTCATGTATGGTTCTCCATACCGATATTTTATATGGCAAACGATAACAGCCGCAAATTCGAACAGAATCAAATAATTTTTTGCATACAGCCCTGATTAATAGAGTACTCGCGACCTATTGTTTTTGGTGAAGATCGGTTGAGGGAAAGGGGTAGTTTAACTGCAACGGTTTTTTTTTATCAAGGGTAATTTTGTTTGTTTGGCAAACGATAACAGCCGCAAATTCAAACAGAATCAAATAATGTTTCGCATACTACCCTGAATTGTAGAGTTCTCACGATCTGTTGATTTTTGTAAAGATCGGTTAAGGGAAAGGGGTAGTTTACCTGGACCGTTTTATGTTTTAACAAGGGTATTTTATATGGCAAACGATAGCAGCCGCAAATTCAAACACAAGCAAATTATTATTTGCATACAGCCCTAAATTGTAGAGTTCTCAAGACCTATTGATTTTGGTGAAGACCGGATAAGAGAAAGGGGTAGTTTACCGGCTACCTTTTATGTTTTAAATGGGTATTTCCTATGGCAAACGATAAGAGTCGAAAATTCAAACAGAATCAAAAACGTTTTTGCATACAGCCCTAATTTATTGAGTACTAAATACCTATTGTTTTTGGTGAAGATCGTTTGAGGGAAAGGGGTAGTTTACCAGCCACGTTTTTACTTCCATATTCCTTAAGGAATGGAAGTATGGTGATGGCAAAAAAAATCGAGTTCGAGATTATTGCAGATTCTGATTCTACTACACTCAAAACATGAAAAAAAATCGTTTCCCGAAAAGTGTCTGTGTGTGTGTCTGTGTGTCTGTCTGAGTGTGTCTGTAGATTTTTTTTCTATGGCAAACGATAACTGCCGCAAATTCAAACAGAATTAAATTATTTTTTGCATACAGCCCTGATTTATAGAGTACTCACGAGCTATTGTTTTTGGTGAAGATCGGTTGAGGGAAAGGGGTAGTTTACCTGCAACGGTTTTTTTTTATCAAGTGAAATTTTTTTTTTTGCAAACGATAACAGCCGCAAATTCAAACAGAATCAAATAATGTTTCGCATACAGCCCTGAATTGTAGAGTTCTCAAGACCTATTGTTTTTGGTGAAGATCGGTTAAGAGAAAGGGGTAGTTTACCTGTAACGTTTTATGTTTTAACAAGGGTATTTCCTATGGCAAACGATAACAGCCGCAAATTCAAACAGAATCAAATAATTTTCTGCATACGTCCCTGAATTGTAGAGGTCTCAACGACTTTCGATTTTGGTGAAGATCGGTTAAGGGGAAGGGGTAGTTTACCAGAAACCTTTTACGTTTTAACAAGAGTAAAGTACTTGAAAATTTATTTAAACTTTTTGAAACAATGGTAATTGTTAAAAATAAAATAATTTTGTTGCCAGGCAATAAAATTATAATTTTTACATTTTAATGTAATATAATATTTTTCATTTAATACAGCAATAAAAAGGCAGGTAAGACACAGCCTGGCTGTTTGGCTGAAAATGATTTTAAATATAATTCTTAGGATATGGAAGTCATGTATAGTTCTCCATACCGATATTTTTCTATGGTAAACGATAACAGCCGCAAAATTAAACAGAATCAAATGATGTTTTGCATACAGCCCTGTATTGTAGAGTTCTCAATACCTATTGGTGTTGGTGAAGATCGGTTAAGGGAAAGGGGTAGTTTACCTGCAACGTTTTATGCTTTAACTAGGGTATTTTTTCTATGACGAACGATAACTGCCGTAAATTCTAAGAGAATCAAGTAACTGTTTGCATACAGGCCTAAATTGTAGAGTACCCAAGACCTGTCGTTTTTGGTGAAGATCGGTTAAGGGAAAGGGGTAGTTTACCTGCAACGGTTTTTATCAAGGGTAATTTTACTTCCATATTCCTTAAGGAATGGAAGTATGGTGATGGCAAAAAAAATCGTGTTCGAGATTATTGCAGATTCTGATTCTACTACAATCAAAACATGAAAAAAATCGTTTTCCGAAAAGTGTCTCTGTGTGTGTCTGTCTGTCCGTCTGTCTGTCTGTCTGTCTGTCTGTCTGTCTATCTGTCTTTGTGTCTTAGATTTTTTTTCTATGGCAAACGATAACTGCCGCAAATTCAAACAGAATCAAATAATTTTTTGCATGCAGCCCTGATTTGCAGAGTACGCGCGACCCACTGTTTTTGGTGAAGATCGGTTATGGGAAAGGGGTAGTTTACCTGCAACGGTTTTTTTTTACCAAGGTAATTTTGTTTGTTTGGGAAACGATAACAGCCGCAAATTCAAACAGAATCAAATAATGTTCCGCATACGGCCCTGAATTGTAGAGTTCTCAAGATCTGTTGATTTCGGTGAAGATCGGTTAAGGGCCAGGGGCAGTTTACCAGTAACGTTTTATGTTTTAACAAGGGTATTTCCTATGGCAAACGATAACAGCCGAAAATTCAAACAGAATCAAAAGATTATTTGCATACAGCCCTAAATTGTAGAGTTCTCAAGACCTATTGTTTTTGGTGAAGTTCGGTTGACGGAAAGGGGTAGTTTACATAGATTTTTTTTCTATGGCAAACGATAACTGCCGCAAATTCAAACAGAATCAAATAATTTTTTGCATGCAACCCTGATTTGTAGAGTACTCGCGACCTGTTGTTTTTGGTGAAGTTCGGTTGAGGGAAAGGGGTAGTTTACCTGCAACGGTTTTTTTTTAGCAAGGGTAATTTTGTTTGTTTGGCAAACGATAACAGCCGCAAATTCAAACAGAATCAAATAATGTTTCGCATACAGCCCTGAATTGTAGAGTTCTCAAGATCTGTTGATTTTGGTGAAGATCGGTTATGGGAAAGGGGTAGTTTACCTGTAACGTTTTACGTTTTAACAAGGGTATTTCCTATGGCAAACGATAACAGCCGCAAATTCAAACAGAATCAAAATATTATTTGCATACAGCCCTAAATTGTAGAGTTCTCAAGACCTATAGTTTTTGGTGAAGATCGGTTAAGGGAAAGGGGTAGTTTACCTGTAACGTTTTACGTTTTAACAAGGGTATTTCCTATGGCAAACGATAACAGCCGCAAATTCAAACAGAATCAAAAGATTATTTGCATACAGCCCTAAATTGTAGAGTTCTCAAGACCTATTGTTTTTGGTGAAGATCGGTAGAGGGAAAGGGGTAGTTTACCAGCAACGTTTTTTTAACAAGGGTATTTTCTATGGCAAACGATAACAGCCGCATATTCAAACAGAATCAAATAATGTTTTGCATACAGCCCTGATTTGTAGAGTTCTCAAGACCTATTGTTTTTGGTGAATATCGGTTAAGGGAAAGGGGTAGTTTACCTGCAACATTTTTTTATCAAGCGTATTTTCTATGGCAAACGATAACAGCCGCAAATTCAAACAGAATGAAATAATTTTTTGCATACGTCCCTGAATTGTAGAGGTCTCAATGACTTTCGATTTTGGTGAAGATCGGTTAAGGGGAAGGGGTAGTTTACCTGCAACCTTTTACGTTTTAACAAGAGTAAAGAGTAAAGTACTTGAAAATTTATTTAAACTTTTTGAAACAATGGTAATTGTTAAAAATAAAATAATTTTGTTGCCAGGCAATAAAATTATAATTTTTTCATTTTATTTACTTCCATATTCCTTAAGGAATGGAAGTATGGTGATGGCAAAAAAAATCGTGTTCGAGATTATTGCAGATTCTGATTCTACTACACTCAAAACATGAAAAAAAGTCGTTTTCCGAAAAGTGTCTGTGTGTCTGTCTGTCTGTGTGTCTGTCTGTCTGTCTGTCTGTCTGTAGATTTTTTTTCTATGGCAAACGATAACTGCCGCAAATTCAAACAGAATCAAATAATTTTTTGCATACAGGCCGGTTTTGCAGAGTTCTCGCGACCTATTGTTTTTGGTGAAGATCGGTTGAGGGAAAGGGGTAGTTTACCTGCAACGGTTTTTTTTTAGCAAGGGTAATTTTGTTTGTTTGGCAAACGATAACAGCCGCAAATTCAAACAGAATCAAATAATGTTTCGCATACAGCCCTGAATTGTAGAGTTCTCAAGACCTATTGTTTTTGGTGAAGATCGGTTAAGGGAAAGGGGTATTTTACCTGTAACGTTTTATGTTTTAACAAGGGTATTTCCTATGGCAAACGATAACAGCCGCAAATTCAAACAGAATGAAAAGATTATTTGCATACAGCCCATATATTGTAGAGTTCTCAATACCTTTTGTTTTTGGTGAAGATCGGTTAAGGGAAAGGGGTAGTTTACCAACAACGTTTTTTTAACAAGGGTATTTTCTATGGCAAACGATAACAGCCGCAAATTCAAACAGAATCAAATAATTTTCTGCATACAGCCCTGATTTGTAGAGTACTCAAGACCTATTGTTTTTGGTGAAGATCGGTTGAGGGGAAGCGGTAGTTTACCAGCAACGTTTTTTATCATGCGTATTTTATATGGCAAACGACAACTGCCGCAAATTCAAACAGAATCAAATAATTTTTTGCATACAGCCCTGATTTGTAGAGTACTCGCAACCTATTGTTTTTGGTGAAGATCGGTTGAGGGGAAGGGGTAGTTTACCGGCAACGGTTTTTTTTTATCAAGGGAAATTTTTTTTTTTGGCAAACGATAACAGCCGCAAATTCAAACAGAATCAAATAATGTTTCGCATACAGCCCTGAATTGTAGATTTCTCAAGACCTATTGTTTTTGGTGAAGATCGGTTGAGGGAAAGGGGTAGTTTACCTGCAACGTTTTTTTAACAACGGTATTTTCTATGGCAAACGATAACAGCCGCAAATTCAAACAGAATCAAATTATGTTTTGCATACAGTCCTGATTTGTAGAGTACTCAAGACCTGTTGTTTTTGGTGAAGATAGGTTAAGAGAAAGGGGTAGTTTACCTGTAACGTTTTATGTTTTAACAAGGGTATTTCCTATGGCAAACGATAACAGCCGCAAATTCAAACAGAATCAAATAATTTTCTGCATACGTCCCTGAATTGTAGAGGTCTCAACGACTTTCGATTTTGGTGAAGATCGGTTAAGGGGAAGGGGTAGTTTACCAGAAACCTTTTACGTTTTAACAAGAGTAAAGTACTTGAAAATTTATTTAAACTTTTTGAAACAATGGTAATTGTTAAAAATAAAATAATTTTGTTGCCAGGCAATAAAATTATAATTTTTACATTTTAATGTAATATAATATTTTTCATTTAATACAGCAATAAAAAGGCAGGTAAGACACAGCCTGGCTGTTTGGCTGAAAATGATTTTAAATATAATTCTTAGGATATGGAAGTCATGTATGGTTCTCCATACCGATATTTTTCTATGGTAAACGATAACAGCCGCAAAATTAAACAGAATCAAATGATGTTTTGCATACAGCCCTGTATTGTAGAGTTCTCAATACCTATTGGTGTTGGTGAAGATCGGTTAAGGGAAAGGGGTAGTTTACCTGCAACGTTTTATGCTTTAACTAGGGTATTTTTTCTATGACGAACGATAACTGCCGTAAATTCTAAGAGAATCAAGTAACTGTTTGCATACAGGCCTAAATTGTAGAGTACCCAAGACCTGTCGTTTTTGGTGAAGATCGGTTAAGGGAAAGGGGTAGTTTACCTGCAACGGTTTTTATCAAGGGTAATTTTACTTCCATATTCCTTAAGGAATGGAAGTATGGTGATGGCAAAAAAAATCGTGTTCGAGATTATTGCAGATTCTGATTCTACTACAATCAAAACATGAAAAAAATCGTTTTCCGAAAAGTGTCTCTGTGTGTGTCTGTCTGTCCGTCTGTCTGTCTGTCTGTCTGTCTGTCTGTCTATCTGTCTTTGTGTCTTAGATTTTTTTTCTATGGCAAACGATAACTGCCGCAAATTCAAACAGAATCAAATAATTTTTTGCATGCAGCCCTGATTTGCAGAGTACGCGCGACCCACTGTTTTTGGTGAAGATCGGTTATGGGAAAGGGGTAGTTTACCTGCAACGGTTTTTTTTTACCAAGGTAATTTTGTTTGTTTGGGAAACGATAACAGCCGCAAATTCAAACAGAATCAAATAATGTTCCGCATACGGCCCTGAATTGTAGAGTTCTCAAGATCTGTTGATTTCGGTGAAGATCGGTTAAGGGCCAGGGGCAGTTTACCAGTAACGTTTTATGTTTTAACAAGGGTATTTCCTATGGCAAACGATAACAGCCGAAAATTCAAACAGAATCAAAAGATTATTTGCATACAGCCCTAAATTGTAGAGTTCTCAAGACCTATTGTTTTTGGTGAAGTTCGGTTGACGGAAAGGGGTAGTTTACATAGATTTTTTTTCTATGGCAAACGATAACTGCCGCAAATTCAAACAGAATCAAATAATTTTTTGCATGCAGCCCTGATTTGTAGAGTACTCGCGACCTATTGTTTTTGGTGAAGTTCGGTTAAGGGAAAGGGGTAGTTTACCAGCAACGGTTTTTTTTTAGCAAGGGTAATTTTGTTTGTTTGGCAAACGATAACAGCCGCAAATTCAAACAGAATCAAATAATGTTTCGCATACAGCCCTGAATTGTAGAGTTCTCAAGATCTGTTGATTTTGGTGAAGATCGGTTATGGGAAAGGGGTAGTTTACCTGTAACGTTTTACGTTTTAACAAGGGTATTTCCTATGGCAAACGATAACAGCCGCAAATTCAAACAGAATCAAAATATTATTTGCATACAGCCCTAAATTGTAGAGTTCTCAAGACCTATAGTTTTTGGTGAAGATCGGTTAAGGGAAAGGGGTAGTTTACCTGTAACGTTTTACGTTTTAACAAGGGTATTTCCTATGTCAAACGATAACAGCCGCAAATTCAAACAGAATCAAAAGATTATTTGCATACAGCCCTAAATTGTAGAGTTCTCAAGACCTATTGTTTTTGGTGAAGATCGGTAGAGGGAAAGGGGTAGTTTACCAGCAACGTTTTTTTAACAAGGGTATTTTCTATGGCAAACGATAACAGCCGCATATTCAAACAGAATCAAACAATGTTTTGCATACAGCCCTGATTTGTAGAGTTCTCAAGACCTATTGTTTTTGGTGAATATCGGTTAAGGGAAAGGGGTAGTTTACCTGCAACATTTTTTTATCAAGCGTATTTTCTATGGCAAACGATAACAGCCGCAAATTCAAACAGAATGAAATAATTTTTTGCATACGTCCCTGAATTGTAGAGGTCTCAATGACTTTCGATTTTGGTGAAGATCGGTTAAGGGGAAGGGGTAGTTTACCTGCAACCTTTTACGTTTTAACAAGAGTAAAGTACTTGAAAATTTATTTAAACTTTTTGAAACAATGGTAATTGTTAAAAATAAAATAATTTTGTTGCCAGGCAATAAAATTATAATTTTTTCATTTTATTTACTTCCATATTCCTTAAGGAATGGAAGTATGGTGATGGCAAAAAAAATCGTGTTCGAGATTATTGCAGATTCTGATTCTACTACACTCAAAACATGAAAAAAAGTCGTTTTCCGAAAAGTGTCTGTGTGTCTGTCTGTCTGTGTGTCTGTCTGTCTGTCTGTCTGTCTGTAGATTTTTTTTCTATGGCAAACGATAACTGCCGCAAATTCAAACAGAATCAAATAATTTTTTGCATACAGGCCGGTTTTGCAGAGTTCTCGCGACCTATTGTTTTTGGTGAAGATCGGTTGAGGGAAAGGGGTAGTTTACCTGCAACGGTTTTTTTTTAGCAAGGGTAATTTTGTTTGTTTGGCAAACGATAACAGCCGCAAATTCAAACAGAATCAAATAATGTTTCGCATACAGCCCTGAATTGTAGAGTTCTCAAGACCTATTGTTTTTGGTGAAGATCGGTTAAGGGAAAGGGGTATTTTACCTGTAACGTTTTATGTTTTAACAAGGGTATTTCTTATGGCAAACGATAACAGCCGCAAATTCAAACAGAATGAAAAGATTATTTGCATACAGCCCTAAATTGTAGAGTTCTCAATACCTTTTGTTTTTGGTGAAGATCGGTTAAGGGAAAGGGGTAGTTTACCAACAACGTTTTTTTAACAAGGGTATTTTCTATGGCAAACGATAACAGCCGCAAATTCAAACAGAATCAAATAATTTTCTGCATACAGCCCTGATTTGTAGAGTACTCAAGACGTATTGTTTTTGGTGAAGATCGGTTGAGGGGAAGCGGTAGTTTACCAGCAACGTTTTTTATCATGCGTATTTTCTATGGCAAACGACAACTGCCGCAAATTCAAACAGAATCAAATAATTTTTTGCATACAGCCCTGATTTGTAGAGTACTCGCAACCTATTGTTTTTGGTGAAGATCGGTTGAGGGAAAGGGGTAGTTTACCGGCAACGGTTTTTTTTTATCAAGGGAAATTTTTTTTTTTTGGCAAACGATAACAGCCGCAAATTCAAACAGAATCAAATAATGTTTCGCATACAGCCCTGAATTGTAGATTTCTCAAGACCTATTGTTTTTGGTGAAGATCGGTTGAGGGAAAGGGGTAGTTTACCTGCAACTTTTTTTAACAACGGTATTTTCTATGGCAAACGATAACAGCCGCAAATTCAAACAGAATCAAATTATGTTTTGCATACAGTCCTGATTTGTAGAGTACTCAAGACCTGTTGTTTTTGGTGACGATCGGTTAAGGGGAAGGGGTAGTTTACCTGCAACGTTTTTTTATCAAGCGTATTTTCTATGGCAAACGATAACAGCCGCAAATTCAAACAGAATCCAATAATTTTTTGCATACGTCCCTGAATTGTAGAGGTCTCAAAGACTTTCGATTTTGGTGAAGATCGGTTAAGGGGAAGGGGTAGTTTACCTGCAACCTTATACGTTTTAACAAGAGTAAAGTACTTGAAAATTTATTTAAACTTTTTGAAACAATGGTAATTGTTAAAAATAAAATAATTTTGTTGCCTGGCAATAAAATTAAAATTTTTTCATTTTAATGTACATCATGTATAAGAGAAAATATATCGCGCTTGGCAGGCGATATTAAGATTTAAATATAAATCTTAGAATATGGAAGTCATGTATGGTTCTCCATACCGATATTTTATATGGCAAACGATAACAGCCGCAAATTCGAACAGAATCAAATAATTTTTTGCATACAGCCCTGATTAATAGAGTACTCGCGACCTATTGTTTTTGGTGAAGATCGGTTGAGGGAAAGGGGTAGTTTAACTGCAACGGTTTTTTTTTATCAAGGGTAATTTTGTTTGTTTGGCAAACGATAACAGCCGCAAATTCAAACAGAATCAAATAATGTTTCGCATACTACCCTGAATTGTAGAGTTCTCAAGATGTGTTGATTTTGGTGAAGATCGGTTAAGGAAAAAGGGTAGTTTACCTGTAACGTTTTATGTTTTAACAAGGGTATTTCCTATGGCAAACGATAACAGCCGAAAATTCAAACAGAATCAAAAGATTATTTGCATACAGCCCTAAATTGTAGAGTTCTCAAGACCTATTGTTTTTGGTGAAGTTCGGTTGAGGGAAAGGGGTAGTTTACCTGCAACGTTTTTTTAACAAGGGTATTTTCTATGGCAAACGATAACAGCCGCAAATTCAAACAGAATCAAATAATGTTTTGCATGCAGCCCTGATTTGTAGAGCACTCATGACCTATTGTTTTGGTGAAGATCGGTTAAGGGAAAGGGGTAGTTTACCTGTAACGTTTTATGTTTTAACAAGGGTATTTCCTATGGCAAACGATAACAGCCGCAAATTCAAACAGAATCAAAAGATTATTTGCATACAGCCCTAAATTGTAGAGTTCTCAAGACCTATTGTTTTTGGTGAAGATCGGTTGAGGGAAAGGGGTAGTTTACCTGCAACGTTTTTTTAACAAGGTTATTTTTTATGGCAAACGATAACAGCCGCAAATTCAAACAGAATCAAATAATGTTTTGCATACAGCCCTGCTTTGTAGAGTACTCAAGACCTATTGTTTTTGGTGAAGATCGGTTAAGGGAAAGGGGTAGTTTACCTGTAACGTTTTATGTTTTAACAAGGGTATTTTTTATGGCAAACAATAACAGCCGCAAATTCAAACAGAATCAAAAGATTATTTGCATACAGCCCTAAATTGTAGAGTTCTCAAGACCTGTTGTTTTTGGTGAAGATCGGTTGAGGGAAAGGGGTAGTTTACCAGCAACATTTTTTTAACGAGTGTATTTTTTTTGGCAAACGATAACAGCCGCAAATTCAAACAGAATCAAATAATGTTTTGCATACAGCCCTGATTTGTTGAGTACTCAAGACCTACTGTTTTTGGTGAAGATCGGTTAAGCGGAAGGGGTAGTTTACCTGCAACGTTTTTTTATCAAGCGTATTTTCTATGGCAAACGATAACAGCCGCAAATTCAAACAGAATCAAATAATGTTTTGCATAAATCCCTGAATTGTAGAGGTCTCAATGACTTTCGATTTTGGTGAAGATCGGTTAAGCGGAAGGGGTAGGTTACCTGCAACCTTTTACGTTTTAACAAGAGTAAAGTACTTGAAAATTTATTTAAACTTTTTGAAACAATGGTAATTGTTAAAAATAAAATAATTTTGTTGCCAGGCAATAAAATTATAATTTTTTCATTTTAATGTAATATAATATTTTTCATTTAATACAGCAATAAAAAGGCAGGTAAGACACAGCCTGGCTGTTTGGCTGAAAATGATTTTAAATATAAATCTTAGAATATGGAAGTCATGTATGGTTCTCCATACCGATATTTACTTCCATGTTCCTTAAGGGAATGAAAGTATGGTGATGGCAAAAAAAATCGTGTTCGAGATTATTGCAGAATATGATTGTACTACACTCAAAACATGAAAAAAAGTCATTTTTCGAAAAGTGTCTGTGTGTGTGTCTGTGTGTCTGTCTGTGTGTCTATCTGTAGATTTTTACTTCCATATTCCTTAAGGAATGGAAGTATGGTGATGGCAAAAAAAATCGTGTTCGAGATTATTGCAGATTCTGATTCTACTACACTCAAAACATGAAAAAAAGTCGTTTTCCGAAAAGTGTCTGTGTGTCTATCTGTGTGTCTGTGTGTCTGTCTGTAGATTTTTTTTCTATGGCAAACGATAACTGCCGCAAATTCAAACAGAATCAAATATTTTTTTGCATACAGCCCGGTTTTGCAGAGTTCTCGCGACCTGTTGTTTTTGGTGAAGATCGGTTGAGGGACAGGGGTAGTTTACCTGCAACGGTTTTTTTTTATCAAGGGAAATTTTTTTTTTGCAAACGATAACAGCCGCAAATTCAAACAGAATCAAATAATGTTTCGCATACAGCCCTGAATTGTAGAGTTCTCAAGACCTATTGTTTTTGGTGAAGATCGGTTAAGGGAAAGGGGTAGTTTACCTGTAACGTTTTATGTTTTAACAAGGGTATTTCCTATGGCAAACGATAACAGCCGCAAATTCAAACAGAATGAAAAGATTATTTGCATACAGCCCTAAATTGTAGAGTTCTCAAGACCTTTTGTTTTTGGTGAAGATCGGTTAAGGGAAAGGGGTAGTTTACCTACAACGTTTTTTTAACAAGGGTATTTTCTATGGCAAACGATAACAGCCGCAAATTCAAATAGAATCAAATAATTTTCTGCATACAGCCCTGATTTGTGGAGTACTCAAGACCTATTGTTTTTGGTGAAGATCGGTTGAGGGGAAGGGGTAGTTTACCAGCAACGTTTTTTATCATGCGTATTTTCTAGGGCAAACGACAACTGCCGCAAATTCAAACAGAATCAAATAATTTTTTGCATACAGCCCTGATTTGTAGAGTACTCGCGACGTACTGTTTTTGGTGAAGATCGGTTGAGGGGAAGGGGTAGTTTACCTGCAACGGTTTTTTTTATCAAGGGAAATTTTTTTTTTTGGCAAACGATAACAGCCGCAAATTCAAACAGAATCAAATAATGTTTCGCATACAGCCCTGAATTGTAGATTTCTCAAGACCTATTGTTTTTGGTGAAGATCGGTTGAGGGAAAGGGGTAGTTTACCTGCAACGTTTTTTTAACAAGGGTATTTTTTATGGCAAACGATAACAGCCGCAAATTCAAACAGAATCAAATAATGTTTTGTATACAGCCCTGATTTGTAGAGTTCTCAAGACCTATTGTTTTTGGTGAATATCGGTTAAGGGGAAGGGGTAGTTTACCTGCAACGTTTTTTTATCAAGCGTATTTTCTATGGCAAACGATAACAGCCGCAAATTCAAACAGAATGAAACAATTTTTTGCATACGTCCCTGAATTGTAGATTTCTCAATGACTTTTGATTTTGGTGAAGATCGGTTAAGGGGAAGGGGTAGTTTACCTGCAACCTTTTACGTTTTAACAAGAGTAAAGTACTTGAAAATTTATTTAAACTTTTTGAAACAATGGTAATTGTTAAAAATAAAATAATTTTGTTGCCAGGCAATAAAATTATAATTTTTTCATTTTATTTACTTCCATATTCCTTAAGGAATGGAAGTATGGTGATGGCAAAAAAAATCGTGTTCGAGATTATTGCAGATTCTGATTCTACTACACTCAAAACATGAAAAAAAGTCGTTTTCCGAAAAGTGTCTGTGTGTCTGTCTGTCTGTCTGTCTGTGTGTCTGTCTGTCTGTCTGTCTGTAGATTTTTTTTCTATGGCAAACGATAACTGCCGCAAATTCAAACAGAATCAAATAATTTTTTGCATACAGTCCGGTTTTGCAGAGTTCTCGCGACCTATTGTTTTTGGTGAAGATCGGTTGAGGGAAAGGGGTAGTTTACCTGCAACGGTTTTTTTTTAGCAAGTGTAATTTTGTTTGTTTGGCAAACGATAACAGCCGCAAATTCAAACAGAATCAAATAATGTTTCGCATACAGCCCTGAATTGTAGAGTTCTCAAGACCTATTGTTTTTGGTGAAGATCGGTTAAGGGAAAGGGGTATTTTACCTGTAACGTTTTATGTTTTAACAAGGGTATTTCCTATGGCAAACGATAACAGCCGCAAATTCAAACAGAATGAAAAGATTATTTGCATACAGCCCTAAATTGTAGAGTTCTCAATACCTTTTGTTTTTGGTGAAGATCGGTTAAGGGAAAGGGGTAGTTTACCTACAACGTTTTTTTAACAAGGGTATTTTCTATGGCAAACGATAACAGCCGCAAATTCAAACAGAATCAAATACTGTCTTGCATACAGGCCTGATTTGTAGAGTACTCAAGACCTATTGTTTTTGGTGAAGATCGGTTAAGGGGAAGGGGTAGTTTACCTGCAACGTTTTTTTATCAAGCGTATTTTCTATGGCAAACGATAACAGCCGCAAATTCAAACAGAATCAAATAATTTTTTGCATACATCCCTGAATTGTAGAGGTCTCAATGAATTTCGATTTTGGTGAAGATCGGTTAAGGGGAAGGGGTAGTTTACCTGCAACCTTATACGTTTTAACAAGAGTAAAGTACTTGAAAATTTATTTAAACTTTTTGAAACAATGGTAATTGTTAAAAATAAAATAATTTTGTTGCCAGGCAATAAAATTAAAATTTTTTCATTTTAATGTACATCATGTATAAGAGAAAATATATCGCGCTTGGCAGGCGATATTAAGATTTAAATATAAATCTTAGAATATGGAAGTCATGTATGGTTCTCCATACCGATATTTTATATGGCAAACGATAACAGCCGCAAATTCGAACAGAATCAAATAATTTTTTGCATACAGCTCTGACTAATAGAGTACTCGCGACCTATTGTTTTTGGTGAAGATCGGTTGAGGGAAAGGGGTAGTTTAACTGCAACGGTTTTTTTTTATCAAGGGTAATTTTGTTTGTTTTGCAAACGATAACAGCCGCAAATTCAAACAGAATCAAATAATGTTTCGCATACTACCCTGAATTGTAGAGTTCTCACGATCTGTTGATTTTGGTAACGATCGGTTAAGGGAAAGGGGTAGTTTACCTGCAACGTTTTATGTTTTAACAAGGGTATTTTATATGGCAAACGATATCAGCCGCAAATTCAAACACAAGCAAATTATTATTTGCATACAGCCCTAAATTGTAGAGTTCTCAAGACCTATTGATTTTGGTGAAGACCGGATGAGAGAAAGGGGTAGTTTACCGGCTACCTTTTATGTTTTAAATGGGTATTTCCTATGGCAAACGATAAGAGTCGAAACTTCAAACAGAATCAAAAACGTTTTTGCATACAGCCCTAATTTATTGAGTACTAAAGACCTATTGTTTTTGGTGAAGATCGTTTGAGGGAAAGGGGTAGTTTACCAGCCACGTTTTTACTTCCATATTCCTTAAGGAATGGAAGTATGGTGATGGCAAAAAAAATCGAGTTCGAGATTATTGCAGATTCTGATTCTACTACACTCAAAACATGAAAAAAAATCGTTTTCCGAAAAGTGTCTGTGTGTGTGTCTGTGTGTCTGTCTGTGTGTGTCTGTAGATTTTTTTCTATGGCAAACGATAACTGCCGCAAATTCAAACAGAATTAAATAATTTTTTGCATACAGCCCTGATTTATAGAGTACTCACGACCTGTTGTTTTTGGTGAAGATCGGTTGAGGGAAAGGGGTAGTTTACCTGTAACGTTTTATGTTTTAACAAGGGTATTTCCTATGGCAAACGATAACAGCCGCAAATTCAAACAGAATCAAATAATGTTTCGCATACAGCCCTGAATTGTAGATTTCTCAAGACCTATTGTTTTTGGTGAAGATCGGTTAAGGGAAAGGGGTATTTTACCTGTAACGTTTTATGTTTTAACAAGGGTATTTCCTATGGCAAACGATAACAGCCGCAAATTCAAACAGAATGAAAAGATTATTTGCATACAGCCCTAAATTGTAGAGTTCTCAATACCTTTTGTTTTTGGTGAAGATCGGTTAAGGGAAAGGGGTAGTTTACCTACAACGTTTTTTTAACAAGGGTATTTTCTATGGCAAACGATAACAGCCGCAAATTCAAACAGAATCAAATACTGTCTTGCATACAGGCCTGATTTGTAGAGTACTCAAGACCTATTGTTTTTGGTGAAGATCGGTTAAGGGGAAGGGGTAGTTTACCTGCAACGTTTTTTTATCAAGCGTATTTTCTATGGCAAACGATAACAGCCGCAAATTCAAACAGAATCAAATAATTTTTTGCATACATCCCTGAATTGTAGAGGTCTCAATGAATTTCGATTTTGGTGAAGATCGGTTAAGGGGAAGGGGTAGTTTACCTGCAACCTTATACGTTTTAACAAGAGTAAAGTACTTGAAAATTTATTTAAACTTTTTGAAACAATGGTAATTGTTAAAAATAAAATAATTTTGTTGCCAGGCAATAAAATTAAAATTTTTTCATTTTAATGTACATCATGTATAAGAGAAAATATATCGCGCTTGGCAGGCGATATTAAGATTTAAATATAAATCTTAGAATATGGAAGTCATGTATGGTTCTCCATACCGATATTTTATATGGCAAACGATAACAGCCGCAAATTCGAACAGAATCAAATAATTTTTTGCATACAGCTCTGATTAATAGAGTACTCGCGACCTATTGTTTTTGGTGAAGATCGGTTGAGGGAAAGGGGTAGTTTAACTGCAACGGTTTTTTTTTATCAAGGGTAATTTTGTTTGTTTTGCAAACGATAACAGCCGCAAATTCAAACAGAATCAAATAATGTTTCGCATACTACCCTGAATTGTAGAGTTCTCACGATCTGTTGATTTTGGTAACGATCGGTTAAGGGAAAGGGGTAGTTTACCTGCAACGTTTTATGTTTTAACAAGGGTATTTTATATGGCAAACGATATCAGCCGCAAATTCAAACACAAGCAAATTATTATTTGCATACAGCCCTAAATTGTAGAGTTCTCAAGACCTATTGATTTTGGTGAAGACCGGATGAGAGAAAGGGGTACTTTACCGGCTACCTTTTATGTTTTAAATGGGTATTTCCTATGGCAAACGATAAGAGTCGAAACTTCAAACAGAATCAAAAACGTTTTTGCATACAGCCCTAATTTATTGAGTACTAAAGACCTATTGTTTTTGGTGAAGATCGTTTGAGGGAAAGGGGTAGTTTACCAGCCACGTTTTTACTTCCATATTCCTTAAGGAATGGAAGTATGGTGATGGCAAAAAAAATCGAGTTCGAGATTATTGCAGATTCTGATTCTACTACACTCAAAACATGAAAAAAAATCGTTTTCCGAAAAGTGTCTGTGTGTGTGTCTGTGTGTCTATCTGTGTGTGTCTGTAGATTTTTTTCTATGGCAAACGATAACTGCCGCAAATTCAAACAGAATTAAATAATTTTTTGCATACAGCCCTGATTTATAGAGTACTCACGACCTGTTGTTTTTGGTGAAGATCGGTTGAGGGAAAGGGGTAGTTTACCTGTAACGTTTTATGTTTTAACAAGGGTATTTCCTATGGCAAACGATAACAGCCGCAAATTCAAACAGAATCAAATAATTTTTTGCATACGTCCCTGAATTGTAGAGGTCTCAACGACTTTCGATTTTGGTGAAGATCGGTTAAGGGGAAGGGGTAGTTTACCAGAAACCTTTTACGTTTTAACAAGAGTAAAGTACTTGAAAATTTATTTAAACTTTTTGAAACAATGGTAATTGTTAAAAATAAAATAATTTTGTTGCCAGGCAATAAAATTATAATTTTTTCATTTTAATGTAATATAATATTTTTCATTTAATACAGCAATAAAAAGGCAGGTAAGACACAGCCTGGCTGTTTGGCTGAAAATGATTTTAAATATAATTCTTAGGATATGGAAGTCATGTATGGTTCTCCATACCGATATTTTTCTATGGTAAACGATAACAGCCGCAAATTTAAACAGAATCAAATGATGTTTTGCATACAGCCCTGTATTGCAGAGTTCTCAATACCTATTGGTGTTGGTGAAGATCGGTTAAGGGAAAGGGGTAGTTTACCAGCAACGTTTTATGTTTTAACTAAGGTATTTTTTCTATGACGAACGATAACTGCCGTAAATTCAAAGAGAATCAAGTAACTGTTTGCATACAGGCCTAAATTGTAGAGTACCCAAGACCTGTCGTTTTTGGTGAAGATCGGTTAAGGGAAAGGGGTAGTTTACCTGCAACGGTTTTTTTTTAGCAAGTGTAATTTTGTTTGTTTGGCAAACGATAACAGCCGCAAATTCAAACAGAATCAAATAATGTTTCGCATACAGCCCTGAATTGTAGAGTTCTCAAGACCTATTGTTTTTGGTGAAGATCGGTTAAGGGAAAGGGGTATTTTACCTGTAACGTTTTATGTTTTAACAAGGGTATTTCCTATGGCAAACGATAACAGCCGCAAATTCAAACAGAATGAAAAGATTATTTGCATACAGCCCTAAATTGTAGAGTTCTCAATACCTTTTGTTTTTGGTGAAGATCGGTTAAGGGAAAGGGGTAGTTTACCTACAACGTTTTTTTAACAAGGGTATTTTCTATGGCAAACGATAACAGCCGCAAATTCAAACAGAATCAAAAGATTATCTGCATACAGGCCTGATTTGTAGAGTACTCAAGACCTATTGTTTTTGGTGAAGATCGGTTGAGGGGAAGCGGTAGTTTACCAGCAACGTTTTTTATCATGCGTATTTTCTATGGCAAACGACAACTGCCGCAAATTCAAACAGAATCAAATAATTTTTTGCATACAGCCCTGATTTGTAGAGTACTCGCGACCTATTGTTTTTGGTAAAGATCGGTTGAGGGGAAGGGGTAGTTTACCTGCAACGGTTTTTTTTTATCAAGGGAAATTTTTTTTTTTTGGCAAACGATAACAGCCGCAAATTCAAACAGAATCAAATAATGTTTCGCATACAGATCTGAATTGTAGATTTCTCAAGACCTATTGTTTTTGGTGAAGATCGGTTGAGGGAAAGGGGTAGTTTACCTGCAACGTTTTTTTAACAACGGTATTTTCTATGGCAAACGATAACAGCCGCAAATTCAAACAGAATCAAATACTGTCTTGCATACAGGCCTGATTTGTAGAGTACTCAAGACCTATTGTTTTTGGTGAAGATCGGTTAAGGGGAAGGGGTAGTTTACCTGCAACGTTTTTTTATCAAGCGTATTTTCTATGGCAAACGATAACAGCCGCAAATTCAAACAGAATCAAATAATTTTTTGCATACATCCCTGAATTGTAGAGGTCTCAATGAATTTCGATTTTGGTGAAGATCGGTTAAGGGGAAGGGGTAGTTTACCTGCAACCTTATACGTTTTAACAAGAGTAAAGTACTTGAAAATTTATTTAAACTTTTTGAAACAATGGTAATTGTTAAAAATAAAATAATTTTGTTGCCAGGCAATAAAATTAAAATTTTTTCATTTTAATGTACATCATGTATAAGAGAAAATATATCGCGCTTGGCAGGCGATATTAAGATTTAAATATAAATCTTAGAATATGGAAGTCATGTATGGTTCTCCATACCGATATTTTATATGGCAAACGATAACAGCCGCAAATTCGAACAGAATCAAATAATTTTTTGCATACAGCCCTGATTAATAGAGTACTCGCGACCTATTGTTTTTGGTGAAGATCGGTTGAGGGAAAGGGGTAGTTTAACTGCAACGGTTTTTTTTTATCAAGGGTAATTTTGTTTGTTTTGCAAACGATAACAGCCGCAAATTCAAACAGAATCAAATAATGTTTCGCATACTACCCTGAATTGTAGAGTTCTCACGATCTGTTGATTTTGGTAACGATCGGTTAAGGGAAAGGGGTAGTTTACCTGCAACGTTTTATGTTTTAACAAGGGTATTTTATATGGCAAACGATATCAGCCGCAAATTCAAACACAAGCAAATTATTATTTGCATACAGCCCTAAATTGTAGAGTTCTCAAGACCTATTGATTTTGGTGAAGACCGGATGAGAGAAAGGGGTAGTTTACCGGCTACCTTTTATGTTTTAAATGGGTATTTCCTATGGCAAACGATAAGAGTCGAAACTTCAAACAGAATCAAAAACGTTTTTGCATACAGCCCTAATTTATTGAGTACTAAAGACCTATTGTTTTTGGTGAAGATCGTTTGAGGGAAAGGGGTAGTTTACCAGCCACGTTTTTACTTCCATATTCCTTAAGGAATGGAAGTATGGTGATGGCAAAAAAAATCGAGTTCGAGATTATTGCAGATTCTGATTCTACTACACTCAAAACATGAAAAAAAATCGTTTTCCGAAAAGTGTCTGTGTGTGTGTCTGTGTGTCTGTCTGTGTGTGTCTGTAGATTTTTTTCTATGGCAAACGATAACTGCCGCAAATTCAAACAGAATTAAATAATTTTTTGCATACAGCCCTGATTTATAGAGTACTCACGACCTGTTGTTTTTGGTGAAGATCGGTTGAGGGAAAGGGGTAGTTTACCTGTAACGTTTTATGTTTTAACAAGGGTATTTCCTATGGCAAACGATAACAGCCGCAAATTCAAACAGAATCAAATAATTTTTTGCATACGTCCCTGAATTGTAGAGGTCTCAACGACTTTCGATTTTGGTGAAGATCGGTTAAGGGGAAGGGGTAGTTTACCAGAAACCTTTTACGTTTTAACAAGAGTAAAGTACTTGAAAATTTATTTAAACTTTTTGAAACAATGGTAATTGTTAAAAATAAAATAATTTTGTTGCCAGGCAATAAAATTATAATTTTTTCATTTTAATGTAATATAATATTTTTCATTTAATACAGCAATAAAAAGGCAGGTAAGACACAGCCTGGCTGTTTGGCTGAAAATGATTTTAAATATAATTCTTAGGATATGGAAGTCATGTATGGTTCTCCATACCGATATTTTTCTATGGTAAACGATAACAGCCGCAAATTTAAACAGAATCAAATGATGTTTTGCATACAGCCCTGTATTGCAGAGTTCTCAATACCTATTGGTGTTGGTGAAGATCGGTTAAGGGAAAGGGGTAGTTTACCAGCAACGTTTTATGTTTTAACTAAGGTATTTTTTCTATGACGAACGATAACTGCCGTAAATTCAAAGAGAATCAAGTAACTGTTTGCATACAGGCCTAAATTGTAGAGTACCCAAGACCTGTCGTTTTTGGTGAAGATCGGTTAAGGGAAAGGGGTAGTTTACCTGCAACGGTTTTTATCAAGGGTAATTTTACTTCCATATTCCTTAAGGAATGGAAGTGTGGTGATGGCAAAAAAAATCGTGTTCGAGATTATTGCAGATTCTGATTCTACTACACTCAAAACATGAAAAAAAGTCGTTTTCCGAAAAGTGTCTCTGTGTGTGTCTGTCTGTCCGTCTGTCTGTCTGTCTGTCTGTCTGTGTGTCTATCTGTCTGTCTTAGATTTTTTTTTTTTGGCAAACGATAACTGCCGCAAATTCAAACAGAATCAAAGAATTTTTTGCATGCAGCCCTGATTTGCAGAGTACACGCGACCTGTTGTTTTTGGTGAAGATCGGTTAAGGGAAAGGGGTAGTTTACCTGCAACGGTTTTTTTTACCAAGGGTAATTTTGTTTGTTTGGCAAACGATAACAGCCGCAAATTCAAACAGAATCAAATAATGTTTCGCATACGGCCCTGAGTTGTAGAGTTCTCAAGATGTTTTGATTTTGGTGAAGATCGGTTAAGGGAAAAGGGTAGTTTACCTGTAACGTTTTATGTTTTAACAAGGGTATTTCATATGGCAAACGATAACAGCCGAAAATTCAAACAGAATCAAAAGATTATTTGCATACAGCCCTGATTTGTAGAGCACTCAAGACCTATTGTTTTTGGTGAAGATCGGTTAAGGGAAAGGGGTAGTTTACCGGTAACGTTTTATGTTTTACCAAGGGTATTTCCTATGGCAAACGATAACAGCCGCAAATTCAAACAGAATCAAAAGATTATTTGCATACAGCCCTAAATTGTAGAGTTCTCAAGACCTCTTGTTTTTGGTGAAGATCGGTTGAGGGAAAGGGGTAGTTTACCTGCAACGTTTTTTTAACAAGGGTATTTTCTATGGCAAACGATAACAGCCGCAAATTCAAACAGAATCAAATAATGTTTTGCATACAGCCCTGATTTGTAGAGTTCTCAAGACCTATTGTTTTTGGTGAATATCGGTTAAGGGGAAGGGGTAGTTTACCTGCAACATTTTTTTATCAAGCGTATTTTCTATGGCAAACGATAACAGCCGCAAATTCAAACAGAATGAAATAATTTTTTGCATACGTCCCTGAATTGTAGAGGTCTCAATGACTTTCTATTTTGGTGAAGATCGGTTAAGGGGAAGGGGTAGTTTACCTGCAACCTTTTACGTTTTAACAAGAGTAAAGTACTTGAAAATTTATTTAAACTTTTTGAAACAATGGTAATTGTTAAAAATAAAATAATTTTGTTGCCAGGCAATAAAATTATAATTTTTTCATTTTATTTACTTCCATATTCCTTAAGGAATGGAAGTATGGTGATGGCAAAAAAAATCGTGTTCGAGATTATTGCAGATTCTGATTCTACTACACTCAAAACATGAAAAAAAGTCGTTTTCCGAAAAGTGTCTGTGTGTCTGTCTGTCTGTCTGTCTGTGTGTCTGTCTGTCTGTCTGTCTGTCTGTAGATTTTTTTTCTATGGCAAACGATAACTGCCGCAAATTCAAACAGAATCAAATAATTTTTTGCATACAGCCCGGTTTTGCAGAGTTCTCGCGACCTATTGTTTTTGGTGAAGATCGGTTGAGGGAAAGGGGTAGTTTACCTGCAACGGTTTTTTTTTAGCAAGGGTAATTTTGTTTGTTTGGCAAACGATAACAGCCGCAAATTCAAACAGAATCAAATAATGTTTCGCATACAGCCCTGAATTGTAGAGTTCTCAAGACCTATTGTTTTTGGTGAAGATCGGTTAAGGGAAAGGGGTATTTTACCTGTAACGTTTTATGTTTTAACAAGGGTATTTCCTATGGCAAACGATAACAGCCGCAAATTCAAACAGAATGAAAAGATTATTTGCATACAGCCCTAAATTGTAGAGTTCTCAATACCTTTGTTTTTGGTGAAGATCGGTTAAGGGAAAGGGGTAGTTTACCTACAACGTTTTTTTAACAAGGGTATTTTCTATGGCAAACGATAACAGCCGCAAATTCAAACAGAATCAAATAATTTTCTGCATACAGCCCTGATTTGTAGAGTACTCAAGACCTATTGTTTTTGGTGAAGATCGGTTGAGGGGAAGCGGTAGTTTACCAGCAACGTTTTTTATCATGCGTATTTTCTATGGCAAACGACAACTGCCGCAAATTCAAACAGAATCAAAAAATTTTTTCATACAGCCCTGATTTGTAGAGTACTCGCAACCTATTGTTTTTGGTGAAGATCGGTTGAGGGGAAGGGGTAGTTTACCGGCAACGGTTTTTTTTTATCAAGGGAAATTTTTTTTTTTTGGCAAACGATAACAGCCGCAAATTCAAACAGAATCAAATAATGTTTCGCATACAGCCCTGAATTGTAGAGTACTCAAGACCTATTGTTTTTGGTGAAGATCGGTTAAGGGGAAGGGGTAGTTTACCTGCAACGTTTTTTTTATCAAGCGTATTTTCTATGGCAAACGATAACAGCCGCAAATTCAAACAGAATCCAATAATTTTTTGCATACGTCCCTGAATTGTAGAGGTCTCAATGACTTTCGATTTTGGTGAAGATCGGTTAAGGGGAAGGGGTAGTTTACCTGCAACCTTATACGTTTTAACAAGAGTAAAGTACTTGAAAATTTATTTAAACTTTTTGAAACAATGGTAATTGTTAAAAATAAAATAATTTTGTTGCCTGGCAATAAAATTAAAATTTTTTCATTTTAATGTACATCATGTATAAGAGAAAATATATCGCGCTTGGCAGGCGATATTAAGATTTAAATATAAATCTTAGAATATGGAAGTCATGTATGGTTCTCCATACCGATATTTTATATGGCAAACGATAACAGCCGCAAATTCGAACAGAATCAAATAATTTTTTGCATACAGCCCTGATTAATAGAGTACTCGCGACCTATTGTTTTTGGTGAAGATCGGTTGAGGGAAAGGGGTAGTTTAACTGCAACGGTTTTTTTTTATCAAGGGTAATTTTGTTTGTTTGGCAAACGATAACAGCCGCAAATTCAAACAGAATCAAATAATGTTTCGCATACTACCCTGAATTGTAGAGTTCTCACGATCTGTTGATTTTTGTAAAGATCGGTTAAGGGAAAGGGGTAGTTTACCAGGACCGTTTTATGTTTTAACAAGGGTATTTTATATGGCAAACGATAGCAGCCGCAAATTCAAACACAAGCAAATTATTATTTGCATACAGCCCTAAATTGTAGAGTTCTCAAGACCTATTGATTTTGGTGAAGACCGGATAAGAGAAAGGGGTAGTTTACCGGCTACTTTTATGTTTTAAATGGGTATTTCCTATGGCAAACGATAAGAGTCGAAAATTCAAACAGAATCAAAAACGTTTTTGCATACAGCCCTAATTTATTGAGTACTAAATACCTATTGTTTTTGGTGAAGATCGTTTGAGGGAAAGGGGTAGTTTACCACCCACGTTTTTACTTCCATATTCCTTAAGGAATGGAAGTATGGTGATGGCAAAAAAAATCGAGTTCGAGATTATTGCAGATTCTGATTCTACTACACTCAAAACATGAAAAAAAATCGTTTCCCGAAAAGTGTCTGTGTGTGTGTCTGTGTGTCTGTCTGAGTGTGTCTGTAGATTTTTTTTCTATGGCAAACGATAACTGCCGCAAATTCAAACAGAATTAAATTATTTTTTGCATACAGCCCTGATTTATAGAGTACTCACGACCTATTGTTTTTGGTGAAGATCGGTTGAGGGAAAGGGGTAGTTTACCAGCAACGGTTTTTTTTTATCAAGTGAAATTTTTTTTTTTGCAAACGATAACAGCCGCAAATTCAAACAGAATCAAATAATGTTTCGCATACAGCCCTGAATTGTAGAGTTCTCAAGACCTATTGTTTTTGGTGAAGATCGGTTAAGAGAAAGGGGTAGTTTACCTGTAACGTTTTATGTTTTAACAAGGGTATTTCCTATGGCAAACGATAACAGCCGCAAATTCAAACAGAATCAAATAATTTTCTGCATACGTCCCTGAATTGTAGAGGTCTCAACGACTTTCGATTTTGGTGAAGATCGGTTAAGGGGAAGGGGTAGTTTACCAGAAACCTTTTACGTTTTAACAAGAGTAAAGTACTTGAAAATTTATTTAAACTTTTTGAAACAATGGTAATTGTTAAAAATAAAATAATTTTGTTGCCAGGCAATAAAATTATAATTTTTACATTTTAATGTAATATAATATTTTTCATTTAATACAGCAATAAAAAGGCAGGTAAGACACAGCCTGGCTGTTTGGCTGAAAATGATTTTAAATATAATTCTTAGGATATGGAAGTCATGTATGGTTCTCCATACCGATATTTTTCTATGGTAAACGATAACAGCCGCAAAATTAAACAGAATCAAATGATGTTTTGCATACAGCCCTGTATTGTAGAGTTCTCAATACCTATTGGTGTTGGTGAAGATCGGTTAAGGGAAAGGGGTAGTTTACCTGCAACGTTTTATGCTTTAACTAGGGTATTTTTTCTATGACGAACGATAACTGCCGTAAATTCTAAGAGAATCAAGTAACTGTTTGCATACAGGCCTAAATTGTAGAGTACCCAAGACCTGTCGTTTTTGGTGAAGATCGGTTAAGGGAAAGGGGTAGTTTACCTGCAACGGTTTTTATCAAGGGTAATTTTACTTCCATATTCCTTAAGGAATGGAAGTATGGTGATGGCAAAAAAAATCGTGTTCGAGATTATTGCAGATTCTGATTCTACTACAATCAAAACATGAAAAAAATCGTTTTCCGAAAAGTGTCTCTGTGTGTGTCTGTCTGTCCGTCTGTCTGTCTGTCTGTCTGTCTGTCTGTCTATCTGTCTTTGTGTCTTAGATTTTTTTTCTATGGCAAACGATAACTGCCGCAAATTCAAACAGAATCAAATAATTTTTTTCATGTAGCCCTGATTTGCAGAGTACGCGCGACCCACTGTTTTTGGTGAAGATCGGTTATGGGAAAGGGGTAGTTTACCTGCAACGGTTTTTTTTTACCAAGGAAATTTTGTTTGTTTGGGAAACGATAACAGCCGCAAATTCAAACAGAATCAAATAATGTTCCGCATACGGCCCTGAATTGTAGAGTTCTCAAGATCTGTTGATTTCGGTGAAGATCGGTTAAGGGCCAGGGGTAGTTTACCAGTAACGTTTTATGTTTTAACAAGGGTATTTCCTATGGCAAACGATAACAGCCGAAAATTCAAACAGAATCAAAAGATTATTTGCATACAGCCCTAAATTGTAGAGTTCTCAAGACCTATTGTTTTTGGTGAAGTTCGGTTGACGGAAAGGGGTAGTTTACATAGATTTTTTTTCTATGGCAAACGATAACTGCCGCAAATTCAAACAGAATCAAATAATTTTTTGCATGCAGCCCTGATTTGTAGAGTACTCGCGACCTATTGTTTTTGGTGAAGTTCGGTTGAGGGAAAGGGGTAGTTTACCTGCAACGGTTTTTTTTTAGCAAGGGTAATTTTGTTTGTTTGGCAAACGATAACAGCCGCAAATTCAAACAGAATCAAATAATGTTTCGCATACAGCCCTGAATTGTAGAGTTCTCAAGATCTGTTGATTTTGGTGAAGATCGGTTATGGGAAAGGGGTAGTTTACCTGTAACGTTTTACGTTTTAACAAGGGTATTTCTTATGGCAAACGATAACAGCCGCAAATTCAAACAGAATCAAAATATTATTTGCATACAGCCCTAAATTGTAGAGTTCTCAAGGCCTATAGTTTTTGGTGAAGATCGGTTAAGGGAAAGGGGTAGTTTACCTGTAACGTTTTACGTTTTAACAAGGGTATTTCCTATGGCAAACGATAACAGCCGCAAATTCAAACAGAATCAAAAGATTATTTGCATACAGCCCTAAATTGTAGAGTTCTCAAGACCTATTGTTTTTGGTGAAGATCGGTAGAGGGAAAGGGGTAGTTTACCAGCAACGTTTTTTTAACAAGGGTATTTTCTATGGCAAACGATAACAGCCGCATATTCAAACAGAATCAAATAATGTTTTGCATACAGCCCTGATTTGTAGCGTTCTCAAGACCTATTGTTTTTGGTGAATATCGGTTAAGGGAAAGGGGTAGTTTACCTGCAACATTTTTTTATCAAGCGTATTTTCTATGGCAAACGATAACAGCCGCAAATTCAAACAGAATGAAATAATTTTTTGCATACGTCCCTGGATTGTAGAGGTCTCAATGACTTTCGATTTTGGTGAAGATCGGTTAAGGGGAAGGGGTAGTTTACCTGCAACCTTTTACGTTTTAACAAGAGTAAAGTACTTGAAAATTTATTTAAACTTTTTGAAACAATGGTAATTGTTAAAAATAAAATAATTTTGTTGCCAGGCAATAAAATTATAATTTTTTCATTTTATTTACTTCCATATTCCTTAAGGAATGGAAGTATGGTGATGGCAAAAAAAATCGTGTTCGAGATTATTGCAGATTCTGATTCTACTACACTCAAAACATGAAAAAAAGTCGTTTTCCGAAAAGTGTCTGTGTGTCTGTCTGTCTGTGTGTCTGTCTGTCTGTCTGTCTGTCTGTAGATTTTTTTTCTATGGCAAACGATAACTGCCGCAAATTCAAACAGAATCAAATAATTTTTTGCATACAGGCCGGTTTTGCAGAGTTCTCGCGACCTATTGTTTTTGGTGAAGATCGGTTGAGGGAAAGGGGTAGTTTACCTGCAACGGTTTTTTTTTAGCAAGGGTAATTTTGTTTGTTTGGCAAACGATAACAGCCGCAAATTCAAACAGAATCAAATAATGTTTCGCATACAGCCCTGAATTGTAGAGTTCTCAAGACCTATTGTTTTTGGTGAAGATCGGTTAAGGGAAAGGGGTATTTTACCTGTAACGTTTTATGTTTTAACAAGGGTATTTCCTATGGCAAACGATAACAGCCGCAAATTCAAACAGAATGAAAAGATTATTTGCATACAGCCCTAAATTGTAGAGTACTCAAGACCTATTGTTTTTGGTGAAGATCGGTTGAGGGGAAGCGGTAGTTTACCAGCAACGTTTTTTATCATGCGTATTTTCTATGGCAAACGACAACTGCCGCAAATTCAAACAGAATCAAATAATTTTTTGCATACAGCCCTGATTTGTAGAGTACTCGCAACCTATTGTTTTTGGTGAAGATCGGTTGAGGGGAAGGGGTAGTTTACCGGCAACGGTTTTTTTTTATCAAGGGAAATTTTTTTTTTTTGGCAAACGATAACAGCCGCAAATTCAAACAGAATCAAATAATGTTTCGCATACAGATCTGAATTGTAGATTTCTCAAGACCTATTGTTTTTGGTGAAGATCGGTTGAGGGAAAGGGGTAGTTTACCTGCAACGTTTTTTTAACAACGGTATTTTCTATGGCAAACGATAACAGCCGCAAATTCAAACAGAATCAAATTATGTTTTGCATACAGTCCTGATTTGTAGAGTACTCAAGACCTGTTGTTTTTGGTGAAGATCGGTTAAGGGGAAGGGGTAGTTTACCTGCAACGTTTTTTTATCAAGCGTATTTTCTATGGCAAACGATAACAGCCGCAAATTCAAACAGAATCCAATAATTTTTTGCATACGTCCCTGAATTGTAGAGGTCTCAATGACTTTCGATTTTGGTGAAGATCGGTTAAGGGGAAGGGGTAGTTTACCTGCAACCTTATACGTTTTAACAAGAGTAAAGTACTTGAAAATTTATTTAAACTTTTTGAAACAATGGTAATTGTTAAAAATAAAATAATTTTGTTGCCTGGCAAAAAAATTAAAATTTTTTCATTTTAATGTACATCATGTATAAGAGAAAATATATCGCGCTTGGCAGGCGATATTAAGATTTAAATATAAATCTTAGAATATGGAAGTCATGTATGGTTCTCCATACCGATATTTTATATGGCAAACGATAACAGCCGCAAATTCGAACAGAATCAAATAATTTTTTGCATACAGCCCTGATTAATAGAGTACTCGCGACCTATTGTTTTTGGTGAAGATCGGTTGAGGGAAAGGGGTAGTTTAACTGCAACGGTTTTTTTTTATAAAGGGTAATTTTGTTTGTTTGGCAAACGATAACAGCCGCAAATTCAAACAGAATCAAATAATGTTTCGCATACTACCCTGAATTGTAGAGTTCTCACGATCTGTTGATTTTTGTAAAGATCGGTTAAGGGAAAGGGGTAGTTTACCTGGACCGTTTTATGTTTTAACAAGGGTATTTTATATGGCAAACGATAGCAGCCGCAAATTCAAACACAAGCAAATTATTATTTGCATACAGCCCTAAATTGTAGAGTTCTCAAGACCTATTGATTTTGGTGAAGACCGGATAAGAGAAAGGGGTAGTTTACCGGCTAGCTTTTATGTTTTAAATGGGTATTTCCTATGGCAAACGATAAGTGTCGAAAATTCAAACAGAATTAAAAACGTTTTTGCATACAGCCCTAATTTATTGAGTACTAAATACCTATTGTTTTTGGTGAAGATCGTTTGAGGGAAAGGGGTAGTTTACCAGCCACGTTTTTACTTCCATATTCCTTAAGGAATGGAAGTATGGTGATGGCAAAAAAAATCGAGTTCGAGATTATTGCAGATTCTGATTCTACTACACTCAAAACATGAAAAAAAATCGTTTCCCGAAAAGTGTCTGTGTGTGTGTCTGTGTGTCTGTCTGAGTGTGTCTGTAGATTTTTTTTCTATGGCAAACGATAACTGCCGCAAATTCAAACAGAATTAACTTATTTTTTGCATACAGCCCTGATTTATAGAGTACTCACGACCTATTGTTTTTGGTGAAGATCGGTTGAGGGAAAGGGGTAGTTTACCTGCAACGGTTTTTTTTTATCAAGGGAAATTTTTTTTTTTGCAAACGATAACAGCCGCAAATTCAAACAGAATCAAATAATGTTTCGCATACAGCCCTGAATTGTAGAGTTCTCAAGACCTATTGTTTTTGGTGAAGATCGGTTAAGAGAAAGGGGTAGTTTACCTGTAACGTTTTATGTTTTAACAAGGGTATTTCCTATGGCAAACGATAACAGCCGCAAATTCAAACAGAATCAAATAATTTTCTGCATACGTCCCTGAATTGTCGAGGTCTCAACGACTTTCGATTTTGGTGAAGATCGGTTAAGGGGAAGGGGTAGTTTACCAGAAACCTTTTACGTTTTAACAAGAGTAAAGTACTTGAAAATTTATTTAAACTTTTTGAAACAATGGTAATTGTTAAAAATAAAATAATTTTGTTGCCAGGCAATAAAATTATAATTTTTACATTTTAATGTAATATAATATTTTTCATTTAATACAGCAATAAAAAGGCAGGTAAGACACAGCCTGGCTGTTTGGCTGAAAATGATTTTAAATATAATTCTTAGGATATGGAAGTCATGTATGGTTCTCCATACCGATATTTTTCTATGGTAAACGATAACAGCCGCAAAATTAAACAGAATCAAATGATGTTTTGCATACAGCCCTGTATTGTAGAGTTCTCAATACCTATTGGTGTTGGTGAAGATCGGTTAAGGGAAAGGGGTAGTTTACCTGCAACGTTTTATGTTTTAACTAGGGTATTTTTTCTATGACGAACGATAACTGCCGTAAATTCTAAGAGAATCAAGTAACTGATTGCATACAGGCCTAAATTGTAGAGTACCCAAGACCTGTCGTTTTTGGTGAAGATCGGTTAAGGGAAAGGGGTAGTTTACCTGCAACGGTTTTTATCAAGGGTAATTTTACTTCCATATTCCTTAAGGAATGGAAGTATGGTGATGGCAAAAAAAATCGTGTTCGAGATTATTGCAGATTCTGATTCTACTACAATCAAAACATGAAAAAAATCGTTTTCCGAAAAGTGTCTCTGTGTGTGTCTGTCTGTCCGTCTGTCTGTCTGTCTGTCTGTCTGTCTATCTGTCTATGTGTCTTAGATTTTTTTTCTATGGCAAACGATAACTGCCGCAAATTCAAACAGAATCAAATAATTTTTTGCATGCAGCCCTGATTTGCAGAGTACGCGCGACCCACTGTTTTTGGTGAAGATCGGTTATGGGAAAGGGGTAGTTTACCTGCAACGGTTTTTTTTTACCAAGGTAATTTTGTTTGTTTGGGAAACGATAACAGCCGCAAATTCAAACAGAATCAAATAATGTTCCGCATACGGCCCTGAATTGTAGAGTTCTCAAGATCTGTTGATTTCGGTGAAGATCGGTTAAGGGCCAGGGGTAGTTTACCAGTAACGTTTTATGTTTTAACAAGGGTATTTCCTATGGCAAACGATAACAGCCGAAAATTCAAACAGAATCAAAAGATTATTTGCATACAGCCCTAAATTGTAGAGTTCTCAAGACCTATTGTTTTTGGTGAAGTTCGGTTGACGGAAAGGGGTAGTTTACATAGATTTTTTTTCTATGGCAAACGATAACTGCCGCAAATTCAAACAGAATCAAATAATTTTTTGCATGCAGCTCTGAT
Source organism: Magicicada septendecula (assembly GCA_034769895.1). Taxonomy (NCBI): domain Eukaryota; kingdom Metazoa; phylum Arthropoda; class Insecta; order Hemiptera; family Cicadidae; genus Magicicada; species Magicicada septendecula. Next base: position 294,466,350 of record CM068373.1, on the reverse strand, counting down.
TTGTAGAGTACTCGCGACCTATTGTTTTTGGTAAAGTTCGGTTGAGGGAAAGGGGTAGTTTACCTGCAACGGTTTTTTTTTAGCAAGGGTAATTTTGTTTGTTTGGCAAACGATAACAGCCGCAAATTCAAACAGAATCAAATAATGTTTCGCATACAGCCCTGAATTGTAGAGTTCTCAAGATCTGTTGATTTTGGTGAAGATCGGTTAAGGGAAAGGGGTAGTTTACCAGTAACATTTTACGTTTTAACAAGGGTATTTCCTATGGCAAACGATAACAGCCGCAAATTCAAACAGAATCAAAAGATTATTTGCATACCGCCCTAAATTGTAGAGTTCTCAAGACCTATTGTTTTTGGTGAAGATCGGTAGAGGGAAAGGGGTAGTTTACCAGCAACGTTTTTTTAACAAGGGTATTTTCTATGGCAAACGATAACAGCCGCATATTCAAACAGAATCAAATAATTTTTTGCATACTTCCCTGAATTGTAGAGTTCTCAATGACTTTCGATTTTGGTGAAGATCGGTTAAGGGGAAGGGGTAGTTTACCTGCAACCTTTTACGTTTTAACAAGAGTAAAGTACTTGAAAATTTATTAAACTTTTTGAAACAATGGTAATTGTTAAAAATAAAATAATTTTGTTGCCAGGCAATAAAATTATAATTTTTTCATTTTAATGTAATATAATATTTTTCATTTAATACAGCAATAAAAAGGCAGGTAAGACACAGCCTGCCTGTTTGGCTGAAAATGGTTTTAAATATAAATCTTAGAATATGGAAGTCATGTATGATTCTCCATACCGATATTTTCTTTTGTATCTCAGATAACAGACAAATATGGTTTCTAGATAAGATAACATAGTATAACAATTTTGTATTGCTGATTTATTCGTAATAAATATCTGATAAAAGGTAATACTATCGAACCCAAACGTGTACACAACTTCTCCTTGACAATCATGCGCGCGCGCGCGCACACAAACTTAAGTGAACCTGTAAACATATTTAGCACCCATTACGTCCGTTTTATACTACTTCATTTGGAAGAAATCTTTACCATTTATCTGCTCTTACGGATTTAGATATTGTTGTTATAGATATTCTTTTTACTTCCATATTCCTTAAGGAATGGAAGTATGGTGATGGCAAAAAAAATCGTGTTCGAGATTATTGCAGATTCTGATTCTACTACACTCAAAACATGAAAAAAAGTCGTTTTCCGAAAAGTGTCTGTGTGTGTGTCTGTCTGTCTATCTGTCTGTGTGTCTGTGTCTGTCTGTGTGTCTGTAGATTTTTTTCTATGGCAAACGATAACTGCCGCAAATTCACACATAATCAAATAATTTTTTGCATGCAGCTCTGATTTGCAGATTACTCGAGACCTATTGTTTTTGGTGAAGATCGGTTGAGGGAAAGGGGTAGTTTACCTGCAACGGTTTTTTTTTAGCAAGGGTAATTTTGTTTGTTTGGCAAACGATAACAGCCGCAAATTCAAACAGAATCAAATAATGTTTCGCATACAGCCCTGAATTGTAGAGTTCTCAAGATCTGTTGATTTTGGTGAAGATCGGTTAAGGGAAAGGGGTAGTTTACCAGTAACATTTTACGTTTTAACAAGGGCATTTCCTATGGCAAACGATAACAGCCGCAAATTCAAACAGAATCAAAAGATTATTTGCATACCGCCCTAAATTGTAGAGTTCTCAAGACCTATTGTTTTTGGTGAAGTTCGGTTGACGGAAAGGGGTAGTTTACATAGATTTTTTTTCTATGGCAAACGATAACTGCCGCAAATTCAAACAGAATAAAATACTTTTTTGCATGCAGCCCTGATTTGCAGAGTACTCGCGACCTATTGTTTTTGGTGAAGTTCGGTTGAGGGAAAGGGGTAGTTTACCTGCAACGGTTTTTTTTTAGCAAGGGTAATTTTGTTTGTTTGGCAAACGATAACAGCCGCAAATTCAAACAGAATCAAATAATGTTTCGCATACAGCCCTGAATTGTAGAGTTCTCAAGATCTGTTGATTTTGGTGAAGATCGGTTATGGGAAAGGGGTAGTTTACCTGTAACGTTTTACGTTTTAACAAGGGTATTTCCTATGGCAAACGATAACAGCCGCAAATTCAAACAGAATCAAAATATTATTTGCATACAGCCCTAAATTGTAGAGTTCTCAAGACCTATAGTTTTTGGTGAAGATCGGTTAAGGGAAAGGGGTAGTTTACCAGTAACGTTTTACGTTTTAACAAGGGTATTTCCTATGGCAAACGATAACAGCCGCAAATTCAAACAGAATCAAAAGATTATTTGCATACAGCCCTAAATTGTAGAGTTCTCAAGACCTATTGTTTTTGGTGAAGATCGGTAGAGGGAAAGGGGTAGTTTACCAGCAACGTTTTTTTAACAAGGGTATTTTCTATGGCAAACGATAACAGCCGCATATTCAAACAGAATCAAATAATTTTTTGCATACTTCCCTGAATTGTAGAGTTCTCAATGACTTTCGATTTTGGTGAAGATCGGTTAAGGGGAAGGGGTAGTTTACCTGCAACCTTTTACGTTTTAACAAGAGTAAAGTACTTGAAAATTTATTAAACTTTTTGAAACAATGGTAATTGTTAAAAATAAAATAATTTTGTTGCCAGGCAATAAAATTATAATTTTTTCATTTTAATGTAATATAATATTTTTCATTTAATACAGCAATAAAAAGGCAGGTAAGACACAGCCTGGCTGTTTGGCTGAAAATGGTTTTAAATATAAATCTTAGAATATGGAAGTCATGTATGATTCTCCATACCGATATTTTCTTTTGTATCTCAGATAACAGACAAATATGGTTTCTAGATAAGATAACATAGTATAACAATTTTGTATTGCTGATTTATTCGTAATAAATATCTGATAAAAGGTAATACTATCGAACCCAAACGTGTACACAACTTCTCCTTGACAATCATGCGCGCGCGCGCGCACACAAACTTAAGTGAACCTGTAAACATATTTAGCACCCATTACGTCCGTTTTATACTACTACATTTGGAAGAAATCTTTACCATTTATCTGCTCTTACGGATTTAGATATTGTTGTTATAGATATTCTTTTTACTTCCATATTCCTTAAGGAATGGAAGTATGGTGATGGCAAAAAAAATCGTGTTCGAGATTATTGCAGATTCTGATTCTACTACACTCAAAACATGAAAAAAAGTCGTTTTCCGAAAAGTGTCTGTGTGTGTGTCTGTCTGTCTATCTGTCTGTGTGTCTGTCTGTCTGTGTGTCTGTAGATTTTTTTTTTTGGCAAACGATAACTGCCGCAAATTCACACATAATCAAATAATTTTTTGCATGCAGCTCTGATTTGCAGAGTACTCGAGACCTATTGTTTTTGGTGAAGATCGGTTGAGGGAAAGGGGTAGTTTACCTGCAACGGTTTTTTTTTAGCAAGGGTAATTTTGTTTGTTTGGCAAACGATAACAGCCGCAAATTCAAACAGAATCAAATAATGTTTCGCATACAGCCCTGAATTGTAGAGTTCTCAAGATCTGTTGATTTTGGTGAAGATCGGTTAAGGGAAAGGGGTAGTTTACCTGTAACATTTTACGTTTTAACAAGGGTATTTCCTATGGCAAACGATAACAGCCGCAAATTCAAACAGAATCAAAAGATTATTTGCATACAGCCCTACATTGTAGAGTTCTCAAGACCTATTGTTTTTGGTGAAGATCAGTTAAGGGGAAGGGGTAGTTTACCTGCAACGTTTTTTTATCAAGCGTATTTTATATGGCAAACGATAACAGCCACAAATTCAAACAGAATCAAATACGTTTTTGCATACTTCCCTGAATTGTAGAGGTCTCAATGACTTTCGATTTTGGTGAAGATCGGTTAAGGGGAAGGGGTAGTTTACCTGCAACCTTTTACGTTTTAACAAGAGTAAAGTACTTGAAAATTTATTTAAACTTTTTGAAACAATGGTAATTGTTAAAAATAAAATAATTTTGTTGCCAGGCAATAAAATTATAATTTTTTCATTTTAATGTAATATAATATTTTTCATTTAATACAGCAATAAAAAGGCAGGTAAGACACAGCCTGGCTGTTTGGCTGAAAATGATTTTAAATATAATTCTTAGGATATGGAAGTCATGTATGGTTCTCCATACCGATATTTACTTCCATGTTCCTTAAGGAAATGGACGTATGGTGATGGCAAAAAAAATCGTGTTCGAGATTATTGCAGATTCTGATTGTACTACACTCAAAACATGAAAAAAAGTCGTTTTTCAAAAAGTGTCTGTGTGTGTCTGTCTGTCTGTGTGTCTGTCTGTCTGTCTGTCTGTGTGTCTGCCTATAGATTTTTTTTCTATGGCAAACGATAACAGCCGCAAATTCAAACAGAATCAAATAATTTTTTGCATACAGCCCTGATATGTAGAGTACTCGCGACCTATTGTTTTTGGTGAAGATCGGTTGAGGGAAAGGGGTAGTTTACCAGCAACGGTTTTTTTTTATCAAGGGCAATTTTGTTTGTTTGGCAAACGATAACAGCCGCAAATTCAAACAGAATCAAATAATGCTTCGTATACAACCCAGAATTGTAGAGTTCTCAAGATCTGGTGATTTTGGTAAAGATCGGTTAAGGGAAAGGGGTAGTTTACCAGCCACGTTTTTTGTTTTATCAAGGGTATTTTGTATGGCAAACGATAACAGCCGCAAATTCAAACAAAATGATATAATATTTTGCATACAGCCCTGAATTGTAGAGTTCTCAAGACCTACCGTTTTTGGTGAAGATCGGTTAATGGAAAGGGGTAGTTTACCGGCAACGGTTTTTTATCAAGGGTAATTTTACTTCCATATTCCTTAAGGAATGGAAGTATGGTGATGGCAAAAAAAATCGTGTTCGAGATTATTGCAGATTCTGATTCTGCTACACTCAAAACATGAAAAAAAGTCGTTTTCCGAAAATTGTCTGTGTGTGTGTCTGTCTGTCTGTCTGTCTGTCTGAGTGTCTGTCTGTCTATGTGTCTATAGATTTTTTTTCTATGGCAAACGATAACTGCCGCAAATTCAAACAGAATCAAATAAGGGTTTTGCATACAGCCCTGATTTGTAGAGTACTCAAGACCTATTGTTTTTGGTGAAGATCGGTTTAGGGAAAGGGGTAGTTTACCTGTAACGTTTTATGTTTTAACAAGGGTATTTTCTATGGCAAACGATAACAGCCGCAAATTCAAACAGAATCAAAAGATTATTTGCATACAGCCCTAAATTGTAGAGTTCTCAAGACCTATTGTTTTTGGTGAAGATCGGTTGAGGGAAAGGGGTAGTTTACCTGCAACGTTTTTTTAACGAGGGTATTTTCTATGGCAAACGATAACAGCCGCAAATTCAAACAGAATCAAATAATGTTTTGCATACAGCCCTATTTGTAGAGCACTCAAGACCTATTGTTTTTGGTGAAGATCGGTTAAGCGGAAGGGGTAGTTTACCTGCAACGTTTTTTTATCAAGCGTATTTTCTATGGCAAACGATAACAGCCGCAAATTCAAACAGAATCAAATAATGTTTTGCATACATCCCTGAATTGTAGAGGTCTCAATGACTTTCGATTTTGGTGAAGATCGGTTAAGCGGAAGGGGTAGGTTACCTGCAACCTTTTACGTTTTAACAAGAGTAAAGTACTTGAAAATTTATTTAAACTTTTTGAAACAATGGTAATTGTTAAAAATAAAATAATTTTGTTGCCAGGCAATAAAATTATAATTTTTTCATTTTAATGTAATATAATATTTTTCATTTAATACAGCAATAAAAAGGCAGGTAAGACTCAGCCTGGCTGTTTGGCTGAAAATGATTTTAAATATAAATCTTAGAATATGGAAGTCATGTATGGTTCTCCATACCGATATTTACTTCCATGTTCCTTAAGGGAATGAAAGTATGGTGATGGCAAAAAAAATCGTGTTCGAGATTATTGCAAAATATGATTGTACTACACTCAAAACATGAAAAAAAGTCATTTTTCGAAAAGTGTCTGTGTGTGTGTCTGTGTGTGTGTCTGTGTGTCTGTTTGTGTGTCTATCTGTAGATTTTTTTATATGGCAAACGATAACAGCCGCAAATTCGAACAGAATGAAATAATTTTTTGCATACAGCCCTGATTAATAGAGTACTCGCGACCTATTGTTTTTGGTGAAGATCGGTTGAGGGAAAGGGGTAGTTTAACTGCAACGGTTTTTTTTTATCAAGGGTAATTTTGTTTGTTTGGCAAACGATAACAGCCGCAAATTCAAACAGAATCAAAAGATTATTTGCATACAGCCCTAAATTGTAGAGTTCTCAAGACCTATTGTTTTTGGTGAAGATCGGTTGAGGGAAAGGGGTAGTTTACCAGCAACGTTTTTTTAACAAGGGTATTTCCTATGGCAAACGATAACAGCCGCAAATTCAAACAGAATCAAATAATTTTTGCATACAGCCCTGATTTGTAGAGTACACATGACCTATTGTTTTTGGTGAAGATCGGTTAAGGGCATGGGGTAGTTTACCAGCAACGTTTTTTTATCAAGCGTATTTTCTATGGCAAACGATAACAGCCGCAAATTCAAACCGAATCAACTACTCTTTTGCATACAGCCCTGAATTATAGAGTTCTCAAGACCTATTGGTTTTGGTGAAGATCGGTTAAGGGGAAGGGGTAGTTTACAGGCAAAGTTTTTTTAACGGGGGTAATTTTTACTTCCATATTCCTTAAGGAATGGAAGTATGGTGATGGCAAAAAAAATCGTGTTCGAGATTATTGCAGCTTCTGATTCTACTACACTCAAAACATGAAAAAAAGTCGTTTTCCGAAAAGTGTCTGTGTGTCTGTCTGTCTGTCTATCTGTCTTTCTGTCTGTCTGCCGGTCTGTCTGTCTGTCTGTCTGTCTGTCTGTCTGTCTGTCTGTCTGTCTGTCTGTCTGTCTGTCTGTCTGTCTGTCTGTCTGTGTGTGTGTCTGTCTGTATGTGTGTCTGTGTGTCTGTAGATTTTTTTTCTATGGCAAACGATAACTGCCGGAAATTCAAACAGAATCAAATAATTTTTTGAATGCAGGCCTGATTAGCAGAGTACTCGCGACCTATTGTTTTTGGTGAAGATCGATTGAGGGAAAGGGGTAGTTTACCAGCAACGTTTTTTTAACAAGGGTATTTCCTATGGCAAACGATAACAGCCGCAAATTCAAACAGAATCAAATAATTTTTGCATACAGCCCTGATTTGTACAGTACACATGACCTATTGTTTTTGGTGAAGATCGGTTAAGGGGAAGGGGTAGTTTACCTGCAACCTTTTACGTTTTAACAAGAGTAAAGTAATTGAAAATTTATTTAAACTTTTTGAAACAATGGTAATTGTTAAAAATAAAATAATTTTGTTGCCAGGCAATAAAATTATAATTTTTTCATTTTAATGTAATATAATATTTTTCATTTAATACAGCAATAAAAAGGCAGGTAAGACACAGCCTGGCTGTTTGGGTGAAAATGATTTTAAATATAAATCTTAGAATATGGAAGTCATGTATGGTTCTCCATACCGATATTTTACTTATATATTCCTTAAGGAATGAAAGTATGGTGATGGCAAAAAAAATCGTGTTCGAGATTATTGCAGATTCTGATTCTACTACACTCAAAACATGAAAAAAAGTCGTTTTCCGAAAAGTGTCTGTGTGTGTGTCTGTCTGTCTGTCTGTCTGTGTGTCTGTCTGTCTGTCTGTAGATTTTTTTTCTATGGCAAACGATAACTGCCGCAAATTCAAACAGAATCAAATAATTTTTTGCATACAGCCCTGATTAATAGAGTACTCGCGACCTATTGTTTTTGGTGAAGATCGGTTGAGGGAAAGGGGTAGTTTAACTGCAACGGTTTTTTTTTATCAAGGGTAATTTTGTTTGTTTGGCAAACGATAACAGCCGCAAATTCAAACAGAATCAAATAATGTTTCGCATACTACCCTGAATTGTAGAGTTCTCACGATCTGTTGATTTTGGTAAAGATCGGTTAAGGGAAAGGGGTAGTTTACCTGCAACGTTTTATGTTTTAACAAGGGTATTTTATATGGCAAACGATAGCAGCCGCAAATTCAAACACAAGCAAATTATTATTTGCATACAGCCCTAAATTGTAGAGTTCTCAAGACCTATTGATTTTGGTGAAGACCGGATAAGAGAAAGGGGTAGTTTACCGGCTACCTTTTATGTTTTAAATGGGTATTTCCTATGGCAAACGATAAGAGTCGAAAATTCAAACAGAATCAAAAACGTTTTTGCATACAGCCCTAATTTATTGAGTACTAAAGACCTATTGTTTTTGGTGAAGATCGTTTGAGGGAAAGGGGTAGTTTACCAGCCACGTTTTTACTTCCATATTCCTTAAGGAATGGAAGTATGGTGATGGCAAAAAAAATCGAGTTCGAGATTATTGCAGATTCTGATTCTACTACACTCAAAACATGAAAAAAAATCGTTTTCCGAAAAGTGTCTGTGTGTGTGTCTGTGTGTCTATCTGTGTGTGTCTGTAGATTTTTTTTCTATGGCAAACGATAACTGCCGCAAATTCAAACAGAATTAAATAATTTTTTGCATACAGCCCTGATTTATAGAGTACTCACGACCTATTGTTTTTGGTGAAGATCGGTTGAGGGAAAGGGGTAGTTTACCTGCAACGGTTTTTTTTTATCAAGGGAAATTTTTTTTTTGGCAAACGATAACAGCCGCAAATTCAAACAGAATCAAATAATGTTTCGCATACAGCCCTGAATTGTAGAGTTCTCAAGACCTATTGTTTTTGGTGAAGATCGGTTAAGGGAAAGGGGTAGTTTACCTGTAACGTTTTATGTTTTAACAAGGGTATTTCCTATGGCAAACGATAGCAGCCGCAAATTCAAACAGAATCAAATAATTTTTTGCATACGTCCCTGAATTGTAGAGAACTCAAGACCTATTGTTTTTGGTGAAGATCGGTTAAGGGGAAGGGGTAGTTTACCAGAAACCTTTTACGTTTTAACAAGAGTAAAGTACTTGAAAATTTATTTAAACTTTTTGAAACAATGGTAATTGTTAAAAATAAAATAATTTTGTTGCCAGGCAATAAAATTATAATTTTTTCATTTTAATGTAATATAATATTTTTCATTTAATACAGCAATAAAAAGGCAGGTAAGACACAGCCTGGCTGTTTGGCTGAAAATGATTTTAAATATAATTCTTAGGATATGGAAGTCATGTATGGTTCTCCATACCGATATTTTTTTATGGTAAACGATAACAGCCGCAAATTTAAACAGAATCAAATGATGTTTTGCATACAGCCCTGTATTGTAGAGTTCTCAACACCTATTGGTGTTGGTGAAGATCGGTTAAGGGAAAGGGGTAGTTTACCTGCAACGTTTTATGTTTTAACTAGGGTATTTTTTCTATGACGAACGATAACTGCCGTAAATTCTAAGAGAATCAAGTAACTGTTTGCATACAGGCCTAAATTGTAGAGTACCCAAGACCTGTCGTTTTTGGTGAAGATCGGTTAAGGGAAAGGGGTAGTTTACCTGAAACGGTTTTTATCAAGGGTAATTTTACTTCCATATTCCTTAAGGAATGGAAGTATGGTGATGGCAAAAAAAATCGTGTTCGAGATTATTGCAGATCCTGATTCTACTACACTCAAAACATGAAAAAAATCGTTTTCCGAAAAGTGTCTCTGTGTGTGTCTGTCTGTCCGTCTGTCTGTCTGTCTGTCTGTCTGTGTGTCTTTCTGTCTATGTGTCTTAGATTTTTTTTCTATGGCAAACGATAACTGCCGCAAATTCAAACAGAATCAAATAATTTTTTGCATGCAGCCCTGATTTGCAGAGTACGCGCGACCCACTGTTTTTGGTGAAGATCGGTTATGGGAAAGGGGTAGTTTACCTGCAAAGGTTTTTTTTTACCAAGGTAATTTTGTTTGTTTGGGAAACGATAACAGCCGCAAATTCAAACAGAATCAAATAATGTTCCGCATACGGCCCTGAATTGTAGAGTTCTCAAGATCTGTTGATTTCGGTGAAGATCGGTTAAGGGAAAGGGGTAGTTTACCAGTAACGTTTTATGTTTTAACAAGGGTATTTCCTATGGCAAACGATAACAGCCGAAAATTCAAACAGAATCAAAAGATTATTTGCATACAGCCCTAAATTGTAGAGTTCTCAAGACCTATTGTTTTTGGTGAAGTTCGGTTGACGGAAAGGGGTAGTTTACATAAATTTGTTTTGTATGGCAAACGATAACTGCCGCAAATTCAAACAGAATCAAATAATTTTTTGCATGCAGGCCTGATTTGCAGTGTACTCGCGACCTATTGTTTTTGGTGAAGTTCGGTTGAGGGAAAGGGAAAGGTTTTTTTTTACCAAGGTAATTTTGTTTGTTTGGGAAACGATAACAGCCGCAAATTCAAACAGAATCAAATAATGTTCCGCATACGGCCCTGAATTGTAGAGTTCTCAAGATCTGTTGATTTCGGTGAACGGTTTTTTTTTAGCAAGGGTAATTTTGTTTGTTTGGCAAACGATAACAGCCGCAAATTCAAACAGAATCAAATAATGTTTCGCATACAGCCCTGAATTGTAGAGTTCTCAAGATCTGTTGATTTTGGTGAAGATCGGTAATGGGAAAGGGGCAGTTTACCTGTAACGTTTTACGTTTTAACAAGGGTATTTCCTATGGCAAACGATAACAGCCGCAAATTCAAACAGAATCAAAATATTATTTGCATACAGCCCTAAATTGTAGAGTTCTCAAGACCTATAGTTTTTGGTGAAGATCGGTTAAGGGAAAGGGGTAGTTTACCTGTAACGTTTTACGTTTTAACAAGGGTATTTCCTATGGCAAACGATAACAGCCGCAAATTCAAACAGAATCAAAAGATTATTTGCATACAGCCCTAAATTGTAGAATTCTCAAGACCTATTGTTTTTGGTGAAGATCGGTAGAGGGAAAGGGGTAGTTTACCAGCAACGTTTTTTTAACAAGGGTATTTTCTATGGCAAACGATAACAGCCGCATATTAAAACAGAATCAAATAATTTTTTGCATACTTCCCTGAATTGTAGAGTTCTCAATGACTTTCGATTTTGGTGAAGATCGGTTAAGGGGAAGGGGTAGTTTACCTGCAAACTTTTACGTTTTAACAAGAGTAAAGTACTTGAAAATTTATTAAACTTTTTGAAACAATGGTAATTGTTAAAAATAAAATAATTTTGTTGCCAGGCAATAAAATTATAATTTTTTCATTTTAATGTAATATAATATTTTTCATTTAATACAGCAATAAAAAGGCAGGTAAGACACAGCCTGGCTGTTTGGCTGAAAATGGTTTAAAATATAAATCTTAGAATATGGAAGTCATGTATGATTCTCCATACCGATATTTTCTTTTGTATCTCAGATAACAGACAAATATGGTTTCTAGATAAGATAACATAGTATAACAATTTTGTATTGCTGATTTATTCGTAATAAATATCTGATAAAAGGTAATACTATCGAACCCAAACGTGTACACAACTTCTCCTTGACAATCATGCGCGCGCGCGCGCGCACAAACTTAAGTGAACCTGTAAACATATTTAGCACCCATTACGTCCGTTTTATACTACTTCATTTGGAAGAAATCTTTACCATTTATCTGCTCTTACGGATTTAGATATTGTTGTTATAGATATTCTTTTTACTTCCATATTCCTTAAGGAATGGAAGTATGGTGATGGCAAAAAAAATCGTGTTCGAGATTATTGCAGATTCTGATTCTACTACACTCAAAACATGAAAAAAAGTCGTTTTCCGAAAAGTGTCTGTGTGTGTGTCTGTCTGTCTATCTGTCTGTGTGTCTGTCTGTCTGTGTGTCTGTAGATTTTTTTCTATGGCAAACGATAACTGCCGAAAATTCACACAGAATCAAATAATTTTTTGCATGCAGCTCTGATTTGCAGAGTACTCGCGACCTATTGTTTTTGGTGAAGATCGGTTGAGGGAAAGGGGTAGTTTACCGGCAACGGTTTTTTTTTAGCAAGGGTAATTTTGTTTGTTTGGCAAACGATAACAGCCGCAAATTCAAACAGAATCAAATAATGTTTCGCATACAGCCCTGAATTGTAGAGTTCTCAAGATCTGTTGATTTTGGTGAAGATCGGTTAAGGGAAAGGGGTAGTTTACCTGTAACGTTTTACGTTTTAACAAGGGTATTTCCTATGGCAAACGATAACAGCCGCAAATTCAAACAGAATCAAAAGATTATTTGCATACAGCCCTACATTGTAGAGTTCTCAAGACCTATTGTTTTTGGTGAAGTTCGGTTGAGGGAAAGGGGTAGTTTACCTGCAACGTTTTTTTAACAAGGGTATTTTCTATGGCAAACGATAACAGCCGCAAATTCAAACAGAATCAAATAAAGTTTTGCATACAGCCCTGATTTGTAGAGTACTCAAGACCTATTGTTTTTGGTGAAGATCGGTTAAGGGGAAGGGGTAGTTTACCTGCAACGTTTTTTTATCAAGCGTATTTTATATGGCAAACGATAACAGCCACAAATTCAAACAGAATCAAATAAGTTTTTGCATACTTCCCTGAATTGTAGAGGTCTCAATGACTTTCGATTTTGGTGAAGATCGGTTAAGGGGAAGGGGTAGTTTACCTGCAATCTTTTACGTTTTAACAAGAGTAAAGTACTTGAAAATTTATTTAAACTTTTTGAAACAATGGTAATTGTTAAAAATAAAATAATTTTGTTGCCAGGCAATAAAATTATAATTTTTTCATTTTAATGTAATATAATATTTTTCATTTAATACAGCAATAAAAAGGCAGGTAAGACACAGCCTGGCTGTTTGGCTGAAAATGATTTTAAATATAAATCTTAGAATATGGAAGTCATGTATGGTTCTCCATACCGATATTTACTTCCATGTTCCTTAAGGAAATGGACGTATGGTGATGGCAAAAAAAATCGTGTCGAGATTATTGCAGATTCTGATTGTACTACACTCAAAACATGAAAAAAAGTCGTTTTTCAAAAAGTGTCTGTGTCTGTCTGTCTGTCTGTGTGTCTGTCTGTCTGTCTGTCTGTGTGTCTACCTATAGATTTTTTTTCTATGGCAAACGATAACAGCCGCAAATTCAAACAGAATCAAATAATTTTTTGCATACAGCCCTGATATGTAGAGTACTCGCGACCTATTGTTTTTGGTGAAGATCGGTTGAGGGAAAGGGGTAGTTTACCAGCAACGGTTTTTTTTATCAAGGGCAATTTTGTTTGTTTGGCAAACGATAACAGCCGCAAATTCAAACAGAATCAAATAATGCTTCGTATACAACCCAGAATTGTAGAGTTGTCAAGATCTGGTGATTTTGGTAAAGATCGGTTAAGGGAAAGGGGTAGTTTACCAGCCACGTTTTTTGTTTTATCAAGGGTATTTTGTATGGCAAACGATATCAGCCGCAAATTCAAACAAAATGATATAATATTTTGCATACAGCCCTGAATTGTAGAGTTCTCAAGACCTATCGTTTTTGGTGAAGATCGGTTAATGGAAAGGGGTAGTTTACCGGCAACGGTTTTTTATCAAGGGTAATTTTACTTCCATATTCCTTAAGGAATGGAAGTATGGTGATGGCAAAAAAAATCGTGTTCGAGATTATTGCAGATTCTGATTCTGCTACACTCAAAACATGAAAAAAAGTCGTTTTCCGAAAAGTGTCTGTGTGTGTGTCTGTCTGTCTGTCTGTCTGTCTGAGTGTCTGTCTGTCTATGTGTCTATAGATTTTTTTTCTATGGCAAACGATAAGAGCCGCAAATTCAAACAGAATCAAATAATTTTTGCATACAGCCCTGATTTGTAGAGTACACATGACCTATTGTTTTTGGTGAAGATCGGTTGAGGGAAAGGGGTAGTTTACCAGCAACGTTTTTTTATCAAGCGTATTTTCTATGGCAAACGATAACAGCCGCAAATTCAAACCGAATCAACTACTCTTTTGCATACAGCCCTGAATTATAGAGTTCTCAAGACCTATTGGTTTTGGTGAAGATCGGTTAAGGGGAAGGGGTAGTTTACAGGCAAAGTTTTTTTAACGGGGGTAATTTTTACTTCCATATTCCTTAAGGAATGGAAGTATGGTGATGGCAAAAAAAATCGTGTTCGAGATTATTGGAGATTCTGATTCTACTACACTCAAAACATGAAAAAAAGTCGTTTTCCGAAAAGTGTCTGTGTGTGTGTCTGTCTGTCTGTCTGTCTGTGTGTCTGTCTGTCTGTGTGTCTGTCTGTCTGTGTGTCTGTGTGTCTGTAGATTTTTTTCTATGGCAAACGATAACTGCCGCAAATTCAAACAGAATCAAATAATTTTTTGCATGCAGGCCTGATTTGCAGAGTACTCGCGACCTGTTGTTTTTGGTGAAGATCGGTTGAGGGAAAGGGGTAGTTTACCAGCAACGTTTTTTTAACAAAGGTATTTCCTATGGCAAACGATAACAGCCGCAAATTCAAACAGAATCAAATAATTTTTGCATACAGCCCTGATTTGTAGAGTACACATGACCTATTGTTTTTGGTGAAGATCGGTTAAGGGCATGGGGTAGTTTACCAGCAACGTTTTTTTATCAAGCGTATTTTCTATGGCAAACGATAACAGCCGCAAATTCAAACAGAATCAAATAATTTTTTGCATACTTCCCTGAATTGTAGAGGTCCCAACGACTTTCGATTTTGGTGAAGATCGGTTAAGGGGAAGGGGTAGTTTACCTGCAACCTTTTACGTTTTAACAAGAGTAAAGTAATTGAAAATTTATTTAAACTTTTTGAAACAATGGTAATTGTTAAAAATAAAATAATTTTGTTGCCAGGCAATAAAATTATAATTTTTTCATTTTCATGTAATATAATATTTTTCATTTAATACAGCAATAAAAAGGCAGGTAAGACACAGCCTGGCTGTTTGGGTGAAAATGATTTTAAATATAAATCTTAGAATATGGAAGTCATGTATGGTTCTCCATACCGATATTTTACTTCCATATTCCTTAAGGAATGGAAGTATGGTGATGGCAAAAAAAATCGTGTTCGAGATTATTGCAGATTCTGATTCTACTACACTCAAAACATGAAAAAAAGTCGTTTTCCGAAAAGTGTCTGTGTGTGTGTCTATCTGTAGATTTTTTTATATGGCAAACGATAACAGCCGCAAATTCGAACAGAATGAAATAATTTTTTGCATACAGCCCTGATTAATAGAGTACTCGCGACCTATTGTTTTTGGTGAAGATCGGTTGAGGGAAAGGGGTAGTTTAACTGCAACGGTTTTTTTTTATCAAGGGTAATTTTGTTTGTTTGGAAAACGATAACAGCCGCAAATTCAAACAGAATCAAAAGATTATTTGCATACAGCCCTAAATTGTAGAGTTCTCAAGACCTATTGTTTTTGGTGAAGATCGGTTGAGGGAAAGGGGTAGTTTACCAGCAACGTTTTTTTAACAAGGGTATTTCCTATGGCAAACGATAACAGCCGCAAATTCAAACAGAATCAAATAATTTTTGCATACAGCCCTGATTTGTAGAGTACACATGACCTATTGTTTTTGGTGAAGATCGGTTAAGCGCATGGGGTAGTTTACCAGCAACGTTTTTTTATCAAGCGTATTTTCTATGGCAAACGATAACAGCCGCAAATTCAAACCGAATCAACTACTCTTTTGCATACACCCCTGAATTATAGAGTTCTCAAGACCTATTGGTTTTGGTGAAGATCGGTTAAGGGGAAGGGGTAGTTTACAGGCAAAGTTTTTTTAACGGGGGTAATTTTTACTTCCATATTCCTTAAGGAATGGAAGTATGGTGATGGCAAAAAAAATCGTGTTCGAGATTATTACAGATTCTGATTCTACTACACTCAAAACATGAAAAAAAGTCGTTTTCCGAAAAGTGTCTGTGTGTCTGTCTGTCTGTCTGTCTGTCTGTCTGTCTGTGTGTCTGTCTGTCTGTGTGTCTGTAGATTTTTTTTCTATGGCAAACGATAACTGCCGGAAATTCAAACAGAATCAAATAATTTTTTGAATGCAGGCCTGATTAGCAGAGTACTCGCGACCTATTGTTTTTGGTGAAGATCGATTGAGGGAAAGGGGTAGTTTACCAGCAACGTTTTTTTAACAAGGGTATTTCCTATGGCAAACGATAACAGCCGCAAATTCAAACAGAATCAAATAATTTTTGCATACAGCCCTGATTTGTAGAGTACACATGACCTATTGTTTTTGGTGAAGACCGGTTAAGGGCATGGGGTAGTTTACCAGCAACGTTTTTTTATCAAGCGTATTTTATATGGCAAACGATAACAGCCGCAAATTCAAACAGAATCAAATAATTTTTTGCATACTTCCCTGAATTGTAGAGGTCTCAATGACTTTCGATTTTGCTGAAGATCGGTTCAGGGGAAGGGGTAGTTTACCTGCAACCTTTTACGTTTTAACAAGAGTAAAGTAATTGAAAATTTATTTAAACTTTTTGAAACAATGGTAATTGTTAAAAATAAAATAATTTTGTTGCCAGGCAATAAAATTATAATTTTTTCATTTTAATGTAATATAATATTTTTCATTTAATACAGCAATAAAAAGGCAGGTAAGACACAGCCTGGCTGTTTGGCTGAAAATGATTTTAAATATAAATCTTAGAATATGGAAGTCATGTATGGTTCTCCATACCGATATTTTACTTCTATATTCCTTAAGGAATGGAAGTATGGTGATGGCAAAAAAAATCGTGTTCGAGATTATTGCAGATTCTGATTCTACTACACTCAAAACATGAAAAAAAGTCGTTTTCCGAAATGTGTCTGTGTGTGTGTCTGTCTGTCTGTCTGTGTGTGTGTCTGTCTGTCTGTAGATTTTTTTTCTATGGCAAACGATAACTGCCGCAAATTCAAACAGAATCAAATAATTTTTTGCATGCAGCCCTGACTTGCAGAGTACTCGCGATCTATTGTTTTTGGTGAAGATCGGTTAAGGGAAAGGGGTAGTTTACCGGCAAAGGTTTTTTTTTACCAAGGGTAATTTTGTTTGTTTGGCAAACGATAACAGCCGCAAATTCAAACAGAATCAAATAATGTTTCGCATACCGCCCTGAATTGTAGAGTTCTCAAGATCTGTTGATTTTGGTGAAGATCGGTTAAGGGAAAGGGGTAGTTTACCTGTAACGTTTTATGTTTTAACAAGGGTATTTCCTATGGCAAACGATAACAGCCGCAAATTCAAATAGAATCAAAAGATTATTTGCATACAGCCCTAAATTGTAGAGTTCTCAAGCCCTATTGTTCTTGGTGAAGATCGGTTGAGGGGAAGGGGTAGTTTACCTGCAACGTTTTTTTAACAAGGGTATTTTCTATGGCAAACGATAACAACCGCAAATTCAAACAGAATCAAATAATGTTTTGCATACAGCCCTGATTTGTAGAGTACTCAAGATCTGTTGTTTTTGGTGAAGATCGGTTAAGGGAAAGGGGTAGTTTACCTGTAACGTTTTATGTTTTAACAAGGGTATTTTTTTTGGCAAACGATAACTGCCGCAAATTCAAACAGAATCAAAAGATTATTTGCATACAGCCCTAAATTGTAGAGTTCTCAAGATCTGTTGTTTTTGGTGAAGATCGGTTGAGGGAAAGGGGTAGTTTACCTGCAACGTTTTTTTAACGAGGGTATTTTCTATGGCAAACGATAACAGCCGCAAATTCAAACAGAATCAAATAATGTTTTGCACACAGCCCTGATTTGTAGAGTACTCAAGACCTACTGTTTTTGGTGAAGATCGGTTAAGCGGAAGGGGTAGTTTACCTGCAACGTTTTTTTATCAAGCGTATTTTCTATGGCAAACGATAACAGCCGCAAATTCAAACGGAATCAAACAATGTTTCGCATACAGCCCTGAATTGTAGAGTTCTCAAGATCTGTTGATTTTGGTGAAGATCGGTTAAGGGAAAGGGGTAGTTTACCTGTAACGTTTTACGTTTTAACAAGGGTATTTCCTATGGCAAACGATAACAGCCGCAAATTCAAACAGAATCAAAAGATTATTTGCATACAGCCCTACATTGTAGAGTTCTCAAGACCTATTGTTTTTGGTGAAGTTCGGTTGAGGGAAAGGGGTAGTTTACCTGCAACGTTTTTTTAACAAGGGTATTTTCTATGGCAAACGATAACAGCCGCAAATTCAAACAGAATCAAATAAAGTTTTGCATACAGCCCTGATTTGTAGAGTACTCAAGACCTATTGTTTTTGGTGAAGATCGGTTAAGGGGAAGGGGTAGTTTACCTGCAACGTTTTTTTATCAAGGGTATTTTCTATGGCAAACGATAACAGCCGCAAATTCAAACAGAATCAAATAAAGTTTTGCATACAGCTCTGATTTGTAGAGTACTCAAGACCTATTGATTTTGGTGAAGATCGGTTAAGGGAAAGGGGTAGTTTACATGTAACGTTTTATGTTTTAACAAGGGTATTTCCTATGGCAAACGATAACAGCCGCAAATTCAAACAGAATCAAAAGATTATTTGCATACAGCCCTAAATTGTAGAGTTCTCAAGACCTATTGCTTTTTGGTGAAGATCGGTTGAGGGAAAGGGGTAGTTTACCTGCAACGTTTTTTTAACAAGGGTATTTTTTATGGCAAACGATAACAGCCGCAAATTCAAACAGAATAAAATAATGTTTTGCATACAGCCCTGATTTGTAGAGTACTCAAGACCTATTGTTTTTGGTGAAGATCGGTTTAGGGAAAGGGGTAGTTTACCTGTAACGTTTTATGTTTTAACAAGGGTATTTTCTATGGCAAACGATAACAGCCTCAAATTCAAACAGAATCAAAAGATTATTTGCATACAGCCCTAAATTGTAGAGTTCTCAAGACCTGTTGTTTTTGGTGAAGATCGGTTGAGGGAAAGGGGTAGTTTACCTGCAACGTTTTTTTAACGAGGGTATTTTCTATGGCAAACGATAACAGCCGCAAATTCAAACAGAATCAAATAATGTTTTGCATACTGCCCTGATTTGTTGAGCACTCAAGACCTATTGTTTTTGGTGAAGATCGGTTAAGCGGAAGGGGTAGTTTACCTGCAACGTTTTTTTATCAAGCGTATTTTCTATGGCAAACGATAACAGCCGCAAATTCAAACAGAATCAAATAATGTTTTGCATACATCCCTGAATTGTAGAGGTCTCAATGACTTTCGATTTTGGTGAAGATCGGTTAAGCGGAAGGGGTAGGTTACCTGCAACCTTTTACGTTTTAACAAGAGTAAAGTACTTGAAAATTTATTAAAACTTTTTGAAACAATGGTAATTGTTAAAAATAAAATAATTTTGTTGCCAGGCAATAAAATTATAATTTTTTCATTTTAATGTAATATAATATTTTTCATTTAATACAGCAATAAAAAGGCAGGTAAGACACAGCCTGGCTGTTTGGCTGAAAATGATTTTAAATATAAATCTTAGAATATGGAAGTCATGTATGGTTCTCCATACCGATATTTACTTCCATGTTCCTTAAGGGAATGAAAGTATGGTGATGGCAAAAAAAATCGTGTTCGAGATTATTGCAGAATATGATTGTACTACACTCAAAACATGAAAAAAAGTCATTTTTCGAAAAGTGTCTGTGTGTGTGTCTGTGTGTGTGTCTGTGTGTCTGTTTGTGTGTCTATCTGTAGATTTTTTTATATGGCAAACGATAACAGCCGCAAATTCAAACAGAATCAAATAATTTTTTGCATACAGCCCTGATTAATAGAGTACTCGCGACCTATTGTTTTTGGTGAAGATCGGTTGAGGGAAAGGGGTAGTTTAACTGCAACGGTTTTTTTTTATCAAGGGTAATTTTGTTTGTTTGGCAAACGATAACAGCCGCAAATTCAAACAGAATCAAAAGATTATTTGCATACAGCCCTAAATTGTAGAGTTCTCAAGACCTATTGTTTTTGGTGAAGATCGGTTGAGGGAAAGGGGTAGTTTACCAGCAACGTTTTTTTAACAAGGGTATTTCCTATGGCAAACGATAACAGCCGCAAATTCAAACAGAATCAAATAATTTTTGCATACAGCCCTGATTTGTAGAGTACACATGACCTATTGTTTTTGGTGAAGATCGGTTAAGGGCATGGGGTAGTTTACCAGCAACGTTTTTTTATCAAGCGTATTTTCTATGGCAAACGATAACAGCCGCAAATTCAAACCGAATCAACTACTCTTTTGCATACAGCCCTGAATTATAGAGTTCTCAAGACCTATTGGTTTTGGTGAAGATCGGTTAAGGGGAAGGGGTAGTTTACAGGCAAAGTTTTTTTAACGGGGGTAATTTTTACTTCCATATTCCTTAAGGAATGGAAGTATGGTGATGTCAAAAAAAATCGTGTTCGAGATTATTGCAGATTCTGATTCTACTACACTCAAAACATGAAAAAAAGTCGTTTTCCGAAAAGTGTCTGTGTGTCTGTCTGTCTGTCTGTCTGTCTGTCTGTCTGTCTGTGTGTCTGTCTGTCTGTGTGTCTGTGTGTCTGTAGATTTTTTTTCTATGGCAAACGATAACTGCCGGAAATTCAAACAGAATCAAATAATTTTTTGAATGCAGGCCTGATTAGCAGAGTACTCGCGACCTATTGTTTTTGGTGAAGATCGATTGAGGGAAAGGGGTAGTTTACCAGCAACGTTTTTTTAACAAGGGTATTTCCTATGGCAAACGATAACAGCCGCAAATTCAAACAGAATCAAATAATTTTTGCATACAGCCCTGATTTGTAGAGTACACATGACCTATTGTTTTTGGTGAAGACCGGTTAAGGGCATGGGGTAGTTTACCAGCAACGTTTTTTTATCAAGCGTATTTTCTATGGCAAACGATAACAGCCGCAAATTCAAACAGAATCAAATAATTTTTTGCATACTTCCCTGAATTGTAGAGGTCTCAATGACTTTCGATTTTGGTGAAGATCGGTTCAGGGGAAGGGGTAGTTTACCTGCAACCTTTTACTTTTTAACAAGAGTAAAGTAATTGAAAATTTATTTAAACTTTTTGAAACAATGGTAATTGTTAAAAATAAAATAATTTTGTTGCCAGGCAATAAAATTATAATTTTTTCATTTTAATGTAATATAATATTTTTCATTTAATACAGCAATAAAAAGGCAGGTAAGACACAGCCTGGCTGTTTGGGTGAAAATGATTTTAAATATAAATCTTAGAATATGGAAGTCATGTATGGTTCTCCATACCGATATTTTACTTCTATATTCCTTAAGGAATGGAAGTATGGTGATGGCAAAAAAAATCGTGTTCGAGATTATTGCAGATTCTGATTCTACTACACTCAAAACATGAAAAAAAGTCGTTTTCCGAAAAGTGTCTGTGTGTGTGTCTGTCTGTCTGTCTGTGTGTGTGTCTGTCTGTCTGTCTGTGTGTGTGTCTGTCTGTCTGTAGATTTTTTTTCTATGGCAAACGATAACTGCCGCAAATTCAAACAGAATCAAATAATTTTTTGCATGCAGCCCTGACTTGCAGAGTACTCGCGACCTATTGTTTTTGGTGAAGATCGGTTAAGGGAAAGGGGTAGTTTACCGGCAACGGTTTTTTTTTACCAAGGGTAATTTTGTTTGTTTGGCAAACGATAACAGCCGCAAATTCAAACAGAATCAAATAATGTTTCGCATACCGCCCTGAATTGTAGAGTTCTCAAGATCTGTTGATTTTGGTGAAGATCGGTTAAGGGAAAGGGGTAGTTTACCTGTAACGTTTTATGTTTTAACAAGGGTATTTCCTATGGCAAACGATAACAGCCGCAAATTCAAACAGAATCAAAAGATTATTTGCATACAGCCCTAAATTGTAGAGTTCTCAAGCCCTATTGTTTTTGGTGAAGATCGGTTGAGGGGAAGGGGTAGTTTACCTGCAACGTTTTTTTAACAAGGGTATTTTCTATGGCAAACGATAACAACCGCAAATTCAAACAGAATCAAATAATGTTTTGCATACAGCCCTGATTTGTAGAGTACTCAAGACCTGTTGTTTTTGGTGAAGATCGGTTAAGGGAAAGGGGTAGTTTACCTGTAACGTTTTATGTTTTAACAAGGGTATTTTTTTTGGCAAACGATAACTGCCGCAAATTCAAACAGAATCAAAAGATTATTTGCATACAGCCCTAAATTGTATAGTTCTCAAGATCTGTTGTTTTTGGTGAAGATCGGTTGAGGGAAAGGGGTAGTTTACCTGCAACGTTTTTTTAACGAGGGTATTTTCTATGGCAAACGATAACAGCCGCAAATTCAAACAGAATCAAATAATGTTTTGCATACAGGCCTGATTTGTAGAGTACTCAAGACCTACTGTTTTTGGTGAAGATCGGTTAAGCGGAAGGGGTAGTTTACCTGCAACGTTTTTTTATCAAGCGTATTTTCTATGGCAAACGATAACAGCCGCAAATTCA
This sequence comes from Magicicada septendecula, assembly GCA_034769895.1. Lineage (NCBI taxonomy): Eukaryota > Metazoa > Arthropoda > Insecta > Hemiptera > Cicadidae > Magicicada > Magicicada septendecula. Next base: position 294,443,807 of record CM068373.1, on the reverse strand, counting down.
AACAGAATCAAATAATGTTTTGCATACATCCCTGAATTGTAGAGGTCTCAATGTCTTTCGATTTTGGTGAAGATCGGTTAAGCGGAAGGGGTAGGTTACCTGCAACCTTTTACGTTTTAACCAGAGTAAAGTACTTGAAAATTTATTTAAACTTTTTGAAACAATGGTAATTGTTAAAAATAATATAATTTTGTTGCCAGGCAATAAAATTATAATTTTTTCATTTTAATGTAATATAATATTTTTCATTTAATACAGCAATAAAAAGGCAGGTAAGACACAGCCTGGCTGTTTGGCTGAAAATGATTTTAAATATAAATCTTAGAATATGGAAGTCATGTATGGTTCTCCATACCGATATTTACTTCCATGTTCCTTAAGGGAATGAAAGTATGGTAATGGCAAAAAAAATCGTGTTCGAGATTATTGCAGAATATGATTGTACTACACTCAAAACATGAAAAAAAGTCATTTTTCGAAAAGTGTCTGTGTGTCTGTCTGTGTGTAGATTTTTTTATATGGCAAACGATAACAGCCGCAAATTCGAACAGAATCAAATAATTTTTTGCATACAGCCCTGATTAATAGAGTAGTCGCGACCTATTGTTTTTGGTGAAGATCGGTTGAGGGAAAGGGGTAGTTTAACTGCAACGGTTTTTTTTTATCAAGGGTAATTTTGTTTGTTTGGCAAACGATAACAGCCGCAAATTCAAACAGAATCAAATAATGTTTCGCATACTACCCTCAATTGTAGAGTTCTCACGATCTGTTGATTTTGGTAAAGATCGGTTAAGGGAAAGGGGTAGTTTACCTGTAACGTTTTATGCTTTAACAAGGGTATTTCCTATGGCAAACGATAACAGCCGCAAATTCAAACAGAATCAAAAGATTATTTGCATACAGCCCTAAATTGTAGAGTTCTCAAGACCTATTGTTTTTGGTGAAGATCGGTTGAGGGAAAGGGGTAGTTTACCAGCAACGTTTTTTTAACAAGGGTATTTCCTATGGCAAACGATAACAGCCGCAAATTCAAACAGAATCAAATAATTTTTGCATACAGCCCTGATTTGTAGAGTACACATGACCTATTGTTTTTGGTGAAGATCGGTTAAGGGCATGGGGTAGTTTACCAGCAACGTTTTTTTATCAAGCGTATTTTCTATGGCAAACGATAACAGCCGCAAATTCAAACCGAATCAACTACTCTTTTGCATACAGCCCTGAATTATAGAGTTCTCAAGACCTATTTGTTTTGGTGAAGATCGGTTAAGGGGAAGTTTTGGTATTTGTTTTGGTATCTGTCGGTGGGGTCGTGTTTTAGTTCTGTGATGTTGTTCTGTTCTATGAAGTCTTGTACTTTTTTGTGTAGGTTGTCTGTGGGGATAATTACAGTCGTGTTGTAATTGTTGACCCCACCGACAGATACCAAAACTCAGTAAAACAAATAGTCAACAAAGCCAAACACATTATGACACATAAACAAAAGCCCTACATGAAACAAATCCGACCATCAGCACCTACACTCCAAGCGCTTCCCAAAATCCATAAAGAAGACATTCCGATCCGCCCCATTATCAACTACCGTAATGCCCCTGCACACAAACTGGCAAAATATCTAGACAAAATTATTAGACAACACACACAAATAGACAACAACATTGCAGTAAAAAACAACACTGACCTAGTAACAAAAATAAAAGACATACACATCCCCCATAACGCCACATTAGCCTCCTTTGTCATTAAAAACCTGTACACAAATATCCCCATCTCTGAAACAATCACCATCCTACAAAACAAACTCAAACAGAACAACACACCAGACGAACTTATCAATGAAATAACAGAAACTCTGAACATTATCACAAAACAAAACTACTTTACTTATAACAATAAATACTACACACAGAACGATGGCCTACCCATGGGCTCCCCCATATCCAGCATTCTAGCAGAAGTCTTCCTCCAACACTTAGAAAAAACAAAAATACTCACAAACAATGACAGACACTCACATAAAATACTATATTGGCACAGATACGTTGATGACATTCTAATACTATACAGGGGAAACAAAAGACAATGTGAACAGTTACTAACGCACATAAACAAAATACATAAAAACATAACCTTCACTGCCGAATACGAACACAACAATACCATAAACTTCTTAGACCTCTCCATCACAAAACTAGAACACAGGCACAAATTCAGTATATACAGAAAACCAACTACAACTGACACACTAATACACAACACCTCCAATCACCCAATACAACACAAACTAGCTGCTTTTAGAACCATGATACATAGACTTAACAACATCCCCTTAGATGAAATAGACTACAAAGACGAACTAAACACGATAAAATATCTAGCAGAATCTAACGGTTATGACAGAACAATAGTCAGTAAACTCCTACACAAAACACAAAACAAACAACAGACAAAGACAGAAAACAACAAATTCATAACACTAACATACATCAACAAACAAACAGAAAAAATTGCCCACAAATTCAAAAAAGCAGGATACAGAATCGCTTACAAAACTACTAACAAAACAGAACACACACTATCAAAACGCATGCCCAAAGCACAAAACAAATTCGATCTACCCGGTGTATATAAACTAAATTGTTCAAATTGCAGTAAATTCTACATAGGCCAGACAGGACGTAGCTTCAAACAGAGATACATTGAACACACAAAAGCACTCCACACCACTACAGAATCTACCTTCGCAAACCACCTCATTGAAGCAAACCACACATATAAAAACATCGACAATAACATGAACATACTACACGTACACGCAAAAGGCCGAAAACTAGACACTCTAGAACAATTAGAAATATACAAACACACAAAAACAAATAAAAACGACATCCTAAACGAACAGACACAATTCAAATCGCACGCATTATTCGAACACATCTCACCACACACACACAGCTTCAATCTTTCGAAACACTTTCTCGTCGCCAACAACAAGACGAGCAGCGCTACTAACGACAGCCTCTGATGAAGCCTTCTATAGGTGAAAGCCGGTTTAGGCTGTAAGGTAAAACTTTACGTTTTTACTTATAAAAAACTTTGTGTTCCGAGTCGTCAATATTATAGTGATATTTAGTTAAGTAACGGACACGTCATGGACAACGAAATCCAAGAATTTAAGAAATAAGTAAACGACTAGCTCTGAATGGTAGCGATGAGCGTTAGGGACGAGTGGAATTTCAGGTAATTAAATAAATAGTGACCACAATAAAAACAGACATTGTGTGCCTCAGTCCTCAGTCATGTATTATACACGTAGACCTACTGCACGGTTTTTTTAGTATAACATAAAAGAACCATTTTATAGACAGTTTTTATTGATTTCGACCAAAGGACGCATACGAACCCATGTTATGACTAATTCCAAATTATTACTAATTGTATTATTATTACTGTAGGCTATACATAATTACCATTATTACTAATTAAATACACAGGCCTCTGTAATCGAGTATAATATTTTAATAGCATGAAGTCAAAGTGTATTTCAATGTTGGCACATGTCATTGAATGACAGCTATGCGATTGGCAACACTAGTTTACAAAATGTCAGTGACGTCCAGGTGTAGGTGTCGTGTTATCGTGAATTAAGCGTTTGTTATTGAAGCATTATACATTTCCACCAGAAGTTTATATTTTTTAGGTGGGTTTTGGGTGTACATACTGTTTTTACTTAAGCGTAAATGACATGGGTTTGTTTGGAAAATCAAATTCAGTCGACCCTAAAGAGCAGGTAAAAACCTATTTAAATTATATTGTGATTACTTATTGTATAAAATATGTGAGATTCCTGTATCAGCAGTAATAGTAATAAATTTTGTTAGTAGATGAATTTAAATATGATCGTATTTACGTTGTGTTGGGCATAAATAATCCAGCCAGTTGTTAAAATATAGGTTAGGTAGATGTACCTGCAAGGTGGGGTTAATAATTTTTTAATGTTTAGGGAAGATGTATTTGCTTCATAGATTAAACATGCTTACATGTGTTGTGACATTGTCTAATGATTATGGCTGTAAAAGAGCCAAAATTGACAGTTGTGACTTGAATATAGCAAATATGAATATTTTGGTATTAGTTGGACTCTGTTTTTTAGGAGGTTTATAAGTTAGTAGGATAAATAGAAATTACTTCCTCCCTATAAGGAATCACACAATCAGTAAATTTACCAGAGGATAATCAAATAATAATTGTCATTAAAAACAGTAACAATTTTGGTTGTAAGTTTATTGACTGAAGCTTGTAAGGAAAAAGAGGTGTGCGATGTTCATAATAAAGACAGGCAGAGTGAAGTTGGAATAGGCATGTAGTCTTGCTTACAATATTTGAAGATGATGCTTAATTTAAACAGTAATCACTTTTGTCTAAAATGTACCAGAGTTCAGAGTTAGTTATTTTCATTTTTTAAATTAAAATAAACCGAATATATTATGTAATATAATTGCAGTCTTGTCAGTTTTTATTAATAAGCAGTCTTTATATAACCAGAACATTGACTTCAGTTACATTTAAAAGTTTTTTATTTCAAATAACATTGTTATAATTAGATAATCAACTAAATTGAAAGCATTGATTTCGTAAGTAAATTATTAATTTTACTATAAGACCTTTCCAAATAAGTTAAGTGTTCCAGTAGACTTTTTCAGGTGTCAACATTGTAATACATTGTAATTAACACTGTAACATTGTAACATTACATACAGTAACCTTGTAATTATGTACATAAAATGTATGTAAATAAATTATGTAAATAAATATTGTAATTGTATTTAGGGTATTTAGTAGATGTATTGTAATTAGTAATGCATCTGTAAATGTTATAGGCCTAAATATTTTATTAGTACACTAATATATTTTTTCTGTAAATATATTTTATTATATGACCTTACGTACATTTTGCAGAAGTAATCTGTATCAGGATAGAGGTTTATAAAATATCAGAAGTTTAACTTTCAAAACAGCTGATTGTGTAAACAAACATTAGGCCTATAACAATTAAAATATTTAAGTCAGAATTCAAATTGATTATCCGATAATATGTACTTTAATCCTTTGATGATATAGATTATTTCTGCGAAACATATATAAGTAGGTAATACAATAAAATATACTTGCAGAAGAAGTTTATTATTGTGCTAATATACATGCCTGTTGCAAGAAACTTGAAAAGTTACTGTAAAGAAAACATAAATGCTGTAAATAAATGTATCAGTATTGATTTAAATTCAATCAAATTTGTGTTTAATGAAGTTTTCAAAATGTTTCTATATAGCAAAATATTTTGCCATATTCTTCACTTTGTATCAACATATTTATACAGGAGCGTTCTTGTGTTTAGCAATTGTTCCTATTTAATGGACTTTTTGTAGCAAAAATACCACAATTGTTAGACTTTTGTTTATCTTAAGACAGTCATACAATTTTATAATACAGTATCTACTTGCACAACCTGAGTTATGTTTAGCCTATAGTTGCGTGTGTTAACATATTGTTATGTAATGCAGAAAAAGTGTTACATAATACGGAATGTTCTACAAGTTTCTCGAATATTCCAGCTGTACTGTGTGTGTGCATACATAATGCTGCTACTTTCCAGTGAAAGACAATTACGCATCAATTATCGAGTCTATACCAGACTGTACCAGTCAATGCAGTGTGTTCAAGGACACTGTTTCTAGTAGATTTTCGAGAGCGCCTGTTTGTTTAACAAGTCATCCAAAGTGACAGATTATTCTGGAAATCAGCGGGGTATAAATACAGGCATTCAGCGATGGTCAAGTTAGTTATTGTTGGGCAATTACACAGTGCATTTAAGAGGTGATTTACACAGTGCGGTTCGAAGTATTATGTGTTTTATAATTGTGTGGTACTCTATTAGTGGACATTTTTGTTGCATGTGAACAATTTTTTTTGGTTTGTTGTAAGAGACTATCTTGTTAATTACAAACTGTTTAATTGTGATAATTAAAACTGGTGATTAGTGGCTTAATTGGTGTCTTGTATTTTGTTTTCCACTGTACCACACAATGATCAGTAGACCGTCATAACAATATACATCTACTCGCACAACCCAAGTTATGTTTAATCTACAGTTGCGTGTGTTAACATATACATAAACATGTAACAAAATACAAGGTTGTGATCTGTTTGGGTACTTCTGGATGTAAGGAGGAATGTCTGGGAGAATTTTTGACTAACTTCAGGCCTTAAAAAATTCCGGATTTTGTTATCTATGATGTGTCCATTGATTAACTAATTATAAATATATCACTGCTGACTAGGATCACTGATTTTTTATTGGTAAAAAATGTTAAAACTTTTACCTTATAACAAAATTATCACTGTTGCACACCACTATAGAAAAATTATTCCTATTAGCGCTTTCAAGCTTCTCAGCTCATCGTCAGATCGGAAATAACAACTACAACAGAATAAAATAAACGCTTCACACCCCCACCCTTCCCACTGTCCACACACACCCCCGCAAACAAGCTATAAGTCAAACGTATCTTCCCAACCTCCAAGCCCTGTCACCCTTACAGACGGGGGGTCTGTACAGTTACATATTTTTCTAGCACATTCCATGTGTGTGTGTGTGTGCGTGTGTGTGCATCCTTTTCAAAACCTAACGTTGTAAAGCCTTTCTCATTCACACTTTTGGGCGCGGTCACTCACCCTTATTTCAAAAACATCCATATATGCAATTTAATTCTTAATGTTATCTATCCATTCTCTACCTTTTACTTCTTAATTATATTATAAAATATTGCGTCGTTATCAAATTTAGGCTAGTTTTAGTATTCATTAAATTGTCTAACCCTTTCTCTCTTTCTTTCAATATTTCTAACTCCTCTGTAAGCGTACTTTCAACTGTGTTATTTACTACTTTTAAAATTTCATAGTCTTCCTAAGGATTAACAAACTTATAATATTTATAAAACTTATAATTATAATATAATTAAGATAAGTGTGTTAACCCTGTGTTAATCTAAAACACGTTATAATGTGTAATTTTTTATTTAATAAAGACAATAACTGAATTGTACACAAAACAGTATGAGTAAACTCTAGTCGAATGTACTTGTTGTAATTTAAGTAGGCCTATTATGATTACAAGAATTTTTTTCTCCAAAAATTACAAAAAAAATTTTTTTTGTACACCTTTACTTAAGATACATAAAAATATAAAGAGTAGCCTATATTTGTAAGAGGAAAAGGGTTTGGTTGGTAAAATGTTTGGTGTAATTATTGTTTAGTAACAAATTGTAGTAAATATGTATGAGTGTTTGTCAACTGTTGGTCACAGGGGAAGGCCTGTGTAAAAATGTAGGTTATTAGTACATAAATTTATATTTTTAACACTTTCAATGCCATTTTCTGGTGAACCACGATGTTTGCAGTACTTGAAAAAATTGTAAGAACTTTCTCTTCTAAAAAAATGGTACCTACATTATGTCACCTTTAAGCTCCTTCCGCGCAGATTTTACATATACTCGTATTCTTAGTATTCTGATCGTGTGCATAATTTTAACAAATTAGTCTTAAACATACTCTTTCTTCATGGAAGAGTATATAAAAGAGTAATAAAATAGATTTTTTGCATTTAAACTTATTGAAGGATTCATTCCAGTTTTTATATTATAGATTTTGTCTCCATTAAACAGTAATGAATACCAGTTACATTCTGAACACTGTTAGCCCATTGGCACTGTTATGCAGATTCTCATTCAAGCAAGGGACACCTTCCTGATGAGATAGCCTATTGTATTAGTCCAATCAGTATCAAAGTCGACTCCTCTTTACACCACTGGTTCTTCTTGTGATGCATCTGCATACAAGAAACCGTAATCTAATTGCTACATGTTAGAAAGAATAAAAATAAAATAAACAGACTTATCACTGTCGCACACCACCACCACTATAGAAAAATTATTCCAGTTAGTGCTTTCAAGCTTCACAGCTTATCATCAGATCGGAAATAACAATAATAGGGTTAGACAAATTCTTCATACCCCCACTTGCCCTACCGCGCATTCACATTTTTGTAAACAAGCTATAAGTTAAATGTCCTTTCTGGCTATTATTAACTAGCGAGTTCAGTCACCCATGTCTGTACTGTTACATAACTTTCTAGTACATTCTGTGTGTGTGTGTGTGTGTGTGTGTGTGTGTGTGTGCGTGCGTGCGTGCGTGCGTGCGTGCGTGCGTGCGTGCATTCTTTTCAATACCTAACGTTGTAAAACCTTTCTCATTCACACTTTTTAACTGCAGTGTTATGTATTGAAAAGAATGTATACCGCGCGCGCACATGCGCGCACACACACACACACACACACACACACAGAATGTACTAGAAAAATATGTAACAGTACAGACATGTGTGACTGAACTCGCTAGTTAATAATAGCCAGAAAGGACATTTAACCTATAGCTTGTTTACGGAAATGTGTACGAGCGGTAGGGCAAGTGGGGGAATGAAGAAGTTGTTTAGTCTTAGTATTGTTATTTCCGATCTGACGATGAGCTGTGAAGCTTGAAAGCAGTAATCGGAATAATTTTTTCTATAGTGGTGTGCAACAGTGATACTTCTGTTTGTGATTATAACCAATAACACAACTTTTTTAATTAAAAAATAAAATATATAGGACAGATCATGTGTATGAAATGTTATAGTTCCTTTTCAGTAATCTTTCTGAATTGTCGTTGGAAGGTTATCAGGTTCGTAGGCAGTATTCTTATGTATATCGATTTCGGAACCTGATTGGTCAGAATTTTTATCAAAAATCGATTCATCAAGCACAAAATCATCTTGTGTTTATGTTACAAGCACTACACGTGGAGAACAGGCAACAGCTGAAAACTTGATTACTTTACTAGTTTGTGGGAGACATCTACTGGCAAAATTCAAAATTACTACCTATCCGTACATCAAGGGAGTGATGGACCGCATAGGCAGACTGCTGTCAAGGCATGGCGTCTGAGCGATTTACAAGCCGACCAAGAAGATCCAACAGTTTCTCATGCCAGTAAAGGATGCTAGAGATCATCTGTCGTCATGTGGGGTATACTGTGTGCCGTGCTCGTGTGGTCAAGTTTATATATCGGCACCACGAAGCGTAGCATCTGGACCCGCATGGGTGAGCTCAGCACTTGCTGAGCATACTCTCTACAATGCTGACCATCAAGTGTTGTTCGAAGAGACCAGGGTCCTGTTGTCCATCTGCGGCTACTATCCTTGCCTGCACAGAGAGTCTGTGGAGATATGTAGGCATGCCAGTCGATCAATGAATCGGTGCGAGGTGAAAGTGTGGCTTTAAATTTTATTTGGTATGGTGTACTGAGCGAGCCTATTGGGACATGTCGGCCAGGTCAAGGTCGGTGATTGGCTGATACCTGGTCAATGAGATTTTAAAGGTAACTTTTGTTACTTGGCTGCCTTGTTGCTTTCACCCGATACAGGTTTTGGGTAGTGTTCAGCGTACATCTGCCGCTATTGCGTTTTTACACTCTGTTGCTACTTAGCGGCCTGGGAAAGATTCCCGACGGCAAATCGAAACGTTGCCGATGTAGTGACGTTTAATAGTAACCAACTACGGCCTAACAGCCCGGTTTTTTGAATTTATCTGCTGGCAAAATTCCCAACCAAATTATAACAGAAGCTGTAATTCTATATATATATATATATATATATATATATATATATATATATATTTATTTATTTATGAAAGTGATGTCATGTACTATTTGTAGACAGGCTAATACAGATTTAAATATTTTGTTTAGGTGAATGAGTGGTGTCATAAAATTAGAAAAGAAGGTTACCAGTTGGATCGTCAAATTAGATGTGAGTTTCACTTATATACAGAGTTATTATTAACTCTTGTTTGCTACCAAAGCAAATGCCATATGTTACCAGTGTTTTTGTAGTAGTGCTAACATGGTTCATGTATTTCAGCCATACAGAGGGAAGAAGACAAAGTGAAAAGGTCGTTAAAAGAGGCTGCTAAAAAAGGCGATAAAGCAGTATGTATAGTTCTGGCCAAGGAGGTGATAAGAGCTCGCAAGGCTATCGGCAAGATACATACTTCAAAGGCCCACCTTAACTCGATAATGTTACAGATGAAAAATCAACTAGGTAAGAAAAAATACTGCAACTTTATTTTTTCCTTTCTTGGATTTTGTTGTCCATGACGTGTCTGTTGATTAACTAACTATAAGTATAATACTATTGACTCGGAACACTTAAGTTTTTTATTGGTAAAAATGTAAAATGTTTACCTTATAGCCTGAACCAGTTTTCGTTTATTATAAGCTTCATCAGAGGCTGCCACTAGGAGCGCTGTCTGTCTTATTCTTCAAACAGAGATACATTGAACACACAAAGGCACTACTCTCCACCACCAAATCCACCTTTGCAAACCACCTCATTGAAGAAAACCACACATACACAAACATAACAGCAACATGGATATTCTACACGTACACACAAAAGGACGAAAACTAGACACTATTGAACAACTAGAAATATACAAACACACACAAAAATGTAAAAACGACATCCTAAACGAACAGACACAATTCAAAACACATATTATTCGAACATATCACACCGTACACACACAACCATCGATCTGTCAAACGACGGTGTCGTCACAAAGAACAAGATGGATGGCGCTCCCAGTGGCAGCCTCTGATGAAACTTATAATTTGCGAAAACTGGTTCAGGCTATAAGGGAAAACACTTAAGTTTTTATCAATAAAAAACTTACTGTTCTGAGTCAGTAGTATTATATTTATAGTTGGTTTTCCCTTCCTTTTTTTTAATTTGTAACAATTTCGACAAATTAAAACTGAGGGATGATGGTATTTAATTGCTAGTTTCATTAATAGATTAAAATCTGTTGGTAGCTACTCTGAGAGTTGCGGGATCACTCCAGAAGTCTACTGAGGTTATGCAGGCCATGCAGAGATTAATAAGAGTGCCAGAGGTGGCCGCAGTTATGAGAGATATGTCAAAGGAAATGATGAAAGTAAGTACTGAAGAGTGTGTAACAGGGATGCTGAATGGTGCTACACAGTAACTATAAAAATGTTGCTTTGCTTACTGTTACTTTAAGATTCCACAATCTCCCTCGAACTAGTGTATTTGGTCATTCTATGAGTCCACACAGTAGTTTGAGAAACACAGTAAAAAAATTGTTTTTCTTTATTTCAATGTTTAGATTATTCTTACGTTTTTGTTACAGAGATATTCAAATTTATTTGTCAGTTGGTAGACTATATTTTTTTCATTAACTGTCTTTTAGCCACCGATAATCTTTAGGCATTCTGTCCATATTTTGAAATATAAGTTATGCATTTCAAATAGTTTTAATGGAAAGGAATTAATGTATGTTTCAGGCAGGTATTATTGAAGAAATGCTAGAAGAAACAATGGACACATTAGAAGATCCAGAAGAAATGGAAGAAGAAGCTCAGGAGGAAATTGATAAGGTGAAGTTTATTAAATGTTATATTATGTGAACGCAGTTAAATATAATACAATAGAGCATCGATTTTCTAAACCTCTTGGGACGAGGCCCCGTTCGGATAATCAATAATTCGGATAACAGATCGTAAATTGAAAACATTATTTCTCTTTACAAAAACAAAGGTTTTTATTACAAAATCATTTCTTACATACTTTTGTACAGGGTGATTCAAAATTGCACGGCAATCTCTCGGGACCTGATTCTATAGCTAAAACTAAGAAAAAAGTACATATATACATAGATCCGAAAACAGTTTGTTAGTGAGTTTACGGCTCACGAACCAGTTCACCCTGGTTTCTGCTCCCACGGTAAAATGATGCCATACTCAAATTCGTGGGGGTGTTTTTTTATAGTTTTTGATCTGAAAAATTGAATAAAAGGAGTCTCAGACCTCTATCTAAATTAGTTTGTAAGAGAAACTGGGTAAAACACAAAAAATTGTAGTCGAAAAACACACATTTTTAGATTTGGGATAAAATAACTTTGTTGATTTGCTAACAAATAAATACAAATTTCTAACTAACTTTGTAGAGAATTTAATTATGAGAAAACTGATGTGTGTAATGACTATTAAAAGTAAGTACAAATTTGAGAAACTTTACTTTAATTAAAAACAAAACAGACCAAAATGTACCAGAAAAGTGTTAGTATTTACAAGAAATGGCATTGTAAACTTTCGAAACACCTACACTTGGGCAGATGAAAACCCATGAGACTGCCCCTAAGACATGACCAACATACTTTTTCATTTAATGTGTGGTGCGGTCTTCTTGGTGATAATCTTTTGGGCCCTTTTCTTACCACCAAGGCTTAATGGGAGACATTACTTACATTTTTTGCAAACGCATCTGATGGAACTTCTGGAAGATATTCCCCTTGCAGATAGAGTGCAGATGTGGTTTTTGAATGACGGTGCATCTGCTCACTACTGTCGTGATTTGATGAACCATTTAAATAATACATTCGGTAAGCAATGGATTGGTCAAAATGGACCAGTAAAATGGCGACCTCGATCTCCTGATCTCAAGCCAGCAAACTTTTTCCTTTGGGGTTGAATGAAGTCGTTAGTTTATTCTGCTCGTATTGGCACACAAGAATTGAGACCCGCATAATAGAATATGGATCTCAAATTTTTACGTACTTTTAGTAGACATTATACACATCAGTTATAATCAACCGCTTAACTTGTGTGTGTTTCGTGGTTACTTCCGCCACACGTTGGATGCGTCAATTTATAATCAACCGCTTTCTACACGTTGTTATTTAAAATTATTATGTTTATTTGTTTATAGTAATTGTACTAAAATAATAGTTAAATTCCGTTTAAAGCCACACGGGTTGTCTAATCTATTTGTAATAAAATGAAAACGCGTGTGTTTACAATTAACTTGAAGTAAAATAAAAGAGTGGTTGTTGTTTAAATTTAAATTCGTGGTTAAAATATTATAAGTCTCATTAAAACAAAATTCCTCTATGGGTGAAGTGTTCTTTTGAGATAACTCAATGTTGAGAATGGTTAATTCTACTTGAAGGTGACCAATGTAGTAAAGTATTTTCCCATACAACATTCAAGTTACTCACAGTGTTTACAATGGTTTAAATACACTTGTTTCTTTTTTTAAAAGAATTCCCTTGTATTAAACAAAAAATAATGAAGTTGATTATATTTAAATGTTAGATTAACTTAAATTAAAACATGAAGTATGGCAGTTGATTGCTTGATAGTAGATCTCGTCTGGTTGAAACTGGTAGTAGAAACTTCTTCTGATTACAGGTAGTCTGAGTAAGTCAAGTCCCGTAAAGTCTGGACAATATTATAAACAAACATATACTTTTACGTACCTGATTGCGTTTACTTGAAGTTCACTAAACTGTCAACTCAGCTTACATTCATCAACTCCCTTTGGTTGCAAGGTTATGTCACCTTGTTTATTAAATTAGTGGGCGCCACACGGATTTATTCGGGGAAAATCCCGTGTAAAACCCATACATAAAAATTATTAGATGAAAAGAAAATTTAAAATAGTTGAGTACCACTTTTTGGCAATGCTATTCCAATATGTCAAACACAACAGAAGGTTGTTTAAGTTTATTAAATGAAACTATTTAATTATTCAAAAAAATAAATCAAATCAGGTGATGCTGTTAATAATGGGTTTATTTGCACCCTTATAGTGAATTAAAAAAGATACACATAATGTAAACATACAAAGTTGTACAATAAAAGTTAGTTATTATATGCCTCATACGGCTTGCTCAGAACATGAATTATAAATCTGGTTAAGTCCAGATATTATTTATTTTAATATAAAATTATTACAATTATTAATGTTATTATTACTATTATTGTTATTATTATTATCTCAGTTGTGAATTCTTTGAGACACGAAAGAAAACAATTATGCCTACACAGTATCCAATGATACAATTGATCAACAAAGTTTTAGGTTACTTTTACCAAGTAATTGAAAAAAAAAACGATCTATTGAAAGATCGTGCGTTTCATCAACGCTTGCTTTTTTAATGACAATCTTTATCAATTGAGAGCCCTTACAACTAACATATAGCTTACTTACTAATAACAAAATTTGAATAATAAATCGAAACGTGGTGTAATCTTAAATACTGTTTTTGTGTTTTGCGTCAGTACAGGTTATGGTAGCAAAAATACAAGTTATTGCACTCAGATCAAGATTAATAATAATTGCACTTTTACCTTCAGAGTTTTAATTATTTAATTAAAACCTTTTATCACTTAAGTAATCGGATTATAGTGATTACTTTGTTTCGGCACTAATTCGCACAAGAACAGAATAATGCGATCCTCTTCTGATTAAAATGGATCGTGAATAATGACAATAAATTATTTTCTGTTCGTCATTCCCGCACAAATTAAAATAAACTGCACTTAAACACTGTCGTTGGTTGATGATGAACTTGAAGTAAAATTTCTTGTCGTTAACTATTGGTTCCGGAGTACAAGGTAACTGACGCTATGTGTTATAAAGAAAAACGTAGCGGAGACGAGCGTACGTCTGTTCTGCTCGCTAGTTAGTAAAGGTCTTTTTCCAAAATTCGCTGGTTTGTCTTTATATACCCTTCTCTTGGATCGGGCTTAGGTAAAATTATTATTTAATAACTAATTTTCTTATTGGTCCAGACAGGTGAGACGAGGATGACGTATCACTTTTTGGCGGTTGATAACGGTTTTTCTAACTGTCAAATGTTGAGATGATTGACAGGTCGCTTCTGTTGTCATTGTTATTATTATTCGTATTCAGATTCCTGATGTACATTTAGAAAATGATGCTAACAGTTGTAATACGCTTAATACCGTCACGATTGAGTTGATATTATTATCAAATTAAAGATTGTTTTGTTTCCTTTAAATTGATATCACTCGATCTCGAATTACTTTCACTTTAACCGACATTGTTAGAAAATCAATGTTCGGGTACACTATTCTTACTGTCGTCTGCTCTTTATGAGTCGCCGATTTTACACTTTTGGTTAACCTTGCTCGTATCCACATAACATTTTATTAATCAAATGTTTATGTGCGGACACCATTAATACTGTACTGACGTTTTTTTTCACTGAACTTTACTTGTACACCTTAATTCTATACATAGTAATAAATGATCCTACTGACTATGACATTTCGTTCACCGTTAGTTTGTTTTAAGCTACTATTTACAATTAAAATTATGGCTAAATCTATCGTTTTAATAACATTTTTCGTTATGTCAATGCATAACCATAGTTCTTGTGCATTTTAGTTTGCACTGGTGATAATTATTGATAGTCATTTTATTGACTAATGTTTGGTCTAAGTTTGTTAAGTGTATCGTCTACACTGAAATTTGGCCTTAATAATGCCTATTGGTTCTCAATTCGGTAAATTATGGAGACATCTTATTTGTATAAGATTCTCTTATATAAATAGCTCTCTTTTCTGACAGGTATATTTGATGCAGAAATACATCTTAGTTCCTACAATATAGCCATTGTTAACATCGGTTTTGGCATTCATTATCCACTGTTCATTGTCACATTTATTATCAGAAAAATGCTGATTTTGCTTTCACAGTATTTAATTGCTCATTCGTTTGTTTTTTGTTTATAAATGACATTCGGTTTACATTAACCATTTACTGAATTGACAGTTGAATTTACATTTATTCTGTCCATTAGTTCGTTTTAGTCTCAGTCTAGTTGTAGTGTCAAACAGCTATTGGGTTACTGTTTCACATGGCACTTCTGCTTTATTCTTCTCTCTTGGTTTCTTCTTTCTTGTTTATTTTGACTATTCTATACCTATTTACATGGTTATTCTGTTTTTATGAAATCTGATAACATACACTTAGGTTAGGTGACATCTTGTGATGTTACATATACACCCTCTTTAAAATTGATCATTTGAAAAATTTATATTTTGTAAAATTATCAATTCATGTCAGTTTCTTAGTATACTTCAATAAAATTTTCTCTTGTATTCCTAGATTTTTTAAACATATTATTGGTGTATTACTCTAGGTTGGCTTTTTATACAATAGTACAATTCTTAATTTACTAGTAATTTCAAGCTGCTTACTCTCTAAATCATTTAACTATAATTGATCTTGTTTCTCAAGTTAATTATTCCCTGTTTTATTTACATTCTACTTTCTCACTACATATCTTTGCATTCGTGATCATTTGGGTGGTTATTATAATTTATACCTCACAGATTCTTTCATAATATTCCTTGATATAATAAAACAATATAATTCCCTAACTGTAGTAGAGGTTTTGGAATCAGGGTGGCTCACTATGGCTAACATCCTCTGCCGTTCCTCCCTACACATTCTCAGATTCAGAGGCATTACTCTTCTCTGTCTGAGTAAAAATAAACATTGCACCTGGCAATAGTTGCACTATCACAACTCAAAAAAAATATCACATATCATTCATATTCAATAATATAATATATTCACTATAATATACAAGGTATCAGAGGTTTTCATTTAGATCACATTTCTATCTTTATACTTGCTAACATACTTTCTTTCTTACAGGTAATTACTTCTTTTAGACTTGATGTTTTTCAGCTATGCTTTTATTAGCTATATAGTTACTTATGTACTAGTTAACCATTTGTTGTGGTTCATTTAAATATTTGTAAGATTATACACTGGTTTTGATGCTTATAGTACTTATGCATTTGTTTGTTCTATCTAGAGTTCACAATATATTTCTGTTTTTACTATGGTTCATTAAATCTTTCTTAACGAGTTATATTCCTCCTGAATTATCAGGCTTACATTGTTTGTATACTAAATGGTTTTTTCTTTTTTTCTGATGTTCTCTGACATATTCTTATGATGTATCATATTTGATAATTGACAAACATCGTTCTTTCCTTTCATTTCATTATAACAATAGTTATTCTTACAATTAATACTCTTTGTTATTTTTCTTCTCTACTCCTTCAAGTGATGGTGGTTTTCACTTATTCTGGATGATTTTATACACTATATACTATGCTGTAATTACAATTTCATTTAACAATATACTAATATCTATTTCATAGACATTCTTGGGGTTTTCATGGTTTGTTTCACAAATATTAATTTTCTTTCCTTACATTCCATAATAATGTCCTTCTTTTTATTTTACACACTTTGTTATACTGCCTCTCTACTCCTTCAAAGGTTAGTTGGGTGAACCTTTATTCTGGACGATTTTAATTTAACATTTGAGTTTTATGAGAGGTATACTATAATCATTTTATAAACATTAGGTCATATAGAATATTCATCTGGATACATGTTTTTCTCTAGGTATAGTACAGTAATTGTATTTTCTTATTAAATCATTTGATTGACCTTATCTAATATTCTATCCCCTGGGGTAATAGGTCTGGTACATTTTCATCATTAACAAATGGTTTGGTTTACATCTTAAATCTACACACCTTTGTAACTTGATAAGGCGGATTGACTAGTTATAGCTAATTAGTTACCTTCAACATTTTTGGTAGTTTAACAACAAATGAGTTTGTTTATAGTAGTGGTTTTTTCCAATATATATATTTTACTTTTTTATAACATAAACGTATGGGTGAGGAATGTTGCTTCCTATTGCATATTATCCCTCCTTAATATTAATCATTGCTTACTCGTCGATATTCATGGGGTTATTTGTGCTCTTCCACTCTATTCCTATCATGCGGTTCTTCCACTTGGCGGCTACCAGATAGTCATTGGCTCCCCGTTTCCTTGCCTTCTTCCTCTCCTCATCTTTGGTATTCCTGTGTTCATTGTACTCTGGGCCTGGGCTATTATTGATGTCTGGCCCTTCTTCTAATCCGGGTTGACCTTTGTTCATTTCCTGGTCGGATTCTTCCATCGCTTGGTCCCTCTTTTTCCGCATTTCCCTTATTCTTTGGGCGTACCTTTCAATAAGCTGGTCCAGTCGTTCTTGATCATTTTCCTTCTCCCTGTGAAGCCTCTTCCTTCTAAGAGTATTCACTTTAAATACCTTGTTGTTTATAATCTTCTCCTTCATAACATAGTTAATGGCATGTAACGTGGTCTTAATCGTTCCGTCATCTGGGTCACTAATTAAATGGTTTAATGATTGGTTATTCATTAAGGAATCGATTGATTTTGTTTGGTGTATTTTATTTGGTGGTATATTTACTTTAATCGGATTCTCATTTAATTTTTTACCCACGGTTGTATGGTGATTTATTTTTAATATCTTTATGAAGTCTGGTTTATACTTCTTACCGTTGGTCCTTGCTCTAGGACGAATACTTGGGTTGTCCACGAAGTTAATTAATCCACTCCTAGTCATTTCCAATATTTCCCTTGTAATCCTCGTCTTCTTAGAGCGTATTATTCTCTTTATCTTTGTTTCTTTCTCTCCTGTTTTCTGAATTATCTTGTTCTTTATATTTTTAATGATGGCTTCTTTATGCTGAATACTCTCTTCATTCCTGTGGTGTGTATCTTCAGGCACCAATGCTTTCGAGTCTTCTTTATTCTCAGTTTGTTCATCAGTGTCTTCGAATTGTAGACTTAATTCTTCCATGGATTCATCATATGATACTTCTCCTATCTCTGAGTTGTCATCGTCCTTTCCTTCTTCATTATTCTCCGGCTCTGGACTCATTTGTTCCATGTTTTTGTCTTCGGATACCTTCCGTTCTTCTCCCCACTTCCGGTTATTCATGTCATCCATTTTTTGGCTAATTTTCATTAAGGTGGTGTTCAATTCTTTTCTAATTGCTTGGCTGTTATCGTCGATTTTAGCGTTCAGCGCGTCCATAGACTTATGAGTATTGCCTATCCTTTTATTTAGGTCTTCCTTCAGCGATTCCACATTTTTACTAAGCGATTCCAGGTTTCTATTTAAGTCCCGATGGTCCTCCTTTATCGACTCTATATTTCTATTTAACACCTCGACATTCCTTTGATTTTCTTCCCGGGATTTCTGACCCTCTTCCCTTAAAGTTCGATTATCTTCCTTCAATGCTTCCATATTTTTGTTTATCGATCGACTATCTTCCTTAACCTGTCCGAATTGTTCCATCATCATTCTCATCATGTGATCCCATCTTGTCTCTTCAGTCGGCTTGTTTGGTTGTGGGAGTTCTTCAGGCCGTCTGGGTTGGTTGTCAACAGTCACTTCTATCTCTGGTTCTACGTGAGGTGTTTCGTCGTTACTGGTTTCAACATTATTGATTGTAATAACTTCCATCTCGTCTGTGGGTTGCTCTTCGTATATATCTACATCCCGTTGCATTTCTCCTACCCTACTGTCCTTATATCTTGTATCGTACTGGTGGGTGTGCGGCATGTTAATTTTTTCGTGTCTACCGGGCTAATATAAAATATAAAAATATATTTATTTAATATTTTTTAAGCCCCACGTTGGGCGCCAATTTATAATCAACCGCTTAACTTGTGTGTGTTTCGTGGTTACTTCCGCCACACGTTGGATGCGTCAATTTATAATCAACCGCTTTCTACACGTTGTTATTTAAAATTATTATGTTTATTTGTTTATAGTAATTGTACTAAAATAATAGTTAAATTCCGTTTAAAGCCACACGGGTTGTCTAATCTATTTGTAATAAAATGAAAACGCGTGTGTTTACAATTAACTTGAAGTAAAATAAAAGAGTGGTTGTTGTTTAAATTTAAATTCGTGGTTAAAATATTATAAGTCTCATTAAAACAAAATTCCTCTATGGGTGAAGTGTTCTTTTGAGATAACTCAATGTTGAGAATGGTTAATTCTACTTGAAGGTGACCAATGTAGTAAAGTATTTTCCCATACAACATTCAAGTTACTCACAGTGTTTACAATGGTTTAAATACACTTGTTTCTTTTTTTAAAAGAATTCCCTTGTATTAAACAAAAAATAATGAAGTTGATTATATTTAAATGTTAGATTAACTTAAATTAAAACATGAAGTATGGCAGTTGATTGCTTGATAGTAGATCTCGTCTGGTTGAAACTGGTAGTAGAAACTTCTTCTGATTACAGGTAGTCTGAGTAAGTCAAGTCCCGTAAAGTCTGGACAATATTATAAACAAACATATACTTTTACGTACCTGATTGCGTTTACTTGAAGTTCACTAAACTGTCAACTCAGCTTACATTCATCAACTCCCTTTGGTTGCAAGGTTATGTCACCTTGTTTATTAAATTAGTGGGCGCCACACGGATTTATTCGGGGAAAATCCCGTGTAAAACCCATACATAAAAATTATTAGATGAAAAGAAAATTTAAAATAGTTGAGTACCACTTTTTGGCAATGCTATTCCAATATGTCAAACACAACAGAAGGTTGTTTAAGTTTATTAAATGAAACTATTTAATTATTCAAAAAAATAAATCAAATCAGGTGATGCTGTTAATAATGGGTTTATTTGCACCCTTATAGTGAATTAAAAAAGATACACATAATGTAAACATACAAAGTTGTACAATAAAAGTTAGTTATTATATGCCTCATACGGCTTGCTCAGAACATGAATTATAAATCTGGTTAAGTCCAGATATTATTTATTTTAATATAAAATTATTACAATTATTAATGTTATTATTACTATTATTGTTATTATTATTATCTCAGTTGTGAATTCTTTGAGACACGAAAGAAAACAATTATGCCTACACAGTATCCAATGATACAATTGATCAACAAAGTTTTAGGTTACTTTTACCAAGTAATTGAAAAAAAAAACGATCTATTGAAAGATCGTGCGTTTCATCAACGCTTGCTTTTTTAATGACAATCTTTATCAATTGAGAGCCCTTACAACTAACATATAGCTTACTTACTAATAACAAAATTTGAATAATAAATCGAAACGTGGTGTAATCTTAAATACTGTTTTTGTGTTTTGCGTCAGTACAGGTTATGGTAGCAAAAATACAAGTTATTGCACTCAGATCAAGATTAATAATAATTGCACTTTTACCTTCAGAGTTTTAATTATTTAATTAAAACCTTTTATCACTTAAGTAATCGGATTATAGTGATTACTTTGTTTCGGCACTAATTCGCACAAGAACAGAATAATGCGATCCTCTTCTGATTAAAATGGATCGTGAATAATGACAATAAATTATTTTCTGTTCGTCATTCCCGCACAAATTAAAATAAACTGCACTTAAACACTGTCGTTGGTTGATGATGAACTTGAAGTAAAATTTCTTGTCGTTAACTATTGGTTCCGGAGTACAAGGTAACTGACGCTATGTGTTATAAAGAAAAACGTAGCGGAGACGAGCGTACGTCTGTTCTGCTCGCTAGTTAGTAAAGGTCTTTTTCCAAAATTCGCTGGTTTGTCTTTATATACCCTTCTCTTGGATCGGGCTTAGGTAAAATTATTATTTAATAACTAATTTTCTTATTGGTCCAGACAGGTGAGACGAGGATGACGTATCACTTTTTGGCGGTTGATAACGGTTCTTCTAACTGTCAAATGTTGAGATGATTGACAGGTCGCTTCTGTTGTCATTGTTATTATTATTCGTATTCAGATTCCTGATGTACATTTAGAAAATGATGCTAACAGTTGTAATACGCTTAATACCGTCACGATTGAGTTGATATTATTATCAAATTAAAGATTGTTTTGTTTCCTTTAAATTGATATCACTCGATCTCGAATTACTTTCACTTTAACCGACATTGTTAGAAAATCAATGTTCGGGTACACTATTCTTACTGTCGTCTGCTCTTTATGAGTCGCCGATTTTACACTTTTGGTTAACCTTGCTCGTATCCACATAACATTTTATTAATCAAATGTTTATGTGCGGACACCATTAATACTGTACTGACGTTTTTTTTCACTGAACTTTACTTGTACACCTTAATTCTATACATAGTAATAAATGATCCTACTGACTATGACATTTCGTTCACCGTTAGTTTGTTTTAAGCTACTATTTACAATTAAAATTATGGCTAAATCTATCGTTTTAATAACATTTTTCGTTATGTCAATGCATAACCATAGTTCTTGTGCATTTTAGTTTGCACTGGTGATAATTATTGATAGTCATTTTATTGACTAATGTTTGGTCTAAGTTTGTTAAGTGTATCGTCTACACTGAAATTTGGCCTTAATAATGCCTATTGGTTCTCAATTCAGTAAATTATGGAGACATCTTATTTGTATAAGATTCTCTTATATAAATAGCTCTCTTTTCTGACAGGTATATTTGATGCAGAAATACATCTTAGTTCCTACAATATAGCCATTGTTAACATCGGTTTTGGCATTCATTATCCACTGTTCATTGTCACATTTATTATCAGAAAAATGCTGATTTTGCTTTCACAGTATTTAATTGCTCATTCGTTTGTTTTTTGTTTATAAATGACATTCGGTTTACATTAACCATTTACTGAATTGACAGTTGAATTTACATTTATTCTGTCCATTAGTTCGTTTTAGTCTCAGTCTAGTTGTAGTGTCAAACAGCTATTGGGTTACTGTTTCACATGGCACTTCTGCTTTATTCTTCTCTCTTGGTTTCTTCTTTCTTGTTTATTTTGACTATTCTATACCTATTTACATGGTTATTCTGTTTTTATGAAATCTGATAACATACACTTAGGTTAGGTGACATCTTGTGATGTTACATATACACCCTCTTTAAAATTGATCATTTGAAAAATTTATATTTTGTAAAATTATCAATTCATGTCAGTTTCTTAGTATACTTCAATAAAATTTTCTCTTGTATTCCTAGATTTTTTAAACATATTATTGGTGTATTACTCTAGGTTGGCTTTTTATACAATAGTACAATTCTTAATTTACTAGTAATTTCAAGCTGCTTACTCTCTAAATCATTTAACTATAATTGATCTTGTTTCTCAAGTTAATTATTCCCTGTTTTATTTACATTCTACTTTCTCACTACATATCTTTGCATTCGTGATCATTTGGGTGGTTATTATAATTTATACCTCACAGATTCTTTCATAATATTCCTTGATATAATAAAACAATATAATTCCCTAACTGTAGTAGAGGTTTTGGAATCAGGGTGGCTCACTATGGCTAACATCCTCTGCCGTTCCTCCCTACACATTCTCAGATTCAGAGGCATTACTCTTCTCTGTCTGAGTAAAAATAAACATTGCACCTGGCAATAGTTGCACTATCACAACTCAAAAAAAATATCACATATCATTCATATTCAATAATATAATATATTCACTATAATATACAAGGTATCAGAGGTTTTCATTTAGATCACATTTCTATCTTTATACTTGCTAACATACTTTCTTTCTTACAGGTAATTACTTCTTTTAGACTTGATGTTTTTCAGCTATGCTTTTATTAGCTATATAGTTACTTATGTACTAGTTAACCATTTGTTGTGGTTCATTTAAATATTTGTAAGATTATACACTGGTTTTGATGCTTATAGTACTTATGCATTTGTTTGTTCTATCTAGAGTTCACAATATATTTCTGTTTTTACTATGGTTCATTAAATCTTTCTTAACGAGTTATATTCCTCCTGAATTATCAGGCTTACATTGTTTGTATACTAAATGGTTTTTTCTTTTTTTCTGATGTTCTCTGACATATTCTTATGATGTATCATATTTGATAATTGACAAACATCGTTCTTTCCTTTCATTTCATTATAACAATAGTTATTCTTACAATTAATACTCTTTGTTATTTTTCTTCTCTACTCCTTCAAGTGATGGTGGTTTTCACTTATTCTGGATGATTTTATACACTATATACTATGCTGTAATTACAATTTCATTTAACAATATACTAATATCTATTTCATAGACATTCTTGGGGTTTTCATGGTTTGTTTCACAAATATTAATTTTCTTTCCTTACATTCCATAATAATGTCCTTCTTTTTATTTTACACACTTTGTTATACTGCCTCTCTACTCCTTCAAAGGTTAGTTGGGTGAACCTTTATTCTGGACGATTTTAATTTAACATTTGAGTTTTATGAGAGGTATACTATAATCATTTTATAAACATTAGGTCATATAGAATATTCATCTGGATACATGTTTTTCTCTAGGTATAGTACAGTAATTGTATTTTCTTATTAAATCATTTGATTGACCTTATCTAATATTCTATCCCCTGGGGTAATAGGTCTGGTACATTTTCATCATTAACAAATGGTTTGGTTTACATCTTAAATCTACACACCTTTGTAACTTGATAAGGCGGATTGACTAGTTATAGCTAATTAGTTACCTTCAACATTTTTGGTAGTTTAACAACAAATGAGTTTGTTTATAGTAGTGGTTTTTTCCAATATATATATTTTACTTTTTTATAACATAAACGTATGGGTGAGGAATGTTGCTTCCTATTGCATATTATCCCTCCTTAATATTAATCATTGCTTACTCGTCGATATTCATGGGGTTATTTGTGCTCTTCCACTCTATTCCTATCATGCGGTTCTTCCACTTGGCGGCTACCAGATAGTCATTGGCTCCCCGTTTCCTTGCCTTCTTCCTCTCCTCATCTTTGGTATTCCTGTGTTCATTGTACTCTGGGCCTGGGCTATTATTGATGTCTGGCCCTTCTTCTAATCCGGGTTGACCTTTGTTCATTTCCTGGTCGGATTCTTCCATCGCTTGGTCCCTCTTTTTCCGCATTTCCCTTATTCTTTGGGCGTACCTTTCAATAAGCTGGTCCAGTCGTTCTTGATCATTTTCCTTCTCCCTGTGAAGCCTCTTCCTTCTAAGAGTATTCACTTTAAATACCTTGTTGTTTATAATCTTCTCCTTCATAACATAGTTAATGGCATGTAACGTGGTCTTAATCGTTCCGTCATCTGGGTCACTAATTAAATGGTTTAATGATTGGTTATTCATTAAGGAATCGATTGATTTTGTTTGGTGTATTTTATTTGGTGGTATATTTAATTTAATCGGATTCTCATTTAATTTTTTACCCACGGTTGTATGGTGATTTATTTTTAATATCTTTATGAAGTCTGGTTTATACTTCTTACCGTTGGTCCTTGCTCTAGGACGAATACTTGGGTTGTCCACGAAGTTAATTAATCCACTCCTAGTCATTTCCAATATTTCCCTTGTAATCCTCGTCTTCTTAGAGCGTATTATTCTCTTTATCTTTGTTTCTTTCTCTCCTGTTTTCTGAATTATCTTGTTCTTTATATTTTTAATGATGGCTTCTTTATGCTGAATACTCTCTTCATTCCTGTGGTGTGTATCTTCAGGCACCAATGCTTTCGAGTCTTCTTTATTCTCAGTTTGTTCATCAGTGTCTTCGAATTGTAGACTTAATTCTTCCATGGATTCATCATATGATACTTCTCCTATCTCTGAGTTGTCATCGTCCTTTCCTTCTTCATTATTCTCCGGCTCTGGACTCATTTGTTCCATGTTTTTGTCTTCGGATACCTTCCGTTCTTCTCCCCACTTCCGGTTATTCATGTCATCCATTTTTTGGCTAATTTTCATTAAGGTGGTGTTCAATTCTTTTCTAATTGCTTGGCTGTTATCGTCGATTTTAGCGTTCAGCGCGTCCATAGACTTATGAGTATTGCCTATCCTTTTATTTAGGTCTTCCTTCAGCGATTCCACATTTTTACTAAGCGATTCCAGGTTTCTATTTAAGTCCCGATGGTCCTCCTTTATCGACTCTATATTTCTATTTAACACCTCGACATTCCTTTGATTTTCTTCCCGGGATTTCTGACCCTCTTCCCTTAAAGTTCGATTATCTTCCTTCAATGCTTCCATATTTTTGTTTATCGATCGACTATCTTCCTTAACCTGTCCGAATTGTTCCATCATCATTCTCATCATGTGATCCCATCTTGTCTCTTCAGTCGGCTTGTTTGGTTGTGGGAGTTCTTCAGGCCGTCTGGGTTGGTTGTCAACAGTCACTTCTATCTCTGGTTCTACGTGAGGTGTTTCGTCGTTACTGGTTTCAACATTATTGATTGTAATAACTTCCATCTCGTCTGTGGGTTGCTCTTCGTATATATCTACATCCCGTTGCATTTCTCCTACCCTACTGTCCTTATATCTTGTATCGTACTGGTGGGTGTGCGGCATGTTAATTTTTTCGTGTCTACCGGGCTAATATAAAATATAAAAATATATTTATTTAATATTTTTTAAGCCCCACGTTGGGCGCCAATTTATAATCAACCGCTTAACTTGTGTGTGTTTCGTGGTTACTTCCGCCACACGTTGGATGCGTCAATTTATAATCAACCGCTTTCTACACGTTGTTATTTAAAATTATTATGTTTATTTGTTTATAGTAATTGTACTAAAATAATAGTTAAATTCCGTTTAAAGCCACACGGGTTGTCTAATCTATTTGTAATAAAATGAAAACGCGTGTGTTTACAATTAACTTGAAGTAAAATAAAAGAGTGGTTGTTGTTTAAATTTAAATTCGTGGTTAAAATATTATAAGTCTCATTAAAACAAAATTCCTCTATGGGTGAAGTGTTCTTTTGAGATAACTCAATGTTGAGAATGGTTAATTCTACTTGAAGGTGACCAATGTAGTAAAGTATTTTCCCATACAACATTCAAGTTACTCACAGTGTTTACAATGGTTTAAATACACTTGTTTCTTTTTTTAAAAGAATTCCCTTGTATTAAACAAAAAATAATGAAGTTGATTATATTTAAATGTTAGATTAACTTAAATTAAAACATGAAGTATGGCAGTTGATTGCTTGATAGTAGATCTCGTCTGGTTGAAACTGGTAGTAGAAACTTCTTCTGATTACAGGTAGTCTGAGTAAGTCAAGTCCCGTAAAGTCTGGACAATATTATAAACAAACATATACTTTTACGTACCTGATTGCGTTTACTTGAAGTTCACTAAACTGTCAACTCAGCTTACATTCATCAACTCCCTTTGGTTGCAAGGTTATGTCACCTTGTTTATTAAATTAGTGGGCGCCACACGGATTTATTCGGGGAAAATCCCGTGTAAAACCCATACATAAAAATTATTAGATGAAAAGAAAATTTAAAATAGTTGAGTACCACTTTTTGGCAATGCTATTCCAATATGTCAAACACAACAGAAGGTTGTTTAAGTTTATTAAATGAAACTATTTAATTATTCAAAAAAATAAATCAAATCAGGTGATGCTGTTAATAATGGGTTTATTTGCACCCTTATAGTGAATTAAAAAAGATACACATAATGTAAACATACAAAGTTGTACAATAAAAGTTAGTTATTATATGCCTCATACGGCTTGCTCAGAACATGAATTATAAATCTGGTTAAGTCCAGATATTATTTATTTTAATATAAAATTATTACAATTATTAATGTTATTATTACTATTATTGTTATTATTATTATCTCAGTTGTGAATTCTTTGAGACACGAAAGAAAACAATTATGCCTACACAGTATCCAATGATACAATTGATCAACAAAGTTTTAGGTTACTTTTACCAAGTAATTGAAAAAAAAAACGATCTATTGAAAGATCGTGCGTTTCATCAACGCTTGCTTTTTTAATGACAATCTTTATCAATTGAGAGCCCTTACAACTAACATATAGCTTACTTACTAATAACAAAATTTGAATAATAAATCGAAACGTGGTGTAATCTTAAATACTGTTTTTGTGTTTTGCGTCAGTACAGGTTATGGTAGCAAAAATACAAGTTATTGCACTCAGATCAAGATTAATAATAATTGCACTTTTACCTTCAGAGTTTTAATTATTTAATTAAAACCTTTTATCACTTAAGTAATCGGATTATAGTGATTACTTTGTTTCGGCACTAATTCGCACAAGAACAGAATAATGCGATCCTCTTCTGATTAAAATGGATCGTGAATAATGACAATAAATTATTTTCTGTTCGTCATTCCCGCACAAATTAAAATAAACTGGACTTAAACACTGTCGTTGGTTGATGATGAACTTGAAGTAAAATTTCTTGTCGTTAACTATTGGTTCCGGAGTACAAGGTAACTGACGCTATGTGTTATAAAGAAAAACGTAGCGGAGACGAGCGTACGTCTGTTCTGCTCGCTAGTTAGTAAAGGTCTTTTTCCAAAATTCGCTGGTTTGTCTTTATATACCCTTCTCTTGGATCGGGCTTAGGTAAAATTATTATTTAATAACTAATTTTCTTATTGGTCCAGACAGGTGAGACGAGGATGACGTATCACTTTTTGGCGGTTGATAACGGTTCTTCTAACTGTCAAATGTTGAGATGATTGACAGGTCGCTTCTGTTGTCATTGTTATTATTATTCGTATTCAGATTCCTGATGTACATTTAGAAAATGATGCTAACAGTTGTAATACGCTTAATACCGTCACGATTGAGTTGATATTATTATCAAATTAAAGATTGTTTTGTTTCCTTTAAATTGATATCACTCGATCTCGAATTACTTTCACTTTAACCGACATTGTTAGAAAATCAATGTTCGGGTACACTATTCTTACTGTCGTCTGCTCTTTATGAGTCGCCGATTTTACACTTTTGGTTAACCTTGCTCGTATCCACATAACATTTTATTAATCAAATGTTTATGTGCGGACACCATTAATACTGTACTGACGTTTTTTTTCACTGAACTTTACTTGTACACCTTAATTCTATACATAGTAATAAATGATCCTACTGACTATGACATTTCGTTCACCGTTAGTTTGTTTTAAGCTACTATTTACAATTAAAATTATGGCTAAATCTATCGTTTTAATAACATTTTTCGTTATGTCAATGCATAACCATAGTTCTTGTGCATTTTAGTTTGCACTGGTGATAATTATTGATAGTCATTTTATTGACTAATGTTTGGTCTAAGTTTGTTAAGTGTATCGTCTACACTGAAATTTGGCCTTAATAATGCCTATTGGTTCTCAATTCGGTAAATTATGGAGACATCTTATTTGTATAAGATTCTCTTATATAAATAGCTCTCTTTTCTGACAGGTATATTTGATGCAGAAATACATCTTAGTTCCTACAATATAGCCATTGTTAACATCGGTTTTGGCATTCATTATCCACTGTTCATTGTCACATTTATTATCAGAAAAATGCTGATTTTGCTTTCACAGTATTTAATTGCTCATTCGTTTGTTTTTTGTTTATAAATGACATTCGGTTTACATTAACCATTTACTGAATTGACAGTTGAATTTACATTTATTCTGTCCATTAGTTCGTTTTAGTCTCAGTCTAGTTGTAGTGTCAAACAGCTATTGGGTTACTGTTTCACATGGCACTTCTGCTTTATTCTTCTCTCTTGGTTTCTTCTTTCTTGTTTATTTTGACTATTCTATACCTATTTACATGGTTATTCTGTTTTTATGAAATCTGATAACATACACTTAGGTTAGGTGACATCTTGTGATGTTACATATACACCCTCTTTAAAATTGATCATTTGAAAAATTTATATTTTGTAAAATTATCAATTCATGTCAGTTTCTTAGTATACTTCAATAAAATTTTCTCTTGTATTCCTAGATTTTTTAAACATATTATTGGTGTATTACTCTAGGTTGGCTTTTTATACAATAGTACAATTCTTAATTTACTAGTAATTTCAAGCTGCTTACTCTCTAAATCATTTAACTATAATTGATCTTGTTTCTCAAGTTAATTATTCCCTGTTTTATTTACATTCTACTTTCTCACTACATATCTTTGCATTCGTGATCATTTGGGTGGTTATTATAATTTATACCTCACAGATTCTTTCATAATATTCCTTGATATAATAAAACAATATAATTCCCTAACTGTAGTAGAGGTTTTGGAATCAGGGTGGCTCACTATGGCTAACATCCTCTGCCGTTCCTCCCTACACATTCTCAGATTCAGAGGCATTACTCTTCTCTGTCTGAGTAAAAATAAACATTGCACCTGGCAATAGTTGCACTATCACAACTCAAAAAAAATATCACATATCATTCATATTCAATAATATAATATATTCACTATAATATACAAGGTATCAGAGGTTTTCATTTAGATCACATTTCTATCTTTATACTTGCTAACATACTTTCTTTCTTACAGGTAATTACTTCTTTTAGACTTGATGTTTTTCAGCTATGCTTTTATTAGCTATATGAGCCTCCAGGTGGTCTAGTGGCTAACGCGGGCGATTGATGCGCTCGTGGTCCCGGGTTCAATTCCCGGCGGAGGCTCCATACGGCGTGCACTCAGCGTCGTGAGGCAAACTGAGTAGGCGCTGAGATAACAGCGCCGCCTCCTGGCCGTGATTACCGCAACTAGCGGCTGGTGGCGCGTAGTACTAGCCATACACCGTCACACTAACACAAAAGCCGCGCGGTACGCCTTAGTCCTTAACGGACTGTGGAGCGGAGGTTTTTTATTAGCTATATAGTTACTTATGTACTAGTTAACCATTTGTTGTGGTTCATTTAAATATTTGTAAGATTATACACTGGTTTTGATGCTTATAGTACTTATGCATTTGTTTGTTCTATCTAGAGTTCACAATATATTTCTGTTTTTACTATGGTTCATTAAATCTTTCTTAACGAGTTATATTCCTCCTGAATTATCAGGCTTACATTGTTTGTATACTAAATGGTTTTTTCTTTTTTTCTGATGTTCTCTGACATATTCTTATGATGTATCATATTTGATAATTGACAAACATCGTTCTTTCCTTTCATTTCATTATAACAATAGTTATTCTTACAATTAATACTCTTTGTTATTTTTCTTCTCTACTCCTTCAAGTGATGGTGGTTTTCACTTATTCTGGATGATTTTATACACTATATACTATGCTGTAATTACAATTTCATTTAACAATATACTAATATCTATTTCATAGACATTCTTGGGGTTTTCATGGTTTGTTTCACAAATATTAATTTTCTTTCCTTACATTCCATAATAATGTCCTTCTTTTTATTTTACACACTTTGTTATACTGCCTCTCTACTCCTTCAAAGGTTAGTTGGGTGAACCTTTATTCTGGACGATTTTAATTTAACATTTGAGTTTTATGAGAGGTATACTATAATCATTTTATAAACATTAGGTCATATAGAATATTCATCTGGATACATGTTTTTCTCTAGGTATAGTACAGTAATTGTATTTTCTTATTAAATCATTTGATTGACCTTATCTAATATTCTATCCCCTGGGGTAATAGGTCTGGTACATTTTCATCATTAACAAATGGTTTGGTTTACATCTTAAATCTACACACCTTTGTAACTTGATAAGGCGGATTGACTAGTTATAGCTAATTAGTTACCTTCAACATTTTTGGTAGTTTAACAACAAATGAGTTTGTTTATAGTAGTGGTTTTTTCCAATATATATATTTTACTTTTTTATAACATAAACGTATGGGTGAGGAATGTTGCTTCCTATTGCATATTATCCCTCCTTAATATTAATCATTGCTTACTCGTCGATATTCATGGGGTTATTTGTGCTCTTCCACTCTATTCCTATCATGCGGTTCTTCCACTTGGCGGCTACCAGATAGTCATTGGCTCCCCGTTTCCTTGCCTTCTTCCTCTCCTCATCTTTGGTATTCCTGTGTTCATTGTACTCTGGGCCTGGGCTATTATTGATGTCTGGCCCTTCTTCTAATCCGGGTTGACCTTTGTTCATTTCCTGGTCGGATTCTTCCATCGCTTGGTCCCTCTTTTTCCGCATTTCCCTTATTCTTTGGGCGTACCTTTCAATAAGCTGGTCCAGTCGTTCTTGATCATTTTCCTTCTCCCTGTGAAGCCTCTTCCTTCTAAGAGTATTCACTTTAAATACCTTGTTGTTTATAATCTTCTCCTTCATAACATAGTTAATGGCATGTAACGTGGTCTTAATCGTTCCGTCATCTGGGTCACTAATTAAATGGTTTAATGATTGGTTATTCATTAAGGAATCGATTGATTTTGTTTGGTGTATTTTATTTGGTGGTATATTTAATTTAATCGGATTCTCATTTAATTTTTTATCCACGGTTGTATGGTGATTTATTTTTAATATCTTTATGAAGTCTGGTTTATACTTCTTACCGTTGGTCCTTGCTCTAGGACGAATACTTGGGTTGTCCACGAAGTTAATTAATCCACTCCTAGTCATTTCCAATATTTCCCTTGTAATCCTCGTCTTCTTAGAGCGTATTATTCTCTTTATCTTTGTTTCTTTCTCTCCTGTTTTCTGAATTATCTTGTTCTTTATATTTTTAATGATGGCTTCTTTATGCTGAATACTCTCTTCATTCCTGTGGTGTGTATCTTCAGGCACCAATGCTTTCGAGTCTTCTTTATTCTCAGTTTGTTCATCAGTGTCTTCGAATTGTAGACTTAATTCTTCCATGGATTCATCATATGATACTTCTCCTATCTCTGAGTTGTCATCGTCCTTTCCTTCTTCATTATTCTCCGGCTCTGGACTCATTTGTTCCATGTTTTTGTCTTCGGATACCTTCCGTTCTTCTCCCCACTTCCGGTTATTCATGTCATCCATTTTTTGGCTAATTTTCATTAAGGTGGTGTTCAATTCTTTTCTAATTGCTTGGCTGTTATCGTCGATTTTAGCGTTCAGCGCGTCCATAGACTTATGAGTATTGCCTATCCTTTTATTTAGGTCTTCCTTCAGCGATTCCACATTTTTACTAAGCGATTCCAGGTTTCTATTTAAGTCCCGATGGTCCTCCTTCATCGACTCTATATTTCTATTTAACACCTCGACATTCCTTTGATTTTCTTCCCGGGATTTCTGACCCTCTTCCCTTAAAGTTCGATTATCTTCCTTCAATGCTTCCATATTTTTGTTTATCGATCGACTATCTTCCTTAACCTGTCCGAATTGTTCCATCATCATTCTCATCATGTGATCCCATCTTGTCTCTTCAGTCGGCTTGTTTGGTTGTGGGAGTTCTTCAGGCCGTCTGGGTTGGTTGTCAACAGTCACTTCTATCTCTGGTTCTACGTGAGGTGTTTCGTCGTTACTGGTTTCAACATTATTGATTGTAATAACTTCCATCTCGTCTGTGGGTTGCTCTTCGTATGTATCTACATCCCGTTGCATTTCTCCTACCCTACTGTCCTTATATCTTGTATCGTACTGGTGGGTGTGCGGCATGTTAATTTTTTCGTGTCTACCGGGCTAATATAAAATATAAAAATATATTTATTTAATATTTTTTAAGCCCCACGTTGGGCGCCAATTTATAATCAACCGCTTAACTTGTGTGTGTTTCGTGGTTACTTCCGCCACACGTTGGATGCGTCAATTTATAATCAACCGCTTTCTACACGTTGTTATTTAAAATTATTATGTTTATTTGTTTATAGTAATTGTACTAAAATAATAGTTAAATTCCGTTTAAAGCCACACGGGTTGTCTAATCTATTTGTAATAAAATGAAAACGCGTGTGTTTACAATTAACTTGAAGTAAAATAAAAGAGTGGTTGTTGTTTAAATTTAAATTCGTGGTTAAAATATTATAAGTCTCATTAAAACAAAATTCCTCTATGGGTGAAGTGTTCTTTTGAGATAACTCAATGTTGAGAATGGTTAATTCTACTTGAAGGTGACCAATGTAGTAAAGTATTTTCCCATACAACATTCAAGTTACTCACAGTGTTTACAATGGTTTAAATACACTTGTTTCTTTTTTTAAAAGAATTCCCTTGTATTAAACAAAAAATAATGAAGTTGATTATATTTAAATGTTAGATTAACTTAAATTAAAACATGAAGTATGGCAGTTGATTGCTTGATAGTAGATCTCGTCTGGTTGAAACTGGTAGTAGAAACTTCTTCTGATTACAGGTAGTCTGAGTAAGTCAAGTCCCGTAAAGTCTGGACAATATTATAAACAAACATATACTTTTACGTACCTGATTGCGTTTACTTGAAGTTCACTAAACTGTCAACTCAGCTTACATTCATCAACTCCCTTTGGTTGCAAGGTTATGTCACCTTGTTTATTAAATTAGTGGGCGCCACACGGATTTATTCGGGGAAAATCCCGTGTAAAACCCATACATAAAAATTATTAGATGAAAAGAAAATTTAAAATAGTTGAGTACCACTTTTTGGCAATGCTATTCCAATATGTCAAACACAACAGAAGGTTGTTTAAGTTTATTAAATGAAACTATTTAATTATTCAAAAAAATAAATCAAATCAGGTGATGCTGTTAATAATGGGTTTATTTGCACCCTTATAGTGAATTAAAAAAGATACACATAATGTAAACATACAAAGTTGTACAATAAAAGTTAGTTATTATATGCCTCATACGGCTTGCTCAGAACATGAATTATAAATCTGGTTAAGTCCAGATATTATTTATTTTAATATAAAATTATTACAATTATTAATGTTATTATTACTATTATTGTTATTATTATTATCTCAGTTGTGAATTCTTTGAGACACGAAAGAAAACAATTATGCCTACACAGTATCCAATGATACAATTGATCAACAAAGTTTTAGGTTACTTTTACCAAGTAATTGAAAAAAAAAAACGATCTATTGAAAGATCGTGCGTTTCATCAACGCTTGCTTTTTTAATGACAATCTTTATCAATTGAGAGCCCTTACAACTAACATATAGCTTACTTACTAATAACAAAATTTGAATAATAAATCGAAACGTGGTGTAATCTTAAATACTGTTTTTGTGTTTTGCGTCAGTACAGGTTATGGTAGCAAAAATACAAGTTATTGCACTCAGATCAAGATTAATAATAATTGCACTTTTACCTTCAGAGTTTTAATTATTTAATTAAAACCTTTTATCACTTAAGTAATCGGATTATAGTGATTACTTTGTTTCGGCACTAATTCGCACAAGAACAGAATAATGCGATCCTCTTCTGATTAAAATGGATCGTGAATAATGACAATAAATTATTTTCTGTTCGTCATTCCCGCACAAATTAAAATAAACTGCACTTAAACACTGTCGTTGGTTGATGATGAACTTGAAGTAAAATTTCTTGTCGTTAACTATTGGTTCCGGAGTACAAGGTAACTGACGCTATGTGTTATAAAGAAAAACGTAGCGGAGACGAGCGTACATCTGTTCTGCTCGCTAGTTAGTAAAGGTCTTTTTCCAAAATTCGCTGGTTTGTCTTTATATACCCTTCTCTTGGATCGGGCTTAGGTAAAATTATTATTTAATAACTAATTTTCTTATTGGTCCAGACAGGTGAGACGAGGATGACGTATCACTTTTTGGCGGTTGATAACGGTTTTTCTAACTGTCAAATGTTGAGATGATTGACAGGTCGCTTCTGTTGTCATTGTTATTATTATTCGTATTCAGATTCCTGATGTACATTTAGAAAATGATGCTAACAGTTGTAATACGCTTAATACCGTCACGATTGAGTTGATATTATTATCAAATTAAAGATTGTTTTGTTTCCTTTAAATTGATATCACTCGATCTCGAATTACTTTCACTTTAACCGACATTGTTAGAAAATCAATGTTCGGGTACACTATTCTTACTGTCGTCTGCTCTTTATGAGTCGCCGATTTTACACTTTTGGTTAACCTTGCTCGTATCCACATAACATTTTATTAATCAAATGTTTATGTGCGGACACCATTAATACTGTACTGACGTTTTTTTTCACTGAACTTTACTTGTACACCTTAATTCTATACATAGTAATAAATGATCCTACTGACTATGACATTTCGTTCACCGTTAGTTTGTTTTAAGCTACTATTTACAATTAAAATTATGGCTAAATCTATCGTTTTAATAACATTTTTCGTTATGTCAATGCATAACCATAGTTCTTGTGCATTTTAGTTTGCACTGGTGATAATTATTGATAGTCATTTTATTGACTAATGTTTGGTCTAAGTTTGTTAAGTGTATCGCCTACACTGAAATTTGGCCTTAATAATGCCTATTGGTTCTCAATTCGGTAAATTATGGAGACATCTTATTTGTATAAGATTCTCTTATATAAATAGCTCTCTTTTCTGACAGGTATATTTGATGCAGAAATACATCTTAGTTCCTACAATATAGCCATTGTTAACATCGGTTTTGGCATTCATTATCCACTGTTCATTGTCACATTTATTATCAGAAAAATGCTGATTTTGCTTTCACAGTATTTAATTGCTCATTCGTTTGTTTTTTGTTTATCAATGACATTCGGTTTACATTAACCATTTACTGAATTGACAGTTGAATTTACATTTATTCTGTCCATTAGTTCGTTTTAGTCTCAGTCTAGTTGTAGTGTCAAACAGCTATTGGGTTACTGTTTCACATGGCACTTCTGCTTTATTCTTCTCTCTTGGTTTCTTCTTTCTTGTTTATTTTGACTATTCTATACCTATTTACATGGTTATTCTGTTTTTATGAAATCTGATAACATACACTTAGGTTAGGTGACATCTTGTGATGTTACATATACACCCTCTTTAAAATTGATCATTTGAAAAATTTATATTTTGTAAAATTATCAATTCATGTCAGTTTCTTAGTATACTTCAATAAAATTTTCTCTTGTATTCCTAGATTTTTTAAACATATTATTGGTGTATTACTCTAGGTTGGCTTTTTATACAATAGTACAATTCTTAATTTACTAGTAATTTCAAGCTGCTTACTCTCTAAATCATTTAACTATAATTGATCTTGTTTCTCAAGTTAATTATTCCCTGTTTTATTTACATTCTACTTTCTCACTACATATCTTTGCATTCGTGATCATTTGGGTGGTTATTATAATTTATACCTCACAGATTCTTTCATAATATTCCTTGATATAATAAAACAATATAATTCCCTAACTGTAGTAGAGGTTTTGGAATCAGGGTGGCTCACTATGGCTAACATCCTCTGCCGTTCCTCCCTACACATTCTCAGATTCAGAGGCATTACTCTTCTCTGTCTGAGTAAAAATAAACATTGCACCTGGTAATAGTTGCACTATCACAACTCAAAAAAAATATCACATATCATTCATATTCAATAATATAATATATTCACTATAATATACAAGGTATCAGAGGTTTTCATTTAGATCACATTTCTATCTTTATACTTGCTAACATACTTTCTTTCTTACAGGTAATTACTTCTTTTAGACTTGATGTTTTTCAGCTATGCTTTTATTAGCTATATAGTTACTTATGTACTAGTTAACCATTTGTTGTGGTTCATTTAAATATTTGTAAGATTATACACTGGTTTTGATGCTTATAGTACTTATGCATTTGTTTGTTCTATCTAGAGTTCACAATATATTTCTGTTTTTACTATGGTTCATTAAATCTTTCTTAACGAGTTATATTCCTCCTGAATTATCAGGCTTACATTGTTTGTATACTAAATGGTTTTTTCTTTTTTTCTGATGTTCTCTGACATATTCTTATGATGTATCATATTTGATAATTGACAAACATCGTTCTTTCCTTTCATTTCATTATAACAATAGTTATTCTTACAATTAATACTCTTTGTTATTTTTCTTCTCTACTCCTTCAAGTGATGGTGGTTTTCACTTATTCTGGATGATTTTATACACTATATACTATGCTGTAATTACAATTTCATTTAACAATATACTAATATCTATTTCATAGACATTCTTGGGGTTTTCATGGTTTGTTTCACAAATATTAATTTTCTTTCCTTACATTCCATAATAATGTCCTTCTTTTTATTTTACACACTTTGTTATACTGCCTCTCTACTCCTTCAAAGGTTAGTTGGGTGAACCTTTATTCTGGACGATTTTAATTTAACATTTGAGTTTTATGAGAGGTATACTATAATCATTTTATAAACATTAGGTCATATAGAATATTCATCTGGATACATGTTTTTCTCTAGGTATAGTACAGTAATTGTATTTTCTTATTAAATCATTTGATTGACCTTATCTAATATTCTATCCCCTGGGGTAATAGGTCTGGTACATTTTCATCATTAACAAATGGTTTGGTTTACATCTTAAATCTACACACCTTTGTAACTTGATAAGGCGGATTGACTAGTTATAGCTAATTAGTTACCTTCAACATTTTTGGTAGTTTAACAACAAATGAGTTTGTTTATAGTAGTGGTTTTTTCCAATATATATATTTTACTTTTTTATAACATAAACGTATGGGTGAGGAATGTTGCTTCCTATTGCATATTATCCCTCCTTAATATTAATCATTGCTTACTCGTCGATATTCATGGGGTTATTTGTGCTCTTCCACTCTATTCCTATCATGCGGTTCTTCCACTTGGCGGCTACCAGATAGTCATTGGCTCCCCGTTTCCTTGCCTTCTTCCTCTCCTCATCTTTGGTATTCCTGTGTTCATTGTACTCTGGGCCTGGGCTATTATTGATGTCTGGCCCTTCTTCTAATCCGGGTTGACCTTTGTTCATTTCCTGGTTGGATTCTTCCATCGCTTGGTCCCTCTTTTTCCGCATTTCCCTTATTCTTTGGGCATACCTTTCAATAAGCTGGTCCAGTCGTTCTTGATCATTTTCCTTCTCCCTGTGAAGCCTCTTCCTTCTAAGAGTATTCACTTTAAATACCTTGTTGTTTATAATCTTCTCCTTCATAACATAGTTAATGGCATGTAACGTGGTCTTAATCGTTCCGTCATCTGGGTCACTAATTAAATGGTTTAATGATTGGTTATTCATTAAGGAATCGATTGATTTTGTTTGGTGTATTTTATTTGGTGGTATATTTAATTTAATCGGATTCTCATTTAATTTTTTACCCACGGTTGTATGGTGATTTATTTTTAATATCTTTATGAAGTCTGGTTTATACTTCTTACCGTTGGTCCTTGCTCTAGGACGAAT
The DNA here is from genome assembly GCA_034769895.1 of Magicicada septendecula. Classification (NCBI taxonomy): domain Eukaryota; kingdom Metazoa; phylum Arthropoda; class Insecta; order Hemiptera; family Cicadidae; genus Magicicada; species Magicicada septendecula. Next base: position 294,404,850 of record CM068373.1, on the reverse strand, counting down.
ACTTGGGTTGTCCACGAAGTTAATTAAGCCACTCCTAGTCATTTCCAATATTTCCCTTGTAATCCTCGTCTTCTTAGAGCGTATTATTCTCTTTATCTTTGTTTCTTTCTCTCCTGTTTTCTGAATTATCTTGTTCTTTATATTTTTAATGATGGCTTCTTTATGCTGAATACTCTCTTCATTCCTGTGGTGTGTATCTTCAGGCACCAATGCTTTCGAGTCTTCTTTATTCTCAGTTTGTTCATCAGTGTCTTCGAATTGTAGACTTAATTCTTCCATGGATTCATCATATGATACTTCTCCTATCTCTGAGTTGTCATCGTCCTTTCCTTCTTCATTATTCTCCGGCTCTGGACTCATTTGTTCCATGTTTTTGTCTTCGGATACCTTCCGTTCTTCTCCCCACTTCCGGTTATTCATGTCATCCATTTTTTGGCTAATTTTCATTAAGGTGGTGTTCAATTCTTTTCTAATTGCTTGGCTGTTATCGTCGATTTTAGCGTTCAGCGCGTCCATAGACTTATGAGTATTGCCTATCCTTTTATTTAGGTCTTCCTTCAGCGATTCCACATTTTTACTAAGCGATTCCAGGTTTCTATTTAAGTCCCGATGGTCCTCCTTCATCGACTCTATATTTCTATTTAACACCTCGACATTCCTTTGATTTTCTTCCCGGGATTTCTGACCCTCTTCCCTTAAAGTTCGATTATCTTCCTTCAATGCTTCCATATTTTTGTTTATCGATCGACTATCTTCCTTAACCTGTCCGAATTGTTCCATCATCATTCTCATCATGTGATCCCATCTTGTCTCTTCAGTCGGCTTGTTTGGTTGTGGGAGTTCTTCAGGCCGTCTGGGTTGGTTGTCAACAGTCACTTCTATCTCTGGTTCTACGTGAGGTGTTTCGTCGTTACTGGTTTCAACATTATTGATTGTAATAACTTCCATCTCGTCTGTGGGTTGCTCTTCGTATGTATCTACATCCCGTTGCATTTCTCCTACCCTACTGTCCTTATATCTTGTATCGTACTGGTGGGTGTGCGGCATGTTAATTTTTTCGTGTCTACCGGGCTAATATAAAATATAAAAATATATTTATTTAATATTTTTTAAGCCCCACGTTGGGCGCCAATTTATAATCAACCGCTTAACTTGTGTGTGTTTCGTGGTTACTTCCGCCACACGTTGGATGCGTCAATTTATAATCAACCGCTTTCTACACGTTGTTATTTAAAATTATTATGTTTATTTGTTTATAGTAATTGTACTAAAATAATAGTTAAATTCCGTTTAAAGCCACACGGGTTGTCTAATCTATTTGTAATAAAATGAAAACGCGTGTGTTTACAATTAACTTGAAGTAAAATAAAAGAGTGGTTGTTGTTTAAATTTAAATTCGTGGTTAAAATATTATAAGTCTCATTAAAACAAAATTCCTCTATGGGTGAAGTGTTCTTTTGAGATAACTCAATGTTGAGAATGGTTAATTCTACTTGAAGGTGACCAATGTAGTAAAGTATTTTCCCATACAACATTCAAGTTACTCACAGTGTTTACAATGGTTTAAATACACTTGTTTCTTTTTTTAAAAGAATTCCCTTGTATTAAACAAAAAATAATGAAGTTGATTATATTTAAATGTTAGATTAACTTAAATTAAAACATGAAGTATGGCAGTTGATTGCTTGATAGTAGATCTCGTCTGGTTGAAACTGGTAGTAGAAACTTCTTCTGATTACAGGTAGTCTGAGTAAGTCAAGTCCCGTAAAGTCTGGACAATATTATAAACAAACATATACTTTTACGTACCTGATTGCGTTTACTTGAAGTTCACTAAACTGTCAACTCAGCTTACATTCATCAACTCCCTTTGGTTGCAAGGTTATGTCACCTTGTTTATTAAATTAGTGGGCGCCACACGGATTTATTCGGGGAAAATCCCGTGTAAAACCCATACATAAAAATTATTAGATGAAAAGAAAATTTAAAATAGTTGAGTACCACTTTTTGGCAATGCTATTCCAATATGTCAAACACAACAGAAGGTTGTTTAAGTTTATTAAATGAAACTATTTAATTATTCAAAAAAATAAATCAAATCAGGTGATGCTGTTAATAATGGGTTTATTTGCACCCTTATAGTGAATTAAAAAAGATACACATAATGTAAACATACAAAGTTGTACAATAAAAGTTAGTTATTATATGCCTCATACGGCTTGCTCAGAACATGAATTATAAATCTGGTTAAGTCCAGATATTATTTATTTTAATATAAAATTATTACAATTATTAATGTTATTATTACTATTATTGTTATTATTATTATCTCAGTTGTGAATTCTTTGAGACACGAAAGAAAACAATTATGCCTACACAGTATCCAATGATACAATTGATCAACAAAGTTTTAGGTTACTTTTACCAAGTAATTGAAAAAAAAAAACGATCTATTGAAAGATCGTGCGTTTCATCAACGCTTGCTTTTTTAATGACAATCTTTATCAATTGAGAGCCCTTACAACTAACATATAGCTTACTTACTAATAACAAAATTTGAATAATAAATCGAAACGTGGTGTAATCTTAAATACTGTTTTTGTGTTTTGCGTCAGTACAGGTTATGGTAGCAAAAATACAAGTTATTGCACTCAGATCAAGATTAATAATAATTGCACTTTTACCTTCAGAGTTTTAATTATTTAATTAAAACCTTTTATCACTTAAGTAATCGGATTATAGTGATTACTTTGTTTCGGCACTAATTCGCACAAGAACAGAATAATGCGATCCTCTTCTGATTAAAATGGATCGTGAATAATGACAATAAATTATTTTCTGTTCGTCATTCCCGCACAAATTAAAATAAACTGCACTTAAACACTGTCGTTGGTTGATGATGAACTTGAAGTAAAATTTCTTGTCGTTAACTATTGGTTCCGGAGTACAAGGTAACTGACGCTATGTGTTATAAAGAAAAACGTAGCGGAGACGAGCGTACATCTGTTCTGCTCGCTAGTTAGTAAAGGTCTTTTTCCAAAATTCGCTGGTTTGTCTTTATATACCCTTCTCTTGGATCGGGCTTAGGTAAAATTATTATTTAATAACTAATTTTCTTATTGGTCCAGACAGGTGAGACGAGGATGACGTATCACTTTTTGGCGGTTGATAACGGTTTTTCTAACTGTCAAATGTTGAGATGATTGACAGGTCGCTTCTGTTGTCATTGTTATTATTATTCGTATTCAGATTCCTGATGTACATTTAGAAAATGATGCTAACAGTTGTAATACGCTTAATACCGTCACGATTGAGTTGATATTATTATCAAATTAAAGATTGTTTTGTTTCCTTTAAATTGATATCACTCGATCTCGAATTACTTTCACTTTAACCGACATTGTTAGAAAATCAATGTTCGGGTACACTATTCTTACTGTCGTCTGCTCTTTATGAGTCGCCGATTTTACACTTTTGGTTAACCTTGCTCGTATCCACATAACATTTTATTAATCAAATGTTTATGTGCGGACACCATTAATACTGTACTGACGTTTTTTTTCACTGAACTTTACTTGTACACCTTAATTCTATACATAGTAATAAATGATCCTACTGACTATGACATTTCGTTCACCGTTAGTTTGTTTTAAGCTACTATTTACAATTAAAATTATGGCTAAATCTATCGTTTTAATAACATTTTTCGTTATGTCAATGCATAACCATAGTTCTTGTGCATTTTAGTTTGCACTGGTGATAATTATTGATAGTCATTTTATTGACTAATGTTTGGTCTAAGTTTGTTAAGTGTATCGCCTACACTGAAATTTGGCCTTAATAATGCCTATTGGTTCTCAATTCGGTAAATTATGGAGACATCTTATTTGTATAAGATTCTCTTATATAAATAGCTCTCTTTTCTGACAGGTATATTTGATGCAGAAATACATCTTAGTTCCTACAATATAGCCATTGTTAACATCGGTTTTGGCATTCATTATCCACTGTTCATTGTCACATTTATTATCAGAAAAATGCTGATTTTGCTTTCACAGTATTTAATTGCTCATTCGTTTGTTTTTTGTTTATCAATGACATTCGGTTTACATTAACCATTTACTGAATTGACAGTTGAATTTACATTTATTCTGTCCATTAGTTCGTTTTAGTCTCAGTCTAGTTGTAGTGTCAAACAGCTATTGGGTTACTGTTTCACATGGCACTTCTGCTTTATTCTTCTCTCTTGGTTTCTTCTTTCTTGTTTATTTTGACTATTCTATACCTATTTACATGGTTATTCTGTTTTTATGAAATCTGATAACATACACTTAGGTTAGGTGACATCTTGTGATGTTACATATACACCCTCTTTAAAATTGATCATTTGAAAAATTTATATTTTGTAAAATTATCAATTCATGTCAGTTTCTTAGTATACTTCAATAAAATTTTCTCTTGTATTCCTAGATTTTTTAAACATATTATTGGTGTATTACTCTAGGTTGGCTTTTTATACAATAGTACAATTCTTAATTTACTAGTAATTTCAAGCTGCTTACTCTCTAAATCATTTAACTATAATTGATCTTGTTTCTCAAGTTAATTATTCCCTGTTTTATTTACATTCTACTTTCTCACTACATATCTTTGCATTCGTGATCATTTGGGTGGTTATTATAATTTATACCTCACAGATTCTTTCATAATATTCCTTGATATAATAAAACAATATAATTCCCTAACTGTAGTAGAGGTTTTGGAATCAGGGTGGCTCACTATGGCTAACATCCTCTGCCGTTCCTCCCTACACATTCTCAGATTCAGAGGCATTACTCTTCTCTGTCTGAGTAAAAATAAACATTGCACCTGGTAATAGTTGCACTATCACAACTCAAAAAAAATATCACATATCATTCATATTCAATAATATAATATATTCACTATAATATACAAGGTATCAGAGGTTTTCATTTAGATCACATTTCTATCTTTATACTTGCTAACATACTTTCTTTCTTACAGGTAATTACTTCTTTTAGACTTGATGTTTTTCAGCTATGCTTTTATTAGCTATATAGTTACTTATGTACTAGTTAACCATTTGTTGTGGTTCATTTAAATATTTGTAAGATTATACACTGGTTTTGATGCTTATAGTACTTATGCATTTGTTTGTTCTATCTAGAGTTCACAATATATTTCTGTTTTTACTATGGTTCATTAAATCTTTCTTAACGAGTTATATTCCTCCTGAATTATCAGGCTTACATTGTTTGTATACTAAATGGTTTTTTCTTTTTTTCTGATGTTCTCTGACATATTCTTATGATGTATCATATTTGATAATTGACAAACATCGTTCTTTCCTTTCATTTCATTATAACAATAGTTATTCTTACAATTAATACTCTTTGTTATTTTTCTTCTCTACTCCTTCAAGTGATGGTGGTTTTCACTTATTCTGGATGATTTTATACACTATATACTATGCTGTAATTACAATTTCATTTAACAATATACTAATATCTATTTCATAGACATTCTTGGGGTTTTCATGGTTTGTTTCACAAATATTAATTTTCTTTCCTTACATTCCATAATAATGTCCTTCTTTTTATTTTACACACTTTGTTATACTGCCTCTCTACTCCTTCAAAGGTTAGTTGGGTGAACCTTTATTCTGGACGATTTTAATTTAACATTTGAGTTTTATGAGAGGTATACTATAATCATTTTATAAACATTAGGTCATATAGAATATTCATCTGGATACATGTTTTTCTCTAGGTATAGTACAGTAATTGTATTTTCTTATTAAATCATTTGATTGACCTTATCTAATATTCTATCCCCTGGGGTAATAGGTCTGGTACATTTTCATCATTAACAAATGGTTTGGTTTACATCTTAAATCTACACACCTTTGTAACTTGATAAGGCGGATTGACTAGTTATAGCTAATTAGTTACCTTCAACATTTTTGGTAGTTTAACAACAAATGAGTTTGTTTATAGTAGTGGTTTTTTCCAATATATATATTTTACTTTTTTATAACATAAACGTATGGGTGAGGAATGTTGCTTCCTATTGCATATTATCCCTCCTTAATATTAATCATTGCTTACTCGTCGATATTCATGGGGTTATTTGTGCTCTTCCACTCTATTCCTATCATGCGGTTCTTCCACTTGGCGGCTACCAGATAGTCATTGGCTCCCCGTTTCCTTGCCTTCTTCCTCTCCTCATCTTTGGTATTCCTGTGTTCATTGTACTCTGGGCCTGGGCTATTATTGATGTCTGGCCCTTCTTCTAATCCGGGTTGACCTTTGTTCATTTCCTGGTTGGATTCTTCCATCGCTTGGTCCCTCTTTTTCCGCATTTCCCTTATTCTTTGGGCATACCTTTCAATAAGCTGGTCCAGTCGTTCTTGATCATTTTCCTTCTCCCTGTGAAGCCTCTTCCTTCTAAGAGTATTCACTTTAAATACCTTGTTGTTTATAATCTTCTCCTTCATAACATAGTTAATGGCATGTAACGTGGTCTTAATCGTTCCGTCATCTGGGTCACTAATTAAATGGTTTAATGATTGGTTATTCATTAAGGAATCGATTGATTTTGTTTGGTGTATTTTATTTGGTGGTATATTTAATTTAATCGGATTCTCATTTAATTTTTTACCCACGGTTGTATGGTGATTTATTTTTAATATCTTTATGAAGTCTGGTTTATACTTCTTACCGTTGGTCCTTGCTCTAGGACGAATACTTGGGTTGTCCACGAAGTTAATTAAGCCACTCCTAGTCATTTCCAATATTTCCCTTGTAATCCTCGTCTTCTTAGAGCGTATTATTCTCTTTATCTTTGTTTCTTTCTCTCCTGTTTTCTGAATTATCTTGTTCTTTATATTTTTAATGATGGCTTCTTTATCCTGAATACTCTCTTCATTCCTGTGGTGTGTATCTTCAGGCACCAATGCTTTCGAGTCTTCTTTATTCTCAGTTTGTTCATCAGTGTCTTCGAATTGTAGACTTAATTCTTCCATGGATTCATCATATGATACTTCTCCTATCTCTGAGTTGTCATCGTCCTTTCCTTCTTCATTATTCTCTGGCTCTGGACTCATTTGTTCCATGTTTTTGTCTTCGGATACCTTCCGTTCTTCTCCCCACTTCCGGTTATTCATGTCATCCATTTTTTGGCTAATTTTCATTAAGGTGGTGTTCAATTCTTTTCTAATTGCTTGGCTGTTATCGTCGATTTTAGCGTTCAGCGCGTCCATAGACTTATGAGTATTGCCTATCCTTTTATTTAGGTCTTCCTTCAGCGATTCCACATTTTTACTAAGCGATTCCAGGTTTCTATTTAAGTCCCGATGGTCCTCCTTCATCGACTCTATATTTCTATTTAACACCTCGACATTCCTTTGATTTTCTTCCCGGGATTTCTGACCCTCTTCCCTTAAAGTTCAATTATCTTCCTTCAATGCTTCCATATTTTTGTTTATCGATCGACTATCTTCCTTAACCTGTCCGAATTGTTCCATCATCATTCTCATCATGTGATCCCATCTTGTCTCTTCAGTCGGCTTGTTTGGTTGTGGGAGTTCTTCAGGCCGTCTGGGTTGGTTGTCAACAGTCACTTCTATCTCTGGTTCTACGTGAGGTGTTTCGTCGTTACTGGTTTCAACATTATTGATTGTAATAACTTCCATCTCGTCTGTGGGTTGCTCTTCGTATGTATCTACATCCCGTTGCATTTCTCCTACCCTACTGTCCTTATATCTTGTATCGTACTGGTGGGTGTGCGGCATGTTAATTTTTTCGTGTCTACCGGGCTAATATAAAATATAAAAATATATTTATTTAATATTTTTTAAGCCCCACGTTGGGCGCCAATTTATAATCAACCGCTTAACTTGTGTGTGTTTCGTGGTTACTTCCGCCACACGTTGGATGCGTCAATTTATAATCAACCGCTTTCTACACGTTGTTATTTAAAATTATTATGTTTATTTGTTTATAGTAATTGTACTAAAATAATAGTTAAATTCCGTTTAAAGCCACACGGGTTGTCTAATCTATTTGTAATAAAATGAAAACGCGTGTGTTTACAATTAACTTGAAGTAAAATAAAAGAGTGGTTGTTGTTTAAATTTAAATTCGTGGTTAAAATATTATAAGTCTCATTAAAACAAAATTCCTCTATGGGTGAAGTGTTCTTTTGAGATAACTCAATGTTGAGAATGGTTAATTCTACTTGAAGGTGACCAATGTAGTAAAGTATTTTCCCATACAACATTCAAGTTACTCACAGTGTTTACAATGGTTTAAATACACTTGTTTCTTTTTTTAAAAGAATTCCCTTGTATTAAACAAAAAATAATGAAGTTGATTATATTTAAATGTTAGATTAACTTAAATTAAAACATGAAGTATGGCAGTTGATTGCTTGATAGTAGATCTCGTCTGGTTGAAACTGGTAGTAGAAACTTCTTCTGATTACAGGTAGTCTGAGTAAGTCAAGTCCCGTAAAGTCTGGACAATATTATAAACAAACATATACTTTTACGTACCTGATTGCGTTTACTTGAAGTTCACTAAACTGTCAACTCAGCTTACATTCATCAACTCCCTTTGGTTGCAAGGTTATGTCACCTTGTTTATTAAATTAGTGGGCGCCACACGGATTTATTCTGGGAAAATCCCGTGTAAAACCCATACATAAAAATTATTAGATGAAAAGAAAATTTAAAATAGTTGAGTACCACTTTTTGGCAATGCTATTCCAATATGTCAAACACAACAGAAGGTTGTTTAAGTTTATTAAATGAAACTATTTAATTATTCAAAAAAATAAATCAAATCAGGTGATGCTGTTAATAATGGGTTTATTTGCACCCTTATAGTGAATTAAAAAAGATACACATAATGTAAACATACAAAGTTGTACAATAAAAGTTAGTTATTATATGCCTCATACGGCTTGCTCAGAACATGAATTATAAATCTGGTTAAGTCCAGATATTATTTATTTTAATATAAAATTATTACAATTATTAATGTTATTATTACTATTATTGTTATTATTATTATCTCAGTTGTGAATTCTTTGAGACACGAAAGAAAACAATTATGCCTACACAGTATCCAATGATACAATTGATCAACAAAGTTTTAGGTTACTTTTACCAAGTAATTGAAAAAAAAAACGATCTATTGAAAGATCGTGCGTTTCATCAACGCTTGCTTTTTTAATGACAATCTTTATCAATTGAGAGCCCTTACAACTAACATATAGCTTACTTACTAATAACAAAATTTGAATAATAAATCGAAACGTGGTGTAATCTTAAATACTGTTTTTGTGTTTTGCGTCAGTACAGGTTATGGTAGCAAAAATACAAGTTATTGCACTCAGATCAAGATTAATAATAATTGCACTTTTACCTTCAGAGTTTTAATTATTTAATTAAAACCTTTTATCACTTAAGTAATCGGATTATAGTGATTACTTTGTTTCGGCACTAATTCGCACAAAAACAGAATAATGCGATCCTCTTCTGATTAAAATGGATCGTGAATAATGACAATAAATTATTTTCTGTTCGTCATTCCCGCACAAATTAAAATAAACTGCACTTAAACACTGTCGTTGGTTGATGATGAACTTGAAGTAAAATTTCTTGTCGTTAACTATTGGTTCCGGAGTACAAGGTAACTGACGCTATGTGTTATAAAGAAAAACGTAGCGGAGACGAGCGTACGTCTGTTCTGCTCGCTAGTTAGTAAAGGTCTTTTTCCAAAATTCGCTGGTTTGTCTTTATATACCCTTCTCTTGGATCGGGCTTAGGTAAAATTATTATTTAATAACTAATTTTCTTATTGGTCCAGACAGGTGAGACGAGGATGACGTATCACTTTTTGGCGGTTGATAACGGTTTTTCTAACTGTCAAATGTTGAGATGATTGACAGGTCGCTTCTGTTGTCATTGTTATTATTATTCGTATTCAGATTCCTGATGTACATTTAGAAAACGATGCTAACAGTTGTAATACGCTTAATACCGTCACGATTGAGTTGATATTATTATCAAATTAAAGATTGTTTTGTTTCCTTTAAATTGATATCACTCGATCTCAAATTACTTTCACTTTAACCGACATTGTTAGAAAATCAATGTTCGGGTACACTATTCTTACTGTCGTCTGCTCTTTATGAGTCGCCGATTTTACACTTTTGGTTAACCTTGCTCGTATCCACATAACATTTTATTAATCAAATGTTTATGTGCGGACACCATTAATACTGTACTGACATTTTTTTTCACTGAACTTTACTTGTACACCTTAATTCTATACATAGTAATAAATGATCCTACTGACTATGACATTTCGTTCACCGTTAGTTTGTTTTAAGCTACTATTTACAATTAAAATTATGGCTAAATCTATCGTTTTAATAACATTTTTCGTTATGTCAATGCATAACCATAGTTCTTGTGCATTTTAGTTTGCACTGGTGATAATTATTGATAGTCATTTTATTGACTAATGTTTGGTCTAAGTTTGTTAAGTGTATCGCCTACACTGAAATTTGGCCTTAATAATGCCTATTGGTTCTCAATTCGGTAAATTATGGAGACATCTTATTTGTATAAGATTCTCTTATATAAATAGCTCTCTTTTCTGACAGGTATATTTGATGCAGAAATACATCTTAGTTCCTACAATATAGCCATTGTTAACATCGGTTTTGGCATTCATTATCCACTGTTCATTGTCACATTTATTATCAGAAAAATCCTGATTTTGCTTTCACAGTATTTAATTGCTCATTCGTTTGTTTTTTGTTTATAAATGACATTTGGTTTACATTAACCATTTACTGAATTGACAGTTGAATTTACATTTATTCTGTCCATTAGTTCGTTTTAGTCTCAGTCTAGTTGTAGTGTCAAACAGCTATTGGGTTACTGTTTCACATGGCACTTCTGCTTTATTCTTCTCTCTTGGTTTCTTCTTTCTTGTTTATTTTGACTATTCTATACCTATTTACATGGTTATTCTGTTTTTATGAAATCTGATAACATACACTTAGGTTAGGTGACATCTTGTGATGTTACACAGTTTTCTCATAATTAATTTCTCTACAAAGTTAGTTAGAAATTTTTATTTGTTTATTGGCAAATTAACAAAGTTATTTTATCCCAAATCTATAAATGTGTTTTTTGACTCCAATGTTTTGTGTTTTACCCAGTTTTTCGTAAAAAATAATTAAGATAGAGGTCTGGGACCTCTTTTATTTAATTTTTCAGATCACAAACTATTAAAAAACACCAAATTTACCCTTCACTTTATACCTCACGAATTTCAGTATGGCGTCATTTTACCATGGGCACAGAAATCAGGGTGAACTGGTTTGCGAGCCGTAACTTGCTAACGAACTGTTTTCGGACCTATTTTTAATATATATTATTGAACTTTCACTTGTGAAACTTACTTGTTTTCTCCCATACGCGTTTCGGCGTGATGTGCGCCTTCATCAGCGGTATGAGACAGACTGCCAGTAACTCGTAACGGTTTTATTTGGTAGGTTGAGTGGGGGTGGTGTGTGGTGGAAGGGGATTGGCGCGGGGATCCGAATTATTGTTTGTTTTATGTATAATTGTGTCAAAAAGTGTGTGTGATTTATAGTGTAATTGGTCGTTAAGTATGCTGTTTGGTTGTGTTGTGTAGTGTTTGTATATTTCATATTGTTCTGCTGTGTTAAGTTTTCGACTTTTGGGTAAGTAGTGTAATATCTCAAGATTAGTATCTATGTTGGTGTAGCTGTGGTTTTTTGTGTGTATGTGTGTGGCAAACGCAGAATGTGTATTGTTGTTGCATAAAGCTTTTAGGTGTTCAGAGTAACGAGATGAAAAAGATCTTCCCGTCTGGCCTATATAGAAACTATTGCAATCATTACAGTTTAATTTGTAAACACCTGTTTTGTTATATATGTCTATGTCCGTGTTTGTATCATTGATGTGTTTTTTGATGGTATTGTTTGTTCTGTTGCTATTTTGTACTTGTGTTTCCTGAATGTGTTGGCGATTTTGTGTATGTTGGAGTTATGGTATGTGAGTGTGATGTATTTAGTTTGTTGTGTGTTGTTGGTATTTAGTGTTTTGTTGTTTTTGTTTATGATGTGTTTGTGTAGTTTGTTTATTAAATTAGGGTTATAGCTGTTTTTTATTGCTATATATTTGATTGTGTTGAGTTCATCGTTATAATCCTGTTTACTTACTGGTATTTTTGTTAGTCTATGGAGCATGGTTGAAGGCCGCATGTTTGTGTTGCGTTGGATGGTTTGATGTGTTGTGTATAACCATGTCAGTTGTGGTTGGTTTTCTGTATATTTTATATGTGTGTGTAGTGTTTGTTTTGTTAATTGTTAGGTCCAGAAAATTTATGGTATTGTTTTGTTCTATTTCCAGTGTAAATTTTAGTTTGTGGTATATTGTGTTTATGTATTTGTGGAAGTTTTCAACCTGCCTTGTATTGCCATGCAGTAAAGGTGTCTTGTCCTATACATCATTATGGCAGTATGTTCCTTCTATACTCACTATGTAACTGGTTGTATTAAAGTTTCAATAAGCATTAGCATTAACACTTTGACACCGAAGGACGTCAATTGATGTCCTGAAGTTTCAGTGTGTTTTTTCATGATTCCATATGTATAAAGACATCCTTGGAGCTGTTTTGAAACAATGTCAGCCCTTGTAGTACCCAAATCATCCGCTAGATTGCATATGCGTTCACTTTCATATGTACAGTTGACATAAAACAGCGCGCGGCAAACTGTTACGTTAGTTGGCTAAACACCACTTACGTGTCAAAATGTTGGACAAGCGTTTCTTGTTAAAAAATTACAAAAGTACACCTTTATAAATGAATATATGTTATAAACGTTATGTAATATATTGTTTAATCCATTGATAAACAATTAAAAATAAAATTGCGAGTTTCTAGTAACAACATGTATTTTGGCCAATGTTTTTTTCTTCCAAAAACATCACATTTTTGAAAAGCAATTTCAGGGAAAATAACCAACACAAGGACATAGTGTACACTATATAAAAGGCATGGGCAAAGGACCACTATGTTAAGGGGCTGGCGTCAAAGTATTGAGAAAGTTTGTATATGAGCAGCGGAAGACTCGTGGTTTCAATACTTATCTTAAATAGTTTATGCCCGAAAAACAGATTTAACCCATTTAATAAATGGCACAGAAAACAAGATGGTACAGTTTTTTATTTCACACCTTTATTCATTTATTTTTTTATTCATTTGGTTTTGAACACCTTTATATAAATTATCTTGTATGCTAACACTATGATGTTTAATTGAAATGTAAATAATGATTATTTTATATGCTTCTAAATTAACATTTTGTAATTAAATTATTATTTTAATTTTCACGGAAATTTTAGGTGTTGTGCAACACAGAAGAGCCTACCATTGAAATATAATTTCAATCTTACTTATTATTAATTTTGGATTTTGTGTTCCAAAGTATAATGTTAACACTTTGAGTACCACGATGTTTGTACATAGATCATCCCCTATGACCAGTGTTTTTATTAAAAAAGCACTGTTGTTTAAACATTCTTAAATACTTAATACAATTTAATACTAAAAAAAATAATTATACCACATTTTTCCCAGACTTTCCTCGTATGAAAATACGCATAATATTTTTGTTATTGATTTTATATATTGCAACTGAAGCTGTTTAAAAATACGTTTCGTGCAATTTTAACAAAAAAAATTCTGTCAAATATTGTTTATCGATTTTGTAACTAATAATATAGTAATTAAAACAAACACTACTACTATCAGTAACACACAGAATAAACATGAATAACCTCAGAAAACCTGCAAACCTCACGTAAACAAAAACTGCAACTTCCACCTTGAACACGCAAAATGTAAACAAAGTCAGATGCTTGCCAACTGTACAGATTATTTCTTAAAAAGATTTTCTTCAGTCAGTGCTGCAATCTGATGGCAGAAACATGAACTAAAATGTCAAATAAAACTTCTGCATTCGTTCTGTGACATAATAGTAAGACGTGTAGCGTTTTAAAGCATTGAAAAGTGAGTGGCATAAATGTGCACCGTGTGTCAAAATACCAAGTCCACTGGTGGTGCAATATTACGCCGTTGATCCTCAAAGTGTTAAGAAGATTTATAACATTTGAAAGAGCAAATAGAATTTTATAAAATATTTGTGGAATCACTATATAATTTAGGTGCAGCCATAATCGTACTTTGGATTATTCTCAAAACAGTGTTAACTAACAAACTTAGTCCACTTTATTTATAAATTTACGAATAGGCTTTGTTTGTTTCGTACCCTTCCGGCTAGTGCCACTATGTTGTCATATTGCCAACTTAAATTATTTTACTCACCATATCCAGGATTTCGAATTAGACGTGTTGAAAACAATATGGTTGCTTGAAATAACTAATAATTCACATTTAAATATTCAAATCAATCTTACTATATTAAATTCTAAAATACAATTATATTTATCTTTTTTCGGTCAAAATGAACAAAACTTTATACATTGTGATATAACTTTTGTTACTAATTAAATTTAATTGATTTTAATGTTACTGTATTCATTGTTTACTTTCTAGAATTTCTTCGGGTGCCATCTTGCCTTACTGCAAGAAACAAAATATGTACTTACCAATTCGGGTTCTTTTCGGCGAACTCAGGAGAACAGAAATTATGGCTGTTTGAAATAAGAAAGCTTTACTTATTATCCATAATTCGTTTTTTTTTATTAACATTTAATTAATGGTTCCCCTCCCATTATTATAAAATTCCCATTCTAAAAATCACATAAAATAAAATTGAAACATGGTATAAAATTTTCAAATAAAAAGGAAAATCAAGATATTAAATATAACTAAATTTTAAAAACACAAACCAGCCTTCTTTATCTACATAGTTTCACTCACGCATACCCACACACACGCAGTTACTTTATAACCTTAGAGATCTCTTTTTTTTTTTTATTAAAAGTTTATTTCATCATATTCAAAGTAATTTTGAATAGCCCTTGTTAAAATTTATGTATACATTCGCTACTTAGCTGTTCAACTGAGTCTTGAAGGCGTCACACTTTTACGCGCACATTGTTAAGTTTTCAACTGGTAATTTCCGAAAAACTGTTCTTGTGTAATGAAAAACTGTTAGTTATGTATAAATTTCTATTTTACGTCATCTTTAAAAAACTGTTATTTACATTTTCTGTTGTTTTGCGGGCGACGAAAACTTCGCCTAGCCGGCGGACGCGACGATTACATGTGTCCAGAGTTGTTAATGGTTTCCTGCCAACTGCCTATACGAACGGCGCTATTTTGTGTAGCCGCTGCTGCTGTTCATCAAATTTTCATTGTATTATGTTTGTATCACTACGCCAGCATAAGGTTTGGTTTACACGCCCGAATTCCACAGCGGGGATGGTCTCTGACGTATACATTAACGTCACATGGTCCGATGTTGTTACATAATTTGTTTACAATTTGCAAGTCACTGGAGCTCAAAATAACTGCTTTACTTGCATCTGGAGCTGACCTTGACACATTTTCGTTTGTTGTCTACTGCGATGTATAAATTCATGAATAATTTCACAATCACTGCTGCCAACTTCGCTACCAACAAAATTTACCTTTATTGTGACTTTATGTTTACGTTTCCCAAATTATTATTATTACATTCGAAAAAATGCTGTTTACTTTTATTCAAAATACAAATTTATTTGTTTTATCCCAGGTAGGCCAAAATGTCCCGTTACAATACCCCCTCAATGAGAGGTTTTATGCCGAAGCATAAAAACTCTCATTGACACACTCATACTTGCTAAAGGGATCAGCTAGGATATGTCGCCACAACCCCCTTTATGGTTTACAAAAAAAAAAATATAATTAACTCACCCTCGGTCCAGTGACTGTGACCGCACCTGAATGACATTACTGGACTTCTCTCTCGAGATCCCAACACCATAAAGTCAGACAGATACATAACGCTCCTGCTCTGACGCACTGGCCAGCTCAGGACCGCCGCCACAGCATCACCAAATGCTGAAACAACAAATCAAATATCAACTAGTGGCCTTATACTACACCATATCCCTAACTGATCTGTTCCCCCTAGCTGTGCTGGTTTGCGTTAAGAAGCACTGGTTTTTTATTCTCTTAATTCTTAACTTCTAACATATATAGGAATACATAACATAACCAAATCAACTACATCTAAACACATTATGTCCTTAAACATCCCCCTATTCTATATCTCAAATTAACACAAAATCATCTAAGTACATCATAATAAACATTGTTGTTATTACATTAAAAATAAACAATTCACAATTAAGTTTGACCACAATTTACACACTTTACATCTTTAAATTTGCATATAAAATTATAAAAATTACATTTTAATCTCAATTGAACTTTTATTAATTCATTTCCCCAAAAAAATTAATTTTTTTTTCAACCTTCATTTTACATAACATTTCATTGATTATTCCATTTTATTAACTTGGGTGATTCTCAGTTATGCATAACAATTCACTTTATCAACTTGGCATTTACCCATAATCTTCCCCTTTTATGACTCTAACGCTCCCTTACAAAATCTTTATCTAGTATGACACCCATCTACCAAAAAATCTACCAACCACTCTCTACCTCTAACTTACTACTCTACTTCATTTCGAATCATTCTACCCTTATAACAAAATACTCTCTACCCCTTTTGTACTCAGGATGTGTATTCCCACGTACCAGCTCATTCCCTTATCTGGTTCCCGGACTCCCCCTAGGTAACCCTTTCCGGCGCTAATCGGTTCCCCTCCCGCCACAACGCTTTTCGTTGAGGACTCCTTATCACACCACCCCCCTTACAAAATTCCACTATCAACTAATTACTCTCCCATTACATCACTTTCATATTCTACAAAATATCTCCATTTATTTATTACCTCAATATATCAATCATTACTCTACATATTTCCCCATAGCTACTGTGTCACTATCAATATTCAAATTCTACATTACTTGTATTTCATCTCTTATTCTCTTTAACACCCATCTATATTCAACTTGGACTGACTCAAATGTCTTACTTAAACAATTACTATCACCCAACTTCTATCTTTTACAACCCATTGAAAATTTTAATTATCTCAAATTTATTTCATTATTTATTTATTTAAAATCTTAACCGTATTGCAAATTTATTCTATAAACCTTAATTATTAATAAAATCTGCGAATATGTTTCAAAATTATATAATGTACACATGTTTATAATTCTTACCCTTAACATATTATATACAATTCATGCAAATACACAAAATTATATAATCATTATCCTCATACCATGTTATCTGAATTCACTACACTTAAATCTGATACTTAAAATGGTTTTGCTCTCATAGGGACATACATCGCTACTCATTGAGTCATAGTCATAGCAACAGTTACTGAACAGCTCTATGGATTGTCAACCCCCAACTCTCTCTATAGAGTCGTGTTATAAGCTGACCGCCCGCTGTTTACAGAGATCGTCACCCTCTCACTGAATTTTCAGCTACCCTCCTACTACATCATTACTTAAAGTCCCCCCTTTTACCCAGTTACAATTAGGTAACCACCCGCCGGATGAACTGGATCGAGCGTTTGCCTTATGCATAGATGCTATATCTGTGCCCCTGGCTTGTAACGGCCAGCTCCTTTACCACACACTCTATTGTTTCCTGATGGTGGACTGTGGCGTCCATTTGCATCCCCAAGAACTGAAGTTACATGTATAAGGTATAGACGCTGCCTATACCGTTCTTGGTTCAGCGTTATATAAAAATTCGGTATTACTGATGTCCGAGGACACCAGCAATCCTACTAAAATGATTCACACACCCTTAAATACGGCACTATCGACACCTTCGACGATAGCCGCTGTTCCATAGTTATGTAGTTTCCCCTGTTACCCCCCTGATTCAACTTCAAAATTCACCAATTTTGTAACTACTTACATAATTCCACGGCCAGGGCCTGGTGAAACTGTGACCGCCCGAAATGTGGGGATACTACCAAAAGACATATAAGGTTCACACTGACACCGGTACTGCAATTCACAGACGGTGAATTCTTATATGTTTGGTTATATTTAATTACTTGATTGATTTTCATTCTTAACACAATACATACAATATACTCATAAGTAACATGGTGGTTATTCCATTAAAACAAACAATTCACATCTAAGGTTGATCAAAAATTTACACACCTTACATCCTTACCTTTACATATAAAATTATAATCATTATATTTTAATTTCAGTTGAACTTCTATTAATTAATTAACAATTATTTATTATTTACTATACCATTAACTTTTCCAAAATTTTCTTTATCACATTTCATTTAAAATTTGCTATTTAAACATTGAACATTTTGATTTATATAAATTGCATTATAAAATTTTACTCACAGTATATCATTCACACACTGACATAACCACAAAATATCAACCCCAAACACCAATTACACTCATCATCACAACTCACTGATAACATTTTCAATCCAACAAAAAATATTTAATCATCTCAAATTATTTACTTCAATCAATTATTAAAAACACACCATATTTTAATTACCTTACACACCTTGTTTACATAATTTATTGTTTACAATACACACAATTAATTTCACTCTCAATTATTTACACATTGTTCGTCATTAATTTTTCAGTTTTCCACACTTCATTTCATAATCTGGCCAGGTCATTACCATAAATTAAAAAAATTTAAAATGTTCATACACTGATTTCTTAATTCAACCTCCATCATCATACAACATAATCACATTTTTATAACATAAATCATTGTTATCCACATATAATTTGTTATTATTATTATTATTATTATTATTATTATTATAACCCATTAACTCTATGTCCTTCATTCTACCATTATAATTTATAGGCTTATTTCCTTTTATTATTTCATAATCCTTGTCATTATTAGTTATTTTTGTCCAGTCTCCATCAGTATTATTGGTTAACGTCAGGTAAGCTATTGTATCATTTATACAGGTATCATCAAAATGATTCTCAATCTCTATTTTACAAGGTAAGTTACTTTTTTCATCTCTCTCAAGATCTAACACCTGCACTAACCTTTCATAACCTCTATTTATTTCAAAAATCTCTATCTCTCTCTTTCTCTCATGACAACACCATATCACATTTTCTCTCTCACTCCATGCAGAGGGTACTAACTCACTAAAACATTTCCTGATTTCTCCAGGAACAATAAAAAACTTCAAAAAACAGTAGAACACTTTTCTACCCAATACCTTTGTGAAGACTTTTCTTCACCCCCCACAACACCTCGAAAAGAATTTAACCTCTGCTTCATACCCACAATATAACTCTCTTCACCCACTCTCTTTAACCCATCAACACACACTAACATTCCATTATTACATCCTAAAACTTCATCAGTACTCTCAGTATTTACCCCATTATTCTTTAACATCATATTCTCACTTATATTGTCATAATTATCACTCCTACTTACCTCAGAATTGTAATTAACATCATTGTCTTCACTAGTCAATACTTTATTATCTAACACTACCTCTTCCACTATTTCGTCATTATTAATATTTGTCATACCCCTAACATTGTCATCTAACTTCTTATTCAGTATCTGATTGAATTTACGTTGTAAATTTTTATTCATTTCATCGATCTTTTTCTCGCAACTGCTACTTACTGATTCTAAGACTTGCTCTGCAAATGTATCAAGACGTGTATTAATTTCATTAATATGCTTATTAAAATCTGAGTTCTGCTGTTTAATTTCATCTCTAATTTCGTCAAACTTACTATTTTGTATGTCAAATTTAATATTTTGTTCATTGAATTTGCTGTTCTGAACATCAAATTTTACGTTAACACTACTCAAGTTATCAGATATTGTTTTCATGAAATTAAACATATCTTCCATTGACAACTCTTTGACTCGTGTCATCATTGGAGTAGATTGTGCTTCTATCATTGATTCTGTAAGAGTGTTTTCTAAACTTAATTCTTTATTCTCCATTTTGTAATAGTAAAATTCTTACGTTTATATCAAAATACCAACATATAGTGTCACACAATTCTTTCTCTAACAAAGGATTATTTTACATATCCTTTGTAATATACAAGGATATATTACATATGCTCATAACATAACCTCATATTTACATTTATTTTACGTATACTTCGCTTTATTCATTCCAAACAACCATCTTTGCCCTCCAAGTGGCCTATATTTATATAAATTTATTTATATAAATGGTCCCTAAGTTCGGAAGCCAATTGTGATATAACTTTTGTTACTAATTAAATTTAATTGATTTTAATGTTACTGTATTCATTGCTTACTTTCTAGAATTTCTTCGGGTGCCATCTTGCCTTACTGCAAGAAACAAAATATGTACTTACCAATTCGGGTTCTTTTCGGCGAACTCAGGAGAACAGAAATTATGGCTGTTTGAAATAAGAAAGCTTTACTTATTATCCATAATTAGTTTTTTTTTTATTAACATTTAATTATGGTTCCCCTCCCATTATTATAAAATTCCCATTCTAAAAATCACATAAAATAAAATTGAAACATTGTATAAAATTTTCAAATAAAAAGGAAAATCAAGATATTAAATATAACTAAATTTTAAAAACACAAACCAGCCTTCTTTATCTACATAGTTTCACTCACGCATACCCACACACACGCAGTTACTTTATAACCTAGAGATCTCATTTTTTTTTTTTTTTATTAAAAGTTTATTTCATCATATTCAAAGTAATTTTGAATAGCCCTTGTTAAAATTTATGTATACATTCGCTACTTAGCTGTTCAACTGAGTCTTGAAGGCGTCACACTTTTACGCGCACATTGTTAAGTTTTCAACTGGTAATTTCCGAAAAACTGTTCTTGTGTAATGAAAAACTGTTAGTTATGTATAAATTTCTATTTTACGTCATCTTTAAAAAACTGTTATTTACATTTTATGTTGTTTTGCGGGAGACAAAAACTTCGCCTAGCCGGCGGATGCGACGATTACATGCGTCCGGAGTTGTTAATGGTTTCCTGCCGACTGCCTATATGAACGGCGCTATTTTGTGTAGCCGCTGCTGCTGTTCATCAAATTTCCATTGTCTTATGTTTGTATCACTACGCCAGCATAAGGTTTGGTTTACACGCCCGAATTCCACAGCGGGGATGGTCTCTGACGTATACATTGACACGTCACATGGTCCGATGTTGTTACATAATTTGTTTACAATTTGCAAGTCACTGGAGCTCAAAATAACTGCTTTACTTGCATCTGGAGCTGACCTTGACACATTTTCGTTCGTTGTCTACTGCGTTGTATAAATTCATGAATAATTTCACAATAACTGCTGCCAACTTCACTACCAACAAAATTTACCTTTATTGTGACTTTATGTTTACGTTTCCCAAATTATTATTATTACATTCGAAAAAATGCTGTTTACTTTTATTCAAAATACAAATTTATTTATTTTACCCCAGATAGGCCAAAATGTCCCGTTACAACATTCCTTCCAACCCCATCATTACATACAAAATTGTCCTTCTCTCTCTCTTACATTTTTATTTTCAGTAATATTAAAAAAAAAAATACTAGTTTCAAAATAAAATAACTAGCTACAATCTTAATTTTATATACGGAAACCAGCGCTT
Source organism: Magicicada septendecula (assembly GCA_034769895.1). Taxonomy (NCBI): domain Eukaryota; kingdom Metazoa; phylum Arthropoda; class Insecta; order Hemiptera; family Cicadidae; genus Magicicada; species Magicicada septendecula. The sequence goes on along the minus strand of CM068373.1, from coordinate 294,383,029 downwards.
GTACACACACACACCACACACACACACACACCATGACTTAGAGATCTCATTGTTTTTTAGAAAATTAATTACATTGCAAATTTTGGTTTAACCCTTGTTAAAAATTTAGGTACACATTTGTTACTTAGCTGTTCATTTGAGTCCAGAAGACGTCACATTGCACTACGCGCACATTTTTATTTTAACTGATAATTTGTTTTAACTGATAATTGCCGAAACTGTTATTGCATAAAGAAAACTGTCATTCACAACTGTAAATTTTTATTTTATATCATTTTTTAAACTGCGGGTGCGATGAAAACTACGCCCAGCCGGCGGACGCGCAGACAGATTGCGTCCGTATTTATTGGATGTTCATAGCCGACTGTTTTGTTCTCCGAGCGTCAACGAAACTGCTGGTGTTGACACTCCTACATTCCAAAGCTGGGTTTGTCTCTGACGTAATATGGTCTGACTTCGTTTCATAATATGTTAGTCACTGGAGCTGACCTTGGGACAATTTCGCCCGTTTGTCTATTGCGTTGTTATAATATTTTACAATTACTCCTACTTTTGTTCCAATAAAATTTACCCTCATTATGAATATATGTTTCTGTCTCCCAAAATTAACGTTACATAATCAAATATTTTTATCAAAATACAATGATTTTTTATATTACCCCCCCCCCCGATAGGCCTAAATGTCCCGTTACAATACCCCCTCAATGAGAGGTTTTATGCCGAAGCATAAAAACTCTCATTGACACATTCATACTTGCTGAAGGGATCAGCCAGGATATGCCGCCACAACCCCCTTTACGGTTTACAAAAAAAAGTATCTAACTTACTCTCGGTCCAGTGACTGTGACCGCACCTGAATGACCTTACTGGACTTCTCTCTCGAGATCCCAACACCATAAAGTCAGACAGGTACTTAACGCTCTTGCTCTGACGCGCTGGCCAGCTCAGGACCACCGCCACAGCATCACCAGACTCTGAAACAACAAATCAAAATATCAACTAGTGGCCTTATACAATACTATATCCCTAACTGATCTGTTTCCCCTTAGCTGTGCTGGTTTGCGTTAAGAAGCACTGGTTTTTTCCTTAATTCCTAACATATATATATATATATATATGTAAATACAATAATTATTGTACAGACGTTCCTTTCTCTTAGCTCGCTCCCATTAACATTTATAAAATATTCGATTCCAATCGATAATAATTAATCCTTTCCCATTAACAAGAAGAAATACAAATCTTTATACTAATGCAATAATACTTCCAAAATATTTAAACACATAATCAAAATTTACTCAAATACAATTATCTATATCTCCCTCTTTCTACAATTCTTAAACATTTTCTCTTTTGTATTTAAAACAATTCAAAATCATTTAACATTTTATAAAATATTATTATTAACAGAAATTCTATTTATCCGGCGCTGTTAATAATAAGCATCCCCTTTTCTCCTCCACACACACACTATTGCCCCCCTGGACTGTTGCGTCCAGTTGCCTCCACAAGGACTGAGGCGGAAGGAGTAAGCACTTTTTTCTTTTCTCTCACTCCCATCCTTGCTTCAGCGTTACAAAAACTTCAGGGTAAGTACCCCTACTCATTATCTTAACATATGCCCCTAAGGTCTACCACCCCTATTTGGGTGTAAATAGCCTGTGTTCAAAATAATCTTAGATTCCCTTATTAAACCCCATTAAATTTCTATGTTTGACCAATTTCAAAGGTAACCAACTGTGGTCAGTTTTACAATTTCTGCCCACAGCTAGTTGTCATCCAAAACCACGATCTGGGTTGGTAAGGCCGAGATCGCCCGAAATGTGGGGAATCTATTTAAAAAAACATACTATACATGTTTAAGATTCCTACACTAACGTAATACATACAGTACACTGATAATTAACATTGCGATTATTCCATTAAAATAAACAATTCACATTTAAGTTTGCATATAAAATTATAAACATTACATTTTAATTTCAATTGACCTTTTATTAATTAATTATCAATTATTTATCATTTACTATACCATTAACTTTTCCAAAATTTTTTCTTTGGTATCAACCTTCATTTTACATAACATTTCATTTATTATTACATTTTAACTATGAATTTTCTATTATTTATTTTCATCATTTATTTGTTCGGGTGATTTTCAGTTATTGCCAATTATTTGATTTATTAAATTGGCATTTATATATCTAACCTTACTCACCTTTCTTCCTACTAACAACAACCACTAACAGATTTGCATCCCATCTCTCACTAATAACCCCCTTCAACACTAATTCCACTTAAATCATTTTCTTCTTAAAATAAAATACTTAATACCCTCTTTGTAACTAGGATGTGTGTTCCCAACCTGGCAATTCCATGCATAACCTTTTGCCCCTCCACCAAATATCGGCAAACACTCTTCGACCCTTCACAACTACCTGCCCAACGACGCATGTTGATCACTCCCTACACTGGACCCTCAATACAAAATATTACCATCAACTATTTAATCTCCATTTACATTACTCACCTTCTCTACATATAATCACACACTACTGTGTCCCTACTATTACCCTGTTTCTGTATTATTTGTAATTCAACTCTTATTCTCTCTAACACCCATTTAAAGTTAACTTTGACTGACTCAAATGCCTTATTTATCATTATCACCCAAACTCCATCTTTTACAATGTTTTCATTAATATGATCATAGAAAATTCATCACTTACCTCATAATAACAATACATTTCAACACTTGAACATATTATGTGTTTAATCGTTTATTATTCATTATTGAATCTAAATCTCAGAAAATCATTTAAATTCATTATCAATTTTTATTTGTATCACAATCATTAATCAATTAATTCATCTCAAATCATTTCATTCAATCAATTCTTGAAAACACAAGTTATTTTAATTACTTTCTTCCAAAACAATTACAATTCATTTATTACAAACTCTCATTATTTATTTAATCTAATAAAATATTATCATTATTATTAAATCAGTTTCTACTACATACACACATTGTTTACATAAAATACCTGTTACAACACAAACACAATTAATTTCACTATAAATTTATTTACAATTTTATGTCATTACTTTTCTTATTTACCACACTTCATTTCATAATCTAGCCAGATCATTACCATAAACTAAAATATTTAAAATGTCCATTCACTGAGTTTTTATCTAGCCCCCGTCATCGTGTATTAGTCTAATGTTTTTATAACACAAGTTATTTTTATCTACATACATTACATTATGCCCATTTAGATAATAACCCATTACTTCTATGTCATTTATTATACCAGTATAATTTATAGGATTATTCCTTTTTATTATTTCATAAACCTTGTCTGCATTAGTTAATTTTGTCCAGTCTCCATCAGTATTTTTGGTTAACATAAGGTAAGTTATTTTATCATTATACTCCTCCACTATATCAATTACATCATTAGGTAAGTGTTCATCATTTACAACAGTATCATCAAAATAATCATCAATCTTTATTTCACAAGGTAAGTATTTCATATTGTTTATCTTCTTCACTTCTAACCTGTCTATCAACTTCTTATAATTTCTCTTTAACTGAAATAATTCTATCTCCCTATCTGCACACAACTCTCTCTCAAAACATCTCTCATCATAACACCATATCACACTTTCTCTACCTCCCATACAGAGGGCACTAACTCATAAAAATTCGGGGAACAACTCAAAGACCTCATGTCTTCCAATAATAAGGGACTCTTGCCCTTCAACAACAACATTTGTAAACACCTTGGTTCACAATAAACCTGGGGAAAATTTACCCTCTGCAACCCTTCTACCTCTATACTCTCTTTATACACTCTCTTTAACCCATCAACACACACTAACATTCCATTATTACATCCTACTTCCACTAAAACTTCATCAGCACTATTTTTAATTGTATTCTCATAATTCTCACCCCTACTTACCTTATTATATGTCATCTGACCATCTTTATTTACATTTAATTTATCTATTTCTCCACTATTCTTCACCCCCACTATACTCTCAGAATTGTAATTAACATCATTATCATCACTATTCAATATTTTATTATCTAACACTACCTCTTCCACTATTTTGTCATTATTAATATTTGTCATAACTATAACATTGTCACCTAACTTCTTATTCATTATCTGATTTAATTTACCTTCTAAATTTTTATGCATTTCGTCAATCTTTTTCTCGCAATTGCTACTTATTGATTCTAATATTTGTTCTTTAATTGTATTAAAACGTTCATCAATCTCATTCAGACGTTTATTCATATTAATTTCAAATTTAACATTTTCCGTATTCATTTCATCAAATTTAGCATTTATTTTGTCATATTTAACATCAGAATCACTCTTTTGTTCTTTCAATTCATTTAGATTACTATGTATATTTTCGGACATTGTTCTTATTAGGTTAAACATATCGTCCATCGACAACTCTTTCACTCTAGCTGTCATTGGAGTAGACTGTGCTTCTACATTATTGATTATCATGGACTCTGTAAGAGTGTTTTCAAGATTTATCTCTTTATTTTCCATTTTGTAATGGTAAAATTATTACTTTTATATCAAAATACTAACATATAGTATCACACAATTTCTTCTCTAACAAGAGATTATACTTACTTATATTACATATGCTCGCAGCATAACCTTATCTTTTATTTTAAACATTATTTTATACGGTCCAAGTCACTTTATATAGTAATGATTTACCTTATTGAAACCGTCCAGTGACTTCAGATTGTAAATTTATGATGCGTTTCGAGTCATATGACCCTTCAGATATTATCACTCACAAGGAGGTCATCAAATATTAAAATTCACAAAAACACAAAACACACATATGTACAATAATAAAACCTATACAGGCGTCTGACACAGTGCACTGCGTGTGGCCCACTGGACTCTGAGCAAATGCGTGTCACGCCATGTGTTATCTCATAATCGATTGTAGCGCGGTGTCATACAGCGGGTTTGATTTGAAATTTAATTTATCGTTAAGTATGCCATCATGAGTAACTGGGTTATTATGTCCACTATAAATTTCAAATTCTTCCCATGCATCCATATAACGACCCTTACTACAATAATGTAAGGGTATTAAATTCGTATTTAAATTCGTGTACGAATGGTTGCATGTAATTAAATGTCTTGTGAAATTAGATTTTATATTATCTATAGAAACACTTTTATTGATGAAATTATGTGGAGTGTGTTCCCGAAACCTTTTAATAAAAGGTCTCCCCGTTTGACCAATATAGAAACATTCACAATCATTACAAATCAATTTATATACACCGTCCTTGACTCTAGTTGTGTGTGAACAGCCTGGCGAACCGAATTCCAAAGGCTATTATTGGTTTTAAAAATGGTGGTGAAACCAAGCCTATTAAAAACATTATATTGCTGCTGCTAATGGTTATGATTGCCGGATGGTGGCTAACATTCTTAGGAAACACAAGGCTAAGAAATCAAAACAAATAAATAATATAAAAACCAAAAATAAGTACATCTCAACCACATACACGGAGATAATGCCCAAAATTCTAACGTCTGTTTTTAATAGGCTTGGTTTCACCACCATTTTTAAAACCAATAATAGCCTTTGGAATTCAGTTCACCAGGCTGTTCACACACAACTAGAGTCAAGGACGGGTGTATATAAATTGATTTGTAATGATTGTGAATGTTTCTATATTGGTCAAACGGGGAGACCTTTTATTAAAAGGTTTCGGGAACACACTCCACATAATTTCATCAATAAAAGTGTTTCTATAATAATATAAAATCTAATTTCACAAGACATTTAATTATATGCAACCATTCGTACACGAATTTTAATACGAACTTAATACCCTTACATTATTGTAGTAAGGGTCGTTATATGGATGCATGGGAAGAATTTGAAATTTATAGTGGACATAATAACCCAGTTACTCATGATGGCATACTTAACGATAAATTAAATTTCAAATCAAACCCGCTGTATGACACCGCACTACAATCGATTATGAGATAACACACGGTGTGACACGCGTTTGCTCAGAGTCCAGTGGGCCACACGCAGTGCACTGTGTCTGACGCTTGTATAGGTTTTATTATTGTACATATGTGTGTTTTGTGTTTTTGTGAATTTTAATATTTGATGATCTCCTTGTGAGTGATAATATCTGATGAAGGGTCATATGACTCGAAACGCGTCATAAATTTACAATTTGAAGTCACTGGACGGTTTCAATAAGGTAAATCATTATCATCTTTTATATTTATGTTTCTAATTACACACCAATTCCCCACAACCATATTGTTTCTCCAACAGGTCCACATTTGCATAAATTTATTTATGCAAATGGTCCAGCTGCTTCGGGCGCCATTGTTAACTAACAAACTTAGTCCACTTTATTTATAAATTTACGAATAGGCTTTGTTTATGTTTCGTACCCTTACGGCTAGTGCCGCCATATTGTCATATTGCCAACTTAAATTATTTTACTCACCGTATCCAGGATTTCGAATTAGACGTGTTGAAAACAATATGGTTGCTTGAAATAACTAATAATTCACATTTCAATATTCAAATCAATCTTACTTTATTAAATTCTAAAATACAATTAAATTTATCTTTTTTCGGTCAAAATGAACAAAACTTTATACATTCCTTCCAATCCCATCATTACATACAAAATTTTCCTTCTCTCTCTCTTACATTTTTATTTTCAGTAATATTTAAAAAAAATATTAGTTTCAAAATAAAATAACTAGCTACAATCTTAATTTTATATACGGAAACCAGCGCTTGCACACACACACACACACACACACACACACACACACACACACACACACACACACACACACACACACACACACTGTGACAATAAAAAATATGCCGAAAAATATTAAATACATAAAATACACTACCAGGACTTACCTGTACTCAGCCACAACTACTTACCTATTTAAATTTCACTCAGAAGATCAGGGTCGCCACGATTATTTTTTATAGGCTAAAATATCGAAAACCTTTATACTCCACCTTAAATAAAAAAGGACAATTTTGCAATCTGACCACACCCAAATTAATAATTCAGAAAGATTCCGGAACGTTTAGACGAATTTTGCAACACAGAAATGAGAAAGTGGTAATGACGAAATAACTTAGTCTAACACATGGTTATGCCGTAAACTAAATCGCTTTAATGAATTAAGTCAATTTTCATTATTATTAGTACAAGAGAATTAGTTATAATTAATTATTATAATTACAAGAATTAGAGTGCTACAAAACCAAATTTGAACTACATTTAGCTATTCTTACATCTAAGGCAGCCCAATCTGCTCACGCACGCTTCCATACATTTTTATACATTACCCTTTATTTATTAAATTTAATACATTCCATTATTGTTACACGAGATACCCGTCCACGAACGCGTTGCCGGCCGAACACGTGCTTAGTCCCGCAACTTTAATGTCCGTACTTTATCACTTTATGATTTCCCCACATCACTGTACCAACTTATGACTGCGATATGTTTAGTAAATTCTGGGGTCCCGGTCGGTCTTATTGAATTAATTACATTTTACGAAAACTCGACCAACCGGGCCCGAAACGAAACTGTAAGCGTCTGTATCTGGAGTCGGCTTCTATTGGATTGCGTAGTGTAGACTGTGTTGAGGCGGGAGGAAGCTGCCATTCACTGCCACCTGATTTCGTCGTCGTTCAAGCTAAATTGCTGTGGCTAACCAGCTATGAATATAACACATAGTGTGTTTTTTTCCCAGTGTTGGCTGATGCTATTGGGCGCTGCTAGAGTGACGCCATTAACACGGAGGCAGTTCTTAGCTCCGTTTCCTGTAGCTTGGCTGGTTGACGTTACAAATTGTTCATTCCAGCGCCATTTTTTACAGCGCCGTTTGAGTTTCTCGGCGTCCCTACAGCGCACATGCTTGAGATGTTGAGTACGCGCACCGTCACACTTATACAAAGTTCTGAGAATTCGAGGGTGGTGCAAATTCCTTGCCGAGTTACACAACAGAAACTGCATCTTGCCTTTGTTTCTACTTGCCACGTGTTTTGGTCCAATGGAAATAACGTCTGCACAATATTTTTTACAAAACCCCAAAATGAAATAAAAAGAAATACCCCATATTTTAGGCACGTTACAATACCCCCTCAATGAGAATTCTGCTGTCCAAAACAGAAGAAATCTCATTTATAAACCCCTAAGAGGACCGGTGAGGAACTGGTGCCAACAACCCCCTTGTTCTTACTCCTCATGGGTACACGACCCCCCTGGCTTGGCGACTATGGACGCATCTGAACGAGATCACTGGACTTCTCCATAAGAGATCCCAACACCGAGAAATCGAACAGACAAGTACCACAGCACACCTCACCTTCTAACATGCTACCCCCCAAAATCCTCAATCCCTGGCTTAGATTATGCCAGATCCTCCACCGATATGTTTCCCCTTATATGCAGGCTATGCTGCCTTTAGCAGATACTGGGCTCACCCATACTCACATTACATACTGACATTACATATTATAAAATGGAAAAATTCTTTAAAAGTTATTCAAATTGCAACCCATTGGTTGTTTTCAGGTAAAATTGATTCATAAATTTTGTATAAATTCTAAATTATTCTCTTCATTGTTTTCTGTTTTTATTTAAAATAAGTGAATTTAAACCTTTCTGATAATTAAGAATATCCTTAACCTAACATGTGAATACTTAGAGTCTAACAATACAAGTCAATACAATAAATCAACAAAATTAAACATGGTTAATACACAAACAATCAAATAATCAAAGCTTAAAATATCCATTAGCTGGCAGGCGCAAAATCAAGATTTTTTTTTTTCAAAAAAAATATTTTCCAAAAAATTTTAGAATTCAAAGAAAAAAATTTAAATTTATTAAAATGTTTCCTTTACATATACAATTTATTTAAAATTTGTTTAAATTGATCAAAAAACAAAAGTTGAATTAACTTCCGTACTATTAACTTATATGACCTCCCTGTCAGCTGATCGAAACTAGGTCAAGTCCACAACCTTGACCCACATATGTTATGTACAAGTTATGTCTGAAAATACATTTAACATCTGTAACAATCTAACTTGAAACACAAAACATAATAAAATAAAACATTTAAAATAACAAAATATTATTATAAATAATAAGCAAATTGACATTTAAATTATTCAAAGAAACTTCACCTTTTCAAATTCGATCAAAATCTGTCACTGGTTTTAACCAAAATTTTATATTCAACGATAACTTTCTTCATTTAACAATCTCATTCTACATTACTTTGGGTGATTGAAATACTTGTAACAATTTACTTTACTACTTGCTCTGTATACATATATAATCTTTCTCCCTTTGACTCTACTACTAACAACTTTTACTAACCTGACACCCATCTCTATCAAAAACATCCACCAAACACTCTCTAAACCCAACTTACTAATAAACTCAATTCACCACCTTCTCTCTATATATATAAAAAAAAAAATACTCTCTAACCCTTTGTACTTAGGATACGTGTTTCCCCCCCAAAAAAAACTCATTTCCCTTATCTGGCCCCTGGATTCTACCTAAGGCGACCCCGTTCCCCCTAAATCGTTCCCATCCCGTCCCAACTTATCATTATGTTGCGGACTCCTACATTACACTACCCCCTACTACAAAATTGCCATCCCCAAAATCTCAATCTCATTACCTTACTACAACTACAACAAATAACATCATTAATTATAAACATCAATATATCACTCAAAACTCTACATAGGTTCTCCACATAACTACTGTGTCAACATCAATACTTCTCACAACTCTATAATATACATTAACTCAAAACAACATTACATTATTTTCATCTCTACTATTTCTTTAACTTGGACTTCAACTTGGACAGATCTATATGTCCCACCAAATATTCATCACCCCAAAACTATCTTTGATTAGCTTTCACAAATTATTACTTTACTTTCTCACTTTATCAAATTACTTTTCTCATTACTTTAAAACAAGATCTATAATACACTGAAACATGACATTAAACATTAATTACCTGGAACAATTACAACCAATATACCAGTGACATTTTATTGCTGATCAGCTGATATTCCTAACATAATGAAGACACATCTCATAATTGAACAAATTACATGAAATATACATATATATTTATTTATTCTTACTTCTCACCTCCTTGTTTCCCCTTTTTCTGATTCTGATACTTTATGTTGACCGCCTGCCAGACGGTTTAATTATCTGCTTAGTTAAAAAAATACACAAATCATATAAAACATATACTTTATATCAACTCTTATATCTAACCTACAAAAATACAATATTACCTTTAAAAAATTTATACCATGAACACCCTATAGTGAATGTATGAGCAGTTAGTTATTTAAACAGAGCACAAGCATTTTTATTGGATCAAAATTTTAGTTAGCAATTTTTTATGTTATAGAATTTAAATTCGTGACTCACCTGAGTCACCTCCCATCCACACACTCTATTGCAAATTATGTAAGGCTGTGGCGCCTCCTCGCCTCCACAAAGACGGCATATTTTGGAGTAGTTTGACCTCTCCGTGTCTTTGCTTCGGCAGTTACATTTAAAGGTTATGAATATCAACATATTCTTGTCTATAATTAAACGCCCTTAAACGGGTCTACCACCTGGCCTCGCTGTTCCTACTCGAACAGAGTGGTAGCCGCTGTTCCATAGTGCCTGGACTTCCCCTAACATTTCACCCCCCATTTAATTTCTACTATATACCAATTTCAAGTCAGCTATGGTCAAGGGACTTGGTATGACCATAGCTAACCGCTAGCCAAATCCACGATTAGTGCTGGTAAGGCAGTAATCGCCCGAAAAGTCGGGGAAATCTAACTTCATTTCATTGCCTGCTCTACTTCATCATTAGTATGTGCGACACGATCGTCTATCAGTGTGTAAATTGAGTTTACACGAAAAGGGTGTGTCGCACATTTTCGCCATTTTGGCCTCCGATGGAGGTAACACTCCCTGTTACCCCCAACCCATTTCACTATCTACGAGAGCACAGGCCATCCCCGCAATAGCAACTTAATAACTAACTAATTAACTTTTTATATACATTCTAATATGATATTTTCATCAATAATCATTTAACTCATTAATAACTTTCTACCATTGGACTTTCTTAGAATTTTCAAAATTTATTATTAATAATTAGTATATATCATTTTTCATTTATTATTAAATTTTTTAAATTATCATTTTTATTGAACACAATTATTTCGAAACATCTCATTTTAGAACAAAAATCCTTTTATCTAAGTTACAGCTGTAAACATTTTTATTATCCATGATTTGTACTATAAAAGTTCTATACTTACATTCCATTTAACATGGTATACACATAACATCTACCCCCTACACCCCAATACTTTCACCTCACCTCTGAAACATTTAACACAAACATTAATTTAAATCAAACAATTTAGCCATCAAATTCAACTAATTAAGCCAACAATTTAGCTATTACCAAATTCATCTCTCATAAAATAATTTGAATTCATTAAAAAATTTAATTATACAACATTTAAATAATCAATCAAAATATTTAACATGTATCAAATTGTTTCAATTAATTTAATTATTAACAATACAGAATTCATTACCATCAACACAATTGCAATTCTCTGATTACTGTTTTCAAAATTTATTCTGTTTATTTATTTAAATTGCCAAATATTACTCTTATTATTACAACAATTATCTACCTACATACACTGTTCACTTAACCCTTTACAACACATACAATTGAACTCACTATTTGTTTATTTACAAATCTGATTCATTATTTATTCAATTATCATATTTCAATGTCCAAATCAGCTAAGTCAAAACCCATAAAACAAAATATTTACTACTGTCCTTTATTGTTTTATAGTTTAGCCTCCATCGCCAAAAAGATATCTCACATATTTATAGACTAAATGATTTTTGTTCACCTTTAGTTTATTATTATTGTTTTCATAAACCATTATTTCTAAGTTCATCATACCATTTATTATTTCATACAACTTGTCGCTATCAGTGAATTTTGTCCCGTCTCCGTCAGTAATTTTTCTAAACACCAAATCAATTATTTTATCATTATTTATAACAGTTTTATTCAAGTATTCCTCTCTCTCTCTGTTTCATAATACCATTCACTTTCTTCATCTCTCTCAATATCTAACACCTGCACCAACATTTTATAACCTCTATTAATCTCAAAAATTTTTATTTCTCTCTCTCTTTCATTACAACACCTCTCATAACCATACTGAACTCTCCCATTCCATGCAGAGGGCAATACCACAAAATTATTTAAATACCATCTGGCCCTACCAGATAAACACAAAAAACTTATTTTACCTTCTGAAGAACTCTCGTCTTCTACAAAAACTATTGAGGAACTCTTGTCCTCCATCAACACTTGTGAAGTCTCTGCTTCACATTTAACCCCATAAAATTTTGCCCCCTGTTTCATACCCACAATATAACTCTCTTTCCACTCATTATCTAACTCATCAACATTAATTACTACGCCTTTACAATCTATTACTTTCTCTCTCTCACTCACTATCTCTATCTCACCGCTATCCAATACTTCATTATTATTATTTAACATTATTACATCACTGGAATCAATTATATTAACATCGCCACTTACCTCAGAATTGTAATCACCATCATTATCTGCACTAGTTAACCCTACTTCTCCCACTATTTTGTCACTGTTATTTATTAACTCATTATCTTTATCACTCACCTGGTTAATTATTTCTTTACTATCATTAAAAACATTATTACCACTTACCTGTTTTACTTCAACTTCTGTACTCTTTTTTAATTGAGATCTCTCTCCTCCCCACTTTTCGTCTTGTTTATTCATCTTTGTGTTTAGTTCGTCAAAATGTTTATCCATCCTATCAAAACCCTTGTTTATAACACCCCTTAGTTCATCAAAACCCTTATTCATCATTTCCTCCCTCTCGTCAAACCGTTTGTTCAGATTATCAAACTGTTTATTCATCATTTCCATAATCATTTGCAACATATTCATCTTATAATTAGAGTCACTCATATCATCATTATTTACCTTATTCTCTGCCACCTGATTGATTTTATTCTTGTTAACTTGGTCTGTCTCTCTATCTGTATTTACCACCCCCACACTCTCATCATTATCACTAGGCCTATTTACTGTCTTATTTTCTACTACTGTTACTTCAGTTATCTTACCTTTAACATTGGCCATCTCACTATGTTTATTGATTTCTGCAAATATTCCTTCTTCTTGTTCTTCCATTCGCGTTAATCTATCGTCTAAATTACCCCATTCCTTGTCTGTCATCTCCCCCACAACACCTCGAAATTCACTCTCCCACTCATCCCATGCAAAACCCATTTCATTACTTTGTATCAGAGACATGTTTAAAGTTTATTTATACAACACTTTTTATATATAAAACCACTTTTTTTTTCTATAATCAAACGCGTTATACTACTGTGAATCACAACACAAACATAACCTACGTAAATATGTGCGATACAATTTTTTATACATTCGTCATTACCACATCCTATTTTCTGTGCATTAAAATAGGTCTATCTCGTATAAATAAACTTAAACGAAAATCCTGGCATGCGAGAGCCATTTGTGACAATAAAAAATATGCCGAAAAATATTAAATACATAAAATACACTACCAGGACTTACCTGTACTCAGCCACAACTACTTGCCTATTTAAATTTCACTCAGAAGATCAGGGGCGCCACGATTATTTTTTATAGGCTAAAATATCGAAAACCTTTATACTCCACCTTAAATAAAAAAGGACAATTTTGCAATCTGACCACACCCAAATTAATAATTGAGAAAGATTCCGGAACGTTTAGACGAATTTTGCAACACAGAAATGAGAAAGTGGTAATGACGAAATAACTTAGTCTAACACATGGTTATGCCGTAAACTAAATCGCTTTAATGAATTAAGTCAATTTTCATTATTATTAGTACAAGAGAATTAGTTATAATTAATTATTATAATTACAAGAATTAGAGTGCTACAAAACCAAATTTGAACTACATTTAGCTATTCTTACATCTAAGGCAGCCCAATCTGCTCACGCACGCTTCCATACATTTTTATACATTACCCTTTATTTATTAAATTTAATACATTCCATTATTGTTACACGAGATACCCGTCCACGAACGCGTTGCCGGCCGAACACGTGCTTAGTCCCGCAACTTTAATGTCCGTACTTTATCACTTTATGATTTCCCCACATCACTGTACCAACTTATGACTGCGATATGTTTAGTAAATTCTGGGGTCCCGGTCGGTCTTATTGAATTAATTACATTTTACGAAAACTCGACCAACCGGGCCCGAAACGAAACTGTAAGCGTCTGTATCTGGAGTCGGCTTCTATTGGATTGCGTAGTGTAGACTGTGTTGAGGCGGGAGGAAGCTGCCATTCACTGCCACCTGATTTCGTCGTCGTTCAAGCTAAATTGCTGTGGCTTACCAGCTATGAATATAACACATAGTGTGTTTTTTTCCCAGTGTTGGCTGATGCTATTGGGCGCTGCTAGAGTGACGCCATTAACACGGAGGCAGTTCTTAGCTCCGTTTCCTGTAGCTTGGCTGGTTGACGTTACAAATTGTTCATTCCAGCGCACATGCTTGAGATGTTGAGTACGCGCACCGTCACACTTATACAGAGTTCTGAGAATTCGAGGGTGGTGCAGATTCCTTGCCGAGTTACACAACAGAAACTGCGTCTTGCCTTTGTTTCAAACTGTTCTACTTGCCACGTGTTTTGGTCCAATGGAAATAACGTCTGCACAATATTTTTTACAAAACCCCAAAATGAAATAAAAAGAAATACCCCATATTTTAGGCACGTTACAACACACACATACACACACACACACACACACACACAGACATATACACCCCATGACTTAGAGATCTCATTGTTTGTTTAGAAAATTAATTACATTGCAAATTTTGGTTTAACCCTTGTTAAAAATTTAGGTACACATTTGTTACTTAGCTGTTCATTTGAGTCCAGAAGACGTCACATTGCTCTACGCGCACATTTTTATTTTAACTGATAATTGCCGAAACTGTTATTGCATAAAGAAAACTGTCATTCACAACTGTAAATTTTTATTTTATATCACATTTTTTAAACTGCGGGTGCGATGAAAACTACGCCCAGCCGGCGGACGCGCAGACAGATTGCGTCCGTATTTATTGGATGTTCATAGCCGACTGTTTTGTTCTCCGAGCGTCAACGAAACTGCTGGTGTTGACACTCCTACATTCCAAAGCTGGGTTTGTCTCTGACGTAATATGGTCTGACTTCGTTTAATAATATGTTAGTCACTGGAGCTGACCTTGGCACAATTTCGCCTTGTTGAGTTCTTTTTATCTATTACAAATATAAATACATTATTTAATTAATTCCACCTACCTGTTAAAAAGTTTTCTTGGGCCAGGATTCGGTCGCACGAACGTAGGATGCAAGCATTGTTTACAGGTTCTACAAATCATTTACGCAACTCATTTTTGAAGAGAATTAAAATTTAATTTTAATTTTTTTGAACTTTGGTAACTTTAAAAAGATTCTTTCTCCAAAATTAAAATTTGAAATACATGCATAATAATTTTCTGTGATCCACTCCCTGATCACAACAATACAATTATAAACTTATTCTAGCATCTTACCTTATATTCATACAGACAGCCCAGCCTGCACATTCTCACATTCACTCTTTAATTATCCCCTCACCCTTATTATTTATTTAACAAATTTAACACATTACATAATGCCCCAGCCGGCAACGTGTGGTCCCCCCGAACTCGTGGCCTCTCATTTCTTTCGATTTAGTTGTGTGTCCGCAAATAGTGTATCTTGGTTCTTCTTCTTCTATCAAACTAGCCGCACTTCGTCATTATTTATTCACTGCCCTTAGTTTTAATTTAGAAAACTGTTATTTTTGTATGAGCCCTGTTTTGCGAACCGCCTGCGCAGGCGAAAGTCTGTAACGAACTGGGCAGAGCGTCTCTAAGCTCCCTCTCTACTAGATTGCGGTCTCACAAGGCGGGAAGCAATGCCTTCTGTTTCATCACCACTGCTGTGTAACATTCAGCACACGTGGTTTTTTGTGTGTTTGACGTGGATGACATCTGGTAAGCACTGGTTGACGTCACAGTTATGGGTTGTACTTAGTTTCATTTCCGTCAGCATGGTCTACGAGGCGAACAGAAATATAGCACTCAAGCCATTTTGCGTCCAACAATTCCGCGTCGGTCTGCGCACATGCTGGAGTGGTGCGTTTGGGTGCGGACATCACACAAATGTAAAGTTCTTAGAATCGACGCCGGGCACATTCTTTTGTAAAGGTTACACAACAACTATTGCGTATTGTTCCTTGGTTAGCGCAATGCTTTTATTCAAACCCGTGGACTGGCCACACAGATGGAAATTAAATTTCAAATATTTTATAATAAATCCCCAAAAATTAATAAAATAAAAAATCCTTTTATTTGACCCGTTACAATACCCCCCCCCCCCAATGAGATATCTTCTGCTGAAACAGAAGAAATTTCATTGCTAAAACCCCTAAGAGGACCGGTGAGGAACTGGTGCCAACAACCCCCTTTAGCTCTTATGCTTCATGGGTAAACAACCCCCCTGGCTTGGCGATTATGGCCGCATCTGAACGAGATCACTGGACTTCTCTGTCCGAGATCCCAACACCATAAAATCGAACCGACACGCACCACAGCGCACCTCACCTTCTGACATGCCGCCCCAAAAAATCCAAATCCCTGGTCTTATATCATGCCAGATCCTCAACCGATATGTTCCCCCTTATCATGCACACTGGGCTGCCTTTAGCAGTTACTGGGCTCGCACACACACTTATAACTACATCCTATCAAATCTTGTTATCTAATTTGGGAGTTTCCTTTAAATTGAAACCAAGTCTATATTACCATTAATCTCAAAAACCAAAATACAAATCTTTTATCCGAATTGAATAATTCTCTTCATTATTATTGATAATTAGAAAACAAATAAATTGAACATTTATTAAAAACATGAACTTCCTTATCCTAACATGTGATTATACATATACCCTAAACAATACAATTCAATGAAAAACACTATTAATACACACAAACAATAATATAATAAAAATCCAAAACATCAATTAGATGGCAGGCATAAAATCAAAAAAAATTTTTTTTTTTCAAAAAATTTAAATTTATTAAAATATATTTTTCTCAATATTAAAATTATTTAAAATTCATTTAAATTGATTGAGAGACAAAATGGCACACTTCATTGCCAAACTGGTCTTGTATAGAACATCACCCATCAGCTGATCAAACTGGGTCAAGTCAAGAACCTTGACCTACATAAGCTATACATAAGTTACATCAGAAAATACGTTAAACATCTTTAAAATTCTATCTTTAAACACAAAACAATAAAATAAAATATTTAAAAATAACAAAATAATATTATGATTAACAATAAAATTTATATTTAAATTACTCAAAATAAACACTTTATAACTTTACCTTTTCAAATTCTATTAAAATTGTCACTCGTTTCAATCAAAATTTTACATTTTTTCTATGACTCTTTTCCTTACTATTCTCAATCTGCATTACTTTGGGTGATCTAATTATTCATAACAATTTAATTTACCACTTGGCATGTCTACATTTATAATCTTTACCTCTTTGACCCTCGTATCACTAACAACTTTAACTAACATGACACCCATCTCTATCAAAACATCTATCAAACAATCTCTAAACCCAACTTACTACTAAACTCAATCCGCATCATTCTCTCGTTATAAAAAAAATACTCTCTAACCCTTTGTACTTAGGATGTGTGTTCCCCCCCCCCCCAAAAGCTCATTCCCTTAATCTGGTTCCTGGATTCTACCTAAGGCAACCCTTTCCGGCGCTAAACGGTCCCTTCCCGTCCCAACCCCTTTTGTTGCGGACTCCTACACTACACTATCCTCTCTTACAAAATTACCATCCCCTAATTATCATTCTCAATACATCACTTCAATTACAACAAAATATCATCATTTACTTATTACATCAATATATCAATCATTACTCTACATATATTCCCCATATCTACTGTGTCACTATCACATCTCAAATTCTACATTACATTACTTCACAACCACATTATTCTCTCTGTTACCACTTTAAACTCAACTTGGACTGATCTACGTGTCCCAACAAAATATTAATCACCCAACAGCTATCTTTTACTATCTTTCACAAATCCTTTAAAATTCTTAAATATATCAATTCAGTCCATCATTTAAAATAAAATCTTTAACACATTGAAACATTATATTTACGCATTGATTACCTTGGAAATTTACAAACATTTATCAGTGACATTCTACAGCGGATCAGCTGATTTTCTTAGCAAGGTGAATGACCTCACTACCAACACATTTCAAATCTCTACAAATTACATGAAATACATATTTTTATCAATCCTTATACCTAACACAATAAAATAATACATCTATAAAACAGAATAAACACAGTATACTGAACATATGAACACCTATTTATCAAAGCATAATACAAGCATTTAATTAGAGCAAAAGTGAGTTATCATCTTTAATTTACAAAATTTGAATTCGTTGCTCACCTGAGCAACCCCCCAAACCACACACACTATTGTTTTGTTCTGTTGGACTGTAGCGCCCATTGGCCTCCACAAGGATGGCATAGTTGGAGGAATTTGACATCTCCTTGCCCTTGCTTCGGCGTTACATTTGAACTATTTAGATATCGACATATCTTCGATATATAGTTATACACCCTTAATGCGGGTCTACCACCTGGCTTTGCTGTCCCTACTTGGACAGAGTGGCAGCCGCTGTTCCATAGTTTCCGGGATTTCCCCTAGTTTCACCCCCCAATAATTTCTAGTATCAACCAATTTCAAGCCAGCTATGGTCAAGGGACTTAATTATGGCCATAGCTGACCGCTAGCCAAAACCACGATTAGTGCTGGTAAGGCAGTAATTGCCCGAAAAGTTGGGGAAATCATTTTTACCTTCAAGCATGTTACACTCGTCATTAACTGCACGGCACGAAAGTCTATCAAGGTACAATATGAAATTGTACAAACAAGGTGTGCCGTGCATTTTCGCCCTTTCGGCCTCCGATGGGGGTAACACTCTCTATTACCCCCAACACTTTCCGCTATCTACTGTGGCACATGCCACCACAGCAATAGCACATTAATAGCTAACTTAAAACCTTCTACATTTTCAGTTTCTACACTCCACTATTATATCACTTCTATGAGCACCAATCTACCCCCCAAAATTATCCCTACATCTTGTATTGACAACAAGTTCTAATTTATTTTACACTTCAAAACGTTCCCATTCTCACTGATACTATGAACTTTACAATTATTTGGTCACTTCTTTCTAAAATTTATACAAATTTAAAAATTATAAACATTCCAAAATATTTTGATATTTATTTACACGGGAGGCTGACTAACATTCCTTAAACACAATAAGGGCTGGGAAGACAGTAAATCGCCCGAAAAGCCGGGGTTTTGCCACAAAAAGAATAGGAACGAGGTAGACATACTATGTGAATTCACGTCCCATTACCACTACCTTTTGCATCATATTCATCACTTTTATTTTCCCATTTATTCAAACCCGCCTTCTACCTCGCTCCAATCCCTTTTGCAACAAAATTCGTCCTTTTCAGACTACACTGAAACTATTGTCAATGGCTAATTTAGTTTCGCCATTGACACTGAAATTTTAAATTGTCCGCACTGCCTTTTGTTTAGGTGCAGCCTCCATTATTTACAGACACTCTAAGGCAGTGCAGGCACGTGACAGGTACACCTGACCGCTGCACCATGAGTGTATATGATAAAACAATGTATGTCACGTACCTTTGGGGTCCCCCTCCCCGTTCAAAGTGTTGTGTAGATTTCTACTTTTAACCAATTTTGGTGGAGCCGGACCATCGTTGCGTTCACCGCCCGAAGGAAGATCCTCCAACCATGGCCCGCCTCCAAGTTCCGAAAACCATGGCCAGGACTGGTAAGATCGTGACCGCCCGAAAATGGGGGAGAGCCCCTTCTGAAAGCATAAAACAACATTTTAAAGACTGTCTATATAATTCTATCATTAAAGTGACCTATATAACTTTAAGTTCGTCGCATTTTGAGTACCCACTATTTCCTTCGTTGTTGGATTCCGTAACATACGCATTTTGCATCTTTATTTCTACAACTTCATAGGGCCCTTCATATAACAAGAAAAACTTCTTTATTTCTTTATCTTGGGCACTTGACAAATCATGCCTCTTTACTAACACTAATTATGGACCTACCTCATATTTGGTCCATTTACCCTTCGCATCGTGTCTCTGCTTCCTCCGTTCTCCTTTTGTAAGTAAATTTTCATTGGCTAATCTAATCTTCATGTTTATGTCCATAATTTGATTTTGTGGTGGGTATTCAAAGAGTTGTTCCAATATCCTGGGTGGCCTTGTTCCTCTAATCAATTCATGCGGCGTAAACCCGGTGGATTCATGGGTGGTACAATTCAGCCACTCCTCTACTTTCTTAACGTAGGATGGCCATTCTGTGTGCTTGGGGTGACAATACGCCCGAAATATCCTACCAATCTCTCTCATCACCCGTTCTGCTTGGTTCGACTGTGGATGGTACACTGCCGTATGCTTGGGTATGATGCCTTCCCATCCAAGCGTCTGTCGCCACTTGCCGCTTATAAACTGTGGTCCATGGTCAGATAATATTATTTTTGGTTTTCCTACATTAATCATGTAATCTCTTACTATTTTTTCACTGAGCACTTTGCTCGTCGCTCTCTTAATGCTATACAACTTAACAAATTTCGAAAAAGTGTCTAGAACCACAAATACATACAACACACCACCTCTACCTCTGGGTAATGGCCCATACAAATCAACTGCAACTAAATTAAATGGTCTCTGAACTTTTATATAATTCATCTCCCCCTCTACTTTATAGTTCACTACTTTCGATTTCTGACACAAATCACACACTCTTAACACTCTTCTAACTCTCCTCTCCATATTCTTAAATATACATGATTCTTTTAAGACATTAGCACACTTTCTGGCCCCAAAATGGCCATACCTTATATGGCAATCCCAAATAATTTTATCTACCAACCCTTCTGGTATAACTAACCTCCAATCACGCTCCCCACTCTCTACTTTTTTAAACAAAATCCCTTGATATGCTTGAAAACGTGTACTATATTCAGACCCATCTACCTCCGTTTCTAAACTAACAATTATTTTACCCAATTTACTCTCAGATCTTTGCATATTCTTAATATTACTTAACTCTTCACCAAAAATTCTATCTTCTCTAGTTAATCTAAAAATTTCTATCTCTTTGAGGTCCCTACCTGTTTTATTTTCTATAAAATCTACCCTAGAAAGTGTGTCTGGTACTTTATTATCTGACCCCTTTATGTACTCCCAGGAAAAGTTATATTCTTGTAAAGCTAATACCCACCTGGTCAGACGACTATGAGTTAATTTACAAGAATTCAGAAATGATAGTGCCTTGTGGTCCGTCCGGATTATTGTTTCATTTCCCAGGATGTATGTCCGGAATTTCCCCACGGCGAACACAATGCTCAAAAGTTCTTTTTCAGTGGTGGTGTAATTTTTCTCAGCAGACAGAAGTGACCTACTGGCGAAGGCGATGGTCAGATGTTCCTCATCGCAGCCCTCCTGGTAGAGCTCCGCCCCTAACGCTACGTTGCTTGCATCTGTCTGTAAATAAAAGGTTTTATTAAAGTCAGGATGATTCATCATAATCATATGGCTAAATTTTCTCTTAATTTCGTTGAATGCGTTGCGTTCCGTATCTCCCCATTTCCACTGCTTGTTCTTCTGGAGTACTGCACTCAGTTTCGATGTTGTGTGTGCGTAATTTTCTTGGAACTTCCTATAGAAATTGCATAAACCTAAAAAACTTTGCAATTGTTTAATGTTTTTCGGTTCTGGGAAGCGCATAATAGCTTCCACTTTGTCAGGGTTGGCTAATATCCCCTCTTGTGTAATAATAAAACCTAAGAAGTGTATTTCTGTTTGTAAAAACTTAGATTTATCCCAATTAACTGTCAGACCGCCTTTTTGGAACTTATCTAACACATATTCTATATGCCCTAAATGTTCAGTAAATGTTCTGGATGCTATCAAGATGTCGTCTACGTATACTGTTAAAAAGTCTAAATCTTTAGGTTGTAATATCTTATCCAAACATTTAATAAAACTAGCAACACTGGTGTTTAATCCAAAAGGTAGGCGTTTGAACTGATAATTCTTACCATTAAAAAGAAAAGCTGTATATCTTCTACTCTCTACTGCTAACGGCACCTGCCAATATCCTGCTGTTAAGTCTAATGATGTCATGTACTTAACGCCACTAAATTTCTGTAAAATTTCATTAATTGGTTCCGGTGACTCCCGGTCAGGTATAATAATTTGATTTATCTTTCTAGCATCTAGACATAGTCTTACCTTTCCATCCTTTTTAATCACTACGACTAAAGGGTTTGAGTAAGGCGATATCGATCGTTCAATTATGTCTCCCTGCATCATCCGGTCTAATTCCTCCTGCACAGCCCTTCTCTTAAAAAATGGTACCGGGTAACTCCTCTGCATGTATGGTGCGTGTTCCCGAACCTTCAGCTCACAGATGTAGTCCTTCGCTTTCCCTGGCGATTCATCAAACACATCTCTGAAACGCTCCACGACTGTCCACAACTCCTCTCGCTGAGTATTTCCTACAACTACACCTTCATTAAAAAATTTGTTGGCTCTATCTACCCACACACTCTCATCACTCACATGCATCTCTCCCTCCTCCTTTTCTATACTCTCACTCTCTCGACACATATTGATTTTAGTTTCTATCTCTCCATCGCCTGTTGCTTGTGTATCATTTTTATTCCCGTGACTTTAACTTCATTTGCTACTTTCTTAAACTTTACCCCGACTGGTTTACTCCCGTTTTCAAATTTTACTATTTGTTTATTGAAATCTGTTATTGCCCCATTCCTCTCCAAAAAATCATTTCCTAATATTACATCTAAACTCAACCCCTTAACCACTAGGAATGTGTTTTCGAACTCAACTTCATTTATCAAAATATTTAATTGTACTTGTCTAGTTATTCTTTTGCTTCTTACCCCAGTTACCCCCACTACTGTAACTCCCGCAACTGGTAATGATGGTATATTCTTATTTATTTCTTTTAATTCTCCCATTACATTCTCAGAAATTACAGAGATCTCACTACCTGTATCAATTAAGGTCTTGTAACTCTTACCTTCTATGTTGACTGTCACCTCCGTCAATCCGGTTTTGTGTTCCATCACCTTGTTGTCCTCTTCTTCTAATAATTCCTTCGCCATGTCTACTTTGATGATATTACTCAAGTATTCGTCTGTTACTTGGACCCGGTTCTCCGTTGACAATGGTTGGGCCCGATTCTCCATTGTCCTCCCTAGTTTACCGTGGAGGGACCTGCTACGGCGTGGTTGTTTCCTCCTCTCCCTCGGTTGTAACTTCCACCTCCTCTCGACGCTCCTCTATGGTATTCCGCTCCTCTCGGCTGCTGGTTTGGCTGGTGATGCATTCTCTCATTCCGTGCACACTCCCTGTTTTTATGACATATAAAACAAGTGGTTCTATTAGCATAGTTATCTACATTACAGCCCCTACATCTCCAACTCTCGCCCCTATTATCAAAGTTTCCTCCACGCGCTTCTCTATGAAAATTCGGTGTTCCCCTATGCTGATGGTAATTATTGTTGTTTAGCACTACTGGTGGGTTTGGACGCCTCCCTATGTCACGTTCCCCGATATTTTGCAGCACGTCTAATATGCTCTCTAGCTCGTTTATATTCGTAATTTCTGTCGTCATTAAAGTAATTTGCACCTCTCTAGGCAGGTGTTTGCTGATATGTCTCACAAAGGACCGGAACGGCAACGGCGGTTCTAGGTACTTAGCCTCATTGTATATTGTCATCACGTACATCATTAAATGGTTATTGATTCTCCCAAAATTCCCAGTCCCCATTATTTTGCTACGTAAAATTTCTTGGTCCTCTTCTGACCAATACTTGTTCCGAAATGCTACCTCAAATTTCTCATAACTACCCCATTCGGTATTGTGTACTTCCGCCCATATTTCGGCATTACCCTTAAAACACTTCAAAATTTTCAGCAATTTAACCTCCCAACTACTACTATTAAATCGATTAAACTCCCTTACCCTATTTAAAAATTGCATTGGGTGTACTCTACGATTGTCACAATTAAACTGTTCTAGTTCTATCTCATCTTTTGCTTTGCGAGTATATACTACTCGCTCCGCAATACTATTTATATTTTGGCTGACGGCCACATGTAATTCATCTTTAATTTCTATGATGTTCCGCTCTATCATGCTAAATTTGTTATCACATTTATTTACATATTGAAGGTTATGTTTATTAATAACCCCCACACTCTCTTGTATAGATTGTTTACATGCACTTTCTACTTCCATTATTTTAATTTCTATATCATTATTACTTTCATTAATTTTAGTTACACATTTATTTTCTATTTCTACACACTGCTCTTCAATTTGAGTTCTAATTTGGTCTGCCATCTGCTCATTTACGTTACTGATTTTACCTTCAACACTTAGTGTGATTTCACAAATTTGTCTGTCGATTTTCTCATCTCTCTCATTAATTTTAACGTCTATATTCTTAACTGCATTCTCTAATTTGGTATCTAAATCATTATATTTACTGGCAAATTCTTTGTTATTATTTTCAAATCGTTTATTAATTTCATTCATATGGTTTTTCAACTCATCAAATTTATTATTTTGTACCTCTAATTGTGTCAAAAACATTGCTTAATTTAATTTGTTCATCTAATTTCTCATTGAAACTACTTTTAATTTCTTGAATTTCGTTTTTCTGTTCATTAAGCTTGCTATCAATTTTATTAAATTTAACATCAGAATCACTCTTTTGTTCTTTATTTTGTTCTAAGATTAATTGTAACATATTCATTACGTCATTATTGAATTGGCTGTTACATTTTGTTGAAGTCGGGGTCAATTGCACGCCCGAATCTTCAGTTACATTGCTTTGATCTGTTAAATTTAACTCTACTTTATCTTGGCTCGCACTTGGAGTCGAATGTATCTCAAAATTACTCATGTTTGACTCATCAAAATTTTCGACACTAGTCGTTTCATTTATATTGCTTTCGTTACCTGCCATTTTAAATTGTAAATTTACTGATTTTCTTAATCTACATATACTGCCCTTAGACTTACGTACCTTACATAATTGTTACGTACAGTTATATAACCTTCAAACCATACTTGCATCGTATTCGTAGGTGTGGTTTTTACATTAAATTTTGATTTATAAAAACTGTCCCTGTTCAGAAGCCATTGTTGAGTTCTTTTTATCTATTACAAATATAAATACATTATTTAATTAATTCCACCTACCTGTTAAAAAGTTTTCTTGGGCCAGGATTCGGTCGCACGAACGTAGGATGCAAGCATTGTTTACAGGTTCTACAAATCATTTACGCAACTCATTTTTGAAGAGAATTAAAATTTAATTTTTATTTTTTTTGAACTTTGGTAACTTTAAAAAGATTCTTTCTCCAAAATTAAAATTTGAAATGCATGCATAATAATTTTCTGTGATCCACTCCCTGATCACAACAATACAATTATAAACTTATTCTAGCATCTTACCTTATATTCATACAGACAGCCCAGCCTGCACATTCTCACATTCACTCTTTAATTATCCCCTCACCCTTATTATCTATTTAACAAATTTAACACATTACATAATGCCCCAGCCGGCAACGTGTGGTCCCCCCGAACTCGTGGCCTCTCATTTCTTTCGATTTAGTTGTGTGTCCGCAAATAGTGTATCTTGGTCCTTCTTCTTCTATCAAACTAGCCACACTTCGTCATTATTTATTCACTGCCCTTAGTTTTAATTTAGAAAACTGTTATTTTTGTATGAGCCCTGTTTTGCGAACCGCCTGCGCAGGTGAAAGTCTGTAACGAACTGGGCAGAGCGTCTCTAAGCTCTCTCTCTACTAGATTGCAGTCTCACAAGGCGGGAAGCAATGCCTTCTATTTCATCGCCACTGCTGTGTCACATTCAGCACACGTGGTTTTTTGTGTGTTTGACGTGGATGACATCTGGTAAGCACTGGTTGACGTCACAGTTATGGGCTGTACTTAGTTTCATTTCCGTCAGCATGGTCTACGAGGCGAACAGAAATATAGCACTCAAGCCATTTTGCGTCCAACAATTCCGCGTCGGTCTGGAGTGGTGCATTTGGGCGCGGACGTCACACAAATGTGAAGTTCTTAGAATTGACGCCGGGCACATTCTTTTGTAAAGGTTACACAACAACTATTGCGTATTGTTACGACGGTCTATACGATCGTCGTAGGTACAGTGGAAACAAAATAAGTACAAGACACCAATTAAGTCACTAATCACACCTTTAATTGTTATAGTAAAACAGTTCGTAATTAACAACACAGTGTCTACAACAAAACAAATGAAAATTGTTCATACGCAATAAAATGTCCACTAATATTAAAACTCAACTGTATTACAATTATACCGTCCGAATATAAAACGCAACGCTTCACTAATAACTACTTGAACGTACACCGTAATAACTTGAACCGCTCTGTAAATATATCGCACTAATACTCTCGAACCGCACAGTCAAAAATCTCGCATTGAACTGAACTACTAAGGCCGCTACCCGGTATATTTATAGTCACGCTCACACACCAGAAGCTTCCAAACTGCGTCTTATCTCTCGCGAACTACGTAATTGCTACGGCCTTGACACAGTCCGAGCGCCCGAGCGAAGCCTGGCACAGTTGAGAAAATTCTCGCAAAATGCGTCTAGTACCACGTACACCACACGCTTACGTCGAGATCTTTCTGGCACATTCGATAAACGCGTAGATTGTTCTGTGCTGTCATAGCACTGCCCCCTCCTTAAGCCTGTTCGTCCCGAACTGGCAAAGCGTCTTCGAAGTAATACTCGACCAGGCTATCTAGGTGGACGTCCTTGTGAAGGATAATTTTCCCGTTCTTCGAATTCAGTCTCGTGTGATCCGAACACCACGTTCCCAGGAATGCAAGTCTTCCACTCAACTACTAGTTTTGCTGGAATCACTCCCGTTGCGTCATGTACTAATGACCTAAATACCACTGGCTGATCCAAGTTTGTTGGTTCTAGTCAACAACCTCTTGCGTAACCTCATCTTCAGCCACTTTACCCTCGGGTGCTTCTATCAGCTCAGGAACAAGCAAGAGTTTTATCTCGACACCCATAGTTGACTTTCCAATCACTTCTTTTGTCGTTATACTTATTTGTACTTCCTCTGCTAGTTCTTCCTCCATTTCCGCTTGCAACAGGGAGGTTTCCTCTTGACCAGACTTGTTGACTTTTTCTTCGACTAATGCCACTCGCTTAATCGAATGGTTGGTAGACCCTGTCATTTTAGCCATGCAAAGCTTTATCTTCTCTTGGCCAACTTTCAGGACATTCTCTCTTAAGTCCACAACGAATCCGTAGGCATTCATAATGTCCGTGCCAAGAATCACTTCATCGACAATGTCTGCAACGAGCATTTGGTGGCTAAACTCAAGAAGACCCAGGCGTACACGTACGTCTACCTTTCCTAGCACCTTGACGGGGCTTCCAGTCACAGTCTGTATTGTACAAGAGCTAATTAGAGGATGGCGGTTACAGACTAAGTCAGGGCGCACAATGGACACTGTTGCGCCCGTGTCAACTGTAAATGATGTTGGTTTACCATCCGCAAATCCACTAACAATCAAGTTTCCACTGATCTTATGTAGCGTGGAAACTGTGTGCTGTTATGGGCCTTTACTTATCCAATTGGTGCGATCAGTCTCTTCTCTCGGTATCTTCTTCTCCCAACAGTCTACCTGTAGATGACCACGTTTTCCGCAGTTGTAACATTTCGGCCTTCTGTCTTTTTCAAATCGTTGCGACTCTCTTGAACTTTTGAATTGTTTGTCCGACAACACTGTTTTTCTGCACCCATCGTAACGGTAATGTGATACAGGGATCTTCAGACTGCAACATGATGGCACAAACCCATTAATGTAGCGGGACGCTGACTTGGCAGCTTCAAACTCTAGGGCGTGAACAAGAGCTTCTGAGCTATCTCGGTGTCTTGCCATTCGTAACACTTGCTGAAGTTCACAATCTCCGATGCCATCAATAAATGTCTGCACCGTAAACCTTATTCAGAAGTCTTCTGGTGCTTCAGGATAGGCCAATCTAATCAATCTATCGATACTTGCTTCATATTCTTGAAGACTTTCCCCGGAACGTTGTCGTCTTGTTCTCAACTGAGCGTAGTACACCTCTCGCAAATGTTTATCACCGTAGCGTAATTCTAGAGCTTTTATCAACTCGGCATAGGTGTTCTGGCTGTCAGGTGGCACTTTCTGTAGTAGTTCTGCCACGGGTCCTTTTAATGCAAGAACAAGTGAAACAGCCTTGTCTTTCTCTGTCCAGTTATTTGCGCATGCAGCAGCTTCAAATTGGCGGAGGTACGTTGCCCAGTGAGTGCTTCCGTCAAAGGTTGGAGCTTTGACATGAACTGTCGCTACTGCAGGCAAAGTGACTTTCTCTGTTAACTTATTTTCTGTCTTGATCACTGGTACAGTCTGTTCAGAAATTTGTTTTGGTTTAATCTTCATGCACTGTTCAACTTCAATTTTAATTTGTTCTCTTATGTTTGCCATTGAGTTTTCTACTGCAGATATTTTTGTTGACATAACTTCTTCCACAGTCAAGACAGATTTTTCTACTTTAGCTATTTTATTTGACATGGATTCTTCTACGTCAGATATTCTGGTAATCTGATTGTTGAGCTCACCTCGTAACTCACCTACGTCACCACGTAGGAGACCCAATTCTGCGGTAGTATGTTCTTGTAACTGTTTCTGCATAGTTTCAAAGAGAGCTTCCGTTTTATCTTTTTGTCTTTCTTCTGTCTCTAGCATTAGTGCTTTCTGATGTTCCTCAGCTTCTTCTCTTTCCTGCCTGTGCTTTTCATCCTGTCGTTTTTCTGCTTCTTCTGCATCCTGTCGTCGTCGTTCTTCTGTCTGCAACAACAGCGCCTGGAAATTTTCCATCATCTGACTGGCACCCATTGTTTTTCGATTAATTACGAATTACACTCGTCTTGTACAAAGTATCCACTGTTTCCACTGTTAACCGTTCTATCCCACTTCTGACACCACTGTTACGACGGTCTATACGATCGTCGTAGGTACAGTGGAAACAAAATAAGTACAAGACACCAATTAAGTCACTAATCACACCTTTAATTGTTATAGTAAAACAGTTCGTAATTAACAACACAGTGTCTACAACAAATCAAATGAAAATTGTTCATACGCAATAAAATGTCCACTAATATTAAAACTCAACTGTATTACAATTATACCGTCCGAATATAAAACGCAACACTTCACTAATAACTACTTGAATGTACACCGTAATAACTCGAACCGCTCTGTAAATATATCGCACTAATACTCTCGAACCGTACAGTCAAAAATCTCGCATTGAACTGAACTACTAAGGCCGCTACCCGGTATATTTATAGTCACGCTCACACACCAGAAGCTTCCAAACTGCGTCTTATCTCTCGCGAACTACGTAATTGCTATGGCCTTGACACAGTCCGAGCGCCCGAGCGAAGCCTGGCACAGTCGAGAAAATTCTCGCAAAATGCGTCTAGTACCACGTACACCACACGCTTACGTCGAGATCTTTCTGGCACATTCGATAAACGCGTAGATTGTTCTGTGCTGTCGTAGCAGTATTGTTCCTTGGTTAGCGCAATGCTTTTATTCAAACCCGTGGACTGGCCACACAGATGGAAATTAAATTTCAAATATTTTATAATAAATCCCCAAAAATTAATAAAATAAAAAATCCTTTTATTTGACCCGTTACAGCCTGTTTGTCTATTGCGTTGTTATAATATTTTACAATTACTCCTTCTACTTTTGTTCCAATAAAATTTACCCTCATTATGAATTTATGTTTCTGTCTCCCAAAATTAACGTTACATAATCAAATATTATTTTTATCAAAATACAATGATTTTTTATATTACCCCCCCGGTAGGCCTAAATGTCCCGTTACAACAGCTAATACAGTTTGACTTTATTTGCTTACATCGTCTTGAAAACAGTTAATTCACAATAATTTCAGTCCAAAAACACTGTTCATTTTCAAGTGACTTCATTTTTGGTACAGTTTGTAACCTTTTTATAGTAATTCACAGTGATTTCTTGCCCAATTGAAATATCGTGTCAACTGTTTGTTCGCTGGCTGGTGATTGGCAACAAGGCCTCCTTGTTATTCTGTGTGGCGTACACTGCCTTCTAAAATTTGTACTTATATAATCGTAAAATACTTTGTCAACACGTATTTATCAGTACTTTATAATTTGTACATGCCAAAAACACTTTGCTCACATATATTGTTTACGTAAACATTTTGTACAGTGTTCAGATACGAGGGTGGAGTGAAAAGTTCCGGGCCTGAATAAGAAAACGACAATTTTTTTTATTAATTTGCTTTTTATTTCTCAACTTAATCTCCATTTAGCGTGATACACTTTTCCCAACTATGTTTTACAGCAGTTATGCCAGACTGACATTCTGATTTGTCGAACCTCAAAATAGCTATTTACAGCATCGCTGACTTGATTGTTGTCCCCAAATCTTTTTCCTCCGAGCCATTTTTTGAGGTTAGGAAAGAGATAAAAGTCGCACGGGGTAAATCTGGTGAGTATGGTGGGTGAGGAAGCAATTTGAAATTTAATTCATTTGTTTTAGCCATTGCAACAATTGATGTGTGAGCTAGTGCATTGTCTTAATGAAACAGCACTTTATTTTTTGCTAAATGTGGCAGTTTTTTCTTGATTTCATCGTTTAAATGCTGCAGTAAGTTTGCATACTACTCGCCAGTAATTCTTTTTCCCTTTTCAAGGTAGCCAATGAAGAGTATTCCATGCACGTCCCAAAAAAAACAGTCGCCATAACCTTACTAGCAGATGGATTCTCTTTGCCTTCTTTGGAGTTGGTTCACCTCTAGCAGCCCATTGTTTACTGTTGTTTGGTCTCAGGAGTGTTGTGGTGGACCAAGTCTCATCAACAGTTATGAATCGACGCAAAAATTCGGTTTAATTGTGCTTATAGAGTGCCAAACAATTGGTTGAAACATCCTTTCGACATTGTTTTTTGTTTTTGGTCAGGTGTGAGCAAACGCGGCTCCCAGCTAGCGCACAGCTTTGTATACTCAAATGTTCGTGTAAGATATTAGGCACACGTTCCGCTGATATGCCAACAGTCTCTGCTTTCTCACTCACTTTTACTCTACGGTCTGCTAAAACGATTTTGTGGATTTTTCCTATTGTTTCTGGTGTAGTCACTTCAGTGGGACGTCCACTGCATGGTTCATCAGTTGTGCTTGTATGAACCATTTTAAATTCGTCAATCTAGCGCTTAACCATTGTATTCGATGGAGAAGAGTCCCCCAACATCGAATCCAGCTCCTTTTTCATATTGGTTGTAGTTAAGCCTTTCAAAAAAAAATTTTAATCATGGCACTAATTTCCAATTTGTCCATTGTTAAAACAGTACTTGAGGCCCTTACTTTGGTGGACTGTCAAACTAATACTAAACAGCTGATTGACTTGAAGAGTCAAAGTTCAGCCTACGAGGTATACAACCATACAATACGATTGAAATAATGAGCTTAGCGGCACGCCATCTCTGTGTGAGGCCCGGAACTTTTCACCCCACCCTTATGTACCATTACATCACGGCTTATGTTAGCATTTATTCCAATTACTTTCATTATCTAATGTTTGTTTGTGTAGGTGTTGTGGGAATTAACAGCAGGGGCCTTGGGTCAGGCACCGGCTGCAGTCACCGACAGTTTACCGGCGGGCAAACAAGAAGAAGCGGCAGCGGCTCTAGAGGATGGAGACGACCCGGTTGAACTGGCTGAAATGCAGAACAGATTACGTGCATTGAGGAGTTAGTTATTGAAAACACACACCTTTGAATACATCTATATTTAGTATTTTAAGTACACTGATATTTACAAAACAGCTAAATATGAAGAGAGAGATAGAGATTAACTTTTATTTTTTTGAAAAAATATATGTGGTTTGTATATTTATTATTAAAATTTTACTTATTTATTAATTCAACTTGTTAATTGTAAATAGTGGAAGAAAAATGAATGTGTGTGTTTCAGTTTTAAATGCTTCTGTGATGAACAATAAGTGAACATAGAGAGTAAGAAATACTGAAGTAAATTATGTTAATTTTAAAACTATTTTATGTTGTTAAAGGTAAGAAGATTTAGAAAATAATACAAATTTGTAATGGTAATAAGAAATTGTGTAATTGTACGTAATGAGGTTCACAAAGCTTAATGTGTATATATTGTAATAGTTCAGTCAAATGAATGATTCTGAATACAGTTAGTAAAGGCAAGTGCAAAAAACATCAATGTTTAGCCAGCTACTTTATAATTCTTTTACCTAAACACGACAACAAAATTCTCTTATGTTGATAATGTATTGAAATTAGTACCCCTAATTTTGAATTATTAGCACAGTCTACTATTATTTAAACCATGAGTATGTTGAGAATGTATTTAAAAAAAATGTAATTAAAAATATAACTCCTTACGGAACATAGAAGTAAAAATAAAATAATTTGTTGCCAGGCAATAAAATTATAATTTTTTTGAGCGAGGAACCGAGTTCTTAGGGTTTAACTTGACCGTTCGGCATTTATCTGTCTGTCTGTCTAACTAATTGGGGTATGTTTCACAATAACTTTTGAATGCATCAACCAATTTTCATAAAACTTGGCACATATGTCCACACTTTACCCTACAGAGCCTTGTTGTTTTTTAGATTTATCACCCCAAAAATAGGATGTTAAATCAAAATTCTGAAAAAAATCACAAAATCCTATGTGAGGTATAAAATTAAATGGAATTTAAACCACAATCTGAATATAGTATTCATTTTTGATAAAATCACAAAAATTCATGTGGCGTTAAAGTAATTTTGATAAAATCTGAATGTAATGTCAAGTTTTAAAATTTCAAAATGTTCAGACTCTAAGAACCAGTAAAGAGATCACAATTTTTATTTTTAAAGTGAAAATCCAACTGGCTGTCAGATTAAAAGGAATTGCAACCCAAATCCGAATGTTCCTAAGTGTTTTCATTTATTGTATGATTATGTGCTCTGCAGTTGTTATGTTACTAAAGAAATATTGGAGTAATCGGGATGTATGTAATTTTTCCCGCAATTGGAAAATTGTCTAATAACGAAATTTATGTAATAATAAATGTACTTCGTTCAAAATAATGAAAAAACTTATTCTGTATTCAAAATAGTGAATTCTGTAGCGTAGGGAGCATAGGCCCACTAGTTTACATGTGTACTATGTTATCGGCAAGAAAGAAGTAGTTTCTATGGAAATATTTCATTTCAATTTGTCAAACATTTCAAATTTTTCAGTGTATATTTAAATGATTTTAAATATAAATCTTAGAACATGGAAGTCGTGTATGGTTCTCCATACCGATTTTTTTCTGGCAAGCCTGAGAAATGTAATAGTTTTTTATTTTTATTAGGCGATAATTTTAAAGATTGGGATTGGGTAATTTCTCGTATCCCCCTTTATACCAACAGCCACCACTGGTAAAGACCACATTTATGCACTAGATCGCAGGTTTACTCGCTAATTGCTGTTTTGTATATAGCTTTATAAAGTGACCTTAAATTGTTACCAATGTAAAAAGTATTATATATTCCTGTGAACTTTTGTATAAGTAATTGGAACCCATGCATTATGTTAAAGCAGAGCATATTTTAAGGAATTTTCACTAGGTAGCACTAAACCAACCATTGTATATATGATTTTTATATAATATTGAAAATTATGTAATTTGAATTTAACTTGACCATGATCATGTTCATTCTTTAATCGTGAAATTAACTGTGAAAATAGACACAAATGCTTTAGACATTAGGAAAAAACACCAATTCGCACACTTTACAGACAATGCTGAAAGCTAATATACGCAAATGCAAACGCGCCTTCGTGAATTGCTGATTTCTCCCCTTTTATCTCACTTTTCGGCACCGGCACTAATACCTGCCACTAGGCGGCACTAAGTCCTTCACTAGATGGCGTTAGTGCCACCTAGTTTATTGCTTAAAATATGCTCTGTGTTAAAGCAATATCATTCTGAACACTAATATAATAGAAAATGTTTCATATAACAATATGCTCGTCTTGTATTTGATCATTTATTTTGTTTATTTTTTCCAGTGAAATAGAGTATTTATTGTAAGCGCTGTGATTATAGTTTTCAAAATTTTTAATGAAAAAATCCACTGTTATTATAAACACCACATGTTGCTATTATTAAACATCATTAGTGTATTATTGTTTGAAGGATTTCACAGCCAGTGTCAGTTGTATTTAAACTATCTGCTGGGCTGTTTGGCCGTGGTCCAAGGTTTTCATTAAAATCAAACGTTTCAGCAGCACCACTGGCTGCCATCTTCAGTGGATGTATTCAAGTCAAACTGTAATATTAATTACTTTTGTAAACTATTTTACCTTATTTGTTGATAAACAAATAACTATATTCACATCCACATTCCGGACGCCATCTTGAATTACTGCCAACTGTAAAATTTTACTTACTCGGTCCAGAGTTCGTTTGAGCGAGTTTTGTGAGAAAAGATATAGGCCATTTAAAGACAACAAATTTGCATACATATCTTATTCTCTTTTATTCTTCATTTCAATTTAAATTCATTTTAATTAAAACAAAAAAAGATTTAAAAAAGTTTCATTCCTGTCATGAACAAAATATCCCTTCTCCCTCTCATATTTCTGATACTAATTTTTAATGATAAAAAAATACAGTGATTAAATGGTTACATACATTGATAGTATATTAGTTAGAATAGAAATATTTAAACACAAAATTAAATTCATTCCCCACAAACCAGCACTTCTGGAATATCAATTATGTACATTCATACACATTCACACAGTTTCATACGGTACATTTTTTTTATATTTTTGTTTTTTTTAATCCCCTTTTTTGAGCTCATATTTTCTTTAATATATATTACAACGGTATAAAATTTTGCAGTTTTAATATAATTTAAATTTGTGGAGCCCCACGATCTTGGAGCGCCATTTACTACAACAATACAACGTTATTAAATGTAAGTGTGTCGTGCCACACGTTGACGGGCGACAAAATTATAACAATACAAATAACGTGTATGTGTAATTGGGGTTCAGGTGTAATTATAATAAGAGTAATATATTTATGAGTATTTAAAATTCATATGTATTGTTTACTCAATCTTATAAATAATAAATATCAATAATCGTCGGTCACAATATTGCTCATTATTAAATGTTTCTCTCTTCTACTATGCAGTGTTACACATATTTAAAAACCCTCTTACATCTAGACATGTTAATAATCTTAATCTAGACATGTTAATAATTTGATTTACTAATAAAATATAAAATTAAAATGCAATTTGAATTGAATTCTTTTAATTCAGATCTAACCTCAATTCGCTCAGTCTATACCAATGTTTTAAATTAAATTAAAATTTATATTAATTACTTTTAGACTGGCATTTGTTTTATATTCACATTTAAATGATTCTTTTCTATAATGCAAATATCAAATCAATTTAACTATTTACTTTGATAAACAAAATCTACTCTCTCAACTTTAAATTCCTTTGTTTTTTATTATTTATACGCGATCGCTCATTCTTACGACTAAACATTTATCTACATTTCTAAAATATTATTTCTAATTATAATTTTTTCTTTGTTTCAATTTATTGTCTTTTAATATAGTCTTTATGAGCTCTTTTAAAAATCATTTATAAACGCATTATGCATGTCACCTCGAGTTCTGATGATCTTATGACTTATTGGCGGGGTCCAGTGTTGTCCAGAGTTAGTTTTCCATTCCTCCTGGCCTGGCATGGTCCTGGCTACATCTAGAGTCCAGCGTCATTCTCCAGCAGTGTGTGGTCCTGGATATGTCTAGAGTCTAGCGTCGTTCTCCAGCAGTGTGTGGTCCATTTCAGAAAGTTGTTATCTGCTGCAAGGTAGATCTTAAACCTCGTCTAATGTCCAGCATCCCTCGTCGCTCTGGTAGCTTCTCCGTAGATACTCTTGGTAGACTTAAATGATCCCGGTATGTTACGTTTTCCGGAATATTGTCACATAATTAACGAACATTTTATTCTTTCGTTAATGAGACGTAATAAAAATAAAACTGTTCTGCCGACGGACAGCATGTCTGACTGCAACTATGTCTTGAAATAAAGAGAAGGGTTTTCGGTCGAACCCTCAATTTATACCCTCTCGAGATTCCGTGCCAGTTGGCTCCAAAATCGTCCTGTCGATACCTGCAGATCGCCTGATAGCCCCCACTCCCGAACCTTTTCATATATTTGCAATTTTTTGCAAATAGCAATGTTTTGCACGGAATCGAGATAGCACAAATCATAGCTAATTTGATTAAGCACTCACTGTATTAATTTGAGCGTCTTAGGGTAATTTGCATATTTTTTGGCACGTTTATTTCGCACTGACTTCGTGTAGCGTGTCCTATTAACGTCATTTTTTCACTGGGGATAACTATAAAATTTACACACACTTTGGTGCCTTTGGTTTGTTTATACACTAATTAGTTTTCGCACAGTGAATTAAAATAATTATTAATTACTTGGGGCGGGTTGCTGAGATTCCTGTCTGTACATGCATCACTAACACACATACAATTGAGCAGGTGTTCTCTGCTTGTCAGAACAGGTTAATTTCTCCCCTAATCTAACAATGAAATATTTTTACAATCTCAGACCTGTCCATTTACCCGTAACTTATAATATCTACAAATTTTATATTTATTCAAATCAATGCCTAATACAGCATATGGCTGTATCGTTGCAATATATATATATATATATATATAAATTTTAATTTTTATTTGCAATTATAAATTTTAAATACTATATATATATATATATATATATGTAGTATTTAAAATTTATAATTATATTACCTCAAGATGTTCTTTTCCTTATTTGGAACATGTTTCGAGAGTTCCTGCTCTCTCATCTTCAGCCTTCGCCATCTTGTTTCTGGTGAAGTATTTGTGTGTTGGCTGCTGGATGTTATTAAGGTAGTTTGTTGGTCTTTGGTCTTTTAAAGTTGTATTATTGTGTGTGGTTGTGGTATATGTTTTTGTATTTTGTGTATTTTCGATGTTGAGTGTTTGAATATTGTGTCATGTTTTGTATTGATTTGTATTTGTTCTGGTATTAGTTTGTTTTGTGTTTTATGTTTGTATATTTGTAAATTTTCCCATATGTTCATTATGGTGCCTTTGTGTGGTATATGTTTTATTAGTGATACATTGGTTATGTTTGGGAATTCGTGACCTGTGTTTATTGCATGTGTGGCTAAATTGGATTTATATATTTCTGGTTTTTTGTATGCGTTTAGGTGTTCAAAATAACGTTTTTTCAGCTGTTTTTTTGTTTGTCCTATGTAACATTTATTGCAATCTTGGCATTCAATTTTGTATATACCGTTAGTTGTTGTATTATCTTTGTTGTGTGAGCTATTTAGAATTTGTAATTTTTATTAGTTTTGTATGCTATTTTTATATCTGCGTTTTTAAATAGTTTTGTTAGTTTTGTCATTTTATTATTTATGTATGTGAATGTGGCCCATTTTTTGTTGTTGTTATTATTTATGTGTTGTTCATTTTGATTGATTCTTAATTGTTCAGTTTTTATTTTATATTTGATTTTATTTTCTATTTTGTTGACAGTATTTTTATTGTATCCATT
Organism: Magicicada septendecula; assembly: GCA_034769895.1. Classification (NCBI taxonomy): domain Eukaryota; kingdom Metazoa; phylum Arthropoda; class Insecta; order Hemiptera; family Cicadidae; genus Magicicada; species Magicicada septendecula. Next base: position 294,344,729 of record CM068373.1, on the reverse strand, counting down.
TTCGTAACCTATTTGGTATATTATATTTCTTTCTTTGTTAGTTTCTTGTTTGTTTAGGGGAATTTTGTACATTCTGTTAAATAGTGAATAGAATGCTGCCATTTTATGTTGTGGTGGGTGGTCAGAATGGTTAGGTATAATGATGTTAGTGGAAGTTGGTTTTCTATATATTGCATATTGTATGTAGTTGTATCTTGTGATGGTTATGTCTAAATAGTTTATTTTGTTATGTTTTTCTTTTTCTTCTGTGAATTGTATTTTAGGATGTATGTTATTGATTTGTTTCAGTATGTTCTCTGCATTTGTGTTTTTGTTATTTGATACATATAGTCCATCGTCTACATATCTTATCCATATGCCATTTGGGTCCTGTGAATGGCAGGACCCAAATGGCATATGGATAAGATATGTAGACGATCGACTATATGTATCAAATAACAAAAACACAAATGCAGAGAACATACTGAAACAAATCAATAACATACATCCTAAAATACAATTCACAGAAGAAAAAGAAAAACATAACAAAATAAACTATTTAGACATAACCATCACAAGATACAACTACATACAATATGCAATATATAGAAAACCAACTTCCACTAACATCATTATACCTAACCATTCTGACCACCCACCACAACATAAAATGGCAGCATTCTATTCACTATTTAACAGAATGTACAAAATTCCCCTAAACAAACAAGAAACTGACAAAGAAAGAAATATAATATACCAAATAGGTTACGAAAATGGATACAATAAAAATACTGTGAACAAAATAGAAAATAAAATCAAATATAAAATAAAAACTGAACAATTAAGAATCAATCAAAATGAACAACACATAAATAATAACAACAACAAAAAATGGGCCACATTCACATACATAAATAATAAAATGACAAAACTAACAAAACTATTTAAAAACGCAGATATAAAAATAGCATACAAAACTAATAAAAATTACAAATTCTAAATAGCTCACACAACAAAGATAATACAACAACTAACGGTATATACAAAATTGAATGTCAAGATTGCAATAAATGTTACATAGGACAAACAAAAAAACAGCTGAAAAAACGTTATTTTGAACATCTAAACGCATACAAAAAGCCAGAAATATATAAATCCAATTTAGCCACACATGCAATAAACACAGGACACGAATTCCCAAACATAACCAATGTATCACTAATAAAACATATACCACACAATGGCACCATAATGAACATTTGGGAAAATTACAAATATACAAACATAAAACACAAAACAAACTAATACCAGAACAAATACAAATCAATACAAAACATGACACAATATTCAAAGCACTCAACATCGAAAATACACAAAATACAAAAACATATACCACAACCACACACAATAATACAACTTTAAAAGACCAAAGACCAACAAACTACCTTAATAACATCCAGCAGCCAACACGCAAATACTTCACCAGAAACAAGGTGGCGAAGGCTGAAGATGAGAGAACAGGAACTCTCGAAACATGTTCCAAATAAGGAAAAGAACATCTTGAGGTAATATAATTATAAATTTTAAATACTTTATATATATCAAGAAACGAACTGTAGCAGAAAGTGATTGAATATATATATATATATATGATTCAGATGACCAATTTAACTATTTATATAATTTGGAATTGATTATCTTTGTCTGTTACTTATCTGACCATCATCCAAACGACTCCCCTTGTAATCACGCACTCCCGATTACTTCTCACATTTCACTTTCTTTCAACGGTATAACAGTTACTCCAATCTGATTTGTATTTAACTTTGTGAATTGACATTTTTAAATTTTACTTATTCGGGCCCGTAAATTTGTTCTGCGGAACTTTTGTGACTTCAACTGGGTTTAATGTACTGTGTTTAGCTGGCGGGTGAGCGAACTGCTCGCGTCCGTTGTCGCTAGATGTTAGTTGGTGACTGACCTTTTACGCCAGGCGCAGATTGCTGGCGCCGTCCCGGCCAGTTAGCGGGACACTCCTGCATTCCTAAGTGACTTGTGCTGGGTTTGGCTTCTGAGGTCATGTAGCGTGACTTCGAATTCTACATAGTTCAGAGGTCAGTCGGCTAAAAATAACTGTTTTCTGCCGTGAACTAGTCAACCTTGACTCCAACTTGTGTACGTTGTTTTACCCCATTCAAATTACAAACAAAACTTTACATTTTCAGTATTTCGGGATGGTAATATATGTACCGTTACAAAACCTAACGCGGGGTGTCGTATGCCAGTGTACGTACATCTACTGAAGTTGGCATCCAGTGGCGCTGCTGAAAAGTTTGGTTTTAATGAAAACCTTGGGCCAAGGCCAAACAGCCTGGCAGATAATTTAAATATAATCATTAGTGTATGTAAAGATATGCCAGTACGTTCTACAGTAAATATGGATGAGGTGTATTTTGTGTGTTGTTAAGTTTTATTACTTTTATTAATTTATTAATAAACTTTGTTTACAACTACATACTTTCGGCTAGTGTAGCCCCCTTGTTGTCTAGTACCAACTCAAACTTTTTACTCACTGTATCCAGGGTCTCGTTGGATGAGCTGAAAATAACAAGATGGTTGCTTGGAAATGATTACTTCAAATTACTGTATTCACGCAAGCTTGTGTTTATTCATTATTTAGTTGTGCTGTTGTATATTAATGACAATGACAAAATTACTCCCTCCATCTCTTACACTTTTACTATTATAACATTAATACAGTACATTATTTATTTTAACATCAACCTTTCTTCAAGATATTACTGAAAATTAACTTGTTAAACATTGAAACAGATGCTGAAATAATACTAAACTACCTTCTCTTAACGTAAACCAGTGCTTTTTTAATTACGTAATTCAAACTCACCCATACACTCACACACGCTTTCACATTAGACAAGTTATATTCCCCTTAGGGCTCATTTTTTGTTGCGTTCTTGTATTTTGTGTTAAAATAATAAAATTTGGTAGGTTATTTCCCTTTTATCATGTTGAAGGCACTTTCTTACAATGTTTCCTCGTAGACACGCACTGACTTATCGCCGAACTGTCATATTGCTTAAATTTTCTCACTGTATCTACTTGGTTTATAAAATACTGTTTTAGATCATCAAATATCAAAATTTTTACATTTTATACGTTGCGGGCGCCCGCGATTTACGTTCCAGAACATTTACATGCTATTCGCACAAGATGTTATTGCAGACTGGGATGAGACGAACTACTGCAAAATCTAAGATGGAGGGGGGTCACGTGACCAAGTGTTATTGTCTGGTTAGTATGACAAGCCAATTTCTGAGGTGAGGCCAATTACGCATTGCATTCCAAGTGACGTATTTACAGGCTTGGCCGTTATGTAACTGGTGACTTCATCGGTCAAAGTTCGTTTGGCTAAATATAACTGTTGTTTTGCGTCTGCAATGTTAACCTTGATACGATTTCATGCACTTGTCTGCGTCGTTACAAAACTCTACCATTATGATTTCTACTTTTTAATTACAAATAAAATTTATGTTTGTTTTCCCCAAAACACTAGGTGGGCTGAAATGTCCTGTTACAGTGTGTGTGTTGACGAGTTAATCACACTGCTAATACATAACGGTAATTGTAGTTAATATGTAAGGAAACATTTTAAAAATGGTTATAGTAATGGTTTGATATAGTAACCGTGTGTAGTAATGATTATAGTTATCATGTAATAAATGGTTATTGAAGTAAAACATGATTTGCTTTTGTAGTGGCTGCAACTTGATGGATGCTGAATATAGTCTGGTTCATTCAGTTAAATTGTAAATGTTATTATGGTTCAGTAGTTTAGTCTTGTATTGCAGTGCCATTTATCAACAGTTATAATGTAATTATAAATGTAATACTACTGACTCGGAACACTTAAGTTTTTTATTGGTAAACATGTAACATTTTTACTAATAAAAATATTACAATATTTAGCCTTAAATAGTTTTCGTTTATTACAAGCTTCGTCAGAGGCTGCCACTAGGAGGGCTGTCCATCTTGTTCTTGGTGACAGCACCGTCGTTTGAAAGATCGATGTTGTGTGTGTCTGGTGTGATATAATATAATATAATGTAAAATTTGTACCAATAAAAAAATTTAGTGTTCCGAGTCAGTATTATTATACTTATAATTAGTTAATCAATTGACATGTCATGGACAACAAAATACAAGAAGTTATAAAGTCTTATGCAGATTCTATGTGTGCCATTACAGTGGGCTATTCTGCTGCTACTAAAATGTGTGGTTAACTTTGGATCCTGTGGCCAACTGTTGAAACATGGCAATCAAAGAGGGCAGACTCACTCACTCATGTATATAGATGTCTTTTAATAGGACAGTTTCGTGTTACATTTAATAAACACAGGATATATTCTGAGAAGTTCTTTCAGTATTATCGGACCCAGTTTGTCCATTTGATGAACTACTTGTTATAGTAACTAGATTGTCCCTGGTCACCTTCGCAGATAAAGTTTTCTGTCAGGTGTGCTGAAAACGGAATGTTTGTAAACATAAAATAAAATTTTAAAAATGTACATCACAGAGACAGATGGCTAGGTGTACAGTAAAATTGAAAGTTAAGGGCATATGCGCATAAACCAATTTATGGATGGATGAGTCCACTTTCAAATTGTGAATGGCGGGAGGGTAACGGAGAATCAGCTGGTAAACAAGTGAAGGTGTTACCAACTTGCGTGTGATGTTTTAGTTACCCATACATTGTTAGTTACTGAGTGACGTACTATCTCAATCTTGCATTTGTTATTATTATTTCAATTTATTATTGTTACGACATTACAGAACAATCTACGTGTTTATCGAATGTTCCAGAGGCTGAATGTTGTGGCGTACATGATTCTCAGCGCATTTGCTAGACTGTGCCAGAATTCGCGCGGCTGCACGCACTGTGTCAAGGCCACAATGAATTATGTTCTAGTGTTTTCTACTAGACACCTATTAGCGAATATTCTGGAACCTCAGCGGGGTATAAATACTAGTACGCAGGGACACTCAGTTCAGTTTATTGTCGGGCGATACTGTGTGTGTTCAAGTGGTTATTAGTGAAGTGTTGTGTTTTTTAATCGAGTGGTATAATGTAATACAATTGTGTTTTAATAATATTAGTTGACATTTCATTGCGTGTGAACAATTTTTATTTGATTTGTTGTAAGAGACTGTGTTGTTAATTACGAACTGTTTAACTGTAAAAATTAAAGCTAGTGATTAGTGACTTAATTGGTGTCTTGTATTTTGTTTTCTACTGTACCTATGACGATCAAGTAGACCATCGTAACAGTGGTGTCAGAACTGGGATAGAACGGTTAACAGTGGAAACAGAGGACACTTCGTAGAAGAGTGGTGTTAGTGGTAGTTGATAAAAATAAAATGGATACCAGTCAGATGATAGAAGCATTCCGAGTAATGCTACGGCAAACACAGGAACAACAAAAACATGAATTTAGTCGTCAAGCAGACGACGTTAAGGCGTTCATATAAGATGATATCAGGGCAAAATTCAGCCTGTTACGTTGTGAGCTGAATAAACAAGTTGACAGAATATCTGAAATAGAAAAATCTGTGTCAACTATGAAAACAAGTATGTCAAGTTTAGAAGATTCAAAATATCAGAGAAATCAAAGAACGCTATTAACTGAAGTAGGGCCAGTTTTCGCAAAGGCCCCATCGTTTAATGGAACCACTCACTGGTCAACTTATCATCGCCAATTTGAAGCTGCCACTCGCTTAAATAACTGGACAGAAGAAGAGAAAGGCCTTTCACTCATTCTTGAGTTAAAAGTACCTGCTGCAGAGCTAATACACAAAGTGCCATCTGACAGCCAGAACACATATGGCGAATTAACAAAGCCTCTGGAATTACGGTACGGTGACCAGCATTTGTGCGAACTGTACCGTGTTTAACGTAAAGTGAGGCGACAGCGTTCAGGGGAGAGCTTTCAAGAATTTGAAGCAAATGTCGACCGACTGATGAGTTCAGCTTATCCCAAAGAATCGGAGGACTTTCAAATGTGGATTGCTCACATTGTGTTTATTGACGGTATCAGAGATAGTAAATTACAACAAGTGTTAAGAATGGCACGGCATCAGAATAGCTCACACGCTCTTGTTCATGCTTTCCATTTTGAAGCTGCCAAGTCGGCGACCTACATTAATCAAAGTATGTTATCACGTTGTAGTCAAACAGATCCACTATCACAGTATCGTCATAACGGACGGCATAAAGAGACGATTCAATAACAACAGTTTAAGAAGTCAGTAGCGCCACAACGATCTTTTGAACAAAAGGATAAAGACAAAAGACGTAAGTGTTATAACTGTGGGAAAAGTGGCCATCTACAAGCAGATTGTTGGCAGATGAAAGATCGGAGAGAAGAGCGTGAATGCATGAATTGGAGGTGTAAAGATACGGATGCACACAGTCTCCACGCTTCATAAAACCACGGGTAACCTCATTGTCAAAGAATTCATTAAAGACAAACCTGCAGCATTTACAGTTGACAAGGGCGCCACAGTGTCCATCGTGCGCCCTCGCTTAGTCAGCAACCGCCAGCCTCAATGTAGCTCTTGTACAATACATACTGTGACTGGAAGCCTCGTCAAAGTATTAGGTCAAGTAGACATACGTGTACGCCTGAGTCTCCTCGAGTTTAGCCACCAAATGCTCATTGCAGACATTGTCGATGAAGTGATTCTTGGCACAGACATTATGAATGCCTACGGATTTGTTGTGGACTTAAGAGAGAACGTCCTGAAGGTTGGCCAAGAGAAGATAAAGATGTCAGGATCTGCCAACCATTCAATCATCAAGCAAGTGGCATTGACCGAAGAAGAAGTCAACATGTTTGGTCAAGAGGAACATTTCCTATTCCAGGCAGAAATGGAAGAAGAACTAGAACCGGCAAAAGAAGTGACTGGAAAGCCAACTATGGGTGTCAAGGAAAACCCCTTGTTTGTTCGTGAGTTAATAGAAGCACCCGGGGGAAAAGTTGCTGAAGGTGACGTCACGGAAGAGGTTGTTGACGAGAACCAAACGGACTTGGATCAGCCAGTGATGTTTAGATCATCAGTACACGACACAACCGGCATGACTCCAGCAAAATTGGTATTTTGGCGGGAGATTCATCTTCCTGGGGACTTGATGTTCGGATCACCTGAGACTCAGTCCCAAGAGCCACAGAACTATTCTTCGCAATTAGAAAAACAACTGCGAGAAATGAATCACTTGATAAGAGGATGGCTGAAGATTGCCAATGATAAAATGAAAACTCGGTATGACATTCGCAGCAATAGTGTGGGTTTCCAAGGAGAACAGGTCTGGTTGTTCAACCCAAAGCGCCGTCGTGGTCGCTCACCTAAGTTGCAAACTAACTGGGATGGACCCTATACTGTGAAAAAAAGAATCAACAGTGTTCTTTATCTGATTCAACAGGAAGGACAGCGAAAGTTCAAAGTCGTCCGCCTAGATCGCCTGGCTAAGTATTACTTTAGAGACTGTTTGCCAGTTTGGAACTAACAGGCTTAAGGAGGGTGCAGTGTTATGACATTACAGAACAATCCATGTGTTTATCGAATGTTCCAGAGGCTGAATGTTGTGGCGTACGTGATGCTCAGCGCATTTGCTAGACTGTGCCAGAATTCGTGCAGCCGCAATGATTTATGTTCTATTGTTTTCTACTAGACACCTATTAGCGAATATTCTGGAACCTCAGCGGGATATAAATACTAGTACGCAGGGACGCTCAGTTCAGTTTATAGTTGGGCGATACAGTGTGCGTTCAAGTGGTTATTAGCGATGTGTTGTGTTTTATAATCAGGGGGGTATATTGTAATACAATTGTGTTTTAATAATAGTTGATATTTTATTGCGTGTGAACAATTTTTATTTGATTTGTTGTAAGAAACTGTGTTGTTAATTACAAACTGTTTAACTGTAAAAATTAAAGCTGGTGATTAGTTGAAACAATATTATTTATATGCAAATAATAAAATATTCGAGTCCCTAGTTCGGGGCCAATGAAACAACTCAATTTACTTAAATTAGTAATATCTTACCTTAGGATTCTTCTCCAGGATCTTACAGACGAAAACAGCTGCAGAAAGGATTATTTGGGATGAGCGGTACAAATATAAATACACAGTTTATGTTAAAACAAATTGCTTCTGGTTTATTATATAAGGTAATTACTCCGTTTCACTTTGATGTCAATTAAATTTCATATTTCTTTTCTGGTATATTATGTTGTATTAGTAATGCATTGAATTAGTAACAAATAACATAAAATCAAACAAATTAACAAATGAAACTTTCTTACTTAACTAACCTTGACAAATTATTTATTTTTAAATGAACCAGTACGTAATTTATATCTTTTCCCCTTGCTATTTTCTTTTATAAAAGCCCCTTTCCCTTAGAGATCTCGATTGTTTAGGTTTACATGTAAACTTTTTCTTTTAAAATAAACTATCAACATTCATTTTTAACTGATATTAATATGCATATTCAGGGTTGTTAGTTACCCGTCCGCCGTGTGTGTCCATGTGGTTTGTTGCACTGTCTCGTGTTGACCGCTTTCTTGGTTCGAGCGCACTCACACAACTGTTTATACTGAGTTTACTGTGTTTTTAAGTAAATTTTCACTGCTTTGATTGAATATTTCTATATATGGGAATGCATAGTCGGCCGACGTTAACTTGCTCGAGCACTTAGATGGTTAATTGGCTGGCCCCGCTATATTGTTTGTACACTTTTATTATTTGACTACCTGATTCATGCACTTTTAATAGTTATTTCATTAGATAGGCCGGCCTTAATTTCGGCCTATCTTACACACCCGAGGCCACTGTTTTCACTTATAGAACTGTATACTACACTTTACCGTCTGTTGTTACTTCTGTGGTGTCAATCTGCATACTGTTTTTAGTTAATGAACTGAATTAATACACTGCTCTCCCCTGTTAACTCTATGGTGACAAACTGCTTACTGTGATTCACAAGGACTGCTGCTGGGGCGGTTACGTAATATGTCTAGACAGTTGTTTATGCTAACAGTGTGTGTTGCTGGTAAACTGGGGCACCTCACAGGTGGATGCTGACAATTGAAAATTAAAACTGATTTGAAAATAAAACTGGGGTAGCACACAATTCTGTACCGTTACAGTACCCCCCCCCCCCAATGAGAGGTTGTAGGCCGAAGCATACAAACTCTCATTGCATAAAACCTAAGAGGATCAGTGAGGATATGGCGCCACAACCCCCCTGAACTCTCTACTAAAATCATGGGTACTTACCCCCCTAGTCTGGTGACTGTGGCAGCACCCCTCCGACCTTACTGGACTTCTCTGCTCGAGATCCCAACACCATAAGCTCGGACCGATACCCGCCACAGTATCACCTGACTCTATAACATTCCAGTTAAAACATTAACAAACGGCCTTCCATCACTCCATATCCCACCTGATTGGTTTCCTCTTAGCCGTACTGGTTCATTGACAAAGTACTGGTTCATTTTTATATAATACAAGGTGCATCACCCACCAAAATCATACATAGATTACATAAAATACAAATCTAATACTAACAACCTTATTGTAGGATACATACTACAAACAAAATACATTATTGTCTCAAAAAGATTAGACTTTCTTATTTTCCAAACACTATCTCAGCCCAAACATTTCCTTCAGTTTTCAGTTTTAAATGAATATTGTAATTGTTGCTTTCATCAATTATTGTTTAATCTATCATTACCTTTGAAAGTTGAATCGAAATAGATTCATTATTACAATTCATCTTTTTAATTAATTTAATTACCAAATTAATTTAATTTAATTCCTCAAACTCTAAGTTACAGTAATTACCTTATTATTATATTATCTACAAAAATTGACTTCATTTCTTTGGTTTCATAATAAAATTTACTACTGGCAATGATTCAGCATAATACCACATTTTTGTTATTGTCAACTCAGCATGACTGTAGACATTAGTCACACAACACACAATATACCTGTTTACATTAACAGTGGTCTGCAAGACTTGTTTTATAAACACTGTTATAAACACTCACTCAGTCTAAACATTCTGCTTACAACACATACTGACACATGTGCTTACTTCAATTTTCAATTTCTATAAATCTTTTAGTTAACATATTTATCAACTTGTACCAATTCATACCAAAATTAATTTTACTTCATTAATAAAATTCTCACTTTTAACTTAGCTTCATTTTAACTTCAATCAGAACAGTTTAACTTTAATTACATTATTAAACACTTTTAATATAAACACATAATATAAAATGAAATTCATTATTGTCTCTTATTCATTATTTTAGTAAAATCAAATATTATTATATTATTATAAACTTCTTTCTTATTACAAACATGTTTTACATATGAGCTATAATATACATGACAGCAAGATAATCTTAACACAATACATTTAACATTAACACATTTATATACAAATTTCCGTCAGAATTTTTTGTTATTTACCACACTTCATTACCTAAATCAGCCAAGTAATTTTACCATTACTCACATAATTAAATGTTCATTCAGTATTGCTCAACCCCCATCATCAAAAATTAGTCTTTTCTGCACATAACATTTTTCAATTTTATTTGTACACATCATATGGCTATCATTTGTGTAATAACCATACAATTTTATATATTCCATTGTACCAAAATAATAATACATAGGGTTACCCCCCAATATTACCTTATCATAAATCATGTCTAAATTAGTAATTTTTATCAAGTCTCCATCAGTATTTATTATTACAATCACATCATTGAAATTTTTATCACAATAGACGTCAGCTGTTACTAATACGCTGACCCTTTCTACAAGTAATTGTATATTATTATCATCAATATACTCATTATTTATCAAACAAAGTAAGTCTCTACTATTTTTACTATAATCATTTCTTTCAATATTTATTTCCACTACTAAACTTTCATAATCTCTACTTAATCTGAACAACTCTATCACTTTATCTCGCTCATAATTGCTTTCAATACCACAACATTTTATAATCTCACTCCACACAGAGGGCAGCACCACTGAATTATTTAAATACCATCTGGCTCTACCAGATAAACACAAACAACTTATTTGACCTTTTGTCTTCTACAAAAACTATCGAGGAACTCTTGTCCTCCATCAACACTTGTGAAGTCTCTGCTTCACATTTAACACAAGAAAATTTTGCCCTCTTTTCACACTCTACCTTTAAACTATCTCCCCGTTCTTTCTCCACCTCATCAGTACTTATTACTACTTCATTACTAACGTCAACTAACTCTCTACTCTCATTATCAAAACTACAACTATTACTCCACATATCACCATTAATTTTATTTAATAATATTTCACTCGTTTACATCATAACTATTATTATTACTCACTTTGTTTTCAATATTTCTACCAAGCTTATCTAGCTGTTGTATTAGCTTAACACTCTGTTCATCAAATTTGTTATTCATCACTTCAAAATCATTTCTTAATTTTTCAAATTTATTGTCAAACTTTTCCTCATTACTGTCAAAACGATTATTTATTGCATTAAAATTTACCTCTAACATTGCGCTTTGTTTTGCCAAAAGTGATTGCATCATATTCATTATCTCATTGCTATCAGATTGCTTATTTTGGATAGGTGTTGAATGAATCCTAGCGCCTTCCATTGTCACAGACTCAGTTAGGCTTATTTCGTTTACTACCGTTTCTGTTACTATTGTGTTTATTTGATTTTCAGTACTAGTGCTAGTTAAGACAATGCTGTTGACTTTATCACTATTATTATCCATTTTTTAGTATATATACAAGTATAGTAATATATACTCGTAAATGTATACTTAGTAAACTACACAATCGCCCTCACTCCCAAACAACCCGTTCTGCAGCTTAAATTAAGTCTGGCGAATGTAATAACAAATTACACTCGCCGTCCCTGTTCGGGCGCCAATGAAACAATATTATTTATATGCAAATAATAAAATATTCGAGTCCCTAGTTCGGGGCCAATGAAACAACTCAATTTACTTAAATTAGTAATATCTTACCTTAGGATTCTTCTCCAGGATCTTACAGACGAAAACAGCTGCAGAAAGGATTATTTGGGATGAGCGGTACAAATATAAATACACAGTTTATGTTAAAACAAATTGCTTCTGGTTTATTATATAAGGTAATTACTCCGTTTCACTTTGATGTCAATTAAATTTCATATTTCTTTTCTGGTATATTATGTTGTATTAGTAATGCATTGAATTAGTAACAAATAACATAAAATCAAACAAATTAACAAATGAAATCTTTCTTACTTAACTAACTGGTTATCTTTGCCAGTTTATAAATTTTCAGTGACTTAGTATTCTTTTTAATCTTTGAAAGAAATTATGTTCAGTTTAGTGAGATTTCGACCTTTAGTGAGAAATAATTAACATGAGTTTATTTAGAAATTTGGGTAATTCCATAGGTACTTATCACTTCAGTAGACAGGACGAGCTCATTCGATCTGGTATTAATGGGTTATACTGCAATCATCTTTAATTTGCATTGGTTCGGGACTTCGGGCACCTTTTCCAAGTTAATCGGCAGGATTTTATTTTCTTTTTTCTTTAATTCGGCCTCGACATTAGTAATATGGTTCCAGCCATCGTCTTCTTTCTTGGCATTCACTTGCTAGTAACTTCTTTTGAGATTTTTGATGTTTTAATTGACAATTTTGATCATTCCAAAACTAGCGTCTATTCAACGAAAGCGTCATATAACGAGTAAAGAAATCTAACGGTAATTAGCAACCAAACGACTGTTGTCATAGTAACCAATTAATCCCGATTGGTTAATTCTGAAGTAGTCTGTTGTTATCAAATTTTAAATTTTTATTCAAAATAACTGCATATCTTCTTATTGATTATATTCTTCTGTCCTCTTCCCTACATATTAAATATTATCACCACTGTTATTATTTCCTTTCAAAGATCAATTTGGTATCCCATAATGTATGGTTTTATGAAATATCAATGTTTGTACAAATCTGTTAATATTTGGTATTTACATTTCTCCTTTAAACTAAGTTCTTATTCTAATATTTTTTCTTTAAACTGATTTATAAATTATTCTTGGCTATTTACTTGCCTTGAATTTCTTAATCTCCCGGTTGTTTTTATACAGTTTGCAATTATTTATCATTGACAGTTATACATTTACCAGGCCTTAGTAGCCATTGATTATTTCTATTTAAATTATTCTAATTATATTTCATCTCATTACAAAGTTTTTGTTCTGTTGTTATCATTGATTTGTTTAGTGGTTGTTGTGTCTTGAGTTTGTTTTTGTTCTGATCATATGTCAGGATTATTTTTTATGCCTTAATACTTAAAATATAACACTTAGGCCTATGGACTGTAAGTTCCCTCCAGCCATATCCTGTTCATAATTGAAACAAACAATTCTTTACAAGTTATTAGTAACTGTTGGTTTTAACATTAATTGCCTTCTTTGCTACTATTCTGAGTAATAAACATCATTACTTCTTGTAAACTTATTTAACTTAATTTCCCTCATAACATAGGGTATTTACCAATTACAGTATATATTTAATTACTTAAATCTTTACTACTACTTTTCTACATCCCATGTTAACACAAACAGTTTATTTTACCTGGGCTTTCTCCCCTGAATAATATTGTATTCTTTATCGATTTCTAATCTGAACACTATCTCTAATTACCCTTAACTATATAATTTTTTACAATTCCACTCTTAAATCTTTCATTGGTCCATCATTGATTCATTGAGTGTTTACTTATCTATCACTATCTTTTTAATTATACTATTGCTTACAATATCCTTTTCCACACATCACTTTCACTGTCATCACTTTTTATTTTACACGTTTATTGGTGGGTAAACCCTATTATTATTTCTCCTTGTCACTTAATTATTTTCATTATATTTCTCACTATCTTTACAAATTTTATTTGTATCTACTAAGTTCATGTCTTTTTCTAGATTTCCTACTTACATATACTACTAATTCGTGGGTTAGTGTATTTTTATTTAATGGGTTTTTATTAATTATGAGTTAGATTTGTCACATAGATAATATTAACATTTCTTTTTTATATTGGTTAATCACCGGTTCCGTTTCCTTTATGATATTGGATGGTATCATCTCCCCCTTCCCTCTTCTACATTGTTTGTCTGTGTTTTATCACCTTGGTTCATTTTATTTTCTTTGCAGTTGGTTTGGTCCATTATTTAAATTCATTTTTCTTCTCCTTCACTTCCATCTTGTCTCGCTTTATTTTGGTTAATATCTGGCCAATCTCTGGGGTTGGGTCAATGTCATTTGTCTGTCAGTCTAGTTTGTAAACTTGACAAATTATTTATTTTTAAATGAACCAGTACGTAATTTATATCTTTTACCCTTGCTATTTTCTTTTATAAAAGCCCCTTTCCCTTAGAGATCTCGATTGTTTAGGTTTACATGTAAACTTTTTCTTTTAAAATAAACTATCAACATTCATTTTAAACTGATTTTAATATGTATATTCAGGGTTGTTAGTTACCCGTCCGCCGTGTGTGTCCATGTGGTTTGTTGCACTGTCTTGTGTTGACCGCTTTCTTGGTTCGAGCGCACTCACGCAACTGTTTATACTGAGTTTACTTTGTTTTTAATTAAATTTTCACTGCTTTGATTGAATATTTCTATATATGGGAATGCATAGTCGGCCGACGTTAAACTTGCTCGAGCACTTAGATGGTTAATTGGCTGGCCGCACTATATTGTTTGTACACTTTTATTATTTGACTACCTGATTCATGCACTTTTAATAGTTATTTCATTAGATAGGCCGGCCTTAATTTCGGCCTATCTTACACACCCGAGGCAACTGTTTTCACTTATAGAACTGTATACTACACTTTACCGTCTGTTGTTACTTCTGTGGTGTCAATCTGCATACTGTTTTTAGTTAATGAACTGAATTAATACACTGCTCTCCCCTGTTAACTCTATGGTGACAAACTGCTTACTGTGATTCACAAGGACTGCTGCTGGGGCGGTTACGTAATATGTCTAGGCAGTTGTTTATGCTAACAGTGTGTGTTCCTGGTAAACTGGGGGACCTCACAGGTGGATGCTGACAATTGAAAATTAAAACTGATTTGAAAATAAAACTGGGGTAGCACACAATTCTGTACCGTTACATAGTGACTTAATTTGTGTTTTGTATTTTGTTTTCCACTGTACCTACGATGATCAAGTAGACCTCCATAACATTATTAATTGTATCATTGTTTTACACTCTCATTTTTATTAGTTATTTAATTTTTTAGTTAATTTCTATTGGTAGTTTTTATTCTGTAATTACGTATTATCGTAATTATTTGTGTTATCATCCAGTAACGAGATTTGGTAAAATGGATACTTCTCCTCCAGCTAGCAAAGACAGGAAAGTTATTCATAGTCAAGCACGGGAAGTAATAATAAACAGTTTTTTGTTGTCCAGGATTAAAAAGATTATTGCAATTAAATTAATACGAAGAACGCGTTCCTTTATATAATGATAAACTGTAGAGATAGTCGAGTGTAATTAAGGAGTGGAAGTGTAGTTTGCAAATTCCATTGTGATAAAAACAGTCAGAAAGGCTGTAGTTTTTTACGTCTCAGCAATACACAATGGCAAATAAACCAAACAACACTCAGATATGTTTATAAAACATTCTGATATGTACCAGCAACAAATTCCAAGACATGTGAACAGTACATACCATTTGCTTGATTTGTATAGTAATACAATACAATGTTATTATTATTTGATTTACGTTGGAAACAAACGTATAATTCTTTTTAAGCCAGCTGTGTGACTGTAGGTACACACACACAGATAGAGATTCATGGTGACACATTTACAAACAAACCTTAACAGTCGCGAGTTTTTGTTACTATTAGAAACGATATTCATAGGTTGCCTGCATCATCGCTGATAACAACAATTCTCACATCTCACAGTGACTCCCTCCACATTGCCTTTCCCCTCTGACTGTAAGCGTTTCGCGCATTTTCATGCCCTTAACTTTCAATTTTGCTATACTTGTGTGTGATGTGGTCTCTTGTAGTTTGGATTCATTTTTCTGCTACTAGCTGCCTAGTGCCTGCTTGCTTGTAACAGACACGTAGTTGATGTCATAATAATGCGGAGAAAATGCTTATCTAGACGAGAAACATCGTTCCCTACTTGGAGACAGAAAGTGATTTGATAATGTTGTTACCCAGCATGTAATGTCAGGCCAGTGTTGCCACCGAGTGGTACCCCAGGGGGAGTGAGCGCAGTTCACGCACCGACGCAGTCGCCGGCACTCCCCTAGCACTGTACATACGCTTTATCGCGATTATCAGCACTGATACTGTTGAAAAATCAGTAAACTCACGAAAAAAAAGGCACAGCCCACGACCATCCCGGGACTTTGCGGGGCTCGATCCGCTATGCGGTGTTCCCTGCACGGCTCTATCCCACCGTGCAGGGGCGTCACGTTTCGACCTCTCCTACTAGGCTTCACCGCACGATATAGGCCCACTGGGTGTTGTTCTCCAGCAGCAGAACAGCATGTGTTAACTGTTCCATGTATAATAACCATAACATTTACCATTTTTATAAACGAATAAATGTCACTAATAAATCCTGATTTTCATAGGGTCAGTCTTGCCCTTTATTCTTGAGATTAATAGCTGACTGTCTTTGTTAAGTTGTGTAATATATTAACCAAAGATGGTTTGTTCCGGTCTCAAATAGACAAAGATTAGAGCTGGTCACTCCAGTGCTTCCTCGTACGTCCCACACCTCTCCGTCCCCTCACCCTATAGTTCCAGAGTTGTTTGGGGATGCGGCAGTCATCCATTCAGCAAAGATGTTCCCACCAATTCAGCCGATACTGGGCTATCCTGTTGAGTATACTCATAATATTCAGTTCCTGCTATATATCTGTGTTCCTTTTACGATCATGGAGAGTATACTCTGCCACGTGCCTTATAAATCTTATTTCAGCCGCTTGGATGCGACTGGCCTGGCCTTTCGTTAAAGTCCAATTCTCAGACCCATAAAGAAGTGTGGGAAGAGCCATCACTTTGTAGAATTTTAGGTGTGTTCCTTTACTTGCTGACTTAAGGGTTCACCTAATGGTCCCGCACATAAGGTTGAACTTATGCAACTTATTCACAACGTTGTTGCATGCATTATAAGACTGTAGCCCAGGTATTCAAATTTTTTTTGGATATTCATTGAGAATTTTTGCATGTGATGTGAATGTTGTCATAGGCGATGAAACGGGGGTTTGTCACGTAGCACTGGAAACAAACACCAGTCACTACAATGGAGACATAGATTTCATGTAGGCCTAGAAACTCAACACATCTGTTCCTGCAATAAAAATGGTGTGCATCGTTCAGGGAAGTGGAATTCATACCACAAGGTACAACAAGCAATGGAGATGTGTGTAATCAAACTCCCGAGAGAGTTACTGTGTGTGAAACAGAAGTGTTTTTGAGTACTGGCATCAAGTTGCTTTACTAACAGACAAATCTCTTGCCTCCTCTATCATAACTCTGTCAGTAGCAAAGGCGTTCCATAATTTTTCCTTGCACAGCCTTTGGTCACCATACGAGGTATGTAAATTAAGTAATGAGCTTAATCATATGGCAACACTGTAAGGTTTCCATTAACACAGATGGTTAGATAAACAGCTGATTGATATTGAGTATTAATATTTATTGACTACTGTTGCCACGTGAAACGTAAACAAGCTTTTCGTGAATGAGTTTTTGTTTTGCGTTAAAAAAAATGAGTGACATCAATTAATGTTGTACAATCAAGTTTTGTGTTAAACTCTGGCACAATGCTACTGACAATTTACAAAATTGACAAAGGTGTAAGCTCTGGAGACCATCAACGTCAAGAACTGGCGACAATGTTGATGGAATCAGGGACTTGGTGCTATCTGACCATCGATTAACTGTCAGAATCATCGCAGAACAATTAAATTTGAACCATACTACAGTTTATAAAATTTTGAAAACGAATTGAGAATGAGAAAAGTTTTGTCCAAAATTGCTCCCAAAAAACCTCACTCTTGGAAGTGTGGCGTGATCTTCTAGGACGATTTCCTGTTGTTCTTCAGCCCCCTTATTCACCTGACATGAGACCCTGTGACTACTTTCTCTATCCGAGACACCGTTTTGGGATGATAGGCAACATTAAAATAATGTAACCAACCAGTTGAAGGAGATTCCAGTTTCTGAGTTCCAGCACTGCTATTAAAGAGTGGAAAACCGTCTAAAGCGCTGTGTGGCTTCCCAAGGGAACTACATTGAAGGCGATAGAGTCTAGATATAGTTTGATTGTAAATAAAATTTACTGAATTATTCTCATTACTTAATTTACAGACCTCGTATTTCTGTGACAGCTCTTTTTGGTACTTCCCCTTATCAATATGACCAGCCCATTGAAGTCTCATCATTGTCATCGTATCCATTTCTACTGTTGGCTCATTGAAGTGACAATAAAACCGAACCGTCCACTCTCTGTTTTTACATATGGGGGCCTAGGATCTGCATATATCACATCAGTCTCCGTATCACATACGTGTGCATAGTTGCAAATATGGCACGAGTAGCTCAACTCATTTGGCTGGGAATAACTTTATCATCATTCAGACTTGGTGCTGAATGGTTTCCATTTGTTCTTTGTGTGACATTTGTGGTGGCCAGAAGTGAGACAGTGATGGTGATACAAAGGAGTCGCCACAGGCACCAGAATTGTGTGAACAAGGGCATCTTCAAATTAGTGTCAATTAATAAGATCTCAGTTTTGGTAGCAACTATGTTCAGATATATAGTATGTAGAATTTAATGGCAATAAAATCATTGTTTTCTACTTTGTCTACTATATGTATTTTCTGAACACACCTTGTGTACATGCATATGGTATAATTAATATAAATTCTCTGGAAGATTCATAGATCTAATTTCTTGTGATTATTTTATGTAGGAAGAGCATAAATGTTAATGACATGCAAATTTAACTACAATATTGTAAGCGGGGTGATAACAGAATTAATCTGTATAGTTATAGAGATTTAGAAATTGTTTGTATTATTTTATTTTAACATATTGTTTCTTTGAAATTGTTTTAACAACTACTACTGTTGTAACATGACTATGATTAAATGACACTGGTATTTTTAGTATTTGAATCAGTATGTGTCTTGTCTTATTTTGTATCCCTGTATAATTAACCTTTTCACTGTTCGTCTGTGGAGTCTTTTGTTGCTTCTTGTAACTTTTAGCTCAAACTAACACCGCATCGTATCCGGGACTCGAATTGAGCACATTGTTACAGAAGAGCAATATCTTCACCATTTCGCTTTAGGTGACTCCCCCTCCCCCAACCAACAGTGTGCCAAGCAGGGGGAGGGGTTACAAATACTGGAGGAAAGAAGAAGATTTGGGGCACTGGCAGCAGTGGTCATCTAGCCCCGGGCGCTTGAAAGAAAAGAAGTACACAAAGAAGAACAAGCACAACCATGTGAAATAACATTGCTGATTGCTGAAGACAACACTGAAACAATGGCTACTAATTTACATACACGGGAGGGATTAAGTTTTGTAAAAATGATATGGAGGAGGGAGAGACATAAAAGAGTATAAAATGTGAATAAAGCTTACTTTGCATGTGTCTTTCACCTTGGTGAAGTTTGTGGTGCTGAATGGGGCATTTGAGGACACCTTTATAACCATGGTGTGGTGTTGACCACGGGGGTATTATCTGTGCATAATTTCAAAGTTTCTTTATAATTCTAATACATTATTTATAACATTTACAAACACATATTAATATTATTCATTAAATTAAAGTTCTTTACGGGTCTGAGAATTGGACTTTAACGAAAGGCCAGGCCAGTCGCATCCAAGCGGCTGAAAAGAGATTTCTAAGGCACGTGGCAGAGTATACTCGACAGGATCGCCCAGTATCGGCTGAATTGGTGGGAACATCTTTGCCGAATGGATGACTGCCCCATCCCCAAACAACTCTGGAACTATACGCTGAGGGGATGGAGAGGTGTGGGACGTACGAGGAAGCACTGGGGTGACCAGCTCTAATCTTTGCCTATTTGAGACCGGAACAAACCATCCTTGGTTTAATCCTTGAAGATGATGATGAAATTAAAGTAACATTATTAATGAAACATTTGAATTAATATGCTTTTCATATTCCCTTTCCCTTTTGCTACGCTGAAAACTGTGATTGGCAATTTGAACACCTAACTTTATCATCTTGCTAACTAATCTGCACTGTTCTTTCAAACGCCGACTGAATAAACTTTCTGTTACAGCATTATTAGAAAGTTATTAAAAATTAAATAATTAACTGAAATTAAAAGTGCTGCCTTTTTACTTCCATGTTCCTTAAGGAAATGGAAGTATGGTGATGGCAAAAAAAATCATGTTCGAGATTATTGCAGATTCTGATTGTACTACACTCAAAACATGAAAGTCGTTTTTCGAAAAGTGTGTGTGTGTGTGTGTCTGTAGATTTTTACTTGCATATTCCTTAAGGAAATGGAAGTATGGTGATGGCAAAAAAAATCGTGTTCGAGATTATTGCAGATTCTGATTGTACTACACTCAAAACATGAAAAAAAGTTGTTTTTCAAAAAGTGTCTGTGTGTGTGTCTGTAGATTTTTTTTCTACGGCAAACGATAACAGCCGCAAATTCAAACAGAATCAAATAATGTTTCGCATACAGCCCTGAATTATGGAGTTCTCAAGACCTATTGTTTTTGGTGAAGATCGGTTAAGGGAAAGGGGTAGTTTACCTGCAACATTTTATGTTTTAACAAGGGCATTTTCTATGGCAAACGATAACAGCCGCAAATTCAAACAGAATCAAATAATTTTGTGCATACACCCCTAAATTGTAGAGTTCTCAAGACCTATTGTTTTTGGTGAAGATCGGTTAAGGGAAAGGGGTAGTTTACCTGCAACATTTTATGTTTTAACAAGGGTAATTTTTTCTATGACGAACGATAACTGCCGCATATTCAAACAGAATCAAATAATTTTTTGCATACGTCACTGAATTGTAGAGAAATCAAGGGCTTTTGATTTTGGTGAAGATCGGTTAAGGGGAAGGGGTAGTTTACCTGCAACCTTTTACGTTTTAACAACAGTAAAGTACTTGAAAATTCATTTAAACTTTTTCAAACAATGGTAATTGTTAAAAATAAAATAATTTTGTTGCCAGGCAATAAAATTATAATTTTTTCATTTTAATGTAAATCATGTATGAGAGAAAATATATTGTTCGTGGCAGGCAAGCATATCTCGGTTATGTAATGTTTACGTTTCCATTTTATTATTATGACTACCGCAATAAAAAAGCAGGGAAGACACACACACACACACAAAATTCATGTTATTTCTGGCCTCATTCATGTTTATTTTCTTACATTTGCACGCTTTTTAAATGGAAAGTGCCGAAACCCATACCAACATAATGCATGCAAGCCGAAAAAGTGTCCAGCGTGGATAGCGATTTGCTTCCTGTGGATCGCTGGGTAGTGTAACTGCACGTGTTTACAGAGGAACGATTCATATACAGACTTTTCGTCTTTAGGGAATGAACCCTCTGCAAGATGCTGAGGGTCCATAAGTAACTTCGGAGCGCTCCTTCTTTTCCGCGTGTTTGTTCTGTAAAACGTACACTGTAGATTCGCAGCTTTACTCTAAGCAACGCTCAATAGGAAATGTTGAAAATTTTTGTCCACGGTGTACCCTCATACACACTAAACCTGCTCTGATGTTTTAATTACGGACATCATAATATTAAAACTTTGGAAACTTGAGCACTACTTAATGGAGATCAAACATTAACTTATACAAGCTATTAATTTTATGCATATTTTTTATATATATGTGTACAACGTTCTCGGCAACAAAGATGTAGTTTTTGTTAAAATTCCTTCCCAGGATGTTTCGCTGTAGTCCAATGTTTTCTACAAAACCAGACGTTTCGGCAATGCCATTGACTTCCATCATCAGTGAAAATCGAGTGTGATAACGTGAGGTGGTATACGTTAGTGACCACAGTACTGTGGTTAAGGCTGAAGCAGTAAGTAGAAAGAAGTAGTTTCTATGATAATATTTCATTTCGAAAATGATTTTAAATATAAATCTTAGAACATGGAAGTCATGTATGGTTCTCCATACCGATATTTTTACTAATACAACTGAAATAAGATGAATACTATAAGCAAGGATTCAAACCTAATAAAAAATGATAGCATTTCGTTAGACATATTATCACAGGACAAATGGCGCCAATCGTACACCTCATCGTTTTTGAGGTGTATGATTGGCACCATTTGTCCTGTGAGAAGTGGGGCCCTGATCATCTTGCGGATGCACGGTACGGCCACGCCAGCGAGCTACCAGCCGGCCCACAAACCAACATGGCGCCACAACAACACAGTTCTTTGCATTCTTCACCCTGTACCGCACCAGCGATGGACTTCACTGGGGCAGCAGCGGACTTTACAAACCGATGCCAAAAGAAGAGGAGGACTGCAGTACGCCACGAACAGTGGGTGCAGCCGCCGAACATCTCAGCATGGCTCGGGAGGAACAAACATCACAGTGTTTTCGCCACACGGCCCTTTTTCGGGTCACCAAAATAACGAAGAGTTGTACGATTGGCGCCATTTGTCATGTGACAATATGTATATACTATTAATATCAAAATCTATCAATCATATATTATTATGATTCACCATGTGTACATAGGTTTATTCCGGTATTTCCACAATTAATTAAAAAACATGTATTTTAAAACACAATTAATGAGGAATTTACATTGACTTTGTCAAAAAATCAGGACAAAATCATTTTATTCCCAAACTGCGGCCAGACAATCTAAAATCGAGCACAGTACAGGGCAAACGAGGATGTATGGTAGCACTATCCTGGCATAAAAGTTGATAAACAATATTTTTTGAGAGGAAGGTGCTTTAACACTTTCAGTCCTATGCCCATATGTTGTACGGGTGCACATGTAACTCCGTTCTGTCCGATGCCCGTACATCGTACGGGCATCACTTTTACATAGGTTTGAACTGTTTTTCAATCTTGCCGTATGAGAGCAGCAGATCATAACTGAACTGTAGTTATTTCTTTACCTAACAGATAGTGTTGAATGCATTTTACTGAATAAACAGCAAACATTTTGCGTTTTGTTTACACGCTGCATTCAGTGTTGCACAAATTCAGTATGCATGTCAATTACATGTAAATATTTTGAAGAATATATTTCCTTTACTTTTTATATTTTATATAATGTGTAGCATAGACTAGTGTCCAATAATTATATAAAAACCATAAATGTGTGCTTTAAAGCGAGTCATAAAAATAAATTGGCTTACATTTTTTTTAGTGCAGTTGTAACTTAATTTTCTGTTTTAAATAGTAACAAAAGTAGAAACTGTTATACATCAGATTAAAGATGAAGAATAGAACTAAAAGACAGTATAAGATAAGTTGACAAAATAGAATTGGTTAAGTTGTAGCATAACAATGAAATACACTAAAAAACACCAGGCCACCGTGGTTTAACACCCCTTACAGGCCCAGGTCTGAAAAAGTGTTAAAGAATGGCTCCTTTTCACCATGTGAGCAGTCTTCTAGAAGTTAGACAGGTAGGCACCATTCAGAGTATAAGGCCAACATTACACTTCAGACACCTGTTATTACACATAATCATCATTTAAGGATTTTTTTATGGCTGTTGCTGCTTGTCGCATCTTTATCTTCTCTCCAGGAATCTTTACGCATCCATTTTTCCTCCTATTCTATGATGTCTATTCCCATACCATCTTCGGCCTCTCCTTTGACAATGCACTTTAGACGTGCAAACCAATTTAACATTTTCACCTCTTCTGTTTTTATTATGTCTACACCATTCAAATTTCTGTTTTTGATATCTACATTCTTAATTCTGTTCAACCTAGTTCCTGCATCATCTCCAATAATCCGTGTCTACGGCTCTGATTCTGGATTTATTTTAGAACGTTTGTTTACAATGGTATCCAAGTAACTTGTATGACTAGACAAACTAACCTTTCTCAGAAATTTAATTAAAAAAGTTGTGTTAGTGGTTATAGTCACAAACAGAATTAACACTGTTGCACACCACTATAGAAAAATTATTCTGGTTAGCGCTTTCAAGCTACACAGCTCATCATCAGATCGGAAATCATTTCCGATCTGACGATGAGCTGTGAAGCTTGAAAGCACTAATCGGAATAATTTTTCTATAGTGGTATGCAACAGTGCTAATTCTGTTAGTAACATTTTTCAATCTGCCTTGTGACTTCTTTTTTTATTAATTTTCTTCATTTATATGCTTCGAAATGCATTATCAATATAAAAAAAAGTCACAAGGCGGATAGAAAAAGGTTAGTTTGTCTGGATTTATTTCTTTTATTTACCTCCCACAATTCGACCACATACAAGCATGTGCCCTCTACTAATGGTTTAGTACATCGTAATCTTATTACGCTTTGCAATTTGAGTACTCCATAGTAGGTAATATAATATTAATATTTACTAGTGACGAGAGAAAGTCTTGGAGACATTTCTTTAGAGTTTAGAACAAACGTTAATCTTGTTATTTGAATTAGCAGTCTCTGTAACTCCAACTTTGTATTGCTTATTTGCTATACTGTGATATAATTTTTTTAACGTCACTTTTCTAGAATATTAAACTTTAATCAATTTCAATTTTATTCACTGTTTTCTGATTTTTCGGGCGCCATCTTGTGTTGCCAACTACAAGAGAAAAATATGTACTTACCAGGGCCAGGTTCTTTTCGGCGAACACAGGAGAACAGATTATGGCTGTTTGAAATAAAGAAAGCTTTACTGGTTCCCATTAATTAAGTTTTATTGTTATCTTTTCTATTTTTCCGTTTGTAAGAGAATATTTTAAAGATTGAAAGTAAGACGGCTTTCACACTTGATAATTTAATAGCCTCTGGTGAGCTCAAAGCAGCAGCATGCAGAATTGCTAATCAGACATAAATAATATAAAAATGACTTACCGTATCTCACGACTGGGTTGATCCTGACACTCAAGGCAGGATAGACTGGTTGGGATAAGGATGGGTGAAATGCACGGATTTCTACCTGCCGAGGAGGGCCCGACCCGTGGACGTTGACACTGAGATGGCTGGCGTACGACAGAGCTAAAAGTTCACGTGCATGTACGAGCTCTACAAAAGCCATAGTGCCAACCTCGGAAAATGAAAAGAATGACCGGTTCGATCCGAAATATCGAACACCGGCCCCCGTTGACCGCAATGGGTCAACCACCAACTACACCAAAAGACATGCCCAAAAATGCAGTACAACAATTTGGCTTTTGGTGAACAGGAACATTCTCTGAAAATTACCCTCCAACCTAGGAGGGGGTCACACGCAAACACAAGAAAATACAAACATACAGAAAACATGCAATGAATCAGAAAACCATTCCGAATAACTCCGCCGCGGGCGCATCGACCAGGCGAGCAATCCGAAAGGTTCGGGTAGAGCAGACAAAACCCAATAACATACAATAAACAATGGCCCAGCCAAACACAATGTAAAACTCAGCAAATCAACTTAGTTAGTTCCCTAGTTTTTTACATTTTTTTTCCTTTTTTTTTTTTTGTTCCCTTTATTCCCCCCTTTTTTCCATTTTCTTTTTTTTTACTTATTTTTGTTGTTGTTGATTTGTTGAGCATCCATAACTCCCAATGAACTGGCACAACGCCATGCCAGAAACATTCCACAATGTAAAATTCACTGCGGACAACAGCTGGAAGGAATCACCTGGGAAATCCCAGCAAAGTGTCCAGTAAGTCCACAACAATCATTGAAATTAATTCTGCTCACCCGAAAAAACAAGATAAACCCAATGAAGAAGATATGGGCAACCGGTATAATTTAATAGCCGGTCGTTCAAAAGAACCTGTGGATGTTTTAACTGAAGCGCGACGAACAACCCCGTCGCTCCCCGGAAACAGCTGGAACTCGGCCAATAGGCCACATCAGGGGGGGAGAATTCTGTTCCTCCATAACCACCAGGTCCCCAACCATTAAATTTCTTGACTTAGACGACCACTTCGATCGGGCATGAAGTGCCGTCAAGTATTCCAAACGCCACCTTTTCCAAAAGGCTTGGAGCAAAGCGGCAATTTGTTTGTAATGACGGACGGTCCCTTCATTTAATGAGACTTCAGCTTCCGGCGGCGCGGTAATGGGGCGGCCAACCAAAAAATGACCAGGCGTTAGAGCCTGGTAATCACTAGGATCTGAGGATAGGGCAGTCAAAGGACGGGAATTTAAGATTCCCTCAATGCGAATGCATAACGACGAAAATTCTGCTATGGTCAGCGACCTGGTCCCAATCATACGTTTCATGTGAAACTTGGCCGACTGGACAGCCCGTTCCCACAAGCCACCCTGATGAGGGGCAGACGGAGGGATAAATTTAAATTCAATGTTATTGTCAACAGCAAAAGCTGTTATCTGAGCTGACTGGTCAGGATTGGAAAGAACATTTTTGAGCTCCCGTTTCAGTTCGGAGCGCGACCCCACAAAATTCCTACCACAATCCGAATACAGTGTTTTCGGAGCCCCACGGCGACTAATAAACCACCTCAACACATCAATAAACTGGGGCGTTGAAAGATCCATAGCCACTTCAAAGTGAACTGCTTTAGTGGCTAAGCAGATGAAAATGCAGAGATACGCTTTGACTATAGGTGCCTTCCGAACAGCGTAGGCCCGTACCAAAAAGGGGCCAGCATAATCCATGCCGGAAGAATAAAATGGAGGTGCCGGATTAACCCTAGGAACTGGCAGATCCCCCATTAACGGGTTGGTGGGGCGAGGACGCGCCCTGAAACAAGGAAGACATTTCCAAATTATAGTTCTTATTGCCTGACGTGCGGACAAAATCCAATAATTTTGGGCAAGCTGAAATTGAACTTGCAAGGGCCCAGCATGACCTAACCACACATGAGTGTGATGAATTAGCAACCCTACTAGGTGGTGATGCTTGGGCAGTAAAATCGGAAAACGATTTCTAGTAACCGCAGAGTTGGACAAGCGACCGCGTACTCGAATGAGGCCAAAATCATCTATAAATGGGACCAGGCGCTGAATGCGGACCGGGAGCCGCTTACCTAAATGAAGAGCTGCAAGCTCCTGTCCAAACACGCTGCGCTGAATGTAGCATAAAATATACTTAACAGCCAACTTCTTCCAATCCATGGCTGTGGAAGCTTCAATCCGCGAAGGCATAGCCCACCTTAAGATGACTGAGGTAACCCCCACCACTAAGGGCCACGAGAACAAGTGCTCAAACAATTCCACCCGGGGCTCCTGAGTGAGAAACGAAGAGACCTTGGTTTCCAAGGCAACATCTTGCACGTCGTGATTCGGGCGATAATTAATAGGGGGCCAGCGCAGAGCATCAAGCTTTAACCAATCTGGCCCTGACCACCACAATGTCGACGACCGGAGGCTGGAGAGTGACGTGCCTCTAGAGGCTAAATCAGCGGGGTTAGAAACACCATGCACATGACGCCAAGATTTAGTATCGGTCCACTCGGTAATGGCAGCCACCCGATTAGCAATAAACGTCTTCAATTTAAAAGTAGGCATATTCAGCCAATCCAAGACAATCGTCGAGTCCGTCCATAAGAAAACTTGACTCAATTGAATACATGATGAGAATAAGCCAACATAATGACGAACAAGTTTGGCTAAAAGATAAGCTCCCAACAACTCCAAACGTGGGATTGATAAAGTTTTAAGAGGTGCCACTTTAGTTTTAGACGACACCAACGAAACCACCGGAGGACCAGAGTCAGTATAAATGGACAGATAGAGGACGGCCACGTAACCCAACTGGAAAGCATCACAGAAACCATGCAATATTACCCTTTCAATATGCCCACCTTTAGGGAAGAATGGCCGGGAAATAGTAATTACCGGAAGATGATTCAAAGAGGACAGGAATTGACTCCAATAATCGTTTAAGTCATCACTTAGAGGAGCATCCCAGTCCAAGCCCTCAGCCCGGAGTTTTTGGAAAAAAGCCTTGGCCCTGAAAATCACTGGCGAAAGCCAACCACATGGGTCAAATAATTGTGCCATCTGAGATAACACGACACGTTTGGTAAATTGAACCTGAGCATTGCTGCAACAGGCCAAAGGAGGAAAGGAGAAGCAATCGGTAAAATGGTCCCAACTTAAACCCAGAATATCCTTATCCTTAGCAACGACGGAATCACTTGGAGCGGCTGATTCAGGTAGGCAGTCGGGTTGATTAGTGCACCATTTTTTCAAATTGAACCCTCCTGAAGACAACAACAGAATTAATTACCGTTGTAGTTTGCAAAGCTCTGATTTTGAATCAGCGCCAGCAGCAATATCATCCACAAAAATATTACGGCTAAGTACCGCCGCTCCCGCAGGAAAATTAACTGCCTCATCCTGAGCCAGCCGCTGCAAGGTTCGCAACGCCTGAAAAGGGGCGCAAGCCAGCCCGTAAGTGACGGTACGCAAAGCGAAAACCCTTAGTGGGGCGGTAACCTCCTCACGCCATAAAATACACAGGTACGCCGAGTCATCAGGATGCATAGCAATTTGGCGGTACATCTGTTCGATGTCGCACGTAAAAACATGGCTAAACCGCCGAAACAAAGTCAAAACATCGGACAGTAAGGTCTGCAACTTAGGGCCGACACATAACACATCATTTAAGGAAATCCCAGAGGACGTCTTCATACTGGCGTCAAACACCACCCTGATTTTTGAAGTATCACCTCTAACTTTAAAGATACCATGATGAGGGATGAAATATTTTGGAAAATTGGGGTCAGACACCAATGACATATGCCCCTGAGCGACATAATCCGTTATAAATTGTACATACTGGCTCTTAAACTGACTGTTCGCCGCAAATTTCCTTTCTAACGCAAAAAACCGAGACATGGCTCCCTTAAGGGAATTTCCCAAAATGTGAGAAGAGTTTTTGAAGAACGGCAAGCGCACCTGGTAACAACCCGATGGCAACCGACTTGTTGACTCCATGTAAAACCTTTCAGCAAAGTGATCCTCTTCAGATAATTGGTGGGGTACAGCTGGAGGCTCTTCGACCTCCCAAAAACGATGAACTTGCTCAAGTAGGTTTGGTATATCCGTAGATAATGTTGTGACAGAAGGATAAAAGTGGTGGAAATGATAGTGAAGCTGATGTGCAGATACTAGATCCAAAGGAAGGCCAGTGAGACCGCTAGCACAAGTCAATGCACAATTAAGTGAAATGGGGGCTCTACCCATAAACACAAACCCAAAACGTGTCCTAACTGCAACAGGCAAACCTGCACCCAAAGGAATAGTCTCTCCCATAAGAATAGCCGCTACAATATCGGCTCCAAACAACGCATCAATTGGGGCTGCTACATCGAAGGTAGGGTCAGCTAACAAAAGATCTTTTGTAGCCTGCTTAACTTCAGGCAACACCTGGAACCTAGGTGAGTCCGACGAGATCTTAGAAAGAATTATAAAGGCATGGTTAGATGCCACAACCTCGCGTTTTAAAGTTTCCAAGGACAGATGGCACACCTTTTTTGCTTTGGTGGCAATATCACCTACCCCATTGACACTTACCGAAGCGTCAAAACAAGCACATTTTAAGCGAGATGCACATGCTTCAGTGATGAAAGAAGCATGGGACGCGCTATCCAGCATGGCCCTAACTACAATATAACCACCATTCGGAGACGACAAGACTGCTAGACAGGTGGCTAACAGAACCCCTGCAGGATGGGGCAGAGACACGGTCAGAGTAGTGCTCGACAGATCAACAAGCGATGACTCCGCTGCCTTAAGTTCAGCTGTGTCAGAAATCTGTGAACGAGACGGAGACGGACGGGCACTTTTGAAATGAAGTAAAGTGTGGTGGTACTGAGAGCCACACGTTTTGCACCTATTTTTGCACCAGCCCGAATGTTTATGTTGGAGGCACGAAAGACAACATTTTTTATTTTTAAGACTCTGAAATCGCGCCCTAGGGTCCTTACTCAGCCACGCCAGACACTTGAGAAGCACATGGGCCCGGGAATCGCAATGAAGGCAACGTGAACTAGATGCATCCCGTTGCGTAACCTCCGCAGATAATGTACACACAGCAAGAGGAGTAGCCTTAGAAAAAGAAACCTTCTGGGTTTTCTGGTGGCTAGTGCTGGGAAGAGCAGGTAAAGCCGATTCCAAAGATGCCTGTTCTTTCTGTTCCGCCATAGCGGTTAAAAATGTCATAATTTCTGTTAGGGCAGGGAGATTCTCTTTGTCCGTAACAGACGCCTCAAAACGTTCACGCAATGATAGATCCAGCCTAGACAATACAAAAGACGCATATATTGCTTGATATATATCAGCAATGTTTAGAGCTGACAACGCTGAAAAGTTAGCATTGAAGCTGTCCACCAACTTTCTAATAGACGCAGCTGATCGCATAGAAGCGGCTGGTAACTGAAGCAGATTGGTACAGTAAACCCGAGCGGCCAAACGAGGATTGTGATAACGACTTTTAAGAGTTGACAGTGCAAGTGAATAACTATCATCAACTATGGGAAGCGCGGCAACCTTCTCATAAGCCTCACCCTTAAGATGAGTCAGTAAATATAACAATTTTTGCTTCGGAGTGAGGGCAGGACTTTCGTCCACCAATGTGGTGAACTTTGACCAAAACTCGGACCAACATTTGGCCTGGCCATCAAAACAAGGTAACGAAAGCTTCGGCAACTCATGAACAAGCACACCTGGGTGCCCGCCACTTGCCGATGAAAATCGACCGGAACCAACCGGTATCTCTGGTTTTGTTAGTTTGGACGCTAAAATGCTACCCCGGACATAAATATCCTTAATTTGAGCTACCACCGCAAAAATGTGGTCCTCGTCCAATCCCTGGGGCAATGACTCGGCCGATAGGTAAGGATCGACCTTACCTAGAAGGTCCTGATATTCTTCGGACAACCTGGAGGCCAAAATACCGGCTTCATGTTGATCCACGGCTCTCAATTGCGGCAACCCTTCCAACTTATTTATCAAATGCTGCAACGCAAGTATTCCCACCGAAGTGGTCCGGTCAAAAGCTGCCAACGACAATTTAGCAGGCATATTGAATTAAAAATATCGCGCAACCAACAACCACCCTTAATAAGAGAATTAGAAACTGAACA
Organism: Magicicada septendecula; assembly: GCA_034769895.1. NCBI lineage: Eukaryota > Metazoa > Arthropoda > Insecta > Hemiptera > Cicadidae > Magicicada > Magicicada septendecula. The sequence continues at coordinate 294,313,315 of CM068373.1, read as the reverse complement.
ATAATCACGCACCGACTTAGCCTAACAGTGCTCGAGATAACTAGGCGTCTCACACAACTACTTTGCATAAACAATACCGAGCAAGATAAATACAAAAGTAAATTAGTGTACGGCAAAATACAACTTACACAATCCAACAGGCAAATAATGCCAAACACAATAAATTAAACACGCAACAAATTGATTTACACAGCGCAAAAGCATGACAACAAAAACACAAGTTACACAAGATTACAGCACATACGGTGCAAAATAATGGTACACAAAAGTGCACCCAAAAACAAACATGTATAATACCAAATAGAATAAATACACACAAAACACAGCAAAGTACAATGTACAACAATTCACCAGTTACCGAACCAAACCCAAATAACTGGGACACCTTAAATGCCAAAATTGATGGTCAACGCGTCGTGTATGGACAGGATATCGCATATGCAAAATATAAATCGCACCTAAAGGTAATAGTCATGCCAAGAAATTAAATTAAATACAAAGGCAGGCTACTCCGAAATCCGGATAACCTAACCCCGTTCCCTTTACGCCTGACAGTCACAAACACGTAGCGCACAATTTCACGTGGGACGCAAACCGTAACAGGATGGAAACAAACTTCACCAGACTTGACCCAGTAATTAAACGACTACCCCAAAAAACAAGGTGCAAAATTTTTACACAAAATTTGCCCACCTGGCGATGCACACACGACGTTCACTGCTGACACTAAGCCACAGCATTGAAACGCAAACTCGTAGTTCACAAGCGTGCGTATTATACCAACGTGCTTCCGTGCGATAGCATGCAAATGACAAACATTCATGAAATTTAAAAATTAACGGCATGCAAAACAACCACGAGCAGGCACAAAAACGAAACGGCACGGCACGTTGGTAATTAAAATAAAAATCACGCAGCCAAAACTGACTTACAACCCAATTACTGAAACTCAACCCACCAGCAGCATCATGCACAAAATTACGAAGCACGTGCTCCCAGTCGTGACGGCAAAATATTTAATTGAAAAGCTAGCAACCTCATGACCCCTCTGGTAGTAAATATATGTAAGAGAATATTTTAAAGATTGAAAGTAAGACGGCTTTCACACTTGATAATTTAATAGCCTCTGGTGAGCTCAAAGCAGCAGCATGCAGAATTGCTAATCAGACATAAATAATATAAAAATGACTTACCGTATCTCACGACTGGGTTGATCCTGACACTCAAGGCAGGATAGACTGGTTGGGATAAGGATGGGTGAAATGCACGGATTTCTACCTGCCGAGGAGGGCCCGACTCGTGGACGTTGACACTGAGATGGCTGGCATACGACAGAGCTAAAAGTTCACGTGCATGTACGAGCTCTACAAAAGCCATAGTGCCAACCTCGGAAAATGAAAAGAATGACCGGTTCGATCCGAAATATCGAACACCGTTTTCAATACAAACAACATATTACTTCCACTCCCTTACCTGTTGTGAGATTAACAGTAAACTATGTATTGATTACATGATATTCTCGGTATAATAAACAAAATAAAACTGTAAATAAATTCAAAATAGCAATGAATGACATATGAACTAATCTTAACTACCGCAAACCAGCGTTCTTGATATAACATACTTTCACTCACCCAAGCACACACAGCCACCCCATTCCCTTAGACATCTCTTTCCTTAAATCATGTTAAAATTTTGATTTTAAAGTTACTTGATTATTTGATCATAAATATACCCGAAGGTTACTTAGCTGTTCATCTGAGTCCAAAAGACGTCACATTGTTCTACACGCACTGCGTAGGTCATTGTTTCAAACTTCACTGAATTTACATGTTCTTTTGCAAAAATAATTTGACTGTTAGTGCATTCTGATTACGTTTATTTTTAACTTTTTATACCGGTACTTCATATTTTACATTTTACTCGTGCTGTTTTTTTTTCTTCAAATTTTTAGATGCGGGCGCAACGAAAACTACGCCCGGCCGGTGGACGCGTGGACTGCTTGTGTCCTTAGTTGTTAGATGTTCATTGCCGACTGATGAGACGAACGGCACTATTTTGTGAAGTGGTCGCGGCTGTTTTACCAATTCTTATTGTTCTAAGTTTCGTATCACTGCGCCAGTATGAGGTTCGGCTGTCACGCCCCGCATACCAGTATGCACTGACGTAATATGGTCTGATGTTCTGTTACATAATATGTTAGTCACTGGAGCTGACCTTGGCCCAATTTCGCCCGTTTGTCTATTGTGTTGTATAATTCATGAAATAAATCTGTTTACTTCTCCCCACAATCAACATTTATATCACCTTTTATGTTTTCCTCAAAATTAGCGTTACATAATCACATATTACTTCCTTTTTTTAAAACACAATAAATTTTATTTATTACCCCGGGTAGGCCTAAATGCCCCATTACAATACCCCCTCAATGAGAGATTTCATGCCGAAGCATAAAAACTCTCATTGACACACTCATACTGCCTAAAGGGATCAGCTAGGATATGTCGCCACAACCCCCCTTTACGGTTTACATAAAAAATATAATTAACTCACCCTTGGTCCAGTGACTGTGACCGCACCTGAATGACCTTACTGGACTTCTCTCTCGAGATCCCAACACCATAAAGTCAGACAGGTACTTAACGCTCCTGCTCTGACGCGCTGGCCAGCTCAGGATCACCGCCACAGCACCACTAAACTCTGAAACAACAAATCAAAAATATCAACTAGTGGCCTTGTACAATACCATATCCCTAATTGATCTGTTTCCCCTTAGCTGTGCTGGTTTGCGTTAAGAAGCACTGGTTTTTTTTTTAACTCCTAACATATATTATATATGAATACAGTATTTATTATAATAAAATATAAAACATCCAGCCTCAATATCGACATTCTTCATACCCTTCTCTTGTTACATCTTACTCCCAAAATTCAAAATATTTCTCTGATTCTATCAGAATTTAAATAAACATTTCCCATTACAATTACAAATATCTCTCATCTCCCAGGATTAATATTTCAAAACAATTAAATTCATTTATAAAATTCTTATATATAACAAAGTCAACTACATCAAAACAAATTATTTCCTTATATCTTTCTCAAACTTGGTTAAACATCTCCATCAAAACATCTCAAATCAACACAAAATCATCTAAGTACATCATAAAATCAACTACATATTCTATATCATTGATATAACGCAATCTAATATTCAATAACTCGTTACTAACACTTTAGTAACCTCCTTCTACATCAAAATCTAATATCCCCCCTTTATCCCAGTTACAATTAGGTAAATCACCTCACGGGTAAACCGTGCAAGGCATTTACCTGGTTGCATAAACACTATTTCTTTTATGAATTTGCTAACTGCTATAATTTGTTATTGTTCGACTAAGCTTTTCGTCATTACTGACATCTTCAGGTCTTAAACAACCTTCAGTAATGACGAAAAGCTTAGTCAAACAATAACAAATTATAGCAGTTAGCAAATTCATAAAAGAAATAGTAAGGATGGCTGCTAATTTAAACAATACGAAGAATAAACACTATTGTTTATGCCCCTGGCTTGTAACGGCCAGCTCCCTTTCCACACGCACTATTGTTTACTTATGGTGGACTGTGGCGCCCATTTGCATCCCCAAGAACTGAAGTTTACATATATATGGTATAGACGCTGCCTATACCGTTCTTGGTTCAGCATTATATAGATTCGGCATTACTGATGTCCGAGGACACCAGTAATCCTACTATAATGATTCACACACCCTTAAAACGGCACTTTCACCACCTTTGATGATAGCCCCCGTTCCATAGTTCTGTAGATTCCCCTGAGTTGCCCCCCGGTTGATTTCTAAGTTCACCAATTTAGAATATATTTACATTATAAATCCACAGTCAGGGTTCGGTGAAGCCTGACCGCCCGAAATGTAGGGGAAACTACCAAAAGACATATAAGGTTTACGCTTATACTGCTACTACAGTTCACAGAGGGTAAATTCTTATATGTTTGGTTATATTCTTATTTAATTCTCCTACACCCTAACAAATATAATACCACATCATAAAACATAGTATACACTCATAATTAACATTGTTGTTATTACCTTAAAATAAACAATTCACATTTAAGTTTGATCAGAAATTACACACCTTACATCTTTAAATTTGCATATAAAATTATAAACATTACATTTTAATTTCAATTGAACTTTTATTAATTAGCCATCACTTATTTATCATTTACTATACCATTAACTTTTCCAAAACTTTTTTACATTGTTATCAACCTTCATTCTACATAACATTTTAACTATGATTTTCTGTTTAACATTTTCATAATTTATTTGCATGGATGATTTTCCATTATTCATAATGATTTTGATTTATTGAATTGGCATTTATATATCTAACCTTAATCACCTTCTTCCTTCTAACAACCACTAACAGATTTACATAGCATGACACCAATCTCTCAATAATAACCCCCTTCAAAACTAATTCCACTTAAATCCTTCTACTCTTATATCTTATACCCTCTTTATAACTAGGATGTGTGTTCCCAACCTGGCAATTCCATGCATAACCTTTTGCCCCTCCACCAAATATCGGCAAACACTCTTCGACCCTTCGCAACTACCTGCCCAACGAAGCACGTTGATCACTCCCTACAACATCACCCTCACCTACAAAATTTCACCATCAACCATTTATTCTCTAATTACATTACCCTCTCTTTCTACATATAATCACTCCCTCTACTGTGTCACTACTATTACTCTATTTCTGTATTATTTCTATTCCCAAAATGCTTATTTCTAACTAACATCCATTAAAGTTACCTTTGGCTAACTCAAATGCCTTATTTAAATAATCATCACCACCCAAACTCCATCTTTTACAACGTTTTACATTAATATGATCTTTGACAATGAACTTAAAAAATTCACCACATACCTCTTAATAACAATGTAACTCCATATCCAAACATATTGTATGTGTAATCATTTACTATTCATTATATAATCTAAATCTCAGAAAATCATTTAAATTCATTATCAAAATTTATTTGCATAACAATCATTAATCAATTAATTCATCTCAAATTATTTCATTCAATCAATTCTTGAAAACACAAGTTATTTTAATTACCTTGTCCCAAAAACAATTACAATTCATTTATTACAAACTCTCATTATTTATTTATCTAATAAAATATTATCATCCTTATTAAATCACTTTCTACTACATACACACATTGTTTACATAAAATATATTTTATAACACACATAATTAATTTCACTATAAATTTATTTACAATTTTTTGTCATTAATTTTCTGTTTACCACACCTCATTTTATAAGTTAGCTAGGTCATTACCACAAACTAAAATATTTAAAATGTCCATTCACTGAATTTTTTATCTAACCCCCGTCATCATGTATTAGTCTAATGTTTTTATAACACAAGTTATTTTTATCTACATACATTACATTATGACCATTTAGATAATAACCCATTACTTCTATGTCATTTATTATACCAGCATAATTTATAGGATTATTCCTTTTTATTATTTCATAAACCTTGTCTGCATTAGTTATTTTTGTCCAGTCTCCATCAGTATTTTTGGTTAACATAAGGTAAGTTATTTTATCATTATACTCCTCCACTATATCAATCATATTATTAGGTAAGTATTTATCATTTACAACAGTATCATCAAAATAATCATCAATCTTCATTTCCCAAGGTAAGCATTTCATATTATTTATCTTCTCCACTTCTAACCTCTCTATCAACTCTTTATAATTTCTCTTTAACTGATATAATTCTATCTCCTTATCTACACACAACTCTCTCTCTAAACATCTCTCACCACAACGCCATATTACATGCTCTACCATCCCATACAGAGGGTACTGCTACATTAAAACATCTCCTGATTCTTCCAGGAACAATACAAAAATTCAAAAAACAATTATTGGTAGAACACTTATCTACCCACTACATTTGTGAAGCCTTTCTTCACCCCCCACAACACCACGAGAAAATTTTACCCTCTGCGACCCTTCTACCTGTATACTCTCTTCATACTCTCTCTCTAACTGATAAACATTTATTTCTACCCCTTTACAACCCATTACTCTCTCACTCTCACTAACTATCTCTATATCATCACTATCTATTTTCATTATATCACCTTGAAGTATCTCGTTTTCCACTATCTTATCACTATTACCTATTAATTCATTATTCGAATTATCGTTATTACTCACCTTGTTAATTATTCCTTCACTAATTTTTGTCATATTACTACCACCACAAACACTTACCTGTTTTAATTCAACTTCTTTATTCTCCTTTAATTGACATCTATCTCCTTCCAACTTCTCGTCTCGTTTATTCATCTTTGTGTTTAACTCATCAAAATGTTTATTCATCATATCAAAACCCTTGTTCATATTATCATACATTGTTATCAAAAGATTCATCGCATCCTCCAATGAACGCTCCTTTTTTACCACCTTTACACTATCATCATTATCATTAGGCCTATTCACTGTCTTATTCTCTACTCCTGTCATTTCAACTATCTTACCTTTATCCTCACTATGTTTTATAATTTTGGCGAATATTCCCTCTTCTTGTTCTTCCATCCTTCTCAAATTATCGTCCAAATTACCCCATTCATCATCCGTCATTCTATTCGTAATGCTTCTAAATTCGTACTCCCATTCGTCCCACGCGAAATCTATATCGTTTACTTGTGTCTCGGCCATATTCAAAATTATTTATGTAATCAACCCTTTATTTAATACAACTCTCCTCATACACAATAGTTACACATATTAGCTCACAATACTCATAAACAAATAATTCACTATATACATCACATCATCAAAACATGACCTCATATCTACGTCTATTTTACGTATACACCAGGTTCTTTTTGGCGAACACAGGAGAACAGATTATGGCTGTTTGAAATAAAGAAAGCTTTACTGGTTCCCATTAATTAAGTTTTATTGTTATCTTTTCTATTTTTCCGTTTTCAACACAAACAACATATTACTTCCACTCCCTTACCTGTTGTGAGATTAACAGTAAACTATGTATTGATTACATGATATTCTCGGTATAATAAACAAAATAAAACTGTAAATAAATTCAAAATAGCAATGAATGACATATAAACTAATCTTAACTACCGCAAACCAGCGTTCTTGATATAACATACTTTCACTCACCCAAGCACACACAGCCACCCCATTCCCTTAGACATCTCTTTTCTTAAATCATGTTAAAATTTTGATTTTAAAGTTACTTGATTATTTATTTGATCATAAATATACCAGAAGGTTACTTAGCTGTTCATCTGAGTCCAAAAGACGTCACATTGTTCTACACCCACTGCGTAGTTCATTGTTTCAAACTTCACTGAATTTACATGTTCTTTTGCAAAAATAATTTGACTGTTAGTGCATTCTGATTATGTTTATTTTTAACTTTTTATACTGGTACTTCATATTTTACATTTTACTCGTGCTGTTTTTTTTTCAAATTTTTAGATGCGGGTGCAACGAAAACTACGCCCGGCTGGCGGACGCGTGGACTGCTTGTGTCCTTAGTTGTTAGATGTTCATTGCCGACTGGTGAGACGAACGGCACTATTTTGTGAAGTGGTCGCGGCTGTTTTACCAATTCTTATTGTTCTAAGTTTCGTATCACTGCGCCAGTATGAGGTTCGGCTGTCACGCCCCGCATACCAGCGTGATGTATGCACTGACGTAATATGGTCTGATGTTCTGTTACATAATATGTTAGTCACTGGAGCTGACCTTGGCTCAATTTCGCCCGTTTGTCTATTGCGTTGTAGAATTCATGAAATAAATCTGTTTACTTCTCCCCACAATCAACATTTATATCACCTTTTATGTTTTCTTGAAAATTAGCGTTACATAATCAAATATTACTTCCTTTTTTTAAAACACAATAAATTTTATTTATTACCCCGGGTAGGCCTAAATGCCCCATTACAAAACTGCATTATGTCATGTTCTGGACAAGGCCTTTCAGTGTTTCCACCATTTTCAAGTCCTAAACCACGACCCATTATGAGTCATGGTTTAGGACTTGAAAATGGTGGAAACACTAAAAGGCCTCGTCCAAAACATGACGTATAGCAGTTTAGCAAATAAGCACGATGAAGTTGGAGTTCAAACAAAGGACTGGGTTATGTGATAAGACAAAAATGAATGTAAAACCAATTTGTGTAGTAAAATGTTTTTTATTAATGTATACATTATAGAAGCACATAATTTATAGTTTTAAAAACAACTCGTGTAAAACTACATGCAATATAAAAGTTATACCTGAAACGCACATTACACTTTGGTATTTTTATTATCTGAGAACGACAATGTACGATCACATGGCCATGATCTGTGAATCTGTTATCACAAAAATAATTAAAACTTATAACAATTACCTAAAAATTTAGGTATGTAAAAAGTACAAGACGTATATAGAGTATTCAAAGACTAGTACCACCATAGCAGCACAGTACCCACGACTTTTCATTACATGAATAACTGCCACTTGCAGTCTTCTAACAGAGCGTTCTACTATAATATAAGCACAATCCATTTGGTCCTCCACCAGAAACACACAATGATTATCTGAAAGCAAAATATATCATTCAAAACTTATTTTTTAACACTTTTTTTTGTTGATAATCACATTTTATTGATATTGTTACGTTTCATCCATTCTGTGATGACAAAGCTGAGAATGAACAGTAAATATAATTATTTCACTACCGACTCGGAACACAAAGTTTTTTATGGGTAAAAACGTAAAAGTTTTACCTTATAACCTGAACCGGTTTTCGCTTTTAAAAAGCTTCTTCAGAGGCTGCCGCTGGAAGCACTGTCCGTCTTGTTGTTGGCGACAGTATCGATTTTCGAAAGATCGATGTTGTGTGTGTGGGGTGTGATATGTTCGAATAATGCGTGTGATTTGAATTGTGTCTGTTCATTTAGGATGTCGTTTTTATTTGTTTTCGCGTGTTTATTTATTTCCATTTGTTCTAGAGTGTCTAGTTTTTGGCATTCTGAGTGTACGTATAGAATGTCTATGTTACTGTCGATGTTTCTGTATGTGTGGTTTGCTTCAATGAGGTGGTTTGCAAAGGTGGATTCTATAGTGGAGTGGAGTGCCTTTGAGTGTGCAATGTATCTTTGTTTGAAGCTACGTCCTGTCTGGCCTATATAGAATTTGTTGCAATCTGAGCAATTTAGTATGTAAACACCAGGTAGATCGAATTTGTTTTGTGCTTTGTGTGTGTGTTTTGATAGTGTGTTCTGTTTTGTAAGCGATTCTGTATCCTGCTCTTTTGAATTTGTGGGCTATTTTTACTTCCTTGTTCCTTAAGGAAATGGAAGTATGTTGATGGCAAAAAAAAATTGTGTTCGAGATTATTGGAGATTCTGATTGTACTACACTCAAAACATGAAAAAGTCATTTTTCGAAAAGTGTCTGTGTGTGTGTCTGTCTGTCTATTGATTTTTTTTTCTATGGCAAACGATAACAGCCGCAAATTCAAACAAAATCAAATAATTTATTGCATGCAGCCCTGATTTGTAGAGTACTCAAGCCCTATTGTTTTTGGTGAAAATCGGTTACGGGAAAGGGGTAGTTTACCTGCAACTTTTTTTTTTAATCAGGGTAATTATTTTCTATGGCAAACGATAACAGCCGCAAATTCAAACAAAATCAAATAATTACGCAGCCCTGATTTGTAGAGTACTCAAGACCTATTGTTTTTGGTGAAGATCGGTAAGGGAAAGGGGTAGTTTACCTGCAACATTTTGTTTTAACAAGGGTAATTTTTTCTATGACGAACAATAACTGCCATAAATTGAAACAGAATCAACTACTCTTGTACATACCTTTTTGAATTATACAGAATTCAAGGGCTGTTGATTTTGTTGAAGATCGGTTAAGGGAATGGGGTAGTTTACCTGCAACGTTTTATATTTTAACTAGGGTATTTTCTATGGCAAACGATAAGAGCCGCAAATTCAAACAGAATCAAATAATTTTTTGCATACAGCCCTGAACTGTAGAGTACTCAAGACCTATTGTTTTTGGTGAAGATCGGTTAAGGGAAAGGAGTAGTTTACCTGCAACGTTTTTTTTTATCAGGGGTAATTTTTTTCTATGGCAAATGATAAGAGCCGCAAATTCACACAGAATCAAATAATTTTTTGCATACAGCCCTGAATTGTAGAGTACTCAAGACCTGTTGTGTTTGGTGAAGATCGGTTAAGGGAAACGGGTAGTTTACCTGCAACTTTTTTTTATCAAGGGTAATTTGTTTCTATGGCAAACGATAACAGCCGCAAATTCAAACAGAATCAAATAAAGTTTTGCATACCTTTTTGAATTAAAGAGATCTCAAGGTCTGTTAATTTTGTTGAAGATCGGTTAAGGGAAAGGGATAGTTTACCAGTAACATTTTATGTTTTAACAAGGGTAATTTTTTATATGACGAACGATAACTGCCGTAAATTCACACAGAATCAACTACGTTTTTGCATACCTTTTTGAATTAAAGAGAACTCTAGGTTTGTTGATTCTGTTGAAGATCGGTTAAGGGAAAGGGGTAGTTTACCAGCAACATTTTATGTTTTAAGAAGGGTAATTTTTTTTTACGAAAGATAACTGCCGTAAATTAAAAGAGAATCAAATAATTTTGGGCATACTTTCCTGAATTGTAGAGAACTCAACGCCTACTGATTTTGGTTAAGATCGGTTACGGGAAAGGGGTGTAGTTTACCTGCAACATTTTATGTTGTAACAAGAGAAATGTTTCCATGATGAACGATAACTGCCGCACATTCATATAGAATCAAATATTTTTTTGCATGCATCCCTGCATTGTAGAGGACTGAAGGTCTATTGATTTTGGTGAAGATCGGTTAAGAGATAGGGGTACTTTACCTGCAACGTTTTATGTTTTAACAAGAGTAAAGTACTTAATTTTGATAAATAAAATATCCTGATAAGAAGCTCATAATAATCCACTGTAGAAACGTAGATGAAATATCTATAAATGAAGAGGTTAGGTAAACGGGGTGGGGGTAATTTTCTATAAATGAAAATTATAGTTGAAGGGAGACGGGAGAATTTTGTATATGTGTACTACGTTATCGGCAACAAAGAAGTAGTTCTTTGTTAAAATTCCTTCCCGGGCTGTAGAGCTTTAGTCCAATGTTTTCTGAAAAACCAGACTTTTCGGCAGTGCCATCGACTGCCATCATCAGTGAAAATCGAGTGCGAATACGTGAGGTGGTATACATTAGTGACCACAGTACTGTGGTTAAGGCTGAAGCAATAAGTAGAAAGAAGTAGTTTCTATGGAAATATTTCATTTCGAATATGATTTTAAATATAAATCTTAGAACATGGAAGTCATGTATGGTTCTCCATACTGATATTTTCCTATGGCAAACGATAACAGCCGCAAATTCAAACAGAATCAAATAATGTTTTGCATACAGCTCTGAATTATAGAGTTCTCAAGACCTGTCGGTCTTGGTGAAGATCGGTTTAGGGAATAGGGTAGTTTACCAGCAACATGTTATGTTTTAACAAGGGTAATTTTTTCTATGACGAACGATAACTGCACTAAATTAAAACAGAATCAACTACGTTTTTGCATACCTTTGTGAATTATACAGACCTCAAGGTCTGTTGACTTTGTTGAAGATCGGTTAAGGGAAAGGGGTAGTTTACCTGCAACATTTTATATTTTAACAAGGATAATTTTTTATGACGAACGATAACTGCCGTAAATTCAAAGAGAATCAAATAATGTCTTGCATACATCCCTGAATTGTAGAGTTCTCAAGACCTACTGTTTTTGGTGAAGATCGGTTAAGGGAAAGGGGTAGTTTACCAGCAACGTTTTTTTTATCAAGGGTAATTGTTTTCTATGGCAAACGATACAGCCGCAAATTCAAACAGAATCAAATAATGTTTTGCATACAGCCCTGAATTGTAGAGTTCTCAAGATCTATTGGTGTTGGTGAAGATCTGTTAAGGGAAAAGGCGAGTTTACCTACAACATTTTATGTTTTAACAAGGGTAATTTTTTCTATGACGAACGATAACTGCCGTAAATTCAAACAGAATCAACTACTTTTTTGTTTACCTTTTTGAATTATAGAGAACTCGAGGTCTGTTGATTTTGTTGAAGATCGGTTAAGGGAAAGGAGTAGTTTACCAGCAACGTTTTATGTTTTAACAAGGTTAATTTTTTTTTTGACGAATGATAACTGCCGTAAATTCAAAGAGAATCCAATAATTTTTTGCATGCATGCCTGAATTGTAGAGAACTCAAGGCCTGTTCATTTTGGTGAAGATCGGTTACGGGAAAGGGGTAGTTTACTGGCAACATATTATGTTGTAACAAGAGAAATGTTTTCATGACGAACGATAACTGACACACATTCAAACAGAATTAAATATTTTTTGCATGCATCCCTGAATTGTAGAGGACTGAAGGCCTATTGATTTTGGTGAAGATCGGTTAAGAGAAAGGGGTAGTTTACCTGCAACATTTTATGTTTTAACAAGAGTAAAGTGCTTAATTTTGATAAACAAAGTATCCTGATAAGAAGCTCATAATAATCCACTGTAGAAACGTAGATGAAATATCTATAAATGAAGAGGTTAGGTGAACGGGGTGGGGGTAATTTTCTATAAATGAAAATTATAGTTGAAGGGAGAGGGGAGAATTTTGTATATGTGTACTACGTTATCGGCAACAAAGAAGTAGTTTTTTGTTAAAATTCCTTCCCGGGCTGTTTAGCTGTAGTCTAATGTTTTCTGCAAAACCAGACGTTTCGGCAGTGCCATCGACTGCCATCATCAGTGAAAATCTAGTGCGAAACGTGAGGTGGTATACGTTAGTGACCACAGTACTGTGGTTAAGGCTGAAGCAATAGAAAGAAGTAGTTTCTATGGAAATATTTCATTTTAAATACAGGGACCGCCAGTGAAGTGGGAAATTTTGAAAGTCCAATAGTTCATTTTCTGCTCACGAGAGGGCGTGGAGGTTTTCGACTGTTGTTTTACATTTAATGCCATTTGTTAAACACGGAGCAGTGGCCCGGTGAACAGCGTGCTTTCTATGTAAAATCGTTTTATAAGAATGTTGACTGTGTGACTTCTGTACAACGATTGTTTCATAATAATTTCAATATTCCACGACATGGAAGAGTGCCGTCCGCTCATGCAATTATGTCATGGGTGAAAAAGTTTGAAGAAACTGGTTCCACATTAAACTTAAAGCATAGAGGAGCAACAAGGTCTGTAAGAACAGAGGAAAATATTGAAAGAGTTAGAGTAGCATTGACGCATAGTCCACAACGTTCTGCAATGAAACATGCATCCGCACTAAACATTAGTGACACATCGTTACGACGAATTGTACATAAAGACTTATCTTTTCATCCTTACAAAATTCAAGTAATCCAGGAGTTGAAAGATGGCGATATGCTGGCTCGCAGGATTTTCAGCGAAGAAATATTGCAATGTGTAAATGATGATGAAAACTTTATTCACCGCATGTTTATGTCAGATGAAGCACATTTTCATTTGAATGGATACGTAAACAAACAAAATAGTCGATATTGGAATGATGAAAACCCAGGTGAGTTGCATGAAAAGCCATTACATAGTCCGAAAGTTACGGTGTGGTGTGCAGTTTCATCATCTGGCGTTATTGGGCCATATTTTTTCCAAGACGATAGAGGAAACACCACAACTGTCAATGCAGACCGCTACACACACATGGTCAGAACATTTTTGATGCAACAGCTCTAGGTTTCCGAAAATTTTTTTCTAGCAGGATGGGGCCACAAGTCATGCTGCTCGTGTCTCCATGGCTGCTTTAAGAGAACTCTTCCCGGACGGACTCATATCCAGATATGGCGACATCTCGTGGCCTGCAAGATCCCCAGATTTGTCCGCATCGACTTTTTTCTTTGGGAATTTCTGAAGAGCAGGGTGTACATTGATAGACTGCACACCACACCGGAATTAAAAACAAATATCAGACAAGAAATTGCACGGATTCAACCTGACCTGCTTCGTCGAGTGATGGAAAATTTTCAGTCAAGATTAGAAGAATGTTTACACAGAAATGGCTCTCACTTGAGTGGCGTTATTTTTAAAAAGTAAAATAATGGCATACTTTACTCAACTCAAATCTGTACAAAAAATTCTGATAATAAATGTTTCATGAAATAATTGGGCTCTTTTAATTTTCCTGCTTCAGTGGTGGACCCTGTATCAATCTTAGAACATGGAAGTCATGTATGGTTCTCCATACCGATATTTTCAGTTTGTTTGTTGGTATATGTTAGTGTTATGAATTTGTTGTTTTCTGTCTTTGTCTGTTGTTTGTTTTGTGTAGGAGTTTATTGACTATTGTTCTGTCATATCCGTTGTGGATTCTACTAGATATTTTATCGTGTTTAGTTAGTTTTTGTAGTCTTTTTAATCTAAGGGAATGTTGTTAAGTCTATGTATCATGGTTCTGAAGGCAGCTAGTTTGTGTTGTATTGGGTGATTGGAGGAGTTGTGTATTAGTGTGTCAGTTGTAGTCGGTTGGTTTTCTCTATATACTGAATTTGTGCCTGTGTTCAAGTTTTGTGATGGAGAGGTCTAAGAAGTTTATGCTATTGTTGTGTTCGTATTCGGCAGTAAAGGTTATGTTTTTTGTTTATACATGTTTATGCACCAGAACACCAAATCCAAGAATGAACAATAGTTTGGTATGCCTTGTTAGTTGTACACCCCTCTACAATGTGTACAATACATTATAACAAAGAATGTAACATATTAAATACAGATATTTTCTTGTTCCCCTCAGCCCAGAGACTAGTGGCTTGAGATTTTGGAACGTCACCTTCATTGGTACGTGTACGTAAAATTTGCATGAAATCAGTTTATGTTTTGTCACAGAAATGAATTAAAAGATTTTTATAAAATACAGACATTATAGGGCCTCAAAATAAAAAATAAATAAAGAAATTTCGACGAAACCGAAACATCGAAGCATGATAATGTTTTTGGGCTTTTGAAATGTATAATGTGCATATAACAAATATTTAGTATATAACAAACATTATCATGTTAAAATGACAGAGACCGAAGATTTCTAGACTGTGGGGAATCGAAAGTGTGGAAGCGTTACATTTTTCGATGACGTTACATTTTTGTGGAATGACCCCAGCCTAAAAACATTATCGTGTTAAAAAAAGAAAGAAACTGTACTCAGGGTATGCAAATACATGGGTGGCATACAAGTCAGTACATCAGTAGAAACTATGGCGTACTTGTTTGGTCTTAGGCCTACATATGTAGCCTATAGAATAACACAAAGACTGTAATCGTTAGTTTGAGAAACAGTAATAGCACTAAGTTAAAAAACAGATAAAATTTAGTACAGTAAACCATCGATTATCCGAACCTCTTGGGACGACGGCCCGTTAATATTTCGGATAACAGATCGTAAATTGAAAACATGATTTCTCTTTACAAAAACAAAGTTTTTATTACAAAATCACTTCTAACATATTGTTATATAATTACACCAACCTGTATACTGTACTGTAATGTATTACTCAGGCTAAAAATCATTTAATTAAAACTGAGTGTAATTAATAAAAACCACAGTACTGTGGTTAAGGCTAAAGCAATAGAAAGAAGTAGTTTCTATAGAAATATTTCATTTCGAATATGATTTTAAGTATAAATCTTAGAACATGGAAGTCATGTTTGGTTCTCCATACTGATATTTTACTACCATGTTCCTTAAGGAAATGGAAGTATGATGATGGCAAAAAAAATCGTGTTAGAGATTATTGCAGTTCTGATTGTACGACACTCAAAACATGAAAAAAGTCATTTTTCGAATAGTGTTAGTGTGCGTGTCTGTCTGTAGATTTTTTCTATGGCAAACGATAACAGCCGCAAATTCAAACAGAATCAAATAATTTTAATTATCTTGTTGATTCATCCTCTTCGATCACTTTATAAAATATTATTATATTTATAAACTTTCACAATATGAACTTACTTTCTTTATCACTTCTCCAAACGTTTCGAGGTGATATGCCTCTTCCTCAGTGGAAGTGTGCTTCTTCCACTGAGGAAGAGGCACATCACCTCGAAACGTTTGGGGAAGTGATAAAGAAAGTAAGTTCATATTGTGAAAGTTTATATATATAATAATATCAAATAATTTTTTGCATACAGACCTGTATTGTAGAGTTCTCAAGACCTAATGGTGTTGGTGAAGATCGGTTAAGGAAAAGGGGTAGTTTACCTGCAACATTTTATGTTTTAACAAGGGTAATTTTTATATGACGAACGATAACTGCCTCAAATTCAAACAGAATCAACTACGTTTTTGCATACCTTTTTGAATTAAAGAGAACTCAAGGTCTGTTGATTTTGGTGAAGATCGGTTTAGAGAAAGGGGTAGTTTACCTGTAACGTTTTATGTTTTAACAAGAGTAAAGTACTTAATTTTGATAAATAAAGTATCCTGATAAGAAGCTCATAATCCACTGTAGAAACGTAGATGAAATATCTATAAACGAAGAGGTTAGGTGAACGAGGTGGGGGTAATTTTCTATTAATGAAAATTATAGTTGAAGGGGGAGGGGAGAATTTTTTATATGTGTACTACGTTATCGGCAACAAAGAAGTAGTTCTTTGTTAAAATTCCTTCCCGGGCTGTTTAGCCGTAGTCCAATGGGTTCTGCAAAACCAGACTTTTCGGCAGTGCCATCGACTGCCATCATCAGTGAAAATCGAGTGTGAAAACGTGAGGTGGTATACGTTAGTGACCACAATACTGTGGTTAAGGCTGAAGCAATAAGTAGAAAGAAGTAGTTTCTATGGAAATATTTTATTTAAATTGAATTTACTTATCTGCTATCAGTAATTATTATTGACTTCTCCTAACTCATTATATTCTATTTAGTATTTTTTACAAATTTCGTTACCTAACTTTTCTGACCTGACTTACTATACAATGTTACTGGTTTGTGGCATATCATTACATTTTTATCTCCTTCTGATTTTAATTTGTTATTACTTACATTATTATAGAATCCTTCATTTGTTTATTATATAATTACACTAAATCCTTTTGTATCTCATTAACAATTATAGCCTTTCTGGCCAAGTTTACAGTTATAATCTGCATACTAACTAAGTACATGTATACAAAACATTTAACTTTATAAAGTTTAACACCAGCTTTACAATGATATATTTGATAACACAAAATGAAATTAATATCAGTTAATTGATATTCTCTTAAAACAATTACTCCACTTGCTACATACAAAATAACATAAATATCATGATAATAACACAACATGATAAAACATAATAACATGTACATTTTTATAAAATAAATCATGCACTAATTAATCATTCTCCTCTCATTTAAATCATCAATTATTATAAAACTGTCTAAGTTAGGTTTTACATTATTTGTCAATGTCTATCGTTTACACCTTTCACTGAACACTGAAGTTTGTATTTATAAACCTATAAATACAAATAATTTTTCCTTTTTACCTTGTATTCTTATTGTGGGATTATACATTTATTTAATAATGGGTTTTGTTTCTGACCTTTTATTATTATGGACAATGATTATTTTTATTTTTAGTTCAACAATTATAAACTTTTTTATGTAACGTAGGGGACCATATTTTCGTTACGTTACATATGCTTCCCCTCCAAAAGAAGTTTAGTTTACCTGAATATGATTTGGGTCAAAATAAACTTATATTTTTTTCATGCCTTGGAATATTTTCCTTTTTCATTGTAGCGTTTTAATGGTAATTCGTATAAGATTTGTTGTTGTTGTACCCTTTGGTTACTGGTAATTGATTTGATTTCCTAATGTAACATTTTTGACTAATACTCAATTCTCTTTATTGGATGAAAATTCATTAATTATGTTAATTCTCTTGCTTTGTTTTTTCAAACATTACTTGACAATGATTGGTCACAATTATCGGTAAAAACTAGTTTTAACACTCTCGTATTTCTATTTACTTCTATAAATGTGTTCTCAATTGATCTTCTGTCAGCTATCTTCCTTCATACTTTTGGAATCTGATGTCAATCTTCTCAGCTGTTTTATTATCCCCCCCCCCCCACAGAGAGGCACTTTCGACTACATACTCTGCTGGCCATACTACACTTAAATATAATACTGCTGGAATTCATCTACAGACAGTTATAAAAATAAAATAATACAATAATAGTCTCTTTATTTGACTAATAATAAACATCTCTGGGACTCTTTACGCTGTTGCGTTTTACATTTAATTATATATATATACTTCTTTTTCTTCTTGATTCCTTCTTATTTTCAGATAACATTATTGACAGTCATTATTTGTAAATACCTTTGACTTTCCTTCTTGTGACAGATGTTCTCCGTACTATTTCTACCTTTATCATTTTCAATTCCAAGAAATTCTAAATTGTATTTGCATTAATTATTATCATTCTTTAGTTTCATTGTACTTATAGTCATTAAATTATCCATTGTTCTTCTTATTTTTTTACCTTCTTGTCTGAGTACATTACCATTAATTGTGTTTATATATATATATATATTTTTTTCTTATTCCATTTTAAATCATATTGTTTATAAATAATTATGTAATCTGTTCTTCAATTCTCTTGGTGTTTTGTCTTTTATCTTAAATCACACTGTTTCTAAGTATTTTGAGTAAGTTTTTCTTACAGTTTTTTTTTTTTAATTTTTTGGGGTTTATTCTTAATATATTCAAAATAATTTCTTCGTAAACACATAGTAAGGCGTTCTTACTTATTTTAGAATTTTGGGGGTTTATTCTTAATATATTCAACATAATTTCTTCGTAAACACATAGTAAGACGTTCTTACTTATTTTAGAATTTTGGGGGGTTTTATTTTTAATTAATTTTATTTGGTTCCTTCGTTCCAATGGGTTGGTTGGTTGGTATACGGAAAATCAGTCACCTTTTTCTGGTTGACTATTTCTTGTTTTAACCATGGTCCATTAACTCAGGTACTCCTTTTTCTCGGATTACTGCCGTGTTCATAATGATTTTTGTCCTTGTTAAATACCTCTCTATCATCTGGTATTGTAACTCTGCTGATACGAAACCTTCATTTTAGTCATGGTTTCCGTCATAGTTAGTTCACTTTTAACTAGCAGGTATTGTACCTCCTCTAACCTAACATAATCTCTCATATTTACTACCATTCCATTCCCTTTGACCTCTGGATTACTTACCAAATATTTTACTGGTATATTCTGTATTAAAGATATAACTGATATTGTCTGATACTCTTCGATCGTTGAAATATTTAATTGAGATCTAAACTTATTTAAGTTTTTCTTTATTATTTTATGGTGGTTTACTTTTGACATTTTTATTAAGTTTTTTCTATAATTCTTAACTTTACTTAACTCCCTTTGTTCATTAATTGGGAGGTTAAATACATTAATTAATCCACCCTTCCTCATCTCCAATTCTTCTTTTGTATTTAATATTTTCTTTCTACATATTTTCCTTATTTTCTTGGTATTCTTTTCCATGGTTTGGATATTCTCTTTGTTTTTTCTATTTTTATTTTCAGATAGCAATGCATTTTGGTCTTCTCTAATTTCTATTTCCTTGCTGCTCTCTTCTGTGTTTGGACTTACTTTAATGCCTTCGGAAGTGCTGTCTAGTGTTTCAGTCATATTCTTTAAACCACTATCCATTGTTTCCTCTGACTTTCTGAAACCTTCATTCACTGTTTTCATTAATTTTTCATGGTGTCTCTGGTTATATTCTCTCATTTTGTTTAATCTTTCATTATGTTTCCTAAATTGTTCTGCCATAAATTTCATTACTTCTTGCCAAGTTGGTTTTCGCTGGCTTATGCTTTGTCCCCCGCTTGTTTCTCATTTTCCATGCCTATAACTACTTCAGTTTCTTCTTTATCGCCTATCTGTTGTTCCATTTCACTATCCGTGACTATTTCTATTTCTTGTTCCTGTCCAATTTCTTCGTTCTCCGTGTCTTCTGCTCTCTTCTTTGACCTACCTCTGGTATTATGCATTTTTTGTCTCTAATAGTTGCCTGCTCAAATTAAGTAATAGTTTTGGAATAAACGTTTTACTTAACTTAAGCCATAACAAGTTGAGCGCCAATTTATAATACTCCGTAGTTATGGTGTTTTAATAAGCCACACGTTGGTAGCCAATTTATAATTACTCCTGATCTTCTCTATTTAATTTGCCTCACGATGGATGCCTCAATTTATAATTATCCTTTCTCTCTTATCAATATCTTCTTAATCCCCACTTATTGTGAGTTTTAATTTATACTAGTACTGTTTACTCTTCAAATAATATTTGTGTGTTGATGTGATTTATATTAAGTATTAAGTGTTGATTGGTTTCTCTTATAGAACCGCAATGTTCGATTATTGGTGAATAAATAATATCTTCTAAAGGGTGATCTTAATCAAATACTAAGGATATCTCAGTATTCTGTATTAATTTAGTGCTTTGGTAATAATAGCGTTCAATACCAGTTGATATAGTGTGTAATTCTAATTTTCTTATTTAAGCCTAGTCCGCGTTTGGAGAGAGGAGAGGAAATCCTTATCTGTTTCTCGTTCTCTGTAATTCAACAGAGGTCCGCGAGCTAGCGCTGTGGTTCACAGTCAGCTGAATATTGTAGGTTAGTTATCCGCGTACAATAATTCCTACGTTACACTCTTTACATAAATTACAACTTGTTCATACTGCACTAAATATCATACAAATGATAAGATATCGTCAAATTCAAAATAAATTCTTTATTATTGATTTTTTATTTCTTGACAACAAAGTTCTTCCTTTACGAGGATACAAAAGTCGATCGTATTGGAAGTAATCGATTATCTATCGGATTCAGTGTTATATATTATTTTAATTATTATTGTATTTCTTTAAACACAGGGGTGAAGGTTCTTTCAACTATTAGTAAGGTCAGAAAATGCATAAATAGGATTACAAGGTATTACAATATATTACTAATTTCTTATTAATTGTTATTTAAAATAAGTGGAGTTTTACCGTCCGATGGGCATCGTTACTTGGGATGGCCGTGTACAGCTAACCTCGTTCGATGTGTTTGGTCAACAACAGAATACAGATGAATCAATCCTCACCAGTCTTCACTCCAAGTTCGAAATAAAAGTTGATGTCTTGGTCCTGGGATGACGCAGAAATGCTGCTCCTTTTGTTCACCAATGTCCGATTCTTGTGGTCACAGGTTTCAAGTATTTCGTGTCAAACTATGCTTTTTCTATCGAATTGTGGAAGGTGATGTTCGAGTATAATTTTGAGTTTTGCTTTCGTTCTTTAGAATACTGGATTATATTGTTCTATTCAGGTAGTTATTTCTCTTCAGTGGTTTATTAATTAAGTTAATGATTACTCATTATACTGAGTTTTATGGGTAGAGTTCTTCCCTTAGATTTTCGTCAATTTTGATTTATAGGTTTATTAGTATTCGGTTATGTATGACCGCCAAAAGTCAGTGAACCTTCCTATGGTTATTTATTACTTAATTTTGTTCACTTATTGATTTATTTAATTTAATTTTATCGTTTTTTTTTAAGTGCATCAAAACTAAACTCTCTTCGTTCATGGATAACAATTCAATAATCGAATCAACAAATTTTATTCCATCTTGTCGTCCTTGACAACCATTCTGTCTTCTCTTATTGGATAATATTTATAATCCTATAGCCATAATCATACAATGTTCTTGCACTTATTAAAATACTCCTTTACTAAATTTACATTATATCATATTATACCTTTACATTTTGTTTGTTACTAAATTATATACATTTTGCTGTAGTTTCCTCTTAATCTACTTACTCTAACAAGTATTATTTTCCTGTTACAAAATATTACCTATCGGTATCATTGCACTATTACATTTTGAGATTTTATTTAAATTGAATTTACTTATCTGCTATCAGTAATTATTATTGACTTCTCCTAACTCATTATATTCTATTTAGTATTTTTTACAAATTTCGTTACCTAACTTTTCTGACCTGACTTACTATACAATGTTACTGGTTTGTGGCATATCATTACATTTTTATCTCCTTCTGATTTTAATTTGTTATTACTTACATTATTATAGAATCCTTCATTTGTTTATTATATAATTACACTAAATCCTTTTGTATCTCATTAACAATTATAGCCTTTCTGGCCAAGTTTACAATTATAATCTGCATACTAACTAAGTACATGTATACAAAACATTTAACTTTATAAAGTTTAACACCAGCTCTATAATGATATATTTGATAACACAAAATGAAATTAATATCAGTTAATTGATATTCTCTTAAAACAATTACTCCACTTGCTACATACAAAATAACATAAATATCATGATAATAACACAACATGATAAAACATAATAACATGTACATTTTTATAAAATAAATCATGCACTAATTAATCATTCTCCTCTCATTTAAATCATCAATTATTATAAAACTGTCTAAGTTAGGTTTTACATTATTTGTCAATGTCTATTGTTTACACCTTTCACTGAACACTGAAGTTTGTATTTATAAACCTATACATACAAATAATTTTTCCTTTTTATCTTGTATTCTTATTGTGGGATTATACATTTATTTAATAATGGGTTTTGTTTCTACCTTTTATTATTATGGACAATGATTGTTTTATTTTTAGTTTAACAATTATAAAACTTTTTTATGTAACGTAGGGGACCATATTTTCGTTACGTTACATATGCTTCCCCTCCAAAAGAAGTTTAGTTTACCTGAATATGATTTGGGTCAAAATAAACTTATATTTTCCTTTTTCATTGTAGCGTTTTAATGGTAATTCGTATAAAAGATTTTTTTTTTTGTACCCTTTGGTTACTAGTAATTGATTTGATTTCCTAATGTAACATTTTTGACTAATACTCAATTCTCTTTGTTGGATGAAAATACATTAATTATGTTAATTCTCTTGCTTTGTTTTTTCAAACATTACTTGACAATGATTGGTCACAATTATCGGTAAAAACTAGTTTTAACACTCTCGTATTTCTATTTACTTCTATAAATGTGTTCTCAATTGATCTTCTGTCAGCTATCTTCCTTCATACTTTTGGAATCTGATGTCAATCTTCTCAGCTGTTTTATTATCCCCCCCCCCACAGAGAGGCACTTTCGACTACATACTCTGCTGGCCATACTACACTTAAATATAATACTGCTGGAATTCATCTACAGACAGTTATAAAAATAAAATAATACAATAATAGTCTCTTTATTTGACTAATAATAAACATCTCTGGGATTCTTTACGCTGTTGCGTTTTACATTTAATTATATATATATACTTCTTTTTCTTCTTGATTCCTTCTTATTTTCAGCAGCTATTTTCAGCTAACATTATTGACAGTCATTATTTGTAAATACCTTTGACTTTCCTTCTTGTGACAGATGTTCTCCGTACTATTTCTTCCTTTATCATTTTCAATTCCAAGAAATTCTAAATTGTATTTGCATTAATTATTATCATTCTTTAGTTTCATTGTACTTATAGTCATTAAATTATCCATTGTTCTTCTTATTTTACCTTCTTGTCTGAGTACATTACCATTAATTGTGTTTATATATATTGTAACATACATAACCCGGTCCCAATAACGTAACTCATGATAATTAAAGTCAGAAATGGGTAAACTAAAGCTCGCTCAAAATTTAATTATATCACTCAACATGATAAACAATTCGAGTGGTATACAGTGCAAAGTGAGTTCTAGTGTACCCATTGAGGTGAAAAACAAAAGTGAAAGTAATGTATTACCAAACTGTGCTGTATGTTTGGAAAGGATAAAACTATGGAAGTAGGATGTAATAATACTGATTGATTTTTGTAATTTTATTTATTTATTGTAATTTATAGTGTATGGACCACAACTTGTTATACATAAGTTAATGTTATGTTTTTTAAAATATTTGTGTTGTAATATAGGATAACCCAGGGTTAGTTTTAAAAGACATAAAAATTTAATCACCAAAAGATAATAAAAAATTAAAATAATCCTATGAAGGAAATGGCAACAGGAAGTAGTGCCGGGTATGAATACTATTCGAGACTAAATAAATAATATATAAATTTATTTAAAGATAATAAAATGATATAATACTTATATACAATGTCATAAAAAATTAACCAAAACTTATTATGTAAATTAAATGGGTGTAGAAACCGGAATGGAAAGGAATTATTTTTCCATAAATAAAATATAAATTTATAATAATTATGAAATGCCTACATAATAAAAATACTATGTGTTACTAAGAGTGATGGAAAATAACAAGTATTGTTAAGATATAAAAATTTTGAACAAAACCGGAGAGTTGAAGAAACGATGCGACTAAAATTATAAAAAATAACCTTTTTTGGGACGTTGGAGGAGTTGAAATTAACGCAAGATTAACAAACAGAGTGACCACTATCTAATTATACCTGATTAATCCAAATTAAATGGTTATATACATTAATAAACAGTGGATGAAAACCTTCTGCGGATACAACATGGTTCGGCCTAGTTCTCGTTGACCATTGGAAAATACTTCAAACGAAAAGGAAATAATAACGCAAGACGGACCTCATCACAGAAAAGCTGCAATCCAGTAAGAACCATACGGAGCGAGGTAATATAAACATTTTTTCGTAATAATTCCAGAAGAAAACTCGTTTTGAACGGTGAAATAGAACAAAAAATAATCATTTGATCATATGTTTTTTTTCAAAGTAAACAAATATACACTGCTTCCTTACGGCAATTCCGGGAACTACTTACTACATGGAAAATAAACAAAATTATTTATTAATTTTTCGGTATTTGTAAAGCGTAGTAATTATCCATTTCTGACACTCTCGTAACACAAAGAACTCACCCTGAACCCTGGGGAATTATTAAGAATTATGTAATACTTGATGTTTTTTATTATAGCGTAATATTGGGTAAATAACAACATATATGTTTTGCTCCTGAGACAAATCTATGTTTACTCGGTAAAGTCGAGATGATGTTTTTTTCAGATAAGATTAATTGTGATACCTATATTTTGGTGGCAGGAGACAAAAGTCAATAATAAATAAAGCAATATTATTGAAAATTAATATTGAATAATAAAGTGTTATAATTTATTGTAGTGGGTAGTTATAAAAAATTTCAGCACAACAAACAGAAGAAATCGTTTCAACTGAGTGGAAATAATGATACTTACTCTCTCTTCTGTATAAGGCTGAACAACTTCCCTCCTTGACCACAAATCACACACTCTCGATTTCTCTTTAGATTGAGTAAAACAAAATAAACAAAATCCTTTAATTATACTTTTGAAAACATCAGTTAGTATAATTCAGAAGTGACGCATACTGCGTGAGGCATACAATAACACTTTCACAAGTACCTCACATTAAGCGGTACGTTACAAATTTGGCGCTCAACGTAAAAGGGCGGTAATTAGAAAAGAATTTTGATATTTAATAAAAAATATATATCAAAAAATCTAATTATCGTTGGCAGTTATGAGAAAACAAGAAATGCCTAATACCCGAGGCAAATCGAAGAAGAGGGCAGAAGAAAAGGAGACTGAAGAAGGTGGACAGGAATAAGAAATAGAATTAGTTACGGACAGTGAAATGGACCAACAGACAGGTGATACAGAAGAAACCGAAGTAGTTATGGACCCAGAAAAAGAAATAGTGGAAGAGGATGCCCAAGGGGATCAACCAGACAAAGCGGTAGCCAGAGAAGAACCTAATTGGCAAGACATGATGAAATTTATGGCAGAACAATTTAAGGAACAGAATAAACAAACTAATGAACAATTTAGAAAACAGGAGGAAACTTCAAAGCAAACCAATAACGAAATAGATGAAAATTTTAGAAAACAGGAGGAAGCCTTGAAACAAACCAATGAGGAAAATAAGGAGAATTTTAAGAAACAGGAGGAAAACTTAAAACAAACCATGAATGAACAATACCATGAACTGAAGGAAGCGGTTGAAGGGCAAAGAGAAGAGATGAATGCAAAATTTGAAGAGAATAATGAGAATTTAAAACAAATTGAGGGTAAGATGGAGAATTTCAACAAGGAATTAAGAGAAAGTCTAGAAGGTAAAATTGAACTGGTCAATAATACGTTAAGCCAAAGAGTAGATGAATATAAGGAAGAGGCAGAGAAGAAATTAATGGAAACTAACCAAAGATTAGATAAAACTGAAGAGAAAATGGAACTAATTAAAACAGGAGTCGAGGCACGAATGGAAAAAGAAGAACAAGATAATCAAGTTCGTGTAATGGCCATACGACAAGAAAACAATGATCAGTTAGATAGTATCAAAAGCAGTCTAAACTGTAAAATTTCAGAGTTTCATAAAACAGTAGAGAATGTAAAAAATCAGTGTGATAGCCAAGCAGAGAAATTAGATAGTTTGCAACAAATACAAACCAATTTTCAAGGTGATGTAGATAGAGTAAGTGCGAGATCTGCATGCAGCAGTCATCATGTGTATCCAGATAGTAAGGAAAGTGTAAATTTTCGGGATTATCGCAGAAACCCACTTGAATTTTTAGGGAGAGTGGACGAAATTTTGAACAGATCAAAGGAGAATCGATGGAATATGATAAAAGGTCTATTAGACGAATCGTTCAAAAATATCAATGATAATTGGTGGACAGCAATTAGGAACGAGGTGTGTGATTATGGGGGTTTCAAAACTATGTTGAAACTTAAGTACTGGTCAGAATCAGTACAAAACATTATTAGGGATGATATCTGTCATGGTAGGTATGATCGTACAGTGGGACAAACACCTACTGCTTACTTTTTGGGGAAGGTGTGTATCGCAAAGTATCTAGACCCTAAGATACCTGAAGAGTGTCTAGTGACCAAAATGGCGTATCATTTTGAAGAGAAGATCATAAGTGCACGCTTGAGTGGACAAATAAAAACTATTGGAGGCATGGAAACGCTGCTAGAAAATTATGAACAGGAATCTTATTATAGGAGAAGTAGATGGAGGTCAGGGAATACCGAGGAGCGGAGGAATGAACAACCAAGAGAGAATCGGCCCCGAGTTAATTATGTACATGCTAATAACAATTATTTCAATAATAGATATCGTGGAAGATGGTCTAATAATAATCGACAGAATTACAGACATGATTCTTATCATCGAGACGAAGGTCCACAAAGGAGTATGAACATCGATCAACCTAGATCCAGAGAGAGGGATGAAGAAAGGATACTGATAAACAATATTCAACATAATGAAAATGTTGAAGCAACCAATAGTAATCATGTAAATAGGGGAAACGGGTACCAGCAGTGAGAAGATGTGATTGCCCGTCACTGCTAGAAACAACAGGGCACAGAATTTACCATACACCCAATTATAATACTAATTTGAATAAACCAATAACCATTATCAGAAATAATTTTCTAAAAAATATACAGTCCGACTTAATGGAAGAAAGAGTAATTAAAGAGTCATCACCAAACAATGACATAGTCTATATACAAATAAAATTAAATGGAGTATCAGCAGAGGCCATGATTGATACAGGAGCCAATATTTCAATTATTGATCTATTAGAATTAGATCGTATTACTGAGTTAACTACTGAGAGAATACCTACTTTACCAATTAACAATTTAACAATTGTTGGTGCTACCGGGAAACAAAATAAAACAATAAAAAAACAAGTGTCTTTGAATGTTACCACTAATGGAGTAGAAATACCTATGGGATTTTTAGTAGCTAAAGGGCTACCGTTTAGGGTGTTAATAGGGTGTGATATGCTACGGCGACACACTGCAATTATAAATCTGGCCGGGGGTATAGTAACCTTGAGCACAGAAAATGGTGAGTTAACGGCTGAGATAATTGGTAGCCAAAGTGCCCCTCAGTGTCCGAGCTCATTTTTTGTTAGGGAGAATAATAGATTAACCCTAGGTAATAATATGGAAGTAACAGAATCAAAGATTTGGAAAGAGAAGATAGAAGAAATAATTGAGTTTCAGAATAGGCAGGCACCGGAAATAATTAGTATAGAACAGAAACAACAACTTATAAAAATTTATAATAAATATAAACCAGTATTCTCAGAATCACCAGGAAAAGCTAAAAACTTCTTGTGTGAACTAAAATTTAAAGAAAATGTAAATTTTAATAAACGATCATACCCTATTGCTCAAGCTTTGAAAGAGGCAGCAAGGAAAGAAATTCAAAGAATGATATTAGAAGACATAATTGAAAGAAGTAATTCTCCATATACCAGCCCATTGGTAGCTATACCGAAGAAAGATGGTCAAGTTAGACTATGTCTCGATGCTCGGGAGTTGAATAAAATGCTCATTAACGATCGCACGTCTCCAGGTGAGATTGAGGAGATAATGAAAAGATTCTATGGATGCAAGTACATGAGTACTTGGGATGCAGTCTGTGGATACTGGCAAATAGAATTGCACCCTAACAGCAGACAATATGTTGCTTTCATATTCGAAGGACGAAATTATCATTTTAAGCGTTTGCCTTTTGGATTGGTAAATTCTGTGGCTGTGTTCATTCAATGCATGGACCAAATTTTGGGTAAGGAAGTTTTAGATTTTACTACCATATATGTGGATGACATACTAATTACGTCTTGTACTTGGGAGGAGCATTGTAACCGAGTGGAAACAGTGTTAGATAAACTTTTGCAACATAATATAACTTTAAAACTGGATAAATCTAAATTTATCACACATGAACTACCATTTTTAGGGTTCATTTTATCTGCTACTGGAATTAAACCATCTCCTGAAAAAGTAAAGGCTATTCAAGATTTTCCCAAACCCAGAAACTTGAAACAATTACAATCCTTTTTGGGGATATGCAACTATTATAGAAAATTTCAGCAGAGTTATTCAGAAATAACAGCTAAATTTCAATGTTTACTTTCAAAGAAAAACAAGTGGAAATGGGAAGAAAGTGAAAATAATAATTTCCAGATAGTAAAAAATAAATTTCTTGACTGCATCATGTTACATCACCCAAATTTTAATAAACGTTTTTTCATAAATTGTGATGCTAGTAACATTAGCCTTGGGAGTGAGCTATATCAGGAAGATGAACAAGGAAATCATGGAGTTATCAGTTTTGCAAGTAGAGTACTGAGTAGTTGTGAGAGAAATTATACAGTAACTGAAAAAGAACTGCTGAGTGTTGTGTTCTCATGTATAAAATTTCGAACATTCATTTTGGGATACCCAGTGACTATCAGAACTGATCACAGATCAATTTCGTTTTTAAAAAATTGTAAACTTAATCACGGCAGACTTACTAGATGGGCATTAATACTTCAAGAATATAATTTAGACTGGGAATATATTCCAGGTAAAAAGAATGTAATAGCAGACCGATTATCCCGGATTAACCTTGAAAAAGGAACTTGTGAAATAGAACCAGAAAGCATTGGAAAAATATACTACATAATTAAGATGGCAAAGGAGTTACAAGATATAATTAATAAAATAAAAGTCGATCAACAAAGTGGAACTTCAACAAAAAAGGTATCAGGGAAAAAGGAGAAGATTGGATACATACCAGTTGGGAGATAAAGTACTAATAAAAAATAGACAACTACCCAGTTCTATAGAGGGTATTGCTCGGAAGCTATTGCTACTTTATACTGGCCCTTACCTCATAACCCAGGTGAAGGGGAATAATACTTACGAAATTAAAACAATTAACAATAATAAAATAAAGGGAGTGTATAATCAGTCGGAAATGAAACACTATTATGAAAACAAAGTCAAGACCATTAGGAGACTTGAACCAATCAACAATTTATTTCTATCAACAGTTGAACTAAAATAAATTTGTTCTAGTGGGGGGGCTTTATGTAACGTTACATAACCCGGTCCCAATAACGTAACTCATGATAATTAAAGTCAGAAATGGGTAAACTAAAGCTCGCTCAAAATTTAATTATATCACTCAACATGATAAACAATTCGAGTGGTATACAGTGCAAAGTGAGTTCTAGTGTACCCATTGAGGTGAAAAACAAAAGTGAAAGTAATGTATTACCAAACTGTGCTGTATGTTTGGAAAGGATAAAACTATGGAAGTAGGATGTAATAATACTGATTGATTTTTGTAATTTTATTTATTTATTGTAATTTATAGTGTATGGACCACAACTTGTTATACATAAGTTAATGTTATGTTTTTTAAAATATTTATGTTGTAATATAGGATAACCCAGGGTTAGTTTTAAAAGACATAAAAATTTAATTACCAAAAGATAATAAAAAATTAAAATAATCCTATGAAGGAAGTGGCAACAGGAAGTAGTGCCGGGTATGAATACTATTCGAGACTAAATAAATAATATATAAATTTATTTAAAGATAATAAAATGATATAATACTTATATACAATGTCATAAAAAATTAACCAAAACTTATTATGTAAATTAAATGGGTGTAGAAACCGGAATGGAAAGGAATTATTTTTCCATAAATAAAATATAAATTTATAATAATTATGAAATGCCTACATAATAAAAATACTATGTGTTACTAAGAGTGATGGAAAATAACAAGTATTGTTAAGATATAAAAATTTTGAACAAAACCGGAGAGTTGAAGAAACGATGCGACTAAAATTATAAAAAATAACCTTTTTTGGGACGTTGGAGGAGTTGAAATTAACGCAAGATTAACAAACAGAGTGACCACTATCTAATTATACCTGATTAATCCAAATTAAATGGTTATAT
The DNA here is from genome assembly GCA_034769895.1 of Magicicada septendecula. NCBI lineage: Eukaryota > Metazoa > Arthropoda > Insecta > Hemiptera > Cicadidae > Magicicada > Magicicada septendecula. Next base: position 294,282,331 of record CM068373.1, on the reverse strand, counting down.
ACATTAATAAACAGTGGATGAAAACCTTCTGCGGATACAACATGGTTCGGCCTAGTTCTCGTTGACCATTGGAAAATACTTCAAACGAAAAGGAAATAATAACGCAAGACGGACCTCATCACAGAAAAGCTGCAATCCAGTAAGAACCATACGGAGCGAGGTAATATAAACATTTTTTCGTAATAATTCCAGAAGAAAACTCGTTTTGAACGGTGAAATAGAACAAAAAATAATCATTTGATCATATGTTTTTTTTCAAAGTAAACAAATATACGCTGCTTCCTTACGGCAATTCCGGGAACTACTTACTACATGGAAAATAAACAAAATTATTTATTAATTTTTCGGTATTTGTAAAGCGTAGTAATTATCCATTTCTGACACTCTCGTAACACAAAGAACTCACCCTGAACCCTGGGGAATTATTAAGAATTATGTAATACTTGATGTTTTTTATTATAGCGTAATATTGGGTAAATAACAACATATATGTTTTGCTCCTGAGACAAATCTATGTTTACTCTGTAAAGTCGAGATGATGTGTTTTTCATATAAGATTAATTGTGATACCTATATTTTGGTGGCAGGAGACAAAAGTCAATAATAAATAAAGCAATATTATTGAAAATTAATATTGAATAATAAAGTGTTATAATTTATTGTAGTGGGTAGTTATAAAAAATTTCAGCACAACAAACAGAAGAAATCGTTTCAACTGAGTGGAAATAATGATACTTACCCTCTCTTCTGTATAAGGCTGAACAACTTCCCTCCTTGACCACAAATCACACACTCTCGATTTCTCTTTAGATTGAGTAAAACAAAATAAACAAAATCCTTTAATTATACTTTTGAAAACATCAGTTAGTATAATTCAGAAGTGACGCATACTGCGTGAGGCATATAATAACACTTTCACAAGTACCTCACATTAAGCGGTACGTTACAATATATATATATTTTTTTCTTATTCCATTTTAAATCATATTGTTTATAAATAATTATGTAATCTGTTCTTCAATTCTCTTGGCGTTTAGTCTTTTATCTTAAATCACATTGTTTCTAAGTATTTTGAGTAAGTTTTTCTTACATAGTTTTTTTTTTAATTTTTTGGGGTTTATTCTTAATATATTCAAAATAATTTCTTCGTAAACACATAGTAAGACGTTCTTACTTATTTTAGAATTTTGGGGATTTATTCTTAATATATTCAACATAATTTCTTCGTAAACACATAGTAAGACGTTCTTACTTATTTTAGCATTTTGGGGGTTTTATTCTTAATATATTCAAAATAATTTCTTCGGTAACACATAGTAAGACGTTCTTACTTATTTTAGAATTTTGGGGGTTTTTCTTAATATATTCAACATAATTTCTTCGTAAACACATAGTACGACGTTCTTACTTATTTTAGCATTTTGGGGGTTTTATTCTTAATATATTCAAAATAATTTCTTCGTAAAAACATAGTAAGATGTTCTTACTTATTTTAGCATTTTGGGGGTTTTATTCTTAATATATTCAAAATAATTTCTTCGGTAACACATAGTAAGACGTTCTTACTTATTTTAGAATTTTGGGGGTTTTATTCTTAATATATTCAAAATAATTTCTTCGGTAACACATAGTACGACGTTCTTACTTATTTTAGAATTTTGGGGGTTTATTCTTAATATATTCAACATAATTTCTTCGTAAACACATAGTAAGACGTTCTTACTTATTTTAGAATTTTGGGGGTTTATTCTTAATATATTCAAAATAATTTCTTCGTAAACACATATTAAGATGTTCTTACTTATTTTAGAATTTTAGGGGTTTTTTATTTTTAATTAATTTTATTTGGTTCCTTCGTTCCAATGGGTTGGTTGGTCGGTATATGGAAAATCAGTCCCCTTTTTCTGGTTGACTATTTCTTGTTTTAACCATGGTCCATTAACTCAGGTACTCCTTTTTCTCGGATTACTGCCGTGTTCATAATGATTTTTGTCCTTGTTAAATACCTCTCTATCATCTGGTATTGTAACTCTGCTGATACGAAACCTTCATTTTAGTCACGGTTTCCGTTATAGTTAGTTCACTTTTAACTAGCAGGTATTGTACCTCCTCTAACCTAACATAATCACTCATATTTACTACCATTCCATTCCCTTTGACCTCTGGATTACTTACCAAATATTTTACTGGTATATTCCGTTTAAAGATATAACTGATATTGTCTGATACTCTTCGATCGTTGACATATTTGAGATCTAAACTTATTTAAGTTTTTCTTTATTATTTTATGGTGGTTTACTTTTGACATTTTTATTAAGTTTTTACTATAATTCTTAACTTTACTTAACTCCCTTTGTTCATTAATTGGGAGGTTAAATACATTAATTAATCCACCCTTCCTCATCTCCATTTCTTCTTTTGTATTTAATATTTTCTTTCTACATATTTTCCTTATTTTCTTGGTCTTCTTTTCCATGGTTTGGATATTCTCTGTTTTTTCTATTTTTATTTTCAGATAGCAATGCATTTTGGTCTTCTCTAATTTCTATTTCCTTGCTGCTCTCTTCTGTGTTCGGACTTACTTTAATGCCTTCGGAAGTGCTGTCTAGTGTTTCAGTCATATTCTTTAAACCACTATCCATTGTTTCCTCTGACTTTCTGAAACCTTCATTCACTGTTTTCATTAATTTTTCATGGTGTCTGGTTATATTCTCTCATTTTGTTTAATCTTTCGTTATGTTTCCTAAATTGTTCTGCCATAAATTTCAATACTGCTTGCCAAGTTGGTTTTCCGCTGGCTTCTGCTTTGTCCCCCGCTTGTTTCTCATTTTCCATGTCTATAACTACTTCAGTTTCTTCTTTATCGCCTATCTGTTGTTCCATTTCACTATCCGTGAGTATTTCTATTTCTTGTTCCTGTCCAATTTCTTCGTTCTCCGTGTCTTCTTTGACCTACCTTTGGTATTATGCACTTTTTGTCTCCAATAGTTGCCTGCTCAAATTAAGTAATAGTTTTGGAATAAACGTTTTACTTAACTTAAGCCCTAACAAGTTGAGCGCCAATTTATAATACACCATAGTTATGGTGTTTTAATAAGCCACACGTTGGTAGCCAATTTATAATTACTCCTGATCTTCTCTATTTAATTCGCCTCACGATGGATGCGTCAATTTATAATTATCCTTTCTCTCTTATCAATATCTTCTTAATCCCCACTTATTGTGAGTTTTAATTTATACTAGTACTGTTTACTCTTCAAATAATATTTGTGTGTTGATGTGATTTATATTAAGTATTAAGTGTTGATTGGTTTCTCTTATAGAACCGCAATGTTCGATTATTGGTGAATAAATAATATCTTCTAAAGGGTGATCTTAATCAAATACTAAGGATATCTCAGTATTCTGTATTAATTTAGTGCTTTGGTAATAATAGCGTTCAATACCAGTTGATATAGTGTGTAATTCTAATTTTCTTATTTAAGCCTAGTCCGCGTTTGGAGAGAGGAGAGGAAATCCTTATCTGTTTCTCGTTCTCTGTAATTCAACAGTGGTCCGCGAGCTAGCGCTGTGGTTCACAGTCAGCTGAATATTGTAGGTTAGTTATCCACGTACAATAATTCCTACGTTACACTCTTTACATAAATTACAACTTGTTCATACTGCACTAAATATCATACAAATGATAAGATATCGTCAAATTCAAAATAAATTCTTTATTATTGATTTTTTATTTCTTGACAACAAAGTTCTTCCTTTACGAGGATACAAAAGTCGATCGTATTGGAAGTAATCGATTATCTATCGGATTCAGTGTTATATATTATTTTAATTATTATTGTATTTCTTTAAACACAGGGGTGAAGGTTCTTTCAACTATTAGTAAGGTCAGAAAATGCATAAATAGGATTACAAGGTATTACAATATATTACTAATTTCTTATTAATTGTTATTTAAAATAAGTGGAGTTTTACCGTCCGATGGGCATCGTTACTTGGGATGGCCGTGTACAGCTAACCTCGTTTGATGTGTTTGGTCAACAACAGAATACAGATGAATCAATCCTCGCCAGTCTTCACTCCAAGTTCGAAATAAAAGTTGATGTCTTGGTCCTGGGATGACGCAGAAATGCCGCTCCTTTTGTTCACCAATGTCCGATTCTTGTGGTCACAGGTTTCAAGTATTTCGTGTCAAACTATGCTTTTTCTATCGAATTGTGGAAGGTGATGTTCGAGTATAATTTTGAGTTTTGCTTTCGTTCTTTAGAATACTGGATTATATTGTTCTATTCAGGTAGTTATTTCTCTTCAGTGGTTTATTAATTAAGTTAATGATTACTCATTATACTGAGTTTTATGGGTAGAGTTCTTCCCTTAGATTTTCGTCAATTTTGATTTATAGGTTTATTAGTATTCGGTTATGTATGACCGCCAAAAGTCAGTGAACCTTCCTATGGTTATTTATTACTTAATTTTGTTCACTTATTGATTTATTTTATTTAATTTTATCGTTTTTTTTAAGTGCATCAAAACTAAACTCTCTTCGTTCATGGATAACAATTCAATAATCGAATCAACAAATTTTATTCCATCTTGTCGTCCTTGACAACCATTCTGTCTTCTCTTATTGGATAATATTTATAATCCTATAGCCATAATCATACAATGTTCTTGCACTTATTAAAATACTCCTTTACTAAATTTACATTATATCATATTATACCTTTACATTTTGTTTGTTACTAAATTATATACATTTTGCTGTAGTTTCCTCTTAATCTACTTACTCTAACAAGTATTATTTCCCTGTTACAAAATATTACCTTTCGGTATCATTGCACTATTACATTTTGAGATTTTATTTAAATTGAATTACTTCCATATTCCTTAAGGAATGGAAGTAGGGTGATGGCAAAAAAAATCGTGTTCGAGATTATTGCAGATTCTAATTGTACTACACTCAAAACATGAAAAAAGTCATTTTCCGAAAAGTGTCTGTGTGTGTCTGTCTGTCTGTCTGTGTGTAGATTTTTTTTCTATGGCAAACGATAACTGCCGCAAATTCAAACAGAATCAAATAATTTTTTGCATACAGTCCTGATTTGTAGAGTACTCTCGACCTATTGTTTTTGGTGAAGATCAGTTGAGGGAAAGGGGTAGTTTACCTGCAACGGTTTTTTTTATCAAGGGAAAATTTTTTTTTTGGCAAACGATAACAGCCGCAAATTCAAACAGAATTAAATAATGTTTCGTATACATCCCTGAATTGTAGAGTTCTCAAGATCTATTGTTTTTGGTGAAGATCGGTTAAGGGAAAGGGATAGTTTACCTGTAACGTTTTATACTTTAACAAGGGTATTTCCTATGGAAAACGATAACAGCCGCAAATTCAAACAAAATCAAAAGATTATTTGCATACAGCCCTAAATTGTAGAGTTCTCAAGACCTATTGTTTTTGGTGAAGATCGGTTAAGGGAAAGGGGTAGTTTACCTGCAACGTTTTTTTAACAAGGGTATTTTCTATGGCAAACGATAACAGCCGCAAATTCAAACAGAATCAAATAATTTTTTGCATACAGCCCTGATTTGTAGAGTACTCAAGACCTATTGTTTTTGGTGAAGATCGGTTGAGGGGAAGGGGTAGTTTACCTGCAACGTTTTTTTATCAAGCGTATTTTCTATGGCAAATGATAACAGCCGCAAATTCAAACAGAATCAAATAATTTTTTGCATACGTCCCTGAATTGTAGAGGTCTCAAGGACTTTTGATTTTGGTGAAGATCGGTTAAGGGGAAGGGGTAGTTTACCTGCAACCTTTTACGTTTTAACAAGAGTAAAGTACTTGAAAATTCATTTAAACTTTTTGAAACAATGGTAATTGTTAAAAATAAAATAATTTTGTTGCCAGGCAAAAAAATTATAATTTTTCATTTTAATGTAATATAATATTTTTCATTTAATACAGCAATAAAAAGGCAGGTAAGACACACACACACACACACACACACACACACACACACACACACACACACACAATTCACGTTATTTCTGGCCTCACTCATGTTTATTTTCTTACATTTGCACGCTTTTTAAATGGAAAGTGCCGAAACCCACACCAACATAACGTGTGCAAGCCGAAAAAATGGACATCAATTTGCTTACTGGCGAAGCTAGTAGTTAATGAATGGGTAGGCAAAAATCTTATCTTAAATTTTTTTAAGGAATCACTAAAAGGACGGTGGTTCAAATCGGACGCTGAGGTAGAGTTTGCTGTAACCGAATGGTTCCACAAACAGCCATAAGAATTTTACTAGCAGGGAATCTACAGGTTAGCGCAACAGTGGAACTCATGTCTTAATGTTATTGGAGACTTCTTTTAAAATCGTTGAATAAAAAATGCTTTACAGCTCAATACGTGTTTCTATTGAACAATCCTTGTATTAGTCATACACAATAATACAACTGATTGAACTTCAAATTTTTAAACTTGATTAGTTTCTATATATACGTTTAATGTTACAAATAATTCAAATAACAATCTTGATCATCTGTTAGTTCAGCGGAATAACAGTGACACTTTTAATAACCGCATAAAATAAACACTTAGAAACAACACAGGCGCTTTAACTTAACTGTTTGGACCACAGAAGTGAGGCATGCCTCAACGCTCTATGTGTACAGCGCGGGACAATCCCCCCTCCCTTCACTTCCCTATCACACCACTACATTGCTTACATACGATGTATACAAAAAACGCTGAGGCAAGTTCAGGTTGCCTCATTCGCTTTAAACGAACTATGCCGAATCTCACCTGTCACCATCTAGCGGTCGCTCAATAAAGCACGTTTCGGTTTAATAAATTTGACAGTCGCAGTAACAATGTGTAATCTTTACGTTATGTAGTTCATACGTATTTATAATTTTTATTCTACAGAATTTTTTAGGGTAGGCATTGCCTCAATTGCCTCCATGTAACTTCGCCACTGATATATATGTGTACAACGTTATCGGCAACAAAGAAGTAGTTTTTGTTAAAATTCCTTCCCGGGATACTTGGCCGTAGTCCAATGTTTTCTACAAAACCAGACTATTCGGCAATGCCATCGACTTCCATCATCAGTGAAAATCGAGTGCGATAACGTGAGGTGGTATACGTTAGTGACCACAGTACTGTGGTTAAGACTGAAGCAGTAAGTAGAAAGAAGTAGTTTCTATGGTAATATTTCATTTCGAAAATGATTTTAAATATCAATCTTAGAATATGGAAGTCATGTATAGTTCTCCATACCGATTTTTTACTTATCTGCTATCAGTAATTATTATTGACTTCTCCTAACTCATTATATTCTATTTAGTATTTTTTACAAATTTCGTTACCTAACTTTTCTGACCTGACTTACTATACAATGTTACTGGTTTGTGGCATATCATTACATTTTTATCTCCTTCTGATTTTAATTTGTTATTACTTACATTATTATAGAATCCTTCATTTGTTTATTATATAATTACACTAAATCCTTTTGTATCTCATTAACAAATATAGCCTTTCTGGCCAAGTTTACAATTATAATCTGCATACTAACTAAGTACATGTATACAAAACATTTAACTTTATAAAGTTTAACACCAGCTCTATAATGATATATTTGATGACACAAAATGAAATTAATATCAGTTAATTGATATTCTCTTAAAACAATTACTCCACTTGCTACATACAAAATAACATAAATATCATGATAATAACACAACATGATAAAACATAATAACATGTACATTTTTATAAAATAAATCATGCACTAATTAATCATTCTCCTCTCATTTAAATCATCAATTATTATAAAACTGTCTAAGTTAGGTTTTACATTATTTGTCAATGTCTATCGTTTACACCTTTCACTGAACACTGAAGTTTGTATTTATAAACCTATAAATACAAATAATTTTTCCTTTTTACCTTGTATTCTTATTGTGGGATTATACATTTATTTAATAATGGGTTTTGTTTCTGACCTTTTATTATTATGGACAATGATTACTTTTATTTTTAGTTTAACAATTATAAACTTTTTTATGTAACGTAGGGGACCATATTTTCGTTACGTTACAATGTTCATCAATTGTAAAAGACTGAAGACCTGTTGATTTTGGTGAAGATCGGTTAAGGGAAAGGGGTAGTTTACCTGCCACATTTTATGTTTTAACAAGAGTAATTGTTTCTATGACGAACGATAACTGCCGCACATTTAAACAGAATCAAATAATTTTGTGCATACCTTCCTCAATTGTAGATAACTCAAGGTCTGTTGATTTTGTTGAAGATCGGTTAAGGGAAAGGGAAAGTTTACCTGCAACGTTTTATGTTGTATCAAGGGTAATTTTTTCTATGACGAACGATAACTGCCGTAAATTCAAAGACAATCAAATAATTTTTGCATACGTTCCTGAATTGTAAAGAACTGAAGGCCTATTGATTTTGGTGAAGATTGGTTACAGGGAAAGGGCAGTTTACCGGATACATTTTTTTGTTCTAACAAGAGTAAAGTACTTAATTTTGATAAATAAAGTATCCTGATACGAAGATCTTAATAATCCACTGTACAAACGTAGATGAAATATCTATAAATGAAGAGGCTAGTTGAACGGGGTGGGGGTAATTTTCTATAAATGAAAATTATAGTTGAAGGAGGAGGGGATAATTACTTCCATGTTCCATAAGGAAATGGAAGTACCGTAAAACTACTTTGCACCACTTTCAGGAGTTTTCTTAAAAATAATCATGTAGGAAACAGGGATTTGTAAATTGACTTTTAAAAATGATTTGGATGTATTCATATTTGTTCAGGAAACAGTTATATGCAAATAAAACACTCTTATTTACTACATTTAATTTTTTACTAATTTTTAAAAAGTGGTGCAAAGTATACCATAGAGGCGGGTTACTTTACACCACCTTAAACATTAATTTGTTTTGCATGAGAAAATAGTTTGGTGCAAAGTAATCCTCATTCAAAATCACTGTGGCATCTTTCAGGACCATGGGAAACTGACAGGATTTGGATTTTTTTTACCTGAACAAGGGAAAATAATTTTAACACCAATAAGGACAAGAAGTTGTATTTTACATGTAAAAATAGAAAATGACAGATGACAAAAAATCACTTATATTAAATAAAAAACAAAGACAATGTTAGTGTCTGTATCACAAACAATATATTTACATCTCTTCATTACCATCTAACTCTTCCACTGAGAAAATTCCTCTTTTGCTTAAAATTTTTGGGGGATTTATACTTCCAATAATTTGATCCCATTTATAAAAAAGTACATCTTTATTTACAGGCCACTTCCAATTATTAAGTGACTTCATCGTGGCACTCACGTATGCACCATCTTCATCCAAGTGTTCAGTGACGCCTGGGTAGTATTTGTTTTCATACTGTACAACTACAAATGAATCGATCTGCTTTATGATAGGTTTCAGTTTTGCTAAAAATGGAATTTCCTCTTCATCCTGTGCACTTTTATTTATCTTTTCCGTTTCCTTTTTTCTGTATGTCTCCCAATCATTATCATCATCTGAAATATAATGCAGAACAGGTTCAGGGCCATCTTCTGACTCCTCATCCTCAGAATCGTGATGAGATTTCCGTTTTTTTATTTTCTTAGAGGATTTAACTTTTTTTGTTGTCGTACCACTGGAACCAGGCTGTGGGTTGTCCTTGACAGGTTGCTGTTGCTGTTCAGTAGGTTGTGGTTGATTGTCATCCCCAGTTGACCCGTTTAACAGCATTTCATCATGGGACAGACTTTTTCCTGCTGGCAAAGAAATTTTCTTCTTTCTTGTAAGTTTTGGCTTTACACTACATGCATCTCGGGTAGACTGTAAGACATCCAAGAAAGCGGAACAAATAGCTGAAGGCTCCACCTGTTTATGTGCTATTCTATCAAGCAAAGGTTGTTCATCACATGGATAAATGCCACATTTTTTAAAGCCACTTTCCAGATGTTTTTTGAAGTTTGGCTCTAGGTTCTCAAGGACATGTTTCAATAGAGATGGAAAGTACTGTTTTGGTAGAACAGTACAACTCATGCCCTCAGGAGTTGCTTTCCAATCAATTAAGACTTTTCTCCACGCCACTTTCATTGGGCGAAAAATGCAACGTCCAAGGGTTGTGTGAGGTGAGTACTGTTAGGCGGCAAGCAGATAAAATGAATGTCCTCATCCTTGCACTACTTAAAAATGGCCACATTGAGGTGTGTTGATAGATTATCAGCGATAAGAACTTTTTTTCCTGTCAATTTCTTCAGCCTAGGCAACATAAGACTTTCAAACCACTCGTTGAATGCGACTCCATCAAACCAGCCAGATTTGGTGCTTTGGTAGCGACAATATTTTGGACCTCCCTCCATCCAAGTATTCCACAGTTGAGTGGCTTTGTAAACAATAAACGGTGGCAGTAGTTCTCCAGCAGCGTTGCCACACATCATCACTGAGGTGCTAGACTTAGAAAAATTACAAACCTTTTCCGGGTATTTCGTTCCACGGCGACAGATGACTCGCCTCTTTCCGGGATCGTCAGATTGGTTTCGTCCAGGTTCCATATGTTTTCCGCAGATACGTCTTTGACATCTTTCAAGTTAGCAATGTAGTCCCGCACAGTTTTCTCATCAACAGCAGCTCTGCTACGTTTAATATTCGAGGCAAAACGTTCTTTCAGTCTGGGGTAACGCACCAAGAAAGATTTAATCCAGTCCTTCCCAGGAACATTGTTTGAGAACTGCTTAATTGACCTGTCAATTTTGTTCAAGTAAGAGGTAATGACAAAACTAAGATCTTGCTGAGTCAAGGGAAATCTGTAGTCACTCATAGCTTCAATGTAAGAAACGAAAGTTTCCTCTTCCTCTCTGGAGAACACTGGCTGCTTACCTGGTAACTTGACATGTTTTTGTTTAAGTTTATAATTTATTGTTCTCCTCGGTATGTTGAAATGTGATGCAGCTTTGCGTTGAGTGAAGGTCCCATTTCTTATCGATTCTAGGCACTCTTCAAGTTTTTCTTTGGAATAATCTGCATAATGACGAGATCCTAGCTTCCGCTTGTAGGCTCGTACCATCCTGAAACACCACCAAACTATTTGCAGTGGGCCTACTGCAATAATTTTGTTATAGACACCCAATACTTCTGTGAGAGATAATCATAAACAGGCCTACATATGTTTACTTGTAAATAATGTTTACATTATTAAAGTGTGAATAAAAATATAAAACACTTGTACATGGTTACTAGGTAGGTACTACAAACAAACATACCTATTTATGGACATGAACAACACCTGGAAAGCAAACTAAACGATAAAAATGGACATTCCATTATAGGCGTGTATTTATTTATATGAATAAAACGATAAAAGCTTTGTGTAATATGATTATTATTCAAAAACATTACATGAAATAATTTCAATAACAAGTGGGGTTACTTTGCACCACTTTTGAGCTGGTGCAAAGTAACCCCCTTTTCCCACTAAAAGTAACCTCAAAACCTTTATGGATGGTAGATTGATAAATATCGAGGTAATTGCGGTTTAAATGTTATAGTTAGAAAGATTAATAGTTTTTCAATATACATATACCACTCTTACTTTCCAATGAATTAGTCTTCGCTGAGAAAAATACCACTTTTCTTGGAGAACAATTTGATGAAGAATCAAGACGTACACTTACACTTGCCAAACATTGATCAAGATGGCGGATAAAATACTCAAATCTCATCATGTTGTGACAGGTGCTGCTACCTTGACGGACAACACCGAAACTATTCAGAAACGATTCATAGTTCCTCTCCTACATGGAGTTTAGTCTTTTCTCATCATTTACGGTATGGTGATGGCAAAAAAATCGTGGTCAAGATTATTGCAGATTCTGATTGTACTACCCTCAAAACATGAAAAAAAGTCATTTTTCGAAAAGTGTCTGTAGATTTTTTTTCTATGGCAAACGATAACAGCCGCAAATTCAAACAGAATCAAATAATTTTTTGCATACAGCCCTGACTTGTAGAGTACTCGAGACCTATTGTTTTTGGTGAAGATCGGTTAAGGGAAAGGGGTAGTTTACCTGCAACGTTTTTTTTAAATCAAGGGTAATTTTTTTCTATGGCAAACGATAACAGCCGCAAATTCAAACAGAATCAAATAATGTTTTGCATACAGCCTGAATTGTAGAGTTCTCAAGACCTATTGTTTTTGATGAAGATCGGTTTAGGGAAAGGGGTAGTTTACCTGCAACGTTTTATGTTTTGACATGGGGAATTTTTTCTATGACGAATGATAACTGCCGTAAATTCAATCAGAATCAAATAATGTTTTGCGTACCTTCCTGAGCTATAGAGAACTCAATGTCTGTTGATTTTGGTGAAGATCGGTTAAGGGAAAGGGGTAGTTTACCTGCAACATTTTATGTTGTAACAAGAGAAATTTTTTCATGACGAACGATAACTGCCGTAAAGTCAAACAGAATCAAATAATTTTTTACATATGTGCCTGAGTTGTAGAGGACTCAAGGCCTATTGATTTTGGTGAAGATCGGGTAGGGGGAAAGGGTAGTTTACCTGCAACATTTTATGTTTTAACAAGGGTAATTTTTTCTATGACGAACGATAACTGCCGTAAATTCAAAGAGAATCAAATATTTTTTGCATACGTTCCTGAATTGTAAAGAACTGAAGGCCTATTGATTTTGGTGAAGATAGGTTAGGGGGAAAGGGTAGTTTATCTGCAACATTTTATGTTGTAACAAGAGAAATTTTTCATGACGAATGATAATTGCCGTAAATTCAAACAGAATCAAATAATTTTTTACATATGTGCCTGAGTTGTAGAGGACTCAAGGCCTATTGATTTTGGTGAAGATCGGTTAGGGGGAAAGGGTAGTTTACCTGTAACATTTTTTGTTGTAACAAGAGTAAAGTACTTAATTTTTATAAATAAAGTATCCTGATAAGAAGATCTTAATAAGCCACTGTAGAAACGTAGATGAAACATCTATAAATGAAGAGGCTAGTTGAACGGGGTGGACGTGATTTTCTATAAATGAAAATTATAGTTGAAGGGGGAGGGGATAATTTTTTATAAATGTACTATGTTATCGGCAACAAAGTAGTAGTTTCTTGTTAAAATTCCTTCCCGTCCTGTTTGGCCGTAGACCAAAGTTTTCTGCAAAACCAGATGTTTCAGCAGTGCCATCGACTGCCATCATCAGTGAAAATCGAGTGCGATAACGTGTGGTGGTATACGTTAGTGACCACAGTACTGTGGTTAAGGCTGAAGCAATAAGTGGAAAGAAGTAGTTTCTATGGAAACATTTCATTTCATAAATGATTTTAAATATAAATCTTAGAACATGGAAGTCATGTATGGTTCTCCATACCGATATTTTTATTGAGTTTGGATAATAGATCATTCAGTTAATAGATGTTCGGATAATCAATACTCTACAGTAAATATGAATCATAAAACTGTGTACAACAATAGGTACAAGATCTAGCTTCAGAGAATAATGTTTGAAAATTATGCAATAAATGCAAAAAGATTTTTTTCATCATGCCTAAATTACTCTAGGCCCATTCTGTCAAAACATTAAAGTTTATAACACAATTGTTACAGATTCCATTACTGTTCTAAATGTTTTACTATACCTTTAATTTTATATATAGATGTCATAAGTGCATGGCACTTAAAACACGCATATTAAGGAAACCATAAATTCACTTCTACTAATAATTTTATACAAACCACTATGTTGTCTTTGGTACTGACGAGCGCTTTCGGCAGTCAAGCCATCTTCAGGTCATTTACCAACAAACATTGGTAATTCAGTGTCGTTGGTAAATGACCTGAAGATGGCTTGACTGCCGAAAGCGTTCATCAATACCAAAGACAACATAGTGGTTTGTATAAAATTATTAGTAGAAATATTTGAGACCACTAATACTCCAATACAACAATAAACGTAAATTCACTGTTTATTTATACCATTCAACACTTTCCTGGCAAAAGACGTACATGTTCATATTTCGTGTCTCTTAGTTTTGTGTTGCAATACATTGTATTATTGTGTAAATGTAATAAGATTTCAACAAAATAAGATTTTTCAGACTAACAGTGTAACGGGACAGATCAGGGGGGATAAATAATTTTAATAATGAGTTATTATTGAGTAATTAATATTATTGAGTTATTAATAATTGTTATTGAGTTAGAAAGGGAGTACGAAGAGAGTTTAAATGTAGAATGGGTACAGGGGGCAAATTTTTCTGGGGTTAAATGTGGAGTAAAGACTTCACAAGTGTTATTACAGAATAAGATTTTCTCAGCAGGACATTTGGGTGATAATGGGTCGGCAAATTGTCCAATAGGTTATTTTTGTGTATCTGGTAAGGCCAGATGGTGTTTACATAATGTTGTTGTATTGCCCTCTGTGTGGAGTGAGAAAGTAAGATGTGGTTGTGCAAGCGATTTGGAGAGAGAGATAGAGATTTTTAGTGTTGATAGGGAGTATGAAGAGTTGGTAGAGATGTTAAATAGTAAGAGAATTAATAAAATAAAAGACACCTTGTGGAGCAGTTAGTACAGTAAGAGATGATGATTATTTTGAAGGTATTGTTAATAATTACTTACCTGGGTATAAAATGGGGATACTGATTGCAGATAATGGCTATAATGATGAAAATATAAACTATTTAATTGTGATAAATGATACCGAAGGAGACTTAACCATACCCGATGTAGACATGGCATATGATAAAATAATAATGGGGGATAACCCTGGGAATGATTATTATGGTAAAATGGATAAAAAGGATTTAAATGGTCATTATATAAAGGGTAATCATACAATGTATGTAAATAAAACTGAAATGTGTAATGTGGGCATAAGACTAATTTTCGATGATGGCGGTTAGACATTTATTACTAATGAACATTTAATTATTTGAGTTGATGGTAATTACTTGGCTTACTTATGTAATGAGGTGTGGTAAACAATGAAATGATATGACGAATATTGTAAATAAATTTGTATTAGTGTTAAATGTATTGTGTTAAGGTTACGATAATATTCTGGTAGTGCATCAGCTGATATGTTGTTGACAGGTACATTGTATTTTGTATGATCAATGTTTACAGTCATGACGGAGTTGATAACAACAATAATATTTTATTTTGGTGAATAATTGCTATAAGTGAAGTCCATGATAAAATTAGATGAATTAAAATCATTTTGAATAATGTAAAACGTAATGATTAAAATACTGAATATAAAAGCAAAGTAGAAGTGATAATGAAAGATAAACGATTAAAATGCTTATTTAATTGGCAGTTGAGATTAAAATGGTAATGTCTGTAAATTTTATTTAAATTCAAAGGTGAAAAGTTGGTAATATTTATGCAACATGTATTCTATAGTAATGTTGTTATTATTTACTTTGTATGGTATGTAATCAATTTGTGATTTTGGTGGGGAAGAGTGTCTTGTTAGAGGAAAAAATTAACAGTATACAATTTGTATGGGGTTTACTTGTGTTAGGTGTAAGTATACAGTAAGATTATGTTGTTATGTGGACACTGTATTTTATGTAGTCAGTTTACCGGGTTGTTTGAAACTAATGTAAAGTGTTTACAAGATAGAAATCTTGGTAGTCAATTTGAACGTTTTTGATTTGATGATGAACTGAAATCGTTGTGATAGTGTAATTAAAGTAACTCACAATGCTTTGAAAGATTAATTTAATCTTTATTAATTTAATTTTAAATTAATTCGAGATGGGTTAATTAATCTAAAAGATGGACACTTTGGGTAATAAATTTGAGAAATTTATTTTGATTGGAACTGTATAATGAATGGTAAAGATATTCTAATCAAAGTAGTTACAGTGTTGTGTGCATACATAGCAGTTTGTGTAAGCAATGTTTACAGTTTTGAACGAGTTGATAACAATAACAACAGGTTATTTTGAGGAAATAATTGATATTATTGAGATTTTATAAGGCAATTGTAGTAATTAAAATTGCTGCAAACTATGTAATTAAATTAATTTAAGGTAGTTAATTTGAATTATTTGGAAAAAGGGAATTAAATCAATTTGTGATGATTTAATTAATGCGTAAGGAAAGTATAAGTTGAATTGTGGACAATGAATTTAAATTTTTTGGTTGAGATTTGAATTGTAGAATAAATGGTAACTGATTAAAATGTTGAATGGAAATGCTGAGACGAAATAAGGATGTAACAATTAGAAGATTTAGTTGAAAATTGAAATTAAAAGTTGTGTAATGTTAGCAGATTTTCCTCAAACTCAGAAATGAAATGTTTTATGTTAACCTGAGGTTAGTAATGTACTTTGAGTCCAAGTTTTTGTGAAATATGAATGTTTATTTGCTTAGGATGTAACTAGGTATAGTTGTGTTAAGCGGCCTACAGACTGCCAACTTGGTTGTCAACCTATTTGCCACAGACTAAACAGTTGGTTGACAACCTAAGTTGTCAACCCTAACGTAGACATCACTTTTATCGTGAAAAGATGTTTAGTAGGTAAATGTATGTTGTGTATGATTGATGACGTTTGCTTTGTGTATTTAAAAATGAGTGAGGAATTGTCTTTACTATGTGTTATTGTTGATGAGGTTTGTGAAGAAGAGGTGAAAAAACCGAAAAAAAAGAATGTGGTCAAGGGATTGGTATCAAAATCGAGCACAGTTTTCACATTCAAATTTATTGAAGGAACTACGCATTAGTGCACCTGCAGATTTAAAAAACTTTTTAAGAATGGACAGTGAAACGTATGACGAATTATTAGAGAAAGTACGACCATTAATAGAAAAGAAGGACACCATTATGCGGGATGCGATTTCCGCGAATGAATGGCTATCAGCAACTCTCCGGTTTTTAGCCAGTGGGCAGACTTTTGAAGACTTAAAATTTCTTACGGCGATATCACCACAAAGTCTAATAATAATAATAAGTGAGACTTGTTCTGCTATAGTTAAAAGAATATATCAAGGTAAGTAAATAGAAAAAGCTGTACACGTAAGCAGTTTACCAATTTGTAAAATTAAAATTGTTTATTTTTATTAATAGGTACCAAAAACGGAACAAGAATGAATTGTAGTCTTGGAGGAGTTTGAGAAAAGATGTAACTTCCCAAATTGCATTGGAGCAATTGACGGCAAGCATGTGGAAATAAAAAAATCTGTTGGTTCTGGATCTTATTATTTCAATTATAAGAAGACATTTAGCATCATTTTACTAGCCTTAGTCAACGCAAACTATGAATTTATGATGACAGAAGCCGGTGCAAATGGTCGTACATCAGCTGGGGGAGTATTTTCAAATAGTAGCTTTTATAACAAATTCAAGGATAATTTATTGAAAATTCCCCAATCTGGGCAACTAACCAATTTTGCAGAAGAAATGCCTTTTGTTTTTGTTGGCGATGATGCATTCCCTTTGCTCAGAAACCTGATGAAACCTTACAGCGGCGAAAACCTCTCAACCGAAGAAATAATATTTAACTACAGGTTATCCAGAGCAAGACGAATTGTTGAAAATGCTTTTGGCATACTTGCTTCAAGATTTCGTGTCCTCTTAAATAAAATAAATTTGAACCCTGAAAAGGCAGCCATGATCACCTTAGCCGCTTGTTATCTACACAATTATTTAAGAAGAAAAAACTCTTCTGTGTACTTAAAAGGAATTACAGATATTGAAAACACAAACACTGGTGAAATTCAATTTGGAGCATGGAGATCGGACACCCAGCAATTGACTGAGCTTCAACCAACTGTATCAAGAAATTCGACTTCCATTGCAAAAGAGACAAGAAGAAAATTCATTAATTATTTTAATGGAGTTGGAGCAGTTCCTTGGCAATCTGTGCATTGTTAATATACCCATTTTTTCAATTTTATGTTATTATTTATTTTAATAATCATAATTAGCATTGTACTTACCGTACATCCGGTACGAACACGTGGTTTTACCACCAACACTAATTTTATCAATCGGGTCCAGGGCTTCGTTAAGCGAAAGGCAGAGACAGTCGGGTTTTGAAATAATAATTTAAACGGCATTGAAATAATCAGACTTGTGGTTTATTCAAATTTGCAGTTATTACTTTTCAATAAACAATATGGAGTCACCTCCTCTACATAATAATTTAACAAAATGGCGTCGCTACTACTTCTGCCTTCTAAGCATATCCACATCTCATTTTAATATTAAATTATCTCTTGTATTGCCTTCATACAAGACCATTTTATTAAACTGCAGTGTTAACTTTAAATTTACTTATTACGTTTACTTATGTTGAAAACACAAACACAAACCAACACCTCAGAATATAGTTTAGATGCCGGCATTCCTTCACATTCACGCGCTCATTTTTACATATCATACATTGATTATTGGTACCTGGTTAATTAATTAAAATTTTTTGAGCTCATTCATGATTACTATAATTTTGAATTTTGAAACTTCCCTGCAATGTCGTGGTAATTGTGGCTCCTCAGGCGATTTCCACACTTGGTGGCAGATGTTCGGCCTAACTTACAGTTTGTCTGTTTCTGAGTTCACTGAATTTAATTTACTTCATTGTTTAACTGTTCACTGGTTTAATTACATTTTTTGATTAATTTTTTTTATAATTTTAAAGCACTTCTGCTGGCGTTAACTTGCCAGCCAACAATTGAACGTGTATACACTCTCACTGGTGTATGAAGACTGGGGACTGACCATACGCAATTTCTACATATGTGTGTGTGTGTGTGTGTGTCATGTCGTCACCGTCTTTTGTTTCATCCGTCTGACGCCGTTGTTTTGCGTCACACTCATGACATTTTTACTAGTTTTCTCCGTCTGATCATTGTTTTTCGATTGGTTTTGTATACTGTATGAGGCCGAACGCACGTAGGCCGTGACCTTGGAACCGATCTACACTGATGAAACTGCATCGTGTTGTTAATTATTGGGAGATTTGCCCTAACCATGTTTTTATATTTGAAAATACCATCAATTTACAATAAAATATTTCCTGGTACCATAATTTCTAAGACGGACGTTTGGTACCGTCACAAAACCCCCTCAATGAGAGGTTTTATGCCGAAGCATAAAAACTCTCATTGACTCATTCATACTTCCTAAAGGGATCAGCCCAGATATGTTGCCACAACCCCCTGTATTGTTTACATAGAAAATTTTAATCACTTACCCTTTATCCAATGATGGTGACCGTACCTGCCTGACCTTACTGGACTTCTCATGAGAGATCCCAACACTGTAAGGCCATTTGGCACTTAACGCTCCTGCTCTGACGCCCTGGCCAGCTCAGGACCGCCGTCACAACACCATCAAACTCTGAAACATTGAATATAAAATTTTCAATTCTCCCGACCGCGCATCGCGTCCCACGGAGTTTTCCTATTTGAGTTCCAAAAGTTTATGTTTGCACTTTTAATAAAATTTGCTTGGTGTTCACTGTTACGTATCTGTTTAGTTTTTCCTTTCTTTACACTGATTTACACATTCTGATTTATACTGGGTTTGGCCGGCCGACCCTAATTAGTTAGAAACAAGATTGAGAGGACCACACGTGGTCTGGTGTTGTCGTCGACTGGCGGTAACTACGCACACAGCTTGCTACTACCACTCTGTGTGGCAGACGGAAATGCACACTGCCTTCTTGTGACAAATTGTTAGTCACCGTACCTGTAGTGTGGAGTTTTCGATGTTCACAAGGTGTTGAGGATATTACACGGTGACTGTACGGAAGGCACAGGTAGGTGGAGTCTTCATGTGACATCCGCCTTCTCAAAAGCACGTTGCTGAAAAAATTATTCTACCTCACCATTTTTTTGTGGCGAGGCTGAGTCTGTAAGCATCGCCTCTGTGCGCATGATGGTGTTGCGCATATTTATACATGACAAAACATCGAATTTAACTACGCAGTATTGCATTCCATCACAACACCTCACTCAAAAGTTCACTCTACTGTTCTTTGTTTGAATACAGCCGTATTTTACATTGGACTAGCCCCAGTGATGGAAAATAAAATCTGAATAAATTTAAATAAAATCAAACCCTCCTTTTTGCCCCATTACAAGACCCCCCCAATGAGAGGTCTTCTGCCCAAACAGAAGAACTCTCATTGCTACCCCTAAGAGGATCGGTGAGGATATGGCGTCAACAACCCCCCGTTAATTTCTTAAACACATCATGGGTAAATTACCCCCCTAGCTCGGCGACTATGGCTGCACCTGAACGAGATTACTGGACTTCTCTGTTTGAGATCCCAACACCGTAATATCGGACAGATATTCACCATAGTACCCCTAACCTTCTAACATTTCACAAAAAAATCAAAACTGGCCTTATACCATACCAGATCCTCAACCGATATGTTCCCCCTTACATGCATACTGGGCTGCCTTTAGCAAATACTGGGTGCGTACACATACTCATTATTGTATTAAAACAAACTCCTTATTTAAAATTCATAAAAGGTATCTTTCAAATTTCATTTCTTTTCTCAATTTACTTAAATCCAATCCAGTTCAAATCCAAAATAAACTAAACAAATCAAATTGAAATCATTTAAATTTTGTTCGCTTAGAGAAAATAATCTAAGTTCACTGTCAAAGATTCATTAATTGGATCATCTCCTTCCTTTTACTTTATAATTTCAAAATCGTTTAATTGAATTTATAACTCTTCTTACTTATTTACTAACAATCCTAATAACCACATAAAAAATACACAACTTATTTCTACTATAAATTCAAAATAAATGCACTTGAGTACAAAAGAGAAAATAAAATACACATCATAAATCAGCTGACACCTTCCATACTTATAAGGAACATTACAATTTACAATAACGTTCTTTAATACAAAAAATAGAAAATTAAAAAAAAAAATTTTTTTTTTTTCAAATAAAATTTTAATTTCCCAAAATATTTCTTTTATCGATATCAAGAAAAATAAAATTATTTATTTAATTAAGTAACAAAAATTTCATGAATCAATTACTAGAAACCTATCCTGTCTCTAACATCAGCCATCAGCTGATCTCTCTGGGTCAAGTGAATGACCTTGCTCTAGATACACCATACAAAACTACACCAGGAAAAATACACAATATATGTTCATAATTCTTACACTCTAACATAATAACAATAATGACACAATAAAACATAATAAACAAAATCTGATAAACATCTTCTATACTTGACATATAGTCTTTTCAGAATCAGTAGAGTCCTTTATGAAATCATTACACAGAGCACAACACATTGAAATCACTTACTTCTAAACAGCCTATCTATTACAATAGTATTTCTTGAATAAAAATACAGTGGAACCTTGGATTGCGAGCATAATTCGTTCCGGGAACGTGCTTGTAATCCAAAGCGCTCGTATATCAAAGCAAATTTTCCCATAAGAAACAATTGAAACACGGATGATTCGTTCCCCAACATGAAAATATTTATTCGCATAACATTTCTAATACAAAATACAGTATAACGTAAAACAAATTAAACTGCACTTTACCTTACAATAGAGTCATTGTTGGTGTGAGGGAGACGAGAGGGATGACATGAGAAGGATTATTGTGTAGCACGAATTTCACTAACGGAATCACTGCTATCTGTTGGCTCACTAGAATTGTTTTCTTTTCGTGCAACTTTAACAAGGAACCTGTCCAATGACTGTTGCTTTTGCCTCTTTTTGAGGATTTCACGAAAATGTGACATTGCATTCTCATTGAAGATTCATCGCTCGCATTGCTACAGCCTTATTCGGGTGGTGTTTTTCTATAAAATTTTGCACCGTTTCCCACATTTTGCACTTCTCCCGAATCTCATTTGAAGTGAGAGATTCCTCTGACTTTTCCTCCTCCTCTTCACCGGATGAGATCTCCTCTATAACCTCCTCCTGTTGTTCGCGATGCAGGTCCATCAGTTCGTTGATGGTCAGTTCCTGGCTATG
This sequence comes from Magicicada septendecula, assembly GCA_034769895.1. Lineage (NCBI taxonomy): Eukaryota > Metazoa > Arthropoda > Insecta > Hemiptera > Cicadidae > Magicicada > Magicicada septendecula. The sequence goes on along the minus strand of CM068373.1, from coordinate 294,260,287 downwards.
TTCTTCCACCAGCTCTTGCATGTCGGCGTCATTCACCTCCAGCCCCATGGTCTTCCCTAAGGACACAATTTCATCGACAATCGGCGGCTCATTTTCACCAGCAATCCCCTCAAAGTCACGTCCAAGAACGCAGTCAGGCCACAGTTTTCCCCAAGCAGAAGTGAGAGTTCTCTTGGTGACCCCATCCCATGCTTTATCGATGATCTTCAGGCAGTTCACGATGTGGAAATGATTTCTCCAAAACTCTCGGAGGGTAAGGTCTGTTCCTTCGGTCACTTCGAAGCATCGCTGAAATAGTGCTTTGGTGTATAGCTTCTTGAAGTTCGAAATGACTTGCTGATCCATAGGCTGGAGTAGTGGAATGTGTTGGGAGGAAGGAACTTAACCTTAATGAACTTGAATTCCTCCAGTAAGTCGTCCTCAAGGCCTGGAGGATGAGCAGGAGCATTGTCCATAACCAGCAAGACTTTGAGCAGCAGATTATTATCTAAAATGTATTTCTTCACTACAGGACCAAATACCTCGTTCATCCATTCAACAAAGAACATACGAGTGACCCAAGCCTTAGTGTTGGACCTCCACATAACATTTAACTGGCTCTTCTGCACCTTGCATTTCTTGAAGGCTCGTGGATTCTCGGAATGATACACAAGCAGGGGATTTACTTTTAAATCCCCGCTGGCATTAGCACACAATAACAGGGTTAAACGGTCTTTCATGGGCTTGTGACCGGGCATTGCATTCTCTTCTGCTGTAATGTAGGTCCTCTTCGGCATCTTTTTCCAAAAAAGTCCTGTTTCATCGCAGTTAAAAACTTGCTGCGGCAGGTAACACTCGGTAACAATGAGCTTCTGGAACTCAGCAGTGAATGCCTCAGCTGCCTTAGCATCCGAACTTGCAGCCTCCCCGTGCCTCGCAACACTATGGATGCCACTTCTTCTCTTAAAGTTATCAAACCATCCCCTGCTGGCCTTGAAGCTTTCTTCGATTTCTGTTGACGTACGTGTACTACATGGCAGTTTACTTACGAGGTTGGCGTACAACGTCTTTGCCTTCTCGCAGATTAAATTCTCGGTCACAGTATCACCTGCTAGTTGCTTATCATTTATCCAAACGACAAGCAACTTTTCTACATCTTCCAGAACACGTGGCCGTTGCTTTGATACTCTTGTGACTCCTTTTGCTGCATCTAGCCCTTTTATTTCTTCTTTCTTCTTTAATATTGTGCAAATCGTTGACGTAGACTTGTTATAAAATCTCGCGATATCAGCCACTCGCATACCTCGTTCGTGCTTTTCGATCATTTCCTTTTTAACTTCCATCGTAATCATCTCCTTCTTCCGACCGAATTCCTTTTCAGCCTTCTTTTCCTTCACTGGGCCCATTGTTGCAGTACAGTTATAACAGTAATTATAACACTAATAACACTAATGAAAGAAACAAAACATGTATACGCTCGTACGGTGTTGACTACGTGAGCGAGGCACGCCAACTGAAGTCCAGCGCGGGAGAATATTACACACAATTGCTCAGGGGAGGGGAAAACGTAGGCACACGTGACGCTCGTATTGCGGAACCTCGCTCGCTTATCAAGTTACAATTTATTTAAAATTTTTGCTCGTCTTGCAAAACACTCGTAGACCACGTTACTCGCATTCCGAGGTTTCACTGTAAAACCATTTATACCCTGATTAACGAAAGAAAGTGACTGGCGGAGCGGCCGCGCGGCGACCGAGTTTGTAGTAAAAACATTCCACTTAATAACCTCGTGGAAACGTAAAATACAGGGCTAGAAATGTCTAATGAACTGTATTTTAATCATGAATTAAAGACGTTTTTAACAAACTTTTCTAATTTTTAAAATCTGTTTTCAATTAATTTATATTGAGAGTTAAATAAAAAAATACACGAATTTGAATTAAAAATTTAGGGTTTATCGTTTTTATTATGTAAGAACTCTCACTATTATGTAAGAGGTTAAGCATCGGAAAAACATTTCTTGTAGACAAATGGTAGTCCACCTTCTTTAGTACAATATATCAAAAATTGAGATTCCTACGAATAATATTAACGACGTTATTAATTTTTTCCAAATGTACTGTTAACTCCGTTATTAATAATTTTTTTCATTGAGTTTTTTCACAGTAAGCATAACAAAATTGTATTCATCAATAAAAAGTGGTATGTAACCTTCAAATATTACAAAATATAACCGCAATCAGTTAATATAGGAAAATTAGAACCAACATCGCTCAACGGCGCGCCATCGAGTCTGTAACGTGTCAATTTTGGGTCATTTTATTTTTTACAGGATGGGGCATTTTACATTTTTGTTTATTTCGTGTTTGTGCGGGAGTTTTATAAAACATTGTGAAATTTTATATTACGACAAAGATTCATTTCATTTACAACGGAACACGTGGTAAGGAACAGTGTAGCAGAGACGCAATTTCTATTGTGTAACGCGGCAAGCGAAGAATTTACCACCTTTGAGTTTCTCAGAAACCTGTACATGTGTGTCGACGCACGAGCGCAACTACTCAAGCACACGCTCGAAGGGACGCGCTCAACTAAAAAACCAAGATGGCTAGAGTGCAAAATTATTCATCATCTCTTCATCGGTCATCCGGAAATGCTGCTAAAGACCGCCCATTTTAATGACGTCAGTAGAGCCGATGCAAATATCGTCACCACGCATTACTAGAACACTAGGAAAAACCACACTATGTTCCACGCCCAGAACTCCTAGGTCACAGCAAATTAAGCATGAACGACGACGCAAAGCAGGTGGCCGTGAATACGCCGTTCTTCCCGCTCAGAAAAGCACATTGCCAGTTCGTCACTGACTGTGTCGGCGCCGACACGAGAGCTAAATATGCTCATCTAAATTTCATCAGTATTTGATATGAAAGTGAAGTAATCATTCTCTAAAACCAGTGACAGGATGGAAGAAGCATTGCAGAACATTAACATCTAAATTCGTGATTTAGTTTTGTTCCTTTTCGAGACGTTGTCGACCTACCGCGGTGTGGCCACGAGGTCACGGAAGAACGCGTTGCCGGCAGGGACCTTATATCATGCATTCAATCGGGTAATTGGGGTAATGGGGTCTTATAATGGAATGTGAGTAGTGAGTGAGCAATGCTGGGCTGTTTGTGTTTGTGTTTGGTATAATTATAAATGATACAAGGTAAGCTATAGTTCGTAAGTTCTATTATGCAAGAGTTGCACAACTTCTGAAACATGTATTTAAGGAATCTTCCTAATTTTACAACAGTTCAAAAGTAAAAGATTAAATAGTAATTCTCTTCAAAAACGAGTTGTGTCAGTGATTTGCTTAACCCATGAAACACATGTTTGTATCTAGCGTTCGTACGAAAGAATCCTGGCCCAAAACAAAACGAACTTTCGAGGTAGGTGGAAGGTATTATATTATATTAACATATTTAATATATAATGAAAATAGTAATAAACGTCTCAAGTCAAGGTACAGTAACAGCCCAAAGAAAGTGGTGCATACGCTCACGGCTCACGCACTGACACAGCCAACTTGCTACGAGTCACCAACCTCTCATATAAATATACAGAGATTTTAGTTATCTATCTGTCTACTTATTTAATCTAATCTATCTACCTGGAGATCTGTCAAAAACTTACATCTGACCAGACTTTTGTGGTTTAGTTGAACTACATGCTTTTTATAACAGATGGTCTTGAATGATTGTTTATCACTCTTTTGCGGTACGGTATTTATTGTTTTCTTGTTAATAAACTATTTTTGTTTTGTGATCAGCTTTAATACTACTAATTGAAGTGCAATGTAATTACTGGGAAATTGTTAATGCCATTCAAATTTCTCAACAACTAATTATTTAACTATGAAATACAGTTTACAGTTTAAAACTACCGAGCAAAGCTCAGTCTACCAGATATTGCATAATTATAACAGTATTTTACTGTTATAATGTATTGAAATGTAAAAAACAATTAGTAAATTACTTGTTATTAGCATTGACAAATAAATAATAAAGACAGTAAGGTACTTACAAGTATTGTAGTGTTCTTCAGCTTTTATGGAATCCGCTAATAAATTATGTGTATAAATCATAAAAATACACTATTAAAACACTCTATAAGAAAAACTTATTAAAACACTTATAGCTGTGAGTTAGTAGTCTTCAAACAAAGACGGTAGCGCGCGAATAAAATGGGTCCACTAGGTTCTGACTGTACTTCCGCCGCAGAGCGCCACGCACTGCTCTCTGTGAAATTCACTTTATATATTAATCCATTGTAGTATTCCTATCACGTACAAGGTGTAAGTTGTATATGTCTTCTACACTTAGTTATCTAAAGAGAGCGTCACGCAAATCTCATTCATGTACAACTTTTAACAACTGAGTTAACAGGACATTAGAAAAAATTAATAACGTCGTTAATTTTAATCGTAGGAATCTCAATTTTTGGTATATTGTACTAAAGAAGGTGGACTACCGTTTGTCTACAAGAAATGTTTTTCTGATGCTTAACCTCTGAGTTCTTACGTAATAAAAATGATAAACCCTAAATTTTTAATTTAAATTCGTGTATTTTTTTTATTTAACTCTCAATATAAATTAATTGAAAAAAGATTTAAAAAATTAGAAAAGTTTGTTAAAAACGTCTTTAGTTGATGATTAAAATACAGTTCATTAGACATTTCTAGCCCTGTATTTTACGTTTCCACAAGGTTATTAAGTGGAATGTTTTTACTACAAACTTAGTCGCCGCGCGGCCGCTCCGCCAGTCACTTTCTTTCGTTAATCAGGGTATAGTTAGCTTATCAGCTAGTCAGCATCATTAAGTTTCAAATTTTAGTTCGTTACTCCCCTGAGTAACCCCCTTACCACACACACTATGGCCCCCCCCTGAACTGTTGCGTTCAGTTGCTTCCACAAGGACCGAATTTGAGGAGGAATTTTGGCATCTCCTGTCCTTGCTTCGGCCTTACATGTTTAAAATTATCAGATATCATAATATCTGGAAGTTACATATTTAAAACCTTAATGCGGGTCTATCCCCCTCTTTTTTACTGTTCCTACGCGAACAGAGTGATAGCCGCTGTTCCATAGTTTGGTGATTCCCCTGAGTTACCCCCCTTTAAATTTCTAAATTCACCTTTACAACGATAACAGCTATGGCTAGTTAAGGCAGAACATGACGCAATGAGCCCCGACCATAGCTGTCAAAGCTAAACCAATTCCACGGTCAGGGTTCGGTGAGGCCGTGACCGCCCGAAAAGTGGGGAATCACAAGTATAAAAAATATATGTTTATGATATGGTTACACATTAAAGTTACAATTTCCATTACATGACATTTCTAGTCTTGGTGGTGTGTTTTAACATCATACATTTCTTTCTTAACTTTCCCTACACACCTTCATTAACATAAAATAGTGAGTACAACAAAATATTTACTTAGTCACTCAAACTAATCTATTCATACTTACGTGACCTTGTTACATTTTATTACTACACTTCCATTATGAATTTCTATTAATTATTTTCATTATCAATTATTTTGGGTGACTCTTAGTTATTCATAATAATTCGATTTATTAAATGGGTGATTAAATATAATCTCAACCCCCTTTTGCCTCTAACACTTACTAACAGATTTACATAGTATGACACCACTCCCTCAAAATATTTATCTCCACTACCCTACTACTCTAACTCACTTCGAATCATTCTATCCTTATAACAAAATATCCTATACCTCCTTTGTACTTAGGATGTGTGTTCCTTCCCTCCGCAATTCCATTCATAACCGTTTGCCTCTCCACCAAATATCGGCAAGCACTCTACTAAAACCCTCTACTACCCGCCACAACGTGTTGTTGAGGACTCCTTATCACACCACCCACCTTACAAAATTCCACCAGCTGTTTATTACCTAAATATACCACTCTCCTTACTCTACCTATAATCACTCTCGCTACTGTGTCACTACTAATACTCAGTTTTCTATCTTACTTATATTCCCAAAATCTTATTTCTGTTTAACACCTGTTTAAACTTAACTCTGACCAACTTAAATGCCTTATTGAAATAATTATTAACCCAAACTCCAACTTTTATAACATTTTTCATTAAATTGCTCTTTGAAAATTACACTAGAAAATTTATAACTACCTCAAATTAATTTCATTATTTAATTTGAACTTTTGAAACTCATTAAAATTTATTATTCAACCATTAAAACATTTTACTTTGTTTACTAGTATTATAAAATTCATACTTACAGTACATCACTCATAACACATGATTCCTGTTATTGACACAAAATTATAAACAATTCATCACCAAATCACGTACACATCTCCATGTACCTTCTGAAACATTTTAATTATCATGATTCCATAACTAAACACATTTTACATTTCTTCATTTACTAATTATTACCAAGTTCAGATCTCAGAAAAATTCTTTACGTTCATTAGCAAAATTCAACTATACAACATTTCAAATTAATTAATTAATTCATCTCAACTTATTTTAATTCCATCAATTATTTAAAACACAACATTACTTTAATTACCTTCTTCCAAAACAATTACAATTCATTTATTATCACCTATTTATCTAATCATATCTAATCATTTATTTAATCTGACGAAATATTATTATTATTATTATTAAATTAATTTCAGCTACACACACATATTGTTTACATAAAACGTTTTACAATACAAACACAATCAATTTCACTAGAAATTTATTTACAATTTCTTGTCATTATTTTTCTGTTTACCACACCTCATTTCATAAGTTAGCAAGGTCATAACCGTAAACTAAAATATTTAAAATGTCCATTCACTGATTTGATATTAAACCTCTGTCATCATGTATTAGTCTTACTTTTATATAATAATTATCGTCCTTACTCACACTCGTTACACTATTATTAATATTGTAATCACCATTATCAACATAGTATTTGACACCATTATTACCTATTAATTCATAAAACCCGTCTACATTGGTAATTTCCGTTCTGTCTCCGTCAGTATTTTTGTTCAACATAAGGTAAGTTATTTTATCATCATATTCCGCCACTACATTCATCACAACATCGAAATAATCATCCATCTCTATTTTACAAGGTAAGTATTCTATATCATCTATCTCCTTCAATTCTAACCTCTCTTTCAACTCATCATAACTCCTTCTCAACGTAAATAACTCTATTATTCTCTCTCTCTCAAAATACTTCTCACAACCCCCCTGAACTATCTCATTCCATGCAAAGGGCACCACGAAATACTTATTACCTCTCCTGGCTTTACCAGGTAAATCACAAAAAACTAAGGGACCATTTGGAGACACCATGTCTCCCACACAACCACCGGAAGAAACTCTGTCCTCATAAAACACCTGTGAAACCCTTGTTTCACCATAAACTTGGGAAAAATCTGCCCTTTGCCCACCTAACCTCTCTACACACACTCTCACAACCTCATCAACACTTTCTCTGCTCACAACCTTACTCTCCAACACCACGTTTTTAATTTCACCACTGTTATCACTCGTTAACCCATTATTATAATTATCGTTATTACTCACCTGGTCTACCGTCACCTGTTTTGTATCTAAACTACTACCACTACCATTAATACATATATTTCCGTCGCTTCATTTGTGTTGTTCTTACCTGTATTTATTCCCCACACTCCCATTCTCTCAATATTCTGTTCTAATTTTTTAAAGTTATTTTCAATTATTTCATTGGTATTTTCTAAACGCTTATTGACCTCATTAATATGGTTTTTTAATTCACTAAAACTGCTTTCACATTTTACTTTTTGTTCATGTATTTCACTACTGAATTTATCAAATTTTTTGTCATTATTATCAAGACGTTGATTTAATTCATTGAATTTATTATTCTGTTCGTTGAATTTACTATCGTTAATGTCAAAACGATTATTTATGTCGCTACTCATTTCATTAAATTTAGTGTCAAAACGATCATTTAATGCATCAAATTTCTTACTGTTATCACTAGACATTTGTTTGATCTCATCTTTTAAACTAATATTTTGGTTAGACATCAGTTTAATTTCCCCCATTATCTCACGCAACCAATCCTCAGTTTTATTACTTTCTCTAGCCGAGACGGGAGTTGAATGAACTCTCGCCTCATCCATAACAGCTGATTCTGTCCAGCTTTCTTGATTTACTATAGGAGTTTCTGACTGAATTTCTGATTCACTTATAATAGTTGAGTCAGACAAACTGACTTCGTTCTCTGTATTTTCCATTTTTGATAAATTTAATTATTCTTTATTATATATAACTTAGTTATTAGTTATTATATAACTTAGTTATTGTCTAAACAAAATCTCATAACTTAACTCTTTAACAGTATTTTACGTCCTCACCTCTACTCACACATCTCGTAATTTTTTCTATTACAAAAAACCGCCTACTATCACCACCTATTTCGTACTTCAAATCAGGCCTAAACCCATATGAATTAATTCATTTGAGTTATACTGGCAGGGATCGCCATATGTTACATTCTATTCTTTTACTTACCAATTTTCACCACGTTTCTTCTACTTACCTCACACTTACACGCCACCCTGACTTACCGAGGGCAGGGATCGCCATATGTTACATTCTATTCTTTTACTTACCAATTTTCACCACGTTTCTTCTACTTACCTCACACTTACACGCCACCCTGACTTACCGAGCACAGAAGATTCCAAATCACTTATAGGTGGCCATCGATATCTTTAAAGGTTAGATATGGAGACCTTGAAACACTTTTACTTATTTGCCAGTTCGTCAGGCGAAATTTTCTATACGGGATTGGTGATGTTAATGTGACGTGATAATTAACTTAACACATGGTTACGCTACTAATTCATTTTATTAAAATTCATATTGTAAAATTACTTTCTTCTGTTTATAACTTTTAACAGTTCATCAAATTCTTCGCTTAATGTTGTACTCTAAAACAGTGTGTGAAAACTAAATTGATTACTCTAAATAATCGGTCTACATTTTAGTTCGTTAGACAAATGCTATATTTCTTTTCTATTCTTTCTTTCAACACATTTACGTTAATCATTGAAAATGCACAATATGGTGTATTACCTCCTTTTAGGACAAAACATATATCGAAAACGAAAAAAACCTTAAACTATTTTAAATATATATTTTAAAACGACCCAGTTTGCTCATTCACACATTCACACTTTTTGAGTTTTCCCCTTTATATAAAATAATAATAATAATTTTATTTTAACATGAATACTTGCAGCTGCGTCATTTCTCCCGACCACGCGTCGCGTCCCATGGAATTTTCCTATTTGAGTTCCAAAAGTTTATGTTTGCACTTTTAATAAAATTTTCTTGGTGTTCACTGTTACGTATCTGTTTAGTTTTTCCTTTCTTTACACTGATTTACACATTCTGATTTATACTGGGTTTGGCCGGCCGACCCTAATTAGTTAGAAACAAGATTGAGAGAACCACACGTGGTCTGGTGTTGTTGTCGACTGGCGGTAACTACGTACACAGCTTGCTACTACCACTCTGTGTGGCAGACGGAAATTCACACTGCCTTCTTGTGACAAATTGTTAGTCACCGTACCTGTAGCGTGGATTTTTCAATGTTCACAAGGTGTTGAGGATATTACACGGTGACTGTACGGAAGGCACAGGTAGGTGGAGTCTTCATGTGACATCCGCCTTCTCAAAAGCACGTTGCTGAAAAAATTTTTCTGCCTCGCCATTTTTTTGTGGCGAGGCTGAGTCTGTAAGCATTGCCTCTGCACGTATGATGGTGTTGCGCGTATTTATACGTGACAAAACATCGAATTTAACTACGCAGTATTGCATTCCATCACAACACCTCACTCAAAAGTTCACTCTACTGTTATTTGTTTGAATACAGCCGTATTTTACATTGGACTAGCCCCGCTGATGGGAAATAAAATCTTAATAAATTTAAATAAAATCAAACCCTCCTTTTTGCCCCATTGCAGAGTGAAACGCCATTTATTGATATTTTGATTGAATGTTTCAGAGTCAGGTGATACTGTGGTGACGTGCCTGTCTGACTTTATGGTGTTGGGATCTCGACAAGGGAAGTCCAGTAAGGTCATGCAGGTGCAGCCACAGCCACCGGACTAGGGGGGTAAGTTACCCATGATTTTAGTAAGGAATTAAGGGGGGTCGTGGCGCTATATCCTTGCTGATCCTCTTAGGTTTAGGCAATGACAGTTATTATGCTTCGGCATAAAACCTCTCATTGGGGGGTTATTGTAGCGGGACAGATCAGGGGGGATAAATAATTTTAATAAATGTTAATTCAATCAGTAGTCAACCTCAGGGGAACCTCTTACCCACATGCTTGCAATGTTATTGTGAGAGACCAGTCTGGTCTGGCTAGACGCGTTATCCAATCACCTGCAATTCAGGACATCTGTGAATTACAGAAAAACCCGTAATTGTCACAAGCCAATTTCATCAGGTGGCCACAGCTGCAGCCGTCGTTGGCCCAGTTTAAGCCAGCCAATCAGAGCTAGAATTTGTGGTCACGTGGCCGGTCATACACAAAGTAATGCGCGCCCCAACGCCAGTTTTGGGGAGCCAGTCGACTAGAAACTACAGAACTGCGCGGGTTAGTAAAATAGCGCACGGTTCCAGTAACCAGTGTACGGAAAATAACAGACAGTGGACTTTCTACTCAAGAACCGTGCGGTTTAGTAGAACAGGGCGCGGTTCCGTAAATCAGTGCTAGAAAAAATACGGTCGGCCGACTAAAAATATAACTTCATCAATGTGAATTTGAGTGCAACATATAGTGGACACAAACTACGACAGTGGGAAATATTGAAACGGTTTAAGAAGACAGTCTGTGGAACTTTTAAGTAGAACATAGTGAATGGCATAACAACTTGGAAACGACGGAGAAAAGATGAGTACCGGTACTTAATATAAACTATTGTCTAAAATTTTGACACAGCTACAATTCGTACAACCACAAATCAAATAATCAAAGAGCTCTATAAATGGGGTTTATTAGAATACAAATGTAAAAGAAAGAGTGTGTGTGAGTGGGGACAAATGTAAATGTTACGTACTGGTTCGTTTGAATATGCACATATAACTACTGATATCACTCATAATAGCTTTTGAAAAAACTTAATAGAAGTAAGAATTGATGTCATGATTTAGTATAAAATAGTTTGTACAGCCTTTTATAGAACGTAAAAAAAGGGTTTGAAGTTGATAGCGAATAAACACAAATATTTGATTTAGTCAGCATAAAATGTGTTAGCGTAATTATTTCGCCACTCAAACCTAAGTTTCGTCACTCTGCAACAGTTTTGTCTATAGAACCCTGGAGGTGAACCCTAAGGTAAGAAAAGTAATAAATTTTATAAACTTGTGAACAAATTTATTTGGTCAAAAAAGTGTAGAGTTACAAATGATGCGCGAACAGGGACTTAATCTGTTTACGAGAAAAATCAAACAGTTACAATAGCAAAAACATTATTTAAATACGAGTTTCAATTATTTACAGTATTTTGGAGAAAGTTAAAAATTACACACACACATGTACAGTTTTTATGAATTATAATTATAATGTTGATTACATAGCTTGTCAAAAAGTGTGAAAAATGTCCAGATGTACATGAGGGAGAAAACAGATTCGCTCAGCGAAATAAGCGTTAAATATATTTTAAACATTATACAACCGCTCACCCCCATATTGTTAGTATATTTTATTTAAAATTTTTGTATGTTCGGATATCCAAATTTCCCTTGGTACCAATTAATTTGGATACCTTGATATGTGTTACTGTACTTTTGTATGTCTCGGTAGTCATTCACCATTACAGTTCATAAATGAAATACAGAAACAAACACAAAATTATGACATAAACTAACAACTTACTTGGTTACTGCTAATCACAATACTTCACTCTGTATACTGCTAAATAACTGACTTTGGTTTCTTGATCAAACCATCCGAGTGGGCCAAGTTCACAGTCAGCACACGTCAAGTACTTTTTGCCGTTCACGGTGTTTGAATATCCAATGTTTTCAAACTGATACATGTCGTTAATCACCCAGTAATCTGATAGCTCTTCCTCTTCACTGCCATCCTCTTTCTCTGCTCTTTTTCTTATATATGGCAGAGGAAACTGCACACAGGACGAATACTAAATTAGGTGTCAAGAGTAAAAATGTTGCTATTGTTTGTTAGAGGAAATTTTGGACAGGAGTAGAAGAAAATGCCTGTTTTGTGACTGTGTTTAATCATGAATAAAAATAGGCTATCAAAAACAAACTAAAGAATGTCACCACCTCATATAATTATGAATTTAATATCAGTCTTTAAAATTAATACCGTATGCTAAATTCAGTTATCAGAATGCACTCTACTGAATATAATAAATTGCTTCTACCATTATAAAAAGAATTGTCATAACTAAATATAAGTATATCACTACTGACTCAGACAAAGGCAACATGACTGTAATCATTTCCACAAAACACAATAAAGTACAAAACTTCATGGAACAGAACAACATCACAGAACTAAAACCGACCCCACTGACAGATACCAAAACACAGTAAAACAGCTAATCAACAGAGCCAAACACATAATGACACATAAACAAAAACCCTACGAGACAAATCCGACCATCAGCCCCTACCCTCCAAGCACATTCCCCAAAATCCACAAAGGAGAAATCCCGATCCGCCCCATTATCAATTACCGAAATGCCCCTGCATACAAACTTGCAAATCCGTGTCGGTAGTGATATACTTATATTTAGTTAATCAACAGACACGTCATGGACAACAAAATCCAAGAAGAATTGTCATATTAACAATAATACAGCAGCAATCCACGTATCATTATGTGCACTGGTCACAATCAAAACTCTGGAAAATATTCATCTAATGATAAATGTGATACAGAAACTTAACAAATACATGTCGGGTTCCTGAATGTCTTACACATAAGATACTTGACTGCATCACTTCACCCCTGAAATTACTGCGAATGAAAAACACCAGATAGCATAAGATAGGCACCAAACTATATCAAATCACAGAGAAACCTAATGTTCCTCTCTGTCAATTTGTTTTAAAAAACTAGTCTTGCTGCCCCTTAAGAAAAAAAAAAATGGTAGAGCTCTCTCGGCTAGAAGCATCAGTTGCCATCAAAACAACTGATGTCAGACCTAATTATCTTGCCTCACTGAGTGGTTAGGTTGTTGATTACAATTTATCACAATCCACTATTGCGTTAAAATGTACTTCTTTGCTATTTGAGACAGTTACATGTTTAGAAGTTTTACAAATTTTATTTATAAACATCACATTACCTTAATTTGTTCATATTGTCCAATACCAGCACTAAGAATCTTTGAGGGGCAGTGAGCACAGTACGCAGATTTTTTGTTTTTTCCGTTTTCAATTAAACTTTCTAAATCAGGTGTTTCCTTGTCTTCACTCATGATTGACAGTACTGTTAACTAAAAGCAACTACTTCCCACTTTTAAGTAGTAAACACAGTCGTTTTCCAATGTGGATCCGGACTTATGTTACGCGATATGACTGACTTTTACGGGAAAATTACTGTATTACCATATTTACATTCAAACCGTTCGTTTGGAGAAGTTCATAGATATACTTGGTAGCACTACCAGATCACTGACAATAACCTACATAACCACAAACCGAATCCTCTGTTCTCTCTAGCCTAGATACGCAAACTGGTGGGTCGTTCGCGAACGACCTAGCCAAAAACAACTACTCCGTCAAATGAACTACTGACTAGAGATATGTCGTTCAGGATTGAACGAATCTTTTTGATCGAATTATTTAGGTGATCGACTGATCGAATCGATCTTTTAAAAGATCACTGGAAAACTAGCTAAGATAGTTCGCACAATCTCTGCTAGGTGCCTCTCGACAACTTTCAACTCAATCTCGATCTCGGTTTCGTCTCGGTCAGTAGGTGATTCGATCAGTTGACGATTCAATCTCGGTTAATAGGTGATTCGATCAGTTGACTCGATCTCGGTCTCGTCTCGGTCATTTCAATCACTTACTGATTCGATCAGTGATCGAGTTACCGCAGGAAGTTTCCAGTAGATTGGCTTTCATTTCAATCTCAACTCGGTCATTTCGATCAGTTAGCTAAGTTACCCTCATTTGCGGTTGCGGTTCGAAACATTGGGCGCTACGCTTTCTTTGTCTCGCTCTTTTGTGTTATCGCGTTAGTAGAAGTTAGAGTAGTAAATTGAATATTTTACTAGTGGACTGGGGACTTTTTTTAACAGTGGACTATTTTAATTAATTAATTAATAGTGACAGTTTTGTATTTTATTGTGACAGATCAAATCTGTATAAACAATTGAGGTATACCACAATTGATTACTGTGAAGTTATCCTCCCCTTCACAAGACAGAAATTGAATAGACAGAAAACAACCCTATCAGCCTGACGTTCCCAAGGAGACCTAACCTAACGGTAACCCGTCCATCGTCTGTTGACGGATTAGGTTTATGTGGAACAAACTTTCTCCAACATCGACTTAGTGAACGATTTTGGCTAGCCTTCCAATTAACTCGTTAATTTTTAATTGTTAACAAAAAAACTTTAACGATTAATAATTGAAGTTGAACATTTTATAATTTAACGATTAAGTTAAAAAGTTAACCAATTTTTTAACGATTAATTTAATTGTTAATTTTTTCTAATCGTAAATCCCAAGTCTGCTCTACTCAATACTGATACAGCTTTCTGTACAGACTTTTTAGAGAACAACCACTGTACATGTGGAAGACTTTGTAAATGTGGTCATCTAACATACAATAATATAGGCCTACATACAAATTTGTAGAGAGCAGTGGTTCCCAAAGTGAGGTTCGCGACAATATTTTATGGGGTCCGCCGACACTTTTAAGAAAAAAGAGTATACCGTAATTTTCTCCGATTTTTTATGGTCTAAAATCTAAATTTTTGAATCTTAAACAATTAGTAGATGATTTCAGTATTTTTTGTTCAAACTAAATGTAATTGTAAAAGTAATTTCAAACTAATGGTTTTAATTATTTCTTCAAATCATGTCCTGTAGCAGATTTGTTTGTTAGCCGAACTGACTTAGAGTACTGCATCAACACACAACTGATCGCGCTGTTCTAGTGATTCTAGTCTATGTATAAGCACTGTATCTCGCGTACAAGCACTGTATCTAAGGAAAACGTTTTTCCGTGTAGCTGGTTTTATGCCTAATTAGTTGCATTTCGACACGTGTGACTGTAAAGATAGAGCCGAGTTTGGCAAAGTTAAGAAATAAATTTGATGTCGAGAGTGACTTAATATTGAAATTATCATACATTAAACCTAATATTGCAGAGCTAATTTTTCAGAAGCAGCTTCATTGTTCACATTTAATTGTGTTTGATATCACTAATATTATAGTTTTGCAAGTTAAGAGAATTTTGATTTTGATACATTTTAATTAAAACATAAAGAGTTTGTATCATATTTACGGTTTGTTTTATTTCATAACTCAGACGGGGTCCGTGAAATTTTTAATTTTTTTTGGGGGGGGAGGTCCGCGGACTGAAAAGTTTGGGAACCACTGGTTTAGAGGATTTATACACCAATATAAGAAAAAAGTTTCTGTAATTATCAACATACGTCTGGAAATGTCTCATTTCCAGCCTGGCCACTGTTTTGTGTATGTTAAGTAATTATCGGTATGGAGAACCATACATGACTTCCATATTCTAAGATTTATATTTAAAATCATTTTCGAAATGAAATATTACCATAGAAACTACTTCTTTCTACTTACTGCTTCAGCCTTAACCACAGTACTGTGGTCACTAACGTATACCACCTCACGTTATCGCACTCGATTTTCACTGATGATGGAAGTCAATGGCATTGCTGAAACGTCTGGTTTTGTAGAAAACATTGGACTACGGCCAAATATCCTGGGAAGGATGTTTAACAAAAACTACTTCTTTGTTGCCGATAACGTTGTACACATATATATAAAAAATATGCATAAAATTAATGGCTTGTATAAGTTAATGATTGATCTCCATTAAGTAGTGCTCAAGTTTCCAAAGTTTTAATATTATGATGTCCGTAATTAAAACATCAGAGCAGGTTTAGTGTGTATGAGGGTTCACCGTGGACAAAAATTTTCAACATTTCCTATTGAGCGTTGCTTAGAATAAATCTGCGAATCTACAGTGTATGTTTCACAGAACAAACACGCGGAAAAGAAGGAGCGCTCCGAAGTCACTCATGGACCCTCAGCATCTTGCAGAGGGTTCATTCCCTAAAGACGAAAAGTCTGTCTATTAATCGTTCCTCTGTAAACACGTGCAGTTACACTGCCCAGCGATCCACAGGAAGCAAATCGCTATCCACGCTGGACACTTTTTCGGCTTGCATGCGTTATGTTGGTATGGGTTCGGCACTTTCCATTTAAAAACCGTGCAAATGTAAGAAAATAAACATGAATGAGGCCAGAAATAACGCGAATTGTGTGTGTGTGTGTGTGTGTGTGTGTGTGTGTGTGTGTGTGTGTGTGTGTGTGTGTGTGTGTGTGTGTGTGTGTGTGTGTGTGTGTGTGTGTGTGTGTGTGTGTGTTCCCTGCCTTTTTATTGCGGTAGTGATAATAATAAAATGGAAACGTAAACCGTACATAACTGAGATATGCTTGCCTGCCACGCACGATATATTTTCTCTTATACATGACTAGCAGAATACCCGTGCTTCGCTACGGAGTTTCACGTTGTACGTAATGAAAATGTTAGTTTAATTAATAAAGTTTAATTAAAGTAGGCTTCTTAAAAATAAATAGCTGTTGCCCACAACTTCGTTCGCGTGGTCTTCAATTTAATGCGATAATATATTTAGAACAGAATCTATTCTATTGGGTTGCCATAGTAACCAGATCTAATAGTTTTTTAAGACCGCAAAGGACTCCCCCAGAGGATCGTATCGAAAAAAACACCTGTCCTATGTTGGTTCTCCCGTTGCGTAAAATATTTGTGCCAAGTTTGGTTGAAATCGGTCCAGTGGTTTAGGAGGCGATGTGGAAGACCCCAAAGAACCCCCAAAAGGACCCCATCGAAAAAACACCTATCCTATGTTGGTTCTCCCGTTGCGTAAAATATTTGTGCCAAGTTTGGTTGAAATCGGTACAGTGGTTTAGGAGGAGATGTGGAAGAAACCTTCGCGGACGTGCGCACAACAACTCACCGAAGTTTCATCGCAATCGGATGAATGGTATAGGAACGCATACGGGACAAACAAAGAAACATTCATTTTTATATATAAGATGTAAACTATACCACTTACTTGACATAAACCGTGATAGCTAAGCTAATGTACAACATATATGTATTAATTATACACATAAATGTTCCTCGATAGACACTCTATCTATTGGCGAAAACTTGAATAAAATCCGTTCAGTACTTCCTGAGATTAGCGATTTCAAACACAGAGAGAAAACGCACCGACTTTACTTTATACTATGTACAGATTTACATTAAAATGAAAAAATTATAATTTTATTGCCTGGCAACAAAATTATTTTATTTTAACAATTACCATTGTTTGAAAAGTTTAAATGAATTTTCATGTACTTTACTCTTGTTAAAACGTAAAAGGTTGCAGGTAAACTACCCCTTCCCCTTAACCGATCTTCACCAAAATCAAAAGGCCTTGAGTCCTCTACAATTCAGTGATGTATGCAAAAAATTATTTGATTCTGTTTGAATATGCGGCAGTTACCGTTCGTCATAGAAAATACGCTTGATAAAAAAACGTTGCAGGTAAACTACCCATTCCCCTTAACCGATCTTCACCAAAAACAAAAGGTTTTGAGTACCCTACAAATCACGGCTGTATGCAAAAAATTATTTGATTCTGTTTGAATTTGCGGCTGTTATCGTTTGCCATAGAAAATACCCTTGATAAAAAAACGCTGCAGGTAAACTACCCCTTTCCCTTAACCGATCTTCACCAAAACCAACAGGTCTTGAGAACTCTGCAATTTAGGGCTGTATACAAATAATCTTTTGATTCTGTTTGAATTTGCGTCTGTTATCGTTTGCCATAGGAAATACCATTGTTAAAACATAAAACGTTGCAGGTAAACTACCCCTTTCCCTTAACCGATCTTCACCAAAAACCATAGGTCTTGAGAACTCTACAATTCAGGGCTGTATAAAACATTATTTAATTTTGTTTGAATTTGCGGCTGTTATCGTTTGCCAAAAAAAAATTTCCCTTGATAAAAAAAAACCGTTGCAGGTAAACTACCCCTTTCCCTCAACCGATCTTCACCAAAAATAATAGGTCGTGAGTACTCTACAAATCAGGGCTGTATGCAAAAAAATTATTTGATTCTGTTTGAATTTGTGGCAGTTATCGTTTGCCATAGAAAAAAATCTACAGACACAGACACACACACACACAGACACTTTTCGGAAAACGACTTTTTTTCATGTTTTGAGTGTAGTAGAATCAGAATCTGCAATAATCTCGAACACGATTTTTTTTGCCATCACCATACTTTTTTACTTCCATATTCCTTAAGGAATGGAAGTATGGTGATGGCAAAAAAAATCGTGTTCGAGATTATTGCAGATTCTGATTCTACTACACTCCAAACATGAAAAAAAGTCGTTTTCCGAAAAGTGTCTGTGTGTGTGTCTGTCTGTGTGTCTGTCTGTAGATTTTTTTCTATGGCAAACGATAACTGCCGCAAATTCAAACAGAATCAAATAATTTTTTGCATGCAGCCCTGATTTACAGAGTACTCGCGACCTATTGTTTTTGGTGAAGATCGGTTGATGGAAAGGGGTAGTTTACCTGCAACGGTTTTTTTTTGGCAAGGGTAATTTTGTTTTGTTTGGCAAACGATAACAGCCGCAAATTCAAACAGAATCAAATAATGTTTCGCATACAGCCCTGAATTGTAGAGTTCTCAAGATCTGTTGATTTTGGTGAAGATCGGTTAAGAGAAAAGGGGTAGTTTACCTGTAACGTTTTATGTTTTAACAAGGGTATTTCCTATGGCAAACGATAACAGCCGCAAATTCAAACAGAATCAAAAGATTATTTGCATACAGCCCTAAATTGTAGAGTTCTCAAGACCTATTGTTTTTGGTGAAGTTCGGTTGAGGGAAAGGGGTAGTTTACCTGCAACGTTTTTTTATCAAGGGTATTTTCTATGGCAAACGATAACAGCCGCAAATTCAAACAGGATCAAATAATGTTTTGCATACAGCCCTGATTTGTAGAGTACTCAAGACCTATTGTTTTTGGTGAAGATCGGTTAAGGGAAAGGGGTAGTTTACCTGTAACGTTTTATGTTTTAACAAGGGTATTTCCTATGGCAAACGATAACAGCCGCAAATTCAAACAGAATCAAATAATGTTTTCCATACGTCCCTGAATTGTAGAGGACTCAAAGACTTTCGATTTTGGTGAAGATCGTTTAAGGGGAAGGGGTAGTTTACCTGCAACCTTTTACGTTTTAACAAGAGTAAAGTACTTGAAAATTTATTTAAAATTTTTGAAACAATGGTAATTGTTAAAAATAAAATAATTTTGTTGCCAGGCAATAAAATTATAATTTTTTCATTTTAATGTAATATAATATTTTTCATTTAATACAGCAATAAAAAGGCAGGTAAGACACAGCCTGGCTGTTTGGCTGAAAATGATTTTAAATATAAATCTTAGAATATGGAAGTCATGTATGGTTCTCCATACCGATATTTTACATATGTGCCTGAGCTATAGAGAACTCAATGTCTGTTGATTTTGGTGAAGATCGGTTACGGGGAAAGGGCAGTTTACCTGAAACATTTTTTGTTGTAACATGAGTAAAGTACTTAATTTTGATAAAGTATCCTGATGAGATCTTAATAATCCACTGTAGAAACGTAGATGAAATATCTATAAATGAAGAGGCTAGTTGAACGGGCTGGGGGTAATTTTCTATAAATCAAAATTATAGTTGAAGGGGGAGGGGATAATTTTTTTTTATATGTGTACTACGTTATTGGCAACAAAGAAGTATTTTTTTGTTAAAATTCCTTCCCTGGCTGTTTGGCTGAAAATGATTTTAAATATAAATCTTAGAATATGGAAGTCATGTATGGTTCTCCATACCGATATTTTACTTCCATATTTCTTAAGGAATGGAAGTATGGTGATGGCAAAAAAAATCGTGTTCGAGATTATTGCAGATTCTGATTCTACTACACTCAAAACATGAAAAAAAGTCGTTTTCCGAAAAGTGTGTGTGTGTGTGTCTGTGTGTCTATCTGTAGATTTTTTTTCTATGGCAAACGATAACTGCCGCAAATTCAAACAGAATCAAATAATTTTTTGCACACAGCCCTGATTTATAGAGTACTCAAGACATATTGTTTTTGGTGAAGATCGGTTGAGGGAAAGGGGTAGTTTACCTGCAACGGTTTTTTTTAATCAAGGGAAATTTTTTTTTTGGCAAACGATAACAGCCGCCAATTCAAACAGAATCAAATAATGTTCGCATACAACCCTGAATTGCAGATTTCTCAAGACCTATTGTTTTTGGTGAAGATCGGTTACGGGAAAGGGGTAGTTTACCTGTAACGTTTTATGTTTTACCAAGGGTATTTCCTATGGCAAACGATAACAGCCGCAATTTCAAACAGAATCAAAAGATTATTTGCATACAGCCCTAGATTGTAGAGTTCTCAAGACCTATTGTTTTTGGTGAAGATCGGTTAAGGGAAAGGGGTAGTTTACCTACAACGTTTTTTTAACAAGTGTATTTTCTATGGCAAACGATAACAGCCGCATGTTCAAACAGAATCAAATAATTTTCTGCATACAGCCC
Source organism: Magicicada septendecula (assembly GCA_034769895.1). NCBI lineage: Eukaryota > Metazoa > Arthropoda > Insecta > Hemiptera > Cicadidae > Magicicada > Magicicada septendecula. The sequence continues at coordinate 294,239,333 of CM068373.1, read as the reverse complement.
TGATTTGTAGAGTACTCAAGACCTCTTGTTTTTGGTGAAGATCGGTTAAGGGAAAGGGGTAGTTTACCTGCAACGTTTTTTTTTCTATGGCAAACGATAACTGCCGCAAATTCAAACAGAATCAAATAATGTTTTGCATGCGTCCCTGAATTGTAGAGATCTCAAGGAATTTCGATTTTGGTGAAGATCGGTTAAGGGAAAGGGGTAGTTTAGCTGCAACCTTTTACGTTTTAACAAGAGTAAAGTACTTGAAAATTTATTTAAACTTTTTGAAACAATGGTAATTGTTCAAAATAAAATAATTTTGTTGCCAGGTAACAAAAATAAAGTCATTTTGATTATAAAATATAAATATTTACAACAAGAAAAGAATTTTCAGTTTTCAAAATTTAAATATATTTTTATAAAACAATGGGTTCTTCATTGAGGTGGGGACCATGTCACTCACTCCATCTCAAGCCTCTCCCATTTTGCAGAAAAAGAGGACCCTGTCAAGGCTGATACTTTGACGACAGTGACAGGGCTTTCCACCAAATTCAGCAGAGTGACAGGTAGGCCCAACTCTGATTGGCTCCTCAGATTTCCCCAGCGTTAGTAGGTTCTATGAAAATATTTTATTTCAAAAATGATTTTAAATATAAATCTTAGATATGTTTTATAAATCTCATGTTGTATGTTTTAACATGGGTAATTTTTTATATGACGAACCATAACTGCCGTAAATTCAAACAGAATAAAATAATTTTTTACATATGTGCCTGAGCTATAGAGAACTCAATGTCTGTTGATTTTGGTGAAGATCGGTTACGGGGAAAGGGCAGTTTACCTGAAACATTTTTTGTTGTAACATGAGTAAAGTACTTAATTTTGATAAAGTATCCTGATAAGATCTTAATAATCCACTGTAGAAACATAGATGAAATATCTATAAATGTAGAGGCTAGTTGAACGGACTGGGGGTAATTTTCTATAAATCAAAATTATAGTTGAAGGGGGAGGGGATAATTTTTTTTTATATGTGTACTACGTTATTGGCAACAAAGAAGTATTTTTTTGTTAAAATTCCTTCCCTGGCTGTTTGGCTGAAAATGATTTTAAATATAAATCTTAGAATATGGAAGTCATGTATGGTTCTCCATACCGATATTTTCATGTTTTGAGTGTAGTAGAATCAGAATCTGCAATAATCTCGAACACGATTTTTTTTGCCATCACCATACTTCCATTCCTTAAGGAATATGGAAGTAAAAATTTATATTTCAAGAAGTAATTGTGATATGTTAATGAAATTTGGTATGTGTTTACATAACAATTATTTTTTACTTCCATATTCCTTAAGGAATGGAAGTATGGTGATGGCAAAAAAAATCGTGTTCGAGATTATTGCAGATTCTGATTCTACTACACTCAAAACATGAAAAAAAGTCGTTTTCCGAAAAGTGTCTGTGTGTGTGTCTGTCTGTAGATTTTTTTTTTCTATGGCAAACGATAACTGCCGCAAATTCAAACAGAATCAAATAATTTTTTGCATACAGCCCTGATTTCTAGAGTGCTCGCGACCTATTGTTTTTGGTGAAGATCGGTTGAGGGAAAGGGGTAGTTTACCTGCAACGTTTTTTTTTTATCAAGGGAATTTTTTTTTTTTGGAATACGATAACAGCCGCAAATTCAAACAGAATCAAATAATTTTTCGCATACAGCCCTGAGTTGTAGAGTTCTCAAGACCTATTGTTTTTGGTGAAGATCGGTTAAGGGAAAGGGGTAGTTTACCTACAACGTTTTTTTAACAAGGGTATTTTCTATGGCAAACGATAACAGCCGCAAGTTCAAACAGAATCAAATAATTTTCTGCATACAGCCCTGATTTGTAGAGTACTCAAGACCTTTTGTTTTTGGTGAAGATCGGTTGAGGGGAAGGGGTAGTTTACCTGCAACTTTTTTTTTCTATGGCAAACGATAACTGCCGCAAATTCAAACAGAATCAAATAATTTTTTGTATACATCCCTGAATTGTAGAGGTCTCAAGGACTTTCGATTTTGGTGAAGATCGGTTAAGGGGAAGGGGTAGTTTACCTGCAACCTTTTACGTTTTAACAAGAGTAAAGTACTTGAAAATTTATTTAAACTTTTTGAAACAATGGTAATTGTTGAAAATAAAATAATTTTGTTGCCAGGTAACAAAAATAAAGTCATTTTGATTATAAAATATAAATATTTACAAGAAAAAAATTTCAGTTTTCAAAATTTAAATATATTTTTATAAAACAATGGGTTCTTCATTGAGGTGGGGACTTGACGACAGTGACAGGGCTTTCCACCAAATTCAGCAGAGTGACAGGTAGGCCCAACTCTGATTGGCTCCTCAGATTTCCCCAGCGTTAGTAGGTTCTATGAAAATATTTTATTTCAAAAATGATTTTAAATATATATCTTAGATATGTTTTATAAATCTCATGTTTTATGTTTTAACATGGGTAATTTTTTATATGACGAACCATAACTGCCGTAAATTTAAACAGAATCAAATAATTTTTTACATATGTGCCTGAGCTATAGAGAACTCAATGTCTGTTGATTTTGGTGAAGATCGGTTACGGGGAAAGGGCAGTTTACCTGAAACATTTTTTGTTGTAACATGAGTAAAGTACTTAATTTTGATAAAGTATCCTGATAAGATCTTAATAATCCACTGTAGAAACGTAGATGAAATATCTATAAATGAAGAGGCTAGTTGAACGGGCTGGGGGTAATTTTCTATAAATCAAAATTTTAGTTGAAGGGGGAGGGGATAATTTTTTTTTATATGTGTACTACGTTATTGGCAACAAAGAAGTATTTTTTTGTTAAAATTCCTTCCCTGGCTGTTTGGCTGAAAATGATTTTAAATATAAATCTTAGAATATGGAAGTCATGTATGGTTCTCCATACCGATATTTTACTTCCATATTCCTTAAGGAATGGAAGTATGGTGATGGCAAAAAAAATCGTGTTCGAGATTATTGCAGATTCTGATTCTACTACACTCAAAACATGAAAAAAAGTCGTTTTCCGAAAAGTGTGTGTCTGTGTGTCTGTCTGTAGATTTTTTTTCTATGGCAAACGATAACTGCCGCAAATTCAAACAGAATCAAATAATTTTTTGCACACAGCCCTGATTTGTAGAGTACTCAAGACATATTGTTTTTGGTGAAGATCGGTTGAGGGAAAGGGGTAGTTTACCTGCAACGGTTTTTTTTAATCAAGGGAAATTTTTTTTTTGGCAAACGATAACAGCCGCCAATTCAAACAGAATCAAATAATGTTTCGCATACAGCCCTGAATTGCAGAGTTCTCAAGACCTATTGTTTTTGGTGAAGATCGGTTACGGGAAAGGGGTAGTTTACCTGTAACGTTTTATGTTTTAACAAGGGTATTTCCTATGACAAACGATAACAGCCGCAAATTCAAACAGAATCAAAAGATTATTTGCATATTGCCCTAAATTGTAGAGTTCTCAAGACCTATTGTTTTTGGTGAAGATCGGTTAAGGGAAAGGGGTAGCTTACCTACAACGTTTTTTTAACAAGTGTATTTTCTATGGCAAACGAGAACAGCCGCATGTTCAAACAGAATCAAATAATTTTCTGCATACAGCCCTGATTTGTAGAGTACTCAAGACCTCTTGTTTTTGGTGAAGATCGGTTAAGGGAAAGGGGTAGTTTACCTGCAACGTTTTTTTTTCTATGGCAAACGATAACTGCCGCAAATTCAAACAGAATCAAATAATGTTTTGCACACATCCCTGAACTGTAGAGATCTCAAGGACTTTCGATTTTGGTGAAGATCGGTTAAGGGAAAGGGGTAGTTTACCTGCAACCTTTTACGTTTTAACAAGAGTAAAGTACTTGAAAATTTATTTAAACTTTTTGAAACAATGGTAATTGTTCAAAATAAAATAATTTTGTTGCCAGGTAACAAAAATAAAGTCATTTTGATTATAAAATATAAATATTTACAACAAGAAAAGAATTTTCAGTTTTCAAAATTTAAATATATTTTTATAAAACAATGGGTTCTTCATTGAGGTGGGGACCATGTCACTCACTCCATCTCAAGCCTCTCCCATTTTGCAGAAAAAGAGGACCCTGTCAAGGCTGATACTTTGACGACAGTGACAGGGCTTTCCACCAAATTCAGCAGAGTGACAGGTAGGCCCAACTCTGATTGGCTCCTCAGATTTCCCCAGCGTTAGTAGGTACTATGAAAATATTTTATTTCAAAAATGATTTTAAATATAAATCTTAGATATGTTTTATAAATCTCATGTTGTATGTTTTAACATGGGTAATTTTTTATATGACGAACCATAACTGCCGTAAATTCAAACAGAATCAAATAATTTTTTACATATGTACCTGAGCTATAGAGAACTCAATGTCTGTTGATTTTGGTGAAGATCGGTTACGGGGAAAGGGCAGTTTACCTGAAACATTTTTTGTTGTAACATGAGTAAAGTACTTAATTTTGATAAAGTATCCTGATAAGATCTTAATAATCCACTGTAGAAACGTAGATGAAATATCTATAAATGAAGAGGCTAGTTGAACGGGCTGGGGGTAATTTTCTATAAATCAAAATTATAGTTGAAGGGGGAGGGGATAATTTTTTTTTATATGTGTACTACGTTATTGGCAACAAAGAAGTATTTTTTTGTTAAAATTCCTTCCCTGGCTATTTGGCTGAAAATGATTTTAAATATAAATCTTAGAATATGGAAGTCATGTATGGTTCTCCATACCGATATTTTACTTCCATATTCCTTAAGGAATGGAAGTATGGTGATGGCAAAAAAAATCGTGTTCGAGATTATTGCAGATTCTGATTCTACTACACTCAAAACATGAAAAAAAGTCGTTTTCCGAAAAGTGTGTGTCTGTGTGTCTGTCTGTAGATTTTTTTTCTATGGCAAACGATAACTGCCGCAAATTCAAACAGAATCAAATAATTTTTTGCACACAGCCCTGATTTGTAGAGTACTCAAGACATATTGTTTTTGGTGAAGATCGGTTGAGGGAAAGGGGTAGTTTACCTGCAACGGTTTTTTTTAATCAAGGGAAATTTTTTTTTTGGCAAACGATAACAGCCGCCAATTCAAACAGAATCAAATAATGTTTCGCATACAGCCCTGAATTGCAGAGTTCTCAAGACCTATTGTTTTTGGTGAAGATCGGTTACGGGAAAGGGGTAGTTTACCTGTAACGTTTTATGTTTTAACAAGGGTATTTCCTATGGCAAACGATAACAGCCGCAAATTCAAACAGAATCAAAAGATTATTTGCATACAGCCCTAAATTGTAGAGTTCTCAAGACCTATTGTTTTTGGTGAAGATCGGTTAAGGGAAAGGGGTAGTTTACCTACAACGTTTTTTTAACAAGTGTATTTTCTATGGCAAACGAGAACAGCCGCATGTTCAAACAGAATCAAATAATTTTCTGCATACAGCCCTGATTTGTAGAGTACTCAAGACCTCTTGTTTTTGGTGAAGATCGGTTAAGGGGAAGGGGTAGTTTACCTGCAACGTTTTTTTTTCTATGGCAAACGATAACTGCCGCAAATTCAAACAGAATCAAATAATGTTTTGCACACATCCCTGAACTGTAGAGATCTCAAGGACTTTCGATTTTGGTGAAGATCGGTTAAGGGAAAGGGGTAGTTTACCTGCAACCTTTTACGTTTTAACAAGAGTAAAGTACTTGAAAATTTATTTAAACTTTTTGAAACAATGGTAATTGTTCAAAATAAAATAATTTTGTTGCCAGGTAACAAAAATAAAGTCATTTTGATTATAAAATATAAATATTTACAACAAGAAAAGAATTTTCAGTTTTCAAAATTTAAATATATTTTTATAAAACAATGGGTTCTTCATTGAGGTGGGGACCATGTCACTCACTCCATCTCAAGCCTCTCCCATTTTGCAGAAAAAGAGGACCCTGTCAAGGCTGATACTTTGACGACAGTGACAGGGCTTTCCACCAAATTCAGCAGAGTGACAGGTAGGCCCAACTCTGATTGGCTCCTCAGATTTCCCCAGCGTTAGTAGGTTCTATGAAAATATTTTATTTCAAAAATGATTTTAAATATAAATCTTAGATATGTTTTATAAATCTCATGTTGTATGTTTTAACATGGGTAATTTTTTATATGACGAACCATAACTGCCGTAAATTCAAACAGAATCAAATAATTTTTTACATATGTACCTGAGCTATAGAGAACTCAATGTCTGTTGATTTTGGTGAAGATCGGTTACGGGGAAAGGGCAGTTTACCTGAAACATTTTTTGTTGTAACATGAGTAAAGTACTTAATTTTGATAAAGTATCCTGATAAGATCTTAGTAATCCACTGTAGAAACGTAGATGAAATATCTATAAATGTAGAGGCTAGTTGAACGGACTGGGGGTAATTTTCTATAAATCAAAATTATAGTTGAAGGGGGAGGGGATAATTTTTTTTTATATGTGTACTACGTTATTGGCAACAAAGAAGTATTTTTTTGTTAAAATTCCTTCCCTGGCTGTTTGGCTGAAAATGATTTTAAATATAAATCTTAGAATATGGAAGTCATGTATGGTTCTCCATACCGATATTTTCATGTTTTGAGTGTAGTAGAATCAGAATCTGCAATAATCTCGAACACGATTTTTTTTGCCATCACCATACTTCCATTCCTTAAGGAATATGGAAGTAAAAATTTATATTTCAAGAAGTAATTGTGATATGTTAATGAAATTTGGTATGTGTTTACATAACAATTATTTTTTACTTCCATATTCCTTAAGGAATGGAAGTATGGTGATGGCAAAAAAAATCGTGTTCGAGATTATTGCAGATTCTGATTCTACTACACTCAAAACATGAAAAAAAGTCGTTTTCCGAAAAGTGTCTGTGTGTGTGTCTGTCTGTGTGTCTGTCTGTAGATTTTTTTTCTATGGCAAACGATAACTGCCGCAAATTCAAACAGAATCAAATAATTTTTTGCATACAGCCCTGATTTGTAGAGTACTCGCGACCTATTGTTTTTGGTGAAGATCGGTTGAGGGAAAGGGGTAGTTTACCTGCAACGGTTTTTTTTTATCAAGGGAATTTTTTTTTTGGCGAACGATAACAGCCGCAAATTCAAACAGAATCAAATAATTTTTCGCATACAGCCCTGAATTGTAGAGTTCTCAATACCTATTGTTTTTGGTGAAGATCGGTTAAGGGAAAGGGGTAGTTTACCTGTAACGTTTTATGTTTTAACAAGGGTATTTCCTATGGCAAACGATAACAGCCGCAAATTCAAACAGAATCAAAAGATTATTTGCATACAGCCCTAAATTGTAGAGTTCTCAAGACCTATTATTTTTGGTGAAGATCGGTTAAGGGAAGGGGTAGTTTACCTACAACGTTTTTTTATCAAGGGTATTTTCTATGGCAAACGATAACAGCCGCAAGTTCAAACAGAATCAAATAATTTTCTGCATACAGCCCTGATTTGTAGAGTACTCAAGACCTATTGTTTTTGGTGAAGATCGGTTGAGGGGAAGGGGTAGTTTACCTGCAACGTTTTTTTTCTATGGCAAACGATAAATGCCGTAAATTCAAACAGAATCAAATAATTTTTTGTATACATCCCTGAATTGTAGAGGTCTCAAGGACTTTCGATTTTGGTGAAGATCGGATAAGGGGAAGGGGTAGTTTACCTGCAACCTTTTACGTTTTAACAAGAGTAAAGTACTTGAAAATTTATTTAAACTTTTTGAAACAATGGTAATTGTTGAAAATAAAATAATTTTGTTGCCAGGTAACAAAAATAAAGTCATTTTGATTATAAAATATAAATATTTACAAGAAAAGAATTTTCAGTTTTCAAAATTTAAATATATTTTTATAAAACAATGGGTTCTTCATTGAGGTGGGGACTTGACGACAGTGACAGGGCTTTCCACCAAATTCAGCAGAGTGACAGGTAGGCCCAACTCTGATTGGCTCCTCAGATTTCCCCAGCGTTAGGTTCTATGAAAATATTTTATTTCAAAAATGATTTTAAATATAAATCTTAGATATGTTTTATAAATCTCATGTTTTATGTTTTAACATGGGTAATTTTTTATATGACGAACCATAACTGCCGTAAATTTAAACAGAATCAAATAATTTTTACTTCCATATTCCTTAAGGAATGGAAGTATGGTGATGGCAAAAAAATCGTGTTCGAGATTATTGCAGATTCTGATTCTACTACACTCAAAACATGAAAAAAAGTCGTTTTCCGAAAAGTGTCTGTGTGTGTGTCTGTCTGTGTGTGTGTCTGTCTGTGTGTCTGTAGGTTTTTTTCTATGGCAAACGATAACTGCCGCAAATTCAAACAGAATCAAATAATTTTTTGCATACAGCCCTGATTTGCAGAGTACTCGCGAAATATTGTTTTTGGTGAAGATCGGTTGAGGGAAAGGGGTAGTTTACCTGCAACGGTTTTTTTTTAGCAAGGGTAATTTTGTTTGTTTGGCAAACGATAACAGCCGCAAATTCAAACAGAATCAAATAATGTTTTGCATACAGCCCTGAATTGTAGAGTTCTCAAGATCTGTTGATTTTGGTGAAGATCGGTTTAGGGAAAGGGGTAGTTTACCTGTAACGTTTTATGTTTTAACAAGGGTATTTCTTATGGCAAACGATAACAGCCGCAAATTCAAACAGAATCAAAAGATTATTTGCATACAGCCCTAAATTGTAGAGTTCTCAAGACCTATTGTTTTTGGTGAAAATCGGTTGAGGGAAAGGGGTAGTTTACCGGCAACGTTTTTTTAACAAGGGTATTTTTTTCTATGGCAAACGATAACTGCCGCAAATTCAAACAGAATCAAATAACTTTTTGCATACAGCCCTGATTTGTACAGTACTCACGACCTGTTGTTTTTGGTGAAGATCGGTTGAGGGAAAGGGGTAGTTTACCAGCAACGGTTTTTTTTATCAAGGGAAATTTTTTTTTTGCCAAACGATAACAGCCGCAAATTCAAACATAATCAAATAATGTTTCGCATACAGCCCTGAATTGTAGAGTTCTCAAGATCTGTTGATTGTGGTGAAGATCGGTTAAGGGAAAGGGGTAGTTTACCTATAACGTTTTCTGTTTTAACAAGGGTATTTCCTATGGCAAACGATAACAGCCGTAAATTCAAACAGAATCAAAAGATTATTTGCATACAGCCCTAAATTGTAGAGTTCTCAAGACCTGTTGTTTTTGGTGAAGATCGGTTAAGGGAAAGGGGTAGTTTACCTACAACGTTTTTTTAACAAGGTTATTTTCTATGGCAAACGAATACAGCCGCAAATTCAAACAGAATCAAATAATGTTTTGCATACAGCCCTGATTTGTAGAGTACTCAAGACCTTTTGTTTTTGGTGAAGATCGGTTAGGGGAAAGGGGTAGTTTACCTGTAACGTTTTATGTTTTAACAAGGGTATTTCCTATGGCAAACGATAACAGCCGCAAATTCAAACAGAATCAAAAGATTATTTGCATACAGCCCTAAGTTGTAGAGTTCTCAAGACCTATTGTTTTTTGTGAAGATCGGCTGAGGGAAAGGGGTAGTTTACCTGCAACGTTTTTTTAACAAGGATATTTTCTATGGCAAACGATAACAGCCGCAAATTCAAACAGAATCAAATAATGTTTTGCATACAGCCCTGATTTGTAGAGTACTCAAGACCTATTGTTTTTGGTGAAGATCGGTTAAGGGGAAGGGGTAGTTTACCAGCAACGTTTTTTTATCAAGCGTATTTTCTATGGCAAACGATAACAGCCGCAAATTCAAACAGAATCAAATAATGTTTTGCATACGTCCCTGAATTGTAGAGGAATCAAAGACTTTCGATTTTGGTGAAGATCGTTTAAGGGGAAGGGGTAGTTTACCTGCAACCTTTTACGTTTTAACAAGAGTAAAGTACTTGAAAATTTATTTAAACTTTTTGAAACAATGGTAATTGTTAAAAATAAAATAATTTTGTTGCCAGGCAATAAAATTATAATTTTTTCATTTTAATGTAATATAATATTTTTCATTTAATACAGCAATAAAAAGGCAGGTAAGACACAGCCTGGCTGTTTGGCTGAAAATGATTTTAAATATAAATCTTAGAATATGGAAGTCATGTATGGTTCTCCATACCGATATTTTACATATGTGCCTGAGCTGTAGAGAACTCAATGTCTGTTGATTTTGGTGAAGATCGGTTACGGGGAAAGGGCAGTTTACCCGAAACATTTTTTGTTGTAACATGAGTAAAGTACTTAATTTTGATAAAGTATCCTGATGAGATCTTAATAATCCACTGTAGAAACGTAGATGAAATATCTATAAATGAAGAGGCTAGTTGAACGGGCTGGGGGAAATTTCTATAAATCAAAATTATAGTTGAAGGGGGAGGGGATAATTTTTTTTTATATGTGTACTACGTTATTGGCAACAAAGAAGTATTTTTTTGTTAAAATTCCTTCCCTGGCTGTTTGGCTGAAAATGATTTTAAATATAAATCTTAGAATATGGAAGTCATGTATGGTTCTCCATACCGATATTTTACTTCCATATTCCTTAAGGAATGGAAGTATGGTGATGGCAAAAAAAATTGTGTTCGAGATTATTGCAGATTCTGATTCTACTACACTCAAAACATGAAAAAAAGTCGTTTTCCGAAAAGTGTGTGTGTGTGTGTCTGTGTGTCTGTCTGTAGATTTTTTTCTATGGCAAACGATAACTGCCGCAAATTCAAACAGAATCAAATAATTTTTTGCACACAGCCCTGATTTGTAGAGTACTCAAGACATATTGTTTTTGGTGAAGATCGGTTGAGGGAAAGGGGTAGTTTACCTGCAACGGTTTTTTTTAATCAAGGGAAATTTTTTTTTGGCAAACGATAACAGCCGCCAATTCAAACAGAATCAAATAATGTTTCGCATACAGCCCTGAATTGCAGAGTTCTCAAGACCTATTGTTTTTGGTGAAGATCGGTCACGGGAAAGGGGTAGTTTACCTGTAACGTTTTATGTTTTAACAAGGGTATTTCCTATGGCAAACGATAACAGCCGCAAATTCAAACAGAATCAAAAGATTATTTGCATACAGCCCTAGATTGTAGAGTTCTCAAGACCTATTGTTTTTGGTGAAGATCGGTTAAGGGAAAGGGGTAGTTTACCTACAACGTTTTTTTAACAAGTGTATTTTCTATGGCAAACGATAACAGCCGCATGTTCAACCAGAATCAGATAATTTTCTGCATACAGCCCTGATTTGTAGAGTACTCAAGACCTCTTGTTTTTGGTGAAGATCGGTTAAGGGAAAGGGGTAGTTTACCTGCAACGTTTTTTTTTCTATGGTAAACGATAACTGCCGCAAATTCAAACAGAATCAAATAATGTTTTGCATACGTCCCTGAATTGTAGAGATCTCAAGGACTTTCGATTTTGGTGAAGATCGGTTAAGGGAAAGGGGTAGTTTACCTGCAACCTTTTACGTTTTAACAAGAGTAAAGTACTTGAAAATTTATTTAAACTTTTTGAAACAATGGTAATTGTTCAAAATAAAATAATTTTGTTGCCAGGTAACAAAAATAAAGTCATTTTGATTATAAAATATAAATATTTACAACAAGAAAAGAATTTTCAGTTTTCAAAATTTAAATATATTTTTATAAAACAATGGGTTCTTCATTGAGGTGGGGACCATGTCACTCACTCCATCTCAAGCCTCTCCCATTTTGCAGAAAAAGAGGACCCTGTCAAGGCTGATACTTTGACGACAGTGACAGGGCTTTCCACCAAATTCAGCAGAGTGACAGGTAGGCCCAACTCTGATTGGCTCCTCAGATTTCCCCAGCGTTAGTAGGTTCTATGAAAATCTTTAATTTCAAAAATGATTTTAAATATAAATCTTAGATATGTTTTATAAATCTCATGTTGTATGTTTTAACATGGGTAATTTTTTATATGACGAACCATAACTGCCGTAAATTCAAACAGAATCAAATAATTTTTTACATATGTGCCTGAGCTATAGAGAACTCAACGTCTGTTGATTTTGGTGAAGATCGGTTATGGGGAAAGGGCAGTTTACCTGAAACATTTTTTGTTGTAACATGAGTAAAGTACTTAATTTTGATAAAGTATCCTGATAAGATCTTAATAATCCACTGTAGAAACATAGATGAAATATCTATAAATGTAGAGGCTAGTTGAACGGACTGGGGGTAATTTTCTATAAATCAAAATTATAGTTGAAGGGGGAGGGGATAATTTTTTTTTATATGTGTACTACGTTATTGGCAACAAAGAAGTATTTTTTTGTTAAAATTCCTTCCCTGGCTGTTTGGCTGAAAATGATTTTAAATATAAATCTTAGAATATGGAAGTCATGTATGGTTCTCCATACCGATATTTTCATGTTTTGAGTGTAGTAGAATCAGAATCTGCAATAATCTCGAACACGATTTTTTTTGCCATCACCATACTTCCATTCCTTAAGGAATATGGAAGTAAAAATTTATATTTCAAGAAGTAATTGTGATATGTTAATGAAATTTGGTATGTGTTTACATAACAATTATTTTTTACTTCCATATTCCTTAAGGAATGGAAGTATGGTGATGGCAAAAAAAATCGTGTTCGAGATTATTGCAGATTCTGATTCTACTACACTCAAAACATGAAAAAACGTCGTTTTCCGAAAAGTGTCTGTGTGTGTGTGTGTCTGTGTGTCTGTCTGTAGATTTTTTTTCTATGGCAAACGATAACTGCCGCAAATTCAAACAGAATCAAATAATTTTTCGCATACAGCCCTGAATTGTAGAGTTCTCAATACCTATTGTTTTTGGTGAAGATCGGTTAAGGGAAAGGGGTAGTTTACCTGTAACGTTTTATGTTTTAACAAGGGTATTTCCTATGGCAAACGATAACAGCCGCAAATTCAAACAGAATCAAAAGATTATTTGCATACAGCCCTAAATTGTAGAGTTCTCAAGACCTATTATTTTTGGTGAAGATCGGTTAAGGGAAGGGGTAGTTTACCTACATCGTTTTTTTATCAAGGGTATTTTCTATGGCAAACGATAACAGCCGCAAGTTCAAACAGAATCAAATAATTTTCTGCATACAGCCCTGATTTGTAGAGTACTCAAGACCTATTGTTTTTGGTGAAGATCGGTTGAGGGGAAGGGGTAGTTTACCTGCAACGTTTTTTTTTCTATGGCAAACGATAACTGCCGTAAATTCAAACAGAATCAAATAATTTTTTGTATACATCCCTGAATTGTAGAGGTCTCAAGGACTTTCGATTTTGGTGAAGATCGGTTAAGGGGAAGGGGTAGTTTACCTGCAACCTTTTACGTTTTAACAAGAGTAAAGTACTTGAAAATTTATTTAAACTTTTTGAAACAATGGTAATTGTTGAAAATAAAATAATTTTGTTGCCAGGTAACAAAAATAAAGTCATTTTGATTATAAAATATAAATATTTACAAGAAAAGAATTTTCAGTTTTCAAAATTTAAATATATTTTTATAAAACAATGGGTTCTTCATTGAGGTGGGGACTTGACGACAGTGACAGGGCTTTCCACCAAATTCAGCAGAGTGACAGGTAGGCCCAACTCTGATTGGCTCCTCAGATTTCCCCAGCGTTAGGTTCTATGAAAATATTTTATTTCAAAAATGATTTTAAATATAAATCTTAGATATGCTTTATAAATCTCATGTTTTATGTTTTAACATGGGTAATTTTTTATATGACGAACTATAACTGCCGTAAATTTAAACAGAATCAAATAATTTTTACTTCCATATTCCTTAAGGAATGGAAGTATGGTGATGGCAAAAAAAATCGTGTTCGAGATTATTGCAGATTCTGATTCTACTACACTCAAAACATGAAAAAAAGTCGTTTTCCGAAAAGTGTCTGTGTGTGTGTCTGTCTGTGTGTCTGTAGATTTTTTTCTATGGCAAACGATAACTGCCGCAAATTCAAACAGAATCAAATAATTTTTTGCATACAGCCCTGATTTGCAGAGTACTCGCGAACTATTGTTTTTGGTGAAGGTCGGTTGAGGGAAAGGGGTAGTTTACCTGCAACGGTTTTTTTTTAGCAAGGGTAATTTTGTTTGTTTGGCAAACGATAACAGCCGCAAATTCAAACAGAATCAAATAATGTTTCGCATACAGCCCTGAATTGTAGAGTTCTCAAGATCTGTTGATTTTGGTGAAGATCGGTTTAGGGAAAGGGGTAGTTTACCTGTAACGTTTTATGTTTTAACAAGGGTATTTCTTATGGCAAACGATAACAGCCGCAAATTCAAACAGAATCAAAAGATTATTTGCATACAGCCCTAAATTGTAGAGTTCTCAAGACCTATTGTTTTTGGTGAAAATCGGTTGAGGGAAAGGGGTAGTTTACCGGCAACGTTTTTTTAACAAGGGTATTTTTTTCTATGGCAAACGATAACTGCCGCAAATTCAAACAGAATCAAATAACTTTTTGCATACAGCCCTGATTTGTAGAGTACTCACGACCTATTGTTTTTGGTGAAGATCGGTTGAGGGAAAGGGGTAGTTTACCAGCAACGGTTTTTTTTATCAAGGGAATTTTTTTTTTGGCGAACGATAACAGCCGCAAATTCAAACAGAATCAAATTATTTTTCGCATACAGCCCTGAATTGTAGAGTTCTCAATACCTATTGTTTTTGGTGAAGATCGGTTAAGGGAAAGGGGTAGTTTACCTGTAACGTTTTATGTTTTAACAAGGGTATTTCCTATGCCAAACGATAACAGCCGCAAATTCAAACAGAATCAAAAGATTATTTGCATACAGCCCTAAATTGTAGAGTTCTCAAGACCTATTATTTTTGGTGAAGATCGGTTAAGGGAAGGGGTAGTTTACCTACATCGTTTTTTTATCAAGGGTATTTTCTATGGCAAACGATAACAGCCGCAATTTCAAACAGAATCAAACAATTGTCTGCATACAGCCCTTATTTGTTGAGTATTGACATTTATTATTTATTGACACAAAAACAACAGGTCTTGAGAACTCTACAATTTAGGGCTGTATGCAAATAATCTTTTGATTCTGTTTGAATTTACGGCTGTTATCGTTTGCCATAGGAAATACCCTTGTTAAAACAGAAAACGTTACAGGTAAACTACCCCTTTCCCTTAACCGATCTTCACTACAATCAACAGATCTTGAGAACTCTACAATTCAGGGCTGTATGCGAAACATTATTTGATTATGTTTGAATTTGCGGCTGTTATCGTTTGGCAAAAAAAAATTTCCCTTGATAAAAAAAACCGTTGCTGGTAAACTACCCCTTTCCCTCAGCCGATCTTCACCAAAAACAATACGTCGTGAGTACTCTACAAATCAGGGCTGTATGCAAAAAGTTATTTGATTCTGTTTGAATTTGCGGCAGTTATCGTTTGCCATAGAAAAAAATACCCTTGTTAAAAAAACGTTGCCGGTAAACTACCCCTTTCCCTCACCGATTTTCACCAAAAACAATAGGTCTTGAGAACTCTACAATTTAGGGCTGTATGCAAATAATCTTTTGATTCTGTTTGAATTTGCGGCTGTTATCGTTTGCCATAAGAAATACCCTTGTTAAAACATAAAACGTTACAGGTAAACTACCCCTTTCCCTAAACCGATCTTCACCAAAATCAACAGATCTTGAGAACTCTACAATTCAGGGCTGTATGCGAAACATTATTTGATTCTGTTTGAATTTGCGGCTGTTATCGTTTGCCAAACAAACAAAATTACCCTTGCTAAAAAAAAACCGTTGCAGGTAAACTACCCCTTTCCCTCAACCGACCTTCACCAAAAACAATAGTTCGCGAGTACTCTGCAAATCAGGGCTGTATGCAAGAAATTATTTGATTCTGTTTGAATTTGCGGCAGTTATCGTTTGCCATAGAAAAAAACCTAACGACACACAGACAGACACACACACAGACAGACACACACACAGACACTTTTCGGAAAACGACTTTTTTTCATGTTTTGAGTGTAGTAGAATCAGAATCTGCAATAATCTCGAACACGATTTTTTTTGCCATCACCATACTTCCATTCCTTAAGGAATATGGAAGTAAAAATTATTTGATTCTGTTTAAATTTACGGCAGTTATGGTTCGTCATATAAAAAATTACCCATGTTAAAACATAAAACATGAGATTTATAAAACATATCTAAGATTTATATTTAAAATCATTTTTGAAATAAAATATTTTCATAGAACCTAACGCTGGGGAAATCTGAGGAGCCAATCAGAGTTGGGCCTACCTGTCACTCTGCTGAATTTGGTGGAAAGCCCTGTCACTGTCGTCAAGTCCCCACCTCAATGAAGAACCCATTGTTTTATAAAAATATATTTAAATTTTGAAAACTGAAAATTCTTTTCTTGTAAATATTTATATTTTATAATCAAAATGACTTTATTTTTGTTACCTGGCAACAAAATTATTTTATTTTCAACAATTACCATTGTTTCAAAAAGTTTAAATAAATTTTCAAGTACTTTACTCTTGTTAAAACGTAAAAGGTTGCTGGTAAACTACCCCTTCCCCTTAACCGATCTTCACCAAAATCGAAAGTCCTTGAGACCTCTACAATTCAGGGATGTATACAAAAAATTATTTGATTCTGTTTGAATTTGCGGCAGTTATCGTTTGCTTTTTAAAAAAAACGTTGCAGGTAAACTACCCCTTCCCCTCAACCGATCTTCACCAAAAACAATAGGTCTTGAGTACTCTACAAATCAGGCCTGTGTGCAGAAAATTATTTGATTCTGTTTGAACTTGCGGCTTTTATCGTTTGCCATATAAAATACCCTTGTTAAAAAAATGTTGTAGGTAAACTACCCCTTTCCCTTAACCGATCTTCACCAAAAACTATAGGTCTTGAGAACTCTACAATTTAGGGCTGTATGCAAATAATCTTTTGATTCTGTTTGAATTTGCGGCTGTTATCGTTTGCCATAGGAAATACCCTTGTTAAAACATAAAACGTTACAGGTAAACTACCCCTTTCCCTTAACCGATCTTCACCAAAAACAACACGTCTTGAGAACTCTACAATGTAGGGCTGTATGCGAAAAATTATTTGATTCTGTTTGAATTAGCGGCTGTTATCGTTTGCCAAAAAAAAAAATTTCCCTTGATAAAAAAAACCGTTGCATGTAAACTACCCCTTTCCCTCAACCGATCTTCACCAAAAACAATAGGTCGCGAGTACTGTACAAATCAGGGCTGTATACAAAAAATTATTTGATTCTGTTTGAATTTGTGGCAGTTATCGTATGCCATAGAAAAAAAATCTACAGACAGACACACAGAAAGACACACACACAGACACTTTTCGGAAAACGACTTTTTTTCATGTTTTGAGTGTAGTACAATCAGAATCTGCAATAATCTCGAACACGATTTTTTTAGCCATCACCATACTTCCTTTCCTTAAGGAATATGGAAGTAAAAAATAATTGTTATGTAAACACATACCAAATTTCATTAACATATCACAATTACTTCTTGA
This sequence comes from Magicicada septendecula, assembly GCA_034769895.1. Classification (NCBI taxonomy): domain Eukaryota; kingdom Metazoa; phylum Arthropoda; class Insecta; order Hemiptera; family Cicadidae; genus Magicicada; species Magicicada septendecula. Next base: position 294,221,726 of record CM068373.1, on the reverse strand, counting down.
AATATAAATTTTTACTTCCATATTCCTTAAGGAATGGAAGTATGGTGATGGCAAAAAAAATCGTGTTCGAGATTATTGCAGATACTGATTCTACTACACTCAAAACATGAAAATATCGGTATGAAGAACCATACATGACTTCCATATTCTAAGATTTATATTTAAAATCATTTTCAGCCAAACAGCCAGGGAAGGAATTTTAACAAAAAAATACTTCTTTGTTGCCAATAACGTAGTACACATATAAAAAAAAATTATCCCCTCCCCCTTCAACTATAATTTTGATTTATAGAAAATTACCCCCAGCCCGTTCAACTAGCCTCTACATTTATAGATATTTCATCTATGTTTCTACAGTGGATTATTAAGATCTTATCAGGATACTTTATCAAAATTAAGTACTTTACTCATGTTACAACAAAAAATGTTTCAGGTAAACTGCCCTTTCCCCGTAACCGATCTTCACCAAAATCAACAGACATTGAGTTCTCTATAGCTCAGGCACATATGTAAAAAATTATTTGATTCTGTTTGAATTTACGGCAGTTATGTTTCGTCATATAAAAAATTACCCATGTTAAAACATACAACATGAGATTTATAAAACATATCTAAGATTTATATTTAAAATCATTTTTGAAATAAAATATTTTCATAGAACCTACTAACGCTGGGGAAATCTGAGGAGCCAATCAGAGTTGGGCCTACCTGTCACTCTGCTGAATTTGGTGGAAAGCCCTGTCACTGTCGTCAAAGTATCAGCCTTGACAGGGTCCTCTTTTTCTGCAAAATGGGAGAGGCTTGAGATGGAGTGAGTGACATGGTCCCCACCTCAATGAAGAACCCATTGTTTTATAAAAATATATTTAAATTTTGAAAACTGAAAATTCTTTTCTTGTTGTAAATATTTATATTTTATAATTAAAATGACTTTATTTTTGTTACCTGGCAACAAAATTATTTTATTTTAAACAATTACCATTGTTTCAAAAAGTTTAAATAAATTTTCAAGTACTTTACTCTTGTTAAAACGTAAAAGGTTGCTGGTAAACTACCCCTTTCCCTTAACCGATCTTCACCAAAATTGAAACTCCTTGAGATCTCTACAATTCAGGGATGTATGCAAAACATTATTTGATTCTGTTTGAATTTGCGGCAGTTATCGTTTGCCATAGAAAAAAAAAACGTTGCAGGTAAACTACCCCTTCCCCTCAACCGATCTTCACCAAAAACAATAGGTCTTGAGTACTCTACAAATCAGGGCTGTATGCAGAAACTTTTTTGATTCTGTTTGAACTTGCGGCTGTTATCGTTTGCCATAGAAAATACACTTGTTAAAAAAACGTTGTAGGTAAACTACCCCTTTCCCTTAACCGATCTTCACCAAAAACAATAGATCTTGAGAACTCTATTGACACAGAGTTAAACTGGTATTGAAGTAAATTTACTTTAAAGTAAATTTAAACAGAATCAAATAATTTTTTACATATGTGCCTGAGCTATAGAGAACTCAATGTCTGTTGATTTTGGTGAAGATCGGTTACGGGGAAAGGGCAGTTTACCTGAAACATTTTTTGTTGTAACATGAGTAAAGTACTTAATTTTGATAAAGTATCCTGATGAGATCTTAATAATCCACTGTAGAAACGTAGATGAAATATCTATAAATGAAGAGGCTAGTTGAACGGGCTGGGGGTAATTTTCTATAAATCAAAATTATAGTTGAAGGGGGAGGGGATAATTTTTTTTTATATGTGTACTACGTTATTGGCAACAAAGAAGTATTTTTTTGTTAAAATTCCTTCCCTGGCTGTTTGGCTGAAAATGATTTTAAATATAAATCTTAGAATATGGAAGTCATGTATGGTTCTCCATACCGATATTTTCATGTTTTGAGTGTAGTAGAATCAGAATCTGCAATAATCTCGAACACGATTTTTTTTGCCATCACCATACTTCCATTCCTTAAGGAATATGGAAGTAAAAATTTATATTTCAAGAAGTAATTGTGATATGTTAATGAAATTTGGTATGTGTTTACATAACAATTATTTTTTACTTCCATATTCCTTAAGGAATGGAAGTATGGTGATGGCAAAAAAAATCGTGTTCGAGATTATTGCAGATTCTGATTCTACTACAATCAAAACATGAAAAAAAGTCGTTTTCCGAAAAGTGTCTGTGTGTGTGTCTATCTGTGTGTGTGTCTGTCTGTGTGTCTGTAGATTTTTTTCTATGGCAAACGATAACTGCCGCAAATTCAAACAGAATCAAATAATTTTTTGCATACAGCCCTGATTTGCAGAGTACTCCCGACCTGTTGTTTTTGGTGAAGGTCGGTTGAGGGAAAGGGGTAGTTTACCTGCAACGGTTTTTTTTTAGCAAGGGTAATTTTGTTTGTTTGGCAAACGATAACAGCCGCAAATTCAAACAGAATCAAACAATGTTTCGCATACAGCCCTGAATTGTAGAGTTCTCACGATCTGTTGATTTTGGTGAAGATCGGTTTAGGGAAAGGGGTAGTTTACCTGTAACGTTTTATGTTTTAACAAGGGTATTTCCTATGGCAAACGATAACAGCCGCAAATTCAAACAGAATCAAAAGATTATTTGCATACAGCCCTAAATTGTAGAGTTCTCAAGACCTATTGTTTTTGGTGAAAATCGGTTGAGGGAAAGGGGTAGTTTACCTGCAACGTTTTTTTAACAAGGGTATTTTTTTCTATGGCAAACGATAACTGCCGCAAATTCAAACAGAATCAAATAACTTTTTGCATACAGCCCTGATTTGTAGGGTACTCACGACCTATTGTTTTTGGTGAAGATCGGTTGAGGGAAAGGGGTAGTTTACCTGTAACGTTTTCTGTTTTAACAAGGGTATTTCCTATGGCAAACGATAACAGCCGTAAATTCAAACAGAATCAAAAGATTATTTGCATACAGCCCTAAATTGTAGAGTTCTCAAGACCTGTTGTTTTTGGTGAAGATCGGTTTAGGGAAAGGGGTAGTTTACCTACAACGTTTTTTTAATAAGGTTATTTTCTATGGCAAACGATAACAGCCGCAAATTCAAACAGAATCAAATAATGTTTTGCATACAGCCCTGATTTGTAGAGTACTCAAGACCTTTTGTTTTTGGTGAAGATCGGTTAAGGGAAAGGGGTAGTTTACCTGTAACGTTTTATGTTTTAACAAGGGTATTTCCTATGGCAAACGATAACAGCCGCAAATTCAAACAGAATCAAAAGATTATTTGCATACAGCCCTAAGTTGTAGAGTTCTCAAGACCTATTGTTTTTGGTGAAGATCGGCTGAGGGAAAGGGGTAGTTTACCTGCAACGTTTTTTTAACAAGGATATTTTCTATGGCAAACGATAAAAGCCGCAAATTCAAACAGAATCAAATAATGTTTTGCATACAGCCCTGACTTGTAGAGTACTCAAGACCTATTGTTTTTGGTGAAGATCGGTTAAGGGGAAGGGGTAGTTTACCAGCAACGTTTTTTTATCAAGCGTATTTTCTATGGCAAACGATAACAGCCGCAAATTCAAACAGAATCAAATAATGTTTTGCATACGTCCCTGAATTGTAGAGGACTCAAAGACTTTCGATTTTGGTGAAGATCGTTTAAGGGGAAGGGGTAGTTTACCTGCAACCTTTTACGTTTTAACAAGAGTAAAGTACTTGAAAATTTATTTAAACTTTTTGAAACAATGGTAATTGTTAAAAATAAAATAATTTTGTTGCCAGGCAATAAAATTATAATTTTTTCATTTTAATGTAATATAATATTTTTCATTTAATACAGCAATAAAATGGCAGGTAAGACACAGCCTGGCTGTTTGGCTGAAAATGATTTTAAATATAAATCTTAGAATATGGAAGTCATGTATGGTTCTCCATACCGATATTTTACATATGTGCCTGAGCTATAGAGAACTCAATGTCTGTTGATTTTGGTGAAGATCGGTTACGGGGAAAGGGCAGTTTACCTGAAACATTTTTTGTTGTAACATGAGTAAAGTACTTAATTTTGATAAAGTATCCTGATGAGATCTTAATAATCCACTGTAGAAACGTAGATGAAATATCTATAAATGAAGAGGCTAGTTGAACGGGCTGGGGGTAATTTTCTATAAATCAAAATTATAGTTGAAGGGGGAGGGGATAATTTTTTTTTATATGTGTACTACGTTATTGGCAACAAAGAAGTATTTTTTTGTTAAAATTCCTTCCCTGCTTGTTTGGCTGAAAATGATTTTAAATATAAATCTTAGAATATGGAAGTCATGTATGGTTCTCCATACCGATATTTTTCTTCCATATTCCTTAAGGAATGGAAGTATAGTGATGGCAAAAAAAATCGTGTTCGAGATTATTGCAGATTCTGATTCTACTACACTCAAAACATGAAAAAAAGTCGTTTTCCGAAAAGTGTCTGTGTGTGTGTCTGTCTGTGTGTCTGTGTGTCTGTAGATTTTTTTCTATGGCAAACGATAACTGCCGCAAATTCAAACAGAATCAAATAATTTTTTGCATGCAGCTCTGATTTGCAGGGTACTCGCGACCTATTTTTTTTGGTGAAGATCGGTTGAGGGAAAGGGGTAGTTTACCAGCAACGGTTTTTTTTTAGCAAGGGTAATTTTGTTTGTTTGGCAAACGATAACAGCCGCAAATTCAAACAGAATCAAATAATGTTTCGCATACAGCCCTGAATTGTAGAGTTCTCAAGATCTGTTGATTTTGGTGAAGATCGGTTAAGGGAAAGGGGACGTTTACCTGTAACGTTTTATGTTTTAACAAGGGTATTTCCTATGGCAAACGATAACAGCCGCAAATTCAAACAGAATCAAAAGATTATTTGCATACAGCCCTAAATTGTAGAGTTCTCAAGACCTATTGTGTTTGGTGAAGTTCGGTTGAGGGAAAGGGGTAGTTTACCGGCAACGTTTTTTTAACAAGGGTATTTTATATGGCAAACGATAACAGCCGCAAATTCAAACAGAATCAAATAATGTTTTGCATACCGCTCCTATTTGTTGAGTACTCAAGACCTATTGTTTTTGGTGAAGATCGGTTGAGGGAAAGGGGTAGTTTACCTGTAACGTTTTATGTTTTAACAAGGGTATTTCCTATGGCAAACGATAACAGCCGCAAATTCAAACAGAATCAAAAGATTATTTGCATACAGCCCTAAATTGTAGAGTTCTCAAGACCTATTGTTTTTGGTGAAGATCGGTTAAGGGGAAGGGGTAGTTTACCTGCAACGTTTTTTTAACAAGGGTATTTTATATGGCAAACGATAACAGCCGCAAATTCAAACAGAATCAAATAATTTTTCGCATACAGCCCTGAGTGGTAGAGTTCTCAAGACCTGTTGTTTTTGGTGAAGATCGGTTAAGGGAAAGGGGTAGTCTACCTGTAACGTTTTATGTTTTAACAAGGGTATTTCCTATGGCTAACGATAACAGCCGCAAATTCAAACAGAATCAAAAGATTATTTGCATGCAGAACTAAATTGTAGAGTTCTCAAGACCTATTGTTTTTGGTGAAGATCGGTTAAGGGAAAGGGGTAGTTTACCTACAACATTTTTTTAACAAGGGTATTTTCTATGGCAAACGATAACAGCCGCAAGTTCAAACAGAATCAAATAATTTTCTGCATACAGCCCTGATTTGTAGAGTACTCAAGACCTATTGTTTTTGGTGAAGATCGGTTGAGGGGAAGGGGTAGTTTACCAGCAACGTTTTTTTTTTCTATGGCAAACGATAACTGCCGCAAATTCAAACAGAATCAAATAATTTTTTGTATACATCGCTGAATTGTAGAGGTCTCAAGGACTTTCGATTTTGGTGAAGATCGGTTAAGGAGAAGGGGTAGTTTACCTGCAACCTTTTACGTTTTAACAAGAGTAAAGTACTTGAAAATTTATTTAAACTTTTTGAAACAATGGTAATTGTTGAAAATAAAATAATTTTGTTGTCAGGTAACAAAAATAAAGTCATTTTGATTATAAAATATAAATATTTACAAGAAAAGAATTTTCAGTTTTCAAAATTTAAATATATTTTTATAAAACAATGGGTTCTTCATTGAGGTGGGGACTTGACGACAGTGACAGGGCTTTCCACCAAATTCAGCAGAGTGACAGGTAGGCCCAACTCTGATTGGCTCCTCAGATTTCCCCAGCGTTAGTAGGTTCTATGAAAATATTTTATTTCAAAAATGATTTTAAATATAAATCTTAGATATGTTTTATAAATCTCATGTATTATGTTTTAACATGGGTAATTTTTAATATGACGAACCATAACTGCCGTAAATTTAAACAGAATCAAATAATTTTTTACATATGTGCCTGAGCTATAGAGAACTCAATGTCTGTTGATTTTGGTGAAGATCGGTTACGGGGAAAGGGCAGTTTACCTGAAACATTTTTTGTTGTAACATGAGTAAAGTACTTAATTTTGATAAAGTATCCTGATGAGATCTTAATAATCCACTGTAGAAACGTAGATGAAATATCTATAAATGAAGAGGCTAGTTGAACGGGCTGGGGGTAATTTTCTATAAATCAAAATTATAGTTGAAGGGGGAGGGGATAATTTTTTTTTATATGTGTACTACGTTATTGGCAACAAAGAAGTATTTTTTTGTTAAAATTCCTTCCCTGGCTGTTTGGCTGAAAATGATTTTAAATATAAATCTTAGAATATGGAAGTCATGTATGGTTCTCCATACCGATATTTTACTTCCATATTCCTTAAGGAATGGAAGTATGGTGATGGCAAAAAAAATCGTGTTCGAGATTATTGCAGATTCTGATTCTACTACACTCAAAACATGAAAAAAAGTCGTTTTCCGAAAAGTGTCTGTGGGTGTGTCTGTGTGTCTGTCTGTGTGTCTGTCTGTAGATTTTTTTTCTATGGCAAACGATAACTGCCGCAAATTCAAACAGAATCAAATAATTTTTTGCATAAAGCCCTGATTTGTAGAGTACTCAAGACCTTTTGTTTTTGGTGAAGATCGGTTGAGGGAAAGGGGTAGTTTACCTGCAACAGTTTTTTTTATCAAGGGAAATTTTTTTTTTTGGGTAAACGATAACAGCCGCAAATTCAAACAGAATCAAATAATTTTTCGCATACAGCCCTGAATTGTAGAGTTCTCAAAACCTATTGTTTTTGGTGAAGATCGGTTAAGGGAAAGGGGTAGTTTACCTGTAACATTTTATGTTTTAACAAGGGTATTTCCTATGGCAAACGATAACAGCCGCAAATTCAAACAGAATCAAAAGATTATTTGCATACAGCCCTAAATTGTAGAGTTCTCAAGATCTATTGTTTTTGGTGAAGATCGTTTAAGGGAAAGGGGTAGTTTACCTAAAACGTTTTTTTAACAAGTGTATTTTCTATGGCAAACGATAACAGCCTCAAGTTCAAACAGAATCAAATAATTTTCTGCATACAGCCCTGATTTGTAGAGTACTCAAGACCTATTGTTTTTGGTGAAGATCGGTTGAGGGGAAGGGGTAGTTTACCTGCAACGTTTTTTTTTATGGCAAACGATAACTGCCGCAAATTCAAACAGAATCAAATAATGTTTTGCATACATCCCTGAATTGTAGAGATCTCAAGGACTTTCGATTTTGGTGAAGATCGGTTAAGGGAAAGGGGTAGTTTAGTTTACCTGCAACCTTTTACGTTTTAACAAGAGTAAAGTACTTGAAAATTTATTTAAACTTTTTGAAACAATTGTAATTGTTGAAAATAAAATAATTTTGTTGCCAGGTAACAAAAATAAAGTCATTTTGATTATAAAATATAAATATTTACAAGAAAAGAATTTTCAGTTTTCAAAATTTAAATATATTTTTATAAAACAATGGGTTCTTCATTGAGGTGGGGACCATGTCACTCACTCCATCTCAAGCCTCTCCCATTTTGCAGAAAAAGAGGACCCTGTCAAGGCTGATACTTTGACGACAGTGACAGGGCTTTCCACCAAATTCAGCAGAGTGACAGGTAGGCCCAACTCTGATTGGCTCCTCAGATTTCCCCAGCGTTAGTAGGTTCTATGAAAATATTTTATTTCAAAAATGATTTTAAATATAAATCTTAGATATGTTTTATAAATCTCATGTTTTATGTTTTAACATGGGTAATTTTTTATATGACGAACCATAACTGCCGTAAATTTAAACAGAATCAAATAATTTTTTACATATGTGCCTGAGCTATAGAGAACTCAATGTCTGTTGATTTTGGTGAAGATCGGTTACGGGGAAAGGGCAGTTTACCGGAAACATTTTTTGTTGTAACATGAGTAAAGTACTTAATTTTGATAAAGTATCCTGATAAGATCTTAATAATCCACTGTAGAAACGTAGATGAAATATCTATAAATGAAGAGGCTAGTTGAACGGGCTGGGGGTAATTTTCTATAAATCAAAATTATAGTTGAAGGGGGAGGGGATAATTTTTTTTACTTCCATATTCCTTAAGGAATGGAAGTATGGTGATGGCAAAAAAAATCGTGTTCGAGATTATTGCAGATTCTGATTCTACTACACTCAAAACATGAAAAAAAGTCGTTTTCCGAAAAGTGTCTATGTGTGTGTCTGTCTGTGTGTCTGTGTGTCTGTAGATTTTTTTCTATGGCAAACGATAACTGCCGCAAATTCAAACAGAATCAAATAATTTTTTGCATGCAGCTCTGATTTGCAGAGTACTCGCGACCTATTTTTTTTGGTGAAGATCGGTTGAGGGAAAGGGGTAGTTTACCAGCAACGGTTTTTTTTTAGCAAGGGTAATTTTGTTTGTTTGGCAAACGATAACAGCCGCAAATTCAAACAGAATCAAATAATGTTTCGCATACAGCCCTGAATTGTAGAGTTCTCAAGATCTGTTGATTTTGTTGAAGATCGGTTAAAGGAAAGGGGAAGTTTACCTGTAACGTTTTATGTTTTAACAAGGGTATTTCCTATGGCAAACGATAACAGCCGCAAATTCAAACAGAATCAAAAGATTATTTGCATACAGCCCTAAATTGTAGAGTTCTCAAGACCTATTGTGTTTGGTGAAGTTCGGTTGAGGGAAAGGGGTAGTTTACCGGCAACGTTTTTTTAACAAGGGTATTTTATATGGCAAACGATAACAGCCGCAAATTCAAACAGAATCAAATAATTTTTCGCATACAGCCCTGAATGGTAGAGTTCTCAAGACCTGTTGTTTTTGGTGAAGATCGGTTAAGGGAAAGGGGTAGTTTACCTGTAACGTTTTATGTTTTAACAAGGGTATTTCCTATGGCAAACGATAACAGCCGCAAATTCAAACAGAATCAAAAGATTATTTGCATACAGCCCTAAATTGTAGAGTTCTCAAGACCTATTGTTTTTGGTGAAGATCGGTTAAGGGGAAGGGGTAGTTTACCTGCAACGTTTTTTTAACAAGGGTATTTTATATGGCAAACGATAACAGCCGCAAATTCAAACAGAATCAAATAATTTTTCGCATACAGCCCTGAGTGGTAGAGTTCTCAAGACCTGTTGTTTTTGGTGAAGATCGATTAAGGGAAAGGGGTAGTCTACCTGTAACGTTTTATGTTTTAACAAGGGTATTTCCTATGGCAAACGATAACAGCCGCAAATTCAAACAGAATCAAAAGATTATTTGCATGCAGCCCTAAGTTGTAGAGTTCTCAAGACCTATTGTTTTTGGTGAAGATCGGTTAAGGGAAAGGGGTAGTTTACCTACAACATTTTTTTAACTAGGGTATTTTATATGGCAAACGATAACAGCCGCAAGTTCAAACAGAATCAAATAATTTTCTGCATACAGCCCTGATTTGTAGAGTACTCAAGACCTATTGTTTTTGGTGAAGATCGGTTGAGGGGAAGGGGTAGTTTACCAGCAACGTTTTTTTTTCTATGGCAAACGATAACTGCCGCAAATGCAAACAGAATCAAATAATTTTTTGTATACATCCCTGAATTGTAGAGGTCTCAAGGACTTTCGATTTTGGTGAAGATCGGTTAAGGGGAAGGGGTAGTTTACCTGCAACCTTTTACGTTTTAACAAGAGTAAAGTACTTGAAAATTTATTTAAACTTTTTGAAACAATGGTAATTGTTGAAAATAAAATAATTTTGTTGTCAGGTAACAAAAATAAAGTCATTTTGATTATAAAATATAAATATTTACAAGAAAAGAATTTTCAGTTTTCAAAATTTAAATATATTTTTATAAAACAATGGGTTCTTCATTGAGGTGGGGACTTGACGACAGTGACAGGGCTTTCCACCAAATTAAGCAGAGTGACAGGTAGGCCCAACTCTGATTGGCTCCTCAGATTTCCCCAGCGTTAGTAGGTTCTATGAAAATATTTTATTTCAAAAATGATTTTAAATATAAATCTTAGATATGTTTTATAAATCTCATGTATTATGTTTTAACATGGGTAATTTTTTATATGACGAACCATAACTGCCGTAAATTTAAACAGAATCAAATAATTTTTTACATATGTCCCTGAGCTATAGAGAACTCAATGTCTGTTGATTTTGGTGAAGATCGGTTACGGGGAAAGGGCAGTTTACCTGAAACATTTTTTGTTGTAACATGAGTAAAGTACTTAATTTTGATAAAGTATCCTGATGAGATCTTAATAATCCACTGTAGAAACGTAGATGATATATCTATAAATGAAGAGGCTAGTTGAACGGGCTGGGGGTAATTTTCTATAAATCAAAATTATAGTTGAAGGGGGAGGGGATAATTTTTTTTTATATGTGTACTACGTTATTGGCAACAAAGAAGTATTTTTTTGTTAAAATTCCTTCCCTGGCTGTTTGGTTGAAAATGATTTTAAATATAAATCTTAGAATATGGAAGTCATGTATGGTTCTCCATACCGATATTTTACTTCCATATTCCTTAAGGAATGGAAGTATGGTGATGGCAAAAAAAATCGTGTTCGAGATTATTGCAGATTCTGATTCTACTACACTCAAAACATGAAAAAAAGTCGTTTTCCGAAAAGTGTCTGTGTGTGTGTCTGTGTGTCTGTCTGTGTGTCTGTCTGTAGATTTTTTTTCTATGGCAAACGATAACTGCCGCAAATTCAAACAGAATCAAATAATTTTTTGCATAAAGCCCTGATTTGTAGAGTACTCAAGACCTTTTGTTTTTGGTGAAGATCGGTTGAGGGAAAGGGGTAGTTTACCTGCAACGGTTTTTTTTATCAAGGGAAATTTTTTTTTTTTGGTAAACGATAACAGCCGCAAATTCAAACAGAATCAAATAATTTTTCGCATACTGCCCTGAATTGTAGAGTTCTCAAGACCTATTGTTTTTGGTGAAGATCGGTTAAGGGAAAGGGGTAGTTTACCTGTAACGTTTTATGTTTTAACAAGGGTATTTCCTATGGCAAACGATAACAGCCGCAAATCCAAACAGAATCAAAAGATTATTTGCATACAGCCCTAAATTGTAGAGTTCTCAAGATCTATTGTTTTTGGTGAAGATCGGTTAAGGGAAAGGGGTAGTTTACCTAAAACGTTTTTTTAACAAGTGTATTTTCTATGGCAAACGATAACAGCCGCAAGTTCAAACAGAATCAAATAATTTTCTGCATACAGCCCTGATTTGTAGAGTACTCAAGACCTATTGTTTTTGGTGAAGATCGGTTGAGGGGAAGGGGTAGTTTACCTGCAACTTTTTTTTTTTATGGCAAACGATAACTGCCGCAAATTCAAACAGAATCAAATAATGTTTTGCATACATCCCTGAATTGTAGAGATCTCAAGGACTTTCGATTTTGGTGAAGATCGGTTAAGGGAAAGGGGTAGTTTAGTTTACCTGCAACCTTTTACGTTTTAACAAGAGTAAAGTACTTGAAAATTTATTTAAACTTTTTGAAACAATGGTAATTGTTTAAAATAAAATAATTTTGTTGCCAGGTAACAAAAATAAAGTCATTTTGATTATAAAATATAAATATTTACAACAAGAAAAGAATTTTCAGTTTACAAAATTTAAATATATTTTTATAAAACAATGGGTTCTTCATTGAGGTGGGGACCATGTCACTCACTCCATCTCAAGCCTCTCCCATTTTGCAGAAAAGAGGACCCTGTCAAGGCTGATACTTTGACGACAGTGACAGGGCTTTCCACCAAATTCAGCAGAGTGACAGGTAGGCCCAACTCTGATTGGCTCCTCAGATTTCCCCAGCGTTAGTAGGTTCTATGAAAATATTTTATTTCAAAAATGATTTTAAATATAAATCTTAGATATGTTTTATAAATCTCATGTTGTATGTTTTAACATGGGTAATTTTTTATATGACGAACCATAACTGCCGTAAATTCAAACAGAATCAAATAATTTTTTACATATGTGCCTGAGCTATAGAGAACTCAATGTCTGTTGATTTTGGTGAAGATCGGTTACGGGGAAAGGGCAGTTTACCTGAAACATTTTTTGTTGTAACATGAGTAAAGTACTTAATTTTGATAAAGTATCCTGATAAGATCTTAATAATCCACTGTAGAAACATAGATGAAATATCTATAAATGTAGAGGCTAGTTGAACGGGCTGGGGGTAATTTTCTATAAATCAAAATTATAGTTGAAGGGGGAGGGGATAATTTTTTTTTATATGTGTACTACGTTATTGGCAACAAAGAAGTATTTTTTTGTTAAAATTCCTTCCCTGGCTGTTTGGCTGAAAATGATTTTAAATATAAATCTTAGAATATGGAAGTCATGTATGGTTCTCCATACCGATATTTTCATGTTTTGAGTGTAGTAGAATCAGAATCTGCAATAATCTCGAACACGATTTTTTTTGCCATCACCATACTTCCATTCCTTAAGGAATATGGAAGTAAAAATTTATATTTCAAGAAGTAATTGTGATATGTTAATGAAATTTGGTATGTGTTTACATAACAATTATTTTTTACTTCCATATTCCTTAAGGAATGGAAGTATGGTGATGGCAAAAAAAATCGTGTTCGAGATTATTGCAGATTCTGATTCTACTACACTCAAAACATGAAAAAAAGTCGTTTTCCGAAAAGTGTCTGTCTGTGTGTCTGTCTGTAGATTTTTTTTCTAAGGCAAACGATAACTGCCGCAAATTCAAACAGAATCAAACAATTTTTTGCATACAGCCCTGATTTGCAGAGTACTCGCGACCTATTGTTTTTGGTGAAGATCGGTTGAGGGAAAGGGGTAGTTTACCGGCAACGGTTTTTTTTTATCAAGGGAAATTTTTTTTTTTGGCAAACGATAACAGCCGCAAATTCAAACAGAATCAAATAATTTTTCGCATACAGCCCTGAATTGTAGAGTTCTCAAGACCTATTGTTTTTGGTGAAGATCGGTTAAGGTAAAGGGGTAGTTTACCTGTAACGTTTTATGTTTTAACAAGGGTATTTCCTATGGCAAACGATAACAGCCGCAAATTCAAACAGAATCAAAAGATTATTCGCATACAGCCCTAAATTGTAGAGTTCTCAAGACCTATTGTTTTTGGTGAAGATCGGTTAAGGGAAAGGGGTAGTTTAGCTACAACATTTTTTTAACAAGGGTATTTTCTATGGCAAACGATAACAGCCGCAAGTTCAAACAGAATCAAATAATTTTCTGCATACAGCCCTGATTTGTAGAGTACTCAAGACCGATTGTTTTTGGTGAAGATCGGTTGAGGGGAAGGGGTAGTTTACCTGCAACGTTTTTTTTCTATGGCAAACGATAACTGCCGCAAATTCAAACAGAATCAAATAATTTTTTGTATACATCCCTGAATTGTAGAGGTATCAAGGACTTTCGATTTTGGTGAAGATCGGTTAAGGGGAAGGGGTAGTTTACCTGCAACCTTTTACGTTTTAACAAGAGTAAAGTACTTGAAAATTTATTTAAACTTTTTGAAACAATGGTAATTGTTGAAAATAAAATAATTTTGTTGCCAGGTAACAAAAATAAAGTCATTTTGATTATAAAATATAAATATTTACAAGAAAAGAATTTTCAGTTTTCAAAATTTAAATATATTTTTATAAAACAATGGGTTCTTCATTGAGGTGGGGACCATGTCACTCACTCCATCTGAAGCCTCTCCCATTTTGCAGAAAAAGAGGACCCTGTCAAGGCTGATACTTTGACGACAGTGACAGGGCTTTCCACCAAATTCAGCAGAGTGACAGGTAGGCCCAACTCTGATTGGCTCCTCAGATTTCCCCAGCGTTAGTAGGTTCTATGAAAATATTTTATTTCAAAAATGATTTTAAATATAAATCTTAGATATGTTTTATAAATCTCATGTTTTATGTTTTAACATGGGTAATTTTTTATATGACGAACCATAACTGCCGTAAATTTAAACAGAATCAAATAATTTTTTACATATGTGCCTGAGCTATAGAGAACTCAATGTCTGTTGATTTTGGTGAAGATCGGTTACGGGGAAAGGGCAGTTTACCGGAAACATTTTTTGTTGTAACATGAGTAAAGTACTTAATTTTGATAAAGTATCCTGATAAGATCTTAATAATCCACTGTAGAAACGTAGATGAAATATCTATAAATGAAGAGGCTAGTTGAACGGGCTGGGGGTAATTTTCTATAAATCAAAATTATAGTTGAAGGGGGAGGGGATAATTTTTTTTACTTCCATATTCCTTAAGGAATGGAAGTATGGTGATGGCAAAAAAAATCGTGTTCGAGATTATTGCAGATTCTGATTCTACTACACTCAAAACATGAAAAAAAGTCGTTTTCCGAAAAGTGTCTATGTGTGTGTCTGTCTGTGTGTCTGTGTGTCTGTAGATTTTTTTCTATGGCAAACGATAACTGCCGCAAATTCAAACAGAATCAAATAATTTTTTGCATGCAGCTCTGATTTGCAGAGTACTCGCGACCTATTTTTTTTGGTGAAGATCGGTTGAGGGAAAGGGGTAGTTTACCAGCAACGGTTTTTTTTTAGCAAGGGTAATTTTGTTTGTTTGGCAAACGATAACAGCCGCAAATTCAAACAGAATCAAATAATGTTTCGCATACAGCCCTGAATTGTAGAGTTCTCAAGATCTGTTGATTTTGTTGAAGATCGGTTAAAGGAAAGGGGAAGTTTACCTGTAACGTTTTATGTTTTAACAAGGGTATTTCCTATGGCAAACGATAACAGCCGCAAATTCAAACAGAATCAAAAGATTATTTGCATACAACCCTAAATTGTAGAGTTCTCAAGACCTATTGTGTTTGGTGAAGTTCGGTTGAGGGAAAGGGGTAGTTTACCGGCAACGTTTTTTTAACAAGGGTATTTTATATGGCAAACGATAACAGCCGCAAATTCAAACAGAATCAAATAATTTTTCGCATACAGCCCTGAATGGTAGAGTTCTCAAGACCTGTTGTTTTTGGTGAAGATCGGTTAAGGGAAAGGGGTAGTTTACCTGTAACGTTTTATGTTTTAACAAGGGTATTTCCTATGGCAAACGATAACAGCCGCAAATTCAAACAGAATCAAAAGATTATTTGCATACAGCCCTAAATTGTAGAGTTCTCAAGACCTATTGTTTTTGGTGAAGATCGGTTAAGGGGAAGGGGTAGTTTACCTGCAACGTTTTTTTAACAAGGGTATTTTATATGGCAAACGATAACAGCCGCAAATTCAAACAGAATCAAATAATTTTTCGCATACAGACCTGAGTGGTAGAGTTCTCAAGACCTGTTGTTTTTGGTGAAGATCGATTAAGGGAAAGGGGTAGTCTACCTGTAACGTTTTATGTTTTAACAAGGGTATTTCCTATGGCAAACGATAACAGCCGCAAATTCAAACAGAATCAAAAGATTATTTGCATGCAGCCCTAAATTGTAGAGTTCTCAAGACCTATTGTTTTTGGTGAAGATCGGTTAAGGGAAAGGGGTAGTTTACCTACAACATTTTTTTAACTAGGGTATTTTATATGGCAAACGATAACAGCCGCAAGTTCAAACAGAATCAAATAATTTTCTGCATACAGCCCTGATTTGTAGAGTACTCAAGACCTATTGTTTTTGGTGAAGATCGGTTGAGGGGAAGGGGTAGTTTACCTGCAACGTTTTTTTTTCTATGGCAAACGATAACTGCCGCAAATGCAAACAGAATCAAATAATTTTTTGTATACATCCCTGAATTGTAGAGGTCTCAAGGACTTTCGATTTTGGTGAAGATCGGTTAAGGGGAAGGGGTAGTTTACCTGCAACCTTTTACGTTTTAACAAGAGTAAAGTACTTGAAAATTTATTTAAACTTTTTGAAACAATGGTAATTGTTGAAAATAAAATAATTTTGTTGTCAGGTAACAAAAATAAAGTCATTTTGATTATAAAATATAAATATTTACAAGAAAAGAATTTTCAGTTTTCAAAATTTAAATATATTTTTATAAAACAATGGGTTCTTCATTGAGGTGGGGACTTGACGACAGTGACAGGGCTTTCCACCAAATTAAGCAGAGTGACAGGTAGGCCCAACTCTGATTGGCTCCTCAGATTTCCCCAGCGTTAGTAGGTTCTATGAAAATATTTTATTTCAAAAATGATTTTAAATATAAATCTTAGATATGTTTTATAAATCTCATGTATTATGTTTTAACATGGGTAATTTTTTATATGACGAACCATAACTGCCGTAAATTTAAACAGAATCAAATAATTTTTTACATATGTCCCTGAGCTATAGAGAACTCAATGTCTGTTGATTTTGGTGAAGATCGGTTACGGGGAAAGGGCAGTTTACCTGAAACATTTTTTGTTGTAACATGAGTAAAGTACTTAATTTTGATAAAGTATCCTGATGAGATCTTAATAATCCACTGTAGAAACGTAGATGATATATCTATAAATGAAGAGGCTAGTTGAACGGGCTGGGGGTAATTTTCTATAAATCAAAATTATAGTTGAAGGGGGAGGGGATAATTTTTTTTTATATGTGTACTACGTTATTGGCAACAAAGAAGTATTTTTTTGTTAAAATTCCTTCCCTGGCTGTTTGGTTGAAAATGATTTTAAATATAAATCTTAGAATATGGAAGTCATGTATGGTTCTCCATACCGATATTTTACTTCCATATTCCTTAAGGAATGGAAGTATGGTGATGGCAAAAAAAATCGTGTTCGAGATTATTGCAGATTCTGATTCTACTACACTCAAAACATGAAAAAAAGTCGTTTTCCGAAAAGTGTCTGTGTGTGTGTCTGTGTGTCTGTCTGTGTGTCTGTCTGTAGATTTTTTTTCTATGGCAAACGATAACTGCCGCAAATTCAAACAGAATCAAATAATTTTTTGCATAAAGCCCTGATTTGTAGAGTACTCAAGACCTTTTGTTTTTGGTGAAGATCGGTTGAGGGAAAGGGGTAGTTTACCGGCAACGGTTTTTTTTATCAAGGGAAATTTTTTTTTTTTGGTAAACGATAACAGCCGCAAATTCAAACAGAATCAAATAATTTTTCGCATACAGCCCTGAGTGGTAGAGTTCTCAAGACCTGTTGTTTTTGGTGAAGATCGGTTAAGGGAAAGGGGTAGTTTACCTGTAACGTTTTATGTTTTAACAAGGGTATTTCCTATGGCAAACGATAACAGCCGCAAATCCAAACAGAATCAAAAGATTATTTGCATACAGCCCTAAATTGTAGAGTTCTCAAGATCTATTGTTTTTGGTGAAGATCGGTTAAGGGAAAGGGGTAGTTTACCTAAAACGTTTTTTTAACAAGTGTATTTTCTATGGCAAACGATAACAGCCGCAAGTTCAAACAGAATCAAATAATTTTCTGCATACAGCCCTGATTTGTAGAGTACTCAAGACCTATTGTTTTTGGTGAAGATCGGTTGAGGGGAAGGGGTAGTTTACCTGCAACTTTTTTTTTTTATGGCAAACGATAACTGCCGCAAATTCAAACAGAATCAAATAATGTTTTGCATACATCCCTGAATTGTAGAGATCTCAAGGACTTTCGATTTTGGTGAAGATCGGTTAAGGGAAAGGGGTAGTTTAGTTTACCTGCAACCTTTTACGTTTTAACAAGAGTAAAGTACTTGAAAATTTATTTAAACTTTTTGAAACAATGGTAATTGTTTAAAATAAAATAATTTTGTTGCCAGGTAACAAAAATAAAGTCATTTTGATTATAAAATATAAATATTTACAACAAGAAAAGAATTTTCAGTTTACAAAATTTAAATATATTTTTATAAAACAATGGGTTCTTCATTGAGGTGGGGACCATGTCACTCACTCCATCTCAAGCCTCTCCCATTTTGCAGAAAAGAGGACCCTGTCAAGGCTGATACTTTGACGACAGTGACAGGGCTTTCCACCAAATTCAGCAGAGTGACAGGTAGGCCCAACTCTGATTGGCTCCTCAGATTTCCCCAGCGTTAGTAGGTTCTATGAAAATATTTTATTTCAAAAATGATTTTAAATATAAATCTTAGATATGTTTTATAAATCTCATGTTGTATGTTTTAACATGGGTAATTTTTTATATGACGAACCATAACTGCCGTAAATTCAAACAGAATCAAATAATTTTTTACATATGTGCCTGAGCTATAGAGAACTCAATGTCTGTTGATTTTGGTGAAGATCGGTTACGGGGAAAGGGCAGTTTACCTGAAACATTTTTTGTTGTAACATGAGTAAAGTACTTAATTTTGATAAAGTATCCTGATAAGATCTTAATAATCCACTGTAGAAACATAGATGAAATATCTATAAATGTAGAGGCTAGTTGAACGGACTGGGGGTAATTTTCTATAAATCAAAATTATAGTTGAAGGGGGAGGGGATAATTTTTTTTTATATGTGTACTACGTTATTGGCAACAAAGAAGTATTTTTTTGTTAAAATTCCTTCCCTGGCTGTTTGGCTGAAAATGATTTTAAATATAAATCTTAGAATATGGAAGTCATGTATGGTTCTCCATACCGATATTTTCATGTTTTGAGTGTAGTAGAATCAGAATCTGCAATAATCTCGAACAAGATTTTTTTTGCCATCACCATACTTCCATTCCTTCAGGAATATGGAAGTAAAAATTTATATTTCAAGAAGTAATTGTGATATGTTAATGAAATTTGGTATGTGTTTACATAACAATTATTTTTTACTTCCATATTCCTTAAGGAATGGAAGTATGGTGATGGCAAAAAAAATCGTGTTCGAGATTATTGCAGATTCTGATTCTACTACACTCAAAACATGAAAAAAAGTCGTTTTCCGAAAAGTGTCTGTGTGTCTGTCTGTAGATTTTTTTTCTATGGCAAACGATAACTGCCGCAAATTCAAACAGAATCAAACAATTTTTTGCATACAGCCCTGAATTGTATAGTTCTCAAGACCTATTGTTTTTGGTGAAGATCGGTTGAGGGGAAGGGGTAGTTTACCTGCAACGTTTTTTTTCTATGGCAAACGATAACTGCCGCAAATTCAAACAGAATCAAATAATTTTTTGTATACATCCCTGAATTGTAGAGGTATCAAGGACTTTCGATTTTGGTGAAGATCGGTTAAGGGAAAGGGGTAGTTTACCGGCAACGGTTTTTTTTTATCAAGGGAAATTTTTTTTTTTGGCAAACGATAACAGCCGCAAATTCAAACAGAATCAAATAATTTTTCGCATACAGCCCTGAATTATAGAGTTCTCAAGACCTATTGTTTTTGGTGAAGATCGGTTAAGGGAAAGGGGTAGTTTACCTGTAACGTTTTATGTTTTAACAAGGGTATTTCCTATGGCAAACGATAACAGCCGCAAATTCAAACAGAATCAAAAGATTATTCGCATACAGCCCTAAATTGTAGAGTTCTCAAGACCTATTGTTTTTGGTGAAGATCGGTTAAGGGAAAGGGGTAGTTTACCTACAACATTTTTTTAACAAGGGTATTTTCTATGGCAAACGATAACAGCCGCAAGTTCAAACAGAATCAAATAATTTTCTGCATACAGCCCTGATTTGTAGAGTACTCAAGACCTATTGTTTTTGGTGAAGATCGGTTGAGGGGAAGGGGTAGTTTACCTGCAACGTTTTTTTTTTATGGCAAACGATAACTGCCGCAAATTCAAACAGAATCAAATAATGTTTTGCATACATCCCTGAATTGTAGAGATCTCAAGGACTTTCGATTTTGGTGAAGATCGGTTAAGGGAAAGGGGTAGTTTAGTTTACCTGCAACCTTTTACGTTTTAACAAGAGTAAAGTAATTGAAAATTTATTTAAACTTTTTGAAACAATTGTAATTGTTGAAAATAAAATAATTTTGTTGCCAGGTAACAAAAATAAAGTCATTTTGATTATAAAATATAAATATTTACAAGAAAAGAATTTTCAGTTTTCAAAATTTAAATATATTTTTATAAAACAATGGGTTCTTCATTGAGGTGGGGACCATGTCACTCACTCCATCTGAAGCCTCTCCCATTTTGCAGAAAAAGAGGACCCTGTCAAGGCTGATACTTTGACGACAGTGACAGGGCTTTCCACCAAATTCAGCAGAGTGACAGGTAGGCCCAACTCTGATTGGCTCCTCAGATTTCCCCAGCGTTAGTAGGTTCTATGAAAATATTTTATTTCAAAAATGATTTTAAATATAAATCTTAGATATGTTTTATAAATCTCATGTTTTATGTTTTAACATGGGTAATTTTTTATATGACGAACCATAACTGCCGTAAATTTAAACAGAATCAAATAATTTTTTACATATGTGCCTGAGCTATAGAGAACTCAATGTCTGTTGATTTTGGTGAAGATCGGTTACGGGGAAAGGGCAGTTTACCGGAAACATTTTTTGTTGTAACATGAGTAAAGTACTTAATTTTGATAAAGTATCCTGATAAGATCTTAATAATCCACTGTAGAAACGTAGATGAAATATCTATAAATGAAGAGGCTAGTTGAACGGGCTGGGGGTAATTTTCTATAAATCAAAATTATAGTTGAAGGGGGAGGGGATAATTTTTTTTACTTCCATATTCCTTAAGGAATGGAAGTATGGTGATGGCAAAAAAAATCGTGTTCGAGATTATTGCAGATTCTGATTCTACTACACTCAAAACATGAAAAAAAGTCGTTTTCCGAAAAGTGTCTGTGTGTGTGTCTGTCTGTGTGTCTGTAGATTTTTTTCTATGGTAAACGATAACTGCCGCAAATTCAAACAGAATCAAATAATTTTTTGCATGCAGCTCTGATTTGCAGAGTACTCGCGACCTATTTTTTTTGGTGAAGATCGGTTGAGGAAAAGGGGTAGTTTACCAGCAACGGTTTTTTTTTAGCAAGGGTAATTTTGTTTGTTTGGCAAACGATAACAGCCGCAAATTCAAACAGAATCAAATAATGTTTCGCATACAGCCCTGAATTGTAGAGTTCTCAAGATCTGTTGATTTTGTTGAAGATCGGTTAAAGGAAAGGGGAAGTTTACCTGTAACGTTTTATGTTTTAACAAGGGTATTTCCTATGGCAAACGATAACAGCCGCAAATTCAAACAGAATCAAAAGATTATTTGCATACAGCCCTAAATTGTAGAGTTCTCAAGACCTATTGTTTTTGGTGAAGTTCGGTTGTGGGAAAGGGGTAGTTTACCCGCAACGTTTTTTTAACAAGGGTATTTTATATGGCAAACGATAACAGCCGCAAATTCAAACAGAATCAAATAATGTTTTGCATACAGCCCCGATTTGTAGAGTACTCAAGACCTATTGTTTTTGGTGAAGATCGGTTAACGGAAAGGGGTAGTTTACCTGTAACGTTTTATGTTTTAACAAGGGTATTTCCTATGGCAAACGATAACAGCCGCAAATTCAAACAGAATCAAAACATTATTTGCATACAGCCCTAAATTGTAGAGTTCTCAAGACCTATTGTTTTTGGTGAAGATCGGTTGAGGGAAAGGGGTAGTTTACCAGAAAAGTTTTTTTAACAAGGGTATTTTCTATGGCAAACGATAACAGCCGCAAATTCAAACAGAATCAAATAATTTTTCGCATACAGCCCTGAGTGGTAGAGTTCTCAAGACCTGTTGTTTTTGGTGAAGATCGGTTAAGGGAAAGGGGTAGTTTACCTGTAACGTTTTATGTTTTAACAAGGGTATTTCCTATGGCAAACGATAACAGCCGCAAATTCAAACAGAATCAAAAGATTATTTGCATACAGCCCTAAATTGTAGAGTTCTCAAGACCTATTGTTTTTGGTGAAGATCGGTTAAGGGAAAGGGGTAGTTTACCTACAACATTTTTTTAACAAGGGTATTTTCTATGGCAAACGATAACAGCCGCAAGTTCAAACAGAATCAAATAATTTTCTGCATACAGCCCTGATTTGTAGAGTACTCAAGACCCATTGTTTTTGGTGAAGATCGGTTGAGGGGAAGGGGTAGTTTACCTGCAACGTTTTTTTTTCTATGGCAAACGATAACTGCCGCAAATTCAAACAGAATCAAATAATTTTTTGTATACATCCCTGAATTGTAGAGGTCTCAAGGACTTTCGATTTTGGTGAAGATCGGTTAAGGGGAAGGGGTAGTTTACCTGCAACCTTTTACGTTTTAACAAGAGTAAAGTACTTGAAAATTTATTTAAACTTTTTGAAACAATTGTAATTGTTGAAAATAAAATAATTTTGTTGCCAGGTAACAAAAATAAAGTCATTTTGATTATAAAATATAAATATTTACAAGAAAAGAATTTTCAGTTTTCAAAATTTAAATATATTTTTATAAAACAATGGGTTCTTCATTGAGGTGGGGACCATGTCACTCACTCCATCTCAAGCCTCTCCCATTTTGCAGAAAAAGAGGACCCTGTCAAGGCTGATACTTTGACGACAGTGACAGGGCTTTCCACCAAATTCAGCAGAGTGACAGGTAGACCCAACTCTGATTGGCTCCTCAGATTTCCCCAGCGTTAGTAGGTTCTATGAAAATATTTTATTTCAAAAATGATTTTAAATATAAATCTTAGATATGTTTTATAAATCTCATGTTGTATGTTTTAACATGGGTAATTTTTTATATGACGAACCATAACTGCCGTAAATTCAAACAGAATCAAATAATTTTTTACATATGTGCCTGAGCTATAGAGAACTCAATGTCTGTTGATTTTGGTGAAGATCGGTTACGGGGAAAGGGCAGTTTACCTGAAACATTTTTTGTTGTAACATGAGTAAAGTACTTAATTTTGATAAAGTATCCTGATAAGATCTTAATAATCCACTGTAGAAACATAGATGAAATATCTATAAATGTAGAGGCTAGTTGAACGGGCTGGGGGTAATTTTCTATAAATCAAAATTATAGTTGAAGGGGGAGGGGATAATTTTTTTTTATATGTGTACTACGTTATTGGCAACAAAGAAGTATTTTTTTGTTAAAATTCCTTCCCTGGCTGTTTGGCTGAAAATGATTTTAAATATAAATCTTAGAATATGGAAGTCATGTATGGTTCTCCATACCGATATTTTCATGTTTTGAGTGTAGTAGAATCAGAATCTGCAATAATCTCGAACACGATTTTTTTTGCCATCACCATACTTCCATTCCTTAAGGAATATGGAAGTAAAAATTTATATTTCAAGAAGTAATTGTGATATGTTAATGAAATTTGGTATGTGTTTACATAACAATTATTTTTTACTTCCATATTCCTTAAGGAATGGAAGTATGGTGATGGCAAAAAAAATCGTGTTCGAGATTATTGCAGATTCTGATTCTACTACACTCAAAACATGAAAAAAAGTCGTTTTCCGAAAAGTGTCTGTCTGTGTGTCTGTCTGTAGATTTTTTTTCTATGGCAAACGATAACTGCCGCAAATTCAAACAGAATCAAACAATTTTTTGCATACAGCCCTGATTTGTAGAGTACTCGCGACCTATTGTTTTTGGTGAAGATCGGTTGAGGGAAAGGGGTAGTTTACCGGCAACGGTTTTTTTTTATCAAGGGAAATTTTTTTTTTTGGCAAACGATAACAGCCGCAAATTCAAACAGAATCAAATAATTTTTCGCATACAGCCCTGAATTGTAGAGTTCTCAAGACCTATTGTTTTTGGTGAAGATCGGTTAAGGTAAAGGGGTAGTTTACCTGTAACGTTTTATGTTTTAACAAGGGTATTTCCTATGGCAAACGATAACAGCCGCAAATTCAAACAGAATCAACAGATTATTCGCATACAGCCCTAAATTGTAGAGTTCTCAAGACCTATTGTTTTTGGTGAAGATCGGTTAAGGGAAAGGGGTAGTTTACCTACAACATTTTTTTAACAAGGGTATTTTCTATGGCAAACGATAACAGCCGCAAGTTCAAACAGAATCAAATAATTTTCTGCATACAGCCCTGATTTGTAGAGTACTCAAGACCTATTGTTTTTGGTGAAGATCGGTTGAGGGGAAGGGGTAGTTTACCTGCAACGTTTTTTTTCTATGGCAAACGATAACTGCCGCAAATTCAAACAGAATCAAATAATTTTTTGTATACATCCCTGAATTGTAGAGGTATCAAGGACTTTCGATTTTGGTGAAGATCGGTTAAGGGGAAGGGGTAGTTTACCTGCAACCTTTTACGTTTTAACAAGAGTAAAGTACTTGAAAATTTATTTAAACTTTTTGAAACAATGGTAATTGTTGAAAATAAAATAATTTTGTTGCCAGGTAACAAAAATAAAGTCATTTTGATTATAAAATATAAATATTTACAAGAAAAGAATTTTCAGTTTTCAAAATTTAAATATATTTTTATAAAACAATGGGTTCTTCATTGAGGTGGGGACCATGTCACTCTCTCCATCTGAAGCCTCTCCCATTTTGCAGAAAAAGAGGACCCTGTCAAGGCTGATACTTTGACGACAGTGACAGGGCTTTCCACCAAATTCAGCAGAGTGACAGGTAGGCCCAACTCTGATTGGCTCCTCAGATTTCCCCAGCGTTAGTAGGTTCTATGAAAATATTTTATTTCAAAAATGATTTTAAATATAAATCTTAGATATGTTTTATAAATCTCATGTTTTATGTTTTAACATGGGTAATTTTTTATATGACGAACCATAACTGCCGTAAATTTAAACAGAATCAAATAATTTTTTACATATGTGCCTGAGCTATAGAGAACTCAATGTCTGTTGATTTTGGTGAAGATCGGTTACGGGGAAAGGGCAGTTTACCGGAAACATTTTTTGTTGTAACATGAGTAAAGTACTTAATTTTGATAAAGTATCCTGATAAGATCTTAATAATCCACTGTAGAAACGTAGATGAAATATCTATAAATGAAGAGGCTAGTTGAACGGGCTGGGGGTAATTTTCTATAAATCAAAATTATAGTTGAAGGGGGAGGGGATAATTTTTTTTACTTCCATATTCCTTAAGGAATGGAAGTATGGTGATGGCAAAAAAAATCGTGTTCGAGATTATTGCAGATTCTGATTCTACTACACTCAAAACACGAAAAAAGTCGTTTTCCGAAAAGTGTCTGTGTGTGTGTCTGTCTGTGTGTCTGTGTGTCTGTAGATTTTTTTCTATGGTAAACGATAACTGCCGCAAATTCAAACAGAATCAAATAATTTTTTGCATGCAGCTGCGATTTGCAGAGTGCTCGCGACCTATTTTTTTTGGTGAAGATCGGTTGAGGAAAAGGGGTAGTTTACCAGCAACGGTTTTTTTTTAGCAAGGGTAATTTTGTTTGTTTGGCAAACGATAACAGCCGCAAATTCGAACAGAATCAAATAATGTTTCGCATACAGCCCTGAATTGTAGAGTTCTCAAGATCTGTTGATTTTGTTGAAGATCGGTTAAAGGAAAGGGGAAGTTTACCTGTAACGTTTTATGTTTTAACAAGGGTATTTCCTATGGCAAACGATAACAGCCGCAAATTCAAACAGAATCAAAAGATTATTTGCATACTGCCCTAAATTGTAGAGTTCTCAAGGCCTATTGTTTTTGGTGAAGTTCGGTTGTGGGAAAGGGGTAGTTTACCTGCAACGTTTTTTTAACAAGGGTATTTTATATGGCAAACGATAACAGCCGCAAATTCAAACAGAATCAAATAATGTTTTGCATACAGCCCCGATTTGTAGAGTACTCAAGACCTATTGTTTTTGGTGAAGATCGGTTAACGGAAAGGGGTAGTTTACCGGTAACGTTTTATGTTTTAACAAGGGTATTTCCTATGGCAAACGATAACAGCCGCAAATTCAAACAGAATCAAAAGATTATTTGCATACAGCCCTAAATTGTAGAGTTCTCAAGACCTATTGTTTTTGGTGAAGATCGGTTGAGGGAAAGGGGTAGTTTACCAGAAAAGTTTTTTTAACAAGGGTATTTTTTTTGGCAAACGATAACAGCCGCAAATTCAAACAGAATCAAATAATTTTTCGCATACAGCCCTGAATGGTAGAGTTCTCAAGACCTGTTGTTTTTGGTGAAGATCGGTTAAGGGAAAGGGGTAGTTTACCTGTAACGTTTTATGTTTTAACAAGGGTATTTCCTATGGCAAACGATAACAGCCGCAAATTCAAACAGAATCAAAAGATTATTTGCATACAGCCCTAAATTGTAGAGTTCTCAAGACCTATTGTTTTTGGTGAAGATCGGTTAAGGGAAAGGGGTAGTTTACCTACAACATTTTTTTAACAAGGGTATTTTCTATGGCAAACGATAACAGCCGCAAGTTCAAACAGAATCAAATAATTTTCTGCATACAGCCCTGATTTGTAGAGTACTCAAGACCTATTGTTTTGGGTGAAGATCGGTTGAGGGGAAGGGGTAGTTTACCTGCAACGTTTTTTTTTCTATGGCAAACGATAACTGCCGCAAATTCAAACAGAATCAAATAATTTTTTGTATACATCCCTGAATTGTAGAGGTCTCAAGGACTTTCGATTTTGGTGAAGATCGGTTAAGGGGAAGGGGTAGTTTACCTGCAACCTTTTACGTTTTAACAAGAGTAAAGTAATTGAAAATTTATTTAAACTTTTTGAAACAATTGTAATTGTTGAAAATAAAATAATTTTGTTGCCAGGTAACAAAAATAAAGTCATTTTGATTATAAAATATAAATATTTACAAGAAAAGAATTTTCAGTTTTCAAAATTTAAATATATTTTTATAAAACAATGGGTTCTTCATTGAGGTGGGGACCATGTCACTCACTCCATCTCAAGCCTCTCCCATTTTGCAGAAAAAGAGGACCCTGTCAAGGCTGATACTTTGACGACAGTGACAGGGCTTTCCACCAAATTCAGCAGAGTGACAGGTAGGCCCAACTCTGATTGGCTCCTCAGATTTCCCCAGCGTTAGTAGGTTCTATGAAAATATTTTATTTCAAAAATGATTTTAAATATAAATCTTAGATATGTTTTATAAATCTCATGTTTTATGTTTTAACATGGGTAATAATTTTTTATATGACGAACCATAACTGCCGTAAATTTAAACAGAATCAAATAATTTTTTACATATGTGCCTGAGCTATAGAGAACTCAATGTCTGTTGATTTTGGTGAAGTTCGGTTACGGGGAAAGGGCAGTTTACCAGAAACATTTTTTGTAGCAACATGAGTAAAGTACTTAATTTTGATAAAGTATCCTGATAAGATCTTAATAATCCACTGTAGAAACGTAGATGAAATATCTATAAATGAAGAGGCTAGTTGAACGGGCTGGGGGTAATTTTCTATAAATCAAAATTATAGTTGAAGGGGGAGGGGATAATTTTTTTTACTTCCATATTCCTTAAGGAATGGAAGTATGGTGATGGCAAAAAAAATCGTGTTCGAGATTATTGCAGATTCTGATTCTACTACACTCAAAACATGAAAAAATGTCGTTTTCCGAAAAGTGTCTGTGTGTGTGTCTGTCTGTGTGTGTGTCTGTCTGTGTGTCTGTGTGTCTGTAGATTTTTTTCTATGGCAAACGATAACTGCCGCAAATTCAAACAGAATGAAATAATTTTTTGCATGCAGTCCTGATTTGTAGAGTACTCGCGACCTATTTTTTTTTGGTGAAGATCGGTTGAGGGAAAGGGGTAGTTTACCAGCAACGGTTTTTTTTTAGCAAGGGTAATTTTGTTTGTTTGGCAAACGGTAACAGCAGCAAATTCAAACAGAATCAAATAATGTTTCGCATACAGCCCTGAATTGTAGAGTTCTCAAGATCTTTTGATTTTGGTGAAGATCGGTTAAGGGAAAGGGGAAGTTTACCTGTAACGTTTTATGTTTTAACAAGGGTATTTCTTATGGCAAACGATAACAGCCGCAAATTCGAACAGAATCAAAAGATTATTTGCATACAGCCCTAAATTGTAGAGTTCTCAAGACCTATTGTTTTTGGTGAAGATCGGTTGAGGGAAAGGGGTAGTTTACCAGCAACGGTTTTTTTTTAGCAAGGGTAATTTTGTTTGTTTGGCAAACGGTAACAGCCGCAAATTCAAACAGAATCAAATAATGTTTCGCATACAGCCCTGAATTGTAGAGTTCTCAAGATCTTTTGATTTTGGTGAAGATCGGTTAAGGGAAAGGGGTAGTTTACCTGAAACGTTTTTTTAACAAGGGTATTTTCTATGGCAAACGATAACAGCCGCAAATTCAAACAGAATCAAATAATGTTTAGCATACAGCCCTGATATGTAGAGTACTCAAGACCTATTGTTTTTGGTGAAGATCGGTTAAGGGGAAAGGGGTAGTTTACCTGCAACGTTTTTTTAACAAGGGTATTTTATATGGCAAACGATAACAGCCGCAAATTCAAACAGAATGAAATAATGTTTTGCATACAGCCCCGATTTGTAGAGTCCCCAAGACCGATTGTTTTTGGTGAAGATCGGTTAAGGGAAAGGGGTAGTTTACCTGTAACGTTTTATGTTTTAACAAGGGTATTTCCTATGGCAAACGATAACAGCCGCAAATTCAAACAGAATCAAAAGATTATTTGCATACAGCCCTAAATTGCAGAGTTCTCAAGACCTATTGTTTTTGGTGAAGATCGGTTGAGGGAAAGGGGTAGTTTACCTGCAACGTTTTTTAACAAGGGTATTTTCTATGGCAAACGATAACAGCCGCAAATTCAAACAGAATCAAATAATGTTTTGCATACTGCCCTGATTTGTAGAGTACTCAAGACCTATTGTTTTTGGAGAAGATCGGTTAAGGGGAAGGGGTAGTTTACCAGCAACGTTTTTTTATCAAGCGTATTTTCTATGGCAAACGATAGCCGCAAATTCAAACAGAATCAAATAATTTTTTGCATACGTCCCTGAATTGTAGAGGTCTCAATGACTTTCGATTTTGGTGAAGATCGGTTAAGGGGAAGGGGTAGTTTACCAGCAACCTTTTACGTTTTAACAAGAGTAAAGTACTTGAAAATTTATTTAAACTTTTTGAAACAATGGTAATTGTTAAAAATAAAATAATTTTGTTGCCAGGCAATAAAATTATAATTTTTTCATTTTAATGTAATATAATATTTTTCATTTAATACAGCAATAAAAAGGCAGGTAAGACACAGCCTGGCTGTTTGGCTGAAAATGATTTTAAATATAAATCTTAGAATATGGAAGTCATGTATGGTTCTCCATACCGGTATTTTATATGTGTACTACGTTATTGGCAACAAAGAAGTATTTTTTTGTTAAAATTCCTTCCCTGGCTGTTTGGCTGAAAATGATTTTAAATATAAATCTTAGAATATGGAAGTCATGTATGGTTCTCCATACCGATATTTTCATGTTTTGAGTGTAGTAGAATCAGAATCTGCAATAATCTCGAACACGATTTTTTTTGCCATCACCATACTTCCATTCCTTAAGGAATATGGAAGTAAAAATTTATATTTCAAGAAGTAATTGTGATATGTTAATGAAATTTGGTATGTGTTTACATAACAATTATTTTTTACTTCCATATTCCTTAAGGAATGGAAGTATGGTGATGGCAAAAAAAATCGTGTTCGAGATTATTGCAGATTCTGATTCTACTACACTCAAAACATGAAAAAAAGTCGTTTTCCGAAAAGTGTCTCTGTGTGTGTCTGTCTGTGTGTCTGTCTGTAGATTTTTTTTCTATGGCAAACGATAACTGCCGCAAATTCAAACAGAATCAAATAATTTTTTGCATACAGCCCTGATTTGTAGAGTACTCGCGACCTATTGTTTTTGGTGAAGATCGGTTGAGGGAAAGGGGTAGTTTACATGCAACGGTTTTTTTTTATCAAGGGAAATTTTTTTTTTTTTGGCAAACGATAACAGCCGTAAATTCAAACAGAATCAAATAATTTTTCGCATACAGCCCTGAATTGTAGAGTTCTCAAGACCTATTGTTTTTGGTGAAGATCGGTTAAGGGAAAGGGGTAGTTTACCTGTAACGTTTTATGTTTTAACAAGGGTATTTCCTATGGCAAACGATAACAGCCGCAAATTCAAACAGAATCAAAAGATTATTTGCATACAGCCCTAAATTGTAGAGTTCTCAAGACCTATTGTTTTTGGTGAAGATCGGTTAAGGGAAAGGGGTAGTTTACCTGTAACGTTTTATGTTTTAACAAGGGTATTTCCTATGGCAAACGATAACAGCCGCAAATTCAAACAGAATCAAAAGATTATTTGCATACAGCCCTAAGTTGTAGAGTTCTCAAGACCTATTGTTTTTGGTGAAGATCGGTTAAGGGAAAGGGGTAGTTTACCTACAACATTTTTTTAACAAGAGTATTTTCTATGGCAAACGATAACAGCCGCAAGTTCAAACAGAATCAAACAATTTTCTGCATACAGCTCGGATTTGTAGAGTACTCAAGACCTATTGTTTTTGGTGAAGATCGGTTGAGGGGAAGGGGTAGTTTACCGGCAACGTTTTTTTTTCTATGGCAAACGATAACTGCCGCAAATTCAAACAGAATCAAATAATTTTTTGTATACATCCCTGAATTGTAGAGGTCTCAAGGACTTTCGATTTTGGTGAAGATCTGTTAAGGGGAAGGGGTAGTTTACCGGCAACCTTTTACGTTTTAACAAGAGTAAAGTACTTGAAAATTTATTTAAACGTTTTGAAACAATGGTAATTGTTGAAAATAAAATAATTTTGTTGCCAGGTAACAAAAATAAAGTCATTTTGATTATAAAATATAAATATTTACAAGAAAAGAATTTTCAGTTTTCAAAATTTAATTATATTTTTATAAAACAATGGGTTCTTCATTGAGGTGGGGACCATGTCACTCACTCCATCTGAAGCCTCTCCCATTTTGGAGAAAAAGAGGACCCTGTCAAGGCTGATACTTTGACGACAGTGACAGGGCTTTCCACCAAATTCAGCAGAGTGACAGGTAGGCCCAACTCTGATTGTCTCCTCAGATTTCCCCAGCGTTAGTAGGTTCTATGAAAATATTTTATTTCAAAAATGATTTTAAATATAAATCTTAGATATGTTTTATAAATCTCATGTTTTATGTTTTAACATGGGTAATTTTTTATATGACGAACCATAACTGCCGTAAATTTAAACAGAATCAAATAATTTTTTACATATGTGCCTGAGCTATAGAGAACTCAATGTCTGTTGACTTTGGTGACGATCGGTTACGGGGAAAGGGCAGTTTACCGGAAACATTTTTTGTTGTAACATGAGTAAAGTACTTAATTTTGATAAAGTATCCTGATAAGATCTTAATAATCCACTGTAGAAACGTAGATGAAATATCTATAAATGAAGAGGCTAGTTGAACGGGCTGGGGGTAATTTTCTATAAATCAAAATTATAGTTGAAGGGGGAGGGGATAATTTTTTTTACTTCCATATTCCTTAAGGAATGCAAGTATGGTGATGGCAAAAAAAATCGTGTTGGAGATTATTGCAGATTCTGATTCTACTACACTCAAAACATGAAAAAAAGTCGTTTTCCGAAAAGTGTCTGTGTGTGTGTCTGTCTGTGTGTCTGTAGATTTTTTTCTATGGCAAACGATAACTGCCGCAAATTCAAACAGAATCAAATAATTTTTTGCATGCAGCTCTGATTTGCAGATTACTCGCGACCTATTTTTTTTTGGTGAAGATCGGTTGAGGGAAAGGGGTAGTTTACCAGCAACGGTTTTTTTTTAGCAAGGGTAATTTTGTTTGTTTGGCAAACGATCACATCCGCAAATTCAAACAGAATCAAATAATGTTTCGCATACAGCCCTGAATTGTAGAGTTCTCAAGATCTGTTGATTTTGTTGAAGATCGGTTAAAGGAAAGGGGAATGTTACCTGTAACGTTTTATGTTTTAACAAGGGTATTTCCTATGGCAAACGATAACAGCCGCAAATTCAAACAGAATCAAAAGATTATTTGCATACAGCCCTAAATTGTAGAGTTCTCAAGACCTATTGTTTTTGGTGAAGTTCGGTTGTGGGAAAGGGGTAGTTTACCTGCAACGTTTTTTTAACAAGGGTATTTTATATGGCAAACGATAACAGCCGCAAATTCAAACAGAATCAAATAATGTTTTGCATACAGCCCCGATTTGTAGCGTACTCAAGACCTATTGTTTTTGGTGAAGATCGGTTAACGGAAAGGGGTAGTTTACCTGTAACGTTTTATGTTTTAACAAGGGTATTTCCTATGGCAAACGATAACAGCCGCAAATTCAAACAGAATCAAAAGATTATTTGCATACAGCCCTAAATTGTAGAGTTCTCAAGACCTATTGTTTTTGGTGAAGATCGGTTGAGGGAAAGGGGTAGTTTACCAGAAACGTTTTTTTAACAAGGGTATTTTCTATGGCAAACGATAACAGCCGCAAATTCAAACAGAATCAAATAATTTTTCGCATACAGCCCTGAGTGGTAGAGTTCTCAAGACCTGTTGTTTTTGGTGAAGATCGGTTAAGGGAAAGGGGTAGTTTACCTGTAACGTTTTATGTTTTAACAAGGGTATTTCCTATGGCAAACGATAACAGCCGCAAATTCAAACAGAATCAAAAGATTATTTGCATACAGCCCTAAGTTGTAGAGTTCTCAAGACCTTTTGTTTTTGGTGAAGATCGGTTAAGGGAAAGGGGTAGTTTACCTACAACATTTTTTTAACAAGGGTATTTTCTATGGCAAACGATAACAGCCGCAAGTTCAAACAGAATCAAATAATTTTCTGCATACAGCCCTGATTTGTAGAGTACTCAAGACCTATTGTTTTTGGTGAAGATCGGTTGAGGGGAAGGGGTAGTTTACCTGCAACGTTTTTTTTTCTATGGCAAACGATAACTGCCGCAAATTCAAACAGAATCAAATAATTTTTTGTATACGTCCCTGAATTGTAGAGGTCTCAAGGACTTTCGATTTTGGTGAAGATCGGTTAAGGGGAAGGGGTAGTTTACCTGCAACCTTTTACGTTTTAACAAGAGTAAAGTACTTGAAAATTTATTTAAACTTTTTGAAACAATGGTAATTGTTGAAAATAAAATAATTTTGTTGCCAGGTAACAAAAATAAAGTCATTTTGATTATAAAATATAAATATTTACACGAAAAGAATTTTCAGTTTTCAAAATTTAAATATATTTTTATAAAACAATGGGTTCTTCATTGAGGTGGGGACCATGTCACTCACTCCATCTCAAGCCTCTCCCATTTTGCAGAAAAAGAGGACCCTGTCAAGGCTGATACTTGGACGACAGTGACAGGGCTTTCCACCAAATTCAGCAGAGTGACAGGTAGGCCCAACTCTGATTGGCTCCTCAGATTTCCCCAGCGTTAGTAGGTTCTATGAAAATATTTTATTTCAAAAATGATTTTAAATATAAATCTTAGATATGTTTTATAAATCTCATGTTTTATGTTTTAACATGGGTAATTTTTTATATGACGAACCATAACTGCCGTAAATTTAAACAGAATCAAATAATTTTTTACATATGTGCCTGAGCTATAGAGAACTCAATGTCTGTTGATTTTGGTGAAGTTCGGTTACGGGGAAAGGGCAGTTTACCTGAAACATTTTTTGTAGTAACATGAGTAAAGTACTTAATTTTGATAAAGTATCCTGATAAGATCTTAATAATCCACTGTAGAAACGTAGATGAAATATCTATAAATGAAGAGGCTAGTTGAACGGGCTGGGGGTAATTTTCTATAAATCAAAATTATAGTTGAAGGGGGAGGGGATAATTTTTTTTACTTCCATATTCCTTAAGGAATGGAAGTATGGTGATGGCAAAAAAAATCGTGTTCGAGATTATTGCAGATTCTGATTCTACTACACTCAAAACATGAAAAAAAGTCGTTTTCCGAAAAGTGTGTGTGTGTGTGTCTGTCTGTGTGTGTGTCTGTCTGTGTGTCTGTGTGTCTGTGTGTCTGTAGATTTTTTTCTATGGCAAACGATAACTGCCGCAAATTCAAACAGAATGAAATAATTTTTTGCATGCAGTCCTGATTTGCAGAGTACTCGCGACCTATTTTTTTTGGTGAAGATCGGTTGAGGGAAAGGGGTAGTTTACCAGCAACGGTTTTTTTTTAGCAAGGGTAATTTTGTTTGTTTGGCAAACGATAACAGCCGCAAATTCAAACAGAATCAAATAATGTTTCGCATACAGCCCTGAATTGTAGAGTTCTCAAGATCTGTTGATTTTGGTGAAGATCGGTTAAGGGAAAGGGGAAGTTTACCTGTAACGTTTTATGTTTTAACAAGGGTATTTCCTATGGCAAACGATAACAGCCGCAAATTCAAACAGAATCAAAAGATTATTTGTATACAGCCCTAAATTGCAGAGTTCTCAAGACCTATTGATTTGGTGAAGATCGGTTGAGGGAAAGGGGTAGTTTACCTGCAACGTTTTTTAACAAGGGTATTTTCTATGGCAAACGATAACAGCCGCAAATTCAAACAGAATCAAATAATGTTTTGCATACTGCCCTGATTTGTAGAGTACTCAAGACCTATTGTTTTTGGAGAAGATCGGTTAAGGGGAAGGGGTAGTTTACCAGCAACGTTTTTTTATCAAGCGTATTTTCTATGGCAAACGATAGCCGCAAATTCAAACAGAATCAAATAATTTTTTGCATACGTCCCTGAATTGTAGAGGTCTCAATGACTTTCGATTTTGGTGAAGATCGGTTAAGGGGAAGGGGTAGTTTACCTGCAACCTTTTACGTTTTAACAAGAGTAAAGTACTTGAAAATTTATTTAAACTTTTTGAAACAATGGTAATTGTTAAAAATAAAATAATTTTGTTGCCAGGCAATAAAATTATAATTTTTTCATTTTAATGTAATATAATATTTTTCATTTAATACAGCAATAAAAAGGCAGGTAAGACACAGCCTGGCTGTTTGGCTGAAAATGATTTTAAATATAAATCTTAGAATATGGAAGTCATGTATGGTTCTCCATACCGATATTTTATATGTGTACTACGTTATTGGCAACAAAGAAGTATTTTTTTGTTAAAATTCCTTCCCTGGCTGTTTGGCTGAAAATGATTTTAAATATAAATCTTAGAATATGGAAGTCATGTATGGTTCTCCATACCGATATTTTCATGTTTTGAGTGTAGTAGAATCAGAATCTGCAATAATCTCGAACACGATTTTTTTTGCCATCACCATACTTCCATTCCTTAAGGAATATGGAAGTAAAAATTTATATTTCAAGAAGTAATTGTGATATGTTAATGAAATTTGGTATGTGTTTACATAACAATTATTTTTTACTTCCATATTCCTTAAGGAATGGAAGTATGGTGATGGCAAAAAAAATCGTGTTCGAGATTATTGCAGATTCTGATTCTACTACACTCAAAACATGAAAAAAAGTCGTTTTCCGAAAAGTGTCTCTGTGTGTGTCTGTCTGTGTGTCTGTCTGTAGATTTTTTTTCTATGGCAAACGATAACTGCCGCAAATTCAAACAGAATCAAATAATTTTTTGCATACAGCCCTGATTTGTAGAGTACTCGCGACCTATTGTTTTTGGTGAAGATCGGTTGAGGGAAAGGGGTAGTTTACATGCAACGGTTTTTTTTTATCAAGGGAAATTTTTTTTTTTTTTGGCAAACGATAACAGCCGTAAATTCAAACAGAATCAAATAATTTTTCGCATACAGCCCTGAATTGTAGAGTTCTCAAGACCTATTGTTTTTGGTGAAGATCGGTTAAGGGAAAGGGGTAGTTTACCTGTAACGTTTTATGTTTTAACAAGGGTATTTCCTATGGCAAACGATAACAGCCGCAAATTCAAACAGAATCAAAAGATTATTTGCATACAGCCCTAAGTTGTAGAGTTCTCAAGACCTATTGTTTTTGGTGAAGATCGGTTAAGGGAAAGGGGTAGTTTACCTACAACATTTTTTTAACAAGGGTATTTTCTATGGCAAACGATAACAGCCGCAAGTTCAAACAGAATCAAACAATTTTCTGTATACAGCTCGGATTTGTAGAGTACTCAAGACCTATTGTTTTTGGTGAAGATCGGTTGAGGGGAAGGGGTAGTTTACCTGCAACGTTTTTTTTTCTATGGCAAACGATAACTGCCGCAAATTCAAACAGAATCAAATAATTTTTTGTATACATCCCTGAATTGTAGAGGTCTCAAGGACTTTCGATTTTGGTGAAGATCTGTTAAGGGGAAGGGGTAGTTTACCGGCAACCTTTTACGTTTTAACAAGAGTAAAGTACTTGAAAATTTATTTAAACGTTTTGAAACAATGGTAATTGTTGAAAATAAAATAATTTTGTTGCCAGGTAACAAAAATAAAGTCATTTTGATTATAAAATATAAATATTTACAAGAAAAGAATTTTCAGTTTTCAAAATTTAAATATATTTTTATAAAACAATGGGTTCTTCATTGAGGTGGGGACCATGTCACTCACTCCATCTGAAGCCTCTCCCATTTTGGAGAAAAAGAGGACCCTGTCAAGGCTGATACTTTGACGACAGTGACAGGGCTTTCCACCAAATTCAGCAGAGTGACAGGTAGGCCCAACTCTGATTGTCTCCTCAGATTTCCCCAGCGTTAGTAGGTTCTATGAAAATATTTTATTTCAAAAATGATTTTAAATATAAATCTTAGATATGTTTTATAAATCTCATGTTTTATGTTTTAACATGGGTAATTTTTTATATGACGAACCATAACTGCCGTAAATTTAAACAGAATCAAATAATTTTTTACATATGTGCCTGAGCTATAGAGAACTCAATGTCTGTTGACTTTGGTGACGATCGGTTACGGGGAAAGGGCAGTTTAGCGGAAACATTTTTTGTTGTAACATGAGTAAAGTACTTAATTTTGATAAAGTATCCTGATAAGATCTTAATAATCCACTGTAGAAACGTAGATGAAATATCTATAAATGAAGAGGCTAGTTGAACGGGCTGGGGGTAATTTTCTATAAATCAAAATTATAGTTGAAGGGGGAGGGGATAATTTTTTTTACTTCCATATTCCTTAAGGAATGCAAGTATGGTGATGGCAAAAAAAATCGTGTTGGAGATTATTGCAGATTCTGATTCTACTACACTCAAAACATGAAAAAAAGTCGTTTTCCGAAAAGTGTCTGTGTGTGTGTCTGTCTGTGTGTCTGTGTGTCTGTAGATTTTTTTCTATGGCAAACGATAACTGCCGCAAATTCAAACAGAATCAAATAATTTTTTGCATGCAGCTCTGATTTGCAGATTACTCGCGACCTATTTTTTTTTGGTGAAGATCGGTTGAGGGAAAGGGGTAGTTTACCAGCAACGGTTTTTTTTTAGCAAGGGTAATTTTGTTTGTTTGGCAAACGATCACACCCGCAAATTCAAACAGAATCAAATAATGTTTCGCATACAGCCCTGAATTGTAGAGTTCTCAAGATCTGTTGATTTTGTTGAAGATCGGTTAAAGGAAAGGGGTAGTTTACCTGCAACGTTTTTTTAACAAGGGTATTTTATATGGCAAACGATAACAGCCGCAAATTCAAACAGAATCAAATAATGTTTTGCATACAGTCCCGATTTGTAGAGTACTCAAGACCTATTGTTTTTGGTGAAGATCGGTTAACGGAAAGGGGTAGTTTACCTGTAACGTTTTATGTTTTAACAAGGGTATTTCCTATGGCAAACGATAACAGCCGCAAATTCAAACAGAATCAAAAGATTATTTGCATACAGCCCTAAATTGTAGAGTTCTCAAGACCTATTGTTTTTGGTGAAGATCGGTTGAGGGAAAGGGGTAGTTTACCAGAAACGTTTTTTTAACAAGGGTATTTTCTATGGCAAACGATAACAGCCGCAAATTCAAACAGAATCAAATAATTTTTCGCATACAGCCCTGAATGGTAGAGTTCTCAAGACCTGTTGTTTTTGGTGAAGATCGGTTAAGGGAAAGGGGTAGTTTACCTGTAACGTTTTATGTTTTAACAAGGGTATTTCCTATGGCAAACGATAACAGCCGCAAATTCAAACAGAATCAAAAGATTATTTGCATACAGCCCTAAGTTGTAGAGTTCTCAAGACCTTTTGTTTTTGGTGAAGATCGGTTAAGGGAAAGGGGTAGTTTACCTACAACATTTTTTTAACAAGGGTATTTTCTATGGCAAACGATAACAGCCGCAAGTTCAAACAGAATCAAATAATTTTCTGCATACAGCCCTGATTTGTAGAGTACTCAAGACCTGTTGTTTTTGGTGAAGATCGGTTGAGGGGAAGGGGTAGTTTACCTGCAACGTTTTTTTTTTCTATGGCAAACGATAACTGCCGCAAATTCAAACAGAATCAAATAATTTTTTGTATACGTCCCTGAATTGTAGAGGTCTCAAGGACTTTCGATTTTGGTGAAGATCGGTTAAGGGGAAGGGGTAGTTTACCTGCAACCTTTTACGTTTTAACAAGAGTAAAGTACTTGAAAATTTATTTAAACTTTTTGAAACAATGGTAATTGTTGAAAATAAAATAATTTTGTTGCCAGGTAACAAAAATAAAGTCATTTTGATTATAAAATATAAATATTTACAAGAAAAGAATTTTCAGTTTTCAAAATTTAAATATATTTTTATAAAACAATGGGTTCTTCATTGAGGTGGGGACCATGTCACTCACTCCATCTCAAGCCTCTCCCATTTTGCAGAAAAAGAGGACCCTGTCAAGGCTGATACTTGGACGACAGTGACAGGGCTTTCCACCAAATTCAGCAGAGTGACAGGTAGGCCCAACTCTGATTGGCTCCTCAGATTTCCCCAGCGTTAGTAGGTTCTATGAAAATATTTTATTTCAAAAATGATTTTAAATATAAATCTTAGATATGTTTTATAAATCTCATGTTTTATGTTTTAACATGGGTAATTTTTTATATGACGAACCATAACTGCCGTAAATTTAAACAGAATCAAATAATTTTTTACATATGTGCCTGAGCTATAGAGAACTCAATGTCTGTTGATTTTGGTGAAGTTCGGTTACGGGGAAAGGGCAGTTTACCTGAAACATTTTTTGTAGTAACATGAGTAAAGTACTTAATTTTGATAAAGTATCCTGATAAGATCTTAATAATCCACTGTAGAAACGTAGATGAAATATCTATAAATGAAGAGGCTAGTTGAACGGGCTGGGGGTAATTTTCTATAAATCAAAATTATAGTTGAAGGGGGAGGGGATAATTTTTTTTACTTCCATATTCCTTAAGGAATGGAAGTATGGTGATGGCAAAAAAAATCGTGTTCGAGATTATTGCAGATTCTGATTCTACTACACTCAAAACATGAAAAAAAGTCGTTTTCCGAAAAGTGTGTGTGTGTGTGTCTGTCTGTGTGTGTGTCTGTCTGTGTGTCTGTGTGTCTGTAGATTTTTTTCTATGGCAAACGATAACTGCCGCAAATTCAAACAGAATGAAATAATTTTTTGCATGCAGTCCTGATTTGCAGAGTACTCGCGACCTATTTTTTTTGGTGAAGATCGGTTGAGGGAAAGGGGTAGTTTACCAGCAACGGTTTTTTTTTAGCAAGGGTAATTTTGTTTGTTTGGCAAACGATAACAGCCGCAAATTCAAACAGAATCAAATAATGTTTCGCATACAGCCCTGAATTGTAGAGTTCTCAAGATCTGTTGATTTTGGTGAAGATCGGTTAAGGGAAAGGGGAAGTTTACCTGTAACGTTTTATGTTTTAACAAGGGTATTTCCTATGGCAAACGATAACAGCCGCAAATTCAAACAGAATCAAAAGATTATTTGCATACAGCCCTAAATTGTAGAGTTCTCAAGACCTATTGTTTTTGGTGAAGTTCGGTTGAGGGAAAGGGGTAGTTTACCTGTAACGTTTTTTTAACAAGGGTATTTTATATGGCAAACGATAACAGCCGCAAATTCAAACAGAATCAAATAATGTTTTGCATGCAGCCTCGATTTGTAGAGTACTCAAGACCTATTGTTTTTGGTGAAGATCGGTTAACGGAAAGGGGTAGTTTACCAGTAACGTTTTATGTTTTAACAAGGGTATTTCCTATGGCAAACGATAACAGCCGCAAATTCAAACAGAATCAAAAGATTATTTGCATACAGCCCTAAATTGTAGAGTTCTCAAGACCTATTGTTTTTGGTGAAGATCGGTTGAGGGAAAGGGGTAGTTTACCTGAAACTTTTTTTAACAAGTGTATTTTCTATGGCAAACGATAACAGCCGCAAATTCAAACAGAATCAAACAATGTTTAGCATACAGCCCTGATTTGTAGAGTACTCAAGACCTATTGTTTTTGGTGAAGATCAGTTAAGGGGAAGGGGTAGTTTACCAGCAACGTTTTTTTAACAAGGGTATTTTATATGGCAAACGATAACAGCCGCAAATTCAAACAGAATGAAATAATGTTTTGCATACAGCCCCGATTTGTAGAGTCCCCAAGACCTATTGTTTTTGGTGAAGATCGGTTAAGGGAAAGGGGTAGTTTACCTGTAACGTTTTATGTTTTAACAAGGGTATTTCCTATGGCAAACGATAACAGCCGCAAATTCAAACAGAATCAAAAGATTATTTGCATACAGCCCTAAATTGCAGAGTTCTCAAGACCTATTGTTTTTGGTGAAGATCGGTTGAGGGAAAGGGGTAGTTTACCAGCAACGTTTTTTTATCAAGCGTATTTTCTATGGCAAACGATAGCCGCAAATTCAAACAGAATCAAATAATTTTTTGCATACGTCCCTGAATTGTAGAGGTCTCAATGATTTTGGTGAAGATCGGTTAAGGGGAAGGGGTAGTTTACCTGCAACCTTTTACGTTTTAACAAGAGTAAAGTACTTGAAAATTTATTTAAACTTTTTGAAACAATGGTAATTGTTAAAAATAAAATAATTTTGTTGCCAGGCAATAAAATTATAATTTTTTCATTTTAATGTAATATAATATTTTTCATTTTATACAGCAATAAAAAGGCAGGTAAGACACAGCCTGGCTGTTTGGCTGAAAATGATTTTAAATATAAATCTTAGAATATGGAAGTCATGTATGGTTCTCCATACCGATATTTTATATGTGTACTACATTATTGGCAACAAAGAAGTATTTTTTTGTTAAAATTCCTTCCCTGGCTGTTTGGCTGAAAATGATTTTAAATATAAATCTTAGAATATTGAAGTCATGTATGGTTCTCCATACCGATATTTTCATGTTTTGAGTGTAGTAGAATCAGAATCTGCAATAATCTCGAACACGATTTTTTTTGCCATCACCATACTTCCATTCCTTAAGGAATATGGAAGTAAAAATTTATATTTCAAGAAGTAATTGTGATATGTTAATGAAAATTGGTATGTGTTTACATAACAATTATTTTTTACTTCCATATTCCTTAAGGAATGGAAGTATGGTGATGGCAAAAAAAATCGTGTTCGAGATTATTGCAGATTCTGATTCTACTACAC
Source organism: Magicicada septendecula (assembly GCA_034769895.1). NCBI lineage: Eukaryota > Metazoa > Arthropoda > Insecta > Hemiptera > Cicadidae > Magicicada > Magicicada septendecula. The sequence continues at coordinate 294,179,856 of CM068373.1, read as the reverse complement.
TCAAAACATGAAAAAAAGTCGTTTTCCGAAAAGTGTCTGTGTGTGTGTCTGTATGTGTGTCTGTCTGTAGATTTTTTTTCTATGGCAAACGATAACTGCCGCAAATTCAAACAGAATCAAATAATTTTTCGCATACAGCCCTGAATTGTAGAGTTCTCAAGACCTATTGTTTTTGGTGAAGATCGGTTGAGGGAAAGGGGTAGTTTACCTGCAACGTTTTTTAACAAGGGTATTTTCTATGGCAAACGATAACAGCCGCAAATTCAAACAGAATCAAATAATGTTTTGCATACTGCCCTGATTTGTAGAGTACTCAAGACCTATTGTTTTTGGAGAAGATCGGTTAAGGGGAAGGGGTAGTTTACCAGCAACGTTTTTTTATCAAGCGTATTTTCTATGGCAAACGATAGCCGCAAATTCAAACAGAATCAAATAATTTTTTGCATACGTCCCTGAATTGTAGAGGTCTCAATGACTTTCGATTTTGGTGAAGATCGGTTAAGGGGAAGGGGTAGTTTACCTGCAACCTTTTACGTTTTAACAAGAGTAAAGTACTTGAAAATTTATTTAAACTTTTTGAAACAATGGTAATTGTTAAAAATAAAATAATTTTGTTGCCAGGCAATAAAATTATAATTTTTTCATTTTAATGTAATATAATATTTTTCATTTAATACAGCAATAAAAAGGCAGGTAAGACACAGCCTGGCTGTTTGGCTGAAAATGATTTTAAATATAAATCTTAGAATATGGAAGTCATGTATGGTTCTCCATACCGATATTTTATATGTGTACTACGTTATTGGCAACAAAGAAGTATTTTTTTGTTAAAATTCCTTCCCTGGCTGTTTGGCTGAAAATGATTTTAAATATAAATCTTAGAATATGGAAGTCATGTATGGTTCTCCATACCGATATTTTCATGTTTTGAGTGTAGTAGAATCAGAATCTGCAATAATCTCGAACACGATTTTTTTTGCCATCACCATACTGCCATTCCTTAAGGAATATGGAAGTAAAAATTTATATTTCAAGAAGTAATTGTGATATGTTAATGAAATTTGGTATGTGTTTACATAACAATTATTTTTTACTTCCATATTCCTTAAGGAATGGAAGTATGGTGGTGGCAAAAAAAATCGTGTTCGAGATTATTGCAGATTCTGATTCTACTACACTCAAAACATGAAAAAAAGTCGTTTTCCGAAAAGTGTCTGTGTGTCTGTCTGTAGATTTTTTTTCTATGGCAAACGATAACTGCCGCAAATTCAAACAGAATCAAATAATTTTTTGCATACAGCCCTGATTTGTAGAGTACTCGCGACCTATTGTTTTTGGTGAAGATCGGTTGAGGGAAAGGGGTAGTTTACATGCAACGGTTTTTTTTTATCAAGGGAAATTTTTTTTTTTTGGCAAACGATAACAGCCGTAAATTCAAACAGAATCAAATAATTTTTCGCATACAGCCCTCAATTGTAGAGTTCTCAAGACCTATTGTTTTTGGTGAAGATCGGTTAAGGGAAAGGGGTAGTTTACCTGTAACGTTTTATGTTTTAACAAGGGTATTTCCTATGGCAAACGATAACAGCCGCAAATTCAAACAGAATCAAAAGATTATTTGCATACAGCCCTAAATTGTAGAGTTCTCAAGACCTATTGTTTTTGGTGAAGATCGGTTAAGGGAAAGGGGGAGTTTACCTACAACATTTTTTTAACAAGGGTATTTTCTATGGCAAACGATAACAGCCGCAAGTTCAAACAGAATCAAATAATTTTCTGCATACAGCCCTGATTTGTAGAGTACTCAAGACCTATTGTTTTTGGTGACGATCGGTTGAGGGGAAGGGGTAGTTCACCTGCAACGTTTTTTTTCTATGGCAAACGATAACTGCCGCAAATTCAAACAGAATCAAATAATTTTTTGTATACATCCCTGAATTGTAGAGGTCTCAAGGACTTTCGATTTTGGTGAAGATCGGTTAAGGGAAAGGGGTAGTTTACCTGCAACCTTTTACGTTTAGCAAGAGTAAAGTACTTGAAAATTTATTTAAACTTTTTGAAACAATGGTATTTGTTGAAAATAAAATAATTTTGTTGCCAGGTAACAAAAATAAAGTCATTTTGATTATAAAATATAAATATTTACAAGAAAAGAATTTTCAGTTTTCAAAATTTAAATATATTTTTATAAAACAATGGGTTCTTCATTGAGGTGGGGACTTGACGACAGTGACAGGGCTTTCCACCAAATTCAGCAGAGTGACAGGTAGGCCCAACTCTGATTGGCTCCTCAGATTTCCCCAGTGTTAGTAGGTTCTATGAAAATATTTTATTTCAAAAATGATTTTAAATATAAATCTTAGATATGTTTTATAAATCTCATGTTTTATGTTTTAACATGGGTAATTTTTTATATGACGAACCATAACTGCCGTAAATTTAAACAGAATCAAATAATTTTTTACATATGTGCCTGAGCTATAGAGAACTCAATGTCTGTTGATTTTGGTGAAGATCGGTTACGGGGAAAGGGCAGTTTACCTGAAACATTTTTTGTTGTAACATGAGTAAAGTACTTAATTTTGATAAAGTATCCTGATGAGATCTTAATAATCCACTGTAGAAACGTAGATGAAATATCTATAAATGAAGAGGCTAGTTGAACGGGCTGGGGGTAATTTTCTATAAATCAAAATTATAGTTGAAGGGGGAGGGGATAATTTTTTTTTATATGTGTACTACGTTATTGGCAACAAAGAAGTATTTTTTTGTTAAAATTCCTTCCCTGGCTGTTTGGCTGAAAATGATTTTAAATATAAATCTTAGAATATGGAAGTCATGTATGGTTCTCCATACCGATATTTTCATGTTTTGAGTGTAGTAGAATCAGAATCTGCAATAATCTCGAACACGATTTTTTTTGCCATCACCATACTTCCATTCCTTAAGGAATATGGAAGTAAAAATTTATATTTCAAGAAGTAATTGTGATATGTTAATAAAATTTGGTATGTGTTTACATAACAATTATTTTTTACTTCCATCTTCCTTAAGGAATGGAAGTATGGTGATGGCAAAAAAAATCGTGTTCGAGATTATTGCAGATTCTGATTGTACTACACTCAAAACATGAAAAAAAGTCGTTTTCCGAAAAGTGTCTGTGTGTAGATTTTTTTTCTATGGCAAACGATAACTGCCGCAAATTCAAACAGAATCAAATAATTTGTTGCATACAGCCCTGATTTGTAGAGTACTCACGACCTATTGTGTTCGGTGAAGATCAGTTGAGGGAAAGGGGTAGTTTACCTGCAACGGTTTTTTTTTATCAAGGGAAATTTTTTTTTTTTTGGCAAACGATAACAGCCGCAAATTCAAACAGAATTAAATAATGTTTCGTATACAGCCCTGAATTGTAGAGTTCTCAAGACCTATTGTTTTTGGTGAAGATCGGTTAAGGGAAAGGGGTAGTTTACCGGTAACGTTTTATACTTTAACAAGGGTATTTCCTATGGAAAACGATAACAGCCGCAAATTCAAACAGAATCAAAAGATTATTTGCATACAGCCCTAAATTGTAGAGTTCTCAAGACCTATTGTTTTTGGTGAAGATCGGTTAAGGGAAAGGGGAGTTTACCTGCAACGTTTTTTTAACAAGGGTATTTTCTATGGCAAACGATAACAGCCGGAAATTCAAACAGAATCAAATAATTTTTTGCATACAGCCCTGATTTGTAGAGTACTCAGGACCTATTGTTTTTGGTGAAGATCGGTTGAGGGGAAGGGGTAGTTTACTGGCAACGTTTTTTTATCAAGCGTATTTTCTATGGCAAACGATAACAGCCGCAAATTCAAACAGAATCAAATAATTTTTTGCATACGTCCCTGAATTGTAGAGGTCTCAAGGACTTTTGATTTTGGTGAAGATCGGTTGAGGGGAAGGGGTAGTTTACCTGCAACCTTTTACGTTTTAACAAGAGTAAAGTACTTGAAAATTCATTTAAACTTTTTGAAACAATGGTAATTGTTAAAAATAAAATAATTTTGTTTCCAGGCAATCAATAAAATTATAATTTTTTCATTTTAATGTAATATAATATTTTTCATTTAATACAGCAATAAAAAGGCAGGTAAGACACACACACACACACACACACACACACACACACACACACACACACACACACACACACACACACAATTCACGTTATTTCTGGCCTCACTCATGTTTATTTTCTTACATTTGCACGCTTTTTAAATGGAAAGTGCCGAAACCCACACCAACATAACGCGTGCAAGCCGAAAAAATGGACATCAATTTGCTTACTGGCGAAGCTAGTAGTTAATGAATGGGTAGGCAAAAATCTTATCTTAAATTTTTTTTAAGGAATCACTAAAAGGACGGTGGTTCAAATCGGACGCTGAGGTAGAGTTTGCTGTAACCGAATGGTTCCACAAACAGCCATAAGAATTTTACTAGCAGGGAATCTACAGGTTAGCGCAACAGTGGAACTCATGTCTTAATGTTATTGGAGACTTCTTTTAAAATCGTTGAATAAAAAATGCTTTACAGCTCTATACGTGTTTCTATTGAACAATCCTTGTATTAGTCATACACAATAATACAACTGATTGAACTTCAAATTTTTAAACTTGATTAGTTTCTATATATACGTTTAATGTTACAAATAATTCAAATAACAATCTTGATCATCTGTTAGTTCAGCGGAATAACAGTGACACTTTTAATAACCGCATAAAATAAACACTTAGAAACAACACAGGCGCTTTAACTTAACTGTTTGGACCACAGAAGTGAGGTATGCCTCAACGCTCTATGTGTACAGCGCGGGACAATCCCCCCTCCCTTCACTTCCCTATCACACCACTACATTGCTTACATACGATGTATATAAAAAACGCTGAGGCAAGTTCAGGTTGCCTCATTCGCTTTAAACGAACTATGCCGAATCTCACCTGTCACCATCTAGCGGTCGCTCAATAAAGCACGTTTCGGTTTAATAAATTTGACAGTCGCAGTAACAATGTATAATCTTTACGTTATGTAGTTCATACGTATTTATAATTTTTATTCTACAGAATTTTTTAGGGTAGGCATTGCCTCAATTGCCTCCATGTAACTTCGCCACTGATATATATATGTGTACAACGTTATCGGCAACAAAGAAGTAGTTTTTGTTAAAATTCCTTCCCGGGATATTTGGCCATAGTCCAATGTTTTCTACAAAACCAGACATTTCGGCAATGCCATCGACTTCCATCATCAGTGAAAATCGAGTGCGATAACGTGAGGTGGTATACGTTAGTGACCACAGTACTGTGGTTGAGACTGAAGCAGTAAGTAGAAAGAAGTAGTTTCTATGGTAATATTTCATTTTGAAAATGATTTTAAATATAAATCTTAGAATATGGAAGTCATGTATGGTTCTCCATACCGATTTTTTATCTCAGATTTTAAAATAGGAGCCGCTTTAATTTTTTGATCACTAATATCTGTTTTGTAAATTTCAACTTTATCAAATTATAGTTTATTAAGTGAATTGTTGAGCATTTTATTATGATTACAGTGGCAACTTGTTCTTTTTTAAACATACCCACATTTTTATTAAAAAGGAGTGAATTGTGAGTATAAAAATTTACTTCCTAGAGTGTTGCAGAATTGAAAACCATTCAGATAATATTTCATTGCCTCTTGGTCTATTCCTCACAGTCATAAAATTATTTTTTCCTTTTTAATTTCTAACGTACACAATGCCAATCAAGGTAATGTCACAAAAATGTATTGCTTTTATATCAGTTCCTGTGAAAAACTTGTATTGGTAGATGTAATAATACAATTTTAAATTATTTCAAAATGACCCTATATTGTGTGTGTGTCTTTCAGAATGGAACGGAAAAGGAGTGACATCTGGCTCCATTTTAATCAAAAAGAGGATGGGAAAGCAGAATGCCATTACTGTAAGACCATTATAAGCACCAAAGGGGGTGCATCAGGCAATCTTCAGAGGCATCTTAAGAAGAAGCACATTACAGTAGATGTACCTTCTTCACTTCCATACCAACGTTTAGAGCAGAGACCAGGGACATCAAGATTTCCTTCGCCTTTGGTCAGTACTGGTGTCACAGTTTCAGAATGTATTGCTTCTTCTTCAACCTCAGCCCTAGCACAAATTGTTTCTCCCCAGCCAACAATCTCTTCATCATTGGCACCTCCAAGTTCTCAGGTGCAAGCACCTATTTCAAAATTTATTGATATAGTAAGACCCATTTTTCTAAATAAAGTGAAAAATATAAATGATCAGCTGCTGAAAATGATAATAAAAGAGTGTTATCCATTTAGTATTGTTGAAGACCAGGAGTTTAAACATTTTGTTCATTTATTATGTCCAAACTATTCACTGCCTTCAAGGAAGACATTAATCAGCAGCACAATACCAATGATGTTCAGGGAAATGGTTGATACTATAAAAAATAGGTTAAATAATAGTAAGTGGCTGTAGCACTTACAACAGACACATGGACATCTTGCAGCAACGAAAACTTTATAGCTGTTACAGCACATTTTGTAAATGACCAAAGTGTCTTACATTCTCTTCTGTTAAGCTGTGAACAGTTTTCAGTATCCCATTCAACAGTCAACATTGCCACTAAAATTAAAGACGTTTGTAAAGAATGGGGTATTATAAACAAAGTTGCTGCAATAGTGACAGACAATGCTCCTAACATGGTGGCTGCAATACGGCAACTACATTTTCGACACCTACCATGTTTTGCACGCACTCTAAATTTAATTGTTCAGAGTGGCATTAAAAAAATTGACAGTATTCTTGAAAAATGCAAAATTATTGTTCAATTCTTTAAGCATAGTGCAGTTAGCTTGGCAAAGCTTCAAGACATTCAAAAACAGATTGTAATGTGTCAAAATTTGGGTCATTTTATTTCCTACAGTATGGGGTATTCGTCTTTTTATTTATTTCATTTTGGGTGGGAGTTTATAAATTTATTGTGAAAGTTTTATTTCCCGGCGAACGTTATTTTCATTATCACAGAACACATGGCAAGTGAAACAGTGTTGGAACAAAGCAGAGACGCAGTTCGTGTTGAGTAACTCTGTAAGGAATTCGCACCCCCTTCGAATTTCTCAGAACTCTGTATATGTGTGGCGATGCACGCGCGCCACCACTCAAGCAGGCGCTCGGGGGACGCGGTCAGCCCGAAAACCAAGATGGCTAGAGAACAAATTTATTCATCTTCTCCTTGGCGATCCTCAGGAAATGCTGCTAAGGACCGCCCACTTTAATGACGTCAGCCAGTGCCTAGCTGAAATCGTCTGCTATCTTAACTTCAAAAAACTACATGCATAGCATGGGACGAAGCTTCGGCGACGAAGATCAAGGCAGTGCTTTCCGTAGCAAGTATGAGATCACATCAGCCATACCTGCTACGCTTTCGTGCCCAGTCTACTTTAGGCATGAGACGCTAAGCGGTCCACGAGGTACAGAGTCCCGCTACAGACGCTTATATTTTGTTTCGGGCCCGGTTGGTCAGTTTTTCGGAAAATGTAATTAATTCAAGAAGACCGACCGGGACCCGAGGAATTGAACGGTGTTACAAACAGTGCAATGCAGTGACGATTCGAGAGCAGCTAATAACATAAAGTGTGACCGGAACGAAAGCACGTGTTCGGCCGGCCTCGCGCATATCAAACTAACGCAAAACGAAACCGGGATCCTTAATGAATAACTATTTTTTTGCTAATTTTTTATAACATTTGAAAAAGGGTTTGTATGGGGTATGCTAGAGTGAATGAGCAAAGCTGGGCTACCTTGTAAGTAAAAATCATATTGTTAATGTAAGAGTCATGTAACCAACTCAGTTTATGTTTTCGTTCCTTTGTGTTTTTGGAGTAAGGATGTCCGTATTTAGTAAGTAAAGCATTCTTTCCATAACAAAAATGTGTTAGACTAAGTTATTTCGTCATTACCACTTCCTCATTTCTGTGTTGAAAAATTCGTCTAACGGACCGGAATCTTTCTGAATTATTAATTGGGTGGGGTCAGATTGATAAATTGTCCCTTTTTACTTAAGGTGGAGTGTAAAGGTTTTCGATATTTTACCTATAAAAAATATCGTGGCGACCTTGGTCTTCTGGTGAAATTTGGATATGGTAAGTAATTGATTGAGTACAGGTAAGTCCTGGTAGTGGATTTTATGTGTTAATATATTTTCGGCTTATTTTTTATTGTCACAATGGCTCTCGCTGCCAGGATTTTCGTTTAATTATAATTTTATACGAGATAGACCTATTTTAATACACAGAAAATAGGATGTGGTAATGACGAATGTATGAAAATTGTATTGCACATATTTACGTAGGTTATGTTTGTGTTGTGATGCACAATAGTATTAGGCGTGTGATTATAGGAAAAAAGTGGTTCTATATATAAAAAGTGGTGTATAAATAAACTTTAAACATGTCTCTAATACAAGATAATGATATGTTGAGTATTATACTTAATCAATTAGAAAAAATGAATAATAAATTATCTGAAAAAATGAGTAATAAATTTGATAGTCGTTTTGACAGTAATGACATACAATTAGACAGACAAAGTAGGGATATTAATGAGTTGAAATATGAGATTCAAGAAATGAATAAACATGTTGAAAATAAGAACGAAATAATAAGATCTAGTTTAAATAAATTAGAACAGAGTGTGGAGAGAATGGAAGTAGTTGTGATGAATCCAAAGAAAAATAATACAAATGAAAATTGTAGTGACAAATGTAAAAATACGATACCAAATAAAGAATTAATAAATAATAATGATGTGGTTGAAAATAATGAGAAGAATAATGTAATTGAAAATGTCATATCAGAGAGTACTGATGAGGGGGTGGAATGTGGTGATTATGAGATGTTAATGTGTGTCAGTGAGTTAGAGAGAGAGAGGAAAAATAATGTTGTAGTAGAGTGGGGACAGAGGGTAAATTTTCCCTTTATTATTTATGATGCTTATGATGATGATTTAATGTGGTCACAAGTGTTGTTGAAGGGCAAGAGTCCCGTAGTAATAGATGAATTGAGGTGTTTATTTTTGTTGTGTAGTGTTGTACCCTCTGTCGGTAATAATGATGTTGAAAGTGTGATTTGGTATGGTGATGAAAGAGATTTAAACAGAGAATTGTGTGTGGAGAAAGTAACAGAATTATATAACTTAAATAGAAAGTATGATGAATGGAAGGAAAGTTTAAAAGTATATTTGAATAACAATGATTACAACGATTTAATAAAAATAATTAACCCGATAGTGAATGAATTTAATGACGGAGACTTAACAAAAATACCTAACGTAAACTGGTTTAATGAGTATTCTGGTAAAATGAGTGAATTTGGTTGTTCTGGTTACGACACACAATGTAAACATTTGTTTGTAAATAAAAAGCAACAGTGTTGTATAAAACCAAGACTTATTTGGGACGATGGAGGTTAAACTGTAAAACAATAAAAGACAGCTATAAACATTTTGTTTTATGGGTTTTGACATGGCAGATTTGGACAGTGAAGTGCGAAAAAACTGAACAGTTATTAACTAAAGTTTGTAAATAATAATGTAGTAAATTTATTTGGGTACATGGTGCAATGTTAAGTAAACAAGTGTGTGTAATTGTGGTAATAATAATAATAATATTTTGCAATTTAAATAAATAATAACATTAATTTTGAAAAACAGTAATTGAATGACAACAGTAATAGTAGTAGTAGTATCAGTAATAGTTGTTGATGGTAATGAATTTTGTATTGTTAATAATTAAATTAATTAAAACAATTTGATACATGTTAAATACTTTGATTGACTATTTCAATGTTGTATAATTAACTTTTTAATGAATTTAAATTATTCTACGAGATGGAAATTTGGTGATTAAAGGATAAATTGTTTGATTTAACTAATATTTTGTGTAAAATGTTTCAGAGATGAGGTGAAAGTATTGTGATAGGGTGATTATGTTGCGTGTATATCATGTTAACTGGATTGTAAGTATAGAACTTTTACACTATGAATCATGTATAATAAAAATATTTACAGGTAACTAAGATTCTAATTCAATAGTGAGATTATTTGAAATAATTGGGTTTAATAAAAATGATAATTAAAATTTTTTAATAATAACTGAAAATGATATATACTAATTATTAATCATAAATTTGAAATAGTGTGTGTGGATTGGAGGTGGCTCAGATGAGCTACGAATTTAAATTTTACAACATAAAAAATTTTTTTTATTCAAATTTTGATCCAATAAAATTGCTTGTGCTCTGTTAAATAACTAGCTGCTCGGACATTCAATATAGGGTGTTCATTCTGTAATTTTAAATGTATTATTTTATTGTTGTACGTTAGATATAGGTGTTGATAAAAATATGTGTTTTCATTATGTGTGTAATTTTAAACTAAGCCAATAATTAAATCGTCTGGCAGGCGGTAACACAAAATGATCAGAATCAGAGAGGGGAAACAATGAGGTGAGAAGTAATGATAAATAAATATATTATAACTACACTACTATGCGTTATTGTAATGTAATGTTGTGTGTGAGTACCCACCTGCTGTCTGATCTTGCAGATTCTTCCGACTAGGGCGTGTGGATTTTGGATTTGAAGTTCGCAAGCTAGTAATCTCAAATTATTACAACAACACACAAGATAAGTTACTTTAAAGGGGGAGAGTTTTGTGAGACTGGTAGGCTTTATCGTACAACAATAAAACACTGTTATATGGGGTAATAAAACGTTGTTTATTACACCAACAACACACAAGAATAGAATGGTTATAATGTTATGAATTTTCTTATAGTCTATACAATGAATCGATGTTTTTCGATTGTCTAATAGTTGAAAGAAACTGAACTCGTTCTTTGCGAGTTAATTGCAATTTAAATTTGACTTTATTAATTGATTTGAATTTAATTAAATTTATTTAATTAATTTGAATCTAAGTGTTCATGAAACAACCTATAAAACTCTAAAATTAATTTGAATAATTAGTTAAAATAAATTAGACGTGACAGTCTAGTTTACGTTATTTCATTTATAGTGATTCTACTTCTGATCTACTGCAGTACGATCTAAGATTAGATAGTCAGTTAAGATTTGTATAGCGCTTTTATACTACTTCTAATTCTTAACTATACTTACTAAAGCCTTAAACTGCTATACAGATTATCACAACGAATTTACTTTTTAATTACTAGAGTCTTTGCTTTTTGTTTGGCACCTGAATTATTTGAATTACAATGTTTTAATTGAAAAATAGAAAATTTGATCTGAAAAATAAATAAATAGGTTTTGCTTTCCTGTTACTGAAGAGGATGTCGTCCCGATTTGTCCCTCGTCGATTCGAGTCCTTGGTTAGAGAAAGTAATCTGCTTAGAACTGCTGGATTCGGTCGTGGAGTTCAAAATTCGGCAACACTCTGCTTCCCTGCTGTTTGTGAATATTTTAACGTCTGCTGTTGTCTGCTGGAACTGCTTCCTGTTCTCCGTCGATTTGCACGTTGCACGTCAGCGTGTGTGTGTGTGTGCTTCGTTCGGGCGGTCGCTCTGCTCGTCAGCTGTTAACCAATGATTTAGACGGCCTCTCTGCTGTATTCTTGAAGTCGGGTGGATCTCTTGCGTGCTTATGACTATCTGGTAGTACACAATAAGCTTGGTTGATGTCTTGAAGAGTATCTCGCCTTTACGTAGCAATTACGAGCTATACAGATGATCTGTAGTTAGTGTGTTCGTAATCGCGTGTGTGTTGACCACGTAGAGTCTTCTTGTTGATCTTCACCGCTTTGGCTACTAGACGATCGAAGGACTACGTCTTAACTTCGTGAGTACTGACAGAAGAGTGAATTTTTCCACCAGAAAACATCGCACTGGCCGGGGCTGCATGAAATGATTTCATTGGTCGAAACACTCTCCCTACCACATAAAATTTAGAATTCCCTTAGTCCGTGAGAATGAAGTCTGGTTCCCACAGACGGAGAATAGAATTATTATCTAATAATTAATTATCCGGCGGAACCAGTTTGTCACTAAGGATATCCTGTACTTATTTAATTTTGCAATAACTTGGTTGCAAATCAAGTTGTGTGAAATCTAAAATATACAATCTGTCACAAATTATTATCTTTACAATATACTAAAATCTCTTTACTGTAACTCTATTTTAACAGAAGTTATTTAATTATTTTAATTAACTCTTACATTTGTTAATTATATTGCATCAAATTTGCACACGTCATTATTAATGTCTCGGCAAACATTTTGGCTATGTTGGATTTCGCCTTTATTTATTAGTTTCCGAGATATTAATAATTAACAGTTTGGGTGTGGTCGCTTCCTTGTACAGCGAACTGCTTACATAACGACCACGTGTGCGTTGCTTTACACAGCATTATTTTCAATGCTCTACATTCAAATGGAGTTTTAACTGTTAATTTTTATTTAAATATGGTTTCAGCATGCGGTAAACATATAACCCCAAATAGTTAATATTTGGTTCCGTTATATATTCCCACACCCGCTTTAAAAAAATAATGAATGTAATAATTACAGTTATTTTTTTTTTTCTTAATCATTACACACATATTCTGTAATCATTATTCTTACTAGCTATACATTGTATTACTTATTCTGAAGACACGTACACAAGTGTTAATGTTATTGCATTATATACAATTTAACTCTAAATACATGTATTAAAATGTTATATTTGCAACTTATTGCGTATAATGTTTTTCAAACGAGTAGTAGCCTTTATTTGTATACAATGCCACGCGTACAAAGAATTTTGCTGACAGTATTTAAAACGTTATCGCCGGGCGCGCGGCTAATTGCTTGACCTAGTTTCATATGTGGGTCAGGTAGTCGTTATCGCGTGACGTAACTGTTTCCTGCCGCTGTTCTCGCTCACTCTATACGCTTATTATTTATCGCGCTAGGAAAACATTATTATTATTACACAAGTTATCTATAATTATTATTAATAATATTATAAAACACAAATTACTTATTTTAATTTTAATTATTATAATACAATTATTATTAACTCTATATACTATTTATCTTTTTAAAGTCTTTTTATTTCGTCGCGACGCGCTTTGGAACGCCATGCTACTCAAAGTATTTTCTCAAAGAGCTCGCATGGAATTTACCGATCGTTTTCGTTCGGTCCAGAGTCGTAACGATGAACGTGTGAGGTGCGAGTTGTTGAGCCAACAGATAGGGTCCATTATATAAACGAAAGAACTTTGCAGCCACATTTATGTCTCGTCGGCCTACAGGATTCGCCTTGAGCAGTACTTTTTCACCTACTATAAAGTTCGTTAGTTTATGCGTCGTATTAAATTTGTCTGCCCTTTTTCGCCCTTTTTCAACTATTCTTTCCCTCACAAGTTGATTTTTACATTGCACCGGCAGAGGTAGATTATAAGTCTTTGGCTTACTTAAATAATTATCCCAAAACCTCTCTGGCGTGGTTCCAGAGTCTAATTCTGCTGGTGTGTATTCCGTGGTATCATGATAACTCTCATTTATTGCCTTTTCGAAGAATGGTAAGAACTCGGGCCATTTACTTTGTTCCTTATAGCAATAGATACGGAACATTTTACCGATTTCCCGATTCACCCTTTCGGCAAGGTTTCCCTGTGGTCGTCGGATCGAGGTTAGGACTGCTTTGATACCGTTACGTTCCAGGGTGGCTGCCCAGTGTTTGTTTTGGAACTGCTTTCCCTGGTCACTAAGTACGTTCCTTATTGGTCCATGTTGTGGGATATACTTATTAAGTATAATATTTAAAACAGACTTCGTGGTGGGCCTAGGGATCGCATAAAGGCTAACTTTTTTGGTAAACACATCGACGCAAACTACCATGTGTTTTAGATTTCTGGTAGCCTTGGGTAATGGTCCCAGAAAGTCGATGGCGATCATCTGTCCCTTACCTTCCGTTATCACATTGGCCATGGGCACGTACGTGTGTACGTTTGGTACTTTCGCTGTCTGGCATGGATAACATGTTTTTAGCAATTTCTTTACCCTACGGTACATGTTGGTAATTGTAAAATCCTCCTGCAATATTTTGACACATTTTACAGGAGATGCGTGCGCCATTTTTATATGTAAAGATTGTGTTATACACGCAAGCATCGCTGGAGACAATACCACTTTCCATTCGCCCTGTAACAATTTATACAATATATTGTCTTGTATAAGATAGTGAGGATTTGGGTGAGCTGCTAACATTAGCTTTTTAGCAAGGAGTGCGAGGTTATCGTCCTGCTCGCGTCCTAAGTTCTGTAGCATATTAGTAGCTTCAGGCGCGACAGTGTATTGCATGTTTAACACTCTCAACTCGTCGTCAGCTGCTTCATATACTTCCTCCTTTTCTACAGGCGGATATCTACTTAGAGTGTCTGCGGTGGTATTCTCTGATCCTTTGCAATATTTAATCGTGAATGAGTACTCCTGAATAGCTAACACCCATCGTGTTAGTCGGGAATTTGCTAATCGACATTTTAATATAAACGATAACGCCTGATTATCAGTGTGGATCTCGAAATGGGTACCGTATAGGTAGTGTCTGAATTTTCTGAGTGCGTTTATTATGGCGAGTATTTCTTTCTCGGAAGTACAATAGTGCAACTCAGCGCCTTTGAGCGTCCTATTGGCGTATGCTACAACATGAAGACTACCTTGTTCGTCTTCTTGATGCAACACGGCGCCGATAGCGTACTCGCTAGCGTCAGTGTACATTACGTACTTCCTACCCTGCTGTGGATGGAACAATTGTAAATTAGATTGGAACAGGCCTTTAACCCTCTCAAACGCATCGTTCTGTTCAGAACCCCATTTCCACTTTATATTTTTGCGTACCAGCTGTAGCAACGGGACTGTATATTCTGCGTATTTGCTGGTAAATTTCCTGTAATATCCCGTGAGTCCAAGGAATGCTCGCAGTGCTTTGAGGTTCTTGGGCACCGGGAATTCCATAATACTCCTGAGCTTCTCTGGGTCCGTACTGATACCTGTAGCTGAGATTATATGTCCCAGGAACTTCATTTGGGACTTTACAAACTCGCACTTGTGTAGTTTGAGCTTGATGTTTGCTAACCTCAGCTTCTGGAAGACGCTCCGCAGGTGCTCGAAGTGTTCCTCCAATGTGCGGGATATGACGAGGATGTCATCCACGAATATTACCGTGTATGGGTCTACCTCAGGTCCTAGAGCTCTCTCGAGGCATCTTACAATCGCAGCGAGACTCGTGCTAAGGCCAAAAGGTACCACCTTGTGTTGATAGCATTTGTTATTAAATATAAATGCTGTATACTTACGATCTTGCTCACACAGCGGGACCTGCCAGAAGCTTGCTGTTAGATCTAGCTTCGTGAGGTACCTGGCTCCTTCACATTTAATGAAGAGGTCCTCCGCTGTCGGTGCGCAGTCAAACTCTTTCTCTACGAGACTGTTTAAGTTCCTCATATCCAGGCAGAGTCGGATTTCTCCAGTCTTCTTGCGGACGACCAGCAGTGGGTTGAGGAAGCTGCTATTAGATCTTTCAATAATATCTTCTTCCAACATCCGCTGTATCTCCTGCTGGACCTCGGCCTGGTATTTTATAGGGACCTGGTAGATTCTCCTTATGAACTTCTCCGGCTCTGAGAGGTGGATTCTGTGTTCATACACTGACGAGATTGAATGTTCTTCACTGAAGATATCGCTGAATTCTTCTTGCAGCGACGACAATCTCCGTTCAGTTCGGGAATCTAAGGTGGTCTCCCCCTCTTCACATTCTTTATAGTGAATTACTTGTTTTGGTGGCCGTGTGATTTTAATTGGGTCACCATGGTTTTGTGTGTGTGTATGTGTGTTCAATTTAAAAGTGTAACTAACATTGTCTATGGTACATTTTAATAAGTGTTCACTGGTGTTAATTTCCGCACGTATTTGTTCCAATACATCTACCCCCAATAACATATCACATATTAAATTGTTTATAGCCACTACACACACTTCAAGTTGCACTTCGTCTAGCATGATAGTTAGATAGTATTGAGTGTCAATTTTTTCTTTTGTATCGGTAGCGGTTCGTATATAAAATTGATTGATTGGGAGTGATGGGGCCGTACGAAAATATTTTTTATTGGTACGCAGGAACCTTTCACTGACGCCGGATACAACACTACCGGTATCCAACAGAATTTTCGTGGGAACGCTATTGACAAAGGCGTGTAACACCGGACACGCCGCGCTCACGGGCCTTTGTCGCGTGGGACCGGATTCTAGCAACGAATCCCTGACATCCGGTGGGAACACATTATTAACGGGCACACAAGTTACATCATTAAAAGTACACATTTCACACAATATATAATCCTTATAATTAACATGCTTATATTTACACAATTTTGCCGAATTTATAGCGCGTCCTTGCTGGATGCGCATTTTGGCACGTTTTTTGTAGCTTGGTAACTTTTCGATTTATTGTTCGAATTTTTATTGCCGTGGGAGTCGCTGTCTTTTTCAGTTGTATCAGCTTTGGCTAATTCGACCGTTTGAATCGCTCTAATTTGTGCTCCATCGTTACCCTTACCCTGCCCCTTTGGTCTACCAAAATTTTGTTTTCCCTTGTACTCAAAGGTTTTATTTGGCTGTTTTGACGGTGTTTGGGGTGGAGTAGAACTGGTACTCGGTTTTTGATCCGTTTGCTGATGGTACTGTAGTCGCGTATTCTGCCCTTCATTATTTCGGCGAAAATCGGGATTATAACGCCACCCACCAAAATCAAAAACCGTCTCACTTTGGGACACTAGAATGAGGAGTTCGTCTACCGTGCGAATACCCTGGGTAAATACAGCTACTCTAATGTTATGATTAAAATGGTAGGCAAGCTATGTCAATGGACTATGTCAATCTCCGCAAATGCTGGGGTTAAATGCTTCGCGCGCTCGACCTGCTGGATTATATAATTTTCGGCGGTAATATTCATTTTCTTGTCAAAACGGCCATATTCCAGTTCATTGCGCAGAAGTCGTTGGGTATGCGAGTTCCAGTATCGGCTTTCAAATTTTTGTTTGAACTCCGCGTATGTGGACACTCTATCGCGTACAATGTTATACCACTTACGCGCCGAATCACGCATCGCGTTAACCACCCACTGTATTTTGTCTTGATCTTCTAGTCGGGAACCTACTCTAGCCATTTCACTCTCACATGCTAATAAAAATTCAATGGGGTTTTCGTTATTTTCCCCCGTAAAATACACACGATTTTTCTCGTCGACAGGGCCTTGTACCAAAATATTTGGAGCAGACCTCCTTCGTACCTCCTGTCGTACTTTCAAAATCTCGTCGCTTAACGTTTGTAAAACACTCTCTTTATTAGAGTCAATGTTAGATCGCGTCTCTACAATTGAAGCGTCTAATTTATCTACTCGTCGTTGTGTTTCGGTCACGTCCGCGTGAATTTTTACCTCTAGGGATTCCACCTTCCTGGAAACCTCTAGTGTCTGTTTTTCACAGCGGGTTATGTGGTCTTTGAACCGGCCCTCCATACGTGTTACTTGTTCAATAAACGATTTTTGCATTGTGGTCTCAAAAACCTTAAACCGTTCATTGATTTTAGTATCGACCGTATTTACTCTTTCGCCGATCTCTGCGACTTTCACAGTTAGCTCTTTATTACTCTCACCGATTTCAACGACTTTAGCGGTTAACTCATTTACGCTTTCGTCTATTTTCGCAGTTAATTCTTTACTACTTTCTTTATTACTATGCTTAATCTCGGCGTTTATGTCAGCGTTACTGCGTTCTAATGCTTCGGTTAGACTAACTCTTTGTGTCTCGATATTAGATTTTAATTCCGCGATATTTATGTCAGCATTGGCTGTTATCTGTTCAAATTTCGCGTCTATTTTAGCGGTCAAATCCGCGTTAGCTTGTTTCATTTCCGCGTTCATTTGCTGTATTTGTTTAAGTATTTTATCCATATCCATTTTAAATAGACAACAATGTCAAATATACACAATTTAAAATACACAGAACAGTTTCAAATACACACAATAACTTTACTGTTGTACAAACACCAGTCACAAAACTCTCTGGGGATTGTTTAGTTGGACGCCAGCTGTTTTACGAGTTAAAACAGCAAAGTTTGTTTAACACGTGAAAATTAAATTTAAATTGAATTTAATTAATTTAATTTAATTTGATCGCGCCCCACGTTCCGGGCAAGCCATTTATAACTCTTGTTCGGAACGTGAATTCAATTTGGTGTACGTTTGTCGAGCCCCACGTTGGCCGACATTTATAACTCTACCTCTACTATGCGTTATTGTAATGTAATGTTGTGTGTGAGTACCCACCTGCTGTCTGATCTTGCAGATTCTTCCGACTAGGGCGTGTGGATTTTGGATTTGAAGTTCGCAAGCTAGTAATCTCAAATTATTACAACAACACACAAGATAAGTTACTTTAAAGGGGGAGAGTTTTGTGAGACTGGTAGGCTTTATCGTACAACAATAAAACACTGTTATATGGGGTAATAAAACGTTGTTTATTACACCAACAACACACAAGAATAGAATGGTTATAATGTTATGAATTTTCTTATAGTCTATACAATGAATCGATGTTTTTCGATTGTCTAATAGTTGAAAGAAACTGAACTCGTTCTTTGCGAGTTAATTGCAATTTAAATTTGACTTTATTAATTGATTTGAATTTAATTAAATTTATTTAATTAATTTGAATCTAAGTGTTCATGAAACAACCTATAAAACTCTAAAATTAATTTGAATAATTAGTTAAAATAAATTAGACGTGACAGTCTAGTTTACGTTATTTCATTTATAGTGATTCTACTTCTGATCTACTGCAGTACGATCTAAGATTAGATAGTCAGTTAAGATTTGTATAGCGCTTTTATACTACTTCTAATTCTTAACTATACTTACTAAAGCCTTAAACTGCTATACAGATTATCACAACGAATTTACTTTTTAATTACTAGAGTCTTTGCTTTTTGTTTGGCACCTGAATTATTTGAATTACAATGTTTTAATTGAAAAATAGAAAATTTGATCTGAAAAATAAATAAATAGGTTTTGCTTTCCTGTTACTGAAGAGGATGTCGTCCCGATTTGTCCCTCGTCGATTCGAGTCCTTGGTTAGAGAAAGTAATCTGCTTAGAACTGCTGGATTCGGTCGTGGAGTTCAAAATTCGGCAACACTCTGCTTCCCTGCTGTTTGTGAATATTTTAACGTCTGCTGTTGTCTGCTGGAACTGCTTCCTGTTCTCCGTCGATTTGCACGTTGCACGTCAGCGTGTGTGTGTGTGTGTGCTTCGTTCGGGCGGTCGCTCTGCTCGTCAGCTGTTAACCAATGATTTAGACGGCCTCTCTGCTGTATTCTTGAAGTCGGGTGGATCTCTTGCGTGCTTATGACTATCTGGTAGTACACAATAAGCTTGGTTGATGTCTTGAAGAGTATCTCGCCTTTACGTAGCAATTACGAGCTATACAGATGATCTGTAGTTAGTGTGTTCGTAATCGCGTGTGTGTTGACCACGTAGAGTCTTCTTGTTGATCTTCACCGCTTTGGCTACTAGACGATCGAAGGACTACGTCTTAACTTCGTGAGTACTGACAGAAGAGTGAATTTTTCCACCAGAAAACATCGCACTGGCCGGGGCTGCATGAAATGATTTCATTGGTCGAAACACTCTCCCTACCACATAAAATTTAGAATTCCCTTAGTCCGTGAGAATGAAGTCTGGTTCCCACAGACGGAGAATAGAATTATTATCTAATAATTAATTATCCGGCGGAACCAGTTTGTCACTAAGGATATCCTGTACTTATTTAATTTTGCAATAACTTGGTTGCAAATCAAGTTGTGTGAAATCTAAAATATACAATCTGTCACAAATTATTATCTTTACAATATACTAAAATCTCTTTACTGTAACTCTATTTTAACAGAAGTTATTTAATTATTTTAATTAACTCTTACATTTGTTAATTATATTGCATCAAATTTGCACACGTCATTATTAATATCTCGGCAAACATTTTGGCTATGTTGGATTTCGCCTTTATTTATTAGTTTCCGAGATATTAATAATTAACAGTTTGGGTGTGGTCGCTTCCTTGTACAGCGAACTGCTTACATAACGACCACGTGTGCGTTGCTTTACACAGCATTATTTTCAATGCTCTACATTCAAATGGAGTTTTAACTGTTAATTTTTATTTAAATATGGTTTCAGCATGCGGTAAACATATAACCCCAAATAGTTAATATTTGGTTCCGTTATAATATATATATATATTTCATGTAATTTGTTCAATTTTGAGATGTGTTTTCATTGTGTGTTAGGAGATCAGCTGATCAGCAATAACATGGCACTGGTATAATGGTTTATAAATGTTTCAAGTAATTAATGTTCAATGCAATGTTTTAATGTAGTACAGATGTTTTAAAGTAATGATAAAAATAACTTGATAAAATGAGAAGTAAAGTAATAATTTATGCAAGTTAACAAGAGATAGTTTTGGGTGATAAATATTTTGTGGGACGTATAGACCTTTCCAAATTGAAGTTAAAGAAATAGTAGAGATGGAGATAAGGTAATGTTGTTTTTGAGTTAATATATGTTGTAGAATTTTGAGAAGTATTGATGTTGACACAGTAGTTGTGGAGAATTTATGTGGAGTTTTGAGTGATATATTGTTGTTTATAATTAATGATGTTATTTTGTTGTAGTTGTAGTAAGGTGATGAGATTGAGATTTTTTGGGGATGGCAATTTTGTAGTAGGGGGTAGTGTAATGTGGGAGTCCGCAACATAATGATAAGTTGGGACGGGATAGGTATCGATTTTAGTGAGGAGGGGCCGCCTTAGGTAGAATCCAGGGGCCAGATAACGGGAATTGAGTTTTTTTGGGGGGGGAAACACATATCCTATGTACAAAGGGGTAGAGAGTATTTTTATATTTATAGAGAGAAGGTGGCGAATTGAGTTTAATGATAGGTTGGGGTTAGAGTGTCTTGATTAGTAGAGATTTTGATAGAGATGGGTGTCATGTTAGTAAAAGTTATTAGTGGTTAGAGTCAAAGGGAGGGAGTTGATATATGTATACAGATCAAGTAGTACAGTCAATGAGAATAAATAATTAAAATCACCCACAGTAATGTAGAATCAGATTGTTACGCAAAGAGAGAGATTTATGATAAAGAAGATAAAATTTTCATTTTTAAACCAGTGACAGAATTTTGATAGAATTTGGTAATGTAAAATTAAGAATTGTTTATTTTGAATAATTTAAATGGCAATTGGCTTATTGTTTATAATAATATTTTGTTAATTTTAAATATTTTATGTTATTATGTTTTGTGTTTCAAGTTAGGATATTACTGATGTTGAATGTATTTTCAGAAAGTATACATAACATATGTAGGTCAAGGGTCTTGAACTTGACCTAGTTTCGATCAGCTGATGAGGTCATACACCCACTAAGCTTGTATAGTAGGAAGACAATTTAATTTGTTTATTCGATCAATACAAAACCAAATGTTAAACAATGTCTCAATGTAAAGGAAACCTTTTAATGAATTTAAATTTTTTTTGAATTTTAAAATTTTTAGGAAACAATTTTTGGAAAATTTTTTTTTGGAAATTTTAATTTTTGAAAAAAAAAATCTTGATTTTGCGCCTGCCAGCGAATGAATGTTTTGAGTATTGATTATTTTATTATTTGTGTGTTAACCAGGTTTATTTTATTGATTTATTTTGCATTGCATTGTATTGTTAGACTCTAAGTGATTACATGTTAGGTTAAGGATATGTTCAATTAGAAGAAATGTTTATCTTAAGTCATTTTAAAGAAAACAGAAAATAATGAAGAGAATATTTTAGACTTTATTCAAAATTTATGAATTAATTTTATCTGAAAACAACGTTGTAATTTAAAGAATTTTTAAAATTTTTGCAAGTTTATAATCTATAATGCCAGAGTGTAATGTGAGAGTGTGTGAGCCCAGCGTCTGCTAAAGGCAGCCCAGCTTGCATAAAAGGGGAAACATATCGGTGGAGGACCTGGCATAATCTAAGCCAGGGTTTGAGGATTTTGGGGGTTAGCATGTTAGAAGGTGAGGTGTGCTGGGGTACTTGTCTGGTCGATTTCTCGGTGTTGGGATCTCTTACGGAGAAGTCCAGTGATCTCGTTCAGATGAGTCCATAGTCGCCAAGCCAGGGGGGTCGTGTACCCATGAGGAGTAAGAACGAGGGGGTTGTTGGCACCAGTTCCTCACCGGTCCTCTTCGGGGTTTATCAATGAGCTTTCTTCTGTTTTGAACAGCAGAATTCTCATTGAGGGGATATTGTAATGTGTCAAAATTTGGGTCATTTTATTTCCTACAGTATGGGGTATTCGTCTTTTTATTTATTTCATTTTGGGTGGGAGTTTATAAATTTATTGTGAAAGTTTTATTTCCCGGCGAACGTTATTTTCATTATCACAGAACACATGGCAAGTGAAACAGTGTTGGAACAAAGCAGAGACGCAGTTCGTGTTGAGTAACTCTGTAAGGAATTCGCACCCCCTTCGAATTTCTCAGAACTCTGTATATGTGTGGCGATGCATGCGCGCCACCACTCAAGCAGGCGCTCGGGGGACGTGGTCAGCCCGAAAACCAAGATGGCTAGAGAACAAATTTATTCATCTTCTCCTTGGCGATCCTCAGGAAATGCTGCTAAGGACCGCCCACTTTAATGACGTCAGCCAGTGCCTAGCTGAAATCGTCTGCTATATTAACTTCAAAAAACTACATGCATAGCATGGGACGAAGCTTCGGCGACGAAGATCAAGGCAGTGCTTTCCGTAGCAAGTATGAGATCACATCAGCCATACCTGCTACGCTTTCGTGCCCAGTCTACTTTAGTCAGAGACGCTAAGCGGTCCACGAGGTACAGAGTCCCGCTACAGACGCTTATATTTTGTTTCGGGCCCGGTTGATCAGTTTTTCGGAAAATGTAATTAATTCAAGAAGACCGACCAGGACCCGAGGAATTGAACGGTGTTACAAACAGTGCAATGCAGTGACGATTCGAGAGCAGCTAATAACATAAAGTGTGACCGGAACGAAAGCACGTGTTCGGCCGGCCTCGCGCATATCAAACTAACGCAAAACGAAACCGGGATCCTTAAAGAATAACTACTTTTTGCTAATTTTTTATAACATTTGAAAAAGGGTTTGTATGGGGTGTGCTAGAGTGAATGAGCAAAGCTGGGCTACCTTATAAGTAAAAATCATATTGTTAATGTAAGAGTCATGTAACCAACTCGGTTTATGTTTTCGTTCCTTTGTGTTTTTGGAGTAAGGATGTCCGTATTTAGTAAGTAAAGCATTCTTTCCATAACAAAAATGTGTTAGACTAAGTTATTTCGTCATTACCACTTCCTCATTTCTGTGTTGAAAAATTCGTCTAACGGACCGGAATCTTTCTGAATTATTAATTGGGTGGGGTCAGATTGCTAAATTGTCCCTTTTTACTTCCATATTCCTTAAGGAAAGGAAGTATGGTGATGGCAAAAAAAATCGTGTTCGAGATTATTGCAGATTCTGATTCTACTACACTCAAAACATGAAAAAAAGTCGTTTTCCGAAAAGTGTCTGTGTGTGTGTCTGTCTGTGTGTGTGTCTGTCTGTGTGTCTATAGATTTTTTTTAATGGAAAACGATAACTGCCACAAATTCAAACAGAATCAAATAATTTTTTGCATACAGCCCTGATTTGTAGAGTACTCAAGATCTGTTGATTTTGGTGAAGATCGGTTAAGGGAAAGGGGAAGTTTACCTGTAACGTTTTATGTTTTAACAAGGGTATTTCCTATGGCAAACGATAACAGCCGCAAATTCAAACAGAATCGAAAGATTATTTGCATACAGCCCTAAATTGTAGAGTTCTCAAGACCTATTGTTTTTGGTGAAGTTCGGTTGAGGGAAAGGGGTAGTTTACCTGCAACGTTTTTTTAACAAGGGTATTTTATATGGCAAACGATAACAGCCGCAAATTCAAACAGAATCAAATAATGTTTTGCATACAGCCCCGATTTGTAGAGTACTCAAGACGTATTGTTTTTGGTGAAGATCGGTTAACGGAAAGGGTTAGTTTACCTGTAACGTTTTATGTTTTAACAAGGGTATTTCCTATGGCAAACGATAACAGCCGCAAATTCAAACAGAATCAAAAGATTATTTGCATACAGCCCTAAATTGTAGAGTTCTCAAGACCTATTGTTTTTGGTGAAGATCGGTTGAGGGAAAGGGGTAGTTTACCTGCAACGTTTTTTTAACAAGGGTATTTTTTATGGCAAACGATAACAGCCGCAAATTCAAACAGAATCAAATAATGTTTAGCATACAGCCCTGATTTGTAGAGTACTCAAGACCTATTGTTTTTGGTGAAGATCGGTTAAGGGGAAGGGGTAGTTTACCAGCAACGTTTTTTTAACAAGGGTATTTTATATGGCAAACGATAAAAGCCGCAAATTCAAACAGAATGAAATAATGTTTTGCATACAGCCCCGATTTGTAGAGTACCCATGACCTATTGTTTTTGGTGAAGATCGGTTAAGGGGAAGGGGTAGTTTACCGGCAACGTTTTTTTATCAAGCGTATTTTCTATGGCAAACGATAGCCGCAAATTCAAACAGAATCAAATAATTTTTTGCATACGTCCCTGAATTGTAGAGGTCTCAATGGCTTTCGATTTGGAGAAGATCGGTTAAGGGGAAGGGGTAGTTTACCTGCAACCTTTTACGTTTTAACAAGAGTAAAGTACTTGAAAATTTATTTAAACTTTTTGAAACAATGGTAATTGTTAAAAATAAAATAATTTTGTTGCCAGGCAATAAAATTATAATTTTTTCATTTTAATGTAATATAATATTTTTCATTTAATACAGCAATAAAAAGGCAGGTAAGACACAGCCTGGCTGTTTGGCTGAAAATGATTTTAAATATAAATCTTAGAATATGGAAGTCATGTATGGTTCTCCATACCGATATTTTATATGTGTACTACGTTATTGGCAACAAAGAAGTATTTTTTTGTTAAAATTCCTTCCCTGGCTGTTTGGCTGAAAATGATTTTAAATATAAATCTTAGAATATGGAAGTCATGTATGGTTCTCCATACCGATATTTTCATGTTTTGAGTGTAGTAGAATCAGAATCTGCAATAATCTCGAACACGATTTTTTTTGCCATCACCATACTTCCATTCCTTAAGGAATATGGAAGTAAAAATTTATATTTCAAGAAGTAATTGTGATATGTTAATGAAATTTGGTATGTGTTTACCTAACAATTATTTTTACTTCCATATTCCTTAAGGAATGGAAGTATGGTGATGGCAAAAAAAATCGTGTTCGAGATTATTGCAGATTCTGATTCTACTACACTCAAAACATGAAAAAAAGTCGTTTTCCGAAAAGTGTCTGTGTGTCTGTCTGTGTGTCTGTCTGTCTGTGTGTCTGTGTGTCTGTCTGTCTGTGTGTCTGTCTGTCTGTAGATTTTTTTTCTATGGCAAACGATAACTGCCGCAAATTCAAACAGAATCAAATAATTTTTTGCATACAGCCCGGTTTTGCAGAGTTCTCGCGACCTATTGTTTTTGGTGAAGATCGGTTGAGGGAAAGGGGTAGTTTACCTGCAACGGTTTTTTTTTAGCAAGGGTAATTTTGTTTGTTTGGCAAACGATAACAGCCGCAAATTCAAACAGAATCAAATAATGTTTCGCATACAGCCCTGAATTGTAGAGTTCTCAAGACCTATTGTTTTTGGTGAAGATCGGTTAAGGGAAAGGGGTAGTTTACCTGTAACGTTTTATGTTTTAACAAGGGTATTTCCTATGGCAAACGATAACAGCCGCAAATTCAAACAGAATGAAAAGATTATTTGCATACAGCCCTAAATTGTAGAGTTCTCAATACCTTTTGTTTTTGGTGAAGATCGGTTAAGGGAAAGGGGTAGTTTACCTACAACGTTTTTTTAGCAAGGGTATTTTCTATGGCAAACGATAACAGCCGCAAATTCAAACAGAATCAAATAATTTTCTGCATACTGCCCTGATTTGTAGAGTACTCAAGACCTATTGTTTTTGGTGAAGATCGGTTGAGGGGAAGGGGTAGTTTACCAGCAACGTTTTTTATCATGCGTATTTTCTATGGCAAACGACAACTGCCGCAAATTCAAACAGAATCAAATAATTTTTTGCATACAGCCCTGATTTGTAGAGTACTCGCGACCTATTGTTTTTGGTGAAGATCGGTTGAGGGGAAGGGGTAGTTTACCTGCAACGCTTTTTTTTATCAAGGGAAATTTTTTTTTTTTTGGCAAACGATAACAGCCGCAAATTCAAACAGAATCAAATAATGTTTCGCATACAGCCCTGAATTGTAGATTTCTCAAGACCTATTGTTTTTGGTGAAGATCGGTTGAGGGAAAGGGGTAGTTTACCTGCAACGTTTTTTTAACAAGGGTATTTTCTATGGCAAACGATAACAGCCGCAAATTCAAACAGAATCAAATAATGTTTTGCATACAGTCCTGATTTGTAGAGTACTCAAGACCTATTGTTTTTGGTGAAGATCGGTTAAGGGGAAGAGGTAGTTTACCTGCAACGTTTTTTTATCAAGCGTATTTTCTATGGCAAACGATAACAGCCGCAAATTCAAACAGAATCAAATAATTTTTTGCATACGTCCCTGAATTGTAGAGGTCTCAATGACTTTCGATTTTGGTGAAGATCGGTTAAGGGGAAGGGGTAGTTTACCTGCAACCTTATACGTTTTAACAAGAGTAAAGTACTTGAAAATTTATTTAAACTTTTTGAAACAATGGTAATTGTTAAAAATAAAATAATTTTGTTGCCAGGCAATAAAATTATAATTTTTTCATTTTAATGTAATATAATATTTTTCATTTAATACAGCAATAAAAAGGCAGGTAAGGCACAGCCTGGCTGTTTGGCTGAAAATGATTTTAAATATAAATCTTAGAATATGGAAGTCATGTATGGTTCTCCATACCGATATTTTACTTCCATATTCCTTAAGGAATGGAAGTATGGTGATGGCAAAAAAAATCGTGTTCGAGATTATTGCAGATTCTGATTCTACTACACTCAAAACATGAAAAAAAGTCGTTTTCCGAAAAGTGTCTGTGTGTGTGTCTGTCTGTGTGTCTGTCTGTAGATTTTTTTTCTATGGCAAACGATAACTGCCGCAAATTCAAACAGAATCAAATAATTTTTTGCATACAGCCCTGATTTGTAGAGTACTCGCGACCTATTGTTTTTGGTAAAGATCGGTTAAGGGAAAGGGGTAGTTTACCTACAACATTTTTTTAACAAGGGTATTTTCTATGGCAAACGATAACAGCCGCAAGTTCAAACAGAATCAAATAATTTTCTGCATACAGCCCTGATTTGTAGAGTACTCAAGACCTTTTGTTTTTGGTGAAGATCGGTTGAGGGGAAGGGGTAGTTTACCTGCAACGTTTTTTTTCTATGGCAAACGATAACTGCCGCAAATTCAAACAGAATCAAATAATTTTTTGTATACGTCCCTGAATTGTAGAGGTCTCAAGGACTTTCGATTTTGGTGAAGATCGGTTAAGGGGAAGGGGTAGTTTACCTGCAACCTTTTACGTTTAGCAAGAGTAAAGTACTTGAAAATTTATTTAAACTTTTTGAAACAATGGTAATTGTTGAAAATAAAATAATTTTGTTGCCAGGTAACAAAAATAAAGTCATTTTGATTATAAAATATAAATATTTACAAGAAAAGAATTTTCAGTTTTCAAAATTTAAATATATTTTTATAAAACAATGGGTTCTTCATTGAGGTGGGGACTTGACGACAGTGACAGGGCTTTCCACCAAATTCAGCAGAGTGACAGATAGGCCCAACTCTGATTGGCTCCTCAGATTTCCCCAGCGTTAGTAGGTTCTATGAAAATATTTTATTTCAAAAATGATTTTAAATATAAATCTTAGATATGTTTTATAAATCTCATGTTTTATGTTTTAACATGGGTAATTTTTTATATGACGAACCATAACTGCCGTAAATTTAAACAGAATCAAATAATTTTTTACATATGTTCCTGAGCTATAGAGAACTCAATGTCTGTTGATTTTGGTGAAGATCGGTTACGGGGAAAGGGCAGTTTACCTGAAACATTTTTTGTTGTAACATGAGTAAAGTACTTAATTTTGATAAAGTATCCTGATGAGATCTTAATAATCCACTGTAGAAACGTAGATGAAATATCTATAAATGTAGAGGCTAGTTGAACGGGCTGGGGGTAATTTTCTATAAATCAAAATTATAGTTGAAGGGGGAGGGGATAATTTTTTTTTATATGTGTACTACGTTATTGGCAACAAAGAAGTATTTTTTTGTTAAAATTCCTTCCCTGGCTGTTTGGCTGAAAATGATTTTAAATATAAATCTTAGAATATGGAAGTCATGTATGGTTCTCCATACCGATATTTTACTTCCATATTCCTTAAGGAATGGAAGTATGGTGATGGCAAAAAAAATCGTGTTCGAGATTATTGCAGATTCTGATTCTACTACACTCAAAACATGAAAAAAAGTCGTTTTCCGAAAAGTGTCTGTGTGTGTGTCTGTGTGTCTATCTGTCTGTCTGTCTGTCTGTGTGTCTGTCTGTAGATTTTTTTTCTATGGCAAACGATAACTGCCGCAAATTCAAACAGAATCAAAAGATTATTTGCATACAGCCCTAAATTGCAGAGTTCTCAAGACCTATTGTTTTTGGTGAAGATCGGTTGAGGGAAAGGGGTAGTTTACCTGCAACGTTTTTTAACAAGGGTATTTTCTATGGCAAACGATAACAGCCGCGAATTCAAACAGAATCAAATAATGTTTTGCATACAGCCCTGATTTGCAGAGTACTCAAGACCTATTGTTTTTGGTGAAGATCGGTTAAGGGGAAGGGGTAGTTTACCGGCAACGTTTTTTTATAAAGCGTATTTTCTATGGCAAACGATAGCCGCAAATTCAAACAGAATCAAATAATTTTTTGCATACGTCCCTGAATTGTAGAGGTCTCAATGACTTTCGATTTTGGTGAAGATCGGTTAAGGGGAAGGGGTAGTTTGCCTGCAACCTTTTACGTTTTAACAAGAGTAAAGTACTTGAAAATTTATTTAAACTTTTTGAAACAATGGTAATTGTTAAAAATAAAATAATTTTGTTGCCAGGCAATAAAATTATAATTTTTTCATTTTAATGTAATATAATATTTTTCATTTAATACAGCAATAAAAAGGCAGGTAAGACACAGCCTGGCTGTTTGGCTGAAAATGATTTTAAATATAAATCTTAGAATATGGAAGTCATGTATGGTTCTCCATACCGATATTTTATATGTGTACTACGTTATTGGCAACAAAGAAGTATTTTTTTGTTAAAATTCCTTCCCTGGCTGTTTGGCTGAAAATGATTTTAAATATAAATCTTAGAATATGGAAGTCATGTATGGTTCTCCATACCGATATTTTCATGTTTTGAGTGTAGTACAATCAGAATCTGCAATAATCTCGAACACGATTTTTTTTGCCATCACCATACTTCCATTCCTTAAGGAATATGGAAGTAAAAATTTATATTTCAAGAAGTAATTGTGATATGTTAATGAAATTTGGTATGTGTTTACATAACAATTATTTTTTACTTCCATATTCCTTAAGGAATGGAAGTATGGTGATGGCAAAAAAAATCGTGTTCGAGATTATTACAGATTCTGATTCTACTACACTCAAAACATGAAAAAAAGTCGTTTTCCGAAAAGTGTCTGTGTGTGTGTCTGTCTGTGTGTCTGTAGATTTTTTTTCTATGGCAAACGATAACTGCCGCAAATTCAAACAGAATCAAATAATTTTTTGCATACAGCCCTGATTTGTAGAGTACTCAAGACCTTTTGTTTTTGGTGAAGATCGGTTGAGGGAATGGGGTAATTTACATGCAACGGTTTTTTTTATCAAGGGAAATTTTTTTTTTGGCAAACGATAACAGCCGTAAATTCAAACAGAATCAAATAATTTTTCGCATACAGCCCTGAATTGTAGAGTTCTCAAGAACTATTGTTTTTGGTGAAGATCGGTTAAGGGAAAGGGGTAGTTTACCTGTAACGTTTTATGTTTTAACAAGGGTATTTCCTATGGCAAACGATAACAGCCGCAAATTCAAACAGAATCAAAAGATTATTTGCATACAGCCCTAAATTGCAGAGTTCTCAAGACCTGTTGTTTTTGGTAAAGATCGGTTAAGGGAAAGGGGTAGTTTACCTACAACATTTTTTTAACAAGGGTATTTTCTATGGCAAACGATAACACCCGCAAGTTCAAACAGAATCAAATAATTTTCTGCATACAGCCCTGATTTGTAGAGTACTCAAGACCTTTTGTTTTTGGTGAAGATCGGTTGAGGGGAAGGGGTAGTTTACCTGCAACGTTTTTTTTCTATGGCAAACGATAACTGCCGCAAATTCAAACAGAATCAAATAATTTTTTGTATACGTCCCTGAATTGTAGAGGTCTCAAGGACTTTCGATTTTGGTGAAGATCGGTTACGGGGAAGGGGTAGTTTACCTGCAACCTTTTACGTTTAGCAAGAGTAAAGTACTTGAAAATTTATTTAAACTTTTTGAAACAATGGTAATTGTTGAAAATAAAATAATTTTGTTGCCAGGTAACAAAAATAAAGTCATTTTGATTATAAAATATAAATATTTACAAGAAAAGAATTTTCAGTTTTCAAAATTTAAATATATTTTTATAAAACAATGGGTTCTTCATTGAGGTGGGGACTTGACGACAGTGACAGGGCTTTCCACCAAATTCAGCAGAGTGACAGGTAGGCCCAACTCTGATTGGCTCCTCAGATTTCCCCAGCGTTAGTAGGTTCTATGAAAATATTTTATTTCAAAAATGATTTTAAATATAAATCTTAGATATGTTTTATAAATCTCATGTTTTATGTTTTAACATGGGTAATTTTTTATATGACGAACCATAACTGCCGTAAATTTAAACAGAATCAAATAATTTTTTACATATGTGCCTGAGCTATAGAGAACTCAATGTCTGTTGATTTTGGTGAAGATCGGTTACGGGGAAAGGGCAGTTTACCTGAAACATTTTTTGTTGTAACATGAGTAAAGTACTTAATTTTGATAAAGTATCCTGATGAGATCTTAATAATCCACTGTAGAAACGTAGATGAAATATCTATAAATGAAGAGGCTAGTTGAACGGGCTGGGGGTAATTTTCTATAAATCAAAATTATAGTTGAAGGGGGAGGGGATAATTTTTTACTTCCATATTCCTTAAGGAATGGAAGTATGGTGATGGCAAAAAAAATCGTGTTCGAGATTATTGCAGATTCTGATTCTACTACACTCAAAACATGAAAAAAAGTCGTTTTCCGAAAAGTGTCTGTGTGTCTGTCTGTCTGTCTGTGTGTCTATCTGTCTGTAGATTTTTTTTCTATGGCAAACGATAACTGCCGCAAATTCAAACAGAATCAAATAATGTTTCGCATACAGCCCTGAATTGTAGAGTACTCAAGATCTGTAAATTTTGGTGAAGATCGGTTAAGGGAAAGGGGTAGTTTACCTGTAACGTTTTATGTTTTAACAAGGGTATTTCCTATGGCAAACGATAACAGCCGCAAATTCAAACAGAATCAAAAGATTATTTGCATACAGCCCTAAATTGTAGAGTTCTCAAGACCTATTGTTTTTGGTGAAGATCGGTTGAGGGAAAGGGGTAGTTTACCAGCAACGTTTTTTTAACAAGGGTATTTTCTATGGCAAACGATAACAGCCGCAAATTCAAACAGAATCAAATAATGTTTTGCATACAGCCCTGATTTGTAGAGTACTCAAGACATATTGTTTTTGGTGAAGATCGGTTAAGGGAAAGGGGTAGTTTACCTGTAACGTTTTATGTTTTAACAAGGGTATTTCCTATGGCAAACGATAACAGCCGCAAATTCAAACAGAATCAAAAGATTATTTGCATACAGCCCTAAATTGTAGAGTTCTCAAGACCTATTGTTTTTGGTGAAGATCGGTTGAGGGAAAGGGGTAGTTTACCTGCAACGTTTTTTTAACAAGGGTATTTTCTATGGCAAACGATAACAGCCGCAAATTCAAACAGAATCAAATAACGTTTTGCATACAGCCCTGATTTGTAGAGTACTCAAGACCTATTGTTTTTGGTGAAGATCGGTTAAGGGGAAGGTGTTGTTTACCTGCAACGTTTTTTTATCAAGCGTATTTTCTATGGCAAACGATAACAGCCGCAAATTCAAACAGAATCAAATAATTGTTTGCATACTTCCCTGAATTGTAGAAGTCTCAATGACTTTCGATTTTGGTGAAGATAGGTTAAGGGGAAGGGGTAGTTTACCTGGAACCTTTTACGTTTTAACAAGAGTAAAGTACTTGAAAATTTATTTAAACTTTTTGAAACAATGGTAATTGTTAAAAATAAAATAATTTTGTTGCCAGGCAATAAAATTATAATTTTTTCATTTTAATGTAATATAATATTTTTCATTTAATACAGCAATAAAAAGGCAGGTAAGACACAGCCTGGCTGTTTTGGGTGAAAATGGTTTTAAATATAAATCTTAGAATATGGAAGTCATGTATGGTTCTCCATACCGATATTTTTATATGTGTACTACGTTATTGGCAACAAAGAAGTATTTTTTTGTTAAAATTCCTTCCCTGGCTGTTTGGCTGAAAATGATTTTAAATATAAATCTTAGAATATGGAAGTCATGTATGGTTCTCCATACCGATATTTTACTTCCATATTCCTTAAGGAATGGAAGTATGGTGATGGCAAAAAAAATCGTGTTCGAGATTATTGCAGATTCTGATTCTACTACACTCAAAACATGAAAAAAAGTCGTTTTCCGAAAAGTGTCTGTGTGTGTGTCTGTGTGTCTATCTGTCTGTCTGTCTGTCTGTGTGTCTATCTGTAGATTTTTTTTCTATGGCAAACGATAACTGCCGCAAATTCAAACAGAATCAAATAATTTTTTGCATACAGCCCTGATTTGTAGAGTACTCAAGACCTTTTGTTTTTGGTGAAGATCGGTTGAGGGAAAGGGGTAGTTTACCTGCAACGGTTTTTTTTTATCAAGGGAAATTTTTTTTTTTGGCAAACGATAACAGCCGCCAATTCAAACAGAATCAAATAATGTTTCGCATACAGCCCTGAATTGTAGAGTTCTCAAGACCTATTGTTTTTGGTGAAGATCGGTTAAGGGAAAGGGGTAGTTTACCTGTAACGTTTTATGTTTTAACAAGGGTATTTCCTATGGCAAACGATAACAGCCGCAAATTTAAACAGAATCAAAAGATTA
This sequence comes from Magicicada septendecula, assembly GCA_034769895.1. Lineage (NCBI taxonomy): Eukaryota > Metazoa > Arthropoda > Insecta > Hemiptera > Cicadidae > Magicicada > Magicicada septendecula. Next base: position 294,146,316 of record CM068373.1, on the reverse strand, counting down.
TTTGCATACAGCCCTAAATTGTAGAGTTCTCAAGATCTATTGTTTTTGGTGAAGATCGGTTAAGGGAAAGGGGTAGTTTACCTACAACGTTTTTTTAACAAGTGTATTTTCTATGGCAAACGATAACAGCCGCAAGTTCAAACAGAATCAAATAATTTTCTGCATACAGCGCTGATTTGTAGAGTACTCAAGACCTATTGTTTTTGGTGAAGATCGGTTGAGGGGAAGGGGTAGTTTACCTGCAACGTTTTTTTTCTATGGCAAACGATAACTGCCGCAAATTCAAACAGAATCAAATAATGTTTTGCATACATCCCTGAATTGTAGAGGTCTCAAGGACTTTCGATTTTGGTGAAGATCGGTTGAGGGAAAGGGGTAGTTTACCTGCAACCTTTTACGTTTTAACAAGAGTAAAGTACTTGAAAATTTATTTAAACTTTTTGAAACAATGGTAATTGTTTAAAATAAAATAATTTTGTTGCCAGGTAACAAAAATAAAGTCATTTTGATTATAAAATATAAATATTTACAACAAGAAAAGAATTTTCAGTTTTCAAAATTTAAATATATTTTTATAAAACAATGGGTTCTTCATTGAGGTGGGGACCATGTCACTCACTCCATCTCAAGCCTCTCCCATTTTGCAGAAAAAGAGGACCCTGTCAAGGCTGATACTTTGACGACAGTGACAGGGCTTTCCACCAAATTCAGCAGAGTGACAGGTAGGCCCAACTCTGATTGGCTCCTCAGATTTCCCCAGCGTTAGTAGGTTCTATGAAAATATTTTATTTAAAAAATGATTTTAAATATAAATCTTAGATATGTTTTATAAATCTCATGTTGTATGTTTTAACATGGGTAATTTTTTATATGACGAACCATAACTGCCGTAAATTTAAACAGAATCAAATAATTTTTTACATATGTGCCTGAGCTATAGAGAACTCAATGTCTGTTGATTTTGGTGAAGATCGGTTACGGGGAAAGGGCAGTTTACCTGAAACATTTTTTGTTGTAACATGAGTAAAGTACTTAATTTTGATAAAGTATCCTGATAAGATCTTAATAATCCACTGTAGAAACATAGATGAAATATCTATAAATGTAGAGGCTAGTTGAACGGGCTGGGGGTAATTTTCTATAAATCAAAATTATAGTTGAAGGGGGAGGGGATAATTTTTTTTTATATGTGTACTACGTTATTGGCAACAAAGAAGTATTTTTTTGTTAAAATTCCTTCCCTGGCTGTTTGGCTGAAAATGATTTTAAATATAAATCTTAGAATATGGAAGTCATGTATGGTTCTCCATACCGATATTTTCATGTTTTGAGTGTAGTAGAATCAGAATCTGCAATAATCTCGAACACGATTTTTTTTGCCATCACCATACTTCCATTCCTTAAGGAATATGGAAGTAAAAATTTATATTTCAAGAAGTAATTGTGATATGTTAATGAAATTTGGTATGTGTTTACATAACAATTATTTCTTACTTCCATATTCCTTAAGGAATGGAAGTATGGTGATGGCAAAAAAAATCGTGTTCGAGATTATTGCAGATTCTGATTCTACTACACTCAAAACATGAAAAAAAGTCGTTTTCCGAAAAGTGTCTGTGTGTAGATTTTTTTTCTATGGCAAACGATAACTGCCGCAAATTCAAACAGAATCAAATAATTTGTTGCATACAGCCCTGATTTGTAGAGTACTCACGACCTATTGTGTTCGGTGAAGATCAGTTGAGGGAAAGGGGTAGTTTACCTGCAACGGTTTTTTTTTATCAAGGGAAATTTTTTTTTTTTGGCAAACGATAACAGCCGCAAATTCAAACAGAATTAAATAATGTTTCGTATACAGCCCTGAATTGTAGAGTTATCAAGACCTATTGTTTTTGGTGAAGATCGGTTAAGGGAAAGGGGAGTTTACCTGCAACGTTTTTTTAACAAGGGTATTTTCTATGGCAAACGATAACAGCCGCAAATTCAAACAGAATCAAATAATTTTTTGCATACAGCCCTGATTTGTAGAGTACTCAAGACCTATTGTTTTTGGTGAAGATCGGTTGAGGGGAAGGGGTAGTTTACTGGCAACGTTTTTTTATCAAGCGTATTTTCTATGGCAAACGATAACAGCCGCAAATTCAAACAGAATCAAATAATTTTTTGCATACGTCCCTGAATTGTAGAGGTCTCAAGGACTTTTGATTTTGGTGAAGATCGGTTGAGGGGAAGGGGTAGTTTACCTGCAACCTTTTACGTTTTAACAAGAGTAAAGTACTTGAAAATTCATTTAAACTTTTTGAAACAATGGTAATTGTTAAAAATAAAATAATTTTGTTTCCAGGCAATCAATAAAATAAATGGGTTAATGAATGGGTAGGCAAAAATCTTATCTTAAATTTTTTTTAAGGAATCACTAAAAGGACGGTGGTTCAAATCGGACGCTGAGGTAGAGTTTGCTGTAACCGAATGGTTCCACAAACAGCCATAAGAATTTTACTAGCAGGGAATCTACAGGTTAGCGCAACAGTGGAACTCATGTCTTAATGTTATTGGAGACTTCTTTTAAAATCGTTGAATAAAAAATGCTTTACAGCTCTATACGTGTTTCTATTGAACAATCCTTGTATTAGTCATACACAATAATACAACTGATTGAACTTCAAATTTTTAAACTTGATTAGTTTCTATATATACGTTTAATGTTACAAATAATTCAAATAACAATCTTGATCATCTGTTAGTTCAGCGGAATAACAGTGACACTTTTAATAACCGCATAAAATAAACACTTAGAAACAACACAGGCGCTTTAACTTAACTGTTTGGACCACAGAAGTGAGGTATGCCTCAACGCTCTATGTGTACAGCGCGGGACAATCCCCCCTCCCTTCACTTCCCTATCACACCACTACATTGCTTACATACGATGTATATAAAAAACGCTGAGGCAAGTTCAGGTTGCCTCATTCGCTTTAAACGAACTATGCCGAATCTCACCTGTCACCATCTAGCGGTCGCTCAATAAAGCACGTTTCGGTTTAATAAATTTGACAGTCGCAGTAACAATGTATAATCTTTACGTTATGTAGTTCATACGTATTTATAATTTTTATTCTACAGAATTTTTTAGGGTAGGCATTGCCTCAATTGCCTCCATGTAACTTCGCCACTGATATATATATGTGTACAACGTTATCGGCAACAAAGAAGTAGTTTTTGTTAAAATTCCTTCCCGGGATATTTGGCCATAGTCCAATGTTTTCTACAAAACCAGACATTTCGGCAATGCCATCGACTTCCATCATCAGTGAAAATCGAGTGCGATAACGTGAGGTGGTATACGTTAGTGACCACAGTACTGTGGTTGAGACTGAAGCAGTAAGTAGAAAGAAGTAGTTTCTATGGTAATATTTCATTTTGAAAATGATTTTAAATATAAATCTTAGAATATGGAAGTCATGTATGGTTCTCCATACCGATTTTTTATCTCAGATTTTAAAATAGGAGCCGCTTTAATTTTTTGATCACTAATATCTGTTTTGTAAATTTCAACTTTATCAAATTATAGTTTATTAAGTGAATTGTTGAGCATTTTATTATGATTACAGTGGCAACTTGTTCTTTTTTAAACATACCCACATTTTTATTAAAAAGGAGTGAATTGTGAGTATAAAAATTTACTTCCTAGAGTGTTGCAGAATTGAAAACCATTCAGATAATATTTCATTGCCTCTTGGTCTATTCCTCACAGTCATAAAATTATTTTTTCCTTTTTAATTTCTAACGTACACAATGCCAATCAAGGTAATGTCACAAAAATGTATTGCTTTTATATCAGTTCCTGTGAAAAACTTGTATTGGTAGATGTAATAATACAATTTTAAATTATTTCAAAATGACCCTATATTGTGTGTGTGTCTTTCAGAATGGAACGGAAAAGGAGTGACATCTGGCTCCATTTTAATCAAAAAGAGGATGGGAAAGCAGAATGCCATTACTGTAAGACCATTATAAGCACCAAAGGGGGTGCATCAGGCAATCTTCAGAGGCATCTTAAGAAGAAGCACATTACAGTAGATGTACCTTCTTCACTTCCATACCAACGTTTAGAGCAGAGACCAGGGACATCAAGATTTCCTTCGCCTTTGGTCAGTACTGGTGTCACAGTTTCAGAATGTATTGCTTCTTCTTCAACCTCAGCCCTAGCACAAATTGTTTCTCCCCAGCCAACAATCTCTTCATCATTGGCACCTCCAAGTTCTCAGGTGCAAGCACCTATTTCAAAATTTATTGATATAGTAAGACCCATTTTTCTAAATAAAGTGAAAAATATAAATGATCAGCTGCTGAAAATGATAATAAAAGAGTGTTATCCATTTAGTATTGTTGAAGACCAGGAGTTTAAACATTTTGTTCATTTATTATGTCCAAACTATTCACTGCCTTCAAGGAAGACATTAATCAGCAGCACAATACCAATGATGTTCAGGGAAATGGTTGATACTATAAAAAATAGGTTAAATAATAGTAAGTGGCTGTAGCACTTACAACAGACACATGGACATCTTGCAGCAACGAAAACTTTATAGCTGTTACAGCACATTTTGTAAATGACCAAAGTGTCTTACATTCTCTTCTGTTAAGCTGTGAACAGTTTTCAGTATCCCATTCAACAGTCAACATTGCCACTAAAATTAAAGATGTTTGTAAAGAATGGGGTATTATAAACAAAGTTGCTGCAATAGTGACAGACAATGCTCCTAACATGGTGGCTGCAATACGGCAACTACATTTTCGACACCTACCATGTTTTGCACGCACTCTAAATTTAATTGTTCAGAGTGGCATTAAAAAAATTGACAGTATTCTTGAAAAATGCAAAATTATTGTTCAATTCTTTAAGCATAGTGCAGTTAGCTTGGCAAAGCTTCAAGACATTCAAAAACAGATTGTAATGTGTCAAAATTTGGGTCATTTTATTTCCTACAGTATGGGGTATTCGTCTTTTTATTTATTTCATTTTGGGTGGGAGTTTATAAATTTATTGTGAAAGTTTTATTTCCCGGCAAACGTTATTTTCATTATCACAGAACACATGGCAAGTGAAACAGTGTTGGAACAAAGCAGAGACGCAGTTCGTGTTGAGTAACTCTGTAAGGAATTCGCACCCCCTTTGAATTTCTCAGAACTCTGTATATGTGTGGCGATGCACGCGCGCCACCACTCAAGCAGGCGCTCGGGGGACGCGGTCAGCCCGAAAACCAAGATGGCTAGAGAACAAATTTATTCATCTTCTCCTTGGCGATCCTCAGGAAATGCTGCTAAGGACCGCCCACTTTAATGACGTCAGCCAGTGCCTAGCTGAAATCGTCTGCTATCTTAACTTCAAAAAACTACATGCATAGCATGGGACGAAGCTTCGGCGACGAAGATCAAGGCAGTGCTTTCCGTAGCAAGTATGAGATCACATCAGCCATACCTGCTATGCTTTCGTGCCCAGTCTACTTTAGGCATGAGACGCTAAGCGGTCCACGAGGTACAGAGTCCCGCTACAGACGCTTATATTTTGTTTCGGGCCCGGTTGGTCAGTTTTTCGGAAAATGTAATTAATTCAAGAAGACCGACCGGGACCCGAGGAATTGAACGGTGTTACAAACAGTGCAATGCAGTGACGATTCGAGAGCAGCTAATAACATAAAGTGTGACCGGAACGAAAGCACGTGTTCGGCCGGCCTCGCGCATATCAAACTAACGCAAAACGAAACCGGGATCCTTAATGAATAACTATTTTTTTGCTAATTTTTTATAACATTTGAAAAAGGGTTTGTATGGGGTATGCTAGAGTGAATGAGCAAAGCTGGGCTACCTTATAAGTAAAATCATATTGTTAATGTAAGAGTCATGTAACCAACTCGGTTTATGTTTTCGTTCCTTTGTGTTTTTGGAGTAAGGATGTCCGTATTTAGTAAGTAAAGCATTCTTTCCATAACAAAAATGTGTTAGACTAAGTTATTTCGTCATTACCACTTCCTCATTTCTGTGTTGAAAAATTCGTCTAACGGACCGGAATCTTTCTGAATTATTAATTGGGTGGGGTCAGATTGATAAATTGTCCCTTTTTACTTAAGGTGGAGTGTAAAGGTTTTCGATATTTTACCTATAAAAAATATCGTGGCGACCTTGGTCTTCTGGTGAAATTTGGATATGGTAAGTAATTGATTGAGTACAGGTAAGTCCTGGTAGTGGATTTTATGTGTTAATATATTTTCGGCTTATTTTTTATTGTCACAATGGCTCTCGCTGCCAGGATTTTCGTTTAATTATAATTTTATACGAGATAGACCTATTTTAATACACAGAAAATAGGATGTGGTAATGACGAATGTATGAAAATTGTATTGCACATATTTACGTAGGTTATGTTTGTGTTGTGATGCACAATAGTATTAGGCGTGTGATTATAGGAAAAAAGTGGTTCTATATATAAAAAGTGGTGTATAAATAAACTTTAAACATGTCTCTAATACAAGATAATGATATGTTGAGTATTATACTTAATCAATTAGAAAAAATGAATAATAAATTATCTGAAAAAATGAGTAATAAATTTGATAGTCGTTTTGACAGTAATGACATACAATTAGACAGACAAAGTAGGGATATTAATGAGTTGAAATATGAGATTCAAGAAATGAATAAACATGTTGAAAATAAGAACGAAATAATAAGATCTAGTTTAAATAAATTAGAACAGAGTGTGGAGAGAATGGAAGTAGTTGTGATGAATCCAAAGAAAAATAATACAAATGAAAATTGTAGTGACAAATGTAAAAATACGATACCAAATAAAGAATTAATAAATAATAATGATGTGGTTGAAAATAATGAGAAGAATAATGTAATTGAAAATGTCATATCAGAGAGTACTGATGAGGGGGTGGAATGTGGTGATTATGAGATGTTAATGTGTGTCAGTGAGTTAGAGAGAGAGAGGAAAAATAATGTTGTAGTAGAGTGGGGACAGAGGGTAAATTTTCCCTTTATTATTTATGATGTTTATGATGATGATTTAATGTGGTCACAAGTGTTGTTGAAGGGCAAGAGTCCCGTAGTAATAGATGAATTGAGGTGTTTATTTTTGTTGTGTAGTGTTGTACCCTCTGTCGGTAATAATGATGTTGAAAGTGTGATTTGGTATGGTGATGAAAGAGATTTAAACAGAGAATTGTGTGTGGAGAAAGTAACAGAATTATATAACTTAAATAGAAAGTATGATGAATGGAAGGAAAGTTTAAAAGTATATTTGAATAACAATGATTACAACGATTTAATAAAAATAATTAACCCGATAGTGAATGAATTTAATGACGGAGACTTAACAAAAATACCTAACGTAAACTGGTTTAATGAGTATTCTGGTAAAATGAGTGAATTTGGTTGTTCTGGTTACGACACACAATGTAAACATTTGTTTGTAAATAAAAAGCAACAGTGTTGTATAAAACCAAGACTTATTTGGGACGATGGAGGTTAAACTGTAAAACAATAAAAGACAGCTATAAACATTTTGTTTTATGGGTTTTGACATGGCAGATTTGGACAGTGAAGTGCGAAAAAACTGAACAGTTATTAACTAAAGTTTGTAAATAATAATGTAGTAAATTTATTTGGGTACATGGTGCAATGTTAAGTAAACAAGTGTGTGTAATTGTGGTAATAATAATAATAATATTTTGCAATTTAAATAAATAATAACATTAATTTTGAAAAACAGTAATTGAATGACAACAGTAATAGTAGTAGTAGTATCAGTAATAGTTGTTGATGGTAATGAATTTTGTATTGTTAATAATTAAATTAATTAAAACAATTTGATACATGTTAAATACTTTGATTGACTATTTCAATGTTGTATAATTAACTTTTTAATGAATTTAAATTATTCTACGAGATGGAAATTTGGTGATTAAAGGATAAATTGTTTGATTTAACTAATATTTTGTGTAAAATGTTTCAGAGATGAGGTGAAAGTATTGTGATAGGGTGATTATGTTGCGTGTATATCATGTTAACTGGATTGTAAGTATAGAACTTTTACACTATGAATCATGTATAATAAAAATATTTACAGGTAACTAAGATTCTAATTCAATAGTGAGATTATTTGAAATAATTGGGTTTAATAAAAATGATAATTAAAATTTTTTAATAATAACTGAAAATGATATATACTAATTATTAATCATAAATTTGAAATAGTGTGTGTGGATTGGAGGTGGCTCAGATGAGCTACGAATTTAAATTTTACAACATAAAAAATTTTTTTTATTCAAATTTTGATCCAATAAAATTGCTTGTGCTCTGTTAAATAACTAGCTGCTCGGACATTCAATATAGGGTGTTCATTCTGTAATTTTAAATGTATTATTTTATTGTTGTACGTTAGATATAGGTGTTGATAAAAATATGTGTTTTCATTATGTGTGTAATTTTAAACTAAGCCAATAATTAAATCGTCTGGCAGGCGGTAACACAAAATGATCAGAATCAGAGAGGGGAAACAATGAGGTGAGAAGTAATGACAAATAAATATATATATATATATTTCATGTAATTTGTTCAATTTTGAGATGTGTTTTCATTGTGTGTTAGGAGATCAGCTGATCAGCAATAACATGGCACTGGTATAATGGTTTATAAATGTTTCAAGTAATTAATGTTCAATGCAATGTTTTAATGTAGTACAGATGTTTTAAAGTAATGATAAAAATAACTTGATAAAATGAGAAGTAAAGTAATAATTTATGCAAGTTAACAAGAGATAGTTTTGGGTGATAAATATTTTGTGGGACGTATAGACCTTTCCAAATTGAAGTTAAAGAAATAGTAGAGATGGAGATAAGGTAATGTTGTTTTTGAGTTAATATATGTTGTAGAATTTTGAGAAGTATTGATGTTGACACAGTAGTTGTGGAGAATTTATGTGGAGTTTTGAGTGATATATTGTTGTTTATAATTAATGATGTTATTTTGTTGTAGTTGTAGTAAGGTGATGAGATTGAGATTTTTTGGGGATGGCAATTTTGTAGTAGGGGGTAGTGTAATGTGGGAGTCCGCAACATAATGATAAGTTGGGATGGGATAGGTATCGATTTTAGTGAGGAGGGGCCGCCTTAGGTAGAATCCAGGGGCCAGATAACGGGAATTGAGTTTTTTTTGGGGGGGAAACACATATCCTATGTACAAAGGGGTAGAGAGTATTTTTATATTTATAGAGAGAAGGTGGCGAATTGAGTTTAATGATAGGTTGGGGTTAGAGTGTCTTGATTAGTAGAGATTTTGATAGAGATGGGTGTCATGTTAGTAAAAGTTATTAGTGGTTAGAGTCAAAGGGAGGGAGTTGATATATGTATACAGATCAAGTAGTACAGTCAATGAGAATAAATAATTAAAATCACCCACAGTAATGTAGAATCAGATTGTTACGCAAAGAGAGAGATTTATGATAAAGAAGATAAAATTTTCATTTTTAAACCAGTGACAGAATTTTGATAGAATTTGGTAATGTAAAATTAAGAATTGTTTATTTTGAATAATTTAAATGGCAATTGGCTTATTGTTTATAATAATATTTTGTTAATTTTAAATATTTTATGTTATTATGTTTTGTGTTTCAAGTTAGGATATTACTGATGTTGAATGTATTTTCAGAAAGTATACATAACATATGTAGGTCAAGGGTCTTGAACTTGACCTAGTTTCGATCAGCTGATGAGGTCATACACCCACTAAGCTTGTATAGTAGGAAGGCAATTTAATTTGTTTATTCGATCAATATAAACCAAATGTTAAACAATGTCTCAATGTAAAGGAAACCTTTTAATGAATTTAAATTTTTTTTGAATTTTAAAATTTTTAGGAAACAATTTTTGGAAAATTTTTTTTGGAAATTTTAATTTTTGAAAAAAAAAATCTTGATTTTGCGCCTGCCAGCGAATGAATGTTTTGAGTATTGATTATTTTATTATTTGTGTGTTAACCAGGTTTATTTTATTGATTTATTTTGCATTGCATTGTATTGTTAGACTCTAAGTGATTACATGTTAGGTTAAGGATATGTTCAATTAGAAGAAATGTTTATCTTAAGTCATTTTAAAGAAAACAGAAAATAATGAAGAGAATATTTTAGACTTTATTCAAAATTTATGAATTAATTTTATCTGAAAACAACGTTGTAATTTAAAGAATTTTTAAAAATTTTGCAAGTTTATAATCTATAATGCCAGAGTGTAATGTGAGAGTGTGTGAGCCCAGCGTCTGCTAAAGGCAGCCCAGCTTGCATAAAAGGGGAAACATATCGGTGGAGGACCTGGCATAATCTAAGCCAGGGTTTGAGGATTTTGGGGGTTAGCATGTTAGAAGGTGAGGTGTGCTGGGGTACTTGTCTGGTCGATTTCTCGGTGTTGGGATCTCTTACGGAGAAGTCCAGTGATCTCGTTCAGATGAGTCCATAGTCGCCAAGCCAGGGGGGTCGTGTACCCATGAGGAGTAAGAACGAGGGGGTTGTTGGCACCAGTTCCTCACCGGTCCTCTTCGGGGTTTATCAATGAGATTTCTTCTGTTTTGAACAGCAGAATTCTCATTGAGGGGGTATTGTAATGTGTCAAAATTTGGGTCATTTTATTTCCTACAGTATGGGGTATTCGTCTTTTTATTTATTTCATTTTGGGTGGGAGTTTATAAATTTATTGTGAAAGTTTTATTTCCCGGCGAACGTTATTTTCATTATCACAGAACACATGGCAAGTGAAACAGTGTTGGAACAAAGCAGAGACGCAGTTCGTGTTGAGTAACTCTGTAAGGAATTCGCACCCCCTTCGAATTTCTCAGAACTCTGTATATGTGTGGCGATGCATGCGCGCCACCACTCAAGCAGGCGCTCGGGGGACGTGGTCAGCCCGAAAACCAAGATGGCTAGAGAACAAATTTATTCATCTTCTCCTTGGCGATCCTCAGGAAATGCTGCTAAGGACCGCCCACTTTAATGACGTCAGCCAGTGCCTAGCTGAAATCGTCTGCTATATTAACTTCAAAAAACTACATGCATAGCATGGGACGAAGCTTCGGCGACAAAGATCTAGGCAGTGCTTTCCGTAGCAAGTATGAGATCACATCAGCCATACCTGCTATGCTTTCGTGCCCAGTCTACTTTAGTCAGAGACGCTAAGCGGTCCACGAGGTACAGAGTCCCGCTACAGACGCTTATATTTTGTTTCGGGCCCGGTTGGTCAGTTTTTCGGAAAATGTAATTAATTCAAGAAGACCGACCAGGACCCGAGGAATTGAACGGTGTTACAAACAGTGCAATGCAGTGACGATTCGAGAGCAGCTAATAACATAAAGTGTGACCGGAACGAAAGCACGTGTTCGGCCGGCCTCGCGCATATCAAACTAACGCAAAACGAAACCGGGATCCTTAAAGAATAACTACTTTTTGCTAATTTTTTATAACATTTGAAAAAGGGTTTGTATGGGGTGTGCTAGAGTGAATGAGCAAAGCTGGGCTACCTTATAAGCAAAATCATATTGTTAATGTAAGAGTCATGTAACCAACTCGGTTTATGTTTTCGTTCCTTTGTGTTTTTGGAGTAAGGATGTCCGTATTTAGTAAGTAAAGCATTCTTTCCATAACAAAAATGTGTTAGACTAAGTTATTTCGTCATTACCACTTCCTCATTTCTGTGTTGAAAAATTCGTCTAACGGACCGGAATCTTTCTGAATTATTAATTGGGTGGGGTCAGATTGCTAAATTGTCCCTTTTTACTTCCATATTCCTTAAGGAATGGAAGTATGGTGATGGCAAAAAAAATCGTGTTCGAGATTATTGCAGATTCTGATTCTACTACACTCAAAACATGAAAAAAAGTCGTTTTCCGAAAAGTGTCTGTGTGTGTGTCTGTCTGTCTGTCTGTGTGTCTGTAGATTTTTTTTCTATGGCAAACGATAACTGCCACAAATTCAAACAGAATCAAATAATTTTTTGCATACAGCCCTGATTTGTAGAGTACTCAAGATCTGTTGATTTTGGTGAAGATCGGTTAAGGGAAAGGGGTAGTTTACCTGTAACGTTTTATGTTTTAACAAGGGTATTTCCTATGGCAAACGATAACAGCCGCAAATTCAAACAGAATCAAAAGATTATTTGCATAAAGCTCTAAATTGCAGAGTTCTCAAGACCTATTGTTTTTGGTGAAGATCGGTTGAGGGAAAGGGGTAGTTTACCTGCAACGGTTTTTTTTTAGCAAGGGTAATTTTGTTTGTTTGGCAAACGATAACAGCCGCAAATTCAAACGGAATCAAATAATGTTTCGCATACAGCCCTGAATTGTAGAGTTCTCAAGATCTGTTGATTTTGGTGAAGATCGGTTAAGGGAAAGGGGTAGTTTACCTGTAACGTTTTATGTTTTAACAAGGGTATTTCCTATGGCAAACGATAACAGCCGCAAATTCAAACAGAATCAAAAGATTATTTGCATACAGCCCTAAGTTGTAGAGTTCTCAAGACCTATTGTTTTTGGTGAAGTTCGGTTGAGGGAAAGGGGTAGTTTACCTGTAACGTTTTTTTAACAAGGGTATTTTCTATGGCAAACGATAACAGCCGCAAATTCAAACAGAATCAAATAATGTTTTGCATACAGCCCTGATTTGTAGAGTACTCTAGACCTATTGTTTTTGGTGAAGATCGGTTAAGGGGAAGGGGTAGTTTACCTGCAACGTTTTTTTATCAAGCGTATTTTCTATGGCAAACGATAACAGCCGCAAATTCAAACAGAATCAAATAATTTTTTGCATACGTCCCTGAATTGTAGAGATCTCAATGACTTTCGATTTTGGTGAAGATCGGTTAAGGGGAAGGGGTAGTTTACCTGCAACCTTTTACGTTTTAACAAGAGTAAAGTACTTGAAAATTTATTTAAACTTTTTGAAACAATGGTAATTGTTAAAAATAAAATAATTTTGTTGCCAGGCAATAAAATTATAATTTTTTCATTTTAATGTAATATAATATTTTTCATTTAATACAGCAATAAAAAGGCAGGTAAGACACAGCCTGGCTGTTTGGCTGAAAATGATTTTAAATATAAATCTTAGAATATGGAAGTCATGTATGGTTCTCCATACCGATATTACTTAAGGTGGAGTGTAAAGGTTTTCGATATTTTACCTATAAAAAATATCATGGCGACCTTGGTCTTCTGGTGAAATTTGGATATGGTAAGTAATTGATTGAGTACAGGTAAGTCCTGGGTAGTGGATTTTATGTGTTAATATATTTTCGGCTTATTTTTTATTGTCACAAGATGGATTTACCAGTGTTAAAACTGAAACAAAGTGTTCCAACTACGTGGAATTCAACTTACGATATGCTGGAGCGGCTATTAAAAACCAAAGACCCACTCATTTCTACTCTCGCCCTGCTGCAAGGAGATGAAAAACAATTAAGTAACAGACAGTGGGCTATTATTCAGCAGGCTGTTGACAGTTTAAACGTTTTCTATGAAATGACCACTGAAATCTGTTCAGAAAAAACTGTCAGCTTATCAAAGGCATTTGTACTCAAAAATATCCTCAAACAGAGAGTGGAACAGTATTTAACAGCAACAGTAGAGCCTGAAATTCAGGAAATGAATTTAGAATTATTGCGACAATTAAATATACGCACTAGGGATCAGGACACTTCCCAAATAGAGCTAGTAGCCCAAGCTACATTTCTTGACCCTAGATTTAAAAAATGTGGTTTTGGGGGAAATGAAAATGCTTTTAGGGACACTTATACCTCTGTTGTAGAAAAATTAAATAGTGTGTGTGTGTGTGTGTGTGTGTGTGTGTGGAAGAAGATTGCAGCACGTCTGAAGTCACACCATCATCAAGTCCCAAAACAACTCTCTGGGATGAATTTTATGAGAAAGTGCACCAGCTAGCAGCAGATAGTAATCCAAAGGCAGCAGCAATTGTTGAAGTAGACAAGTTTTTAGCTGAGCCATTGCTGAAGAGGACTTTAAATCCCCTGGAATGGTGGAACCAACGCAGAGGAGTGTATCTGCGATTACATAAACTTGTTCTGAAGCGGCTGTGTATACCAGCAACTTCAGTTCCTTGCGAACGAATTTTTTCAAAAGCTGGGAACACTAACAGAAAAAAGAAGTCGACTGACTTCAAAAAATTTATCTATGATAATGTTTTTGAATCATAATCTTGAATAAGAGTTTATTTTTTAATTGGTGAATTAAATTGTTCTTGTAGTTTTTAATAAATTTTGGTATTGTATAATTAGAGGTAGTTTTTGAAATTTAAGGTCAGTTTAGTTTACTTTTTCCTGTAAATTATTATTTTCATTTTAAGTGTATTATATGTATATATTATTTGTATTTTTTAATTCATATTTTTGAATATTTCCAAATATTGACATTTTGAATTTGTTAGGAATTAGTAAAGTCTTATATTTTCATTTGTAAATTGTTCATTACTTGTGTTAGCAATTACACACACACACATCCCGTGTGGAGTTGCTAGTCTCCCATCGGGCGCCTACCCAGGTGGCGGATAGGGGAATGCTCACCAGATATGGTGGGTACCAGGGAAATAAAATACCCGGGGCAGACCAAAGCTAGCAGCTGCTGCCTTGTAGTTGGGTATTGGTTTATCAAAGGCTAAAGGAAGTAAACCTTGATTAAAAATTGCCTGGTCCTCCAGGTTGGGGGTTAATGCAATGGGCCAACTCCCCATTCTTTTGAAAAAAAGAAAATTTTAAAAACGAAATAGATTGCAGCCGGATCACTTATGTAATCTTTGGTTCTGGAAAATGTGTAAACATTGTACAGCTGGAATAATAATAATATAATTTGACATGTATGACAGTGTCAAACCTGTTGGATAAGTTTGCATTTTTATTTGTGTGTTATACAAGTTTTGACTAGATATTAATAATTATTAATGTGACTGAGAATTTATTAAAATGATACAAAGTGAATAACAAAAAAAACAAGCCTGTGACCATTTTTTCTTTTTAATATTGTTGGAAATTTTTCATGAACTGCATCCAATCCTGTAATGAAAATTAGCGTTTATAAGAAGATAATTGATACTGAATTTGTTATTGATAAATAAAAGTTAAAAGATAAATAAAGCAGTTACTTTCAATTTTTTGTTTGTGTCTTGAATAAGATGGGATTAATCAGGATCATAGTATAATTTCAACAAGAATACAACAGAATAAAATAAATTTAATTTAATTTGCCTTTTTATAATGTTTGTTTTATACTGTTTATATTGTGTTATACTATACTATATATTAATATGTTAAGTTAAGTTAAGTTATTGGTCATTATTAATCATTTATGTCTAACATGTGGTTAATGTTTTACTCATCTATAATCTGTGCAATGCCCATGACTGCCACAGTTACAAATTTTGCAATGGAATATGTTTCCGCCTTACTGCTGGGTTTTAACCAGGATCTGAATTCTGGATTTTGTTCCCACTCCTTCCTATATTTATGATTAAATGTACGCTTCATTTTAGGAGCAATATCGGTTTTTGTGGCCTTAACAGTTTTTGGAAGAGTTTTCTTACTTAAAATTCGTTCATTTTCAGTAGCGTATCCGTCAATATCACTGTCACTTTCAATAATTTTAGAGGTAGAAGGGTTGCTCATCATGATAAAACTATATGAAAAAATATACACACACTATCACAAATCAATTTTCACAACACAAAAGTATTAAATTTCGACTACCGTGAACTGAACGTTTTGTCAAATTTGTGTTATACGCCTGTTACACACTAAGATACGCACATATAGTAATGTATTTCACTTGTTATACAATCCAAACCAAGTAACGTAATAACTTCAACTAAAGCAGCTAACAAAGATCTGTAGCAATTACGAATAAATTCTAACTTACGCATGCGCTATAGTAAATAACTGTGTAATGCTGTAAAACCCAGTATGTTGGTTGTGCAACTAGCTTGCTAAGGTATTTCCAGGAAAATATATTCTTGTAAGAAAAGTTTTATTTATTATTAATAATAATAAAAATATAAACAAGAATAATTGAGTGAATATGAATATATTTAATTAAATATAAAATTTTTTACTACATTTAAAAAATAATATTGGAGTTATTTAACTACAAAAACTATTCTACAGTACTTACGTTTGAAGGAAGTTTTCAGTTGCTGTCAGGCAATAGGCCTACCTCTATTCCAGAGATATTACCATCTTCCTCTTCACCAAAATCGTCGGAACTGTCTGAACTACTCTCTCCTCCAAAGATTAATTATGAAGCGGTCTACTGTTTCATCAACAATATCTTCCTTTTCCAGATATTCTTTTTCAATGCTTTCTACATGTTTGCATCTTTTTTCCCAATCGTGAGCAGTCACAGTTGAAATTTTTTCTTCACATAAGTTTTTCACATCATTTAAATTAAACGTTACATTTTTTTCAGCTACACCCCCGCTTAATTTCTGACCACATCATCTCTATAGAATTTAGTTCAGGGTGGTAAGGGGGAAGCCTTAAAACTAAATGTTCTCTGCTTTGCAGAATTTGATCTTATTAAGTATGTTTTAAAGTTTGATTTATACATTTTAACAACTTCATAAAGTTCTGCTTCAACCATATCAAGACGGAACGGTATTGCGTGTCGTGTAAGCCAGTCTTGCATATCACGTTTCATAGAATTAGACGTAGGTGTTTTTTCTAGCTGTACATTATGATAGCTGGCATTGTCAATTACCAACACACTGTTGGCGGGCAAATTCGGGACCAATTTTTCTTCAATCCAACGTCTGTAGTTGTCAGCGTTCATGTTATCGTGGTAATCTCCTGTCTTTTGGTTAGATTTAAAAATCAGCAGTGTGTTTGGAACAAACCCGTATTGACTGCCGGCATGAACAATAATTAATCTTTGTCCTTTCGCAACTGGAACAGTGTAGCCACCAGGCTGAATCTGATCATTTTAGGTGTACGGAAGTGTATGGCTGCTATGAATATATGTTTTGTCCTGATATACTACGGTTCTGCCTTCTTCTCTAAATTTGTTTATGTTTTGTAAATAATGTATTCTCATAGCTATTATTTCGTGAATTTCTGTTAACACAGGTCGATTATTTTTAGTTTTTACCCACCTAAAGCCTATTTCCTTCAAGATAATTTTTAGGCTGCTACTGCTGCCTTTAAAGTTGATAGATTCTTTTAATTTGTCTAATAGCTTTTTTTACCATTGGGAGACACTTTTCTTCAATGTAAAAATTCTGAACTGTTCTCCTAATTACACCTTTATCAAAATCGTCAAGCCCGGTTATAGGTTTACGAACGCGGTGTTTCTTTCCCGGTGTGCTAAATGACGTTCCCGCTTCTGCATCTGGACTATGTAGCTGCTGACCTTCCTTTATTATTCTCCTCATGGAACTATGAGAAATACCCGTCGCTTTTGCAACACGCTCTTGTACTTTATGGAAATCTAAGAGAGGTTTCCCACTTTCAGTCTCACTCTTCATGAAATTATACACATTCCACACTACCTCACGAGTCTGGCTATGCAGTGTTTTTGAACTCAATTTGGAAATTTTGGGGGACATATTAATGTACATTTCACACTAATATTTAAAATATATATGCACAATTATGAAATAGTTTATTAATGCTTTTCTAAATATAATAATACGTTCTCTAATAAAATGTAAATAGGTAACCTGCAACTAATTTCACTGATTAACACAAATAGTTTTGTCGTCACAGTATAATTTGTAAATGACTATACACCACGTTTGCAAAGCCCGATGTGCACATTCCGGAACACTGCAAGAAACTGTTCTGCGCATGTGCAAACTGAATTAAAATTTTGTTAGCCTCGCAGCGAGGCGTTTGTCTACTGCGCATCAAGACCTCAGTGTTCAATTTTCGTTGTCCGGCCTCTACTACCTGAGTGCAAGGGAACAACTGAACTAACAACGAACTACTGAGGTTGTTCGTTTGCAGTAGGTAGTTTGCGTGCAGTAGGTCGTTCGTTTGTAGCAGCTCGTTCGCGTGCAGTAGGTCGTTCGCTTGCAGTAGCTCGTTTGCGTGCAGTAGGTCGTTCGCTTGCAGTAGGGCGTTCGCCTGTAGTAGGTAGTTCGTTTTCAGTAGGTCGTTCACGAATGACTAACGACTGTTACACCATAATTCTTCTGCCCGTTGTTTAGGCCTAATTCGTTTACTGATTTTGATTGCAGTATATTTTTAGAGTGTTTGTAGTATTACAAACTCCATATTTTTAAGTTTTTAATTATTTTGTTATACCGTTAAATAATTAATTTATAATTTATATATGATATGTATAAAGTTATTTTTTAAGACAAGGATTTGTAAAAGTAAACGTCTTATCAGTCACGATGAATCCATAGGAGGTGATAGAACAGACTGAAAAGCTTTTTATTATCTGATATTTGTTATTTTGACAAAGATGTCAATTTCTGTTCTTTTAATATTTATAAAAATTTAAGAAAAAGTAGTTCGACACATTGAACTAGTGAACTAGCTCAATATGCTAGTTCGCTGGTGTGAGCGACCTAGCTATGAGAAGTTCGTTTGGATGAACTACTTTTCCCACCTCTAATGCAAACCAACCAGCGTCAACTCTACTCTCGCTACATAGTTTAAACCTATGGCATCGCTATGCCTATGGTGTAAACACATTATACTGTTACGGCATCATAGAACAATCTACGTGTTTATCGAACGTTCCAGAGAGATCCAGAATGTAAGCGTGTGGCGTACGTGCTTGTAGATGCATTACAGCCCTAAATTGTAGAGTTCTCAAGACCTATTGTTTTTGGTGAAGATCGGTTGAGGGAAAGGGGTAGTTTACCTGCAACGTTTTTTTAACAAGGGTATTTTCTATGGCAAACGATAACAGCCGCAAATTCAAACAGAATCAAATAATGTTTTGCATACGGCCTGATTTGTAGAGTACACAAGACCTATTGTTTTTGGTGAAGATCGGTTAAGGGGAAGGGGTAGTTTACCTGCAACGTTTTTTTATCAAGCGTATTTTCTATGGCAAACGATAACAGCCGTAAATTCAAACAGAATCAAATAATTTTTTGCATACGTCCCTGAATTGTAGAGATCTCAATGACTTTCGATTTTGGTGAAGATCGGTTAAGGGGAAGGGGTAGTTTACCTGCAACCTTTTACGTTTTAACAAGATTAAAGTACTTGAAAATTTATTTAAACTTTTTGAAACAATGGTAATTGTTAAAAATAAAATAATTTTGTTGCCAGGCAATAAAATTATAATTTTTTCATTTTAATGTAATATAATATTTTTCATTTAATACAGCAATAAAAAGGCAGGTAAGACACACACACACACACACACACACACACACACACACACACACACACAATTCACGTTATTTCTGGCCTCACTGATGTTTATTTTCTTACATTTGCACGCTTTTTAAATGGAAAGTGCCGAAACCCACACCAACATAACGCGTGCAAGCCGAAAAAATGGACATCAATTTGCTTACTGGCGAAGCTAGTAGTTAATGAATGGGTAGGCAAAAATCTTATCTTAAATTTTTTTTAAGGAATCACTAAAAGGACGGTGGTTCAAATCGGACGCTGAGGTAGAGTTTGCTGTAACCGAATGGTTCCACAAACAGCCATAAGAATTTTACTAGCAGGGAATCTACAGGTTAGCGCAACAGTGGAACTCATGTCTTAATGTTATTGGAGACTTCTTTTAAAATCGTTGAATAAAAAATGCTTTACAGCTAATACGTGTTTCTATTGAACAATCCTTGTATTAGTCATACACAATAATACAACTGATTGAACTTCAAATTTTTAAACTTGATTAGTTTCTATATATACGTTTAATGTTACAAATAATTCAAATAACAATCTTGATCATCTGTTAGTTCAGCGGAATAACAGTGACACTTTTAATAACCGCATAAAATAAACACTTAGAAACAACACAGGCGCTTTAACTTAACTGTTTGGACCACAGAAGTGAGGTATGCCTCAACGCTCTATGTGTACAGCGCGGGACAATCCCCCCTCCCTTCACTTCCCTATCACACCACTACATTGCTTACATACGATGTATATAAAAAACGCTGAGGCAAGTTCAGGTTGCCTCATTCGCTTTAAACGAACTATGCCGAATCTCACCTGTCACCATCTAGCGGTCGCTCAATAAAGCACGTTTCGGTTTAATAAATTTGACAGTCGCAGTAACAATGTATAATCTTTACGTTATGTAGTTCATACGTATTTATAATTTTTATTCTACAGAATTTTTTAGGGTAGGCATTGCCTCAATTGCCTCCATGTAACTTCGCCACTGATATATATATGTGTACAACGTTATCGGCAACAAAGAAGTAGTTTTTGTTAAAATTCCTTCCCGGGATATTTGGCCATAGTCCAATGTTTTCTACAAAACCAGACATTTCGGCAATGCCATCGACTTCCATCATCAGTGAAAATCGAGTGCGATAACGTGAGGTGGTATACGTTAGTGACCACAGTACTGTGGTTGAGACTGAAGCAGTAAGTAGAAAGAAGTAGTTTCTATGGTAATATTTCATTTTGAAAATGATTTTAAATATAAATCTTAGAATATGGAAGTCATGTATGGTTCTCCATACCGATTTTTTACCTCAGATTTTAAAATAGGAGCCGCTTTAATTTTTTGATCACTAATATCTGTTTTGTAAATTTCAACTTTATCAAATTATAGTTTATTAAGTGAATTGTTGAGCATTTTATTATGATTACAGTGGCAACTTGTTCTTTTTTAAACATACCCACATTTTTATTAAAAAGGAGTGAATTGTGAGTATAAAAATTTACTTCCTAGAGTGTTGCAGAATTGAAAACCATTCAGATAATATTTCATTGCCTTTTGGTCTATTCCTCACAGTCATAAAATTATTTTTTCCTTTTTAATTTCTAACGTACACAATGCCAATCAAGGTAATGTCACAAAAATGTATTGCTTTTATATCAGTTCCTGTGAAAAACTTGTATTGGTAGATGTAATAATACAATTTTAAATTATTTCAAAATGACCCTATATTGTGTGTGTGTCTTTCAGAATGGAACGGAAAAGGAGTGACATCTGGCTCCATTTTAATCAAAAAGAGGATGGGAAAGCAGAATGCCATTACTGTAAGACCATTATAAGCACCAAAGGGGGTGCATCAGGCAATCTTCAGAGGCATCTTAAGAAGAAGCACATTACAGTAGATGTACCTTCTTCACTTCCATACCAACGTTTAGAGCAGAGACCAGGGACATCAAGATTTCCTTCGCCTTTGGTCAGTACTGGTGTCACAGTTTCAGAATGTATTGCTTCTTCTTCAACCTCAGCCCTAGCACAAATTGTTTCTCCCCAGCCAACAATCTCTTCATCATTGGCACCTCCAAGTTCTCAGGTGCAAGCACCTATTTCAAAATTTATTGATATAGTAAGACCCATTTTTCTAAATAAAGTGAAAAATATAAATGATCAGCTGCTGAAAATGATAATAAAAGAGTGTTATCCATTTAGTATTGTTGAAGACCAGGAGTTTAAACATTTTGTTCATTTATTATGTCCAAACTATTCACTGCCTTCAAGGAAGACATTAATCAGCAGCACAATACCAATGATGTTCAGGGAAATGGTTGATACTATAAAAAATAGGTTAAATAATAGTAAGTGGCTGTAGCACTTACAACAGACACATGGACATCTTGCAGCAACGAAAACTTTATAGCTGTTACAGCACATTTTGTAAATGACCAAAGTGTCTTACATTCTCTTCTGTTAAGCTGTGAACAGTTTTCAGTATCCCATTCAACAGTCAACATTGCCACTAAAATTAAAGACGTTTGTAAAGAATGGGGTATTATAAACAAAGTTGCTGCAATAGTGACAGACAATGCTCCTAACATGGTGGCTGCAATACGGCAACTACATTTTCGACACCTACCATGTTTTGCACGCACTCTAAATTTAATTGTTCAGAGTGGCATTAAAAAAATTGACAGTATTCTTGAAAAATGCAAAATTATTGTTCAATTCTTTAAGCATAGTGCAGTTAGCTTGGCAAAGCTTCAAGACATTCAAAAACAGATTGTAATGTGTCAAAATTTGGGTCATTTTATTTCCTACAGTATGGGGTATTCGTCTTTTTATTTATTTCATTTTGGGTGGGAGTTTATAAATTTATTGTGAAAGTTTTATTTCCCGGCGAACGTTATTTTCATTATCACAGAACACATGGCAAGTGAAACAGTGTTGGAACAAAGCAGAGACGCAGTTCGTGTTGAGTAACTCTGTAAGGAATTCGCACCCCCTTTGAATTTCTCAGAACTCTGTATATGTGTGGCGATGCACGCGCGCCACCACTCAAGCAGGCGCTCGGGGGACGCGGTCAGCCCGAAAACCAAGATGGCTAGAGAGCAAATTTATTCATCTTCTCCTTGGCGATCCTCAGGAAATGCTGCTAAGGACCGCCCACTTTAATGACGTCAGCCAGTGCCTAGCTGAAATCGTCTGCTATCTTAACTTCAAAAAACTACATGCATAGCATGGGACGAAGCTTCGGCGACGAAGATCAAGGCAGTGCTTTCCGTAGCAAGTATGAGATCACATCAGCCATACCTGCTATGCTTTCGTGCCCAGTCTACTTTAGGCATGAGACGCTAAGCGGTCCACGAGGTACAGAGTCCCGCTACAGACGCTTATATTTTGTTTCGGGCCCGGTTGGTCAGTTTTTCGGAAAATGTAATTAATTCAAGAAGACCGACCGGGACCCGAGGAATTGAACGGTGTTACAAACAGTGCAATGCAGTGACGATTCGAGAGCAGCTAATAACATAAAGTGTGACCGGAACGAAAGCACGTGTTCGGCCGGCCTCGCGCATATCAAACTAACGCAAAACGAAACCGGGATCCTTAATGAATAACTATTTTTTTGCTAATTTTTTATAACATTTGAAAAAGGGTTTGTATGGGGTATGCTAGAGTGAATGAGCAAAGCTGGGCTACCTTGTAAGTAAAAATCATATTGTTAATGTAAGAGTCATGTAACCAACTCAGTTTATGTTTTCGTTCCTTTGTGTTTTTGGAGTAAGGATGTCCGTATTTAGTAAGTAAAGCATTCTTTCCATAACAAAAATGTGTTAGACTAAGTTATTTCGTCATTACCACTTCCTCATTTCTGTGTTGAAAAATTCGTCTAACGGACCGGAATCTTTCTGAATTATTAATTGGGTGGGGTCAGATTGATAAATTGTCCCTTTTTACTTAAGGTGGAGTGTAAAGGTTTTCGATATTTTACCTATAAAAAATATCGTGGCGACCTTGGTCTTCTGGTGAAATTTGGATATGGTAAGTAATTGATTGAGTACAGGTAAGTCCTGGTAGTGGATTTTATGTGTTAATATATTTTCGGCTTATTTTTTATTGTCACAATGGCTCTCGCTGCCAGGATTTTCGTTTAATTATAATTTTATACGAGATAGACCTATTTTAATACACAGAAAATAGGATGTGGTAATGACGAATGTATGAAAATTGTATTGCACATATTTACGTAGGTTATGTTTGTGTTGTGATGCACAATAGTATTAGGCGTGTGATTATAGGAAAAAAGTGGTTCTATATATAAAAAGTGGTGTATAAATAAACTTTAAACATGTCTCTAATACAAGATAATGATATGTTGAGTATTATACTTAATCAATTAGAAAAAATGAATAATAAATTATCTGAAAAAATGAGTAATAAATTTGATAGTCGTTTTGACAGTAATGACATACAATTAGACAGACAAAGTAGGGATATTAATGAGTTGAAATATGAGATTCAAGAAATGAATAAACATGTTGAAAATAAGAACGAAATAATAAGATCTAGTTTAAATAAATTAGAACAGAGTGTGGAGAGAATGGAAGTAGTTGTGATGAATCCAAAGAAAAATAATACAAATGAAAATTGTAGTGACAAATGTAAAAATACGATACCAAATAAAGAATTAATAAATAATAATGATGTGGTTGAAAATAATGAGAAGAATAATGTAATTGAAAATGTCATATCAGAGAGTACTGATGAGGGGGTGGAATGTGGTGATTATGAGATGTTAATGTGTGTCAGTGAGTTAGAGAGAGAGAGGAAAAATAATGTTGTAGTAGAGTGGGGACAGAGGGTAAATTTTCCCTTTATTATTTATGATGTTTATGATGATGATTTAATGTGGTCACAAGTGTTGTTGAAGGGCAAGAGTCCCGTAGTAATAGATGAATTGAGGTGTTTATTTTTGTTGTGTAGTGTTGTACCCTCTGTCGGTAATAATGATGTTGAAAGTGTGATTTGGTATGGTGATGAAAGAGATTTAAACAGAGAATTGTGTGTGGAGAAAGTAACAGAATTATATAACTTAAATAGAAAGTATGATGAATGGAAGGAAAGTTTAAAAGTATATTTGAATAACAATGATTACAACGATTTAATAAAAATAATTAACCCGATAGTGAATGAATTTAATGACGGAGACTTAACAAAAATACCTAACGTAAACTGGTTTAATGAGTATTCTGGTAAAATGAGTGAATTTGGTTGTTCTGGTTACGACACACAATGTAAACATTTGTTTGTAAATAAAAAGCAACAGTGTTGTATAAAACCAAGACTTATTTGGGACGATGGAGGTTAAACTGTAAAACAATAAAAGACAGCTATAAACATTTTGTTTTATGGGTTTTGACATGGCAGATTTGGACAGTGAAGTGCGAAAAAACTGAACAGTTATTAACTAAAGTTTGTAAATAATAATGTAGTAAATTTATTTGGGTACATGGTGCAATGTTAAGTAAACAAGTGTGTGTAATTGTGGTAATAATAATAATAATATTTTGCAATTTAAATAAATAATAACATTAATTTTGAAAAACAGTAATTGAATGACAACAGTAATAGTAGTAGTAGTATCAGTAATAGTTGTTGATGGTAATGAATTTTGTATTGTTAATAATTAAATTAATTAAAACAATTTGATACATGTTAAATACTTTGATTGACTATTTCAATGTTGTATAATTAACTTTTTAATGAATTTAAATTATTCTACGAGATGGAAATTTGGTGATTAAAGGATAAATTGTTTGATTTAACTAATATTTTGTGTAAAATGTTTCAGAGATGAGGTGAAAGTATTGTGATAGGGTGATTATGTTGCGTGTATATCATGTTAACTGGATTGTAAGTATAGAACTTTTACACTATGAATCATGTATAATAAAAATATTTACAGGTAACTAAGATTCTAATTCAATAGTGAGATTATTTGAAATAATTGGGTTTAATAAAAATGATAATTAAAATTTTTTAATAATAACTGAAAATGATATATACTAATTATTAATCATAAATTTGAAATAGTGTGTGTGGATTGGAGGTGGCTCAGATGAGCTACGAATTTAAATTTTACAACATAAAAAATTTTTTTTATTCAAATTTTGATCCAATAAAATTGCTTGTGCTCTGTTAAATAACTAGCTGCTCGGACATTCAATATAGGGTGTTCATTCTGTAATTTTAAATGTATTATTTTATTGTTGTACGTTAGATATAGGTGTTGATAAAAATATGTGTTTTCATTATGTGTGTAATTTTAAACTAAGCCAATAATTAAATCGTCTGGCAGGCGGTAACACAAAATGATCAGAATCAGAGAGGGGAAACAATGAGGTGAGAAGTAATGACAAATAAATATATATATATATATATATATATATTTCATGTAATTTGTTCAATTTTGAGATGTGTTTTCATTGTGTGTTAGGAGATCAGCTGATCAGCAATAACATGGCACTGGTATAATGGTTTATAAATGTTTCAAGTAATTAATGTTCAATGCAATGTTTTAATGTAGTACAGATGTTTTAAAGTAATGATAAAAATAACTTGATAAAATGAGAAGTAAAGTAATAATTTATGCAAGTTAACAAGAGATAGTTTTGGGTGATAAATATTTTGTGGGACGTATAGACCTTTCCAAATTGAAGTTAAAGAAATAGTAGAGATGGAGATAAGGTAATGTTGTTTTTGAGTTAATATATGTTGTAGAATTTTGAGAAGTATTGATGTTGACACAGTAGTTGTGGAGAATTTATGTGGAGTTTTGAGTGATATATTGTTGTTTATAATTAATGATGTTATTTTGTTGTAGTTGTAGTAAGGTGATGAGATTGAGATTTTTTGGGGATGGCAATTTTGTAGTAGGGGGTAGTGTAATGTGGGAGTCCGCAACATAATGATAAGTTGGGATGGGATAGGTATCGATTTTAGTGAGGAGGGGCCGCCTTAGGTAGAATCCAGGGGCCAGATAACGGGAATTGAGTTTTTTTTGGGGGGGAAACACATATCCTATGTACAAAGGGGTAGAGAGTATTTTTATATTTATAGAGAGAAGGTGGCGAATTGAGTTTAATGATAGGTTGGGGTTAGAGTGTCTTGATTAGTAGAGATTTTGATAGAGATGGGGGTGTCATGTTAGTAAAAGTTATTAGTGGTTAGAGTCAAAGGGAGGGAGTTGATATATGTATACAGATCAAGTAGTACAGTCAATGAGAATAAATAATTAAAATCACCCACAGTAATGTAGAATCAGATTGTTACGCAAAGAGAGAGATTTATGATAAAGAAGATAAAATTTTCATTTTTAAACCAGTGACAGAATTTTGATAGAATTTGGTAATGTAAAATTAAGAATTGTTTATTTTGAATAATTTAAATGGCAATTGGCTTATTGTTTATAATAATATTTTGTTAATTTTAAATATTTTATGTTATTATGTTTTGTGTTTCAAGTTAGGATATTACTGATGTTGAATGTATTTTCAGAAAGTATACATAACATATGTAGGTCAAGGGTCTTGAACTTGACCTAGTTTCGATCAGCTGATGAGGTCATACACCCACTAAGCTTGTATAGTAGGAAGGCAATTTAATTTGTTTATTCGATCAATATAAACCAAATGTTAAACAATGTCTCAATGTAAAGGAAACCTTTTAATGAATTTAAATTTTTTTTGAATTTTAAAATTTTTAGGAAACAATTTTTGGAAAATTTTTTTTGGAAATTTTAATTTTTGAAAAAAAAATCTTGATTTTGCGCCTGCCAGCGAATGAATGTTTTGAGTATTGATTATTTTATTATTTGTGTGTTAACCAGGTTTATTTTATTGATTTATTTTGCATTGCATTGTATTGTTAGACTCTAAGTGATTACATGTTAGGTTAAGGATATGTTCAATTAGAAGAAATGTTTATCTTAAGTCATTTTAAAGAAAACAGAAAATAATGAAGAGAATATTTTAGACTTTATTCAAAATTTATGAATTAATTTTATCTGAAAACAACGTTGTAATTTAAAGAATTTTTAAAATTTTTGCAAGTTTATAATCTATAATGCCAGAGTGTAATGTGAGAGTGTGTGAGCCCAGCGTCTGCTAAAGGCAGCCCAGCTTGCATAAAAGGGGAAACATATCGGTGGAGGACCTGGCATAATCTAAGCCAGGGTTTGAGGATTTTGGGGGTTAGCATGTTAGAAGGTGAGGTGTGCTGGGGTACTTGTCTGGTCGATTTCTCGGTGTTGGGATCTCTTACGGAGAAGTCCAGTGATCTCGTTCAGATGAGTCCATAGTCGCCAAGCCAGGGGGGTCGTGTACCCATGAGGAGTAAGAACGAGGGGGTTGTTGGCACCAGTTCCTCACCGGTCCTCTTCGGGGTTTATCAATGAGATTTCTTCTGTTTTGAACAGCAGAATTCTCATTGAGGGGGTATTGTAATGTGTCAAAATTTGGGTCATTTTATTTCCTACAGTATGGGGTATTCGTCTTTTTATTTATTTCATTTTGGGTGGGAGTTTATAAATTTATTGTGAAAGTTTTATTTCCCGGCGAACGTTATTTTCATTATCACAGAACACATGGCAAGTGAAACAGTGTTGGAACAAAGCAGAGACGCAGTTCGTGTTGAGTAACTCTGTAAGGAATTCGCACCCCCTTCGAATTTCTCAGAACTCTGTATATGTGTGGCGATGCATGCGCGCCACCACTCAAGCAGGCGCTCGGGGGACGTGGTCAGCCCGAAAACCAAGATGGCTAGAGAACAAATTTATTCATCTTCTCCTTGGCGATCCTCAGGAAATGCTGCTAAGGACCGCCCACTTTAATGACGTCAGCCAGTGCCTAGCTGAAATCGTCTGCTATATTAACTTCAAAAAACTACATGCATAGCATGGGACGAAGCTTCGGCGACGAAGATCAAGGCAGTGCTTTCCGTAGCAAGTATGAGATCACATCAGCCATACCTGCTACGCTTTCGTGCCCAGTCTACTTTAGTCAGAGACGCTAAGCGGTCCACGAGGTACAGAGTTCCGCTACAGACGCTTATATTTTGTTTCGGGCCCGGTTGGTCAGTTTTTCGGAAAATGTAATTAATTCAAGAAGACCGACCAGGACCCGAGGAATTGAACGGTGTTACAAACAGTGCAATGCAGTGACGATTCGAGAGCAGCTAATAACATAAAGTGTGACCGGAACGAAAGCACGTGTTCGGCCAGCCTCGCGCATATCAAACTAACGCAAAACGAAACCGGGATCCTTAAAGAATAACTACTTTTTGCTAATTTTTTATAACATTTGAAAAAGGGTTTGTATGGGGTGTGCTAGAGTGAATGAGCAAAGCTGGGCTACCTTATAAGTAAAATCATATTGTTAATGTAAGAGTCATGTAACCAACTCGGTTTATGTTTTCGTTCCTTTGTGTTTTTGGAGTAAGGATGTCCGTATTTAGTAAGTAAAGCATTCTTTCCATAACAAAAATGTGTTAGACTAAGTTATTTCGTCATTACCACTTCCTCACTTCTGTGTTGAAAAATTCGTCTAACGGACCGGAATCTTCCTGAATTATTAATTGGGTGGGGTCAGATTGCTAAATTGTCCCTTTTTACTTCCATATTCCTTAAGGAATGGAAGTATGGTGATGGCAAAAAAAATCGTGTTCGAGATTATTGCAGATTCTGATTCTACTACACTCAAAACATGAAAAAAAGTCGTTTTCCAAAAAGTGTCTGTGTGTGTGTCTGTCTGTCTGTCTGTGTGTCTGTCTGTCTGTGTGTCTGTAGATTTTTTTTCTATGGCAAACGATAACTGCCACAAATTCAAACAGAATCAAATAATTTTTTGCATACAGCCCTGATTTGTAGAGTACTCAAGATCTGTTGATTTTGGTGAAGATCGGTTATGGGAAAGGGGTAGTTTACCTGTAACGTTTTATGTTTTAACAAGGGTATTTCCTATGGCAAACGATAACAGCCGCAAATTCAAACAGAATCAAAAGATTATTTGCATAAAGCTCTAAATTGCAGAGTTCTCAAGACCTATTGTTTTTGGTGAAGATCGGTTGAGGGAAAGGGGTAGTTTACCTGCAACGGTTTTTTTTTAGCAAGGGTAATTTTGTTTGTTTGGCAAACGATAACAGCCGCAAATTCAAACGGAATCAAATAATGTTTCGCATACAGCCCTGAATTGTAGAGTTCTCAAGATCTGTTGATTTTGGTGAAGATCGGTTAAGCGAAAGGGGTAGTTTACCTGTAACGTTTTATGTTTTAACAAGGGTATTTCCTATGGCAAACGATAACAGCCGCAAATTCAAACAGAATCAAAAGATTATTTGCATACAGCCCTAAATTGTAGAGTTCTCAAGACCTATTGTTTTTGGTGAAGTTCGGTTGAGGGAAAGGGGTAGTTTACCAGTAACGTTTTTTTAACAAGGGTATTTTCTATGGCAAACGATAACAGCCACAAATTCAAACAGAATCAAATAATGTTTTGCATAAAGCCCTGATTTGTAGAGTACTCAAGACCTATTGTTTTTGGTGAAGATCGGTTAAGGGGAAGGGGTAGTTTACCTGCAACGTTTTTTTATCAAGCGTATTTTCTATGGCAAACGATAACAGCCGCAAATTCAAACAGAATCAAATAATTTTTTGCATACGTCCCTGAATTGTAGAGATCTCAATGACTTTCGATTTTGGTGAAGATCGGTTAAGGGGAAGGGGTAGTTTACCTGCAACCTTTTACGTTTTAACAAGAGTAAAGTACTTGAAAATTTATTTAAACTTTTTGAAACAATGGTAATTGTTAAAAATAAAATAATTTTGGTGCCAGGCAATAAAATTATAATTTTTTCATTTTAATGTAATATAATATTTTTCATTTAATACAGCAATAAAAAGGCAGGTAAGACACACACACACACACACACACACACACACACACACACACACACACACTTCACGTTATTTCTGGCCTCACTCATGTTTATTTTCTTACATTTGCACGCTTTTTAAATGGAAAGTGCCGAAACCCACACCAACATAACGCGTGCAAGCCGAAAAAATGGACATCAATTTGCTTACTGGCGAAGCTAGTAGTTAATGAATGGGTAGGCAAAAATCTTATCTTAAATTTTTTTTAAGGAATCACTAAAAGGACGGTGGTTCAAATCGGACGCTGAGGTAGAGTTTGCTGTAACCGAATGGTTCCACAAACAGCCATAAGAATTTTACTAGCAGGGAATCTACAGGTTAGCGCAACAGTGGAACTCATGTCTTAATGTTATTGGAGACTTCTTTTAAAATCGTTGAATAAAAAATGCTTTACAGCTCTATACGTGTTTCTATTGAACAATCCTTGTATTAGTCATACACAATAATACAACTGATTGAACTTCAAATTTTTAAACTTGATTAGTTTCTATATATACGTTTAATGTTACAAATAATTCAAATAACAATCTTGATCATCTGTTAGTTCAGCGGAATAACAGTGACACTTTTAATAACCGCATAAAATAAACACTTAGAAACAACACAGGCGCTTTAACTTAACTGTTTGGACCACAGAAGTGAGGTATGCCTCAACGCTCTATGTGTACAGCGCGGGACAATCCCCCCTCCCTTCACTTCCCTATCACACCACTACATTGCTTACATACGATGTATATAAAAAACGCTGAGGCAAGTTCAGGTTGCCTCATTCGCTTTAAACGAACTATGCCGAATCTCACCTGTCACCATCTAGCGGTCGCTCAATAAAGCACGTTTCGGTTTAATAAATTTGACAGTCGCAGTAACAATGTATAATCTTTACGTTATGTAGTTCATACGTATTTATAATTTTTATTCTACAGAATTTTTTAGGGTAGGCATTGCCTCAATTGCCTCCATGTAACTTCGCCACTGATATATATATGTGTACAACGTTATCGGCAACAAAGAAGTAGTTTTTGTTAAAATTCCTTCCCGGGATATTTGGCCATAGTCCAATGTTTTCTACAAAACCAGACATTTCGGCAATGCCATCGACTTCCATCATCAGTGAAAATCGAGTGCGATAACGTGAGGTGGTATACGTTAGTGACCACAGTACTGTGGTTGAGACTGAAGCAGTAAGTAGAAAGAAGTAGTTTCTATGGTAATATTTCATTTTGAAAATGATTTTAAATATAAATCTTAGAATATGGAAGTCATGTATGGTTCTCCATACCGATTTTTTATCTCAGATTTTAAAATAGGAGCCGCTTTAATTTTTTGATCACTAATATCTGTTTTGTAAATTTCAACTTTATCAAATTATAGTTTATTAAGTGAATTGTTGAGCATTTTATTATGATTACAGTGGCAACTTGTTCTTTTTTAAACATACCCACATTTTTATTAAAAAGGAGTGAATTGTGAGTATAAAAATTTACTTCCTAGAGTGTTGCAGAATTGAAAACCATTCAGATAATATTTCATTGCCTCTTGGTCTATTCCTCACAGTCATAAAATTATTTTTTCCTTTTTAATTTCTAACGTACACAATGCCAATCAAGGTAATGTCACAAAAATGTATTGCTTTTATATCAGTTCCTGTGAAAAACTTGTATTGGTAGATGTAATAATACAATTTTAAATTATTTCAAAATGACCCTATATTGTGTGTGTGTCTTTCAGAATGGAACGGAAAAGGAGTGACATCTGGCTCCATTTTAATCAAAAAGAGGATGGGAAAGCAGAATGCCATTACTGTAAGACCATTATAAGCACCAAAGGGGGTGCATCAGGCAATCTTCAGAGGCATCTTAAGAAGAAGCACATTACAGTAGATGTACCTTCTTCACTTCCATACCAACGTTTAGAGCAGAGACCAGGGACATCAAGATTTCCTTCGCCTTTGGTCAGTACTGGTGTCACAGTTTCAGAATGTATTGCTTCTTCTTCAACCTCAGCCCTAGCACAAATTGTTTCTCCCCAGCCAACAATCTCTTCATCATTGGCACCTCCAAGTTCTCAGGTGCAAGCACCTATTTCAAAATTTATTGATATAGTAAGACCCATTTTTCTAAATAAAGTGAAAAATATAAATGATCAGCTGCTGAAAATGATAATAAAAGAGTGTTATCCATTTAGTATTGTTGAATACCAGGAGTTTAAACATTTTGTTCATTTATTATGTCCAAACTATTCACTGCCTTCAAGGAAGACATTAATCAGCAGCACAATACCAATGATGTTCAGGGAAATGGTTGATACTATAAAAAATAGGTTAAATAATAGTAAGTGGCTGTAGCACTTACAACAGACACATGGACATCTTGCAGCAACGAAAACTTTATAGCTGTTACAGCACATTTTGTAAATGACCAAAGTGTCTTACATTCTCTTCTGTTAAGCTGTGAACAGTTTTCAGTATCCCATTCAACAGTCAACATTGCCACTAAAATTAAAGACGTTTGTAAAGAATGGGGTATTATAAACAAAGTTGCTGCAATAGTGACAGACAATGCTCCTAACATGGTGGCTGCAATACGGCAACTACATTTTCACACCTACCATGTTTTGCACGCACTCTAAATTTAATTGTTCAGAGTGGCATTAAAAAAATTGACAGTATTCTTGAAAAATGCAAAATTATTGTTCAATTCTTTAAGCATAGTGCAGTTAGCTTGGCAAAGCTTCAAGACATTCAAAAACAGATTGTAATGTGTCAAAATTTGGGTCATTTTATTTCCTACAGTATGGGGTATTCGTCTTTTTATTTATTTCATTTTGGGTGGGAGTTTATAAATTTATTGTGAAAGTTTTATTTCCCGGCGAACGTTATTTTCATTATCACAGAACACATGGCAAGTGAAACAGTGTTGGAACAAAGCAGAGACGCAGTTCGTGTTGAGTAACTCTGTAAGGAATTCGCACCCCCTTCGAATTTCTCAGAACTCTGTATATGTGTGGCGATGCACGCGCGCCACCACTCAAGCAGGCGCTCGGGGGACGCGGTCAGCCCGAAAACCAAGATGGCTAGAGAACAAATTTATTCATCTTCTCCTTGGCGATCCTCAGGAAATGCTGCTAAGGACCGCCCACTTTAATGACGTCAGCCAGTGCCTAGCTGAAATCGTCTGCTATCTTAACTTCAAAAAACTACATGCATAGCATGGGACGAAGCTTCGGCGACGAAGATCAAGGCAGTGCTTTCCGTAGCAAGTATGAGATCACATCAGCCATACCTGCTACGCTTTCGTGCCCAGTCTAGTTTAGGCATGAGACGCTAAGCGGTCCACGAGGTACAGAGTCCCGCTACAGACGCTTATATTTTGTTTCGGGCCCGGTTGGTCAGTTTTTCGGAAAATGTAATTAATTCAAGAAGACCGACCGGGACCCGAGGAATTGAACGGTGTTACAAACAGTGCAATGCAGTGACGATTCGAGAGCAGCTAATAACATAAAGTGTGACCGGAACGAAAGCACGTGTTCGGCCGGCCTCGCGCATATCAAACTAACGCAAAACGAAACCGGGATCCTTAATGAATAACTATTTTTTTGCTAATTTTTTATAACATTTGAAAAAGGGTTTGTATGGGGTATGCTAGAGTGAATGAGCAAAGCTGGGCTACCTTGTAAGTAAAAATCATATTGTTAATGTAAGAGTCATGTAACCAACTCAGTTTATGTTTTCGTTCCTTTGTGTTTTTGGAGTAAGGATGTCCGTATTTAGTAAGTAAAGCATTCTTTCCATAACAAAAATGTGTTAGACTAAGTTATTTCGTCATTACCACTTCCTCATTTCTGTGTTGAAAAATTCGTCTAACGGACCGGAATCTTTCTGAATTATTAATTGGGTGGGGTCAGATTGATAAATTGTCCCTTTTTACTTAAGGTGGAGTGTAAAGGTTTTCGATATTTTACCTATAAAAAATATCGTGGCGACCTTGGTCTTCTGGTGAAATTTGGATATGGTAAGTAATTGATTGAGTACAGGTAAGTCCTGGTAGTGGATTTTATGTGTTAATATATTTTCGGCTTATTTTTTATTGTCACAATGGCTCTCGCTGCCAGGATTTTCGTTTAATTATAATTTTATACGAGATAGACCTATTTTAATACACAGAAAATAGGATGTGGTAATGACGAATGTATGAAAATTGTATTGCACATATTTACGTAGGTTATGTTTGTGTTGTGATGCACAATAGTATTAGGCGTGTGATTATAGGAAAAAAGTGGTTCTATATATAAAAAGTGGTGTATAAATAAACTTTAAACATGTCTCTAATACAAGATAATGATATGTTGAGTATTATACTTAATCAATTAGAAAAAATGAATAATAAATTATCTGAAAAAATGAGTAATAAATTTGATAGTCGTTTTGACAGTAATGACATACAATTAGACAGACAAAGTAGGGATATTAATGAGTTGAAATATGAGATTCAAGAAATGAATAAACATGTTGAAAATAAGAACGAAATAATAAGATCTAGTTTAAATAAATTAGAACAGAGTGTGGAGAGAATGGAAGTAGTTGTGATGAATCCAAAGAAAAATAATACAAATGAAAATTGTAGTGACAAATGTAAAAATACGATACCAAATAAAGAATTAATAAATAATAATGATGTGGTTGAAAATAATGAGAAGAATAATGTAATTGAAAATGTCATATCAGAGAGTACTGATGAGGGGGTGGAATGTGGTGATTATGAGATGTTAATGTGTGTCAGTGAGTTAGAGAGAGAGAGGAAAAATAATGTTGTAGTAGAGTGGGGACAGAGGGTAAATTTTCCCTTTATTATTTATGATGTTTATGATGATGATTTAATGTGGTCACAAGTGTTGTTGAAGGGCAAGAGTCCCGTAGTAATAGATGAATTGAGGTGTTTATTTTTGTTGTGTAGTGTTGTACCCTCTGTCGGTAATAATGATGTTGAAAGTGTGATTTGGTATGGTGATGAAAGAGATTTAAACAGAGAATTGTGTGTGGAGAAAGTAACAGAATTATATAACTTAAATAGAAAGTATGATGAATGGAAGGAAAGTTTAAAAGTATATTTGAATAACAATGATTACAACGATTTAATAAAAATAATTAACCCGATAGTGAATGAATTTAATGACGGAGACTTAACAAAAATACCTAACGTAAACTGGTTTAATGAGTATTCTGGTAAAATGAGTGAATTTGGTTGTTCTGGTTACGACACACAATGTAAACATTTGTTTGTAAATAAAAAGCAACAGTGTTGTATAAAACCAAGACTTATTTGGGACGATGGAGGTTAAACTGTAAAACAATAAAAGACAGCTATAAACATTTTGTTTTATGGGTTTTGACATGGCAGATTTGGACAGTGAAGTGCGAAAAAACTGAACAGTTATTAACTAAAGTTTGTAAATAATAATGTAGTAAATTTATTTGGGTACATGGTGCAATGTTAAGTAAACAAGTGTGTGTAATTGTGGTAATAATAATAATAATATTTTGCAATTTAAATAAATAATAACATTAATTTTGAAAAACAGTAATTGAATGACAACAGTAATAGTAGTAGTAGTATCAGTAATAGTTGTTGATGGTAATGAATTTTGTATTGTTAATAATTAAATTAATTAAAACAATTTGATACATGTTAAATACTTTGATTGACTATTTCAATGTTGTATAATTAACTTTTTAATGAATTTAAATTATTCTACGAGATGGAAATTTGGTGATTAAAGGATAAATTGTTTGATTTAACTAATATTTTGTGTAAAATGTTTCAGAGATGAGGTGAAAGTATTGTGATAGGGTGATTATGTTGCGTGTATATCATGTTAACTGGATTGTAAGTATAGAACTTTTACACTATGAATCATGTATAATAAAAATATTTACAGGTAACTAAGATTCTAATTCAATAGTGAGATTATTTGAAATAATTGGGTTTAATAAAAATGATAATTAAAATTTTTTAATAATAACTGAAAATGATATATACTAATTATTAATCATAAATTTGAAATAGTGTGTGTGGATTGGAGGTGGCTCAGATGAGCTACGAATTTAAATTTTACAACATAAAAAATTTTTTTTATTCAAATTTTGATCCAATAAAATTGCTTGTGCTCTGTTAAATAACTAGCTGCTCGGACATTCAATATAGGGTGTTCATTCTGTAATTTTAAATGTATTATTTTATTGTTGTACGTTAGATATAGGTGTTGATAAAAATATGTGTTTTCATTATGTGTGTAATTTTAAACTAAGCCAATAATTAAATCGTCTGGCAGGCGGTAACACAAAATGATCAGAATCAGAGAGGGGAAACAATGAGGTGAGAAGTAATGACAAATAAATATATATATATATATTTCATGTAATTTGTTCAATTTTGAGATGTGTTTTCATTGTGTGTTAGGAGATCAGCTGATCAGCAATAACATGGCACTGGTATAATGGTTTATAAATGTTTCAAGTAATTAATGTTCAATGCAATGTTTTAATGTAGTACAGATGTTTTAAAGTAATGATAAAAATAACTTGATAAAATGAGAAGTAAAGTAATAATTTATGCAAGTTAACAAGAGATAGTTTTGGGTGATAAATATTTTGTGGGACGTATAGACCTTTCCAAATTGAAGTTAAAGAAATAGTAGAGATGGAGATAAGGTAATGTTGTTTTTGAGTTAATATATGTTGTAGAATTTTGAGAAGTATTGATGTTGACACAGTAGTTGTGGAGAATTTATGTGGAGTTTTGAGTGATATATTGTTGTTTATAATTAATGATGTTATTTTGTTGTAGTTGTAGTAAGGTGATGAGATTGAGATTTTTTGGGGATGGCAATTTTGTAGTAGGGGGTAGTGTAATGTGGGAGTCCGCAACATAATGATAAGTTGGGATGGGATAGGTATCGATTTTAGTGAGGAGGGGCCGCCTTAGGTAGAATCCAGGGGCCAGATAACGGGAATTGAGTTTTTTTTGGGGGGGAAACACATATCCTATGTACAAAGGGGTAGAGAGTATTTTTATATTTATAGAGAGAAGGTGGCGAATTGAGTTTAATGATAGGTTGGGGTTAGAGTGTCTTGATTAGTAGAGATTTTGATAGAGATGGGTGTCATGTTAGTAAAAGTTATTAGTGGTTAGAGTCAAAGGGAGGGAGTTGATATATGTATACAGATCAAGTAGTACAGTCAATGAGAATAAATAATTAAAATCACCCACAGTAATGTAGAATCAGATTGTTACGCAAAGAGAGAGATTTATGATAAAGAAGATAAAATTTTCATTTTTAAACCAGTGACAGAATTTTGATAGAATTTGGTAATGTAAAATTAAGAATTGTTTATTTTGAATAATTTAAATGGCAATTGGCTTATTGTTTATAATAATATTTTGTTAATTTTAAATATTTTATGTTATTATGTTTTGTGTTTCAAGTTAGGATATTACTGATGTTGAATGTATTTTCAGAAAGTATACATAACATATGTAGGTCAAGGGTCTTGAACTTGACCTAGTTTCGATCAGCTGATGAGGTCATACACCCACTAAGCTTGTATAGTAGGAAGGCAATTTAATTTGTTTATTCGATCAATATAAACCAAATGTTAAACAATGTCTCAATGTAAAGGAAACCTTTTAATGAATTTAAATTTTTTTTGAATTTTAAAATTTTTAGGAAACAATTTTTGGAAAATTTTTTTTGGAAATTTTAATTTTTGAAAAAAAAAATCTTGATTTTGCGCCTGCCAGCGAATGAATGTTTTGAGTATTGATTATTTTATTATTTGTGTGTTAACCAGGTTTATTTTATTGATTTATTTTGCATTGCATTGTATTGTTAGACTCTAAGTGATTACATGTTAGGTTAAGGATATGTTCAATTAGAAGAAATGTTTATCTTAAGTCATTTTAAAGAAAACAGAAAATAATGAAGAGAATATTTTAGACTTTATTCAAAATTTATGAATTAATTTTATCTGAAAACAACGTTGTAATTTAAAGAATTTTTAAAATTTTTGCAAGTTTATAATCTATAATGCCAGAGTGTAATGTGAGAGTGTGTGAGCCCAGCGTCTGCTAAAGGCAGCCCAGCTTGCATAAAAGGGGAAACATATCGGTGGAGGACCTGGCATAATCTAAGCCAGGGTTTGAGGATTTTGGGGGTTAGCATGTTAGAAGGTGAGGTGTGCTGGGGTACTTGTCTGGTCGATTTCTCGGTGTTGGGATCTCTTACGGAGAAGTCCAGTGATCTCGTTCAGATGAGTCCATAGTCGCCAAGCCAGGGGGGTCGTGTACCCATGAGGAGTAAGAACGAGGGGGTTGTTGGCACCAGTTCCTCACCGGTCCTCTTCGGGGTTTATCAATGAGATTTCTTCTGTTTTGAACAGCAGAATTCTCATTGAGGGGGTATTGTAATGTGTCAAAATTTGGGTCATTTTATTTCCTACAGTATGGGGTATTCGTCTTTTTATTTATTTCATTTTGGGTGGGAGTTTATAAATTTATTGTGAAAGTTTTATTTCCCGGCGAACGTTATTTTCATTATCACAGAACACATGGCAAGTGAAACAGTGTTGGAACAAAGCAGAGACGCAGTTCGTGTTGAGTAACTCTGTAAGGAATTCGCACCCCCTTCGAATTTCTCAGAACTCTGTATATGTGTGGCGATGCATGCGCGCCACCACTCAAGCAGGCGCTCGGGGGACGTGGTCAGCCCGAAAACCAAGATGGCTAGAGAACAAATTTATTCATCTTCTCCTTGGCGATCCTCAGGAAATGCTGCTAAGGACCGCCCACTTTAATGACGTCAGCCAGTGCCTAGCTGAAATCGTCTGCTATATTAACTTCAAAAAACTACATGCATAGCATGGGACGAAGCTTCGGCGACGAAGATCAAGGCAGTGCTTTCCGTAGCAAGTATGAGATCACATCAGCCATACCTGCTACGCTTTCGTGCCCAGTCTACTTTAGTCAGAGACGCTAAGCGGTCCACGAGGTACAGAGTCCCGCTACAGACGCTTATATTTTGTTTCGGGCCCGGTTGGTCAGTTTTTCGGAAAATGTAATTAATTCAAGAAGACCGACCAGGACCCGAGGAATTGAACGGTGTTACAAACAGTGCAATGCAGTGACGATTCGAGAGCAGCTAATAACATAAAGTGTGACCGGAACGAAAGCACGTGTTCGGCCAGCCTCGCGCATATCAAACTAACGCAAAACGAAACCGGGATCCTTAAAGAATAACTACTTTTTGCTAATTTTTTATAACATTTGAAAAAGGGTTTGTATGGGGTGTGCTAGAGTGAATGAGCAAAGCTGGGCTACCTTATAAGTAAAATCATATTGTTAATGTAAGAGTCATGTAACCAACTCGGTTTATGTTTTCGTTCCTTTGTGTTTTTGGAGTAAGGATGTCCGTATTTAGTAAGTAAAGCATTCTTTCCATAACAAAAATGTGTTAGACTAAGTTATTTCGTCATTACCACTTCCTCATTTCTGTGTTGAAAAATTCGTCTAACGGACCGGAATCTTTCTGAATTATTAATTGGGTGGGGTCAGATTGCTAAATTGTCCCTTTTTACTTCCATATTCCTTAAGGAATGGAAGTATGGTGATGGCAAAAAAAATCGTGTTCGAGATTATTGCAGATTCTGATTCTACTACACTCAAAACATGAAAAAAAGTCGTTTTCCAAAAAGTGTCTGTGTGTGTCTGTCTGTCTGTCTGTCTGTGTGTCTGTAGATTTTTTTTCTATGGCAAACGATAACTGCCACAAATTCAAACAGAATCAAATAATTTTTTGCATACAGCCCTGATTTGTAGAGTACTCAAGATCTGTTGATTTTGGTGAAGATCGGTTATGGGAAAGGGGTAGTTTACCTGTAACGTTTTATGTTTTAACAAGGGTATTTCCTATGGCAAACGATAACAGCCGCAAATTCAAACAGAATCAAAAGATTATTTGCATAAAGCTCTAAATTGCAGAGTTCTCAAGACCTATTGTTTTTGGTGAAGATCGGTTGAGGGAAAGGGGTAGTTTACCTGCAACGGTTTTTTTTTAGCAAGGGTAATTTTGTTTGTTTGGCAAACGATAACAGCCGCAAATTCAAACGGAATCAAATAATGTTTCGCATACAGCCCTGAATTGTAGAGTTCTCAAGATCTGTTGATTTTGGTGAAGATCGGTTAAGGGAAAGGGGTAGTTTACCTGTAACGTTTTATGTTTTAACAAGGGTATTTCCTATGGCAAACGATAACAGCCGCAAATTCAAACAGAATCAAAAGATTATTTGCATACAGCCCTAAATTGTAGAGTTCTCAAGACCTATTGTTTTTGGTGAAGTTCGGTTGAGGGAAAGGGGTAGTTTACCTGTAACGTTTTTTTAACAAGGGTATTTTCTATGGCAAACGATAACAGCCGCAAATTCAAACAGAATCAAATAATGTTTTGCATACAGCCCTGATTTGTAGAGTACTCAAGACCTATTGTTTTTGGTGAAGATCGGTTAAGGGGAAGGGGTAGTTTACCTGCAACGTTTTTTTATCAAGCGTATTTTCTATGGCAAACGATAACAGCCGCAAATTCAAACAGAATCAAATAATTTTTTGCATACGTCCCTGAATTGTAGAGATCTCAATGACTTTCGATTTTGGTGAAGATCGGTTAAGGGGAAGGGGTAGTTTACCTGCAACCTTTTACGTTTTAACAAGAGTAAAGTACTTGAAAATTTATTTAAACTTTTTGAAACAATGGTAATTGTTAAAAATAAAATAATTTTGTTGCCAGGCAATAAAATTATAATTTTTTCATTTTAATGTAATATAATATTTTTCATTTAATACAGCAATAAAAAGGCAGGTAAGACACACCCTGGCTGTTTGGCTGAAAATGATTTTAAATATAAATCTTAGAATATGGAAGTCATGTATGGTTCTCCATACCGATATTACTTAAGGTGGAGTGTAAAGGTTTTCGATATTTTACCTATAAAAAATATCATGGCGACCTTGGTCTTCTGGTGAAATTTGGATATGGTAAGTAATTGATTGAGTACAGGTAAGTCCTGGTAGTGGATTTTATGTGTTAATATATTTTCGGCTTATTTTTTATTGTCACAAGATGGATTTACCAGTGTTAAAACTGAAACAAAGTGTTCCAACTACGTGGAATTCAACTTACGATATGCTGGAGCGGCTATTAAAAACCAAAGACCCACTCATTTCTACTCTCGCCCTGCTGCAAGGAGATGAAAAACAATTAAGTAACAGACAGTGGGCTATTATTCAGCAGGCTGTTGACAGTTTAAACGTTTTCTATGAAATGACCACTGAAATCTGTTCAGAAAAAACTGTCAGCTTATCAAAGGCATTTGTACTCAAAAATATCCTCAAACAGAGAGTGGAACAGTATTTAACAGCAACAGTAGAGCCTGAAATTCAGGAAATGAATTTAGAATTACTGCGGCAATTAAATATACGCACTAGGGATCAGGACACTTCCCAAATAGAGCTAGTAGCCCAAGCTACATTTCTTGACCCTAGATTTAAAAAATGTGGTTTTGGGGGAAATGAAAATGCTTTTAGGGCCACTTATACCTCTGTTGTAGAAAAATTAAATAGTGTGTGTGTGTGTGTGGAAGAAGATTGCAGCACGTCTGAAGTCACACCATCATCAAGTCCCAAAACAACTCTCTGGGATGAATTTTATGAGAAAGTGCACCAGCTAGCAGCAGATAGTAATCCAAAGGCAGCAGCAATTGTTGAAGTAGACAAGTTTTTAGCTGAGCCATTGCTGAAGAGGACTTTAAATCCCCTGGAATGGTGGAACCAACGCAGAGGAGTGTATCTGCGATTACATAAACTTGTTCTGAAGCGGCTGTGTATACCAGCAACTTCAGTTCCTTGCGAACGAATTTTTTCAAAAGCTGGGAACACTAACAGAAAAAAGAAGTCGACTGACTTCAAAAAATTTATCTATGATAATGTTTTTGAATCATAATCTTGAATAAGAGTTTATTTTTTAATTGGTGAATTAAATTGTTCTTGTAGTTTTTAATAAATTTTGGTATTGTATAATTAGAGGTAGTTTTTGAAATTTAAGGTCAGTTTAGTTTACTTTTTCCTGTAAATTATTATTTTCATTTTAAGTGTATTATATGTATATATTATTTGTATTTTTTAATTCATATTTTTGAATATTTCCAAATATTGACATTTTGAATTTGTTAGGAATTAGTAAAGTCTTATATTTTCATTTGTAAATTGTTCATTACTTGTGTTAGCAATTACACACACACACATCCCGTGTGGAGTTGCTAGTCTCCCATCGGGCGCCTACCCAGGTGGCGGATAGGGGAATGCTCACCAGATATGGTGGGTACCAGGGAAATAAAATACCCGGGGCAGACCAAAGCTAGCAGCTGCTGCCTTGTAGTTGGGTATTGGTTTATCAAAGGCTAAAGGAAGTAAACCTTGATTAAAAATTGCCTGGTCCTCCAGGTTGGGGGTTAATGCAATGGGCCAACTCCCCATTCTTTTGAAAAAAAGAAAATTTTAAAAACGAAATAGATTGCAGCCGGATCACTTATGTAATCTTTGGTTCTGGAAAATGTGTAAACATTGTACAGCTGGAATAATAATAATATAATTTGACATGTATGACAGTGTCAAACCTGTTGGATAAGTTTGCATTTTTATTTGTGTGTTATACAAGTTTTGACTAGATATTAATAATTATTAATGTGACTGAGAATTTATTAAAATGATACAAAGTGAATAACAAAAAAAACAAGCCTGTGACCACATTTTCTTTTTAATATTGTTGGAAATTTTTCATGAACTGCATCCAATCCTGTAATGAAAATTAGTGTTTATAAGAAGATAATTGATACTGAATTTGTTATTGATAAATAAAAGTTAAAAGATAAATAAAGCAGTTACTTTCAATTTTTTGTTTGTGTCTTGAATAAGTTGGGATTAATCAGGATCATAGTATAATTTCAACAAGAATACAACAGAATAAAATAAATTTAATTTAATTTGCCTTTTTATAATGTTTGTTTTATACTGTTTATATTGTGTTATACTATACTATATATTAATATGTTAAGTTAAGTTAAGTTATTGGTCATTATTAATCATTTATGTCTAACATGTGGTTAATGTTTTACTCATCTATAATCTGTGCAATGCCCATGACTGCCACAGTTACAAATTTTGCAATGGAATATGTTTCCGCCTTACTGCTGGGTTTTAACCAGGATCTGAATTCTGGATTTTGTTCCCACTCCTTCCTATATTTATGATTAAATGTACGCTTCATTTTAGGAGCAATATCGGTTTTTGTGGCCTTAACAGTTTTTGGAAGAGTTTTCTTACTTAAAATTCGTTCATTTTCAGTAGCGTATCCGTCAATATCACTGTCACTTTCAATAATTTTAGAGGTAGAAGGGTTGCTCATCATGATAAAACTATATGAAAAAATATACACACACTATCACAAATCAATTTTCACAACACAAAAGTATTAAATTTCGACTACCGTGAACTGAACGTTTTGTCAAATTTGTGTTATACGCCTGTTACACACTAAGATACGCACATATAGTAATGTATTTCACTTGTTATACAATCCAAACCAAGTAACGTAATAACTTCAACTAAAGCAGCTAACAAAGATCTGTAGCAATTACGAATAAATTCTAACTTATGCATGCGCTATAGTAAATAACTGTGTAATGCTGTAAAACCCAGTATGTTGGTTGTGCAACTAGCTTGCTAAGGTATTTCCAGGAAAATATATTCTTGTAAGAAAAGTTTTATTTATTATTAATAATAATAAAAATATAAACAAGAATAATTGAGTGAATATGAATATATTTAATTAAATATAAAATTTTTTACTACATTTAAAAAATAATATTGGAGTTATTTAACTACAAAAACTATTCTACAGTACTTACGTTTGAAGGAAGTTTTCAGTTGCTGTCAGGCAATAGGCCTACCTCTATTCCAGAGATATTACCATCTTCCTCTTCACCAAAATCGTCGGAACTGTCTGAACTACTCTCTCCTCCAAGATTAATTATGAAGCGGTCTACTGTTTCATCAACAATATCTTCCTTTTCCAGATATTCTTTTTCAATGCTTTCTACATGTTTGCATCTTTTTTCCCAATCGTGAGCAGTCACAGTTGAAATTTTTTCTTCACATAAGTTTTTCACATCATTTAAATTAAACGTTACATTTTTTTCAGCTACACCCCCGTTTAATTTCTGACCACATCATCTCTATAGAATTTAGTTCAGGGTGGTAAGGGGGAAGCCTTAAAACTAAATGTTCTCTGCTTTGCAGAATT
Organism: Magicicada septendecula; assembly: GCA_034769895.1. NCBI lineage: Eukaryota > Metazoa > Arthropoda > Insecta > Hemiptera > Cicadidae > Magicicada > Magicicada septendecula. The sequence continues at coordinate 294,101,519 of CM068373.1, read as the reverse complement.
TGATCTTATTAAGTATGTTTTAAAGTTTGATTTATACATTTTAACAACTTCATAAAGTTCTGCTTCAACCATATCAAGACGGAACGGTATTGCGTGTCGTGTAAGCCAGTCTTGCATATCACGTTTCATAGAATTAGACGTAGGTGTTTTTTCTAGCTGTACATTATGATAGCTGGCATTGTCAATTACCAACACACTGTTGGCGGGCAAATTCGGGACCAATTTTTCTTCAATCCAACGTCTGTAGTTGTCAGCGTTCATGTTATCGTGGTAATCTCCTGTCTTTTGGTTAGATTTAAAAATCAGCAGTGTGTTTGGAACAAACCCGTATTGACTGCCGGCATGAACAATAATTAATCTTTGTCCTTTCGCAACTGGAACAGTGTAGCCACCAGGCTGAATCTGATCATTTTAGGTGTACGGAAGTGTATGGCTGCTATGAATATATGTTTTGTCCTGATATACTACGGTTCTGCCTTCTTCTCTAAATTTGTTTATGTTTTGTAAATAATGTATTCTCATAGCTATTATTTCGTGAATTTCTGTTAACACAGGTCGATTATTTTTAGTTTTTACCCACCTAAAGCCTATTTCCTTCAAGATAATTTTTAGGCTGCTACTGCTGCCTTTAAAGTTGATAGATTCTTTTAATTTGTCTAATAGCTTTTTTTACCATTGGGAGACACTTTTCTTCAATGTAAAAATTCTGAACTGTTCTCCTAATTACACCTTTATCAAAATCGTCAAGCCCGGTTATAGGTTTACGAACGCGGTGTTTCTTTCCCGGTGTGCTAAATGACGTTCCCGCTTCTGCATCTGGACTATGTAGCTGCTGACCTTCCTTTATTATTCTCCTCATGGAACTATGAGAAATACCCGTCGCTTTTGCAACACGCTCTTGTACTTTATGGAAATCTAAGAGAGGTTTCCCACTTTCAGTCTCACTCTTCATGAAATTATACACATTCCACACTACCTCACGAGTCTGGCTATGCAGTGTTTTTGAACTCAATTTGGAAATTTTGGGGGACATATTAATGTACATTTCACACTAATATTTAAAACATATATGCGCAATTATGAAATAGTTTATTAATGCTTTTCTAAATATAATAATACGTTCTCTAATAAAATGTAAATAGGTAACCTGCAACTAATTTCACTGATTAACACAAATAGTTTTGTCGTCACAGTATAATTTGTAAATGACTATACACCACGTTTGCAAAGCCCGATGTGCACATTCCGGAACACTGCAAGAAACTGTTCTGCGCATGTGCAAACTGAATTAAAATTTTGTTAGCCTCGCAGCGAGGCGTTTGTCTACTGCGCATCAAGACCTCAGTGTTCAATTTTCGTTGTCCGGCCTCTACTACCTGAGTGCAAGGGAACAACTGAACTAACAACGAACTACTGAGGTTGTTCGTTTGCAGTAGGTAGTTTGCGTGCAGTAGGCCGTTCGTTTGTAGCAGCTCGTTCGCGTGCAGTAGGTCGTTCGCTTGCAGTAGCTCGTTTGCGTGCAGTAGGTCGTTCGCTTGCAGTAGGGCGTTCGCCTGTAGTAGGTAGTTCGTTTTCAGTAGGTCGTTCACGAATGACTAACGACTGTTACACCATAATTCTTCTGCCCGTTGTTTAGGCCTAATTCGTTTACTGATTTTGATTGCAGTATATTTTTAGAGTGTTTGTAGTATTACAAACTCCATATTTTTAAGTTTTTAATTATTTTGTTATACCGTTAAATAATTAATTTATAATTTATATATGATATGTATAAAGTTATTTTTTAAGACAAGGATTTGTAAAAGTAAACGTCTTATCAGTCACGATGAATCCATAGGAGGTGATAGAACAGACTGAAAAGCTTTTTATTATCTGATATTTGTTATTTTGACAAAGATGTCAATTTCTGTTCTTTTAATATTTATAAAAATTTAAGAAAAAGTAGTTCGACACATTGAACTAGTGAACTAGCTCAATATGCTAGTTCGCTGGTGTGAGTGACCTAGCTATGAGAAGTTCGTTTGGATGAACTACTTTTCCCACCTCTAATGCAAACCAACCAGCGTCAACTCTACTCTCGCTACATAGTTTAAACCTATGGCATCGCTATGCCTATGGTGTAAACACATTATACTGTTACGGCATCATAGAACAATCTACGTGTTTATCGAACGTTCCAGAGAGATCCAGAATGTAAGCGTGTGGCGTACGTGCTTGTAGATGCATTACAGCCCTAAATTGTAGAGTTCTCAAGACCTATTGTTTTTGGTGAAGATCGGTTGAGGGAAAGGGGTAGTTTACCTGCAACGTTTTTTTAACAAGGGTATTTTCTATGGCAAACGATAACAGCCGCAAATTCAAACAGAATCAAATAATGTTTTGCATACGGCCTGATTTGTAGAGTACACAAGACCTATTGTTTTTGGTGAAGATCGGTTAAGGGGAAGGGGTAGTTTACCTGCAACGTTTTTTTATCAAGCATATTTTCTATGGCAAACGATAACAGCCGTAAATTCAAACAGAATCAAATAATTTTTTGCATACGTCCCTGAATTGTAGAGATCTCAATGACTTTCGATTTTGGTGAAGATCGGTTAAGGGGAAGGGGTAGTTTACCTGCAACCTTTTACGTTTTAACAAGAGTAAAGTACTTGAAAATTTATTTAAACTTTTTGAAACAATGGTAATTGTTAAAAATAAAATAATTTTGTTGCCAGGCAATAAAATTATAATTTTTTCATTTTAATGTAATATAATATTTTTCATTTAATACAGCAATAAAAAGGCAGGTAAGACACAGCCTGGCTGTTTGGCTGAAAATGATTTTAAATATAAATCTTAGAATATGGAAGTCATGTATGGTTCTCCATACCGATATTACTTAAGGTGGAGTGTAAAGGTTTTCGATATTTTACCTATAAAAAATATCATGGCGACCTTGGTCTTCTGGTGAAATTTGGATATGGTAAGTAATTGATTGAGTACAGGTAAGTCCTGGTAGTGGATTTTATGTGTTAATATATTTTCGGCTTATTTTTTATTGTCACAAGATGGATTTACCAGTGTTAAAACTGAAACAAAGTGTTCCAACTACGTGGAATTCAACTTACGATATGCTGGAGCGGCTATTAAAAACCAAAGACCCACTCATTTCTACTCTCACCCTGCTGCAAGGAGATGAAAAACAATTAAGTAACAGACAGTGGGCTATTATTCAGCAGGCTGTTGACAGTTTAAACGTTTTCTATGAAATGACCACTGAAATCTGTTCAGAAAAAACTGTCAGCTTATCAAAGGCATTTGTACTCAAAAATATCCTCAAACAGAGAGTGGAACAGTATTTAACAGCAACAGTAGAGCCTGAAATTCAGGAAATGAATTTAGAATTACTGCGGCAATTAAATATACGCACTAGGGATCAGGACACTTCCCAAATAGAGCTAGTAGCCCAAGCTACATTTCTTGACCCTAGATTTAAAAAATGTGGTTTTGGGGGAAATGAAAATGCTTTTAGGGCCACTTATACCTCTGTTGTAGAAAAATTAAATAGTGTGTGTGTGTGTGTGGAAGAAGATTGCAGCACGTCTGAAGTCACACCATCATCAAGTCCCAAAACAACTCTCTGGGATGAATTTTATGAGAAAGTGCACCAGCTAGCAGCAGATAGTAATCCAAAGGCAGCAGCAATTGTTGAAGTAGACAAGTTTTTAGCTGAGCCATTGCTGAAGAGGACTTTAAATCCCCTGGAATGGTGGAACCAACGCAGAGGAGTGTATCTGCGATTACATAAACTTGTTCTGAAGCGGCTGTGTATACCAGCAACTTCAGTTCCTTGCGAACGAATTTTTTCAAAAGCTGGGAACACTAACAGAAAAAAGAAGTCGACTGACTTCAAAAAATTTATCTATGATAATGTTTTTGAATCATAATCTTGAATAAGAGTTTATTTTTTAATTGGTGAATTAAATTGTTCTTGTAGTTTTTAATAAATTTTGGTATTGTATAATTAGAGGTAGTTTTTGAAATTTAAGGTCAGTTTAGTTTACTTTTTCCTGTAAATTATTATTTTCATTTTAAGTGTATTATATGTATATATTATTTGTATTTTTTAATTCATATTTTTGAATATTTCCAAATATTGACATTTTGAATTTGTTAGGAATTAGTAAAGTCTTATATTTTCATTTGTAAATTGTTCATTACTTGTGTTAGCAATTACACACACACACATCCCGTGTGGAGTTGCTAGTCTCCCATCGGGCGCCTCCCCAGGTGGTGGATAGGGGAATGCTCACCAGATATGGTGGGTACCAGGGAAATAAAATACCCGGGGCAGACCAAAGCTAGCAGCTGCTGCCTTGTAGTTGGGTATTGGTTTATCAAAGGCTAAAGGAAGTAAACCTTGATTAAAAATTGCCTGGTCCTCCAGGTTGGGGGTTAATGCAATGGGCCAACTCCCCATTCTTTTGAAAAAAAGAAAATTTTAAAAACGAAATAGATTGCAGCCGGATCACTTATGTAATCTTTGGTTCTGGAAAATGTGTAAACATTGTACAGCTGGAATAATAATAATATAATTTGACATGTATGACAGTGTCAAACCTGTTGGATAAGTTTGCATTTTTATTTGTGTGTTATACAAGTTTTGACTAGATATTAATAATTATTAATGTGACTGAGAATTTATTAAAATGATTATACTGTCTATACAAAGTGAATAACAAAAAAAAACAAGCCTGTGACCATTTTTTCTTTTTAATATTGTTGGAAATTTTTCATGAACTGCATCCAATCCTGTAATGAAAATTAGTGTTTATAAGAAGATAATTGATACTGAATTTGTTATTGATAAATAAAAGTTAAAAGATAAATAAAGCAGTTACTTTCAATTTTTTGTTTGTGTCTTGAATAAGATGGGATTAATCAGGATCATAGTATAATTTCAACAAGAATACAACAGAATAAAATAAATTTAATTTAATTTGCCTTTTTATAATGTTTGTTTTATACTGTTTATATTGTGTTATACTATACTATATATTAATATGTTAAGTTAAGTTAAGTTATTGGTCATTATTAATCATTTATGTCTAACATGTGGTTAATGTTTTACTCATCTATAATCTGTGCAATGCCCATGACTGCCACAGGCTGTCATATGTGATCTTACACAAAATCTACTGGTGGTTATGTACGCCCAAAAAGCAGTTTGTACAATCCTTTTGAATGTTAACTGTAATGTTGTCCACTCATTAAATAGAAGAAGTTTTTTGTTTGATATAATTGATACACACAATTGGTGTCATTCAGTGTTGTTTGTTGTTCATATTTATAGATTATATAATTTGAAATGTAGGCTATGATACAGTGCCAAATATTGTTAGGCAATAAATATTTACAAATTTTTTCATGACAGGAAAATATAAATGAAATTCCTTATTTTGGTACAAAAGGTGTTATCATAATTATATTTAAGTATACATTAGACTTTTTTTTATAAAATAAGAAAATGTGGCTTTGTTTAAATGACAGTAAGTGTTTATTATTGATGTGTATATGTTTCATACATTTTCAGAGACAAAATTCTGTTCATTATTTCAATGTTTATATCATTTTCATTGAACACAGATTAAGTAAAGTATTAACTTTCAAAGAACTTTCAAAACCTAGTTTTTGGTATGAATAGTCTTGTAATAGGCTGCCACTAAAGTGTTAGAAACTTAGTTTTTTATAAGTTTTAGTTACATACTAGCTGTTTGTAATATTATACCTGAATATTTGACTTTTAATAAGTATTTGAATATAATCTTATTGTCTATGTCTATATGGCGTTCTGTCAGATCGTATAACAATTTTGTACTCATTAGTCAAATTCTCTCCAAAGTTGTTTTCAACACTTGTACTATTTTAACTTGTACTAAATTATTATGTTGGTGCAACAGCCTTTGAAGTACCCATTTATAAAGCCTTTGGAGATATTTATAAAGTACCTGTTAAATCAAAAATGCTAAATTCTTTATTTTAAGTGTTGCTGTGTTAGAAACATTGTATAACACATTAAACGTTATGTTTTCCTCAACTATGGCTTTTATTTATTTCAGCAGTAAACTAAAAACCAAAAACCGTTGTGTAAAAAACAAAGGTGAGGTTAGGTGACACCGTAAATGTATTTTCGCTTTGCATTAATAGGACAATTTACAATTAGTACACTTCTTCTTTTCCACATTCTAATATATCAATACAATCGCATATTATATAAAACATCGAAAATGTACTGCAGAAATGGATAAATGTACAGTTCCGATGCCGCTAAATAGCTTTTGCTTATTTACTTGTTACTATGGTAATTAATTCTGGTCTCCATGGTATTGTTGACATCTTTAGTAGTAGTTTTTAATATATTTAATTACTTATTCATTGCATCATCAGAAATACATATAAACATAAATTTTATAATCATTTAAGACAATTACAAAATATATAGACGTACCGGTATACAAAATTACAAAATATATCGATACAATCACATATTAAAAACTGCAGGAATGGATAAAGGTACAGTTCTGATGTCGCTAAATATCATTTGTTTATTTACTTGTTACTATGGTAATTAATTCTGGTCTCCATACACGCGTGGTTAACCATAAAGATGTGGTTGACATCTTTATACGCGTCAATGAAAAGGCTCTAAATCGTGCAAACGGGGCAAAATATCAAATTCCAAGTTAGGCAGTATTTTTCGCCTTGTGTCAAAGGTTACCTGTGCAAAATTTGGTGGCAATTGGTAAGCGTATAACAGTGTGGATTTGTATTCAGTACCCATAAATCCTCAGACTTTGAGTTTTATGTATATAGATGTGACTAACTGGTATACTTTTAAATAATAGCAAAAGTAACTTGACAGTAAAAGAAATAGTACCTTTGATAAAAATATTTATTATGAAATATTAAAATTTATATTATATTTCTGTCAAAAATATTTCTATTTTTTTATAGAAATGTTTACAGTATTAATTGAAGACTTGTTGGGCACTTGGTGAAACATATAAATAGAAACATTTAAATAAACACAAACACTGGATAGTTTCACAATAATTTATTCCTAAACTCTGACAATTGTTTCAGCCAACTAGGCTATTCTCAGGGGGGGGGGGCTGGTAAGAAGAATTAAATACAAAGAATGTGTTAGAGTAAACATGTGTTAAGAGTGTGTTAGAAGATGCGGATGAGCTAGTACAGGGAAGGTCAAGTGACTTTAAAAACCAAATATAATACGAATGCAAATTGTAAAATTATTTTAACTAAATGGCTGCTTTTAACAAAGGCGAAGTAAAGAATTCTGTCTGTTCATTTGTTATATTTTTTATACTACAATGTTATATTCTGATGAAAAAACAGTAGCTAAGAAGGAAGACAAATATTGTTAATTATATGAAGTGTAAAATGTATGTGTGTAGATGGCTGTAGCAAACTGTGTTTTTGTAGTAAATAAATTGTCTTTCAACAGTTTTTGTTCTAAAATCAATGCGTAAAAACTCCAACAAGCCATTGTAATTCCATCCCCTTTGTTAAAAATTATTATAACTGATTCCAAAATAAATGATTCTTCTCTGTTATTATGTAGACATTATTGCCTTTAAAATACTTGTTTATTTATCAGGTCTTATGAGGGGGTTATTTAAGAAGTGGTGCAAACGCCTATGCAAAAATATTGCAAGGTGTTGGTTGTGTATTTGTCCCACATCCAGTAAGTGAAGCTTGCCAGTGTTTCTTTACTTTTTGTGCACCAAAATTATAATATTCTTTCAAATAGTATTACTTCAGCAACCAACTTATTCACATTTTTTAACCACTTAAAAAATTGGTTATGTCACTGAAGGTCATTAACGTTTTATTTTTTTATGTGGGAACATTTTGATAAGAACAAGTGTTAATTTATAAAAAGGAAAAATATAAAGTTACTTTGGTTGTAAATATTGAGTCAGACAGGCCTCGGGTAATTTTAATACTCGGGTAAGTAATGGATTACAAAATCCAAGAATAAAACATTTCGCCGTCAAAGGCAAGAAAAAACATTGATTCCAAGGTTTTTAATGAAGACGCAGAAAGAATAAAGTTTAATTAATCAATATCTAAAGTAATTTCACTTTGTTTGTAGGCCCTAATCATAAAATTGCTTATAGGGTAAGATTAGTAGGCTACAGAAATACTACCAAGTTTTATCAGTAGTAAGAGATATTATATCCTCACGTCCTCAGCTAATCGTTTAAATCTCTGTAATTTCGTTGACTGGGTCAATAGATCCCATCATGGCAATCTTTGTCTTTCGTTTCAATCTCGCTCACTTACTGATTTGAATTTCGAATCAATGAACAGGTTACCGCGAGCGAACTCCGCTAGATGTCTTCTGCTTTCATTTCAATCTTGGCCAGTGACGTCAGTGATTCGATCAGTCGCCATGTTTGCTCGTTCCCATCTCGCTCACTTACTGATTCGATCAGTGATCGAGATAACGCAAGCAGACTCCGCTAGATGCATCTGGTTGTCATTCAACCTTGGCCAGTGATTCGATCAGTCGCCATGTTTACCTTGTTCCCATTCGGTCACTTACTGATTCGATCAGTGATCGAGATAACGCAAGCAGTCTCTGCTAGATGACTCTGGCATTTCCGTCATTTCATTCACTTTCGAGTCAAACAGTCGCATGGCAAAATGAAAAGCAAATAAACATTAATTTTCCATAATTGTGGAGATGCGCCGGAGACTAAAGCATGTGCGGTGAGCCGACTACCCAAAATCACTCTCAGCGGTGGATACTGTAGGAAACTGATGAGCCGGCCACCCACGAGTCCGAAATGTAATGCTTTGCGTTGTAGGCAATTGAATTACATTAAGGCAAAATGTAGTGGTGATCCCACTAACTACTCAGTTAATATGGCGCTCATTCACCTTTGCATGCGTTCTTATGGAAGTAAATATTTTATTTTGTTTCTCCGTAAATAGGTTCGACCGCCGTTTAAAATTATTTTTCGCGTGTTTATATAACACAGAAGAATAGAAAAAAGAATATGTCACTCCAATACCAGCGCGGCCCAGAAAGTCGATAATTACCGGACCTTTTTATTCATCTTCTGTATTTATTAAATTAAAAAAAGACGGAACAGATGAATCTCGCTGTTTGTTTTCAATTTCAAAATATATTTTGGGGGGTTTGTATAATCATTCAACTATCAGAAATTTATATAATAACTGAAATAATACAGTCCTGTTAGTGAATCTAATATGATCGAATTTATGTAGGTACTTTATTGATGTAAAGAGTACAAATAACTGGGCACAGATACGTTGATGACATTCTAATACTATACAGGGGAAACAAAAGACAATGCGAACAGTTACTAACGCACATAAACAAAATACATAAAAACATAACCTTCACTGCCGAATACGAACACAACAATACCATAAACTTCTTAGACCTCTCCATCACAAAACTAGAACACAGGCACAAATTCAGTATATACAGAAAACCAACTACAACTGACACACTAATACACAACACCTCCAATCACCCAATACAACACAAACTAGCTGCTTTTAGAACCATAATACATAGACTTAACAACATCCCCTTAGATGAAATAGACTACAAAGACGAACTAAACACGATAAAATATCTAGCAGAATCTAACGGTTATGACAGAACAATAGTCAGTAAACTCCTACACAAAACAAACAACAGACAAAGACGGAAAACAACAAATTCATAACACTAACATACATCAACAAACAAACTGAAAAAATTGCCCACAAATTCAAAAAAGCAGGATACAGAATAGCTTACAAAACTACTAACAAAACAGAACACACACTATCAAAACGCATGCCCAAAGCACAAAACAAATTCGATCTACCTGGTGTATACAAGCTAAATTGCAATAAATTCTACATAGGCCAGACAGGACGTAGCTTCAAACAGAGATACATCGAACACACAAAAGCACTCCACACCACTACAGAATCTACCTTTGCAAACCACACATATAAAAACATCGACAATAACATGAACATTCTACACGTACACACAAAAGGCCGAAAACTAGACACTCTAGAACAATTAGAAATATACAAACACACAAAAACAAATAAAAACGACATCCTAAACGAACAGACACAATTCAAATCGCACGCATTATTCGAACACATCTCACCACACACACACACACACACACAGCTTCGATCTTTCGAATAACCATCCCGTCGCCAACAACAAGACGGACAACGCTACCTATGGCAGCCTCTGATGAAGCCTTCTAAAGGTGAAAGCCGATTTAGGCTGTAAGGTGGAACTTTACGTTTTTACTTATAAAAAACTTAGTGTTCCGAGTCGTCAATACTATAGTGATATTTAGTTAAGTAACGGACACGTCATGGGCAACGAAATCCAAGAAATAACTGAAGTTAAGTGAACTCGCTAAATAGTGATCGAATCTTAAGGATCGAATCATTTCACTGATTGAGATGTACTGATTGAGTTCACTAAAGTGATCGAATTCGCCCATCTCTTTACTGACTACAGTCGTTCGCGCCACTGAACAGTAGTTCGCGTTAGCCACGCTCCTATCGGCCATTTATAAAACTAAACAGCGATAGTTCGTTTTTGGTTTTTTTATAGTATTACAAACTCCATTATTTTATTATACGTTAAATAATTTATATACATACACATACATTTTTTTTTTTTAATTTAACACAAGGACGTGTAAAGTCTATCAGTTCCGATGAATCGGAAGAGAGTGAGAGAACAGACTATTTGAAACTTTTGTTTTATTGTCTGATTTTTGTTCTTTCGACAAATTTTGGCATAAGTATGATAAAAATAAAATATCTGAGAATATCGTATTCTGGGATTGGGAGAAGTCGATTTACAAATTATTAAATAACGGAAAAGAATAATTTTTGTTACTTCAGATGTGTTATATTATTTAATACGATTCTAATTATTTCACTACTACTCGGAACAAAACTTTTTATGGGTAAAAACGTAAAAGTTTTACCTTATATCCTGAACCGGTTTTCACTATTAAAAAGCTTCTTCAGAGGTTGCCGCTGGTAGCAAAAGATCGATGTTGTGTAGTTGTCTTGATTGTTCATCTCTTCTTTCACAGCACTTCTTTTTAGTAAAGCGATGTTGTGTGTATGGGATGTGATATGTTCGAATAATGCGTGTGATTTGAATTGCGTCTGTTCGTTTAGGATGTCGTTTTTATTTGTTTTCGTGTGTTTGTATATTTCCAGTTGTTCTAGAGTGTCTAGTTTTCGGCCTTTTGTGTGTTATAGAAAAACTGCTTACGTACCTCGTTTAAATAATAGTCACGCTTTGATTGTCTTTTATTTTATTCGGTTATTCAATAATTTTTTATTGTTATTTAATTGATTTTATTTGTATATTTGGTTTAATTAATTTTGATTATTTAATTAATTAATTATTGCAATCTCTGTTAATTGAATGTGGTTCACTTCGGAATCCTCTTGAAGTTCCGTAGCACTTCCGTAGACCTAAATCGTCTTTGTACAGTAAAGTGTTGTTTTGACAATATTATTAAGTAATTAAAACTCTCACGTACCTTTGGTGTAGCACTGGTAGTTTAGTTCTGTCTGTACTGGTTGTTCAGATGGTCTCAGTACGTTATGAAACTGTTAAGTTGTCAAAACAGTATAACTGCACTGTTTGTAAGTAAGTGAGCTAAATTTATGCTACTTGGGCGCCATATGGAATCTCTGGTTCTTATTCCATAAAAATAATTTATTCAAAGAATAAAATAAATAAATTTAATTGATGTTGTTAAATTATTTCTTTGATTGAATGATTAGAATAATTTAATTAATTATTTTCCTTCTGGTTTGTTTATGTATTTAAACGGTTGGGGCTTCTTCACACGTCCAAGCCGCCAACTTAACTGTTTAAGTGCCTTGAAATTGCAGCTCTTTTAAATGAGAAAAATAACTAATAATTGCTTCAATAATTACTGACAACGTTTGTTAATTAATAATTCACTGGTTTATTGCTCACAGCGTGCTTACTTTAACTCTATACATTCAATTTAACAATAATAATGGATTACAATCTACCTGGCTTAAATCTCTCCTAACCCAGAAGGTTGGCAATGATGACTCTAATTATTGGTTTGTTTATTTACAAAATTTTTATACCTCAAGGGTGAATTCTTTATAACTACAGAATAAAATAACTGTGCCTCGAGTTACGATGCTTTACAAAAGTTTACTTTGGTATGTTAGATACCTTTAAAAATTCAAATTGATGAACGAAATGTTCATCTGACCTCAACAAGTTTTGAGGTTAACTATGGTTAAGCCTAGATCATTAATTATTATATAGGAATCGTATAATTCCTCTTGAAAAAAGTATAGACAGTGCTTATTTCTTATCGTATTAATGTTTTTGCGTTAGTACATGAGTGTATTATTTCTTATACTAGCAACATAATATTCATACACTGTAATTATATATGGCACTGTACTCCCTGTTTTATAATCGCTTTGGATTCTTTTTTAATTCACTTTACGATCGGGTACACTGATCGTACACTTCACTTTTACGCGAATGAACAATTATGACTTCTGGAGATTAATTACTTGGTTAGGTTATTCACCTAACCTCGTTCTTTTAGTTTCGCACAACTAGTAAAAGGAACACTACTTGTTGCGATGCACTTTGATAGGTATGTACTTCTTCACTGCTGTGGTTTAATAATATTCGATGAAAATTTTGATCTGGAGTCCTGTAGTATCTGCTGGAATGGAATTTGACAAAACGTGTTTCTCCTCACTCGTACATCGTGTATATAGTCCGATGAGAATTTCGCTAGGCAGCATCAATTAATTTTTTAAGTAATTTTCTGATTGGCTAAAAATGACGTCATGATGCGGTCATTCTATTTTTAGCTCTTACATAATTGTTTTAAGCGCGGGGTCTTGTTGTTATTGGTATTCCTTGTGCCCTTCCAAAATTCACAAAATTTACCATATTTATGTTTGTATCTCAGTTATACTAATTACAAATTTGGTTCTATTACTAGCATCGTATTGCTCGTTTCTTTCTGGTTATTTGAGATGAATAGTGGCCAGTTTGGATACATTTATCATTAATAAACTCTATCTTAATGATAGCCTATCTTAAATATTGTGTTGTTTTCAAATGTATTCTGCTACTCTTTGCAGATTCTTTTTGTATTTTTTAACATTGATTAAACACTCATTAATTTATATTTTGAACACAAGTATCTTATTGAAATTAACATATTATTATTTAAATTTTCTGTATCCAGCTGAACATAACAATCATTATAACATATTTGTTTATCATTATTTAATGGCTTCCTTACTTCATTATTACTTATTCAATATTATTCTTACTTCCTACACTTATTATACTAGACATTGGTTGGTGGCTTACAACTTTTTCATTATTATTATATCTCTATTTTCCTATACTTTGTATGGTCTCTTTATGATACATGATTATTATTTTCATAATCTGTTTTGTCATCATTGGTTTGTCTATCATTTCAATTTTCTCTTTGTAATTACTCTACTTCTTTCAGTATGGACTCCACATAAGTTGTGAGTCATTATTTTGAGCTTTTATTATATTATTTATTATTCACTGAGTCATCTTAACTCATTTTATGCCATTCTCTTAGTCTACACAATTCATAATAAGGTTTTGTTCACCTTAACTGATAATACATCTTTTTACAATATTTACCCTCTTATAACATTTTTAAATACATATAGTTTTTACATTGAGATCATATTATTATTAGAACACATACAATTTGTTCTCTCATTAATTATTCTATCATCATTATTCTTTATGCCTTAGCATACCCTTCTTTTAAGGTTGATCTAACATTGTGTTTACACTGTTAATATTATTTTATCGGTTCATTTATTATAATTCATGTATAGTTTGTTATTATCAATAATATATTTCTTTTTGTGTTATTCAAATTATTACTCTTCATTTACTCAGCTAATGTGCTGTTTAGACTACTTTAATACATGTTATAAATATAATTTCTTTCACCTTTTATTCTACTCATGGTGTTTGACTTTGTTTAATGGTTTTTTATGCTTACTTAAACGATCTATTTGGGAACTAGTATTTGTCAATGTCTCAGTCAAATCGTCTGGTTATGTTGTATTGTCAGTTATTGCTGATAGCAGATTTACTCCTGGTTATCATCACTTTTGGTTACTTAGTTGATTTTTATGGGACAGTTTGTACTGTTACAGTGTACATGTAGAATGTTCATGTTATTGTCGATGTTTTTGTATGTGTGGTTTGCTTCAATGAGGTGGTTTGCAAAGGTGGACTCTGCAGTGGAGTGAAGTGCCTTTGTGTGTTCAATGTATCTTTGTTTGAAGCTACGTCTGTCTGGCCTATGTAGAATTTGTTGCAATCTGAGCAATTTAGTTTGTAAACACCAGGTAGATCGAATTTGTTTTGTGCTTTGTGTGTGTGTTTTGATAGTGTTTGTTCTATTTTGTTAGTAGTTTTGTAAGCGATTCTGTATCCTGCTTTTTTGAATTTGTGGGCTATTTTTTTCAGTTTGTTTGTTGATGTATGTTAGTGTTATGAATTTGTTGTTTTCTGTCCTTGTCTGTTGTTTGTTTTGTGTAGGAGTTTACTGACTACTGTTCTGTCGTATCCGTTGGATTCTGCTAGATATTTTATCGTGTTTAGTTCGTCTTTGTAGTCTTTTTCATCTAGAAGGATGTTGTTAAGTCTATGTATCATGGTTCTGAAGGCAGCTAGTTTGTGTTGTATTGGGTGATTGGAGGAGTTGTGTATTAGTGTGTCAGTTGTAGTCGGTTTTCTGTATATACTGAATTTATGCCTCTGTTCAAGTTTTGTGATGGAGAGGTCTAAGAAGTTTATATTATTGTTGTGTTCGTATTCGGCAGTAAAGGTTATGTTTTTATGTATTTTGTTTACATAACCTACATAATTGTTTTCTAGTTTTGTAAAATTTTAAAGATTTCTGTACTGCCATTTGGTTACATCCATTTTACTTAAATAATTTGGATCTATGTAAAAATCCAAGATACACTGTTCAAATCTGTTATATTGAATCTTAGGTTTGTCTGACTGAAATTCTCCGTTCATATCTGTTAAAATTGGGAAAACATGCTGCAAGAAAAGAAGATATAATTTATTTATAGGTGTTAATTTTTCATAAATGGATTTTGCATTGTCATCAATTAAAAATTCCCCTTGAAAATATAGCAGCAATGCTGGATATTGTTCAACAATTCTTTTGACACATGCTAGTAAAGATAACCATCTGGTTTGGCAGGGCCTTAACAACTTATGTATTTTAACTTCTGCAAATTTTTGGAATGCTTGAAATTCGTGTTGTCTTTTTGGACTATATTGAAAATAGGTATATATACTCCTAACTAAATCCTCAACAGTTCTGGTGGTTTCTCACAAGCATACGAAGCACACAAAGCCAGAGAGTGACAAACACACTTTATAATAAAAATGTTGGGTATATCTGCTTTTAACATAGTTTGCAGTGAATGTTTAGGACCCATCATGGTATTTGTTCCATCAGCTGCAAATCCTATCAGATTGGACTTATAAGGAATTGCATGTTTATTAAAAAAATCTGTTAACAATTTGTAAAGGCCCTCGGCAGTTCCATCTACAACAGGCAAAAAACATAAAAAATCATCCCTCACTTCATGATTATTCAAACACGTCCTTACAACTACTGCTAAGTGTTTATTAGATGACCTATCAGTTGACTCAGTCTACCAAAATGCTAAAGTTATTGTTCCTCATAGCATAAAGTGTTTCCTCGAACTCTGTTTTGGCTATCACATTTTTTATTATTGCAGTACATTTAGTATGGTCACACGATGGTTTTTTACTTATTTTGGAATCTGGACAAACTGCTTCAATATGATCACTTGACTCAATGGCTATATTATGTTCTGATATAAAGGAGGCTATTCTTATCTCCCCCTCCTTAACTTGTATTTGGAAAAACTTTGAATTAAGGACATTGAAGATTTTACAGATTTGGAATTTTTAATGTGTTTATCAGAAGAGTTATGTTTTTTTTTATAGCAGATATACCTGCTTTCCTATCCTCCCCACAAATTTTGCAATGGAATATGTTTCCGCCTTACTGCTGGGTTTTAACCAGGATCTGAATTCTGGATTTTGTTCCCACTCCTTCCTATATTTATAATTAAATGTACGCTTCATTTTAGGAGCAATATCGGTTTTTGTGGCCTTAACAGTTTTTGGAAGAGTTTTCTTACTTAAAATTCGTTCATTTTCAGTAGCGTATCCGTCAATATCACTGTCACTTTCAATAATTTTAGAGGTAGAAGGGTTGCTCATCATGATAAAACTATATGAAAAAATATACACACACTATCACAAATCAATTTTCACAACACAAAAGTATTAAATTTCGACTACCGTGAACTGAACGTTTTGTCAAATTTGTGTTATACGCCTGTTACACACTAAGATACGCACATATAGTAATGTATTTCACTTGTTATACAATCCAAACCAAGTAACGTAATAACTTCAACTAAAGCAGCTAACAAAGATCTGTAGCAATTACGAATAAATTCTAACTTACGCATGCGCTATAGTAAATAACTGTGTAATGCTGTAAAACCCAGTATGTTGGTTGTGCAACTAGCTTGCTAAGGTATTTCCAGGAAAATATATTCTTGTAAGAAAAGTTTTATTTATTATTAATAATAATAAAAATATAAACAAGAATAATTGAGTGAATATGAATATATTTAATTAAATATAAAATTTTTTACTACATTTAAAAAATAATATTGGAGTTATTTAACTACAAAAACTATTCTACAGTACTTACGTTTGAAGGAAGTTTTCAGTTGCTGTCAGGCAATAGGCCTACCTCTATTCCAGAGATATTACCATCTTCCTCTTCACCAAAATCGTCGGAACTGTCTGAACTACTCTCTCCTCCAAGATTAATTATGAAGCGGTCTACTGTTTCATCAACAATATCTTCCTTTTCCAGATATTCTTTTTCAATGCTTTCTACATGTTTGCATCTTTTTTCCCAATCGTGAGCAGTCACAGTTGAAATTTTTTCTTCACATAAGTTTTTCACATCATTTAAATTAAACGTTACATTTTTTTCAGCTACATCCCCGCTTAATTTCTGACCACATCATCTCTATAGAATTTAGTTCAGGGTGGTAAGGGGGAAGCCTTAAAACTAAATGTTCTCTGCTTTGCAGAATTTGATCTTATTAAGTATGTTTTAAAGTTTGATTTATACATTTTAACAACTTCATAAAGTTCTGCTTCAACCATATCAAGACGGAACGGTATTGCGTGTCGTGTAAGCCAGTCTTGCATATCACGTTTCATAGAATTAGACGTAGGTGTTTTTTCTAGCTGTACATTATGATAGCTGGCATTGTCAATTACCAACACACTGTTGGCGGGCAAATTCGGGACCAATTTTTCTTCAATCCAACGTCTGTAGTTGTCAGCGTTCATGTTATCGTGGTAATCTCCTGTCTTTTGGTTAGATTTAAAAATCAGCAGTGTGTTTGGAACAAACCCGTATTGACTGCCGGCATGAACAATAATTAATCTTTGTCCTTTCGCAACTGGAACAGTGTAGCCACCAGGCTGAATCTGATCATTTTAGGTGTACGGAAGTGTATGGCTGCTATGAATATATGTTTTGTCCTGATATACTACGGTTCTGCCTTCTTCTCTAAATTTGTTTATGTTTTGTAAATAATGTATTCTCATAGCTATTATTTCGTGATTTCTGTTAACACAGGTCGATTATTTTTAGTTTTTACCCACCTAAAGCCTATTTCCTTCAAGATAATTTTTAGGCTGCTACTGCTGCCTTTAAAGTTGATAGATTCTTTTAATTTGTCTAATAGCTTTTTTTACCATTGGGAGACACTTTTCTTCAATGTAAAAATTCTGAACTGTTCTCCTAATTACACCTTTATCAAAATCGTCAAGCCCGGTTATAGGTTTACGAACGCGGTGTTTCTTTCCCGGTGTGCTAAATGACGTTCCCGCTTCTGCATCTGGACTATGTAGCTGCTGACCTTCCTTTATTATTCTCCTCATGGAACTATGAGAAATACCCGTCGCTTTTGCAACACGCTCTTGTACTTTATGGAAATCTAAGAGAGGTTTCCCACTTTCAGTCTCACTCTTCATGAAATTATACACATTCCACACTACCTCACGAGTCTGGCTATGCAGTGTTTTTGAACTCAATTTGGAAATTTTGGGGGACATATTAATGTACATTTCACACTAATATTTAAAATATATATGCGCAATTATGAAATAGTTTATTAACGCTTTTCTAAATATAATAATACGTTCTCTAATAAAATGTAAATAGGTAACGTGCAACTAATTTCACTGATTAACACAAATAGTTTTGTCGTCACAGTATAATTTGTAAATGACTGTATACCACGTTTGCAAAGCCCGATGTGCACATTCCGGAACACTGCAAGAAACTGTTCTGCGCATGTGCAAACTGAATTAAAATTTTGTTAGCCTCGCAGCGAGGCGTTTGTCTACTGCGCATCAAGACCTCAGTGTTCAAATTTCGTTGTCCGGCCTCTACTACCTGAGTGCAAGGGAACAACAGAACTAACAACGAACTACTGAGGTTGTTCGTTTGCAGTAGGTAGTTTGCGTGCAGTAGGTCGTTCGTTTGTAGCAGCTCGTTCGCGTGCAGTAGGTCGTTCGCTTGCAGTAGCTCGTTTGCGTGCAGTAGGTCGTTCGCTTGCAGTAGGGCGTTCGCCTGTAGTAGGTAGTTCGTTTTCAGTAGGTCGTTCACGAATGACTAACGACTGTTACACCATAATTCTTCTGCCCGTTGTTTAGGCCTAATTCGTTTACTGATTTTGATTGCAGTATATTTTTAGAGTGTTTGTAGTATTACAAACTCCATATTTTTAAGTTTTTAATTATTTTGTTATACCGTTAAATAATTAATTTATAATTTATATATGATATGTATAAAGTTATTTTTTAAGACAAGGATTTGTAAAAGTAAACGTCTTATCAGTCACGATGAATCCATAGGAGGTGATAGAACAGACTGAAAAGCTTTTTATTATCTGATATTTGTTATTTTGACAAAGATGTCAATTTCTGTTCTTTTAATATTTATAAAAATTTTAAAAAAAGTAGTTCGACACATTGAACTAGTGAACTAGCTCAATATGCTAGTTCGCTGGTGTGAGCGACCTAGCTATGAGAAGTTCGTTTGGATGAACTACTTTTCCCACCTCTAATGCAAACCAACCAGCGTCAACTCTACTCTCGCTACATAGTTTAAACCTATGGCATCGCTATGCCTATGGTGTAAACACATTATACTGTTACGGCATCATAGAACAATCTACGTGTTTATTGAACGTTCCAGAGAGATCCAGAATGTAAGCGTGTGGCGTACGTGCTTGTAGATGCATTTTGCGAGAATCTTCTCGACTGTGCCGGGCTTCACTCGGGCGCTCAGACTGTGTCAAGGCCGCAGTTAATTACGTAGTTCACACGAGAGGTAAGACGCAGTTTGGAAGCTTCTGGTGTGTGAGCGGGACTATAAATACATGGCGGTAGCGGCCTTAGGTTCAGTATTAGTGCGATATATTTACAGAGCGGTTTGAGAGTTATTCTCGGCGATATTACTGTGCGCGTTCAAGTGGTCATTAGTTAAGTGTTGTGTTTTATAATCGGACGGTATATTGTAATACAATTGTGTTTAATATTGCATGTGAACAATTTTTATTTGATTTGTTGTAGTAGATTGTGTTGTTAATTACGAACTGTTTTACTGAAAAAATTAAAGCTGGTGATTAGTGACTTAATTGGTGTCTTGTACTTATTTTGTTTCCACTGTACCTACGACGATCGAGTAGACCGTCGTAACAGTAGTGTCAGGACTGGGATAAAACGGTTAACAGTGGAAACAGTGGACACTTTGTACAAGACGAGTGTGATTTGTAATTAATCGGTAAACATGGATCCCAGTCAGATGATGGAAGCTTTACAAACACTGCTGCGGCAGACACAGGAAGAAGCAGAAAAACGACAGGATGAGAAACGCAGATAGGAGGCGGAAGAAGCAGAAAAACGACAGGATGGAAAACGTAAGCATGAAATAGAAGACACCAAGGAGTTAATACAGGAGCAAAAGCAGACACAAGAACAAACCGCTGCAGAGTTGGGTCTCCTAAGAGGTGAGCTTAATAAACAAGTTACTAAAATATCGGAGGTACAAGAATCAATGACATTAAAAATAGCTGAAGTAGAGAAATTTGTTTCGAGTGTTGAAGAATCGATGTCCACAAAAATATCTGACAGAAGAAACCATGTCAAATAAAATATCTGCAGTAGAAATCTCAATGGCAAACATAAGAGAGCAGTTCCTGAAGTTACAACCAAAACAACTTTGTGAACAGACTATACCAATGATAAAGACCGAGAACGAAACAGAAAATAAGCCAATAGAGAAGGTCACCTCGCCTGCAGTTGGGACAGTTCATGTTAAGGCCCCAACCTTTGATGGAAGCACGCACTGGGAGACGTATTTACGACAATCGAAACTGCTGCATGCGCAAATAATTGGACGGAGCAAGACAAGGCAGTTTCACTCGCTCTCTCATTAAAAGGACCCGCGGCAGAATTACTACAGAAAGTGCCACCTGACAGCCAGAACATCTATGCCGAGTTGACAAAAGTTCTAGAATTACGCTACGGTGATAAACATTTGCGAGAGGTGTACTACGCTTAGTTGAGAACAAGACGACAACGTTCCGGGGAGAGTCTTCAAGAGTTTGAAGCAAGTATCGACAGACTAATTAGATTGGCCTACCCTGAAGCACCAGAAGACTTCCGAATAAGGTTTGCGGTGCAGAGATTTATTGATGGCATCGGAGATTGTGAACTTCAGCAAGTGTTACGAATGGCAAGACACCGAAATAGCTCAGAAGCTCTTGCTCACGCCCTAGAGTTTGAAGCTGCCAAGTCAGCGTCCCGCTACATTAATGGGTTTGTGCCATCACGTTGCAGTCAGAAGATCCCTGTATCACATTGCCGTTACGATGGGTGCAGAAAAACAATGTTGTCGGACAAACAATTCAAAAGTTGAAGAGAGTCGCAACGATTTGAAAAAGATAGAAGACCGAAATGTTACAACTGTGGAAAACGTGGTCATCTACAGGTAGACTGTTGGGAGAAGAAGATACCGAGAGAAGAGAGTGATCGCACCAATTGGAGAAGTAAAGCCCCAGAACAGCACACAGTTTCCACGCTACATAAGACCAGTGGAAACTTGATCGTTAATGGATTTGCGGAAGGTAAACCAACATCATTTACAGTTGACACGGGCGCAACAGTGTCCATTGTGCGCCCTGACTTAGTCAGCTACCGCCAGCCTCTAATTAGCTCTTGTACAATACAGACTATGACTGGAAGCCCCGTCCAGGTGCTAGGAAAGGTAGACGTACGTGTACGCCTGGGTCTTCTCGAGTTTAGCCACCAAATGCTCGTTGCAGACATTGTCGATGAAGTGATTCTTGGCACGGACATTATGAATGCCTATGGATTCGTTGTGGACTTAAGAGAGAATGTCCAGAAGGTTGGCCAAGAGAAGATAAAGCTTTGCATGGCTAAAATGACAGGGTCTACCAACCATTCGATTAAGCGAGTGGCATTAGTCGAAGAAAAAGTCAACAGGTCTCGTCAAGAGGAACCCTCCCAGTTGCAATCGGAAATGGAGAAAGAACTAGCAGAGGAAGTACAAATAAATATAACGACAAAAGAAGTGATTGGAAAGCCAACTATGGGTGTCGAGACAAAACTCTTGCTTGCTTCGCTCGGGCGCTCAGACTGTGTCAAGGCCGCAGTTAATTACGTAGTTCACACGAGAGGTAAGACGCAGTTTGGAAGCTTCTGGTGTGTGAGCGGGACTATAAATACATGGCGGTAGCGGCCTTAGGTTCAGTATTAGTGCGATATATTTACAGAGCGGTTCGAGAGTTATTCTCGGCGATATTACTGTGCGCGTTCAAGTGGTCATTAGTTAAGTGCTGTGTTTTATAATCGGACGGTATATTGTAATACAATTGTGTTTAATATTGCATGTGAACAATTTTTATTTGATTTGTTGTAGTAGATTGTGTTGTTAATTACGAACTGTTTTACTGAAAAAATTAAAGCTGGTGATTAGTGACTTAATTGGTGTCTTGTACTTATTTTGTTTCCACTGTACCTACGACGATCGAGTAGACCGTCGTAACAATACAAATATAAATGTATGTACGCGCTGTTTACAAAATGATTATGTAAATACAAAAACTACATTAAATAATATTATTTAAATATTATTATAAACTTAATAAATAATAGTTTTGCCCTACTAAACTGTGTCTGGATTATATTACAAAATTGCTTATCTTTGGGGTTACGGGAGGCAATTTCAACTCCGTGTACTTATTAAAACCAAGACAATTCGGTATACACGGAATTGAAATTGCATCCCGTGACCCTCAAGATCCCAACACATATTTTCGCTTTGCGTTAAGTAATAGGACAATTTACAATATTAGTAGACTACACTTCTTCTTTTCCACATCGTAATATATCGATACAATTGCATATTATATAAAATATCGAAAATGTACTGCAAGAATGGATAAATGTACCGTATAGTTCTGATGCAGCTAAATAGCTTTCGTTTATTTACTTGTTACTATGGTAATTAATTATGGTAGCCTATCCATGGAGTTTTAATTTATTATCCATATTAAATTACAATAACGACGCAAACGGCTTAAAATCTGTATTTCATTCCGTTTTCGAAGTCGATCTGTGGTGTTGTTCATAGCTCGAAGTGTTAGTGTTCTCCTCGAACCGCTAGATAGCAGCACTAAGCGCAGTCGCCGCTGCTCTGCATGCTAAGTGGGGAGAGTTTCCACTATTGTCATATTAAGCTATTTGGTAGTAGTATTTAATATATTTCATTACTTATTCATTTGGTCATCAGAAATATGTATAAACGTAAATTTTATAATCGTTTAAGACAATTACAAAATATATAGACGTATCTGTATACAAAATTACAAAATATATCGATACAATCGCATATTAAAAACTGCAGGAGTGATAAAGGTACAGTTCCGATACCGCTAAATATCATTTGTTTATTTACTCGTTACTATGGTAATTAATTCTTGTCTCCATGGTAATGTTGACATCTTTGTACGTGTCAACAAAAAGGCACAATTAAAAGGGCCTAAATCGTCCGAAAGGGGCAAAATATCAAATTCCAAATTAGACAGTATTTTTTGCCTTGTGTCAAAGGTTACCTGTGCAAAATTTGGTGGCAATCGGTGTAACGGTGTGGATTTGTGTTCAGTACCCATAAATCCTCAGACTTAGGATATAACAGAGTTATATATATATTGTTAGATCAATTACTTATCTCTATTGTTACTTTTGTTTTATAGTATTATAATAAGTCTTAAATCTTAATCTTACCCTTCATCAATATAACTATATTCTGTAGCCCCAGGTTGTTGGTGCCAAATTATGTTAAATCAATTATTTTCTATGTGAAGAAATAAAAAATTTGAACTCTTTTATTGTTGTCTTGTTTTAATTTCAATAAAGTTTATTATTCTTTTCTCTTTAACATATATTGAGATTCACTGACATACAATGCCCTTCTCTTCAGTTAGTAGCTCCTTTAGGTTCAATAACATGAAAACTCTTTCTCAGGGTTAATAAAAAAAATTAATTAAAGTCATACATATGAAATAAAATATAATAATTATACATCTGTTTTAGTAAAATGATGTATATGTGTGTTGAGTTATGGGTTCTTTAGATCATACAAAAGAAACAACCTTAATTGGAATAACTAATAAAAAAAATTAAAATGAACAAATAAAATTAATAATTATAATGTTTATAGTGTTTTTGTTATTTCATTTCACTGTTCTTGTGCTTTGAATTGAATAATGTTTGATCAAAGGTATATTTTAACATGATGGAACAATCTCACCAAATTTGTAGTTTAGTCTACAGATTATTTCTTGATATTTATCTTCTGGTCTTCAGTTTTCCGTGTATTATATTAAACCATTATACTTCTCATTATTTTTTAAGTCTTTCTTCATTAATTCATTGTGTAACATTAATTTTTTTTGTAGAAAATGTCCAGCTTTAAATTAATGTGTTCTCTTATTTCACAATTATTTCAACAATACCCTTTCTTTTAAAAAACTCCTGATTCAGTTAGTAATGCTCTTGGCTATGTCATGTTTATGGGTTACAGTTTGTTTTTATATTTTTTAATTAACATGATTCAGTTGAATCTTGTTTTTTATTAGTCACTGATGTATATAATTAGTTTCTAGTGCACTATTCCATTATTTTTAATTATTGTACACTTTGTTAGATCTTACTATATTATCTGTATCAGTGGCGAAGCGTCCATATATGCGGTGTATGCGGCGCATACAATTTAAAATTGTATGTAAAATCGTATAAAGTTTTGTAATTAATTTTACTTCCATATTTTAAATTATTTGAGATGTAAAAGTTTGTCATCTCAAAAGCCAAAACTTAATTTTCACTCGAGCGATATAACGACAGTTAATAAAGCATTACTGTTTCCAACCAGGCGCACAGTATGCGTTGTAGGGAATACATTCTCTCGATAGCGGTTATTAAACCATACAGCAGATTTTCATGTGTAAACAGGCAGGCGTTCTGACTTGCGCTCCCACTCCCACTGTCTATGAATAGCTGTAATGCTATGCGTTACTGTTTCTGCATATACAGTGTTTAGTGTGTACGCAGACCGTGTTGTTTAAAGTTTTTTAATTATGAGTTCGTTTGTAGTAGAGCCTGTGGTGGGAACATCATCGTCGTGTGTAGTGAGTGCAATTGTGTAATTGAAAGTTTATTTATACAGCCATTCAGTAGTAGAAGTTTTACAGATAAACTAAACATTATTTCTAGCGGCAGAACAACAACAGAACTAACAACGAACTACTGAGGTTGTTCGTTTGCAGTAGGTAGTTTGCGTGCAGTAGGTCGTTCGTTTGTAGCAGCTCGTTCGCGTGCAGTAGGTCGTTCGCTTGCAGTAGCTCGTTTGCGTGCAGTAGGTCGTTCGCTTGCAGTAGGGCGTTCGCCTGTAGTAGGTAGTTCGTTTTCAGTAGGTCGTTCACGAATGACTAACGACTGTTACACCATAATTCTTCTGCCCGTTGTTTAGGCCTAATTCGTTTACTGATTTTGATTGCAGTATATTTTTAGAGTGTTTGTAGTATTACAAACTCCATATTTTTAAGTTTTTAATTATTTTGTTATACCGTTAAATAATTAATTTATAATTTATATATGATATGTATAAAGTTATTTTTTAAGACAAGGATTTGTAAAAGTAAACGTCTTATCAGTCACGATGAATCCATAGGAGGTGATAGAACAGACTGAAAAGCTTTTTATTATCTGATATTTGTTATTTTGACAAAGATGTCAATTTCTGTTCTTTTAATATTTATAAAAATTTTAAAAAAAGTAGTTCGACACATTGAACTAGTGAACTAGCTCAATATGCTAGTTCGCTGGTGTGAGCGACCTAGCTATGAGAAGTTCGTTTGGATGAACTACTTTTCCCACCTCTAATGCAAACCAACCAGCGTCAACTCTACTCTCGCTACATAGTTTAAACCTATGGCATCGCTATGCCTATGGTGTAAACACATTATACTGTTACGGCATCATAGAACAATCTATGTGTTTATCGAACGTTCCAGAGAGATCCAGAATGTAAGCGTGTGGCGTACGTGCTTGTAGATGCATTTTGCGAGAATCTTCTCGACTGTGCCGGGCTTCACTCGGGCGCTCAGACTGTGTCAAGGCCGCAGTTAATTACGTAGTTTACACGAGAGGTAAGACGCAGTTTGGAAGCTTCTGGTGTGTGAGCGGGACTATAAATACATGGCGGTAGCGGCCTTAGGTTCAGTATTAGTGCGATATATTTACAGAGCGGTTTGAGAGTTATTCTCGGCGATATTACTGTGCGCGTTCAAGTGGTCATTAGTTAAGTGTTGTGTTTTATAATCGGACGGTATATTGTAATACAATTGTGTTTAATATTGCATGTGAACAATTTTTATTTGATTTGTTGTAGTAGATTGTGTTGTTAATTACGAACTGTTTTACTGAAAAAATTAAAGCTGGTGATTAGTGACTTAATTGGTGTCTTGTACTTATTTTGTTTCCACTGTACCTACGACGATCGAGTAGACCGTCGTAACAGTAGTGTCAGGACTGGGATAAAACGGTTAACAGTGGAAACAGTGGACACTTTGTACAAGACGAGTGTGATTTGTAATTAATCGGTAAACATGGATCCCAGTCAGATGATGGAAGCTTTACAAACACTGCTGCGGCAGACACAGGAAGAAGCAGAAAAACGACAGGATGAGAAACGCAGATAGGAGGCGGAAGAAGCAGAAAAACGACAGGATGGAAAACGTAAGCATGAAATAGAAGACACCAAGGAGTTAATACAGGAGCAAAAGCAGACACAAGAACAAACCGCTGCAGAGTTGGGTCTCCTAAGAGGTGAGCTTAATAAACAAGTTACTAAAATATCGGAGGTACAAGAATCAATGACATTAAAAATAGCTGAAGTAGAGAAATTTGTTTCGAGTGTTGAAGAATCGATGTCCACAAAAATATCTGACAGAAGAAACCATGTCAAATAAAATATCTGCAGTAGAAATCTCAATGGCAAACATAAGAGAGCAGTTCCTGAAGTTACAACCAAAACAACTTTGTGAACAGACTATACCAATGATAAAGACCGAGAACGAAACAGAAAATAAGCCAATAGAGAAGGTCACCTCGCCTGCAGTTGGGACAGTTCATGTTAAGGCCCTAACCTTTGATGGAAGCACGCACTGGGAGACGTATTTACGACAATCGAAACTGCTGCATGCGCAAATAATTGGACGGAGCAAGACAAGGCAGTTTCACTCGCTCTCTCATTAAAAGGACCCGCGGCAGAATTACTACAGAAAGTGCCACCTGACAGCCAGAACATCTATGCCGAGTTGACAAAAGTTCTAGAATTACGCTACGGTGATAAACATTTGCGAGAGGTGTACTACGCTTAGTTGAGAACAAGACGACAACGTTCCGGGGAGAGTCTTCAAGAGTTTGAAGCAAGTATCGACAGACTAATTAGATTGGCCTACCCTGAAGCACCAGAAGACTTCCGAATAAGGTTTGCGGTGCAGAGATTTATTGATGGCATCGGAGATTGTGAACTTCAGCAAGTGTTACGAATGGCAAGACACCGAAATAGCTCAGAAGCTCTTGCTCACGCCCTAGAGTTTGAAGCTGCCAAGTCAGCGTCCCGCTACATTAATGGGTTTGTGCCATCACGTTGCAGTCAGAAGATCCGTGTATCACATTGCCGTTACGATGGGTGCAGAAAAACAATGTTGTCGGACAAACAATTCAAAAGTTGAAGAGAGTCGCAACGATTTGAAAAAGATAGAAGACCGAAATGTTACAACTGTGGAAAACGTGGTCATCTACAGGTAGACTGTTGGGAGAAGAAGATACCGAGAGAAGAGAGTGATCGCACCAATTGGAGAAGTAAAGCCCCAGAACAGCACACAGTTTCCACGCTACATAAGACCAGTGGAAACTTGATCATTAATGGATTTGCGGAAGGTAAACCAACATCATTTACAGTTGACACGGGCGCAACAGTGTCCATTGTGCGCCCTGACTTAGTCAGCTACCGCCAGCCTCTAATTAGCTCTTGTACAATACAGACTATGACTGGAAGCCCCGTCCAGGTGCTAGGAAAGGTAGACGTACGTGTACGCCTGGGTCTTCTCGAGTTTAGCCACCAAATGCTCGTTGCAGACATTGTCGATGAAGTGATTCTTGGCACGGACATTATGAATGCCTATGGATTCGTTGTGGACTTAAGAGAGAATGTCCAGAAGGTTGGCCAAGAGAAGATAAAGCTTTGCATGGCTAAAATGACAGGGTCTACCAACCATTCGATTAAGCGAGTGGCATTAGTCGAAGAAAAAGTCAACAGGTCTCGTCAAGAGGAACCCTCCCAGTTGCAATCGGAAATGGAGAAAGAACTAGCAGAGGAAGTACAAATAAATATAACGACAAAAGAAGTGATTGGAAAGCCAACTATGGGTGTCGAGACAAAACTCTTGCTTGCTTTGCTCGGGCGCTCAGACTGTGTCAAGGCCGCAGTTAATTACGTAGTTCACACGAGAGGTAAGACGCAGTTTGGAAGCTTCTGGTGTGTGAGCGGGACTATAAATACATGGCGGTAGCGGCCTTAGGTTCAGTATTAGTGCGATATATTTACAGAGCGGTTTGAGAGTTATTCTCGGCGATATTACTGTGCGCGTTCAAGTGGTCATTAGTTAAGTGTTATGTTTTATAATCGGACGGTATATTGTAATACAATTGTGTTTAATATTGCATGTGAACAATTTTTATTTGATTTGTTGTAGTAGATTGTGTTGTTAATTACGAACTGTTTTACTGAAAAAATTAAAGCTGGTGATTAGTGACTTAATTGGTGTCTTGTACTTATTTTGTTTCCACTGTACCTACGACGATCGAGTAGACCGTCGTAACAATACAAATATAAATGTATGTACGCGCTGTTTACAAAATGATTATGTAAATACAAAAACTACATTAAATAATATTATTTAAATATTATTATAAACTTAATAAATAATAGTTTTGCCCTACTAAACTGTGTCTGGATTATATTACAAAATTGCTTATCTTTGGAAATTATGGATCTTTGGGGTTACGGGAGGCAATTTCAACTCCGTGTACTTATTAAAACCAAGACAATTCGGTATACACGGAATTGAAATTGCATCCCGTGACCCTCAAGATCCCAACACATATTTTCGCTTTGCGTTAAGTAATAGGACAATTTACAATATTAGTAGACTACACTTCTTCTTTTCCACATCGTAATATATCGATACAATTGCATATTATATAAAATATCGAAAATGTACTGCAAGAATGGATAAATGTACCGTATAGTTCTGATGCAGCTAAATAGCTTTCGTTTATTTACTTGTTACTATGGTAATTAATTATGGTAGCCTATCCATGGAGTTTTAATTTATTATCCATATTAAATTACAATAACGACGCAAACGGCTTAAAATCTGTATTTCATTCCGTTTTCGAAGTCGATCTGTGGTGTTGTTCATAGCTCGAAGTGTTAGTGTTCTCCTCGAACCGCTAGATAGCAGCACTAAGCGCAGTCGCCGCTGCTCTGCATGCTAAGTGGGGAGAGTTTCCACTATTGTCATATTAAGCTATTTGGTAGTAGTATTTAATATATTTCATTACTTATTCATTTGGTCATCAGAAATATGTATAAACGTAAATTTTATAATCGTTTAAGACAATTACAAAATATATAGACGTATCTGTATACAAAATTACAAAATATATCGATACAATCGCATATTAAAAACTGCAGGAGTGATAAAGGTACAGTTCCGATACCGCTAAATATCATTTGTTTATTTACTCGTTACTATGGTAATTAATTCTTGTCTCCATGGTAATGTTGACATCTTTGTACGTGTCAACAAAAAGGCACAATTAAAAGGGCCTAAATCGTCCGAAAGGGGCAAAATATCAAATTCCACATTAGACAGTATTTTTTGCCTTGTGTCAAAGGTTACCTGTGCAAAATTTGGTGGCAATCGGTGTAACGGTGTGGATTTGTGTTCAGTACCCATAAATCCTCAGGCTTAGGATATAACAGAGTTATATATATATTGTTAGATCAATTATTTATCTCTATTGTTACTTTTGTTTTATAGTATTATAATAAGTCTTAAATCTTAATCTTACCCTTCATCAATATAACTATATTCTGTAGCCCCAGGTTGTTGGTGCCAAATTATGTTAAATCAATTATTTTCTATGTGAAGAAATAAAAAATTTGAACTCTTTTATTGTTGTCTTGTTTTAATTTCAATAAAGTTTATTATTCTTTTCTCTTTAACATATATTGAGATTCACTGACATACAATGCCCTTCTCTTCAGTTAGTAGCTCCTTTAGGTTCAATAACATGAAAACTCTTTCTCAGGGTTAATAAAAAAAATTAATTAAAGTCATACATATGAAATAAAATATAATAATTATACATCTGTTTTAGTAAAATGATGTATATGTGTGTTGAGTTATGGGTTCTTTAGATCATACAAAAGAAACAACCTTAATTGGAATAACTAATAAAAAAAATTAAAATGAACAAATAAAATTAATAATTATAATGTTTATAGTGTTTTTGTTATTTCATTTCACTGTTCTTGTGCTTTGAATTGAATAATGTTTGATCAAAGGTATATTTTAACATGATGGAACAATCTCACCAAATTTGTAGTTTAGTCTACAGATTATTTCTTGATATTTATCTTCTGGTCTTCAGTTTTCCGTGTATTATATTAAACCATTATACTTCTCATTATTTTTTAAGTCTTTCTTCATTAATTCATTGTGTAAAATTAATTTTTTTTGTAGAAAATGTCCAGCTTTAAATTAATGTGTTCTCTTATTTCACAATTATTTCAACAATACCCTTTCTTTTAAAAAACTCCTGATTCAGTTAGTAATGCTCTTGGCTATGTCATGTTTATGGGTTACAGTTTGTTTTTATATTTTTTAATTAACATGATTCAGTTGAATCTTGTTTTTTATTAGTCACTGATGTATATAATTAGTTTCTAGTGCACTATTCCATTATTTTTAATTATTGTACACTTTGTTAGATCTTACTATATTATCTGTATCAGTGGCGAAGCGTCCATATATGCGGTGTATGCGGCGCATACAATTTAAAATTGTATGTAAAATCGTATAAAGTTTTGTAATTAATTTTACTTCCATATTTTAAATTATTTGAGATGTAAAAGTTTGTCATCTCAAAAGCCAAAACTTAATTTTCACTCGAGCGATATAACGACAGTTAATAAAGCATTACTGTTTCCAACCAGGCGCACAGTATGCGTTGTAGGGAATATATTCTCTCGATAGCGGTTATTAAACCATACAGCAGATTTTCATGTGTAAACAGGCAGGCGTTCTGACTTGCGCTCCCACTCCCACTGTCTATGAATAGCTGTAATGCTATGCGTTACTGTTTCTGCATATACAGTGTTTAGTGCGTACGCAGACCGTGTTGTTTAAAGTTTTTTAATTATGAGTTCGTTTGTAGTAGAGCCTGTGGTGGGAACATCATCGTCGTGTGTAGTGAGTGCAATTGTGTAATTGAAAGTTTATTTATACAGCCATTCAGTAGTAGAAGTTTTACAGATAAACTAAACATTATTTCTAGCGGCAGAACAACAACAGAACTAACAACGAACTACTGAGGTTGTTCGTTTGCAGTAGATAGTTTGCGTGCAGTAGGTCGTTCGTTTGTAGCAGCTCGTTCGCGTGCAGTAGGTTGTTCGCTTGCAGTAGCTCGTTTGCGTGCAGTAGGTCGTTCGCTTGCAGTAGGGCGTTCGCCTGTAGTAGGTAGTTCGTTTTCAGTAGGTCGTTCACGAATGACTAACGACTGTTACACCATAATTCTTCTGCCCGTTGTTTAGGCCTAATTCGTTTACTGATTTTGATTGCAGTATATTTTTAGAGTGTTTGTAGTATTACAAACTCCATATTTTTAAGTTTTTAATTATTTTGTTATACCGTTAAATAATTAATTTATAATTTATATATGATATGTATAAAGTTATTTTTTAAGACAAGGATTTGTAAAAGTAAACGTCTTATCAGTCACGATGAATCCATAGGAGGTGATAGAACAGACTGAAAAGCTTTTTATTATCTGATATTTGTTATTTTGACAAAGATGTCAATTTCTGTTCTTTTAATATTTATAAAAATTTTAAAAAAAGTAGTTCGACACATTGAACTAGTGAACTAGCTCAATATGCTAGTTCGCTGGTGTGAGCGACCTAGCTATGAGAAGTTCGTTTGGATGAACTACTTTTCCCACCTCTAATGCAAACCAACCAGCGTCAACTCTACTCTCGCTACATAGTTTAAACCTATGGCATCGCTATGCCTATGGTGTAAACACATTATACTGTTACGGCATCATAGAACAATCTACGTGTTTATCGAACGTTCCAGAGAGATCCAGAATGTAAGCGTGTGGCGTACGTGCTTGTAGATGCATTTTGCGAGAATCTTCTCGACTGTGCCGGGCTTCACTCGGGCGCTCAGACTGTGTCAAGGCCGCAGTTAATTACGTAGTTCACACGAGAGGTAAGACGCAGTTTGGAAGCTTCTGGTGTGTGAGCGGGACTATAAATACATGGCGGTAGCGGCCTTAGGTTCAGTATTAGTGCGATATATTTACAGAGCGGTTTGAGAGTTATTCTCGGCGATATTACTGTGCGCGTTCAAGTGGTCATTAGTTAAGTGTTATGTTTTATAATCGGACGGTATATTGTAATACAATTGTGTTTAATATTGCATGTGAACAATTTTTATTTGATTTGTTGTAGTAGATTGTGTTGTTAATTACGAACTGTTTTACTGAAAAAATTAAAGCTGGTGATTAGTGACTTAATTGGTGTCTTGTACTTATTTTGTTTCCACTGTACCTACGACGATCGAGTAGACCGTCGTAACAGTAGTGTCAGGACTGGGATAAAACGGTTAACAGTGGAAACAGTGGACACTTTGTACAAGACGAGTGTGATTTGTAATTAATCGGTAAACATGGATCCCAGTCAGATGATGGAAGCTTTACAAACACTGCTGCGGCAGACACAGGAAGAAGCAGAAAAACGACAGGATGAGAAACGCAGATAGGAGGCGGAAGAAGCAGAAAAACGACAGGATGGAAAACGTAAGCATGAAATAGAAGACACCAAGGAGTTAATACAGGAGCAAAAGCAGACACAAGAACAAACCGCTGCAGAGTTGGGTCTCCTAAGAGGTGAGCTTAATAAACAAGTTACTAAAATATCGGAGGTACAAGAATCAATGACATTAAAAATAGCTGAAGTAGAGAAATTTGTTTCGAGTGTTGAAGAATCGATGTCCACAAAAATATCTGACAGAAGAAACCATGTCAAATAAAATATCTGCAGTAGAAATCTCAATGGCAAACATAAGAGAGCAGTTCCTGAAGTTACAACCAAAACAACTTTGTGAACAGACTATACCAATGATAAAGACCGAGAACGAAACAGAAAATAAGCCAATAGAGAAGGTCACCTCGCCTGCAGTTGGGACAGTTCATGTTAAGGCCCTAACCTTTGATGGAAGCACGCACTGGGAGACGTATTTACGACAATCGAAACTGCTGCATGCGCAAATAATTGGACGGAGCAAGACAAGGCAGTTTCACTCGCTCTCTCATTAAAAGGACCCGCGGCAGAATTACTACAGAAAGTGCCACCTGACAGCCAGAACATCTATGCCGAGTTGACAAAAGTTCTAGAATTACGCTACGGTGATAAACATTTGCGAGAGGTGTACTACGCTTAGTTGAGAACAAGACGACAACGTTCCGGGGAGAGTCTTCAAGAGTTTGAAGCAAGTATCGACAGACTAATTAGATTGGCCTACCCTGAAGCACCAGAAGACTTCCGAATAAGGTTTGCGGTGCAGAGATTTATTGATGGCATCGGAGATTGTGAACTTCAGCAAGTGTTACGAATGGCAAGACACCGAAATAGCTCAGAAGCTCTTGCTCACGCCCTAGAGTTTGAAGCTGCCAAGTCAGCGTCCCGCTACATTAATGGGTTTGTGCCATCACGTTGCAGTCAGAAGATCCGTGTATCACATTGCCGTTACGATGGGTGCAGAAAAACAATGTTGTCGGACAAACAATTCAAAAGTTGAAGAGAGTCGCAACGATTTGAAAAAGATAGAAGACCGAAATGTTACAACTGTGGAAAACGTGGTCATCTACAGGTAGACTGTTGGGAGAAGAAGATACCGAGAGAAGAGAGTGATCGCACCAATTGGAGAAGTAAAGCCCCAGAACAGCACACAGTTTCCACGCTACATAAGACCAGTGGAAACTTGATCATTAATGGATTTGCGGAAGGTAAACCAACATCATTTACAGTTGACACGGGCGCAACAGTGTCCATTGTGCGCCCTGACTTAGTCAGCTACCGCCAGCCTCTAATTAGCTCTTGTACAATACAGACTATGACTGGAAGCCCCGTCCAGGTGCTAGGAAAGGTAGACGTACGTGTACGCCTGGGTCTTCTCGAGTTTAGCCACCAAATGCTCGTTGCAGACATTGTCGATGAAGTGATTCTTGGCACGGACATTATGAATGCCTATGGATTCGTTGTGGACTTAAGAGAGAATGTCCAGAAGGTTGGCCAAGAGAAGATAAAGCTTTGCATGGCTAAAATGACAGGGTCTACCAACCATTCGATTAAGCGAGTGGCATTAGTCGAAGAAAAAGTCAACAGGTCTCGTCAAGAGGAACCCTCCCAGTTGCAATCGGAAATGGAGAAAGAACTAGCAGAGGAAGTACAAATAAATATAACGACAAAAGAAGTGATTGGAAAGCCAACTATGGGTGTCGAGACAAAACTCTTGCTTGCTTCGCTCGGGCGCTCAGACTGTGTCAAGGCCGCAGTTAATTACGTAGTTCACACGAGAGGTAAGACGCAGTTTGGAAGCTTCTGGTGTGTGAGCGGGACTATAAATACATGGCGGTAGCGGCCTTAGGTTCAGTATTAGTGCGATATATTTACAGAGCGGTTTGAGAGTTATTCTCGGCGATATTACTGTGCGCGTTCAAGTGGTCATTAGTTAAGTGTTATGTTTTATAATCGGACGGTATATTGTAATACAATTGTGTTTAATATTGCATGTGAACAATTTTTATTTGATTTGTTGTAGTAGATTGTGTTGTTAATTACGAACTGTTTTACTGAAAAAATTAAAGCTGGTGATTAGTGACTTAATTGGTGTCTTGTACTTATTTTGTTTCCACTGTACCTACGACGATCGAGTAGACCGTCGTAACAATACAAATATAAATGTATGTACGCGCTGTTTACAAAATGATTATGTAAATACAAAAACTACATTAAATAATATTATTTAAATATTATTATAAACTTAATAAATAATAGTTTTGCCCTACTAAACTGTGTCTGGATTATATTACAAAATTGCTTATCTTTGGAAATTATGGATCTTTGGGGTTACGGGAGGCAATTTCAACTCCGTGTACTTATTAAAACCAAGACAATTCGGTATACACGGAATTGAAATTGCATCCCGTGACCCTCAAGATCCCAACACATATTTTCGCTTTGCGTTAAGTAATAGGACAATTTACAATATTAGTAGACTACACTTCTTCTTTTCCACATCGTAATATATCGATACAATTGCATATTATATAAAATATCGAAAATGTACTGCAAGAATGGATAAATGTACCGTATAGTTCTGATGCAGCTAAATAGCTTTCGTTTATTTACTTGTTACTATGGTAATTAATTATGGTAGCCTATCCATGGAGTTTTAATTTATTATCCATATTAAATTACAATAACGACGCAAACGGCTTAAAATCTGTATTTCATTCCGTTTTCGAAGTCGATCTGTGGTGTTGTTCATAGCTCGAAGTGTTAGTGTTCTCCTCGAACCGCTAGATAGCAGCACTAAGCGCAGTCGCCGCTGCTCTGCATGCTAAGTGGGGAGAGTTTCCACTATTGTCATATTAAGCTATTTGGTAGTAGTATTTAATATATTTCATTACTTATTCATTTGGTCATCAGAAATATGTATAAACGTAAATTTTATAATCGTTTAAGACAATTACAAAATATATAGACGTATCTGTATACAAAATTACAAAATATATCGATACAATCGCATATTAAAAACTGCAGGAGTGATAAAGGTACAGTTCCGATACCGCTAAATATCATTTGTTTATTTACTCGTTACTATGGTAATTAATTCTTGTCTCCATGGTAATGTTGACATCTTTGTACGTGTCAACAAAAAGGCACAATTAAAAGGGCCTAAATCGTCCGAAAGGGGCAAAATATCAAATTCCACATTAGACAGTATTTTTTGCCTTGTGTCAAAGGTTACCTGTGCAAAATTTGGTGGCAATCGGTGTAACGGTGTGGATTTGTGTTCAGTACCCATAAATCCTCAGGCTTAGGATATAACAGAGTTATATATATATTGTTAGATCAATTATTTATCTCTATTGTTACTTTTGTTTTATAGTATTATAATAAGTCTTAAATCTTAATCTTACCCTTCATCAATATAACTATATTCTGTAGCCCCAGGTTGTTGGTGCCAAATTATGTTAAATCAATTATTTTCTATGTGAAGAAATAAAAAATTTGAACTCTTTTATTGTTGTCTTGTTTTAATTTCAATAAAGTTTATTATTCTTTTCTCTTTAACATATATTGAGATTCACTGACATACAATGCCCTTCTCTTCAGTTAGTAGCTCCTTTAGGTTCAATAACATGAAAACTCTTTCTCAGGGTTAATAAAAAAAATTAATTAAAGTCATACATATGAAATAAAATATAATAATTATACATCTGTTTTAGTAAAATGATGTATATGTGTGTTGAGTTATGGGTTCTTTAGATCATACAAAAGAAACAACCTTAATTGGAATAACTAATAAAAAAAATTAAAATGAACAAATAAAATTAATAATTATAATGTTTATAGTGTTTTTGTTATTTCATTTCACTGTTCTTGTGCTTTGAATTGAATAATGTTTGATCAAAGGTATATTTTAACATGATGGAACAATCTCACCAAATTTGTAGTTTAGTCTACAGATTATTTCTTGATATTTATCTTCTGGTCTTCAGTTTTCCGTGTATTATATTAAACCATTATACTTCTCATTATTTTTTAAGTCTTTCTTCATTAATTCATTGTGTAAAATTAATTTTTTTTGTAGAAAATGTCCAGCTTTAAATTAATGTGTTCTCTTATTTCACAATTATTTCAACAATACCCTTTCTTTTAAAAAACTCCTGATTCAGTTAGTAATGCTCTTGGCTATGTCATGTTTATGGGTTACAGTTTGTTTTTATATTTTTTAATTAACATGATTCAGTTGAATCTTGTTTTTTATTAGTCACTGATGTATATAATTAGTTTCTAGTGCACTATTCCATTATTTTTAATTATTGTACACTTTGTTAGATCTTACTATATTATCTGTATCAGTGGCGAAGCGTCCATATATGCGGTGTATGCGGCGCATACAATTTAAAATTGTATGTAAAATCGTATAAAGTTTTGTAATTAATTTTACTTCCATATTTTAAATTATTTGAGATGTAAAAGTTTGTCATCTCAAAAGCCAAAACTTAATTTTCACTCGAGCGATATAACGACAGTTAATAAAGCATTACTGTTTCCAACCAGGCGCACAGTATGCGTTGTAGGGAATATATTCTCTCGATAGCGGTTATTAAACCATACAGCAGATTTTCATGTGTAAACAGGCAGGCGTTCTGACTTGCGCTCCCACTCCCACTGTCTATGAATAGCTGTAATGCTATGCGTTACTGTTTCTGCATATACAGTGTTTAGTGCGTACGCAGACCGTGTTGTTTAAAGTTTTTTAATTATGAGTTCGTTTTTAGTAGAGCCTGTGGTGGGAACATCATCGTCGTGTGTAGTGAGTGCAATTGTGTAATTGAAAGTTTATTTATACAGCCATTCAGTAGTAGAAGTTTTACAGATAAACTAAACATTATTTCTAGCGGCAGAACAACAACAGAACTAACAACGAACTACTGAGGTTGTTCGTTTGCAGTAGATAGTTTGCGTGCAGTAGGTCGTTCGTTTGTAGCAGCTCGTTCGCGTGCAGTAGGTCGTTCGCTTGCAGTAGCTCGTTTGCGTGCAGTAGGTCGTTCGCTTGCAGTAGGGCGTTCGCCTGTAGTAGGTAGTTCGTTTTCAGTAGGTCGTTCACGAATGACTAACGACTGTTACACCATAATTCTTCTGCCCGTTGTTTAGGCCTAATTCATTTACTGATTTTGATTGCAGTATATTTTTAGAGTGTTTGTAGTATTACAAACTCCATATTTTTAAGTTTTTAATTATTTTGTTATACCGTTAAATAATTAATTTATAATTTATATATGATATGTATAAAGTTATTTTTTAAGACAAGGATTTGTAAAAGTAAACGTCTTATCAGTCACGATGAATCCATAGGAGGTGATAGAACAGACTGAAAAGCTTTTTATTATCTGATATTTGTTATTTTGACAAAGATGTCAATTTCTGTTCTTTTAATATTTATAAAAATTTTAAAAAAAGTAGTTCGACACATTGAACTAGTGAACTAGCTCAATATGCTAGTTCGCTGGTGTGAGCGACCTAGCTATGAGAAGTTCGTTTGGATGAACTACTTTTCCCACCTCTAATGCAAACCAACCAGCGTCAACTCTACTCTCGCTACATAGTTTAAACCTATGGCATCGCTATGCCTATGGTGTAAACACATTATACTGTTACGGCATCATAGAACAATCTACGTGTTTATCGAACGTTCCAGAGAGATCCAGAATGTAAGCGTGTGGCGTACGTGCTTGTAGATGCATTTTGCGAGAATCTTCTCGACTGTGCCGGGCTTCACTCGGGCGCTCAGACTGTGTCAAGGCCGCAGTTAATTACGTAGTTCACACGAGAGGTAAGACGCAGTTTGGAAGCTTCTGGTGTGTGAGCGGGACTATAAATACATGGCGGTAGCGGCCTTAGGTTCAGTATTAGTGCGATATATTTACAGAGCGGTTTGAGAGTTATTCTCGGCGATATTACTGTGCGCGTTCAAGTGGTCATTAGTTAAGTGTTATGTTTTATAATCGGACGGTATATTGTAATACAATTGTGTTTAATATTGCATGTGAACAATTTTTATTTGATTTGTTGTAGTAGATTGTGTTGTTAATTACGAACTGTTTTACTGAAAAAATTAAAGCTGGTGATTAGTGACTTAATTGGTGTCTTGTACTTATTTTGTTTCCACTGTACCTACGACGATCGAGTAGACCGTCGTAACAGTAGTGTCAGGACTGGGATAAAACGGTTAACAGTGGAAACAGTGGACACTTTGTACAAGACGAGTGTGATTTGTAATTAATCGGTAAACATGGATCCCAGTCAGATGATGGAAGCTTTACAAACACTGCTGCGGCAGACACAGGAAGAAGCAGAAAAACGACAGGATGAGAAACGCAGATAGGAGGCGGAAGAAGCAGAAAAACGACAGGATGGAAAACGTAAGCATGAAATAGAAGACACCAAGGAGTTAATACAGGAGCAAAAGCAGACACAAGAACAAACCGCTGCAGAGTTGGGTCTCCTAAGAGGTGAGCTTAATAAACAAGTTACTAAAATATCGGAGGTACAAGAATCAATGACATTAAAAATAGCTGAAGTAGAGAAATTTGTTTCGAGTGTTGAAGAATCGATGTCCACAAAAATATCTGACAGAAGAAACCATGTCAAATAAAATATCTGCAGTAGAAATCTCAATGGCAAACATAAGAGAGCAGTTCCTGAAGTTACAACCAAAACAACTTTGTGAACAGACTATACCAATGATAAAGACCGAGAACGAAACAGAAAATAAGCCAATAGAGAAGGTCACCTCGCCTGCAGTTGGGACAGTTCATGTTAAGGCCCCAACCTTTGATGGAAGCACGCACTGGGAGACGTATTTACGACAATCGAAACTGCTGCATGCGCAAATAATTGGACGGAGCAAGACAAGGCAGTTTCACTCGCTCTCTCATTAAAAGGACCCGCGGCAGAATTACTACAGAAAGTGCCACCTGACAGCCAGAACATCTATGCCGAGTTGACAAAAGTTCTAGAATTACGCTACGGTGATAAACATTTGCGAGAGGTGTACTACGCTTAGTTGAGAACAAGACGACAACGTTCCGGGGAGAGTCTTCAAGAGTTTGAAGCAAGTATCGACAGACTAATTAGATTGGCCTACCCTGAAGCACCAGAAGACTTCCGAATAAGGTTTGCGGTGCAGAGATTTATTGATGGCATCGGAGATTGTGAACTTCAGCAAGTGTTACGAATGGCAAGACACCGAAATAGCTCAGAAGCTCTTGCTCACGCCCTAGAGTTTGAAGCTGCCAAGTCAGCGTCCCGCTACATTAATGGGTTTGTGCCATCACGTTGCAGTCAGAAGATCCGTGTATCACATTGCCGTTACGATGGGTGCAGAAAAACAATGTTGTCGGACAAACAATTCAAAAGTTGAAGAGAGTCGCAACGATTTGAAAAAGATAGAAGACCGAAATGTTACAACTGTGGAAAACGTGGTCATCTACAGGTAGACTGTTGGGAGAAGAAGATACCGAGAGAAGAGAGTGATCGCACCAATTGGAGAAGTAAAGCCCCAGAACAGCACACAGTTTCCACGCTACATAAGACCAGTGGAAACTTGATCATTAATGGATTTGCGGAAGGTAAACCAACATCATTTACAGTTGACACGGGCGCAACAGTGTCCATTGTGCGCCCTGACTTAGTCAGCTACCGCCAGCCTCTAATTAGCTCTTGTACAATACAGACTATGACTGGAAGCCCCGTCCAGGTGCTAGGAAAGGTAGACGTACGTGTACGCCTGGGTCTTCTCGAGTTTAGCCACCAAATGCTCGTTGCAGACATTGTCGATGAAGTGATTCTTGGCACGGACATTATGAATGCCTATGGATTCGTTGTGGACTTAAGAGAGAATGTCCAGAAGGTTGGCCAAGAGAAGATAAAGCTTTGCATGGCTAAAATGACAGGGTCTACCAACCATTCGATTAAGCGAGTGGCATTAGTCGAAGAAAAAGTCAACAGGTCTCGTCAAGAGGAACCCTCCCAGTTGCAATCGGAAATGGAGAAAGAACTAGCAGAGGAAGTACAAATAAATATAACAACAAAAGAAGTGATTGGAAAGCCAACTATGGGTGTCGAGACAAAACTCTTGCTTGCTTCGCTCGGGCGCTCAGACTGTGTCAAGGCCGCAGTTAATTACGTAGTTCACACGAGAGGTAAGACGCAGTTTGGAAGCTTCTGGTGTGTGAGCGGGACTATAAATACATGGCGGTAGCGGCCTTAGGTTCAGTATTAGTGCGATATATTTACAGAGCGGTTCGAGAGTTATTCTCGGCGATATTACTGTGCGCGTTCAAGTGGTCATTAGTTAAGTGCTGTGTTTTATAATCGGACGGTATATTGTAATACAATTGTGTTTAATATTGCATGTGAACAATTTTTATTTGATTTGTTGTAGTAGATTGTGTTGTTAATTACGAACTGTTTTACTGAAAAAATTAAAGCTGGTGATTAGTGACTTAATTGGTGTCTTGTACTTATTTTGTTTCCACTGTACCTACGACGATCGAGTAGACCGTCGTAACAATACAAATATAAATGTATGTACGCGCTGTTTACAAAATGATTATGTAAATACAAAAACTACATTAAATAATATTATTTAAATATTATTATAAACTTAATAAATAATAGTTTTGCCCTACTAAACTGTGTCTGGATTATATTACAAAATTGCTTATCTTTGGAAATTATGGATCTTTGGGGTTACGGGAGGCAATTTCAACTCCGTGTACTTATTAAAACCAAGACAATTCGGTATACACGGAATTGAAATTGCATCCCGTGACCCTCAAGATCCCAACACATATTTTCGCTTTGCGTTAAGTAATAGGACAATTTACAATATTAGTAGACTACACTTCTTCTTTTCCACATCGTAATATATCGATACAATTGCATATTATATAAAATATCGAAAATGTACTGCAAGAATGGATAAATGTACCGTATAGTTCTGATGCAGCTAAATAGCTTTCGTTTATTTACTTGTTACTATGGTAATTAATTATGGTAGCCTATCCATGGAGTTTTAATTTATTATCCATATTAAATTACAATAACGACGCAAACGGCTTAAAATCTGTATTTCATTCCGTTTTCGAAGTCGATCTGTGGTGTTGTTCATAGCTCGAAGTGTTAGTGTTCTCCTCGAACCGCTAGATAGCAGCACTAAGCGCAGTCGCCGCTGCTCTGCATGCTAAGTGGGGAGAGTTTCCACTATTGTCATATTAAGCTATTTGGTAGTAGTATTTAATATATTTCATTACTTATTCATTTGGTCATCAGAAATATGTATAAACGTAAATTTTATAATCGTTTAAGACAATTACAAAATATATAGACGTATCTGTATACAAAATTACAAAATATATCGATACAATCGCATATTAAAAACTGCAGGAGTGATAAAGGTACAGTTCCGATACCGCTAAATATCATTTGTTTATTTACTCGTTACTATGGTAATTAATTCTTGTCTCCATGGTAATGTTGACATCTTTGTACGTGTCAACAAAAAGGCACAATTAAAAGGGCCTAAATCGTCCGAAAGGGGCAAAATATCAAATTCCAAATTAGACAGTATTTTTTGCCTTGTGTCAAAGGTTACCTGTGCAAAATTTGGTGGCAATCGGTGTAACGGTGTGGATTTGTGTTCAGTACCCATAAATCCTCAGACTTAGGATATAACAGAGTTATATATATATTGTTAGATCAATTATTTATCTCTATTGTTACTTTTGTTTTATAGTATTATAATAAGTCTTAAATCTTAATCTTACCCTTCATCAATGTAACTATATTCTGTAGCCCCAGGTTGTTGGTGCCAAATTATGTTAAATCAATTATTTTCTATGTGAAGAAATAAAAAATTTGAACTCTTTTATTGTTGTCTTGTTTTAATTTCAATAAAGTTTATTATTCTTTTCTCTTTAACATATATTGAGATTCACTGACATACAATGCCCTTCTCTTCAGTTAGTAGCTCCTTTAGGTTCAATAACATGAAAACTCTTTCTCAGGGTTAATAAAAAAAATTAATTAAAGTCATACATATGAAATAAAATATAATAATTATAAATCTGTTTTAGTAAAATGATGTATATGTGTGTTGAGTTATGGGTTCTTTAGATCATACAAAAGAAACAACCTTAATTGGAATAACTAATAAAAAAAATTAAAATGAACAAATAAAATTAATAATTATAATGTTTATAGTGTTTTTGTTATTTCATTTCACTGTTCTTGTGCTTTGAATTGAATAATGTTTGATCAAAGGTATATTTTAACATGATGGAACAATCTCACCAAATTTGTAGTTTAGTCTACAGATTATTTCTTGATATTTATCTTCTGGTCTTCAGTTTTCCATGTATTATATTAAACCATTATACTTCTCATTATTTTTTAAGTCTTTCTTCATTAATTCATTGTGTAACATTAATTTTTTTTGTAGAAAATGTCCAGCTTTAAATTAATGTGTTCTCTTATTTCACAATTATTTCAACAATACCCTTTCTTTTAAAAAACTCCTGATTCAGTTAGTAATGCTCTTGGCTATGTCATGTTTATGGGTTACAGTTTGTTTTTATATTTTTTAATTAACATGATTCAGTTGAATCTTGTTTTTTATTAGTCACTGATGTATATAATTAGTTTCTAGTGCACTATTCCATTATTTTTAATTATTGTACACTTTGTTAGATCTTACTATATTATCTGTATCAGTGGCGAAGCGTCCATATATGCGGTGTATGCGGCGCATACAATTTAAAATTGTATGTAAAATCGTATAAAGTTTTGTAATTAATTTTACTTCCATATTTTAAATTATTTGAGATGTAAAAGTTTGTCATCTCAAAAGCCAAAACTTAATTTTCACTTGAGCGATATAACGACAGTTAATAAAGCATTACTGTTTCCAACCAGGCGCACAGTATGCGTTGTAGGGAATACATTCTCTCGATAGCGGTTATTAAACCATACAGCAGATTTTCATGTGTAAACAGGCAGGCGTTCTGACTTGCGCTCCCACTCCCACTGTCTATGAATAGCTGTAATGCTATGCGTTACTGTTTCTGCATATACAGTGTTTAGTGCGTACGCAGACCGTGTTGTTTAAAGTTTTTTAATTATGAGTTCGTTTGTAGTAGAGCCTGTGGTGGGAACATCATCGTCGTGTGTAGTGAGTGCAAT
This sequence comes from Magicicada septendecula, assembly GCA_034769895.1. Classification (NCBI taxonomy): domain Eukaryota; kingdom Metazoa; phylum Arthropoda; class Insecta; order Hemiptera; family Cicadidae; genus Magicicada; species Magicicada septendecula. Next base: position 294,057,213 of record CM068373.1, on the reverse strand, counting down.
TGTGTAATTGAAAGTTTATTTATACAGCCATTCAGTAGTAGAAGTTTTACAGATAAACTAAACATTATTTCTAGCGGCAGACCAACCTCATTAATTCCCACGTTAACGTCAAAAACAAAAAAATTATACACGACATTTAAAGCAACAACATTATGAAGTAAAAACTTTGCTTTGCGTCTGTAGAAAAACTTCAAAATTATAGGCCATGCATTCTTTTTTCAACTAAAAAAAAATGTCTGGACAAATTCTGGAGTTTCTGTTTTGAACAATTTGTTTAATTTACAAAAACGCCATGAGATTTCACAGAGTCATGTTGCTTCACTTCTTGCTTTAAAACATTTCGGTAAAACCAGAATTGAATATGCCCTTAGTGAATAATTTAAAATTAACATCAAACAGCACAATGACATGGTAAAACAAAACCGGTACATTCTTCGTTGTCTAATTGACGTAGTGTGTTTTTGGTTGAAAATGAACTCCCATTTCGTGGACATGACGAATCTGTGGCATCGTCAAATCGAGGAAATTATGTAGGGCTGTTAAATATGTGGGTCTTTTGCGTTATACGACCACAAAGCGTTGGCATTGGCATTTTGTTCATCTTTCATTAAACTGAGTATAGTTCTCAGAATTTGCTATCTCTGTTTACTGATTAGTTAAAAGCTGCGTCCAGTCTCGCCTCTGTGTGTGTGTGTGTGTGTGTGATTTATATGAGTTGATTATAGAAACAAAAGCGAGTAATGGTAAAGGCAGTCAGCGGGTCGAGTAATGGTAAAGGCATTCAGCGGGTCTTTTCTGTTTTGTAACAATATCCTAATAGTCAAAACTTACCCAAATAATGATGTAGATCTGCATAGAAGACTTTGAGTAGTTTTATATTTTATTCATCAAAAACACAAATTTTATACACCAAAAACACCTAACCTAACCTAACCTAATTTCACGAACGGGAAAGTTATTGTTTATAATTCAGGAAGCCAAAAGGCCTTGATGTCCTGTATAATTTGTTCAAATAAGTCAGTGCAAATAAGATGAACAAAATGCCAATGCCAATGCTTTGTGGTCGTATAACGCAAAAGACCCAAATATGTTACGAAATTACGACGGAATGTTATACAACCACCTTAAAAACTCTACAGTCTTTTCTGGTTTATCTAGCGATATTCAAATTGACTTGATTAACTCCATTTCTCAAGTCTTATTAACAGAAATAAAAAATGAAATAAAACAAAGTCCCTTTGTAGTAATAATAATGGACGAAACAACAGATATCACAAATAGGCCTAGGTGCCAGGTGTCAACTGTGTTTCGTTACGTCGATAAGTCAGGAGCCGTTCAGGAAAGATTTATCGGTTTTAGCGATTTTAGTGACGATCGTACAGCTAACGCGTTGGCAAACTAGGTACGTATTTAATGTCCTGACTGAATACGACTGTGAAGAAAAATTAGTTGCACAAACGTACGATGGTGCTGCTGTTATGTCTGGTGAACATGGAGGGTTACAGGTAGGGCCGGAACTAGGGGGGGACAGACGGGGCATGTGCCCCGGGCACCGGCTTGGAGGGGGGCGCCGAAGGCGCCAGCCCAGATACGGGGCGCCGAAAAAGCGAAGAAATAGTAAAATTATTTTCTATATCGTCTATATGTTACAATTTTTCAAATAATAAAGCATTATTTGTGCGATTTAGTTTTTAACGTCTTCAATTTTATTTTCATTTAATTTGATGTAATTTAAAAAGCAGTAATCATATCACATAGATGTTAAGAATTCATTATTAATTGAGAATTATCCCCGCCCGGTTTCAATCGGCCATATACAAGTTACAACCTTGAGGAGCACAATGGAACAAGACAGACTTTCTAACTTGAGCATCATTTCTATCGAGCACCAGAGAACATCATCTATTTCTTTTGATGACATTATTAACACCTTTGCTGCCAAAAAAGCTCAAAAAGTGACAATTTGGTTTATTTAGATTCAAGAATGAATAAGGACTGTTAGTAAATTTAGTACCCAAAACTCATGTAAAAATCTAATTTGTTTTCAATGTGTTCCAAATTGAAATAGTAAAGTACTACATGAATACTGTACCAATTTATAACCAAAATACCAAATAAACTTAAGAATGATTTGAAGTTTAACTGAATGTCTCATTTCTTAATGTGTTACCCACTTCTGTAATTTCAGATTAACAAATGAAGAAAAAACCTTTTACTTTTTAGATTCCATTAAAAATTATTACACAAAATACAATAGAGGAGTGCTGTAATTTCACAACTGAATTTCACTTGATCTGTTTGCACTATAGTGTAGTGTGTTGATGAGTAAAGCTACGAAGCTGTAATTAATAGCACTGACTTAAGTACAGGAAAGTATATGCTTTTGTTTTTTGTTAAATAGTTTTAAATGGAGTGAGTATGGCGTGGAGGGGGAGGAGGGGGCGCCGAAATATACCCTTGCCCCGGGTGAAAGGAGGGCTAGTTCCGGCCCTGGTTACAGGCCCTGGTCAAAAGTAAGTGTAGCCAAGTAATATTTATCCATTGTTATGCTCATAAAATGAACTTGGTCTTGAAAAATTCAGTAGATCACACTAAAGAATGTAAAATATTGCTGACATCATAAGTCTCTTCGAGTCTATGATTGAGAACGGAGATAAGTGGGACAACGAAAGTTATACTGGAGCAATAGTTTTCTTGCTACTCTTCAAGATTTTGACTTCACATTTTTACTTCATCTGTTCGGTTCAATACTACCACAGGCGGATTCCATATTCGAAATTTTGCAGAAAAAAGTTCTGAAATCAGTTTTTGTATGAAACTCATTGAAGACTTTGATAAATATCTTAATAATTTAAGGAATAAGTACAACAAATTCTGGAGAGACCGGAATGAAATTCAGAATATTCCAACAGGGAGGTGGGACAAGCCTACAAGCACTCACAGAAGTAAAAGATTACGTATTGATAACATGTCGGATATGGAGAGGTCTTATCGTAGGCTGTATTATGAAATTATTGATTCAGTAAAATGTAGGTTTGCAGATGTAGGTCAACTTGATTTTATCGCTCTACTAGAATCACAACGTTTTCCAGAATTTTCTAAAAATTTTCCAGAAGAGCATTTTGAATCTCTAAAACGCTTGTATGGCCAGTATTTTGATATTCCGTTACTAAGGAGTGAGCTTTCTGTAGTTTATTCAAATGAGCAGTTTTGTAAAAAATAGTGTTAGTGACTTGTCAAAGTACTTAACATCAGCAGATCTGAGTGACACCATTCCTCAAGTGTGGAGGCTTGTAAACCTAGTAATGACAATTCCAGTTACAAGCTCTTCAACAGAAAGATCGTTTTCAGCCTTGAAGAGAATAAAAACGTATTTGTGTAACTCGCAAACTGAACACAGATTCTCGGCTCGATCAGTGTTATCTATTGAAAAAACGCTTCTTTTGAAACTAAAAACTAATTCTGCTTTTTACGATACGGTTGTTGACTTATTTGCTGAAAAAACCAGGCGCATAGAACTAACGTTTAAAAAATAACTCCTACAACTAACGCATAATAATTAACGATAATCTGAATAATAAATTATTGTGAGTCGTTACAATGAATGAATTAGTGTCGTTGTGGACGATTTTAAATACCATAGTGAATCTGTATTGTTTATGTATGACACATTAAACAGCAGATACAAGATACTATAAATTATTTTAAATAAATAATTGTCAGTGTGTTTATTTATGGATTCTGTGGCTGTATGTGATTAAAACAAGTGGCAATAACAGATGAATCGCTATCACCAGACGCCACTCAACGTACTGGTAAGTTCTAATACAGTCTGCTTGATTTACTAAAACAATTTATATAATTAATATTATTATATTGGTCTCTATTAGAAAAAGGAAAAATTGTAATATTTACTCTTTTCTTATCTGTTGTTAATACTGTTGACCGGGTTTGATTATCACACGGAGAGAGAGAAGGAGTTTTTATTTGTTAATGGCTGAGATAGGTAGGCCTATAACCGCATACACATTCTAAAAACTCACGCCTCGCCACTGATCTGTATAGTTGTTTTATATAAATTATATGTTTTATTCACTGCTTATTTATAACCAGGTCTATTTCCTATTCACTTTCACTATACACTGTTTTTTAACGTCAATCACAGTTATTTTCACTTTCTTACATTATTACACTACCTAACGTTTGTGATTATTGTTTAATATTATTTTAATTGTAATATTTAAATCACTTTCAGTTCGTAGTGCGATTACATAAAATAACTGCTTGAGGTTCGCAGACCTCCCTATAGTTTAATAGGCTTAGGCAATAACAAATGTTTGTTTTACTTACTTCCTAATTTGTTAACATTTATACACTATATTTTTATTTATTACAACTATTAACATATTTATTATCATTCGATCTTCCCTCCTGAGTGTAATAGTCATTGCCATTAAACTATTTAATGAATAAGTTTTCATTTCCAATTTCCATTGTATTTGTTTATTATGATAATTCACTTTTGTTTTTTATTATCTTTTACTCCTTGACATTATTAATTATCTTTAAATAGTTACATTTTATGTTCACTTCTTTATTTGTTAATTAGATTTTATACTTCTTTGTATTTAATTTGTAAGAAAGATTGCGTTTAGGCATAATTCATAATGAATTTTGATGATTACATTATATTTACTCTAGGGCAGCGGTTCCCAAACTGTGCTCCATGAAACATCTCCTAGTGCTCCTTGAAGAAATTGGAAGAATAAAGAAATGACCAGGTCTTAAAAATGTGACAAGATATTCGACTCCAGCTGTCCCAAATTCAACCAGATATAGCTAAGTTATGTAAATCAATTCAGTCTCATCCCCCTCATTAGAATAGTTCTTTTACAGTCCCAAGTAGCATTTTTGGTTTTTCAACATTAAAAATGGTTTTATGTACCAGATCTATGAGGATATATTATGGATTTACAATACTTGCTTTTAGTTCGTTTTAAAATGTGTTGCCTTAGTATGTTTTTTGTTTGTTTGTTTTGTAATGTATGTAGTGAAATTAGAGTTGAAAATATTTTTTTGTAATGAAATAAACTAATAAAGTCTGTTTCATATGTCTAAAGTTCTAAATTCTGAATGTTTACCTTTTATCCTCAAATAGTATGGTCATACAAGTGCTAGGTGAAAATTAGTGCTCCGTGATGAACTTTTCCACTGAAAAGTGCTCCATGACCTAAAAAGTTTAGGAACCACTGCTCTAGGGCATAATCTTGTTATGTTACATAATGCCCCCCTTTAAGAATGATTATTTCAGATGGCATATTTATACGACTGAAGAAATCATCATTCATTCTTGTGTAGGGTCTTTGTAATATTTTTTCAGCGCAGTGAAACCCCCCTTTTATTTTTTTTTTCTAAGTTTTGTAATTTTTTTTGAATTTTATTTAATTTTATTTTTATTAAGTTTTTTTTTGTAAAAGGGGAGAGACATCATATTTAGAACTAGGTAAAAAACCTAGAGGAAGCAAAAGTGTGCAAGGCCCAAATACAATTACAGACATGTCCCCCCAGGTGAATGACAGGACTTGCAAATGAAAAACTCTTTTAACCAACAAGCGTGTGCTTTATTCAACCTGCAAGATTTTACATACATGACAAGTTCGTGATTGTGTGAGCACACCATTAAAGGCAGAATTATATATATGTATATATAGGTATATCCATTAATTCATAATGTCACAAAGTAAGTGAATTGATATTAAACTAATTGCAAAAATTTCTGCCTGATTATGTATGAGTCAAAGTTAGTAATAATCTCATTCATAAAGCAATGCTAATCCATCAGTGTTGTATAATATCAAATAGGCTAGCCTGTTGTCTCAGTAAGCACATTTATGGTTATTCTCTTTTTTAAATCCGTTACATATTCCCCCCCCCAAAAAAAATATATATATAGTAAAATTACACACACAAACACATATACGACATGAATAACAAAACATCCCTCATTTCAACACTAACCTCCTCATAAACCCATTCCAACTACAGTAAATGAAGGAACCCTAATATGTATAGATAGATACAAATATAAATGACAACGTAAATGGAATATCTCAGCTCCTAAGCATAGATTTGCCAGCATATTCACAAGCATAGTTCACACCAGAGAATGTAAGTGACCGCCCCGAAACTCAACCAGCCAAACGACCCCTTACCTTAATCATTAAGCGTTAAGTATGTGTGTGAAAGAAAATCGATTCTCATCTACAGCATCAGACAACCCCCGCTACGTTATTAAAACTCAGCCATGACCAGATGACATGATAGCACGAGATAATTAACTCCCTAATGGTCTTAATTAAATGAAAGTTAGATCTTACAGCAAACTGCGGATGTGTGTGTATGTGTGTAACTTCTTACACATTATACAGTTATAAGATACTTCATTAGGAGTACTGTGGTAATGTTCACACATGCTATAACATAATTGAACACGAGAGTTTGTGCTAGAGTATAATGTTCAGAACTTCACGAGTGAGCTTCTGGCGGCTTCTGTGCATTCACATGTTGTAGAGAGAGAGAAATAGATAATCAGAATTTTCCCACCTGGATTGTCCGGTGTACTTAGTTCGTATAGGCGCGGATCAGTGATGTCACAGTCGTGTCACAAATCCCTGGTGCAGCTTAGCGTTGGAAAAGTCCTCGACTGACGGCATTGTGGCTACAGGATCGTCTCTGCCATTAGGGTGGACAGATGTTCGTCCACCCCTGACACCCATCTCGCCCTTGGTCGAGCACCTGGACATACAATAGGTTGTAGAGGGTGTCATAAAGAAAATCACGCCACTTAGGCCGTCCACATTAAATACCAACACTAACTTTAAGCAGCAACAGCGCACACACACATCGCCACCAATTCAGATTAAACAGTATTAAGCTCGTCTAGCAATTACTTTCTTAATGTTTCATTGAAATATTCAAATGGATGAGCTGTGTCTTTCGTAGTTATTAATTACATCAAAACAGCTGAGTGCAAGATACATTAGCATATTCTCTATTGAAATCAACTTGACCCACGACTCTCACATTCATAATTTAATTAAATTTAATTTAATTTGATTTTGTAATAGCATTAATGCCCAGATTAAAAACTGCTCTATACGCACACACACACAAGCATAACTCATAATGAAAGCTGAAACACAAAATATATTTGGGGTTAGAATATTTTCAGAACCCGCAGACTTGCACGTACCTGGAACAACACTTTATCTAGCCTATCATAGTGATAGGTTCGGAAGTCCTGGATAGAAGTTTGTCGCCAGCCGAGACCAGATGAACAGGTTGGAGGATCAAGCAGAAATGAGGCCGATACAACGTTTCGGTCCAGCCAAGTAACCTCCGAATGCAGGAATGTACAGACACAGCTGGCTGGCAGCGCCAGCTGTATTGCGTAGCAGCACAACCATTTGTGTGTATAACCGACCGGCAACAAACTATCGTAACAGTGTGGCCTTACGTGACGTCAGCGGCGCTCGTTTTTAAAATACTAATAATACGTTGCCGAAGCCAGTTCGGCACAGCAGCTTGGTTGTATGTTCCCTTAATTTGTTGACTAGTTGGGCCCATTAATTCATATGTGTTATTCATTTTGTCTTTGGTAATTATGTAAGGTCCAGTGTACAAGACTAGTAGTTTCCTAGCAATTCCCTCCACAGTACTAGGTAACTGTCAATTTTTTAGCAGTACCTTTTCTTCTACTGAATATTTAATAACCCTCTGTTGTTGATTTTGATACTTATCCCTTTATTTGTTTGTTTTTTCAACTATTTTATTATAAAATCTAATTTTGTCAAATTTATACTCCTGAGTGTCTGGGAAACTAACCAATTTGGTAACTTCTCTGGGTGGTTGTTTCTCATGCATTACTATATACAGTGTAGTTTCTATGGTCTGATGATACGCTAAATTCAAAAAATTTTCTGTAGATGGTAGGTATTCACTTCACTTTCTTTGCTGATCGAAACAGTATGTCCTCAGTATCCTTCTGACCTCTCGCAGCACTCTCTCCGCTGGATTGCTGCTCGGATGATAGATGGATGTCTTGTAAGTCTTTATTCCATGCCTTAACAGGGTTTCCTTCCATATCTGTCCCTTAAACTGTGTGCCATTGTCGGTAATGATAGTCCTTGGAGTTCCTAACTCAGGTATATAGCGGTTAATGAAAATGTCTAAGACCTTTTTAGTGGTAACTCAATTGATGGGATATAATTTAGTATATTTTGAGAAATGGTCCCATATGATGATGATGGATTTGTACCGATGTCATCCTCCACTGCGAGGAAATGGTCTACAAATGTCGAGGAATACCTTTTCCAATTTATGTGTAGAGGTAATGGGTATCATAGTTCCTTCTTTCCTCTCATTATTACATTTAACTAGCTGACATACATGGCATGTTTGTATATACATACAGACACTTCTATTTATATTTTTGATGTATACGTGTTCCTGTAATGCTTTAATCACTTTCAGAGGACCCATATGGCCATACCGAATATGGTAATCAACTATTAATTCCATTTCTACAGTCCTGGGCAGTGGCGGTTTCTTAATTGGTGCACATGAGCACATGAACCCCCTACATAAATAAATATAAATTAATTAATTTTAACAAACACTAAATAAACGGGAAATAATTTGGTTTAGTTTTATGATGCAATAACAAAATGCTCGTTCTGGTAAAACAGTCGTGCAGTCGACGCAGTGTAAGGTGTGCGCACAGCTCTGTACGTGTGCTGCTGGATCAAATGAGAGCGATGATGTGATGCGGCATTGGCGCGGTGGTGGGGGCAAACCTCTCCCATGTAAAGAATGTGAGCACATTCGGTTTGTGAACCAGTGCTGTTCTAGCCGTTGTAGGTGTCACGTTACTCGCTCTCCCAGTGTCGCTCGCGCCCAGTGCAGTTGTGTTTGTGTTGTGTTAATGTTGGTGATCGATTAGCAATTGCTGCTACCCCTGTGTCTGTGTTAAAAGAAACAATTTTTTCAAGTATTTCATTAGAAAAGAAACTCGAAATAAAACAACGTGGTCGTCCGACCCCAAAGCTTTATCGTACAAGTGACCAAAGGTAAAGATAAGAGATTTCAAAAGGGAATTTAAAGAAACTTTATATGAAAAGACTTCTTGGTCCTGCAGTTGTGAAGCTACAAATAAACTATATTGTTTCCCATGTCTGCTATTTGCAAAACAAAGCTCTGAAAACTTAAACTGGATTAAGTACAGTGTTAATGATTTAGGTCATTTACTCTCGAAAATTAAAAAACATGAATGTTCTCAAACTCATTTGAACTCTTTGCTAGAGTTTAACTTGCTTGGTAAAGTCGACATACGTCAGCAGTTGAACAGCGCTTATCGGAGGAATGTAAAAGAACATAATGAAAAAGTAGAGAAAAATCGTTATGCATTATCAAAAATAATTGACTGCATTAAATTTTGCGGCGCTTTTGAACTGGCACTTCGGGGACACAGGGAAGGAGATGATTCTTCAAATCCTGGGATTTTTCGAGGCTTAGTGGATTTTGCTGCTCAGATTGATGCCTCACTAAGAGAACACTTACGTGATGCAACCGTTTTTAAAGGAACATCAAAAGAAATTCAAAACGACCTGCTCGATTGTATGCTTCTTGTTTGCCAGGAAAAGATTAAGGAGGAAATAAAATTTGCAGATTTCTTCTCTGTAATCGCTGATGAGACCACAGATGTTAGTTTGACATTTCAATTAGCTATTGTTTTTCGCTACGTATTACCTAATGGAGAACCAGTAGAAAGATTTTGGGGGTTTATACATCCCCCCGGACACGACTCAGACTCGATCGCTGGATGCATTCTTGGCGCCCTAAAAAATGTTGTTGATAAGCCGGAAAAGTTAATCTCTCAGAGTTATGATGGAGCAAACGTGATGAGCGGACACCTAACCGGTGTACAAACAATTATTCAACGACATTACGAGTATGCTTTTTATATCTATTGCTAGTGCTTTTAATATCAATTAAATCTAGTGATTACTCGAGCTGCTAGCAAAATCAGCAAGTGCGGATATTTTTCGCGAATTTGAGTGATGTAACAAACTTTTTCAGCAATTCGCCTCAAAGAGCAGAAATTTTGGATAATATTGTCGGGAAAAGAATCCCTCGAGCTTCAAGCACTAGATGGAATTTTAAAAGCAGAACTGTAAATACAGTATTCGAACATCGGGAAGACCTTATTACCTGTATGGAGGAAATAGAATCAACCTCTAAACAAGAATCTTCTATTACCAAAGCTGGAGCAATCCGGCGAATGCTGGAAGACCCAACTTTTGTGTTTTGGCTTACAGTTTTCCATAATATAATGCCACACGTCGACATTTTATACAGACAAATTCAGCTTACCTATACAGATCCTGTGCGAACAAAAAAGGACGTGGAAACCTTTCTGAGGGAAATAAATAAAGAAAGAGAAAAAATGAACTCCGTGAAAAGTGCTGTAGACCAGATGCCTCTACAATGCAAAAGAGCAAGACATGAAGAAGGCGGTCATGCTAATAGGACGATCGCGGCTAAAGAAGTATGTGATGTAATTTTGACGCAAATAAAAGAGCGGTTTTCATTTACATCGCACCATTGAGCCGTATCCCTTATTGTTCCTCAAAAATTTAGTGAGTACAGTAAATCATTTCCTCAATCTGCATTAGATGAAACAATAGAAAAATACCCCTTTTTGGACAAAGCAAAGCTAAAAACCGAACTTGGAGTGTTTTACCGACGTGAAGACATAAGATGTATGAATGGTGCTGTGAGCTTACTGCAATTTCTTATACAAAATGATCTGAAAGATTCGTTTTCAGAGTCATATAAGCTTTTAAGGATGATATCGATAATCCCAATGACTTCAGATGAAGCCGAACGATGCTTCTCGACTCTGAAGAGGATAAAAACCTTTTTGAGAAGTACGATGTCTCAAGAAAGACTTAATGCCTTAGCCATGTTATCAATAGAGAAAGAACTGGTGAAGACCCTCCCTAAGTTTAATGAAATAGTCATTGATAGATTTGTTTCCAAGAAAGACCGAAGGATGGACTTTGTTTACAAGAAGTTCACTTAGTTTTTGTTAAAGATCCGATTAACCTACTGATACTTGTAAGTAGTATGTATATAATTTTACTATTGTTTCAGAACGTGATTGCTATCATTATTACTAAATTTAATTTTTCTAAGATTAATTAAATAAATAATCCAGTTGAAGCTTAGTAAACTACAATGGTAGATTCATTTTGTTAATATTACTTACTAAAATTATTTAAAATTTCTTAGTAACGTCATTTACTTTAATGTTGAAAAATTATTGGAAATGCTACTGTCAGTGCAAATATTAGCAGGCACATGGATTAATAACGTACAATATTATCTGTGTGAACCCCTGGTGAGTTTACTCACGAGCCGCCACTGGTCCTGGGTATAAACACCTTCCAATTGTTTTGATCTAATTTAGATCTTACAAATAATATAGGCCTATCTTCATGCACAAAATAAAATTGTAATATTTTGTCGTCATTGTTTTCTAGTCATTGTCTTATTTGTAATAATTTTGGATCAGTTTTTTGTAGCTGTTGTAACTTGCCATTATTTATCGTCTATAAATCCACATGTTTGTGTGTCAATTATGTAACTAACCGTTACTTGGTGTATTTAACTGCCCCAAGTTGTTGGTGTCAATTGTAATGCTTTTTGTTTAGATAGTTTTTGTTCTTCAAAAATAAATAATTATTATAAATGATTTTCAGGTGTTGAGCGCCAAATTGTTTTAAAATAAACAATTAAAAAATTAGGAAATAGTATTTCTCTTCCTTTTCTTGTATTTAATTGAACTTACCTAGTTATTTTCATTCAAATTAATTTTCGTGCCAAAAAATAGGGTTTGCCAACCTTTCTTCTCTGGTTATAAAAAAAAACTAACATTTGCTATACCACAAAATTGTTAATTATAAAAATAATAATTATCCATGCAAATTATATTCTAAATATCACTATTGTATTAACTACACTAAGTTTTTTATAAGTAAAATCATAAAGATTTACCTTAAAGCCTAAACCGGTTTTCTCCTTTAAAAGGCTTCTTCAGAGGCTGCCGTAGGTAGCGCTGTCTGTCTTGTTGTTGGCGACAGGATAGATTTTCGAAAGATCGATGCTGTGTGTGTTGGGTGAGATGTGTTCGAATAATGCGTGCGATTTGAATATTTAGGATGTCGTTTTTATTTGTTTTTGTGTGTTTGTAGATTTCTAATTGTTCTAGAGTGTCTAGTTTTCGGCCTTTTGTGTGTACGTGTAGAATGTTCATGTTATTGTCGATGTTTTTATATGTGTGGTTTGCTTCAATGAGGTGGTTTGCAAAGGTAGATTCTGTAGTGGAGTGGAGTGCCTTTGTGTGTTCAATGTATCTCTGTTTGAAGCTACGTCCTGTCTGCCCTGGCCTATGTAGAATTTATTGCAATTTGAGCAATTTAGCTTGTAAACACCGGATAGATCGAATTTGTTTTGTGCTTTGTGCGTGTGTTTTGATAGTGTGTGTTCTGTTTTGTTAGTAGTTTTGTAAACGATTCTGTATCCTGCTTTTTTGAATTTGTGGGCTATTTTTTCAGTTTGTTTGTTGATGTATGTTAGTGTTATGAATTTGTTGTTTTCTGTCTTTGTCTGTTGTTTGTTTTGTGTAGGAGTTTACTGACTATTGTTCTGTCATATCCGTTAGATTCTGCTAGATATTCTATCGTGTTTAGTTCGTCTTTGTAGGCTTTTTCATCTAAGGGGATGTTGTTAAGTCTATGTATAATGGTTCTGAAAGCAGCTAGTTTGTGTTGTATTGGGTGATTGGAGGTGTTGTGTATTAGTGTGTCAGTTGTGGTTGGTTTTCTGTATATACTGAATTTGTGCCTGTGTTCTAGTTTTGTGATGGAGAGGTCTAAGACACATATTTAATTTAGTAACGGACACGTCATGGACAACGAAATCCAAGAAATTATATTCATCAATAATCTTTTATTTTTTTCTTTATATTTTCAGTTAAATTAACTTGAATAATTCTTGATATTTTTGTGGAACGGATGTAACAGTGATTTAAAAGTTTAGGAAATACCTGTTATTCGCGGTGACGCTGTTCCGAGTCGAGGCACACCCCCTACGCACCTACACAGACACACACACAAAAAGTACGCAAGATCACGTAAACGAATATGCCAAGGCCAAATACTAGGCGTACAAAAATATCGCTGGAACGCAAGGAACAGCCAGTAACGCGTATTTAAAATACTAGATATTTCAAATACTAGTGGTATCACCGATACACAAGCTACAACGCGTTCCAGAGTAACAGTAGTATTTTATTCTTCGTATTATTTGAATTAGCAGCCATCCTTACTATTTCTTTTATAAAGTTGCTAAACTGCTACAATTTTTTTGTTCAGACAAAGCTTTTCGTCATCTCTAACATCATCAGGTCTTGAACAACGTCTGTCTCACACAACTGGGGGTTGCGCGGGTCGCGAGTGGTGCAGTGTCACGAGTCTCAGAAAGGACTCCTGCCACCGAGTCTGTTGGATTTCGTTATATACTTTTTATCTGCTTATGGGGGGGTCTGAAGCGACCTGCGATTGGTGGATTATACCACCGGGACTAGCAAACGAGGTCGCTTCCAGGACTCACCTGGTCGCGGGGTGTATTTGCCAAGTCCGGCAATGAGGGAATTGTGGGTCACTCTGTCGGAACGAACATAGAATCTACGCGCCAGGCGTCTCACGGTGTCATCAAGAGAGCGGACACCGTGTCCTCTCCTCAAAAGACGAGAAGGGTACCTCCGGGGGACTTTGCACGCGAGCTTCAGTCCCCGGTCGAGTACGCGCTGGAGCGTGTTCTATGACCACGAGCCAGGTATCCCCAAACAGGACAGGCGTAGGTAATCACGGGCAACACGTACGTGTTGACTATGAGCTTACCTAGCCGGGGGGTCATTGCCGGATTAGATAGCACGGGCCACAGTCTACTAAGTTGTGCCGAAGCGCGTTGTCTGATATACTGTGTATGGGTTCGCCAGGTGAGTCGGGAATCCACGTGGAGCCCGAGGTACTTGACGCTATTGGTCCAGGGCACCTCGACGGGGCCTACTTTAAGCGGCCGAGGCCGCTTGCGTTTGCGCGAGAATATTACCGCGGCGCTCTTGGAAGCGTTAACGGCAACTCTCCAGTCATCGGTCCACCCGACATACGCATCGAGTTGGCGCTGGAGCTTAACTGCCGCATAACTCGCGTTCGATGTCTCTGAAACGCGTCATAGACGAGATTTACAAGAAGTCACAAGGCGGATAATTGAAGGTAAAATAATTTATTAACAGTAACTTATGTTGGAGAAGATGCTGCAAAAGTCTTATTTATTGAAACGATAAAGATGGAATTAAAATTAAAGAAATTTACAATAGAATATATAATTGAAGAAATTTACAAGAGCAGAAGTAGATGATATTAGAAATGCCAAATCATATCATATATGTGAAGAAACATTCGATGAAAAAGAAAGTTATAGATCATGATCATCTAACAAGAAAATATAGAGGATCTGCTCATAATGATTGTAATCTAAATTGTAGGCTTAAATATCCATAATTTTTACCAGTATATATTTATAATTTACCAGGATGTGATGTTCATTTGTTTATTAAAGAATTGGGTGATACTGATAAAGAAAATATAGATGTAATACCAAATAATGAAAAAATATAATCTTTTGGTAAAGATGTAGAAAATGGCATAACATTAATATTTTTGGATACTTTAAAATTTATGTTTAGTAGCATTGATACATTATCAAGTAATTTAAAGAAAGAACAATTTACAGAAACATCAAAACATTTTCCTGAAGATTTATTAAATTTAGTCATTAAGAAGGGAGTGTACCCATATGAACATACAGTGTATAATAGGAAAAATATAGTATAGATAGACTGAAAGAAACTAAATTATCAGATAAAAAATATTTTTATTGTAGACTAAATAAATCTGATATAACTGGTGAAGAGTGATCATGCTAAAATTGTTTAGGATAAATTTAATATTACAAATTTATAGGAATATACAAGATTATACAATGAAAGTGATGTTCTAATTTTACAAACAGAATTATTACTGTTGCACACCACTATAGAAAAATTATTCCGATTAGCGCTTTCAAGCATCTCAGCTCATCGTAGAAATTCCGATCTGACGATGAGCTGAGAAGCTTGAAAACGCTAATCGGAATAATTTTTCTATAGTGGTGTGCAACAATAATAATTCTGTTTGTGATTATAACCACTAACACAACTTTCTTCATTAAAAGTTCTAATTTTAGCTAAATATAAGTATATCACTCCCGACTTGGAACACAAAGTTTTTCGTTGGTAAAAACATAAAAGTTTTACCTTATAGCATGAACCAGTTTTCACTTCTTATAATCTTCGTCAGAGGCTGCCACTGGGAGCACTGTCTGTCTTGTTCTTGGTGACGGCATTGACTTTTGAAGGATCGATGTTGTGTGTGTGGGGTCTGATATGTTCGAATAATACGTGTGATTTGAATTGTGTCTGTTCGTTTAGGATATTGTTTTTGTGTGTTTGTATATTTCCAAAAGTTCAAGAGTGTATAGTTTTCGGCTGTTTGTGTGTTCATATAGAATATCCATCTTGTTGTCAATGTTTGTGTATGTGTGGTTTGCTTCAATGATGCGGTAGTGGGATGTAGTGCCTTTGTGTGTTCAATGTATCTTTGTTTGAAGCATCGTCCTGTCTGGCCTATGTAGAATTTGTTGCAATCTGAGCAATTTAGTTTGTAAACACCAGGTAGATCAAATTTGTTTTGTGCTTTGTCTGTGTGTGTGTGTGTGTGTGTGTGTGTGTGTGTGTGTGTGTGTGTGTGTGTGTGTGTGTGTGTGTGTGTGTGTGTGTGTGTGTGTGTGTGTGTGTGTGTGTGTGTGTGTGTGTTGATAATGTTATGTTCTGTTTTGTTTGTAGTTTTGTATGCAATTCTGTATCCTGCTTTTTTGAATTTGTGGGCTATTTTTTCAGTGTGGTTTTTGATGTATGTTAGTGTTATAAATTTGTTGTTTTCTGTCTTTGTATGTTGTTTGTTTTGTGTAGGAGTTTATTGACTATTGTTCTGTTGTATCTGTTGGATTCTGCTAGATATTTTATCATGTTTAGTTCATCTTTGTAGTATTTTTCGTCTAGTGGGATGTTGTTAAGTCTATGTATCATAGTTCTGAAGGCAGCTAGTTTGTGTTGTATTGGGTGATCGGAGTTGTGTATTAGTGTGTCAGTTGTAGTGGGTTTTCTGTATATACTGAATTTGTGTCTGTGTTCAAATTTTGTGATGGAGAGGTCTAAGAAGTTTATGCTATTGTTGTATAGTTTTATTAAAGATGTACAAAAATATATTTCTTTTAGTAAAGATGTAGAAAATGACATAAAATTAAGATTTGTAGACACTTTAAAATTTATGTTTAGTAGCATTGATACATTATCAAGTAATTTAAAGAAAGAACAATTTACAGAAACATCAAAACATTTTCCTGAAGAATTATTAAATTTAGTCATTAAAAAGGGAGTGTACCCGTATGAACATACAGTGTATCATAGAAAACATACAGTATAGATAGATTGAAAGAAACTAAATTACCAGATAAAAATATTTCTATTGTAGACTAAATAAATCTGATATAACTGGTGAAGAGTGATCATGCTAAAATTGTTTAGGATAAATTTAATATTACAATTTTATAGGAATATACAAGATTATACAATGAAAGTGTATACAATTTTAGCAGATATATCTAAAAATTTTAGATATTTGCTTAAAAACGCATAAATTGGACCCTGCATAGTATTTAACTGCTCCTGGATTATCTTGACATGCAATGTTAAAACATACAAAAATAGAATTAGATTTATTAAATGATTATAATCAGATATTATGATCAAAAAAGGAATTCATGGCAGAATTTCTCAGTGTATTACTAGTTGTGCAAAAGCAAATAATAAATATATGAAATATTATAATCCAAAAGAAAAATCAAGCTGTTTGATGTATTTAGATACCAATAATGTATATGGTTATGCGATGTTTCAATATTTACCACATGGAGGTTTCAAATGAGAAGCGGATAATGAATATTGTGAATATGATGTTGAAGAATGGAAAAAAAATAATATATATGAAAAATGATTCTGAAACTAGTTACATACTTGAAGTGGATTTAGAATTTTCAGAAGAACTCATGATTATCATAAAGATTTATCATTTGCTCCTGAAGGAAGAATGAAACTAGTAACAACATTCGAAAATTAAAAAAAATATGTTATACATTACAGAAATTTAAAACAGTGAATAGAAAATGGTTTAAAATTAACACAAATTCATAGAATTTTAAAATTGAAACAATAAAATTTGTTACAAAAATATATAGATCTTAATATGGAAATGAGAACAAAAGCTACAAATGATTTTGAAAAACAATTCTATAAGTTGATAAATAATTCTGCATATGGTAAAACAATGGGAGATATAAGACAAAGAGTTGATATAAAAATTAATTTCAGATCAGAAAAAATACAAAAAACTTGTTTCAAAACCAAATTATAATTATACTACAATATTTTCACAAAATCTGGTTGGAGTTCATATGAATAAAAAAAAAACAACCTTTGATAAGCCAATTTATGTTGGAATATAAATTTTCGAATTATCAAATGAATTACTGTACGATTTTCAGTATAAAATTATGAAACCAAAATATGGAGATACGTTAAAATTATATTATATAGATACTGATAGTTTTATTTATTACATAGGAAGTAATGAATTTTATGAAGATATGAAAGAAATTATAAATGAATTTGATATAAGTGATTACCTACTCAAAATATAATATTTACAATATACATTAAGTTAATAAAAAAATAATTGGGAAATTAGAGATGAAAATAATGGAAGAATTTGTTGGATTAAAATGAAAATGTATGCTATAAAAGTCGGTGATAAAGAAACTAAAAAATCAAAAGGCGTTAAGAAAAGTGTAATTAAAAATGAAATTTGTTTTGAAGATTATAAGAGCTGTTTACATGATAAAATTAAAAACTATGAATCTAATCAAAAGCTATAAACATGAGTTATATACAGTTGAAATGAATATAGTTGGATATATATAGAACATTAGATTGAAAATACATATAGTAAGCCTAGACACATTAATGTAAAGCACGCTTTCATAAAAAGAGAATGGAAAGGAAAAGAAATAGGCCTACACAATTTCAACAATAGTTTGAACTAACAAAAAGAAATTCCTTTGACATAGTGTAATGTATTGTTACTGCAAGACAGAGCAGTGTACTAATTAAGATGCATTTAATCTATAAATAAAGATAACGGCATAATGAGTTATGCTTAGCTGTAGTAATTTAGGTTAGATCAAATTTCTCATTAGACTTTGACTAAATTTTGAAAGTGTTGATAAAGATGTTTAGGACTATACATTAAAAAATTGAAATAACACTGTTCCACACTACTGATGATGAGCTGTGAAGCTTGAAAGCACTAATCGGAATAATTTTTCTATAGTGGTGTACAACAGTGTTATTTCTGTTTGTGATTAAAAATTAAAAAAATGTTTGCACAATTGAACAGGAAGCAGATGTATTAATATATTATCACCCAACAAGATATGGGAACAATTACTTAAATTAAATAGTTAACGGACTTAAACCTGCAGCAGAAACTCTAGTTTTTATACAACAAATAGGAAGAGAATTGAATATTTCTTGTTTTGGAAATATTACCTAATTTTCTTCACATGTAAGTAATGGCAGGTTATGATTTTTAATCATATTTCTCATAATGTATGTTGTTAATGACCTTTTTTTTAAGAGTTTGAAAATATTTTGGGTCCTGACTCTTTTTTTGAAAACTTAAGGAGTTGCTATTAAATTTGTTATTTCAAACTTTTTAATAACAATAAATATTAATTAAAAAAACGTGACTTTATTGGTACAAACTAAAGTATATGGTCCTTATTTATATTCATAAACAAAAATCCTTACTGTAATGATGCTTTATGTAATGCAGTCTTTAATATTTCCTATGTAATATACAATCATTTTATACAGGTTTTACGTGGTTCTTCCAATTTTATTTACATTACCTCAGATCTAGTAACAAAAAACCCACAGTACTTGGATTATTAATCATTCACGATTGGCGTGTTAACAGAACTGGACATTGGTTTTTATTGCATTATGTTGAAATAGCGCTGTTTACATGGTTGGGAGGATGGGAAAGAAAAACACAAGATGTACTAAGGATCTATAAAAGGGAGTATTCGCACTCGCCATCTTTGTTCCGAGACTGACATAATATTATGGTGCCGCTTGTGTATACATGGGACCATGGACGTAGCCAGGATTTTGTATAGGGGGGGGCAGAGGACTAAAGGGTTACCTAAAAAGCGCCGGGGGGGGGATAAGCAAATTGTTTGGTCTCGGTATGTTATTAAGGCTCGTCAGTATAACTATGGCATACCTATTATAGGAATCTAAGCTAAAAAGAAATTTTTAAAATTAATCCAAAAGGGAATTTAAAAAAGTTTTACTCTATTGATCAAAAGCAGTGATTGTCGGATCTATTTAAAAGACTTTTATGTTACTTTATTTGTGAGTTACCTCTCACATAAAATTTTTGTTTATTAGCTGCTTTTTAGTAACACGCACCGTTATCGAGTTAAAAATTAAATTTTTCCTTTATTTAAAAACTTTAGGAATTTTTTGTCTGGAATGAAGAATACTACGAAGAAATGTTTCAGATTTAACCATAGTAGTGCACACTTAGTTTTGAGATATTTTACTTTCGTGGCTGTAATAGGCACTGTTATATTCTTGGGCGATTACTTCTATTTGGTCGTTAAGAGGGTACCCTAGATTGTCAATATATACCGCAAGAAGTTCAAAAATATTTTAATTCAAGGGGTAAAATTAAAGATTGGAACACTTGATCTAAGAAAAGATGTTCTGGGGTGTCTGAGACCCCACGATGCTTTAAGGGTTAAATAATCACCAAAAGTCACAAATAATAATGTGATTTTAATTAAAACGTGGCAACAATGAAAAAACAGAATTACGTACAAATACCGTGATGAATGAAAAAATTAAAGTTTTATAGTACGGTATGATATAAAATTAGTATAGTACAGTATAATTTTATACAATTATATATTTTTAAAACAATATTAGTTTTTTCGTATGCAAACTAGCAAAGGATATATTATCACAAAGTATTAAACTAAAACATGTTACTAAAATAACTTACTAAAATAAGTTAAACTAAAATAAAAACTAAATCAAAAAACTAAAAAATGTTAAACTAAAATAAGTTTTCTTGGATTTTCAGAAAACCTTTTCAGCACTTCCTTCTCCAATTGCTCCTTTCTTTCTAAAGCAGTTTTTCTGTGGACACTCATTAAGCATAGTCCATTGAGACGCTCCCCTGTCATCGTCGACCTTAGCCAGGTCTTTACTCTCCGCAACGGACTAAACGACCGCTCTACAGTACAAGTGGTGCAAGGCAGAGTAATAGAGATAAGCAGCGCTTTTTTTGTGGCCGGGTAAAAGATTTCAGCCTCTTTTACTAGATCTGCTATTGTCAGTTTTTTTAGCTGCTCTTTATTGAGTTTCTTCTTCTCCCACATAGTGTACCATAATTCAACTTCGGAGGCAACATCTTTTAAGTTATAATAATCTGAGAACTCCTTGACTTTTATTTTAAAGTCTTTCATGGTTATCTCGAGCATAATTAACGGATGTAGAGACAAAATTGAAAAGGCAGGTGAGTGTTCATCTGAAAAACGTGCCTCCAGTGAAGAAACTAATGAATCCAAGTAAGGAATTACCAAGGATCTGTTCCAGTACTCTAAAGGACTGGAAGCTGGAGGATTGGAGCGATGTTTTTGTTTTTGAATAGATCTTGGGACTGTCAATTCCACTCTAACATCTTTGATAATCTCGTCGACACCATTTACAAGCTCTGTAGTAACTTTCTCTGCATCACTACGATGAGTTGTTATCACTCCAAGGATCCGTTTGATGTGTTTTGAGCATTGGACCAGGTCCAGGGTTTTAAATTGAAGAGCATTTACAACAGGTTCCAATAAGGCAGAATATTTGGCTATCAAGGCAACAGCAACAATAAATTCAGGTTTTGTGGCTGCTGATGCCATCTTAAGGCATCAGCACTACTATCCCTAGACTAGACTTATACTCTCATGCTTACTCTGCTACAACCCTGATCACAAGGGTTGTAAAAAAATTATATCCACCATCTTTTTTCAAAAATTTCACAACCCTGGTTATTACGCCAAGTAAGTGAATATTCGCAAAGTGGAACGAGACGAAATGGCCGATTAAAATGTAATTTTTTTTTTCTTTTTTTATATCTTGTTATTGCGAGAGGTATTTTGAAATCATAAAATACACATCTGCTTGTAATTAGTGTATCCGAAATTTTAGTTTTGGAAATTGGAAGCGTCCGAATAATCGAAACTTAACCTAACTTTCTTCACTCAGGGAGAGTTCTGTAGTCTTGACTTTTTTGAGACAAAAAAAATAACGTAACCACTATAGGTATAATTATAAATACTATTACGTGACCAATATATTTTAATACTATTCAACGTTGTAGAAATATCCTGAAATTTTAGAAATCGACATAAAAAATTAATGGCTAATTTACCTTTAAAAAACTTTCGTATATCCATTTTACTACTAACTATTGATGTGTCCTGTAGGTACTGTGGATGAAGTGAGGTCTCTGATGAGGTTAGGCTATATTTAAATAAAGACGGAAACTAAAAAGAAGCTTGCAAAGCCGAGTTGAGCTTTAACGCGACTGGTCTGTTCACCAGGAAAATGGCGGATGCTTTAAAACTAGGGACTTACAAAAGCGGGAAGTTCAAAACTGTAAATTAACTATATGTTTCTTTAATTCTTTAAAGTAAAGTAAGGATAACTGTCCATCACTGCTCCTGTTCTAGCACTCCTCGCATGCGTTTTTTATCTACTTTTATTTTCTATTTTTTATTTTGTAACTTGATCTGGGGGGGGCAGCTGCCCCTCCTTGCCCCCCCCTTGGCTACGCCCCTGCATGGGACGCAGTATAAGTTTGTTTTCGATATTACATAAACTATTATAGTTTTTCGTGCCAAAAATATAATTTCAAAGTGTCAAATTATGTCCCACGTCCTTAAAAATATGGAAATAATAGTTTTCATCTTAAAACTTACAGATTCAGACCATAGTAAGAGGAGAATAATTTTGTCTAAAAAACAACAAATACCAATCGTTACCACTTACCACTTTGTTAGGTATATATTCTCAGATCTTACTTTCATTCCTGTTTATAATAGATGGCTGTTGAATTAATGTTTACTAAACTTCGTTTGTCCAAAAGTCCAAATAAAGTTACTAAAACTATTTTTAATAAACACGAATTTACATTTTTAACTTACTTACTATTAAGTTTATATTCAGGTTTTTTGCTTAACATTTAGTTAAAATTAATAATAAAAAGTTTAGCTTAACATTTTATTAAAATTAACAATAATGTATTTTTCATTGCACTAGACATTTTATAGTCAAAAGTATTTTTCTCGGTTAGTAGGAAGGGTTAAACTTTGTTAGTACAGGCAAAAAATTCGCAAGTTACAACTTCTCACGGCCATATCTTGAAAACAACTTGTGGATTAAAACCCGGCCAAAACGCATTTTGTTTGTTATTTCATAGAATAATTTTTGTCCTATTCATTTTTACTATAAACTCAAACGTTTTTTAGTTATTCGCAAAAAATTACGCTAAAATCCTGTTTTCTGGGGGTAAAAATCGAAAATGTTGATTTGGAATAACTCGAAAACAACGCATTTTTCAAAATAGTTGCGTACTGACTTTTTTGCTTAGAATTTGATTCTCTATTGGATACTGTGGTTAATTTTTTTTTTATCAATCACCCTTGGAAAAGGGGTGGTTCTCATCCCCAAATAAAAAGCGTACAGTTTAACTTTGTTCTAGAGTGCATATAGAACATACATATCAAATTTCGTGAAATTCCATCGACAGTCAAAATTTTGTTACGTCAAAAGCTGCGCTTACTGGACTAGAATTTCTTCGTGCTGATTTTGTTTTCGACTTTGTTTACGATCTGCGTGTAGGCCTATGTTTCGCGCTTGGCTATCGCGCAGCTGATTTTCGAAAAACAGGTAAATGTGCAATTTTGTGCATTAAAACTACAGAATGTGCAATTTTATGCAGTAACCCCCAAAACGTGCAATTTTGTGCAAAATAAAATGTATGTTAAAATGACCTACACATCCCGATTCGGATAAATAACTTGTCACTGGCCGTTTACGAACTAGCAAAAAAAAAGATGCAATTGCACGTGAATCCGGGCTTTAGTTATAACATTATATTTATAATTAATGGATTAAAAAAATAAACCACCTTGTACAGTGATCTGCGTGGAACTGGGCCGATCCTAGGAGGTGGATTTGGTACGTCAAACAAAGTCGGTATGGCATTAGGCTTCAGTTTTTTCCAACCATCTACTCGTGCCTGTTCAAACTGTGAACTTTCAAAATGAACCTAAAAGTGCAAAGGTGTATTACATTTTTAGTCGTTATGATTAACATTCACAAACTTTTAAGGAACAACCATTAAATTTACCTCACACAGACGCATTCCCTTGCTTAGTATAAATTTGTCTCGTCTCATATTTTGAATCCATTTTGCACATCGAATAGGGTCTGCCGGAAATTTGAATGTTCTAAACTTAGTTTCTGTTCGATTTTTGCAATTTACAGCACAACAACCAGTCATTATGATTATGAGATGTACAACAATCTGCAAAACATACTACATAACATTAATAATATCTCTAACACCAGTATTTATAACCTTGTTTTCACTGACAAGATGAGATGATTATTATACATCTTCGTGTGTAATACATAAATCAAATTAGTACACTAAGGTTATACCCCTGATACGTAAAAATATTAATATTTACATACATAATTTACATTAAATAATCCAACGCACAGCGTGCTTACATTGCTCCCGCCACATTACATTTAAAAGTCTCGGAGAAAGATGGCGGGTGCGAATACCTATATTATAGAGCTCTAGATGTACGGAATCGTATTGGGGGCCACATAACGGAAAGAATCCAAAACATTTGATATAAAAAATAACTGTTGTTGCTGCATTTATATGAAAGCAGTAGATACGATCACACAGTAGCATTCATATAGTAGTAGATCTCGAATAAAATATCGCGGTTATTCTTAAAATTGCATTCTCTTCTGTTGAGTTGAGACTTCTGTGAACTTAACATTAACTTAACATAGTTAATGTGTAACTGTAAATTGTTATGAGAGTATGTGCAAGATTCGTAAAAATTGATGTCTCGCTTATTTAGATAAGGATAAAAATTTGTTAACAACAATTTTGATTTTTATAGCTACAATAGGTACCTTTTAAAATGTTATTATCAATAAATCGTGGCCCTTCCATAATAAAAGCTCGTAAAAGGTTCTTGTGATTGTACCAACAAGATAAATATATTTATGAACGTCGTGACTTTTACTGTAACGAGAGTGATGTGAATTTTAAAGTATGTTTGGTGATGTGAAAGGTCGTTGGTGCTATTCATTTAAATATTGCCGAGAATGTGAATATTTATTGACACACAAATAAGGCACATTGTAGGCTGCATGAGAATACTAGCCTAGACTTTTTGAAAACTTGTAAAGATAATTATACAAAAAGGATATAATCTGAATAAGTAAGTGTTTTTGAGAAATAAAACTAGTATACATAACTTAGCAAAATTAACGTAATTCTATCTGGTATTGAAAGTAGAAATAGTAGTCATCACAATAAAAAAAGCAGTTGTGTTGTTGGACTCGAAAGTGTCGCATATGGTAAAACGTTTTATTAGCGAGTAAAATGATTGAAGATACAGAGGCAAGGCGATAAACATTATAAATGTACAAAGAATGAATAATTGGAAATTACTGTGACAGTTTACTTACCCCAGCAAAAGTTTTATACTATTTACAAGAAAACGAAAGGAACTGCAGCGTTAGGTCTGGGGCATTTGAAATTGTTGATTTTAATTTTTCTATGCCTTCTTTTTTAAAGTTGAAGCGTTTTCACATGTAAACTTGAAACTGAAAGTAAGTCAAATAAGTTGGTAGATTGAGATATTTTATAACCTACAGTGTTCATACCAGTGTTCAAATTGTTTTTATGTTCAAATGATTGTAGTATTTCAAAAAAAAACTATTACGGTTTCCTAATGCTATTTTGATGAAGTCTAATAAGCGTGTATTATGCCCAAATTTTATTAATATTGTGTGTTTACCAACAGATTTATTCTGAGATTTAAGTGTACAAATAATAGGTTAATACGATTTTGTTTTTACACGTTTCTGCGCTATGATTACTGTATGTTTAATACCTTATTAAAAGGTATCTTCGTTGTCATGAGAATCTGTTATTTACCGTTATAAATGCTGTAATAATTGTTTTTACTTCAAAAATAGTAAAGTACACTAGTAACACTTGGCATTTCAGATTATATATGACGAGATTAAAAGGTTAGGACATTAAAAGAAATAAATGGATTATTATGTGCTAACTGAGGCTAACAATAGTTTGAAACTATAAAATAATTGATACATTTAGTTATTATTTTGTTTGAGTAGTAAGGGACGGGGAGTGCTCAACTTGCAATTAAAAGTTGATTGTTAATAAAAGTGTAGTGTTTATGAAATAAGTTTTTGGCTGATATATTCTGTCTGTTTTCAGGACAAAATGAGCTCTGGGTTTATATCAGAAACGGAACTAGCTGAAAGGCGGCGGGTAAGGCAAGAGGAATGGGAGAAAGTGAGGAAACCAGATCAGCCACTAGGTGATAATCAGTATTCATTGATTACCGTATATAAATTTTAGTTAGTTGTTAACACAATGACTAGGTATTTCAGTTGATTTGAAGACTGTTTTTACTTACATGTTCCATAAGAAAATGGAAGTATGGTGATGGCAAAAAAATCGTGTTCGAGATAAGGGCTGATTTTGATTGTACTAGTCTCAAAACATGAAGGAAAGTCATTTTTCGAAAAGCGTGTGTAGAATTTTTTCTGTGGCGAGCGATAACTGCCGCAAAT
Source organism: Magicicada septendecula (assembly GCA_034769895.1). Lineage (NCBI taxonomy): Eukaryota > Metazoa > Arthropoda > Insecta > Hemiptera > Cicadidae > Magicicada > Magicicada septendecula. The sequence continues at coordinate 294,030,893 of CM068373.1, read as the reverse complement.
TCAAACAGAATCAAATAATTTTTTGCATATGTACTTTAGTTGTATAGGACTCAAGGCCTATTGATTTTGGTGAAGATCGGTTAAGGGGAAGGGGTAGTTTACCTGCAACGTTTTATGTTTTAACAAGAGTAAAGTACTTAATTTTGATAAATAAAGTATCCTGAAAAGAAGGTCATAATAATCCACTTGTAGAAAGGTAGATGAAATATCTATAAATGAAAAGGGTATAAGTAAAAATCGGTATGGAGAACCATACATGACTTCCATGTTGTAAGATTTATGTTTAAAATAATTTACTTAAATTCGGTTCAGTAATTTCTAAAAAAATATTGCCCACCCTCAAACTAATTTCACTATTTATAGATATTTTTGTTATTATGGGGTAGTCGTTTAATATAATGTTATTTTCAGACCATTATCCGTAAAAATTAGGTAGGCTTACTTTATTCTTATAAAGAAACCGAACTACGCAGATAATCATCCCTCCCATGAAGTGCTCCGAAGTCACTCATGGACCCTGAGCATCTTGCAGAGGGTTCATTCCCTAAAGACGAAAAGTCTGTCTATGATGAACCGTTCCTCTGTAAACACGTGCAGTTACACTGCCCAGCGATACACAGGAAGCAAATCGCTATCCACCCTGCACACTTTTTCGGCTTGCACGCGTTGTGTTGGCGTGGGTTTCGGCACTTTCCATTTAAAAACCGTGCAAATGTAAGAAAATAAACATGAGTGAGGCCAGAAATAACGCGAATTGTGTGTGTGTGTGTCTTGTCTGCCTTTTTATTGCGGTATTCATAATAATAAAATGGAAACATAAACATTACATAATTGAGATATGCTTGCCTGCCACGAACGATATATTTTCTCTCATACATGATTTAACTAAAAATGAAAAAATATAGAATAGATAATGTACCAGTTATAGATTTATAGATAATGTACCACAGATAATTTGAACTTTCAAAGTATTTTTTTGATCATTAAAATTATCTGCCTGTATGTTCTAAACTTGCCTTAATGGCAGTGAAAAGGGCAGGAAAATACAGTACTAGTACTAGATAGGCGCATTACCACCATACATGAACTGTAAAGAATAAAGTATTTCACTGTTAAAAGTATGCTTTCACATGAGTACACATAAAAATCGGTATGGAGAACCATACATGACTTCCATATTCTAAGATTTATATTTAAAATCATTTTTGAAATGAAATATTACCATAGAAACTACTTCTTTCTACTTACTGCTTCAGCCTTAACCACAGTACTGTGGTCACTAACGTATACCACCTCACGTTATCGCACTCGATTTTCACTGCGATGGAAGTCGATGGCATTGCCGAAACATCTGGTTTTGTAGAAAACATTGGACTACGGCCAAATATCCCGGGAAGGAATTTTAACAAAAACTACTTCTTTGTTGCCGATAACGTTGTACACGTATATATAAAAAATATGCATAAAATTAATGGCTTCTATAAATTAATGATTGATCTCCATTAAGTAGTGCTCAAGTTTCCAAAGTTTTAATATTATGATGTCCGTAATTAAAACATCAGAGCAGGTTTAGTGTGAATGAGGGTACACTGTGGACAAAAATTTTCAACATTTCCTATTGAGCATTGCTTAGAGTAAAGCTGCGAATCTACAGTGTATGTTTCACAGAACAAACACGCGAAAAAGAAGGAGCGCTCTGAAGTCACTCATGGACCCTCAGCATCTTGCAGAGGGTTCATTCCCTAAAGACGAAAAGTCTGTCTATGAATCGTTCCTCTGTAAACACGTGCAGTTACATTGCCCAGCGATCCACAGGAAGCAAATTGATGTCCATTTTTTCGGCTTGCACGCATTATGTTGGTGTGGGTTTCGGCACTTTCCATTTAAAAAGCATGCAAATGTAAGAAAATAAACATGAGTGAGGCCAGAAATAACGTGAATTGTGTGTGTGTGTGTGTGTGTGTCTTACCTGCCTTTTTATTGCTGTAGGCATAATAATAAAATGGAAACATAAACATTACATAACTGAGATATGCTTACCTGCCACGAACGATATATTATTTTATACATGGAGGAGTTCAGTGACATACACACGTACAGAAGAATTATATATATAAAGATATTAACTCATACATAATTTACATTAAAATGAAAAAATTATAATTTTATTGCCTGGCAGCAAAATTATTTTATTTTAACAATTACCATTGTTTCAAAAAGTTTAAATGAATTTTCAAGTACTTTACTGTTGTTTAAACGTAAAACGTTGCAGGTAAACTACCCCTTCCCCTTAACCGATCTTCACCAAAATCGAGTCCTTGAGACCTCTACAATTCAGGGACGTATGCAAAAAATTATTTGATTCTGTTTGAATTTGCGGCTGTTAATCGTTTGCCATAGAATATACGCTTGATAAAAAAACGTTGCAGGTAAACTACCCCTTCCCCTTAATGGATCTTCACCAAAATCGAAAGTCATTGAGACCTCTACAATTCAGGGGCGTATGCAAAAAATTATTTGATTCTGTTTGAATTTGCGGCTGTTATCGTTTGCCATAGAAAATACGCTTGATAAAAAAACGTTGCAGGTAAACTACCCCTTCCCCTTAACCGATCTTCACCAAAAACAATAGGTCTTGAGAACTCTACAATTTAGGGTTGTATGCAAATAATCTTTTGATTCTGTTTGAATTTGCGGCTGTTATCGTTTGCCATAGGAAATACCCTTGTTAAAACATAAAACGTTACAGGTAAACTACCCCTTTCCCTTAACCGATCTTCACCAAAAACAATAGGTCTTGAGTACTCTACAAATCAGGGCTGCATGCAAAACATTATTTGATTCTGTTTGAATTTGCGGCTGTTATCGTTTGCCATAGAAAATACCCTTGTTAAAAAAACGTTGCAGGTAAACTACCCCTTTCCCTCAACCGATCTTCACCAAAAACAAAAGGTCTTGAGAACTCTACAATTTAGGGCTGTATGCAAATAATCTTTTGATTCTGTTTGAATTTGCGGATGTTATCGTTTGCCATAAGAAATACCCTTGTTAAAACATAAAACGTTACAGGTAAACTACCCCTTTCCCTTAACCGATCTTCACCAAAAACAATAGGTCTTGAGTACTCTACAAATCAGGGCTGTATGCAAAACATTATTTGATTCTGTTTGAATTTGCGGCTGTTATCGTTTGCCATAGAAAATACCCTTGTTAAAAAAACGTTGCAGGTAAACTACCCCTTTCCCTCAACCGAACTTCACCAAAAACAATAGGTCTTGAGAACTCTACAATCTAGGGCTGTATGCAAATAATCTTTTGATTCTGTTTGAATTTGCGGCTGTTATCGTTTGCCATAAGAAATACCCTTGTTAAAACATAAAACGTTACAGGTAAACTACCCCTTTCCCTTAACCGATCTTCACCAAAATCAACAGATCTTGAGAACTCTACAATGCAGGGCTGTATGCGAAACATTATTTGATTCTGTTTGAATTTGCGGCTGTTATCGTTTGCCAAACAAACAAAATTACCCTTGCTAAAAAAAAACCGTTGCAGGTAAACTACCCCTTTCCCTCAACCGATCTTCACCAAAAACAATAGGTCGCGAGTACTCTGCAAATCAGGGCTGCATGCAAAAAATTATTTGATTCTGTTTGAATTTGCGGCAGTTATCGTTTGCCATAGAAAAAAATCTACAGACAGACAGACACACAGACAGACAGACACACACACACACAGACACTTTTTGGAAAACGACTTTTTTTCATGTTTTGAGTGTAGTAGAATCAGAATCTGCAATAATCTCGAACACGATTTTTTTTGCCATCACCATACTTCCATTCCTTAAGGAATATGGAAGTAAAATGAGGGGGTAATTTTCTATAAATGCAAATGATAGTTGAAGGGGTTGGGATAATTTTTTATATGTGTATTACGTTATCAGCAACAAAGAAGTAGTTTGTTGTTAATATTCCTTCCCGGGCTGCTTGGCTATGGTCCGATGCTTTCTGGAAGACCAGACGTTTTGGCAGTGCTATCAACTGACGTCATCAGTGAAAATCGAGTGCGATAACGTGAGGTGGTATACGTTAGTGACCACAGTACTTCTGAAGAAAGAAGTAGTTTCTATGGAAATATTTCATTTCAAAAATGATTTTAAATATAAATCTTAGAACATGGAAGTCATGTATGGTTCCCCATACAGCTTATTTAAAGTAATTTTACTTCCATATTCCTTAAGGAAATGGAAGTATGGTGATGGCAAAAAAATCGTGTTCGAGATTATTGCAGATTCTGATTGTACTACACTCAAAACATGAAAAAAAGTCGTTTTCCGAAAAGTGTCTGTGTGTGTCTGTCTGTCTTAGATTTTTTTCTATGGCAAACGATAACAACCGCAAATTCAAACAGAATCAAATAATTTTTTGCATACAGCCCTGATTTGTAGAGTACTCACGACCTATTGTTTTTGGTGAAGATCGGTTGAGGGAAAGGGGTAGTTTACCTGCAACGGTTTTTTTTATCAAGGGTAATTTTTTTTTTGGCAAACGATAACAGCCGCAAATTCAAACAGAATCAAATAATGTTTCGCATACAGCCCTGAATTATGGAGTTCTCAAGACCTATTGTTTTTGGTGAAGATCGGTTAAGGGAAAGGGGTAGTTTACCTGCAACCTTTTACGTTTTAACAACAGTAAAGTACTTGAAAATTTATTTAAACGTTTTCAAACAATGGTAATTGTTAAAAATAAAATAATTTTGTTGCCAGGCAATAAAATTATAATTTTTTCATTTTAATGTAAATCATGTATAAGAGAAAATATATCGTTCATGGCAGGCAAGCATATCTCAGTTATGTAATGTTTACGTTTCCATTTTATTATTATGACTACCGCAATAAAAAGGCAGGGAACACACACACACACACACACACACACACACACACACACACACACACACACACACACACACACACACACACACACACACACACACACACACACACAAAATTCGCGTTATTTCTGGCCTCATTCATGTTCATTTTCTTACATTTGCATGCTTTTTAAATGGAAAGTGCCGAAACCCATACCAACATAACGCGTGCAAGCCGAAAAAGTGTCCAGCGTGGATAGCGATTTGCTTCCTGTGGATCGCTGGGCAGTGTAACTGCACGTGTTTACAGAGGAACGATTCATAGACAGACTTTTCGTCTTTAGGGAATGACCCTTCTGCAAGATGCTGATGGTCCATGAGTGACTTCGGAGCGCTCCTTCTTTTCCGCGTGTTTGTTCTGTGAAACGTACACTGTAGATTCGCAGCTGTAAAGCTCAAAGCAAGCAAGCAAGCAAAGCTGTACTCTAAGCAATGCTCAATAGGAAATGTTGAAAATTTTCGTCCACGGTGTACCCTCATACACACTGAACCTGCTCTAATCTTTTAATTACGGACATCAATAATATTAAAACTTTGGAAACTTGAGAACTACCTAATGGAGATCAATCATTAATTTATAGAAGCCATTAATTTTATGCATATTTTTTATATATATATGTGTACAACGTTATCGGCAACAAAGAAGTAGTTTTTGTCAAAATTCCTTCCCGGGATATTTGGCCGTAGTCCAATGTTTTCTACAAAACCAGACGTTTCGGCAATGCCATCGACTTCCATCGCAGTGAAAATCGAGTGCGATAACGTGAGGTGGTATACATTAGTGACCACAGTACTGTGGTTAAGGCTGAAGCAGTAAGTAGAAAGAAGTAGTTTCTATGGTAATATTTCATTTCAAAAATGATTTTAAATATAAATCTTAGAATATGGAAGTCATGTATGGTTCTCCATACCGATTTTTATGTGTACTCATGTGAAAGCATACTTTTAACAGTGAAATACTTTATTCTTTACAGTTCATGTATGGTGGTAATGCGCCTATCTAGTACTAGTACTGTATTTTCCTGCCCTTTTCACTGCCATTAAGGCAAGTTTAGAACATACAGGCAGATAATTTTAATGATCAAAAAAATACTTTGAAAGTTCAAATTATCTGTGGTACATTATCTATAAATCTATAACTTAATTGTGTTGTTTCGGGTGCACAATACGATCAGTGGCCGTTTTCTGGTGAAGCTAAAACATGGAGAAAAAGACAGTATTGTTATGGCGGTCTCACTGATCATTGTGCGGTACAGTGGGAAACAAAATACAAGACACCAATGAAGTCACTAAAAACCAGCTTTAATTATCACAATTAACAGTTTGTAATCAACAAGAAAGTCTCTTACAACAATTCAAGGAAAAATTTTCCACATGCAATAATAATGTCAACTATAAAGAATTCCGCCTTAATAACAACACTTCGCTACAATACTTCTACAAACACTCGATCAGCTCTAAGGAAAATTGCTTATGTAACTGAACTGACAAAACCCAGCTGCTGTGGCTTTTTATAGGTAGCGCAGAGGTTCAGTAAAGCTTTCTCTCCTTACTGCACACCAGCTTAATGCGTATCTCAAGTGTTCTTGAACACACTGGAACACCTACTTGTGAGTGCCTTGACTGAGGCACACCTGCCACACCGGACCGGAATGTTCTGGGCTGTTCAATAGGCTTCTCGTTACAGTATAAATAGTAATATTACTTGTGTGTTATGCAAACTGCCTTTGAAAATGTGGACTTGACCAGAATCCTATGGAGGGCAGGCTTGTTTGTTAAACACAAGTATTCTTAAAAGCATAATAACTTTATGTTCTTGGTTTGACAGTTCATTTCACTTCTTCTGATAGCTCCTATCCGTTTTGGATGTTGGATATCATACAGACTATTTTAACTTTCTGTATTGCTGCACGGTATTCATGCCAAACCAGGTCCTTAAATTTCTCAGCCATGATATTCTCGGTCGCCCAACTCCTCTCTTTCCAAGTACTTTTCCCTGTAGTATGGACTGCAATAAGTAAAATCTCTGTTCATTTCTCATGAGATGTCCCAGATACTGAAGCTTTATTTTCTTTACTGTGTTAATAACTTCCCTTTCTTTCTACATATTTCTAAGAACTTCAACATTAGTTATATGTGCTGTCCATGAAATGCTCAGTATTCTACCATAAAGCCACATTTCGAAAGATTCCAATTTTACTGTTACCCTACAGAACCTTATTGCCTAATGATCATCCAAAAGTAAAACAGTGAAAGGTAAAAACGTGAGGGGGCAAAATTGTAAAGAAATCGCAAAAGCCCATGTGGGGTATCAAATTAAAGGGAAATTTAACCACAGTCTAAATATAATGTTCATTTTTGAAAATTTCAAAATTTTTGGATGCCAAAGCCCAAAATTGGGTAAAACTTTGATAAAATTGCAAAAATTCAGGTGGGGTAATCAAAGAGACTTTTAACTAAAGTCTGCGCTAAGGTTTGGAAATTTCATAATTTTGTGATCCAGAGCCCAAAAAAGAGATGAAAAATTTGAAACAATTGTGAAAATCCAGCAGGGTGTCGGGATAATGAGCGGAGGTGTGGTACTAGGTCTTAAATCAACTTCAATTAGTGCTCTTCACTTAAGTTTTATTAACATTCTAAACTAGTTAGCTACTTCGGCTTCCATCAAGTACATTTTTAAATGAACTCGTGTTGAAATGAATAGTCAGTAAATCGTAATGAACTCTAATTCAAATGATTGAGTTTTATTTAAACAGTTAGTAAATCATAATAATTTTACATAACCAAGCAGTGACTCTGTTTTACTCTCAAAAGATTCTAAGTTCGTTAAGATCCAAGATTCTAAATTCGTTTAATAAGACTTTGAATTTTACATGTTTCTTAAGTCAAGTATATCGATAAGTCTGCGAACAGTAGTTCACTCACCAATTAGAAGATAGCCCATTGTAGTAGAGAAGTGTTCTGGCTGAATTGAGCGCACTGTACACGGGTCGCGACTGTGTAGCGTATGACCGAATGATCCTCTCTGCGGTTAGGACTCGGGTATTTATTGAAATCTGGGGCTGTATGTCTCCACGTGCGCCCTTGAAGTTGTTTACATAAACTTGATGTTTGACGTAATGTCATGAAAGGTGAGGGACAGATGCGGCGTTAACGCTCGTCCGAAAAGGAAGCGTTGTGGTTCTGGTTTTACAGACAACAGATAGGACAGATATGGTAACTAACCGCGAGATGCTCACACGTGTATCTGGTTAGATAGGCCTTGGTTTTGACATATACACTGATTGAATTGTGTCTTGGCGAACATCTGCGTCTCAAATAAAGAAAACGAAAAGAAAAATAATAATAACAGAAGTTGCTCGTGGGAGGTCTGGGCACTGGGCACTACATCACCCCTCCCTTTAAAAAAGAGGTAAGTACTTCCGTACTTGGCTCTTTTACTAAGAACCTCTGAGTCTTCTCTTGGTACGTTTACAAAATGTGAGTTAGTACTCAAGTTCATTGATGTTTCCATTCTGTTTAGTTCAGAGCATTTTTCTTTATCTCCAAGCATATATATGGTTAATTGCAAAAATATATTAATCCATTAACACCTTGTTAATGTTAAAGCGTGGTAATATTCATTTAAGCCTACTATCATCATATATATTAACATTATATTATTCCATAATATTGTAACGCAACAGAAATGCAGTCATCCATGTTACATAAATATTATATTAACAAAATAATAAGCAAATCAATATTTAACCCCATGATAAAACAAAGGTCTAATAATTACATTTATAATTATAGATAAAAATAAATAAGGATGCAAGGTAGAAATAACAATGATAAAAAAACCTGTAAATTAGACAATAGTTAGTGATCCATGTTCAGTGAAAAGTAAATCAATATAATACTAATGAGAATTGTAAGAAAGAAAATAGTACAGAAAATGTCAAAGTAGATGACAATGAAATTAAACAAAAATGAGAAAATAATTTACCTTATAGCAATAGCAAGTAAGGATTATGAATTAAATGATATTATTTTGTAACGATGAATGTTGTGTTAAGGGTTATGTTATGTTATACTAATTACTTGTTGAGTTAATGGAAAGTAATGAAACAAAATGTACTATTCAATTACTGTTATAGAAGGATGTGGGAAACAGAGTTAATGTTAATAGATCACAATTTTATTATATGTGATCCGTAGATCAAGACAAAATTGTTATTAGTTATGGAAAGAATAATTATTTATGTAAATGTTAATAGTTAAGATTTGATTATATGTATGAAATTATGTAAAAGGGCTATAGTTGTTCACCGGTTATAAACAAAGGTAGGTCAATATACAATAAAAGGCCTAACAGCCAATAACACTATATAACCACTCATAACATAAAGGTTAGGTACGGAAGTTAATAATACTTAATGAATACGGTTCAAAGAGCTAGGAAAAAACATTTAATAAGTAATGATATATAATAAACCACCTCAATTTATACAAATTATGATAATGCCACAATGCCATGATATCGATTGATAACGTTTGATATCGAAAAAGTAAGAAATATAAAAGAAACAGACTAATATCAAAAAACCAGCAGAATATGTGTAGAAAATAGAAAACAAACTATAGGTAAAGTTATGTTCCGATATGATAGAAAATTAATAAGGAATGGACGAAAAATATATGAAATAAACACTATATACAAAACATGGAGAAGGAAGAAAAATAATGCGTTGCTACGGACGACAGGAACGAAGAAGTTGTTGATTTTCAATTATTGCCTTTTATGATCTGAACGTGATGAGATTAAAAAACCCAAGAAATGTCTAATATAATTGGAATATTCTAAATTATTTTGATACTCTTATAATACACAAAATTCTAATGATAATATTCTTGACTTATGCCAGTACAGTTTAACCAAACGAGATCATAGTATAGTATCACAATAAAAAATAAATAACTGGGTTCTACAAGGAAGGACTTGAATTGTCCTATACCCGAAAGGAATTGACGATATATTAAACTCAATACAAAGAGTTAACTGTGTCACAACCAATAATATACACTACACTAGAACTCATAACCTTTTAAATACACGGAACATCACTAATTATTTCAAACGAGAGAAGAACGTATTTGGATCCAGAAATTGCAGAAGGAACATCAGTCTGGCCGTAAATAAATCCAGGGAGCTGTATTTCCGAGGTGAACAGGGCAAGAATTCCTTTTTATTAAATCGAAGAAAGAATCTCGTATGACATATCCATCCTGAACGGTGAAGTTATCAATCAGCAGCCTACACGAGTCGCTTCGTTCTAGTCTGGTAAATTATTATTGTATAAATCATATTAACTACACAACACTTCAAATTTGTAAATCTTGCATTATTATCTATGTATTTTTAATCTTCCCCACAGTTACAAGAACCTTCACACCCTGAATTAAGTTAATTACAAACTAAAACACATTATATAACCGAATCTAAATAAAGTATTGGACTGAACAATAATCGATTCACGCAATCTATAGCCTTTGTATATGCCAATTGGAACATATCTTATTTAATGTTGAAAGAGTGAATAAATAAAGAACCCTTGTATAGTTGCAAAATCTTATCATTTGGAGTATTATTTAATGAGTTGGGAATAAAAAGTAACTGACTAAGTATATAATAATTGGTTAACGTAAACAGTGAATTAACCTATAAGTTTTGTTGCCACGATACTACAGCGCTTATTGCGGAATTCTCCGACACCAAAGAGAAGAGCATTGAAATACAAATATTTACATAATTCTCTTCGAGGTATAATAGGGTTGAACGAAATTATAGAATAACACATTAATTATTTAAGTTTCAAGCACACTAACATTGATATTTTTTCTTAGAGAGATAAGCTAATATTAGTTAATCAAATTACTATATTCCACAACTCCAAATATCTCAGATATTTAAATAATTGAAGTAAATTAAAACGACCGAAGAGAGGAAAGACAGGGGAGCATACCCGTTCATAGCAACGAATAGGTGTACATTGCGTGACACATTATAAGACGCAAGTCGTCGTCTTATAACAATATTCATATACCAATAATTATATAGTAATAAATCATCATCATCAGAGTTTTATTCATAGTAACAGTAATAATCATCATAATCATAAGCATAGTACATTATCATCATTGGTTTATTGTACATACAATACACATAATAAAACATACTTAATCTATATCGAATAGAACATAAGTAATTCATTAATACATCGATAAATTCATAAATTCATTAAAATAAACATTACAATTGGTGAATGGCTAACAAGCTCTTCTTAATGCGGGTATGACGACATGTTCAGGTTCCAAGGTCATTTTGGTCCGTCCATGAGTATAAGGGAATCGGAATGAAGGTGACAATGCTTGGTATTATTTAGTATACCAGTACCTTTGATGACCTCTGTTCTCACAGTGTTGTTGGCTGGACAGTTCCAGGTGACTCTGGTAGGGTGCGGAAGACTGTATATCCACAGGTTCTCAGAAGGATCTCTGTAGAACACTGGCACCGTGAAGTCTAGTAGTACTTGTCTCGTACAGTGCGAGATGATCTTCTCCGTCTCGGCGAAGAACAGCGAGTACACACACGAAGTGTTACTCCTCCTGTAGAGTGGGTAATCTGCAGGACATACTTTAAAATACTGAGTACTTTCACATTGCAATAGGTGGTGTACTGTTGGCAGACCATAAATTTGACAATCTTTTGATAAAATTAAATAATCAGAGTCAGTACTTAGTTTTATCAACTTTTGCAATCGTTTTTCATAATATGGTAACTGTTTTACATTGTATAACTCAAAGTATCTATTTTCAGCTTTTAGTGGAATGTCTACTATTAGCTTAATCGTGTTTTTGATAGCTACTGCATGAACTTTCGCAATCTGGTAGTATACGTACATATCATTAACATTTGTTCCTGCCAAAAGGGTTGATCCAGCTGGTAATTCGGAATTTACTTCTTGTAAGATCTCAGCTAATTCATGTGGTTTTACAAAGATTGAACTAAGACGGGTTTTAGAAGTAGTATCTAAAGCAAGTCGAGTCTGGGTTATCTATCTTTCTATAGTGTTTATAGATAACTCTATTTCTCTAAATAAGGATGATAATTTATTCGAATATTTAATTTCATTTTTTAGTTGGTCTATTTCTCCCCACAATGTAACGTTCATTAGAGTCACGTTTAATAAGGCTTGTTTTGCTATTTCGGCGGTGAGTATGATAGCTTGCGTGTTCTCTTGGACATCTTGTCTTAGATCCTTTATGTATGAGAATAGTAGTTGGCTGTTGTGGATGACGTTCTCCTGGGTTTTGTCCAAGTGTTCCAGTTTCTTTGTTATCTCTTCGAGGTCGTTATTGTCCATTGTTCCGAACAACATCTTCATACCTGAGCCGATTATATTTATAGCACCTCTCGTGTTTCATTTGGTATGTGGCATAAGAAGTTCAAAGTTACTTAATTTTTCTCTTATGTTGCTGGTTATTTCTCGGAATCTGATTAATTCAGCCCACGGAACAATTCTACTTATAACGGTATCGTTTTTGTATGTTTCAAAATGGTCATTCAATTTATCCATCTGTTGTAAAGCAGTATTGTATTTTTCGAAACTGGCAGTGATTATTAAAGTCCATTTGTCATCGCTTACTATCAGATCGCTTTCCTTAATGAAGACAATTCCCTTGTTTATTTTCATTATTTTGTGGAATGCGCATTTTCCCATAAGAAGGGTTATTATTGCCGCATGCCATGCCAAAGCTGTAAAGGAAACAATAATAATGTATCAGCGGTTGAATCTAAGCATTTGCATATTACATTATGAATAAAGTTATATCAAGTATACATTTCTCTCTGTCGCGGACGTAAATTGTATGCTGGCACGTCGGCATTTCCTGGTGGATCTGGTGAAAGAGTTACATCGGGTTCATAATCTGAATCTCTAGCATGCTCACTGACTATGGTATCATCTTCGCTGTCAGTGGCTTGTGCGTCGGTATCTATTGACTCTACTGTGATGGGTATCTGTCGGCCAGTTACTGGGATAATTAATTCATCTTCGCCGTCTGACTCGTTTTCAAGGCCGGTGATACCGGTAGGCGGTACTTCCGCGTGTGGGTCGTTTGGCGTATCAGCGCTTTGTTGCGGTTTCCGTCTTGTTGATTTTGGTTGTTTATCGCTTGTCGTGGCTTTCTTCAACCAGTTTACATGTATCACAGCAGTTGTATTTTTGTCCAAATATATTTTATAATTAAGTTCACTTATCTTTTCAGCAATTTCGTATGGTCCTGACCATGGTTTGCCTAATTTTCTCTTGGGAGTTTTCTTAACTGCTGGATTAAAGATAAACACTTTATCGCCCACTTTGTAATTAATTGTTTTACTTCTCTTATCATATCGTTGTTTGTTCACTTGTCTTGCATTTTGTGTTGTTTTTATCGCAATTTGTCGGGCTTCGTTTAATTTATTTGCTAACGACTGCATGTGGTCAGCTGTATCTTCTGTATTTTCACTTATGTGTCGTACGTCTAAATCATCGTCTAAGGGTAAGTTCATTTTATCACCGTAAAGTAATTCATGCGGACTATAGCCTGTAATTGAATGTTTTGTACTATGGTACGCCATCATTGCGTAAGGTACGTATTCGTCCCAATCACTAGCATATCTATTGACATAATGTGACATCATATCGACAATTGTTCTATGAAGTCTTTCCAGTAACCCATTTGTTTGCGGATGATAGGGGGTAGTTTGAATTTTCTTAATTTTTAACAATCTACATGTTTCCTTGAATAAGGTTGATACAAAGTTTCGACCTTGGTCAGTTAATAATTTGCTGGGTACTCCATGTCTAGTAATAATACCTTTTACAAATACTTTGGCTACTGTTTCACTGGTTTGATCGGGTATGGCAAACGCTTCGCAATATCATGTTAAATAGTCAATAAATGTTAGAAGATATTTGTTTCCGTTTTTCGTTGTTGGTAACGGCCCTACTATATCGAGTGACACAAGTGCAAACGGTTTTTCAGCTGTTTCAATAATACCCATTGGAGCGACTTTGTAGTCTGTAGTTTTTCGTTGATTGCATGCCAAACAATTGGTTACATAGTCGTGCACATCTGTCTTTATTGTAGGCCAATAATATCTTTCTTGTAGTATAGCTAGAGTTCTTTTAATTCCTTGGTGTCCAGAAAAAGGTGTATCGTGGTGCTGTTCTATTACTCGGTTAACTAGTGTTTTTGGTATTACTAATTGATTACTGCTGGGGGTACGTCTGTAGATTAGACCGTCGAGGTCTTTAAAGTATGGTTCGTCAATACTTTCCTTATTCGTTACTCTGTTTACAACGTTGGTACAGAACTGGTCATTCTGTTGTTCGTTCAATATTACTTCTCGCGAAAGGTAGGGAATCGTTACTTTGTTTACGTGTCTGCTTAGTGCATCACAATTACTATGCTTTTTACCAGGTTTATGTTGGACTTCGTACTCGAACTCGGATAGTCGTAATGCCCATCTAGTTAGTCGAGAAGAAGGATCTTTTAAACTAAGCATCCATCTCAAGGCGGCATGATCTGTTATGGCGATAAATTTTCGTCCGTACAAATAACATCTAAAGTATTTAGTGACCCAAACTAAGGCTAGAAGTTCTCTTTCAGTCACAGAATAATTTCTTTCGGCTTTACTTAGCTGACGACTTGCGTATGCGACAGGATGTTCATGACCATCTTGCACTTGAGATAAGACTGCACCTACAGCGGTAGCTAATCAAAATTCCAAAGAGTAATCAGGATATCGGAGAATCGGTTCGGTTTGTAATGCTTGCTTTAGCGTAGTGAATGCTGTATTTTGAGCTTCGGTCCACTTGAACTCTACTGATTGTTTAGTTAGTTCGGTTAGTGGTTTTGCAAGAGCGCCAAAATTTGGAATGAACCTACAATAGTAGCCTACTAATCCCAGAAATGCTCTAACGTCACGCACAGTTTTCGGTTCGGGATAACCCTTTACGGCTGATATTTTCTTGGGATCCAGTTTTACTCCCTCACTTGTTACAATGTGTCCCAAATATTCTACTTTTTCCTCACCAAAATCGCATTTGCTTATTTGCATGTACAGATTGGCTTTTTCTAATCTTTCAAATACTTTCTCGAGTCGGGTCACATGACTGACTATATCCGGGCTGAACACAATAATATCGTCAAGGTATACTAATGCTTCTATTCCGGTAATTCCTGTTAGCACGCTGTCCATCAAGCATTGAAAAGTGGCGGGTGCATTCTTCAAACCAAACGGCATACGGTTGAACCCAAAATGGTAACCAGGAATTGAAAAGGCTGTTTTCTCTTTATCATCGTCATGCATCTTGACTCGCTAAGTCAATGGTTGTGAAATATTTACTTTTACCTAAACAATCTAATGTTTCCGTTATATTCAGTAGGGGATACGCATCGCCCTTCGTTACGGCATTGAGAGCTCAATAATCTACACAAAATCTATGTTTAAGAATTCCATCGGAACCCACCTTCTTAGGTACTACTACAACAGAAAAATTATACGGAGAGTCAGATGGTGATATGATGTTCTTTCTCAACATATCGTCTATCTGCTCTTGCACAGTTGACTTCAAGGCTTCAGGTCATCGATACGGCTTTTTCTTAATCGGAGGCTGATCTCCAGTGTATATTCGATGTTTTACTCCAGTTAAACATCCTTTATTCCCTGTATCTTCCCCAAATAATTTCGCATATTTCATTAACACAGGATACAATACATCAAAATCTATTTTACTCAAATGACTCAATTTCTTACGTATGACTGGCTCCAAGCAGTCAACACTTACACGCGCAATATTAACACTTTTTCTATGTTCTATATTGTCTCTATTTTCATCTGTATGCTCACCTGCAGCACTAGCGGTGGCCGAGACATCGTCTCTAGGTTGTGGGTACTCTTCCGCCAACCCCAACAAAATACCTTTTTGCAGCTCTACTCTTTCTTTGCTGCAATTTACTACTTTTACTACGACACTTTTGTCGCGACTATTTATTTTACTTAAAACACGAGCCACGCATATGCCCTGTACGTCGAGCTCACGAGGTTCTACTAGGACAGTGGAAGGTAAGGTTTTACCTATCCGGTCACCTGAGCGACTGGTTAAGCTACCGCGAGTGATAAACTCACTCATTGGTGGCAGACTCTGAGAGACAGAATTAACTACTCTCCAAACAGGCTGTGATTTAGGGGTTATCAGAGCTGGCAAGTGTTCACGGGTTTCCAGGTGATCAGTCTGTAGCCCATGAGTTTTTCCGGTGAAGATTGTATTATCTCCACGAAGGCCTAACTCAACTTTACAACACCTGTTTTGGCACTGCAAATATCCTTCTCCTAAATTCAGCGAAATTTTGAGTCGTTTCATAATATCTACTCCCAGTATCCCATCATACGCGGCCAAAAATTCTCCGCTTACTACCAAAAATGTATGTCGAATTGTCATACAAGCCGTTTTACCAATTTTTATATCAACATCTTGCTTACCAATAATAGATAACTTTTCCCCCGTTATTCCCGGAGCCGTTAAACTAGTTTCGTGTATGGCACGTCTACTCAGCCCTCACTTAATTATTGAAACGCTGGATCCGGTATCGATAATGAACCTCCTCCATACCTGATTATGCGCTGTAATATGAACAACTAAGTCAGTCGATAGAGTCTCATTACAGGAACAATTTTTTATTACTACTGAGTTTCATAGTTCGACGAGTGCGTGCCTTCCCACACCGAACTCTTTTCGTTTGGGGACTTCTGTTTCTTGCGACATTCACGCGCAAAGTGCCCAAACTCGTTACATGAGTAACATTTTACTTGGGACTTCTTATCTGACCTATTGACATTTCTGTTACTAACCCCGTTACTGTAACGATTATTGTCATTTTTATTTATTCTGTTATCACGACCGCGGGTTGTCGTCGGAGTTCTATCTCCCTTATTATCACGAGAGCGACAGTTCCTGGCTATATGGCCTTGTCCCTGGCATTTGTAACACGTCACCGCGGTTAGGAAAATATTGTTATTACTAGCCGGTGCTCGCTCATAGCGATGCTTATCAGATTCGGCGGCAGCAACTGTCAAGGCGATTTGTATTGCCTCTTGCAGTGTGTTCGGTAATCTATATTTGACTTATTGGCCCGGTACACCATGCAGGCCGTTAATAAAAGCGGCTAGCATACACCGTTCACCCTCCGCATTGAGTATGCGTTGTTCGTTCGGGTTATCTACCTGTAAAATGGTCTTTTCGGCCAATACCCGACACCTGTCAGCAAAAGCTTCAACACCCTTGTCACGGCGCTGCCTAACGTTCTGCAATGCGGTGTAGTTATATTGATCAAGTTTCTTTATCTTAAACCGGTCAAGAAATAAGTTTACAAGTTCTTCATACCGCAAATCAGGCTTTCGAAAGTCTGGGTTGGAATTATAATACAGTGAGGCCAGGCCGGACCACGTAGCTTAATAGCGACTATGCGAATTTTGTCCTCCTCGCTCCAATTACCTAACGCGGCTGCATCATCAATTCGCCGGAAGAATGCCGAAACTGGACCATCCCACCGATAATTCTCAACTAAATTCACTAGCGATAAGTCTTTAACAATGGGCGTAGCTACGGGTGTAGCTGAAGAGGTGGCAGTCATCTTAAATTTATCCGTCATTGTTATACTGCTAGTGTCACTTCCACAAAGTTGTGTTTAAATAGCAATACAACAAGCTTTCGTAACCAACGTGAAACAATACAGTACAGAGAAAAACTATTACTAGTATAATCCCTAATACAATAGAACACAGAAATTCCCAAATACTCATTAAATTCGTTTAAATTCAATTTCAATTTTTATTATATTAATTCTCACAACGTTAGGTTCATTAGTATAATTACTAAACCCGTTTATATGTTTTTCAACAATTCGCTGCAATAAATTTTTCAGCAATGTTTCACACCTCTCTAATAATACATCAGGGTCACTTATCGGCAAGTAGTAAATTCCAGATTGGCTGGTCATTACTTTCTAGGTTCGTCATAAATATGTGTTTGTGGTTTCGCAATTGAAGGCACTGTACACAGTAAATTTTGCATCACGTGTTCGTAATAAACAGTAATGACACCTACTCTAGTGCCTACCTTCATAAACAATTCTGGACTCCCAAACTAGGACGTACATTGACATTTGACGCACTACTACTGCTAGCACCGAAAGGTCTAAACACTTCCATACACTGGTCGTTCGTGTCACTAACTTTAGTTTTCTTACTACCCATATATAAATACACAAATTGCGAAAATTCAGTTCAACAGCTAGTACCACTTACAACTCCACTTGTAACAAATAGGGGTTTATTACTACAATGATGTCGTGTGACTGAGAAATAAAAATTAAGTCTTTAGATTTTTCTTTGTCCACTCATTTAAACTGAGATAAAATTTGTCTGATCTGAGTGGCTGTAGAGGATGCCCGTACCGATAAATGTAACTAGCCTCTTTGAAACGAATACTATTAAATTTTACTAATCCCAAAATGGCTACAAATCGTCCTCTAATTCTTTTATCACTTAAAAATTTCTGCAATCCGACATCATTTTCAAACAAAGTCTCCCATGCAAGTTTTACTACCATGACAAAGTGGGTACGTCTAACCCCGTAAAAGAGTTAAATAAGTACAAAATTACTAAGTACTATCCCATTCTTCTGACACCAAAATATGTCGGGATAGCGAGCGGAGGTGTGGTACTACGTCTTAAATCAACTTCAATTAGTGCTCTTCACTTAAGTTTTATTAACATTCTTAACATTCTAAACTAGTTAGCTACTTCGGCTTCCATCAAGTACATTTTTAAATGAACTCGTGTTCAAATGAATAGTCAATAAATCGTAATGAACTTTAATTCAAATGATTGAGTTTTATTTAACCAGTTAGTAAATCATAATAATTTTACATAACCAAGCAGTGACTCTGTTTTACTCTCAAAAGATTCTAAGTTCGTTAAGATCCAAGATTCTAAGTTCATTTAATAAGACTTTGAATTTTACATGTTTCTTAAGTCAAGTATATCGATAAGCCTGCGAACAGTAGTTCACTCACCAATTAGAAGATAGCCCATTGTAGTAGAGAAGTGTTCTGGCTGAATCGAGCGCACCGTACACGGGTCGCGACTGTGTAGCGTATGACCGAATGATCCTCTCTGCGGTCAGGACTCGGGTATTTATTGAAATCTGGGGCTGTATGTCTCCACGTGCGCCCGTGAAGTTGTTTACATAAACTTGATGTTTGACGTAATGTCATGAAAGGTGAGGGACAGATGCGGCGTTAACGCTTGTCCGAAAAGGAAGCGTTGTGGTTCTGGTTTTACAGACAACAACAGATAGGACAGATATGGTAACTAACCGCGAGATGCTCACACGTGTATCCGGTTAGATAGGGCTTGGTTTTGACATATACACTGATTGAATTGCGTCTTGGCGAACATCTGCGTCTCAAATAAAGAAAACGAAAAGAAAAATAATAAAAACAGAAGTTGCTCGTGGGAGGTCTGGGCACTACAAGGGTATCAGACTAAAGGGAATTGTAACCCGAATCTGAATGTTTCAAATTTTTAGTGTTTATTGTATGGTTATGTGCTCTACAGTTGTGTTATTAAAGAAATAGTAGAGTAATAAGGATTTTTGTAATTTTCCCGTAATTAAAAAAATATCTAATATCAAAATTTATTTAATAATAAATGTACTTTTTTCAAAATAGTGAGCTCAGGGAGTTTACTAGTGATATGTTCGTTTTTATAGAAGCACCGGAGGAAGATTACGACCACAGGTCACTGTTTGAACGATTGCAAGAACAGAAACAGAAGCGCGAATTTGAGTTTGAAGAAGCACATAGACTGAGTAAGAGATTTTTTACTTCCTGAAATATTATCTTTTTAGTTTATGCACAACTTTTAATATAATGTAGGCTACATTATTTTCCAGAGCATATGATTAAGGGACTGGATGACGATGAAATAGAATTTTTAGATCTTGTCGATAGAAGCAAACTTGAAGAGGAACGTAAAAAGAGTGTTGAAGAAGCGCGTGAAATGGCGGACTTTCGTAACAAAGTGAAAACACTACAAGAACAGAGTCTGGAACAGAGGATACAGAATGAAATTAAGTCTACTAAAATTGTTCCGACTGCTACAGCAAACAGGTGAGAGCATCTTCCACTAACAGATGTAGTGTGAAGTAAGTTTTGAGGAAAAATTAGATACTTAGCATAATATGAACGTTAATATTCTTGTTTTCAGTATCCAAGTCACAATGATTCATTACAAATTATAAGATTTTGGACATAGTCATTGTAAGTTAAAATTATTAAACATGACATATCGACCTCTATAGAATCAGAGGTCATCTTCAGGCGAACAATAAATTGATACAAAGTTAAATCTATCACTAACAAATAGATATCGTCAAAACTCCAAATCTTAGTTATAAAGTATAGTACTAAAATAATAATAATAATTATAATAAATAATAATAATAATAAAACAGTACTCACCATTCCATAAAAGTATCAAAAGTTGGTGGAACATGTATGGGAAGAGCACCACAAGGTGTTATGGGATAATGTTGAAATTGCTGGTAAAGAGGGTAATATGTTTAAAAGGAAAATTGTGGAGGCATCTTTTATCGCAGTAGAGAATAACTGTATCAGCCAAGAGAGTAAAGATATTCCCACAATTTGGTATAGGAATATCCGAAGTTATATAGAGAGAGACAAAGGGTGATGAGGGGGTGGGCAAGGATTGGTGTGCGGTTGGCCATGCCTTGTGGGGATTGGTGCGTGACTTGGCCGTACCTCTACCACTTTTGAACTCCCTATTTAAAGCGAACCAGCCTTGGTGGCTTCGTTGTTTACGTTACAACTACGGGAGGAATCCTTCTTTGATGTAATGGTGAGTACTGTTTTATTATTATTATTATTATTATTATGTTAGCACTATATTTTATAACTTTGTTTTATATTTGGAGTTTTGACGATATCTATTTGTAAATGATAGATTTATCTTTGTATTAATTTATTGTTCGGCTGAAGACGACCTCTGATTCCATTGAGGTCGAAACGCCATGTTTAATAATTTTAACTTACTATGCCTAATGTCCAAAATCTTATAATTTGTAATGAGTATACTGCGCCATCGATTAATAATAATTTTAAGAATTGATTTAATTATTATATTACCTTATTTCAGTTCCATCTTGTGACTTCTACTAGCTATGTGAAATTTTTGGAATGATCACACACATATATCCCTCATAAGAGATCGTGTCAAACATTAAAATTTATTATCAAAGTCAAAAACATCAGTAAAAACAGAATTGTGTATATGCTACTGAATGGTGTACACCATGTTGTGTGTGTGTGTGTGTGTGTGTGTGTGTGTGTGTGTGTGTGTGTGTGTGTGTGTGTGTGTGTGTGTGTGTGTGTGTGTGTGTGGACATTGACTTACAACATGTGGCGTGGACCTAACCTCTCATTGCGGTATCATACAAAGTGATAGACTGGAACTTGGTTTGGTCATTTAATGTGTGAAATTTAGGTTTGTTTAAGATGCCTTATATATTTGAAACTCTTCCATACATTTACCATTTTTTACATTAAAGTTTAAGATTTGTATCAAAGTCAGCGCAATTATAAATGTTGTCAAAAATTCGAATTTGTTGTTAAGAGATCTTTTTTGGGTAAGTGTTCTTTACATTTTTTTTTATTAAATGACCTTGCTTAGACTAAATGACTAAATCTTTTATGTTCAAATAGCATGTATGCAATTCTGTTTTTTTACTTTCATGTTACATAAGGAAATGGAAGTACAGTAAACCCTCGATTTAACGGACCTCGGTTTAACGGACTTCAGATTTAACGGACAGAATTTGAAAAAAAAAAACTGAAACATCAAAGCATGATAATGTTTTTAGGGTTTTGAAACGTATAATGTGCATAAACTGCAGACTCTCCTGTTCTGGCGATATTGCTTGGCTATTGCAGCATTCTTTCGTTTCTTTTTTTCTTGTTTTGAAACACGCAAATTTTCTCATCTTCAATTGTATTCATCAAGCATTCATTTAATTCTTCACGATCCTTGTCTTTGCGTTGTCGTTGACGCAGGCATCGCACACGTTCAGTGGAAGACATCACGACGATTAACACTGAACAATATACACTGATATGCATCTTATTTCACTGTGAAATATTCGTCCATCGTCTAATACAGCAAGCATTACAGCGGCACGTAATTGTTCATTTCCAGTAATCTTTACTGTTACAGATTTGGTTCCCTTTTGGTCCACCGTAAATATACATAAATAAAAAATACGGGCGTTTCATTGGCATTTCCCATGTGTTCAAGTAAATAATTATGCTTCTTGCATAAATGGACAAACCGCTGATACTGTAGGAGTTTTTCTTCGCAGTCACTCGGTAGTTTTAGCGCGAGTGATGTACGTCATTTAAGCACAAATCCATTTCGCCGCATCATTCGTCTTATACACCTGAAGCTGGCTTTGAAACCGGAGACTTTTAATTCTTCTGCGATTTCTAAAGCTTTTAATTTTAAAACATGTCTAGTGACAGGGAGTCCTTGCCTTCTTAAAAGCCGTACGTATTCACAGACGCTGGACTCTACTGCTACAAAACGCCCAACTTGAGGTCCCGCGAATGCTCGTCGCGCAGTATTTGCATTCAAAAGTCGTTCCTTCTGTTTTCTCCATCGTCGAATACAGGATTCATCAATATCAAATTTCCTTGCGGCTTCGCGATTGCATGTTTTTTCTACATTTTGTATCACAATTAATTTATAATTCGCATTGTATGGGTTATGTTTAATTTGATTTGACTGTGTGCACTTTAATCTCCACAATATCACTCATACCGCAAACGCACTACAAAAACGCCGAATGAAAACAAAGTACAGATAAGCAATGTTGTCGCTGTTACAATAGAAAACCACACTGGCAGTTTACCCGTTATTTAGAAACATGTTACTCACACCCCCTCTACTCATCCTTTGTCTTGTTGCCTACAGAAGGGTGTGAGCACGCACTTACACTTTATCTTCCAGATGATATTTTAGTGTTGTTGTATTGCCCTCTGCATGGAATGAAAATGTGAAATTGGGTTGGAAGAGGTATTATGAGCGAGAGAGAGAGAGAGAGAGAGAGAGAGAGAGAGAGAGAGAGAGATATGAATATTTAAGGTGAATAGAGATTATGAAGAGTTAAGACAGTATAAATAGAGAGAGAGTTAATAAAATAAAGACTTACCTTATAAAGTAAACAGCACAGTAGCAAATGATGAGTATTTTGAGAATAAGCACTTACCTGGGTATAAATGGGTATTATAAATTATAAAGATAATATGATAAATGTAAACAAAAATGAAAAATGATGGAATTAAATTAATTTGAGATGGGTTAATTAATTTAAAAGATGTGAAATTTATTTTGAATTGAATTGTATAATAAATGATAAATAATTAAACATAAAAGGTGTTTATGTATTGAGATTACAGGCAGTATGGATTGTATAATAGGTTATATTATGTGTATGTGCATTGTATTTTGGGTACTTAACATTGATAATTCTTATTGAATACATAATAATAATGGTTATTGATGAAATGATTAACAGTATGTAATTATTATTATTTTATAATGTAATGGTAAAGATATTACTATCAAAATAATTACAGGGTTGTGTTCATACATGGCAGTTTGTGTAAGCAATGTTTACAGTTTTGAGTGAGTTGATAACAACAATATTTGATTCTGATAAAGTAATTGACATTATTGAAATTTTATAATGTAATTGAAGTAATTTAAATTATTGCAAATAACGTAATTAAATTAATTTGAGGTAATCAATTTAAATTAATTGAAAATATGGATTTAAATGAATTTAAAATGCTGTAAAAGTTGGATTTTGGGTAACGATTTTGTAATAAAACAGTAATTGATTTCAGTAAACGGGTGTTAGAGTTAGACAATGAAATTAAACCAGTCAGAGTTAGTTTTGCACGGGTATTAGACATCATAAGAATTTCTGGAGGTAAAGTGAGATAAACACTGGTCAGTAGGGGGGACACAGAAGTGAGAGTGAATATATGTAGAGGGAAAGGGAGTAATGAAAGTAAACAGCGAGGTAAGTTGGCGAGAAAAGATCGCAAGACAGGTAAGATTCTGGCAGGTAAAATTTATTAAAAATGTTTGTTTCTTTACAACTACTACCCCCTACTCCCATTACTCTCTCATTATCACTATTAATTTTTTCTGTATCACCCTTAGATACACCTTTTTCAACTATTTTACCACTATTACTTGTTAACTCATTATTATATTCATCATGATAATTAACCCCATTACTTACCTTATTATCTACAACCTCGTCATTATTACTCATCTTATCACCATTATAATATCACCTGTATTGACACCAATGTTGTCTGTTACTTCGTTATTTTCATTTATACTACACTTACCTGTATCTATTCTAATTTACCTGTATCTAATACCCACTAATTTATTTATTAAATGCACACACTAAAATTTAAATTGACATACAGTAATATTAAAAATTGTACTGTATGTATATTTGAAAACAAAATGCTTTACATGAAACGTACTTCTCTCTCTCTCTCTCTCTCTCTCTCTCTCTCTCTCTCTCTCTCTCTCTCTCTCTCTCTCTCTCTCTCTCTCTCTCTCTCTCTCTCTCTCTCTCTCTCTCTCCTCTCTCCCTCCCTCCCCTCTCTCTCTCGCTCTCTCTCCCCGCCTTCCCTGCTTTTCTTTTCAACTCACAATAGGATGTGCAGTTCATATTGGACATAAAGCTGTTTCATGTAGTCTAAACGGGGTCGCCCTCTGTGATTCTTCCCTTCACTTGTTCCTTCTATTATTCTCTTAACCAACCCATTGTGTCATAGTATATGCACTATGAACTTAGCTCTTCTGCCTTTTAAATTTAGTAGAAAGCTCTTCTCCTCCTGAGCTCTTCTAAAGACTTACTCATTCGTTATCTTCTCCCCCCCCCCCCCCGGTATCTTGAATATTCTTCTGTAGCACCAGGTCTCAAACGTTTGGAGTCTTTTCTTGTCACTTTCTCCAATTGTCCAAGATTCACTCCCGTATAGGGCGGCACTCCACATATATGTCTTTAATAGATTCTTCTTTATTTTAGGATTATAATGTTTGAAGTGAAGGGGTTTTTCTGTTTGTTGAAAGCAATTTTAGCCTAGTTAATTCTGCTTATAATTTCCTTACTGGTACGTCCATCACTTGTGATTTTACTTCCTAGATACATGTATTCTTTAACTGCTTGGAGAACATTATTTCCAAGAGTTATTCTGACTGGATCTTCACTTGTTCCTGTAAAGTAATAATTCTGTGTGATACTTTCAGTGGACGAACATCACAAACCAAACTGCTAGCAGGTGCGGTTGTCAAGAAAAGGCCTGCAGAGGCTCAGAATGGAGGCGAGAAAAGACAGAGAACCCAATCTGACTGGTAACTTTTGATTTGTCTTATCGCCTGCATTTATTGGTTTATTATTTGGTTTTTATATTAAGGGATAAACATTAAACAATTTTTTTTTGAATTATGTATTGTGTGATAAAACTGTTAAAGTGTTTCTGTAAAGTACTTTACTAGGTAATATAATGTACACAACAAATGAATTTTTTGTAGCCTTTAAACACGCTGTCCAAACAGCTTATCCGTTGAGTCCACCGTTCAAAAGCATTAATGAAATCCCTTTGCTTGTGTCTATGTAAGATTGCCTGCTTTTTTTTATGGCTTCGTTAGTGTCAAAGTGGTGGCCTCTTGTCTTCAATTTCATTTTGGGAAACAATGCAAAGTCACAGGGAGGCTAGAGAGAGTGTGGGACACCTGCCGTGGCATGTGCGTTGTCATGGTGCAACAGCGAATTGTGTTGTTTCCACAATTCTGGTCTTTTTTGCCATAAATTTTATCTTGAGTATCTCAAAATATCACAGTAAAAGTTAGAATTCACAGTAACACCAGTTGGAACAAATTCTCGGTGAATGCGATTTATAAATGTTGTCTACATTTTCAGGTATGTTGCTTAAAAAAGATTGTCTTGAATGATCACCATCTTCAAGTGATATTGTGACAGCCTTGAAACGAGTATGCATCAGCATTTGACCAAATGAATGTTCTTGAAAAGCCTCAAGAAACTTTTAAACAGTCTGTAGCCAGTTATGAAGTTTCAGACAAAATTTTTGGAGGCTCAGTAATCAAATTATTGGATAGTGACATGAGGTTATATACTGAACATGCACTACAACACTGCACTACCAGTGTCCTGTTGTCACCAGTACCTATGATGATTTTTGATGCCACCCCGTACAAATATCTTCTCCTTCTTCTTATTACGTGCTTCCGGATTGTTCTCTGATGACACAGTGTCTCCTGTAGACGTTCTCTGTCTGGCAATCCACTAATATGTGCTGTAAGGTTTCCTCATAGTGATGACATAGTAGGCAGGTAGCAGTTTGGGTTAAGTTGGATTTGTACAAGTATGACTAAGTTACGATATGGCCAAGTCTTCCTCTGGAGCCGAAAGTTTGAACACTTCTAGGGATGTTTTTATATACGGAGATATATAGTGTACTGATGTGCTGTTTGTATGTTGAACCCTTGGTGGAATTTAAAAATGTATCCTTTCATGTCTCTGTGAGTCTTCTGTTGAAATCCGAAGTGGCTGCCAGTAGTGATGTTACACTTACACTTTCTTCTATTAGGGACAGCAAAGTTGCGTCCTTAGCTATCTCGTCTGCTTTTTCGTTACCAGTAATATTTACGTGGCTGGGAATCCATTGTAAAGTTAAGTCAATTTTGTTTCTTTTCAGTTTTTTGATGATTTGTATTGCTGTAGTAATAGTAGTGCAGCCTGTGAGTATGTGAAGATGTTAACAAACACACTTTTACTTTTTTCTAATATTGATTTATTAACTTACCTTTTAAAACCATGTTCACATTTATGTTTTATGTACCATGCTGGTTCAGGCGCCATGTTGTATTGCCAACATAATATTTTATTCACACCTAAGGGTTCCAGGATTTTATAAGCGTTTGCAGAGGCGGGATGGTTGTTAGAAATAATTGACTCAGATAGCATTTGGTAAATAAAACTTGCTCTTTACTGACATTAATATTTGAAATGTTGAAAACACAAAACAAAAATGGAGTCCTGATCAAATACAAAACAAGATGGCGGCGAAGTATTTTCGCTGCATTATTTCTAATTATGTAGTAATTACATACATATTTTATCTTCAATTTCCTTTTTTATTATAAAATGAATTTAGGAATATACGGCCGTCTATGATTTTAAACTTGTTACGTTATCTGGTCACGTAACGTGAACCAATGCCTGATGACTATTATAACAAATAGAATGTCGAGTCAGGTGTTGTGATGTGTCGGGTGTTACACTCCGCACACTTTATACTTACTAATTGCCTGTTTCTCTTCGTAGATGTAGTCCTGCAAACACAACTTATGCTATTATGTGTGTGTGGGCGCCACTTGGATATTTGGTCCAAGAAATTATTATTATTAAAAATTGATTTTTGAATTGTTAAATTAATTATAGAAAAAATGTAAACAAGACAATTTGAGTTGCAAATAACGTATGTTTAATGACCTTTCTTTCATAAAAATCGTCTGAAGGACTAACAATAAAGTTATGCAAAATTGCAGAGTTACAAAAAATATTGACAAGATTTTAATTAAGTATCGGCTAATAAATATTTTATTGCTCAGTTGAATCGCATGAATTTAATCTTTGAAAAAACTTTATACTCAGGACGTGACTCCTTTGAACTATCAAGACAAATCAGTGGGATGCTTTACAAAATTTGTGTGAATTGAAGGTGTTTGACATATGTAGAACAATTGTGTGACAAAGTTACCAGGTAAAAAGATTTTAATTTTGGACAACACACGTTCCGGTGG
Organism: Magicicada septendecula; assembly: GCA_034769895.1. Classification (NCBI taxonomy): domain Eukaryota; kingdom Metazoa; phylum Arthropoda; class Insecta; order Hemiptera; family Cicadidae; genus Magicicada; species Magicicada septendecula. The sequence continues at coordinate 294,002,878 of CM068373.1, read as the reverse complement.
GTAAGTATTTCCTTCACTGGACACTGTTCTTGGGGACGACTCCAATCTTGTGCCTCTTCGTATTCACGTTCCTCACTCACTTGTAACTATTTAAAAGTCAAATTATGGTTTGAAAACTCCGCACAATTTAAATAAAAATCGTACTGTTTCTATGCTTTGAATTGCCGGCAAAAAAAAAACAGCTGACTGCGTGGCCTCGCTACACTGCCGTCTCAGCGCTAGTTACGACTCAATGTAGGCTTTGGGTTAGTAATTTGTTTGGGGGTTTTTGTCAAAGTCTGTTTATGTCGCTAATACCAGCAAAATTTGATTTTTTTCTATTAAAATCGGTCCTTTTCAGGGCCATTTGGCTGTGTACGTTCTATTAGATATGGCGTGCTGTTGCTCTATTCAACAGGCACATTTAGCGATTTAGCGATATACTCCTTTTTAGGTTAAGTCTGTCTTTTGTCTGGTACGGGAAAAGCCTTTTTTGAGGTTTCGAGTCGGATTCCTCTTCTTCGAGTTCGCCCTGGGTTAGGTGTTCGGATTCGCATGTGAAGTGTCTCGTGGTTTCAAAGCATAAAGTGTCCCTGTGTCGATTTTGACCTCGCTTATATACTCTTTGTAAGGTGCATTGTTTTAATTTTTATTCATGACTTCCGGTATTTTTGAGTAACATTTTCTTCTGGAACGTTCGAGAATATGCAAATAGAACATCATGGAACAAATTCGACTTCCGTAGAAGCTTTAGAACAAAAACTTCTTGTTCTTCATACTAATGGATATTACTGAAATTATTCTGGTATTTGCCAAACAATTTTACAGAACTACTTACAATCTGCATGTCATTATTATTTTTAGATTCCCTGCTCTCAACTGATTAAAATGATACCATTCATGATTGGTTTTAAATAAATTAAATCTAATAAATTAACATAAAATACAAATTCTTACCTTGTAGTGTTTACACAAAATTCTAAGTTTCTTATTAATAAAATGTTATTAAGTTCCTCAGCTCTTACTATAACATTAATACATAACATAATTAGCTTTTCATAACAAAACAAACAAATATTAAAGCACATAACATATAAATAGTTTGATTTTTCTATAGGCATAACATATGGCCTAGTTTTCTTGACATTGTTATTTATAGTAATTTCTTTTTTTTGGTATTATTTATGGGATTTTTTGGGTACCTATTCACTTAGAGTTTGTTATATTGTTTATCTTTGGGAATACCTGTTTTTTCCTAATACATTTTAATTTTATAGTAATCTCACTTAGCATCTTTGTACAGATGAGCTATTTCATGGGTGTGACAAATTTCACTTTTATATTTAAAAATTCTCTATGAATTAAGCTTGTCTTTAATTGAGCAAGTATTTTTCCATTGTACATTATAGACTTGTATCTTTTTCTATATTCTTTCCAATATTAAACAATTAATCTGTCAACTATAACTAATTTTGTAACTGTTTTTTGATCTCAGCCTAGCATGGTCTCTGTAACTATTTTTATAACTTGACTGTTAAAGTATTTTAGGTGGTCATAATTATAGGTATAGTTACTTTATATTGTGTTTCAACTTTAAAATACAAGTTTGTTGCATTTTGATAACATTAAAGTCATAAATTTTACAATTTTACATGTTCACCACATGTTTTCAGTTTAACACTGTTTTTGATTATTTTCATTGACTTCTAATCAATTTACAGCTTTCTCTATTTGAAGTAATTTGTTTGTCTTTGTCTAATTGACATTTACATCTAGATTGTTTCTTAATTTTATAATAATTAATTTTCACATAAATCTGAGTGATTGGTCTCAACTCTTAAAACTTTGATTTTCGGTTACAAAATTTACATATTTTTTATTTTAATTTACATCCTATTTAATGATGTATTTAAATCATTTAATACATTTATTTTATATATATTATAAAGTATTGTAATAGATCTTGTCTATTATTTCACAACAAATTGGTTTTATGCTCTATTCAGAGTTACATTTCTAATATGTCATGACCTCATTTTGGTCATTTCTGAGATTATTTGTTTCTCTTATAATACATTATCAGTTTTATTCTGTTCTTCACTTAAACAATATATGGGGTTTGAGTCTTGGTCAAAGACTTTGTCGTTTTTACATGTTAATAATAATAACTATTGGACAATATTATAAAATTTTTTGGATTACTTGGGTTCGATACTGTTCGTTTCACCTTCCTCTTATGATAATTTACTTTGCAATTAATTTTCTCTATGGAACGTTTTGTGGGGTTACATATGCCTCCTCGTTAAAATTGATAATTTGGGAAAAACATTTCTTCAGTTTTGATGAAATTATCATTTCTATATATTAGCTTCATTATTATTTCATTCTTTTATATTATAATTAGATTCCTGTACTACTCCTTTAATATATTAATCCATCTTATTATCCATTTCTCAATCTTTACCATATCTCCTGTTCCTTTCCTGTACCTTGTTGTTAATTATTTAATCTTTGATACATTATAACTCCCTAACAATTCCCTAACTTTTATAGTGGGTTCGGAGTCAGAGGGGCCCCATTGGCAATCCATTCTCCGCCGTTCCCTAACTATAACCACTGAAATCAGAGGAAACACATCTCTGTCCAGAAAATATATAAGATAAATTGCACCTTCGCAACAAATAATAATAATACAAAAATACAATATTCAAAGATCATAGGCTCCTACACATAAATTCTCTGTAACGGGATGAATTTTGAGGGATTTTTATTTTATTAAATTTGGGGATTTATTATAAAATATTTGAAATTTAATTTCCATCTGTGTATACGGCCACGTGTTGAATAAAAGCATTGTGCGGACAAAGAAATGGGACGCAGTAATAGTTGTGAAACAATCGCCAAAGAATGTGCCAGGCGTCACTTCTTAGAACTTTGCGGGTGTGTGGCAGTTACGCCCAAACGCACTACACTAGCACGTGTGCAAACGACGCCACGGTAGTAAAACAAACATGGCTTAGAGGTGAAAGTTTTATTAGCCTCATGGTCCTTGCTGGCGGATGTGGGTTTAAGACCAACCTACTTAGTGACGTCGTCCAGTGCACGACAAATATCGTCGACAGCGAAGACAACAAAAGTACATGTGTTGAATGGACAGTGACGGACGATCCGATCATGAGGCATTGAAACTTCCGCTCTGCCCGTGTTTTTTGGAGGGAGGCATGTTGGTAACGCTCAGCCCAGTTGACTAACAACCATGGCCGCAGCCGGAGGAACACAACCGGCTAGCGAGCCGGAAATCTAATAACAATCTTAAAAGTGCGTCTAACTAAATAACCGATCGACCAGTAAATTGTGATTGAAGTGCGAGAACAATGTAAGAAAAGTTAAATAATCAACCGTGACTCAAAACTTATAGTGAGAACTTAATTTGGACGGTCAAGGGAATTAAAATGTGCGGACGGCAACACGTGGTCTTCACGGAGACAACCAGAGAAGTAACCGTATAATTTAAACCAGTATAAAAAATGAAAATTATAATCATAAAGAGATCTCTATAAAAAAAGGGGAAAATTTAAATAAGTGTGAATGTGAGAATGAGCAGATTGGGCTGTCTGTCTGTATTAATATAAGATGTTTTTAGAGATTTTAACTTTGTCGATATAAGATGTTTTGACAAAAAAGTGTAAGGAAATTTTAATTTGTCTTGATTTTCTATTGGAAAAGAATAACAATACAAAACTGAAATAAGTACATATTAAAAAATTTTAATTCTCTTCAAAAATGAGTAGCGTAAGTTATTTACATAACCTTTAAACCATGCTTGCTTCTACGTTCGTGTGACAGGATCCTGGCCCGGGAAAACAGTTAAAAGGTAGGTGGAAATAAATAAATAATGTAAATGTATTTGTATTAATAGATAAAATAAACATCCAGTTGGCGCCTGAACAGGGCGCTTTGGGGGGGGGGGGAACACACATCCTGAGTACAAAGGGGTAGAGAGTATTTTTTTTATATATGGGTAGAAGTGATGCGAATTGAGTTTAGTAGTAAGTTGGGTTTAGAGATTGTTTGATAGATGTTTTTGATAGAGATGGGTGTCATGTTAGTTAAAGTTGTTAGTGATATGAGAGTCGAAGAGGTAAAGATTATAAATGTATACATATCAATTTGTAAATCAAGTTAGTACAAATAATTAAATCACCCAAAGTAAGGGAGAATGAGAATATTAAAGAAAGAGATTCATAGTAAAATCATAAAATTTTAATTGAAACAAGTGACAATTTTAGTAGAATTTGAAGAAATAAAGTTGTAAAATGTGTGATTTTGGATTAATTTAAATATCAATTTTATTGTTAACTATAATAATATTTTGTTATTTTTAAATGTCTTATTTTATTATGTTTTTGTGTTTAAAGATAGAATTTTGAAGAGGTTCAATGTATTTTCTGATGTAACTTATATATAACTTATGTAGGTCAAGGTTCTTACTTGACCCAGTTTGATCAGCTGATGGGTGATGTTCTATACTAGACCCGTTTTGGCAATGAAGTGATGCCACTTTTGATGTTTAATGGATTTCAATAATTTAACTCTTTTCGAAATAAATCAAGAATAATATTTTGATAAATTAAAATTTTTTTTTGAAAAAAAAAATTTTTGATTTTGTGCCTGCCATCTAATTGATGTTTTGGATTTTGATTATATTATTGTTTGTGTGTATTAATAGTGTTTTTTATTGAATTGTATTGTTTAGGATATATCTATAAGCAACTGTTGGGATAAGGAAGTTCATGTTTTAAGTAAAAGTTCAATTTATTTGTTCTCTAAGTATCAATAATAACGAAGAGAATTATTCAATTCAGATAAAAGATTTGTATTTTGATTTTTGAGATTAATGGTAATATAGATTTGGTTTCAATTTAAAGGAAACTCCTAAATTTGATAACAAGATTTGATAGGATGTAGCAGTAAGTGTGTGTACAAGCCCAGTAACTGCTAAAGGCAGCCCAGTGTGCATGATAAGGGGGAACATATCGGTTGAGGATCTGGCATGATATAAGACAAGGGATTTGGATTTTGGGGCGGCATGTTAGAAGGTGAGGTGCGCTGTGGTGCGTGTCTGTTCGATTTTATGGTGTTGGGATCTCGTACAGAGAAGTCCAGTAATCTCGTTCAGGTGCGGCCATAGTCGCCGAGCCAGGGGGGTTGTTTACCTATGATATACAAGAGCTATGGGGGGTTGTTGGCACCAGTTCCTCACCGGTCATCTTAGGGGTTAGCAATGAGATTTCTTCTGTTTCGGCAGAAGATATCTCATTGGGGGGGGGGTATTGTAACAGGACGAATTTTGAGGGATTTTTATTTTATAAAATTTGGGGATTTATTATAAAATATTTGAAATTTAATTTCCATCTGTGTATACGGCCACGTGTTGAATAAAAGCATTGTGCGGACAAAGAAACGGGACGCAGTAACAGTTGTGAAACAATCGCCAAAGAATGTGCCAGGCGTCACTTCTTAGAACTTTGCGGGTGTGTGGGAGTTACGCCCAAACGCGCTACACTAGCATGTGTGCAAACGACGCCACGGTAGTAAAACAAACATGGCGTAGAGGCGAAAGTTTTATTAGCCTCATGGTCCTTGCTGGCGGATGTGGGTTTAAGACCAACCTACTTAGTGACGTCGTCCAGTGCACGACAAATATCGTCGACGGCGAAGACAACAAAAGTACATGTGTTGAATGGACAGTGACGGACGATCCGATCATGAGGCATTGAAACTTCCGCTCTGCCCGAGTTTTTTGGAGGGAGGCATGTTGGTAACGCTCAGCCCAGTCAACTAACAACCATGGCCGCAGCCGGAGGAACACAACCGGCTAGCGAGCCGGAAATCTAATAACAATCTTAAAAGTGCGTCTAACTAAATAACCGATCGACCAGTAAATTGTGATTGAAGTGCGAGAACAATGTAAGAAAAGTTAAATAATCAACCGTGACTCAAAACTTATAGTGAGAACTTAATTTGGACGGTCAAGGGAATTAAAATGTGCGGACGGCAACACGTGGTCTTCACGGACACAACCAGAGAAGTAACCGTATAATTTAAACCAGTATAAAAAATGAAAATTATAATCATAAAGAGATCTCTATAAAAAAAGGGGAAAATTTAAATAAGTGTGAATGTGAGAATGAGCAGATTGGGCTGTCTGTCTGTATTAATATAAGATGTTTTTAGAGATTTTAACTTTGTCGATATAAGATGTTTTGACAAAAAAGTGTAAGGAAATTTTAATTTGTCTTGATTTTCTATTGGAAAAGAATAACAATACAAAACTGAAATAAGTACATATTAAAAAATTTTAATTCTCTTCAAAAATGAGTAGCGTAAGTTATTTACATAACCTTTAAACCATGCTTGCTTCTACGTTCGTGTGACAGGATCCTGGCCCGGGAAAACAGTTAAAAGGTAGGTGGAAATAAATAAATAATGTAAATGTATTTGTATTAATAGATAAAATAAACATCCAGTTGGCGCCCGAACAGGGCGCTTTTGGGGGGGGGGAACACACATCCTGAGTACAAAGGGGTAGAGAGTATTTTTTTTATATTTGGGTAGAAGTGATGCGAATCGAGTTTAGTAGTAAGTTGGGTTTAGAGATTGTTTGATAGATGTTTTTGATAGAGATGGGTGTCATGTTAGTTAAAGTTGTTAGTGATATGAGAGTCAAAGAGGTAAAGATTATAAATGTATACATATCAATTTGTAAATCAAGTTAGTACAAATAATTAAATCACCCAAAGTAAGGGAGAATGAGAATATTAAAGAAAGAGATTCATAGTAAAATCATAAAATTTTAATTGAAACAAGTGACAATTTTAGTAGAATTTGAAGATATAAAGTTGTAAAATGTGTGATTTTGGATTAATTTCTTACTTACTTACTTCTTACTTCTTCCTGCAGGCGTCCAGCTTCAACTGTAGCCGATAGCCCGATGTCCATGGTAGATCATAGAAGCGATAGCCCAGTACTTCTTATTGTTCATGATTTCTTGCCATCCCGACACTTGCATCCTTAAGATATCCCTTGCGGCAATCGGGTAATGACATTTTATGAGTATATGTTCAAGGTTCTCCTCTCCGTCTTCACACAATAAGCATTGTGGCGTATCCGTGAGATTGAACCTAAAGAGATATTCTTGGGTAACGATATGGCCGGTACGTGCCCTCGCAGCAAAAGCAGCTATCGGACGCGCTACTCCCTTGTAGATGTCTTCCTTGGCCGGCACAGGTTGTATTTGGTATAAGCTGCGACCTGTGGTTGCTGATTTCCAACTGTCCTCCCAAGAGCTCCTGAAGTGTCGGTCACCCGAGCTTCTGCACTGCAGCAGGGAGAACTTCTTTAGGTTAGTTGGATACATTGTGCACGCTTCCCTTGCGATCCCATCTGCTATTTCATTTCCGGGGACTCCACAGTGGGATGGAACCCATTGAAGGGTGATCATTTTTCCTTCGTTGTGTAGCTGGAGGAATAGTTTCCTTATTTCATTAATACGAAAGAAGTACGCACTCGTGCCAGATTTTGATAGCGCTTCTAATGATGATTTGGAGTCAGTCAAGATACAGATGAGCTTTTGCTCAATGGAAAGACAGCAGGTTAATGCCGCGTTTATAGCCAATAATTCGGCATCCATACTGGACTGTGCGTTAGCTGGAATATAGTACCGTTCGCCATTACTCTGGTTAAAATACCCTGCACCTGACTTCCCGCTTTCGATGTCCACCGATCCATCTGTGAAGATCTTCGTATGATTTTTATACTGCTCGTCAATCATCTCTAGTGTTTCTGCTCTAAGTATATCTGGATGACTCATTTTGCCGAATTTGTGTGGAAGATCCACAATCGCTTTTATTCCCGGCCAGCTACGTGGCGGTTCATCATACACAGGTGGAATTTGCTCCGGCACATTATATGATATTGGGGATTTATTATAAAATATTTGAAATTTAATTTCCATCTGTGTATACGGCCACGTGTTGAATAAAAGCATTGTGCGGACAAAGCAACGGGACGCAGTAACAGTTGTGAAACAATCGCCAAAGAATGTGCCAGGCGTCACTTCTTAGAACTTTGCGGGTGTGTGGGAGTTACGCCCAAACGCACTACACTAGCATGTGTGCAAACGACGCCACGGTAGTAAAACAAACATGGCGTAGAGGCGAAAGTTTTATTAGCCTCATGGTCCTTGCTGGCGGATGTGGGTTTAAGACCAACATACTTAGTGACGTCGTCCAGTGCACGACAAATATCGTCGACGGCGAAGACAACAAAAGTACATGTGTTGAATGGACAGTGACGGACGATCCAATCATGAGGCATTGAAACTTCCGCTCTGCCCGAGTTTTTTGGAGGGAGGCATGTTGGTAACGCTCAGCCCAGTCAACTAACAACCATGGCCACAGCCGGAGGAACACAACCGGCTAGCGAGCCGGAAATCTAATAACAATCTTAAAAGTGCGTCTAACTAAATAACCGATCGACCAGTAAATTGTGATTGAAGTGCGAGAACAATGTAAGAAAAGTTAAATAATCAACCGTGACTCAAAACTTATAGTGAGAACTTAATTTGGACGGTCAAGGGAATTAAAATGTGCGGACGGCAACACGTGGTCTTCACGGACACAACCAGGGAAGTAACCGTATAATTTAAACCAGTATAAAAAATGAAAATTATAATCATAAAGAGATCTCTATAAAAAAAGGGGAAAATTTAAATAAGTGTGAATGTGAGAATGAGCAGATTGGGCTGTCTGTCTGTATTAATATAAGATGTTTTTAGCGATTTTAACTTTGTCGATATAAGATGTTTTGACAAAAAAGTGTAAGGAAATTTTAATTTGTCTTGATTTTTTATTGGAAAAGAATAACAATACAAAACTGAAATAAGTACATATTAAAAAATTTTAATTCTCTTCAAAAATGAGTAGCGTAAGTTATTTACATAACCTTTAAACCATGCTTGCTTCTACGTTCGTGTGACAGGATCCTGGCCCGGGAAAACAGTTAAAAGGTAGGTGGAAATAAATAAATAATGTAAATGTGTTTGTATTAATAGATAAAATAAACTTCACATCTCTTTCTTAATCTCTTCTGATTATTTCTCAATTATATTAATATACTGTTTGAAACTCTACGAATTAATTACAAAATTATAATTATATTTATCTCTTACCTTCGGTTTTTTTTACTCCAAGGGTCGTTCAGACGAAACTGCTGCAAAAAGGATTATTTGGATTTGATATAGGCAAAGATCAAATACACCGTTTGTGCTAAAACAAATTGCCTCTGATTTATTATTCAAAATAACTACTTCGTCTCTCTTTCATGACATTTAGATTAAATATTTGTAGAATGAGCAACAATTTGTGAAATCAAACATAGTAACAAAATATTTCCTAATTAGCTAGCTTATGACAACTATGGTATACCACAACTATTTATTATTTGTAATGAACCAATACGTGATTTAACTACACACTCGCACACATTCGTTCTTTGATTTTGTCGTTCTATTTAAACCCCACTTCGAGATCTCTGATTTACATTTTAGATTTATAATTTATTTATGTTGAATTATACTCTGGGGAAAAAGGTAAAATAATCTTGGTTAAAACTCAGTTAATACTTAACGTCTGAAGAACTCCGCTGTTTTGCACCTCTGCTGTGAATGCACTGTTTAACACACCATGATTTAGTTTTTCACTGTTTAACCGCGGTACTGTTATTGCTTATTTCAAATAAGTTGATGTTGATGCGCCACTATTACTTTAGTTCACTTTAAAATAGCATTTAGTGTTGTTTTGTCGGCCGACATATATTTTCGAACACTTAGCTCGCTTAGGTTGGCCGAGCGGCCCGGTGTCACAACTGGCACTGGCGTTAGTTCGCTAAATTGCATACAGTGTTTTTTGGTCACGTGATCGTGCATACGTGCTCCCATTGGTGCTATTGAAAAAGCGCCTTAGCAGAGGCGGGAAGGTGAGCAATGTTTTTGCCGCCTGGCGCAATGTGCAGTTACACACTCTCTTTCGTAATTCACGGCTGAGGCGCAGGTTGATGTTATTTCACCATCGGTCTGCGTTGCATGAGTGCGGAGACAAAACATAGACGTTTTTTCTGCAATAAACACAGCCTATCTGGTTGACTAACTCGGGGTTCTACAAGGGTGAACAATGACTGTATAGAGAATGTAATTTAAAAAAATGTTATCTTGGCCCTACAATCTCGTACCGTTACAATACCCCCCCAATAAGAGATTGAAGGCCGGAGCGTTCAAACTCTTATTGCCTAAACCTAAGAGGATCAGTGAGGATATGGCGCCGCAACCCCCCTGAACACTACTAAATCATGGGTTCTTACCCCCCTAGTCTGGCGACTGCGACAGCACCCATCCGATCTTACTGGACTTCTCTATTCGAGATCCCAACACCGAAAAACCGAACAGATACCCGTCCCAGTATCGCCTGACTTTTAAAACATTCAATAAAAAAATCAACAAACGGCCTTCCATCACTCCATATCCCACATCTGATTTGTTTCCTCTTAACCGTACTGGTTCATTGACAACGTACTGGCTCATTTTATATTATAGACCCTAAAGAATAATATTAATAAAACAATATTGGTTTACAATGATACACATAAATTCCAGTTAAATTGAATAATATTCCCCATACAATGTTGCCCATCCAAAATAACACCTTAATTACACAAAATGACATTAACTCCATTTATACTTAGCTACTATAAAAATTTTTTTTTTTTTTTTTTTATATATATACCCCCCTTTTAATCCCTTAACCCCTGATACCCGTTACATTTGAATGTGGTCTGCATGAGGCTTCTTGGCCTTTTTCAGCCTCATCCTCGCCGTAACCCACATCTCCCTCGTGACCTGTAACTGGGTCACCGCCCATCCACACTCACTATTACCCCCCCTAGACTGTAGCGTCTAGTTGCTTTCACAAGGACTGATGCGGAAGGGGTGGACATTTTTTTCTTTTATTCCACCCCCATCCTTGCTTCGGCGTTACAATAAAATTCGGTATACATATGACCTACTATTCCTTTTATATTATACACCCCTAATGGACTACCACCCCTATCCGGGTGAAAATAGACCTGTTCCAAAATTTGGTAGATTCCCCAAAAAATAACCCCCCTACTAAGTCTAACAAACCACCGGGTTGACAAAACAAAACAAACCACAAGCCGGTTATATCAAGTAAAATTTATGATTTGCCACAATTAACTACTTTCACGGTCAGGGTCCGGTGAGGCCATGACCGCACTTAGGTGGGGAATCTACAGTTAAAACATAAAACATAGATTAGCATTGGTACAAATTACTTGGACAGTAATATACACATCTTATTTTCCAGACACTATCTCATCCTGAACATTTTCCATCAGTTGTCAGTGTTAAATAAATGTTTTAATCATTATTGGCATCAATTAGCATTTAATTTATAATTCCAATTTGAATTTAAATGAAAATAAAGTTAAGTTCATTGTTAAAAATCATTGTTTCTATTAATTTTATTACTAAATTAGTTTAGTTGTATTTAATTTACTTTAATTAATTCAATTAATCTCAAAAGTTACAGTAATTGCCTCATTATTATTTTGTCTGTAAAAAATTTAATTTCAATTCTTTTATGTCACAATAAAATTTTACTCAAGATACTGATTCAGCATACTGCGACAGTCGTTATTGTCACCTCAGCATGACTGTAGACTTTAGTCACAACATACCACACCTGTTTATATAAACACTAGTTTGCAAGACTTGTTTAGTAACCACAGTTATAAACATTCTCAGTTTCAGCATTCATGGTTACATCATACACTGGCATATATACTTCCTACAAACTTTTTGTTTCTATAAATCTTCTTGTCAACATATTTGTCAAAGTCTCTTTCTTGCAATTCGAACCAAATATAATTTTAATTCGCCTTTCAATTACTTTAATAACATTTTACTAAAAACATTTTAACTATAATTACATTATTTAAAACACTTTGAATATAAATACACAACATAAAATGGGCTTCATTAATAAAATTGACTTTAATAATCTCCACTCAGACAGTTTAGCTTTGATTACCATTATATGCAGTTAATGTATAAAATATATAAAATTACAATTTCAGTTTGAATCAAAATGAGTTTGAACACAGCACTAACATTTACAATATTACGTTACTCCAAGGGCCACTACAATTCTATTTAATCTCTTCGTTTGTTCAAAACAATTTCCATTACTGTAATTACAATTTCCAAAATGATTCTACGTGATTAAATGTTTCAGTTTTTCTTAATATTTCAATAACTTTTACAAACCTTACATCATTGGTTCTGATCTCTCTTTAAATTCCTCCATAATCACATTCCAACTACCAATATACCGTACTCATAACCTAACATAGCAGGTACCACAAAATAATAATTAAACCCCTTGGTTACAACTTTTACGGTGAAATGTTTTCCAAAATTGTTTACTTACTTATTATAATATTTATACTTATTATTTTTTCTTAACTACCTGTAAATAGGTTGTGCTTTACTTGTACAGAATAATTGTTTCTATTAAATTATACAAAAATTTATTATTTAGTTTGTCTACTCAGCCACAAAACTTCTCCACTACCTACCTAATTAAGGGATGAGTTTACAATTCATAAATAACGCCGGTTTATTTAATTTTGAGGATTACCCTAATGTAGTATTTAGAATTAAGGCAATCAAATGGTTACAAAAAGTGTGCCAATTTGTGTAACTATTGTTTATGTATTTACTCTAAGGGGAGGGTTAAGGAAATCTGGAAGACAAAAGGGATAAGGATTATTAAAAGGTCACGAATTAGGACTAAAGGTAGGGACAAAGCTTCCTCCGGAAATAAGGGTACATGGAGAAAACCAAGGCTCGCGTGGGCAGGGGCGCGTCCCTGAAATAGACGAACCCCACTGGGACAAGTGGGGATCCTCTATCCGCTACCACTTACTGTTTTATATTATTCCTAATTATTTATAATTATTTAACTATAGGTTTATTATAGTTATTTAGTTGTATTTAATTACAAGATTTAATGTATTATTTTTTGTTTATTATTATTTCATTTTGACCAATACTTTTTTAAATTGGTGGCGTTATGGGTACCCACTATTTCCCCAGTCATTTGGTTTCGTAGAACGTAGGCGTTATCCATTTTGATTTCAACTACTTCAAATGGTCCTTCATACAACAAAAAGAATTTTTTAATCTCTTTATCTTGTGCACTTGATAAATCGTGTCTTCTTACTAATACCAACTGACCTGTTTCGTACTTGATCCACTTACCTTTGGCATCATGAAGCCGTTTTCTTCTTTCTCCCTTCGTTAATAAGTTTTCATTTGCGAGTTGAAGTTTTACTTCCAGATCTCGTGGGTTGCTTTCCGGTGGAAAATTGAACAGCTGTTCCAGGATCCTAGGTGGACGTTTTCCCTTGACTAGCTCGTATGGTGTGAACCCCGTTGATTCATGAGTTGTACAGTTTAACCATTCTTCAATTCTTCCCACATAGGCTGGCCATTCACTATGTTTAGCATGGCAATATGCTCGGAAAATTCTCCCCAATTCTCGCATGACTCTTTCGGCTTGGTTCGACTGAGGATGATATACCGCCGTGTGTTTAGGTATAATACCTTCCCAGCCCAAAGTTTGCCGCCATATTCCGCTAATAAATTGGGGCCCATGGTCGGATAATATTATTTTAGGTTTTCCGGTTTTAATCATATAATCCTTCGTTATTTTCTCACTTAGTACTTTACTAGTGGCCCGCTTTACACTGTATATCTTACAAATTTCGTGAATGTATCTAATACTACAAAAATGTACATGACGCCTCCCCTTCCCTTTGGTAGAGGGCCAAACAAGTCTACCGCAACTAGATCAAAAGGCTTTTCTACTTTAACACACCTCATCTCTCCCTCTAAACGGTAATTAACTACTTTGGACTTTTGGCATAAATCGCACCCTCGGAGTAAAGTTCTAACCCTCCGTTCCATGTTTTTAAATAAGCATGATTCTTTTAATACATTTACGCACTTCCTAGCACCGAAATGCCCATACCGAGAATGACAGTCCCATATTATCTTATCTACCAACCCTTCCGGTATGACTAACCTCCAATCACGCTCTCCCCCCTCTACTTTCTTAAATAAACTCCCTTGATAAATCTGGAAATAACGGCTATACCCTGACTCCTCTAAGTCGGACTCTAAGCTAGTTATTATTTTGTTCAATTTGAGATCTATTCTTTGCATACTATTAATGTCTCTCAATTCTTCCCCAAATAATCTATCTTCCCTGCTAAGTCTGAAAATTTCTATTTCTTTTAAGTCCCTCCCTGTTCTCATTCCCTCTATATCTACCCTGGATAAAGTGTCAGGTATTTTGTTTTCTACCCCCTTTATATACTCCCAACTAAAATTGTACTCTTGTAAAGCTAGCACCCACCTGGTGATCCTGCTGTGTGTCAACTTACAGGTGTTTAAAAAAGATAATGCCTTGTGGTCCGTCCGGATGATGGTGGAGTTGCCCAGTAGATAGGTTCGAAACTTCTTCACCGCAAAAACGATGCTTAATAGTTCCTTCTCCGTTGTTGTATAGTTTCTTTCAGCAGCTAATAAAGTACGACTGGCGAAAGCGATGGTGTGATGCTCCTTTTCGTCGTCCTCCTGGTACAGTTCTGCACCCAATGCGATGTTACTAGCATCGGTCTGTACATAAAATGTGCGTTCAAAATTAGGGTGATTCATCATGATCATGTTACTAAAGTGGTCCTTTATTTCAATAAACACCTCTCGTTCTCTTTCCCCCCATTTCCATTGTTTGTTCTTCTGTAACACTGCGCTCAACTTAGAAGTTATATGGGCATAGTTTTTCTGGAATTTTCTATAAAAATTACATAGCCCTAAAAAACTCTGTAGCTGCTTAATATTTCGAGGTTCTGGGAATTTTAAAATTGAGTCTACTTTCTCTGGGTTAGCTTTTATCCCCTCTGGTGTAATTATGAACCCTAGAAAATGTATTTCGTTCTGTAGGAATTTAGACTTCTCCCAATTGACAGTCAACCCCCCTGTACGCAGTCTATCTAATACATATTCTAAATGTTCCACATGTTCGGAAAATGTTCGTGATGCTATCAATATATCGTCTACGTAAATGGTTAAAAAATCTAAATTCTGTGGCTGAAGTATTTCATCTAGACATTTTATAAAGCTGGCTACACTGGTATTCAGCCCAAAAGGTAATCGTTTAAATTGGTAATTCTTTCCATTGAACAGGAATGCTGTATATTTCCTACTTTCACATGCTAACGGGACTTGCCAGTACCCCGCGGTTAAATCTAATGAGGTCATGTATTTAACTCCACTGAATTTTTGGAAGATTTCATTTATTGCTTCGGGTGACTCCCGGTCCGGGATAATTATCTGGTTAATCTTACGGGCGTCTAAACATAATCTAACGCGGCCATCTTTCTTAATGACTACTACTAACGGGTTAGAGTACGGTGATACTGATCTTTCTATTATGTCCCCTTCCAACATTTTATCTAATTCTGCCTGAACCGCCCTCCTCTTTGAATAAGGTACCGGATAGCTTCTTTGTACATAGGGTGCGTGTTCCCTTACTTTTAATTCACATTCATAATCCCTTGCCTTCCCTGGTACATCGGCAAACACTTCTCGAAAACACTCTATTACCTGCCACAACGCTTTGCGTTGAGAACTCCCTACATCACGCCCCTCACTACAAAATTTTACCGCTCTATCCTCCCAAATTTGTTTATTTATATTACCCCCTAACTCTCTCTCTCTCTACATACATACGTATTAACTTCCGTTTCTATTTTACTGGCCCGATTCAGTATCATCTTAACTCCCGAAATTCTAACTTTATCTACTACCCGCTCAAAACTAATCTCAACTGGTTTACCTTCATTATTTAGTATTAACAACCGCTTCTGGAAATCAATTACCGCCTTGTGTTTTATCAAAAAATCATTCCCCAGAATAACCTCCAAATTTAGTCCCCTTACTACTAAAAATGTGTTGTCATATTCTACTCCCTTAATTACCATGTTCAAATGTACTTGTTTAGTTACACGTTTACTCCTAACCCCGGTAATACCTACAATGGTCACCCCCGCTACTGGCAAAATTGGGATATTTTTATTTATTTCTTGCAAACTCTCTAATATGTGTTTGGAAATGACAGAAATTTCGCTACCTGTATCGACTAAAGTTTTTATTTCCTTACCTTCAATTTGAATTCTTACCTCTGTCAATCCGGTTTCTGGTCTGGCTGTCTCCAAGTCCTCTTCCTCCATCAGTTCCTTGGACATATCCGTACAGATGACGTTATTTGTGTATTCGTTGTTATCTTGGGCCTCGCAGTCATTTGTCGACAATGGTGGGGTCCCTTCACTCACTGTCCTTGTTAGTTTTCCGTCTGGGTGTTTACACGGCCTGGAGTGTGTCCACCACGACCTCTATTGGAAGTTCCACTGCTTCCCGGTGCTCCTCGGTTGCTGCTCCCTCCTCTCGGTGGTTGACTATTTTGGTTAGGCTCCGTATTGCGTTGGCAACTCCTCTCTTTATGACACCTGTAACAAGTTGTTCTACTACCATAGTTCTCACAATGACACTCTCCACATCGCCAGTCATCACGTCTATAGTTATTATTGTAGCCTCCCCTTGTCCCTCTATATGTGTTTGGTGTCCCACTAGATTGATTATGATTATGATTCTCGTTATGTACCCCTGACGGGTTTGGGCGCCTACCAATTTCCCGGTCCCTGATGTTTTGGAAAATATCTAATATTTGTTCAAGATCATTTATACCTTCCACTTCTCGCGTCATTAGGTTAATCTGCACCTCCCTTGGTAAATGTTTACTTATGTGACGTACAAATGATCTAAACGGTAATGGTGGTTCAAGGTATTTTGCCTCATTGTACATTTTCATTACGTAAATGGTGACATTACTACCATTAGTCCCAAAATTACCCGACCCCATTATCTTGCTTCTGAGTACTTCTTGGTCCTCTTCAGACCAGTATTTACTTCTAAAATCCCCTTCAAAACTTTCGAAATCTAACCAATCTCCCTTATGTACCTCCGCCCAAATTGAGGGGCTTCCCTTAAAACATTTCATAACTTTCAATAATTTCATCTCCCAATTATTGTTACAAAATCTATTAAAGTCTCTTACTCTATTTAGGAATTGCATAGGGTGTACCCCCCTCCTATCCCCAGTAAATGCCTCTAACTCTATTTTGCTATCTACATTACGGGTGATTACTAGTTGTTCATGGACACTGTCTAATGTTTTGTTTATTACCGTTTTCAAGTCATCTTTAACATTGATTATTTTTTGTTCCATTAAATTAAACTTGTTGTTAGTTACACGTTCAGATTGAATACTGGCATTATTTACCATTTCTACAGCACCTTTTAATAGCTGTATTTCTGACTTACAACTACTTTCTGTTTTACTGATCTTACTATCAACATTGTAATTGATTTCTAAGATTTTATTCGCAAAACTCAATTGGCATTCACTTATTTTGCTATCGCAATTGCTTTCTATTCCATTTATTTTGAAACTAACATTAGTTTCATATGTCTCAATGTTATCTCTAACTTCTTCTATTTTCTCTACTACACAATTAAATTTACACTCATTATCAACATTATACTTATTTATACTACTTTCAAAATTATCTTTCAACTCTTGAATTTGCTCATGCACTTGTATTTTGACTGTCTCTGACACTTGTTTATTTACATTAATGATATGCTTATTTAACTGTTCATTTACTGAGCCTATCACTTGTTCTCTAAATGTATTGAAACATTCATCCATCTCATTTAAATGTTTACTAATATTATCTTCTAACTTAACACTCTGTTTATTTATTTCATCAAAACGACAATCAAATTTATTATTCATTGTCTCAAATTTGTTATTTACTTCATCGTGTTGTTTCTCTGAATTTTCTTTCATACTGCATATCAAACTGTACAAATCTTTTAACATACTACTGTCGTCAACTTTTTTATTTTGATTTGCTACAATAGGTGTTGAATGAATTGCAACTTCATTCATCATTTTCGATTCGTCTATATTACTTTCACTCGTTAATAGTGACTCTGTTTGAATACCTGAATCGCCCTTATTGGCCGACTCAGTTGACATATTTTCATTCTCCGTTATAAAATTACTTTATTTACCCTCACCCTCACTTCCAAATAACCCGTTCTGCAGCTTATTTAGGTCTGGCGGATATAGGTTGTAACCTATACTCGCGTCGCTGTACGGGGGCCAATGAAACTCTACGAATTAATTACAAAATTATAATTATATTTATCTCTTACCTTCGGTTTTTTTTTACTCCAAGGGTCGTTCAGACGAAACTGCTGCAAAAAGGATTATTTGGATTTGATATAGGCAAAGATCAAATACACCGTTTGTGCTAAAACAAATTGCCTCTGATTTATTATTCAAAATAACTACTTCGTCTCTCTTTCATGACATTTAGATTAAATATTTGTAGAATGAGCAACAATTTGTGAAATCAAACATAGTAACAAAATATTTCCTAATTAGCTAGCTTATGACAACTATGGTATACCACAACTATTTATTATTTGTAATGAACCAATACGTGATTTAACTACACACTCGCACACATTCGTTCTTTGATTTTGTCGTTCTATTTAAACCCCACTTCGAGATCTCTGATTTACATTTTAGATTTATAATTTATTTATGTTGAATTATACTCTGGGGAAAAAGGTAAAATAATCTTGGTTAAAACTCAGTTAATACTTAACGTCTGAAGAACTCCGCTGTTTTGCACCTCTGCTGTGAATGCACTGTTTAACACACCATGATTTAGTTTTTCACTGTTTAACCGCGGTACTGTTATTGCTTATTTCAAATAAGTTGATGTTGATGCGCCACTATTACTTTAGTTCACTTTAAAATAGCATTTAGTGTTGTTTTGTCGGCCGACATATATTTTCGAACACTTAGCTCGCTTAGGTTGGCCGAGCGGCCCGGTGTCACAACTGGCACTGGCGTTAGTTCGCTAAATTGCATACAGTGTTTTTTGGTCACGTGATCGTGCATACGTGCTCCCATTGGTGCTATTGAAAAACCGCCTTAGCAGAGGCGGGAAGGTGAGCAATGTTTTTGCCGCCTGGCGCAATGTGCAGTTACACACGCTCTTTTGTAATTCACGGCTGAGGCGCAGGTTGATGTTATTTCACCATCGGTCTGCGTTGCATGAGTGCGGAGACAAAACATAGACGTTTTTTCTGCAATAAACACAGCCTATCTGGTTGACTAACTCGGGGTTCTACAAGGGTGAACAATGACTGTATAGAGAATGTAATTTAAAAAAATGTTATCTTGGCCCTACAATCTCGTACCGTTACATGTTCTCCGCAGGTAAAATTATCTTTTAAAATCATTCGATGTCAATAGCTATATTTATAAATTCATCATCACTTCCTTATGTAACACACTGTTTCCCTTTTTTTTTCAATTATCATTTCCTTTTAGTATCAATTATATGACAGTATTTCTCCTCCTTAGTAATATCAGTTGTTATTTGATTGTTCAATAATTTATTTAATTAATTTGAATAACATAGTAAATTATGTCTTTTCCTCCTTTCCTTTTCTCCTTCTCTAAGTATGGGTAAGTTGGTAATTTTACGTTGACTTGGCTGTTGGAAATAAATTTATATTTTACATATATATTTTTGCCTTTGGCGGAAGGTGTCCTTCTCGTATTTATATTTATTAATAACATTCTATTCCTTTATCTCCTTCCCTAAGTACGGGTAAGTTGGTAAATTTACGTTGACTTGGCTGTTGGAAATAAATTTATATTTTACATATATATTTTTGCCTTAGGTGGAAGGTGTCCTTCTCGTATTTATATTTATTAATAATATTCTATTCCTTTCTCTCCTTCTCTAAGTACGGGTAAGTTGGTAAATTTACGTTGACTTGGCTGTTGGAAATAAATTTATATTTTACATATATATTTTTGCCCTTGGTGGAAGGTGTCCTTCTCGTATTTATATTTATTAATAATATTCTATCCCTTTCTCTCCTTCTCTAAGTACGGGTAAGTTGGTAAATTTACGTTGATTTGTATTTTTTATTCATATGTTATCTCTCTCTTCTAACAATTCCTTCCTAATATCTTGGAGATAATTATTTGTTCTCAATGTCACTGTCCCGTCTTCGTCATGTCTATTTTTTCGTCCAGTTACCCCATAATATTGGATCAGTGAAGGGCTGTCCTCCTTTTTCACTGCCGCGTCTAGTTTAAATGAGTGTTTGTCTCATTTGCCCGGTGTCCCGGAACATTGAGTTGCTGACTTGTTTGTGGTTCCTGTCTAACCTCTGGGTTACCACTAATAGGTCTGTTATTTGTTGCATTGTTTTGATTACCTTGTGTTTGCTGTGGGTAATACACATAAGTTGGTAAATTATGTTGGTATGGTCGTTGACTATTGGCCACCGCATAGTTTACTTGGGGTCTGTACTCCTGATTCCTTCTATCACCTCCCCCTTGAGTGCCTCCGTTCCGATAATTATTTCCTTGATTATAATTATTTCCTCTATAATTGTTGTCCCAATAATTATTTCCTTGATAGCTATT
Organism: Magicicada septendecula; assembly: GCA_034769895.1. Classification (NCBI taxonomy): domain Eukaryota; kingdom Metazoa; phylum Arthropoda; class Insecta; order Hemiptera; family Cicadidae; genus Magicicada; species Magicicada septendecula. The sequence goes on along the minus strand of CM068373.1, from coordinate 293,982,110 downwards.
TCTATGGTAGTTATTTTCGGGGTAATTATTTCGGTTTGGTCCCGGATTGTTACGGTTATTCGGACTTTGATTATTATTATTGCGGTTATTTACTGGGGTGTTATTGTTATGGTTGTTCGGATTGAAATTATTACCATTTCCGCTTCCATTCCGATTTGGCCCGTTGTTACTACTGTAATAGTCTACCTTACGACTGGGGGGTTGGTAGTCTTGAAACTTTCCCACAGACTCGCAGTTCTCTAATAACTTTGCTAAGTCAGTGATTTTACTGAGATGCTGGTATAATTGCGCGTCTTTAATACCATAGCTATAGTGTCCAGCCAATTGTCTTACCAAGCACTCTTCTGGGATTGGCGGTATTAATTTTCGCGCTAAACATATTTTTCCCAGGAAATATGATGTTGGGGATTGTTCTTTGGATGCGTCGTATTTCCCGTAAAATATATCCATTCTCACCTTGTTTTGTGCCGTTTCTGACCAATATTTTTCTTTGAATTGGCGTTTGAATTCATTCAGGTGTGTTATTTCGGGTCGTACTGCTATCCACCAATTATCCCTTGTATTCCGGAATGTTTCATCCAACATTTCCCTTATTCTATCCCATCTTGTTTCCCTATTCCTTTCTATGAACTCTTCCATCCTTTCTAAAAATTCCATAGGGTTCCGGCGATAATTTTGGAAGTTAATTACCTCCCTATTTTCGCTATGACACGTATGGGTACTTAAGATCGGCGTGTCTCTTAGCGCTTCTAACCTCTCCTGCAGGTTTTTCTCCCTCTGATCAATTTCCTGTATATTATTTTTATTGGTTCTTATTTGTTCGTCCAACCTATTAGCTATGTCATACGTTCTTTGTATCCTCTCGGTAACGTCTTTCCGGACTTCTCCTACCTCCTGCATTATTTCGTCCTGGTTTTGCCTGACTTTATTATCGAGAGTTTGGACACTTTGTTTCGTCTCTACGGTTCATTCCTTCATGGTTTCAAAATGGGTATCATTTCCTTCCTGCAATCTTTCTAATTGTTTCGACCCTTCTGCCACTGTCGACCTTATTATCGTCGATTTTTAGGTTTACTGTCTCATAATTTGAACTGATCTCCTTTTTCAGGGACTCTATACTTTTTTTATTTTCCTCCTAAAATACTTCCAGCTTTTTTCCATTGTCATTGACTTTATTAGTTATATATTCCCTTAAAGATTCTATCTTTTTATCTAATTCCTCCTTATCTTCCTGTCTATCTTTTCTCAGGGATTCTATACTTCCTTTTATTTCGGCCTTGTCTTCCTGTCTAATTTTATTATTATCCTCCTTATCTTCCTGTCTATTTTTATTATTATCCTCCTTCAGGGATTCTATAGTTTTATTAGTATTTTTGTTTATCGTTTCTTCCATTCTTTGGAACATCATCATTATTGCATTCATGTCGATGCTCCCTGTTGCTTTTTCCGGTTCGGGTTTCTCTGTTTCATCCCTTGTTTGTATGGGTTATAACAACTAGAAAAAGGGTGTAACCTTTTTCTAAGATACTTTCCTTTAATCCCCACTGTTGGAGTCGTCAATTTATAACAAAAGACAAAGTGTGTTGTATACTGTTGGGCGTTACCTCCGCGCACTTTTGTTACTTACTGTTGACTGGATCCTCTGCGGTGATGTAGTCCTGTAACACAACTTAATACTATGTTTTTTGTGGGCGCCACTTGGAATCGTTTGTTCCAAGAAATAAATGTGATTATTAAAAATTTTTTAAATCTTACTTCTATGAAAAAATATAAACAAGTCAGTTTAGCTTGAAAAAATCAGGTAAGTTTAATGATTCTTAAAAAAAAAAAACAAAAAACAAACAAATCGTATGAAGGACTAACATTCATATAAAAATTATAAAATTGCAGAGTTACTAAAGAAAAAAAAAAAATTTACAAGTTATTATTATTATTATTATTGACAATTTTATATATCCAATCAAGTATCGGCAAGTGTTTTCAATTTTTTACTCAGTTGAAAAGCATGAGTTTAATACGTGAAAAAATCTTTGCTCTCAGGACGTGACTCCTTTGAACTACCAAGACATATCAATAAGATGCCTTACCAGAAAAATTAAGTGATTTGAAGGTGTGTGTGGCATGTGTAGTACAACTGTGTGATGAATGTAACCAGGTAAAAAAATGACTTTAATTTTGGTAACTCACGTTCCAATGATTAATTAATCTCGCACAGGACACTCCTCTCGGGTAGTTTTTTCAATCTCGCCTCTTCATGTGTGCACTGAATCTATTTTAAGTCAAAATTGCGATCATTTGCTATTTCCGCACTTTTTGTGACAACGTTTGGCAGTAGATTATCGTTCAAACCCCGCCAATACACATCAGCTGCTCCGCGTTGATTCAAAATTTGGCCGCCATAGCGCTGATTCCCATGCAGTGTCGAGAAAAAGGCTTTGTGTTTGTTTGTTTACGTTAAGGGGTTATTGTCAAGTTAGTCTGTCTATGCGAACACAGCAGAATTGGTTCTCTATTTAAAGTTTTGGTCCCTCCTGGGCCGTTGACGTTCTGGCTGCGTGATTTCTATTAAAATTTGCCGTGCTGCTGCTCTATTTCAGCAACACATTGGCGTAGATTCTTGTTGAGGTTAAGTCAGTCTGTTTGTCTATGTACGGGAAAAGCCTTTCTTCGTCTTGTCGATTTCTCGCCTCTCGGTTTCGCCTTAGCTGCATTGATCAGTGTCGTGGGTGATGCATCTGTTCTGGAGTTCAAGTTTCAAGTGTTTTTGGGTTGAATTTGGTCTGTCTTTTATACTAATTCAGGCTGATTGTTTTCATCGACTTCCGGTATATTTGTGTAAAAATTCTTTCTAGATTGTTCGAGAATAAACGAAATAGAACATCATGGAACAAAATTCATTTCCGTCGAAGCTTTTAGAACAAATTTCTTATTCTTCATACTAAGGATATTTCAAAAATTACTCTGGTATTTATCAAACAGTTTTACATTAGTACTCACAATTTGCATGCCATTATTACATTTAGATTCTCTGTTTTCAACTGAATCTAGTGATACTAATTATGATTGGTTTTTAATTAAATTGAGTCTAATAAGTAACACAATATACAACTCTCACCTTGGGTTGTTGTCATTAAAACTCAATTTTTTTAGAACAAAAATTGTTGTGGAACTATTATGTCTCTTCCACAATCTGAACATACAACATTACTATCTTCCTATAACAAAACAAACAAATTTTAACATATATAATACCTAGATAATTACAATTTTACCTGGCCTCTGTCCATGGCCTAGGTTTTTGTTAATGTTATAACACAATAATTAGTCTCTTTCTTTAACATATGTAGTATTTCACTAGTGTACACTCAGAGTTTATTATATTGTCTGTCTTTTGTGATACCTGGTTACTCTTTACATACATTATTTTTATTACAGGATGACATAGCATCATTGATTGGTCTTGAGATGCCCTTTTTCATGGTGTGACAAATCTCACTCTTATAAGTTAAATTCTTTTATAATTGACTTTATTTTCAACTGAGTTTGTTCGTTTTTAAGGTATACTGAAGTATTGTACCATTCTATTTTATTTTTGTTAGCATTTTGTAAATATTTAGCCAGATATGATTATTTTTGTACTGGTTGATTGGCTCCAGCCATACATGGTATAGGTAAATATTTTGCTAACTTGACTATTACAATGTTAAAGTTAGTCAAATATATTAGTATAGTCGCTTTATATTATATTTCAACTTTCTAATGCAATTTGGTTGCATTTTGGCAACATTAAATCCATAAATTATACAATATTATATGCCTACCACATGTTTTTAGTTAATACTGTTTTTGGCTATTTTGACTGACTTTTATTCATTTGACAGCTTTCTTTATTTAAGATAAATTGTTCACTTTTGTCTGCGTGACAATTACATATAGTTTTTATTTTAATCTGATAATAATTAATTTTTCATGAAATCTGGGTGTTTGGTCTCAAATCCAACACATTAGTATTTTTTGTCATAACAAATATATAATTTTTATTTTAACTTAAATTCTTTCTAATAATGTATTTAAATCATTTAATACATTTATTTTATTTACATTACATAATATAATAATGGATCATGCCCATTCATTCACAAAAAATAGTTCTTAATACTCTATTCAGACTTAATAATTAATGACTTCATTTTGGTTGATTCTGACATTATTCGTCTCTCTTATAGTGTCTTATGGTTTTTTCACTGTTATTCACTTTAATAATATATATGGGGTTTGTGTCTTAGTCATAGTTTGGTCGTTTTTCATGTTAGTAGTAATAATTATTAGACAGTATTACACAATTTTTTTAGGACTACTTGGGTTTGATACTGTTCACCTCACTTTCCTCTTATGATAATTGCTATGTAAATGGTTTCCTTTATGGAACGTTCTGTGACGTTACATATGCCTCCCCGTTAAAGTTGATAATTTTTGAAAAACATGTCTTTGGTTTTGATGAAATTATCATCTCTATATTAACCTTTTATTAGCTTCTTTATATTTCATTCTTTTATCTTATAATTAAATTCCTGTACTACTCCTTTAATATATTAATCCAACTCAATATTCCTATTTCGTTCTTTGTCGTATCACCTATTCCTTTCCTTTTTACCTTGATGTTATTTAATTAATCTTTGATATAATTCCCTATCAATTCCCTAACTTTCATAGAGGGTTGGGAGTCAGAGTGGCTCGCTATGGCATACATTCTCTGTCCTTCCCTATCTATAACTACTGAAATCAGAGGCAACACATCCCTGTCCAGAAAATAATAATTGCACCTTTGCAACAAATAATAATAATAATAAAAAAAAAATACAATATTCAAAGATCATAGGCTCCTACACATAAATTCCCTTTCTTAAACTCTTCTGGTTAATTCACAATTATATTAATATATCGTTCTCTGCAGGTTAAATTATCGTTTAAAATCATTCAATGTTAATAGCTATATTCATATTCATCATTACCTCCTTATGTAACTCACTGTTCTCCCTTTTTTTTTTTTTTTTTTTTTTTTTTTTTTTTTTTTTTTAGTATCAAATATATGACAGTATTTCTCCTTTTTTCCTCCTTTACTAAGTGTCCGTCTCGTAATATTTATTAATAATAATCTCTCTCCTTCTCTAAGTACAGGTAAGTTGGTAAATATACGTTGACATGGCTATTGGAAATAAATCTTGCCTACGGTGGAATGTGTCCATCTCGTAATATTTATTAATAATAATCTCTCTCCTTCTCTAAGTACGGGTAAGCTGGTAAATATACGTTGACATGGCTATTGGAAATAAATCTTGCCTACGGTGGAATGTGTCCATCTCGTAATATTTATTAATAATAATCTCTCTCCTTCTCTAAGTACGGGTAAGCTGGTAAATATACGTTGACATGGCTATTGGAAATAAATCTTGCCTACGGTGGAATGTGTCCATCTCGTAGTATTTATTAATAACAATCTCTCTCCTTCTCTAAGTACAGGTAAGTTGGTAAATATACGTTGACTTGGCTATTGGAAATAAATCTTGCCTATAGTGGAATGTGTCCATCTCGTAATATTTATTAATAATAATCTCTCTCCTTCTCTAAGTACGGGTAAGTTAAAACAAATTCACGTTAATGTGTTTAGTCAAGGTACCTTCTCAATGATGCTGTATTTGACTTTGGTTTTTGGTCATGGTACTTGCTCACTGACTGAGTATTTGACTTGTGATTTTTAATCATGGTACTTTTTCAATGATGTTTGGTTATACGTACCTTTTACTTTGTTACTAACCGTGTCAGTTACCTCGTAGGTATTGTTTTTATTGTCTCTGGTGATCGTGAAAGGTCCTGTATATAAGAGTAGCAATTTCCTCATTATGCCTTGTATAGCACTGGGCAATTCTCTATTTTTAACTAACACCTTTTCTCCTACCTCATAATTAAGTGCCTTGGGCTGTGATTTGACATATTTTTTCCGCTGCTGTTCCGTTTTTTCTAACACCTTGTTATAAAATTTGGTTCTTTCAAACTGGTATGCGGGTTCGTCGGGAAAACTAATAATTTCTTTTATCTCTCGTGGTGGGGGTCTTTCGAACATAACTGTGTATGGCGACACCTTGATGGTATTGTGATGTGAGAAATTGAGAAAATCCTCGGTTGGTGCTACGTATTCATGCCATCTTTTCTGCTCGTTATGGCAGTATGTTCTCAGTAACCGTCCTACCTCCCTTAACACTCTCTCGGCTGGGTTACTATTCGGGTGATATACAGACGTCTTATACGTTTTTATTCCATGTTCTCCCAGGTTTTCCTTCCAAAGTTTTCCCCTAAACTGAGTACCGTGGTCCGTAATTATAGAATACGGTCGGCCTACCTCCATTATATATCGCTCTATAATAATGTCTATTATTTTCCTGGTCGTTGCCCTAGTTATTGGGTATAGCTTGGTATATTTGCTAAAATGGTCGAAGATGATTACGATAAATTTATATCGGTGTCTCCCACCGCTATGTGGAAATGGTCCGCAGATATCGAGAAATACCTTTTCCAATTTTTCGGTGGACGTTATGGGTATCATGACCCCTTCTTTTCTCTCGTTATCACACTTTACTTTTTGACAAATATCGCACGACCGTATCGCCAGTTGCACCTTCTTACTCATCCCCTTGATGTATGTTTGCTCTTCCAATGGCTTCCTTACTTTGAGGGCACCCATATGTCCGTACCTATCATGATAGTCGATTATTAGCAGTCTCTCTATCGCTGGTGGAATTACTAATTTCCAATTCTCCTGGTGCGGGGTATTCCTTATAAACAAAGCGTCGTTGTGTATACAGTAATATCTATTTATGACCTCATCGCCTTCCTGTACCCTTTTTCTAATATCCCCTAATCTTGGATCGGCCTCTTGTTGTGACTTTATATCGTTTAAAATATTTTTTTAAATCTTCCCTGCTCTTAATAACATGGTAAACCTTTGCTAATTGTTCCTTTTCGCCGTAGAAGGTTTGGTCTGGTATATTGACGCGAGATAAGACGTCGGCTGCTACGTTCTGTTTGCCGGGTATATATTCCCATGTGATATTATATTCTTGCAAGGCCAAAACCCACCTCGTCAGCCTTCCGTGGTTCAGCTTACAATGCTTTAAAAAAGATATAGATTTGTGGTCGCTTCTAACTGTTATGGGGTACCCTAATAATATATATGTCCTAAATTTACCGCATGCGAAAACTACACTCAACAATTCTTTTTCGGTAGTATTGTAGTTTCGTTCGCAACTGTTCAGCACGCGGCTAGCAAAGCTAATTACTAAATGGTTACCATCCTGATCTTCCTGATATAGGGCTGCACCTAAACTCACGTTACTGGCATCACAGTTTAGAAAAAATGGTTTTGTAAAGTCGGGATGATGCAACATTACTGTTTCTAAAAACCTTTCCTTTATGAGATTGAGCACTCCATCTTGCTCTGGTCCCCAAGTCCATTTGTCTTTAGCTGATAACTGCTTTTGGAACCTGGCAGTTAGTTCTGAGTAATTGGACCGAAACTTTCTGTAATAGTTACAGATTCCTAAAAATGACTGCAGCTGTTTCCTGTTCTTTGGGGTGGGGAACTTCTGTATGGCCTCTACCTTCTCTTTGGATGGAGTAATCCCTTGTTCTGTTAAATTAAAGCCTAAAAATTTCACCTCATTTGCAATGAATTGGGACTTGTCTAACTTGAGGGTGATATTATTCTCTGATAGTTTCTCTAACACCTGTTCAACCCTATTACAATGGTCATCCCAATTCGCTGAAGTTACCAGTAGGTCGTCGACGTATACTGTCGTAAACTTCAGTACTTCCTGCCCCAATATTCTGTCCATTATTTTTACAAACACCGCCACAGAATTTATTAAGCCAAAAGGTAACCGCTTAAACTGATAGTTTCTGCCCTCGAATATGAATGCCATATATTTCCTACTATCAGGGTGGAGTTCTACCTGCCAGTAACTGCATACCGTATCCCATGAGCTTATATACTTGGTTCCGTGAAACTTTTTCAATATCTCCTCTATCTCCCCAGGTGATGTGCGGTCGTTAACAATCATCTTGTTGATCTCCCTAGCATCGAGACATGTACGTACCTTTCCGTTCTTTTTTGGCACCGCTATGATTGGGCTGGTAAAGGGCGAATGACTATACTCTATTATGTCGTCCTCTATCATCCTGTTTAATTCTTCCCTGACTTCGTTCTTTAGCGAGTAGGCGATCGGGTACGATTTCCTGTTAAATTCCACCGGAGTTTTGAATTTTATGGTGCATTGATAATCTCTGGCTTTACCTGGAGCGTTTGAGAATATGTGTTTATAATTGTTGTATACCTTGATTAATTGTTCCGCCTGTTTTTCGCTGATCAGGCCCCTTGCTTTCGTCCTTTGGAAATCCCATATTTCTTCTAATTTTTCTAACCACAACTCTGGGTTTTCCTCCTGATATATAGGCATGTTTATTGGACGATCAGCACAATAATAATGGTTCACTATCGCTTGATAAGGTGTATTGTCTGTACCATTTCCTTGGACATCGATTAAATTATTGGTCCAAATTCCCTTGTTAGTTTTTAAAGTTATCACCTTACCTTCCAAATCTATTACTGCATTGTATGGCCTAAGTATATCGCAGCCTATTAGGATACTCATGGGTAAATTATTCGCCACTAATAACTCTATTGGTATCGTTACCCCATTACTAGTCATCTCTAAAGACACCTGTTTCTTTATTGATTTATTTTGCCTCCCCGTTGCTCCGACTAAAATGATGTTATTTATAGGCAGAGTGGGTATTGGTAAATTACTATTTTGTTTGATCCTCTCTAACTCAACACTATCGATAAGTGATACATTTGACCCCGTGTCAATGAGTAATATCGCTTCTATGCCATTGATATTTGCTTTGATCTGCACGATACTATTATTCCCTTGGTTACTATTTTTAACGATATTGTCACCCTCTTCTAATAACTCCTCTCTAATATCCTTAAGATAATTGTTTATTCTTAATATCATAGTCCCGTCTTTGTCCTGTCTATGTTCGTAACTAGTCACCCCATAATATTGGTTCAGTGAAGGGCGGTTTTCCTTTTCCACTGCCGCATTTAGTTTAAATGAGCCACGGTCTCATTGGCCCGGTCTCCCGGAACATTGGGTTGCTGACCCGTCTGTGTTTCCTGCCTGACCTCGGGATTACCATTAATATGTTGGCTATTCGTCGTATTGCCCTGGCTACCTGGCGCCTGTTGTGGGTAAAACATGTAAGTGGGTACATTGGGTGGATATGGTCGTCGGTTATTGGCCATTGTATAGTTTACCTGGGGTCTATATTCATTTTGGTTTCTCCTATCGCCTCTTCCTTGGTTTCCCCCGTTACGATAACCATTACGTTGACCATAATTATTTCTCCTATAGTTATTTCCGCGATAACTATTTTCCTGATGGTAGTTTCTACCATAATTATTCCCGGTGTAATTACCTCTGTTTGGTCCCGGATAGTTGCGGTTATTTGGACCCTGAGTGTTATCACTTCGGCCATTTGGTGGGGTATTATTATTCTGACTATTTGTGTTCAGGTTATTACCGTTTCCACCTCCATTCCGGTTTGGTCCGTTATTGTTGTTATTGTATTCTACCTTACGACTGGGGGGTTGGTAATCCTGGAACCTTCCAGTGGATTCGCAATTTTCCAATAATTTGGCCAGATCGGCTATTTTACTGAGCTGTTAGTATAATTGGGCATCTTTGATACCATAACTGTAATGTCCAGCTAACTGCCTTACCAAACATTCTTCTGGGATCGGCGGTATCAACTTCCGTGCTAAACATACCTTTCCTAGGAAATAAGACGTCGGGGACTGTCCATTGGATTTGGCATAGAATATGTCCATTCTTACCCTGTTTTGTGCAGTCTCCGACCAATACTTCTCCTTGAACTGGCGTTTAAACTCGGCTAAATTCGTGATTTCTGGTCGTACCGCTATCCACCAGTTATCCCTAGTGTTTTTTAAACGTCTCGTCAAGCATCTCTCTTATCCTGTCCCACCTTGTTTCTCTATTTCTCCCAATAAACTCCTCCATTCTCTCTAAAAATTCCATTGGGTTTCGTCGATAGTTTTGGAAGTTGATTACTTCCCTGTTTTCACCATGACACGTATGAGTATTTAATACAGGTGTATCTCTCAGCGCCTCTAATCTTTCCTGCAGGTTTTTCTCTCTCTGGTCTATTTCCAGTATGCTATTTTTGTTAGTTTTTATTTGTTCGTCCAGCCTGTTAGCGATGTCATATGTTCTCTGCATCCTCTCGCTAACGTCTTTCTGGACTTCTCCCACCTCCTGCATGATGGCGTCTTGGTTCTGCCTTACCATATTTTCGAGATTTCTAACATCTTGTTTGGTCTCTACTGTTTGTTCCTCTATATTTTCAAAACGGGTATTATTTCCCTCCTGTAATTTTTCCAACTGTTTCTCCATGTTTTCGACCTTCCTGTCACTATCGATTTTATTATCATTGATCGTTTTGTTTACTGTTTCGTACTTTATGCTAATTTCTTTTTTCAGGGACTCTATACATTTTTTATTCTCCTCCTGAAATATCTCCAGTTTTTTCCCATTGTCATCTATTTTCTCGGTTATATCCTTCTTTAAAGATTCTATGTTTTTGTCTAATTTCTCCTTATCTTCCTGTCTATTTTTATTCAGGGATTCTATATTTCTGTTCATATTTTCTTCCATCCTTTGGAACATTTGCTCATTACTTTTTTTAGTATTTTTGTTTGTTTCTTCCATTTTTTGGAGCATCATCATTAATATATTCGCGTCAACACTCCCTGTTATTTTTTCTGGTTCGGGTTTCTCTGTTTGTTCTACCATTTGTATGGGTTCTTCTCCCGTTTGCTCCTCTAATTCGTCTGCCGTTTGTACCGGTCTTTCGATTTCTAGTGTGGGCGGTCCTAATTCCGTTTCCTCCATTTGTACTGCCTCTCCGTCTTCCACACTTAACTCGGGTTCCACAGTCTTCTTCACCTTTTTTCCCTTTGGTTGCGGCATTTTGATCTGTTGGTAGTTGCCGGGCTTGTTCCGTCTTTTCAAGCCTCACTAGTTGGGCTGCCAATTTATAACAACTAGAAATAGTGGTGTAATAGTGTAAAAGTGTTGTATACTGTCGGGCGTTACCTCCGCGCACTTTTGTTACTTACTGTTGACTGGATCCTCTGCGGTGATGTAGTCCTGTAACACAACTTAATACTATGTTTTTTGTGGGCGCCACTTGGAATCGTTTGTTCCAAGAAATAAATGTGATTATTAAAAATTTTTTAAATCTTACTTCTATGAAAAAAAATATAAACAAGTCAGTTTAGCTTGAAAAAATCAGGTAAGTTTAATGATTCAAAAAAAAAAAAAAAAAAAAAAAAAAAAAAAAAAAAAAAAAAAAAAAAAAATCGTCTGAAGGACTAACATTCATATAAAAATTATAAAATTGCAGAGTTACTAAAGAAAAAAAAATTTTACAAGTTATTATTATTATTATTATTATTGACAATTTTATATATACAATCAAGTATCGGCAAGTGTTTTCAATTTTTTACTCAGTTGAAAAGCATGAGTTTAATACGTGAAAAAATCTTTACTCTCAGGACGTGACTCCTTTGAACTACCAAGACATATCAATAAGATGCCTTACCAGAAAAATTAAGTGATTTGAAGGTGTGTGTGGCATGTGTAGTACAACTGTGTGATGAATGTAACCAGGTAAAAAAATGACTTTAATTTTGGTAACTCACGTTCCAATGATTAATTAATCTCGCACAGGCTTTGTGTTTGTTTGTTTACGTTAAAGGGTTATTGTCAAGTTAGTCTGTCTATGCGAACACAGCAGAATTGGTTCTCTATTTAAAGTTTTGGTCCCTCCTGGGCCGTTGACGTTCTGGCTGCGTGATTTCTATTAAAATTTGCCGTGCTGCTGCTCTATTTCAGCAACACATTGGCGTAGATTCTTGTTGAGGTTAAGTCAGTCTGTTTGTCTATGTACGGGAAAAGCCTTTCTTCGTCTTGTCGATTTCTCGCCTCTCGGTTTCGCCTTAGCTGCGTTGATCAGTGTCGTGGGTGATGCATCTGTTCTGGAGTTCAAGTTTCAAGTGTTTTTGGGTTGAATTTGGTCTGTCTTTTATACTAATTCAGGCTGATTGTTTTCATCGACTTCCGGTATATTTGTGTAAAAATTCTTTCTAGATTGTTCGAGAATAAACGAAATAGAACATCATGGAACAAAATTCATTTCCGTCGAAGCTTTTAGAACAAATTTCTTATTCTTCATACTAAGGATATTTCAAAAATTACTCTGGTATTTATCAAACAGTTTTACATTAGTACTCACAATTTGCATGCCATTATTACATTTAGATTCTCTGTTTTCAACTGAATCTAGTGATACTAATTATGATTGGTTTTTAATTAAATTAAGTCTAATAAGTAACACAATATACAACTCTCACCTTGGGTTGTTGTCATTAAAACTCAATTTTTTTAGAACAAAAATTGTTGTGGAACTATTATGTCTCTTCCACAATCTGAACATACAACATTACTATCTTCCTATAACAAAACAAACAAATTTTAACATATATAATACCTAGATAATTACAATTTTACCTGGCCTCTGTCCATGGCCTAGGTTTTTGTTAATGTTATAACACAATAATTAGTCTCTTTCTTTAACATATGTAGTATTTCACTAGTGTACACTCAGAGTTTATTATATTGTCTGTCTTTTGTGATACCTGGTTACTCTTTACATACATTATTTTTATTACAGGATGACATAGCATCATTGATTGGTCTTGAGATGCCCTTTTTCATGGTGTGACAAATCTCACTCTTATAAGTTAAATTCTTTTATAATTGACTTTATTTTCAACTGAGTTTGTTCGTTTTTAAGGTATACTGAAGTATTGTACCATTCTATTTTATTTTTGTTAGCATTTTGTAAATATTTAGCCAGATATGATTATTTTTGTACTGGTTGATTGGCTCCAGCCATACATGGTATAGGTAAATATTTTGCTAACTTGACTATTACAATGTTAAAGTTAGTCAAATATATTAGTATAGTCGCTTTATATTATATTTCAACTTTCTAATGCAATTTGGTTGCATTTTGGCAACATTAAATCCATAAATTATACAATATTATATGCCTACCACATGTTTTTAGTTAATACTGTTTTTGGCTATTTTGACTGACTTTTATTCATTTGACAGCTTTCTTTATTTAAGATAAATTGTTCACTTTTGTCTGCTTGACAATTACATATAGTTTTTATTTTAATCTGATAATAATTAATTTTTCATGAAATCTGGGTGTTTGGTCTCAAATCCAACACATTAGTATTTTTTGTCATAACAAATATATAATTTTTATTTTAACTTAAATTCTTTCTAATAATGTATTTAAATCATTTAATACATTTATTTTATTTACATTACATAATATAATAATGGATCATGCCCATTCATTCACAAAAAATAGTTCTTAATACTCTATTCAGACTTAATAATTAATGACTTCATTTTGGTTGATTCTGACATTATTCGTCTCTCTTATAGTGTCTTATGGTTTTTTCACTGTTATTCACTTTAATAATATATATGGGGTTTGTGTCTTAGTCATAGTTTGGTCGTTTTTCATGTTAGTAGTAATAATTATTAGACAGTATTACACAATTTTTTTAGGACTACTTGGGTTTGATACTGTTCACCTCACTTTCCTCTTATGATAATTGCTATGTAAATGGTTTCCTTTATGGAACGTTCTGTGACGTTACAGGGTTTATCTGTTTGGTCTCCCGTTTGTATTGGTCTTTCTCCCGCTTGTTCCTCTGGTTCATCTCCCGTTTGTATGGGTTTTTCAATTTCTGGTGTGGGCGGCTCTATTTCTATCTCCTCAACTTGGACTGCCTCCCCATCTTCCACACTTAATTCGGGTTCTATGTTTTTCTTTCCCTTCTTTCCTTTTGGTAGCGGCATCTTGATTTGTTGATAGTTGCCGGGCTTGTTCCTTTCCTTTCAAGCCCCACGTTGGGCGCCAATTTATAACAAATAGAATGTCGAGTCAGGTGTTGTGATGTGTCGGGTGTTACACTCCGCACTTTATACTTACTAATTGCCTGTTTCTCTTCGTAGATGTAGTCCTGTAAACACAACTTATGCTATTATGTGTGTGTGGGCGCCACTTGGATATTTGGTCCAAGAAATTATTATTATTAAAAATTGATTTTTGAATTGTTAAATTAATTATAGAAAAAATGTAAACAAGACAATTTGAGTTGCAAATAACGTATGTTTAATGACCTTTCTTTCATAAAAATCGTCTGAAGGACTAACAATAAAGTTATGCAAAATTGCAGAGTTACAAAAAATATTGACAAGATTTTAATTAAGTATCGGCTAATAAATATTTTATTGCTCAGTTGAATCGCATGAATTTAATCTTTGAAAAAACTTTATACTCAGGACGTGACTCCTTTGAACTATCAAGACAAATCAGTGGGATGCTTTACAAAATTTGTGTGAATTGAAGGTGTTTGACATATGTAGAACAATTGTGTGACAAAGTTACCAGGTAAAAAGATTTTATTTTTGGACAACTCACGTTCCGGTGGGTAAGTATTTCCTTCACTGGACACTGTTCTTGGGGACGACTCCAATCTTGTGCCTCTTCGTATTCACGTTCCTCACTCACTTGTAACTATTTAAAAGTCAAATTATGGTTTGAAAACTCCGCACAATTTAAATAAAAATCGTACTGTTTCTATGCTTTGAATTGCCGGCAAAAAAAAAACAGCTGACTGTGTGGCCTCGCTACACTGCCGTCTCAGCGCTAGTTACGACTCAATGTAGGCTTTGGGTTAGTAATTTGTTTGGGGGTTTTTGTCAAAGTCTGTTTATGTCGCTAATACCAGCAAAATTTGATTTTTTTCTATTAAAATCGGTCCTTTTCAGGGCCATTTGGCTGTGTACGTTCTATTAGATATGGCGTGCTGTTGCTCTATTCAACAGGCACGTTTAGCGATTTAGTGATATACTCCTTTTTAGGTTAAGTCTGTCTTTTGTCTGGTACGGGAAAAGCCTTTTTTGAGTTTTCGAGTCGGATTCCTCTTCTTCGAGTTCGCCCTGGGTTAGGTGTTCGGATTCGCATGTGAATGCGAATTCGGATTCGTGGTTTCAAAGCATAAAGTGTCCCTGTGTCGATTTTGACCTCGCTTATATACTCTTTGTAAGGTGCATTGTTTTAATTTTTATTCATGACTTCCGGTATTTTTGAGTAACATTTTCTTCTGGAACGTTCGAGAATATGCAAATAGAACATCATGGAACAAATTCGACTTCCGTAGAAGCTTTAGAACAAAAACTTCTTGTTCTTCATACTAATGGATATTACTGAAATTATTCTGGTATTTGTCAAACAATTTTACAGAACTACTTACAATCTTCATGTCATTATTATTTTTAGATTCCCTGCTTTCAACTGATTAAAATGATACCATTCACGATTGGTTTTAAATAAATTAAATCTAATAAATTAACATAAAATACAAATCCTTACCTTGTAGTGTTTATACAAAATTCTAAGTTTCTTATTAATAAAGTGTTATGAAGTTCCTCGGCTCTTACTATAACATTAATACATAACATAATTAGCTTTACATAACAAAACAAACAAATATTAAAGCACATAACATATAAATTGTTTCATTTTTCTGTAGGCATAACATATGGCCTAGTTTTCTTGACATTGTTATTTATAGTAATTGTAACGGGACATTTTGGCCTACCTGGGGTAAAAGGAAAGAAATTTGTATTTCCATGAAAGTGAATTAGCATTTTTTACGATGTAATAATAATTTAGGGGAAACGTAAACATAAAGAGACAGAAGGTAAATTTTGTTGGTAGTGAAGTTGGCAGTAGTGATGGTGAATTTATTCATAATATTATAAAGACACAGAAAACAACCAGCGAAATTGAGTCAAGGTCAGCTCTAATGACTTGCAAACGGTAAACAGAATTATGTAACAGAACATCGGACCATATGACATCAATGTATACGTAACGCTGGAATTCAGGCGTGGTAGCCTATCCTACAGGCCGAACTACTTCTGGCTTAGTGATACGAAACCAGAACAATAAGATTTGGTCATGTAACTGCGACCACTTTACAAAATAGTGCCGTTTGTCTCATCCCAGTCTAAATTCAACACTCGCGTGAGTGACAAGTACAAAGTTCCGGAACGTAAATTGCGGGCCCGCAAAACACCAAAAAATGTGAATAACATACATCAAATTTAAATACGATACGCCTAAAGTTTTAAAGAATGTGAAATAAATAATGTCAATTTGATAAAAACATAAATTCAGTAAACAACAATCTATCTAGTGCACGGACAATGCGGCGTCTTCGAAACTCAGCAGCAGTTAAGTAATAAATGGGGGTAGAGTAAAACATAAAAATGGGCTAAACTAAAATTATAATGATACCATTTTTTAAATTTGTTTAAAAAGAATAAAAATGAGATCTCTTAAGGGTATGGGATATTTCCGTGTGCGTGAGTGAGAGAGAAGTATGTTAATATAGAAGTGCTGGTTGCGCATATTTATAAATTCATTTGATTTGTTGTTTTACAGTTAGTTAATAATTAATTAAATAATTAGTTGTTTTATTAATTGAGCCTCGTGGCCAAATATGTTCAAGATGATTTAAAAGAAATGAAATGTACAAGTGTGGGAGTGAAATAAAAAATAAAAGGAAATGTCATTTGGTAACAAATAGATAAAAAGAGTTATTTATTGCAGACAAACCATAATTCTGTTCTCATGAGTTCGCCGAAAAGAACCCGAATTGGTAAGTACCGATTTATTGTACACATATTAATATTGAATTAATTTCTTGCAGTACGGCAAGATGGCGCCCGATATAAAAAGTAAACAATGATTAAAACTCAAAAGTAATTGAGTTTTAATTATAATCAGTAAAAGTAATATCACATAATTTCTCTTTTTTGGTATTATTTATGGGATTTTTTGGGTATTCACTTAGAGTTTGTTATATTGTTTATCTTTGGGAATACCTGGTTTTTCCTAATACATTTTAATTTTATTGTAATCTCACTTAGAGCCTCCAGGTGGTCTAGTGGCTAACGCCGGCGTTTGATGCGCTCGTGGTCCCGGGTTCAATTCCCGGCGGAGGTTCCGTACGGCGTGCACTCAGCGTCGTGAGGCAAACTGAGTAGGCGCTGAGATAACAGCGCCGCCTCCTGGCTATGAATACCGCAACTAGCGGCTGGTGGCGTGTAGTACTAGCCATACACCATCACACTAACACAAAAGCCGCGCGGTATGCCTTGGTCCTTAATGGACTGTTGAGCGGAGGTTTATTTATTTATTTATTTAATCTCACTTAGCATCTCACTGTCTTTGTACAGATGAGCTATTTCATGAGTGTGACAAATTTCACTTTTATATTTAAAAATTCTCTATGAATTAAGCTTGTCTTCAATTGAGCAAGTATTTTTCCATTGTACATTATAGAATTGTATCTTTTTCCATATTCTTTCTAATATTATACAATTAATCTGTCAAATATGACTAATTTTGTAACTGTTTTTTGATCTCAGCCTAGCATGGTCTATGTAACTATTTTTATAACTTGACTGTTAAAGTATTTTAGGTGGTCATAATTATAGGTATAGTTACTTTATATTGTGTTTCAACTTTAAAATACAAGTTTGTTGCATTTTGATAACATTAAAGTCATAAATTTTACAATTTTACATGTTCACCACATGTTTTCAGTTTAACACTGTTTTTGATTATTTTCATTGACTTCTAATCAATTTACAGCTTTCTCTATTTGAAGTAATTTGTTTGTCTTTGTCTAATTGACATTTACATCTAGTTTGTTTCTTAATTTTATAATAATTAATTTTCACATAAATCTGAGTGGTCTCAACTCTAAAACTTTGATTTTCTGTTACAAAATTTACATATTTTTTATTTTAATTTACATCCTATTTAATGATGTATTTAAATCATTTAATACATTTATTTTACATATATTATAAAGTATTATAATAGATCTTGTGTATTATTTCACAACAAATTGGTTTTTATGCTCTATTCAGAGTTACATTTCTAATATGTCATGACCTCATTTTGGTCATTTCTGAGATTATTTGTTTCTCTTATAATACATTATCAGTTTTATTCTGTTCTTCACTTAAACAATATATGGGGTTTGAGTCTTGGTCAAAGTCTTTGACGTTTTTACATGTTAATGATAATAACTATTGGACAATATTATAAAATTTTTTGGATTACTTGGGTTTGATACTGTTCGTTTCACCTTCCTCTTATGATAATTTACTTTGCAATTAATTTTCTTTATAGAACATTTTGTGGCGTTACACTATATATATGTTGGCACATGCACGCACACACACATGCTCCCCCAAATTATTTTAAAGGTACATTTGAATAAATTGTAAATTTGAGCTCAAAAAATTAATAGTTAGTGATTTGAATTTTGACTTCCCTGAATTCGGATGATTGAAGTTCTTGTCAGACGTTTCACATGGTCCAGCAGTCGTTCGGCCGAACGTTAACTGTTTCTTTCTGTTCTTTTACAACACTGACTTTAATTTACATTTTGTACTGTTAGTTTTTTAACTGATTTGAATTTTCTCACTTTAATTACATTTTTTCCACTTTTAAAGACTTTTTGCTGGCAATTGATGACCAGCAGATTTTATAGCGTGCTGTTGCACGGACAGTGTTGTGCCGACAACATGGCGTATATTTTCTATGTGGAAGGGATAATTCGTCATCAAATCTATTGTTTTCTGGCGATGACGGCATTGTTGTACGTTTTTGTTATTACATCTCGTATTTTTGATGACGTTTTAGCAGTGTCCAGGTGTTGTTTTGTCTGTATTGCTGTCGATCGGCACGTAAGCCATTTGACCTTGGCGTCAACTCGTTCTGGCAAACTGCGTTGTATGATATACTTGAAAACTTTTTTACCCTCACACTTTGACTACATTTGATTACAACAAAATTATATTGGCCAGGTACCCAAAAACTCCTATACGGACCCAATGTACCGTTACAAAACCCCCTCAGTGAGAGGTTTTATGACGAGGCATAAAAACTCTCATTGACTCATCCATACTTCCTAAAGGGATCAGCTCAGATATGTCGCCACAACCCCCTGTGGTGTTTACATAAAAAGAATACAATTAACTTACCCTTGGTCCAGTGATTGTGACAGTACCTGCATGACCTTACTGGACTTCTCTTGCGAGATCCCAACACTGCAAGGCCAGTCAGGCACTTGACGTTCCTGCTCTGACGCGCAGGCCAGCTCAGGACCGCTGCCACAGCATCACCAAACTCTGAAACATCCAAATAAAAATCAAATAGTGGCCTTGTATAATGCCATATCCACAACTGATCTGTCTCCCCTTAGCTGCATTGGTTTACGTTAATAGGCATTGGTTTTTCTTAATTCCTAATTTCTCAAACACAAAATAAAACAAGATTTACGATAGAGATCTCTTTCTCTTTTGCATTCCTACATTTTATCAAAATTTTCTCGACTCCAGTCAATAATTTTTAATTCTTTTCCAACACACAAGAAGAAATATACTCTTACACTAAGGCAATAATATGTAAAATAATTCATTAAGTTTTAAAAGAATCAACAACAATTTATCTATATATCTATTACTAGCTGTACCCGGCCACGCGTTGCTGTGGCTCAGTCTGGTTAAATGGAAAAGAAAGAAAAGAGAAAGCACACCTTTCTAATATGTTTAATTTCACAATGCTTGTGGGTATACAATATTTTTTGTTGTTCTATTGTCTGTGCAGATATAGAGATTGTCTGGTTTGCCGACTCTAGAACACGCAACATATAATTGTCCATGTGAGAAGCAATCCGTGTCTAGATCTAAACCGCACAATTCTAAAGATTGGCCCTGAGCTTTGTTTATCGTGATTGCAAACGCCAATCGAATTGGGAATTGCAATCTCTTAAATTGAAATGGCATATCCGTTGGAATCATAGGAATGCGAGGAATGAGGACATCTTCACCTTTGAAATGTCCTGTCAAGATTGTTGCTTCTACGACGTTGCTCATTAATTTTTTTACTGCAAGCCGCATGCCGTTGCAAAGCTTTGGCTGGTTGATATTTTGCAACATGATAATTGGCATGCCGATTTTCAATTGCAGTACGTGCGGTGGCATCCCTGGCAGATCGAGTGAATTCAAAAATTCTGTTGGATAATTAACCGCTTCATCTGCTTCCACAACAGTGTCGACGGACTTATATGTGACTGCCTCGCTTTGAATGTTAGACTGAATAATATTGTTAAGTTCGTAGACGTCTTTGTTCTTGGCGGCAAGAATAGCTCGTTCACTCAGCCAATCGTGATTCTTATAATTGGTTTGAATATTGGGAAATACTTTTTCAACCAATTCTTCTTTTGACGTCACTAAATTGCAGAAGTTATGAGACAATAAAATTCGTCCTGAGGTCAGATCAACCGGCACCTTTCCGTTCCCAATTTCCAGCAACTGATGTGAGAATATCTCAGCTGATTGATCGTTTTGCAGCTGGACACGCATATTTGTAGTTAATTTCAACGTCTTTACGTGTCGCCACAAAGTAGAGTATTTCAGGCAAGCATTTATTTCGTCCGCTGGTATCGATCAAGGAATTACAGGTAATGTTTGCCTGAAATCTCCTGCAAGCAATATTAATGCGTTCCCAAATGGTCTGATGTTTCCATGCAAATCTTGCAATGATCGATCAAGAGCCTCGAGTGATTTTTTGTGTGCCATTGTGCATTCATCCCAAACAATAAGTTTGCATTTCTGCAATACTTTTCCCATGCCGGATGCTTTGGAAATGTTGCACGTGGGAGTTTCAATGAATTGCATGTTCAATGGCAATTTCAAAGCGGAATGAGCAGTTCTTCCACCTGGTAGCAATGTCGCAGCTATTCCGGACGACGCAAGAGCTAAGGCTATGTCATTTTGGGATCGAATTGCTGCCAGAATCAATCTAATTAGGAACGTTTTACCAGTTCCTCCTGGCGCATCTAAGAAGAAGATTTCTCCAACCCCGTTATTGACAGTTTGCATTATTTGATCGTAAATGCTGTTTTGTTCAACCGATAGCTTAGGAATATTTGATTGCACATACGACAAAAGATCACCCGTGTTGTAATTTTGTTCAAGACACAATTCTACGTCGAACGAAGCAGCAGCAGATCGATTCGGTGATGGCATTCCCAATTGATTGAGAACTTTGTTCGCGATTTCTAAGCACAAATCTTCAATCATTATCAACGCTTCGGTGTAGATTTCTGCTGTGAAATCCATGTTCATATTTGAATTTTCCTCGCGTATTCGACGGAAAATATCTTCAGCCATGTGCGATTTATATTTCTCCCATAACTCTGTTGGAGATGAAGGAGAGCAGGCGGTCAATATGATTGCAAACAATGCACGAATTTGATTTGGATGTTACGTGTTGCACGCGTCATTAATGCATACATCCCAGTGTCAGTCGTTCTCCAATAAATTCAGAGCTTGACATGAACTGCGGAAAGTGGCATGTGTAACGCCGTTCACAATTCTCAATTGCTGGAAAGACGTTGGACCGGGCACATTTACCAACAGCATGCGAAGAAAGAAGCATTCATCTTGATTTGGATGCACGGTGTACAGTCTGCCTATCATAGTTTCTTTGAATATGCCAGGTTGTCCGTCGACTCGCTCGCCTCGTTTGCGTCGTTCAAATGATTTTCTACTCGCATTCCATGTGTAATACGTAGGCACTTCCGAATACAGCAGTGTTTTCGCAAATGCGTCATTTTGACATAACATGAAGAAAGCAGTTAACGTTGTAGCCGGTGGATTCAGGGCTATTTGTTGCACATTTGCAGCTGTGAAATAAACGCGTTGTCCGTTTTCTAGATGTACTGCTAAGTGAACAACAGCTGGACTTCGTTCATGTATGGGAAATGAAAGAATTCGCCATACAGCTTGTAGCATGACAGATATTCCACTAATAATTAATTCAATTAAGATCATAAAAATAATTAAATTACATATAACCAAGAATTTCAAATGAAAATAAAATTAAACTTCAAAGAAAAACACCACTAAAAAAGTAAAAAAGTAATTCAGTAATAAAAATGCCATCATAAAATTCAAGAGAATAAATTAAAAGGAACTCATATTAAAAAATCAGGAGATTACCCAGGAGATTAGGAGCAGGTGATAAAGAAAATACCCCAAACACAAGAAGAAACAAGAAGAGGAAATTTAGTAGCAAGCAATAAATAAGATACTCCGAACCCAAGAAAGAAGAGGAAGGTTAGTATCAGGTGATAAACAAGATATCCCGAAATCAAGAAAGAAGAGTAAAGTTAGTAGCAATAAAGAAGATACTCCGAACCCAAGAAGGAAGAAGAAATTTAGAAGCAGATAATAAAGAAGATACCCTGAACCAACCATCGGACAAAATAACACTAAGTACCTTGGTTTACCCAAGAAGAAACCCAAGAAAAAAGAAGAGAAGAAGGGAAGATATAGGATGGGAGAACCACAATAAAAACCTATTATTAACTACCATGAACCCCAAACAAAATTTTAATACCATTAAAGAAAGTATAACACCCCAAAACCTTATGAAATTGTAATAATTATAGACAAAAGTATTGAATAGTATGATAAGAAGTGCACCAACTAAAGTTATTATATTTAGTGTAAGATGTTTGAGTTACATAACAGCATACATACCGATTAAAATGTTTAGGTATGGATGCTGTATTAATTTGTAAAATGTTTAAAATGTATGTTCAAAATAGTTCCAACAAACATGTCTAACTTTGAAGACTGCTAATTAATGTCAAATATTATTTTTTGTATTAGTAGCATGAATTAGATGCTACAAATATCAATAATTATGTAATTATTTTATTTCATGTTATGTTAACTTTTAAAAGTCAGAGGAGGTGTAGAATTAAATTTATTTGAAAAAACCATATATGTAAAATACTAAACTCTAGGCCAAAATATGAATTCCCAAAAAATTAATATAAACTAGTTAATTAACCAATGAACCATGTAAACTAACAAGATTTATGTAAGGTGGATCGATAACTAACTACTGTAAATGATCCTATGCTTTAAAAGAGTAAAATAAAAAAATGTCTTAAGTTATTAAACATTTTTGAAATGTAAAAAGTAACTATTTTATAGGAGAAATAGTAAATTAATGAATTTTCACTAAAAGACAGTTCAAATGTTAAATTTATAAGGAATTAAGGAAAGAGAAAGATTTGTGACCATCTGAAATTTGTTATAATTATATTAATAACACCTAAAATGGCAGAAATTGTGTACAAGAACGGAAACAGGTTTTTGGGCCTAGATTTCCGAAAAGACAGAAAAATGGTAATTTTAACAAAAATCTCAACAAATATGGACTATGACATATCAAATTAAACAGAAGGAGATAAATAAACCAATTATGTGGTTAATAGTTCATGAAAGCAATCAATAAACTAAAAATATTCGATATATAATGTACTTTATCATTATGTAGAAAGGAAATGAAAATTATTTTAACAATACTTTTCCAATATTAACTTGGCAAGATATTTCCTAAGAAGAAGGAAGTAAATTAGTTCATTATTAACATTCAACGGGTACGGTTGATGCGGAATCGCGTTCTAAAACCGTATAACGATATGTAATGGAGTAAACGTTGAAAGTTAAGTGAAAACGAGAGTTACCTATATTACCACTTTTTGACTTAAACTCAGTGAATTGATCTACCACAATAGTGAAAACAATTAATGCACAACACAATACCAGTGAATTAAACCGTTCTAACAATGTAACAGTAATAATTCACTTCGTAACAACTTTCGAAATTTCGTCATAACCAGCAAACATTGAATACATATAAAATAAGACAGTTAACACCAGTGAACACTGAACATTTATCCAGGATACCAGAACAACACTATAAACAATATACACTATCACGGAGACCAATAAAACAGTTGTGAAGGGAATTTATTATCAGAATTTCCAGTCATCAAGTTGCAGTAATATTCGACATTGTGACGTGCCGCCATTTTGATCTTCCCGTGATGCAAATTAACACCAGCCACAGTCGTCTCGTCAGCAATTGGGTATAAATTGTATACTACAAACATTTATATATTATTAACAAATTGTCATTTTTTACTTTGAAGACTTATATATTTTGTACATGTTATACTTTCTAGGCCTACCCTTCTCTGACTATATAAATATAATTGTTATAAGAACTTTTTTTTCAATATTTTATATAAAACTAACCTGTAATCGCAAATCGATATATCCCTGTGAAAGAGTCGAACAGTTGCTCAACATCGATTTTAAATCGATTTTTAAGAACTTTAATTAATAAATCAAATTATTTCAATGATCTGGATTTTTCTATTATTTCACATCTTAAATTAAGAGTTTAGCTAACTACAGGACTTATTGGAAGACGATAAAACTTAACTAAAAGTGAGATACTGGAGCAGCGCTGAAAATCACTAATCGATTACAGCAAGAAGATAATCTGATTAACTCCGGATTTAGTTAAGGTCTACCAGAAGTGTAAAGTTAACCTAAAGAAACTCGCAGAACTTTAAAATTTTAAACAAAACACAGAACCAGTATTATTTATAAATTACTACATAACAAACAAACATAAAATTTTTTTTTCTTTCTTTGTACACTACTGTGAAGGTACTGACTTTTTACCTTTTTAATTAATAATACACTCATAAAATAATACTTACCGCTGCCAGAATTTTACTTACCGTCATGGTCCCCATAAAACTTACCTTATAAAAATTACCCAGGTCGCCGACATATTTTTTTAGCTATACATGTAAACTTTGAACACTCTTGCCCTTATAAAAGCCCGCTATCTAACTCCCCTTAAATATCAGAAAAATCCCAAAGAACGTTAGGCGAGGTTTTCAGCACAGAATAGGAAATGGTTATGGCGTAATAACTTAATTTAACACATTTTTATATCCCTAAACAGACTTGATTTTATTTTATTAAGTAGCCTACAGCTGAAAAACATGAATTTGTTCAAACACCAATTTTATCAACTAATTATTTTATAGGAACCAGTACTTTTAATCATGATTTCTCCCATTGAGTATATAGCTTTTACCCCCTTTATAGTATTCTCATTAATTCTTTTATAAATCTAAATTTGTATAGTTTTTTACGATATCAGATTGTTATGGAGTCACTTTTGTATATAGTTGTTACTTAACTGACATGTGGTCCAGTTGTTACCCTATCACTCGTAGTTCACTGTCAGATTCGGTAGGCCTAGGCTACTGTATTCGCTTTGGCCCACCGAAATTTCCGAGGCCACTGTATAATGTTTTTACTTATACATGCACTGCTCTCCACTGCTGTCTGATGATAACTCTGGTGATAGACTGCAGACTGTGATTCACAAAGAGCCTGCTGCTGGGCGGTTACGCAATACGTCTGGCAATTGTTTAGCCTAACTGTGTGCATTGCTGCACTGGGGCTCCTCACAGGTGAAAGTCTGGCAATTTGAAAAGTGAGTGAATTGATGCAATATAAAATTAAACTGGGGTAGCTCACAATTCTGTACCGTTACAATACCCCCCCCAATAAGAGGTTGAAAGCCGAAGCGTTCAAACTCTTATTACCTGAACCTAAGAGGATCAGTGAGGATATGGCGCCGCAACCCCCCTGAACACTCTACTAAAATTGTGGGTTCCTACCCCCCTAGTCTGGCGACTGCGGCAGCACCCATCCGATCTTACTGGACTTCTCTGTTCGAGATCCCAACACCGAAAAATCGAACAGATACCCGCCCCAGTATCGCCTGACTTTGAAACATTCAAGTAAAAATCGACAAGCGGCCTTCCATCACTCCATATCCCACAACTGATTTGTTTCCTCTTAGCCATACAGGCTCATTCTTTGCAAAGTACTGGTTCTGTTTATACAAAGTACTGGTTTGGTTTAAAAATAATAATATAAACTTACAGTCTACCTACAGTTCAATCATATAAAAATTTTTTTTTTTCTATACTACCCCCTTTTAATCCCTTAACCCCTGATTCCCGTTACATATTAATGTGTTCTGCGCTAGGCTTCTTGGCCTTTTCCAGCCTCATCCTAGCCGTAAACCACATCTCCCTCGTGACCTGTAACTGTGTCACCGACCATCCACACTCACTATTACCCCCCCTAGACTGTAGCGTCTAGTTGCTTTCACAAGGACTGATGCGGAAGGGGTGGACATTTTTTCTTTTATTCCACCCCATCCTTGCTTCGGCGTTACAATAAAATTCGGTATTACACCTACTAGTTTTTAATTATACACCCCTAATGGACTACCACCCCTATCTGGGTGAAAATAGACCTGTTCCAAAATTTAGTAGATTCCCCAAAAAATAACCCCCCTACTAAATCTAACAAACCACCGGGTTAACAAAATAAAACAAACCACAAGCCGGTTATATCAAGTAAAATTCATGATTTGCCACAATTAAGTACTTTCACGGTCATGGTCCGGTGAGGTCATGACCGCACTTAGGTGGAGAATCTACAGTTAAACATAAAATATAGATCAACATTAATAAAAATTTATATGAACAGTAATATACACTTCCAAGTTTCCCAAACATTTTTGGATAGCATTCACACAAAATTTCCTTCAGGTTCCAGTTTAAGTAAAGTACATATTTCATTTATTTAACAATTACATTTGAAATTTGAATCAAAATGAATTTAAATTTATTATTAGAATCATCTTTTCAATTATTTAATTATCAAATTAATTGACTTATATTTAATTTCTCAAATTGTAAGTTCATTCTTTCAATCTTATTTGTTCGAAACAACTTTATTTATTTAAATAACATTTTACAAAGGGGCCTAAAAAGAATATTATCTACATTCCATCGCATCAGATGTTTCTTTTGTTTCATAATAAAATCCGCTCTTGGCATTGATTCATCAAACTGCAACAGTTAGCAGCTTCAACACTTGGCTTTAGACATTAGTCAAAACATACAACACACCTGTTTACATCAACAATAGTCTGCCAGACTGGTGTTATAAACACTCTCAGTTTCAACACTCAAAATTACATCACCCTAATACCTATACTTTTAATTTCCACAAATCTTTTAATGTTAACATATTTGTCAATTTCTATTTATTACAATTCAAACCAAAATTAATTTTGCTTCATTAATAAAATTAACCTGTTTAAATTATTTGTTTAACTTGACAATTATTTAATAACCTCCACTCAAAACAACTTGGCTGTAATTATATTATTGAAAACATTTTTAATATACACACATCATACAAAATAGACTTAAATATTATTATGCCATTTGTTCTTATTACAAACATACGTTACCTATAAGCTATACTGTTCATTACAGCAAAATAATATTAACACAATACATTTAACATTAACACATTTATTTATTTACAAATTTCGTCATATCCAATTATTATTTGCCATGCTTCAATATCTAATTCAGCCAAGTCGTTACCATATACTAAAGTATTTAAAATGTCCATACACTGTTTTTTTTAATTCAACCTCCATCGTCATGTATATACCTAACATATTTATAGCATAAATCATTTTTATTTACATCCAATTTATTATTATTATTATTATAATAAACCATTACCTCTATATCATTCATTATCCCTTTTATTATGTCATAAAACTTGTCACTATCAATTATTTTTGTCCAGTCTCCGTAAGTATTTTTTCTCAACATCAAGTCAGTTATTTTATCATTTATAACAGTTTTATTCAAATATTCCTCTCTCTCTGTTTCATAATGCAATTCACTTCTTCATCTCTCTCAATATCTAACACCTGCACCAACATTTCATAACCTCTCTTAATCTCAAAATTTTTTATTTCTCTCTCTCTTTTATTACAACACCTCTCATAACCATACTGAACTCTCCCATTCCATGCAAAGGGCACCATTAAATATTTATTACCTCTACTGGCTTTACCAGTTACATCACAAAAAATACAGGGACCATCTGAAGACACCTTGTCTTCTATACAAATACCGGAGGAAACTCTGTCCTCATTAAACACCTGTGAAAACTCTGTTTCACCATAAACTTGGGGAACATCTGCCCTTTGCTCATTTAACCTCTCTACACACCCACTTATAACCTCATCAACACTTTCTTTGCTCACAACCTTACACTCTAACACCACGTTTTTAATTTCACCACTGTTACTTACCGTATCATTCTTAGATACCCCATTTTCAGCTATATAATCATTATTCTTATTTAATGTTATTTCACCATTATAATTACTTATATTACTACCACCACTTACCTTGTCTACTATTCCTTCATTATTTATATTCTCATCGGTGTATAACTTACCACCATAATTACAGTTTTCTGTCACCCCTACACTCTCATCTGTATTGGCACCATTTTCGTCTATTTTGTTATTTCCATTCATACTATTTTTACTTACCTCATTCTCTGTTACTTGATTGTCTTTTTCGTTTAATTGGTCTGTCTCTTTACCATTTACCCCCGTTTTAATCTCACAGTTATCATTATTCAATATTTTATTATCTAACGCTACCACTTCCACTATTTTACTTTCACTAATCCCTTCACTTACCTCATTTTTTAGTTTACTAGTGTCATCACTAATAGTGCCACCACTATTCTCTCTTAACAATTTGTATAATTCCGGAATTCGTTTAACCCTCTCATTAAATTTATGCCGATCATCATCAGTCCTTTCTTCCAAATACCTCTCGAAACTGTCACGGAATTTCTCCCATTTCTCCGAAAAGGTTTCTTGTGCCTCAGCCATTTTAACCTAATTTTTTATTATAATCCCCTTTATATAATACAATAATTATACATACCCAATCAAAATACTCCACACATAAAACCGTCACTAATATATATTATGTAAACATACAATAAAGCTGCCAAAACATAAATCTATACAATAATTCAAAATTTACAAATACGCTGTTACCAAATCCTACTTTCTGTGCCTCAAAACAGGTCTAGTTCCTATAATATTTATACGAACATCCTGGCAGGGTCGCCACTGTGAAGGTACTGACTTTTTACCTTTTTAATTAATAATACACTCATCATAAAATAATACTTACCGCTGCCAGAATTTTACTTACCGTCATGGTCCCCATAAAACTTACCTTATAAAAATTACCCAGGTCGCCAACATGTTTTTTTAGCTATACATGTAAACTTTGAACACTCTTGCCCTTATAAAAGCCCGCTATCTAACTCCCCTTAAATATCAGAAAAATCCCAAAGAACGTTAGGCGAGGTTTTCAGCACAGAATAGGAAATGGTTATGGCGTAATGACTTAATTTAACACATTTTTATATCCCTAAACAGACTTGATTTTATTTTATTAAGTAGCCTACAGCTGAAAAACATGAATTTGTTCAAACACCAATTTTATCAACTAATTATTTTATAGGAACCAGTACTTTTAATCATGATTTCTCCCATTGAATATATAGCTTTTACCCCCTTTATAGTATTCTCATTAATTCTTTTATAAATCTAAATTTGTATAGTTTTTTACTGATATCAGATTGTTATGGAGTCACTTTTGTATATAGTTGTTACTTAACTGACATGTGGTCCAGTTGTTACCCTATCACTCGTAGTTCACTGTCACATTCGCCACATCACACAGAACTGTTCTAACTGCACAAATTATCTCTTTCTTCATTTTACTCTTTTGCACACTTTTTAATAAGATTCGGTAGGCCTAGGCTACTGTATTCGCTTTGGCCTACCGAAATTTCCGAGGCCACTGTATAAAGTTTTTACTTATACATGCACTGCTCTCCACTGCTGTCTGATGATAACTCTGGTGATAGACTGCAGACTGTGATTCACAAAGAGCCTGCTGCTGGGCGGTTACGCAATACGTCTGGCAATTGTTTAGGCTAACTGTGTGCATTGCTGCACTGGGGCTCCTCACAGGTGAAAGTCTGGCAATTTGAAAAGTGATTGAATTGATGCAATATAAAATTAAACTGGGGTAGCTCACAATTCTGTACCGTTACACTACGAAGAAACATTTATTTGTAACCAGTGCAAACAGGGCAAACTGTTACAAATTGGCGCTCTCAACAGTGGGGCTTAACATAGACGAACAGCGGCAGCGGAATTGGAATTGTTACCAATTGACACTCCCCACAGCGGAGCGTAACGTAGAAGAGCAAAAAGGTTTTAACGAATCTTATACATCATTTATTTGAAGCGTTACAAGCTTCATTGCTGCTTATGTATCTTCCAGCCTGATACTGTGCGATTTCATCGATATGTATGACCGCATTCCTATCACTTCTTTCTGGTTGCACGCCAAAAACTGCCATGTCGCTGCCTTATTCACGTACTTACAAATGTATTTGACTGATTTAACGGAGTTACAGTATTCCACGTTTATGTGCGCTTTGTATGTTTTTGATAGCAAAGGCGAATATGGAACAACCCACCGGTTGTCTACTTCGATGTCACCGTTTCGGATTTGTATGGTTGCTAATTTACCACCATCTTCTGCTGATCTTCTTCTGTATAAAGGATATCCATCATTTCCTGTAACTGTGTTGGATACTAATGCTCGAGGATATCGCTTAGAGCATTTTCCGTCTATCATGCATAGTGAATTTGGATTCAGCGTACCGCAAGGTCTATGTATCATATTTTTCGTCACAACTTCATGCAAATCCTTATCAACGTCGGCATCGGGTATTTCAGCGCATATTACATCGCCGATTTCGTTTGAAGTGATTTTGTTATAGAGCCAGATTAGTATATGTGCGTGTGGCAATCCTCTCTTTTGCCATTCCACTGAGTACATCCAGCAGCGCACAGACCCAAACACTTCATGTTTTACCATGAAATCCATCAGCGATTTCAGCTTCTGTCTGAAAACACGTGCTGTGATGTCATGCCTATCCACCGACGTAATTAAGTATTTCAGTTATTCCGGCCTATTGCCCAGGAAGTAAGAGCTGTTGTATATCGTCCCAAGCTGGATTGCATGTGAATGTAATGAATAGGTCTGGACGCCCGTAGTGACGAACATACGCAAATGCATCTTGAGCGTACTCATGCATATGACGTGGACTGCCTGTATATGAAGATGGCAAAATCGTTAGTCTTCCAACGTTAGTTGTATTACCGTCATTTACAACTGCATCTCGCAAATGAACGTATTCTTCAGAGTGAAGCTTGGTGTGATTCAAACGGATGAATATCAAACATTCTGTTTCGATTTTTTGCATACATATCTACGATGTATTGGTGAAACAATTGACGGCATTTCAAAATGTGATTGTCTTCATTCTCTCAAATCATTAATCGGTATGAATAATAGTTCATTGCACTGCATTTCTTATTTGTTTCTTCGCCACTGACTGGATTTATCATCTTAACGTTGAAGTGATATCCATCGGCACCATCCCAAAAAATGATTGGATATTGCAGGGCATCGTAGCATCGATGAGTTTCTGCAACTTTTGTCAATTGATCATTTCTCCGATGAAGAACAATATCTCTAGGTTGGAATTGATCTCCGACTATAACAATTGCCACTTCGTCTATAGTTGGAGCATTGAATATTCGCACATGTTCTCCAGCAGGCGTTTTGTCAGCATGAATAACAATCTTGTGTGTATCAGATGGCATCATGTCAATTGCTGTTTTGAACAAACGCACTAAATTGTTTTTTTCGTGAAGAAGCTCTTGCAGTTGGGAAACGATGGACCTTTTTATGCCGGTAGAAATTCCGCAGCGTGCATTCAATTCATCATTGTCGATGAAATACATTTGTAGGAATTTATGTTGACCATCTGAGAACGGAAGCAGGGAGCCGGCTTTATGATAAATTTGTCCTTTCACTTTGAAAGTTGGCATGAATCGAGCTGTTACGATTTCTGCGCCGAACGACGTCATTTGGAAGCATGAGTTGTATTTCCTGATGTTAGATAGGAAATGCTTTGATTCGGCGGTATATCTGGCAAGCAAAGTTTTTAATGGCTCTGGCGGTTCTCCAAGTTGAGGCATTTTAATTTTTCCGGTGGCGCAACACATTCCTTTCGTTTCTCCATTAAATTTCAGAGCCTTGCAATGAGGACACACTTCAGTCATAGTGCCGATGAGAACATGCCGGCTCAAACTATAATCATCAGCTGGTTTGTACCGTTATGCAAGGCGATTGTAATCGCGTGATTGCTGAGCACGGAATCATGTTTGACGCTGATCTGCTGTTTCTCGTTGACGTCTTTTAGCGTCTCTCAGACTGTCACGTTCATTCTGTTGAGAACGAAGCAGATCTGAAGCTGCAGAACGTGATCGCCGTGCTCGCAACCGTGCATCCTCACGTCTGGCTGCATGTCACTCTGCTGCTTCCTCGGCACGTATTTGAGCCATTCTTTCTCTGTTTCGCTCGTTCGCTGATGCCCATTCTTTCTCAGTTTGATTTGCAATTACTCGTCGCACTGCTTCCGCTCCGCGAGTACGACGACCTAAGTTTGATCTTCTGCGAGGCATTATTTTGATGAACTAAAGCAGATCGATTGCACTGAAAAAGAAGAAAGAAAGTTATAACAAAAACATAAAATTGCAAAACATTAAAAAAGAAAAAACACGAACTAAAAAAACAAAGAAAAAACAAAAAAAAATAAAAAGTACTAACGAAATATTTCAATTCAAACGCAGATCAATCGACACAGCTCAATTCCAATGCAATGAGAAACGAAATATTTCAATCCGCTCGAACAAATCACTCTGAAGAGGTCAATTTCACGATATAATTTGAATTCAAATGAAAATCAATTGACAACTCAATTCCACCACCAATTGCACTGAAAAATAAGAAAAACAGTTAAAAAAACGAAATGAAAAACAATGAAAAAATAAAAAAATAAACTATACTCACGAAATGAATGCTATGGTAAACGACACAGCTCAATTCCAACGCAATTTCACACGAAATAATTAAACGTGCTGTCAGAAGCACGCTGTCTGGCATGAGCAATGTTTAGTATTGCGTGTGTTGCTGTTACGTCCAACATATGGCACTGTTTTTCAAAAAAAGCATGAGTATTGCATGTGTTGCTGTTACGTCCAACAGATGGCGCTCTTTTTCAAAAAAAAAACATGTTTTTACCTGCCACAGGTGTGACATCTATATAATAGGTATATAAAAACGCGCGCGTATTCGAATGCAACGTTGTGTCAAAATTTCAAAGCAATCGGTGAAGAACTTTCGGAGATTTAAGATTTTGAACAAATGAACATTTACATTTTTATTTATATAGATATAGAACCCAAAACACAAACTCATTATTTCAAAACAATCTATTTGTTTTATGTAATTATATATTCTATTTGAATTATGATTTCACAATTATTCTCATTACATTTATTTAGTCTGAAAAAAAATGTTATAACTATTATTCAATCAACTCCTATTACCTACATTGTTTACATAACATATAATACACAACATAATATAATACCCAAATACATTTAACATTAACATACAAAAAATATACAATCCAGCTTATTATTTGTTATCATTGACCAAAAATCACTCCATAAGACAATCCATTTCAATACCACACTGTTCATATCATTAAATGTTCATAACACAATAAAACAATTATCCTCCATCACCGAACAACAGTCGAATCTTAGGTCTATACAAATTATTTTTGATTAAATATCTTATATTATTACTATCAATATAATACTTATCTAATTCTTCATATATTTCCACAATACTATTTGAATTAATATGCTTATTCCATATTACTATCTCATATAATTTGTCACGATCGATTATGGTCCTGTCGCCTTTAGTATTATCTGTCCCAACCAGGTAAGTTATAAAGTCATTATTGTCATGTACTGTACTTATTACTTCACAAGGTAAGCTTTTTATATAATCACCTCTCTCGTTATTTATTTTCTCTATTAACTCTTTATAATTCCTCCCAACCTCAAACAACTCTATTTTCCTATCACCGTACCTCTCTCTCTCTCTCTCTCTCTCTCTCTCTCTCTCTCTCTCTCTCTCTCTCTCTCTCTCTCAAAATCTCCCTCATCATAACACCAAGTCACACTCTCTCTCTCTCTCTCTCTCTCTCTCTCTCTCTCTCTCTCTCTCTCTCTCTCTCTCAATACAAGCAGGAGACACTAAAACTTTATTACTGCACCACCTATCAGATGAACAAAAAATTAAGGGACAACTATTTGCAGACCATATGTCTCCCAAATACACTAGTGAAGCCTTTTCTTCACCCCCAACTACAACATCACGGGAAAAATTTACCCTCTGCAACCCCTCTATCTGTATACTCTCTCTCCACTTTCTCTCTAACTCATCAACACACACTAAAATTCCATTATCATATTCTACTCCCCCTAAAACTTCATCAGTACTCTCAATATTCCTACCATTATTCTTTAACACAATATTTTTACTTATATTGTCATAATTCTCACCCCTACATACCTTATCGGCTTTATATACATTTAATTTATCTGTTTCTCCACTATTCTCTACCCCCATTTTAATCTCATAATTGTTATCTACTTCCTTCTTTGTAAAGTTATCAATTACGTTATTTACTCTGTTTATTTGTCTATCAAACACCTCGCTAACTGATGTTACTATTTTTTCTTTCATATTGTCAAAACATGCATTTATTTCGTTAATGTGTTTATCAAAGTTAAAATTTTGTTTTTTGATTTCGTTTTTCACTTCATCAAACTTTTCATCAAACTTTACACTCTGTGCATTAAATTTCTCATCAAATTTTACACTCTCTGCATTGAAAAGCAATTGCATCATTCATATCACCTCATTATCCTCAGCTTTTTTAATCGGGACTGGCGTTGAGTGAATTCCTTCACTCATAATTTGCGATTCAGTTACACTTAACTCGACATTGATCTGATTTTCATTCACAATGTCAGTTAGGCTGACACTCTCGTTATTGTTTGCCATTTTTTAAAAAAGATTTGTTTAAATGTATTTCTTTCAAACTATTGCTCTATATATCTAACATAACAACAACATAACATAACATAACCTACTACTTACGTACTAGGTACATTTTACGTATTATGTCCCCTTTTCCAACAACCATTCGTCTCTGTATCAGGCTCATTTATATAAAATTTTCTTTATATAATGTCCCTTGTTCGGGCAGCCATTTGTTAACAAACACACTTTTACTTTTTTCTAATATTGACTTATTAACTTACCTTTTAAAACCATGTTCACATTTATGTTTTATGTACCATGCTGGTTCAGGCGCCATGTTGTATTGCCAACATAATATTTTATTCACACCTAAGGGTTCCAAGATTTTATAAGCATTCGCAGAGGCGGGATGGTTGTTAGAAATAATTGACTCAGATAGCATTTGGTAAATAAAACTTGCTCTTTACTGGCATTAATATTTGAAATGTTGAAAACACAAAACAAAAATGGAGTCCTGATCAAATACAAAACAAGATGGTGGCAAAGTATTTTCGCTGCATTAGTTCTAATTATGTAGTAATTACATACATATTTTATCTTCAATTTTATTTTTTATTATAAAATGAATTTAGGAATATACGGCCGTCTATGATTTTAAACTTGTTACGTTATCTGGTCACGTAACGTGAACCAATGCCTGGTGACTATATATATGCCGGCACATGCACGCACACACACATGCTCCCCCCAAATTATTTTAAAGGTACATTTGAATAAATTGTAAATTTGAGCTCAAAAAATTAATAGGTAGTGATTTGAATTTTGACTTCCCTGAATTCGGATGATTGAAGTTCTTGTCAGACGTTTCACATAGTCCAGCAGTCGTTCGGCTGAACGTTAACTGTTTCTTTCTGTTATTTTACAACACTGACTTTAATTTACATTTTGTACTGTTAGTTTTTTAACTGATTTGAATTTTCTCACTTTAATTACATTTTTTCCACTTTTAAAGACTTTTTGCTGGCAATTGATGACCAGCAGATTTTATAGCGTGCTGTTGCACGGACGGTTTTGTGTCAACTGAGAAAGACAATATGGCGTATATTTTCTATGTGGAAGGGATAATTCGTCATCAAATCTATTGTTTTCTGGCGATGACGGCATTGTTGTACATTTTTGTTATTACGTCTTTCGTATTTTTGATGATGTTTTAGCAGTGTCCAGGTGTTTGTTTTGTCTGCATTGCTGTCGATCGGCACGTAAGCCATTTGACCTTGGCGTCAACTCGTTCTGGCAAACTGCGTTGTATGATATACTTGAAAACTTTTTTACCCTCACACTTTGACTACATTTGATTACAACAAAATTATATTGGCCAGGTACCCAAAAACTCCTATACGGACCCAATGTACCGTTACAAAGATACATTGTACAAATATAAGGTGAAAATCTCAGACGTAATCTTTTGTTTCATTGTTTATGGGCAGATGTTTATATAGTTTTGTAACATTATGTCGTTGTTTGTTCACAGATAACGAGAACAGTAAATCTCCTAAGCAACACGAAGCACCACTTCAATGTATCGGCATATTGCCAGGACTGACGTCATATGACGATTCGAGTGATAGTGCTAGTTCCGATACAGACAGCGAAATGAGGCGGCCCAACTTCGACCTGCTTGGCCGTAAAGTTTCTGTCGTCAACAAGACCAAAGCAGTTTCTGCGTCACAGTAGACAGCAGCAGCAGCAGCAGATTCCTAGTAAACAATAGAACAGCCAAATAATGTAAACTTCAGGAGTAATTTACGTCTTTGTTTGTATCCTCTACCTAAAGACCAAAGCAGACTCTCCACATCATTGTTAGACAGGATATTTTGTAGTAAATACAGTTAAACCTTGGTATAACGCTCTTCTGCGGACCTACCAAATAGTGCTTTATATCAAGGGTCGCTTTATATAAAGGTTTCAAGTTTAACTTGAGAAATGTAAAGAAATTTCTAAAAAAAAATTGTTTACATCAAATGTAGTGTTTTGGTTACACTTCGTAACCTAAACTTCATAATTATTAGAGTCTGGGATGATTTCTTCTAAGAATTCCTATAAGGCTGAACTCCTTGCAAACCATGTTATGTAAAATAATAATAATATGGCATGTTATGGCAAAAAAAAAAATATTATATGTTGTAAATCATAGAGAATCTGTTATTCTAAAACCTTTGAGAACTAAATTTAGGGATGAAAATATGAAAAATGAAGAAAAAACTTGTCAACATTTATTCAGTATTCTTTAATTACAATAAATAAACAGTGTACAGAGAATAACAAAAGTGCCTCGAGCTTTGCTCCACAGACTGTAGAAGAGGAAGGCTTTGAGATACTTTAAAAAGTTAAGATTGGGTGGGTAAAAAAACATCGTGATTTGATGTGAAACATAAAACATATATGATGATGTGATTTGCTGCAACTGATTGTGCCTCCCGTGTTGCAGTGCATACCTTGCACCACTGTTTACAACAGCCTGGACTTTGGAACAAATGAAGGGCGTTATGACTTCCTTTCTGTCCACTGGCAAAAAAGCATTACATAAATGGTGGATACCTAAACTTGGGCAGAATATCAAGGTTTATTTTAGACTGTTTATATGGGGAATTTCCTGGGACCATGAAAAATGAGCGTTACATCAAGGGTCGCTTTATACTGCAGGGGCGTTATATCGAGGTTCCACTGTATAGCAGAATGGCCAGGTTTAATAAACGGTGCTGTATTTTAGACTTCGCAGTAGATATATATTGCACATATTTTTTCAGTCCTCAAATGTGTTATTATTTTGATAAATAATATATTGTTAAGAATATCATTTAGAAAGTATTTCCTATGGCGGTGTATGCTTTTCTTTAATTTAAACATTTGTTCTTCTTATGTGAATGTACATTTTACAATTTGCATAACGAAAAACTTGGCGTAATTGTGTTTTATTTGAATGTAGATATTTTGTTAAATACAGTACAGAGTTTGTATAATTTAAAGTATATTTATGAATCTCGTTGAGGTTTTGTTTTCAGGTGTAGAGGATTATCTTTGTATTTAATTCATCATTATTCACTATAATGTATTACTTTGTCAGTTTTTTTTTAAATATTTGTCACTAGCACACTAGAGTCACGTTTAACTGAATTTGATGGGACCAAGAGTGATTTGGTTAAACGAAAATTCTGTTTAATCGGAAACATAGTAGTGTTGTGTAATTTATTTTTTTTTAGTGAGAAAAAACGCTAAAGAACAACAAGCGCCTTTAATTGTTTTTTAGGGAAACTAGCAGTACTCATGCGCTGTTATTACATACTTCTATTAAAATGCAGATGTCTTTAAAATCAATGGGCTTTAAATACTGTAATTAAATCATACAATATTACTGTATACAAATTTAAAAGAACAACTTAATTTTAATCAAATTAAAAACTATTTTTCAAACGGCATTTTCAAATATAGTAGTACGTATTTAATTCATAAATGCTGTAAAATTTAAAATATGCAAACTTCTTGAAAAAAGAAAATTACCGGATCATCATTCGGTTAATCCTGAAATTCGGTTAATCGCGATTCGGTTAATCGGAACTGTAGCGTATGTCTATGTTTACTGGTTTATCCGGATTCTTTTTGATTATACGTACTCTTAAGTCAATATAATTTATGTTACATTGTTTGTCCTTTGGTGTCATATAAACTATGACATTTTTGGTACTTTTTAGTGTTATCTTATTCAGTTTTGTTGGTTTAAAGTTGTTTTGTGTTTTGGTACTCTGCATTGCCTGTAACTTTAGTCCTTGTTTTAACTATTGGTAACTTTTACAAAAGCAACTAACATAAAGAAAACCATGTATGTAACTTATTTTGTACTAATTACAATATAAAAGTCACAATAGAGTGGCAGCTTGATTAAACGGAGCTCTGTCAATTCATTTTTGTTTGCGTGCCTAAAGTCATAAGATGTGTATTTAAAGTCTGTGTGGTAATGAAATTACGAGGGTATCTGAAAAGTAAGATTCCCTGATTTAGGAAAATTAAAAACACATGTAAAAATTAAAAAGGAAACTATACTTTTATTTAAAAGCATGTACTTATTTTTTAATATAATCTCTTAACGTAGTCAATACACTTTCTATAGCCTACGAACAGTTTTTCAGGACATTCTTTGAACCACTGCGTGGCCAGATTTTGCAGACAGGCGTCAACCGCCTGTTTCACTCCCGTATCCATTTCGAAACGTTGTCCTCCCAGGTGTTCTTTGAAATGGGGGAAAATATGGAAATCACTCTTGAGCCAACTGGGTGAATGTGAGGGATGATAAAAAATCTCCCTTTGAAAGGACTCCAACAAATTCTGCACGACTCGCGACGAATGAGGACGTGCATTGTCATGGAGCAGAAGAATTTTGTTGCTCAACAAACCTTTCCCTTTCAAGAACCATGTATACCACCAGCGGACCATTTGAATGCTCATGCACTCAGGTCCATACACAGAAACTAAGTGATGATGCATTTCAGCCTCTAATCCATTTTTTTGTAGCAAAAAAACTGAATCACACTACGCACTTCGCAATCAGACACACTGGTAAATAGAACGTCCATGATTTTAAATTTCATGTTGTTCTTATGTTGCTACAGAACGGATGAGGTTTTGGCACTACTGCCACTACACACAAATAAAAATTCTCCAACCTTCATAAACCTGCTTGTGCCATTTCCCTTTGAAAGAAAGAATAGGGAAACTTACTTTTGAGATGACCCTCGTATCTTTTGGAAGTGGGGTTAATATGGACGTTTTAACATTTAGACAATCCTTGAATCGTTTTCTCTTAGGTTAAAGTTGTTGATGGATTTGGAATGGGTAACTAGTATTAGACATCTGCCCACCTACAGGAACAATTTTCTGTCTTGTCATTGTGTTATCATTGCAAAATTGTCGCTCAAAAGCCACGATGTTCGCTAAACATGTGAACTGGTCAGCCCTTTTGATAATGTATACGTAATTGATCTAATGACGTATTGCTGTTATTAATTCCTGCTTATCAGGCATATTCTTCTTTACTTTTTCTATTAACTGTAATTATGTTAGAATTTTGAATTGTCGTGGTGTTTCTAACCTCCATTCTGGTACAACATAACAGATATTTGACGAATTTTTCAAAATGTAAAGAAATTAAGTTTTGTGGGAGCAAGAGTTTCCCAGTCAAAGAAGGAGGACTCGGAGCATGCTAAGATCATGTTTTTATATATAAAGTTTTTTTTTTAATTTTTGGTATGAGTTTTGTTATGAACTTATTCGTTTAAGTTTTGTGTTCATTTAGAAATGAATAAAATGTAGACACGTACTGAGTTGTGTTTCATTTATTATAAATTTGAAGGTGTAATTTTATAAGCCCAGATGAGAAGTGACAGCTTGAGAAATCAAATGTAAACCTGATAGTCACAGAAGCTTGAGAAATGAAGCCTTGGGTTACATAACGGGTAATTTCCTAAGTAATGAAATTGAACAAAGCTTTTTTTGTGGCAACAGTGAAAAAAGAGAT
The DNA here is from genome assembly GCA_034769895.1 of Magicicada septendecula. Classification (NCBI taxonomy): domain Eukaryota; kingdom Metazoa; phylum Arthropoda; class Insecta; order Hemiptera; family Cicadidae; genus Magicicada; species Magicicada septendecula. Next base: position 293,941,302 of record CM068373.1, on the reverse strand, counting down.
GAGGATTGAAGCCACTGGATGACATACAGTGTGAAGATATGAAAGCTTAACTCTTTGGAGACCAGCATTATTTTTACTGATAGTGCAAAAAGACCCAGACAGTTTTGCCAATCTTGCACTTGCTGTAACATTTCTTCTTTGCCTTAACATATGTGATGCATGGATAGGAGGGTATGGCATTGTTTTAAATCCACAAGTTGGTTGTACAGAGTGCAATATATTACTGTATATTAATTAACTTTTTAATAAAAAGTTTAATATATTATAAAATAATAATCTAGTGAGAATTACTTTTACCTTATTCCTCAAGTTACAGAAAAAGTTGCTGGGTCTTCAAAATACAATTGACAGTCCAGTTACATGTAATTCATTTACTATTATAGTAAATGTATGAGAAAAATAAATGCTTTATTCTTAACACACGGAAAAATAATTGCATGTATTTATATTCCACACATGTGCCAACACAACTTAATTGTTAAGTCATTAGATCATGTACAGGTAAGTACAAGTCAGTAAAACTAGAAAGTAAAAATCAAAATTTTTATTTAAAAAAATAATATGGATTTGTATTATTATTGTGTGAAACAAAAACAAAAAAAGAAAAATGTAAAAAGTTTTTTAAAATGAAATGTTAATTTTCTCACAACTGTAAAGTTTACCCAATTTTAAATTACCAGTAAAATTTGCAATTATTTTTTTGAATAAAACATTTAAACATTTACAAAAGAACGCTAAATAAGCATAACAATTTGTTTGTTTATAACTTGAAAAAATCTGCCAAAAAAACAACATAAAGTTTGCAGACATGAACATAATCTGGAACACCAGAACAATACGTTTTCTGCTGCACTGGTCATAATGACTGAAAATGGGTCAAACCAATCACACCCAGTATTACGGGTCATGATACCCAAAGAATCAATGTTATATGCAAGAAAAAAAATAATAAACCGGTTCAGTGCAGGAGGAGGGACTTACCAAAAAATGTCAGCAGAATAAAAACATGTTTATATTGCTAGTGTAATATAATGTCACTGACAAAATAATAATGGCTTTTAGTGGTTGGATTATAAATTACTTATGTTTATTTTACATCTGACCAGTTCGGTAGCCCTGAGAATTGATTGCCGTAGTAACAGCGGCAATTTTAAATATGTCCGATGTGGTAGATGGACCATTGTGATGAGACTGCAATGTCTTATACATCGGATGCTGGTCCTGAAAGGTTTAAGCATGAAACAGATATGAATGGAAATGGTAGTTGTGTCTGGGAAGGGAACACATGGCAGAACACCATATATACCAAAATTGAAAGCTAAATGGGTATGCGCAGAAACCAGTTTCTTCATAGATGAGTCCATTTTGAAATTGTGAATGGCGGAGGGTAACAGAATCAGCTGCTATACAAGTGAAGGTGTTGCCAACATGCATGTCACGTTTTAGTTACATTGTTAATTACTGTGTTACGTACTACCTCAGTTTATATTTTATTACCTCAGTTTATTATTAATTATGCTGTTGTTTTACAGTTCATTTTAATACTTTAAGTGGAACTATTCATGCTAGCTTTAGCACATACTTGAGTGAGTCTGAAGGTTTTTTAACGTCTTGCTTATCTTTACAATAAAAATAAATAATTATAAAACAAACAGTACAGAATTACAGTAGAATATTAGTTCTATTATGATAAAAAACGCACGTGCTTGTGTGTTTGGGTGTGTGTGCTATTTAATTTTGAGTAATAATAAAATGAAGTAGAATATTGAAATGAAAAAAAAAATATTAAAGTTTTGATTATCACATGTTATAACTTTTTGCTTTATTTACAATAAAAGGTTGTTTTTACTTCCATGTTCCTTAAGGAAATGGAAGTATGGTGATGGCAAAAAAAATCGTGTTCGAGATTATTGCAGAATATGATTGTACTACACTCAAAACATGAAAAAAAGTCATTTTTCGAAAAGTGTCTGTGTGTCTGTAGAATTTTTTTCTATGGCAAACGATAACAGCCGCAAATTCAAACATAATCAAATAATTTTTTGTATGCAGCCCTGATTTGTAGAGTACTCGCGACCTATTGTTTTTGGTGAAGATCGGGTGAGGGAAAGGGGTAGTTTACCTGCAACGGTTTTTTTTATCAAGGGTAATTTTGTTTGTTTGGCAAACGATAACAGCCGCAAATTCAAACAGAATCAAATAATGTTTCGCATACAGCCCTGAATTGTAGATTTCTCAAGATCTGTTGATTTTGGTAAAGATCGGTTAAGGGAAAGGGGTAGTTTACCTGCAACGTTTTATGTTTTAACAAGGATATTTTTTATGCCAAACGATAACAGCCGCAAATTCAAACATAATCAAATAATGTTTTGCATACTGCCCTGAATTGTAGAGTTCTCAAGGCCTTTTGTTTTTGGTGAAGATCGGTTAAGGGAAAGGGGTAGTTTACCTGCCACGTTTTTTGTTTTATCAAGGGTATTTTGTATGGCAAACGATAACAGCCGCAAATTCAAACAGAATCATATAATATTTTGCATACAGCCCTGCATTGTAGAGTTCTCAAGACCTATCGTTTTTGGTGAAGATCGGTTAAGGGAAAGGGGTAGTTTACCTGCAACGGTTTTTTATCAAGGGTAATTTTTTTCTATGGTAAACGATAACAGCCGCAAATTCAAACAGAATCAAATGATGTTTTGCAAACAGCCCTGTATTGTAGAGTTCTCAATACCTATTGGTGTTGGTGAAGATCGGTTAAGAGAAAGGGGTAGTTTACCTGCCACGTTTTTTGTTTTATCAAGGGTATTTTATATGGCAAACGATAACAGCCGCAAATTCAAACAGAATCATATAATATTTTGCATACAACCCTGAAATGTAGAGTTCTCGAGACCTGTTGGTTTTGGTGAAGATCGGTTAAGGGAATAGGGTAGTTTACCTGCAACATTTTATGTTTTATCAAGGGTAATTTTTTTTATGACGAATGATAACTGCCGTACATTAAAACAGAATCAACTACTTTTCTGCATACCTTTTTGAATTATACAGAACTCAAGGTATGTTGATTTTGTTGAAGATGGGTTGAGCGAAGGGGTAGTTTATCAGCAACGTTTTATTTTTTAAAAAGGGTATTTTTTTTTTTGACGAACGATAACTGCCGAAAATTCAAAGAGAATCAAATAATTTATTGCTCCCTTTACTGAGTTGCAGAGAGCTCAAGGTCTACTGATTTTGGTGAAGATCGGTTAAGGGAAAGGGGTAGTTTACCTGCAACATTTTATGTTGTAACAAGAGAAATGTTTCCATGACGAACGATAACTGCCGCACATTCAAACAGAATCAAATATTTTTTTGCGTGCATCCCTGAATTGTAGAGGACGGAAGGTCTATTGATTTTGGAGAAGATCGGTTAAGAGAAAGGGGTAGTTTACCTGAAACATTTTATGATTTAACAAGAGTAAAGTACACTACTTAATTTTTATAAATAAAGTATCCTGATAAGAAGCTCATAGTAATCCACTGTAGAAACGTAGATGACATATCTATAAATGAAGAGGTTAGGTGAACGGGGTGGGGATAATTTTCTATTATTAAAAATTATAGTTGAATGTGGAGGGGAGAATTTTTTATATGTGTACTACGTTATCGGCAACAAAGAAGTAGTTTTTTTGTTAAAATTGCTTCCCGGGCTCTTTAGCCGTAGGCCAATGTTTTCTGCAAAACCAGAGTTTTCGGCAGTGCCATCGACTGCCATCGTCGGTGAAAATCGAGTGTGAAAACGTGAGGTGGTATACGTTAGTGACCACAGTACTGTGGTTAATGCTGAAGCAATAAGTAGAAAGACGTAGTTTCTATGGAAATATTTCATTTCCAATATGATTTTAAATATAAATCTTAGAACATGGAAGTCATGTATGGTTCTCCATACCGATATTTTCAGCTGGTAAAACAAAAATGATCTCTCTGTCGTTCATTTGTTAGTTTTACAAGTTGTAACATTTGTGGGGCTAAAAGATATTATTTAGCCTACCTAAAATACGGTATTAAAATAACACGATTTTTCCTTCTTCTTGAAACAGATTCTGTTATCTACAATTGAAGGATTTTCGCAAGTAAGCTAATACCGGTACGAAGAAGTCGTCCCTTTATGATAAACTGTAGATAGTCGACTGTAATTAAGGAGCGGAAATGCACAAGTGCATAGTTTGCATGTTCCATTCCATTCCGATAAGAGCTGGTAGTACGTCTCAACAGCAGACAATTGCAGAAAAAAAAGACGAGATAGGTTTATGTAACGAGAGAGAGAGTGAGACATCTGTGGTAAGCGAAACACAGAGTACTAACAAACCTTGCACACGGCTGCATTGAGGCTCATAACAACAATTCTCTTCTGGCATCTCAATGCGACTCCCACCACATCACCATTCCCCTCTGACCATAAGCGTTTCACGCATTCCCATGCCCTTAACTTTCAATTTTGCTATAATTATGATTAATTGAGTTTGAAAAAATATGTTTTACTTAAAATTTTATTAACATTTGTATTTCATATTCTTACTTACAATTATCAGTATATAACTTAATATAATTGATTATATGTTTATATACATCTGCAGAATACACACTTTCTATGTGCGTCTCATTTGTAGTTTGCTCCGTCACTATTCAGGCAGACTTCAGTGTACGGATCCATTTCACAGGATATGTCTATGTGACATGATTCTGTATGAACACAACAACAGACACAAATATTACTTTTTTAACACATTTCTTCAGTTAGTATTATACGAGGTGTGATCAAAATCTATCCGGATTGGAACTGTCAAGTACCAATGCCAATTGCTACTTTTTTATGCTCCAAAAAGCGTAAAAAAGCACATGTATATTTACTTTACAATATACTAAATACTCAGTATAAGTTTTATAATAACAGCGGATCTGGTTTGTTTACAAATGCCCATTGTTATTTTGTGTGTTAATCTCATTTGACGCATTTACTAAGTCAGAAAAAACTGATCTTGCTAAACACAATATTAAACACTTCAGCATTCTCCATATTCACCAGATATTGCTCCCTGTGACTTTTTTCTCTTTCTGAAGATAAAAAATCAATTGAAAGGGAGATCATTTCAAGAAATAAATAAAAGCAAAAGGAATAAAGCAAAGTGCGTCGAGAGAACATAAGTTACAGCGTGCTGTAACACAGTTTTACTACACAAGAACTTCCATAATTTTTTATTACTTTCCTATGTTACATGTTCGTAGGATTATGGGGTAGTAGCAGGGCTTGATTTCAGGGAGAACGCGCTGGGACTTTTTAAATTGTGCCCCTCATTAGCCTCTTTACAAAACTAAACACTTGTCAAAATCGAACACCAGCACTAATCCTTATCTTGATTACTATAGTTCATAAAGTGTCTCAATAACCAATGGAGAAAATTAAATAAAAAAACTTGCTTCAAAATTAAGACTACTAGAAAGGCAACAGATTGGGAGCTTCCGAGAATATGTGCATTCCAGAATTTTCCAAAGAGGCTTTCTACCTTGAAATATACTATTGAATCAATAGCAATAACTTCAAGTGAATGTGAGAGGGCTGATATCTGGCCATCATACTGCATTTGACACTAAGAGGAAGGAAAGGTCAAGAAACAAACAATATGACGACACAATGATGAAACTATGGAAACTTTTTTAAAATGTCCGAACCGCCGAAACCATCAGTTAGAGTTTGATAGAAGGCTCAAGGATGACGCCATCATGAGTGACATGTTTTTGATTGTCATGGGCTAACCTGACGATGAAGCTCTTTAGAAATATCAGTAAACTTTATTACCTTTTTAGATACAAGTTTATTCGTATGTTACATATTTTATAAGGCTTTAAAAATGTAGATCTCTGTTGTAATAACCTGATGTAAACTTATACGCTAATATAAAATATAAGTATATTTGTGTCTGTACAACTTTTGAATTGATGGGTTCCGGCACCTATAATTTTAGAAATCAACCACTGGGTTGTAGTTTAATCAGGATGTTTTATTTGAGGAGATTGATAACACCGGCATAGGTGTTGCTGGTAGTAGAGAATAAAGGTAAAGCTCAGCATAAACAATATTGTACCTGAATTGCAGCAGACACCATCAGTGGCACATGTTCCGACAGCTCCAGATGGTAGGAAACACGGTTCACCAGAAACTGTAGGTAGTATGGTTGCCATTTCACACTGAGCGACAATACTGGGTGCGGCGAACATGCAGCCCATGCGAGGACCGCAACACAAAGCTGGTCCTAAACACCGACCAGAGAGGCTCGGACCACATCGTATGCATGCCTATATACAGAATGTGTGTTTATGCAAAACTGTTGATTCCACATTACGGGTGAATCCAAAAATACAAAAATTATTTTGGTGATTTTTTTCATTAGGGAGCAAATATAGAAAAAAGAAAATGCGATTCTTAAAATTATTATTAATCGATGGCACAATATACTCATTACAAATTATGAGATTTCGTGGACGTTAGCCATCGTAAGTTAAAATTAATAAACATTTCGACCTCTATAGAATCAGAGGTCGTTTTCAGGTGAACAATAAATTAATACAAAGATAAATCTATCAACAAATAGATATCGTCAAAACTACAAACCGTAGTTGTACAAATATAGTGCTAAAATAATAATAATAATAAAACAGTACTCACTATTACATCAAAGAAGGATTCCTCCCGTGTTTGGAACGTAAATAATCGTTGAAGACAACCATTTTTTATTAATTTTGACTTACGATGGCTTATGTATGAAATTTTATAATTTGTAATGAAAAAAGAAATTTTTTCCTCATATTACTTTCAAAAAAGCAGCTGTTTTATTTTAAACACTTTATAATTAAACTGTTTATAATTACTTTTTGAAATACAGTGTTGTGTTTCTTACATGTGTATGCATTTTGAAAACTGTGAGTTTGGTGGTTTTGCTGTAATATTTGTGATGCATAAATATGTTATTATGCTGAAGGATAGGTAACAGACTTAGCTTACATGATACTTGTCGTGTATGAAGGGCAAACACACTTGTGTATAAGTCGCACTTATGTGTCTAATATCTTCAAATAAATATACTGCAAGTAGGTTTATTTTCACCTGACTCACGTTTCACAGAAATTATTCTGTATCCACAGAGGTTTGTTTGAATTGTAATTGAATGTTTCGCTTACAATATAGCTAATGGATAATCGAATTAACTTCATTTCTATTATTGATTTTTTTAATGTTTATGTAGTAGCTATTTATTATATATTCATTTAATGTTTAATTTTATTATTATAATGAATGTATGATTTTAAATAAATCGTCTTGTTTTGTTTTTATTTGTATTTGTTTGGTAATTAGTAGATTAATTATGTTTAGCGTGTTTGTAAATATTAAGATTTTCCTTGATATTCATTTTGTTACCTTTTTGTGTGTTTTTAATTAATTTGACATTTTGAATGTCTGGAAATTTATGTTTATTGTTTGAACAGTGTGTGGCTAAATTAGATTTGTAAATACACTAAAAACTCTTTTATCTGAATTTGATGGGACCTCGCCCGTTTCGGATAAATGAAATTTTGGATAAACTGAAATTTCTGATAAACCGAAACTTCTATTTAAATAATAATACATATATAAGTACAGTAACTTTATTTAATAATAATAATTTAAAAGTTACTTACAGTGAATATGCCACAATAAACTATAAAACGGCACCGCACTGTAAATTATAGTTTCTACATTACTGGAACAGTCCTATTGCTTGTTCGTACAGTAATCAATCATAGTGTTTTGCCTAAGCTTTGAAGCTCGTTTGCTGGCTGCCCGATCTCGAAGTCGTTTCATTGTTAGAAGTTTCAATGGAACTTCAGGGGAAGTTTAAATATATACATTTATGTTTATGTTACTTTATGTTTATAATATATGAACATAATACTTTATGTTCGAAAATCTGAACAAATCGATAATTCGGAGTACCCTTATCCCAATTAGTTCTGATTATTGACATTCTACTTTATATCACGTGGAATCGCTTGTCTACGCTATTAAGTATAGATTATACCGACAGGAAAATGGTTTTGTGTATTTTTAAAATTTACTAAAAATTGTTATGGATAAACCGGATTTTTGGATAAACGAGATTCGGATAAACAAGTTTTTAGTGTATTAGGTTTTAGAAACGCATTGTGATGTTGAATGTGTCTCTTATGTATGTTTTTTTCTAAAACAGGTGTTTTAATAGAAGCTGTTGGCAACGCTTGTAAACGTCCATTTCTATCAGCTGTAGTAACGTTTCATACTTGGTTGGGATGGTTAATACATTGTTAGTTCCGAAACATTTGCAGGAAGCGTCCAAATTAGAAATCCTTGCAGTGAATCGATTCCTGTGAGGAAGGAGGTATAATCTTACTGAAAGTTGTAAGTCATCATCAGTTGAGGGAAATGTACAATAAGTTTGGTATTTTTACACCAGCCTATTGTAAAATGGTGCAGGTTGTTTGAAAATGGCTCCACTGACATCGAGGATTTTTACTGGCAGGGAAGGCCATCAACTTTGACAACGGATGACAACAGTGAGCGTTGCAAATATGTGACTCACAGTGGATGAAATTGTAGCTGAATTGGGTGTTTCACATGGCAGTGTGCACTACCAACATCTTTGAGCATCTGTATTGTCAAAACATTTGTCGCACACATCACAAAGTAGTGCCTGCGAGTGGGAGGAGTAGAAGCATCCTCCTAACAGTCCTGATTTTGTGCCATGTGACTGCTACGCATTCAGTACTATGAACGATTGACATCACACTGGCAAAGAAGTTCAAATGCAACGCAAGAATGGTTATTTGAATGTTGGACAGTAATGTTTCTGCAGTGACACTGAAAAACTCATGGTACACTATGATAAGTGTTTAAATAAACCTGGCAAGATTATAGAAAAGTAGATCATCTTCAGTCGTACTTTCAGATAAATAAGAAAATTTTCACTAATATCCTACATATTGTTTTTCCTATGCTGGTACAACTGACTTTAAGACTTACAGGTAAATACTCTATTCAGACTGCTTCCATCATAATATTTTTCTCGCTTGACATTTCAATCCCTGGAATCTGGGATCGTCCTCAGAAGCTGAGTGGCAGTTGAAAGAATCTGGTGATAGGTCTTCCAACACGGTCTTTCCACTGCCACTAACAGCTACTGAGGACGATCCCAGATTCCAGGGATTGAAATGTCAAGCCAGAAAAATATTACGATGGAAGCAGCCCGAGTAGAGGATTTACCCGTAAGGAAGCACCCATCGCTTAGAGGTTTTAAATAACTTTAAGACTGCCCTTTGTACATCATAAAACTTGTTATTTATAACCGTTACTATGTCAACATTAGCGCAGTATAAATACTGGGTGTTTTGAAGATGGCTGGCCAGTTGCAAGTGTTTCATTCAGTGGGTACAACAGTCATGATTGGGTGGAGCCTGATGAGCATAGCAAAATCAGGCATAGCCCTCTATCCATGACTCGGCGCACAACTTAGACTGCGAACTCATCCGAAACTACTCAACCGAATGTTATAAAATTTTGCATACATATCTGGACTGTATTGTAGAGTGCACACATGTAATTTTTATTTCTCTAAATTATTTGGTTCCAAAGATATTATGATTTTTTAAAAATCTTAGCTTAAACATGTGAGAGGAAGAGCGATAGAGATATTGTGGTTCAGCTATGGCGCTCTGTCTCACTCGCACTTACGGGCCACTAGGCGACTCACTGATCACCGGCCGATTTCGGCGTACACGTGCCGGTGCGTGTGCGTGTGCGGCTTCCGCCACCCGCGCTGGCTGTCGCCCGATAAGATTTTGCTCTATCACAAATGCCGGTGCGTGTGCGTGTGCAACTCCCGCCACATGCGCTGGCTGTCGTTCGGTAAGATAAGATTTTGCTGTATACACTTTGTATTCGTGTCTCACATGTGTTTAATTCAAACAGTAGTAGAGCATTGTTCTATGGTGTAGCCAGATGTACGGATTGGATTTAAATGTTGAACAAGTGTCAATTTTTAGACGAGAATCTATGTAGTCGCTGATGCAACTGCAACTTTCCATTACATATTGCAACAAATCACAGTTCAGGTAAATTTTAATCCAAATTCTATTAAAGTTATTATTCTTATACTTCTTATTCAATTTTGTACTTGTTATTTAAGTACTTTTTTCTGTTACAGTATACGGATATTCTATACATTCTTATTCATCAATTTATATATACGTAATACTTATAGTATGCCTCGACGGAGAAGAGGTCCAAATATTGGTCGTTTACCTTCAAATCAAAGACGGATGAGACAGCGACAAAATGTTGCTGCAGTAACTGTTGAAGGCCCAGCAGAACATAACATGAATCATGTGATGTATGATCAAAACAACACAGGATATAGGAATCTTCAGAATGAATTTGAAGATAATTTACAATCTCTAGAATTGTATGAATGTGTAAATTGTTCTCGAGTGTTGATGCAGCAAACATTTTTTGATATGTGTCCGCAGTGTAAGCGAAACCCAAATAAGTTTACTGCAGTTAATCGTATGGATCCTAAAGATGTACCTATAGAACTGATGGATCTCACTTATGTAGAACAACTCTTGATAGCAAGAGTACAATCAGTGATGCATGTGTATAGGGTGAAATCGAGAGGCTTTCCCGGTCAATATGCTTATAAGGGAAATATTATAAATATTGGTCAAAATATAACGGAGATTGTTAATTTCTTGCCCCCTACACCCGCTTCACTGAGCACTATAGTTGTAAGAAAGGAAAGTGTTAATGGACATCGGGATTTTCATGTGAGACGTGACAAAATCTTAGAAGCACTCAATTTTTTGAAAATGAATAATCCATTCTATAGTGATATAATCATTGATATGGAAAAAATATCTTAACTTCCTTTAAATGATAGTATTTATGGAATGGTACCCACTGTTGATTTACCTGAGGTGAATACAGATGAAGAGAACCTTTCTGAAGAAATTTATGAAAGTATGATCCCAGAGAATATTAGAATCACAGAAGTTGATCGACTCCAATCTGCAGTGAATAACGTAATTCCATGGCCACAAGGTACTGATGTAATAAATGAATTCTCGTGCAAAGGATATGTATGCATGGTATTTCCCACTTTACTACCTTACAGATCTGCTGAACTAAACAATAATACTCGAGCAAGTAGTATTAAACTTACAGCACTTGAATGTTTTCAATTTTTGATGCAATATAAAGACCGACGTTTTGCACAAGATCCTATATTTTTATAGGCGTTTAATTTTGATAGACTGCTAAAAATTAATAGAAGTCCATCAATGGTTCATCGTAGAGATGAGTTGCAAAGGTTGTGGAATATGTCTAATGACAATTAATGTATATTGTACTATAATGTGTATTCAATAAGAAGTGTGTATCATAAAAGCGTATATATTTTGTTGATTGTAAGAATATTGATAAATAAATTATTATGAAACTATTATTTTGCCAAACATTATGCCACTGACTTGTTATAATATTATTATATACATACCACCAAAGTCAGTAAAATTCCATTTTTTAAAATAATGAATAAGGCCTTTTCGAAATATTAAAATTTCATCATCAGTTCATACACTGTAATGTTCCTGTTGTGATGTTTTCCTTTAAATGTATAACTGTTGTTAACTGTGTGTATTGCCTCTTACTGTTCTTCATTTTGAACTTTCCACTGCCATCATTATTGGATCAATTATTTCAATACATATCTGGCTTGGTTTCACCCAATAATGATGGCAGTGGAAAGTTCAAAATGAAGAACAGTAAGAGGTAATACACACAGTTAACAACAGTTATACATTTAAAGGAAAACATCACAACAGGAACATTACAGTGTATGAACTGATGATGAAATTTTAATATTTCGAAAAGGCCTTATTCATTATTTTAAAAAATGGAATTTTATTGACTTTGGTGGTATGTATATAATAATATTATGAAACTATTTATCTAATGGATCAAAGACGGTTGATTGTAAAAATATTGATAAATAAATTATTACAAATATAAAATGCTCTGCCCATTTGTGTCAGTGACACTTCTAGTATTTATTGATGACTCGGACACTTGTGAAACATATTGATACAAAGGTTTTTAAAATACATAAACACTTGGTAGGTTTCACAGTTTTTGTCTGTGATTATTGTATTTATACATGATTGATTGTATTTAGTTTTTAAAGACCAGGTGTCTCTGACCTTCCCTTGTCTCTTGCACACCCCCCTCGCCATCACAACACAGATGTTCCAGATACGCCCTGAACAGATGTTCACCACCTACACTCCACTAACATCCTGTGTTCAGTAATTTCATTCACTCGCCTCTTTGACAATGGCTTAGTTAGTCGAAACAGCTGTCAGATAAAAAAAAAAAAATTCACAGTTTTTATTTAACTCTGACAGCTGTTTCAGCTTATTAAGCTATTGTCAAAAGAGATCAGTGAACAACTAAACTAAACAAAGAAGTAAGGGTGGTGAACACATGTTCATGTCCATACACAGCCTAAACACATGTACACCACCCTTACTTCTTTGTTTAGTTTAGTTGTTCACTGATCTCTTTGACAAAAGCTTAATAAGCTGAAACAGCTGTCAGAGTTAAATAAAAACTGTGAAACATAGGCCTACCAAGTGTTTATGTATTTTAAAAACCTTTGGGTACAATGGGTACAACAGTGTTAACCATTAAGTAATTGGGTGGCATTTAATGTTTGTAGTGTACAAGTGTAGAGAGGTTGTGAGTAATAGTGAGGTCTGTAGTGTTCAGTAATTGTAGTTCATCCAATTGTCAAAACAATTTTTATTTTGTTGTTGTCAAAACAAAAAAATTGTTTTTATTTATATAAATGTATAAATAAAAAAAAATTTTTGTTTATATTTATTAAAGTGCAGTGGAGAAAATAATTATTTCAAAACAGACAGTGTGAATTTCATAATATATTTAGGGGTATAGTCATGTAGTTTTTAACATGTCATAGCTGTCATGGGTCTGTTTTTGTTTTGGGAATAGGTATTATGATTTAGATTGTGGTTTGCTGTCACATTACAATAATTTTGTTTGAAGTATTTTCATGATTCCTTAATTTGTGTTCTTAATTACGAAAAATTTGTGATCTTCCTACTAACTAAAAAGTAGGGTTGCACATTCTTCCTAGATCATGGAATCTGCCAGCCATCAGATCGGTTATGACATGATTTTTATGCCAAACTGTAAAAGGAATCTCCTTTTGTGAATTTATATGGCACTGAATAAATAATATGAAGTCTTGTTAGCATAAATGTTGGGTGCAATAATGATGTTCTGACCGTTAGTGATAGATGCATGACTACTTTGAAGTAAATGCTACATTTTGAAGTATAACTGAGTTTGATTAGGTTAGGTTAGTTTACAATTAGTTATATGTGCTGTCCATGAAATGCTCAGTATTCTACGGTAAAGCCACACTTTGAAAGATTCCAATTTTTTAGTTGCGGCTTCAGTCAAAGTGCAAGATTCTACACCATAGAAGAGGACCGACAATGCGTAGCAGCGTAAAAGTCTCATCTTTGTGTTTATTGTTAAATTGTGAGTTTTAAATAAACTGCTCATTCTAGTATACACTGCTCTTGCCTTTTCAATTCTTCTCTTTATTTCTTGAGAGTGGTCCCATTGTTCATTGACTATAGTACCAAGATATGTAATTGGCTTACACGTTCAACTGGCCTTTGGTTTATATTAAGGGTGCAGTTTGTGAACTTGTTCTTAGATACAAATCGTGAGCTTTGTTTTATTAATATTGATGTCTAGACCATAATGAAAGCTGGTTTCTGTCACTCTATTCATTAGTTGTCGCAGCCCCTCTAAGCTATCTGCGAATATGATGGTATCATTCGCATAACAATTGTTCTTAGATAGATGAAGAAAGATAGGGAAGTTATTATCACAGTGAAGATAAGAAAGCTTCAGTATCTGTGACATCTTTATAATAGACCACTTCCTCATTAGCTAATGAAGTAGATCTAATCAACTGAATGTGAGGACATGAAGGAGAGGCAATATTGACTCAGATAATTACCTTGTGGTTGCACAACTGAGAGACCGTATGTCAATGATTAAGACACAACGTGCTCCAAGAAGAAAACAGTACAACATATCCAAACTAAAGGAGGAGGACAACCGCTTGAGATTCACTGAACTAGTCAGAAATAAAATCAACAAAACGACTACAGGAAATCCAAGTATAGACATTGTTTGGGAAGAATTCTCTTCAGCACTTGCCAGTGCTGCAGAAGAAACTCTAGGGCTCAGAGAAAGGGAACCTTCAAATCCGTGGTTTGATGAAGAATGCAGAGTTGCTACAGACCTTAAAAACGAAGCCTATGCAACAATGATACAGAGGCACACAAGAAGAAGTGTAGAGGAGTGCAGGAAGTGGAGGAGAGCAGAGAAGCGGGTGCATCGGCAGAGGAAGCCCTATTGGAAGAGTCAACAGCTGGTAGAGATCCAAGATCTTAAGGATGCAAATGAAATCAGAAAATTCTACAATAAGGTAAACCAAGGTAGGAAACCCTTTAAGCCCAGGACAACAGCTTGTCATGACACTAATGGCACCCTACTTACAGAAAAGGGGAAGATCCTCGAAAGGTGGCGCAAGCACTTTGAAGCTCTTCTTTCTAAGAATGACGAGGTGGACAACTATGTACCACCTGTGCTAGAGGAACATGAACACATCAAGCCTCTGGATGAAGATGATGTGATAGCTGCAATAGAAAGCCTTAAAAACAACAAAGCTCCCCTGGTTCTGATGATCTTCCTGTGGAGCTTTTCAAAAATGGTGGCCCAGAGCTGATTAAAACCCTTCAACACCCTTTTGTCATTGATATATGGATAGAAGAGAAACTGCCAACAGCCTGGCAGAAGACAGTTATATGTCCGGTTTATAAAAAGGAAGATCAACTAGGCTGTAACAATTACAAAGGCATTTCTCTTCTCCCTGTGGCGTATAAAATAGTGTCCCATATATTGTACCAAAAACTGCTTCCACATGTTAATCAGGTGATTGGTCGATATCAGTGTGGATTTAGAAAAGGAAAGTTGACAACAGACCAGGTTTTCACACTCCGACAAATTCTGGAGAAAGGTAGGGAACATAAGCTACAAACCCATCACCTCTTCATAGATTTCAGAAATGCATATGATAGCATTGACAGAAAAGAACTTTACACTGCTCTTGAAGAACTGGGAATACCAAAGAAATTAATGAGATTGTGTAGGATGACAATGCTGACAGTGAAGGATTGGCTGCCGGTTGGCTATTCTGTTTATCAACCGGTGATAGCAGTAAAATGATGGTCGATTTTGTTTAATCTCGGGGCGTGTAAATGTCTACAGATAAAAAGTATTGAAACACACAAATAAAAGTACTAGCTTTATAATAAATATACAAATATTATATATTTGAAAAAATATGGACGACTATGGTCACAAACTACATTCGAAAGAATTAGTGTTTCTAGGTTAAGTTGGTTAATACAGTATTTAATTAATTTAAAGTTTTTGCACAAGAAATAACTAAAATAGTGGTTTTAATGTTAGTTTTAATTGTTCATTATCAAAATAATGTAACCCCTCTTTAGAATTTTTATGCTTTATAAAAAAAAATTTTTGAAAATTTGTTTTGATTTTTTTTTTTTTTTTGAAGAGGGGCCACTAGTTATTTAAAACTAGCCCAAAAGCCTAGAGAAGCCAAAATGCGCTGGGTCCAGTGAGACGGGACTTGCAATTAAACTCTCTAGTATAACCAACATTAGCATTTATTGAGTAATTGTGTAATGTAGCATATAAAGTAACAAATGGTTTTCTTTTTGTTTTTATAAATGCAAATTTTTGTATAAATCTTCCCCGTACATAACCCACAAAAGTAACACATACATAATTGACATAAATACACATATAAATATAAATATATATCTCTATCACATCCACATTTTCAATATCACTATATCAATAACCAACACCCTTATAATTTTAAAGCATAGCCACCCGCCTATATACATTTTCTCGACATACATTTATCGCCCCCATCTAAAAGAAATAATTAATAATTAACTGGAAATTCAACCACCCTACCTCTACAGACATCCGAATGATGTATATATATATCACCAGTGCTCCCACGAATCTGAGTTGGCCGAAATGCCAGATACAACTTTAAAGTGCTCTTAAACTTGGTAAAATTATAATCAATAAGTCAGAAAAATTATAACTGACAAGAATAAATAGGAAAGAAGGTAAGCTACAATCTTTCCGTGACCTGAACTGTATTTGTGAATTTGGTGAGATAATAATTTATAAAATTTTTTGTGTAAGAAATATAGTTTAGCGATAACCTTTAAAAATTTACAATAATTATATGACCTAATACGTTATGTAACATTTTAAGAAAACTGAATTGACAATAATACATTTAAAGAACTTTTACAACTATGAGGTGACATACTGGTATATAACCTTTTAAGAAAACTGAATTGGCCCGGGAACCGACATGTTCCTAAGCCTGGAGCATGCCTATGTCTGCATACAAACCTGCCTACACAGGATTAAACAGGGGGCCGGACTGTTACTGAATCAGAAAGCTTATTACCCTTACATAACCCCAAAACGTAATTTAAATATGTGAAATGACCGTGATTATCTGAACTAACCTGACAGGAATTATAGCTGAACCCTACCAGCCGGTGGGGTTCATCCTGTCACCAACGGAACCCCCCTTACATATTTGAAATACCAGTCCCCTAATACTTGAACCACCCCCTTTTACCTCAAACGAGAAAGAAAATATAAGTGAATAAATTGTGAGAAGCTACGAATACATGCCAGCCCCCGGGCTCACACTTAATACAAAGTTAGTACATAATAAAAAAAATTCCCCCAAAATCCGCGCACAATTCTGTCCAGTTAAACTGGGGCCCAACTAAAACGTTTAAAAGATGATAGAAATATGATAGTGTGTCACTCATACCCCACAAGTTTTATGAAGTGTTATCGGTACAAATCCGGGTGTCTATGTAGGTCTAAATAAAATAATAATAATTGGTTTGAGGTCACCTTGTTCGTCACATGTGGGGCAGTGTACCCCTATGTTGTTTTCTAAAGTACTGGTATCCATCAGTGTTCGGACCAGACCTCGCTCTCAGGAGAACAGAAGCTTCTCACGCCACTGCGACCATCCCCATGCGAGCCCTCTCTGTCAAACCAACCCCACGGGACCGCCCCAACACGTCACCCTCTCTGGTGACCACCACCTACCTCTACGGCTACTCACATATTCATGCCCGAAGGCCAACAAGGTGCTACTGACCTTGATATGTGAGTACCACTTCTACAACCGTCCACCACTTGGACCGACCAGCCATATGCACCAACAAGGCATCACCATCCTTGCCATATGACTGGCCCACATCCCTACACTAGGGCGGACGGCCCCGCTTAGCCGCACAGAGAAGACCGCATAGAGGGCACGCGAACATCATCCCTTCATTTACTATCTCAAAAGATCATAACTATGGGGGGGGGGGTTACTTCTCCACGGCACCGTCTAAACAACTCTCTCTCACAACAAAAACACCAGGGAACTCAACCGGGGAATGCGGCATGGCCATTTGATAACAAAGTTCAATCTCAAATACTAGATCAGCTGATGAACAAACCAGGTCGACCGTGAAATTGACATATCAAACATAGAACAGTTACATGAGACAAGGACGGGTTTATCAGATTACGAAAACGACAACAATTACATTCCACCCTGCAGCTGGCTATTAACGGCTCATAGTCCAACTCGGCCAGATAACATATTTTACAACGATACAGCAGGTTACAAGTTACTATGTCAATATCTAGACTCCCTATAAAACGACAAACAACGTATTTTACTTCCATATTCCTTAAGGAAATGGAAGTATGGTGATGGCAAAAAAAATCGTGTTCGAGATTATTGCAGATTCTGACTGTACTACACTCAAAACATGAAAAAAAGTCATTTTCCGAAAAGTGTGTGTGTGTGTCTGTGTGTAGATTTTTTACTTCCATATTCCTTAAGGAATGGAAGTATGGTGATGGCAAAAAAAATCGTGTTCGAGATTATTGCAGATTCTGATTCTACTACACTCAAAACATGAAAAAAAGTCGTTTTCCGAAAAGTGTCTGTGTGTCTATCTGTGTGTCTGTGTGTCTGTCTGTCTGTAGATTTTTTTCTATGGCAAACGATAACTGCCGCAAATTCAAACAGAATCAAATAATTTTTTGCATACAGCCCTGATTTGCAGAGTACTCGCGACCTATTGTTTTTGGTGAAGCTCGGTTGAGGGAAAGGGGTAGTTTACCTGCAACGGTTTTTTTTTAGCAAGGGTAATTTTGTTTGTTTGGCAAACGATAACAGCCGCAAATTCAAACAGAATCAAATAATGTTTCGCATACAGCTCTGAATTGTAGAGTTCTCAAGATCTGCTGATTTTGGTGAAGATCGGTTAAGGGAAAGGGGTAGTTTACCTGTAACGTTTTATGTTTTAACAAGGGTATTTCCTATGGCAAACGATAACAGCCGCAAATTCAAACAGAATCAAAAGATTATTTGCATACAGCCCTAAATTGTAGAGTTCTCAAGACCTATTGTTTTTGGTGAAGTTCGGTTGAGGGAAAGGGGTAGTTTACCTGCCACGTTTTTTGTTTTATCAAGGGTATTTTCTATGGCAAACGATAACAGCCGCAAATTCAAACAGAATCAAATAATGTTTCGCATACAGCTCTGAATTGTAGAGTTCTCAAGATCTGCTGATTTTGGTGAAGATCGGTTAAGGGAAAGGGGTAGTTTACCTGTAACGTTTTATGTTTTAACAAGGGTATTTCCTATGGCAAACGATAACAGCCGCAAATTCAAACAGAATCAAAAGATTATTTGCATACAGCCCTAAATTGTAGAGTTCTCAAGACTTGTGGTTTTTGGTGAAGATCGGTTGAGGGAAAGGGGTAGTTTACCTGCAACGTTTTTTTAACAAGGGTATTTTCTATGGCAAACGATAACAGCCGCAAATTCAAACAGAATCAAATAATGTTTTGCATACAGCCCTGATTTGTAGAGTACTCAAGACCTGTTGTTTTTGGTGAAGATCGGTTAAGGGAAAGGGGCAGTTTACCTGCAACGTTTTATGTTTTAACAAGGGTATTTCCTATGGCAAACGATAACAGCCGCAAATTCAAACAGAATCAAAAGATTATTTGCATACAGCCCTAAATTGTAGAGTTCTCAAGACCTATTGTTTTTGGTGAAGATCGGTTGAGGGAAAGGGGTAGTTTACCTGCAACGTTTTTTTAACAAGGGTATTTTCTATAGCAAACGATAACAGCCGCAAATTCAAACAGAATCAAATAATGTTTTGCATACAGGCCTGATTTGTAGAGTACTCAAGACCTATTGTTTTTGGTGAAGATCGGTTAAGGGGAAGGGGTAGTTTACCTGCAACGTTTTTTTATCAAGCGTATTTTCTATGGCAAACGATAACTGCCGCAAATTCAAACAAAATCAAATAATTTTTTGCATACAGCCCTGATTTGTAGAGGACTCGCGACCTATTGTTTTTGGTGAAGATCGGTTGAGGAAAAGGGGTAGTTTACCTGCAACGGTTTTTTTTTTCAAGGGAAATTGTTTTTTTTGGCAAACGATAACAGCCGCAAATTCAAACAGAATCAAATAATGTTTCGCATACAGCCCTCAATTGTAGAGTTCTCAAGACCTATTGTTTTTGGTGAAGATCGGTTAAGGGAAAGGGGTAGTTTACCTACAACGTTTTTTTTGACAAGGGTATTTTCTATGGCAAACGATAACAGCCGCAAATTCAAACAGAATCAAATCATTTTCTGCATACAGCCCTGATTTGTAGAGTACTCAAGACCTATTGTTTTTGGTGAAGATCAGTTGAGGGGAAGGGGTAGTTTACCTGCAACGTTTTTTTATCAAGCGTATTTTCTATGGCAAACGATAACAGCCGCAAATTCAAACAGAATCAAATAGGTTTTTGCA
Organism: Magicicada septendecula; assembly: GCA_034769895.1. Classification (NCBI taxonomy): domain Eukaryota; kingdom Metazoa; phylum Arthropoda; class Insecta; order Hemiptera; family Cicadidae; genus Magicicada; species Magicicada septendecula. The sequence goes on along the minus strand of CM068373.1, from coordinate 293,921,146 downwards.
TACGTCCCTGAATTGTAGTGGTCTCAAGGCCTTTAGATTTTGGTGAAGATCGGTTAAGGGGAAGGGGTAGTTTACCTACAACGTTTTTTTGACAAGGGTATTTTCTATGGAAAACGATAACAGCCGCAAATTCAAACAGAATCAAACAATTTTCTGCATACAGCCCTGATTTGTAGAGTACTCAAGACCTATTGTTTTTGGTGAAGATCGGTTGAGGGGAAGGGGTAGTTTACCAGCAACGTTTTTTATCAAGCGTATTTTCTATGGCAAACGATAACTGCCGCAAATTCAAACAGAATCAAATAATTTTTTGCATACTTCAGTGAATTGTAGAGGACTCAAGGCCTTTAGATTTTGGTGAAGATCAGTTAAGGGAAGGGGTAGTTTACCTGCAACCTTTTACGTTTTAACAAGAGTAAAGTACTTGAAAATTCATTTAAACTTTTTCAAACAATGGTAATTGTTGAAAATAAAATAATTTTGTTGCCAGGCAATCTGAAAATTTCAGATTTTGTACCACAAAATCTGAAAAGATTATACGATGGTTAATAATACGTCAGTGGAAGGTGTAATGAGAAATTAGCAGAAATGGAAACCTGGGGAATGTTAACTGTTCTGTAGATACAATTTTGTCAGAATGTTTGGAAATGATCATCAACATTGAAGAAAAAGTAAGCATATTAAGAAACATATGTAAGTACTTATTATAAAAAAATAATGTTTGTTTTTTGATAAAGTCATTTTGATTATAAAATATAAATATTTACAACAAGAAAAGAATTTTCAGTTTTCAAAATTTAAATATATTTTTATAAAACAATGGGTTCTTCATTGAGGTGGGGACCATGTCACTCGCTCCATCTCAAGCCTCCTCTCCCATTTTGCAGAAAAAGAGGACCCTGTCAAGGCTGATACTTTGACGACAGTGACAGGGCTTTCCACCAAATTCAGCAGAGTGACAGGTAGGCCCAACTCTGATTGGCTCCTCAGATTTCCCCAGCGTTAGTAGGTCCTATGAAAATATTTTATTTCAAAAATGATTTTAAATATAAATCTTAGATATGTTTTATAAATCTCATGTTTTATGTTTTAACATGGGTAATTTTTTATATGACGAACCATAACTGCCGTAAATTCAAACAGAATCAAATAATTTTTTACATATGTGCCTGAGCTATAGAGAACTCAATGTCTGTTGATTTTGGTGAAGATCGGTTACGGGCAAAGGGCAGTTTACCTGAAACATTTTTTGTTGTAACATGAGTAAAGTACTTAATTTTGATAAAGTATCCTGATAAGATCTTAATAATCCACTGTAGAAACGTAGATGAAATATCTATAAATCAAGAGGCTAGTTGAACGGGCTGGGGGTAATTTTCTATAAATCAAAATTATAGTTGAAGGGGGAGGGGATAATATTTTTTATATGTGTACTACGTTATTGGCAAGAAAGAAGTATTTTTTTGTTAAAATTCCTTCCCTGGCTGTTTGGCTGAAAATGATTTTAAATATAAATCTTAGAATATGGAAGTCATGTATGGTTCTCCATACCGATATTACTTCCATATTCCTTAAGGAATGGAAGTATGGTGATGGCAAAAAAAATCGTGTTCGAGATTATTGCAGATTCTGATTGTACTACACTCAAAACATGAAAAAAAGTCATTTTTCGAAAAGTGTGTGTGTGGATTTTTTTTTTTTGGCAAACGATAACAGCCGCAAATTCAAACAAAATCAAATAATGTTTTGCATACAGCCCTGATTTGTAGAGCACTCGCGACCTATTGTTTTTGGTGAAGATCGCTTGAGGGAAAGGGGTAGTTTACCTGCAACGGTTTTTTTTTATCAAGGGTAATTTTGTTTGTTTGGCAAACGTAACAGCCGCAAATACAAACAGAATCAAATAATGTTTCGCATACAGCCCTGAATTGTAGGGTTCTCAAGATATGTTGATTTTGGTAAAGATCGGTTAAGGGAAAGGGGTAGTTTACCTGCAACATTTTATGTTTTAACAAGGGTATTTTCTATGGCAAACGATAACAGCCGCAAATTCAAACATAATCAAATACGTTTTTGCATACAGCCCTGATTTCTTGAGTACTAAAGACCTATTGTTTTTGGTGAAGATCGTTTGCGGGAAAGGGGCAGTTTACCTGCCACGTTTTTTGTTTTATCAAGGGTATTTTGTATGGCAAACGATAACAGCCGCAAATTCAAACAAAATCATATAATATTTTGCACACAGCCCTGAATTGCAGAGTTCTCAAGACCTGTCGTTTTTGGTGAAGATCGGTTAAGGGAAAGGGGTAATTTACCTGCAACGGTTTTTTATCAAGGGTAATTTTACTTCCATATTCCTTAAGGAATGGAAGTATGGTGATGGCAAAAAAATCGTGTTCGAGATTATTGCAGATTCTGATTGTACTACACTCAAAACATGAAAAAGTCGTTTTCCGAAAAGTGTCTGTGTGTCTGTCTGTCTGTCCGTCTGTGTGTCTGTCTGTGTCTGTAGATTTTTACTTCCATATTCCTTAAGGAATGGAAGCATGGTGATGGCAAAAAAAATCGTGTTCGAGATTATTGCAGATTCTGATTCTACTACACTCAAAACATGAAAAAAAGTCGTTTTCCGAAAAGTGTCTGTGTGTGTGTCTGTCTGTCTGTCTGTCTGTCTATCTATGTGTCTGTCTGTCTGTCTGTCTGTAGATTTTTTTTCTATGGCAAACGATAACTGCCGCAAATTCAAACAGAATCAAATAATTTTTTGCATACAGCCCTGATTTGCAGAGTACTCGCGACCTATTGTTTTTGGTGAAGATCGGTTGAGGGAAAAGGGTAGTTTACCTGCAACGGTTTTTTTTTAGCAAGGGTAATTTTGTTTGTTTGGCAAACGATAACAGCCGCAAATTCAAACAGAATCAAATAATGTTTCGCATACAGCCCTGAATTGTAGAGTTCTCAAGACCTGTTGATTTTGGTGAAGATCGGATACGGGAAAGGGGTAGTTTACCTGTAACGTTTTATGTTTTAACAAGGGTATTTCCTATGGCAAACGATAACAGCCGCAAATTCAAACAGAATCAAAAGATTATTTGCATACAGCCATAAATTGTAGAGTTCTCAAGACCTATTGTTTTTGGTGAAGTTCGGTTAAGGGAAAGGGGTAGTTTACCTGCAACATTTTTTTAACAAGGGTATTTTTTATGGCAAACGATAACAGCCGCAAATTCAAACAGAATCAAATAATGTTTCGCATACAGCCCTCAATTGTAGAGTTCTCAAGACCTATTGTTTTTGGTGAAGATCGGTTAAGGGAAAGGGGTAGTTTACCTGTAACGTTTTATGTTTTAACAAGGGTATTTCTTATGGCAAACGATAACAGCCGCAAATTCAAACAGAATCAAAAGATTATTTGCATACAGCCCTAAATTGTAGAGTACTCAAGACCTATTGTTTTTGGTGAAGATCGGTTAAGGGAAAGGGGTAGTTTACCTACAACGTTTTTTTGACAAGGGTATTTTCTATGGCAAACGATAACAGCCGCAAATTCAAACAGAATCAAATCATTTTCTGCATACAGCCCTGATTTGTAGAGTACTCAAGACCTATTGTTTTTGGTGAAGATCAGTTGAGGGGAAGGGGTAGTTTACCTGCAACGTTTTTTTATCAAGCGTATTTTCTATGGCAAACGATAACAGCCGCAAATTCAAACAGAATCAAATAGGTTTTTGCATACGTCCCTGAATTGTAGTGGTCTCAAGGCCTTTAGATTTTGGTGAAGACCGGTTAAGGGGAAGGGGTAGTTTACCTACAACGTTTTTTTGACAAGGGTATTTTCTATGGAAAACGATAACAGCCGCAAATTCAAACAGAATCAAACAATTTTCTGCATACAGCCCTGATTTGTAGAGTACTCAAGACCTATTGTTTTTGGTGAAGATCGGTTGAGGGGAAGGGGTAGTTTACCAGCAACGTTTTTTATCAAGCGTATTTTCTATGGCAAACGATAACTGCCGCAAATTCAAACAGAATCAAATAATTTTTTGCATACTTCAGTGAATTGTAGAGGACTCAAGGCCTTTAGATTTTGGTGAAGATCAGTTAAGGGAAGGGGTAGTTTACCTGCAACCTTTTACGTTTTAACAAGAGTAAAGTACTTGAAAATTCATTTAAACTTTTTCAAACAATGGTAATTGTTGAAAATAAAATAATTTTGTTGCCAGGCAATCTGAAAATTTCAGATTTTGTACCACAAAATCTGAAAAGATTATACGATGGTTAATAATACGTCAGTGGAAGGTGTAATGAGAAATTAGCAGAAATGGAAACCTGGGGAATGTTAACTGTTCTGTAGATACAATTTTGTCAGAATGTTTGGAAATGATCATCAACATTGAAGAAAAAGTAAGCATATTAAGAAACATATGTAAGTACTTATTATAAAAAAATAATGTTTGTTTTTTGATAAAGTCATTTTGATTATAAAATATAAATATTTACAACAAGAAAAGAATTTTCAGTTTTCAAAATTTAAATATATTTTTATAAAACAATGGGTTCTTCATTGAGGTGGGGACCATGTCACTCGCTCCATCTCAAGCCTCCTCTCCCATTTTGCAGAAAAAGAGGACCCTGTCAAGGCTGATACTTTGACGACAGTGACAGGGCTTTCCACCAAATTCAGCAGAGTGACAGGTAGGCCCAACTCTGATTGGCTCCTCAGATTTCCCCAGCGTTAGTAGGTCCTATGAAAATATTTTATTTCAAAAATGATTTTAAATATAAATCTTAGATATGTTTTATAAATCTCATGTTTTATGTTTTAACATGGGTAATTTTTTATATGACGAACCATAACTGCCGTAAATTCAAACAGAATCAAATAATTTTTTACATATGTGCCTGAGCTATAGAGAACTCAATGTCTGTTGATTTTGGTGAAGATCGGTTACGGGCAAAGGGCAGTTTACCTGAAACATTTTTTGTTGTAACATGAGTAAAGTACTTAATTTTGATAAAGTATCCTGATAAGATCTTAATAATCCACTGTAGAAACGTAGATGAAATATCTATAAATCAAGAGGCTAGTTGAACGGGCTGGGGGTAATTTTCTATAAATCAAAATTATAGTTGAAGGGGGAGGGGATAATATTTTTTATATGTGTACTACGTTATTGGCAAGAAAGAAGTATTTTTTTGTTAAAATTCCTTCCCTGGCTGTTTGGCTGAAAATGATTTTAAATATAAATCTTAGAATATGGAAGTCATGTATGGTTCTCCATACCGATATTACTTCCATATTCCTTAAGGAATGGAAGTATGGTGATGGCAAAAAAAATCGTGTTCGAGATTATTGCAGATTCTGATTGTACTACACTCAAAACATGAAAAAAAGTCATTTTTCGAAAAGTGTGTGTGTGGATTTTTTTTTTTTGGCAAACGATAACAGCCGCAAATTCAAACAAAATCAAATAATGTTTTGCATACAGCCCTGATTTGTAGAGCACTCGCGACCTATTGTTTTTGGTGAAGATCGCTTGAGGGAAAGGGGTAGTTTACCTGCAACGGTTTTTTTTTATCAAGGGTAATTTTGTTTGTTTGGCAAACGTAACAGCCGCAAATACAAACAGAATCAAATAATGTTTCGCATACAGCCCTGAATTGTAGGGTTCTCAAGATATGTTGATTTTGGTAAAGATCGGTTAAGGGAAAGGGGTAGTTTACCTGCAACATTTTATGTTTTAACAAGGGTATTTTCTATGGCAAACGATAACAGCCGCAAATTCAAACATAATCAAATACGTTTTTGCATACAGCCCTGATTTCTTGAGTACTAAAGACCTATTGTTTTTGGTGAAGATCGTTTGCGGGAAAGGGGCAGTTTACCTGCCACGTTTTTTGTTTTATCAAGGGTATTTTGTATGGCAAACGATAACAGCCGCAAATTCAAACAAAATCATATAATATTTTGCACACAGCCCTGAATTGCAGAGTTCTCAAGACCTGTCGTTTTTGGTGAAGATCGGTTAAGGGAAAGGGGTAATTTACCTGCAACGGTTTTTTATCAAGGGTATTTTACTTCCATATTCCTTAAGGAATGGAAGTATGGTGATGGCAAAAAAAATCGTGTTCGAGATTATTGCAGATTCTGATTCTACTACACTCAAAACATGAAAAAAAGTCGTTTTCCGAAAAGTGTCTGTGTGTCTGTGTGTCTGTGTGTCTGTCTGTCTGTCTGTCTGTCTGTCTGTAGATTTTTTTTCTATGGCAAACGATAACTGCCGCAAATTCAAACAGAATCAAATAATTTTTTGCATACAGCCCGGTTTTGCAGAGTTCTCGCGACCTTTTGTTTTTGGTGAAGATCGGTTGAGGGAAAGGGGTAGTTTACCTGCAACGGTTTTTTTTTAGCAAGGGAAATTTTGTTTGTTTGGCAAACGATAACAGCCGCAAATTCAAACAGAATCAAATAATGTTTCGCATACAGCCCTGAATTGTAGAGTTCTCAAGACCTATTGTTTTTGGTGAAGATCGGTTAAGGGAAAGGGGTAGTTTACCTGTAACGTTTTATGTTTTAACAAGGGTATTTCCTATGGCAAACGATAACAGCCGCAAATTCAAACAGAATGAAAAGATTATTTGCATACAGCCCTAAGTTGTAGAGTTCTCAATACCTTTTGTTTTTGGTGAAGATCGGTTAAGGGAAAGGGGTAGTTTACCTACAACGTTTTTTTAACAAGGGTATTTTCTATGGCAAACGATAACAGCCGCAAATTCAAACAGAATCAAATAATTTTCTGCATACAGCCCTGATTTGTAGAGTACTCAAGACCTATTGTTTTTGGTGAAGATCGGTTGAGGGGAAGGGGTAGTTTACCAGCAACGTTTTTTATCATGCGTATTTTCTATGGCAAACGACAACTGCCGCAAATTCAAACAGAATCAAATAATTTTTTGCATACAGCGCTGATTTGTAGAGTACTCGCGACCTATTGTTTTTGGTGAAGATCGGTTGAGGGGAAGGGGTAGTTTACCTGCAACGGTTTTTTTTATCAAGGGAAATTTTTTTTTTTTTTGGCAAACGATAACAGCCGCAAATTCAAACAGAATCAAATAATGTTTCGCATACAGCCCTGAATTGTAGATTTCTCAAGACCTATTGTTTTTGGTGAAGATCGGTTGAGGGAAAGGGGTAGTTTACCTGCAACGTTTTTTTAACAAGGGTATTTTATATGGCAAACGATAACAGCCGCAAATTCAAACAGAATCAAATAATGTTTTGCATACAGTCCTGACTTGTAGAGTACTCAAGACCTATTGTTTTTGGTGAAGATCGGTTAAGGGGAAGGGGTAGTTTACCCGCAACCTTTTACGTTTTATTTTCTATGGCAAACGATAACAGCCGCAAATTCAAACAGAATCAAATAATGTTTTGCATACAGCCCTGATTTGTAGAGTACTCAAGACCTATTGTTTTTGGTGAAGATCGGTTAAGGGGAAGGGGTAGTTTACCTGCAACGTTTTTTTATCAAGCGTATTTTCTATGGCAAACGATAACAGCCGCAAATTCAAACAGAATCAAATAATTTTTTGCATACGTCCCTGAATTGTAGAGGTCTCAATGACTTTCGATTTTGGTGAAGATCGGTTAAGGGGAAGGGGTAGTTTACCTGCAACCTTTTACGTTTTAACAAGAGTAAAGTACTTGAAAATTTATTTAAACTTTTTGAAACAATGGTAATTGTTAAAAATAAAATAATTTTGTTGCCAGGCAATAAAATTATAATTTTTGCATTTTAATGTAATATAATATTTTTCATTTAATACAGCAATAAAAAGGCAGGTAAGACACAGCCTGGCTGTTTGGCTGAAAATGATTTTAAATATAAATCTTAGAATATGGAAGTCATGTATGGTTCTCCATACCGATATTTACTTCCATATTCCTTAAGGAATGGAAGTATGGTGATGGCAAAAAAAATCGTGTTCGAGATTATTGCAGATTCTGATTGTACTACACTCAAAACATGAAAAAGTCGTTTTCCGAAAAGTGTCTGTGTGTCTGTCTGTCTGTCCGTCTGTGTGTCTGTCTGTGTCTGTAGATTTTTACTTCCATATTCCTTAAGGAATGGAAGCATGGTGATGGCAAAAAAAATCGTGTTCGAGATTATTGCAGATTCTGATTCTACTACACTCAAAACATGAAAAAAAGTCGTTTTCCGAAAAGTGTCTGTGTGTGTGTCTGTCTGTCTGTCTGTCTGTCTGTCTATGTGTCTGTCTGTCTGTCTGTCTGTAGATTTTTTTTTTATGGCAAACGATAACTGCCGCAAATTCAAACAGAATCAAATAATTTTTTGCATACAGCCCTGATTTGCAGAGTACTCGCGACCTATTGTTTTTGGTGAAGATCGGTTGAGGGAAAAGGGTAGTTTACCTGCAACGGTTTTTTTTTAGCAAGGGTAATTTTGTTTGTTTGGCAAACGATAACAGCCGCAAATTCAAACAGAATCAAATAATGTTTCGCATACAGCCCTGAATTGTAGAGTTCTCAAGACCTGTTGATTTTGGTGAAGATCGGTTACGGGAAAGGGGTAGTTTACCTGTAACGTTTTATGTTTTAACAAGGGTATTTCCTATGGCAAACGATAACAGCCGCAAATTCAAACAGAATCAAAAGATTATTTGCATACAGCCATAAATTGTAGAGTTCTCAAGACCTATTGTTTTTGGTGAAGTTCGGTTAAGGGAAAGGGGTAGTTTACCTGCAACATTTTTTTAACAAGGGTATTTTTTATGGCAAACGATAACAGCCGCAAATTCAAACAGAATCAAATTATGTTTCGCATACAGCCCTCAATTGTAGAGTTCTCAAGACCTATTGTTTTTGGTGAAGATCGGTTAAGGGAAAGGGGTAGTTTACCTGTAACGTTTTATGTTTTAACAAGGGTATTTCTTATGGCAAACGATAACAGCCGCAAATTCAAACAGAATCAAAAGATTATTTGCATACAGCCCTAAATTGTAGAGTACTCAAGACCTATTGTTTTTGGTGAAGATCGGTTAAGGGAAAGGGGTAGTTTACCTACAACGTTTTTTTTGACAAGGGTATTTTCTATGGCAAACGATAACAGCCGCAAATTCAAACAGAATCAAATCATTTTCTGCATACAGCCCTGATTTGTAGAGTACTCAAGACCTATTGTTTTTGGTGAAGATCAGTTGAGGGGAAGGGGTAGTTTACCTGCAACGTTTTTTTATCAAGCGTATTTTCTATGGCAAACGATAACAGCCGCAAATTCAAACAGAATCAAATAGGTTTTTGCATACGTCCCTGAATTGTAGTGGTCTCAAGGCCTTTAGATTTTGGTGAAGATCGGTTAAGGGGAAGGGGTAGTTTACCTACAACGTTTTTTTGACAAGGGTATTTTCTATGGAAAACGATAACAGCCGCAAATTCAAACAGAATCAAACAATTTTCTGCATACAGCCCTGATTTGTAGAGTACTCAAGACCTATTGTTTTTGGTGAAGATCGGTTGAGGGGAAGGGGTAGTTTACCAGCAACGTTTTTTATCAAGCGTATTTTCTATGGCAAACGATAACTGCCGCAAATTCAAACAGAATCAAATAATTTTTTGCATACTTCAGTGAATTGTAGAGGACTCAAGGCCTTTAGATTTTGGTGAAGATCAGTTAAGGGAAGGGGTAGTTTACCTGCAACCTTTTACGTTTTAACAAGAGTAAAGTACTTGAAAATTCATTTAAACTTTTTCAAACAATGGTAATTGTTGAAAATAAAATAATTTTGTTGCCAGGCAATCTGAAAATTTCAGATTTTGTACCACAAAATCTGAAAAGATTATACGATGGTTAATAATACGTCAGTGGAAGGTGTAATGAGAAATTAGCAGAAATGGAAACCTGGGGAATGTTAACTGTTCTGTAGATACAATTTTGTCAGAATGTTTGGAAATGATCATCAACATTGAAGAAAAAGTAAGCATATTAAGAAACATATGTAAGTACTTATTATAAAAAAATAATGTTTGTTTTTTGATAAAGTCATTTTGATTATAAAATATAAATATTTACAACAAGAAAAGAATTTTCAGTTTTCAAAATTTAAATATATTTTTATAAAACAATGGGTTCTTCATTGAGGTGGGGACCATGTCACTCGCTCCATCTCAAGCCTCCTCTCCCATTTTGCAGAAAAAGAGGACCCTGTCAAGGCTGATACTTTGACGACAGTGACAGGGCTTTCCACCAAATTCAGCAGAGTGACAGGTAGGCCCAACTCTGATTGGCTCCTCAGATTTCCCCAGCGTTAGTAGGTCCTATGAAAATATTTTATTTCAAAAATGATTTTAAATATAAATCTTAGATATGTTTTATAAATCTCATGTTTTATGTTTTAACATGGGTAATTTTTTATATGACGAACCATAACTGCCGTAAATTCAAACAGAATCAAATAATTTTTTACATATGTGCCTGAGCTATAGAGAACTCAATGTCTGTTGATTTTGGTGAAGATCGGTTACGGGCAAAGGGCAGTTTACCTGAAACATTTTTTGTTGTAACATGAGTAAAGTACTTAATTTTGATAAAGTATCCTGATAAGATCTTAATAATCCACTGTAGAAACGTAGATGAAATATCTATAAATCAAGAGGCTAGTTGAACGGGCTGGGGGTAATTTTCTATAAATCAAAATTATAGTTGAAGGGGGAGGGGATAATATTTTTTATATGTGTACTACGTTATTGGCAAGAAAGAAGTATTTTTTTGTTAAAATTCCTTCCCTGGCTGTTTGGCTGAAAATGATTTTAAATATAAATCTTAGAATATGGAAGTCATGTATGGTTCTCCATACCGATATTACTTCCATATTCCTTAAGGAATGGAAGTATGGTGATGGCAAAAAAAATCGTGTTCGAGATTATTGCAGATTCTGATTGTACTACACTCAAAACATGAAAAAAAGTCATTTTTCGAAAAGTGTGTGTGTGGATTTTTTTTTTTTGGCAAACGATAACAGCCGCAAATTCAAACAAAATCAAATAATGTTTTGCATACAGCCCTGATTTGTAGAGCACTCGCGACCTATTGTTTTTGGTGAAGATCGCTTGAGGGAAAGGGGTAGTTTACCTGCAACGGTTTTTTTTTATCAAGGGTAATTTTGTTTGTTTGGCAAACGTAACAGCCGCAAATACAAACAGAATCAAATAATGTTTCGCATACAGCCCTGAATTGTAGGGTTCTCAAGATATGTTGATTTTGGTAAAGATCGGTTAAGGGAAAGGGGTAGTTTACCTGCAACATTTTATGTTTTAACAAGGGTATTTTCTATGGCAAACGATAACAGCCGCAAATTCAAACATAATCAAATACGTTTTTGCATACAGCCCTGATTTCTTGAGTACTAAAGACCTATTGTTTTTGGTGAAGATCGTTTGCGGGAAAGGGGCAGTTTACCTGCCACGTTTTTTGTTTTATCAAGGGTATTTTGTATGGCAAACGATAACAGCCGCAAATTCAAACAAAATCATATAATATTTTGCACACAGCCCTGAATTGCAGAGTTCTCAAGACCTGTCGTTTTTGGTGAAGATCGGTTAAGGGAAAGGGGTAATTTACCTGCAACGGTTTTTTATCAAGGGTAATTTTACTTCCATATTCCTTAAGGAATGGAAGTATGGTGATGGCAAAAAAAATCGTGTTCGAGATTATTGCAGATTCTGATTGTACTACACTCAAAACATGAAAAAGTCGTTTTCCGAAAAGTGTCTGTGTGTCTGTCTGTCTGTCCGTCTGTGTGTCTGTCTGTGTCTGTAGATTTTTACTTCCATATTCCTTAAGGAATGGAAGCATGGTGATGGCAAAAAAAATCGTGTTCGAGATTATTGCAGATTCTGATTCTACTACACTCAAAACATGAAAAAAAGTCGTTTTCCGAAAAGTGTCTGTGTGTGTGTCTGTCTGTCTGTCTGTCTGTCTGTCTATGTGTCTGTCTGTCTGTCTGTCTGTAGATTTTTTTTTTATGGCAAACGATAACTGCCGCAAATTCAAACAGAATCAAATAATTTTTTGCATACAGCCCTGATTTGCAGAGTACTCGCGACCTATTGTTTTTGGTGAAGATCGGTTGAGGGAAAAGGGTAGTTTACCTGCAACGGTTTTTTTTTAGCAAGGGTAATTTTGTTTGTTTGGCAAACGATAACAGCCGCAAATTCAAACAGAATCAAATAATGTTTCGCATACAGCCCTGAATTGTAGAGTTCTCAAGACCTGTTGATTTTGGTGAAGATCGGTTACGGGAAAGGGGTAGTTTACCTGTAACGTTTTATGTTTTAACAAGGGTATTTCTTATGGCAAACGATAACAGCCGCAAATTCAAACAGAATCAAAAGATTATTTGCATACAGCCATAAATTGTAGAGTTCTCAAGACCTATTGTTTTTGGTGAAGTTCGGTTAAGGGAAAGGGGTAGTTTACCTGCAACATTTTTTTAACAAGGGTATTTTTTATGGCAAACGATAACAGCCGCAAATTCAAACAGAATCAAATAATGTTTCGCATACAGCCCTCAATTGTAGAGTTCTCAAGACCTATTGTTTTTGGTGAAGATCGGTTAAGGGAAAGGGGTAGTTTACCTGTAACGTTTTATGTTTTAACAAGGGTATTTCTTATGGCAAACGATAACAGCCGCAAATTCAAACAGAATCAAAAGATTATTTGCATACAGCCCTAAATTGTAGAGTACTCAAGACCTATTGTTTTTGGTGAAGATCGGTTAAGGGAAAGGGGTAGTTTACCTACAACGTTTTTTTTGACAAGGGTATTTTCTATGGCAAACGATAACAGCCGCAAATTCAAACAGAATCAAATCATTTTCTGCATACAGCCCTGATTTGTAGAGTACTCAAGACCTATTGTTTTTGGTGAAGATCAGTTGAGGGGAAGGGGTAGTTTACCTGCAACGTTTTTTTATCAAGCGTATTTTCTATGGCAAACGATAACAGCCGCAAATTCAAACAGAATCAAATAGGTTTTTGCATACGTCCCTGAATTGTAGTGGTCTCAAGGCCTTTAGATTTTGGTGAAGATCGGTTAAGGGGAAGGGGTAGTTTACCTACAACGTTTTTTTGACAAGGGTATTTTCTATGGAAAACGATAACAGCCGCAAATTCAAACAGAATCAAACAATTTTCTGCATACAGCCCTGATTTGTAGAGTACTCAAGACCTATTGTTTTTGGTGAAGATCGGTTGAGGGGAAGGGGTAGTTTACCAGCAACGTTTTTTATCAAGCGTATTTTCTATGGCAAACGATAACTGCCGCAAATTCAAACAGAATCAAATAATTTTTTGCATACTTCAGTGAATTGTAGAGGACTCAAGGCCTTTAGATTTTGGTGAAGATCAGTTAAGGGAAGGGGTAGTTTACCTGCAACCTTTTACGTTTTAACAAGAGTAAAGTACTTGAAAATTCATTTAAACTTTTTCAAACAATGGTAATTGTTGAAAATAAAATAATTTTGTTGCCAGGCAATCTGAAAATTTCAGATTTTGTACCACAAAATCTGAAAAGATTATACGATGGTTAATAATACGTCAGTGGAAGGTGTAATGAGAAATTAGCAGAAATGGAAACCTGGGGAATGTTAACTGTTCTGTAGATACAATTTTGTCAGAATGTTGGGAAATGATCATCAACATTGAAGAAAAAGTAAGCATATTAAGAAACATATGTAAGTACTTATTATAAAAAAATAATGTTTGTTTTTTGATAAAGTCATTTTGATTATAAAATATAAATATTTACAACAAGAAAAGAATTTTCAGTTTTCAAAATTTAAATATATTTTTATAAAACAATGGGTTCTTCATTGAGGTGGGGACCATGTCACTCGCTCCATCTCAAGCCTCCTCTCCCATTTTGCAGAAAAAGAGGACCCTGTCAAGGCTGATACTTTGACGACAGTGACAGGGCTTTCCACCAAATTCAGCAGAGTGACAGGTAGGCCCAACTCTGATTGGCTCCTCAGATTTCCCCAGCGTTAGTAGGTCCTATGAAAATATTTTATTTCAAAAATGATTTTAAATATAAATCTTAGATATGTTTTATAAATCTCATGTTTTATGTTTTAACATGGGTAATTTTTTATATGACGAACCATAACTGCCGTAAATTCAAACAGAATCAAATAATTTTTTACATATGTGCCTGAGCTATAGAGAACTCAATGTCTGTTGATTTTGGTGAAGATCGGTTACGGGCAAAGGGCAGTTTACCTGAAACATTTTTTGTTGTAACATGAGTAAAGTACTTAATTTTGATAAAGTATCCTGATAAGATCTTAATAATCCACTGTAGAAACGTAGATGAAATATCTATAAATCAAGAGGCTAGTTGAACGGGCTGGGGGTAATTTTCTATAAATCAAAATTATAGTTGAAGGGGGAGGGGATAATATTTTTTATATGTGTACTACGTTATTGGCAAGAAAGAAGTATTTTTTTGTTAAAATTCCTTCCCTGGCTGTTTGGCTGAAAATGATTTTAAATATAAATCTTAGAATATGGAAGTCATGTATGGTTCTCCATACCGATATTACTTCCATATTCCTTAAGGAATGGAAGTATGGTGATGGCAAAAAAAATCGTGTTCGAGATTATTGCAGATTCTGATTGTACTACACTCAAAACATGAAAAAAAGTCATTTTTCGAAAAGTGTGTGTGTGGATTTTTTTTTTTTGGCAAACGATAACAGCCGCAAATTCAAACAAAATCAAATAATGTTTTGCATACAGCCCTGATTTGTAGAGCACTCGCGACCTATTGTTTTTGGTGAAGATCGCTTGAGGGAAAGGGGTAGTTTACCTGCAACGGTTTTTTTTTATCAAGGGTAATTTTGTTTGTTTGGCAAACGTAACAGCCGCAAATACAAACAGAATCAAATAATGTTTCGCATACAGCCCTGAATTGTAGGGTTCTCAAGATATGTTGATTTTGGTAAAGATCGGTTAAGGGAAAGGGGTAGTTTACCTGCAACATTTTATGTTTTAACAAGGGTATTTTCTATGGCAAACGATAACAGCCGCAAATTCAAACATAATCAAATACGTTTTTGCATACAGCCCTGATTTCTTGAGTACTAAAGACCTATTGTTTTTGGTGAAGATCGTTTGCGGGAAAGGGGCAGTTTACCTGCCACGTTTTTTGTTTTATCAAGGGTATTTTGTATGGCAAACGATAACAGCCGCAAATTCAAACAAAATCATATAATATTTTGCACACAGCCCTGAATTGCAGAGTTCTCAAGACCTGTCGTTTTTGGTGAAGATCGGTTAAGGGAAAGGGGTAATTTACCTGCAACGGTTTTTTATCAAGGGTAATTTTACTTCCATATTCCTTAAGGAATGGAAGTATGGTGATGGCAAAAAAAATCGTGTTCGAGATTATTGCAGATTCTGATTGTACTACACTCAAAACATGAAAAAGTCGTTTTCCGAAAAGTGTCTGTGTGTCTGTCTGTCTGTCCGTCTGTGTGTCTGTCTGTGTCTGTAGATTTTTACTTCCATATTCCTTAAGGAATGGAAGCATGGTGATGGCAAAAAAAATCGTGTTCGAGATTATTGCAGATTCTGATTCTACTACACTCAAAACATGAAAAAAAGTCGTTTTCCGAAAAGTGTCTGTGTGTGTGTCTGTCTGTCTGTCTGTCTGTCTGTCTGTCTGTGTGTCTGTCTGTCTGTCTGTCTGTAGATTTTTTTTTTATGGCAAACGATAACTGCCGCAAATTCAAACAGAATCAAATAATTTTTTGCATACAGCCCTGATTTGCAGAGTACTCGCGACCTATTGTTTTTGGTGAAGATCGGTTGAGGGAAAAGGGTAGTTTACCTGCAACGGTTTTTTTTTAGCAAGGGTAATTTTGTTTGTTTGGCAAACGATAACAGCCGCAAATTCAAACAGAATCAAATAATGTTTCGCATACAGCCCTGAATTGTAGAGTTCTCAAGACCTGTTGATTTTGGTGAAGATCGGTTACGGGAAAGGGGTAGTTTACCTGTAACGTTTTATGTTTTAACAAGGGTATTTCTTATGGCAAACGATAACAGCCGCAAATTCAAACAGAATCAAAAGATTATTTGCATACAGCCATAAATTGTAGAGTTCTCAAGACCTATTGTTTTTGGTGAAGTTCGGTTAAGGGAAAGGGGTAGTTTACCTGCAACATTTTTTTAACAAGGGTATTTTTTATGGCAAACGATAACAGCCGCAAATTCAAACAGAATCAAATAATGTTTCGCATACAGCCCTCAATTGTAGAGTTCTCAAGACCTATTGTTTTTGGTGAAGATCGGTTAAGGGAAAGGGGTAGTTTACCTGTAACGTTTTATGTTTTAACAAGGGTATTTCTTATGGCAAACGATAACAGCCGCAAATTCAAACAGAATCAAAAGATTATTTGCATACAGCCCTAAATTGTAGAGTACTCAAGACCTATTGCTTTGGTGAAGATCGGTTAAGGGAAAGGGGTAGTTTACCTACAACGTTTTTTTTGACAAGGGTATTTTCTATGGCAAACGATAACAGCCGCAAATTCAAACAGAATCAAATCATTTTCTGCATACAGCCCTGATTTGTAGAGTACTCAAGACCTATTGTTTTTGGTGAAGATCAGTTGAGGGGAAGGGGTAGTTTACCTGCAACGTTTTTTTATCAAGCGTATTTTCTATGGCAAACGATAACAGCCGCAAATTCAAACAGAATCAAATAGGTTTTTGCATACGTCCCTGAATTGTAGTGGTCTCAAGGCCTTTAGATTTTGGTGAAGATCGGTTAAGGGGAAGGGGTAGTTTACCTACAACGTTTTTTTGACAAGGGTATTTTCTATGGAAAACGATAACAGCCGCAAATTCAAACAGAATCAAACAATTTTCTGCATACAGCCCTGATTTGTAGAGTACTCAAGACCTATTGTTTTTGGTGAAGATCGGTTGAGGGGAAGGGGTAGTTTACCAGCAACGTTTTTTATCAAGCGTATTTTCTATGGCAAACGATAACTGCCGCAAATTCAAACAGAATCAAATAATTTTTTGCATACTTCAGTGAATTGTAGAGGACTCAAGGCCTTTAGATTTTGGTGAAGATCAGTTAAGGGAAGGGGTAGTTTACCTGCAACCTTTTACGTTTTAACAAGAGTAAAGTACTTGAAAATTCATTTAAACTTTTTCAAACAATGGTAATTGTTGAAAATAAAATAATTTTGTTGCCAGGCAATCTGAAAATTTCAGATTTTGTACCACAAAATCTGAAAAGATTATACGATGGTTAATAATACGTCAGTGGAAGGTGTAATGAGAAATTAGCAGAAATGGAAACCTGGGGAATGTTAACTGTTCTGTAGATACAATTTTGTCAGAATGTTGGGAAATGATCATCAACATTGAAGAAAAAGTAAGCATATTAAGAAACATATGTAAGTACTTATTATAAAAAAATAATGTTTGTTTTTTGATAAAGTCATTTTGATTATAAAATATAAATATTTACAACAAGAAAAGAATTTTCAGTTTTCAAAATTTAAATATATTTTTATAAAACAATGGGTTCTTCATTGAGGTGGGGACCATGTCACTCGCTCCATCTCAAGCCTCCTCTCCCATTTTGCAGAAAAAGAGGACCCTGTCAAGGCTGATACTTTGACGACAGTGACAGGGCTTTCCACCAAATTCAGCAGAGTGACAGGTAGGCCCAACTCTGATTGGCTCCTCAGATTTCCCCAGCGTTAGTAGGTCCTATGAAAATATTTTATTTCAAAAATGATTTTAAATATAAATCTTAGATATGTTTTATAAATCTCATGTTTTATGTTTTAACATGGGTAATTTTTTATATGACGAACCATAACTGCCGTAAATTCAAACAGAATCAAATAATTTTTTACATATGTGCCTGAGCTATAGAGAACTCAATGTCTGTTGATTTTGGTGAAGATCGGTTACGGGCAAAGGGCAGTTTACCTGAAACATTTTTTGTTGTAACATGAGTAAAGTACTTAATTTTGATAAAGTATCCTGATAAGATCTTAATAATCCACTGTAGAAACGTAGATGAAATATCTATAAATCAAGAGGCTAGTTGAACGGGCTGGGGGTAATTTTCTATAAATCAAAATTATAGTTGAAGGGGGAGGGGATAATATTTTTTATATGTGTACTACGTTATTGGCAAGAAAGAAGTATTTTTTTGTTAAAATTCCTTCCCTGGCTGTTTGGCTGAAAATGATTTTAAATATAAATCTTAGAATATGGAAGTCATGTATGGTTCTCCATACCGATATTACTTCCATATTCCTTAAGGAATGGAAGTATGGTGATGGCAAAAAAAATCGTGTTCGAGATTATTGCAGATTCTGATTGTACTACACTCAAAACATGAAAAAAAGTCATTTTTCGAAAAGTGTGTGTGTGGATTTTTTTTTTTTGGCAAACGATAACAGCCGCAAATTCAAACAAAATCAAATAATGTTTTGCATACAGCCCTGATTTGTAGAGCACTCGCGACCTATTGTTTTTGGTGAAGATCGCTTGAGGGAAAGGGGTAGTTTACCTGCAACGGTTTTTTTTTATCAAGGGTAATTTTGTTTGTTTGGCAAACGTAACAGCCGCAAATACAAACAGAATCAAATAATGTTTCGCATACAGCCCTGAATTGTAGGGTTCTCAAGATATGTTGATTTTGGTAAAGATCGGTTAAGGGAAAGGGGTAGTTTACCTGCAACATTTTATGTTTTAACAAGGGTATTTTCTATGGCAAACGATAACAGCCGCAAATTCAAACATAATCAAATACGTTTTTGCATACAGCCCTGATTTCTTGAGTACTAAAGACCTATTGTTTTTGGTGAAGATCGTTTGCGGGAAAGGGGCAGTTTACCTGCCACGTTTTTTGTTTTATCAAGGGTATTTTGTATGGCAAACGATAACAGCCGCAAATTCAAACAAAATCATATAATATTTTGCACACAGCCCTGAATTGCAGAGTTCTCAAGACCTGTCGTTTTTGGTGAAGATCGGTTAAGGGAAAGGGGTAATTTACCTGCAACGGTTTTTTATCAAGGGTAATTTTACTTCCATATTCCTTAAGGAATGGAAGTATGGTGATGGCAAAAAAAATCGTGTTCGAGATTATTGCAGATTCTGATTGTACTACACTCAAAACATGAAAAAGTCGTTTTCCGAAAAGTGTCTGTGTGTCTGTCTGTCTGTCCGTCTGTGTGTCTGTCTGTGTCTGTAGATTTTTACTTCCATATTCCTTAAGGAATGGAAGCATGGTGATGGCAAAAAAAATCGTGTTCGAGATTATTGCAGATTCTGATTCTACTACACTCAAAACATGAAAAAAAGTCGTTTTCCGAAAAGTGTCTGTGTGTGTGTCTGTCTGTCTGTGTGTCTGTCTGTCTGTCTGTCTGTAGATTTTTTTTCTATGGCAAACGATAACTGCCGCAAATTCAAACAGAATCAAATAATTTTTTGCATACAGCCCTGATTTGCAGAGTACTCGCGACCTATTGTTTTTGGTGAAGATCGGTTGAGGGAAAAGGGTAGTTTACCTGCAACGGTTTTTTTTTAGCAAGGGTAATTTTGTTTGTTTGGCAAACGATAACAGCCGCAAATTCAAACAGAATCAAAAGATTATTTGCATACTGCCATAAATTGTAGAGTTCTCAAGACCTATTGTTTTTGGTGAAGTTCGGTTAAGGGAAAGGGGTAGTTTACCTGCAACATTTTTTTAACAAGGGTATTTTTTATGGCAAACGATAACAGCCGCAAATTCAAACAGAATCAAACAATGTTTTGCATACAGCCCTGATTTGTAGAGTTCTCAAGACCTGTTGTTTTTGGTGAAGATCGGTTAAGGGAAAGGGGTAGTTTACCTGTAACGTTTTATGTTATAACAAGGGTATTTCCTATGGCAAACGATAACAGCCGCAAATTCAAACAGAATCAAAAGATTATTTGCATACAGCCCTAAATTGTAGAGTTCTCAAGACCTATTGTTTTTGGTGAAGATCGGTTGAGGGAAAGGGGTAGTTTACCTGCAACGTTTTTTTAACAAGGGTATTTTCTATGGCAAACGATAATAGCCGCAAATTCAAACAGAATCAAATAATTTTTTGCATACAGCCCTGATTTGCAGAGCACTCGCGACCTATTGTTTTTGGTGAAGATCGGTTGAGGGAAAAGGGTAGTTTACCTGCAACGGTTTTTTTTTAGCAAGGGTAATTTTGTTTGTTTGGCAAACGATAACAGCCGCAAATTCAAACAGAATCAAATAATGTTTCGCATACAGCCCTGAATTGTAGAGTTCTCAAGACCTGTTGATTTTGGTGAAGATCGGTTACGGGAAAGGGGTAGTTTACCTGTAACGTTTTATGTTTTAACAAGGGTATTTCCTATGGCAAACGATACCAGCCGCAAATTCAAACAGAATCAAAAGATTATTTGCATACAGCCATAAATTGTAGAGTTCTCAAGACCTATTGTTTTTGGTGAAGTTCGGTTAAGGGAAAGGGGTAGTTTACCTGCAACATTTTTTTAACAAGGGTATTTTTTATGGCAAACGATAACAGCCGCAAATTCAAACAGAATCAAATAATGTTTCGCATACAGCCCTCAATTGTAGAGTTCTCAAGACCTATTGTTTTTGGTGAAGATCGGTTAAGGGAAAGGGGTAGTTTACCTGTAACGTTTTATGTTTTAACAAGGGTATTTCTTATGGCAAACGATAACAGCCGCAAATTCAAACAGAATCAAAAGATTATTTGCATACAGCCCTAAATTGTAGAGTACTCAAGACCTATTGTTTTTGGTGAAGATCGGTTAAGGGAAAGGGGTAGTTTACCTACAACGTTTTTTTTGACAAGGGTATTTTCTATGGCAAACGATAACAGCCGCAAATTCAAACAGAATCAAATCATTTTCTGCATACAGCCCTGATTTGTAGAGTACTCAAGACCTATTGTTTTTGGTGAAGATCAGTTGAGGGGAAGGGGTAGTTTACCTGCAACGTTTTTTTATCAAGCGTATTTTCTATGGCAAACGATAACAGCCGCAAATTCAAACAGAATCAAATAGGTTTTTGCATACGTCCCTCAATTGTAGTGGTCTCAAGGCCTTTAGATTTTGGTGAAGATCGGTTAAGGGGAAGGGGTAGTTTACCTACAACGTTTTTTTGACAAGGGTATTTTCTATGGAAAACGATAACAGCCGCAAATTCAAACAGAATCAAACAATTTTCTGCATACAGCCCTGATTTGTAGAGTACTCAAGACCTATTGTTTTTGGTGAAGATCGGTGAGGGGAAGGGGTAGTTTACCAGCAACGTTTTTTATCAAGCGTATTTTCTATGGCAAACGATAACTGCCGCAAATTCAAACAGAATCAAATAATTTTTTGCATACTTCAGTGAATTGTAGAGGACTCAAGGCCTTTAGATTTTGGTGAAGATCAGTTAAGGGAAGGGGTAGTTTACCTGCAACCTTTTACGTTTTAACAAGAGTAAAGTACTTGAAAATTCATTTAAACTTTTTCAAACAATGGTAATTGTTGAAAATAAAATAATTTTGTTGCCAGGCAATCTGAAAATTTCAGATTTTGTACCACAAAATCTGAAAAGATTATACGATGGTTAATAATACGTCAGTGGAAGGTGTAATGAGAAATTAGCAGAAATGGAAACCTGGGGAATGTTAACTGTTCTGTAGATACAATTTTGTCAGAATGTTTGGAAATGATCATCAACATTGAAGAAAAAGTAAGCATATTAAGAAACATATGTAAGTACTTATTATAAAAAAATAATGTTTGTTTTTTGATAAAGTCATTTTGATTATAAAATATAAATATTTACAACAAGAAAAGAATTTTCAGTTTTCAAAATTTAAATATATTTTTATAAAACAATGGGTTCTTCATTGAGGTGGGGACCATGTCACTCGCTCCATCTCAAGCCTCCTCTCCCATTTTGCAGAAAAAGAGGACCCTGTCAAGGCTGATACTTTGACGACAGTGACAGGGCTTTCCACCAAATTCAGCAGAGTGACAGGTAGGCCCAACTCTGATTGGCTCCTCAGATTTCCCCAGCGTTAGTAGGTCCTATGAAAATATTTTATTTCAAAAATGATTTTAAATATAAATCTTAGATATGTTTTATAAATCTCATGTTTTATGTTTTAACATGGGTAATTTTTTATATGACGAACCATAACTGCCGTAAATTCAAACAGAATCAAATAATTTTTTACATATGTGCCTGAGCTATAGAGAACTCAATGTCTGTTGATTTTGGTGAAGATCGGTTACGGGCAAAGGGCAGTTTACCTGAAACATTTTTTGTTGTAACATGAGTAAAGTACTTAATTTTGATAAAGTATCCTGATAAGATCTTAATAATCCACTGTAGAAACGTAGATGAAATATCTATAAATCAAGAGGCTAGTTGAACGGGCTGGGGGTAATTTTCTATAAATCAAAATTATAGTTGAAGGGGGAGGGGATAATATTTTTTATATGTGTACTACGTTATTGGCAAGAAAGAAGTATTTTTTTGTTAAAATTCCTTCCCTGGCTGTTTGGCTGAAAATGATTTTAAATATAAATCTTAGAATATGGAAGTCATGTATGGTTCTCCATACCGATATTACTTCCATATTCCTTAAGGAATGGAAGTATGGTGATGGCAAAAAAAATCGTGTTCGAGATTATTGCAGATTCTGATTGTACTACACTCAAAACATGAAAAAAAGTCATTTTTCGAAAAGTGTGTGTGTGGATTTTTTTTTTTTGGCAAACGATAACAGCCGCAAATTCAAACAAAATCAAATAATGTTTTGCATACAGCCCTGATTTGTAGAGCACTCGCGACCTATTGTTTTTGGTGAAGATCGCTTGAGGGAAAGGGGTAGTTTACCTGCAACGGTTTTTTTTTATCAAGGGTAATTTTGTTTGTTTGGCAAACGTAACAGCCGCAAATACAAACAGAATCAAATAATGTTTCGCATACAGCCCTGAATTGTAGGGTTCTCAAGATATGTTGATTTTGGTAAAGATCGGTTAAGGGAAAGGGGTAGTTTACCTGCAACATTTTATGTTTTAACAAGGGTATTTTCTATGGCAAACGATAACAGCCGCAAATTCAAACATAATCAAATACGTTTTTGCATACAGCCCTGATTTCTTGAGTACTAAAGACCTATTGTTTTTGGTGAAGATCGTTTGCGGGAAAGGGGCAGTTTACCTGCCACGTTTTTTGTTTTATCAAGGGTATTTTGTATGGCAAACGATAACAGCCGCAAATTCAAACAAAATCATATAATATTTTGCACACAGCCCTGAATTGCAGAGTTCTCAAGACCTGTCGTTTTTGGTGAAGATCGGTTAAGGGAAAGGGGTAATTTACCTGCAACGGTTTTTTATCAAGGGTATTTTACTTCCATATTCCTTAAGGAATGGAAGTATGGTGATGGCAAAAAAAATCGTGTTCGAGATTATTGCAGATTCTGATTCTACTACACTCAAAACATGAAAAAAAGTCGTTTTCCGAAAAGTGTCTGTGTGTCTGTGTGTCTGTGTGTCTGTCTGTCTGTCTGTCTGTCTGTCTGTAGATTTTTTTTCTATTGCAAACGATAACTGCCGCAAATTCAAACAGAATCAAATAATTTTTTGCATACAGCCCGGTTTTGCAGAGTTCTCGCGACCTTTTGTTTTTGGTGAAGATCGGTTGAGGGAAAGGGGTAGTTTACCTGCAACGGTTTTTTTTTAGCAAGGGAAATTTTGTTTGTTTGGCAAACGATAACAGCCGCAAATTCAAACAGAATCAAATAATGTTTCGCATACAGCCCTGAATTGTAGAGTTCTCAAGACCTATTGTTTTTGGTGAAGATCGGTTAAGGGAAAGGGGTAGTTTACCTGTAACGTTTTATGTTTTAACAAGGGTATTTCCTATGGCAAACGATAACAGCCGCAAATTCAAACAGAATGAAAAGATTATTTGCATACAGCCCTAAATTGTAGAGTTCTCAATACCTTTTGTTTTTGGTGAAGATCGGTTAAGGGAAAGGGGTAGTTTACCTACAACGTTTTTTTAACAAGGGTATTTTCTATGGCAAACGATAACAGCCGCAAATTCAAACAGAATCAAATAATTTTCTGCATACAGCCCTGATTTGTAGAGTACTCAAGACCTATTGTTTTTGGTGAAGATCGGTTGAGGGGAAGGGGTAGTTTACCAGCAACGTTTTTTATCATGCGTATTTTCTATGGCAAACGACAACTGCCGCAAATTCAAACAGAATCAAATAATTTTTTGCATACAGCCCTGATTTGTAGAGTACTCGCGACCTGTTGTTTTTGGTGAAGATCGGTTGAGGGGAAGGGGTAGTTTACCTGCAACGGTTTTTTTTATCAAGGGAAATTTTTTTTTTTTTTGGCAAACGATAACAGCCGCAAATTCAAACAGAATCAAATAATGTTTCGCATACAGCCCTGAATTGTAGATTTCTCAAGACCTATTGTTTTTGGTGAAGATCGGTTGAGGGAAAGGGGTAGTTTACCTGCAACGTTTTTTTAACAAGGGTATTTTATATGGCAAACGATAACAGCCGCAAATTCAAACAGAATCAAATAATGTTTTGCATACAGTCCTGACTTGTAGAGTACTCAAGACCTATTGTTTTTGGTGAAGATCGGTTAAGGGGAAGGGGTAGTTTACCTGCAACCTTTTACGTTTTATTTTCTATGGCAAACGATAACAGCCGCAAATTCAAACAGAATCAAATAATGTTTTGCATACAGCCCTGATTTGTAGAGTACTCAAGACCTATTGTTTTTGGTGAAGATCGGTTAAGGGGAAGGGGTAGTTTACCTGCAACGTTTTTTTATCAAGCGTATTTTCTATGGCAAACGATAACAGCCGCAAATTCAAACAGAATCAAATAATTTTTTGCATACGTCCCTGAATTGTAGAGGTCTCAATGACTTTCGATTTTGGTGAAGATCGGTTAAGGGGAAGGGGTAGTTTACCTGCAACCTTTTACGTTTTAACAAGAGTAAAGTACTTGAAAATTTATTTAAACTTTTTGAAACAATGGTAATTGTTAAAAATAAAATAATTTTGTTGCCAGGCAATAAAATTATAATTTTTGCATTTTAATGTAATATAATATTTTTCATTTAATACAGCAATAAAAAGGCAGGTAAGACACAGCCTGGCTGTTTGGCTGAAAATGATTTTAAATATAAATCTTAGAATATGGAAGTCATGTATGGTTCTCCATACCGATATTTACTTCCATATTCCTTAAGGAATGGAAGTATGGTGATGGCAAAAAAAATCGTGTTCGAGATTATTGCAGATTCTGATTGTACTACACTCAAAACATGAAAAAGTCGTTTTCCGAAAAGTGTCTGTGTGTCTGTCTGTCTGTCCGTCTGTGTGTCTGTCTGTGTCTGTAGATTTTTACTTCCATATTCCTTAAGGAATGGAAGCATGGTGATGGCAAAAAAAATCGTGTTCGAGATTATTGCAGATTCTGATTCTACTACACTCAAAACATGAAAAAAAGTCGTTTTCCGAAAAGTGTCTGTGTGTGTGTCTGTCTGTCTGTCTGTCTGTCTGTCTATGTGTCTGTCTGTCTGTCTGTCTGTAGATTTTTTTTTTATGGCAAACGATAACTGCCGCAAATTCAAACAGAATCAAATAATTTTTTGCATACAGCCCTGATTTGCAGAGTACTCGCGACCTATTGTTTTTGGTGAAGATCGGTTGAGGGAAAAGGGTAGTTTACCTGCAACGGTTTTTTTTTAGCAAGGGTAATTTTGTTTGTTTGGCAAACGATAACAGCCGCAAATTCAAACAGAATCAAATAATGTTTCGCATACAGCCCTGAATTGTAGAGTTCTCAAGACCTGTTGATTTTGGTGAAGATCGGTTACGGGAAAGGGGTAGTTTACCTGTAACGTTTTATGTTTTAACAAGGGTATTTCCTATGGCAAACGATAACAGCCGCAAATTCAAACAGAATCAAAAGATTATTTGCATACAGCCATAAATTGTAGAGTTCTCAAGACCTATTGTTTTTGGTGAAGTTCGGTTAAGGGAAAGGGGTAGTTTACCTGCAACATTTTTTTAACAAGGGTATTTTTTATGGCAAACGATAACAGCCGCAAATTCAAACAGAATCAAATTATGTTTCGCATACAGCCCTCAATTGTAGAGTTCTCAAGACCTATTGTTTTTGGTGAAGATCGGTTAAGGGAAAGGGGTAGTTTACCTGTAACGTTTTATGTTTTAACAAGGGTATTTCTTATGGCAAACGATAACAGCCGCAAATTCAAACAGAATCAAAAGATTATTTGCATACAGCCCTAAATTGTAGAGTACTCAAGACCTACTGTTTTTGGTGAAGATCGGTTAAGGGAAAGGGGTAGTTTACCTACAACGTTTTTTTTGACAAGGGTATTTTCTATGGCAAACGATAACAGCCGCAAATTCAAACAGAATCAAATCATTTTCTGCATACAGCCCTGATTTGTAGCGTACTCAAGACCTATTGTTTTTGGTGAAGATCAGTTGAGGGGAAGGGGCAGTTTACCTGCAACGTTTTTTTATCAAGCGTATTTTCTATGGCAAACGATAACAGCCGCAAATTCAAACAGAATCAAATAGGTTTTTGCATACGTCCCTGAATTGTAGTGGTCTCAAGACCTTTAGATTTTGGTGAAGATCGGTTAAGGGGAAGGGGTAGTTTACCTACAACGTTTTTTTGACAAGGGTATTTTCTATGGAAAACGATAACAGCCGCAAATTCAAACAGAATCAAACAATTTTCTGCATACAGCCCTGATTTGTAGAGTACTCAAGACCTATTGTTTTTGGTGAAGATCGGTTGAGGGGAAGGGGTAGTTTACCAGCAACGTTTTTTATCAAGCGTATTTTCTATGGCAAACGATAACTGACGCAAATTCAAACAGAATCAAATAATTTTTTGCATACTTCAGTGAATTGTAGAGGACTCAAGGCCTTTAGATTTTGGTGAAGATCAGTTAAGGGAAGGGGTAGTTTACCTGCAACCTTTTACGTTTTAACAAGAGTAAAGTACTTGAAAATTCATTTAAACTTTTTCAAACAATGGTAATTGTTGAAAATAAAATAATTTTGTTGCCAGGCAATCTGAAAATTTCAGATTTTGTACCACAAAATCTGAAAAGATTATACGATGGTTAATAATACGTCAGTGGAAGGTGTAATGAGAAATTAGCAGAAATGGAAACCTGGGGAATGTTAACTGTTCTGTAGATACAATTTTGTCAGAATGTTTGGAAATGATCATCAACATTGAAGAAAAAGTAAGCATATTAAGAAACATATGTAAGTACTTATTATAAAAAAATAATGTTTGTTTTTTGATAAAGTCATTTTGATTATAAAATATAAATATTTACAACAAGAAAAGAATTTTCAGTTTTCAAAATTTAAATATATTTTTATAAAACAATGGGTTCTTCATTGAGGTGGGGACCATGTCACTCGCTCCATCTCAAGCCTCCTCTCCCATTTTGCAGAAAAAGAGGACCCTGTCAAGGCTGATACTTTGACGACAGTGACAGGGCTTTCCACCAAATTCAGCAGAGTGACAGGTAGGCCCAACTCTGATTGGCTCCTCAGATTTCCCCAGCGTTAGTAGGTCCTATGAAAATATTTTATTTCAAAAATGATTTTAAATATAAATCTTAGATATGTTTTATAAATCTCATGTTTTATGTTTTAACATGGGTAATTTTTTATATGACGAACCATAACTGCCGTAAATTCAAACAGAATCAAATAATTTTTTACATATGTGCCTGAGCTATAGAGAACTCAATGTCTGTTGATTTTGGTGAAGATCGGTTACGGGCAAAGGGCAGTTTACCTGAAACATTTTTTGTTGTAACATGAGTAAAGTACTTAATTTTGATAAAGTATCCTGATAAGATCTTAATAATCCACTGTAGAAACGTAGATGAAATATCTATAAATCAAGAGGCTAGTTGAACGGGCTGGGGGTAATTTTCTATAAATCAAAATTATAGTTGAAGGGGGAGGGGATAATATTTTTTATATGTGTACTACGTTATTGGCAAGAAAGAAGTATTTTTTTGTTAAAATTCCTTCCCTGGCTGTTTGGCTGAAAATGATTTTAAATATAAATCTTAGAATATGGAAGTCATGTATGGTTCTCCATACCGATATTACTTCCATATTCCTTAAGGAATGGAAGTATGGTGATGGCAAAAAAAATCGTGTTCGAGATTATTGCAGATTCTGATTGTACTACACTCAAAACATGAAAAAAAGTCATTTTTCGAAAAGTGTGTGTGTGGATTTTTTTTTTTTGGCAAACGATAACAGCCGCAAATTCAAACAAAATCAAATAATGTTTTGCATACAGCCCTGATTTGTAGAGCACTCGCGACCTATTGTTTTTGGTGAAGATCGCTTGAGGGAAAGGGGTAGTTTACCTGCAACGGTTTTTTTTTATCAAGGGTAATTTTGTTTGTTTGGCAAACGTAACAGCCGCAAATACAAACAGAATCAAATAATGTTTCGCATACAGCCCTGAATTGTAGGGTTCTCAAGATATGTTGATTTTGGTAAAGATCGGTTAAGGGAAAGGGGTAGTTTACCTGCAACATTTTATGTTTTAACAAGGGTATTTTCTATGGCAAACGATAACAGCCGCAAATTCAAACATAATCAAATACGTTTTTGCATACAGCCCTGATTTCTTGAGTACTAAAGACCTATTGTTTTTGGTGAAGATCGTTTGCGGGAAAGGGGCAGTTTACCTGCCACGTTTTTTGTTTTATCAAGGGTATTTTGTATGGCAAACGATAACAGCCGCAAATTCAAACAAAATCATATAATATTTTGCACACAGCCCTGAATTGCAGAGTTCTCAAGACCTGTCGTTTTTGGTGAAGATCGGTTAAGGGAAAGGGGTAATTTACCTGCAACGGTTTTTTATCAAGGGTATTTTACTTCCATATTCCTTAAGGAATGGAAGTATGGTGATGGCAAAAAAAATCGTGTTCGAGATTATTGCAGATTCTGATTCTACTACACTCAAAACATGAAAAAAAGTCGTTTTCCGAAAAGTGTCTGTGTGTCTGTGTGTCTGTGTGTCTGTCTGTCTGTCTGTCTGTCTGTCTGTAGATTTTTTTTCTATGGCAAACGATAACTGCCGCAAATTCAAACAGAATCAAATAATTTTTTGCATACAGCCCGGTTTTGCAGAGTTCTCGCGACCTTTTGTTTTTGGTGAAGATCGGTTGAGGGAAAGGGGTAGTTTACCTGCAACGGTTTTTTTTTAGCAAGGGAAATTTTGTTTGTTTGGCAAACGATAACAGCCGCAAATTCAAACAGAATCAAATAATGTTTCGCATACAGCCCTGAATTGTAGAGTTCTCAAGACCTATTGTTTTTGGTGAAGATCGGTTAAGGGAAAGGGGTAGTTTACCTGTAACGTTTTATGTTTTAACAAGGGTATTTCCTATGGCAAACGATAACAGCCGCAAATTCAAACAGAATGAAAAGATTATTTGCATACAGCCCTAAATTGTAGAGTTCTCAATACCTTTTGTTTTTGGTGAAGATCGGTTAAGGGAAAGGGGTAGTTTACCTACAACGTTTTTTTAACAAGGGTATTTTCTATGGCAAACGATAACAGCCGCAAATTCAAACAGAATCAAATAATTTTCTGCATACAGCCCTGATTTGTAGAGTACTCAAGACCTATTGTTTTTGGTGAAGATCGGTTGAGGGGAAGGGGTAGTTTACCAGCAACGTTTTTTATCATGCGTATTTTCTATGGCAAACGACAACTGCCGCAAATTCAAACAGAATCAAATAATTTTTTGCATACAGCCCTGATTTGTAGAGTACTCGCGACCTGTTGTTTTTGGTGAAGATCGGTTGAGGGGAAGGGGTAGTTTACCTGCAACGGTTTTTTTTATCAAGGGAAATTTTTTTTTTTTTTGGCAAACGATAACAGCCGCAAATTCAAACAGAATCAAATAATGTTTCGCATACAGCCCTGAATTGTAGATTTCTCAAGACCTATTGTTTTTGGTGAAGATCGGATGAGGGAAAGGGGTAGTTTACCTGCAACGTTTTTTTAACAAGGGTATTTTATATGGCAAACGATAACAGCCGCAAATTCAAACAGAATCAAATAATGTTTTGCATACAGTCCTGACTTGTAGAGTACTCAAGACCTATTGTTTTTGGTGAAGATCGGTTAAGGGGAAGGGGTAGTTTACCTGCAACCTTTTACGTTTTATTTTCTATGGCAAACGATAACAGCCGCAAATTCAAACAGAATCAAATAATGTTTTGCATACAGCCCTGATTTGTAGAGTACTCAAGACCTATTGTTTTTGGTGAAGATCGGTTAAGGGGAAGGGGTAGTTTACCTGCAACGTTTTTTTATCAAGCGTATTTTCTATGGCAAACGATAACAGCCGCAAATTCAAACAGAATCAAATAATTTTTTGCATACGTCCCTGAATTGTAGAGGTCTCAATGACTTTCGATTTTGGTGAAGATCGGTTAAGGGGAAGGGGTAGTTTACCTGCAACCTTTTACGTTTTAACAAGAGTAAAGTACTTGAAAATTTATTTAAACTTTTTGAAACAATGGTAATTGTTAAAAATAAAATAATTTTGTTGCCAGGCAATAAAATTATAATTTTTGCATTTTAATGTAATATAATATTTTTCATTTAATACAGCAATAAAAAGGCAGGTAAGACACAGCCTGGCTGTTTGGCTGAAAATGATTTTAAATATAAATCTTAGAATATGGAAGTCATGTATGGTTCTCCATACCGATATTTACTTCCATATTCCTTAAGGAATGGAAGTATGGTGATGGCAAAAAAAATCGTGTTCGAGATTATTGCAGATTCTGATTGTACTACACTCAAAACATGAAAAAGTCGTTTTCCGAAAAGTGTCTGTGTGTCTGTCTGTCTGTCCGTCTGTGTGTCTGTCTGTGTCTGTAGATTTTTACTTCCATATTCCTTAAGGAATGGAAGCATGGTGATGGCAAAAAAAATCGTGTTCGAGATTATTGCAGATTCTGATTCTACTACACTCAAAACATGAAAAAAAGTCGTTTTCCGAAAAGTGTCTGTGTGTGTGTCTGTCTGTCTGTCTGTCTGTCTGTCTATGTGTCTGTCTGTCTGTCTGTCTGTAGATTTTTTTTTTATGGCAAACGATAACTGCCGCAAATTCAAACAGAATCAAATAATTTTTTGCATACAGCCCTGATTTGCAGAGTACTCGCGACCTGTTGTTTTTGGTGAAGATCGGTTGAGGGAAAAGGGTAGTTTACCTGCAACGGTTTTTTTTTAGCAAGGGTAATTTTGTTTGTTTGGCAAACGATAACAGCCGCAAATTCAAACAGAATCAAATAATGTTTCGCATACAGCCCTGAATTGTAGAGTTCTCAAGACCTGTTGATTTTGGTGAAGATCGGTTACGGGAAAGGGGTAGTTTACCTGTAACGTTTTATGTTTTAACAAGGGTATTTCCTATGGCAAACGATAACAGCCGCAAATTCAAACAGAATCAAAAGATTATTTGCATACAGCCATAAATTGTAGAGTTCTCAAGACCTATTGTTTTTGGTGAAGTTCGGTTAAGGGAAAGGGGTAGTTTACCTGCAACATTTTTTTAACAAGGGTATTTTTTATGGCAAACGATAACAGCCGCAAATTCAAACAGAATCAAATTATGTTTCGCATACAGCCCTCAATTGTAGAGTTCTCAAGACCTATTGTTTTTGGTGAAGATCGGTTAAGGGAAAGGGGTAGTTTACCTGTAACGTTTTATGTTTTAACAAGGGTATTTCTTATGGCAAACGATAACAGCCGCAAATTCAAACAGAATCAAAAGATTATTTGCATACAGCCCTAAATTGTAGAGTACTCAAGACCTACTGTTTTTGGTGAAGATCGGTTAAGGGAAAGGGGTAGTTTACCTACAACGTTTTTTTTGACAAGGGTATTTTCTATGGCAAACGATAACAGCCGCAAATTCAAACAGAATCAAATCATTTTCTGCATACAGCCCTGATTTGTAGAGTACTCAAGACCTATTGTTTTTGGTGAAGATCAGTTGAGGGGAAGGGGTAGTTTACCTGCAACGTTTTTTTATCAAGCGTATTTTCTATGGCAAACGATAACAGCCGCAAATTCAAACAGAATCAAATAGGTTTTTGCATACGTCCCTGAATTGTAGTGGTCTCAAGGCCTTTAGATTTTGGTGAAGATCGGTTAAGGGGAAGGGGTAGTTTACCTACAACGTTTTTTTGACAAGGGTATTTTCTATGGAAAACGATAACAGCCGCAAATTCAAACAGAATCAAACAATTTTCTGCATACAGCCCTGATTTGTAGAGTACTCAAGACCTATTGTTTTTGGTGAAGATCGGTTGAGGGGAAGGGGTAGTTTACCAGCAACGTTTTTTATCAAGCGTATTTTCTATGGCAAACGATAACTGCCGCAAATTCAAACAGAATCAAATAATTTTTTGCATACTTCAGTGAATTGTAGAGGACTCAAGGCCTTTAGATTTTGGTGAAGATCAGTTAAGGGAAGGGGTAGTTTACCTGCAACCTTTTACGTTTTAACAAGAGTAAAGTACTTGAAAATTCATTTAAACTTTTTCAAACAATGGTAATTGTTGAAAATAAAATAATTTTGTTGCCAGGCAATCTGAAAATTTCAGATTTTGTACCACAAAATCTGAAAAGATTATACGATGGTTAATAATACGTCAGTGGAAGGTGTAATGAGAAATTAGCAGAAATGGAAACCTGGGGAATGTTAACTGTTCTGTAGATACAATTTTGTCAGAATGTTTGGAAATGATCATCAACATTGAAGAAAAAGTAAGCATATTAAGAAACATATGTAAGTACTTATTATAAAAAAA
This sequence comes from Magicicada septendecula, assembly GCA_034769895.1. Classification (NCBI taxonomy): domain Eukaryota; kingdom Metazoa; phylum Arthropoda; class Insecta; order Hemiptera; family Cicadidae; genus Magicicada; species Magicicada septendecula. The sequence continues at coordinate 293,888,090 of CM068373.1, read as the reverse complement.
TAATGTTTGTTTTTTGATAAAGTCATTTTGATTATAAAATATAAATATTTACAACAAGAAAAGAATTTTCAGTTTTCAAAATTTAAATATATTTTTATAAAACAATGGGTTCTTCATTGAGGTGGGGACCATGTCACTCGCTCCATCTCAAGCCTCCTCTCCCATTTTGCAGAAAAAGAGGACCCTGTCAAGGCTGATACTTTGACGACAGTGACAGGGCTTTCCACCAAATTCAGCAGAGTGACAGGTAGGCCCAACTCTGATTGGCTCCTCAGATTTCCCCAGCGTTAGTAGGTCCTATGAAAATATTTTATTTCAAAAATGATTTTAAATATAAATCTTAGATATGTTTTATAAATCTCATGTTTTATGTTTTAACATGGGTAATTTTTTATATGACGAACCATAACTGCCGTAAATTCAAACAGAATCAAATAATTTTTTACATATGTGCCTGAGCTATAGAGAACTCAATGTCTGTTGATTTTGGTGAAGATCGGTTACGGGCAAAGGGCAGTTTACCTGAAACATTTTTTGTTGTAACATGAGTAAAGTACTTAATTTTGATAAAGTATCCTGATAAGATCTTAATAATCCACTGTAGAAACGTAGATGAAATATCTATAAATCAAGAGGCTAGTTGAACGGGCTGGGGGTAATTTTCTATAAATCAAAATTATAGTTGAAGGGGGAGGGGATAATATTTTTTATATGTGTACTACGTTATTGGCAAGAAAGAAGTATTTTTTTGTTAAAATTCCTTCCCTGGCTGTTTGGCTGAAAATGATTTTAAATATAAATCTTAGAATATGGAAGTCATGTATGGTTCTCCATACCGATATTACTTCCATATTCCTTAAGGAATGGAAGTATGGTGATGGCAAAAAAAATCGTGTTCGAGATTATTGCAGATTCTGATTGTACTACACTCAAAACATGAAAAAAAGTCATTTTTCGAAAAGTGTGTGTGTGGATTTTTTTTTTTTGGCAAACGATAACAGCCGCAAATTCAAACAAAATCAAATAATGTTTTGCATACAGCCCTGATTTGTAGAGCACTCGCGACCTATTGTTTTTGGTGAAGATCGCTTGAGGGAAAGGGGTAGTTTACCTGCAACGGTTTTTTTTTATCAAGGGTAATTTTGTTTGTTTGGCAAACGTAACAGCCGCAAATACAAACAGAATCAAATAATGTTTCGCATACAGCCCTGAATTGTAGGGTTCTCAAGATATGTTGATTTTGGTAAAGATCGGTTAAGGGAAAGGGGTAGTTTACCTGCAACATTTTATGTTTTAACAAGGGTATTTTCTATGGCAAACGATAACAGCCGCAAATTCAAACATAATCAAATACGTTTTTGCATACAGCCCTGATTTCTTGAGTACTAAAGACCTATTGTTTTTGGTGAAGATCGTTTGCGGGAAAGGGGCAGTTTACCTGCCACGTTTTTTGTTTTATCAAGGGTATTTTGTATGGCAAACGATAACAGCCGCAAATTCAAACAAAATCATATAATATTTTGCACACAGCCCTGAATTGCAGAGTTCTCAAGACCTGTCGTTTTTGGTGAAGATCGGTTAAGGGAAAGGGGTAATTTACCTGCAACGGTTTTTTATCAAGGGTAATTTTACTTCCATATTCCTTAAGGAATGGAAGTATGGTGATGGCAAAAAAAATCGTGTTCGAGATTATTGCAGATTCTGATTGTACTACACTCAAAACATGAAAAAGTCGTTTTCCGAAAAGTGTCTGTGTGTCTGTCTGTCTGTCCGTCTGTGTGTCTGTCTGTGTCTGTAGATTTTTACTTCCATATTCCTTAAGGAATGGAAGCATGGTGATGGCAAAAAAAATCGTGTTCGAGATTATTGCAGATTCTGATTCTACTACACTCAAAACATGAAAAAAAGTCGTTTTCCGAAAAGTGTCTGTGTGTGTGTCTGTCTGTCTGTCTGTCTGTCTGTCTATGTGTCTGTCTGTCTGTCTGTCTGTAGATTTTTTTTTTATGGCAAACGATAACTGCCGCAAATTCAAACAGAATCAAATAATTTTTTGCATACAGCCCTGATTTGCAGAGTACTCGCGACCTATTGTTTTTGGTGAAGATCGGTTGAGGGAAAAGGGTAGTTTACCTGCAACGGTTTTTTTTTAGCAAGGGTAATTTTGTTTGTTTGGCAAACGATAACAGCCGCAAATTCAAACAGAATCAAATAATGTTTCGCATACAGCCCTGAATTGTAGAGTTCTCAAGACCTGTTGATTTTGGTGAAGATCGGTTACGGGAAAGGGGTAGTTTACCTGTAACGTTTTATGTTTTAACAAGGGTATTTCTTATGGCAAACGATAACAGCCGCAAATTCAAACAGAATCAAAAGATTATTTGCATACAGCCATAAATTGTAGAGTTCTCAAGACCTATTGTTTTTGGTGAAGTTCGGTTAAGGGGAAGGGGTAGTTTACCAGCAACATTTTTTTAACAAGGGTATTTTCTATGGCAAACGATAACAGCCGCAAATTCAAACAGAATCAAATAATGTTTCGCATACAGCCCTCAATTGTAGAGTTCTCAAGACCTATTGTTTTTGGTGAAGATCGGTTAAGGGAAAGGGGTAGTTTACCTGTAACGTTTTATGTTTTAACAAGGGTATTTCTTATGGCAAACGATAACAGCCGCAAATTCAAACAGAATCAAAAGATTATTTGCATACAGCCCTAAATTGTAGAGTACTCAAGACCTATTGTTTTTGGTGAAGATCGGTTAAGGGAAAGGGGTAGTTTACCAACAACGTTTTTTTTGACAAGGGTATTTTCTATGGCAAACGATAACAGCCGCAAATTCAAACAGAATCAAATCATTTTCTGCATACAGCCCTGATTTGTAGAGTACTCAAGACCTATTGTTTTTGGTGAAGATCAGTTGAGGGGAAGGGGTAGTTTACCTGCAACGTTTTTTTATCAAGCGTATTTTCTATGGCAAACGATAACAGCCGCAAATTCAAACAGAATCAAATAGGTTTTTGCATACGTCCCTGAATTGTAGTGGTCTCAAGGCCTTTAGATTTTGGTGAAGATCGGTTAAGGGGAAGGGGTAGTTTACCTACAACGTTTTTTTGACAAGGGTATTTTCTATGGAAAACGATAACAGCCGCAAATTCAAACAGAATCAAACAATTTTCTGCATACAGCCCTGATTTGTAGAGTACTCAAGACCTATTGTTTTTGGTGAAGATCGGTTGAGGGGAAGGGGTAGTTTACCAGCAACGTTTTTTATCAAGCGTATTTTCTATGGCAAACGATAACTGCCGCAAATTCAAACAGAATCAAATAATTTTTTGCATACTTCAGTGAATTGTAGAGGACTCAAGGCCTTTAGATTTTGGTGAAGATCAGTTAAGGGAAGGGGTAGTTTACCTGCAACCTTTTACGTTTTAACAAGAGTAAAGTACTTGAAAATTCATTTAAACTTTTTCAAACAATGGTAATTGTTGAAAATAAAATAATTTTGTTGCCAGGCAATCTGAAAATTTCAGATTTTGTACCACAAAATCTGAAAAGATTATACGATGGTTAATAATACGTCAGTGGAAGGTGTAATGAGAAATTAGCAGAAATGGAAACCTGGGGAATGTTAACTGTTCTGTAGATACAATTTTGTCAGAATGTTTGGAAATGATCATCAACATTGAAGAAAAAGTAAGCATATTAAGAAACATATGTAAGTACTTATTATAAAAAAATAATGTTTGTTTTTTGATAAAGTCATTTTGATTATAAAATATAAATATTTACAACAAGAAAAGAATTTTCAGTTTTCAAAATTTAAATATATTTTTATAAAACAATGGGTTCTTCATTGAGGTGGGGACCATGTCACTCGCTCCATCTCAAGCCTCCTCTCCCATTTTGCAGAAAAAGAGGACCCTGTCAAGGCTGATACTTTGACGACAGTGACAGGGCTTTCCACCAAATTCAGCAGAGTGACAGGTAGGCCCAACTCTGATTGGCTCCTCAGATTTCCCCAGCGTTAGTAGGTCCTATGAAAATATTTTATTTCAAAAATGATTTTAAATATAAATCTTAGATATGTTTTATAAATCTCATGTTTTATGTTTTAACATGGGTAATTTTTTATATGACGAACCATAACTGCCGTAAATTCAAACAGAATCAAATAATTTTTTACATATGTGCCTGAGCTATAGAGAACTCAATGTCTGTTGATTTTGGTGAAGATCGGTTACGGGCAAAGGGCAGTTTACCTGAAACATTTTTTGTTGTAACATGAGTAAAGTACTTAATTTTGATAAAGTATCCTGATAAGATCTTAATAATCCACTGTAGAAACGTAGATGAAATATCTATAAATCAAGAGGCTAGTTGAACGGGCTGGGGGTAATTTTCTATAAATCAAAATTATAGTTGAAGGGGGAGGGGATAATATTTTTTATATGTGTACTACGTTATTGGCAAGAAAGAAGTATTTTTTTGTTAAAATTCCTTCCCTGGCTGTTTGGCTGAAAATGATTTTAAATATAAATCTTAGAATATGGAAGTCATGTATGGTTCTCCATACCGATATTACTTCCATATTCCTTAAGGAATGGAAGTATGGTGATGGCAAAAAAATCGTGTTCGAGATTATTGCAGATTCTGATTGTACTACACTCAAAACATGAAAAAAAGTCATTTTTCGAAAAGTGTGTGTGTGGATTTTTTTTTTTTGGCAAACGATAACAGCCGCAAATTCAAACAAAATCAAATAATGTTTTGCATACAGCCCTGATTTGTAGAGCACTCGCGACCTATTGTTGTTGGTGAAGATCGCTTGAGGGAAAGGGGTAGTTTACCTGCAACGGTTTTTTTTTATCAAGGGTAATTTTGTTTGTTTGGCAAACGTAACAGCCGCAAATACAAACAGAATCAAATAATGTTTCGCATACAGCCCTGAATTGTAGGGTTCTCAAGATATGTTGATTTTGGTAAAGATCGGTTAAGGGAAAGGGGTAGTTTACCTGCAACATTTTATGTTTTAACAAGGGTATTTTCTATGGCAAACGATAACAGCCGCAAATTCAAACATAATCAAATACGTTTTTGCATACAGCCCTGATTTCTTGAGTACTAAAGACCTATTGTTTTTGGTGAAGATCGTTTGCGGGAAAGGGGCAGTTTACCTGCCACGTTTTTTGTTTTATCAAGGGTATTTTGTATGGCAAACGATAACAGCCGCAAATTCAAACAAAATCATATAATATTTTGCACACAGCCCTGAATTGCAGAGTTCTCAAGACCTGTCGTTTTTGGTGAAGATCGGTTAAGGGAAAGGGGTAATTTACCTGCAACGGTTTTTTATCAAGGGTAATTTTACTTCCATATTCCTTAAGGAATGGAAGTATGGTGATGGCAAAAAAAATCGTGTTCGAGATTATTGCAGATTCTGATTGTACTACACTCAAAACATGAAAAAGTCGTTTTCCGAAAAGTGTCTGTGTGTCTGTCTGTCTGTCCGTCTGTGTGTCTGTCTGTGTCTGTAGATTTTTACTTCCATATTCCTTAAGGAATGGAAGCATGGTGATGGCAAAAAAAATCGTGTTCGAGATTATTGCAGATTCTGATTCTACTACACTCAAAACATGAAAAAAAGTCGTTTTCCGAAAAGTGTCTGTGTGTGTGTCTGTCTGTCTGTCTGTCTGTCTGTCTGTGTGTCTGTCTGTCTGTCTGTCTGTAGATTTTTTTTCTATGGCAAACGATAACTGCCGCAAATTCAAACAGAATCAAATAATTTTTTGCATACAGCCCTGATTTGCAGAGTACTCGCGACCTATTGTTTTTGGTGAAGATCGGTTGAGGGAAAAGGGTAGTTTACCTGCAACGGTTTTTTTTTAGCAAGGGTAATTTTGTTTGTTTGGCAAACGATAACAGCCGCAAATTCAAACAGAATCAAAAGATTATTTGCATACAGCCATAAATTGTAGAGTTCTCAAGACCTATTGTTTTTGGTGAAGTTCGGTTAAGGGAAAGGGGTAGTTTACCTGCAACATTTTTTTAACAAGGGTATTTTTTATGGCAAACGATAACAGCCGCAAATTCAAACAGAATCAAACAATGTTTTGCATACAGCCCTGATTTGTAGAGTTCTCAAGACCTGTTGTTTTTGGTGAAGATCGGTTAAGGGAAAGGGGTAGTTTACCTGTAACGTTTTATGTTATAACAAGGGTATTTCCTATGGCAAACGATAACAGCCGCAAATTCAAACAGAATCAAAAGATTATTTGCATACAGCCCTAAATTGTAGAGTTCTCAAGACCTATTGTTTTTGGTGAAGATCGGTTGAGGGAAAGGGGTAGTTTACCTGCAACGTTTTTTTAACAAGGGTATTTTCTATGGCAAACGATAATAGCCGCAAATTCAAACAGAATCAAATAATTTTTTGCATACAGCCCTGATTTGCAGAGTACCTGCGACCTATTGTTTTTGGTGAAGATCGGTTGAGGGAAAAGGGTAGTTTACCTGCAACGGTTTTTTTTTAGCAAGGGTAATTTTGTTTGTTTGGCAAACGATAACAGCCGCAAATTCAAACAGAATCAAATAATGTTTCGCATACAGCCCTGAATTGTAGAGTTCTCAAGACCTGTTGATTTTGGTGAAGATCGGTTACGGGAAAGGGGTAGTTTACCTGTAACGTTTTATGTTTTAACAAGGGTATTTCCTATGGCAAACGATACCAGCCGCAAATTCAAACAGAATCAAAAGATTATTTGCATACAGCCATAAATTGTAGAGTTCTCAAGACCTATTGTTTTTGGTGAAGTTCGGTTAAGGGAAAGGGGTAGTTTACCTGCAACATTTTTTTAACAAGGGTATTTTTTATGGCAAACGATAACAGCCGCAAATTCAAACAGAATCAAATAATGTTTCGCATACAGCCCTCAATTGTGGAGTTCTCAAGACCTATTGTTTTTGGTGAAGATCGGTTAAGGGAAAGGGGTAGTTTACCTGTAACGTTTTATGTTTTAACAAGGGTATTTCTTATGGCAAACGATAACAGCCGCAAATTCAAACAGAATCAAAAGATTATTTGCATACAGCCCTAAATTGTAGAGTACTCAAGACCTATTGTTTTTGGTGAAGATCGGTTAAGGGAAAGGGGTAGTTTACCTACAACGTTTTTTTTGACAAGGGTATTTTCTATGGCAAACGATAACAGCCGCAAATTCAAACAGAATCAAATCATTTTCTGCATACAGCCCTGATTTGTAGAGTACTCAAGACCTATTGTTTTTGGTGAAGATCAGTTGAGGGGAAGGGGTAGTTTACCTGCAACGTTTTTTTATCAAGCGTATTTTCTATGGCAAACGATAACAGCCGCAAATTCAAACAGAATCAAATAGGTTTTTGCATACGTCCCTCAATTGTAGTGGTCTCAAGGCCTTTAGATTTTGGTGAAGATCGGTTAAGGGGAAGGGGTAGTTTACCTACAACGTTTTTTTGACAAGGGTATTTTCTATGGAAAACGATAACAGCCGCAAATTCAAACAGAATCAAACAATTTTCTGCATACAGCCCTGATTTGTAGAGTACTCAAGACCTATTGTTTTTGGTGAAGATCGGTGAGGGGAAGGGGTAGTTTACCAGCAACGTTTTTTATCAAGCGTATTTTCTATGGCAAACGATAACTGCCGCAAATTCAAACAGAATCAAATAATTTTTTGCATACTTCAGTGAATTGTAGAGGACTCAAGGCCTTTAGATTTTGGTGAAGATCAGTTAAGGGAAGGGGTAGTTTACCTGCAACCTTTTACGTTTTAACAAGAGTAAAGTACTTGAAAATTCATTTAAACTTTTTCAAACAATGGTAATTGTTGAAAATAAAATAATTTTGTTGCCAGGCAATCTGAAAATTTCAGATTTTGTACCACAAAATCTGAAAAGATTATACGATGGTTAATAATACGTCAGTGGAAGGTGTAATGAGAAATTAGCAGAAATGGAAACCTGGGGAATGTTAACTGTTCTGTAGATACAATTTTGTCAGAATGTTTGGAAATGATCATCAACATTGAAGAAAAAGTAAGCATATTAAGAAACATATGTAAGTACTTATTATAAAAAAATAATGTTTGTTTTTTGATAAAGTCATTTTGATTATAAAATATAAATATTTACAACAAGAAAAGAATTTTCAGTTTTCAAAATTTAAATATATTTTTATAAAACAATGGGTTCTTCATTGAGGTGGGGACCATGTCACTCGCTCCATCTCAAGCCTCCTCTCCCATTTTGCAGAAAAAGAGGACCCTGTCAAGGCTGATACTTTGACGACAGTGACAGGGCTTTCCACCAAATTCAGCAGAGTGACAGGTAGGCCCATCTCTGATTGGCTCCTCAGATTTCCCCAGCGTTAGTAGGTCCTATGAAAATATTTTATTTCAAAAATGATTTTAAATATAAATCTTAGATATGTTTTATAAATCTCATGTTTTATGTTTTAACATGGGTAATTTTTTATATGACGAACCATAACTGCCGTAAATTCAAACAGAATCAAATAATTTTTTACATATGTGCCTGAGCTATAGAGAACTCAATGTCTGTTGATTTTGGTGAAGATCGGTTACGGGCAAAGGGCAGTTTACCTGAAACATTTTTTGTTGTAACATGAGTAAAGTACTTAATTTTGATAAAGTATCCTGATAAGATCTTAATAATCCACTGTAGAAACGTAGATGAAATATCTATAAATCAAGAGGCTAGTTGAACGGGCTGGGGGTAATTTTCTATAAATCAAAATTATAGTTGAAGGGGGAGGGGATAATATTTTTTATATGTGTACTACGTTATTGGCAAGAAAGAAGTATTTTTTTGTTAAAATTCCTTCCCTGGCTGTTTGGCTGAAAATGATTTTAAATATAAATCTTAGAATATGGAAGTCATGTATGGTTCTCCATACCGATATTACTTCCATATTCCTTAAGGAATGGAAGTATGGTGATGGCAAAAAAAATCGTGTTCGAGATTATTGCAGATTCTGATTGTACTACACTCAAAACATGAAAAAAAGTCATTTTTCGAAAAGTGTGTGTGTGGATTTTTTTTTTTTGGCAAACGATAACAGCCGCAAATTCAAACAAAATCAAATAATGTTTTGCATACAGCCCTGATTTGTAGAGCACTCGCGACCTATTGTTTTTGGTGAAGATCGCTTGAGGGAAAGGGGTAGTTTACCTGCAACGGTTTTTTTTTATCAAGGGTAATTTTGTTTGTTTGGCAAACGTAACAGCCGCAAATACAAACAGAATCAAATAATGTTTCGCATACAGCCCTGAATTGTAGGGTTCTCAAGATATGTTGATTTTGGTAAAGATCGGTTAAGGGAAAGGGGTAGTTTACCTGCAACATTTTATGTTTTAACAAGGGTATTTTCTATGGCAAACGATAACAGCCGCAAATTCAAACATAATCAAATACGTTTTTGCATACAGCCCTGATTTCTTGAGTACTAAAGACCTATTGTTTTTGGTGAAGATCGTTTGCGGGAAAGGGGCAGTTTACCTGCCACGTTTTTTGTTTTATCAAGGGTATTTTGTATGGCAAACGATAACAGCCGCAAATTCAAACAAAATCATATAATATTTTGCACACAGCCCTGAATTGCAGAGTTCTCAAGACCTGTCGTTTTTGGTGAAGATCGGTTAAGGGAAAGGGGTAATTTACCTGCAACGGTTTTTTATCAAGGGTAATTTTACTTCCATATTCCTTAAGGAATGGAAGTATGGTGATGGCAAAAAAAATCGTGTTCGAGATTATTGCAGATTCTGATTGTACTACACTCAAAACATGAAAAAGTCGTTTTCCGAAAAGTGTCTGTGTGTCTGTCTGTCTGTCCGTCTGTGTGTCTGTCTGTGTCTGTAGATTTTTACTTCCATATTCCTTAAGGAATGGAAGCATGGTGATGGCAAAAAAAATCGTGTTCGAGATTATTGCAGATTCTGATTCTACTACACTCAAAACATGAAAAAAAGTCGTTTTCCGAAAAGTGTCTGTGTGTGTGTCTGTCTGTCTGTCTGTCTGTCTGTCTATGTGTCTGTCTGTCTGTCTGTCTGTAGATTTTTTTTTTATGGCAAACGATAACTGCCGCAAATTCAAACAGAATCAAATAATTTTTTGCATACAGCCCTGATTTGCAGAGTACTCGCGACCTATTGTTTTTGGTGAAGATCGGTTGAGGGAAAAGGGTAGTTTACCTGCAACGGTTTTTTTTTAGCAAGGGTAATTTTGTTTGTTTGGCAAACGATAACAGCCGCAAATTCAAACAGAATCAAATAATGTTTCGCATACAGCCCTGAATTGTAGAGTTCTCAAGACCTGTTGATTTTGGTGAAGATCGGTTACGGGAAAGGGGTAGTTTACCTGTAACGTTTTATGTTTTAACAAGGGTATTTCTTATGGCAAACGATAACAGCCGCAAATTCAAACAGAATCAAAAGATTATTTGCATACAGCCATAAATTGTAGAGTTCTCAAGACCTATTGTTTTTGGTGAAGTTCGGTTAAGGGGAAGGGGTAGTTTACCTGCAACATTTTTTTAACAAGGGTATTTTCTATGGCAAACGATAACAGCCGCAAATTCAAACAGAATCAAATAATGTTTCGCATACAGCCCTCAATTGTAGAGTTCTCAAGACCTATTGTTTTTGGTGAAGATCGGTTAAGGGAAAGGGGTAGTTTACCTGTAACGTTTTATGTTTTAACAAGGGTATTTCTTATGGCAAACGATAACAGCCGCAAATTCAAACAGAATCAAAAGATTATTTGCATACAGCCCTAAATTGTAGAGTACTCAAGACCTATTGTTTTTGGTGAAGATCGGTTAAGGGAAAGGGGTAGTTTACCAACAACGTTTTTTTTGACAAGGGTATTTTCTATGGCAAACGATAACAGCCGCAAATTCAAACAGAATCAAATCATTTTCTGCATACAGCCCTGATTTGTAGAGTACTCAAGACCTTTTGTTTTTGGTGAAGATCAGTTGAGGGGAAGGGGTAGTTTACCTGCAACGTTTTTTTATCAAGCGTATTTTCTATGGCAAACGATAACAGCCGCAAATTCAAACAGAATCAAATAGGTTTTTGCATACGTCCCTCAATTGTAGTGGTCTCAAGGCCTTTAGATTTTGGTGAAGATCGGTTAAGGGGAAGGGGTAGTTTACCTACAACGTTTTTTTGACAAGGGTATTTTCTATGGAAAACGATAACAGCCGCAAATTCAAACAGAATCAAACAATTTTCTGCATACAGCCCTGATTTGTAGAGTACTCAAGACCTATTGTTTTTGGTGAAGATCGGTTGAGGGGAAGGGGTAGTTTACCAGCAACGTTTTTTATCAAGCGTATTTTCTATGGCAAACGATAACTGCCGCAAATTCAAACAGAATCAAATAATTTTTTGCATACTTCAGTGAATTGTAGAGGACTCAAGGCCTTTAGATTTTGGTGAAGATCAGTTAAGGGAAGGGGTAGTTTACCTGCAACCTTTTACGTTTTAACAAGAGTAAAGTACTTGAAAATTCATTTAAACTTTTTCAAACAATGGTAATTGTTGAAAATAAAATAATTTTGTTGCCAGGCAATCTGAAAATTTCAGATTTTGTACCACAAAATCTGAAAAGATTATACGATGGTTAATAATACGTCAGTGGAAGGTGTAATGAGAAATTAGCAGAAATGGAAACCTGGGGAATGTTAACTGTTCTGTAGATACAATTTTGTCAGAATGTTTGGAAATGATCATCAACATTGAAGAAAAAGTAAGCATATTAAGAAACATATGTAAGTACTTATTATAAAAAAATAATGTTTGTTTTTTGATAAAGTCATTTTGATTATAAAATATAAATATTTACAACAAGAAAAGAATTTTCAGTTTTCAAAATTTAAATATATTTTTATAAAACAATGGGTTCTTCATTGAGGTGGGGACCATGTCACTCGCTCCATCTCAAGCCTCCTCTCCCATTTTGCAGAAAAAGAGGACCCTGTCAAGGCTGATACTTTGACGACAGTGACAGGGCTTTCCACCAAATTCAGCAGAGTGACAGGTAGGCCCAACTCTGATTGGCTCCTCAGATTTCCCCAGCGTTAGTAGGTCCTATGAAAATATTTTATTTCAAAAATGATTTTAAATATAAATCTTAGATATGTTTTATAAATCTCATGTTTTATGTTTTAACATGGGTAATTTTTTATATGACGAACCATAACTGCCGTAAATTCAAACAGAATCAAATAATTTTTTACATATGTGCCTGAGCTATAGAGAACTCAATGTCTGTTGATTTTGGTGAAGATCGGTTACGGGCAAAGGGCAGTTTACCTGAAACATTTTTTGTTGTAACATGAGTAAAGTACTTAATTTTGATAAAGTATCCTGATAAGATCTTAATAATCCACTGTAGAAACGTAGATGAAATATCTATAAATCAAGAGGCTAGTTGAACGGGCTGGGGGTAATTTTCTATAAATCAAAATTATAGTTGAAGGGGGAGGGGATAATATTTTTTATATGTGTACTACGTTATTGGCAAGAAAGAAGTATTTTTTTGTTAAAATTCCTTCCCTGGCTGTTTGGCTGAAAATGATTTTAAATATAAATCTTAGAATATGGAAGTCATGTATGGTTCTCCATACCGATATTACTTCCATATTCCTTAAGGAATGGAAGTATGGTGATGGCAAAAAAAATCGTGTTCGAGATTATTGCAGATTCTGATTGTACTACACTCAAAACATGAAAAAAAGTCATTTTTCGAAAAGTGTGTGTGTGTGGATTTTTTTTTTTTGGCAAACGATAACAGCCGCAAATTCAAACAAAATCAAATAATGTTTTGCATACAGCCCTGATTTGTAGAGCACTCGCGACCTATTGTTTTTGGTGAAGATCGCTTGAGGGAAAGGGGTAGTTTACCTGCAACGGTTTTTTTTTATCAAGGGTAATTTTGTTTGTTTGGCAAACGTAACAGCCGCAAATACAAACAGAATCAAATAATGTTTCGCATACAGCCCTGAATTGTAGGGTTCTCAAGATATGTTGATTTTGGTAAAGATCGGTTAAGGGAAAGGGGTAGTTTACCTGCAACATTTTATGTTTTAACAAGGGTATTTTCTATGGCAAACGATAACAGCCGCAAATTCAAACATAATCAAATACGTTTTTGCATACAGCCCTGATTTCTTGAGTACTAAAGACCTATTGTTTTTGGTGAAGATCGTTTGCGGGAAAGGGGCAGTTTACCTGCCACGTTTTTTGTTTTATCAAGGGTATTTTGTATGGCAAACGATAACAGCCGCAAATTCAAACAAAATCATATAATATTTTGCACACAGCCCTGAATTGCAGAGTTCTCAAGACCTGTCGTTTTTGGTGAAGATCGGTTAAGGGAAAGGGGTAATTTACCTGCAACGGTTTTTTATCAAGGGTAATTTTACTTCCATATTCCTTAAGGAATGGAAGTATGGTGATGGCAAAAAAAATCGTGTTCGAGATTATTGCAGATTCTGATTGTACTACACTCAAAACATGAAAAAGTCGTTTTCCGAAAAGTGTCTGTGTGTCTGTCTGTCTGTCCGTCTGTGTGTCTGTCTGTGTCTGTAGATTTTTACTTCCATATTCCTTAAGGAATGGAAGCATGGTGATGGCAAAAAAAATCGTGTTCGAGATTATTGCAGATTCTGATTCTACTACACTCAAAACATGAAAAAAAGTCGTTTTCCGAAAAGTGTCTGTGTGTGTGTCTGTCTGTCTGTCTGTCTGTCTGTCTGTGTGTCTGTCTGTCTGTCTGTCTGTAGATTTTTTTTCTATGGCAAACGATAACTGCCGCAAATTCAAACAGAATCAAATAATTTTTTGCATACAGCCCTGATTTGCAGAGTACTCGCGACCTATTGTTTTTGGTGAAGATCGGTTGAGGGAAAAGGGTAGTTTACCTGCAACGGTTTTTTTTTAGCAAGGGTAATTTTGTTTGTTTGGCAAACGATAACAGCCGCAAATTCAAACAGAATCAAAAGATTATTTGCATACAGCCATAAATTGTAGAGTTCTCAAGACCTATTGTTTTTGGTGAAGTTCGGTTAAGGGAAAGGGGTAGTTTACCTGCAACATTTTTTTAACAAGGGTATTTTTTATGGCAAACGATAACAGCCGCAAATTCAAACAGAATCAAACAATGTTTTGCATACAGCCCTGATTTGTAGAGTTCTCAAGACCTGTTGTTTTTGGTGAAGATCGGTTAAGGGAAAGGGGTAGTTTACCTGTAACGTTTTATGTTATAACAAGGGTATTTCCTATGGCAAACGATAACAGCCGCAAATTCAAACAGAATCAAAAGATTATTTGCATACAGCCCTAAATTGTAGAGTTCTCAAGACCTATTGTTTTTGGTGAAGATCGGTTGAGGGAAAGGGGTAGTTTACCTGCAACGTTTTTTTAACAAGGGTATTTTCTATGGCAAACGATAATAGCCGCAAATTCAAACAGAATCAAATAATTTTTTGCATACAGCCCTGATTTGCAGAGTACCTGCGACCTATTGTTTTTGGTGAAGATCGGTTGAGGGAAAAGGGTAGTTTACCTGCAACGGTTTTTTTTTAGCAAGGGTAATTTTGTTTGTTTGGCAAACGATAACAGCCGCAAATTCAAACAGAATCAAATAATGTTTCGCATACAGCCCTGAATTGTAGAGTTCTCAAGACCTGTTGATTTTGGTGAAGATCGGTTACGGGAAAGGGGTAGTTTACCTGTAACGTTTTATGTTTTAACAAGGGTATTTCCTATGGCAAACGATACCAGCCGCAAATTCAAACAGAATCAAAAGATTATTTGCATACAGCCATAAATTGTAGAGTTCTCAAGACCTATTGTTTTTGGTGAAGTTCGGTTAAGGGAAAGGGGTAGTTTACCTGCAACATTTTTTTAACAAGGGTATTTTTTATGGCAAACGATAACAGCCGCAAATTCAAACAGAATCAAATAATGTTTCGCATACAGCCCTCAATTGTGGAGTTCTCAAGACCTATTGTTTTTGGTGAAGATCGGTTAAGGGAAAGGGGTAGTTTACCTGTAACGTTTTATGTTTTAACAAGGGTATTTCTTATGGCAAACGATAACAGCCGCAAATTCAAACAGAATCAAAAGATTATTTGCATACAGCCCTAAATTGTAGAGTACTCAAGACCTATTGTTTTTGGTGAAGATCGGTTAAGGGAAAGGGGTAGTTTACCTACAACGTTTTTTTTGACAAGGGTATTTTCTATGGCAAACGATAACAGCCGCAAATTCAAACAGAATCAAATCATTTTCTGCATACAGCCCTGATTTGTAGAGTACTCAAGACCTATTGTTTTTGGTGAAGATCAGTTGAGGGGAAGGGGTAGTTTACCTGCAACGTTTTTTTATCAAGCGTATTTTCTATGGCAAACGATAACAGCCGCAAATTCAAACAGAATCAAATAGGTTTTTGCATACGTCCCTCAATTGTAGTGGTCTCAAGGCCTTTAGATTTTGGTGAAGATCGGTTAAGGGGAAGGGGTAGTTTACCTACAACGTTTTTTTGACAAGGGTATTTTCTATGGAAAACGATAACAGCCGCAAATTCAAACAGAATCAAACAATTTTCTGCATACAGCCCTGATTTGTAGAGTACTCAAGACCTATTGTTTTTGGTGAAGATCGGTGAGGGGAAGGGGTAGTTTACCAGCAACGTTTTTTATCAAGCGTATTTTCTATGGCAAACGATAACTGCCGCAAATTCAAACAGAATCAAATAATTTTTTGCATACTTCAGTGAATTGTAGAGGACTCAAGGCCTTTAGATTTTGGTGAAGATCAGTTAAGGGAAGGGGTAGTTTACCTGCAACCTTTTACGTTTTAACAAGAGTAAAGTACTTGAAAATTCATTTAAACTTTTTCAAACAATGGTAATTGTTGAAAATAAAATAATTTTGTTGCCAGGCAATCTGAAAATTTCAGATTTTGTACCACAAAATCTGAAAAGATTATACGATGGTTAATAATACGTCAGTGGAAGGTGTAATGAGAAATTAGCAGAAATGGAAACCTGGGGAATGTTAACTGTTCTGTAGATACAATTTTGTCAGAATGTTTGGAAATGATCATCAACATTGAAGAAAAAGTAAGCATATTAAGAAACATATGTAAGTACTTATTATAAAAAAATAATGTTTGTTTTTTGATAAAGTCATTTTGATTATAAAATATAAATATTTACAACAAGAAAAGAATTTTCAGTTTTCAAAATTTAAATATATTTTTATAAAACAATGGGTTCTTCATTGAGGTGGGGACCATGTCACTCGCTCCATCTCAAGCCTCCTCTCCCATTTTGCAGAAAAAGAGGACCCTGTCAAGGCTGATACTTTGACGACAGTGACAGGGCTTTCCACCAAATTCAGCAGAGTGACAGGTAGGCCCAACTCTGATTGGCTCCTCAGATTTCCCCAGCGTTAGTAGGTCCTATGAAAATATTTTATTTCAAAAATGATTTTAAATATAAATCTTAGATATGTTTTATAAATCTCATGTTTTATGTTTTAACATGGGTAATTTTTTATATGACGAACCATAACTGCCGTAAATTCAAACAGAATCAAATAATTTTTTACATATGTGCCTGAGCTATAGAGAACTCAATGTCTGTTGATTTTGGTGAAGATCGGTTACGGGCAAAGGGCAGTTTACCTGAAACATTTTTTGTTGTAACATGAGTAAAGTACTTAATTTTGATAAAGTATCCTGATAAGATCTTAATAATCCACTGTAGAAACGTAGATGAAATATCTATAAATCAAGAGGCTAGTTGAACGGGCTGGGGGTAATTTTCTATAAATCAAAATTATAGTTGAAGGGGGAGGGGATAATATTTTTTATATGTGTACTACGTTATTGGCAAGAAAGAAGTATTTTTTTGTTAAAATTCCTTCCCTGGCTGTTTGGCTGAAAATGATTTTAAATATAAATCTTAGAATATGGAAGTCATGTATGGTTCTCCATACCGATATTACTTCCATATTCCTTAAGGAATGGAAGTATGGTGATGGCAAAAAAAATCGTGTTCGAGATTATTGCAGATTCTGATTGTACTACACTCAAAACATGAAAAAAAGTCATTTTTCGAAAAGTGTGTGTGTGTGGATTTTTTTTTTTTGGCAAACGATAACAGCCGCAAATTCAAACAAAATCAAATAATGTTTTGCATACAGCCCTGATTTGTAGAGCACTCGCGACCTATTGTTTTTGGTGAAGATCGCTTGAGGGAAAGGGGTAGTTTACCTGCAACGGTTTTTTTTTATCAAGGGTAATTTTGTTTGTTTGGCAAACGTAACAGCCGCAAATACAAACAGAATCAAATAATGTTTCGCATACAGCCCTGAATTGTAGGGTTCTCAAGATATGTTGATTTTGGTAAAGATCGGTTAAGGGAAAGGGGTAGTTTACCTGCAACATTTTATGTTTTAACAAGGGTATTTTCTATGGCAAACGATAACAGCCGCAAATTCAAACATAATCAAATACGTTTTTGCATACAGCCCTGATTTCTTGAGTACTAAAGACCTATTGTTTTTGGTGAAGATCGTTTGCGGGAAAGGGGCAGTTTACCTGCCACGTTTTTTGTTTTATCAAGGGTATTTTGTATGGCAAACGATAACAGCCGCAAATTCAAACAAAATCATATAATATTTTGCACACAGCCCTGAATTGCAGAGTTCTCAAGACCTGTCGTTTTTGGTGAAGATCGGTTAAGGGAAAGGGGTAATTTACCTGCAACGGTTTTTTATCAAGGGTAATTTTACTTCCATATTCCTTAAGGAATGGAAGTATGGTGATGGCAAAAAAAATCGTGTTCGAGATTATTGCAGATTCTGATTGTACTACACTCAAAACATGAAAAAGTCGTTTTCCGAAAAGTGTCTGTGTGTCTGTCTGTCTGTCCGTCTGTGTGTCTGTCTGTGTCTGTAGATTTTTACTTCCATATTCCTTAAGGAATGGAAGCATGGTGATGGCAAAAAAAATCGTGTTCGAGATTATTGCAGATTCTGATTCTACTACACTCAAAACATGAAAAAAAGTCGTTTTCCGAAAAGTGTCTGTGTGTGTGTCTGTCTGTCTGTCTGTCTGTCTGTCTGTCTGTCTGTGTGTCTGTCTGTCTGTCTGTCTGTAGATTTTTTTTCTATGGCAAACGATAACTGCCGCAAATTCAAACAGAATCAAATAATTTTTTGCATACAGCCCTGATTTGCAGAGTACTCGCGACCTATTGTTTTTGGTGAAGATCGGTTGAGGGAAAAGGGTAGTTTACCTGCAACGGTTTTTTTTTAGCAAGGGTAATTTTGTTTGTTTGGCAAACGATAACAGCCGCAAATTCAAACAGAATCAAAAGATTATTTGCATACAGCCATAAATTGTAGAGTTCTCAAGACCTATTGTTTTTGGTGAAGTTCGGTTAAGGGAAAGGGGTAGTTTACCTGCAACATTTTTTTAACAAGGGTATTTTTTATGGCAAACGATAACAGCCGCAAATTCAAACAGAATCAAACAATGTTTTGCATACAGCCCTGATTTGTAGAGTTCTCAAGACCTGTTGTTTTTGGTGAAGATCGGTTAAGGGAAAGGGGTAGTTTACCTGTAACGTTTTATGTTATAACAAGGGTATTTCCTATGGCAAACGATAACAGCCGCAAATTCAAACAGAATCAAAAGATTATTTGCATACAGCCCTAAATTGTAGAGTTCTCAAGACCTATTGTTTTTGGTGAAGATCGGTTGAGGGAAAGGGGTAGTTTACCTGCAACGTTTTTTTAACAAGGGTATTTTCTATGGCAAACGATAATAGCCGCAAATTCAAACAGAATCAAATAATTTTTTGCATTCGTCCCTGAATTGTAGAGGTCTCAATGACTTTCGATTTTGGTGACGATCGGTTAAGGGGAAGGGGTAGTTTACCTGCAACGTTTTTTTATCAAGCGTATTTTATATGGCAAACGATAACAGCCGCAAATTCAAACTGAATCAAATAATGTTTTGCATACGTCCCTGAATTGTAGAGGTCTCAATGACTTTCGATTTTGGTGAAGATCGGTTAAGGGGAAGGGGTAGTTTACCTGCAGCCTTTTACGTTTTAACAAGAGTAAAGTACTTGAAAATTTATTTAAACTTTTTGAAACAATGGTAATTGTTAAAAATAAAATAATTTTGTTGCCAGGCAATAAAATTATAATTTTTTCATTTTAAGATAATATAATATTTTTCATTTAATACAGCAATAAAAAGGCAGGTAAGACACAGCCTGGCTGTTTGGCTGAAAATGATTTTAAATATAAATCTTAGAATATGGAAGTCATGCATGGTTCTCCATACCGATATTTACTTCCATATTCCTTAAGGAATGGAAGTATGGTGATGGCAAAAAAAATCGTGTTCGAGATTATTGCAGATTCTGATTCTACTACACTCAAAACATGAAAAAAAGTCGTTTTCCGAAAAGTGTCTGTGTGTGTGTCTGTCTGTCTGTCTGTGTGTCTGTCTGTAGATTTTTTTTCTATGGCAAACGATAACTGCCGCAAATTCAAACAGAATGAAATAATTTTTTGCATTCAGCCTTGATTTTTAGAGTTCTCGCGACCTATTGTTTTTGGTGAAGATCGGTTTAGGGAAAGGGGTAGTTTACCTTCAACGGTTTTTTTTTATCAAGGGAAATTTTTCTTTTGGCAAACAATAACAGCCGCAAATTCAAACAGAATCAAATAATATTTCGCATACAGCCCTGAATTGTAGTGTTCTCAAGACCTATTGTTTTTGGTGAAGATCGGTTAAGGGAAAGGGGTAGTTTACCTGTAACGTTTTATGTTTTAACAAGGGTATTTCCTATGGCAAACGATAACAGCCGCAAATTCAAACAGAATCAAAAGATTATTTGCATACAGCCCTAAATTGTAGAGTTCTCAGGACCTATTGTTTTTGGTGAAGATCGGTTAAGGGAAAGGTTTAGTTTACCTACAACGTTTTTTTTGACAAGGGTATTTTCTATGGCAAACGATAACAGCCGCAAATTCAAACAGAATCAAATCATTTTCTGCATACAGCCCTGATTTGTAGAGTACTCAAGACCTGTTGTTTTTGGTGAAGATCAGTTGAGGGGAAGGGGTAGTTTACCTGCAACGTTTTTTTATCAAGCGTATTTTCTATGGCAAACGATAACAGCCGCAAATTCAAACAGAATCAAAAGATTATTTGCATACAGCCCTAAATTGTAGAGTTCTCAAGACCTATTGTTTTTGGTGAAGATCGGTTGAGGGAAAGGGGTAGTTTACCTGCAACGTTTTTTTAACAAGGGTATTTTCTATGGCAAACGATAACAGCCGCAAATTCAAACAGAATCAAATAATGTTTCGCATACAGCCCTCAATTGTGGAGTTCTCAAGACCTATTGTTTTTGGTGAAGATCGGTTAAGGGAAAGGGGTAGTTTACCTGTAACGTTTTATGTTTTAACAAGGGTATTTCTTATGGCAAACGATAACAGCCGCAAATTCAAACAGAATCAAAAGATTATTTGCATACAGCCCTAAATTGTAGAGTACTCAAGACCTATTGTTTTTGGTGAAGATCGGTTAAGGGAAAGGGGTAGTTTACCTACAACGTTTTTTTTGACAAGGGTATTTTCTATGGCAAACGATAACAGCCGCAAATTCAAACAGAATCAAATCATTTTCTGCATACAGCCCTGATTTGTAGAGTACTCAAGACCTATTGTTTTTGGTGAAGATCAGTTGAGGGGAAGGGGTAGTTTACCTGCAACGTTTTTTTATCAAGCGTATTTTCTATGGCAAACGATAACAGCCGCAAATTCAAACAGAATCAAATAGGTTTTTGCATACGTCCCTCAATTGTAGTGGTCTCAAGGCCTTTAGATTTTGGTGAAGATCGGTTAAGGGGAAGGGGTAGTTTACCTACAACGTTTTTTTGACAAGGGTATTTTCTATGGAAAACGATAACAGCCGCAAATTCAAACAGAATCAAACAATTTTCTGCATACAGCCCTGATTTGTAGAGTACTCAAGACCTATTGTTTTTGGTGAAGATCGGTGAGGGGAAGGGGTAGTTTACCAGCAACGTTTTTTATCAAGCGTATTTTCTATGGCAAACGATAACTGCCGCAAATTCAAACAGAATCAAATAATTTTTTGCATACTTCAGTGAATTGTAGAGGACTCAAGGCCTTTAGATTTTGGTGAAGATCAGTTAAGGGAAGGGGTAGTTTACCTGCAACCTTTTACGTTTTAACAAGAGTAAAGTACTTGAAAATTCATTTAAACTTTTTCAAACAATGGTAATTGTTGAAAATAAAATAATTTTGTTGCCAGGCAATCTGAAAATTTCAGATTTTGTACCACAAAATCTGAAAAGATTATACGATGGTTAATAATACGTCAGTGGAAGGTGTAATGAGAAATTAGCAGAAATGGAAACCTGGGGAATGTTAACTGTTCTGTAGATACAATTTTGTCAGAATGTTTGGAAATGATCATCAACATTGAAGAAAAAGTAAGCATATTAAGAAACATATGTAAGTACTTATTATAAAAAAATAATGTTTGTTTTTTGATAAAGTCATTTTGATTATAAAATATAAATATTTACAACAAGAAAAGAATTTTCAGTTTTCAAAATTTAAATATATTTTTATAAAACAATGGGTTCTTCATTGAGGTGGGGACCATGTCACTCGCTCCATCTCAAGCCTCCTCTCCCATTTTGCAGAAAAAGAGGACCCTGTCAAGGCTGATACTTTGACGACAGTGACAGGGCTTTCCACCAAATTCAGCAGAGTGACAGGTAGGCCCAACTCTGATTGGCTCCTCAGATTTCCCCAGCGTTAGTAGGTCCTATGAAAATATTTTATTTCAAAAATGATTTTAAATATAAATCTTAGATATGTTTTATAAATCTCATGTTTTATGTTTTAACATGGGTAATTTTTTATATGACGAACCATAACTGCCGTAAATTCAAACAGAATCAAATAATTTTTTACATATGTGCCTGAGCTATAGAGAACTCAATGTCTGTTGATTTTGGTGAAGATCGGTTACGGGCAAAGGGCAGTTTACCTGAAACATTTTTTGTTGTAACATGAGTAAAGTACTTAATTTTGATAAAGTATCCTGATAAGATCTTAATAATCCACTGTAGAAACGTAGATGAAATATCTATAAATCAAGAGGCTAGTTGAACGGGCTGGGGGTAATTTTCTATAAATCAAAATTATAGTTGAAGGGGGAGGGGATAATATTTTTTATATGTGTACTACGTTATTGGCAAGAAAGAAGTATTTTTTTGTTAAAATTCCTTCCCTGGCTGTTTGGCTGAAAATGATTTTAAATATAAATCTTAGAATATGGAAGTCATGTATGGTTCTCCATACCGATATTACTTCCATATTCCTTAAGGAATGGAAGTATGGTGATGGCAAAAAAAATCGTGTTCGAGATTATTGCAGATTCTGATTGTACTACACTCAAAACATGAAAAAAAGTCATTTTTCGAAAAGTGTGTGTGTGTGGATTTTTTTTTTTTGGCAAACGATAACAGCCGCAAATTCAAACAAAATCAAATAATGTTTTGCATACAGCCCTGATTTGTAGAGCACTCGCGACCTATTGTTTTTGGTGAAGATCGCTTGAGGGAAAGGGGTAGTTTACCTGCAACGGTTTTTTTTTATCAAGGGTAATTTTGTTTGTTTGGCAAACGTAACAGCCGCAAATACAAACAGAATCAAATAATGTTTCGCATACAGCCCTGAATTGTAGGGTTCTCAAGATATGTTGATTTTGGTAAAGATCGGTTAAGGGAAAGGGGTAGTTTACCTGCAACATTTTATGTTTTAACAAGGGTATTTTCTATGGCAAACGATAACAGCCGCAAATTCAAACATAATCAAATACGTTTTTGCATACAGCCCTGATTTCTTGAGTACTAAAGACCTATTGTTTTTGGTGAAGATCGTTTGCGGGAAAGGGGCAGTTTACCTGCCACGTTTTTTGTTTTATCAAGGGTATTTTGTATGGCAAACGATAACAGCCGCAAATTCAAACAAAATCATATAATATTTTGCACACAGCCCTGAATTGCAGAGTTCTCAAGACCTGTCGTTTTTGGTGAAGATCGGTTAAGGGAAAGGGGTAATTTACCTGCAACGGTTTTTTATCAAGGGTAATTTTACTTCCATATTCCTTAAGGAATGGAAGTATGGTGATGGCAAAAAAAATCGTGTTCGAGATTATTGCAGATTCTGATTGTACTACACTCAAAACATGAAAAAGTCGTTTTCCGAAAAGTGTCTGTGTGTCTGTCTGTCTGTCCGTCTGTGTGTCTGTCTGTGTCTGTAGATTTTTACTTCCATATTCCTTAAGGAATGGAAGCATGGTGATGGCAAAAAAAATCGTGTTCGAGATTATTGCAGATTCTGATTCTACTACACTCAAAACATGAAAAAAAGTCGTTTTCCGAAAAGTGTCTGTGTGTGTGTCTGTCTGTCTGTCTGTCTGTCTGTCTGTGTGTCTGTCTGTCTGTCTGTCTGTAGATTTTTTTTCTATGGCAAACGATAACTGCCGCAAATTCAAACAGAATCAAATAATTTTTTGCATACAGCCCTGATTTGCAGAGTACTCGCGACCTATTGTTTTTGGTGAAGATCGGTTGAGGGAAAAGGGTAGTTTACCTGCAACGGTTTTTTTTTAGCAAGGGTAATTTTGTTTGTTTGGCAAACGATAACAGCCGCAAATTCAAACAGAATCAAAAGATTATTTGCATACAGCCATAAATTGTAGAGTTCTCAAGACCTATTGTTTTTGGTGAAGTTCGGTTAAGGGAAAGGGGTAGTTTACCTGCAACATTTTTTTAACAAGGGTATTTTTTATGGCAAACGATAACAGCCGCAAATTCAAACAGAATCAAACAATGTTTTGCATACAGCCCTGATTTGTAGAGTTCTCAAGACCTGTTGTTTTTGGTGAAGATCGGTTAAGGGAAAGGGGTAGTTTACCTGTAACGTTTTATGTTATAACAAGGGTATTTCCTATGGCAAACGATAACAGCCGCAAATTCAAACAGAATCAAAAGATTATTTGCATACAGCCCTAAATTGTAGAGTTCTCAAGACCTATTGTTTTTGGTGAAGATCGGTTGAGGGAAAGGGGTAGTTTACCTGCAACGTTTTTTTAACAAGGGTATTTTCTATGGCAAACGATAATAGCCGCAAATTCAAACAGAATCAAATAATTTTTTGCATTCGTCCCTGAATTGTAGAGGTCTCAATGACTTTCGATTTTGGTGACGATCGGTTAAGGGGAAGGGGTAGTTTACCTGCAACGTTTTTTTATCAAGCGTATTTTATATGGCAAACGATAACAGCCGCAAATTCAAACTGAATCAAATAATGTTTTGCATACGTCCCTGAATTGTAGAGGTCTCAATGACTTTCGATTTTGGTGAAGATCGGTTAAGGGGAAGGGGTAGTTTACCTGCAGCCTTTTACGTTTTAACAAGAGTAAAGTACTTGAAAATTTATTTAAACTTTTTGAAACAATGGTAATTGTTAAAAATAAAATAATTTTGTTGCCAGGCAATAAAATTATAATTTTTTCATTTTAAGATAATATAATATTTTTCATTTAATACAGCAATAAAAAGGCAGGTAAGACACAGCCTGGCTGTTTGGCTGAAAATGATTTTAAATATAAATCTTAGAATATGGAAGTCATGCATGGTTCTCCATACCGATATTTACTTCCATATTCCTTAAGGAATGGAAGTATGGTGATGGCAAAAAAAATCGTGTTCGAGATTATTGCAGATTCTGATTCTACTACACTCAAAACATGAAAAAAAGTCGTTTTCCGAAAAGTGTCTGTGTGTGTGTCTGTCTGTCTGTCTGTGTGTCTGTCTGTAGATTTTTTTTCTATGGCAAACGATAACTGCCGCAAATTCAAACAGAATGAAATAATTTTTTGCATTCAGCCTTGATTTTTAGAGTTCTCGCGACCTATTGTTTTTGGTGAAGATCGGTTTAGGGAAAGGGGTAGTTTACCTTCAACGGTTTTTTTTTATCAAGGGAAATTTTTCTTTTGGCAAACAATAACAGCCGCAAATTCAAACAGAATCAAATAATATTTCGCATACAGCCCTGAATTGTAGTGTTCTCAAGACCTATTGTTTTTGGTGAAGATCGGTTAAGGGAAAGGGGTAGTTTACCTGTAACGTTTTATGTTTTAACAAGGGTATTTCCTATGGCAAACGATAACAGCCGCAAATTCAAACAGAATCAAAAGATTATTTGCATACAGCCCTAAATTGTAGAGTTCTCAGGACCTATTGTTTTTGGTGAAGATCGGTTAAGGGAAAGGTTTAGTTTACCTACAACGTTTTTTTTGACAAGGGTATTTTCTATGGCAAACGATAACAGCCGCAAATTCAAACAGAATCAAATCATTTTCTGCATACAGCCCTGATTTGTAGAGTACTCAAGACCTGTTGTTTTTGGTGAAGATCAGTTGAGGGGAAGGGGTAGTTTACCTGCAACGTTTTTTTATCAAGCGTATTTTCTATGGCAAACGATAACAGCCGCAAATTCAAACAGAATCAAAAGATTATTTGCATACAACCCTAAATTGTAGAGTTCTCAAGACCTATTGTTTTTGGTGAAGATCGGTTGAGGGAAAGGGGTAGTTTACCTGCAACGTTTTTTTAACAAGGGTATTTTCTATGGCAAACGATAATAGCCGCAAATTCAAACAGAATCAAATAATTTTTTGCATACGTCCCTGAATTGTAGAGGTCTCAATGACTTTCGATTTTGGTGACGATCGGTTAAGGGGAAGGGGTAGTTTACCTGCAACGTTTTTTTATCAAGCGTATTTTATATGGCAAACGATAACAGCCGCAAATTCAAACTGAATCAAATAATGTTTTGCATACATCCCTGAATTGTAGAGGTCTCAATGACTTTCGATTTTGGTGAAGATCGGTTAAGGGGAAGGGGTAGTTTACCTGCAGCCTTTTACGTTTTAACAAGAGTAAAGTACTTGAAAATTTATTTAAACTTTTTGAAACAATGGTAATTGTTAAAAATAAAATAATTTTGTTGCCAGGCAATAAAATTATAATTTTTTCATTTTAAGATAATATAATATTTTTCATTTAATACAGCAATAAAAAGGCAGGTAAGACACAGCCTGGCTGTTTGGCTGAAAATGATTTTAAATATAAATCTTAGAATATGGAAGTCATGCATGGTTCTCCATACCGATATTTACTTCCATATTCCTTAAGGAATGGAAGTATGGTGATGGCAAAAAAAATCGTGTTCGAGATTATTGCAGATTCTGATTCTACTACACTCAAAACATGAAAAAAAGTCGTTTTCCGAAAAGTGTCTGTGTGTGTGTCTGTCTGTCTGTCTGTGTGTCTGTCTGTAGATTTTTTTTCTATGGCAAACGATAACTGCCGCAAATTCAAACAGAATGAAATAATTTTTTGCATACAGCCTTGATTTTTAGAGTTCTCGCGACCTATTGTTTTTGGTGAAGATCGGTTGAGGGAAAGGGGTAGTTTACCTTCAACGGTTTTTTTTTATCAAGGGAAATTTTTTTTTTGGCAAACAATAACAGCCGCAAATTCAAACAGAATCAAATAATATTTCGCATACAGCCCTGAATTGTAGAGTTCTCAAGACCTATTGTTTTTGGTGAAGATCGGTTAAGGGAAAGGGGTAGTTTACCTGTAACGTTTTATGTTTTAACAAGGGTATTTCCTATGGCAAACGATAACAGCCGCAAATTCAAACAGAATCAAAAGATTATTTGCATACAGCCCTAAATTGTAGAGTTCTCAGGACCTATTGTTTTTGGTGAAGATCGGTTAAGGGAAAGGTTTAGTTTACCTACAACGTTTTTTTTGACAAGGGTATTTTCTATGGCAAACGATAACAGCCGCAAATTCAAACAGAATCAAATCATTTTCTGCATACAGCCCTGATTTGTAGAGTACTCAAGACCTGTTGTTTTTGGTGAAGATCAGTTGAGGGGAAGGGGTAGTTTACCTGCAACGTTTTTTTATCAAGCGTATTTTCTATGGCAAACGATAACAGCCGCAAATTCAAACAGAATCAAATAAGTTTTTGCATACGTCCCTGAATTGTAGTGGTCTCAAGGCCTTTAGATTTTGGTGAAGATCGGTTAAGGGGAAGGGGTAGTTTACCTGCAACCTTTTACGTTTTAACAAGAGTAAAGTACTTGAAAATTTATTTAAACTTTTTGAAACAATGGTAATTGTTGAAAATAAAATAATTTTGTTGCCAGGTAACAAAAATAAAGTCATTTGGTTATAAAATATAAATATTTACAACAAGAAAAGAATTTTCAGTTTTCAAAATTTAAATATATTTTTATAAAACCATGGGTTCTTCATTGAGGTGGGGACAATGTCACTCACTCCATCTCAAGCCTCTCCTATTTTGCAGAAAAAGAGGACCCTGTCAAGGCTGATACTTTGACGACAGTGACCGGGCTTTCCACCAAATTCAGCAGAGTGACAGGTAGGCCCAACTCTGATTGGCTCCTCAGATTTCCCCAGCGTTAGTAGGTTCTATGAAAATATTTTATTTCAAAAATGATTTTCTACTTCCATATTCCTTAAGGAATGGAAGTATGGTGATGGCAAAAAAAATCGTGTTCGAGATTATTGCAGATTCTGATTCTACTACACTCAAAACATGAAAAAAAGTCGTTTTCCGAAAAGTGTCTGTGTGTGTGTCTGTCTGTGTGTCTGTGTGTCTGTCTGTCTGTCTGTCTGTCTGTCTGTCTGTGTGTCTGTAGATTTTTTTTCTATAGCAAACGATAACTGCCGCAAATTCAAACAGAATCAAATAATTTTTTGCATGCAGCCCTGATTTGCAGAGTACTCGCGACCTATTGTTTTTGGTGAAGATCGGTTGAGGGAAAGGGGTAGTTTACCTGCAACGGTTTTTTTTTAGCAAGGGTAATTTTGTTTGTTTGGCAAACGATAACAGCCGTAAATTCAAACACAATCAAATAATGTTTCGCATACAGCCCTGAATTGTAGAGTTCTCAAGATCTTTTGATTTTGGTGAAGATCGGTTAAGGGAAAGGGGTAGTTTACCAACAACGTTTTTTTAACAAGGGTATTTTCTATGGCAAACGATAACAGCCGCCAATTCAAACAGAATCAAATAATGTTTTGCATACAGCCCTGATTTGTAGAGTACTCAAGACCTATTGTTTTTGGTGAAGATCGGTTAAGGGAAAGGGGTAGTTTACCTGTAACGTTTTATGTTTTAACAAGGGTATTTCCTATGGCAAACGATAACAGCCGCAAATTCAAACAGAATCAAAAGATTATTTGCATACAGCCCAAAATTGTAGAGTTCTCAAGACCTATTGTTTTTGGTGAAGTTCGGTTGAGGGAAAGGGGTAGTTTACCAGCAAAGTTTTTTTAACAAGGGTATTTTCTATGGCAAACGATAACAGCCGCCAATTCAAACAGAATCAAATAATGTTTTGCATACAGCCCTGATTTGTAGAGTACTCAAGACCTATTGTTTTTGGTGAAGATAGGTTAAGGGAAAGGGGTAGTTTACCTGTAACGTTTTATGTTTTAACAAGGGTATTTCCTATGGCAAACGATAACAGCCGCAAATTCAAACAGAATCAAAAGATTATTTGCATACAGCCCTAAATTGTAGAGTTCTCAAGACCTGTTGTTTTTGGTGAAGATCGGTTAAGGGAAAGGGGTAGTTTACCAGCAACGTTTTTTTAACAAGGGTATTTTCTATGGCAAACGATAACAGCCGCAAATTCAAACAGAATCAAATAATGTTTTGCATACAGCCCTGATTTGTAGAGTACTCAAGACCTTTTGTTTTTGGTGAAGATCGGTTAAGGGGAAGGGGTAGTTTACCTGCAACTTTTTGTATCAAGCGTATTTTCTATGGCAAACGATAACAGCCGCAAATTCAAACGGAATCAAATAATTTTTTGCATACGTCCCTGAATTGTAGAGGTCTCAATGACTTTCGATTTTGGTGAAGATCGGTTAATGGGAAGGGGTAGTTTACCTGCAACCTTTTACGTTTTAACAAGAGTAAAGTACTCGAAAATTTATTTAAACTTTTTGAAACAATGGTAATTGTTAAAAATAAAATAATTTTGTTGCCAGGCAATAAAATTATAATTTTTTCATTTTAATGTAATATAATATTTTTCATTTAATACAGCAATAAAAAGGCAGGTCAGACACAGCCTGGCTGTTTGGCTGAAAATGATTTTAAATATAAATCTTAGAATATGGAAGTCATGTATGGTTCTCCATACCGATATTTTTCTATGGCAAACGATAACTGCCGCAAATTCAAACAAAATCAAATAATTTTTTGCATATAGCCCTGGTTTGTAGAGTACTCACGACCTATTGTTTTTGGTGAAGATCGGTTGAGGGAAAGGGGTAGTTTACCAGCAACGGTTTTTTTTATCAAGGGAAATTTTTTTTTTGGCAAACGATAACAGCCGCAAATTCAAACAGAATTAAATAATGTTTCGCATACAGCCCTGAATTGTAGAGTTCTCACGACCTATTGTTTTTGGTGAAGATCGGTTAAGGGAAAGGGGTAGTTTACCTGTAACGTTTTATGTTTTAACAAGGGTATTTCCTATGGCAAACGATAACAGCCGCAAATTCAAACAGAATCAAAAGATTATTTGCATACAGCCGTAAATTGTAGAGTTCTCAAGCCCTGTTGTTTTTGGTGAAGCTCGGTTAAGAGAAAGGGGTAGTTTACCTGCAACGTTGTTTTAACAAGGGTATTTTCTATGGCAAACGATAACAGCCGAAAATTCAAACAGAATCAAATAATTTTTTGCATACGCCCCTGATTTGTAGAGTACTCATGACCTATTGCTTTTGGTAAAGATCAGTTAAGGGGAAGGGGTAGTTTACCTGCAACGTTTTTTTATCAAGCGTATTTTCTATGGCAAACGATAACAGCCGCAAATTCAAACAGAATCAAAAGATTATTTGCATACAGCCGTAAATTGTAGAGTTCACAAGACCTGTTGTTTTTGTTGAAGCTCGGTTAAGGGAAAGGGGTAGTTTACCTGCAACGTTGTTTTAACAAGGGTATTTTCTATGGCAAACGATAACAGCCGCAAATTCAAACAGAATCAAATAATTTTTTGCATACAGCCCTGATTTGTAGAGTACTCATGACCTATTGCTTTTGGTAAAGATCGGTTAAGGGAAGGGGTAGTTTACCTGCAACGTTTTTTTATTAAGCGTATTTTCTATGGCAAACGATAACAGCCGCAAATTCAAACAGAATCAAATAATGTTTTGCATACATCCCTGAATTGTAGAGATCTCATGGACTTTCGATTTTGGTGAAGATCGGTTAAGGGGAAGGGGTAGTTTACCTGCAACGTTTTTTTATTAAGCGTATTTTCTATGGCAAACGATAACAGCCGCAAATTCAAACAGAATCAAATAATGTTTTGCATACATCCCTGAATTGTAGAGATCTCATGGACTTTCGATTTTGGTGAAGATCGGTTAAGGGGAAGGGGTAGTTTACCTGCAACGTTTTACGTTTTAACAACAGTAAAGTACTTGAAAAAACATTTAAACTTTTTGAAACAATGGTAATTGTTAAAAATAAAATAATTTTGTTGCCAGGGAATAAAATTATAATTTTTTCATTTTAATGTAAATTATGTATGAGTTAATATCTTTATATATATAATTCTTCTGTACGTGTGTATGTCACTGAACTCCTCCATGTATAAAATAATATATCGTTCGTGGCAGGTAAGCATATCTCAGTTATGTAATGTTTACGTTTCCATTTTATTATTATGCCTACAGCAATAAAAAGGCAGGTAAGACACACACACACACACACACACACACACACACACACACACACACACACACACACACACACACACACACACACACACACACACACACACACACACACACACACACACACACACACACACACACACACACACACACACACACACACACACACACACACACACACACACACAATTCACGTTATTTCTGGCCTCACTCATGTTTATTTTCTTACATTTGCACGCTTTTTAAATGGAAAGTGCCGAAACCCACACCAACATAACGCGTGCAAGCCGAAAAAATGGACATTAATTTGCTTCCTGTGGATCGCTGGGCAATGTAACTGCACGTGTTTACAGAGGAACGATTCATAGACAGACTTTTCGTCTTTAGGGAATGAACCCTCTGCAAGATGCTGAGGGTCCATGAGTGACTTCGGAGCGCTCCTTCTTTTCCGCGTGTTTGTTCTGTGAAACGTACACTGTAGATTCGCAGCTTTATTCTAAGCAACGCTCAATAGGAAATGTTGAAAATTGTTGTCCACGGTGTACCCTCATACACACTAAACCTGCTCTGATGTTTTAATTACGGACATCATAATATTAAAACTTTGGAAACTTGAGCACTACTTAATGGAGATCAATCATTAACTTATACAAGCCATTAATTTTATGCATATTTTTTTATATATATGTGTACAACGTTATCGGCAACAAAGAAGTAGTTTTTGTTAAAATTCCTTCCCGGGATATTTGGCCGTAGTCCAATGTTTTCTACAAAACCAGACGTTTCGGCAATGCCATCGACTTCCATATCAGTGAAAATCGAGTGCGATAACGTGAGGTGGTATATGTTAGTGACCACAGTACTGTGGTTAAGGCTGAAGCAGCAAGTAGAAAGAAGTAGTTTCTATGGTAATATTTCATTTCGAAAATTATTTTAATTATAAATCTTAGAATATGGAAGTCATGTATGGTTCTCCATACCGATATTTTGCTCTTATACACCAAACAAACTACCTTCGACAATATCTCGTATCCCCATAAAACAACAACCAACAGTCTAACACTAACATCACTACACCAACCTAGTCACAACTCTTCCAACTAACTTCTTTTCTAACTCCTTTTTGATATTTTTCTTTTTTCTTTTTCCTTTTCCTAATTTTTTGTTTCTTTTTCCTTTTCCTAATTTTTTTGTTTCTTTTTCCTTTTCTAATTTTTTTTGTTTTTTATTTTATTTTGTTTTTCTAAGGGGAGGGGTAGGAAAATTGGGAAGATGAAAAGGGGAAGGATCATTGAAA
Organism: Magicicada septendecula; assembly: GCA_034769895.1. Lineage (NCBI taxonomy): Eukaryota > Metazoa > Arthropoda > Insecta > Hemiptera > Cicadidae > Magicicada > Magicicada septendecula. The sequence continues at coordinate 293,855,796 of CM068373.1, read as the reverse complement.
GGTCAATAGCTAGGACTAAGGGTAAGGACATGGTTCCCTCCGAGAATAAGGATGGGTGGAGAAAACCAAGGCTCGCGGAGGCAGGGCCGCAACCCTGAAGTAGACGAACACCACTGGGACTGTGGGGAACATCTATCCGCTACCCGTTAACCGCTTCTTCTCACCTTTCTATGACGACGCACTTTAGGTACTCGTTCCTTTCTGACACCACTCTCTGAGAAATTATCTCGTGTTGAGCTGTACTAATTTGTTCCTTCTGAATCAGAATCAAGGCAACTTACCTGACTACTTTTACCCCGATTTGGATTATCCTCAACCTCTAACTCCTCTGCTTCTACCTCCCCTGGTTCTCTTTCTTCCACGTCTTCCTTTTCCTCCTCTACATAATCCAAATCACCATCACGACACTGCACATCTTCATCCTCTAGTTGCTCACCTGGTCCGCATGAAACTTCTTTCCATTCCTCGGAATCCTCAACACTACTTACAGAAGCCATCCGCAAATCTGCACACACTACATCATCCTCACTCACACACTCCACAACGCTGCCACCCAATTTCTCCTCAACTTCTACCTCATCTACTTCTACCACACTTGCAGCCTGTACATCCCCGTGTCCATCCGCAAACTCAGACTCTTCAGTCTCCCTAACACCTACAACTATACTCCCCTGCGCAGCATCTGCAGACCGCTCTAGTGCCTCTTCCTTCGATTCCTCTCCTTGACCACTCTCAGCAACTACAATGTCCTCAACATTTCCCACCCTGGAATCCAGCTGTCCAGGTCCGTGTTCAATGTCTAAATTAAATTCTACTGACGATGGAAAAGCTCCACTATCAAGTGACTTCTCATCTCCCGGCGTAGGCGATGATGATGTTACCGGATCTGGATCCGTCATGAACCGAGATGGAGATACCGGAACAAATTCCACGGCATCTGGATTCAACTGTGACGTCACCTCTGAGTCCTCTAATTCAGTATCAACAGACATGTTCTTGTTGTCTTGTATTGATCCACCGAAGTTATTCCACTTTTCTTCTATCGCTTCACCTTCTTCATCCACCACTCTCTTAGGCACTGGTAATTCCTCTGGAACCTTTAAAGTTTCCTTTCTCTCCAAATGGGAATAAAGACTTGCGACAGGATCCCTACTTGCCGATGTTTGTTCCCTAATATCACTTCTTCTTCCCCTGTTAATTTCATACTTATTTGTCTTCTGGGCTGTAGCTGTTATTACCGTTTTTCCACTTGCCACCCCCTTGTAGCCTCCATTACTTCCGGAATATTCAGTTTTTCTGACAGTCTCTTGTATTCTTCTCCAACCGCCATGTTTGTCCCTTTTAGCTCTTCCTAACAAACCACTGGAGTATTGGACATCTGTAGCAGCTCTTCCCCGGGACTCGTCTCCCGCCTGGACAGTACTAGAAACCACACACAACCGGTACAGATCCGCAAAACGACGGGGACGGTCCGCGAATATCAAACGAGATCTCTCTTGGGGATTCAGTCCTACCAGAATTGCTTGTATTACTTCCGTCTCGGGCAACCCCAACCTTAATACCCGGGCAGCTTTCCGTATGTCGTGCACGAAGTCCCCCAACGCCTCTCCGTTGGCCAGTAGGCGATAGAATAAATCAAACTTAAGCTGGGCACGTCGTCGATGGGGTATGAAGAAATCCAACACTTCCCCATGGAAAGCGTCGACACTGCCGCCCCGACGCAGAGTGTTGGTGACCAACCCTGCCAATGAACCCCGGCAATACGGGTATATAAGGGACAAGACCTCCCCATCGGACACCCCCGGGAAATCTGCCAACTGCAGGACAAGGTCCACGAAAACCACCAACTTGTCCTCATCTATTCCATCTACCACCGGAAGTTTCTGGAGAACCCCTGAAAGGGGGTGGAGCAATTTCTGATAGCATACCGCCGCCAGAATTGCACAATTCACAACACACAACAACAAAACATAAATTCCCACAAAACACCTAACACACAAACACGACTTAGAAGAAGAAAAACTTGAGTACTAACTCTTCCTTCAAGCAGACTGTGGGCCCCCTAGCGTTGCGAGGACCCGGCACTATCCTGAACTGGCTCTCGACAACACCGCACCAGAAGAAATGCCACATTTACACGAACACAAGACATACTCAACGACACACCTAACATCTATCACGACCTCGCATTTCACAAGGAACAAAATATTTACCGACCAACGAACAATAACGAATTCCCAAAATTTATAATACTGACTTCGGCTCCCATACCTCGGACGAGACCGACTGCCGATTGGGCCATACCGCATACCTATAAACGCCCTCACTATTATTTGAAAAGTACAACGCGAAATCCATTTCCCAACACCTCGCCCCAGATCTGCGGTAATTCAAGTTTCGAAAAGAATTCCCCCCAAAATTTTACATCACGTGGCGACACCAAGTTTACAAATAACACAAATAACAACAGCCTGACAGTTATACCTCCATACAGCTGATCAGACATCAAACATAACAAAATACCTGTGTATACATTGACTTCTTGTAAATATTATAAGTCCATTCTATCCCGAATGTTTTCTGAGTTTGCAAGCCCCGTCACAGCCAAAGGACCCAAGGGTTTAACCCTAGATACAACCACGCTCTGCTACCAAATGTAACCCCTCTTTAGAATTTTTATGCTTTATAAATTTTTTTTTTTTTTTTTTGAAGAGGGGCCAAAAGCCTAGAGAAGCCAAAATGCACTGGGTCCAGTGAGACGGGACTTGCAATTAAACTCTCTAGTATAACCAACAATAGCATTTATTGAGTAATTGTGTAATGTAGCATATAAAGTAACAAATGGTTTTCTTTTTGTTTTTATAAATGCAAATTTTTGTATAAATCTTCCCCGTACATAACCCACAAAAGTAACACATACACAATTGACATAAATACACATATAAATATAAATATATATCTCTATCACATCCACATTTTCAATATCACTATATCAATAACCAACACCCTTATAATTTTAAAGCATAGCCACCCGCCTATATACATTTTCTTGACATACATTTATCGCCCCCATCTAAAAGAAATAATTAATAATTAACTGGAAATTCAACCACCCTACCTCTACAGACATCCGAATGATGTATATATATATCACTAGTGCTCCCACGAATCTGAGTTGGCCAAAATGCCAGATACAACTTTAAAGTGCTCTTAAACTTGGTAAAATTATAATCAATAAGTCAGAAAAATTATAACTGACAAGAATAAATAGGAAAGAAGGTAAGCTACAATCTTTCCGTGACCTGAACTGTATTTGTGAATTTGGTGAGATAATAATTTATAAAATTTTTTGTGTAAGAAATATAGTTTAGTGATAACCTTTAAAAATTTACAATAATTATATGACCTAATATGTTATGTAACATTTTAAGAAAACTGAATTGACAATAATACATTTAAAGAACTTTTACAACTGTGAGGTGACATACTGGTATATAACCTTTTAAGAAAACTGAATTGGCCCGGGAACCGACATGTTCCTAAGCCTGGAGCATGCCTATGTCTGCATACAAACCTGCCTACACAGGATTAAACAGGGGGCCGGACTGTTACTGAATCAGAAAGCTTATTACCCTTACATAACCCCAAAACGTAATTTAAATATGTGAAATGACCGTGATTATCTGAATTAACGTGACAGGAATTATAGCTGAACCCTACCAGCCGGTGGGGTTCATCCTGTCACCAACGGAACCCCCCTTACGTATTTGAAATACCAGTCCCCTAATACTTGAACCACCCCCTTTTACCTCAAACGAGAAAGAAAATATAAGTGAATAAATTGTAAGAAGCTACGAATATATGCTAGCCCCCGGGCTCACACTTAATACAAAGTTAGTACATAATAAACAAAATTCCCCCAAAATCCGCGCACAATTCTGTCCAGTTAAACTGGGGCCCAACTAAAACGTTTAAAAGATGATAGAAATATGATACTGTGTCACTCATACCCCACAAGTTTTATGAAGTGTTATCGGTACAAATCCGGGTGTCTATGTAGGTCTAAATAAAATAATAATAATTGGTTTGAGGTCACCTTGTTCGTCACATGTGGGTGTGTTTGAGTTCCTACTTCCAGTGCCTGTAGTGTTGGTTTGGCGAGGTCATCTTGCTATCCCCTCTGGCAGACGAAGTCGAGAGCCTTTGGTGACCATTCAGGTGGAGATGTTCATCCTGTGCCGGCGTCCTCATCTAAGCCCGGGAGCCTGCAGTTCTGTGCGAGATTATCTACCCATACTGGGTGATAGAATTACTTTCAAAAAAATGAATTCTTCGCTCTGACTGAGAGATACGAGATGTTGGTGGTTTGGGCTTCGAAGCAAGACACAACAAAAATGGTTGGTACAGCGCAATACCGAGTCCCAGCTTCCAGGCAAACGCTAGAGTGCGTGGCATGTACCACGGCGAACTAAATTTTGCCGTTCCATTAAACACCGAAACAGCTAAACATTTTCCCGTTTGACTACATATTATTTGAATATATTGCTTGTATCGGCGCCGGTTGTTAGACAATCGGCACAATAAGTCCACAATTTTAATTAGTGAGTGTGAAATCAGTGTTATTAGTGTAATTCACTTTGTCTGTCTTCGTTACGTGATAATTCAAAAATAGTTTATACTTAGCGACTGTTTCCTCATCTCAGGTCCAGTTAAAATATCTCGGGTATAGTTGGTTTTCCTTTTAGTGATTTATCCACTTCTGTGGTCTGCTTGGAACTGCTTTTTGGATTATTATTAATAATCTCTGATGCTATATTCAGATTTTTATTAGTTTGTTCGTTTTCTATTACTTTTTTTTAATCTAAAGCTCTGTAATTTCCATTAACCATTAAGTCTTTACTCATTAATGGTTACTAAAGAACTCCCCAGATTATTTACATAAATTTGTTGTTGCTAGGGTCAAAATACGAAATTTGATTGGTGGACATGATGAGATATTGTCATCGAAATACATTGTCTTTCTGTACAAAATTGGTCAACTACGGTATCTTTAAATTGGTCTAATTCCCTTATACTAACTGTGAATCTAAATCTAATAACATCATTCTCTTGCTTTTAACGTGTACACTTGTACATCAATTTGAAACCAAACAAGGTTACTTTCAGTTAACAAATAATGATTTTACTTTATATAATATTATATAAAGTGTAGTGCTGTGAAAGAAGATGATGAACAAACAAGACAACTACAATGATTTTACATTTTTACCACCTAATTTTCTTAATAATTAATTTTAAACTACTTATTTCGAATACATTTTTGTTGTGCAGACTAATATCTTTAAACCTATTCATATTACATTCATTATTTCACTAAACCTTGCTGTTATACCTTAAAATTTACAATTTTCTGGTTTTTTTATATAGGCCTAGTAGCTAACATGTCAGAAATCCTATACCTACACTTATTCTAACAAATGATATTTATGTTGTTACTTTAAAACATCTTCTACATAAACAAACTAACATAATTACTTAAAATACAACATTTGTTGGTTTCTAAACCTTATAAAACAATATAATCCTTTACTTATAGGCAAAATACATAATTTCCTTGGTCTAACTTTAGTACAACAGATTATGTATTGTCTATTAATCTTAAAACTTTACACATAACTTCATGAACATAAATAATTAAATATTACAATATATCTTAGCAGTTTTAAACAATAATAATGAACCTAATACTTATAAATGACCTATGATTATTTTAAAATCATCACATAATAATGCAACTTAATATTTTACCTTCATCAGTATTCTCCCCTTGACCTACTGATAATAAACATTTTATCTTTATTTATTTGTCACTTTAGTCAGTTTATCACTTCTCACTATTTTAATTCACTTGTAATAATATTTTTGGGTTCCACATTAATTATATATTTATGATTATTACCATCACTTTAAATCAATTGTAATAGTGTTTTTGGTTTTACTAAAAATATACTCTTATTTTATTATTATTATACTGGTTCATTTACACTTTCTATATCATTTCATTACATGTTTACGTACTACTTATTATATAATTCCATACTCATTAGTTTGTACTTTTAGATGGTCATTACAAATTATAATTTACTTGGAATAGGGTATTTGGCCTTGAATATTCCTTCATCGTTCATTTTATGTTGCATTTATCTTTCCCCATCACCTTTCCTAAACATTTGGGTATAGTCAGTCATAGTTAGAGTCTGTCAAATATAGTCATTAGTGTTATGCTATCATTTTTTCTTTGTACAGCTTATTTGTTTACTCTTGCAAATCTCACATGGTTTTATGTCATACCATTTGTCACATTACATAATGCCTCACCACCAAAATTGATTATTTAACAAAATAATGTAATCGTTTTGTTGAAATCATCAATTGAATCATCTCCCATGTTATATGTTATTTCTTGTTATTCAATTATTCATCATTCTTGATCTGATATACTTGTTTCTTTCTATAATCGTTCTATCCCTGGAACATTTTACCAACCTAACTAAATTATTTTAATCATATTAATTGGAACTGGTCGGATGGGCAACTTTGGTTCCACTTACCCGCCGTCCATACATACTCTCTGAGTTCAGCGGGACCTACCGTCTGCTCAGTAAAAATGATTGCTGGAACTATCTCTACAGTCAATCACATTCAATAATAAATAGTCTATTCACGACTAAATCAAATAAAATAATACAATAAAATACTCGTGGGATTATTCACTCTGTTAACTTTCAGATCTAATTATCTTTCCTTTTTCATTGATTTATTCAGATGTTCAGCTTTCTTTGGGGCAACATTGTTAACATATATTCTAATCGGTAACATTTCATCTTCTTCTTTGCAATAAATGTTTGACATATCTATTCTTCCTTCAAAATTTGTAATTTACAAAATTCTAACTTGTAGCTGCATCAATGGTTACTATATTAAATCTTTTCATTATAATGATAGTTGTTAAGTCATTTTTTATTCTACGGTCTCGTCTTATTATTTCACTGTCAATTGTCTTGTTTGTTTCTTCTTATTGTTACATCACAATATTTTGTTTATCAATTCATCTAAAACTCTGTCATTTAGATTTTCATTTACCCTATTCTTACTTTCTCTTGGATTCCATTGTTTATCTCTGTTTCTAATTATTTTTATTATTATTTCCTTCAATATTAAATTATTCAAATCTTTTGTGTAATCTACCCTTACTTCTTCTTGGATTTTGATAACTATTTTATTCTTTTATTGTTTTGTTCAAAATAATGTTACTAAAATATTCTGGGTAAGTTGACCTTACTTCTTTTTTGAATTTTGACAATTATTTTTTATTTATAGTCTTACTTAGCCTTATAATATCTCTTTAATGAAGCCTGGTTGTACGTGCCCTTAATCCTTTTTGTAGTTACATCACTAATTAATGTAAGTGTTGTTATTATTGTTTTTGGTGATTATTTATGGTCCATTATAAAGCAATAATAGCTTTTTGGTTATCCCTTCCCTAGAGCTGGGCAATTCATGGTTTTTTAATAATACTTTATCTCCGAATATTTTTTAAATAGTGGTTGTGTACAATGGTAATGTTATTGTCATTTGTCTGGTCTCGTCTCAGTATATACCCAAAATGCCGGTTCAGTGATGGGACTCGGTGGTTTTTCACTGCCGCTGTTCATTTAAATGCTGACCGGTTTCTTCGGCCCTGTCATCCTGCAGACTGGCTCTATTTCTATCCGGTAGTTCCTGGATCTCGACTTGGTTATTGTTGAATGTCACCGTATTTCTACTTCTTCTGTCATCCTCACTGCTCCTGCTTCGTCTATGGTCATCCCTATAATCCTGGTTAGTCTCTTCTTGGGAATTCCTATCCCTATTTCCATTGAAACTTCCTCGTCCTTGGTAATGACGCCTTCCAAAATTCCTATCCTCTGTCCTTACATAATTTACACGTTGCCTGTATGTTTGGTTTTGACTATTATTATTGTTTTGATTATTTTGTCTATACTGGCTATCATAGTTATTGTTATAAAATTGGTTATCTCGGTAATTATTATTCGTATTATTGGGACGCTGGTAGCGGTTGTTGTTATTCGTTGGAGAGTTACGGTAATAGTTGTAGTTGTTATTGTTATTATTATTGTTATGGGGACCATTATCATTGGCGTTATATCGGTTATCTCGGTGACCATCATTCCTATTACTAACATTGTTCCTCTGCCTGTTCTGAAGGTAATTCCTTTCCCGTTCGATCTCTTCCAATAATTCGGCCATGTCCTGTACAGTTTTAATTCGTCCATTTATTCGACCCTTAATGACTTCTCCATCATAATGGTAGGCTAATTGTGTCACCAAACATTCTTCAGGAATCTTGGGCTCCAGGTGCCTTGCAACACTAATCTAGCCCAAAAAATATGTGTTCGGAGATTGTCCGGAGCGTGGGTCATATCGGCCATGACCTAGGTTGCTCCTTATCATATGTTGGGTGGCCTATGACCAGTATTTTGACTTAAACTGGTTTTTAAATTCCTGGAAACTTTGAATGTACGGTCGCATTGCCGTCCACCAGTTGTCATAAACATCCTTAAACATCTCGTCCAACATATTTCTAATTACCGTCCATCTGGTCTCCCTGGTTCTCAATAGATTTTCCTCTACCCGCTTAAGGAATTCCATGGGATTGCGTTTATAATTCCGGAAGCTGATGACCTCTCTGTTTTCATTGCATGATATATGGGAGCTAAGATATTGTCTATCTCTCCATGAATTAATTTCTTCTTGGAGATGTAGTCGGAATCCTTCTAGTTTTTCTTCATGGGTAGTTGTTTGACCTTTTATTTGATTAATGTTGGTATCTATGCCTTCCAACCTTTCTCTCATCTCTGCTTGTACTCTCGTAATGTTCCCTTGGTTTATTTGTACAGCTTTGATTCGTACATTAGTGTCTTCCTGGACTCTCTGTATCTCCTGATGCATCCGTTCACATTTTCCTTTGGTCTTGGACATTACCCTCCTAATTTCGGTCACCGGTTCTTTCTACTTCTTGTCCCATTCTTCCCTCAATTGCTGATTATTGTCCTCTATCTTCATATTCCACTCTTCTTTTAATAACTCCCGATGTTCATTCAATTTGTCCATGGTTTTCTGGTTATTTTCTTTTAATTCCTCTTTTAATGTTCTATTATTTTCGTCTATTTTCTCCTCCATCTTCCTACTGTTCTCCTTGAACTCTTCCTTTAACTGTTGATTGTCACTTTTTAATTCTTCCATTTTCTCCTCAATTTTCTTACTGTTCTCTTTGAACTCTTCCTTTATAGCTTTATTAGTCCCTTCCATCTTCTGGCTTAATTCTTCATTCAATATTTCTAAGTTCTTATTATTATTCTCATTTAATTCTTCCATTTTCTTACTGTTCTCATCCATTTTCTTATTTAAATCTTCATGACTCTGTTTTAAGTATTCTATAATGCTCTTCATGTCAACACTCTCTGTGACTCTGTTCGGTTCTGGTTTGTCTCCTTGGGCCTCACTTATTATTGCTTCCACTTCTTCAACTGGTGTTGCTGCCTTGTCTTCCATGTTTAATTCGCTTTCTTTCTCGGTCTCTGCCGCCCGTTTGCGTGAAAGTTCTCTTTTCTTCATTTTCGCCTATTCTCTGTAGCCGCTATTAGAAATTAGTTAGTCCAATAATGTATTTCTTCTACTAATTAAGACCCTACTACGTTGGTGTGCCAATTTTGTAACAATCTAATGGATCATGTATTATATTTGCCACATGTTGGTAGTGTCAAATCTATAACAATTTAAAAAGGTCCCGTAATGATAATAACTATTACTGTAGAACTCACCTTTTTTCCACCGTTCATTTAAAAAATTCTGCTGAAATCGGCGTTGCCAACTCTTCTTTGTAACTCGAAACAGGTTATGTTTATTATATCAAACTCAATTCTATTTTTAAAACTATTGGAAACCAAACATACAGTATTACAGATGGTTTGATTATCCATTTCTTAAACCCTTTAGTGACACAATAATGTTCCAGATTATTTAAGTCAAATTGCCTGGCTTACTTTATTTATTGCCGGTTGGCTATTCTGTTTATCAATGGTGATAGCAGTAAAATGATGGTCGATTTCGTTTAATCTCAGGGCGTGTAAATGTCCTTTTGGCTGCAGAAAAAAGTATTTAAACACACAAATAAAAGTATAAGCTTTACAATAAATATACAAATATTATATATTTGAAAAAATATGGACAACTATGGTCACAAACTACATTCGAAAGAATTAGTGTTTCTAGGTTAAGTTGGTTAATACAGTATTGAATTAATTTACAGTTTTCACACAAGAAATAACTAGAATAGTGGTTTTAGTGTTAGTTTTAATTGTTCATTATCAAAATAATTCTACAATTTTAATTAGTGAGTGTGAAATCAGTGTTATTAGTGTAATTCACTTTGTCTGTCTTCGTTACGTGATAATTCAAAAATAGTTTATACTCAGCGACTGTTTCCTCATCTCAGGTCCAGTTAAAATGTCTCGTGTATAGTTGGTTTTCCTTTTAGTGATTTATCCACTTCTGTGGTCCGCGTGGAACTGCTTTTTGGATTATTATTAATAATCTCTGATGCTATATTCAGATTTTTATTAGTTTGTTCGTTTTCTATTACTTTTTTTTTAATCTCATGCTCTGTAATTTCTTAAGTCTCTACTCATTAGTGGTTACTAAAGAACTGCCCAGATTATTTACATAAATTTGTTGTTGCTAGGGTTAAAATACTTGGAATAGGGTATTTGGCCTCGAATATTCCTTCATCGTTCATTTTATGTTGCATTTATCTTTCCCCATCACCTTACCTAAACATTTGGGTATAGTCAGTCATAGTTAGAGTCTGTCAAATATAGTCATTAGTGTTATGCTATCATTTTTTTTTTACAGCTTCTCATTTGTTTACTCTTGCAAATCTTACATGGTTTTATGTCATACCATTTGTCACGTTACAAGGACATGGTGAGGATTCAGAATGACTTATCAGGAGATTTTGACTATGGAAAGGGAGTCCTCCAAGGCGATGCTTTTGCTTGCCTCCTTTTCAATCTTGCCTTAGAAAAAACTATGAGAGATGCTAGAATAGATTCCTCCGGACCTGTATTCAACAGGTTGGTGCAGGTCCTAGGATACGCCGATGACCTAGATATAATCAGGAGGTCCCTCGAGCAGTCACTGAAGCCTTTCTTGCTCTTGAAGGTCTCACAAGGAGGCTGGGTCTCATAGTAAATGAAAGCAAGACAAAGTACATGGCCACAGGACAGGAGACATCCAAGACAGGACAGGACAGGACATGGCTAGAGAAGGAAAGCACAGCCAAATTGGCATCTATTCCTTCGAAAAAGTCAACAACTTTGTTTATTTAGGATTCCAAGTTAACTCCGATGGGGAAACAACAGAAGAAATAAAGCGAAGAATCACCTCAGCTAATAGGTGCTTCTTTGGTCTCAGACCCCTTTTCCAGAGCAGAATAATCGCCAGGAGCTCAAGCTGCTTTTGTATAAAACACTGATCCGCCCAGTTCTCACCTCTGGTTCTGAGACCTGGACTATTTCTAGAAAGTCTGAGTCAAGCCTGCTGGTTCATGAAAGCAAAATCCTCCACAGTATATTTGGTCCAATATGCGCAGGAGGTGAATGGAGGAAAAGAACCAACCAAGAACTGAACACTCTTCTGAACGAACCAGATATTGTGAAAATTATAAAACTTGGTAGACTCAGGTGGGCTGGACACATGATCAGAATGGGGGAGAATGAAATACCAAGAAAGGCACTCACAGAACAGATCTATGGCACCAGGAGAGTTGGTAGACCCAAATTATGTTGGGAAGATGGTGTGAACTACGGTGCGCGCCATATCCTTGGGACCCGGAACTGGAGAGCAGCTGCACTTGACCAGGACAACTGGTGGAGGCTGTTAAAGGAGGCCTTTACTCAGTAATGGGTTGTTGTGCTGCTGAAGAAGAAGAAGAAGAAGAAGAAGAAGAAGAAGAAGAAGAAGAAGAAGAAGAAGAAGAAGAAGAAGAAGAAGAGAAATTTAACGACCTGGTTTGGCATGAATACAACTGACTTATTCCGTACAGCAGTGGAGAAAGTAAAAAAAAACCTGTATGACATCCAATATCCGAAACGGGTAGGAACTATCAGAAGAAGAAGAAGTTTACAATTATTGTACTTAATTAAAAATTGTTTTAAAATAGCAGATTTTAAATTCAAATCTTGCGAGTTTGTGATTTTAGGAATGGTGTTGGCAGATTTAATAGGTGGCACAGAATTATCTGGATAAGTACCATTTTGTACAATTGCTAGTTCTCTGGGATTAGGAACTGCATTAAAAGCGTGGCCTTTATTGCTGGTTACTCTATATGAGTTTTAATGTTATTTTAAGATTTTACTATCATTTGTACTGGTATTAATTGGGTGTTAAATTAAAAAGAAAAACATTTGTCATCTATCATTGTTTCCTAATGAAACACAGAAACACAGACTGGCACAGATCTTGTTGAAGTGTAATTATGTATTTTAATGCAATTATAAGGCTTTTTGTATTATTTTGAAAGTAAGGACAAATAAAATAATTTCCCTGTATAGGAAAGTGGTGAATATCTCTTCAAGGTTTATCTTTTTTTCAGGTTCTTCCCTTAAGTAACCCCTGTTACTTATTTGTGTTTTATATTTTATAATACAGGAATGTAACAGAAAGTTAGGAAACTGTTTAATATAAAACAAAATATAATATACACATCACAAGAAGAATAAATTCAAGCTTCAGGATTTATTACTTTTTAGTGTCTTGTGATTTAATTGATATTGTTATGATGGTCTCACTGATCATCGTATGGTACAGCAGAAAACAAAATAAACACACCAATTAAGTCACTAATCACCAGTTTTAATTAATCACAATTAACAGTTTGAAATCAACAAGTTATTCAACAAGATTATACTCGTGCAGTAATTCAGTTAAATTTGTTCATATGCAATAATAATGTCAACTATTAGAGTCCCGCACAATTATAACACAATAACACTTCACCACAATACTTCGAACCTCACTTGAATAAATCACCACTAAACACACTGAGTAATCGCCCGACGTAAACTGACCATCGCTGGATGCTTATATTTATACCCTGCTGAGATGCCAGAATAATTGGTCACTTACTAGATGACATGTCGAGCAAAGTTTGCATTACAGGTGTTTTAGAATCCACTAAAAAAACTGTCTGGCCTTGTACACAGGTCTGGTACAGTCTGGAATAGCCTCGATTGTTGACGCATGATAAGTATTACATAATTGTCTTTCATCTCAAAGTAGCAGCAATATATATGCACACAAACTGTACAGCTGGGATAGCCAAGAAACATGTAGAACGACAGACTCCATTGTTCGAGAATGTTCCATTGCATAACAATATGTTGAAAATTAACCTAACTTGAGATGAAACAGATAATATTGTTACGACGGTGTCCTTGATCATCATATGGCACACAGTGGAAACAAAATGCAAGACACCAATGAAGTCACTAATAATGAGCTTTAATTATCACAATTAACAATTTGTAATCAACAAGATAGTCTCTTCCAACAATTCAAGTAAAGTTGACCACACACAATAATAATGTCAACTATACAGAATTCCGCACTAATTATAGCACAACAACACTTCGTTACAAACACTCAATCCGTGCTTGAATAAATCACTTAAACTGCACTGACAACCTGACTGGTATAGCTTTTTGTAGGTAACGCAGAGGTTCAGTATAGCTTTCCCTCCTTACTGCATGTTGACTTAATGTGTATCTCAAGTGGCACACCTACTTGTGAGTAGCCTTGACTGAGGCAACACTTGCCACACTGGATGTGGAGAATGTTCTGGGCTTATCTGGGAGAATGATCATAAGGTTTATACAAAATCTTTTTACTAGGGTACAATCACAAAATTGTTTGTTTTAGACTATCACGAGTAGTAAAACAAAGGTACTTTGTATATCTGTCATACAAAGGTACTATTGTAATAACATTCGACTTAAAAAATTTTATTTTAAAATAATTTATGTTGATCTGTATTTAATGTTGTGATGTTATTCAATTTGTTGCTTCTGCAAGTAGTTAAATTTCGTATTTTCTTTTAACACCTGATGCACGTTTCACTGAAAAATATCATCATATGATATATGGACATTCATACTGATGATAATTTTACCACCTTGGTCTGATCTTGTGTTTGATGATACTGATATTTTTCAGTGAAACGTGCATCAGGTGTTAAAAGAAAATACGAAATTAAACTACTTGCAGAAGAAACAAATTGAATAACTCACAACATTATATAATTGGTGCAAGAAACTTCGAGTTACTTATATAGAAAACGATCTGTATTTGTATAAAAAAAATACGATTATGTATTAAGACAACAATAAGAAAACCTGTACTGTGCAAAACTGAAGCATACCCACAGCTTAAAAGGCATTTGATTATTTAAGTTACTTCTTCACATGTCATGTATATATTATAAATGCATATATTTTGTTTTAATGTTCAGAATGGCTGATGACAGTTCAAGAAAGACTGCATACAATGGTAATTTTAGTAGACCTCTATAGTATGGGTAAAAAGAACAATTACAGTACACAAATGTCAACATTCAAGGGTTAATATAAGAAATTGGTAGCAAATTTTTTTAATTTTTGACAATTCATTTGACTTTATTATATACTGGTATATTAGAAGGCCATAAAGATACATAGTACATATCAGTGCCTGAGAGGTAATTTATTGTAACTCCACTTCAGCTAGTTCTGAGTAAATGAAAAGTAAAGATAATTACAAAGGAATGTGTTCGTTTTGTTATGTTATTGAAAACCCATTTATTTTATTGTGATAATACATGCATTTTTATTACACTTACCAACTATGTGAAGGAAAAGAATTTCTTTTTTTTTACAAGTACTTCTGGTACTTGTTACTTTTACGACTGTTTACAAAATTGGATTTACAGTAAAACCTCCTTTAACCAAAATACCGTTTAACTGAAATGACCAACCAAAACAAAAATAAAAAAATCCTGATTTTTACAATCAAAATTTGTTTTCCGGATAAAACACAAAAACTAATATAATAAACATTTAATAATTTGTGCGTCATGTCAACAAAACGGAAATGGGTCATGATAACAATTGAAGAAAAATTGGAGGCAATTAAAAGAATTAAAAATGACAAGATTTTGCGAACTGTGGCAGCAGATTTTGGTGTTGGCATTTCTAGTGTTTCTGATGATTGGGTCAAGATGAAAAATAAGTTTGAAGAGCATGCTATGAAGATGCCAAACAAGAAAACAATGAAAATGTGTCAAAACAAGAAAGTAAATGAGGCTGTGTTTTTTTGGTTTACGCAACAAAGGGACGACGAAGATGATGACAGCAGAGAGCAGCAGCCATGACACCACTGACGAGATCTTCAATGCCTTAGAGGTAAGAGATTTTATTTTGGTTAGGGCATTAAATTAGGTTATATGTAATACGCATTTTTCTCACAAGATCATATTTTCAGAAAGCATTACGGTTCGTTGAACGATCTGAAGAATCAAAGCCCTCTGACATTCTACTAATGATACAATGGCGAGATATTGTT
This sequence comes from Magicicada septendecula, assembly GCA_034769895.1. Taxonomy (NCBI): domain Eukaryota; kingdom Metazoa; phylum Arthropoda; class Insecta; order Hemiptera; family Cicadidae; genus Magicicada; species Magicicada septendecula. The sequence goes on along the minus strand of CM068373.1, from coordinate 293,840,079 downwards.
GTAAAAAAGCGATATGAAAAGAAAAGCAAAGGAAAATAGAAGATTAAAAAAATCATAAAACTAGTGTCAAAAATTACTTTTTGTAAATAGTTTGATTTTTATTAAAATCTTTTGATAATTTTGTATATTGCTTCAGTTATTTTACCTCAAACTTTAAAAAATGGTATCTTAATTAGTATTTGAAACTTTGGTTATCTGAAACCGCCTTCTCCCCCTTTGTTTTAGTTAACAGAGGTTCTACTCTACTTCTTTTACGTACTGTACTATGTGTATGGTGTGTTAACTGTTCACGTTGGAGATACTGTTGTTTACCATGTAACATATACAGAGCAAGAAATTATAATATGTCATTATCTCAGTTTGAATAAAAATTGGAGTTATGGCTGGAGTGCTGATATGGTGATTAACGAAAAGAGTAGACTTTGCTGGCGACATTGGTACAAAAAATATACCTATAGTTTATAAATTTTATTTTATATTGTTACATCATTACACAATATTCTACGTGTTTTCGGCTATTTCAGTGGAAGTTGGCTAAATGTGTGTGTGTGTCTGTGTGTTTGTGTGTGTGTGTACATGTTGCTGCTACTTTGAGATGAAGGACAATTACATGACACTTGTCATGCGTCAACCATCAAGGCTGTTCCAGACTTCAGCGGTCCGCGTGCACTGTGTTCAAGGCCAGAAGCAATTATACTCTAGTGTTTTCTAGTAGTGTTGACGCGTAGTATGGATTATTTTGGAATCTCAACGGGGTATAAATACAACCATTCAGTGACGGTTAGTTTCAGTTTAAGTGGCGATGTATTCAAGTGAGGTTCAAGTTATCGTCGGGCAATTTACACAGTGCGTTTCAAGTGGTGTATTAGTAAAACATGATTATAGTGCACAATTCTGTATAGTTGACATTATTATTTGTGTGGACAGATTAACTTGAATTGATGTACGAGAATAATAATGTTTTAATATCTTTTTGATTACAAATGGTTAATTGTGATAATTAAAGCTGATTTTTAATTAGTTATTAGCTTAATTTGTGTCTTGTATTTTGTTTTCCACTGTACCATATGACGATCAGTAGTCCGTCTTAACAATATAATAATAATAATAATAATAATGGCTCCCATGTGTACCATTGAAGCAGCTTAGGAGTCAGGCAGGGTAGGCTGCCTTTTTCGAGCTGTACGGTATACAAGGAAGGCAGTGTGGCCAGCACTACACCTCAGCCGCCCATTATTATCCCCAGGATGTTATCCCAGGTACTCATTTTCAACAGGCTGAGTCGACCTGGGGGCTGAAAAACGCGCCTTGATTTTATGGTGCGGGCCTGGGAATCGAATCCGGGACCTCTAGATTAGTAGCCTGGTATTATTCAATACAAATAACCAGTCTTCTTAAATAATTCAAAACACAAATTATTTAAGAAGACCAGGTACCATACCCACTGGTCTACTGAGCCGTCAACGTTGTAACAATATGTAACAAGAAAATCAGATGGTGCCATTTTACTGTATGTACTACCTATTACATCCAATTTTTTGAAACTCAACGGTTTAAACAGGTATTATCAGCATTTGAAAAATCAGGTATGATTTGGCATTGAAATGGTTAAAACAGAGTGAGCATAGAAATATGTGAAAATATTAATTATAGGCCAGAAAAATTGGTTTTGTATAATTACTTTTATTGTAATTTATTTTAACTTACCTCTTGAAGTGGCATGTTTTTGTGGCTATCTGGTAAAAATGGTTTTTGCCCTCTCTTGCCTCCTTTAGGGCAGTTTGTAATTAAGCATGCTGATGCCATACCACAGGTGGCGAGTATAAGTGCAATAGTTAAGTTCACCATTGCTTTTGATGTCTGTAAACATTAAAAAACAAATTCTGTAAATTACCCCACCTTGTTGAGGGGTAAGGTCTATCCTCCTCATGTTAAGTAGGATAATTTTGTGTACACTTTTCTCCAAGCACATACTAAGGTATACTATACTAATTTGTCTGTTCTGTAATGTTTACAATTATATTGTTACAACAGTCTCATGAATTGTCATGTTGAAACAAAATAACTGACACCAGATGAAATTGGTGATTACACTTTTAATTACAGTTGAAAATAAACAAAGACGCTCATACACAACAATTAATTGTTTAAGCTAAAAGTTGTCCAACAGACAGTACTGTAACAAAACAATAAATGTCACCTTATTAACAGTGTTGCACTAAGTAATACACAATACAATAGTCACTTCACTCGAAAACCGCAAGTCACAACACCAGCAACTCTAATAACGTGCTATAATATTGCAAGTCCAAACTTAAATTTCCTGGCCACTGGCAGTTTACCTGCTGTGTAATGATATTGCTACCTGTGAAAAGGCTGAAATTGCTACCTTTGCTGATGACACTGCCATTATTGCAGACGGTAACAGCATTGAAGAAGCAACTGAGAAACTACAATCTGCCACTGACAAAGTCAATTCTTGGACAAAAAGATGACGGATAAAACTAAATGAAGGCAAATCAGTGCATGTTAATTTCACCAATAGGAAAATTAATTACCTGCCTGTGGTTATCAACCAACAAGTGATACCACATGAAAACAGTGCAAAGTACTTAGGCATGACATTGGATGTGAAGTTACACTGGAAGGAACACATAAAAAAGGAAAGAACTGAACTTGACCAAAAATTCAGAAAAATTTACTGGCTCCTGGGGCGACATTCTAAGTTATCTGTACATAATAAACTATTGGCATATAAACAAGTCCTTAAACCTGTCTGGACATACGGTGTACAACTCTGGGGATGCACAAAGAAAAGTACCAGGAAACTTATCCAGATATTTCAAAATAAAGTACTGAGGTGTATTGTTAATGCCCCATGGTACATACGAAATGAGGACAGCCACAGGGATCTGAAGATTGGTTCGGTTGAAGATGAAGTTCAGCATGAGAAATGTTTGCATATATACTCCAGTTTATATTTATACTCCACCAGGGTTTGAGAAAAGTCTACAACTTTCTGAATGACTTGTTGAGAATAATTGCATAGTTATAAACTTGTTGGGACTCTAGATAAACATGACATACATAATGATTCACATACAAACAACTTACAACATTGTTGTAATTATTATTATTATTATCAACCAGGCTGTTAGGCCCCACCATAGGAGGCCATCATCAGCGTCTAGATTGGCATGGTGTCTGCTAATTCACCTCATAGATGAAGTAGAGACTGTATTTTGCCTGAGAAGGCCCACTTTTATAAACTTTTGTACCGGCACGATCTAAGCTGGAAAGCAGCGTCAACCAATCAGCTTCAAGTGCTATATGATTGGCTTGGGAGCACAGCATGCCAGATCCTATTCAATAGGAGGCTTTCTCCCCTTCGAATCATCGTGACGGAACCATGGACTCCATGTGAAGCCGAGGAGGCACTCTCTGAGGATAAGATCTTGGACTCCTCGAAGACATTATTATTGCTGTATTTATAACTCTACATGAGTTATTAGTTAGTAAACTTTTTTAATAATGATAAACAGTGTTTGTAAAACAGTTTATTCTACACTACTCTAAAAAGATTTTTCATTCTTCATATTCATAAACTCACATCATGTACTAATATTACATACACCTTTACACCTTTACATTTTACACCTTTGTTTGTTTTAATTTTTGTATTTATACACTTATTTTTCTATTTATTTTCTTGACCTGTGTAGATGAAAAATGAACTTTCTTCATTATTTTGTAGAAGAGAAATCTATATTTTCAGGCCATTTTTACAGTTATTCAGTATTAATCATCACAGCAGGCTTTGTTTAAGGATCTCTAGAAAAAAAAGATTTTTTTTTTTAACTTTTTGTTTTAGACCTTCTTGTCTAAATATCCTGCTGTTTTAAAATTTATAATAATCACATTTATCATAAAATGTTATAGTCATGTGCAAAATTATATCCTAATTTATGCTCTTTATATGTTAAGACTTAAACTATATTTTTTAGATAACACACTGTTTCCAAAACCTATGTTTATTGAACTTTTTTCTTTCTTTTTCACATGAAAGGTTTTCTGAAAGTACTTCATAAAACAACCTGTTATGAAGATTATGTTTATTCAATAATTAGGGGTAGTTTTTAAAATATAAATGAAACCTTGGATGTTGTTCATAATGTGTCAGTAAGAATTTGAAAACACTATTCTACTTGGACACTAGTATTTTAGATAAATGTATTTTAACTAGTATTTTAATAATTACATAATTGAACATCCCTATAATCTGTATTTAGCTATAATATATTTTACTATGCTATATATTGACTGGCATATGTATAAACGTTTTCTGTACCAATTCTAATATCTAATTGTTGATTACTGCTTTTATAATTATTAAAAATACCTAATGTAGTGACATTATGAGTAATTTAAAATGTAATATTGTATAAATTATGTTCTGGGATATTATAATTTTCTCATCTTTACAGAAAACATTTGATGATGTAAAACAAACTATCTCAACTCCTTCACATATAGAATGATACAGACATATGAACACACACATGCTCACATGCACCCAAACAATTGTTCTGTTGTGTTTGACATTTTTTGTATTCATACACAGGTCCTGATGATGACAATATACACTGTCGAAACGTCAACACAAATAAGTTAAAATTTGTGTTACATTTTTGATCAATCCTCACAAACCCTTCACCAGAAAAATTCATTGATTGACCGTCACTACGGATTTAAGGATTTAATTTTAGATAAAAATGTTTACCTTATTGCGTGAGCTCATTGTGAGCTACATCAGAGGATATTGTGTCTGCTCATTTAAGATATTTACGTAAACACATGTAAACAAAATCCAGTACGAGCAAATACAATTTAAATCACACATACTATCGTATTTGAACACATAACACAGAACGCACACATAAAACAAAACAATGGCACTGTCTCTGAAAACAGAATGGACAGTGTTCTTAGCAGCAGCCTCTGATGAAACGTGCAATGAGTGAAAGCTGGCTCAGGTAATAAAGCCAAAGTACTAGGCCTAACGTTCCATGGTCTAATAGTGTCTTATAAATGATATGTATAAATTTGTTATGAAGCAACAACTCTTGTGTGTATTTGTAAATAACACTTTTCTTGTTTATCTGAAATTAGTAATTAGTAAACATTACAATTTTAAGTACACAAGTGAGCCTGCAAATCAGAAGTGGAATCAATTAATCAAAAGCAATCAATTAGCATTACAAAAGGCTAAGACTATTTTGTAAATGTACTCACCTTTGCGGTGACTGAAATCGCACTGACAATGGAAGTCTACAATTCTCCTAGTTTTAAGCACATACCACCGACCGTTCCTCCCACCCCAGTTTGAAGAAAGAGGATGTACGGTACGGTATATCATCGCACTTAGTGACTTATGTTAATGTCTAATCCTTCTTATACAATGGGGTTTTCACAGTCACACATATGCAAACAGAGCCCTCAATGCTGTTCCGTTTCTGGTTACTATGGTGACTGTATGAAACAGCATCCTGCTGTATAACAACGGCCAGACAGTAATGCTTATATTGATAAGTATTTCACTACCGACTTGGAACACAATTTTTTTTAATGGTAAAAACTTAAAGGTTTAGCTTATATCCTGAACCAGTTTTCACTTATATAATTATAAGCTTCAGAGGCTGCCATTGGGAGCATTGTCCGTCTTGTTCTTGGTGATGGCACCGTCTTTTGAAAGATCGATGGTGTGTGTATGCGTGTGATGCGATGTGATATGTTCAAATAATATGTGTGATTTGAATTGTGTCTGTTTGTTTAGGACGTCGTTTTTATGTGATTTTGTATATTTCTAGTTGTTCAAGAGTGTCTAATTTTCGGCCTTTTGTGTGTACGTGTAGGATTTCCATGTTGTTATGTTAGTGTTATAAATTTGTTGTTTTCTGTCTTTGTCTGTTGTTTGTTTTGTGTAGGAGTTTATTGACTATTGTTCTATTGTATCCATTGGATTCTGCTAGATATTTTATCGTGTTTAGTTTGTCTGTATAGTATATTTAGTTAATCAGCGGACACATCATGGACAACAAAATCCAAGAAGCATACATTGCAATGAGTTACATGTACCGGCTCAATATATGCCTATTACTAATCGATATCTTATAAAATTACATTACTTTTTTTGTAAATAAATGTATGAGGTTTGATTTAAAAAAAATTGTAAAATTTTTGAATTTTCTGCATTAGAAGGGTTTAATTTAAAAAAAACTTGTCATGATGATGGTAGAAGGTTTACTATCTTCTTCTTCTGGCACTACGGTCCCTGTAGAACCCTGGCCTGCTCAATGATTCTCATCCATTCTTCTCTGTCCAGAACTTTACTCTTCTAACCTGCCACTCGCATCTCCGTCAAATCCCCTTTCACAACTTTACACCATCTCCTTCTTACTCCCTTCTGCTTCCTTTCCAATGCCATTTTTGGGCCTTGATCACTTCTCATTCTCACCAATGCCCCAACCAACTCAACCTTTGCGTCTTCACTACTACAACTATGTCCGTTTCTCCATAAAGGTCTCTCAACTCATGATTCTTTCTTATCCTCCACATCTCTCCATCAAACACTGGTCCATAAATTCTTCTCAGAATTTTCCTCTCAAAAACACTAAGGTTTTTCATGTCCTCCAACTTCAGCAGAAGATTATAATAATTTCAGCCGAAGGTTTATTATAATTGTGTAAATTTTTATAGTTTAGATTTGACAGCTAATTAGATTGAGAGAGCTGTATTATGTGTATGGCATGATTTTGTAATATTAAACAATACCAAATAACTTACATTTAAATGTTTCATAAATAATGAAACAGAATGCTCTAACATTGTGAGAATGATGTGAAAGGTTTTGGTGAGTTTAGTATGCGGTAAACTAGCAGTTTGCCAGTGATATAAATGCTTCTAAGAAAGTTGTCAATCAATTGAAGATATCGGTAATGATTGAAGATCGTGATATCATGTTCCATGAATTTCTATCATCAACAAAGAGTAGGCTAACACAATTGATGATTAGTCTTATTTGGACAGTTTATGTTGTTGTGTGCATGAACCTGTTGGAAGAAACCGAACATACTTAAGGAAGGACAGTTTATGGAAATTGTACTACGGTAAAGCACCAGCTTACATGTCTTTGCATGTTCTGGCCAAAAATAATACTCTAATAATTCCCCATATTTCTGTTTCCCGTCTTCCCAAGGAGGAGACAAAAGAATAATGCTTTTCCTATGTTATTATTTCAAAGTGCCCAATGGAAGAAGGGGTGTAGAAGTTTTTATTTCTCAAAAGACATTTTGTCAGAACATTTAAGTTTCTCAAACATGGGTAAATGAATTTAACCAACAATGCAAATAAAAACGAGAACATGTAATATTCAGTCAATTCTGTGTATGAAATCACCACTACCCATGTTGATAAAATATCGATTTTTCCGTTATTTATCGTCCAATACTAATAAGTGACACATCAATGGATTCTACATAACAAACCGCATCTTTTATTATTCTTATAGAATTTCGGAAAACAAACCAGTTTTCATGAAATTTGGCACCAAACATTTTAAACGACCGCCATTTTGAAACGGATAATCATAACCAAATAAAATTTTTAATAATTATGTATACTCGTCACATAAATAAGCATGCAAAATTTAAAGCTTTTACCTTAATCCGTTCTTGAGCTATTAATTTGAGGTATAAAAAATACATACAGACAGATAGATGGAAAACGAAGCAGTGTTTTGTAGATGTTTGTAGCAAGTTTTATCTTTGTTTTTTCGTGTTTGATGATTTCCTAAAATTATGGAACATAATTTTGCAACATTCTGTATAGATGCGTTGTATTATTTTCTTCTTTTTCTTCTTCTTCTTCTTAACCCAGAAGTTGATAGACTTCCAATTTCTCAACATTCTGAAACAAAGGATATCCTATTGGATCTTTAATGGAGTTACTTCTCGTTGCCTTCTCCATCCTACGCCGTTGACTAGACAGTCCATCCGACTTTAGGGATGGTTTTCCATCCCAATAGCAAGAGGGTGACCATTCGTTTTACCCGCTCATCCGCCCACCTCGGAGGCCTTTGGCACTTGGTAAAAGTGGGTGTCCTTATCCCGGCAGAAGCTCGGACCCTGCATTAGTTAGCCGCTAATGCAGGGTGACTTACTTATATTCAGTATGTTGCTTGCCGCTAATACAATATTGAAACGAATGGAAGCACTTAGAATACCCGAGAGCGTCCTCAACCCGTCTCCAGTCTAGTGTGGCAGATGTTGCCTCAGTCAAGGCCGTGTTCCAGAGTACTCTACTTGAATACGCATTAAGTTCCGTGCACATTGTGGATGGAAGACTTCTAGAAGGCGTGCACTACCTATAAAAAGCCATAGAAGCCGCCTTGTCAGTCCAGTGGTGTTGAGCAATTTCTTTAGCGCGGATCGAGTGTTTGTATAAGTATTGTAGCGAAGTGTTGTTGTGTTATAATTAGTACGGAATTATTTATAGTTGACATTATTATTGCGTGTGGACAATTTTTACTTGAATTGTTGTAAGAGACTATCTTGTTAATTACAAATTTTTAATGTGACAATTAGAGCTGGTTATTAGTGATTTCATTGGTGTCTTGTATTATCATACTGTAATGTACCATACGGCGATCAGTGAGACCGTCGTAACAATATGTTGCTTGCTTATGTACTATTTTACTTAACGTGTAAGTGATATTGAGTGAGTATGGTAAACTTGGATAAACTGGTGATAAAGTAGGCCTACATAAAATACCAATTGTGCCAACCAAAAATTTTTGATTCTTTTTTCTGTTTTAATATTTGGAAAGAATGGTTTCTAAGGACTTTATCGCACTAAAAATTTCAAAACAATCTTCTTGTTTGGTAATCTCGTGACAATACACTGCTATACTCGTGATATCACGACTTTACCTGGGTTGAGGTAATCTCGTGATAAGTCAGGCATACTCGTGACATCTAAAATCATACATGAAATCATAAAAAAAATAAAACTAAAATCATACGGTCAAAAAACATGAAAATTAAAAACGCCATTAATATAAAATCGCACGGAGAAATCCAATCCAGGAAATAAAAACTATCGAAAAGTTTAGTAGAAAACAATTTAGAAGATTTATATTTAATGGTAGTATTTTCAGAAGTACATGTCAAAAATTAAATAAATTTGTACATTACTAGGAAGCGTCTTTACTTGGAAAAACAACACAAAACATTTAAGAAACTATGATCCGGAGATAAGGCCCTACAACGTATACGCCGTCCATAACCTACCAAAATATGTACCATCGTATTCAGTATGTATTAACCGACAATTTAAGACTAAATTGTTTAATAGACTAAATTTAATACATACGTATCGACACCGACTATCGCATAGTCGAAATATCGAAAGTTAGCGCAGGTACGGTTCCCACGACAAATTTATTTTAGGACGTGGCAGCTGTTATTCTGGAGATTGTACGCTTTATTTGTGATGCAAATTTGAAATATATTTTAGTCTTTTTATGTCTGTTACAAAGAAGAAAATCTCTCTCTGCCTTTGAATAGGATAAGCTGTCCATTGTGAGGTGTCACATTCACAGACTTCACACACTTCTTGCACAAAGGCAGTTATGTGTCACCCCATACTCACCGCCTACACCCGTTATTTAGAATGCTACTGTTGTAATAACCTCGCATTGAGCATGACTTTTTTACATTATTACATTTATTGTAATGTAGCACTTATATGAGGGTCAGTTGAAAAGTTAGCGGAGCGACATCTAAAGCTCAGTGGTAGAACTAAAATCTATCGTGTGCTGCAAGACGTATATTTCGCGTGAACACCTGTTAATTTCCAGATATATCTATCAATTTATTCACTTTTTACCAGCTGTTTGAAATTTTCCTGTCACACGTGTTTTTAAAATGCACAAAATCAAACATCGTGTTGTGATGGATTCTCTGTTATAAACGTTTTAGCGCCAATGGGAAATCAGAACGGAATTGTAAATGTGTTAGGAGATGTCGCGCCTTCAGAAACAACGGTAAGTGGGGCACACTCGATTTTAAACGTGGTCGTACAAACACTGAAGACTATCCCAGAAATGGACGTCCAAAAAGTGCAACAAAAATGACATTATTGAAAAATTTCATACGGTGTTAGAAGACCGCAGATTGAGGAGTGCATGACGTTGCTGAAATCATAGGCATCTCATATGAGCGTGTGAATCATACTATAAATCAAGAACTTGGTGTGAAAAAGCGTCGTGCAAGATGGCTGCTGCATCTGTAGTTGTTGCGTTTTTTGGGCGTCCAGTGCGACTACGTTTAAACTCAAGTGCCTACTTACAAACGTTGGTTTTGAAGTCGCAGCATTTCCTGACACATTTACAATTTCGGTTTGAATTTTCGTTGGTGCTAAACAATTCTTAAAAAAGAAACATCACGATGTTTGATTTTATCCGTTTTTCAAAACACGCATGACATCAATTTTAAACAATGAATAAATTGATAGATGATTTTGAAATTAACACGAGTTCACATGAAATAGAAATCTTGCAGTACACGAAAAATTTTAGTTTTACGGCTAAGATGTCGCTCCGCCCCCTTTTCAACTGACCCTCGTATATGTACAAATCCCACTGATTTTTACAGTAATATATCAAAAATGTATAACCATATTGAATAAACTAGAACTTACTGTATTTACATGCACTTAATAAACTAGTACGCTCCCTCGGGTGCAGAACTCGCTCACTATTTTGAACGAAGTATATTTAATATTGAATATATTCTGATAGTAGATACATTTTTCAATTATTAAAAAAATAAAAACCGCTACTATTCTACTATATTTTTGTTCAATGAAGTAAAAATTGCAGAGCAATCAAACAATAAACGCTACAAATTCCAAACAATCGGATTTGTGTTAAAATTTCCTTTAGATTAAAAAATATTTTACTAATGTTTGATCACGTTTTTAGGCTTTGGAGTAAAAAAGTCTACACTATATTCAGGTTTTGGTTAAAATTCTCTTTAACTTGATATCCCACATGGATCTGCAATTTTCTCAAACTTTTTTCTGGTCCTGGCGTCCCAAAATTTTGAAATTTCAAAAACGTACCCCCTCATTTTTACTTATACCCTTTTCATTAAAGATATTTCATCTACCTTTCTACAGAGGATTATTATGACCTTCTTTACAGGATACTTTATTTATCAAAATTAAGTACTTTTGTTAAAATATAAAATGTTGCAGGTAAACTACCCCTTTCCCTTAACTGATCTTCAACAAAATCAATGGGCCTCGAGTCCTCTACACGTCAGGTACATATACAAAAATTCATTTGATTCTGTTTGAATTTGCGGAAGTTATCGTTCGCCATAGAAAAAATTCTACACACAGACACTTTTCAGAAAATGACTTTTCTTCATGTTTTGAGGGTAGTACAATCAGAATCAGTCCTTATCTCGAACACGATTTTTTCGCTATCACCATACTTCCATTTCCCTACGGAACGTCGAAGTAAAAACAGTACGATTCTGGAGAGCAATAGTCTGGACAAGCGTGCCAAGTTGTACGAAAATCGGTTGATGCGTTCGAAAGTTATCGTGAGACGTGCTCCAAACAGTTAGATACACAGACAGTCTAACTCCAAACGGTCGAGTTAAAACCGATAACTCGCCTCGCTCGTTCAATAATATTATCTGTAGTTTTCAGTCTTAAATGAGGTTAACGTTTTCGGTCTCTTGGTCAACTACGAATCTCGTGAAATATCTTATCATGATCTTCCTCTTTTAGTCATTCCAGTATCTTTCTTTATCATTTCATTGTGTTGTTTCTTTCTTTTCTCTGTCCCGACAGTTTTTATCTTTATCTACCGTTCTTTAAACTAAGGGATCAGACAAGAGTGTTGTATATCTTATAACGAAAAGAAAGGGGTGTGTGTTGTTTGTGATGTAATTGTGTCGGGCGTTACCTCCGCGCACTTTTGTTACTTACTCTGTTGACTGGATCCTCTGCAGTGATGTAGTCCTGTAACACAACTTAATACTATGCTTTTTGTGGGCGCCACTTGGAAACGTTTGTTCCAAGAAAAAAAAAATTATGTGATTGATAAAATGTTTAAATCTACGAAAAAATTTAAACAAGTCAGTTTAGCTTGGAAAAATCAGTTAAGTTTAATAATTCTTTAAAAACAAACAAATCGTCTGAAGGACTATCATTCATAAAAAATTATAAAATTGCAGAGAAAAATTTTACAAGTTATTATTATTGACAATTTTTTTATATGTCCAATCAAGTATCGGCTAGTATTTCAGATTCTGACTCAGTTGAAAAGCATGAGTTTAATATGTGAAAAATCTTTACTCTCAGGACGTGACTCCTTTGAACTACCAAGACATATCAATTAGATGCCTTACAAGAAAAAACTAAGTGATTTGAAGGTGTATGTGTGGCGTGTAAAGTACAACTGTGTGATAAATGTAACCAGGTAACAAATGACTTTAATTTTGGTAACTCACGTTCCAATGGTCGTTTATTCTCTCACTGGACACTTCCTTCGGGTAGTTTCTCAATCTCGCCTCTTCGGGTGTACACTGAATCTATTTAAAGTCAAATTTTGCGATCATTACTTTTTCCGCACTTTATGTCAAAACGTTTGGCAGTAGAATCTCGTTCAAACGCCGCCAAAAGCTCGTCAGCTGCTCCGCGTTAATTCAGAAATCTGCCACCGCAGCGCTGATTCCCATGCAGTGTTGAGGAAGGCTTAGTGTATTGTTTGTTTACGTTCGGGGGAATTATTTGTCACGTTAGTCAGTCAATGCGAACACAGCAGAATTCGTTCTCTATTTAAATGTTTGGTCCCTCCTGGGCCGTCGACGTTCTGGCTGCGTGATTTCTATTAAAATTTGCCGTATCGCTGCTCTATTTCAGCGATACTTTTTGGCGTAGGATCTCGTTGAGGTTAAGTCAGTCGGTTATACGGGAAAAGCCTTCCTGCCGTGTCTTGTCGATTTCTCGCCTCTTTGGTTTCGCCTTAGCTGCGTTGATCAGTGTTGTGTGAGATGCATCAGTTCTGGAGTTCAATCTTCAAGTGTTTTTGGGTCGAATTTGGTCTCGCTTTTATACTAAATCAGGTAGACTGTTTTCATCGACTTCCGGTATATTTGTGTAAAAATTCTTTCTAGATTGTTCGAGAATAAACGAAATGGAATGTCATAGAACAATTTTCCCTTCCGTAGAAGCTTTTAGAACGAATTTCTTATTCTTCATACAAAGGATATTTCAAAATTTACACTGGTATTTATCAAACAGTTTCACATTAGTACTCACAATTTGTATGACATTAATGCATTTAGATTCCTTGTTTTTAACTGAATCTAGCGATACTAAATATGATTGGTATCTAATTAACTTAAGTCTAATAAACAATACAATATACAACCCTCACCTTGAGTTGTTGTCATTGAAAACTCAATTTTTATAACAAAAATTGTTGTGGAGTTACAAAGTTCCTTCCACAAGCTGAACATCTACTACTACTACTTTCCTACAACAAAATAAACAAATTTTAACATCAATAAAACACAAATAAATACAATTTTATATGGCCTCTGCTCATGGCCTAGATTCTTGTCAGTTTTCTAATACAATGATTAGTCTTTTTCTTTAATATATGTATTATTTCACTACTATACACACAGAGTTTATTATTTTGTCTATCTTTTGTGATACCTGGTTACTCTGTACATATACTATATTTATCACAAGATGACATAGCATCATTGATTGGTCTTGAGATGTCATTTTTTATGGTGTGACAAATCTCACTCTAATTAGTTAAATTCTTTTAGAATTGACTTTACTTTCAACTGAGTTTGTTTCTTATTAAGGTATTCTGATGTATTGTACCTTTCTATCTTATTTTTGTTAGTATTATGTAAGTATTTAGCCAGATATGATTATTTTTGTACTGGATAATTGGCTTCAGCCATACATGGTATAAGTAAATATTTTGCTGACTTGACTATTACAATGTTAAAGTCAGTCAGGTATATTAGTATAGTTGCTTTATATCATATTACAGCTTTCTAATACAGTTTGGTTGCATTTTGGCAACATTAAATTCATAAATTATACAATATTAGATGCCTAGCCTATTACATGTTTTTAGTTAACACAGTTTTTGGCTATTTTGACTGCTTTTTATTCATTTGATAGCTTCCTTTATTTAAGATAAATTGTTCACTATTGTCTGCTTGACAATTACATATAGTTTTTATTTAAATCTGATAATAATTAATTTTTTCATGAAATCTTGGTGTATGGTCTCAAATCCAACACATTAATATTTTTTGTCATTGCAAATATACAATTTTTATTTTAACTTAAACTCTTTCTAATAATGTATTTAAGTCATTTAATACATTTATTTTATTTACATCACATAATATAATAATGGATCATGTCCATTTATTCACAAAAAATAGTTTTTAACACCCTATTCATAGTTATAAAACTTAATAATTATTGACTTTATTCTGGTGGATTCTGACATTATTTCTCTCTCTTATAGTGTATTATGGTTTTTCACTCTTATTCACTTTAATAATATATATGGGGTTTTGTCTTAGTCATAGTTTGGTCGTTTTTTCAAGTTGATAGAAATAATTATTATACAAAATTACACAATTTTTTGGGACTACTTGGGTTCGATACTGTTCACTTCACTTTCCTCTTATGCTAACTTACTATATAAATGATTTCTTTTATGGAACGTTCTGTGACGTTACATATGCCTCTTCATTAAAGTTGATAATTTTGGAAAAACATATCTTTGGTTTTGATGAAATTATCATCTCTATAATAACCCTTTATTATTAGCTTCTTTATATTTCATTCTTTTATCTTATAATTAAATTCCTGTACTACTCCTTTAATATATTAATCCAACTCAATATTCCTAGTTCGTTCTTTGTCATATCACCTATTCCTTTCCTTTTTACCTTGATGTTTTATAATTAATCTTTGATATAATTCCCTATCAATTCCCTAACTTACATAGAGGGTTGGGAGTCAGAGTGGCTCACTATGGCATACATTCTCTGTCCCTTCCTGTCTATAACTACTGAAATCAGAGGCAACACATCCCTGTTCAGAAAATGATAATTGCACCTTTGCAACAAATAATAATAATAATAATAAAAAAAAATACAATATTCAAAGATCATAGGCTCCTACACATAAATTCCCTTTCTTAAACTCTTCTGATTAATTCACAATTATATTAATATATCGTTCTCCGCAGGTTAAAATTATCGTTTAAAATCATTCAATGTTAATAGCTATATTCATATTCATCATTACCTCCTTATGTAACACACTGTTTTCCTCTCCTTTTTTTTTTTTTTTCATTTATCATTTATCATTTCCATTTAGTATCAAATATATGACAGTATTTCTCCCTCTTTTCTCCTTTACTAAGTGTCCATCTTGTAGTATTTATTAATAATAATCTCTCTCCTTCTCTAAGTACGGGTAAGCTGGTAAATATACGTTGACATGGCTATTGGAAATAAATCTATATTTTATATATATCTTTATGCCTTTGGTGTAAGGTGTCCTTCTCGTAATATTTATTAATAATAATCATTATACAATAATATTTATATTTATTTAAAAATCTCTACCTCCTTTCTAATTATGGCTAAGTTAAAAAATTCACGTTGACATGTTTAGTCAAGGTACCTTCTCTATGATGCTGTATTTGACTTGGGTCTTTGGTCATGGTACTTGGTCACTGATTACGTATTCGACTTGCGATTTTTTTTTTTTTTTTTTTTAATCATGGTACTTTTTTAATGAAGTCTGGTTATACATTCCTTTTACCTTGTTCCTAATTGTGAGCGGCAACGCCCGCAGTACCCCCCTCACAGACCCAGCCGCCTAAGAAACGGCGCGCTAAGCGCAAGAATCGAAAACCACTTGTGGCAAAACAACTATACCCGGAGGCTAACAACGCCCCTCCGGCTGCCCAGCAACTACCCGGCCAGGAGCCTGCTCCTGTTGCCCAGGCCCCTGCGATTTCCATGGAAATCTCGCCAGCCCCCGAGCAGCCAGCTCCAATTGCCCACCCTCCCCTGGAGGCGGCATCTGCACCTTCCGCGGCCCCAGAGCCGGCTAGTCAGGCCCCTGAGGCCGGTGGATCACCACTGGTCACTGAGGCTCAGCTGATGGCCTGGGTCAGCGGCATTGTTCCGAAAATTCTTGCTGCTCGGGATGTCCCGACAATACTCATGGCGATCCTAACATCGCTGATCGCCCTGATCGTCCCCTCATCTAACCATGGCTAGACAGTTCCGGTTCGTCGCGTGGAATGCAGATGGCATTCCGGCGCGTCGGGCCGAACTGGCAGCTTTCCTTGTCGAGTACGACGCAGATGTCGTACTCCTCTCCGAAACTCATCTTGCCCCTAACCGGCGATTTTCCCTGCCAGCCTATGCTTGCTACAGGAAAGACAGGAATGGTCCCGATCGCCACCGAGCATCTGGCGGAGTGGCGATCTTAGTCCACAGGCGACACTCTCATAGAGAACTCCCTGCCCCTGAAACTACCCTCATCGAAGCATGTGCTGTGGCGCTGGATGTAGCCGGCCTGGAGGTGCGCTTTGTTTCTGCGTACCACCCGCCCGGCCATCGAGCTCCACCGCATGAGGAGTGGGACGCCCTCCTGGACAGCGATCTCCCAACCATCGTAGCCGGAGACCTTAATGCCAAGCATCCCTCTTGGAACAGCAGAACGTCAAACCCCTACGGCAATTCTCTCCGTAGGGCTGTCGAAGATGATCCCAGCGTCCTCATCATCGGCCCGTCCGAACCGACACATTTTCCCACTGCGGGTTATCCGCCGGATGTCCTTGATATCGTAATTGTCAAGGCCATCCCCTTTCATCTACAAGTCAGCGCGGTGTCGGACCTATCGTCCGATCACGACCCCCTACTTGTAACTGTCTTGCTGCCGTCGGTCTCACCCCGACTTCCCGATCATCCTGTTAGGAGAGTCAATTGGCGATCCTACCACGATGATCTGGCCAGGCAGTTGCCATCTGTCCCTCCGGACCCACTCGTCTCTTGTGACGATGTGGATCTCCGGGTACATCAGCTCCAGGACCTTGTCCAGTCTGCAATGGATAAAAACACCTACACTGTTCCGGTGAGTAATAAACGCTCCGACCTTCCTGCGGAAGTTCTCCAAGCCATCCGATTACGGCGCCAGCTCCGCCGCAGATGGCACCATACCCGTGATCCTGCCGCTAGACGGCGCTTTCGAGCCCAGTCGGAACACGTCTCGCAGCTTCTGCTTGACGTAAACGCGAATCGATGGGACTCCTATTTGGAGTCCTTGGAAGTCGACCACGCCTCCGTATGGAGAGCCGCTGGTAGACTAAAAGGCGAAAAGAGGACTCGCCATCCCTTGAATACCCCGGACGGCACTGTATCCTCTGCAGAAGGCAAGGCGGTTGTCTTCGCCGACTGCATTGAGGACCAGTTCACCGTCCATAGAGGCATCTCTGACACGGCTCATGTGGCCGTCGTCAGGGATTTCCTATCTGGATACTTTTCTGCTCCCCCCATTGATCCTCCTATGTCGGTCGACGAGGATGACCTTGCGTCTGTCCTAAGCCGACTGAAGAAGAGAAAGGCCCCTGGCCCCGATCGCATCGGCGCCGCGGCGTTGCAGAATCTCCCGCCTTCGGCAGTTGACGTTCTTCTTGAGCTGTTCAACTCCTGTCTCCGGCTGAGTTACTTCCCTCGCCTGTGGAAAACTGCCAACGTCATCATGATCCAGAAATCTAAAAAGCCGCCCACGCTACCTGGAAGCTACCGCCCAATATCACTATTGCCAGTAATCTCGAAGGTATTCGAGCGTCTTCTCCTGGCCCGTATTCGGCCCCTGGTGGATGGTTTCATCCGCGAGGAGCAGTTTGGGTTTAGGCCGAGGCACTCGACTACTCTTCAGCTAGTACGGGTTGTCACCTATCTAGCCGACGCTGCCAACCATCATCAGGCAACAGGCGCTGTCCTGTTGGATGTGAGCAAAGCCTTCGATAAAGTCTGGCACGAAGGCCTGCTCTACAAACTGGCGCATTCGCCAATCCCGACATCTATCGTCCACTTGCTCCGATCCTATCTGACGGATCGCACCTTCAGGATCAGCGTAGATGGGGCGTTCTCTCGGGTTCGCCCTGTCTCCGCCGGCGTCCCACAAGGATCTGTCCTCGGCCCCGTTCTGTATGTACTATACACGAACGATCTGCCTGTTTATCCCGGGGTCACGTTATCTCTATTTGCCGACGACGCGATGTTTCATTTTAGCTCGCTTTCGCCTTGGCGGACGAGCGTAATGTTACAACGCCAGTTGGATATGCTTCCGGACTGGCTAAGGAAATGGCGGGTAGCGATCAATACGGAGAAATCCGAGGCGATCTGCTTTACGCATAAGTCCATTTCCCGATGCCAATCCCTCTCCTTAGAGGGGAGACCCATCAACTGGACCGAGACGGTGAAGTACCTAGGTGTTCGGCTTGATCGGCACTTAAACTTCAACGCCCACGTGACCTCAACCCTCAACTTGGCTCGTGGCGTCAGAGCCAAACTATCACCTATGCTTTCGCGGAACAGCTGCCTGGCTGTCCGTACCAAACTGACATTGTATCTACTGTTCCTCCGAACAGTACTCACTTATGCGGGACCCGCCTGGTGGCCTCTCCTGTCGGCCACCAACAGGCATAGGCTGACTACATTTCAGAACTGGACCCTACGCTCCCTCACGGGGTCCCCGTGGTATGTGCGAAATACCGCCATACATCGGGGTCTCCGTGTTCCCACCTTAGAGGTCTTCGTCTGGTCCCTGGCAACGAATTTGTTCGCCAAGGCAGGCGAGTCCTCTTACCCGCACCTCCGAAGGCTTAACAGCATGGAGAATGCTCCGCCTCCTCGCCGCGTCAGGCGCCCTAGGGCGCTGCTAGACGACCCCCCCTAAGTTCATCACATGAACCCCCAGAAACGAATCCCCCCAACCTTCTGGAAATCTGAACCGATCACCATCAATCACCACCTGCGCCTGCCGAAACTGTAGTCAATCATGCTGCGGCGGATTGAATGGATAGATTTATTGCCAGCATCGGCTTTGCCGATTCGGCGGGGCCTCGATCCGGGACATGGGATCTCGCGAGGTTGTGCAAATGCCTCCTTGCGAAAGCCGACTGCCCCGGTGACAAGTTCCGCCGACTCGGCCGCTGCCTTCGGGCGGACGAGCCTCTTGTATTCGCCGGCGCGTTTCTGAGTTTCCGTGGGCTATGTCCCGGCGACCAATGAGACGCGACCAGGCGTTGCGATTGGCTGAAGCCTTGATCACGATTAAGTTCCCCGCCAGCACCTGCTTTGTTGATTTGGTAAGGTAATGACCTGAGACATGAGCTCCCGCGAGGTTGTGCAAGTGCCTTCCTTGCGAAAGCTGGCTGTCTGGGTGACATTACCCACCATTTCGGCCGACGCCCTAGGGCGCTCGAGCTTCTTGTCCTCGCCAGTGTGTCACCCCGTTCCCAAAGGTTAGCCTGAGGGGACCATGGTGTCGCGCCTTGGCCGGACAATTGGCTGAAGCAAAGCACTAGCTTGCCACCGTGGTGGCCATGTTAATTTATCATGGACCCGCGGACTGCACCTTAACATCCTTGAGCAGAGCAAACGACCGCGCTGAACTGTTGGCACCTGGCGTTCATCAGGCTTAGGCCTGGACAACGCACACAAATTAGGGCGCAAGACGCCCGTGCACCCATCCATCCATCCATCCTAATTGTGTCAACTCGTAGGTATTGTTTTTATTATCTCTGGTTATCGTGAAAGGCCCTGTATATAAGAGTAGCAACTTCCTCGTTATGCCTTGTATAGCACTGGGCAATTCTCTATTTTTAACTAACACCTTTTCACCTACCTCATATTTAATTGCCTTAGGCTGTGATTTGATATATTTTTTTCGCTGCTGTTCCGTTTTTTCTAACACCTTATTATAAAATTTTGCCCCTTCAAATTGGTATGCGGGCTCGTCGGGAAAATTAATAATTTCTTTTATCTCTCGTGGTGGGGGTCTTTCGAACATAACCGTGTATGGCGACATCTCGATGGTATTGTGATGCGAGAAACTGAGAAAATCCTCGGTAGAGGCTACATATTCATGCCATCTTTTCTGCTCGTTATGGCAGTATGTTCTTAGCAACCGTCCTACCTCCCTTAACACTCTCTCGGCTGGGTTACTATTCGGGTGATATACGGACGTCTTGTACGTTTTTATTCCGTGTTCTCCCAAGCTTTCCTTCCAAAGTTTTCCCCTAAACTGAGTACCGTGGTCCGTAATTATAGAATACGGTCGGCCCACTTCCATTATATAACGCTTGATTATTATGTCTATTATTTTCCTGGTCGTTGCCCTAGTTATTGGGTATAGCTTTGTATACTTGCTAAAGTGGTCGAAAATGATTACGATAAATTTATATCGGTGTCTCCCACCGCTGCGTGGAAAGGGTCCGCAGATATCGAGAAATACATTTTCCAATTTTTCGGTAGATAATATGGGTATCATGACCCCTTCCTTCCTCTCGTTATCACACTTTACTTTTTGACAAATATCGCACGACCGTATCGCCAGTTGCACCGTCTTATTCATCCCCTTGATGTATGTTTGCTCTTCCAATGCCTTCCTTACTTTAAGGGCACCCATATGTCCGTACCTATCGTGATAGTCGATTATTAGCGGTCTCTCTATCGCTGGTGGAATCACTAATTTCCAACTCTCCTGGTGCGGGGTATTCCTAATAAACAAAGTGTCGTCGTGTATACAATAAAATCTGTTTATGACCTCATCGCCTTCCTGTACCCTTTTTCTAATATCTCCTAATTTCGGATCGGCCTCTTGTTGTGACTTTATTTCGTGCAAAATATCTTTTAAATCCTCCCTGCTCTTAATAATGTGATAAACCTTGGCTAATTGTTCCTTTTCGCCGTCAAAGGTTTGGTCTGGTATATTGACGCGAGATAAGACGTCGGCGGCTACGTTCTGTTTGCCGGGTATATATTCCCATGTGATATTGTACTCTTGCAAGGCCAAAACCCATCTAGTCAGCCTTCCGTGGTTCAGTTTACAATGCTTTAAAAATGATATAGATTTGTGGTCGCTTCTAACTGTTATGGGGTACCCTAATATATATGTCCTAAATTTACCGCATGCGAAAACTACACTCAACAGTTCTTTTTCGGTAGTATTGTAGTTTCGTTCGCAACTGTTCAGCACGCGGCTAGCAAAGCTAATTACTAAATGGTTACCGTCCTGATCTTCCTGATAGAGGGCTGCACCTAAACTCACGTTACTGGCATCGCAGTTTAGAAAAAATGGTTTTGTAAAGTCGGGATGATGCAACATTACTGTTTCCAAAAACTTTTCCTTTATGATATTGAGCACTCCATCTTGCTCTGGTCCCCAAGTCCATTTGTCTTTAGCTGATAACTGCTTTTGGAACCTGGCAGTTAGTTCTGAGTAATTGGACCGAAACTTTCTGTAATAGTTGCAGATTCCTAAAAATGACTGCAGCTGTTTCCTATTCTTTGGGGTGGGGAACTTCTGTATGGCCTCTACCTTTTCTTTGGATGGAGTAATCCCTTGTTCTGTTAAATTAAATCCTAAAAATTTCACCTCATTTGCAATGAATTGGGACTTGTCTAATTTGAGGGTGATATTATTCTCCGATAATTTCTCTAACACCTGCTCAACCCTATTACAATGGTCGTCCCAATTCGCTGAAGTCACCAGTAGGTCGTCGACGTACACTGTCGTAAACTTCAGTACTTCCTGCCCCAATATTCTGTCCATTATCTTTACAAACACCGCCACAGAATTTATTAAGCCAAAAGGTAACCGCTTAAACTGATAGTTTCTGCCCTCGAATATGAATGCCATATATTTCCTACTATCAGGGTGGAGTTCTATCTGCCAGTAACCGCATACCTCATCCCATGAGCTTATATATTTGATTCCGTGGAACTTTTTTAATATCTCCTCTATCTCCCCAGGTGATGTGCGGTCGTTAACAATCATTTTGTTAATCTCCCTAGCATCGAGACATATACGTACCTTTCCGTTCTTTTTTGGCACCGCTATGATTGGGCTGGTAAAGGGCGAATGACTATACTCGATTATGTCGTCTTCTATCATCCTGTTCAATTCTTCCCTGACTTCGTTCTTTAGCGAGTATGCGATCGGGTACGATTTCCTGTTAAATTCCACCGGAGTTTTAAATTTTATGGTGCACTGATAATCTCTGGCTTTACCTGGAGCGTTCGAGAATATGTGTTTATAATGGTTGTATACCTCGATCAATTGTTCCGCCTGTTCTTCGCTGATCAGACCCCTTGCTTTCGTCCTTTGGAAATCCCGTATTTCTTCTAACTTTTCTAACCACAACTCTGGGTTTTCCTCCTGATATAATGGCGTATTGATTGGACGATCGGTACAATAATAATGGTTCACTATCGCTTGATAAGGTGTATTGTCTGTACCACTTCCTTGGACATCGATTAAATTATTGGTCCAAATCCCCTTGTTAGTCTTAAAAGTTATCACCTTACTTTCCAAATCTATTACAGCATTGTATGGCCTAAGTATATCGCAGCCTATTAGTATACTCATGGGTAAATTACTCGCCACTAATAACCCTATTGGTATTGTTACCTCATTACTAGTCATCTCTAACGACACCTGTTTCTTTATTGATTTATTTTGCCTCCCCGTTGCTCCGACTAAAACAATGTTATTTATCGGTAGAGTGGGTATTGGTAAATTACTATTTTGTTTAATCCGCTCTAACTCAATGCTATCGATAAGTGACACATTTGACCCCGTGTCAATGAGTAGTATCGCTTCTATGCCATTGATATATGCTTTAATCTGCACGATACTATTATTCCCTTGGTTACTATTTTTAATGATATTATCACCTTCTTCTAATAACTCCTCTCTAATATCCTTAAGGTAATTATTTATTCTTAATATAGTCCCGTCTTTGTCCTGTCTATGTTCGTCGTTTGTCACCCCATAATATTGGTTCAGTGAAGGGCGGTTTTCCTTTTTCACTGCCGCGTTTAGTTTAAATGAGCCACTGTCTCATTGGCCCGGTCTCCCGGAACATTGGGTTGCTGACCCGTCTGTGTTTCCTGCCTGACCTCGGGATTACCGTTAATAGGTTGGCTATTCGCCGCGTTACCCTGGCTAGCTGGCGCCTGTTGTGGGTAAAACATGTAAGTGGGTACATTAGGTGGATATGGCCGTCGGTTATTGGCCATTGTATAATTTACCTGGGGCCTGTACTCATTTTGGTTTCTCCTATCGCCTCCTCCTTGGTTTCCCCCGTTGCGATAACCATTACGTTGACCATAATTACTTCCTCTATAATTATTCCCGCGATAACCGTTTCCCTGGTGGAAGTTCCTACCGTAGTTATTCCCGGTGTAATTACCTCTGTTTGGTCCCGGATAGTTGCGGTTAATTGGGCCCTGATTGGTATCATTTCGGCCATTTGGTGGGATATTATTATTCTGATTATTGGTGTTTAGATTATTACTGTTCCCACCTCCATTCCGGTTTGGTCCGTTATTATTGTTGTTGTACTCTACCTTACGATTGGGGGGTTGGTAATCCTGGAACCTTCCTGTGGATTCGCAATTTTCCAATAATTTGGCCAGATCGGCTATTTTGCTAATCTGTTGGTATAATTGGGCATCCTTGATCCCATAGCTGTAATGTCCAGCTAACTGCCTTACCAAACATTCTTCTGGGATCGGCGGTATCAACTTCCGTGCTAAACATACCTTTCCCAGGAAATAAGACGTCGGGGACTGTCCATAGGACGCGTCGTATTTGCCATAGAAAATGTCCATTCTTACCCTGTTTTGTGCGGTCTCTGACCAATACTTTTCCTTAAACTGGCGTTTAAACTCTGCTAAATTCGTTATTTCGGGTCGTACCGCTATCCACCAGTTATCCTTAGTATTTTTAAACGTCTCGTCAAGCATCTCTCTTATCCTGTCCCACCTTGTTTCTCTACTTCTCCCAATAACCTCCTCCATTCTTTCCAAAAATTCCATTGGGTTTCGTCGATAGTCCTGGAAGTTGATTACTTCCCTGTTTTCACCATGACACGTATGAGTGTTTAGTATTGGTGTGTCTCTCAGCGCCTCTAATCTTTCCTGCAGGTTTTTCTCTCTCTGGTCTATTTCCAGTATGCTATTTTTGTTAGTTTTTATTTGTTCGTCCAGCCTGTTAGCGATGTCATATGCTTTCTGCATCCTCTCGCTAACGTCTTTCTGGACTTCCTGCATGATGGCGTCTTGGTTCTGCCTTACCTTGTTTTCGAGATTTCTAACATCTTGTTTGGTCTCTACTGTTTGCTCCTCTATACTTTCGAAACGTGTATTGTTTCCCTCCCGTAACCTTTCCAACTGTTTCTCCATGTTTTCGACCTTCCTGTCACTATCGATTTTATTATCATTGATCGTTTTGTTTACTGTTTCGTATTTTATGCTAATTTCTTTTTTCAGAGACTCTATACTTTTTTTATTCTCCTCCTGAAATATCTCCAGTTTCTTCCCATTGTCATTTATTTTCTCGGTTATATCCTCCCTTAAAGATTCTATGTTTTTGTCTAATTTCCCCATGTTTTTATTATTCTCCTCCTTATCTTCCTGTCTGTTTTTATTCATATTTTTGTTCATTTCTTCCATTTTTTGGAACATTTGCTCATTACTTTTTTTATTCTCCTCCTTATCCTCCTGTCTGTTTTTATTCATTTCTTGGAGCATCACCATTATTGCACTCATGTCAACGCTTGCTGTTATTTTTTCTGGTTCGGGTTTGTCTGTTTGTTCTACCATTTGTATGGGTTCTTCTCCCGTTTGCTCCTCTAATTCGTTTGCCGTTTGTACCGGTCTTTCCATTTCTAGTGTGGGCGGTTATAATTCCGTTTCCTCCATTTGTACTGCCTCTCCGTCTTCCACACTTAACTCGGGTTCCACAGTCTTCTTCACCTTTTTTCCCTTTGGTTGCGGCATTTTAATATGTTGGTAGTTGCCGGGCTTGTTTCGTCTTTTTCAAGCCTCACTAGTTGGGCTGCCAATTTATAACGAAAACAAGTGATATGAGTGAGTACGTCCTTCTTCAAGCCCCGCGATGGAAGCCAATTTATAACGAAAAACAAGTGATGTTTAGGGTGTTGTTTAAATGTTTGTAATCTGTCGGGCGTTACCTCCGCGCACTTTTGTTTCTTACTCTGTTGACTGGATCCTCTGCAGTGATGTAGTCCTGTAACACAACTTAATACTATGCTTTTTGTGGGCGCCACTTGGAAACGTTTGTTCCAAGAAAAAAAAAATTATGTGATTGATAAAATTTTTAAATCTACGAAAAAATTTAAACAAGTCAGTTTAGCTTGGAAAAATCAGTTAAGTTTAATAATTCTTTAAAAACAAACAAATCGTCTGAAGGACTATCATTCATAAAAAATTATAAAATTGCAGAGAAAAATTTTACAAGTTATTATTATTGACAATTTTTTTATATGTCCAATCAAGTATCGGCTAGTATTTCAGATTCTGACTCAGTTGAAAAGAATGAGTTTAATATGTGAAAAATCTTTACTCTCAGGACGTGACTCCTTTGAACTACCAAGACATATCAATTAGATGCCTTACAAGAAAAAACTAAGTGATTTGAAGGTGTATGTGTGGCGTGTAAAGTACAACTGTGTGATAAATGTAACCAGGTAACAAATGACTTTAATTTTGGTAACTCACGTTCCAATGGTCGTTTATTCTCTCACTGGACACTTCCTTCGGGTAGTTTCTCAATCTCGCCTCTTCGGGTGTACACTGAATCTATTTAAAGTCAAATTTTGCGATCATTACTTTTTCCGCACTTTATGTCAAAACGTTTGGCAGTAGAATCTCGTTCAAACGCCGCCAAAAGCTCGTCAGCTGCTCCGCGTTAATTCAGAAATCTGCCACCGCAGCGCTGATTCCCATGCAGTGTTGAGGAAGGCTTAGTGTATTGTTTGTTTACGTTCGGGGGAATTATTTGTCACGTTAGTCAGTCAATGCGAACACAGCAGAATTCGTTCTCTATTTAAATGTTTGGTCCCTCCTGGGCCGTCGACGTTCTGGCTGCGTGATTTCTATTAAAATTTGCCGTATCGCTGCTCTATTTCAGCGATACTTTTTGGCGTAGGATCTCGTTGAGGTTAAGTCAGTCGGTTATGTCTATGTACGGGAAAAGCCTTCCTGCCGTGTCTTGTCGATTTCTCGCCTCTTTGGTTTCGCCTTAGCTGCGTTGATCAGTGTTGTGTGAGATGCATCAGTTCTGGAGTTCAATCTTCAAGTGTTTTTGGGTCGAATTTGGTCTCGCTTTTATACTAAATCAGGTAGACTGTTTTCATCGACTTCCGGTATATTTGTGTAAAAATTCTTTCTAGATTGTTCGAGAATAAACGAAATGGAATGTCATAGAACAATTTTCACTTCCGTAGAAGCTTTTAGAACGAATTTCTTATTCTTCATACAAAGGATATTTCAAAATTTACACTGGTATTTATCAAACAGTTTCACATTAGTACTCACAATTTGTATGCCATTAATGCATTTAGATTCCTTGTTTTTAACTGAATCTAGCGATACTAAATATGATTGGTATCTAATTAACTTAAGTCTAATAAACAATACAATATACAACCCTCACCTTGAGTTGTTGTCATTGAAAACTCAATTTTTATAACAAAAATTGTTGTGGAGTTACAAAGTTCCTTCCACAAGCTGAACATCTACTACTACTACTTTCCTACAACAAAATAAACAAATTTTAACATCAATAAAACACAAATAAATACAATTTTATATGGCCTCTGCTCATGGCCTAGATTCTTGTCAGTTTTCTAATACAATGATTAGTCTTTTTCTTTAATATATGTATTATTTCACTACTATACACACAGAGTTTATTATTTTGTCTATCTTTTGTGATACCTGGTTACTCTGTACATATACTATATTTATCACAAGATGACATAGCATCATTGATTGGTCTTGAGATGTCATTTTTTATGGTGTGACAAATCTCACTCTAATTAGTTAAATTCTTTTAGAATTGACTTTACTTTCAACTGAGTTTGTTTCTTATTAAGGTATTCTGATGTATTGTACCTTTCTATCTTATTTTTGTTAGTATTATGTAAGTATTTAGCCAGATATGATTATTTTTGTACTGGATAATTGGCTTCAGCCATACATGGTATAAGTAAATATTTTGCTGACTTGACTATTACAATGTTAAAGTCAGTCAGGTATATTAGTATAGTTGCTTTATATCATATTACAGCTTTCTAATACAGTTTGGTTGCATTTTGGCAACATTAAATTCATAAATTATACAATATTAGATGCCTAGCCTATTACATGTTTTTAGTTAACACTGTTTTTGGCTATTTTGACTGCTTTTTATTCATTTGATAGCTTCCTTTATTTAAGATAAATTGTTCACTATTGTCTGCTTGACAATTACATATAGTTTTTATTTAAATCTGATAATAATTAATTTTTTCATGAAATCTTGGTGTACGGTCTCAAATCCAACACATTAATATTTTTTGTCATTGCAAATATACAATTTTTATTTTAACTTAAACTCTTTCTAATAATGTATTTAAGTCATTTAATACATTTATTTTATTTACATCACATAATATAATAATGGATCATGTCCATTTATTCACAAAAAATAGTTTTTAACACCCTATTCATAGTTATAAAACTTAATAATTATTGACTTTATTCTGGTGGATTCTGACATTATTTCTCTCTCTTATAGTGTATTATGGTTTTTCACTCTTATTCACTTTAATAATATATATGGGGTTTTGTCTTAGTCATAGTTTGGTCGTTTTTTCAAGTTGATAGAAATAATTATTATACAAAATTACACAATTTTTTGGGACTACTTGGGTTCGATACTGTTCACTTCACTTTCCTCTTATGCTAACTTACTATATAAATGATTTCTTTTATGGAACGTTCTGTGACGTTACATATGCCTCTTCGTTAAAGTTGATAATTTTGGAAAAACATATCTTTGGTTTTGATGAAATTATCATCTCTATAATAACCCTTTATTATTAGCTTCTTTATATTTCATTCTTTTATCTTATAATTAAATTCCTGTACTACTCCTTTAATATATTAATCCAACTCAATATTCCTAGTTCGTTCTTTGTCATATCACCTATTCCTTTCCTTTTTACCTTGATGTTTTATAATTAATCTTTGATATAATTCCCTATCAATTCCCTAACTTACATAGAGGTTTGGGAGTCAGAGTGGCTCGCTATGGCATACATTCTCTGTCCCTTCCTGTCTATAACTACTGAAATCAGAGGCAACACATCCCTGTTCAGAAAATGATAATTGCACCTTTGCAACAAATAATAATAATAATAATAAAAAAAAAAATACAATATTCAAAGATCATAGGCTCCTACACATAAATTCCCTTTCTTAAACTCTTCTGATTAATTCACAATTATATTAATATATCGTTCTCCGCAGGTTAAAATTATCGTTTAAAATCATTCAATGTTAATAGCTATATTCATATTCATCATTACCTCCTTATGTAACACACTGTTTTCCTCTCCTTTTTTTTTTTTTTTTCATTTATCATTTATCATTTCCATTTAGTATCAAATATATGACAGTATTTCTCCCTCTTTTCTCCTTTACTAAGTGTCCATCTTGTAGTATTTATTAATAATAATCTCTCTCCTTCTCTAAGTACGGGTAAGCTGGTAAATATACGTTGACATGGCTATTGGAAATAAATCTATATTTTATATATATCTTTATGCCTTTGGTGTAAGGTGTCCTTCTCGTAATATTTATTAATAATAATCATTATACAATAATATTTATATTTATTTAAAAATCTCTACCTCCTTTCTAATTATGGCTAAGTTAAAAAATTCACGTTGACATGTTTAGTCAAGGTACCTTCTCTATGATGCTGTATTTGACTTGGGTCTTTGGTCATGGTACTTGGTCACTGATTACGTATTCGACTTGCGATTTTTTTTTTTTTAATCATGGTACTTTTTTAATGAAGTCTGGTTATACATTCCTTTTACCTTGAGCCAAAAGCCAAGGCTCGTCCATTCGATTGCTTCCGAAGTCGATCCAGGACTTTCGGGCTTGCCAGAAATTCCTGGCCGACTCCGGTCGCGCTTTTCACACCTTCCCCCTCCCTGAGGAGAGGGAACTCAAGATTGTGGTGTCCGGGATTCCCCACGACACACCGATCTTGTGGATCTGGGAGGATCTGGCGGAGAAGGGTTTCTACCCTACCTCCGTTGTCCCTCTCCTATCCGGTGATCGGAAAAGGAAAAGTAATTCCTTCTACATCAGGATCCAGAAGGTTGGTTCCTTCGCAGAAGTCTATAATCTGGAAACCATTCTGTGCCTCAGGGTACAGATTAGGGCATTTAGTAGTAAGCCTGGGCCTTCCCAGTGCTTTCAATGCCAGCGATTCGGCCACTCATCGGCCTTTTGTAAGATGCCGCCGCGTTGTGTACGCTGCGGCGAGGCCCACAACGAGAATTGTACCGTTGTGAAGCCTCAACCCGCGACGTGCTGCAACTGCGGAGGTAGCCACCCGGCTAACTTTAGGGGTTGTAATCATTTTAAGAAGGCCCTAAAGAAACAGCAGCGGGAGCAAAACCGTCAGGTTGAACCTCCTCGCCCAGCTCCTAGACCCTCGAAGCGGGCGGCAGTCCAACCACCCGCCTCAGCATCTACGGCTCTTCCTGCGGCTCCTGCCGCTGGAGGAACCATAACATACGCTGCAGCGGTCGCTACGGCGCCCACTGTGGCCCCCAGAACCTCAGCACCTGCCGGAGTGCCTTCTCCTCAAGCGGCAACGCCCGCAGTACCCCCCTCACAGACCCAGCCGCCTAAGAAACGGCGCGCTAAGCGCAAGAATCGAAAACCACTTGTGGCAAAACAACTATACCCGGAGGCTAACAACGCCCCTCCGGCTGCCCAGCAACTACCCGGCCAGGAGCCTGCTCCTGTTGCCCAGGCCCCTGCGATTTCCATGGAAATCTCGCCAGCCCCCGAGCAGCCAGCTCCAATTGCCCACCCTCCCCTGGAGGCGGCATCTGCACCTTCCGCGGCCCCAGAGCCGGCTAGTCAGGCCCCTGAGGCCGGTGGATCACCACTGGTCACTGAGGCTCAGCTGATGGCCTGGGTCAGCGGCATTGTTCCGAAAATTCTTGCTGCTCGGGATGTCCCGACAATACTCATGGCGATCCTAACATCGCTGATCGCCCTGATCGTCCCCTCATCTAACCATGGCTAGACAGTTCCGGTTCGTCGCGTGGAATGCAGATGGCATTCCGGCGCGTCGGGCCGAACTGGCAGCTTTCCTTGTCGAGTACGACGCAGATGTCGTACTCGTCTCCGAAACTCATCTTGCCCCTAACCGGCGATTTTCCCTGCCAGCCTATGCTTGCTACAGGAAAGACAGGAATGGTCCCGATCGCCACCGAGCATCTGGCGGAGTGGCGATCTTAGTCCACAGGCGACACTCTCATAGAGAACTCCCTGCCCCTGAAACTACCCTCATCGAAGCATGTGCTGTGGCGCTGGATGTAGCCGGCCTGGAGGTGCGCTTTGTTTCTGCGTACCTCCCGCCCGGCCATCGAGCTCCACCGCATGAGGAGTGGGACGCCCTCCTGGACAGCGATCTCCCAACCATCGTAGCCGGAGACCTTAATGCCAAGCATCCCTCTTGGAACAGCAGAACGTCAAACCCCTACGGCAATTCTCTCCGTAGGGCTGTCGAAGATGATCCCAGCGTCCTCATCATCGGCCCGACCGAACCGACACACTTTCCCACTGCGGGTTATCCGCCGGATGTCCTTGATATCGTAATTGTCAAGGCCATCCCCTTTCATCTACAAGTCAGCGCGGTGTCGGACCTATCGTCCGATCACGACCCCCTACTTGTAACTGTCTTGCTGCCGTCGGTCTCACCCCGACTTCCCGATCATCCTGTTAGGAGAGTCAATTGGCGATCCTACCACGATGATCTGGCCAGGCAGTTGCCATCTGTCCCTCCGGACCCACTCGTCTCTTGTGACGATGTGGATCTCCGGGTACATCAGCTCCAGGACCTTGTCCAGTCTGCAATGGATAAAAACACTTACACTGTTCCGGTGAGTAATAAACGCTCCGACCTTCCTGCGGAAGTTCTCCAAGCCATCCGCTTACGGCGCCAGCTCCGCCGCAGATGGCACCATACCCGTGATCCTGCCGCTAGACGGCGCTTTCGAGCCCAGTCGGAACACGTCTCGCAGCTTCTGCTTGACGTAAACGCGAATCGATGGGACTCCTATTTGGAGTCCTTGGAAGTCGACCACGCCTCCGTATGGAGAGCCGCTGGTAGACTAAAAGGCGAAAAGAGGACTCGCCATCCC
This sequence comes from Magicicada septendecula, assembly GCA_034769895.1. NCBI lineage: Eukaryota > Metazoa > Arthropoda > Insecta > Hemiptera > Cicadidae > Magicicada > Magicicada septendecula. The sequence continues at coordinate 293,808,401 of CM068373.1, read as the reverse complement.
TTGAATACCCCGGACGGCACTGTATCCTCTGCAGAAGGCAAGGCGGAGGTCTTCGCCGACTGCATTGAGGACCAGTTCACCGTCCATAGAGGCATCTCTGACCCGGCTCATGTGGCCGTCGTCAGGGATTTCCTATCTGGATACTTTTCTGCTCCCCCCATTGATCCTCCTATTTCGGTCGACGAGGATGACCTTGCGTCTGTCCTAAGTCGACTGAAGAAGAGAAAGGCCCCTGGCCCCGATCGCATCGGCGCCGCTGCGTTGCAGAATCTCCCGCCTTCGGCAGTTGACGTTCTTCTTGAGCTGTTCAACTCCTGTCTCCGGCTGAGTTACTTCCCTCGCCTGTGGAAAACTGCCAACGTCATCATGATCCAGAAATCTAAAAAGCCGCCCACGCTACCTGGAAGCTACCGCCCAATATCACTATTGCCAGTAATCTCGAAGGTATTCGAGCGTCTTCTCCTGGCCCGTATTCGGCCCCTGGTGGATGGTTTCATCCGCGAGGAGCAGTTTGGGTTTAGGCCGAGGCACTCGACTACTCTTCAGCTAGTACGGGTTGTCACCTATCTAGCCGACGCTGCCAACAATCATCAGGCAACAGGCGCTGTCCTGTTGGATGTGAGCAAAGCCTTCGATAAAGTCTGGCACGAAGGCCTGCTCTACAAACTGGCGCATTCGCCAATCCCGACATCTATCGTCCACTTGCTCCGATCCTATCTTACGGATCGCACCTTCAGGATCAGCGTAGATGGGGCGTTCTCTCGGGTTCGCCCTGTCTCCGCCGGCGTCCCACAAGGATCTGTCCTCGGCCCCGTTCTGTATGTAGTGTACACGAACGATCTGCCTGTTTATCCCGGGGTCACGTTATCTCTATTTGCCGACGACGCGATGTTTCATTTTAGCTCGCTTTCGCCTTGGCGGACGAGCGTAATGTTACAACGCCAGTTGGATATGCTTCCGGACTGGCTAAGGAAATGGCGGGTAGCGATCAATACGGAGAAATCCGAGGCGATCTGCTTTACGCATAAGTCCATTTCCCGATGCCAATCCCTCTCCTTAGAGGGGAGACCCATCAACTGGACCGAGACGGTGAAGTACCTAGGTGTTCGGCTTGATCGGCACTTAAACTTCAACGCTCACGTGACCTCAACCCTCAACTTGGCTCGTGGCGTCAGAGCCAAACTATCACCTATGCTTTCGCGGAACAGCTGCCTGGCTGTCCGTACTAAACTGACATTGTATCTACTGTTCCTCCGAACAGTACTCACTTATGCGGCACCCGCCTGGTGGCCTCTCCTGTCGGCCACCAACAGGCATAGGCTGACTACATTTCAGAATTGGACCCTACGCTCCCTCACGGGGTCCCCGTGGTATGTGCGAAATACCGCCATACATCGGGGTCTCCGTGTTCCCACCTTAGAGGTCTTCGTCTGGTCCCTGGCAACGAATTTGTTCGCCAAGGCAGGCGAGTCCTCTTACCCGCACCTCCGAAGGCTTAACAGCATGGAGAATGCTCCGCCTCCTCGCCGCGTCAGGCGCCCTAGGGCGCTGCTAGACGACCCCCCCTAAGTTCATCACATGAACCCCCAGCAACGAATCCCCCCAACCTTCTGGAAATCTGAACCGATCACCATCGATCACCACCTGCGCCTGCCGAAACTGTAGTCAATCATGCTGCGGCGGATTGAATGGATAGATTTATTGCCAGCATCGGCTTTGCCGATTCGGCAGGGCCTCGATCCGGGACATGGGATCTCGCGAGGTTGTGCAAATGCCTCCTTGCGAAAGCCGACTGCCCCGGTGACAAGTTCCGCCGACTCGGCCGCTGCCTTCGGGCGGACGAGCCTCTTGTATTCGCCGGCGCGTTTCTGAGTTTCCGTGGGCTATGTCCCGGCGACCAATGAGACGCGACCAGGCGTTGCGATTGGCTGAAGCCTTGATCACGATTAAGTTCCCCGCCAGCACCTGCTTTGTTGATTTGGTAAGGTAATGACCTGAGACATGAGCTCCCGCGAGGTTGTTCAAGTGCCTTCCTTGCGAAAGCTGGCTGTCTCGGTGACATTACCCACCATTTCGGCCGACGCCCTAGGGCGCTCGAGCTTCTTGTCCTCGCCAGTGTGTCACCACGTTCCCAAAGGCTAGCCTGAGGGGACCATGGTGTCGCGCCTTGGCCGGACAAGTGGCTGAAGCTAAGCACTAGCTTGCCACCGTGGTGGCCATGTTAATTCATCATGGACCCGCGGACTGCATCTTAACATCCTTGAGCAGAGCAAACGACCGCGCTGAACTGTTGGCACCTGGCGTTCATCAGGCTTAGGCCTGGACAACGCACACAAATTAGGGCGCAAGACGCCCGTGCACCTATCCATCCATCCATCCTAATTGTGTCAGTTACATTGCATTGCATTATGGATGCGGGGTGTCTTTGCACCCGTGGCTTGATTGCAGCATCTGGATCGTGTCCAATGGCTGCCAGAAGTAAACATAGTGCTGATACATGTCGACTGGTTACCTAAGACTGGAAAAGGAAACCGCCAACCAGTTAACTGAGAAGGCGGGGGAGTATAACTGTTATTTGTTTAATGCACTGCCGCTGGTACCGATTCGAGCAACAGATGTTGCCCGTTTCAAGTCCAGTCAGCAGACGCCCTGAGGGCGTCGGTCGCTCCCCGCGAGGCGGAGAGCCTCCGTGCCAGTGAATGATGACAGCGACAAGCAGCCGGCTCAGCGTGCTAGGAGGTGGACAGGAAGGAGAGAAGGACAGTTTGGTGAAATACTCTGGTCTAGGACTGATGATTACTTGTTTGTATTTAATTTAAAGAGGATGGCGTTATGGCGGGTCATCAAGAAGCGCCCGAGGGCGCTTGACCCGAATGGGCGGTGGTGGTTCTGATGCACTGATGGTTCGTAGGTACGGGAAGGTGGAGGTCGAGGCTTTAGCAAAGAGAGTTAGAGCCAGCGACCGGACAAAGGAAGTCAAGGTAGGAACACGGAGACCCCTTCGAATCACGTCGTTCCTTACAAACCAAGGGGACCCCGTCAAGGATCGGAGTGTTCGGGACTGGAAAGCTTCCAGCCTACATCTGTTGGTGGTGGATAAAAGAGACCACCAGGCGGGTGCCGCATAGGTCAATACAGACCTGAGAAATAGTAGATAGATGGTAAGTTTCGTGCGCATGGCCAGGCGGCTGCGACACGAGAGGAAAGGAGATAATTTGGCTCGGACGCCGCGAGCCTTGGCAAGGGTTTCCGTCACGTGGGCGTTGAAGCAAAGGCGACGATCTAGTCGAACGCCTAAATACTTCACCGATTCTTTGTAGGCGATGGGTCTCCCTGCTAGGGAGAGGGGCTGGCATCGGGAGATGGACTTACGGGTGAAACAGATCGCCTCGGATTTCTCCGTGTTGATCGTCACCCGCCATTTCCGTAGCCAGTCCGGAAGCTGGTTCAACTGACGCTGCAGCTTTGTACTCGCAAATCGCGGGGACAGGGAGCTGCAGTGATACATAGCATCGTCAGCGAACAAAGACAACGTGACTCCGGGCAAGACAGGCAGGTCGTTCGTGTACACAAGGTACAGAACGGGGCCGAGGACAGATCCCTGTGGTACGCCGGCGGCGACGGGTCGAACTGTAGAACAGGACCCGTCGACGCTCACCCTGAAGGTTCGGTCGCTGAGATACGACCGGAGGAAAAACACTATGGTCGATGGTAGAGGGGAATTGGCAAGTTTGAAGAGAAGACCTTCGTGCCAGACTTTATCGAAGGCCTTGCTCACGTCCAACAGTACGGCGGCCGTAGCCGCTCGCCTGTTGGTGGCGTCTGACAAGTGCGTAACAACGCGGACCAATTGAAGCGTGGTCGAGTGCTCTCTGCGAAACCCGAACTGTTCGCTGCGGATGAAACCATCTAGCAGCGGCGAGATGCGAGCCAGCAGGAGACGCTCGAACACCTTCGAGATGACTGGCAAGAGAGAGATTGGACGATAGCTTTCAGGAAGCATGCGCGGCTTGCGAGGCTTCGGAATCATTACGATGTTGGCAGATTTCCACAGGCGGGGAAAGTACTGTAGCCGGAGACAGGAGTTAAACAGCTCAAGAACGAGGTCAACGCCTGAGGCCGGGAGATTTTGTAGAGCAGCGGCCCCGATCCGGTCAGGACCGGGGGCGCGACGGCGATTTAGTCGGCAGATAGATGAAACTAGTTCATCCCTGTCGAACGGGAGGGCTGGGATTTCGGGAGGGCGTGAAAAATGTCCAGATAGGAAGTCACGGACTTCTGCCGAGTGGGCAGGGTCCGAGACGCCTTGGTGAACAGTAAATTGCACCTCCATGCAGTCGGCGAAGACCTCTGCCTTGCCTTCTGATGAAGATACAACCCCGTTCGGAGTTTCAAGTGGGTTGCGAGTTCTCTTCTCGCGGGTCAGTCTACTCGCCGCTCTCCAGACGGAGGCGTGGTCGACTTCAAGAGACTCAAGGTATGAGTCCCATCGATCAGAGTTTACGTCCCGCAGTAGCTGCTGGACGTAAAGAGACTGGGCCTGAAAGCGCCTTTTGACGCCGGGATCACGGGTTCTTTGCCATCTGCGGCGGAGATTGCGCCGTAGCCAGATGGCGTGGAGTACTTCCGCAGGTAAGGCCGATTTACGATGATTCACCTCGAGAGTATATGTGTGTCGATCCATGACACCTTGGACCAACTCCTGAAGATGAGTGGCTCGGAGATCCAAATCGTCACAAGTGACGACCGGGTCCGCGGGGAGTGATGGTAACCGCCGTGAGAGCTCATCATGGTAGGAGCGCCAGTTGACTCTCCTAACAGTCTGAGCGGGAGGTCGGGGTGAGGCCGACAGCTCACGGGCAGTTATAAAAAGGGGATTGTGATCGGATGAGAGATCCGACACTGACGAGACCTGGATGTGATGGGTCACGTCCTTGGCTATGACAATGTCAAGGACGTCCGGTCGATGACCGGAAAAGGGGAAGTGAGTAGGGTCTTCTGGGCCGATAACTTGAAGTACCGGGTCGTCGGAGACGAACCGATACAGAGATTTTCCGTAGGCGTTGGCTACTCTGCTGTTCCAGGAGGGATGCTTGGCATTTAAGTCGCCGGCTACGATGGTTGGTAGGGGATGATCGAGGAGAGCGTCCCACTCCTCGGGCGGTGGAAGTAGCCGCAGGCCGGGCCGGAGATACGCCGCAACAACGCGCAACTCCGATCCGCCAGCGTCTATCGCCACCGCACAACCTTCAACAAGAGATGTATCTAAAGGGGGTAGTGGCCTGTGGGATATCCGCCTGTGGACTAAGACGGCTGTCCCCCCCGAGGGGCGACAGCCAGGCCGTTGGGGACGATCCTGACGAAAACAGATGTAAGATGGCAGGTTGAAGGTATGGTAGCGAGCCAGATGAGTCTCGCAAAGGAGGACGACATCAGCGTCGTACTCCGTTACGAAAGTCATCAGTTCAGATCGTCGAGGGACTACCCCATGGGCATTCCACGCAACGATCCTAAGACTCCTAGCCATTCAAAGGAAGAAGAGGAAAGAGGGTAGACAGGGATTGAAACACCAGGGCGAGAACCGTGGTTGTATCTGGAGCAGACCTGATGTTGTTTACCAAAGTTTCAGCCCAGGCAGTCAGGGGGTCCACCGGGGCCCGGGAAGATTCCCGAGATTCCGGAAGACGGACCTGGCTGGCCTCGGCCGGTGTTGCAGATGGCGCAGGGCTCGGGGACGGACGTGGGGTCTGCTCAATTGGGAGCTTAGGTTGATGGCTGGGGGCGGGCGGGGCCCGCTGAGGTTTTACAGGCAAGGCCTGTGGAACTTGTCGCTGACGGCGACGAGTGCGCTTTGGTTTGTGGCTCCGAGGAGCGGAAGGCGGGACTGATGTAGCGGCCACAGCCGCGTATGAAGGACCGGGCGCTCCGGCAGGCGCCGGGACAGAAGGGACTGCAGGCGGCGCCGAAACGTCGACTGCAGGCGGAACTGGGGCCCTGGGAGCAGCCGGAACTGCTGCCGGGGCCTGAGATGATGCTCCGGAGAGAGGTGGGAAGGCCTCTCTGCGGTTAGGGAGGGGACCTGCAACACGGCCTGCCTGCGCGCCAGGGCGAGCAGGAGTCCGCTGCAGCTTCATGGCTGATATAAAGTCCCTACATCCTCTATAACTAGCCGGATGGTCCCCGCCGCAGTTGCAGCAAATGGCCGTGAACCCCGTCTTGGGCTTATCACACCCACGATGAGGCTCAGTACATCGCACGCAACGCGGAGGGTGATTACAGAATAAGCTGGAGTGGCCAAACCTCTGACAGTTAAAACACTGCGAGGGGCCTGGCCGCGGGTCAAAAGTACGAACTTGCACCCGAAGGTGCAGGAAGTTTTGGAGGCCATAGACCTCCTCGAACTGGCCTACTTTGAGTAGTTTCACTAGGAAACTATTCACAGGACGGCGATCTTCCCCCTTGCCAGCATGCAGTACACTTACCGCCGTCGGCGAATAGCCTAAGGCGACAAGCTCCTGCCTGATGGCATCGGGGGCGGTCCAGGAAGGAAGTCCGGAAAGAACAACTTTAATTTCGCGCTCTGAAGGAAGCGCGAAAGTATGGAAGGAGATCTTCCGATCGGTAAGAAACTGTTGGACCGATCGGAAGTCCGGGACTGTTGTGGCCGCAATTCGAAGCGAGGAGCCTTGGCACCTGGCCTCGAGTTTGGCCGAAGGAAGCAGATTCTGGAGGGAACGAAGAATTTCCCTATAATTGCGATTGTCGGGAATGACAATCGGAGGAATTTTAGGCTTGGGCACAGATTGAGAGGGAGACTGAGTCGGATGGTTGGCGCTGTTACCGGGACTAGATACCCGATGCGTAGCAGCGGCCGGTGGCGGGCTGGCGACCAATTTTCGCTTGCGTTTGGCAGACTTGCCCTCCACAAGCGAAAATTCACCTTCCCCCGTCCCCACACTACACATCGACGCACAATCACTTTCACTTTCACTATCACTGATTGTATGGGACGGCAGCGGGGTAGAATGAGGACCAGTACCGCAGGTTTCCATTAAGGTTACCAGCGGTGCCGGCAAAGGAACGGGAGTTGCGTTCGACGCCATCTCGGGATTAACCGAAATGAACGTCGAAGACGCAAAAAGGGCTAGGAATGAGTAACTTTCACCAGCACTGAATCACTACACTGACAGACAAAGAACACGAACACCAGACGCGCACTGCACACGAATCACAAAAACACTCGCGCACGACACAATACACTTCTGAAATTGTAGCACACTGATGGTTGAAGAACGATGATGATGATGATGAAGAAAACAGATTGAAAAAGATATTACTAACGGTTAAAAACCACAATCGCAAATGCGAAAAAGAGTAGCACAGCCTACCCGGGCAACAGCTCTAGGTAGACTCGCTTGTGTCAGTTACCTCGTAGGTATTGTTTTTATTATCTCTGGTTATCGTGAAAGGCCCTGTATATAAGAGTAGCAACTTCCTCGTTATGCCTTGTATAGCACTGGGCAATTCTCTATTTTTAACTAACACCTTTTCACCTACCTCATATTTAATTGCCTTAGGCTGTGATTTGATATATTTTTTCCGCTGCTGTTCCGTTTTTTCTAACACCTTATTATAAAATTTTGCCCCTTCAAATTGGTATGCGGGCTCGTCGGGAAAATTAATAATTTCTTTTATCTCTCGTGGTGGGGGGTCTTTCGAACATAACCGTGTATGGCGACATCTCGATGGTATTGTGATGCGAGAAACTGAGAAAATCCTCGGTAGAGGCTACATATTCATGCCATCTTTTCTGCTCGTTATGGCAGTATGTTCTTAGCAACCGTCCTACCTCCCTTAACACTCTCTCGGCTGGGTTACTATTCGGGTGATATACGGACGTCTTGTACGTTTTTATTCCGTGTTCTCCCAAGCTTTCCTTCCAAAGTTTTCCCCTAAACTGAGTACCGTGGTCCGTAATTATAGAATACGGTCGGCCCACTTCCATTATATAACGCTTGATTATTATGTCTATTATTTTCCTGGTCGTTGCCCTAGTTATTGGGTATAGCTTTGTATACTTGCTAAAGTGGTCGAAAATGATTACGATAAATTTATATCGGTGTCTCCCACCGCTGCGTGGAAAGGGTCCGCAGATATCGAGAAATACCTTTTCCAATTTTTCGGTAGATAATATGGGTATCATGACCCCTTCCTTCCTCTCGTTATCACACTTTACTTTTTGACAAATATCGCACGACCGTATCGCCAGTTGCACCTTCTTATTCATCCCCTTGATGTATGTTTGCTCTTCCAATGCCTTCCTTACTTTAAGGGCACCCATATGTCCGTACCTATCGTGATAGTCGATTATTAGCGGTCTCTCTATCGCTGGTGGAATCACTAATTTCCAACTCTCCTGGTGCGGGGTATTCCTAATAAACAAAGTGTCGTCGTGTATACAATAAAATCTGTTTATGACCTCATCGCCTTCCTGTACCCTTTTTCTAATATCTCCTAATTTCGGATCGGCCTCTTGTTGTGACTTTATTTCGTGCAAAATATCTTTTAAATCCTCCCTGCTCTTAATAATGTGATAAACCTTGGCTAATTGTTCCTTTTCGCCGTCAAAGGTTTGGTCTGGTATATTGACGCGAGATAAGACGTCGGCGGCTACGTTCTGTTTGCCGGGTATATATTCCCATGTGATATTGTACTCTTGCAAGGCCAAAACCCATCTAGTCAGCCTTCCGTGGTTCAGTTTACAATGCTTTAAAAATGATATAGATTTGTGGTCGCTTCTAACTGTTATGGGGTACCCTAATATATATGTCCTAAATTTACCGCATGCGAAAACTACACTCAACAGTTCTTTTTCGGTAGTATTGTAGTTTCGTTCGCAACTGTTCAGCACGCGGCTAGCAAAGCTAATTACTAAATGGTTACCGTCCTGATCTTCCTGATAGAGGGCTGCACCTAAACTCACGTTACTGGCACCGCAGTTTAGAAAAAATGGTTTTGTAAAGTCGGGATGATGCAACATTACTGTTTCCAAAAACTTTTCCTTTATGATATTGAGCACTCCATCTTGCTCTGGTCCCCAATCCATTTGTCTTTAGCTGATAACTGCTTTTGGAACCTGGCAGTTAGTTCTGAGTAATTGGACCGAAACTTTCTGTAATAGTTGCAGATTCCTAAAAATGACTGCAGCTGTTTCCTATTCTTTGGGGTGGGGAACTTCTGTATGGCCTCTACCTTTTCTTTGGATGGAGTAATCCCTTGTTCTGTTAAATTAAATCCTAAAAATTTCACCTCATTTGCAATGAATTGGGACTTGTCTAATTTGAGGGTGATATTATTCTCCGATAATTTCTCTAACACCTGCTCAACCCTATTACAATGGTCGTCCCAATTCGCTGAAGTCACCAGTAGGTCGTCGACGTACACTGTCGTAAACTTCAGTACTTCCTGCCCCAATATTCTGTCCATTATCTTTACAAACACCGCCACAGAATTTATTAAGCCAAAAGGTAACCGCTTAAACTGATAGTTTCTGCCCTCGAATATGAATGCCATATATTTCCTACTATCAGGGTGGAGTTCTATCTGCCAGTAACCGCATACCTCATCCCATGAGCTTATATATTTGATTCCGTGGAACTTTTTTAATATCTCCTCTATCTCCCCAGGTGATGTGCGGTCGTTAACAATCATTTTGTTAATCTCCCTAGCATCGAGACATATACGTACCTTTCCGTTCTTTTTTGGCACCGCTATGATTGGGCTGGTAAAGGGCGAATGACTATACTCGATTATGTCGTCTTCTATCATCCTGTTCAATTCTTCCCTGACTTCGTTCTTTAGCGAGTATGCGATCGGGTACGATTTCCTGTTAAATTCCACCGGAGTTTTAAATTTTATGGTGCACTGATAATCTCTGGCTTTACCTGGAGCGTTCGAGAATATGTGTTTATAATGGTTGTATACCTCGATCAATTGTTCCGCCTGTTCTTCGCTGATCAGACCCCTTGCTTTCGTCCTTTGGAAATCCCGTATTTCTTCTAACTTTTCTAACCACAACTCTGGGTTTTCCTCCTGATATAATGGCGTATTGATTGGACGATCGGTACAATAATAATGGTTCACTATCGCTTGATAAGGTGTATTGTCTGTACCACTTCCTTGGACATCGATTAAATTATTGGTCCAAATCCCCTTGTAAGTCTTAAAAGTTATCACCTTACTTTCCAAATCTATTACAGCATTGTATGGCCTAAGTATATCGCAGCCTATTAGTATACTCATGGGTAAATTACTCGCCACTAATAACCCTATTGGTATTGTTACCTCATTACTAGTCATCTCTAACGACACCTGTTTCTTTATTGATTTATTTTGCCTCCCCGTTGCTCCGACTAAAACAATGTTATTTATCGGTAGAGTGGGTATTGGTAAATTACTATTTTGTTTAATCCGCTCTAACTCAATGCTATCGATAAGTGACACATTTGACCCCGTGTCAATGAGTAGTATCGCTTCTATGCCATTGATATATGCTTTAATCTGCACGATACTATTATTCCCTTGGTTACTATTTTTAATGATATTATCACCTTCTTCTAATAACTCCTCTCTAATATCCTTAAGGTAATTATTTATTCTTAATATAGTCCCGTCTTTGTCCTGTCTATGTTCGTCGTTTGTCACCCCATAATATTGGTTCAGTGAAGGGCGGTTTTCCTTTTTCACTGCCGCGTTTAGTTTAAATGAGCCACTGTCTCATTGGCCCGGTCTCCCGGAACATTGGGTTGCTGACCCGTCTGTGTTTCCTGCCTGACCTCGGGATTACCGTTAATAGGTTGGCTATTCGCCGCGTTACCCTGGCTAGCTGGCGCCTGTTGTGGGTAAAACATGTAAGTGGGTACATTAGGTGGATATGGCCGTCGGTTATTGGCCATTGTATAATTTACCTGGGGCCTGTACTCATTTTGGTTTCTCCTATCGCCTCCTCCTTGGTTTCCCCCGTTGCGATAACCATTACGTTGACCATAATTACTTCCTCTATAATTATTCCCGCGATAACCGTTTCCCTGGTGGAAGTTCCTACCGTAGTTATTCCCGGTGTAATTACCTCTGTTTGGTCCCGGATAGTTGCGGTTAATTGGGCCCTGATTGGTATCATTTCGGCCATTTGGTGGGATATTATTATTCTGATTATTGGTGTTTAGATTATTACTGTTCCCACCTCCATTCCGGTTTGGTCCGTTATTATTGTTGTTGTACTCTACCTTACGATTGGGGGTTGGTAATCCTGGAACCTTCCTGTGGATTCGCAATTTTCCAATAATTTGGCCAGATCGGCTATTTTGCTAATCTGTTGGTATAATTGGGCATCCTTGATCCCATAGCTGTAATGTTCAGCTAACTGCCTTACCAAACATTCTTCTGGGATCGGCGGTATCAACTTCCGTGCTAAACATACCTTTCCCAGGAAATAAGACGTCGGGGACTGTCCATAGGACGCGTCGTATTTGCCATAGAAAATGTCCATTCTTACCCTGTTTTGTGCGGTCTCTGACCAATACTTTTCCTTAAACTGGCGTTTAAACTCTGCTAAATTCGTTATTTCGGGTCGTACCGCTATCCACCAGTTATCCTTAGTATTTTTAAACGTCTCGTCAAGCATCTCTCTTATCCTGTCCCACCTTGTTTCTCTACTTCTCCCAATAACCTCCTCCATTCTTTCCAAAAATTCCATTGGGTTTCGTCGATAGTCCTGGAAGTTGATTACTTCCCTGTTTTCACCATGACACGTATGAGTGTTTAGTATTGGTGTGTCTCTCAGCGCCTCTAATCTTTCCTGCAGGTTTTTCTCTCTCTGGTCTATTTCCAGTATGCTATTTTTGTTAGTTTTTATTTGTTCGTCCAGCCTGTTAGCGATGTCATATGCTTTCTGCATCCTCTCGCTAACGTCTTTCTGGACTTCCTGCATGATGGCGTCTTGGTTCTGCCTTACCTTGTTTTCGAGATTTCTAACATCTTGTTTGGTCTCTACTGTTTGCTCCTCTATACTTTCGAAACGTGTATTGTTTCCCTCCCGTAACCTTTCCAACTGTTTCTCCATGTTTTCGACCTTCCTGTCACTATCGATTTTATTATCATTGATCGTTTTGTTTACTGTTTCGTATTTTATGCTAATTTCTTTTTTCAGAGACTCTATACTTTTTTTATTCTCCTCCTGAAATATCTCCAGTTTCTTCCCATTGTCATTTATTTTCTCGGTTATATCCTCCCTTAAAGATTCTATGTTTTTGTCTAATTTCCCCATGTTTTTATTATTCTCCTCCTTATCTTCCTGTCTGTTTTTATTCATATTTTTGTTCATTTCTTCCATTTTTTGGAACATTTGCTCATTACTTTTTTTATTCTCCTCCTTATCCTCCTGTCTGTTTTTATTCATTTCTTGGAGCATCACCATTATTGCACTCATGTCAACGCTTGCTGTTATTTTTTCTGGTTCGGGTTTGTCTGTTTGTTCTACCATTTGTATGGGTTCTTCTCCCGTTTGCTCCTCTAATTCGTTTGCCGTTTGTACCGGTCTTTCCATTTCTAGTGTGGGCGGTTATAATTCCGTTTTCTCCATTTGTACTGCCTCTCCGTCTTCCACACTTAACTCGGGTTCCACAGTCTTCTTCACCTTTTTTCCCTTTGGTTGCGGCATTTTAATATGTTGGTAGTTGCCGGGCTTGTTTCGTCTTTTTCAAGCCTCACTAGTTGGGCTGCCAATTTATAACGAAAACAAGTGATATGAGTGAGTACGTCCTTCTTCAAGCCCCGCGATGGAAGCCAATTTATAACGAAAAACAAGTGATGTTTAGGGTGTTGTTTAAATGTTTGTAATCTGTCGGGCGTTACCTCCGCGCACTTTTGTTACTTACTCTGTTGACTGGATCCTCTGCAGTGATGTAGTCCTGTAACACAACTTAATACTATGCTTTTTGTGGGCGCCACTTGGAAACGTTTGTTCCAAGAAAAAAAAAATTATGTGATTGATAAAATTTTTAAATCTACGAAAAAATTTAAACAAGTCAGTTTAGCTTGGAAAAATCAGTTAAGTTTAATAATTCTTTAAAAACAAACAAATCGTCTGAAGGACTATCATTCATAAAAAATTATAAAATTGCAGAGAAAAATTTTACAAGTTATTATTATTGACAATTTTTTTATATGTCCAATCAAGTATCGGCTAGTATTTCAGATTCTGACTCAGTTGAAAAGCATGAGTTTAATATGTGAAAAATCTTTACTCTCAGGACGTGACTCCTTTGAACTACCAAGACATATCAATTAGATGCCTTACAAGAAAAAACTAAGTGATTTGAAGGTGTATGTGTGGCGTGTAAAGTACAACTGTGTGATAAATGTAACCAGGTAACAAATGACTTTAATTTTGGTAACTCACGTTCCAATGGTCGTTTATTCTCTCACTGGACACTTCCTTCGGGTAGTTTCTCAATCTCGCCTCTTCGGGTGTACACTGAATCTATTTAAAGTCAAATTTTGCGATCATTACTTTTTCCGCACTTTATGTCAAAACGTTTGGCAGTAGAATCTCGTTCAAACGCCGCCAAAAGCTCGTCAGCTGCTCCGCGTTAATTCAGAAATCTGCCACCGCAGCGCTGATTCCCATGCAGTGTTGAGGAAGGCTTAGTGTATTGTTTGTTTACGTTCGGGGGAATTATTTGTCACGTTAGTCAGTCAATGCGAACACAGCAGAATTCGTTCTCTATTTAAATGTTTGGTCCCTCCTGGGCCGTCGACGTTCTGGCTGCGTGATTTCTATTAAAATTTGCCGTATCGCTGCTCTATTTCAGCGATACTTTTTGGCGTAGGATCTCGTTGAGGTTAAGTCAGTCGGTTATGTCTATGTACGGGAAAAGCCTTCCTGCCGTGTCTTGTCGATTTCTCGCCTCTTTGGTTTCGCCTTAGCTGCGTTGATCAGTGTTGTGTGAGATGCATCAGTTCTGGAGTTCAATCTTCAAGTGTTTTTGGGTCGAATTTGGTCTCGCTTTTATACTAAATCAGGTAGACTGTTTTCATCGACTTCCGGTATATTTGTGTAAAAATTCTTTCTAGATTGTTCGAGAATAAACGAAATGGAATGTCATAGAACAATTTTCACTTCCGTAGAAGCTTTTAGAACGAATTTCTTATTCTTCATACAAAGGATATTTCAAAATTTACACTGGTATTTATCAAACAGTTTCACATTAGTACTCACAATTTGTATGCCATTAATGCATTTAGATTCCTTGTTTTTAACTGAATCTAGCGATACTAAATATGATTGGTATCTAATTAACTTAAGTCTAATAAACAATACAATATACAACCCTCACCTTGAGTTGTTGTCATTGAAAACTCAATTTTTATAACAAAAATTGTTGTGGAGTTACAAAGTTCCTTCCACAAGCTGAACATCTACTACTACTACTTTCCTACAACAAAATAAACAAATTTTAACATCAATAAAACACAAATAAATACAATTTTATATGGCCTCTGCTCATGGCCTAGATTCTTGTCAGTTTTCTAATACAATGATTAGTCTTTTTCTTTAATATATGTATTATTTCACTACTATACACACAGAGTTTATTATTTTGTCTATCTTTTGTGATACCTGGTTACTCTGTACATATACTATATTTATCACAAGATGACATAGCATCATTGATTGGTCTTGAGATGTCATTTTTTATGGTGTGACAAATCTCACTCTAATTAGTTAAATTCTTTTAGAATTGACTTTACTTTCAACTGAGTTTGTTTCTTATTAAGGTATTCTGATGTATTGTACCTTTCTATCTTATTTTTGTTAGTATTATGTAAGTATTTAGCCAGATATGATTATTTTTGTACTGGATAATTGGCTTCAGCCATACATGGTATAAGTAAATATTTTGCTGACTTGACTATTACAATGTTAAAGTCAGTCAGGTATATTAGTATAGTTGCTTTATATCATATTACAGCTTTCTAATACAGTTTGGTTGCATTTTGGCAACATTAAATTCATAAATTATACAATATTAGATGCCTAGCCTATTACATGTTTTTAGTTAACACTGTTTTTGGCTATTTTGACTGCTTTTTATTCATTTGATAGCTTCCTTTATTTAAGATAAATTGTTCACTATTGTCTGCTTGACAATTACATATAGTTTTTATTTAAATCTGATAATAATTAATTTTTTCATGAAATCTTGGTGTATGGTCTCAAATCCAACACATTAATATTTTTTGTCATTGCAAATATACAATTTTTATTTTAACTTAAACTCTTTCTAATAATGTATTTAAGTCATTTAATACATTTATTTTATTTACATCACATAATATAATAATGGATCATGTCCATTTATTCACAAAAAATAGTTTTTAACACCCTATTCATAGTTATAAAACTTAATAATTATTGACTTTATTCTGGTGGATTCTGACATTATTTCTCTCTCTTATAGTGTATTATGGTTTTTCACTCTTATTCACTTTAATAATATATATGGGGTTTTGTCTTAGTCATAGTTTGGTCGTTTTTTCAAGTTGATAGAAATAATTATTATACAAAATTACACAATTTTTTGGGACTACTTGGGTTCGATACTGTTCACTTCACTTTCCTCTTATGCTAACTTACTATATAAATGATTTCTTTTATGGAACGTTCTGTGACGTTACAATCTCCAACACTTTTTAATTTGTGAAAAAGTTGCACAAGTTCAACCTTATGTGCGGAACCATTAGGCGAACCCTTAAGTAAGCAAGTAAAGGAACACGCCTAAAATTTTACAAGGTGATGGCCTTTCCCACACTGCTTTATGGGTCTGAGAATTGGACTTTAACGAAAGGGTGGAACAGTCGCGCATCCAAGCGGCTGAAATGAGATTTCTCAGGCATGTGGCAGAGTATACTTTCCATGATCATAGAAGAAACACAGATAAACGGGAGGAACTGAATATTGTGAGTATACTCGACAGGATTGCCCAGTATCGGCTAAATTGGTGGGAACATCTTTGCCGAATGGACGACTGCCGTATACCCAAACAACTATGGAACTATACGCCGAGGGGACGGAGAGGTGTGGGTCGTCCGAGGAAGCGCTGGAGTGACCAGCTGTAATCTTTGGCTATTTGAGACCGGAACAAACCATTCTTGGTTTAATCTTTGAAGATGATTATGATGAACAATAACAATGCAAGGTTATCGTTGTTTAATAATTTTAGGAGCAGTGTCAACAGCGTATGACGGAATTCCTTTGCGTTTTAAGAGAAAAACCTTCAACTTTAGGGATCATTGGAAGATGTTGCGTATTTTACTACTTGTATTCTAATTAACACAAACTATGATAATGTCGGTCGAAAATAATAATTTATTGTCGTTTAATAATTTTAGGATCGATGTCAGCAACACATGGCGGATAAATATCCTGTGAATTTTAAAAGAAGAACCTTTAACCTTTGTGTTCATTAACAAGTGATATGTATTTGCTCTTAATATGCAAATCAACATAGATTATGATAATATAGATCGAAAATAATTTATTTTTCGGAAGCAATTAATTATTAAAACCAATTGAAAAGGTATTAAATATCCATGTAATAAGGTAACTTGTATTTGAGTCCTCTGACTTGGGGGACAAACATAATTATGGTGGCACCATTGAATTTAATAGACTATTAGAATGTATAGCGAATGAAAATTAATTAAACAAACAAATAACAACACGATAATGACGTAACAAAACGGACGAAATTATTAATAATTACTAAATATTTACAAATGAATATATTCGAGACGGGTACAATTATAGATTTCATTATTTAATATGATAACGTTTTGTTTATTGTAGTAACAACAATCATGCTCACAATATCTATTGTATTGTATTGTATATGTATTTTTTCTACATTTTTTTTGTGGAATAAATATTTTACCAAGAATTAGACAGTAATGTGAGTGTTTAAAGAATTGGCGCGGTCATGTGAGGACACGGGGAGGGGGGCTGTGTTTTGTCACTTTCGAAGGCTTTCTCTTTTTAACATTAAGTCCAGGGGTGTCATCTTCGCGCATGTGTTTAAAATTAACACTATAGTGAGATAATTATTAATTTCGAAAATAATTTTAAAAATCTAACTAAGACTGTGGTAAACGGCTTAAATAAGTCAGATAGGCAGCAAAGTCTCTCGTGTGCGTCGCTGACGGAAAACACAAAACGAAAAAGCATTAACACATAAAACCGTACACAAAATATAATGAAGTACAAAACATAAATTAGCATACAATAGGGCGCATGTTTACTTGAGATTGGTGGTCGAATGGAATAATTATTAACTTGTCGTGGTTAGGTAATAATTCTTAGTGTACGCTAATATATGATTTTCATGGTTATTCTTTACACAGTACAAGTGAAATTAAAATTCAGTGTTTCATATTGTAGTGCTTTCCGACATAATCTTATTTGTCGTGTTCTACTAGAGCTTAGATGTGATGTACAAGTGTAGTAGAAATATTACATCACCAAAGAAATAAAAATATTGTGGGTGATGTGGGTTTGCTAAGAATTATTGTCTGTCGTAACTGATTCCTTCGTCTCGATTGTGCAATGTTATGGTGAACGAAGGTTATTACATTTTTAAGTGTAGCGAGGTACCAATGCTGCAGGTCGAGCAAATAAAAGTTAATATTGGTACAGAATCATGTGGTCGGCTCTAGTAGAAGGCCGGAATATTAAACGTGGCAACGTTGCGTCTGAGGCCTATAAGCATAGTGTAATAAAATAGGTAAATTAAACATGTTATATTTTGATTTAATTTCATAGTATTACTAAAATCATGAGTAGGCCTATTTATAGCTAAATCTAAATTATAGGTCTGTGCACACTTAGTATTATACGTTTAAGTTGAAGAAATTAGTGAATTAGTGTTAGGCCTAATGAATTAATTTTGTTTGAATTATGAAATTCGTATTATATGAACTAGTTAATTAGTATATTTCTTAAGTAATATAACAGTATTTTACATAATAAACTTTTAATTTGAAAAAATGGAGAATTATAAAACTGTTGTCAACCGGCAATTAAAAATGACGCGATTTGATTATTGAAATACATAAGTTAAGAGATCGTCTAGTCGGCCTCAAATATCAGCTGGTTCCAGTGTTGCCACGTTTAATATTCTGGCCTTCTACTAGAGCCGGCCATGCACAGAATGCAAGATAATTTTTTACAAACTAAAAGCGATAATTAAATTATTTTGCGTGAACTGAGGTTTGCATGATGCTGATTCGACGGTTTCTATAAACAATTCAGCAAAATTAATTCTAAAATTAGTTTGACCCCTTTCTCCAACAGAATGCTGTAGTTATAATGTAGTTAAGTACTGGTCACGGAGTCTAATATTTTGATAATGTCTAGATTTGTTTGTAAAGAATTAATTTTGTCTTATTTGTGCAAAATAAATGTTTCGGGCAATGGATATTATTACGTTTAGAGTTTAGTGAGGAATCAGAGCTGCGAACTGAGTGAATGAAATTTCAGACTGAAAAACAATTGAAGGCTACAATTAAATAATTTTGTATAAGGTGAAGTGATTATAAACAAACCGACATTCTAAAATTAGCTTTAGATTTCACTTATTATTTGCCATCTCTTCTTCTTGTTTTTCTTCGTCAATTTTCTGCCTCAATGTCAACCTAATCTGGTCTCAGTTACATGATTTTAGTGGTCGCTCTCCATAAAAACCATCTCCGGAAGACGTTTTAGTTACCAACATGAGACCAACATACGAGTTTCACGTGCTGTATTCGTTTATAACGAAGAGTTGTATGTTGTCAGGCCTGTGTAGCGTCCAGACAAACCGCAGGCAACACGTGTTCGGCTTTTATTCAGTTCTGACAACGGTTCCGATAATACACTGCCTCATGTGCGAGGTGGCGATCGTCTCCGGCGACATCTCCAGTACAAGGTCGGTGGCCGCCGTCTCTTCAGCGGCGCTCGCCGTGTTCGACACCTACTACTATCTGGCGAACAACGACCGCTTCAACCGGTTGCTGCGCAGACTGGACGCAGTTACAAAACAGCTGAAAGAAGACGGCGGTTATGGTTTCGTAAGCGACGCCACAAAGCTGGACGCCGTCTTCAGGTACTTCATAATCGCGCAGGCGGTACTCTCAGTACTCTTGTCCTTGTACATGTATGCGCGCCATCTGTTGTTCCGTACTGGCGACCTGTTGCTTCCCGTCCCGTACGACGTCGACGCATTCCCGTTTCTCTACGAGTTGACGGCGTGGCTGCAGAGTATGACGGCGTTGATAGGCTTCACCAAAATGTTCACCTCGGAATGCGTGTTTTTCGCGCTGCTGTTCCATCTGAAACTCTGCACGGACCGGTTCGTCGTCACGTCCGGAGACGTGTGGCAGCTGTCGGTCGGTTGTAGGCCGGGCCGCTTCGTCACTGCGACGAGCGGTGCTTCAGGTTCTGTCAACGTCGGCGCGTCGTCTGAGAGATCCACTACTGTGGCGCGATTTAAAAATTGGATAAAAATCCACCAGCAGATTGAAGGGTACGTATGAAATGTTGTATTGTCTTTTTATATAACCCATAAATTCGTAGTGACCGTCAATCAATGAATTTTTCCGGTGAAGGGTTTGTGAGGATCGATCAAAAGTATAACACAAATTTTAAACTATTTGTGTCGACGTTTCGACAATGTTTATTGTCATTATCAGGACCTGTGTACGAATACAAAAGAAATGTCAACGATGACATTTCGATATCAATGTCGATGATGGCATAGTTGATTACTGCTTTTATAATTAATTGCAAATACCATTACATTATGAGTAATTTAAATTGTAATACTGTATAAATTAAATTCTGTGATATTAAAATTTTCTCGTTGTATTTAAAGAAAACATTTGATGATGTAAAACAAACTCTCGCAACTCCTTCACATATTCACTGATACACACATAGGCACGCACGCACACACTCACATACACAAACACGTTCACTCAAATAATTGTTCTGTTGTGTTTAACATTTCTTTTGTATTCATGCACAGGTTCTGATGATGACAATAAAAATTGACAAAAGGTCGACACAAATAATTTAAAATTTTTGTTATATTTTTTGACCGATCCTCACAAAGCATTCACCGGAAAAATTCATTATCTTTTTATATTAACATATTCTACTGTTATTATTTTTTCAATAGAACAACGATTTTTCTTGTTGTTCTTCTTCCTCTTTTCCCGTTTGGAATCATCTGAGCTAGAGTAAATAAATAGAGCAGTTCTGAGCCCTCAAATTGATTTGGGGAGGAGGTTATATCTTCAAGACGTAAAACTTAATTTCCTTGCAACGAAATGCAGGCCAAGTATGTGGAACTTGAACCGGTGCGGTTGAGCTTACCAGTTACGCCTGGCTACTCTTCCGGTCCCAATTTCCGGCAGCCTCAAAAATCACAAGTAAATTTTATTCAAGCTGCGCGCGGAGCGGCGGTCGAAGGTATCTCAAGGGACACTTTACAACTCTTAAAAGGTCTATAGGCCCACAAGCTGCGCGCGAGGCAACATTTTGTTTTATTAATATTGTTACGACGGTCTACTGATCGTCGTACGGTACAGTGGAAAACAAAATACAAGAGACCAATTAAGTCACTAATCACCACCTTTAATTATCACTATTAAACAGTTTGTAATCAACAAGATAGCCCCTTACAACAAATAAAATTGTTCACACGCAATAATAATGTCAATTAATAGAGTCTCGCACAATTATAAAACACGCAACACTTCGCCACAATACTTCGAACCGCACTGGAATAAATCACCACAAAAAAACTGAACTGAGCACCGCTGAATGCCCATATTTATACCCCGCTGAGATTGTCAGAATAAGCCACAATACGCGTCAACACTAGAGCGTAATTGCTTGTGGCCTTGAACACAGAGGGCGCGGGCCGGTGAGTCTGGAACAGTCTCGTTAACGCATGTTAAGAATCACGTACGCACACAACATTACGGCTGGTTCTGCTGGGATAGCCGAGAAACATGTAGAACGTTCCGTAATGGTATAACAATAATGGTACAACTAAACAAACATACATACAATGGTTGAAAGTAATACGGTCTTGTAATAAATGTTTTATCAAGATAAAATAAGATAACATAAACGACCTAGCCGAGCTTATACTGACAATCCCCCAGTACTACAAGCTGTACAGGAGACGTCCGTTTCTGCCTTAAAACACTACTTATTGCAGGTGCATCCAAGGTCAATGCCGTTTGGGTGGTTTGAGCTTAATTTTAATCGAAAAGGAAATGTTGCAAAAATTACGACTGAAAGACTCTGACTCGGGCTTACTGGGAATTCCTCGTTCATGGGGAACAATTGCAAGCCCCAATCCCTAGCACGAAGGAGGTTCAAAAGGTTGCCCGAGCCTTTCGGCCAGGGTATACATGCTGATTCCTTCAGTGTAGCGCGCGTGCGGCCCAGGACATCTAAGGGCATCACAGACCTGTTATTGCTCAGTTTCGTGCGGCTCAAAGCCGCCTAAGAAGATATTGATTTCGTCGGTAGCACTATCGTGGATACCGGAAATCGTCTATTTAGAAGGCTAGAGTCTCGTTCGTTACCGGAATTAACCAGACAAATCGCTCCACCAACTAAGAACGGCCATGCACCACCACCCACCGAATCAAGAAAGAGCTCTCAATCTGTCAATCGTCCCGGTGTCCGGTCCTGGTGAGATACTTAGTAATTGAAACATTTTTTGAAAAAAGAAATAAGGCTAGAGTTAATATATAAGTGAAACAAAATATTCTTTCATGTTAATAAACGTCTTGAAATTGTAATAATAATGGTTTCCAATTTTATTAGCTGTTAATTTTTTCATATTGTTTGTATCGTTTTATTTACCTCTTATTCATATTTTGTTAGTATTAATAAAAATAATTGCTTTTATCCAATATGAATTTCCAGTTATTTATATTATGTAATTAATTAACTTTCCATTGGATTGTAAATCTGTAGATCGTCGAAGCTCGAATATGCCACTTACTTCCGTTGCATCTGCTGTATTATGAAATACGCTGGGCTTGGTACTATACATGAGGCAGTAGAGAGTCCAACCGTCGAATGAGGCGCGAACTAAGAGTCGGAGAACCTCCTACAAGAGGAGGAACCGGGTGCGGCCGTACGGATTACAGAACACACACCCAGACCGATTTAGGGAAAATCTACCTTAGCTGCTGGGTCAACTGCAGCCACCACGGAATCATTCCTCAACTTGTGAACACCCGTGGGGGGAGGGGGCAGGACTCCCGGCCGGGCTGGCTCGCGATCCCGTGGTACCATTTTTGAGTACGTCGCTGATCAACACGACGACCCCCCGAAGCCCAGAATGGTCGCGGACACACCTCGGAGGTGTACGGGTTTTCCTCCACCTTCTGGCGGCGGCAGGGGAACACTACCCCACCAGGTCAGTGGGAAGGCAGGTTGCCGTGTTCTCCCGCTCTTGCTCGGTCCAACTTGTTCGAACGCTTGATGCTCGAGTCTGTCCTCTGAAATCCAGCACTTCAGCTACTAAACCAAACCTACTGTTCACTGAGTATGTGTAGCAGCCAACAGTGCCATAGAAACGAAAATTGTTTACAATCTACGCTCTGTAGAATGTGTCATAACATCCACACACATCAAACATATATATTTATATATATATATATATATTTCAATCACTTTCTGCTACAGTCCGTTTCTTGATGTATATAATACATTTAATATTTATACATAAATTTACCTCAAGATGTTATTTTTCTATTTGGAACATGTTTCGGGTACTATCTTGTACCCATCCTCAGCCTTCCGGTTTTTTTGTCTGGTGAAGTACATATGTGTTGTTGGTTGACTATTATTATTGTGGCTTCCTGTTGGCTTCTGGTATTTCAAGTTGGTTTTATTGTGTGTGATTGTGGTGTATGTGTTAGTTTTTTGTGTATTTTCAATGTTGAGTGCTTTGAATATTGTGTCATGTTTTGTATTGATTTGTATTTGTTCAGGTATTAGTTTGTTTTCTGTTTTATGTTTGTATATTTGTAAATTTTCCCATATGTTCATTACGGTGCCTTTGTGTGGTATATGTTTTATTAGTGTTACATTGGTTATGTCTGGGAATTCATGTCCTGTGTTTATTGCATGTGTGGCTAAATTGGATTTATATATTTCTGGTTTTTTGTATGCATTTAGGTGTTCAAAATAACGTTTTTTCAGCTGCTTTTTGTTTGTCCTATATAACATTTATTGCAATCTTGGCATTCAATTTTGTATATACCGTTAGTTGTTGTATTATCTTTGTTGTGTGAGCTATTTAGATTTTGTAATTTATTTTTATTAGTTTTGTATGCTATTTTTATATCTGTGTTTTTAAATAGTTTTGTTAGTTTTGTCATTTTATTATTTATATATGTGAATGTGGCCCATTTGTTGTTGTTGTTATTATTTATGTGTTGTTCAGTTTGATTAATTCTTAATTGTTCAGTTTTTATTTTGTATTTGATTTTATTTTTTATTTTGATCATAGTACCTATTTTCTAATACCTGAACAAATACAAATCAATACAAAACATGACACAATATTCAAAGCACTCAACATTGAAAATACACAAAAAACTAACACATACACCACAGTCACACACAATAAAACCAACTTGAAATACCAGAAGCCAACAGGAAGCCACAATAATAATAGTCAACCAACAACACATATGTACTTCACCAGACAAAAAAACCGGAAGGCTGAGGATGGGTACAAGATAGTACCCGAAACATGTTCCAAATAGAAAAATAACATCTTGAGGTAAATTTATGTATAAATATTAAATGTAATATATATATATTATAAAGACCTTTTGTCTATCTATCTATTTTCTGTATATAATGATAGAACAAATCTTACTTACCCGTGACTTTTTACTTTACCTGGGCGCCAGAACAAATCCCAGATACAAATGACACGGATTCAGCTTAGCTCAGAGCACAGAGACACACTATCTCAGGATTCGTTCAGTGAGTGGAATATTTAAGGGGAATCGTTACAAATAACTCTTAAATAATGTTGAAATTTGTTTAATTAATGAGTTTGTTATTGAATAAATTTCTTTAAAAGTTAATTTAATGACTTATTGCTAACATAAATCTTATTGGTTAATGAGTGTGCCTGAAAAGTGAAGATTAAAACGTCCAAACGACCAATTGCTCTTATCTGGTTGATTTAGGGATTATATATCACCCAAACCAGTGCTAAAGAACGGGTCTGCAATAATTTGCACGTTCAATACTACACCCCACTCTCCATTCAACACTCCTATATTACTTTATATCTAATAGTAATAATTAAATACAAAATTTGAATTTACTGTATATAGTGTCTTTTAAAAATGTTTATTGATTTAATTATTGATTTTGTTATTTTATGTTCATTGATCAATGAATATATTCCTTATCTGATTGATGCGTCGACCGTAGATAGTAATCAGTAGAGATACTCCTTTTGATGGTTCGGCTCGGAAGAAATGATGTTGACCAATAACGTTGACTGATGATCCTGGACAATTACAGATGCTGTAGCTACTCTGGTGCACACGGCACTTCACTGTTAATTAATTATTAATTAATTAGTTATTACGCAACGAGATTATTTATTGAACTTTACTAGTTCCTCTACTACTGCGGACCACTTCGCGAACTATTTACTGTATTTAAATAAATACTTTGCGTTGTTTGTGTAATTGAGATCGTATTTAACACACGTCTTGCTTATTTAATGCCCGAACGAAGAGTGCCCAATTCCCTCATTCTGAGTTAGCGTCTACTCTTAATACAGGGTTGTGATTGGTTGTTCCAAATAAATCATGTGTTTTCCATTTGAAACAATATAGAACAGGTCGGTCAAACTCTCCTTAACAAGTTTGAGATGGTAGAGAATTTCTGGCTAATTTCATACTTCTTCTGTTCGCAAATCGTTTGATTACAGATATTTGCAAACGTGTTTTCAAAGATCTGACCACAGAATGTTATTGCTTTGGTCTTTCTCTGTATGTGTGTGAAAACAACTAATTCGTACCTAGCCTAATTCTCTAGTTATATCTCTTGGCGTTCTTCTTCTGTATAACTTCTGTAAATGTTAATTATATTAGTTGATATTTTGGCTACTTATAGAGGTTTAATTGCTGAACACTATGCAGGTTTCAGAATTGCCGTATATTTATTATTTTTGAAGATATTGCAGTTTTAATAAATAAAATTAATTGAATAAAATTTCATGTCTGTGCACGGGTCAGTAGTAGCAGTGGCGAGGTTAGACAGAGATGGCTGTGATTATTCCCTCTCTCTCTTGCTTACGCCGCTAGACTAGCACAGTTTGACACTTTCATATAACGAACGATCTGATAGGTCGACTATATGAATCGTTATATATACCACCACTCGGTATAAAAAAAATTTGATTATTTAAGAAATACATTAATTTTTTTTCTCTTCTTGTATACTTTTACACTAATTAAAATTTGCACATATAAAATTTCGCACTTTTTTTAAATTTGCACTTTTGGTTTTTCTCGAATAAAATTTGCACTAATAAAATTTTACTTACTTCTACCTTATAACTAATTATTACAATATGTTACTTAACCTAACATGGCATACACATATTAGATATTCATATGACCATTAATACTTTAATCGCAATTTTGACTTAATTGACGTCAATAATCAAAACAACAATACTGAAATTTATTCAGATACTTCTTATTAACAGATGTCATTGATTCAAAGACATTTATAAATTTTTAATTTGACCACGTTTGATTCACATACCTCATTGGCACAAACCATTGTTTCCTTATTGCTCTATATTTTGTCTATATTTCCTCAAACTATCCCCATGATACTTTCCTATAATTTTGTTTTTTCCAACGTCTTTTAATATGTATGTGTACCTTGCAACCTGCTCTTCTATTCTATAAGGTCCCTCGAATATCGGGAAGAACTTGGCCGTGGTATTATCTATGGCAGAGGATACAGGATTCGCTTTCACTAGGACTTCCTCTCCTTCCACAAACCTTACCAACCTGTGAGTGCGATTATATCGTTCTATCCTCTTTTGGCCTTCTCTCTGTATTCTTTCCCCTGCTATGCTGGTTTTTACCTCATATGGAATAGGTAGATTGTAGTTGGGTGGACTTTTTATGGTTTTGGTCCATACGTGTACTGGTTCTTCGTTGAGAAATTATTCTGAAGGTGTGTACCCCGTTGTTTCATTACATGCATTATTAATACACTCAGAAATAAAACTCAAACAATCTACCCATGCAGAATGGTTTTGATGGCACAATACCCTGAAATATCTACCTAATTCTCTATTTATTCGCTCAGCTAAATTCGCTTGAGGGTGACGTATTGATGTAAGAATTGGTTTTATATTGAGTTCCTCCAAGGTTTCTCTCCATAGGTTATGGGTGAACTGTTTTCCTTGGTAGGACAATATTTTTCTAGGTTTACCATACTGTGGGATGTAGAACTTTGTTAGTGCTCTAAGGGTTGCTTTTGTCGTGGCTCTTTGGACTGGGTATAATTTGACAAATTTAGAAAAGAAATCTACTGTTACCAGAATGTGCTTCACCCCTCCTTTTGCTTTTGGTAGAGGCCCGTAATAATCTATAGCTAATAACTCTCCTTTCTCCTTTGCTTGGATTGTTTGCATATCTACTCTGGTAGAAAAGTTCGGGTGTTTACACTTCTGGCACAGGTCACAAGTAGACAATAATTTTTTCATGCGTTTTGCCAACCCCTTTCCAATGAAGCTTTCTGTTAAGGCTCGATGGCATTTCTTAAATCCAGCGTGGCCCAACGACAGGTGACATTCCCAAATAAGTTCCTCCATCATACAGCTTGGTAATAATAATTTCCACCTATGGGACCATAGCTTATATAGCTTACCGTCATATATGGAAAATCCTGGTTTGGTGTTGGTAACCGCACTTTTCCAAGCTACACTAATCCTAGGGTCTTCTTGTTGATGGGTCCCTATTTCCTTAAGTCGTCTAACTACTTCAGGTTTTGCTACATGCTTTACCGCGTAAATACCTATATCAGTGCGACTACTTTTAATGTTAACTGTATCCATGTTGTTTTCTGATGGTGGATTTCTACTAAGTACGTCTGCTACCAAGTTGTCTTTCGCTTTACAATATTCTATTTCAAACTTGTACTCTTGTATAGCCAAGATCCAGCGATTCAGACGAGCACCAAGCAATTTACACTTTAATAAAAATACTAACGCCTTATTGTCGGTGATTATAGTAAGTTTAGCACCCAGAATATAACTTCTAAACTTTGACAGGCTATGCACTATCGCTAATAGCTCTTTTTCTGTCGTAAAATAAGTTAATTCCGCCCCTTTAAGTGTGCGACTTACAAATCCTAATACCGCTTTTTGGCCCTTCTCATCTATCTGATATAAGTGTGCTCCTATAGCAATATTGCTGGCGTCAGTCTGTAAATAAAATCTTTCTCCTACCCTCGGATGATGTAATATAACAGTATTTATAAAAAGACTTTTCACTTGTTGTAGCGCTTCATCGTGGTCCTTTGTCCACCTCCATTTAATCCCTTTGTTTAACAACTTCAACAATGGAACAGTACTTTCCGCGTATTTACTTGTAAACCTCTGATAGTAGTTAGCTAAACCTAGAAATGACTTTAGCTGCTTGCAGTTCTTTGGAGTTGGAAATTCTTGTATTGCATTTACCTTCTCGGGGTCCGTGGTTATTCCTTCCACGGAGATTCGGTGACCTAAAAACTTAATTTCCTCCTTACCAAACTCTGATTTCCGTAGATTCAGCGTCATGTTTGCTGATCTAAATTTTGCAAAAATATTTCTTAAATGTTGTAAGTGCTCCTCGAATGTTTGTGACACACATAGAATATCATCTACGAACACTAGTGTATACTTCTCTACCTCATTACCTAAGGCACAGTCTAAACATCTTACCATTGCAGCTAAGCTGGTGCTCAGGCCAAAAGGTACAACTTTAAATTGGTAGCACTTGTTTTTATACAAAAATGCCGTATACTGTCTATCACATTTGCGGATTGGAATTTGCCAAAATCCGGATGTTAAGTCCAGTTTGGTCATGTACTTAACTCCATTATATTTTTGGAACAATTCTTTCACACTCCTTGCGCACTCGTAATCAGGTATTAATAAAGAATTTAATTTCCTGGCATCAAGGCATAAGCGGATACTCCCGTTCGGCTTGGTGACAACCACATATAGGGACTACTTGCCTTCTCAATAACTCCATTCGCTAACATCTGTTGGACCTCCTTTTCCACTTCTTCTCTATAGTGTAAAGGGATTGGATAAGTCCTTTGCACAAATTATGCGTTTTCAGTAAGTGTTAACTGATGTTCATAGAACTTAGCTCTTCCAGGCTCTGTTCTAAAAACATCCTTATACTCATAGACGAGTTGCTGAATTTGGTTCTGTTGCTTGTTGTTCAATTCAGTCCCGATGTTGATTTCTGGAGTATCTTCAATACAGTGCTGGTCACTCCTAACGTCAACTACCGGTTTCTCTCCATACCCTTTTATGACACTTACCGACTTCCAATGCTTAAATTCTTTAATGTGTACGCTGATTTTCTTGGTATCTATTTCCATCGTGATGGTATTTCTTTTGAAATTTATTTCTGTCTTACATTCAAGTAACGTATCTACCCCAATAATACAGTTATGAACGAGTTTCGGGACTATAAGAGCTACAATTTGGGTTTGGGCACCATTTATATTGATAGGTAAATAAATTTGTTCAGTTATCTTTTGCATTTTGGCTCCAGTGGCTCCCTGTACATTACAATTTTTTACGGGTAGTCTGGGACAATTACTCAACTGACTATTATTTTTTACAAACTTTGAGCTGACACAGGTTACCTCACTGCCGGTGTCTATTAACGCTCTTACTAGTAGATTACTGATTTCACAAATTATTTCCGGACATTCAGGATAATGGCTTCTACCCACTTCTTGCTCTTCTTTTAACAAGAACTCCCTATCGTTCACTTGATTTATATTATTTGTTAATTTCCTTGTAACTGTATTAATGGGTTGTTTCTCTGCAGGTAATGGTAGATTTAGTTTTGTTTCTTTTCTACCTGCAGTGGCTTCCCGTTTCCCGTATCCGTTTTACTAGTAGACGGTTGTGGCTTGGTTGATGAATATGGCTGTCTTACATACCTTAAACCCTTTACTTGGTCGGGTTTCAACGCTCCTACTTCTACCCTTCTCTTCCAATTTCTGCCGATATTGGGGTTTGTTACCCGGATATGGGGTAAACCTTTTTTCTTTTGGGCGCTCATTGTCTCTTCTCCTCGTTGGGTAGAAAGTTGGTTCCTGATGAACGCCTCTAGGGTGGTTACTCAGCTGCTTATTTACTCTCTTCAGGTCCCTCTCTAGGTCTTGACATTCATCCACGACCATTATAAACTTTTCTAGGGTATCCACTCCTCTAGTAGTGGTTGCTACTCTAGTGCGTTCCGAGAAATGACGCGCTAGCTTGTACACTAGGTCTCTCTCCTCTATTGGTGGTGTTAAATGCTTCACTTGTGCCATTACGTTTAGCATATAGTTGGTGGTTGTCATATTCATGGACGGGTGATAATTACCAAATTCCAGATGATCACGCACCCTTCTTTGAATCTGTACGTTCCAGTATTGAGCAAGGAATTTCTCTCTGAAGTCGGCGTAGGTTTGGACTCGGTCTGAGATGACTTTCCACCACGTACCTGCCCAATTCTTGAGGAATCGGCTTAACATGTCCCTCTTGTCCTCGTCGTCCATCAGTGGGTTTACGCGAGTTACATAAGCCTCAAACAGCCGTAGAAACTCCACAGGATTCTCATGTGGGTTTCCTAAGAATACAAGGTTTTGCGGTTCTTCCTTATAGCTGCCACACCTCACGACTTTGGTTTGCTGTGACTTCATTGCCTTAGTCAGATCTTCCCGCATTACCTTTAATTGCTGTTCTACCTTTTGATGTACTTCGTCTCGGTCAGCCTTACTCTCTACTTGTTTCTTAATCTCCTTAATATTTTCACCCAGTTGGGTGCACTCTACCCTAGTACTCTGGATTTCTTCTTTATTTAGAAGCGTTTGGGTTTTTAACTCAGCAGTTACTTCGCTGAATTGTTGGTTAATAAGGGTTACTTTCTGTTCTAACCGTTCATGAAATTCGATTCTAAATTTATTTAGTTTTTCGTCTTGGCGGCAAAAATTAGTATTTACTTGTTTCTTAAATTCCTCTATTGTAGCTTTAACCTCTTCGGTATGCTTATCAAACTTAAGATTACTCTCATCTATTTTGCTATTGGTACTATCTATTTTACTAGCTAAATTAGCTATTTCTTCTACTATTTTAAATGTAGCTTCTTTACTACTTTGTTCTATTTGGCTAGTTAAATTTTCGTTTATTTGTTTCATTTCGTTAGATAAGTATTTATTAGTTTGCTCTATTTTATTATTAACATCATTTATTAATTTTTTATTACTTTCTTCTAATTTTTGATTATTTTCTTCAATTTTATTATTTGTATCTTTTATTTCACTAGATAATTGATTAGATAGTTGACTATTTGTACTATCAATTTATAAATTTTACTATTTAATTGACTATTATTTTCATCCATTTTAGTGGTCAACTGCTTGAACATCTGTTCAATTGCTGCCATATCTACTGCTTGTGATTTAACTTTTTTTTTTCCCCCAATAACTATTTAACAAAGTTTATTTTAATATTTAATCCTTCAACAGTTATTTGTAACCTTAAATGCTCCACTTAGTTTCAAATTAAGTATTATTACAATTCAAACTAGTCACTTGGGTTAATATCGGTTTAATCGGGCCCATTAGTTGCGGCGCCAAATTATATAAAGACCTTTTGTCTATCTATCTGTTTTCTGTATATAATGATAGAACAAATCTTACTTACCCGTGACTCTTTACTTTATCTGGGCGCCAGAACAAATCCTAGATACAAATGACACGGATTCAGCTTAGCTCAGAGCACAGAGACACACTATCTCAGGATTCGTTCAGTGAGTGGAATATTTAAGGGGAATCGTTACAAATAACTCTTAAATAATGTTGAAATTTGTTTAATTAATGAGTTTGTTATTGAATAAATTTCTTTAAAAGTTAATTTAATGACTTATTGCTAACATAAATCTTATTGGTTAATGAGTGTGCCTGAAAAGTGAAGATTAAAACGTCCAAACGACCAATTGCTCTTATCTGGTTGATTTAGGGATTATATATCACCCAAACCAGTGCTAAAGAACGGGTCTGCAATAATTTGCACGTTCAATACTACACCCCACTCTCCATTCAACACTCCTATATTACTTTATATCTAATCGTAATAATTAAATACAAAATTTGAATTTACTGTATATAGTGTCTTTTAAAAATGTTTATTGATTTAATTATTGATTTTGTTATTTTATGTTCATTGATCAATGAATATATTTCTTATCTGATTGATGCGTCGACCGTAGATAGTAATCAGTAGAGATACTCCTTTTGATGGTTCGGCTCGGAAGAAATGATGTTGACCAATAACGTTGACTGATGATCCTGGACAATTACAGATGCTGTAGCTACTCTGGTGCACAGGTCACTTCACTGTTAATTAATTAATTAATTAGTTATTACGCAACGAGATTATTTATTGAACTTTACTAGTTCCTCTACTACTGCGGACCACTTCGCGAACTATTTACTGTATTTATATAAATACTTTGCGTTGTTTGTGTAATTGAGATCGTATTTAACACACGTCTTGATTATTTAATGCCCGAACGAAGAGTGCCCAATTCCCTCATTCTGAGTTAGCGTCTACTCTTAATACAGGGTTGTGATTGGTTGTTCCAAATAAATCATGTGTTTTCCATTTGAAACAATATAGAACAGGTCGGTCAAACTCTCCTTAACAAGTTTGAGATGGTAGAGAATTTCTGGCTAATTTCATACTTCTTCTGTTTGCAAATTATTTTATAATGTCTCTCCTGCCAAGACATCATAACACAGGGAACCCGTTCAATTGGCCTCTGTCAATTAAACTGGCTGCCGTTGTTAGTACTAGTTATTTACCAACAATATAGGAAACTGTAAAGAACAGGAATTCATGCAAGGTTACTCAAACTTACTTACTCTCTTTTGGTTTTAGCTGAAATATCTCTATCTCTTTATTTTTACTTCAAATTAATGTTTTGATTGATACTACCTTTAGTGGTTTTTACCTTTTTCTTTTATGTTTTAAATTTTCTGATAGATTCTACATCAAGAGCTCTTATATTCTTTAAAGTGTTACTCAGATGAGTTCAAAGCTATACTGTTTTAGATTACATTAAATACCTCGGATCCGGGTTCTAATTTCATAATATTTCAAAATACTTCCACATTATGTAAACTATTTGAAGAATAGATTGATTAATAGTGTAATAAACCTAGATTCTTATCAATAAAAGGTTTATAAAATATTTAAAAGGTAGTATTATTTGAAGTTATAAGTGTGTTTACAATTGAAAGTTAAAATTACAAGTTATGATGAATCGAGAAAAAAATTATAATTGTCTTAAAAGAACTCCTTTAGATAAAACTAAAATAATTGCAGTAATTTTGTTTGAAGAATAACGTTGCTTAATTCAATAAATAAAGCGTACTAGCTGGTCGCCTGATGAAGGTAGCCGTCGCGTTGATTCTGGCAGCGAAACTCCTCTTCCAGGTTGACAGTCGTCTAAGTACGTAAAGTCTAGTCACGTCTGGACAATAAAATTAATAAAATACACTTCCACGTACCTGGTCGTGACTCTGGAAGTTCGGAAGTTTACTTTTTTAATAAATTAATAAGCTGCCAAGACGGTTTACAAAACCAGCTTACTTTATTTACAAGGTTAGGTTACCTTGTTTAATAATGGGCGCCACACAGGTTTATTTCGGGAAAATCCCGTGTAAAACACATTGATAGAATCAAATAATTATTTTAAAAAAACTGAATTTGTGTTTATTGCCCTTATGGCAATTCAAATTCAACAACGTATGATCTCTACTAAAAAATTACTTTGATTATTTTGAATTAATTCTTTATTTATTTTTAGAAATAAATTAAGTCAAGTTATGCTGCTAACAACTGGGTTTTATTTGTACCCTTGATAATGAATTCAAACAAACATAATTAAGTAAATAAATTGATATACAATATTGAAATTAGTTCGTTCACTTACCCTATTCTACTAGCTCAGAGCATAAACAACAGTTCTGGTTATGTCCAGATAAACTTTACTTTAAACATTAATTTTATTTATATCTCGGGCGTAAATTCTTTGAAACACAAGAAA
The DNA here is from genome assembly GCA_034769895.1 of Magicicada septendecula. NCBI lineage: Eukaryota > Metazoa > Arthropoda > Insecta > Hemiptera > Cicadidae > Magicicada > Magicicada septendecula. The sequence goes on along the minus strand of CM068373.1, from coordinate 293,774,891 downwards.
GACTGCTCATGCCTACACAAAAGGTAATTATTTTATAATACAATATTGACTAGTAATGCCGTGTTGTTTACTAACAAAAAAATCAAACCTATTTAGGTTAGGCGTTCGTCACGCTTGCTTAATTATTCACAAAAGTTATATAGTGAGACCACTTAAGACTAACATCATTCTTAAACAGGATTGACAAATCCACTAAATAAATTCAGACATTGTGTAACACAGAAAATGTTTTGGTGTTATGCTTTAGTACAAATTTTGTTTACAAAATATACATGTTAGTGCACTCAGAGTAATGGAATAAATTGTCACGCTGTTACCTCTGTATTTTAATCTTTTCGATTAAAATTTAATTACACTCTCCAAGGATCGGATTATAATGACCCTGGCTTTACACTACACACGCACTTGAACAGAGAATATTGGTCCGCTTCTGACTAAAAAGGACCTTGTTTAATACTATTTAATTATTTTCTCCTGTTCGATGTATCCCGCACTAAATAAAATAATACTTCACATTGATGCACTGATTCTATGTAGACTGTATAGTAGTTACTTTTTGTTGCCGAAATAATTCAATGGACGCACTATTACATGAAGCTATCAGTTAATAAAAATTTTGATCTGTCGAGCGGCACCTTCTTGCTCGTGATGAATGTCAAAAGTGTCTAACGGTAATTATCCGCATTCTTTTATATACCCTCTGGTTTGATAAGGCTTAGGCGAGTGTTTCATTTAGTAAACTATTTTCTGATTGGCTTAACCAGACGTTACGAAAATGACGCATTGTTTTCCAACTGTCACTAACGGTTTTTTTTGTTAAGATGATTGACAGCTATCGTTGTTGTTGTTATTAATAAACAGATTTTTTGCTTTCTATTTTCAAATGATGCTAACGCATGTCACGCACTTATTATAGTTGCGATCGGGGTTGTATCGCTATCAAATTAAAGGATATGTTTTACTCTTTCATTTGATATAGTTTGACACTGGTTTATTTACACTTTCACTGACATTTTTTAATAAATAATGTTCAGGTATATGGCTTCGCGCTGTCGTCTGCTAGCGAAGCCGACTATGATTTTCTCTTATCATTACATTATTTGTGTTCCACATCGCATTTTCACTTAAACGTCTGTGTTGGAACACTAGCATATCCGTCTTTATACTTATTTAACGAATATAATGATTAAATCTTAACTTATTGATGTAATACATTGCTATGAACTATCCTTACTTCCTAATGACATTTTGGTTTACACTATTTTGCTCTATGCTATTCATTAATAATTGAGTTATTACTTGTATAATATATTAACAATGCTTATTGCTACGTTTGGTATAAAGATTGTTCAGTGTATGTGATTTACTCGTAGTACTTTCTACTTATCACCTTACTGACAATTGTTCGTTTTAGGCGTTGCCTAGGCATACCGTTTGCATCGGATTTATGCCTTAATAATGTTTATTAGTCACATTTGGTACCTTGGTGAGGTAACTTACTTATATAAGGTTCCCTCTTACAATTATTTTTACTTATTATGATTATATTTGAGATTGTAATACAGTTTCAATTTTATTGTGGCCATAGCTAATCTTAGTCCTAGGCATTAATAGTTACTAGTCATAGTTGATTTATTATCAGCCAAATACTGCTGCTGATATAATATTATCCGGGTCGTTATTTAATTATTTTTATTAACATGTCAAATTACATTCAAGTTATTCACTGACTCGCTTGACAGCTTAAAGTGAATTTAATTTGTCCATTAGTTTGTGTCAGTTATAGTATTGGTTGTAGTGTCAAGCAGTGTCTTGTTTACTGCTTCTTGTGGCACTTCTTCTTCTTTCTTCTTCAATGGTTCTTTTCTTCTTTGCTACTTTTATCATCATATTATCTACTTACATTCCCTTCATGTATTTATTAATTCTATGGGCATATGTCTAGGTTATGTAACACCTGGTCATGTTACAATAGATTAGATTAATACACAGTAAATACAAAATTACTATGTTAAGATTTACATGGTTTGACAGAGTCTTTTCAAACTTGTACTGTTTTTTACTTTGGTTGTTAGAAAACAATATAAGCACAGAAGTTCTTTTCTGTGTCACCTGGGTATAATGGTGATCTGCAGCTGGTCCTCTTGCGGATCCTCTTCAGTCGGTTTTCCGGGATGATCTTCGTAGTAGGTTGAGTTTCTCCATTAAGATTGTCGATTCTAAGTGGTGATCACAGTCATCACGCTACAATTCTGCTACCTGGTGCTCGTGATGTTGACGTCGTTGCTTCTTGTGGACGTGCGAGTTCACTTCTCACATTTTAGTTTAATGTACACTAATGTTATCTTCCTACATGGTATGAAATATACCTTAAAATTTAAACTTTGATTTACAAAGAGATGTGTCGACTATTATTTTCCTTTTATTCATTATCTACATATAAGTTACATTATCAGATTTACGTTGCACTTAGTTTCACCTACATGTCGAGTATTTTACCATAAAACACTAACTTTCTGTAACATAGTTTGAAATAAAATGTACACTCACGTTGCAGCCACATTGTGATGCTGTTAACTCGTCGGATATTCTGAGTCGACTGGGGTTGATTTAGCGGCCGTGTGTAGGGACGTGGGCGCAGTTCACGAGTCAAGAGAAAAGTAGTTCATAATTTTATTATTAGTATCTTTCCACTAATTAACTATTATTAATTCTCCTACCTTTCTTTATTTAGTTAGGTATTTTATTGATTATTCTCGTCTTTTTATTAAATTAGAAAGATTATTAGTATTCGCTTCATAACAGTATAATTTGCATGTCCGTACTAGACTTTTTACAAGTTGGTACAGGTATTTAGGTACAGCGGGGAGGGTGGATTATTTTCTCACGCGGTATTTAAACCAAAAAAAAAATTTTTTTTATTTGTGCTATTTAAATTTGCTTTTAAATCGTCACAGTTTGATTACAGGTATTTGCAAACGTGTTTTCAAAGATCTGACCACAGAATATTATTGCTTTGGTCTTTCTCTGTATGTGTGTGAAAACACCTAATTCGTACCTAGCCTAATTCTCTAGTTATATCTCTTGGCGTTCTTCTTCTGTATAACTTCTTTAAATGTTAATTATATTAGTTGATATTTTGGCTACTTATAGAGCTTTAATTGCTAAACACTATGCAGGTTTCAGAATTGCCGTATATTTATTATTTTTGAAGATATTGCAGTTTTAATAAATAAAATTAATTGAATAAAATTTCATGTCTGTGCACGCGTCAGTAGTAGCAGTGGCGAGGTTAGACAGAGATGGCTGTGATTATTCTCCCTCTCTCTTGCTTACGCCGCTAGACTAGCACAGTTCGACACTTTCATATAACGAACGATCTGATAGGTCGACTATATGAATCGTTATAATATATAACGATACCAGGTATTTAAACAGTTATAACGATACCAGGTGTAACTATAATAAGAGTAGTAAATTTATGAGTTGTTAAAGCTTTTTTTGTTTTAATTCATTGTCTCTTTATATAGTCTTTATGAGCTCGTTAAAAAAAATCATTTATAAATGCATTATGCATGTCACCTCGAGTTTTGATGACCTTACGACTTATTGACGGGGTCCAGCGTTGTCCAGCATTGGGTTACCGTTACTCCTGGCTTGGCGTGGTCCTGGATATGTCCAGGGTCCAGCGTCGATCTCCAGCAGTATGTGGTCCGTCCCAGAGAATTAATATCGGCTGCGAGGTGGATCTCGTTCGGCTGTTAGGCGTCTAAAAAGCATCTCCTAACGTCCAGCATCTCGCGTCGCTCTTTGTAACTTCTCTGTAGATACTCTTGCTAATTTAATCGGTCCCGGTACTCTACGTTTCCCGAAATAGTGTAAACATAATTACTGAACGTCTTTATTCGTTCGTAGATGAGACTTATAATAAAATAAAACTGTTCTGCCAACGGACAGCATGTCCGACTGCAACTGTGTTTTGAAAAGAAGAGAAGGGCTTCTAGTCGAACCCTTAATTTATACCCTCTCGAGATTCCGCACCTGTTGGTTCCGAAGTTGTCCTGTCGAGACCTGCAGATCACATGATAGCCCCCACTCACGAACCTTTTAATATATTTGCAATTTTTTGCAAATGGCAATGTTTTGTACGGAATTGAGATAGCACGAATCATAGATAATTTGATTAAGCACTCACTTTATTAATTTGAGCGTCTTAGTGTAATTTGCGTATTTTTGGCACACTTATTTCGCACTGACTTCGCGTAGTGTGTCCTACTAACGTCATTTTCTTACTGTGGATAACTATAAAATTTACACACACTTTGGTGCCTTTTGTTTGTTTATACACTAATTAGTTTTCACACAGTGAATTAAAATAATTATTTTAGTAATTAATTGGGGAGGGTTGCTGGGATTCCTGTCTGTACATGCATCACTAACACACACAAGATACACGCGTAACACACATACAATCGAGCAGGTGTTCACTGCCTGTTGGAACAGGTTAATTTCTCCCCTAGTGTAACAATGAAATATTTTTACAATCCCAGACATGTCCATTTACCCCAAACTTATAATAATTTTACAAATGTTACATTTATTTAAATCAATGCTCAATACAGCATATGGCTGATCGTTACAATATATATATATATATATATATATATATATATATAATGTAATGTTTTGTGGACGAGTTTTAAGAAATAAAATTAATTGAATAAAATTTCATGTCTGTGCACGCGTCAGTAGTAGCAGTGGCGAGGTTAGACAGAGATGGCTGTGATTATTCTCCCTCTCTCTTGCTTACGCCGCTAGACTAGCACAGTTCGACACTTTCATATAACGAACGATCTGATAGGTCGACTATATGAATCGTTATAATATATATAACGATACCAGGTATTTAAACAGTTATAACGATACTAGGTGTAAACAGTTATAACGATACCAGGTGTAACTATAATAAGAGTAGTAAATTTATGAGTTGTTAAAATTTCATGTTTATTGTTTTAAAAGCATTATAAATAATAAAACATTATTAATAATCTCCGATCAAGATATCACTCATTATTAAGTGTTTATCTCTTAAGCTATACGGTGTTACACACATTTAAAACACTCTTACATCTAGACATGTTAATAATCTTAATCTAGACATTTATTCAAACTGATTTAATAAAAGAAATAAATTTAAATGTAATTAAGTTTTATTTTAATTGAATTCATTTAAATCAGATCTGACCTGAGCTTGCTCAGTCTATACCAATGTTTTTTAAAAATAAATTTAAAATTATATTAATTACTCTTAGACTGGCATTTGTTTCGTATTCAAAATTTAAATCATTCTTTTCTACAAAATGCAAATATCAAGTCATTTCAATTATTTTTCTTTGATAAAAAAAAAATAATACCATCTCAAAATTAAACTCTTTTTTTTTCTATATTTATCTATATGCGCTCGCTCATTCTTACGACTAAAACATTTACATAAGACTCTATTACATTATTTACCTAATTATAAGCTTTTTTTGTTTTAATTCATTGTCTCTTTATATAGTCTTTATGAGCTCGTTAAAAAGAATCATTTATAAATGCATTATGCATGTCACCTCGAGTTTTGATGACCTTACGACTTATTGACGGGGTCCAGCGTTGTCCAGCATTGGGTTACCGTTACTCCTGGCTTGGCGTGGTCCTGGATATGTCCAGAGTCCAGCGTCGATCTCCAGCAGTATGTGGTCCGTCCCAGTGAATTAATATCGGCTGCGAGGTGGATCTCGTTCGGCTGTTAGGCGTCTAAAAAGCATCTCCTAACGTCCAGCATCTCGCGTCGCTCTTTGTAACTTCTCTGTAGATACTCTTGCTAACTTAATCGGTCCCGGTACTCTACGTTTCCCGAAATAGTGTAAACATAATTACTGAACGTCTTTATTCGTTCGTAGATGAGACTTATAATAAAATAAAACTGTTCTGCCAACGGTCAGCATGTCCGACTGCAACTGTGTTTTGAAAAGAAGAGAAGGGCTTCTAGTCGAACCCTTAATTTATACCCTCTCGAGATTCCGCACCTGTTGGTTCCGAAGTTGTCCTGTCGAGACCTGCAGATCACATGATAGCCCCCACTCACGAACCTTTTAATATATTTGCAATTTTTTGCAAATGGCAATGTTTTGTACGGAACTGAGATAGCACGAATCATAGATAATTTGATTAAGCACTCACTTTATTAATTTGAGCGTCTTAGTGTAATTTGCGTATTTTTGGCACACTTATTTCGCACTGACTTCGCGTAGTGTGTCCTACTAACGTCATTTTCTTACTGTGGATAACTATAAAATTTACACACACTTTGGTGCCTTTTGTTTGTTTATACACTAATTAGTTTTCACACAGTGAATTAAAATAATTATTTTAGTAATTAATTGGGGAGGGTTGCTGGGATTCCTGTCTGTACATGCATCACTAACACACACAAGATACACGCGTAACACACATACAATCGAGCAGGTGTTCACTGCCTGTTGGAACAGGTTAATTTCTCCCCTAGTGTAACAATGAAACATTTTTACAATCCCAGACATGTCCATTTACCCCAAACTTATAATAATTTTACAAATGTTACATTTATTTAAATCAATGCTCAATACAGCATATGGCTGTATCGTTACAATATATATATTGTAATGTTTTGGGGACGAGCTATTTCTTTTATATAACTCTACTTACGTTATACATTTTCAATGGGTGTATCAACCGTAATAATAACAACAACGTAAAATTGTTAAAATATTTAAAACATTTATTAATTAAAATTTCAAAATAAATTGCGAATTAAAACTTCATTATTATTGCATGTGTATGGGTAGTCGTAGTACCCATACTTGTTGATTACATACACGTAATATCGCATATTCCATACAAACATGTATTTGATTATTATATAAAATTGCTCTCGACTTGCTCAGTATATTATGATTAATTTTTTATATTCTCAAATCTTTCTTTTTAAAATAATTCTTATTGTTGTTGCATATGCATTTGTCATTTATATTAATTACTTTAGCAACTTTCTATTTTTTCAAAATTACATTTAAATATTTTCAATAAATTATTAATTCAAAAATTATGCTTTCATAATTCAACAATTTAAATTTAAATATTTTCAATAAATTATCAATTAAAAAATTATGCTATAATTACTATACAAGAACATTTACATTTACAAGTTATAAATTACACTTTTAGAAATTATTGTCTTTATTTTGACAATGTTTATCTGTCTTTGATTAAGTCTTTTGTTATGAGAAATACATGGCTTTCTTTCACCTTAATTGTAGCGGTTCCTCAGCGTACCCTCTTCTGGTCCTGAGTCCTTGATGTTGGTGAATCCTGCGTAGTCGTGAAGTCCTGGATCCTTTCCTCGTCCTCCGGATCCTCTCGGAAGTTTGATGACTCGTCCTCTACGTCTGGAATTTATGCCATGTAGTGTGGTGCTCCCTCGTCCTCCGTAATAGTCTCTGGCTGCAACGGTGGTGTCACGAGAATGATGATGTTGTCATGCATCGCCTCCGGCTGCCGCTGTAGTCGAATGAGAAAGAGTTGTTGTTGTTGGGCAGAGCCTCTGGCTGCCACTGTGGTCTGACAAGAAAGAGTTGAAGTCGCCGGGCATAGCCTCCTGCTGCCTCTGTAGTTGAACGAAAAAGAGAACAAGGCTGATGTGCCTCGCGTATTTATAGTCTAGGGCGCAAAATTCATGTTTCGACAATTCTCTTCAGGAATAGGTCTGTCGTGGCGTCCTTTTACAAACACGATTATTCACACACTTATTTCACTTGTCTTCACAACATGCGAAGTCTTTTGCAAATTACCCGATATTCATCTGATCGGTAATTTTTATATGTACAACTGTGTTTAACCCGTTTCTCGTTATCTTAATTTTTATGGGTTTTATTTATATTTATTTTTACTGTATTCGCACTTTTTATTATTTTCGCACCATCTTTCATACACACGTGCGACTTTATATTATACACACTGTGGCGTACTTAGTTTTGTGATATTTCATATACTCTTATCACCATTTAAATAATTCATATATTTGTTAACGTTATTTAGGGGTGATGCTTAGCAGGAATTAACTGGCCGCACTCACACACGTAAGATACACATGTACACACAGACGCAGCTGTGTGGCGTGACCTACCTGTTCAAGCATGCAATTTTGTTGTCCCCTTTACAGTTTTAAATCTGAATTATTATTATTACTAACAATATGGATTATTTATTTAAATTATATTAATTACCTTAACTAATTGTGTAATGCACAGTACCATATACAGTTGTACTGTTGCATTATTTACCTGGTTAATAAAAAAATTTAATAAATTTACAAGATACATTTTTTGCAGTCTCCAGATCGCTATTATGATTAACTTAAGAATTTTTTACCTTCTATAATCCACTATGCGATCTCAGTTTTTTACATACAACATGTTTCAGGGACTAAATCCCGATCTTCAGGTACAGTGAAAAATTATTATTCCCCTAATATATAGGGGTCGTCGAAATGATTAAAATGTTTATACATAAAAACACACGCACAAAAATCACTGAATAAATTAACATATAACACAAACACATGAACACGTTAAAAGCGACTCAGTGCACCGGTCGACCTCCGATCGTCAACTAGCCTGTGTTCGTGCTTCATTGCTTATCATCAACGCGGTATCATATAATTTATTGGATTGAAATGATAGCTGATCGTTGAGTAACTGCTCTTTATTTACTTTGGATGCCTTGTATATTTCAAACTCTTCTAAAGCATTCAGGAAATAACCTTTATTACAAACATGTATCGGCTCCATGTTCTCTTTGAATCCGGTGTAATTATGGTTTTCGTTTATTAGGTGGAGTGCGTAATTTGATGAGGTGGTTTGGGGTTTCTTTTTTGGTAGGTGTTCTTTAAATCTCTCGATAAATTTCCTCCCCGTTTGTCCGATATAGAACTTATCGCACTCACTGCACTGGATTCTATATACCCCTGAACATTCCTCCAAAGTTATTGGTTTTCGTGGCTTAAGTATATTTTTTAGATTATTTATGGTCTTGAACGAAACATTTATATATAATTTTTTAAATTCATTTTTTATTGTGTTGGGGATTATGTTCGTATATAATGCTGAGACATATTGTGTTGTATTTTTAACTTTATTATTGTCACCATTTATTTTCCGTAATTGTTTATGTATCATTTTATCCACAATCTCTGTGTTATATCCATTTTTCAAGGCTATGTGTTTTATTATGTTATATTCTTCCTTATAATCCTCCGTAGACAGGTGGATATGTTTTTTAAATTTATTAACGAAATTAACCACAACATAAAATTTACTATGGAAATGGAAACCAATAATGGCTTGAACTTCCTCGATGTATTGGTGTTAAAAAGAAACAACCATTTCGGTTTTAAAATATACCGAAAACCTACCACAACAGACATAGTTATAAATGCTAAATCGAATCATCCATACACACAAAAAATAGCGGCATTTAATGCACTAGCACATAGACTAATAAGCGTACCAATGAATAAAACAAAAAAAGCTTATAATTAGGTGAATAATGTAATAGAGTCTTAAGTAAATGTTTTAGTCGTAAGAATGAGCGAGCGCATATAGATAAATATAGAAAAAAAAGAGTTTAATTTTGAGATGGTATTATTTTTTTTTATCAAAGAAAAATAATTGACATGATTTGATATTTGCATTTTGTAGAAAAGAATGATTTAAATTTTGAATACGAAACAAATGCCAGTCTAAGAGTAATTAATATAATTTTAAATTTATTTTTAAAAAAACATTGGTAGAGACTGAGCAAGCTGAGGTCAGATCTGATTTAAATGAATTCAATTAAAATAAAACTTAATTACATTTAAATTTATTTCTTTTATTAAATCAGTTTGAATAAATGTCTAGATTAAGATTATTAACATGTCTAGATGTAAGAGTGTTTTAAATGTGTGTAACACCGTATAGCTTAAGAGATAAACACTTAATAATGAGTGATATCTTGATCGGAGATTATTAATAATGTTTTATTATTTATAATGCTTTTAAAACAATAAACATGAAATTTTAACAACTCATAAATTTACTACTCTTATTATAGTTACATCTGGTATCGTTATAACTGTTTACACCTAGTATCGTTATAACTGTTTAAATACCTGGTATCGTTATATATATTATAACGATTCATATAGTCGACCTATCAGATCGTTCGTTATATGAAAGTGTCGAACTGTGCTAGTCTAGCGGCGTAAGCAAGAGAGAGGGAGAAGAAACACAGCCATCTCTGTCTAACCTCGCCACTGCTACTACTGACGCGTGCACAGACATGAAATTTTATTCAATTAATTTTATTTATTAAAACTGCAATATCTTCAAAAATAATAAATATACGGCAATTCTGAAACCTGCATAGTGTTTAGCAATTAAAGCTCTATAAGTAGCCAAAATATCAACTAATATAATTAACATTTAAAGAAGTTATACAGAAGAAGAACGCCAAGAGATATAACTAGAGAATTAGGCTAGGTACGAATTAGGTGTTTTCACACACATACAGAGAAAGACCAAAGCAATAATATTCTGTGGTCAGATCTTTGAAAACACGTTTGCAAATACCTGTAATCAAACTGTGACGATTTAAAAGCAAATTTAAATAGCACAAATAAAAAAAATTTTTTTTTTGGTTTAAATACCGCGTGAGAAAATAATCCACCCTCCCCGCTGTACCTAAATACCTGTACCAACTTGTAAAAAGTCTAGTACGGACATGCAAATTATACTGTTATGAAGCGAATACTAATAATCTTTCTAATTTAATAAAAAGACGAGAATAATCAATAAAATACCTAACTAAATAAAGAAAGGTAGGAGAATTAATAATAGTTAATTAGTGGAAAGATACTAATAATAAAATTATGAACTACTTTTCTCTTGACTCGTGAACTGCGCCCACGTCCCTACACACGGCCGCTAAATCAACCCCAGTCGACTCAGAATATCCGACGAGTTAACAGCATCACAATGTGGCTGCAACGTGAGTGTACATTTTATTTCAAACTATGTTACAGAAAGTTAGTGTTTTATGGTAAAATACTCGACATGTAGGTGAAACTAAGTGCAACGTAAATCTGATAATGTAACTTATATGTAGATAATGAATAAAAGGAAAATAATAGTCGACACATCTCTTTGTAAATCAAAGTTTAAATTTTAAGGTATATTTCATACCATGTAGGAAGATAACATTAGTGTACATTAAACTAAAATGTGAGAAGTGAACTCGCACGTCCACAAGAAGCAACGACGTCAACATCACGAGCACCAGGCAGCAGAATTGTAGCGTGATGACTGTGATCACCACTTAGAATCGACAATCTTAATGGAGAAACTCAACCTACTACGAAGATCATCCCGGAAAACCGACTGAAGAGGATCCGCAAGAGGACCAGCTGCAGATCACCATTATACCCAGGTGACACAGAAAAGAACTTCTGTGCTTATATTGTTTTCTAACAACCAAAGTAAAAAACAGTACAAGTTTTGAAAAGACTCTGTCAAACCATGTAAATCTTAACATAGTAATTTTGTATTTACTGTGTATTAATCTAATCTATTAATCAATCTATTCTTCAAATAGTTTACTTAATGTGGAAGTATTTTGAAATATTATGAAATTAGAACCCGGATCCGTGGTATTTAATGTAATCTAAAACAGTATATCTTTGAACTCATCTGAGTAACACTTTAAAAAATATAAGAGCTCTTGATGTAGAATCTATCAGAAAATTTAAAACATAAAAGAAAAAGGTAATAACCACTAAAGGTAGTATCAATCAAAACATTAATTTGAAGTAAAAATAAAGAGATAGAGATATTTCAGCTATAACCAAAAGAGAGTAAGTAAGTTTGAGTAACCTTGCATGAATTCCTGTTCTTTACAGTTTCCTATATTGTTGGTAAATAACTAGTACTAACAACGGCAGCCAGTTTAATTGACAGAGGCCAATTGAACGGGTTCCCTGTGTTATGATGTCTTGGAAGGAGAGACATTATAAAATGATTTGCAAACAGAAGAAGTATGAAATTAGCCAGAAATTCTCTACCATCTCAAACTTGTTAAGGAGAGTTTGACCGACCTGTTCTATATTGTTTCAAATGGAAAACACATGATTTATTTGGAACAACCAATCACAACCCTGTATTAAGAGCAGACGCTAACTCAGAATGAGGGAATTGGGCACTCTTCGTTCGGGCATTAAATAAGCAAGACGTGTGTTAAATACGATCTCAATTACACAAACAACGCAAAGTATTTATTTAAATACAGTAAATAGTTCGCGAAGTGGTCCGCAGTAGTAGAGGAACTAGTAAAGTTCAATAAATAATCTCGTTGCGTAATAACTAATTAATTAATAATTAATTAACAGTGAAGTGCCGTGTGCACCAGAGTAGCTACAGCATCTGTAATTGTCCAGGATCATCAGTCAACGTTATTGGTCAACATCATTTCTTCCGAGCCGAACCATCAAAAGGAGTATCTCTACTGATTACTATCTACGGTCGACGCATCAATCAGATAAGGAATATATTCATTGATCAATGAACATAAAATAACAAAATCAATAATTAAATCAATAAACATTTTTAAAAGACACTATATACAGTAAATTCAACTTTTGTATTTAATTATTACGATTAGATATAAAGTAATATAGGAGTGTTGAATGGAGAGTGGGGTGTAGTATTGAACGTGCAAATTATTGCAGACCCGTTCTTTAGCACTGGTTTGGGTGATATATAATCCCTAAATCAACCAGATAAGAGCAATTGGTCGTTTGGACGTTTTAATCTTCACTTTTCAGGCACACTCATTAACCAATAAGATTTATGTTAGCAATAAGTCATTAAATTAACTTTTAAAGAAATTTATTCAATAACAAACTCATTAATTAAACAAATTTCAACATTATTTAAGAGTTATTTGTAACGATTCCCCTTAAATATTCCACTCACTGAACGAATCCTGAGATAGTGTGTCTCTGTGCTCTGAGCTAAGCTGAATCCGTGTCATTTGTATCTAGGATTTGTTCTGGCGCCCAGATAAAGTAAAGAGTCACGGGTAAGTAAGATTTGTTCTATCATTATATACAGAAAACAGATAGATAGACAAAAGGTCTTTATATAATTTGGCGCCGCAACTAATGGGCCCGATTAAACCGATATTAACCCAAGTGACTAGTTTGAATTGTAATAATACTTAATTTGAAACTAAGTGGAGCATTTAAGGTTACAAATAACTGTTGAAGGATTAAATATTAAAATAAACTTTGTTAAATAGTTATTGGGGAAAAAAAAAAGTTAAATCACAAGCAGTAGATATGGCAGCAATTGAACAGATGTTCAAGCAGTTGACCACTAAAATGGATGAAAATAATAATCAATTAAATAGTAAAATTTATAAATTGATAGTACAAATAGTCAACTATCTAATCAATTATCTAGTGAAATAAAAGATACAAATAATAAAATTGAAGAAAATAATCAAAAATTAGAAGAAAGTAATAAAAAATTAATAAATGATGTTAATAATAAAATAGAGCAAACTAATAAATACTTATCTAACGAAATGAAACAAATAAACGAAAATTTAACTAGCCAAATAGAACAAAGTAGTAAAGAAGCTACATTTAAAATAGTAGAAGAAATAGCTAATTTAGCTAGTAAAATAGATAGTACCAATAGCAAAATAGATGAGAGTAATCTTAAGTTTGATAAGCATACCGAAGAGGTTAAAGCTACAATAGAGGAATTTAAGAAACAAGTAAATACTAATTTTCGCCGCCAAGACGAAAAACTAAATAAATTTAGAATCGAATTTCATGAACGGTTAGAACAGAAAGTAACCCTTATTAACCAACAATTCAGCGAAGTAACTGCTGAGTTAAAAACCCAAACGCTTCTAAATAAAGAAGAAATCCAGAGTACTAGGGTAGAGTGCACCCAACTGGGTGAAAATATTAAGGAGATTAAGAAACAAGTAGAGAGTAAGGCTGACCGAGACGAAGCACATCAAAAGGTAGAACAGCAATTAAAGGTAATGCGGGAAGATCTGACTAAGGCAATGAAGTCACAGCAAACCAAAGTCGTGAGGTGTGGCAGCTATAAGGAAGAACCGGAAAACCTTGTATTCTTAGGAAACCCACATGAGAATCCTGTGGAGTTTCTACGGCTGTTTGAGGCTTATGTAACTCGCGTAAACCCACTGATGGACGACGAGGACAAGAGGGACATGTTAAGCCGATTCCTCAAGAATTGGGCAGGTACGTGGTGGAAAGTCATCTCAGACCGAGTCCAAACCTACGCCGACTTCAGAGAGAAATTCCTTGCTCAATACTGGAACGTACAGATTCAAAGAAGGGTGCGTGATCATCTGGAATTTGGTAATTATCACCCGTCCATGAATATGACAACCACCAACTATATGCTAAACGTAATGGCACAAGTGAAGCATTTAACACCACCAATAGAGGAGAGAGACCTAGTGTACAAGCTAGCGCGTCATTTCTCGGAACGCACTAGAGTAGCAACCACTACTAGAGGAGTGGATACCCTAGAAAAGTTTATAATGGTCGTGGATGAATGTCAAGACCTAGAGAGGGACCTGAAGAGAGTAAATAAGCAGCTGAGTAACCACCCTAGAGGCGTTCATCAGGAACCAACTTTCTACCCAACGAGGAGAAGAGACAATGAGCGCCCAAAAGAAAAAAGGTTTACCCCATATCCGGGTAACAAACCCCAATATCGGCAGAAATTGGAAGAGAAGGGTAGAAGTAGGAGCGTTGAAACCCGACCAAGTAAAGGGTTTAAGGTATGTAAGACAGCCATATTCATCAACCAAGCCACAACCGTCTACTAGTAAAACGGATACGGGAAACGGGAAGCCACTGCAGGTAGAAAAGAAACAAAACTAAATCTACCATTACCTGCAGAGAAACAACCCATTAATACAGTTACAAGGAAATTAACAAATAATATAAATCAAGTGAACGATAGGGAGTTCTTGTTAAAAGAAGAGCAAGAAGTGGGTAGAAGCCATTATCCTGAATGTCCGGAAATAATTTGTGAAATCAGTAATCTACTAGTAAGAGCGTTAATAGACACCGGCAGTGAGGTAACCTGTGTCAGCTCAAAGTTTGTAAAAAATAATAGTCAGTTGAGTAATTGTCCCAGACTACCCGTAAAAAATTGTAATGTACAGGGAGCCACTGGAGCCAAAATGCAAAAGATAACTGAACAAATTTATTTACCTATCAATATAAATGGTACCCAAACCCAAATTGTAGCTCTTATAGTCCCGAAACTCGTTCATAACTGTATTATTGGGGTAGATACGTTACTTGAATGTAAGACAGAAATAAATTTCAAAAGAAATACCATCACGATGGAAATAGATACCAAGAAAATCAGTGTACACATTAAAGAATTTAAGCATTGGAAGTCGGTAAGTGTCATAAAAGGGTATGGAGAGAAACCGGTAGTTGACGTTAGGAGTGACCAGCACTGTATTGAAGATACTCCAGAAATCAACATCGGGACTGAATTGAACAACAAGCAACAGAACCAAATTCAGCAACTCGTCTATGAGTATAAGGATGTTTTTAGAACAGAGCCTGGAAGAGCTAAGTTCTATGAACATCAGTTAACACTTACTGAAAACGCATAATTTGTGCAAAGGACTTATCCAATCCCTTTACACTATAGAGAAGAAGTGGAAAAGGAGGTCCAACAGATGTTAGCGAATGGAGTTATTGAGAAGGCAAGTAGTCCCTATATGTGGTTGTCACCAAGCCGAACGGGAGTATCCGCTTATGCCTTGATGCCAGGAAATTAAATTCTTTATTAATACCTGATTACGAGTGCGCAAGGAGTGTGAAAGAATTGTTCCAAAAATATAATGGAGTTAAGTACATGACCAAACTGGACTTAACATCCGGATTTTGGCAAATTCCAATCCGCAAATGTGATAGACAGTATACGGCATTTTTGTATAAAAACAAGTGCTACCAATTTAAAGTTGTACCTTTTGGCCTGAGCACCAGCTTAGCTGCAATGGTAAGATGTTTAGACTGTGCCTTAGGTAATGAGGTAGAGAAGTATACACTAGTGTTCGTAGATGATATTCTATGTGTGTCACAAACATTCGAGGAGCACTTACAACATTTAAGAAATATTTTTGCAAAATTTAGATCAGCAAACATGACGCTGAATCTACGGAAATCAGAGTTTGGTAAGGAGGAAATTAAGTTTTTAGGTCACCGAATCTCCGTGGAAGGAATAACCACGGACCCCGAGAAGGTAAATGCAATACAAGAATTTCCAACTCCAAAGAACTGCAAGCAGCTAAAGTCATTTCTAGGTTTAGCTAACTACTATCAGAGGTTTACAAGTAAATACGCGGAAAGTACTGTTCCATTGTTGAAGTTGTTAAACAAAGGGATTAAATGGAGGTGGACAAAGGACCACGATGAAGCGCTACAACAAGTGGAAAGTCTTTTTATAAATACTGTTATATTACATCATCCGAGGGTAGGAGAAAGATTTTATTTACAGACTGACGCCAGCAATATTGCTATAGGAGCACACTTATATCAGATAGATGAGAAGGGCCAAAAAGCGGTATTAGGATTTGTAAGTCGCACACTTAAAGGGGCGGAATTAACTTATTTTACGACAGAAAAAGAGCTATTAGCGATAGTGCATAGCCTGTCAAAGTTTAGAAGTTATATTCTGGGTGCTAAACTTACTATAATCACCGACAATAAGGCGTTAGTATTTTTATTAAAGTGTAAATTGCTTGGTGCTCGTCTGACTCGCTGGATCTTGGCTATACAAGAGTACAAGTTTGAAATAGAATATTGTAAAGCGAAAGACAACTTGGTAGCAGACGTACTTGGTAGAAATGCACCATCAGAAAACAACATGGATACAGTTAACATTAAAAGTAGTAGCACTGATATAGGTATTTACGCGGTAAAGCATGTAGCAAAACCTGAAGTAGTTAGACGACTTAAGGAAATAGGGACCCATCAACAAGAAGACCCTAGGATTAGTGTAGCTTGGAAAAGTGCGGTTACCAACACCAAACCAGGATTTTCCATATATGACGGTAAGCTATATAAGCTATGGTCCCATAGGTGGAAATTATTATTACCAAGCTGTATGATGGAGGAACTTATTTGGGAATGTCACCTGTCGTTGGGCCACGCTGGATTTAAGAAATGCCATCGAGCCTTAACAGAAAGCTTCATTGGAAAGGGGTTGGCAAAACGCATGAAAAAATTATTGTCTACTTGTGACCTGTGCCAGAAGTGTAAACACCCGAACTTATCTACCAGAGTAGATATGCAAACAATCCAAGCAAAGGAGAAAGGAGAGTTATTAGCTATAGATTATTACGGGCCTCTACCAAAAGCAAAAGGAGGGGTGAAGCACATTCTGGTAACAGTAGATTTCTTTTCTAAATTTGTCAAATTATACCCAGTCCAAAGAGCCACGACAAAAGCAACCCTTAGAGCACTAACAAAGTTCTACATCCCACAGTATGGTAAACCTAGAAAAATATTGTCCGACCAAGGAAAACAGTTCACCCATAACCTATGGAGAGAAACCTTGGAGGAACTCAATATAAAACGAATTCTTACATCAATACGTCACCCTCAAGCGAATTTAGCTGAGCGAATAAATAGAGAATTAGGTAGATATTTCAGGGTATTGTGCCATCAAAACCATTCTGCATGGGTAGATTGTTTGAGTTTTATTTCTGAGTGTATTAATAATGCATGTAATGAAACAACGGGGTACACACCTTCAGAATAATTTCTCAACGAAGAACCAGTACACGTATGGACCAAAACCATAAAAAGTCCACCCAACTACAATCTACCGATTCCATATGAGGTAAAAACCAGCATAGCAGGGGAAAGAATACAGAGAGAAGGCCAAAAGAGGATAGAACGATATAATCGCACTCACAGGTTGGTAAGGTTTGTGGAAGGAGAGGAAGTCCTAGTGAAAGCGAATCCTTTATCCTCTGCCATAGATAATACCACGGCCAAGTTCTTCCCGAATTCGAGGGACCTTATAGAATAGAAGAGCAGGTTGCAAGGTACACATACATATTAAAAGACGTTGGAAAAAACAAAATTATAGGAAAGTATCATGGGGATAGTTTGAGGAAATATAGACAAAATATAGAGCAATAAGGAAACAATGGTTTGAGCCAATGAGGTATGTGAATCAAACGTGGTCAAATTAAAAATTTATAAATGCCTTTGAATCAATGACATCTGTTAATAAGAAGTATCTGAATAAATTTCAGTATTGTTGTTTTGATTATTGACGTCAATTAAGTCAAAATTGTGATTAAAGTATTAATGGTCATATGAATATCTAATATGTGTATGCCATGTTAGGTTAAGTAACATATTGTAATAATTAGTTATAAGGTAGAAGTAAGTAAAATTTTATTAGTGCAAATTTTATTCGAGAAAAACCAAAAGTGCAAATTTAAAAAAAGTGCGAAATTTTATATGTGCAAATTTTAATTAGTGTAAAAGTATACAAGAAGAGAAAAAAAATTAATGTATTTCTTAAATAATCAAATTTTTTTTATACCGAGTGGTGGTATATATAACGATTCATATAGTCGACCTATCAGATCGTTCGTTATATGAAAGTGTCAAACTGTGCTAGTCTAGCGGCGTAAGCAAGAGAGAGAGGGAATAATCACAGCCATCTCTGTCTAACCTCGCCACTGCTACTACTGACGCGTGCACAGACATGAAATTTTATTCAATTAATTTTATTTATTAAAACTGCAATATCTTCAAAAATAATAAATATACGGCTATTCTGAAACCTGCATAGTTTTCAGCAATTAAACCTCTATAAGTAGCCAAAATATCAACTAATATAATTAACATTTACAGAAGTTATACAGAAGAAGAACGCCAAGAGATATAACTAGAGAATTAGGCTAGGTACGAATTAGTTGTTTTCACACACATACAGAGAAAGACCAAAGCAATAACATTCTGTGGTCAGATCTTTGAAAACACGTTTGCAAATACCTGTAATCAAACGATTTTGCAAACAGAAGAAGTATGAAATTAGCCAGAAATTCTCTACCATCTCAAACTTGTTAAGGAGAGTTTGACCGACCTGTTCTATATTGTTTCAAATGGAAAACACATGATTTATTTGGAACAACCAATCACAACCCTGTATTAAGAGTAGACGCTAACTCAGAATGAGGGAATTGGGCACACTTCGTTCGGGCATTAAATAAGCAAGACGTGTGTTAAATACGATCTCAATTACACAAACAACGCAAAGTATTTATTTAAATACAGTAAATAGTTCGCCAGAACAAATCCCAGATACAAATGACACGGATTCAGCTTAGCTCAGAGCACAGAGACACACTATCTCAGGATTCGTTCAGTGAGTGGAATATTTAAGGGGAATCGTTACAAATATAGGGTACTGTGTATTACACAATTAGTTAAGATAATTAACATAATTTAAATAAATAATCCATATTGTTAGTAATAATAATAATTCAGATTTAAAACTGTAAAGGGGACAACAAAATTGCATGCTTGAACAGGTAGGTCACGCCACACAGCTGCGTCTGTGTGTACATGTGTATCTTACGTGTGTGAGTGCGGCCAGTTAATTCCTGCTAAGCATCACCCCTAAATAAACGTTAATAAATATATGAATTATTTAAATGGTGATAAGAGTATATGAAATATCACAAAACCAAATACGCCACAGTGTGTATAATATAAAGTCGCACGTGTGTATGAAAGATGGTGCGAAAGTAATAAAAAGTGCGAATACAGTGATAATAAATATAAATAAAACCCATAATAATTAAGATAACGAGAAACGGTTTACACACAGTTGTACACGTAAAAATTACCGACCAGATGAATATCGGGTAAATTGCAAAAGACTTCGCATGTTGCGAAGACAAGTGAAATAAGTGTGTGAATAATCGTGTTTGTAAAAGGACGCCACGACAGACCTATTCCTGAAGAGAATTGTCGAAACATGAATTTTGCGCCCTAGACTATAAATAAGCGAGGCACATCAGCCTTGTTCTCTTTTTCGTTTAACTACAGAGGCAGCCGGAGGCTATGCCCGGCGACTTCAACTCTTTCTTGTCAGACCACAGTGGCAGCCGGAGGCTCTGCCCAACAACAACAACTCTTTCTCATTCGACTACAGCGGCAGCCGGAGGCGATGCTTGATAACATCATCATTCTCGTGACACCACCGCTGCACCCAGAGACTATTACGGAGGACGAGGGAGCAGCACACTACATGGCATAAATTCCAGACGTAGAAGACGAGTCATCGGACTTCCGAAAGGATCCGGAGGACGAGGAAAGGATCCAGGACTTTACGACTACGCAGGATTCACCAACATCAAGGACTCAGGACCAGAAGAGGGTACGCTGAGGAACCGCTACAATTAAGGTGAAAGAAAGCCATGTATTCCTCATAACAAAAGACTTAATCAAAGACAGATAAACATTGTCAAAATAAAGACAATAATTTCTAAAAGTGTAATTTATAACTTGTAAATGTAAATGTTCTTGTATAGTAATTATAGCATAATTTTTTAATTGGTAATTTATTGAACATATTTAAATTTAAATTTTTGAATTATGAAAGCATAATTTTTGAATTAATAATTTATTGAAAATATTTAAATGTAATTTTGAAAAAATAGAAAGTTGCTAAAGTAATTAATATAAATGACATGTGCATATGCAACAACAATAAGAATTATTTTAAAAAGAAAGATTTGAGAATATAATAAATTAATCATAATATACTGAGCAAGTCGAGAGCAATTTTATATAATAATCAAATGTATTTATAATTTTAAGAGTATTTTATGTTTGTATGGAATATGCGATATTACGTGTATGTAATCAACAAGTGTGGGTACTACGACTGCCTATACACATCCAATAATAATGAAGTTTTAATTCGCAATTTATTTTGAAATTTTAATTAATAAATGTTTTAAATATTTTAAACAATTTTACGTTGTTGTTATTATTACGATTACACCCATTGAAAATGTATAACGTAAGTAGAGTTATATAAAAAAAATAGCTCGTCCCCAAAACGTTACAAACATTTGACGCCCAACGTGGGGCTCATCAACGAAATGTTATAAATATTTGGCGCCCAATAACGTGGTGCACGACCATGCCATTTAACTATTTAAAAAATTTTAAAGTTAAATGTATGCTCTAAAAGTAAATGTGTGTTAAATGAAAAAATATATTATATGTGATAACTATTATTTTTATTAAATAATATTTGTATGTTATGTTAATTGTTGTGTATTATAATAGCACAACTGGCGCTCAACAGGTAATTATATTGTAAAAAGAAAAGGTGTAATTGTAAATATTAACGTTAATCATAATATTAATAATAATAAAAAACAAAATAATAAATAAAGAGTAGTATAACCGGGATCAGCAATAATAATTATTTTAAAAACATAATATAAAAAAAAAATAATAATAATTTGTAACCCCTCTTTCAACTTTTAGACTTTATTAAAAAAAACCCTTTTTTATTTTTTTTATTTTTTTTATTTTTTTTTTGAAAGAGGGGCCACTAGTTATTTAAAACTAGGCAAGAGCCTAGAGAAGCCAAAACTGCGCTGGGTCCATTATGACGGGACTTGCAATTAAACTCGTTGTTAAGGAACAATAACAACTTTATTCAGCTATTTCAAATAACATGTAAGTATCACTCCCAGTATACAATATACTTTTATAGAATTGAAAAAACTTTTGTTACAAACTTTTACTCCCCTCCCTGTCATTACATTCCTGTGAAAATATGCACGTGTAATCTCATAAAATTAGAATACATGTAAACATCAGCATAATAATATCTCCCAAATATAAATAAATAGAACATCAATCAATATAAATACATAAATACACATAAATAAATAGTTACATAAATACACATAGCGCACACATATCGATATACACACATATATACTACACACATGTTCACCTGGCAGGCAGCCCATATACATTTCACCATGCCGCCGAAGAATACAGTATCAGTATCAGTGACCTAGACCCCCATGCCAAACTACTGTAAAAGGGTAAAGTGCCCAGCCTCCATAAAAAACTTTTCATAAACCAATCCATTAACCCGTCCGGGTATGACTGCTTGCAACCAATGAAATTATTACAAGTATTCAAAATTTTAGAAAGGTTCCCCCAGATAGGAATGTGCCATCGCCAGGTCAACATGGCAGCACGGCCGTACAAAATGTATAACACAATTTATGATTGGAAGTAAGAATCAATAGTGTACTCATATTAACAACTGAACTAGTAATACACTGGCTATGGCAGTAAAAGAAAATAAATGAAATTTCACTTATACTGAATTATTACAGAGTTAAGATAAATTTTATAAAAGATATATAATAAGGTTTATGATTGAAAAGTAAGAACCAATAGTGTGCTCATTTTAACAACTGAACTAGTAATACACTGGCTATGGCAGTAAAAGAAAATGAATGAAATTTCACTTATACTGAATTATTACAGAGTTAAGATAAATTTTATAAAATATATATAATAAGGCTTATGATTGAAAAGTAAGAACCAATAGTGTGCTCATATTAACAACTGAACTAGTAATACACTGGCTATGGCAGTAAAAGAAAATGAATGAAATTTCACTTATACTGAATTATTACAGAGTTAAGATAAATTTTATAAAATATATATATAATGACAATTTTAATAAAAACACTCCCTTGTAGGTAGAGTCGCTGTGGTGTTTCGGTACATCTCCTTCAGTCGTTATTCCACTTTAATCGTTCTAGTGACCCAGTTATTTATGAATGGAATTTTCTCAAAGCGCTAGAATGGTATTTACCCATTTCTTTTTCTCTCACGCCGTCATACACTATGAATGTCTGTTTACCAACTTGTCGTACCAGTGTATATGGTCCATCGTACAATCTGAAAAATATTTTAGCTGTATTGTCAACTCTTTTTCCTACTAGATTAGTCTTTAATAATACCTCTTCTCCAATTGCAAACTGTTGTCGCTTATGCGTTTTGTTGTACTGCTCTACTTGCTTGTTACCTTTTTCTCTTATTCTTCTCTTCGCATTTTCTATTTTTATGCTGATTGGAATTTGTATGTTTTGATTGGCAGGTTTTTGTATATATTTTCTCCAAAATCTCTCGGGTTTACGATCTTCTTCTATTTCAATTGGCGTGTAACTTGTTGCTTCACTGTAGTTTTCGTTCATAGCCTTTTCGAAGAATGGCAAATATTCTGCCCATCTGTTATGTTGGTTATGGCAGTAAATCCGTAGATATTTACCTAACTCCTTGTTTACCCTTTCTGCTAGATTTCCTTGTGGATGTCTAATAGCTATTAGGATGGTTTTAATTCCATATTTTCTCTTAATGTTTGGTGCCAAACTTCGCTCTGGAATTGTACGCCTTGGTCACTCATGACTTTTTTGATCTTGCCAAATGCTGGAATATATTTATTGAGTAGTATCTTCAGTACAGCTTTTGTTGTAGGTCGCATAACTGGATACAGATGAACTGCTTTGGAAAACACATCTATACAGACAAGTATGTGCTTAACTCCCCGACTTGATCTCGGTAGAGGTCCCAGAAAGTCCACTGCAACTAACTCTCCTCTAGCTTCCTTCTGAATACTCTGCATCTCAACATATGTGTGAAGATTTGGCTGTTTTGCGGTCTGAAACTTATAACACTTTTTCAACTCCTTTTTAATTTTCCTAAACATATTATTAATGGTAAAATCCTCTCGTAGAGATAAATAACAGTTCAAAGCTGAAGCATGTGCTAGGCTTTCATGTACAGGTTTTATTAATTTATGCAACAGTTCATTTGATAATACTACCTTGCAGTCCTGGTTTACTAATTTGAAGAGAGTATTGTTGTGTATTTCATACTGAACGGGTAGTTGCTCTTGGCTCTTTTTATTTCTTATGGTAATATCCTGCTCCTCTTCCTCCGCTAAAATTTGCAACATTCTTCTTACTTCTTGACAAGCTTCC
Source organism: Magicicada septendecula (assembly GCA_034769895.1). Classification (NCBI taxonomy): domain Eukaryota; kingdom Metazoa; phylum Arthropoda; class Insecta; order Hemiptera; family Cicadidae; genus Magicicada; species Magicicada septendecula. Next base: position 293,750,645 of record CM068373.1, on the reverse strand, counting down.
CATCTGATGGATAAAAGTCGTACTTCTCTGTTTTCGTCCTCGTAGATCTCCTCACATTCTTCCGTGATGTATCTGCTTAACGTATCTACCACACTGTTATCTCTCCCTTTGCAATATTTGATTGTAAATGAGTAATCCCCGATGGCTAGAATCCATCGTAATAAACGTCCATTCGTTACGTTGCATTTTAGCAAAAATGATAATGCTTGATGATCCGTACGTATTTCGAAGTGAGTACCATAAATATAATACCTAAATTGTTTGAGAGCGTAGACTATGGCAAGAATCTCTTTTTCCGATGTTGAGTAATGCTTTTATGCTCCTTTGAAAACTCTGCTTGCGTAGTCGATAACTCTGTGTTCTCCTTGTGAATCCTGTTGATATAGAACATTTCCCACGGCGTAATCACTGGCATCAGAATAAATCACAGACTTTCGTCTCTTTTGAGGGTGATGTAGCATGATGTTCTCAACAAATAATGTTTTCACTTGGTCGAAGGCTTCTTGATGCTTCTTCTCCCACCGCCATTTTTGCAAGGTTGCGTTCTCTCAGCATACAACGGTGAAAATCTTCTGTAGTATCCTGTTAGTCCTAAGAATGCTCGTAACCCTTTAAGGTTTCTAGGTGAGGGAAAATTTGTTATACTGGATATTTTGGTGGGCTCGGGTTGTATACCTGAGGGTGAGATAACGTGTCCTAGGGAATGAATGGAAGTTTTTAGGAATTCACATTTGGTAAGGTTAAGGGACATGTTGGGTTGCTTAAACTTATGGAATATTATACCTAGATTATTTATGTGTTCAAACGTTTTTGATATTACAAGAATGTCGTCTACAAATATCATTGTATACGGTTCTATTTCTGGTCCTAGTGTTCTCTCTAGGCACTTCACAATAGCTGCCAAACTCGTGCTTAATCCAAATGGAACGACTTTATGCTGGTAACATTTGTTTTTGTACAGGAAGGCCGTAAATTTTCTATCTTCTTTCCTTATCGGAATTTGCCAGAAGCTTGAGCGTAGATCCAGCTTTGTTAAGTAACGTGCTCCTTCACATTTTGTAAACAACTCGTCCGCATTAGGCGCGCAGTCATACTCTTTCATAATGATGCTGTTCAGCTCCCTCATGTCTAGGTATAGGCGAATATCCCCACTTTTCTTCTTCACTATCACTAGAGGATTTAAGAAGTTGCTGTTGGATCGTTCTATTACGTTATTTTCCAACATGCGACGAATTTCTGTTTCTACCTCTTCCTCATAGCGCATTGGGATCGGATATGTCCTCCTGACGAATTTAGTTGGGTCTGATACAGTTATAGAGTGTTCGTATACTGCCGTCTGCGTTGGTGCTTCGTTGAATATATCTTCATATTCTTCAATTAAGTTATGAAGCTGCTCTTCTTCCTGTACTGATATTTCGTCATTCGTCGTACTCACATATTGAGTTGGTACACATTGTATCGGTGGTTTAGACAAAACAATAGGTGTTTCACTTACCTTAGATTGTTCATTATTTCATTCATATTTATCTCATACTGAGTGCCTTTATAATTACACTCTATCTTATTCTTATTAATATTTATCTTAGCATCTAGTACATTCAACAAATCAATTCCTAAAATACCATCGTATATTAATTTATTCATAATAATCATGGGGTATGTCATTTCTAACTTTTTATATGTCATAGTTACATACGCCTGTTGCCTAACTCTTTCTCGTTTATTTGTGGCTGTGGAGATGTTCATATTATTTACGGGTAACATAGCCGTATTTTAAAAATATTTCTTATTTCGCTGTACACATGCAGAATTTAAAACTGACAGCTGACTCCCTGTGTCTACTAACATTTTTATATCACAATTATTAATTCGAACGTTGACAATGGGACATTGTGTTTGTTTCTCACCTTGCTTTACATCCTGGTCGGTGCTTAGTAGCTCGTCACGTATATCACTAGAGTAAATATTATTTATTGTAAAGTGCTGTTTCCGTCCGCTACGTCATTGTGTAGACGTTGACGGCTTATTGTTCGCTTCCATTGTTCCTCTCTGCGTTAAATTGTTGCCGCTTCCCTTTACTGCACTTACGGCTTTGTCGTATGGTTTTGGAAAATATTTATGTGACGCGGGCCCACTATGCCCTCTCTCGTAGATATTACGCTCTCGTCGTTCAGTTCCTCTCCGCTTCTCTTGAGTTCTCTCACCAGTTTTTGTTACAGTCGCCTGGCTTATATTATCATTAGAGCGGTTGTGAGTGTTGTGCAGCTGTGGTTTATAATTAGCATTATAATTATTATTGTTATAATTAACATGTGGTTGAACATAGCGCTTTGTACTACTACCTTGCCTGATATTTTCTGCTTGTGTGACTAGTATTAAAAATTCTTCAACTGTTTTAATACCTTGAGTATATACAGCTAATTGGATATCTCTCGGAAAATGGTAAGACAATTTGGAGATTATTTTGTATTCTGAAAATTTAGGTTTAAGGTGTTTCACCCTTTCTATTTGAGCTATTGTATATTGTTCAATGCTTGTACGACCATGCATATTGAATTTACCATATTCAAGTTGATCGCGTACTTGACGTTGTATATGTATGTTCCAGTATCTGTTTTCAAAAATATCGCGGAATTGTCGATACGTAGTAATGTTATCTTGAATTATAGAACACCATTGGCTTGCAGAATCTTTAAAATGTCGAGTAACGAAGTCGATCATTTCATTATCGTCTATCGCACTACCTATCTTCTCCACTCTTTTTCAATATTCGCCAAAAATTCCATGCTGTTTTTTCCACTTGTTACCTGCAAATGTTATCTTACTCCTTTCTTCTATTGATGCTGAAAACATCATCGTCTGCGTCGGCCGTCTGCGAATTTCTTCCTTAAGTTGCTTCATTTCATTCCGGACTTCTTCCTTCATATGGGATACCTCTCCAGAACAGTCTTTTGCAGTCTTGGATGTCTCGTCTATTTTGTCTTCTATAATTGTGGTACGGGTTTCTATTTCAATTATTTTGCTAGTGGTCGCTTGTAATATTTCATTAACCGTCTGTATCTTATTATCTTGTTCATGCTTTATTACCATTAATTTTTCATCTAAATTATCATTTATTTGTTTCTGAACATCTTTCAAATCTTTTCTCCATTCAAGACGTAATTCTTTTTGTTTATTTTCTAATCATATGGCTTGTTCGTGAAGGGCTCTCCTAAACTTCTCGTCTAATTCACTTATGCGCGTATCTGTGTCGTTAATTTTATCAGTTAACTGCATTGTACTGTCGGTGATTTCCTGTTTTAATTCGCTCAGTGTATTATTTAAATCTTCTTTTAAATTCTCTGTTTGCTTATTTATATTTTTTATTTAATTCGTCCTTCAGCTGGAGATTGTCTTGTCTTAGCTCATTTAAATTCTCTGTTAGATTTTCTGTTTGCTTATTTAGTTTATCATTTATTTTTTTTATTTGTTTGACATTCTCCTCTTTCAACTCTTCTTTAAAATTTTCGGCTTGTTTTATGACTAATTCGTCCATCATAGCCAGTACCGAATTTTTAAATGCTTCTAGATTCAACCCTCCTGGTTCCGCCATGTTGAATATTTTGTATTTATTTATTATGTTTTAGAATATTATTCTTATGGAACCGAATTACTAATTTTATTTATTTATTTATTTATTATTATTATTATTATTTTTCTTATTACAATTACATCTTTACAATGATATTATTTCGTTGAGCGCCAGTTGTGTCTTAATACACAACAATTAACATAACATACAATTAATGTTTAATATAAATAATTATTATCACATATAATATATTTTACATTTAACACACATTTACTTTTAGAGCAACCATTTAGCTACAAAAAAATTTAAATAGTCAAATGGTTGGGATCGTGCCACCCGTCCTTGGCGACAATTTATATAACAACACAAACATTGATATATAATTTAATTTGTGTAGCCCCAAGTTCAGGGCCAATTTATATAACATAACAAATTATATAATGTATTGAATTCATGGCTGTAATCGTAATAAGAAGATGGTACGTTATTTAAGTTTGAAATTATTCCATTATTTATTTTTTTATTAAACAAAATTTTTCATTTCGCATATAGAAATACTACTCATTATTATATCGTTTGTACGACTCCTTCGTACACAACTTATAGCTAACCATTTACATACACAGGTTATACATCAATCTTATTATCTAATTTTAATTAATTAAATATTTATTTTGCTCTCGGCTTACTCATTGTGTGATCACCTTTTTGCAATTTCTGATTAGTTTACTTTAATAATGAAGTTACTTGTATTCCAATTTCTTTAATATTAATTAGTTTTAAAACTTTCTACTGCATATGCATTCTCCTTTATTAACCAAGACTTTATTAATTACGTTAACTCAAAAATCAAATATTTCTCTTATCATTTATGTTACTCTCGATTACTAAATTTTATACAAGAGATATTATTCTAAATTTTACTCTGATTTTACATTTATGTAAAATTAGTTATTTTAATACAGATTGAAATGTCTTTCATTCTAATTTTCATTAGTGTCTTTCAAATGTCTGTAATTACATTGGTTTTTCATCACCTCGTTTGACGTGGTTAATCATCCGTACGTCCTCCTTTGATCATTTGTCTGTGTCCTCCGTGTGCTCTTGGTCTTCTGGTCGGATTCTACTGCATGTACCGTTTACGAGTCGTCACGCCTCACATCATATGCTGCGGGTGTGTCCATAGACCTCCTCGTATGTGCTCTGCTGCTCTGGTTGGACTTCAGTTTGTCCTGTGCCTCTTATTATAAATTTAAATTAGCGTCGTCGACTGACATAGCCTCCTGTGGCAACGGTTGACTCGAGAAGAAGAAACTTTATTAGCGCGACCTGGTATTTATAGTCAGGTCTTGCAAAAACTCATGTCTGAACAATATTTAACTTGTCAGATTTTGTCGAAGCATCACTTTCCCCACTCTGGTTCAATTCACTATTTTCGCATATCTTCACGAATTACGAAGCTTGTTTCACATCACTCGATGCTCAATCGATCACTAATTTTTATGTGTTTACTATACGTAAATTACACTTCTTTATTGTAATTACAAAAAGAGCTATCCACTTTTTACGTATAGTAATTGCACTTTTCGTCATTTCGGCACGGCCTTTCAACCCTTTGTTCACCTTCAATTTCTATACACTTTGGTGTCTTTTTTTTACCCTATCGTACATATTTTCCTTATAATTAAAATAAAATATAAAACTATTCTACTTGAAAAGGGTTGGTTACATTTCAGGAACGGACAGGCTTCACACACACAAACAAAATACGCGTGTACACAACGCTAGCGACAGGTGCGTTGGGAATGCGTGTCTATGCATGAATTCTGCGCTCCCTATTTTTAACTACGATACAGCTTATGCAATCTGAATCATGTTTATCAATTCATATTTATTTATTTTTATTATTTATTTCATTTATTTTGGCAATGCACAGTACCGTTAATGGTTGTACCGTTGCAATATATATATATATATATATTGCGACAGTACAAATAAGTGATGTACTGAGCATGAAATATAAAAATTTAAATTTACTTAATAAACTGTAAATAATTAATAATATATTAGAAATAAGCATGTTATGGATTGCAAGCTTGACTCAGACAAAAATATGAACAGGTGTTTCGACCTGAATCAACGTGCACACACACACAAATGTAACTGAAAGTGTGTACACCAGTATTTTGCTAGTGTGTGTGAACGCAGGTCTCTGCAGGCAAGTTTGCCACCCCAGTATGAATAATTGCACAATGACGGTTTTTCCGTAATTATTCATAAACTAGAATTAAGAATTAAAATCCAAAAGCAGAATAAAATGTAAATAAATTTAATAAATACTGTGTGCGAAAACCACGCGAAAGTGACACGCCGTACAAGTGCAATAGTGAAATAACTGTGTACAAATCAAAAGGGTTAAGTTGCAATGTCCAAAATTACAATGAACATGTGTTGTAAAATTAGTTATAAGATAAGTATAAAAAAATACTTACAGGACTCTGCAATTCGCAGAAATATAAAAAATAGTGAATTTGACAAAGAGTGGGGGAACTGACGCCAAAGACAGTTTCTAACATGTCGATTTTGTATCACTGAAGGGTGTCGACCAAGACATGGGTATAAATAGGACACGCAAGCTTCAGTGGTTCTCTTTCTTGAATCATCCACGATGCAGCGGGAGCTTATGCCCGTCAGCACGGCATATTTATTAATATTTTTATAAACAGTTTAAATTGCCAGTTATGTACAAATACGTAACCAAGCTATAAGACAAATATTGTAATTAATAACAGCACTAATGAAGAAGTTCCATAGCGATACGACGCTAGACAAGAGAAGAAGTTCCATAGCGATACGACGCTGGACAAGAGAAGAAGTTCTATAGCGATACGACGCTGGAAAAGAGAAGAAGTTCCATAGCGATACGACGCTGGACAAGAGAAGCAGTTCCATAGCGATACGACGCTGGACAAGAGGAGAGGACGAGAGAGTGAGAGACAGCCGACGCTGGACAAGAGGAGAAGAGAGACAGCCGACGCTGGAGGCGAGACGAAGATGAACACCGATGGAACAAAAATGATCGAGTATGATTGACGACAATAAGGTGATAGACAACTTATTCATATCTTAATCATACACAGTATACAAAGACAGTTAAAGACATTAATATTTTATTTAAAAATAAGAGTAATATTTCTTGTATAGTAGAGTTAAAAATCATAGATGTTTAGAAATACGAGTAACGTAACAAGTATCAAATTAATATGATATAAAATGATTACAAAGAATATAAATAAAAACAATTAGTATTTGAGAAAACAGTACTGAGAAGTAATAACTATTAATCTTTTGAGTACGTACCATATATAGAAAATAGATTTAAAAATTGATTTTGAAACATATTAATAGACTGAGTAGTCTAACAATGAGATTTTTCTTTTATATACTATTTAGTAGCATAGAATGTTTAGTTAGTAAGGATGTATATATCTTAAGCCTTACGGCTTTATAACAAATAATAACTAATGTTTTTTAAATCGAAGTCAGTGCCATGTGCACATATTTTTTTATAGTATCAAATAAATTTTAATTACTGTTTCAAGTTCCGTAGAGTTCTTATTGCAGATACACCTGACCCCCTACTTAAATGTTATATGTTTAAAGAAATTGTCAATCTTGAACGTGAGACCGTTCACACCTATTTATGTATATGTAACGTTGTTTAAATTTGGTGCTCCAAGATCGAGGGACTCCACAAATTTAAATTAAATTAAATTTGCCAAATTGTCACGTTATAATATATATATATACTGTATATATATTGCAACAGAACAAATTGAATGCATAGTATTAATAACAAAATAATATCAGTCTTTTATCTGGAGTTAGGTATTAATTTTAAACTAATTTAATATGGTCTTTGATTGAATATAATTTATTTATTTTAATTTAAATAGTGTCTGTAAATGATTTGAATTTTTTTCTTTCTTAAAAGTCTATTTTACTTGATCGTCGAATTCCCTTGATGAAACCTTTGAACCGCTACACTGCCACCTCTCGCCGCCATCTGAATCTGCTGCACTGATGACATGTAGAATTCTCGCAACACACCAGTTCACCGATAGCGTTTATCTCGTTTTTCAGGGCTCGATAATGGGTGTAATTTTGATTAACGCAGTTCCGGTGTCTTGATGTGTCCTCGCGTTCACCCAGATGTATTTCGGTAAATACACCTGACCCTATGAGGAAAATCTTGACTAGCGCGAGGTAGCACTATTTAATTTACAATTTAATTTATTTGAGTTCTAATACTCAATAGATTTTAGCAAACGGGCAACTAGTTGCTAAGATCCTGTACTCGTAACCCTTATGTAGAACGTATACTGATACGACAAACTCGCACAGAGACAACGTCTGTTAAGGCCGAGCTGAGGTAGAACTGGCCGACGCTTCCTTCGCGATGAACCAATCTGAATGAAAATTGGAGCCTCTGATTGGTCGAAACCCCTAGCACGTGATTGATGGGTTAGATAGATAGACATATGTCCTGATCAATTTTGCTGAAGACTGCAAAAGCATGTATAGATTTTATCTAAAAGTTTTATGACTTTCAGAAGATAAGGATTCTTTAAAAAATTGAATTCTGTTAAAAATACATATTTAGATAATATATTTTGAGTCTTTGACATATGAAAAATGTAGCGCTAATTTAGAAGTATGGGCTATCCAAGTCTTAATTCAATACGTTAATTTACACCAGAGTTATTCATGTAAATACGAATAACACGCGCACACGCGCACTAAATTCGCACTTGACATGACAGAAAATAAATTTATGGGCATTTTGACATACAACAATTAATTACCCATTTCTTATTTCAAAACTTATAGCTATTTTACAAAATTTTAACAAAATCAATTTTCAACATGTATATAACGTCATAAATTGGTATAAAAGCATGTAGTCCCAGCTACAAATAGCCTTTCTGCAATGTTCCATTGCAGGAATATCCCCTCCACGTATAAAAAAAAAAATTGTTTACATGTCCACAAATTTTTTTTTAACATAAAATAATATCACCTCCATTTTATAACAATATAATAAAAAATTCAAAATAAATAAATAATACTTTTCAAACTAAAAAAATCTCTCTTCACCGAAAAGCTTGACATCTGTCACTTTGAATGTAAACAAATATATACACGTGGTTGATATCTCAGTTATCATTTGACCCAGAAAGATTAGCTAATGTAAACAGTTCATGACGTCATACTACCTATTCCCACTCACAACGCTCATCACATTTTACTGACATTTTTTTTCCAATCATACATGAATTTACAGATTTTTATTTAATTATCAATTAATTTATGACACTCATTCTTTATATACCCAGATAAGTGAACACATTAACTTTTGACATAATATTTTCGTAATGACGACGCATGGAGTTTCCCAATAGTTTTGTTTGTAACATGATTCGTAACAATGTAAGTATGTAAATATATAAATAGTGTTAAATGAAAAATGTATAATATGTAATTATTATTTGTAGTAAACAGTAACTGAATGTAATGTTAATTGTTGTGTAATCACACAGCTGGCGCCCACCACAAATAATATTGTTGTCTATGTAACAGGTGTAACTGTAATGAGTTAATAATAACTATTAATAAAAATACAGAAATAAATAAATAAGTAGGGAACGGTTACCAATAATAATTTTTAAATAATTACTATTAAATAAATATTTTAATAATACTTCAACATGACGACTCCAGGAAATTTAGACGTCGAGGCATTCCAAATGATGATGCGTGCCTGGGTCGATGAAATAAGTACAAAACAAACGGAAAATTTAAATGCTAAATTAGACGAATTAAAAGAATCTAATAAGAAACAAACAGAAAGCTTAGAAAATAAATTAGCAAAACAAACAGAAAGTTTAGAAAATAAATTAGAGCTACAGTCCGAAAATTTTAGACAGGACACCATAAAAATTACAGAGAGTCTAGAAGAGTTAAAGATTGATAATCTTGAAATAAAACAAAGTATAATTGACAGTAATGCGCAGTTAACCGAAAAAATTAATGACACCAACATACGTATTGATACTCTAGAGAATAATTTTAAACAAGCCTTACATGAACAAGTTGTACGGATTGAAAATAAACAAAAAGAATTACGTCTCGAGTGGAGAAAATATTTAAAAGAAACGCATAAACAAATAAATGATACTTTAACTACTATAACGCGAGAACAGGTTGATAAAATCCAAGCTATTAATAATGTATCCCAAGTAAATACCAGTAAACTTAGAGAAATAGAAACACGTACTTATTGAGAATAAAATTGAAGAAACTACGAAAGACCGTTCGGGAGACGTATCACATATGAAAGAAGAGATTCAAGAGGAAATGAACCAACTACGAAGTGAGTTAAGAAGACGACAGAACCAAATGACCATATTTCCTACACCAACAGAAGAAAGGAGCAGACTTAAGTTCTCAGGTGGTAAAGGGGAGAACAGTATGGAATTCCTAGCAAGAGTAGAGAAGGAAATAGAAAAAATTGGGAGTGCAATAAATGACGACGAGAAGATAGACTTCGTCACACGATATCTTAGAGATTCAGCCAGCCAATGGTACTCTATTATTAGAGATAACGTTAGTACATATCAGCAGTTTCGTGAAGCATTCGAGAACCGATACTGGAATCTACATACCCAACGACAAGTACGGGATCAACTTGAATATGGAAAGTTCAATCCACAAGGACAGCAGAGTATTGAACAATACACAATTACACAAATAGAACGTGTAAAGCATCTCAAACATAAATTCTCAGAATATGAAATTGTTTCAAAATTATCTTACCATTTTCAGCGAGATATCCAGTTAGCAGTTTATACACAAGGGATCAAAACCATGGAAGAATTTTTAATCCTTGTAACACAGTCGGAGAATATCAATAAAGGTAAGAACACACAACACTGGGAAAAAAACACGCAAATCATCACCATAATTATCACAGAGATGACAAGAAATCAATACAAAACACTACACCGCACCGTGATAATTATAAAATAAATTATTCGCCACCAATGTACAACACTACAACACGCACAGCTAAAGAAACTGAACAAAATAATACAGCTAGACGACAAGGAGACGTTACATGGTCATCCAATCGTAAACAGTTTTCAAAACCAGCTGACAAACGCGTTGCCGCAGTACGAGGGGACGACGAAAAAAAATTGAAGAGAGAAGGACAAGGAATGAATGAGACAGTAACATTCCACAGCCGACCGTCTACATCAAAGGCGTCACAATGACTGAATAAACGGAAGCAAAATTATGAACTAAACAACATATACCCCTGCGATATTAGGGAAGACTTATTAAGCACCGAACAGGATATAAAGCGAGACGCGCAGCAAACACAATGCCCTATTGTGACGGTGAACATAAACAGGTGTAAATTACGAATGCTTGTTGACACCGGCAGCCAGCTGTCTGTTCTTAACGCTGCATGGGTTCAACGTAACAAGAAATATTTTAAAAATACTGCAATTTTGCCCGTAAATAATTTAAATATTACAACAGCTACCAATAAAAAAGAAAGAGTTAAACAACAAGCATATGTAACTCTAACATATAAAAATCTAGAGTTAGAACACCCTATGATAATTATGCATAAATTGATTTATGATGGAATTTTAGGTATCGATATACTAAATACAATAAATGCTAAGATTAATATTAATGATAATATAATTATGTGTAATTATAAAAATGTTCAATATGAAATAAACCTGAACAGCGAAGAAGAAGAGTGCAAGGTAAGTGAAACACCTATTACTTTGTACAAGCCACAAATACAATATGGTCCAAATTGACATGTGAATGCGGTAGAAGAAGGGATGACGACACAGGAAGAAGAGAAACTACACGAATTAATAGAAGAATATAGTGATGTATTTAGTGAAGTACCGACGCAGACGACAGTATACGAGCACTCTATAGTTGTGTCAGACCCTACAAAAGTCATTAGGAAGACATACCCTATCCCAATGCGATATGAGGAAGAGGTTGAACTCGAAATTCGGCGTATGATCGAAAGTGGAGTCATAGAGCGATCGAACAGCAACTTCCTGAATCCTCTAGTGGTAGTGAAGAAGAAAAATGGAGAGATACGTCTATGCCTTGACATGAGGGAGCTGAACAGCATTGTATTAAAGGAGTATGACTGTGCACCAACTGCGGACGAATTATTTACTAAGTGTGAAGGAGCAAGGTATCTGACAAAGCTAGATTTACGCTCAAGTTTCTGGCAGATTCCAATTCGTGAAGAGAACAGAAAGTACACTGCTTTCCTGTATAAAAATAAATGCTACCAACACAGGGTAGTACCCTTCGGATTAAGCACGAGTTTAGCAGCCATCGTAAAGTGTCTAGAAAAAGCCCTAGGACCTGAAGTGGAACCCTACACCATGATATTTGTAGATGATATCTTAGTTGTATCTAAAACGTTAGATGAACATATAAAACATCTAAGCACGATATTCCAAAAATTTAGGCAAGCGAACATATCCCTTAACTTAGACAAATGCGAATTTATCAAAACCTCTATCCAATTCCTAGGTCACATTATTTCATCCTCTGGTATTCAACCCGATCCTATCAAAATTTCCAGCATAACTAATTTCCCTATACCCGGAAATCTCAAAGAGTTAAGAGCATTCTTAGGACTCACAGGATACTACAGAAGATTCTCACCGTTATATGCAAGATATACGCAACCGCTTCTAGAGCTGACGAAGAAAGAAAAAAAATGGAAGTGGGAGGAGAAACATCAAGATGCCTTTAACCAAGTGAAAGAGTTGTTCATTGAAAATATTATGTTACATCATCCTCAACGAGAAGGAAAATTCGTAATCTACTCCGATGCTAGTGACTACGCAGTAGGAAGTGTACTGTATCAACAAGATACTATGGGAGAGCACCGAGTTATTGCCTACGCCAGTAGAGTCTTCAAAGGAGCTGAAAGACACTACTCCACATCAGAAAAAGAAATACTTGCTATAGTATACGCTCTTAAGCAATTCAGATATTATGTTTATGGTACTCATTTTGAGATACATACTGACCACCAAGCATTATCATTTTTATTAAAATGCAAGGTAACAAATGCCCGATTATTAAGATGGATTTTAGCCATTAGCGAATACTCATTTACCATTAAATACTGTAAAGGTAAAGACAATATTGTAGCGGACACACTAAGCCGATACATCAAAGAAGAACGTGAAGAAGTTTATGTGAATGAAAAGAAAGAAGTACGATTGTTATCAATGAAATTCAAAGAGAATGATGAAGTAAAACAAATGCTGAAAAACTTAGCACATCAACAAGATTTGGATATAACGATAAGGGAGATGAAGAACCAAGAACAGCTACCAAATCATTATAAGGTACTAAATGGAATTCTTTTCAAGTTAGTAAGACAAGACTGGAAGATAGTACTAACGAATGACATGCTACAAAAATTAATTCGACCAGCACATGAGAGTTTAGCACATGCTGCCGCTCTGAAATGTTATTTGAGTCTACGAGAAGATTTTACGGTCAATAATATGTATCGAAAGATAAAGAAAGAAGTAAAGAAGTGTTATGAGTGTCAAACGGCGAAAGGACCGAATTTACACACATATGTAGGAATGCAAAGTATACAGAAGGAAAACAAAGGAGAGCTAATTGCAGTGGATTTTCTGGGACCATTACCACGATCAAGTCGAGGTGTGAAGCACATATTGGTATGTATCGATGTGTTTTCCAAGGCAGTCCGACTGTACCCAATTATGCCACCCACAACCAAAGTTGTTCTAAAGATACTACTGCAAAAATATATTCCGTTATATGGAAAAATAAAGAAGATACTCAGTGATCAAGGTGTGCAATTCCAAAGTGAAAAATGGGAGAGGACGTTAAGGGAAAATGGAATACAACCAGTACTCACATCCATAAGACATCCTCAAGGAAACCTTGCTGAGAGAGTTAACAAAGAATTAGGTAAATATTTAGGAATATATTGCCATAATCAACACAATAAATGGGCAGAATATTTACCATTTATTGAAAAAGCCATTAACGAAAATTATAGTGAAGCAACAGGATACACTCCAATGGAATTAGAAGAAGATAAGAAGCCAACCAGATTTTGGACTAAATATCTAAACAAACCTAATAACCAAAATGTACCTGTACCAATAAGTGTGAAAATTGAATACGCAAAGCAACGAATAAGAGAGAGAGGTAACAAGAGAATAGAGAGATTTAATCTAACTCACAAGTTACAACAATTCAACGTGGGAGAAAGTATACTACTCAAAGCAAATCCAGTGGGAAAAAGGAGTGATAATACGGCGAAGAAATTCTTCAGACTTTATAATGGACCATATACGTTAAGACAGCGAGTGGGACAGAACACTTTCAGTGTATATGATGAGATACAGAAGAAAGAAATTGGTAAATTCCACGCAACGTCATTTAAGAAGTTCTACACATAAAACAGAGGTCATTGAAACCAGTCAAATCAGCTGTTTGTAAAGCCGTACCCTAATTCAAGGTCGCGAACAGTGAGCGTACGAAAGAGGGGAGGTAAGACATTTGTATACACTCCTATTAAGGGTGAAATGACGAATATTATTCTTTATTATTTGTTACATTTTTTTTTGCAAATAATAATAATAAATAAATTAAAAAAAAAAATTATAATAAATAAATTTATTAAAATTTTTTTTGTTACCAAGCAGAGGAATAATGCGACAGTACAAATAAATGATGTACTGAGCATGAAATATAAAAATTTAAATTTACTTAATAAACTGTAAATAATTAATAATATATTAGAAATAAGCAGGTTATGGATTGCAAGCTTGACTCAGACAAAAATATGAACAGGTGTTTCGACCTGAATCAACGTGCACACACACAAATGTAACTGAAAGTGTGTACACCAGTATTTTGCTAGTGTGTGTGAACGCAGGTCTCTGCAGGCAAGTTTGCCACCCCAGTATGAATAATTGCACAATGACTGTTTTTCCGTAATTATTCATAAACTAGAATTAAGAATTAAAATCCAAAAGCAGAATAAAATGTAAATAAATTTAATAAATACTGTGTGCGAAAACCACGCGAAAGTGACACGCCGTACAAGTGCAATAGTGAAATAACTGTGTACAAATCAAAAGGGTTAAGTTGCAATGTCCAAAATTACAATGAACATGTGTTGTAAAATTAGTTATAAGATAAGTATAAAAAAATACTTACAGGACTCTGCAATTCGCAGAAATATAAAAAATAGTGAATTTGACAAAGAGTGGGGGAACTGACGCCAAAGACAGTTTCTAACATGTCGATTTTGTATCACTGAAGGGTGTCGACCAAGACATGGGTATAAATAGGACACGCAAGCTTCAGTGGTTCTCTTTCTTGAATCATCCACGATGCAGCGGGAGCTTATGCCCGTCAGCACGGCATATTTATTAATATTTTTATAAACAGTTTAAATTGCCAGTTATGTACAAATACGTAACCAAGCTATAAGACAAATATTGTAATTAATAACAGCACTAATGAAGAAGTTCCATAGCGATACGACGCTAGACAAGAGAAGAAGTTCCATAGCGATACGACGCTGGACAAGAGAAGAAGTTCTATAGCGATACGACGCTGGAAAAGAGAAGAAGTTCCATAGCGATACGACGCTGGACAAGAGAAGCAGTTCCATAGCGATACGACGCTGGACAAGAGGAGAGGACGAGAGAGTGAGAGACAGCCGACGCTGGACAAGAGGAGAAGAGAGACAGCCGACGCTGGAGGCGAGACGAAGATGAACACCGATGGAACAAAAATGATCGAGTATGATTGACGACAATAAGGTGATAGATAACTTATTCATATCTTAATCATACACAGTATACAAAGACAGTTAAAGACATTAATATTTTATTTAAAAATAAGAGTAATATTTCTTGTATAGTAGAGTTAAAAATCATAGATGTTTAGAAATACGAGTAACGTAACAAGTATCAAATTAATATGATATAAAATGATTACAAAGAATATAAACAAAAACAATTAGTATTTGAGAAAACAGTACTGAGAAGTAATAACTATTAATCTTTTGAGTACGTACCATATATAGAAAAAAGATTTAAAAATTGATTTTGAAACATATTAATAGACTGAGTAGTCTAAAAATGAGATTTTTCTTTTATATACTATTTAGTAGCATAGAATGTTTAGTTAGTAAGGATGTATATATCTTAAGCCTTACGGCTTTATGAGAAATAATAACTAATGTTTTTTAAATCGAAGTCAGTGCCATGTGCACATATTTTTTTATAGTATCAAATAAATTTTAATTACTGTTTCAAGTTCCGTAGAGTTCTTATTGCAGATACACCTGACCCCCTACTTAAATGTTATATGTTTAAAAAAATTGTCAATCTTGAACGTGAGACCGTTCACACCTATTTATATATATGTAACGTTGTTTAAATTTGGTGCTCCAAGATCGAGGGACTCCACAAATTTAAATTAAATTAAATTTGCCAAATTGTCACGTTATAATATATATATATATACTGTATATATATTGCAACAGAACAAATTGAATGCATAGTATTAATAACAAAATAATATCAGTCTTTTATCTGGAGTTAGGTATTAATTTTAAACTAATTTAATATGGTCTTTGATTGAATATAATTTATTTATTTTAATTTAAATAGTGTCTGTAAATGATTTGAATTTTTTTCTTTCTTAAAAGTCTATTTTACTTGATCGTCGAATTCCCTTGATGAAACCTTTGAACCGCTACACTGCCACCTCTCGCCGCCATCTGAATCTGCTGCACTGATGACATGTAGAATTCTCGCAACACACGCACGCACACCAGTTCACCGATAGCGTTTATCTCGTTTTTCAGGGCTCGATAATGGGTGTAATTTTGATTAACGCAGTTCCGGTGTCTTGATGTGTCCTCGCGTTCACCCAGATGTATTTCGGTAAATACACCTGACCCTATGAGGAAAATCTTGACTAGCGCGAGGTAGCACTATTTAATTTACAATTTAATTTATTTGAGTTCTAATACTCAATAGATTTTAGCAAACGGGCAACTAGTTGCTAAGATCCTGTACTCGTAACCCTTATGTAGAACGTATACTGATACGACAAACTCGCACAGAGACAACGTCTGTTAAGGCCGAGCTGAGGTAGAACTGGCCGACGCTTCCTTCGCGATGAACCAATCTGAATGAAAATTGGAGCCTCTGATTGGTCGAAACCCCTAGCACGTGATTGATGGGTTAGATAGATAGACATATGTCCTGATCAATTTTGCTGAAGACTGCAAAAGCATGTATAGATTTTATCTAAAAGTTTTATGACTTTCAGAAGATAAGGATTCTTTAAAAAATTGAATTCTGTTAAAAATACATATTTAGATAATATATTTTGAGTCTTTGACATATGAAAAATGTAGCGCTAATTTAGAAGTATGAGCTATCCAAGTCTTAAATTCAATACGTTAATTTACACCAGAGTTATTCATGTAAATACGAATAACACGCGCACACGCGCACTAAATTCGCACTTGACATGACAGAAAATAAATTTATGGGCATTTTGACATACAACAATTAATTACCCATTTCTTATTTCAAAACTTATAGCTATTTTACAAAATTTTAACAAAATCAATTTTCAACATGTATATAACGTCATAAATTGGTATAAAAGCATGTAGTCCCAGCTACAAATAGCCTTTCTGCAATGTTCCATTGCAGGAATATCCCCTCCACGTATAAAAAAAAAATTGTTTACATGTCCACAAATTTTTTTTTAACATAAAATAATATCACCTCCATTTTATAACAATATAATAAAAAATTCAAAATAAATAAATAATACTTTTCAAACTAAAAAAATCTCTCTTCACCGAAAAGCTTGACATCTGTCACTTTGAATGTAAACAAATATATACACGTGGTTGATATCTCAGTTATCATTTGACCCAGAAAGATTAGCTAATGTAAACAGTTCATGACGTCATACTACCTATTCCCACTCA
Organism: Magicicada septendecula; assembly: GCA_034769895.1. Classification (NCBI taxonomy): domain Eukaryota; kingdom Metazoa; phylum Arthropoda; class Insecta; order Hemiptera; family Cicadidae; genus Magicicada; species Magicicada septendecula. The sequence continues at coordinate 293,732,934 of CM068373.1, read as the reverse complement.
CAACGCTCATCACATTTTACTGACATTTTTTTCCAATCATACATGAATTTACAGATTTTCATTTAATTATCAATTAATTTATGACACTCATTCTTTATATACCCAGATAAGTGAACACATTAACTTTTGACATAATATTTTCGTAATGACGACGCATGGAGTTTCCCAATAGTTTTGTTTGTAACATGATTCGTAACAATGTAAGTATGTTTTCCCACCTGTTCAAATAAAATGAATGGACCATTATATAGTCTATGGAACTTTGCTGTTGTATTTTCAATACTACGACCAACGTTCAAAGCTCTGAACAATATTAATTCGCCGACTCTAAATGATTGCAGCTTATGCTCGGATTTGAATTTTTCTGTACGCTGTTCTGCAAACTTCTTTATCCGCTCTTTTGCATCCAAACGCTTAATCTCGTTCGGAACAGGCAAATTCTGAGTGGCTATCCGTTTTACACATTCACTCCAAACACGCTTTGGTTGAACATCCGATTGCAGCTCTAACGGTGTATATTGTAATGTCACAAAACGTTCCATAATAATAGTGAACACCAGAAGGGTGGATGATACTAAGATAACTATAAATGAGCAACCAGGAAGAATGTAACAGTAAATAGTATGAACCATTAAAGAATGAAAGGAGAGAAGAAATTCAAGTGAACAGTGGTAAATCTACTATCTGCATAATAAGATACTACAACATAAACAAACAGAATGACAAAGACGAATTGACAAGACAAGTTTCCCACATAAACTGTTAAGTGAGCTTAATAAAACCTTTAAAGAATAAAGTCAAATAAAATAAGTAAGATAAAAGATGTCAGGAATGATATTTGTATCATGTATTGTAAATAGAAACAGCACCTTAGCTGACCCATATCAAAGTACTGATTTAAAAGGACAAATATAAAGAACGATCCTATGATTAGTCATAAACAATAAAAGATAATAAGAAAACCAATGATATATGTTATAATGAATTAAAGATAACAATAAATGTAATCACTGAATGTATTCAGGTAACATTAGAAGTAGATAAAATATGTAAAGAAAAGTAATATTAGTCAAGTAACAAAACATTGTAAAGGAATGATAACAAACCAAAAATGTTAAATTAAGTCATAAAAGTAAGAATCAGGTAGAGACCCTAATAAGCATAGGGAAGTAAAATAATGATAATGACAAAAAGAATGTAAAGCACCACTACTTGAGTGATGTTATAAGAATAAGAAATAAGAAAGACCTATTGAAGTAGGAATAGCTAAATATGGAAGTTTATGTTAAAAAAAATCAACAAATGTATACTAATAATTAATATTGTTCAGCTGGATAGAGCATTTAAGTATAATAATGTGTTCTTTTCATTTAAATAATCATGTTCAAATTAGAAATTAAGAGTAATTAAACGAAGAATAAGAAAAAAGTTAATAGTCGGTTCTGCAACATTTAGCAGACAACGCCTGTAAACCATGCATTATTTAGTTTAGAATAAAGAATTGTTAATGAAAGCTATGACCAAACTGTCACCAAGACATGTCAAAATAAAGGGAAACAAACAAGCTTTACAATGCTAATAATAGAACCTGAATTGTAATTGTAATAACTGAGATATTAACGTTAGCATCATAAATTTGGTGAATTTCGAATAAATACAATGAAATAATAACAAAAACGACATTGATGGTTCCAATACAATTATGTAATGGCTATAAATAGAATTACGTCATCATGACATCATTTTCTACCAATCGCGAACGACTTTAGAAACCCGCCAACACTGCCTAGTGGCCTTCTAAGGAAAGTATATATACGATCGCAATTGTAAACAAAGAAGCTTTTTGTCTCTTTCCACTCAATCAACAACAACTAATCCAGGCCGAACTCTCATCAAAATTTTATAATCAACCAGAAGTATGAAGTGTAATTAAATAACAGTGCATCGATAACAGTAGTGATACTTTTACTAGAAGTGCGTGTTAGAGAACGAGGTTAAGTATCATACATAACCATTTAAATAGTAATTCAAGAAGAAAATAAAATCGTTCATGTGCGAAATTAAGTGAAGTGTAACCACGATCAGTGTACCAGATCGTGAGGAGTGTTAATATATAATCATTGAGATTATTAATCAGGGAGTATTGTGCATATATTTACATTGTTTACGACTAAGCTGTTAGCAGTATAATATAATACATCTGTATACTGACGCAAGAAACAATAATACAATAAGTACTAAACACCGTTTTAAATTTATTTAGAGGGATTATAATATTCCGGTATAAGATTTCATGTAATAACGTTATAAATAACCTAAAATTTGTCCAGATTAAACGAACTTTTCGTTAATTACTTTCAATAACTAAAGGTTAGACACCTTTAGTCTAACCTAATAATCTTGTATTTTGTAATAGCATTGTAAAGTGGAGCAGTGGCGTTTTATTCTGTAAATTAAAAGAAATCACCCTTGAGATAGCCAATATTTATAAATAATCGTTCGATTAGGGTTAGAGTCGTCATAGCCAATAGACTGAGTTAAGAAAATTGAAAGCCGGATGATTTGTAATCCGTGTGTTATATTGAACTGAATGTATTTAATTAAACCAAACAAAGAGTGAACAATAAACTCCAGTTGGTAGTGAACAACTTCGCTACCAGTTGAATTAGGTATTTTTCCTTGGTACCTTTACTCGGAGTATACTTACCGAATTCAAGCTGCACACATATCTTACGCTGGATTTCGTCATCCCAGTAGCGTGCCTTAAAATGGTCAACAAGATCTTCATATAGGCTACTACTACCTTGTTTGGATGATGGAAAACCATTCTGCAGCTGTACCCTTAAGATGTCGAACTACCCAGTTTATATTGTCAACATCGTCAAGATTATCGTTGATATATTCCATACTACGTTGGCACTGTTTTAGAAACTGTACGGGATTCTTGTGTTCAAGGCTATAAAATTTCATGTGTGTGTTTATGTCATCGTGAGTTTTATATACATAAGTAATTTGTTTTTTTTTGCGGGTGTAGTAGTTTGCTGTATTTTTTCATTTGTTGTTCCAAAAACTCTAACTTGTTTTCGTGACTATTTATGAATTTATTTATCGCGGTCGTCTGCGATTGCACCCGCTCCTCTACTGATAACATGCGCGTTTCACACTCAGTTATTCGCGAGTTATTTATTTCAAGCGCGGCTTCAAAATCAGCACGGATGGACTCAACCTTTTCAGTGATTTCTTTTCGGCCGCTTCAACGATATTTTTGCTTTGTTTAACCTGTTCGTGCACGGCAGCGAATATTTTTTTATTTTCCTCGTGAATACTTCTATTTTGTTGTTTACTATCGTCGCGTACAGATTTTAAACAATGGTGTTTTTATAATTGGCGTAAGTCTTTGTTAACAGGTTTAAAACGTATTAATTAGTTTATTATAATCCTGTTAAAACCTGATTACGGCTGTTACGCATCACCCCATCTTTTCGTTCAATGCCTGTCGGAACTGACGTCACACACACAAACACACGAACGCTATAACTTACGCTGGCGAAGCAGGTGTCACTTTTTGACATTCTCCAGCCGGTCCATTCTCGCACAAAACTGTATAAAACTGTTCCTTATTCTATTTATACTAATTACAATATAAAACATACCGCCCTGGGCAAATATGCAAATATATGTATTGTTGCAAAATATATATATATATATATATATATATATATATACATACGTTGATGACCCTCTATATATCCCAAAATAAAGGCATTAATATCTCTAATATATTAAATTCAATTAACAGTTTACATAGCAAAATAAAATTCACAACAGAAGAAGAATCTAATAATAAACTGAATCACTTAGACCTAACCATAAACAGAACTGAAAATGAATTTGAATACTCAATATACAGAAAACCATCTCAAACTAATTTAATAATTCCAAATAAGTCTAATCATTCTCCCCAACATAAAATGGCAGCATTCAATTCATTAATATACCGTATGTATAGAATCCCATTAAATGAACAAGAAAGAAAGATTATCAAACAAATAGCAATAGACAATGGATACAAAATAAAATCTACCAATGAATTAAAAAATAAAATACAACATAAACTCACTAAACAAACACCATACAATCCGTCGTGTAAAAACCCTTTCACTAATGATAATATAAAATATATCAACTTTACTTATCACGGAAACATAACTCGTAAACTAAGCAAACTATTTAAAGATACAAACTTAAAAATATCTTATACCACATAACATTGTTTTTAATAAAATAAAACCTAAAACTAAATTCAACATTCATAATAAAATTAGAGTTTACAAAATAGAATGTCCAGATTGCAATAAATGTTACGTAGGCCAGACGAAGAAAAAACTGTACGAGAGATATATTCAACATCGCAATGCGTATTAAAAACCTAATATTTACAAATCTAATTTAGCCACAATAAACATAAATTTCCAGACATTCAAAATCTCAAATTAATTAAAAACGTACAAAAAGGTAACAAAATGAATATCTGGGAAAATCTTAATATTTACAAACACGATGATAATAATAATCTACTAATTAAAGAACAAATACAAATAAAAACAAAACAAGACGATTTATTTAAAATCATACATTTATTAGACTAATAAAATAAACATTAAATATATAATAAATAGCTACTACATAAACATTAAAACAATCGAAAATAGAATCGAAGTAAATTCGATTACCCGTTAGCTGTATTGTAAGCGAAACATTCAATTACAATTCAAACAAACCTCTGAAGATATAGAATAATTTCTGTGAAACGTGCGTCAGGTGAAAATAAACCTACTTGCAGTGTATTTATTTGAAGATTTGAAGATACTATATATCTATATGTGTTTGAGAGAGAGAGAGAGAGAGAGAGAGAGAGAGAGAGAGAGAGAGAGAGAGAGAGAGAGAGAGAGAGAGAGAGAGAGAGAGTGGGTGGATTCAGTTTGCAGCATGTCGTTTGGATGCAAGATCCAAATTGGACGCACGCTACGTATGTGGTTGAGTCTTTTGTTGTAATTTGTTAATTGTGTATAAGTTGTACGTTTAAGTACAAATGATTTTTTTTTTAATCAACAGCAGCGGACTTCAATGTTTGTGTTTCAGATTGATCAGAGAAATAAACCTGCTGTTCACGCCAATATTCGGTGTCCACTTGTTCAACACTTTTGCCGTTGGAATATTTCTAATGTTTGCCGCCACTATGGTAAGTAACGTCTCGTTCTTCTGCCTGACCCCCCACTTCCCACTGACTGTGTGCACAACTATGACTATTTTCCCTGCCCATGGTTAATACTCTGGCTTCTGCTAAAGTCTCTCTCCTTATTCTTCTACTACAAGGGAAATTATTCGGAGATAGCTTGGAGGGGCTGCAACAATTAATGAATAGAGTGACAGAATGCAGCCGTACATGTGGTCTAGACATCAATGTTAATAAAACGAAGCTAATGATTGTATCTACGAACAAGTTCACAAACTGCACCTTTAAACCAAAGGCCAGTTGAACGTGTAAACATATTTACATGTCTTGGAACTATAGTCAATGAACAATGGAACCACTCTCAAGAAATAAAGAGCAGAATTGAATTGGGAAGAGCAGTTTATTCTAGAATGAGCAGTTTATTCAAAAGCCACATTTAACAATAAACACAAAGATGAAACTTTTACGTTGCTACGTACTCTCGGTCCACTTCTACGGTGTAGAATCTTGGGCTCTGACTGAAGCTACAACTAAAAAATTGGAATCTTTCAAAATGTGGCTTTACCTTAGAATACTGAGCATTTCATGGACAACATAACTAATGTTAAAGTTCTTAGAAAGATGAAGTAAGATAGGGAAGTTATTATCACAGTGAGGATAAGAAAGCTTCAGTATCTGGGACATCTCATGAGAAATGATAAGAGATTTTAATTATTGCAGTCCATACTGCAGGGAAAAGTGTTCGGAAAGAGAGGAGTTGAGAGACCGAGAATCTCTTGGCTGATAAATTTAAGGACCTGGTTTAGAATGAATACAACCGACTTATTCCGTGCGGCAGTACAGAAACTTAAAGTAGCCTGTACGATATCCAACACCCGAAACGGATAGGAACTATCAGAAGAGAAGATAAGGGAAATAGACGAATCGCCTGTTGCGGTCCCAAAGGAAAGACATCCACTTCACCAACGCTTCCTAGGCCTTCCTATACTTCGTTGCCCAACTGGCTTGTATTGCCAAACGTCCTTAGACTACCTGCCATCTCGCATCGTATTCAGAGGAGCAATCCATCTCTCCTTGTTCTCTGCAATACGATCTTGGATACTATAAATATTCTTTGCGTACGTTTTCACTGTAGAGTCTATCTCTTGGTGTGCACCTTTTAACTGATCATAAGCATCTCATCTCCGATGCCTGTATCTTACTCAGATATGAACCCAAGTTTCAGAACCATACCGGAACACTGGCACAGCCATTACCTTATAACATTTAGTCGATCCTTGTTCCTTGTTCATTGTGTGTGGTCTCCAAGTTGCATTAATTAGTTGACATAATAGGTAGATACCTGATTATATTGTCCTTCTTGCAACTTCAGTCGTTAGGTACGACGCGTTTCGGGCTCACAGTCAAAACGACGAAACGCGTCGTACTTAACGACTGAAGTTGCAAGAAGGACAATATAAACAGGTACCTTCCTATCCTATCTCTCTTTCCTTGCTTTTCTCGATAACGGTCGATGAATCGTTAAGCATATGGAATGAAACTTGGACAACTTATGATCAACAATATGATTTACGTCATAAGTGATGTCACAACCAACAAAGCAAAAGTATGACAGCTGCTCTATCCAACACAACCTTAGTTCACAAGGGGTATGTTCTCACAAAAGCCATAGTTTTTGTCTTATGCACAGACATTTTCATGGTGTAATACAATCAGGCTTGGTGTAACCGAATCATCATCGATCTCTGGGGCTCGCATTCGCTGTTTTGGATGATTACTTGTCATCCGAAAACAGCATTGATTTAAGTATGTTGTATTATTTATTTTTGTTTCCCGGATCCACAGGTAATTTCCATTCTCTAACTATGTCATCAGTATAGATATTAAACAATGTTGGAGATATGCTACAGCCTTAGCGATCTCTCTGGCTAAGATTAATATCTTCTGTCAAGTCCTCTCCTATAAGCAAAATCATATAAATAATTGTAGAAATAATTATAAGAGAAGAAGCTTGAACATCTTCTTTGTCCTGAGGAAGATGGGGAGTCCAATCCTTCAGCTACTCTCATCCGCTTCCCCCCCAGGAGCAGCTCCTAGTTAGATAGTTGGTGTCTACCATACAATGAATTAGTTGTTCTGTTACCTTCTCGTCTTTTATGGTCTGCCATTCAACCATTTTGGGTCTCGAAACCTCTGATCGGGAGTTGTGCCTGTGTAGTAGTTTAGAGCAGTTAATCTGTAGTTAGATTAGTTAAGAATAGTAGTAAACCTGGAAGTAGTTAATCAGTTTAAATATTTGGGATGCTGGATGGCAGAAGACAATGAAGGAATAAATGAAATAAGGAAAAGGATACAGGCCGCAAATAGAGCATATGCTTCGTTGACATCTATATTCCAGACAAGGAATATCCGCCATCAGTCCAAGGTTACATTATATAAAGTTATGATTAGACCGGTGATAACATATGGCAGCGAGACTTGGACTCTGAACAAACAAGCCGCTAACATAGTGAATACTTTTGAAAGGAGAATTTTGAGGAGAATATATGGACCAATCCAAGTCAATGGGATATGGAAAATGCGTCACAATGAGGAACTGTACAAGCTGTATAAAGACAATGATCTGGCCACCACCATCCGACTGCATAGATTGCAATGAGCAGGACACATCATTAGGATGGAAGGCAACCAACTACCTAGGAAGGTACTGTTTAGTGAAATCGAGGGTAGATGGCCTTTCGGAAGACCTAAGAAACGCTGGATTGTTGTCCTTGAGTATGTGTCTATTAGTGTTTCCTTGATCAGTGCTAAACTTGTCAATTAAATCCACAACAAATTCTTTCTTTGTTTTAAAGCGAATTTCTCTGTGGACGGAGTCATAAGATTTCGTCAAATCAAAACAAAGACAGCAGCATATATAAAATTTGTATTTCAAATTTATACTTATTTATTTAATATATTTAATAATAATGAATTAATGAATAGTTATTTGATTTTCTACTTTACGTTTTAATAATGTAGAAAATGTATTTCATGTGTTACAGATGGTGCAGAGTATGGGGTCGGTTTATGTAACTCTTGCGCAGATGAAGATAATGCACAGGAAATACAATACTTCGGAGTAACAAAGCCAACATCGGTGTATCTGTCGACAACTGGAATCTAATAAATATATTAGTTTTTGGAGAATTTAAAAATTACCGAGTACTCTAATTATTTGTTACTGACCTATTTGCTAGACCTAAAGGTTAATAGCTACACTGTATTGGAACCAGTCTGCAGTGGTTAGAGTAGATAAAGAGAAAACTGAAGAGATACAGATTCTGCGTGGAGTAAGACAAGGATGTATACTATCTCCACTTTTATTCAACATCTACTCGGAAGGTATTTTTAGAGAAGGTTTAGATGAATGTGATGTGGGAATCTCTCTGAACGGTGAAAGAATAAATACCATACGTTATGCGGATGATACCGTCATATTCGCAGATAGCTTAGAGAGGCTGCAACAACTAATGAATAGAGTGACAGAAAGCAGCCGTAGATATGGTCTAGACATCAATGTTAACAAAACGAAGCTAATGATTGTATCTAAGAACAAGTTTACAAACTGTACTCTTAATATAAACCAAAGGCCAGTTGAACGTGTAAGCAAATTTATATATATTGGTACTATAGTCACAAGAAATAAAGAGCAGAATTAAAAAGGCAAGAGCAGTGTACACTAGAATGAGCAGTTTATTCAAAAGTCACGATTTAACAATAAACACAAAGACGAGACTTTTTCACGGTCCCCTTCTAGGGTGTAGAATCTTCGACATTGACTGAAGCCACAACTAAAAAATTGGAATATTTCGAAATGTGGCTTTATCGTAGAATACGAAGTATTTCATGGACAGCACATATAACTAATGTTTAAGTTCTTAGAAAGATGAAGAAAGAAAGGGAAGTTATTAACACAGTGAAGATAAGAAGCTTCAGTATCTGGGACATCTCATGAGAAATGAACAGAGATTTTACTTATTGTAGTCCATAGTACAGGAAAAAGTACTTGGAAAGAGAGGAGTTGGGCGACCGAGAGTATCATGGCTAAGACATTTAAGGACCTGGTTTGGCATGAATTCAACTGACTTATTCCGTGCAGCAGTACAGAAAGTTAAAATAGTCTGTATGATATCCAACATCTGAAACGGATAGAAACTATCAGAAGAAGAGGAAGACCTATTTGCTACCGTGTCTGTCAGGGAAAAGTATATACATAACGGAACTATACGATAATAATTTTAAGAGCAGATATAATAATTGATGAATCAAATATATTCTTCTACTTCGTCTCCACTTCGTGGTATGGTTGCACTCCCTGTTTGGAAAACCATCTTGTCTTCGGACGTCCCACATCAACGTCACAATCTACTCTGGGAAATATTTCACACTCAAGATTGACAAAACTGTACAGCTGTTGTAGAATTTTGCCATTTATCTCTATTGTTAGTTCTTTCCGGGTATTTACCAATAAAAGCTATCACTTTTGTTTTATGTGTAGATATTACCAATCCATCTTCTTCTTCACTACAAGGACTAGGTTATATTAACCTGTTCCGGTTGCCATCTAATCCTCTGACGAACCACGTCTCAACCCGAGGCTGCTTTGTGTACTGTAAGTATACATGAACAGGTTACTGGCCTGTTGCACAAACCCCTACCAGGGGGACCAGAGAATTGTCTTTTAGGGTTACTATACCTTATCCGAAGAGGCTCTGATTTGCACCTCAGGAGAGTCGACTCACCCTTTTCTTTCTGAGTTAGGATTTGGTCTCTTTGAATCTGCTGTTCTGATACTGGACGTTTCGTAGTATTTGCAGCGCTCTCCTGTCAGAAGCCACCCAAAATTACGAAATTGTAATTAAAAATGAGAAACACCCTCGTAACATTGGCATCAGAAAAGAACAAGAGCCAGTCAAAAGAGACTAGACAGGAAAGATTAAAGAAAGGGATCTCATTCAAGAAGACACGTTGAAGCAAAGTGAGAATCCAGGTAGGGCACATCGGGTTGCCAAACCCGTATCTACAAGATGTGAATCTCTGACGGGATCCGCACTCCTCTGCTACATTTTTCAAAAAGAATACTCCCCTCTGTAAGTCATCTTCTGTCTGTTGTACAATAACATCATCATCCACATATAAAATATTACTTAATCTATAGAGTACTGTAGTGAAAGCTTTATACCACATTCAAAGCAATTTGTTTCCAATAGATATTCTCTCTTCTAGGTTAGCAGTCCATAGGCTGGTTGGCAGCAGCTCGCCATTCTTCACGCTTATCTGCTTTTCTTTTCAACTCACAATATGATTACAGTTCATGTCGACCATAAGCTGTTTCATGTAGTCTAAACGGGGTCGTCCTCTGTGATTCTTCCCTTCAATTGTTCCTTCTATTATTCTCTTAACCAACCCATTGTGTCGTAGTATATGCCCTATAAGCATATAAGCACTTCTCCTCCTGAGCTTTTCTGAAGACTTCCTCATTCGTTATCTTCTCCCTCCAGCTTATCTTGAATATTCTTTTGTAGCACCATGTCTCAAATGCTTGGAGTCTTTTCTTGTCATTTTCTCCAATTGTCCAAGATTCACTCCCTTATAGGGCAACACTCCATACGTATGTCTTTACTAGATTCTTCCTTATTTTTTGGCTGAAAGTGTTTGAAGTGAAGAGGTTTTTCTGTTTGTTGAAATACTAGAGATATGCTTTAGGAAATTCTGACCAGAAGAGGCTTCCCTTATAATTTTGTCAAAAATCTATATCAAAACACCTCTGTGATACACGTAAGTGATTATTAGCACCAGTTACGACAAACTGAAGAGTTAGACGAGCCTGCTACCCCTAATACTTTTTAATATCTATTTCAACAAATTTTTAAATTTAAAATCAAAAAACGGTTTAAAATATCAAATTTTTATTGATAAAACGGTCCCCTGTTCGGACCTCCGGGTGGGGACTACTCGAGAAGTTAGTCCAGTTAAACACAATACTGAAAAGAGGATTGGAACATGCAATGTAAAGACCTTGTTACAAAGTGGAAACCTGGAAAATTTAAAGATAGAAATGAAGAGATTGAAAATAGATGCCCTAGGTTATCAGAGATGGCTCACGAGCGGAGATTTCTGGAGTGGAGATTATCGTACACTCAGAAACAGCAGACGGAAGACCAGGAAACGGAGGAGTATGCATAATCCTCCACAAAATTCTAGGATGTAAGGTAAAAGGTTATGTAAAATGCAGTGAAAGAATCATACTAGTTAGCATCGACACAAGACCAACAACAACTGTGATCATCCAGGTGTACATGTTAACAACAAATGAGGACGAAGAAGAGACAGAGACCATGTTTGACGAACTCAATAACATCATTGAAAAAGTGAAAAGCGAAGAAAAATAATTATCCTAGGAGACTGGAATGCAACTGTGGGGGAAGGGAACGAAGACGGTATTGTTGGAAGATATGGACTTGGGGAAAGGAATGCCAGAGGTGATAGGCTAATAGAATTTTGTGCCAGGGTTAAATTAGTTATTACAAATACACTGTTTTAACATCATGCTAGAAGACGCTACACATAGAAAGCTTCTGGAGACATTCGCAGAGCTCAAATAGATTATACATACGTACAAAATAGATTTTAACTACACTCATTTGTCAAAGTACAGATTACAGAAGAAATTGGTGACTGTTTCTTGTAAAGGAAGAGAGAATGGAACGACAGCATTGACAGAGCTCAGGTTAGCAAAGATACCGAGAGATAACAAACCAAACAGGCTGTGAGCCTAACAAAGAGGAGGAGAAGAAGAAGAAGAAGAAGAAGAAGAAGAAGAAGAAGAAGAAGAAGAAGAAGAAGAAGAAGAAGAAGAAGAAGAAGAAGAAGTAATTCCTTTCCAACTTGTTTAATTGTTCTACTGCTATAAAAATTTTATGTGTTTATTATTATTCAGATGTACAATATTTAAAGAGTCAAGGAAAAGGGCGACAATATTCTGAAGACATTCAATACAGTAAATGCATTAGCTGACAGTAAGTATTAATAAAATTTTTGCGCGCTGTAAGTAAATGTCAAGGTACGTAGACAAATGTCAAGGTATGTTGTACAGTACTTTTGTGACTGGATTACGTTTCTGAATAGCGATGAGGAACACGGAATGTAATCATCATCATCAACATAGCCTAAACTGTAATCTGTTTGTTCTGGACCCAAGCAGACTGACTAGAGTTGGTCACTCCGTCTCTTCCACTTTTCGGCTTGTAATTCCATAGTTCTTTGGTGATGCGGCGGTCAAGACGTTTCAACCATTTTAGCCGATGCTATTGAATATACTCATAATATTCAGTTCTTGCCGTATGTCTGCATTTTTTCTACGGCCTTAGAGATTACACCCTGCCATGTGCCCGAGAAATCTCATTTCGACCGCTTGCATACGACTGGTCTGGGATTTCGTTAACGACTGGCCAATTCTCAGACTCATGGAGAAGTATGGGGATGGCCATCACCTTGTAGAACTTCAGGCGTGTTTCTTTACTCGTTGATTTTAGAGCCGATCTGATGGTCACGGATGTATTCTTCTTCTCCTCTTCAAGGATTAGGTTATGTAAACCTGTTCCGGCACCCATCTCATCCTCGGACGACCCACGTCTCTTCTACAAATGGCTTTATTTCAGTGCCGCTTCCGGCAATCGATCCTCTGTCATCCTTTGGAGATGATCCCACCATTGTCTTCTGTAAATTGAAATAATTTCATTGATGTCCTTTACTTCGAGTTCTGCTCTGAAATCTTCATTTCTATTCTATCTTGCAATGTATAATTTAAAGTATTTCGAAGAAACTGCGTTTCACCACTCTGAATCTGGCCGCTTTCCATTTTTGTCATGATCCACGCCTCACTCGCATAAATCAATTTGGGTATTGCAATTGTCCAATAAAATTTAATCCTTGTGCTGTGTCCTGTTTTATTTCTCAGATTTTTATAAATTGTACCACAAATATTCTTAAATTTATTTATCTTCTCTCTTATATCATATTCAGATTCATAACTTACTGCACAGCCGAGATATTAGAAACGGCTCACTTGTTCTAAAAAGCTGTTGTTTGTAACTATCTTAGTCCTCACTGGATATTTACCTTTAAAGGCTATGGTTTTGGCCTTTCTTACTGAAATGTTCTTGAACTTGTGTACCTTATTGTCTATAATATAAGACACATTACAGCCCGTATATTCTGCTGCAGAAAGTACCAGCTACAAGAATTGTTGCTCGTATGGAATCGGCTGCATGAAAAGCCAATCACCTTAGTCTACAGTGTAGAGATCTGTAATCCGAAACCCTTGCAGATTCGATGTAATGAGTTGTCTACAAGCTACTTTCCGAGTTCGATAGGATAGCCTGATCATCATTATTCGATCTTCCGACATCCACGTGTCTCTGTTATGTATTCCTCCAGTTTTTCTGTGATGCTCGTAACCACAGGTCTCCTCTGATTTCAATATTCTGACTGACTGACTGACTCTGGGCTGCGCTGTTGTGCGTCGCAGAGACGAACCGCTAAGGAATCTGAGTTCCGAGCTGCCTTCATGAGCCCCTGCCTCGTGGCCCTGTCCAAGTAGGGCGACTTGCTCTGTGGCAGGCCGTTTCTCGGCTTTTGTGCTAGCCTACACTAGCGCAGTATGCACCAAAGGCGTTTCCACGAATCACCTGGACGTTTACAATACCTGCCCAGCTCAGCCACAAGAGGATTGTCTGGGAACCTCGCCGCACGTGCATAAAATTTGCGTGCAAGCCGCCTGAAGGTGTCGTCTAGGGATCGCCAAGTCCTCTCCTTAGAAGGCGAGATGAGAATCGACGGGGGACTTTGGCCGGTAGCCGAAGACACCTGTCGAGAACGCTTTGCAATTTCTTTTCATGCATTGCGGCAAGGTAACCCCAGACCGGGCAAGCGTATGTAATGGCCGGCAACAAATAATTCAATATTCCTTTTAATATCACGTAATTTGTACCCAGCTAGGGGCCTTAGATGCTCATTACCATAATCTGGATTATTCTCGTCAGTGTCCAGAGCGCTGGTGCAGATTACAAAATTAGGACAGTCATTACGTTATAAAACTTTGGTGTCGTTATTTTCTAACTTTATTTAAGAAGTTGAGATTTTAGAGTAAGAAAAATTTCCTCTAAGGACGTTACCAGCGGGTTAGAGGTCTACCTTTCAGCCTCTGGTCCTGCTGTGGGTTTCGTTCGGAGACCCACCTCCTAGGTTCTTCCGTTAAAACCTTCCTCTTCCGTTGTCCTTTTGCCACCTTTAACCCTGACCGTGCCTATACCGGATAGCATGATGGAAAAATAAGTGAACAAGAATAACAAAGTACAGTTGAAATATGAGAAATGAGACTCCCTAGTCCGCTTATATATTAGTGTGGCTTACATATAAATTGCGTTCTAAGCAGATTGATAAAGTGATCAGAGCTGAGGTACCGGAAATGGCCCTGAGTTAACACTTTTCGTGATCAAAAATATTGAAATTTATCTAACAATCTTCTTCTTATTCAGCGGTGCAACAACCCATTACTGAGTCAAGGCCTCCTTTAACAGCTTCCATCAGTTTTCCCAGTCAAGTGCAGCTGCTCTCCAGTTCCGGGTCCCAAGGATATGGCGCGCATCATAGTCCACACCGTCTTCCCAACGTAGTTTGGGTCTACCAACTCTCCTGGTGCCATAGATCTGTTCTGTGAATGCCTTTCTGGGTATTTCATTCTACCCCAATTCTGATCACATGTCCATGTCCAGCCCTGAGTCTACCAAGGTTTATAATTTTCACAATATCTGGTTCATTCATAAGAGTGTTCAGTTCGTGGTTGGTCCTTTTCCTCCATTCACCTCCCACACATATTGGACCAAAAATGCTGCGGAGGATTTTGCATTCGTGAGCCAGCAGGCTTGACTCACACTTTCTAGAAATGGTCCAGGTCTCAGAACCAGAGGTGAGAACTGGGCGGACCAGTGTTTTATACAGAAGCAGCTTGATGCTCCTGGCAATTGTTCTGCTCTGGAACAGAGGTCTTAGACCAAAGAAACACCTATTAGCTAAGGTGATCCTTCGCTTTATTTCTTCTGTTGTTTCCTCATCGGAGTTGACTTGGCAATATCTAATAATAATAAATGTATTTTGTTCAAAACAGTGAGCGAGTTCTGCAGCAAACTAAAGAGACTTTTAATCAAAATCCGAATATCTGGTATTTTTAGTGTTTATTGTATGATTGTCTGACAATTTTTTTTTTTTACTAGCAATTAGTAGAATAATCGGGATTCTTAAACTTTTCTGATAATTCAAAAATTATGTAAATATTGAAATTTATCTAATAATAAATGTTCTTCAATGAATGTATTTATTTAATAATACGTAAATACACTAGAATGAGCTGTTTATTAGTCACGATTTAACAATAAACACAAAGGTGAGACTTCTTCGCTGCTACGTATTCTCGGCTCTCTTCTACGGTGTAGAATCTTGGACTTTAACTGAAGCCACAACTAAAAAATTGGAATCTTCCGAAATGTGGCTTTACCGAAGAATACTGACCATTTAATGGACAGCACAAATAACTAATGTTTAAGTTCTTAGAAAGATGAAGAAAGAAAGGGAAGTTATTAACACAGTGAAGATAAGAAAGCTTCAGTATCTGGGACATCTCATGAGAAATGAACAGAGATTTTACTTATTGCAGTCCATACTACAGGGAAAAGTACTTGGAAAGAGGGGAGTTGGGCGACCGAGAATATTATGGCTGAGAAATTTAAGGACCTGGTTTGGCATGAATACAACTAACTTATTCCGTGCAGAACTGCAGAAAGTTAAAATAGTCTGGATGATATGACATCCGAAACGGATAGGAACTATCAGAAGAGAAATGTACTTCGTTCAAATTGGTATGCGAGTTCTGCAGCGCAGGGAGCTAAGTAGTCGTTAATATACTAAACACGCAACACACACACAAACACATATGTCACTCAAGAATGAATGAGCGAACTAGATTAACAGATGTAGAGGGAGAAGGGACACAGACTTCTGGCCACAATATTGACACTAGAAGTACGGAAGGTCAGTGGGAAAGACTACTGTACCTACCTACGAGTAGGGGGGAGTTGAAACGTGACCGGTTCGTACCGTATACAAACAACAGTTATATACCTCTAGTCAGCTCGTGTGTGGGATCAGCTGTTCAGTCACCGGTATGCGCTTCGCGGCTGTGTGTCTGTGTCTGTTGTTGGTGCCGGCGCTGGCCGACTGCAAGGATGCGCTATACCGGTTGCCCAAACACGTCTGGCCCCTCGACTACCGTCTGCGCATCCACACGTCACACGATGGATACACTTTCAAAGGACACGTGAGTCGTCTTATGTACTTAACTTTCTATCGTACGTACTGCTAAGCAGACTACCGTATTTACCGATTGAGAATTTACCGACGTTATTAAATTATACACGACGTTTCGTACATTATGAAAATGGAACAATTAAATAAGATTGGGGAATTTTATTTTAAATATATACACATCAATTGTGAATATCTGGAACTAAATAGACTCCTATGAAGCTGAGTAGTTTACTACAATAGTTGCTAGTTCCCAGGCCCCGATTTCAGGTACCTTGCACCCTGTGCAAAGCATTCTTATAGCCGCCCCCTTTCATTTTTTTTACTTTTATCCCCCCCCCACCAAACCAAGTTATTGTTGAATGTGTAAATTTTGGTTTTTTCCCCAAGTATAAGCTATTAGTACCGATAGCATTTCAGTATTGCAAGTGATCTAATCACTACGTAGGCTACACACAACAAAAATTAAAACAACATTTCTTGAAAATAAAAGTAATTATGTTTTGGCAAAAATCGCATGATTGCTATTGCAATTTTATTAGAAATATTTGTTCTAAAAATTCTAAACATATTTGTAATAGTATATAATATAGTCAACCTTTGAAATTTTACAGAAATATTTAATGCATTTGGCGTACATTCGAACGTAGTTTCCTTCATTCCTAGAATTTTAACAATAACACTCAACTGTCTACTGTCTTATAGTCTTAACGCGTATTGTTTTTCGTTCCTTGGCGCCCTCTTGGACCAGGCGCCCTGGGCATTTGCCCAGTCAGCCCATTTAAAGCTCGGGGCCTGCTAGTTCCTACAGCTACTGAATTATAAGCCGACAGAACGGTGAGGTGTGGGAGTGACTAGCTCTAGTCTGTCTGGTTGGAACCAGAACAAACCATTGTTGGTTTAATCTTTGTTGATGATGATTTTTATTCTACGGTATTAAGTAATCAAAAATACATTAAGTAATAGAGAATCCAATTTAGAAACTCATATTGCCTTTATAGATTTTCAAAAGGTATTTTATGCTCTAGAAAATTCTGACCAGAAGAGGTTTCCCTTATAATTTTGTCAAAAATCTATATTAAAAACCCGACGTTTCGACATTATGTATCTGTCGTCGTCTTCAGGCGTAACAAAAAATTTAACGTAACGTGTTTATTAAAGAGTAAAGTGTATAAAACATCCGCAAATACGGCAGTAAAGTGGTAAGACATCAGCGAAGCCAGTTCTCACTTTTAACACTATTGTTTGGTATTTGTCTGTCTGTCTATTTGGGGGATGTCTAACGTTTTTAGATTTGTCTAACGCGCCAACCGATTTGGCATTCTTATCCATTCTTTCACCCAACAGAACATATTCACCAAATAGGGAGCGGGAGGCAAAAATGTGAAGGGCAAAAAAAAAAAAAACGCAAAATTCATGCGGGGTATTCAACTAAAGGTAATTTTAACTACAATATGAATATATTCATTAATTATGGAAGTCTGACAGTTTTGGAACGCCAGAGCCTAAAAATATATCTAAATCTTGAAAAAGTCACAAAAATACTTGTGGAGTACAACATTTAAAAGATATTTTAACTAAAAGCCGTATGCTAAAACTGATACTACTATTACTACTACTACTACTACTACTACTACTACTACTACTACTACTACTACTACTACTACTTCTAATTTCTTGACATCATTCAGAGCGTCAGATCAGAAATACAGAATGTTGAAAAAGTTTGATTCATTTGCTGACGTCTTGTGTAATTCAGTTTTTAGAAGTCGAGTTATGTTTATTTAGCTGAAGTCTATACAGGTACAGAGGAATCGAAACGTTGTGTTTTACAAAATTCAACGGTGATAAATTGTACAGTCAAAACTCTACAAAAGTGAGTGTTTTTTTTAAAAATATTTTTATTATCGAAACAGTGATTTTTCAACTTAAATGGACGTGAGGGCCACACCGTAAGCGATCAAGTAACGAAAAAATAAGAAAAGGAGTATTTAATTTCATACAAGTAAAAACAGGTAATAATTGTTACACATTTAACACATCTTACTGCGTATCTTTAACTGTACACTCTTTATTATGTCGGTAAAAATAATGAAGATATAAGAAATATATTAAACATTATTTAAAACCTCTAAGCGATGTATGGTTTCTTACGGGTAAATCCTCTATTCTGACTGCTTCTATCGATTCTTGGAATCTGGAATCTGGGATCGTCCTCACAAGCTGTTGAAAGACTGTTGAAAAGCCTAACAACAACAACAACAACAACACGCTGTGCTGTTTTATACGCTGTGCTGTTAGGTCTTCTTTGAACAGGCTCTTTCAACCGCCACTCGCAGCTTCTGGGGACCATCCCAAATTCAAGGGATCGAAACGCCAGGGGACTAAAAAACAAAGCAAAAACAATACGATGCATACAGAGCCAGAATAGAAGACTACCCATGTTAAACATTATGTAAGCACAGAAAATCGCTGGGGCTGTGAACCTAGTAAAGAGAAGAAGAAGACGAACAGTAATAATAACAGGAAGTTCCTCTACAACTTGTTTCGATCTCTGATGATTCTAACTATAGGAACACCTTTATGTCTCTAAGAACACCGCACATTGCTCTGCGGTTTAGAGCTGTGGTTCCCAAACTATTCAGTCCGCGGACCCCCCTCAAAAAATTAAACATTTTACGAACCCCCTCGTTTTGAAATAAAACAAACAGTAAATATGATACAAACTATTATATTTAATTAAAATGTACTAAAATCAAAATTCTCTTAACTCGCAAAATTATAATATTAATGATGTCAAACATATTTTAATGTAAACAGTGAAGCTGATTTTGAACAATTAGCTGTGCAATATTGGGTTTAATGTCTGATAATTTCAATATTAAGTCACTCTTGACTTCCAGTTTATTTCCTAACTTTGCTAACCTCGGGTCTATCTTTCCAGCCACACGTGTCGAAATCCAGCTACTTAGGCATAAAACCAGCTACACGGAAAAACGTTGCTTAGATACAGTGCTTATACGTGAGATATAGTGCTTATACGTGGACTAAAACAGCACGATCAGTTCTGCGTTGATGCGGCGCTCTAGTCAGTTCGGCTGACAAGCAGATCTGCTACACGACATGATTTAAAGACATTATTAAAGCCGTTGGTTTGGAATTACTTTTACAATTACAATTAGTTTGAAAAAAAAAACTGGAATCTTCTACTAATTGTTTTGTGATTCTAAAATTTAGATTTTAGACTATACACATCGGAGAAAATTACGGTATATTCTATTTTTTGTTAAGAGTGTCCGCGGACCACCTGAAACATTGTCGCGGACCCCACTGGTTTAGAATGGAGGCAAAGCGAATGTTTACCCACACCACCATACGGTTACACAAAGGAAGGAAGCGACTGGTTGCAAATTAGATGTTTCACACGTTGGATATCAGCAGTGCCGCCGCGTCGACTAATTTATGTGCAATAATTACTGCTTAGCTACAGCGAAACGTTTTGTTCAGTACAAGTGTATTACGCCTAGTGGCAATCATTAACAAACATGTTTTAAATAATAATATTAATCAATTCAGCTAAAATTGCTTTATGAGCCTAGCGGTCCATATTTCCTGCCACTGAGCCATAGTAAGGCCCTGGGCGTCCTGTGACCTCCTTGTACTTTACCTACTCTGGCCTTCTTCTTGTAAACCTGTTTCCGCTCCTGTGCCAACAGATAGACGATGATGATGATGATGATGATAATAATAATAATGTTGGGAACAAAGTGACTAAACTCGGGTCTATTGAGCCGTGGTCCACTTCTGTTGTTACGTACTAACAGACGTTTCGGTCACTTCTCTGGAGACCATTCTTCAGTGTGCAAAAGCGATTCGCTAACTGACACGGTCTTCGTCAGTTAACCACGGTACAAAAGAATACTCAGCGGTGCTGATTTTTTTCCACAGTACTGTGGTTAATTGACGGAGACTGTGTCAGTCAGCGAATCGTTTTTTTTTGCACACTGAAGATGGTCTCCAGAGAAGTGGTCGAAACGTCTGTTAGTAACAACAGGAGTGGACCACGGCACAATAGCCCCGAGTTTAGTCACTTTGTTCCCAACACTGGACTTCGACCGTGAAAGCCTTAGGTACAGGAATAAAAATAATAATAATTTTTTTTTTTTTTTGCGGGGAGGAAAAATGCATTATGCACCACCAGGAGACACCCGACTGGTCTCCCGGTGTATGGGACTCGCACCCACTAAAAAACCTCCACTTTACAGGCAGGGAACCCCCCCTGGAACAACTATTCGTATGGCTTCAGGGTGACACCTCGTATTGCGCCTACTAGGCTCCTAAAGCTTTATCTATATCATCGACCTGTGAGAGGGTCCAGTTCAGGCTTCTTCTGCCGTAGGACCATCCTCACGAAGGTCACAACCATGTCCCAGTTCTCTTTGCTGTTGAGCATGACGCCTATGATGTTATCAGGCGTCATGGGGCCAATCTCCGATTCCAGTCGTCGCCTCTCCAGCACCCACCGGGACACTCGAAGAAAGTGTGATGAGCGTCATCAGAGCCTGAGTCGCCATACACGGACGACGGATCCTCCATCTTACCCATCCTTAGCAGATATGCACAGAAATAACCATGCCCTGTCAGGAATTGAGTAAGGTAATAATCTACCTCGCCGTGCGTTCTGTCCACCCATTTAGGGAGGTTCCCAATCAACCTCGCCGTCCACCTAGCTCGACTCTCCTGCTCCCATCGTAGTTGCCAGCTCCGCATGGAGTGTGACCTGGCCACTATTCTTGCTTCTACAAACCCCAAGTCTTCCTTGGTCTTGGAGACCATCCTCCTCTCCTCAGCCATAAGATCTATTGGCATTACTCCAGAGAGGACCAACACTGCTGGTTCCGACACCGTTCTGTAGGAGCTTGTAATTCGAAGTGCTCCTCTTCGTTGTACCGCGGCCATCTGCTTGCGGTATTTTTCTTGCTTCAGTGCGTCGGCCCAGACCTCGCATCCGTAGAGGAGAATCGAGTTGGTCACCGACATCAGCAGTCGCCGTCTTCCTGCAACTGGGCCTGCGACATTTGCCATTAGCCTGCTCAGCGCAGCAACGACCTTAGCGGCTTTCTCCGAGGAACATCGAATTTGCTCCCAGTAGGAAAGCTTAGTATCCAGGTGCACCCCTAGATACTTCACCACTGGCTTTGATGTTATCGCCTTTTCCCCCACCACGAACTGTGTGATTGTGGGAATACATCGTCAAGTGAGCTCTCTGTCTTCTCCATCGCAAGGCTCAGACCGTGTTTTTCCATCCAGATGCGGACCCTGCGCATGACCTGGTTCAGCATGCGCTGCGCCTCCTCTGCGTCTCTCGCGATGATCACGGCAGCCACGTCATCAGCATATGCTACCAGAAAGGTATCATCTGGCATCTCCATCCGGAGGATTCCATCATAGAAGGCATTCCACAGATCGGGGCCCAAGATAGAGCACTGAGCTACGCCTCCTGTTATTTCTCTGCTGCGTGGCCCATCTGCTGTGTCGTACCGTAGCTCCCTGTCCCTCAGGTAACTTCGTATTATCCGGAGCAGATAGTCCGGGGCTTGAAAGACGTCCTCCAAAGCCCATGGCAAGTCTGTCCACCTGGCCGAATTAAAGCCGTTGCGTACGTCCAGTGTAGCGAGTAGCACCGTCCTTCTGGAGAAGTGATTACCCCGCTGGGCCACCTGGACGGCATTCAAGATCTCCTGTATGGCTTCAATGGTGGATCTGGCCGTTCTGAACCCGTACTGCCTCTCTGACAGATCTCCCGCATTCCGAATAGCCGCTACTAGGCGAGGCCTGAGTAGACGTTCCAGTAGTTTCCCCCCGTGTCCAGCATACAAAGAGGTCTGTATGCCGACGGGGAATTCGGGTCGCCCTTCCCTTTGCTGACTAAGACTAGTCTCTGGATCTTCCACCTCTTCGGGAAGACTCCGTCTTTGAGGCAGCGGTTGTACATATTAAGTAGCACCTGGGGGCAGGATCTAGCGACCACCCTCAGCACTTCCGCAGGTATACCATCCGACCCTGGTGCCTTCTTGTTGCGCAGGGAGCTAGCAGCTAGTGATAGCTCGTTATCACTGAAAATCGGGACGTCTTCCAATTGGCTTGGATATTCCTCTCGATCCCTCAGTGGGTGACGAGGAAATAGACCGTCCACGATGAAGCGCATCTGATTTTCGTCCATCCTTGGGCTACGAGGCTGGACTCCAAGCCTGCTCATTACAAGCCTGTACCCCAGACCCCAGGGATCACAATCTAGATCACTCCTGAGGGTCTCCCACTTGAGCCGCTTGCTTCTGTTGATGGCCTCCTTCAGTCTTTTTCTAGCGAGCCGATATTCGTCTTGCGCTTCGGCTGCTGCATTCGCGTTTCTCCGTCTGTTTCTGGTCGCCATGCGACGCGAGCGCAAGCAACGTCTCCTGAGGTCAGCAATCTCGTCTGTCCACCAGTACGCCACTGTCTTCCCCCCGCGGCGTCTCGCTCTTCTGAGCATAGACACATTGCAGGCGTTCCGTATGAGGCGCATTGTCGCACCGACGACTTCCTCTGTCGGATCCAAGCTGTTCATCACCGCCTCCTTTCCGATCGTGATGACATCCTGCAACAAATCCTCGTCCAGTTTGGACACGTTCCAGCCAGGTGTTCGTCTGGATTCAGCTATGGGCGAATGCTGAACTCTCCGCAGGGTGAAAGTGGTATACTGATGATCACTACCAGTATAATCTTCAAAACACCTCCCAGTTCATGACGCTGTGCGCCAATGCGTCGGATACCAAAGTGATGTCCGAGATTGTTTCAGCGTAACCAGGTCTTCTAAAAGTTGAGATACCGCCCACATTGACCACCGCGAGCCCGACTCTTGCTGCCATCTCTAACACATACCGTCCCCTGGCTCACGTCGCAGGCATTCCCCACTCCTCCGCTTTGGCGTTGAAGTCTCCAGCGACCACGCAGTGTCCTTCCATCTCACGAATCGTGTCTTCCAATTTGTCCACTTTCTCACGAAATTCGTGGATGGTCTCGTTAGGGGTGAGGTAGCAGCTCACATAAGTGATGTCCTCGTCTCTCACCCACACGAAACCACTTCCGGCACCATGGCTTGAAAGGAGCGGCATTGTCGGGTCGGGAATCCAGATTGCAGCAGTCCCGAGTAAGTCAGCATACCATCCCGGTTCCTCTCTATCGTGGTGCTGCTCGCTGATGATCAAAAGATTGGCACCCACGTTCAGCTTCAGCTGCTCCAGGAGGGCGTCCGCCGTCCTGCTCCTATGCAGGTTTCCCTGGAGAATCTTTATCGGCCAAGCCTGCTCTGGGCCCTCCCAAGCGCCTGTCAAAAGACCGCACAGATACCCGACCCGGAAACATGTTTCAGAGCATCGGAGTCCAAGCCACGCTCCTCGCAGAGGAAACACCTCGGCTCTGCTTGGCAGTCTTTTTTCAGATGGCCTGCACATCCACACTGTATGCATATACCTGCCTTATTTCTGTCGGGCCCTTTGCAGTCCGCCTGACGATGGCCAAAACCAAAGCAGGCGTAACAGCGAATCACCAGGGCCCTTCGGCGCACTCTGCCATACACCCATCCGATCTTTATGCAGCCAGTTTCGAGGAGTTTAGCAGCTCCTCGCTCCCCCAGCTCCACAATCGCCATCTTCTGCTCCTGGGTGTTTGCCTTCGTCAGCGTCACTCTCATGTCCCCAGCCAGGTCATCTGCATCGCGATTGACGGCATTACGGACCTCCTCTTCTGTTGTGAGGCAGTCAAGGTCCCTTATCTGAAGAGTTGTCCTGGGTTCCAGGCTGCGGACAGAAGCAGACTCGCCCAACACTCCCCGCAACGCCTCACAGAAGCCCTCCTTATTGGTGGTCTTAGATCCCAACTCCAGGAGAACATCCCCAAAGCGAGTGCGGCGGTCGGACCTGATTTCAGTTCCCGTCGTCTCCGGGTTGGCATCTCTCCTGATCTGCGTCAGGACCTCCGCAAATGTCTTCCCCTCTGCAGGCTTGATGAGCAAAGCCTCGGGTCGAGCCTTCGGTGGACGCGTCCTCCTCCTCTCCGTGGTCGCCGGGGCCTTGCTCTCCTTCCCGGGCTCCTTCTTCTGTAGCCGTCTTTTCGCTTCGCGGACCGATCTCCTGGACTGCACCGTCTGCCATACAGTGGGTGTGTCTTCTTTTACCTTCTTTTTTTCTGTGATCCTCTGTGGAAGGGGGCTGGTGGCAGCCCGCTTACTGCCACCTCCCGCAGAAGACGAGGCCCCACTTTCTTGGTCCTCCTTCGTCTGTGTGGCACGGTCTGCTCCCTTCACCTGCTTGGGTGCTCGCAGGAACTCGAGGACTTCCAACGCCTCCCGTAGTTTGGACAGGCCAGATTTCACCTCCATTGAGATGTTTTTCTGCCTGTCCGTGGCAGTCTTCATGCTGTTGAGAAGAGAGCGACAGTATCGCCACATCTCCCCCTCGTTGCTCGTGTCCGGCACCCTCTGTTCATCTGCAGAGCTCTTGCCTACAGGCATCTTCTGGGCAGTTGTTTGCCCCACCCCTCTCTGTGTACTCCCCGGAGGAGTCCTTTGCACCCGCGAGCTCTTCGCGAAGGGGCTCGGCGTTCCTTCCGCTGTATTGGGACTGTTTTCCGTATTATTATACTACAGCAATGACACTAATACCATGCTTAAGCTTATTTAGACTAATTCAACTTTATAATAAAGTCACAATCCGACACACACAAAATTTTAAAGCTCTCTATAGAGCTAAAAAATTTAATAAATTGTCTTACAAGTATTCTTATTTAATTTGTACTTGTATACACAAAAAATCCAAAGAAAATCTCTCTAAGCTCTCAACGGTCATAGAATTCACCAAAAATTTACAATTAATCCGATACGGATTACATCTGAAGTGCTACACTTTATGCCTAACTGTGAAAAATGACCAAGTCCTATTTACACCTTATTGTATTAACAAAATAGATAATAATAATAATAATAATAATAATAATAATAATAATAATAATAATAATAATAATAATAATAATAATAATATTCTGTATTAACAGAATAATAATAATAATAATAACCACAACAACAACAATAATATAATAATAATAATTTTTTTAGAGGGGGAAAATGCTTTATGGACCGTCGGAAGAGTCCGTGCTCCCTCTGGCGTGTGAGACTCTCACCCTCCAAAAAAACGACCTTTAATTCATGCATTCGTATCCATCCTGGTGGAACCACTTAGCACATTACTTCAGGATGGAGCCTATTGCGCCCTTATCGGGTTCCTTCTAGTTGTTCCTCATCTTCTACTGCCCGTTGGTTGCATTGGTTGCAAGTTGGGCCTGTCTTTTTTTATAGTAGGATACAGAGAATAAAATAATAATAAGGCGCCGACGATGGCTGGGCTGCTAACTTCTTACTGTCACTGGCGCGCGCGCGGGCACACACACACACACACACACACACACACACAACACAGGTATGTACCAAATAAAAAGTATTTTGTCTAATGCATTTCTTCAGTCCTATTTAACCAATGTATAGACAAAATTCGATTCTTACTCTATTCTCACGTAAGCTTCCGCGGCCGGTGTCCATTATGATTTTGAAGTCTTCTTCCGGTATTGACCGCGTCAAAAATGTCTTGTATGACAACGTTTCACTCATATTACAATGAGTATCTTCAGGTCTAAGTGACGAAAACGCCGGCAAGCAAACTCAGTAGCCAGAGGGCCGCCTGATTTCCACAATGTCCAAGAACATGTCAGACATACGAAGAACTCGGGAGTTGAAAAGTCTGCAATTGCTGAGAATTCAATCTTAACTAATCGCATGGTAAACTTCGAAGACGCATCTGTAATAAGGTCATGTAATAGGTATTATGACAGATTGAGCCTAGAAGCAATAGAAATTAATAAACACAAGGATAACACCAACCGAGAAACCGCCACGCTTAGTACAACTTGATACCCTTTACTTCCTGGTTTGACTGCACTCGGGTTGACTGACCGCACAAATAATGTACACAGCGTAACGCCTACAGGGCAGGGTCCACTTACCGGACCACCCACCACCACCTTCTACACTATGTAACTGAGTTCGCTTGCCGGCGTTTTTGTCACTTAGACCTGAGGATACTCATTGTAATATGAGCGAAACGTTGTAATACAAGACATTTTGACGCGGTCAATACCGGAAGAAGACTTTGAAAACATAATTCGATTCTTACTGGCCGAATAAGTGGCTGAACATTATATCCACAAATGTGTATATAATGGTAAATTCTATTATAGTTATGCGTGCTTCTTTATCTGCGATATTCTAGTGTGACGGCCTGTATTATAAGTTTAAATTATAATAGCTTAAATTTTATTAAGGCGAAGATTATAAGAATAAATAATAGAGAAAGATTAGTTCCTGAGAAGTGTTCTCCTCTCCAGTTCGGAAGAGTAAAAATCCGCCCCCAACCGCCCGTGTCGATAGTAGTAAATCGTACCTCATTGTTTTCCGGTGTGTCCGTGTAGAGTATCAAACGTTTCGGGCGTACACGCGACGATAAACTTCAGTTCCAAACTGCCCACACAAGACTATGGCGTATCGGGGGGGGGGGGTCCGGTCGAGTCGGCTTGATACAAAAGAGAAAACATGTTAAGACTAATCAACATTACTATCTTTAAAGTGGCTGAAAAACGCGTTTTAATATCCTGAAACCAATCCCATTAAAGTAAACGGTAATAACACAATAAAAATACGCGTTAATGAAACATTGTTTAGAACAGCGGTTCCCAACCTGGGGTACGCGTATCCCTTGGGGGTTCGCGACGGACCACTCAGGGGTACGCCAAAAATAAACAGTAAGGGCGGACGCCATGTATTTGTCTTTTAAATGTCTTATTTTTCTTCGCACATAATATGTAATTGTTTTATTTATATTTGATAACACAACATAAGGTACTGTAAAATACAACCATATTACAATTGTTTAGTTTTCAATAAAATGCAAAATAAAAATGCCTCGTTGACTATTTTATTTCTATTTTCCCAAACCTTCAAAAAACTACCCATGCACATAACTCGTGAGATTGGTTTAAAGCTCTGAGAAGCATCTATGAGACTTGTTTTGTATCTGGAATGTAAATAATGGGTGCCTACAACAAAAACAGCTGTTCCAATATTAGCATTAGTAAATAAAAGAAGTTCGATCGCACAGCCATTTCTCAGGGCTCTGAAATAATCCCGCGAGCTATAGCCTATATAGTAATGGCTATTATTTTATTAGTCACTATCTTCAAAACGCATGTAGGAACTACTAAAATTGCACTATATTTCGACATTGTTGAAAATGGTACAAGACAAGAGGCGAAATATAATGTGGTTTTAATAATTTTTGTACTTTATTATTTTTTTAAGATAGTGCCTAATAAAATAATGGACAATAACAATACATCTTCAAACAAAACTTACATACCTGTGTTATGTATATAGTAAGCTACTGAAATTTCATCTTAGTACAACCATTAGGTGCAACTTAGGCCTATGTGGGGATGTAGCAATGTGGTAAAAATGGAGGGTAAGGTTTGGGGGTACTACTTTAGTAAAATGGGTAGTAAGGAGTACGCGAGACGAAAAAGGTTGGGAATCGCTGGTTTAGAAGATACTGACAGAATTGTTTGTCCTATATTTCAAATGTTACCAAAATGGTGTGCAATAAACCTATTTGTATATTTAGAAAATAATTACTAGCTGAAAAAATAATAATAATTCAGAGATTAACAAAATTCGTCAACTTTTTTCGACCCTCTGAGGGGAGTCCTGTCCCGTTTGCCTTCGTAAATACGCCCCTGATGATAAATAATTTTGAATACGGTAAAAAAGCAAACGTAAAACTCCGGGAGTAAAAACTAAACGTCCTACAATATGAATAACAGGTACTGAGAAACCAGTAAACAATCCAGTTTTTTATCATTACAGTGTCGAATAGCTACACTGTACTGGAACCAATCTGCAATGGTTAGAGTAGATAAAGAGAATACTGAAGAGGTACAGATTCTGCGTGGAGTAAGACAAGGTAACTCCGCTTTTATTCAACATCTACTCGGAAGGTATTTTTAGTGAAGCTTTAGATGAAGATGATGTCGGAAACTCTCTGAACGATGAAAGAATAAATAACATACGTTATGCGGATGATATCGTCATATTCGCAGATAGCTTAGAGGGGCTGCAACAACTAATGAATAGAGTGACAGAAAGCAGCCGTAGATATGGCCTAGACATCAATGTTAATAAAACGAAGCTAATGATTGTATCTAAGAACGAGTTCACAAACTGCGCTCTTAATATAAACCAAAAGGCCAGTTGAACGTGTGAGCCAATTTACACATCTTGGTACTGTAGTCAATGAATAATGGGACCACTCTCGAGAAATAAAGAGCAGAATTGAAAAGGCAAGAGCAGTGTACACTAGAATGAGCAGTTTATTCAAATGTCACGATTTAAAATAAACACAAAGATGAGGCTTTTATGCTGCTGCATATTCTCGGTCCTCTTCTAAGGTGTAGAATCTTGGACTTTGACTGAAACCACAACTAAAAACTTGCAATCTTTCGAAATGTGGCTGTACCGTAGAATACTGAGCATTTCATGGCCACCACATATAAGTAATGTTGAAGTTCTTAGAAAGATGAAGAAAGAAAGGGAAGTTATTAACACAGTGAAGATAAGAAAGCTTCAGTATCTGGGACATCTCATGAGAAATGAACAGAGATTTTACTTATTGCAGTCCATACTACAGGGAAAAGTACTTGGAAAGAGAGGAGTTGGGCTACCGAGAATCTCATGGCTGAGAAATTTAAGGACCTGACTTAAGGACTGAGAAATACAACTGACTTATTCCCTGCAGCAGTACAGAAAGGTAAAATAGTCTGTATGATATCCAACATCCGAAACGGATAGGAACTATCTGAAGAAAAAAATAATGTCGAAACTAAAGGAAAAGGCGACTACGTCTTTCCTTGCGCTTTGATAGAAACAAAGATCAATGTCAACTGTTGTGGTGATCATGACCTTGGTTGGCATACTTCTGTCGGTAAACTGGGTCACAAGTTCGATTACACTACTTCCTGACTGTTGGTTATGCAGTAGTTGTAACGACTTTAAACCACTATTTCAAAAACACTGACTTTTTAACTTTTACAGAGAGCTTTCGGCGACTGGTAGTACCCCCTTCATCAGTGCTTCCCCACGTCTGTCTGTCTTCTTACTTCTCTTGTTATCCGCGCGCGTATTTCAAATACATTGCTACAATTGGATTCTTGTGTGAATGTATTCTTCTTCTATGGCATCACAGTTCGGAGTCGAACCTTACCCTCCATAATCATCCGTCTCCATTTTCCCCTGTCCTTGGCGACCTATGTCCATCGTTTTATTTTAAATAAAGTATCAGCATCCCTCGTCACTGCGTCAATCCAGCGTTTCTTGGGGCTTCCGACAGGCCTTCTACCCTCGATTTCACTAAACAGTACCTTCCTAGGTATTCGGTTGCCTTCCATCCTAATGATGTGTCCTGCCCATTGGAATCTATGCAGTCGGATGGTGGTGGCCAGATTATTGTCTTTATGCAGCTTGTATAGCTTCCCATTGTGACGCATTCTCCATATCCCGTTGACTTGGAGTGGTCCATATATTCTCCTCAAAATTCTCTTTTCAAAGGTATTGACTATGTTAGCGACTTGTTTGTTCAGAGTCCAAGTCTCGTTGCCATATGTTGTCATCGGTCTAATCATAACTTTATATAATGTGACCTTAGACTGATGGTAGAAATTCCTTGTCTTGAATATAGTTGTCAAGTGTAAATAACTTAATACTATATTAATATATCATCTAGATGTTTTTTATTACTTGACGTGTTTTGAGCATTAACCCAAGACTGCCCAAGTTTTTTTCTTGACTGAATTTTGGATTTTGGTTTCCTGAAATTGTTTTACGTTGATGACAAACCAACATACAAATTATTTTCAACAATGTAACCTTATGATTTTTTAGCGATAAGCCGTGCCCGTATGGACAGTTATGTATATAAAATATGAAAAATCATATATACAAATCAGAAATAAAACATTTTATTTCAATAAAATTTCTGCTCGTAAAATTACATATAAACGTTAATAAAAAAATAAAAGAACTTGTTTATCACACATTATTTATTATTGTTACTTTGTGAAAGTCGTCAAAACACTCGCTGAACAGCGCCACATTTATCATATGGTCTGTTCTATTTATTCAGAGTAACACAACTGTCTATCAATGTCCGTGTGGGCACACTAGTACTGACACATCTATAAGGCTAACACAGACATCTATGTTAACGAGCACAGACGAGCAACATCTAAGAATATTTGAACGAAAAGTCTAGCGAAAAATCTTTGGACCTCTACAAACTGAAGATGGCTACTGGAAGATTCGAATGAACCATTAACCGGACCAACTGTTTTTGAGCAGAAAACACGTGATGTGTTTAAGCGATTTTGACTCCCAGTATTATCTTGCAAGCTGAAGGAGAGAAGATTGAAGCTGACGGATGTGGGGCGTCGTATGGAGAGACGGCGCCGGCGAGTTCTGCCTGGAGCCTCCCGCGTAGATTACCATACGTCGAGATACGTGTACATTGACGTTGCCAGGAAGCGAGAGAGATGAGTAACAACATTCACCGTCACCGATGTGAAAGTTACGTAACTGACATTTGTCGAATGTCAGACAAAAGCTTCCGTTACGCAAGCTACAGCATTGTGTAATGTAGCGTCCCGTCTGACTGTAATAACCGGGATTACACCAACAGCATTGCCTTTCTCAAACGCCAGTCCACAGGTCGCTGTAACGAAACATAACGAGCCAGATTATAGTTTCTCTGAGAAAAGGTTTATTATTTACATACATACAACTCGTACAATTTGATAAAGCTACGGCTGTCTGGTTATTATGGGGCTACCATACTTTTCAAAACCAAAACAACGAGAACACATTGTGGTGTACACCGAGGACATTCGAGGACGCTTTGGTCAAATTTGTGGTGTACACTGAGGACATTCGAGGACGCATTGGTAAAATCTTGGTTTTGACTGGGGGGGGGGGTAACTTGACTGGTCTGTGTATGTTCTAATAATTAAAACTAATATTTTTGTCATTACATGGTTTTTTTAGTGTATGAGCTACTGTGGACTATATTTGGTTTAACTGGTTCCTCCCTTCTTCTCCTCTCTCTTCATCCTCTCCTCTCCCACATCTCCTTCATTCTTGATCGATGTCTCTCCATCCTTTCGTCAGTCCAGATGGCACCTGTCCTCTTCTTGAGTTTTTCCTGAAAACCTTGGGCTTTTTTTAATTTCTTTTTGAGTAGCATTACACTGTTTATTTATAATTATAAATCATTACTTATAAAGTGTATAATAATAATGTTGTTAATAAATCATAATTAAATTAATTATATATAATTAATATACATAATTTATATATATATATAATATTTAAAATTTATATTTATTTTCCCTCGAGATGTTATTTTTCCTTATTTGGAACATGTTTCGAGAACTTACGTGTTCTCATCCTCAGCCTTCGTGATCTTGCGTCTGGTGAAGTATATGTGTTGGCTGGATGTTATTTTGGTTTCTTGTTGGTCTCTGGTATTTTAAAGTGGTATTATTGTGTGTGATTGTGGTGTATGTATTAGTATTTTGTGTATTTTCGATGTTGAGTGCTTTGAATATTTTGTCATGTTTTGTATTGATTTGTATTTGTTCAGGTATTAGTTTGTTTTGTGTTTTATGTCTGTATGTTTGTAAATTTTCCCAAATATAAAGCCAACACACAAATACGTCACCAGACACAAGATCACAAAGGCTGAGGATGAGAACACGGAAGTTCTCGAAACATGTTTCAAATAAGGAAAAATAACATCTTGAGGTAAAATAAATATAAATTTTAAATATTTTAGATATATCAAGAAACGAACTGTAGCAGAAAGTGATTGAATATGTATATATATTGTAACGTAACATATTCGAGGTCCCCAACGTTACATAAAAAAACAAAGTAAATATGGTCTAGAACAATACCCAAAATATTAAGGTTACTAAGTAATTAAGACATCTGAAGTGTACCTAAATATAAAAGATGTAATAAATAATATGGGATGCAAAACATAAACATTGTATCTAATGGGAGGAGTTTAATATGTAGTAATGAGGTATAAAATACTATCCAAATTAATATTTAATGTGTTGCAAATTGTACTTGTTGTTATGCTGTAACATGATATAGTGTTTACAGAATATTTATCTTATGTTTTGTGGATAGTAGGAACGGAGTTGTCGTTTTAAAGAAATACTTAGTCAGTGGTACTCCTTTTGTTTATGTTAAAATGGTATTTGAATAATTAAGTATAAGTACATGGGTTAGGTATTATATTATGTTGAATGTATTTATTGTAATTGATTAATGAAAATGTTGGAAATAATGTTTGTAAACTTGGCCAAGAAGGCAATAAGTGTTTAAAAGTTGGCAAGTAGTTATTATAATTATGTTATAAAATAATGAAGGGTTCAAGGATGAACTAATTAATATAATGAATTAAAACCAGGGAATTAAAATTAATGTAAGTAGCCATAAACCAGTGCCTATCTGTACAGTAGGTCAGGTAAAGAAAAATTAAGTTAAAAACCAAACAATATTATAACAGTTGTAAGAAAACCTATAGGCCTAAATTTAATATTTGTAAAAGGAAATTAATACCTTTTTAATAAGTCCAGTCAAATGAAACTATAGTAAAATATATACGGTTTAATAAGGTAGATTGGGTGAGAGTTTTAGGTAATTTGGTATAATTCCAAGCATGGAGTATTTGATTAAAAAAGAGTAGTAATATTTTATAATTCTGGCTCTAGGATATCAAATATCATCCAATGACAGAAAGTAGTGGTTGTTAGGGTAACTAAAATGTAAAAAATGTTGTTGATTTTCAATTATTCGATTGTTATATGCTATTGAGTTCAGATGAGTAGACAAATTTAAGAAAAAAGACATAAATTAATATGACATAAACAAAAACTAAAAAATTAAAGTAAAAACCAATTCCTATAAACTAAACCGATGAACAATCAATGAATTAGATTTCAAAAATATAACCATATACCTCCAAAAGGTCGAGGAATTCGTATTTCGCTCTTCAAGATAATTCCATTGGATTTAATATTGAACTCAATTTCCCATCTAACCAGGAGACTCATTGATGGAATAAAAAAGTCTGAATTAATGGAATTATAGAAAAAATATACTCAAGGACCTTTGTTTCTGAAGAAATAAACCTCACTTTCAAGAAAGAATTTATAATACGACACCAATTCCACCGGGACCGACAACCACAAGGATCGTGAAGGAGAACGAAGATTAGAAGAGTTCCCGTTGCCTTCCAGGACATCATCCCTTTAATTTTATTAATAATCGGAACAACTTTTCTGGATTAACGTAACCTCAACTGTAAATCTTCAACCGTTTGCAAACGAGCAATGCTGCCTTGAGAATCGTCCAGTACGGTAACACCAGCTTATAGATAATTTTAATATAGTAAGAACTAATAACATTTTGTAATACTAAGTAACCTTAATTTTGCATTACCTGGCCTTACTAATCGTTCAAAGAATCAATCGAACCCTGGGATAAGAGATAATTAACATTATATTTAATTTTGTATAAAATAAAAAGGTAATAGTCAACTAACTAATCGATTCATCATTATACAATCGATTTAACTATATTGTAACCATGAAGAGCACTGTTAGAAGTTGAATTGAAAGGTAATACAAATAAAGAATCCTTCTTGTATATGATGATGTTTTATATTATTGTAGAATAGGCATTGTATGTTGTGTGTGTAGTAATTTGCAGGTAAAAAGGGTGATTAAAATCTGGCGAGCAAGCTAACCTAGAGGCGCAAGTCAATTACGAATAACAGCGCTTATAGTCGACAGCTGGTAGAACGTGAGATTACCGAACTAGCGTGTTTCCTGCACCATTTTTGAATTGATTTACACAATACGGACTGACTAGGGTTGGAGAGAATTCTCAATTTATTCATTAAATACACGAATTATAGAAGTAACATTGAGTAAACATTGAGTAATTAGGTAAAACCGTGTTATGGTCTACATAAAAGTTGTAATAACAAAATAATAAATATTTTCACTAATAACAGATTGATTAAACCCCGAAACCTAAAATAAATCTTATTGATCTCGATTAATTTATCTATTACAAATTGGCTAGCCCAACAGTGGGGCTTAAAACAAAAGGAAGCAGACAAGATAAGGAAGTACATTTGTTTATTACAAATTGGCGCTCACAACAGTGGGGCATCATCATCTTCTATTAACATCATAATTTATCTATTACAATATATATATATTGTAACGACCTACTTCGTACGTGTTCTGAAAAATTGTGTATATTTTGTGTGTGTTCGCCTCACACCAGTTGTCGTTACTTCTATGTTGCGCTAACGATGTCCGTAGCGATCCTTCAATTACCGGTACAACGCGAGTGGAAACCTTACCTGTTGTTCAATAGGGGTTTATAAATCCCGGGTGGCGCCAAATTGTTTATTTAAAACAATTAAATTAATAAATAGTGTGATAAAAGGTGTTCTTAGCTGTGACGGCCTGGAGCATTCAAATTTTACTCCCGCCTTCGTTCGACCTTCTTAATCGAGCAGTTAGTTCGCTGAATTTGCGACGTGAGCGCTTACGTGGTTACACTCTGTACTAGTTTCTTTAATTTGTGATTGGTAATTACTCAGTTTGACATTAAAATTATATTTGGTTGTTCAACAAATTTGCACCGACAATGATTATAAGACTAATATCTCTAGGGTTTGGCGAATCGATTTTGAACGAATTATACAGTCAAAGATGGCGACTGTTTTGTTTGTTTACAGTTTGTTCCGTTCAAAATCCAGGTTCTTGTGATTACAAAAAATATTGATAATGATTACAATAAAAAGTACACTACCTTACATTATTTGTACTTAAATAATATAATGTGTAACTAAAATTTGTTCCTGAAGTGTAGTAAAGTGTGTTTCAAAAGTTCGTAATTTAACAACAGGTTATTTTATTAGTTAACAAAATTTTCAGTGTTTTATTATTTTACTTAATCTTTGAAAGAAATAATATTCAGTTTATAGTGAGAGTTCAGATTACTGTGAGAAATATTTAAAGTGAGTTTATTTCTGAAATTCGGGTAATTTAATAATACTTATCAAATCAGTAGACTTGATGTAAACAGTCGTTCAGTTGAAATGGAATGGGGCTTCAATAGTGGTCAATTTTCAATTATCTGGGGCTTCTGGCATCTTTTTCTTGTTAGTTGTAGCAATTTATTCATTTAAAATTTATTTAAATTAGTCCTTGGCATCAGTTAAATGTTCTCGTTCCTCGTCTGCTTCTTACGTTTCCATCTTTTTGAATTTTGATTACTTTTTATACATTTTAGATTAAAATTTTGGTCATTCACGGCCTGGCGTCTGTTCTGGAAGAGCGTCACTTATTTAATACTAAGATTTAACGGAAAAATGGTTACCAACTGTCCGTTGTCATGGTTACTAATTGATTCCGATTGGTTGATCATGATTTATAACCATTGTTATCAATTTTGAATTTTTATTCAAAATTACTGTATATCTTCTGATTGCTTTTATTCTTCCGTCTTCCTTCCTATGTATTAAATATTATCACTACTGTTTGTATTTCCTTTCAAAGATTATTTTGACATCCCATAAGGTTGGGTTCTCTTATGTTTTAAAATTTGACAGTTATGTTGATATTTTTTAATTACATTTCTTTCTTATTTTAAGTCCTTAATATAACATTTATCTTTTAATATGATTCACAAATTATCCTTGACTAGTTATTTGCCTTGGATTTGCTAATTTCCTTGTTGATTTTTTACAATTTGTAGTTATTTGTTTCTGACAGTTAGGCATTTCATAGGCCTAAGTAGTAACTGATTATATTTACTTATTTTATACAAATTACATCTTATTTTACCCTAATGTATTTTGTTTTGTTATTGTAATTTATTTCTTTATTTGTTGATGTGTTTTGGATCTGTTTTTGTACTAATTGTATGTTATCATGATTTTCTATATTACAGTTTGTTAATTATTTCTTAACTGATTTTTCAGTGTTATTAGATCTGTATTCCTTCTATTTATTTATTTTGCCATTGTTAATAATTTGGCTATTACTTACTATTCTTTATTACATAAAACATAACATCTAGGCCTATGGTCTGTATAATTCCTTCAGTCATATCCTATTCATAAATTTAATTGAACAATTTTTTAACAGCTATTAAGCAACGTTTGTTAACAATTGGTTTCATTCTTATTTATTTTTAGGTGATAACACATCATCACACCATTTAAACTTACTTAATTGATTATCCCTTATAACATGGGGTGTTTATTTTATTTTGCTCTTAATTTCTTTACTATATTTTTTTCCTTTTACTATCTTTACTTTCTATCCATGGTAACACTAACTGTTGACATTCTATGGGCTTCCTCCCCTGAATAACATCGTATCCTTCATTTATATTTAATCTTAATATTATCTTTAATTACTGTCATTAGTTAGTTACTGGTTTCGTTTCCTTTATCATATTTGAGTGTATCATTTCTCCTTTTCATATTCTATATTATTTGTCTGTGTTTTCTCATTCGGTTTCACTTTATTTCCTTTATACTTGGTTTGTTTCATTTCTATTTTCCTTCTTCTTGTCCTTCATCTTATTTCGTTTTAATTTCATTTTATTTTGGTTTTCCACTTTCTCATTTGATTTTATTTTAATTGGTAGTATTGAGTCAATCACCTTCTTATTTGGTTTCGGTTTTCCCATTCTCCTTTTGTTTCCTTTTATTTGGTCAATCACTTGGGTTAGGTCATGTCGTCGTTTGTCGCTTATTGTCATTTTATATTCATTAGTTTAAACATTTTATATAGTTGATTCATCATTTTTATCCCTGGTATTGGGGTGGCTTATTTGTGTTGTAACTATATATATATATATATATATATTTAAATATACATTTCGAGAAGA
Source organism: Magicicada septendecula (assembly GCA_034769895.1). Lineage (NCBI taxonomy): Eukaryota > Metazoa > Arthropoda > Insecta > Hemiptera > Cicadidae > Magicicada > Magicicada septendecula. The sequence continues at coordinate 293,695,117 of CM068373.1, read as the reverse complement.
ATTAATTAATTGTATTTGAAATATCTACCGGGCTGTTTGCCCGTGGTCCAAGGTTTACATTAAAACCAAACGTTTCAGCAGCGCCACTGGCTGCCATCTTCAGTGGATATTCGAGTCAACCTAACGCGGGGTGTCGTACGTCACGCTCACAGTAATATATTAATTACAAAACATTAATTTATAAACTGGTTTAGAGTTTATTCATTAATTTAATAACTTAGGCCTATTTGTTATGCTTAACTAGAAGGTCCTGCACAATCTATTTTGTATATCTCACTCGAAGCAGCTACATTAATAATATTATCTATGTTTTTGAAAATTTTTGCAAGGAAACTTCACTACAGAGTAGGCAATGAACTATTCTACTATTTTAACTATATATTTTTAGAATAATTTACAAATATCGTAACACAACGTGTTTACTTCATAACTGTTCAAAACTGTCCCCCCACTTTGTCGTAGAATACTGAGCACTTCATGGACATCACATATAACTAATGCTGAAGTTCTTAGAAAGATGAAGTAAGATAGGAAATTATTAACACAGTGAAGATAAGAAATCTTCAGTATCTGGGACATCTCATGAGAAATGAACATAGATTTACTTATTGCAGTCCATACTACAGGAAAAAGTACTTGGAAAGAGAGGAGTTCGGCGACCGAGAATCACATGGCTGAGAAATTTAAGGACCTGGTTTGGCATGAATACAACTGACTTATTCCGTGCAGCAGTACAGAAAGTTTAAAAATAGTCTGTATGATATCCAGCGTCCGAAACGGATAGGAACTATCAGAAGGAGAATAACACAACCTAATATTACTAGCCTAATATAACAGTCATTTCTCCATGTTACGACCCACCTCGTGTGTTATTTGGAATGGGGTAAATTGCTCTTACTTAACTAGAAACATTCAGACATTAAACCCCCAACTGTCAGAACCATGAACCACCACTGGTACTCTGAATTATATTTGACGCAGAGTAAAGATTTTCCTGTAGCCGTACTTCCTCTTTCTGAACGGCACCCATTCTTCATGACGCTTTGCACAGGTGCTAAAGTCCAGGACCGCCGCTAGGGTGCTTGCCGCCCGTGTGCAGTTTAACCTTTACCGCCCTCCTGATTTTACTTTTCATATCCCTACTTTGCCACACTATTCAAAATTATTTTAATTAAAAATTGATACAGACGTAAAATAGTAAAATTGACAAAAAATAAATATATATTTCAAAATTTTATTTAGCTGAGCAACAAATTTCTCTTACTGCTTACAAATTGCTGTCGTCTGGAATACAATTTGACAATCCTAAAGGCGCCCGTTCGCCAAAACAAAACATAAATAATTTTTTATCTTATCCGGTAGGTACTTTATAGTTTGTCAGCGTCGAAATGCTCGCACCTGTCTACAAAATCATAAAGAGACCGCAGCTATAACTCAGATATAAATGTTGCGCAACAATACTTGTACGCTTTCTTGGTAGTCAAAACAAATGCTGATGCCAGTACAGTACGACAATACTAACAAAACAAATATCAAGAACAACTCAGTAAATGTTAATGTTATATACCTAGACATAGTCGGTTTTTGTTCTAATTTATTTTTCAATATCTGCTGATGAATTTGGCAGTCTACGGCCGCCCGTGTGCGGTGCACATTTCGCACATATGGTAGCGGCGGCCCTGCTGAAGTCCCAGGTAAACAAGTAAAACTCAATCAATTGAGTAAATTGATAGTATTTTCTTTTACAGAATTAAGATGTTTGACAGTTTCCACCCAGATCTGTGACAACTCCTTATTTTTAGAATTTGTATTTTCACTGCCAGTATATAAATGTAAAAACTGACTAACTTTTGAAAACTTCATAGAAGAAGTCAGGAAAACTATTGCACTGCCTTATGCCCCGCACTGCTGAACTTTCAATATCAGTTCGCAGCAGTATTTTATCTAATAATCCAACCTATTTAAATTTGGCACCCGGACACTTACTCCAATCGACATTCCCGAATGGTCATTTCCCCGAATGACGATATACCGGAAATCATTTTGCCTGAATACCTTTTCCCGAACCCATTCCCCCGAACGTCCTTTTTCTGAAATAAAAATTCATTTAGTTAATATAAACCTTTCATTTTGTTTATACAAAATTAAAGCAAACAGGAATCAAAATACATAATTACAAGTTTGTAAATTTTTATAAATTAATATTGTGAGCTATTGCGTGGAAAAAATCAATGGCACGCCTTTCATTTTTATAATTTTCTTAACTTTCACTTATGGTTTTCAGTCTTCTTTCCAGTTCGATCCATTTCTTATTTCGTGCGATTTTGATTTTTTTTGCCTAATTTGTGTATTTTGATTCCTGTTTAATTGAATAAATTAAATTTTTTCGGGAAACAGGGTGTTCGGGAAAAAGTATTCGGGCATTTCGGGAATGATTTCGAGTATTTCACCGCTCGGGAAAATGTCCATTCGGGAAAATGGATTCTAGAAAATGACCGGGATCTTTCAGTTGCATCATTGAAGGTAGTTATTATCTGGATTATCTCGTATATGTTTATAATAATAAATTCCTGGATATTTGCTTTCCTTTTATGATGCACTAAAAACAGCGATTGGCAAATTGAACACGTAACTTTATTATTATTATTATTATTATTATTATTATTATTCCGGCTGCACAATGTTTACACATTTTCCGGAACCAAAGATTACAGAAGTGATTGATTTCTCATTTACCTTTATTGAATCCATCCGGCTGCAATCTATTTGGTTTTTTAACATTTTCTTTTTTCCAATGAATGGGCAGTTGGCCCATTGCATTAATCCCCAACCTGGAGGACCAGGCAATTTTTAATGAAGGTGTACTTCCTTTAGCCTTTGGTAAACCAATATCCAACTACAAGGCAGCAGCTGGGGATATTTTATTTCCCCGGTACCCACTATGTCTGGTGAGCATACCCCTATCCTCCCGATGGGAGACTAGCAACTCCACACGGGATACAGTTTATTATCCGAACCACTAACCGATAAGTAATAAGATACAGTAACAAACAGATACTGTCCTGACTGACTGCACGTTTTACTTCCGGCGTTTCCTTAACAAATAGAAAATGGCGACCGGACGGAAGACGAGACGTTTCCGGACTTATGTTTATATGAACTTTTTTCTTTATTTTCACCAGCAGAATACACCCAGAAAGTTTCTCCGTGTCTTCGTGAATCCCCTACGAGGTGTGTTAAAAAAAACCGAACTATTTGTGTAGCACGTCACCCTGCGCATAGAGCAAGCTGCACAAGTAAGTGTTGCTAGCGACAGGTTATGACACCGGAATGCCGTTTTCTCTGTCCTGTCATGATCATCAGTCTTCGAGCTGCACACGCTGTATTGGGCACGAGAACACACCGTCCGGCGGATTTATAATGAAATGAAAATGAAGAGCTTAACGCAATTTTTGTGTATACAATTTTGCTGCAAACTTCGTAAAATCTTTACGGAGCAATTTCCACTGAATTCCAAAGTTGTCATTACCATTTGGATTGGTACGCAGTTGCTGACTGATTTCAAAACGGGCCTCTTTCTGATCGTCAGCCAACAAAGGGAGTAAGAATATTTCAGTGATGAGATACAATTAAGTTTTTCTATCAATATTTAATTTTCCGATCTTATATGGATCCGCATTCTTTCAGAAAGTCTCGGCAGTTAAACGACGATTTATAAATACCACATCACCAGCTCTCTTGCCATGATCTTCGACATTGCTTTGATATACACCGACCACTGTTTTCGCCCTCTGTAAATATGCTTATAATAATCATATAATATAATATTTGGCTCATGCAGGCCACCCAGTTTGTTTAGTCGAAAAACCAAATGTTTCTGTAATGTTTAACCTAGATTTGTTGGAAAGTTTTATACATCTTCGAGGTCTTTCTCAATCACTTTGTCACTAATCCGGTGGCCAGCGTGCGCACGACCCCAGTCAATCTGATATAGCTCAAAGACTAATGTTTGTAACGGAACGGAATAAATGGCAGGTTGTTATTAAGAACTATCGCTAGGTGCGCCCAAAGTCACAGCGCGTTGTTTGTGGGAGTTGATGTGTTATTCAAAAAGTTCGGTCTTTTTTTGAACACACCTCGTATAAAGCAAAAGAAGGATAAACATGGATCGACGGAGAAAAAGACGACTGTAACTGTAACTGTAACGGGGAACAATGCTGATGACGTTAACTTGGTTACAATTTACGTGTAACTTAGTTACACATTGTGTATCTTATATTGTGGATCTCACAAAACGTATACAGTAGGCTTGTAGCGCACATGCCAGATGCAAGCTTGTTGTGTCGCAGCAAGTGTGCCACTGTACGCTTTCCCCTTCTTCTGATAGTTCCTATCCGTTTCGGATGTTGGGTATCATACGGACTATTTTAACTCCTTTTTACTTCATAATTGTTCAAAACTGTCCCTCCCCCCGGAGATCCGATTGGGGAACTTGAAGCTCCGGATGATTTTGCCTTTAACATGGCCGTGACGATATTACTAGAGATATCTAAACGATGTTTAATGTAGTGGTTCCTCGTTGCCTTCTACATCCCAATGTCGTTGACTAGTAACTAGTTCATCCCCCTTGGGGGCCGATTTATCAAACTCAGGACAATGAGGTGCCCTACCGATTGCCAGTTCATCCACCCGAAGCTGTTGACTAGCAAGCGGGAGACTACTTATTCCGGTAGTCACGCAGTTAAAACAGGGTGCACCATACAACCGAGGCTGTACTTCGAGAAGGTGAGGTTGGCGTTTGTACATGAAAGGCTATGTATGGCGCATCATATACCTTACACCCCACTGTGTACACTTTAATGACGGCAAACTGTGTTGTGTTTCAGCTATCGATTGACATAATCGTTAAGTCGCGGGCGTCCAACATAACCATACACAGCAGGGATTTGAAGATCAACCACACGGGCATTGTTCTGGAGAAAATCGATGGCGTTTATGGAGACAACGAAACGCCTGCGCCTGTTACAGAGGTAATTGTAGGCTACTGTTTGACAGGTCTGTTATTTAACTGGTTTTATTGACAGTGTTATATAAATTAAGGGAGTCCGGAGAAAAAAAAGTTCTTTTTTCTTTGCTGTTTAATTAGGTTTGATGAAGTATATAAAATACCAACCACAAATTTTTAATTCTGTTTTATGTTTTAATCATTGGAAATAATGTTTTCTAAGGACTTTATCGCACTAAACATTTTTTGAATAAAACAACACATATTTATTTTAATTAAATTTCGAAACAATGTTCTTGCTTGGTAATCTCGTGATATTCCAGGTAATCTCGTGACAACACTCCGCTATACTCGTGATATCACGACTTTACCTGGATTGAGGCAATCTCGTGATATGTTAGGCATACTTGTGGCATCTAAAATCATAAATAAAATAAAGCTAAAATCATACGGTCAAAAAAACATGAAAGTTAAGAACTCCATTAATATTAAAATCATACGGAGAAATCCAATCCAGAAAATAAAAGCTATCGAAAATTTTAGTAGAAAACAATTTAGAAGGTTTATATTTAATGGGAGTCTTTTTCAGAAGTAAATGCCAAAATTAAATAAATTTGTACATTACTAGGAAGCGTCTTTACTTGGAAAACAATACAAAACATTTAAGAAACTACGATCCGGAGATAAGCTCCTATAACGTATACGCCGTCCATAACCTATCAAAATATGTTAATTAATTCAGTATGTATTAACCGACAATATAAGACTAAATTTGATGCTTAATATAGTGAATTACAATTATGGTAGAATCAAAATACACGTTCTATAAAGAGATACAGAAATATAAGAATGATTCCTTACCTTTCACTTCAAAATGTTGCAAAATAATAAACACGTGTCGCACTGACGCCTACGATATCTCAAACTGAACGTTAGAATGCGCTGCTCTCAATGGAGAAATTAGGAATTTGTGGGAGCATTGGTTAACCCGTGACAAGCTTTACAATAAGTATCACGAGATAACCTCTATCACGAGTATACCTGAGTTTACCATACACGGTCATTATATTATACGTGGACAATATAATATTTAAAATAGTATGTCATACTTTATAATAGATGTCAAACTTTAGCGAACCAACAAACAGCTTCATATTGTTACGGCGGTCTCACGGATCGTCGTATTTGTGCAGTGAAAACAAAATACAGACACCAATGAAGTCTCTAATTACCGGCTTCAATTAGTCACAAATAACAATTTGAAATCAACAAGGTACTCTCATACAATAATTCAAGTTAAATTTGTCCCACACGCAATAATAATGTCAACTATTAGAGTTCCGCACTAATTATAACACGATAATCATTCTCTACTAATCCGTAACAATCACTTGATGCGCACTGTACAATAACGCAAGGTGTAACTAACTTCTAAGCCGGCCGCTGTTGCTTATGTAGATCGCACAGAGGTTCCAGAATAATTTTCTATGTTGCTGGCGGAATGCCAACATAATTTACTAGTTAAGAGTGCTCCAACAGTCTCGAAGCTACTTGACGTAGACGCTGCACCTGCCCGGCCAGCCGAGAATCGTGCAGAACGTTTACGTAACTGCACCTGCCGACTTTTCGAAAGCGTTATGTAATTGTCGTAGCATATGCATATTATAATCTACTGCATATGGATGTTTACCATAACTGGTTTAAATTTAGACAGGTTGAAGCAAAAGGAAAATTTTAACATCTCCATAGGAGTAATGCTGGAGATCCAGAGCTGAATTATTGTTCAAAGCCTTTCACGACCGGTGTCAGTTGTATTTAAATTATCTGCCGGGCTGTTTGGCCGTGGTCCAAGGTTTTCATTAAAACCAAACGTTTCAGCAGCACCACTGGCTGCCATCTTCAGCGGAAGTATCCAGTCAAACTTAACGCGGGGTGTCGTACGTCAGGCCCACAGTACTGTGGTAAACTGCCGACCAATGCCGACCATCGGATCCTCTTCGATGAGAGGGGTAGCTCTTGTCGGGGGTGAGTGCGTACTTCCCTCGCCTTCCAGATTCAGAAGCATGCTGCAATCACTATGAATCGGCGATTGCATTGCATTATGTAGTGGGGCGTCTTTGCACCCATGGCTGAATTACAGCTTCCGGGACGTGCCCGATGGCTGTCAGATGAAAACAGTGCTGGACTTTCACAAGACAGGTGGCCTAAAAATCAGGAGGGACACGCCAACCAGTTAGCTGAGAAGACGGCGGAAATTTTTCAAACATCTTTATTTTATATAGGTACCGGGTCGTGGTAACACTGCCACCGAAGACAGGGCGAATGGCAGATGCCGCACGCGTCCGGCCCAGTAGGTAAGCGCCTTGTGGCGCCGGTCGTTCCCCGCGAGGCAGGGAATCTCCGTGTCGGTGGCAAACGGTAACAGCGCCAAGCAGTGTGCCAACATACTTGGGGAGGGAGAAGACTTAAAAGAAGGTAACAAGGAAGTCAAGTTGTTGGGAAACCTAAATTGCAGCAAACAGAATTATGGGGGGTCGTCTAAAATCGCCCGAGGGCGTTTGACTCGTATAGGGGGAGGTGGTGCTGACGTGCTAATGGTACGTAAGTAGGGAAAGGACGAGGTCGTTGCAGAAGCAAAGAGAGTTTCGGTAAGCGACCGGACAAAGTCGGCGATGGTAAGAACTCGAAGGTCTCCACGAATAACATTATTCCTCACAAACCATGGAGACCCCGACAAGGATCGGAGGGTACGGGACTGGAAGGCTTCCAATCTACACTTGTTAGTGGTCGACAAAAGCGACCACCATGCGGGAGCAGCATAGGTCAACACTGACCGGAGAAACAAGAGATAGATGGTTACTTTAGTGCTCAAAGCCAGGCGGTTGCGGCACGAGAGCATGGGAAATATTTTGGCTCGGACGCCTCGAGCTTTATTGAGGGTATCAGTCACGTGGGCGTTGAAGCTAAGGCACCGATCAAGCCGAACGCCCAAATACTTCACCGACTTCTGCCAGGTGATAGGCCTCCCTTCTAGGGAGAGGGACAGGCACCGGGAAGTGGACTTACGGGTGAAGCAGATCGCCTCGGATTTCTCCGTGTTGATCATCACCCGCCACTTCCGTAACCAGTCCGGAAGCTGATTCAACTGACGTTGCAGCTTTGTACTCGTAAAACGCGGTGACAGGGAGCTGCAATGATACATTGCATCGTCAGCGAATAAAGATAACGTGTCCCCAGAAATAACAGGCAGGTCGTTCGTGTACACTAGGTACAGAACGGGGCCGAGGACAAATCCCTGCGGAACGCCAGCGGCGGCGGGTCGAACTGATGAACAGGACCCTTCGTCGCTAACCCTGAAGGTGCGATCGCTGAGGTAGGACCGCAAGAAATGCACAATGGACGGTGGGACAGGGGAGTGAACGAGTTTATAGAGACGGCCTTCGTGCCAGACTCTGTCGAAGGCCTTGCTCACGTCCAACAAGACAGCGCCCGTAGACTCTTTCTTGTTGGCGGCGTCGGACAATGCTGTGACAACTCGGACGAGTTGTAAAGTTGTCGACTGCTCTGTACGGAACCCGAACTGTTCGCTCTGAATAAAATTATCCAACAGCGGCCAGATGTGGGATAGTAGGAGACGCTCAAACACCTTTGAGATGACTGGCAACAACGATATGGGACGATAGCTGTCTGCAAGCATTCTAGGCTTGTCGGGCTTGGGAATCATGCAGACGGTGGCATTTTTCCTCAGGCGGGGGAAGTAGTGCAGCCGGAGACAAGAGTTGAACAGATCCAGGATCAGTTCAACGCCCGAGGCCGGGAGATACTGCAAAGCTGCTGCCCCAATCCGATCAGGACCAGGGGCGCGACGGCGATTCAGACGACAGATAGACGAAACGAGTTCGTCCCTGTCGAAGAGAGCAGGAGGGTCAATTGGAGGGCGGGAAAAATAACCAGATAGGAAGTCCCGAACCACTACCGAGTGGGCAGGGTCCGAGACGCCTCGAAGAACGGTGAATTGAGTCTCCATGCAGTCGGTGAAGACCTCAGCCTTGCCTTCCGATGAAGAAACAATGCCGTTCGGGGTATCCAACGGGTTGCGAGTACGCTTCTCGCGGGTAAGGCGACTCGTTGGTTTCCAGGCGGAGGCGTGGTCGACTACAAGGGACTCAAGATATGAGTCATACTGATCAGAGTTTACGTCCCGCAGAAGCTGCTGGACGTAAAGAGACTGGGCCTGAAAACGCCGTTTGACGGCGGGATTTCGGGTGCGTTGCCATCTGCGGCGGAGCCTGCGCCGAAGCCAGATGGCGTGGATAGCTTCCGGAGAAAGGGTCGATTTGCGATTGTTCACCTCAACGTTGTATGTGTGTCGATCCATGACACCCTGGACCAACTCCTGAAGATGAGTGGCACGGAGATCCAGATCGTCACGAGTGGCGATCGGGTCCGCTGGGACAGATGGTAACCTTCGAGAGAGCTCGTCATGATAGAAGCGCCAGTTGACCCTCCTAGCAGGACGAGCGTGAAGTCGGGGTGAAGCCGACACATCTCGAACAGTTATTAGCAGGGGATTGTGATCAGACGAGAGGTTTGACACAGACGAGACATGGATGTTATGGGTCACGTTCCTGACTACAACTACATCAAGAACGTCCGGTCGATAGGGGACGTGGTATAAGTGACCGGCATAGGGGTAGTGGGTAGGATCATCAGGGCCGATGACATGCGTTTCCGGGTCGTCTAGGACGAACCGGCGGAGCGAATTGCCGTAGGCGTTGGTAGCCCTACTATTCCATGAAGGATGTTAGGCGTTGAAGTCGCCGGCTGCAATCGTCGAGATTGGATGGTCGAGGGTTCCACTCCTCAGGCTGGGGCGGCGGACTCAGGCGAGGCCAGAGATACGCGGAAACAATGCGCAATTCCGAGTCGCCGGCGTCCACCGCCACCGCACAACCTTCGATGAGTCGAGTAGTGAGGGGGGTAGTGGCCTATGGGATATCCGCCTGTGGACCAGAATCGGCGTACGCCCAGACGGGGGATGGCGCGGCTGTAGGGGATGATCCTGACGATAACAAGTGTAGATAGGTAGCGAGAATCGATGATAGGGGGCTAGATGGGTTTCAGAGAGAAGCACGACATTAGCGTCGTACTCCACGACGAAAGCCGCCAGCTCAGATCGACGAGAGAAAGCGGCATCGGCGTTCCAAGCAACGATCCGCAGGGATCTATCCATTAATGCGGAGGAGAGGGAAGAGAGCAGAGAGGGATTGGAAAACTAACATTAGCACAGTCGAGATATCAGGAGCAGACCTGATGCTTTCTGCTAGCGTAGTGGCCCAAGCCGTCAGGGGGTCCGCAGGAGCCCGAGAAAGTACCCGGGACCCGCGCGGACGTTCCTGAGGAACTTCGGCCAGGACTACAGATGGCGCAGGGCTAGCGGACTGGAGTGTGGTCTGCTCACGCGGAGGTTGGGCGATGACAGGGGCGGGAGAGTCCCGCTGAGGTTGGGGAGGTCGAGCCTGCTGATGACGTCGGCCGTGATTCCGGCGACGAGTGCGGTTTGTGATACCCTTGCGGGCGGAAGTAGTTGGCGATGATGGCTTGGCAGCTACGGCTGCATAGGAAGGGCCGGGCGCTCCGGCAGGCGCCGGTAATGGAGCCGTCACAGGCGCCGCCGGAGCGACGCCTGCAGGCGGGACAGAGACCGCGGGAGCGACAGGAGTCGCTGCCGGGGCCTTGACAGATGTACCGGAGAGAGGGGGGAAGGCATCTCGCCGATTAGGGGTAGGACCAGCTACACTACTCTGCGCGCCAGGGCGCGCAGATCGCTGCTGTCTTTCAGCCTCGATGTATTTGATGCAACCCCGGTAACTAGCCGGATGGGTGCCCTTGCAGTTGCAACAGTATGGAGTAAAACCCGGCACACGAGGCTTACACAGCCACGGTGAGGGTCCCCACACCGCACTCAACGTGGGGGCGCGTGACAGAAAAGGGAAGAGAGCCCGAAGCCCTGACAGTTGAAACACTGAGCAGGGCCTGGGCGCGGGTCAAATGATCGGACAGTCACCTGGAGGTGAAGGAGTGGTTGGAGGCTATAGACCTCCTCAAAATTTCCGGTCTTTAACAACTTTACAAGGAATGAGTTAACAGGATGTTTGTTGTCCCCCTTGCCAGCGTGCAAAACCGACACAGCTTATAACTATGAAATGTCTAGATAAAATTTTTTTTTGTAAGTGGACGGTGTAACGAGGGTTGCTGACAGATATACGATGGCTCGGTAACATGTTGTTCAAGACAAGGGAAGGCAAGGGTTTAGGCGAACAATGCCTAAAGTCGCAGCAGTTGTACGGTGAAGCGAATTGCGGGTGACGCGCAACGGCCCAAGATAGACAAAGGCGAAATATATCACTAAGAAGAAACAATAGAAAGGAAAAGCCTGACTTGAATAGACAATACGCTTCCACTATGAACGAACGACGGGACGTCCAGCTTTACCAGAAGGGTACGCGACGAAGAAAGGCTTGGAGAGCAAGATATAGCAGCTGTCTGGAATACTCAGAATTGACCACCCTCGTCGTGGGAACGACTAGGAGAAACTAGTTGACAATACGAGAAATTGGTCACGGGTAAGAAGCAGGACAGATGGTGCACAAAAAGAGCAGATGAAAAGGGCCACACAACAATTAAAAAGCACTGTATACATCAAGGACAAGTACGCCAAAATACGAGGGTGATAGACAGCCGTGAAATTGGTCATCCGACTTAAACGATGGGGTGGAGCCAACCATGAACGGGTATGGGCGGAGTAACTTGTGAGAGTACAAGGAGGGGCTTTCTCCAGGAAGACAGAGAAAGAACCAATGGAAAGGAAGCTGAAGTACGAGAAAGGACTTAATTGGGGAAGAGTAAGAAAATAGTGGGAAGAGTAGAGGAATGATAAATACACAGGACGAGGGTGAGATTAGGGGAGTCTTTACCAAATTTTTCGAGAGAGTCTTTACTAAAAACGTCGGGAGTCGATAACTAAAGTTACGGAGAGTCGGTGAAGTCCGTTATAATGATTCAGAGTAGTGACTAAAACACTTAAGAGTCTTTACTAAAAACGTCGGGAGTCGATAACTAAAGTTACGGAGAGTCGGTGAAGTCCGTTATAATGATTCAGAGTAGTGACTAGAACACTTAGAGAGTCGAGCTAAAGTTTACGGAAATTCGAAGTAACGGTTCGGATAGTTTACTTAGAATCAAGTGATGTCATCAATAAAACGAGCTGTGAAGTGAAAATAAATATATAATAGTGAAAGTGTATACGTGTGAATTACTTCATGTAGGAGTTCCATTCCTTATGCACGCAATGAGACAGTCTTCAACGCAATTGAAGGAGCATCTACATCTCCATACGCTGAATTAAGTAGTAGAGAGAGAGTCCAGAATGACGACGCGCCGTAGTTTATGGAATACGTCATCAAAGTAAATTTTTTATGTATTAATTTTATTTCTAAATCACCTGTCTGTCTCTCTAAAAGAATCCACATAGAGAATTTCATAATATAGGATATACTCATTTAAAACTTACTTATAAATGATAAAATCACAGTGTTTTAAAATTATAGAGAATTATAGACAGCACACTATTATGAATCCATTTAAAATTATACTTATAATGAAATGAGCAATTAGTTTGTAAGAAGTAATTCATGCTTTAATTATACTATGATACTCAAAAGTAATCGTAGGATAAAAGGAATACTGAAGTGTGAAGAGATATTTTAGTTTCTTTTATAATTGTTTTATTTTATTGGTAGAAATAATGTATTAAAATACTTCTTGATAACCAATTGTTAATCAAATTTGTACTATGATACCAATAACAATAATCGTTAACGTAATAAATGTAGTAGTATACAGACAAACCCGTCTTATATATTTATTGAAGAAAACCATATTAAATTAATCATTAGAATTAGCTGTCAATTCCTTCCAAGTAATATTAAATAATAGAGTAATATAACCTGTGATTACATAACTACTAATGAATAAATTATTATTACAATTAAAAAAAAAACTTGAGATAGTAAACGTTGACAATTAATATTAGCATTGCATTTGACGCCCACACTAGGGAACATAATTAAGATAATAAATTTATTGATGCAAGTAAATTTGCATAAATAAAATATAGTTATATTTGGCGCTCCAACAACGCGGGGCATAGCTGATTAACAGTAAATAAAACAATAACTATAAACAGTAATTGTAACTAAAAATATTTAGTTATATTTGCCGCCCAAGGAACGTGGGGCATTACAATTGTCAATTACTTCCAATAAACCTTTATATTTGGCGCCCAACGTGGGGCTTGACAAATAAAAGTATAATTGTTAAGCGGGCAGAGAGCAGACAGTGTGCATGTTAAATTTATAAGTTGTTTAGAAATAAGTTACAATAGAATAATATCAGACCCTAAGTATATCTGAATGATTACGCGTCTACGGGCAAAAATGGCTACAAACGAGAATTCGAAAAGCCAAGAATTCGATATTAACAACCAGTTAGGGGTCGAAGGATTAGAAGGTAACACCAAGGACAGTAATGAAAGTAACAACACCGCCGAGGAACATAGCCAAAATCGGGCGAGGGGACCATCCGACGGTAGCGAGATGAACTTCGCTATGTTGATGGAGTTCATCAAGAATCAAAGTGAAGAAACGAGAAGACAGATCGAAGAACAGAAACAGGAAATAATGCGACATAACGAAGAACAAGCTGGGAAATTAGAAGAAAGGATTAACAAAAGGTTAGAAGAAAATATCGCAAGAGTAAATGAAAATTTACAAGGCCAGATCAATCAGGTAAATATTGAGTTGCAAGAACAAACCAAGAAGTGGGAAGGAAAACTTGGCGAGTTGCAGAAGAAGAGTGAAAGTGGGATGAAAGAAATCAATAAAGAATTAAAGAAACAGAATAAAGAAAATAAAGAGTTACGCGAAAAGGACCGCCGAGAATGGGAAGAAGCAATCAATAAGACCCAAGATCTGAACAAAAAACAAATCGAAGGTGTCGAACGTCAGGTAAGGAGTCTGAAGGACGCTCACCACAGCACCGAGGAGAAATTAAACGGAGTTTCAGTAGAGAAGGGTAGAAGGCTGGATGAGATGGCTAGTAACCTGTCAACAATACGGGAAAATCAGCAGAGAGTTCAGCGGAGGCTGGAAGAAATGGAACAACGACCGGCCGTCGCCATAAATGGGAATCATGGCAATAAAGAAATCACATTTGATGGTGAAGATAGCTTCCCTATGGAATTCCTAAAAGAACTCAAGGAGTTACAAGAAGCGTATTACCCAACAGAAAACACGAGGTGGATCGGCAGACATTTAACTGGAGAAGCAGCCATATGGTGGCGCATCGTAAGAAGCCAAATAAACTCGTTCCAAGAATTTGAAGAAAGATTTGTAGAGAAATACTGGGGAGCGACTCAACAGGAACGGATTCGTGACCAGCTTGAATACGGCCGATACAACTCTCACGGAACTCTCAGCACGATACAATACATGGAAAGGTTTGTGTTACAGTGTCGGCAATTAATACCAATCATGTCAGATCAACATCTGATTAAGAAATTAGCGCGGCACTACAATAGAGAAATACAGGTAGCCGTCGTAACAAGAGGGATAACCTCGATTAATAATTTTGAAATTCTATTACGTGAATACATGAATGTATCAAGTCGCGCACATAATGACGCGCAAAAGACAGAAGAACGAGGACCCAGAAAGGCCAACGAACACAACTTTCCCAAGCAACACAAGCAATGGGGCGATGAACAAAGGCGAGGGTGGCAAAAAGATTATGTAACGAAGCCGAAGGCTGAGGGCAGGCAGCCAGTCATAAATTCGTTAGTTGTTGACAACCAGGCATCAGGTAGCAGCAAAAGTAATGGGGGAGGAAACACGAAAAAGGACAATAATTGACAACTAAGTGGGTCAATGTGCCCCACTGTTTACCAACAAACCGAGCGGTCTAACGGAATCGACACCAAAGTAAATATTTTGTTTCCAGACTTACGTCACGAACTCTTGGAAGAACCGGGACAGAACATTAACATATCGTTTGTAAAAACTCCTGAGTTAAGTATTAGCATTAATAAAATAAATTTAATCGCCTTGATTGATACGGGCAGTGCCATTAATGCCTTATCGGAAGAATGGTACAACAATAATAAAGATAAAATCGGCCAACACGAAGTACTTAGCGTGAATAACACAACGATAATTAGCGCCATGGGCAAACGATCTAAGCACGTTAGAAAACAAATATTTTGTGAAATTCACGTCAATAAGAATGTTCATTATGATTGTGTGTTTTTAATCGTCCCAGGACTTGCACGAGAGTGTATCCTCGGAATGCAATTCTTGAAACAAACGCATAGTAAAATAGATATCGAAAGAAATAACATACAAATGAAGACCGATGTAAATACTTTCGCTATTGAAGAATCTTACGAATTACCGTTGATGGAAATCAAGGAAGAGGTTGACAACATTGACGGGAAAATTAATAAAAAAATCAAGGAAATGGAGGACGCAGACGCCACAATGGGACGGCAGCTGGAACAATTGTTATACAGGTACCAAGATGTATTTGATGAGAGGCCAGGACGCATCCGTGGATATGAACACCACTTCACAGTATCCGATAAAACACCGTATCTGCAGAGAGGCTGGCCCGTGCCAATAAAATATCACCAAGCCGTTCAAACAGAGATTAAAAGAATGATAAATTACGGGATTATTGAACGTACACAAAGCGCTTATGTTAACCCCCTAGTGACTGTCATTAAGCGAGATGGAAGGGTTCGGTTATGTTTGGATGCGCGGAAGATAAACAGCGTGACTACGCCTGACTACGAGGGACCACCCCCGATCAACGAGATCTTGGCCAGGTGTAGCAACATCCGCGTAATGTCGACCATCGACCTGACCAGCAGCTTTTGGCAGATACCATTGGCAGAGTCATGTCGAGACTACACCGGATTCCTGCATGAAGGCAAGTGTTATAGGTTTTGTGTGACACCGTTTGGACTCAGCACAAGTCTCGCCAGTTTAGCACGTGGGTTAGATCACGTCCTAAGGGAAGATGTGAAGAAAAATATTATTGTTTACGTGGATGATAATTTATGCTTCTCCGAAAATGAACATGACCACATTAAACACTTAACAGATCTGTTAGAGAACTTGAAACAGGCAAACATGACAATAAACCTAGAGAAATCACAGTTCTTTAGGAAACAAATTCAATACCTGGGATATTGCCTCACCACTAGTGGAATAAAAACTACGCCGGAGAAGGTTGCAGCTATACAAAACTTTCCGTCGCCCAAAAATACGAAACAACTTAAAGGTTTTTTAGGCCTCACAAACTTTTATAATAAATTTACCTCCAAGTATGCAGTGTACACCCAACCGCTGTTGAAACTACTTCAAAAGGGTCAAAAATTCAAATGGGACTCAATTATGGAAGACCACTTTAAAAGGGTGAAAACCTTATTTATAGATACCGTTATGTTGAAGTTTCCCATAACAGGAAGACGTTTTTACTTGCAGTGTGACGCCAGCAACTATGCGTATGGTGGTCAGTTATACCAGATCGACAACAACGGAGAGGTTGCTGTAGTAGCATTCACAAGTAAGACATTCAAAAATGCAGAAAGGAATTATTTTGCCACTGAACGGGAACTCCTCGCAATAGTCCAGTGTTTACAAAAATTCAGGATTTACATTCTAGGGCAGCCGTTAACCATTATAACCGACAACAAAGCTTTAACATTCTTACAGAAGTGCCACCTAAACAATACACGAATCACAAGATGGATCTTGAGTATCCAAGAATATAACTTCGAAATACGACATTGTAAGGGCAAGGAGAACGTGGTTGCTGATACCCTCAGTAGATACCCAGAGGACCATAAAGGGGATGACGCACTGGAGGAAAGGTATGAATATTATATTAACAGTATTGAAGTTAAATTAACTAAAGATGTTGCAGAAAAATTACGTAACATAGGGCGAATCCAAAGTATGAATGAAAAGGTGGCGACATTAATAAATAAGCTCCATGAAGGAACCGATGACCACACAAATAAGTACTACAAACTCATTAATAAGAAACTGTACCGTAAAGTTAAGGAAAATTGGAAACTGTATATTCCCAAGGAAGTCCGAACAGAATTAATTAAAGAAATCCATCAAATTTATGGACACACGGGCACAAAGAAAACGATGCAACTACTGAAGGAGTGTTTTACTATGGACGCGATGTGTAAAACAGTTAGTCAGATAATAAAATCCTGTGACGTCTGTCAAAAATGTAAAGACAGCGGAAATAGGACCATAGCAGGGGAGACACGACCAATTGTACCAAAACACAGGGGAGAGTTGGTCAGCCTTGATTATTATGGGCCACTCCCTACATCCAGTGGTGGTGTTAAATACCTGTTAGTAATAGTTGACAACTTTACTAAATTTGTGGAGTTGTACGCACTACGGCGAGCCACGACAACTGTCACCTTAAAGAGGATCCAACAATATATTAAGGATCACGACAAGCCAGTCAACATTCTGACGGATAATGGAACCCAGTTCACTTCAAAAAAATGGGCACGTGGTTTAGAAGAATTGGGAATAAGGCCAAGATTCACTGCGATTCGAAACCCGTGTACGAATATTGCGGAGCGGTGGAACCGGCAGCTGGGGAACCTGTTCAGAGTGTTTGTGCGAGAGAAACACACTAAGTGGGCATCTTGTATTAAAATCATAAAAGCCTGCCTGAATGAGACATACCAGGAAACAATAAGGATGACACCATATGAAGCCCGGTTCGGAAAGAAGCCGACCAGAGATTGGGAGAAATATGTGGATGCATCTGCGCTTCCGAACGAAAAGGTAGATCTCAGCAAGATCCAACTACGTATTAAAATGAAAGGAAGTACGCAGGCTGACAGGATTAATAAATCCAAAAGTATAACGAAGTTCAAGGTCGGAGATCAAGTGCTGATACGCACATATAAACCCTCCGACGCAACACAGAATATAATTGGAAAATTCTGTGCTCTCTACGAAGGACCATATAGGATCGTGAAAGAAATTGGAGGTGCCACATACGTGTTGCAAGAGGACGGAAAGAAGGTAGCCCGAGGAGTATTTAATACAAGACAATTGAAACTTTATCATTCAGATTGTTTAGGGGAATGATCAATTGCCTTGTATACAAAAAGAAATGTTATAAGAAGAATTATGTAAATGTATATAGTCATCTAATAAATTATGAACTATCAGTATAATTGGAATCTATGTTATGTCATAATAAATTAGTAAGATAGTAGTTGGTAGTAATAAGGAAATTCTGTGTGCTATTATAAAGTAATTAGCAATAAATTTCTAACTTATTGTATAGTGATATGAGAGTATAAAAACTTGAATGATTATTATTATTAATTTTGTAATTGTGTCTATTTTATTGCTCAATATTAACCAAAGTATATGTACATTAAGCAAATTTAACTCAAAGATATAATATGGAAACAGAACTAATTTAAGTAGGAAATTGTTGTGAAGCAAATCCGTTATTCATATATAGCTTTAAGAATGTATAAAGGCTTTGTAAATTGGACAAGTAAGTAAATTATGTGAATAGTAAATAACACGGAGTTAAGAGTCATAATATCACTTATGTTATTATCTATGGACAAACTGCCAGAGACACATAAAGTTAATCATGATTCTAATTTGTAAGTATTGCTATATTTGTAATGAGCATATAATTTAGTTTTTTTTTCGTATTTGTGTGAAATATTGGGTAAATTTAAATAATATGTAGCGGCAATAAATTCATAGATAAGATAGCAATTAAATGTAAATTAATTAAGCTCATAAATGTTCAATTAGGTAAAGATTTATGAAAAAATGGATTCATAAAAGGTTGATGTCAGCAATAAATTCGATATAGGGACCAAAAACCCACCAACAGTAAGGTGCCACCAGACAGTAGGTCAACCCAAAAGATGACACTTCTGATACACTATAGTCAAGGAAAGATGAGCACTGAAGAATACCAGAGAGATCGGGCGTGAATTTGGCTCCATGTGATCCGGAAGATTGATCAATCGACCCAAATTGGGGACAGTTATAACTATGAAATGTCTAGATAAAATTTTTTTTTGTAAGTGGACGGTGTAACGAGGGTTGCTGACAGATATACGATGGCTCGGTAACATGTTGTTCAAGACAAGGGAAGGCAAGGGTTTAGGCGAACAATGCCTAAAGTCGCAGCAGTTGTACGGTGAAGCGAATTGCGGGTGACGCGCAACGGCCCAAGATAGACAAAGGCGAAATATATCACTAAGAAGAAACAATAGAAAGGAAAAGCCTGACTTGAATAGACAATACGCTTCCACTATGAACGAACGACGGGACGTCCAGCTTTACCAGAAGGGTACGCGACGAAGAAAGGCTTGGAGAGCAAGATATAGCAGCTGTCTGGAATACTCAGAATTGACCACCCTCGTCGTGGGAACGACTAGGAGAAACTAGTTGACAATACGAGAAATTGGTCACGGGTAAGAAGCAGGACAGATGGTGCACAAAAAGAGCAGATGAAAAGGGCCACACAACAATTAAAAAGCACTGTATACATCAAGGACAAGTACGCCAAAATACGAGGGTGATAGACAGCCGTGAAATTGGTCATCCGACTTAAACGATGGGGTGGAGCCAACCATGAACGGGTATGGGCGGAGTAACTTGTGAGAGTACAAGGAGGGGCTTTCTCCAGGAAGACAGAGAAAGAACCAATGGAAAGGAAGCTGAAGTACGAGAAAGGACTTAATTGGGGAAGAGTAAGAAAATAGTGGGAAGAGTAGAGGAATGATAAATACACAGGACGAGGGTGAGATTAGGGGAGTCTTTACCAAATTTTTCGAGAGAGTCTTTACTAAAAACGTCGGGAGTCGATAACTAAAGTTACGGAGAGTCGGTGAAGTCCGTTATAATGATTCAGAGTAGTGACTAAAACACTTAAGAGTCTTTACTAAAAACGTCGGGAGTCGATAACTAAAGTTACGGAGAGTCGGTGAAGTCCGTTATAATGATTCAGAGTAGTGACTAGAACACTTAGAGAGTCGAGCTAAAGTTTACGGAAATTCGAAGTAACGGTTCGGATAGTTTACTTAGAATCAAGTGATGTCATCAATAAAACGAGCTGTGAAGTGAAAATAAATATATAATAGTGAAAGTGTATACGTGTGAATTACTTCATGTAGGAGTTCCATTCCTTATGCACGCAATGAGACAGTCTTCAACGCAATTGAAGGAGCATCTACATCTCCATACGCTGAATTAAGTAGTAGAGAGAGAGTCCAGAATGACGACGCGCCGTAGTTTATGGAATACGTCATCAAAGTAAATTTTTTATGTATTAATTTTATTTCTAAATCACCTGTCTGTCTCTCTAAAAGAATCCACATAGAGAATTTCATAATATAGGATATACTCATTTAAAACTTACTTATAAATGATAAAATCACAGTGTTTTAAAATTATAGAGAATTATAGACAGCACACTATTATGAATCCATTTAAAATTATACTTATAATGAAATGAGCAATTAGTTTGTAAGAAGTAATTCATGCTTTAATTATACTATGATACTCAAAAGTAATCGTAGGATAAAAGGAATACTGAAGTGTGAAGAGATATTTTAGTTTCTTTTATAATTGTTTTATTTTATTGGTAGAAATAATGTATTAAAATACTTCTTGATAACCAATTGTTAATCAAATTTGTACTATGATACCAATAACAATAATCGTTAACGTAATAAATGTAGTAGTATACAGACAAACCCGTCTTATATATTTATTGAAGAAAACCATATTAAATTAATCATTAGAATTAGCTGTCAATTCCTTCCAAGTAATATTAAATAATAGAGTAATATAACCTGTGATTACATAACTACTAATGAATAAATTATTATTACAATTAAAAAAAAAACTTGAGATAGTAAACGTTGACAATTAATATTAGCATTGCATTTGACGCCCACACTAGGGAACATAATTAAGATAATAAATTAATTGATGCAAGTAAATTTGCATAAATAAAATATAGTTATATTTGGCGCTCCAACAACGCGGGGCATAGCTGATTAACAGTAAATAAAACAATAACTATAAACAGTAATTGTAACTAAAAATATTTAGTTATATTTGCCGCCCAAGGAACGTGGGGCATTACAATTGTCAATTACTTCCAATAAACCTTTATAAGCTGTTGGCGAATAGCCAAGAGTAGTCAGCTCCTGCACGATAGTTTCGGAGGAGGTATGGCAGGGTATCCCCTGAATAACAATTTTCACCTCACGCTCCTCAGGGAGAGCGAAGGTGTGGAACGAAATGTTCCGCGCTGACAGAAAGTGCTGAACAGCGCGGAAGTCAGCAATGGATTTGACGCCCAGCTTCAGCGATTTGCCTGAGCATTTCGCTTCCACGGACGTCGAATGAAGGGTAGAACGGAGTGCAGTAAGAATTTGGGCATAATTCCTATTATCAGGGATGATAGTAGGAGGAAACTTGAGGGTAGTAGGGTCAGGCTTAGTGGAAGATGAAGCAAGATAATACAAGACACCAATAAAGTCACTAAAACCCAGCTTTAATTATCACAAATAACAGTTTTTTAATCAACTTGTACAATAATCCAAGTTAAACTCGTTCACACGCAATAAAAATGTCAACTAACAGAGTCCCGCACAATTATAAAACATAACACTTCGCCACAATACTTCGAACCTCACTTGAATAAATCGCAACTAAAACTGGAACTAAGCGTCGCTGAATGCTTATATTTATATCCCGATTAGATTCCAGAATAATCCATACTACTCGTCAACGCTACTAGAAAACACTAGAGCGTAATTGACTGCCGCCATGAACCAGTACGCGCGGACCGGTGAAGTCTGGAAAGCCTCGGCTACGATATCTCATAGCCTATAGAAATGGCCAAGGTATTGAGAGAAACTTAAATAATTTTAGTTATACCTATGGAATAGTTAGACGACTATAAGACACAAAGAAAACACAACTGAAGTGTTATAAGGCTATGGTAGAGCTAAACAAGATCGGAAATGTTGAGCAGCACTGGTAAGCAGGATCGTGGATCGACGACTCTGTGAAGTCGAAACTAGTTGTAGCGCAATCCATGGAGTAGGGAAGAAGATGAAGATGAAGATGAAGATGAAGATGAAGATGAAGAAGAAGAAGAAGAAGAAGAAGAAGAAGAAGAAGAAGAAGAAGAAGAAGAAGAAGAAGAAGAAGAAGAACAAGAAGAAGAAGAAGAAGAAGAACAACAACAACAACAACAACAACAATAAGAAGAAGAATGAATATTTATGGAATAATAAAACGTTTTGGAGTCAGAAATTTTTAAAATCCGGCTCGAAGCGGTTGAGTGTTTGAGTATCTTAAAAAAAAAGTTTGTGTGAATGCGTTAGAAGGTGAACACAAACGGAGCGATGTGGACCGTTTGTATAGTCATTGACACAGCACGGAAATTAAAGTCGCGTTAAGGAGGAAACCCATTATGAACGGACAGCACGGCACGGCTCCGGCTAAAGATGTGTTCAATATTTTCAGTTGCAATTGACAGTTCATCAAAGGAGCTTGCTGTAGTGGCTGCAGTTTATGTGGAGCAAGAAGATCGGGAAAAGCGTGTGAGGCGGAAACATAAGTTCTGGGTGCACGAAATATTCAAAAAGAGGAGCGATTGTGGTGAATTCTATCTTCTGTTTTTTAGGAGTTATTAAAAGATGATGCCAAATTTTCTTGTACTTTCGTATGTCTCAAAAATTACTTATTAAGTGAGGCTACTTCCACGTGATTAGAGCATTCCGGCCGTTCCGTTCCCGTGCCGAGCGCTCATAGTGGGTTACATTCCATTTAAATAAACGCAAAACAATGTGGTCGGTCCCGTGCTGTCCGTTTGTAATGGATCTCCTCCTTAATAGACTATTCATTGGACATGTGCGGACGTAGGCGTATATTTAGTTATCGTAATTAAGGTCAGAGCGCCGTTAACGCCAGGTGTACAGTTAGAGTGTAATGACTGCCCAAGGTCACCCACTGCACGCGTCAGTCAACACGTGCAAAACTGCACAAACCGGATAAGATTTGATTCTACCGCTTGGCAGGATTCTCTTCTTCTTCTTCTTCTTCAGGCTTTGGGACTACTTAAATAATATACACACTCCTTGGTCTGATCGCCTTTTCTTTGGACTTCCAACATTCCTTCTTCCGTCCGGATAATAATCTAAAAGCTTGTTATAGTTTATGTTTGGTATAAGAACAGGAAGTGAATGATATTCTGTATATTCTGGATATCTGGATATTCTGCATTTCACAATCCTGGCTTCATTGCTTCATTTATTACAAGAGTCTTCCTTACGTCATCACTTCTTTTTATATAAACATTGTATTAGAATAGTCGAGAACTCTCTTTGCCGTAGCAGCTTCCCTTTTATCGCGATCGAATGCCAATGATGTCTTCTGGTTATTTGACCGCAAACGATCTGAAGTATTGTTTGCCTTGCCTAGCCAATTGGCTGTATCCACACACGCACACACACACACACACACACGCGCGCGCGCACGTGCTCTCGGACAATATTTGACAACATACAGAACAACAACAACAAGTAAAGCGTGTGACAACTGTATGTTAAGGTGGAGAGTACGACGTTACTTCCAACCACTGAGTCTGATGCTGAGGAAGAAGAGACAACTGAGAGTTTGTCTGGTCCTGCTGCAACAATCTCTGGTGTGACTCGCTTCAAGGACTACATCGTCCTTGTCCTGGACAGAAACATCAGCGAAGGAGACAGCTATCGACTGAACGTAACGTTCTCAGGGAAGACGAACGCCAAACGCTTCAAGGGTTACTACCGGGTACAGCCTGGTTACGCTGAAGACGAGTGAGTTGTTACCTTAAATATGGGTAAAAAGTAAAGGTATATATATATATATATATATATATATATATATATATATATAGAGAGAGAGAAGTAGACAGACAGGTAGACATAGATAACCATGGGTGGGATTCGGGGGTGGCAAGGGGGCATTTGCCCCCTCCCCCAATATCTATCAAATAAATTACAAATCAGTGAGCTGTAGCTTTGTGTTGTAACGGCTACGGCCGTTACGTTAAATTTTAAAACTAGGCGTTTGACCTAGACGGAAGAAAAATTGTGCTGGGGCCCATTGTGACAGGACTTGCAATAAAACGCTTATTCAACGATAACTTTTTTATTAGGGTTTCATCAATCTTCAGACAATTGAATTCTTATGTTTGTAATAACAGTTTCCATCTCTCATTTTATATACAAATAGATATACATACATATGTAAAGTATTCAGTGTTCATTAATAAGCATTACCAATACTATCAACAATGAGAACTAATCAAATACTATGATAAATGGATGCCCTTTTAACACAGTTGCTAATACAATTGCAAATATGCATCCATAGGACATGTTTTAACAAAATGTTGATCACTATCACTATTTAAAAAACTGTCTATATATATATATATATATATATATATATATATATATATTGCAACGAATCACAGGATCATGATAGGCGGGGCAAGTTCATATATTACACAGACAATGGACATTCATATTATATTGGTAGATGGTTAAGTTTGGTTGTTATCAATTGTATTTAGTAAGGTTAAGGGTTTAGTTTAGTAAAACTGTGCATTATTTATTTATTGTTATTCATGTACTGTGTTTGTGGAAATGTGCGCGCGTGCGCGAGTGGTAAACATTTCCCGGGCGGTGCGTGAAGTATTTATCGTTGTGTTTGACATTGAACTGAACTTAGACATATGTATTGCTACAATCCCTATACATTTCTAACTATTGTTTACGTTCATGTATGATATTAGTATGTAGGCAGTTATGCATGAGATACGGGTAGTCTGATTACCGCTATGCATGCTGTTACAAATTAAATGCACTCTACTGCATGAAAAGTGCATTGTCACTATGTAATAACCATGTGACTTCCATCCACCAATAGAATGCTGAGTGGTGGTTGGAAATTTTCTTAAGCCTGTCGTTACACAGGTAGTTCTTCTACGCCATCTACCGCGAACGGGACGTGCACTCCTTGTACAAGATTCTACCGCTTGCAAGGTGTTGTAAAAACTATTCGTCGTTAGACGAAACGGGAAGACTCAGAACTGTGTGTGTAGTACATCTGCACACAGTATTGTTTAACGCATTGTGCGTATAATTACAGGCAGTTCTTCACTGCTGCTACCGCGATACGGTACATACAATCCTTGTACAAGATTCTACCGCTTGCAAGGATCTGTTAAGACTTTTCGGGGATAGTAACGCGTGTGACGCATAACAGTTGATATTGTCTATTTACACACGGTATTATTAATATTGTAGTACTACGTGTGTAAGAAGTGAGTGTAACTGTATCACTGTGCGAGATTTTCCGCAGTGTCAGTATCAGTATCAGTATTAGTTACGCAATAGTAAGTTGTTCCATCAAGACGTTTCCGTGCTAGTGCAAGATTTCCTCATAGGGTGGTCTGCTGATCGCGGTAGACCTTGTATTCGCGTGAACACTTGAAGAAGCCGGAGTGGTATAAGTTCAATATACCGTTATTTGATTAAACTCACTGTCACCTGAGATATACTTGGTCATAAACTCTATATTAATTTTGCGAGTAATAAGATCCGTAGTACCGTTGTGTGTGCGAAGCGTCAGATTCATCGTAGAAATTGCAGGACACCAGCCCAGCTGTTATAGGACATCAGCCCAGCTGTTATAGGACCAGCCCAGCTGTTATAGGACACCAGCCCAGCTGTATAGGACCAGCCCAGCTGTCAGGACACCAGCCCAGCTGTTATAGGACGCCAGCCCAGCTGTTATAGGACCCCAGCCCAGCTGTTATAGGACCAGCCCAGCTGTTACAGGACATCAGCCAAGCTGTTACAGGACGCCAGCCCAGCTGTAAACATTTCTGGGGAAACGTCTGTCATTTATAAGCCACACCTGACGAACCAACTACACCGCAAAGACCTACCCGTCTCTTCAACAACATCATCGTGGGAATCTTCTTTATGTAACGTATCACGTCTTGCGTATGAACATTATTTAACATTTTAAAAGAAAGACTCTATATCAAACATTACATTCTGTACATATCAAATATACCATATAAACTATAACTTGTGTTTTGTGCAATAAATAATCTTAAACCCTCCAATATAGACTTGTAATTTGAAATACACATACTATCATATCCTTTGCGCCAATAGTTTAGTAATTTGTGTTGTCGCATAGAGATATTTTGGCGGTTAGCAACGTGGGGCTCGTAAAATAGCGGAAATTTACGCTATTATATATTTGTCTATGAGTATAAAAAAATTTGTTGGAAAAATCCGACGTATAAGTATAATTAACGTAATAATTGTATGTGTATTGTTCATATGCAAATCTGAGGATATAAATTTTCAATTGTGCATATTCTCTTGTATCATATATGAACAGATTTATCAGTATATTGGAGGTAGATTATTAGTTGTTGTATGTTAGATAAGGTATTTACATGTTGATGTTTTGAACTGCTTTCTGTGTGCATATAAACTGGTTACCATACGTTCTAATCTTGTAGTAATAATAACTCTCTTTGCGTATAAATCAATAAATTTAAATTTACTAAATTTTAAATTAATTTTAATCATTATGGCGGATACTGCAGAAATCAAGAATGCTTTAACGGCCTTATTAGAAGAAATGAAAGCCAGTAAAGAAGAGCGGAAAGCTGATAAAGAGGAAAATAAAGCCCGTCAAGAGGAGGTGAAGATGAGTATACAGAAGCTTTCAGCAGAAGCCGAGAAAAGAAGTGCAGAAGCCGAGAAAAGAAGTAAATCGATCCATGAAGAAAACGAGAAATCATACGCGGCCGTGCAGGAGCAATCAAAACAAAGCAAACAAATGATAGAAGCGGCAGAGAAGCATATTAGCGAGACCGTGGAAACTATGAAAGCTGATATAGAGGCGAATTTGGAAGTCAATAAGGCACGACTTAGTGAATATGAAGCGAAACTCTCTGGAATGGCAGAGCAAGTAGTGCAACACAGATCCACGATAAATGAATTAATGGCCGAACGAGACCTGCGGATTCAAAAGCTACAACATCAAGTGTCACGATTGCAAAGTACCTCGTCACCACTAAACTGTACCACGTATGTATATAAGACTTTGGATGATGTCAATTCACAGCAAAATTTTTATGGACGGGAGAATGAAAATCCCATGAATTTCATTCAGGTGTGCCAGCGGGATCTACAGGCAATTGGTGACAACTTAAGTGAAGCTGATAGAATTAATTTCATAGTGCGGCGACTTAAGGGTACAGCTGCGGAGTGGTTCATTATTGTCCAGGATAAAATCAACACGTTTGAAGACCTGGTAAGACATTTCAGAGCTAGGTACTGGAATGAGGAGATCCAGAGGAAGATCCGTGCGCAGCTGGAGTTTGGAAAATATTCTAATACCAAAGGTTCTAAAGAATCATATGTGAGGCAGTTGATATCAAGAGCTAGATATCTTGAGCCTAACTTAACCGAACCTGACATAGTAAGTAAACTTGCGCACCATTTTGAACGCGGCGTACAGGTGGCCGTCTGTACGCAAGGAGTTAAGTCGTGGGAAGAGCTACTCATATTACTTACAAAATGGGAAGGTATAGACGACCCGAATAACAGGGGTAACAGTAATGAAACACCGAATAAAAATTTTCAGTATCAAACTCAAACCAAGCAAACACAGTCACCAAAACAACATAAAATACCAAATAGAAATACCAATCGGAAATTTCATAAACATAAAGGTATGAATGAAGTTTCAAAAGCCCGTTGTAACCATAAAAAGCAGTTCAATAAATCAAATGTGAGAGATGTTAGTTATAAGAATAAATTTGTGGTGTCCGGCCTATATCCTGCCGAAATTAGAGATAGTTTAATTTGCAATAACAATAGTAATGAAATTGAGAAAAGTATTAGTATTGAAAATGACACTGACCTCATTGTCAACGCGAAAATTAACGGATGTGTCGGCGAAGTTTTATTTGACAGCGGCGCAGAAATCTCGTTAATGGATGAGCGATTCCTAGAGAGGCACAGGAAACATTTTAAAAAAATCCCGATTCTGCCAGCAGCCCACAAAATCATAAAATCAGCGACGGGTGAATCTCAGAGGGTTGACCGTCAAGCTATGATAACAATATCCATTCAGGGAATGGAAATAGAAGTCACGGTGCTTATTATCAAGAAACTCGTGTATAATGTTATTTTGGGAATGGATGCATTAAATAAACTGCACGCGACCATTGATTTTCCAAATAAAATATTGAAATGTACAGTTAATAATAGTAAACACGATATCAGATTGGGATGCAGGAGGGGTAAGACGGGGTCTGATTGTGAACCTATTACTGTAGCTCGCCCAGCTGTTCAACTTGCCGATAAGATAACACATAATCTGCGGACTCACAGCAGGCAGATAACGAGCAGTGAGCAAGATAAACTGCAAAGTATACTTGATAAATTCGGATCTGTGTTTTCAAAAAATCCTACCATCACGAATGTATATGAACACAACATTCAAGTCACCGATGAAAGTAAATTTGTACGGAAGACTTACCCCATCCCCCTTCACTATCAACAACAGGTTGATGCGGAAGTTAAGAGTATGCTTCAGAATGGTGTGATTGAACGAACTGATAGCAATTTTTTAAATCCTATGGTTGTTGTTAAAAAGAAAAATAACGACATTCGATTATGTCTCGACATGAGAAATCTTAATTCTATTACAAAAAAATGCTACGACTGTGCTCCGAATGCGGAGAACCTATTCATGAAATGTCAAGGTGTTAAATACATGTCTCGCCTTGATCTCAAAAGTGGATTCTGGCAGATTCCCCTTGCCAAAGAGTCAAGAAGATACACAGCATTTCTATATCGAAATAAATGCTATCAGTTTAGAGTAGTTCCCTTTGGTTTGGTTACAAGTTTAGCGGCCATGGTCAGATGTTTGGAGTTAGCTCTGGGACCCGAGGTGGAGGACTTCGTCAGCATATTTGTTGATGATATTTTGGTCATATCAAAATCATTTGAGGAACATCTTGAACATCTCAAGATTGTATTTCAGAAATTGCAAGCCGCTAACCTGACTCTCAATCTTGAAAAATGCGAGTTTGGGAAGTCGCAAATTAAATTTTTGGGACATATTATCTCAGCAGAAGGTATAACAACGGATCCGGAAAAAATACGTGCGATCATGGAGTTCCCGAAACCCACAAAACCCAGGGATATCAGAGCGTTCCTTGGATTGACTGGTTACTTCCGACGTTTTACTCCAGAATATTCTGGGACAATTGAGCCGTTATTAGAACTGCTTCGTAAGAGTACTAAATGGAGATGGGAGGAGCGTCATCAGCATGCATTCGACGCGACTAAAAATTTGTATAGTAGAAACCTGCACGTGTTCCATCCTGAGAAAAGGGGCACATATGTCCTGAATTGCGATGCTTCTGATTATGCCATTGGGGGGGTACTCTACCAACGGAATGAGAAGGGTGAACACAAAATAATTGCGCACAGCAGTAGGTCACTAAAAGGGGCCGAACGCAACTATTTCACATCGGAGAAAGAAATATTGGCTATTGTGTACTGCATCAGCAAATTTCGTTATTACCTGGTCGGACAACACTTCGAAATCCTTTCGGACAACCAGGCCTTATCGTTCATGTTGCGCTGCAAGTTGGCGAACGCTCGCATATCCCGTTGGATCATGGCCATCCAAGAGTACGACTTTACCATTAAGTACTGTAAGGCAAGCGAGAACAAAGCAGCTGACACGTTAAGCCGATACCCTCCTATGGTGGAAGAACGTCATGCGTCTAATAACCAGGAAGTTCAAATTCTAGCTGTCAAATATAAATTAGAAGACAGTCTTAAAAATAAGTTAAAAAATATTGGTATGGAACAGCAGCGGGACGCAAAATTGAAGCGGATCTGTGACGCTATCCGGATACAAGAAAACCCTAAGTACAGAATATATAAAGACGTAGTGTATAAAATTATCAATGGCGGATGGAAGATTATGGTGCCTGACGCCATGGTGGAAGACCTCACCTGGATGTGTCATGAGAGTCTGGCTCATGCGGGGCCTTATAAGTGTTACCTGGCAATGCGGGAGGATTTTGTGTGGCTAAATATGACCAGGAAAATAAAGGCCATACTCCGCACATGCCACATCTGCCAAACAGCGAAATATCCGAACCAACATACCCAGGTTGAAATGGGTAACATTGTTGCACGTAATAAAAATGACCTTGTCTGCATTGATTTTTTGGGTCCACTTCCTCGGGCGGCGCGTGGAATGAGGAACCTTGTGGTTGTTACGGATGCTTTTACCAAACATGTTAGCCTATATGCTATTGGTAGACCTACAACGTCGGCTGTCATAAACATTATGCTAAATAGATACATGCCGAAAAATGGTCCCGTAAGGAAGATACTCTCAGATCAAGGTAAGCAATTTACGAACACCAAGTGGCACTCCGAGCTTGAGAAACACGGTGTTCAGACGGTCTTGACAGCGATCCGGAGACCGCAAGGTAACTTGGCCGAGCGTGTCAACAAGGAGTTGGGACGGTTATTCCGTACGTACTGTAATACTAACCAGAGTAAGTGGCCGGAATTCCTAGAATTTTTTGAATCAGCCATAAATGGAAATTATAATTCTACTACTGGGTATACTCCGAATGAACTCCAAACCGGAGAAATGCCAGGCCGGGTCTGGGGTAAGCACATTGAAAGGATAGCGACGCATAATATGCCTATACCAGTTGAGATAAAGAAAATCGAGGCTAGAAGACGCATTAAAAAGTGCGCAGAGGAGCGCACGGAAAAATTCAATGCGGAACATAAACTGGTGAAGTTCAAGACTGGAGAGAGTGTGCTTTTACGAGCATTAAATGTTGGAAGAAGGGAGGACAACACAGCCGCGAAGTTTTTTAGGCTGTATAATGGTCCGTATACCCTGTCGGAGCAAGTTGGGAAAAATACCTTTATCTTAACCAACCCAAATACCAACCGTGCGATTGGTAAATTCCATGCTTCCTCATTGAGGAAATATTATACAAAGGATCCGTAAACTCAGAAATAAATGTCAGGATATAGGGGTAAGAATGTGTAGTGATTTAAATATGTCAGTTCAGGTTTAAATGTTGTATGTAAGATGACTCTGTGAATGAACAATAATCTAGTTTAGATAAGGAATGCCGTCTGTGTACTTTGTGACCCTGCATAAAATTTTGTTATCTGATGTCAGGAACATGTGTATTTGTTTTGGTTTTAAGGTTACCACGTGTCTTTGAGTGGGTGCTTCTGTCAAAGTGACAGTTAGGAAATGTTAGTATTAATTGAGGATGTTTATTTGATTTTAGTTCGAGGGTATTATTATTATTTCAGGATTAGGAAATTGTTTTGGTTATATAAAAAAAAAATTTTTATTTTTGTGAATTAACTAAAAAAAAAAAAAAATTTTTTTTTTTAAGCGGGAATGGGTTAATCCTGCAACGAATCACAGGATCATGATAGGCGGGACAAGTTCATATATTACACAGACAATGGACATTCATATTATATTGGTAGATGGTTAAGTTGGGTTGTTATCAATTGTATTTAGTAAGGTTAAGGGTTTAGTTTAGTAAAAATGTGCATTATTTATTTATTGTTATTCATGTACTGTGTTTGTGGAAATGTGCGCGCGTGCGCGAGTGGTAAACATTTCCCGGGCGGTGCGTGAAGTATTTATCGTTGTGTTTGACATTGAACTGAACTTAGACATATGTATTGCTACAATCCCTATACATTTCTAACTATTGTTTACGTTCATGTATGATATTAGTATGTAGGCAGTTATGCATAAGATACGGGTAGTCTGATTACCGCTATGCATGCTGTTACAAAGTAAATGCACTCTACTGCATGAAAAGTGCATTGTCACTATGTAATAACCATGTGACTTCCATCCACCAATAGAATGCTGAGTGGTGGTTGGAAATTTTCTTAAGCCTGTCGTTACACAGGTAGTTCTTCTACGCCATCTACCGCGAACGGGACGTGCACTCCTTGTACAAGATTCTACCGCTTGCAAGGTGTTGTAAAAACTATTCGTCGTTAGTGAAACGGGAAGACTCAGAACTGTGTGTGTAGTGCATCTGCACACAGTATTGTTTAACGCATTGTGCGTATAATTACAGGCAGTTCTTCACTGCTGCTACCGCGATACGGTACATACAATCCTTGTACAAGATTCTACCGCTTGCAAGGATCTGTTAAGACTTTTCGGGGATAGTAACGCGTGTGACGCATAACAGTTGATATTGTCTATTTACACACGGTATTATTAATATTGTAGTACTACGTGTGTAAGAAGTGAGTGTAACTGTATCACTGTGCGAGATTTTCCGCAGTGTCAGTATCAGTATTAGTTACGCAATAGTAAGTTGTTCCATCAAGACGTTTCCGTGCTAGTGCAAGATTTCCTCATAGGGTGGTCTGCTGATCGCGGTAGACCTTGTATTCGCGTGAACACTTGAAGAAGCCGGAGTGGTATAAGTTCAATATACCGTTATTTGATTAAACTCACTGTCACCTGAGATATACTTGGTCATAAACTCTATATTAATTTTGCGAGTAATAAGATCCGTAGTACCGTTGTGTGTGCGAAGCGTCAGATTCATCGTAGAAATTGCAGGACACCAGCCCAGCTGTTATAGGACATCAGCCCAGCTGTTATAGGACCAGCCCAGCTGTTATAGGACACCAGCCCAGCTGTCAGGACACCAGCCCAGCTGTTATAGGACGCCAGCCCAGCTGTTATAGGACCCCAGCCCAGCTGTTATAGGACCAGCCCAGCTGTTACAGGACATCAGCCAAGCTGTTACAGGACGCCAGCCCAGCTGTAAACATTTCTGGGGAAACGTCTGTCATTTATAAGCCACACCTGACGAACCAACTACACCGCAAAGACCTACCCGTCTCTTCAACAACATCATCGTGGGAATCTTCTTTATGTAACGTATCACGTCTTGCGTATGAACATTATTTAACATTTTAAAAGAAAGACTCTATATCAAACATTACATTCTGTACATATCAAATATACCATATAAACTATAACTTGTGTTTTGTGCAATAAATAATCTTAAACCCTCCAATATAGACTTGTAATTTGAAATACACATACTATCATATCCTATGCGCCAATAGTTTAGTAATTTGTGTTGTCGCAATATATATGTCCCTTTCTTCTTTGAAATCAGTATAGTGTTGTTGTGTGAGATTTAGAAATCTGGAATTCTCCCACCTGCGTTTGTAAGAATTACTGAGTCCTGTGATAATGGATGCTGGTGTGGTCCTGGTCGGTAGAGGAGTTCGCTCATTTCTTCACATGAAGTTGTCGCTCATGACATAGGTTGAGCATTCCTGGGTATTTCTGAGTATTCCTGGATATTTGTGGGTCCGACGGCGTTGGGGAGCGTTGTTGGCGTACAGCTCTGCAGAGGTGACAGGTGTTGTAGTCGCCATCTACGAACCTTTCTCCCGACTGGGCGGGGACCCTGCAACATCGTTTCATTTGTGTACAGCTATCGGAAAATACAGTCAAACCAACTCCTTTTGTCTTGGAACACCAACACCACACTCACACTGTCCTAATTTTAGGCACTCTACTTCTCTGTTATTACTAATGCTGAAACATTGCATGAATATAATTCTGATTGCTTAGTGCATAAGGCTTATGGCTCTCTTAGTCATCTTATTACAAAAAAATTACACATTTTAAGTTATATTTAATTTCACCGTTGGTACGATATTTCCATATATTATTCATGCATTTGTCCCATTAATTCATATATTTTCATAACAATAAAAATAAATTTCGTATTGAACATCTATACTCATATACACAGTACACTCAATGCAAACAGAAACAGTTTGATATAATTTTAATTCGTTACATAATATCATCCCTTTTATCTTTTAAATTCTACACACATTAATTAACATCACTTTTAACTTACATTTATTTTTTAAACTTTCTTAAGTCAGTTAAGTGCAAAGTCGGCCACGTGCTGCCAGACCGGAAGTATCGTATAAATTTAATCTACATTAGACTCTTACAAATAAGACGGCTTTATACGTTTAGATTACACACACGCAACATAACACACATATTCAGAATAATTTAACATTGAACACTTTAATAAAACTCTGTGTAATAACCTCACCTGAGACACTTTACATTTTACTCGCACATGATAGTTCTAGAAGTTTGTTTCTAAGCCGTCGGACCAACACACCACGTCAGCGGATAGAAGAAAAATGAGGCCAGATCACGCGTTCCCTGAACTCAGGACGGTACAGGAAAACTTGTTATAAATTGTCGAACCGCGATCAGCTGAGTACGGTTAACTGCAAGGTTTAAACGGCCTGCCTTATTGCGTCGCTGCTAGCGTTGACCTGACCAGCGAGGCCACAGCCCGCCTGATTACGTCGCCCCGCGCTGTCGCGGAATACCGGTGAAAGCCGCTCTTGTCTCCCAACAACACACCGTCCGAAATTTAGCCAGCCATGCCGGCGCGAAATATGGCCGGGAAATTTAAATTTCAAAATTGCTCGTCACAGTGTAGTATTTGACAAGGCATTGGAATGCTTTTCAAATCAAGTTTTCTTGCGTAGTTTAACTTACTCAAGCTACGCTATATGTAATGTAAAGTTAACCACTTGGTAAAATAAAGAACTTCCCCGCGAATTATCACATCCAATGCCGGATTAGCCATCTTAGGTAGTAGGAAAACCGAGCCCCCCTCCAGATTATTTAATTTTTTCATATTTGTGTGCGTGCATGTGTGTGTGTTTTTGTATATGCGTGTCTTTTGAAGAGCTAGCAAAAAATATAACCTGCGAATGGGTAGACAGACGAGCAGAAACGCGGGCTAGACAGCCTATTCAGTCTGTCTGTTAGTCTGTTACAGGTTAGAATTGTGTCTGGGGTAATACCAACGCCTCCACATCCGAACACTGCCATCAATAATTCCTGCCTTTATAGTGTCTCCATATTTCCCTCTTTCACTTCGGTTCGCTAAAAAAAAAGGGTTGCCGTCGTCGATTCCTCGAAGATATTGCCCCCCCCCCAATCCCGGAGGTAAAATCCTGCCCATGTAGATAACTATGCAGATTAACTATACAGATAACTATACAGATGAAGAGAAAGAGCGAGAGAGGGGGGAGAAAATCCTGCAATATTATTTACATTTCTGTTTAAGTGATGTAGCCTTATCTGATTACAGATAGATGACGGGCACAGTATTCACCAAAGATCTGGCGCGGAGAGCGTTCCCGTGTTTCGACGAGCGAGAGAGAGAAAGAAATTGTGAGAGAGAGAGAGAGAGAGAGAGAGAGAGAGAGAGAGAGAGAGAGAGAGAGAGAGCGAGAGAGAGAGAGAGTGAGAGAGAGAGAGAGAGAGAGAGAGAGAGTGAGAGAGAGAGGGAGCCAGAGATACAATCCTGCAGTATTATTTACATTTCTGTTTAAGTGATGTACAGATGTACAGAGGCCTATGTGATTACAGATGGATGACGGGCACAGTATTCACTAAAGACCTGGCGCGGAGAGCGTTCCCGTGTTTCGACGAGCGAGAGAGAGAAAGAAATTTTGTGTGTGTGTGTGTGTGTGTGTGTGTGTGTGTGTGTGTGTGAGAGAGAGAGAGAGAGAGAGAGAGAGAGAGAGAGACAAAGACAGAGAGACAATACTGCAGTATTATTTACATTTCTGTTTAAGTGAGTTACAGAGGCCTATCTGATTACAGATGGATGACGGGCACAGTATTCACCAAAGATCTGGCGCGGAGAGCGTTCCCGTGTTTCGACGAGCCAGAGAGAGAAAGAAATTGTGTGTGTGTGTGTGTGTGTGTGTGTGTGTGTGAGAGAGAGAGAGAGAGAGAGAGAGAGAGAGAGAGAGAGAGAGAGAGAGACAATACTGCAGTATTATTTAAATTTCTGTTTAAGTGATTTACAGAGGCCTATCTGATTACAGATGGATGACGGGCACAGTATTCACCAAAGATCTGGCGCGGAGAGCGTTCCCGTGTTTCGACGAGCCGCAGTTTAAGGCCAGATTTGCCATCAGTTTGGCCCACCATAACTCCACCACTACGTTGTCCAATATGCCTTTACAATACTCGGAGCCTGTGTAAGTCTAATGTCTATTCAGTGTAGACGTGATTTATAATGTTACATGTTATCTGCCGTAGTTTGCCGCAGTGGTGTTTGCAAGAAGAGTGGGCTGTAAGTTTTCATGAAAGCGAGATAACTGTAACTTTCTATATTCGTCATTATGTTAACATAATTATGAGCGTAAAACTCGAGTATTGATTAAGACAAAATATTTTTAGCATACACAGCTTTTCTGTGAGGCAATCAATCGTATTTACAGAAACAAGATACATCCAGATACAAAATTAAAGTTTTTACAAAGTTATAGCAGTCTCTGTATTGTCCTATGTGTGTGAACTGTAGACAACAACTAAGAAACAAGAAAGTAAAATACAGGCCTCGGTAATGGCGTTATTAAGAGGAGTTAAAAGATGTTCTATACTTACCCGTATAAAGAATGAGATTATTAGGGAAGAATTACAAGTTTGTATTTGGAATTAAAGACTAAAAGATTACAAACAACGGTGGAAAGAACACTTAGAAAGAATGTCAGATTCAAGGCTGACCAAACAAATATGGGAATATAACCATACGGGATACAGGTGTGTGGGTAGATCCAGGAACAGCTGGCTGGAGCATGTTTGAAGGCGGATCAGGCAGCACCTTGCCTATGCCGTGATGTGAAGACGATGGTGATGATGATGATGAAATGTACCGAAGAGGGACATTCCAAAGAATAGATCCAATTTTGCTCACCACCTGATGCAACATAATCACAACTATACGGGTTTCCCAACTAATTTTAAATTGCTCCATAGTTGTAAAAAAGGAGCGTACATGGACGCCATAGAGGAGTACGAGATATATAAGGCCTCAAAATTGTCACCAGACAAGCTACTTAACGATAAACTCTCTTTTACATCCAACCGTCTATATTATACTGCCATTGATATTGAAATACGTACGGGCAATCGCGGTGCAGTAATAATCTCGGGCGAAAACGATGCAGTCGATCGCGTGTAGCGGTGCGCACCAGGTCGCGACGCGGCGTGAAGTAGGCCTACTACAATAATGTGTTCTTAAATGACATACATACTGTGATTAGTAACAATTTTTGATTTTTTGACGACTTCTCCAGAAGGATTGGTGTTTTTATATAACCAAATGATGAGGATTTATCCTTGAAACGTGTAGTTATTGAAAGTTTGAAAGAAGTCACAAGACGGTGGGTAACCAAGTGTTTACAAATATTACAAGTTGAGTGCTTATACAGGTGACTTGGGGACTATAATAATTATAATGAATGATGATGACGTTGTATAGCTTGCATAACTTGTTACATGTTTGTTGTTATGTAAGACCTATTATCATCCCTGCTGTTTCCATCACAGTCCGATACCCATCCTTTCACCTCAGTGTCTCTGACGCATGTGTTTGTTTGCTTGCAGGGCAGGCGAAGACGGCTGGGTGTGGGACCACTTTGAGTCGACTCCTCTGATGTCCACGTACCTGATCGCGTTCCACATTGGAAAGTTCAAGGCCAGAGAGGTGATGACGGACAGCGGAAGACCGTTCCGTGTGTGGGGTCCCGCCAACCAGCTGAAGTGGGCCAACAGAACACTCGCGGACGGCCCCAAGTATGTAGCGTTCTTCGAAAACTACACGGGAATCGAGGATCCAATGCCGAAACAAGACCTGGTGACCGTTCCCAAGTTTTACGACGGCTTAGAAAACTGGGGACTGGTGTCGTTTGCGTAAGTGTGACCTTGTCCCGACTATTCAATGAAAGCGAACGTTGTTAGACTGCTGGGAGCAATTGAGGAGTCTGATGGCGTAAACCAGAAATGCTCTTTTTGGGAAAACCCGACTTGAATATTTAGTATAATATTTAATACTTGTAAACAATTAAACATTATTATTAATGATGTAGAACTGTATATTTATGATGAAAACTAAATCTATTAATTATTCAATCTTACATTCTTCTTCTTCTGGTAGTTCATATCCGTTTCGGATGTTGGATATCATACAGACTATTTTATCTTTCTGTACTGCTGCACGGAATAAGTCAGTTGTACTCATGCCAAACCAGGTCTTAAATTTCTCAGCCATGAGATTCTCGGTCGCCCAACTCTTCTCTTTCCAAGTACGTTCCCTGTAGTGTGGACTGCAATAAGTAAAATCTCTGTTCATTTTGTCATGAGGTGTCCCAGATACTGAAGCTTTCTTATCTTCACTGTGTTAATAACTTCCCGTTCTAATAACTTTCCTTATTTTTCTAAGAACTTTAACAATAGTTATGTGTACTGTTCATGAAATGTTCAGTATTCTACGGTAAATCTTACATCGATAGATAAAAACCGCATACAGGGCTAGAGAATAGATAAAGTTTTATTCTTTTTTCCATCGACATTCTTGTGTACTTAGTGTCACTAATACAACTGTGGTTTCAATAAATTTCTATTCATTTTTTAAATAGTCGGATAGAACATTAATTAGGAATGGAAAGTTTAAATCATCAATATCAATTTGTTTTGTACTCCATTTAGTAACATAATTACAAAAATTACAGTTACTATTAATATTACACGCATATGTAAATTGTGATATTTAAATTGAGATAAATTTTGAATTAGATATCCTCTTCAATATCTTATCCTCGAGAAAGACAACTTCTTTACAGACTACAAAATGAACTTGAGTCTGTGGTCGTTACAAAGTTTTCTCATACTAAACCTGCATTTCAACCGGGAGAAAACGACGGCCATCTTAACGGCTGTATTTTTTCTGTTGCTTGTGACAAAGTACCAAACGTTTCTTCTTCTTCTTTATATGACCCTTCTGCCTCTCAGCGTCGCGGGTCCATGTCTTGCGGATACGTGTTTGGCAAAATCGATATTCCCAGTTGGATTTCACTTGTCTTGGGTGAGAGCCCTTTCGTCTATTCGGACTGCTTCCCTCGTAATATTTTTCTTGCTTGACGTTTAAGTCCGTAAAATCTGGGGTCGTCCTCAGAAGCTAAACAGCATAAAGCAACTTCCAATAAAACCTTATAAAACAAAATATTATTAAAATATACATAATTACGGTAAAAATCTTTTCTATAGACCGGGTCTATATGTGTGTGTGTGCATGAGCGTATTTTATATAAGTTATTATACACGTAATAAGGAACTGCGGCATTATCACAATGCTATCGTGTATTTGAGTGTGGTAATTATCAGATAAGTATGATTTTGTTGAAACAAGGGGACTTGTTAAGGTAAAAATAAAATTTTCATCAAACATTTTTTTGTCTATTTTTGCTCTCTGGTTATTTCTGAACATTTTGATGTATAGTAATAATAATAATAATAATAATAGTTTTCAGGTTCTGAATGTGCTTTATCAAATATTTTGTAAAACACTGCACACCGAATTTTTGCCCTTTGTGAGCAGAAATGTACTTTTTGAGTGTTACACAAATATACGTTACACAGAATATCTTGGGGATGGGGACTCCAAAGGATTCTCAGCAGTGGAAGACCTAGACATTTATGAAGATGTAACTATAAGCAAACTGGAATGTATAGGTCATATCCAGAAACGCATAGGTTCTAGGCTTCGCAATTTAAAAAGAAAAATTGCGAAGGAGAAAAAAAAGGAGTAAAAAGGAGTAAAACTGCTGGATGGAAAGCTGATTAATGGTAAGAATCGGTTGATGGATGCTATCATTGACCAACTTCAAAATTATTATGGCCTCGCTATAAGAAAGAACACCCACAGTCTACAAGAAACAAAAAAAGCTGTGTTGGGCACTATTTTACTACAAAATTTCTACTGATGAAATTTCCTCAGTCCTCATTGTCATTGTCCTAAATGACACGATTCCAGGTACAGCTATCAGAAATCAGTAGTTTCAAAAGAGCCATTCTTGCACAAAAACTCTATTCATGTAGTTTTTATGGAGGCAATAAAACCAGTGTTCAAGGACTTAGCTGACGAAGACTTATTGAAGAAGTGTTTGGCAATGTGCACCCAGTGTAAACAGTCTCATTTGGAACCGACTTCCAAAAATTGTTTTTGTTGGCATGAAAACACTCTATTTTTGTGTACATGATGCTATTGCTTCATTTAATGATGGGAATATTGTAAAATGCCAAACAGTAAAGCAACTGAACATACATCTGGAAAAAAACAATTCAAGCCATGAAGTAAGCTGATAGAGTGCGGGTGCTTTTCGTGGAAAGACAAGTTCAGGAGGTACAAAAAACAGGAAGACAAGCAAAAAGACTACAAATGAGGATAGCAGAAGAGGAGCTTGAAGAATCTAAAGATAATCCAAACTATAAGATAA
Organism: Magicicada septendecula; assembly: GCA_034769895.1. NCBI lineage: Eukaryota > Metazoa > Arthropoda > Insecta > Hemiptera > Cicadidae > Magicicada > Magicicada septendecula. Next base: position 293,654,405 of record CM068373.1, on the reverse strand, counting down.
TCCAAACTATTGGGCGGGATTGTTTTAAAGTCATGTATGAATAAATTACGGTTTTGTCTTAAAAAATGTGTTACTTGACTTGAATTGCTATTTTCTCAATTTTTCACTTTATGCACACTTTTTTCAGGAATGCGATAAGATAGAGCCATGAAATTTTTACATGTAAAATATGTTACAGTAAACAGTTTAACATGGAGGATTCTTAATATTCTTATTAGCTGAAGAAATATAAATAAACCTATTTTTTAAAACGTGTCAAAAAAGTGCTGTAGAGAAAGAATTATAAAGTATGTAAAAAACCGTTTTGTTAAATTCCTTCTGTTAAACGACATACAACTGTCGGACAAAGAAACCCTAAAAAATTCCATTTTAAAATCCTTTATAGTTTCAGAGAAAAGTGCGTACAAAGTTTGTAAATTTAACATGCGTAAGATAGACCTTACCAAGTCCCCTTAAAGTCTATAACGATGGTTAACAAACGGCACGGCTTACAAGTTATAGTGTGTATGTGTTTCAGCCAGTCCAATCTGCTGTATCCGCCGGGAGGGTCCAGGCTGTCTGTCAGGTCCAGGACTCTAGTGGTGGCTCACGAGATGGCTCACACGTGGTTCGGCAACCTGGTCACGCACCACTGGTGGGACGAACTTTGGCTGAGCGAAGGTTTTGCCACGTACTTCGCCGCGCTTGCTCTCCAGCACGTACGCACTCACACACACTCACTTATACAGCACTTTGTATAGCAGTGGTTCCCAAAATTTTCAGTCAGTGTAATGTAATTTAACCCCCCCCAAATAATTTAAAAATTCCCGGTCCCCGTCTGAGTTCTGAAATAAAACAAACAGTAAATATGATAGCAACTCTTATATTTTTTAATTAAAATGTATTAAAATCAAAATTCTCTATAACTTGCAAAATCATAATATTAATGGCATCAAACATAGTTTAATGTGAACAATGAAGCTGCTTTTGAACAATTAGCTGTGCAATATTGGGTTTGATGTCTGATAATTTCAATATTAAGCCACTCTCGAAATCAAGTTTATCTCTTAACTTTGACTTCAAGACTTCAAGTACGTGATCAGGGAGAATGCGGTTTCATGGAGATAAGTAGAGGGAAACAACGCTTCAAAGCTTTTTGTGTGTGTTCAGATTGTTCAGGATAGTCAGTCATTACATATAACCAGAAGTCAGCTAGCTGTAATTCGCGAAAACTGTAATTTTAATGAACTGTCAGTTGAAAGTATGCCAATGAATCTTCTTTTGTAATGTAAGAGAGAGGTCTAGCCAGTTCGGCTGACAAACAGATCTGCTACACGACATGATTTAAAGACATTATTAAAGCCGTTAGTTTGAAATTACTTTTACAATTACAATTAATTTGAACCCCCCCCCCCAAAGAAAATACTAGAATCTTCAACTAACAGTTTTAACATTATAAAATTTAGATTTTAGAGCATAAAAAATCGGAGAAAATTACGGTATATTCTAATTTTTGTTAAAAGTGTCTGCGGACCTCCTGAAACATTGTCGAGGACCCCAGGGGTCCGCGGACTCCACTTTCCGAACCACTGTTATATGGAGTTTTCTTCCACAATTTCTTTATAAGTTACTCTTTAAGCTTGAGTTTCTTCCAGGATTCTTATGTTATCAAATTATAATTACTTCTGCAAGTAGATTGTATTATTTTTTTATTTTTAATTAAACCGCCTCTTGATTTTGATTTGACTAAATCGATTATTCGTTATTTCATTTAGAAATATCTGAAGATCAATACAGTCAGTAAACGTGCGTCAGGTTAATTAAAACGATAAAAAATAATTAATGATAATGTGATGTATTTATAATATACACACACTTATTGCTTACTAATGGTACCTATAATCTCAATCTTCTATTGTGGTGTATTCGTTGTTCATAACCTAAAGGTACGGTACATATCATTTATAATAAAGTTTTAATTACTTACATTCTTAATTTTGATCGATTTCGGTCATAGATTTTCGACAGGACATATACACTGTGCACTAGCGGTCTCTATATTTTAAAACAGTTACTATTTACAAAAAACGAATTCTGGACACAAACGTACGTTTCACGATAATCAGTGATTACGAATTCCTTTTTTTTGTAAATAGTAACTGTTTTAAAATATAGTGACTGCGAATGCACAGTGTACATATGTCCTGACGATGGTCTATGACCAAAATCGATCAAAATTAAGAATGTGAGTAATTAAAACTTTATTATAAATCATATGTATGGTGCGTTTAGGTTATGAACAATGAATACACCACAATAGAAGATTGATAAAAAAGTAGTACAATCTACTCGCAGATACGTTATTACAATATATATATATATATTATTTTAATATTTATAACTAAATTTACCTCAAGATATACTTTTTTCCTATTAGGAACATGTTTCGAGAGTTCCTGTACTCTCATCTTCAGCCTTCGCCATCTTGTTTCTGGTGAAGTATTTGTGTGTTGGCTTCTGGATGTTATTAAGGTAGTTTGTTGGTCTTTGGTCTTTTAAAGTTGCATTATTGTGTGTGGTTGTGGTATCTGTTTTTGTATTTTGTGTATTTTCGATGTTGAGTGCTTTGAATATTGTGTCATGTTTTGTATTGATTTGTATTTGTTCTGGTATTAGTTTGTTTTGTGTTTTATGTTTGTAAATCTGTAAATTTTCCCAAATGTTCATTATGGTGCCTTTGTGTGGTATATGTTTTATTAGTGTTACATTGGTTATGTCTGGGAATTCATGTCCTGTGTTTATTGCATGTGTGGCTAAATTGGATTTATATATATTTGGTTTTTTGTATGCATTTAGGTGTTCAAAATAACGTTTTTTCAGCTGTTTTTTTGTTTGTCCTATATAACATTTATTGCAATCTTGGCATTCAATTTTGTATATACCGTTGGTTGTTGTATTATCTTTGTTGTGTGAGCTATTTAGATTTTGTAATTTATTTTTATTAGTTTTGTATGCTATTTTTATATCTGTGTTTTTAAATAGTTTTGTTAGTTTTGTCATTTTATTATTTATATATGTGAATGTGGCCCATTTTTTGTTGTTGTTATTATTTATGTGTTGTTCAGTTTGATTCATTCTTAATTGTTCAGTTTTTATTTTGTATTTGATTTTATTTTCTATTTTGATCATAGTATTTTTATTGTATCCATTTGCATAACCAATTTGGTATATTATATTTCTTTCTTTGTCAGTTTCTTGTTTGTTTAGGGGTATTTTGTACATTCTGTTAAATAACGAATAAAATGCTGCCATTTTATGTTGTGGTGGGTGGTCAGAATGGTTAGGTATAATGATGTTAGTGGAAGTTGGTTTTCTATGTTGCATATTGTATGTGTTTGTTGTATCTTGTGATGGTTATGTCTAAATAGTTGATTTTGTTATGTTTTTCTTTTTCTTCTGTGAATTGTATTTTGGGATGTATGTTATTGATTTGTTTCAGTATGTTCTCTGCATTTGTGTTTTTGTTATTTGATACATATAGTCCATCATCTACATATCTTATCCATATGCCATCTGGGTCATGTGTTTTTATGATATTTTGTATTTTGGTGTCTATGTGTTGTAGGAATATTTCTGCTATTATGCTTGATAATGGTGATCCCATTGCTAAACCTTCTTTCTGTTGATAAATTTTGCTATTAAATTCAAAGTAATTTTGTTTTAGTATTAGTTGGAGACTATTTTTTATTTAGGTTATATATTGTTTGTTTTCATTTTGTTCTATAAGTTTGTTTATTATTATGTCAATTGTTTCTTCTACTGGGATATTAGTGTACATGTTTGTTATGTCATATGATGTGAAAAATGTATTTTCATTTATATTTATTATTTTTAGTTTGTCTATTAATTCGTATGTATTTTTTATGTTATGATGGTTATTTGTTAGATGGTTACTTTTTAGTTTTTGTGCTATTATTTTTGCTATTTTGTATGTAGGAGCTTTTTTGAAATTGATTAATGGACGTATTGGGTTGTTTAATTTGTGTATTTTTATTAGGCTGTTCATTTTAGGTGGTTCTGGATTATTGTTTATATATATGTCTATGTTTTTATTGTTGAAAATGTTTTTATTTGTTTTTATTAGTTTTATTGTTTGTTTAAGATAGTTTTCTGTTGGGTTTTTATCTAGTTGTACGCATTTATTATTGTTGATGAAGTCTTCGGTTTTTTTTATGTAGTCTGCTTTATCAATGATTACTGTTGGTTGACTTTTGTCTGCTTTAGTTATTATTAAATTATTGTTCTTTACTTTATTTTTAATTTCTTTTATTGTTTTATTGTTTTTCTTTTGTTTATCTTTGTTTTTCATTTCGCTAGTGATTATTTTTTTAATTATATGTGTTGCTTCTGTTCTTTTTTCTTCTTGTATATTGTCTTTTATTAGGTTAATGGCAAATTCTGTTTCTACTATTAAATTTTCTAGATTTTTGTTTGCATTTTGGGTTATGTTAGTTTTTGACATATTGTTTAAATATTCTGTTTCTTTTTTGTTAAATTCTGTATTGCTAAGGTTAATGGTTCGAGGGTAAAATGTGTGTTTATTTTTGTTTTTTTGTTCTTGATTTTTGTTTTGTTGTTTTAATGTGTTAAGTTTTTTGTTGATTGTATAAGTCTTTTTGTTTTTTCAAATCTTATTTTATTTTCTATGTTATTGTATTTATTATTCCAAGTGATTGGATGTAATAAACTTGTTAGCTCTAAGTGTAGTTTGTATATGTCTAGTGTTATGCTATTTTTCTTACTGTATAATTGATTAATTTCGTTTTGTATCCATAGCCTTTGTGCTTGTTTTATAGTTTTTTGTGCAGTCATATTTTTGTTGTTTGTGTTTATGTTGATGTATTTAGGTGTTAATTTATGTTTTTGGCATTGTCTATTGAAGTATATGTTCATGTTTGTGTTCATTAGTTGTTTTTTTCGTGTTTGAAATTTGTTTAACAATTTGGTAATGTGGTTATATGGAATTGTGGTTATGTTGTTTGTGTACATGTTAATGTATATTTATGTGAGAGATGATTTGTTATCCGTTATTTGGTAGTTGATTTCACTTAATTTGATATTCACTTCACTATTTTTTTCACTATAAACTTTTGTTTTTGCATTTGTTTTAATATCCATATAACCACATTACCAAATTGTTAAACAAATTTCAAAACAATTTGGTAATGTGGTTATATGGATATTAAAACAAATGCAAAAACAAAAGTTTATAGTGAAAAAAATAGTGAAGTGAATATCAAATTAAGTGAAATCAACTACCAAATAACGGATAACAAATCATCTCTCACATAAATATACATTAACATGTACACAAACAACATAACCACAATTCCATATAACCACATTACCAAATTGTTAAACAAATTTCAAACACGAAAAAAACAACTAATGAACACAAACATGAACATATACTTCAATAGACAATGCCAAAAACATAAATTAACACCTAAATACATCAACATAAACACAAACAACAAAAATATGACTGCACAAAAAACTATAAAACAAGCACAAAGGCTATGGATACAAAACGAAATTAATCAATTATACAGTAAGAAAAATAGCATAACACTAGACATATACAAACTACACTTAGAGCTAACAAGTTTATTACATCCAATCACTTGGAATAATAAATACAATAACATAGAAAATAAAATAAGATTTGAAAAAACAAAAAGACTTATACAATCAACAAAAAACTTAACACATTAAAACAACAAAACAAAAATCAAGAACAAAAAAACAAAAATAAACACACATTTTACCCTCGAACCATTAACCTTAGCAATACAGAATTTAACAAAAAAGAAACAGAATATTTAAACAATATGTCAAAAACTAACATAACCCAAAATGCAAACAAAAATCTAGAAAATTTAATAGTAGAAACAGAATTTGCCATTAACCTAATAAAAGACAATATACAAGAAGAAAAAAGAACAGAAGCAACACATATAATTAAAAAAATAATCACTAGCGAAATGAAAAACAAAGATAAACAAAAGAAAAACAATAAAACAATAAAAGAAATTAAAAATAAAGTAAAGAACAATAATTTAATAATAACTAAAGCAGACAAAAGTCAACCAACAGTAATCATTGATAAAGCAGACTACATAAAAAAAACCGAAGACTTCATCAACAATAATAAATGCGTACAACTAGATAAAAACCCAACAGAAAACTATCTTAAACAAACAATAAAACTAATAAAAACAAATAAAAACATTTTCAACAATAAAAACATAGACATATATATAAACAATAATCCAGAACCACCTAAAATGAACAGCCTAATAAAAATACACAAATTAAACAACCCAATACGTCCATTAATCAATTTCAAAAAAGCTCCTACATACAAAATAGCAAAAATAATAGCACAAAAACTAAAAAGTAACCATCTAACAAATAACCATCATAACATAAAAAATACATACGAATTAATAGACAAACTAAAAATAATAAATATAAATGAAAATACATTTTTCACATCATATGACATAACAAACATGTACACTAATATCCCAGTAGAAGAAACAATTGACATAATAATAAACAAACTTATAGAACAAAATGAAAACAAACAATATATAACCTAAATAAAAAATAGTCTCCAACTAATACTAAAACAAAATTACTTTGAATTTAATAGCAAAATTTATCAACAGAAAGAAGGTTTAGCAATGGGATCACCATTATCAAGCATAATAGCAGAAATATTCCTACAACACATAGACACCAAAATACAAAATATCATAAAAACACATGACCCAGATGGCATATGGATAAGATATGTAGATGATGGACTATATGTATCAAATAACAAAAACACAAATGCAGAGAACATACTGAAACAAATCAATAACATACATCCCAAAATACAATTCACAGAAGAAAAAGAAAAACATAACAAAATCAACTATTTAGACATAACCATCACAAGATACAACAAACACATACAATATGCAACATAGAAAACCAACTTCCACTAACATCATTATACCTAACCATTCTGACCACCCACCACAACATAAAATGGCAGCATTTTATTCGTTATTTAACAGAATGTACAAAATACCCCTAAACAAACAAGAAACTGACAAAGAAAGAAATATAATATACCAAATTGGTTATGCAAATGGATACAATAAAAATACTATGATCAAAATAGAAAATAAAATCAAATACAAAATAAAAACTGAACAATTAAGAATGAATCAAACTGAACAACACATAAATAATAACAACAACAAAAAATGGGCCACATTCACATATATAAATAATAAAATGACAAAACTAACAAAACTATTTAAAAACACAGATATAAAAATAGCATACAAAACTAATAAAAATAAATTACAAAATCTAAATAGCTCACACAACAAAGATAATACAACAACCAACGGTATATACAAAATTGAATGCCAAGATTGCAATAAATGTTATATAGGACAAACAAAAAAACAGCTGAAAAAACGTTATTTTGAACACCTAAATGCATACAAAAAACCAAATATATATAAATCCAATTTAGCCACACATGCAATAAACACAGGACATGAATTCCCAGACATAACCAATGTAACACTAATAAAACATATACCACACAAAGGCACCATAATGAACATTTGGGAAAATTTACAGATTTACAAACATAAAACACAAAACAAACTAATACCAGAACAAATACAAATCAATACAAAACATGACACAATATTCAAAGCACTCAACATCGAAAATACACAAAATACAAAAACAGATACCACAACCACACACAATAATGCAACTTTAAAAGACCAAAGACCAACAAACTACCTTAATAACATCCAGAAGCCAACACACAAATACTTCACCAGAAACAAGATGGCGAAGGCTGAAGATGAGAGTACAGGAACTCTCGAAACATGTTCCTAATAGGAAAAAAGTATATCTTGAGGTAAATTAAGTTATAAATATTAAAGTATTATATACATCAAGAAACGGACTGTAGCAGAAAGTGATTGATATATATATATATATATATAATATTTATAATAACTTTACCTCAAGATGTTTTTTCGTTATTTGGAACATGTTTCGGGACACTTAGTGTTCCCATACTTAGCCTTCCTAATTTTGAATCTTGTAAAGTACTTGTGTGTTGATTGGTTGTTGTTATGGTTTCCTATTGGCCTTTAGCACTTTAAATTGGTATTATTGTGTGTGATTGTGGTGTGTATATTAGTGTTTTGTGTATTTTCGATGTCGAGTGCTTTGAAAATTAGGTAGGCTGAGGATGGGAACACTAAGTGTCCCGAAACATGTTCCAAATAAGAAAAAACATCTTGAGGTAAAGTTATTATAAATATTAAATATATATTATATACATCAAGAAATAGACTGTAGCAGAAAGTGTTTGAATATATAGAGCGATGTTATAGATAAGCATAGGTAGATTAATATTTCCGAGACAAATGTACGGGATAATGGTTTACTGACAATTACTTAATTTGAAAAAGGTTTGAAATTTTAAAGGTGTACTAGGCAACCATGGGTAGTCATGTGTAGTGCGAATTGTCGCTTGACAATTGAAGGCACCACTACAAGTTCGTGATGCCATTCATATAAATTACCGTTGAATAATTGTAATTTAATTTTCAGTTTAATTTTAAATTACAACTTTTTTCTCAAAGTTCAACATTTATGCAATGACGGATACAAAAAGGTTTGTAGAATGACATACAGGTCTAATATGGATGTGTTGCGTATTCGTACCCACACTGTGTAGCCTACACTACAGCCCATTGTAAGCCCTGGCTTCCAACACCAATCATTTCCTACATCTCCTGCCCGTTACCATCTCGGCGTAACCTCTCACGTCCTTCTTATAAGATCTTCCAGCACATCATCCAACAATCTTGTCCTAGGTCGGACCCTCTTTCAGTTTTTATAGACTTGCACCCTCAGGATTTTCTTTCGCATATGCTTGATTCTCGAAGTATAGCCTCGGTTGTATGGTGCACCCTGTTTTAACTGACGAGGAAATGGCGATCGAGTGACTACTGGAATAAGTAGTCTCCCACTTGCTAGTCAACAGCTTCGGGTGGATGAACTGGCAAGCGGTAGGGCACCTCATTGTCCTGGGGTTGAGAAATCGGCCCCGAAGGCGGATGAACTAGTTACTAGTCAGCACATTGGGATGTAGAAGGCAACGAGAAACCACTACATTAAATATCGTTTAGATATCTCTAGTAATATCGTTATGGCTATGTTCAAGATTGGATCTCCGGGGGGAGGGGGCAGTTTTGAACAGTTATGAAGTAAAAAGATGAAGAAAGAAAGGGAAGTTATTAACACAGTAAAGATAAGCTTCAGTATCTGGGATACCTCATGAGAAATGAACAGACATTTTACTTATTGCAGTCCATACTACAGGAAAAAGTAACTGGAAAGAGAGGAGTTGGGCGACCGTGAATCTCATGCTGAGAAATTTGAGGACCTGGTTTGGCATGAATACAACTGACTTATTCCGTACAGATGTACTGAAAGTTAAAATAGTCTGTATGTTATCCAACATCCGAAACGGATAAGAACTATCAGAAGAAGAATGTGCTTGATAATCCATCCGTTCTAGATGAACTAGCCATTGTATTCGTTTAGCTTTTACGAATCTTACACTGTCTTCATGCTTCAATAGCTCATCTATCTCCTGGTTATTTCTTACTCTCCATTCGTCATCATTCTTAACCAGGGCATAAACATGTCCTACAAGCCTTCTTTCAAACCTTATCAGTATTTCTTGTTCCTGTTTTGGTAGTGTCCACATCTCACCTCCATAAGCAATAATAGGTTCGTAAGTTGTTTTATACATTTTTATTTTTGTGTTACAACTAATGAGTTTTGTGTTCTCAATAGTCTGCTGTTGGCATAATATGCTCTATTTCCTATTCGTATCCTGTCATGCATCATCCTGTTTACGCACCTTCATTATCTATCATGTTACCCAAGTATCTGAAATTAACATCCGCATCGAATGAATTACCCGCTATGCATACATTATACAGATTTCTTTTTAATTTTGATACGGAAATCAGCATGTATTTAGTTTTGCCGATATTTACATCGAGTCCCATTCCAGCGTATTTTTGATTTAACTCCTATACCTCAACACGCCATTGTCTTGATCTGGTTATTATCACATCATCATCGTAAACACATATGTGGCTTGGTTTAGGTAATATCTTCCTTGCTGATCTATGTCTTTAATGGCATAGTGTAGCGCAGTAATAAAGAAGGTGGCCGAAAACCCATCATCTTGATTAAATCTCTTTGTGTACTTATTTGCACACACGCACACACACACACACACACATAACACATGTTTTATATATATATATATGTATATATTGTAAGGGTACATATCTTCAACATTCATTGATGAAGTAACATGATAAGAATAAAATACTAAATGATTAACACTATGAATTAAAAAGGGATGAGTCAGAGATAAAGGAATGGGTAATTAACATAATTATGCGATCAAACGGATAAAGGTAATAATAAAAGTAACCTCTGATAAGAGAAATGTAGCAAGCAACGAAGCAAACGTTGAAAACAATAGTACAATGCGATTTAACCAAAATAACCCAATAGATATGGTAAGTGAGTAGGTAGAACAAGCACCAACACCAGTGAAAGGATATATAAAACAAATAAAATAAGTGAGTAGGTAGAACAAGCACCAACCCCAGTGATAGGACATATAAACTAAATAAAATGAAACCAAATGAGAAGGTGAAAACCAAAATATAAATGAAATCAAATGAGAAGGTGAATGAAAAGGAAACGAACAATATATAAATGAAATAAAATGAGAAGGAATGAAAAGACACAAACGAATAATATAGAACAGAAAAGGAGAAATGTTACACTTAAATAAAGTAATGAAAAAGAAACCAATAAATAATAAAAGTAAATGATAATTATTAGTACCAACTAATTAATCAATGTAAATGATAAGTATGAAAACCCAATGAAGTAATGACAAACTAAAAGTACACTAACCAAATAAATAGAGAGTAAATATTATAAATCACTCTATAATGAGATGAACTTGTTAATAGTATAACTAACAATTGTAAAGTGAGAGATAGTTAGATAGTGAACATGATGAAGTGAGAAGAAGAATTTAATGTTAGGGAATACCCACTAGTAACACTTAAATAATGTAAAAAGTGTAAAGTGTCAGTGTAAACCCCACAAAATAAATAGAAACCCTATTGATAGGTATAAACACCTAATAATCAGTGATAAACACTAAAGGTTAATGGTGAACAGTGTTAGTAAATAAGGATATTGTTGTTATTAGGATTAAGATTAATTGTAGATGAGGAATACAAGGATATTCAGGGAAAAAATCCCAGGAAGAGTTAAAATGTTAGTGTTACCATGGTTAGCTAGTAAAGATTAGAATAGAAAAATATAGTAAAGAATAGAAATGCAAAATCAATAAATATCCTATGTTCTAAGGGATAGTTAATTAGCTAAAGTAAATGACGTGATAATGTTTATCACCAAAAAATAAACAAGAAGTAACAAATTGTAAACAAGAGTAGCATAATAACTGTTAAAGAATTGTTTGATTAAGTTTATGAGTAGGAATATGGCTGAAAGAGTTATACAGACCATAAGCCTAAATGTTATGTTATATTTTATAGAGAATAATAAATAATAGACCAATTATAAACAATGGCAAAATAGATAAGAAAAAAGAGGAATTCATATAAATCTAATAATTCTGGAAAAGCAGTTAGAAAATAATAGACAAACCATGATTTTGTAAAATAATGAAAAAACATACAATTATAATAAAACAGACACAAAACAATTCAACAAATAACCAAATCAATTATGACACAAAACAAAACATGTATAAGGGTAAAATAATATGTAATTTGTATAAAATAATAAAATATAGCCAACTACTACCTAGGCCTATGAAATGCCTAACTGTAAAAAACCAATAACAACAAATTGTAAGAAAGTAACTATAACATTAGCAAATCCAAGGCAAGTAACTAGTCAATGATAATTAGTGGATCATGTTAAGAGATAAATGTTAAATTAAGGACATAAAATAAGAAAGAAATGTAATTAAATAATATCAACATAACTGTCAAAACATAATACATAAGCAAACCCAGCTTTGTGGGATGTCAAAATGATCTTTGAAAGAAAATACGAACAGTTGTGATAATATTTCATACTTAGATAAGAAGACAGAAGAATAATAGCAATCAGAAGATATTTAATCATTTTGAATAAAAATTCAAATATTATAACAATGGACTTAAGCCATGAATAGCCAATGAGAATCAATCAGTTACCATGACAACTGAACGTTATTTATGAATATTCCGTTAGAAACTATTAGTCCATTATTGAAGCCAAAAAGGAATAGACGCCAAGCCGTAAATGACTCAGTTTTTTTATTTAAAACAATCAAAAGTAACCAAATTTATTAAAGTGAAGAACCAAACTATCTGATGAGGAACTAATACATTCAACCTAGGCAACAGACCAGATTAATTAACTCCAAATTAATTAATTTCAATCAACTTATACGGAAAGGAAGCCAGGCGTCATTAATTTCCAAGATGATTGAAGATTGATGAACAAACGATGACCCAACCTAATTCAACTGAATGACACTACACCTCAAGTCAACTGATTGATAAGTATTGCTGACTTACCCGAATTTAAAAATTTAAATTCTCTTTAAATTTTTTCACTTTGAACTCTCACTATAAACTGGTGATCTTATTTCTTTCAAAGATGAATTAAAAAAATAAAACACTAAACTTATGTGAACGAGAAAAATAACCTGTACAAAAATTACGAACTTTTGAAACACACTTTATAACATTCCAAGAACAAATTGTAAATACTCCTTATAGTATATAAGTACCAGTAATGTAAGGTAGTGTACTTTATTGTAATCATAACTGATCCTTTTTCGTAAACAAAAAGAATCAAAATTTATTGAACGAAAAAAATTGTAAAAAGTAAACATTCTGAAGACGCCATGTCTGACTAACTAACATCGTTCAAAATCGATTTCGCCAAGCCTTGAGAATAATTGTCTCACTGTCGGAGCAAATTTGTTTAATAACAAAATATGATTTCTGTATAATACTAAATAATTATTAATCACAATTTAATAAACTAGTACAGAGTCGTAACCACTGTTCTTTATTCCATAGGAAATTGTGTTATATGATTTGTGTACACTAGGGACGAGCGACAGTGGCGGTAAACGCTATATATCGGAAGCTCTGCGAACTACATAACCAATTCGCACGCGGCGGAATAATTGAATCCACCATACCGTCATAGCCACAAACGCCCAATCGTCCTATTTTTCATTTTAATTGTTTTCAGTTAAAACAATTTGGCGCCACCCGGGAAATACAAACTCTTATAGAAGAACAGGTAAGGATTCCACTCGCGTGTACTGGCAATTCGAAAGATCGCTGCGTACATCGTCAGAGTGAACATAAAGTAACGACCACACGTGTGAGGCGAACACACGATACATACAATTTTACAGAGCACATACAAAGCTTATTGTTACAATATATATGCATTGTAATGAATTATTTCACCGGAATCAACATTCCCGGTAGTTTTGATAGTCCTGCATTACCAACAGTTTTCGAAGCTGAGCTTAAAATTTAATTTTCCGAAATAATTTTAATCTTAAAATTTGTTAATAGCTAAGTACAGTGGCCTCTATCTTAACAGACGATCTCTTCCATTAACCGACTCTTTCACTGGAGAGGGTGGAAAAAATTAACTATACATGAGTACACTAATAGTACGGTACATTACTGTAACTAATAATAATACTATACACTGATACAGTAGTATATTATTAATCATTTTAAAATAAAGATTATGTACAGTACGTACATTATATTGTATTAACGATGAAATACTGTAATATGCTTAATGAATACCACTGTCTGCTTCAACGCCAGTCGATGTAGGTACTGATCGACTTTTTCTCATAAAGCCAAAGGTTTTAACCTTTTTAAGTGTACAGCGTGCATTAAACTCTTTGTTTCTACATAGGTTAATTGTACAGTAAAATATACGTAACACGTTTTCGTGTTACAACTTTAATTTTCTGCCTGCATAGTTTACTTAACACCCAAAATCTTTGTTTCCTTATAAATTGGTACCGACATGACTCAAAAGAAAGCAGACCGTAATTTCATTCTTGTTTTGATAATTAAGGTAAGTCATTCATGTACACTACCTTATATATTTTATTTACTATTCTATTTACTGTACTCACAGATAATTAAAGCAATTATAATTACACCATTTATCCAATTGTATCGTACCCATTTCATTTATAGATACAATAAAAAGTCGGTTGTACGTACATGTACTTCAAATATCAATTGTTTGCTCTCGACGGTCATAAATGAGCTACCGTTCTGTTAACCGACTTTTTGATTACCCGACCGTTACCCGGTCCCATCCAAGTAGAATAAGAGAGAGGCCACAGTAAACCAAATTTCGTTTTATTGAATTTTAAAGATGAATAAACCAGCTTTCATGTAGTGTGTCGTTCATCGCGAAGTAACTGTGTGCGTAGAGAGCCTTAAACTGGAGAATTTGTTAGCATAAAAACCGTAACATTTTGCAATTGTTCAGGTTTCAACTAAAGTTTTCATTTATTAAAATGAGAAACAAATGAAAAATGTTTGTAACTTATTTTAAGATATTGCTAGAATTGTTTGTTAGACGCACTGAATGTCGAATATTTGTGAAATCAGAGGATTATTAAAAACATATTTGTCAGTCCCCACGACGACGGTATCTTATAATTACATCACTTTTTTAGCTATATTTAAATATTATTATTTAGTGTTCTGCCCTAAGGCAGGTATTCAAATAGTAAAATCTCTCCAAGCTGTCGTATCGCATGCCAGTCTTTCGGTTTCTTCGTAACATCCTCTGATTTTAATGCTACCTATTAACTTCATTCTTCTACGCCCTCTTCTTTTTTCTCCTTCTATGACACCCTCCATGAAAGTTGTAAGCAAGCAGTCTCTTCTTAATCAATGACCTAACCAATTCCTTTTCCTATTTCCTATTACTTTCAGGATTCTTCTCTGTTCCCCTATTCTTCTTAAAACTTCATTGTTCCTTACTTTATCAACCCACCGCATTTTTTCCATTGCTCGCCAAACCCACATCTCAAATGCTAAGTTCATAAGACTAACATACATCAATAACCACAGAAAAAAAATAGCCCACAAATTTAAAAAAGCAGGATACAGAATCGCATACAGAACTACAAACAAAACAGAACACACACTATCAAAAAACACACACAAAGAACAAAACAAATTTGATTTACCAGGTGTTTATGAACTAAACTGCTCAGACTGTAACAAAATTCTACATAGGCCAGACAGGACGTTGCTTAAACAGAGATACATTGAACACACAAAGGCACTACACTCAACTACCGAATCCATCTTTGCAAACCACCTCATTGAAGCAAACCACACCTACACAAACATAAAGGCAACATGGATATTCTACACGTACACACAAAAGGCCGAAAACTAGACACTCTTGAACAATTAGAAATATACAAACACACAAAAACACATAAAAACGACATCCAAAACGAACAGACACAATTCAAATCACACGCACTATTCGAACATATCACACCGCATACACACAACATCGATCTTTCAAACGACGGCGCTGACGCCAAGAACAAGACGGACAGCACTCCTAGTGGCAGTCTCTGACGAAGTTTATAATACGCGAAAACTGGTTTAGGCTATAAGGGAAAAATTTTACATTTTTACCATTAAAAAACTTAGTGTTCCGAGTCGTTAGTATTGTACTTATAATTATATAAAAATGTTCTACGTGGAGATAAGGCCTACAAAAATCTGGTTTTCAGATATAATGTTTTCAGATTATTGATGGTTTGGATTATGTACGCTGCACTGTACTAAAATAAACTGTGTGTTTGTTGGACAGACGGAGCCTAGCTGGGATGAGCTGACGCATCAGGTCAAATATCACTTGGCCAGCACTTTTGAGATGAACGTCTCGCCCAAGGCGGAAGCGCTGTCTGCTCCAGTCGTATACCCAGAGGACATGAAGTTCTCTTTAGCACCGTATTCCAAAGGTAGGCCTATGCACCTGTCATATCAGGCAGTGTTTCACTCCTAGTGCAGTTAAAAACTTGTAATTCTTCTCTTATGGCCTTATTTTTTACACGCAGTGCTGGATATACCACTGGGCCGAGGTCTAGGCCGCGGGCTCAGAGGGGGCCGCAAGCTACAGGTATTTTTTTTTAACAGAGGTATATTTTTATAAAAGTAGGAGGCACTTTGATTTATTTAAGTATGATTTTTTTGAAATTAAATGATCAATTTTTGTTAATAATACAAATGGAAGACAGTTCTTATTAAACTATCTTATTTAAAGCAATTTTCTATAGTTTCCTTTTTAAAATTCATAAATTTTCCAGCAACATTTTTTGTGTATGCTTTCCCCGACATTAAGCTACATAATCACTGAATATTAGTTTACCATTAGCTTGTTGTATATTTAGTCAAAGAATAAGAAAAAAATCTAGACCTATTTTTTAATTTTATAAAAGTTATGAGAAAAAATTAATGTGTTATACCTAGACAATAAAAAACAAATTTTTTATGTAAAAATTTCTCGAATAAGCTTAATTAGTTAATCTGCTTCAAAAATAAATTAAATTGCTAAATTCTTTTGGATGGTTCTTAATATTTTGAAAAAGTTTGCTAAATGAAAGGACGCTATTTTATAGTAGCCTACTAGTTTTAAAATTGATAGTATTAATCTGACATCAAATTACTTCTGCAGTACATATATTACTTCAAAGTCACAGCCGGGAGGGAGGCGCTCAGAAAACTTGGCCTATGGCCTCAACACTTTAAATCCGGCACTGTTTATACGGTCAAGTTTAGAACTTCATTTAACTTCTCTTAAGAACGTCATTTCTGAGGCCTTTATTTTACTTTCTTATTTTTTGTCTATAATTCACTCCTATAAGTCAGTACAGAGAGCGCCATAACTTTAGAGAACTTTGTCTCTCAACATATCTTGTTTATAAAAATACGGTTGATTGTCCTACAGACCGTCTGGAATTTACCTAACTTAACGGCAGTATCATAATTCCTATCATAGCCAATATCATTTCCCGAATAGTTAATATGGCTCACCTGTTCACTATGTACCAGGGTTCACTAGATGTTTCCGTTTCCTTACTAGATCGTCAATATAGGTATTAGAAAGTGTAGGTGATATACTACTGCATTCTAGTCTAACTCCTCGATTAACGGATATTTGTTGAGATATCCTACAATTTATTTTTAACAGTTGTTCTTGTTCCGTTATATAGTTTGCCTTGTATAGTTTGTAACCCCTCTTTCATTAGTAAATTATTTCGATTAGCCTCAAATGACTATATAAAATAATTAAAAGAAAAGGAATACAAGAAGGTGGTTGTGCTCTGGCATCTGTGGGAGCGCACCCACAGGTAGTTGACAAAATTTGACAGGCATTCAACCTGTCTGAAGTTGCACCAGCGTGTGTCAGAGAAAAACTAAGTCCCATTTTGTAACCCCAGAAAAGTCCCAAAAAAAAAACCCCAGGAAAGTCCCCAGCCCTTAAATGTGAAACCCATAGTCAAATTAAAATTTATACACAGCTGTTCCAGCCGGAACAGAGCTACTGAGCAATAATCAAATTTTTGTAAAGAGTAAAATGAAAATGAGATGCAACAGTAAAATGGTACAAGATTAAAATCTCTCTGGCGCGCTCCCCCAGTGCAGCACGCACTTACAGCCATTGCATTTAGTGTTATACATGTATGATTACTTATAAAGACAACTTAAGAATTCTTACCGGGAGTCAATTTACGCCTTAGCTTGGCATGTAGAAACAGCAAACTTCGTCGTACAATACGGAGAGCGGAGACGGGGACAATTCTCTGAGCGAGGCAAAGCGTAGACTGCACACACCGGCACAGAATAGTCACCGCACATAGCCGAGTTGCGCGCGCAACCGCACACACTGCCGCTCCCCTCACACCGCCGAACAAAGGTCGCCATGGCACCCTCACGTTATGTTACACATAAACGAAACTTTTCTAAAATTTTGTAACCGCCGGCTTCAAACCGGCACACCCCCACCCCGAAAGGGCAACCCGGTTGGAAGCGTGCTGGGCCCATAACCCAGAGGTCCGTGGATCGAAACCACGCTCTGCTACCATTTGTAACCCCTCTTTCCCTTTATGTCTTTTTTTGATTATAAAACCAACTAAATTTATTTTAATATTTTTTTTTTTGAAAGAGAAGCCACAAGTTAATTAGGACTAGGCCGAAGCCTAGAGAAGAAAAAATTATGCTGTGTCCAGTATGACGGGACTTGCAATAAAACTCAGCTGTAACAGAACGATAACAATTTATTTTATTTCATGCCCTGCTTTAACATTATTAAACCAGAATAACATATGTGCCCAATCACAAGTATGAATAAAGTAAAACATAACAAGTGTGTATAAATCTTAGGCATAACAAATGTGTATAAATATAAAAAATCACAAGTGTGTATAAATCTTAAGCCTAACAAATGTGTATAAATATGAACATCACAAGTGTATATAAATCATTGGACACATGCATATATAATTATAGAATTTTCTCCCACCTCGTGGCTAGCTAGACACATAACAACACACACAGAACATAAGGTACACCAACTCACAATTACATTAATTTTAACACGCATGCCCCTGGAATGCACCCACCTAACAGGTAGAGTAATTACAAACTTATAACCCAGCAGTGATAAAATATACGCCCGTCGGCAACCCGTACAATAGAATTACATAAGGCCAAAACCCCAGGAAGGATAATAATAATTCCTGAGGCATAAATAAAACCGGACCACCCATTTGTCTAGCATTCCATTGATCAATGACCCATGATGAGCGTGTGAACCTTAAGTTCCTTTCACATCATTAAGTAAAATTGACAAAACTACATCTCCTGCCTTCAAACAGTGTTTATAGAATTCTAGACAGTTATTTGACTTCAAAAAAAAATCCCAAAAAGGAATTAAATCTTTATGTACTTTAATAAACATAAATTAATTGCTTGAGGCATTACTATTTCAGAAGATTTTGACAATACATAATTTACTCAAAAAGAAAATGAGGAATACATGTTTTATAGTCAAAAATTAAACAGCAAATGCTATAAGTAGTAAGTCAACCCATATGTGTTTGCCAGTTAAGAAAACAATCAGTTTAGCCCTTGTGCACGGGGCAAAATCAGCTAAAATATTTCCATAACATTAGTAAATTATTTCGATTAGCCTCAAATGACTATATAAAATAATTAAAAGAAAAGGAATACAAGAAGGTGGTTGTGCTCTGGCATCTGTGGGAGCGCGCCCACAGGTAGTTGACAAAATTTGACAGGCATTCAACCTGTCTGAAGTTGCACCAGCGTGTGTCAGAGAAAAACTAAGTCCCATTTTGTAACCTCAGAAAAGTCCCAAAAAAAAACCCCAGGAAAGTCCCCAGCCCTTAAATGTGAAACCCATAGTCAAATTAAAATTTATACACAGCTGTTCCAGCCGGAACAGAGCTACTGAGCAATAATCAAATTTTTGTAAAGAGTAAAATGAAAATGAGATGCAACAGTAAAATGGTACAAGATTAAAATCTCTCTGGCGCGCTCCCCCAGTGCAGCACGCACTTACAGCCATTGCATTTAGTGTTATACATGTATGATTACTTATAAAGACAACTTAAGAATTCTTACCGGGAGTCAATTTACGCCTTAGCTTGGCATGTAGAAACAGCAAACTTCGTCGTACAATACGGAGAGCGGAGACGGGGACAATTCTCTGAGCGAGGCAAAGCGTAGACTGCACACACCGGCACAGAATAGTCACCGCACATAGCCGAGTTGCGCGCGCAACCGCACACACTGCCGCTCCCCTCACACCGCCGAACAAAGGTCGCCACGGCACCCTCACGTTATGTTACACATAAACGAAACTTTTCTAAAATTTTGTAACCGCCGGCTTCAAACCGGCACACCCCCACCCCGAAAGGGCAACCCGGTTGGAAGCGTGCTGGGCCCATAACCCAGAGGTCCGTGGATCGAAACCACGCTCTGCTACCATTTGTAACCCCTCTTTCCCTTTATGTCTTTTTTTGATTATAAAACCAACTAAATTTATTTTAATATTTTTTTTTTTGAAAGAGAAGCCACAAGTTAATTAGGACTAGGCCGAAGCCTAGAGAAGAAAAAATTATGCTGGGTCCAGTATGACGGGACTTGCAATAAAACTCAGCTGTAACAGAACGATAACAATTTATTTTATTTCATGCCCTGCTTTAACATTATTAAACCAGAATAACATATGTGCCCAATCACAAGTATGAATAAAGTAAAACATAACAAGTGTGTATAAATCTTAGGCATAACAAATGTGTATAAATATAAAAAATCACAAGTGTGTATAAATCTTAAGCCTAACAAATGTGTATAAATATGAACATCACAAGTGTATATAAATCATTGGACACATGCATATATAATTATAGAATTTTCTCCCATCTCGTGGCTAGCTAGACACATAACAACACACACAGAACATAAGGTACACCAACTCACAATTACATTAATTTTAACACGCATGCCCCTGGAATGCACCCACCTAACAGGTAGAGTAATTACAAACTTATAACCCAGCAGTGATAAAATATACGCCCGTCGGCAACCCGTACAATAGAATTACATAAGGCCAAAACCCCAGGAAGGATAATAATAATTCCTGAGGCATAAATAAAACCGGACCATCCATTTGTCTAGCATTCCATTGATCAATGACCCATGATGAGCGTGTGAACCTTAAGTTCCTTTCACATCATTAAGTAAAATTGACAAAACTACATCTCCTGCCTTCAAACAGTGTTTATAGAATTCTAGACAGTTATTTGACTTCAAAAAAAAATCCCAAAAAGGAATTAAATCTTTATGTACTTTAATAAACATAAATTAATTGCTTGAGGCATTACTATTTCAGAAGATTTTGACAATACATAATTTACTCAAAAAGAAAATGAGGAATACATGTTTTATAGTCAAAAATTAAACAGCAAATGCTATAAGTAGGAAGTCAACCCATATGTGTTTGCCAGTTAAGAAAACAATCAGTTTAGCCCTTGTGCACGGGGCAAAATCAGCTAAAATATTTCCATAACATTAGTAAATTATTTCGATTAGCCTCAAATGACTATATAAAATAATTAAAAGAAAAGGAATACAAGAAGGTGGTTGTGCTCTGGCATCTGTGGGAGCGCGCCCACAGGTAGTTGACAAAATTTGACAGGCATTCAACCTGTCTGAAGTTGCACCAGCGTGTGTCAGAGAAAAACTAAGTCCCATTTTGTAACCTCAGAAAAGTCCCAAAAAAAAACCCCAGGAAAGTCCCCAGCCCTTAAATGTGAAACCCATAGTCAAATTAAAATTTATACACAGCTGTTCCAGCCGGAACAGAGCTACTGAGCAATAATCAAATTTTTGTAAAGAGTAAAATGAAAATGAGATGCAACAGTAAAATGGTACAAGATTAAAATCTCTCTGGCGCGCTCCCCCAGTGCAGCACGCACTTAAAGCCATTGCATTTAGTGTTATACATGTATGATTACTTATAAAGACAACTTAAGAATTCTTACCGGGAGTCAATTTACGCCTTAGCTTGGCATGTAGAAACAGCAAACTTCGTCGTACAATACGGAGAGCGGAGACGGGGACAATTCTCTGAGCGAGGCAAAGCGTAGACTGCACACACCGGCACAGAATAGTCACCGCACATAGCCGAGTTGCGCGCGCAACCGCACACACTGCCGCTCCCCTCACACCGCCGAACAAAGGTCGCCATGGCACCCTCACGTTATGTTACACATAAACGAAACTTTTCTAAAATTTTGTAACCGCCGGCTTCAAACCGGCACAAGTTCTTATAAGTTATAGGTATTTCTGTTCTTTTAATGCTTGCCACAGCAAATTTCTATCTACTCTATAAAAGGCCTTCTCAAAGTCAACAAAAGCTACATGCATTTCTTTATTGAACTCACGATGCTTCTCAATGATTTGTGTAATAAAAAAGTATTGTTTGTACAAGACCTTTTTGTTCTTCAAAGACGGTGCTCGGAAATAGTCTGCAGACGGTGGCTTATGATCCTTGCATGTATTTTATATAACAATACTTAACATAAATATTAGTTAATATTAAATAATAGTATTAATATAAGAGTAATGTTGTTTGTGACAAAAGTGGATGGTTGATATTTATGCCTTGTGTGTCCGTTACTGACACCCCTTTAACCATTCCGTGACCGCCTATTCTTTTTACGTGTTCCTTAATTTTTTCTGTCCCTTGCATTGTTGTATTATTTACAGAGTAAATATTTATTTCAACCTTTTCATCATAATTCTCGAGTCCTCAGTGTTCAACCCTTCAATTTGATCAAAAATTTCATTTCCGCAGATTAGATTTTTCATTTTGTCCTCCTTAGTAATCGTCCATAAATATAACACGTTAAACTTTGTAACTGGAGGTAATCTTCTTCTTTTTCTTCTTTCTCGCCAGGATTAGGCACTTCGGGTTGTTCCGGTCTCCCACCACTTCGCTTTGCCACAGCCTTATAGATCACAGCCTGCCGTGGAATTCTATTGTTACGATGATCGCACGGATCGCCGTGTTGTACAGTGGAAACAGAATAACTGTACCAATGAAGTCGCTAATTGCAAACTTTAATTATTCACAGACAACAATTAGAAATCAACAAAGGCACTCTTATACAATAATCAAATTAAATGTGTCCAATACACAGCAATAAATGTCACCTTTTATTTTTGTTTTGGTCTAATTAACACAATGATTAATTCCCACTAAACCACTACAATAACTAACACTCCGCAATGTAATATCGCCAGGTCTAATCTGAACTAACTGGGATATTTTGAAAATCAGTATTTATACGTCGCCGCCTAGCATTCAGAACCACCACCGCCCATCCGAGTGGGGCTTCTTGATGACCTGCCATAAAGTCATCATCGTAATAACATCAGTCCACAACCCTGGCGTTCACTAATAAATCTGTCCTTCATTCCTTCCTTGCCCGCCTCCTAGTACGCTGAGTCAGCTGCTTGTTGCTGTTACCTTGGTTACCAGCACGGAGGCTCTCCGCCTCGCGGGAAGCTACCGACGCCTCAAGGGATCTGATGGCTGGGCTTGTGACGGGCAACATCTGTTGCTCGAATCGGTACCAGCGCCAGTTCCACAAAAATAAAGTTTTCTTTCTCCCCCGCCTTCTGAGTTAAATCGTTGGCGGTTTCCTTCTCCAGTTTTAGGTCACTAGTCGACTAGAACCAGACTATGTACATCCACTGGCAGCCATTGGACTCGATCCATAGGCTGCAGTCAAGCCACGGGTGCAAAGACACCCCTTACCCTCAATGCAATGCGCCTAGCATTATAGTGATACAACGGGCTTAGATGCTGTTAGTGTAGTCGAGTAACGTTTGAAAGGGGCATCTCGAGTGATGTCGAAGACCCGCGACTTCTAAGTTAGTAGCCAGACGGTCTACCAAGCTGTCATACTAAGAATTTAATACCACTCACATAATTCTACACAAAATGATGAATTCATAATTTCTTTTTTTTTTCAGGAATGTCGCTGATCCGAATGTTGCACATGGCTGTTGGCGAGAACGCGTTCAGAAACGGCGTGACAGATTATTTGGAGACGTGTTCGTACGGCACCGCTAATCAGAAGACTCTGTTCGACATTCTGACGCGGAACGCTCACGCTGACGGAACGCTACCTCAGCACGCTGCTGACCTGAACACGCTGATGCACTCGTGGACGTACCGCGCAGGTCTACCGGTCCTCTACGTCAATCGCACCTACTCCGGCCAGATATTGCTGTCGCAGGTTTGTAGACACCAGACGCTTATGTTGTTATAATCATTTCGTCGCATCTCATAGTCTCCATATCCTCTTTGCACGATCTTCTGTGTCTATCTTCTCCCCAAAGTCCTCAAATTTGATTTTTCCCCAAAGTAGCAAGAAGGATTATATGGCTAATCGGGGTTTTGTAATTTTACTGATAATGAAGAACTTATCTAATTGCATTTAGTTCAAAATGGTGAGCGAGTTCTACATTTCAGAGAGGTCAATAATATCTACATCAGTAGATATAGGAATATATTGATGTATTCGTATCTTAATGTAATATTCGTATCTTTAATATTCATTTTGTGTGCATTAATTTTATCTGTATTTTACGTACAGATAAAATACCAATATATCTTGTCAGTTTGGTAATGTCAGTATCTTCTTCTGATAGTTCATATCCGTTTCGGATGTTGGATATCATACAGACTATTTTAACTTTCTGCACTGCTGCACGGAATAAGTCAGTTGTATTCATGCCAAAACAGGCCCTTAAATTTCTCAGTATGAGATTTACGGTCGCCCAACTCCTCTCTTTCCAAGTACTTTTCCCTGTAATATGGACTGCAATAAGTAAAATCTCTGTTATTTTCTCATGAGGTGTCCCAGATACTGAAGCTTTCTTATCTTTACTGTGTTAATAACTTCCCTGTCTTTCTTCATCTTTGTAAGAACTTCAACATTAGTTATACGTGCTGTCCATGAAGTGCTCAGTATTCTACGGTAAAGCCACATTTCGAAAGATTCCAATTTTTTAGCTGTGACTTCAGTCAAGGTCCAAGTTCTACAGCGTAGAAGAGGACCGAGAATAGGTAGCAGCGTAGAAGTCTCATTTTTGTTTTTTTTTGTTAAATCGTGACTTTTGAATAAACTGCTCATTCTAGTGTACATTGCTCTTGCCTTTTCAATTCTGTTTTTTTTTATAGTGGTCCCATTGTTCATTGACTATAGTACCAAGATATGTAAATTTGCTTACACGTTCAACTGGCCTTTGGTTTATATTAAGGGTGCAGTCTGGGTCTATACTTTCTCTTTTATCTAAGTAGAACTCAGTTTGGGCCGGCGATCATCAGACACCAGTTTCACGTGGCCGTATATAATGAGGTGTTTTGTATTTGTGGTGTCCAAAATTGTTTCCTCAACACGAAGTTGCTTCCTGATATCTCTGATTTTTACTTATAATGCATTGCAGCCTAGACACTCCACAAGTCTACTTCCACGACTTACAATCTTAGTGAGTTTCTTTGATTTAGTTCCCAGATTTCAGATGTATAAGTATCTATACTGTTTCCGTTCTTAGCTTAATCCTGATGTAAAAAACAGGCGTGGCACATCTGAAACACTATTTGCTACTTGAATTAGAGGCGTGTCCCTCTGATAGAAGGAGTACAGACAGGGTACATATAATACTGATACTGTATAAACACATGTAAATTGTAATAATTTGTCCTGACCAAAGTAAAATTGGTGTGACAGAGTCAGACGGACAGTAAAATATTTTATTACATCAGTTAATGGCTTTTTTTATTAACCGTTTAAATATTGCAACAAACAAAAAAGAAAAGTTTATTTAAAACAAAAATAGAAGCTGTAATAATTACCAGTGTACTGAATACTATCAGTTGCTATCAGAGAGTAATTCAATGCCTTCCATATCTATGTCTGAACTTGTATCATCACATGAGTCAGCGTTATTATTGATAAGATTGTCCATTGTCCACAGCGACGTCGGTAATGTGGGGCAGTTACCATAGCTTATCATCTTCCTTGATTATATGTTGCATACAATGACTCCACTTGTCCGCCGTTGTTTCATTTACCGCCTTCTCAATAAATTGTTTTATGTCAAGCAGCTAATGTTGTGTTGTGACGGGTAACATATCCTTTCAACTGGCTCCATATTAATTCAATATGATTCGGAATACAGTGATAAGGAGGAAGTCTTAAAACGGCGTGCACGATTTAAGTGGTAAGACAACTCTCACATGTCTATACAGACATTCTGCACATGCGCGTATATATTACTGTGTGAACAGTGTCAACGCCTCTGACCAATAACGTTTCAGATTTGCCACGTGGGTTTGTTTACATTAGGATTGAATTAAGTATGGAAAGAGTATATACTTTCTAAGAGGGCAGAATAAATCATCTTTGTGGTTCTGTGCAGTATTTACCCACTCCAAAGCACACAATTCAGCTGACATAGGCCTATAGCTATTCTCCCTTGTTTTACTTAGCAGGTGATATGTTTTGTAATCTTTATATCGTCCCAAAATACATTAAAAAATGAATATTTTTTTGAAATACACAAATATTTTTCTTCATATTGGCTCGTTTATCTCCAATAACCAGCTGTTTGGTTTTTTTGAAATTTCTGTCGAATCCCTCACATAAGGTTGAACTTATGCAACTTATTCACAAGTTGCGGGACGATCTCCTTATTATTCACCTTATGTGCGGGACCATCAGGCAAACCCTTAAGTCAGCAAGTAAAGGAACACTCCTAAAATTCTACAAGGTGATGGATCTTCCCACACTTCTTTATGGGTAGGACAATAACGAAAGGCCAGGCCAGTTGCATCCAAGCGGCTGCAAGAGATTTCTCAGGCACGTGACAGGGTACACTCTCCATGATCATAGAAGAAACACAGATATACGAGAAGAACTGAATATTATGAGTATACTCGATAGGATCGCCCAGTATCGGCTGAATTGGTGGGAATATCTTTGCCGAATGGATGACTGCCGCATCCCCAAACAACTCTGGAACTATAAGCCGAGACGACGGCGAGGTGTGGACGTCCGAGGAAGCGCTGGAGTGACCAGCTGTAATCTCTGTCTATTTGAGACCGGAACAAACCATCCTTGGTTTAATCCTTGAAGAAGATGATGATGATGGTGATGATTATGTTTATGTTTGTAAAGAAATTTTGTAGAGGAAATTTTTTTATTGCGTACAAGGGACAGTAGCAAGTGTCAGCTGTCAGAAATGATATACGTAGGAGCCAACCAGCCGCCGTTCGGATGACTACACGTGCGACGCATTAGCGACGAAATAGGCACCGCTAGAGAAGACAATGCCTCGGTTATAGCAGATGTTCGACGTAAGAGTATGGCATGGGAACACGCTGCAGTAACAGAGAAACAAAGGAATACGCCTTACTGGGCCAATTACCAAGAATACGGATATGATGGCGACGCGAGTATTGTCAAGCCACGTGTGGGAGCTTAGCGACGACACACAGATGTGGAGAGTCCACAATGGCAAAATTCATACGGACGTTACATGAATAAAGGGCCACGCATGGTGAAACAGCGGGGAACTTGTTTACCAGCCAGAGTATGGACTGTGCAGGAGAGCTGCAGAACAGATGTGCCTTACCGAGAAAGCGACCTCCGTCAGCGTGTGAACGAAACGGAGGAAGTCAGGAGACAATACAGCAATTGGTCACACCCAAACTAAAAGACACATGGGTAACTGGACAGCAATTAGTAGGAACGAGCTGAAAGGAAATACAAGAACAATTGGATGATGGACAACCATGAAATTCGGTACGTCGTCATACGGCAAAGGAGGAGCGAAACACTAAGATCTAAGAGAAGGGATCAGATGAGCCTACCATGAACGAGAGTTTGGCAAAGGCGGTTCTTTAGAAGACGTTACCATGGAGACAAGGGTCAAGAGCGAATAAAGACGAAGCCAGGAGTCTAGCTAGAGACTCAGGGAGGAGTCATCGTGGAAATGAAGACGAAAAACCAATAAGGACGTAGATGGTGGGAAGGAGTGCACTGGATGCAGGAATAGTAGTAGAACTCGAGATATAAAAATAAGTGTTGACGAAGAGCGAGAGAGTTAATTGTTGTTGGGAGTTAATTGAATTTTGTTAGTCAGTTGTTAAGAGTTAGTTGATTTTAGATACTATATTCGTCGAGAGTTTGTTATTTCGCAAGTACAAAATCGGAAGTTTTATTCAAAGCCTTAGTAACGATAAGAATCTTAGTTATGGTGTTTTCTCTATAGCAATGTTGGGTTAATCTCAATCAGACTTTGTATTATCTCAATATACTGACGAGTCGAAAAGTGCGGAGTAAAATGTTGATAGTGAATCGCAATATCGTATTGTATGTAATGAAGTGGAACTTATAAGGGGCTTAGTTCAATTCAAAGTTTGTATAATAACGAGTTGTGTCAAGACGCTCAAAAACTCTGACGGTATGAAGTAAGTAGAGACATTGTGCGAAATCGTGAAAGATAATTCGGACATATGAACTTAATATCTTGATTGTGTGATGAATTAACGTACTATTTACGTCGATTAACTATTTCAAATATAGTAATGAGAAGGTCATAAGTGAAATAATTGTGCCGACTAAATAAAGTACAAACAATCAGTGCTTGTGAACAAAGTGTGAAGTTACAATCACACGCGAATAAGTCGTTAAATGAATAAATCAAATCCAAATGATGGTACTAACTAATTTTTGTTACACATATAACTTCTAAACGAGTGCGAACTAAAAGAATGTTGACGCCGGAGTACTAATCTCAGCGATAGTGAATAGTGTAAATTTCAGACGACGACGAGAGTGTCCACCAAGTCATCAGCCATCCTGAGGAGCGAGGTAGAGAGGAAATCATCGTAGACACACGGCGTAGTTGTGGATACTTACCTCAAGTAAAACATTTATGTATCACTTATGTTTAGTAGCCACTGTCCTGTTCCTCACAAAGAACACACATCTGATCTAGTTAGAATGCATATTTAAATTCATTTAGAGTAAAGTTGAATCATATAATGCGAAAGGAAGAATATGAAATATGAATCCATTAATGAGAGAAATTTTGTAATATGTAAAGAAGTTATGATTTAAATACTTAATTAATTACGAGATGAATCATCACAGAAGTAATAAACGAATTAGTAATGTAATGTATCATATGTTATTGCGAAGTAATGTTATAATTAATTTCAGAAATTGATGACCATTGCAAAGGGTCTGAATAAATTATTGTTTGTAATGGAGAATTTGGTGTACGAGTCGAATCATTTATAATCATCCTTGTTAATACCAATTACCTTACGTAATTATACGTAGATACAAATGAGACCCAAAGCGTGGAATAAATTAGCGATAATGTAGTAATACTCATAGTAAAGTCAAAATTATCTGAATATTAATTAATGGTACTCATCACACTTATTACATGTACACACTTAATCCAATGTGATATAGGCATTAACAGTCATGGTTGTATATGACGCCCATAGAGTGAGCCTAATTAACCAATCTACCCGCAATAAAACAAATAAAACTAATTTACATAAGATTGCATTTATATCAAATTTGCATTGATGTATATTAAATATCCATAGTTATCTATGACATCCCAACGAAGGGTTCGAGCAACATAAAAGGTAATTACAATTTATTACTTTTATTACATTAATTAATAACACGAAAACAAATAGTTACACATGGCATCCCAAACTTGGGGCTAGTTATATCTTAATTACAACTCAATACTAAATTAATTAAATTAATTAACAAACACCAAAAAACACATTTACATGTTGAATCCCGGAAACGGAGGACGCCCCGAAGATCGTGTCAGGAGGACACATATCTTACGGTGGAGTAAAGAGACCTGCAGCGTGGTGATTGGGACTCTGTTGCAAGAGAACGTGCAGCAGCAGCTGTATAAGCACTTGCCGCTTTGTCGAAGCTGTTGCAAAATTTCAGCCACATAAGTCAATAAATACTATATTTACTTAGAAACAAAATGTAAACCTGTTCCATGGCCGACACAGGTTGGTAAAGGCGGGCGGTTAGCGTTAGTCAAGTGTGACCAGTGAAATGCACGCGGTCAACGATGGAAATTAACACGGGTGGACTCGAGGTCAAACACCCAGTGACCTTGTCGCGTTTATACTGTACACAATTATGCATTTTCTGTTCAGAATAGTGTTTGCTACGGACAATTACCGAGTTCGGTTTTATTATGTAATATGGGTACAGCTAGCTAGTCAAGCAATTAATTACGTTCATACTATTGAACTACACAAAACAACAAGCTTCTTTCACTTCTTGGATTTTGTTGTCCATGACGTGTCCGTTGATTAACTAATTATAAGTATAACACTACCGACTCGGAACACAAAGTTTTTTATTGGTAAAAATGTAAAATTGTTACCTTATAGCCTGAACCAGTTTCGCTTATTATAAGCTTCGTCAGAGGCTGCCACTGGAAGCGCTGTCCGTCTTGTTCTTGGTGACGGCGCTGTCTTTTGAAAGCTCGATGTTTTGTGTGTGTGTGTGTGTGTGTCTGTGTGGCAGAAATTTACAGACACACAAAAACACATAATAATGACATTCTAAACGAACAGACACAATTCAGATCACACACATTATTCGAACATATCACACCGTACACACACAACATCGATCTTTCAAAAGACGGCGCCGTCATCAAGAACAAGACGGACAGTGCTCCCAGTGGCAGCCTCTGACGAAGCTTATAATAAGCGAAAACTGGTTCAGGCTATAAGGTAAAAATTAAACTTTGTGTTCCGAGTCGGTAGTGTTATACGTATAATTACTTCTTTCTCTGTCAGTAAATATACATGTGGCGGTGCCTTCCTCTCAGCCACAATCTCCAATCGCCTCCATTTTCCTATTTCCCGACTCTGAGGTCTCGTCAACTTTTCATCGACTCGTTCACCTTATCTCTCCAGGACCTCTATAGTTTCCACCTTCTTCCCAAAGGACTCAAGTTCGTGACACCTGCTATCCACCTGAAATCACCCTTCCATACCACGTGAATCACTATAACTGCGTACTGGAGAGAGTTAGTAATGCCTCATGGTGTCGTTCATGAATGAAGCGAAACCAGTCACAGCTACAAGTGGTAGGAGACGGGAAACACCTACAAATGATTAACGCGGCTCTGGAGATCTAGTGCCATCCGATATAAGCTGCCCCCCTCCTTACTTGTTGGACCTATGAAAAGTCGGACATTTATACTTTGTCTGGAATACAATCTCTATGTGCGTGGGTTTAAGTGTCAGTTGCACACGTACGTCAGATCAAGTTTCATTGCCTGTTTCAGGAGAAATTCACTTTGGACGCCGGTAGTGCAGAAGAAGACGACGCGCCGGACTGGTGGATCCCGGTGACGTACTTACACGAGGGCGATCCGTCCGTCAGTACGACGCCGAGTCTTTGGTTGGACCCGTCGGACAATGTGACGACCATCAGCGACCCGGCAGCGCCCACTCAATGGGTTGTGTTCAACACACAGGCAGCAGGTAACAGATACACCATGAGCCAACTGTGTGACTGTAAATAACCAATTTACGTACATGTTGTCGTGATTTTCTAAACTTTTACGGTACTATGCTTTTCTACACTTTTTAGAAATGTTGATACATAATTTGCATCACCATCTTAAAATTACAAATTTTTAAAAATGAATACTATATTCAGATATTTGAAATTCCCTTTAATTGGACACCTCTACGCTTTGTTTTGTGACGTTTACAAAATTCTTATCCGTCACAGTTTTCCGTCCTGCCATCCAATTTTTAGGCGGATCAATTGCGTAAAGGTGTGGACACACGTGCAAGATTGAACGAAAATCGAATTTTGCATTCGAAAGTTATCGTTTACTCCACAAGCCAAACGGTCGAGTTAAAACTCAGAACTCGCTTCGCTCGTTCAGTCATACAAACGAACTGTAGGCGACAAGGCAAATATGTTTAAGGATGTATCACTAACAGTCTTCTAAAACCAAGTCTAAAGTTAATTGTTGAGTTTCAATGTTTTTGGAATAGGTTTCTTCTTCTTCTTCTTCTTCTTCTTCTGCTGTTTCTCCTCCTCCTGCTCCTCCTCCTCCTCCTTCTTCTTCTTCTTCCTCCGATGGAGGTCAGCCCTTATCGAGCCCTGGTCTTATAATTGACCTCTTTCAGGCATACCTATCTTCGGTTCAATACCTGTCTCTCCAAACCTCCCTATCGCTGGGGAGAAACAATACAACGGTCTTGTCTGGCATAAGTAACATACTTACAGTACACGCGCGCACACAACTCTCTCTCTCTCTCTCTCTCTCTCTCTCTCTCTCTCTCTCTCTCTCTCTCTCTCTCTCCACCGAGTGGTTCACAACCTTATGTGGTTGTTAATAGACGGCCGATTTCTCTCTCGACCAGGGGAGGCCGCAGGCCTAATGTTTAAAGAGAGAAGAAGAAATAGAAGAAGGAAGAGGAGAAGAAGGAGGAGGAGGAGGAGGAGGAGGAGGAGGAGGAGGAGGAGGAGGAGGAGAAGGAGGAGGAGGAGAAGAAGAAGAAGAAGAAGAAGAAGAAGAAGAAGAAGAAGAAGAAGAAGAAGAAGAAGAAGAAGAAGAAGAAGAATATTATACTGTTAGAGACAGGCTACATCCCTGTCTAACACACATATTAGTATGTGTCTCGTCTCATCTTTCAGTCCATCACGCGTTTCCACGACAATCTTGGTTCTTCCTGTTTAAAACATTTATCGATATGTGCTGTATGTATATGGTTGTTTAGGAACGTATCGAGTGCTGTACGACGAGGAGAACGTGCGACTGTTGGTGAGCGCGCTGAACAGCGACGACTACGAGAGGATTCCCGTGCTGAACAGAGTGCAGTTGCTGCTGGACTACGGAGACTTCGCGTTGGCCGGCAGAACGCCCGCCCACCTCGCTCTAGACGCGGCCAGCTATCTGCTGCAGAGGGAGAAACACGGCGCTCCGTGGACAGTCGCTCTTGGATACGTCTATACGTTGAGCGATCTGCTGAAACATACCGCTTCAGGCGAACTATTGCAGGTTACCTATTACTACTGAAACCAAACAAAATACTCGATTAGTAATTATTTTTTTAAATTAATAAAGTTGTGTTAGTGGTTTTAATCACAAACAGAATTAACACTGTTGCACACCACTATAGTATTTGATTATATAAGGAACAGAAATATAGAAAAAATACCAATCTTACAGAGAAGCGGAGTTTATAAATTAAAATGTAAAGAATGCAACAAAGTGTACCTAGGTGAGACAGGACGAAAATTCGTATACGGGTTATCTGACCACAAACGTGAAGGAGGTAATAAAACAACAAATTCGGTATATGCAAGACATTACATAGAAGAGAACTATAGGTTTGTTAATCCTTTAGAAAACTGTGAAATTTTAAAAGTAGTAAATAACACATTTGAAAGAAGGCTTAGAGAGGAGTTCGAAATACTGAAAGAAAGAGAGAAGGGTTAGATAATTTAATGAATACTAAAACTAAATTTGAAAATGAAGAAATATTTTATAATATAATTAAATAATTAAGAAGTAAAAGGAAGTGGGCGGATAGAGAAAATTAAGGAAGAAATTAAATTGCATAAATGGAACGTCTTTGAAATAATGGTGAGTGACCGCGCCCATAGGCGGTGATATGAAGAGAAGAAAAGGGTGTTTACCTAAGTTGTTGTTTGCGTTGAATGTAAAAAGAAAGAGGGAAGGTTTTGACAATATATCGCATTGTAAAACTGTGCCGAAAAGGAACTTGCAGTTAAAAGTGTGAATGAGAAAGGTTTAAAACGTTGAAAAGAATGAACACACACACACACACACACACACACACACACACACACACACACACACACACACACACACACACACACACACACACACACACACACACACACACACACACACACACACACACACACACACACACACAGAATGTACTAGAAAGAAACGTAATAGTACCGACATGGGTGACTGAACTCGCTAGTAAATAATAACCAGAAAGGACATTTGACTTATAGCTTGTTTACGAAAATGTGTACGCGCGGTAGGGCAAGTGGGGGTATAAAGAAGTTGTCTAGTCTTATTTTAGTTATTTATGATCTGATGATGAGCTGTGAAGCTTGAAAGCGCTAATCGGAATAATTTTTCTATAGTGGTGTTCAACAGTGTTAATTCTGTTTGTAATTATTTTTTTTTAATTTTAAAGCGTGCATAATAGATTCTCAATCTTGGGGCATGTAGCATATACATAATGCAAAAAAAGATGATAAACTTTTAATACACTTCAATTAATTTTTATATTTTAAAAATTGCAATAACGTATAATTAATGTTCAGTGTATTCAAAATATTTTAAAGTTGCCAGGCAAAGCCGCCATTTTGTTAATGCTGAACAACATATTTAATGGCCGACGTCAACAACTAACAGCAATAATTAGGTTTAAAGTTTAATCTTGAATGTTGTTTTATACGGTTCAGTTTATTGTGTACTATTTGGAAATCAATAATGTTAATGTATCTCAACAACGTTTAGTCTAACTAAAATTATATGCGATATTCACTACATATCGAAGCCAATAATCGTATAATCGAAATGTCAAAAATGATGCTGGTACAGGTATTGGGACAGTACAGTTTTTCCTTTATTAATCCTCCTATTGTATTCATTTCTCATAATATCCTCCATCCTTACCATTATTACCTTCAGATCTGGTTCGCTTTCTGTTTTTTGTAACAGTAGAAATTATTCATTTCCGACTCTTAATTAAAATCTAGAGAAAATTTACTTAATTTTCTTAATTTGTCCAGAAACCGATACGATCGAATAACGAATACAACAAATTTTCTAACAAAAAACTCTAAATAGTTGCTCATATTTTCACGGCTGTTTCACGGCAATAATAAGCAGATTTATTGCAATATCAGAAAACGTCAGAAGCGGGTTACATTTTTTTGTTGTTTTCTACGCGGCCTTGAAATTTCGCAAGGAGCCACGGGCTTGTGACCATTGTCCTTAATGTTTATACAGCGTTTTATCGGCTTACTAATATTAAATTCAAGTTTTATTTTATTAAAATAAAGTTGAAAATAAATATAATATGAAATTATCAGCTCGATAAAACTAAAGCAAGGCCTTCTTCTTCTTCTTCTTCTTCTTCTTCTTCTTCTTCTTCTTCTTCTTCTTCTTCTTCTTCTTCTTCTTCTTCTTCTTCTTCTTCTTCTTCTTCTTCTTCTTCTTCTTCTTCTTCTTCCTTCTCCTTCTTTTTCTCCCCTTCTCCTTCTTTTTTTCTTCTCCCTTCAAAAATTAGGCGATATGATCTGGTTCCGGTCAGCAAGTTCTGCAGTCTTCTAGGAGGTTGTTTACCTTTTGTCTTACAATAGCTCTTCTCCTTACACAACGGAATAGGTGAATCACCTATTCCGGTCCCACAGGCAATACGTCCACTTCACCAACGCTTCCTAGTTCTTCTTGGATACTAAACTTAGTTCCACCAGTTTAGCCCAATCCTGTTCTTGGTAAATCATGCTTACCTTTGCTACCTCGTGGATACAAGTTTAACCACGCGACGTACCCTAGCTGGATTCTCACCTTGCTTCAACTTGTCTTGGGTGGAATCAGTTTCCTATCCGATCTCTTTTCGCCGACTCTGCGCTATTATATCTCCTGAGCTAGGGGAATCTTTAATTTTTCGTACTTCAGCTGTACTCTGTAATTCTTGTCTCTTATTTTTCTTTCGTTCTACCCGGTAAGGACTCAATGGCTCGGTTAGGATTAATGGTGACATAAGGTCTACAGACCTTATTTTGTGATATCGGTGAATAAACAAGGTGTGGACAGTGGTACGTGTGTTTTATTTCAATCGCTGGCCTAGAAGACGACACACGTTTTGTATCCATAGTAGCAGTTATCGGCCTTTTATCTTGCTGGTCTGTTAATTTCAGTTTTTCATGATGTAGGAGTACGGAAGGGAGCTGGTGTCAGATGAGTTCCAGAGGCTGGGTATGAAAGCGCGCAAGTCAGACACGGCCGACACAATGCTGCTGAGGGAGCAGATCATACTGGCCGCGTGCAGATTCCAACACGTGGACTGTGTCAACCGCGTCACGAGACTGTTCCGCAGGTGGATGTCCAACCCGCAGCCGGACAAAGCCAATCCGTAAGTAATCCGTATTTGTTACCTTTGTGTATAAGAAACGTTTATTCCTGATGATGGTGAAAAGCACGCACACACACACACACACACACACACACACACACACACACACACACACACACACACACACACACACACACACACACACACACACACAATATTCAATATATATATAATAACTTTATCTCAAGAAGTTTTTTCTTTATTTGGAACATGTTTAGGGACACTTAGTGTTCTCTTCCTCAGCCTTCTTAATTTTAAATCTTGTAGAGTACTTGTGTGTTGGCTGGTTGTTGTTATGGTTTCCTGTAGGTTTTTGGTATTTTAAATTGGTATTATTGTGTGTGATTGTGATGTATATATTAGTATTTTGTGTATTTTCGATGTTGAGTGCTTTGAAAATTGTGTCATGTTTTGTACTGGTTTGTATTTGTTCAGGTATTAGTTTGTTTTGTGTTTCTTGTTTGTATATTTGTAAATTTTCCCAAATGTTCATTATGGTGCCTTTGTGTGGTATGTGTTTTATTAGTGTCATGTTGGTTATGTCTGGGAATTCATGTCCAGTGTTCATAGCATGTGTGGCCAAATTAGATTTATATATTTTTGGGTTTTTGTATGCGTTTAGATGTTCAAAATAACGTTTTTTCAGCTGTTTTTTTTTTGTTTGTCCTATGTAACATTTATTGCACTCTTGGCATTCAATTTTGTATATATCATTGGTTGTTGTATTATCTTTGTTGTGTGGGTTATTTAGTTTTTGTAAATTACAACAACCAACCAACACACAAGTACTCCACAAGATTCAAAATTAAGAAGGCTGAGGATGGGAACACCAAGTGTCCCGAAACATGTTCCAAATAAGGAAATAACATCTTGAGGTAAAGTTATGATAAATATTAAATGTAGTCCTACTATATACATCAAGAAATAGACTGTAGCAAAAAGTGTTTGAATACATATTGCAACAGTACAAATAGGTTGAGTACTGTGCATTGCACCAATAATCTAATCACTCTAAATTATTTATTATTAGAAGAAATAAATAATTCATTATGATAATAATAAGAATTCAGCCTGCAATATAAATTGTAAAAGAGACGCCTGACTTGGAGGTTGGGACAGGTGATTGACGCCAGCTGCTCTTTGTATGTGTGTACAGACGTAAAGGGTGTGTGTGTGTGTGCGACTTGTTCATTCCTGAAAAGCGCCACCCTTTTCAGTAACGATATAAATTATTGTATTTAAATTAATTTATAATGCTTGTGTGCATGGTAGCGAAGAACTAAAGACACCAAAATGTGTGGTTATAAATAACGAACAAGTGTATAAAAAATTATGAAAAACGAATGTAAAGTGTAATGATAGGAAGTTAAAAATCAATAGTAATTAGAATAAGTAAGATAAGGAAAAACGGGTTGTGCATGATGAAGACCTAGAAGTTACCGATCGAATGAATATCGGATAATGTGCCAAAGACTTCGCAATTCGCGAAGACAAGCAAATTAAGTGTAACAATAAAGCGTGGATTAAGAGTGACGCTCTCGACACTTTCAAACATGCAGAATATTGTCGAGACATGATTTGGGTGCCTTGGGTGTAAATACGGGAACGCGGAAACATCTTTCTCTTTCTCGTCAGACCATCATAGCGGCTAGCGGCCGGAGGCTATTTCCAAGAACTACAACTCGATTCTCGTTCAATCATCAGAACAGCTGGAGGCTATGTCCAACAACTAGAACTTCTAGAATTGATTGACAACCATGGCAGCCAAAGTATCTACGTAGAAACAACAACTACCGTATATCAACCACAAGCAGAAAC
Organism: Magicicada septendecula; assembly: GCA_034769895.1. NCBI lineage: Eukaryota > Metazoa > Arthropoda > Insecta > Hemiptera > Cicadidae > Magicicada > Magicicada septendecula. The sequence continues at coordinate 293,616,470 of CM068373.1, read as the reverse complement.
CAGAGTCTTCAAGACTGCACATCCATTCGAGTGAGCAGTTGGAACCAGAGGCCATGACCAGGAACGAGAGAATCCAGTGAACCAGAGTACGAGAGACTACAAGACTCCTAGAATACCCGACTCCAGGACTTCCAGGACCGAAGAGGATCATCCGTATCCAGGACCGAAGAGGACACGCTTCAGATGTACCACACAAATAACAAGGTGACAAATAACCATGCATTTATCATTAACCGAGACCGAATCAAAAGACTTTAAATATTAAAGAGAAAAAGAATAAACAATTCGATTCTAAGATGAGTCAAGTAGCTGTAATTTAAAAATTATAATTGTTAGTAGTAAATGACGACCTCGTCAGAGAAATTAATAGAAAGCAATGCATATGCAGTAACAAAGAGAAAGTAGTAATATAAAAAAAGAGTTATATAATTAAAAGATTAGATAATCAGTAAGATAATTGAGCTAGCTGAGAGCAGTATAGAAAATTTATAACAATGTATTACCAATAAGATTTTATAATATGTTTTTGTGTCAAATTAGACTACGAATTATACGTAGTAGGTACGTAAAAATACGAATCATTTAGAATCGTAAAATAAATAGGAAATTAACGTGTAATCTGAGATTGCTAATTACCCGTAATAAATATGTCAAAATAATAATGAGTTTCGAAACCGCAAAACAAATTAAAAACAGTGTTAATAAAAATTGAAATGATTTATAAACCAATCAAATAGAATTATTATTATTATGATTACAACCTTCATTCTTGCACACACACGAACTTAATGTGATGTAAGGTACATAAATATTTAACACACATCAATAAATAAACGCATTAAAATCGTTGTGATGTTGTAATATACATATAGAATCTCTACATCTTATGTACTTAAATTCACCATTTTATGATATGGCAACAAGTGAAACGTGAGGGGCCAGAAAATTTCACGTGAATGAACTGGCCTGCAATAAACGTGACCCTCGAGAAGTCTTGGAAAACAGTTTTACAGCTTCTTCTCCTACCTGCAAGTATTGACTGACACTAATCATTGTTGAAACAGAAGATCTAGTTCATTATGTCATCATCATCAACCGTGGCTCTACAACCGTTGGTGGGTCTTGGCCTGCTCCAAGAGTCGATTCCATTCCTCCCTATTGCATGCAATGGCTTTCCATTTTCTTATGTTCAGCTTTCCGAAGACCTCCTCTATCTGGTCTTTGAATCTACTTGGGGGTCTTCTAATTTTACTTCAGGCTTCCTTTAATGCTGTAAAGGCACTAATGAGATCTCGTTTTATCCTGGCAATTAGATCAATATCGTCTGCGTATGCTAAGAGTTGTATACTTTTGTTTATTCTTTTACCAGTCCATCTTATTTCCTGCAGCGCCATTATGACTACATTATACTTCTCTAATGTATTAATAAGGATTTGTAGTGCACCAGGGTAGTTCCTTGTATACTTAGGTGACATGTCTGAATGTAGTAATTGTTCAGATCACATCATAAACGCACACGCACTTTGGGCGTTTACAAATTCCCAACTTATGTACACACACGTTTCTCTCTCTCTCTCTATCTCTCTCTCTCTCTCTCTCTCTCTCTCTCTCTCTCTCTCTCTATGTAATACACCGACGTTCACCCTTGTATACTTCACGTTTAACCCTCACATACCCTCCCACCAACACAGTAATATACATGTAATGAAAAACATTTATTTCAATTGTGGCTCATTTGCTTGTGTGCTGGTTAGCGATACACTCTCGCTGTTTTATATACGTACATTGCTCTGTTACGTTGATTGATAACTTAGGATAGTTTGTCAACGGCAGCAGAACAATATTCGTGAAGTTGTCACGTGTGTGTTTGTGTGTGTTTGTGTGTGCGCGTGTTTCTTGTAGACGGGACTTTCCGTTCGTCCATACTGTGCACATTTATATTTGAAACGAAACGCGCTCCCATATACAGTATACTGTTCATATCCACGTATATTGTGTGTACCAATAGAACAATATTCGTGCTGTGATCGCTTATTAGAATGTGTGTGTGTGAACCGCGGGCGGGCGTATTGAGCGTGCATTGTGAACTGTTAGAGCACACCGGCTCAACACTAGAACTGTTTCTTACAACTGCTATCAGTGTGGGACAGATGTGTCAGTTATAGAGGAGACTGTAAAATATATTCTTCATGGTTGATTTTTATTGCGCTCTAATTTCTCACTCGAAAAATTCTTTTCTGGCCTTTATCCACACGTATCACTTTTTACTTCTTACCTATGCTATGTATTCAATACTATTGCCGTAAATTGTAATTTTGTATCTTATTTCGTATTTACTCTAGACTGCCATTACATTATTATTATTTTTCTGGGAAACGCCTTTACATATAATTCTATATATAAATTTGTGATGTTATTCAATTTGTTTCTTCTGCAAGTAGTATAATTCGTATATTCTTTTTACGAATATATTTTAAAAAGAATATACGAATTATACTACTTGGAGACGAAACAAATTGAATAACATCACAAATTTATATAATTACTGCAAGAAACGTCGAGTTACTTATATAGAAAATTCTATATATATGTTAGTTAATGGATTAAGCCTACTAGAGGGACACACTGCTTACATCACTGCATTGTTAGTTAATGGATTAAGCCTACTAGAGGGACACACTGCTTACATCACTGCATTGTTAGTTAATGGATTAAGCCTACTAGAGGGACACACTGCTTACATCACTGCATTGTTAGTTAATGGATTAAGCTTACTAGAGGGACACACTGCTTACATCACTGCATTGTTAGTTAATGGATTAAGCCTACTAGAGGGACACACTGCTTACATCACTGCATTGTTAGTTAATGGATTAAGCCTACTAGAGGGACACACTGCTTACATCACTGCATTGTTAGTTAATGGATTAAGCCTACTAGAGGGACACACTGCTTACATCACTGCATTGTTAGTTAATGGATTAAGCCTACTAGAGGGACACACTGCTTACATCACTGCATTGTTAGTTAATGGATTAAGCCTACTAGAGGGACACACTGCTTACATCACTGCATTGTTAGTTAATGGATTAAGCTTACTAGAGGGACACACTGCTTACATCACTGCATTTGTTTGTATAAAACGATGTTTCGGCTACACAACAAATCTGTAGCCGTCTTCAGGTCAAAACAAACATTAAAACATCAGAAATTAAAAATAAACAGTACTCTGTCTCACAACCGACAGAGAAACAAAACATATTAAAGTATGTAATAAGTCAAATTCTCTGATATACGTTCGTAAAGTTCTACAGTTATTGTGTAATTTAGAATTCTCTAAATCAATGACGGTGTTGTTAATAGTGAGTGAAACATGATAAAAATAACTTTTTATAATTACATAATTGAACATTCCTATAATCTGTATTTAGCTATAATATATTTTACTAAGTTGACTGGTATATGTATAAACGTTTTCTGTACCAACTCTAATATTTAATTGTTGATTACTGCTTTAATAATTAATTACAAATACCATTATATTATGAGTAATAAATTGTAATATTGTATAAATTATGTTCTGGGACATTATGAGTTTCTCTTTGTCTTTAAAGAAAACATTTGGTGATGTAAAACAAACTATCTCAATTGCTTCACATATACAGGGATATACACACGCACACACACATACTCACATACACAAACACGTTCACTCAAATAATTGTTCTGTTGTGTTTGACATTTCTTTTGTATTCATACGCAGGTCCTGATGATGACAATAAACATTGTCTAAACGTCGACACAAATAAGTTAAAATTTGTTTTATATTTTTTGACCGATCCTCACAAACCCTTCGCCGGAAAAATACTAAAGCATATTTATTAGAAACAAGTAATAAACAGAACTTACCAACTTGCAATCTGAGAACACACACACACACACACACACACACACACACACACACACACACACACACACACACACACACACACACACACACACACACACACACACACACACACACACACACACACACACACACACACACACACACACACACACACACACACACACACACACACACACACACACACACACACACACACACACACACACACACACACACACAATAAACGCACGCTTCAAGGTCAACTGCAAACTGCGGCCCTAGTAGTACCATGGCCGGCTCTAGTAGAAGGCCAGAATATTAAACGTGGCAACACTGGAACCAGCTGATGTTTGAGGCCGACTAGACGATCTCTTAATTTATGTATTTCAATAATCAAATCGCGTCATTTTTAAATGCCGGTTAACAGCAGTTTTTTAATTCTTCACTTTTTGCAAATTAAAAGTTTATCATGTAAAATACTGTTATAGTATTTAAGAAATATAATAATTAACTCATTCATATAACACGAATTCAACAATTCGAACAAAATTAATTCATTAGGCCTAACACTAATTCAATAATTTCTTCAACTTAAATGTATAGTACTAAGTGCGCACAGGACTATAATTTAGATTTAGCTATGAATAGGCCTACTAATGATTTTAGTAACGTTATGAAATTAAATCAAAATATAACGTGTTTACTTTAGCTATTTTTATTTTATTACACTATGCTTATAGGCCTCTGACGCAACGTTGCCACGTTTAATGTTCCGGCCTCCTACTACCGCTGGCCATCCAGTAATTCATCACTGGCATCTTTTAAAGAAATTATAGTTAATTGATCGTTACTTGATGTATCTGTTGTTGACAGGATATCGCCGGACGTGCGGTTCGCAGTGTACTGTACTGCGCTGAGACAGGGCACTGACAAGGAGTGGAAGTTCCTGTGGGAACGCTACGTGAACGCGCGCAACGCCGACCACAGAGACACGATCAAGTCGGCCTTGTCTTGTACTCAGGTGCCTGAAATGATCAAGAGGTATGCAACAAACAATTAACCGGCGCGCAGTGCCGGAATTGCCACTAGGCCGACTAGGCCGCGGGCTCAGAAGGGGCGCAAGCTACATATTTTTTTTTAACTGAAGTATTTTTATAAAAGTAGGATGCACTTTGATTTATTTATATATAATATTTTGAAATTAAATGATCAATTTTTGTTAATAAAACAAATGGAAGATAGTTCTTATTTAAATATGGCGCTCTTATTTTTAAGACGTTGACATCCTTGAAAACTAATCAGCGCATGCGAATTTTGAACGTCCTCTATATTGCCCCCGAATTTACACGACCGTGGTACTACCCTTGTTTGTTATCATTGTTTATCTGAGTTGTGACTGAACGGTTTGCGATTTGAGGTTATGTTTTTATTTTGTTTTGAATGTAAAGAAGGTTTTTAGCTTTGTGTGGTGGGCAGCTTGTTGTTTCGTTGATATTTATTAGTGTGCAAAACTTTATGAACATAGAATTAATTCCGTACGCTAAATGTATTCACCATGAACATGAAAATAAATAAATAATTGCTTACCGAATCCGTCGAGTGACTTACTTGTAATTTCGCTTAACTTGACGCGTTTCGAGGCATATGCCTCATCTTCAGAATAATTTCTCTTTATAGAACGTGAGACATTAAGATCAAAATATAATAAATTAAAATTAAAATCAATAGTTGAAACATTAAAGCATCAAAAATATTAAAACACACTAAAAACACAGAGGAGCACGCACTGTCACACCATGATGTGTTCGCGTTGCGTTTATAGCCGGTGTAAACCGTCGCGATGTTACTTGCGCACTGACTGTCCGAGTAAACTGTTATCTGTGCAACGCATCTTGTATCCCAATGGCCGTGTCGTACAAGGGATTTGACTTGAAATTTAGTTGATCATTTAATATGAATGCGCCGTCTTGTGAGTTGTTCGCCTTTTTAGACTGTTTGAAGGCCTTGTAAATTTCGAATTCTTCCAATGTATCCATATATCTGCCTTTTTTGCAAATGTGTAATGGTTTAAAGTTGGTGTCAAAATCGGTGTAGTTATGATTGTTATTCACGAGGTGACGTGCAAAGTTGGATTTGATATTATGGATGTCGTTTTGTGGCAAATGTTCTTGGAAGCGTTTTTTGAACGCTCTGCCGGTTTGTCCGATATAAAAGCTGTTGCAATCGTCGCACTGGATTTTATAGACACCTATCCTCTGTTTTATTGGTTTGGCAGATTTATGGTGAAGAATTTTCTTAATGTTGTTATCAGTCCGGAAAGTTAAAGTTATATTCATTTTTCTAAAAATGTTGGTTAATGTATGGAGTAAAGTTCGGCCGTAAGTAGAAGTCACGTATTTGCTGTCTCGGTTACTACTCGGTTTTGTTATCTTAAATTAGCTGTAACTTTTTCCGGTGTTTTTTGATTAAAGTATCGATCATAGAGCATGTATATCCATTGGCCTTTGCTATGTGTTTAATGGTGTTCATTTCCTCATGAAAGTCACTGATTTCTAACGGTATGGTGAGTAATCTATGTATGAAACTGTTATAGGCGGCCATTTTTTGCGGAAGAGTGTGATGGGAATCCGCGTGTATTGTGGCGTCGGTGGTGGTAGGTTTTCTATATATTTGGTATTGAAAACTATTGTCCAACCTTGTTATTGTTAGATCGAGAAAATTAAGTTTATTTTCTAATTCAACCTCGAGGGTAAATTGTATGTTCTTGTTTATGTTATTCAAATAGTTTTTTTAAATTATTGATCTGTCTTATGGTACCGTTAAAAATGATGAAGGTAACGTGTGTATGATACTATCTTGTTATGCTATTTGTTTGCACTGCTGAACATATGTATGTTCTGTATGTTTTCATAGTGGTTCAGGTATATGTCCGCCAATAATCCAGAGAGTGGGGATCCCATCGCTAAACCTTTCTTTTGTATATAGTTGTTTCCATCAAATATAAAATAGTTTTGATTTAAAACAACTTCCAATAGAGCGGTTATCTCATTCATTTCTTCAGGACTGCGTATGTTAGCTTCACTAAGATTAGACATGAGAATAGTTATTGTATCATGGACGGGTATATTTGTATAAAGGTCCACTATGTCGAAAGATGCGATTCTGTAATTAGGTTTAATTTGGATGTTTTTCAGTTTGTTGATAAATTCAGTGCAACTTTTTGTGCTATGGTTATTCTTTAAGCTTATACTGTTCTTTATTATTTGTACAAGTTTTTTACTGATTTTGTAACTCGGAGCAGTGGTGAAGTTCACAAGCGGCCTAATTGGTACATTGGGTGTATGAATCTTAGGCAAACCAGTAAACTGGGGAGCCTCTGCATTAATAGGTTTCAATGAGTGACATGTGGCGCTATTGAACAAGTACGTACAGCGATTGATTGTGCTATTCAGGGCTTTAACGAAATCGGCTGACAGGTCGGTATTTACCATTGCAATATTATTGTTCTCAATGAATTGATTAACCTTTTGCGAATATTGGTTTTTGTCCATTATGACGATAGTGTTTCCCTTGTCCGCTTTTGTAATGAGTGCATCATTGTTGGATAATTTTGTTGATTTGTTTTAAAGTTTTAATTTCGTTCATATATTTATAGTTTAGTTTGGGGCTTTTTTTGTTCGGAAATTTATTGAGTTTGTTGTTAATCAAAACTCGAGCCTCATTTTGTAAGTTTATGTTAGGAATTGACTTTATAGCCGTCTCAGCGCAAATTATTTCATGGACTATGTGGTTTTTATTGCTGTGGGGTATGTTGTAGTTTAGACCCTTGTTAAACACATCCAATTCATTCTTATTAAAGTTTATAGATGTTAGATTAGATACGCGCACATAGAATTCGTGTTTACAGGTGACGTTATCTTCGTTTGGTTTCTGTTTACTTTTGAGAGTTCTAAGTTTCTTATCGTGGTTTGTATATACACGTTGTATTATATCGTTAATGTATTTATTGATATCATGTAATATATTGTCTAACTGTGATGCATGGACACTGTTAAGCAGCTTCAAATGGGCCAAATATAATTCTTTGTTCAATTCAGTTTTTTTCATATATAAATATCTCAACTCCTCCTTTAACCACATCACTTGTGCACGCTCTTTGATTTTTGTGGCCGTCTTGGAGTTATTGTCTATTTTGATAGAGGCATAGTTAGTTATTGAACTGTTTCTGATGCATTCTGTATTAAATTTTATATGGGAATTGGTTTTTAATATCCATAATATCAAATCCAACTTTGCACGTCACCTCGTGAATAACAATCATAACTACACCGATTTTGACACCAACTTTAAACCATTACACATTTGCAAAAAAGGCAGATATATGGATACATTAGAAGAATTCGAAATTTACAAGGCCTTCAAACAGTCTAAAAAGGCGAACAACTCACAAGACGGCGCATTCATATTAAATGATCAACTCAATTTCAAGTCAAATCCCTTGTACGACACGGCCATTGGGATACAAGATGCGTTGCACAGATAACAGTTTACTCGGACAGTCAGTGCGCAAGTAACATCGCGACGGTTTACACCGGCTATAAACGCAACGCGAACACATCATGGTGTGACAGTGCGTGCTCCTCTGTGTTTTTAGTGTGTTTTAATATTTTTGATGCTTTAATGTTTCAACTATTGATTTTAATTTTAATTTATTATATTTTGATCTTAATGTCTCACGTTCTATAAAGAGAAATTATTCTGAAGATGGGGCATATGCCTCGAAACGCGTCAAGTTAAGCGAAATTACAAGTAAGTCACTCGACGGATTCGGTAAGCAATTATTTATTTAATACAAGTGACTTGGATACTTTAAAAATGAATATTAAAATGAAAATAAACATTCACACCGCTAGTGGAGATTACAAACGTAAGCTAAACAAAATTAAAGAGGAAGCTCATTTGGAAACAATAAAAAAACTCAAAAACTAGATAAATTTTTTAAAACTACGCCAGTTTTTAATGATAGCCCTACAGTTAAAAGTATAGCAGAAACTGACTTCAATGTTCAAAGTACTTCTGCAGCAGAGGTTCCAGACGATCAGACCATTAATAAGCCCGTGGATAATTTAAACATTGAAGGGAATCAAAATCATTCAAAAAGTATCGCTTGTATTCCAAGGTTTAAGTTATTAGATCCGAATACATGGTGTGGGGGCCGCTCAGAAAACTTGGCCTAGGGCCTAAAAAATCTTTAATCCGGTACTGCCGGCGCGGGGTTAAATCCATCATTTAAAACGATTCTAATCCAAGTTACATCTTAAGTAAATCAATATTTTCGTTCCCGAATCTAATATCCCGAATATATATTTTGCGGAAAGTGAATATGCAGAATTTGGAAGCCTTGAATGCAGTATTCCGAATCTATTTTTTGAAATCAATACATTCTAATATATAAATATATAATAAGTAAGTACATGAATATTTACTTTCGACTTTTAAAATTACAGTATTGTTAGCTAGTGCACGTAGGTACTCAGTGGCGTGGCGTGGGTACAGAACACCTGCTGCCGGTTGTGATAGGCCTAAAACGTAACCTAAAAATTAATTCGAATTTTTTCTTGTACCAAGTGTTCTTTTTAGTGTTCTCCCAGTTTTTATCATTCGCTGGGAGAAGAAGAGGGTCCCGGTTCAACGGAATCTGACTCTCATTATACTTACACAAAATAAATAAAAACACAAATAATCAAATTAAAAATAATAAAGACAAACAGTGAAACACATGACTAAACGAACAAAACACAAATAGGTACGTAGTATTTGCTGCACGTCAGTTCCGAAAAAGAACATAGCTGCTAACTCAGCGTTTTGCCGGTTTATACAGCGGCAACACATTGGGTGGACGAACGTGTTCCCCCTCCACAGTTTGTACTGTGACAACTACTACGAGGTCAATTGCCGTACGTAGTAAAACATTGGCGATGCCTGAGCCGGCAACACAAGACGGTGCAAATGCCCAGTAGTTCGAAAGCAATACTGCGCTTTTCTTCAAGTTTCCCTACTAATTTTGTTCGGATTTCAAATTATTCAACAACTAAAGTATTCATTCTGTGATACAACTAATATTATTTTCTCTTATTTCCAGTACTGTTGCCGGCAACAGCGGTTACATGGACGCCACGCTACTGTAGGTACTCTATAATACGGTGTTCAGTTTTGTAGTTTTCGTAGTCCATAACGATACCTCGGATTACTTCTTCACATACAACCGTTTCTTCTTGTGTCCTGCTTTAACACTTCTCTCAAGACTTACTTCAGCAAAAACTGTTTCAGAATCAACTTGGTCTTCCGACCTTTGGCTCCGTCAGGACCGAATACAAATCTGGATGATGCTTACCAATTCGAAAACGGTTGTGCCAGCCTTCACTCACAGTATTCGTTCTATGAGCACCTTGTAGTGCGCGTCGTAGTGATTCCAAGTGTTTATTGGATATCGAGGTGGCACCGGCCTTACTCTGCCTCTTGCAGTTCGCCAAATGACATAATTCTCCCCAGAGTAGTCGATTATTTGATAATCTCCCCAAAGTCCCCAAATTTGATTCTTCCCTGAAATAGCAAGAAGGATTATGGTTAATCGGGGTTTTGTAATTTTACTGATAATGAAGAACTTATCTAATTGCATTTAGTTCAAAATGGTGAGCGAGTTCTACAGTTCAGAGAGGTCAATAATATCTACATCAGTAGATATAGGAATATATTGATGTATTCGTATCTTTAATATTCATTTTATGTACATTAATTTTATCTGTATTTTACGTACAGATAAAATACCAATATATCTTGTCAGTTTGGTAATGTCAGTATCTTCTTCTGATAGTTCCTATCCGTTTCGGATGTTGGATATCATACAGACTATTTTAACTTTCTGTACTGCTGCACGGAATAAGTCAGTTGTATTCATGCAAAACCAGGTCTTTAGGTTTCTCAGCCATGATATTCTCGGTCGCCCAACTCCTCTCTTTCCAAGTACTTTTCCCTGTAGTATGGGCTGTTAATTTCTCATGAGATGTCCCGGATACTGAAGCTTTCTTATCTTCACTGTGTTAATAACTTCCCTTCTTTCTTCATCTTTCTAAGAACTTCAACATTAGTTACATGTGCTGTCCATGAAATGCTCAGTATTATACGGTGAAGCCACATTTCGAAAGATTTCAATTTTTCAGTTGTGGCTTCAGTCAAAGTCGAAGATTGTACACCGTAGAAGAGGACCGAGAATACGTAGCAGCGTAAAAGTCACATCTTTGTGTTTATTGTTAAACCGTGACTTTTGAATAAAGTGCTCATTCTAGTGTACACTGTTCTTGCGTTTTCAATTCTGCACTTTATTTCTTGAGAGTGGTCCAATTGTTTGTTGAGTATAGTACCAAGATATGTAAATTTGCTTATACGTTCAACTGGCCTTTGGTTTATATTGAGGGTGCAGTTTGTAAACTTGTTCTTAGATACAATCATTAGTTTCGTGTTATTAACATTGACGTCTAGGCCATATATACGGCTGGTTTTTGTCATTCTATTCATTAGTTGTTGCAGCCCCTCTAAGCTATGTGCGAATATGACGGTATCATCCGCATAAAGTATGTTATTTATTCTTTCACCGTTCAGAGAGATTCCTACATCACATTCATCTAAAGCTTCTCTAAAAATACCTACCGAGTAGATGTTGCATAAAAGCGGAGATAGTATACATCGTATACTATATGTCAGTATATACTGTATACTGTGTGTCAGTATACTGTATGATACCCTATAATATATGCCAGAGTAGTTTGTCGAAAGGTCAACACAAACATTGTGCAGCTAATAATAGAACCTAACAACACTATGAGTTATACAAACTTCTTTTTTGTCAAGCGGCTTCTGGCACAGTTTGTGTAACAAAAAACATTTGTCTATGTTTGTAGATGTCGTAAGTACTTACTAACAGATAACTTATCAAGCTGTGGCACAAAACAAATGAACACAAATTTCTGTCTCAGATTTTTCCTATTGACGATTGGACCAAAGTCGAACTTGACCGGCAGAGAACAGATTAAGATACTTCAAGACGTGTCGGAGAACGAACACTCCATGGACGTATTGTTAAACATTATGGAACGTTTGTCACCTTTCACGAGAAACGCGTAAGTGCAATACAGTACAATGCAAAATGTCATTATTGTATTTACTTTTAGTTTTGAATATTGTACATCGCTATTAAGGTATTACGTCTGTAAAGTGTTGTTATAAGAAGGGAGGGGAGGCAAGGGAGTGAAATTTAGAAAAAATATTAAAAACAAATAACTAGTAATAGGCTGTATTTTTTATTGTAACTGGACCCGTAAACAATCTGTAATCAAAATTTGGCTTTAAATTGTCTGATTACTTTACAAAAAACGTTTTAATCGTGCATTATCAATAGCGCAGAATAGCAGCAGAGGCAGGAATCTGAGTAGCCGCTTTAGTACTCGTATGGTTACGTGCCTGACGGTTGGTGGGGGGACACTAGTGTATCTATAAACGTACTTGGGAGGCAACGAGTGAATTAGCCTCTCGGCCCAGATTAATGTGGTTTTACGCAGTCTACGTTCTCGTGCTCCTTGTATGTGTATGTTTATTATTATTCATCTCTTTTTGGCGTGTGCTTGTGATCTCTACTACGAGGATAAAATGGATTTAGCAGAAGAAAATGAAAGTGATATTGCAGTATCAAACAAATGCATTATTACAACACTACTGAATAACAATTTTTCCGGTCGAGTGACTGAGAGAATTGAAATACTGAAAACTGGTCGACCTTTCCCAAAATTTTTATTTCTTAAAAGGCACAAAAACAAATCTAGAACTTTCCAGTCATCATTGTGCAACCAACATAACAACCAAGTATGCGGTAGGAGTAAATTTGAAGATATTATGCTGCCTCTGCTTACTGTTAAGCACAAACAAGACTATATGGTCTGCTGCTGAAGGCTTACAAGTAAATTCATCACAGCTTTCAAAGGCTGTAAAAATCAGATAGCTCTACCATACTTAAGAGTGAAATAACGTGTTTCGGGCGGCGGGGAGGAGGGGGAGGGTGCTATTACTGATCGCGGGTCAGGTGACTGTTTCGTAGCGTACCCTTTCTCAGGACACACCGGCCGCCACTGTTGTTATGGTTCCCGATAACATATGGTTATGATTTCTTTCAACATCTTTCAACATTTCTTCTTCCTCCGCATTACATCTTCTTGCTTTCAGTCACAATCTACACGTTTGTCTAAAAAGTAACGAGACTGATTCTATAAAATTAACTATAGATAGATTAATTATAATAAACAATTTGTTTATTCACATAAATTTACATAAATACATAAATGGTGAGCGGCATTGAACCATATAGCATTCCTTGTTACGTAGGGAACGCGCACACACCTACACAGACACGTTCACTCAATTAATTGATCTTGTTGTGTTTGGTATTTTCTCTTGTATCCGTAAGCAGGTGCTGATGATGATAATAAATATTGTCGAAGCGTCGACACAAATAAATTAAAATTACTGTTATAATTTCTGATCAATCATCGCTAATCCTTCAGTCGATAAAACCTTCTGATAATATTCACATAACAACGAAAGTTAGGTTTAAAGAAAAATTTTATATTACAAAAACCGAATATTAAATGCTATTTTAATATATGCGATTTTATAAATGGAGCCAGAGAATTTATAGGTGACACCTGTTGTCCGGACAAGTATTTTCTTCAAAAGCAGTTCCCAGTGAAGCCGTACACGCACAGTCAGAGAATGTCGTTCGCTGTGCTTTATAATGCAAGCAACGACGTTGTGAATAAGTTGCATAAGTTCAACCTCATGTGAGGGACAATTAGGTGAACCCTTAAGTCAACAAGTAAAGGAACACGCCTAAAATTCTACAAGTGATGGCTCTTCCCACACTTCTTTATGGGTCTGAGAATTGGACTTTAACGAAAGGCCAGGCCAGTCGCATCCAAGCGGCTGAAATGAGATTTCTCAGGCACGTGGGAAAGTATACTCTCCATGATCATAGAAGAAACACAGATATACGGCAGGAACTGAATACTACGAGTATACTCGACAGGATCGCCCAGTATCGTCTGAATTGTTGTGAACATCTTTGCCGAATGGATGACTAGCGTATCCCCACACATCTCTGGAACTATAAGCCGAGGGGACGGAGAGGTGTGGGACGTCCGAGGAAGCGCTGGAATGACCAGCTCTAATGTTTGCCTATTTGAGACCGGAACAAACCATCCTTGGTTTAATCCGTGAAGATAATGATGATAATGACTGAGAATACCACATCAGAGAACAGGCTAAATGTTTGGTGTTTACAACGATGCCAGTAAAACGAGATTATCAACCGAAAAAAAATTATGATAAGTTCTAAGTACAAAAGATTACAGTGAAAACTCTTACAGTTGTTTCTTGTTCTCGAATTTTACACATATACAACGGAAAACGTTTAACGCAAAATGAGGGGAACCAGCTGTATTTTTCGTGTTAAACGGATAAAAAAGTAAAACAAAATGTGATAAATGAAAAAACACTACAGATTACTTTACGTATTAAGTAATAAAATAAAACAATAGAGAATATTCAGAAGGAACATCATATCTATTCTCCTGAATAATTTCTGATTAATTTTTCTTAAAATTTAGTGTACACGCACTGTGGCTGACCTTAACTTAGTCTTACGGTTTAGAGTTTCTTGTGCACTAATATAGTATGTTTTGTAAGTTTCTATAGTGACAATCTTTAATTCTTTTTAAAATAGTCCGTTATTTTCTTTTGCACACAATTCTGCAAAGACTTTATTTTCAACAAATTGTTCTAATTTGTCAATGTGGTCAAAAAAAACATATCGCCTGCCTCCGAGTTAGCTTCTAAATATCGACGAACACGGCTCAGCAACGAAAGCATATCGACAGCGGTAAGAACTTGTGAATTTTCAGTGAGATTGTCCGTGACAAGTTCGTCGGCACTCTCATCCCTTTCACAGTTTTTATACTTGCAGTGTTGTGAGGTGTGCATGTATGGATTTATTTATTATGCAGACATTGAAAGCCACCAACACAATTATTATAGGAAATGTTTTCGTGAAAATCGATATTTTGTAGGTAAAACTTTCGTACCAACCGTACAAACTATATTTTTGTAAAATAGAAGCAACGATCTGAGCAATATTTCATGTTCACCGTTTTCGTGTTAAACGTTTTCCACTGTACCTATAAATTTACTAATATTATGATTCAATATTCCTATATCATTATTATTTTTTAATACATATACGTGATAATATTTATTCATAACTAAATAATACATTTTTGTTTGTAGCTACGGACAGAAATTTCAATGGTATTCAGCTGTGCTTCCAAAGCTGTCCCACCACATTTGTGACACTGGCCGTTTGGAAAGGGTGAGTATGTCAATATAGGCTACCCCTCAGTTCTAAGGGATGAATATTTAACTAATGGGACCATTTAACTACTACTATATTATCCCAAATTTTCGGGGTGTTAGGTCGTGGTCTATGTTGTTCATGTTTATCTCCACACATTTCGTCCATATCGATGATGGACATCTTCAGTGGTGCGGGAACACACAAACATACAACCACCCCCGAACGAATACAAACAAAGACTGTTCTAGTGTGGTACGAAGGCTTACACGGCCGGTGTCATTTTGATTAAAATCACTTCCGTGGCCGTTGTTTTTGAGCCTTAACCACGCTACTGTGGTCCTAACGTATATCATCTCACGTTAACGTTTACTCGTTTCCATTGAAAATGGCAGTCGGTAGCACTGCCGAAACGTCTGATTTTTTTTATAAACTTTGGACCACGGCCAAACAGCGCGGGAAGTAATTTTAATAAAAAAGACTGTCGAGGCACTTATATTTTGTACAGTGTTTTTAAGGTGCCGATTTGTACTCGTGTGCGGGTGTTGTGATCTGTGTACTCGCGCCACTGAAGACGTCCGTCTGGACGAAACGTCTGGAGATAAACACGAATGACATATTAATAATATTCCGGAGTAATAGCCCGGAAATTTGTGATAATGTGAACACCGACCGTCAAAGCTTCTTTTCATTTAGCATTTAACTATTACTTTAGAGAATTGTGAAAATTAGGTTTTTCTGCTGGAGATTCATTTTTTTTTTATATTTACTCGAATAATATTTTTATATCGTTGCTCCACGTTATTGGGAGCCAATTTTGTAAAGTACAACTTTTTAATTTATTTCTTCGTATAATATTTTTGTATCATTGCCCCACGTTTTTAGGAGCCAATTCTTTAATGTAACTATATTTGTGTTTTATTTTCTAAATAAAATACAGTAAAATACAATAAAACATTCTTGTTTGATTGTTTTGCAATATTATTTCTAATAATATTTTATTCAGTATTGCACAAATAATGATTGCAATTGAATTACTCAGTGTAGTGGATTCTTTTATATAACCAGACTTGAATCATGCCCTGAACCAACAATAAATAACAGATAACATTTCTTAAACCTTAACATAAATTAACTTGCAAATATTAATAAATAAATACATTTTTTCATATATACAAAAGCAATTTCAAATGTTCAGTAAAACTTTATGCTTTAATCTAGTTCACTTTACTGCCACCAGGAGCTAGGTTCACTGCAGTCTGTAAACACTCACTACTAATACTACGTTTTGGTTTAAGTTTTTAAATAATTTTCACTATTTAGTTTATATTCAGTGAAAACGATGTGTTTTTTGAATAATCTCAAGGTTTCCTTTATTAGGCTTTTTGGCGCTCGGGGCAAGGAGATCGTCGGCCGCCTCACCTTCACAATTAAAGGGGGATAAAAGAGCAAAAATGAAGGCTCATCCAGTGAACAAATTACTTACTAAATGCAAATGTGTAGATTTTTGTATGAAAGCACGATCACTAAACGTCTTAACAACATTTGTTAAGTCAAAAATTGAGAAATTACATATTACAATATTATCGGTATTCAGTTTGTATACATTTATTGTTAACAAATATAGACTATAAAAAATGTAGTAATATAAAAAATGTAGAACATACAAATGTTGTAATAAACATGCAAATTCCTTGTAGGTCTAAAGGGCATCGTCAAAACAACATCCTAAAGCAACATAAAGTTAAACAAAGAATTACATTAAATGTAATAAAATAATCATTTATAATTACAGGTTAATGGTTCAGTCATCTATTAATAAACACTTAATATTTATTGTTAATATTTAATAAATATTTAAAACGAGATGTTCTAAAATGTAACTTTCCTGGTCTTAATTGCTGCAAAGTGGGTTATTAAATCACTATAATCTAAAGACGAAGCAATGTCGTTTTCAATTAACAGTATCGCTAGATTTGATACCGTGTCTTGAGATATTGTTGATTGTAGGTAGGATTTAATCAATTTTAGCTTACTAAACGATTGTTCACAAGAAAACACAGATACTGGTAAAGTAAGAACAATTTTTAAAGCTGGTGCTAGTGTTTTGTAGGCTTCTATAATCTCATTGAAGAAATGTATTGTAGCAGACGCTGAGGTGTAAAGTCTTTTTGTTCTCCGTTAACTTTTTCTCTTTTAAATAAATGTATGACGTCTTTCAAGTCACTGAACAATTCTTCACTGTTTAGGTCATGTTAGGTCATGTGGATACTGTTTTTCAAGCACTGTGCACTTAATACTGATTTGGGAAAGCTGTTCCTTAATATGGTTATCCCCATCATTTACGTACCCTCAAATTTACAGAGGAACCCAAAGCGTTTTTCTAACTCTTTTATGTTAGAGAAACGGCTTGAAATTTCAACTGACATTTTGTCCAAATTTCTATTAGGGAACGTCGCATTTCTTGCCGAATGGTTAATGCAGAATCGTCTGCGTACTCCCTTGGCATCGTGCGCTTCCTTCTTATTCGTTTTGTTATAATGACACTCCATTCATTACATACCTGCTCTGCCTTAGTCACACATTGTCACACAGCTCATTCCTCTAATCTTTTAATTTGTCCGTTTAGCGTCTCCAGAAGTGTCAATGCTTTATTTAGCCAAAGCATAACAAAGTATTTTAACACGATATGCACAAAGTATATTTTTATACGTTAAAAATTAATCCAAGTATTTTAACAAACCCAGAAAGTTTCCAGGATTTGGATCGTTAGTAATTGACTCTCGATGTCCTATCAGTGCCAGATTTTGTTGTGCGAGAGTTTGAACTTTGGCAATGACCCGTTCGAGAATGTATTTCCATGTCTTAAGTGCTTTACTCATTTGTTCGTGAAGTAGATCATCAATAAGTCCCCTTTTGTTTAAAGAACGTTCCCATTCCTTCCATTCAAAAACGCAGAGCGATGAGCAGGACTATTTTCATGATCCTGAATACGGAGATTTAACTTTCGCCACAACGAAAAGCCATTTTACTATTGAATTTTTACTATTTCCACTTTATTTTGTGGAAATAAAGTGCAACAAAAGCAAAATAGAGTTTTTTATTTGGAGAAAAACTCATCCAAGTGCGATTTACCTTTTCGCTATTTTGCAAGGTTTTATCAAACCAATACTTGTTTAAGGATCGTCCAACTTCATCTTCAGGAAATATCTGTCCTTGTTCTGCAACTGACTTGTTCCTCTGCTCACATTATATCTCTGAAGGTTTGAGATTTATCGCTTGGCCAAGCTCCTATATCTTGTAGAAGAGCGCCGTAAACACGGTCTACATTGTTGCTAGTAATGTTCTGTCCTTTATCGGCTGTAATTTCAAGACTGTACGGTGCAACATCATCCATGGTACTAGAACCAACTGAGTCTTGTAACTGTACTTTGACACTTTCACAGTTTGAAGTATTCATGTCCTTAACTTTACAGTAATTATCAACAGCCTCATCGCTAATAACATCCATTTTATGATCAAAGTTGATTCGTTGTTAATTGTAATATTTTGACACTTAGGGTTCGATTTTCTTTGACTAAAAGACTTCATAAACTCTTTGGAACTTGTTGTAGTTCTTAATCTTATATTAAGAAAACCTTATATTCCTGTAGTTCTTAAGAAATAGTCGTATCAAAGAAACAAGTTGTTTGTAGTTTTATACATTGAAAACAATTTTTTCAAGCCTATACTCACTTTGCCGCCCTCCTGGCTATGCCGCCCGGGGCGGCTGCCCCCTTGGCCCCCCCTAGCTACGCCTCTGGTTATATAGAATTAATTCTTGGCAATCTGTATTTAACTGATACTTAATTATTCTTCATTATTAGATTTAATTTCATGTATTTTTAATCATTTTTGCTCTTATTTCTTTGTTTTGCATCAGAGCGTATTCAAATACGTCTATTCTGGACAAGAGCTATACACCAATTAAAAATTAATCTCGTTACCTCAAGTAAGCGTCATCTCACACTTCAATTACAAATGTGATTGGTAACAGAAAACTTAAATCTGTGTTAATCGTTAAGCACAATAAATATCTCAAAATTTAAATTTGTTTCCCGAAATTCCGAGATATCATATACCTTGCCCCTTAATCAGAAATCTAAGTCCAGATCTGAATTTCCAATGAAATTTTGGTTAAATCGAAATGTTGATGACATTTCTAGCACTAATATTAAGCTTCTTGTATTTCTTTGTATATTACATTACTTTTTAACTGTAGAACTACATTTTATATTTTGAAAATACCTTTTGCATCACTTTTATGGTTTCTATTTAGCCTATAGCCTACATATTATTTGTTTTTCCAATCTGGTTTAATTTTACATGTTATATTCTTCAACAAAGGCCTAAAGTTA
Organism: Magicicada septendecula; assembly: GCA_034769895.1. Taxonomy (NCBI): domain Eukaryota; kingdom Metazoa; phylum Arthropoda; class Insecta; order Hemiptera; family Cicadidae; genus Magicicada; species Magicicada septendecula. The sequence goes on along the minus strand of CM068373.1, from coordinate 293,596,732 downwards.
CCATTCTAGCTAATTTACAATATAATTGCTTATTACTTAATTTTTATACAGTTTATTTAGTTCTACTTTATGTCCTAACTGTTTTACTATCTAGTACAACAACATAAAAAACAATATTACCTAACTATTGAAATTTTCTGTTTAGTTTTACAAGACTCTGACTTACAATTTATTTAACATCAAAACCAATGTATTGCTCAATGAAATTTTACTATTTATATTCCAATATTTTAAATAACTCAGTGTTATTAAGTAGATATACAATTACATAACACTTATTATTTTGGGTACTTAATTCAACCCAACCTTACAGTTGTTTAGTTAGATTAATACTTTCTACACTGTATAATGTTGACAAATTATATCACATTAATTATGTTTACTATATATTAACATGTTATCTATGATGTACTATTTTTCACATGATTAGTTTCTTATATTGAGGAGAAATAATTCCCTTTTTAATTTAATTTACTCTGTCATATGCAATTTTATGTTACATTACAATATATTAGATTGACGTAATCTCATTTTTAGTTAAATACCCCATCAGCCGCCATTACAGATGAATATTGGCTACTCTACGTTTATCTGATCTGCAGTCATTTTCGATATTTCGATAATGCGATTGTTTGGTTTCAATGTTTAGTGAATATCGCACATAATTTCATGTTGTTGAAAGAATTATACAAATTTTAATTTTTTTGTCGGAAAATAGTTGGTTGACGATTGTTGTTAGTCGTTTTGCAATGGGAAAAAATACTGTAGCATTAGTATAGAGTAGAGTTGCGTACCTGTGACGCTAAATTTTGTTGTTAGGTTAACATGAGAACTTAAACAAAACGTGAAAAGCGATACGAGTGTAAAGCAGAACTCTTTTTTTTTTGCGGAAAGTAATGGAAAACCCCAACTCAAAAGTAAGGCGTGGTGGCCCAAGGGGCACCCCTTGCCTATTACTATATACGCGTATGTCTTTTTTTTGTAGCAGAACTCGGTTTGCATTAGAAATCGTGTTTTCAGTAGTATTCTTTTTTTTGCATTAATACTCGTCATTTGAATATATCACTGCAAAACGGCCGAACTCGAAAGTAAGGCGGGGTGGCCCCTTGCCTATTACTATACATGTCACTTTTTGTGGCAGAACTCGTTTTTTCGGTAATATTCGTTTTCCAACAAGTACTCGTTTTGTGGCTAAGAAAAAAGAAACGTCCATTATGTACAATATGTAGAGCGTATGTTGTCATTTCTTAATACATTGTTTTTGTGTTTTCCATTAACCACAAATATTTGTATTTTTCAGTTTACATTTCCTGTTGTAGTTTTGTTAATTTGTCAACTCAAAATCGTTAGGTTCTTTAAGTATTACTGTGTTATGAGCATTGTATATACACGTCAAAGGTTATGTTTTCCTCAACCGTGGCTTTTGTTTATTTCAGCAGTAAACTCAAAACCAAAAACCATTGTCACCTAACCTCACAAATGAAAACAACACGTATTTTTGCTTTGCATTAAGAAATAGAACAATTTACAATTAGTACACTTCTTCTTTTCCACATCGTAATATATCGATACAATCGCATATTACAAAAATCGAAAATGTACTGCAGGAACGGATAAAGGGACAGTTCCGAATATTGTGTAGGAGTCAAACGTTTGACATCTAACTGTGTGTTACAGCTGAAAGTGCTGCAGGTTCGAGCCAACGTGACTGGAACAGCTGCGGCCGCGCTGGAGACCGCTGTCGCCGTCGCTCAACGCAATATCCAGTGGAAACATCGAAACCACGACTCGCTGAGAAATTATTTTCTCTCACGCAAAGCGATTCAAAACGAAAACACTTTAGTGCCCTCGCTGCGACGTTAATACGCTGAATCGAACACACGGTTTTGTGATACTGTAACTGTATGTAATGGTATAATAATTATATGCATATAAATTGAACTTATCTAATTGACGCGCCTATTATCTCGAATCCTTTTTTATTCGACTTTTTCTGTCAATTCATATTATTTCGTACGCAAAACTGCGTCTCCAACTCTGATGTTCGTAACTCAAAAATTTCTTTCATGATAATATTAAATATTAAATAATACTTGTACATTTGAGAGTATAAATTATTTTGTTAACTGGACAATAGGGCGGTGATTCCAGATAAGAATGCACCGAGGTTACTCGCCGGGCCTGCGTAGCATCGTTATTCGTTATGAACCACCAAAGGAAACTAATAAATGGGCCAAAGTACTGGATCGCAGAGTAAAAGTTATTCTGATATTAGCAGATTAAATGTAGCCTTTGAAGGCCATACAGAGAAGATAAGCCAGCCCAACAATAGTTTTGGCAGTAATCGATATTTTTGAGTAAATACGATCCAGCACTGTTGCAAATCCTAATTAGTGGTCCTAAGAACAGTGACAAGTATGTGAGTCCTAAACTTTAAAATAAACTGATTCAGGTTCTATCTAAAAGCGTTGAAAATATTATTTTGAAAAAGATGGAATTTGTTGAGTTTTCTCTGTAATAAATTGATACTACACAATCAGATATTTAATTTATATCTGGTAATTATTAGATAATTATAATCAGATATGTCTCAATTTGTGAAGATCCACCAACTTAAAAATTAAAAAATAAAGAACGTTTTTTTGAATTTAATATTATAAAATTGACCTATCGAACTACCCCAAGCTTAGAAGAAGAGACCTTAAACAGTCTTGATGAGAACGCATTCTGTTTACGTTAAATATTTTTAGTAGCTGCCACAGCTATAAGGAGGGATTAGTAATCAAGAGAGGACAATGGCATACATTATTTGAGGGTAGTAGGGAGGCCCGCAAAGGATTCCTGCGGGGAGCCCAGAGGAAAGATTACACCACTGCGCTCAAGTTCCGAATAATACCCTTTTTTCCCACTAGAACTTTCAACTAACATTAATATTTCTGACTAGCATTAATATTACAACTTTGTTTCATTAACATTTGAAGCAAATACCATTACTATGACAATGTCTTAGACTCGCTTTGGTCGTCAGCTACCTCAGATGACGAGCGTACATTTCTAAAACGAAAGACTCATGGCTAAAAATTAAACAAAGAAATTATAACAGCGTTGCTGCAGATTTTGATGGTTCTGAAAAACTGTTTTTTGGGTCACGGGAAAATCGCCTATTTCATCCTAAAAGGTTAAGTGCTTGTAATTTAAAATTATACTGCAAATGAATTTGGTTGGGAAGAAGTTGATAAATATGGAAAAATAGATGAAATAAATTGTAATACTGATTAATAGTCCTACACATTTTATTTACTTATAATAAGCTGTGATCAAATATATCAGTAATATCTTCAAATAAATATACTGAAGTAGGTTTGTTGTCACGTGACTCACGTCTTACAGAAATTATTCTATATCTTCAGAGGTTTGTTTGAAGATCCGTGATCCGTTAGCTGTATTGTAAGCGAAACATTCAGTTACATTCAGCAAAATCTCTGAAGATACAGAATAATTTCTGTAAAACGTGCGTCAGGTGAACATAAGCCTACTTGCAGTGTATTTATTTGAAGATATTACTGAGCAGAGGAGAGCAGCAGGAAACTCAACAAGTTACTTACAAAAGAATAAATATATCAGTAATGCTAACCTATATGGGAAACGTATAAATTTACTGTAATACCTTAAAACAATGTTAGCAAACTGTCTTAGAAAAATGGTAAAATGTTATTGTATTAAATATTTCTCTATGTATTATCTTTTAATTTATAAAATTTGTAACTTTTTGGGGTTGTTGGACGGAGACACTGTGTTGTAAATTATGGGCTTCTTTGTAACATTGTGAGCGGGGCTTACTTTGTACATAGGAGTGGCCACACAACTTTTCAAAACCGTATTGCAACTGAAATACTTTCCTGCTCAGTGGAAGGTGGCCGAAGTCATACTCATACCCGAACCTGGGAAACCACCAAATGAGGTGATGTCTTATGACCTGTAAATCTCTTACCAATAATGTCTAAAATCATTGAAAAATTACTGGCGAAGAGATTAACAAATACCATTATAGACCAGGATCTTATACGTGATCATCAGTTTGGGTTTACAAGACAGCTTTCTACGATCGAACAAGTACACCGAATAGTAGACGCAATAATGAAAACATTTGAGGAAAAAGCTATTTGTCAGCTAAGAATTCGATAAAGTTTGGCAACAAGGAATACTCTATAAACTCAGAAAAGCTTTTCTGAATCCATGTTTACCATATTAAAATCGTATTTAGAAGAAAGACACTTTCGAGTATGCCACAAAATGTAACTACCAGTTTGTTCCCAATACGAGCAGAAGTTCTCCAGGGAAGTGTTTTGGGTCCCATTCTGTATTTTGTGCTCTAAACAGTTCGGCTTTCGTGAGATGCACTCCTCCACTCATCAGCTGATGAGACTCGTGGAGTACATAACCGAGGATGGTTGCCAGGGCAACAGACGACTGCGTTCTTCCTAGACGTAGAGAAGGGGTTTGACCGTGTATGGCACAAGGGTGTCCTGATCGCACTAACGGAAGTCCTTCTACCATGTTCCTACGTTCGATTGATCTGCAGCTTTCTGCAAGACCGTAGCTTTTGAGTGAGAGTAGATCACGCCCACTCTTCGGAGAGGCGTATTACCACTGGTGTCTTTCAGGGTAGTGTCCTTGGGCCTCTCCTGTTCTCGGTGTTCGTCAATAACACGTTCCAGGTGGCTGAAGTAAGGCTGCCTCTGTTTGCTGCGGAGCGGAATGCATGTCATACATGCAATGTCATACAGACTATTTAACTTTCTGTACTGCTGCACGGAATAAATCAGTAGTATTCATGCCAAACCAGGTCCTTAAATTTCGCAGCCATGAGATTCTCGGTCGCCCAACTCCTCTCTTTCCAAGTACTTTTCCCTGTAGTAGGCCTATGAACTGCAATAAATAAAATCTCTCTTCATTTCTCATGAGATGCCCAGATACTGAAGCTTTTTTATCTTCACTGTGTTAATAACTTCCCATACTTTCTCCATCTTTCTAAGAACTTCAACATTAGTTATATGTGCTGCCCATGAAATGCTCAGTATTCTACGGTAAAGCCACATTTCGAAAAATTCCAATTTATTAGTTGTGGCTTCAGTCAAAGTCTAACTTTTTACACCGTAGAAGAGGACCGAGAATACGTTGCAGCGTAAAAGTCTCATCTTTGTGTTTATTGTTAAATCGTGACATTTGAATAAACTGCTCATTCTAGTCTATACTGCTCTTGCCTTTTCAATTCTACTCTTTATTTCTTGAGAGTGGTCCCATTGTTCATTAACTATAGTACCAAGACATGTAAATTGACTTAGCCTACACGTTCAACTGGCCTAAACTAAAAAACTAAAAAATTGGAATCTTTCGAAATGTGGCTTTACCTTAGAATACTGAACATTTAATGGACAGCACATACAACTAATGTTGAAGTTCTTAGAAAGATGAAGAAAGAAAGTGAAGTTATTAACACAGTAAAGATAAGAAAGCTTCAGTATCTGGGACATCTCATGAGAAATTAACAGAGATTTTACTTATTGCAGTCCATACTACAGGGAAAAGTACTTGGAAAGGGCGACCGAGAATATCATGGCTGGGAAATTTAAGGACCTGGTTTGGCATGAATACAACTGGCTTATTCCGTGCAGCAGTGCAGAAATTTAAAATAGTCTATATGGTATCCAACATCCGAAACGGATAGGAACTATCAGAAGAAGAAAATCAAGACAAGTCGGTGGCAGGATTTTATTTGGGGACTCGCGATACTGCACTGCACGGCCTTCAGCCGGACTTTGTGCTCTGTCTCAGTCGAGCCACTGATGATGCCTCATCGTAGTATGGGCGAAAAATTTGGTGTTAAAAGTAATAAAAATACACGTGTGTTGAATCGAAAAACACACTGAATTTTTTATGATTTCAAATTTGTGGGATCATTATTATTGGAACAGATTTACATATTTTGACTTTTTGATTTTTTTGGAGCGGTGACTAGTTAATAGCTCACTCCTTTTGTGTGTGTGTGTGTGTGTGTGTGTGTGTGTGTGTGTTTCTCATTACTTAGCGACAGCGTTGTATAATGTTTATTTGTGAGACAACCTGAATTTATCATTTCGCTCCTTGAACAATCTTTCTATATTTGTTATAACGTGTAAAAGACACCAGTTTCTGTTCGATGATTGGCCGTTGTTGATTAGATAAACTTCCGCGGCACCGCTTCTCCTATACGATAAAACGGAAACGTGTTAAGTAGGTGCACAAGTTATCGGTGACGTCAGAGGCACAGCCCTCTCGATATCGCCATTGTGTTTGCGGAGACAATGTGTTTTACGTCACAACCCTTGACGAGGTCAACGTTTTATCTGTGTTGTGTGCGTGCAATCGATGAATGAGATTACAGTTACAGATTGGAATGTGATCGTTACGTTGGTAATTTCCTGACAACCGGCCGTCTCCATGGAACACGAACTGTTATTGCAAGTCTTCACTTTGATTTTTTTAAAGATATTATAGCAGAGACTGGTACTATGATAAAATAAATACATTTTATTGATAAAAATCAATAACATACATCCAAAAATACAATTCACAGAAGAAAAAGAAAACATAACAATAATCAACTATTTAGACATAACCATCAAAAGAAACAACAACCACCTACAATATGCAATATACAGAAAACCAACTTCCGCTAACATCATTATACCTAACCATTCTGACCACCCAGCACAACATAAAATGGCAGCTTTCTATTCACTATTTAACAGAATGTACAAAATACCGCTAAACAAACAGGAAACAAACAAAGAAACAAATATAATGTACCAAATTGCTTATGAAAATGGATACAATAAACATACTATAAACAAAATAAAAAATAAACTCAAATATAAAATAAAAACTAAAAAATTATAAGAAATAATCAAAATGAACAACACATAAATAATAACAACAATAAAAAATTGGCCACATTCACATACATAAATAATAAAATGACAAAACTAACAAAACTATTACAAAACACAGATATTAAAATAGCATACAAAACTAACAAAAATAATTTACAAAAACTAAATAACCCACACAACAAAGATAATACAACAACCAATGGTATATACAAAATTGAATGCCAAGATTTCAATAAATGTTACATAGAACAAACAAAATAACAACTGAAAAACGTTAATTTGAACATCTAAACGCATACAAAAACCAGAAATATATAAATCCTATTTGGCCACACATGCAATAAACACAGGACATGAATTCCCAGACATAACCAACATGACACTAATAAAACACATACCACACAAAGGCACCATAATGAACATTTGGGAAAATTTACAAATATACAAACACAGAAACACAAAACACAAAACAAACTAATACCTGAACAAATACAAAGCAATACAAAACATGACAGAATTTTCAAAGCACTCAACATCGAAAATACTAAAAAAGCTAATATATACGCCACAATCACACACAACAACACCAGTATAAAATACCAAAAACCAAAGGGACCCATAACAACAACCAACCAAAACACAAATACTCTACAAGATATAAAATCAAGAAGGCTGAGGATGAGAACAATAAGGTTCCCGAAACATGTACCAACTAAGGGAAAAACATCTTGAGGTAAAGAAGTTATAAATATTAAATAAATTATTTAATTAATTGTGTGGAAACAATTAAAAGAACGCTGAAATGCACTTGATGAAGGGTGTAAAATTAATATTATACAAAGTTAGACAGAGCGGGTTATATGATTCGTTTGACAAACGTTATATTCTAGTGACAAGAGATTTAATGCGGCTCTGTAATTGACTGCGTAACATTTTGAAACCTTTGTGTCGGCATTCGTAACATGTACACACACACACACAAAGACATCGAGCTGTGCTAAGGGTGGCTCAAATCGCGTCATGCCTAGGGGCAGGGCGATGTAAATTGAACTCTCGGGTCTCGATGCGCAGTAGACAAAAACCTCGTTGCGAGGCTAACAAAATTTTCATTTATCTCGCACATGCGCAGAACAATTTTGTGCGGTGTTTCATAGCATGCACATCGGCTGCAACAAGACTGGCGAGAACAACAGAAGCATGTGTGTGGCAGAGAGGGAAATAATGTGGAAGTGATACAGTGAACGTTATAGCGTCGTCTCCCCTTCTTCTCTTTAGATAACTTAGCTGTACTTGAAAGTGGGGGTAATTCATGTATTGGGTCGGCGCAGATGACTGTTCAGGAAAGGCTGGCGGGCCTATACCTACCGTTGGGGCAAAATTGCAAACCTCATATCAACAACTAAACGTAAACACATACACAAAAAGTTAGTAGCACACTTACCCATATTCTTTTTAGTAAAAGAGATATTTTGATAAAAGTTGTTGGCAACACTGGTAAACTTCTGTTTCCGTCAGCTGTAGAAACCATTCCCATTTTGTAGTAACGGTAGGATCGTTGTAAGCCACGAAAGATGTCACGTCATTTGCAAGTAGCGTCCAAATTAGATATATGCGCAACGACTCGTTTTCTGTGGAACCTCCAGTGGAGTTCATCGCCAGTTGATGGAAGTGTTTGATGACAAAGCACTTTCTTCACACCATGCCACCGCAAAATCGTGAGAGTACCTAATTGATATGCCACGTATATCGAGGATACTTACCGGTAGGGAAGTTCATCAACTTCGAACACGAGTAACAACATTCAACGCGTTCACCAACGAATTTTGCTTGCGAATAGGCAAATCACAGTAGACAAAATTGAGGTTGAATTGCGAGTTTTACATGTAAGTGTGCATGGTATTATCTCTGAGTGTCTGGAGTGTCGAAAAATTTGCGCGCATCATTGTCATGGGTCATGAAGGAACTCCTTGAAAAATTGTAAACAACGGTGGAAAGAACACTTAAAAGAATGTCAGATTCCAGACTGCCCAAACAAATCTGGATATATAAACCTATAGGACACAGGTGTGTGGGTAGACCGAGGAAAAGATAGCTGGAGGATCTTTGAAGGTGAAACAGACAGAATCTTGCCTATGCCGTGATGTAAAGAAAATGATAATTATGACCAGGTTTAAAAAATGTTGACAGTTTCTTCTTACTTTAATTCCGTAAGAGGGGGCTTTTATAACACCAGACCCCTAGCTGTGTCACGGAACACATTATTTAATATCATAATTGGCTAATTAGCCTCTAAGTAACCTACGTAGGGTCTACTTTGCAATTATAAGATTGCTATGAAGCAAAATATTAACTAGGAATTCAAAGAAAACCTCCCGTGGTCACCTGTGGACGTGGAACATGGGCACTGACCAACAGTGACCAACGTATTATGAATGTTTGAAAAAAACATTTTATAGAAAATATTTAGATTAATTAATAAGAAAAATGTCTGGAGAAATGGCAGTAATCGAAAGGCGAATCAGTTAATAAAGGAGAGAATATTGTAAGATTTATGCAATCTCAGAGTACAAAATGAATGGGTTATTTGGAGCGAAGTGACGGTACATTTTTCACAAGAAGTTTACGAAACCCAAAGTGCTTTTAATCTAAGAAGATGAGAAGGCTGATATTACGATGCACGGAACGTGTATTAGAAGATTTGAAGAAAATGAGAGCGAGGGGATGGGAGAGAAGATTAAGCATACGAATGCATGACGGAAGATTGTAAAGGAGGTCAACGCTGCCAGTAGTAGTAGTAGTAGTAGTAGTAGTAGTAGTAGTAGTAGTAGGTAAAATTTAGAATACTCTGTCTACTCAGAATAACCGAGCTCTTCAATAAGGTAGTTAAACAATAACAAGACTTTTTTTAAAAAGCTCTTTATTTAAGTTGTGAGTCCGCTGAAGGTTAACATTCTGTTAGGAGGGTGATGGGTATAGGCCTCAAAATCAACAAAGATAAAACATAAATACTAGTATAGACTAGAAGACAAAGAAACTACGGAACAATCGACAATATCGAAAAGGTGGACAACTTTAAATACTTGGGAACCATATTAGAAATAAACGGCACAGGAGAAACCGAAATCCGGAACAGGATAGTCCAAGCCAATAAAGTGTATTTCGCCACATCAAGTATCTTCAGATCCAAAGACATCCACAGAAACACGAAACTAAGGATATACAATTCAATAATAAGGCCCATCCTAACCTACGGCTGCGAAACGTGTATGCTGAACTCGAAAGCAGCAAACACTCTCGATATCTTTGAAAGAAAAATATTACAAAGAACCCTGGGACCAGTTAATGACGTACAGTACACAGCTGGAGAATAAGATATAACTTTGAATTGTATCAAATGTATAAAGAACCACCACTAACACAATACATAAAACTACAACGTCTAAGGTGTCACATAGCCAGGATGGGGTAAGGCAGAATATCACGAAAACTACTGAATACCACAATCCACGGAAAAAACCATTCGGAAGACCGAGGAGAAGATGGGAGGACGCGGTGGATGAGGATGCGACAGAAATACTGAAAGTGCGTCTTTAGGGAAGGATGGCTACCGACAGAAGAGAATGGGGGAAAAAATTGAAGGAGGCCAGAGCCCAACAAGGGCTGTAGTGCCATAGGAGAGAGAGAAAGAGAGAGAGATAGAGAGGAGGGTGCTGGACGCGAAAAGGTTGAATGTTTGAGAACAAAATTCAGCAGTAAAACATTAAATTTTATCACGTCCAGAACCCTCCTATCAGGGTTGAATGTTTTAGAACTAACAAAATTAAAGTTTTATAAAGTAATTATGAACTACGGGTGTGAATTATGAACAACAAAGAAACAACAAAGTAAAATACAGGCCTCGGAAATGGCGTTCTTAAGAGGTGTTAAAAGGTCTATGTGACATATAAACCTGAGAATACTCATTGTAATGTGAGTAAAATGTCGTCATACAAGACGTTTTTGACGCGGTCCATACCGGAACTAGACTTCAAAATCGTAATCGACACCGGCTGCGGAAGCCTTTGTGAGAATATACTGTACTGTTCTAAACTTGATCGTATAAAGAATCATGGCATAAGACAAGAATTTCAAGTTTTTAACGTGAATAAAATATTGGAATATTATAAAAAACGGCGGTAAGAACACTTAGAAAGAATGTTAGATTCAACGCTGGGCAAAAAGTCTGGACATACAAACCTATAGGACTTTAAAGTAAGTCTTTGATTCAGTTCCTTGGCAAACGAGACGATCAATACAATTCCATTTGCTATCAATATATTTGGACACGTAGGCTACTAATTAAGGTTACGTTTTAACAAATTCGTACAATACTATCATAAAGACTGTCAGCACCATAATGGGAGAAAGTTTGTGCCAGTTTTCTGTTATCGTTTTTCGTTCATTTATATTGTAATGTAACACGTCATCTTTATTGTTTCATAACTTTGTTTCATAAACAACGGCGAAAACAACACTTAGAAAGAATGTCAGATTCAAGACGGGCCAAACAAGTCTGGAATATAACCCTAATAGGTGAGAGGTGTGTGGGTAGACCCAGGAAGAGATGGCTGGAGGATCTTTAAAGGCGGAACAGGCAGCACCTTGACTATGCCGTGATGTGAAGATGATGATGATGATGTTTGAGAACTGCTGACCGTTTCATTGTACTCAGCCGGTTACTGACAGAGGAGAATTGTCAGCTGGTTCCGTCATTTTTATTCCGTCAATTATATACCAGTGGCGGCTGGTGGTTCCAAATTTTGGTGGTTGCAGTAGTTGGTTGAGTGAATGGGAGAGGGGTTAAAAGGCATTAAACTATCATAATCACAGTTATACAAAATTATTACTATAATTTTATAGCCTCAAACAACGGATAACGTTTACCTTGAACCTACGTAAACATTACACCTGACATTACTTATAAATCAAGAAGGCTGTGCTGATTTCATGACATAAAGTTGCGCTACAGCCCTACTAGTGGAGAGTTGCAGAAACTTTGCAACCACGTAGCTAACACTGGGAACATAGGAATTTTGTGAAGAGTAGCGCACGTCCACTCATATGTTTATGTAGTAAGCTCTGCCATATACTGCTGAAGTTGCAAACGGCCTACAACCACCAGCCTACGCGCCACATTGGAATTGTTCGTGAACATTACCGCGTAGAATCTGATACGCTCTCCGTTGAAATTTATGACACTTTAGCTGCTTAATATTTTCGTATACTATTTTATAGTTTAGTTATTCTATATTGGTGGTTGTGCAACGCTACAACCTTAACACCAGCCACCACTGATACACACCAAACACACGTCATTAACTAATGACGGAAAACAATGTGCGTTCCGTAGATGAGCAGGAAAATAGTTTTATATACGACAATTTCCGTCACGTACACCGCCACAAGGTCACAGAGCCGAGACAAAAAGTAGTATAGACCAGTGTGATTATGTAGCTTGTGACAGCGCACTACCAAATTAACGGACTGCCAATTAATTGTATCTGTTTAAATTCACGTAGTTCACGAAGAAAAGACTAGTCGATAGATTCGTTGAACACCGTAAAGCTCTTTTGAAGCCTCATATCTATATATATAAAAGTCTGAGGATTTGTACTGAATACAAATCCACACCGATACAGCGATTGCCACCAGATTTTGCACAGGTAACCTTCGACACAAGGCGAAAACCACTGTCTACCTTGTAATTTGATATTCCGCCCCGTTCGCACGATTTAGGCCCGTTTAATTATGCCCTTTTGTTGACGCGTATAAAGATGTCAACAACACCATTGAGACCAGAATTAATTACCATAGTAACAAGTAAATAAACAAATGCTACGTATTTAACGGCATCGGAACTGTACCTTTATCCGTTGCTGCAGTACATTTTTGTAATATGCGATTGTATCGATGTATTACGATGTGGAAAAGAAGAAGTGTACTAATTGTAAATTGTTCTATTTCTTAAAGCAAAGCGAAAATACGTGTTGTTTTCATTTGTGAGGTTAGGTGACTACGGTTTTGGTTATTAGTTAATTAACGGGTACTTGTTGATTATAAACCGATTGCTAGTTGCCGATTGCTATTTACGAGCGACATCGTCGGCTAAGTTTCAGTCGCACCCTTCGTGGATCTTCTCCAGGCTGGAAAGCGACAGAGTGTTACACAAACAAGTACGGTGGATCTTGGTCAAACGATAACTGACAACTTCTTCAATCGGGTAAGGGCCTGAAGAAGATCTCCGAGGGTGGGATTGAAACGTAGCCGACGATGTCCCGCAACCGACCACGGCCTATCAGCCCGGCTTATGATCAACTATTGACACCGACCGTGTGAGCTTACGACACAAATGATAAAATCTACATCTTTTCGTTGAATTTATTAAGGCGTTCTACTTTTCTTTCTCCTTATCAACCCCTCTTCAGTTTTGTAACTTAAAGCTTCTAATGTCCTCCCACTTAACTTTGGCTCTTTCTTTCGGTCCGATACTTACTGCTTCCTCTGGGAGGATCTACAAACAAGGTTATCAAGTTTTAGATTCCACAGTGGTTATTTGGTAAAAGACTGAAAATGAATATTAGAAATAAAAAGTACTGGCTTATAATTCTATTGTCTAGTCTATACGGACCTGTGGCAGACAGTTGTCGGGTATTGCTTCTGATAGCAACGTAACCATCATTCACACATCACAATCGAAGACCAATTTACACACGGTCCATCGTCACATCCAGTGACGACATTTATCGTAACCTTAAGGTTTACACAGCGAAAAAGTGATTGTACAGCATAGTGTTCATTTTATAATCCGTCGCGGTAAACATGCCACTAAGTTAGCCATTAACCTTATCTAGATAAACGTGGCAATAAAATAGCCATTAACCTTCTGGTTGATGTGTAAACATTAAAGATTAGCGCTAGATATTCATATGATTTGTCATTAGTAAGTTTTATGCTTTTCATTGCTGGATACTAGTTTTCAGCATTGCCTCATAATGTAATATGTATGGTCTACACAGTATCAGAGTGCCCACAGTGTTATAGATCCACAAGGGTGTTCAGATTGTACTGTGTAAATGCATTGGATTAATAAAATAAAATATCAGTATGGAGAACCATACGTGACTTCCATGCTCTAAGATTTATATTTAAAACCATTTTTGAAATGAAATATTTCCATATAAACTACTTCTTTCTTCAGCTTTAACCACAGTACTGTGGTCACTAACGTATACCACCTTACGTTAGCGCGCTCGATTTTCACTGATGATGGCAGTAGATGGCACTGCCAAAACGTCTATGCAAAAAATTATTTGATTCTGTCTGAATTTGCGGCAGTTATCGTTCTCCGTAGAAAACATTACACACACACACACACACACACACACACACACACACACACACACACACACACACACACACACACACACACACACACACACACACACACACACACACACACACACACACACACACACACACACACACATTTCAGAAAATGACCTTTCTTCATGTTTTGAGGATAGTAGAATCAGAATCAGCCCTTATCTAGAACACGATTTTTTTCGCCATCACCATACTTCCATTTCCTAATGGATGGAACATGGAAGTAAAAACAAAAACTCAAATTCAAAAGTCTCTTGCGGTGAATATTCCATCTAACTTAGTCGGTCTGATCCTTATCACTATCCATTCTATCATCATCTTCATCAACGCTACTGGTCTGAAACGTCCCCCTGAATTTTTTTATCAAATTTTTGTTAAGTTTTTTTTTTCAGGGGTCGTTACTTAATTCTTAAAACTAGACTCGTGGTCTAGATGGAAAAAGATGCGCTGAGCCCATCGTGACAGGACTTGCAATAAAACACTTGCGTAACGATAACAGCTTTTATTAGTGTTCCTTTTTTATAATGAGAACATTTTTATTACAATATGCACGCCTATATTTTCCACTATCACTAATAAGCGTGCATCTCTCAAATACTGAATAACAATTGGCAATATTAACAAGAATTAAATTTGAATATAATTAATCAACAACAAATTATTCAAACACATTTAAGTGCATTGCCTACACATAGCCGACATCACTAAGTACAGGGTCCGCCAGTGAAGCGGGAAAATTAAAAGTACCCAATTTTTTCATGAAACATTTATTATCAGAATTTTTTTACAGATTTGAGTTGAGTAAAGTATGCCATTATTTTACTTTTTAAAAATAACGCCGCTCAAGTGAGAGCCATTTCTGTGTAAACATTCTTCTAATCTTGACCGAAAATTTTCCATCAATCGACGAAGCAGGTCAGGTTGAATCCGTGCAATTTCTTGTCTGATATTCGTTTTTAATTCCGGTATGGTGTGCGGTCTATCAAAGTACACCCTGCTCTTCAGAAATCCCCAAAGAAAAAAGTCGCATGCGGACAAATCTGGGGATCTTGCAGGCCACGAGATGTCGCCATATCTGGATATGAGTCCGTCCGGGAAGAGTTCTCTTAAAGCAGCCATGGACACACGAGCAGTATGACTTGTGGCCCATCCTGCTGGAAAAAATTAATTTTCGGAAACCTAGGGAGCTGTTATATCAAAAATGTTCTGACCATGTGTGTGTAGCGGTCTGCATTGACAGTTGTGGTGTCTATCGTCTTTGAAAAAATATGGCCCAATAATGCCAGATGATGAAACTGCACACCACACCGTAACTTTCGGACTATGTAATGGCTTTTCATGGAACTCACCTGGGTTTTCACCATTCCAAAATCGACTATTTTGTTTGTTTACATATCCATTCAAATGAAAATGTGCTTCATCTGACATAAACATGCGGTGAATAAAGTTTTCATCATCATTTACACGTCGCAATATTTCTTCGATGAAAATCCTGCGAGCCAGCATATCACCATCTTTCAACTCCTGGATTACTTGAATTTTGTAAGGATGAAAAGATAAGTCTTTATGCAAAATTCGTCGTAACGATGTGTCACTAATGTTTAGTGCGGATGCATGTTTCATTGCAGAACGTTGTGGACTACGCGTCAATGCTACTCGAACTCTTTCAATGTTTTCCTCTGTTCTTACAGACCTTGTTGCTCCTCTATGCTTTAAGTTTAATGTGGAACCAGTTTCTTCAAACTTTTCACCCATGACATAATTGCATGAGCGGACGGCACTCTTCCATGTCGTGGAATATTGAAATGATTACGAAACAATCGTTGTACAGAAGTCACACAGTCACCATTCTTATAAAACGATTTTACGCAGAAAGTACGTTGTGCACCGGACCACTGCTCCATGTTTAACAAATGGCATTAAATGTAAAACAACAATCGAAAACCTCCACGCCCTCTCGTGAGCAGAAAATGAACTATTGGACTTTCAAAATTTCCCGCTTCACTGGCGGACCCTTTATTAACCTTTATTCATATGACTATTCTAAATAAGTTCTAATAAACAATTACTAAAGGTTGGATATGTAGATACCTTATGAATTAAACTGACACTCAAACAATGATACATCATGCCTAACAAGAACATGTTATATGCCGTTTTATATTTGCCAAATAAAATATTTCTCTTTTTCTTTTAAAATAAATTATGCATCACAGGATTAATACATATATATATATATATATATATATATATATATAATTTGTAATAAAACAATTAGTGGTGCTAGTAATAATAATAAAATGATAAATAATATTTCTGTCGTGTTATTCTGTCCCACGTTGGATACGTCAAATTTGTAATATAACTTATTGAAGTCCTGGTTTCTTCAAGCCCCGCGATGGAAGCCAAATTTGTAATAATCATTGAAGTCCTGGTTTCTTCAAGCCCCGCGATGGAAGCCAAATTTGTAATATAACAATTAATTACCGTTCTATGGTGTTCTAAAATTCTGATGTAATCAAGCCCCACAAGTTGGGTTCACCAAATTTGTAATAAAACGATAATGTGAAATAAATAACGGTTGTAAAATTGTGTGTAGTAACGTAGCTAATATCTTCTTGTCTTCTAAGCTCTTACTGTTGATCTTCGCTTTGGTAATAAAACCATACTATAATTGTACTTGTAGAGTGTTCTGGTATAATATTATCCAGGATAATTTTTATGGTGTGTATGTGTAGTAGTGACGTTCCGCTCTGGGAATCGTGGATTTGGTAAAGTTCCTGGTCTTTGTTATTGGTAATTGGGATGTTATTACCATCAATTAAATAAAGTGTATTTTGCTGTGTAGCAAATTGAAATAAAATATAAATTTAAAATTTATATTTATAAAAAAAAAATAATTTCGGAAAAAATATTTTCGAAGTATTTATGTGCTTAATATTTAGGAATAAATTGAGGTTGTGGATCGTAATTATAATTATAATAGTAAGGTGTTTAATTTGGTAATAAATTTCTGTTCGGTAAATTTGTTAAAAAGATAATCCAATTAACTTCAAGTTAGGCGAAAACGGCTCTCTTCTTCTTACTCTTGAAATGTTGTAGTTTCGCATATACTGCCTTTAAAGATTATCTATTTTTCTTGGTTAATTAATGATTATGTCCTTTGATAAGAGAAATCAACTCCAATTTACCAAAAAACAAACAAATACGTTTATTAAATACAATAATAAGGTTGGTCGATTAATTAATCGAGGTTACAAGCCATATCGACTCGTTCCGGGTCGGTCGATATTAGAAGTTTTACAATTGTATTATTTAAACAGGTTCTTTGAACGGTTATTTATATAAAAAGCCAGAGAAGGTCAGGGTCAGAAAGTATAACACTTACAATTCTAAAAAGGTCTTAAATTTAAACAATATACTGGTAATTATTAATAATAAAAGTTTATATATAATTTTGTTCAAACCAGAAAGCAGTTAGTCGTCTCTAATTGAGGTGACGGAACTGGATCAGAATGGCCGCCTGACGCATGCGCGTTGAAAGCTTCTAATGTAAACAACGTACTTGTTGAGATAATATGTCCCTTCTTCGGTTAAATGTTCTTCGCTACGGTATATGATCTTCTGGGGTATAGTTTATTGTCACTGGTGTTAGATGGAAACGTTCACTTGGTGTAAAAATGTTGTTAAATAGGTATATCAACTGGTGTTTATGTGTGTCAGTTAACCTCGAATTTTCACTTGGTGTTTGATGCGATTTCAGTGTTATTTCATGTAATTGGTTATATGTGATTTCGTTTATAGGTGTTATGTAGTTCGTGGGTCAACTTCACCACTTCACTTTCATTAAAATAGTTAAAAATTTAGTTTACATAAAATGATTCAGAACTCCGTTGTAGCATAACGTCCATTAAAGGTTGGTTCAATCAAATATTCACGAGAAGTGCTCTCTTCGAGGTATAATAATGAACTGTGTGGATTTCCTTCGTCTCATGAAAATCTTAGCCTATATAATATATCTAATACATTGTTTCACATCGCCTTAATTTCCGACACGTTTTAAAATAGTACACTATGCTCAAAAAATAATTCTGTTATTAGTTAACTGTTTGTAATATTAAATACATATTCGTGTTCACGATTCTATTCTACTTATTTTGATAGTAATTAAGTTGGTGTTACAAAGTTTTATCTGAAAATTATATTTCTTATAATTTTTTGGGAGGTAGGCCTAAAATTATACTTCCCTGTCTTCTATGTAAATAATAGCCATTTTAACTAATATAATTATTATTCTATGAAATCTGAAATTTGTATAATTATCAATTCTCACTTATTTTATTGCAATTTAGTATATTAATGATGGTTTTTTCATATAATTCAGTTGTATATGATTCCCCTTCTGATAAAGTTAGTGAACCTATTTCAGTTTCAAATGGTATTTCATTATACAAATAAATAATTTTACTCATAGAATGACCATATCTTTAGAAAGCCTTATTTACATAGTATTTAATATGTTGGGTGTATCTTGCCTAAATATTGTCAGTTTGACTGGTTTATAAGATTAGGTTTATTAATTATTCTGCATTTTAACTTTATTATATTGCCTAGATTTGAATTGTGGCTATTTGCAGGATGTTTTACTAATGTAATTATTTTATTTCCTTCTCTGACTTCTGACTCTGATATATTTGATTAAAAATTAGTTCTCTGATCTGGCATAACAGTAATTATAGATTATACAATTAAAATATAACACCCAGATATATAAAACTGGTGTTCTTAATAACATTGTTTTGGTATATCACCTAATAACATAATAAAAAGTACTTCTACAACATTGGAATGATATCTAATTTTAGATAATGCATTCCTAAATTAACATGAACAATAAAATAACAATTATAATACTAATATTTCTTATGACTAACCCTTACTTATCTAAATGCTATATTTAATTGGAACCCAACATTTGGATCCATATATAATTGTTAATACCTTCTACAACTTCATCATAAACAGTTAGTTCTGTAATTTCCCATTTTATAAGATTTATGCCCCCTCTTAAAGTATAACCCTGGCTATCTAAGTTATATTCCATTCTATGGAATGTTCATATCGCTTTAGTAGCTTTTATTTAGTAATATTACTACTTCATTATCAAAGTAGGCACTGTTCACAAAACTTAAAGTTTGTTACTATGTACTGCAACTCATGTACCCTTTTAAAGTTTATTATTGATAATTTGATCACTTGCACTTGTCTATGGTGAATTATCAATATATTTACTAGTCTTTTTCTAGCTTTTAATATGAAATATTCAACCATGGGGGAACTGTGAAGACTTGTCTATACAAACTAAATAATAACTTTTTGAATGCACTAATATTTAATACTACTAACACTTTTAGTTTTTTTCAGTTTTACAGTGATATGGTTTTTTAGGGTGTTATACTTTCTCTTTGGGCATTCATTGATTTTGGGGTTTTTTGGGGGTTCTTTCCCTATGGGGTTTTTGTTTTATATGGATCGTCTTAATTATTCTTCTTTTTTCCTTCTTCAGTAGCTTTGATTGTTCTTCTTTCTTCTGTCTTCAGTAGTTTTAATTAGTTCTTCTTTCTTCCTTCTTCAGTATTTTTAATTATTTCTTCTTTCTTCCTTCTTCAGTAGTTTTAATTAGTCTTCTTTCTTTTTTCTTCAGTAGCTTTGATTGTTCTTCTTTCTTCTCTAGTTTTAATTATTCTTCCTTCTTCATTCTTCTGTCTTCTGTATCTTTGATTGTTCTTCTTTCTTCATTAGATTTAGATTGTTCTTCTTTCTTCTTTCTTCAGTAGCTTAGATTGTTCTTCTTTCTTCCTTCTTCTGTAGTAGTAGCTTTAATTAGTCTTCTTTCTTCTCTAGTTTTAATTGTTCTTCTTTCTTCTGTCTTCAGTAGCTTTGATTGTTCTTCTTTCTTCCCTAGTTTTAATTATTCTTCTTTCTTCATTCTTCTGTCTTCTGTATCTTTGATTGTTCTTCTTTCTTCATTAGATTTAGATTGTTCTTCTTTCTTCAGTAGCTTAGATTGTTCTTCTTTCTTCTGTCTTCAGTAGTTTTTCGCTGTGTATGCCTTGGTTTCTTCTAGTCTGGTTTCCTTGACGGGGTATATTAATTGCCTGCTTCTATCTTTCCTGGGTAATCTTGTTGTTATCATTTTTAGTTTCCTGGGGTTTTAAATTTGTATTATATTATATTATTTGCAGAAATTTTCTTTATTCAATCTTTCTTGTGAATATATTAGTAAATAGTGCATTTTAATTAATTCTCATCTGGATATTCCATATATTAGAGCTTTATTAATGATCATTGAGTAATGCATTTGTGTGGATTATCTGTCACGCTACAGATTGCTCTCTTCCAGAAGTGATTAGTTCAGATCATACTTAGTTTGTCTGAAGTAATTGCTTATGACATTATATTATAAATTATATTTCTTTACTTCCTTCACATTTCTAAAATTTTTTCTCCTATATTTTTGAGCTTATCTATATCTCATTATTAACTGGATTCTTACTGATAGTAATAGTCATCTGAGGTTCGTTATTTTTTATTTTTCCATTTTCTTCTTAACTCGTTTCTTTATCCTTGGGATATTTATTCCCTAAAATTCCCTAATACGTTAGCTGGGGCAGTGTCCAGAGGGGCTCTGTAGGCATCTCACTCTGCTGGCCATGCTACGTCATTTATTGATTACAGAGGTAAATCATCTCTGACCAATACATAATAATACTGCTGGACTTATCTCAGACAGTCATTAATAAAATTATATAAGAATAGTCCACCTTATGACTATAAAAAAAAATTAAATATCTTTGGATATTTCACTTCGTATACGAACAGATCTATTAATATTTCTATCTTAGTGAATCTCTATCTCAGTTATTTTTCTCATTGGTTAGCTCTGCTGGCATTTTATTTCTCCTTGTGATTGGAAGCTGGTATAATATAATTATCACTCCTTATTCAGTGTAAAGTTTTTAATTCTCTGTCATTTTTTGACTGTTATCACAATCTCCTTCTGGTCATTGGTAGCATATATTTTGTATTATATTTTTGTTCCTTTCTTAATTCTTGTGAATCGTTCCACTAGTATTATGTTTTTTCAATTACTCTTTTAATTGTCTTTCTAATAACTGACATTTATTGTATGATCATCTTTTTCATATGGATTTATTTATATATAGTTTTTCCTTTCTTTTTCAAAATTTTATTTTGCTCTTGCCTTTTATCCAAATGCACTCTTTATTATTAATGTCATATGTTTAATATCTCTGTTTATTTGACATAAAATTCTCATTAATTTTACTTCACAATAAGTTTATTCATTTAAATTGTATCAGTGGTTTGTACTGCCATTTCTTTATTCTTGAAAGTTTTTCAGAATTGGTCCCATATATAATTGTTTGTAATGTGTTATCCAAATTCTTTTTCTTCTTGTTCATTTCTAAAAGTTGTTTTTAAAATAAGGTAGTAAGTTGTTCTTACTTCTTTTTTAAATTTTGAGATTTAATTCAAAATTCATTTTCTTCTTGATTCATAAATTGTTTTCTAAATAATAGGTAGTAAGTAGTCATTACTACATTTTTGAATTTTTACTTTAATATTATTTCTTCCATACATTCGATTATTCATAATATTTTTTCATACATATGGTTAACATATCATATTATTACCCTAAATATGGTATTAGCTCTCTTCTTTTCTTTATTTCAAATGTACTTCTTATAATTATTTTTCTTTTAAATACCCAGGTTGAAGATTTTTATTAGGTTGGACAATTGCTCATAATTTCTTTTTCTTTGACATAGTTTTATGCCATTGCCGGTTATCATAACATCAGTCCCTTTTTGTGGAGGTGTATGGTATTAGACTTAACCGTAGTCTGTCACTTCATTTGCTCTCATTGTCCGGATGACCATAGTCTTCATCATCGTTCCGGTACTAGTGACATCTCTGGCCTTTGTTTTGTATTTCATTTTCCTAGCTGCTATTCCTTTGTTGGCTGCTAAGCTTATTCGGCTCCCTCTATCATAGTGTTTTATATACCAGTACGTCTCTGGTCCATCAATGATCAATGATACCATTGACAATCTACCATATATCTCCATCCCTGTTGTATTCCATTTACCTCTGATCACTTCCCCGTGGTAAACTACTGTCTGCTGGTAAACCATTTCTGAGATTACCATCAATCTATTTCCATAATTTCTGGAACTCACGATTTCTTCATTGTTGGTAATAGGGATATTATCATTATCAAATAAACCATGGTTCATCATTTCCATTTCTTCCCTTGTTTTCATTAATTTCTTTGGATGCCTTCTTTTCATTCTCTTTTGTTTCACTTCCATATCCTTAGTATTTTCTTTCTTCCCGTTCGTTTTCTTTTCAGGTAACACTATCACTGGCTCCATTGTTTTATTGTTTGGTATTTCCTTTCGTTCTGGTTTGCTGTTGTCCAGTGTCTTATACAATTCTTCATCCAAGGATGTGACGTTTTTATCTATTTCACTCAAACCTTCCTTCAAGATTTGTCTGTATTCTTTTCCATCCCTTCTTTCCTCTTCCCTGTCTTCTTTCATTTCCTCATGCCATCGTCGGTTATCCTCCCTTATTTCTTCTCTTAACCGTTGGTAGTCCTCTCTTAACTCTTTCCTTAACTGTTGATGATCACTTTCGATTTTCTTATTGGTTTCTTCCATCTTTTCTTCCAAATTCTTCTTATTTTCTTCCATTTTCTTTTCCACCTTTTTACTGGTTTCCTCAATTCTCTTATTGGTCCTTTCGATTTTACGGCCCAATTCTTCCTTTGTTTCTTGGTTGTCCTTCTTCAATTCTTCCCTTAAAGATTGGTTATCGTTCTTCAAATCTTCTAATCTTTTATTATTTTCTTCTGTGGTAGAATCCATTTTCTTGTTCAAGTTTTCTTCGGTGGAATCCATTTTCTTGCTTAATTCTTCCTTGGTTGCTTGGTTGTCCTTCTTCAATTCTTCTTTCGTTGCTTGGTTGTCCTTCCTTAAGTTTTCTTCCATCTTCTTGCTGTTTTCTTCCATTCTCATGAACATTTCCATCATTTTCTCTAAAATCGGATCTTCTGTTGTTTTGGATTTCTCCTGGTCCTGGACATGGACGTCCCCTGTTTGAGTGGATATTTCGGGTTGTTTCTCTAGTGGTGCTGGTTGTTGATGTTCTACCCGTTCTAGTATTTTTTCCACGTCCTCCATTGGGGTCGCCTCCTTATCGTCCATATCGAGTTCTTTCTCGGCCTCCGCCGCTCTCTTCTTTGATGTGACACGACGCATTATTTTCCCTGATTCCCTGGCTGGGTAACCGCTGCCAAGCTGAATTAGGAATAGGGTAAGTAATTACCGCCTTTCAACCCCTAATTACAGCCCTTTAGTTGGACGCCAAATTTGTAATAAAACAATTATTGGTGCTAGTAATAATAATAAAATGATAAATAATATTTCTGTCGTGTTATTCTGTCACACGTTGGATACGTCAAATTTGTAATATAACTTATTGAAGTCCTGGTTTCTTCAAGCCCCGCGATGGAAGCCAAATTTGTAATAATCATTGAAGTCCTGGTTTCTTCAAGCCCCGCGATGGAAGCCAAATTTGTAATATAACAATTAATTACCGTTCTATGGTGTTCTAAAATTCTGATGTAATCAAGCCCCACAAGTTGGGTTCACCAAATTTGTAATAAAACGATAATGTGAAATAAATAACGGTTGTAAAATTGTGTGTAGTAACGTAGCTAATATCTTCTTGTCTTCTAAGCTCTTACTGTTGATCTTCGCTTTGGTAATAAAACCATACTATAATTGTACTTGTAGAGTGTTCTGGTATAATATTATCCAGGATAATTTTTATGGTGTGTATGTGTAGTAGTGACGTTCCGCTCTGGGAATCGTGGATTTGGTAAAGTTCCTGGTCTTTGTTATTGGTAATTGGGATGTTATTACCATCAATTAAATAAAGTGTATTTTGCTGTGTAGCAAATTGAAATAAAATATAAATTTAAAATTTATATTTATAAAAAAAAAATAATTTCGGAAAAAATATTTTCGAAGTATTTATGTGCTTAATATTTAGGAATAAATTGAGGTTGTGGATCGTAATTATAATTATAATAGTAAGGTGTTTAATTTGGTAATAAATTTCTGTTCGGTAAATTTGTTAAAAAGATAATCCAATTAACTTCAAGTTAGGCGAAAACGGCTCTCTTCTTCTTACTCTTGAAATGTTGTAGTTTCGCATATACTGCCTTTAAAGATTATCTATTTTTCTTGGTTAATTAATGATTATGTCCTTTGATAAGAGAAATCAACTCCAATTTACCAAAAAACAAACAAATACGTTTATTAAATACAATAATAAGGTTGGTCGATTAATTAATCGAGGTTACAAGCCATATCGACTCGTTCCGGGTCGGTCGATATTAGAAGTTTTACAATTGTATTATTTAAACAGGTTCTTTGAACGGTTATTTATATAAAAAGCCAGAGAAGGTCAGGGTCAGAAAGTATAACACTTACAATTCTAAAAAGGTCTTAAATTTAAACAATATACTGGTAATTATTAATAATAAAAGTTTATATATAATTTTGTTCAAACCAGAAAGCAGTTAGTCGTCTCTAATTGAGGTGACGGAACTGGATCAGAATGGCCGCCTGACGCATGCGCGTTGAAAGCTTCTAATGTAAACAACGTACTTGTTGAGATAATATGTCCCTTCTTCGGTTAAATGTTCTTCGCTACGGTATATGATCTTCTGGGGTATAGTTTATTGTCACTGGTGTTAGATGGAAACGTTCACTTGGTGTAAAAATGTTGTTAAATAGGTATATCAACTGGTGTTTATGTGTGTCAGTTAACCTCGAATTTTCACTTGGTGTTTGATGCGATTTCAGTGTTATTTCATGTAATTGGTTATATGTGATTTCGTTTATAGGTGTTATGTAGTTCGTGGGTCAACTTCACCACTTCACTTTCATTAAAATAGTTAAAAATTTAGTTTACATAAAATGATTCAGAACTCCGTTGTAGCATAACGTCCATTAAAGGTTGGTTCAATCAAATATTCACGAGAAGTGCTCTCTTCGAGGTATAATAATGAACTGTGTGGATTTCCTTCGTCTCATGAAAATCTTAGCCTATATAATATATCTAATACATTGTTTCACATCGCCTTAATTTCCGACACGTTTTAAAATAGTACACTATGCTCAAAAAATAATTCTGTTATTAGTTAACTGTTTGTAATATTAAATACATATTCGTGTTCACGATTCTATTCTACTTATTTTGATAGTAATTAAGTTGGTGTTACAAAGTTTTATCTGAAAATTATATTTCTTATAATTTTTTGGGAGGTAGGCCTAAAATTATACTTCCCTGTCTTCTATGTAAATAATAGCCATTTTAACTAATATAATTATTATTCTATGAAATCTGAAATTTGTATAATTATCAATTCTCACTTATTTTATTGCAATTTAGTATATTAATGATGGTTTTTTCATATAATTCAGTTGTATATGATTCCCCTTCTGATAAAGTTAGTGAACCTATTTCAGTTTCAAATGGTATTTCATTATACAAATAAATAATTTTACTCATAGAATGACCATATCTTTAGAAAGCCTTATTTACATAGTATTTAATATGTTGGGTGTATCTTGCCTAAATATTGTCAGTTTGACTGGTTTATAAGATTAGGTTTATTAATTATTCTGCATTTTAACTTTATTATATTGCCTAGATTTGAATTGTGGCTATTTGCAGGATGTTTTACTAATGTAATTATTTTATTTCCTTCTCTGACTTCTGACTCTGATATATTTGATTAAAAATTAGTTCTCTGATCTGGCATAACAGTAATTATAGATTATACAATTAAAATATAACACCCAGATATATAAAACTGGTGTTCTTAATAACATTGTTTTGGTATATCACCTAATAACATAATAAAAAGTACTTCTACAACATTGGAATGATATCTAATTTTAGATAATGCATTCCTAAATTAACATGAACAATAAAATAACAATTATAATACTAATATTTCTTATGACTAACCCTTACTTATCTAAATGCTATATTTAATTGGAACCCAACATTTGGATCCATATATAATTGTTAATACCTTCTACAACTTCATCATAAACAGTTAGTTCTGTAATTTCCCATTTTATAAGATTTATGCCCCCTCTTAAAGTATAACCCTGGCTATCTAAGTTATATTCCATTCTATGGAATGTTCATATCGCTTTAGTAGCTTTTATTTAGTAATATTACTACTTCATTATCAAAGTAGGCACTGTTCACAAAACTTAAAGTTTGTTACTATGTACTGCAACTCATGTACCCTTTTAAAGTTTATTATTGATAATTTGATCACTTGCACTTGTCTATGGTGAATTATCAATATATTTACTAGTCTTTTTCTAGCTTTTAATATGAAATATTCAACCATGGGGGAACTGTGAAGCCTTGTCTATACAAACTAAATAATAACTTTTTGAATGCACTAATATTTAATACTACTAACACTTTTAGTTTTTGTCAGTTTTACAGTGATATGGTTTTTTAGGGTGTTATACTTTCTCTTTGGGCATTCATTGATTTTGGGGTTTTTTGGGGGTTCTTTCCCTATGGGGTTTTTGTTTTATATGGATCGTCTTAATTATTCTTCTTTCTTCCTTCTTCAGTAGCTTTGATTGTTCTTCTTTCTTCTGTCTTCAGTAGTTTTAATTAGTTCTTCTTTCTTCCTTCTTCAGTATTTTTAATTAGTTCTTCTTTCTTCCTTCTTCAGTAGTTTTAATTAGCCTTCTTTCTTTTTTCTTCAGTAGCTTTGATTGTTCTTCTTTCTTCTCTAGTTTTAATTATTCTTCCTTCTTCATTCTTCTGTCTTCTGTATCTTTGATTGTTCTTCTTTCTTCATTAGATTTAGATTGTTCTTCTTTCTTCTTTCTTCAGTAGCTTAGATTGTTCTTCTTTCTTCCTTCTTCTGTAGTAGTAGCTTTAATTAGTCTTCTTTCTTCTCTAGTTTTAATTGTTCTTCTTTCTTCTGTCTTCAGTAGCTTTGATTGTTCTTCTTTTTTCTCTAGTCGTAATTATTCTTCTTTCTTCATTCTTCTGTCTTCTGTATCTTTGATTGTTCTTCTTTCTTCATTAGATTTAGATTGTTCTTCTTTCTTCAGTAGCTTAGATTGTTCTTCTTTCTTCTGTCTTCAGTAGTTTTTCGCTGTGTATGCCTTGGTTTCTTCTAGTCTGGTTTCCTTGACGGGGTATATTAATTGCCTGCTTCTATCTTTCCTGGGTAATCTTGTTGTTATCATTTTTAGTTTCCTGGGTTTTTAAATTTGTATTATATTATATTATTTGCAGAAATTTTCTTTATTCAATCTTTCTTGTGAATATATTAGTAAATAGTGCATTTTAATTAATTCTCATCTGGATATTCCATATATTAGAGCTTTATTAATGATCATTGAGTAATGCATTTGTGTGGATTATCTGTCACGCTACAGATTGCTCTCTTCCAGAAGTGATTAGTTCAGATCATACTTAGTTTGTCTGAAGTAATTGCTTATGACATTATATTATAAATTATATTTCTTTACTTCCTTCACATTTCTAAAATTTTTTCTCCTATATTTTTGAGCTTATCTATATCTCATTATTAACTGGATTCTTACTGATAGTAATAGTCATCTGAGGTTCGTTATTTTTTATTTTTCCATTTTCTTCTTAACTCGTTTCTTTATCCTTGGGATATTTATTCCCTAAAATTCCCTAATACGTTAGCTGGGGCAGTGTCCAGAGGGGCTCTGTAGGCATCTCACTCTGCTGGCCATGCTACGTCATTTATTGATTACAGAGGTAAATCATCTCTGACCAATACATAATAATACTGCTGGACTTATCTCAGACAGTCATTAATAAAATTATATAAGAATAGTCCACCTTATGACTATAAAAAAAAATTAAATATCTTTGGATATTTCACTTCGTATACGAACAGATCTATTAATATTTCTATCTTAGTGAATCTCTATCTCAGTTATTTTTCTCATTGGTTAGCTCTGCTGGCATTTTATTTCTCCTTGTGATTGGAAGCTGGTATAATATAATTATCACTCCTTATTCAGTGTAAAGTTTTTAATTCTCTGTCATTTTTTGACTGTTATCACAATCTCCTTCTGGTCATTGGTAGCATATATTTTGTATTATATTTTTGTTCCTTTCTTAATTCTTGTGAATCGTTCCACTAGTATTATGTTTTTTCAATTACTCTTTTAATTGTCTTTCTAATAACTGACATTTATTGTATGATCATCTTTTTCATATGGATTTATTTATATATAGTTTTTCCTTTCTTTTTCAAAATTTTATTTTGCTCTTGCCTTTTATCCAAATGCACTCTTTATTATTAATGTCATATGTTTAATATCTCTGTTTATTTGACATAAAATTCTCATTAATTTTACTTCACAATAAGTTTATTCATTTAAATTGTATCAGTGGTTTGTACTGCCATTTCTTTATTCTTGAAAGTTTTTCAGAATTGGTCCCATATATAATTGTTTGTAATGTGTTATCCAAATTCTTTTTCTTCTTGTTCATTTCTAAAAGTTGTTTTTAAAATAAGGTAGTAAGTTGTTCTTACTTCTTTTTTAAATTTTGAGATTTAATTCAAAATTCATTTTCTTCTTGATTCATAAATTGTTTTCTAAATAATAGGTAGTAAGTAGTCATTACTACATTTTTGAATTTTTACTTTAATATTATTTCTTCCATACATTCGATTATTCATAATATTTTTTCATACATATGGTTAACATATCATATTATTACCCTAAATATGGTATTAGCTCTCTTCTTTTCTTTATTTCAAATGTACTTCTTATAATTATTTTACTTTTAAATACCCAGGTTGAAGATTTTTATTAGGTTGGACAATTGCTCATAATTTCTTTTTCTTTGACATAGTTTTTTGCCATTGCCGGTTATCATAACATCAGTCCCTTTTTGTGGAGGTGTATGGTATTAGACTTAACCGTAGTCTGTCACTTCATTTGCTCTCATTGTCCGGATGACCATAGTCTTCATCATCGTTCCGGTACTAGTGACATCTCTGGCCTTTGTTTTGTATTTCATTTTCCTAGCTGCTATTCCTTTGTTGGCTGCTAAGCTTATTCGGCTCCCTCTATCATAGTGTTTTATATACCAGTACGTCTCTGGTCCATCAATGATCAATGATACCATTGACAATCTACCATATATCTCCATCCCTGTTGTATTCCATTTACCTCTGATCACTTCCCCGTGGTAAACTACTGTCTGCTGGTAAACCATTTCTGAGATTACCATCAATCTATTTCCATAATTTCTGGAACTCACGATTTCTTCATTGTTGGTAATAGGGATATTATCATTATCAAATAAACCATGGTTCATCATTTCCATTTCTTCCCTTGTTTTCATTAATTTCTTTGGATGCCTTCTTTTCATTCTCTTTTGTTTCACTTCCATATCCTTAGTATTTTCTTTCTTCCCGTTCGTTTTCTTTTCAGGTAACACTATCACTGGCTCCATTGTTTTATTGTTTGGTATTTCCTTTCGTTCTGGTTTGCTGTTGTCCAGTGTCTTATACAATTCTTCATCCAAGGATGTGACGTTTTTATCTATTTCACTCAAACCTTCCTTCAAGATTTGTCTGTATTCTTTTCCATCCCTTCTTTCCTCTTCCCTGTCTTCTTTCATTTCCTCATGCCATCGTCGGTTATCCTCCCTTATTTCTTCTCTTAACCGTTGGTAGTCCTCTCTTAACTCTTTCCTTAACTGTTGATGATCACTTTCGATTTTCTTATTGGTTTCTTCCATCTTTTCTTCCAAATTCTTCTTATTTTCTTCCATTTTCTTTTCCACCTTTTTACTGGTTTCCTCAATTCTCTTATTGGTCCTTTCGATTTTACGGCCCAATTCTTCCTTTGTTTCTTGGTTGTCTTCTTCAATTCTTCCCTTAAAGATTGGTTATCATTCTTCAAATCTTCTAATCTTTTATTATTTTCTTCTGTGGTAGAATCCATTTTCTTGTTCAAGTTTTCTTCGGTGGAATCCATTTTCTTGCTTAATTCTTCCTTGGTTGCTTGGTTGTCCTTCTTCAATTCTTCTTTCGTTGCTTGGTTGTCCTTCCTTAAGTTTTCTTCCATCTTCTTTCTGTTTTCTTCCATTCTCATGAACATTTCCATCATTTTCTCTAAAATCGGATCTTCTGTTGTTTTGGATTTCTCCTGGTCTTGGACATGGACGTCCCCTGTTTGAGTGGATATTTCGGGTTGTTTCTCTAGTGGTGCTGGTTGTTGATGTTCTACCCGTTCTAGTATTTTTTCCACGTCCTCCATTGGGGTCGCCTCCTTATCCTCCATATAGAGTTCTTTCTCGGCCTCCGCCGCTCTCTTCTTTGATGTGACACGACGGATTATTTTCCCTGATTCCCTGGCTGGGTAACCGCTGCCAAGCTGAATTAGGAATAGGGTAAGTAATTACCGCCTTTCAACCCCTAATTACAGCCCTTTAGTTGGACGCCAAATTTGTAATAAAACAATTATTGGTGCTAGTAATAATAATAAAATGATAAATAATATTTCTGTCGTGTTATTCTGTCCCACGTTGGATACGTCAAATTTGTAATATAACTTATTGAAGTCCTGGTTTCTTCAAGCCCCGCGATGGAAGCCAAATTTGTAATAATCATTGAAGTCCTGGTTTCTTCAAGCCCCGCGATGGAAGCCAAATTTGTAATATAACAATTAATTACCGTTCTATGGTGTTCTAAAATTCTGATGTAATCAAGCCCCACAAGTTGGGTTCACCAAATTTGTAATAAAACGATAATGTGAAATAAATAACGGTTGTAAAATTGTGTGTAGTAACGTAGCTAATATCTTCTTGTCTTCTAAGCTCTTACTGTTGATCTTCGCTTTGGTAATAAAACCATACTATAATTGTACTTGTAGAGTGTTCTGGTATAATATTATCCAGGATAATTTTTATGGTGTGTATGTGTAGTAGTGACGTTCCGCTCTGGGAATCGTGGATTTGGTAAAGTTCCTGGTCTTTGTTATTGGTAATTGGGATGTTATTACCATCAATTAAATAAAGTGTATTTTGCTGTGTAGCAAATTGAAATAAAATATAAATTTAAAATTTATATTTATAAAAAAAAAATAATTTCGGAAAAAATATTTTCGAAGTATTTATGTGCTTAATATTTAGGAATAAATTGAGGTTGTGGATCGTAATTATAATTATAATAGTAAGGTGTTTAATTTGGTAATAAATTTCTGTTCGGTAAATTTGTTAAAAAGATAATCCAATTAACTTCAAGTTAGGCGAAAACGGCTCTCTTCTTCTTACTCTTGAAATGTTGTAGTTTCGCATATACTGCCTTTAAAGATTATCTATTTTTCTTGGTTAATTAATGATTATGTCCTTTGATAAGAGAAATCAACTCCAATTTACCAAAAAACAAACAAATACGTTTATTAAATACAATAATAAGGTTGGTCGATTAATTAATCGAGGTTACAAGCCATATCGACTCGTTCCGGGTCGGTCGATATTAGAAGTTTTACAATTGTATTATTTAAACAGGTTCTTTGAACGGTTATTTATATAAAAAGCCAGAGAAGGTCAGGGTCAGAAAGTATAACACTTACAATTCTAAAAAGGTCTTAAATTTAAACAATATACTGGTAATTATTAATAATAAAAGTTTATATATAATTTTGTTCAAACCAGAAAGCAGTTAGTCGTCTCTAATTGAGGTGACGGAACTGGATCAGAATGGCCGCCTGACGCATGCGCGTTGAAAGCTTCTAATGTAAACAACGTACTTGTTGAGATAATATGTCCCTTCTTCGGTTAAATGTTCTTCGCTACGGTATATGATCTTCTGGGGTATAGTTTATTGTCACTGGTGTTAGATGGAAACGTTCACTTGGTGTAAAAATGTTGTTAAATAGGTATATCAACTGGTGTTTATGTGTGTCAGTTAACCTCGAATTTTCACTTGGTGTTTGATGCGATTTCAGTGTTATTTCATGTAATTGGTTATATGTGATTTCGTTTATAGGTGTTATGTAGTTCGTGGGTCAACTTCACCACTTCACTTTCATTAAAATAGTTAAAAATTTAGTTTACATAAAATGATTCAGAACTCCGTTGTAGCATAACGTCCATTAAAGGTTGGTTCAATCAAATATTCACGAGAAGTGCTCTCTTCGAGGTATAATAATGAACTGTGTGGATTTCCTTCGTCTCATGAAAATCTTAGCCTATATAATATATCTAATACATTGTTTCACATCGCCTTAATTTCCGACACGTTTTAAAATAGTACACTATGCTCAAAAAATAATTCTGTTATTAGTTAACTGTTTGTAATATTAAATACATATTCGTGTTCACGATTCTATTCTACTTATTTTGATAGTAATTAAGTTGGTGTTACAAAGTTTTATCTGAAAATTATATTTCTTATAATTTTTTGGGAGGTAGGCCTAAAATTATACTTCCCTGTCTTCTATGTAAATAATAGCCATTTTAACTAATATAATTATTATTCTATGAAATCTGAAATTTGTATAATTATCAATTCTCACTTATTTTATTGCAATTTAGTATATTAATGATGGTTTTTTCATATAATTCAGTTGTATATGATTCCTCTTCTGATAAAGTTAGTGAACCTATTTCAGTTTCAAATGGTATTTCATTATACAAATAAATAATTTTACTCATAGAATGACCATATCTTTAGAAAGCCTTATTTACATAGTATTTAATATGTTGGGTGTATCTTGCCTAAATATTGTCAGTTTGACTGGTTTATAAGATTAGGTTTATTAATTATTCTGCATTTTAACTTTATTATATTGCCTAGATTTGAATTGTGGCTATTTGCAGGATGTTTTACTAATGTAATTATTTTATTTCCTTCTCTGACTTCTGACTCTGATATATTTGATTAAAAATTAGTTCTCTGATCTGGCATAACAGTAATTATAGATTATACAATTAAAATATAACACCCAGATATATAAAACTGGTGTTCTTAATAACATTGTTTTGGTATATCACCTAATAACATAATAAAAAGTACTTCTACAACATTGGAATGATATCTAATTTTAGATAATGCATTCCTAAATTAACATGAACAATTAAATAACAATTATAATACTAATATTTCTTATGACTAACCCTTACTTATCTAAATGCTATATTTAATTGGAACCCAACATTTGGATCCATATATAATTGTTAATACCTTCTACAACTTCATCATAAACAGTTAGTTCTGTAATTTCCCATTTTATAAGATTTATGCCCCCTCTTAAAGTATAACCCTGCCTATCTAAGTTATATTCCATTCTATGGAATGTTCATATCGCTTTAGTAGCTTTTATTTAGTAGTATTACTACTTCATTATCAAAGTAGGCACTGTTCACAAAACTTAAAGTTTGTTACTATGTACTGCAACTCATGTACCCTTTTAAAGTTTATTATTGATAATTTGATCACTTGCACTTGTCTATGGTGAATTATCAATATATTTACTAGTCTTTTTCTAGCTTTTAATATGAAATATTCAACCATGGGGGAACTGTGAAGACTTGTCTATACAAACTAAATAATAACTTTTTGAATGCACTAATATTTAATACTACTAACACTTTTAGTTTTTGTCAGTTTTACAGTGATATGGTTTTTTAGGGTGTTATACTTTCTCTTTGGGCATTCATTGATTTTGGGGTTTTTTGGGGGTTCTTTCCCTATGGGGTTTTTGTTTTATATGGATCGTCTTAATTATTCTTCTTTCTTCCTTCTTCAGTAGCTTTGATTGTTCTTCTTTCTTCTGTCTTCAGTAGTTTTAATTAGTTCTTCTTTCTTCCTTCTTCAGTATTTTTAATTAGTTCTTCTTTCTTCCTTCTTCAGTAGTTTTAATTAGTCTTCTTTCTTTTTTCTTCAGTAGCTTTGATTGTTCTTCTTTCTTCTCTAGTTTTAATTATTCTTCCTTCTTCATTCTTCTGTCTTCTGTATCTTTGATTGTTCTTCTTTCTTCATTAGATTTAGATTGTTCTTCTTTCTTCTTTCTTCAGTAGCTTAGATTGTTCTTCTTTCTTCCTTCTTCTGTAGTAGTAGCTTTAATTAGTCTTCTTTCTTCTCTAGTTTTAATTGTTCTTCTTTCTTCTGTCTTCAGTAGCTTTGATTGTTCTTCTTTCTTCTCTAGTTTTAATTATTCTTCTTTCTTCATTCTTCTGTCTTCTGTATCTTTGATTGTTCTTCTTTCTTCATTAGATTTAGATTGTTCTTCTTTCTTCAGTAGCTTAGATTGTTCTTCTTTCTTCTGTCTTCAGTAGTTTTTCGCTGTGTATGCCTTGGTTTCTTCTAGTCTGGTTTCCTTGACGGGGTATATTAATTGCCTGCTTCTATCTTTCCTGGGTAATCTTGTTGTTATCATTTTTAGTTTCCTGGGTTTTTAAATTTGTATTATATTATATTATTTGCAGAAATTTTCTTTATTCAATCTTTCTTGTGAATATATTAGTAAATAGTGCATTTTAATTAATTCTCATCTGGATATTCCATATATTAGAGCTTTATTAATGATCATTGAGTAATGCATTTGTGTGGATTATCTGTCACGCTACAGATTGCTCTCTTCCAGAAGTGATTAGTTCAGATCATACTTAGTTTGTCTGAAGTAATTGCTTATGACATTATATTATAAATTATATTTCTTTACTTCCTTCACATTTCTAAAATTTTTTCTCCTATATTTTTGAGCTTATCTATATCTCATTATTAACTGGATTCTTACTGATAGTAATAGTCATCTGAGGTTCGTTATTTTTTATTTTTCCATTTTCTTCTTAACTCGTTTCTTTATCCTTGGGATATTTATTCCCTAAAATTCCCTAATACGTTAGCTGGGGCAGTGTCCAGAGGGGCTCTGTAGGCATCTCACTCTGCTGGCCATGCTACGTCATTTATTGATTATAGAGGTAAATCATCTCTGACCAATACATAATAATACTGCTGGACTTATCTCAGACAGTCATTAATAAAATTATATAAGAATAGTCCACCTTATGACTATAAAAAAAATTAAATATCTTTGGATATTTCACTTCGTATACGAACAGATCTATTAATATTTCTATCTTAGTGAATCTCTATCTCAGTTATTTTTCTCATTGGTTAGCTCTGCTGGCATTTTATTTCTCCTTGTGATTGGAAGCTGGTATAATATAATTATCACTCCTTATTCAGTGTAAAGTTTTTAATTCTCTGTCATTTTTTGACTGTTATCACAATCTCCTTCTGGTCATTGGTAGCATATATTTTGTATTATATTTTTGTTCCTTTCTTAATTCTTGTGAATCGTTCCACTAGTATTATGTTTTTTCAATTACTCTTTTAATTGTCTTTCTAATAACTGACATTTATTGTATGATCATCTTTTTCATATGGATTTATTTATATATAGTTTTTCCTTTCTTTTTCAAAATTTTATTTTGCTCTTGCTTTTTATCCAAATGCACTCTTTATTATTAATGTCATATGTTTAATATCTCTGTTTATTTGACATAAAATTCTCATTAATTTTACTTCACAATAAGTTTATTCATTTAAATTGTATCAGTGGTTTGTACTGCCATTTCTTTATTCTTGAAAGTTTTTCAGAATTGGTCCCATATATAATTGTTTGTAATGTGTTATCCAAATTCTTTTTCTTCTTGTTCATTTCTAAAAGTTGTTTTTAAAATAAGGTAGTAAGTTGTTCTTACTTCTTTTTTAAATTTTGAGATTTAATTCAAAATTCATTTTCTTCTTGATTCATAAATTGTTTTCTAAATAATAGGTAGTAAGTAGTCATTACTTCATTTTTGAATTTTTACTTTTATATTATTTCTTCCATACATTCGATTATTCATAATATTTTTTCATAAATATGGTTAACATATCATATTATTACCCTAAATATGGTATTAGCTCTCTTCTTTTCTTTATTTCAAATGTACTTCTTATAATTATTTTTCTTTTAAATACCCAGGTTGAAGATTTTTATTAGGTTGGACAATTGCTCATAATTTCTTTTTCTTTGACATAGTTTTATGCCATTGCCGGTTATCATAACATCAGTCCCTTTTTGTGGAGGTGTATGGTATTAGACTTAACCGTAGTCTGTCACTTCATTTGCTCTCATTGTCCGGATGACCATAGTCTTCATCATCGTTCCGGTACTAGTGACATCTCTGGCCTTTGTTTTGTATTTCATTTTCCTAGCTGCTATTCCTTTGTTGGCTGCTAAGCTTATTCGGCTCCCTCTATCATAGTGTTTTATATACCAGTACGTCTCTGGTCCATCAATGATCAATGATACCATTGACAATCTACCATATATCTCCATCCCTGTTGTATTCCATTTACCTCTGATCACTTCCCCGTGGTAAACTACTGTCTGCTGGTAAACCATTTCTGAGATTACCATCAATCTATTTCCATAATTTCTGGAACTCACGATTTCTTCATTGTTGGTAATAGGGATATTATCATTATCAAATAAACCATGGTTCATCATTTCCATTTCTTCCCTTGTTTTCATTAATTTCTTTGGATGCCTTCTTTTCATTCTCTTTTGTTTCACTTCCATATCCTTAGTATTTTCTTTCTTCCCGTTCGTTTTCTTTTCAGGTAACACTATCACTGGCTCCATTGTTTTATTGTTTGGTATTTCCTTTCGTTCTGGTTTGCTGTTGTCCAGTGTCTTATACAATTCTTCATCCAAGGATGTGACGTTTTTATCTATTTCACTCAAACCTTCCTTCAAGATTTGTCTGTATTCTTTTCCATCCCTTCTTTCCTCTTCCCTGTCTTCTTTCATTTCCTCATGCCATCGTCGGTTATCCTCCCTTATTTCTTCTCTTAACCGTTGGTAGTCCTCTCTTAACTCTTTCCTTAACTGTTGATGATCACTTTCGATTTTCTTATTGGTTTCTTCCATCTTTTCTTCCAAATTCTTCTTATTTTCTTCCATTTTCTTTTCCACCTTTTTACTGGTTTCCTCAATTCTCTTATTGGTCCTTTCGATTTTACGGCCCAATTCTTCCTTTGTTTCTTGGTTGTCCTTCTTCAATTCTTCCCTTAAAGATTGGTTATCGTTCTTCAAATCTTCTAATCTTTTATTATTTTCTTCTGTGGTAGAATCCATTTTCTTGTTCAAGTTTTCTTCGGTGGAATCCATTTTCTTGCTTAATTCTTCCTTGGTTGCTTGGTTGTCCTTCTTCAATTCTTCTTTCGTTGCTTGGTTGTCCTTCCTTAAGTTTTCTTCCATCTTCTTGCTGTTTTCTTCCATTCTCATGAACATTTCCATCATTTTCTCTAAAATCGGATCTTCTGTTGTTTTGGATTTCTCCTGGTCTTGGACATGGACGTCCCCTGTTTGAGTGGATATTTCGGGTTGTTTCTCTAGTGGTGCTGGTTGTTGATGTTCTACCCGTTCTAGTATTTTTTCCACGTCCTCCATTGGGGTCGCCTCCTTATCCTCCATATCGAGTTCTTTCTCGGCCTCCGCCGCTTTCTTCTTTGATGTGACACGACGCATTATTTTCCCTGATTCCCTGGCTGGGTAACCGCTGCCAAGCTGAATTAGGAATTGGGTAAGTAATTACCGCCTTTCAACCCCTAATTACAGCCCTTTAGTTGGACGCCAAATTTGTAATAAAACAATTATTGGTGCTAGTAATAATAATAAAATGATAAATAATATTTCTGTCGTGTTATTCTGTCCCACGTTGGATACGTCAAATTTGTAATATAACTTATTGAAGTCCTGGTTTCTTCAAGCCCCGCGATGGAAGCCAAATTTGTAATAATCATTGAAGTCCTGGTTTCTTCAAGCCCCGCGATGGAAGCCAAATTTGTAATATAACAATTAATTACCGTTCTATGGTGTTCTAAAATTCTGATGTAATCAAGCCCCACAAGTTGGGTTCACCAAATTTGTAATAAAACGATAATGTGAAATAAATAACGGTTGTAAAATTGTGTGTAGTAACGTAGCTAATATCTTCTTGTCTTCTAAGCTCTTACTGTTGATCTTCGCTTTGGTAATAAAACCATACTATAATTGTACTTGTAGAGTGTTCTGGTATAATATTATCCAGGATAATTTTTATGGTGTGTATGTGTAGTAGTGACGTTCCGCTCTGGGAATCGTGGATTTGGTAAAGTTCCTGGTCTTTGTTATTGGTAATTGGGATGTTATTACCATCAATTAAATAAAGTGTATTTTGCTGTGTAGCAAATTGAAATAAAATATAAATTTAAAATTTATATTTATAAAAAAAAATAATTTCGGAAAAAATATTTTCGAAGTATTTATGTGCTTAATATTTAGGAATAAATTGAGGTTGTGGATCGTAATTATAATTATAATA
Organism: Magicicada septendecula; assembly: GCA_034769895.1. Taxonomy (NCBI): domain Eukaryota; kingdom Metazoa; phylum Arthropoda; class Insecta; order Hemiptera; family Cicadidae; genus Magicicada; species Magicicada septendecula. The sequence continues at coordinate 293,557,811 of CM068373.1, read as the reverse complement.
GTAAGGTGTTTAATTTGGTAATAAATTTCTGTTCGGTAAATTTGTTAAAAAGATAATCCAATTAACTTCAAGTTAGGCGAAAACGGCTCTCTTCTTCTTACTCTTGAAATGTTGTAGTTTCGCATATACTGCCTTTAAAGATTATCTATTTTTCTTGGTTAATTAATGATTATGTCCTTTGATAAGAGAAATCAACTCCAATTTACCAAAAAACAAACAAATACGTTTATTAAATACAATAATAAGGTTGGTCGATTAATTAATCGAGGTTACAAGCCATATCGACTCGTTCCGGGTCGGTCGATATTAGAAGTTTTACAATTGTATTATTTAAACAGGTTCTTTGAACGGTTATTTATATAAAAAGCCAGAGAAGGTCAGGGTCAGAAAGTATAACACTTACAATTCTAAAAAGGTCTTAAATTTAAACAATATACTGGTAATTATTAATAATAAAAGTTTATATATAATTTTGTTCAAACCAGAAAGCAGTTAGTCGTCTCTAATTGAGGTGACGGAACTGGATCAGAATGGCCGCCTGACGCATGCGCGTTGAAAGCTTCTAATGTAAACAACGTACTTGTTGAGATAATATGTCCCTTCTTCGGTTAAATGTTCTTCGCTACGGTATATGATCTTCTGGGGTATAGTTTATTGTCACTGGTGTTAGATGGAAACGTTCACTTGGTGTAAAAATGTTGTTAAATAGGTATATCAACTGGTGTTTATGTGTGTCAGTTAACCTCGAATTTTCACTTGGTGTTTGATGCGATTTCAGTGTTATTTCATGTAATTGGTTATATGTGATTTCGTTTATAGGTGTTATGTAGTTCGTGGGTCAACTTCACCACTTCACTTTCATTAAAATAGTTAAAAATTTAGTTTACATAAAATGATTCAGAACTCCGTTGTAGCATAACGTCCATTAAAGGTTGGTTCAATCAAATATTCACGAGAAGTGCTCTCTTCGAGGTATAATAATGAACTGTGTGGATTTCCTTCGTCTCATGAAAATCTTAGCCTATATAATATATCTAATACATTGTTTCACATCGCCTTAATTTCCGACACGTTTTAAAATAGTACACTATGCTCAAAAAATAATTCTGTTATTAGTTAACTGTTTGTAATATTAAATACATATTCGTGTTCACGATTCTATTCTACTTATTTTGATAGTAATTAAGTTGGTGTTACAAAGTTTTATCTGAAAATTATATTTCTTATAATTTTTTGGGAGGCAGGCCTAAAATTATACTTCCTTGTCTTCTATGTAAATAATAGCCATTTTAACTAATATAATTATTATTCTATGAAATCTGAAATTTGTATAATTATCAATTCTCACTTATTTTATTGCAATTTAGTATATTAATGATGGTTTTTTCATATAATTCAGTTGTATATGATTCCCCTTCTGATAAAGTTAGTGAACCTATTTCAGTTTCAAATGGTATTTCATTATACAAATAAATAATTTTACTCATAGAATGACCATATCTTTAGAAAGCCTTATTTACATAGTATTTAATATGTTGGGTGTATCTTGCATAAATATTGTCAGTTTGACTGGTTTATAAGATTAGGTTTATTAATTATTCTGCATTTTAACTTTATTATATGGCCTAGATTTGAATTGTGGCTATTTGCAGGATGTTTTACTAATGTAATTATTTTATTTCCTTCTCTGACTTCTGACTCTGATATATTTGATTAAAAATTAGTTCTCTGATCTGGCATAACAGTAATTATAGATTATACAATTAAAATATAACACCCAGATATATAAAACTGGTGTTCTTAATAACATTGTTTTGGTATATCACCTAATAACATAATAAAAAGTACTTCTACAACATTGGAATGATATCTAATTTTAGATAATGCATTCCTAAATTAACATGAACAATAAAATAACAATTATAATACTAATATTTCTTATGACTAACCCTTACTTATCTAAATGCTATATTTAATTGGAACCCAACATTTGGATCCATATATAATTGTTAATACCTTCTACAACTTCATCATAAACAGTTAGTTCTGTAATTTCCCATTTTATAAGATTTATGCCCCCTCTTAAAGTATAACCCTGGCTATCTAAGTTATATTCCATTCTATGGAATGTTCATATCGCTTTAGTAGCTTTTATTTAGTAATATTACTACTTCATTATCAAAGTAGGCACTGTTCACAAAACTTAAAGTTTGTTACTATGTACTGCAACTCATGTACCCTTTTAAAGTTTATTATTGATAATTTGATCACTTGCACTTGTCTATGGTGAATTATCAATATATTTACTAGTCTTTTTCTAGCTTTTAATATGAAATATTCAACCATGGGGGAACTGTGAAGACTTGTCTATACAAACTAAATAATAACTTTTTGAATGCACTAATATTTAATACTACTAACACTTTTAGTTTTTGTCAGTTTTACAGTGATATGGTTTTTTAGGGTGTTATACTTTCTCTTTGGGCATTCATTGATTTTGGGGTTTTTTGGGGGTTCTTTCCCTATGGGGTTTTTGTTTTATATGGATCGTCTTAATTATTCTTCTTTCTTCCTTCTTCAGTAGCTTTGATTGTTCTTCTTTCTTCTGTCTTCAGTAGTTTTAATTAGTTCTTCTTTCTTCCTTCTTCAGTATTTTTAATTAGTTCTTCTTTCTTCCTTCTTCAGTAGTTTTAATTAGTCTTCTTTCTTTTTTCTTCAGTAGCTTTGATTGTTCTTCTTTCTTCTCTAGTTTTAATTATTCTTCCTTCTTCATTCTTCTGTCTTCTGTATCTTTGATTGTTCTTCTTTCTTCATTAGATTTAGATTGTTCTTCTTTCTTCTTTCTTCAGTAGCTTAGATTGTTCTTCTTTCTTCCTTCTTCTGTAGTAGTAGCTTTAATTAGTCTTCTTTCTTCTCTAGTTTTAATTGTTCTTCTTTCTTCTGTCTTCAGTAGCTTTGATTGTTCTTCTTTCTTCATTAGATTTAGATTGTTCTTCTTTCTTCAGTAGCTTAGATTGTTCTTCTTTCTTCTGTCTTCAGTAGTTTTTCGCTGTGTATGCCTTGGTTTCTTCTAGTCTGGTTTCCTTGACGGGGTATATTAATTGCCTGCTTCTATCTTTCCTGGGTAATCTTGTTGTTATCATTTTTAGTTTCCTGGGTTTTTAAATTTGTATTATATTATATTATTTGCAGAAATTTTCTTTATTCAATCTTTCTTGTGAATATATTAGTAAATAGTGCATTTTAATTAATTCTCATCTGGATATTCCATATATTAGAGCTTTATTAATGATCATTGAGTAATGCATTTGTGTGGATTATCTGTCACGCTACAATATATATATATATATATATATCTTGATACTATCACCATGCCTTATACACACCAGTTGCCCGCTTAAGAAAAAATTTTAAGGTGTCATACTACAAGAATTATAATGGCTCAATTCTGTAACAGCCCCTAATAAGGGCCTATTCACACAAGAAGATTTAGGAAGGAACTACTCCATAGTTATTTATCAATGCGTAAAGTGCAAGTTGTTATTGACATTTTATCTTCATAAGAAACAGTTAATTAAACTGCCCAACTAACAGTTTTAAATTTTGCTAGCTAACTAATCACGACAAAAGGCAAATGGTGTTCTACAAATTACAGCATAGTAATTGACATTCTTCAACAGGTAGATTCTTTAACTCTTTTAATTACACTAGTCACTATATGTCCACCGGACATGCTATAACAGACAGTTGGTCATTGAACATCTGAAATTACTGTTTATGAAGATGTCTTTGATTTCATGTTTTAAATCCAATAGGTTGGTGATTGTTGATTAAAATATAGGAAAAGTCCCATCAGTGTTTAGAAGATTTATTGTTACTCAGAATGCGCGATGATGCTGACTATGGTGCAACCACTGGTGTCTCCGAAATCCTGTGCTTCATTTCATCCTTAGGGCAGTCGTTTTGGGCTGGCAGTGTGGGGATTTCTAGAAGTCTGACGGCGTTGGGGTGGTTCTGCGATATTCTGCAGATGAAGACTGATGTTCTGTCCCCATCTTCGTTGTCCCTTTTCCCTCCCGGCTAGGCGGGAACCCTGAAGCTCTTTAACTGATCACGAACTCATTTCAAAAGATGAATCTCAATTTATAACGCCGCCAGACCAGTGTCCCGTTTGAATAAAAAAGAAGAAATGAGGCCGAATGTCGATGCCTGCCGTCTCACGCGAACAGAAAATTCAACAAATCAGCTGAATGGCACGGCATACGTGATTACGCACACACACAATTATCGCCACGTCACGGTCAAGGTTAAGCGATACAGTGAAGCCGTGGCGCTGGCCGCTCAAGCAACCCTTGAACCCGCTATACAGACGGCACTGTGGCCGCGACGCACGCCGAATAATCGGCACAGGTCTCCTTTGCTGCAGTTGATGCTCTGAGCTTTGATGTGTCTGAGTGTGTCTTTCTCTTACCAGTCTTCCCTGTTTCGTGGTTCCTTAGACTGTTATATCCACCATAGTGAATTGCTCTCGTACCTGATACCCTTCTTACAAACGAATTATTGTCTTTGCTATTTGAAAAACAATTTGTTTTTAGCGTCGCATGTTGCCTAATACGTAATTACTGCGATCTATATTCTTAACTTGGTTATCTTTACTGACACCACCTTCATACTCAACTGTAGCTTGGTAAAAAAGAACAGGCATATATTTCATCTTACTTTCACCAACATTTTTTTTAACTTAATGTTCCTTTTTCTCATCGTCTCCGAAAGGTAGGAACATGAAAAATTGTCACCTCCTCATTTGTCACTCTAATCTTCTAGGAGATCCTTTCCATCTTTCTCTATATCCACGTCTCAAGGGCCTGTAATCTCCTCTCTTCTCTTTTCCTCAGTGTCCAAGTTTCTGTCCCGTATAGAAGAACGCTCCCACAAGGATGCTGGGTCTCATAATAAACGAAAGCATGACAAAATATATGGTCACAGGACAGGAAGCACGTCCAAATTGGCATCTATTACTTCGAAAAAGTCAACAACTTTGTTTATTTAAGATGCCAAATTAACTCCGATAGGGAAACGACAGAAAAAATAAAACAAAGAATCACCTCAGCTAATAGGTACTTCTTTGGTCTTAGACCCCTGTTTCAGAGCAGAACAACTGCCAGGATTATCAAGCTCTTTCTGTATAAAACACTGATCCGCCCAGTTCTCACCTGTGGCTCTGAGACCTGGACTATTTCTAGAAAGTCTGAGTCAAACCTGCTGGTTCACGAACGCAAAATCCTCCGCAGTATTTTTGGTCCAATGTGTGTGAGAGGTGAATGGAGGAAAGGACCAACCAACAACTGAACACTCTTCTGAATGAACCAGATATTGTGAAAATTATAAAACTTGGTAGACTCAGGTGGATTGGACATGTGATCAGAATGGAGGAGAATGAAATACCCAGAAAGGCACTCACAGAACGGAGCTATGGCACCAGGAGAGTTGGTAGACCCAAACTACGTTGGGAAGACGGTGTGAACTATGATGCGCGCCATATCTTTGGGACACGGGACTGGAGAGCAGCTGTACTTGACGAAGGCAACTGGTGGAGGCTGTTAAAGGAGGCCTTGGCTCAGTAATGGTTGTCGCGCCGCTGAAGAAATAGAAGAAGAAGAAGAAGAAGAAGAAGAAGAAGAAGAAGAAGAAGAAGAAGAAGATAGAAGCACACACCAAACAAAACACTTTAGCATCCTCTTTCCCAACTTTATGTTTAGCGGCCCGCAAAGTAATATTTTCTTTGGATTAAGGGCTTACTTGTCTAAGGTAATTCTGTATTTCCTTACCTCTTTACTACAAAGCATGTCCTCTCTAATTAAATACTGCGGATATTTAAAAGCTGCCACTTGCTCAATCGGCACTAACAGATATACGAGGGTCATGTCATAATTAAGTATCCCTATTTGTTGTTCAAAGGAAAATTGCGCAAGCAGGCTGACGAATGTTGGAGAACTTTTATTTGTGTGTAGTGGCAGCAGTGCCTAAACCTCATCTGTTCCGTAGCAACGTAACAACAACACGAAATTTAAAATCATGGACGTTACATTTACCAACGTGTCCGATTCCGAAGTGCGTAGTGTGATTCGTTTTTTTCTGCAAAATAAGAATAAACTGCTGAAATTCATCGTCACTTAGTTTCTGTGTACGGACCTGAGTGCATGCACGTTCAAATGGTCCGCAGGTGGCATACATCGTTCTTGAAAGGCAGAACGAATGTGCATGATGAAACGCGCAGTGGGAGACCCTCAAAATCAACTGAGAATTCAGCTCTTGTTAAGTCAATTGGGTTGAGGACAGACGCGACACCTGTAACGAAATCCCAGTGATTTCCATTTGTTCCCCCATCTCAAAGAACGCCTGGGAGGACAACTTTTCGAAACGGATACGGAAGTGAAACATGCGGTTGGCACCTAGCTCCGAAATCAGAGTACGTAATGGTTCAAAGAAGTAACTGAAAAATAGGTTTTAAGCTACAGAAAGTGTATTGACAAGCCTGCAGATTATAATGCAAAATAAATACATGTTTTTGAATATAAGTATAGTTTTCTTTTTAAGTTTTACATGTGTTTCTTATTTTTCCTAAAATAGGGAAACTTACTTTTGAGACAACCATCGTAGTAAAACGAATCTGCGTCCTTACGGTCGTCGTCGTTTCATTGACAGACAGACAGACAGCCCACCCCGTCAGCAATTAAATTACTTTACTTTCGCGTACTTGAGTTTAAGTGGGTCACTGAGGCAAACTAGTAATCAGGAAGTTGTTGCGAGTACAGAGTAAGGTTTTGTTTTTACAGCGATCGACTTCTACAGCTTGAAGTAGTAAAGAAATTAATAATAAGGAAGGAATAATCTGTGTACGGAAGCGACTGTTTATACTTAGTGAAGTTGAACGGAAGCCAACAAAAACAATAAAATAACTGTTACGTTAATGAAATACTGCACACAATAGTCAGCGGGTGGAATCAACTCTGTGACTGTTACTTTAGAATTGAACCTGTCGTGAGTTGATAAAGGTGCCCATTGTCACCTTCTCTTTTTAGTTTGCATGTAGACGATGTCGTACACAATTGGCAGATGAATAGAAATATATCTTATAATTAAGGTATTCAAAAATCAATAATTTTATTCTTGGTATATTTTAATACTAGCCGATTTACCCAGCGTTGCTCGGGTTCATAATTTATTCATAGGCTCATACATTTCTTTTTAAAAAATTATCACTAACTTTCAGCGACGAAAATTAAACCTTTTTTCCATGCTATTTTAAATTTAAATCTTTCAAATGTAGCTTGAATACTACAATAATTATTACAATAGTTTGTTATACAACATTGCAACAATTTGAATAGAATATTACAATAGTTTTTGTTTAAATGAAAATGCGTGTAGTTTTAAAAGAAACATGTATTTGAAACTTACACAAAGGTACAAAAACAATAACTTATACAAATATACGATATGTATACAAATAAATACAATTTTCAAAATACAATACAACAGTAAATTTTAGGGTGCAACGACAAAGTCTATCGCAATGCTTGCCTGTTAACGACACTTTTCGTCTTACCTCCTGGAGCTCTAATAAAGAGGTTTTTTTGTGAGCCAACTCTGGAGCACGCTACATAGAGCTGTCCGTGAGAAAAACACGGGGATTCTAGGTGATCACCACACCACTTGATTGATTGCCCCTGCGCCTTGTTAATTGTGATGGCAAAAGCAAGTGGCACAGGGAATTGCAATCGCTTGAAACTGAAGGGCATATCAGTTGGGATCAATGGTATTCGAGGAGTGAATACGTCCCCACCTTTTTCTTTGCCTGTTAAGATTGAGAATAATAAATAATACTTTTTCAAGAATAATTTTATTTAACTCTTTTATTACAATGCTTTGTCAACTTTTATTTTTACTGCCATCTTCAAAATAAAACATAAATAAAACGACGTTTTACTGTATTCGTGTTAAACACAAATAATAAACACGACTTTACAAGACTTCTGAATGACGAATCGTCCATGTTTCATACTATGCATGTCTTTGTTTACATCGTATGATATTTATTTTTACTTCCATGTTCCATAAGGAAATGGAAGTATGGTGATGGCGAAAAAAATCGTGTTCGAGATAAGGGCTGATTCTGATTGTACTACCCTCAAAACATGAAGAAAAGTCATTTTCTGAAATTTGTGTGTGTGTGTGTGTGTGTGTGTGTGTGTGTCTGTGTCTGTGTGTGTGTGTGTCTGTGTGTCCATATGTCTGTGCGTAGAATTTTTTCTATGGCAAACGATAACTGCTGCAAATTCAAACAGAATCAAATAACTTTTTGCATATGTGCCTGAGTTGTAGAGGATTATTGATCTTGGTGAAGATCGGTTAAGGGGAAGGGGTAGTTTACCTGCAACGTTTTATGTTTTAACAAGAGTAAATTACTTAATATTGATGAATGAAGTATCCTGAAAAGAAAGTCATAATAATCCACTATAGAACGGTAGATGAAATATCTATAAATAAAAAGGGTAGTTGAAGGGAGAGGGGGTAATTTCCTATAAATGAAAATGATAGTTGAAGGGGAGGGGATATGTTTTTATATGTGTACTACGTTATCGGCAACAAAGAAGTAGTTTCTATGGAAATATTTCATTTCAATTTGTTAAACTTGTCAAATTTTTCATATTATATTTAAAAATTTTAAATAAGTATAAATTTTAGAACATGAAAGTCATGTATCGTTTTCCATACCGATATTTATTTTTACGTGCCAACCTTACAGTAAAAATAAAGTCTGTCGAAACATTACAATCGCATATTAATAAAAATATATTCTTGTAAAAAATATTATTGATTATTTTCAGAGTTAAAGTAATAAATGTGTGTATCTATAATAACAAAACCGTTTGTTACTTTTATCCATATAAAATACATTTTTTAATTAACATGAGATTCATTCACTGGGAGAGATAATTTTTAAAGGAAACGGAAAAATTCAAAACGCTAACTACTCCTGTTAAACATGTGAACAAGTAGAACCTCTTGTCCTATTGCCGGTTTAGGGTTCAAATACAAGTACAAAATATGTACAAAATACGACTACAAAAGAGTTCTTATTTTTATCAATCATATTTTGGTACTTCCCATGTGGAGTTGCTAGTCTCCCATCGGGCGCCTCCCCAGGTGGCGGATGGGGGTATGCTCACCAGATATGGTGGGTACCGGGAAATAAAATATCCGGGGCGGACCATAACTAACAGCTGCTGCCTTGTAGTTGAATATTGGTTTATCAAAGGTTAAAGGAAGTAAACCTTGATTAAAAATTCCTGGTCCTCCAGGTTGGGGGTTAATGCAATGGGCCAACTTCCCATTCAGAAGAAAAAAATAAAATGTAAAAAAAAAACAAATAGATTGCAGCCGGATGGATTCATTAAGCAGCAGTGGAAGATGAGAATTCAATCACTTCTGTAATCTTTGGTTCCGGAAAATGTGTAAACGTTGTACAGCCGGAACAATAATAATAAATATTTTGGCACTTTCCTAATATTCGTACCCACACTACATTTTCGATGTTTTGAATATGCGATTGTATCGATATACCACGATCTGAAGAAGAAGAAGTGAACTCATTTTAAATTATTCTATTTCTTAATTTAAAGTGTAAGTACGCGTTGTTTTCATTTGTGAGGTTAGGTAATAACGATTTTTGGCTTTTAGCTTACTGTTTAAAGAAATAAAAGCTATGTTAGGAAATATATGTCGTTTAACTTGTACACACAATCCTTGAAAGAGAGTAACATTAAAACAAATAACATAACGTTTTTTAAGAAAAACAACAACAGAAAATGTAAAGTGAAAAATACATTTATTTTTGAAACATCAGAGCAGTGGGAAAGAGAGGAGACTGAAGGTAAGTGGAGACTTTGTAAGGAAACAATACAAGCTGTGACAAGTGGCTGGAAGAAGGAAGTAAGAATAACAATCCGAATGGTTTAATCCCGAGAAGATTTCGAAACCCAAAGTTCTTTTAATCTAAGAAGATGAGAAGGCTGATATTACGATGCACGGAATGTGTATTGGAAGATTTGAAGACAGTGAGAGCGAGGGGATGGGAGAGAAGATTAAGCATACAAATGCATGACGGAGAATTGTAAACCCTGTGACGGACACAGGTGTGTGGGTAGACCCAGGAAGAGATGGCTGGAGGATCTTTAAAGACGGAACAGGCAGCACCTTGGATATGCCGTGATGTTAAGATGAAGATGATGATGTTTGAGAACTGCTGATCGCTTCACTGTAGTCAGTTGGTTACTGACAGGAGAGCAGCTGGTTCCGTCATCATACACACCAAACACACGCCATTAAACAAATGACGAAAAACGGAATAGTAAAAATAAAAAATAAACAACGTATTAACAAACGAAAACTAGATTTGTTATTCGTTAGGTGACCAATACTCAATTATGTTGCCCGAAAACTTCACAGGAAACGATTTTTGTGCAAAACACACAAAAAATGTTAGACATGTATTGAACCTGCGAGTTGGTTGCTTTCCAGTGATCTGCAAAAAAGCCGAGTATTAGTGAAAAACGAGATCTGTCACAAAAGACAGACGTGTATAGTAATGTATACTCTCCTTACTTCTAGTTGGTTATTTTACGTGGATTTCACAAAACGTGAGTATTACTGTAAAGGCATACCTATAGTTTTTCATGCGTAATTTAGTTTGCATGTTAACCTAACAACATCAACTTTTCGCGTCACAGACATACATCGGAATATATATCGGAGCTATTGCTAGAAGTATTTTTCGGGAAAAATATGACAATGAAACAGGATTGCAATCGTCAGTAAACTATTTTACAACATACGCTAATAAATTTTCGCGGTTCCTATTATCTAACTAAAATATTATATACAATATTCACTACGTATCGATGCAAATAATATATATATATATATATATATATATATTGTATCGAAACGTTTCTTGTTTTCTAATTAAATTAAAAAATGTTTATAAGCCCCAACGTTGTCGGCGTCAATCCTTATCGAAACGTTTATTGTTTATAATATGTTATGCCCCACTATTGGGTTCATAAAATTGTAACCCAATTATTTTTTGTTGCTTTTTTTTAGCTATTTGTTTTGTGTTAGTTTATTTTTTGAAGTTGTGAGTGGTCTCTCTTAAATACTGCAATATCAATCTATTTATAAGGGGACAATATTTTATGTGGGTAATATTATTCGATTATTGATAATATCTCTATTTTAGATAGTATTTAAGTGCTTTACAAAAGAATAACGCTCTACTCCAGTTAATATATTGGGTAATTCAATATATTTCTCCAAGCCTAGTCTGGATATACTATCGAGAGAGCAAAGAGAGGGGAGCGGATAAAGCAAATTAGTTTTCTATTCTCCCGTATTCACCAGCTGTCTGCAGACGAGCGCTGTTGTTTACGATCGGCCTGTTATTATAGGTTAAGTCGCTCCGCTTGCTGTATTTCTCACGTTCCTTTCTCTGTAACTTACAACTCATTCGAAATGCACTAATTACTCTACAAATAACAAGAAATCGTCAAATTCAAGAAGGATACTTTATTTTATATATTTTTTTATTCAAAACAGATGTTTCCTCATGCCACAGATACAACACATCAATTACACAGGACGGAATCGATTCGTCATTGAATTCGGGTTTTAGATGTTTTAAAATTTAATTATATTTTTTAAGTTGTTTTTTATCTCAGGGTACATGTAGTTCTTTTGACTATTAGTAAGGTCAGGTAATGCAATTTAAGGTTACTAGGTATTACAATTTAGTTATAAAATCTTATTATATAAAGTTCAAACATAAGCAGGTTTTTTACCGTACTTTGACAAGATACTTAGTATGGCCGTGTTTCGCTACGCCGAGACGAAAGCAGAATGTTGATTCAACGTCTGGATAATAACAGCCTCCAGCTTCTCAATAAAAGTTTGGTATTGATGTCCCAGGATGTAGTAGAAGTTTCAGTTCTGATCTTCGTTAATCTTCACGGTTCTGGTGGTTACCGGTCCCAATGGAATTTGTGTAGTATTAAGACTTCGTTCGGTGGTGAAAAGTGAGGTTTTGGACGTTATTTCAAATTTCTTTGTTTGTTTTTAATATATTTAATTAATTTGGCATCCCTAGACTATGGATCATCTTCATTTATTTCTGGTTAATCTTCATTATTACTCATTTGCCGTTAATAGGTTGGATAATTTATTTTTTGAAATTCATTTAACTTTAATGGTAGATCGAATTATATTTTCTGAGAGATAGCCTCGGAAGTCAATCCACTATCCTTTTTAATGGATTACTGCTTATGAAATTTGATTTATATTAATTTGATTCATTAGGTTTTTGGTTTTCTTTTCTAAATTTGTATTAACTGAACTCTACCCATTCACATATAACAATTAAGTGTTGAAATCAACAAGATATCTTGCATTCAGTCGTCCATGACAACCATTTATTCTTCTGTTATTGGATAATATTTGTTATCCTAGAGCCGTAATTAGAAAATATTCTTGCACTTACTTAATAAAATACTCCCTTATTAAAATTACGTTAAATCATATAAAACTTTCACCTAATATGCATTATTAAACTATATACATTTTACTAAATTTTCTTCTTGATCAACTTACTTTAAAAGGTATTATTTTCCTTTTACAAAATACTAGTTTTAGGCCTATTTGTTTTATTACATGTGTTATAATTTTTTATTTTTTATTTAACTTTTCTGACCTGACCTACTGTACAATGAGTCATTGGCTTATTGCCAATTATTCTAATTTTATTTTATCCTGATTTCAATTTATTATTATTTATTTTATTATTGAACCCTTCATTTGTTTATAACATAATTACAATGACCCCTTGGCAATTTATTAACAATTATTGCTTTCCTGGCCAAGTTTACAAATATTATCTAACGATATCTCCATTAATTACTCAAAGTAAATACACAAATAGTTATTCTTATAAAGTTTAACATGAATGAAATTAGTATCAATTACTTGATACTTTCTTAAAGCAATTGCTTCACACCTGCTACATACAAAAGACAACAGAAATACTATGAGAACAAAACATCATGATAAAACATAATAACATGTACATCATTAAAAATAATAAATACCAATTAACCAGTCTACTCTCAGTTCAAACTGTCTATAGTAATTTCACATCATTGGACACTATGTTTATTCTTTACACCTTCCACTGATCACTCCATTTTTTTATATTTACAGACATTTTTATTATTTTATTACCTAGTAACCTTACTAGGTATTATTAATATGTTTGTTATATGAAGGTTTACCTTCCTGACCTTAATTATTGCACACATTGGGTATTGTTTTATTTTGATAGTGATGAAGTTTTTTGTGTAACGTATCGGACCTTAACTTCGTTACGTTACAATATATATATATATATATATATATATATATATAACAACGTTATTTTTAGACACTTACTTTTACACATATGCTCTTACTCATTTGTGCGCACTTACCCACGTCTCGAAGGTATACTCTTCTTCTGCAGTATTTACCTTGATGTTCCCCGGCTGGGTCGCAGGCTTTGGTCGTTGATTGAGTGTGGATAAGCACGTGAATATCGTTATATAATTTTAATACAAGTAAATAGTACAGAGGATTTAGTACTGGTTGTGAAATTAGTACGACTGTGTTAATAAAATCATATTCATTTGATTTATTATTTAAAAATTCAAATTACCATCTTATTAATTGTTTTGTGTGGGTTAATTATTACTTGAACCCTTATATTCGATCCGAATATAATGCAATTATAACGTGTTTAAATCTTATTTCTTATATTCTAAGACATATTATACACATACATAAATCATATATGACCTGAAATATTACACAGACATATAATACATAAGACATATAATTATTTTACGTGATTAATACGTATAAAATTTAATATTCATCTTGTCTTTTGCAAGTGTGGTTTTTAATATATACCACGTAATAAAAACTTTTAATTAATTAAACAATTATTAAACTACTAATAGAGAACATTTATTACTTTAATTGATTATCTTATTTAATGTCTCACTTTATTAACAATCTTCAAATTACGTAACTCTCATATTTGAATTTAATTATCTAATCAAATACAAACATATAATAAAAATATGGTTCTTCCTTGACCATTTATTTATGAGATTACTACAGTTCTATTCTCTATTATCAATTATAGTTTGAACATTTATTTATTCATTATAAAAATTTAAAAATATACTACTGTTTTTGTAAACTTGTATATGGAATCTAGAGCTTCTTTTGATAGACCTCAGGGTCATTTATAATATTAATAAATGTCTGACTTGACCTGCATTTTTCTGCAACCATTTAACTTTGTCGTTACCGTCATCTGGACTCTCGAGTTTGTTGATGCTCTTCGGTATCACCTTCTCTGTCTCTGCGTCGTTGAAATTCCTCGCTCCGTCTCCTGGATGCTGAGTTCTGACGTGGACCTCTGGTCGTGATGATGTACGGCTGGATGTAGCTGCATGTGGCTGTCCCTGCGTCCTCTCGTCTTCTTGCTCTAGTTCCTCTCCTCTTCTTATCTTGTCCCTCGTGGATGTCTCGAAGTTCTATGTTACTTCTTGAAGTTCATCGACGATACTACTTCTCGTATATTACGATTTTATAGTCTTTTAAAACAATCGTGTTCCACTATTACTTGCACCGACGTAATTCCGGTTCCATCGCACTTCACGTTATTGAATACTGCTTAAAAACCTTACATGACTTTGTGAAATTCGCGGTTGCGAGATGCGTGGATCTAACGTATCTGAGTGAGTATGAATGAGAAAGAGTGTGTCGCTCGCTGGGGTTTTATACTGCTTCCGTCGTCCCATGCCTGTTGGAAACTGTTTTGACAACGTTGAACCGGTCGGCGCGTCGATTTAATTGCTACTTTCAACCTACGCGTCTTTCTATGAAGCGCACACTTTTTTTATAAATATTATTTCACCAATCGTTCGGTATAATATAAAACTTTGTTTATGCAAATTATGAATGTTAAGGTGTGTAAATTATGGCAGTTATGGCAAAATTTCACACGGTGGCTGAACGGTTCCCACGATCAATGACCACTTAACGCCAAACTGAAGCGCCAGGCGTCAGCTATGTTTTTACATATGTCGCTGTTCGTGTGACTTCTGGTTATCGCTCAGTACTTAAAAAACTGTGTAAAATCTTCCACCCTCGTTTGCATAATCCAACCTGTCTGTCGTTTACACACTTACACATACACACACACGCAGACTGATACACAAGCGGCGGCATGTCTCTCTGACGTCACCCTTACCAGTTGGCGCGTGTCAATTTTCTCCCCTTCGTTGCTGCGTTTAAAACTAACTAGGCTATTTGATACCATATGCAGGCTTACTTACAATATTTGATTTATTTAAAATTAAATACTACGTTTATTTCTTATACCTAATGTATATTTATTACATTATTTTTATTATTTACATCTTATATATCTCATACGTGCGTTCGTATGTTATCATACCTCAGTCAGGGGTTGATACATATACTTATATTTAGAATTAATATTAGGCAATTACCTGTATTAACTTCCGTCTTGTGACTTATTTGGTTTTTTCTTAAAACGACGCGTTTCGAGAATAAATTCTCATCATCAGGTTCCAAAACTATAAAAACATCAAATTCACCCAAAAGGGGTCTTTATAGTTTTTATAGTTTTGGAACCTGATGATGAGAATTTATTCTCGAAACGCGTCGTTTTAAGAAAAAACCAAATAAGTCACAAAACGGAAGTTAATACAGGTAATTGCCTAATATTAATTCTAAATATTTAGTAACGTGACTTGGAGACAATTAAAACAAAATGAATCTAGAAGCCAGTTAGGCACGTATTGTCTATAAATTTAAAAACATCAAATTAAAATTGATTAAGGCATCGCAGAACATCAAGTATAACAAAAGATGCCTTCACTACAACATCACACCGAAGTACATAAGTTCCAACATCAACAGCAGACATTGTTCCGAAAAAATAAAATCAATCTGGATTAAGGAAGAGATCAAAACGACTTTATATTTTAAAAAGTGGTCTAAATACTAAGCTTTATCTAGCCCACTTGGAAATTTTAAACGAGTTTCACCCGGCAGTAATAAACGGCATTCTCGAAATTGTCAATAGACAGATAAACAAAGTCGTCAGTTCTCTTAAACGTAAACAGTTAAGAAAGTTTCAAAACCTGTATTCAAAACAACACAATGACGATAATAATACAGTAGAACATAGCCACGTATTTCATCAGCGGGTTGCAAATTACACCGGAATTAAATTTGAACATAACGAAATGACATTATTGAACAAAGGTTTGATGTATAACATTCCCTCGTTTAATAAGAACTTTATGATCCGTGAAATAATATGCGCGGAAGCTGCCATAAAAACTATTGATAATATTTCGCATCAGGAGGAAACGCGTGCCATCATAAATAACAAAATAAACAAAGTTATTAAGAAGGATACCCACATCGCTAACCTGCAAAATAAGCACAAACGTGACGCGCGTATTGCACGGAATGTTTACGAAAAACTTCGACATGATAACGCTATCGTCACGACAGCTGATAAGGGTAATACGGTAGTTATTATTAACAAAAATATATATACCAATAAGGTACAGGAATTCATAAAAAACAATAATATTAAAAAGCTACACAAGGATCCCACCAGCGCCTATGTCAAGGAATTAAACAACGCTATAAATAAATGCCCCAATCTCCTCAATGAAAGCACTAGATGTTATTTAAAACCCATAAATGCCAGGGCCCCAGAACTTACGGGTTTACCCAAAATACATAAAGAAGATATGCCAATACGCCCGGTTGTAAATTACACGACTGCCCCTAGTTATAGGACGGCTAAAAGATTAGTAAAAATCATAAAAGAGAACATTGACATAGTAAATAACTACAGCATAAAAAACAGCTACGATCTCGTTGAAAAATTAAAACTATTAAATCAGCACCACATTATAGGTTGGCTTCATTTGACGTAACTAATCTGTACACCAATGTGCCGGTAGATGAGACAATGACAATTCTCAGAAATAGCTTAATTAATACAAATGGGTTAGGTAGAAATGAAATTGAACTTATGCAATTGCTAAAAACAATACTCAAACAAAATTATTTCTCTTATGATAATGAGTATTTCATGCAGGAGGATGGTCTGGAAATGGGGTCACCTTTATCGGGAATTTTAGCGGACCTATACTTGAACCACTTTGAGAATACATTTTTAATGTCTAGTCTTAATAAACAGCGAGACAAAATTAAATTTTACGTACGCTACGTTGACGACACTTTTATGATATTCAATGGAACGAGTAGACAAATAGGAAATTTGAAAGGATATATGAACAGCATAAACATGAAAATCCAATTTACCCCAGAAATGGAGAATAATAGCTGCCTAAACTTTCTTGATCTCACTATCAGCAAATATAATGACCGTTTTAGATTCAAAATTTATAGAAAGCCCACCACCACGAATATTACTATTCATGCTGATTCGTACCATCCATATTCCCAAAAAATGGCAGCCTTCAACGCGTTCGTTCATAGAATGCTTGCTATTCCCCTTGAGCAAAAAGACAGAGTGGAAGAGACTAATATAATCAAAAGTATAGCTATCGCTAATGGGTATAACAGTGGAATCAAGACAAGCTTATAAGAAAACACTCGGTAAAAATCAATAGTAAAAGCAGATTAACCGGCCCATCTAAAGAAGATACTAAGTTTATAGTAACTGAGTACACGAATGTACTACCAGTCATTGTAAAGAATGAACTGAAAAAACGTAAAATAACAGTGGCCTTTAAAACCACAAATAACATCAAAAAACGTTTGGGACAAAGAACTCATATCCCGGCTGAAGAGAAAACTGGAGTGTACAAGCTTGAATGCGATGACTGTGACAAATTCTATATAGGACAAACGGGCAGGCCGTCAGCCAAACGTTTTAAAGAACACCTGCCCCAAAGTGATATCTCGAAAACTAGATCCAGTTACGCTCAGCATTTTATGCTGTATAATCATAAGTACTCAGATTTCCACACAAACTTTAAACAGCTTCATAATTGTAAAAAGGGTGCATACATGAACGCTGTGGAGGAATATGAGATATACAGGGCTTCTAAGTTACAAACGGACCAGCTACTTAATGACAAAGTTTCGTTCCGATCGAATCTGCTGTACAACACGGCCATCGATATCGATGGGTCAGCGGGCAATGATAACGGTCGTATAAGACAAAGTGCAACAGTTGGTCGTTGGCAACGAGACGATGCGCATCGGACTGTGCCGTGACTGTGTCGGTGTTAAATTATGTGTGGTGTTTTTGTGTTTGTGTATTTTAACTAGTTGACGACCCCTTTTGGGTGAATTTGATGTTTTTATAGTTTTGGAACTTGATGATGAGAATTTATTCTCGAAACGCGTCGTTTTAAGATAAAACCAAATAAGTCACAAGACGGAAGTTAATACAGGTAATTGCCTAATATTAATTCTAAATATTTAGTAACGTGACTTGGAGACAATTAAAACAAAATGAATCATATACTTATGCTAAAGGTATCGTTGCAATATACATATATATATTACATTAATAATATTTGTCTTGTTGATACATCCTCTTCATTCACTTTTTAAAAATATTATATATATACACAACTTTCACTAGTGAACAAACTTACTTTTGGTTTTTTGTCCCAAACGTTTCGACGTGGTGTCCGTCTTCCTCAGTGGGATTTGAAATACAGAATGTCTGTACAAAGTAACCGTTATGGGTTGTAGGTGTGTGTGGTGGGGGTTGCTGGTGGGAGGGAATTGGCGCTGGGATTCAAAGTGTGTGTATGAACAAGTGTATCAAAAAGTATATGTGATCTATAGTGTAATTGGTCATTTAATATGTTGTTTGGTTGTAGTGTGTGATGTCTGTATATTTCATATTATTCTGCTGTGTTTAGTTTTCTACTTTTGGGTAAGTAGTGTAGTATTTCCATGTTGTGTTCTATGTTTGTGTGACCGTGGTTTTCATTTTGTAAATGTGTGGCGAATGTGGAGTGTATGTAGTTTGTGGTGAGGGCTTTTAGATGTTCAGAGTATCTTGAGGAAAAAGATCTTCTCGTCTGGCCGATGTAGAACTGGTTGCAATCACTGCAGTTTAATTTATATTGTTACGACACAAATAGCCAACCCAGTACCAGGGATAAAAAATATATTTATAATTGTAAAAATACTTCTTATCAAATAAACTGATTGATTTTAATTAAAATATAAGGAATATGACTCGACCAACGACGACTTTAACCTAACCCAAGTGATTGACCCAACATCAAGAAACAAATAAAGAAGGGAACTACAAATAAACAACGAGAATAAGGAAGTAATAAACCCAAACCAAAAGGAAACAAGTTTATGGGGTTTAAACGACCCCAAAATACCCAAAGAAACGGATGAAAAAACCTAATATATTAAACAAACAAGGAAAACGAAAAGGAGGGAGACAAGCAAAAGTGAAAACCAAGAATGGTTCACCAAAACAAGTAAAAAAAAGCACTCAACAAGAATAGTGAAACCAAGACAATGGTTATCAGGAGGAAGGAGAGATAACGGTTACTACCCATTAAAAAGGCAACCTAAACCACAGATAAAAATTGTTATTAGTTAGTAAGTATTAATTATTAAGTATTAATTGTCATTAGTATTAAGTCATGAAAGAGAAGTAAGTATAGGGATTACCCACTATAAAACAAATGATATAAACAGTGATACAGTGCAATAGTGTAGGTGTAAGAACCCCAAAGTGAAGTGTGACACTACTGAAGTTATAATTAACAATAAATAATTTACAAGTGAAGGTAAGATAAAGGTTGGAAATTAACAGTGAATAAATAGCTGATGAAAAATAGTATTAAGTGTGAATTATAGTATAAGGTATAGTAAACACTAGAAGTGATGATGACTTTTTATTTAAAAAAGATGTTCAATAGAGTTAAGTTTAATTATAGCTGGTAGTAAGTAAAAAGGGAGGAGTCCAGAATAGAATAAATTGAAGGTGTTACCATGGAGGGAATATAAAAATTGTTTAGAGATTAATAAATCAAAAACTAACAAAGACACCTAAGTTACAAGGGATTGTTATTAATTTAATAAAAAGTGATGTTGTTTATCACAACAAAAATAATATGTGTTATAAACAAAAAAAATAGCAAATAAGGATAAGTTAGAAAGGAGTGATGATGTTTCTTAATCAAAATAATAACTCTAATAACTTATAAAAAATTGTTAATGTTAATGTTGTGAACAGGATATGGCTGAGTGTAATGTGCAGTCCATAAGCCTAATGTTATGTTTTAAAGATTGAAATAGAGAAAGCAATATTGAACGATAAACAACACACCTACAGACTCAAAACACAACACAACTAATAAAAATAACAAAGTAAAGCCCAATAGGCTGAACCAAAAGTGATTTGAACGAAATAAGTAAATTACTATAATGGCTACTCAGGCCTATAAAAAACATAACTGTCAGAATCAAACAACCAAAAATTATAACAAATTGAATAAGAATTTAGAAAATCTGAGGTGGAGGAATCACCAAGAATAAATTGTAAATCATTTATAACACAAAATATTGTAATAGGCATTATTATATAAAAAGAAATGTAATTAACAAGCATTAACATAATTGTAAAAACTTAAAATCTGAAATTACCCAAGCTTCTGGGGTATCAAAATAATCTATAAACGAGAATAAATACTATAGTGACAATATTTAATAACCAGGAAGGAAGATGGAGGAATAACAGTAATCAGAAGATATACGAAGAATTCGAATTTTTGATAACAATACATCATCTCAAAATCAGCCAATCAGAATAATACCGTTACTATGGAAACGGCGGTTGAAGACGAGAAATACCGTTGGAAAATTAACAAAAAGCGAAGCGTCATTAAGCCAATACAGATGCAAAAATTTGGAAGAGCGTTTTTTCAGTGTAAATCATGCAAATAGTTATTCAAAGTTCCTGAACTCGATCACTGAAGAAGCAGATGACCACTGTAGCAGATATTTCAAGACCCAAGACCAAATAAATCGAAATTATCCTTGAAAAGAATGTCAAAACCCATGACGAAAAAGACGCCACATTTAGTGAAGCCCAAAATCCAAGAAAACTGAATTTATGCAGCCAAATCCTATCTCGAATACACTACGAAGACATCCAGACACGTTGATGTGTTAAGTACTATCCAATTATTTATTTTCCACCAACCCTAATCACTTTAAATAATTTTGAAAGGTAAAATTACCACACTATAGAAACAATATTTCTCTTTCATAGAATATTTGAGCAAATTAAAACTTAATAGAAATTTTGTTAACATTGAATAACCTAAGAATTAAACACGAACTTACAGAACGCTTTTACGACACAACACAACAGATTGTAACAGCACACTTTATCTTTCATGTACACTTAGATTAAGGTAATTTATATTTTTATTGTAACCATTGAAGTTCTTTAACTCATAGCCAAAAGGATCCACAATTTGTGAAACCAATTATAACTGTAACAAGCCTAACGTAAACAACGACGCTAGGTTAAATGGTTTCTAAATTACTTCGCCGACCCTGAAAGCAAGATCTCGTGTATCAGTCGGAGCAAATTGATAATTGTTTTATTGTAAATGTAAATGTTTTCAGTTATCACACATTAAAAATATTTATTACAGGGAGTAACCAGCGTTATCATTTCATAGGGAGTGCTATATATTAATTACTTGTGTTGAAGAATAAATCATAGCAGTAAGCAGGTTGTCAGACATACAGCAGAAGCGACGATTGGGACGGCTGTGCGAGCGGGAACTATTCGAATGCACCAACCCGCAACGCTGATAACTTGTTTAAACATAATTTTTAGTTGTTTTGTAAAACGACTTGGCGCCACCCGGGATTATCACACCCCCTAAGAATAACAGGTAAGGTTACTGCCGTAGTATACAGGTGATCATATCTACGCTACGAACATCGCTAGCCACAACATTACTGTAACGACCCAGTGCGAGGCGAACGCACTAATTACACATAACATATACAAATTGTACACATTTTGCAGGTACGTCTTATATAATTAGTTACAATATACACCATAATAACGAAATCCAAACACTAAAAAATATAAAACGTAAATTACAAGAACACAACCTAACCATACTCAAAGCAGATAAAGGTAACATAAATGTCATAATAGAAAAACAGGATCTAAATAACAAAATCGAAACAGTTTTTACTGAAAACAACATAACCAAATTAAATAAAGACCCCACCACAAAATATCACAAACAAATAAATAAAATCATAAATAACACAAAACACATAATCATACCTGACAACATCAAATATCTGAAACAAATTAAACCAAACCCCCTACACTGAATGCACTACCAAAATTACACAAACCTAATACCCCATCAGACCACTTATAAACAACACACAAGGACCCGCACACAAAATAGCTAAACACTTAGATAAATTAATCAGAAAAACATAAGTTTAACAAACAACACCACCGTCAAAAATAATTCAGATCTGGTGAATAAAACTCAACATGTCCACATTCCACCCAATTCAACACTAGCTTCATGTGACATAACAAACCTATACACCAATGTACCCATAAAAGAAACTATAACAAGATTAGAACAGTTACTAACACTAAATAACACACCAGAAACACACATAAGAGATCATCCACCTCACCAAAATTATCACCAAACAAAATTATTTCTCACACAATAACATGGTTTACACACAAACAGATGGATTACCCATGGGCCCCCCTATATCTGGAATATTAGCCGAAATATTCATACATACCATAGAACAAGAACACATATTAAACAATAACAAATACACCAACAAAATCTTATATTGGCACAGATATGTTGATGACATTTTACTCCTATACAACGGCAACAAAAGACAAATTGAAAATTTTCACAAATACATTAACACTATACACCAAAAATTAAAATTCACACTAGATTTAGAACAAAACAATAGCATAAACTTCTTGGACCTTATAATTACCAAAACAAACAACACACACACATACAAAATATACAGAAAACCCACCACAACAGACATGGTCGTACATAACTCATCCAACCACCCAACTCAACACAAACATGCAGCTTTCAACTACATGCCCCATAGGCTCACTTCAATACCCCAAAATACACATGACTACCAAGAAGAACTCAATACAATCAAATATATAGCAGTCAAAAATGGATACAACCCCGATTTAATAAACAAACTACACAAACGCATCCTAAACACAAAAAGTAAAACACATAAAACGAACAGTACACAACCCAGTAAATACATCACACTCACATACTATAATTCCAACACACACAAAATTGCTAATACATTCAGGAAACACAATTATAAAGTAGCCTACAGAGCTAACAACACCATCAGAAAACACATAAATAATACTAACAAAGACACAGACACATACAGCAAAACTGGTGTTTATAAATTAAACTGCAGTGATTGCAAGCAGTTCTACATCGGCCAGACGGGAAGATCTTTTTCCTCAAGATACTCTGAACATCTAAAAGCCCTCACCACAAACTACATACACTCCACATTCGCCACACATTTACAAAATGAAAACCACGGTCACACAAACATAGAACACAACATGGAAATACTACACTACTTACCCAAAAGTAGAAAACTAAACACAGCAGAACAATATGAAATATACAGACATCACACACTACAACCAAACAACATATTAAATGACCAATTACACTATAGATCACATATACTTTTTGATACACTTATTCATACACACACTTTGAATCCCAGCGCCAATTCCCTCCCACCAGCAACCCCCACCACACACACCTACAACCCATAACGGTTACTTTGTACAGACATTCTGTATTTCAAATCCCACTGAGGAAGACGGACACCACGTCGAAACGTTTGGGACAAAAAACCAAAAGTAAGTTTGTTCACTAGTGAAAGTTGTGTATATATATTGCAACGAATCACAGGATCATGATAGGCGGGGCAAGTTCATATATTACACAGACAATGGACATTCATATTATATTGGTAGATGGTTAAGTTTGGTTGTTATCAATTGTATTTAGTAAGGTTAAGGGTTTAGTTTAGAAAAACTGTGCATTATTATTTATGGTTATTCATGTACTGTGTTAGTGGAAATGTGCGCGCGTGCGCGAGTGGGAAACGTTTCCCGGGCGGTGCGTGAAGTATTATCGTTGTTTTGACATTAGCTGAACTGAGACATGTGTTTCGCTACAATCCCTATACCTGTCGGACTATTGTTTACGTTCATGTATATTATTAGTATGTAGGCAGTCATGCATGAGATACGAGTAGTCTGATTACCGCTATGCATGCTGTTACAAAGTAAAGGCACTCTACTGCATGAAAAGTGCATGGTCACTTTATACTAACCATGTGACGTCCATCCACCAATAGAACGCTGACTGGTGGTTGGAAATTTTCTTAAGCCTGTCGTTACACAGGTAGTTCTTCTACGCCATCTACCGCGAACGGAACGTGCACTCCTTGTACAAGATTCTACCGCTTGCAAGGTGTTGTAAAAACTATTCGTCGTTAGTGAAACGGGAAGACTCAGAACTGTGTGTGTAGTACATTTGCACACACCAGTGTTTTAACGCATTGTGCGTAAAATTACAAGCAGTTCTTCACTGCTGCTACCGCGAACGGTACATACAATCCTTGTACAAGACTCTACCGCTTGCAAGGATCTGTTAAGACTTTTCGGGGATAGTAACGCGTGTGACGCATAACAATTGATTTTATATCTTTACACACGATATTAATATTGTAGTATTACGTGTGTAAGAAGTGAGTGTAACTGTATCACTGTGCGAGATTTTCCGCAGTGATAGTATCATAAATTGTTACGCTATAGTTCCATCAAGACGTTTCCGTGCTAGTGCAAGATTTCCTCATAGGGTGGTCTGCTGATCGCGGTAGACCTTGGTATTCGCGAGAACACTTGAAGAAGCCGGAGAGGTATAAGCTCAATATACCGTTATTAGATTAAAGTCACTGTCACCTGAGATACTACTTAGTCATAAACTCTATATAAGTTTTGCGAGTAATAAAATCCGTAGTACCGTTGTGTGTGCGAAGTTTCGGATTCATCGTGGGAATTGCGGGACATCAGCCCAGCTGTTACAGGACATCAGCCCAGCTGTTATAGGACATCAGCCCAGCTGTTATAGGACATCAGCCCAGCTGTTATAGGACACCAGCCCAGCTGTTTTAGGACCAGCCCAGCTGTTTCAGGACATCAGCCAAGCTGTTACAGGACGCCAGCCCAGCTGTAAACGTTTCTGGGGAAACGTCTGTCATTTGTAAGCCACACCTGACGAACCAACTACACCGCAAAGACCGGCCCTTCTCTTCAACAACATCATCGTGGGAGTCTTCTTATGTAACGTATCACGTCTTGTGTATGAACATTATTTAACATTTTTAAAGAAAGACTCTATATCAAACATTACATTCTGTACATTTCAAATATACCATATAAACTATAACTTGTGTTTGTACAATAAATAATCTTAAACCCTCCAATATAGACTTGTAATTTGAAATACACATACTATCATATCCTATGCGCCAATAGTTTAGTAATTTGTGTTGTCGCATAGAGATATTTTGGCGCTTAGCAACGTAGGGCTCGTAAAATAGCGGTAAATTTACGCTATTACATATTTGTCTATGAATATAAAATTTGTTGGAAAAATCCGACGTATAAGTATAATTAACGTAATAATTGTATGTGTATTGTTCATATGAAAATCTGAGGATATAATTTTTCATTTGTGCATATTCTCTTGTATATCATATATGAACAGATTTTATCAGTATATTGGAGGTAGATTATTAGTTGTTGTATGTTAGATAAGGTATTTACATGTGGATATTTTGAACTGCTTTTTCTGTGTGCATATAAACTGGTTACCATATGTTCTAATCTTGTTGTGATAATAATAACTTGCTTTGCGTGTAAATCAATAAGTTTAAATTTACTAAATTTTAATTTAAATTTTAATCATTATGGCGGAGTCAAAAGGGGTAGAGAATGCTTTAGCGGCCATATTAGCGAAGATGAAAACCATGGAAGAAAAGATGGAAGTGAGTATACAGAAAATTTCAGAGGAAAATAAAGCCCGTCAAGAAGAACATGACGCCAATATGCAGAAATTTTGGGAAGAAATGGAAGCTGATAGAGAGGAGAGGATGGCGAAACTTCAGGAAATGTCAGCTGATATTGAAGTAGATTTAACTGTTGAGAATATTGTACCTTATGATAAATTGGAAGTACCAAATGTTCTTGTTGAACATACTCTCAACGAAAGTAATATGGAAGTTAACCAAGATGTTACATCTGAAGGATTAACGGAGAACGGTAGCGTAGTAGATGAACTTGAAAGTGATTATACAGAAACCACCTTATTAGGGCATAGTAGTTCATATCTCGGTAAAGTCGAGTATTTAGATTCTGCATCGGATTGTAGTGAAGATAACAGAAATGAAATTAGTAGTAACAACACTATTAATCTGGAACATACTTCAGGTAAGTGCTGTGATGAAGTGATATTTTATAGTGTAACAGATATAGCATGCGAGAACCGTGAACGTATGATAGAATCTGAAGCTATCATGGATGCGGACAGTGTATGCATAACACATACAAATTCCGAACCAGTAGTAGAGCCTGGAACTAGTATGGATACTAACGGTGCAGGTATTTATGACACATGGCCTAATGATGAGGTACTAGATGAATCAATATCAGGTACTGAGGGGTTTACGGAGGACGGAGAGGTGAATGATACTGGTGACAATAAGGTGACAACAATTATGGTAAATAATAATGAACCGCCGCGTAATCAGTTTCGTGTTCAAACACCACAAAATCAGCCGCAATCACAACAACATAAAAATACAACTCAGCAATTTAATACCAACTTATTAGCAACAGTTACTGAAAATGATTCAGTTGAAAAGCAGTTCAATCAATCAATTATGAAAAATGTTAGTTATAAGAGTAAAACGGTTATGTCTGGCCTATATCCTGCAGAAATGAGAGACAGTTTAGTATGTAATAATGATAATAGTAATAAACATGAAGAAAATATTAGTATTGAAAATTGCACCGACCTTATTGTCGAAGCAAAAATCAGTGGTTATGTTGACGAGATGTTGGTCGACAGCGGCACAGAAATATCGCTGTTGGACGAGCAGTTACGAAAGAGATGTAAAAACCACTTTGTACAAATGCCGATTCTGCAGGTAAGTCACACAAGGATAAAATCAGCAACGTGTGAGTCGCAGGTAATTGAAAAACAGGCAATTAAAGCAACATACGAACAGGGTACGGAAATAGCTGCGACCGTCCTTGGAGTTAGAAAACTCAGACATAATATTATTTGGGAAGTTGATAAATTGAATAAATTGCATGCGGCATTGGAATGTCAGAAAGAATTATTGCAAGCTAAAGTTGATTGTCGACCTCAAGTTATCAGACTGGGACGCTCGAAAGATAAGATAACGAATAACTCACCGACCCCCAAGGTTCAGTTAATGAGTTGCGAGATAAAGCAAATACAGCGTATATTAAACAAATTCAAATCTACATTTCCAAGTAAACGTGTGCGTTTCAAAACTGAGAAAAATTTATACAAAAAACTCAGAAATAAATGTCAGGATATAGGGGTAAGAATGTGTAGTGATTTAAATATGTCAATTCAGGTTTAAATGTTGTATGTAAGATGGCTCTGTGAATGAACAATAATCTAGTTTTGATAAGGAATATTGTCTGTGTACCTTGTGACCCTGCATACGATTTCGTTATCTTTGTGTCAAGAACATGTGTGTTTGTTTTGGTTTGAAGGTGACCACGTGTCTTTTGATTTGATGCTTCTGTCAAAGTGACAGTTGGAAATGTTAGTATTAATTGAGGATGTTTATTTGATTTTAGTTCGAGGGTATTATTATTATTTCAGGATTAGGAAGTTGTTTTGGTATATTGAAAAAAAAAATTTTTTATTTTTTGTTAGTTAACTAAAGAAAAAAAAAAAAAATTTTTTTTTATGCGGGAAGGAGTTAATCCTGCAACGAATCACAGGATCATGATAGGCGGGGCAAGTTCATATATTACACAGACAATGGACATTCATATTATATTGGTAGATGGTTAAGTTTGGTTGTTATCAATTGTATTTAGTAAGGTTAAGGGTTTAGTTTAGAAAAACTGTGCATTATTATTTATGGTTATTCATGTACTGTGTTAGTGGAAATGTGCGCGCGTGCGCGAGTGGGAAACGTTTCCCGGGCGGTGCGTGAAGTATTATCGTTGTTTTGACATTAGCTGAACTGAGACATGTGTTTCGCTACAATCCCTATACCTGTCGGACTATTGTTTACGTTCATGTATATTATTAGTATGTAGGCAGTCATGCATGAGATACGAGTAGTCTGATTACCGCTATGCATGCTGTTACAAAGTAAAGGCACTCTACTGCATGAAAAGTGCATGGTCACTTTATACTAACCATGTGACGTCCATCCACCAATAGAACGCTGACTGGTGGTTGGAAATTTTCTTAAGCCTGTCGTTACACAGGTAGTTCTTCTACGCCATCTACCGCGAACGGAACGTGCACTCCTTGTACAAGATTCTACCGCTTGCAAGGTGTTGTAAAAACTATTCGTCGTTAGTGAAACGGGAAGACTCAGAACTGTGTGTGTAGTACATTTGCACACACCAGTGTTTTAACGCATTGTGCGTAAAATTACAAGCAGTTCTTCACTGCTGCTACCGCGAACGGTACATACAATCCTTGTACAAGACTCTACCGCTTGCAAGGATCTGTTAAGACTTTTCGGGGATAGTAACGCGTGTGACGCATAACAATTGATTTTATATCTTTACACACGATATTAATATTGTAGTATTACGTGTGTAAGAAGTGAGTGTAACTGTATCACTGTGCGAGATTTTCCGCAGTGATAGTATCATAAATTGTTACGCTATAGTTCCATCAAGACGTTTCCGTGCTAGTGCAAGATTTCCTCATAGGGTGGTCTGCTGATCGCGGTAGACCTTGGTATTCGCGAGAACACTTGAAGAAGCCGGAGAGGTATAAGCTCAATATACCGTTATTAGATTAAAGTCACTGTCACCTGAGATACTACTTAGTCATAAACTCTATATAAGTTTTGCGAGTAATAAAATCCGTAGTACCGTTGTGTGTGCGAAGTTTCGGATTCATCGTGGGAATTGCGGGACATCAGCCCAGCTGTTACAGGACATCAGCCCAGCTGTTATAGGACATCAGCCCAGCTGTTATAGGACATCAGCCCAGCTGTTATAGGACACCAGCCCAGCTGTTATAGGACACCAGCCCAGCTGTTTTAGGACCAGCCCAGCTGTTTCAGGACATCAGCCAAGCTGTTACAGGACGCCAGCCCAGCTGTAAACGTTTCTGGGGAAACGTCTGTCATTTGTAAGCCACACCTGACGAACCAACTACACCGCAAAGACCGGCCCTTCTCTTCAACAACATCATCGTGGGAGTCTTCTTATGTAACGTATCACGTCTTGTGTATGAACATTATTTAACATTTTTAAAGAAAGACTCTATATCAAACATTACATTCTGTACATTTCAAATATACCATATAAACTATAACTTGTGTTTGTACAATAAATAATCTTAAACCCTCCAATATAGACTTGTAATTTGAAATACACATACTATCATATCCTATGCGCCAATAGTTTAGTAATTTGTGTTGTCGCAATATATATAATAATATTTATATAATATATTAATAATAATATATATTTCATAAAAACGCTCTGTCGTTCTTATTCATGAAAGAAATTTTTATAGCCTCTTAAATTACTGTGAAAGTGTAAGCCCATTCCCTTAGGAAAGAGGATATCCTATGAAAAGGGCATTTTGTTTGGGAAAAGTACTTGGTGCATGTGCCTATTATAAGCTTCACATGTAGGTATTGTATTATGTGCATATAAAGTACACAGGACTATTGTTTTAATAGTTTTAAAAATCTGTTCATATTAATTATAATATAGCGTATGTTTTAAAAAAATTACTGATTGTTTTATATAGTTTAAACCTCTTCTATTAAAGGACAGCTAGTACTATAGAAGAACGATCCTCTTTTATTAAGAAGTACAAAGCTTGAACAGAGCTTATTTAACGATGAATTGAGATAATTTAATGCCATCATAATAATTGATTTAAGTGATATGATTAAATCGTAAACAAAACTTTGTTACTTAATTTCAGCCATTTCTCAAAGTCATTTTCACTCAGCTGGATTAAAGTCTGTTAGCATATTATTTTAATACTCTAAAAACACGATTCGTGTTTCAATTTCTGATTACTGAAGTATTATAACCTACTTTTGAATGGATTGAACTTATTTAATTTATAAGGTGTATTTCATTCACTGAACAAATTTCGTACTACAGAAATACTATCTAACAAACACTAATAAAACAACAATATGCCCATATCAAATATAATACAAACAACAAAAATTCTCCTCCGTTTAGGCCTATAGAAAAGCACAATAATTGAAACAAAACTTTAAATTTTACAGCGTTTGCAAAAATACAATGCTTACAGCTTAAAAATACAATGTTGGAAGAAATATCCAACTATTGTACTGAGATAATCTTATAGAACAAAATTGTTTAGAAGTTTACAAAAATCTTTTAAACAAAAATTAAAATATTTATAAAGATCACATAAGACTGCGAATTTGTGTGCATTGAGTAAGTACGCGTGCGGGCGCCAGTACACTCTCTCTCTCTCTCTCTCTCTCTCTCTCTCTCTCTCTCTCTCTCTCTCTCTCTGTCCGCTTATTAGGCGAATGGCACAGAAAAACAAACAAAAACAAGATAATTACAGTAACAGCACGAGCAAGACGCTAATTATATAGCGATTAAAGGCCGCTAATTGGAAAGCCGGAGCACGCGACACGAACGAAAAGAGAGAGAGAGAGAGAGAGAGAGAGATTTTAATGATGTTGTTATGACACAGGAGAAGGGAAGAAGGAGAAGGTGGGTTGGTAGGTCCCAGTATTCGGCACATGTTCTGTACGGATCAGTCTCTACTCAGCTGTCGGCCTGGGCATACACACCGCTACGTAACGCTGAGAATCGATCACAAGGCGGCGCGAGAATCAATCGTAAGTAATCAACTCGCAGTGTCATATCTCGTTGTCTTGTCTTGTTTATTACTAGAAATTGCAATTTTCCATTTACAGTCAAACGTCGATTTTCACAGGCGAAGCCACTTTGTACAACAAAATTCTAACTCGTTTTATTAGTATTTTACGAGAAAACAATAAATTGCAAAACTCAGTTGAGCTACTGATCTTAATTACATTTAACTACAGTATAATTTTATAATAAAATGTGTTGAATGAATTTGGAAGAAAATAACAATATTGAAATTTGTCAAAGATTATTTAATTATGCAAAACTAAAAAAAAGTTAAATACACAAGATGCCACAAAACACCATAAATCAAAGTATAATGGTAAAGTATAGTTTTTACTCTGGGATTTTGTTGTCCATGACGTTTCCGTTAATTAACTAATTATAAGTATAACACTACCGCCTCGGAACACATAGTTTTTATTGGTAAAAACGTAAAATTTTTGCCTTATAGCCTGAACCAGTTTTCGCTTATTATAAGTTTTGTCGGAGCCTCTGTATTGTCGGTAGTGTTATACTTATATAGTTTTTATTGTACAACTTTTTAATTATTATCAGAATGATCACTGTTGCACACCACTATATAAAAATTCCAATAAAAAAAAGTTAATTATTTTTAATTATTCCAATAAATTTTACTGGGTGCTTCTTGTCAAACATGGAGAATTAACTTTTATTAAATGAGATCTAAATGGCCTTTGTTGGGGGAAAAAACTGTTAATTTTTAGTCGACAATATCTGAAGTCGCCTTCTAATGACTTCCTTCAGACTTCTAACCTGGTGACAGTATTCGTCTATCTTGACCTCGGCTGATGTCTCCGCTAATAACATTCATTATCATGTTAAGAACGTCTCAGAATTTGTTTGTTGGTGTTGTGGGAATCTCCTGTCCTCCTTTATGGACCAAGGACAATAAACAGAAAATCTTGCGAAATACTATATCGAAACGTTTGTGAACGTTTATTAAAACATTTTGTTCGTAAAATCCGAAGTCGGTAAAACAGACGTGCACAGAAAACGAGGTTTGACTGAGCTGTTTAAATACAAACAAGACGCAAATAAGATTTTACAATATACTGAATAGCGAATCCCGTGCATATCTTGAGCTGCACATGCCTTTGTTTACTGTGTATATTATAGACTGATAGGGCTACCCGTGTTGTGACTTTGACGCCGATTTACCGCCTCATAACAGATTAATGTGCAACTAAATCAGTGTTACTGGAATTACCCATAAGCAGGGCTTGATTTCAGGAGAAACGCGCCAGAACGCTCTTGGATCCAAAAATAAATTACATAAACAAAAATATATGAAAAGAAAAACCTAATTATTACAAAAATTTACCACTTTTTAAGTTGTGCCCTCATCAGCCCTATTACAAAACTAAACATTTGTCAAAATCAAACACGAGCACTAATCTTTATCTTAACTAATATCGTTCATTTGTTTTGTTTTCTTTTAAACACAATGTTGGTCTGGGTTTTGCCAATAAAAAACTGAAAATTACAGTTTCTTTATTTGAAAGCAGGAAATCAGTACCAGGTCCCCATTATTCTATGGCTCTCAAAGCAGTACAAAACTTAACTTTTTTTGGAGTTCCGTTTCAAAAAAAGGAAGGTAGGAAAAACAATAAACCCGTAGACCCTAAAAAATATTATGAGGCACTGAAAAAATCTTTTGAAAACAGACTGCTCAGTGAACAAGATCTTGAGCTAATATAAAATATAAGTATATTTGTGTCTGTACAACTTTTGAATTGATGCGTTCCGGCACCTATAATTTAAGAAATCAACCACTGCCCATAAGAAATTACAGTTTTTTACTGCTGATGTATTTTCACCTAG
This sequence comes from Magicicada septendecula, assembly GCA_034769895.1. NCBI lineage: Eukaryota > Metazoa > Arthropoda > Insecta > Hemiptera > Cicadidae > Magicicada > Magicicada septendecula. The sequence goes on along the minus strand of CM068373.1, from coordinate 293,524,471 downwards.
TTAGCCGGGTTCGTGGTAGAAACACATTTAATAGACATCTTAATCATATCACGTACAACTGAGCTGGATATTTCCGTGACAGACAGATTCTAGATACAGGTTAAAACGTTGTTTTGTTATTACATTAAACCCACAGGACTATGAATTTCATTACTTCTTTAGTCATTAGCCTTTCGACTGGTTTGTAACCTCCCCACATATACCCGTGGTGCGTGCATTACAGATTCTTCACGGGCACATGGAACCCAGTGTTTAATACCGGATCCGAACGGCATAGTTGCGGAGAGATTATACTAAGCAGGATACCTCTTACCTCTCGCCGGTTTGCCATTGCCTTACCGGGGGGGGGGGGGTCTAAATCGAATAAAAAGAACATAAAAATGAACAGACGTTTTTCTTTAAATCTTAAAACGTAAACGATTTTTAAATACATTTTTATTTTGCTAACATACCTGTACTTAACAAAAAATTGACCATGAATACGTACTATGCATATTGTACAATTGCTGACAATAAAGACATTTTAAATAAAAAGTCTTGTTTATTAGACGTATTTTCTGCAGTTTAAAATGAAATAATAGATGGAATTATATACACACATTCATAATTGTTGTTGTACTTTATAGTACACTAATAAGTGTATTTGTTGTACTATGTATGTGTAACTGGTAACTAATTACGAAATAAATTTTTTTTTTAATTTTTGACGGCGGGTTTTTACCCGGTCGGTCCTCTTGATTTGTCGAAATTGTTTTTTGACCGTCCGTCAGGTAAAGCGTTTGAGCAACAATGAATCTGACCTTTCGATCTTAGAAGATTATGATCCGAATCAAATACTGTTAGAACATTAACAGTGCATTGTTTCCTTAAAGATAACAGTGATTTTATTATTATTGTAAAAAATATACTTTAGCCTATATATAACATATAATAATGGTGTAGAAAAATAACTAAAATAACTGGAAATGAAAAATCATGACTTACATGAGTTTGATATGAGAGGTGATCCGAATGCGTCACCAAAATTACGTTTCGACTTAATTCGTGAGTTGTCACTGTAATTATACTATCTTAATTTGTGACAGTATTTTGCATTTTTTTATGCGGATTATTCCACTATTTTATTTTACAAATTCACCTAAACGCACGTACAGTATAGCTTGTTACTATGAAATAATCAAGAAAAACAAAATATGAATAACGTTTTTTTCAGACAAGAAAAACAACAATTAGTGCTTGATAAATAATGCAGACTTATGATTCAGCTGGCTTGGGATCAAGACTCTAAATCAGCTGTCTTTGGACATCACATTTTGTGATGAAAGCGTTGAGTTTATTGTATTATTAACGAAACAATATCCTATTGTAACCTACACAATACTGTAATGATGTAGCCGGTTTTCGAAACAACAAACGTGGCTAGTAACCGGTATCGAACGCGTGTCATGTTATGTCTAACAATGATGGACGTGTTGTTCTACTGTCTCATATTTCGCAGTTTGTTAAACAAATTTTAATACAATTAGTTTTATTTATACTGAATCATTAATGGCCCCTTTTTTATTGGATATTCTGTGTCGGATATTCATTAGAAGAAAAGTGTGTATTTTAATTGGAATGGTGACAACAGCAGGAATTAACTGTATTGAATTTGAAGCAAAATCAATTTTATCAAAACAAAACGCTGTCTACGAATTAGAAAACAGATATGAAAAACAAAATTGTTTTATTAATTTGGTATTAATGTAGTGAAAAACAAAATACCTAGGATACGTACGGAGGTCTACATTACCTCAGATACTGAAAGAATCCGTTATGTATTGGCGTTCACTATATTTTTAAAGACTTTCTCCCTCTTGGATTTCGTTGTCCATGACGTGTCCGTTAATTAACTAAATATAATTATTTCACTACGACTCGGAACACAAAACGTCTTATGGGTAAAAACGTAAAAGTTTTACCTTATAACCTGAACCGGTTTTCACTTTAAAAAGTGAAAAGTGAACCTCTGAAGAAGCTTTTTAAAGGTGATAACCGGGCCAGGTTGTAAGGTAAAACGTTTACGTTTTTGCCCATAAAAAGTTTTGTGTTCCGAGTCGTAGTGAAATAAATATATCTACTTTCTCCTTGTCATAGGATTGTCAACTTGATTTCACATTCTACAACAGGTTCAAAACCTTGACGCATTCCAAAAGTTAAGAACGGCTTATTATCATTACCATCGCAATTGTCGATCCAATTGTGTAGTGAGATAATTGTAAAGATACAGTAAATCGAGTTCTATACAATCGGAAAGAAACTATTGACTTTTGTTTTCAACATGTATAGGAAATCCATGTGTTACAGTTATATATATTTAAGAATTCCATTTTTGATTTAAGATATAATAATTAAAACAATTAATTAACATGTTAGTATTGCATTTGTTGAATCGATGTTTACGTTTGCAATTTAGACTGACGACTCTGGAAGTGCTACCGAAATATTGGTACCAATAATCCTATTAATAATTATATACATCATGTGCTTCTTTTGTCGACAATCATCATGATGTGTTTTCTGTGTATGGGCAGATCTTACAAGGCATGATGTCCCTTCACGCTTTCCTGGCCTGGGTTAGTCACGTTTCTTAATATGACATCCGTAGATCGTCTATCACATGGCCTCTCCTCCATCCTGTAGACCGCTTTCCATTTTACCAGCCCCTCCACTGCTTCCTGTTCTTGCAGCAGTGTCCCTACTAATTTTTTCAACATTAAGTATATCTATTTAATTATATCCAACGTTCTTCTTTTCTTTCCTACTCTTCCAAGCACCTCCTCATATCCCACTACATACTGCCAGGATATCACTTACATATTTCTCGATGTTCACATCTCGAAGACCTGTAACGTCGTCTTCTCTTCTATACTCAATGTCTACGTTACTGCCACGCTTCACAATCCTCCTTCTCGAAGGGTTTATGCTTAGTGGACCGCACAATAATTTTTTTCTTTCTATTAAAGTCTTCTTCACCTTAGGCCCGCTTCTTCTACACCCCGCTTCTTGACTACAACACATATCCTCTCTAACCAAGGATCCAAAATATTTAAAATCTCTCAGTTGTTGAATTTTCTCATTTGCTACTCGATTTACTGTATTCTTTACAATCGGAAACAAACTATTGACTTTTGTTTTCATACCGTTTTATATATCACAAAACTTGAAATGACTATTCTCCCTCTCAAATATTACGAGTATTTTAAAGACCCATTACGTCGCATACAGACTGAGGTAGGTAACTAAGCATAATTATACTACTAAGCTCCCTGAGCAATAGAACTCGCTCACTATTTTGAACAATGTCCATGAGTTACTAGATACATTTATGTACTGGACAATTATCTATATATAAAACTCAAAGTCTGAGGATTTCTTTGTACTGAATACAAATCTACATCTACACCAATACAGCGATTGCCACCAAATTTTGTACAGGTAACCTTCTGACACACGGCAAAAAACACTGTCTAACTTGGAATTTTATATTCTGCCACGTTCACACGAGTTAGGTCCTTTTAATTATACACTTTTGTTGACGCGTATAAAGATGTCAACAACACCATGAAGACCAGAATTAATTACCATAGTAACAAATAAATAAACAAATGCTCGGAGCTGTACCTTATCCGTTCTGCAGTACATTTTGAATGTTTTATATACTATGCGAATGTATCGATATATTACGATGTGTAAAAGAAGAAGTGTACTAATTGTAAATTGTTCTATTAGTTAATGCAAAGGGAAAATAGTATTGTTTTTATTTGTGAGGTTAGGTGACAACGGTTTTTGGTTTTTAGTTAACTGCTGAAATAAATAAAAGTCATGGTTGAGGAAAACATAATTTTTAATGTGATATACAATGCTTATAACATAGCAACACTTAAAATAAAGAACCTAACGTTTTTTAGTTAACGAGTACTTTATAAATATCTCCAAAGGCTTTATAAACGGGTATTTTTAAATCTCGAAAGGCTGTTGCGCCAACATAATAATTTAGTACAAGTGTTCAAAACAGCTTTGGAGAGAATTTGACTAATGAGTACAAAATTGTTATACAAGCTGACAGAACGCCATATAGACATAGATAATAAAAATTATATTAAAATACTTATTAAAAGTCAAATATTCGCGTGTGAAGCCGCGGGTAACAGCTGGTTTAATTATAAGAAAAATTATGAAAATTCCGATTACTCTATATTTGTTTTTAGTAATATGAAAATTGTAGTCTTGACAATCATACAATAAACGCTAAAAATTCCAAAACTTGAGATTTTTATCGCGATTCCCTTTAGTCTGATAACCACTAGATTTTTAGAATTAAAACATTATTAATCCCTTTTTAGGCCCCAAAGTCTGAACATTTGAAATTTACAAAACTGATCACCGTATTTATATTTTAGTTGAAATTCCCTTTAGATTGATATCACGCACAAATTTTTGAGATTTCATCAAATTTCATCCACTTTTTCGATCTGGCTCCCCAAAATTTTAAATTATGTAAAGTAAACAATGCATTCAGATTGTGGTTAAAACGTCCTTTAATCTGATATGCCACATAGAGTTTTGCGATTTTATAAAAGTTTTCACCAACTTTTTGGCTCTGGCGTCCAAAAAATTATAAATTATAAAAAATGAACACTAAATTCATTTCCTTTAATTGAATACCCTCTAAGTGGATGCTACAATGACCTGATCATCCGCAAACAGGAGGGTTTTAATAAAATTGTTATTATTATTGAAATTATTATTATTGAACTACAAAAAACAATGTAGTAGTTCGAAACGTGTATCCCAGCATCGTACAGAATGCTACTGTTAGTATAATATAAAAATGCAATAAACACTGGACATGAATTCCCAAACATAACCAACATGACACTAATAAAACACATAACACACAAAGGCACCATAATGAAGATTTGGGAAAATTTACAAACATAAAACACAAAACAAACTAATACCTGAACAAATAAAAATCAATACAAAACATGACACACAATTTGCAAAGCACTCAACATCGAAAATACAGAATACTAATATATACACCACAATCACACACAATAATACCAATTTAAAATACCAAAAACCGACAGGAAACTATAACAACAACCAACCAACACACAAGTATTCCACACGATTCAAAATTAAGAAGGCTGAGGATGGGAACAATAGGTGCCCCGAAACATGTTCCAAATAAGGAAAAATCATCTTCAGGTAAAGTTATTATAAATATTAAATATCTTATATGCATCAAGAAATAGACTGTAGCAAAAAGTGTTTGAATATAAAAATGCTATTATTTAATAAGCGGTGCATGGAACTATACGACATTAGGGCTTCCATTTATGACAGATTTTTGGCCAGAAAACCCCTTTCATCTTGTAAAATTTTTTAATCGAACAAACAAATTCGTGTCATGGTTTTTAATCGAATAAAGTTACCGTTCTAGTGCCGGCGAGTGGGAAGTGCAGCATTAAGATTCAGTATTGTGAGTCACCCACCACCTGCCTCTGTAATTTACAGTAATATATTTTGGTTATGTAGGTCGTGTAACGTATTTAATTCAGTAAAATTGTTTGCTCAATTCAGCCAATACAACGTTGAAGAATGAACACAAACACAGTAACCTTGTATAGGTAGACTCTAACGAAGCTTGGTCTTGGTTTCGTTGCCGGACGATAGATGCTTTGCGATAAGATAGTAAACATGCGTATGAGATAACGAGAGTGATTCAGAACAAAACACACCAATCACAACGGCGTTTCTTGCTCATTGTCACTTTGTATCACTGACATCTATTTTAAACTCTTTGATTTAAAAGAGTTACTGACATCTAAAAAATTATTTAAACTTCGTATTCATATATAAAACAGTAAAATCTATAATTCTCTCTCTCTCTCTTTCCCTTTCCATTTACCTATCTATCCATCGCCCACCTTTATCTCCGTATTTTCCCTCTCTCTCTCTCTCTCTCTCTCTCTCTCTCTCTCTCTCTCTCTCTCTCTCTCTCTCTCTCTCTCTCTCTCTCTCTCTCTCTCTCTCTCTCATTCTTTCCCTCTCTACATAAAATACTGCAAATTATAAGATCCTGGACCGGCCTAGGTTTGCATATTACAGGCCGGAATCAGGTTCGATTTAGTCAGCCGTGATACTGCGTATCTGAGCCGCTGTCTTGCAGCTAGAAATTGGCTCTCCAAAAGCTAGGAATCGATTGGAAGAAACAATCACGCTTCTGATGGAACAGGACAAACACAGCAATACGTGTGACAGAACTTACAGAGATAATAATAACAGTAGAATAATAATAATAATAATAATAATAATAACAAGAGTGAAAAATGATATTAATGGTTCCTTCGTGACTTTCGAGTAAGATGAATGTCCGTAACCAGCGTCCTGTAGAGTAAGACCAGTGGTAGGCAATCTGCCGCCCTGGGCGAACCGTGCCACCGCCCAGGGCGGCAAATTTTAAAGGGCGGCAGATTCCGGGACGTTAAGTTTTGAAAACTAACATCAGTTAGCTGAATCACTTGATTACAACGAAGTCATAAAAGAGTTTGCCAGTGCAAAAGCTAGACGAGTATTTTTTAACAAAGCTATATGATACATTACTTTTGATATATTTCAATCATAATGAATTTAGTTAGTATTTTAATTTTAAGTCATCACATAGGCATACATTTTTTTTATTGTCTTACGATTCCTTGTATTGTCTCTACAATTTTTATTGTAGCCATTCGCCGAATCGTAAACTCGAAAAAGTTCTAGTTATCTGATAAACACAACAATGCAAACAATCCTAGTCATCATTTGAAGGGAATCACCATATCTTTAGAGTAGGTCTAGTGTGCGTGAATGTGTTCAGAGTTAAAATAGGGAGGGGGACGGCATTCATAAATACTGCACAGGGCGGCAGAGGCGCTGCTCCCGTCCCTGGTGGTAGGAGCGCTATCTTTGAGCCTTGCTCTGGACACCCATCTCCTAGGTTGTTCCGCTGTCTAGTGCCGTTGGGAAACCTTCCTCTTCCACCTTGTTTAAAACGTAATGGTAGTACCAGTGTTATTGTATGGTTCTAAAATTTGGTTTCCGGCAAAATAAAAATCGGAGATGAGACTTTTGGGATCTGTTAAGGGCTGAACACGAAAGGATAGACTCTACAATGAAGACAATCGTAAGAGTTGAACATTTTTAATATCCAAGATCGTATTGCGTAGAACAAAGAGAATCGCATTGCTCGTCTGAATAGGTTGCCTAAGGAAGTTTGGCAATACAAGCCTGTTGGGCAGCGAAGTACAGGAAGACGTAGAAAGCGTTGGTGAAGTGAATATACCAACTTTATCGTGCTTACTTGCTGAACTGCTACCTGACGAGGTCTTTGTCAAGTCCAAAACCTCGACCTACCACTTGGGTCGTGGTTTGGACTTGATAGTGGTGGAGACAAGACACTGAAAGGCCTCATCCGGAGCATGACAGGTAGCAGTTCAGCAAGTAGACACAACGAAGTTGGAATTACAGAGGCTGCTAATTCGAATAGTAAGATGAAGTGGATATATTCCTGTGAGACCGGAACATGTGATTCGCCTAATCCCTAGTAGAAAAAGAGAAGAAGAAGACTCTTAATTGTATTTTCATATACAGGGTGATTCAAAATTGAAAGCCAATCTCTCGGGACCTCATTCTATAGCTAAAAATAAGAAATAAAGTTCATATAAACATAGGTCCGAAAACGGTTTGTTAGCGAGTTACGGCTCGCGAATCAGTTCGCCCTGATTTCTGCTCCCACGGTAAAATGACGCCATACTGAAATTTGTAGGGTATAAAGTAAAGGGTAAATTTGGAGGTATCATATAGTGTTTGATTTGAAAAATTGAATGGAAGAGGTCCCACACCTCTGTCTTAATTAGTTTTTAAGAAAAACTGGGTAAAACACAAAAAATTTGAGTCGAAAAACACATATTTTTAGGCTTGGGATAAAATAACTTCGTTAATTTGGTAATAAACAAATAAAAACTTCTAACAAGCTTTGTAGAGAATTTCATTATGAGAAAACTGATGTGTATAATGTCTATTAAAAGTAAGTACACATTTGAGAAATTTGACTTTTATTAAAAACAAAACAGACCAAAATGCGCAAGAAAAATGTTTGTACCCAGTTTGGCAGATTTCTTGTGTTACAATTTACAAGAAATGGCATTGTAAACTTTCGAAACACCTACACTTGGGCAGACGAAGAAGACTGGAGAAGAAGAGAAGAAGAAGACTATTAATTGTATTTTCATATATACATTTATTTATTCACGATATGTAATTAAAGAATCAAATACAGTGTCGCAATGTTGTAATTTTCTCGGTACTTCTACAACCAGGTGTGTAATAGACACACATACGATTATTATGTATGTATAATCACTGTCATTTCAATTTATGGTCGTTTCATTGTCATTTCAATTTAACCTACATGAGACACGTTCTCATTATGGTACGTCACCTGACTTATGCCCGTTTTACAAAAGGCCTGAAACTCATATCTTGGTCGTAAACTTCATTAGTAAACGATTTAATGTGTCAAGAAAAGGTACTATAATATAACTAACTTTGTTTCGCTTGAGGGAAAGTAATAACCACTAAAAACAAACTACAATTATGAAAAATAATGTTTGTAAGTATTGTTTTTAGGTCATGGGCGAACGGATTAGTAAACATATCAAATGATTTACAATTCTTGTTATATCAGCCTTTTCCAACCCATACATAACAAGATTTCAACAGAACCTGTGAAGAGTTTGGAATGAAAGTCAATGTAAAGAAGACAAAGAACATGTTCATAAGCGAAATGAACAGGACTGCACAAATTAAAATAGCGTTTGATGAAATTGAACAATTGACAGTACTCAAGTATCTGGGATGTTTAGTTAGGGTGAAGGACATACGTTGTAATCAAGAACTGAAATGCAGAGTTGCTGCAGCTAAGGAAGCCCGTAATGGAAAGAAAACTTAGGGTAGACGCACATTGGTTAGTCAAGGCAAGACAAGACAGGTTTAGACGGAACTAGACAAGACACCTTTAGTTATATGATTGTAACTCACACCAGTTAGTCGTGAACAAGATGTCAGACAGTACAGTTATTATGGGTGCACCTATGATTTGGGAATGGATGTGTAAGCAAGAAATAGGAAATAGGAGAAATTGGGTTCCCTCCATATGAGGCGGGTAGAAAGAAACACATTAGAAAATTTAATTCTTGAGCTGAGAGGTGATAAAAGAAACATTTTACAGTTGCACACGGTTAACGCTGGAAACATTTGACTATCTGCTGGCACTTTTACAAGATAGAATGGCAAAAAAGAATACGAATTATATTATACTATTTTACTGTAGTAAATAAAAATATTAATAAAACAGTAGTCATAAAATAATAATATATAAATAAAATAAAGTGAAAATAAATAAATATATAAACACTGCTGTCACCTGATGTTGACTGATAGGAATAGTGCATGCCCTGTTCCATCAGACACGAAGTATAGGCACGTTTAGACACGTCTAATTGCAATGACTAATCGGTGTGTGTTGCACCATAAACATCAATGTAAACAACAGTGACTAAGCGTGTCTAAATCTGTCTTGTCTTGTCTTGACTGACCGGTGTGCACCTACCCTTATTGTGCGGACCAGTATACGCAAAGATGATGATGAAGTATGTTTTGTTTGGAACGTGCTTCTGTACAGGGCAGAAACTTTGACATTGAGGAAAGAAGAGGAGAGGAGGTTACAAGCTTTCAAGACGTGGACGTAGAGAAGGAAGGCTTGGCTCTCCTGGAGGGATAGAGTGACGAAAGAGGAGGCGTTTGAAAGAGTATGAGAGAAATGGAGAGTGCTGGATATCATCAGAGGCAGGAGGAGACTCTTATTCGGCAGACACAAGGTAACGTGATGGTAGAAACACTGGAGAGGCTGGTAAACAGAGAGCACAGTATAGGACGGAGGAGAGTTCAGATGACTGACGATATACGGATGCGATGTCAAGACATGAAGAAACCGTCCCAGGATAGGAAAGTATGCAGCCAGCACACCCTACAAAACAAGATCTGGCTTTTGCCAGAAAACACATGTTGATATAACAGCTAGCAGATATAACCACACCGCTATTAACAATTCCTGTATTTTAGTTCTTTATGTTCTGAGATTTACGTGAGAATGTGATATTGTACTTCCCTTTTTATGGATCTGGGTCCGTTGATATTAAATTTACTATGTTTTTTATTGTATAGCATGAAATAATGACTCTTATATCTTAGGGCTGCAGTACATAAAAAAAAATATATATATATATATACTGTTTAGAATCAAACTATTTATTAACAAAAGTATTTTTTTATACAATTTATAAATTATTCTCTCTATTTATAATGTAGGTTCATAATCATAAAATATTTATTTATAATATTTTCATAATTTATACTTGATAATCTATACTCAATTTATTTATACTTGATTTTATTCCTGTAATTGTAACATCACGATGTAACACATTTACCGATTATTAATGTCTTAGATTAATTAAAAATTCTTAACCTTACTGAATTTTACATCGTTATAGTACTTTTACTTTTAATTCTCACATATTGAATGATTTATCAATTTGTTATACTACAAAATTTGTTCACAAACTATAGGCAAACTTGATTAGTTATTCACAAATATGTTCCATTTGTTCTATGACATTCTACAAAACACAATTTATAACTAAATTAATTCCATTTTATTTAAAACAATTTATGATTAATTTCAGCTTTTTAGTGATTTTCATAAATAATTACAATAAATTTGGGGTTTTAATTAGTTGTTTTACACATCAGTGTTTATATCTAGCCCAAGCTTGGTCCTAGGCTTTTAACATAGATTCAATATAGCTGCCAATTTCAATTTGTAAATTATGAATTTCTCAATTTTACACAGATTTAGGCCTAAGTATGTACTGGTGTATTTTACAGCAGTACAATATGTCATTGTCCACATCCATAACAAAACATAAACCCAAAGACAACGTATTACCCACCTGTATGTGGGCTTTCCGTATTCAAACTTTGTCCAAGTTTTTTCATTGAAACATGTTACTGAACATGCGAAACGAGTTCTTAGTTTTAAGTCGACCGTTTGGTATTTGTCTGTGTTTGGGGCATGTCGTACGATAACTTCATAAAACTTTGCAGGCGTAACCATAATTCCACCCTACAGAACCCTATTGTTTTTTAGGTTGATCTCTCTAAAATAGTCGATGGGCGGGGGGGGGAGCAAAAATGTGGGAGGGGTCCGAATAAGAAAAAATCGAAAAAGCCTATTTAGGTATCAGATTAAAGAAAGTTTCAACCGAAATACAAATTTAGTGTCCACTTTTGAAAGTGTCAAAACTTATTGGACGGCGAAGGAAAAATGAGTGAAAATTTCAATAAAATCTCAAAAAATCGTGACGTATTGAATTAATTTCAACTACAATTAAATTTAGAATGTAGTGTTAAGTTATGGAAATTTCAAAATTTTGGGACGTTAGGGCTCAAAAAGTGGGGCAAAAATTTGATAATTGCAAATTCCATGTAGGATATACATGAAAGAGAATTTTAACCAAACTCTGAATGTGGTGTATTTACGGACTTGGAAATTTCAATATTTTTTACCACAGGTGCCTACTGGATACTCGCACATTGCTCGATTATGCTAATTACCATTTCGGTTGTTACTGTATCTCCTCCAATGACTTCGTTTTGTGGTCAATACAGTACAACCTCTGTTAACCGAAACAAAGGGGGGAAGCGGTTTCGGATAACAAAAATTTTGGATAATAATTAAGATGTAATTTTTTAAAGTTACAATGTTAATATTTATGCATATTTAATTAATTGCATAAATTAACTACTGTTTAATTAATAAATCTTGATCAAATTTCTCAAATGTGTAATCGGCAATGCTATCAATCAAGAGTAATTAATCTTGTCTTCTACTACCAAATAAAACTCCAAGAATTTAATCAAACTATTTATTAACAAAAGTATTTTTTTATACAATTTATAAATTATTCTCTCTATTTATAATGTAGGTTCATAATCATAAAATATTTATTTATAATATTTTCATAATTTATACTTGATAATCTATACTCAATTTATTTATACTTGATTTTATTCCTGTAATTGTAACATCACGATGTAACACATTTACCGATTATTAATGTCTTAGATTAATTAAAAATTCTTAACCTTACTGAATTTTACATCGTTATAGTACTTTTACTTTTAATTCTCACATATTGAATGATTTATCAATTTGTTATACTACAAAATTTGTTCACAAACTATAGGCAAACTTGATTAGTTATTCACAAATATGTTCCATTTGTTCTATGACATTCTACAAAACACAATTTATAACTAAATTAATTCCATTTTATTTAAAACAATTTATGATTAATTTCAGCTTTTTAGTGATTTTCATAAATAATTACAATAAATTTGGGGTTTTAATTAGTTGTTTTACACATCAGTGTTTATATCTAGCCCAAGCTTGGTCCTAGGCTTTTAACATAGATTCAATATAGCTGCCAATTTCAATTTGTAAATTATGAATTTCTCAATTTTACACAGATTTAGGCCTAAGTATGTACTGGTGTATTTTACAGCAGTACAATATGTCATTGTCCACATCCATAACAAAACATAAACCCAAAGACAACGTATTACCCACCTGTATGTGGGCTTTCCGTATTCAAACTTTGTCCAAGTTTTTTCATTGAAACATGTTACTGAACATGCGAAACGAGTTCTTAGTTTTAAGTCGACCGTTTGGTATTTGTCTGTGTTTGGGGCATGTCGTACGATAACTTCATAAAACTTTGCAGGCGTAACCATAATTCCACCCTACAGAACCCTATTGTTTTTTAGGTTGATCTCTCTAAAATAGTCGATGGGCGGGGGGGGGGAGCAAAAATGTGGGAGGGGTCCGAATAAGAAAAAATCGAAAAAGCCTATTTAGGTATCAGATTAAAGAAAGTTTCAACCGAAATACAAATTTAGTGTCCACTTTTGAAAGTGTCAAAACTTATTGGACGGCGAAGGAAAAATGAGTGAAAATTTCAATAAAATCTCAAAAAATCGTGACGTATTGAATTAATTTCAACTACAATTAAATTTAGAATGTAGTGTTAAGTTATGGAAATTTCAAAATTTTGGGACGTTAGGGCTCAAAAAGTGGGGCAAAAATTTGATAATTGCAAATTCCATGTAGGATATACATGAAAGAGAATTTTAACCAAACTCTGAATGTGGTGTATTTACGGACTTGGAAATTTCAATATTTTTTACCACAGGTGCCTACTGGATACTCGCACATTGCTCGATTATGCTAATTACCATTTCGGTTGTTACTGTATCTCCTCCAATGACTTCGTTTTGTGGTCAATACAGTACAACCTCTGTTAACCGAAACAAAGGGGGGAAGCGGTTTCGGATAACAAAAATTTTGGATAATAATTAAGATGTAATTTTTTAAAGTTACAATGTTAATATTTATGCATATTTAATTAATTGCATAAATTAACTACTGTTTAATTAATAAATCTTGATCAAATTTCTCAAATGTGTAATCGGCAATGCTATCAATCAAGAGTAATTAATCTTGTCTTCTACTACCAAATAAAACTCCAAGAATTAAAATATTTATGAACATGGTACTTGTTAAATCATATTGAATCTAAATCATTAATTGTGGATTTTACTTGTTAAAGAATTGTCTTGTATGCCAGGTCTTAAAATAAATTAACTCAACACTATCGAATCCATTATAAATTACATTTATTATGATATTGCATGTTGCTTGTATTCATTGTATAAAAGAAATCATGTAATAAGAGTACCTACAACTTTTCCAAAAGACAATTAAATTCTATACATATTTAAAGTATCTGTAAGAAACAGTCAAATGCTTACACATACTCGTGAGTAGTGACGTTAAGAACTATCAATGTTGCGTGCTTGAGATTTGCACTAAGTGATATGCTTCGAAACATATTTAAACACCTATACACATGAAATACACATATACCTGCAGTAAACATATTAAACACATACATATTTGAAATAATCATATACTTACACTAATAAGATAATACATGTGTAATATTCGTAATATTCTATGATATTATTTATTCCTAACCATGGATTCGTATTTATAATGACTCTATTTTGAAATATTCAGGCAGTTAGTTCTAAGTGAGAGGTCAGCGGTATTACGATAAACTAGGAATTATAATAAGTGGTTATTTTGGTACATTACTCAAGTCGTCGTAGTGTCTCGCTCCCGTTGCATGTCCATTTGGATCCATTGGGTGACGATTGATGTTAGTCCTGGAAACACTCGTAACTCGCACTTCCAATTGTTATACGTACATCGTTTCGGAACGCTAGTTCGCACTTCATGACATCCGTTATAAGTTTTATAATATTATTTCAGTTTAAGTCGCGGTACTTGCACTAAGGATTCATTGACTATCCGTATCGCGTCAGTCTATTCATGCGATTTTTAGTTCGATACTGCCACGCACTAAGTTATCTTTCAAATTACGTGTTCGACTCTTTCGTAACGCCTAGATTGATTTCAAGTTCATTAGACGCATATAAAACATCATCGGCACTTGTCTCTATTCTACGAAATAATGTTGTCCCACAAATTAAGTCTTATGTTATATACCGATTCATTCCGTTGATAAAGAGTTCAAGTATGTTACTACTGTATCATACCACTTCTTACAGCACTAATTGTATTAGCGTAATGCTTAGAGTTTTACAAAGTTCGTTAGTCGCGCATCGTCGCGAATACCACTGTTTCGGCTTAACGCTCCAAGTCTTACTCCCGAACTTCCACTGATACCGAACACTACTTTGAATATCCCAAAACAAAATCTTTATGAAAACTGAGAGAAAATTAAAATAATACTGAGATAAAATTTTGACTGATATTGAGATAAAGTTTCGACTGATATTGAGATAAAATAATACTGAGAGAGCGTCTCCTCTTGCATACAGTTTTTATGCCCTTCGTTTTCCCACTCTCGCTACTCCTACGAACGCTTCATTTTCCCACCAAAATAGCTCTGACAGGACAGTTGTTCGGATTTCCCTCTGTTCTCATGCCTCTGGTCTGTGATTCTTGTGAATTCTCCACCCAGCGCCGTTTGGAGAGGGACGTTCTTCCTCGGGATTTGTTCTCTGGTCGTCGGTTTCTGTCAAGATCATCCCTTACAGTTACTCCCTTCTGAATTCTCGTTTCTAATTGGCTGGTTGGCTTCTCTACTTGAATCTCACATAGTCCACATTGACACGACGAGCTGCTGTCATCAGGACGTTGCCACTTTCTCGGAATCTGCATCAAGACCTTGCTACTGAAGTCACATCTGTCCCTTTTGGTGTAGCGTGTCGAAATAACGTATTGTTCGGACACTGTCGACCCCTCTAGCGAACTTACGGGTGGCAAACATCTGTGTACGTCGCAGACGCCTCCTCATCTCCTGGTACATTGTCCGTGCTTCAGCTATTTTTTTTTCTGTAAGTTTCACATATGCTTGGAACAATGCTCTTAGCGATGCCTATCTATTCTTCTCGCTACTGAAACGGATGCAAGGGTAATGTTCCTTTGTCATATTTGTAAAGTCAAGTGTTCCCACGCATGGTCCTGTTCGTCGCAACATGTGTTGCAGCGCGTATTGTCTCTTAACGGCTTTTATGTCATTTAAGTAGAAAGGAAAGGTTTGTTCCTTCCGTCGCTCACCCTCGAACAATGTTAACTCGTGTCACTCTTGACGGGCCTTAATTGCTGGCGTAACTCCCTCGGAATACCCAAAAAATCAAAAAAAAATCTCAAAGTAATAAGTACGTTATGAAGTGTGAGGTAAAATAAGTGGAGGCAATATACTATAATATCAAAATATTTTAATAAAAATCAAACTATTTACATAAAGTAATTTTTAACACTAGATTTATGATTTTTTAAAAATCTATTTTCCTGTGCTTTTCCTTTTCACATCGCTTTCTTGCAGCAATATCTCGTCATTTCTTGCTTCATTAGCAGAACGGCAGAGGACTTTGATTCTTCGGATCTTTCAACGAACACAGCACAGCCTCATTTACTTTCTCGTTTTGTGACACTTCTTCATTGTTTTCTTGTTTGGCATCTTCGAAGCATGCTCTTCAAACTTATTTCTCATCTTGACACAATCAAAAACAGTAGGAACACCAACACCAAAATCGGCTGCCACAGTTCGTAAAATCTCGTCTTTTTTTATTCTTTTAACTGCCTCCAATTTTTCTTCATTCGTTATCATGACACGTTTCCGCTTTGTTGATATGACGCACAAGTTATTACATGTTTGTTACATTAGTTTTCGTGTTGTATCCGGAAAACAAATTTTCATTGTAGTAAAAATCGGGAATTAATAATTTTTTTTGTCGGTCGTTTCGGTTAAACGGTATTTCGGTTAAAAGTGTTTCGGTTAATGGATGTTCTACTGTATACACAAGTTATATCCGCCGAGCATATTGTATACATTATGTACTGTGTCCGTTGCCATTCATCTTCAGAAGCCTCGGAAGGTCAGTCGCATTCAAATGTTCGAGCGAGTACTGGCCACTTAATACGCTACTCATTTAGTATTGTCCCGATCGCTAATTGTTCGGTAATGCTCTACTTGTTTTACGCAAAGCGTTTGTCACTGCTTCTGTTTCTGACTCCCATTACTATTCTTGTGTCGGGAAACGGCCGTATCCGAGACGCAAAAATCTATATATATATATATATATATATATATATATATATATATAGTTATTAGTCAGTTTTTAAGGGTATCACTTAAAAATTCAAAAACCTCTTAGTGACTTTTAGAAACGTTTCTTTTCGTATTTAAATTACGCATTTAAATTCAGTTTAGGAGTGTTTGTGTTTGAATATAACCCATACGAATTCTTTGCCGCTGTTTGTACTGAATACAAAAGCAGTTGGTTCTTAGAAACGGCGAAATTTGTTTGTGTATTGTTACGTCCGTGGGTCGTGGCTGATCGTTGCTGATGTTCTTAGAAGGGGGGGCAGCAACCACATACTCTTCACACGATTGGTGGTAGAGGTGTGCTAAACTAGTATTTGAAAATAACAGATACGAACGATACCATTCCAAAAAAATAACACGTACAAATACCTGTTATTATGTACGTATTATACATATACCTGTATTATATAATTTGTTATAAGAAATAAATTGAAACTAAAAGTATTAACAGTGTTACTTTACACTGTGACTTTATTAAGCTGTTACTGTTTAAAAGAGGGCTCAGGGTGAGGCCTATCCCTCCAATTTTAAAAATTGCTTAACGATTTGCACACTTTTCTCAGGAACCAATAATGATATCAACATGCAATTTTTATGAGTTGTTCATGGGTATGTTCTATGTAGTTTAACATGGGGGTTAAAAAAGTTTCTTTTGCAAAGTTATGATTTTTTAAATAAAACGCCTTTTTTACCTATGTTTTTTAAATATAATATTTTTGAATTTCACTACTTATAGGGCATTATATCAAGAAACCCCCATGTTATACCATGTATATATACGTACTCTACAAGTGGTAAAAATTTCATGACATCTTATTCCATTCCTGAGAAAAGTGTGCAAAAACATTACAATTGTAAATTGTTGGGAAATCACAATAGAAGTTTAATAAGCTTAATTTTTTAATCTACACAAGAAACTTGTTAATATATACCTTAAAATAAGCCTGCCCCGTAGGCAGGTTTAGATCATCTTCAGGGTCTTCCTTTTCATCAAGCTTCCTTTTTCGCTGGCTTGTCTGGCCTTCTTTATTATTTCTTGAGCTTGGTTTTGAGCAAAATACACGCTTTCCTTGTCCGCACTTTTCATTGCCAGTAATGTGTGCTGTCCCAGTTCCATGTGCAACTTATTCATTGTTTTACACTTCACTATGTAGCCATCATTGAAAGAGGCAATAGTCTCATACACACCAAAGTGTAGTGTTTCCCACAAAAACAGTTTTGGGAAGGCGATTCCAAATAACATTATATACACTTTCATTCGGATTTTGTGTACGTCCGTGTAAGCACTTTTTCAACAGTTCTGTATTAGCTAAATCTTGGAAAACAGGCTCTATGGCCTCCATAACTGGCACAGGCAATGCGTTTTTGTGATTATATTTCTCTTTGGTGATAAGGAACCTTTGGTATTTACACCAAGAGTCAATACCTTTAGGCAAAGCCCGTGGTGAGGACTCGCATCAGTTGATATCTTGTGGTAGAACACTGCCCACACTGCTTGCTTCATTTTACCTACATTATCAATATTTATTCGAATAGAGGTTTGAATTTGATCAATAACAGCATCTGTCAATCGATTTTTGCCACCAAGTGACCTACCGTCACAGAGATTTTTGCCTTTTGATTTATTTTTTAGTTTACGCAAACTTGAGCCCAAGCGTTTCTGCACATGGCCTATGCACTCTAATCTGGTTATACTAACATCTTCATAAATATCAAGGTTTATAAGTTGAGATAAATAGTTGTAAATAAACTTCATAAATAACAAAGTTTACTGCGTCCTCTCAAGCGTACGAACAGAAAGTCTCCGGTGACTGTGCATAACTATTGAAAATGGGAAATAAAACGACTTTGTGTGTTAAAACTAGTGATGAGCCCTTTAAAGAAAATAAAAAACAAGAGATAGGCCTATCTCCCTTTGGGAATCTAATTTAAGTTTTCACTATGCGTAAACAAACTGAAGAATACCCGAATGAAATTTTACAAAAAAGTGTGGCTGTCCCCACATTCCTGTATGCTAGTGAGCCATGAACTCTTGGCAAAAAGGACGTACAGAGGATTCAGGCAGCTGAAATGAAATTTCTAAGAGAGACACAAAGTTGTTCTCTCCTGGATCGGAAAAGGAACTAGGATATTAGACGCTAATTAAACATTGTATCGTTGCACCAGAAGATTGAAGACCACAGGATGGTGTGAACACTTGAACTGCATGCCTGATATCCGTTCATCCGTGGCTGTCTTGGGTTATCACCCTGCTAGGAAGTGAGATGTCGGTCGACCGACAAGGAGATGGGTTCCGGAACAGGTCTAGGACCTAGTCCTTGGAGTGGTGGTGATGGTGATGATAAATAGAACCATCTTCTTCAGTGGCGCGACAACCCATTACTGAGTCAAGGCCTCCTTAAGGTTTCTGCACATGAAAGAGTTTGACAGATGAGATATGTGAATTCTCCGATCCAACCCCCAACCTGAAGGACCAGAAACTTTTATTTCGGGGTGCTCTTCCCCTAGAGACTTGCTTTCACCTCAGCTGATGAGCTCTCTCTGTCCGGTCGCAGTAGACTGACACAGCTCATGTGTGCAGCCGTTGGACTACTATAGTCTTCTCCGCCTCCACACTAGATGCATATCCTGCTGCCGATGTGCACCATCCTGCCAGGTCAGGGTCCAGGATACTCCCAGACTTCCTTGACAGAACCCCCATCTCTCGTTTGCTTACCGATCCACTCCGCCCGTGATTGGTTACCACAACCTTGGAGTGGATTGCTCGGCGTAACAGAGTCCACCGACGACTTGTTGGTGAGAGTGGAGTTGGGGTGGAGAGGCTGGGGCATTTCTCTTCTATGAAAGCATATGTTCGCGTCACACCTCCTTTGGGCTCCAAATAGAAACATATCTCAAGTTTTTCAGTATACTTTTGTATGTAAGTTTTTAGCAGTTATTAAACGTTTAGTAAACGTCTGCACGTTTTGTAACGGGTACACTTTAGCAAATACTTTGTAACGGGTACACTTTAGCAAATACTTTTTACACTGTAATTGATAAAAAATTATAATAATGCCTATTATTACACTAAAAATTTAGTAAGTGTAGCTATCTAATTTATATACATTATTGTTTAAACTGGTGTTTAGAAAATTTAAAGGAACGTTCGTGTCCGCTTGTACAGTCAGCTCCGTAATGGAACAATTTTCTTTGGTACACAATTAATTGTTTCAATAACTCTATAAATAACAACCAACGATGAACTTTTGTAATAAAAATTTAATATCTGCCAGTAATCTGTTCAATCTGCGTTTAAATACGAGGGTCAGTTGAAAAGTTCATGGAGCGACATCTATAGCTCAGTGTTAGTACTAAAATCGTTCGTGTGCTACAAGACGTATACTTCGCGTGGACACCTGTTAATTTCCAGATATATCTGTAAATTTATTCACTTTTTACCAGATGATTGAAATGTTCCTGTCAGGCGTGTTTTTAAAATGCACAAAATCAAAAATAATGTTGTAATGAATTCTCTGTTAAAAACGTTTTAGCGCCAATGGAAAATAAAAACGAAATTGTAAATGTGTTAGAAGATGCTGCGCCTTTAGAAACAACGGCAAGTGGGCCACACTCGAGTTAAAACGTGGTCGTACCAGCGCCGAAGACGATCCCAGCAGTGGACGTCCAAAAAGTGAAAAAAATGTCATTATTGAAAAAATTTCATAGGGTGTTGGAAAACCTCAGATTGAGAAGTGGATGACGTTACTGAAATCATGTGAACGTGTGCATCATACTTGAACTCAAGAACTTAGTGTGAAAAAGCGTTGTGCAAGATGGGTGCCGCATCTGGAGTTGTTGCATTTTTTGGGCATCCAGTACGACCACGTTTTCAATGCTCGTATGACCACGTTTAAACTAAAGTGCCTACTTACAAACCGTTGGTTTTGAAGTCGCAGCATCTCCTGACACGTTTAAAATTTCGTTTTGAATTTCCATTGGCGCTAAACAATTTTTAACAAAGAATCATACCACGATGTTTGATTTTGTCCGTTTTTCAAAACACGTATGACACGTTAATTATAAACAGCTTCTAAACAATGAATACATTGATAGATAGATTTGTAAATTAACAAGAGTTCACATAAAATAAAAATCTTGCAGCACACGAAAGATTTTAGTGTTTTAACGCTAGGCTACAGATGTCGCTCCGCGAACTTTTCAACTGAGCCTCGTATAGTGAGATATAAGCGGTTCATTGTGTCGGTAACGACAAGTTCAGTTTAGTCTGAACCAGCGTGTGTTGTGGCTCCTATAAACCGCTGAACTGAATCATTGTGTTTATTGACTGTTTTTGCTCTCTTGTGTACATGTACCATTGGCTACACAGCTCAGCAAGTTGTAAAAAACTAATGCACAAAAACCGACGGATGTAAGTATATAAGAATTTTCTTTATAAACAGTACTGTACGCATTTTTCTTGTACCTCCTTCTTCGTATACTCAATGCTAAGTTTTTTCCAAGGTTTCGTTGATCACGGTACTTTCAAAGAACGTAATCCACCCCCCCCCCATAGGCGGGAATCTACCTAATTGAAAACTATACAATAAAAAGACAACGTATTCACTACTTGCTGTAGTCGGCGGTGACACTGCGACCACTAGTTGCGGAAGCACGACAAGAAAGAAAGCGGCCGCCGGCGCGATCCAGTCAGCTGTGAAACCGACGCTGCTGTCCACTTTCACTTGTGCACCGGCGACTTGTAATTGTAGTTGTCATAAGAAACTGGTTGCTTATCTGGTTATGAACGACTAGCGATTTGACTTCACCGATTGAGACCTGAATACAAACTTACCTTACACGGTAGTCGGGAACTAAACGGTTTTATTCATTATATTGTAGTCTGCAAGTCACGCGTATAAGTATTTACACGTTATTGTAGCACTTCTTAGATGACATACATACTGTGATGTTTGGTAAAAGTTTTGATTTTTTGACGACTTCTTCAGAAGGATTGGTGTTTTTATATAACCTGACGATGAGGATTTATCCTTGAAACGCGTAGTTATTGAACGTTTTAAGGAAGTCACAAGATGGTGAGCAACCAAGTGTTTACAAATATTACAATTAAATACTTTTAGACACACGCACACACACGGTGAGTAGAGGGAAACTGAGAGTTCTGAGCCACAAAGGAATGCCGCCTTTCTTAAAAAACAATAAAAAACACTAAAAAACATGATCTCAGAGATGACACCGCCACCGCTGGACCCGCAGCATCCCGATGGACCACAGCACCGCGAATTTCCGCGAATAAATTTTTTTATTTTTTTTATTTTATTTTTTTATTTTTTTAATTAAATTGATTTGGTGGGATGATGTTCAATGGACCACCAGCATCCGTGAATATACTTTTTTATTTTTTTAAGAAAGTTGATTTGCATATCAGTGGGTGGCGTTGGATGGGAGGTTTTTTTATTTCATATCAGTGGGTGGTGGTGGGTGGGGGTGGTTCCAACTCGAAGCATTATAGTGTATACTAAAATATATGATCAGGTGTACCAACCTTTGCATGAGTTCAAATTTGTCGTGTATTATAATGTATATTAAATCTATATGATCAGGTGTACCAACCTCTGTAGTATTATTATAGTGTATAGATATTTTATATGAGCAGGGTTGTCAACATTTTCTGCGGTGGGGGGAGGGAAATTCAAATATGTGTTATATAGTGTATATATTAAAATATATGATCAGGGTTACCAATCTTAAATTATTGTGTGCGTGTATAGAGCAGATCTGCCAACATTTCTTTCTCTTCTGTGGTGGGAAATTCAAACTATATATGATCATAATTGTTACTCTCTCTCTCTCTCTCTCTCACACGGTGTGTATGTCTCTCTCTCTCTCTCGTTGTCAAACGTTATGCTCACCGGCATTATAGTGTATATTAAAATATATGATTAAGTGTACCAACCTTTACATGAGTTCAAATTTGTCGTGTGTTATAATGTATATTAAATCTATATGATCAGATGTACCAACCTCTGTATTATTCGTCCTCTCTCTCTCTCTCCCTCTCTCTCTCTCTCACACGTTGTGTATGTCTCTCTCGTTGTCAAACGTTATGCTCAAACTGTGGTCAGTACCGAGCGCATGTATATGAAATTAGAAAGTTTATATTTATTCGACAAATATTAACGTCCTCTCTCTCTCTCTCTCTCACACTCTCACTTGTTTCAACTGTGTCAACAAATAGTAACGTCCTCTCTCTCTCTCTCTCTCTCTTTCTCACTCTCACACGTTTCAACTATGCAAGGTTCCATACCCTTTCTCCTGTCTCCCTCTCGTACATTGAGTAGTCGGTGTGATGAATAAATAATTTTAGCCCTCTCTCGTTGTCAAAACGTCGTCTTCATTTTCAATGTATTAAATAATTAATTAATAGTTTTATAATGCAGTCAGTGTGATTGATCCTTGTTAGAAATATATATATTTGGCGTCAATGAACTACTTACCTGTTATGTTGTTACAGTTGACAAATCCATACGTTAACGGCTTAGCAATCTGGTACAATACTTCTGTTTTAAGGTTGCAGTTTACACACATAGGTTCAGTAGTGTATAGCGAAATAAATTAAAATTATACACACACATGAAAACGGCGGCTGAAATTCATACAAATCTTCTGATGTAACAGTTCACAAAAAATAAATTAATTGTACACATGTTCAGAGGTGTAGAGTGAAATAAAATAAAGTCATAATTTGTTTAAATGATTAAATATATTTTAACATTCACAATATAAAATTCACAATTAAATAAATACATTAGAAATTGATATTTTTCGAAAGTTTATATATAATTGTGTGTCGTACTTGTAGAAGAAGCAACCTGCAACATAACAATACAACAACAACATTAAAATCATGTTAAATATCACACACACACAGATGCACACGCAACGCGCGCACATACAGACGCATACGCAACGTAATCACACACACACACACACATACATACGCATACGCACACATACGCAACGCGCCCACAAACAGACGCAAACGCAACGTAATCATACACATACATACAACGTGTACATGTAGGGCCAATAAACAGATAACAGATTTAAATATGCTATAGTCATTGTAAGACGTTACAATCATTGAAGTGTTTAATAAGTAAATTGTATGTATGTATATATCACTGAATAATAATATAATCGTTCTAGTGTTATCGTTTGCTGCAACAGGTAAAGCAGTTACAAATAATTACATATAGGTTCAGGGGCGTATAGTGAAATAAATTAAAAATCCATTCATCAAAACTTTGTAAATTAGAATCTGCACTACATTCAAACATACGCACACACACACAATGATAAAAAAAAAATTGTTTATTAAAAGTAGTTTGTTACCTTAACGTGATACATGCAGAACTAGTGCTGTTACAAAATATATATATATATAGTAGGAAAGCCCACAGACTACTAGAAATAGTTATCACTTGAAAAAAAGAAACCACACATTACGAACTAATATGTATAAACACAAATATCGTTACAATAATAATAATACATAAACTTACGTTTACTGCCGTCCGAACTGAAGTGTGAGGAGGCAATAACTATAGATATCACAGTAAGAATTTTTTTGTTAACCAGTGGTGTAACGGGGAATTTTAGCAGGTGGAGGAGCAGAGTCGTCATCGTCGTCGGCATGTATCCGATAATGTCCGTACGCAAGGGTATCACGACCATTGTCTAATATATAACGCTTATCATCATACGGTGACAACGCTTGCTTATTTACACGCATCGTGTACAACGTATGATGATCGCTACGTAAACACAACGCACTGACAGAAAACGGACAATGATCAGTGAGACACTTGCGATACATATCGTGTCGCAGACTCCTCTTAATAGCAACTCGAGGCACACCTTTACACACACGTTTTTGACTCGCATTGCTAGAATCTTCGTGGGCCACAAGGAACGAATAACATTTCGCTCTGAGACCTACGAATTCTCTAATAGGACGACCACACGTTTCATCCTTGAACAGTCCGACAACCTTTTTGTTCTTAAGGCTATAACAAGGATGAGACGTAGGGTAATCCGAGGTGTCAAAAACGTGCAAGTCCTTCTTCATATCTGCATACAAGTCTGATGTTTGAATATGATACATCAGACTGTCTGTATCAGTCATTAACAATTTAACGTTGCGGCCGTACTTGGCGACAGCATAACGATAATGAAAGTCGTACATTATTGTTTTGCTAACGTCAAGCACCGTGAAGCCGACATACACGGGACGAGAAAGAACGATGGATTTTTTACGGAGTGAAAGCCCCACCAGATCGTTCGTATAACGAATCATACGTTTTAGCCTGGGTGTGGAAACTAGTTTTTGAAGCCGTCGTTCATTCGAGACTAGTTCAAAGTCTATATGTTTCCGTACGTTCTCCAGCGACTTACCGTATACGGCGTTGTTCATCAGTTTGAAAAGGTCTTTTTCAAAGCTGTTGACGGCTGCTTGCCTCTTGCGGGTGTTGAAATCGATAAACGGTTTCAACCAAGCGCTTTGCTTAAAACACAACACCCTATGAGTCGCTTTCAGCTCTAAACCAAGACTTAAATACAATTTCAAATTTCGATAATGGAGAACGTAATTTTGTTTGTCCTCCAAAGTTGTTAACAACTTCTCTACGGATGACCCTGATTCGTTATACGATGATCTGTATATACTCTCGTGTAAACGTTTGGAAAAGGGAGAAAGGATATCGTGTGTTATGCGCTGGCGCACAGGTGCAAGCGGGTAGTCGGAATGCAGGTCGTGTAAGGTATTAGGATAGTGTAGGTCGACTTCGAGGATGTACCCGATGTCAGCATCATCACTCACAGTACGTACGTCCAAGGACTCGATTTCGTTACGATCGAGCCATCGGAAGTCTGCGTAAGGGAGTGGTTGCGACATGGCTGCACCTTATAAATTGTTACAGTCTGTATACAGAATGAAGGAGGTCGGTTTCGAAACATCGTACTGGTCTGGAATCAGAGGATTGTTAGCGACTGCGTGACGGTTGGATATCATCGCGCAGCCTCCGCGGATCCCAGACTCGACGTACAGATGCATATTTATTTCTGTCAACAGTTCTAATTCGACCCCTGTCATTTTTAGCATCGCGTTCCAAGCGAGTCCGGGAAGCGAGTAAAAATGACATGGGTCCAAGCAGTAATCGCGTAAGGCCATGTCTCGGAAACTTTCAAAGACATCGGCCAGCAGCATTACGTCTGTCAACAAATACAAATCATGGTAATCTCCAAACGTACGCAGATTGAATGCACTCCACACGTTTTGCGCGTGCTCGTAATCTGCGTCCGAAATAGATGATTCCATCAACCGGTTATCAAAGTGTTCACGAGCGGGTAGACTTGTTTCGTTGAACCGATCAATAATGTCAACGTAAGCGTATGGGTATACCCCCTTGCGTACGAGCAGATTGGTCTGTTCATCGAAACCCCGTCTAAGCATTTCCTCTCTGAGCAAAGGAAATTGGCTCCCGGACGCGGACAGATTGGTAACGAGTGTGTCCAGAGAGCGATTAAGAAATTGAAAGGAGTCTACGAAACGCAAGGGACCCAGGGAGAACGACACGTAACGCTCACTGGATGTTGCGATGCAGGATACGCGTTCGTCCTTATATTTCCCTAAACCCTGCATTAAATGGTGACAGTCGTAGCCACGAAGGTTGTGAAAGAAGACGGGGATATGACGAGGCATCTTGTAACTCAGATTACAGCTATTATGGGCTGCTCCCAAGAATTTCCCCGTAAGATGGCAATGATTGCGTACCTTGTCATCGTCTGTCAAAGGGCGCTTACACAAATGACAAACGGCGGCATTAGTGAACACAACATTGTCATCATCGGACATAATTAATTGTACGTTATGTCGTACCACCTTCATCATATCCTCGGCGTCTTTCAACAACCACGAGAAGAACGTGTCTACAACGTTTTCACCCCGATAAACTTTAGCCTCTCTCCAAAGGCTGTGCGTATGATCGACGATAGCATAGGAGAAACCTGACGGGATATGCATCGCTTCGTATGATGTGGACGATACAGGAGGAGAAGTTAGTTTCTGACGGGCACCGCTGCTATCGACGGAGTAGAATTCACCTAACTCGTGCACTGTCGTCGGGACGTCGTTACCAGGTGAACACGATTGAAGCGGAGTGATGAGGGACTCGAAGTCGGCGTAGACGGTGAAGGGTACTTTAAGACAGTGCGCGTAATTTTTAAAGGACATAAACTTCTCCTCCTCCGTGGGCATTTTGGTCTTCTGCTCGCCGTAAGGTGTGCAGTAGGGGAGATGATCGGACGGACCATGTTCTGTGGTGAAACGATGCAGGCAGTAGTCAAAGTAAAATGATTGACCGTTGTGTTGTGTTAGGGATGATAACAATCTACTCATGTTACTGATAAGACAGTAATGTTTTCGGCTATTCGTATCGGTCAGAAGCAAAAGATTAACGTGATGCGACCTGTCCTTATTCGGGGTAATTCTCAGAGGGTAAACCTCATTTTTTGATTCATTTTTGATATTGTCTTCTATATCATAGCCGAAAACGTTTATAGAAATGTTAGGATTCTGTGCTTCAAATTTGGAAATGGACTTTAACGAAACAGGGTACTCGATACCGGACATATTTAATGTGTTTATGAATGGGATGTATTTTGAAGCACGGTCTTTATGTTGTTCTTGAGGGTGTATGTGGGCTAGAACAGACCACAGAAAACACATTTCATCGTGGGGGTTCTTGATGTTGACTACTGCCTTGGTGAGTGAGAGAGTTTTCGCGGAGTTGGAAGGTAGGAGGACGCTGCTAGAGGCTGGTACCGTCCAACAACCAGTTCCAGCTTCAGTACAGCATCCACCGACCATCCGCTCCCGTCACGGGTAAAATTAGATATGCTATTGAAGATTTTATCGTAGGATTCATCGAGTAGACAATTCAACTCGTCGCTGTCGTCCGCGAGCAACGTGCGACAACGTCCGTGGAAGACGGCGTCTTTCGTTACCTCTTTCTCCTCACCACTGTCACCATCTACCACGGTTTTGGTAAAACGTATCCTGCACGCAATATGCCACTTGATATTGCGTAAACGTGCCTGCTCTGCCTGAATATCCTCAAGCAATAAAGGACGTGCCTCAGTCATTACGAATACTATGTCATGATCCGACGCGTTGACGTTCACTGGAATGTAGTCGAAGGTTGTGATGCACCCTCGGACACTACTGTTCCTCTCGATATAAAACCGAGTCACAACTGAAACAATAGAAACATGAGTATTAGTAACCAATAGGAATGATAAATAACGTGTACACACAAATTCATATTTGTAGTAAATAAATAAAACTCGTCGGGGGGTAATATGTCAGTTTATTACAAACCGTGAAGATGTCGGCTACTCCTGATTTTAATATTGAAAGTGAAAGAATAAAATCATTCAAGTATTGGGAAGTGACGTTTATCAGCCCCGACGAGTTAGCGTTTGCGGGGTTCTACTTCTACCCTAGAAATTTCGATGTTTGTGGACATAGTATGTCATTCGTAGACGATAGAGTTAAATGCTTTTGTTGTGGAATTGAATTAGTTGATTGGAAAGAAGGTGACAAACCTATGAAGGAACATGAAAAATTTTCATCTACATGTCAATTTCTAAACGATGTTAAGAGTGAGACTTTTCATACACACACCAATAGACATAGTATGACTCAAACGTTAATTCGCATCAGTAAGTTTGCACACTACATAATTACAAAAATAATTTCTTAACTGTGACAATTGGTATTGGACTTTTTACCTTGTTCAGTCTGCTCCTCCCCACGTTCCTGCTGAAGGTTAGCCATGATCTTCAAGTGAGAATGAATGAATACTGAAAAACAAAAGGCACTGTTATAACGCTGGTATTATGTTAGTGTATCGTAAACGTTTTAAATATCAATTTGTACATAATACATGTGCGCTTAGACCAACTATTTGCTAGATCGAGAAAATTAAGTTTATTTTCGCGCACACACACAAACAGATTTAAATAATACTTTCATGCTTACAATATACAACCAATGTAAACAAACTTATAAAGCATCAAACTATATATATCATTCGTTGGGTTGTAATTATTATTAAACAGTAAATATGCTTAGAATGAAAATATTTGCTATGATTTTAGTAACATATAACAGCGTCTTACATACCACTCGAATCTATATATACTGTTCTGTTTCAGATAATAATAATAATTTGATCACGCACACACACACACACACACACACACATACACATACATGTATTAAATCAATAAATAATGCACTTGATAAATTATGCTCACCAAACTAGCGTATGTTGACTACACACACACAGGATCCAAGAGGTTCCGGAACGCCGTTCCGGCGCGTTCCCCCTGAAATCAAGCCTGAGTGTAACACAAATTTTATATTATTTGTGCCGACGTTTCGATAATATCAATTGTCATAATCAGGACTTGTGTACTGATAGTAGAGAAAAATCAAACACAACAAGATTAATTAATTGAATGAATGAATGTGTGTGTGCGCGCGCGGGCACGAGCGAGAGATTTGGGATAGTTTGTTTTACATCAGCAAAATAATTGCATTCCTTACATATTGCTTTACTTAAATATGTATAATAACAAAACCTAATTAATACATTATCACAATTAACATAATAATTAATACAATATTTTAAATTGTAATATTGTATTAATTATGTTTTGGAGTATTATAATTTTGTCTATGTATTTAAGTAAAACAATATCCAAGGACTGTAATTAATTTGGTGATGTAAAACAAACTGTCTCAAATCTCTCTCTCTCTCTCTCTCTCTCTCTCTCTCTCTCTCTCTCTCTCGAAGACACACATACACACACACACACACACACAGAACTACAAATACGTTCATTCAATTAATTAATCTTTTGTGTTTGGTTTTTCTCTATTGTACATAGGTCCTGATGATTACATGTAAAATTTTTCTTATACTTACTGACCGATCCTCGCTAAACCTTCCATCGAAGGTTAGTTACTATATTGTTACTAATAAAATAAAAACAATATCGTTTAGAGGCAGGACGATGTAAATTGAACACTCGGGTCTCGATGCGCAGTAGACAAACACCTCGTTGCAAGGCTAAAAAAATTTTCATTCACTTCGCACGTGCGGAGAACAGTTTTGTGTGGTGTTTCATAGCGTGAACATTGGCTGCAACCAGACTGGCGAGAACAACGGAAGCACGTGTGTGACTGAGAGGGAAATAATATGGAAGTGAGACAGTGAACGTTATAGCGTCGTCTCTCTCTAGATAACTTACCTATACTTGAAAGTGGGGGTAATTCATGCATTGGCTCGGCGCAGATGTTCAGGAAAGGCTGGCGGGCCTATACTACATTTAACACCAAGCGTTTCGCCCACACTACGGGTGAGGCATCCTCAGTGGCTCGCCTGAGACTGCCTCTGAGTCGAGCCACTGAGGATGCCTCATCGTGGTGGGGGCGAAACGCTTGGTGTTAAATGTAACAAAAAGACTAGTGTTGAACGGTAAAACAGTGTTGTTATTGTACAAGGAGTACGTATCTAATGTTGCTTCTCAGTAGAAGTGGCAGCCAATGGGTGGGGGGGATTAGATTTTCGTGTACAAAACTAAAAATTAATAGAAATAGAACTTGTTATTTGCGATGTATGTTGTTGTAATGAAGAAAATACGGTAAGTGTGAAACATAAAGGTTACATTTATAGGTATGTAAAATTTAACAAAGTTATGAAACAATAAAGATGACGTGTTACATTACAATATAAATAAAGGAAAAACGATAACAGAACACTAGCACAAACTTTCTCCCATTTCTGGTGCTGATAGTCTTTAACGTATTGTACGAATTTGTAGTGAGTCGCCTACGTGTCTAAATGTATTGATAGCAAATGGAATAGTATGGATCTTCTCGTTTCCCACGGAACTGAATCAAAGGCTTACTTTAAAGTCCTATAGGTTTGTATTTCCAGACTTTTTAGCCAGTCTTGAATCTAACATTCTTCCTCAGTGTTCTTTCCACCGTTGTGTGTAACCTGTTAGTCTCCAATTTAAGTTAAAAACTTGTAATTCTCCTCTTATGGCCTCATGCTTGTTTGTAATCTTTTAGTCTCTCATTCAGGTTAAAAACTTGCAACTCTCCTCTTATGGCCTCATGATTTATACGGTCAAGTCTAAAACATCTTTTAACTCCTCTTAACAACGCCATTTCCGAGACCTGTATTTTACTGTCCCATTTCTTGGTTGTTGTCCGTAATTCACTAGTGCAGACCGGCCGTTGAGAAGGTGACGGCACCAAGTAGAAGTTACCGGAATACACGTGTGACTGTAAAAGTATGGAGTATACTGTATTGACTTAGTACCAAACTAGAAAAGAGGAACAGTCAGGCCGAGCAGAGCAGGACGCTAAAGATAGGGAGTAGCGTCAAAGTGGCGTCAAGGATTTGGTGGGGGGACGTGGTCGTCGGGTAGCAGATTAGTAAGTTAGTGTAGGTAGGAACCTGTGGTGTTTATCTGTGGTGTCTCTGTGGTGCGTTGGCAAATGTAAGCAGACGGTTAATGAGGAAAGTGATTAGTAGTTTCGTGATTCTGGTGGGTTGGTTTGTGGAGGCTGCTGTGGACTGGATGGAAGCTCGGGTACAGGTGCTCTTAGCGTATTTGCGGTTTAATTTGGACAAGAAGTCAACATCCGGGAAGAGCCTACAGTAACCTGTTGGTGGGGGGGGGGCTTCTACGTCCAAAACGTCACATAAACATGTACGCATGTAGTCCTGTAATGCGCAACGTTTCAAACGTTTCATATCACTTCTTGATTTGCCCTCTGTTCTCCTCAGGTATTTCATTTAGTTTGATAGCAACTCATAACATTATGCATTTTCATTAATTATAATACACTAATTATCAGTAGCGTGATGTCCATGTAACCGTTGTTGCCGGCGACAACAGTACTGGAAATAAGAGAAAATAATATTAATTATATCACAGAGTGAATAATTTTAGTTATTGAATAATTTGAAATCCGAACAATATTAGTAGGGAAACTTGAAGAAAAGCGTAGCATTGATTTCGAACTGCTGGGCACTTGGACCGTCTTGTGTTGCCGGCTCAGAAATCGGCAATGTTTTACTGCGTACGGTCATTGACCTCGTAGTAGTTGTCACTGTACAAACTGTATAGGGGGGAGACATATTCGTCCACCAAATGTGTTGCCGCTGAATAAACTGGCAAAACACTCAGTTAGCAGCTACGTTCGTTTTCGGAACTGACGTGCAGCAGATACTACATACCTATTTGCGTTTTATTCGTTTAGTCATGTATATCTGTTTGTATTTTGTTATTTTTAATTCGATTATTTGTGTTCTGATTTATTCTGTGTAAGTATAATGAGAGTCAGATCCCGTTGAACCTAGACCCTCTTCTTCTCCCAGCGAATGATAGAAAATACTCTAAAAGAACACTTGGTACAAGAAAATATTCGAATTAATTTTTAGGTTAAGTTTCAGGCCTATCACAACCGGCAACAAGCCGTGTTATGTGTACCCACGCCACGTCACTGCTAATTATTATTTCAGCAGTTCTAGTGTGTGTGGCTATACCGGTTGCTTGTTGATGAAGAAATGAAAGCCCAGTCGTAATATTGGAGGCTGATACTTGTAAGTGCCTGACAATCGATTGTGTTCTACAATCTGTACAGTAGCTCTATTGCGTTTGATACTACTCGGTTTGGGCATTGAAACTAAGTTTGTGTTTTGACAAGTGCATACTGATAACTATTCCAGATCCGGCGATAAAGGCGGTGTAAAAAGCGGCGTGTGTGTGTGTGTGTGTGTTTAGTCACTTGTTATGCCAGTCAGTGGCAGTGACACCCTGACACAGTGCGAGCGAGCTTCACAAACGGGAATTCAAGGTTTGTGTGACTAATAACACGACGCGACGCCTTGTCATAACGATATAGTCGAGATTGGCCCGTACACTACACAGAAATATGTTTACTGCAATATCTTATATACAGTACTGTACTTAATTAACTAATTAATTTTGAATTCCAACTTCGTCGTGCTTATTTGCTAAACTGCTAAGTGCCGTATTCTGGACGAGGCCTTTCAGTGATTCCACCATTTTAAGTCCTAAATCACGACCATGGAATTCTAAATCACATGGGTCGTGATTTAGGACTTGAAAATGGTGGGAACACTGAAAGGCCTCATCCAGAACATGACATTTAGCAGTTTAGCAAATAAGCACAACGAAGTTGGAGTTACAGAGACTGCTAATTCAAATAACAAGATTAATAATTTTGAATTGTGTGTGTGTGTGTGTGTGCGCGTGTAGATGTATAGTGATTTAATGTATAGATTTGTTTTACTTTGCAATTTTCTTGGAGCAGTATCATATTTTGTATATAATTTGTTATTAACAGCAAAGCGTGCTGTCAGATTTAAATCGGCCGTGTGGCATTTGTGTGCCTGTCTGTCTATCTAACAGTCTATCTATCTTTATGTTTTTGAAGTCTTCCTCCGGTATGGACCGCGTCAAAAATGTCTTGTATGACAACGTTTCACTCATTTTACAGTGAGTATCCTCAGGTCCAAGTGACAAAAACGCCGGCAAGCGAACTCAGTTATATAGTGTACAAGTTATATAGTATAGTATAGGTGTATGTTTATTTGTTTGATTGTGGTATATCTCACGATAACTGTTGGTCGCATGACCGAGTTTTGTGCAATTTGGCATACATACGAGGTTTCATAGAAAAGTTCGTCGAATTTTGCAATTTCCACCGCACAAGTGTCTGAAGAAAAAAAAATTGTTATTATGTGTGTTGGTACACATGTTAGTGACAATCGTCTAAAATTTAGCCCTGTTTGTTGCATACTTTACAGATTTCACAGATAACTGAGTAAGTCGTCTTTAGGTGTATTAGGCAATTTTTTGTCATTCTACAGAGGGTCGAAAATTCCAGAGGGTCGAAAAATTTGACAAACAGGTTTATTGCACAGCATTATAGTACCGGTATACATTTAAAATATGAAATACTGTATAGGAAAATCAATAAGTATCTTTTAACAATATTTCAATATCACGTATTTTATTGTATTACTACCGTTTACGTTAATGGGACTAATTTCATGATGTTATCATGCGTTTTTTTAGCCACTTTAAAGGTGGTGATGTTGATTAGTCTTAACTTGTTTCTTCTTTTGTATGAAGCAGATCCGACCTCGGACTCTCTCCCCCCCAAGCCAAATTCTAGATACGGCGCTGTCCTGGGTTAACTTTTGCATTTCACAAACGAATATATACTGTTCTTAAAATGCAGGTAAAACATATTGCATCATAGGTTACGGTACTTGGATTAAATAAAATGTTTATTAGACAAGTCTCGGTGGTAGTGTGCTCTGACCGCGAGCTTTGCACCGCGATATTAAATCAATACACATTACCGAGATTAGCTACTTAGGGGTTGGTTTGGAGAGCTCTACTGTCTGATCTGACCTATATCTCGCCGTCTCGTATTTATTGCCCTCGATAGTAGCTGTGCTGTATCTGCAGCAATACGTATACGCCCCCGCCGTGCCCACTCTTACATTACAACACCAAACAGAAACAAAGTCATGATTTATAGATAAAACCGTAACATTACTCATTACAAATTATAAGATTCCGGACATTAGCCATCGTAAGTTAAAGTTAATAAACACGACGTTTCCACCTCTATAGAATCAGTGGCCGTCTTCAGGAGAACAATAAATTAATACAAACATAAATCTATCAATAACAAATAGATGTCGTCAGAACTCCAAACCTTAGTTACACAAATATAGTGATAAAATAATAATAATAATAAAACAGTATTACTCACCATTACATCAAAGAAGGGTTCCTTCCTGTGGTTGCAAAGTAAACAACCCTTCTTTGATGTAATGGTGAGTACTGTCTTATTATTATTATTATTATTATTTATATTTTTTTTTTGTATTGGCCATCTAAAGACCACATGCCAATTTCAATTCTTTACTCTTTGTTCTTTTCTTTTTTCCAATATTCTTTCATCTTCTGACTGTGTCTCTTCTTCCTGTCTTCAATCCACTTTGAAGCTGCGTTTTTCTCTCTCCTACCCTGGGCTCCCTCTATTTTTAACACTTTTGACCAAAAAAGTCTCTTTCAATTGCTTCACTGTTTTGTTATTATTATTATTTTATCACTATATTTGTGTAACTAAGGTTTGGAGTTCTGACGATATCTATTTGTTAGTGATAGATTTATGTTTGTATTAATTTATTGTTCGCCTGAAGACGACCTCTGATTCTGTAGAGGTCGATACTACGTCGTGTTTATTAACTTTAACTTACGATGGCTAATGTCCGGAATCTTATAATTTGTAATGAGTATATTGGGCCATCGATTAATAATAATTTTAAGAATCGCGAAACATTACTAGTCACAAGCTCCCCGAGCTGTGCAACTCGCTCAGTATTTTAAACGAAACACTATTATTATTAGGTAAATTGTAATGTTAGACAATTGTTTCGATTATCAGAGTAACTACAAAATAGTGATAACAAAGTATTGTGTAAACACAACTTACAAAGGTGTACAGGCGACCCAAAATTTACAACGTGTGTTGAGAAATATTAATTCTGTGCAACATGGACGGATGGTGCAATATTAATTAATTTTTATTAAAGACATAGAGTATGTATTTGAATAACCGCTAGTTTTTATAATCATCTTCAAGGATTAAGCCAAGAATGGTTTGTTCCGGTCTCAAATAGTCAAAGATTAGAGCTGGTCACTCCAGCGCTTCCTCGGACGTCCCACACCTGTCCGTCCCCTCGGCTTTTAGTTCCATAGTTGCTTGGGGATGCGGCAGTCATCCATTTGGCAAAGATGTTCCCACCAATTCAGCCGATACTGGGCGATCCTGTCGAGTATACTCATAATATTCAGTTTCTGTAGTATTTAGTATGTATGTGCTTCTTCTATGATAATGGAGAGTATACCCTACCACGTGCCTGACAAATCTCATTTCACCCGCCGCTTGGATGCGACTGGCCTGACCTTTCGTTAAAGTCCAATACTCAGACCCATAAAGAAGTTTGAAAACAACCATCACCTTGTAGAATGAGCTGTCCCTCCTTTGCTTGTCACTGTCCAGTAGAGATTAGGACACCCTCTTGCGCTTGGGATGAAAAAGTGCCCCTAAAGACGGATGACCTTCCATTGGTCAACGACGTAGGATGTGGGAGGCAAGGAGAAACCACCACATTAAAGATCCTTATGGATATCTTAACAGGGAAAACTGGTATCTTTAGTCTGGTAAGACAACCAGTTTATGGGAGAACACCCACACAGAAAATCGGGTTGGACGTTAAGCCTGAAGGTGGCAGCCCCACCATACGTCTTAACCCGGCGATATGCTAGTAACATATCCAGAGGACATATTCACTACTAAATTGCCTCAACTAAGGACTAGCCGGATGGATCAGAAGCTAGTTTTTATAAGATTTGTAAATACGGACGCCTCGGTGGCTGGTTATCATTACCATTATGGCTATCTCGAAGAGTCCAGAGCGTCCTTCTACCCGTTTCTCGACTAGCGGATCACTTGCAGCGTTTCGGTTAAGGCCGCACAAAGTACGTTTCAGACTGTTCGAGTGCTTGTTAAATAAAGTTTATTCAATCTATCCAACAAATTAAGATTATCTTCCTTTTTTCTTCTTGCCATATAGAATTCTACAATTTTCTTCAATTTTTTGAGTTCAGTTTAAAGCGCGTTGCACTCCTAAAGTTAAACAATTTTCATAATAAATAATATAACATTTGGATATTGGTTAAAATTCCCTTTATTCCATTATTTATTTTTTATTTATTCCATTAGATGTTTTATTTATTTTAAATTTAATACCCGGCTGGATTTTTAAAATTTTGTCAAATTTTTAGTACTTTTTGGGCCTTTGTGTCCTGATTTTTGAAAATTTTCAGAACGCTACACTACTTCAGATTTTAGTTTAGATTTTGGCCTACGTGGATTTTTGCGATTTCTTTCACAGTTTTAACCCACGTTTGGGGCCCCAAACTGAAGACGATATTCGGATATTGGTTAAATATTCCTTTAATTTGATACTCTACATGCAGATTTTCGATTTTTCGCTATTTTAACCCTCACATATCTTTGTCTTCCCTCCAATTTTTTGGAAAATCAATCTTAAAACTTTGGAATCGTTTGAAATGTGGCTTTACCGTAGAATACTGAGCATTGCACGGACAACACATATAACTAATGTTAAAGTTCTTAGAAAGATGAAGAAAGATAGGGAAGTTATTAACACAGTGAAGATTAGAAAGCTTCAGTATCTGGGACATCTCATGAGAAATGAACAGAGATTTTACTTATTGCAGCCCATACTACAGGGAAAAGTACTTGGAAAGAGAGGAAATGGGCGACCGAGAATATCATGGCTGAGAAAGTTAAGGACCTGGTTTGGTATGAATGCAACTGACTTATTCCGTGCAGCAGTACAGAAAGTTAAAATAGTCTGTATGATAGCCGACATCCAAAACGGTTAGGAACTATCAGAAGAAGAAGAATCTTAAAACCAATAGGGTTCTGTAGGGTAAAAGAATGGACACGCTCATGCCACGTTTTGCGTATTCAAAACTTATCGTGAGACATACCCTAAATGGATAGGGAGATGGAGAGACAAATGCCAAACGATCGGATTAAAACTGAGAATTTGCTTCGCTCGTTTAACAAACGGTAAATAAGTTTGGAAATAGTTGTGAAACGATACATAGAAATCTTAGAAATAAAACAACACAGCACAAAAATCAAATGTTATAAAAGAATTGCAGTACGAGTATGTTAGTGAGATTTGGGTTGTGGGGTAAGAAGTATTGCAGCAATATTCAGAGTGCTGAAATGCAATTTCTTGAACTGTCCATCAGTAACAAGGAACTGATGGAAGCATCCTCATTTTGATTATAATATTGTTATGACATTACCGAAGATGCTATATGTTTCTCGGCTATTCCAGCGGAGTCCGGCTATAATGTTGGGTGCGTACGTGATCTCAACATGCGTCAACATGTTAACCAGACTGTTCCAGACCTCGCCGGCGGCGCGCACTGTGTCAAAGCCGCAAGCATTTACGCTATAGTGTAGTGTTGACGCGTATTATGGGCTATGCGTGAATTTCAGCGGGGTATAAATATAGGCATTCAGCGATGGCCAGTTTCAGTTTAAGTGGCGATTTATTGCAGTGCGGTTCGAAGTATTGTGGCGAAGTGGGTTTTTATAATTGTGCGGGACTCTATCAGGTGACATTTTTATTGCATGTGAACAATTTTTATTTGATTTTTTGTACGTGATTATCTTGTTGTTTACAAACTGTTTAATTGTGATAATTGAAGCTGGTGATTAGACTTTATTGGTGTCTTGTATTTTGTTTTCCACTGACGTTCAGTAGAC
The DNA here is from genome assembly GCA_034769895.1 of Magicicada septendecula. Lineage (NCBI taxonomy): Eukaryota > Metazoa > Arthropoda > Insecta > Hemiptera > Cicadidae > Magicicada > Magicicada septendecula. The sequence goes on along the minus strand of CM068373.1, from coordinate 293,485,993 downwards.
CGTCGTAACAATATTAATAAAACCAAAGCTGCCAAGGAAGCGTGCTGATACGGGTTGCTTATATACACAAAGGTGGCTGATGGAATGGATAAGGCCTTGTTACACCTTAAACGTCTCGCCTATGTTATTCTCGACGCTTGACGGCTGAAGGGGATGGAAAAGAAGAAGAAGAAGAAGAAGAAGAAGAAGAAGAAGAAGAAGAAGAGGAGGACCATCGTCTGCAGACTATTTCTGACCATCTTATTGCATTTTGGAAGAACTAAACGAGCGGTTTCAGGACCAGCAGATCTTGTACAGCCATTGCTTTTATTATTACGCAAATCGTTGAGAAGAATCGCGAGTTGTTTTTAAACTTCATCAGATTTGCAAACATTACAACATAAAAATACCCAGTACAAAAAGAAAGGTAATGGAACCAACAAGAACACAAATAATAATAATAATAATTAATGATCAACTTTTATAACTATTAATGGCTGGCCAAACAAATCTGGAAATATAACTCTATAGGATACAGGTACGTGGGCAGACCCAGGAAGAGATGGCTGGAGGATCCTAAAAGGCGGCACCTTGCTTATGCCGTGATGTGAGGATGACGATGATGATGAAGAGGAGGAAGACGAGAAAGGAGGAGAAGAAGAAGAGAAGGAAGCGTAACAACTGCATATATTACATATCTCCTGTCTTCCTTATTTTCCGGAAACATTTGTGGGGATTGTTAGTAAGACACAACCATTCTCCTCTGTTATTCCCGCGCGGCAGGTGTTGCCCGTCGGCAGTAATTCACGACGTAGCGTCGGGGTTTTCCAGTTTTTAATTAGAGGAAAATTTCTGTAGTGAATACTGAGCGGTGTGAATAACCTGCGAGCTACGACGTCACAAATATGAAGCGTTTTGACATAGCAATTAACAGAAAGCCTGTTGACGATGGGTAGACAACATGTAGCAGAACAGTTTGCTGATCGTATCTTCCTCGCTCAGCAGGCGTCAAAGCAACTATCAGTGGTAATTAATTTCTTACCTCGCATCAGTGTAGTTACGCTGTTGACACGTTTCTGCGGTTCCATATGTTACGTGTTATGTGTATTAAATTGTATGATGAGCAGCTGGACCCAAACAGACGTAACACAAAAATTACTTCGACACCAATAACTGTAATGTTACATTGAATGCAATAAATGAGGCATAATAGAAAATGATTAGTACCAACCTTTAGTGAGCAGGATCAGCATTGCTTTACTTTAGTAAGGTATAGATTTGACTCTTTATGTATTAATTTATGTGTAAAAAATTAAGCCAGCCAGCGGACTAAAATTAATGTCGGTGCATCAATCAACGTCAGTTTACAAAATGTTAATAGCTATTACATACTATAACCACACGGATTACTCCCGTATCAATATCTTCTAAACCCCACTGTTGGGTTCGCCAATTTATAACACTCCAGGAATTACAGGTTCTTTATGCCTCACTTTGGATGCGTCAATTTATAACAAGACGGGTTTTAACTTAATTTATCCCTCTCTTTGTGTACATCAATTTGTAACACTTGTTAATTCTATTTCTATATAAATAAAACACATGGAATGGTATCTGGTAATAATAATAATAATAATATTGTAATTATATTCAAAAATTGATATAGTCCATTTATTGTAACTATTAATATAATTCAGAAATCTCAGGGTCGATTCTCTTCTCTTTTATGTTAATATTATTTTTAGGTCCTTTTGGCTGATATAAAGGTTCAGTGATTATAAAGAAAAACAAGTACAGAAAGTACATTACATTACAAACAAGATAATAAATGAATAATATAAACTTACTATTAATTATAATAATATATATACGTTACACAGGGTTTATCAGTTCAGTTCAGTTTCACACAGCCTCCTGGTATTCGTGATGGAAATTTCCAGAGTCTTCAGTTTGTTTATTTTGTTCTAATGAAGAAATCCGCTTCTTTTGTGATCAATAGTTGTTACCTCTTGTAATGTCGTTTATCAGAAATCTTCTGGCGTCATATAATAATTGAATTCCAGGGTTTCTGTTATTAATTTAACCCAAGTATAGTTGTTCTTCAATGGTAATTTGTTTTCATTTAAAGGTTAGTTTTTTTCATAACTTCATTCGTTTTATTTTCTTTAATGTTCTTTCTGGTTGTTGGATCAGTAATGTTTAAAATCTGATTTGTTTATGTTGTTTCTTTATTTGCTTAAATTTTACATTCTGTTATAGTTTGATATAGTGTTTTTTACTTTGTATTATATTATTTTTTAATAATATTCATGTTTCTTGTATAAATATTTAGCTTTTTCCCAAAATTACACCCAACTCTCCTTCTTGGTTTATTTACAATAATAACAATGTAATTCTTTTTCTCTCTTTTGGTTTCCTGGATACACATAAATACTCTGGTCATATCTGTTCAAATTGAGATTTAGTTGTCATAGGATATTATTTTTATATAATACATTATTTTACCTTCTACATACAAGTTGTTTTTTAGTTATTACATCATAATTCTTAATACAATTTACATATTATTTTATCTGACAAAACTATGAACAATTTTAATACCAAATATTATAGTTATTTGTAATTTGACAAATATTTTTTAATAATTTATTATTTAATGAACATAATAATCTAGGCCTATGTTGACTGATTATATTTTTATATTGGATGACTCATAATCGATCCTGCTTACACTGGTTTTATATTAATTAAATTATTTAAATATAAACAAACTATTAATTAACAATTATATTCTAATTACTATAATTCCCTTTAGGGCTTGACTGAATGCACACTTTTAAACCATTGTCTGTGTGATCAATATCTATTTAACTTAGATAACACAAACACTAATAAAGAAAAAACTAAATGTTAATGTTAGTATCATCTGCTACTATGGATTAGTAATTCATTTCTTTAAATAATTGTTTATAATTACTACCCACTCACAGTTATTCTTAATTGAATACCACTGTGTTTCACATCCTCTTACCAAGTAATTACACTTGTCTTATATTATATTTGTATCACACCTTAATTACATTTTACATTTACTTCTAAATTTGTATTGTACTTTATGTGCCGTGGTATTTGATTTTTTCATTATTTATTAAATTTATCATCCTTCGTTATTTGTATATGAACTACTCCAAATCTAACTGGGTATTGTCTATCTAGTATAGTAATTTGTCATAGTAATGTCTGTTATAGAACTTTTGGTTTTTAAATAGGTTCACACTTTTGTTTATTACTGTTCTTCTTTCAAATTACTTTGATTTTGACTTGTTTATATAAATTGTTGTTATTGCTTCCTAATGTCTTCAATATTTGAGGTGTATGATATTATGGTATTAACATTGCTTGGTGATAAGATTGATATTTATTAAACAAATTCTTCATTATTATAGGCAAATTGAAACCTACCTTCCTTATCGATACCAATTATTTTCTTCTTTATCTCTGGAGTTTGTTTATTTGTATTGGTGGCTTTAACGAATTGTAATTCTTAAATTTTCTCTTGGTTCATTGTATATTTTATTTATATGTTCCATTCTTTTATTCACATTGATTCCATACTATTGTTAAATGATTCCCCCTATATTAATATGGTATTATGAATGAATATCGGCGTTGAGTGGCCCTTTTACGTCCAATTGCTCATCCGAACATTCACATACCTGGTACAGTGTACTTTGGCTGCTGCCCATAAAATAATTCTAGAGTGGCGCCTTAGCCTTCTACACTCTATAAATAAAAATAATTATAAATCTTGTATCATTATACACACCATTGGAATCTTTTATCTTCTGAATATTTTTTCTGATTCTACCTTGCCTTCCAATAACTCCATTTATTTATTATATTCAAGATTACTGTTGGTATACTTCTTAAGTAGATTTCTTTCTCTTTTATATAACTTCACTTCAGAATTCAATGATTTATTAGCTTTAATGTCATTCACCTTTGTTATTCAATACCTCTTGTAATATAGTAGTTTTAATTATCCTTATATTATTCTATCTGTTTTTATACTGCAACTCTTCTTCAGCAAGTTCATTTTCTAATTAGTTTATTAAATTTCTCTTAGGCCTATTGTCATTAATATTATGCTCCATTATTATTATTATACTACTAAATGTATTATTTATGCTTGATTTATATAATATGTGCTGATTTCTTTTAGAATTTTGGTATTATTTGTTTAGTTTGAACATCATTATTCTCTTTTCTTTCTTTTACAATATCTCATTCCATCATTATTTAAATAAGATGTACTTATTACTTTTAGAATTTTGGTGTCGTTACAATACATACTACCATGAATTCATTAATTATAACAAAAGTCTTTTTTTGCCCCACATAAACGAATAAACTTGGTTCATTTTGTTTTCTGTCTGAAGTGTTACAAACTTGGAGTTCCGGATGCACTTTAATTAGAAATTAATTAGTTTACTTGAAAGAACGACACGGCGTGTTTTCTGGAAGCATGATACCGACGATGTCGTGCGGGGGCCTGTCGTAGAGACGTATTTCTTGGGTATCCTCACGAAGTGTCAGCCTTCGTCTCTTTAAGTATGTGCAGGTTACATCAGCAAACGATAGCTTCCTGGAGAAAATCAAAAACTTCCGGTACTCTTCGACCAAGCCGATGCTTGGTATGTTAAGTTCCCAGCACAAAGGGCATATTTGAAGAAAATTGGGCTCCTGACTCTGCTAACCCAATCGCAAGTTTGGATCCCAGTAGCTGATTGAGCAAAAAAGGTCGACCGGCTGAGTACTGAATAGTTTTGTAAAGACAAGGTGGGGGCGTGACGTCGAACAACAACAAACAAACTTCAGAAGATTACATTACCAACCCGATACGTCACTACGTCACGGACGCATCATTGTTTGGATTAATAATAACAACGACATACGGGGTGGGGATGCCGAATAACTCCAACACATACAAGGAGATAACCTGTGGTTAATGGATCCTCAGTGGGGCAAAAGGTAATCTCATCGTGCTAACGGCGCAATCTGAGTGGTGCACAGAGGCAGTGTAGGGAAGTGCCGCGCAATTGAGAACGCATTATTACGTCTCCATATTCCATATTGGGGGGGGGGGTAATTCTGCAAAGTGGCACAGACCATTCTCTCTGAGGCGTTGCATGATTTCAAGAAAGGCTGATCCATTATGTTTACGTACATAGCATCTTCATAATAGTCCAGATCGTTGAAAAGCGCAGAGAAAATCAGTTTCCCACATACTGTACATAGCTTTCATCGACTTTGGAAAGGCATTTGATAGAGTGAAAAGAGGCAGGCTGTAAGCATAAGGTCTTTGTGTGGAAAACAAAATTGTAATTGGTACAGGAAAAACGACCACAGCTCCTAATGTGGGCCTGATCAATTGTGAAGTAAAACTGTGTCCATTATCAGTAGGTACAGGTGTGCAGGGTAGGATCTTGATGTGGTCGCAGTGTCCGGGTGAGCCCGATGACTGCATGTCGCCTGCTTGTCTCCATGAATAGCGATCTCGCGCTTTACAGTGACTGAACCTCCGTGTTAAGTTTTTCGCTTGGAGGGATGGCATGGCTGTTTATTTTTTTAACTTTGTACGATGGAGAGTGTGTAACGGTGGAATATGGGGAGACTTTAGAGACTCTTCGGTTGGGAGGCAGAGATTTCCCGCGCACAACTGGCCGAGCGTCTCAAACCACCCGAGGAGTAGTCTCCAGAGGCTGCGGTAGAGCAATGGGAGAAAGCGGCACTAAGGCACGTCCAGAGCAAATGCAGCCCCCCCTTACGTCTGTCACTACGCACCGGCACAGACGTCCATCATCACATGCATACAGACGTCATACACAATCGGTAGATAAAACTTTAGTACCATTTTACGGTTGGTCCCTCTACCCAGATGACACATGGGTAGCGGCTTGCAGGTTGCTGTGTATACATACACTCATTACATAGGATCTGCAAGGATTTCGAATTACAGATCTCCACATTGAAGACTCAGGTGGTGTGTTTCCATGGTCCTCATTCCAACTGGTTGCCTATGTCTTGAAGTTTGGCACTAATCACCCCTCCTCACCGTCTCCTAGAGGCTGCACACCATCACCAACACAGACACACTCTCTTTACTTTCAGGTACCTCCACCTTCTTAACGGCCTGTCAGCGCTGGCGTGCGAAACCAACCAACCAACTCTCATACCCATACGGCTGAAGCGGGCTTGCCCCAGAACAGCCCGAGTCTGGTCCTAACAATGGCCAGTCTCGAACAACTCGAAAAAACAACAACAAAAACTGCTATGGAGCAGGTCAAGTATCTGGGATATAATGTGTCATGTACTGCAAACAATGACGTGGTGAATAAGCTACATGTGTGTGGGAACGTGGCGCTCTCCCACACTTCTCTATCTGCTTGAGAATTAACAAAACCCCAGGCCAAAGTGAGACTTCCTAGGCAAGTGACAGGGTATACTCTCCAAGATCGCAGACGAAATGCAGATGTACGGCAGGAATTGAGTATTGTGAGTATAGCCTACTTGTCGGGATTGCCCAATATCGGCTGAAATGGTTGAAACATCTTAACCGAATGGCCGACTTTCACGGGTCCCAAACAACGATCAAATTATAAGCCGAAGGGACGGAGAGGTTTGGAACATCCGAAGAAGAGCTGTAGTTTTAAAGCACACCTTAGTTTATAGGCTTAGTTTTATAGGTTTAGTTCCTTGAAGGAGCTATTTCCTTTTCCCAATCTACCTAAAGATTTTTAGCAATACTTTTTTAGCACATATTTCCAGATTTATACTTTTGTCTCAAGATTTTGAAGATATAGAGTACATGACTAGAAAATTGATACAGGAATATCAGAAATGAAGACTAAAGGTAAATATGAATAAAACAAAATACACGGCAATACGTGACACCAAGACTTGATATTGGAGGACGACATAGGGAAGATTTCATGTAGAGAGGGAATACAAGTATTTAGGGGTGCAAATTACGGCCAGTGTGAAGCAAGACAAAGAAATACAATCCAGAATAAAATTGGGAAAGATGGCTGGCTTATATTTAAAGATATCTACTTTAAATTGAATCCTATCGGATAAGCAAATTACAGCAGAAACTAAAACCAAAATATTTAAAACCATTGTTAGAAGTATCATGACTCACGGCTCAGACGTTTGGACTACTAATAAACATGCAAGAACAAAATTAATGACAAAAGAGATGGACTTTTGGAGACGTTCGGAAAGAGTATCCAAACGCGAAAAAATTAGAAATGAAGTCACTGAGGACAGAATGAATGTGAAAAAGTCAATTGTTGATTTTTTCCAAACAAAAAAATTACAACGGTTTGGACACACGCAAAGAATGCACAGGAAAGACTGCCAAGGGGAGTTATGGAATGGACCCCACCAGGAAGAAGGAAAAAAGGAAGACCATCTATAACCTGGATAGAAGAAATTCAGACTATCCAGAAATTGAAGATCTTTGGGTGGACAAGCAGCAGTAGAAGATTCAATCGTTTCTGTAATCTTTGGTTCCGAAAAATGTGTAAACATTGTACAGCCGGATTAATAATAATGTTGCATATAAATTGATAACCACCTAAGTAGACAGTGTGAGCATATAAGTGGCGTGCGCATTAGTGTCAGTGACAGTAACAGTGCGCGTAATCGATAAAGACAGCCTTCCCACCGCGACACGACACGCGATCTCTATTAGTGACCTTGACACTCTCGCGCTCTAAGTAACAGAAACTGATCAACACACACACACTTGTGACGTACAGTCTGTTTTTATAGATAACGATATTTATGAACAATTCATTTGTAATCATTATTTTTTTAATTCTTTGTTCTAAAATTTTTAAGATTTTACACAAACCAGTGGATGTCACAGTTACATAATTTTGATATTGAAAACTACTTAAAAACAAATGTATACCCATACATTTGTTAAATCGAATTTGCTAGGACTCTGGATTGCAAATATCCACACTTAAGACCAAGGCGATGGCTTCTCGTGAAACTGATCCCGAACGGGCAAAAAGTGTTATAGATGGTACTGTCCTGGAACAAGTTAGCAATTTTGAATATCTGGGCTACAGTGTGTCTTATAATGCAAGCAACGACGATGTGAATAAGTTGCATAAGTTCAAACTTATGTGCGGGACCATTAGGGGAACCCTTAAGGCAGCAAGTAAAGGAACACGCCTAAAATTCTACAAGGTGATGGCTCTTTCCACACTTCTTTATGGGCCTGAGAATTGAACTTTAACGAAAGGCCAGGCCAGTCCCATTCAAGCGGCTGAAATGAGATTTCTCAGGTACGTGGCAGGGTATACTCTCAATGATCATAAAAAAGGACAGATATACGGCAGGAACTGAATATTATGAGCATAATCGACAGGATCGCCCAGTATCGGCTGAATTGGTGGAAACATCTTTGCCGAATGGATGACTGCCGCATCCCCAAACAACTATGGAACTATAAGCCGAGGGGACAGAGAGGTATGGTACGTCCGAGGAAGTGCTGGATTGACCAGCTCTAATCTTTGCCTATTTGAGACCAGAACAAAGCATCCTTGGTTTAATCCGTGATGATGATGATGATGGAAACTACTTGAACTATTGAACAAGCTTCATCTTTTAATTTCTTAGCATGCAATATATCATGTCTTGAGGAGGTTGATGTTTGGAATTAGATAGGACGAATGGCACTATCAAGCGTACTTGAAGGAATACAGTCAGACAAGAGACGTTATTAAAATTTTACACGGTGATGTCCATTCCAAGCTGTCTATACGGTAGTGAAACATGGACAATGACGAATGCACACGGAAGTTGACTGCAAAGTGCAGAGATGAGGTTCGTTAGATCAGTAGCCGGGTATACCGGGTTAGATAGGAAAGGAATGAGGACGTCCGTCTTGAGTTAGCTGTCCGACCAGTGAATGGCATGGTGAGAAAATATAGTAAGAAATGGTTTGATCACGTAGAACGTTTAGACCCATCAAGAATACCACACGTGAATGAAAAATATATGCCTAAAGTTAGAAGAAGTCTGGGATGGCCGATGAAAAGATGGAGAGATCAGTTTTAACGGCGGATGACGTAATAGGATTTGAGCCTTATACTTGCCAGTAACAAGAAGAAGAAGTACTTGAAGAAGAAGAATTTTGTTAAGACGTCATGTTCGCTGATGGCCAGGTAATTGTGGCGAGTGATCGAAGCGATTTACAAAAGAGAGTTTAGAAACATTATGTAATAACTAAAGATTTTAATCCAGATATATCCAAACAAAACTAAAACTAGGACTTTTGCTGGAAAATGACCTGTAGGTGCAAAGTTATACGAATATCAGGAAATAAGATGTTGGGAAATATAAATGTCGAAGAGGTTTCCAGTTTCGACTTCCTCGACTCTCGACTATCTTACTTGGATATCGACCACAAAATTAAACAAGGTTTAATTATATGTGTGAAACGGTATACATTTGTTAAATCGAATCTGCAAAAACTCTGGATTGCAGATATCCACACGTAAGACCAAGGTGATGGCTTTTCGTGGAACTGATCCCTTACGGGCAAAAATTGTTATAGAAGGTACTGTCCTGGAACAAGTTAGCAATTTTAAATACCTTGGCTACAATGTGTCTTATAATGCAAGCAACGACGTTGTGAATAAGTTGCATAAGTTCAACCTTATGTACGGGACCATTAGGCGAACCCTTAAGTCAGCAAGTAAAGGAACACGCCTAAAATTCTACAAGGTGATGGCTCCTCCCACACTTCTTTATGGGTCTGAGAATTGGCCCTTAACGATAGGCCAGGCCAGTTGCATCCAAGCACGTGGCTGAAACGAGATTTCTCAGGCACGTGGCAGGGTATACTCTCCATGGTCATAGACGAAATACAGGTATATACGGTAGGAACTGAATATTCTGAGTATACTCGACAGGATCGCCCAGTATCGGCTGAATTGGTGGGAACATCTTTACCGAATGGATGACTGCCGCATCCCTAAACAACTATGGAACTATAAGCCGAGGGGACGGAGAGGTGTGGGACGTCCGAGGAAGTGCTGGAGTGACCAGCTCTAATCTTTGCCTATTTGAGACAGGAGCAAACCATCCTTGGTTTAATCCTTGAAGATGATGATGATGATGATGAAACGGTCAAAATAACTTTCAGAAACAAAACAAGGAAAGAAACACAGATATACAGTTTTATATTTATTATATGAGAGTGAAATATGGCCAATGAGAGTTAAGGAGAGAAACAGAACACAGAGATCGCTGCCGGAGTATCCAAACGAGACGATATTAGGGCAAACTCGATGAATGCAGAAGTAACTGGCTAGGCCAAGTAAACACACTTCTGAACTCTCTTAAAACTGAGAAACAACGGCCGTGCTGTTGTCCGTGGTCCAACATTGTTAGTTATGGTTGCTATCGAAAAGCTGGTCCATCATAACAACCCCGTCAACATAAACTCTCAATATAAAGCACTCAATAAATTCACTCAACAAATTATTAATATACGAGTACTTATTGTATTACTATGTTTATTATATACTTACTATATATTAAGTATTAAGTAAGTATTATGTACTTATTATATATTAAGAACTTATTAATATCAGTGCGTCTCAGGGGAGGTGTGTTCACAATCTCAGTATCTCGCGGGACTTACTACCTCTTTCCCGTCACGGTGAAGAAGAAAATATTGTTTTCGCACGGCCGAAACGTCTGTTTTTGATCTTGTTGTAAATTTGTTAAGTTTCTACATAGTTTATGTTGACGTGGTCCCCATCATGGACCAGCTTTTCGTCAGCAACCATAATTGTAATAATGTTGGACCACGGTCTAACAGCACGGCCGTTGTTTTACAGTCAAATACCGGTCGTGAAAGCCTACGTTCTTTGTTTACATTGTAAACTCTAAAGAAGAAAAAATATTGGCCGACTAATGAAACAGTTACCTTGGTGACCAATGGGACCAATCTAAAGAAATAAAGAGCGGAATTTAAAAGGCCACAGCAGTGTACACTAGAATGAGCAGTTTATTCAAAAGTCACGGTTTAACAATAAACACAAAGATGAGACTTCTACGCTGCTACGTATTCTCGGTCCTCTTCTACGGTGTAGAATCTTGGAGTTTGACTGAAGTCACAACTAACAAACTGGAATCTTTCGAAATGTTGCTTTACCGTAGAATACTGAGCATTTCATGGACAGCACATATAACTAATGTTGAAGTTCTTAGAAAGATGGAGAAAGAATGGGAAGTTGTTAACACAGTGAAGATAAAAAAGCTTCAGTATCTGGTCACCTCATGAGAAATGAAGAGAGATTTTATTTATTGCAGTTCATACTACAGGGAAAAGTACTTTGAAAGTGAGGAGTTGGGGGACCGAGAATATCATGGCTGAGACATTTAAGGACCTGGTTTGGCATGAATACAACTGATTATTCCGTGCAGCAGTACAGAAAGTTAAAATAGTCTGTATGATATCCAACATCCGAAACGGTTAGGAACTATCAGAAGAAGAAGATCGAAAAGCTGGTCCATCATAACAACTCCGTCAACATAAACTATATGTAAACACACAACAAATTCACAACAAGAACAAAACAGAAACAAGACAACAATATTCAAAACAGACGTTTCGATCATGCCCACTACTGTCTTCTTCAGTGTGACGGGAAAGACGTAGATTGTAAGCTCCGCGGGAGACGAACACTGTAAACGCACTGATATTAATAAACTATTAACATATGAATACTTATATGCTACTATACTTATTATATATTAAGTATTACATAAGTATTATGTACTTGAAGAAGAAGAAGAAGAAGAAGGAGGAGGAGGAGGAGGAGGAGGAGGAGGAGGAGGAGGAGGAGTAAAAGGAGAAGAATAAGAGGATTTTACATACACACACACAAGCTTTATTTGTCAAAAGTCTCAAAGCTTTTGTTTGTTCATATCCTTAGGCTGTGTTGACAAGTGATTTGTCTTTTAAAGAGAAAATAGGATTTTGTAACGTAAACTTGTTAGATACAATCAATACAATCAAACAAAAAGTCAAAATCAAAATCAAACAAAATTTTTAGACGGTGAGAGTAAGTTTCAAAGATATAAATTAGCCCCAAACCACCGACGACGACAGAAAACCGTCTATCACGTTTCTCGCTGAATACTAATTCTGCAAACAGCAGCGCTCACGTCCCATACTTTAATAACAGTGAGATTGGCGCCGGTGAATTTAAATTACCCGCTGATTTAAATTCAGGATTTGGGTTTAGAAACATTGCTCAGTAAAGCTTACGAGCCAATGTATACGAACACGGAATTTATACAGAATTAATTTATTATATTTTTACATAACACCGTTTATAAAGCTGTTTGTTTTTATTAACCATCCGCTTCATCATATTCTCTCCTGCATCAGGCCCGTGGCAGCGGCTCCGTAGTCATAGAGAAATCAGTTTGCATTTTAACAACGTACAGCAACGGAAATATACGGAAAGTTAAAATAGTCTGTATAATATCGAACATCCGGAACGTGTAGGAACTATCAGAAGAAGAAGTTTTAGTTATACACGTGAAGACGACCGCAGAGTGTTTAATGGTCGAAACGTTGTGTGTTAAATTTTACGATAGATATTGTCCGATCTAACCATTCTGATAATGTTCCACATATTGGTCGTCCCAGCAAATTTCCTGTAATTAGGTATCCATCCATCCAATAGTCTGTTTTACGCGGGCCGAGCTGGATTGCCTTTCCATCACCAGACAATAGAAAGCAATTGACCGTTTGCAGTCGAGGTCAGTGAAAACGATAAATAATCGGAAATCTGCGGCAGCAAACGGCGGCATAAACCTGTTGCTAAACTTGTTTACTGCCAACTGATAGGCAACTTTTTATAATTACAGTGAATAATTTGTCACACACACACACACACACACACACACACACACACGCATCTCCACTCTGCATGTATTACTTCAATAAAATAGTTATGTATTGCTTAGCCTAGTACAGAGGTTTTCTCAGCTCTATTAATTAAGCCGTTAAATTATGTTTTTTAACACCATGTAGAAAAAGCAGACCTATACGATGTGAAAACAAACATTTGTTAGCGTATTTCTAAAGCGAATGTTTATTAACTGTTTTTATATGAACGTGTAACAAACAACTCATATAGTTTCTTGTAGCCTACCTACGCAAACGTAACGTATTCAAACGCAAGCGTTGCTGAGGTAGTGCCAAGTAAGTCAAGGATTGCCGTGCCGTGCCGCCATGAACAAAAACCACTGTTTTGATTAATTTCATTGCGGATCATTTCATGTCTCTGTTTCTTACTGTTTACTATTTACTGTTTCTCTCGTTACTCCTGGCTTTCTACTGTATGTTTGAGACGAAGAATGAGAGCGAGTATGTGAGTCTTAGAGAAAGTGCGAATAATAGGGAATATAAGAGGTGGACCGATATACCTATAACAGGTATTTTAGAACGATATTTTTGTGGAACGGATATAACAGTGACTGAAAAGTTGAAATACCTGTTATTGGCGGCCTCGCTGTTCCGAGTCGCGGGACCCCCGTATGCAACTAACGAGTACACAAGTAACAAGTAAAAAGTACTACAAGTATTAGGAGTATTAGGAATACACAAGTAACAACAAGTAAACGGGTACTACAAGTATTAGGAGTATTACGAGAACACGAGTACGAAGCCACTTTTTGGTGCTGAATATTTCATTCTGCGCATATGCCGATTGCCATACAAGTACGAAACGAAACAAAACACCAGAGTTCAGAATATCTCTATGCCAAAGAGACGAAGCTGTTTTTAATAAACATTTATTCTCATGTGTTATGCACATATATAATACAGTTTATAATGAATTATATATTATACTAGTCACCAACTTGGTAAATTTTAAAAAAGCGAATTATAATGTGTTGTGACTTACGGAGTGGCTGATAGTTGATAGGCCATATTATGCTTTTTGTTAATGTGATTTTGGAGATGATTTTAACTTCACTGCACATCTCAGGTAAATGATATGATTGTTGTAACGTTCCTGTTGTAAAACACTTCAAAGTAGTTTTTTTGCACTGAGACCTGTAGCTTGCTCTAAAATGGGATGTTTACTTTATGACTTGACATTTTTGCACTTCATTAAATCTTTACTGATCTGATAACACTACCCTAAAACATAAGGTGTTTTTGTAAATTTGTTTCTTTTATCTAAACTGCTAATTTTGAATTTTCGTCTCTATCACTTTACTTATTATTTGACTAATAGTAGTTTCTACTTAGTAAAGAATAAAAATGACAAACTCCATAACATGTAACTCAATTAGATGTAAATGATCTAACCAATGTTAGTTTGTTTACTCCTAGTGAAAACTTAAATTAGGATTCCCAAAGGGAGATAGGCCTATAAATTCTGTTGTTTCTTATTTTATTTTAATCAGTAATAGCTTAATAAAGTCACAGTGAAAATAACACTGTTAATACTTTTAGTTTCAATTTATTTCTTATAACAAATTATATAATGTAGGTGTTTTTATAATAAGTATTTGTACCTGTTATTTTTTTTGGAATGGTATCATTCAAACGTGTTATTTTAAAATACTAGTTTAGCACACCTCTAATATACAGAGCTATGTACAAACAGACACATAGAAAGTCTGAAAGTAAAGAAGAGAAAAGATAGTGAGACAAAGGGAAAGAGGGGAAGAAAGAGTGAAGACATACAGACAGAGGGGAAGGAGGAAAAGAGTGGTAAAAACGTAGAGATGTAGACAGACATAGGAAAAGAGTGACAGAGAGAGTGAAGAGAGGTAAGTGTGGAGTAAGGAAGAGGCAGAGAAAGGGAGAGAGAGACAGACAGAGACATAGATGTATAGAAAGAGGAAAAGAGAAATGACAGATAGACGGACAGTTATAGAGAGTGGTGAGAGACTGGGAGTGCAGACGAGGGAAGAGAGGGAGGATCAGTGAGTGAAAGAGAGAGGAAGACGTCGGAATATTGACAGACATAGGGAAAGACTGAAATAGAGAGTTAAGGGAGATCGACATGGATAGAAAGAGAGAGAGGGAATAGATAGCCGTAATGGACAAGAGGGAGGGGAGAAAGAGAGAGAGAGAGACAGACAGACAGACAGATACATTCAATACGGCTATTAAAATGCAATTTATTGATCTAAAAATTTTACTTCCATAGAACGAAGTTTTATGTTTTCTGACATAGATTCCAGCTTTGTTTTTCCATTGGAATCCCAGCTTTCTGTGGTTATTCAAATGTACATTCTTTAAAGAATACATATTCTCTATAATAAAAAGTCAACACGTTTCAATTAGAACTACAGTAAAATATTATTTTATTAATTCTACTGTTCTGAGCATCGGATTAATTTATATACATATAACCGTATTCTTTGTTTTAATTTCTGACCTAACCTAACACAGTACCTAATGATGTACTTTCTTATTTTTCTTCAGCGGCGCGACAACCCATTACTGAGTCAAGACCTCCTTTAACAGCCTCCGTCAGTTGTCCCGGTCAAGTGCAGACAACTGACTGGCTGAGAAACTGATAGGTTTCTGCACATAAAAGAATTTCACAGATGGGATATGTGAATTCTCCGATCCAACCCCCAACCTGGAGGACCAGGCACTTTGATTTCGGGGTGCTCTTCCCCTAGAGAGTTGCTTTCACCTCAGCTGACGAGCTCTCTCTGCCCGGTCGCAGTAGGCTAACTGACTCAGCCTATGTGTGCAGCCGTTGGGCTACTATAGCCTCCTCAGCCTCCACAATAGATGCACATCCTGCTGCCGAGTGCACCATCCTGCCAAGTCAGGACCCAGGATACCCCCAGGCTGTCCTGACAGAACCCCCATCTCTCGTTTGCTTACCGATCCACTCTGCCTAAGGGATTGGTTACCACAACCTTGGAGTGGATTGCTCGGCGTAGCAGGGTCCACCGACGTGTAGGTGAGAGTGTAGTTGGGGTGGAGAGGCTGGTGCATTTCTCTTCTATGAAAGCATATGTTCGCGTCACACCCCCTTTGGACCCCTAACGATGCACTTTGAGAGTATAAATTATTTGGTTAACTACAGAACAGGGCAGGGCAGTGATTCCAGTTAAGAATGGACCGAAACCAGTTGAGAACTGCATTTCAACTGTAATGTTTTTGAAATACAAAAATCCTTTTTAGTAAAATAAAATGTCTTTACATAAGAATAATTTCATTTAATTCCGGTGCCAATATTAGTCCCATACTAAAATTATTGTAAATTATAAAGCTATAAGCAGACGACGGAAAGTTTTAAATGTAAAATAGAATTTTTTTGTTTAAAGCGAATGTAATCTTTGCCTATTTGAGACCGGAACAAACCATCCTAGGTTTAATCCTTGAAGATGGTGATGGTGATGTTCTCCACATCTCTGTGTAGATGCTTCGAAATATTACATACCAAATGCTTGAAATACCGTACCAGCTCCACATAGTAGTCGTTCACAAGGGGTAACTTTATCCGGTAATTAACGAGTTCAGTTGTTTGTTTGATTTCCGTAACAACATTTACGCTGTGCACTAAAACGGAACACGTGGCAGTTGTTTAAATAGACAAAACAGTCAATTTAGCTGTAAAATATTTTCATTGTTCACATCATCACCGTTTCAAATCGACTATTTACTACTTATTGTGTAATTTTATTGCTCATTCGTTTTATGTTCACCTTCACTATTGGCGTCGTTAATTGATTATATACCGAGAGCCGTAAAGTTGTGTTCTTATCAATGGAAACAATAGTACTTATTGGTTTTATATGTGTTCAGGATATAAAAAACTTTTTAATGAGATATTTCTTCATCACGAGTAAGAAAAGAGATTCAATAAAACTAATATAAATTAACTTACGATATTGATTGATGACTCGTTGGGCAGTTGGTGAAACATATTAATACAAAGGTTTAAAAAAAAAATATATATATATATACAAACACTTGGTAAATACAAGATTACCAAGTGTTTGTATATTTTTTAAAAACTTTGTATGAAATTAACTTGAATTACAATACCTTCATAGCATTCGGCATTCGGAAAGTATCAAGTTAGGCAACAAACTACCCGCCCTTAAACCATTACCATTGTTCAAAAAAGAGCCAAAATATTTTAGTTGATTGAGGCCAACTCAGATTGCGTTGCCCATTTTGTTCTTTCCTCTTTTCTCAGTAGAATTTCATTCTTTCACTTCTGATCTTTCTCTCTTCATTTCTGACATCATCTCGTCTTTCATCCTTCCAGTCAGAATTCTTCAATTATTTTTCCGTATATATTTCTGTTCTCAATAAATTGTTTCTTTCGCTATATCTGGGATCTGTTCCAAATCTTTCTGCACTTCTTTGTGCGATCGAAATTTTTGTCCATGTTTCTTAGCTATTCAAACATATGTTTTGTTAATCTTTTATGTCTATGTCGTTTTAACTGTCCTGGAACAAGTTAGCAATTTTGAATACCTAGGCTACAGTGTGTCTTATGATGCAAGCAACGACGTTGTGAATAAGTTGCTTAAGTTCAACCTTATGTGTGGGACCATTAAGTCAGCAAGTAAAGGAACACGCCTAAAATTCTACAAGGTGATGGCCTTTCCCACACTTCTTTTTGAGTCTGAGAATTGGACTTAAACGAAAGGCCAGGCAAGTCGCATCCAAGCGGCTGAAATGAGATTTCTGAGGCACGTGGCAGGGTCCACTCTCTATGATCATAGAAGAAACACAGATATACAGCAGGAACTGAATATTCTGAGTATACTCGACAGGATCGCACAGTATCAGTTGAATTGGTGGGAACATCTTTGCCGAATGGATGACTGCCGCATCCCCAAACAACTATGGAACTATAAGCAGAGGGGACGGAAAGGTGTGGGAAGTCCGAGGAAGCGCTGGAGTAACCAACTCTAATCTTTGCCTATTTGAGACCGGAACACACCATTCTTGGTTTAATCCTTGAAGATGATGATGAAAAATTTTCATAAAATTGTTTATCTTTTCTTCTCCAATTAAATGGAAAGATTAGAGAAATCGTAAATTTATTAAGTTCTTTTTAATACAAATTTTAAATCTTTATTTGTTTTTGATCATAAATTTTCTTAATATTCTTCTTTCTACTTTTAATGTTTGATCTGCGAGAAAGATTAGTAAGCAGCATTTACATGTATGTAAGGCTTCAGGACATAGACTATTTCTGTTTTGTAATGTCGTAATTTTACGTGTGCTTATGTTTGCCGTTATAGGGTATACGGTTTCCATAGTCTGTACACCCTAACTAACCGCCCACAACACCCAGATCAAAGTCATGTAGTATAATGTAATTATGATTAAATGTAAATGTAATTTACATTTGTGGCAATTAATTATTTAATTGTGTTTGCCGTGCCCCACGATCTTGGAGCACTATTTATATATAATGAAAAATTATATAATATAAGTGATATCAAATCGTTAAAATTGATTTGTAACGTCTTACGTACTTTGGGCGTTATCAATATAATGATATTTTATTATCTTGATTTGCGATAGATAATATGTATTTACTTGCTTTAATTGATTACTTTCATGCCGTGTGTTATACGACCATTTAATACAATGTATAGCTATTCTGATTCTTATTAACAAATACTTGATATCATTTAGTAGATTAGCGTTATCAATTCATTTATTTTATTTGAGCATATGAAACTCTTGAAAATCTATTTTATCTTTCTCCAAAATTTAAGTTAATATCTGGGATGTAATTGGTAATAATGAACGCATATATATGATCAACTTAAATTACTAGTTTATTTATAATTCACAACAAATTAAAATTGCACATATGATATGTCGCTGTACCTGAAATACATACATATTTTATAAGAACAAATTCATGTTTCAATATATGCTGAAAACAAAGAAAAACATACATACATATATAAATCAAATAATATAACAATTCATATTCTACTAATTTAATGCGTTCATTAAATCCCAAACAGGCTTTTGTTAAAACATTCATTAATTACTTTTTATTCAGATTTATTCATTGCGTTTCTTAATAATTTTCTCAGGGATGAATTCTTTGAAAGAATCAGGTCAGTAGAAGTAACTAATTAGAAATGATTAAAATAATGGTTACTTGATTATTGAATATCCATAAGTTGTTGACGAAGTCTAGTTCCGGTGATGAAGATGACTCGTAGACACATTTCGTCGGATGCTGTTTTATCACAATCACTTAACACTCACTCTTCCGGTCACTCGCGTTGGCGTTTGTTTATGTGAATAATTGAAGTTTAGTGTTCAATCAAATGTTCCATCTTACGGTGTATGTTGTGTGTTCGTTTTGACGTTAATGTACATGTCTGGTTTCACTTATCGCTGCTTCTTTAAATATTCGTATAATTTGTTAATTAGTTTAATATTTCATGTTCATTATGTTGTTAATAAGGTGTAGTAACACTATATTAAGTTCAACTGTTTAGTATATCGTTTATGTGGTGATATCTGTTCGTGT
This sequence comes from Magicicada septendecula, assembly GCA_034769895.1. NCBI lineage: Eukaryota > Metazoa > Arthropoda > Insecta > Hemiptera > Cicadidae > Magicicada > Magicicada septendecula. Next base: position 293,466,407 of record CM068373.1, on the reverse strand, counting down.
AACGGTCTGATTGTTCACTTTATATAATTCTTATCTAAGTCCGTTACGACACACTTCGAAATACACTCTTTAAAAGTTTACTAAGACTTACTATCGTGACGTGAAGATATTACTAAGTCTTTTAAGTTACAGGTTAACGTACTAAGTCCCGTACTTGAGTTAATTCTCCGCACGATTAATGTACTCTTGTGAACTTAGAATAAAACTAACTCCGAACACTTAGAATAAACTGTTTGAAATCTGAGTATCAACTGTTCCGTACTTGAAATTAACTAACTGAAAATTTGAGTATAAAACTGTCTGAAGATTTGAGTAAAAACTGTTTCAAAAATTGAGTATAGACTGTCTCTCCTCCGTCTTGGACAGATAGTTTTATTAATTCGTCCCTACTCAAAATTTTGTCTCTGGCGCAGTTCACGCCTACTTCATTTTGAGATTGGTCAGTTTTGAATTTTCTTGGAATATTCTGTCCCACCATGTCGAGATCCTACGTCATAGTTCTTCCGATAGGTCTTCCGTTTCTGTTGCTATGGAAACACTCCTCACCACCAATTTTCTCCCTGGCTGAAGGCATCTGATAGGTTCTTAGGCGTCCCCCGATTTTGCTCTGACGAACATTGACCCTTTTCGTAGAAACCACGGCTATTAGACACTTGTCTATCAACCTATTGTCTGAAGTAAACTCTGTGTTTCTCTAGATTGCCATTATCTGTACTTTCGGTCCTCCTGGCGTATTGTTCTATGTTATACCCCTTTTTTTTGTGGCTATTAGTAATTTTGAACATCTGCTGGCTGGTGAAGTCACCCCAACTTTCCACTCGTAAATCCTGTCTGTCACTTAGACGATAACTCCAGCTGCGTAACATGACTTGAGTTTTTGTCAGATCTATCCTACTGTATTGTTTCTTAAGGTGCAGTGCATCCGTACCATTGTAATATGTAGTTTCACTCGTTTTTGTCGTTTATCGTATACTGACGTAACATGGTCAAACATCTGCCACAATTCTCGGTACAAGTGTGAATGTCCTTGCTTACTTTGTTACAGCTGTAGTGAGCAATAATTCTGGACTACACTTTCCCTGTCATCTTGTGCCACCAATTTCTATAGTCGTATCGTACTTAATGTCTTTCTATTGTCAAGCTAGCGACGCTGTACTGACATCTTCTCATTACGCTTTATTTATTGCGCCAACTATAAGTCGTTGACACAGCCTCGTGTGAACGTACTCCGTCGAGGTGAAAATTTAAAATTTTTTTAAATTTTTGCTCGTTACATTAGTCCAGTCACAGGTTTCGCTTTTGTTCGCTTCATGTTCAGAGTAACATATGAAGTAGGCCTATCACCCTCATTGCAATTTTGAAGTTGTCACAGTTCCTTGTTTATTTTGGTCACCACACGTTCAGAAACGCCAGTAGCAGCAGCAGTTTGCTGCCTAGCTCTAACAACTGGAATCGTCACCTCTTTGCTATCAGCCTCTTTCTTCATAAATTTAAACACTTGCTAATTGCTTTGACCGTTTAGCACTTTCCCGCCTAGCCTACTGTTCATACCAGCCATTATGAACAATTTTAATAGTTTCACTTTATTAGTTTCACTAACAGACTCACAGAGCATTAGCACAAACTCAACTGAGAATCGCAAGAAAATACCGACTACTGACTCAAGACTATTACAAAACTGATAATTCACAGAAGTCAATGAATCAGGATGAGCGAAACACCCTGAGTGATTATAGAACAAAAGGCTATTCGCAATATCATTAGTCACTCGTCCGGTGGTTGACAGTCAACGTTTACAGGAAAATTAATGATTTACCCCGCGCGCCTCACCCTTCCATATACCATACTCCTGGACCCAAGCGCTCAGCAATGCGCCGGTAGTTATACTCGTACTTTGCTTTCCATACTCTATAATTTCCCGCAGCCATTTAAATGTTCAAAATTTGTTTATTCTACTGCTTTCAAAATCAACTTCCCTTTGCAGTTTTTAATGTTACAGATATATTCTGTTTTTTTTTTTAAATATAAGTACAACTGTTATACAACTGTCAGTTATACAGCTGTTTAATTATTATATAATAATTAAATTGTTTACGACGATTGGTTGACACCTATTATTTATATATCATCATCATCTTCATATCATCACCAACACCAACACCAACACCACCACCACCACCACCATCATCATCCTCACCACCACCACCAGTGACATATTTAAAATTTGGTCTTTGAGGGGGGTCCGGGGTCGAGTCGGCTTCATGCAAAAGAAGAAACAAGTTAAGACTAATCAACATTACTATCTTTAAAGTGTTTGAAAAACGTGTGATAACATCCTAAAATCAAACCCGTTAAAGTAAACGGCAATAACTCAGTCAAAATACGTTTTATTTAAACATTGTTTACGAGATGCTTATTCATTGTATCGGTTTTCCTACATATATTTCAAACGAGTACGCTAATGTCTCGTAATAAGCGTGTTTGTATAATTAAAAAAGAGTTACTACTATATATAATGGCGTGCACAGCTGAAAAAATAAAAAAAACAGCCTAAAAATTAACAGATTAACAAGATTTGTCAACTTTTTCGACCCTCTGGGGAGGGGCGGTCCCGTTCGTCCCCCCCGTAAATGCGCCTCTGGCCACCACCATTTCGTAAAAATTGTGACTCGTGACCTTTGTGAGATCACGGACATAACTACTGATTGAATATGTCACACGGACGAAACTGGTCCAATGACCAATTCTCTGTATGTTTATTTAACAGTGACGTGTTACAATACGTAAAACATCTTAACGTCCAGTTGCAGCGTTCAATTTTATAATCGCTAGCGGATTTAGATGGCAGATCTGTTGTACAAAGTAGATACAGAATTGAACCCATTGCACTTCCTTGGTGAACTCCTGATCTTATTGACTACAATTTTGTTGTTGTATTTTTATGGCGTACACAGAAGTGCTTTTCTTCCAAATAATATTTTAGAACAGTAACGTTGCGTTCAGATAAACGTTTTACAACATTTTTTACAGTAATCGTTGATACCAAACTTTGTCGAATGCTTGGTTGATATAAAAGACACTGAAGAACAGTAGATTAAATTATGACGATGGCCTCAGATTTCCTGACCCTAACTTTACGGTTGGCGTGGCGTCTTTCTGATGATTATTGTAGCAAAACAGTAAGCGAAATGGCCGCACGTTCGATTCGTTTTAAAATCTGGCTAGAATTGCATGTCGTGGTATTTTTTTTTTTGTGTAAAGAGATTTAAACAAATAATTTAGAGTTGGGGCAGTTAATTTCTGGAACGTGACTGTAGGAGATGTGGTGTCTCCACGCCACACGCGTCACGCTGCTGGGACGTCACGTTCCTCCACGTGAGTTCTATCGATTGCCCGTGATACGATACGACAGCAACTTGGTATATTGAAAACTTCTTTGTTAGTCTGTTTAGTCGTACCTATCTTAATTTTGATAAGCTGTTTGTGTATACGTCGTTTCAATAAGCTGTAGATAAGAAATTTCAATTTACCTGACATACGTTTTACTGAATACAGTGGCCTCTCTTTTAACCGACGATCTCTCAACCGACCATTCCATTAACCGAGTGATTCACTAGAGAGGGTGGAAAAAATTTACTATACATAAGTACACTAATAATACGGTATATTACTATAACTAATAATAATACTATACACTAGTACAGTAGTATATTATTAATCATTGTTTTAATAAAGATTATGTACAGTACGTACATTATATTAACGATGAAATACTCTACTGTGGTTAATGATTACCACTGGACAGATAATAAAAAGTGGAGAGACTATGCAGCTGACAGACGTCAGAGTAACATAAAACAAAAGAAAATTACCAACTTTTTCTCATAAATCCGAGGGTTTTAAACTTTTAAGTATACAGCGTGCATTAAACTGTTTGTTTCTACATAGGTTAGGCCTAATTGTACAGTAAAATATACGTAACACGTTTTCGTGTTACAACTTTAATTTCCTGCATACATAGTTTACTTAACACACAAAATCTTTGTTTCCTTATAAATTTGAACCGATATGAATCAAAAGAAAGCAGACCGCAATTTCTTTCCTGTTTTCATAATTAAGGTAAGTCATTCATGTACACTACCGTACATATTTTATTTGCTGTTCTATTTACTGTACTCACAGATATTTAAAGCAATTATAATTGCACCATTTATCCAATTTTATCGTACGCATTTCATTTATAGATACAGTACAAAGTGGGTTGTACGTACATATACTTCAAATATAGGCTATTCAATTCTTTGTTCTCGACGGTCATAAATGAGCTACCGTTTTGTTAACCCACTTTTCCATTATCCGACCGTTACCCGGTCACATCCAAGTCGAATAAGAGAGAGGCCACTGTACATCAATTTCTTCAGAGGTTTGTAAATTAGTTAAAAAATAATTTAAATAATTCGATTTTAATATAGAAACTAACGAATAGTTGAATATGTTTCGATTTCAATGTAAAATAACGAATAATCGATTTTGATTTAATTATCGATTGTTTTAATAATTATCGATTGTTTACTTAAGTAGCTGTTTTGACAGCTATAGTAGAAATATTTAATGTTTATATTTTATTATTTTAATGAATTTATAAATTTTAAATAGATCATTTCGTTTCGTTTTTATTTGAGTTTGTTCTTTAATTAGTAAATTATTGTTACTGTGTTTGTAAATATTAAGATTTTCTCAAATATTAATTTTTTGACGTATGTATATATATATATATATATATATATATCGGTTCATAACGTTATCCTACGTCTTCCGATCCCTAGTCTCCATCAGTCTCGATCTAACCAAGATTTTTCTTCCAATTCCCGGTCTCTTTGCCCGGTTGATGCCTTCTCTCCAACTCAACCTAGGTCTTCCTCTTCGCCTACGACCGTATGGTGTCCATCTCAAAATTTGCTTGGGGAGTCGATTATCCGGCATTCTTTGCACATGCCCAAACCATCTTAGCCCAAACCGCTTCGATTAAAGTGGAGGCGATGTTCGTTCGTTGAAGTGCCAGCCAAAGTTTGGTGTGCGGAATACTGTCATACCTTTCTTAAGGTCAACATATAGGCAGTGCTGACGTTAAGTTCATTTTTATAATTCTCTCGTTTACTGCTTCCCAGTTAGTTATTGTAACCGTACGACTTTGTAACTAAACGACGTCTTGTATGTTTTTGTGTTTTATTTTAAATTAACTTGTAATTGATTTAGTAGTATTACTCTTCAATCCTCACGTCGTAATATAATTATCAATGATTGGTGTTGTTTTTTGTTGTTTAATAATTAATTGAAATAGTAATGTTTATGTTTAAAATAATGTTTATGTTTAAAAGGACTGTAATAACTGTTCTCTCGATGTATCTACCTCCCCACTTACCATCCGTGAACGTCTGCAATCTTCCTAATATGTTGCTCTATCTCACTGGAAAGACATGAATAACACACAAAATACTTCACCTTGATATTAACATATACACAGTAAATAAAATGATAATGATATTTAATCGTGGATTGAATATTCAAATACTGGCCGCTGGAATATTGCCGCCACCTTGAGAAACAATTGCTTCTAAAATGAAAGTTATTTGTGCCTATTTAAAAGAAATAAATACTCTCTGTTCACTGGTAAGATATTTAGGCGTTTATTAACATTAGTTAACTTCAATGAAATCCTTTTTTAAAACAATAAATAAATCTTTAAAAACAGCAAAGTTAATTATTTTCTGAAAATTCTTCAGCTCAGGGCTGGTAACACTGGTACAATATATAATATTATGGTAATTCTTGTTATGTTAATTTTGGTTATTATAGTTACCAAATTTTCATGGATTCTTTGAATTTACATGATGCAAGATACAAAGATGCTTGTTAAGAATAATATTTATTCATATAGAATGATCAAAAGATAAAAAATTAAAAATAGTTAACCTCAATACGATATTAAAATTACCGTATTGTTGTACAGCAGGTGTGCTGCAGTTAGTTGTTCAAAGCTGTGTAACACGTGTTATAAACGTTACACTATAAAACAATATTATTGGTTTAATTATTATTATGAACTGGATTTGATAAAGAATAGAAAAATTCTTCTTATTGAGTCTATTCAAAAAAGTATTGTTAATGACTGGCGTGACTATCTGTTGGCAAAGAAATATTTGTTGGTTATAGGTTAGTTTACCTATCGATTAGAGTAAGTTAACAAAATAAGTTATTTAACATTATTGAAATCCTTATACTATTTTCAAAAAAACATTATTTATCGTAATAAGATGGATAATTAACGGCAGTGATTGTTCTCGTATGTAAAATCATTATTTATCAAGTACAACTGGGATTGTAGTCAAGTAAGCGACTATATTTTACAAGTGTTGTTTGCGGTATTTATCATTACTTCAGCTTTTGTTATTATTTTTTCTTACATAAATATTAAAATATTTTAATTGAATACCATTATTAAATTAAACGAGAACTTTTATTCATTGTGCCTGATAATATATCATCGTTCGCTAGATTAACCATGTGCTTGGCTAACGTAGTCCGCTATAATATTCGTCAACTGACGAAAATTATATTTTCATTTTATTTTAAAATTCGTTAACTGATAATACTCCCTGCATATTTCACTTAACATTGCCTTTATTATACACTGGCAATGTTTTAATAATTCACTTTATTACTCGTAGCACTGTCACACGAGAAAAAATTAGTCTTCAGTTGAGGTTAGTTATAATTGTTTACTATTTGACGCGCACATTTCAAAATGTCTTCTTGATAACTGTCGCGGGCTCCGCTCGCATCGGTGGCTGAAAGACAATTAATTCTTCTCATCGAAGCTCCTTCTCGCGTCTGGTAAAATCAGATCATCCTATTGGTGTAGAAGTCTGTACTCTCTACCCCAAATGCCTTGGTTATATTAAAATTTTAATTTTTAGCGTCTATGCTTTGGGTTCGAGACTCAGCTATGACGCGTTCATTCCCATTCGGAAATGACAGAAAATCTTATAATATTCATAAGTTTCTTATTAATCGTCTGATCGTCATTTGAATAGTCGCATTGTTTTGCAGATACTTCTGTCTTTAATTTAAGTCCAAACAAGTAATAAATCCGTCCATTAACAACTCACTTCACTTTATACAATACACATATAGTGGCTCTTAATAAAAATAAGTTTTTTCCACTATATTTTGGTGTTATTATAACATAATGCTTGTAATTAAACGTTTAGAGTCCATATCTCTCATTATTTAACACATAATATTAACATATTTGTGGTTTAAGCAAAATGCATTCATGGCGTACAAGCCATACATGTCCAAGCATTTGTATTTGCTCATATCACCATTATTTCTTATATTATTACATACCTTTGGTATTAAAATGTTATTTAACACTTTTACATATATTTGCTGATACTTTACTCCAGCAAATGTTATCTTATTTACACATATAGCATTGTTTAAAATACACTATGCTATCATTTCGCCATTCTGTCACTCTCATTTAGTTATTTTTTCCACATATTATATGCATTATTGATAATTAAAGTGTACACAGACATTGTACATGGTCTGTTTAGTGCACTTACTAACTTTTTGTTAGTTGAAATTTCTTTAAGTTACAGTAGGATGGTTATTTACACCTAGTCCTATGATTACAGTTAATTAGTTTATTAAATTATAGTTATTAAATTACTTATCCAATGATTGTGAGGTATTCTCATAGTTGAATTGAACTTTCTTCTAACTACTGGTAAACTTCCTTACTCTCTCTTTACAAGTTTTGTTATGGTTTTTTGATTAACTCTCTAGTCACTTGGGATTCTGTCTAATTTGTTTATTGTTATTATTAATAATCTGACTTATATAGTTGTGTTCTTCAGTTCATAAGGTATTCATTGTCTTGTACATTTGTTCTTATTTGGTCTCTGTTTGAAACAATTACTGGTAATTACTTTATCTAATTATTGTGTATGATTTTATGTTGTAGGTCCTGTTCAGATGAGGTTATGTGTTACTGTGTTAGCAACAATATGCTTCGTACTTTATTCAATATTCAGCTTAAATACTGTCATGTCATTATGGCATGTTACTACCATTGTTTATTACTGTTTTACACACTTTGTACACATTTTACACTATATGTTTATACAATAATACTTGGTTTTTTCCTAACTATGTTACACATTTTGGTGGGTTGCATCTTGGCTTGTATACATTGGTTTGTTTCTTTTCAACAAATTAGTTTGTTTACTACTTATTGGTTATAACATTTATCTACATTTTGTCCTGTGTTACTATGACATTCAGGCACATTCCATATCAAGGATTATATAGCTTTTATTATTGGTCTTTTTGAGCAATTATTTCTCTTTTCAGTTCCATTAAATTGGTGGTCTTACTAAGTATGTTTGTGGTTTTACAATCTTGGATTACAATTGGTACACTAATTGTTTGTGTATTTCTCTTGATAACCGTTGATTTCACTTATTAATTTTTATTCACTTCCCTTTGTCATAAACACTTCACTCATATTGTCTGTGTTGCTTATTTGGGGGTAGTGTCATTACACTATTTATTGTTGCACTTATATAAAGTATTCACTATTATTGTTTGTGATCACTTACTAAGATTCAACACTTGGTTTTTATTATATTGGTTTCACTATGTCCTTCCTTGATAGATAGTTTTTATTACTACTAATCTTGTAATCATTATTCTTATTTTGGTTATTATACTAGTTGTGTTGGCTTCCATATTTTGGGAATGCTGGTGTCTTGTTCTAGTTATACTTAATCTTCATTCTTCATGGTACTTTTCTTCTTCTTCTTCTTCTTCTGGTTATTCAATTGTTTATTCTTCATTTTAATTGTTTGTCACTTGTAAGGCATTTTTTGGTTCCTCACTATTTGTGATAACTCAGGTTCATTTAATATAGTTATAATTTTCAACATTTTCACTCATTATTATGATAATCATTATCTTATATTTGTCTCACTATTATGGTAAATTAGTTTATCCTCTCACTATGATAATTACATTTAATACATCTCTTCCTTATGATGATAGTAATTCTTGGTATATCCCCTCACTATTTTGATCTATTGGTTCGTCTCTTCCTTATGATGATAGTAATTCTTGGTATATCCCCTCACTATTTTGATCTATTGGGCCTATATGCTAACGTATTATATTGATCCATTGCATTCTCTCTTTCTTCTTTCTACTCGATGATATATTTTTATGATTCTTCTTTCTTCTTCGTTGGGTTGCTTTAACATTATTCATTCATAGATACACGTTTGATTTTCATACTTCTGTTCCTTCTTCCATGTTTGATGAAATATGCTTATGGTACACTTATATTATTTTTATGTAACCGTTATTTTGATACGTTACATTATGAATCTTCTTTAGTTATGACGTTTTTAATTAACTTATTTAATTAATTTACAAACCTCCGAGGATACACTGATATATTTAGTGAAACGCACATCAGGTGAATTGAAACGATAAAAATGTAATACAAATACTTGCAGAGAAAATTATGTTCGATAATGTATATATATATAATATTGTGATACTATGCAATGTAGTTTCTTCTGCAAGTAGTGTATTGCGTTTTTGTTGTTTCAACACCAGAAAACGTAAACTGAAAAAAAAAAATTAAAAGATACAATAAGGTCAAAAAATGAATATTTGGGAAAATTTTAATATTTGCAAACCCAATATCAATAATTTATTAATTAAAAAACAAACTCAAATAAAAACAAAACAAGATGATCTATTTAAAATTATAAATTTATTAAAATAAGTAAAAATAAATAACATATAAACATTAAATATTTATAATTAATTGTTGTGGTCTACAAGTTGCCTATATAATTAAATATTAGAGTTACCTTGGTTTCCTTCTTTGCAACTTCTTTGTGTTCTCAATATACACAACGCGTTTCGGGACTTAAAGTCCCATCATCAGGTGGATAAACTGTTCACTCATGTAGAGCACGTCAATAAATAAAAAATATATATAAAGGTCACGCACATCTCGCTACTCAGTTGATTTTCCCTTTCCCCACACGCGTTATCTCACGATGCGCATCGCTACCGACCCCGCGAGCGACTGACAAATCTATTCGGCCTGTACCTATTTGTCGTGCTGTTTCAGCATGCGTATAGCAGTATCATACAGTTCGTTTGATTTGAACGACAGTTTCTCGTTCAACAGCTGATCATTGTGTGTTGTAGAGGCTCTGTAAATTTCAAACTCCTCCAGTGCGTCCATGAGTTTACCCTTTTTGCAGAAATGCGGTGGTTTGAGATTATTTCCAAAACTGGAATAGGTATGGTTGTGATCGATGATATGCATGGCAAAGTTTGATTTGACGTTCCTGATGTTGCCCCTAGGCAGGTGCTCTTTATATCTATCCAAAAAGTTTCTGCCTGTTTGTTCAATGTAAAACCTATTACATACTTCACATTCTATTTTACACACCCCTGAACAGCTTTCTACTTGTTTATTGGATTTTGGCCTTAAAGTTTTTAAAATGCTGTTATTCGTCTTAAAAGATACTGTATAGTCATACTTTCTAAAAACATTATAAATAGTATTGGGTAAAAGATTCGTATATTCAGTTGCTATGTATTTCTGACCTCTATTGTGTTTCATTGTTATTTCTATGCAGGTTCTTTTTTTTTTACTAACCTATCCACAATCACGCTGTTATAACCGTTGGCCATCGCTATGTACTTTATAGTACTAAGTTCTTCACGGTAGTCCTCCGGCTGCAATGGAATTTTCAATAGCCTGTCGACGAAGGAGTTAAAAGACGCCATTTTCTGAGCGAATGGATGAAATGAGGACTCATGGATAGTAATGTCGGTAGTGGTCGGCTTTCTGTAGATTTTAAATTTAAGGTGGTTATTTATGTTTTGTATCATCAGGTCAAGAAAATTTAAGCTATGTTCGTTCTCCAACTCGAGTGTAAACTTTATGTTTGGATGTATACTATTTATATATTTATTCAAAATTTCTGCCTGCCTACATGTGCCATCAAATACAAGAAACGTATCATCTACATATCGCGTGTATGAAATGATCTATGATCTTTTTATAAAACCTATTCTTATGAGACAATATATATTCATTTTCAAAGTGGTTAAGATAGAGGTCAGCCAAAAAACCACTAAGTGGCGAACCCATTGCAAGTCCATCGTCCTGGGCAAAAAACCTATTATCAAACGGAAAATAGTTCTGGCTCAGTATTACTCTTAATAGCATGATAAGTTCCTGTACTTGTTGATTCAAGCTGCCTGAACTCTCCAGATTTTCCTGTACAATATTGATGGTTTGGGTAATTGGAACATTGGTGTAAAGGTTCACAACATCAAAGGACATCGATTTATATTGTGGCAACATTCTTAATGATTTTACCCGATTCACAATTCAATATTATTCCTGATACTGTGGTTATTGTTTACTTTTATATTATTTTTTAAAACCTGTAGAAGTTTTTTAGCCGCTTTATATCCGGGTGCTGTGGTAAAATTAACTATGGGACGTATGGGCATATTCTTCTTATGTATTTTTGGCAAACCATTAAGCGCAGGGGCGCGAGTATGTATTTGTTTGAGTTGACGCATGGTACGTATATCAAACAGATTCGTACATTTATTTACTGTGGTTTATATCTTTAATATAGTCTGCGGTGGGGTCCTTCGTTAATGCGCGTATATTATTATCCTTGATAAATTCGTAAACTTTCGCTTTGTATTCATGTTGATCTAGAATTACAACTGCACTGCCTTTATCGGCTTTTGTTATTATGGCATTGTTATCTACAAGTTTACGTTTAATGTTGTGTATAGTTTTCAAATCATTACGATATTTATCAACCGATGGATGCCTGCACTCATTCTTTAATACACGGTTCAACTTATTATTAATGAGGACACGAGCCTCGTTCTGTTTAACCTGTTCACTTAATGTCTTTATAGCCGCTTCAGCGTTAGTTATCTCGGGAATTATATTGTGTTTAGAAAATCTAGGCAGGTTATGATGTAGGCCTTTACTCAGTAATTCTTCTTCCGTTTTTGTAAAACCTATGTTGCTATAGTTTTTTGGCTGACCTCTATCTTAACCACTTTGAAAATGAACATATATTGTCTCATAAGAATAGGTTTTATAAAAAGATCATAGATCATTTCATACACGCGATATGTAGATGATACGTTTCTTGTATTTGATGGCACATGTAGGCAGGCAGAAATTTTGAATAAATATATAAATAGTATACATCCAAACATAAAGTTTACACTCGAGTTGGAGAACGAACATAGCTTAAATTTTCTTGACCTGATGATACAAAACATAAATAACCACCTTAAATTTAAAATCTACAGAAAGCCGACCACTACCGACATTACTATCCATGAGTCCTCATTTCATCCATTCGCTCAGAAAATGGCGTCTTTTAACTCCTTCGTCGACAGGCTATTGAAAATTCCATTGCAGCCGGAGGACTACCGTGAAGAACTTAGTACTATAAAGTACATAGCGATGGCCAACGGTTATAACAGCGTGATTGTGGATAGGTTAGTAAAAAAAAAAGAACCTGCATAGAAATAACAATGAAACACAATAGAGGTCAGAAATACATAGCAACTGAATATACGAATCTTTTACCCAATACTATTTATAATGTTTTTAGAAAGTATGACTATACAGTATCTTTTAAGACGAATAACAGCATTTTAAAAACTTTAAGGCCAAAATCCAATAAACAAGTAGAAAGCTGTTCAGGGGTGTGTAAAATAGAATGTGAAGTATGTAATAGGTTTTACATTGAACAAACAGGCAGAAACTTTTTGGATAGATATAAAGAGCACCTGCCTAGGGGCAACATCAGGAACGTCAAATCAAACTTTGCCATGCATATCATCGATCACAACCATACCTATTCCAGTTTTGGAAATAATCTCAAACCACCGCATTTCTGCAAAAAGGGTAAACTCATGGACGCACTGGAGGAGTTTGAAATTTACAGAGCCTCTACAACACACAATGATCAGCTGTTGAACGAGAAACTGTCGTTCAAATCAAACGAACTGTATGATACTGCTATACGCATGCTGAAACAGCACGACAAATAGGTACAGGCCGAATAGATTTTTCAGTCGCTCGCGAGGTCGGTAGCGATGCGCATCGTGAGATAACGCGAGTGGGGAAATCAACTGAGTAGCGAGATGTGCGTGACCTTTATATATATTTTTTATTTATTGACGTGCTCTACATGAGTGAAACGTTTATCCACCTGATGATGGGACTTGAAGTCCCGAAACGCGTTGTGTATATTGAGAACACAAAGAAGTTGCAAAGAAGGAAACCAAGGTAATTCTAATATTTAATTAAATATTTCCAGTATAACCCAGTATAATCGATTATCAGTTATTTTACATTAAAATCGAAACAAATTCAATTATTCGTTAGTTTCTATATTAACATAGAATTATTTCGATTGTTACTGATTTACTTACAAACCTCTGATAATGCTAACATTTTGGAGTGAAACGTGCGTCAGGTGCCGAAATAAAAAAACGCAATTGGCAGAAGAAACTATATTGAATAGTATCACAATATTATATATTTGCTGCAAGAAACATGGAGTTACGAATATAGAAAATAATATATAATATTATACAACAATTACTGCAAGAAACTTTCGAGTTACTTATATAGAAAAACGTAATGTGTACACATCTTAGTAGGGACCATACGCTTATTTAGTGCAGAATTGTGGGAGGTAAAATAAATCTAGAATCAGCGATGTGGAGGTGGATTATTGGAGACGATCTGGATTGGATAGAAGTAAGAGCGGAAGTGAGGATTGGGGTAGACTTTTTAGAAACGGTAGAAGTAAAAATGTTAAAATTGTTTCTGACGCCTGAAGGTCGTGTCAATGGAGAGATAGCCAAAAAACGTTATGGGAAAAAGGAAGGCCTAGATATTCCTATGTTGAAGGAAGACTCCATGAGAGTAAGAGGATGTTTGGATCGGCTTCGATGGAGTCTAGGAGGCGACATACCGTAGTAACAGAACCGCTGAACTATGATGACTATATAAGCGATTTGTTTGGCGGTGGAGATCGGAACGTGTGAATTTTGGCTTAACTCTTGACAGAAGAAGGAGAAGAAGTCGAATATGAAGAAACCAGCACTAACTATTGAACTAAAAAAACCATAGGCTGACACTTACACCGATCGTTAGTCGTGACGAAACGCGTCTTACACACATCTTAGTTTACAGGAGTGGTCACCTTACGATTATATAAGATTTAGTAAGCCTTGACAAAGTTCTAAGTCAACAAACTTTAGTGATCTAAAGTGTTATCGACCTTGGCCGGCGTTAAGGTCAAACACGCTCTAATCCCAGTTAATCACTGCGGCTAATATGACAGATCGATTACGACTGTGTGTGTAGCCAGGTAAAAACGGATTATTTAAATTAGACACAAACTAGTCGCCTGGTTCAAATGTTTATCTACCGACAAGTTTTTTCACAAACTAAAAACTAGTTTTAAAAAATAGTAACCTCGGCTAGTTCATTGACATTATTCTCCGGTAAATCTGTTTTTAACACGTTCATTTCACACCTTATTTCTTGGGCTTTAAGTGAAATAAAAGTAAAAAAATGATACCGAGGGAAAGTCAGAAATTAAAAGGACATTTATTTAATGGAAATCAATACTTTTTGTTAAATTATGTGTCTTATGATAACAGTTATCAAAATTCTCGATCTGCAGCCTTCACCTTCATACCAACGGCAGCCAGACAAGCTCTTCCTTTGTAATTTTTCATTTCTATTTCCACTTCAATTATTATTCTCTTTATAAATTTATTGTGCTAAAGTATGCGTCGAATTATCGGGATATTCTACTTTTGAATATTTTAAGAAGGTTTTAATGTTTTTAACTCTCCGAATAACCTTGCCATTCGCAAGCCTTTCTCTTCAGCAGGATAAAGAAAACTATAGGGATGTAATTGTACCAAAGCCTTTTAAGTTTAACTACAATAGGGATATAATTGTGCATTCGATAGCATTGATAGACAAGAACTTTACACTGATCTTGAAGAACTTAGGCATACCAAAGAAATTAATAAGATTGTGTAGGATGACAATGGTGACAGTGAAGGGCATGGTGAGGATCCATGCCTTTAAGTTTAACTACAATAGGGATATAATTGTGCATCCGATAGCATTGATAGACAAGAACTTTACACTGATCTTGAGAACTTAGGCATACCAAAGAAATTAATAAGATTGTGTAGGATGACAATGGTGACAGTGAAGGGCATGGTGAGGATCCAGAATGACTTATCAGGAGAGTTTGACAATGGAAAGGGAGTCCTCCAAGGTGATGCTCTTGCTTGCCTACTCTTCATTCTTGCCTTAGAAAAAGCTATGATAGATGATGGAACACATTCCTCCGGGACTGTATTCAACAGGTTGGTACAGGTCCTAGGATACGCCGATATAATCGGGATGTCCCTTCGAGCAGTAACTGAAGCCTTTCTTGCTCTTGAAGTTCCCGCAAAGAGGCTGGGTCTCATAATAAAAGAAAGCAAGACAAAATACATGGTCACAGGACAGGAAGGTAGAGAAGGAAAGCGCATCCAAATTGGCACCTATTCTTTCGGAAAAGTCAACAACTTTGTTTATTTAGGATGCCAAGTTAAGAATGGGGAAACAAAGAAGAAATAAAGAGAAGAATCACCTCAGCTAATAGATGCTTCTTTGGTCTCAGGCCTCTGTTCCAGAGCAGAACAATTGCCAGGTCTGATCCTTATCACTGTCCACTCTATCATCGTCTTCATCAACGCTACTGGTCTCCTTTGCTGCAGTTGATGCTCTGAGCTTTGATGTGTCTGAGTGTATCTTTCTATAACCAGTCTTCCCTGTTTCGTGGTTCCTTAGACTCTTATATCCACCATCGTGAATTACTCTCGTATCTGATACCCTTCTTACAAACGAATTATCGTCTTTGCTAATTGAAAAACAATTTGTTTTTAGCGTCGCATGTTGCTTAATACGTAATTACTGCGATGTATACTCTTAACTTGGTTATCTCTACTGACACCACCTTCATACTCAACTGTAGCTTGGTAAAAAAGACAGGCGTATATTTCATCTTACTTTCCCAAAAATGTTTTTTTCAACTTAATGTTCCTTTTTCTCAGCGTCTCCAAAAGGTAGGGACATGAAAATTTTTCACCTCCTCATTTGTCACTGTAATCTTCTAGGAGATCTTTTCCATCTTTCTCTATGTCCACGTCTCGAAGGCCTGTAACCTTCTGTCCTCTCTTTTCCTCAGTGTCCAATTTTCTGTCCCGTATAGAAGAACGCTTCCACAAGGATGCTGGGTCTCATAATAAACGAAAGCAAGACAAAATACATGGTCACAGGACAGGAAACTAGAAAAGGAGAGCACGTCCACATTGGCATCTATTACTTCGAAAAAGTCAACAACTTTGTTTATTTAGGATGCCAAGTTAACTCCGATGGGGACACGACAGAAGAAATAAAGCAAAGAATCACCTCAGCTAGGTACTTCTTTGGTCTCAGACTCCTGTTTCAGAGCAGAACAACTGCCAGGAGCATCAAGCTGCTTCTGTATAAAACACTGATCCGCCCAGTTCTCATCTATGGTTCTGAGACCTGGACATTTCTAGAAAGTCTGAGTCAAGCGTGCTGGCTCGTGAATGCAAAATCCTCGGCAACATTTTTGGTTCAATATGTGAATGGAG
Source organism: Magicicada septendecula (assembly GCA_034769895.1). Classification (NCBI taxonomy): domain Eukaryota; kingdom Metazoa; phylum Arthropoda; class Insecta; order Hemiptera; family Cicadidae; genus Magicicada; species Magicicada septendecula. The sequence goes on along the minus strand of CM068373.1, from coordinate 293,449,562 downwards.
GAAAAGGACCAACCAAGAACTGAACCCTTTTCTGAATGAACCAGATATTGTGAAAATTATAAAACTTGGTAGATTCAGGTTGACATGTGATCAGAATGGAGGAGAATGAAATACCCAGAAAGGCACTCGCAGAACAGATCTGTGGCACCAGGAGAGTTGGTAGACCCAAACTACGTTGGGAAGACGATGTGCCCGCCATATTCTTGGGACCCGGAACTGGAGAGCAGTTGCACTTAACCGGGACAACTGGTGGAGGCTGTTAAAGGAAGCCTTGACTCAGTAATGGGTTGTTGCTGCGCTGAAGAAGAAGATGAAGAGATATAATTTTATCAAAGCCTTTAACTGCAGTAGCCATTCTTTCATAAATGTTTTTGCTTATATTTCACGGGTGAAATATGTTTGAACTTTTTTTTCTGGTTTTGCCAGAGGGATGTTGTTTCGGCCAATATTACTATACGTACACATATAACAGTCCGACACACACCTGCTAACTGTTTGTCTGACAATATGTATGTCACGTAAACGAGTCTGGCCGAAGCAGAAAGTGAAAGCTAAACTTTAATTATTCAAATGTATGTATGTAGCCTACGCGCAAATAAAAGTGTAAGTAAACAAGAAGACTGTGTAAAATGAAATCTGATCTGATTGTTTACAAGCTGATCTGACTGATTATATTATCCTTAGGAAACAAACCTAAATGCAGCAATAAATGCGTCTAATAAATAAATTTCTCTAACTAACTGTTACGGTTACAAAAACAACTCAGCAGTCCAGAGTTAACGACAAACTGGAATAATAATTGTTAAACTACAAAAGCTCAAACCTTGTGAAGAGTTCTTGCACTTCTAAATCAGCCGTGGCCACCTGCGTTAAGTGCTGCCATATCTTACGGTGACTTAAGAAAATAATTTTACGGTACTTGAATCCTGTTGCTACTAGTAAAATCTTTAACGGATTTATATAATAAATTCCGAATTCAGTTAAATTCAGTTAAGATATTTTATAAAAGTACATCTGTAGCCCTGGATCTGAATGGTAGGCACTCAGGTAACATTCCAATAAATAAGGGAGTTAGGCAGGGATGCTATTTTTCCCAACCTTGCTTAATATATACATTGACGACATGTTGAGAGCATGTAAATCCAGAGTGACTTCGGGAATACAGCTTAACAAGTCAATTAGTATGGGTTCCCTGCTATATGCGGCTGACATAGTTCTTATTCAAGAACATGAGGATGATTTGCAAAGAGCTATGTTTCAATTACAAGAAGTGGCAAGAGAGTACTCACTGACAATTTCAGTAAGAAAGACCAAAACCATGGCCTTTAGAGGTAAATATCCAGTGAGGACTAAGATAGTTATAAACACCAGCACTTTAGAACAAGTGATGCGTTTCAAATATCTCGGCTCTGCAGTAAGCTATGAATCTGAATATGATACAAGAGAGAAGATAAATAAATTTAAGAATGCTTATGGTACAATTCGTAGAAATCTTAGACTAAAACAAGACACAGCACAGGGATTAAATTTTATAAGACAATTGCAATACCCACGTTGATTTATGAAGTGAGGTGTGGGTCATGACAAAAAAGGAAAGCGGCAATATTCAGAGTGCTGAAATGCAGTTTCTTCAAAATACTTTAAATTATACATTGCAAGATAGATTAAGGAATAAAGATATCAGAGCAGAACTCGAAGTAGATGACATAAATGAAATTATTTCAATTTACAGAAGACAATGGTGGGATCATCTGCAAAGGATGATAGAGGATCGATTGTCGAAAGCGGCAGTAAACTATAAAGCCATTGGTAGAAGAGACATGGGTCCTTCGAGGATGAGATGGGTGCTGGAACAGGTTTATATAACCTAATCCTTGCACAGGAGAAGAATTCCGAATTCTTAGTGGTTAGACTTGCTGTTCTTGGATTGTATTAAGGCTTTTAATATGGCGCATAGGGACTTTTTATTTAATATTTTTAAGAGAAGAGGAGTACAAAATCATTTGGTAGAAATTATTAAATGTATGTATGAAAACTCAAGAATATGCACAGCTGGGAATTGTGAATAGAGAGCTGAGATAGGAATGCAGCCTTCCTCCGATATTATTTAACGTGTACATATATGACATTCTAAGCAAGTGGAAAATTTGTTTGGCATGTTATAATTGGGACTTTGGAGTGTTTATACTGACGACCAGATTGTCATATCTAATAACGAAGATACTTTGCAGAGAGCATTGCACGAGCTTCATAAAGTAATTAAGAAACACAATTTAATTTTATCTGTTGAAACATCTGAAGTATTGGTTTTTTTTGTGTGGAATATTTCCAAAAACAACAAAAATCATGGTTGAAAACAGAAGTATTGAATAGGTTTCATCGTTTAAGTTCTTAGCCTGCAATATATCATATATTGGAGAGTTTGATGTATGGAATAAGGTAGAACGGTTAAATAGGATGAATGCCACTTACCAAGCCTACCTTACGGAATAAAGTTAGCCAAGAGACTTTATTAAAATTTTACACAGTTCTGTCGATTCCAAGCTGTCTATATGGTAGTGGAACATGGACAATGTCGAATGCACATGAAAGTCGTCTGCAAAGTGCAGAGATGAGTTTTCTTAGACCAGTAGCCAGGTATACTAAGTTAGGTAGGAAAAGGAATGAGGACATCCGTCATGAGTTAGGTGTCTAACCATCTACCAAGTGAGGGAATATAGACAGAAATGGCTTGATTGAGTAGAACGTACTGGCGCATCAAGAATACAACACGTAAGTGCAAAATATACATAGGCCTATATCTAATGGTCTGGGAAGGCTGGTTTAATTTTAGCAATTGAATAATCTTCGCTTGCATCCAACCGGCTGAAATGAGATTTCTCAGGCACTTGGCATGGTATACTCTCCATGATCATCGAAGAAACAGGAAATGATGCATGATACGGCAGGAAATGAATGTTATGAGTATACTCGACAGGATCGCCCAGTATCGGCTAAATTGGTGGGAATATCTTTGCCGAATGGATGACTGCCGCATCCCCAAACAACTATGCAACTATAAGCCGAGGAGACGGAGAGGTGTGGAACGTCCGAGGAAGCGCTGGAGTGATCAGCTCTAATCTTTGCCTATTTGAGATCGGAACAAACCATCCTTGGTTTAATCCTTGAAGATGATGATGATGGTGATGAATAATCTTTGCTGCCACCGTTCATTCTCCATTCTTTTCATGCACACGTACAAACGAGATGGTTTCTTTCTGTTTGTTCAGTAACTGTCTCTTCCATGCTAGATCGTTGTCTGTTAACGTAATTCCTTGCGTGCTGGAATGCTTCCTCCCTCATGGTGACATATGTTTATTGATTAATTTTATTCATCATCATCAGCTGTGGCTCTACAGCCTTTGCTAGGTCTTGTCCTGGTCCAAGAGTCGATTTCATTCCTCCCTATTGCACGCCCTCGATTCCATTCCTCCTTTCTTGGATGTCCTGGCTTTCCAGTTTCTTATGTTCAGCTTTCCGAGGTCCTCCTCTATCTGGTCTTTGAATCTACTTCGGGGTCTTCCCCCTTTCCTACTACCCATTGGTTTCTGGTAGAAAATATGTTTCGTAGGCTGTCCTTCCTCCATTCTCTCTATGTGTCCAACCCACCTTAGCCTATATATTTTGATTGTCCTGACAATGTCCGGCTCTTTGTAAAGATGGTATAGTTCATAATTATAGCGCTTTTGCCACATTTCGTTTTCTTGTACTCCTCTAAATATTGTTCTTAGAATCCGTGTTTCACAGCAACCTATAAGTCTCACTATTTTTTGTCATTTTCCAGGATTCTGAAGCATATGTCAGCACTGGCTTGATAAGTGTTTCCTAGATTTTGCATTTCGTGCTTCTTGAGATGAAGCTAGATGTCAGGTGCTTTTTTAATCCATAAAATGTTTTATTTATGAGATATATTCTTCTTCTTATTTCAGTGTTGATGTCGTTAATGCTGTCCGAGTTAATTTTATTACCGTAGCTTTTACCCTCATAAGATTTATCACAACCCAAGTGCTGGAAATGAGACACTTGCTATACCAACCGCTGACTACCCTCAATCTTACTTTTTACTGCATATGATCAAATTACTGTTGGGAAGATATTTATTTTTTTGTAAAACAATTGTGTCTACCGTAAAAGCTTATTGTTTGGTTAAATGTAGAATTTGTGGGCTTCTACAGTATATGTAAACGTTTTCAAAAAACGCCCAATTTAAAATCACAGGAGTTTTCAATTTGGACAGGGTAAATGTAACAGCAAGGTGATGTTCTTAGTCCACTACTTTTCATAATATTAATGGATGATGTAATAAAAATCTGCAAGGGCAGAATTAGAGGATTCCATGTTTGGAATTGAAGGGTTCAGCCGATTCGAGCTGAGGCTCTTGCGTTTGCAGATGATGTAAATTCCGGTACAGAAGAAGGACTCCAATGGAACCTTAATGTTTGGGTAAAGGAGCTGGAAAGAAGAGGATTGGAAGTAAGTTTGGCAAAGATGAAGACAATGGGTTTTGCTAGAGAGACAGCTCAACACCGGAATACCACCTAAGGGAAGTAACTGAAACAACTCCAAGAGTTCAAAAATATTTAGGCTCTATAATAAACCCACATGGTAAAATCAATGAGGAAATTAATTCAAGAATAAGCAGTGGCTCGAGACTTTTCCATGCACTAAAGACCAAGTTCATTGGTAAGGCAAACGTTTCAAAGGAAGTTAAGGTGACCATTTTTAAAAACACGTATGTGCCAGTTCTTACTTATGTGTCTGAAACCTGGGCTCTAACTGAGAAGCATCTAAACTCTCTCCAAGCTGTGGAGATGAGATAGGTTGAAGGAAAAACAAGAAGAGATCGAGTCAGAAACGCTACTATAAGAGTAGCCTTAACACAGTATCTTTGAAAGATAAAATTTAGAAAGCACAGTTGCGCTGGTTTGGGTTCGTTCAGAGGATGGAAGGGGACAGACTTCCAAAACAACTGTATGAGGAAAGAGTTGCTGGGAGAAGACCAGAGAAGAGTAACTTCGGAGGACAACGTGAGGTGCTCTCTGCAGGGGCTGGGAACGCAGTGGAATGAAGCCAAGGCCATGGCCATGCAGAGACCACGATGGCAAGGCCTTTGCTCAAGCTCTACACCTCGAGGTAGAAGAGGATTGGATTAAGAGGATGAAGAAGAATGTGCGGGAGACAACAGAGACAGACAAACAAAACAAAATACATGGCAATAGGTGACCTTCATCAAGACTTGATAGCGGAAGAAGACATGGGGAAGATTTCATATACAGAGGAATACAAGTATTTAGGAGTAAAAATTACGACCAATGGGAAGCAAGACAAAGAAATACAATCCAGAATTAATTTGGAAAAGATGGCTATATCTACATTAAATGGAATCCTGTGGGATAAGAAAATTACAGCAGAAACTAAAACCAAAATATTTAAAACCATTGTTAGAAGTATCACGACTTACAGCTCAGAAGTTCGGACTACTAATAAACACACAAGAACAAAATTAATGACAGCAGAAATTTACTTTGGAGACGTTCTGCAAGAGTATCCAGATGTAAAAAAAATTAGAAATGAATTCATTAAGGATAGAATGAATGTGAAAAATTCAATTGTTGATTTTTTCCAAACAAAAACATTACAACGGCATGGACACACGAAAAGAATGGCACAGAAAAGATTGCCAAGGAGAGTTATGGAATGGACTACCAGAAAGAAGAACAGAGGAAGACCACCGATCACCTGGATAGAAGAAATTCAGACTATATTGAGGGAACGAGAAATTGAAGAAGCTCTTTGGATAGACAAGCAGCAGTGAAAGACGAGAATTCAATCATTTCTGTAATTTGGTTCCGGAAAATGTGTAAACATTGTACAGCCGGAATAATAATAAACAAAGACAGACCTGTAAGAAAGTATTGTCATTTGCGATGGTACTAATAACTCTGACTGCGCAACGTGATGATCTTCAGCCGACTCATGAAAATACCCCCCCCCACACACACACACGCAAACTGAGGACAGACAGACAGTACACGATCAGTAATAGTAGTGGTAATAAACATGTTACTGCCGTACAATTCAAACGTGCTGCACGACTTTATTGGCGTGCAGCAACAATGGCGTATCCTTCATACGTACAATACGGCACTGACTCATATACTACAACTAACTCGATATAAGTTACTGTATACGGTGTATATTTCTCTGCTACCAATACGTATTATTACCAAACACGTAATGCTTTTGACGCCTTTTTTTATCAACTACTTTCATTTTATTATAGTTTTGTTTTACTGTACAACGAGTCATCAAAAATACACGTCATGAGTTAATTAACTGCGTAGTCTGAACATGACGTTTAGAAAAGTATCACAGCTAATATTCTTCAGTCATATGTACCGTCTTCAACACCAGCGATTGAAATAAAACACTCGTATCACTGACGACAATTTGTTTATTTATCACAAATAAAAATATAAAATGGAAAATACACTCTCGATCCACAACTGTGATATCGATTAATGACAACCGTAATTTTTGAAAACAACAAGATGACACTCAAATATAATATTGATCCATAAATGTGGGACACACACTGACTAACTCTGCTACTTAAATCACTAACCGAATTCTCAATGAAGACTGAAGTTATCTCAGTCTTCTACTGTTTATAGGTAACGACGTAATTCAAAAACATGCGTTACTTACTAGAACCCTCCACGTCGTTCCAGGTGCATATTCTGGTATCTCGTAGAACAAACTATCACCCCAATCACCCTATACAAACTATCACGTATACTTCTCACCCCAAGGGGCAGACGGTGCCCTAACCTCTACTTGACAATGACAAGTAGAGGAGGGACAGCTTATACAGGCTCTCACTCGGTCTCTAGAACCGCGTTAGCCACCTGTAGGTGTTGCCCATCCCCCACCACTTGGAGGTGATGTGCGGCTGGGTATTTCCTTTCATCAAGGAATGAGATCATAAGACTTTACTCATCCTCTCCAGTACTTTGGGGGACAGAACAAACCATGTTAACCATAAACGTATTTGTACATTTATATAGAACATTCTAACATACTCTATAAATGGTGTCCATAGCAACTGTGGCTAATATAAATACACGTGAGTAACATAACCAATGTACTTAATCTATTTATTATGATGGATAGTTGTAATAATACCAATCACAAGATCACTTAATATTTATAATTTTTTCTGTGAATGGTTTGTGAGGATCAGTCAAAAAATATAGTCAGACACAGATCCTGATGATGACAATAAACATGTCGAAACGTCGACACAAATAATTTAAAATTTGTGTTATATTTTTTGACCGATCCTCGCAATCCCTTCACCGGAAAAATTCATTGATTGACGGCCACTACGAATTTAAGGATTTAATATTTATAATATTACTTTGAATGTGGGTTGGGGTTCTCTAGTATACAACAACGAGGTGCCAAATCTACGACGTGTTTATATCTGCCATCAGTGCATATTATTAACAAACACACTGTGTAATTTTTCCACCACAAAACACGATTAGTTTCAGCCAGACCCTTATATAGGGGCGGATTTACCATTTGCCGCCCGTAGGCAGCATAAATTTGCCACCCTCCCACAAATATCTGTTGGGGGGGGGGGGTTGCATTTATGGGTTTACGTGAATCCTTTATATTTCCAATTACCCTAAAATTTTTTCTTTACATATTTTCCCAATTTTTCTTAATAGATTTCTATAGAACAATTTGCATAACGTACTAGGAAGAGTACAATAAGACATTAAATTGCTGTAGTCGTGTTTATTCCAAAACATTTAAACTTAAGTCTGAATCAACGAACTAAAGAATAATAACTGAAGGAAAATATATTAGTAAGTAAACAAACACAAGAAGGGGCGGTGGTGGAGTTAAGGAAAAGCGATCAGACGACTCACACTTTACGCAGAAGTACACACCATGCTAAAAATTTCCGCGGTGCCGATCACAGTTGGGTATGAAATTATGCTACACTCACAGTCTATGACTTTTATAGTCATGAAATTATGCCTCTTTTATAGTGGCATATATCGACAGTCACTCACGTCAAATTACAGAGTCGGTAAAGGATGTTCGAAATTTGAATGTAAACGAAGTAATAATTAAACAATTAATTAATACAATGGAAGTATCACATAGATAATGCTTATAAATATGTTCTCTTTATGTAATAAACCTAGTTACTAAACAATATATATTTTAAAAAGTTTCTTATCGTATTGGGACGAAATGGAGCGGCATTTGAAACATCTCTTAGGTATAAAACCAACATAACGGCCGTCAAATTTCACCTTTCCAAAATTTGCCGCCCCTCAAATTTTGCCGCCCGTAGCCAATTGCCTACTTTGCCTATTCGCCACTGTTCTTATATTGCAAAATATTCTGCCTCTTACTTGAAAAGCGTTCCTGAATCCAACCACCATTAGAAACGTTTTAAACTGATAAGCTTCCTGAACTGGAGAACTCGCTCAGTATTTTAATCGAAATATATTTACTAATGGACACATTTTGATATTACATAATTTTTCAATTATCAGAAAAATTACGAGACCCCAGATTACCCTACTTTTTTTGTTTGGTAAAATAACAATTATAGATCAATCATACAATAAACACTAAAAATTCGCAAAACAACCGGGTTTGTGTTAAAACTCCTTCAATTCTGACAAACGGCTGGATTTTTACAATTTATTCAAGTTTCTGATCCCATTTTTGGGTCTTGGGGCCAAACAATTTTTAACTTTCCAAAACTGTGTACATTCAGTTTTTAGTTAATTTTTTTTTAAATTTAATATCCCACGTGCAATTTGTGATTCTGTTAAACTATTCACCCAATTTTGGTCCCTGGCTTCCCAAAATTTTGAAGTTTTTAAAAACTAATGCTAAATTTATATTTCGGTTAAAATTTTCTTTAATGTGAAACCCCAAATAGACTTTTGGGATTTTTTCAAAATGTCAAGTCGCTCACATTTTGCCTTCTTACCACCTTTGTTTTTTTTTGGGGGGGGGGTCATAATTAAAAACAGTAGAGTTCTGTAATGTACAATTATGGACCTCTCGGCCAAGTTTTACCAAAATCAAGTTGATGCGTTCAAAAGTTCCAAAGTATATATGCAGATCGATCTCTCAGCCAAGTGAGTACATTTTCTTTTATCATAAATAAAATTATATTTAATAATTACATTATACTGGTAATCGAATTTAAACATAGTATGATAAATGCTTATATGCTACGCCTTATGCTTATATTCTTTAAAACATTGCTTTGCTTAAAACACACGTATTTGTATCAGTGGGGAAATTTTGGGTAGCTACGTAGGGAAAAGAAGTTTGATTGACCCGACAACACTGCTTTCTCGTTTCAGCTATTTTGTGACGCGCTGAATAATTTTACTGCCGTAGGAGCGCGAGGTATACGCAAGTGTGGCGGACACCATAATGCCGTGTATGAAGTTCTCACCTCAAAAATAAGTAAAATGCAGAAATAAGAATATATCCCTCCACAGGAAAGCATTAAAAGCACAACTGAAATGGATGTTTTCAAGACAAACAGGCTTTAACAAAGAAGCGTAGATTAATTTCCGCTAACAGGCCGGCGACGTAAAGGATAGGATATTGTGACTGGTAAGAACTCAGCTCAGACGAGGAAAACTGTCGGCTGTCGGTCACATGGCCTAAACAGGAAACCTGCGGTTGCAACTGTTACAAACAGCATCGTTTGTCCGCGCTATTAATATAACAATGAGTAGGTTACCGCTTGCTATTGTTTGTTGACACACACACACAATGCCGGTGTTAATTAACTTATAATTGTTTAGAAAAATCTAGCGGATATCAAGCAGTCTTTTACTTTTGTTTACCACACCACGCTCACAATGCCTTATATTAATGCAAGAAAGAAATCTTATTTTTATTCACTTTAATTCATCAACATCAATATCATCATAATCATCATCATCATCTTCTTCTTCTTCTTCTTCTTCTTCTTCTTCTTCTTCTTCTTCTTCTTCTTCTTCTTCTTCTTCTTCTTCTTCTTCTTCTTCTTCTCCACCTTTCTTTATGTGCCATGCTGTGCCGAACGCTGGCGAGCACTCATGCGATGGCTTCTCTTTCTGCCGGTCCACGTTCTTAGCGTTCAGGAGAACTGTTTACTTCCAATACCACGATGGCCCTCTATTCTCCCTTTCATGATTAATTCACTGTAGGACTCAGTATTCCTCTCCCTCAAGACGTGACCAAGTAAGCAATTTTTTTTTGCTTTTAATGGAGTGTAGAATCTTGCACTTTGACTGAAGCCACAACTAAAAAAATTGGAATCTTTCGTAAGGTGGCTTTACATTAGAATACTGAGCATTTCATGGACAGCACATATAACTAATGTTGAAGCTTTTAAAAGATGAAGACAGATAGGGAAGTTATTAATACAGTGAAGATAAGAAAGCTTCAGTAACTGGGACATTTCATGAGAAATGAACACAGATTTTACTTATTGCAGTCCATACTACAGGGAAAGTACTTGGAAAGAGAGGAGTTGGGCGACCGAGAATCTCATGGCAGAGAAATTTAAGGACCTGGTTTGGGATGAATACAACTGACTTATTCCGTGCAGCAGTGCAGAAAGTTAAAATAGTCTGTATGATATCCAACATCCGAAACGGATAGGAACTATCAGAAGAAGAAGAAGAATAGAGTGTAGAAGTTCGCGGTAAGCGTCCACCCTTCGAAACAGCTCAGAGTTGGAAACCCGAAGTATTCTGTCAAGTGTCCATAGCTCCAGACTTCTCATTTTAGTTATCTTGAGGGGGCTTCCATTCCATTCCGAACGTAACATCCGACCATCCTCTGACGTAGCTTAATGTTCATGTTATCGTCGCAAAAGCACGACCAGCTTCTGTCCTCGCTTTCCGAGCCAATAACTATAACTATGACTGTAACTATTACTAAGAAGATAGTCTATTACTAACGATATTTATTGATGACTTGTTGGGCACTTGATGAAACATATTAATACAAAGGTTTTTAAAATATATAAACACTTGGTACGTTTCACAGTTTTTACTTAACTGTGAAAGCTGTTTCGGCTTATTAAGCTATTGTTAAAGAGATCAGTGAACAACTAAACTAAACAAAGAATGTAAGGGTGGTGAACATGTGTTTAGGGCGTGTATCCAGACATGTGTGCGGTGTGTATGATGGAGGAGATTAGTGGTCGGAAGGTAGTGGAAATTAAAATTAAATTAAGTTAAATCAAAATTAACAAAAATTTAACAAACGAACAAACTGATTTCTGTAGAAAAATTATTCCGATTAGCGCTTTCAAAGTTCTCAGCTCATCATCAGGTTGTTGTTATTTCCGATCTGACGATGAGCTGAGAAGCTTTAAAGCGCTAATCGGAATAATTTTTCTATAGTGGTGTGCAACGGTGATAATTCTGTTTGTGATTATAAACTGAATTCAGTGTATCCCCTTTATTAAACGTTGTTTTCTAGTTTAGTTAATTTTTATATTTTGCCTTCCAATTATACTTAGTTTTTACATACACTTGACCTTTCCACTACCTTCCCCACCATCATCCCCTCCATCATACACATCCTACACCTGTCCGGATATACGCCCTAAACACATGTTCACCACCCTTACTTCTTTGTTTAGTTTAGTTGTTCACTGATCTCTTTGGCAAGCTTAATAAGCTGAAACAGCTGTCAGAGTTAAATAAAAACTTTGAAACGTACCAAGTGTTTACATATTTTAAAAACCTTTGTCTATTACTAGGAGTGGTAAAAAGATAAGAAGATATAGAAAGAAGAATGATAAGAAGATTCTTATTTTTCTTCTGTTTCTTCCCTTTCTCCTTCTCCTTTGTTGTTGTTGTTGTTGTTGTTGTTTGTTGCTGTTCTTCTTCTTCTTCTTCTTCTTCTTCTTCTTCTTCTTCTTCTTCTTCTTCTTCTTCTTCTTCTTCTTACAACGTTATACTGTTATGAAAATGTATTTGCATAAATTAATTATTCCATTAATTATATAAATTTTTATCTGTATTTATGAAAGTGCTACCTGTACGAACTTTGTCGTACTTACGTGTATTTAGCCCCGCAGTTGGACGCCATATACAATGTTATTTTTATGCGAATTTATGATTGTAAATGTTAATTGTTCAATTAATTAAATTATCTTAATTACAATGATTGACAATTCTTTATCAGTTTTAATAAATTGTTTACTATTGATGATATATATATATATATATATATATATATATATATATATCTGTTCATAGAAACTTCATTAAACGTATAAACTAATTGTTTTATGTTTCATATAATGAGTTACGTCTACTACTCACTTAATCCATTTGATTCTAACTACACATTGGCGTTTTGTTACAATGTTATGTTTGCATTGCCTAGTTGACATATAAAACCATGTAAGAAATGATAGTTAATAGTGTTCCATTCTAAGGAGCTTTCCATAACTGTGTGTTTTCACTACTGATCGTGCTTACTGCTCCAGGTCGGGTATACCATATATAATGATACACTTGGATATCACTGAATTTAAATACGTCCCGCGTTCTGAAGCACCATATGTAAACAGGTGTTTAGGTCAATAGCAATTATATGACTCATACACTATGAACATTTGTGAACAATACAAATTTATTTTATATATTCAAAGTCATTTTAAATTCTGAAATAAAGTTAGCGTTACTATACTATACATTAAAATACACAATGCTGCTATATTGTCACTAACATCTATGAATCCTCATCTACAATCCTCGCATACCCTTACTACCATCTCTGTCATGATTGGCTTCTCGCCTCCGATTCTGCGAAGACTCCTCCTAGATACTCGGGCTGGGGTCCCTGGTCTACTTCCCATTAGCTCTTCACCCTCGTCTCCATGGTGATGTCTTCTTAACACCCGCCTTTACCAAACTCCTTGTTCCTGATAGGTCAGTCTAGACCCCTCTCTAAAAGTCTTGCTGTTCGCACCACCTCCACGTATGACGACGGACCTAATTACACGGTTGTCTGTCACATGATTGTCTTACGCTCCCTTCTGTCCTTCCCAAGCAATTTCCGTCCAGCACATGTGTGTTCCCTAACTCGGGTGTGTCGAATCGCCGTATTGTCCTCGACTTCCCTTGTTACGTTCACACGCTGATGGTGGTCATCTTCCAGGAACGAACATCTGCTCTGCTGCTTTCCAAGATGCTCCTTACTTTGTGCCAGTAAACAAGTTACCCGCTGTGCGGCTATGCGTGGTCTTTTGTTCTTAATTGCATCCGTTCGTATACTGCCTTTGTGGAATATGTCATGTCCATGTGCAGTCGCTAACTCCCACGTGTAGGTTGACAAATACTTGCGTCCCCTTAGTACACGTTTTCTCGGTAATTGTGACGAAAAGACGTAGTCTTTTGTTTCTTTGTTATTGTAGCCTTTTGCGCTTATGTCGTCCATTCACGTCTAACATCTGCTGTGCTGAGGCATTGTCTTTCTTAAGTCATTGTCTAACGGCGGCCGTTTGGCTATAACATGCATCACTCTTGACAGTTGACGCCAGCTACAGTGCCGTTTACGCCAAAAAAAATTCTCTACAATAATTGCTTCACAGAGTCCCCAATTTGGGTTCATTGATGAGTCCCGAATGAAGGAATCGCAAATTAATGCCCTTGCTGAAATTTCAACAATGATCGTTCTTCATCGAAAAGAGTGTAGTCACCAAAGATCATCTTTTACATAAAAGAGTGTAGCGTCACTTACACTTTCCTTCCCCCTTTTTCAACACTGTCCCTCATTACTATACCACTGACATTTACAACATCGATACTGAATTTATTGCTTGCTTGTTTGAGATTATGAATCCATTTACAGACTTTCTACTAATTAAATGGTTAAATTAATATTCATTCACATGTACTATATCTACAAAAAATTTTAAATAAAGCAAAAAAAATGTTCTTTTGTTGCTAATTAGTTATCATTTTCTATTCGTTTAAGTTTTTAATATGTATTACTCCTAAATAATCTACAAGCTAAATTTTACATTTTGTTGACAAGCGTTCTACCAACTTGGTTACAACAAAAGAAAACACAATAAGCTTACGTATGAATATCTTAATTACCTATTCATTCCAATTATTCTTGGTTAGATTTTCCAAAGATTATATTACAATTTGACTTATGCTAATTTTTACACATATAAACATTAATAATGTACTTCTTATACGTATTAAAAAAAAAAGACATTTTCTCCCCCTTTTTTTACACTTATTTCAACAACATCTCACTTCAACTGAACAAAACCTTATTTACATTTCCTTTTTTATTCGAACTTAACAACTACCACACTATAACTCTCATTAAAGTTTTTACGATTACACAATTTATATACAATGATTGTTTATTGTACATTCTTGTACTTCATTACTACTTGTTGTACTTTCTAATAATTTTATAGCTAATTATTTCATATGATTAAGTAACATACCTTGCTTACGTTCTTCTACCAATTGCTATTTTATCATGTATATTATTCAAAAATTGTAACATGAAACAAGACAATTTAATTTTTACAAATTAGTCTATGATTTCGCTACTAACTATAACACAATGACATAGTTCTTGATTTAATTACAAAGACATTTCTATCACTTAGCTAAGCAAACTTGAAAGGTTTGTTTTATTACCGTTAGAGGCGTTACGTATTCCTCTAACTTCTCCTCACTTAGCCGTTGAGTGATTTGCCTTTTCCTTCCTTTATGTAACATAAAAACACATGTCTTATCCTTAAATAATTTTATGTATTATTTATCACGTTGATTCCTTTCTTTAATCCCTTTCCTTCCTGTAATGATATGCCTTTAATTGCCTTATGTTGAACTTGCCGCGGACCTTCTGTTCATCGCTGCATTCAACTAAGATATATGTAGCTTCCACTAGGACCTGTTTCACCTTATAGGGCCCACAATACAATTCACAAAATTTGTCAATTTTCTTCTGCATGGCATCCGATTGACAATATGTCCTTACCAATACTAGATCTCCCATTTTAAATTTGGTAATTTTGTTATCCTCGTTCATTTTCTTCGCGTGCTTCTCTCTCTTCAGCTTCATCTTCACGAAGATCTGGTGGTTGTCCGTTATACTATGTTCATGTATTTCTTGGTTTAAGTATTTTTCCCAAATGCGTGCTGGTCTCCTCCCGAACTGAGCTTCATATGGAGTTAATTCTATGGTGTCGTGATACGTTTCATTAATGCAGCTCTCTATTGTTGCAATAAAACGTGCCCACTTAGTGTGTTGTTCGCCGACGAATATACGGAACATGTTTCCCAATTGTCGGTTAATACGTTCGGCAAGGTTGGCGCATGGGTTGCGAATGGCAGTGTACTTCGGTTGTATTTGAAGTTCACTCATTCCCCTTATCCATTGTTTCGAGGTAAACTGCGTCCCATTGTCTGTTAATATGGCTTTTGGTTTTCCAATTTCTTCAATGTATTGTCGGACTCTCCTGATAGTCGCGGCCGTTGTTGCCCTTCTCAACGTGTATAACTTCACGTATTTTGTAGTTATCTACCATGACGAAGATGTATTTTACGCCACCCGTCGATACTGGTAACGGTCCGTAATAATCACCGCTAATGAATTCTCCTTTCTCTGATTGTAAAATAGGCATCGTTCCCCCAAACAGGTTCCTATTTTGGCTATCCTTGCAACGTTGACATTTGTCACAAGTTTTCACGTACTCTTTAATTTTCCTCGACATTTTGTCAAATGTGAAACTCTCCTGTAACAGTCTGGTACATTTCTTACCTCCTAAATGGCCGTACATCTGGTGTATTTCGGAGATGATTATGTCCGTAATACTCTCTGGCACGTATAATTTCCATTTGTTCTTACACTTCCTATACAATTTGTTATCAATATAAAACTTACACATATCATTTTCATTACTACTATTTAGATTATCTATTATAGGTCCCAACTTCGTATCCTCCTTCTGGAATTTTCCTATGTCTCTTATCATACTACATACGTCTTTCTTCATTTTTATAGTTACCTGATTTATCTGATATTCGAAGTTCTCATCAACTTGGTCCTCTTCCGTTACGTCTTCTGGATACCGGCTGAGTATGTCGGCCACTAAATTTTCTTTACCTTTACAGTGAAGGCTGTTAAAGTTATATTCCTGTATGCATAGGATCCACCTAGTTATCCTGGAGTTGTTTAGATGGCATTTATGCATGAAAGTGAGTGCTTTATTATCAGTTATAATCGTTAATGGTTGACCCAAGACATATATTCGAAATTTCTCTAAACATCTGACAATGCTTAATAGTTCTTTTTCAGTCGTGAAATAGTTCTTTTCCGCACCCTTAAAAGTTTTACTTGTGTAGGCAATAACACCCACATTCCCCTCTTCATCCAACTGATACAGTTGTCCACCGAATGCGTATTTACTCGCATCGCATTGAAGAAAATACCGTTGGTTGACTTTCGGAAATTTTAATATAACCGTCTCAATAAATAAACCCTTCACTTCCTTGAAGCATCGATCTAGTTCTGATGTCCATATAAACCTTTTATTTTTTTTCAGTAAATCCAGTAATGGTTGAATAGTTCTGCGTACTTAGCAGTAAATCTATTATAAAAGTTGGTCAATCCCAAGAATCCTTTCAATTGCTTCTCGTTTCTCGGAACTGGAAAATTTCTGATTGCAGCTACCTTTTCTTCCGTTGCTTGCACTCCTTCCGTAGTTAAGCGATACCCTAGATAGGCGATTTCTTGACGAAAGAACTGCGATTTCTCGAGGTTAATCGTTAGGTTTGCTCTGCGTAGATTGCTTAATAATAAATTTAAATGTACCAGATGCGTCTTGATGTCGTTCGAGTAGCAAAGACAGTCGTCAACATAGATGATTGTGTTTTCCTTCACCTGATCTTCAAGTGCCATGTCTAGTCCTCTCGTCAGAGCGGCAGAACTGGTGCTTAATCGGAATGTTGTTACTGTATATCTATAACATTTCCCCTCATACATGAAAGCGGTGTAATCGCGACAACATTTCTTTAGTGGCACCTGCCAAAAACTGCTGGTTAAATCCACCGTGGACAGGTACTTCATTCTTTCACACCTTGCTAATATCTCTTGAATAGGAGTTGGTCCTTCATAGTCGGGGATGGTAACACTATTGATGTTTCGTGCGTCCAAACACAGCCTGACGTTTCCGTCTTTCTTTATTACGGCGACCATTGGGTTTATAAATGGGCTATTTCCCCTCTCAATTACACCGTGTTTCAACATTTTGTTGATTTCGGCATCAACGTTTTGCTTGTATGCAAGTGGAATTGGCCACCCGCGTTGGAAATAAGGCGTGTTGTCCGTTACTTTAAATTCATGTTGATAACATTCCATTCTCCCTGGACTCTCCCGAAATAAACTCTTATTATTCATTAAGACTTCTCTCAGATTTTCTAATGTTTCCTCATCTACACCTGTTATGTTGTCCACTTTCGCGTTTATTTTCTTCTCGATTTCATCTTCTTCTTCCTCTTCCACTACTTCCATGTGTACGATGGGTATGCTGACATTTTGTTCTTCCTCTCTTCCTCTAAATTCGACGACCCCCTTTTCCACGTCAATCAAACATCTTTCATCTTTCAAAAAGCTAATACCTAATATACAATTTCTAATTAAATTTGGAATAACTAAAAATACAGTCCATCTTGATATCATTAATGTAAATGTCACATAAAATCTGTTTCCGTACTAGCTTAGACTTACTACCTACTGCACTAATAATCAGTGTATTTGTCATGCTTAATTCTTCATAAGGTTCTAAATAATGTTTATTTTGGCTGAACCATTCTTCTGACAATCCATCTATCGCGCTCCCCGCGTCCAATAAGGCAGCAACTGAAATATTATTATTGAACTTAATTATTATTTCTGGACATTTAGAAATCCGTTGTTCAAATTTTATTTCATCTTCATAAATCAATTCATTTCTGATATCTGATAAAGTATGCTAGTCCATTCGTGAAGTCCATTCTTAGTCAGTATATCGGCTATCTCTTTGTATTGTAGGGTTAATTTTTTGTTTCTTTATCTACGTCGTTTCCCTTACCAGTTGAGGTCGACGCACCGTTATTTACAAATTCCAAGGAGTTTATGGGCTGTCGGTTAGTGTGTCGTCCCAACCCCTTAATGTTGTGACCGTTTTCACTTTCCTTGTTTGGCCCATATTGTTTTTGTTTCCAGCTGACACCCTTATTGTGAAATGGTTGGGGTGTATTCGTTGCTTCCCCCACACCACGGGCGTTCACCTTTTCGTGACTCCCTACAAAGTCGCTGTCTCTGTTTGTTCGTTGGTTAATCGTGGCGTATTCTGCAATCAATGATTCAAGGTTTTGGATGGAATTAATTCCCCTTGTCACCACAGCAATTTCGATATTTTTACCATTTTTGGCGCGCTATTTTTTTGATTAACTGACGGTCAGTGATTGCTGGTGTTAGTTGGCGACTTTCAAGTAGCTTATGCTCCATGTACTGTATTGCGCTTAGATTGCCTTTCCAATTAAACCGGCCAAATTCTAGGCTGTCTCTGACTGCGTCCTGTCTTTCTTCTCCCCAATACTTTTGTGTAAAGAGGTCTTTAAATTCATCAAAATTACGGATTTGGTCTCGTATCACCCTCCACCAAATTGCGGCGTCTGCTTCTAAATGTCGACCGATCCATTTGACATCGTCACTTGGGTAGAATGTGTTCTGTATTTCGGTCAATTCTTTGAGAAATTCGATGGGATATCGGTCTGTGCCGTTGTATTTTAATTCGCTGTTATGCGGCCCACCTGTTCTTGCGGTCGTTCCGACTTCTGCGTTAGCTAATTGACGCTGTAGTCTTTCTTGGCCTTCTTTAACTTTGGCGATGTGATTTCTTAATTCTTCTATTCGTGTCTCCTTTTCTTTATCTGTCTCACTGATTTTCTGTACAGCCGATCGTTGTCTGTCATCTACCTCTACGATCTTCTGTTTTAACGAGTTTACTGCTTCTCCTTGTTCTGTCCGTAGTCGTTCTACGTTGTTCATGATCTCTCCCTTCAATTCTTCATTCTTGCTGTAGGTTTCTTGTATATGTGTGTCTATTTTGCTATTTATTTGATTTACTGTCTTCTGTGTATTATTAATTGCTTCTTGCCATTCTTGTCGGTCTTTCTCTCTCAATTCTTTACTTTCTTTGGTATGTCTTGTTAATTGATTCTTCAACTCTTTCATTCCACGTTCATTCTTCTTCTATAACTCGCTAATTTTCTCTTCCCATTTCTTGGTGTGTTCTTGCAATTCTACTTTTATTTTTCCAATCTGTTCTTCGTTATGTCGTTTCAATTCCTCACCTAGTTTATTCTGTTTCTCACTTAGTTTCTCGCTTAATTCTTCGTTCTGTTGTCTCTGTCTCTCGCTCATTTTTTCACTCATTTCTTCATTCTGTTGTTTAATGAACTCGAGCAATAACTGGAAATTCATTTCGCGAAGTACTAACGATTGTCCCCCCGCCCTTGTGGTCTCGTCGGCGCTGGTGTTTACACTCTGCGTCGTATCTTCCTCACGTCCTTCGACGCCTAGCTGGTTGTTCACGTCGAACTCCATACTATCCGAATTGTTGGTTGTCAATTTCGCGCGACTACGCGTAATCATTCAAGTAAGCTTAAACTAAGTCTATTTTCTACTATTGACCTATTGTCTAACAATTGCTTATAGCCACTGCCTGTCCTCAGCCTACTCACTAATAATAATTATTATTAATTAATCGAGCAATCGCTTCGTGCAATCGCGTTGGGCGCCATTACAACGTTATATTGTTATGCAAATGTATTTGGATAAATTAATTATTCCATTAATTATATAAATTTTTATCTGTATTTATGAAAGTGCTACCTGTACGAACTTTGTCGTACTTACGTGTATTTAGCCCCGCAGTTGGACGCCATATACAATGTTATTTTTATGCGAATTTATGATTGTAAATGTTAATTGTTCAATTAATTAAATTATCTTAATTACAATGATTGACAATTCTTTATCAGTTTTAATAAATTGTTTACTATTGATGATATATATATATATATATATATATCTGTTCATAGAAACTTCATTAAGCGTATAAACTAATTGTTTTATGTTTCATATAATGAGTTATGTCTACTACTCACTTAATCCATTTGATTCTAACTACACATTGGCGTTTTGTTACAATGTTATGTTTGCATTGCCTAGTTGACATATAAAACCATGTAAGAAATGATAGTTAATAGTGTTCCATTCTAAGGAGCTTTCCATAACTGTGTGTTTTCACTACTGATCGTGCTTACTGCTCCAGGTCGGGTATACCATATATAATGATACACTTGGATATCACTGAATTTAAATACGTCCCGCGTTCTGAAGCACCATATGTAAACAGGTGTTTAGGTCAATAGCAATTATATTACTCATACACTATGAACATTTGTGAACAATACAAATTTATTTTATATATTCAAAGTCATTTTAAATTCTGAAATAAAGTTAGCGTTACTATACTATACATTAAAATACACAATGCTGCTATATTGTCTCTAACATCTATGAATCCTCATCTATAAATCAATAAAGGTTAATTAATTACTTTACAAATTTCAATATACCCTACTCTATAGATTCATATTTCTCAATTGGCTTTACTCAGAGCAATTAAATAAATGTATAGGCTACTCAGTGGCGAGTTCTTTTTGAGTGGCAGGACAGTGGCAACCTAATCTAATAGTACGTGAATAATAATAATTTACTTGGCGTTTGTATCCGATTTGCGGTGACTAACTGCATAGTTCCTCATTCTGCGACGAGGTCCTGGCTGTAGATAAGAAGATTAATCCACTCCATGTCATTGAATTGTGATACTCCAACTCCACTTCACTTGACACTCCGTCGACGACACTATTTGTTCCACATTTGATTCGGATACGCTCATTAACGGAAATGACTAATAGCGGTCATTCGAATATTACTTCATTGTCTTAGAACACTTTCGCGTGCGGGTTCTCTGTCACTCTCGGTGTACATGCGTTAATATTTTGTGCCGCGTTCAATTAGAGCGATTGTGCCATTTATGATGCATTTTATTATGCGAATATAAATGGTTTTATTTGCACTTCAGTAAGTTAATTCGTGGCGTAATCTCACTATATTGTCCCATGTCACTTACGTCACGGTAAAGTGATATACTGTCAATACTTAATCACACGCGTTCGATTCATAAGATTGGATATATATATATATATATATATATATATATATATATAACAAAGTCTGATTGAAGTAAACTCGACATTGTCTTAATATTTAACTCCCACGATCTAATGAATTCTCTCTTAACGCACGGGTAAGTTCTACAGTTAATTTACTACTTCATCATTCCACTACTTAATATCGGCGTACTACAGTTTTACGTAGTTTCTGACTCACTCCCGAACGATTTATCTGCTTGTATGAATACACTTTACTACAGTCCTTCTGAAAGACTCTGACTGATTGAAATTGAAATAAAACTGCACTGCTAATTGGAGTAAGATTAAAATAGACTGAAACTGTCCAAAATTACAATAAGAACTGAACTCCGATTTAAAATAAGACTGAACTCAAATTGACCGTTTGAAAATTGAAAATCGACTGAACTAAGATTTAAAATAGACTGACGAAATTTAAAATAAGACTGCCCTCTCGTTCTCTGCGAGCACCTAATTTTATTGCTTCAGCAACACGACCCTCCCCACGGATCGCATACCCTTACTACCATCTCTGTCATGATTGGCTTCTCGCCTCCGATTCTGCGAAGACTCCTCCTAGATACTCGGGCTGGGGTCCCTGGTCTACTTCCCATTAGCTCTTCACCCTCGTCTCCATGGTGATGTCTTCTTAACACCCGCCTTTACCAAACTCCTTGTTCCTGATAGGTCAGTCTAGACCCCTCTCTAAAAGTCTTGCTGTTCGCACCACCTCCACGTATGACGACGGACCTAATTACACGGTTGTCTGTCACATGATTGTCTTACGCTCCCTTCTGTCCTTCCCAAGCAATTTCCGTCCAGCACATGTGTGTTCCCTAACTCGGGTGTGTCGAATCGCCGTATTGTCCTCGACTTCCCTTGTTACGTTCACACGCTGATGGTGGTCATCTTCCAGGAACGAACATCTGCTCTGCTGCTCTCCAAGATGCTCCTTACTTTGTGCCAGTAAACAAGTTACCCGCTGTGCGGTTATGCGTGGTCTTTTGTTCTTAATTGCATCCGTTCGTATACTGCCTTTGTGGAATATGTCATGTCCATGTGCAGTCGCTAACTCCCACGTGTAGGTTGACAAATACTTGCGTCCCCCTTAGTACACGTTTTCTCGGTAATTGTGACGAAAAGACGTAGTCTTTTGTTTCTTTGTTATTGTAGCCTTTTGCGCTTATGTCGTTCATTCACGTCTAACATCTGCTGTGCTGAGGCATCGTCTTTCTTAAGTCATTGTCTAACGGCGGCCGTTTGGCTATAACATGCATCACTCTTGACAGTTGACGCCAGCTACAGTGCCGTTTACGCCAAAAAAAAATTCTCTACAATAATTGCTTTACATTCGACTGCTGCTGTTGTTGCTGCTGCTGCTGGTGATGAAGTCGGCAGAGAAATAGGTAGTACACAGCACTATCGGAAATGTCTAAGGAAAATCCTGCGACTCAGAAAATTATCAGCAAATGAGTTTATTGACACCGACCCAAGAATTGCGTGCAAAGGTTTAGAAAATCTCGATCTTTGACTCTCTGTGAATGAACAGCTTTCAATAAATACCTTAAAAGAATGGAACCGAACAAGATGTTTACCTTGTCCAGGAGAACAGAAAGACACAAGTACTGCGGACGAATGAAGTCGATCATTAATAACAAAAATTTTAAATCGCGGGAAGAAGATATAGGTGCTTAGAATGAAAATTACGAAAGTGAAGCATCTGCCTGAAGAGAAACCAAGGACAATCAACACGGTGTTACTGGAAGAAGAGCGAGCTACAGAATGAAGGAATTCTGGCAAAGGAGAAAACTGAATGAAGTTGTGTGATCGCAGCTAAGGATCTACTGAAAATAAAATCGAAAGGAATAATAATAATAATAATAATAATAATAATCATCATCATCATCATCGTCGTCGTCGTCGTCGTCATCTAGCTTCTAGATACTCCAATTATATCTCTTAGGTCTCTCTCTTAGGGTTGGGAGGGTTTAACCACAATGGTTGTAATGCTTGCCCCCCCCCCCCAAATCATATCAAACGTAGCAGTCCAAGTACTTTCTCTAACACTTTCTTTAAAGAAATACTAGAGCTTTAAGTAGAATGAGAGAATTGCTTTAAAGAAATCTTGAAAAAATAAATAGATTCTTGGATTTTGTTGTCCACGACTTGTCCGTTGATTAACTAATTATAAGTATAACACTACCGACTCGGAACACAAAGTTTTTTATTGGTAAAATGTAAAATTTTTACCTTATAGCCTGAACCAGTTTCGCTTATTATAAGCTTTGTCAGAGGATCATAATAATAATAATAATAATAATTATTATTATTATATAATTAAATATAATAATAAGCTCTAACGAAGCTTATAATAAGCGAAAACTGGTTCAGGCTATAAGGTAAAAATTTCACATTTTACCAATAAAAAGGTTTGTGTTCCGAGTCGGTAGTGTTATACTTATAATTAAATTGCAGTAAGACAGGGAAATGGACAAACAACAGAGAGAGAGAGAGAGAGAGAGAGAGAGAGAGAGAGAGAGAGAGAGAGACAGACAGACAGACAGACAGACAGACAGACAGGCAGAGACAGAGACAGAGACAGACAGACAGGTAGACAGGCAGACAGAATTAACTTGAGTTCGAAAGCAATCGAATTGGCTTCGTCCTAGATACAGTAGTCACTCTTAAATAAATTGGCATACATAAACAAAAAGAAAAATAGCGAACAAAACACGGTAGGTACAGTACATTATGTAATGTCTATAACGTATACAACACTATCATTATGTCACAAATGAGCTGTGGTTGGCTGGTTCATTACATAATGTGAAGTACGTTGGCATTCGGAACTGTTTCCACTTGGGTACACATACTGGTCTAAACAAGTTATGCAACTAATAAAGTCGTAATGCGAAAATATCGGTATGGAGAACCATACATGACTTCCACGTTCTAAGATTTATATTTAAAATTATTTTCAAAATGAAATATTTCCATAGAAGCTACTTCTTTCTTCAGCCTTAACCACAGTACTGCCGAAACGTCTGGTTTTGCAGAAAACATTGAACCACAGTCAAGCAGCCCGGGAAGGAATTTTAACAACAAACTATTTCTTTGTTGCCGACAAAAAAAAATTATGCCCTCCCCCTTCAACTACCCTTTTCATTTATAGATATTTCATCTATCTTTCTACAGTGGATTATCATCACCTTCTTTTCAGGATACATTATTTATCAAAATTAGGTACTTTGCTCTCGTTAAAACATAAAACGTTGCTGGTAAACTACCCCTTCCCCTTAACCGATCTTCACCAAAATCAACAGGCCTTGAGTCCTCTACAAGTTGGGCACATATGCAAAAAATTATTAAATTCTGTTTCAATTTGAGGCACTTATCGTTCGCAGTATAGACACACACAAAATTCTATACGCAGACATATAGACACACAGGCACTTTTCGGAAAATGACTTTTCTTCATGTTTTGAGGGTAGTACAGTCAGAATCAGCCCTTATCTCGAACACAATTTTTTTAGCCATCACCATACTTACATTTGCTTATGGAACATGGAAGCAAAAATTGTTTAGACTTACAAACAGAATGTAATTCTTTCATGTAATTTCTGACTAGTGAGAGCAGTGTAAGGAATCCAATTATGGAACTAAGACATGTGGGCAGATATGGAACAATACGTCTGGTTTGTAAGTGTGAGGTTATTCCGTCTTTCAATTGGACAAGTCTCGGTCTGTTTTGGGGAACAGCCCTCTTCATCCGGTTTGAAATTTGATTTTTGGGAGACGCACGCCAGTCCAGACCGGCCGCTGAGAAGGTGGAACCATTTATGTAAAAGATATTGGAGATCATCTGTGGTTGTTTGTGTGTCTGTAGTGTAGTGCAGCCGTTTAGGGTATGGGGGCAATTTACTAACCGGGAAATGGCTGTTAACATTTATTTATTTCACCAGTTAACAAACGGTCCGTTAGGAAGAAAATTAACGGGGAAATAATCTTAGTATAATTTAACAAAAGTCCTAGTCAACATACTACATCAGTGTTATCATATGCATTGAATTCGATAAGAAATTAGACAAGGAAACCCATTAAATATATTTCTAGGTAACACCTGCAACAAGCCAAAGTAGAAAATAAAAGTTGGAAAGGAAATTAATCTGCTGGAATAATGGAAAGTACTTTCAAATATTTACTTTAAAGAGATTTTTAATTTGTGTTCTTTTCTTCAAATAACCAAACTCAAATTGTGTGAACTATTAAAACTTCATTACTTGTAACAAGTCATCATCATTATCATCAACCGTGGCTCTACAATCCTTGGTGGGTCTTGGCCTGCTCCAAGAGTCGATTCCATTCCTCCCTATTGCGTGCCCTGGCTTTCCAGTTTCTTATGTTCAGCTTTCCAAGGTCCTCCTCTATTTGGTCTTTGAATCTACTTCGGGGTCTTCCCCTTTTTCTTCTACCCATTGGTTTCTGGTAGAAAATATGTTTCGTAGGCTGTCCTTCCTCTATTCTCTCTATGTGTCTAACCCACCTTAGCCTGAATATTTTGATTGTCCTGACAATGTCCGGCTTCTTGTAAAGTTCATAATTATAGCGCCTGCGCCACATTCCATTTTCTTGTTCTCCTCTAAATATTGTTTTTAGAATCCGTCTTTCACAGCAACGTAGAAGTCCCTCGCTATTTTTTGTCATTTTCCAGGTTTCTGAAGCATATGTCAGCATTGGCCTAATAAGTGATTTGTAGATTTTGCATTTTGTGCTTCTTGAGATGAAGCTAGATGGCAGGTGCTTTTTTAATCCATAATATGTTTTATTTGCGAGATGTATTCTTCTTCTTATTTCAATGTTGGTGTCGTTAGAGCTGTTTATCTGGGAGTCAAGATATATGAATTCTTTTACTGCCTCTATATTTTTTGTGTATATTTCAAGGTTTTGAAGGGTTGGGTTTAATGACAGTTTGTTGGCAGCATACATATATTTTGTTTTCTCCAAGTTTATCTGCAGTCCAATTTTACTTGAGGCTTCCTCTAATGCTGTAAATGTACTAATGAGATCTCGTTTTGTCCTGGCAATTAGATCAATATCGTCTGAGTATGCTAAGAGCTGTATACGTTTGTTTAGGATCGTACCTCTTGTGTTTATTTGGGAGTCTCTTATCTCATTTTCTAGTGCTAACCTATAACAAGTATCGGAAACAAGTATTCAGCAAACGTTTCATTCTCGATTTGACGTCACATATCTTACATACGTTTACAACCACACATTGTGATTCTGATAGCAAAATAAAGAATCACTTAACACTTGCATTATTTCGTTTATTTTGTAAAACAGTTCATATCGACTTCAATAAATTGTGAGAAAATACAACGAGATCACAAAAAAAGAATTGAAACAAATTTTATGGTAACAACATTTTGCAACAATCAACAGCTGTTCTCTCTTTAATAATTCTGCATAAACTGTTGAACGCAGGAAAAATTGTTGACGCTTTAACAAAATTTCATTACATTTTTTAAAATTACGAAGTTAAAAAAATGACAATATAATTTTATAATTTGCAATATTCGTAGTTTATGTAGTCAAAATAAGTTTTCACACTGTTAATTTGGCGTAAACGTTCTGTTTAGTGCCGAAAACACGGTATCAGGTAAGCGTTTATTTTTAAAAATTATTTTGGTTTCATTTCCTTGAATACTAGTGATACTGGTGCATCGAACCCGCAACTACCTATAAGTGGGCGGAAAGATCAGCTGACTTTACAAATAATTTATTGAAAGTATTGTTTTGTTTATATCCAGATGTACCGCATTGATGTACTTATAATCAAAGTGGTTATTTATCGAACGTAACTTGATTTAAAAAAAAATAGTTATATTATTTAGTTACACTAGCTGTATTGTTAAATATATATCTGTTATAACTGTGATATACTGCAACAAATTGTAAAGAGTTAACATTTTGTAATACAAATAATTCAATAGTTCAATGCCGCTCTTGTTCTTCAATTTAATTTTATTTTATTCTCAGCCACGGACAGATCATATTTTGTCATTTCCTTGTCTCTAAGACTACCAATAAACGTTTAGACAATCGCAAGTTTGTCAATTAATGGAATGTTTACAAACAAACAAGAATCTCGTGTCAAAGGTTCATACACCACAGGAAAATGCTCCGTCTGTTGCCCCACAGTTTTGATTAAAACAGTTATACAATTAAGCCAGAAAACAACGATTGTTTTGCCTCAGGGTATTACAAATTATGGCCATACTATGCTAGCAGTAGACTTTGACCAATGAGAAACAACGTCATTGGTCATTGGTCACAACACAAAAGTGAAAATATATGAGACACTCATTTAACCGGTTGTTAATTATGGAGGCGATGCGTTGACGCTGCTAGCCTGAAAATGAACAAGAAACACTAAGAACTAAGAAGGTATAAAAGAATGATTGTACGACGCGTTTATGGCCCGGTTAAGGAAAATGATGAATGGAGAATTAGAAATAACTAGGAGATAGATGAGCTACTGAAGCGTAAGAACATTGTAAGATTCGTAAAGGCTCAACAAATACAATAACTATGTCACCTAGAACGGATGAATGATCAGCGTATGCCAAAGAAAATTCTGAGGGCACATGGAGGGCAAAAGCAGAAAGACACTAGGATAAGATGATGGTTGGATGATATGCTAGAAGATCTCAGAAGAATGGATGTGAGGGGTTTGTTGAGATAGTAACTTATAGGAGATGTTGAAGAAGACCGGAGTTGGAAGCCAGAGCTTACATTGGGCTGTGCTGCTAAAGATAAAGAAGAACTCTATTGTGCGTAATATAACAGAAAAAATAATTAAAACTAATAAAAATCCTAATATATTGCAACGTTACAACAATTATACAAATATATTATCATATTCTCAACGCAACTATAAGTATGTACTACACCGGCCAGGTCGCAGGATTTTGTTTCTCTTTGCGTCAAGTATAAGTGGTTGCACAATAATTAAATAATTTTTAAAGAGGAGTGAGATGTTGTTGACTTGAAATAATCAATTAAACCCGTTTCAAAATAATCATTCTAAGATTTATCTAAGATTTATTACTTGATAGAAAAATATTTAACTATTAAAATTCAAACATTATACAAATAAATATTCACCTTTGTAAGCTTTACAAATCTGTAACCTACTGTGCTATTTATAACATACAACAACAAAATAAACACCCATATATTCTTATTAACTAACCAAACATGTTAAACAAGTTATTTAAATTCTTTTTATTTTTGTGTCTGAAATTAACTCAAATTTTAATTAATGATAGCAACTCATTTACCAACAAAATAATATTAAGATCCAAGAATGAATTTATTCTTGTTATAAACAAATAAAAATGATATTACATTTACTTCCAATCTATTATTGATTTATACTGACACACCCAAAAAGTACAACAAAAATTAATATTTCTTTTCTACAAGTTGTTGTTACATTACACTCTCTTATCTAACTACTATTTTACTTAAAACTATAATTATTATTTGTTCATATTTAAGTTCTTTTTGAGAGCTCTCTCACACTAAAAAAAAAATAATTGTTTTTGTATCACCTGCGTATATCTGCCGTTACCGTTGCGTGTGTGTGTGTCCAGAATCCTGAGAGTATGATGATGCTGATGATGGTTATTCTGCTGCTGGGGTCGTTGTATCTAAGTGTTGTTGTTGTTGATGCTCCAGAATTCCTCCTTACGTCTTGGTGTGAGTGTGGTAATGTGTGTGTGTCCATGTCGATCTGCAAACGGGCAGCGTAACGTCGTCTGTAGATTTCTTGAGTCTGAGTGTGTGATCGCCCAAAATTGCCAGTGGTATTTATACTGGTGGCGATTTGACAGGTACAGGCCTGCTTTCGACAAGCTAGAGATGGTCCGTTCGCGCCAAGGCGTCCTTTTTATTACACTCACTTTTTGGTTTACTATCGCGAACTCATGACCATACTCGTCACATGAGCGATATCATTGTTTGCGTAATTTTTCTCTGGTCACTCACATATACCACATACATTAATTACTCTTCAATTACACTAGTAATTAATATTAATTAGTTAGCATCTTTAATATTGCACCTCTGGAAATAAATTTTACAAGACCATAACAAGTTAAAAATCCCTTAATGTAATGGTGGCTTTATAATTGGCGTAAGTCTTTGCTTACACTTTTAACACAAGTAATTAGTTTATTATAATCCTGTTAAGACCTGATTAATTGGAACAAAGAATTCGTACACTCACCTCATTTTCTTGTCGCAGCTGGCTTCACGCACACAAACACACACACGCCGTATTTTTAACTTTGGAAGCAGGTGCACTCTCGACATGCTCCAGCCTGCATTTTTCTGCACAAAATTGTGTAAAAACTGTTCCTTATTCTATTTACGCTAATTACAATATAAAACATACCGCCCTGGGCAAATATGCACATATATGTATTGTTGCAATATATTTAATAGAAAAGTAAGGATGGAATGGAATTTTATCATTATTTGAATTAATTCCTAATGGATTATTTGACCCTGTCATACGTAAAAAAATTAAATGAACAACTGTTAATGTTAAAATAACAAATGGTATAATGAACTGAAAAGAATGAAATCGAGTTAGTGTTACATTATCAACTGCAAACCCACCTCAAATTCAATTAACCAAAGTTGTTCCAAGGTATGGAATTGCTGAAAGTAAATTTGTAATAACTGTTGCTCCTCAAAATGATATTTGACCTCATGGTAAAACATAACCTAAAAAAGAAGTTGCTATCAAGATTAATAAAATGAATACTCCTACTGCTCAAGTTTCAAAATATTTATATGATCCATAATGTAATTCTCGCCCAACATATAAATATACACAAATAAAAAATAATGAAGCTCCATTTGCATGTGAAATTTGTAATACTCATCCATAATTAATATCATGACAAATTTGTCTTAGTATATTAAATGGACTTATAACATCTACATTATAATGTATTGATAAAAATAACCCAGTTAAAATTTAAATAATTAAACATATTCCTAATAGTGGTCCATAGTTTCATCAATATGATAAATTTGAGGGGGCTGGTAAATTAACTAATGAGTTATTAATTATTTTAATTAATGGGCGTGTACGTCGAATGATTTTTAACATTATTTTAAACTTTTTTCGTAGAGGGGATAATTTGATTCTAATAATATTTACAATTGGCATAAGAATACGCAACAGGTCTATATTAGGCCTGTATGTCATTCTACAAAATTTAATGTATCCGTCATTGGTTAAATGTTAAAAAAATCTGAGAAAAAAGTTGTAAATTAAAATTAACCTGAAAATTAAATTACAATTATCTAACGGTAATTTATTTGAATGGCATCACGAACTTGTAGTAGTGCCTTCAATTTGTCAACCGACAATTCGGGCTACATATGGCTACCCATGGTTGCCTAGTAAACGTTCCACATTGGGCTGTAGTGCTAAAGAAGAAGAAGATATATTATAAATGATGACTTGCTTAATTGGCTTATCTTTCCAAACAAATCAGAATCTATGATACTTATGCTCACAGTAGGCATACACGGTGATGTTAATGTCGCGTCTCCACATTGGCCTATAAAAATATTACTGTATTTTTAGGCCTTCAAGGTTCAAAGACAACCGGCATTGTTTTATTCAATCCTTCTTGTGTATCCATGCTGGTAAATGTATTATACTTGTACTCGGGAATATACAGATTGTAAAGGTAACAAGGTCCTGGATTATTTGGTTACTGAACAAAACTGATGAAGGTGTATCGTTAGGAAATAGAGCCTACTTTGCACCTGAATACTTACTCAGTGTGTCGCTGTAACTGGCGCTTCATCGCTTTATCTGTTCTGTGACTGAAGGTATTTGTAAATCACTCTGGATTACTAGATTGGGCACGTACCGTGGGATGTTTGTGTTGGCTCTGAGTACTTTGATCTGGAAGCGTTGGAGGATTCCTAAGCTGGGGTACCCCACAGCTGTATACAATAAGTCCAGACAGCTTTTCGGATAGTTATAAATTACCAGTTTGTTTTCCAATGTCACCTGTTAATAAGCAAGTACATTTCATAAAATAATAGTAATAAGTCAATAAATTTGTTTGTTTGTTATTTCGGTACTAATCAACAGTTGGCGTTTGTTGTAGGGCGTAAGATGTTGCGACTTTTACTGTTGGTCGCGACTGGTACCGCGGGACTGTTGACTGTCTGCGCAGTAGACTCAAGAGGATATCGTCTGCCAGACACGGTTGTACCCAAACACTACGTCTTGGACATCATCACGGATTTAGATGAATTCTACTTTGAAGGAAAAGTCTGGATAAAGGTAAGTGTCGGGCTACGATACTCGCTATGTCGCTTTTAACTCTGAGCTTTTAACTTTGTACCTGTTCTTGATGGTGGTTTGAAACGACTCAACAAAGTCAAGGTTGGCAACAGTGAGCAGTAGGTAGCAGTGCCAAGACGTGGTCTCTAAAGTTGTTTGTTTAATTGTTGTCATGAGGAGGTGAAGCGTGTTTGTAGTATACGAAGATGTTAAACCAACCGAACGTTTGTGCAGATTGCGTTCACAATTTGGTGACAATTGTGATTCCAGGGATCGAAATATCAAGCGAGAAAATATTAAGATGTAAGCAGTCCGAATAGAGTATTTACCCGTAATAAAAATACATAACAGCAAATAACAAGTTCTTTATCTATTAGACCCTAAATTTGTAGTTTTTCCATAAAAATTTAACCCCCCCTCCACTCGCAGAACTCGCTAGAACTATCTCCAGAAGGAAATCGTGGGTGCGCTCCTGATGTGTGTGTGTGTGTGTGTGTGTGTGTGTGTGCGCTCGCGCGTATTCGATGAAACGTAAACGTTTTATGGCTTCAATTTTCCATTCCATGTGGAATAAATCAACAGAAGTTTATACACACTGAGTCTTACGGAAAGTAAGATTTTCCTTCAGGTATTTTTAGACTTCAGCGTGTTGTTTGGTATCCTAGCAACGCCAGAGAGAGGAGTATTGAATATATTATGTAGTACGTGTGTGTGTGTGTGTGTGTTGGCGACGGCGCGTCGTGTGTGTGTGTACACATTATGTTTCCTGTAGTGTTGTTACAGTACAGAACATGTCTCTACAATAAATAACGGGTGACATGTCACATTGGGCCTGAACCGTGACTGCCACGCGATACTGACTAAACTCACGGGGCTCACTGCTGCTCCGCCACGATAGTTAAACTTCTTGCATTTTGTTGCCCATGGCGTGTCCGAGTGTTATCACTAACTATAGTTCCAATGCGAAACACACATTTATCTTCTTCTTCATGGATTTTTTTTAAACCGTGGCTCAACAACCCTTGGTGGGTCTTGGCCTGCTCCAAGAGTCGATTCCATTCCTCACTATTGCGTGCCCTGGCTTTCCAGTTTCTTATGTTCAGCTTTCCGAGGTCCTCCTCTACTTGGTCTTCGAATCTACTTTGGGGTCTTCCCCTTTTTCTACTACCCATTGGTTTCTGGTAGAAAATATATTTCGTAGGCTGTCCTTCCTCCATCCTCTCTATGTGTCCAACTCATCTCAGCCTGTGTATTTTGATTATCCTGACAATGTCTGGCTCTTTTTAAAGATGATATAGTTCATAATTATAGCGCCTGCGCCACATTCCATTTTCTTGTATTCTTCTAAATATTGTTCTTGGATCCGTCTTTCACAGCAACCTAAAAGTCTCGCTATTTTTTGTCATTATCCAGGTTTCTGAAGCATATGTCAGCACTGGCCTAATAAATTTTTGTAGATTTTGCATTTCGTGCTTTTTGAGATGAAGCCAGGTGCTTTTTTAATCCATAAAATTTTTTATTTATGAGATATATTCTTCTTCTTATTTCAGTGTTGATGTCGTTAGTGCTGTTTATCTGGGAGCCAAGATGTATGAACTCTTTTACTGCCTCTATATTTTTTGTGCCTATTTCAAGGTTTTGAATGGTTGGGTTTAATGGTACTAGTAATTTGTTGGCAGCATATATATATATATATATATATTTTGTTTTCTCCAAGTGTATCTGAAGTCCAATTTTACTTGAGGCTTCCTCTAATAATGTAAAGACACTAATGAGATCTCGTTTTGTCCTAGCAAGTAGATCAATATTGTCTACGCATGCTAAGAGCTGTATACTTTCGTTTAGGATCTTACCTCTTGTGTTTATTTGGGAGTCTCTTATCGCCTCTTCAAGAATTAGGTTATATAAACCTGTTCCGGTATCTATCTTATCCTCGGAACACCCACGTCTCTTCTACCAATGGCTTTATAGTTCAGTGCCGCTTTCGGCAATCGATCCTCTGTCATCCTTTGCACATGATCCCACCATTGTCTTCTGTAAGTTGCAATGAAAAAACTTCAGGGGTCCACATCTTGTGGATACGGGTTTGGCCCCTAGCTGGATTCTCACTTTGCTTCAACTTGTCTTGGGTAAGATCCCTTTCTTTAGTCTTTTCTGTCTAGTCTCTCTTGACTGCCTCTTGTTGTTTTATGACTCTGACGCTATTAGAGTAATCGAGGGCTAGGGTGTCTTCCTTTTTCAATTCTAATTTCTTAATTCTGGCTGGCTTAGGATCTTAAGAGTGCTCACTGATGCCGATAGGTGAACACTGGAAATACTAAGAAACGTTCAATATCAGAATAGCTGATACAAAGGCATCGAATTGTATCTCAGAAAGAGAAGGGTGAGGGCGAATCTCCTGCTCACCAAAACAGGGTCCTTTCGGCTAATGTATGGTAACCCTGATAGAAGAGTCGCCTTCCGTCTGCGGTCGCCTTGAATGAATGACGCAATCAGAATGCTACAATCAAGAGCACGGCTAAAGTCCGTTGAGGGCGGAGCCTACTGAGCGCGCAACCTTGAACAAACGAATCAGTGCGGAGCGGTGTTGCCACACTGATCGCGTACTATTTTTAGACTGTTCCTGGAAAAGGTGACTTGACTGAACACATCCTGTACCAACGTTTTTTTCCTTGTTATGATTCAGTTGAGTGGGAGCGTTCGAACTGTTCAGTTTGTGCCAAGTGCTATCCGATTTTGAAGTGAAGTTTTAAGTGTTTAAAAGTGTTTTACCTTGTGTAATCATTTAAGTTACAGGTGTTAACGCCAATACTTTTAGAAGTACAGGAAAAAAAGGAAAAACCCTGCATAGTGGTGAGAGGAACATTATTTGGAATGTATACAATTTTTTTAAAAAGCTTTC
This sequence comes from Magicicada septendecula, assembly GCA_034769895.1. NCBI lineage: Eukaryota > Metazoa > Arthropoda > Insecta > Hemiptera > Cicadidae > Magicicada > Magicicada septendecula. The sequence continues at coordinate 293,414,893 of CM068373.1, read as the reverse complement.
GAATCCGCAGTTTAGGGAAACTGTTAACTTTAATCAATGTGCAACATTGTGTAGTTTAGCCTGCAATATCAGTGAAAAGACTAAACAGAGTTTGCAAGGAGGCTAATACAACAGTGAATGAAGATCCATCTGATAAAACATTTTCAACCCCTGGAAAAAAAAGAAAAAGAAAATGTGAAATGACTGAAATGGAGAAATTTGATGAGGACGTTGTATGGAGAACAATATTTTCGTATTATGATAAGAGAGAATTTCCAACAGCAGAAAAAATAACTACAGATTTAAGAAACAGTTTAGGCTATAAGGGTTCAGTTTGGTCGACTCGTAGACAGTTAAAAAAAATTGGTTTCAAATATCGTAAAATGAAATACGGAAGGAAATTTTTAATGGAGAGAAGTGACATCGTGGCATCACGCTTAAGATTTTTAAGGACAATGCACCAGTTAAGACAGTCGGAAGATAAACGCCCTGTTTATTATTTGGACGAAACATGGCTCAACGAACACCATAGTCTGAAGTACGGTTGGCAAGATAACAACGAATCATTTGGCGTTAAAGTACCCCTCGGTAAGGGAAGACGGCTTATAATATGCCACATTGGCTCGAATGAGGGATTTATGAAAGACTGAATGGGTTTTCCAATCGAAGACTAACAGCCAGGACTATCATGATGAGATGAATGCTCAGTATTTCAAAAAATGGTTCATCTCATTCCTCAACCTATTACTAGAGGAAGGTTCCGTAATAGTAATGGACAATGCCTCTTATCACTCGGTGCTGGCAGAAAAAATACCAGCCACTAACTGGAAAAAAGAAGAAATTCAGAAATGGCTTACCGAAAAGTGTATTGCTTTTAGTCATAATGAACCTAAGGTGGAACTCTTAGAAAAGGTGAAGCCATTTAAGAACAAAGAAAAAACTTACGAACTGGATGTGATTGCCAGTTTAATGGGTCATTCAGTGGTTAGACTTCCACCATATCACTGCCAGTATAACCCGATTGAGCTGATTTGGGCAAAGGTTATGAGGGACGTTGCTGAATTAAGTTGTCTGATGTCGAAACGCTTGTCCGTGAAGCACTTGGACGAGGGACCAAAGAGGACATTAATCGCACATTAAACATGCCGAAAAACTAAAAGAAGATTATGTTGACAAAGAATGTGCAAGGGCGGATAACCTTGATAAAATAGTGATCAATCTGGTAGGTGATAGTGATACAGACAGTAATTATTCAGATACTGAGTGTGACGACGACAACAGTGCGTCAGAAGTGCTAGCTACCTCCCTCGATGACGATGCAGATATTGCCGACACACTAACAGCAATTTAAGGTAGATTCACTTCAATGTCATGCTGTCAAAACCTAATAATTTATATTTATAATATTTAACTTAAATTTATAATATTTTATTCAATTAATTACATAAAATGTGTCGATATGAGAATTTTGGCACACTGCATTCTATATCAGCGCTACAATCTGTAGCAAAGCACACAACCAAATTGTTGGCGTGTCGCTAAAGTGTAATATTACGTGTCTAACTTAATTTCATTAATAACATGACAATTATTTTGTCATTTAAATTTAATAAATCAAAATAACAAAATAAATTGTTACAAAGCACATTTTCACGCTAATAAACAACTACAATAAGAATAACTGAAAGATATCTTGGCATAAAAATACAATAGTATAAAATACTACGTCCGCTCTTTTACAAATTAGAATCTAAGTATTTCTTTAATGTAGAATAAAATATCACTATTCTGTTAATAATTGTGACTTAATAAAACCAATTTAAAAATTAAATTTAAAAATTTAAACATCTTTACATCAGATTAGATTACAATAAGAAACAATAATTTTATAAACTTTTATATATTACTTATTAATTATTTTAAATTAAAAATGTCATTACTGTCTTTAATAATACTGTGATAATAGATAAGCGAAAAATAGAATAGATATATATTTATTATAAAGTATTATAATATACTTTATTTTGTAAGTAAAACATGTACGGGGTATTTAAAATCCGTTTACTTGGTTTAAATTTTAATTGAAAGTTTATATTTAATAATTTTTTGCTTTGCAGTTTAATTTTAGTTTTCAATTTATTGGTTTATTCAATCCAATTCAATTGTTTAATTGAATCCAATATAAATAAATCCGATGAATTGCTCTTGAAGTTATTTAGCGAAGTATTTAAACTGATGTTAATTTATTCTTCTTCAGTCGACTAGGCGAATTGGTGACGCAGATTCCTCACTGAAAGTACAAATATCTGGTAAGAAATGATCACTTACTTGTAGGGAGTCTGGCCGATCTTGTAGGGTCGATGTAGCAATCTAATCCTTAGATTGACTTACCGTATTCAAATCGCCGCTGTTTGTCGTACTGTCCAATAAGAGGCGTTCACCTATTCTGTAAACTCTAATCTATTGAAATAAACTAACTGACTCCGCTTTATCGTATAAAATGAAAATTTATTCTTTGTTTAACACTTCTTTTAATGATCTAAAATATCATTAACCATTTTGGTTCAAAATTAATTAACATTGATTATTTGTTTTATAAAAATTATCTCAGGGCGGTATGACTGACCTACAATGTCAGACAGTTGTTAACATGCTTTTTGGTTAAATAAATTTAATTCAAGTGTGGGTTCTTTTAACCTGCAGAATACCAAATAATTTACTAGAAATCTTAATCTACCATTATCAGTCAGTTGAAGGATGATTACAACTCAATCATCTCTTAATCTTTAACATTTAAAATTATAACCATGCCTGCTTTGGGCATTTTAGGTTAACTAGTTTATTAGTCAACCGAAAATAAATGATTTAATGAACGTTTGTTAACGTTAAAAGAACTTTTGATAAAATATTTAAGATGTGAACAATAAAATAATAATTCGAAGCAGTGTGGTTTCATGAAACATCTGAATCATCATACTTGACTTCGTCAAAGGTAATTGTTTAGTTGTAAGTATTTATATAGCTTACTAACACTAGCTCTTATTCATAATAGACAGAAATATTTAAAATAGTAGTAGTAGACTCTTCCTAAATTACAAAATATAAATAACATTTGCATTTTTGTTTAACTCTCGTTAATTACTTCAGACAGTCGACAATTCTCAATCTCTTATTAATGCTTGTTAATTTGATCTAGGTTTACTGTACAACGCTTCAATCAGGTGTGTGGTCATATCACACTAAGTATTCATACATAATAAATGATTAATGTTTTCAAAATTCTTAATTCTGAAATATTTAATTAAATTGAGAATTATCATTATCACTGTTGACTGAATGATATTAATAAGGTGCAATGACCTACATACTTTATTTTATACACATTACTAGAATGCTGTTCGATTATTTCATCTTTTTTCAATTCTTAACTAATTTTGAGAAAATCACTGTACTCCCTTTTAAATCCCGGAATTGCTAGGGATTATACACTTAGCAATCCTTATTAACGCACTGTTACACTTCAAACATCTTCAATAATAGTGTAGTTATGTTGCACAAATTTAGGTTCTGTTGCTTTGTTGACATCGGTGATGCACACAAACTAGGTAAACAGCTGATTCCTTCCGGTGTCGAGCCGCCGTCTGCACTCATCAAAGGTTGATTAAAAAGTGTCCCGAAATGCCACATAAAGCTGCCGTTCCATTCTGCGATCGTTGTAAAATTGGCTAATTTCTCTAATTTGATTGGTTGACAATCTTTAATTTAACGCACATACCCTCTTCGCACAATATTTTAATTGTTGTTATTAACATGGGGTAGCTGGGTTTGAGAGTATACACATTTGCTCGAATTAACAAAAATATTTTATAATTGATGTAACTTTCTCAGTACTGCATAGATTTTAAATCTAAGCTTATCACTGTATTGCTAACATTTGGCTCTTATTTAGAGTCCACTCATGATGTGCTTTCGTTCATTATTAAGGGAGTTAATGTTTGAGATTATCACTTTACACTATTCACTATTAATTTGATTTGTTCTTGAATTATAACTATTTAATGGCAATCATGTCTCCTTTAGAGCATGCCTTCCAAGTCCTTCAACACTCCTCACTTATTGGTTACTTATAATTATTGGCAAAATATAGTTCTTTTCTTAACATCTGTTTAGCCTAAGAGTCTATTAATTATATTAACAAATTATTTATAATAAAAGGTGTCTGGTTAACTTCTGTATTGCCCCAGTTGTAAACACTGAGTTGTTACAACTACTGGTTGTCTTTGTTTGTTGGAATACATTGCTATTCCTTGGTATTTTAGTCATCAATATGACCTCTGTCTGGCATTATGAAGTGTACCTTTATTTTAATTCTTAATTGAGAATATAGTGTCTTTTCAGACCGCTATCTAGTTTAAGATAGTTCATTATAAGTAGTATTATTGGTCATCAATCTTGTGTTTTTAATACACTTGTCTGTTCCTTAGCATATAGCATTGGATTATAGTAGTTACATCTGGTGTCACATGACAGATGTGCTTATTTATTCTTATTACACATTATGTCACTGTTTATAATTCTCTTATACTAATATAATAGTGATATTATATCTTACTTATTATATAGGTATTCTCCTGTTCTTCCTATCTAACATTACAAGTGGTTTTGTCTATGTTTCACATGGTGAATTTCATTTTGATTGTTTTTGTTCACTTTGTTTACATTAATTCTTATTTAAAGATTACTCTTGGTATCTGATATTGGTATTGGTAGAGACCTTATTACCTCTACTTGATTTAGGGTACAAAATATTTCAGTTTAGACATGTTTTATCTATTATTAATTATGAAATTAGGTGAAAAGTACCTGTATCTAGGTTATGTGGTTCTCTTATTTGTAGCAACAATGGGTGTATTGAGTTGATACAAATTTACATTTTTTAACCTTGTTTTTTCAAGTATTATATTATTAATGATAACTGGTAATTCATTAATTAGTTCTTTTTTCCTATCTTACATGATTTTTTGATTACTTGACTAACAATTATTATAGTTATGAGACAATTTTAATTCTCTTCTATATTACATTGATGCTGTACATAATATGTCATTAAGCTGTTATTTACAGCTTCATTTTGTGTTAACATTATTGTTATTTCCACTCTTTTGTCTAATATAGGATGCCTTATTCATTTACAATATTATCGGTCGTATATGGGTCATCTAAGTTAGTCAGTTATTGTTTTACTTTCAATCTGTAAGTCTCTCAGTTAGTATTTATACGGGTAAGATGTTAATCTATAGTTGACTGGCTCTTGGAATCTATATCTTATGCCGTGATTGTTATGTATCTTTCTCGTAGTATGTTTCTTCCTTGTTTTTATTTGTTCCTTACTGACCGAATATATTGGGTTATTGGTTCCTGTGGTATAATCACTGTTTACTGTATCTTCTTTCTTCTTATAAGTTATTATTATTGTTTATTACCATTACATTTTATTAACTCCTGCGCTGTGAGTTTATTCTTCTTGATGAGTTGTTTATGTACCTTCATTCTTGGCATTTCCAGAGTAAATACTCGATGTGTCTTGTTAACTCAATCATTATGACATGTGTTAATATTTTGTTACTTAAAATATTGGGATCATATGTCTTGTTACAATTTAATACTTTATTTATTTATAATAATTATACTTATTTATTTATTTATTACTTTATTATACTTTATTTATATAAAGTATAAATACTTTATTTATTATTATAAAAGATATACTTTATAATAATATTATAATTTATTTTATTAGTTATTTATTTACTGGTAGTTAAATAATTGGAGCTTTCTATGAAGACAACTACCAGCGGCGTAGCCAAGGGGGGGCTATTGGGCTGCAGCCCCCCTTGGAATAATTGTAACAATAATAATAATAATAATAACAATAATAATAAAAAATATATAGTATAGTACGAAATATAGTGGACTGTACAGTATAATACAAAGCTACTGCACGGTGTCTGATAAAGTGCGGAAAGCAAAATGTGCATGTTCAAGTGAGAAGTGGGCATCGCGCATCAAGTGGGCTGTCTGCGCTCCCCATCACAGAGTACGAAATAACTCTGTGCTGTACACCACACAGTTGTTTCGTACTCTGTGCCCCCACTCCACTCGCCGGAACCATTGCAGGCTGCCATACGTAGTGAGTGAGCAAAGTGAGCACGTGGAAAAGTGTTAAAAAGTAATTTTATTAGGTCTAGTAAGTGAGCACGTGGAGAAGTGTTAAAAGTAATTTTATTAGGTAAGTGTAAGTTAAATTTAATAATTATGTATATAACAGAATAGACAACGCGTTTTAACACAATTTCATTGCTAATCTAAACTGCAATTTAAAAGTAGCTAAATAAATTTTACATTCTCTCTTAAATGAGAAGGTTAAATAAAAAGTATTTCTTTAATTCTTTCATAATTATTTTTCAGTTTGCCCATAGTCATCATGATGAAAAGAAAAGACACAAATACGCTTTTTGACTACTTCCAAAAAAAGAACAAAATTTCTCCAACCAATGAAAATAATTCTTCAGAAGGTCATTCATCAATCACTAATAATGAAAATGTTGTCAATGAAACAACTGTTGGAAATGGTTCATCAGGGAGTGAAATTCAAAATCCAAGTGACACAAGTTTATATGATATTTCAAATTATGTTAATAATAAGTTAAATAATAATGAAAAACTTGATTTAATTGATAAATTATGGATACCAAATGACACTTATAAGTTTCCATCTACTACTTATAATAATCAAAAGCGTCGCTTTCAAAAAAACTGGATAAAAAATGATGCATGGTTAACGTATTCCGCTATTGATGATGGAGCTTATTTCAAATTTTGTGTTTTCTTTGCAAAGGAAGAAGTCGGTTACAGACATTCCCAACAAACGAGAACTTTGGTAAAAAAACCTTACAAAGACTGGAAGCATGCTACAACTGAATTCAGTTACCATAATCAGTGCAAGTATCACATTGAAGCAATGAGTTGCATGGAATACTTGAAAAGGGAACATCGGGGAAAGCAATTACCTGTAAATTTTCAAATAGACCGTGAAAATTTAAAACAAATTGAAGCAAATAGAAAGAAACTCATACCTATAATACAAACTGTTATTGCATGCGGAAGAAATGGTTGGCCGTTACGTGGACACCGTGATTCTGGAATTTTTGACATTAATGAAGATGGAATTAAGGGAGAAGGAAATTTTAGAGCATTGCTTCGTTTGCGAATTCAAGCTGGAGACGAAATATTAAAAAATCACTTATTAACTTGCAATAAGAACGCAATATATATAAGCCCAGGCATACAAAACCAAATCATAAATTGTAACAAAATAATAATAAAAAAGCTTGTATCTCAGATAAATGAAGCGCAGTGTTTTACAGTTTTAGTGGATGAAACCGCAGATATTAGTTGTATTGAACAGTATTCCATATGTGTAAGATATTTGAATGAAAATACAAAAAAAATTTGTGAGCAGTTTCTTCAGTTTGTCCCTCTTACTTCTACAACTGGAAAAGATTTAGCAGCAACGCTGTTATCTTCATTAGAAAAATTTGGGGTTGATTTAAAATATCTTAGAGGTCAAGTCTACGATGGTGCTCCAGTGAATACTGGCGAACATGAGGGTGTTCAAAAATACGTCAGTCAAAAATATCCGACAGCAGTTTTTGTTCATTTTGTTGGTCACTCATTAAATTTAGTTCTATCCCATGCTTCAGAAATTCGGGAAATAAACAATTGTCTTGGAATAGTAGAAAAGATTTATTCATTTTTTGAATCACCAAAAAGGAATTCCGTACTCTCTAATAAAATTGAGGAATACGCATCAGAATCAAACCGACAAAAATTGAAACAAATGTGCCCTACGCGCTGGGTTGAAAGACATGATTCTGTTATCATTATGGTGGAATTGTTGGAGCCCATGCTGTATGCATTGGAAGAAATAAGTTCCTGGAAGGATAAATCAACATCCTCATTGGCAGATTTATTACACACCGGAATTCAGAAATCAACTTTCTTAATTTCATTATTTGTAATAGAAAAAATATTTAGCTTCACATTACCATTATGTAAATACATGCAAAGTGAGAATATTGATTTATGTGCTGTAATTGAACACGTTGCAAAAGTTGAATCAATTTTTGGAAACATTCACTTAAACTCTGAAGACGAATTTAAAATAATTTATGATAAAGCAGAAAAGCTTATTAGTAATTTATTTAATAACCATATCACCACACCAAGAATAGCAGGAAAACAAACATATAGAAGCAATATAGATTCAAACTCTCCGGAAATGTTTTACAGAACTACAATTTTTATTCCTTTTTTTGGATCATGTAATTTTTCAATTAAAATCCAGATTTTTAAATCATCGTAAAATATTAGAATCATTTCAATGTTTGATTCCAACTGGCCAATTTCCTACAACAGAAAACAATGAAAGTTTTAAATCCTTGATAAGTTTTTATAAAAACGATATGAACGTTCCAAACGATGAAGTTGCCCTTAGTGAGTATTTATTGTGGTTTGCAAAATATTGTGATTCATCAAATAAACCTTCAAATGCTATGCAATCTATTATTGATTGTAATAAGAATCTGTTTCCAAATATTTTTAATTTATCAAAAATATTTGTTACTTTGTCAGTAGCTACAGTCACTCCTGAGAGATCGTTTTCAACTTTAAAAAGGCTTAAAAATTATTTGAGAAATACGGTAGCGGAAGATCGACTGAATGGTTTAGCTAGTCTAAACATTCATTGGGAAATAAAATTACAAAAAGAAGAAGTTATAGAAGAAATGAAAACACAGCCTCGACGATTAGCATTATGAATTTTGCAATATTCTGTAAGTTCAAAATATTAAAATACATCTTATAAATCTAATTAATCTGTTTATGTATACTTTATTTAATGTCACTTAAAAATTCTCAGATGGTCTTTATGAAAGGTTTCGGCATCAGTCAGTTCTAGGTTAATCGTTAGAAACTGAAAACCCAATACGGCATCAGTAACCCCGCAATGATCCCCTTTTGCATAACAGTCTCCCACATAAATAAATGCAGCTCACAGAAAGGTTACATAAAAAACTGACCAGTGGACAGAAAAAGTTTCACCAGTCCATTTATTACCTCCCACACTTGATTCTCCTATGGCTGGAATGTCTCAGAGGTGTGTTAATTGCCGATATGGTGCAGAGACCAATACGGACCTCCACCAAGACCCAAACTAGTTGCATTTGTCTCTAATCCAGGGAGCATCTGGAGCCTTACCTTGCACACTAGCCAAGAGAAAAGTTTTTAAGTGGTTATCCTTCCTCCACTATTTGTTATGTATTTAAATATAATTTAATAATAATAGAATCTTCTGTACATAGATAACAAATGGGTCTGTCACTGAGAGTCCGCCAGAACGAATCCCTTTGGGGTGCCCCCCCCCCACTGCACGATTATTCATCTTGTCGTGTACGGCCGCCCCTACTTAGCCCCCCCCTAGAGAAAATCCTGGCTACGCCTCTGACAACTACTATACACTTGACAACGCTGCACTCTCACCTCGTTGGCTGCATCCCAACGGACTTCTCCCGTGCTCGGGATTATAGTTTCCTACGGCACCAGGCTTCCTAATGTTCAATCAAAAAGACTTACACATCATTACACATCACGTTGTCATTTGATGAGTCATCACGGTCCGAAGACAATTAAAAATGCTCTAAATTTTTAATTTTTCTGTTCCTTTCATTCATCTTCCCAGCAAATTTTAAAATACAGCCTGAAATGTAACTGTTTTACTGTTTTATCTTTTCTGTTCGTCTGCATTTCAAATTCTATGCGTATTTTCCATCGCTTTTCCACCTCATCAAACAGTTTTTGGGCCACTTGAATTTTGTATGGATGGAAATGGAAATCCTCCACAGAGGCCTACAGTGCCACATGTCTTCCTGGCAGAGGTACGTGTGACAGCAGCAATTAAAGTTTCCATATTTTCTGGCGTGATCACGGTTTTACTACTCGTCCTCTAATTGTTTTCTGTGTCGAGGCAGTGGTTGTAAATGTTCTTACAGTGCCGGATTTAAGATTTTTGAGTCCTAGGCCAAGTTTTCTGACCCCCCCCCCCGCTGTGACTTGGAAGTAATACATTTTATGTCAGATGAATACTATCAAATTTAAAACCAGTAGGCTCCTATAAAAAACATGCTTTCTTTTAGCAAGCTTTTTCAGAAGATTAAGAACCACGGAAAATAACTGAGCAAATTAATTTATTTTTAAGTAGGGTAACTTAACTAAGCTCATTCAGAAATTTAACATAAAAAGTTTCATTTTTATTATCTAGGTATAACACATAAATTTTTCTTATAATTTTTAAAAAATTAAAAAAGGCCTTTTTTTATTTTTTAACTAAAGATGCAACAAGCTAATAGTAAACTATTATTCAGTAACTTTGCAGCTTAATGGAATTAATGTTGGGGAAAGCATACCAGATTAGTTTTCAAGGATGCCAACGTCTTAAAAATAAGCGCCCAATATTTAAATAAGAACTGTCTTCCATTTGTATTATTAACAAAAATTTACCATTTAATTTCAAAAAATCATACTTAAATAAATCAAAGTGCCTCCTACTTTAAAAAAAATACTTCTGTTTAAAAAAAATATCTGTAGCTTGCGGCCCCCTCTGAGCCCGCGGCCCTAGACATTGGCCTAGTTGGCCTAGTGATAAATCCGGCACTGAGTTTTACCCAGTTCAAGATCGTTGAGCGATCTGGAACGCTTCCATGTTTCCCAACGTTGAAATGACTTATGAACGGTCTTTTTGTAGAGGATTCATTACTTTCAAAAAACGTTTCTACAACAAACGCACGATGTTCAACTTGCCATCGAGCCACGTTTACTGAAATGAAATAGTTTAGTTCAGGTTATAAAGCCATCTGTTTAGTTATTGTTGCTATAGTAACCGAACACGAGCTAACACAAATTGTTGTGTTTTCATTGCTCCAACCGTTATTCTGTAGGAAGTACATTTTATTACATGAACAGGCCAACCGTGGACCACGCGAATATAATTTCCTTTCCTTCTCCTGTCAGAAGTGCCTCATTCACACACTATGCGCCACCTTCATTTCCACTGTCCACCCCTTTCTCGTCTTTTTCTCACTGCAGAGAACCTAAAGATTTTGAATTTGGTTTCTGTATGTATTTCTATCCACAGAGTCGTTCATGGAGATACCCAGTTTCATCATTTCCTCCTTGAGTTGTTTGGTGTATCCGTTCAAACTGGAAAGTTGCTGCCAAATATAGTCGAACATTTGTTTATTTAGTCTGGACAGATCCATCCGAACCAAGAGGAAGGAAGTACATTTATTATTGGATAAATATTTATATATTAGATAATTTTTCAGTTATCAGAAACATTACAAAACTACCCACTGCCCTACAATTTATTGTTTAGTAAAGTAAAAATTGCAGACCAATTATACAATAAACGTTGGAAATTCAAGACAATCGGATTTGTATTAAAATTTTCTTGAATTTGACACTCGGCTGGATTAAAACATTTTTTTCTTCAAATTTTTATCCGTTTTTTGGGCTCTGGTGTCAAAGAATTTTGAAATTTCCAAGAGTGTAAAATATATTTAGATTCTTGTTGAAGTTCTCTTCAATTTGATATCCCACATGGAATTTACAATTTTATCAAACTGTTACATCCACTTTTGGGCCTCGAGTTCTAAAAATATTGAAATTTCCAAACACGAACACTACATCCAGATTTTAGCTAAAATTACTTTCATTCTATACTATACATGAACTTTTACGATTTTTTTCAAAATTTCTACCCCTCACATTTTTGCTTCTCACCCCCTATTTTTTGTAGGATCAATCTTAAAAACAATAGGGTTGTGTATGATGAAAGTGTTGACGCGCGTAGCAATAGGTGGAGATACATTTCCTTTTAAGGTAGGTCTAAATATTAATTATATTAAAACAATAATAATTAATTATGTTTTTGTTTGTTAGAAGATAGATAAGCATAATATTTATCCTCTCTACTTTTTTGAAAGCCCCTCTCCCCAATATGAAATTCTCCCTATGCCCACATCTGGTCATATAAATTATAGTTACATGCCCATGAGGTTCTCCCTCGAGGCATGTGAGTACACGACATTTATTTATTGGCCTGTATTTAGATTTGAGAAGATCTTAAACATAAAAAGGTTTCATTTTTATGATTACTAGAATTATTAATACCGTTATTAAAATTTTTAATATAATTTATGTTCAAAATTTTAATAATAAATGTTTTTGTTATTACTGTTATTAATATTAATAAAATTTTATGTATTAAATTGTTGGTTCATTGAAATACTGTATTTACAAAATACTGAGTTAACGGTAAAAAGTTACAAGAACGACCGTCAGATGCCATGAGAATTCACTTAATGAAAGCTGATGCACGTGCAATGTGTTTGGCAATTTAATTATTTAAAATGTTTAAAATATCTCAATTACAAATAATTAACGTCGTTTGTTTAACTTATAGTCGTGTTTAATGAAAGCGTATGTACATTAGAATTGATATAATTTTGCCCGACCTGACACACATGGTTGTGTGTGTGTGTGTGTGACTAAGTTCAACAGTAAGGTCATTTTGAGTAGTAAATAATTATAAACTTGTCAACCAATAAACTTGTAGTAAATATTTTCTTCTTCTGATAGTTCCTATCCGTTTTGGATGTTGGATATCATACAGACTATTTAACTTTCTGTACTGCTGCACGGAATAAGTCAGTTGTATTCAACTTCTCGCTTTCCAAGTACTTTTCCCTGTAGTATGGACTCCATTAAGTAAAATCTCTGTTTATTTCTAATGAGTTGTCCCAGATACTGAAGCTTTCTTATCTTCAGTGTGTTAATAACTTCCCTATCTTTCTTCATCTTTTTAAGAACTTCAACATTAGTTATATGTGCTGTCCATGAAATGCTCAGTATTCTACGGTAAAGCCACATTTTAAAAGATTCATATTTTTTAGTTGTGGCTTCAGTCAAAGTCCAAGATTTTACACCATAGAAGAGGACCAAGAATACGTAGCAGCGTAAAAAAGTCTCATCTTTGTATTTATAGTAAACGTTTTCTAAGATGTTTACTAAGATAGTTGTTTTGATAGTTCATCTTCTTTTTTCACAGTACTAATTAATATATAATATTGAACTTTCACTTGTGAAACTTACTTGTTTTCTCCCGTATGCGTTTTGGCGTGATGTGCGCCTTCATCAGCGGATTGAGATAGACTGCCAGTAACTCGTAACGGTTTTATTTGGTAGGTTGAGTGGGGGTGGTGTGTGGTGGAAGGGGATTGGCGCGGGGATCCGAATTATTGTTTGTTTTATATATAATTGTGTCAAAAAGTGTGTGTGATTTATAGTGTAATTGGTCGTTAAGTATGCTGTTTGGTTGTGTTGTGTAGTGTTTGTATATTTCATATTCTTCTGCTGTGTTTAGTTTTCGACTTTTGGGTAAGTAGTGTAATATCTCAAGATATTATGAAATATACAAACACTACACAACACAACCAAACAGCATACTTAACGACCAATTACACTATAAATCACACACACTTTTTGACACAATTATACATAAAACAAACAATAATTCGGATCCCCGCGCCAATCCCCTTCCACCACACACCACCCCCACTCAACCTACCAAATAAAACCGTTACGAGTTACTGGCAGTCTATCTCAATCCGCTGATGAAGGCGCACATCATGCCAAAACGCGTACGGGAGAAAACAAGTAAGTTTCACAAGTGAAAGTTCAATATTATATATTAATTTACTAAAATTAATTGAAATCATAGCAATTCGACATCACGTTAGAATATGAGATACAGTGTCTACATATTTACCTGACAATTCAAGGGATAAACCTTCTTGAAAAACCCCATACATACAATTATTACTGCCATCGTTGTTATTGTTGTTGTTATTACATTATCTTGATATATTCATAATAACCACTTCAGAGATTAGGCAATGCCCCTGGATTTTGTTATATAAGTAAAAGTGTATATCTTTGTCTTCGATTTTATAAAGTTTTACGCTTATGTAACATTTTGTGTTGTCTCCTCCACCCGTTGTATAAACTGTTTCCAGTTGAATGTATATAGTATTGCTTAAGTCTGTCAGTGTTACTGGAAACTAGTAATTTGGACTTATTATTGTTTTTATAATAATAATAATAATAATAATTTTATTATTATTATTACTAGGAGAAGCTGCTGTAGCAGTAGTATTATTACTATTAGTAGTAGCTGTAATAGTAGCAGTAGTAGCAGTAGGTAGTATTCATAGTAGTAGTAGTGGTAGTAGTAGTAGTAGTAGTGGTAGTAGTAGTAGAAGTAAATTCCTGGATTTTGTTGTCCATGACGTGTCCGTTGATTAACTAATTATAAATATATCACTACTGACTCGGAACACAAGGGTTTTCTTGGATTTCGTTGTCCATAACGTGTCTGTTAATTTAACTAAGTATAATTAAATCACTACCGACTCAGAACACAAATTTCTTTATTGGTAAAAACGTAAAAGTTTTACCTTATAGCCTGAACCAGTTTTCGCTTTTAAAAACTTCTTCAGAGGCTGCGCTGGGAGCACTGTCTGTCTTGTTCTTGGTGATGGTATCGATTTTTGAAGGATCGATGTTGTGTGTGGGGTGTGTGATATGTTCGAATAATGCGTGTGATTTGAATTGTGTCTCTTCATTTAGGATGTCGTTTTTATGTATTTTCGTGTGTTTGTATATTTCCAATTGTTCAAGAGTGTCTAGTTTTGTGTGTATGTGTATATTCATGTTATTGTCGATGTTTTTGTATGTGTGTTTTGCTTCAATGAGGTGGTTTGCAAAGGTGGTTTTTCACCCATAAAAACGGTAGATGTGTGTAGTGATTTAATTATAATTAACAAAGTTTTTATTGGTAATAATATAAAAACTTTTACCTTGTAGCCTGAACTAGTTTTTGCTTATTAGCCAACTTTCTTTTTTGGAAAGTCTATATGTATGAAATACTACTGTTTAACTTCCGCTTTTCACTGTGTATTTAGTATGTGGTTACTGTAAAGTTAGTCAGTGACGCTTTTAGCAACCATTCATGAGTACGTGTGGGAACATAGGTTCGGGTATAGGTAGATAGAAGTAAACTCGATGTTTTATCAATGTCAGCTCTCTTTTTGGGGATAACAGTAACTTTATATTTTTGCATTTGACATCACTATATATGATACAGATATATGTAGGTATACCTACTGTTTAAGTGTGTTCTTTTAAAAGAATAGTGATTACATGTTTATTTATGATATTAATTGATGACTCATTGGGCACTTGCTGAAACATATTAATACATAGGTTTTTATAATGTATAAACACTTGGTATGTCTCACAGTTTTTATTTAACTCTGACATCTGTTTCAGCTTATCAAGCTATTCTCAAAGAGAATCAAGGAACAACCATTATCATTTGTTAACTGATCTCTTTGACAATAGCTTGATAAGCTGAAACTGATGTCAGAGTTAAATAAAAACTGTGAGACATACCAAGTGTTTATATATTTTAAAAACGTGTTTATTTGTTTGTCGGCAGGTGCAATGTCTGAAAGCGACAGACAGCATAATCCTGCACGCCAAGAGTCTGAATATCAGTACCAAAGATGTGAGAGTGGACCACATCATTAGTGACGAGGAAGCCGAACAGCTGGAGATAGCCAACCATCATATGGTGCCGGAAAACGAGTTTTACATCATAAAACTGTCACAAGACTTGGCTACCGGCAGAAACTACGTGATCTACATACCGTTCAAAGGAACTCTGACAGAAGCGCTGGCTGGCTATTATCGTTCCAGTTACTTGGACAGAATGTCAAACACCACAAAGTAGGCATCTTTGTATCTTACGATATCAATTGATGACTTGTTGGACACTTGGTGAAACATATTAATAGAAAGGTTTTTAAAAATATACTTGGTAAGTTTCAAAGTTTTTATTTAACTCTTACAGCTGTTTCAGCTTATTAGGCTATTCTCAAAGAGAATCAAGTAACAACTAAACTAACATAGAATGTATCCCCTTTATTAAAAGTTGTTATTTAGTTTAGTTAATTGTTATATTTTGCGTTTGATTAGACTTAGTTTTTACAGACACTTGACCTTCCCACTAGCTTCTCCACCCCTTCCATCATATACACCCCACACATGTCCGAACCACACCCTAAACACATGTTCACCACCCTTACATTCTTCCTTAGTTTAGTTGTTCCTTAATTCTCTTTGATAATAGCCTGATAATCTGAAACAGCTGAGAGGGTTAAATAAAAACTGTGAAATGTACAAGTATCTATATGTTTTAAAAACCTTTGAATGGTTTTATGAAATTTTGGTTCACCTAGTTTTGTTGGTAGCTTTGTATTTATTAATTAGTGTTAATTAGATTAATTTTGAGTTTACTGTATACTGTATACAATAATGTATATGCTAGCCACATAAAGTGTTGCTTTGACTTTGTAGGTGGTTAGCAGTAACACAGTTTGAATCGACCGATGCTCGTCGTGCGTTCCCATGTTTTGATGAGCCAGCTATGAAAGCAAATTTCACCATCAACTTGGGACACAAAGAAAACCTCAAATCAGCCAGCAACATGCCAATCAATAAAACTGCTCCCATGTAAGTAAACTGACATGTTATTTTTTTCAATGTACTTTGTCAGCTTTAAGATATTATTGAATCTGTGATTTTAGACAGGGGTTGAGTCACAAAAACTAAATTCTTCAGGAAACACTTAAAACATCCTATAATCTTTTATACTGTGTTAAAAATGTAGTGTCATTTTTTAAAGCATTTGTTTTTATTAATGTAGTTTTACTGTTGAATGTTGAATTTATTGCTTTTGCACTAAAAAATAAAAAACAATCTAACTTATGCCCTTTGTGCAATAAACGGTTTTCTCTCATGGCTTTTATTGAAGAAAGAAAATGAAACTTTTTTTGTTTGTAATAAATTTCTTTATTTACATGTTTCAAATACTAAAAGCATTGAAAACAATAATTCAAATCAAGGACAATATTGATTTTTGTTATCCATTATATCACATTGCTTCTGTCCCCACGACTATCTTGCATCACTGTTGGCCATGCGATCCATACAGTGTATAAGTCCATACAGTCAGATTCAATGTATTGCATGGTCTTCTTAATGTCTTTCACTTTGTCATCTGAAAGAAGGAACTTTCATTCATATTTTAATGCAGGAGCTGGTAGTTTTGTTCTTGACATAACAAAAGTATGTTCTGGTATACCTACCATCAACAAATAGATGTGCCTTAACTGCGCCTAAATGTTCAATGGAGTATGTAAATATCATGTATGCTAAAGGCTGAAAAGTCATTGTCTCACTGTCTTCTTCTTCAGCGGCACAACGACCCATTACTGAGTCAAGGCCTCATTATAGGTTTCTGCACATAAACAGAGTTTGACAGATGGGATATTTTTATGTGAATTCTCTGATCCAATCCCCAACCAGGAGGACCAGGAACTTTGATTTCGGGGTGCTCTTCTCCTAGAGAGTAGCTTTTACCTCAGCTGACCACAGTAGTTTTTCCTCTGCCCAGCCACAGTAGGCTAACTAGCCTCTTCCGCCTCCACACTAGATGCACACCCTGCTGCCGATGTGCACCATCCTGCCAGGCCAGGCCAGGATACCCTCAGACTGCCCTGACAAAGCCCCATCTCTCGTTTGCTTACCGATCCACTCTGCTGAAGGGATTGGTTACCACAACCTTGGAGTGGATTGCTCGGCATAACAGGGTTCACCGACGTGTAGGTGAGAGTGGATTTGGAGTGGAGAGGCTGGTACATTTCTCTTCTATGAAAGCATATGTTCATGTCACACTCCCTTTTGACTGCATTGTCTCACTGCGTGGAACTTTATTCCTAAGGCTTTCATTTGAAAGACATGTTTTTTTTAAGAGCCAAGACCACCAACCACTAAAGTTTAAAATGTCTTCGGTTTTAACAGATTTCATGGTAAATCTTAAACAATTTCACTCATAAGTGTTGATATTTGACTAGGAACATGCAATCTATCATACTTCTTCATTTCTTCCTTCCAGTCCCTAAAATCTTGGTCACATGGTTGAAATAAATGACCACATAAAGGATAGATAATACTGTACGATTTCATCAAATTGTTTGTTCATGACTAAGCTCAAAGACATTTGCATGGTTGTGTTGTTTTTATTTTGACGTGGACAGCCATTGCTAAAACATGCAGTCCTTTTACAGTTTGTGGAAAGTGTCCATGAAAAATAAACAGACTTCATCGGGAGACTTTTCTGCTATAAGTCAATGGCCTTTCTATACTCACAGTCACAAATGACTACAACACTGCCCCAAGCTTATGTGCATGAGACTCATGCCCTTTGCAAAATCACTGATTCAATTCATTTCTTACCATACATATTATAAATAACGATTGTCTTAAAAATAATAAGCAATATTTATTTATACTTCATAGTAATTTAGTTATGAATTATATATGAATATTATATGAAAGTAGAGGGTAAATAAACTACTTTTGTCTTTGCAACAAAAGAGAGAGAATCAAACTGTGCTGATTAGGAGAAAACTATAATCATGTACATTAGAAGCAAGGCTTAAAAGCCGATCATACAAGAGCCAACAGAAAAATGAGAAATGATGTACAATAAATTTCAAAAAGAATAATCAAGAAACCTTAAAAATAGCCAAAAGTATGTTTCTAAACAATTTTAAATTTAATGTTGTGAACCAGATATATTATGAATATATTTATTTATAAAATAAAAAAGAGAGGAAATAATAAATAATTTAAAGGTAGAATTCAAGATAAGGTACACTATGGTCTAAGGAAAATGCAGTTACAATTAGATGAGTTCAAGCAGATAATAAATGTGTTCCATGTAACTATACAAAGACTGTATGTCACAAAGAAGATGTACTCTTTTTTCTTTTGAAAAGCATGGTTTGGCCAATAAGGAGAATGGCTACGTTTTAGAATTGAAGCATGTTTATGTTTGTGATAATCACATAACTATTATGAATAATGATTATTATATTAACCAATAACAACAACATAAGTGTTATTTCCAAAACAGAAAATTGTCGGAAAAATTGTCTGGCCTTTTTCAATTTACAGTGGAACCTCGATATAATGCTATTGTGATATAATGCGACCCTTGATGTAATGCCCATTTTTCACAGTCCCGCCAAATTAAATGGTTAAACTTGGGGACTTTTATTTAAAGCAACCCTTGATAGAAGCGCTTTTTGACTGGTCAGCAGAAGTGTTATATCAAGGTTTCACTGTATATTCTTTTTACTTTCTAATCTTATATTTGTAGTCATACTTTCAATTTAACATTAATATTTTTTGTCACAGAAATGGCAGACCTGGATGGGTTTGGGACCATTATGAAGACACGGTACCAATGTCCACCTATCTTGTTGCGTTTTTAGTTAGCGAATTTGAATATAGAACGTCCGAGCAAAGTGCGAACAACGTGATGTTCAGAGTGTGGGCACGTAAAGATGCAATCGATCAGGTGGAATTTGCTCGTAAAGTTGGACCAAAGTTTCTTGAATACTACGAACAGTATTATGATGTTAAATATCCCCTACCTAAACAAGACATGGTCGCTATTCCTGATTTCCATGCCGGAGCAATGGAAAACTGGGGACTTATAACTTACAGGTATGGTAAAATACTAAATAGACTTACATTCAGTGATTGATTTCTAAAATTATATTTTGAACGCATTAATTCAAAAGTTGTACAGACACAAATATACTTATATTTTATGTTAGCTCAAGATATTGTTCACTAAGCAATCTGTAATCAGAAGATTTTTTTAGTTCCCATAAAATTTTTCAGGGTCTATGGGATTATTGTTTTTCCTACCTTCCTTTTTTTGAACGGAACTCCGAACAAAGTTAAGTTTTGTACTGCTTTCAGGATCCTGTACTCAATGGGATCCTGGTACTGATTTTCTGCTTTCAAATAATGAAGCTGTAATTTTCAGTTTTTGTTGGCAAAACCCAGACCAACATTGCGATTCTGCAACAACAACAAAATGAACGATAGTAGTTAAGATAAAGATTAGTGCTGGTGTTTGATTTTGTCAAGTGTTTAGTTTTGTAATAGTGCTGATGAGGGGCACAATTTAAAAAGTAGTAGTAAATTTTTGTAATAATTAGATTTCTCTTTACATATGTTTTTTCGGAAATTTAATTTTGGATCGTAAAGGTTCCGGAATGCCGTTCCGGCGTGTTCTCCCCAATTCAAACCCTGCTTACATTATATATATATATTATAACGATTCATATTAGCGTCCTAACTGAGCGTTATATGAAAGTGTCTGAAGGAGGAAGTAGAGCCACGTAAGCAAGAGAGAGAGCGTACAATCACAGCCATCTCACTCTAACCTCGTCATAGCGACATCAGATACTGGTACGAACATGAAATTTTACTCAATACAAATTATCAGTTCAACCTGTGATAACTTAAAAACTAGTAAATATACGGCAATTCTGAAAACAGCATTGTATTCAGCAAGTGAAGCTTTATAAGTAGCCGCAATCTCAGTTAATATAATTAACAATTGAGGAAGTTATACGGAAGACGAACGCCAAAAGGAATAACAAGAGAATTATACTACGTAGGAATTAGGTGTTTTCACACACACACACAGATAAAGACCTAAGCAACAATATTCTGTGGTCAGATCTTGGAAAACACGTTTGCAAATACCTGTAATCAATCGATTTGCAAACACAGGAAGTATGATTTTAACTAGAAATTCTCTGTCGTTTCAAACCTGTCAAGGGGTGTTTGGTCGACCTGTTCGAGATTGACGAAACTGAAAAAACGCATGATTTATTTGAACAACCAATCAGCATCCAGTATTTAAAACTGACGCCAACTCACAGCGAGGGGTAGCATCACTCTTCGATCGGATCTTCAATACGCTAGACGTGTATGAATTACGTACAGAAATTTTTCAATCACGCAAAAGTGTAATTTAAGCATCAAATTCGAGAAGTAGTCCGCAGTGTAGATGAACTAGTACCGTTCGACAACTCTCGCTGCGTAAAACAACGATAATTAATTAAATAATTAATTAATTAATCATCAGCCGTGAAGGACCTGTGCGACACAAGGCTACAGCATCTGTAATTGCCAGGCATTTTCTACAGCATTGATCAACATCAATTCTTCTGTGCAACACCATCAAAAGGAGGACCTCTACGGATTCCTATCTTCGGTCAACACATCAAACAGTAAGAAATAGATTCATTGATCAATGAAATAAGCACTAAATAAATAATAAAAGCAATAAACAATTTTTAAAAGACACTAAGAAAATCACACTTTGTATTTTAATTATAAGATTAGCTCTAACATAGAATAGGAGTGTTGAATGGAAAGTGGGGTGTAGTATTGGACGTGCAAATTATTGCAGACCTGTTCTTTAGCACTGGTTTGGGAGATAGCAATCTCTTAATTAAATCAGATAAGAACAATAGGTCGTTTGAACATCTTAATCTTGACTTTTCACACTCACTCAGTAATTATAAGTGTTAGGGTAGAATTAAGCAATACCGTTAACAATTTCAAGTTTAAAATTAATTGATTAAAACGCTAATTAAAATAATCAAGCAAATATTAAAGTGATATTTGTAACAATTCCCCTTGAAAACCACAATCACTGAACGAATCCTGAGAAAGAGTGTCTCCATGCGCTGAGCTAAGCTGAAACTGTGTCATTTGTATCTGGGATTTGTTCTGGCGCCCAGGTAAAGTAACATCATGGGTAAGTAACATTTTATCTAACATCACAAATATTAGATAATTGTGTTAGATGAAATAAGGCGTCGTATAGATTTGTCGCCACAACTAAGGGGCACGATTAAAGCACCAAATTTATAGATAGAAATAAGTTATGTATAAATTTAGCGCAGCCAACTAAGAAGCTCGATTAGAAAGTTATATAATTTGGTGTTGCTTTTACCCAAGTGATTAGTTAAATTGTAATATTAATAAATTTGAAAAGAAGTGGAATTCAAGGTTACAAATAACTGTTAAATAATTGTTAAATTAATTTGTAAAAAAATAAATTTTAAAAATGGCTAAATCATCAGCAGTAGATATGGCAGCAATTGAACAAATGTTTAAGCAGTTGACCACTAAAATGGATGATACAAATAGTAAAATTGATAGTACGAGTATCAAATTGTCTAATGAAATAAAAGATACTAATAATAAACTTGAAAATAAAATAGAAAAAATAGAAAGTAAAATTGAAATTACAAATAGTCAATTAAATAATAAAATTGATGAAAATAATAAAAGTTTAGAAGAAAGTAATCAAAAATTAATAACAGATGTTAATAATAAAATAGAACAAACTAATAAATATTTGTCTAGTGAAATCAAACAAATAAACGAAAATTTATCTAGCCAAATAGAACAAAGTAGTAAAGAGGCTACATTTAAAATAGATGAAGAAATATCTAATTTAGCTAATAAAATAGATGAGAGTAATATTAAGTTTGATAAGCATACCGAAGAGGTTAAAACTACATTAGAGGAGTTTAGAAAACAAGTAAACACTAATTTTCGCCGTCAAGACGAAAAGCTAAATAAATTTAGAAATGAATTACATGAAAGGTTAGAACAGAAAGTAACCCTCATTAATCAACAATTCAGTGAAGTAACTGCTGAATTAAAAACACAATCGCTTCTAAATAAAGAAGAAATCCAGAATACTAGGGAAGAGTGTACCCAACTGGGTGTAAATATTAATGAAGTTAAGAAACAGGTAGAGAGTAAGGCTAACAGTGACGAAGTACATCAAAAGGTGGAACAACAGTTAAAGGTAATGCGGGAGGATCTGACTAAGGCAATGAAGTCACAGCAAACCAAAGTAGTAAGGTGTGGCGGCTATAAGGAAGAACCGGAAAACCTTGCATTTTCAGGAAACCCACATGAGAATCCTGTGGAATTCCTAAAGCTGTTTGAAGCTTATGTAACTCGTGTAAATCCACTGATGGACGATGAGGACAAGAAGGACATGTTAGGCCGATTTCTCAAGAATTGGGCAGGTACGTGGTGGAAAGTCATCTCGGACAGAGTCCAAACCTACTCAGACTTCAGAGAAAAATTCCTTGCACAGTACTGGAATGTTCAGATACAAAGAAGGGTACGCGATCATCTAGAATTTGGTAAGTATCACCCGTCAATGAATATGACAACCACCAATTATGTGCTTAATGTAATGGCGCAAGTTAAGCATCTAACACCACCAATAGAAGAGAGAGACCTAGTATATAAGCTAGCGCATCATTTCTCAGAACGCACTAGAGTAGCAACCACTACTAGAGGAGTGGGTACTCTAGAAAAGTTCATAATGGTTGTAGATGAGTGTCAAGATTTAGAGAGGGACCTACAGCGTGTAAGTAATCAGCTGAGTAACTACTCTAGAGGCGATCATCAAGAACCAACTTTCTACTCAAATAAGAGGAGAGACAATGAACGCCTGAAAGAAAAAAGGTTTACCCCATATCCGGGTAATAAACCATAAAATCGACCAGAATTGGAGGAGAAGGGTAGGAGTAGAAGTATAGAAAACAAACCAAATAAAGGGTATAAAGTATGTAAAACAACTATAACCTCTACCGAGCAGCAACCGTCGACTAGTAAAATGAATACGGGAAACGGGAAACCACTGCAGGTAGAAAAGAAACAAAACTAAACCTACCATTACCTGCAGTGAAACAACCAAAGAAATCAGGTAAAAAGAACGTAACTAATAATATAAAACAAGTGAGCGATAGGGAGTTCTTGTTAAAAGGAGAGCAAGAAGTGGGTAGAAACCATTACCTGAATGTCTGGAAATAATTTGTAAGATCAGTAATCTACTAGTAAGAGCGCTTATAGACACTGGCAGTGAAGTTACCTGTGTTAGCTCAAAGTTTGTAGATAATAGTCAGTTGTGAAATTGTCCCAGACTACCCGTAAAACATTGTAATGTACAGGGAGCCACTGGAGCCAAAATGCAAAAGATAACTGAACAAATATATTTACCTGTCAGTATAAATGGTAACCAAACCCAAATTGTAGCTCTTATAGTGCCGAAACTCATTCATGATTGTATTATTGGGGTAGATACGTTACTTGAATGGAAAGCAGAAATAAATTTTAAAAGAAATACCATTATGATGGAAATTAATACAAATAAAATAAATGTAAACATTAAAGAGTTTAAGCATGGGAACTCGGTAAGTGTCGTAAAAGGGTATATAGATAGAGAAACCTGTAGTTGACGTTAGGAGTGACCAGCACTGTATTGATGATACTCCAGAAATCAACATAGGGACTGGGTTGAACAACGAGCAACAAAACCAAATTCAGCAACTCGTTGGTGAGTATAGTGATGTGTTCAGAACAGAGCCTGGAAGAGCTAGGTTCTATGAACATCAGTTAACACTAACTGAAAACGCATCATTTGTACAAAGGACTTATCCAATCCCTCTACATTATAGAGACGAAGTGGAGAAAGAGATCCAACAGATGTTAGCGAATGGTGTTATAGAGAGAGCAAGTAGTCCCTATATAAACCCTTTAGTAGTTGTCACCAAGCCGAACGGGAGTATCCGATTATGCCTAGATGCTAGGAAACTAAATTGTTTATTAGTACCAGATTACGAGTGCGCTAGGAGTGTGGATGAATTGTTTCAAAAATGTAATGGGGTTAAGTATATGACCAAACTGGACTTAACATCAGGATTTTGGCAAATTCCCATCCGAAATTGTGATAGAAAGTATAAGTCATTTTTGTATAAAAACAAGTGCTACCAATTTAAAGTGGTACCTTTTGGCCTGAGCACCAGCTTAGCAGCAATGAATTAAACTATAAGAATACAAATTCTTATAGCTTTAACCAGTTTTTGCTTATTATAACCTTTGTCAGAGGCTGCCACTGAGAGCTGTCCGTCTTGTTCTTGGCGACAGTGCCGTCTTTTGAAAGATCGATGTTGTGTGTTATGATATGTTCAAATAATGCGTGTGATTTGAATTGTGTCTGTTCATTTAGGATGTCGTGTTTATGTGTTTTTGTGTGTTTTTGGTTGTTTTTTTAATAATTGGTTGGTTAATAATTGTTTTTAAAAATTTTAAGTTCTTGTTACACCTAAAGATGACCAAAAATTATAAGTGGTCAAAGTGTTGTGTACTTAAAATTTACAATGGTAAATAGTCCATGGAAACTTTTCAAAAAATTCAAATGTTTTTTTTGTATTGGTCGTCAGAGGACCACATGCCAATTTTAATTCTTTATTACTTGTTCTTTCCTTTTTCTCCAATATTCTTTCATCTTTTCACTATGTCTCTTCTTCCTGCCTTCAGTCCACTTTGAACCTGCGTTTTTCTCCCTCCTACCTTCGACTCCTTCCATTTTTAACACTTTTGCCTGAAAAACCGCTCTTTCATTGCTTCTGCTGTGTTTATATTATTTTTTCTAAATCCTTTTTGACTTCTTTAATCCAACTTGATGTTTACTTCTTCCCCCACACAGATATTTAAAGATCTGCTTTGTTAACCTATTGTCGTCCATTCTATATAAATGTCCAAAAAATGATAGTCTTCTTTTTCTCATCGTTTCTGTTATATTTTCTATACCGTACTTTGATATATTTCATCATTCCTTCTTAATTTCCAGCCCTCTGAAGTTTTTCGTGGGCCTAATATTTTCCTAATAATTCGTCTTTCCAATATTTCTAGTTTGTCCAAATTATAGTTTAATGCTAGACATTCTGGCTTCACTACTGTACTGTAATGCCTTATTTTTGCATTTTTAGATATACACTTTTTATTGTAAATATTGTAACTAATCAATTAATGGGATGGTGTAATTGAGTGTAATGTTTTTTATTTTGGTTTAAAAAAATTTTTTATTTAGTGGTTGTTGTTGACTCTTCTTCACCCCTCACGTTGTAATGTAAACATCGATGATTGATGTTTAGTATTTGATAGAATTAGTAATGGGTAAATTGAAATTAATGTTTGTGTTTAAAAAAAAAAGATTACGATCACTAATATTTTGCTGTATTCACCTCCCCACTTACCATCCGTGAACGTCTTCAATCTTCTTGATGGGAGGTTCTATCTCACTGGAAATACATTAATAACACACAAATACTTTGTCTGGATATCGACATATGCACATTAAACAAAATAATAATGATACTCAATTGTGAATTGAATATTCAAATATTGACCGCTTGAATATTGCCGCCACCTTGTGAAATAATTGTTTCTAAAATGTAAGTTATTTATATCTATTTGATAGAAATAAAGACTCTCTATTCACTGGTAACAAATTGAGGTGTTTATTAACATTAGTGAAATTCAGTAAAAACTCTTTTAAAACAATTACTAATAATTTTTAAAAACAACAAAGTTAAATAATTTCTGAAACTTCTTCAGCTCAGGGCTGGTAACACTGGTACAATGTACGATAATATGGTAATTTAGGTTATGTCTACTTTGGTTATTAGTATTACCAAATTTCGTGAATCCTTTGAATGTACATGATGCAAGATACAAAGATGTTTTATTGAACAACAATATTTATTTATATAGTATAATAAAAAGACAAAAAATTAAAATCATCCTCAATACGATATTCAAATTATCGTACTATCGTACGGTCGGTTTGTTGCTTTCTGATGCTAAAAGCTGTAAACACGTGCTATCAATGTTGCACTATTAAAACAATGTTACTGGTTTAATTATTATTATTATGAACTGGAATTGATAAAAAAAACGAAAGAACTCTTATTATTGAGTCTATTTATAAGAATTATTTATGACAGAAGTGACTCTCTGTGGCAAACAGATGTGTTTTGGTTATAGGTTAGTTTACCTAGACGAGAGTAAGTTACAAAATAGAATAATTAATATCATAAAAAATCTTAATACTATCTTCACAAACACATTATTTATTCATAACAAGATGTAAAATTAACAGTAATGATTGTTCTCGCATATTAAGTTATTGTTTTTCAAGTACTGCTGAAATCATAGTCAAACAAGCGACTATATTTACAAGTAATGGTTTGCGGTATAAATTATTAGTTCCACTTCTATTATTATTCTTTAAACATGAATATAACATATTTTAATTAAATATCGCCATTAAATCAGACGAGAACTTTTATTCATTTTAATCTGATAATAATTCATCGTTACTAGTTAAACACGCAAGTGTGTTTACTTGGCTAGCGTAGTCGACAATAATTTTCGTTAACCAACGAACATTATTTTGTCATTTTATTTTAAAAATTGTTAATGTATAATACTCCCTGTTTCTTTCACATAACATGACCTTTATTATACACTGGTCATGTCTTTAATGGTTCACTGTTTCACTCACAACACTGTCACACGATAAAAATGGGTGTTCAGTTGAGGTTAGTTATGGCTATATACTTAGATACGTGCACATTTTAAAAATATTTTTGGATGACTGTCGCAGGCTCCGCTCGCATCGGTGGCTGGAAGCCAATTAATTCATCTCACCAAAGCTTCTGTTTTCGTCTGGTGAAATCGGGTCATTCTATTGGTTTAGAATGCGATACTCTCTACCCCAAAAGCCTTAGTTAAATTAAAATTTTAATTTTTTAGCGTCACTGCTTTGGGTTTGAGATTAACTATGACGTGTTCATTGCCATTCGAAAATGACAGAAAATCTTATAATATTTATAAGTTTCTTATTATTAGTCAGATTGTCATTTGGATAGTGGCATTATATTGCGGACACTTGTGTCTTTAATTTAAGTCCAAACAAGTAATAATTCCGTCCATTAATAACTCACTTCACTTTCTTCAAAATTCATATAGTGGTTCTTAATAAAAATAAGTTCTTTCCACTATATTTTGGTGTAATTATATCTTAATACTTATGATTCAACGTCTGGAGTCCATTTCTCATCTACTCTAATACATAATATTAATATACTTGTAATTTAAACAAAATGTACTAATGGCGTACAAGCCATCTATGTCCAATTGTATATATTTGCTTACATCACTATTATCCCTTATTCTATTACATATTTTTGGTACTATAACATTATTAGATACACTTACATACATTTGCTAATACTTCATTTTGGCAAATGTTATTTTGTTTACATTTATAGTATTGTTTAAAATACATTATGCTCTTATCTCGCCATTCTGTCACTCTTATTTAGTTATTTTACCACATATTAGATGCATTATTGATAATTAAATTATGTACAAATGTTGTACATGGTCAGTTTAGTGGACTCACTAACTTTTTGTTAGCTGAAATCTCTTTAAGTTATTGTATGATGGTTGTTTACACCTAGTCCTATGATTGCAGTTAGTTAATTTATTAAATTCCAGTTATTAAATTACTTGTACAATAATTGTCAGGTGTCTCATAGTTGTATTGAACATTCCTCTAACTATTGGTAAATTTTCTTACTCTCTCTTTACAAGTTTTGTTAAGGTTTTTTGATTAACTCTATTGTCACATGGGGTTCTGTCTAATTGGTTTATTGTTATTATAATTAATCTGACTCATTTAGTTGTGTCTTTCGGTTCATATGGTATTCATTGTCTTGTATATTTATTCTTATTTGGTCTCTGTTTGAAACAATTATTGATAATTACTTTATCTAATTATTGTGTATGATTTTATGTTGTAGGTCCAGTTCATGTGAGGTTATGTGTCATTTGGTTGACAACAATATGCTTCAGACTTTATTCAGTATTCATCTTAAATACTGTCATGTCATTATGGCATGTTACTACAATTGTTTACTACTATGTTTTGCATATTTTGTACACATTTTACACTATATGTTTATACAATAATACTTGTTTTTTTTTTCTAACTATGTTACATATTTTGGTGGGTTGTATCTAGGCTTTGGTACATTGATTTGTTTCTTGTCAACAAATTAGTTTGTTTACTACTTATTTGCTTTAACATTTATTTACTTTTTGTCCTGTGTTACTATGACATTCAGGCACATTCCATATCAAGGATTATAAAGCTTTTATTATTGATCTCTTTGAGCAATTATTTCACTTTCCTGTGTCATTAAATTGGTGGTCTTACTGAATATATTTGTGGTTTTACAATCTTGGATTAAACTTGGTACACTAATTGTTTGTATATTTCACTTGTTAATCGTTGATTCTTTCACTTATAAATTGTTATTCACTTCCCTCAGTTATAAACACTTCACTAATATTGTCTGTGCTGTTTATTTGGGGTTAGTGTTATTACATTATTTGTTGTTGCACTTATATAAAGTATTCACTGTTATTGTTTGTGATCACTTATTAAGGTTCAACACTTGGTTTGTTATTATATCGGTTTCACTATGTCCTCCTTTGATAGGTAGATTTTTTATTATTACTAGTCCAATAATCGTTACTCTTATTCTGGGTATTATATTGATTATGGTGCCTTCCATATTTTGGGAATGTTGATGTCTTGTTCTGGTCATACATAATCTTCATTCTTCATGGTACATTTCTTCTTCTTCTTCTTCTTCTTCTTCTTCTTCTTCTGGTTATTCAACTGTCTCTTCTTCATGTTAATTGTTTGTCATTTGTGATGCTTTTCTTGGTTACTCACTATTTGTAATAATTCATGTTCACTTAATATAGTTATATCCTTCCACATCTTCACTCACTATTATGATAATCATTGTCCTATATTTATCTCATTATTATGCCAAATTAGTCTACTTTTCTAACTATGATGGTAGCATTTGATATGTCTCTTCCTTATGATGATAGTCACTTTCGGCATATCCCCTCACTATTTTGATCTATTGGGCCTGGATGCTAACGTATTATATTGACTCATTGTATTTTCTCTTTCTTCTTTATACTCGATGATATATCCTTATGACTCTTCTTTTTTTCTTCGTTGGGTTGCTTTAATATTATTTATTTGTAGATACACTTTTGATTTTCATACTTCTGTTCCTTCTTCCATGCTTGATGAAATATGCTTATGGTACTCTTCCATTTGACGTATTATACATTTTTTATGTAACCGTTATTTTGGTACATTACATATGCCTTCCTATAAGAATTGATTAATTCTGAATTCGTATACTGATTTTCTGAAGAATTCATCAATTGTTGTATATTTCCAAGTTGACTCTCATGTTCTTCTTATATCCCTTCATTCTCTTCTATTTGAATCATAATTATTTTCTTTCCATGTAATTATCTCCCTTGTTTATTTAATTCCCTATTTCCCTAACATAATTTTAGCTGGGGCAGTTCAGAGTGGCTCACTGTGGCATACATCTCTGCTGGTCATACTAACATCAATAAATTCAGAGGTACATCATCTCTGTCAATAATATAAATGATCGCTTGAATCATTCATCTCAAATCATTTCAAAATATAAAGTGGTCGTTCTTTCGACAAATAATAAATATCCTTGGGATTATCTCACGCATCTGCGGTTTATACATTATTATATTCTCTTCTTCTTGATTCATCATAACTTAATTCTTCACATTTTACTGGGATAGTTGTTTACATTTCATCACTGGTATTTTCACATGATCTTCTTCGTTAGTCTATTATTTTTCATTCTTCTTTGTCATCAGTTAATCTTTTCTCTTGGTATTACAGTAAACGTCACTTCATAATCTTCTTCATCTTCATGATTCACGTCTTTGTGTTACATTTCATTTAGTATAGGCTCTCTTCTGGTTTTTTGCCTTGTGTTTGGGTATCATATATTGTTTATATCAATAATATTTACTTACTTCCATTTCTCCAACTTCTTATGTTGCTTGTTCTGTATATCATCTTGTATATTTCTTTCTAATCATTAGTAGTATGGGTAAGATGTTATTTTACTAGTTGACTTGGCTATTGGAAATTTTTATATTATATATATTTGCCATTGATGTTGGGTGTCCGTCTTGTATAAATTTCTTTTCTATATTATTAGTACGGGTAAGATGGTCTTTACTAGTTGACTTGGCTATTGGAAATATTTACGTGCCATAGGTGGTGTGTGTCTGCCTCGTACAATTCTTATATTTTCTTCTTGTACGGGTAAATTACAATTTTCTTCACATTTTACATTATTTCTTTGGATTACACTTTTATATCATAATATTAATATCTTGTCAACATTTATTCTTACATTTATAATTTTCATTTCGTACTTAGTATCAACATTAAATAATTTCCATTATAATACTCCATCTTTTTACATTATTCAATTCTCAATATATCGTTTCATGGAAGTCTGATTATAATTACCTTTAATTTTCTTTGTTACAGGATCTTGTATTTCGTATGTATTGTTCATATTATTTTTGGTAACATTAGTCATTATCAAAAGAATCCGTCCCATTTCTCGATGTATTTTTATTCAGTTTATCCATAGTCATTGCTCCCCTCTCTTCTTGTTGTTCGGACTTCTTCAGTGTTCAGGCTTCTATCTGTTCTCGTCATATACTTCACTATCATTCGGCTCTTCCATTTTGCTGCTATCAACTCTTCATCTGCTTCCCGTTCTCCCGTCTTCTTTTTCTTTTTATCTTTGGTACACATGTGTCTAGTGTCCTCCTGGTCTTCGTTATTATTAACATCTGGTATCTCTTCTAATTCTGGTTTATCGTCATCTGTCTTCTGATTGGTTTTTTCCATCGATTGGTTCCTCTTCTTCCGAAATTCTTTTATTTCTTGGACGTATCCTTCAATGATCCGGTCCAGTTGTTCTTGATAATTTTCCTTTTTCTTGGAATGCCTTATTCTTCTTTTGGAAATATTTGCTTTAAATACTTTATTGTTTATAATCTTCTTTGTTGTAACATAGTTCTTCTCTTCGTCCATCTTCATGAAGCTCCTCCTATACTCCTTCATATAGATTCCTTCTTTATGGTTGACGATTGGGAAGTTAATCATATTAATTAGACCACTTCGAGTCATTTCTATTAATTCTTTTGTGACCCTAGTCTTCTTTGGGCATATTATTCTTCTTTCTTCCGTTTTCTTAATTATTTTGTTTTTGATTCCATTATCTTCAGTCTTCGGACTCACTCGTTCCGTGTTTTTATCTTCGGGTAATTCTTTTACCTCCATTTGATTATCATTCACTGGCAGATTATTTTGTTCCAAGTTTTCATTCTCGGGTACCTCTTCAGTTCCTGAGTTATTGTCGTTTCTTAATTCTCCTCTTATCTTCTTAACACTCTCTTTTGTCTCTTCACAACATCTTTTTATTGTCTCTCCCGATCTCTTATAATCATCACCCACTACCGTATTTAATGACTCCACGCTCTCCTTGTAATCTTCCTTCATTTTCTTATTCATTTGGTCTAATTTCTTATTGATTTCATTAATTTTGACTCCCAATTCTTCAGATAAATTTTCTCTAATTATTTCCATATTTTTTGTCAATAACTCTCCCGTCTTCTGGTTTATTGATTCTTCCGTCTTCTTAATTGTTTCATCTATCTTACTATTCAAATCTTCCTTCAAAGATTCTATGTTCTTCTGGCTCTCCTTCTGGCCTTCCTCTATTTTCTTGCTTAATTCCTCCTTCGTGGATCGGTTGTCCTCCTTCAATGATTCTATTTTCTGGTTTGTGGATTGACTGTTTGCATCCATTTTCTTACTCATACTTATTAACATTTCCATGATGTTAATGTTTCCCGTCTGTGTGGGTGTTTCGGGTTGGTTCACTTCCGGTTGACCTTCTGGTTGCTGAACCTCCTCCGCCGGTTCAGGTTGTCTGTCTTCTATCGCAAGTAATATTTCTTCCACGTCTTCTGTCGACGTCGCTTCCTTCTCCTCCATTCTAGCTTCTTTTTCGGCTTCCGCCGCTCGCTTCTTCGATGTCGACCTTCGGTACATCTTTATATCTGTGCAATGTAATTGCCGCCGAATTAGGTTTAATAATTGTTTATTTATTTATTTGTTTTATTGAGTAAAGTATAGCAAAGTCATTTGCGAATGCCAAACAGTTTATTTCAATGTGTTTGTTTCTTCTTCCCAACATGATTGGTGATATTTTGTGTTTCCTTTTTCATTCCAAATTCTGATTACTTTCTTCAGGACATAGTTGAAAAGAATTGGGGATAAACCATCACCCTGTATTACACCTGTATTTATTTTGAATGGTTGAGATATTTCTCCCATTAATTTTATTTTTGAGACTTTGTCCATAAGGGTTTTACAGATTAGATTTGCTAATTTAGATTTAAAACGAAATTCTCGGATTATTTTATCTATAGTTTCTCTATTAGCAGAATCAAAGGCCTTATTCAAAATGTTTTTTGTATATGAAATTTATTTTCAGAGAAGCTGCTCTGTTGTTTGATGAAAAGTCATCTTCGATCAGCTCACAGTTCCACATAGCAATGGTAATAGCTCACGAGTTGGCACATCAGTGGTTTGGTAACTTGGTCACTATGAAATGGTGGACAGACTTGTGGTTGAATGAAGGCTTTGCCACATATATGGCATATATTGCAGTCTATCAAGTAAGTAAAGACAAAATCATACCAACTGATCCATATTGTTTAGATTCTCTTTACAATGGCCCATTACCACTCTACTTACTGTATATTCTTGTATATTTCTGACAGCTTCGTAATGATCGAGCGACCCTATGACACATCTTAAATGTAATTACACACACATACATACCTTGTATGAATATTGTCTTAACAGTTTTTTTTTTCAAAGTGGTGTTTGCTTAAATATAGAATATTATTTTTGTAAGTTGATTTTACAACAAAATCTGATATATATTTTTTCCAACAACACACAAGCACAATAAGTTTTTGGTCTGGAATTTTAATGAAACATAGCCTATATCAAAATATTTCTTTTTATTTACATAATGCTATTGTGTACAGCAAAATTTAAAACAAACAAAAGTTGTGGTTGCAGGAAACCATTTTTATACTTTCACTGTAGACTCCTAACTGGAAACATTAAATACAATCTGCTGTTTTTAATTTTTTTAAGTTTTAAATGTCTTAGGACAATCTTCAAATAAAGATAAATAATTTAGCGATTGTTTTATTAAAACAGGTTAGTAATTCAGGTTCTACAACTGCAACAAATTTTGATTAAAATCTGTTTATTTAATTAATAAAGTTGTGTTAGTGGTTATAATCAAAAACAGAATTAACACTGTTTCACAACACTATATAAAAATTATTCCGATTAGTGCTCTCAAGCTTCACAGCTCATCATCAGATTGGAAATGATTTCATCAGACAGCTCATTTCTGATCTGAAGATGAGCTGTGAAGCTTGAGAGCGCTAATCAGAATAATTTTTCTATAGTGGTGTGCAACAGTGTTAATTCTGTTTAAAATCTGTTCAATCCTCTGTATCATTATAACCTCTTGATCAATTTCAATGAAACAAACATTAATATGTGTCTCACAGACTCACAGACCAGTGTTTGATGTATTGAATACACTTTAAATATATTTTTATAAAATTAGATAATTTCTTTTCTGTTTACATGATGTCTACATAATGCCTTTTCTACAGTTCGAACTATTCTCATTAAAAAATTAAGATCTGTTTAATTTATCACATTTTGTATGGTAACACCATTTTTTTTTTAAACAGCTTGACAAGCAAAGAGGTGGAACTTGTTCCAATAAAAATTGCAAACATACAACTTTTTTATAGCTTTCTAAATAGTTAATACATTTTTTAAAATAGTTTAAAACTTTTTGTTTGATGTTTACAGGAATTCCCAGAATGGAACAGCATCGAAGGAACCACAGCTGAAAATTTGTTGACTGTTTATTCGTCAGACGCGCTCAAGTCATCTCATCCCGTGTCAGTGCCAATAGGTCATCCAAATGAAATTTCCCAGATATTTGATACCATTTCGTACAAGAAGGGTAAGTACAATACAGCTGAGTATACTTTTAACAATGTAAAAGCATTTACTTGGTTTAAAATACTTCAGCATAATTTAAAGGTTAATATTATTTTTTTTTGTATGCGAGTATTAGTCACAGTGTTAGAGATAAGATAATGTCATTATAAAGACCACGATCCACATTCTTGTACTAGCAACAGTCATTTCACTCAAACTTCTACTTCACGTGTGCTCTGGAGTGTAATCATAGAAGCTCTTTAAAAAATGTTTGTTTGCCCAGGACTTGCAACTCAATGGTATACATGTATAAATTATCTTGGGTATACTTATCTTTGATATAAGTATTTCAGCTTGCTGGGCTGTAAGACCATGGTTCATAGTTGTTTTGAGCAAACGTTTCAGCCATGCCTTCGACGGCCATCTTTAGTGCAGAAGGCTGCAACACAATGACCAAAGTTTGCAGTCAGTAACCACTGAACTGTGGTCAAGGCTAGTGGCCGTGAGTAGGACACCCATATTTGGTCAGTGTGTTGCAAACTTCAGCACTGAAGATGGCCGTCGAAGCCACGGCCGAAACGTTTGCACAAAACAACTACGGACCACGGCCTTACAGCCCGGCAAGCCGAAGTACTCATATCATTGAAGCCAGCCGTGAAAGCCTCAGACATACTTATCTTTGTTTCTCATATGATTTCTTCCTTATTTATTAAACGTGTGAGTAATACACTAAATTACTGTGTATTGTATGTGAACAGGTGCATATCTATTGCAAATGATGAACCACTTCTTGGGAGAACAGGTGTTCCGCTTGGGTGTCAGCAATTACTTGAAGAAACATTATTATAGCAACGCTGAACAAGACGATCTGTGGGCGTTTCTCACAGACGAGGCTCACAGAGCCGGTGTGTTGTCAAAAGACATGACTGTGAAAGAAATCATGGACACCTGGACTGTACAGACAGGCTATCCACTAGTCACGGTGAAGAGGTCATACGACAAAGAAGTGGCATTTGTTACACAGGTTGTATCTTTGTTTAATGTTCTAATCTCTGAAAAGGTTTTTTGTCCTTGCATGAATGAACTAAAAACATTTGAGTTACTCTATAAAGTACATATTGTTTGGTGTTCTGCCATAAGGCAGGTCTTAAAATGGTAAGAGATCTCCAAGCTGTCCTATCGCATGCCAGTGTTTTCGTTTCTTCGTAACACCCTCTGATTTTAATGTTACCTATTAACTTCATTCTTCTACGCCCTCTTTTTTTTCCTTCTAAGACACTCTCCATGGCAGTTGTAAGTAAGCAGTCTCTTCTTAAACAATGATCTAATCAATTACTTTTCCTATTTTCTATTACCTTCAGGATTCTTCTCTCTTCTTCTATTCTTCTTAAAACTTCATCATTCTTTACTTCATTTACCCACCTCACTTTTTCCATTGATTACCAAACCCACATTTCAAATCCTTCTAATCTTTTCTCATCCTCTTTCCGCAGTGTCCATGTCTCTGCACCATACAAAGCAAAGCTCCACACATAACATTTGCCCAACCTTTTTCATAAATTCTTATTAATTTTGCCACACATCAGTCTTTTCTTCCCATTAAATGCCTCTTTCGCTATAGCAATTTTCGCTCTAATTTCACGAGTGCAGGACATATCTTCACTTATCACGCTTCCAAGATATTTAAACAACTCCATCTGTTGTAGTTTGTCTTGCTCTGTCTTTATGTTTGCCCTTTTTACTCTTCTGCTAATCACCATACACTTAGTTTTTCCTTATTAATCCTCATTCCATATTCCTCACATACTAAATTCAAATCTCTTATCAATTCATTCATTGTTTCTTCCTTTTCTGCTATAACAGCCACATCATCAGCAAACCTTATACATTCAATTCTTCTTCCACCAACTTTCACCTCTCTTGTTTTGTCAAAGCACTTCCTAATCAAGTCATCAAGATATATGTTAAACAAAGTTGGTGATATACAGCAGCCTTGCCTTACTCCTCTTCCAATTTTAATTCCTTCTGAACTCTCCTTTCCGATTTGCACACTCACTTTCTGTCTGAGGTACATACAGAAGAAAAAAATGGATATTGCAGCCAGGGCTGCCAGAGTCCTTACAAACAGAAATTTTGGTCCAACCACCCCCATCTTATCCTCCACCCGTGTGTAAGGGTCTGATGTTTCAAACTTAGGCCTAGCATATTTTTAGCCTTTAAGCATGACTGTAGTCTAGTATAGCCCATCAGAACTTAATTCGGTTCTCGGACTGCAACAAATAATTGATCATTAAAGTTCTATCTCGAAAAGAATTTTAGACTTGATATTTAATGTAAGTAGTATTACATTCTTGAAACATCATAACTTATTGATCTAAGTTTAAAATCAGTCTTCAACAAGTTGGTGAGAGATACAAATCAAAGAAACTTACATATCATTAGAGCTTTGTAATGTAATTATATTTTATGTAGCCCTCTCTCTTCTAGGTTAACAGCCCATAGGCTGGTTGGCAGCAGCTCACCATTATTCACACTTCTCTGCTTTTCTTTTCAACTCACAATATGATGTACAGTTCATATCGACCATAAGCTGTTTCATGTAATCTACATGAGGTCGTCCTCTGTGATTCTTCCCTTCAACTGTTCCTTCTATTATTCTTTTAAACAACCCATTGTGTCGTAGTATATGCCCTATAAACTTAGCTCGTCTGCATTTTAAATTTTGTAGAAAGCTCTTCTCCTCCTGAGCTCTTCTAAAGACTTCCTCATTTGTTATCTTCTCCCTCCAGCTTATCCTGAATATTCTTCTTCTGTAGCACCAGGTCTCAAATGCTTGGAGTCTTTTCTTGTCACTTTCTCCAATTGTCCAAGATTCACTCCCATATAGGGTAACAATCCACTCGTATGTACTGTGTTTAACTGGACTAACTTCTCGAGTAGTCCCCACCTGGTGATCCGAACAGGGGACCGTTTTACCTGCGGAATATTATACAAGAGAAGCATCCATCATAGAGCTGCTGATACTAGAGATATCTTAACAGATCTTTAATGCGGTGGTTAAAGCCATGAACTATTTATATATATATATAGTAACCAACAGATATCGTGTATGTTGTTTTGTGTTGTTATGTCGGGTGTTACACTCCGTGCACTTTTAATACTTACTAATGGCTGGTTTCTCTGCGACGATGTTGTCCTGCAAACACAACTTATGCTAATATGTGTATGTGGGCGCCACTTTGGATATTTGTTCCAAGAAATTATTATTATTAAAAATTGATTTTTTAGTTGTTAAAGTAATTATATAAAAAAATGTGAACAAGACAGTTTGAATTGTAAATAACGTATATTTAATGATCTTTCTTTTCATAAAAATCGTCTGAAGGACTAACACTCAAATTAAACAAAATTGCAGAGTTACAAAAAAGTTATTGACAAGTTTTTTAAGTAAGTATCGGCTGATAAAAATTTTATTGCTCAGTTGAATAGCATGAATTTAATGTATGAAAAAACTTTATACTCAGGACGTGACTCCTTTGAACTATCAAGACAAATCAGTGGGATGCTTTACAAAAATTGTGTGATTTGAAGGTGTTTGACATGTGTAGTACAACTGTGTGACAATGATACCAGGTAAAAATGATTTTAACTTTTGAACAACTCACGTTCCGGTGGGTAAGTATTTCCTTCACTGGACACTGTTCTTGGGGACGATTCCAATCTTGCGCCTCTTCGTGTTTACGTTCCTCATGCACTGGTAATTATTTATAAGTCAAATTACGGTTTTAAAACTCCGCACGATTGAAATAAATTCGTACTGTTTCTATGCTTTGAATTCTGGCGGCGGCGAACAGCTGACTGCGTGGTTTCTCTATTCTGCCATCTCAGCGCTAGTTCCAAACTCAATGTAGAAGGCTCGTGTCAGTAAATTGTTTTGGGAATTTTGTCAAAGTCGGTTTATCTTAGCAAATACCAGCAAAATTGATTTTCTCTATTAAAATCGGTCCTTTTCAGGGCCGCTGGATATCTGGCTGTATGCGTTTCTATTAAATATGGCGTGTTGCTGCTCTATTCAACAACATGTTAGCGATTAGCGATATACTCCTTATATAGGTTAAGTCAGTCTTTTGTCATGTACGGGAAAAAGCCTTTCTGTGTTCTCGGGTTGAATTCTTGTTCTTCGACTTCGCCTTGGACGAGATGATCGGATTCGTAGGTGATGTGTCTCTTGTGGATTCAAAGCATAAAGTGTGTTTTGTGTCAAATTTCGTCTTCCTTATACACTCTGTAAGGTTCATTGCTTTAATTTTTAAACATGGACTTCCGGTATTTTTGAGTAAAATTTTCTTCTGGAACGTTCGAGAATATGCAAATAGAACATCATAGAACAAATTTGACTTCCATAGAAGCTTTAGAACAAAAACTTCTTATTCTTCATACTCAAGGATATTACTGAAATTATT
Organism: Magicicada septendecula; assembly: GCA_034769895.1. Classification (NCBI taxonomy): domain Eukaryota; kingdom Metazoa; phylum Arthropoda; class Insecta; order Hemiptera; family Cicadidae; genus Magicicada; species Magicicada septendecula. The sequence goes on along the minus strand of CM068373.1, from coordinate 293,375,395 downwards.
CTGGTATTTGTCAAACAATTTTACAGAACTACTTACAATCTGCATGCCATTATTATTTTTGGATTCTCTGCTTTCAACTGAATAAAATGATACCATTCACGATTGGTTTTGAACAAATTAAATCTAATAAATTAACATAAAATACAATAAATTCTTACCTTGTAGTGTTTGGACAAAATTCTAATTTTTTAATTATTAAAATGTTATGAAGTTGCTTGGTTCTTGCTATAACATTAATACATAACATAATTATCTTTTCATAACAAAATAAACAAATATTAAAACATATAACATATAAATAAGTTCATTTTTGTGTAGGCATTACATATGGCCTAGGTTTTTTGTCACTGGTTCTTTACAATAATTTGTCTTTTTCGGTATTACATATGGGATTTTTTAGGTATTCACTTAAGAGTTTGTTATGTTGTTTATCTTTGGGAATACCTGGTTTGTCCTAATACATCTTATTTTTACTGTAATATTACTTAGCATCTTACTGTTTTGCACAGATGAGTTATTTTCTTTGTGTGACAATTTTCACTTTTATATTTAAAAATTCTCTATGAATTAAGCTTGTCTTCAATTGAGCAAGTATGTTTCCATTGTACATTATAGGATTGTACCTTTTTCCTTTATTGTTTCTAATATTCTACAATTATTCTGTCAAATATGATTATTTTTGTGATTGTTTTTTGGCCTCAGCCTGGTATGGTATAGGTAAATATTTTCATAACTTGACTGTTAAAGTGTTTTAGGTGGTCATATATATAAGTATAGTTACTTTATATTGTGGTTCAACTTTAGAATACAATTTTGTTGCATTTTGACAACATTAAATTCATAAATATTACAATTTTATATGTTCATCACATGTTTTCAGTTTAACACTGTTTTTGATTATTTTAATTGACTTCTAATCAATTTACAGCTTTCTCTATTTAAAATAATTTGTTTGTCTTTGTCTCATTGACATTTACATATAGTTTTTATATTAATTCTATAATAATTAATTTTCACATAAAATCTGAAACATAAGGTCTCAACTCCAAAACCTTGATTTTTGTCATAACATTTATATATTTTTTATTTTAACTTACATCCTTTTTAATGATGTGCTCAAATCATTTAATGCATTTATTTTATTTATTTTATAAAGTATAATAATAGATCTTGTCCATTAATTCACAATAAATAGTTTTTTTATACCCTATTCAGAGTTACATTTCTTAATATGTAATGACCTCATTTTGGTCATTTCTGAGATTATCTGTTTCTCTTATAGTACATTATCAGTTTTACACTGTTCTTCACATAAACAATATATGGGGTAAGAGTCTTGGTCATAGTCTTTGTCGTTTTTTCATGTTAATGATATTAATTATCGGACAATATTCCAAAATTTGTTGGATTACTTGGGTTCGATACTGTTCATCTCACTTTCCTCTTATGATAATTTACTTTGCAATTAATTTCCTTTATGGAACGTTCTGTGACGCTACAATATATATATATATATATATATATAAGAAAAAAAGAAATCATTTATATAGTGAGTTAGCATAGGAGGAAAGTGAAGTGAACAGTATCGAACCCAAGTAGTCCCAAAAAATTGTGTAATTTTGTATAATAATTATTTCTATCAACTTGAAAAAACGACCAAACTATGACTAAGACAAAACCCCATATATATTATTCAAGTGAACAAGAGTGAAAAAACCATAAGACACTATAAGAGAGAGAAATAATGTCAGAATCCACCAGAATAAAGTCAATAATTATTAAGTTTTATAACTATGAATATAGTATTAAAAACTATTTTTTGTGAATAAATGGACAAGATCCATCATTATATTATGTGATGTAAATAAAATAGATGTATTAAATGACTTAAATACATTATTAGAAAGAGTTTAAGTTAAAATAAAAATTGTATATTTGCAATGACAAAAAAATATGAATGTGTTGGATTTGAGACCATACACCAAGATTTCATGAAAAAATTAATTATTATCAGATTTAAATGAAAACTATATGTAATTGTCAAGCAGACAATAGTGAACGATTTATCTTAAATAAAGGAAGCTGTCAAATGAATAAAAAGCAGCCAAAATAGCCAAAAACAGTGTTAACTAAAAACATGTAATAGGCATCTAATATTGTATAATTTATGAATTTAATGTTGCCAAAATGCAACCAAACTGTATTAGAAAGCTGTAATATGATATAAAGCAACTATACTAATATACCTGACCAACTTTAACGTTGTAATAGTCAAGTCAGCAAAATATTTACTAATACCATGTATGGCTGAAGCCAATTATCCAGTACAAAAATAATCATATCTGGCCAAAATACTTACATAATACTAACAAAAATAAGATAGAAAGGTACAATACATCAAAATACCTTAATAAGAAATAAACTCAGTTGAAAGAAAAGTCAATTCTAAAAGAATTTAACTAATTAGAGTGAGATTTGTCACACCATAAAAAAATGACATCTCAAGACAATCAATGATGCTATGTCATCTTGTGATAAATATAATATATGTACAAAGTAACCAGGTATCACAAAAGATAGACAAAATAATAAACTCTGTGTGTATAGTGGTGAAATAATACATATATTAAGGAAAAAGACTAATCATTGTATTAGAAAACTGACAAGAATTTAGGCCATGAGCAGAGGCCATATAAAATTGTATTTATTTGTGTTTTATTGATGTTCAAATTTGTTTATTTTGTTGTAGGAGAGTAGTAGTAGTAGATGTCCAGCTTGTGAAGGGAACTTTATAACTCCACAACAATTTTTATTATAAATATTGAGTTTTTAATGACTACAACTCAAGGTGAGGGTTGTATATTGTAATGTTTTTTTAGACTTAAGTTAATTAGATACCAATCATATTTAGTATCGCTAGATTCAGTTAAAAACAAGGAATTTAAATACATTAATGGCATACAAATTGTAAGTACTAATGTGAAACTGTTTGATAAATACCAGTGTAAATTTTGAAATATCCATTGTATGAAGAATAAGAAATTCGTTCTAAAAGCTTCTACGGAAGTGAAAATTGTTCTATGACATTCCATTTCGTTTATTCTCGAACAATCTAGAAGAATTTTTACACAAATATACCGGAAGTCGACGAAAACAGTCATCCCGATTTAGTATAAAAGCGAGACAAAATTTGACCACAAAACACTTGAAAACTGAACTCCAGAGCTGATGCATCTCACACAACACTGATCAACGCAGCTAAGGCGAAACCGAGAGGCGAGAAATCGACAAGACACGGCAGGAAGGCTTTTCCCGTACATAGACATAACCGACTGACTTAACCTCAACGAGAGTATACGCCAAAAAATATCGCTGAAATAGAGCAGCGATACGGCAAATTTTAATAGAAAGCACGCAGCCAGAACGTCGACGGCCCAGGAGGGTCCCAACATTTAATAGAGAACGAATTCTGCTGTGTTCGCATTGACTGACTAACGTGACAAATAATTCCCCCGAACGAAACAAACAATACACTAGCCTTCCTCAAAACTGCATGGGATCAGCGCTGCGGTGGCAGATTTCTGAATCAACGCTAAGCAGATGATTCGTAGTGGCGGCGTTTGAACGAGATTTTACTGCCAAACGTTTTGACAAAAAGTGCGGAAAAAGTAACGATCGCAAAAATTGACTTTAAATAGCTTCAGTGTACACCCGAAGAGGCGAGATCGAGAAACTACCCGAAGGAAGTGTCCAGTGAGAGAATAAACGACCATTGGAACGTGAGTTTACCAAAATTAAAATCATTGTTACCTGGTTACAATTATCACACAGTTGTACTTTACACGCCACACATACACCTTCAAATCACTTAGTTTTTTTTCTTGTAAGGCATCTAATTGATATGTCTTGGTAGTTCAAAGGAGTCACGTCCTGAGATTAAAGTTTTTTCACATATTAAACTCATGCTTGTCAACTGAGTCAGAATCTGAAATACTAGCCGATACTTGATTGGACATATAAAAAATTTGTCAATAATAATAACTTGTAAAATTTTTTTCTCTGCAATTTTATAATTTTTATGAATGATAGTCCTTCAGACGATTTGTTTGTTGTTTTTAAAGAATCATTAAACATAACTGATTTTTCAAAGCTAAACTGACTTGTTTAAATTTTTTTGTAGATTTAAAAATTTTATCAATCACATTTAATTTTTTCTTGGAACAAACGTTTCCAAGTGGCGCCCACAAAAAGCATAGTTTTAAGTTGTGTTACAGGACTACATCACTGCAGAGGATCCAGTCAACAGAGTAAGTAACAAAAGTGCGCGGAGGTAACGCCCGATACAGATTACAACACTTTTACAAATACAACACCACCCTAATTCTTGTTGTTATAAATTTGGCAGCCCAACTAGTGAGGCTTGAAAAAGACGTAACAAGCCCGGCAACTACCAACATATTAAAATGCCGCAACCAAAGGGAAAAAAGGTGAAGAAAACTGTGGAACCCGAGTTAAGTGTGGAAGACGGAGAGGCAGTACAGGTCGAGGTAACGGAGTTAGAACCGCCCACACTAGAAATGGAAAGACCGGTACAAACGGCAGAGGAATTAGAAGAACAAACGGGAGAAGAACCCATACAAATGGTAGAACAAACAGAGAAACCCGAACCAGAAAAAATAATAGCAAGCGTTGACATGAGTGCAATAATGATGATGCTCCAAGGAATGAAGGAGGATGCAAAATCCCTGAAGGAGGATATGAACAAAAATACAGAATCCCTGAAAGAGGATATAAATAAAAATAGACACGAAGATAAGGAGGAGATAATAAAATCCTTAAAAGAGGATATGAACAAAAATAGAAAGGAAGACAAGGCGGAAATAAAAGGAAGTATAGAATCATTGAAGGAGGATATGAACAAAAATACAGAATCCCTGAAGGAGGAGAATAAAAAATGTATAGAGTCCCTGAAAAAAGAAATTAGCATAAAGTACGAAACAGTAAACAAAAAGATCGATGATAATAAAATCGATAGTGACAGGAAGGTCGAAAACATGGAGAAACAGTTGGAAAGGTTACGGGAGGGAAACAATACACGTTTCGAAAGTATAGAGGAGCAAACAGTAGAGACCAAACAAGATGTTATAAATCTCGAAAACAGGGTAAGGCAGAACCAAGACGCCATCATGCAGGAGGTAGGAGAAGTCCAGCACATCGCTAACAGGCTGGATGAACAAATTAAATCTAACAAAAATAGTATACTGGAAATAGACCAGAGAGAGAAAAACCTGCAGGAAAGATTAGAGGCGCTGAGAGACACACCAATACTAAACACTCATACGTGTCATGGTGAAAACAGGGAAGTAATCAACTTCCAGGACTATCGACGAAACCCAATGGAATTTTTGGAAAGAATGGAGGAGGTTATTGGGAGAAGTAGAGAAACAAGGTGGGACAGGATAAGAGAGATGCTTGACGAGACGTTTAAAAATACTAAGGATAACTGGTGGATAGCGGTACGACCCGAAATAACGAATTTAGCAGAATTTAAACGTCAATTTAAGGAAAAGTATTGGTCAGAGACCGCACAAAACAGGGTAAGAATGGACATTTTCTATGGCAAATACGACGCGTCCTATGGACAGTCCCCGACGTCTTATTTCCTGGGAAAGGTATGTTTAGCACGGAAGTTGATACCGCCGATCCCAGAAGAATGTTTGGTAAGGCAGTTAGCTGGACATTACAGCTATGGGATCAAGGATGCCCAATTATACCAACAAATAAGCAAAATAGCCGATCTGGCCAAATTATTGGAAAATTGCGAATCCACAGGAAGGTTCCAGGATTACCAACCCCCCAATCGTAAGGTAGAGTACAACAACAATAATAACGGACCAAACCGGAATGGAGGTGGGAACAGTAATAATCTAAACACCAGTAATCAGAATAATAACATCCCACCAAATGGCCGGAATGATACCACTCAGGGCCCAATTAACCGCAACTATCCGGGACCAAACAGAGGTAATTACACCGGGAATAACTACGGTAGGAACTTCCACCAGGGAAACGGTTATCGCGGGAATAATTATAGAGGAAGTAATTATGGTCAACGTAATGGTTATCGCAACGGGGGAAACCAAGGAGGAAGCGATAGGAGAAACCAAAATGAGTACAGGCCCCAGGTAAATTATACAATGGCCAATAACCGACGGCCATATCCACCTAATGTACCCACTTACATGTTTTACCCACAACAGGCGTCAGGTAGCCAGGGTGATACGGCGAATAACCGTCAGCAGTTATCAGAGGGTAGGAGTAGCGAACCACCCCGAAACGAAAGTAACAACCAACAAGAGCCAAACGCTAATCAAAATAATGAGAATCGGGTAACAGTTCACGAAAATCCGGGTTTTTCATTACAGCATAATCAGGCAAGTAATGACGAAAAACCCCGAGTATTTTATGTAAACCATGTATTGGCAGAAACTGGCCGAGAACCAGATAATGATCCCCAAAATGAAAGTGAGAGAGAGGAGGAATTCCGCTATGCAGAAAAATTATGGCCCAAACATGTGATGAGATGGTAATGCCATGAAACCAATCATCCAGAATAAATGTCATAGACCAGGCATTTGAAGGAGTAGAGGTGATAAACATCGAAGGTCGAATATTGAAAAGAGAAGGAATTAAAAAGGAATGGGAATGATAAATAAGGACATAATATAAGGGACACACAACCAAAAGGAGTTGAAATAATTAACCCAAACTGACAAATATAACCCAAATATTATCAAACATGAAAACAATACCTACGAGGTAACTGACACAATCAGGAACAAGGTAAAAGGAACGTATAACCAGACTTCATTAAAAAAGTACCATGATTAAAAAATCGCAAGTCGAATACTCAATCAGTAACCAAGTACCATGACCAAAGACCCAAGTCAAATACAGCATCATAGAGAAGGTACCTTGACTAAACATGTCAACGTGAATTTTTTAGCTTAGCCATAATTAGAAAGGAGATAGAGATTTTTAAATAAATATAAATATTATTGTATAATGATTATTATTAATTAATATTACGAGAAGGAGAGAGATTATAATAAATTAATATTACGAGATGGACACCTTACACCAAAGGCATAATGATATATATAAAATATAGATTTATTTCCAATAGCCAAGTCAACGTAAATTTACCAGCTTACCCGTACTTAGAGAAGGAGAGAGATTATTATTAATACATATTACGAGATGGACACATTCCATCATAGGCAAGATTTATTTCCAATAGCCATGTCAACGTATATTTACCAGCTTACCCGTACTTATAGAAGGAGAGAGATTGTTATTAATAAATATTACTAGATGGACACTTAGTAAAGGAGAAAGAAGGAGAAATACTGTCATATATTTGATATTTAAATGGAAATGATAAAAGAAAAAAAAAAAAGGGGAAAACAGTGTGTTACATAAGGAGGTAATGATGAATATGAATATAGCCATTAACATTGAATGATTTTAAACGATAATTTTAACCTGCGGAGAACGATATATTAATATAATTGTGAATTAATCAGAAGAGTTTAAGAAAGGGAATTTATGTGTAGGAGCCTATGATCTTTGAATATTGTATTTTTTTTTATTATTATTATTTGTTGCAAAGGTGCAATTATTATTTTCTGAACAGGGATGTGTTGCCTCTGATTTCAGTAGTTATAGACAGGAAGGGACAGAGAATGTATGCCATAGCGAGCCACTCTGACTCCCAACCCTCTATGTAGGGATTTATATCAAAGATTAATTATAAGACATCAAGGTAAAAAGGAAAGGAATAGGTGATATGACAAAGAACGAACTAGGAATATTGAGTTGGATTAATATATTAAAGGAGTAGTACAGGAATTTAATTATAAGATAAAAGAATGAGATATAAAGAAGCTAATAAAGGGTTATTATAGAGATGATAATTTCATCAAAACCAAAGATATGTTTTTCCAAAATTATCAACTTTAACGGTGAGGCATATGTAGCGTCACAGAACGTTCCATAAAAAGAAATCATTTATATAGTGAGTTAGCATAGGAGGAAAGTGAAGTGAACAGTATCGAACCCAAGTAGTCCCAAAAAATTGTGTAATTTTGTATAATAATTATTTCTATCAACTTGAAAAAACGACCAAACTATGACTAAGACAAAACCCCATATATATTATTCAAGTGAACAAGAGTGAAAAAACCATAAGACACTATAAGAGAGAGAAATAATGTCAGAATCCACCAGAATAAAGTCAATAATTATTAAGTTTTATAACTATGAATATAGTATTAAAAACTATTTTTTGTGAATAAATGGACAAGATCCATCATTATATTATGTGATGTAAATAAAATAGATGTATTAAATGACTTAAATACATTATTAGAAAGAGTTTAAGTTAAAATAAAAATTGTATATTTGCAATGACAAAAAAATATGAATGTGTTGGATTTGAGACCATACACCAAGATTTCATGAAAAAATTAATTATTATCAGATTTAAATGAAAACTATATGTAATTGTCAAGCAGACAATAGTGAACGATTTATCTTAAATAAAGGAAGCTGTCAAATGAATAAAAAGCAGCCAAAATAGCCAAAAACAGTGTTAACTAAAAACATGTAATAGGCATCTAATATTGTATAATTTATGAATTTAATGTTGCCAAAATGCAACCAAACTGTATTAGAAAGCTGTAATATGATATAAAGCAACTATACTAATATACCTGACCAACTTTAACGTTGTAATAGTCAAGTCAGCAAAATATTTACTAATACCATGTATGGCTGAAGCCAATTATCCAGTACAAAAATAATCATATCTGGCCAAAATACTTACATAATACTAACAAAAATAAGATAGAAAGGTACAATACATCAAAATACCTTAATAAGAAATAAACTCAGTTGAAAGAAAAGTCAATTCTAAAAGAATTTAACTAATTAGAGTGAGATTTGTCACACCATAAAAAAATGACATCTCAAGACAATCAATGATGCTATGTCATCTTGTGATAAATATAATATATGTACAAAGTAACCAGGTATCACAAAAGATAGACAAAATAATAAACTCTGTGTGTATAGTGGTGAAATAATACATATATTAAGGAAAAAGACTAATCATTGTATTAGAAAACTGACAAGAATTTAGGCCATGAGCAGAGGCCATATAAAATTGTATTTATTTGTGTTTTATTGATGTTCAAATTTGTTTATTTTGTTGTAGGAGAGTAGTAGTAGTAGATGTCCAGCTTGTGAAGGGAACTTTATAACTCCACAACAATTTTTATTATAAATATTGAGTTTTTAATGACTACAACTCAAGGTGAGGGTTGTATATTGTAATGTTTTTTTAGACTTAAGTTAATTAGATACCAATCATATTTAGTATCGCTAGATTCAGTTAAAAACAAGGAATTTAAATACATTAATGGCATACAAATTGTAAGTACTAATGTGAAACTGTTTGATAAATACCAGTGTAAATTTTGAAATATCCATTGTATGAAGAATAAGAAATTCGTTCTAAAAGCTTCTACGGAAGTGAAAATTGTTCTATGACATTCCATTTCGTTTATTCTCGAACAATCTAGAAGAATTTTTACACAAATATACCGGAAGTCGACGAAAACAGTCATCCCGATTTAGTATAAAAGCGAGACAAAATTTGACCACAAAACACTTGAAAACTGAACTCCAGAGCTGATGCATCTCACACAACACTGATCAACGCAGCTAAGGCGAAACCGAGAGGCGAGAAATCGACAAGACACGGCAGGAAGGCTTTTCCCGTACATAGACATAACCGACTGACTTAACCTCAACGAGAGTATACGCCAAAAAATATCGCTGAAATAGAGCAGCGATACGGCAAATTTTAATAGAAAGCACGCAGCCAGAACGTCGACGGCCCAGGAGGGTCCCAACATTTAATAGAGAACGAATTCTGCTGTGTTCGCATTGACTGACTAACGTGACAAATAATTCCCCCGAACGAAACAAACAATACACTAGCCTTCCTCAAAACTGCATGGGATCAGCGCTGCGGTGGCAGATTTCTGAATCAACGCTAAGCAGATGATTCGTAGTGGCGGCGTTTGAACGAGATTTTACTGCCAAACGTTTTGACAAAAAGTGCGGAAAAAGTAACGATCGCAAAAATTGACTTTAAATAGCTTCAGTGTACACCCGAAGAGGCGAGATCGAGAAACTACCCGAAGGAAGTGTCCAGTGAGAGAATAAACGACCATTGGAACGTGAGTTTACCAAAATTAAAATCATTGTTACCTGGTTACAATTATCACACAGTTGTACTTTACACGCCACACATACACCTTCAAATCACTTAGTTTTTTTTCTTGTAAGGCATCTAATTGATATGTCTTGGTAGTTCAAAGGAGTCACGTCCTGAGATTAAAGTTTTTTCACATATTAAACTCATGCTTGTCAACTGAGTCAGAATCTGAAATACTAGCCGATACTTGATTGGACATATAAAAAATTTGTCAATAATAATAACTTGTAAAATTTTTTTCTCTGCAATTTTATAATTTTTATGAATGATAGTCCTTCAGACGATTTGTTTGTTGTTTTTAAAGAATCATTAAACATAACTGATTTTTCAAAGCTAAACTGACTTGTTTAAATTTTTTTGTAGATTTAAAAATTTTATCAATCACATTTAATTTTTTCTTGGAACAAACGTTTCCAAGTGGCGCCCACAAAAAGCATAGTTTTAAGTTGTGTTACAGGACTACATCACTGCAGAGGATCCAGTCAACAGAGTAAGTAACAAAAGTGCGCGGAGGTAACGCCCGATACAGATTACAACACTTTTACAAATACAACACCACCCTAATTCTTGTTGTTATAAATTTGGCAGCCCAACTAGTGAGGCTTGAAAAAGACGTAACAAGCCCGGCAACTACCAACATATTAAAATGCCGCAACCAAAGGGAAAAAAGGTGAAGAAAACTGTGGAACCCGAGTTAAGTGTGGAAGACGGAGAGGCAGTACAGGTCGAGGTAACGGAGTTAGAACCGCCCACACTAGAAATGGAAAGACCGGTACAAACGGCAGAGGAATTAGAAGAACAAACGGGAGAAGAACCCATACAAATGGTAGAACAAACAGAGAAACCCGAACCAGAAAAAATAATAGCAAGCGTTGACATGAGTGCAATAATGATGATGCTCCAAGGAATGAAGGAGGATGCAAAATCCCTGAAGGAGGATATGAACAAAAATACAGAATCCCTGAAAGAGGATATAAATAAAAATAGACACGAAGATAAGGAGGAGATAATAAAATCCTTAAAAGAGGATATGAACAAAAATAGAAAGGAAGACAAGGCGGAAATAAAAGGAAGTATAGAATCATTGAAGGAGGATATGAACAAAAATACAGAATCCCTGAAGGAGGAGAATAAAAAATGTATAGAGTCCCTGAAAAAAGAAATTAGCATAAAGTACGAAACAGTAAACAAAAAGATCGATGATAATAAAATCGATAGTGACAGGAAGGTCGAAAACATGGAGAAACAGTTGGAAAGGTTACGGGAGGGAAACAATACACGTTTCGAAAGTATAGAGGAGCAAACAGTAGAGACCAAACAAGATGTTATAAATCTCGAAAACAGGGTAAGGCAGAACCAAGACGCCATCATGCAGGAGGTAGGAGAAGTCCAGCACATCGCTAACAGGCTGGATGAACAAATTAAATCTAACAAAAATAGTATACTGGAAATAGACCAGAGAGAGAAAAACCTGCAGGAAAGATTAGAGGCGCTGAGAGACACACCAATACTAAACACTCATACGTGTCATGGTGAAAACAGGGAAGTAATCAACTTCCAGGACTATCGACGAAACCCAATGGAATTTTTGGAAAGAATGGAGGAGGTTATTGGGAGAAGTAGAGAAACAAGGTGGGACAGGATAAGAGAGATGCTTGACGAGACGTTTAAAAATACTAAGGATAACTGGTGGATAGCGGTACGACCCGAAATAACGAATTTAGCAGAATTTAAACGTCAATTTAAGGAAAAGTATTGGTCAGAGACCGCACAAAACAGGGTAAGAATGGACATTTTCTATGGCAAATACGACGCGTCCTATGGACAGTCCCCGACGTCTTATTTCCTGGGAAAGGTATGTTTAGCACGGAAGTTGATACCGCCGATCCCAGAAGAATGTTTGGTAAGGCAGTTAGCTGGACATTACAGCTATGGGATCAAGGATGCCCAATTATACCAACAAATAAGCAAAATAGCCGATCTGGCCAAATTATTGGAAAATTGCGAATCCACAGGAAGGTTCCAGGATTACCAACCCCCCAATCGTAAGGTAGAGTACAACAACAATAATAACGGACCAAACCGGAATGGAGGTGGGAACAGTAATAATCTAAACACCAGTAATCAGAATAATAACATCCCACCAAATGGCCGGAATGATACCACTCAGGGCCCAATTAACCGCAACTATCCGGGACCAAACAGAGGTAATTACACCGGGAATAACTACGGTAGGAACTTCCACCAGGGAAACGGTTATCGCGGGAATAATTATAGAGGAAGTAATTATGGTCAACGTAATGGTTATCGCAACGGGGGAAACCAAGGAGGAAGCGATAGGAGAAACCAAAATGAGTACAGGCCCCAGGTAAATTATACAATGGCCAATAACCGACGGCCATATCCACCTAATGTACCCACTTACATGTTTTACCCACAACAGGCGTCAGGTAGCCAGGGTGATACGGCGAATAACCGTCAGCAGTTATCAGAGGGTAGGAGTAGCGAACCACCCCGAAACGAAAGTAACAACCAACAAGAGCCAAACGCTAATCAAAATAATGAGAATCGGGTAACAGTTCACGAAAATCCGGGTTTTTCATTACAGCATAATCAGGCAAGTAATGACGAAAAACCCCGAGTATTTTATGTAAACCATGTATTGGCAGAAACTGGCCGAGAACCAGATAATGATCCCCAAAATGAAAGTGAGAGAGAGGAGGAATTCCGCTATGCAGAAAAATTATGGCCCAAACATGTGATGAGATGGTAATGCCATGAAACCAATCATCCAGAATAAATGTCATAGACCAGGCATTTGAAGGAGTAGAGGTGATAAACATCGAAGGTCGAATATTGAAAAGAGAAGGAATTAAAAAGGAATGGGAATGATAAATAAGGACATAATATAAGGGACACACAACCAAAAGGAGTTGAAATAATTAACCCAAACTGACAAATATAACCCAAATATTATCAAACATGAAAACAATACCTACGAGGTAACTGACACAATCAGGAACAAGGTAAAAGGAACGTATAACCAGACTTCATTAAAAAAGTACCATGATTAAAAAATCGCAAGTCGAATACTCAATCAGTAACCAAGTACCATGACCAAAGACCCAAGTCAAATACAGCATCATAGAGAAGGTACCTTGACTAAACATGTCAACGTGAATTTTTTAGCTTAGCCATAATTAGAAAGGAGATAGAGATTTTTAAATAAATATAAATATTATTGTATAATGATTATTATTAATTAATATTACGAGAAGGAGAGAGATTATAATAAATTAATATTACGAGATGGACACCTTACACCAAAGGCATAATGATATATATAAAATATAGATTTATTTCCAATAGCCAAGTCAACGTAAATTTACCAGCTTACCCGTACTTAGAGAAGGAGAGAGATTATTATTAATACATATTACGAGATGGACACATTCCATCATAGGCAAGATTTATTTCCAATAGCCATGTCAACGTATATTTACCAGCTTACCCGTACTTATAGAAGGAGAGAGATTGTTATTAATAAATATTACTAGATGGACACTTAGTAAAGGAGAAAGAAGGAGAAATACTGTCATATATTTGATATTTAAATGGAAATGATAAAAGAAAAAAAAAAAAGGGGAAAACAGTGTGTTACATAAGGAGGTAATGATGAATATGAATATAGCCATTAACATTGAATGATTTTAAACGATAATTTTAACCTGCGGAGAACGATATATTAATATAATTGTGAATTAATCAGAAGAGTTTAAGAAAGGGAATTTATGTGTAGGAGCCTATGATCTTTGAATATTGTATTTTTTTTTATTATTATTATTTGTTGCAAAGGTGCAATTATTATTTTCTGAACAGGGATGTGTTGCCTCTGATTTCAGTAGTTATAGACAGGAAGGGACAGAGAATGTATGCCATAGCGAGCCACTCTGACTCCCAACCCTCTATGTAGGGATTTATATCAAAGATTAATTATAAGACATCAAGGTAAAAAGGAAAGGAATAGGTGATATGACAAAGAACGAACTAGGAATATTGAGTTGGATTAATATATTAAAGGAGTAGTACAGGAATTTAATTATAAGATAAAAGAATGAGATATAAAGAAGCTAATAAAGGGTTATTATAGAGATGATAATTTCATCAAAACCAAAGATATGTTTTTCCAAAATTATCAACTTTAACGGTGAGGCATATGTAGCGTCACAGAACGTTCCATAAAAAGAAATCATTTATATAGTGAGTTAGCATAGGAGGAAAGTGAAGTGAACAGTATCGAACCCAAGTAGTCCCAAAAAATTGTGTAATTTTGTATAATAATTATTTCTATCAACTTGAAAAAACGACCAAACTATGACTAAGACAAAACCCCATATATATTATTCAAGTGAACAAGAGTGAAAAAACCATAAGACACTATAAGAGAGAGAAATAATGTCAGAATCCACCAGAATAAAGTCAATAATTATTAAGTTTTATAACTATGAATATAGTATTAAAAACTATTTTTTGTGAATAAATGGACAAGATCCATCATTATATTATGTGATGTAAATAAAATAGATGTATTAAATGACTTAAATACATTATTAGAAAGAGTTTAAGTTAAAATAAAAATTGTATATTTGCAATGACAAAAAAATATGAATGTGTTGGATTTGAGACCATACACCAAGATTTCATGAAAAAATTAATTATTATCAGATTTAAATGAAAACTATATGTAATTGTCAAGCAGACAATAGTGAACGATTTATCTTAAATAAAGGAAGCTGTCAAATGAATAAAAAGCAGCCAAAATAGCCAAAAACAGTGTTAACTAAAAACATGTAATAGGCATCTAATATTGTATAATTTATGAATTTAATGTTGCCAAAATGCAACCAAACTGTATTAGAAAGCTGTAATATGATATAAAGCAACTATACTAATATACCTGACCAACTTTAACGTTGTAATAGTCAAGTCAGCAAAATATTTACTAATACCATGTATGGCTGAAGCCAATTATCCAGTACAAAAATAATCATATCTGGCCAAAATACTTACATAATACTAACAAAAATAAGATAGAAAGGTACAATACATCAAAATACCTTAATAAGAAATAAACTCAGTTGAAAGAAAAGTCAATTCTAAAAGAATTTAACTAATTAGAGTGAGATTTGTCACACCATAAAAAAATGACATCTCAAGACAATCAATGATGCTATGTCATCTTGTGATAAATATAATATATGTACAAAGTAACCAGGTATCACAAAAGATAGACAAAATAATAAACTCTGTGTGTATAGTGGTGAAATAATACATATATTAAGGAAAAAGACTAATCATTGTATTAGAAAACTGACAAGAATTTAGGCCATGAGCAGAGGCCATATAAAATTGTATTTATTTGTGTTTTATTGATGTTCAAATTTGTTTATTTTGTTGTAGGAGAGTAGTAGTAGTAGATGTCCAGCTTGTGAAGGGAACTTTATAACTCCACAACAATTTTTATTATAAATATTGAGTTTTTAATGACTACAACTCAAGGTGAGGGTTGTATATTGTAATGTTTTTTTAGACTTAAGTTAATTAGATACCAATCATATTTAGTATCGCTAGATTCAGTTAAAAACAAGGAATTTAAATACATTAATGGCATACAAATTGTAAGTACTAATGTGAAACTGTTTGATAAATACCAGTGTAAATTTTGAAATATCCATTGTATGAAGAATAAGAAATTCGTTCTAAAAGCTTCTACGGAAGTGAAAATTGTTCTATGACATTCCATTTCGTTTATTCTCGAACAATCTAGAAGAATTTTTACACAAATATACCGGAAGTCGACGAAAACAGTCATCCCGATTTAGTATAAAAGCGAGACAAAATTTGACCACAAAACACTTGAAAACTGAACTCCAGAGCTGATGCATCTCACACAACACTGATCAACGCAGCTAAGGCGAAACCGAGAGGCGAGAAATCGACAAGACACGGCAGGAAGGCTTTTCCCGTACATAGACATAACCGACTGACTTAACCTCAACGAGAGTATACGCCAAAAAATATCGCTGAAATAGAGCAGCGATACGGCAAATTCTAATAGAAAGCACGCAGCCAGAACGTCGACGGCCCAGGAGGGTCCCAACATTTAATAGAGAACAAATTCTGCTGTGTTCGCATTGACTGACTAACGTGACAAATAATTCCCCCGAACGAAACAAACAATACACTAGCCTTCCTCAAAACTGCATGGGATCAGCGCTGCGGTGGCAGATTTCTGAATCAACGCTAAGCAGATGATTCGTAGTGGCGGCGTTTGAACGAGATTTTACTGCCAAACGTTTTGACAAAAAGTGCGGAAAAAGTAACGATCGCAAAAATTGACTTTAAATAGCTTCAGTGTACACCCGAAGAGGCGAGATCGAGAAACTACCCGAAGGAAGTGTCCAGTGAGAGAATAAACGACCATTGGAACGTGAGTTTACCAAAATTAAAACCATTGTTACCTGGTTACAATTATCACACAGTTGTACTTTACACGCCACACATACACCTTCAAATCACTTAGTTTTTTTTCTTGTAAGGCATCTAATTGATATGTCTTGGTAGTTCAAAGGAGTCACGTCCTGAGATTAAAGTTTTTTCACATATTAAACTCATGCTTGTCAACTGAGTCAGAATCTGAAATACTAGCCGATACTTGATTGGACATATAAAAAATTTGTCAATAATAATAACTTGTAAAATTTTTTTCTCTGCAATTTTATAATTTTTATGAATGATAGTCCTTCAGACGATTTGTTTGTTGTTTTTAAAGAATCATTAAACATAACTGATTTTTCAAAGCTAAACTGACTTGTTTAAATTTTTTTGTAGATTTAAAAATTTTATCAATCACATTTAATTTTTTCTTGGAACAAACGTTTCCAAGTGGCGCCCACAAAAAGCATAGTTTTAAGTTGTGTTACAGGACTACATCACTGCAGAGGATCCAGTCAACAGAGTAAGTAACAAAAGTGCGCGGAGGTAACGCCCGATACAGATTACAACACTTTTACAAATACAACACCACCCTAATTCTTTTTGTTATAATATATATATACTGTATATATAAATCGGTTCATAATGTAATCCTATGTCTTCCGATCCCTAGTCTCCATTGGTCTCGATCTAACCAAGATTCTTCTTCCAATTCCTGGTCTCTCATTGCCCAATTGATGCCTTCTCTCCAACTCAACCTAGGTCTTCCTCTTCTCCTACGACCATACGGTGTCCATCTCAAAATTTGCTTGGGGAGTCGATTATCCGGCATTCTTTGCACATGCCCAAACCATCTTAGCTGTTTTGTTTTTATGTCATCGACAATAGAGCACTGTACCCCCATTATATCCCGGATTCTGACGTTTCTTACTTTTTCCAGTTTTGACCTCCCTGCCGCTCTTTGCCAATAATCCATTTCAGTAGCTTCCATAATCTTTTCTGTTCTTTGTGTTATTGGCCACATTTCACACCCGTATGACGTAATTGGTTTCACAATTGTATTGTATATATGATGTTTATTTTGTTTTGATATTTGTTGGTCCCACAATATGTTGTTCAGCAATGCTGTTGATTTTCTTCCCAAGTTATTTCTTTCTCTTATCGCTTTATCTAGACTACCATTTTGTGTAACCGTTGTTCCTAGATATTTATAGCTACTGCAATTTATTATTTCTTGTTCGTCTTCTAAAATTAAGTTCTTCTGTTCCCCGCCAATGCACATATACTCCGTTTTCTTTTGTTGAAATAAATGAATGAATATATGAATGAAATGAATGAATGAATATAAATGAAATGAATGAATGAATATAAATAAAATATTTATTCGTTCTAATAAAAATGTGCAAACTATTAACTTCAAATTGGAATTGGATATGGAAGGGCAATATTTGTAAAGTAACATTAATGCTTCTCTAACCCTAGGTATCTCTGGCAACTAGCAGAAACTAGGTGCCTTATGTCATGCACAAGTAATGTACAAAAAGGACAAATTCACTCAAATAAAAAAATTAGAACTTTTTATTAAAATTAACGTTTAATAATGTATTATATATATATATATATATATATATATATATATATATTGCAACAATACATATATTTGCATATTTGCCCAGAGTGGTATGTTTTGTATTGTAATTAGTGTAAATAGAATAAGACGAACAGTTTTAGACAGTTTTGTGCGAGAACAGGCTGGAGCCTGTCAAAAGTGGCACCTGATTTTGTAGCGTAAGTTACAGCGTTCGTGTGTTTGTGTGTGTGTGACACAAGCTGCGACAAGATAATATGGGGTGATATGTACGAATTGTTGGTTTCCAATTAATCTGGTTTTAACAAGATTATAATAAATTAGTTATTTGTTTTAAACCTGTAAACAAAAACTTACACCAATTATAAAGACACCATTACATTAAGGGATTTTTAACGAGTATGGTGATGTAAAATTTATTGCCAAATGTGCATATTAAAGACACTATTAATTTAATATTAATTACTAGTGTAATTAAATAGTAATTAATATGTGTGGTATATGTGAGTGACCAGAAAAAAAATTATGCAAACAATGATATCGCTCATGTGATGAGTATGTTCATGAGTTGCGATAATTAACCAAAAAGTGAGTGTAATAAAAAGGACACTTTGCAAGAATTGACAATATCTGACATGTCGAAAGACAGTCCTGAACCTGTCAAATCGCCTCCAGTATAAATACCACTGGCAACTTTGGGCGATCACACACTCAGACTCAAGACATCTACACACGACGTCACGCTGCCCGATTGCAGATTGACCAGGACACACACACTGTACCACACGCACACTAAGATGTAAGGAGGAACTCTGGAGCATCACCAACAGCAACAACCCATAGAGACAACGAACACCGCATCAGCATAGTCATCATACTCTCAGGATTCTGGACACACACACACACACACACACACACACACACACACACACACACACACACACACACAGAGAGCGGTAACGGCAGATATACGCAGGTGATAAAAAACAATTATATTTTTTATTGTGAAAAGAGCTCTCAAAAAGAACTTAAGTATGAACAGTTAATAATTAGAGTTTTTAAGTTAAATAGTAGTTAGATAAGAGAGTTTAATTTAACAAGCAAATCTAGAAAAGAAATACTAATCTTTTGTTGTATTTTTGGGTGTCAGTATAAATAAATAATAGTTTGGAAGTAAATGGTAGATTATTTTATAATTGTTTATAGCAACAATTAAAGTGTATTCTTGAATTTTGATATTATTTTGTTTGTAAATGAGTTGCTAGTATTATGTAAAATTTGAGTTAATTTCAGACACACAAAAATAAAAAGAATTTAAATAACTTGTTTAACATGTTTGTTTAGTTAGTAAGATTATATGGGTGTTTATTTTTGTTGTATGTTGTGAGTAGCATAGCAGGTTTCAGTATATTTGTGAAGCTTATAAAGGTGAATATTTATTTGTCTAACGTTTGAAATTTTAATATTTGAATATTTTTTTATAAATTAATAAATCTTAGAATGATTATTTTGAAACGGTTTTAATTAATTATTTCATGTCAACAACATCTCACTCCTCTTTAAAAATTATTTAATTATTGTGCAAATACATATACTTGACGAAACGAGAGAAAAAAATCCTGCGACCTGGCCGGTGTAATACACTTTATAGTTGCGTTGAGTACATGGTAATGTAATTGTATAAGTGTTGTAACGTTGCAATATATATATGTAACGTCTCGCGGGTATAGCTTAATAGTATCGTTTGATCTTATCGTCTATCTATGCTCTTCGAAAATCTCGCTTTAATGAGAGTCACAGTAATTGTTTAATGAAATAATATTTTATTAGACCAACTGTTGGGTTCGCCAATCTTGTAACGTCTCGTGGGATAAATCAGATAGTATCGTTAGATCTTATCGTCGCTCTTGCGATCGTCACAGAATTCGTTATATTTTATGTTTACAGTTCCAAAAACAAATGAAATCGAGTGTATGTGATTTGGGAGAATTCAATGAAGTTGTTTGACCGTAGTTAGGAGAGAGAGTGCAAAAGGTATTATCCTCTTGGCATACAATTACTTAATTTAAATTTCTCCGCTCATGAGACCAGCTGATTTTGACGTTTACAAACAAATTGGAGGTTAAATTAACACCAATTGTCTGTAATATTTTCTGGTTGTTAATCCTCTTCTTTGTCTCCTGACACTCTGTAAACAACTACCCTCTACTGAAAATAATACACATTTTATTATTTATAACAAAGTATTCATGGTATTTATTTATTAAATACACTGTTTTTTTATCTTCTCCCAATACAAAAAGTTATAATCGATTCTCCCTGTCAACACAACATTAGTTCGATCTTATTTGGTAAACATAGAAAGTATAACAAAATATTTTTTTCCTTTATAAAATATAAAACAATAAAGAATTAATTTATTAATTTCCCAGGGTTAATTGTAAGTACTTTGTGCTATGAGACGGTCAGAAATGAATAATTTAATACCAAGCTTTACATAAAAAAATAGATTAGATTTGTTTTTTCTTTAGTATGTAGTTCCGGGTTTATCCGCCAGAGTACAGGTTATGTTCTTCGCTACAAACACGGAATTATTTAATGGCGGCTGAAAACTCACAGAGATCCGTTATGAAGATTTTTTGGTTAACAAAAAATAATAAAGTTTGTTTCACCTCTTTTCCTGAAGTGTTTACTTGTATGGTGCTGTTTCTAGTGTTAGAAGTAATAGTTGAGTTGTAATTTAGTTAATTTTTACTAGGATACGGTCTCACCAAAATCTCGAAGTGCTAGATACTAGGCCTGGAACCAGTCGTTAAGTTTTCTCAAAATTTCGTCAAATAAAGGGCTTGGATGGTGCTACTTGAAGAAGTTCTAATAGAAGGTGTACATCTCTCGTCAATTTTTATTAAATTTCGCACTGTTTATTCCGAAAGTATTCATAAATTTTCAAATTTTTAATAGGCATTACACTTTTTTCAAACGTTCACTTCCCAATCGTTTTAACAATTAATTTCAATCTTGTTAGTTGGTTACTCGTAGTAACCAAGAATTTTTTATCGTTTTTTATTGGTGAATCTATATACTTTTGAGTATATAGGCTATTATTAATTATTATAAATTTATTTCTTCTTTATAGAAAAATAATCCTTTTTTAATTTTGTTTATAATCCAAATTAATGTATCTAAGGTTTTTCTTTCTATTTTCTCTTAAGCTTATACATAGGTCTTTAATATTTTAATTTCCTTCAATTGTATTTATTTATTATTTGCTTAAAGTATCCTTACTCTAAACTATTTTCCTATGCCATCTTACTTATATAGTATTATTTTATATTATTATTATTTTATACCTAACCCTGGGTTATCTTATATTTAAACACAATTATTATTTTAAACACAAAAATTATACCTAGGTACAAGACCTTTGTGGCCTACACAATAAAAATTACACAAAATACAAAAAAAATACAAAATTAGTCAGCAGCAATATAGTCCACTGCTACAATTGATTGTTTTGTCATCTACAGTATAAATCTGTAAGATGCTCTTTTTTAACAATTTACGCTCTCACTATGTGCACTATATCTCACTTTGTACACTATATGTCACTTTGTTATTGTTTATAGTGTTCTGTAGTACAAAGTATTCTATAGCTAGGTACATAATACCCATTTCTGACCTTTAGAGTGGGGTGATTGTGTTGTCATATTTGGGCATGGGTTATGTAACGTTACATAAAGCCCCCCCACTAGAACAGATTTATTTTTGTTTACTGGTTTTAAAAAATAAATTGTTGAACCCTTCAATCTTCGGATTCTTCCATTAATCTTCATAATATTCCTTCCTTTCTGATTGTTTATACACCTGTTATTCGGTTAATGGTAAAAAGCTGGGTTTTATATTCAACTCTCTCTCTCTCTCTTGGAGGCATATTCGTTAATGATTTAATTTCTCTGGGTATTGGTCCTTCCACATATTACTTGATAAGGGCTGGTCACACTAATCATAAAAAACTTGTTTTAACACTCATATTTCTATTTACTTCTATAAATTCGCTTTCTCAATTAAGCTTCTGTCTGCTATCTTCCTTCTATTTTCTACATTCATACTTCTGGAATCTAATATCACTCTTTTCAGCTATTTTATAATTATCCCTTAAATATTCAATTTCCCTAACATTTTTCCCTATCCTGTGCGGTGGTTCAATTCGGGTGGCCACTTTGGGTCCATTACTCCTCTGTCCATCCTTACACCTTCTGAGACCAGGGGAACATCATCCCTGCTCAGGAAAATTATTGCCGGAACATTTCTACGGTCAATTCATTATAATAAGAAACTTACAAGTAGTCGATTAGCGACTAATACTAAACACTTTTGGGATTCTTCATACTGTTGCTGTTTGCATTTAATTATATTTTTCTTTTTCTTCTGATTCCTTCTTCTTTTCATTAACTAATAGCATATAACATTATTGATAGGCATTATTTTAAAATCCTTTTGACTTTCCTTCTTGTGACATATTTTCTCCTTATCATTTCTTCCTATATCATTTTCAATTCCGAGAAATTCTAAATTATAGTTGTATTAATCATCATCATTCTTTAGCTTCATTATAGTCATTAAATTATTCGTTATTCTTCTTATTTGAGCACATTACCATCAATTGTTTTTATTTATTTTTTTTTTCTTCTGTTTGTTACCATCAAAATATTATTTTTTCTATCATTCCATTTTAAATCAGTTCTTTATAAATATTATTTAATAATCTGTTCTTAAATTTTCTTGGTGGTTTGTCTTTTTGTTAAATCAAATTGTTGCGAAATATCTTAAGTAAGTTGTACTTACATACTTTTTGAATTTTGGGGTGTTTATTTTTCCAATGGGTTGCTTGGTCGGTATCAGAAAATCAGTCCCCTTTTTTCTAGTTGGTTATTATTTAGTTTAACCAAGGTCCATTAACTCAGGTACTCCCTTTCCTTGGATTACTGGGGTGTTCGGAATTAATTCCCTCCTTGATAATCTTCTTACCATCCGGCTCTCCCACTTTGCTGCTATGAAATCTTCATTTAAGTACCGGTCTTCCGTCATTGTTCATTCTGTTTTAACTAACAGGTATTGTACCTCCTCTGACATAACATATTCACTCATTTTTAATATCATTCCATTCCCTTTTTCCTCTGGATTATTTACCAAATTTTTTAATGATATTTTCCGTCTTGAAGATATGACTGACATCTTCTCATGCACTTCAATCGTCGACATATTTACCTGAGGTCTAAACTTAATTAAGTCCCTCTGTTCATTAATTGGGAGGTTAAATACATTAATTAATCCACCTGTAATCATCTCCCATTCTTCCCTTGTATTTATTATTTTCTTTCTACATGTTTTTCTTATTTTCTTGGTCTTCTTTTCCAGGTATTGATTATCCTCTTTGTTGTTGCTATTTTTATTTTCAGATAGCAATGCATCTTGGTCTTCTCTAATTTCTATTTCCTTCCTGCTCTCTTCTGTGTTCGGACTTATTTTAATACCTTCTGAAGTGCTGTCTAGTGTTTTATTCATATTCTTTAAACACCTATCCATTTGTTTCATTAATGTTTCATGGTGTCTCTTTGAGTTTTCCTCCTGTTTCCTGAAATTTTCATCTATTTTATCAAATCTTTCGCTCAAGTATTCATTTTGTTTCCTTAGATTTTCGTTATTATCCTCATTAATGCTATCAAGTTTCTCCATCATTAGCCTCATCGTTTCTTGCCAATCTGGTTCTCTTCTGGCTTCCGCTTTATCTAGTTGGTCCCTTTGGGCATCCTCTTCAACTCTTTCCTTTTCCGTGTTTGTGACTACTTCGGTCTCTTCTTTATCACCCGTTGGTTGTTCCATTTCACTGTCCGTGACTACTTCTATCTCTCGTTCCTGTCCACCTTCTTCCTTCTCCTTGTCTTCTGCCCTCTTCTTCGATCTGCCTCTCGTATTATGCATTTCTTGTTTTCTCATAGTTGCCGACGAAAATTAGGTTTTTTGTGATATTATTTTTCGTATATCTCAAAATTTCTTCCCTAATTAAAGCCCTTTTAAGTTGAGTGCCATCTTGTAATGTAATCCTTTACTGTTAATGTTACTTATTGATTATATTTGCGAAAGTTCAAAAGCCCCAATGTTGGGTTCGCCATCTTGTAAAGTCTCGCGGTCATTGATCTCTCAGAACCTTTTTATTTACTATCATTAATTAAATCTAAGTTTTATTTGCCTTCGAAAATCTCGCTTTAATGAGAGTCACAGTAATTGTTTAATGAAATAATATTTTATTAGACCAACTGTTGGGTTCGCCAATCTTGTAACGTCTCGTGGGATAAATCAGATAGTATCGTTAGATCTTATCGTCGCTCTTGCGATCGTCACAGAATTCGTTATATTTTATGTTTACAGTTCCAAAAACAAATGAAATCGAGTGTATGTGATTTGGGAGAATTCAATGAAGTTGTTTGACCGTAGTTAGGAGAGAGAGTGCAAAAGGTATTATCCTCTTGGCATACAATTACTTAATTTAAATTTCTCCGCTCATGAGACCAGCTGATTTTGACGTTTACAAACAAATTGGAGGTTAAATTAACACCAATTGTCTGTAATATTTTCTGGTTGTTAATCCTCTTCTTTGTCTCCTGACACTCTGTAAACAACTACCCTCTACTGAAAATAATACACATTTTATTATTTATAACAAAGTATTCATGGTATTTATTTATTAAATACACTGTTTTTTTATCTTCTCCCAATACAAAAAGTTATAATCGATTCTCCCTGTCAACACAACATTAGTTCGATCTTATTTGGTAAACATAGAAAGTATAACAAAATATTTTTTTCCTTTATAAAATATAAAACAATAAAGAATTAATTTATTAATTTCCCAGGGTTAATTGTAAGTACTTTGTGCTATGAGACGGTCAGAAATGAATAATTTAATACCAAGCTTTACATAAAAAAATAGATTAGATTTGTTTTTTCTTTAGTATGTAGTTCCGGGTTTATCCGCCAGAGTACAGGTTATGTTCTTCGCTACAAACACGGAATTATTTAATGGCGGCTGAAAACTCACAGAGATCCGTTATGAAGATTTTTTGGTTAACAAAAAATAATAAAGTTTGTTTCACCTCTTTTCCTGAAGTGTTTACTTGTATGGTGCTGTTTCTAGTGTTAGAAGTAATAGTTGAGTTGTAATTTAGTTAATTTTTACTAGGATACGGTCTCACCAAAATCTCGAAGTGCTAGATACTAGGCCTGGAACCAGTCGTTAAGTTTTCTCAAAATTTCGTCAAATAAAGGGCTTGGATGGTGCTACTTGAAGAAGTTCTAATAGAAGGTGTACATCTCTCGTCAATTTTTATTAAATTTCGCACTGTTTATTCCGAAAGTATTCATAAATTTTCAAATTTTTAATAGGCATTACACTTTTTTCAAACGTTCACTTCCCAATCGTTTTAACAATTAATTTCAATCTTGTTAGTTGGTTACTCGTAGTAACCAAGAATTTTTTATCGTTTTTTATTGGTGAATCTATATACTTTTGAGTATATAGGCTATTATTAATTATTATAAATTTATTTCTTCTTTATAGAAAAATAATCCTTTTTTAATTTTGTTTATAATCCAAATTAATGTATCTAAGGTTTTTCTTTCTATTTTCTCTTAAGCTTATACATAGGTCTTTAATATTTTAATTTCCTTCAATTGTATTTATTTATTATTTGCTTAAAGTATCCTTACTCTAAACTATTTTCCTATGCCATCTTACTTATATAGTATTATTTTATATTATTATTATTTTATACCTAACCCTGGGTTATCTTATATTTAAACACAATTATTATTTTAAACACAAAAATTATACCTAGGTACAAGACCTTTGTGGCCTACACAATAAAAATTACACAAAATAAAAAAAAAATACAAAATTAGTCAGCAGCAATATAGTCCACTGCTACAATTGATTGTTTTGTCATCTACAGTATAAATCTGTAAGATGCTCTTTTTTAACAATTTACGCTCTCACTATGTGCACTATATCTCACTTTGTACACTATATGTCACTTTGTTATTGTTTATAGTGTTCTGTAGTACAAAGTATTCTATAGCTAGGTACATAATACCCATTTCTGACCTTTAGAGTGGGGTGATTGTGTTGTCATATTTGGGCATGGGTTATGTAACGTTACAATATATATATATATATATATATTCAAACACTTTTTGCTACAGTCCATTTCTTGATGTATGTATAATATATTTAATATTTATAATTACTTTACCTCATGCACAAAACATGATACAATTTTCAAAGCACTAAACATCGAAAATACACAAAATTATAATATATACACCACAATCACACACAATAATACCAGTTTAAAATTCCAAAAACCAACAGAAAACCATAACAACGACCAACAAACACACAATTACTCCACAAGAAGGCTGAGGATGGAAACAATAAGTTTCCTGAAACATGTTCGAAATAAGGGGAAAAACATCTTGAGGTAATGATATTATATATATATATATATATATATATATATATACATAAAATGCATAGGAGTTTCTCAAGTTTCAAAGATAATGCGTTCCCCAACATGTGTTCGAAACTCGAATTGTCCCAAAAGTCGAGTACTGTACAGTATGTACAGTAGGCTGTATTTACTATAGACGTACTGTGCATATAGTTACTAGGATCGATTCTGTGAACTATTATAGACTGTACTGTAATGAAATCGGATATTATTCTTGGTTAAATTTACATCATATGACTAATCTTACTACAAAATATGTATAATACAGTAATGTGCTAAATTAATAATTTTTTTAGATTAGTAAAGCTTATAAGCAGTGTTTGTGGAACAGCCTACCGCACAATCTTAGTATCTTGTAACAGTTTATAAAAAAGATGATTCACATGTTAAATCCAATTTAGTTCAAGTCTAGAGTCAAGCTAAATGCAGAATTTGTAAACATAATTTTTCTGAATATTTAATGTTAACTTAATATTTTTTTTAATGTAATTCAGAATCGTTACTTGGCAGTGAAACCCGAGTCAGATAGAGAAGAGGATAAATACTGCTGGTCAGTACCAATCAGTTATACAACACAGAAGGAAGCTGACTTCAACAACACGATGCCAAAATTCTGGCTGGACTGCAAAGAAAAGTCAACGGAAATTAAAACCAATGCTGGTGAAAATGAGTGGATCATCCTTAACATTAATGCTGCAGGTGAGAACATGCAATCCATTTACAGAATGTTTCTCAATGAGATTTTTTCGTATTGACAATATGTGATAATCATAGCTTGCAAACCGTGTGCTGTGGGGATCTGGAGGTGCCCCTAACTTTTTTTTTTTTTATTTTTTATCAGGCATCTAAAGATCAGATGCCATTTTAAATTCTGTATTCTTTGTTCTTTTCTTTTTCTCCAATATTCTTTCATCTTTTCACTGTGTCTCTTCTTCCTGTCTTCAGTACATACACTCTGAACCTGTGTCTTTCTCTCTCCTACCCTGGACTCCTTCAATTT
Organism: Magicicada septendecula; assembly: GCA_034769895.1. Taxonomy (NCBI): domain Eukaryota; kingdom Metazoa; phylum Arthropoda; class Insecta; order Hemiptera; family Cicadidae; genus Magicicada; species Magicicada septendecula. The sequence goes on along the minus strand of CM068373.1, from coordinate 293,347,400 downwards.
TTAACACTTTTGAAGAAAAACTTCTCTTTCAATTGCTTCTTCTGCTTTTATATTATTTTTTCTAAATTCTTTTGTACTTCTTTAATCCAATTCGATGTTGACTTCTTCCCCCACAGATATTTGAAGATCTGCTTTGTTAACCTATTGTCGTCCATTCTATATAAAAGTCCAAAAAATAATAGTCTTCTTTTTCTCACTTGCATATATGCATTCTGGATTCACTACTGTACTGTAATGCCTTATTTTCGCATTTTTAGATACTGCAAATATCTTTAGTTATAGCATATGCTCTTTCATTTTATGAATCCTTTCTTCTATAACAGATTTTTCTAAACCATTCTCTTGAATTATTTTCCCTAGATACTTAAATTTTCTAACCCTCTCTATTCGACCAATATCTGTTACCAAGAATTTTGGCGCATTTTTAATGTTCGTGAGAAATTTAGTTTTTTTCTGCAGAAATTCTTAACACTGTTCTACTGGCTATGTTTTCTAAAAAATTAACTTGTGTTACTGCAGATGTCAGATGTTCAGACAGTATAGCAAAGTCATCTGCGAATGCCAAACAGTTTATTTCAATATGTTTGTTTCTTCCTCCCAACATGATTGGTGATATTTTGGATTCCTTTAATTTTTCATTCCAAATTCTCACTACTTTCTCCAGGACACAGTTAAAAAGAATTGGGGATAAACCATCACCCTGTCTTACACCTGTATTTATTTTGAACGGTCTCCTAAAATTTTATATTTAAATGAATTTGTGTCTGGGCTATTGGGGCATGGTCAATTGCTTTGATCTGTCATCGTCGTCACCACCACCACCACCACCACCACCACCACCACCACCACCACCACCACCACCACCACCACCACCACCACCACCACCATCATCATCATCATCATCATCAAGGTTTAAATCAAGATGGTTTGTTCCGGTCTCAAATAGCCAAATATTACAGGTGGTCACTCCAGCGCTTCCTCGGACGACCCACACCTCTCCGTCCCCTCGGCTTATAGTTCCATAGTTGTTTGGAGATGCGCCAGTCATCCATTCGGCAATGATGTTCCCACCAATTCAGCCAATACTGGGCGATCCTGACGAGTATACACAGAATATTCAGTTTCTGCGTATATCTGTGTTTCTTCTATTGTCGAGGAAAGTATTACTCTGCCACGTGTCTGCGAAATCTCATTTCTGCCGTTTGAATGCGACTGGCCTGGCCTTTCGTTAAAATCCAATTCTCAGACCCATAAAGAAGTGTAGGAAGAGCCATCACCTTGTAGAATTTTAGGCGTGTTCCTTGACTTGCTGACTTAAGGGTTCGCCTAATGGTCCCGCACATAAGGTTGAACTTACGCAAATTATTCACAACGTCGTAGCTTTCATTATAAGTGAGACAGTAGCCCAGGTCTTCAAAATTGCTAACTTGTTCCAGATCAGTACCATCTTTAACAATTTTTGCCTGTACGGGATCAGTTCCACGAAAAGCCATCACTTTGGTTTTAAGTGTAGATATTTGCAGTCCAGAGTCATTGCATATTCGATTTAACAAATGCATCTCTTATCTGTTTTCAGAGTCCGACATAATAGCCTCATCTGTTTATTTATTTTTGTAAATTTATTTTTTTTTTGTAATTTTTTTGGTAATTTGTAATTTTTTTTGTAGTTTGGCGTTCTGGTAATTTATTTTTGGATCCAAGAGGTTCCAGAATGCCTTTCCGGCGCGTTCCCCCTGAAATCAAGCCCTGCCCTTACTTATAGTAAACCAGGCAAATGTGGTGTTTTAAGAAACATAATGTACTTGCTTATTTTATGTGTTACTTATTTGTGTCAAATGTAGGTCTGTTCCGAATTCAATATGATGACAAAAACTGGCAGCTATTGGCATCATATCTGAACAGTGATGAGTTCAAAAAGATTGGCGTACTCAACAGAGTTCAGTTGGTGGCCGACTCATTGGATCTCGCCTGGAGAGGAGACCTGAATTACAGTCTAGCGTTTGATATTCTCAAGTACTTGCGACACGAAGACAAATATTTACCGTGGAAAGCTGGTCTGAACAGTCTGAGCAATATCGACCGTCTTTTGCGCAGAACTCCCAACTATGGATTGTTCAAAGTAAGTCAATTGCTGTTGCCTTTGGTTGGTCTTTATGTACTGTACTAATTTACACAAGTTAAGGACACAACAAATAGAGTCCAGTCTCAGGAAGGCAGGTTAAAAGGACTTCTATTTTATGTGTATATGTGTGTGTGTGTGTGTGTGTGTGTGTGTGTGTGTGTGTGTGTGTGTGTGTGTGTGTGTGTGTGTGTGTGTTTATCTGTCTGTCCATCTACCTGTGTTTAACTGTTATATTAATTAATAATTAGAAATTATTATATGCTTAAATTCGTAGTGACCTTCAATCAACAAATTTTTCCGATGATGGATTTGCGAGGATCAGGCAAAAATTATAACACAAATTTTAAATTATTTGTGTTGACGTTTCGACAATATTTATTGTCATCATCAGGACCTGTGTATGAATACAAAAGAAATGTCAAACACAACAGAACAATTATTTGAATGAACATGTTTGTGTATGTGAGTGTGTGTGCATGCACATATGGGTGCGCATGTGTGTATCCTTGTATATGTGAAGGAGTTGGGACAGTTTTTTTTACATTATTAAATGTTTTCTTTTAATACAACGAGAAAATTATAATATCACAGAACTTAATTTATAAAATATTACAATTCAAAATACTCATAATGTAATGGTATTTGTAATTAATTATAAAAGAAGTAATCAACACTTAAATATTAGAATTGGTACAAAAAATGTTTATACATATACCAGTCAACATATAGCATAGTAAAACATATTATAGCTAAATACAGATTATAGGGATGTTCAATTATGTAATTAATAAAAGTTACTTTTATCATGTTTCACTCACTACTGGTATTAAAAACACAGTCATTAATTTAGAGAATTCTAAATTACACAATAACTGTAGAAGTTTACGAACTTGTATCAGAGAATTTACATAATATTACAAAGACAAGTTTGTGGTAAACCTATCTACCAAGTGAAAATGGATAATACTTGTAAACATATTGTTGTAAATTATTATTTACCGAGATAAGTATATACAGAGTACAATAGAATATTGTAAAGACACAAATAATTTAAAATTTGTGTGGTTTTTTTTTACCGATCCTCACAAACTCTTCACCAGAAAAATAAATTTTTATAACAGCCATTGCTCTGATGTATTATTTGTCACATAAATATTATAATATTTATACAAAAATAATATAAATTCATATAATATATTTATAAATAATATTATATTTATTTATTTATTTAAGTTTTTGCAATAATCTTAAAATATAGCTGGATATATTAAAATCTGATGTTCTAATAATTACTATTTAACATGTTATTATTGTCAATGTTATTATTATCATTATCATCATTACAAGAATAATAATTAGTTTGCCATCATGTAAAAGTAACATTAAACATTAATAATACAATATCAGAAAAATACATGTTTGAGTCAGTGGGTGAGTGTGTGTGAATGCGAGTGTGGGTGGGGAGGGGTAAACCACAGAGAGAAGTGGAATGTTGAGAAATGGAGGAAATGTATATATATAAAATCTGTATTTCATTTGCAGAAATATTTACAAAATCTGCTTACTCCAATTTTTGAAAAGATTGGTAAGATGACGGATGTACCGAAACTGTATGAAGACATAAAACACAAATTCCTGATCACTTCATGGGCGTGTCGTTTAGAAGTTGGTGACTGTGTTGAACAGGCATCAAGTCTTTTTAAAAAATGGCGTGCCGAACAGGATCCAGACACCAACAACCCGTGAGTAATTCCATTTGTTGCTACTTACATAGAGACAACTTACTTTCTTAAAAAAAAAAAAAACACAGATACTAGTTAAAATGCTGAATAAACATTTAGACTTAAGTACATGCCAAAACTTGATATAAATGGTCTACTGCTGTGGTCCTCAAAGTGGGGTCCGCAGACACTTTTTAAGAAAAACCAGAATATACCGTAATTTTCTCTGATTTTTATGCTCTAAAATCAAAATTTTAGCATCTTAAAACAATTATTAGTAGAAGATTCCAGTAACTTATTTTTGTTCAGACTAATTGTAATTGTAAAAATAATTTCATTCTAATGTCTTTAAATCATGTTGTGTAGCAGATCTGTTTGTCAGCTGACTGGCTAGACCTCCCTCTTACACTACAAGAAGAAGATTCATTGGCAGAACTTTCAACTGACAATTCATTAAAATTATAGTTTGTAATGACTGACTATGTGGAACTTGCAAAACAGCTTTGAAGTGTTCAACTGTGTTTCACTCTACTTATTTGTGTAAAACGGCATTCTCCCAGCTCATGTACTTGAAATTAAAAGCTAAGAAATAAACTTGATGTCAAGAGTGACAACATTGAAATTATCAGACATTAAACCCAATTTTGCAGGGCTAATTGTTCAAAAGCAGGTTCATTGTTCACAATAAACTATGTTTGATATCATTAATATTATAATTGTGCATGTTAAGAGAATTTTGATTTTAATTAAAATATAAGAGTTTCTATCATGTTTAGTGTTTGTTTCATTTCAGGACTCAGACGGAGTCCATGAATTTTTAAGGGGAGTCTGCGGACTGAAAAGTTTGGGAACCACTCGTCTACTGTTCAGTAATAATTGTATGCTACAGATTAATTTAAAATGCTTTTACATATCTGGAATTTTAGTAGTGCCATGGTCGTCATCTGTATTCCAATAAATATCCGTCTACTTTTCAGAATTTGTATGATTGAAATATATTTGTGTGATCACATAAGTCTATAAGCACACACACACATCAATTGTAAGGTGTCTACTCATTAAAAGAATACGTGATAGTTACCAAGCATTTTTAAAGCATATATGTTTTTTGAAATATGTTTGTGTATGTATATGTGTAATGTATATGTAGCTTAAGAAAACATATTTTTGCCAGGGTTCCAACTGACCTCCGCAGTGCTGTTTATTGTACTGGTGTCAAAACCGGAGGACAGGATGCGTGGGAATTTTTGTGGGAACGTTACAAGAAATCCAATGTTGGAACTGAACAGAACATAATTTTAGCAGCACTAGGATGCAGTCGAGAAGTTTGGATTCTCAACAGGTTTGCCATGTTTCATATACAGATATATATATATATATATATATATATATATATATATATATATATATATTATAACAACACAAATTACCAATTTAAATTGTGTAGCCCCAGGCTTTTGGGAGACAATTTCAATTTATACAAGAGATACAATTTATGTTGCAGATACAAATTTATTTGTGTTTGAGGAGCCCCACGTTCTTGGGACGTCAAAATTTTATAACACTACAAATTGATATTTATTTAATGTAATTTAAATGTGTGTGTTATATAACATAACAAATTCAATTTAATTTATTGAATTGATTTCATGGGTGTAATAATAATAAGAAGATGATACATTATTTAAGTTTAAAATTGTTCCATAATTTATTTATTAAACAAAATCTTTCATATCGCATATTAAACATTGACTCATTATTATATCGTTTGTCCGAAGTTTTCATACATAACTTATTGCTAACAAATTACATGCACAAGTTATACACATTATTATCTAATTTTAATTATTTTAAAATATTTATTTTGCTCTCGGCTTACTCATTGTGTGCTCATCTTTTTTTGCAATTGCTGATTCATTATCTTCAAAACTGAATTTACTTCTATTCAAATTTCTTTTATATTACTTTGTTTTAACTTTCTACTGCATATGCATTCTCCTTTATCATCAAAGACCTTACTAATTACGTTAATTCAAAATTTAAATATTTCTCTTATCATTTACGTTACTAATTACTAAATTTGATACAAGAAATATTATTCTAATTTTATTCTGCTTTTACATTTATGTATAATTTATTTATTTTAATATTGGTTGAATGTCTTTCATTCCAACTTTAATTAGTGTCTTTCAAATGTTTATAATTTCCATGGTTTTTTCATCACCTCGTTTGACGTGGTTACTCATCTGTACGTCCTCCTTCTGGTCCTCTGGTTGTGTCCTTGTCCTTCTGGTCCTCTGGTCGTGTTCTCCGTGTCCTTCTGGTCCTCTGGTCATGTTCTCCATGTCCTTCTGGTCCTTTGGTCGTGTTCTCCGTGTCCTTCTGGTCCTCTGGTCGTGTTCAGTGTCCTTCTGGTCCTCTGGTCATGTTCCATTGCATGTGCTGATTAATAGTCGTATCGTCTCACCTCATATGCTGCCGGTGTGTCCATAGACCTCATCGTATGTATTCTGCGGCTCTGGTTGGACATCTAGTTTGTCCTGTGACTCTCACTATAGATGTGAATTGGCGTTGTCAACTGACATAGCCTCCTGCGGCAACGGTTGAATCGAGAAGAAGAAACTTTATTAGCGCGACCTGGTATTTATAGTCAGGTCGTGCAAACATTCCTGTCTGAACAATATTTGACCTGTCAGATTCTGTCGAGCGTCACTTTCCCCACTCTGGTTCAAGTCACAATTTTCGCCTATTTTCGCGAATTACGAAGTTTGTTTCACATCACTCGATGCTCAATCGATCACTAATTTTTATGTGATTATTATACGTAAATTGCACTTCTTTATGGTACTCACAAAAAGAGTTATTCAGTTTTTACGTATAGTAATTGCACTTTTCGTCACATCGATACGTTTTTTTAACACTTTATTCACCTATAATTTCTATACACTTTGGTGTCTTTTGTTTTATCCTATCGTACATAGTTTTCTTATAATTAAAATAAACATACAACTATTTTACTTGAAAAGGATTGGTTACATTTCAGGAACGGACAGGTTTCACGCACACCAACAAAATATGCACGTACACAACACTAGCGACAGGTGTGTCGAAAATGCATGTCCATGCATGAATTCGGCGCTCCCTATTTTTACTACGATCCAGCTTATGCAATCTGAATCATGTTTATTAATTTATATTTATTTATTTTTATTATTTATTTCATTTATTTTGGCAATGCACAGTACCGTTAATGTTTGTACTGTTGCAATATATATATATATATATATTTGTAATACACGTACATCATGCTTTTATTAACCAGTAGAAAATTAACTTAGACTATGAGTGAAAGGCTTGTATCTCGTGCAGACTTTTGTAGTTTTGATGGCAAACAAAAAACAACTAGTTTTGTACAAATATAATAATACATGAACATAGTATAATATGGTTGGTTATATCCACATACAAATGTAAATAGCTATAGGTACTGTTGTAACTCCTGCTGAGACGTCGCTGGTGAAAGATAATGAAATTGTGGGGCAGTTACAGAAGTCATTGGTACACCAAGCTGTAGTTTGATAAGATAAGGAATGAACTGAAAAATTTACAAAAGCAAACAAATTTCAGAATGTATGAACAGTAGTGTAGTGTATAACACAGAAAATACATTTTCGATCCACAACTGTGATATCGATTATCAACACAACCGTAATTTGTACAAACAAAAAGATGACACACAACTATAATATTTGTATGTTATATGTTATTAATATGATTTTAATCATTCCAGGTGCTTAAACTAGTACATTGTAGAGAAAACTATGTTAACTATATACTGTGCCCCAGAGGCATAAGACACCATCTCCATTTTTTATAAAATAGAGCTTTTTATATTGTGTTAATGTACAGACTGCCCTCTTTCTAGTAGTATATGGCACTATCTCCTAGTTATTTTTATGCAGCCAATACGCATGTTTAAAATAACACTATCTCACATTGCTTCTTGAAGCAATCATAATGCTTTTTAGCTGTCCTGTAAAGTACGTAATGTGTATGTGACATGGTGTCTTATGCCTCTGGTGCACAATATATAGTATACTGATACATTCTCTACTAGCTAGTAAGTGACACATGATGGTGAATGACGTCAATACCAGCTAGTAAACACAGAGTTTGTGTGTGTGTATGTGTGTGTTTTGATACCACATTTATGGAACAATATATTATTTGTGTTGTTGTTTGTATGAATTACGATTATGTCAATATAATCGATATCACAGTTGTGGATCGAAAGTGTATTTTCTACAAATAAATGTGTCTCTATAAATGGTGTGCATCAATATACATAAGTTATACTGCAATTGTGGATAATGTAAATACATGTCAGTAACATAACCTATGTATTCTAATGTCAAATAGTTTTGAGAATACAAATCACAAATATCGGTGTGGAGAACCATACATGACTTCCATGTTCTAAAATTTATATTTAAAATCATTTTCAAAATGAAATATTTCCATAGAAACTACTTCTTTCTTCAGCCTTAACCACAGTACTGTGCTCACTAATGTATACCAACTCACGTTAGCGTACTCGATTTTCACTGATGATGGCAGTTGATGGCTCTGCCAAAACGTCTGGTTTTGCAAAACCTATTGGACCACGGCCAAACAGCCCGGGAAGGAATTTTAACAACAAACTACTTCTTTGTTGCCGATATTGTAGTACACATGTAAAAATTATCCCCTCCCCTTTCAACTATTTTTATTTATAGAAAATTACCCCCTCCCCCTTCAACTACCCTTTTCATTTATAGATATTTCATCTACCTTTCTACAGTGAATTATTATGACCTTTTTTTCAGGATACATTATTCATCAAAATTAGGTACTTTACTCTTGTAAAAAATTTAAAATGTTGCAGGTAAACTACTCCTTCCCCTTAACCGATGCCTAAATGTTTGCTCACATATTGTAACTAGTCGTGGTTACAAATAATTATTTTTTGTTCGTATACAAAAATAAAAAAAATTTTAATTTATTTTAAAAATTTTCAAAAAAAATTTTATGTTTGGTTTTTAATGTTCAATATTTAATAAATAATTCTTGTAATGTGGTCGTGTAGAAAATTTAACTTCCTTTAAGTTATTTTTCTTAATTATATCACTTGTGGTTTGCTGTAAGTAAATTAAGCGTTAATTGGATTGTCTCATTCACTAATCGATTTGAGATTATTCTTCTTTCTCCAATATATTACTTTCACTGGAGTAATGGCTGCCTTTCTTGCAGCTGATGTTGTTCACTAAATTCTATTTATAGTTTAGGAATAAATTTAATACCAAAAATGTTGAATTACTATGTTTTATTAACAATTATTAAAAAGGATCGATTAAAAATCGATTAGATTATATGTTGTTCTTATATGTTCGACTCTTTCACAGGGCGAATCGAGTGTTGACACATATGTTATTTGATATAATATTTTCAAGGTTCTTTAAACGGTTATGTTATATAGTCAGAGAAGGGGCAAGGCTCGAAAATATAACATTACAATAAAAAATCTTAATAGTTAATAATTACAAAGTTAGTCTATGATATATAATGGTTATAAAGTAAAAATTCAGACCAATGCAGTATCGACAGATCTTATTCCTTGTGGACGCTATGCATGCTGGGAGTTCCAAAATGGCCACTCGCCTAGTTGACAAAGTAAAACGATAATGATGTTGCTGGATTTTCTTTAAATAAAGATGCCTTCACTGCTGCTTCCTCGTCTCCGCAATATTGAATAATGTTTCTGGTGTTGTTGGATTATCACTCGTTCACTGTTCTGTTGTTCACTCGAGAAAATGTGTGTTTTATTTTTAAGATATGGTGTTGTAAAAGTTCGTTTCAGTTGTCTGGACGTTAGTAGTGTTAGTGGTTCAAATTGTTATTTCACTAGTTTGTGTGGTGTATTCACTTGTTTCTATGTTCGTTGTTGGTAATGTTCACTGCATTTATCGTTTAAAAGTGTTCTGTCCAAAATCTCAACATTTATAGTAGGCTATGTTTTAACTGTTATCCGCCATTAATCGTTCCGTATATACTGTATTAGCGAGCTTAATTCACCCGTACTCTTTGAATGTTAATTAAGAACTGTTTTACTTCCTTCGTTTCTGAAATCTCTTAGCCGATTTAATATTAGAAAAGTATGGTTTAAGTTTTATTCACTTCCGATGCATTCAATTAAAGTACATTATATCATAGAATATATTTTGGTTATTAATTAATTTCATGTAATAGAAAATACATAATCGGTTTCTTTAACTCCTTCTGCTTAATTTGATATACAATAATCCATCTTTATAAAGTTTTTTATCAAAATTGCTATATTTCTGTCATTTTGGAAAAGTAGGCTCAATATTCTGTTTCCTGTACTTGTCCAAAATTTAGCCATTTACGTGTTATAATTATGATTATATTGAATCTCAGGTTGGAATAAATGTTTATCTTTCATAAATTTCTTGTAAATTTATCAATTGATCATCCTTTTAAATATAATTAATGAATTTCTGATTTCCCCCCTGAAATTGTTAGGTATTACCTTTACATATTTTTGAATAATTTTATACATCTTTTTATATTTTTCCTTTAAAATATACCTTTAGTTATAGTATTTGGTGATTGATTCACCTTATATAAATCTCATCACTTTACTTGGTTTATTTGCCTTAATTACACCATTATAATGTTATTGGAATTTCCTATTTGGCTTAGATTTTATGGTTTTACATATACTGTTTTTTGAATAATACTATGTCTATACCCCTTCTGACTTTCTGAAGTTAATATAATATTAAATACAATCTCCTTAAATAACTATTGGAACATGTAGCATTGTATTCATGCTCATAATACACAAACAATATTTAAAATTAATTATTGGTCTTTCAAGTCAGACATTTTAGTTTCAAATATTACTAATAACACATAACAAACATTTTATAAAATAGTATGGTATTCATACTGATACATTTTAGTCTGTACTAACACTGTAAGACATAATAAACATTTTATAATAATAATAAATCCTTATTCTACACACCACCTTGAAATATGGTGTTTATAGGCTTTAACACAAACATAATCAGCCATTTAATTTTATTTTCCTTAAATTTAATTTGGTTACAGTCCTTTCTGTTTATTTTTTATTATTATATTTTAATCCCCTTGTCACTGTATTTATTCCCCACCTGCTCTCTTTATCATTCACATTTTAATGAATGTTTTTTGATAAAAAGTGGCATCTTCTTTGAAACATTAGTAATGTTTTCATAAGAATACTTCCTAACATTTTATATTTGTATTTATAGCAAACATTAAAGTTGTTTAATTGTACATAGCTGAAGTATCAGTTACACTTATACTTGAAGTTTATTTACTATATTGAAATTACTTGCACTAGTTCACTTATAACTTTGGGTCTTATTTACACTTGAGTTTTACAATACTCCAAGACCAAAATCTTAAAGATAAGGGACAATGAATATTTGTTTATTTCATTACTCAATAACTTTAGTGGGTGCACTTCTATTTACTACCCTAAACACTTTTGTTTATAACTATTTTACATTTTTGTATGAGGTTTTAGGTTGTTATACTTTCATGGGTGACATTTAATCTTTTTTGGGGTTTGTTATTCTTTGTAATAGGTTTTCCTTGGGTATATCTTGTAGTTCTTCCCATTCTACATTTTCTTCTCTTCACAATTCTTCCATCTTGGGTTCTCCAAGGTAATCTGATTTTATGGTTCTTTGGTTTGTTCGGGGTATTTTCCTTACCTGCTCTCTATCCTACCTGGGTGTTATCCTGATTTTATTTTAGTTTTTGTAGGATTTATTTCTCTTGATACATTTTTGTTGCATTATGATAATTAACTTTTATTTTTTCCTTTTATGGTGGTATTTTACTTCGATATTTAATTATTTTCATTTGAATTTTCTTTTTATTTAATGTAATTTATATTAAATTATGATCAGATTGGAATTATGATTTAGTGGATTTTTATCTGTCATGCTACAGATTGCCCTCCTCCAGAAGTGATTAGTTCAGACTATACTTGGTTTGTCTGAAATAATTGCTTATGATAATTATTACATTTTTATTTTATTCTTGACTTCCTTCCATTTCTAAATTTTCTTCTACATATTCGAGCTTACATATATTTTATTCTTAATTGATCTTCCTTGATAGTAATAGTCATCTGAGTTTCATATTTATTATTTTATTTTCATTTTTCTTAACTTGGTGTTTTATCCCTGGGATATTAATTTATTCCCTATCATTCCCTAACACGTGAGCTAGGGCAGTTCAGAGAGGCACTGTAGGCTACATACTCTGCTGGCGATACATCACTTCTATCTGAGTACAGAGGCAAACCATCTCTGCTCAAAAAACATATTAATACTGCTGGACTTATCTACAGACAGTTATTAATAAAAATTATTTAAGAATAGTCCATTTTATGACTATTTAAAAAAAATATCTTTGGATACTTCACTTCGTATATTGCTCAGATCTGTTAATATTCCTATCTCAGTTATTCTTCTGAATTGTTAGCTTTATTGTTATCTCATTTTTTATTATGGTGGGAAGCTCTTTTATTTATATAATTATCATTATTTATCTAATATAAAGTTTTTGTTATTAATTGTCTATTCTTCTTAAGTTGTTATTGCAATCTGCTTCTGGTCATTTGCAGCATATATTTTATGATATTTATTGTTTGTTTCTTAGTTCTCTTTAATTCCACTAGTTCCATGTTCTAGCACTTTCTTCTAATTGTCTTTATTACACTCGACATTTATTTTATGATCATATTCATTAGTGATTTATTTAATTACATTTATATATTTTGTTCTTTTTCACCAATTACTTCGCTCTGAATTTTTATTCAAATGAATTCTTTAATTATCATATTAATGTGGTCATTGTTTCTCCTTGTATTACTTCAAAGTTTTATTATTTTTATTTCCACACAAGTTTATTCATTTAATCTTATCCGTGGTTCTTACTTCCTTTTCTTTAATTCCATAGAATGTTTTTACAAATAATTGGTTGTAATTATATTACTATATATTTTTTAGAATTTATTTGGTTTATTCTAAATTCTCCTTTTTATTTTGACAATTTTATTTTAAAATTCTCTTCTTTATATCTCAAAATTATATTCACAGTTTGTTTGTAAGGTGAACTTACAATATTTTTGGCATTTTTCTGTTTTACCAAATTCCTTCTTTTATTTATAACTCAAATGGTTTTCATAAATATTTTGGTAGTAAGGTGATCTTACAATATTTTAGAATTGTTTTTATGTAAATTCCAAATTCTTTTTCTTTTATTTGTATCTTAAATGGTTTTCATAAATATTTGGTAGTAAGGTGAACTTACTTCCTTTTTGGATTTAGTTGTCTTTTGTTACAACACAAATAAGCCACCCCAGTACCAGGGATAAAAAAGATGATAATAAATATAAATATACTTCATATTAAATACAATGATTAAATATAAATAAAATATAAAGACGGTGACACGACAAACGACGACATGACCTAACCCAAGTGATTGACCAAACAAACAGGAAAACGACAAAGAAGGGAAAAACCAAAACCAAAGAAGAATAAAGACAATTGAAGGAAGTGAACGAATTCATAATACCAAATAAAATAAAACCAAACGAGAAGGGGAGAACCGAATTAAAATGAAGCCAATTGAAAATGAAGGAGAAGAAGAAGAAAAATGAAGAGGAAACGAAGTGAAACCAAGGGATAAGAAACACCACAAATATATAAGGGAGAAATGGTACACTCAAGTATAATATTGGGAATAAAACCATTGATTATCCAATACCAGAAATAAAGATTATTCTCAATTAAATAATTCATATAACTGTTTTAACCAAAACAGTAAAGTAATATTATAAAAAGAAAAAGTACACTAACCCAAAAAAATTAGAGTTAGATATAGTAAAAATCTATAGGAAAATAACATTAATAATACTGTGTATAATTTGTAATGAAAGAAATAGTGAGAAGGTGAGAAAGCGACAAAGAGAAATAATTATAGGGATTACCCACTAAGAAACACTTAATTTGAACAGTTAAAAAGTGCAATAGTGAAAGTGTGAACCCCAAAAATGGTTAGCAACCATAATAATGATAATAAAACGCTCAATAATCAATAAGAAACAATAATTGATTAATAGTGAATCCAATTATAAGTAAGAGTAAGGTTTATAGGATAATATTAGATGTAAGCATTTCATAATGTGGAATAAACTCTGAAGAGTGATAAGAAAACACTGTGTGAGTAAAAGTGATACAAATTAGTAATTAGAAATATAAAGTTTTAATAATAATAGTAAATCGAAACAATTAGTGATATGAAACGAACACTGGAAAGTGATAATAACATTGTCCATTAAGAGATTTAAGATTAGTTGTAAACGATTGTATTTAAAGGGGGAGTATCCCATGTAAAGATAAACAGCTAGTATTAACATGGATTGAGAGTAGAGTTTATTTAGGAAATAAGCAAGTAATAATAAATGAGTAAACACCCCAGATTGTAAGGGAAAACCAATTGTTCAATAGGTGATGTTAGTTAACACCCAAAAAATAGTAATTAATGAATTGAGTTGTAAACAAACTTTACTTAATAATGGTAAAATAATTGTATAGTTATATTTATGAATAGGGTATGACTGAAGAATTTGTTCAAAGCATACACCTAGATGTTATATTTTTAATTGAGGAAGAATAGGGAGTGGTAGCCATATTATTGACAAAGGCAAAATAGATGATTAAGAAGTTAAGACAAGACAAATCCAATTACAATAGAAAATCAGTAAATGTAAAAAATAACAGAACCATTAATAAAACAAAATACATTAGAATAAAATGAGACATCATTTGTATAAATTCAGTAAATATAGTCAATGGCTATTAGTGCATCTGAAATGCATAACTGTCAAAACCAATAATTACAAATTGTATAAAATCCACAAGGAAATTAACAAATCTAAGGCAAGTAACTAGCCAAAAATAATGTATAAATCATTTTAAAAGAAAAATGTTACAATAAGAGCTTAAATTAAAAGAAATATGTAATTATCAAATGTCAACATAATTAGACGAAAGTTAATATCTAATATAACATGACCTTATGAGGTATTATTTTAATCTTTGAAAGGAAATAAATACAATAGTGATAATATTTAATACCCAGGAAGGAAGACAGAAGAATAAAATCAATCAGAAAATATACAGTAATTTTGAATAAAATTCAAATATAATAACAATGCTTATAAACTAGGCCTTAGCCAATCAAAGGATTTTGGTTTCCATAGTTGGTTACTAATTTTCTGTTAATTTTGTTTACTCGTAAAGTGACGCTTGGGTAGTAGGGACGCAAGATTTTGTATGACCGAAATTTACTTTAAAAAGTTTAAAAAATACGTATTCAAAAGTCAAAAACATGTACCAGTGAGAAGGAGATGAAGAGGATTAACGTTTAACTGATGTCCAGGAACTAAATAAACGAAAATTAAAAGCAGAAATTCCCAAGACAAATTAGAAAAAGACGCCAGCCGCCTAAATCACTTCAAAATTGATGAATTTTCCATTACCAAAGAACGACGATCTATCACAACCTTCTGACTTGATAAGTATCATTTAAATACCCTAATCCCAGGAATAAAAGCACTTTAAATATTTCTCATATCAATACAAACTCTCACTATGAACTAAAAATAATTTTCTTTCAAGGATTAAATAAAACAAACTTACGTAGCAAAACTTGTTAACTAAAAAATAACCTCGCACTAATTTGTGGACTTTTGTAACAACTATTACTACACTGCAGAACAATTTGTAGACACACTGTATATTATCTAAGTACGAATAAGGTACGGTATTGTACTTTTTTATTGTAACCGTATTTTATGTTTTCTTTATAATCTAAAGAACTCCAGATTTTGGGCGAGTTGATAAATAGTGTACAAACAGTAGCCATGTTGGCATCAGAATAACTCATTTCAAAACTAATTTCGTCAGCTTGAGATATTGTGTTTCATGTTTTATGCCGGAGCAATTTTATTGAATACTAAATTATAATATTATTGTCACATTGATGAATTACCAAACTATAATTAAAGAAACAGTACAGAGTGTAACCATTGTTTTATTTCATAGGAAATTGTATTATATATGTGTGTGTTAGCGAATTCACTGAACAGACAACTAGCGCTCTTGCTATCTGTGGAATACAGTAAGCAGTACAGAGGCGGGAACCGATTCGAACGCTCCAGCCGTCACCGCTGAAAACACCAAACTAACATATTAATTCACAAATTTAATAGTTTTCAATAAACAATTTGGTGCCACCCCGAGATTCACAAACCCCTATGAAATTACAGGTAAGGTTTCCACTAGGTTGTACTGATAATTGTGACAATGCTACGGACTTCGTTAGCAACGACCATTAAAGTAACGACAGGTGTGAGACGAACACACTAACACTTTATACACATAAAAATCTGGTGTACATTTTACAGATACGACCAGAACTCTTCGCTACAGATTGGCTTCCATCGCGGGGCTTAAACGAAGACGAGGACGTCAAAATCTTCGTTACACTTTTCACCTCTAAATTCTTTTTCTTTTATATATCTTATATATAGTTTTCATCGCCGTAGTAGGTTATCATGACATCTGTCCCTTTTCTTGGTGATGTATGGTATTTGATTTAACCATGGTCCATTATCTCAGTTGCCCTTATTGTCCGGACAACCATTGTCTTCATAATTATTCCTGTACTAGTGACATCTCTTGCTTCTCTTTGGTACTTCCTTTTTTCTACGTTTATTCTTTCTCTTATTCCTAGTTTCCTTCTAATAATTGTGCCATATGGTTCATTAACACAGGGTGTTACTGGTCCATCAATGAACAATGATCTCATTGATGTTTTACCATATGTTGCCACCCTTGCCGTATGCCATTTACCTCCGGTCGTTTCCCATTGGTAAACTACTGTTTGTTGGTAAATCATTTCTGAGATTACCTTTACTCCACTTCCATAATCTCTGGCATTCATGATTTCCTTTTTGTTGGTAATTGGGATATTATTGACGTCAATTAAACCATGGTTCATCATCTCCATTTCTTCCTTTGTTTTTGTTAAATTCCTTGGATACATTCTTCTTATTTTCCTTAATTCCCCTTCCATATGTTTAATATTCTCTTGGTTCTTATTGTTTTTAATTTCATGTAATACCACTACTTGTTTCTTCGTTTTTTCGTTTGGTATTTCTTCTGTTTCTGGTTTGCTATCATTTTTTATTTCTTTGGTCCTATCCTTTCTTAATTCTTCTCTTTCTAATCTGTCCTCTCTCATTTCCTTAATGTCCTCGTTGAACCGTTTGTTATCATTTGCCATATCATCCATTTTTTTCATCATCAGCTGGAACATTTCCGTTATCTTATCCATCATCGTATCTTCTGTCGGTTTCGATTTCTCAGGTTCTGGCATTTTTATTTGTCATTGTTGCCTCTTTATTGTCCTTCCCTGACTTTATAACCGCTGCCAAGCTTGAACTAGTAATTGGGCAAATTACTGTGGCCTTTCAATCGCTAATTAAAGCCCTTCAGTTGGATGCCAATTTGTAACAGGACGTTTGTCAACGTTAAGCCCCACGTTGGGCGCCAATTTGTAACTAGTCGTGGTTACAAATAATTATTTTTTGTTCGTATACAAAAATAAAAAAATTTTAATTTATTTTAAAAATTTTCAAAAAAAAATTTTATGTTTGGTTTTTAATGTTCAATATTTAATAAATAATTCTTGTAATGTGGTCGTGTAGAAAATTTAACTTCCTTTAAGTTATTTTTCTTAATTATATCACTTGTGGTTTGCTGTAAGTAAATTCAGCGTTAATTGGATTGTCTCATTCACTAATCGATTTGAGATTATTCTTCTTTCTCCAATATATTACTTTCACTGGAGTAATGGCTGCCTTTCTTGCAGCTGATGTTGTTCACTAAATTCTATTTATAGTTTAGAAATAAATTTAATACCAAAAATGTTGAATTACTATGTTTTATTAACAATTATTAAAAAGGATCGATTAAAAATCGATTAGATTATATGTTGTTCTTATATGTTCGACTCTTTCACAGGGCGAATCGAGTGTTGACACATATGTTATTTGATATAATATTTTCAAGGTTCTTTAAACGGTTATGTTATATAGTCAGAGAAGGGGCAAGGCTCGAAAGTATAACATTACAATAAAAAATCTTAATAGTTAATAATTACAAAGTTAGTCTATGATATATAATGGTTATAAAGTAAAAATTCAGACCAATGCAGTATCGACAGATCTTATTCCTTGTGGACGCTATGCATGCTGGGAGTTCCAAAATGGCCACTCGCCTAGTTGACAAAGTAAAACGATAATGATGTTGCTGGATTTTCTTTAAATAAAGATGCCTTCACTGCTGCTTCCTCGTCTCCGCAATATTGAATAATGTTTCTGGTGTTGTTGGATTATCACTCGTTCACTGTTCTGTTGTTCACTCGAGAAAATGTGTGTTTTGTTTTTAAGATATGGTGTTGTAAAAGTTCGTTTCAGTTGTCTGGAAATTAGTAGTGTTAGTGGTTCAAATTGTTATTTCACTAGTTTGTGTGGTGTATTCACTTGTTTCTATGTTCGTTGTTGGTAATGTTCACTGCATTTATCGTTTAAAAGTGTTCTGTCCAAAATCTCAACATTTATAGTAGGCTATGTTTTAACTGTTATCCACCATTAATCGTTCCGTATATACTGTATTAGCGAGCTTAATTCACCCGTACTCTTTGAAGGTTAATTAAGAACTATTTTACTTCCTTCGTTTCTGAAATCTCTTAGCCGATTTAATATTAGAAAAGTATTGTTTAACTAAATATCACTATAGTATTGACGACTCGGAACACTAAGTTTTTTATAAGTAAAAACGTAAAACAGAGATACATTGAACACACAAAAGCACTCCACACCACTGCAGAATCTACCTTTGCAAACCACCTCATTGAAGCAAACCACACATATAAAAACATCGACAATAACATGAACATTCTACACATACACACAAAAGGCTGAAAACTAGACACTCTAGAACAATTAGAAATATACAAACACACAAAAACAAATAAAAACGACATCCTGAACGAACAGACACAATTCAAATCGCAAGCATTATTCGAACACATCTCACCACACACACACAGCTTCGATCTTTCAAAAAACTATCCCGTCACCAACAACAAGACGAACAGCGCTACCTACGACAGCCTCTGATGAAGCCTTCTATAGGTGAAAGCCGGTTTAGGCTGTAAGGTAAAACTTTACGTTTTTACTTATAAAAAACTTAGTGTTCTGAGTCATCAATACTATAGTGATATTTAGAAATCCAAGTATTGTTTAAGTTTTATTCACTTCCGATGCATTCAATTGAAGTACATTATATCATAGAATATATTTTGGTTATTAATTAATTTCATGTAATAGCAAATACATAATCGGTTTCTTTAACTCCTTCTGCTTAATTTGATATACAATAATCCATCTTTATAAAGTTTTTTATCAAAATTGCTATATTTCTGTCATTTTGGAACAGTAGGCTCAATATTTTGTTTCCTGTCCTTGTCCAAAATTTAGCCATTTTATGTGTTATAATTATGATGATATTAAATCTCAGATTGGTATAAATGTTTATCTTTCATCAATTTCTTGTAAATTTATCAATTGATCATCCTTTTAAATATAATTAATGAATTTCTGATTTCCCCTCTGAAATTGTTAGGTATTACCTTTGTTATGTTCATAAGACTTTTAAATATATAAAATGCAAAATATAAATTTTTTCCACCTACCTGCAAAGGTTCTATCGGGGTCCAGAATCCGATCGCACGTACATCAGACGCAAACATGTGTTTCATAGGTTAGTGAAATGACTTACTCTACACGTTTTTATGAAGAGAATTACGGAAGCTTTATTATTCATTGAACATACTCTGTTTCAACTTATTCATTACTCATTTCTGTTTGTCTACAAAACCTTTTATTTTTTAGTGTCCTTTTTTACTGGAATACAGCTTCCTAGTAATATGTAATTTTACAGTATTGACTTACATACTACAGCTTACCTTGTACATCACACATAAACACAAAAAACACAAACACAAACAGCCCAGCCTGCAATTTACATTCTCACAGACACACAGAAAATTATAAAGCCCTTAACATTTAGAAAAGAATACCCATCCCTGGCGGCACACGTTTATAGCTCGAGCACTCCGGTTCATTTTTTGTATTTGTTAGTATGTTCGAAATAAGTATTTGATGGTGTCTCTGGTTGATTAGTTTTCACTTTACTACTACGTGTTCATTTTTTTTACCGAAACTGACTTTTGACGGATAATTATAACCAATTTTCGAAAAGCCCACTGGGCTTGGTACCTGCAGGTACAGTAGCTAGGCAAAAACTGGGCAGAACGAGAAGGCGTTCGACGCTAACTGAAGTTCGTCGTTTGTTGAGGAAACCAAAGCCTTGTATTGGTTCGTCGTAGCTTTCATCCCATGCAATCCATGTAGTTGTCGGGGTGACGACAGTATACGATCTCAGTGAGGCACTGGCTAACGTCACGAGATGGGCGGATCTTAAGTTTTCATATCCGGCCTCATGGTAAATGAACTGCATAACATTGGTTTCCTGACCATGTTGGTTTTTGAACGGTAGCGTCACCCCGAGCGTATACCAGTGTCGCTCGTACAGGCGCATGTCCACACATAAGCAAAGTTCTTGGAAATCTAGGGTGGTGCAAATTCTTTGACTGATTTCACAACGCGATATTGCGTTGCTGCTTTGTTACAACACTGTTCTATACACGAGGTCTGTCACAATGGAATAAAACTTACACAATATTTTTTATAAACCCCTGAAATGAAATAAATAAAATACCCATAATTTTTGACACGTTACACCTTCACAAATTTTTGAATAATTTTATACATCTTTTTATATTATTCCTTTAAAGTATACCTTTAGTTATAGTATTTGGTGATTGATTCACCTTATATAAATCTCATCAATTTACTTGGTTTATTTGCCTTAATTACACCATTATAATGTTATTGGAATTTCCTATTTGGCCTAGATTTTATGGTTTTACATAGCCTATACTGTTTTTTGAATAATACTATGTCTATACCCATTCTGACTTTCTGAAGTTAATATAATATTAAATACAATCTCCTTAAATAACTATTGGAACATGTAGCATTGTATTCATGCTCATAATACACAAACAATATTTAAAATTAATTATTGGTCTTTAAAGTCAGACATTTTAGTCTCAATTATTACTAATAACACATAACAAACATTTTATAAAATAGTATGGTATTCATACTGATACATTTTAGTCTGTACTAACACTGTAAGACATAATAAACATTTTATAATAATAATAAATCCTTATTCTACACACCACCTTGAAATATGGTGTTTATAGACTTTAACACAAACATAATCAGCCATTTAATTTTATTTTCCTTAAATTTAATTTGGTTACAGTCCTTTCTGTTTATTTTTTATTATTATATTTTAATCCCCTTGTCACTGTATTTATTCCCCACCTGCTCTCTTTATCATTCACATTTTAAAGAATGTTTTTTGATAAAAAGTGGCATCTTCTTTGAAACATTAGTAATGTTTTCATAAGAATACTTCCTAACATTTTATATTTGTATTTATAGCAAACATTAAAGTTGTTTAATTGTACATAGCTGAAGTATCAGTTACACTTATACTTGAAGTTTATTTACTATATTGAAATTACTTGCACTGGTTCACTTATAACTTTGGGTCTTATTTACACTTGAGTTTTACAATACTCCAAGACCAAAATCTTAAAGATAAGGGACAATGAAGATTTGTTTATTTCATTACTCAATAACTTTAGTGGGTGCACTTCTATTTACTACCCTAAACACTTTTGTTTATAACTATTTTACATTTTTGTATGAGGTTTTAGGTTGTTATACTTTCATGGGTGACATTTAATCTTTTTTGGGGTTTGTTATTCTTTGTAATAGGTTTTCCTTGGGTATATCTTGTAGTTCTTCCCATTCTACATTTTCTTCTCTTCACAATTCTTCCATCTTGGGTTCTCCAAGGTAATCTGATTTTATGGTTCGTTGGTTTCTTCGGGGTATCTTCCTTACCTGCTCTCTATCCTACCTGGGTATTATCCTGATTTTATTTTAGTTTTTGTAGGATTTATTTCTCTTGATACATTTTTGTTGCATTATGATGATTAACTTTTATCTTTTCCTTTTATGGTGGTATTTTACTTCGATATTTAATTATTTTCATTTGAATTTTCTTTTTATTTAATGTAATTTATATTAAATTATGATCAGATTGGAATTATGATTTAGTGGATTATCTGTCATGCTACAATATATGTAAATGTATTTACAGATACTTGGAGTGGTCAATCGACCCCATGGTTATCCGTCGCCAGGACAGTTACACAGTTTTCAACAGCGTAGTCTACAGCGACATGGGCTATTATCTGGCTAAAAACTTCCTCTTTAAAAACATCAAGAGGATTTATGAATTGTAAGTTGTAATAACCAGATATCACGGTGTATCTCTAAGTAGACTAATGTTCTAATGACCGGTAGACATTGATTAAAATATCTGCATTATTTAGAGTTTGGTTTTGATGTTTGTGATCCAACGTAATAGTGGTAACCAATTATTATAATTCTTGGATTTTGTTGTCTTTGGCATGTCCGTTGATTAATTAATTATAAGTATAGCACTACTGACTTGGAACACAAAGTTTTATTGGTGAAAATGTGAAATTTTTATCTTATAGGCTGAACCATTTTTCGCTTATTATAAGTTTCACCAGAGGCTGCCACGGGAGCGCTGTTCATCTTGTTATTGGTGACAGCGCCGTCTTTTGAAGGATTTGTGTGTGTGGGGTGTGATATATTCGAATAATATGTGTGACTTGAATTGTGTCTGTTCAGAAACACATGAAAACGACATCCTTAATGAACAGACACAATTCAAATCACACATATTATTCGAACATATCACCCCCCCCACACACACACCATCGATCCTTTAAAAGACGGCGCCGTTGCCAAGGACAGACAGCGGTCCAAGTGGGCGCCTCTGATAAAGGTTATAATAAGCGAAAACTGGTTCAGGCTATAAGGTGAAAATTTCACATTTTTACCGATAAAAACTTTGTGCTCTGAGTCGGTAGTATTATATTTATAATTAACCAATTATAACTAATTATTTGTTGAAAGAAGTTGCAACAAATATCATGTCAAGGAGCAGTAAAACTGTTACAATTTACTTGTTTGAAAGTTTACAGAAATTCTAGAACCATTACATGATAAAAACTTGCTTTATATGACTAAAAATTTGAAACTTACTATAATTAAACTTTAGTCAGAAAAATTATTTGTATTTACTAATTCTGTTTGTTTTATTAACAGCTATGGAATCAAGTCAAGTCGTCTAGGAAAATATGTAACTGCTGTTGCTAGTCCAATGATTTCAGAAGATGACTTGAAAGAAGTAAGTTTTCTGTCTAATCTTTAATGTCTTGTGTATGTGTGTGTGTGCATGCTTTTTTAATTTCTGTATCCTGACGTAGGTCCAATAAGAAACATTTTATTCATAAACTCATTGCTCTTTTATAGTCAACAAACATGTTCTATTTTCTCTGGAAGTACTTTACTTCTTCTTCAGCAGTGCAACAACCCATAAATGAGTCAAGGCCTCCTTTACCTCCTTTAACAGCCTCCGCCAGTTGTCCCGGTCAAGTGCAGCTGCTCTCCAGTTTCGGGTCCCAAGGATATGGCACGCATCATAGTTCACACTGTCTTCCCAACGTAGTCTGGGTTTACCAACTCTCCTGGTGCCATAGATCTGTTCTGTGAGTACCTTTCTGGGTATTTCATTCTCCCCCATTCTGATCACATGTCCAGCCCACATGAGTCTACCAAGTTTTATAATTTTCACAGTATCTGGTTCATTCAGAAGAGTGCTCAGTTCTTGATTGGTCCTTTTCCTCTATTCACCTCCCACACATATTGGACCAAAAATTCTGCAGAGGATTTTGCGTTCATGAACCAGCAGGCTTGACTCAGACTTTCTAGAAATGGTTCAGGTCTCAGAAACATAGGTGAGAACTGGTCGGATCAATGTTTTATACAAAATCAGCTTGATGCTCCTGGGAATTGTTCTACTCTGGAACAGGGGTCTGAGACCAAAGAAGTACCTATTAGCTGACGTGATTCTTCGCTTTATTTCTTCTGTTGTTTCCTTATTGGATGGCATCCTAAATAAACAAAGTTGTTGACTTTTTCGAAGGAATAGATGCCAATTTGGATGCGCTCTACTTCTCTAGCTTCATGTCTTGTGACCATGTATTTTGTATTGCTTTTATTTCTTATGAGACCCAGCCTCCTTGCGGGACCTTCAAGCACAAGAAAGGCTTCAGTGACTGCTCGAAGGTACCGCCCGATTATATCTAGGTCATCGGCGTATCCTAGGACCTGCACCAACCTGTTGAATACAGTCCCAGAGGAATCTATTCCATCTCTCATAGCTTTTCCTAAGGTAAGAATGAAGAGGAGGCAAGCAAGAGGATCGCCTTAGAGGACTGCCTTTCCATAGTAAAACTCTCTTGATAAATCTTTCTAGATTATCACCACGCCGTTCACTGTCAGCATTGTTATCCTACACAATCTTATTAATTTCTTTGATATGCCTAGTTCTTCAAGTACTTTAGGTTAGGATAATAATTTCACTCCCCAAATATTTTTGTGCCTCCCCTTTCGAAATATGGCACTAGGGGTCAAAATCTACCCTTAGAGTACCCTTGCTGACTATCTATGTTAGTGTACTGCTGTTGCTAAAAACCAAGAGAGTAATTTTTATAAAAATTATAACGCTTCTTGTTGCAGTTGGAAGACTTCAATAAAGCCAATGAAGAGTACCTGAAATACGCAACGTTATCGGTTCGCCAGAGTGTTGAGACAGTTTCAGTGAACACCAAGTGGTATAAGGACAACTATAATACCATCATGAAACTAATTGAAGGTTAATTTTATTTAGACATATGTTTATTTATATTTAATGTACTTTGATTTATTTGTTTAGTACAGATAAAAATGAAATCAGGACACTACTGAAGAGAAACTACATGATTATTGATGCGATTCGATGGCACCATATACTCATTACAAATTATAATATTTTGGACATTAGCCATCGTAAGTTAAAATTAATAAACACGATGATTCGACCCCTATAGAAT
The DNA here is from genome assembly GCA_034769895.1 of Magicicada septendecula. NCBI lineage: Eukaryota > Metazoa > Arthropoda > Insecta > Hemiptera > Cicadidae > Magicicada > Magicicada septendecula. The sequence continues at coordinate 293,322,125 of CM068373.1, read as the reverse complement.
CAGAGGTCGTCTTCAGGCGAACAATAAATTAATACAAAGATAAATCTATCACTAACAAATAGATATCGTCAAAACTCCAAACCTTAGTTATACAAATATAGTGATAAAATAATAATAATAATAATATTATTAGTATTATTAACTGTTTGAAATAAACTGTTCCCATTCGCAGATGACTTTGCTATACTGTCTGAACATCTTACATCTGGAGTAACACAAGTTAATTTTTTAGAGGACATAGCCAGTAGAACAGGCTTAAGAATTTCTGCAGAAAAAAACAAATTTCTCACAAACATTAAAAATGCACCAAAATTCCTGGTAACAGATATTGGTCGAATAGAGAGGGTTCGAAAATTTAAGTATCTAGGCAAAATAATTCAAGAGAATGGCTTGGAAAAATCTGCTATAGAAGAAAGGATTCATATGATGGAAAGGGCATATGGTATAACTAAAGATATTTACAATAAAAAGTGCACATCTAAAAATGTGAAAATAATGCATTACAGTACAATAGTGAAGCCAGAATGCCTATATGCAAGTGAATGTCTAGCATTGAATTATAATTTAGACAAACTAGAAATATTGGAAAGACGAATTATTAGGAAAATATTAGGCCCACAAAAAACTTAAGAAGGTTGGAAATTAGAAGTAATGATGAAATATATATGAAAGTATAGAAAATATAACAGAAACAATGAGAAAAAGAAGACTATTATTTTTTGGACATTTATATAGAATGGACGACAATAGGTTGACAAAGCAAATCTTCAGATATCTGTAGGGGAAGAAGTCAATATCAAGTTGGATTCAAGAAGTCCAAAAGGATTTAGAAAAAAAATAATATTCATGCAGAAGAAGCAATTGAAAGAGAAGTTTTTTAAGCAGAAGTGTTGAAAATGGAGGGAGCCCAGGGTAGGAGAGATAAAAACGCAGGTTCAAAGTCGACTGAAGATAGGAAGAAGAGACACAGTGAGAAGATGAAAGAATATTAAAAAAAGAACATAGAGTAAATAATTCAAATTGGCATGTGGTCCTTAGATGGCTGATGGAAATAATAATAATAATAATAATAAAACAGTACTCACCAATCCATCAAAGAAGGATTCCTCCCGTTGTTTACATTGCAACCATGGGAGGAATCCTTCTTTGATGGAATGGTGAGTACTGTTGTATTATTATTATTATTATTTAGCACTATATTTAGTGCTGTATAACCAAGGTTTGAAGTTTTGATGATATCTATTTGTTATTGATAGATTTATCTTTTTATTAATTTATTGTTCGCCTGAAGACGGCCTCTGATTCTATAGAGGTCGAAACGTTGTGTTTTACACAATTTTAACTTATGATGGCTGATATCCGAAATCTTAGAATTTGTGATGATTATTGGTATTTTATACTTTTATTATTTGCATTATTCTTATTTACTATCAAAAAAGGGTAACCAATTTTATAATATAACATAACAAAGGAACACACACACACACACACACACACACACACACACACACACACACACACACACACACACACACACACACACACACACACACACACACACACACACACACACACACACACACACACACACACACACACACACACACACACACACACACACACACACACACACACACACACACACACACACACACACACATTTACAATAACAATAAGGAAAAGAAAATATTCAAAGTGTTAATGTTTTACTAAAAAATTTAGTATTTAAAACATAATTACAAACAAAAGTAGGTAAGGAAGCATTTTGTATTCATTGTTTCCAAGTTTGAAGCTATTTTTTGTTATTCCATAAACTGGAGCAAATTGAAATTCTTTAAATATTGAAAATCTTATGTACAGCTTTAATTAATTATAAAATTGATGAATGTTTTATATTTTCATTAAGTTAATCATACCTAAATATTTTCATAACAATTTATTTGCAATTTCAGAATATTATGCTTGTTCTATTTTATTGACTTTTTTAAATTATCTCATTGTTTACTGAAATTCTCAAATAAAGTTTCTGCAAATAGAGTGAGGGATTTCATCTTCTTCTTAGTCTCAAGCGATAAAACGTCAACAATGGTTTTACCTGTATAAACCAAGTGAAGTCTTTCATGGTGTTTTCATAACTTCAACACAAACCATGTGCTGGTAATCTTTTACAAAAATCTTCCTAGTATGTTCCTATGAATAATGGAGGACAATGAATAATGAGGATCTTCTGAAATTCTTTCATAGATACAAAACAATTATATCCTACAATTTAAGAAACAGAGACATCAACACATTTGCAATTTTTTAGTGTCCATTTTAAATGTATTTTTTTTAAATTATTAATTAGGTTTTAAAAACTTATTTTTACAAAACACCTAATAAATTACAAGTAATTGAAAAAATACTTACATAAATGGTCAAATAACTTCTACATTTGTTTTTAACTATTGAAAAAATATTGCTTCTATTTTATCTCTGAGTAAATAATTCCATTACTTTACATTGGGTAGAATATAAAAACGGCACAATATAAAAACGTAAAAAATTATATGATTTATTTAATTTCACTGTGATGTGAACTTCTAATGACTAAAATTTCTATGGTAACTTGTTTTTATGCAACATTCGGAAGCTGAATGGGTCAGCCTTACTCCCTGAACAGGTACAGTATTGTATACTATATACTTTAAATATTTATGTCAACGTTTACATGCTAATTTAAATTGTAACTTCGACGTACTAAATTAAAGGGAATCAGGATAACTAATAAAATTTTTGTAGTTAACAAAACCTGGAGTGATCAGAAACATTCATCAAGTCTTCTTTTACTTAACTTTATATGATGCAAAATAATTTCTCATGTATCTTACACTTTAAATACCATTTTCATGTTCACTACATATGTACATTTTTGCTAGGTTTGTTAAGTCATAATTTATTATTTTATATTGTCAAGGAATAGTCCTCAGCTGGCCAGATTCATCTGTTGATTGGTTTCCATCATATTTTATGCTGGGTTTTTCTGACTCATTCTTTCCTCCACTTGGATGGTAGCACACTAACTTGTGAGTCTAGAGACTGGAACCTGCGTACTGTCATTGCCTTATTATTATAATTTTTACTGCTTTTCATTACACACATTTCTTATCATATTTATTATGTCTGAAAAATAAAAACTATACAACTAAGTTTGTCACTTCTTCTTCCTTGACAAATCATCAATACGTTTGGGCTTCTGTCTATGTCTGTCTCCTCCTTCCTAGCTCATGTCTTTCTTTTCATTTTATCAACACATATTGTTTTATTCCTTTTTACTTTTTCTTTCTTACTGGGCCAGTTCCTACTTTCCTTTGCCTGCAATTCAGTTTAATATTGCCCATGCAATTGTCTTGAACAACCTGTCAACTATGTATCCAATTCATACCTTAAAACTCTCTTTGTTCTTGTTCATTGAATAATGACTTTATTGTAGAGGCATATGGTATTTCATAAGTAAATGACAGTTGGTAATAAATAGTGATTGGCAACACTAAGTCGCATGGGCGTAACTTTGGGCCTAACTTGGGGGGGGGGCAGGGTAAAGCTTCATAAATTCAAGTGTGTAGTGAGACCATCTATATAATAAAATATATTATATACAAAATTAGAAAGTTTAGTAATAATTCTTAGTTAGTAAATGAGGGACAATTTCATTTTTTAATCATCAACAAACCTTTCTTCATAAGTTGTACTTCCAGTTATGTTTACCTAGAACAAATATACTGTAGGCCTATAAACATAAACAATTTCAGTTCTTCCAATTCTTATATCCAATTTTCATAAACGCATCCTCTCCCTTAGGCACATTGTCACAAAATGCTCGGGAGTAGTAGCAGTAAGCTGAATCAGTTACAACATAAAGCAATTTTCAAATTGCCAGTCAGGCAATTTTCAAAGAAAGTAAGCAGTGTTACTCTTTTGCATTTCTTAACTCCCATTTCCCAGCACTTATCAACACAAAAAACCAAAACAATCACAACAATAACGAATTAAGAAAGACATAAGCGATGTGTACTTTAACGGACTACGTACAGGACCGAGTAACCGACCGCATTTGTATCAGTAATCATTAACAAATAACAGTTCTAAACGACCATCTTTTAAGATTCGTGAACAAAGCCATCGACGTCTTGCGGTGTTCCAAAACAAGTCTTTGTTTGTGTAAAAGGCACACATTGTATCCCAGTTAATTAGGTATCAAGCGTTTGTTATTTTTTTGAACAGAAATATTATTTTGATGTATATCATTCAAATCTGTCAAACATTCCCATTACAAGTTTCTTCGAAAGAAATAAGAATAATAAATTTATGGCAACTAGTCATCTGACAACAGTACAGATGTTGACAAATAGTGCTTACTGTGCTCGCAAGCATAGAAACTGTCTCCTGTTTGACTATTTGTTAGTTTTTTTATTTATAAAGAACTGGAAACATATAATGCTCAGAACATTGGGGGGCGAGTGCCCCCCTGGCCCCTCCCAAGTTACGCCTATGCTAAGTCGTATCGTACATGCAGTGTAGTTTCATCTGGTTCATTAGGAAGCCGTCGACCATTCTGTAAGCAATCTGTAAAAACAGTCCTACCAATTGTAAATTGATGACTGAGATTTGATTTATCAATAAAAAGTGCTTAATCCATAAATATTTAATGAGTTTTTTAAAATTTATGACTCTACACTAATGAGCGAAGGAAAAGTAAGATAGTAACTTCAGGAGTTTTAACAAAGGTCTTACAAATGTCCATAATGGGGGCTTAGCATTTGGGTGATTGATCTTGTTGAACAAGTAAATGCAAAAGTCTGAAGAAAATCAGTGCTAGTTACAGTTAGTTACAGTGTGTTATGGGATTCAGTAATTTCATTGAGTACAGTAAACAGAATAGTTATGGAAGACAGACAGTGTGTGCAAGACGGGTCCAGAAAACGTTTACTGAAGTGCACACGATTGAAAGAATGACATGTGTTTAGAAAGAAGCAGAACTTTGTCCATGATAATCACATACTGATTTGTTACCTCAATATTGACAACAACAAATAGATAACAAATAGTGGTTGATTTCTAAAATTACAGGTGCCGGAACGCATCAATTTGAAAGTTGTACAGACACAAATATACTTATATTTTATATTAACGTATAAGTTGACATCAGATTATTACAAAGGACGTCTACATTTTTGAAGCCTTATAAAATATGTAACATACATATAAACTTGTATCTAAAAAGGTAATAAAGTTTACTGATATTTCTAAAGAGCTTCATCGTCAGGTTAGCTGCACGACAATCGAAAACATGTCATTCATGATGGCGTCATCCTGGAGCCTCAATCAAACTCTGATGGTCTGATGGTGATGGTTTCGGTGGTTCAGACATTTTAAAAAAGTTTCCATAGTTCCATCATTGAGTCGCCGTGTTGTTTGTCGCCTTGACCTTTCCTCAATCTTTGTATCCAATGCTGTATGATGGCTAGAAAGCCTCTCACATTTACTAGAAGTTATTGCTATTGATTCAATAGCACATTTCAAGGTAGGAAGACTCTCTGGAATAATTCTGGAATGCACATATTCTCAGAAGCTCCTAATCAGTTGCCTTTCATGTAGTTTTAATTTTGAAGCAAGTTTTTTTGTTTCTTTTCTCAATAGGTTATTGGGACATTTTTTGAATGATAATAGTTGAGATAAGGATTAGTGCTGGTTTTGACATTTGTTTTTGATTCTGACAAATGTTTAGTATTGTAGTGGGGCTGATGAGGGGCACAATTTAAAAAGTACAGTAGTAGTAAATGTTTGTTTGTAATACTTAGGTTTTTCTTTTCATATATTTTTTCGGTAATTTAATTTTGGACCCAAGAGGTTCTGGAACACCATTCCGGCTTGTTCCCTCTGAATTCAAGCCCTGATAACAAGTATATGTGATATGCATACAACAAGTAATAAGTATAGTATAAGTGTTATTCAACTTAAATAAAGGCAACAAAGTGAAGCAACGTCAGTTACATGACAGATTGTAGTTATTGTTTTCTGTGACCAAAATGGTGTCATTTTGTAGAGGAGCCAGGAACAACAATCATAGTGTAAATATACTATGGAATATATTTTCAAAACTGATACATGCTGTTCAGTATCGGCAACATGGGATGTTCATCCTTAAAATATGTGCTCACACACTGCAGTGCGTAATGTTCAGAACACCCAAACGGTTTTGGCAGGGGAGGGGTCATGTTTTTGATCCCCTGTTTATAACCCAGACCTTTCCAGTGAATTTTTATTGGTAGCTTGTTCATTCGTACAAAAAGTGCTTAGCAAATAATGGTGTCTATATAAAAAGTAAAGTAGATACATATAAGCAGGAAACAAAGTAGGACAGGTGCCATCTGGACTGACATCAATCCAGAATGAAGGAGATGTGGGTGGGAGAGGAAAAGAAAGAGGAGAAGAAGGGAGGAAGCAGTTAAACCAAACGTAGTCCATAATGGCTCATACGCAAAAAAAAAGAAACGAATAATTTTTTTTTTCTTACTGGCCAACCAGGATTTACTTTTGAGATACACCTCATATGGAGTTTGTGACATTCTTTATATTAATAATAACTTTTCATGACCATTTTTAAAACTTAAAACATATTAACAAGAATTAAACCAACTGTTAGCCCAGTTGGATACAATAATAATTCAAAGGGTTTTAAAAATATATAAATACTTGGTATGTTTCACAGTTTTTATTTATCTCTGATAGCTGTTTCAGCGTATTAAGCTATTCTCAAAGAGAATCAAGGAACAACTAAACTAACAAAGGATGTAAGGGTGGTGAATATGTGTTTAGGGTGTGTATCCGGACATGTGTGGGGTGTGTATGAGGGAGGGGGTAAAGAAGCTAGTTGAAGGTCAAGTGTCTGTAAAAACTAAGTATAATTGGAAGGTAAAATATTTAAATTAACTGAACTACATAACAACTTTTAATAAAGGGGGTACACAGAATTCAGTTTGTTTGTTTGTTAAATTTTTGTTACTTTTGATTGCTTTTCTAATTTCTAGAATTTCGAATAAGTCCATTTTTTTACCTTCCTGTATGTTGTGCAGTAATGTTATGTTTTTTGTATCTATGAAGTGATTCTGTTGTAAGCAATGATTTATAAAACCTGTATTGGCTGTATTAGTTAAAATCACTTTCTTATGTTCAGAAATGTGATGTTTCAGAGCACGGACACATTGTCCGATATAAATAGCATCGCATTCTACACAGTGTATTTTATAAACTCCATTTTTCTCTAGTGTGTTTGATTTTTCTTTATTGTTTACCAGTATTGAGAAAATAATAATAATAATGAAACAATAATAATTATTATCCCTGGAATTATTAATATTATTTATTTTTAGTTTTGGAATAAAACAAAAACTGTGATTTTTTTTTTATTAAGAGTGTGGTGATGGTGCAGAGGAGGTAGTGGTATGTGGGTACACAGCCTAAAAATGACTACTTTATGGAAAAATTAATGCTTTGACATGGTCTGAAACTAACCGCAACAGTGTCTGTGTTATAAACTAACTCTCAGTATTTTTGTTACTAACTTGGAACATGTTTCGGGACATTAAGTGTTCCCATCCTCAGCCTTCTTAATTTATATAAGCTTTATAAAAATACAGCTTATATTTAATATCTGCATTGTTTGATTGCAATTGTTAAACAAGAGAGAAATATAAAGAATGATGGGTCTCCTATCCCTACAACAATTTGTAACCCCCTTCCCCAACACCATCAGTCATCACTGCTATTAATTATTCTCTAAAACACATACTTTGGTTCTTCACTGCTGACAACTTGCACCGCTCTAACAAAATGTTGTTGTTTACAACAGAAATTATTGTAAATGTTTGATGGGCTTTTTAACATCTTTAATTTGCGGTTTGATTAGTTTCATTCACATAGTGGCTAACTAAAAAGTAAATGATATTATTTATTGATGGCTTATTGGGCACTTGGTGAAACATATTAATACAAAGGTTTTTAAAATATATAAGCACTTGGTATGTTTCACAGTTTTTTTTAATTATATTAATGAAAAACTGTTTTTTATTATTAAAAAATTTGTTATTAATATTATTTTTGTTATTAATAACATTTTTGTTAATATTATTATTATTTTTGTTAATAATAATTTGTTAATATTATTTTTGTCATTAATAATACAATTTTTGTTGTATTTTTATTTAATAAAACTGAGAAATGTACCAAGTGTTTATATATTTTAAAAACCTTTGTAAAATGTAAACTACAGTGGACAGTACAAGGTTTTAAGTGTTTCGTCTTGTTTATAGAGTTCAGAAGCTTTGTTGATAAAAACTGATTTTAAATAAAAATACTCATGAATAAACTGAATTTTTAAATAAATAACGTTAGTACTAAGTATAGAAATTTCTTACATGGCATTCAACTTGGTTTCCTTATGGCACACGCCACTTTGTAATTTTGAAGGCAAAGGTGTCATACCACCTGTATTACTGTCACAGTTTATGATCAGTTGTTTTCCTTAATTATCACTGCCTGTGTCGGAAGACATTTTACATGAAAATAAATTTTAAATAGTCTATGTAAATATTAATGAATGTTCAATGAATATAACTGAAACTTTTAATTCTTAGTCTAATAACATGGCCGTAACAAAAAACACTTGTTTGTAATTAACAAATAATAATACACAAAAATTTGATAAAAAATAAACCACAAAGGTATGCATAAAACAAACAACTGACTGCAATGTATTGTTATGATGGTCTCCTTGATCGTTGTATGGTACAATGGAAAAACAAAATACCAGACACACCAATGAAATCACTAATAACCAGTTTTAATTATCACAATTAAACATTTTATTTGCCTCCAAAAGCGTTTTAAGACTATAAAACAGGTTAATTACCTTCCGTCACGCTTCTTGAAATCTGAATACAGGACTATTCGAGTTTCGACACATTAAGTGTCATCATCATCAGATCCTCTATGAATATGGGTTAAAACTACATTTGTTGATGTATGCACATCCCGTCAAACGATAAAAACAACACACACATAATAACAAAAATATTTAAATTATTTAATACACATTAAAAACAAGACAAAACAGAAGGAAAAACAATACACACGGCCGCCGCGGACCTGCGCAGGAACACGTTATACAGTAAAATTAATCGATACCGATTTGACCTTTGATAAACTTTATCGATCTGACAAAGCTAATATCTCGTTCTATATCGTTGACTCTGTTGAATAAAATATTATTTTTATGGATTGATTTTTCATTTAAGATGTGATCGTAATTCTCTTTAGTGGCCTTATATATTTCAAACTTTTCGAAAGTGTCCAGCTTAAGAGAGTTCCTGCATTTATGTAATATGTCCAAATTCTCACTAATACTTTTTATGTTATGATCTTGTGAACTTAAATGTTCAGCAAATGTGGATCTTCCTATATTTGATTTAGAGCTTGGGAGGTGTTCTTTATAACGCAATTTGAACGAACGACCTGTTTGTCCTATGTAGAAATTTGAACAATCCGAACAATTAAGCCTGTATACACCTGTACTGTTGTATTCATCGAAAGACTTATTTTGATTTTTAAACTTAAGTTTGTTCTCAAGTTTATTATTTGCTTTTGAAGCCAATACTATATTTTGTTTTTTCAATTGGTTTTTTAAAGTGTGATGTAATATTTCACCATACTCTATTGCGATATATTTTACTTTTTCTTTAGGCATGTCGATATTTATTAGTCTATTTTGTTTCTTATTTATTATTTTATCTATTATGTTACATTTATAACCATTGGCTATCGCTATGTGTTTAATAATTTCGACTTCGTTTTCATGGTCTTCTGTGGAGAGGGGCAATGATAGCAATCTATGTGCCATGCTATTAAAAAATGCCATTTTGTGTGAATAAGGGTGGTAAGACGAGGCATGAATAGCATGATCAGTGGTTGTCGGTTTCCTGTAAATATTAAAGTTAATTTTATTATCAATTTTTGTTAAAGGCAAATCTAAGAAATTTATTTTATTATTCTTTTCTGTTTCTAATGTAAATTGCAAATTTTTTGTTATGGTATTCAAATATTTATTAAGCATCTCTAATTGTCTGCAATTACCATTGCAAATCACTATCGTGTCATCCACATATCAACGATAAAATAAGATTTTGTTGCAATGTTTGTTTTTTGGTGATAATATTTCATTATATTCGATGTGGTTTAAATAAATTTCTGCCAGGATACTTGATAGTGGGGATCCCATTGCTAATCCATCTTTCTGTAAATAATATTTATTATCAAAAGTAAAATAATTTTGTTGCAAAATTACTTTTGTCAAATTAATAATCTCATCAACTATTTCATGGTTTAAAGTGGCTATTGATAATAATAAACTTTTTGTTATTTCCAAAGTTTCATTAATTGGTACATTTGTATACAAATTGACTATGTCAAATGAAGCTAAAGTATGTCTTGGTTCAATTGTAAGTTTTTTCGTGAGATCTACCAATTCTAAACTATTTTTCAAACTGTAGTTCTTATTAAACACTATATATTGTCTTAAAATTTTATAAATTTTTTTGGCAATTTTATATGATGATGGTGCAGACGTGAAATTTACTAAAGGACGGACAGGCATGTTATTTTTATGTATTTTCGGAAGTCCTCTAAGTCTAGGTGCTTTAGGATCTATCATTTTTAAATATTTTTTCTCATCATTTGTTATAATATATTTGGTTTTGTTTAACACTGATTTCACATTACTATTAAACCTATCAGTGGGGTCACTCTTAATTTCAGTAATTTACTGAAATCAACTTCAATAACGAAGAAACTAACCTTTTAAACAAAGGCTTAAAATACTGTTTTAAGAACAAAGGATTCAAACAATCACTTAAAAATGAAATTTTGAACGCTGAAATGGCAATAAATGCTATATCTGATGAGGAAACAAGAACAGTTGTAAGACATGCAGTTGATAATAAAATAAAGAAAGTTTTGAAAACCGAAAATATAAAAACTAGTTACAATAAAGAAACCAAAATATTCAATGAAAAAAAAGGAAATTGATAGACAATAATAGCACTGTCACTAAAGCTGACAAAGGCCAGACACTCGTAATTTTAACTAACGAGGATTATAAACGTAAAACACATGAATTTTTCATAAACAATAATATTATTGAAATTAAGAGTGACCCCACTGATAGGTTTAATAGTAATGTGAAATCAGTGTTAAACAAAACCAAATATATTATAACAAATGATGAGAAAAAATATTTAAAAATGATAGATCCTAAAGCACCTAGACTTAGAGGACTTCCGAAAATACATAAAAATAACATGCCTGTCCGTCCTTTAGTAAATTTCACGTCTGCACCATCATCATATAAAATTGCCAAAAAAATTTATAAAATTTTAAGACAATATATAGTGTTTAATAAGAACTACAGTTTGAAAAATAGTTTAGAATTGGTAGATCTCACGAAAAAACTTACAATTGAACCAAGACATACTTTAGCTTCATTTGACATAGTCAATTTGTATACAAATGTACCAATTAATGAAACTTTGGAAATAACAAAAAGTTTATTATTATCAATAGCCACTTTAAACCATGAAATAGTTGATGAGATTATTAATTTGACAAAAGTAATTTTGCAACAAAATTATTTTACTTTTGATAATAAATATTATTTACAGAAAGATGGATTAGCAATGGGATCCCCACTATCAAGTATCCTGGCAGAAATTTATTTAAACCACATCGAAAATAACGAAATATTATCACCAAAAAACAAACATTACAACAAAATCTTATTTTATCGTCGATATGTGGATGACACGATAGTGATTTACAATGGTAATTGCAGACAATTAGAGATGCTTAATAAATATTTGAATACCATAACAAAAAATTTGCAATTTACATTAGAAACAGAAAAGAATAATAAAATAAATTTCTTAGATTTGTCTTTAACAAAAATTGATAATAAAATTAACTTTAATATTTACAGGAAACCGACAACCACTGATCATGCTATTCATGCCTCGTCTTACCACCCTTATTCACACAAAATGGCATTTTTTAATAGCATGGTACATAGATTGCTATCATTGCCCCTCTCCACAGAAGACCATAAAAACGAAGTTGAAATTATTAAACACATAGCGATAGCCAATGGTTATAAATGTAACATAATAGATAAAATAATAAATAAGAAACAAAATAGACTAATAAATATCGACGTGCCTAAAGAAAAAGTAAAATATATCGCAATAGAGTATGGTGAAATATTACATCACACTTTAAAAAACCAATTGAAAAAACAAAATATAGTATTGGCTTCAAAAGCAAATAATAAACTTGAGAACAAACTTAAGTTTAAAAATCAAAATAAGTCTTTCGATGAATACGACGGTACAGGTGTATACAGGCTTAATTGTTCGGATTATTCAAATTTCTACATAGGACAAACGGGTCGTTCGTTCAAATTGCGTTATAAAGAACACCTCCCAAGCTCTAAATCAAATATAGGAAGATCCACATTTGCTGAACATTTAAGTTCACAAGATCATAACATAAAAAGTATTAGTGAGAATTTGGACATATTACATAAATGCAGGAACTCTCTTAAACTGGACCTATTTCGAAAGGTTTGAAATATATAAGTCCACTAAAGAGAATTACGATCACATCTTAAATGAAAAATCAATCCATAAAAATAATATTTTATTCAACAGAGTCAACGATATAGAACGAGATATTAGCTGTGTCAGATCGATAAAGTTTATCAAAGGTCAAATCGGTATCGATTAATTTTACTGTATAACGTGTTCCTGCGCAGGTCCGCGGCGGCCGTGTGTATTGTTTTACCTTCTGTTTTGTCTTGTTTTTAATGTGTATTAAATAATTTAAATATTTTTGTTATTATGTGTGTGTTGTTTTTATCGTTTGACGGGATTGTGCATACATCAACAAATGTAGTTTTAACCCATATTCATTGAGGATCTGATGATGACACTTAATGTGTCGAAACTCGAGTAGTACTGTATTCGGATTTCAAGAAGCGTGACGGAAGGTAATTAAACAATTAAACAGTTCATAATCAACAAGATAGTCTCTTAAAACAAATCAAATAAAAAATTGTTCACACACAATAATAATGTCAACTAATAGAGTCTCACACAATTATAAAACCCGTAACACTTCACCACAATACTTCGAACTGTACTGGAATAAATCACCACTAAAACTGACTTAACCATCGCTGAATGGTTGTATTTATACCCCGCTGATTTCCAGAATAATCTGTGACTTTGGATGACTTGTTAAACAAACAGGTGCTCTTGAGAATCCACTAGAAACAGTGTCTTTGAACACACTGTGCTAACCGGTACGGTCTGGTATATACTCGATAGTTGACGCATAATTGTCTTTCACTGCAAAGTAGCAGCATTATGCACGTACAGACACATTACAGCTGGAATAGTCGAGACACTTGTAGAACGTTCTATATTACATAACACTTTTTACGCATTACGTAACAATATATAAAAAATGGCTGTATTTGCCATCTGCTGATAAAAAGTGACAACATTCACTCTGTGCTACGGAAGAGGTCATTTAATGGTTAGTTCAAAGAATGCCAAATCTCCACACATTCCACATTCCCAAGTGTCAGTTTAGAAGTTATATTAAATACATCATAGATGACACGTATTCAGAAAAACAATTAATAATCAAATTAAATAAAAATCTGCCTATTGCTGTTACACACCGCCTATATTTCAAATTTTCTGTTTTAATTTTCTATGATTGTGTTAGTCACATATGTGCATGTCTGTAATTATCACATTTGCATCAACTTTTTTTTGTATAAATCTGTACATACTTGTAAACTGCTTACCGTCAGTGGCAGCTGGTGATGCGGTTGCAAAGTTGCACAACCCCCAGAAGAAAGTGGCTTCTTAATAACTTGTATTACTTATAAACCAGTAAGTAATGTTTAAAACTTTTCAAACTACTGTATTCTGAGAAAAATGTATATGCCTACAGGTTTTGTAAAACAGTTGTTATCATCATCATCATCATCATCATCATCATCATCATCATCATCATCATCATCATCATCATCATCATCATCATCATCATCATGTGTTCTTCATGGATTAAACCAGGATGGTTTTTTCTGCTCTCGAACAGGCAAAGATTAGAGCTTGTCACTCCAGCGCTTCCTCAGATATCGCACACCTCTCTGTCTCCTTGGCTTATAGTTCCATACTTGTTTGGGGATGCGGCAGTCATCCATTCGGCAAAGATGTTCCCACCAATTCAACTGATAGTGGACAATCCTGTCGAGTATACTCATAATATTCAGTTCCTGGCATATATCTGTGTTTCTTTGATGATCATGGAGAGTATACCCTGCCATGTGCCTGAAAAATCTCATTTCAGCCACTTGGCGGCGACTGGCCTGGAATTTCTTTAAAGTCCAATTCTCAGACCCATAAAGAAATGTGGGAAGAGCCATCACATTGTAGAATTTTAGGAGTTTTTCTTTACTTGCTGACTTAAGAGTTAGCCTAATGGTCCCACACGTAAAGTTGAAAGTATGCAACTTATTCACGTATCTGCAATCTGTTTTCCGAGTAAAGCATTTGTCCACAGTAAATTGTAACCAACCAGTTGTTCACCGTAAGCTATGCATTGCTACCAAGATTTACAAGATTCAGGGAAAACTGGCATTCATGACATCACTTACAGTGGTTTTACATTGATAAACCTATGCGGCATAGGACAATTAACATGCAACATAAGTCTCTGCAACATTCCGGCAGGTGTGCTGTGCATGTATATGATTGGTCACCAGTGACACATGCAGCGTAATGTTTGAATTCCTGTCATCTGTCATTGTCTATGCCCATGTGCAGTTCACAAATGAGTAGAGCCTACTGCATTCCAGAGGTGCAGAAATGTTCAGACCCCTGAAATTTTCCCCGAAACCAATTTTCTCAGTACAAAATTCCCCAAAACTTGTTGTTTCCAATGGCTCAATTTGGCTCACACCATTCTTGAACTAGCTTCCCAATAACGACCAAATTTTTTCCCAGAATTAATGCGAGGGTTTATTATGTTTTACCAACCAATTTATTGTATGTGATGAATAATAAAAAGAGAAGTAATAAAAATACAGATTGCAGACACTTAATATACTCCAAAAATTATGTTATGAACAAGAAATACATTAATAATATATCTTATCGTTCCGTCCCTTGCCTGTCACAACTTGATTCTATGAGTCATTGTTCGCGAGGAATGATGTTGCTATCTTTGTTCTCATTACGATGAATGTTTCTTTTCAAAACTTATTTTAAAAATTAATTATTGTAAATTAAAGTTAATAATTGTAAAAATTACGTGATTACAACATCAGTTGATATTTTCGTCGTGATTTGTATTTTTCATCACTGATAAAAATTTTCCTGAAATTTCCCCAGGCAGGCCAAATTTCCCCCGAACCATGTTCGCACATTTAGACGTATTCTGCAGCCCTGCTGCATTCTTTGTACAATTATTAGTTCCGTGAATCTTTAGTTTTAATAGTTTTAAAGTGATTTTTAAGTATTGCGTTTTGTGTATAAGTAATAATTTATTCATGGGTACTCACCCCCCAAGCTTGATGATTTCCTGCTTCAAGACTCCACTCATCGTCGTTGTCAGCCTCGGGCCACTGTCCCTGTCATGCACGTCAGCAAACATGACTATTTGAATTCCTAAAACTAATTTTTGCATTAAAATGCTATGATTGATTTCACTAACAAACCACGTACTTTTATAAACATTCAATTTTTTATTACAACATAGTTATAATTTTTCATACTTTCCCAAAGTAGTTTGTGAAACCCCCAAAATTTCAATGACGCAGTCTGTGTCATGACCCCTCCCTCTGTGGACACACCTGATTTATTACTATTTAAAAATGAGTTCATTAGACAGTTTGTTAGAAAAACTATTGAGCTGATGGTCTTGAAAAGAAAAACTCTTCTTCTTCTGATAGTTTCTATCCATTTCGGATGTTAGATATCATACTGACTATTTTAACTTTTTGTACTGCTGCACGGAATAAGTCAGTTGTATTAATGCCAAACCAGGTCCTTAAATTTCTCAGCCATGATATTCTCAGTCGCCCAACACCTCTCTTTCCAAGTACTTTTCCGTGTAGTATGGACTGCAATAAGTAAAATCTCTGTTCATTTCTCATGAAATGTCCCAGATACTGAAGCTTTTTTATCTTCACTGTGTTAATGACTTCTCTTTCTTTCTTCATCTTTCTAAGAACTTCAACATTAGTTATATGTGCT
This sequence comes from Magicicada septendecula, assembly GCA_034769895.1. NCBI lineage: Eukaryota > Metazoa > Arthropoda > Insecta > Hemiptera > Cicadidae > Magicicada > Magicicada septendecula. The sequence continues at coordinate 293,305,710 of CM068373.1, read as the reverse complement.
GTCCATGAAATGCTCAGTATTCTACGGTAAAGCCACATTTCAAAATATTCCAATTTTTTAGTTGTGGCTTCAGTCAAAGATTCTACACCGTAGAAGAGGACCGAGAATACGTAGCAGCGTAAAAGTCTCATCTTTGTAAAGAAAAACTAGAAATAAAAAATTTAAATAGGCTTACAACAACATTTAACATAAAAATATATTAAAATTTTTTAAATTAATTTATTTAAATTTACTTAACTGATAAAGTTTGATGTTTTTATAAATACTGTGTACGCTAAAAATTGTGTTAACCAATATTTAAGTTGACACTCATAATTATGTTAACATAATTAGAAATATAAAAAGAGACAGTTTTCCTACAGTCATTAAAATTTTCAACATCATCAGCTGCCACTGCTTATCATAATGTGTTTGTTTTAGCATAACATTAGTGTTTGTTGTTTTTTGTTTCTAGCATATTTGTAAGTGTGTCGAGAAGACATTAAACAATATTAGGTGGGTCTCAAGCTCCAGGAATATGGAATTTTAAGCAAAAAGGATGACATAATCAATTTTATACTTCTGTGTTTAAACCCATGCCACTGTAAGCAATATTCTTATCAGTGTGACACATAAGAATTGTGAAGGGGGGCAGATATTTTATTCATTCATACATTTTAAAACTATTTAAGAAATATCTTTATTCTAAAACAATGTATTTAATATAATCCTGTTTATACAGTTTGTACATCGAATATATGTTAGATTATTATATTTGTTATGTAGTACGATGTTCGTCTTATTTTTAGAAATACAATGTTCTTATTTTTTTTATGTCAAGTCTGTAACAGGCAACAAAACTTATGTTGTTTATATTTTATATTTTAATTTTTATAATTTGTATATACGTGAAATCAGCATGGTTTGTAAGACAAAATAAACTTATATGAAATTTGTATTAAACATTTTTATTAAACCCTTCCAAATTGTATAGATTAGAATACATAAGTCATCCACAATCGACTGCAAATAATCACATACTGGTGAAGTAAATAATAGTGTGTTTAGTGTGTTTTGTATTTGTCTGTAAATATGTGTTTGCTTGTAACCCTTAACTAGAACAGTGTTATGTGCTTTGTAAGTACAGTAGAGCATCGATTATCCAAACATCCATTAACCGAACGATCTATTATCCGAACTCAATAAAAACTAAAATTATTACTGTCCTGTACAGTAATTATTGGACATGTGTAGGCGTGTAGGGGTATTGAATATTTATATAACAAAAAGTTGTATACTATAAATTATTACAGTAATAAATAAACGCTGTAGCTACACAGATCTATAAACAAAGGATCGATAAACACACTTACATCAACAAACTTTGATAAACACATTTACAATTGATAAACAAATTGTGTCAACGGAAGTCTCTATCACTGAATGTCTGTTTTTTAATTAATTTTATAGTACAGTGTTTGTCTTTACACTCTAATTTTGTTTAAATTAACTTTTTGGTTTTATTAATTGCACTCAGTTTTAATTCAATGATTTTTAGCCTTAGTAATACAATATAGTACAGTATACAGATTGCTGTAATTATATAACAGAATGTTAGAAATTATATTGTAATAAAAACATTTGTTTTTTGTAAAAATAAAAATGTTTTCAATTTATGAACTATCCGAAATATTGATTATCGAAACGGGCCCTTGTCCCGAGAGGTTCGGATAATCGATGCTCTACTGTATGTGCTTCTTCTGGAACCAACCTGGCCAAGAGACCAAACAGCACTGAGATCTGTTTATCAGAATGTTCAATAATGTGATGAGAAAGCATAGGATGAATAAAAACATAAGTTATGTAACATACTGTTTGGCTGGGTGAGTGAAAAACTATACCAAGCTTAGCATTAATATATAATGTGTGGCAATATTAATATCTGTGCTGGCACTATATGTGTGTGTAGAGCCTCTTCTGATGTGCATACTGACAATGTCAGTGCGGGGCTGTGTGAGACAAAGGGCATGACTGTTGTCCGCTCGTTTGCTGTGCCCCATGCTTCAAATAGAGCTCCTGCGGCAGGGACCACAGATGGTGGGGTCATTCCAAGTCAAATCATCCAGGGATGTTCACCCCACCCTCTCAGATTTTCATGAAATTTTTGTTACAGCATCTATGGACCAATATAACAACCAGTATTTTTCATTTTTGCCAAATTCGCTTTAGTTTTTTTAAAATGATTTTTTGAAAAAAAGTCCATTTTTAGCCGATTTGTTAGTCACGGCGCGAGATCTAAAGAGCACTTTTCAATAAAAACTCTACTTGTATGGTTATTATTTATTAAATTATGAAACTCACAATACTTACTTGAAATTTCAAAAGGATTCTAAATATAAAGTCAAAAATAACATTTAGACTCATATAAAACTTGTTTTTCCACTTCAAAGTTGGCGATTGTGAATTTGTTTTCTCCGTGCAGGCATTTATGTAAATGTTTATAACTTTTTTCTGTCTAATCCTATGAGGCTGAAAATGGTCTCGTTTGAAAGAGGATGAAATGTAATATAATAATGTAAAATAAAAGTCATGGGTATTTAATGACATCATTTTATAATTTAAGTAAATTCATGAAAATCTGAGAGGGTGGGGTGAAACATTTTGTTCTGGCTGGATGATTTGATTTGGAATGACCCGGTGGTGAATGTTTAGGGTGTGACCTGCTACCGGCCGTGGGCCGTTAATTAATTACCTAATTCAGGGTGAGTGTTCGCTGAGGCTGGGTCTAGGATTCACCTGGCACAGATTAGTAGCGACCGAGGGCGCTAATGAGGTGATTGCTCTGAAAGCGGGCGGTGCGGTGATAGAATTTCCAGGACAGTGTCCGTATAGTGGCGTCCAAGGAACGAATACGTAGGAGTTCTCGGATGATTTTGTTAGATGTAAGGTAGTGGGCTTTGCATGCCCAGCGCAATCCTCGGTCCAGGAGAGACTGAAGCTTTTGCTTATGGGTCTTGGCCAAGTAGTCCCATATGGGAATCGCGTAGGTAACCATCGGCACCACATAGGTGGAGATGATAAGCTTCCCTAGTAGGCAGCGGACTGATAATGTGTTATCTGGTCTAAAGTGCTGTTACACTCTACCCACATTTGGAATTTGAATTCTCTTGTTTTGTCATCATCAACTTCACAACACAGCATAGACAAGGTGAACCTGTTCTGCCTTCCAAAATCATCCATCTTCCTGTGGTCTACCCATACACCTGTGTTCTATAGGTTCGTATTTCCAGGCTTGTTTGGCCAGCCTGGAATCTGACATTCTTTTTAAGTGTTCTTTTCACCGTTGTTTGTAATCTTTTAATTTTTAATTCAAGTTAAAAACTTGTAACTCTTCTGTTATGCCCTCATTGCTTGTACAGTCAAGTTTAGAACATCTTTTAACTGCTCTTCACAACGCCATTTCCAACGCCTGTATTTTACTATCTTCTTTCTTGGTTGTTGCCCATAATTCATACCCAGAGGTTAGTAGAGAAACTGCAATAACTTTGTAGAACTTCGTAATTTTGTACCTCATTGTACCTTGTTTCTAAAAATACGGTGATTGCCCCACAGATCGTCTGGTATTTACCTAACTTAACATCATAATTCCTATCATAGCCAATGTCATTTCCCAAATAATTAAAGTGGCTCACCTGTTCTAGAATTAAATCACTAATCATTATTTTGTTCTTATTAGCTCCTTGCCTCGAAATGTTGTTACCGAATTTTCTTGTTAATTTTGTTATTAAACCACAAGATAATTATATTATCAAAATGGCAGCAAATGAATTGTTAGAATCAACAAGTGGGAGACTCGAAGGTATGGCAAGATTCGTAACTGGGAGATGTATAAATCACCACGTGGTGGAGTTGTGTGGTAAAGTGTACATACTTATCACGTAGGCTTCCGCGGCCGGTGTCCGTTATGTTTTTGAAGTCTTCTTCCGCTATGGACCAGGTCAAAAATGTCTTGTATGACAACGTTTCACTCTTATTACAGTGAGTATCCTAAGGTCTAAGTGACAATTATGCACACAGCACAAAGCCTACAGGGCAGGGTCCACTTACCAGACCACCCACCGCCACTCCTACACTCTATAACTGAGTTTGCTTGCCGGCGTTTTTGCCACTTAGACCTGAGGATACTCATTGTAATTACAAGACATTTCTGACGCGGTCCATACCAGAAGAAGACTTCAAAAACATAGTGTACATACGTGTTCACATTTCACCGTAAATTTGACTAATCCTCAGTTACCTGAATACTGTATACTTGAACTGTATAAATATTACATGATTAAAGTGTATGGACAGTTTGTTCGAGGCTGCTTTGGATGCTACAAGTATTGTACAGTTTTACATGAATAGGTTACTGGCCTGTTGCACAACCTCCTACCAGAAGGGCCAGAGAGTCTTCTGTGAGGGTTACCATACCTTAACCGAAAGGCCCCTGTTTTGGGGCATAGGAACTTTGCTCTCACCCTTCTCTTTCTGAGATAGGATTTGGTGGCTTTGTATCAATTATTCTGATACTGAAAGTTTCTTAGTATTTCCGATGCTCACCTATCGGCATCAGTGAGCACTCTAAGATCCTAAGCCACCCAAAATTAAGAAATTAGAATTGAAAAAGGAAGGCACCCTAGCCCTCGATTACTCTAATAGCGTCGCGGTCAGAAAAGAACAAGAGTCAGTCAAGAGAGACTAGACAGGAAAGATTAAAGGAAGGGATCTCATCCAAGAGAAGCTGAAGCAAAGTGAGAATCCAGGTAGGGCATATCGGGATTGCCAAACCCGTATCCACAAGATGTGGACCCTTGAAGAGACATGGGTTGTTCGAGGATGAGAATCACCTAATTCTTGAAGAGGAGAAGAAGAAGAAGACGTCATCTTTTGTATCATGACAACAAGTCGTGAAAATATCTATCTGCTTTTTTATCCTGTGGAGCAGTGGTTCTCAACATTTTTAACTCCAGAAATCACCTTGAAGATTATTACACGTTATGGGACCCATAAGCATTGATGCCGGCACAAGTAGGGGTTTATAATCATAGTTTTGCTAACGTCTATTACTTTAAACCCTGTTTTACGCTTAAACAAATTATACATACCTAATTCTAGAAAAGTAATTATGTAATGTACATCAAAGAGATTCCATGAGTTGAACATTATAGAGATGCCAGTATAGAGCACAAATACCAGAAATATTGAGTTTAGACTACGTACAAAACGAGTTGAATTTAGATTCATCATCTTCAAGGAGGAAACCAAGGATGGTTTGTTCCGGTCTCAAATAGGCAAAGATACAGCTGGTCACTCCAGTGCTTCCTCGGACAACCCACACCTCTCCGTCCCCTTGGTTTATAGTTCCATAGTTGTTTGAGGATGCGGCAGTCATCCATTCGGCAAAGATGTTCCCACCAATTCAGCCGATACTGGGCGATCCTGTCGAGTATACTCATAATATTCAGTTCGTGCCGTAAAACTGTGTTTCTTCTATGATCATGGAGAGTATACCCTGCCACGTGCCTGAGAAATCTCATTTCAGCCGCTTGGATGCGACTGGTCTGGCCTTTCGTTAAAGTCCAATTCTCAGACCCATAAAGAAGTGTGGGAAGGGCCATCACCTTGTAGAATTTTAGGCGTATTCCTTTACTTGCTGACTTAAGGTGAATTTAAATTGTTAAACAATGTATATCTTAGTACATTATATGTAATAGGTTTTTAAGACACAGTAAATACACTTTTGAACCCGATTTTGACCCAGCAGTGGGTTACGCCTTATAGGTTGAGAAAAACTGCTGTAGAGGGAACTGAGGTAAGAAATGTTAGTATGTAGGCCTACACTTATTATACAATATACTGTATATACTGAAGCCTTTTATACAGTATTATACTTTACACATATACATGTATGTCACAGTGTAAATATGTAAATGTGTGATGACCAATCCACGCCAGTGTCTTACTGAAACACTCTTGTGCTTCTGGTATATACGTTTTTGTGTGTGGTATTATAGGTCATATAATATAATTTTAAATTATAATTTTAAAATTATAGGTGCTGGAACACATCAATTCAAAAGTTGTACAGACACTTGGCTCGAGATCTTGTTCACTAAGCAGTCTGTTTTCAATAGATTATTTCAGTGCCTCATACAAATTTTCAGTGTCTACGGGATTATTGTTTTTCCTACCTTCCTTTTTTTGAAACAGAATTCCGAAAAAAGTTGAGTTTTGTACTGCTTTCAGAGCCATAGAATAATGGGGGCCTAGCCTGGTAATCATATTTAGCTTTCAAATAAAGAAGCTGTAATTTTAAGATTTTTGTAGGCAAAACCCACACCAATATTGCGATTCTGCAAAAAAAGTGAACGATAGTAGTTAAGATAAAGATTAGTGCTAGTTTTTGATTTTGGCAAATGTTTAGTTTGAGGGGTACAATTTAAAAAGTAGTAGTAAATTTTTGTAATAATTAGGATTTTCTGTTCATATATATTTTTTCTTTTATTTTGGATACAAGAGGTTCCGTAATGCCATTCCGGCCACGTTCCCCCTGACTGGAAGTATCTTAATGCCTTCTTGTGCTTTTTTCACATATATATGTTTAAATATACACTTTCTTTATCTAGTTGGTTGAACTATTTTCCATTCCATTTAAAATAAACCTATTTGTAGTGTATTTATTTGCGGATATTACATGATTAAAATTGTTATTAATACTTTTGCTACAAATTTTAGTAATAATTTTTTCTGTTCTTACTATTATTATTATGATCATTATATTAATTTTATTATAAAAGTGTAAAATACGTTTTAAAATTGTCCAGACACCACACTCAGATTTATTAATCGGTTTATTCAAGTACTGAATTTACAAATTACGAAGGGGTAAAAGTTAAAAGAATGACCAGTAGATGGCATGGGAATACACTTTACGAAACAAGATGTATTGCAGTATTCCAGCTGCAATTTATTGAGCGATTTTTGTGTTCAATATTTTAATTTATTTATAAAAAATATTTATAATTATTATACACAGTAAAAGTATATAGATATACGCCCACAAAACGTTAAAACATAAGTATAAACAGTGAAAACCGTATACTGTTAGTGTAAACGCGAAGCGACAAAAGAGTTCTGTTGTATTCTTCTTCCCTATTTCAAGGTCAAATTGCTAACTTTCAATAATTTTTGAAAAATAGTTATAGTTCACTTTTCTAGTATTTCTAATTAGTTACGTATAGCCTACTGTGAGCAGTGAAGAATAAGATGGTGGAGTTCGTTTTTCGCTGGCACCAGATTGAATTTTCCGACCTCAAAGGGAAGACCATTGGAAACATTTTTCGCCCATAAGAAATAAATGGGAAGCTAGTTTGACCTTGATGTTCGGAAGCAGTGTTGAGGTTAGGTTTTGTCATTTTTAGAAAACAGGTGTGCACATTTTACGTCGAAGTGGTTGCATATAATTGGGCGCAAACTATAATTACAGTTATGTCTCTCACAAATGAGACGACTCGCGCATGCACGCACAGGAGCGCGCTCTTACGTGAATAAGTTTTTCATTTTTTTCCGGTTTGCATTGACGGAAGCTTATTGTTAACATGTTTTCACGGTATATATTCACAAACACTCGCGAATGCAGTGACACTCAAGTACACGCACGCCCGCATACTACGATATTATAAAATCTGATACAAAATTTAACGTAAAAAATAAAAAGTTTAACGTATGACGGCGCTCGCGTACCTCTCCTCCAACACTCAATATTCGCGACTTGACTTTATGTCGCGCATTCGTCCTCCGGTGCGCGCGTGCACTTCCGTGTAGTTTCAAACGACGTGAGTCCAATCTGTATTTATATGTGCGCGCGTGCACTTCCGTGTAGTTTCAAACGACGTGAGTCCAATCTGTATTTATATTACTACACAGCACAGCAAATGATAACGAAAAATATTTTCTCGCCTCAAAAACGTATTTATATTGTTAAGCTTTTTTATGTAGAAAAATTCTAAAAACAAAATGATATTTAGGGTAGCAAATGTGAAAATTCCCCCTTATTTGTCTGAGATCCTGCTACCCAGATAATGGTGCTTATATCGAGAGAACTAAACACGTGCCGAGTTTTGTAGGGGCGTCAAGTGTTACGATCATTCTGCAATTAGGTGTCCTGAAAGGCTAGACTGATATAATTATTGAATTATCTTGATGAACGTGAACTAACGGGATGGATTTATGTGAGGGAAAATCATTCAAATTTCGCTTCCAACTTGAAAAAAATTTCACAATCCTGTTGTCGGCAAGTGATACTTTTTTTGCTTAGTTAGATTAGTACTTTTATTACGAAATTAAAATATTGAGATTGTAGACGACATTATATACTTGAAAGTTAATGTTACAATAGATGGATCAGAAGAACTAGAAACAAGATGAAGAATTTCTGTGGCAAGTAAATCTTACTTTGATCTAGAACAAAGTTTTGAATCAAAAGACGTGGACCAGAAAACAGAAAAAGAGACATATAAACCTTTTGTATGGACAACTCTTTGTCGTGGCTCCAAAATATGGGTTCTGACTGAAAGTTCTAAGGGAAGCTTAACAAGAAAACTCCGGTGTGACCAGGATCACAGACGCCTCTATGAACAGTGAACTGTTCCTCCATGGAGTTGGCGAAGACCTCGGCCTTGCCGTCCGGTGATTGCAGGGGATGGCGGGTCCTCTTATCGCCAGTAAGTCGACTCTCGCAGTCTGCCAAACAGACTCGGGTCGGACTTCAAGAGACTCGAGATACGAGTCCCAACGATCAGCGGAGGCGTCAAGCAGAAGCTGCTTGACGAGGGCAGATTGGGCGTTAAACCGTCGTTTAACTGCAGGATCCCGGGTTTGTTGCCATCGCCGGCGGAGCTCGCGCCGTTTCCGGATGGCTAGAAGCACCTCTTCAGGTAACTAAGATCTTCTATTGATCTCAGGGACTTCATAGGTATGTTTGTCCATGGCGGACGTGACGATTTCCTGGAGATGAGTGGCCAGGCGGTCCACATCGTCTGTGCAGGCGATGGGGGCCGGGGGGTCAGATGGCACTGTTCGTTTAAGTTCATCGTGATAGGATCGCCAGTTGACTCTCCTGGCACGGCGGGGGGGGGGGGTGGAGAGCTGTGTCCAACATAGGTCGAACAGTGATGAGTACCGGGTCGTGGTCAGACGAAAGGCCTGACACGGCGTCGATAGTGATAGGGAAGGCCAGGTCTTTGACAACCACTATGTCAAGGACATCGGGTAGTCCCCTATGATGGGGGACGTAGGTCGGTGAGGTAGGACCAAGAATGTTAACCTGAGGATGACGTTGAGCGTAGCTATAGAGCGAGCGGCCATACGGGTTGCTAACACGGCTGTTCCACAGGGGATGCTTACAATTAAAGTCTCCGGCTGCGATGGTCGACAAAGGGTAATCTAAGAGGGCGTCCCATTCCTCTGCAGGCGGAGGCCCGCCACGTCCAGGGGGGAGGTAGACTGAAGCCAGTCGAACCTCCCGACCTCCAACGCTTAGGGCCACCGCCGTGACCTCAAGACGACGAGTCGCAGGAGGCGGCAGGGGGCGGTGGGCGATGCGCCTGTGGACCAGAACAGCTGTGCCGCCACTGGCGTTCAGCATATTCTGGGCAGGCCGGTCAGTGCGGTACGTGGTGTACGCAGGAAGCTGGAGTGAGTGAGCGGGAGTTAGATGGGTTTCTGATAAGAGTATGACGTCTAAGTCATATTCTGTGGCAAAGGCGGCCATTTCGGCACGGCGAGATAGAACGCCAGCGGCGTACCATGCCACCAGCCGAAGAGGCTTAGCCATGGGTGGGGATAAGTGTCACGATGGAGGACAAGATGGTTATAAGTACAGATTGGACATCCTTGGCAGCAAGAATCTGTGGAATGACGGTTTTAACCCAGGCACGAAGGCTGTTAGCGAAGGTCGAGTCCGAGGACTCGGCCGCCGCCGGAGCCGCCACCGGCGTGGGCGGGGTAGTCGGAACATAATTCCGTTGTCGGAGGCCGGGGCCTTGGTTATTGGCTGCCGAGGTTCTTTTGGAACAGGGCAGATGGTGGCTGGGAAGCAGCATCTTGCGGCTGCTTGGAAACGGTGGCCAATGTTTTCTTTAGTTTCTTCTTCTTGGGGGCAGCAGACTGAGGCTGCTGGGCCGGGGCCGGGTCGGTGGGTTTGGATGCGGCAGCTGCCGCATATCTGGGCGCTCCGGTGGACACCGGGATGGCTGGGACGGCTGCAGGCGCAGGCGTCGCAGCTTTGGCAGGGGCCGCAGGTGCGGCAGATGTTTGAGGGGTAGGCCTACGAGTAGGCTCGGGTAACGGCTGTTTAGTAGACCTGGAAAGTTTCCTCAGGGCTACTAGATAGTGTGCGTAGCTTTTTGAGCTGGCCGGATGGGGCTTATTACAGTTTGCGCACGTCGCAGGCGCATTCCGATCACGAGGACAGTCGTCCTTGTGATGGGACTCGCCGCAGTGTACACAGCGTGTAGGCATATGACAAAAGGAGGAGCTATGCTCGTACCATTGGCAGTTATAACACTGCGTAGGGCCGGGTTTGGACTCGAAAGCCTGCACTCTGACGCGCAGGTGAAAGAGAGAGTTAAGTTCGTAAATTGTTTCATACTGACCTACCTTTCTTAACTTAACCAGGAAGGCGTTGCGGGCGACCTTCTTGCCTGGGGAAAAGAGCGGAGTGTGTATTGTGTAGCCCAGACCTGTGAGCTCTGCATTAATGTCGGTAATAGGAACATCAGCAGGGATGCCAATGATTTCAACTTTTAGTTCCTTTTCCTCCGGCAAGGCGAGGGTGTGGAAGGGGACACCATCGATAAACAAGAATTGTTGTACAATTCTGAAGCATTCGATGGTGGAGGGTATAGCTCGAAGATAGGAATCACCTTGACAGGCAATCGTCAAGGTGTTGGCGGGAACAGCCCGATGCAAGCGTTTGATGAACTGCGCTCAGTCTGCCGGCCGGGCGAAGATCAACGGCGGCAAGCGCTTAGGCTGGTTGGTAGGGTCAGCAGCTGCGGATTGCTCCGCGACCGAGTCCCAGCGATGAGCGCGACCAAAGCCCGCAGAGCTGCCGCTGCCTCGCCGTTTCCGGCTGACAGCTTGCCACTCCCCGGTATCCATGGTCGTCTCCTCGGGGGTCAGCTGCGTAGCACAGGTGGGGCGGTCCTCAAAAGGACCGTCAGGTAAAGGTTGCGCCAGAGCGCGAGGAGGAACTGAGTGGTCCTGAGAAGGACCGACAGGAGACTGGTGGCCCTTAGAAGGACCGACGGGAGAAGCGGGTGTTGCCATTGGAGGAGAGTAGCGGCAGTACCAAGTACCACAGCAAGCAATAGTAAATAATTTTAAAATTGACTTACCACAGCTCCAGGAGAAACACACGAACCACTACGCGCACTGGGAAAGCACAACACTGCACTGAACCGCACTGCACTGCACTTTTCCAGTAGATGGTACTGACACAACACTGCACAGTCTTCTTTCTTGCTGGCACTACTGTTCACGATACTCGGATAACTTGGTTTTCTGTTCTTGATATATGTGACACAAATTTCAAGCACAGGCCTGTTAGTTTTGTGATTCTGTTATAAGACAAGTCAACAATGATGAGTTTCCGAAGACCCTTAATGTCTTGGAAAGAGAAATCCACTGATAGTGATATATACTGTATGATCGTTGAAAATGGAAACACATATTGATAGAAACTTGCACATTGGTTTTTATTGCATTAGGTTGAAGTGAGAATTTTAATGTACTTCTTTCGTTATAAATTAGATTTATTTAAATTCGTCTTTGTAAGGTAATAATGTGCTGTAAATGGGAACTAGGTTATAATTTCGGTCCAATAAATTCAGAACAAGAAAGGAAACTGAATAACAATTATGCTTTTAAAAGGTGAACAGGAAAATCGCCATTCAACATATCAACTTTCATTCTTACAAAATGATGGAAACTGCATAAGAATTATACTGGAAGAGAATGGTAATAGGGAATCATGATTCAGAATGGTCTCAGGTTCAAAAGTACAGCCGTTTTTTGTACACTAATTACGCAAATTTTTGTTAAAACGTAGGTTTCTTCTAGTACCAACTGATCATTTATTTTTCGTAAGTATTAATTTCAAAAGTCTTTTTTATATTAAATGAATAAAAGTTTCGATAAGTATTCTATCTTAAAAAAAAATATATATATACGTGTTTTAGCTAAAAAGTTTCATTAATTTTAAATCTTCATCATAAGATTAGTTCATGATGCACTTCCGGCTCGCTCCTAACTGCCACCTGGCTCCCGTCCATTCCATCATTTCTTCTGGGTATTCTCATTTCTTGTAACTTTTATATTATACAGCACAGAGAGAATCTGTATACTATGCTCAGACCCCCAACAGAACGTTGTACTATCCAATGAGTTTACAGGTAGTAAACTAAGATTTCAGCTCAAAAAGATAAAAGAATTTGTTTTCCATTACAGTATTAATTTCTAAATATTAAACAATTCAGCAACGGAGAATGGGGATTGCTACAAAATATTAAAAATAACATGTCTAGCTTACTCTTATGAAATGTTATCTATCAGACAGATTGTTATAGATCACATTACACAACGCTATAGCAAACAACCAAATAATTGTGACTGGAAAGACCACAGGGAGTTTGTGGCCAGAGCAGATATACCAATCCCGTTACGGCCATGGAACTGTTCGAATTGTAGTCTTGAACATAAAGTGATTTACATCTTCATCTAAATATTTTATATGGCTCCACTGAATCAGATCAAAATATACAGCAACAAATCCATATAGATAATTTTTACAGCAGGGTGTAGATATCAAAACATTGCTGTATATATGATTTGTAGGGTTTTCCACGAATTATAAATTAATAGAAATCATATCCAAGTAAACTCTGATGTAACGTTCTCATAGACATGGCTCAATCATAGTGTATAAAGGACGTCGTCGTATGAATTATTATGTTTTAAGTTGCTTGTAACCTGAGGAAAATCGTGTCTTCAAGTCGACGTCTTTTCATTTTGCACAATTTCTTTCAACATCTGTTATATTTATTATTGAGTATAAGGCCTTTTATTGTAGTTTTTGGCCTGGGGGGTACGTCCCATTCTATAGGTTCGCTGCTGGTTTACCAATCGAAAAAAACACAGAGAAATTAATCGAAACTCATAGTGTACACGTTGTTGGCTAGACTGGGGGTTGCCATAGCAACTACACAACTTACTCTCATGTATAGTGAGGGACTCAAACCATGCATAAGGTTATGTTATTGTTAGTTTGTCATGTGTCATTGTTAAACATAAGTAATGTATACAAAAAACTGCACTGAACTAGTCTAAGATCAGGTTTAGTTATTGGAACACAAAGTATTCATAGTTTCAAGTTTTATGGAGTGTTGTTTATGTCCCGTCGAGATGCATTTAAGAAGCTAGGTAGACCTATACTGGACCTTCGAAATTCTGTGCACAGAATGTTATATTATTATTTATATGACTATGGAATAGATTACAGAATAGCGATAACTTTATTTTTGGTCACTTGAGCTTAGTTAAATTTTGATTGAGATAACAGGTAAACACATAATTATATTGTCCTTCTTGCAACTTCAGTCGTTAGGCAAGACGCGTTCCGGGCTCACAGTCCCATCATCAGGTAAAAATCACTCGAGGTGAGCTCGTCAGTCCAAAACAATGAACACGCACATAAACACTGAATTCATTTTACACTGAACGCGTTTTGTACTGACGAGCTCACCTCTAGTGATTTTTACCTGAAGATGGGACTGTGAGCCCGAAACGCGTCGTACCTAACGACTGAATTCCTACCCGGACTGGATTCCTGACGTTGATCAGGTATCTACCTATTATCTCAATTAATTAATGCAACTTGGAGACCACACGCAATGAATAAATTTTGAAGTTTCTCTTGGAGCACAAAGAATTTAACTGCAACTGCAATAACCATATTTTTCAGACACCAGTCACCGTTAGTCTGCATCTTATTATAAAACTATAATATATTCTGTATAATGTAATCTTATATAATGTTGTTTATAAAATACTGTTTCCACTAATATGTAGGCCTATATTTGTGCGTATAACTGTATTAGATTTATATAAAACTGCAGCTTTATTAACAAAGATCACTATTTGTGTTTTTCCTCTTAAATTCAGAGAGGACTGAATCAATTAACGAGGGTCATTTGAAAATTTCGCGGAGCGACATCTATAGCGTAGCAGTAGAACTACTATTTTTATTGTGTTATAAGATTCACATTTCATGTAAACAGCTGTGATTTTTCAAATCTATACGGCAATGTATTCATTGTTTATCAGCTGTTTGAAATTTACATGTCACGTGTGTTTTGGAAATGGACAAAATTAAACATCGTGCTGTGATTGAATTCTTTGTAAAAAAAGATCTAGCGCCCATGGGAATTTACAACGAAATGACAAATGTGTTAGAACAGTGGTTCCCAAACTGTTTAGGTCATGGAGGACTTTTCAGTAGAAAAGTTCATCACGGAGCACTATTTTCACCTAGCACTTATATAACCATACTATTTGAGGATAGAAGGTAAACATTCAGAATTTAGAACTTTAGACATATGAAACAGGCTTTATTAGTTTATTTCAGTTGTCTTGTTTGTTCATCATCTTTTTTCACAGCACTACACTTTATATAATAATGAACTTTCTCATGTGAAACTTACTTGTCTTTTTCGTAGAACGCGTTTCGGCGTCGTGTTCACCTTCTTCAGCTTAGAAACAGACTGCCAGTACTTTGTAACAGTTATTGCTTGGAATATATAGTGGGGGTGGTGTGTAGAGGAAGGGGATTGGCGCGGGGATCCAAATTATTGTTTGTTTGTTGTATAATTGTGTCGAAAAGTGTATGTGATTTATATTGTAATTGGTCGTTAAGTATGTTGTTTGGTTGTGTTGTGTGGTGTTTGTATATTTCATACTGTTCAGCTGTGTTGAGTTTTCGACCTTTGGGTAAGAAGTGTAAAATTTCAAGGTTAGTGTCTATGTTGGTGTAGCTATGGTTATGTGTGTGTATGTGTGTGGCAAATGCAGAATGTATATTGTTGTTGGATAAGGCCTTTAAGTGTTCAGAGTAACGCGATGAAAAAGCTCTTCCCGTCTGGCCTATGTAGAAACTATTGCAGTTATTACAATTTAATTTGTAAACACCTGTTCTATTGTATTTGTCTATGTCCAATAATTTGGATCCCCGCGCCAATCCCCTTCCTCTACACACCACCCCCACTATACCTTCCAAGCAATAACCGTTACAAAGTACTGGCAGTCTGTTTCTAAGCTGAAGAAGGCGAACACGGCGCCGAAACGCGTTCTACGAAAAAGACAAGTAAGTTTCACATGAGCAAGTTCATTATTATATAAAGTTTATTTCATTACAAAAAAATATTTTCAACTCTAATTTCACTACATACATTACAAAAAAAAAAAAAAACATATTAAGGCAACACATTTTAAAAGGAACTAAAAGCAAGTATTGTAAATCCATAATATAGATCTGGTATATAAAACCATTTTTAATGTTGCAAAACCAAAAATGTACCTGGGACCGTAAAAGAACTATTCTAGTGAGAGGGATGAGACTGAATTGATTTACATAACTTAGCTATATCTGGTTGAATTTTGGACAGCTGGAGCCGAATATCTTAAGTCACATTTTTAAGACCTGGTCATTTCTTTATTCTTCCAATTTCTTCAAGGAACACTAGATGTTTCGCGGAGCACCAAGTGCTCCGCGGAGCACAGTTTGGGAACCGCTGTGTTAGAAGATGCCGCGCCTTAAAAAACAATGGTTTGTAAGTGGGCACTTGAGTTTAAACGTGTTCGTACGAGCATTGAAGACGATCCACGCAGTGGACCAAGTCCAACAACTTCGGATATCATTAAAAAAAATTTCATACACAGTTTTTGAAGACCGGCAATTGAGAATGGACCGAGACCGTAGGAATCTCACAGGAGAATGTATATCACATTTTAACTAAACAACTTGGTATGATAAAACTTTGTGCCAGGTGGGTGCGGCATTTGTTATCAAGTGACCAAAAGGCAACGAGAACGAAAGTTTCTGAGAAATGTTTAGAGCGTTTTACGAAGAACAGGAGTTATTTTGTTCGTAGATTTGTTACTGTGGATGAGACGTGGGTCCACCACTACACTCCAGAAACGAAACAATAATCAAAACAATGGGCTCTAACTGGCGAAAGTGCCCAAAGTAAAGGTGGTCCTATCAACAGGAAAGATCATGGAATCGATTTTCTGGGATGCAAAAGGCATTTTGATAATTGATTATCTCAAGAAAGGCCAGTAAATAACCGGAGAATATTATTCAAACCTTGTGAAACAAGTAAACAAAAACAAAAAAAAATTGTGAGAAAAGATCCGGTTTATCAAAGAAAAAAATAAAAATAATTTTTCACCAGGACAATGCCCCTGCGCACAAAAGTGTTTTGGCGATGAGTAAACTGCGAGATTTGAAGTACGAATTATTAGACCATCCACCATATTCACCACATCTAGCACTCTTCGATTTGTATCTATTTCCAAACCTTAAACAATTTGTGGCTGGAAAGCGTTTTTCATCAAATGAAGTGGTAACAGCAGCTGTAGAGAGGTATTTTACGGATCTTCCAAAATCTTACTTCAAGACAGGGATCGAATTATTAGAGAAGCGTTGGACCAAGTGTATTAAAGTTGGGGGAGATTATATAGAAAAATAAAGTCATTGTTGTAACAATTAACTTTTTTTAAATTTCTATTCCGCGAACCTTATAATTTCTTTTCAAATGACCCTCATAGAAGTAAAATGAAAATTATGCGGGTTAAGAAAATTGTTAGAGCAGTTCTTAAAACTTGTCTGGAGTTCCCTAAAATATAAAGACAACTCTCCGTGTTTTAGTTGTTATTCTGGCACAGAATAGTAAAACATAAATACGTTGTTGTTCTACAAGCCACAGTACTTGGGAATGTTTTAGATTAACACAGTGTTTCTGTTTGCTGACAGAATCAGTTGGTGTTTCCACGACTGAAGCGAACAGTGTTCGTCTTGATTTGTGGATGAGGAAAACTCTGAGAAAGTGGGCTGCAGACAATTTTTTTAATTTGCCTGGAGGGATGGTCTTAAACTTCCCGTGAGTTACACATAAAGATACTTCCGTTAACAAAGAAATTTTATGCATTTCAAATTTTATTTTTGAGTGAGCATTTGTAATTTCTAGAATGTGTTTGTGTGCGAGTGTGTCTGTGTGTGTGTGTGTATGTACTGTGCAGTTTACGTGTTAGCATTATATTTTGGAGATAATAAGATATCTCAGAAATTACTATATCTTAGAGATTTGTGTTTACAAAAAATGAGTAATAATTTTAGGAAATCACTGTAGATAATTACTCAAAACCAGTGAATAACAATGTTTTGCCTAAGGGCAAAATGATTATGCAGAGCGAGTGAAACAATATACTTGAACGTAATTGTCTTCATTTCAGGAGCAACATAAGTATTCAGAACCTTGTGAATAAAGTGTTTCCTTAAGCCTTTGAACTGAGAAAAATTTTTAAATTTTTAAAAGAAAAAAAGATTTGTGGACGTTATTTTCATGGCTGGTTGTGACGGTTTCCAACTATGGACGGAGAATCTGTGGATATGAATTAGGATTCAACTGAGTGTGAATGTAATCTTCGTAAACGGTTACAAATAAAACATTTTCTTTTGTCACAATGTGTGTACTTTGTTTTGTTGTATGACTGTGAATAAAGCCGCGTTTACATAGGTGTTAGTAACAAATGTGACTAACTTTTTTGTTAGTAACAACGTTCAGTAACAAATGTTACTAACAGAACACTAGTCGACTTTTTGGTTGTTATTAACATTTTGCCACATCACCGTGCCTCGCCTCGTCAGTTGGCAGAAAAATGTCGAGTCTTGAAGACGTTGTTCTCGTTGCAGCTGCGTGTGTGATTTTGGCGAAGCAGAGAAGACCAAGAAGATTCTGGGCGAGACCTTCACTGCAGACATGAGGTAGGTATAGTGGAAGTGACCTGTTACGTTACTTTAATGAAGATGACGTTGATCTTTTGTCAGGCGAACTAAGGTGTGACGGAAGCTTTAAAATCATTTTAAGAATGAGTTGTGACATTGAATATTTAATATCAATGATAGGACATAAAACTGGCAAACAAGACACTAATTACAGGAAAGCTATTCCTGTAAATGAAAAGCTTTCAGTGACCTTGCGTTTTTTAGCGACTGAAGACTGTTACTAACATCGAAGAGGGCGGTAACACGTGTTACTAACAAATATTATCAGCATTCTTTGATCTTTACCGACTTCTAGTGGATAACAAAATTCTTGTTAATAACATGGTATTTCTGCTGATAACACAGCTTGTTGGTAATTGTTGGTAAATTGTTTGTAACACGTGTTACTGACATCGGTGTAAACGCGGCTTAATAGGTATGTAGAAGAAGATGCGTATCACCGTGACATGGATTGGGTGATATCCTGCTTCTCCTGTGTTTCCTTTTGGCTTCCTCTGGCTCCTTCCTTTCTAAAAATGATTTCTCACAGAACATTAACAATGGTGCATGAATCACTCTAGTGAGGGCTGTGAATCATGAAAACAGGTATCAAACACAATTAACTCAACCTGTATTTTAAAATTCCAGAGACGTGTCCGGAAAGTAAAGATACAAAGGTCGTAATTGGTCTAAAAATATTTATTTACAAATCATTAAACTGACAATTACGTAAATACACATCTTTATTTCTCTAAATAATTACCGCCATTATCCAAGCACCTATTAAGTCTGGGAACCAGCTTTTGTATCCCCGTGTCATAGAAGTCTGCCCCCAACACTTTGAACCATGTCATGACCTCTTCTTTTACCTCGTCATCGTCATCGAACTTTTTTCCGGCCAGATATTGTTTCAGGTGAAGGAACAAGTGAAAATCACTGGGCGCGAGGTCCGGGCTATGCGGCGGGTGATCCAAAACATCCCATTTCCAACTGCCGAGCAGCGCAGAGGTCACGCGTGCAGTATGCGTGCAGTTGGAAATGGGATGTTTTGGATCACCCGCCGCATAGCCCGGACCTCGCGCCCAGTGATTTTCACTTGTTCCTTCACCTGAAACAATATCTGGCCAGAAAAAAGTTCGATGACGATGACTGTGCCGAAGTATTTAAGCTTAAATTATTCGGCGTACGTCGCGGCTACAGTGCCGTCTGTATAACGGGTTCAAGGGTTGCTTGAGTGGCTTACTGTATCGTTTAACCTTGACCGTGACGTGGCGATAATTGTGTGTGTACGTAATCAAGGATGCCGCGCCATTCAGCTGATTTGTGAATTTTCTGTTCGCGTGGGATCGCAGGTATCGACATTCGCCCTCATTTCTTCTTTTGCATTCAAACGGGACACTGGTCTGGCGGCGTTATGAATTAAGATTCATCTTATGAACTGAGTTCGTGATCATTTAAAGAGCTTCAGGTGAGCCAAAGTGTTGCTTTAATATTAATTAACTAAGCGCTTGCGGGGGTATTATATTATGATATATGTACGTCTTTTTTGTGTGTGTTGCGTCTGGGATGGTTAAGAGCACGTTGACGACTTGCCTTTGCTTGCATGAAAATTAAATAGAACTTGCCGTTACAACTATATTCCAATGTAAAGTAATAAAGATTTAAGGTTAAAAATAATTTAATTCTAAAAGTGGATAATTTAAAGAGAAATTGTGAGGAGTAATATTTATGTTGACACTTAATTTTCGGAATGGAATTGTGACAGTGAGTGTGTCTGTGATCTGTGCTTACCGGGGCGAGAAAGAATTGTGTTAGGGTATTTTTTCCTGTTGGTTACTTACAAATAAAATGTTTTCCAGGGTTCCCGCCTAGCCGAGAGAGAAAAGGGGACAACGAAGATGGGGACAGAACATCGGTCGTCATCTGCAGACTATCGCAGCACCACCCCAATGCCGTCAGACCTCGAGAAATCCCCACACTGCCAGCCCAAAATGACTGCCCTAAGGAAGAAATGAAGCACAGAATTTCGGAGACACCAGTGGTTACACCCCAGTCAACATCAGCGCGCATTCTGGGTAACAAAAAATCGTCTAAGCACAGGTGGGACCTTTCCTATATTTTAATCCACAAAACACAAAAAGAAACAGCAACCTATTGCAGTTAAAACATGAAATGAAAGACATCTTCACAATAGTAATTTTAGATGTTCAATGACCAACTGCCTATTATAGCATGTCCGGTGGACTTATAGTGACTAGTATAATTAAAGAGTTAAAGAATCTACCTGTTGAAGAATGTCAATTACTATGCTATATTTTATAGCACACCATTTGCCTTTGTCGTGATTAGTGACCTAGCATAATTTAAAACTGGTAGTTGGGCAGTTTAATTAACTGTTTCTTATGAAGATAAAATGCCATTAACAACTTGTACTTAACGCATTGATAATAACTATGGAGTAGTTCCTTCCTAAATCTTCTTGTGGGTACAGGTCCTTATTAGGGGGGCTGTTACAGAATTGAGCCAGTATAATTCTTGTAGTATGACACCTTAAATTTTTTCTTAAGCGGGCAACTGGTGTGTGTAAGGCATGGTGATAGTATTAAGATATATATGTCTATATATACATGTATTAATCCTGTGATGCATAATTTATTTTAAAAGGAAAAGAGAAATATTTTATTTGGCAAGTATAAAACGGCATATTACATGTTCTTGTTAGGCATGATGTATCATTGTTTGAGGGTCAGTTTAATTCATAAAGTTTCTGTAGATTCAACCTTTAGTAATTGTTTATTAGAACTTATTTAGAAAAGTCATGTGAATAAAGGTTAATACTTAGTGATGTCAGCTTATGTGAAGGCAATGCACTTAAAGGTGTTTGAATAATTTGTTGATTAATTATATTCAAAATTAATTCTTTGTTAATATTGCCAATTGTTATTCAATATTGGAGAGATGCACGTTTATTAATGATAGTGGAAAATATAGCCGTGCATATTGTAATAAAGGTGTGATTATTATAACAAGAGAACACTAATAAAAGCTGTTATCGTTTGCAAGTGTTTTATTGCAAGTCCTGTCACGATGGGCTCAACTCAATTTTTCTTCCGTCTAGACCGCAGGTCTAGTTTTAATAATTAAGTAACGACCCCTGAGGAAAAAAAAGTAAAACCAAAAAGAAATTAAAAAACAAAAAAAACTTAACAAAAATTATATAAAAAATTCAGGGGGACGTTTCATGACGAGGTAAAAGAAGAGGTCATGACATGGTTCAAAGGGTTGGGGGCAGACTTCTATGACACGGGGATACAAAAGCTGGTTCCCAGACTTAATAGGTGCTTGGATAATGGCGGTAATTATGTAGAGAAATAAAGATATATGTATTTACGTAATTGTCAGTTAATGATTTGTAAATAAATATTTTTAGACTAATTATTACCTTTGTATCTTTACTTTCCGGACACGCCTCGTATTTTGAGTCCGTCAGTCTTTCGACTGGTTTGTACCCTCCCCGCTTATATCCGTGGTGCGTGTGTTACGGAGTCTCTCACAGGTATATGGGACCTACAGTTTAACGCCGGATCCGAACGGCATAGTTAGGGAGGGTTTATACTAGGCAGGATACCTCTCGCTGGTTTGCCATCGCCATGCGAGGGGGAACGGTCGTATCTAATGGCCCCGGCAGGAATCGATCCAGAGATATAGTGAAGTTCAAAAACTTGACAAGGTGAAGTTAGCAATTATTTTTGGTCACTAGCAATAACATTTTATACTGAGCAGTTTTGTTTAATTTGTGAATCAATATGTGTTACTAGTTAGTAAATCACTGTCTACATTGAAGCTGCAATGACTCTGGATTACAAATGTTGACACTTAAGTCCATGGTAATAGCTTTTCATGGACCTGATCCCGTACGGTCGAAAATTGTAATAAATGGAAGAATTCAGGAATTTTGAATAACTGGGCTACAGTGTGCCTTATAATACAAGCAACGACTTTGTGGATAAGTAGCATAAGTTCAACCTTATGTGCGGGACCATGAGGCGAATTCTTAAGTCAGCAAGTAAAGAAACACGCCTAAGATTCTGCACACACCCTTCCCACTCTTCTTTATAGGTCTGAAAATCGGACTTTAACGAAAGCCCAGGCCAGTCGTATCCAGGCTGCTGAAATGAGATTTCTCAGGCACGTGGCACGGTATACTCGCCATGATCATAGAAGAAACACAGATATACGGCAGGCACTGAATATTATGAGTATACTCGACAGGAATGCCCGGTATCGGGTGAAAACATCTTTGCCGAATGGATGACTGCCGCATCCCCAAACAATTACAGAACTATAAGACAAAGGGACGGAGAGGTGTGGGACGTTTGAGACCGAAACAAACCATCTTTGAGTTACTTCTTGAAGATGATGTTGATGATGATGATGACTGTCTATATAAACTTTGTCACTAATTTTTAAATACAACATCTATAAAAATAAATACAGTAAATAAAATAATAATAAAGAATGATAAATGCAAGTGCCTAATGTGACTTGTGTACTATTGCTGGGCCTACAGTCAGTATGTCCTCTGCTGGGCTTGCAGACGGCGATTCTGCCGGCTCATGTCTCGTGGAGAACGTCAAGACACCGCCGTCTTTGTAGTGGGAATCCGCTGTTGCATTCGGATACTTCCGATACTACCTCACTTCTTCTTCCGATAGTTTCTATTCGTTTCGGATGTTGGATATCATACAGACTATTTAACTTTTTGTACTGCTATACGGAATAAGTCAGCTGTATTCATGCCAAACCAGGTCCTTAAATTTCTCAGCCATGAGATTCTCGGTCGCCCAACTTCTCTCTTTCCAAGTACTTTTCCCTGTAATATGGGCTGCAATAAGTAAAATCTCTATTCATTTCTCATGACATATCCCAGATACTGAAGCTTTCTTATCTTCACTGTGTTAATAACTTCCCTATCTTTCTTCCCCTTTCTAAGAACTTCAACATTAGTTGTATGTGGTAAGGGGTGCTTTTAGGGGTGTAAGGTACATGATGCGCAATGCCTCTCATGTACAAATGTACAAATGCCAACCTCACCTTCTTGAAGTACACCCTCGATTGTATGGTGCACCCTGTTTTAACTGACGAGGAAATTGCGACCGAGTGACTACCAGAATAAGTATCTCCCACTTGCTTAGTCAACAGCTTCGGGTGGATGAACTGGCAAGCGGTAGGGCACCTCATTAACCTGGAGTTGAGAAATCGGCCCCGAAGGCGGATGAACTAGTTACTAGTCAACGACATTGGGATGTAGAACGGATGCAACGAAAAATGACAATATTAAAGATCGTTTAGATATGTCTAGTAATATCATCATGGCTATGTTCAAGACAAAATCATCCCTAGCTTCAAGTTCCTCAAATGGATCTCCGGGGAGTGGGACAGTTTTGAACAGTTATAAGGTAAAAAGGAAATTAAATATAAACTACCTGACTAAGTTTCCAGACTGCCTGTACTTTCCGGGTGTACAGGATAACGCGGAACTGTGATAGGTGAAGAGCATCTCTTGTTGCGGATGTAGGAATGATAGCTCCAGCTAACGTCGTTGGAGCCATACTAAGAGTGGAGGACGTCTGGACGTTTGGCAAAGAAGGAAGAAATAGAGCGTCTATAAAGTACAACAATGTAGATGTGAACCCGCTGAGCGCAGTAAAATGCCTTAGTCTGAAGTAGTGTGAAAAACGGTCCCAGGATAGTGTTCATCTCCAGGCGCTTAAGGCTCCATGACAGACTATACGTAGGCGACACTCCGTTGCACTGTCTCGAGAGGTTCGGGCTCCACCTCGATCGTCTTACCTGGCGGACACACTCCGAGCAAGTAGCCCGCAAGACCGCCCATCGTCTGTATTCACTCCGTCCCCTGCTTTGCAGCAATTCTATGACCTGCCGCCTAAAGGAGCTTATCGTCTCCACCTATGTGGTGCCGATGGTTACCTACGCGATTCCCGTATGCGACTACTTGGCCAAGACCCATAAGCGAAAGTTTCAGTCTCTCCTGGACCGAGGATTGCGATGGGCGTGCAAAGCCCACTACCCGACATCTAGCAAAACCGTTAGAGACTTGTTACGTGTTCGCACCATTTGTGGTCCCTGCGGCAGGAGCTTGGGATGCAGCACACGAGCGGGTGACGGGCATGCCCTTCGCCTCGCACAGCCCTCATCCTGGCCGATAGTGCTCGTGCGTCGGAGGAGAGGTTTTAGTGGGGAGTCTGACACACTTTGTGCGTAAGTGCACTGCCCCTCCTCCTTTACTTGTTAAAAAAAGGTTATGAGTGTGTTTGGAATATGTAAACAACTTTTTAAAGAATAAAGTAGCAATGCTACGCTTTGGAATTAAACAAAAACTTGCAAGGTTTATTATGAAGAAAGTGAACCACATAATCTATGCATTTATATTGTTTATTTATTTATTTAATTTTTTTATTTATATTATTTTATTTACAGTTTGGGTCCACAATTGGTCCCTTCTTCTAAACACAATCTTCACACCTTTCAATTCTTCTATTATCATCAATACTTTAAGATTAACGAATTTTCAATTTTTGATTATTCACTAGCTTAACCACTATAGTTTTATGTCGTAACTGATGGTAACGTCAATGAAAAAATAACACTTTTTTTATACAAAATTTTTTGTATTTGATAAATTCTTCAAAATAATAATTCAGAGCACTTTATAAAGTTACTCTCCTGTTAGTTATTATTTTTGTTTTTTATTAGGGAAATAATTGAGTTGTTTATTAAATTCAGTGTTCACAAATGTACGACACAAATCATTACTATCAATTAATGAATGATAAACCAATTCACTGGTACTTGTACTATAATCAAATTGACTGAACAATATATCAAATCCTGTTACACAATGCAGTGAGAGAAGTGTATTTTAAAAACATTGAGGAAAGATTTAAACGTATTTTGTGATATTTAGTACAATTATTACAGTACAAACTGTAATCAAAATCAGCAAAACAAGCTTCAACTGTTTTTATATACAGAGACAGGTAGGGTGTTTTAGAAAATAAAAGAAATACCTTTAAGACATATTGTTCAGGTGAAGCTAAAGGAAAAGCTTAAGGTCTTTACAATAATGCAGACCTAGGATGTTTTGTTTTCAACTTACAGCCTGTAAAAATGTTCTATACAAACTTTAATGTAAAAGCATAATTTGAGTTTCAGATTTTGACACGTATATTAATTTTTTGATGAAATTTACGATACCTGGGCTACAGTGTGTCTTATAATGCAAGCAACGACGTTGTGAATAAGTTGCATAAGTTCAACCTTATGTGTGGGACCATTAGACGAACCCTTAAGTCAGCAAGTAAAGGAACACGCCTAAAATTCCACAAGGTGATGGCTCTTCCCACACTTCTTTATGTTTCTGAGAATTGAACTTTAACGAAACGCCAGGCCAGTCGCATTCAAGCGGCTGAAATGAGATTTCTCAGGAACTGAATATTATGAGTATACTCGAGAGGATTGCCCAGTATCGGCTGAATTGGTGGGAACATCTTTGCCGAATGGATGACTGCCGCATTCCCAAACAACTATGGAACTCTAAGCCGCGGGACGGAGAGGTGTGGGACGTCCGAGGAAGCGCTGGAGTGACAAGCTTTAATCTTTGTCTATTTCAGCCAGGAACAAACCATCCTTGGATTAGTCCTTGAAGATGATGATGATGATAATAATATATGTAATTTTCTGTCTTTCTAAAAGAATCAATTTTCCCCCTGAATTACATTGAATTTCCTCATTCAACATTTGTATCCCAAGTTAATGTTATGTTAACATTTGGCCTAATTGCTTTTACAGACTGTATCTTGATAATAAGAAGCTTTCAGATATTTTTGTATATAAATATTTTATTTTATTTTCAGAGGCATGACATTTTATGATAACATTTCTGTTACTTTTTGAAACACCCAGTAGCATTACTGAAATACATGAAATATATGAGTAAATATAAATAATATAAATAAATGAATGGTTGTTGATAAATTACCATTAATATATTATTTTTAGTATTCAATTCAAAAAATGTTTCACTTGTCTCTGGTAAAACATAAAACAGATATGCTAAAATCTAATGAGAAGATATAAAACACAGCTCAACAATTAGATAAGTAAATATAAATAATATATTATTTATAACGGCTCTTGTAATGACCTCTTAAATACACTCTAATTTTGTGTATTATATACTATTGTATTATATTATATAATGAAACTTTGATTCAGTATTTTTAACTTTTCCTTTTTGAACATTTCCTCCCATAACAGAGCACGGTGGAAGATTACAATAAAGATGAAACAATTTTATTAATGGAAACCATGATTAAAAATTATAATTAAATGTACATTATGCTCGATGTTATACTTTACAAATAATTTTTATATGTACATTGATCGACTTGTGAGAATTGTATTTATTTATTTATTTAAATATTGTCTTATTTATTCAGAATTTGTGCTTTCATATTGATATATAAAGTAAAACATTGTTTTAAACAGATTGTTGTTTAAGCTTATTGTCTAAAAACTTACTTAAAATAACTCAAGAAATGGTTACATACAAGCTGGGCAAAAATGTATATGTCAGACTAGCTTGACAGTATTTGATCGTGTTTATAAAAAAAAAATGATCATATTTAAAAAAAAATATATATATATTCTATATAAGTAACTCGATGTTTCTTGCAGTAATTATATAATTTGTGATGTTTTCAATTTGTTTCTTCTGCAAGTAGATAATATTGTATATTCTTTTTAACACCTGACGCACGTTTCACTGAAAAATATCAGTATCATCAGAGGTTTATAAGTGAATTAATAACAATCGAAATAATTCTATTAATATAAAATTAACGAATAATCGAATTTGTATCGATTTTAATGTAAAATAAAATAACTGATAATCAATTTAGGTCGATTAGTTAACGATTGTTTGAATGTTTATTTTCTTCAGCAGCTGTTTTCTCGGTTATATTTGAAATTTTTTTTTATATTTTATTCATTTTTATTTTTATTTTAGTAAATTTATAATTTTAAATAGATCGTCTTGTTTTGTTTTTATTTGGGTTTGTTCTTTAATTAATAAATTATTGTTATTGTGTTTGTAAATGTTAAGATTTTCCCAAATATTCATTTTTTGACCTTTTTGTATGTTTTTAATTAATTTTATACTTTCAATGTTTGAAACTGGTGGTTATTATTTAGACAATGTGTGGCTAAATTAGATTTATAAATATTTGGTTTTAAATATGCATTGCGGTGTTGAACGAATCTATCTCGTAGTTTTTTCTTCGTCTGGCCCACGTAAAATTTATTGCAATCTGAACATTCTATTTTATATATTCCATTTTTATTGTGAGTATTGGATTTAGTTTTAGGTTTTATTTTATTAAAAATTATATTATCTGTATTATAAGATATTTTTAAATTAGTATCTTTAAATATTTTATTTTGTTTTTGAGTTATATTTCCGTAATAAGTGAAGGTTGTATATTTTATATTATTATTAATAGATGAATTTTTAAATGTAGTGTTTTTAGGAATTTTATTAGTGATTTTAAGTTTAATTTTATTTTCTAATTTATTAATAGTTTTTATTTTGTATCCATTTTTAACTGCTATTTGTTGGATAATTTTTCTTTCTTTGTTTCTTTCTGTGTTATTTAATGGGATCCTAAGCATTCGGTAAATCATGGAATTAAATACTGCCATTTTGTGTTGGGGAGGATGATTAGAAGTATTTGGTATTACTAAGTCAGTTTGAGAAGGTTTCCTGTATATTGCTTATTCAAAATTTGTTTCATTTTTCTTTATTGTTAAGTCTAAATAATTTAATTTATTATTAGATTCTTCTTCTAACGTGAATTTTATTTTAGAATGTAAATTATTTATGGAGTTGAATATTTTATTTACATTTGTACCATTGTTTTGGGAAATGTACAGAGTGTCATCAACGTATCTAAAATAACATCCTAATGGGTCGTTTAATTTTATTATGTTTATTATTTGTTCGTCGAATTTTTGTAGGAAGATTTCTGATATGATAGCGGAGGTTGGGGCTCCCATAGCAAGGCCATCTGTTTGATAGTACAATTTGTTGTTGTATTGAAAATAATTTTGATTTAAAATTATTTTTAAAGTATTAGTTAACTGTTTAATGTATGTGTTACTTTCGTCATTTGTTTTCAGATTATTTATTATAATATTTATAGTTTCTTCAATGGGAATGTTTGTATACATGTTTGATATGTAGAATGAATATAATTTTGTATTTCTGTTTACTTCTATGTTTATTAGTTGTTCCGTGAGTTCGATACTATTTTTTATATTGTGTTTTGCTGGAAGTTCAATTTTATGTTTTAAGATTTCAGTTAGTAATTTTGATATTTTATAATTTGGTGCGGTCCTAGCGTTTATTAAAGGTCTGATAGGTTTATTGATTTTGTGTAATTTTATTAAAGAATTTAATTTTGACAACGATCAGGTCGTTGTTTAAGACCTGATGATGTCAGTGATGACGAAAAGCTTTGTCGAACAATAAAAATTGTAGCAGTTAGCAAATTCATAAAAGAAATAGTAAGTATGGCTGCTAATTTAAACAATACGAAGAATAATGTAAAAGAAGTTTGAATAGAAGTAAATTCATTTTTTGAAGCTAATGAATCAGCAATTGCATAAATATGAACACACCATGAGTAAGCCGAGAGCAAAATAAACATTTTAAAGTAATTACAATTAGATAATAAGAGTTGTATATAACTTATGTATAAATTTGTTAGCAATAAGGTATGTACGAAAACTTCGTACAAACGAGTTAACAATGAGTTATTGTTTAATATCCGATATGATAGATGTTGTTTAAATAAATAAATAATGGAACGAGTTTAAACGTAAATAACGTATCATCTTTTTATTACGATTACACCTACCTATGAATTCAATACACAATATATAAATAAATACATCAATTTGTATTGTTGTAAATTGTCTCCAAAAAGCGTGGGGCCACATAAATTACATTATATCAAATTTTTGTATATGTATCGTTGTATAAAAATGGCGTCCCAAGAACGAGGTGCTCCACAAATTTAAATACAACAAATATGTTGAATTGTTGTAATATATATATATATATATATATATATATATATATATATATATATATATCCTGCAACGGAACACAGGATGATAAGATATGCTGTTTGTATCAGAGTACATGAATGACGAGCATTTTCTTGTTTAAATTTGTTTTGTGTAATATTTTGTCTTTTAGTCATAAGTTTTGTATTTAAAAATTGATAAGCATATGGGTTACACCAAACTCTTCATAAAAAGATGTACTATATTGTCATGTATTTTTTGTATGAATTGGTGCGCATGTGCGGGTGTGATAATCTGCGATCGCTTTAGCGGCAGTTAACCGATTTACATGAAAATTTGACAAGGAATTATTTAAGTAAATAGCTTCGATTTGTGTATACTCTGAGGTTCGTAACTATTTTAGAAATATGGTTTTTTAAGTAAAGCAAAACTCAAGTGTAACTCTTATCAATGATAGGGTAATAAAAATTGTAGATAATTTCCATGCAGGACTATGCAAAATTATACAAAGTTTTTCATGAAATTTGTGTATCGGGTTGTTCCATCAATCATGTGACTTGGGCTTGGCCTATCAAAATACACCAAATTCAGTGAGATTCATAGGTTGTAGAGGTAGGACGGACACAGTCTGTCTGTCGACGTTGCTAGGGGAAGTTGTGCCCGGGTAAGAGAGCTGTTCTCTTACAAACGTAGAAATATCTTATATAAAATAAACCATAAACCTTGAAATTCTTAATGAAGTTTTGCGTTAAGAACCGAGAGGGTAAATAATTAGATAAAATTTAAAATATAATACAGTGCTATTTCGTGTAAGTTAAGATATCCGCTTAGGGAACTTAAAGACACTACAAGATATCGTGGAAGGTGTACCTTAAACGCACCGCATTAGTAAATACCCCGTTAAATCCTGAGATTAAGAAATTATAAAATATAAATTAATAATAAACTGAATGAATGAAATTCATAATCATTATGAGTGAACAAATTATCAAGAAACTAATCAATGTTAGCAGTCAAACATAACTACGAGACTCTGTGAAATATCGCCGCTGGAGCCGCTTGCTGTAGAAGAGGACGACGAGACGAAGAGGACACCAGGAAGGAGTGAAGCTGTAGAAGAGGACGACGAGACGAAGAGGACACCAGGAAGGAGGGATAGGAAGAAGAGGACGCCAAGACGGGACCGACGAGACAAGAGGAGGACGTTGGAGCAAACAAGTAAAATCGATTTATATTATCGAACAATACAAACAATTAAATATATTATCAATACATGACAATATAAAATACATTATACATCTTTATAAACAATATTTGTATATAATAAATAATTTTTCATCTCCTCCATAATAGACTTGTATCGATTTTTACACACTCACAATATCCTTATTAGAATAATAAAGTTTGATCTGTTGCAACACACACACACACACACACACACACACACACACACACACACACACACACACACACACACACACACAGGTGTAACGTAAAACTGTCCTCATTCAGATTCTATGCATCAATATAAGGAAAAAGTTCTTCTAAACGTAGGTCCTAAACATCTCATTTTCTGTCTGGCCGATATTTTGTGTTTTTTAAGGAAAACTTCAAATCTTAAGATAAAATTGAGATCAATTATCATCAACCGTGGCTCTACAACCATTGGTGGGTCTTGGCCTGCTCTAAGAGTCGATTCCATTCCTCCCTATTGCATGCCCTGGCTTTCCAGTTTCTTATGTTCAGCTTTCCGAGGTCCTCCTCTATCAGGTCTATGAATCTACTTCGGAGTCTTCCCTTTTTTCTACTAACCATTGGTTTCGCAGGCTGTCCTTCCTCCATTCTCTTTATGTGTCCAACCCACCTTAGCCTGTGTATTTTGATTATCCCGACAATGTCCGGTTCTTTGTTCATATGGTATAGTTCACAATTATAGCGCCTGCACCACATTCCATTTTTTTGTACTCTTCTAAATATTGTTCTTAGAATCTGCGTTTCACAGCTACCTAGAAGTCCCACGCTATTTTTTGTCATTGTCTAGGTTTCTGAAGCATATGTCAGCACTGGCCTGATAAGTGTTTTGTAGATTTTGCATTTCGTACTTCTTGAGATGAAGGAATTCAGATACCGTTATGAAATTTGGTACACTTAGTTTGGTACACTTGTTTACATTAATGATCTTTAATAAGTACATAAATTATATATTAAACCAACGATGACATGTATCATCTTGTAAACCATCTGTGTGTCAGTCATGAGACGAGTAGTTTTACAAAATAATATCATCATTTACTTTACTTGAAGAAAATTCTTAAATTCATTTTTTCGTGTTTTCATGTAATTGTTGAGAATAACAGTATTGACGAAATGTCATATTTCTCACTAAATTAAACAGTTGATTTACAAGCTGAAACATGCCACTGTTGTCTTCTATTAATTTAAAATAGTTTTAATTGTTGTGACTCAATAGTGTGTCAAAACTTGTAGTCGAATTTGTTAAAAGGTATTAATGCCATCCAAAAATCAAACCTTTACTTTGTTACAAGTTAGTGTTAGTGAATTGTTAATTTGAAAAAAGTAATAATAACTTTAAATAAATTTTTCTTTTACTGGAGAGATAAAAGTCTAGGACAAAAATACAAGTAAAGAGAACCTATGGGTTGGCTGTTTTTCACCATAACTTGGTTATTTGTTATTGGATTTGAATAAGCAAGGAGTCAGTGTGTTCATAATAACATGCATAACTTTTAACGATATTGATTGGTGACTCGTTGGGCACCTGGTGAAACATATTAATACAAAGGTTTCAAAAATATACAAACACTTGGTTAAGTTTCACAGTTTAACAGTTATTTACCTCTGACAGCTGTTTCAGCTTATTAAACTATTCTCAGAGTATTAAACTATTCTATTCTAGTTGTCCGTAGATCTCTTTGAGAATAGTTTAAAAAGCTGAAACAGCTGTCAGAGGTAAATAATAAACTGTGAAACTTAACCAAGTGTTTGTATATTTTTAAAACCTTTGCATAACGTCTCACATAATAAACTTGATAAAATTAAAAATTTACTCAGCTTTAAATTTGATACTTTTTGAGATACAGATATATTTTTTAAAACTCAAAATGGCAGCCAGACAGTACACAAAACGTTTCTGGATCTATGTTTATAGGAACTGTTTTTCTTATGTTGATACATAGAATCCAAATATGTAGAGCGAGACAGCTCTTACATAACACCTTGTATTAGAGTAGACAGCAGTTCAGAAGGCAAGTACTGTTTTAAGCACTTCATTTCAAAAGTCAGTTTTAAAGAAGACATCTGTTTCAACTGTATTGATAATGTATAATAACACAAATACTGTACTAGGGTCAGTTGAAAAGTTCGCGGAGCGACATCTATAGCTCAGTGCTAGAATTAAAATCTTTCGTGTGGTGCAAGATTTCGCGTGAACACCTGTTAATTTCCAGATATATCTGGAAATTTATTCACTTTTCACCAGTTGTTTGAAATTTTCCTGCCACGCGTGTTTTTAAAATGCACAGAATCACATGAATTTTCTATTAAAAACGTTTTAGCGCCAATGGAAAATCAACAGAAAATTGTAAATGTGTTAGGAGATGCTGTGCCTTCAGAAATGTGTTTCTGCGCCTTCAGAAACAACGGTAAGTGGGGCACACTCGAGTTTAAGCGTGGTTGTACAAGCACTGAGGACTACTCCACCAGTGAACGTCCAAAAAGTGCAACAAAAATGGCATTATTGAAAAAATTTCGTAGGGTGTTGGAAGACCGCAGATTGAGGAGTGGATGACGTTGCTGAAATTATAGGCATCTTATATGAGCGTGTGCATATTAACTCAAGAACTTGGTGTGAAAAAGCGTTATGCAAGATAGCTGGCGCATCTGGAGTTGTTGCATTTTTTGGGGGCCCAGTGCGGGGAGGAGACATCTTCAATGCTCGTAGGACCACGTTTAAACTCAAGTGCCTACTTTCAAACTGTTGGTTTTTAAGTCGCAGCATCTCCTGACACATTTACAATTTTCTGTTGATTTTCCGTTGGTACTAAACAATTTTTAACAAAGAATCACACGAGTTTTGATTTTGTCCGGTTTTCAAAACACGCATGACACGTCAATTTTAAACAGCTTCTAAACAATGAATAAATGAATAGATAGATTTGGAAATTAACAGGAGTTCATATAAATTACAAATCTTGCAGCATACGAAAAATTTTAGTTTTACTGCTAAGCTACAGATGTCGCTCCGCGAACTTTTCAAATGATCCTCGTAGTATGGCGTTGTAGGTGTGAATTTTTGTTTCAAACGTAGAATATCAAATTCATTGGTAATAGGTTTGTAACTTAGGACTAGATATATACTAAGTACTAATGTGATGTTTCTAGGCTACGTTAGTGCACAAAAAGCGGGTAAAGTAAGTAATAGCATAGTAGCCTTCTCTGCTGTCAATGAATCTACTTTAGGACTTTTGTGAATGAATTACGATGAGAAGGTTTGACTAAAGAGCCAAATGAATTACAGTTGTTTTGTGCAAACCAATATTTTACAATGAATATATCCTGGACTGAACCAGGATTGAATATTTTAAAAGTAGGAAAAGTATAGTTATCATTGATTTAATAAAAATATAAGATTTGTGCATAACAACTAATTTATAGGTAAAAATTTACTTAATTTTCTTTAAGCTACGTCACATCCTTTTGTGATAAAGTTTCACAAATTTATTTAATTCTATTAGTATTCTTGGATTTTGTTGTCCATGATGTGTCCGTTGATTAACTAATTATACGTATAACACCACTGACTCGGAACACTAAGTTTTTTATTGGTAAAAATGTAAACTTTTTACCTTATAGCCTGAAATTTTTACCTGCCTCTGACGTAGCTTATAATAAGCGAAAACTGGTGTTCCGAGTCGGTAGTATTATACTTATAATGTATTATTATGTTGAGAACAGTTCACTATTGTCTACAATAAATAATGTAACAATTGAAAAGAACTGAATATATTGTAGTTTACTAGTTTGTTCATATTAATTTACATAGTTAAAAACAAACAAAAAATTATGCCCTTGATATTTTCCTGCAAATCCGAAAATAAAATTAGTAGTGTTTAAAATTCTTAATTATTTTGTGTAATGCGAATAATATTCTTTTTTGTACAACTTTTTGTAATTGTAAATTAATAAATTTTGTTTTGAGGCGGAAAACTGGTTTACCACTATTTCTTTCTTTCTTTCTTTAACGCTTAAGGCCACACTTTGAACCGTGTGGCACATTTTGCTCATTTCTCTTTTTCCAATAGGCTTTCATTCTATTACTTTAGATCTTTCTCTCTTCTTCTGTGATTTCATCTGCCCTACCTTTCTGTTCATATTTCTTTCATCTTGAATTACTCTATTAATTTTCTCTACTTTTCCTCTCTTTAATTATTTATTCTTTCAGATTTGGGATCTGTTACTTGTTTCTGTACTTCTTTGTACCAACAATGTTTTGTTTTTATGTTTCATAGATATTCAAATATCTGTTTCGTTAATATTTAGTTTTCCATTCTTAATAAATGTCCATAAAATTTTAATTTCCTCTTCTGCATTTTCTATGGAAAGTTTAGAGAAATCTTTGTCAAATTTCTTTATTTTATCTTAATATAAGTCTTAAATATTTCTTTTCTTTCAGGCCATAAAGTTTTCTTAATATTTTTCTTTCTACTTTTAATATTTTTTCTGTGGAAGAGACTCTCAAGTATTTAATTTACTATCATATAAATCTTCAGAACATATTACTGTTTTGTAATAATGCCTTAATTTTACATTTCTGCTTATGGGTTTTTTGGTATAAATGTTGCTGTTATAGATAATATGTGAATTTCATCTTTTTTACTTTTCTTTACATAAATCCGTTCGTTGATGTTTACTTCCCCTATTTGTGTTAATATGTACTAGTGTTGGTGTTTCTTTTGTTTTGCGTATGAACCACTGTGGACTACGTTTGGTTCAACTGGTTCCTCCTTTCTTCTCCTCTCTCTTCCTCCTCTCCCACATTCATTATTTATCGATGTCTCTTCCTCTTTTCGTCAGTCAAGATGACACCTCTCCTCTTCTTGAGGTTTTCCTGAAAACCTTGTTCATTTTTTAATTTTTTTTTTAGTGGCAAGCATTCTTCAATGTCTTCTTGAGTAATCTGGAGTTCGTTTTCTGTTCTTTGAACCACGTATTAGACATTTTGACCTTTTTGAAATAGTTAAAAAGCTTCCCTGTTAGTCTGTCAGGCTTCATTCTTTGAACATGCCCGTAGAAAGTAGTTCTTCTTTTTGTTTTGGTGTTATCTTATTATTATTATTTTTTTTAACACTAACTATAAATGGTTGCATATTAATTTTGCAACAAGAAAAAATAAAATTTTTAAAAATCTCAATTATAGTCTTATGGTTTCTGAATACGCTGCCTTCAGATATATATAGTACTTTATATTTTGAAACAAAAATATATTTTATTGGTTTTTGTTTACGATGTTTTGACAGTTTTTTAATTTACTGTCATCATCAGAAATATAATTTGTAGTAAATTGTTAAGGGGCGTTTGTAAGCCCTATTTCACCCATGTTAATTTACTAGACTTCATGACTCGTTTTCTCAAACACTAAAAAACTGAGCTATTTGAAACTTTTACCATCGATTGATTGGCTATCAGTGGAAACTTTAACTCAGGGGTTTTAGGATATGCTTACGTTGAGCTATTTTAGAAATTTTAATCAAATGCAGTGTTTAACACTCCAAAATAATTGCACATTATAATTTTTTAACGTGACAGGCACATTGTGTCAAAACATCCCCATGTTAAAAGTTATACCTTTTTGCCCTACACATGTACAGAAAATTGTACATGTGTAGGACAAAATTGTATCTCTAGTAGTTCTAGAGATAATGGGTCCTTTGTGTGAAAAATAAAAATTTTCGGAAAACAGTAATTGAAGATTATTATCAATATAATTAATTTGTGTGCATTGCCTAATAAAATCGTAATGCACATCAAGGTTTATCTGGGTCTTCTGCAGCTTGAAATTCTTCTTCCAGCTTTCTTTCTGCCATTGCTCTCTTCTGCCGGGCTTGTTTCTGTAGTTCTGCAGTTTCTTGTTCAGCTGTCCGCACTCGTTTCATATCAATACCCAACATAATTTCAGCACAGCTCTTTCCTACTGACATGGCTAGTTGTTTCAACACTAAGCACCTGGTTAAGTAACCTCTATTAAAGCATTAAACTGCATCGTAAACCCCAAAATTTAATGTTTGTAGGGAAACAAAAACAGTTTTAGGAATGCGCGACCAAATTATGTTGTTTACCGACTCATTGGAGTTTTGACTTTTATCATGGAGACACTTTTTTTAAAAGTTCTGGATTAGACAGGTCTCTAAACATAGGTTTAAGCTTATCCATATGTTTAGTATAAATACAAAGAGAAATAAGAACGAAAAGAAATAGTTCTGTGTACTACAACTAACCGAAATATGCGTAAGCTGGAATGGGTGACAATTGGACTGATTTTATACCTGACATCATCACCTAAAAAAAATCGTAAAACATTTTCTAGTTATCCAATTAATTTAAAATTAATATGAAATGAAAGCAAATATTTCATAAAATGTTTTGGAACAAAAAAATTAAAATCAAATGTTTTGACCAAAATGCCTTACAGACACCCTTTAAATACAATAGGAATTTACATTATATATATATATATTTATATATAAACATAATTTAGATACTGGTAAATATAAAACAGATGTTATATTAATTGATTTCAAATTTTATTTAACGATTTACTATAAATTATAATTCTGATGATGGCAGTAAATTAAAAAACTATTGAACAAAACACTGTAAACAAAAAACGATAAAATATAGGCTTGTTTTAATATATAAAGTATTATTATTTATTATAGATTAGAAAAACAAGAATAATGTGAGTAAATATGAACACACACACACACACACACACACACACACACACACACACACACACACACACACACACACACACACACACACACACACACACACACACACACACACACACACACACACACACACACACACACACACACACACACACACACACACACACACACACACACACACACACACACACACACACACACACAAAGACACACACACACAAAGACACCACGCAACACATATTTTTCATAAAAAATAAATAATATTTGTTTTTACAAGAATATATTTGAATACTAATATATTGTCTTTTATATACTAACACTGTACCAGCAGTATAAGCCGTCATCTTCAGCATACATTACCACTATTTTTATATTGTTCCGTATACATTAATAATATACAAATTATAGTACTGTATATAAATTATTATACATTTTGTTGAAACAGTGTTAATATATACAAAATATATTCTTATATTGATACATGCTCAAATTTTTCTTGTGTTTATGTTATTTTTTAATAATAAAAACTCTTAACAACTATATATTTTTTATTTATTAAATAACAAACGTATCATCAGTGATATAACTGTCTTCATTAGGTTGATATTTATATTAATTTATATTGATATGATGATAGTTATATTACTATCAAAACATTTGTTATTTACAAAATAAAAAAATATATATTTGTTGAATGTTTTTTATTATTTAATAAAAAATATATTCTTGTAATGACAAATATGATTTATTTGTTATTTAAAATAATCAAACAAGAATAGTATGGAGATTTATAAATGTAATATATAAAAAAAAAGAAAAAGAATATACAAATTATACTACTTGCAGAAGAAACAAATTGAAAACATCACAAATTATATATATATATATTTTTTTTTTGTGATGTTTTCAATTTGTTTCTTCTGCAAGTAGATAATATTGTATATTCTTTTTAACACCTGACGCACGTTTCACTGAAAAATATCAGTATCATCAGAAACACATCACAAATTATATAATTACTGCAAGAAACATCGAGTTACTTATATAGAAAATGATATATATATATATATTTTTTTTTTTTTAAGTGGGTGTTCACCTTTTGAATTCCAGAGTTGTGAGTCACCTTTTTAATTGTAGAGTGCTGTGTTATGAATTTTTTGCCAGACTTTTATTATGTGAAAAGTGTATAACTTTATTGTATTATAGCAATAAACTCTATTTTTTTTAGTGAACAATAAATATAAATTAGCTACAAATTAGAGGAAGCTATAGACTTAGGAAGGAAATCGATGTGCTCATAAAGAAAATGAGTAAAATTTGTATCAAGTTTTATAATTTTTACCCTCCTTGCTGCAAAATCATAAAAAAATATGACACAAAAACTTTATCCATGTTTTACTTTATATATTGTTTATTAGATATCGATATAATTAGTTTATTCTAAAATGTAAACTATTACTACATAACTTGATTGCTACAAATGAAATGAAATTGTTCATAATATGTGTTGAGGAGTAGCTCACATTTCGAATGATATTACAGAATTAAAAAACCTAATATTATAAGTCTATTATTCATAAATTATACTGTATAAAATGAAATACAGGGATCGTTTCGACATGACAGACAGACAATGTGATTACTAAACTACATACGTGGAGTAGTTTGTTTGAGTCAAGAAACTTATGCTGAGCAATTCATGGAAAACAAAGTGATTAGAAATAATTTCTTCTCATATACATATGTACTGTATATAATATATATAACACTTATGTATAAACGAAATGTCAGTGTCAATAGTTTCACCACTTTCTTCGTATCGCCTAAAGTAGCCACAGACTGAAGACTCCAATAACAGACTGAAGAATTTCGCCTAGAGTGACGATCATCTGTAAGCGAAATGCGCAATTTTACAAATTTTGTACTTTGTGTCATAGCTTAGTATGTAAACTTTATTGCATGCAACTTAATAATTAATTTAAATAATTAATTTGCAATTAAAAATTTGACATCTTTATAAATTAACTAGTTTCAATTGTCTACACATCAGTTCACGCACGCGCGCGCGCATACACACACATCTTTCTTTTATTATAAGTTTATATATTTAGGCCTACACACAAGGTTGCTTTTTCCACTCTTTTAATACTCTTTAACATTTTATTAATACTTGACTCGAATAAATAAACACTCGGTATAGTCCTACAGATAATTTTACTTCCATGTTCCACAAGGAATTGGAAGTATAGTGATGGGGAAAAAAATCGTGTTCGAAATAAGGGCTGATTCTGATTGTACTACCCTCAAAACATGAAGACAAGTCATTTTCCGAAAAGTGTCTGTGTGTCTGTGTCTGCGTGTAGAATTTTTTCTATGGCGAACGATAACTGCCGCAAATTCAAACAGATTCAAATAATTTTTTGCGAATGTGCCTGAATTGTAGAGGACTTAAGGCCTATTGATTTTGGTGAAGATCGGTTAAGCAATGTTTTATGTTTTAACAAGAGTAAAGTACTTAATTTCGATAAATAAAGCATACTGGAAAGAAGGTCATAATAATCCACTGTAGAAAGGTAGATGAAATATCTATAAATGTAAATAATTGTTGAAGGGGAGGGGATAATTTTGTATATGTGTACTACATTATCGGGAACAAAGAAGTAGTTTGTTGTTAAAATTCCTTTCCGGGCTGTTTGACCGTGGTCCAATGTTTTCTGCAAAACCAGACGTTTTCATCGACTGCCATCATCAGTGAAAATCAAGTGCGCTGACGTGTGATGGTATACGTTAGTGACCACAGTACTGTGGTTAAGGCTGAAGAAAGAAGTAGTTTCTATGAAAATATTTCATTTCTAAAATAATTTTAAATATAAATCTTAAAACATGGAAGTCATGTATGGTTCTCCATACCGATATTAGAACATGGAAGTCATGTGTGGTTCTCCATACCGATATTAGAACATGGAAGTCATGTATGGTTCTCCATACCAATATTAGAACATAGAAGTCATGTATGGTTCTCCATACCGATATTAGAACATGGAAGTCATGTATGGTTCTCCATACCGATATTAGAACATGGAAGTCATGTATGGTTCTCCATACCGATATTAGAACATGGAAGTCATGTATGGTTCTCCATACCGATATTTTATTTTCCTGACAATTGTTTCACCAATTGCGGCAAGTTCACAGGTTATATTTGAACTGACTGATTTGAAATGTATGTTAGTAGGGGGACGTATAGACGTAGTTCATGACCAGTGATACACTGGAAAGTCCCAGGTAAGAGGTTTAACAAAGATGCCTGTTTTACTGTTTGGAACAAAAAAGTACCGTTACTGGCTAATTATGAATTGTATACAATTGTAATGAATTGTCAGGAAAATAAAAATTTTCTCTGGAACAGTACAATCAGTTTTTTTGCTAAAAAATACAGGGTCCTTACCATTAATAAAGAGTATGGTACTACAGTTGATAAAGAGCTCTACTTGGGAGTTTTATATTGCTTGCACGAAGCTACCAATAGAAAACAACCAGATTTATGAAAAGACTCTCTTTTAATAGTTCCTGTCCGTTTCGGATGTTAGATATCATACAGACTATTTTAACTTGCTGTACTGCTGCACAGAATACGTTAGATGTATTCATGCCAAACCAGGTCCTTAAATTTCTCAGCCATGATATTCTCGGTCGCCCAACTCCTCTCTCTCCAAGAACTATGAAATGCTCAATATTGTAATGTAAAGCCAAATTTCGAAAGATTCCAATGATTTAGTTGTGGCTTCAGTCAAACTCCAAGATTCTACACCGTAGAAGAGAACCGAGAATACGTAGCAGTGTAGAAGTCTCATCTTTTTGTTTATTGTTAAATCGTGAATTTTTAATAAACTGCTCATTCTAATGTATACAGCTCTTGCCTTTTAAATTCTGCTCTTAATTTCTTGAGAGTGGTCCCATTTTTCATTGACTATAGTACCAAGATATGTACCAATATAGTCTCCCTCATTCTAGTGTATACAGCTCTTGCCTTTTCAATTCTGCTCTTAATTTCTTGAGAGTGGTCCCATTCTTCATTGACTATAGTACCAAGATATGTAAATTTGCTTAC
Source organism: Magicicada septendecula (assembly GCA_034769895.1). Lineage (NCBI taxonomy): Eukaryota > Metazoa > Arthropoda > Insecta > Hemiptera > Cicadidae > Magicicada > Magicicada septendecula. The sequence continues at coordinate 293,264,333 of CM068373.1, read as the reverse complement.
ACGTTAAACTGGCCTTTGGTTGTGAAAGGACAGTTTATGGAAATGCATGATGACGTCATACCCAACTCTCAGACTACTGCGTGTCAAGACGTTATGGCCAAAAGGATTACGTCATGTAAGTACCGCAACCATAATTTCTATGACTGTAGTCTTGTGGCCTGTACTACAGCCATATGACTCTTAATTTTTTAAAGAAGAGAAAACATTAAAGACCAATGTTTTGTGACTACTGACATAAAATAAAAATCATTGAGACCAGAAAGTGCTTTCGACAAACTTTTGTAAGAATGGTGTAAGTGTGTTATAATCAGATGAAGAATATTTGGAAGGAGAAAAATATAAAAAATATAGGTGGGTAAACAATCAATCATCAACCGTGGCTCTACAACCATTGGTTTGTCTTGGCCTGCTCCAAGAGTCGATTCCATTCCTCCCTATTGCGTGCCCTGGCTTTCCAGTTTCTTATGTTCAGCTTTCCCAGGCCCTCCTCTATCTGTTCTTTCAATCTACTTCGGGGTATTCCCCTTTTTCTACTACCCATTGGTTTCTGGTAGAAAATATGTTTCGCTAGCTGTCCTTCCTCCATTCTCTCCATGTGTCGAACCCACCTTAGCCTGTGTATTTTGATTATCCTGACAATGTCCGGTTCTTTGTACAGATGGTATAGTTCATAATTATAGCGCCTGCGCCACATTCCATTTTCTTGTACTCCTTTAAATATTGTTCTTAGAATCCGTATTTCAGAGCAACATAGAAGTCTCTCGCTATTTTTTGTCATTGTCCAGGTTTCTGAAGCATATGTCAGCACTGGCCTGATAAGTGTTTTGTAAATTTTGCATTTCGTGCTTCTTGAGATGAAGTTAGATGTCAGGTGCTTTTTTAATCCATAATATGTTTTATTTGCAAGATATATTCTTCTTCTTATTTCAGTGTTGAAGTCATTAGTGTTATTTATCTGGGAGCCAAGATATTAACTCTTTTACTGCCTCTATATTTTTTGTTCCTATTTCAAGGTTTTGAAGGCTTGGGTTTAATGGTAGATTGTTGACAGCATACATATATTTTGTTTTCTCCAAGTTTATCTGCAGTCCAATTTTACTTGAGACTTCCTTTAATGCTGTAAGGGCACTAATGATATATCGTTTTGTCCTGGCAATTAGATCAACATTATCTAGGTGTGCTAAGAGCTGTATGCTTTTGTTTAGGATTGTACCTCTTGTGTTTATTTGGTAAAGAATAACTTGACAAATAAACAAAAATTGCATTATATTCTATCAAACTTTGTGGTTACTAACTTACGCGTGTAACAGAAATGGTTAAATGATAAGACATGTCATGGAAAAGGAATCAAATGTATTCAAGTATTTTGAAGTACCAAAACGTTGTCTAATGTAAGAGTAAAAGAGTGGGGAAGAGAGTTGAACAATTTGAATCTAAATACAAAATTAAATAAAGATAAATGGATTTTTAACAGACCAATGAGACCAATCAACTACGTGCGTTTAGGAGAAGTGAATCATTTCCATTAATGATAAGAAAAGGTCATTACTGTACTGAAATTCAGTTTCTGATGTTAACTTCATCATCATCTTCTTCAACAAGGATTAAACCAAAATGGTTTGTTCCGGTCCCATGGAGATAGACTTTCGCTGGTCACTCCAACGCTTCTTACCACGCCCCACACCTTTCCGTCCTTTCTGCTGATAATTCCTTAATTGTTTAGGGATGAGGCAGTCATCCATTCGGTTATGATGTCCCAACAATTTTAGCCTATATTGGACAATTCTGTTAAGTGTAATTGTAATATTCAGCTCCTGCTGTTTTCTTTTGCGATTGTAAAGAGTCTGAGAAACCTGATTTCGGCCTGGGGTTTTGTCCGATTCTCAGGGCCATAGAGAAGTATTGGGGGGGGGGGGGGCAATCAACATGTAGAATTTCAGACATGTTTCTTTCCTTGTTGATTTTAGAGTTCTCCTGATAGTTGAACTTGTGCGGTTTCTTTACCACGTCATTGTGACTTGACTTACTTAAGTCCTTAAATTCCTAGGTGGAACATAGGGGCTCAACGAAATTTCTCCAGCGTGTTCTGTCCATTGCCAGGGCCTTCACCTCCCTCCATGCCTTGTTGACTCCAGCCAGCTCTCATTCCGTAGTCCTCTTCCAGGTGTTCCTCGGTCTTCCACGTCTGCGGCTACCTTGCGGATTCCATTTCAGTGCTTGTCTAGCGATATTTTCTGGTAGTATTCTCAGGGTGTGACCGAACCTTCTCCATTTTCTTCTCTTTATCTGTAATTGGATGGTACTCTGACTTGTGGCCTCCCATAGATCTCTGTTCAAGATGGTCTTGTGCCACCAAATTCTCGTTATGTACCTCAGGCAATGGTTTATGAAAGTCTGTAACCTTGTGGTAATGCCCTTTGTCACTTTCCAGGTCTCACTTCCATACAGCAACACCGATTTGACATTTTAGTCAAATATTCTGAGTTTTGTCTTCCTGCGTATATGAGGTGATCTCTATACTGGTCTTGACTGTGCACATCATTGTAACATAAGATAAATTACAGGCCGGATATTAAAAATTGTTGACCTACTCCAGGAACAGTACTGTCTACAACAATGTCTGCTTCATGAAACGCCATCACCGTAGAACTTCAGAGTTCTACAGGATAGCCTAGTTATCAGCAAATAACAATGTCCCAACTGAGGGAGTTACCATTCATAAAATGATCATCAGCTGATTAGCACTGTTGCCAGGTAAAATCAACTGATACATACACACTACTTTCAGCACACATTGTTCTTAGCCAATTCTTTAAAATTAGAATGTTTACTGCATAACAAAATTTTATACAACTAACTTTGTGAATACACAATACTGGAGACAACAATTATAAATCTGTCTCTGTTCACGTAATGTTTTTAACAAAAAAAAAAACGACAAAATCATCATATTATTCCAATTAGCATCAAATAACACGTACGTATTCAGAAAATCGTGGAGAACAAAATTACATTCATAAAATTGAAAAATGTAAAATTTAGGGAAAAATGCAAGTTTTAGTGGCGGACCCCCTTAAGAATCAGACATTTCTGAAAAATCAGACATTGGCGTTTAAAGAGTTAAGTCTAATGGGAAAAAATTCTTGGATTTTATTGTCCATGACGTGTCCGATGTTATTGTTACTACATTGCAGAACATTCTACGTGTTTCTCGGCTATTCCAGTAGAACCAGCTGTATTGTTGTGTGCGTACGTGATTCTTAACATGCGTTAACGAGATTGTTCCAGACTCACCGGTCCGCGCGCGCTGTGTTCAAACCTACAAGCAATTACGCTATAGTATAGTGTTGACGCGTATTATGGATTATTCTGGAATATCAGCGGGGTATAAACGTAAGTATTCAGCGACGCTTAGTCAGTTTAAGTGGCGATCTATTCCAGTGAGATTCGAAGTATTGTGGCGAAGTGTTATGTGTTTTATAATTGTGCGAGACTCGTTGACATTATTATTGCGTGTGAACAATTTTTATTTCATTTGTTGTAAGAGACTATCTTGTTGATTACAAACTTTTTAATTGTGATAATTAAAGCTGGTGATTAGTGACTTCATTCTTGTATTTTGTTTTCCACTGTACCATACGACGATCAGTAGACTGTCTTAACAATATAAAATAATTCTGACGCGGACCACAATTATTTGTGTTCCGCGACAGAATTATTTTATATAGTTAGTAAAAAGTTATTTGTGTTAGCATTGTTTAATACCTTATAGTCCGTTAGCGATGTGCGGTTTCGCTGTTGTGGAAGCAATCTCGGACAGACGCACATCAATGGGAATGCGGTCGTCGTATAGAGTGGGCGCTTGCAGAATAATGCCGGCCGTTCCGACGAGCACAGCCAGTGTGAAGATCCATAGGAACAGCCTGTCCAGAACCATGGCTACGTACTTCCAGTCCTCCTTGACCTACACAAAACATTGTCAGATCACAAATGTTGACTCATGTCTGTATGACACAAATTTTAGTCTTTGTGTGTCAAGAGACACTAACATAAACAAGGTTGTGTAAGGGGGTGGCAAAGACATCAGCCCACAGTCCTAGAGTTCACTATTAAAACTGTCCTTCATACCTTCCTTGACCTCCTCCTAGTACGCTGAGTCAGCTGCTTCTTGCTCTTATCTTGGTCACCGGCACGGAGGCTCTCTGCCTCGCGTGGAGCGTCCGACGCCTCAAGGCGTCTGCTGGCTGAGCTTGAGACGGGCAACATCTGTTGTTCAAATCGGTTCCAGCGGCAGTGCCACGAAAATAAAGTTTTCTTTCTCCCCCGCCTTCTGAGTTGACTCGTTGGCGGTTTCTTCTCCAGTTTTAGGCCACCAGTCGACTAGAACCAGACTATGTATATCTACTGGCAGCCATTGGACTCGATCTAGATGCTGCAGTCAAGCCTCGGATGCAAAGATTGGAACCCTCAATGCATTGCAATGGTGGAAAAGGGGGGTACGAATGAACTGGGGCACAAAAATTGTAAGGTGCTAAAGTCATAACCAAATATACGATTTTACTGAAAATGTTGCTTTGAAATAATTCAATACAAAAATTACACTATGTATGGGTGATATTACGTTCACAGCTGCATCATTAGAAAGCTTCTTCAGTAAACTTAAATTAACACTGTTGCACACCACTATAGAAAAATTATTCAGATTAGCGTTTTCAAGCTTTACAGCTCATCATCAGATGGGAAATGATGATGATGATCTGTGAAGCTTGAAAGCGTTAATCGGAATAATTTTTCTATAGTGTTGTGCAGCAGTCTTAATTCTGTTTGTGATTATAACCACTAACACAACTTTATTAATTAAATAAAGTTAAATTAGTTGAAAACTTTTAAAGATCATCATCAAGTCAGTGGAATCTTAAGTACGGATGTAACAGGATCATTAGATTTAGAAAGACGGTTGACAAATTGTATCTTTAATTGTAAAAAAAAAGAATCATAAGGAGCCACACCTGGTGGATACAGGTTCAGGAGCCACCTCCTAGCTGGATTCTCACCTTGCTTCAAACTGTCTTAGGTGGTATCCTTTCTATACATTTTTCCTGTCTGGTCCCTCTTGACCAACTCTTGGTCTTTTAGACCCCAACACTACAAGGTTTTCGAGGGCTACGGAGTCTTTCATTGTTTTCAAACTTCAGATTAACTACGTAATCCTTGTTTTTGTTTTGTACTACCAGGCAAAGTAAAGGTGTCAAATGGGGAACGGTTGTAGGGGCTGAAGAGGAAGGTTTCCCAAGGCACTGGGGGGGGGGGCGGAAGAATGTAGGAGGTGGTGCCCGAATGAAACCCAGAACAGAGCCAGAGACATTCCTACCACTGGCCTTACTCTAGGACACTAGTAACGTCCTTAGTGGACTTTATATATTGTAACGTACCGCGAGCTTTCTTACGTCTTTTCCTCTATGTGTTACGTCTTTTTGATACTCTGACTGTTATTTTATTTATTGTGTAATTCTTTAGTTAAAATAAATCACGGGATCCTTTGCCGTTTTTTATCTCCTTGCAGGTATTACAGTTCAGTTGTTATGGAGAGGGAGAGAGAGAGAGAGAGAGAGAGAGAGAGAGAGAGAGAGTTCCTCTCTTGGTGTACTGTTTTATCGTTTTATTTAAACGCACTTTGCATCAGCTGTTTTCAATGTGATAACCAGTGACAGGTTATGTTGGCCGTTGTACTTCATATGCTATGATGACTGCGCTAACTTTCTCACTCTTCTCTGCTATTCACCGGTTTCCTGTAACAAATCTGCTACCTACAAAGAATAATACAAAGTCAATTCCCTAAAAGAAAGGTATTTATTGATTGAAATTGGTTTATTTTCTGGAAACTATTAAATCCAGTTCATCGATTTTCAGATCGACTATTATCGAAATTACAACAGTTTTCGATATAAGTTTTTCTATAACACAATAGATATATTCAATTATAGTTATTAGTACAATTAATAAATTATTTATCTCAGGGTTATTTGGGGATTCTTTGAGCTATAAGAAAGTCAGAAATGCTTAGATAAGATTATCATACTTTACAATAAATAATATTTTTATTCTTAAAGTCTGAGTCAATAAGTTCGTTTTTTAGACGCCAGAGCGCAGATTACTCGGATTCATACCGATTGCAAAAAAGAAATATGGCTGCTGTGAAGTTCTAATGAAACCACGTGTTTACTGTTTTGGATTAAATAAATAAAGTTTAAAATGTTCACACTAAGTTTTCTTATAAATTGAATTATGTTGTACTGGTTTCTAGTGTTCGTTACTTGGTGTTGATGTGTTTTAGTTAATTAAGGTAGGCTTCCTCACCAACGTAATGACAGTTCAAATTTTTCAAGCTATCTTATGGTTGGACAAATTTTCAATGTTCTTGGATATTCCCGCATCAATTATTATGTTTCAATGGATGTCTCAGACGTAGTTTCTTATGCTGAATCGTTCGTTAATTTTGAATAGTGATTGGTTCAAACTGTAGTTAATATTTTTTGAAAATTGCTGGACATTATTTCTGTCATATACCCTCTTGAAAATCAAATTTAACAATTCCTCATCTTGTTAACGCTGTTACTCTTAGTAACCAAGAAAATGATGAGTTTTTATTGGCTAACCTAGGTACAGTTTTAGTAAATAAGCTAGTATTAAGATATTATTAGTTCTTCCATTTTTTAGGAAAAATACTCCTTTATAAATTTTAACTCTAATTACATTTAATTTACATAATGTTTTTCTTCATATTATTACATAAACTTAGATACTTGTATGTTATAATTTAGTGGTTTTTAAATTAGTTTATTTCTGACTTTTATTTCTGTAAATGTATTACTGCTCTAGGCCCTATTTTATCTTCCACTATCTCTTTATAATTTATACTAATTAGCAGTGATTAATTTCTTACATAACCCTGGATCCTTCAAACATAAACAAAATAACATTTTACTTACATTGATATTGCCTTTGTGGCCTAACAAAATAAAACTATAATAACTTACTACTAAACTTATTGTTTATTACAACAGTTCTGCATCTTTATCACAATTTGTGATTGATGTCTTTTTAATATTATATATCATACTATGTTGCACTTTGTATACACTGCACTTCTATAGTAACACTTATTACACTGTTTTTTCACTGCTAAAGTGTTTATTGTTTAGTGTAAAGATTATACAAATGTTTTATAGTATGATACTTAACTGTCACTCATTTCTGACTTGGGGAATGGGGTACCTACTGACTTTTATTATTAGTTTTTTAAAATACTGTAATAATAATAGGTATTTCTTTATTTTACTCAGTATTAGGCGCTGATTATGTAATGTTACTATATATACTGTATATATATGATTAAAACAGATTTTAATCATATATTGTTACACAAAGTTTATTAGTTATGATGATTTGATATGAATTTTAATGATATTGAAGTAAGATAAGAATTTAATTAAGTCAAATGTAATTAAATATCTACTGTCTACTGTAGTGTGAACTTATTACCATACTTTTACCATATTTTTATATTTTGCTTTCCAGTTATACTTAGTTTTTACAGACACTTGACCTTTCCACTACCTTCCTCATCCCTTCAATCATACACACCTCACACATGTCCAGATACACGCCCTAAACACATGCTCACCACCCTTCCTTCTTTGTTTAGTATAGTCGTTCACTGATCTCTTTGACAACAGCTTAATAAGCTCAATAATAATAGGCTGTCAGAGTTAAATAAAAACTGTGAAAAGTACCAAGTGTTTATGTATTCTAAAACCTTTGAACATTATCCTACCTGAAAGTCACAAAAGGAAGTGTGCATATTCCTTTGGGACCGGAACAGATGATTCGCCTAGTCCCCGACAGAAGAAGAAGAAGAAGAAGAAGAAGAAGAAGAAGAAGAAGAAGAAGAAGAAGAAGAAGAAGAAGAAGAAGAAGAAGACAGGAAAACGATCTACTTTAAAATAATTTAAACACTTTTTGCTACAGTCTATTTCTTGGTGCATATATAATTTATTTAATATTTATAAATTATTTACCGGTACCTCAAGATATTTTATTCCCTTATTTGGTACATGTTTCGGGAAGCGTATTGTTCCCATCCTCAGCCTTATTGATTTTATATCTTGTGGAGTATTTGTGTTTTGGTTGGTTGTTGTTATGGTTTCCTGTTAGTTTTTGGTATTTTATACATAAAACAGACTAATTCCTGAACAAATAAAAATCAATACAAAACATGACACAATTTTCAAAGTATTCTACATCGAAAATACTCAAAAAGGTAATATATACACCACAATCACACACAATAACACCAGTATAAAATACCAAAAACCAACAGGAAACCATAACAACAACCAACCAAAACATAAATACTCCACAAGTTATAAAATCAGGAAGGCTGAGGATGGGAACAATATGCTTCCCGAAACATGTACCAAATAAGGGAATAAAAAATCTTGAAGTAAAGAATTTATAGATATTAAATAAATTTAAAATAATTGTTTATTAAATGATTTTGCATTTTGATGTACGAGGTGTGTGCAGAAAGTGTCTAGTCATTCTGAATATCCTGTTAGAGTGACACGCGAACTTCATGAAGTCCTCACCGCTCATACATACATACAGGCTTCCTTCAGACGCCATTAAATAAGCTGGTGTTTTGTGTGTACTTCGCATTTACAATGACTGTGTGAATTTATATCAAGTTCCTCTTCATCAACTTGGAAGTTCAATTGCAGAGACCTTGAAATGATTAACAGGCTTTCAGTAAGGATTCCATAAGTGATGCTGAAACTGAATGTAGTATTGACTACACTTTATTACAATTTATACTTTACTTTGTTGTTTTTTTATTATTCTGTATTATGTAACTTGTCTGTAACTTTTTGATACAGAAGCTTTACAAGATATTTTTTTTCTATTTGTATCGGCCATCTGAGGACCACATGCCAATTTCAGTTCTTTATTCCCTGTTCATTTCTTTTTCTCCAATATTCTTTCATCTTGTCACTATGTCTCTTTTTCCTGTCTTCAGTCCATTTTGAATCTGGGTTTTTTCTCTCCTACCCTGGACTCCTTCCATTTTTAACAATTTTGGCCGAAAAACTTCTCTTTCAATTGCTTCTTCTGCATTTATATTATTTTTTTCTAAATCCTTTTTAATCCAACTTGATGTTGAATTATTTCCCCATAGTATTTAAAGATCTGTTTTTTTAACCTATTATCGTCCATTTTATATAAATGTCCAAAAGATACTATTCTTTTTTTTCGCCTAATATTTTCCTAATAATTCGTCTTTCCAATATTTTTAGTTTGTCTAAATTATAATTCAATGCTAGACATTCACTTGCATATAGGTATTCTGGCCTCACTACTGTACTGTAATGCCTTATTTTCGCTTTTTAGATATGCAATTTTTATTGTAAATATCTTTAGTTATACCATATGGTCTTTCCCATTATATGAATTCTTTCCTCTATTACACATTTTTTTCTAAACCATTTTCTTGAATTATCTCCCATAGATACTTAAAGTTTGTAACCCTTTCTATTCGACCAATATCTGTTAGCAGAAATTTTGGCGCATTTTTAATGTTCGTGAAAAATTTGTTTTTTTTTCTGCAGAAATTCTTAAGCCTGTTGTACTGTCTATGTCCTCTAAAAAATTAACTTGTGTTACAGCAGATGTAAGATGTTCAGAAAGTATAGCATAGTCATCTGCGTATGTCAAAAAGTTTATTTCAATATGTTTGTTCCTTCTTCCCAACATGATTGGAGACATTTTGCATTCCTTTAATTTTTCATTCCAAATTCTCACTATATTCTCCAGGACACAGTTGAAAAGAATTGGGGGTAAACCATCACCCTGTCTTACACCTGTATTTATTTTGAACGGTTGAGATATTTCTCCCATGAATTTTATTTTTGAGACTGTATCCGTAAGCGTTTCACGTATTAGATTTGCCAATTAAGATTTAACACCAAGTACTCGGATTATTTTGTCTATAGTTTCTCTATCAACAGAACCAAAGGTACTAGATATTTTACTAAATTATTAGATGTTTTATTATTACTGCTTTTCACTGAAAGCGGATAATAGGAGCGTGTCTATGAAAACATAATACATACAAAAACATCACATATAAATATTTGAAAAAGTTTCTTCGTACCTTAGTGGAGTCCTCTTCACGTTTCGTGTGATCAGCGATGAATCTAACTCCGTCAATGGCTTTGTGCAGTTCAGGACAGTGGTGCCAATGCGCCCACCTCCGGCAAATCGGAGGTGCTGAAGGTTCGTCTGTAGGAGGGGGCGGGAGTTCGTCGGGACACAGTAACGGCGGCAGAGGCGGTGTGCCGTGGATCCTACAGCCGCTGCCTAAACCCGTAGCTTCCAGTTCTCTGCAACCAAAACATTTCCTGAACTAGAATCAATCAATACAATGACTGTTTTTATTACTTCCATGTTTCGCAAGGAAATGGAAGTATGGTGATTACGAAAAAAATCGTGTTCAAGATAAGGGCTGATTATGATTATACTACCTTCAAAACATTAAGAAAAGTTATTTTCCGGAAAGTGTGTGTGTGTAGAATTTGTTGTATGGCGAACTATAACTGCCGCAAATTTAAACAGAATCAACTAATGTTTTGCATATGTGTCTGAGTTGCGGAGGGTTTAAGGCCTATTGATTTTGGTGAAGACTGGTTAAGGGGAGGGGTAGTTTACCTGCAACGTTTTATGTTTTAACAAGAGTAAAGTACTGAATTTTTATAAATAAAGTATCCTGAAAAGAAGGTCATAATAATCCACTGTAGAAAGGTAAATGAAATATCTATGAATAAAAAGGGTAGCTGAAGGGGAGGGGGTAATTTTCTATAAATGAAAATTATAGTTGTAGGGGGAGGGGATCATTTTTTATACGTGTACTACGTTATCGGTAACAAAGAAGTAGTGTGTTGTTAAAATTCCTTCCCGGGCTGTTTGGCCATAGTCCAATGTCTTCTGCCAGTGAAAATCGAGTGCGCTAACGTGAGGTGGTATACGTTAGTGACCACAGTACTTCTGAAGAAAGAAGTAATTTCTATGGAAATATTTCATTTCAAAAAAATGATTTTACATATAAATCTTAGAACATGGAGTCATGTTTGGTTCTCCATACCGATATTTTAATAATGTTGATGCAACAGTTCTTTAAATTAATAGCCATAAGTGATACATATATTGAAACCTTTTAAATGTCAAAACGAGTATATCCAAAACGAGGATACTCACAACAAGTTATAAGAACTACACGAGGCCTATATAACAGAACAAGAATAGCCGTTAAAAATAATTGTAGGATTTCTAAACAAATATCTGTCAATCAAGGTATTAGACAAGGGTGCAGTATATCATCTACCATTTTAAACATTTATATTGACGGTCTAGTAAGGAAATGGAAAAATCTAGTAAACCATGGTTTTAAATTATCACGAGACAGATATTTGAATGTGCTGTTGTTTGCTGACGATCTGCTTGTACTCCAAAATACAGAATCTAAATTGCAAATATCTGTTTTTAAGGCTCATCAGATTTGTAAACAATATAATATGAAAACATGCACTACAAAAACAATGTGATTTCGAGGCGAGGAACACATAAGAACGAAAATAGTAATTAATGATTAAATTATAGAACAGGTGAGCCTTTTTAACTATTTGGGAAATGATATTGTCTATGATAAGAATTATGATATTGACGTTAAGTTAGGTAAGTTCCAGATGATCAATCGTAATTGTATAGAAACAAGGTACACTGAGATACAAAATTAAAGTTTTACAAAGTTCTGGCAGTCTCTGTACTGTTCTATTGGTGTGAATTATGGACAACAACTAAGAAACAAGACAGTAAAATACAGGCCTTAAAAATGTTATTTTTAAGAGGAGTTAAAAGGTGTTTTAAACTTAATCGTATAAAGAATGAAGTCGTAAGAGAAGAATTTCAAGTTTCCAATTTAAACGAAGTATTAAAGGATTATAAACAACGGTGGAAAGAGCACTTAGAAAGAACGTCAGATTTCAGATTGGCCAAACAAGTATGAAAATATGAACCTATAGGACGCAGGTATGTGGGTAGAGCCAGGAAGAGATGGCTGAAGGTTCTTTGAAGGCGGAACAGACAACACCTTGCCTATGCCGTGATATGAAGGTGATGATCATTTTGAGAACAGTGAATTTGGTACTTTTGCTAGCTTTGGGAACCGTATAACTCGTATCTAGGTATAAATATATAAGGTGATTCAAAATTGCACGGCAATCTCTCGGAACCTGATTCTATAGCTAAAAATAAGAAAGAAAGTTCATATAAACATAGGTCCGAAAACGGTTCGTTAGCGAGTTACGGCCCGCGAACAGTTCGCCCTGATTTCTGGTCCCACGGTAAAATGACGCCATACTGAAATCCGTGGGGTATAAAGTGAAGGGTAAATTTGGTGGCTTCTTATAGTTTTTGATCTGAAAAATTGAATAAAAGCAGTCCCAGACCTCTATCTTAATTAGTTTGTAAGAAAAACTGGGTAAAACACAAACAATTGGAAATGGAAAAACACACATTTTTAGATTTGGGATAAAATAACTTCGTTGATTTGGTAATAAACAAATAAAAATTTCTAACTAAATTTGTAGAGAATTTAATTATGAAAAAACTGATGTGTATAATGTTTATTAAAAGTAAGTACACATTTGAGAAATTTGACTTTAATTAAAAATAAAAAAAAGACCAAAATGCGCCAGAAAAGTGTTACAATTTACAAGAATGGCATTGTAAACTTTCAAAACATCTACACTTGGGCAGACAAAAACCCACGAGACTGCCCCCAAGACATGACCAACATACTTTTTCATTTAATGTGTGGTGCGGTCTTCTTGGTGATAATCTCTTAGGCCCGTTTTTCTTACCACCAAGGCTTAATGAAAGACAATACTTACATTTTCTGCAAACGACTCTGATGGAATTCTTGGAAGATATTCCACTTGCAGATAGAATGCAGATGTGGTTTTTGAATGATGGTGCATCTCCTCACTACTGTCGTGATTTGATGAACCATTTAAATAATACATTCGATAAGGGATGGATTGGTCGAAACGGACCAGTAAAATGGCTATCTCGAATTACCCAGAAAAGTCTTACAATTTTAAACAGAACAAAGGTTTTCGTAAATGTTTTCATAAAAAATGTAACTGTAAAAAAATTAAAAACTTATATTATTGAAGTTTTCCTTCAAATGATTAATATCAAAATTGGTAAATTGATAAAGCTGCAAACGTTAGTTCAAAGCAGTTGTTTAATGTGGCCATTTTGTTGACTGCTAGAATTCAGCTCGGGGAATCCATGCTAGCCGGGCACGTTTTGTAGCATCAGGATTATTCTTATCAGGATCTCCATACTCTATTATGCGTGTATCAATTCTTCTTGTGTGCCAATACGAGCGGAATAAACTAACGACTTCATTCAACCCCAAAGGAAAAAGTCTGCTGACGTGAGATCAGGAGATCGAGGAGGCCATTTTACTGGTCCATTTCGACCAATCCATCGCTTATCGAATGTATTATTTAAATGGTTCATCAAATCACGACAGTAGTGAGGAGATGCACCATCATTCAAAAACCACATCTGGACTCTATCTGCAAGTGGAATATCTTCCAAGAGTTCCATCAGTCGTTTGCAGAAAATGTAAGTATTGTCTTCCATTAAGCCTTGGTGGTAAGAAAAACTGGCCTAAGAGATTATCACCAAGAAGACCGCACCACACAATAAATGAAAAATTATGTTGGTGCTGTCTTGGGTGCAGTCTTGTGGGTTTTCGTCTGCCTAAGTGTAGGTGTTTCGAAAGTTTACAATGCCATTCCTGTAAATTGTAACACTTTTCTGGCGCATTTTGGTCTGTTTGTGTTTAATTAAACTCATTTTTTTCAAATTTGTCCTTACTTTTAATAGACATTATACATATCAGTTTTCTCATAATTAAATTCTCTACAAAGTTAGTTAGAAATTTTTATTTGTTTATTACCAAATTAACGAAGTTTTTTTATCCCAAATCTAAACACTGTGTTTTTCCATTCAAATGTTTTGTGTTTTAACCAGGTTTTCTTAAAAACTAATTAAGATAGAGGTCTGGGACATCTTTTATTCAAATTTTTATATCAAAGACTATAAGAACCCACCAAATTTACCCTTCACTTTTGACGTGATAACGTCTTATAAATTGATGAACACCGGCTGCACGCACGAAAAAGTGTCACGTTCCGTCTGTTTCTTCTTCTTCACGCTTGATGGAATAGGCCTTGGGCGTGTGCCTCTACACAAATGGCCACGTTCCGTCTGAGCCTGAGCGTGTTGTGTTTATTTCTACAATTTAATAAGATTTAATTGATTTCCTTCATAATTTTCAGTCTAATTTCATTTTGTTCACCTTAATTAACTGTTTTTCTCAAAATAGCGGCAAAAAAGGTAATTAATTCTTGCATTTTAAGAATAATATGACTAATAATAAATAAAGAATAATATGACATAATATGACTATAACTAATTGTTCGTGATTATATTTAAACAAATTATTTAAATTAAATTTGCAAAAACTGTAAATAATATTTGAAAATTAAAAATAACACAAACGTGAAAAATGATGACGCATTCCTCAAATACATGAAAGATACGTACAATCTCGAATGCGTATCAGATGTTAATAAGTCAACAACGCTGAGAGGAACAACCATCGATTTGACTTTTTCAAGACACATTACACTTGAAACACTCCCCTTGATTTCGTACTTTTCCTATCATCGTCCTATCCTTAACAGAATAACGCAGATTGGAGGATACTTAAATATAACACATGTATATAAGTTGTAAATAAATTGTTAATAGCACATTGTTACTTGTAATTAATCTGTATAATTTAAGTAAAAAAGTATTTGAATTAACGAATGTAAATAAATGTTAATTTATCGAAAAAATTGTAATTTTCAATTAACTCCTTCTTTGTATTATACAAAATAATGATAATTCAGTGATAATAATTCAATTCAATTCATAAAAGTATGCAATTTTTCATCAATGTTTCTTTATGACGTTATCACGTAAAACTATCGTCCGTAAACCGACTTTACAGACAACCAATTGTATTTTTTTTACCCCACGGATTCAGTATGGCGTCGTTTTACCGTGGGACCAGAAATCAGGGCAAACTGGTTCGCGAGCCGTAACTCGCTAATAAACCGTTTTCGGACCTATGTTTATATGAACTTTTTTTCTTATTTTTAGCTGTAGAATATGGTCCCGAGAGATTGCAGTGCAATTTTGAATCACTCTGTATATATAGAACCGTATAGCTCGTATCTAAGTATAACGAGCCGAATGTGTTCTGATCTGTGAGCCTAAATGTACATGCCAACATATTGTGTGGTGACTCACCTGGGAGCAAATTCCTCCAAGTGATCAAGGGTAGGGAAGACATCATTTTGAGCAGCTTCGATGAGTTCGGAAGCGGAATTCTGCGCGGCAAAGAGACTCGGATCTCGCAGTTCTAGTCCGTTACACGTGCGCACCATTATTCTGTGACACGAGCCTGCAAGACTACAACAACAAAAACAAACGGTTACTGAAATATTAGTTAAGTTAGTAACTTTTATTTCTTCTGTATCTGTGCGAGCTTGTATTCTCAGTTTTATTTTTTTATTCTTATGAGTAATGTTATTTTTTGTATAGGATATGAATGATAATTTTTATTATTTTTTTTTTAGGTAAGGAAAGGAAAAGAGTCCTTCCTATTGTCTATTGAAGACAATATTGACATCAGAATGCGCTAAGTTGTATCGCAAAGATTGCGTTATGCCGCAGTTCGTGGTCGGGTTCCGTCACAGTTGTGTTGGCAGAGGACCGCGGTCAGTTCCGACCGAGGGGAAAATTATAACTTGGCCAATGCGCGGTCCGCTCGCAACTAAGAGGGTGTCACACCGCATAACAAAACTTATAATCACCTACACCAACATTAACCCATTTCGTCACACCATTACTAGGTATAAAACCCAATAATTGCTACATCTGATTCACAACATCACAACCGCTCATTGTGACACGCATATTAAACTACTTTGTAGACTAACTTTGTAAGCCTCCGTTTTACTTGTAGACGGAGGAAACAAACTGAAAGGACATCAACCTAAATTAGGAAGAACTAGCCTAACCTAACCTAACCTAACAAAAATATTGGAAGAAAGAGGGTACGCAGGAATTGAAACCTCATCGAAGTATGGATTCCCATCTACCCACTGACCTGTGTCCTACAGGTTCATATTTCCATACCTGTTTGGCCAGTTTGGAATCTACCATTCTTCCAGGAACGTTTCTGTTAATTGTCACGGATTTTGCCAGTTGTGACCAAGTGAAAGTGCGGGGGGGGGCAACTGACCGGGTGAGAACACGCAAAAACGTCGGAACTGAGCGATACCTTCTCATTGAATCGTTGTCGATTCTTCTGAGTGTATTCATGAAGGCTGAATATTTTAAAATCTTTCCTTGTACTTTCGTTTCTTAATCTGGCACGATGACTGCACACCGTGTTGCATTTGGTAGGAATTTCACTTACTGAGCCAGTTATCTCAACTTTCAGTCTGCTTCGTTGTTATTGACGCTTAACTACGTAGTGAAGCCACTACGACCGTATAGTGGTCACAACTTAAACATAGTTTCTTTCACAACTATACATTTTGTTTAAATTCTGCGTGTAAGGGAAAATTTATTTATTTTTTCCTCACATTTTTCTTGTAACAGGTTCGCGACAATTGCCCCGGAACATTTTGTCCCCGCGACAATTGCTCACTACGATAATTGCTCTCTTGCTTCCCAGTGGACCTTTCAGATATCGTTATAATGAAATATAATTTATTTTTACAGTAACATCATGTTAAATGATCTTTATTATTATAAAATTCTAATTGTTTTTCCCAGACATCAGTCTTCAAGTCCGGCAGTTTGTTACGTACCGTCAGCAGACGTTGTCAACAGTTACGAGGCCCTTGAAGAGAGTAACTTAGACGTCAATAATGACCGGATTCTTCGTCCTCTTTTCAACTACTGTGAGGCAGGGTAAATCAAAGACTTCAAAAAACAGACCTATTGTTCACAATTCGTCCTTTGAATTGCCAAGATGAAAGCATAGTAGCGGGAATAATAACGAACATGTGCACTTGCCTTAACGCTTATTCACTTCCTCACACCTCCATCAGTGTTGGAAACTCCGAAGCCGTAATACAAAACTTTAATAAAGGGTATCAATTTCAAATGTTCAAAACCGCGAACTGTGCGAAAGTCGAGGTCCTGCTGTAGATTGTTTTACTTGAGAGGAAAGAGTTAGCACATCGCATTCCGTCGTAAAAACTCTCACCAAGTTCAAGTCGATGGAATCGCGTGAGTACGCGGTAGCAGTATTTCAAACAGTTTATTTAAACTGTGGTTATTGAGCAAAGCAAACGCAAGAAATCTGTTTAATTCTTTAAAACGGCCTCTCTAATTTCATTTCGCGGAAATTTCTGTTCAAATTACACAGAAATCACAAGATAAATAAAGGGCGCTGCTGGAGTCTGTGTTTATTTTAATTAATTCTGGTCGGGCGTGCAAACAGAGGGCACCACTAACACACTATGTAATTGAATTTATATTTGCTGTTTCTTATCTTTGCAAAATTATTCTCTTGTAAAACAATCTGCGTGCGCCCAAGTTCCGCGCGAACCTTGTCTGTGTTACAACGTCGCGTGTTACAACGTCGCAAGTCGTATTCTGATCTGTGGTCGGCCATTCCTTTGTGCGTCCCCGTACAAATGAGTTGCTTAATTCTGATGTCTAAAAATAAGAAAGAATCTAGTAAAGACATACGTGTGGAGTGCTGTCCTATAGGGGAGTGAATCTCGGACGATTGGAGAAAGTGACAAGAAAAGACTCCAAGCGTTTGAGACCTGGTGCTACAGAAGAATATTAAAGTTGAGATGGAGAGAGAAGATAACGAATGAGGAAGTCTTTAGAAGAGATCAGCAGAAGAAGAGCTTTCTATGAAATTTAAAAGGCAGAAGAGCTAAGTTTATAGGGCATATACTACGACAATGGGTTAAGAGAATAATAGAAGGAACAATTGAAGGGAAGAAACACAGAGGTCGACTCCGTTTAGACTACCAGAAACAGTTTATGGTCGATATGAACTGCACATCGTATTGTGAGTTGAAAAGAAAAGCAGAGAAGCGTGAAGAATGGTGAGCTACTGCAAACCAGCCTGTGGGCTGCTAACCTAGAAGAGAGAGATTTCTGATGTCGTCTTTGACAGACGCTGGAGAGAAGGAGAGAACTGGGAGAGATCATGGAGGAACAAAAATAATGAAGGGTAGAAGACTTGCAGACAAAACATGAAAGATAACAATGCATGGAGACTGAGATGCGAAGAGGGTGTGTGTATGTGTGCCAGAGAGAAAGAGAACGTTCCGCGCAAACACTGTCTGTGCTACAACGTCGCTAGTCGTATTCTGTCGACTGCGGTTTTGAGATCTCCGTCTCCGTACAAAATCAGTTGCCTATTCCTGATGTCGTCTGCGACAGATCCTGGAGTGAAGGAGAGAACGGGAAGCCTGCTCACTATTCCTGGATCCTGGTCCTGCTCGGCTCCTAAATTCCGCATTTTCTGCTTTATAATTCCTGCGGAACCTCATATTTCATGGCGATAACTTTTATGTCAGCATTTTCGTGGGTGTGTTCTTCCTTTTCTGTCGTAGCAAACGACTTAGAATGTCAACCACTCTCTATTTTCCTTCGCTTTGCAGAATTTAACTGCAAAATCGTACTCTTGGATTGCCATTATCCATCTGGTCATACGCACATTAGTTAAACGGGATTTCGACAAGAACGATAGTGCCTGATTATCTGTGTGAATTTCAAATTGTTGATCATATAAATAATATCAAAACTTACTTAAAGCGTATACAATCACCTCTGAATTTACTTTTCAGAGGTGAAAAATATTATTCAGCTCCTTTATGGGTCCTGGTTAAACTTTGTACTTGTTTAAACTTTGTACTTAGAATATCTGCAATGCGGCGCGTGCAGTGACGTCATTCTCCCCCGCCGAGCTGCTGCCGGCTTGTATTGCAAGCCCGCAACAGTCCGGCGAGTTAGTTAATTCTAAAACTCCGAACGGGCAACTAGCCTTCAGTTCGCCAGCCGCGGCTACATAATCATTTTCAATTCGTAACATTACACTTCAAATTTTTAGCATGATCTTCATGCACTAATACTTCGGCTATCTCTGCCTCAATCCATATTCATGATTTTCAACATTTAATTCGACTTTATGTTCCACGGCAATGTTGCAGCGCTAAACTGCACGCGCCATGCAATCACTTTCTGGAAACATTTAATAAACAATTAACTCAAAGAATATATACAGTCCACTTCTTTATTTCATTTCATACCAGCCAACTTATCACCTAACGTTGTAAGACCAACTCAAGATAATTCGAGAGCGTCGAAGACGTAACATTTTTGGTCCTCCGGGCCGGATCCGGATTGTGATTCGGATTGGGATTCTAATCTATATTTCATTTAATGGGCCCAAACAACGTTTGGTTCAAACCCGAATATTCTCAAACTTAAGATTGCTGGCCGTTGCATAAATTCACTGGTTTCAAAAACAAAACCTTCATACTTGACATTACAAGATTCTCCAGAGCATCATCTCGGAGACAGCAAAACATTACAAGTCATCATCATTTGTCGTACAGCAGCGAAAATTTAGAACTTCAAGCTTAAACGGAGAGCTACAGCTTCAAGCATTACCCGACCAGCAGAAACAAGAGTTGCGCCACCATCTAAGGCCTGCCGAACAGGATCATCAAGGAAACAACAGGCAACGGAGCCATCTCGTGCATGCCGGGGACTCACAATCCACGTGACTATGAACTTCCATTTCTTATAGTTTTTCATTTATAATTTTATGTACAGCAAAGTCAGTAATATTTAGCACGTCTATTTAATGGCATTTAATATAAAATCATTAATAATTTTTACATAAATAGAAATTAGTGTCAAGTGGCCATAGACTTGTATTTTTACCTAAATTTTCATTTACGCAACTTTACAATAATTTATTCAGAAACTTAAGTAATCTGATGAAGCTACATGTATATTTTCGCTTTGAATGAGTCATATTTTCAATAATGTCCATATAACTATTTTTTAACGAAAATAAGTACCTATTATAATAAGTAATAGATTAAGTTGTATACCGATCACTGGCTCCCGCATTATATCAGTATTTAGAAAAGTATTCAAATTGTTCACCTGCTCTATATTTATCTATCTTTTTCGAATCACAGTTTGCATTTCAGTCATGGCTGATGTGAAAGCGTTAATTAAGAAACGTGGCACTATTAAGGCCTCTATATCCCGTGTAAATACCTTCGCTGACAATTTCGATCTTGACATAAACGATCACCATGCCTTAAACTCCGCCACTTGATGGAGTTGTCCGCGAAGTATGATGAAATTCAGACCCAAGTTGAGGCTGATGATTCTGATTTCACATCAGTAAGTGACAGGGTTCAGAGAGAGGATGATCTCTGTACTATTGAGTGCAAGCTGCACAATTTATTAGAACGAGTAGAAGAGGCGAACAAAAAACCATTGATTGAAGCGGAAGTCACGCCAATTAAAACCTCACGTATACAGTTAGAGCCAATTAAATTGCCCTGCTTATCAGGCAACATTATTATAACATGTTTTTGGAGTTGGTACACGTCAGAACTGACCTGACGGACATTCAGAAATTACACTATTTGCATTCTTCACCAAGGGACGAGGCGTTAAATGTAATAAAATCTCTACCAATCACCCATGATAATTATGCGGTAGCCATTGATCTATTGAGGGCCAGGTATGATAGCAAGTTAGTTGTCTCAGCTTATCATATAGGGAATGTCTTGGGTATGAAGTCCATTCAGCAAGAGTCCATGGTTGGCATTTCAAAATTTATTGACGAAATCACCTCAAATATAAATGCTTTAAATTCATTAAGTTTACCAGTAAATACCTTTGAAATCATTTTCGTTCAATATTTAACGCAGAAACTTTACAACCAGACATGCCGACTATGGAAGGAAAGCCTTTCCGACGAGCGATTCCCTAATATCAACAATTTTATTAAATTTTTAAATGGTAGAAGGCAATTAATGCTAAACGTCGGCGCCTCGGCCAGTTCAGTAAATAGAATACAAGTTAGCGATAAGACTCCCTATCGCAAAACTATTAAACCCGTTGATCTCACTAGGTCAACATTCCATTCTCATATCAGCAATAACATTTGTCAGCTGTGTCGAGGTAAACATCGACTCTCTGAGTGCCCACAATTCGTGGCTATATCTCCCTTCGAGCGAAAAAATATTGTAATCAAACACAAACTTTGCTTAAATTGCATGCGTACAGGCCATGACCCCTCACACTGTCCTTCCAAATTTGCTTGTAGGCCATGTGCTAAACGCCACCATACAACGATCCACGTATCGGGCAGTAACGCTACGAGTAGGAACAATCAATTTTCACTGAAACTGCAAACAAACAAATCCATTCTATTATCCACCACTGTCTGCACGACAACTGACCATGCCGGTAGGAAGCACCCAGTAAGGATTTTATTGGACTCAGGATCGCAAGCAAACTTCTGTACCATGAGCTTCGCACGACGCATGGGTCTAAAATTAACTAAGTCTCAATTACCCGTCACTGGTATAAACAACTCCTTATGTCAAGCTGACTTTAGTACTATGGTAAGGCTGCACTCTCGTTACAGGGATTTTAATTAGAACGTGCATTGCGCTGTGCTTCCCAGTATCACGAATAATCTTCCAACAGAATCTTTTGATATCTCATCCCTAAACATACCAAAGGGCATATTCTTAAATGACCCGCAACTGAACTTTTCTTCACAAATCGACATATTACTTGGTGCCCAGTACTATTTACAATTGATTGAACCTGTCAAATTCGTCCGCAGCCCACACTTCCCCATAATACAGGAGACAAAATTGGGATTCATCCTTGCGGGTAACCTGCCCTTTAATGTCGACATGACAAAACCTGTCTCATCATTCATAGCATGCGAAGATAATAATGCCATTTCATCGCAATTGAAAGACTTCTGGCAATTGGAGGACGTTGCTGCTCGTGTTCCCTCCGTTGAGGAATCAGAATGCCAAAGTCATTTTGTCGCTAACACTTACCGAAATAATAATGGTAGATTTGTGGTTTACCTACCTCGCAAGGTATACAATTCTCATTTGGGCGATTCTCTTACCGGAGCCATTCGCAGATTTCAATCACTGGAACTCAAATTCAAGCAGAACCCTGCCCTTCAATGGACTATAGCACATTCATGCAGGAATATTTAACTCTGGGTCACATGTCTTTGCTTGATTCTTACGATTTGTCAGTCAATAAGTCAGACACCTTTTACTTACCGCACCATTCGGTTTTTAAGGGCTTTAGTATAACCACCACATTGCGAGTTGTTTTCGACGGCTCTGCCAAAACTACAAATAATTTGTCCTTGAATGACACATTGATGGTTGGTCCCACGGTCCAGCAGGATCTTTTTTCGATTATGTCGCGGTTTCGTACGCACCGATATGTCCTCATTTCGGACATTGAGAAGATGTACCGTCAAATCTTAGTTAATCCCAGGGACTCTAATTTGCAACGAATTGTCTGGCGCGACGCCCCCCATAGGGAACTTCAACACTACGCCTTGAGGACAGTCACATATGGGACTGCAAGTGCGTCATTTTTGGCCACAATATGTTTGGCGCAAATAGCTAAGGAAAACAAAACTCAACACCCTATAGCCTGCACAGCTATCGCAAACGATTTTTATGTGGGCGATCTCATGACCGGCTCGGATAACCCACACCTCTTATCTCAAATGAAGGCCGACATTCTATCGCGCGGTTGTCTGCCTCGTTTTTTACACGGTCACCCACAATGGTGGTATGGTCCATCCTGGTTGTCCCATGAGTCATCTTCATGGCCCACCAGTGCCTTCGATGCCCATTCACCCTGCACTCATCCCGATCTTGAGCAGGAACAACGTAAGCAGGTCCAAACCTCACTGATTGCCGCTTCATCTACGCCTAGTTATTTTGAAAACTATTCTTCGCTTTCAAAACTCCTCCGTGTATTTTCGTATTGCCTTCGATTCGTTCGGAACTCTAGGCTTCCCATAGCTGATAGAAACATTTCTTTTTTAACTTCCCAGGAGTTACATCGTACACTTTTAATTTTCATTGGCCAGTCCCAGCGATTGCACTTTAACATCGAAATCAAGGAACTTGAGGCACAACACTCTATCCCTAATAATAGTAAAATTCTTTCACTTAACACCTTTCTGGATAATGCGGGGATATTACGCGTGGGCGGACGCCTCCAGCACTCCCAGATTACCTATGATAGCAAGCACCAAATCATACTCCACCCGCATTCTCATCTCAGTAAACTAATTATAGAAGGCGAGCATCTTCGTCTACTACATGCTGGGGTACAATTGACTCAGTACTATCTACGGCAGAAATACTGGATAATTAACGATAAATCATACATACGATCAGTAATACACAAATGTATCACTTGCTTTCGATTCCTTGCTAGGGGCTCAAGCCAATTATTGGGACAATTGCCCTCTTCCCGAGTTACTCCTGCCAAGCCATTCTCTCAATCTGCAGTCGACTATGCCGGTCCTGTATTTATACGTCATGGCGGGCAGCGTTCCAAATCAGCGTCAAAGGCTTATATTGCGCTATTTATATGCATGGCCACTAAGGCCATTCACCTTGAATTAGTCTCAGATCTTACTTCAGACGCTTTCATAGCAGCCTTAAAACGGTTTATAGCTCGTAGAGGTATCCCTGCACAGATATTCTCCGACAATGGTACACATTTTCGTCGTGCTAGCAGTACACTTCACGACTTATACAAACTTCTTCATTCTAACGGATTTGAACAGACTACCCAGGACTTTGCCAGTGTCCAAGAAATCAAATGGTCCTTTATTCCCCCGTCAGCACCTCATTTCGGTGGTCTGTGGGAGAGTGGAGGAGTCAAGAGCGTCAAGTTTCATTTGCGGCGAGTCATCGGCAGAACCCTTCTTACGTTTGAGGAGTATTACACTTTTTTAACCCAAATAGAGTCCTGCCTTAACTCACGCCCCTTGTTCGCCATCTCAAATGGCTCTAGGCATCCTGAACCTTTAACTCCAGCGCACTTTTTGGTTGGTTCTCCACTGACTTCACTCCCGGAACCTGATTATGCCGAGGTCAAAATTGGTCGTTTGGGCAGATGGCAGCTGCTCCAAAGATTCACCCGCTCTATATGGAAGAGGTGGTCAAAAGGATTATTTGCACCAGTTACAACCACGCAACAGATGGCGCATCCAGTCAAAAAATTTGGCTCCCGGACAACTCGTCCTTATTTTAGAAGATAATCCCCCCCCCTGCAGTGGAAGCGCGGGGTAATTACTCAGGTCTATTTGGGTCAGGATTCACTAGTGCGCGCTGCGGATGTTCGCACCGCAAACGGCATCCTATGTAGGCCCATTCACAAACTATGTCCACTTCCAGTGGCCTCAGATTAATGACATGAGCGTTCATGCGACATGTATCATTGATTTGAACTTCATGCCCGGGACATATCCCGGCGATCTAATGCTTTCCATTTGCTATTTTTTATTATATTATTGTATTATTCTATTGTTATATTGTGGAATTTTTTGGGAGCATTATTCGATCACTATGTAATGTCAATCATTATGTATTATGTATTCTTACATCAATTATTACGTCGATCATATTGTTATATTATTGAATTTTTTGTGATAATCACTCTATTGTTATGCATGTCAATCATTACGTCTTTATTATGGTATTATCATTTGTTATGTATTACTGAATTTTGGTGTCATGTAATGTCAATTATTATGCACTATTCACACAATGACTTAAGCTGCAAAATCGCCCGATTTTGTGCGGGCAGTATGGTTAAACTTTGTACTTGTTTAAACTTTGTACTTAGAATATCTGCAATGCGGCGCGTGCAGTGACGTCATTCTCCCCCGCTGAGCTGCTGCCGGCTTGTATTGCAAGCCCGCAACAGTCCGGCGAGTTAGTTAATTGTAAAACTCCGAACGGGCAACTAGCGTTCAGTTCGCCAGCCGCGGCTACATAATCATTTTCAATTCGTAACATTACACTTCAAATTTTTAGCATGATCTTCATGCACTAATACTTCGGCTATCTCTGCCTCAATCCATATTCATGATTTTCAACATTTAATTCGACTTTATGTTCCACGGCAATGTTGCAGCGCTAAACTGCACGCGCCATGCAATCACTTTCTGGAAACATTTAATAAACAATTAACTCAAAGAATATATACAGTCCACTTCTTTATTTCATTTCATACCAGCCAACTCATCACCTAACGTTGTAAGACCAACTCAAGATAATTCGAGAGCGTCGAAGACGTAACAGGTCCTATTCGCGTATCCGATGACTCGCCTTTTGAAGGTAGAATGAACTACCAGTAGATTAATAGAGGAACAAAGAAAATGAAGGGTAGAAGACTTACAGACAAAAATTGAAAGATAACAATACATGAAGACTGGGGTGCGAAGTGTGTGCGTGTGTGTGCGTGTGTGTGTGTGTGTGTGTGTGTGTGTGTGTGAGAGAGAGAGAGAGAGAGAGAGAGAGAGAGAGAGAGAGAGAGAGAGAGAGACTATAGGCGTAATTCCTAGAGTTTTTCTTATCTGCATACTGAATAAATTTCCTATATTGAACAAGTCTCCGTATTCTCTCTATTGAACAAGTCTCCACACTTTCTTATGCTGAGTGTCTTGGGGCCCGACGATGCGATGGTTTCCAAACACCCTGATGCTATTCCGGCTGATTTTAATGCTTTTCTGTGACAGCTATCAACACTCACTTGAAGGAATACATAAACAGAAACAAATTGATAGTCTGTTAATTTTTTACAGTTTGGAAGTTAAAAACTGTACGAATGTTATTCGTAAAAATATTCACAAGACCCAACTTTCTGAATTTTCGTCGTGCAAGGAAAAAGCTGATGAGAAAGAGTCGCTTAAAGAAAAAGAAAAAGAAGAAGAAGAAGAAGAAGGAGGAATAGGATGAGGAGGAGGAGGAGAAAAGGGTGAAGAAGAAGAAGGAGGAGGAGGAGGAGGTGGAAAAGGAAAGAAGGAGGAGAAGGAAAAAGAAGAAGAAGAAGAAGAAGAGGAGGAGGAGAAGATGGAGGACAAGAAAAAGGAGAAGAAGATGATGAGGATGATGATGATGATGAGGAGGAGGAGGAGCAGAACCAGGATATAGAGGATAAGAAGAAGAAGATGATGATGATGATGAGAAGGAGCTGGAGGATGAGGAGGGGGAGCGGAATATAAGGAGAAGGATGAGGAGTAAAATGAGAAGAAGAAGAAGAAATAGCACGGATCAGAATATTACCTTCGTTTGTCCATCTGATAATGTGGCCTGCGCATGACCAGCAGCCGAGGCAGTATATGGATGAACACTCGTTTTACCCAAGGCGCCATGATGTGCGTCTGCGGAGACCGGAAGTGCACATTCAGCACTACCACGGTTACGCAAATACTGCAAATAAAATAACAAACATTACGGTAATTAATCTTATGTACTGTAGTAACCGTTTGCGTAACCTACCAGCGCGGCGGAGAGTGTAACGTATTGCTATTGCTTACCTAAATGTATCTAAGATCATAGTGAAGAGTACGAATTTGCCAAGAAGGGGCACTACTAACGATGTGGGGGGGATGATTTCGGCGAGCAGCAGGAAGAACACGGTCAGCGACAGCAGGATGGAGATTGACAAGCTTACCTGAAACACACAAGTGAACCATTTAATATTAATAATGGTGATAATAATTCTTATAAAGATAAATTAATAACGATAATAATAATAATAATAATAATAATAATAAGAAGAAGAAGAAGAAGAAGAAGAAGAAGAAGAAGAAGAAGAAGAAGAAGAAGAAGAAGAAGAAGAAGAGTGATAAAGTATGGCCACGTGGAACGAATGTCTGACGACCATCATTGGCCTAAAAAGTAGTTAATGTGAATTTCACATAGAAGAAGGAAAAAAGGTGACACAGGTGATCGTGGAGAGCAGACACCTTCGAGAAATGGGAAAAAGAGGTCTACAACGAGACAAGGTACGCTTGGCTGGAACAGCTGATGTGGTTGAGCATGGCCGGCTCTAGTAGAAGCCGTGGCAACACTGGAACCAGCTGATATTTGAGGCCGACTAGACGATCTCTTAATTTATGTATTTCATTAATCAAATCCTGTCATTTTTATTTGCCGGCTAACAGCAGTTTTATAATTCTTCATTTTTTGCAAATTAAACGTTTATTATGTAAAATACTGTTATTTTGTAGTATAACGCTGAATACCGGTGTGTTATATCTAACTCCGTTTTATGTACTTGTATTTACTTTTTAAATTTGAAGTTTAAAGTTTATGTTTTGTAAGAAAATTTGATTTAATTGTTTAATTAAATTCAACTAATGTTTAATTGATTCCATTAATTAAATTGGTGAGTGTCTCTTGACGTTGTTTAAAGAAAATATTTAGTGTTGATAATTTAGTTCAATTTGTTTTTTCTTCGAAGTTCGTTCAGGTGTGACGTTTTCTGTCGACTAGGTAATTCTGTGAAGTTGACTCTCACTGAAAATACATTTAGTTATATTTACTTACTTGTAGTGTCTCTGGCTGACTTCGCAGTGTTGATGATATAATCTAATTTTAGATTTGATTATCACGATTCGAATTGCCGCTGTCTGTCTTGCCATCCAATGAGAGACGTTCACCTATCCTGAAATGTCCTAGTCTATTGAATTATAATCTGTCTGACTCTAATTTGCTGTATGAAAATTATAATTTATTTTCTATTAACATTTCTTTAATAATTAAAATATTATAAACCGTTCTCGGTTAAAATGTACTTTACATTTGGAATTTGTTTTATAAAAAGTTGTCTCAGGGTTGGCAGTACTGATCTACAAACATCAGACTGTATTAACATATTTTTTGGTTAAGTATTTTAAGTCAAGTGTAGGTTCTTTTAGCCTGCAGAATAACAATAAAGTAACTAGAAAATCTTATTCTACCATTATAGGTAGTCGGAAAGTGATTACAATTCACTTATATCTTAATGCATAACAAATAAAATTATAACCATGCCTGATTGGCATTAGAGGTTAACTGGTTTAATAGTCAATCGAAAATAAATATTAAATGACTTAATGAACGTTACTGAACGTTAAAAGAACTCGTCACAATATCAAAATGTGAACATAACTAAATAATAGCTCAATGCAGTGTTCTTTAAAGAATCATCTGGATTGTCATACTGGATTCCTTCAAAATCTTTTAATTGTCATTATATTATGTTGCTTGATACAACATGCTTTATTCATAATAGAAATAGAAAGAAATATTCAAATAGTAGTAGACTCTTCCTAAAATTAAATAAACACACATAATAAAATTTGCTTTTGTTAACTTTCGTTAATTAATTTCGTCAGCTGACAATCCTCAAGTCTTACTAACTATCGTTAGTTAATCTTAGTTTAGCATTAATAAATTCATTCAGGTGTGTGGTTGTAACACACTCAGTGTTTTTACCTAACAGACTATTACTGTCTTCAGGATTCTTATTTATGAATTATTTAAAATGAATTGAGGATTATCTCTATAAATGGTTGCTGTGTGAAATTAATCGGGTGCATTGCCCTTTATACCTTTATTTATACACATTACAATAATGTTGTTCGATTATATCGTCATTTTTCAACTTCCTTAACTAATATTATAAAATCACAGTACTCCCTGTAAATCCCGGAATTGCTAGGGATTATACACTTAGCAATTCGTATTTACGCACTGTTTACTCTTCATAAATCTTCAGTAGTAGTGTTGTTATTAACGCACATATTTAGGTTAGGTTGACTTGTTGACATTGATGACGCGCACAAACTAGGTTAAAACAGTTGTTTTCTGGCGGTGTCGAGCTGCCGTCTGTACTGATGAAAGGTTATTCAAAAAGTGTCTCGAGTCGACGCGTGATGCTGCCGTTCTCTTCTGCGATCCGTGTAAAATTTGTCAATTTCTCTGATTTGATTGGCTGACGATCTTTAATTTAGCGCACATACCCCCTTCGCGAAATTATTTAATTGTTGTAATAGGCGGGGGGTAGCTGGGTTCGAGATTACGACTGACGCTAGATATTTTTCCCAAACTAACTCGAATATTTTAAAATTGGCATAACTTTCTTACCACTGCTTAGATTTTGAATCTACGTTAACCACTGTATGGCGAACATTTGGCTCTTTATTTAGAGTCTACTCATGACACGTTTTCGTCCATTATTAGGGAAGTTATTGTTTGAGATGTACATTTTACACTATTTATTATTAACTTTATATATTATTGTATTAAAAAAATAAAACTAGTTAATGACAATCATATCTCTTACAGAGTATGCCTTTCAAGTTCTTTGACATTCCTCACTTGTTATTTAATTATAATTATGGACAAAATATAACTCTTATTCTAACATGGTCTTAGGACTAGGAGTCTACTAAACTATTGATTAACTATTTATTAGAAATAGTTTTTGGGCAATTCCTATGTTGCCCCAATTGTATACAAAGTGTTATCGCAACTACTGGTTGACTTTGTTAATGGGAATATATTGTTATTCCCTGGTTTTTTAGTCTATTCAGTGACCTCTGTATAGCACTATTAAGTGTCACTTTACTTTAATTCTTTTCTATGAAGTAGTGTCCTTTCAGGCCACTATCTGGTTTATAATAGTTTACTATAGTTGTTACATTGATTACTAATCTGGTGGTTTAATACATTTGTCTGTCCTTTTGTATAGAGAATTGGATAATAGTATTCACATCTAGTGTCACATGACAGATGTGCTTATTTATGATTATAATGTTTAATATTACTGATAATAATTCACTTACACTATCATATTAGTGATATTACATCTTATTTACCATACAGGTTATTACCATACCCCCTTTTTACTCCTGTCTAACTTTACAATATGGTTTTATCTCAGTTTCACATGATGATTCTCATTTTGACTGTTTTTGTTCACTTTGTTTACATTAATTCTTATATAAATACTACTCTATGTAGCTGGTCTTGGTACTGGTAGAAACCTTATTACCTCTACTTGATTTAGTGTACAAAAGATTTCAGTTAGACATGTTTTATTTATTATTCAATATGAAACTAGGTGGAAAGAACCTGTATCTAGGTTATGTGTTTCCCCCCTATGTAGCAACAATGGGTGAATTGAGTTGATACAAATTTACATTTTTTAACCTTGCTTTTACAAGTATTATGTTATTAATTATTACCTGTAATTCATTAATTAGTTCTTTTTTCTATCGGACATCATTTTTCTATTACTTAGCTAACGATTATTACAATTATTAGACAATTTTAATTCTCTTTTATTTTACATTAATGCTGTGCATAATATGTCATTATGCTGTTGTTTACAGCTTCTTATTGTATTAACATTATTGTTACCTTCACTCTCTTGGCTAATATGGGATGCCTTACTCATTTACAATATTATTGGTCATATAAAGGTCATCTAAGTTAGTCAGTTATTAGTTATTGTTTTGTCTACAAGTTGTAAGTCTCTCAGTTAGTGTTTTACTGGTGTTGGCTATTTACTTCATCTTAAACTTTCTTATCTCGATGTTGTTGTATTCTTGTGGTTCTTCTTATACTGTATCACCATTCGTATTGATGTCATTAGTATTGTCATTTCTTTCTCTTATGTGTTTCTTTCTTGTTTATTTGGCTTCTTACTGACCGAATCTATTGGGTTACTGGTTCCTGTTGTATAATCACTATTTAATGCATCTTCTTTCTTCTTATTAATTATTATTATTACCATTAATTTTATTACTCCTGCGTTGTGAGTTCATTCTTCTTTATTAGTTGTTGATGTAGTTTCATGCTTGGCATTTTCATTGTAATTACTTGATGGGTCTTGTCCCCTACAATTATCTTGACATGTGCTTATATTTTGATACTTAAAATATCGGGGTCATATGTCTTGTTACATATTTAAGAAATATAGCAATTAACTCATTCATATGATATAAATTCAATAATTCAAACAAAATTAATTCATTAGGTCTAACACTAATTCACTAATTTCTTCAACTTAAGCGTATAGTACTAAGTGCGCACCGACCTATAATTTAGATTTAGCTATACATAGGCCTACTCATGATTTTAGTAATGCTATGAAATTAAATCAAAATATAACATGTTCACTTTAGCTATTTTACTACACTATGCTTATAGGGCTCAGACGCAACGTTGCCACGTTTAATACCCCGGCCTTCTACTACAGCCGGCCATGGTTTGAGCCAAATAGCAGCTTGTCCTGTAGTGTTATGTTTTGGAAATATAACGGATTACCGTTTACTATTGATGGACGATGAGTTTCTGATTACTTGTGTGCTACTGAGGGTATACGTAACGTCTAGGGAGGAGATTACAATGTTAAAGCGAAGCTAAGGGACGTGAAGAGAAGTGGAGAAGTGCTGCCCAACGCTGGACTTTGAAATTAACTGATAAGGGTGACAAAGGACGGCAGAGGACAAAGGATAAACGAAAGCAATTTGTTATACCTTACGCATGTGTCCGCACACCCACCCGCACACAGTGGTATAAACGTAGAATTGTAGCTTGCGTACCTAAACACAACAGCTTTAGGCTCTTATACTCACGTAGGCTTCCGCGGCAGGTGTCCATTATGGTTTTAAATAGTTCATCATCATCATCATCATCGTCGTCGTCGTCGTCGTCGTCGTCATCGTCATCTTCACGGATTAAACCAAAAATGGTTTGTTCCGGTCTCAAATAGGCAAAGATTAGAGCTAGTCACTCCAGCGCTTCCTTGGACGTCCCACACCTCTCCGTCCACTCGGCTTATAGTTCCAGAGTTGTTTGGAGATGCGGTAGCCAATCCATTCGGCAAATATGTTCCCACCAATTCAGCCGAGACTGGGCAATCCTATCGAGTTCCTGCCGTAATATTCAGTTCCTGCCGTATATCTGTGTTACTACTATGATCATGGAGAATATACTCTGCCACATGCCTGAGAAATCTCATTTCAGCCGCTTGGATGCGACTTCCAATTCTCAGACCCATAAAGAAGTGTGAGAAGAGCCATCACCTTGTAGGTTTTTTGGCGTGCTCCTTTACTTGCTGACTTAAGTGTTCGCCTAATGGTCCCGCACATGAGGTTGAACTTATGCAACTTATTTACAACGTTGTTGCTTGCATTATAAGACACACTGTAGCCCAGATATTCAAAATTGTTAAGTTGTTCCAGGACATTTGCTTTTATCTAACGTGAAAATTGATAAGGTTTTAAATTTACTAGTATGTACTAGCTTTCCTGAAAGTTTACCTCGGTTAAGGTGGATCAAATGTCCCAATCAGTAATTTAAATACAAAACTGTAGAGAGGAGTTTGTTGAGACAAAAAGAAATTCTGCATTTTTCCCCTTCCACCCCTTTTTTAATTCTTGGATTTTGTTGTCCATTACGTGTTCGTTGATTAACTAGTTATAAATATATTACTACTGACTCGAAGCACTAAGTTTTTTATTGGTAAAAATGTAAAATTTTTACCTTATAGCCTATATAAGGTAAAGGTACATATATATATATATATATATATATATATATATATTGTAACGATGTATACAAGACGACTTAATTCGCCGCACGTTGGATTCGTCAATTTGTAACAAATATAATAAATATGTTGAACGGTAAATTATTGTGCTACGGTTGTATTCTGCCGCTCGCTCCTTCAGTGCATCCAGTCCCAATGACGTCACTCGGAGTTGCCAACAGTTGCTCCGTCCGCTGTGCTATGTTATCGTCATTCTTAAATGAAACAGTAATAATAATGCAAAGATAACACCAAACAGATATATTCCTTTTAAGAATCTTTATTCAAATGAAGTATTGGTTAATTACTTCTCGTTTTTCTTTACTGCAATTACAAATTATGACAAAATCATGCCTCTCTATTCATAAGTTGGTAGTAGCTAAAATATTGTGTTCTATGCTGGATTCGACAAGCAAAAGAATGATGCAGTTTGTTTTTATTTCAATGAAATAAATAATCTCAGGGCGTATTTGGTTCGGAAATTATGGTTAAACAAATAATACAACTCTTAAAATCAAAATACAAACTTCACAATATAAGGATATTACAAGGTTTTGATGTGTATAGTGCAAACTGGTAGTCGTGTATGTGTTACTCACTATTATAGGTTATGAACAGTTTAGATGCTTATTAGTTATCGTTAAAGCTTTTATGGTGTTCAAAAAAGGTGTAATACTCAATTGGTGTTATATTCAAGTGTTCTTTAGTGTTGGTGTAGGATAGTGTCTGTAGTTTTATTTATTGTTTAATTCCTAAATGGTTGTATACACAAGTGTAGGTGTTGTCACATAAGATGATAAATTGTTCAAATTCACCAGATCCTCTTCTTTATTCTTCCAGGACGAAGATAGGGTCCAAGTATTCTTTGCTTCTTCTCCCCGGATCTAAATTCTTCTGAATTAAATTCCTTATGTTCTTTTGTTATTATAATATTTTGTATTGACTATACCAATTCGTTTTACAAAGTCTGGTATGTGTTTTTACTGCTTAAAATATAATTATCTGAGACGTTTTATTAACGCGTCTGTCTTCAATGACGGTTGTTAAAGAAGTCCTATTTTATTTATCTGAATTTTCGGTTGCTAAGGTAAAACTTGAAATCTGGTTGGTTGATTCAGATATACATTGTCATACAAATTCATTATTTCAATGTCTGAATTTGGTCAAAAACTTTTAAATTAGTATAACATTTTTGTACTGATTGGGAATTTAAAACTAATAGCATCATTATTTTGGTCTTAACATTTGTGACATATAGACACCAAACATGCCTATTTTTGCTTAAGAAATACTGATGTTACATTTTTGCTATCTGAATTTTTCTTAAATAACTTAAAACTGATTATTTTGATTTCATATTTGTTGTGTATACTATTAACTATAAACCTATCCATATTATAACATTTGTTTTATAAAATTCTAACTGTATTTCCTAAAATTTACAAAATTCCAAAGTTTTTATAGGCCTATGTCTTGACATGTTAAATTTCTATTTTCTATTATTGTAACACCTATTAACAATGCAACTACCATCAAAACTACTCCCTATAACTCTATTAGTATTATTATTTAAAAATATAACAATAATTATTACAGTAACATTATAAAAAAAAACATAATTTCCATTTTGTGATTAAACAATTTGCATATGTCTGGTTACACACATCCTGCACAAAGCATATCATACACTCATTACTTAATAAAACTATAAATAACATCAACACAACTTAATCTTATTTTTAAAACATAAAAAAGGAAAGTTTAATCATTTATTAATGATTTATAATTTCTATTCCTTTCTCATGCATTTCAGCCATTGCTGTACTAGGCACTTTTACCACTTTTTTTTTTGAGAATTATTAAGTGATTATACATTATATATTTGATAACATTATGTTCACTATTATTCACACTATTAGTTGTATGTTTTCATATATCTATAATAATTGTTTTGTTGTATTATTCCATTATATCATTTAGTTAACACTTTACTAATATATTATTTTACATTATTGTATATTTGGGCCTATTATCCCACAATTTGTGTTTTGATTATTTTTATATTTTGATACATTTAATAAAACAATTTGTTTACTTATAGTAATGGTACATAATGCTGTCTGTCTTTATAAGTCTTATTATTGTAATTATTTGAAATTCATGTCATCATCCGGGTATTTTGCATCACTTTACCTAAACATTAATTTGGGTACGGTCAGTTATAGTACAAGTCAGTCTAAAGTAGTTATTTGTTCATCTTCACTATCATTTTTAAAAGATATGTTTCTTCTTGTTCAGTTTCTTATCCATGATCTTCATTAAATCTGGTACGATATCCAAGCTATGCCAAATGTAATGTTACAATATATATATATATATATATATATATATATATACATATAAATATAATTTGTGATGTTTTCAATTTGTTTCTTCTGCAAGTAGTATAATTTTGTATATTCTTTTTAACACCTGACGCACGTTTCACCGAAAAATATCAGTATCATCAGAGGTTTTTTAAGTAAATAGAAATTTATAGAAATTCTTATCATCACTTGGACACCTCTGATGATACTGTTATTTTTCAGTGAAACGTGTGTCAGGTGTTAAAAGGAATATACAAATACTATTTGCAGAAGAAACAAATTGAAAACATCACAAATTATATAATTACTGCAAGAAACATCGAGTTACTTATATAGAAAATGATATATATATATTATATTATATCTCTTATCTCCCGTTTTATTTAACTTAAGTATTGTAGTATTTAAATATGTTCCACGTTGGAAACGCCAATTTATATTATAACGGGTGTGTCTCTCCCGTGTTGATTTGCCACCGTTGGATGTGTACAGTAGCGCGATAATTTTACTTTATAGGTTGGCTAATCTGCGCTTTAATTTTTACGATAATCTGATCATTCATGTCGGTGCTCTACACAGAACGTCTCAAACGCTTGTAAGCGGCGGTCGGCTCGCCCGCAGCCTCACTGTCATATTTTTTCTTGTCGCGCCATTCCAATGTAGGCCTTAGGCCAACCCACTTTACTTATGGCCCATTAGGCCCGTTTATTAATGTAATTTAAATTTTGATACGAATGGTATCCATATCATGCTTATTAGCCAACCTGTCATTCAAAACAACTTCTAACTGCATATTTCTAATGTACTTTTGAATATCAAATAAATGAATTGAATACAGTCCACTCGCTTCATCATTTCTGCATCCTGGCGAATCAACTAAGTACAAATTTTCACAATCAACATTCTTCAACAAACATTTTCCGGTCCACTCGGACCGGACACTTAACATTTTTTTGGTCCTCACATGACGGATCATTCTTCTTACTAAACATTTTTTGGTCACTCCGGACCTGGATTTTCGATGTATCATTCATAATTAATATTTTTCTGCCACTATTTCTGGCCATCACGGGCGAATTAGCATATCCGCTGATACGACCGTGACGTGATTTCCATCGGCATTTCGCTCGTCGCCTTTGAGCTTCCTGACAACATCATCGCACGAGCCTGCTAGCTTCAGTGCTTCAAACAAGGCGGTCATCTCTCCGAGCTGTGTTTGCAATCTTCTCCAAGGCGTCGACGCTGCAGGACATCGCCTACAAGGTATCACCTCAATAACAGCATAACAAGGTGCGTACAATGGCTGAAGAAGGCCTCAAAGTGTTAACCAGAAAGAGAGGCGGCTTAAAGTCCGCAATAGTGCGAATACAATCAGCCGTAAATAACTTTGATATAAATTCCAATACAAAACATTTTTTAACAGTAAGGCTAGAAAGTCTGAAAGGCTTCGCATCGAAGTACGACGAGGTGCAGTCTGAAATAGAACTTATTTGTAAAGACATAAGCGCGGCTCAAGAAGACCGAGTTGAGGTCGAAGAAATGCTATATTCGACTGAAGCAAATATTTTGCAATTAATTGATACATTTAATGTTCAGACTGTACCTCCCGTATTATCGACCCACATGCAATTAAAACCAATAAGTTTGCCCTGCTTCTCAGGCAACATATAGGAATGGCAGCATTTTCATTCAATTTTTACGGACTTAGTGCATACAAGATCCGATTTAACGCCAGTGCAGAAGTTACATTATTTACATTCTTCTTTAAAAAATGAACCTTTAGATTTAATTAAGTCACTACCTATTTGTAAGGAAAATTACTCGATAGCGTTGAGTTTGCTGTACGAAAGGTATGACAACAAGTTCATTCTAGTAAAATACTATGTCAAAATTTACTTCAAGTCAAGTCGACAATTAAGGACTCTGGTCAAAGTTTGGCAGAATTCACAAACACAATAACGTCTTCCGTTAATTCACTGGCGGCAATGCAACTGTCAGTGAATTCATTTGAATTTATTATTATACAATTATTAGCAACTAAACTCGACCCTACTACTTTTAAACTATGGAAGAAGTCAATAGACCCTGATAATTTACCTAACTTTCAAGATTTCACTCATTTTTTAAACTCACGTAGACAGCTGTTAGAAAATACACTGCCTATCGAAGCCGGACAGCAACTCAACAAGCCGATTTTAAGACTTAACAATAAATATGATAAATATAAATCAAGAAACACTGCTGGCAGTACTACATTTAAGAGTTATCACTCAGCGTCAAGCAATTATTCATGTTTGTGTTGTAAATCTAATCACCCGCTTTACATATGTGATAAATTTCGTGCGTTAAGCACCGCTGAGCAGGGACAATTTGTATCAAGTCACAAATGTTGTACCAATTGTCTTAGATCAGATCATTTTGTATCTAACTGTAAGAATAAGCAGGTGTGTAAGATCTGTTCAAAACGACACCACACATTGTTGCACGCGAACAACGTGCCGAACTCAATATCTGCCAGTAGTAGTAATTATTGCTCACTTAAATTACAATCCACGAACAATGTTCTTTTATCAACAGCAGTTGTATTTGTCATTGACCAGGCTGGCAACAGACATAGGGCAAGAGTTCTTTTAGACGCCGGGTCACAAATAAATTTTTGCACAAAATCATTTGCAAGGAAATTACGGCTTAATTTAACTAAATCCAACATACCAATTACGGGTATAAACAATACAGCCTGTTACGCCACTAATCTTGCGTCTATACGCATTATTTCTTGTTATCAGAGATATAGCTTCGAGGCGAAATGTGCTATCTTATCTACATTGACCCACAATCTGCCGGCACGATCGTTTGACATTAATCAATTCCACATTCCGAACAAGATTTTTCTGGCTGACCCAAATTTCAACATATCGTCGCAAATCGACATACTCTTAGGGGCACAATTTTACCTGGATTTAATTTTAGCTAATAAATACGTACGCGGCCCTCATTTTCCCATCATTCAGGAAACAAGGCTAGGCTACATTTTGGCTGGCAATTTACCCAAACACTGCCGCAACGAGGGTCCTGCTGTTTCGTTCCTAGCTAGGAACAACGACAGTCAAATTCTGCAGTCTCTCGAAAGATTTTGGGAAGCAGAAACTATCCCTGACAACACCCCTGATAACGAGTCAGCCTGTAAAGAGCATTTCGTGCGCTCTACCCATCGCAACCACGAGGGTAGGTTCGTGGTTTCACTCCCATTTAAGCCCGATAATCTCCAGTTGGGGGAATCTTACACCAATGCTGAAGCAAGATTCTTGAATTTAGAGCGTCGATTTAGGCGTGATGCTAAGTTCGCGCGCGATTACGCAGACTTTATTAACGAATATAAGGATCTTGGACACATGACGCTTATCGACAATTGCGCTATCAATTCAGGAGCGTCAAATACTTGCTATCTGCCTTACCATGCCGTATTTAAACAGTCTAGCTTGACCACAAAACTGCGCGTCGTTTTTGATGGTACGTCCAAGACTACCAATGCCCTTTCTCTCAATGACATATTGTTGGTAAGCCCGAATGTTTAACAAGGCCTTTTTTCCATTCTTTTACGTTTCCGCATGCATAAATATGTTCTCATCGTCGACATCGAGAAGATGTATCGACAAATTCGCGTAGCTGAAGGGGATTGTCACTATCAACGTATTCTGTGGCGTGATTCTCCTCTCGAACCATTTAAACACTTTGCATTGCGAACGGTAACCTACGGCACGGCTGTGCTTCGTTTTTGGCCACTCGCTGTCTTATACAAATTGGTAGGGACCATCAAGCTTCCTTTCCTGATGCGGCGTTAGCTATAACGAATGATTTCTATGTCGACGATCTGCTTACCGGTTCGGACACCATCTCTGATCTGACCAAGCTGAAATCTGATCTAGGTGCGTTATTAAGTCAATATGGTTTCACGTTGCATAAATGGTCATCTAATGAACCCAGAGTGGTCGCAAATCATGACAATTTATCACGCCCCTTAAACAAACAGGACAATGT
This sequence comes from Magicicada septendecula, assembly GCA_034769895.1. NCBI lineage: Eukaryota > Metazoa > Arthropoda > Insecta > Hemiptera > Cicadidae > Magicicada > Magicicada septendecula. The sequence goes on along the minus strand of CM068373.1, from coordinate 293,225,013 downwards.
GCGTACCCTGGGCATTCTCTGGAATAATACTGCCGATTCATTTCTGTTTGACATTAAATCATTCCCAGTTGAAACAAGCATCTCCAAGAGGAGAATTCTTTCGATTATTGCAGGCATATACGATCCTCTTGGACTGATCGGTCCCGTTGTCTTTTTGTACAAACAGTTTATGCAGCAACTCTGGCTTTGCAAGCTTGGTTGGGATGAACCGATCTCCGGCCAATCACGTTCGGATTGGCATTCTTTGTGCGACAAATTGGGTCTGATTAGCAAAATTGTGGTCCCACGGTCTATTCGTTGTAAGCTTGAGGCAAGTACAGTTGAATTACATGGATTTTCGGATGCCTCTGAAAGGGGGGTTGGGTGTTGTATTTATATCAGAGTCATTTATCAAGATTCATCGGCCTCTTGTCATCTCCTGTGTTCTAAATCTCGCGTAGCTCCCTTATGACAGGTGTCATTACCTCGCATCGAACTCTGCGCTTGCTTGTTGTTATCGCGACTCGTATTTAAGGTCGTTCCTGCTCTTTATTCGTTCATTAATAGTGTTCATTTTTATTCTGACTCTATGGTGTCTCTTTACTGGATTCATGCCCAGTCAACGAGGTGGAAAACATACGTCGCTAATCGTGTTGCTAAAATTCAGCGTCTTCCGCAAACCTATATTTGGCATCACATCAATTCTAGACACAATCGTGCTGATATTATCTCCAGGGGGTGCCTCCCTGACGTCTTGCGCGATTGTTCGCTTTGGTGGCACGGTTCCACTTGTTTGTCTCAATCTTCAGAGTCCAATCCTTTCTCACCCTTTTTACCTTCTAACCCGTCGTCTTCTGAAGTCACTGCTGAAGAGAAACATACCCATAATCTTTCTCTAATGTCTACCCTGGCTATCGACCTTTCTAAGGACTTTTCCTCGTTGCATCGTCTAACGCGCGTATACGCTTACTGTTTTCGTTTCATCAGAAATATTAGACTCTCAAGTGCTGACAAATTTACGGGCGATCTTACCCCTGTTGAAATTCATCATGCTCTCAATTTCTTCATAAAACAATCTCAGTCGATCCACTTCGCAGCCGAAATTAATTGTCTTCGTAACGGATCTTCGGTTTCCATTAGGAGTAAGTTGGCTTCTCTCGACCCGTTTCTTGATGATTCTGGAGTGATACGCGTAGGCGGGCGATTACGGCAGTCGCAATTACCTTACGACGCTAAACATCCTATTGTCTTACCCCCATCGGCGCATATTACTCGCCTCATCATTGAACGCGAACACATTCGTCTACTTCACGCTGGTGCTCAACTCGTGCATCACTCACTGCGTCAACGTTGGTGGATTGTTAATGCCAAGATAGTCATTCGCTCCATCATTCGAAAATGTGTCAAATGTCTCAGGTTTAGTGCCAAACAGCAGGTTCTGAGGCTTGGTATTTTACCATCTCCTAGAGTCACTCCTTCAAGGCCGTTTCTATTCTGCGCGGTTGATTATGGTGGTCCCTTCATGATTCGTCATGGCGGGCAGAAATCCAGAACTCTCTCTAAGGCATACGTGTCTTTGTTTATTTGCTTAGCAACTAGGGCCATTCACTTGGAATTGGTTTCCGACCTTACAGCCAGTGCGTTTATAGCTGCCTTACGTCGTTTCATGGCCCGCAGGGGCATACCCAGTCAGTTATACTCCGATAATGGCACAAACTTTAGGAAGGCCCGCAATATCTTACATGATCTCTACAACCTTTGGCATAATAAGGATGCCATCTCATCGCTCAAGTCATTCACGTCCTCTCAGGGGATATCATGGTCATTTATTCCGCCCTCGTCACCTCATTTCGGTGGCCTTTGGGAGAGCAGCATAAAGAGTTTGAAGTTTCATCTGCGCCGCGTGGTAGGCAAATCTATACTCACCTTCGAGGAGTTTACGACAGTTTTGTCTCAGATAGAGGCATGTCTGAACTCTCGACCTTTATTTGCCATCTCTTCGGATGTAAATGATCCGGTGCCACTGGCCATTTTTTGATTTGCGCACCATTAACGGCGATACCGGACCCAGACTTATCTCATATTCCGATCTCTCGTCTTGGGCGTTGGCAACTTTTACAGAAGTTTGTCCAAGGCATTTGGAAGGCGTGGTCTCGCTACTATTTGCACCAGTTACAACAGTGTCACAAATGGAAATTCGCTAAGTATAATGTTTCCATTGGGGACCTAGTTTTACTTATTGAGGATAATCTACCTCCATTAGCCTGGAAATTTGGTGTAATTACCGCCACATTTCCCGGCCCAGATAACTTAATTCGAGTCGTAGACATTCGCACACCTACTGGTGTTTTGCGGAGACCAGTACATAAGTTATGTCTGTTGCCAGCGCGGGACGAGATTTGACAGGATTATTATGATCATTTAGCACAATGCTATTTTACTCAGCCATTGGCTTATTACTTATTATGACCATTTGGTCAACTTAATTGTGATGTATTATCACAACATTTTCATAACAATTTTGCGCCATTGCGTGTTTCTATAATCATCATAGTTTTATGGTGGTATATTACTATTTTGTATTTGTATGTTAATATTTTGTGTGGCATACTATGTCCTACACATTTACATTTTGATGTATTGGGTATGTGTCATGTTGTTGGTGGTATTATTTTATAAAAATTTGTTACATAATATTCGCATGTTTTGCAATTACGCAACCATGCATTCATTTTTTTACATAGTTGTTAATATGTGTGATTTATTGTTCTGTGAATATCTTTTCGATTGTTCAACTCATGTATTACGTTTGTAATCACAGTGTCGTATTTGTTACTTATGCCATTGCGAGTATTCATATTGTAATTAACTAAATTGTTTTTTATTATATTTATTATATAACTTGCGTTTATGTAAAACATATCGTTTTTTGCGTCTACTGTATGTAACCATGCCACGTCTAGATTTATTTTATATTCTATTGTTATACTATATTTGTATTTTGTGATTAAGCATTGCACAATTATTATTTCTGTTTAAATTATGACATACATGTCATCATATATGTGCTTGCATTCAGTCAGCTATCTATAGCTTGTTCTTACACAACCACATATTGTAAGTTCCTGAAACTTCAGGAACAGCATGACTTGGTCAATACATGACCCCATGCTAAATCTACGCTTAAACATGTAATTTGTGGCAATTTTGTTCATGTAAATAATACTCTGTACAGGTCTACTGGCCTCAACTATTTCACGGTAACCATCTATGACATGCATAGGGTTACAAACTATCGGGCCATCATGTGATGAGCTTCCGATCATACATTATTAAGCATTGCCTAATTATGTATTTTTCATGTTTCATAACGTTTGATATTGTACACATACAATATGACGGCAACACTTTGCCAACGCATACATTTTTATTCATGCATGAAATTACTTTGTTCGCCAACCTTGGCTTACAAACGCTTATCTTTAAAGCTTATCTTTATTCATGCTTATCGCTAAACCATTAACGTACAGCTGTTATCTAATATTATAACTCAAGGTTTAATTCAGCCTTGAAACTAACTTTCATTATTGAGAACACTGTATGTTATAAACTAAGTTACAAAAATGTATAATAATTTACTAAAAAGGTAGTAAAAAATCGATTGATTTTGACGGGCAGCCTATGTACAGTAGCGCGATAATTTTACTTTATAGGTTGGCTAATCTGCGCTTTAATTTTTACGATAATCTGATCATTCATGTCGGTGCTCTACACAGTACGTCTCAAACGCTTGTAAGCGGCGGTCGGCTCGCCCGCAGCCTCACTGTCATATTTTTTCTTGTCGCGCCATTCAATGTAGGCCTTAGGCCAACCCACTTTACTTATAGTTCATTAGGCCCGTTTATTAATGTAATTTAAATTTTGATACGAATGGTATCCATATCATGCTTATTAGCCAACCTGTCATTCAAAACAACTTCTAACTGCATATTTCTAATGTACTTTTGAATATCAAATAAATGAATTGAATACAGTCCACTCGCTTCATCATTTCTGCATCCTGGCGAATCAACTAAGTACAAATTTTCACAATCAACATTCTTCAACAAACATTTTCCGGTCCACTCGGACCGGACACTTAACATTTTTTGGTCCTCACATGACGGATCATTCTTCTTACTAAACAGGATGCGTCAATTTATAGTATCCCGGTTTTACCCCACTGTTGGGTTCGTCAATTTATAATATACTTCTTCCCTCTCTATTTAATATATTTGTGTTGTTGTGGTTAAATTTATGTATTGAGTGTGTAATTCTAATTTTTCGTTCAAGCCTATCCCGCGTTGAAGAGAAGAGAAGGAATTTTTATTGGTTTCTCATTCTCTTTAATACCAAAGCAGTCCGCGAATAGCGCTGTGGTTCCCAGACAGCTGAAAATTGTAGGTTAGTCCACCGCGTACAATAATTCTCAGTTACACTCTCTACTTATCTTGTTCACACTACACTAAATATTATATAAATGAGAAGATATCGTTAAATTCTGAAAGAATTCTTTATTAATATTTTAATATTTCTTGCCAACAAGGTTATTTCTTTACGGAGATACAAAAGTTTATATGTTAGAAATAATCGATTATCGATCGCATTCAGGGTTTTATATTATTTTAGTTATGATTTTATATTTCTTTAAACACAGGGCGTGAAGGTTCTTTCAACTGTTAGTAAGGTCAGAAAATGCATAAATATACAAGGTATTACAATATAGAATTAAGTTCTTATTAAATATTATTTAAAATAATTGTAGTTTACCGTCCGCTGGGCATCGTGACTCGATAAGGCAGTGTACAGCTAACCTCTTCGTCGTGTTTGGTCAATAGCGAATGCAGATGAATTTATCCTCGTCAGTCTTCTCTCCAAGTTTGAAATAAAAGTTGAATTCTTGGTCCTGGGATGATGCAGAAATACCGCTCCTTTTGTTCACCAATGTCTGAGTTTTGTGGTTACGTGCTACAACGAATTTCGTGTCCAACTACGTTTTTTCTATTGAATTGTGGAAACTGAAGTTCAAATATAATTTTGTGTTTTATTTTCGTTTTTTATGTTCTTGGATTATATCACTTTATTCAGGTAGTTATTTCCCTGTTTTGGTTGATTAATTAAGTTAATATTTGTTCATTATATCGAGTTTTACTATTAGAGTTCTTCCTTTATATTTCTCGTTAATTTTCATGCACAGGTTTATAATTGTTCAGTTATATAAGACGGTTGAATGTCAGTGGATCATACTATGGTGATTTAATACTCAATTTGCTTCCTAATTTTTATTTAAATTAATCAAATCCTTTCTGAGTGTCTTCAAACTAAACCGTCTTCGTTCATGGAAAATTATTCAATAATCGAATCAACAAATTCTACCTTTCTCGTCGTCCCTGACAACCACTTTTTCTACTCTTATTGGATATTATATTATACTATAACCATTAACATACAATGTTCTTCCACTCATCAAAATAATCCTTTACTAAATTTCCATTATATCCTATTATAATTTTACCTATTGTTTGTTACTAAATTTTATATATTTTGCTGTCGTTTCCTCTTAATCTACTTACTTTAACAAGTATTATTTTTCTGTTACAAAACATTATCTATCGGTATTGTTGCACTATTGCATTATGAGAATTTATTTATTTGTTATTAGCAATTATTATTAACTTCTCCTAACTCATTAGATTTTATTTAGTATTTGTTACAAATTTCTTTACCTAACCTTTCTGATCTGACTTACTATATAATGTTACTGGTTGTTAGGCCTATCATTATACTTTTGTCTACTTCTGATTTTAATTTGTTACTATCTGCATTATTATAGAATCCTTCATTTGTTTATGACATGATTACACTAAACCCTTTTGTATCTCGTTAACAATTATAGCCTTTCTGGCCAAGTTTACAATTATAATCAGCCTACTATCTAAGTACATGTATACAAACATCTAACTATATAAAGTCTAACCAAAGCTTTATAATGACATATGGATAACACACAAAATGAAATTAATTGGTAATTAATTAATGAGTTTAACAACAGCTCTCTAATGATATATTGACAATACATACTAATTAGTTAATTGGTATTCTTTTAAAAGAATAACTCCACTTGTTACACACAAAAAATAACATAACTATCATGATAATAATACAACATGATACAACGTAATAACAGGTACATTTTTATGAAATAAGTCATGTAAGAACTACTCATTCTCCTCTCATTTAAAACATCAAATATTATAAAATAGTTCAAGCTAGTTTTTTACATCATTTGTCAATGTCTGTTGTTTACACCTTTCACTGAACTTTAAGGTTTGTATTTATTAACATTATCAATTTTTTTCTTTATACATTGTATTCTTATTGGGGATAATTCATTTATTCAATTATGGGTTGGGTTTCTGACCTTTTACGAGTGTGGATAATTAGTATTTTTATTTTATTTTAAAACTTATAAATTGATTTATGTAACGTAGGGGACCATATTTTCGTTACGTTACAAAATATATATATATATATATATTGTTACGACATTACAGAACAATCTACGTGTTTAATCTCGATGTAACGCGTGCGGCGTACGTGCTTGTAGACGCATTTGCGAGAGTCTTCTCGATGCCGCCAGCCGTGCGGACTGTGTCAAGGCCGCAGTTAATTACGTAGTTCATACGGACGCTAAGACGCAATTAGGAATCGTCTAGATTTTCGGCGGCTATAAATACATGGCGGCAGCGGCCTTAAGTTTCAGTATTAGTGCGATATATTGACAGCGCGGTTGGAGAGTTATTGTCGGGCGAAATTACTGTGTGCGTTCAAGTGGTTATTAGTGAAGTGTTGTGTTTTATAATCAGGCGGTATGTTGTAATACAATTGTGTTTAATATTAGTGGACATTTATTTGCGTGTGAACAATTTTTATTTGATTAGTTATAAGAGACTGTGTTGTTAATGTTGTTAATTACGAACTGTTAAACTCTGAAAATTAAAGCTGGTGATTAGTGACTTAATTGGTGTCTTGTACTTATTTTGTTTCCACTGTACCTACGACGATCAAGTAGACCGTCGTAACAATATGTAAATATATATATTGCAATGTGACAGATATTGTTTATAAAAGTGTAAAAGTATTGTTTATAAATTAAGAATAATACTATAAATTAGTTATAAGACAATATAAAGACTATGAAACTGTAGTATGGTGCTTGAGCGAAGTGTTGTGTTGTGCGCGTATCAGAAGGAGGTGTGAACAGTGTTGTAATTAGCCAATTGGTAAACACGCAACAAATTGTGCATGTCGACGTACTGTACGTATGAGTTACAATTTATTGCAATTACGAAATATTAAAAGGTCAATTTAATTGATTCGTATGTAAGTGAAAACTTATGTTCTAGAAGAATCGGGAAAACGGAGCTCCAGTCTTAAGCACGTGGCATTTCCAGAATATTCCTACATTTAACATGTGTTGTATAGGAAATACGTCTATTCGCAGCAGGCCGACCGTGAAGTCACCTTATAACGATGCAGTTTCAGTTTGGGAAGAGAGGGGAGTCTGCATGCACCACTCGTCGAAAGCGGTTGCAGAGAGAGTTCCTCGCCTAGTCCAACACCCATTCCAGGCAGTCCTTGGGGCCCGTAGACGTCGAGGGACCAGCGGGTTTCGGCAGGGGGTTAACCACGGAGTACGAGATTTTCTGCTACCGTTGCTGAACTCCGATTGCTGACCGAGGCGGCTGAGGCGGACACCGAGACACGTAGCGATTCCTGGATGCGGCGGCTGGAGCGTAGGACACAGACGACGGATCGCTGGAGACAGGAAACGAGATATTCGACCGGGAAAACCAGGAAAACGTCAATTCAGGAAAGCAATTTTAAGAACTAAATTTGTTTTAAAATAATAAAAAACTTTCAAAGGAAAATTTTGAACTTTTCAATTAGTATCATTTTAAAAGAAAAATTTTGAACTTTTCAAATAATATCATTGTATTAAATAAAAAAAAAACATGTTTCTAACATGGTGTGTGATTTTGATTTCAATACAAAACATGACACAATTTTCAAAGCACTCAACATCGAAAATACACAAAATACTAATACATACACCACAATCACACACAATAATACCACTTTAAAATACCAGAGTCCAACAAGAAACCACAATAACGTCCAGCCAACACACAAATACTTCAGCAGACGCAAAATCACGAAGGCTGAGGATGAGAACACAATGGTTCTCGAAACATGTTCCTAATAAGGAAAAAAATATCTTGAGGTAATTTCAGTATAAATATTAAATGTAATATATATATATATATGTATATATATATATATATGTTGTAACGTGTTATTTCACCAAATATAAAACTAATAACAGTACTAACCAAAAGATAAATTACTGACTGTGAGAAACTCTGGCTGACAATGACCCAACCCAATTGATTGGCAGAGGGAAGGATATAATAAATAACATAATAACCATATAACAACCCCTTTTAAACAATAATAAAGTAGCAAATGTAATAATGAAAGTACAAAGCTATAGCCAGAAGTATGATGTAAAATTACCAATAAATAAATATAAAATGAGTAATATTAAATAATATTGTTATTAGAATAGGAAGTGAATAAATCCTCCATATAAAAAATACCCAATATTAATGATAAGGTGAGTTGTGTGGTGAAATCAAGGTGAAGAAAAGAAAGAAGTGAGTAATAAGTGAGTAATAAGATTAAAGTGCATAACCGAACCAAGGAAATTATACTAACTGATATTACAGCAATAGTAAGAATGTGTAAAATAAATAATAAGTAATGTTTGTGTAAAAAAGTGATGAATTTATAATGTGGAAAAACTAAGGCATAATAGGCCTATCCAAGAGGAATAAATAGAATTAATAGGGATGTTTTAAATTAAGAAAATACTAGTTAACTAATAGTTATAGTTATCTGTTCGTGGTAAAAGGAATATATATAAGAGTAAAAAAGAATGTTAAATGAATGCTAGTTGATGAGAGTAGGAAGGTATGCCATGTATTAAAAAATAGCATGTGCATAGCATGTTAGATGGAATAGTATTATGTTTTGAAAATGATTATGAATCATTAAATGTTGCATGTTAATTTGTTGTAGTTATGTTTAAAATAATTCTGTTCCATGAAATTCATGAAATATGTTATAATAACTGTATAAAGAAAGTCAGATGATCTAAGCCTAATGAGCCTAGAGTGAAAAAACAATAATTTGTAAAATTTAGTATATAATAGCAATAGTAAGTAAGAACAAAATGTAGGTAATACTATTAAAATTGATAATATAAATTTAAGGACACTTAATGTATATCAAAAGAACCAGTTATAAAATAATTAATATAAAACAAAATTGTTAAAATAGTAAATCAGTAAATACTGAACGGAAACTAGTCATGTTTGGTTTCTAATTAAATTATAAAACAAATGCAATGAAATAATGTTATTATCTTAGGAATTCAAAGTAGTATAAGAAAGTTATGCTAATTTAAAAATATTTGTTAATTTTGTAAAATTTCATTAGCAAAATCTAACAATGTAAACAATATTTTCCACCAATGGGAGTATGAGGCTGGCTACCTTGACAACCAAACATTAACAGAAAAAACCGTGAGTCCAGTTTTAGATTCAGAGAAGGGCAGATCAAAAATTATATGCAGCTCAATATAATAATTTAAAAGTAATAAATCAAATAGAAATGAAATTGTAATAAACACTAATGAGATGATGAATAATAATAGTATGACAAGAAGAGATTTAATAGCCAGAATTATTTAAAATCGAAAGAAAAATCTACTTAATAAATTATATAAGAAAAATGAACTCAGAGAGAGACAAATCAGATGTAAAGGAATGTGATGAGTATAAATTAACTTAACAACTAAATGCAAAAGGACTAATCTACACTGTGACACTTTTTTCACTCAGTAATAAACTTTATATAAACACTCACTTAAGGAATAAACTAGGAACAATCAGTTTATATCTTTATTAACTTTTTAATTTATGGTGATCAATTTATTGGACATTGGAGTCTTTTTCTAAAACGAAATATTAACCTATTCAACAACTTTGAACCAACACTTGTAATATAACCTAAGAAGTTATTTATTAAGAACTGTATAATATTTAAGTTTGTTTTATGTGAAGTTTTGTACTTTCTAAAGAACTCTTGTTCATTTTGTCTGTAATCACAAGAACCCAGTAAACTTAGAAATAATTAAAATAAAACATAACATATTTATCCAGCAAACCCTGAAAACTTTGAAGTGTTGCCAACGGCTGAGCAAATATAAAACGAAAGTTGGAGCAAACATACATACAAATATTTCATCTTTGTTTTAAAAAGGAAATTAATAAAAATCACTAGAAAAAAATAACGTATTGCTTATTATTAATTGTATCTTTAACTTATGTTAATATTACTAACAATTTATTCATTCATATAGCCAAGGTGGACATTTTTTACCAAAAATAGAGGTCGGTAACCCCTATTTTTCGGAACGAAATTTCGAATTGATAACCAGACCAAGGTGAGTCGAATTATAGTGAAATAAGAGAAAAGAAGAATTAAATAAGAAGAATCCTTTTAATTGTTTTGGAAAAATAAAACAATTTGGCGACTTAAATAGGGAAACTAACAACAAATAACATCAGCGAATTAAAGTAAAGTAATAGATTGGCAAAGCAGGGTAAGGCTTCAACGGGTACGACTTAGACGGTCTGGAACAAATTGACGCAACCAACGTGTGGCTTTCAAATCGTACAGATTGAGACGTTACAAAATATATATTATAAGGCCATATAGATAAAAAATAAATGGTATTTATAAAGATATTTATAAAATAGATAAGTAGATAAGAAGTATTAAATAGATATTTTTAAAGCTATAGGCCTATAAAAAAAGACGTAGTCCTCCCAGTCAGTAGTATTACATTTATAATTAGAGTTTTTTATTTGAGAAAATTAAGTTTTTGCCATAGTACTGTGGCAAAGGATATACACTGTGGTTACTGACGGACATTGTGTCAGTTGTATTAAAAACCGTTGATCACTGAAGACGGCCTCCAGAGGTGAGATCGAAACGTCTGAAAACAGCATCTGTCACAATAATAACTATAGTAGACCACGGCCCAATAGCCCAGATCTTAATTTTAATAATTGGAAAAATATATTTTTTTTCAGTAGTATTTCTGGTGAAAATATTCGCAACATACACCGTATTTTCAATATGTGAATAGACCGTACGCCAATCAAAAGCAGAAGAGTCTCAACTGTAGTGTGTTGCTCAGACAGTGGCTAACTTACTGCATGTACTCTGTAGGATTGAAATCCTGTCCCATTATACTTATAGGCTCTTCCCACACTTCTTTATGGGTCTGAGAATTGGACTTTAACGAAAGGCCAGGCCAGTCGCATCCAAGCGGCTGGAATGAGATTTCTCAGTCACGTGGCAGGGTAAACTCTCTATGATCATAGAAGAAACACAGATATACGGCAGTAACTCAATATTATGAGTATACTCGACAGGATTACCTGGTATCGGCTGAATTAGTGGGACCATCTTTGCCGAATGGATGACTGTCGCATTCCCAAACAACTATGGCACTATAAGCCGAGGGGACGGAGAGGTGTGGGACGTCCGAGGAAGCGATGGACTGACCAGCTCTAATCTTTGTCTATTTGTGACCGGAACAAACCATCCTTGGTTTAATCCTTGAAGATGATGATGATAATGATTATACTTACAAAGGAATGCCAACGTTAAACCAGAGAGCTTTTAGTAACTTAACGACTGGTTATCTGATGATATGACTTTGATTTTAAGCAGAATGGGGAATGGGGCAGTTTGTCGCAAAGCTCTATCAGTCATGAACTGTCTGTAAGAAAATAATGTCAGTGTCCTTTACTAGCCAGTAAAAATTCTATAAGGTATGTTTGCGTAATAATCACTATCATGTGCTGGTTAAACTGCAAGGAATAAAACAGAAATGGTTTGTTCCGGTCCCAAACAGACAGACTAGAGCTGGTCGCATGTCCCATACCTGTATTTGGATATTAAGCAATCCTATCGAATAAATTCATAATACTCATTTCTTGAACACACACACACACACACACACACACACACACACACACACACACACACACACACACACACACACACACACACACACACACACACACACACACACACACACACACACACACACACACACACACACACACACACACACACACACACACACACACACACACACACACACACACACACACACACACACACACACACACACAATAATTCTTGCCGTATGTATGCATTTTTCTGCAATCTTGGGGAGTATATCCTGCCACGTACCTGAGACAACTCATTTCGGCCGTTAAAATACGACTGGCCTGGGGATTTGTTTAAGTCCAAATGGGTAATAATTGTTCAGAAAAACTCTAGAATAAGATGTTTATTACTAAGACCGACCTTATTGGCGAACGTTTACGAATCATAGACAATCGGATGAAGATGTCAGAGAAATCTGTGACATGAAAAGCACGCCAAAACGCATAGAGAAGAAATGATGTCATAACAGATATTAATAGTTATAAAAATTGTGCCAATAAATGAATGTTTTTGAAAAATTCAATAAGATTCAGTGCAGTGATTCTTTTGCCACAGTACTGTGGTTAACTGACTGAGACCGTGTCAATTAGCGAATCGTTTTGCACACTGAAAGTGGCCTCCAGAGGAGAGGCCGAAACGTCTGTTTGTAACAACAGGAGTGGAAAACACGGCCCAATAGTCTGGAGTTTGGTCAGTTTGTTTTCAACACTGCTGACGCAGGCAGTGAAAGCCTGGGGTACAGTTTATTGAAAATTTTTTTTCGGTGAAGGATCGTTCAAAAAGTATAACACATATTTTACGTTATTTGTGTCGACGTTTCGACAATATTTATTGTCATCATCAGGACCTCTGTATGAATACAAAAGAAAATGTCAAACACAACAGATCAATTATTTGAGTAAACGTGTGTGTGTGTGTGTGTGTGTGGTCGCGCGCGTGCTTTCATATGTTTATATACTTATATATGTAAAGGAGTTGAAACAGTTTGTTTTACATCATCAAATGTTTTCTTTAAAGACAATGAGAAAATTATAATATCTCAGAATATAATGTATACAATATTACAATTTAATCCTTAAATTTTTAGTGACCGTCAATCAGTGAATGTTTTAGTGGATAGTTAGTGAGGATCGGTCAATAATACAACTTTTAGTAATTTTGCTTCAACGTTTCGACAATATTTATTGTCATCTATTAAAAAATCATATAAAAAATATACTTCACATAAAAAAATGATACATACATACACACGCACACACTCACATCACCAACACGTTCACCCAAATATTTAATTGTTTCGTTGTGTTTGATATTTCTATTGTATTTCATACACAGGTCCTGAAGATGACAATAAATATTGTCGAAACGTTGACGCAAAATTACTAAAAGTTGTATTATTGACCGAGCCTCACTAACTATCCACTAAAACATTACAATTTAAATTACTCATAATGTAATGGTATTTTTAATTAATTATGAAAACAGTAATCAACAATTATAAATTACAATTGGAACAGAAAACGTTTACACATATACCTGTCAACATATAGCATAGTAAAACATATTATAGCTAAATACAGATTATAAGGATTTTCAATTATGTAATTATTAAAAGTATTTTTATCATGTTTCACTCATTACTGGTATTGAAAACACCTTCATTAATTTATAGAATTCTAAATTACGAACTTACATCAGAGAATTTACATAATACTACAAACACAAGTTTATGGTGAACCTATCTATCAAGTGAAAATGGATAATACTTATAATCATATTGTTGTAAATTATAAGTATTTACACACTCTTCACCGGATAAATTCATTGATTGACGGTCACTACGAATTTTAGGGTTTATTTATTGTATAAAAGTTACCTTGTTGTAAATTACTTGAGTTTAATAACTTGCTCACCATGGTATAGCTTTTTATTGTTCTATTTTTGTGTATGTTAGTGGATAATGAGACAAAACTAGGAATAAAAACATGAAAAAAATCTCACGATATTAATTGGTGACTCGTTGGGCACTTGATGAAACATGTTAAAACAAAGGTTTTTAAAAATATATGAACACTTGACACGTTTCACAGTTTTTATTTAACTCTGACAACTGTTTCAGCTTATTAAGCTATGGTAAAGAGATCAGTGAACAACTAACTAACTAACAAAGAATGTAAGGGTGGTGAACATGTGTTTAGGGCGTGTATCCGGACATGTTTGGGTATGATGGAGGGGTGGGAAGCTAGTAGGAAGGTCAAGTGTCTGTAAAAACTAAGTATAATCTGAAGGGAAAATATAAAATTTAACTACACTAACTAACAACTTTTAATAAGGGGGATACACAGAATTCAGTTTTAAAAACCGTTGTATGCAGAAATCTTTCTTTCTAATAATCATTCTTTGTATTTTATGTATTATGTCTAACTGTATTGCTTACTTTCTCTCCGCTGTCCGACGGTAGGTAGAACACAAGCACTGTCAGGAAGGAGATGCCCATACAGGGGATGATCAGGTTTACCGTGTAGAACAACGTCTTGCGTCGCATCGTTATGTTGAACGTGATGTCCAGATACGGTTCGTTGCAACATGTGTAGAACTTCTCGTGCCTGAAAACAAACACACATTACATTACTGTTATCATAACACTAAAGCTTTAAATTAGTAGTGACCGTCAATCAATGAATTTATCCGGTGAAGGATTTGTGATGATTCTCATCATCAAGACAATAAACATTGTCGAAACGTCAACACAAATAACTTGAAATTTGTGTTATATTTTTTGACCGATCCTCACAAACTCTTCATCGGAAAATTCATAACATTTAAGCTTTCACGGCCAGAGTTATTTTCAGTACAATAATTTTCCGGGCTATTGGGTCGTGGTTTCCTTTTTTTAGACCCAAACGTTTCGACTGCAGCTGGGGCAGTCATCCTCAGTGGTCTTCTGTTCTGCTTCTCTGGCGGCTAACCGTCACTGAATAAGGCCTGGTATTCGGCACTCAGAGGTTCTGGGATCGCTACCACGGACATAACATCTAACTACGTTGTTGACACAACCGAGGAACGGGAATGGACAAGCTTTCGGCCAATAAGATAACAGGCTGCACCCAGGGGCTATATAAATGTGACGGTTTGGGGTCGCTTCGTCCAGGAAACTGGGCAAGATGATCGTCGGCGCGTATTTTCTGTCGGTTATTACATACGCTTGCCTGATCTGGGGTTACCTCGCCGCAATGCATAAAAAGAAGTTACAGGCGTCTTCGGCTAGCGGCCAAAGTCCCCCGTCGATTCTCATCTCGCCTTCTAAGGAGAGGACTTGGCGTCCGATCCCTAGACGACACCTTCAGGTGGCTGGCACGCAAATTTTATGCACTTGCGGTGAGGTTCCCAGACAATTCTCTAGTGTCTGGTCTGGGCAGGTACCGTATACGTCCAGGCGATTCGTGGAAACGCACTCGGTGTATACTGGGATAGTACAACAGCCGAGGAACGGCCTGCTACAGAGCAAGTCGCCCTACTTGGGCAGGGCCATGAGTCAGGAGCTCCTGAAGGCAGCTCGGAACTCAGATTCCTTAGTAGTTCGTCTCTGCGACGCACAACCGCGCAGCCCAGAGTTAGTCAGTCAGTCAGTCGCGTCGTCATTTAGTCGTCAGAGGAGCAGAACAGAAGACTACTGAGGATGTAGTCGAAACGTTTAGCTTTACAAAAGAGGACCACGACCCAATAGCCCGGAAACGAGTTTTACTGAAGATAACTGTCACGTTTAGTACAGGCCCTTTGCACCGTGGCATATACTATCACAATTTAAATTCCATATTTTTTAAATCCTGTTTATTTCTTACTTTTGTTCCCGTTCAATTCTGTTGCGTCCATGGCAGTGGTACAACCACTGTCAGAGAGAAAGCAGCCATCTAATGACTGTGGAGAGCTAGTTGTGTTCATGCGTGCCAGATGAGGTCGTTGTGTTGTTTGTGTTCAGTGATAGGGGCGTTGACTTGATCTTACCACCGTGCGAGCGCGCCACTCTATTTTTTTGTAATTGGAAAATAACAAAGCAGGAATGCATTTCTTAAAATTATTATTAATCAACGGCGCAATATACTCATTACAAATTATAAGATTTTGGACAATAGCCATCGTAAGTTAAAATTAATAAACACGACGTTTCTATCTCTATAGAATCAGAGGTCGTCTTCGGGCGAACAATAAATTAAGACAAAGATAAATCTATTGTTAACAAATAGATATAGTCAAAACTCCGAACCTCAGTTATACAAACATAGTGGTAAAATAACAGTAATAATAATAATAATAAAAAGAAGAAGAAGAAGAAGAAGAAGAAGAAGAAGAAGAAGAAGAAGAGAAGGAGAAGAAGAAGAAGAGAAGGAGAAGAAGGAGGAGAAGAAGGAGGAGAAGAAGAAGAAGAAGAAGAAGAAGAAGAAGAAGAAGAAGAAGAAGAAGAAGAAGAAGAAGAAGAAGAAGAAGAGTATTCACCATTCCATCAAAGAAGGATTCCTCCCGTGGTTGCAACGTAAACAACGTATAGAGATCGAAATGTTGTGTTTATTAATTTTAATTTACGATGGCTATTGTCCAAAATCTTATAGTTTATAACAAAGCAGGAAGTCTAAGGGATGTTACGCTATAGATAAGGAGTTTACAATGTATTATGGCTACCGACTGAAAACCTTCAATACTACGACTTCAAAAGGCACCTGTGTTCTATTTTAAGTGAATAAATACAGTATGCGTTAATGTCATACTTTGAATTTACATTAATTTGATATCTTGCTTACGATTAACTACTTTTTTTTTGCTACAACTCATCTTAAATGAAAGTAAAAAAAAAGAATCTGTGGAGCATTGTTGTGCATAACACTCTCTTCCAATATTAAATTGTATCGTCCATTCTAATTGTCCGTAGCCGTAAAAATTATTACTAAAAACAAACAAGTTATCAGTTATTTTTTCAAAGGCTTTCACGGCCGGTGTCAGTTGAATTTAAACTAACTCCCGGGCTGTTTGGCCGTGGTCCAAGGTTTTAATTAAAACCAAACGTTTCAGCAGCACCACTGGTTGCCATCTTCAGTGGATGTATCGAGTCAAACTAACACTGGGTGTCGTACGTTAGGCCCACAGTACTGTGATTAAGGTTAAAGATATCCCGCGATGCTACCTGTGCTTATAACTTCATTAAATATCACTAACAGGTAAAGTTGCACCAACAGCCAATCAGAAAAAAAGGTGCATGAGAGGCTCGCATCGCTCTCTGCCATACAGTAATTAAAGAAATGCTTTCGCCCCGCCTATTCATAGTTATTCCAGCATGTTTCCGAATCTGGAAGGACTTCATATGAAGGCGAGAGAAGTACGCACTCACCGCCGACAAGAGCTTCGTCTCATCGAAGAGGAGGACCCGATGATCAGCATTGGCGAGCACGTGTTCGGCTACGGCAGACTTCTCCGGCTGTCCCAGTCTACAGTAACGGCTATGTTCACCCACGCGTATACGTGGTTAACCAGGAAAGGCAGAGTCCGCAGAGACCCTCTTCCAGCGACTGCAGGAATGCGATGTCGATCCTAAAACTCTAAATTTAGTTAAATTAACGTTAACCGACACAGTTTCTAAAATTAAATTCCTAGGAGAACTTAGTGTTCCACCTTCCCAATTCACACTGGCGTACGTCAAGGGGATTCTCTCCTATTCTCTTTAACTGTGTCCTGGATAAAGTCATGAAAACCTTCCATAAAGTCAATTCCACTAGAGTTCGAATAGGTAACAATTCCAAAGGCGTAAAATTGAGCAGTTTATCTTTCGTGGATGATCTTGCCATCTTTGCCCACTTAGAAGAAGAAGCAAGAAAGCAAGTAGAAGATCTCAAAGAGATAGCGTAGAAAACTACCCTCCAAATCTCCTTTGCTAAAACGGAAATTATGACTACCCTATTTAAATTCCCGAAAACGTGCCTGGCTATTACGTATGGAGAAATAAAATTTACTAACAATTTTAAATATCTTGGGAAAAACATATCCCGAAACACCTCAGACAAAGAATCCTTTAAGATAAGGAAACTCAAATTAGCAAAGGCATTTACTCTAACCCGGCAACTGTACGGAAAGAAAAACCTTTCCAGAAGTGCGAAAGTCCGCCATTGTAGCACTGTAATCAGGCCGGTGATCATGTATGGAGTGGAAAGAATGTGCTTTCAAAATTTGGAACCTCTTCTTAAAATTGAGGAAAGAATTCTTCAGAAAATTTATGGCGTCAAGAAAACTGAAGATGGGTACAAGCATAGACCCAAAGAAGAGCTGTACAGATATCTGGAAGATCTGGAAACGGTTTTCCGAAGGAAAAGACTGAGATTCCTTGGACATATGGTTCGGATGGATCAGTCCAGATCAAACAAACAAATTTTCAAATATATTTGGCAACTTTCCAGTCTGAAAGGATACACCAAATAAGTGAAGAAGGAAATGATGAAACTGGGTTTCTTTTTGAACGACTCTGTGGATAGAAATACATATAGAAACAACATTCAAAATCTTGCAGTTCCCTGCGGTGAGAAGAAGACGAGAAAGGAGTAGACAGTGGAAAGGAAGGCGGAGTGTAGTGTGCAAATGAGGGGCTTTTGGCTGGAGAAGGAAAAGAAATTATATTCGCGTGGTCTACGGCTGGCCTGTTTGTGTAAAAAAAAAATAATATCTTATTTACGAATTTGTTTTTTCAGCGAGTTGGAATGTTTGACGGTGCTGACAAATGACGCTCTGCTGTATATTCCGATTGTTTGGATTTTTATTGTTCACATGCTCATATCGTGTTAACGAAAACTCGTTATTTTATTTGCGCTTAAAAATACGCCCACAGGGTACTGCTGAGTATAGATATAGAAAATAAAAGAAACTCGGTATTAATGTTTAGGATCAGGCGGCCGTGATTTAGGGCGTTCGTCGGAATAAAAATTCATCACTGTTCAGAATATAAATACGGCGGATTACGGATCTCTCTCTCTCTCTCTCTCTCTCTCTCTCTCTCTCTCTCTCTCTTTGTCGCTGCTGTATTGCACGGCAAACAGTCGAATTACGTGCGTCGAATCGGATTCAGGTAAATAAGGCCGAGTTCTGTATAAAGCATTGCGTGCAACAAGTACATAGAAACCAAACACCGTCATGCACGGTGACGAGGTTTGACAACCGAGAGAGAGGAAGAGAGAGAGAGAGAGAGAGAGAGAGAGAGAGAGAGAGAGAGAGAGAGAGAGAGAGAGAGAGAAGGATACGTTATTAACGATATTTATTGATGACTCGTTGGGCACTTGGTAAAACATATTAATACAAAGGTTTTTTTTTTTAAATGTATAAAAACTTGGTACGTTTCACAGTTTTTATTTACCTATGACAGCTGTTTCAGCTTATTAAGCTATTGTCAAAGAGATCAACGAACAAGTAAACTAAACAAAGGATGTGAGTGTGGTGAACATGTGTTTAGGGCGTGTATCCGGACGTGTGGGGTGTGTATGATGGAGGTGGTGGAGAAGCTACTGGGAAGGTCAAGTGTCTGTAAAAACTAAGTATAATCGGAAGGAAAATATAAAAATTAACTAAACTAAATAATAACTTCTAATAAAGGGGGTACACAGAATGAAGTTTGTTCGTTTGTTAAATTGTTGTTACTTTTTATTGTTTCCTAATTTCTAGAATTTCTAATAAATCCATTTCCTTACCTTTTTGTATGTTATGCAGTAGTGTTATGTTTTTTTTTTTGTATCTATGAAGTGATTGTGTTGTAAGCAATGGTCTGCAAACCTGTATTAGCTGTATTAGTTAAAATCGCTCTCCTATGTTCAGAAATGTGATGTTTCAGAGCACGGCCACATTGTTTGATTAAATAGCATCGCATTCTGCACAGTGTATTTTATAAACTCCATTTTTCTCTAGTGTGTTTGATTTGTCTTTATTGTTTACTAGTAATGAAAACAGATCATTACTTTTACGTTAAGATCATGCTTTTTTAACCTATTATTAATCGTATCTGTTATAAAAAGAATGTAATTTGTTAAACGAAAATGAAACGTTATTAACCCCGTCTCTTGCTTTAAAGTATCCCATATTTTGGCGACGACATTCTACTTAAGTAACAGCGTTACGTTCAATCGCTGTTATTGTCAGTGTCGTAGCGATTATATGTTATATTATGATAACGCAACAGTCTTTACACACACTCTGACAAGGAAACCTATTACACCATGTAATATTTTTATCTGGCATCGGTGCTCATCTGTGTAGTTGGACAAAGGAGTAGTCTATAGGCAAGTATGTACAGTATATAATGTTAAACCGGCAAACTTTCATCAGTCACTATGAATACTTCACATACTTGTTAAAGCTGAATTTTTGCATCTTAGATAGTGTATCGTATTATAAAGGTGTAGGCTATGCAAACGAGCACGTGCACGCAAATACAAACAGTACATTCCGCGTGAGTTGAATTAGCACGGTAAACCAGTAATAATGCTTTGCAAGAACGCTGAAATCAAAACACAATATACGCCTACAAAGGGTAGCTGCGGTTCATTTGACCCCCCGTTAACAATATCTGAGTGAGTCTGGCGTATGGAGCAGCTGGAGAGTGTCAGAATGGAAAAAGGAACAGTACAGTATGACGCTTCACCACCAGCAGGTGTAGGCTGGAAGCTTTCCAGTCTTGAACCCACCGCTCCTTGTCGGGGTCACCTTGGTTTGTGAGAAACGACGTGACTCGAAGGGGTCTCCGCGTTCCTACCTTGTCTGCCTTTGTCCGGTCGCTGGCTGTAACTCTCTTTGCTGCAGCCTCAACCTCTACCTTTCCTTACTTGCGAACTATCAGCGCATCAGAACTACCACCGCCGATCCGGGTCAAGCGCCCTCGGCCGCTTCTTGATGACCCGCCATAAAGTCATCCTCGTAATTACATTTGCCCACAGCCCCAGAGTTCACTATTAAAACTGTCCTTCATTCCTTCCTTGCCCGCCTCCTGGTGCGCTGAGTCAGCTGCTTGTTGCTGTTATCTTGGTCACCGGCACGGAGGCTCTCCGCCTAGCGGGCAGCGACCGACTCCTCAAGGCGTCTACTGCCTGGGATTGTGACGGGTTCCAGCGGTAGTATCACAAAATAAAGTTTTCTCTCTCCCTCGCCTTCTGCGTTAACGCGTTGGCGGTTTCCTTTCCCAGATTTAGGCTACCTGTCGACTAACCCAGACTTAGTTTATCTACTGGCAGCCATTGGGCATGACCTAGATGCTGCAGTCAAGCCACGGGTCCAAAGACACCCCGCACACACAATGACATGCAAGTATGACGCTCTTCTAGTTGATCTGATGTGCCACAACAGTTGATCTGATTGGTACAGTTAGTAAGAAACAGTATAAGAGTATACATTTAGTTTAGAGAATCATCTGCAGCGGTACCTGACAGCTGGAACCTCGAGGATGTCCCACTCAACAGACGTATAGAATTCCGACAGATCGACGCCGATTTCTACTACGTTCGAGTTCTTCACCTCGTCAACGTGACGCAGATCCACCTGAAACAGAAAGAAGAACAACTGCTATAGAAGAGTTATTGGTTTAGTAATGGTCATTAGTAATTGGTTCAGGAAAATAAAATCATCTGTAGAACTTACCAAGTGTTTGTTTATTCAATTCAAGACCTTCTTATATTTACTCATTTAAGTCTTACAGAAACTGGTGGTAATAGCTGCTCTTAAAGTACAATACCACATGATGTCAATTATGATAACAGCTACTACCCAAGTTGTTTCCGAACTTTCAGTTATTGTCCCCACTAGTGCTTACATAACAAGTCACACTAAGTGAAAAGAGCTGAAAAATACAGTTGAGGCAATATTAAAAAATGAACTCAAAGAATTTTATTTTTGGTAAATAAGGTGACTGAATTTCCTTTACAACTGGTATTGTATGATCTGCATGCTCATAGAAGAAACACAGATATACGGCAGGAACTGAATATTATGAGTATACTCGACAGGATCGCCCAGTATCGGCTGAATTGGTGGGAACATCTTTACCGAATGGATGACTGCCGCATCCCCAAACAACTCTGGAACTATAAGCCGAGGAGACGGAGATGTGTGGGACGTCCGAGGAAGCGCTGCAGTGACCAGCTATAATCTTTGCCTATTTGAGACCGGAACAAACCATCCTTGGTTTAATCCTTGAAGATGATGATGATGATGAAAACTAAAATATAAACAACGTTGAAAAACCCTAGAATGAATGTCAGATTCAAGGATGACCAAACCTGGAAATATAAACCTATAGGACACAGGGTGTGGGTAGACTCAGGAACCTTTTAAGGCGGAACAGACAACACCTTGACTATGCCGTGATGTATAGATGATGATGATGATGATGATGATGATGATGATGATAACTAAAAGTAATGTAGCGAATCAAGTGTCATTGGACGTTAAGTATTAGTCATTGTATACGTGAAAGAATAAATAACATACGTTATACGGATGGTACCATCATATTCGCAGATAGCTTAGAGAGGCTGCAACAACTAGTAAATAGAGTGACAGAAACCAGCTGTAGATATGGTCTTACATCAGTGTTAATAAAACGAAGCTATTGATTGTATCTAAGAACAAGTTCACAAACTCCACCCTTAATATAAACCAAAGGCCAGTTGAACATGTAACATATCTTGGTACTATAGTCAGTGAACAATGGGACCACTCTCAAGAAATAAAAAGCAGAATTAAAAAGGCAAGAGTAGTGTACACTAGAATGAACAATTTATTAAAAAGTCACGATTTAACAATAAATACAAAGATGAGACTTTTACACTGCTACGTATTCTCGGTCCTCTTCTACGGTGTAGAATCTTGGACTTTGACTGAAGTCACAACTAAAAAATTGGAATCTTTCGTAGAATACTGAGCATTTCATGGACAGTACATATAGCTAATGTTGAAGTTCTTAGAAAGATGAAGAAAGAACGGAAAGTTATTAACACAGTGAAGATACGAATGCTTCAGTATCTGGGATTTCTCATGAGAAATAAACAAAGGTTTTACTTATCGCAGTCCATATTACGGGGAAAAGTACTTGGAAAGGGAGGAGTTGGACGACCGAGAATCTCATGGGTGAGAAATTTAAGAAACCGGTTTGGCATGAATACAACTGACTTATTCCGGCAGCAGTACAGAAAGTTAAAATAGTCTGTATGATATCCAACATCTGAAACGGATAGGAACTATCAGAAGAAGATTATGTACGTGGACCTGCTGACCGTGTACCCGGCCACTGCTAGAACAAGTCAACATGAAACAATTTGACTACTTTACGCAATAAATAGCCTAAACTACGTGGGGTCGTTGTAGTGGAAGGTTTAGCGATGTAAAACCGCCGGCATAGTGAATAAAGCCGCCTTCTTTGGTGAAATTAAGTGCGGCCACTTGAAATGCAACGTTACGTGCTCGGGAGAACGTTTGAATGTGGAACAGAGGAGGCACTTTTATTGGCAGGAAAACGAACGATCTGATACAATGAATAAACATTACGGCAGCATTGTTACCGGCACAGCGTTCTACTTCAACTGGCTTCAACGTGTAAACAGCTCGTGTGACGTAACACAATGATTCTGTTTGACTTCTCGGCAACCAAGTCTATACCTGGAGGTAAGAAAATTTTATTCATTAACACATTAAAAGTTACTATTGTTTTATGGCTTTATGATATAAAATTGTTTAATAAAGAATTGTTTTTCAACAAATGAGTCTATTGGCTTGTTTTACTTGTACGTAGAATCAGGGGCGTAGCCAAGGGGGGGCAGGGAGGGGCAGCTGCCCCCCCCATAGATCAAGTTACAAAGTAAAAAATATAAAATAAAAGTAGATAAAAAACGCATGCGAGGAGTGCTAGAACAGGAGCAGTGATGGACAGTTATCCTTACTTTACTTTAAAGAATTAAAGAAACATATATAGTTAATTTACAGTTTTGAACTTCCCGCTTTTGTAAGTCCCTAGTTTTAAAGCATCCGCCATTTTCCTGGTGAACAGACCAGTCGCGTTATAGTTCAACTCGGCTTTGCAAGCTTCTTTTTAGTTTCCGTCTTTATTTAAATATAGTCTAACCTCATCAGAGACCTCACTTCATCCACAGTACCTACAGGACACATCAATAGTTAGTAGTAAAATGGATATACGAAAGTTTTTTAAAGGTAAATTAGCCATTAATTTTTTATGTCGATTTCTAAAATTTCAGGATATTTCTACAACGTTGAATAGTATTAAAATATATTGGTCACGTAATAGTATTTATAATTATACCTATAGTGGTTACGTTATTTTGTTTGTCTCAAAAAAGTCAAGACTACAGAACTCTCCCTGAGTGAAGAAAGTTAGGTTAAGTTTCGATTATTCGGACGCTTCCAATTTCCAAAACTAAAATTTCGGATACACTAATTACAAGCAGATGTGTATTTTATGATTTCAAAATACCTCTCGCAATAACAAGATATAAAAAAAGAAAAAAAATTACATTTTAATCGGCCATTTCTTCTCGTTCCACTTTGCGAATATTCACTTACTTGGCGTAATAACCAGGGTTGTGAAATTTTTGAAAAAAGATGGTGGATATAATTTTTTTACAACGCTTGTGATCAGGGTTGTAGCAGAGTAAGCATGAGAGTATAAGTCTAGTCTAGGGATAGTAGTGCTGATGCCTTAAGATTGCTGATAGGGATGGGTATCGATATATATATATATATATATATGTATATATATATATATATATATCAAAATATCGATATTGTCCCTTCAGTTATCGATGTTTTTCTTATTTTATGATAATGTTTTCTTATTTTCTTGTTTATGTCCTTGACAGCTGAATACGAGAATAGTTGACTTCGTGTAGTTTTATTTTAAAATCAGTTTCAAATTACCTTTTTTGGGTTTTTTTGCGGAACAGTTTAGGAACCACTCAGCTATTCAACATCCATTTAAATGAGTGTCCAAGTATCGATATTTACTATTCATAATAACAATTGGTCTGAGTGATGTTTGTTTTTTACATTATTTCTATCCAAGTCACATAAAAGATAAACAGAATCAAAGACGGAACAGACTCACTTGGGGGAAATTATAAATCTCTGTACTTCCAACTTGAACTTAAATCATGACCGATATATCGATGGTTTTCCTTCGATAATATTTATATATCGATGTTAATGACTCGATATTTTATCGATATCAAATATTAATAAGTTGGCGATCGATACCCATCCCTACTTGCTGATTGGTTTCCGCCATATTCAAAACTGCTATGTTAATTGAGCCGGTGAGAATGAAAGTGGCATAAGTCATAAAATTTGAATATATAGAGTATATAAAAACATGCAGAATACATATTTATAAATCAGATTAATCACTTACATGTAGACAGTGATCAGTTTTTAGTATTACAGTATCTTTTTATTTGATTTTTCAATAACAATTTTAACAAACCATTAAATTTCTCCAATTAGCCATAAAGCATTCTCACCGGCTCAGTTATATTCGTCTTGTTTCGGCATCAGCAGCGCCACCCTAGCGACTTCTTGATGAAATGTCTAAACGGTGAAAAATTATATTTATATAGAAAAAATGTAAAGTTATTTCATTTAATAAAAAATTAAAAGAAAAGTAACAAACTAAAAGAAATTTGGACACACCTTCCTGTATGCGGTAATGTAAAAATAAATTTGTTTAATTTTTCCTGCATAATCTTCTTTATTTGGGAATTCTCATCTTTATTTTAGGGAGCAAAAAAAGGGATTTAGATGACAGTGATAAACGTGAAAGCGAGAAGAAAGTTAAAACCTCACCAGCACTTTGCCCTGTTGAGCTTCAACCAGGGCCTTCTTCCATTCCAACACTCAGTGAGTCACCTAAACCTGATGTTGAAGACTGCTGTGAGTGTGAGAATGATTTGGGTCGGTGGATCGAACGGACGTCTCAGATGACAGCGCCAAAAAAAAGGAACTGTTGACAAACTGTTGGGTTCCACCCACTACTTATGACTTTGCTAAAGATGTCGGCCTCTCAAGCAGGAAATTTAATCACGGTTGGCTTCAAACTTACTCCCCTTGGTTAGCATATTCGAAGGGGTCGAAAGGCGCACTCTGCGAATTCTGTGTGCTGTTCCCACCCCTTCTTGGTACAGTGAAGGGTGTTTTAGGATCGTTCTTTGTAACTCCTTTTATACGTTACAAACATTTACATGAAAATTGCAAAAGTCATGCTTCCACCCACTGGCACAAAGCTGCAGTCAGTGCAGCCAAAACCTTTATGGACGAAATTCCTGTCGACGTTCAGGTGATATTGGGCCACAAGATACTAATAGAAGAAAACAAAAAAATCTTAGCATCGATAATTTCTACAATCGTATTTTGTGGTACCCATGATTTGCCTCTGAGGGAAATGAGCAGCATGAAGGTGTATTTCAAGACCTGATCCACTTCCGAATCGATGCTGGTGACCAAGAACTAAAACGTCACTGTGATATCCTTAATATGAGAAAAAATGCAACATATATGTCCCCTCAGATCCAGAATGAAATTATTGATCTCTGCTGAGCTGTTATCAAAGATGACATTATAGAACAAGCAAAGAAGGCATTTGCCTTTAGCGTGCTGGCAGATGAGACTGCTAATATATCAGGGAAAGAGCAGCTGTCTATCGGTTTGCGCTTCTTCGATGAAAAAGAAATGCAAGTTCGAGAAGAGTTTGTGGGTTTTGTGGAACTTCCTGCCCTCAATGCCACCACGATTGCAACAGCGATAGACAAGTTTCTGGAAAAAGAAGGACTTGACCCGAAGAAATGTGTAGGTCAGGGTTATGATGGATGTTCAGCTATGGCTGGCAAGTATGGAGGTGTACAATCAATTATAAGAAATAAGTATGAGAAAGCTATCTTCTTTCATTGTGCATCACACAAATTAAATCTTGTTGTAAATGACTTGAATAGTGTTCCACAAATACGCAACACCATCGCCACTATCAAAGACATTATAAGGTTCTTCAGAGAGTCAGTGTTGAGAAGACGCTACGCCCCGAACATTCCAATGCTCTGTGAGTTGCGATGGTCCCAAAAATGCAAGAATATTTCAGTTTTTAACGAGCATTTCATAAAAATTGTTGAAGGGTTGAAGAGATTATCACTGGAAGAAGGAAATTCGAACACGAGGAATCAGGCATTTCAATTACATTCTGCAGCCACAAAACCTGAATTTATTGTTGCTGTTGCCTTGATAGCCAAATATTCTGCCTTGTTGGAACCTGTTGTAAATGTTCTTCATTTTAAAACCCTGGACCTGGTCCAATGCTCAAAACACATCAAACGGATCCTTGGAGTGATAACAACTCATCGTAGTGATGCAGAGAAAGTTACTACAGAGCTTGTAAATAGTGTCGACGAGATTACCAAAGATGTTAGAGTGGAATTGACAGTCCCAAGATCTATTCAAAAACAAAAACATCGCTCCAATCCTCCAGCTTCCAGTCCTTTAGAGTACTGGAACAGATCCTTGGTAATTCCTTACTTCGATTCATTAGTTTCTTCACTGGAGGCACGTTTTTCAGATAAACACTCACCTGCCTTTTCAATTTTGTCTCTACATCTGTTAGATGATATCCATGATAACCATGAAAGACTTTAAAATAAAAGGCAAGGAGTTCTCAGATTTTTATAACTTAAAAGATGTTGCCTCCGAAGTTGAATTATGGTACACTATGTGGGAGAAGAAGAAACTCAATAAAGAGCAGCTAAAAAAACTGACAATAGCAGATCTAGTAAAAGAGGCTGAAATCTTTTACCCGGCCACAAAAAAAGCGCTGCTTATCTCTATTACTCTGCCTTGCACCACTTGTACTGTAGAGCGGTCGTTTAGTACGTTGCGGAGAGTAAAGACCTGGCTTAGGTCGACGATGACAGGGGAGCGTCTCAATGGACTATGCTTAATGAGTGTCCACAGAAAAACTGCTTTAGAAAAAAAGGAGCAATTGGAGAAGGAAGTGCTGAAAAGGTTTTCTGAAAATCCAAGAAAACTTATTTTAGTTTAACATTTTTTAGTTATTTGATTTAGTTTTTATTTTAGTTTAACTTATTTTAGTAACATGTTTTAGTTTAATACTTTGTGATAATATATCCTTTGCTAGTTTGCATACGAAAAACTAATATTGTTTTAAAAATATATAATTGTATAAAATTATATTGTACTATACTAATTTTATATCATACCGTACTATAAAACTTTAATTTTGTCATTCATCACGGTATTTGTAAGTAATTCTGTTTTTTCATTGTTGCCACGTTTTAATTAAAATCACATTATTATTTGTGACTTTTGGTGATTATTTAACCCTTAAAGCATCTTGGGGTCTCAGACACCCCAGAACATCTTTTCTTGGATCAAGTGTTCCAATCTTTAATTTCACCCCTTGAATTAAAATATTTTTGAACTTCTTGCGGTATATATTGACAATCTAGGGTACCCTCTTAACGACCAAATAGAAGTAATCGCCCAAGAATATAACAGTGCCTAGTACAGCCACGAAAGTAAAATATATCAAATCTAAGTGTGCACTACTATGGTTAAATCTGAAACATTTCTTCGTAGTATTCTTCATTCCAGAGAAAAAATTCCTAAAGTTTTTAAATCAAGGAAAATTTTAATTTTTAACTCGATAACGGTGCGTGTTACTAAAAAGTAGCTAATAAAAAAAAAATTTCATGTGAGAGGTAACTCACAAATAAAGTAACATAAAAGTCTTTTAAATAGATCCGACAATCACTGCTTTGGATCAATAGAGTAAAACTTTTTTAAATTCCCTTTTGGATTAATTTTAAAAATTTCTTTTTAGCTTAGATTCCTATAATAGGTATGCGATAGTTATACTGACGAGCCTTAATAACATACCGAGACGAAACAATTTGCTTATCCCCCCCCCGGCGCTTTTTAGGTAACCCTTTAGTCCTCTGCCCCCCCCTATCCAAAATCCTGGCTACGTCCATGCGTAGAATTCCAAGTGTTTGCGTAAACACCAGGCACTCCGTACGCTGCTCGTCTGCACCGCTGCGACTCTGCACGTCGACCGAGCGAAGCTCACTAACTCTGAAATGTCTACGTCGCGGCTTACACACGTAGGCCTACTGCGATATGCAACTGTTACTGTTTATAACTTGAATTCACTTAATCTCAGGGATCAAATCTGGGTAAAAATAGATCGTGTATTAAGCTTACACAAATCCGGCTTCTTGAAGTGTTCTTGCGTTAACTCAAAACACCACGTTACGTATTTTGCCCCTAACCCGGAAAACCTTCTACTCTACGCAAAAAAGCACTAGAATGATTTATTTATTATTTGAGTTCTATAAATTGGCAATGGTTACGAAGAACTCGAACCGTGAACCAAATTACTAAGTCTTATGGAAACCGACTTGTCTTGTCACGAAAAACTCAGTGACCGACTTGTCTTGTCAGATTTTCTTAGTGATATCCAGAAATCAGGCTGAAACTCTGTCCGATTCTGCAAAGGCCTGTCTAGATTTAATATACAAATTTTATTACTTTCTAGGAGATAACAAAAATAAAAAAAGACTGATTTCATTAAAAATAACATATAAAAATTATATTTGTGGAGAACTGAGTATATGGAAAATGTAGGCTAGCTTATAACCATGAGAATATCCTGTCTAAGTTTCAGAACGAAATGTTAATTTTCAAAGAAGTTATTAAATAAACTGTAAACCACACGCGAACCCGCGCACTTACACACAAATATTTTACATGACATAAAAGAGTATAAAATTGTGAACATTTTGACATAACATACTTTTTTAAACATAGGTTGGTTCAAAACTTATGACTACTTTACAAAGAAAAGAACAAAATCAATTTAAAACATGTCTATGGCCGTCAGAAAATGTGTTATAGCCTTAGTATCCCTATTATATGAACTTCATATCCTGTGTTTTGTTGCAATATATATGATTGCAACACTCATATCTGATGATGATACTCAAAGTCCGATGATTTCTTTGTACTGAAAACCAATTGACACCCATAGCCTACACCGATTGCCACCACATTTTGTGCAGGTAACCTTTGACACACGGCGAAAAACACTGTATAACTTGGAATTTGATATTATGCCCCGTCCACACGATTTAGACCCTTTTAATTATACCCTTTTGTTGACGCGTATAAAGATGTCAACAACAAAATGGAGACCCGAAATAATGACCATAGTAACAAGTAAATAAACAAATGCTATTTACCGGCATCGGAACTGTTCCTTTATCCGTTCCTGCAGTACATTTTTGATGTTTAATATAATATGCGATTGTATCGATATATTACGATGTGGAAAAGAAGAAGTGTGCTAATTGTAAGTTGTCCTATTTCTTAATACAAATCGAAAATACGTGTTGTTTTCATTTGTGAGGTTAGGTGACAACGGTTTTTGGTTTTTAGTTTACTGCTGAAATAAATAAAAGATATGGTTGAGGAAAACATAACGTTTAATGTGATATACCATGCTTGTAACACAGTAACACTTGACATAAAATAACACTTAAAATAAAGAACCTAACGTTTTTGAGTTAACAGGTACTTTATAAATATCTCTAAAGGCTTTATAAACTGGTACTTTTAAATCTCCAAAGATTGTTGCACCAACATGATAATTTAGTACAAGTGTTGAAAACAGCTTTGGAGAGAATTTGACTAATGAATACAAAATTATTATACGGGCTGACAGAACGCCATATAGACATAGAGAATATAAATTATATCAAAATACGTATTAAAAGTCAAATATGTGCGTGCGAAGCGGCGGGTAACAGCTAGTTAGTTATGATTAAAACTTAGATGAAACTTGTTTTGGCGTAGTGACAACAATATATAATGATGATAATACAGACAATCACTATATAAATAAAAATAAAAATTAAATTACATAATTATATTTTTTTTTAAAAGTAGGGGAAATGCAATGACGTACAAAGTGCGGGACTATCCACTAAAGCCCCCCCTCCATCGAACTGGCACTAGTCTGGGACCGTTTATCACACTACCTCAGACTAGGTCATTTTGCTGCGCCCAGTGGGCTCACATCTACATTGATCTACTCTATAGACGCTCTAAACTTGTCTCCTTCACCCAGAGGACGCCCTCCACGTAATGTGTTACGTCCTCTCCTCTTAGGATGGCTGCGACGATGTTATCTGGAGCTATCCTGTCTATATCCGCAACCTGAGATGGTCTTCTCGTGGCCCACCTGTCACAGTTGAAGAACTGGTGTTCCGCGTTATTCTGTATACCCGGGCAGTACTGGGTATATTATGCATTATGCAGAAAATAACATGGTAAACTTCGAAGACGCATTTGTAATAATGTCATGTAATAGGTATTATGACAGATTGATTCTAGAAGCAACAGGAATTAATAAACACAAGGATAACATCAACAGAGAAACCGCCACGCTTAGTACGACTTGGTACCCTTTACTTTCTGGTCTGACTGCACTCGGGTTGACTGACCGCACAAATAGAGCACACAGCATAACCTCCGGGCTATCAGCCTGCTGTCGTCCACTTCGAAAGTCTTCGATCGACTAGTCCAGCGGCGACTAGCGGATCACCTTCAACGGTTCGACATTCTGGTCCCCGAGCAATTCGGTTTTCGTGCTGGGCACTCCTCGACGCATCAACTGGAGACCATGGCCGAGGCCGGTTGCTCGCGAGAGCAGACCTTCGACGTTTTCCTTGATGTCGAGAAGGCTTTCGA
Organism: Magicicada septendecula; assembly: GCA_034769895.1. NCBI lineage: Eukaryota > Metazoa > Arthropoda > Insecta > Hemiptera > Cicadidae > Magicicada > Magicicada septendecula. Next base: position 293,193,015 of record CM068373.1, on the reverse strand, counting down.
TCGTGTTTGGCATCCAGGCCTTCTTTAAAAACTCACGGAGATTCTGCTTCCGGATTGCTACATTCACCTGATTGCTAGCTTTCTTCCGAACAGAACCTTTTGCGTGAGAGTAGATAACACCCTTTCTTCGGCAAGGGCCAGCTTTCATTACTGCTGGTGTACCTCAGGGAAGTGTCTTGGGCCCCCTGCTTTTCTCTGTGTACTCAATGACGTGCCCAAGTTGCCTGGCACCAGGTTGGCTATGTTCGCTGACGACACGGCGGTGTATGCCGTCGATCGTCGTGCTGCGACGGCCGTTATGTGGCTCCAGGAACAATTGGACGAGTACGTTGAGTGGGCAGAGAAATGGAGGGTTGCCATCAACGCGGCCAAGAGCACAGCAGTAGTTTTCTCCAGACGCTTTAGGCTCCCTGACAGAATCTACGTAGGTGATACTCAGTTGCCCTGGTCTCGAGAGGTCAAGTACCTCGGAGTCCACCTCGATCGTCGTCTTACCTGGCGGACACACTCCGCACAAGTAGCCCTCAAGACCGCCAATCGCCTATACAACTCCGTCCCGTGCTATGCAGCAACGCCATGACCCGCCGCCTAGGGAAACCTATCGTCTCTACCTATGTGGCGCCGATGGTTACCAAGACGCATAAGCGAAAGCAATCCTCGGTCTCCTTGACCGAGGATTGCGCTGGGCGTGAAAAGCCCATTATCTGACCTCAAACAAAACAATCCGTGACTCCCTGCATGTCCGTTCTCTGGACGCCACTATACGGACACTGTCCCGAAAATTTTATCGTCGCTCCGCCCGATTCCAGGGCAATCACCACATTAGCGCGCTCGGTCGCTACCAATCTGTGCCAGGAGAATCTTGGACCCGGCCTCGGCGTACATTCACCCTCAATTAATTAATTAATTGAAAACCCACGGCCGGTAGCAGGCCACACCCTAAATCCAGACCCTATCAATAGACCCTGCGGCAGGAGCTCTATCTGAAGCTCGGAACGCAGTACATGAGCGGGCGACGGGCATGCCCTTCGTCTCGCACAGACCCCTGGTCCGGACAGCGTTACGCCTACAGGGCAGGGTCCACTTACCGGATAACCCACCGCCACTTCTACACTATATAACTGAGTTCGCTTGCCGGCGTTTTTGTCACTTAGACCTGAACGTTGAAACGTTCGGCGTTTTTGAAACGTTGTCATACAAGACATTTTTGACGTAGTCCATACAGGAAGAAAACGTCAAAAACATAATGGACAACGGCCGCGGAAGCCTACGTGAGAATAAGTATTTGCCTATCTCATGGAGGTAGGAGTAAAATTATCCATGACCAGACAGAAGTTGCGTCAGGTAGAAACCGACCTCCCCATGCGTCTTGATCCACGGCCTCACGTGTTTGATCAGCACCGCGCTTCAGCATCCTTCCGTCTTCTCGTCCAAAGCTCTCAAGGGTGCGGAGCATATCTTGGTGTTTTGTCATTTCCCTGCCGACCTCGGCTTTCCTTATCAGACCAGTTGTTACTTATGAAGCCTAGACATGGACGTTGAAAAAAGAGCAAAAGAAACACAAAGACAGTTTTAAAGAAAGATTGTAAGACGTGTTTATGGCTCGGTTAAACAAGATGACGAACGGAGAACAAGGAATAACCAGGAGATACACTAGTTGAGCTGTTGAAGCATGAGGACGCTGTAAGTTTTGTAAAGGCTCAACGAATACAATGGCTAGGTCACCTAGAACGGATTGATGATCAGCGTATGTCAAAAATATCTTGAGGGCGCAAGTTTATAAAACCAGAAAAAGGGGCTGATCTAGGATAAGATGGTTGGAGGATGTGCTGGAAGATCTAAGAAGAATGGATGTGAGGGTTTACGCTAAGATGGCAATGGGTAGGAGACACTGGAGAAGATTGGTGTTGGAAGGCAGAGCTCACGTTGGAATGTAGTGCTGAATAATAATAATAATAATAATAATAATAATAATAATAATAATAATAATAATAATAATAATAATAATAATAACAATAATGCTAATAATGTTATTAGAAAAATATTAGGCCCACTTAAAAACTTCAGGAGGTTGGAAATTAAGAAGTAATGATGAAATATATCAAAGTATAGAAAATATAACAGAAATAATGAGAAAAAGAAGACTATTATTTTTTGGACATTTATATAGAATGAACGACAATATGTTAACAAAACAGCTCTTCAAATATCTGTGGGGAAGGAAATTAACATCAAGTTTGATGAAAGAAGTCCAAAAGGATTTAGGAAAAAATAATATGAACGCAGAAGAATCAATTGAAAGAGAAGTTTTTTGGTCAAAAGTGCTAAAAATGAAGGAGTCCAGGGCAGGAGAAAGAAAAACGCAGGTTCAAAGTGGTCTGAAGGCAGTAAAAAAAGACACAGTGAAAAGATAAAAGAATATTGGAGAAAAAGAAAAGAACAAAGAATAAAGAATTAACATTAGATGGCCGAAAAAAAAATAACAAAAATAACAAGACGGGCGTGGTTGGATGCAATAACGATATAGCAACTTGTTACTAAACAAATAAAAAAATTGACAATAATGGTAGGCCGAGATGATGTGATTGGTTTTAGCTGCAGATCAGAATACAGTATGTGCGTGGACGGAGATATTTGTGGTCACGACATTAATATCGAGAATACCTGAGCGAGCGTTTATTATCCGACAACGCGGCGGTCGATTTGACCGCTAGGCTACACGTTCCGAAACAAAACCCAATCTGTTTGCAGGTTCACAGTGTAGATAATTTACTATATTGAAAACATTACGGCCTTTGAGAGGAAAATGTATGCAGCACACGTTGTTGTAACCACCAACAGACGAATTAAGAGCAGATAGAATTTTAAAAACAGCATATAGCAATCCGTATACACGCGCGCGCATATGGTCACACCACACACACACACACACACACACACACACACACACACACACACACACACACACTATATTCTTCTGTTATTGGCAGTGCTGTAACTTGCTACTGAGTGTTGTCCTCCTACTCAGCCGTTTCTTGTCAATTCTGGTACCCATGTGAAGGACAGTGGCTTTGGAGTAACTGTTTTAGTCAAGCCTTTGCTTACTTATGAGATGTATATACTTTGACGGACGTGTCAAAGCAGAAGATAAATAAAATGATAAGAAAAATCAAAAGATTGAGTAAGCCAACATCATTGAATGTTCTGCAAGGTAGTAACAAAGTTTTCTGAGTGGAAAGCAAGTATTAAAATGTATGTTAAAAGTGTCAATAAATTTCAGTAAATAAACACAAATAAAGATAGGATGCATGGAAAATATGTAAAAAAAAAAACAGAAACCAGTGAAGGAATTAGATAGTATTGTAATGTGTCTTGTGGACTATCAAACATGTACAGTGATGATTTAAGTCAGTATTTTCAAAATATTAATATTATTAGTTTTTATTTTATTATTACATTATTAATAATCTTGAGCAATTTCAACTACTTGGGAAATTATATTATATTGGCTATGATAAGAATTGCGATATTGACGTTAAGTTTCAGAAAAAAGTAAGTTAAGTTTACATTAACAGTAAGTTTCAGACAATCTGTAAGACAATCAACCGACCTTAATTTTATAAACAAGGTAGGTTGGGAAACAAATTAACATTTTACAAGGTTATGGCAGTCCCTGTCGGTGCTGATTATGGACAACAACCAAGGAACAAAAAAGTAGGTCTCAGAAATGGCGGTCTTAAGAGGAGTTAAAAGATGTTCTAAACTTGACCGTATAAACAATGAGCCCATAAGAAAACAATTGCAAGTTTTTAACTTAAATAAAAGACTGAAGGATTATAATCAATGGTGGAAATAACACTTAGAATGTCAGGTTCAAGACTGTTAAAAAACGTCTGGAAATATAAACCTATAGGACACAGGTGTGTGGGTAGACCCAGGCTGGATGATCTTTGAAGGATGAACAGGCAGCACCTTGCCTAACCCGTGATGTGAAAATAATGATAATTATTGTTATTATTATTGCTATAAAAAGATCTTTATTAAAAAAAATGTGTATGTAAAAATTGGTAATGCAGTAACATATAAATTAAAATTAACTTAGGTGTTAACCAAGGATACTGTTACGCTCGCTCTATTGAAGGGCATGATCAAATTCCAAGCTAGACAGTGTTTTTTGCCTTGTACCAAAGGTTACCTGAGCAAACGTTGGTAGCAATCAGTGTAATGGTGTGGATTTGTGTCCAATACAAAGAAATCCTCAGACTTTGAGTTTCATATGTATAGATATGGCAGTCCCTGTCGGTGCTGATTATGGACAACAACCAAGGAACAAAAAAGTAGGTCTCAGAAATGGCGGTCTTAAGAGGAGTTAAAAGATGTTCTAAACTTGACCGTATAAACAATGAGCCCATAAGAAAACAATTGCAAGTTTTTAACTTAAATAAAAGACTGAAGGATTATAATCAATGGTGGAAATAACACTTAGAATGTCAGGTTCAAGACTGTTAAAAAACGTCTGGAAATATAAACCTATAGGACACAGGTGTGTGGGTAGACCCAGGCTGGATGATCTTTGAAGGATGAACAGGCAGCACCTTGCCTAACCCGTGATGTGAAAATAATGATAATTATTGTTATTATTATTGCTATAAAAAGATTTTTATTAAAAAAAAATGTGTATGTAAAAATTGGTAATGCAGTAGCAAATAAATTAAAATTAACTTAGGTGTTAACCAAGGGTACTGTTACGCTCGCTCTATTGAAGGGCATGATTAAATTCCAAGCTAGACAGTGTTTTTTGCCTTGTACCAAAGGTTACCTGAGCAAACGTTGGTAGCAATCGGTGTAATGGTGTGGATTTGTGTCCAATACAAAGAAATCCTCAGACTTTGAGTTTCATATGTATAGATTATTAATGCAATTTTATAAGTGTAAGAACCACCGTGGCGATCTATATTAAAAATGGTTTACCTGTATTAATTTTCATTGTCAGTAGTGTTTTTCTGTCCAAAGTGTAACGTCAATTTTCCGCTGCGAGTGTGTGTGTGAAGAATACAAAGAAGTATCGTTGAACGTCAATCACCAAACGTCGAGTGGAGCGGAGTGGAGTTTCCAGTTCATAGCCCGCCGCTGATAGACAGGAAACGTTGCGTTGCGTTCGTATTCATTATTTACGGCGGACTGACTCTTTTGTGCCACCACACTCCGCCTGTTCCAACTTACACGATACGTTTAATGTATGTAGGAAAATGTAATTAAATTTATTATTTATGCGTACATAGTTGTACTATATCTACCAATGTTTTTGTGTGTGCATCACACACACACACACACACACACACACACACACACACACACACACACACACACACACACACACACACACACACACACACACACACACACACACACACACACACACACACACACACACACACACACACACACACACACACACACACACACACACACCTTTTGTCATATGTATAATACTGTTACGACGGCTCACTGATCGTCGTACGGTACAGTGGAAAACAAAATACAAGACACCACTGAAGTCACTAAAAACCAGCTTTAATTATCATAATTAACAATTCGTAATCAACTCGTACAATAATTCCAGTTAGATCTGTCCACACGCAATAACAATGTCAATTAATATAGTTCCACACAATTATTAACACAGTAACACTTTACATCGACAACCACTCAATCCGCGTTAAGAAAATCGCTCACGTAACTGAATTCATAAGCCGGCTGCTATAGCTTTGTATAAGTCGTGCAGAGGTCTAGTATAGCTTTCCCTCCTTACTGCACTCTGGTGTAATGCGTATCTCAAGTGTTCTTGAATACACTAGAACCTACTTGAGAGCGGCCATGACTGGGGCTACACCTGCCACACTTGACAGGGGGAAGAGTGGAGAATGTTCTGGGTTGTTCGGCAGGGTTCTCGTAACAATATTTAATATTTAAATAACAATATTTACTACTGGTTTTCAAGCAAGGTGTATTGTTTTCCTTACTTGGAACATGTTTCAGGCGTCATATATCATACCCATCCTCAGCCATCTTAGTTTTTAATCTTGTGCAATATTTGTGTCCAGTTTGTTTGTTGCTGTGGCTACCTGTTAGCTTATGGTAGTTTATATTATTGTTATTGTGTGTGGGTTGGTATATATATATATATATATTTTAAGTGTTTCCAATGTTAAGTATTTTGAACATTGTGTCGTGTTTTGTGTTAATTTGTATTTGTACAAATATTAGTTTACGTAAACACACACACACACACACACACACACACACACACACACACACACACACACACACACACACACACACACACACACACACACACACACACACACACACACACACACACACACACACACACACACACACACACACACACACACACACACACACACACACACACACACACACACACACACACACACACACACACACACACACACACACACACACACACACACACACACACACACACACACACACACACACACAGACACACACACACACACACACACACACACACACACACACACACACACACACACACACACGATACATCCGTGTATGTGGATTTCATATTACCGACGTTTCGTTCTGTAATCTAGGAACATTTTCAAGGCGTACTGATATTGATTTAACTGTGGAGCTCGTTTTGTATCTTGCTTCCTTTGGGGTTGTTACCATGGGACTGGTCGAAATGGAGGGGGGGGGAGTGTGTTGTGGCCGTTTGTCGTGCGTTATTTTGAGAACTGTCAGTTAGGAATTCCAGTTAGGAGTCAGCAATCAACGACAGAAATTAATATACAAAATTAGCGACAAATTAGTGACAGCTTGGAAATTCCTGGGTCTCCTAAGTAGGCTACTAGTACAAATAGTAGTAGTAGTAGTAGTAGTAGTAGTATAAAGTGTATGACTAAAACGTAAATTAATATCGAAGCCCTTTCGTTTACATGGAAACTAAATACTGCTGTCAAAATGCATCCGTGGGCCTGAAATGTTTGTAGAATAGAATGACCATTTTCCTCATCATCATCATCAACATCTTCAATGTTTAAACCAAGGATAGTTCGTTCCGGTCTATATAGGCAAGGGTTAGAGCTGGTCACTCCATCGCTTCCTCGGACGTCCCACACCTCTTCGTCTCCTCGGCTTATAGTTCCAGAGTTGTTTGGGGATGCGTTAGTCATCCATTCGGCAAAGATGTTCCCACCAATTCAGCCAATACTGGTCGATCCTGTTGAGTATACTCATAATATTCAGTTCCTGCATTATATCTGTGTTTCTTCTATGACCATGGAGAGTATACCCTGCCACGTGGCTGAGAAATTTTATTTCAGGTACGACTGGCCTGGCAGGCAGGATGCGACTGGCCTGGCCTTTCGTTAAAGTCCAATTCTTAGACCCATAAAGAAGTGTGGTAAGAGCCATCGCCTTGTAGAATTTTAGGGGTGTTCCTTTACTTGCTAGCTTAAGGGTTTGCCTAATGGTCCCGCACATAAGGTTGAACTGATGCAACTTATTCACAACGTCGTTGCTTGCAATAACGTTATAAGACACACGAGTATTATTATTAGTATTAGTATTAGTAGTAATAGTAGTAGTAGTAGTAGTATCAGTGCAGTAGTGCATTCTGTTTTATCGTTAAAGAAATATTGGACACGACAAAAATATTATGTAGACATATTTATATGCGTGATTTACAAGTGCGGGTAGGAGCATTGCGTCAAACCCAGAAGACTCTGATATAGCAATGCAAAATGCGAGCTGTATGTGGGTGGGTATTCGGTTTGGTGTAATTTCATGAATTCCTGAGTATAGCCATCTGCTACGCGTTCACAAAATGCGTTGCGGATATGTTTGCTCTGTCTCTATCTGAACTGAAATTATTATTTTGAAAGACAGAATTACGTTGTCACAGGTCTCGGGTTGCAAGAAGGAGACTTGATAAAAACTAGTCCCAGTTATATTCTCGGTTAAATAATGCAAAAGCAATAGCGTTTTTTGTCTGCTTTACAATAATTGTAATTATTATTATTAATAATACATTCTTAAATTCGTAGTGATCGTCAATCAATGAATTTTTCCGGTGAAGGGTTTGTGAAGATCGGTCAAAAAGTATAACACTAATTTTAAATTATTTGTGTCGACGTTTCGAGAATGTTTATTGTCATCATCAGCACGTGTGTATGAAAAGTTTTCTGTACCAATTCTAATATGCAATTGTTTATTACTGCTTTTATAATTAATTACAAATACCATTACATTATGAGTAATTTAAATTGTAATATTGTATAAATTATGTTCTGGGATATTATAATTTTCTCTTTGTATTTAAGGAAAACAATATGCAATCATGCAATTATTATTTTGATGATGTAAAACAAACTGTTTCAACTCCTTCACATATACACGGACACACATATGCTCGCACGCGCGTGCACACACACACACACACACACACTCACATACACAAAGATGTTCACTCAAATAATTGATCTGTTGTATTTGACATTTTCTCTTGTATTCATAAACAGGTCCTGATGATGACAATAAACATCGTCGAAAGGTCGACACAAATATTATAAATTTGAGTTATATTTGTTGACCGACCCTCACAAACCCTTCGCCGGAAAAAATTATTATTAATGATTACAATTATTGTCATCTTACTAACAAAAATTATACAGTATTCTGGGTTTTCATAAATTTTATTTTTTTGTTTTTAACTTTTAGGGTACAGCAAAGTGTCCATTGATTGACACCTCATCGGCTAACGCTGAACATCGTGTATACAAAAACTGTATTCACAGCTTTAAAAAAATAAGTTTATTAATTTGATTTTTTCTAAATGTATTTCATTGAAAATAGTGATGGAGTTCTGCAACTCAAGGACCTTACTAATAGGTTATGTATTGTATGGAAAAACAGTAGAACGTCAAAAACAGCCGACTGTCTAGTGGCGTATCTAAAATTTGGCCTTGCGGGGGGGGGGGTCCGGTCGGATCGGCTTCATACAAAAGAAAATCAAGATAACACATTACTATCTTTACTATCTTTAAACTGGCTGAAAAACATATGATAACATCCTGAAATAATTTCTATTAAAGAAAAGAGCAATAACACAATAACAATACCCGTTATTGAAACACTGTTTACAAGATACTTATTGACTGAATTGATTTTCCTATATTTCATATTGTTACGACATCACAGAACAATCTACGTGTTCATCGAATGTTCCAGAGTGATCCGGAATGTAACATGTGTGGCGTACGTGCTTGTTGACGCATTTTCTAGACTGTGGCAGACTTCGCTCGGGCGCACGGACTGTGTCAAGGCCGCAAGTAATTACGTAGTAACTACACTGTCGCTATCGCGCATTATGGAATAATCTAGTAAATTGGGGCTGTATAAATACCAGTACCCAACGACGTTCAGTTCAGTATTAGTGCGATATATTGACAGTGCGGTTCGAGAGTTATAGTAGCGATATTACTGTGCGCGTTCAAGTGGTTATTAGTTAAGAGTGGTGTTTTATAATCGGACAGTATAATTGTAATACAATTATGTTTAATTTTAGTGGACATTTTATTGCGTGTGAACAATTTTCATTTGATTTGTTGTAGAGACTGTGTTGTTAATTACGAACTGTTTAACTGTAAAAATTAAAGGTGTGATTAGTGACTTAATTGGTGTCTTGTAATTTGTTTTCCACTGTACGATGGAGTAGACCGTCGTAACAATGTTTTAAACGTATACGCTAATGATGTGTAATAAACCTGTTTGTAAATTTAAAAAAATTGTTCCTATTATATTAGAATACAACAGGCATCACAATACTTTCGAATATTCGCAATTTGGTCTTCTTCTTCTCCTCTTCAAAGATTAGGTTATATAAACTTGTTTCGGCACCCATCTCATCCTCGGACGACCCACGTCTCTTCTGTCAATGGCTTTATAGTTCAGTGCCGCTTTCGGGAATCGATCCTCTGTCATTCTTTGCAGATGATTCCACCATTTTCTTCTGTAAATTGCAATAATTTCATTTATGTCCTTTACTTCGAGTTTTGCTCTGATATCTTCGTTCCTTATTCTATCTTTCAATGTATAATTTAAAGTATTTAGAAGAAACTGCATTTCAGCACTCTGAATCTTGCCACTTTCCTTTTTTGTTATGACTCACGCCTCACTTGCATAAATCAACGTGGGTATTGCAATTGTTTTATAAAATTTAATCCTTGTGCTGTGTCTTGTTTTATTTCTAGGATTTCTATAAATCGTACCACAAATATTCCTAAATTTACTTATCTTCTCTCTTATATCATATTCAGATTCATAGCTTACTGCACAGCCGAGATATTTTAAATGGCTCAGTTGGTATTTATCTTAAATTTCTTGGCCCTCCAGATTGGACTAAGATTCGCAAACGTTCCTTCCCCTTTGTTGACGCTTCTGTAAAACGAAAGTGTTCACCCTCCCACAAATAACGTTTCTATATACAGCGACTTGAAAGTAAATAAATTTTATGAATATATTAAACTTTATGTTATACATTATATTACCAAATTATAAATTTCTTCTACAACTTTATATTCAAACACACATAAAAACTTTATAGCCACACTTCTAAAGATGCAAATTATCTTTGTGAAAGATCCATAAAGTGCAAATATAGTGATTTAAAACACTTGCAATGAAATTTTTTTCACAATAGAATATTGCAAGAGCTACTTTTAAAGAAAAGATACATTTAATTGAATAATAATTTAATAGAATTAATTAATTTCTGAATTATTCAGAAATGAACTAAGCTGAGAATTATAGTACAATTACTAAAGAGTTTATAGTTCTGTGCTTCCCTGCATACCAAGTTATAAATGATTTCAGATAACCTTAGTAATGTTGAAATTATTTGATAATGTAATTGTGTTATCTAAGAAAAACTTAATTTGTTTCGAACTGTCAAGCTTTAGTTGACTCAGCGAAAGTTTCCACCGCAGGAAATGTTCGCATGCATTATTAACACCAAACTGCTCCTTTTGTGTGGACACTTCTTGCATAATGGACCGGTGTTGTCCCACTTTGTTACGATGCCATTTGGCGGAAAAAGCTTTGTGAACAGTCAGTCCGTAAACGTCTCTTACAAGTAAGTGTTTCCATTTTTAACTAAACACCGAGCTGCCCAGCCAAGACATCGGTACACCCTACGCTGGCGATGTTGAATTACCCAAATGTGGGTACATTTTATTCTGAAACCTGATAAGGCAGAGTCTTGAAATTTTCCTAGGTGTTTTAGGTGTATGTTTCATGTTTATTAAAACAGAATTATTTGACTCCATGTCCACAACATGATTTATATTGTTACGCAATGCGGATAAAGTGTACGTCGTTACAGAACATTCTACGACTATTCCAGTGGAATCCGGCTATAATGTCGTGTGCGTACGTAATCTCAACATGCGTTAGCCAGACTGTTCCAGACTTTGCCGGCCGCGCGCGTTGTGTCAAGGCCGCAATCAGTTAGGCTCTAGTGCTTTCCTTTATTGTTGACGCGTATTATGGATTATTCTTTAACACTTGTGTTATATATTTAAATAACGACAACTGCGCTGATCAGTCAGTTTTAGTAGCGATTTATTCCAGTGCGGTTCGAAATATTCTAGCGAAGTGTTATGTGTGTTTTATAATTGCGCGAGACTTTATTTATTGCATTATTTTTGCGTGTGAACAATGTTTATTTGATTTGTTGTAAGAGGCAATCTTGTTCCATTACAAACTGTTTATCTGTGATAATTAAAGGTGGTGATTTGTGACTTGATTGGTGTCTTGTATTTTGTTTTCCACTGTACCATACGACGATCAAGTAGACCGTCGTAACAATATTTATTTTTATTTTATAATCTTTTTTCAAGCAAAATTAATAATTTTGTTTACAAAACCCAAAGTATACAGTTTAGTTCTATAGTTCTGATTCAGACGGTAGAGAATGGTAACGGAAGTCAGCCGTGAAACTTTCAATATCCTACACACAGTTTCTGAGATATCTGTATCTGTGACGATTTAAATTGTGACAATTAAAAAAAAAAATAAAGAAATAAAAAAATTTTAAGTTGCGAACAATTAACCATTTAAATCTCACAATTATAATAAAAAACATGTAGGTACTAAGTGTGAATGGAAGTAGTAATTAATAAGGGCAAAGAAACGGTAAAGAAAAGACATATTGTAAATAATTATTATTGTCGCATTTAACCCTTTGCTTGTTATCAGGCGCCTACCTGTTGATACCGGACTCGACATGTTTACCGAGTCTTCTGTAATTAAAATAATATAGAAAAATAATGTTAATAATTAAAGAATCTGAAGACACAGATAGTCACGAAAACAACTAATTTAAATGATGTATTTTTATCTAGCGATAATTTGTATAAATAAAAAAGTTTATTTAGAGAGAGACCGGGACTATATTCTCGCGGAATAAACACCCCACTATCTATTGTCCTGTACCAGTGGTAGCGTACGAAAAATCTCTCTCTCGCTATGACGACTCCAAGCAGTGCACACGCACGAGCGAAATGCTCTGTTGAAATGTTATGTGATTGGTTATTAGTTTGGATTAATTCTTATGTATTTTACTAACTGCTACAAAAGAGTGTAATATGTAACGTTAAGAGAAAGAAAAATTGAAAAAACGTTGTAACAAGAAGAAATATGTGACAACCAATAGTACGAGTGTTAATAACTATAACAGCTATCTTCTCCGATTGACGACTCTTCACAACATCCTGGCTGGAGACATGAATCATCAGAATTACAACTCTAGTAGACCCGACCGATAATGCAGTTCGAGACTTCTGAGAATCAACGAGTACCTGTGTAGAAGGCCCACTCTATCCTGCAGACGTTTAAGCCGTGAACAACTGAGACCAGACCTAGACGAGGACGACGCTCTTAGGATTCCCAAGATGTAACCATATGGAGGAGACTTCTACATCCCAAATTAAAGGTGACTCGATAGCCAGTCTATCGAGGAATAATAATAATAGTAATTGTAACACAATACTCTCTTAAAGAGACTTTCAAAGACGATTGACTTTATAAGAATATAAAAATTTAAATCTAAGAATTTAATTGTAACTATTCAGGCTTCTTGCAATTGTAACAGTTTAGATTTTAACGTATCTTAGTATAATTAATACCATTCTTCAAATGGAATAATAATGAAACTTAAAAGTAAAAGTAAAAGTAAAAGTAACAGTCTTGCAAGCTAATATCTTGAATTGAATATAATTAATTTTTAAAGTTTAAAGACTAAATACCAAATGGTTACCCGGATCCGGGGAAAAGCTAAATATAATTTGTTGTGATCCCACAGTCTATATAAAGCAATTTAAACAAGTTAATAATTTAATTAATAATGTAATGGGATCTGTTTTTTTGAGTAAATGTCATTTGTTTTATTTTAAATGTTTAATAAAGGGAAATCTTCTTGTTGCACACATATACTGAGTACATAAATCAACAGTTTTCCCTTCCATGATTCCTTTTATATATACTGTGTGTTGTTCTGTTTAAATTTCAGCTCGTCCCGAATAAGGCAGCCTGAAGTAATTGGCCGAACCAATTACTTTGGGTTCCCTCTGTTATAACTCAAGAGAAGAGGTTATATATCTAATTGCTCAAAATATGGTTTTTCGAAAAATACGTTTAAAATATATTAGAGAGAACTAACAACATCATCTTCTTAACGGTTTTAGGCTTTAGCGACCTGTTCCTATTCACAGTCCACCGTTTCTTAGGAATACCAACTTTTCTTCTACCTCTAGTGTTGTAACCTTTCGCTATCTTCAGTATTCTTCTTCTTTCCATTCTATCTATGTGTTGAATCAATTTTCTTCTGTATTCTTTAAACCTTTCATTAACTGCAAAAATATCTAAATCAATTTTTATGTCCTCATTTCTGATATGATCTCGATGTTTATATGACAACTAACAAAAACTCAAATTCATGACCAAACACTACTTTCACGCACAAAAACAAAACATACATTTACCTATATTTTCGACTTCAGAGTTGGCAGCATAAAGTACAAATTATCCACTTTTACATAGTGCAAGTCAACTTATTTTAGGTTGAGCCATTATAAAATATGTAGCCTGCAGTTGAAGGGAATCGTGTACAAAATTATAATGATTTTACTGTGAGCAGACATACTTTAGATTATCCATAAAATGTGTTTCTAAGCTTACTTATACGTATCATAAGTTATATACCATTTTTTTTGCACTAACAGGCCAGCCGTGGACCACACGAATATCATTCCTTTACTTCTTCTGCCAGAATGGCCTCATTCGCACACTATGCGCCGCCTTCCTTTCCACTCTCCACCCCTTTCTCGTCTTCTTCTCGCTGCAGAAAATCTCAAGACTTTGAATTTTTTCTGTATGTATTTCTATCTACTCAGTCGTTCAAAGAGATATCGAGTTTCATCATTTCCTCCTTGAGTTGTTTGGTGTATAATTTCAGTATACGTTCAGACTGGAAAGTTGCCAAATATATTTTAAAATTTGTTCTTTTAATCTGAACCGATCCATTAGAACCATATGTTTAAGAAATCTCAGTCTTTTCCTTCGGAAAGCCGTTTCCAGATCTTCCAGATCGCTGTACACTCTGTACAGGTCTTCTTTGGGTCTATGCCTGTACCCATCTTTGGTTTTCTTGGGGCCATCAATTTTCTGAAGAATTCTTTGTTCAATTTTAAGAAAAGGTTCCAAATTTTGAAAGCACATTGTTTCCACTCCGTACATGATCACCGGCCTGGTTACAGTGCTATAAAGGCGGACTTACGCACTTCTGGAAAGGTATTTCTTTCCGTACAGCTCCCGGGTTAGAGTAAAGGCCTTTGCTAATTTGAGTTTTCTCATCTTAAAGGATTCTTTGTCTAAGGCGTTTCAGGTTATATACCATTTTATTAAGAAAAGCTTAGATTTTCTTAAATTGTAATAAAAAAATCATTTTATAAAAAATGATAATTGTTAACTTTTTGTCTTCAGACTGCCTTAAAGAAAAGCTGTCAAATTTTCCAAGTCTGTCTACATTCTACTTTCTGTTGTATAATTCAATCATTATATGGTGATCGTGTGAAATAATGAACAAAGACATCGATTTAATAATAATGCAGCAGTATATGGCAGTCTAGGATTTAGGGTGCCTTACGTAAGCCGTTTGTGGTTAAAACTACGTGTCAGACACCCCATTATTACCATCTAATGCTCATTGCCTCATAATCAGTCGATCTACGGACGGAAAAAGCAGCTTTTATGGTGCTACCGGGAATCAATCAAACCCGGCCACTGTGGATTAGTCGGCCGGCACCATACCCTTTGGTCTACAATTAAACATTGATTTAAATTCAGAATATTTGTTTGTAAATATTTTGTAGCACTAATTGTATAAATAAGATGAGGCTTTTACACTGTTACGTATTCTCGGTCCACTTCTACGTGTAGAATCTTGGACTTTCACTGAAACCACAACTAAAAAATTGGAATCTTTCAAAATACCGTAGCTCTACTGTAAAATACTGAGGATTTCATGGACAGCACATATAACTAATGTTGAAGTTCTTAGAAAGATGAAGAAAGGAAGGGAAGTTATTAACACATTGAAGATGAGAAAGCTTCAGTATCTGGGACATCTCATGATAAATGAACAGAGATTTTACTTATTGCAGTCCATACTACAGGGAAAAGTACTTGGAAAGAGAGGAGTTGGGCGACCGAGAATCTCATGGCTGAGAAATTTAAGGACCTGGTTTGGCATGAATAAAACTGACTTATTCTGTGCAGCAGTACAGATAGTTAAAATAGGCTGTATGATATCCCACATCCGAAAAGGATAGGAACTGTCAGAAGAAGAAGTCTACATTCTACTTTCTGTTGTATAATTGAATCATTATATGGTGATCGTGTGAAATAATAAACAAAGACATCGATTTATTAATAATACAGCAGTATAAGGCAGTCTAGGAGTTAGGCTGCCTTACGTAAGCCGTTTGTGGTCAGAACTACGTCTCAGACGCCTATTATTACTCTATAACGGTCATTGCCTCATACTCAGTCCAGCTATGGATTGAAAATTGCAGCTTTTTTGGTGCTACCGGGAATCAATCAAACCCGGCTACTCTGGATTAGTCGTCTGGCACCATACCCTATGGACTACAATTAAACATTGATTTAAATTCAGAATATTTGTATTTTTGTATGCACGTTTTTTTTACTTCATTTATTGGGGGTTTAGGTTGGCTTCATTAATTCGGTACACAGTTTTCAAATCATACTGCATACCAAGTATTTAAGGAACAGGTTTTGGATAAACACGATATCGATAAGTATGTACAGATATTACGTATTTAAGTGTTTGTAATACGGAGTGGCTGTTAGAAGATGTGTATTAAGTAATACTATGATTATAGATATTGATGCAAAAGTACCAATATTTTAAGTATTTTTTCCATTTTTTAAGGTTTTATGTCTAAGATCATACTTATTTGAACTTGAAAAATGGGGAGGGATGAAATTATAAAAAAATTAACCATGTCAACTCATGTTTGATTCCTATTTGAGACCACTTAAAATAAAAGTGAGGCCAGAATGCCTATATGCAAGATATGCAAGTGAATGTCTAGCATTGAATTATAATTTGGAGAAACTAGAAATATTGGAAAGACGAATTATTAGGAAAATATTATGCTCACGAAAAACTTAAGAAGGTTGAAAATTAAGAAGTAATGATGAAATATATCAGAGTATAGAAACTCTGTTATATAGAGAGAAAGAAGACTATTATTTTTTGGATATTTATATAGAATGAACGACAATAGGTTAACAAAGCAGATCTTCAAATATCCGTGGGAGAAGAAGTCAACATCAAGTTGGATTAAAGAAGTCCAAAAGGATTTAGAAAAAAGTAATATAAACGCAGAAGAATCAATTAAAACAGACTTTTTTCGGAAAAAAGTGTTAAAAATGGAAGGAGTCCAGGGTAGGAGAGAGAAAAAAGCAGATTCAAAGTGGACTAAAGGCAGGAAGAAGAGACACAGTGAAAAGATGAAACTATATTGAAAAAAAAAGAAAAGAACAAGGAATAGAAAATTGAAATTGGCATGTGGTCCTTAAATGGTTGATTAAAAAAAATCCTATGTATGACTTATGTATGATGCATGGGGGACTGTGATAGCTAAAACTCTTTACAAGTGCAGCCGTCTTTGAAGTGACTGTCTCTACTGATCACGGCTAAGCTCATTTCCGCATACAGAGCTGTATAACGTAAGCTTAAAAAAAGTAGCGAGTAAAGTAGTAGCTTCAAAAGAGTTTAACAAAGACTTCATGCACTTCTCAAACGGCTAATCGCGTACGTAACAAATCCATCTCAGTCCTATCTCAGTCAGCCCCATCTGAGTCATCTTTCTCAATATTCTCTGTCTGAAAGAATGTTTTGAACGCTTACGCGTCTTTAGACATTTCATTACGCTGTCAGCGTAGCGAGCCGACCGAATTTCAACAGCACTGCTGATGTTTAACATCGTTAACATTAACACGTGCTCCGGCAGTCCTGCCTGCTCCGACTTCACCATCTAATCTTCACATAGGTTGCCTATCCCATTGATGCTCACACTATGAGAGCAAAGCGTCATCCATATTCTTTCACTCTCCCTCATCTCTCTCTCACCTCTCTCTCTTCAGCCAAAGGTGAGATTTTTGCGCCGTTTGATTCAACAAATAAATACCAAAGACCGGATACCAATCACAATATATTTAAAATAAACATATTCGCGTTAAAGTAATACGGAACGTTCTACAAGTATCTCGACTATGCCAGCTGTAATGTGTGCGTGCGTACATATTGCTGCTACTCTGCGATTAAAGACAATGACGCGTCAACTATCGAGTCTATACCAGACCGTACCGGTCAGCGCAGTGTGTTCAAGGACACTGTTTTTAGTAGATTCTTGAGAGCGCCTGTTTGTTTAACAAGTTATCTAAAGTGACTGATTATTCTGAAATATTAGTGGGGTATAAATATAGGCATTCAGCGACTGTCAAGTCTGTTTAAGTGCCTATTTATCCCAGTACGGTTCAAAGTATTGTGGCAAAGAGTTATGTGTTTCATAATTGTGGGGGACTCTATTAGTTGACATTTTTATTGCGAGTGAACAATTTTTATTTGATTTGTTGTAAGACACTGTCTTGTTGATTACAAACTGTTTAATTGTGATAATTAAAGCTGGTGATTAGTGACTTAATTGGTGTCTTGTGTTTTATTTTCCACTGTACCATGCGACGATCAGGGAGACCGTCGTAACAATATATAAATCACTGTAAAGATCAACAACATAAGTATGCTGCAGAGACGAGCAAAACCAAATTAACAGCAGAGGAATCAAAACTGAGGGTTTCCGGGAACACTGTACAAATGACCGAGAAAGAAATGGGGATATTAAAGACAGATGCAAATTAGGCAACACTGGAAACTAAGAAGAACAGAAGAATGAAATGCAGATAATGATTGGAGGGAGGATAACATAATACTGGAACATCTGCAGGGGTGTGAAACCACGAGGGAAGAGTAGTGTTGGTCAAAGGAGACAAAGCTAGAAAGTAGGTTTTGATGTGGTTTAGTGATAAAGCAATAGGTTTATATCAGAAAAAAATGATGAACACCAGCATCATCACCACAACCACTATAATACATTTGTTTTAATATTGGAGGAAAAATGCTTTATGCACCGTCAGAGGAGCGCGTGCTTCCTCTCGTGTGTGGGACTCTCATCCACTAAAAACCCACCTCTAATTCAGGCATTCATATCAATTCTGAAACCACTTAACGCTTTACTTAAGGATAGAACCTATTGCGCCCTTATCGGGCCCCTTCTAGTTGTTCCTTATCTTCTACTACCCGCTGAGTGCAAGTGGGACCTGTATTTTTTTCTAGTAAGACCCGCTGAATAAACGCATTGATGCGGTCCCATTCCGCCTTACCACGAAGATAAGCGCAGCTACGCTTTTGGGCGTGAACTCCCCGAGCTCCATTTCGAGTACCATCCTCACTCTTGCGAATCTGCAGTACTTGAAAAACGTGTGAAAGGCATCTTCATGGGGAGAGTCGCCATATTGGCATGCTGGGCTCTGCAGCTTTCCCATTCTGTGGAGGTAGGCATTAAAATTGCCGTGGCCACTGAGCAATTTTGGGTCAGATGGTAGTTGATCTTACCGTGTTGGCGGTCGATCCATTCCTTCAAGTTTGGTATAAGGCTTGCGGTCCATCTTCGTCGATCTTCTCTATCCCAATGATCTTGCCAGTGCCGGAGAGTGAGTTCCTTGGTTTCATGCTTTGCGGCATCCCTTCAAATTTCGTCTATTCTTTCGAATAAATGGTTCCGCTCTAGAGCCAACATGCCTATAGGAATCGCTCCCGCTATCACCAGGACTACCGGTTCTGGCACTGTCTGGTAAGAGGACGCTACTATAAGGGCTCCTGTTCTGTGCACCGATGCTATACGTTTTCTGTACTTCTCCGTCTTTAGCGCCCAGATTTCTCAACCGTACAGAAGGATGGATTCTGTAACCGCCATCAACAATCGCCTCTTGCTTGCAGTGGGACCTTCTTCGTTGGCCATACGGCTGCTGAGCTTCGTTGTAACGTTAGCCGTCCTATCAGCTGCATCCTTTATTTGCTCCCAGTAGGAGATCTTTGAGTCTAGTCTCATCCATAGGTATTTCACAGCACTCTTTGTAAATGCTGTCTAGGCTCCCACTTGCAGTGATATGATAGTGGGAACCCGTCGCCGGGTGAGCAGTGCTATTTCGGTTTTATCGGTGGCTAGATCGATTTTTTACTAGATTAGTAATAATAATAATAATAATAATAATAATAATAATAATAATAATAATAATAATAATAATAATCAACATCATCATCATCATCAACCTTATCACAACCGCCAACACCATCACTACCACCATCACCATTATCGGCATCATCAGCAACATGATGACTAGCCTCCGTACGACGTTTAGCCTCTAATCTATAAAGACACGTGAAAGCTGTGAACCATATTGATATGAGTACTTTGACTTTGCGGGCTGTAAGGCCGTGGACCATGGTTGTTTTTTTGCAAATGTTTCGGCAGTGCCTTCGATGACCATCTTCAGTGCAGAAGGCTGAAAACACTGCAACACACTGACCAAGGTTAGCAGTCAGTGACCACTGAACTGTGGTTACGGCTAGTGGCCGTGAGTAGGACACCCATATTTATAAACTTTTGGTGTCCGCACGAAGTTCCTGTCTGACAGAACCAGCCAATCAGAAGAAACGCAAATTCTTATTGGTTCGCCAAAACTCGCATCCAAAGAGCTCTCAATGAGAAGGACTCACACCGCCGATTCATGGTAACACATGCATATTTCTAAATCTTGACAGACTCCATATGCAGGCAAGGAAATGGCGGGTAGCGATCAATACGGAGAAATCCGAGGCGATCTGCTTTACGCATAAGTCCATTTCCCGATGCCAATCCCTCTCCTTAGAGGGGAGACCCATCAACTGGACTGAGACGGTGAAGTACCTAGGTGTTCGGCTTGATCGGCACCTAAACTTCAACGCCCACGTGACCTCAACCCTCAACTTGGTTCGTGGCGTCAGAGCCAAACTATCACCTATGCTTTCGCGGAACAGCCGCCTGGCTGTCCGTACAAAATTAACATTGTATCTACTGTTCCTCCGCACAGTACTCACTTATGCGGCACCCGCTTGGTGGCCCCTCCTGTCGGCCACCAACAGGCATAGGCTGACTACATTTCAGAACTGGACCCTACGCTCCCTCACGGGGTCCCCGTGGTATGTGCGAAATTCCGCCATACACCGGGGTCTCCGTGTTCCCACCTTAGAGGTCTTCGTCTGGTCCCTGGCAACGAATTTGTTCGCCAAGGCCGGCGAGTCCCCTTATCCGCACCTCCAAAGGCTTAACAGCATGGAGAATGCACCGCCCCCTCGCCGTGTCAGGCGCCCTAGGGCGCTGTTAGACGACCCCCCCTAAGTTCATCACATGAACCCCCCAGAAACGAAACCCCCAACCTTCTGGAAATCTGAACCGATCACCTGCGCCTGCCGAAACTGTAGTCAATCATGCTGCGGCAGATTGGAATGAATAGATTTATTGCCAGCATCGGCTTTGCCGATTCGGCAGGGCTTTGATCCGGGACACGGGCTCTCGCGAGGTTGTGCAAATGCCTTCCTTGCGAAAGCCGACTGCCCCGGTGACAAGTTCCGTCGACTCGGCCGCCGACTTCGGGCGGACGAGCCTCTTGTCCTCGCCAGCGCGTCTCTACGTTTCCGTGGGCTATGTCCCGGAGACCAATGAGACGCGACCAGGCGTTGCGATTGGCTCAAGCCATGATCACGACCAAGATCCCCGTCAGCACCTTCTTTGCTGATTTGGCAGGGTAATGACCTGAGACATGAGCTCCTGCGAGGTTGTGCAAGTGCCTTCCTTGCGAAAGCTGGCTGTCTCGGTGACATTACCTACCATTTCGGCAGACGCCCTAGGGCGCTCGAGCTTCTTGTCCTCGCCAGTGCGTCACTACGTTCCCAAAGGCTAGCCTGAGGGGACCAAGGTGTCGCGCCTTGGCTGGACAATTGGCTGAAGCAAAAGCTTAAGCTTGCCACCGTGGTGGCCATGTAATGTATCATGGACCCGCGGACTGCACCATAACATCCTTGAGCAGAGCAAACGACCGCGCTGACCTGTTGGCACCTGGCGTTCATCAGGCTTAGGCCTGGACAACGCACACAAATTAGAGCGCAAGACGCCCGTGCATCATCCATCCATCCATCATATGCAGGCGAGGGAAATACGAACTCATCGACAACAGAAGCCAAAGAGAATGTGATGGTCGGAATTGGCGAGTGCGTGTTCCGCTATAGCAGACTTTTCCGGCTGCCTCAAACGACAGTAGCGGCTGTGTTCATCAACGCGGGCATGGACACTACGTTTCGTAGTTCCCATGTACAACTGACCGCATGAGCAAGGAACTCCATACACTCCGCACAACGAGAGCGGGTCTCTGACGTTCTTCACTGGTCATAGAAACTGCTGGATTGTCTTGGTCGGCTTGAAGAATGGTCTCACGCCGCACCGGCTCGGCAACCTGCCAATACGATCAGTCACCCCATGGACATAGGGCAACACAGCGAAGTGAACATAATGTTGGCTCAGGAGAATGCCTCGGCAAGCCGAAGTACTCATATCATTGAAGCCTCCCGTGAAAGCCTCAGACAGAATTAATTAATGAACCATATTATTCCACTCTCTTGTTTTCATCACAGGGCATGCTTTTTTGTCTTCACTTTTTCTTCTCTCTTATTCCAACTTGTTACTATCAAAAATGACAAATGGAACATTAAAGACTTTTTCTTTGTCTCGAGAAGTCACCAAACTCACGATAAAAAAATGAATAAATAATGTCAGGCCTAGAGGTTGGCCGATATACCTATAACAGGTATTGTGGAACGGATATTTTTGTGGAACGGATATAATAGTGACTGAAAAGTTTAAATACCTATTCCGATTCAACAATAATTGAAAGTCGAAATACCCGTTCCTATTAATTGCGGCCTCGCGGTTCCGAGTTGCGGATTCCCCCTACACAACTAACGGGTACTAAAAGTATTAGGAGTATTACGGGTACACAAGTAAAAACAAGTAAACGAGTACTACAAGTATTAAGAGTACTAAAATTACCCGAGTACGATACCACTTTTTGGTGATGAATACTTCATTCTGTTCATGAGCCGATTGCCATACAAGTACGAAACGAATCAAAACAGAGAGGTTCAGAATATCTCTATGATAAAGAAACGAAGCAGTTTTTAGTAAATAAAAAAAAAAATTATACTGATGTCACACTTATTCTCGTGTGTTATTCAGATATATAATTCAGATTATAATAACAAATTATATATTATACTAGTCACCAACTTAGTAAATTTTGAATAAGAGAATTATATTGTGTTTACAGAGTGGCTGATAGGCCATATAGAACTTTTTGATAACATGATTTGGGAGATGATTTTAACTTCACTGCACATCTCACGTAAATAATGAGATTGTTGTAACGTTCATGGTGTTATTTCTTATAACAAATTGTATAATACAGGTATATGTATAATAAGTATATTGTTACACGTTCTACTTGGTCGTCGTGTGGTACAGTGAAAAACAAAATACAAGCAGTCACTAATCACCAGGTTTAATTATCACAATTAAACAGTTTGTAATCAACAAGATAGTCTTTTACAACAAATCAAATAATAATGGTTCACACGCAACAAAAATGTCAACTAATAGACAACATAATTGTATTACAATTGATTATAAAACACATAACACTTCGCCACAACACTTCGAACCGCACTATGTAAATCGCCACTTAAACGCACAGAGTATCGCCCGACAATAACTGAACTGAGCGTCGCTGAGTACTTGTATTTATACAGCGCAGAGGTTCCAGAATATTCGCAAATAGGCGTATACTAGAAAACACTAGAATGTAATTCATTGCGGTCTTCCGGTATGGTCTGGTATAGACTAAATAGTTGACGCGTAATTGTCTTTCACCGCAAAGTCGCAGCATTATGTACGCACACACACATTACAGCTGGATTCCACTGGAACATCCGATAAACTTGTAGACTGTTCCGTATTACGTAACACATTTTCCGCATTACGTAACACTACAACCTCCTTAAGCCTGTTCGTCCCGAACTGGCAAACCGCCTCTGAAGTAATAATTAGCCAGGCGATCTAGGTGAACGGCCTTGAACTTTCGCTGTCCTTCCTGTTGAATCTAATAAACAACGTCGTTGATTCTTTTTATTTACAGTGTAGAACCCTTCCCAGTTAGTCTGAAGCTTAGGTGAGCGACCACAACGGCGCTTTGGGTTGAACAACCAGACCAGATCTCCTTCTTGGAAACCTACACTATTGCTGCGAATGTCATACCGAGTTTTCATTTTATCACTGGCAATCTTCAGCCGTCCTCTTACCAAGCGATTCACTTCTCGCAGTTGGTTTTCTAATTGCGAGGAATAGTTCTGTAGTTCTTGGGACTGAGTCTCAGGTGATCCGAACATTAAGTCCCCAGAAAGACTAATCTCCCGCCCAAACACCAATTTTGCTGGAGTCATACCGATTGTGTCGTGTACTGATGACCTATACGCCATGAGGAATAGTGGTATACGTTGGTCCCAGCCTGTTTGGTTCTCGTCAACAACCTTTGAAAGATGCTGTTCAAGTGTCCTATTGAATCTCTCCACCATTCCGTCCGACTGAGAATGCTGAGTAGACGGCATAATTCTTTAAACACTCCTGATTCGAAATTTCTCCCTTGATCCGTATGGATTTCCATAGTGGCTCCATAACGGCAACAGAAGTTGTGAACTAACTCCTTTGCCACAGTGGTAACTTACTAATTGCATAGACTTCCACCCACTTAGTAAAGTAGTCTTCTACAACCATGATCTACCGGTTTCCATCGTCAGTAACTGAGAATGGTCCAGCAATGTCTATGGCAATTCTGTCGAAAGGAAGTTCAACGTTATACTATCTCATTTTTCCCCTGCTTCTGGCTTGTGGGACCTTGCTTGCAGCACATATTTCACATGTCCGAACCCATTCCTCTACATCGTGGCAAAGATGAAACCAACAGAATCGCTTCCGTATTTTGTCAATGGTTTTGTTAACGTCAGGATAGACTCGAGACGATCCATCATCCATCTCATTCAAAACAGACTGCACTTTACTTCGGGGAACTATCAACTGCATGACCACGTCTCGTCCATCTGCACTTTCCTAAGCCCTTTTCAGCAATCCGTTCTCTAAGGCAAGGGATTCCCATTGTGCCCAGTAGCCCTTCAGCATTTCGGAGCCATGGCAGATACCTTGCCAATCCGGGCGGCGACCTTCCTCTTTTGCTGTCAAGATCAGTCCAATGTCTTCATCAGTCATCTGTTCTTGTCGACAGTCTTGTGTCGTCCAGCCGTCTGCCAGGAAATCTAGAGTGATGGCTTGAACATGTTCGCTGGTGTTTTGCTCTTCCTTTCTGTGGGAATGCCGGCAGTCTTTCGGGCATGGTCTTCGTGATAAACCATCTGCATTTCCATGCAGGAGCCTCCGCCGATGTTGTTCCTTGAAGATGTACTCTTGCAGAAGTTCGAGCCACCTTGCCAACTGTCCTTCCGGATTTTTAAATCCCAAGAGCCATGCAAGCGCGGCATGGTCAGTACGTAGTGAAAACTCCCTTCCATAGAGGTATTAATGGAAGTGCTCCAAAGCTCTGACGATTGCCAGCAACTCTCTCTTTGTAACGCAATAATTTCTCTCTGGTTTAGAAAGCGTCTTGCTGTAGTACGCTATTACTCGTCCTTCACCGTTTTGCACTTGAGACAAAACTGCTCCTAGATCAGTGTTGCTTGCATCTTTGTCTACGATGTACTTCCCTTCGGAATTTGGGAAAGCGAGAATTAACTGCAAAGATAATGCAATTTTCAAAGTCCTAAATGCTTGATCACTCTCTCTCGACCACTGGAAGTTTCGTTTATTTTCTTTTAGCTTATATAGTGGTTTAGTAATAGTAGCGAAGCCTTTCACAAAACGTCTGTAATACGAGCATAACACCAGGAAACTCCGAACTTCGTGTTCACTCTTCGGAACTGGCCAGTCTCTTACGGTATCTACTTCATTAGGATCCATGCCAACATTCGCTGCCGAAACTAGACGGCCTAGATACTGTACTTCCTTCTGGAACAAAGAAAACTTTTTCGGGCTCAGCTTCAGTTGGGCATCGTGAATTCTAGTTAGAACCTCTTTACGTTTTTCCAAATAGTCTTTGAAAGTCTTCCCCATGACTATGACATCGTCTAAATAAACAAGGCAAGTTTTCCGTGTCAGGGCTTGGAGTACCAGGTCCATCAAGCTTTCAAATGTTTCCGATGAATTACAGAGTCCAAATAGTATGACGTTAAATTGGAATAAGCCACTTTGGTCGAGAAAGCGGTCTTTTTCTTGTCTTCTTGGTGAAGACCCACTTGCCAATATCCACTCTTTAGGTCCAATATGAAAACCACTATGCTCCAGACAGCGTGTCGAGTGTATCGTCAACGCAAGGTAACGTATAGCAATCTTTCTTTATAACGTCATTTAGCACCCCGGTAGTCTATGCAGAAACGCAATCCACCACCCTTCTTCGCTACCAGCACTACCAGAGAAGACCAAGCACTTGACGAAGGCTCAATTACTCTCTCTGTCAACATTTCCTGTACTAACCTAGATATTTCCTCTTGGTTAGATAATGGAGGCCTTCGAGGAGTTTGGCGTATCGGTGTTGTGTCCCCGATATTGATGCGATGTTGTACAAGAGAGGTTCTTCTCAATGACTGGCCCCAAACAGCAAAACAATCTTTAAATTCATATAAAAACCGTCTGAGTTCTTTTACCTCACCACTTGAGAGGTCGTTAGAAGATCTGTTCAATAATTTCTGCAGTTCCCCTGGTAAATCGGTAGTGTCCGAAGTACTGCATCTTCTTTGCGTCATTATGACTACCCAGACCACAGGAGTTCATTTGCCTTAGGGGCGTATTGCTTCCTAAAGTAACAGCTTGATCCAAAATATTCGGCACTCTAATAGGTACATTTCCGGTTTAATCAGGTTTTACTAAACTTCTGGCAATTAGTATGCTCGGTGTGCTGACTACTTAGGGTTCGAATATAAAACACTGGTTGCCCCTAGTATCTACCTCGGTTCTAACCATGATGATCTTTTCAGAGTTTGGCGGAACAGTTATGGCCACTTGATTTATCACGTCGATCGATTTTTCTGCTGTATTCATTGTGGATAGCATTACCTCTTCTTTTCCAATTCTCAAGACATTGTTTTTGAAGTCGACTATAAATTCATATGCGTTCATAACGTCCACACCAAGAATTGCTTTATCCACAATGTCTGCAACAGCAGCGCCTGTAAATTTTCCATCATCTGCGTGGCATCCATTTTTTACCGATTAAGTACGAATTACACTCATCTTGTACAAAGTGTCCACTATTTCCACTGTTAACCGTTCTATCCCACTTCTGATCCACTGTTTCGACGGTATAACTGTTCGTAGTATGGTACAGTGGAAAACAAAATACAAGCAGTCACTAATCATCAGCTTGAATTATCACAATTAAACAGTTTGTAGTCAACAGATAGTCTCTTACAGCAAATCAAATAAAAATTGTTCACACGCAATAAAAATGTCAACTAATAGAGAACATAATTGTATTACAATATCTATATATATAAGCGGCTTTGTCCTGACTGACAGAGAATCAACGTAGAGCGAAAACTACTGAAGATAATGATCTCAAAATTTGAAGGTACATTCTTATGGGGTCATAGATGCTCACTAAGAAACGGTTTTAAAAACTTTCACTCCTAAGAGGCAAACCCCCCCCCCCCATTGTATGTATGTATGTTCCACATCTCCTCCTAAACCACTGAACCGATTTCAACCAAACTTGGCACAAATATTTTACGCGACGGGAGAACCAACATAGGATAGGTGTTTTTACGATGGGGTCCTTTGGGGGGTTCTTTGGGGTCTTCCACATCTCCTTCTAAACCACTGGACCGATTTCAACCAAACTTGGCCATATATTTTACGCAACGGGAGAACCGACATAGGACAAGTGTTTTTTCGATACGATCCTTTGGGGGGTCCTTTGGGTCTTAAAAACTATTAGATCTGGTTACTATGGCAACCCAATAGAATAGATTCTGGTTACCATAGCATCGGTGGAAGTCTCCCGCGTAGGAAATAGCGCGGGAGTCGTCCGACGGGCCTTCCCCAGAGTTCATCCACGGAACCCGGGGACTCTTAGGGTCGGATCCCGCGAAAGACGGCGGGGCCAGAGTCCACGGTTCTTATAAATAAAGATATAGGTTATGATATCAAAGGTGGTGTATGCATCTTAAGAAACTTCTTAATAGTGTGTGAATTCAGAGTTGTTTCAGTTTGAATTTAAAAGTGGATAAGTTAAGATCGAAGTAAGTTATAAGCGAGTATAAAAAACAAAGTGTTGATAGCGAATGTATTCAGATCATAGTGTTCAGACAATATAAATGCACTTGCTTCAGTTTAAATTTAAAAATTGATAAGCCGAAATCTATAGAGGTATTGTATTGTTAGAATAAGTTTAGGAGACACTAATTTAACAAATGCCTTATTTCAACATTAACACAATGAATTATAAAACGACAGTTAAATACGCAGCGCGTGCAAGTACTGTAGACATTTTATTGAAAACTAATTTAGCTGTTCCCCCTCTCCCAGAGTTATAAATCGAGCAGGAGCATCACGCGCAACAGAATTCTTCTCCAGATATAAGAATACAGTTTATGACATGTTTCTTAAACAGGTGCGCTACAGAGTATTCCTCCAGTGAGAATGCGAACGTAACAATATAAGGATGATTATACAATATACAAGTAACATAACGTTAGAACAAGAATAGGTGCCTATGAATAAATTATGAACCCGAGCAACGCTGGGTAAATCGGGTAGATATATAGATATCTATATAAGCCAAATACCACTGACTGACTCACTGATCACGATATCTCTGAAACCACTGAAAGGATATCAATGAAACGTTGAACATAGCCTTCATCATAGGTCTTAGGTGCTCACTAAGAAACGGTTTAAAAACTTTCAGTCCTAAGGGGCAAAAAACCAAATACTGAAATTTATCGCGGGAATGGCATACTTTGTAAATGAAGTGGTTGACATCTCAGTTTACTGGAAATCCCGAATACATTTAGTCCTGAGTTTTTAATCATTGTTTTAAATTGAAAAAAACTTCGTTGTTTGCAGTTCTTATAGTCGAGAAAATTTCGAAGTTCAATTAATTAATAAATATATGTCCTTTTTTTTCTCGGAAACGGCTCTAACGATTTTCTCGAAATAAATAATAAATAGATGTTGCTATGAATGTAAATAAACAAACTAAGAGTTGAGAATTTGTACAATCTATCTAATCCTATACTATTAAGCGAGCAATAATTGTACAATTACGTACAACGTGAAACTCCGTAGCGAAGCACGGGTATTTTGCTAGTTGATTATAAAACACATAACACGTCGCGACAATACTTCAAATCGCACTATGTAAATCGCCACTTAAAAGCAAAGAGTATCGCCCGACAATAACTGAACAGAGCGACGCTGAGTACTTGTGTTTATACCCCGCAGAGGTTCCAGAATATTTGTTAATTGGCGTCTACTAGAAAACACTAGAACGTAATTCATTGCGGCCTTGAACACAGCACGCCCGGACCGGTATGGTCTGGTATAGACCCGATAGTTGACGCGTAATTGTCTTTCACCGCAAAGTAGCAGCATTATGTACGCACACACACATTACAGCTGGATTCCACTGGAACATCCGATAAACTGGTAGACTGTCCCGTATTACGTAACACTTTTTCGCATTACTTAGCAATATAATAACAAGTATTTGCATGTGTTATTTTTTTGTGTGGAACGGTATCGTTCGTACCTGTTCATTTCAAATACTAGTTTAGCACACCTCTAGTTAGGGCTGCTTATTACAGAGACATTAAATATAATCTATCGCTAAGCAGAACAGTGAATAAGACGAGATACACTTGCAATTTGGCTCGCAATGTAGTTGGTTTTCCGATCGTAACATTAAACTTGCAAAGAAGAGAAGAGCACCATTTAAGTTGGTGGTCCATTTTACGGTGATGGAGGTAGTTCGCCTACAATAGGGATAGTGGTATGTTAATAATCAATGTAAGCAGCAGCAGCAGGAGCCTGAACCCTCTGTAACACTCGACTGCATATGCAATGCGCTACACAAATACACACACTTCTGTCACAATCAGCATAATGGTACACTTACGTATATGAGACTAGTTGTTACCCGCGGCTTCGCACACAAATATTTGACTTTTAATAGTATTTTAATATAATTTTTAATGTTTATGTCTATATGGCGTACTGTCAGCTCGTAAAACAATTTTGTACTCATTAGTCAAATTCTCTCCAAAGCTGTTTTGAACACGTGTACTAAATTATTATATTGGTGCAACAGCCTTTGGAGGTTTAAAAGTTCCCGTTTATAAAACCTTTGGCGATATTTATAAAGTAGCTGTAAACTTAACCTCACAAATGAAAACAATACGTATTTTTCCTTTGCATGAAGAAATAGGACAATTTACATTTAGTAGACCTACACTTCTTCTTTTCGTCATCGTAATATATAGATCCAATCGCATATTATATAAAACATCGAAAATATACTGCAGGAACAGATAAAGGTACAGTTCCGATGCCGCTAAATAGCATTTGTTTATTTACTTGTTCCTATGGTAATTAATTCTGGTCTCCACTGTGTTGTTGACATCTTTATATGCGTCAACAAAAGGGATTAAGAGATCCTAAATCGTAAGAACGAGTCAGAATATCAATTTCCAAGTTTGACAATGCTTTTGCTGTCTGTCAAAAGTTACCTGTGCAAAATATGGTGGCAATCGGTGTAAGGGTGTAGATTTGTATTCAGTACAAAAAAATCCTCAGAGTATGGGTTTTATATATACAGATGATGCATTTGTTTGTACGTATGTGTGTGTGCGTAGGGCCGTCCCTAGGGGGGGGCAGGTGGGGCAAGCTGCCCCGGGCGCCGCGTCAGGGGGGGCGCCACGAGTCGGAGAAATTTGTATTTCGCATATATCGTCGTTATGCCGTATAATGTACTGGCTTGTAATAGTACCAGTACCAAACGCTTCCAAAAGCTTCCAATTACTAGAATCGAATGTTAATCTCTGCTGCCCGCCGCGGTCCCCACTACGTTTGCACGACGCTTCGTCTATTCACGCCCCGCGGCCGATTTTACATTGTTTTCTTTGTGAAATTTTGGTAGGTTGACTTGACAGCTGACAGTACTCGATGTTGTTTACGTCAAATTTTCAGTAAATCTTTCGTGTTTTGAAGTTTATAAAATTTATTTATTCTATCCAGTTTGTATAAATATTGTTTATTACTTTGTATTTTGTTAGTGTATTATAGTGAATATTAATGTTTATAGTGTGTATAATGTGGATGTTTATAGTGTGTATACATAACCTAGAAAAGTAATTTAGGCATACGTGATGCATTTAGGCCTACTAAATATTTTTCTCATTATTATAATTATGCATATTGACTATTGTATATTCCTAAGCATTTCTAGAATAAAAATATGTCCTAGTAAATAAACAGAAGGAAACCAATGAGTTTCCAGTTATTACATTAGCCTACATTTTTTATTTTTATATTATTATATATTTCTAAGAAATGCTTTCTTTACTGTCGTCTTATATTAGATGATCATCACTCTATACTATAGGTTTTAGTAAAATTTCGCGTATATAGTGTATGTTATAAAAACGAGCGTGTAGTGTATATTGTTTTTGTGTTCGTGCGTGTACATAATATAATGTGTATTTATATAATAATTTTAATGTGCGAGATGCAGGTGAAATAATAGTGAATGCTCAATATTCTCTTTTTAATCGAGTATTTTAAAAATTATTGATCTAAACATGCAATTAATTGATCTAAACATGCAATTAATCATTTTTAAAGTGCGCTCTGATAAAGTAATGATTAAAAAAGTGCGCATCGATAACATAATTGTAAAAAAGAATTAAACGTGAAATTAATACTTTTTTAAAAGTGCGTTTCGATTTAAATTTAAAAAGAATTAAACGTAGATTTAATACTTTTCAAAAGTATTAAATAGAAGGTTAAATCTTGTTTGCGTAATAAAGCGCTCTTTTGGGTTGACAGCTCATTTTGGAAATTGTATCATTGTTTAACTATAAATAAGAATTAACTCTGTTTTTTTTAACTGAAAATTATTATGTTAGGCCTAATTATTTTTTGTACTGCCAACTATGAAAGTCCTTAACATATTCAATGAGGATTGTGACATTTTTTCTTTTCCAGTTATTAAAATAAAATGAAGATCTTACACTTTTGACTGAATTTTGGTTGAACAATATATCCCAAGATTTCAAATAAGAAAAATGTCCTCAAAGCAATCAGGGGCTCAAAGGCGGAAAATGGGAAGGGAAGCTGAAGCAGCTCATGAAGTACTGCTTAGTAAAGTTCCTAAATTAACAAGTTTTTTTATGCCCACCTCGTCTTCATCTGTAGCTCTGCCAAATGACGAACTGCATTGTAATTCAACTAATTATGTAGAATCTCACCATTCCAAAAATTTCAGTACAAACAAACAAGACGCTCAAGATAATCCACTGACAGCTAAACATGAAACTACCCATACTTTTGAGGTAGACGATGTTCTCACTGATTGTGAATCTGAATCTATTACTAGTAGTTCTGAACGTCAATTATCCAATGACCCATCAACTTGGCCTGAGCACCTATCAGTGAGAGAAAGAGACATTATTGCAATGATGGAGCCAATACCTTTTTTGGCAAATGATAAAGAGTACCCACGGATTGACAAACGCCATTTTCCCAATGAATTTCAATACAGAATTGCAGAAAATGGTGAAAGAATTAAACGTAGGTGGCTTGTGTACTCTCTAACGGCAGACGCAGCTTTTTGCTTGCCTTGTCGTTTATTTGAACCTTCCATTCAATCTTTTTTTGGAAAGAAAGAGGGATTTAACAAATGGAAAAAATTTTGTGAACGTGCAAAATCGCACAAGACATCACCTGGACATTTTCTTAACACTCAAAAGTGGATTGATGCCGAGAAAAGGTTGAAGGGAGATAAAGCTATTGATCAACAGCTAATAGACCAAATAAATATTGAAACAGAAAGATGGAAAAGTATTTTGAAACGAGTTATATCAGTAATAATGTTTCTGGCCGAAAATAATATAGCTTTTAGAGGATCTTCAACAAAGCTTCTCACAAAGAATAATGGCAATTTTCTTGGCCTCATCCAGTTGCTGGGGCAGTTTGACCCGACAATGAAAGAACACTTACGACAGATCGAAACTAAAGAACAGCGGGTCCAAATGTTAAGCGTTAACATCCAAAATGAAATGATTAACCTACTTGCTCAGCATGTCAAGGAAGACATCATCAAAAAAATACATTCTGCAAAATACTTTTCTGTGATCATGGATTGTACGCCAGATGTCAGTCACAAGGAACAAACGTCACTAACAATTCGTTATGTTCATGAAGAAAATGAAACTAATGGTGAAATAGTCGTCCAAGAAAGCTTCATAGGTTATACTGTTGCTGAAGAGTCAACAGGTGAAGCTCTCTCAAATCTTTTGAATCAAGGAATTGAATCTTGTGGACTTGATCTCAAAAACTGCCGAGGACAAGGGTATGATAATGGGGCCAACATGGCTGGAATACAAAAAGGTGTTCAAGCTGGAGATATTGTCAAACTACCCGTTAGCCTTCTATACGCCTTGCGGCTGTCATAGTCTCAACTTAGTTGTCTCTGATGGAGCAAAGACATCGGTAAAATCTACACTACTATTCGGTGTTTTGCAACGAATATACACAATATTTGCAGGGTCCCCAAAGTGTTGGTGTATAGTAAGAGAGCATGTTCAAGGCTTCACGCTGAAGCAAGTATGTGAAACCAGATGGGAAGCACGGATTAATTCTGTCTCTGCCGTTCTTTACCAGTATGGCAATGTTATATAATCACTAGAACAGCTAAGTGAAGACTCAAATGACGCTACAATATCATCAGAAGGAACGTCTTTGCAGATTCACATGGAAGACTTTTCTTTTCTGGTGTGCTTAGTCATATGGCACGATTTACTGTTTCAAATAAACATCGTGAGCAAAACACTCCAGAACAAAAGTGCTGACATTGCTTTAGCCACAAACCAGTTAAAGGCTTGCACGTATTTTGTAAAGCAGTTCCGAGAAAGTGGATTGAATGATTGTATAGCAAAAGCAAAAGAAATATCCAAAGACCTTGACATTGATTCTACATTTCAGACAAAACGACAAAGGATGAAGAAAAACATGTTTTCTTATGAAAGTAAAGATGAATACAATCCAACCCCTGAGGATATGTTTAAAAGAGATGTTTTTTTGCCACTGGTAGACACAATGCTGACGTCTTTAAAAGATAGGATGGATAAGTTTTCTATCCACAAATCAAAATGGGGATTTTTATTTGATTTGAAGCATTTGCCAGAAAAGAAAGAACTTGAAGAAGCAAGTCACAGCTTGCATCAGCTTTGCATCAGCTTGCAAGATCACCTTACTGTAAATAACGTTTCTGACATAAATGGCAAGGACCTTTACAATGAACTTTCACATGTAAACGCTTTGACAAATGAAACCCCAAATGAAAAGCAAATGTCTCCTCTGGAAGCCTTAAGAATTATAAAGAAAACTGATCGAAGAGACCTATTCACTAACCTGTGGATTTCCCTCCGTATTCTCCTCACTATTTCAGTTTCAGTGGCAACCTGTGAGCATAGCTTCAGCAAATTAAAACTAATAAAAACTTACTTGCGTTCATCAATGATGCAAGAAAGATTATCCTCGCTCGCAATACTTGCCATCGAGAATGAAGTCACCAAACAACTCAACATAATGACATTATTGCCAATTTTGCAAAAATGAAAGCAAGAAGAATTCCAATTTAAAGTATATAGCAATACTAGCAAAGGCGGACCCGTAATATTGTTCTCGTACTAATTTAAAATGCTTTGATTTAATCTCCATTTTGAATGTAATTTTGTTTTAAAGTGCAATTTGACACGTAACACAATATACTATATCTTTTAAGCACTTTCTGTATATAGGCCTACTCAATAATTAACAAATTATAAAAAACTCAATTTCTTTACTTTTAGCTATAAATAATTAAATACAATCACGTTCTATGAAACATCTTTTATTGTTTCTGTTCTTATTTACCTAACATTCATGACTACTAGTCAGTATATTTTTATAAAAACCAGTCTAGATTGGCATGGTCAGGACACAGACAACAGAACTTCTCTTCTCTGTGGTCAGGACGATTTCAACCGTGGCGGGAGGGGGGCGCCCAACGTAAGCTTGCCCCGGGCGCCTAGACCCCTAGGGACGGCCCTGTGTGTGCGTGTGTTTG
The DNA here is from genome assembly GCA_034769895.1 of Magicicada septendecula. Taxonomy (NCBI): domain Eukaryota; kingdom Metazoa; phylum Arthropoda; class Insecta; order Hemiptera; family Cicadidae; genus Magicicada; species Magicicada septendecula. Next base: position 293,157,747 of record CM068373.1, on the reverse strand, counting down.
TTTTCGTGCATCAGTTACTGAAAGCATACACGTATTCTACGATGTGAATCAAGGACGTAAATACATTATAATTACATTGGTACGAAGGCTACTTATCGTCGTATGGTACAGTGGAAAACAAAATACAAGACACCAATGAAGTCACTAATAACCAGCTTTAATTATCACAATTAATAATTTGTAATCAACAGGGTAGTCTCTTACAACAATTCAAGTTAAAAATTGTCGACACGCAATAATAATGCCAACTATAAAGAATTCCGCACTAATTATAATAATAAAAACACTCGATCCGCGCTAAAGAAATCGCTCAACACCACTGGACTCATAAGCCAGCTGCTATGACATTTTATAGGTAGCGCACGCCTCTTAGAAAAATCTTCCATCCTCAACGTGCACGCCACTTAATGCTGAGGCTAATGCGTATCTCAAGTGGCCTCTTGAAGAAACTACAACAAATTTGAACGCGGCCTTGACTGAGGCAACTCCTACCACACTTGGCGGAGGACGGGTCGGGGATGCTCTCGGCTATTCTACGCGGTTCGATACGATTGTCGTTACAATATCAAAAAACCAGGAAGGTAATACAAATTACCGGGTGGATGTGTATATGTACAAAAAATAATACGAGGTATCGTGATGGACTATGAAAACTACAATACTGAAGACAGTATTATAGAGTACCTACGAACACTAGCTCACAATACTGTAATTTGAAAAGTCGAAAAGTAAATATTCATGTACTTGCTTATATATTGTATCTACATATTTGGTTGTATTGATTTCTGAAAATTAGACTCGCGTTATTAGATTCGTGTTTTTTTTTTTAATTCCGAGTATTCACTTTCCGCAAAATATTGTTACGACGGTCTACTGATCGTCGTATGGTACAGTGGAAAACAAAATACAAGACACCAATTAAGTCACTAATCACCAGCTTTAATTATCACAATTAATAATTTGTAATCAACAGGATAGTCTCTTACAACAATTCAAGTTAAAAATTGTCCACACACAATAATAATAATGTCAACTATAAAGAATTCCGCACTAATTATAACACTTCGCTACAAACACTGGATCCGCGCTAAATATATCGGTCAACACCACTGAACTCATAAGCCGGCTGCTATGGTTTTTATAGGTAGCGCACGCCTTTTACAAAAATCTTCCATCCTCAATGTGCACGCCACTTAATGCTGACACTCTAATCTTGAAGAATCTGCCTCTTGAAGAATCTAGAACACATTATTTGAACGCGGCCTTGACTGAGGCAACACCTGCCACACTATGGGGGGGACGGGTCGGGGACGCTCTCGGCTATTCTACGCGGTTTGATACGATTGTCGTTACAAGATCATAAAAAGAGGAAGGTAATACAAATTGTAATTTAAAAAGTGGAAAGGTAAATATTCATGTACTTACTTATACATCTATATATATGGTTGTATTGATTTCGGAAAATTAGACTCTGGTTCTTGGAGTCGGGGTTTTTCAATTCGGGACATTCACTTTCCGCAAAATATATATTCGAGATATTCGATTTGGAAAAATGTCCGGGAACGTTTTTAGTGTCGTATAGAAATAGAAAGAGTTGATCCTGTATTGTACACGATTAGGTAGGGCGATAGTTTTTCGAGTTAGAATATGATGTTAAAAATGTAAAAAGTGTAATGAAATTATTCAGGAAAATCATAAAATACGAGAGTTGTACCTGAAATCAAATTAGTTTCTTCTGTGTAAAAATACAACAAAAGTAGAAACTAACTGTATTTGTTCATTTCAGATGGTTTATTTTTATGACATTTTATTAGCCAGCTGAGGCGACTCCACGTGAATATTTAATTTGCAATTAGAGTTGCGGTGAGCACGCTCTACGGTAACTTTGTGTAACGAGAGAAACCAGCCGCACCGCAGGATTGCATCTGTACACGAGTTTGCAATTACTAACAGTATGCATGGGCATAGAGTATAGCTTACGTGTACATTTTATTGAATTAAATATTATAAATATAGTGCCACACCAGGAGAATACGGCGTGAATCCCTATCTATTTCTGTCTGTTTGGTGGTGTGTCACTTTTCCTCTATTATTATTTTATAACTTGGTGTTCTGCCCTAAGGGAGGTATTCAAATGATAAGAGCTCTCCAAGCTGTCCTATCGCATGCTAGTCTTTTCGTTTCTTCGTAACACCCTCTGATTTTAATGCTATCTGTTAACTTCATTCTTCTACGCCTTTTACTTTTGTCTCCTTCTATAACACCCTTCATGGCAATCTCTTCTTAAACAATGACCTAACCAATTCCTTTCCCTATTTTCTATTACCTTTAGGATTTTTCTCTCTTCCCCTATTCTTCTTAAAACTTCATCATTTTTTACTTTATCAAGCCACCTCACTTTTACCATTGCACGCCAAACCCACATCTCAAATGCTTCTAATCTTTTCTCATCCTCCTTCCTCAGTGCCCATGTGCACCATATAAAGCAACACATAACATTTGCCCAACCTTTTTCTTAAATTCTTATTAATTTTGCCACACAGCAGTCTTTTCTTCATATTAAATGCCTCTTTCTCTATAGCAATTCTTGCTCTAATTTCACGAGTGCAGAACATATCTTCATTTATCAAGCTTCCTATATATTTAAACATATTTTCCTCTATAAAAACCCCGAATTAACCGCTCATCATTTCTTGGCCAAAACTTTAAATTTGAGTTTACCCTGGGGCTTTCCCTTCACTTGAATATCTGATGATTGTTAGACGTCATGACATGATACCCCCCACCCACCCCGCATCTCATGGTTGGGATAATCTCAGCTGCACGTCAGCCAATCATACAAGAGTAATATACGATGACACCGTGTACTTGGGAGTGGTCAAGGGGTAGAGAGAGGGCCCGTATAAAACTTAAGGTTCGTCGTCGGGAGAGGCTCTCTCTCTCTCTGTTCGCTCCGTGAAGGTTTCTCCGGCGACGACTCTTCATGGCTGTAAGTGCGCTTAAGTAACAATACAATCTGTGTGGCAATACTATATCTGTGTCCATGCCAGTTATTATATACCACCTGACAACACTAAACATCTTTGAAGCCTGATCGCCTCTCGGTCACGACATAAAGAACTTATCTAAACTAATAAACTTATCCAGTCCGCCACACGGCATGTTTCTCAAGTATTGACATTTGTTATTCTATCTCGCCGTGATCTGCCTATCATTCATCTCAGCAACTTGCATTTGTCTTATAGCTGTCGTGCTTTCTGGCCCTGCCTCTGCTTCGTACTCAGGACAGGCCTCACTATACTTTCATTATATCCTTGCTTTCACTTTCAAACTTAAAAATTTGTTGTTTCAGGTAATATCATTCTAATATACATACAAATTTTAACCTCTACGTTAAGTAAAATTAACATCACGACATTCTTCAAGACAAATAACAATATACTGAATATACTGCGGCATAATAATAGAATCATACCATTAAAAAAGAAATCAGGTGTATATAAATTGTCGTGTGATGATTGCCATTGTTTTTATATTAGCCAAACTGGGAGGGGTTTCCTAAAGAGATTTAACAAACACACACCAAAATCGGACTTCACTTAATAACATAGAATCCAACTATGCGCGACATTTAATTTCAAGCAATCATACTTACACAGACTTCACATCAAATTTAAAACCCTTACACATTTGTAATAAAGGCCAATACATGAACGCTTCAGAGGCGTTCAAAATTTACAAAGCATACGATAACACACACAGTTGGGATTTCATATTGAATGACCATCTGAACTTTAAATCGAACCCGCTGTACGATGCACCCTTGGACTTGCAAAAACATACGTAGATAACTTCAGTATTCGGTCAGCCTTCACAGAGTGCGCACCCATAGAGATGTGTGTTTTTTACAATTGAGTATGTGATTTTAACATTTGACGATCTCAACTGAGTGAAGGAATCTGATGATGGAACATATGTTCCGAAACTCGTAATTCTAAATATAAATCAAAGTCCCACGACGGATCTAAGGTAATTTATTTATTTATAATAGCATTCGTATATCATGACACTTTGTTTGACTTTATAATCTAGCAGCTTACTTTTGCCTATTAAACTGTAGCTAGACAGAGCAGCCGTATTAAACTAATGAGCAGAGTGACAGAAAGCAGCCGTAGATATGGTCTAGACATCAATGTTAATAACACGAAGCTAATGATTGTATCTAGGAACAAGTTCACAAACTGCACCCTTAACATAAACCAAAGGACAGTTGAACGCGTAAGAAAATTTACATTTGGTACTATAGTCAATGAACAATGGGACCACTCTCAAGAAATAAAGAACAGAATTGAAAAGAAAAGAGCAGCGTACACTAGAATTAGCAGTTTATTCAAAATTCACGATTTAACAATAAACAAAAAAATGAGACTTTTACGCTGCTACGTATTCTCGGTCCGCTTCTACGGTGTAGAATCTTGGACTTTGACTGAAGCCACCACTAAAAAATTGGAATCTTTCGAAATGTGACTTTACAGTAGAATACTGAACATTTAATGGACAGCACATATAATTAATTGGGAAAGATGAAGAAAGAAAGGAAGTTATTAACACAGTGAAGATAAGAAAGCTTCAGTATCTGGGACATCTAATAAGAAATGAATAGCGAATTTCCTTATTGCAGTTCATACTACAGGGAAAGGTACTTGGAAAGAGAGGAGTTGGACGACCGAGAAAATCATGGCTGGGAAATTTAAGAACCTGGTTTGGCATGAATACAACTGACTTATTCCGTGCAGTAGTACAGAAAGTTAAAATACCTGTATGCTATCCAACATCCGAAACGAATAGGAACTATCAGAAGAAGAAGAAACCATAGCTTGTTATCGTTACAACTGAATAGTTGCCTTCCCTTGTCTGCTCCACAGTTTTGTTGTCTACTGCTAACTTGTACCTCACTGTTAGAGTTGCAGCGTTGCACTCAATGCTTTAGTATTACTATAGCTGTAGAGATCACCATATTATCTTGTTTACACGCGTTGTTAAATTTATAGGTTAATACAGCAGAGCCCTGATTATCCGAGTCGTGAGTTGTCGAATTCCGGAATATCCGAGAAATTTTCCGGTTCTGGAAACTGGCGTCGAATTTCGACAAAAATTTAAACATACTGTTACGCCATTACACAACATTCTACGTGTTACTCGGCTATTCCAGCGGAGCCTGGCTGTAATGTGTGTGTGCGTGCATATTGCCGCTACTCAGAGATGAAGGACAATTACGTGGCACTTGTCACGCGTCCGTAGCCGAGACTGATCCAGATTTCACCAGCCCGCGCACACTGTGTTCAAGGCAGCAAGCAATTACGCTCTAGCATTTTCTAGTAGCGTTGACGCGTGGTATGGATTTTTCTGGAATCTCAGCGAGATATAAATACAAGCATTTAGCGTCGCTTAGTTTCAGTTTAAGTGGCGATTTATTCAAGTGAGATTCGAGTTTACTTCGGGCGATTACTCTGTGCGTTCAAGTGGTTATTAGTGAAAAGTGATTATTGGGCACGACTCTATTAGTTGATATTATTATTGGTGTGGACGATTTAACTTGAATTATTGTATGAGCGTTGTTGTTGAACTTGAATCTTGTTGAATAGCGTGATGATTACAAACTGTTAATTATGATAATTAAAGCTGGTTTTTAGTGACTTCATTGGTGTCTTGTATTTTGTTTTTCACTGTACTATACGACGATCAGTAGACCGGCGTAACAATATTTTAGAAGGAGGAGGATACGTTCCAGACCAGATTATAACCGTGCCAAAAGCGGGCTGAATTCAAAACGCTTGCATCAAGAGAAGAAAAAGCTGCTTCAGCACTGTACCACCGTTTCAAATGAGGAATTGTTGTTCTCCTAAGAGACAACGCTTCAGAACAACAAAAATTATAATTTATGTCTGTAGGAAAGTCGCACAAACGTGGGGCATTTACCGGCCTTGCCTGTATACCATAATCAAGGAAGTGTATTGATGGAGGCAAATCTGTTTAAGAAATGCTTTTTCATAAATTATTAATATAAAATAATATAAAGTAATTTAAAATTTATGTTTATATTACCTCAAGATGTTATTTTTCCTTATTCGGAACATGTTTCGAGAGCTCCCGTTCTCTCATCTTCAGCCTTCGCCATCTTGCGTCTGGTGAAGTATTTGTGTGTTGGTTGGATGCTATTATGGTTTCTTCTTGGTCTCTGGTATTTCAATGTTGTATTATTGTGTGTAATTGTGGTATATGTATTTGTATTTTGTGTATTTTCGATGTTGAATACTTTGAATATTGTGTCATGTTTTGTATTGATTTGTATTTGTTCAGGTATTAGTTTGTTTTGTGTTTTATGTTTGTAAATTTGTAAATTTTCCCAAATGTTCATTATGGTGCCTTTGTGTGGTATATGTTTTATTAGTGTCATATTGGTTATGTCTGGGAATTCGTGTCTTGTGTTTATTGCATGTGTGGCTAAATTGGATTTATACTCGTATATTTATATAAACCAGAAATATATAAATCCAATTTAGCCACACATGCAATAAACACAGGACACGAATTCCCAGACATAAACCAATATGACACTAATAAAACATATACCACACAAAGGCACCATAATGAACATTTGAGAAAATTTACAAATATACAAACATAAAACACAAAACAAACTAATACCTGAACAAATACAAATCAATACAAAACATGACACAATATGCAAAGCACTCAACATCGAAAATACACAAAATACAAATACATATACCACAATCACACACAATAATACAACTTTAAAATACCAGAGACCAACAAGAAACCATAATAGAATCCAACCAACACACAAATACTTCACCAGACGCAAGATGGCGAAGGCTGAAGATGAGAGCACGGGAGCTCTCGAAACATGTTCCGAATAAGGAAAAATAACATCTTGAGGTAATATAAACATAAATTTTAAATTACTTTATATATATCAAGAAACGAACTGTAGCAGAAAGTGATTGAGAAAATAATATAAATACAGTAAAATCAATAGTTTCTATTTTTATACACGTAGTTTAATTGAGTCATAGCCATATTATAAGGTTTACTTGCTATGTACAGTTACAACGAACTATCAATATAAAGGACACCTCAGAGCTCCACCACGTAGCCACTATTAGTCAGTTATAACTGTATTGTATTGTAAGAGATGTAAAAAGTGTAATGAAATTATTCAGTAAAATAATAAAATACGAGAGTTGTAACTGATAACAAACTAGTTTCTTCTGTGTAAAATACAGTAATAGTAGAAACTAACTGTATTTGTTCATTTCAGATGGTTTATTTTTGTATAAATAAAAATATTTTATAATTACATCAATTATAACTTCATATAGTGTAGTCGTTTAAGCGGAGCTATTAGAATATAACCGGTCTCAAGTAGTTCGAAAATCTCGTGCCTTTATTACGAGAACACCAGCTGAGAGTAACGGTAATATAAATAACAATATTTAGTGTTTTATAATAACAATAATGGGTCCCTTGTGTACCACCGAAGCAGCTTAGGAGTCAGGAAGAGTAGGCTGCCTTATGCGAGCCGTTCGGCATACAAGGAAGGCTGTGTGGTCAGCACTACGCTCTAACCGATTTAGTGTTTTATAATAACAATATAGGGTCCCTTGTATACCATCGAAGCAGCTTAGGAGTCAGGCAGGGTAGGCTGCCTTATGCGAGCCGTTCGGCGTACAAGGAAGGCAGTGTGGTCAGCACTACGCTTTAGCCGATTTAGTGTTTTATAACTTTGTTAAAATTTAGATACGTGTATTAACTTAACTCTTTAAGTTTCCATACTTACCTCCTTTATTACAACAATATTAATAGAAAATAACGAGTTGTTTTGGTCCTTTATTTTTGTAGTTTTATCCTAGAAATGTTAAAGAACCTCCTCTAGAACCGCCATGCCGAAGGAAATTTTGTTGTTGTTTTATACAATTGTAATATTTATAAGAGAGAAATCTCTGAGTCGTAACAGGCTTATGTTTTGTTCTGCAGTCCGCTGTTGGTACCGTCATAATATAAAAACTTGTGCAGGCTGAAAGTGCGCCTGTGCTGTGCGAAGCGAAGCAGAATTTGTCGTTTATTGCCGCTTCAACGACGCTGTAAAAGAAGCTCGTACGGTACTGTACTGTACTGTACTTTGCACTAAGAATGCCGCCGCACATTCTCTGACTGCTGTCTGTCTGTCCGTCTCTCTCTCTCTCTCTCTCTCTCTCTCTCTCTCTCTCTCTCTCTCTCTCTCTCTCTCTCTCTCTCTCTCTCTCTCTCTCTCTCTCTCTCTATCCCTCCTCTGTGTGTGTGTGTGTGTTTTTTATAATTGTATTTTACAGCTTGCTCCATGTAATACTACATGCTTAATTTTTCCTTATTTGAATTACAATGTGTTTATAAATCAAGTCATAACAAATATGTATTGTATAACAGCTCACAGTCAGTATACTTATATGTCAGTATTTCATTATTTACAATAAAAGAGCTTATTCGATTTTTATTTTACTGATAAATGTTTTACATTTTTTTAGATGATTCTTTATAAAATCTACTTTTGTAGGTGGCCAAGTTCCTGATTTTTTTACACTATTGATTAAATTTAGTCTCATCTCACACTCATATATGATGTGATCCACTGTTTGTTCTCCTGCATTGCACTGGCACATTGTATCGTTTATTATCTTGAAACGGTGAAGGTAAGATTTCGTTTTTCCGTGGCCAGGAAAAACCTGCCGTGAAGTTGGGAGTCATTTTGAGTTTTGTTTGTAATTTCAGGGAAGAACATTTTAGTTACTGTACATTTCGTTGTTTCCTTCCTTTCGTTTTCCCACTTACGTGTAGTTATTTCGGTTAATTCTTGAATCAGTGCACTTTTAGGTACTTTGTCAGAAGAGATTGCCAGTTAATTATTCCGTGCTGCTGCTTTTGCTAGCCGGTCTGCCAGTTCAGACCATAAACTCCTACATGAGCCTTGATCCATTTGAAGTTTTGTGTGTGTATGTGTACCTGTGTGTGTGTCTCTGTCATATGAATACGCAATGCACACATACATACACACACACAGAAGAATATTATTTTGCAACCGTATTAATTATGGTTTCTAGTAGATATCGAGTTCCGATCGTAATAAAAACGCAACATTTCAGTGTCGCTTAGTTCAGTTTTTAGGCGATGTATTCAAGTGAGGTTCCAGTTTACTTCGGGCGATTACTCTGTGCGTTCTAGTGGTTATTAGTGAAAAGTGATTATTTTGCTCGACTTTATTAATTGACATTATTATTTGTGTGGACAGATTAACTCGAATTATTGTACGAGTATAATCTTGTTGAATAATGTTTTGATTACAAACTGTTAACTGTGATAATTAAAGCTGGTTTTACGTGACTTAATTGGTGTCTTGTAGTTTGTTTTCTACTGTACCATACGACGATCAGTTAGACCGTCGTAACAATATTATTAGTAGTGTTGTGTTGTAATAAAATAACTTACGGTACTCACATATACTGTTGTGAGTCACATTATCTAACATTGCACACTACACTAAGATGTAGTTCACATAGTATTTGATGCTTTAAATCGTGTTTTGCTTATACAAAATAGGTCACAAGCTACTTTTTTATTTTTTTTTTCTGGCTGTACAATGTTTACACATTTTCCGTAACCAAAGTTTACACAAGTGATTGAATTCTTATCTTCCACTGCTGCTTGTCTATCCAAAGACCTTAAATTTCTCGTTCCCTCAATATAGTCTGAATTTCTTCTACCCTCTTCTACCCAGGTGATCGGTGGTTGTCCTCGTTTCCTTCTTCCTGGTGGGGCCCATTCGATAACTATCCTTGAGAATCTTTCCTGTGCCATTTCTTTTCGTACCATACCATACCATTGTAATTTTTTTGTTTAAATAAAACCAACAATTGGATTTTTTATATTCATTCTGTTCTTAATGACTTTATTTTTAATTTTCTCACGTTTGGATACTCTTGCCGAACGTCTCCAAAAGTCTATCTATGCTCTCCTTAATTTTGTTCTTGTGTTTTTTTAATAGTCCAAACTTCTGAGCCGTAAATCATGATACTTGTAACAATGGTTTTAAATATTTTGGTTTTAGTTTCTGCTGTAATTTGCTTATCTCACAGAATTCCATTTAATGTAGATATAGTCATCTTTTCCAAATTAATTCTGCATTGTATTTTTTTGTCTTGCTTTCCACTGGCCATAATTTTCACCCCTAAATACTCGTATTCCTCTTGTAGCATGACAGATTGTCCACATTATAATGAACGAAGTAATGATCATAAATAAATTAAAATTAAAATGAAATCAAAGAAAAATACAATAAAAAACAATTAAGAACCACCGTAAAGTGCCATTCATAATCTGAAGAAAGTATCTCAATTAAAAACAAGTATGCAACATATGATGAGTGATAAAAAATAATACAAAAACTAAGATAAAGTAAGGAAATACCCAGGTAGGATAGGAGTAAGTAAGGCAGTACCCAGAACAAACCGACATTCCTAATAACAGGACTGAAATTGGAAGAAACCACGTAGTAGAATAAAATAAAGTAGGGAAATACCCAAAGCAAACCCAGTAATAAGAAAAAACGAAACCCCAAAGAGAGTATATATATATATATTGTAACGGTACATAACCCGGTCCCAATAAATTAACTCTTGTAATACCATAAAGGTCAGAAATGGGTAACCTATAACTAGCTCAAAATTAAATTGTATCACTAAACATTATAAACAATTCGAGTGATATACAGTGACAAGTGAGTTATAGTGTACCCATTGAGGTAAAAAGTGAAAGTGAAGGGAACTTCTTACAGAATTGTGCTGTAGGTATGAGAATTATAAACTATGATAGTAGACTATAATGCTACTAACTGATTCTGTATTTTGTTAATTTATTGTAATATTTATATTGTGTAGACAACCAAGTTTAATACCTAAGTTAATTTTATATTTTTTCAAATATTTGTGTTATAGTATAAGATAACCCAGGGTTCGTTTTAAAAAACATAAAAGATTTAAATATCAAATGATAATAAAAAATTAAAATAATACTATATGAGGGAAATGGCAGAAGGAAGTAGTGCAGTGTAGGAATACTATGAGAGACTAATAAATAATATATAAATTCATTTAAAGATAATAAAACTATTAAATACTTATATCCAAGGTTATAAGAAAATGAACAGAAACCTATTATGTAAACCAGATTGAGAAAGAAACCGAAATTAAAAAGAATTATTTTTCTGTAAATAAAATATAAATTTATAATAATTACAAACTGCCTATATACTAAAAAGTAAATAGCAGAACCAATAAAAAGATATAAAAAAATTATGGGTTACTAAGAGTAACGAAAAATAACAAGTATTGTTAATCGAATTTATAAATTAAACCTGGCGAGTTGACAAAATGATGCGACCACAATTTTATTAAAATATCCTTTCAGAAACCTTTAAGAAGTATAAAATTGGTACAAAATTAAACAACAGTATGAACATTAAATACTCCTACCTTATTTACCAAAGTTAAATTGCTATACTCCATAATAAAAGTGAAAGAAAACCAATTTTGGACGATCAGGACTAGTTTCACGATGTTTCAAGTTTGACGAGAGAATATTTTCCAGACGGTTATGAAATTACTACATAATACGGACACCACCGAGGAAACGGCTTCATCCAAGTAAGAACTTCAGGAAGATAGGTAATATAAACTTTTCGTTTAATAATTAACGAAGAAAACATTCGGAATGGTAGTGTCATACCGAAACCATTAAAGATTAACCATATGTTGTAATAAAAACAAACACCATCTGCTCTCTTACGGACATTTCTGGAACTACCTACTAAACGAAAATAAACAAATTTTTGTTAATATTTTTCGGTATTTGTAAAGCGTAGTATAATTATCCATTTCTGACCATCTCATAACAAAAAGAACTTACCCTTAACCCTGGGGAAATAAAAAGAATTATATATTGATTGATGTTTTAAAAATAGTATAAAATTTGGTAAAAAACCATATATGTTTTTTTTTCAATTTCATGTTTACTCAATGAAGTCGATATTATGTTTTAATTGAGGAAAAGATCGATTGTGATATTTGTATTTTGGCAGCAGGGAAAAAACCAATAATATAAATAATAAATATTATTGAAAAAATGATATTGAATAATAAAAATGTGTTATATTTTTTGTAGCGGGTAGTTGTAATAGTTTTCAGAACAAACTAGAAGAGGTCGATCCACCGGGTCATATTCTGCCACAGGGTAGTCTGGTTGAACTATGTGTAGAGACTCGTCTCACAATCAGCTGATTTAATTCACGGCGAACAATTTGAAAAAATTTCAGAAATCGTCTAAACCGAGTGTAAACAATCAGTACTTACTCTCTCCTCAACATAAGGCTGAACAACTTCCCTACTTGACCCAAATCACACACTCTCGATTTCTGCTTTGATTGAGTAACATTACCAACTACTTTATTTTTAAACTTCGGTCATTATAATTCATAAGTGGCTACACGCTAGAATAAGAGGGACGTTTCGATAACACCTACTAGGCGGGTACGTTATAGATTTGGCGCTTACAACAGTGGGGCCTAATTAAATAAGACGAACAACCAATAGGCCACATACAAAGACGTTTCGCTAACACCTCTTAGGCGGGTACGTTACAATATATATATATATATATATATATATATATATATATATATATAAAACAAATGAAAGTATAACACCAAAAAATAAAAAATAATGTAAAGTAGATATAAACAAAAGTGTCTAAAGGTAGTATTAAAAGTGAACCATTGGATATTATTAATATAATGGAAAAAACAAATCTTATTGATCTTATAAAACTACAAAATTGATTAGAGATAAGATCAAAGACTACCAGTGCAAGTTATTTTGTTATGTTAAATAAACTTCATGTGTCAGTGGTAAAATTCACAAACTAATTAAATTTGTGCTTTTATACAACTTTAAAGTTTTATTATTGTAATACAGAAATAATATTTGCAGAATATTATTAAGAAAATAAACTAGAAATGTTTCTAAGTGAACATTCTAACAACATTTATTAAAATGACAATGATAAAATAAGAGCAGGCAATAAATAAGTGAAGTGACAAAAGGGTACATCCCCAAAATAAAATAAAAACAGCCAAGACTGCACAAAATTTAGTCTTAAGTAATACTTTAAATAATGAAGGGACAGATGTGTTTTGTTTATATTAAAGTCAATGAACTCTATACTTAAATGTTGGAAATAGAGTGTAATGTTTTTTATTATTCTAAAATATTTATTATGTTTAATAGTATTAATCAAGGCTGAAATGTCTGAGTGTGGACACCATTCTTTTATTATAAGATATTTATTATGTGTTACTAGTATTAATCAAGACTGAAATGTCTGAGTTTGAGTACAACTATTTTGTTTTCAAATATTTGTTATGTATTAATAGTATGGATTCAATACTAAATGTTAATTTAGTTAAGTATAGGAATTTTAATTAAGATGGTATAAGAACAAAAAGTCAGAAGGGGTAGAAGCAAGCTGTATTAGTCATAAAACATTATATGTGAACCAAAAATAAAATCTGGACAAATGGTAAATCTCAACAACCTTATAATTGATAAATAAGTACAGGAAATTCAGTAAATTGATGAAATTTGTATAATGTAAATCTAACACAATGTATTCTAACAGTACCAATACTTTATAAGGGTATTGAAGAAATGTATAAAGGAATATTAGAAAAAATGCAAGTGTAATAACACTATAACCTAAGGGGAAGATTTAAATTAAAATTATAATTTAAAAAAGATAACTAATTCATAAAATTACAAGGAATTAAGGAAAAATAAACATTTTATTTCAATAAGGGATCTTGTTCAATAATAAATAACTTCATAAAGATTGTAAACCATTTAATGTGTCAGGAAGTAAAATTTTAGGCCTACATGTAAAAATACTGTAAATAAGGCATTTCGAGATGAAAAACATTGTAAAAGTATCATATTTGGTATTAAATCACGTAGAATTAACTAAAGAAAGAGAATATGTATTAGGTATTTAATAAAATTAAATAATAGTACAAATGTATTCATTCATATAATGTAAAAGGCAACCATGTAAGCGGAAATGATAGAGATTTAAAACAATATCTTTTTAATATTAAATTGGCTAAGACGTTTCGGATGAAGAAGAAAGTTAAAGAGTTGATTATTAGACGTTGAGTAGTTCACATCAGAACGAGAGCTTGCGATATATTCACTTATAGCGAAGGAAGAAGAAAAATGGCAAAAATCAGCCAAGCCTATTCTATGTAAAATCGCGAATTTTAACAAAACCTTAAATAACTATTAAATTCAGTGAATTAAACCAGTATAATTATGAAAGTGAACTAATATTGAACAATAGAAGGTGCAATAACCGAATTAACACACAAACGATAATTCCGAATATCAAGACGAAACTTACCATTATCGACCTTATGGAATGAAGTGAAATAAAAACGTTATTCAACACAAATTACCGAAACAAATCACTGAACACTGATCCAGGACAACTACACTATCACCAGAGGAATTAATCACTATTGCTGGGACGAGGAAATCTTGGAAAAACAACTTTTATTTGCAGAGAATTCTTTGAGGTGTAGCAGCTGTCGGCATCTGCGATACGGAGCAGCCATCTTTGCAATCCCATGATCCTCTGCAGTCCATCGCTAGCTTCGCCAACAAGCGAATTTGGTTCGAAAACATTACTTTACTAACCATTATATATTAAATAATATCTTTGTATGTTTAGATCATTAAGCTGGTAATTGTAAGTGTTATACTTTCTAGACTTTGCCCTTTCTCTGACTATTCTAACATAACAGTTTAAAGAACCTGAGAATTAATATTAATAATTTGTATAAAAGAATTCGCTCGCCCTGAGAGAGTCGATTAATCAATCGATTTAAAATCGATTATTTTATATTTTGTTCAATAAAAATCATTTAATGTTATAATTTTGACTTATATTTATTTCTAAACTTACAAAAGAAATAATATAAAACAATATTAGATACATAACTACCAGAACAGCTGAAATTAACAACTTTAAAGGAGGACACACTTCGAATAAAGAAAGATCACAAATCGATTGTTCCTGGAGACAATCCATTTAACGCAGAATCATAATTCCAATTACACAAAGTGATATAAATTGATAAAAAATTAAATAAACGAATTAAAATTTACACAAATACAATACAAAAATTAATTAATAAATAATAAATAATAAAATAAATAAATAAAATAAAATATTTTAAAAAATAAACAAAATTTTATTTTGTTACACTCTGTATATGAAATCTTCCCCATGTCTTCTTCCAATATCAAGTCTTGATGATGGTCACCTATTGCCATGTATTTAGTTTTATTCATATTTCCCTTTAGCCCACATTTCTGATATTCCTGTATCAATTTTATATTTAATTTTCGAATAAATAAACTGTATCACCATCAAGTGGAATTCTCATGTTCCTGCACATTTTTTCCAAGTCTCTATTGCTTTCTTGTTTCTTTAAAAGTAACCGTATGCTTATCAGGTGGTTTAAAAGTACTGTACTCGTCACTTGCGGTATAGGCTATTGGCAGTCTGACTTCAGTGTCTGAGGTAGAAAATCTCAGTAAATCCGCAACATTATTAGTCTCTTTGAAGGACATATAAAATCACACAGAGTCTCGTAACAAACAGGTTTTCTGTTTGTGAACCTTTGTTTCCTTAAACTACGCTTTATGTCAGTCATTGTGTGTCAAATAATTTTTGTGTTATTCTTTTACAACCAAAACTAGCTCAGACAACACACACACACACACACACACACACACACACACACACACACACACACACACACACACACACACACACACACACACACACACACACACACATCTTTCTACAGCAACCAAACATGCAGAAGATTTACTTGTCAGACTACATATGTTATGCCTTCACTTTAAACGTCCTATCCTGTTGAATTATATTCTCCTATCCAGTGTTAGATTTTATTATATCTTAGCTACATCAACTGTGAACGTTTAACGGTTGTTAAAATAACTACTCACCAGTTATAAGCCGACCAGTTACAGACTGCTAAAGCAAGGAACAATCAGCAGATAGCGCTGCAAATGAATTGTGTTCCCTGGGGTAAAATACAGACTGCCTTTAAGAGTGGTGTTATCAGTCACAATTGACTACTAGCAACTACCACTGTTAAACAAAGAGTGATACTACATAAAGAGTGATATTTCGCAGACTATGGATTGCTCTTTTGTGAAACTGTGATATTTCTCCTACATTATGCCGTCTTTACACGTAAATAGATATAACACACAAAATGATAAATAATCATGACCGTGAATTTACTTTAAGGGCCAAATTGTAAATTCGAAATGCGTTTGTAGGTCAGTGAAACTCATTTTGCCATAAATATCGTAGATACAGTGCTTACTTGAAATTAGCTGCATTCAGAAAATATTGAACAAACTGTAAAAGTGGTTAGTAAATTTTCCAGACATTTTAAAATTGACTTTTCTTATATAACTAATTTCAAGTCTAATAGGTGCTTCTTTGGTCTCAGTCCCCTGTTCCAGAACATAGCAAATTGCCAGGAGCATCAAGCTGCTTCTTTATAAAACACTGATCCGCCCAGTTCTCACGTATGGTTCTGAGACCTGGACCATTTCTAGAAAGTCTGAGTCAAGCCTGCTGGTTCATGAACGCAAAATCCTCTTTTTGGTCCAATATGTGTGGAAGGTGAATGGAGGAAAAGGACCAACCAAGAACTGAACACTCTTCTGAATATGCCAAATATGGTGAAAATTATAAAACTTGGTAGACTCACGTGGCAGAATGATAGCTTGGTAGACTTAGCTGGACATGTGATCAGAGTGGGGGAAATGAAATACCCAGAAAGGCACTCACAGAACAGATCTATGGCATCAGGAGAGTTGTTAGACTCAAACTACGTTGGGAAGACAGTGTGAACTATGATGCGCGCCATATCCTTGGGACCCGGAACTGGAGAGCAGCTGCACTTGACCGGGACAACTGGCAGAGGCTGCTAAAGGAGGCATTAACTCAGTAATGGGTTGTTGCGCCGCTGAAGAAGAAGGAGTGTTACTTACACCTGAAGACGACCACAGATCGCTTAGTAGTCGAAATGTTGTGTGATAAATTTTACAACAGTTATTGTCCGACCTAACCCTTTTGATAACGTTTACGTAACATTGAAAGTTATGTTCAAAGATCGAAAATTTTGTTATTAAAGTAAATACAAAAATTATTAAATTGGTTTCTAAAATAAGGTCAGACCCGCCTTTTGAAAATCACTAGTGTAGTATATTTTGTCTATGTACATGGGGGAGACAATTTCGCATTGTTAAAATGCCATAAATTGTCAACTCCCACGGTTTAGGTTTCCTCCGTAGTCCGTAGTCGCGACCCCCCCCCCCGGATTGCGGGCTCTGCGGGCCCAGCTGTTACGCCATTGGTACTGGGAAAATGCTTTCGTGACCATCTCTTGATCTGTAAACTTTTTTCATTCAGCTAAACAGAATTAAAAGGTTTCTATTGGAGAACTATGAAATTGAAATGTCTTGTTTGAACAATATACTCATTTGAAATGTATAGCACGTACTATCAGCAGTTCACGTTTGCTACCGAGCAAGGAATGTGATGACGTATGCCATTCCACTGCACGCATCACTGCAATACTACACATTTAAAATACGTTTAACACTGTTTCAAGGTGTCTTGTCAGTCTCTCACAAGGTATTTCTTGTAGCGAATAAAAAAAACACACTTTAACAAAATATTCAATAAATTACACTTACATATAATGTACAAACGTTCAATCTAATACGCACACAAAATTACAACTAAAACGTCTTCTGAATGTCTGAACAATGTTTTCAGAACCAGTAATACCCCACCACCACAAGCACGCACTATCATTCCGCCCCGCTCCCCTCAGGCGTCTCGGCAGCAAAACTGGTGTGCGTACAGATTCTAAACCTGCTGACGGTTTGCCTAGGAGGTTTATGCCCAATGGATTTAGGTTTATTTGTCATTAAGTTACGCGGCGCGATGACGTAATTTAGAGGCCACGATCTGCGACAAGCCACGGAGCATTTGTTGTGACGCATACCTTCGTACTTTGCGTGAACAGACATGATGAGACTCGACGCCCAAAGCTGCACTAGTTTGAATGTGGCATTATAAGCCAACAGAGACTTACTTCTGAATGACAATTGTGATTTTCTACCCAGAAGCTAGAGGTGTCCCCCAAAGTACTGGAGAGGATGAGCAATGCCTTATGGTCTCATTCCTTCATGAAGGGAAATATCCTACAAGTGGTGGGGGATGGGCAACACGTACAGGTGGTTAACGCATCTTTGCAGACCGAGTGACAGCCGGTATAAGCTTTGTCATTGTCAAGTAGAGGTTAGGGCACCCTCTTGCCCTTGGGGTGAGAAATTGCCCCTAAAGACGGATGACCTTTCATTGGTCAACGACGTAGGGTGTGGGAGGCAAGGAGAAACCACCACATTAAAGATTCTTATGGATACTTCAACAGGGAAAACTGGTCTCTTTAGTCTGGTAAGACAGCCACTTTATGGGAGAACACCCAGACAGAAAATCGGGCTGGATGTTAAGCCTGAAGGTGGCAGCCCCGCCCACCATACGTCTTACCCTGGGATATGCTAGTAACATATCCAGGGGACGTATTCACTACTAAATTTCCTCAAATAAGGACTAGCCGGACCGGTCGGCTGAATTGGTGGGAACATCTTTGCCGAATGGATGGCTGCCGCATCCCCAAACAACTATGGAACTATAAGCCGATGAGACGGAGAGGTGTGGGACGTCCGAGAAAGCGCTGGAGTGACCAGCTGTAATCTTTGCCTATTTGAGACTGGAACAAACCATCCTTGGTTTAAACCTGGAAGATGATGATGATGATGATGATAAAGCCAGAAGTGTTTGTGTACAACTTTGTACCAAAAAATTACTCTTTGACCATATGTGTCAGTGCCATGGCAGCCGATTGTCGTGGTAAAGTCTCAGGTATTTTAAGCAGTCAACTATCTAAACATAACACGAAGTACTCGTCAACTTTTTCATAGAAAACGGTTAGATTAAGTTTATTTTATTTTATCAAGCACCATCTAAATATTTATAAGTAATATTTACTTTTACGTTGATCATCATTAGTTAAGACGCTACGTACAAGTTTTTTAAATTCTGTGTGTTTATACTTTTCTAAAGATTATGATAACAACATGAAGGCATAGCCTACTGGAGTGTTGTTTAAGGATCGCTTTACTGACAAATTTTAATTAAATTTTAGTTTATACGTGCGGTGTAAATTTACTGTAAACTGGTATTAATCTGTGTATGCATAAATAAGTAAATAAATATATTGTGTTAAGATTATATTTAACGTTAGAATTTGGAAACTCAGTACGCAACAGTCCTGCGGTTTGGTTAAGTTTCTCTCAGTAGGGGCATACTCCAAGTTACTGTAGAGCGCGCTAACTCCGGCTCTAATTGGAAATTAAATATTCACTCAAACTCAGCTCTGCTGGGCAATTAAATGGTATTGCAAAGATCACGTGAATGTGTCCGAAATTGCTGAATTTTATGTTTGAAATCACACACACACACACACATACACACACTTACTGAAAGTAAGAGAAAATAATATTAATTATATCACAGAATAAATACTTTAGTTATTAAATAATTTTAAATCCGAACAATATTTGTAGGAGAACCTGATGAAAAGCGTAGCATTGCTTTCGAACTGCTGGGCACTTGCACCGTCTTGTGTTGCCGGCTCAGTCATCGGCAATGTTTTACTGCGTCCGGTCATTGATATCGTACTAGTTGTCACTGTACAAACTGTGGAAGGGTGACACACACTCGTCCGTCCAATGTGTTGCTGCTGTATAAACCGGCAAAACGCTCAGTTAGCAGCAACGTTCGTTTTCGGAGCTGACGTGCAGCAGATACTACGTACCTATTTGTGTTTATGTTCGTTTAGTCATGTGTTTCTCTGTTTGTCTTTATTATTACTTTTAATTCGATTATTTGTGTTCTGATGTATTCTGTGAATGGGAGTCAGATTCCGTTGAACCGGGACCCTCTTCTTCTGCCAGCGAATGATATAAAATGCTGTAAAAAGAACACTTGGTATAAGAAAAAATTCGAATTAATTTTAAGAATACGTTTTAGGCCTATCACAACTGGCAAAAGGTGTTATGTATCCACGTCACTACTGCAAGAAATTAGTGATACAACAAATTATTGTCTGTCAAGCTTCTTTGCCTTAACCTGTTCCTTTTTCCAAGTCAGTTTCCAGCAAAATGCTTTGACTCACTCATACTAGGATTTGCCTCTTTGTTTGTTCTTTACATGACAATATCTTTTTGGCCATGTTGAATCCAGTACTTTTAACAGACGTTCAATCTATGTAGGAGGTTTGACTTCTATTCTCTCTGTTATTGTTTCAGTTGCTACCATTCTTCTTGTGGTTGCCTTATTTGGGATTCGTTTTGGAAGATAAATTTGGAAATTACTTCAAAGAAACCCATGTAGCTTTCGTTGACTTTGATAGAATAGGTAGAAGTTTGCTGTGGGAAATATTAGAAGAACGAGCATACCTACAACAACTTATAAGAAGTATACAAGACCAATGTAACAGAACAAGAATAGCTGTTAAAAATAATTGTAGGATAACTCAACAATATCTGTCAATCACGGTGTTAAACAATGATACAGTATATCACTAACTCTTTTTAACATTACATACGTACTCTAGTAAAGAAGTGGAAACGTCTAGTAAAGCGTGGTATTAGGATATCACGAGACAGACATTGGAATGTGCTGTTGTTTGCTGATGACTTGCTTGTAATTCAAAACATAGATGTGCTTCACAAAAATCTGTTTTTAAACTTCATCAGATTTGCCAACTATATAATATGAAAATCTTCACTACAGAAAAAGGTAATCCCATTTCAAGGCAAGGAACCAATAAGAACAAAAATAATAATTAATAAATCGAATTGCAAAACTGGTGAGCCACTTTAACTGTTTGGGAAACAATATTGGTTATGATAAGAACTATGATATTGATGTTAAGTCAGGGAACTTCCAGACGATCTGTGTGACGACGAATTGTATTTTTAGAAACAAGGTACGTAGAGATACAAAATTAAAATTTAAAAAGTTATGGCGGTGTCATGGATTTGAATTATGAACAATAACCAAGAAAATAAGAAAGTAAAATAGAGGCTCGACAATGGTGTTCGTAAGAGGAGTTAAAAGGTGTTCTAAACTTGTCCGTATAATGACTACAAGTTTTTAACTTGAGTGAAAGACTAAAAGACTAAAAAGCAACAGTGGAAAGAACACTTAAAAAAATATCAGATTCAAACTGGACAAGCAATTCTGGAAATATAAACCTATAGGACACACGTATGTGTCCCAGGTTTAGACCCAGAAAGAGATGGCTGGAAGGTCTTTGAAGGCGGAACAGGCATCGCCTTGCCTATGCCGTCATGTTAAAGTGATGATGATTGTTTAATCGCGACAAGAAAAAGAAAAAGAAGAAGAAGAAGAAGAAGAAGAAGAAGAAGAAGAAGAAGAAGAAGAAATATAATAATTGAAGATTGAAGATTTTCCAGAAATACTTTTAAGAAAGTGTAAAGTGTGTGCTTTTTGTCATTAACGTCCGCTGGTTATTCCTAGTTTTTTTTTTACGTTCAAGGTAATAAAGCTGTCCACAGGCTGGACATTGTCCACAGCCTTAAAGAGATGTCTGGAAAATCTTTGATAGGCAGCACTTTGCCGGAGATACGTTCAAGTTTTTCCACATTTGTATAAGCGGCCCCCCCCCCACACACACACACACACAACAAAGAGAACTCACTTTTCTCTAAAGTTAGAAACGAATAAATAAACGTGACTGTATCAGAACACGTCAGTTTGTTAGAGACAAGTGGGGAATGGAGAGTGGAGAGTGGTTGATGTTTATATATTTAATACGCCCTGGAGCCAAATGTAAAACACACTTGAATGACATCAGGGCGAGAGAGAAAGTTGGTTGGATGACACTTGACACAACAATGCGCTTTGTTCAGACAATGGACGCGTCGCGACGCTATTAACAAACAAACGTAACAGATTCACAACAGTCGAC
Source organism: Magicicada septendecula (assembly GCA_034769895.1). Classification (NCBI taxonomy): domain Eukaryota; kingdom Metazoa; phylum Arthropoda; class Insecta; order Hemiptera; family Cicadidae; genus Magicicada; species Magicicada septendecula. The sequence continues at coordinate 293,135,408 of CM068373.1, read as the reverse complement.
AGTATTCGACACCTATCTGACAGATTTGTTCATTTTACCGTACGTGTTGCATACGACTGAATGACAAGCCTTTGACCTCACAGATCTTTGTGTTTACCTTTCTGATTGCGCCCTAAACCCTTCTGTGACTACCCACGTTCCACTTAATGACCATTGTTGATTTTAAATATTTGTAATGTTTACTACATAAAGCATTTATTTTTAGAGGTTTTAAACAAAATGCATAGTTTTTATAAAGAAAGGACAGATGTACATACATGAATACACAGTTTGTCCGCTTACAAGTAATCTACCTTTGTTTCGAACCTGTAATAATTTAAACTTCGTTATTACGTAAGTTCGAAAAACATTTGGTGCTGAGGTGTTACTTATATCATGATAATTATTGAACGAACGAAGCGAGTTCTCAGTTTTAACTTGACGTTTGCATTTTCTCTATCTGTCTGTTTGGGCGATGTCTCATGAAGAATAAATGTGAAGAAGCGGGAAGTCCATGTTGAGTATAAAATAACAGAAGATTTTAACAGAAATATGAATTTTATGTTTATTTTTAATAATTTAAAAATTTTAAAAGTGTCAATTGTTGTGAACGGAGATCTGTAATTGGTGACTTGTATTATGTAGTACAACACTGTTAATATTTACTACATTGTTGCTAAAGTTACTACTATTTGGTGCTGATAGATGAATTCATAGTGTAACTATGGAACTTAGAGACATGACGGTAATTGTCGTGCCAGTGTTATTGTATTGTTTCGACGTTTACACCAACAGGGCCGACTACCCTACTCTGTGAAAATTATATTACATAGTTGCTAGTAATTCAAAGAATGAAATTGGATCACAGTCTTCATAAAATTATGCGTCACATTTTTAAATGTACAGTAACGATTCCTTTTGATTCGGATTAACGAGTTGTTTCAAACGAAAACATTTTACTATTTAATAGCGTAATTAACAATTTACAACTAGAATGCTCAGCGTGATTGTTTGATTACGGTGAGTTTGTGAAATGAAAAAAAAAAAAAATATATATATATATATATATATATATATATATATATATTACAACAAAACAAAATTGTTGTATTTATTTAAAATTGTGGAGCCCCACGATTTTTGGAGCGCCAATTGCAACAATACTAATACATCGATTTAAGTTAATTTAACTTGTGTAGTCTCATGCTTTTGGGAGTAAATTATTTATACAAAGCAAGTTAACCAATTTAAATGCATTTACATATTGTGTATTGAATTCATGGGTGTAATCGTAATAAGAAGATGATACGTTATTTACGTTTAAAATCGTTCCATTATTTATTTATTTAAACAACATCTCTCATATCGGATATTAAACGATAACTCATTATTAAATCGTTTGTACGAAGTTTTCGTACATAACTTATTGCTAACAAATTACATACATAAGTTATATACAACTCTTATTATCTAATTGTAATTACTTTAAAATGTTTATTTTGCTCTCGGCTTACTCATGTGTGTTCATATTTTTGCAATTGCTGATTCATTAGCTTCAAAAAATGAATTTACTTCTATTCAAACTTCTTTTATATTATTTTGTTTTACTTTCTACTGCATATGCATTATTTTTCTTTATCACCAAAGACTTTACTAATTACGTTAATTCAAAAATTACTTATTTCTCTTATCATTTACGTTACTACTTTTTAAATTTGATACAAGAAATATTATTCTAATTTTTACTGCTTTTACATTTATGTATCATTTACTTATTTTAATATTGGTTGAATGTCTTCCATTCAAACTTTAATTAGTGTCTTTCAACTGTCTGTAATTAAATGTTTTTTTATCATCTCGTTTGACGTGGTTATTCATCTGTACGTCCTCCGTGTCCTTCTGGTCGTGTCCTCTGGTCGTGTCCTTTGCATGTGCTTCTGGTCCTCTGGTCGTGTCCTCTGCATGTGCTTCTGGTCCTCTGGTCGTGTTCTCTGCATGTGCTTCTGGTTCTCTGGTCATGTCCTCCGTGTGTGCTGATTAATAGTCGTCTCGTCTCACGTCATATGCTGCCGGTGTGTCCATAGACCTCATCGTATGTATTTTGCAGCTCTGGCTGTATAGCTAGTTGATCCTGTGACTCTTACGATAATTGTGAATTTGTGTCGTCGACTGACATAGCCTCCTGCGGCAATGGTTGAATCGAGAAGAAGAAACTTTATTAGCGCGACCTATTTATAGTCAGGTCGTGCAAACTTCCTGTCTGAACACTTTTCAACTTGTCAGATTCTGTCGAGGCGTTACTACCCCAACTCTGGTTCAATTCACTATTTTCGCCTATTTTTGCGAATTACAAAGTTTGTTTCACCTCACTCGATGCTCAATCGATCACTAATTTTTATGTGATTACTATACGTAAATTGCACTTCTTTATGGTATTCACAAAAAGAGTTATTCATTTTTTACGTATAATAATTGCACTTGTCGTCACCTCTGTATGGTTTTTTAACATTTTATTTATCTATAATTTCTACACACTTTGGTGTCTTTTGTTTTATCCTATCGTACATAGTTTTCTTATAATTAACAATAAACATATAACTATTCTATTTGAAAAGGGTTGGTTACATTTCAGGAACGGACAGGTTTCACACACACTAACAAAATACGCGCGTACACAACGCTAGCGACAGGTGTGTCGAAACTGCATGTTCATGCATGAATTCTGTACTCCCTATTTTTACTACGATTCAGCTTATGCAATCTGAATCATGTTTATTAATTCATATTTATTCATTTTTATTATTTATTTTATTCATTTGGGCAATGCACAGTATCATTACTGTTTGTACTGTTACAATATATATATATATATATATATATATATATATATACATATATGCCGTAAACGTCTTGCAATGAACTGTGTACAAAAACAAAAGAATTGTGTGAGAATTCCAATTTATACGGTGCTTTTACCGCAAGACGGTCTGGTCTGGTCTACAGGTATTGCTAATTATCTTGTGCTTTGATGCGATATTGATTGAAGTGAAACAGCAGAGTCTTTTCCAGAAAAACCCAGGGAGATTAATTCCAGGGTTTCCTCGTGCAACTGTACCATTTCTACGAACTGCAATTTATATTAATAATATGCAACGAACATTACAGCAAGAACATTATACAGTCCGCTATGTTGGCTATACATGTTATTATTATTAAAAATAAATGGTTTTATCTCTTTTAGTTAATTTTCATTTTAATTATGATTGTCCTGAGTCTTCAGTTAGGCAAGACTCCGTCGCTTACGCAGAATATTAACACCCCTTAATGTCTTAGTAATATATCTACTGTAGTAACCATAGACTTAAGTAGAAAACATTTTTTAGGCTTAATTAAAAAAGTTCTTCCATAAAAACCAGCTTGATAGTATTTAAACTAAACTGCTGTCTGTGTGTACATTGTAATAAATTCATGAACATATATAATTCAAATGTAAAGAGATTTACCTTTGAATGGACTATTCCTTAATAATCTTCATCTTCCTCATCTGTTCCAGATCGTCTGTTCCATTATGCATAATTCAAACCTACCTATAATTTTTTATGCTTTTGGTTATGATAATACACAACCTGTCACAATGAGGAGCTATACAAGCTGTATAAAGACAATGATCTTTAAATTAAATTTAGGTTTAAAGATCGTCCAAATGCTGATAATGTTTTTTTATAAAGTAGTTATAATATAATGCACGAGACGGGTTGTTGCTGCTGACCAGAGAGAACTCGTGTTTTTTTTTTTTGTCAAAGTGTAAACAATGTCAGATGTAAACAACAATGACAGTAATAATGTGCCCATCTAACTGTGTCGTACTGGTTTCTAAACGAGTTCTTCCGATGCCCGAGAAGAAGAAGAAGAAGAATGTGAAGAACAAAAAAATATAGAAGGAAATAAAAAAAAAGAAAAAGAAAAAGAAAAAGAAAAAGAAAAAGAAAAAGAAAAAGAAAAAGAAAAAGAAAAAGAAAAAGTAAAAGAAAAAGGAAAAGAAAAAGAAAAAGTAAAAGAAAAAGATTGTTGGCTTGATAATAATGGTGATACCGAAAGAACCCGTTCAGGAGCCAGTATGACAAAGTTGACTGAGAACTGTGTCCCCCTACCTGGAAGCCGTCGTACGTCCAAGACCCGAACTTCATGACGCACGTCTGCTCGTCGAAAGGAAAGTATTCTACGTCGATTTCGCATGACGATTTGTAAATGGCCGGCGGCTTCCACTCCACTCTGCCGGTGAAGTTGAGAGTGGCCTTTGTCGCCAGTGTCACCTCAAAGTTGCCGTCGGCACTGCAACACAATAGAAAAACCACTAATAAATTGTTTTTTTTAACTGAATTTATAAATAATTCATTAGCGTAACAAAGTGTAATTATTAACCATAATGTGAATGCAGTGTTCAATATTAAAACCTTTATACTTTTGGTACAGCAGAGTCCAATAAGTGAGGTCCAAACGAGGTGTGACGCGAACATATGCTTTCATATCCTCTCCACCACAACTCCACTCTCACCTACACGACGGTGGATCCTGTTACGCCGAGTAATCCACTCCAAGTTTGTGGTAACCAACCCCTTCTGCGGAGTGGATCGGTAAGCAAACGAGAGATGGGGGTTCTGTCAGGGCAGTCTGGGATATCCTGGGCCCTGGCCTCGCAGGATGGTGCACACGGCAGCAGGATGTGCATCTAGTGTGTAGCCGGAGGAGGCTATAGTAGCCTAACGGCTGCACACATGAGCTGAGTCAGTTAGCCTACTGCGACCGGGCAGAGAAAGGTCGTCAGCTGAGGTGAAAGCAAGTCTCTAGGGAAAGAGCACCCCGAAATCAAAGTTCCTGGTCCTCCATGTTGGGGGCTGGATAGGAGAATTCACATATCCCATCTGTGAAACTCCTTTATGTGCAGAAACCTATCAGTTTCTCAGCCAGTCAGTTGTCTGCACTTGACCGGGACAACTGGCGGAGGCTGTTAAAGGACGGCTTAACTTAGTAATAGGTTGTCGCGCCGCTGAGGAAGAAGAAGAAGAAGAGTCCAAGAAGTGTTAAATTTTTGAAAAAGTGGCGACATCCAAATAGGATATCAAATTAAAGATAATTCTAAACCGCAGTGTGAACAAAGTGCTTAGGCTGAAAATTAAACACTTTAAGACACCAAAAATGTATCAAAATTAAAAAAATATTGTAAAACTATGCCAACCATCAAAATAAAGGAAGTAATGTTAACCCGAATCCCAATATAGCGTTGATTTAAAAAATTGTATCACCACAAGCTAAAAATGGAAGTGAAAATATATTTTTGAATAATTGTAAATGTATAAGCGAGTTCTGCTGCTCTGGGAGCTTCTTCTTCTTCTTCTGATAGTTCCTGTTCGTTTCGGATGTTGGATATCATACAGACTATTTTAACTTTCTGCACGGAATGAGTCAGTTGTATTCATGCTAAACCAGGTCCTTAAATTTCTCAGCCATGATATTCTCGGTCTCCCAACTTCTCTCTTTCCCTGTAGTATGGACTGCAATAAGTAAAATCTCTGTTCATTTCTCATGGGATGTCCCAGACACTGTAGCTTTCTTATCTTCACTGTGTTAATAACTTTCCTATCTTTCTTTTTTCATCTTTCTAAGAACTTCAACATTAGTTATATGTGCTGTCCATGAAATTCTCAGTATTCTACGGTAAAGCCACATTTCGAAAGATTCAAATTTTTTAGTTGTGGCTTCAGTCAAAGTCCAAGATACTACATAGTAGAAGAGGACCGAGAATACTTAGCAGCCTAAAAGTCTCATCTTTGTGTTTATTGTTAAATCGTGACTTTTGAATAAACTGCTCGTTCTAGCGTACACTGCTTTTGCCTTTTAAATTCTGCTCTTTATTTCTTGAGCGTGGTTCCATTGTTCATTGACTATAGTACCAAGATATGCAAACTGGCTTACACGTTCAACTGGCCTTTGGTTCGTATTTAGGGTGCAGTTTGTGAACTTGTTCTTAGATACAATCATTAGCTTTGTTTTATTAAAACTGATGTCTAGACTATATCTAGGGTTGCTTTCTGTCACTCTATTCATTAGTTGTTGCAGCCCTTTTAAGTTATCTGCGAATATGACGGTATCATCCCCATAACGTATGTTATTTTTTCTTTCACCGTTCAGAGAGATTCCCACATCACATTCATCAAAAGGTTCTCTAAAAAATACCTTCCGAGTATATGCTGAATAAAAGCGGAGGTAGTATACAACCTTGTTAATATTAATATTAAACTAACATTAATATTAATATTAAACTGATAATAAAATGTATATCGTTTAAAACAGCGAGCAAAAATTTAACAGTTCAGGTAGTTTACTATTTGTCACAAGATGTTATCTCTAGCAACTCTGAAGTCCTGTGCTCCGCGAGGAGCCAGGAAGCTAAATTAAGTACGTAATGAAAATATCGGTATGGAGAACCATACATGATTTCCATGTTCTAAGAATTATATTTAAAATCATTTTCTAAATGAAATATTCCCATAGAAACTACTTCTTTCTTCAGCCTTAACCGCAGTACTGTGGTCACTAACGTATACCATTTCACGTTAGCGCACTCGATTTTCACTGATGATGGTAGTCAATGGCACTGCCGAAACGTCTGGTTTTACAGAAAACATTGGACCACGGCCAAACAGCCCAGGAAGGAAATTTAACAACAAACTACTTCTTTGTTGCCGATAACGTAGTACACATGTAAAAAATTATCCGCTCTCCCTTCAACTATCATTTTCATTTATAAAAAATTCCCCCTCCCATTCAACTACCGTTTTCATTTATAGATATTTCATCTATCTTTCTACAGTGGATTATTATGGCCTTCTTTTTAGGATACATTATATATCAGAATTAAGTACTTTACTCTTTTTAAAACATAAAACGTTACAGGTAATCTACCTCTTCCCCTTAACTCATCTTCACCAAAATCAATAGACCTTGTTTATCAATCATTTAATGAATAGTCCTCTATAACTCAGGCACATATGCAAAACGTTATTTGATTCTGTTTGAATTTTCGGCAGTTATCGTTCGTCATATAAACAATTCTACACACAGACACACACAGACGCTTTTCGGAAAATGACTTTTCTTCATGTTTTGAGGGTAGTACAATCAGAATCAGGCCTTACTTGGAACATGATTTTTTCGCCATACTTCCATTTCCTTATGGAACATGGAAGTAAAAAACATTTCATAATAGGGAAAGCAAGTTCTGATAACATATAATAGGGTACGGAAAAAATATGTCGTGAAAAGTAATTTTGAAAACTCAAGATTTACGCCGAGGTGTCGAGGGAGGGTGGGAGGGGGGGACAAAAAGTTTTGTCATCATAAATCAACACAGCTGACCGCTACTAAAGCTATTACTGTAATAAGAGAAAGATATTGTCAAACGAAATCTGGGGGAAAATACGTAGGAACCGATTGCTATAAAGGAATTAATTTGTGGTCTCCAAACGTGAAGGAAACTCTTTTACTTTGAACACCAAACTTTCGAACGCTTACTGTAGGCTACAAGTTTTATAAGTAGAGTGCACAAAATGCTACACATGTATAAGTGTTACCAGTTTGTAAACTTGTTTCATTTTGCGGTATCACGCGTGTTGTAAATGTAGCACTTTATATTTTTTTTGTATCTGCCATCTGAGGACCACATGCCAATTTCAATTTTTTAATCTTTGTTCGTTCCTTTTTCTCCAATATTCTTTCATCTTTTCACTGTGTCTCTTCTTCCTGTCTTCAGTCCACTTTGAACCTGCGTTTTTCTCTCTCCTACCCTGGACTCCTTCCATTTTTAACACTTTTCCCCGAAAAACTTCTCTTTCAATTGCATCTTCTGCGTTTATATTATATTTTTCTAAATCCTTTTAGACTTCTTTAATCAAACTTGATGTTGTCTTCTTCCCCCACAGATATCTGAAGATCTGCTTTGTTAACCTATTGTCGTCTATTCTATATAAATAATGGACGACTAATATATATAATAGTAATATAGTATAATATAATACTAATAGTATTATAATAATAATAGACTAATAAATAGATTGTCCAACAAATAATAGACTTCTTTTTCTCATTGTTTCTGTTATTTTTTTTTATACTCTGATATAGTTTATCATTACTTCTTAATTTCCAACTTTCTGAAGTTTTTCGTGGGCTTAATATTTTTGTAATAGGTTATTTTCTCAATAGGTTGATTATTAATTAATATTTTTTGCTCCAAAATTCTCTGTTCCACGGAGTGTGAAGACATTCATCTTGTTAACCAACACACAGATTATCTCATTGATTTTATTTTTATTTTTTACCAGAAGACAGTTGTCGATTTCTGGTGAGGCCGGAAATAAGCTTTTGAAAATTAAGTCCGTGAATGAGTAATAAATGGCTAGGCGATTTAAGTGAGACAAACGGTTCTAACCCGACCGACCATTGGCGATGACCGTAGCCGGCCAGTAAAGTCCCGTCGTACTCCTTAACCTTAGACACAGGGCCCCCCTCACACTTTCTCTCTCTCCGCACTAATTGGATTATTCGACCTTACTCCGGCCTCCACTTTTACTCTGCCCGCTGGCCAGAAGCCCGACTGTAGCTAAACAAAGCAAAAAGTATGCAATATTCGTGTCATTACAATATTAAACCGTGCTCTGCATTTTCCCCAAGTGATCAGATGTCAGATTTTCAGAAAGTAAAATCCGCGTGTTGTAAATGTAGCACTTTATTGGACAGCTGGTCCTCTACTTTCCCACATTTCGCTTTTTCCAACATTTTGTTACCCTTTATTTAGAGTCGTCTAGTTTCGCATCCAAAAAATTAAAATTTTCAGGGGAGCTAGAAATATAAAATCTCAAAAAATATGAAATCCGGAAAAATTGTGATTTTGCATGTGCATTGGTATGAGATAGTGCAACGATACAGCCATATGCTGTATTGAGCATTGATTTAAATAAATATAAAATTTGTAAAATTATTATAAGTTTGGGGTAAATGGACATGTCTGGGATTGTAAAAATGTTTCGTTGTTACACTAGGGGAGAAATTAACCTGTTACAACAGGCAAGGAACACCTGCTCGATTGTATGTGTGTTACGCGTGTATCTTGTGTGTGTTAGTTATGTATGTACAGACAGGAATCCCAGCAACCCTCCCCAATTAATTACTAAAATAATTATTTTAATTCACTGTGTGAAAACTAATTAGTGTATAAACAAACAAAAGGCACCAAAGTGTGGTATAGTTATCTACAGTAAGAAAATGACGTTAGTAGGACACATTACGCGAAGTCAGTGCGAAATCAAGTGTGCCAAAAATACGCAATTACACTAAGACGCTAAAATTAATACAGTGAGTGCTTAATCAAATTATCTATGATTTGTACTATCTCTGTTCCTTACAAAACATTGCCATTTGCAGAAAATTGCAAATATATGAAAAGGTTCGGGAGTGGGGGGTATCATGTGATCTGTAGGTCTCGGCAGGATAATTTCGGAACCAACAGGTGCGGAATCTCGAGAGGGTATAAATTAAGGGTTCGAATGGAAGGCCTTCTATTCATTTCAAGACACAGTTGCAGTCGTACACGCTATCCGTCGGCAGAACAGTTTTATTTTGTTATAAGTCTCATCTACGAACGAATAAAGGCGTTTTCAGTAATTATGTTTACACTATTACGGGAAACGTAGAGTACCGGGACCGTTTAAGTCAGCAAGAGTATCTACAGAAAAGCTACAAAGAGCGACGCGAGATGCTGGACGTTAGGAGATGCTTTTTAGACGCCTAACAGCCGAACGAGATCCACCTCGCAGCCGATATTAATTCTCTGCGACGGACCACACACTGCTGGAGAACGACGCTGGACTCTGGACATATCCAGGAGCACGACAAGCCAGGAGTAACGGTAACCCAACTCTGGACAACGCTGGACCCCGTCAATAAGTCGTAAGGTCATCAAAACTCGAGGTGACATGCATAATGATTATAAATAATTTTTTATAAATGATTTTTTAAAGAGCTCATAAAGACTATATAAAGTGACAATGAATTTAAAAAAAAGTTTATAATTAGGTAAATAATGTAATAGAGTCTTATGTAAATGTTTTAGTCGTAAGAATGAGCGATCGCTTATAGGTAAATATAGAAGAAAGAAAAAGAGTTTAATTTTGAGGTAGTATTTTTTTTATAAAAGAAACATAATTGAAATGATTTGATATTGGCATTTTGTAGAAAAGAATAATTTAAATTTTGAATACGAAACAAATGCTAGTCTAAGAGTAATTAATATAATTTTAAATTTAGTTTTAAAATATTGGTATAGACTGAGCAAGCTGAGGTCAGATCTGATTTAAATGAATTCAATTAAAATAAAACTTAATTAATTTAAATTTTATTTCTTTTATTAAATTAATTTGAATAAGTGTTAAGATTAAGATAATTAAGATTAATAATTAAGATAATAATAATTATTAATTTTAATATTAAGATTATTAACATGTCTAGATGTAAGAGTGTTTTAAATGTGTGTAACACCGTATAGCTTGAGAGATAAACACTTAATAAGGAGTGATAATCGGAGATTAATAACAATGTTTTATTATTTATAATGCTTTTTAAACAATAAACATGAAATTTTAACTACTCATAAATTTACTACTCTTATTACAGTTACACCTGGTATCGTTATAACTGTTTAAACACCTGGTATAGTTATAACTGTTTAAATACCTGGTATCGTTATATAAAATTGTCGCCCATTTACGTGGAGCACGACACGCCTACATTTAATAATTAATGTATTACCAGTGTTTGATAATACACACACTATACTATACACTACATTATATAATCATTACCAGTGTTTGATAATTTATATGATATAATTAATATTATATTTTAATTATTTTTGTATGTTAGTTATTTTAAACTTGTTGTGTGTATTGAATTGTAATAACGCAACTGGCGCCCACCCCAACAAACAGGTGTAATTGTAACATGAGTAGATAAAAATAAATAAATAATAATAATTAACAATAAATAAATAAAAGCTCGCATACGGTTCACCAATAATAAATTATAAATAAATATTTTAATAATAATTCACTTTGGCAGCACCAGAAAGCTTGAATATGGAAGCACTTCAAACTATAATGCGTGCCTGGGTAGATGAAATAAGCACAAAACAGACAGAAAATATAAATAAGCAAACAAAAAAACTGAAAGAGGAATTGAACCAAAATATAGAAAAATTAAAAAATAAATTAGAAGAACAAACTGAAAATGTAAATACTAAATTAGAACAACAGATTGAGAATTTTAAACAAGATCTATAAGAATATAGAAAGTAGAAGAATTGAAGAACGATAATCTTGAAATAAAACAAAGTATAATCGACAGTAATATACAATTAACAGAAAAGATTGTTGATACAAACTCACGTATTGACGCTCTTGAAAATAATTTAAACAAGCTTACATGAACAAGTAGTAAGGATTGAAAATAAACAAAAAGAATTGCGTCTCGAGTGGAGAAGAGATATCAAAGAAGTACATAAACAAATAAATGATAATTTAACTGCTATTACGCGAGAACAAGATGAGAAAATTCAAACTGTTACTAATATGGTACAAGTTATTACTGGTAAAATTAAAGACATAGAAGCGTGCACACTAGTTATAGAACACAAAATTGAACAGACGTCCAAGACTGCTAAAGACCGATCTGAAGAAGTATCCCATATGAAGGAAGAGGTGCAAAGTGAGATGAAGCAGCTTAGAGAAGAACTTCGTAGACGGCCGACGCAGACAATGATGTTCACTACACCCATAGAAAAAAGAAGTAAGATAACGTTTGCAGTTAACAAAGGGGAAAATAGCATGGAATTTTTGGCGAATATCGATAGAGAAATTGAAAAAATTGGAAGTATGAGTGACGACGAGGAGAAAGTGAGTTTTGTCACCCGTCATTTAAGAGATTCTCCGAGTCAATGGTACTCCATAATTCGAGACAATACAACCACGTATCAGCAATTCAGAGAAGCATTCGAAAATAGGTACTAGAATATCCACACTCAAAGGCAAGTATGTGACCAATTGGAGTATGGTAAATATAATCCGCATGGACGCCAGAGTATTGACCAGTACACTATAGCGCAGATTGAACGCGTAAAACATTTAAAACCAAAATTTTCTGAGTATGAGATAGTGTCTAAGTTGTCTTATCATTTCCATAGAGATATTCAGTTAGCTGTATATACGCAGGGTGTCAAAACGATCGAACAATTCTTAATACTTGTCACTAAATCACAAAATATTAACAAGAGTAACACTTCACCACACAATCAACAAACACGCATTAATTATCACGCTAGTTACGACCGTAGTAATAAAGCACGAGAACGTGACGATACGCAAAACCGTGATAATTATAGGCGAAATTATACGCCGCCAACGCACAGTGTAAAGCAACACACATCTGTGAATAACACATGCGACGCACAGAAGGAACAACACTCCGAGAGAAAAGTGCGCGATACAAAAGGGGGTTTGGCCTGGCCAAATTTGAAGAAAAAGTTTAGTAAACCATATGATTGCACCGTATCAACAATGCAGAGAAAAGAGAAGAGAGCGGGGACCTGTAGTGTGGGAAGCAAGAGAGAGAGAACGCAGACGAGGAAATAAAAGAGGGACAGCCACAGGTGCATGTTCAGCCATCCTGTTTCCGCGACACAACACAATGACGGAGAAACAGGACGTGCTGTTACACAATAAACAATATATATCCGTGCGATGTTAGAAATGAGTTATTAGACACTGACAGGAATGTGACACCAAATCAACAAGAAATAAATTGTCCTATAATTAATGTACGAATTAATGGATGTAGAATTAAAATGTTAATCGATACAGGTAGCCAATTAACTGTACTAAACAATAAGTGGGTACAACAAAATAAAAAATATTTTAAACAAACGACTATTTTACCTGTCAATAATATAAATGTTATTACATCCATGAATAAGAGAGAAAAGGTTAGACAGCAAGCTTACGTAACTTTAAATTGTAAGGGCTTAGAAATAACATATCCTATGATCATAATGAATATACTTATATATGATGGAATTATTGGAATAGATTTATTAAATACTTTAAGTGCAAGGATTGATATTAATAACAATAAGATTTTATGTAATTATAAGGATGTTCTATATGAATTAATTATGAATGAAAATAAAGAAAATTGTGAGGTAAGTGGAAAACCTACTGTCGTATCCAAGCCACGTATACGATACGAACCTACTCAGCATGCTAATACAGCCGAAGAAGGAATGTCATCTTAGGAAGAAGCGAAGTTATTTAAATTAATAGAAGAGTATAACGAAGTATTCAGGAAGTACCGACGCAGACCACAGTCTACGAACACGCTATTATGGTATCAGACCCTACAAAATTTGTCAGACGAACGTATCCAATACCCATGAAGTACGAGGGAGAAGTTGAACTGGAAATACGACGGATGATAGAAAATAACATCATTGAGCGGTCGAACAGCAACTTTCTTAATCCTCTAGTTGTAGTAAAGAAGAAGAGTGGAGAAGTACGTTTATGCCTGGACATGAGGAGTTTGAATAGCGTCGTTCTACGTGAATTCGATTGTGCACCACCTGCGGACGAGTTATTTGCAAAGTGTGAAGGAGCACGTTATTTGACTAAGTTGGATTTACGGTCGAGTTTTTGGCAAAATCCAAGTAGAAGAGAAGATAGAAAATACACCGCCTTCCTATACAAAAATAAATGCTACCAACACAAGGTAGTTCCCTTTGGTTTGGGCACGAGTTTGGCTGCGACTGTAAAATGTCTGAAGAAAGCATTAGGACCAGAAGTGGAGCCTTACACCATAGTGTTCGTGGATGATATCTTGGTAGTATCAAAAACACTTGACGAACACATTGAACATTTTAGCACTAAATTCCACAAGGTTAGGGAAGCCCATATATCCCTTAACCTAGACAAGTGCGAATTCATAAAATCCTCAATCCAATTCCTAGGTCATATTATTTCATCCTCAGATTTTCAACCCGATCCCATAAAGATATCCAGTATTACCGACTTCCCGACACCTAAGAACATTAAAGGGTTACGAGCATTTTTGGGACTGACAGGATACTATAGAAGATTCTCACAACAATATGCAGAAAGTACACAACCGTTGCTGGAGTTAACAAAGAAAAATCACAAATGGAAGTGGGAGAAGAAACATCAAGATGCCTTCGACCAAGTCAAGAGGTTATTCATTGAAAACATAATGCTTCATCATCCACAGCGAGATGGAAGATTCGTTATCTACGCAGACGCTAGCGACTACGCGTGTGGAAGTGTGCTGAATCAACAAGGTGCTACAGGAGAACATCGTGTCATTGCATATGCCAGTAGAGTATTCAAAGGGGCAGAGAAGCAGTACTCTACATCTGAGAAGGAGATACTTGCTATAGTATACGCCCTGAAACAGTTTCGATATTATATTTACGGAACGCATTTTGAAATACATACGGACCATCAAGCGTTATCATTTTTATTAAAATGTAAAATAACCAACGCTCGATTATTACGATGGATCCTAGCAATCGGTGAATATTCCTTTACTATAAAATATTGTAAAGAAAAAGATAATTTTATAGCGGATACATTGAGTAAATACGTCACAGAAGAGTGTAAAGATGTCTACAAAAATAAACATAATGAGTTACAACTGTTATCTATTAAATTTACTGCTGATAATGATGTTAAACACATGCTGAAGAATCTAGCTCAACAACAAGACTTAGATGATGCTACGAGAGGATTTAAGCTACGAGATCAGCTACCAGACCATTACAAAGTACAAAGTGGTGTCTTATATAAACTAATGAGGCAAGATTGGAACGTAGTATTAACAAATGATATTTTGCATAAATTGACTCGACCAACACACGAAAGTTTAGCACATGCTGCTGCACTTAAATGTTACTTAAGCCTACGTGAAGATTTCACCATCAATAAGAAAGAAAGAAGATTAAAAACGAAAATAAGAAGTGTTATGAGTGTCAAACAGCAAAAGGACCGAATCTACATACCTATGTGGAAATGCAGAGTATCCAGAAGGACCAGAAAGGAAAGCTAATTGCAGTGGATTTTTTTGGACCACTTCCAAGATCAAGTCGTGGAGTGAAACACATACGTATTTGTATTGATGTATTTTCCAAAGCCGTCCATCTGTATCCAATTATGCGACCCACAACTAAAGTTGTTTTGAAAATACTCTTGCAGAAATACATTCCTGCATATGGTAAAATGAAGACGGTACTTAGCGACCAAGGAGTGCAGTTCCAAAGCGATGTATGGGAGAAGACTCTTCGTGAAAATGGAATCCAAACTGTACTCACATCAGTACGACACCCACAGGGAAATCTCGCGGAAAGAGTAAATAAAGAGTTAGGTAAATATCTACGAATCTACTGTCACGACCAACACAACAAATGGGCAGAGTATTTACCTTTCTTTGAAAAAGCAATAAATGAAAATTATAGCTAAGCAACAAGTTATACGCCAATCAAGCTAGATGAAGACAAAAAACCTATTAGATTCTGGATCAAATATGTAAGCAAGCCAGAGAATCAAAATGTACCTATTCCAATAATAATAAAAAAAATAATAATAATGTGTCTGTGCTTTTTGTCATTAACGTCCGCTTGTTTTTCCTAGTTTTTTTTTACGTTCAAGTTAATAAAACTGTCCACACGGAACGAGTAGGAGGCATAACACTGCAGAGTACTACTTAGTTTAATTAAAGTACGATTCAGTCTCTTTTACAGCTGAGTACGGATGCTTTTGCATTGGTCTTGTGCACAACACACACGCACACAAACACACATGTTGGAGCAATTAATGTTTTATTATCGATGAAGTGTGAGGATTAAAACTTATTTTTTGCAACTTCTACTACGGTTTGATTAGTTTAGTATCAGTAGACTATTCACATATGGGATGCGGAACGTATGCAGTGCAGCTGACAAATTTTGTTTTGGTTAATGAAATGGTTTTTATACGCCATTACACACATGCTACTTGTTTCTCGGCTATTTCAACGGAGCCCGTCTATAGTGTGTGTGTGCGTATATATTGCTGCTGCTTTCAGATGAAAGACGATTACGTGAAGTTTGTCATACGTCTGTAAGAAGCAATTGAAAGAGAAGTTTTCGGGAAAAAGTCTTAAAAATGTGTGCCAGTTTACAATGCTGAGCCCCAAAATTAAACGTGACGCACAATATACCACAATATCATAATATACCACAATAATATAACACAATATACCACAATAATCATAATATCCGCTACCACCTATAACACGTTACGAACATAAGGTACATCTAAAATACTCATAATAACTAACTTAAATATAAAGGAGAACGGTACGTAAAAAAGGAGTCGGTACAACTAGCTAGTGAGCAGAGTTAAGATGAGTTTATTTACTTAAAAAAAAAATCAGCCCCTTAATTTTTTTAAGTCAGCCAGCAAATAAAGATCAGTTACTGAACAATTAAATACTAAATAAGTTAAATACTGAATAAGTTAAGTACTGAATAAGGTAAATACTAAATAAATTAAGTACTGAATAAGTTAAATACTGAATAACATAAATACTGAATAAAGTTAAATTCTGAATAGATCGGTTACTAAGTGCCGATTTACTGAGTAAATTGAATGCAGATTCAAATTAATTTAATTAAATCAGCCACACAAATCAATACTAATTTACAATTTTAATTGTACGTAACACACATGCTATGATGTGTTGATGAATTTCTAACATTTCCTTATATTATAAAGTTCTTAAAAAGATATAAGTTCATGTCGCGCAAAGCGAGCAATTTACTCATGATTGCAATTTCCCTGAAAACTGGGAACTGCTGGTGGATGTAATTAATGAAATATATTGTTACTTGAAAGTGTGCGATGCGTTTACTAGCGTCCTGTTGACGCTGGTCACGCCATGCGTACGTCGGCCAAGGGCGCGTGTTTCTGCACTGTTCACAGGTTGTGTCACCGTAAGTAAAGTGAAGAAATCATGTACTGGATCAAATCTCTGGTGTTCCTGGACCCGTTCGTGGAACCAAGCTTTACACTTGGTAAATGAGGCTCCAAACTAAAATGCCGGACGGGCGTCGACGGGCAACTCTGCTCACTAAGCGATTAGACGGTCGACTGAATATGAACTGGCCGGCAAACGCCTTAGTTAGGGGGTGACGTCAGGGAAACTGAGCGATGAATGGAAGATTTTCGCCGCGCGACTATTTAACTTATTTTATTTTTTAAATTGGTATTAACCGTCTGTTGCATTCGGTAGGTATGTCGGATAACTGAAACAAATGGAAGAAGTCTAGGATAGGAGAGAGAAAAACGAAGGTTCGAAGTGGACTGAAGACAGCAAGAAGAGACATAGTGAAAAGATGAAAGAATATTAGAGAAAAAGTAAAGAACAAGGAATAAAGAACTGAAATTGGCATGTGGTCCTCAGATGGCCAATACAAATAGAAAAAGAATCAGAATTCTGCCCATTTCCGATCGATGTGACGATAAACTGTGAAGCTTGAAAGCCCTAATTGGAATAAATTTTCTATAGTGGTGTGCAACAGTGTTAATTCTGTTTGTGGTTATAACCACTAACACAACTTTATTAATTAAATAAAAAAAGTTTAGAGCAAAGAAAAATTAAACGTAGTGATACATGTGTGTGTGTGTGTGTGTGTGTGTGTGTGTGTGTGTGTGTGTGTGTGTGTGTGTGTGTGTGTGTGTGTGTGTGTGTATATATCTTTGATAGTTGTGTGCATTGCTTGACTGTATGGCTTTGCGCGATTGAAACATTAATTAGGCTAAGTGTCTGTTGGACGACAACCGACAAGCTGGTCGTGGCATCGATGCAGACTTAAGTGTTTTCTACTAATTACCGGTAATAAAATATTTCTTTGAAGAACTGGCACTCTATGAAACTTGTCTGAGACACGTTTGTTCATTTTCTATGACACCGAATTTACAGCACATCAGCGTAATTAATTTTATGAATTTATTATCCGGCAAAAAATTAGCTGTATGTACCTGGATTATACCTATGTAATCACGCATTAAAATATTTCTCATGGACGATTTTGGGTTAATTAGCATTTAGATTAACTGGCAAGCTAATTAGGGCATCTCATTGTTCTGGGGTTGAGAAATCGACCCCGAAGGGGGATGATCTAGTTACTAGTCAACGACATTGGGTTGTAGAAGGCAACGAAAACCCACTACATTAAAGATCGTTTAGTATCTCTTGCTTTATCATCATGGGTACGCTCAAGGAAAAATCATTCGGAGCTTCAAGTTAATCGGATCTCCGGGGGGGGGGCACTTTTGAACAGTTATGAAGTAAAATTAAAATTAAATATAATAAATAAAGAGGAGAATTGAAAAGGCAAGAGTACTGTACAATAGGATGAGCAGTTTATTCAAAAGTCACGATTTAACAATAAACACAAAGATCAGACGTTTACGCTGCTACATATTCTTGGTCCTCTTCTACGGTGTAGAATCTTCGACTTTAATTGAAGCTACAACTAAAAAGTTGGAATCTTTCGAAATTTGGCTTTACCGTGCTGCATGTATTTCATGGAAAGCGCATATAACTAATGTTAAAGTTTTAGAAAGATGAGGAAAGAAAGGGAAGTTAAGATAAAAGATAAAAAAGTAAACACACACACACACACACACAGTAAAGATAAGAAAGCTTCAGTGTCTGGGACATCTCATGAGAAATGAACTGAGATTTTACTTATTGGAGTCTATACTATAGGGAAAAGGACTTGGAAAGGGAGGAATATCATGGGTGAGAAATTTAAGGACCTGGTTTGGTATGAATACAAGTTATTTATTCCGTGCAGCAGTACAGAAAGTTAAAATAGTCTGTATGTTATCTAACATCCGAACCGGACAGGAACTATCAGAAGAAGAAGAAGTACTTGGATTATACTTACGTAATCATTCATTAAAATATTTCTCTATTTAATTAGCATAGATTAGAATTTTGTATAGGATTTTTAATTAGGATTTTGGATTAATTAGCATTATAAATATTTCAAAACTGAGCACTTTATAAACAAAACCCTTTACTCGTTTACCTGACTCAGTAATAAGTATCACATGCCGGTCAAACTTTTGTTTTAGAACTTAAATGGATCTACTCTGGTCGTCTGTGAACCTCTGTGCGTGAATAATTAATGTTGTAAAGGCAATGCTCAAAGTGATAAAAATGGAGTTAGAATCTAACAAAATTAAAAGGCTGTATAATCTTTGTACAACCTTTTGAAGGAAGGTAGCAATGTAGGTACACCACATGTTTAATTCCATGTTCCGTAATGAAATGCAGGTATGGTGATGACAAAAAAAAATCGTGTTCGAGATAAGGGCTGATTCTGATTGTACTGCCCTCAAAACATGAAGAAAAGTCATTTTCCGAAAAGTGTCTGTGTGCCTATGTGTTTGTGTGCAGAATGTTTTCTACGGAAAACGATACCTACTGCAAATTCAAACAGAATCAAATAATTTTTTGATCGTTTGAT
Organism: Magicicada septendecula; assembly: GCA_034769895.1. Classification (NCBI taxonomy): domain Eukaryota; kingdom Metazoa; phylum Arthropoda; class Insecta; order Hemiptera; family Cicadidae; genus Magicicada; species Magicicada septendecula. The sequence continues at coordinate 293,115,742 of CM068373.1, read as the reverse complement.
TGAGTTGTAGAGAACTCAAGGCCTACTGATTTTGGTGAAGATTGGTTAGGGGAAGGGGTAGTTTACCTGCAACGTTTTATGTTTTAACAAGAGTAAAGTACTTAATTTTGATAAATAAAGTATCCTGAAAAAAAGGTCATAATAATCCACTGTAGAAAGGTAGATAAAATATCTGTAAATAAAAATGGTAGTAGAAGTGGGAAGAGGTAATTTTTTATAAATGAAAATGATAGTTGAAGGGAGAGGGGATAATTTTTTATATTTGTGCTACGTTATCGGCAACAAAAAAGTAGTTTGTTGTTAAAATTCCTTCCCGGGCTGTTTGGCCCGTCGTCTAATGTTTTCTGCAAACCAGACGTTTCAGCAGTGCCATCGACTACCGTCATCTGTGAAAATCGAGTGCGATAACGTGAGGTGGTATACGATAGTGACCACAGTACTGTGGTTAAGGCTGAAGAAAGAAGTAGAAAAAAATAGTTTCAATGGAATTATTTCATTTTGAAAATTATTTAAAATATAAATCTTAGAGTATGGAAGTCATGTATGGATCTCCATACCGATATTTTAATATAACCCTTGACGTAGTGAATTAAAGAAACAATAGGATTAAAACGATACTGTATAACTGTATCATAATTTAATATGTATGTAAATACCTATAATAAGTAAGCAAATATTAATGATAAATATAACCATATATGATAAATTAAAGTATTAAAATGTACGTAGTTTTAAGTAAAGTTATAATTGAATAGTGAATCTAAAGAGGGTCGGCAGTGCGACAGACCGACGCCGGCAAAAATATGTACAATAGACCTAAGACACCCTACATGTCGTAAACGCATAAATTGTGTTGTAGTGTAAAACTAGCAAAAAACGCCTATATACCGTTAGGTTAACGGTACGGTGTCCTTCAACAGACAAAAGATGCCACGCCAGTAAATATGACGATTTTAGAAAGTCGCGTCACTTTTTAGGGAGTATAACGAACACCCGCGTAAAATTATCGCCCGCACTTTGGGAACCAATCACCAATAGCGTCAGTAGTGAGCGCGAAAGAGATACGACACCAGACTGGATACATTCAAAAATGCCGGCAAATATTTGAATGTAAGACCAATGAGAAATGATCAACAGAAGATGTAGTGAGGGTAGAATTAAAGAAACTATAAAAATAACACGCGGAGCCCACAACGGGGAAGTCTAAGTTAAAATTTCACGCAAAACACGTGAAACCTGCGTCACTCGATGTGAGCAAATTAAATTACTCAAAGTTCAAATCAATATTCTCTCGGTTTAATAGTATCAGTCATCAAGAAGTTTTATTTAAATATGTGCGCGAAAGTACGTGTGGACAAGAAGCTATTTAAATTGTGCGCGTAATTTGCAACAAAAGTATATTATTTATTTGTGCGTGACGTATAGTAATAACGCGAGCGTGTGATGTGGTTAAAGAAAGTTAATAAAGCGTGATCAGTGAAAGTGTGGTGTGATAGTTAACGCAAGAATACAATTCGTCATTCGCCTGTCAGGAATCCTGCAACAAGTAACAATATCTCACTTCTAAATTACAATATAATCAATTAACATAATTTTAATATCTCAATAAACTCATCTCATTTTAAAAAGACCCACGATGTTCAGACACTAAACATTCAATTTATGCTAGATGACATGTTTGGGTGAATTATGATATAGTAAAGTAAGAAACCAATACTAATAATTATTGAAATGATAGATGAATTAAATAATTAAACATATATTGAATAGTATAGAAGTCGTAGCAGTTAAAAATTGATTATATATATATATATATATATATATATATATATATATATATATATATATACTTATATGTGTGTTTAATTGATAGCGATGATCTAAATTTATTAATGGAGTAAATTGAATATACTAAGAACTCCTATGAATGTTATTTAAATAATATAAATTCAAAAAGAAGCGTAACTAGAAGTATTAATACTATTTTGATGTTATTATCGAATAAGGTTGATATAGAATGATTATGTTTCAGATTTATTAAGTGATAAGATTCTAACAATACAAATATTAGTATCTGAACAGTTTGTTATTATTTCATAAACAAACCTGAGATCTCCTGCTCTGGCGCCCAAGTAATAATTAATAATATAAATTTGAGTGGAGCTCTTTCAAAATAATAATCATAATTGAGGCCACAAAAAACGTGGAGCTTTAAGATCCTTATATTTGACGCATCCAAACGTGGTGCAGTAGTTATCAAAGATCTTTATATTTGCCGCCCAACTAGTGGAGCTTGATTATAAAATTAGGTAAGCTCGGTAAAATGAGATGAGTAGAGAATAAGAAATAGAATATAAAAATTTAAAATTAATGTTAACTAGAAGTAAAACTAGAGAATTAAGGAATTTTAATAGACATATAAATAGTGAAGTAAAAATGGCAAGTAACTATAATACCAATGATAGTGATGAAGGGGAGTTCGAAGTTAATAACCAGATGGGAGAGACGGGAATACTTGACGAACTAACCGATAACGAAACCGCACCGGTTCCTTCAGAGGCAAGGGGACGGGCAGAAGAAAACGTAACCAGCGCAACACAACATACAATAACAAAATTAGACATAGTCACAATGATACTACAATTAAAACAACAAATAACGGAAACCAATAAGACAACAGAAAAACTAACAAAACAAATGACAGAAATCACCAAACAAACAATGGAAAAATTGGAAGATAAATTAACGCAACACATGACGGAAAAACTGGCAGAACGTACCAAGCGGCTATAAAAAAAAGAATTGAAGATGTTAAAGAGAGCATGCATGAAAACAATATACAATTAAAGACGGATATTGAACAGTACATGACACAACAGTTAAACGAGCACAGATTGCAAGTAGGACAATAACTTAGTGAGATTAGGCGCGAGAACCAAGAATTATCAACAAAAGTGAGATCGGAAGCAAAGGAAGTGGTAAATGAAGAGATGAAAACATTTCAAACGCACGTGAACGAACAACTGGAGAGAAAAGAACAGATAATCCGGCACACGCGAGAAGAAGTCGCACTAGAAATTAACAAGCTAACTAAAAAGGTAGATCGAAATAATAAGAAACAAGAAGACCAAGTTCAGCAACACAGACAAGAAGTTACCTGTGAAATAAGTGAGGTAAGAGAAGTAACTACAGAGCAGATACAAAGACTCACAGAACGATACGAAAACAATTGTGTAGAAGTGGATGGACGATTAACTCAGTTACAGAAAAACGATGAGAAACTGAGTAAAATCATAAATCAATTACAGAGTGATCCGCGCAGTAAACTACACAAGATATATACGTGGCTCAACCAAACATTATACCGTCAGGAGAAGCGGAAATGGAGACTGGTACTGACGAAAGAGCTGGGTGAAGATTTAATTAAGGAGATCCACACAATATATGGTCATATTGGTATAAAAAGAACATATGAACTAGCCAAAGAATACTTCACGGGGGACCACTTGTCTAAATTTACAAAACGATTGATCCGAAACTGCGAAAGATGCCAAAAATGTAAGGATCACCACAGAAAGGGTATTGGTGAGACCAAACCAATATTACCAAAGGCCCAAGGAGAGTTGGTCAGCATGGATTTCTATGGACCACTACCGACATCAACGGGCGGTGTAAAATATTTATTAATAATTATAGATAACTTTACTAAATACGTAAGATTATATCCCATGAAGAGAGCAACGACTGCCACAACAATTAATAAGTTAAAGGTATATATACAGGAGGTAGGTAAACCAACTGCTATATTAACTGATAATGGAGCCCAATTCACCAGTAAATCGTGGGTGAAGAACTTAATCCACCTTGGGATTAAACCGAAGTACACTGCTATTCGGAACCCATGTACGAACCTAGCGGAAAGGGTAAACAGACAGCTAGGGAATATGTTTCGAATATTGGTGGGTGGACACCACACAAAGTGGGCTAAATATATTCGATTGGTAGAAAAGTGTATCAATGAAACATATCACGATACCATCGAGATGACACCACATCAGGCTCATTGGGGTCGGAAACCAAAAAGAGTGTGGGAGATGTACGTTGACAAAGAACTGATGAAGGACGAAAGGAAGGTAAACCCAGGTGAACTCTACCAAAATTTGAAAAGAAAGGGTGAGAAGAGAGCGAGGAAACATAATGAAGGGAAAATGCAGCTGAAGTTCAATATTGGAGACCTGGTGCTGATCAGAACTAACCCGATCTCTGAGTTAACAAATAAAATCACTGCGAAATTTTGTGAGCTCTACGAAGGCCCATACAAGGTCAAGGAGGTCAAAGGGGGTGCAACATACATGGTAGCTAAGGTCGACGACCTTGAATCGGTGCGAGGCATTTTCAACGTCAGGCAGATGAAGCCATACTACCATGGATGAGTCATTATAATTAATAGGGAATTTGAAAATAAATAATGTTAAAATTCCTTAACATAAACAAATTTGTATGCAACTTAACTTAATATGAAACATTTTGTACGTAACAAAATTAATGAAAAAAAAAAAATTTATGTAATCAATTTAACTTGATATGGATAAAGTGTATTAATATTTATATGTAATTAACATAACTTAAATATTATGTATGTAAAGAAGATACAAAGGAATTTGATGTTAGAACTAAATGGACAAAATTTTAAAAATAGTAATCGAATGTTATACGATAAGGAGAGAAAGTAACTTAAATCTTAGAAAGGGATAGTGATTGTTTAAAATGTGTGTTAACGTAGCGAGTAAGCGAGGGTATGAGAAAGTAATGTTATGTAAATTAGAAGTAAGGGTGGTAAGATATGTAGCACCGCGTAAACCCTCCGAGCGAAAGCGAGAGTGACTAGCTAAGGGGACCGGTTTTGACCGTATTGTTAAAGTGTGTCACACCAAAAGTGTAACTTTCATTCAATGGTTGTGCTGTTAGAGGCATACGAAATGATTCCACAAATTATATAAAACAATTATTGGAATCATTTCGGGGGACAAATGAAACGTTACTGTATAACTGTATCATAATTTAATATGTATGTAAATACCTATAATAAGTAAGCAAATATTAATGATAAATATAACCATATATGATAAATTAAAGTATTGAAATGTACGTAGTTTTAAGTAAAGTTATAATTGAATAGTGAATCTAAAGAGGCTCGGCAGTGCGACAGACCGACGCCGGCAAAAATATGTACAATAGACCTAAGACACCCTACATGTCGTAAACGCATAAATTGTGTTGTAGTGTAAAACTAGCAAAAAACGCCTATATACCGTTAGGTTAACGGTACGGTGTCCTTCAACAGACAAAAGATGCCACGCCAGTAAATATGACGATTTTAGAAAGTCGCGTCACTTTTTAGGGAGTATAACGAACACCCGCGTAAAATTATCGCCCGCACTTTGGGAACCAATCACCAATAGCGTCAGTAGTGAGCGCGAAAGAGATACGACACCAGACTGGATACATTCAAAAATACCGGCAAATATTTGAATGTAAGACCAATGAGAAATGATCAACAGAAGATGTAGTGAGGGTAGAATTAAAGAAACTATAAAAATAACACGCGGAGCCCACAACGGGGAAGTCTAAGTTAAAATTTCACGCAAAACACGTGAAACCTGCGTCACTCGATGTGAGCAAATTAAATTACTCAAAGTTCAAATCAATATTCTCTCGGTTTAATAGTATCAGTCATCAAGAAGTTTTATTTAAATATGTGCGCGAAAGTACGTGTGGACAAGAAGCTATTTAAATTGTGCGCGTAATTTGCAACAAAAGTATATTATTTATTTGTGCGTGACGTATAGTAATAACGCGAGCGTGTGATGTGGTTAAAGAAAGTTAATAAAGCGTGATCAGTGAAAGTGTGGTGTGATAGTTAACGCAAGAATACAATTCGTCATTCGCCTGTCAGGAATCCTGCAACAAGTAACAATATCTCACTTCTAAATTACAATATAATCAATTAACATAATTTTAATATATCAATAAACTCATGTCATTTTAAAAAAACCCACGATGTTCAGATACTAAACATTCAATTTATGCTAGATGACATGTTTGGGTGAATTATGATATAGTAAAGTAAGAAACCAATACTAATAATTATTGAAATGATAGATGAATTAAATAATTAAACATATATTGAATAGTATAGAAGTCGTAGCAGTTAAAAATTGATTATATATATATATATATATATATATATATATATATATATATACTTATATGTGTGTTTAATTGATAGCGATGATCTAAATTTATTAATGGAGTAAATTGAATATACTAAGAACTCCTATGAATGTTATTTAAATAATATAAATTCAAAAAGAAGCGTAACTAGAAGTATTAATACTATTTTGATGTTATTATCGAATAAGGTTGATATAGAATGATTATGTTTCAGATTTATTAAGTGATAAGAATCTAACAATACAAATATTAGTATCTGAACAGTTTGTTATTATTTCATAAACAAACCTGAGATCTCCTGCTCTGGCGCCCAAGTAATAATTAATAATATAAATTTGAGTGGAGCTCTTTCAAAATAATAATTATAACTGGTGCATCAACGTGGTGCAAAGTTCTCAAGAAACATTATAGGATGTCCTAGCATTGAAGAAGACGCGGAACCTGGAGTAGGAAAACCGAGTGTGGCGCACCAAAGTCGACGGATCTCAACGCACACACCCCAACTCCCGGGAAAGTTCACTTCTAGCTGGGACAAACACAACCACTTCGAAACCTTGCGTCAACTCGTGAACCTTGTGGTGGGAGGGGAGAGGACTTCCGGCCGGAAAACCGATCCCGGCTGGTTCACCATCCCGTGGTACCGTTTTTGGTTACGTCTGTGATCAATACGACCACCCCCGAAGCCCAGAATGGTCGCAGCAGACCCGAACTCCACAGTGGTCGATCCACAGGATATCTCTCAGAAGCCTACGGCTTTACTTACAACTTCTGGGGGCAGCAGGGAAACACCACCCCTCCAGGCCAGTGGTGAGGCTGGTTGCTGTGGCCCTTCTTGGTCACTCCAACTTAACACTCCACCAACTCCACGGACGTCAGTTCTCCGAAGAGAGGAGAACAAGCGGGCGAGCCCAAAGCTACTAGGGTTCAGTCTGGCGTGAGAGGTCTCACAAAGCTAACTGGCCAGGGACTGCGCTCTAATTCGATATGTGAGTGTTGGGGACACTTCAGGCAAATTTTTGAAATCTTTAAAAAGATGAATGCTCTCAGTTCCAAATATTGAAGAAAATAAAAAAAAAATTGAATAAAAATAAATACATAAATAAAATATAAAAATTCTGGCGTACCCCAAGGGGATGGACTCTCCACTATTCTCTTTAACTGTGTCCTAGATAAAGTCATGAAAACCTTCCATAAAGTCAATTCCACTAGGGTTAGAATAGATAACAAATCCAAAGGCGTAGAACTAAGCTGTTTAGCTTTCGCGGATGATCTTGCCATCACAGCCCACTCAGAAGAAAAAGCAAGAAAGCAAGTAAAAGATCTCAAAGAGACAGCGGATAAAACTGGCCTCCAAATCTCCTTTGATAAAACGGAAATTATGACCACCCTATTTAAATTACCGAAAACGTGCTTGGACACTACTTATGGAGAAATAAAATATATTGATAATTTTAAATAACTTGGGGAAAACATATCCCAAAACGCCTAAGGCAAATAATCCTTTAAGATAAGGAAACTCAAATTAGCAAAAGCCTTTACTCTAACCCCGGAACTGTACGGAAAGAAAATTCTTTCCAGAAGTGAGGAAGTCCGCCATTATAGCACGGTGATCAGAACGGTGATCTTGTATGGAGTGGAAACAATGTGATTACAAAATTTGGAACCTCTTCTTAAAATTGAACAAAGAATTCTTTGGAAAATTTATGGCCCTAAGAAAACCAAATACAGGTATAGACCTAAAGAAGAGCTGTACATGGATCTGGAAGATCTGGAAACGGCTTTCCGAAGGACATGTGGTTCGGATGGATCTTTCCAGATTAAATAAACAAATTTTCAAATATATTTGGCAATTTTCCAGTCTGAACGGATACACCAAACAACTCAAGGAGGAAATGATGAAACTGGGTATCTCTTTGAATGAATACGTGGATAGAAATACATTCAGAAACAAAATTAAAAATCTTGAGGGTTTCTGCGGTGAGAAAAAGACGAGAAAGGGGTGGAGAGTGGAAAGGAAGGCGGCGAATAGTGTGCGAATGAGGGCCTTCTTGCAGTAGAAGGAAAGGACATGATATTCGGATTGTCCATTGCTGTCCTGTTCGTGTAAAAAAAAAATGAAACTTAAAAAAATTATATTGTAAATTGGTTATATTGTGTAATTGTATTATTTTATATTGTTACGAAGGTCTACTTGGTCGTCGTATGGTACAGTGGGAAACAAAATACCAGCCACAGTCACTAAGTTAGTTAGTCACTAATCACCAGCTTTAATTTTCACAGTTAAACAGTTCGTGACTCTTACAATAAGTCAAATAATATTTGTTCACACGCAATAAAATGTTACTAATAAAAAACACAATTGTATTACAATTGTCCCGCCCGATTATAAAACACAACACTTCACTAATAACCACTGGAACTCACAGAGTAATTGCCGACAATAACTGAACTATAATGCTACGAACCGCATTCCAATAAATCGCAACTCAAACTGAAACTGAATGTCGCTGAGTACTTGTATTTATACCCCGCCGAAATACCAGAATATTCCAAACTGTGGGTCAAGAATGCTACTAGAAAAAACTAGAACATAATTGATTGCGGCCATACACACAGCAGGGGCGGGCCGATGAGTACGGAACAATCTCGCAACGCAACGTCGAAAATCACGTACGCACATAACATTACAGCCGTATTCCACTGGATCGTTCGAGAAACACGTGGATTGTTCTGTAATGTCGTAACAATATTGTAGTTATATATGTAATTGTATTATATTATATTGTATTTATTTTAATGCAGGTTGCTAGATTGGTGGTTTTAATTTGAATAACAACTTTTTGTAAATAAATACATGTAACTGGTTTGTTACTTGTGAAGCAGCAAGCGGTCCTACTTATGTTTATGTTCGAATGTAAGGGAAGCCCCAACACAGTCATCTCCGGGGGGGGGGGTTCTCCTATTTTGCTTCATCAATCTAGTGTGTTGTAATAATGTAATGATACAAATATTTAAAAAATTAGTTCAAGAATATGTGATGCGCTGAAAGAATTACTTTTGCTGACAATACATAACATTGGGACTCGCTGAATAAAAATTGCTAAATTAAGCATGGGGGTGTGACGCAAACATATGCTTTCATAAAAGAAAAATGCACCATCCTCTCCACCCCAACTCCACTCTCACATACACGTCGGTGGACCCTGTTACGCCGAGAAATCCACTCCAAGTTTGTGGTTACCAATCCCTTCGGCGGAGTGGATAGGTAAGCAAACGAGAGATGGGGGTTCTGTCAGGCCAGCCTGGGGATATCCTGGATTCTGGCCTGGCAGGATGGTGCACATCGGAAGAAGGGTGTGCATCTAGTGTGGAGGCGGAGGAGGTTATAGTAGCCCAACGGCTGTACACATGAGCTGAGTCAGTTAGCCTACTGCGACCGGGCAGAGAGAGCTCGTCAGGTGAGGTGAAAGCAACTCTCTAGGGGAAGAGCGCCCCGAAATCAAAGTTCCTGGTCCTCCAGGTTGGGGGAGTTGTATCGGAGAATTCACACTTCCCATCTGTGCAGAAACCTATCAGTTTCTCAGCCAGTCAGTTGTCTGCACTTGACGGGACAACTGGCGGAGGCAGTAAAAAGAGGCCTAGACTCAGTAATGGGTTGTCGCGCCGCTGAAGAAGAAGAAAAAATTAAGCATTGACATGTAAATTAAGATAGCGTCCTTTGAAAGTAAGGACAATTTCAATTGTTAGAAAACATCATAAATAAGATCAAAAACATATTAATTCTGTTGTTTCCGTCAATGTGACACCCTGGATTGCTGAAGTTTGTAACTCTCATCAAACAACCGTTTTAAAGTTTTATGAAATTGTTATGCGCTACTAAAGAATTTCATTGATTATTCACACAATTCGGAAGAGTAATTTCTTTGGCTGCTGTGACTATATCTTAGCTGTAATTAGCATAAGAGTTTAAAAGAAAATTACTCACAAATTTTCACAGATTTTTGTAACAACTTATAAATGTGGAAAACTTTTATAAATCTAGTATTATCGAAACGCAAGTCAAGAGTATTTCTCACCGAAAACTTCCGTAAACTTAGTTACCGTCTAAAACTCACGTTGGATTTTCATATTTACATGTTGGATTAATTTTAAATACGTCTTGGCAGATGAAAAGTTTTCTTACTAACTTTATGACTACAAACAAAGTATTATTTCTAGGTTATCTCAGTCGTGTAGAATAACAAATGACTTTGTTGTTTTCGGGCAATTAGGCTATTCTGTCAGACTCGGAAAACAGATTGCAGATGGGTATACATTTGTTAAATCGAATCTGCAAAGACTCTGAATTGCAGATATCTACACGTAAGACCAAGGTGATGGCTTTTCGTGGAACTGATCCCGTACGGGCAAAAATAGTAATAGATAATATTATCCTGGAACAAGTTAGCAATTTTGAATAACTGGGCAACAGTGCATCTTATAATGGAAGCAACGACGTTGTGAATAAGTTGCATAAGTTCAACCTAATGTGCGGGACCATTACGCGAACTCTTTAAGTCAGCTAGTAAAGAAACACGCTTAACCTAACATTCTACAAGGTGATGGCCTTTCCCACACTTCTTTATAGGTCTGAGAATTGGAATTTAACGAAAGGCCAGGCCAGTCGCATCCAAGCGACTGAAATAAGATTTCTTAGGTACGTGGCAGGATATACTCTCCATGATCATAGAAGAAACACAGATATACGACAGGAACTGAATATTATGAGTATACTCGACAGGATTGCCCAGTATCGGCTGAATTGGTGGGAACATTCTTTACCGAATGGATGACTGCCGCATACCCAAACAACTATGGAACTATAAACCGAAGGGACGGAGAGATGTGGGACGTCCGAGGAAGCGCTGGAGTGACCAGCACTAATCATTGACTGTTCAAGACCGGAACATCTTGGTTTAATCCTTAAAGATGATGGATGGTGATGATGATTTAGAATAACAATCACAGTGAATCTTTATTTGTAGTTCAGAATATAAAAACATTTTGGTAGTAAATATCATACTGCTACGTTGAGGAGATGTGTGGTTACGTGACGCTTGCGCGTACAGTGTCCGCGTCAGAATTACGTATCGATGTTGAGCGGCCGTGATGCCCCTTCCAGACGTTACTACCGGCATCCAGGCCTGCTGTGTGCGACACAGACGGGGTATAAGTACTGGATTTAGAAGCGGAGTTTGTCTGTTCAGTGGCGTGGCGTGGGTACATACAGCTGTTGCCGGCTGTGATAGGCCTAAAACCTAACCTGAAAATTAATTCGAATTTTTTCTGGTACCAAGTGTTCTTTCTAGAGCATTTTCTATCACTCGCTGGGAGAAGAATAGGGGCCCGGTTCAACGAGATCTGACTCCCATTATACTTACACAGAATTAATCAGAACACAAATAATCGATTTAAAAATAATAAAGACAAACAGAGAAACACATGACTAAACGAACAAAATATAAATAGTTACGTATTATCTGCTGCACGTCGGTTCCGAAAACGAACATAGCTGCTACCTGAGCGTTTTGCCGGTTTATACAGCGGCAACACATTGGGTGGACGAATGTCCCCTCCCCAGTTTGTACAGTGACAACTACTACGAGGTCAATCACCGTACGCAATAAAACATTGCCGATGTCTGAGCCGGCAACACAACACGGTGCAAGTGCCCAGCTGTTCGAAAGCAATGCTACGTTTTTCTTCAAGTTTCCCTGGTAATACTGTATGGATTCCAAGTTATTCAATAAAGTATTTATTCTGTGATATAATTAATATTATGGTCTTTCATTTCTATGACTGTTTCCGCCGGCAACAGCGGTTACATGGACGCCGCGCTACTGGTTGAGACCTGGCGATACCAATTGTTTACCTACCGACATAAAAGCAAAAAAAAAGTTTTCTCAAACATTTGACATCTTGGCTAATGACAACAATGTCAGTTGAATACCTTTATCATCCTGCATATCGTTAATAATAATGTTAACTACACGAGATGCTATCATTAACAGAAGGAATTTAACGTATGTTATTTTGTTTTAAAGAGTATAGCTAGATTTAGTTGTAATGTAAAAGTATTCATTGTCTGTTTATTACTAACATTGTTAACAATGGGCCAAGTTTATTCGTTTTGTATCCGAGATTTTATAGTCGTTTACTCGTTTATCTGCCAACATTAAAAAAAAAAAAAAAAAAAAAAAAAAAAAAAAAAAAAACCCGAAGAATTTTTCTCAAATATTGGCAATCTTGGCTAATGAACAGCAGATCAGTTGAATACCTTTATCACCCTGCATATCATTAAGAATAATTTTTCCGGTGAAGGGTTTGTGAGGATCGGTCAAAAATATAAGACAAATTTTAAATTATTAGTGTCAACTTTTCGACAATGTTTATTGTAATCGTCAGGACATGTGTATGAATACAAAAGAAATGTCAATCACACATACGCACGCGCACACACTCACATACACAAATACTCAAATAATTGTTCTGTGGTGTTTGAAATTTCTTTTGTATCCATACACAGGTCCTGATGATGACAATAAACATTGTCGAAACGTCGACACAATAATTTAAAATTTGTGTTACATTTTTTGACCGATTCGCACAAATTTTTCACCAGAAAAATTTATTGATTGACGGTCACTACGAATTTAAGGATTTAGTTAAGAATAATTTTGACTACACGAGATGTTATCATTAACAGAAAAACTTAACTTTTGTTGTTATTTTATTTGTAAAGAGTGTAACTAGATTTATTTTTAATGTAAATTTATTCATTGTTTGTTTATTACTAAAAATTGTTAACAATTATCATAATAATTTCATTTCATTTTTAAAGAATATATCAGATTTAGTTAAATGTGTTGATTTTATGTTGAAAATTGTCATAACTGCCAAATATTAGGTTAATGATTTTATATCCTTAATAATAACTGTTAATACTATAACTTAGTTGTAATCAATGATATGAATTAAGATTAGAAAGGATTAGATCAGTTGGGGATAATTTTGAAATGTTAAGGATCTATTTTCTAGTATATGTTAGTTTCTATAAGGTTTCGGTATACAATATATTATAGTAATTTATATAATTATCTTCTTATCAGCGCTCCGGCGCGTTCTCGACCGGGGACTTATGCTCGCGTGTGAAGTCCCCCGGAGGTACTGTTTTCGTCTTTTGAGGAGAGGACTCGGTGTCCGCTCTTTTGATGACACCGTGACACGCCTGGCGCGTAGATTCTATGTTCGATCAGCACGTGTGACCCACAATTCCCTCATTGCCGGACTTGGTAAATACAATCCGAGACCAGGTGAGTCTTGGAAGCAACCCCGTATACTAGCCCCGGTGGTATAATCCACCATCGAGGGTCGCTTCAGGCCCTCCATTAAATAGGAAAATAATAACATAAATAGAACTCTAACTGACCCAGTGTCAGGAGTCCTAACTGAAACTCGGGACACTGAACAACTTGCGACTCGCGACTCGCGCGAGCCGCCCAACACCCAGTCGTTCTGCCCGTTCAGGGTTAAGCAATTATGTCTGTTCCGGCTTCACCATCTAATCCTCACTCTTCCGTACGCCTTCTCTACCTATCGTGTGATGATTTAAGGCTTCCTATTGAATTCTTTCTTTCTGCGTTTTGGATACGTGTTCTTTCCATCTTTCTTTACACATTTCTGCCTGTACTGGAAACGATTAAATGTTTACGTCCTGTCTACACATTGTATCTTGTCTCCTCTATACAGCGTTTTATTGACGTAAGAAACTTCATTTCTGACAACTCCATCTGTGTAAGATCTCTTTGCCCAGCATTCTGAACCATAGATCTATGTGGAAATTGCTGTCGCTTTATAACATTTTATCTGTGTGACTTTGAATGTCTTATTCTTAAGAGTTCTTATAACTATATTACATTCACTAGATTATTATGAATGGAATAAACAAATAATTAGTAATTTAATTAATAAAATTGTGTTAGTGGTTATAATCACAAACAGAATTATCACTGTTGCACACCACTGTAGACAAATTATTCCTATTAGCGCTTTCAAGCTTCACAGTTCATCATCAGATCCGAAATAACAATAGTGGACTAAATAACTTCTTTACACCACCACTTGCCCCCAGCTTGTTTACAAAAATGTGTACGGACGGTAGGGCAAGTGGGGGTATACAGAAGTTGTTTAGTCCTATTATTGTTATTTCCGATCTGACGATGAGCTGTGAGGCTTGAAAGCGCTATTCGGAAAAATTTTTCTATAGTGGTGTGCAACAGTGATAATTCTGTAAATAATTTACTTATTAGTTGTAACCTTTGACATTAAACACAGTGTAAATACACACAAAACGAAGGCAATTTTATATTCACAATTAACAACGTGGTGAAGTTTATTGGGGAGTACAAACAGAACAGTTTTACAGTCTGTAAATAGGCCTACTCTAAATTTAATTTATAAAGTAATATTACAACATACATATTAATGTAAACGCTGGCTACGAGAGAGTGGTAGGCTATACCCAGTGTTGAAATGAGTCAACGGGTAAAAACTAATTAGTTTATTTAAATAACCCAGCGGGCGTCGAAAGTGCGCCTGCGCCCTGCAAAGCACAACTACGTTGTAGTCTGATTTTATTTAATACGTGACTATTTGAGAAGTTAATGTAAAAATTTTGTCAATTAAGTGTATACAACAAATAATAATCAGCTGAGAAAAATTTCAAGCGTTTTTACCAAAAATGGACACACCCGTTTAACTACGCACGTTCCCAATAACCGTACCTGCACTACATTGACGATAGTACGCAGTAGTATCGATAACCTAGTACGCGGTAGTATCGATATGTCACGCAGAGAAGAGGAAGAAGTGTACTAATTGCAAATGATTGTATTATTCTCAAAATACGAATTTTTTTTTAGTATGAGGTTAGGTAAGAAGGTTTTGCCTTTTTAATTTGTTGTTTAAAGGAAACAACAATGATTTGGAAAAATATAGCTCCTAGTAACTAGATACAAAAGTTGTAACAGAGTAACATTTGGTAACAATCCTTAAATTCATAGTGACCGTCAATCAATGAATTTTTCCGGTGAAGGGTTTGTGAGGATCGGTGAAAAAAATATATAACACAAATTTTAACTTATTTGTGTCGACGTTTGGCAATGTTTATTGTCATCATCAGGACCTGTGTATGAATACAAAAGAAATGTCAAACACAACAGAACAATTATTTTAGTAAACGTGTTTGTGTATGTGAGTGCGCACGCGCGTGTGCGTGCGCATGTGTGTATCCTTGTACGGTATATGTGAAGGAGTTGAGATAGTTTGTTTTACATCATCAAATGTTTTCACATGATAAAAATAACTTTTAATAATTACTTAATTGAACATCCCTATAGTCTGTTTTTAGCTATATTTTACTATGCTGTATGTTGACAGGTATGTGTATAAACGTTTTCTGTACCAATTCTAATATTTAATTGTTGATTACTGGTTTTATAATCAATTACAAATACGATTATATTATGAATAATTTAAATTTTAATATTGTATAAATTAAGTTCTGTGATATTATAATTTTCTCGTTGTCTTAAAAAACATTTGAAGATGTAAAACAAACTATCTCAACTCTTTCACATATACAAGGATACACACATACGCACGCACACACACACTCACATAACAAGAACATTCACTCAAATAATTGTTCTGTTGTGTTTGACATTTCTTTTGTATTCATACACAGGTTCAGATGATGACAATAAACATTGTCAAACGTCGACACAAATAAGTTAAAATTTGTGTTATATATTTTTTTTGATCCTCACAAACCCTTCACCGGACAAATTTGGTAACAACCTCAACACGCAACATTAAAGCAAACAGAACTAAGCACTGTTGTGACACACCAACGTATTCTCCTCCTCCTCCTCCTCCTCCTCCTCCTCCTCCTCCTCCTCCTCCTCCTCCTCCTCCTCCTCCTCCTCCTCCTCCTCCTCCTTCTTCTTCACAAACATTCAGAACCTACATTTAAAGTGTTGTTCATAATGGTTTTATTTTATGGCTATGAAATTTTATTTAAACCTAAACTTGTGCAAGAAACATTTCGTATTTTTAAGCTATCCTTGTATCCTCGTAGTCAGTAGGAATTAGGCTAGCAGTCCGCACTGTATCCAACTCGGCTTTGCAAATATAGTACACACAAGTTTGTTATTACACAAATTCTACGTTAAACAGTATTTTGTGTTTGCTAGTGGAATATTAAGGCGATGCGATAATCGTTGCAGCCTTTTCTGATCGTACAGTGGAACTCACGAATAACGAGGCCGCTTATAACGAGAACTCGGATGTAACGAGCAAAAGTACAAGATTTGTTTGGTTCTGTATCTTAGTAATGATAATTAAACTCGCTTTTGACGAGTAGGAACGCACTAGAGACTTCGTTTTGTCGCAGGTTTGTCCATGGGTTAAGATCTAACAAAACTTCGTTACAACACAGAAACGTCGCTAATACTGCATTAGCACTTACTGTTATAGAATGGGGGTTTCCCATTAATGTTATACAAAATTCCAAGTAAGGACTCTATGCAAACTGCCCAAACAGGTCACCGGAATTTGTACCCTGTCAACGGTACAACATGTGTACACGTGTATTTACATGTTTGTATTGTGTGTGCGAAATATATTTTTGACGATTCATTTAGAACGAAGAACAAAAAAAAAAACAAATAAATTAGAGTGAATTTTCTTGTAATTTAAAAATAAATATTGTACATGTGGCATGGAAAGTTTTGCTTGTTTGCCAGATAGCCGGCCGATTGTTGGGAAGTTTTGCTTTTTGCCAGATAGCCGGCCGATTGTTGGGAAGTTTTGCTTTTTGCCAGATAGCCGGCCGATTGTTGGGAAGTTTTGCTTTTTGCCAGATAGCCGGCCGATTGTTGGGAAGTTTTGCTTGTTTGCCAGATAGCCGGCCGATTGTTGGGAAGCTTTGCTTGTTTGCCAGATAGCCGACCGATTGTTGGGAAGCTTCGCTTTTTTGCCAGATAGCCGGCCGATTTTTGGGAAGTTTTGCTTGTTTGCCAGATAGCCGGCCGATTGTTGGGAAGCTTTGCTTGTTTGCCAGATAGCCGGCCGATTGTTGGGAAGCTTTGCTTTTTTGCCAGATAACCGGCCGATTTTTGGGAAGTTTTTACTACACAGTCGCGAATCCACTATACGCCAGTATTCAGCAAAGGATGTTAGTCCAACTCCGTCGTGCTTATTTACTAAACTGCTAAATGTCATGTTCTGGACGAGGGCTTTCAGTGTTTCCACCTTTTTGAAATCCTAAACGAGGACGGTTTAGCGTTATTAGTTTAGCGTCCTAAAAGAATATTAGTGTTTAAAAATTGTTTAAAGAATATATTTTATTTTTCAGCATAGTATATTAAACATGGCAAAATTTTATTGTACAAAGAGCTTCTTCTATAGCAGACGTTTTTTGTTGTATGTTCGATAACAAATTTATTAGGGACTTGGGAGTCGATAACACGGATGTAGCGAGCACCCGGTTTTAACGAGCACATTTGTCCGGTCCCTTTGAATCTCGTTATAAGCAAGTTCCACTGTATTTTGTTTTGTACTTTTTACTTTGGTACTTTAGTTTAATCAAGAGAATGAAGCAACCAAAAACATCCAGGCCTACAAGGGAATTGAATGATGTACTATAAAGTACCCAAATTACAAATAGTAATAAAATTATGATAGTATAGATCCGTTGTAGACTTATACGGGGAAGAATTGTGGGAGGTAATTAAAATAAACAAATCTAGAATCAGAACTGTGGAGATGGATTATTTGAGACGATGCTTTAGACGAACTAGATTAGATAGAATCAGTAGCTCGGCGTCCATGTAACCGCTGTTGCCGGCGGCAACAGTACAAGCAATGAAATAAAATAAATTTAATTATATCACAGAATAAATACTTAAGTTATTAAATAATTTGAAATCCGAACAATATTAGTAGGCAAACTTGAAGAAAAACGTAGCATTGCTTCCGAACTGCTGGATACGTTCACCGTCTTGTGTTGCCGACTCAGACATCGACAATGTTTTATTGTGTACGGTCATTGACCTCGTAGTAGTTGTAACTGTACAAACTGAGGCGAAAGGAGACACTCGTCCACCAAATGTGTTGCCGTTGTATAAACCGGCAAAACGCTCAGTTAGCAGCTACGTTCGTTTTCGGAACTGACGTGCAGCAGATGCTACGTACCTATATGTGTTTTGTTCGTTTAGTTATATGTTTCTGTGTTTGTCTTTATTATTTTTCATTCGATTATTTGTGTGCTGATTTATTCTGTGTAAGTATAATGAAGTTAGATCCCGTTTAACCAGTAATCTCTTCTTCTGCCAGCGTGTGATAGACAATACTCTAAAACATTTATTCTCTAAAAAAAGCACTTTGTACTAGAAAAAATAGAATTAATTTTCAGGCCTATCACAATAGGCAACAGCTGTTATGTGCCCACGCCACGCCACTGGATAGAATTAAGAATGTAGATATAAGAGCGGAAACGGGGGATTGGCTTAGACATAACAGAAACTGTAGAGGTGAACATTGATTTGCTCCAGCGAGCCCGCGGCCTCAAAGCCAAGTTATTCGCCTTCTTATCAAACCGAAGGTCGGTGCTGTGCGCGCTAAACTCTCTATCTACTTGCTATTTCTTAGAGCCATCCTGACATACACAGCTCCCGCATTCTGGTCCCTGATCCGGCCCTACGTTATTGAGGGCTTGGAAGTTTTGCCCCGTTATATCTCCACGGTATGCTCAAAATGACGTTTCAGGCGAGGGTTGAAGGTTCCTTGCGTCGATGAGTTTGTCCACTCCCTTGCGCTCAAACTGTTTACACGAGCATCTATTTCGTCCTATCCTGACATCCCCCGCCTTAGTACAAACGAAGGCCTACCTACACGAAGACATAAATGCTCGATGACCCCCCATAAGCACTCTTCTGCCCCACACCCATCGTCTTCACTTTACCAATAACACAAAGGTATTATTTACAATAATTTACCAATAATCCCCTGTTTTCTCTCATGCAATAAGAAAAAACAACAACTAAGAAATATATTCTCGCGTAGCTTTCCGCCGGTGTCCACTATGTTTTTGAAGTCTCGACAAGAGTCCAAGAACATGTCAGACATACGAAGAACTCGGCAGCTGAAAAGTCTGCAATTGCTAAGCATTCAGCCTTAACCAATCACATGGTAAACTTCGAAGACGCATCTGTAATAAGGTCATGTAATAGGTAATATGATAGATTGATCCTAGAAGCAATAGAAATTAATAAACACAAGGATAACATCAACAGAGAAACCGCCACGCTTAGTACGACTAGGTACCACCCTTTACTTTCTAGTTTGACTGACGCGGGTTGACTGACCACACAAATAATGCACACAGCGTAACAGGGCAGGGTCCACTTACCTGACCACCCACCGCCACTTCTACACTATATAACTGAGTTCGCTTGCTGGTGTTTTTGTCACTTAGACCTGAGGATACCCATTGTAATATGGGTGAAACGTTGTCATACAAGACATTTTTGACGCGGTCCATACCGGGAGAAGATTTCAAAAACATAACTAAGAAATACTTCACCACCGCTCTCTTCCGTCTCTTTGTCCGTTTGAATAAAAAAAAAAGGGCGTTGCGGATCGCTCTGCGGCCCAAAACCTCAACAACAGCCCCATTACCAGCAAAGTAGGAGGACTCATTCCTGAAACAAGCGCATGGCTACTCAGGCAGTCATCGAGTCACGCCCAACTTAGCTGCCCCTTGGATTGGAAAATAGTTTTGGACATCTAAAGCGCATGCCATTTACACTTGTCTCCTTTTATTAGTTTTTATACATTTTACTGTCATTATCTGTGCTTAAAAACATATTTTTAAGAGATTTGGCTTATGCATAACTAAATAATTTATTTTTCTCAAGTTTTCATAGTTTTTGAGAATTTAGACATTTCCAAGTAACTAGCAGCAATTTATAACAAGTAAGTCTGTTTATTTATAAAATTGTACACGTCTGAAGTAAGTTCTGAAGTTATTGTAGAATTTAAAAACTGAGAATGACTTTTTTTAATCGATGATAGGCGAAGCAGATATTATTGCTAAAAATTTGAAGTGTACAGCATACATTTTTTGAGAGAGACCATAAATTTATCAGGTTTGTATCAGGTTCAGTGGTTATCAAATACATCATCTTTGAGTTTTACATTAGAAAAAAACATACAAATTAACAGAAAAAATGCAATGGATCCCATTGATTTGACTTGTTTCACGCGAATCACGCTCTAAAAAATTTATCTAAAATACAGGAGTCAAAATATTGTTACGACAGTCTACTGATCGTCGTATGGTACAGTGGAAAACAAAATACAAGACACCAATAAAGTCAACAAAAACCAGGTTTAATTATCACAATGAAACAGTCTCTAATCAACAAGTTATTCAGAAAGATTATACTCGTACAATAATTCAAGTTAATCTGTCCACACAAATAATAATGTAAACTACAATAATGTCCGCACTATAATCACTTTTTACTTATACACCACTTGAAACGCACTGTGTAAATCGCCCGAAAATAACTGACACCTCACTTGAATAAATCTCCACTTAAACTAAAACTGACGTGTTAAACAAAGAGGGGCTCTCAACAATCCACTAGAAACAGTGTCCTTGAACACACTACGCTGACCGATACGGTCTGGAATAGACTCGTTAGGGCCGGTGAAGTCTGGAACACCCTTGGTTCTTGACTCGTGTTAAGTGTCACGTAATTGTCTTTCATCTCAAAGTAGCAGCAATATGTACGCACACACATTACAGCTTGGATAGCCGAGACACTTGTAGAACGTTCCGTATTACGTAACAATATAAATGCGACCACACCGCTTTGGCCACCCAAAGAATCGCCAGCCGTCTTCAGGGAAATTATATATTAATATATGTAAAGAAATGATTAATTCTCTATCAACAAATGACAGAGAATCAACAATATAATAATAACTTAACTTCACATAATACATGTTCAAAAGATAAAATAATCCAAATGTATATTCTAATGAACCTTCACTCGTCGTTCTGTAAAATGTAGAAGTGTCAGAGTGTAACTTGTGTATGTGTGTCTTACCAATTCGTCCTCGCTCGGTAACGTAACTTACGATGCTTGAGTCCGTCGCGAACGTACGGATAACCAGGTATCGTAGTCCTGATCTGAGGTTCACTAGGAGTGTATGATTCCCGGGTGGCGCCAAATTGTTTATTTAAAACAATTAAAAATGTATTATTATCAGCGGTTCCGCTCAGGCGGTGTGGAGAATTCAATTTGTCCCGCCGCTTATCGATTTGTATGATCAAGCCAGCAGTTTACTGTATTCGCTGCTTGAGCGCTAGTCACCACTTCATCGACGTCCGCTATAATTTATAATATTAAGAATACACCTTCCTACTGAAAATAAAACACTTTGATATACACAGTATTGATTTATTAACGATTGGTTATTACTGTTTTCATTGACACAAGCTATATTTGATTTCTTATATAATTTTGCACCGGTTATTTATCTATGAGACAATTTCTCTCTGGGTTTAACAAATCGATTTTGAACGTAACAAACATACAGTATGGCGTTCTACCAAAGTAGTCAACAAATAATTTCGTTCAATTGTATGGATTCTTTTGATCACGTTAAAAGGCTTAGATGCAATTACAATAATAAAAAATACACAACCTTACAATGTTTCTGCTTAAATCTTATAACGTGTAGTTATAAATGGTTTGTTGGAGTGTATTAAAAGTGTTTTAAAGTTTCGTAAACTAATACTAGGTTAACTTTATAATTTGACAAAATTTCAGTGTCTCAATATTTTTACTTAATCTTTGAAAGATAATAAAATTGGTTCAGTGATATTTCAGAATAGAGTGAGAAATATTCAAAGTGCGTTATTTCGGAAGTTTAGATAATTTATAGGATACTTAACAGCTTCGTAGCATGTGATTAATCTGTTGGTCTGGAACAAAGGACTGTAGCTGCAATAGAATTCAGTTTTCAATTATTCGGGCTTCTGGCATCTTTTTCAAAGTCCTTGGATTAATTTATTCACTTCGTCTTGAATTAAAGTCTTCTCCATCAGTTAATTGAGTTCAGTGACGGTCAGCCTCCTTCTCGTTCAATTTTGACAATTTGTTTAACTTTTACAACATTTTAAATAAGAAAATTGGTTGTTCAAAACTTTGGCTTCTGTTTTTCCTGAGTGTCACTTTTTGAGTAACAATATTCAACGGTAATTTTTGCTACCAGTCCCTTTTCTATGGTTACCATAGAATTCTGATTGGACTAGCTTGATATAAATCCGTTGTTATCAAAATTAGAATTCTTTTCAAATCTTCATATATCTTCTGACTTTCTTCCTTCCATTATCTTCCTTCTTATGTATTAATTGTTAGCACTGTCATTTGTATTTTCTTACAAAGATTATTTTGGTATCCCACAATATTGGGTTATTTCATGTTTTCTAAGTTTACAATTAATTTAATATTTACTAATTACATTTCTCTGTTTATATAACTCCTTATTTTAATATTTTGTTTTTAATAAAATTTACCATTTATCCTTGGTTAATTAGTCACCTTGGATTTGTTAATTACTTGGCTATTTTCATACAATTAGTATTTGTTGGTGTTTCACCGTTAGGCCTGTCTCATGTCTAAGTAGCCGTTACTGATTTTTGATTATTTCATATACATTTTATCTCATTTTGTCCTAGAGCTTTATTTTGTTCTTATAATTATGTTTATTATCTATGGATATGTTTTGGTTCAGTCTTTGTGTGATTTTTGTGTGTTACTACTGTTTTATTCATTATTTATGGCTAATTATTTACTAACTGGTTTTCTCTTTTCTAACTCAGACATTGCTTTCTTTTCTTAATTATTTACTCTGCTAATGTCAACAATATGGCTATTAATTACTATTTTTTCATCATATAACATATAACATTTAGGTCTATGTTTGGGGTAATTACCCAATCCATATCCTATTCATAAGTTTGTTTAGACAATTATTTAACACTTATTATCTAATATTGGTGTACAATTCATTACCTTTGATTTATTGTTCGGGTGATAAACAACCTCACCACTATTGAACTTGTTTCATTAATCTTCCCTTATAACATGGGTGTTTACTTATGGTTTTAAACTACTTATTTTATAAAATCTCTTTGCTTTCCTTTCCATGTTAACACTATCTTATTACTTTGTCATGTGGTTCTCACCTTTAAATTCTACAATACACTTTTAAGCTCTAAAATAATATTCTTTTATAATCACTACAGTTAATATCACTCTTCGGTGTTCATTATTACTGAATCAATGGTTTATTTTAAATAGTATTCTTAACAACTTTCTTAAATGTTATTGCTCACTATCAAACCTTAAGTGTTTGTTACTTTTACTAAGTGTTTATCTTAGCCTTCCCTATTTTCCCTATTACTATCATTGACAATATTTTTATTTATTTATCACTTGCACTTTTAAATTATTTTGTGTTTATTATAATTTACTTAGTGTTTCTTTTTCTATCATTTCACTTTAGGGTAATTTCACTTTCAATATGTTAACTTCCGTTTACTTCTCACTATTTCATTATCTTTCTCTTTCTCTACACATTTTATATAAACTTATTAATATCATGTCTTTCTCTATTAAAAACTTACATGTACTTCTAATTCTTTGGCTAGTGTATTTTTAGCTATCGTTTTTTATTAATGACTAATTACAATTGTCACTCAATCAATACTAACATTCATTATTTATTTTGGTTCTTTACCGGTTTCATTTTCTTTATTATATTTGATTACATTATTTCTCCCTTCTCTATTCTCTATGCCTTGTCTGTGTTTTCTTGACGTGTTTCATTTTATTTTCTTCATCGTTGGTTTGTTTCCTTTTTGTTCTCATTTTTCTTCTCCTTCACTTCTCATCCTGTTTACTTTCATATTGGTTCTTAGCTGGCCAATCTCTGGGGTTGGGTCAATGTCGTTTGTCTGTCCGTCTAGTCGTTGAGTTTCTTTATTAATCACTTTTAATTTATAACTCTTTCTCCTTCTTTCTTAATTACATTTTATATTTTTATTCTCTTCATTATTTATTTATTAAAATATATTATTTTTTAGCATTTTTTTATATATACTTATCGTCATCAAATATGATCTGATTTTGGCGATGTTATAATATGCAACGTTTCGGCCATCCAAACAATCAGCTGCCGTCTTCAGGCTAATTATATAGGACTAAAGAAATAAAATAATACTCTATCAACCAGTGATAGAGAGTGAACAGTATAGTAATAAGCGACGTGTTTAGTCGAAATTCCGAACACCTGGCTTCGTTCCATTAGCTGTCGGGTAGCCTTAGTTGTGTCTGCCGTCTACTTTCACTTTTACTATACTCTACAGTGGTTGGGCCCGTTGCGTCTTTGTTGCAGTGTTTTATTGACCTTGTTGTTGGTGTGCAAATGTTCGTACGCATTGTGCTTGTGTTTTGCGGGTGTTGTGTTTTTTATTGTTAAGTATTCATATGGATTATTTTATATTTTTGGATTATTTAACTCGTAATGGATGCCATTGATTTGATTTGTTTCACGCGTATCACGCTCTAAAAACTTTATCCAAAATACATAAGACAAAAATGTTTAAAGTTAAAGTATTGAAACAACTCACTGTAACCAATGAAAGCAAAATAAAACTAAAGATAAAATAGAAACGTGTGTTGACAGCGTTTTGTGTTGATATAGGTTAAAAAGTGTTAAATTAATCTCTAAAGGCACAATAAAGGCGAAGCGTCACAATTTCTTTTGCTGATTCGAGCTACACTCTAAGAGAAGAACGTATTTCTTCAAGCCAATTTCGACACACACACACACACACATACACACTGTCGTGAGATTTTTCGTACTTGCCATGGCAAACGTCTTCATTGTCTACCCTGTACCTAAGTATAACCTAACTAATCTGTATTATTGAAATCTTCAAATAATATATAATTATTATTCAATTAATTGGAGTCTTTCAAAATGTGGCTTTACCATAGAATACTGAGCATTTCATGGACAGAGCATATAACTAGTGTTGAAGTTCCTAGAAAGATGAAGAAAGAAAGGGAAGTTATAAGCACAGTGAAGATAAGAAAGCTTCAGTATCTGGGACATCTCATGAAAAATGAACAGAGATTTTACTTATTGCAGTCCATACTACAGGGACTACAGGGAAAATACTTGGAAAGAGAGGATTTGGGCCACCGAGAATATCATGGCTGAGAAATTTAAGGACCTGGTTTGACATGAATAGAACTGACTTATTCCGTGCAGAAGTAGAGAGTTAAAATAGTCTGTATGATATCCAACATCCGTAACGGATAGGAACTATCAAAAGAAGTCCTAGTTACTTAGCTAGGGCTAAAGAGGGAGGAAACTCCGCACCGCAGAAGAGGAGCATAATAGGACCTGCACCTGAACCTGCCCTTCTTAGGATCATCACTGGGTCGGTCCTAACTGCACAACATCTCCACAGCCATCTTGTCCGCAGCACTTCTGTCATATTTCTTGCGGCTCTTATAGGTAGCACTGCTCCGGACGGCCATTGTAAGCCCTCACCAGTGGTAAGCAAACTTGTGGTTCTTCCCTCGGAGTAAAGTGGCCGTGCGGACATCCTTCTAGGTAAGGAAGGGTATTCAACGAAGCCGGTCATTAGTCCAGCTCTTTCCTCGGACAGCCTGAACAATCCAGTCCCAGCCCTGCTGTCTGTGCCCGGCGGACAAACGGCAATTTAGCCAGCATGCCCAGGACGGGCAATCAGCTAACGAGCAACTCCCCAATGTTACCTGCCTTGGAGACGGACTCCTGTCCCGATCCACGGAGTGTCGTGCTGCCCGGCGTCACGACATGACGCCTTCGTGCCGTTTGGGCCACGAGGGCGCCCAGTTATGAAACCGAGTCGGAACTGATCCTCCTCAACCTCTTCCTCGGACTCGACTATAGAAATTGTTTCCGATGATGGCGAAACCGGCCCTCTGCCGACTGCATCTGGTAACGCTAAAGCGCCGCCAGCTATTGGTCGCATACCGCCCATATTCGCCCACGCCATAAGCAATGTCACCGGTTTTTACCGTCAACTGATTGCAGTTCCCGGATTTTCCCCGGTCAGCATCGACTTGAAGTTCTTTGGGGAAGATACGGTGAACATTGTTGTCCGGCAAACGGCCATATACCGCCATGAGCTGGCCTTCTTGGAATCCCAAAACCAGGATTACCATACCTTCACCCCGAAACACACCAAGCCCTTGGCCTTCGTTCTCAGAGGCTTGGGCGTGGAGTCCCCACTCAAGGTTATCCTAGACGCGTTCCGCGATCCCGTACGCTCGATTTTTCGAGTATCTGCCCACTCCCTCTTATCTGTCTACTGGTAGATAAGTGTGAGGCAGGCAAAAGCCTTCTGTCATTGAATCGGCTTTTCGGTCCCGCGTCAAAGTAGAAAGCAGCTGACCTGCCGGGGCACTGCCTTAGTGCCACAAGTGTCAGCGCCTCGGCCACTACACAGCCTCAGCTTACATGAGGTGCTACTTGGCAATCTCATCAAACGTTGTGACACGTCCGCATTCAAGCGGTCACAACCCTCCGCCAACTACCGGTCCTGCCCGTTGTACAAGCAGCAGCTCCAGCGGCGAAAACCAAAGGGACCCCTGCCAGCACCGAGGCACCCGAGCGTCGGCTCAAGACCTGTAACTGAGCGGAGAGGCCCAAAGCCGCCTGCTACAGCTGCCGTGACTGCCACCTCAACTTCTAAGGTACTGAAGAAGCTCCAGCGGCCGAGCGCAACCACCTGTGGTCCAGGTATCCCCACCTCAGGCTCCAGCCCAAGCGCCAGCCTACACAAACGCAAAATTCTGCGACATCTGTAAAGACATCCCAGCCTGCCACTACCATCTCGGTTGTGGAGCCTGAGGAACCGAAATCTTTAGTTCCGCGGAGACTCTTACCCTTGCACCGGATGCAGCCTCCGCCATTGCCACAACCGCGATACCCTGAAGTCGAAAGCAAAGGGAACAAGTCCCGTGGCGCTCAAGTCCGAGCTACTGCCACCCAGTCCAGAAAGCCTTGCGTCGCGGAGAAAGTGCTATTTCCGGCCCTGAACGCAAAGCTGCCACCAAACCCTTCCTGTCGTTTGTAAAAGCGTCGCGAACTTATGCGCTGCGTAGACAGCATTCTGCCTCAAACTCTGCCTCTGACGGCACAAATGCCGTCCACGACTTCCTTGCATCCTACGACTTCCAAAAAGTTCCCCAGACCTTCAGATCCATCAGATGTCGCTTAGAGACTGCTGATGTAGCCGAGACATTCATGCTCTTTGTGGAAACCGCCACTTTCGTAGGCCTTCTATGAGTCAGGTTCTCAAACGTGATCTCTTGATCCTTGCCTGGAAAGCCAATGGTGTGGCTGAAAAGTCCAGATACTCCAAGAGTTAATTGCCCGACTCAAACCCCATATAATACTTCTCCTCGACTCATTGCTGGACACTTCGGCCAAATACTGGGTCGCTCAGAGGAAAAGACCAAATACTTAGGTTTGTGTTTCGAGCGACAGTTTGCTCCCAACCCGCCCAAGGACTGGGATTTTGATGAACAAGTCGGAAACAATGTTGAAAACTTTCTGTCCCTTTCGATCAATGGGTAACCCAAACACATCACTAGGGAAAGCTCGTGGTCCGGTCGGTGTTTCGAACACCACTCTACTTTCGTAGTCAGGAATCCTTTTCTTAGTCGCGCTGTTCAACACGTGTCTAAGACCGGATTACTTTACCAAGAAATAGCGGAAGACGACGGTCATAGTAATCCCGAAGCAGGTAAAGAATGTTTCCCGTGCCGATTCCCATTCTCATTAGATTCCTGTCAAAGGTATTCGAACGTCTCGTACAGCGGAGAGTACAAGATCGTCTAAGTAACTTTGACGATCTGGTCCCAAACAGTTTGGCTTCCGTATGTGGTATTCCACCACTTATCAGCTGATATGACTGCTGGACCACATCACGGACGCCGGCTATCGGTAAGAGCAGGCCGTCGGCTGTTTCCTAGATGTGGAAAAGGACTTTGACAGTGTCTGGCACGATGGGCTCTTACTAAAACTTCGGGAAATCCAGCTTCCAGATTGCTACATTCGTTTGGTTGATAACTTTCTAACGGAGAGGACTTTCTGCGTGAGGATAGACGACTACGTCTTTTCCGAGAGACTTATTACAGCCGTGATACCTCAATGTAGCAACTTACAGCAACTTCTGTTTTCAGTCTACGTCAACGACGTACCTAGGAAGCTTCGTATATGAGCCGGTTTATTCTTTGTTTTATCAGCTTTAAGTTTCACTCGTCATTATCATCATCATCATCTTCAAGGATTAAACCAAGGATGGCTTGTTCCGGTCTCAAATAGCCAAAGATAAGAGATGGTCGCTCCAGCGCTTCCTCGGACGTTCCACACCTCTCCGTCCCCTCGGCGTATAGTTCCATAGTTGTTTGGGGATGGGGCAGTCTTCCGTTTGGCAAAGATTCGGCACAAATTCAGCCGATACTGAGCGATCCTGTCAAGTATACTCATAATATTCAGTTTCTGCTGCTGCTGTATATTATGTTTCACTCGTGTTTTAAAATTGAACAAAATCAAACATCGTGATGTACTGAATTCTGTGTTGAAAAAGCTATAGCGCCAGCGGAAGTTGACAGAGAAATGGTAAGTTTATTAGAGGATTCTGCGCCTTCAATAATAGTGGACACTCCAATGTGAACGTGGTAGTTTGGGTGACCCCGTAGTGGATACTTAAAAGTGTAGCAATTTCACATGCCATTAAAAAGATAAGTACCCATACACGATACAGACTCAACAAATACAGTGGGTAGGTCACCTAGAACGGATAGATGATCAGCGCATACCAAAGAAAATCCTGAGAACGCAAGTCTCTAAAAGCAGAAAGAGGCGCCGGCCTAGGATAAGGTGGTTGGATGATGTGCTAGAAGATCTCATAAGAATGGATATGAGGGGTTACCCTGTGATGGCAATGGACAGGAGATTTTGGAGAAGATTGGTGTTGGAAGCTAGGGTTCACGTTCGGCTGTAGTGCTGAAGAAGAAGAAGACTCATACACGGTATT
This sequence comes from Magicicada septendecula, assembly GCA_034769895.1. Classification (NCBI taxonomy): domain Eukaryota; kingdom Metazoa; phylum Arthropoda; class Insecta; order Hemiptera; family Cicadidae; genus Magicicada; species Magicicada septendecula. The sequence goes on along the minus strand of CM068373.1, from coordinate 293,086,224 downwards.
GGAATGCTGTCGATTGAGAGTGGATGACATTGCAGAGATCATAGGCATCTCGCATGAGGGTGTGTATCACATTTTAACTAATGAACATTTTGTGAAAATAAAACATTGTACAAAATGAGAACCGCATTTAGAGTGACGTACTTCTTTGGTATCCACTGCGGGCATCGTCTTCGTTGAACGTTTAAATTCATGTTCTTTCTTATAAACCATTATTTTTTGCAGCATCTTTTAACACATATAAAATTTTGTTGAAATTATTATTATCAGCCAGCTGTTAGGCCGTCCACAGGTGTAGTTTTGACAACGTTTTTGGCACCGCCACTGAAGCATCGTCAATGTCTTAGTGTCCGCCAAGTCACCTCACAGATGAGGTAGAGGCTATGTGTTTTTCGTCAGAGAAGGCCACATTTATAAATTTTTGTTGTAACACGATCTAAGCTGGAAAGCACCGTCAACCAATCAGCATCAATTGCTATCTGATTGTCTTGGGAGCACAGTATGCCAGATTCTAATCAACAGGAGGCTTTCATTCAGGACTCTTTGATTCCTTGTAACCATTTTTGAAGATTTCCAAAGGCTCCATGTGCAGCCAAGGGTAGTAGGCGGTCTCCGAGGACACGATCTTGGTCTCCTCAATGAGAACGCAATGGTAAGCGTTGAAGAGTGCATGCTCGGCTACCGCACATGTAACATTTTCTTGTAAATTTCCATTGCCGCTAGACCTTTTATTCACAGAACGACGTTTAATTTTGTCCATTTTCCAAAAACACGCGTGACAAGTAAAATTTGAAAAGCTGGTGTGCAATGAACAAATTGACAGATAGATTTGGAAATTAGCAGATGTGTACACTTTCCGTGATCATAGAAGAAACACAGATATAGGGCAGGAACTGAATATTATGAGTATACGCGACATTATCGTCTAGTATCGGCTGAATTTGTAGAAACATCTTTGCCGAATGGATGACTGCCGCATCCCCAAACAACTATGGAACTACAAGCCGAGGGGACGTCCGAGGAAGCGCTGGAGTGATCAACTCTAATCTTTGCCTATTTGAGACCGGAACAAACCATCCTTGGTTTATCTTTGATGATAACGATGATGATGATAAAAAGATGTTTAACAAAACTTGAGTCTTACTGCACACGAAATACGATAGTTCTACCACTAAACTATATATATCTCTACGGGTACATAACTGCAGACAGGTTACATGCCTGTGTAGGCCTATTTAGTATCTTAACGTATGTCAATAGAGAATTCAAACTAGCTCATGAAAGGCAGTGGTAGAAGGTCAGTTAGTAGCGTTTTAAAGAGTACAACGTTCTTTGAATTTCAATCTTGGTTACTTGGTGAGCAAACGGCTTGTAGTACAGTGAAGGGGGTTGGTGCTGCACTTGTAGGGGTTGCGCGTCACCCTGTGCTCTTATCTCACAAGTGTAAATGTAGAGTTCCACTTCCTGCCACAAGAGCTCCTTGCCGTTAATTTACAACTCCTACAGACTTCATAGAGTTTTGCGCGTAACACTGGCTGTCTGTCTGTATCTACTAGCATTTTCTACAAATATTATTTATTTAAATTTTCTGTGTATTTGTATTTCTTTCTGTATTTTGTTTCTAAAAATCGACTGCATTATTCTTATTAAAATAAATTATTTTTGTGCACAGGTCAATCAAATATAAACGATACTTTTTCAGAAACGCTTTATTGGTTTAATACGAGGGTCAGTTGAGACGTTCGCGGAGCGGCATCTATAATTTAGCGGTAGAACTAAATTTTTTTGTGTATCGTAAGATTCATATTTTGTTTGAACACCTGTTAATTTCGAAACCTATTTGTGAATTTATTCATTGTTTACTGGCTGTTTGAAATTTACGTGTAACGTGTGTTTTGAAAAACGCACACAATCACGAATTCTTTGATAAAAAGGTTCTAGCGCCAATGGAATTTCACAACGAAATGACAAATGTGTTAGGAAAGTTTGCACCTTCAAAAACAATAATAGTTAGTATGTGGGTTTTCGAGTTTAAACGTGGTTATACAGAAGACGACCACTGCGTGGGCACTCCAAAAGTGCAACATTCTAAATGCATAAACGTTTTTGATACCAAGTGCTTGAGTTAAACTATGATACACACGCTAATGTGAAATATTTGTGACGTCAGCAATGTCATCTACTCCCAATCGCCAGTCTTCTAATACAGTGTAGGTATATGGATTTCTTTAACGAGACCTGGAGTTGATGCACTTTTTGGTTGCCCGCCGCGGGGATCATCTTCATGCTCATAAATATGACCATGTTTAAACTCGAGAACCCACTTACAAATATTGCTTTTGAAAATGCAGCATCTCCTACCACATTTGCCTTCTCGGTTGAGAATATTCATTGGCGCTAGACGGTTTTTAGCCAAGAAATCAATCGCAGCACAACGTTTGTTTTGCCCATTTTTTGAAACATGCGTACAAGTAAATTTCAGAGATTTTATAAGCAATGAATAAACTGGTAGGTAGATTTCAAGGTCTTGTGTTTTTGGATTGGAATGTTACGATTCTTTGTGGGGACGGGGAGAGGATCTCAGCAAATAAGGTGCTCAGCCGTTGTTTTTTTATGGACCCTAGTGCCTGAACCAATGATGACGCTTCCGAGTAGCAGCGGAGTTACCTCCCGGTACATTTGAGGACGGGTTGGCCAGCGCTGTTGCCTCTGACGCGGCCCTCCTGACCGCTCATCCGAGGCGGGTGCCTCATAAAAAAAGGTTCTACAAGGTCAACGAGTCAATAAGACATTGGCTACGAAACTTAGGCGCCGGTCAAGAGTGACGCCCAAATATTTCACAGACTGTTTCTATTCGATTGGGCTCCCATTGAGGGAGAGGTGGACAGCAATCCGAAGTGAAGTAAACAGCTACGATGGATTTAAACGGCTATTCAAACAGAAGTATTGGTCGGAGTCGGTACAGGACATCGTGCGAGATTACATCTGTCATGGTAGGTACGACGGCACCAGAGGACAGACACCAACAGCATACTTCTTAGGAAAAATCTGTATCGCAAGACACTTGTACCCAAAGATTCCGGAGGAGTGCCTCGTCACGAAGATTACCTATCATTTTGAGAAAGAAATCGTGCGTGCTCGATTAAGTGGGCAGGTTAAAACTATAGAAGGTATGGAAGCTCTGTTGGAAAACCGCCAGAGAGTAAATTACGTGCGAGCTAGTCATAGCAATAACAATAATAACAGTAGATTTAGGGGACGAAGGAGGAGCTTCAATAATGGACGTAGCTATGAAAACCAGTACCAGAGAGAGGAGGATAATAGGCGTCCACAAAGGAGTAACAGTACTGAATACTCGAGATCAAGAAACAGTGAGGAGGAGAGAAGACAATCATCTGAGAATCAACCCAGGGATAATCAGGACCAACCCAATAACAATAATGGAAATGTGGGAAACAATTACCAGTAGTGAGAATAAGTGACAGCCCGTCACTGTGAAACATCATCGGACCAAGAATTTATGAAGAAGCTAAATTAAGAATATCTCCACCAATCACGATCATTAGAACTCATTATCTAAAAAATGTACAGGCAGAATTACTAGAAGAAAGAGTAGTCGAAGAGACACGACCAAATAACGATATAGTGTATGTACAAGTGGAACTACATGGAATACCAACAGAAGCAATGATTGACACGGGAGCGAATGTTTCACTAATTGACCAAATCGAGCTAGACAGAATTACACAACTCACTACAGATAGAATACCTACACTACCTATTAATAATATGACAATTATCGGAGCCACCGGAAAACAAAATAAAACCATTAAAAAACAAGTAAGACTGAACGTTACAAATAGAGGAGTAGGGATTCCTATGGAATTTTTAGTAGACCAAGAGTTACCTTTCAGAATTTTAATCGGGTGTGATATGCTACGGCGACACGCTGCAATTATAAATTTGGCCAGTGATAAAGTGACACTGTGCGCAGAAGGATGTGAATTGTCGGCTGAGATAATTGGTAGCCTACGTGCCCCTCAGTGTCTGAATTCATATTACGTTAGGGAAAACAATAGGTTACCCATAGGAAAAAATAATCATGTAAAGGAATCAGATATATGGCAAGAATAGATAGAAGAAATAATGGAATTTCAAGGTGGGAACTCAGAAGAATCTATTAGTGTAGAGGAAAAACAGAGACTAATTGAAATATATAATAAATATAGTCAAGTATTTTATGATTCACCGGGAAAAGCAAGAAACTTTCTGTGTGAACTCAAGTTTAAAGAGGCTGTCAGTTTTAACAGGAGATCATATCCTATTGCTCAAGCTCTAAAAGAAGCAGCGCGACAAGAAATTCAGAGGATGGTCAATGAAGACATAATTGACAGACGTAACTCCCCATACACTAGTCCACTTGTAGCAATACCGAAGAAGGATGGCCTCGACGCTCGAGAATTAAACAAAATGCTTATCAATGACCTCACATCCCCAGGTGAGATTGAGGAAATAATGAAAAAATTTCATGGTTGTAAGTACAGTACATGAGTACCTGGGATGCTGTCTGTGGTTATTGGCAGATTGAACTACACCCGAATAGCAGACAGTACGTCGCTTTTATATTTGAAGGGCGAAATTATCATTTTAAACGCCTACCATTTGGATTGGTAAATTCAGTGGCCGTATTCATACAATGTATGGATCAGATTCTAGGGAAGGAGGCTCTAGAATTTACAACAATATATGTCGATGATATTTTGATCACATCAAGTACTTGGGAGGAACATTGCACTAGAATTAAGGTAGTACTAAATAAATTACAACAAAATAACATCACATTAAAATTAAATAAGTTCAAATTTATTACACATGAATTGCAGTTTTTGGGATTCATCCTGTCAGCAACCGGAATAACACCATCGCCAGAAAAGGTGAGAGCAATTCAGGAGTTTCCGAAACCGAAAAACCTGAGACAGTTGGAATCCTTTTTGGGAATTTGTAATTACTACTGAAAATTTCAGCAGAATTACTCAGAAGTAACCTCCAACTTTCAACACGTACTCTCCAAGAAAAACAAATGGAAGTGGGATGAACGTGAAGACATCAATTTTAAATTAATTAAAGATAAATTTCTGAACAGTGTGATGCTACATCACCCAAATTTTAATAAACGTTTTTTTATTAATTGCGATGCAAGTAACATTAGTCTGGAAAGTGAGTTATATCAAGAAGATGATGAAGGTAATCACATGGTAATCAGTTTTGCAAGTAGAATTTTAAGTAGTCGTGAAAGAAATTATACGGTGACAGAAAAGGAACTGCTGAGTGGATTTTTGCCTGCTTGAAATTCCGTACCCTTATATTGGGTTATCCAGTAACCATCAGAACAGACCACAGATCCATCTCATTCCTAAGAAACTGCAAGCTCAACCATGATCGACTTACCAGATGGGTACTAATACTGCAAGTATAATTTGGATTGGGAGTATGTACCTGGAAAGAAGAATATAGTGGCAGATGGATTATCCCGTGTAAACCTGGAGAAAGGAACGTTTGAAGTAGAACAGGAAAATATAGGCAGAATATATCATATTTTAAATCTAGAGAAGAACTACAGGAAGTAATCACCAAGGTTAAAGAAGATCAAAACACTGACCCAAAATTAATGAAAATTAGAGATAGAATCAAAGGAAACGACTCCACATTAATACAATTTTTCTGCATCCATGAGGAACTAATTTTTACTCGCCCTACAATCAGAGATCAGGTGTGGAAACTATATGTACCCACAGCAACAGAGTCAGCAATAATAAAGGACTACCATGAGAGATATGGACACATGGGACCACTCAAAGAAGTGAAGGCCCTGTTAGAACACCTGTATATTAAGGGAATTAATAAAAGGTAAGACAAATTATAAGGAGTTGCCAGATCTGTCAGTTAGTAAAAGTAAATAACGAGAGAAAGGAAGGAGAAATGATTACTATAACTTCTAACCATAAACTGGAGAAGGCATTTCTTGATATATGCGGTCCATTCCCCAGAAGTGGAGGGCGACATCGATATAAATACATCGTCATCATTTTCGACCATTATTCAAAATACACCAAGCTCTATCCTATAAGTAGAGCCACTACCAAGAAGATTCTGGAGATTATTACAAACAGATATATTGTGGAAGTAGGACGACCAGAGACCGTAGTGACTGATCACGGGACTCAGTTTAAAGGACTAAAGTGGAAGGTAGAACTAAGCTGGGGATTCGAACATACAAGACATCGGTATATCACCCCAGCAGTAATCCTGCAGAGCGTGTTCTGAGAGAAGTAGGAAGAATCCTACGTACCTATTGACACAATGAACATCGTGAATGGACCCAATACATTGAATCAACCGGAACATTCCTGAACCTGGCGTACCATGAAACCACTGGAACCAGTCCTCATCATGTGATGTTTGAACAACCATCACCACGAGAAATAACTTCTTTAATCAATTTCCCTACTGGAGAGTGAGCAAAGTACACGAAGGTGGAAATACATAATAGATTACTACACGAAGGTGAACTACAACGCCTGAGAGAAGCTAGAAAAAGAAAAGAATAATACAATATAAAGTGGGAGATAAAGTTTTAATAAAAAATAGGCAGTTACCCAGTTCTGTTGAAGGGGTAGTAAGGAAACTACTCTTGTTATACACAGGACCGTATTTAGTAACCCAAGCAAAGGGTAATAATACATATGCGATAAAAGCACTCAACACACATAAGATAAAAGGTGTGTACAATCAAACTGAGTTGAAACAATATTATGAAGAGTAAATGAAGAGAGGAATGATCGGGTGAGGAATAGGCCAAAGATAGCCACTCACAGCTAATAAGCATATACCATATCATTTAAAGTAAGGAGGATGAATCTGTAGATAACAGTTGACTTTTTATACGCTTACTGTTAGAAAAAATTAACATGTTTTAGTGGGGGAGCTATTATGTAACATGACATAACCAGTTCCCTGCTCTAATTAACAAAAATAGTCATTTTTCAATAGAGGTCAGAATATGTCACCTCACAGAGTCCACCAATTAAATAAAAAGCCTTTTTCTATGTCAGACAATGTAGAAACAAATGAAAGGTACAATACAAAAGTATTGTCAGTAAATATCTTGTAATTTATAATTAATAAATGTACGAAAAAAAACTGTGCTAGTATAAGAGAGTGGGGAGCAAGGTAGTTAGTTATTTGGACAGAAAAGACTGAAAAAATAACAATCCCTTCAATTACCCCAAGTGTAAACAAATAAACTAAATAAACCAAAACTAGTGTGACACAAACTTTGTCAAAAAATGTAATAAGTGTCCGTGCAGTGGGGACAAGATAAACTTATATTATTTTTTGTTGTCATTAGGATTAAAAATGAACTAAAATAGAATTATATTATTTTTGGAAGTGTTGTGTAAAGCCTAGACAGTATATTAGTGTTTATGTTTAAATATCAAGGCTTATAGATAAATGTTGTAAATTGTATTAGGCCTATAGGCTAGATAAACACTTAAGTCAAAAACAAACAATTTTAGAAATAATCAGTTAATAGTGATTCATAGAATTGAAGAATGCTATCAAAGTTATATTAAATATTTTGTAATGATTTGTTAATGTTTGAAGTTAAACTTGGCCATAAAGCAATGCCTTAGGGTAAAATGTTCAAATATTTTGTTACAGTTATTGTTATGCTGTGTCCAGGGTTCAAAATAGATAAATTAAATAACAATCTATGTAAATTAGAAAAAATGCTAAAGAAATGAAGCTTAGGGCCTAGGCCAATAATGCAATGTAAAGAAAATAATGTCAGAAATAAGTAGATCAACCATTCAAAGTAAACAAAGTCAAAAAAGGATTAAATCCGTATGATAAAAACACTTGAGTAATAGTAATAGTATTTATTAGATAAATTTAGGCAATTACTATATGATATAATCATTGTAACAGAAAAATAGGTCCAAAATTCAGAACTTTTGTAAAGGTGAAAAGTTATCTATTATAATAACAAACTTATATCAAATAGGTATCAAATTGCATGTCACATAGTAAGAAAAAACATTATGTAATTAAATTTAATGGGACTTAAAGTTTAAAAGGGAGTATTTTTTTATACAAGTGTAAGAATATATGATCTCAGTGACACCAGTTAGGTGACCTGCAGTTCACCTACTTTAACCAATCGGAGGCCAGAGATTCTTGGTCTAGACCGTTGATGAAGGAAGAAAAATTATTATTCCATTATTAACTATCAGAGAGTGTAGATGAGTTATATAATACAAAGAAAAAATTCAGAAGTGGAATCAACATATTGAGTGGTAAAACTAATTTACCGATGTCTAAAAAATGAGAAAGTAAAACTATAAAAGAAGAGGATAAATTAAATACTTAAACCAAACGATGAAAATAAAAATAAGAAGAAAATACGATCAACCAAATTGAATGAAAAAATCTGAGTACCTACATTGGGTGAGATTTGTCAAATTCATATAAACTAGTCACGACCACTACACAACAGATAGTTAAACTCAACAGGCACTATTAAACAAAACACAAGTGCTAACTAAAGAAAAACCTAAATATAATACAGTGAAAACACTACAAAATTTATTTATTTTAAAAAGGAGTGAACAAAACATTAATTCGTGGCGTTTCGGTAAAGTATACGGACGGCCATTTTGATTTTTTAAACTGCCTTGCGTAGTGAGACAAATTATTCGCTGTTGTTCGGCAAACAAACTTCACGTATTAGTTAGTAAGATTTAATATATAGTTTATTGTAATGTATAGTACCTTTTCTTTGCATTTATGACTTTTCTAACAGCTTCAAAAAATCCAAACCCTGAGATATACAAAAAAAGTAAAGTTATTAACAATTTTAAGAATTATATAAAGAAATTTTAGAATCGAAACGAGCACAAGAGCCGATACGACTCAAATATAGTTCGACATAAACGTCGATATATTGAATCAAAGGAGTTAGAACGAATAATAAAAATAAACACCTTTTATTGGGAATTTAATTCGTCTTGCTATTCGTAGAATAAGCTTAATTTTCAGGAAATTTATAGCTAGCAGTGAGGAGTGTGGCTACCCGGACTACACGAATTGCACACACTGCAAAGAGGGACATAACCTACAACGAAACCGGCTGCGTCGGAGTCGACGGTCAACGTAACCAAACAATTACCGGAAATATTTCAAGAGAGGGACCCAGTCTTACTCTCTCTCTCTCTCTCTCTCTCTCTCTCTCTCTCTCTCTCTCTCTCTCTCTCTCTCTCTCTCTCTCTCTCTCTCTCTCTCTCGACAGTGAAAACCGTAGTAAAGACAACCATCGCTAATTCTCAAATCACTTTACATTCAAATAACAACCGAAGATTGATAAAAAATAAAAACTTAATAAATACAATCAACTCGAGACTACAGGTTACTACTAAATCTACGTCCCATACGGACGAATATTACATAAATGGCTTCCAAACGTGGGGCATTATTATAAACGGAAAACTCAATTCGCCGTTCATCATACGAAGAACATTACATAAATGACGCAACCAACGTGTGGCTGATAAACCATACGAAAGGATTATATTACAATATATATATATATAACAATATATATATATATATAACAATATATATATATATATATTGCAACGGAACACAGGATGATAAGCTATGTTGTTTATATCAGAGCACATGGATGACGAGCATTTTCATTTTTACATTGGTTTTGTGTAATACTTTGTCTTTTAGCTGTAAGTTTTGCATTTAGAAATGGATAAGCGTTTAGGGTATACCAAATTCTTCGTAAAAAGATGTTCTTTATTGTCATGTATTTTTTGAGTGAATTTGTGCGCGTGTGCGGGTGTGATACCGTGTGATCGCTATATCTTCCGCGGTAATTAACCGATCGACGTGAAACTTTGACAAGGAATTATTTATCTAAATAGCTTCAATTTAGGTGTACTATATGCTTCATAAGTATTTTAGAAATATGGTTTTTGAAGTAGGAAAAACTCAATTTGAAACACTTATCATTAGTAGGGTCATAAAAATTTGTAGATAATTCAATGCAAGTTAGTGCATATTTATACAAACTCTTTCTGGTAAACTTTATATCTGATGAAAGCATTAATCATGTGACTTGGGTTTAGCCAATCGGAATACACTAAATTCAGTAACATTCATTCTCTGTAGAGTAAAGATCGACACAGTGTGTCTGTTGCAATTGCAAGATGAAGTTGTGCTCGTGCGTGAGAGTTATTTTCGAGCGAACATAGAAAAGTATAATATAACATAATCCTTGGTACTCTGTACGAAGTTTTGCGTACAGAGCCGAGTGGGTAAATTATTTAAATAGAATTATAATATAGTATAGTGCTTTTCGTGTAAGTTTAAGATATTCACTTAGGGAATTTAAAGACACTTCAAGATTACGTGGAAGGTGTACGACTAATACACCTTATTAAATTGATACCCATATTCACCCTGAGATTGATACAATTTACATATCAATTAATAATAAACTATTCTAGAGAAATTAATAAACATTGTGTGTTTAACATATTTGAGAAGAGGACGACAAGACGAAGAGGACGACGGACGCAGAGGACGCCGGACGAAGAGGACTCCAGGACGAAGGGGACTGCAGGAAGGAGTGACGCTGAAGAAGAGGACGCCAGGACGGGAGTGGCTGTAGGAAGAGGAGGATTGCACGTACTGAGGTCGTAGCCTCAATCAAGTAAAACCGATATATTATCGAACATTATAAACTATTATTGCAAATTACAATACATGACAATTTATAATACAATATACCTCTTTAAAACTATATTTGTTTGTATAATAAATAATTTTTCATCTCCTCCATAATAGACTTGGTTGTGATTTTTACACACTCACTATATCCTTAGTAGTATAATAAAATTTGATCTGTTGCAATATATATATTCAAACACTTTTTGCTACAGTCCGTTTCTTGATGTATATATTATATTTAATCTTTATATTGAATTTACCTCAAGATGTTTTAGGAAAGAAAGGGCCTTATAATAAGGGCCTTCGACGTGTTTAAATATATACTTGATTGTCCAAGAAACTTAATTGTGAATTGCAAAGTCATATTTTTTAGATTCAAAAATGATTGTAAAAGTTATTTTGCCAACAAAGATTAAAGTAATAGCCTTTAAAGATCATACTGTAAAGAAAGAATAGATTTGGGCAAGAAAAGTGTCAAGTAAGTATAGCGTTTTAAATGTCTCGGTTGAGAGGTTACTTTTAACTTGGATGATAATTTCATTATTAACATAATTTAAAAGAAAATCAAATAAATAAAATATACACACCTCAATATGGTACAAGACTGGTTCTACGAGTTGCGAGCTATAGCAAACAGCAACGATGCTACCCAAACCATCTACCATTACGGCAATAAGGCGGACTTGTCCAGTCACAACTATCCACTCCCGTTAGGTTCTGGGGTAAAATACGCAGAACTTCGTTTAGACGATATACGTCAAAATTAATTTGTCTTAATTATAATGAATTTTTCTGGTGAAGGGTTTGTGAGGATCGGTAAAAAATTACAACACAAATTTTAAATTATTTGTGTCGACGTTTCGACAATATTTATTGTCATCAGCAGGATCTGTGTATGAAAAATAAAGTCAAACACAACAAATCAATTATTTGAGTGAACGTGTTTGTGTATGTGAGTGAGTGTGTGCGTGCGTGCGTATGTGTGTATCCGTGTATTTGTAAAGGAGTTGAAACAGTTTGATTTACATCATTAAAATAATTGCATTATTACATAGTTTTCCTATTATATGTAATAATAATAGGAAAACAATATGTAATAGGAAACATATAATAGGAAAACAACTACTATGTTAGCTACTTCACATATACACGGATACACATACGCACGCACATGCGGGAGCATACGCGCGCGCACACACATACACACACTCACATACACAAACACGTTCACTCAAATAATTGATCTTTTGTGTTTGACATTTTATTTTGTATTCATACACAAGTCCTGATGATGACAATAAATAATGCCGAAACGTCGACACAAATAATTTAAAATTTGTGTTATACTTTTTTACCGATCCTCACACAAACCCTTCACCGGAAAAATTCATTGATTGTCGGCCACTACGAATTTAAGAATTTTCTTAATCATAATAATGATTCATAAACGGTGGAACTTCGTAAAGTAATTGTAATTAGAATAAACTGGTCTACTTCAGCTGAAACTTGAATTTGAACGTGATGACTTTCCAAGATTTTCTTAGTTTGCCGTAATCAAGACATAGAACGCAATATGCGGAAGTACGTATCAATTATAGTGCTGTGCTTTCTGTTTTAGTGGCGGCAGCACGTGCATGTTACAGAGCAACAGTTAATCTTGAAATGACAGAGTTGGTTGACAGAAAATCACGATTGTTTGTAGAAAGCGAGCTAATAATTTACAAGTTTTTGAATACAACTTGGAAAACACTGAACTGTGGAACCAAACTATGTTGTTGTGTCAAACTGTCTAACACAAAAATATCCATTATATTATAGTCTCCAAATCACGTGTATAGGTATTTAATTGTAATATTTTTGGTTGCTCACCGTCTTGTGACTTCTTTAAAACTTTCAATAACTACGCGTTTCAAGGATAAATCTCATCATCAGGTTATACAGAGTGTTCACAAATGGTCGTCCAATATTTCGGTAACGTGTTCTTTACATAATAACAAGAAAAAAGATCCAAATAGTTTTCCATGTGTCCGCCATTGTGTATTTTTTAAGGAAAATTTTATTACTCAAGAATGGAGCGAGATATTCTAATAAAATCTGGTACGTGTTACCCCAGTAACGTAGTCTACGAAATGAAATTTTTTGAAAATTTTACGTTCAGAAATTTCAAAATGGCGGTTGTTTAAATTTTTAAATCAATCAAATCTCACAAACTATTAGTTTTATGGAATAAGCAAATTTGTAGAATTGAAACTTCAGTTGATCTTAGTGTTTTGAACAGAGTAGTGAATTGTGGGTTTTTTGATAATTTTTTTGTAATACTGTTGTTTTGTTTTTATTATTTTTTGTTTTATTGTTTATTGTGCGTTATTTTCATAATTGTCATTAGATATGGCAAATTTGTATAGTAATCATAAAATGGCTGACATTCATTTCATCTACGGGAAAGCCAATGGATCTGCTAGAAAAGCAGCCCGCCTTTATCGTGAAGCTTATCCAGATCGTAGGCAGCCTTCCAGTAAAATGTTTGCGAAAATCCATCAGCGATTGTGTGAGATTGGTACATTCCAACCATCGACTCAGGATTATGGTAGACTGAGATCTGTTTCAACTGCTGAATTAGACGAACGAATTTTGGTCAAAATTGAAGAGAACCAGAATTGTCATGCCGAAGAATCGCTCATCAGGAAGATATTCAAAGCCACACCAGCATATGGAAAATTCTTCGCAATCAATTGCTGTATCCGTATCACCTTCAGCGTCTTCAAGCTCTCGTACCACCCGATTTCCATAGCAGGACTGGGTTCTGTCAATGGCTAATGAATGAGGGAGTTTGTGGCCCTATGTTTGTATCTAAAATTTTATTTACGGATGAGGCATCTTTTAGTCGGGATGGAATAAATAATTTCCACAACAACCATATCTTGGCAGAGAAAATCCACATGCAACCTTAGTGTTAAACCATTAGCATCGGTTTTCGGTTAATGTCTGGGTGGGTATCTTCGGAGATAAGCTGATTGGTCCTTACTTTTTGTCCAACAGATTGAATGGAGAAGCATACAATGAATTTCTTACCAACACACTTAATGAAATAATGGATGATATTCCTCTACATCATGTACAACAAATGTGGTTCATGCATGACGATGCACCCGCACATTTCTCAAATAATGTCAAGCAGTTATTGAATAATCGCTTTCGTGGCCAGTGGGTTGAGTGTGATGGTCCAGTTGCATGGCCTCCCCGCTCACCAGATTTAAATCCATTGGATTTTTAGTTGTGGGGGGATCCGAAGAGCTTGGTGTATAGAACTCGAATAAACACGGGAGATGAATTGAGAAACAAAATAATTATTTGCTGTCAACAAATTAAAGTAATACCGGGAAATTTTTAACGTATTCGAGCTTCGATGGTCAAACGGGCTGAAAGGTGCATTGAAGTAAATGGGGGACACATTGAACACCTACTTTAATTATTTCGTGCTGTCGTTATGGTAATTTTTCATTTTAGTTAATACTAAAATCTGCAAATAAATAAAATAGTTTAAAATCTTTTGTATTCCTTTTTGTATTTTACGTTTTCATTTTCCCTTTTCAAATAAATTGTAATGTTTTTTACCATTTTTTTCTTGTATTTACAAATAAAACTATTTGCCAATAATTATTTTTGCAGTTTGATGGTAGACTCGCACTAACATTTTCCATCTTTGTTGTTTAAGATCGCAACAAATAAAGCATCATTTTTGTTTTCATGAAATTATGCTTAAGATTTTACTTAGTGAACATTATTCCATAAAACTAATAGTTTGTGAGATATGAATGATTTAAATATTTAAACAGTCGCCATTTTGTAATTTGTGAATGTAAAATTTTCAAAAAATTGAATTTTGTAGATTATGTTACTGGGATAACACGTACCAGATTTGAATAGAATATCTCACTCCATTCTCGAGAAATAAAATGTTCCCTAAAAAATACAAAATGGCGGACAGATGGAAAACTATACATTTTTGTACCTATGTTTACAGGAACTTTTTTTCTTGTAATTATGTAAGGAACACGTTACCGTAATATTGGACGACCATTTGTGAACACTCTGTATAAAAACAACAATCCTTCTGGAGAAGTCTCAAAAAATCAAAAATTTTTACCAAACATCACAGTATGTATGTCATCTAAGAACACACTATTGTAGCACTTCATGCCGCGTCGCGACCTGGTGCGCACCACTACACGCGATCGCCAACTTTCTCGTTAAAACCGGTCCGTATTGTAACGAATGTCCATGGGCCGTGCAATACCATGAATGTCCTCATGAAGACCCTAAGATACCTTTTGTCAAAGATATAATTAAACCACATGCTAGGCAACACTGAACTCGGATCGTTGCTCTGGAAAATCAACTGATTAAGAGGCTTGTCCGGTCTTTCTTTTGTATTCTCTCTCTCTCTCTCTCTCTCTCTCTCTCCATCTCCTTTAGATTAGAAGCTAACAGAACAATATCAACAAGTACAACTGTTAATACTACTACTGCTGCTGCTGCTGCTACTACTACTACTATTACTACTACTACTACTACTACAATTAGTATACAATACAGCAGTGCGCTACTTACTTGTTATATAAAACAATATCAGGCCGCCAGATATGGTCGGAAGGAACGTGCAGCATTTCAACGCCGCCATATTCTTTTGGATCCCACTGTAGTTTGTAATCAAACCATGACTGAAACACACCAAAACAAACAGCTGTCACAATAGGCTTTCACGGCCGACGCCAACATTGTGTTGGAACTGTTATTTGCCGGTCTATTTGGTTGTACCCTCCGGGCAAATAATAGTTCTAACGCTGTTACAAGTTGTATATACATATTTATGTTGAGTGACTGATATGTCGCTTTAATACAATGAAACTTGTCACGAGCAATCGTACAACGTATGATATTTGTGGTCCGTTGGGTGAGGATTCTAGTTGCTGCCCTCGATGTTGGTTCTGTGCCGTACTCCTCTTGACTCACCGCTGCTGTTCCAGTCGCTTCGTCTTTTTTTCCTCCATTTTCTGCTTTTCCCTTCTTCCTTTTCCGATCCTGCTTCCTTCGCGTCGTCCGACGGAATGAATTTTGCTGACTGACTAACTCTGGGCTGCTGGTTGTGCGTGCAAAGACAAACCACTTGAGAATCTGAGTTCCGAACTACCTTCTGGAGCTCCTGCTTTGTGGCGAGTCTGTCCAAGTATGGCGAGTTTACTCCTACAACGCCTACATTAGCGCAGTACACACACAGCGAGGTCGTTCCCACGTATACGGTACTAGCCTAACCCAGATATAAGAGGGTTTCTGAGTTCCTTGCCGCACGTTCATAAAACGTCCGTGTCATCCAAGTAGCGGACGCCAAGTCCGTTCCGCAGAAGTCGAAAAGAAAATCGACGGGGAACTTTGGCCGCTAGCCGAAGACCCCTGCCCAGGACGTATTGGAATTTGTTTTTATGCAAATAGGGGTGTCGTCAGCAAATTGGGCTATCTGGACTCCGGGCTGTTTTTGCACGTCGTTGACGTAGACTGAGAACAGGAGGGGGCCGAGAACACTTCCTTGAAGGACGCTGGCAGTGATTCTCTTCTTGAAAGAACCAGAATCATACACTCTCACGCAGAAGGTCCTCTCCCTCAGAGAGTTAGCAATCAGATGAATGTAGCAGTCAGGGAGCTGGACTTGTCGGAGTTTGCGTGAACGCCAATCGTCCCATACGCCGTCAAACGCCTTCTCTACATCCAAGAAATAGCTTACAGTCTGTTCTTCCCGACACCCGGCGTCCGTGATATATTCCATCAGTTTTATCAGCTGATGAGTGGTGGAATGCCCCACACAGAAGCCGAACTGTTTGGGGACCAGAACGTCAAAGTTTTATTAAATGATCTCGAGCACGACGCAGTACAAGCCGCCCGACCACCTTGGACATAGCGGGTAGAAGGCTAATCAGACTGATCGCTCTCATTACAGATAATATACTTCATAATAAACATCACGCCTTCGGCCCTCCCCACACTTCTCTATGGGTCTATGAATTGGACACTGAAGAAGCCCCAGGCCGTTCGTATTCAAGCGGTCGAAATGAGGTTTCTCAGGCACGTGGAAGGGTATACTCTACACGATCACAAAAGAACTGTCCATGTACGGCAGGAGATGAATATTACAAGTAGGTCTACACTCGATAGAATTGGTCAATATCGGCTAAAATGGTTGACCAGGGAGGTGTGGGGCGTCCGAAGAAGCGTTGGAGTGACCAGCTCTAGTCTGGCTACTTGGGATCGAAACAAACTATTTCTTGTTAAATCCTTGTTAAAGAAAAAGAAGAAAAAGATGATGATGATACAAAATATGAGCAGGACAAAGGTAAAATAAGACTGACAAATATTGTGTGTCACTATACAACGAACTGTGAAGGAAAATCCAATGAGAGGTACTCGAATAAAGTTTTATAAAGTCCTGCCAGTCGGCTCGTCTGTTGTATAGATCAGAATCACAGCCCCCGTGGAAAGGAAAACTTCAGCTTATCGGAATACTTAGAAATGAGATTTCTTCGATCAGTCAAAGGCTGTACAAACTGAAGCGATAATAGGAAATAATAATATAAAACAGGAATTATGTGTACAACCGTACAACCGATAAGAGAAATAACATAATGGTATAAAGAAAGATAGAGGGATCGTGTTATGTATGTGTGCCTGGATAGAATACCGAGGCAGGCGCTGCGAGCTATACTGTAATCCTTTGGGAAAGTAGTGTTGGGAGACCCAGAACAAGATGGTGACTCCGGAACAGGCAGAAATAACTAATCCTGGTTAGCAAAAAGAAGAAGAAGAAGAAGAAGAAGAAGAAGAAGAAGAAGAAGAAGAAGAAGAAGAAGAAGAAGAAGAAGGTACCCGTAACTTTTTTTACTTCCATGTTCCATAAGGAACATGGCGAAAAAAATCGTGTTCGAAATAACGGCAGATTCTGATTGTACTACCATCAAAACATAAAAAAAAGTCATTTTTCGAAAAGTGTGTGTGTGTGTGTAGATGTTTTCCTCCTATGGCAAACGATAAGAGCCGCAAATTCAAACTGAATCAAATTTTTTTTGCATACAGTCCTGAATTGTAGAGTACTCAAGACCTATTGTTTTTGGTGAAGATCGGTTAAGGGGAAGGGGTAGTTTACCTCCAACTTTTATGTTTTAACAAGGGTAATTTTTCATATGACGAATGATAACTGCCGCACATTCAAACAGAATCAAATATTTTTTGCATACGTTCCTGAATTGTTAAGTACTCAAGGTGTGTTCATTTTGGTGAAGATCGGTTAAGGGATAGGGGTAGTTTACCGGCAACATTTTATGTTTTAACCAGAGTAATTTTTTCATGACGAACGATAACTGCCGTAAATTCAAACAGAATCAAATATTTTTTGCATACGTTCCTGAATTGTTAAGTACTCAAGGTGTGTTCATTTTGGTGAAGATCGGTTAAGGGATAGGGGTAGTTTACCGGCAACATTTTATGTTTTAACCAGAGTAATTTTTTCATGACGAATGTTAACTGCCGCACATTCAAACAGAATCAAATATTTTTTGCATACGTTCCTGAATTGTTAAGTACTCAAGGTGTGTTCATTTTTGTGTAGATCGGTTACAGGGATAGGGGTAGTTTACCCGCAACGTTTTATGTTTTAACAAGAGTAAAGTACTTAATTTTGATAAATAAAGTATCCTGATAAGAAGATCATAATAATCCACTGTAGAAACAGATGAAATATCTATAAATGAAGAGGCTAGTTGGATGGGGTGGGGGTAATTTTCGATAAATGAAAATGATAGTTGAAGGGGTGGGGATAATTTTTATTTATGTCATGTGTACTACGTTATCGCCAACAAAGAAGTAGTTTGTTGTTAAAATTCCTTCCTGCGCTGTTTGGGCTTGATCCAATGTTTTCTACAGAACCAAACGTTTCGGCATTGCTATCGACTTCCATCATCAGTGAAAATTGAGTGCACTATTGTGAGGTGGTATACATTAGTGATCACAGTACTTTGGTTAAGGCTGAAGAAAGAAGTAGTTTCTATTTAAATAGTTCATTTCGAAAAATATTTTAAATATAAATCTTAGAACATGGAAGTCATGTATGGTTCTCCATACCGATATTTATATGTAGTTCTGCTACAAAATATTTGTAAAGACAAAGTTTCTAGCTTTAAAAATAAATAAGTAATCAAAATGACAATAATTAGTTACTGAAGATTATTTATAAAAATTCTTTCAGCACGAAATTTTAAAATTATGGGAAAACAACTGTCTGTTACTTCAACATATAATCGTCTAACAAATTTCGTTTTATAGGAGATATGTCTAAAGTGTAAGAACTGATCCCACCACAAACTTACTAGTTTGTAACAATTTTTAATTATTTTAATCGGAAGCCGTCTTGATGGAAATAATAAATATTTTGTGCACGATACGTCATAAACAGCTCTGTAGTTTTACTGCAAATAACACTCGCTAAATAAAATTAACTTAATGTGTGTGTGTGTGTGTGTGTGTGTGTGTGTGTGTGTGTGTGTGTGTGTGTGTGTGTGTGTGTACAAATGATTATATTTAAAATTTATTGAAACACTTTTGCCACAGTCTATTTCTTTATGGATATAATATATTTAATATTTATAATATCTTTACCTTAAGATGTTTCTTCTCTTATTTGGAACATGTTTCGGAAAACGTATCGTTCCCATCCTCAGCCTTCTTAATTTTAAATCTTGTGGAGTACTTGTGTATTGGTTGGTTGTTGTTGTTATGGTTTCATTTTGGTTTTTGGTTATTATTGTGTGTGACTGTGGTGCATATATATCACACAATAATAACCAAAAACCAACAGGAAACCATAACAACAACAACCAACCAACACACAAGTGCTCCACAAGATTCAAAATTAAGAAGGCTGAGGATGGGAACAATAAGTTTCCCAAAACATGCTCCAAATAAGAGAAAAAATGTCTTGAGGGAAAGTTATTATAAATTTAAAATTTAATAAACAAGTGAGAAGTTACATATTTTTCATTCATTACACAAGTATAGAATAATTATTTCATTAAACAATGCGTAATTTTTACTTATTGCAATCTCCCTTTATTTTACGGCAAGCAAGTAATTATTGAACATATGTAAAGCATTAGATATTCCCAATATCTAAGGAAAAGAAACAGCATTAAAGGGTAGTTAGTGATTCCATTTATTTCTTTCTGCGAAACAATTGAATTGAGAAAATGTAAAGCATTATTCCACTCTCTTGAGTACGGCTGAAGCACCCTTGATGCATCGACCGTTATTGTCCATTTGTTTCGTCGTCATCCCCTCTCCCAACCCACCATAGTGTATCGTAACATTACGTTTAAGTACACCCGACAACAACAAGACAGCAATAGAGATAGGGAGGGAGAGAGAAAGAGTGAGAGAGAGAGTAAGTGAGAGAGAGGGAGGGTGCGAGAGAGAGCAGTAATTGTTGTATGATGACAAGACACATGCACACAAACGATTCATTCTACTGTCTCTCTGATCACAACGTGCAAGCTGTTCTCTTTCGTTCGGCACAATAAACTAGCCATTATTAAAACGCTGGTTTTCGAATCTGTTGTATACTAGACAACCCCAACCCACATTCAAATTTTTATTTTAAATATTGTGTAATAGATTAAGTGATATGGTCTAGACACCAATGTTAATAAAACGAAGCTAATGATTGTATTTAAGAACAAGTTCACAAACTGCACCCTTAATATAAACCAAAGGCCAGTTGAACGTGTAAGCAAATTTACATGTCTTGGTACTATAGGCAATGAACAATGGGACCACTCTCAAGAAACAAAGAGCAGAATTGAAAAGAAAAGAGCAGTGTACACTAGAATCAGCAGTTTATTCAAAAGTCACGATTTAACAATAAACAAAAAGATGAGACTTTTACGCTGCTATGTATTCTTGGTTCTTTTCTACGGTGTAGAATCTTAGACTTTAACTGAAGCCACAACTAAAAAATTGGAATCTTTCGTAATGTGGCTTTCCCGTTGAATTCTGAGCATTTCATGGACAGCACATATAACTAATGTTGAAGTTTTTAGAAAGATGGAGAAAGAAAGGGAAGTTTTTAACACAATGAAGATAAGAAAGCTTCAGTATCTGAGACATGTCATGAGAAATGAACAGAGAGTTTACTTATCGCAGTCCATACTACAGGGAAAAGTACTTGGAAAGAGAGGAGTTGGGCGACCGAGAATATCATGGTTGAGAAATTGAAGGACCTGGTTTGGCATGAATACAGCTGACTTGTTCCGTGCAGCAGTACAGCAAGTTATAATAGTCTGTATGTTATCCAACATCCGAAACGGATAGGAACTATCAGAAGAGGAATATATTATGTGATATTGTGATTGGCATTATTAAAACTATTTGTCATTGGAATAATACGTAGGTTACTTAAGCGTATTGTACGTAGGTAATGTTACTCAAGGGTGTAAACACATTATCCATCATTGATGCATAACTTGTGTATATTGATGGACAATATTTTTAGAATTCACTAGTAATGTTCTATATCAACGTACAGTACAGGTAAATGTAGCGTACTTCTACCAGGTTCAAGATAAGCATCGAATGATCTCGATTATACAAGTAAGTGGTCAACACTCAAATGACGCATGTTTGTAAGTGACGTCGTTATCAACGATGTGTAAAACTATAAAAGACAGAAAAGCCAGTTTAGATTCCAGAGTCCAGTAAGTTGAGTTGCAGAGTTAGTGAGCATGTTTAATACCCACTTTAAGGATCAATATTATATTTATGTGTTATATTTTTCTTTTTATGAATAAGTTACATAAGTTCAACCTTATGTGAGGGACCATTACGCGAACCGTTAAGTCAGCAAGTAAAGAAACAAGTCTAAAATTCTACAAGATTATGGCTCTTCCCACACTTTTTTATTGGTCTGGGAATTGGACTTCAACTAAAGGGCAGCCCAATCGCATCCAAGCGGCTGAAATGAGATTTTTACCTATCAAAATTTTGCAAACTTTGCTTTAATTTGGGGTCTTTTTTTATTTAATTACGGCTCAAAATATTTAATGACATTTTTTGTATATAATTGTCATTGGTTGTTACCTTAGAAACCATAACAATAAATATTTTTATTCCGTGTTCTAATTTTTTGGTGCAGCGATATTTTGTCTCTTTTACCAGAGAGGTCATTATCAAAGAGGTTATTGGCGCTAGTTGCTTTGTTTTGAATTTTGTTCTAACATATGAAATAATACTTTTTGTCAGTTGTTGGGTAGTCGTATTCTGTTGTTTTGTATATTATTTTTGTAATAGTCATGACTAAATTTAAAAGAATTTTTTAAAAAGCGTAAAACCTGGTACATACTACTGCACAAGTAAGTGAAGAAAATAAGTTTAGTAGTGCATCAAAACGAAAGGTCAAGACGTTCTTTTAAATTATAAAGGTTTTATTGAAGACAATGAACGCGGTAATTTTGACATTGTAAATGTAGGAAGCCTTAGCAGCTGAAGAAGATGAAGACTGTCCCTCTTATTGGAGTAGAATGCACTAATAGTGGGTAAAAGAAAATAATTATTTATCTTCCAACGCATTTTTCTCAAAATTGATGTTTTTGTATATTGTAATAAAATAAATTTAAATAAGTATAGATGTGTGTTGATAATATACTTATTATGGAGTGTGTGACTCCGATGTAATCAAGCCCCTCTGTTTGGACTAGCCAATTTGTAATAAAATAAATAAGATTGATGTGTGAATCTGTAAGTTGTAAGGTGTTTAATTGGTGTGGCTCTCGATTTCTTACTGGTCTGAAACACTTCCTTAAGTTTCCCAGCTGGTCGAGTCCCAATGGTAGCAAGACCGGTCGAGTAGCGTAAAGTTGATGAAGAAATATATATGCTCAGCTTCACCGAAAGTTTCAAAACAAAAATTATTGTTTTGAAGAAAATTAAAAAAAAATTATGTTTATAAAAAAAAATAATAATAAAAAATTTTTTTAATTTTATTAATTAATTAATTAGGTTCAATTAATTAATATAGGGCTGTGAAGTTTTAAACAGTGTAATGCTCTTCTGAAAATTTTTATTAAAGTTTTAGTATAATTTAAATAATCTATCACCACTCATAAGACTGTCTGTAAACCAATCGATATTTGTTTACCTTTCTATTTTTTAGGTTATCTTCACTTACGGGTGGTAAAGTCCTTGTAGATTATCAATTAGAATTATATTATTGGTAATTAGTATTATTGAAGAAATAAAGAACTATTAAGTATTGAAAAGTATTAATGTTTTATTAAGTAACAGCAATATTGACTCTTATCGATTAGTATCGATTCTCAGGATATCGAAAAAAAGTTACAGGTATATGTTATAAAAATTATATAGGGTTCTTTAAACAGCCAGTTATTACCAAAGTCAGAGAAATCGGGCTAATATTTAAAAAGTATAACGTTACAATCAAATTAATAGTTATTAATAAACACAGACATTGAATAATAATTTGTAAATATAATAATTGTTTTCACCAAACAGCTGTGATGAACCACGAAGAGGCACTGGAATTGTCAAAGAAAGATGGCTGCCGTCAAGTCGATGAAAATGTTGCTCGTTGCTGCTGCATTCCAAATAATGTATTTTGACGCAATATTTCTGTTCTCGTGTCCGCAAATCTCTTGTTATATGTTGTGTAGTGACTGGTGTAGTGATTCTGGGTTGTATTTAGTGTATCTGTATAATTATTAGTTCAAACACTTTCTCCGATTCCGTCACTAATTTGGTTTAATGTATTATACAGTTTTCTAGTGTTTTATGGTGTTTTTCGGAGTAGATTTATATTGTTCTGTGTTATGGAGTGTTACTTGATCGTTTCTGTTATAATATGATAGTTTCAGAAGTATTTTACAAGTCACTCGCGATTTCACAATAACTCGCTATACACTCGCTTTGTATGACGATTATAGGTTAGGTTATTCACGTTTTCAGAGGTATGTCATGTTAACCGTTCGACTACCAATAATTAACTAACTGTTTCCTTCAGTTTCAATTAAACTCTTAGCCCATATAATATTATCCTTAACATTGTTCAAAAATATTTTCACATCCTGTGTACATTTTACTATTTCACTATATGAATGCCTAAACTTTGGTTATTTGTCAATTTTATTCACTAGATTTGATTTAAATTAATCTTTCAGTTCATTCTGGTTATTTTCAGATTAAATAATGCCATTTTATAGTGTTTTCTGTCCAAAAAATAGTAATTTTACTTTCAGTTTGGGTATACTCTGAAGAGTCCAAAACATCAAAATTTACTTCCTGTCATTATATAAATTCAGCCATTTTATCAGTTATATTTAATATTAATAATCCTATATTGTATTAAAAGGTTCCTATTTCCTTATTTTCTGGTAATTAATTGAATTAGTTGTATTCTGAAACATTATTCTGAAATATATGACTCCCATGTCTAAATTTCTGAGTTTAGTCATTTTATTTTTATTTATAATTCTGAATATAATTTATTAAAATCTCTCTAAATGGTATGTGCAATTATATGGCATGATCTCAAGTTTATTTTGTCTAAACCCCTTTTGTTTATTTGCATTTAAATGAGCAATTTCTCTGTTTTGATGAAGTTTGGTTTCCATTCTTTTGGCCTATGATTTTTTTTAACAATTTTTCTTACAAAATAATTTACACACAATATATGATGTGTGATACCCTCTCTGACTTTTTACAAATAGTATTATAAATTAAACATGTTTTCAAATTACACAAAAACAATTAGTATTGGTTACAATACAAACAATAGTTAACACAAAATAAAGAACATTTTTTTTAAATAAATGGTTGTCTTCAAATCAGACATTTTGCAACAAAATTCCCATTTCCAACATGGAAATATGGTTTACAACAAAGGTTTTGTACTAACTAACATCTTAATTACTCTCTACTATTTACAAGTGGTAATTATTTTTATAGTTCTGATGTTAGTTGTTTCAGACCCAAACAAATGGCCTTATATCTAAAACATTTTTAAACATTCTTGTACTATATACATTAAAACCTTATATCTATATTCTTATTTCTAACTATTATTATAAGTAGGATTCTACAGTTTTTATACAGTCTTTTATACCTTGTCTTTGGGGAATTGTACCCTGTCATTAACAAATAAATAGTATGAACCGTTCAAAAAGCACTATGAAATCTGTTTTTCTTTTTTCATGTAAAACAAAAATGTTATTTTAAACAGATTCATGTCTTATGAACAACATATTGTCACCGTACACATTTTAAGTCATTGAAAAATGCATATTTCATTGCATCCAATGTTTGTGATTGCCAAAAATGAAACACAAGGTTCATTTCTTATAATACCCAAAACTATCACTGGTTCACTTTCACTTATATATTATGTTAATGCTAAATGGTCGTATAGTCTTATCAACATAATAAATTGGTTAGCGTTTTTCAATGGAGATTTGTTCCATGGGTACTATATTATTGTTTCATCTCAGTTCACAGGAAACTTTTACTTTATACACTCCTCTCTCTTAAATTTATATACATGTGGTTTTTATTTCGTTATACTTTTGTTTTTAGATATTTATTTTGGGGATATAGGGATTTGGGTGTCTTTTATAAGAGCATGACGTCTTCTTCAGGATGCTGCCCTCTTCTTCTTTCTTCAGTCTTCTTTTCTCCTGCCTTCTGGGACTGGTATCTTCTCCATCTGTTCTTGATGCCATCAGGTTTCTTGGGATCTTCTCCATCTTCTTCTTTAATTCAGAAATACACAACCTGTATTGGTTGATCTTGGCTTATTTTAGGGTTTCTCTTTTATTTATTCTCCCTCGTTGTGGGTTTGGTCATATTGTGTACTGCTTTGTTATTTACTATTTTACCTTCCTGGGTTATACCTTGAAAACCTTTGGTTATGAGACTGGTCTTGGATGACTCATCACTAGTAACTCCTTTTACTTGAACTTGGATTTTCTTTATAATAATGATTTCTTTCCACAGTTGCTATGAATTAATCTATTTATATTAAATTTAATGCTTTCTTCCAAATTTAAACAGTATAACTTTATTATTCTAATGATCAATTGCCATTCAATATTGTGCTTATATCTGTCACGCTACAGATTGCTCTCCTCCAGAAGTAATTATTTCAGACATGTTTATGGATGAAATAATTTCTTATGATAATTTCATCATTTCTTATAATTCATTTTCTTCTCCATTTTTATATCGACTTTTTTATATTAGAGTTTTATTAATTTTATATATATAATTATTTGTTTTACTACTGATCCTTTTCGGATAGTTAGTGTCTTCTGAGATATATTATAATTGTAATACATTTTCTTTCTATATCAACTTCGTGTTGTATCCTTGGGATATTAATTCCCTAACATTCCCTATCACGTGGGCTGGGGCAGATCAGAGGGGCACTGTACGCTACTTCTCTGCTGGCCATACACCACTTCTATAAATTGAGTACAGGGGCATATCCATCCCTGCTCAAAAAACATAATGCTGCTGGAATTATCTTCAGTCAGTCATCGAATAAATAAATAAAAAGTAGTCTCATTTTCGACTAATAAAAATATCTTTGGATTCTCCACTTCGTAGTCTCTCAGATTATCTCACATTTTCTATCTTAATAAATCTTCATAATCATTATTATACTCATTACATATATATTTTTCCAAAACTCTTAACTTGTCTGATATATTTAATTTAATTATGGTTGAAAACCTTTCTTTTAATAATTCTGTTTACTGTTTACAGTGTAACTCTCTTTCTTCTTCATCTGAATTCTCTTTATACTTTCTTCTGGTTATTCATAGTATTAGCATGGTCTTTATAAATAGTCTTTCGTATTCATTATTTGAATGGTCTTAATATATTATATTTAATTTTTTAACATTGTATCTTTACATTAGATATACAGGTTGTTATATTGATCATTTTATTTAAACATTTTGGTTCTTTCCTTTCTCTTAGAAAGTTATTAATCCGTCTTCGCATTCATTAGCATTAATTCATTTATATTATATTTCATGTGGTATTTATTCTCTTTGCATTTCATATAGGTCTTATTATTATCATTGGTTCAAAATCATCTTCTCCATCTGTTTGGTATGAGTTGTTCTTCTTTGCTCTTAATTAACTGTTTTCATTATCGTTTCATAGGTAATTAGTCTCTTTGCTTCCAAATTTTTTCCTTCTCTGGCATATTACACTCTTTTTTGTTATTCTTCTCTACTCCTTCAAATGTTAGGTTTTTCCACATTTATTCTGGATTAACGTTAACTCTCTTTTCTGAATTAATCACTTTATTTTCTTCTCAATTCAATCATAATTGACACATAATTATTTTTTGGAACTTGGTTAGTTTTAATGTAAAATTCAAACTATTCCTTTTATTTAATTGAAAAATATTTCTCATAAATCCTTGTAATATGTTGATCTTATCTTGTTTCAAAGTACTGACGTTCTATCAACATTCAAATTCTGTTTAATTCGTTTATTCCCAGAATTGTTTCATTCAGAATTGTTTATAGTACTGTGATCTTACTATTATTTCTGAATGTTTTGGTATTTCTCCAAATTCAAATTCTTCTTGATTATTTACCATAAAGTTTTCTCATAATTCAGTGGTATTAAGCTGTGCTTACTTAATTTTAAACTTTTTTAAAATTAAGTTCAAAATTCTCTCTCTTTCTCTTTCTTCCATAAAGTTTTGTTCTAAATTATCAGGTTGTAGTAAGAAGTACTTACTCAATTTTAAATTTTTATAATTATTATTTCAATTCAAAAGTCTTTCTTTTTCTTTCTTCCATAAAGTTTGTTCCAAAATTATTAGGTTGTAATAAGATGTACTTACATATTTTAGAATTTTTTCAAATATTAAATTGAAAAATTCTTCTTCTTATAATTCTCCAGAATGTTCTTTTCAAAATATTAGGTTGTAAGATGTACTTACATTATTTTAAAATTTTTTTAAAATATAAATTCAAAATTCTATAACTCACAACTCATTCTTCATAATATTTCTTCATAGAAGCTTGATTGTACACTCCTTTGATTTTTCCTGAAACGATTTCCTTCAACTCATATGTATTGTTATGTTTATCATTTACCACAACATATGGGCATATATTGTACTCTACACTGGCCCATATTATTTATACTTTTGTAAGTTGATCTTCTCTTTTTCTTTCCTTATAAATGCCTTTTCTTTTCTATATACCCAGGAAGATGGACGATTTTCTTTATGTCGTTCCATTGCTCATATTCTTATTTGTCATGTTCATTTTCTTAAATAGTCTTCACTCATAAAACCCAGTTTTGTTTCTATGTTTATTCTCCATATCATTTCCTTTCAATGATATTTATTTCGTCTCCTTCAACGTTGTTTTTTCGCCGTAGTCGGAAATCATGATCCGTCCCTTTTCTTGATGTCGTGTGGTATTTGTGTCAACCAGGGTCCATCATCTCAGTTGCTCTTATAAAATTTACCCTAGGGCGCGACACTCGGTTATTACTATTGCTATTATTATTATTATTAATATTATCATTATAGTAATTTCGGTTAGGTGGGTAAGGGCTGTCATCATTATTGTTGGGATATGGATTTCTCTGACTGTATGGGACATTATTATGTTGGTATAAATTGTTTCTATTGTATGGATAGGGGTTGTTATTCCTAATGCCGTTAACATTACTGCTAAACTGGTCATTACGTGGCGGGTTGTTAGGGCCATCGTAATTGCTGGGCTGGTTCCCTCTATCATCATATTGTATACACCAATACTTCTCTGGTCCATGTTTTGTGTTCCCTGACAAATATATGTGAGGATCTTCACCTGGGTTATCACTTATTATTTGTTTATCTGAAACACCATAAGCTGGTTTACCATCACATATCCACTCTGAAGGAATATATTTTAGTCTAACCGTACCCTGGAACTGTCCTAGATGGCACGCTAATGGAATACATTCTGGTGATTCACCTGTGCTGTCATTACAGTCTGGTACGATATCACATTTCCATCTTTCTGACATCCACTGTCCAGTTCTGCGCTGATATTGATCTTGTCCACATGTTGTATTCTGTTTACCTCTGGTCCTTTCCCAGTGGTAGACTACTGTCTTGTGGTAAATTATTTTGGAAATTACTTCGATTCTCCTGTTATAATTCCTAGAATTCATGGTGTCTTTGTCAAAGGTAATTGGGATATTATTGCCATCAATTAACCCATGTTTCATCATCTCCAACTCTTCCTTCGTTTTTATTACCTTTCTTAGGTAGATTCTCCTTTTCCTTTGTTGAATATCTTCTTTGTTTCCGCTAGTTTTAATTCCATGTAATACCATTACTTGTTCCTGCGTTTTATCATTTGGTACTTCTTCTGGTTCTGGTTTGCTATCATTTTTTATATCGATAACCCAATCATTCAGCTTCCCCATCATCGATTCGTGGTGCTCATCCATTTTCTTCATCATTTTCTGGTTGTTCTCCTCCAATTTGTCTTCCATCTTTTGTAGAAGTCTTTCCATGAATCTGTCCATCTTCTTGCTGTTTTCTTCCATCTTCTCTTCCATCTTCTTGCTGTTTTCTTCTATCTTCTTATTCAGGGACTGGTTGTCTTCCTTCAATTCTTCCATGTTCTTGTTCATCCCACTTAATTCTTCTTTCAAGGACTGGTTATCACTCCCCATTTTCTTACTGTTTTCGTCTATCTTCTTGTTATTATCCTCCATCTTGGACTCTAGGTTCTTATTATTTTCATTCATTGCCTGCATCATCCGCCTGAACATTTCTTGGTTTGTCATGTCCTCTGTTTGCGACGGTCTCTCCTTTTCTGGAACATTGACTACCCCTGTCTGTGTGGGTACCTCCGGTTGTTCGGTTTGTTTGGACAACACCGGTGGTAATACCTCTTCCGCCTCTACTGGCGTCGCCTCCTTGTTGTCCATGTCAACTTCTATTTCTTTCTCGGCCTCCGCCGCCCGTTTCTTAGATGTTGCACGTCGTTGCATTTTCCCTTGAAATTCTCTGGCTTTGTAGCTGTTGCCTAGCTCCAACTAGTGATTGGGCAGAATGTATTGGCCTTCCAATCGCTAATTAAAGCCCCACGTTGGGCGCCAATTTGTAATAAAATAAATTTAAATAAGTATAGATGTGTGTTGATAATATACTTATTATGGAGTGTGTGACTCCGATGTAATCAAGCCCCTCTGTTTGGACTAGCCAATTTGTAATAAAATAAATAAGATTGATGTGTGAATCTGTAAGTTGTAAGGTGTTTAATTGGTGTGGCTCTCGATTTCTTACTGGTCTGAAACACTTCCTTAAGTTTCCCAGCTGGTCGAGTCCCAATGGTAGCAAGACCGGTCGAGTAGCGTAAAGTTGATGAAGAAATATATATGCTCAGCTTCACCGAAAGTTTCAAAACAAAAATTATTGTTTTGAAGAAAATTAAAAAAAAATTATGTTTATAAAAAAAAATAATAATAAAAAATTTTTTTAATTTTATTAATTAATTAATTAGGTTCAATTAATTAATATAGGGCTGTGAAGTTTTAAACAGTGTAATGCTCTTCTGAAAATTTTTATTAAAGTTTTAGTATAATTTAAATAATCTATCACCACTCATAAGACTGTCTGTAAACCAATCGATATTTGTTTACCTTTCTATTTTTTAGGTTATCTTCACTTACGGGTGGTAAAGTCCTTGTAGATTATCAATTAGAATTATATTATTGGTAATTAGTATTATTGAAGAAATAAAGAACTATTAAGTATTGAAAAGTATTAATGTTTTATTAAGTAACAGCAATATTGACTCTTATCGATTAGTATCGATTCTCAGGATATCGAAAAAAAGTTACAGGTATATGTTATAAAAATTATATAGGGTTCTTTAAACAGCCAGTTATTACCAAAGTCAGAGAAATCGGGCTAATATTTAAAAAGTATAACGTTACAATCAAATTAATAGTTATTAATAAACACAGACATTGAATAATAATTTGTAAATATAATAATTGTTTTCACCAAACAGCTGTGATGAACCACGAAGAGGCACTGGAATTGTCAAAGAAAGATGGCTGCCGTCAAGTCGATGAAAATGTTGCTCGTTGCTGCTGCATTCCAAATAATGTATTTTGACGCAATATTTCTGTTCTCGTGTCCGCAAATCTCTTGTTATATGTTGTGTAGTGACTGGTGTAGTGATTCTGGGTTGTATTTAGTGTATCTGTATAATTATTAGTTCAAACACTTTCTCCGATTCCGTCACTAATTTGGTTTAATGTATTATACAGTTTTCTAGTGTTTTATGGTGTTTTTCGGAGTAGATTTATATTGTTCTGTGTTATGGAGTGTTACTTGATCGTTTCTGTTATAATATGATAGTTTCAGAAGTATTTTACAAGTCACTCGCGATTTCACAATAACTCGCTATACACTCGCTTTGTATGACGATTATAGGTTAGGTTATTCACGTTTTCAGAGGTATGTCATGTTAACCGTTCGACTACCAATAATTAACTAACTGTTTCCTTCAGTTTCAATTAAACTCTTAGCCCATATAATATTATCCTTAACATTGTTCAAAAATATTTTCACATCCTGTGTACATTTTACTATTTCACTATATGAATGCCTAAACTTTGGTTATTTGTCAATTTTATTCACTAGATTTGATTTAAATTAATCTTTCAGTTCATTCTGGTTATTTTCAGATTAAATAATGCCATTTTATAGTGTTTTCTGTCCAAAAAATAGTAATTTTACTTTCAGTTTGGGTATACTCTGAAGAGTCCAAAACATCAAAATTTACTTCCTGTCATTATATAAATTCAGCCATTTTATCAGTTATATTTAATATTAATAATCCTATATTGTATTAAAAGGTTCCTATTCCCTTATTTTCTGGTAATTAATTGAATTAGTTGTATTCTGAAACATTATTCTGAAATATATGACTCCCATGTCTAAATTTCTGAGTTTAGTCATTTTATTTTTATTTATAATTCTGAATATAATTTATTAAAATCTCTCTAAATGGTATGTGCAATTATATGGCATGATCTCAAGTTTATTTTGTCTAAACCCCTTTTGTTTATTTGCATTTAAATGAGCAATTTCTCTGTTTTGATGAAGTTTGGTTTCCATTCTTTTGGCCTATGATTTTTTTTAACAATTTTTCTTACAAAATAATTTACACACAATATATGATGTGTGATACCCTCTCTGACTTTTTACAAATAGTATTATAAATTAAACATGTTTTCAAATTACACAAAAACAATTAGTATTGGTTACAATACAAACAATAGTTAACACAAAATAAAGAACATTTTTTTTAAATAAATGGTTGTCTTCAAATCAGACATTTTGCAACAAAATTCCCATTTCCAACATGGAAATATGGTTTACAACAAAGGTTTTGTACTAACTAACATCTTAATTACTCTCTACTATTTACAAGTGGTAATTATTTTTATAGTTCTGATGTTAGTTGTTTCAGACCCAAACAAATGGCCTTATATCTAAAACATTTTTAAACATTCTTGTACTATATACATTAAAACCTTATATCTATATTCTTATTTCTAACTATTATTATAAGTAGGATTCTACAGTTTTTATACAGTCTTTTATACCTTGTCTTTGGGGAATTGTACCCTGTCATTAACAAATAAATAGTATGAACCGTTCAAAAAGCACTATGAAATCTGTTTTTCTTTTTTCATGTAAAACAAAAATGTTATTTTAAACAGATTCATGTCTTATGAACAACATATTGTCACCGTACACATTTTAAGTCATTGAAAAATGCATATTTCATTGCATCCAATGTTTGTGATTGCCAAAAATGAAACACAAGGTTCATTTTTTATAATACCCAAAACTATCACTGGTTCACTTTCACTTATATATTATGTTAATGCTAAATGGTCGTATAGTCTTATCAACATAATAAATTGGTTAGCGTTTTTCAATGGAGATTTGTTCCATGGGTACTATATTATTGTTTCATCTCAGTTCACAGGAAACTTTTACTTTATACACTCCTCTCTCTTAAATTTATATACATGTGGTTTTTATTTCGTTATACTTTTGTTTTTAGATATTTATTTTGGGGATATAGGGATTTGGGTGTCTTTTATAAGAGCATGACGTCTTCTTCAGGATGCTGCCCTCTTCTTCTTTCTTCAGTCTTCTTTTCTCCTGCCTTCTGGGACTGGTATCTTCTCCATCTGTTCTTGATGCCATCAGGTTTCTTGGGATCTTCTCCATCTTCTTCTTTAATTCAGAAATACACAACCTGTATTGGTTGATCTTGGCTTATTTTAGGGTTTCTCTTTTATTTATTCTCCCTCGTTGTGGGTTTGGTCATATTGTGTACTGCTTTGTTATTTACTATTTTACCTTCCTGGGTTATACCTTGAAAACCTTTGGTTATGAGACTGGTCTTGGATGACTCATCACTAGTAACTCCTTTTACTTGAACTTGGATTTTCTTTATAATAATGATTTCTTTCCACAGTTGCTATGAATTAATCTATTTATATTAAATTTAATGCTTTCTTCCAAATTTAAACAGTATAACTTTATTATTCTAATGATCAATTGCCATTCAATATTGTGCTTATATCTGTCACGCTACAATATACACCCCTTTTCTTAGCCCCATTCATTCCAAACTTTTACTGGAATTTCGTATGATAAAAATACATCTACTGATGGGAGCACTTTGTAAAATATTAATTTTAAAAATAAATTAGTAATTTTGTTTTCATTATAGCACTGTGATCAGACTAGTGGTCATGTACGGAGTGGAAAAAATGTGCTTTCAAAATTTGAAACCTCTTCTTAAAATTGAACGAAGAATTCTTTGGAAAATTTATGGCCCCAAGAAAACCGAAGATGGGTACTGGCATCGACCCAGTGAAGAGCTGTATATGGTTCTGGAAGATCTGGAAACGGCTGTCCGAAGGAAAAGACTGAGATTCCTTAGACATATGTTTTGGATGGATCGATCCAGATTAAATAAACAAATTTTCAAATATATTTGGCAACTTTTCAGTCTGAACGGCTACACCAAACAACTTAAGGAGGAAATGATGAAACTGGGTATCTCTTTGAACGACTGTGTGGATAGAAATACACAGGGCCTTCTGGCAGGAGAAAAAAAAAGAAATGATATTCGCGTGGTCCACGCTGGCCTGTTCGTGTAAAAATTTAGTAATTTTTTAAGAATTTAAGACATTTTAAATTAGGTGTCAGGAATGTTCTTAAATCACAAAAACAGATATTTTAAAACTGGTCCATTTCTCTTTGCAAAAGATAATAGTAAACAAGTTGTAAAAATCTGGAATCATCCCGTGCATAGACGGGTCACACGTTATCACGGCGAAGATAGACATTATCGACCCCCCTCCTTAATGGGAAAGACCGAGCACGGGAAAACTGTGGATAGAACGGCGAAGGAAGTGGGAGTCGATAGCCGCCAGAGCTTGGCGGAAATAGTGAGGGTGCATCACCTGAATCCGGACAACACAAGCAGTTTGTTACTACGGTCTCACTGATCGTCGTACGGTACAGTGGAAAACAAAATACAAGACACCAATTAAGTCACTAATCTCCGGCTTTAATTAATCACAAATATAGTTTATAATCAATTTGTACAATAATCTGAGGAAAATTTGTTCACACGCAATAATAATGTCAACTAACAGGGTCTCCCACAATTATAAAACACATAACACTTCGCCACAATACTACGAACCGCACTGGACTAAATCGCCACTTAAACTGCAACTAAGCGCAGCTGTCCTTGATTAAATAGATAGTACAAGTGTTCCAGAATAATCCATAATACGCGTCAACACTACTAGAAAACACTAGAGCGTAATTGGTTGCGGCCTTGAACACAGGTCGCGTGGACCGGTGAATTCTGGAACACCCTTGGTTCTTGACTGGTGTTAAGTGTCACGTAATTGTCTTTCATCTCAAAGTAGCAGCAATAGTACGCGCGCACACACACACACACACACACACACACACATTACAGCTGGCCTCTGCTGAGATAGCTGAGAAACCTGGAGAATGTTGTGTAATGGCGTAGCAAGTTTATTGAAACACGTATTTCTCCAGTAAAAAATTGAACTTAAAAAAACAGTTTTGTATGTCGATTAAGGGATTTTTCCTGAGACCTATTATTCAGTATAATATTCAATAATAATAATAATAATAATAATTTTTTTTTTTTAAGAGGGGGAAATGCTTTATGCACCGTCAGAAGAGGCTTGTGCTTCCTCTGGTGTGCCGGACTCTCACCCACTAAAAAACCCACCTCTAATTCAGGCATTCATATCCATCCTGGAACTACTTAGCGCATTACTTCAGGATGGAGCCTATTGCGCCCTTATCGGGCTCCTTCTAGATGTTCCTCTCTTCTACTGCCCGTTGAGTGCAAGTTGGGCCTGCCTTTTTTTCCCAGTAGGACCCACTGAACAAATGTATTCATGCGATTTCATTCCGCCTTACCATGAAGCATAAGTGCAACTACGCTCTCGGGTGTGAATTCCCCGAGCTCCATTTCTAGTGTCATCCTCTGTCTTTCGAACCTCCAGCACTAATAACAAGAAGAAGAAGAAGAAGAAGAAGAAGAAGAAGAAGAAGAAGAAGAAGAAGAAGAAGAAGAAGAAGAAGAAGTTGCACGCATGAGCTTGTCAGCCGCTCTTTCAATAACGCCCCGATTATTAAATCTAGGGGGTTTAAATCTAGACAATTGGGGGGTCATAATTCTTTGGACCAAAACGCGTCCACGTTATCGGGAAATCAGGTTTGCACTAAATAGCTTGTGTGAGCCGGCACGCTGTCCCGTTGAAAGATGGGTGGCCTCCTGGATGCCACAGTGTCCATCCATGGCTTTGTTACTTTACTACACTCCACAGAACCGTGAGGTAAACCTTCTCTGTAATATAGCGACATAACATCACCCTTACTTGGAACGACGCTCAGGACGAGAAGATTGGCGAGAAACTTAATCTTGGTTATATCGAGGACATCCTCGAGATCATGGGCAAGGCAACGGTCGTTCCTCCGGTTCAGTTTTGCATCGACAGTAAAATTCTTGTTGTCAGGAAAACGTCTGAGGCGACCCGTGGTGTCATGCTTCAACAAACAAAGAAGCAAATTGCATCGTGCAACTCGACGACTTTGGCAGCCTGAGATAGCATTTGTCGCACATTGAGCACATAAAACGTGCATCTCAGATCCTTTCCAGCGATTCGTCGCATGCTGGTCTCACTCGCCCCAAGTGTGGTAGACAGTCCACAAAGGGACTTCATTGGATCTTCCGAAATAAATTCTTGCGTTCTTTGGACAACAGCCGGTGTGTTTGAATCTACATCAGATAACATTGCTTGCTGGGCAAGCAGAACCTTCTTCGGACTCTTCGCGTCCGCCTACTTTTGCGCGATATCAATCGATCGATCTCGTGTACAAGAAGAATTAAATAACTTCGATCGAGTACCCGAAGAATTAAGACTGTACTCGGTAGTAACTCGGCTATTTTGAGGTAATGTACGTCTCATACATACATCTGGCTTACTAGAGCGCCAATAATTGTGCACTGCTAGACTCAAATGGTCGGGGTATTCAAATTAAATTTTGTACGGATTTAACTCCGTCTGGCTGTTTCTGTAAATAACTATTGATCAATAATTAATGAGCCTTTGATATTGATATTGATTAAACAGATGAGCCTTTTTAACTATTTGAGAAATGCCATTTTGCCTGTGATAACAATTATGATACTGACGTTAAGTTAGGTACGTTTCAAACGATCTGTGGGACAAATAACCGTATTTTTAGAAACAAGGCACACCAATATACGAAATATATATCAGTTTCTGGTGGTAGTCTCCATACTGTCCTATGGATGTGAAGTATAGACGACAAGAAGGTGTCCCAAACCTGATCGTATAAAGAATAAAACCATAAGAGAATAATTATAAGTTTTTACTTGAAATAAAGATTAAAATATTATAAACAATGGTGGAAAGAACACTTAGCACTTAGAAAGAATGTCACATTCAAGACTGGCCAAAGAAGTCTGGAAATATAAACCTAAAGGACACAGGTATGTGGGTAGATCCAATAAGAGATGGGTGGAGGACCTTTAAAGGCGGAACAGGCAGCACCTTTGACGTAATGTAAAGATTATGATGATGATTTAACTAACACACCCTGTAAATAGGGAACACTGAGGACTACAACGTAGTTATTCATCAATCATTTAAAATTGAGGAGCAGACAGAAGAATACATAATTACATAATCATCTTTCTTTAAACAATAGAAGTTCTCTTTTCATTAATGTTCTGCAGTATTAAAATCTCCTGCTATAGTTTTCTTTATTGTCATATACGTTTATTGTCAGAAACGACAAAGTCGATGAAGCGTAGGCTTGTTTCAAATTAGTGCACAAATTCTGAGCGCGGGACAAATATTTACCGAAACGTACACAAACAGAAGAGAGTAATGGCGCCCGTGACGTGCGTTGTATGAAGGGTGTAATTCACAGGGGGTTGAGCGAAGAGGCTTTAGTTAGTCTCCATTGTTGCACGCACTGCGTTCTGTGTGAGCTTAACGTTACCTCCCTCTCTCCTTGCTTGCTTGTTTTTACCCTTCTTTTCCCAATGTCAGTTTTCTTCTGTCTCTTGTCGTAATCATAAAACCTTGTCGTGAATCTACAGCAGATGCGCCGCAAATACTCATCATAACAGGATAGATATACGTTTCTCCATCAAGATACACACTTTCCACTACACTGTACTCAACAGCGACGTAGTCTACATTTTAGCAATGAAAACGCAAAGACTTCGGAGCGATATGGGGGTACATTGGCAGTAGCCTCGTGTGGTTCTAGCAGTTAGATAAGGCTGCTGCATCTCCCCAACATTGTTTAATGTCTATGTAAAAGATGTCAAAAAATAAAAACAAAATTCTGAATGTGGTATAAAGCTATCACTACAGTATAGATTATCATTATCATCGGTATCACCATCGTCATTGTCACAACACGCCATAAGCAAGATGCTGCCTGTTTTGCCTTCAAAGATTCTCCAGCCATCTATTACTGGGTCTACCCACACTTCTGTGTCCTATAGGGTTATATTTCCAGACTTTTGGCCGTTTGAAATCTGACATTCTTTCTATGTGTTCTTTTCCTACCGTTGTTTTTAATCTTTTAGTCTTTCATTCAAGTTCAAAACTTGTAATTCTTCTCTTATGATTGCACTCTTAATGCGGTCAAGTTTAGAACACCTTTTAATTCCTCTTGAGAGCACCATTTCTGAGACCTTTATTATAATACTGTTTTTTGTTTTTGTCCTTAATTCATAACCCTAGGACAGTACAGGAACCGCCATAACTTCTGAAAACATTAATTATGAATGTCGACATCTTTGTTTCTAAAATAAGATTGAGTTTTTTTTTTTTGTATGTGGACGAAGTTGTTATTATACTACAGTCAAAAGATTACCTACAGAGGGATGTATTAGTTTTGTAAAACATAGCAAAGGGATACGGTATTATTTTTGTAAAATATAGCAAAGGGATACGGAATATATCTCCATATGTTTTTACGGGTAAGATACCAAGTAAGAAGTAAACCAAAGGTAAATGGGAAAGTTCTAGAGCAGGTGTCCAGGTTTCTCTATCTTGGATACGATGTATGTCTCACTGTAAATACTTATCATAGGTTCTTTGCTTTATATCAGTGGCTTGTCCTGTTTCTTCATCCCAATTTTTCAGGCACCTTTACGTCTAGTTTATATGTCTTTGTACCACATGTGCTGCTTTTAATGTCACACTTCTGATATTTTTCTAATCTTAATTAACGCCAATGCTAGTGGTGGTTAACAGTTGTAACTAAATGCTCTCTCTCGTCCTGCAAAAAAGGTAAACTTTTAAAAATTTCCTCTTTTACATGATTCCTAATCTTCTGTGGCTTCCTCCATATTGCCTGTAGAAGGTATATTCTGCAGACCAGCAGAATTCAGATCACATTCTTTATGCGCTGCCGTGTCTCTAACTTCGTCTGCTAATTTTCTAGTATAATGCTAACGTGTAATAAAGTGACGACTTTCACAAGAATGCATGAAACGATTTGGAGAACGCTGGGAAATAAATGTATAAAAGAAACCCAAATAAAATTGTATAAAACAATTGTGAGCAATACCTACAGTAACGTATGGTTCTGAATCT
The DNA here is from genome assembly GCA_034769895.1 of Magicicada septendecula. Classification (NCBI taxonomy): domain Eukaryota; kingdom Metazoa; phylum Arthropoda; class Insecta; order Hemiptera; family Cicadidae; genus Magicicada; species Magicicada septendecula. Next base: position 293,047,053 of record CM068373.1, on the reverse strand, counting down.
TGGGTCATAAAGAAAAAAGATGAACAGAAGACACAAACAGCAGAAATGAAATTTCTGAGACCAGTTAAAAGGTGTAATAGACGAGATCATATAAGAAATGAGGAGATAAGAAGTGATTTAAATATTTTTGCATTTAATTAAAGGATTAAAGAATACAGAAGACAATGGATCAACATATAGATAGAGTAGAAGAAAGTAGAATACCGAAGACAGCGAAAGATTACAACCCTAGAGAGAGAAGAAAACTTGGTAAGCCTAAGAAAAGGTAGACTGTGGAATAGGAACAGGCCGCAAAACTAAAACCGTTAGAAGATGATGATGATGATGCTAACGTATAACGTAGTCGATAATAGATCTTACGCCTCTTGTTGCCCAGGTTTTATTGTGTATATCTTTTCCTTAAAGAAAGATTTAGTAATCTTCAAACCATTGAATGTAAATAATATTCAGTAAAATTATTTTCCGGCTGTTTAGCTGTGGTCCTCTTTTGGTAGATCCAAACGTTTGGATTGCAGCTGCGGCAGTCATCTTTAGTGGTCTTCTGTTCTGCTCCTCTGGCAACTAAATGACAACGCGATCCCAAACCGTCGCACTTATATGCATCGTCGTTTAGTTGACAGAGGAGCAGAACAGAAAACTACTGAAGATGACTGCCGCAGCTGCAGAGAAAACGTTTGGATCTGCAAAAAGAGGGCCACGGCCCAACAGCCCGGGATAATTTTACTGAAGACAACTCCGCTCGTGAAAGCTTCAATGTTATGTAGGAAAATCTATCAGGTAATGACGATTTTTATTTATTCGGTTTTCACTATAAATACCAATAGAATGGCGTATGGGTTGATTACCAATTGTAGTACTTAGAACTCCTTTAACTAACCTAAGTCATCTATAAATTAAACATGTTTATCACCTTTTGCAGAACTTTATAGAGACTAACTGTTTGTTCCCCTGAGGTATAAACATTTTATTTAAATTTTAACTGAAATTTTCACCATGTTGTATTTACTCCTAATGGAAACACCAGCAGCGGGGGACTACGTGAATCAATAGTTGCATTTACAGTCTGCCACAGAAATAAACTTAACAAAAGCCATCAGTGTAAATCGTATCGGCAAAATTGTTGCCGCCGTAGTCCAGATGGGAACAAAAATAATTTAATTATTTTCAGCACGACATAAAACGCGCGCTCATATGAACTACCTACACAACTCTTGCCATCCCATATTAACTATATATTTTATACTATCTGCTTTGATGTTAACGTCTGCCCCCCACCCCACCCGCCAATGTTTACTGTATAAATGTGTATGGTGAGAGGGACGGGGTGAGCCGGGAATACGATGAAAACTGAAATTGTCAGGATTAGGTCGGACAAGAACCAACGTAAAATTTATCACACAACGTTTCGAGCACTAAGCAATCTGTGGTCGTCTTTAGCTGACCACACTATTACAGCTAGTTTAAGCAATCTGTGGTCGTCTTTAGCTGACCACACTATTACATTAAACACAAACCTACTCCTGCTAAATTAATTCCGTGTTTGTACCGCGGCTGTTTATACAATTTTTAAACGTGACATTTGATATGAGTACTTCGGCTTGCCGGGCTGTAAGGCCGTGGTCCATGGTTGTTTCGTGAAAACATTTCGGCCGTGCCTTCGGCGGCCATATTCAGTGCAGAAGGCTGCAACACGCTGACCAAGGTTCGCAGTCTGTGACCACTGAACTGTGGTAAAGCTAGTGGCAGAGAGTAGGACACCCATATTTATAAACGTTTGGTGTCCGCACAAAGTTGTCTGACACCACCAGCCAATCAGAAGACAGGAAAATTCTTATTGGTGCACCACAACTGGCGTTCAATGAGCTCTTAATGAGAGGGACTCACTCCGCTCTCTTCGACAGGGACGAACTAGTCGTCTGAACCGTCGTCGCGCCACTGATCCTGATCGGATCGGGGCCTCAGCTTTGCAGTATCTCCCGGCCTCGGGCGTTGAACCGGTCCTGGATCTGTTCAACTCTTGTCTCCGGCTGCACTACTTTCTCCGCCTGTGAAAAAATGCCAACATCTGCATGATTCCCAAGCCCGGCAAGCCACGAATGCTTGCAGACAGATATCGTCCCATATCGTTGTTGCTAGTCACCTCAAAGGTGTTTGAGCGTCTCCTACTAGCCCGCATCTGGCCGCTGTTGGATAATTTTATTCGGAGCGAACAGTTCGGGTTCCGTAGAGAGCACTCGACAACTTTACAACTCGTCCGAGTTGTCACAGCATTGTCCGACGCCGCCAACAAGAAAGAGTCTATAGGCGCCGTCTTGTTGCACGTGAGCAAGGCCTTCGACAGAGTCTGGCACGAAGGCTTTCTCTATAAACTCGCTCACTCCCTCGTACAACCGTCCACTGTGAATTTCTTGCGGTCCTACTTCAGCGATCGCACCTTCAGGGTTAGCGTCGACGGGTCCTGTTCATCAGTTCGACCCGTAGCCGCTGGCGTTCCGCAGGGATCTATCCTCGGCCCCGTTCTGTACCTAGTGTACACGAACGACCTGCCTGTTATACCTGGAGTCATGTTATCTTTTTTCGCTGACGATGCAATGTATCACTGCAGCTCCCTGTTCCCGCATTTTGCGAGTACAAAGCTGCAGCGACAGCTGAATCAGCTTCCGGACTGGTTACGGAAGTGGCGGGTGGTGATCAACACGGAGAAATTCGAGGCGATCTGCTTAACTCGTAAGTCCCCTTTCCGGTGCCAGTCCCTCTTCCTAGAACGGAGGTCTATCGCCTGAAAGGAATCGGTGAAGTATTTGGGCGTTCGGCTCGACAGGCGTCTTAGCTTCAACGCCCACGTGACTGACACCCTCAATAAAGCTCGCGGCGTCCGAGCCAAGATATTTCCCATGCTCTCGTGTCGCAACCGCCTGGCTTTGCTCACTAAAGTAACCATCTATCTTTTGTTTCTTCGGTCAGTGTTGACCTATGCTGCTCCCGCATGGTGGTCGCTTTTGTCGACTACTAACAAGTGTAGGCTGGAAGCTTTCCAGTACTGTACCCTCCGATCTTTGTCGGGGTCTCGATGGTTTGTGAGGAATAATGTTATTCGTGGAGGCCTTCGAGTTCCCACTGTTGCTGACTTTGTCCGGTTGCTCGCCGAAACTCTCTTTGCTTCTGCAGCGACCTCGTCCTTTCCCTTCCTGCAAACCTTTAAGCCACCACCCCCTATAAGAGTCAAACGCCCTCGGGCGATTTTAGACGACCCCCCATAGTTCTACTGACGCTCTCTAAGTAGTTTCAGCAACTTCATTTTCCTTGTTACTTGCCTGCTAAATGCTATCCTTCCCCAAGTACGTTGGCAGACTGCTTGGAGTTGTTACCGTTTACCAACGGCACAGAGGTTCCCTGCCTCGCGGGGAACGACCGGCGCCTCAAGGCGCCTGCGTACTGGGTCGGGCGTGTGCGGCATCTGCCGTTCGCCTCGCCACCAGTGGCAGTGCTACCATGACTTAAACCCCACATAAAAATAAAACTGTTTAAAAATTTCCGGCGTCTTCTCAGTTAACTGGTTTGCGTGTCCTTCCTGATTTTTAGGTCCCTATCTGATAGAAAGTCCAGCACTGTTCACATCGGGCACGTCCCGGAAGCTGTAATTCAGCCACGGGTGCAAAGACGCCCCACTACCACCACGCAACGCAAGCGCCGATTCATGATATCAGACGCATGTTTCTGACGCATGTTCGTGACGCATATGCAGGGGAGTTAAAAGCGAACTCACCGACGACAGAAGCCTCGTCTCTTCAAAGAGTATGCGATGGTCGGCATTGGCGAATGTGTGCTCTGCTATAGCAGACTTTCCCTTGAAAGCCCCAGACAGAATTTGTAGCTTTTGATGTTTGTTCTTAAGCTTGCGTCAGTGTGGCTGTGCTTTCCAGTTCTGTCCAGCGGCCTCGGAGGGTGAGAAGTAGCGGATCTTTTTGTATAGTGTTTCTTTTTGCAGTGATTAACTTTGTAGGAGGTGGTGACTTCTTATTATTTTTTTCTTGACGGTTCACACTTGCCAGTGAGTGAATCTCGATTAGGCTTTTGATGGCACACACTCGCACATTTAACTACTTTAGTGTGCTGCACGAAAGAATACAACTTGCACGTTGTGATAGGTAGGTGGCTAGAGAAACGGTGAAACGTTCGTGTCGTGTTATGTAGCAATTAGGCCTACTGTCAGTCAGTAGCGTGTAACCGCTGTTGCCGGCGGCAACAGTACTTGAAATAAGAGAAAATAATATTAATTATATCACACAATAAATAGTTTAGTTATTGAATAATTTGAAATCCAAACAATATTACCAGGGAAACTTGAAGAAAAGCGTAGCATTGCTTTCGAATTGCTGGGCACTTGCACCGTCTTGTGTTGCTGGCTCAGACATCGGCAATGTTTTACTGTCATTGACCTCTTAGTAGTTGTCACTGTACAAACGGGAGGGGGACACATTCGTCCAGCCAATGTGTTGCCGCTGTATAAACCGGCAAAACGCTCAGTTAGTAGCTATGTTCGTTTCGGAACCAAAGTGCAGCAGTTACTACTAGGACATGCCTATTTGTGTTTTGTTCGTTTATTTATGTGTTTCCCTGCTTGTCTTTATTATTTTTAATTCGATTATTTGTGTTCTAATTTATTCTGTGTAAGTAGAATGAGAGTCAGATTCCGTTGAACTGGGACTCTCATATTCTCCCAGCGAATGACAGAAAATGCTCTAAAGAGAACAGGTACAACAACAAATTTGAATTACTTTTTACGTCAAGTTTTAGGCCTATCACAACCGGCAACGGGTGTTATGTAGGCCTACCCACGCCACTGTTGCTGCCCCCCTCTCTCTCTCTCCCTCTTTCCATAACGTATTACCGGTGTCTCGTTAACGGTGGTGTAATTAAGAGTTAAGAGTGTAACGTTATAGTAAGAAACACAAATTATGTAGTCACCTCCTCGCGTTTAGGCTATGAATTATTTCTTTAAAAGACTGCTGTGATGGATTGTAGATATTTGAATCTAAATTACGGACTTTTTCACTACAGAAAAGATATAAATTTGATGTTTCGGCTACCCAAAAAATTGGTACGCGTCTTCAGGCTCATTATAAACCAATACATGAATATAAGTAATAAATGATACTCTATAAATGACCATTAGGGAGTCAACACGATAATAACAAATGTTCACGTCTAACACATGATAAGAAAACTAAATAATATAAATAAATGCTTACAATGAAAAACCACACAAGACTCACGAAACACAAGCGCAATGAACACCATCAACACCGTTTTTCTTGTGCGCGGATCACACTTGCAAACAAGGCTGTAATGTTTTGTTGAACTTTGTTTGCGTAAAATTATGTACACAAAGAATTTTGCTCATTTTTTTAACAAAATAAAATTTAACAGAATGTTATCCCATTTAAATCGTTAAAACTGTTGGAGACTTCTACGGTACACTAACTCACTAGTGTTGTCGTCTTCTGGGTCAGCATAAAGCACTCGACATCACTGCCGACACTTTGTTCATTTACCGATATCGCAAATAAAAATATAACCCACAAAATATAATTTTGGCCTACAACTGTGATATCAAATTTTAACGCAGCCGTAATTTATATAAGAATGAGATCACCATCATCATCATCTTCTTCAAGGATTAAACCAAGGATGGTTTGTTCCGGTCTTAAACAGGCAAAGATTAGAGCTGGCCATTCCAGCGCTTTGGATGTCCCATACCTCTCCGTCCCCTCGGCTTACAGTTCCATAGTTGTTTGAGGATCCGGCAGTCTTCCATTCGCCAAAGGTGTTCCCACCAATTCAGCCGATACTGGGCGATCCTGTCGAGTATACTCATAATATTCAGTTCCTGCCGTATATCTGTGTTTCTTCTATGATCATGGAGAGTATACCGTGCCACGTGCCTTTTTTTTTGTGATTTAAGAAAATGCCCAACACCTAATTTAAAATACCTTAAATTTTTTAAAAATTAATAATTAATTTTTATAATTAATATTTTACAAAGTGTTACCATCAGTAGACGTACTTCCAGCATACGAAACTCCGGTAAAAATTTGGAACGAATGGGTCTAATAACAGGGGCTTGTACACAAAAAACATCAATTGTAAGAAAAATGCCATTGAAGATAAATAATTATTTTCTTTTATCCACTATTAGTGCATTCTACTCCAATAAGAAGGACAGTCTTCATTTTCTTCAGCTGCTAAGGCTTCCTCTATCTACAATGTCAAAACTACCTCCTTCATTGTCTTCAAGGAAATCTTTATAATTTGAAAGAACGTCTCCGACCTTTCGTTTTGATGCACTAATAATCTTATTTTCTTCACTTGCTTGTGCAGTAGTATGTACCAAGGTTTTCGCTTTTTAAAAATTTCTTTTAGGTTTAGTCGTGACTATTACAAAAATAATATACAAAACAAGAGAATATGACTACCCAACAACTGACGAAAAGCATTATTTCACATGTTAAAACAAAATTCAAAAAAGCAATCAGCACTAATAATCTCTCCGAAAATTTCTGTAATCGCGTGTAAAGGGGCAGTATTACCCAGAGTTTTGAGAGACACAAAATATCCCTGCACCAAAAAATTAATACACAAAATTAAATTATTTATTGTTATGGTTTCCAAGGTGACAGCAAATGACAATTACATACAAGAAATGTCATTAAATATTTTGAGCTATCATCGTACTTAGAAAACAGTATGGAGAACCATACATGACTTCCATGTTCTAATTAATTATAAAACTATTTTTAATATGTACACTCAAAACGAAACTAAATATATTAGCATGCTTTTGTTAAAAACGCTGAGAAAGATTATCAAAATACGAATTGTACATAGTTGTTAATATTTTAAAAATAAAGAATGAATTTGCTTAAATTATTTTTTATTTAAACAACGTGAAAAAAAAAAACAAATAAACAAATACCCCCCCGGCGTTTGTAATCTTCGAATTTCTGAAAACGAAAAGTTATTTTGTTTTCGTATCTGTGGTTACGATATTTTGTTTACATAGAACGATATGAATTGTTAATATTTTATTGAAATTTGTTTCAAGTTTTCGATCGAATAAATTTATAACATCCATACAATAATTACCTACCCCCTTGAACTACCTTTTTCATTTATAGATATTTCATCTATCTTTTTACAGTGGATTATTTGACTTTCTTTTTAGGATACTTTATTTATCAAAATTAAGTACTTAACTCTTGTTAAAACGTAAAACGTTGCCGATAAACTACCTGTTCCCCTTAACCGATCTTCACTAAAATCAATAGGTCTTGAGTCCTCTACAACTTGGGCACATATGCAGAAAATTATTTGATTCTGTGCGATCACCATACTTCCATTTCCTTACGGAACATGGACGTAATAAAAATGCCCCAAATTAAATGTAAGTCTACAAAATTTCGATAGGTCAAAGAATTTTGATTTTTAAACCAAAATCGCTTATTGAGCCCCCTTCGTAAAGTTCACTCTTCTAATGTTACCTCTATTAAAGTAACCATTTTTATTTATGTGCCTCCTTCTTCTACTGTTTCTCCCTTTAAAAGTGTTAATTTTTTATTCAATAACTGAGAAGTTCCTCAGTAATTAGTTTGTCGTTAACTCCTAGAAAAATTTCCGTGGGAGGTTTGGAATTAGGCTTTCCTATAGCTCTCGCATTGTGTGATTTCCACGTCTTTGGTCCTAGCTGTGACATCAGACTGACAAAATGAATCGGAATGGGAATGGTTATCGGACGTTGGACGGGAATTTTTCAGAAATGGCATCCGAAAACTCATATCACGTTATGATTAATGTTTAGAGCTGAATATTTTGCATACAAGTTGTGACGTCAACAACACACGTCTGCTCTAAGTGCCAGCCTGGATTAATCCAGGGAGACGTCTGATACATTCGCCGCAAACACCACCAGGCGGGAACCGGGAGACCTCACAACAAGCCAATCAGGAATCGGCAGCCCTCTGATAGGCCTGCGGTAACTCCGACCTGTGAGGGATAAGAGGTATGCGGTTAGGAAAACATCCATTTCGACTTATTCGTTGAAGTTCCAGTCTACGGGCGGGTTGAGAGCAAACTGTCGCTCGAAGCACACGCCCAGGTACTAAGCCTTCTCCTCCGGGCGACCCAGGAGTTGCCCGAACGGTCCAAAGATGTCGGAGAGTGGAGGTCGTCGTCTCTGTCCCGTCATCGCTCTAGGTATTCTGTACGGATGACTTTGCGGGTCCGTATCTCCCGTGCTGGCCACGGCGAGTTCCCAACAGCCTCGTCGAAACACTTTCAGACTGCCACGCAGTCGTCCAGTGAGCCAATTATAGGCTGCCTTATCGGCCGGATCACGGGTCCTCTGCCAACTTTTCCGGAAGTAATTCCTCTTGCGAGCGAGAAGCGTGACTTTCTCGGGATACGTTGGTAGTTGGGCGTGAGACCTTCTCGCATAACGAGAAAACATGTCCACCGCTGAAATGATTGCCTCATCAATTCCCGCAACAGCTTCGTCATTGAACGGTATGGAGTGGGCTGGCGGCATTAGACGGCAAAGAGCCGGGCCGTACCCCCGGCCCGATAACTTTCTTCTTGTTCCGTAGAGCCAGTCGATCAAAAAATTTTATCAGCTAAGGACCAAAGCCCCCTATCGGTTTCTATTCTCATCTTTTGAGAAGAGTCCTCCTCGGATGACACCGTGCTTCGGGCGTCTTGCGCGTAGATTTTACGTCCGAGCGGCAAGGACCCAGACAAACCCCCTCATAGCCGTCCTTGGCAGGTACCGTCCACGACCAGGTGATTCTTGGAAACGGCCTCGACAAATATTGTACTAGAACATGCCCTAAGTATCAAATATATTTTGTTCTGGAACGGACCTCAAGGCAGGAACTCCTACCGGTAGCTCAGTACTTGTAATACAAAGGGGACGTCTCTGACGCGTATCCCTTCAGCGCTGACGGTTAAAGAAATTAATTCCGTCTGACGACATGGATGAAGCAACAGGAAAGAAAGAGAAATGAAAGAGAGAAAAGACGAAGCGAAGCCGAAACCAACTGGGAGAGCAGCGGGCCCTTACATCCTGCGGCACAGAACCAACTGTGAGGGCAGCAGCAACTAGCGTCCTCGCCCGACGGTTCTTTTAAAGACTACAAATATAATGCGATGCACGATTGGCGGCAATTGTCTTATGACAAAGTATATCTTCAATTGTACTTCAAGTAGATGAACATTTTTTTCGTAAATATTGTAGGTGGTGTTATTACTTCTATATTCCATAAGGAAATGGAAGTATGTTGATGGCGAAAAAATCGTATTCGAGATAAGGGCTGATTCTGATTGTACTACCCTCAAAACATAAGGAAAAGTAATTTTCCGAAAAGTGTGTGTAGAATTTTTTTTTTGGCGAACGATAATTTCCGCAAATTCAAGCAGAATCAAATAATGTTTTGCATATATTCCCGAGTTGTAGAGGACTCAAGGCCTGTTGATTTTGGTGAAGATCGGTTAAGGGGAAGGGGTAGTTTACCACCAACGTTTTATGTTTTAGCAAGAGTAAAGTACTTAATTTTGATAAATAAAGTATCCTGAAAAGAAGGCCATAATAATCCACTGTAAAAAGGTAGACGAAATATTTATAAATAAAAAAGGTAGTTCAAGGAGGAGGGGGTAATTTTCTATAAATGAAAATGATAGTTGAAGTGGGAGGTGATAATTTTTTATTATGTGTACTACGTTATCGGCAACAAAGAAGTAGTTTGTTGTTAAAATTCCTTCCCGGGCTGTTTGGCCGTGGTCCAATGTTTTCTGCAAAACCAGACGTTTCGGCAGTGCCATCGACTGCCATCATCAATGAAAATCGAGTGGGCTAACTTGAGGTGGTATACATTAGTGACCACAGTAGGCCTACTGTGGTCAAGGCTGAGGAAAGAAGTGGTTTCTATGGAAATATTTCATTTCGAAAATGATTTTAAATATAAATCTTAGAGCATGGAAGTCATGTATGGTTCTCCATACCGATATTTTACGCTAGTGCAACTAACTTTTCTGACCGCCATTCCTATAACTACTTCAGTCGGGGACTCGGTTCTATCGACAAGATGCATAACCATAAAAAAATGTTTTTTTTTACCATTCAAACATGCTTTTCAATCTGTCATGTAATAAATAACTACAAATAATAAACCGAAAGTACACAGTCGTTTAGATAAAAACAAATATTTTTCAAACCACAAATGTCATTATACTATAAAAGCAGGCTTTATAAAATAAAAACGTAGTGTGAGTGCTGACAAAAAGTGAAGCTATTTACGGTAAACCTGCGTATGCCACTGATATGCCTATACCACGGTGATTGACAGCCGATCAAGTCTGCCGTGACATGTTATGATTGACTACAGTCTCCAGGCTTTTATACTGTTTAGTCTGCCATTATGTACTGTGTACACACACACGCGCGCGCGCGCGCGCAGACGTAAAGAATACTGTCAAGTATTGGTACTGGAAATAATGAAGTTACATCAGAAGGATATTATACAATCACAGAATACTTAAATAATAAATATTATAAATAATTATGTGTGTGTTTATTTCCGTTTATGTATATATGTATGTTTATTATATATCATACATCAGAGCAGAACTCAAAGTAAAGGGCATGAATGAAATTATTGCAACATACAGAAGACAATGGTGGGATCATCTGCAAAGGATGACAGAGGATCGATTGCCGAAAGCGGCACTAAACTATAAAGCCATTGGTAGAAGAGACGTGGGTCGTCCGAGGATAAGATGGGTTCCGGAACAGGTTTATATAACCTAATCCTTAAAGAGGAGAAGAAGAAGATATATGTTTATTATTCCTTTGTAAGTAACTCGTTGAGTTTCCTGCAGGTCTCCCATGTAATATATTCAAATAAATACACTGCAAGGAAGTTTATTTTCACCTATGCAGTGTATTTATTTGAAGATATTATATCTATATTTGGTTTATTTAGTAGTAGTTTACAATCAGCATCCAAGCATCATTTTTTTGTGGTGATCTGCTTGTTGTCAGGATGCTGACGATCCCAAAAACAAGGTTTACCCTGTACGTATCAATTGTTTATAGTGTTTTTCTTGCGTCTACTAAGTGTTGTGATCGGGCACCAACCAAGCACTAGCGACACTAAACAACTGTTCGCGCCAAACGTACTGTTGTAACGCCGTGGGTCTGGGGCCTCACAGTCGTGCGAACAGGAAGGCTGTGGGCAGTGGCTCGTTAATACCAAAACATTTATTTAAAATAACAAATTTATTTATTATTGGCAAAGCAACAATTTAACTTTTATCATTCGATATATCTATTAAAAATCTAATTCACTGATTATATAACAAAGTGACTTACTCTCATTGCAATAATAACAATATTCAAAAATCTCAAATTCACAACTCTTTAAATAGACATCTTAATTCATTTCTTACTTAAACCTTTTACTGAATTTAAAAGCATTATTTAGCTATTCAAAGCATTTCTTGAGAAAAGCTCAAGAAATAAAATTTCTGTATTATTTACAGAAATTTTTTGAGAACACTACTGAGCACTTCTGATCAAAATACTTAATTTATCAAAATAGTTTTAATACTTTAAATTTTACAAAAAATTTAACAAAGTCATAATTACGCTTTTGAAATTGCATCGTTGCACAAGTGATGTACGTATGTACGTAGTGTGAGCGAAACAGCCAAAATGAGCATCTTCCAAGTACTCTTCGCCGGTCTTATACCCCCCCCCCTGACGCAAGGAGTCTCTACGAGTTAACGCCCAAAGTTCAGCCAATCAGAACTGGACTTTGCACGTGTCTCGACACTCATCAGGTCACGTAGGGATAATTGTGACATCAATTATTGTAAACCAAAGACGGATCTTGTGCTTCACAAATACTGACAAGGAAACCGTTTTAGACTCTCCAGTTGCTAACTCGCTACACGTCATGATAAAAATATGGTTAACTAACTTCCTCACTACTGCTCAGTTTTGTTCCCTTTAAATAAAATTAAAATAATTCTTCTTTAAATAAAATAAAATAATACATTTACACTTTCACAAATATACAATAATATATAAATGATGATGATGTGGAGTGTGCTGAGCACAACAGTACATACCGAGCCCTATCTAGCGGCGAATCACGAAAATGTTCTCTCGGCTGTCTTGTTTACATTGACCTAGCAAACTAAGATTCGCTCATGCGGTTCTCAAAATTATTATCAGTCGTTGGCGCAACATATATTCATTACAAATTATAAGATTCCGGACATTAGCCATCGTAAATTAAAATTAATAAACACGACGTTTCGACCTCTATAGAATCAGGGGTCGTCTTCAGGCGAACAATAAATTAATACAAAGATATATCTATCACTAACAAATAGATATAGTCAAAACGACAAACCTTAGTTAAACATATATAGTACTAAAATAATAATAATAATCATAAGGAAAAGTAGTCACCATTCCATCAAAGAAGCTAGTAAGGAGAGCCTACCTTGGTAGCTTCGTTGGTTACATCACAACCACGGGAGGAATCCTTCTTTTATGCAATTGTAAGTACTGTTTTATAATTACTATTATTATTATTATTTTAGCACTATATTCGTATAACTAAGGTTTGGAGTTTTGAAGATATCTATTTGTTAGTGATAGATTTATCTTTGTATTAATTTATTGTTCGCCTGAAGACGACCTCTGATTCTATAGAGGTCGATACTACGTCGTGTTTATTAATTTTAACTTACGATGGCTAATGTCCGGAATCTTATAATTTGAAATAAATAAGATTCTATCGCTCGTCAGCATTCGTTCGCCCAGTGAAAACGCGACCACAGAGGTAAAAAATTTAAATCTTGTTACTTAATAGTCACAGTCACACCTCGTATGTGCAACACAAGACAGAACGTTTTAAAATAACGCTCCAACTCCGTCGTGCTTGTTTGCTAAAGTGCTAAATGTCATGTTCTGGACGAGGCCTTTTAGTGTTTCCACCAGTTTCAAGTCCCAAACCACGACAAAAAATATCCCGCTGGAACCCGTATATATACCCGTGAATCTGCCTTCACGGCAGGTCAATTTGTAAACAAGTCTACTAGTCACTACCCAATTGGCTCAGCTCCGTTAAGCCACGCCCCTGCTACTTGCTACGAAGCTTCATCTCTCTCTGTATTACCTTATTACGCCACACCCAGCTTTGTCTACTTACCTAACACGCTGACGGAATACTGCACTAGTACAAGCTGTGCTACCGAGACGCCTGAAGAGCGGGGGTCTACTGAGTGATAACGCGTGCTTGTGTTGGTGCGGTGTTACTGGTTCTGTAAACATTATTCAGTAAGCTATATGCAATTAGAAATACCGTGCGAGAGACAGTGTTAAACGTATTTTAAATGTGTAGTAGTACCGTGATACATGCAGTGGAATGGCAAACGTCACCGCATTCCTTGTTGGGTTGCAAAGCTTAACACATGATAGTACACATATCTCACTTTTGCAAAATATGTAAAAATATTTCTTCATTACTAAATTCTGCTTGTATACTCATTAGTATATTATTTACCTCTAACTTGCTAACTCTTCATATAACCTCTTTTTATTTAAATTATTTTCTACTTTTAATATCTCAACATTTTCAAGAGGGTTGGTGAATTCATGCCCTGTTTCAATGCAATTGAAGGTAAAAAAGAAGAACAGTAATATACTAGTGAATATACAGACAGAATTGAGCACGCATTGAGTATGGCTACAAGACAAAAGCAAGGTGCAGCCTTGTTTCAAACACTAAGAGAGTACGGTTGGCAAAAAAAAAAAAAAATAATAATAATAATTAAAATTTTGTTCCTACAGAAACAACAGTATTCGCGACACAGTAAATTATAACAAACAATGGAAGAACGGTGGCATTTAATAAATTGAAACGACAGTGTAGTGTTGTCACAACAATAAGAGAGAACGCCACGTTTAATAATAGTGGGAGAACAATACAATGCTAAGAAAAATTATAAATGCACCTACAACGCAACGAATAAAATATGGGAGCGGTAATTTAATGTTAGTTTGATTTTTGTTTTATATGTTTTTCTGTCTTTTATTAGTATGATATGAACAAAATTTCATCATAAAAATATAGGCTACATTAACTGAAATATTTGATTTCTTTAACATTTTTCTACGCTTATATTTGTTATTCAACTGGGAACAGAAAATACCGTATTTTCTCTTTTTTTCCCAGATTTTCTTCGAAAAAATGGGGGTGCGCATTATAAACGAATAATATAACTTACATGCTAAATTGTAGATCTGCACATGTATGGTCAGAATGTGCATGGCAGAGTTGGCAACATCGCTTAAAACTGGCAGGCTTAAGTCTAGCAATAGTAAAATGAAATTTACCGGTAATTTGGTTCGCAGTTTTCACCCCTTCTCTCCATCAGTTATTTGTTCACGTTGTAGACTTATATGAGTACTCTGTTGTAGCTGTTCGTTTTATAGTTGTTCAATACCTGTATTGCGTATGTTGTCAAGAAACATACTGGTATAATCACAATGAGTGAAAGAACATCTCTATCGTCCTATGAGGCTTAGTTCATATTATCCGTAATAAAAATCCGAAAAAAAATGTTAATCGCCCCGCATAGCGCATATTTGACGTAGCGGAATCTAATGTTCGGGAATGGGAAAACAAAATGCTAGTGGAAAACTAAAAATTTAACAAACTAAACGAAAACTATGACTTGTGTAAGTTTTAAGTTCTTTTAAATTTTATATAATTTTAATATTTATGTTTTGTGTTTACAAATAAATAGGTGTGGTAAACTATTTTTTTTTTTTGTATTAGAAACTGTTTCTGCATAGTCTAATATTTGAGCAATGTATATTTTTCTGTCTCCTAATAAATTAGGTTAACTATTTATTATTGTAAATATGGATGCGTCTTATAGACGAATTACTTTTTTTCTGCAAAATGTTACGATAAAATGGGAGTGCGCATATACACGAGGGCGCACTATACACGCGAAAATACGGCATTTTAATGCTTCATCAATTTATAGACCAATTTTTATTTATATTGGTAAATTCTTTTTGGACAAGTTTCCACAGTATATAAAGCTGACTTTATAGCCTATTTAAAACATTATAGATCACTTTTTTGAATGTTTATAACTGCAACTTCTGTTTAGTTGTTTATGATAAGTTAAAATATGATAAAGTGAAAATGGATTAAAATAATTTGCACAAATCTATTTATTGAGTACAATGGCCAACCTAAAATTGTTTAGCAATTTCATCAACAACTTTATTTAAATCGATTGACTTGAAACTGCTCTATTATCACACCATTGATGAAATATTAACTTTCATCGTCCATTATACCACTAGAAATATTGCTTCTGTCCCAGTGGCGCCTCGTCCATAAGGTTCAATGGTTCAGTGAACCCCCCTAAATAATTTAAATATGCTTAAAGTTTGTTGAGACAACGGTTTCATATTTAAATAACAAGATTTGCGAGATTAATCTTGTTGAGCGAACAGTAATGGATTCGCGTAATATGCGAATTGTTCGCTACTATTGCTTGAAGGTGCAAAACAGCTCTCAGCACCTCCTGGACTGTGTAGACAGCTTTGGAGGGGGAAATCAGTAGCCTATATGCAAAATTACACGCAACAGTCGCTAATCCCGAGTGTTAGCGACAGAGACGAATAGTTACGAGAGCCGAACCGCACCGACCGGGAATATTAACATGTTCATAATACCACCATTCACCATTACTATGATTTTTACCACATGATTTGTCCGTTCACCATCAATTTTTGTCACATTTCTCTGTCTCATTTAAAATGCAATTAAAATGTGTGCAGTAAAGTCTTAAAATCTAATAAAATAGTGAAGTAATTGTATTCCGAAAATAAAGTGTATTAAATGTAGTCATTAAATAATTGTATTAACAGTAAATTGATCGAAGCTTATATAACCTTCCAAGTGTTTGCTGGTGTATTTGTGTGTTATGTGTTCAATTATTTCTAAATTTCTTATTTTTGTGTTCAATTGATTTGGTAAAATGAATAGTCTTCAATCTATTTTAAAAGCCAAATTTTCTTCTTTGTATCTCTCTCTCCCTCTATGAAAAGTTAATGCGAAATTAAGGAACTCGGTAGGCCGCTTCCTGTTTTAAATATTAAACAGAAATATTTAACTATCCTTTTATTTGAACTATATATTTTTAGAATAATTTACAAATAGCATAAACAAAACTTAATATTAGGCCTACTAAAAGTTATCAATAGTTATGTCTTCACGTTGCGACCCACCCTCTCACGTTGCGATAATTCCTCTTATCTTAGTAGAAACTTTCAGGCATTGAACCCCCAACTATCAGAACCACGAGCCACCACTCTTTTGTCCCCACGACTATCTTGCATCACTGTTGCCCATGCGATCCATTCAGTGTAAAAGTCCATATATTCAGATTCAGTGTATTGCATGGTCTTTCATTTTTCCTCATTTTTTGAGGGGTTACTTCCTCATTTTTTGATCCAGGAGCTGGTAGATCTGTTTTCCAACGCTTTCTTGACAGAAGAGAAGTATCTCCCGGTATACCTACCATCAATCAATAGACGTGCCTTAACTGCTCCTAAATTTTCAATGGGATATGTATACATCATTTGTACGCGAAGGGTTGAAAAGTTATTTTCTCACTGCGTAGAACCTTATTCCTAAAGCTTTCATTTGTAAACTCGTACATGATGTCAGTGCAAGCCATCAACCACTGACGTTTATAATGCCTTCGGTTTTAACAGATTTCATGGTAAATGTTGAAATAATTTCAGTCACAAGTAATAGAAATAGTATTTAATACGTCAGAAATAAAGTCATGATTTCAGTGTTAAAATTTGACTAGGAACATACAATCTTTTGTACTTCTGGATGGATCAGATGATCAATTTATCAGCTGTTGAATGCACAAACGGCATGTGGCATGTGGCATGGCCGGGTCCAGTAGAAGGCCGGAACATTAAAATTAGCAACGTTACGTCTAAGGCCTATAAGCATAATGTAATAAAATAGCTAAAGTGGACATGTTATATTTTGATTTAATTTCATAGCATACTAACATCATGTGTACGCCTATTTATAGCTAAATCTAAATTATAGGTGTGTGCGCACTAAGTACTGTACGTTTAAGTTGAAGAAATTAGTGAATTAGTGTTAGGCCTAATGAATAAATTTTGTTCGAATTATTGAATTCGTATCATATGAATGAGTTAATAAGTTTATTTCTTAAATAATATAACAGTATTTTATATAATAAACTTTTAATTTGCAAAAACACCAAGAATTATAAAACTGCTGTTAACCGGCAATTCAAAATGACGCGATTTGATTATTGAAATACATAAATTAAGAGATCGTCTAGTCGGTCTCAAATATCAGCTGGTTCCAGTGTTGCCATGTTTAATGTTCCGGCCTTCTACTAGAGCCGGCCATGCATGTTATATACTAATTATGTGAGTGACTGACAGCCTCGCGGTTGAGCACAACAACCTTATTTATTATAATTCGCAGAATAACTACTTTGCGACGCATTCGTTACTTTTCAAACATTTTACAATTTATTCCAGAAAGCACAATAAAAGCAATCAGCGATTGTTAAAAGCGAAACAAAAAAATTTTTTCTGAATTCAGTCTCTTGATTCATTTATTTTTTCCTCCCGAGATGGGAACTGAGTGATTAAACTCGTCTTATACATTTTTTAAAATGGATAATTATTAAAATGTATTCTTCCAGCTGGCTTTTTAGTCTGTATAGAATACAGTTCTACAACGCCAGTAGCAGATTCCAATAATCTAACGTACAGTATTGCTCTCTTGATAATAATTTGCAATGTGGAATCGTATCACGATATTTAAAATGTAGGAACACGCGCGTAACGGCTGTGCATCTAATTACAAAGTAAATTACATACGATACGTCATTATTTGTCGATTATTAATTGAAAATCAATATTCATCAGTGTAGGCCTGACTGCATATTGTCAGTATTTCACGGTTCTTATCGATTAAACATTTGTTATCATTTGTAACATATACAACGAGACAAGATGGCAATAGGAGGGTCAATTAAAAAGTTTGCGGAGCAACATCTATAGCTCAGTGGTAGAACTAAAATCTTTTGTATGCTGCAAGACGTATATTTCCCGTAAACACCTGTTAATTTCTAGATATATCTGTCAATAAATTCACTCTTTACCAGCTGTTTGAAATTTTCCTTCCACGCGTGTTTTTAAAATGCACAAAATGAAACATCGTGTTGTGATGAATTCTCTGTTAAAAACGTTTTAGCGTCAATGGAAATCAAAACGAAATTGTAAATATGTTAGGGGATGCTGTGCATTTAGAAACAACGGTAAGTGGGGCACACTCGAGTTTAAACGTTGTCGTAGAAGCACTGAAGACGATCCCAGCAGTGGACGTACAAAAAGTGCATCAAAAAATGACATTATTGAAAAAAATTCCATAGGGCGTTGGAAGACCGCAGATTGAGGAATGGATAACGTTGCTGAAATCATAGGCATCTCATATGAGCATGTGCATCATACTTTAATTCAAGGAACTTGGTGTAAAAAAGCGTTGTGCAAGATGGGTGCCGCATCTGGAGTTACTGCATTTTTTAGGCGGCCAGTGCAGGGGGGATCTTCATTGCTCGTACGACCATGTTTAAACTCAAATGCCTATTTACAAACCGTTGGTTTTGAAGCCAAAGAATCTCCTGACACATTTACAATTTCGTTCTTCCTTTGGCGTTTAACAAAGAATCACACCACGATGTTTGATTTTGTCCACTTTTTGAAACACCTATGACACGTCAATTTTAAACAGCTTCTAAGCAATGAATAAATTGATAGATAGATTTGGAAATTAACGAAGGTTTACGTAATCTTGCAGTACACAAAAAATTTTAGTTTTACCGCTAAGCTACAAATGTCGTTCCGCGAACTTTTCAACTGACGCTCGTAAAACATAAGCAGTCAGAATCAACGGTTGAGAATTCAAGACGACCACGTAATTCTATAATTCTAACCATCAGTTTGCTTTCGGGAAGCGTATTTCCCGAGCCTTGTGCAAAGGCTTCAGCGCGTTGAAATTGGAGATGGCTATGTAGTGACCTTGACCGCATAACTTAACGTACAACCCCCCTACGATGTTAGCTACAAACAAAAGTTAACGTAAGCTGCACAGGTCACGCGAACCTCTATACTGCAATTTTAGTAATGCTACTCTTGATAACTCGAACCTCAGTGACTGTAAAAATGAATTTTTCCCATTTCCTCTGAGATTCGAGTTATGGAATTTCCACTGTATTTGCAAACCAATACCTAAATAATTGACCTAATTATTTAATTCCATAACTCTTCCCACACTTCATTATGGGTCTGAGGATTGGACTTTAACGAAAGGCCAGGCCACTCGCATCCAAGCGGCTGAAATGAGGTTTCTCAGCCACGTGGCAGGTATAGTCTCCATGATTGTAGAAGAAACACGGACACACGGCAGGAACGGAATATTATGTGTATACTCGACAGGATCGCCCAGTATCGGCTAAATGGGTGGGAACATATTTGCCGAATGGATGACTGACGCATCTCCAAATATCTATGGAACTATAAGCCGAGGGGACGGAGAGGTGTGGAACGTCCGAGGAAGCGCTGAAGTGACCAGCTGTAATCTTTGTCTATTTGAGACCAGAACAAACCATTCTTGGTTTAGTCCTTGAAGATGATGATGTTTTAATTCTATTTGTATCACTATTTAGTAGTATTCCTTTTAATCGTGGAATTTTCTTTTTTCTGTATTCTTTTGTGAAGAAATAATTATCCTTGAAAACCGTCATCGCTGCGTCATTGCTTGTAGGGGTACTGACGTTTTCGGTAGATTGTATAACAGACGGGGAATAAAATCAATACACAGTATAACATTGATCTGTTGAGTAATAATTAATTAATGTTGGCGAGATGGATGCAAATACAACGAGGTTTTACAAAAAACAAGACTTAATGAAATACAAGAATCACTGACTGACCGGGAGACAGAAACGTTTTAATTACATTACGTGTGTGTGGTAAATATTCATTCAGCTGAACTTGCCTCTTTGTGAGGACATACTTATACGCGCATCACACACACACACACACACACACACACACACACACACACACACACACACACACACACACACACACACACACACCTCCTCTGTGTGTGTATTGCAATATTAGAATTTTTATATTTTTGTGTATCTGAAGTAATCAATGTAACTATCAAATAACTTACCACCTAGGTTGTGGGATTTCTGTTATCGTTGCGTTAAGTTTATTAAATTTATTGTCACAAACATAAACGGCAACATGGATATTCTACACGTACACACAAAAGGCTGAAAACTAGACACTCTTGAGCAACTAGAAATATACAAAAACACATAAAAACGAAGTACAATTCAATTCACACGTACTATTCGAACATATCACACCGCACACACACAACATCGATCTTTCGAACGACGGCGCCGTCGCCAAGAACAAGACGGACAGTGCTCCCAGTGACAGCCTCTGTCAAAGCTTGTAATAAGCGAAAACTGGTTTAGGCTACAAGGTAAAAATTATACATTTTTACCAATAGAAAAACTTAGTATTCCGAGTCAGTAGTATAATACTTATATTTACTTAAATGTATTTCGTTAAAAAAAAAGTGAATGAGTTCTGGAGGTCAGGGAGTGTACTAGGGTAAGTCAAAAAGTAAAGGCAAATTTTATGTCCCCTGCTGCAATGGATGGCAGCACTGACTGAACAATGACATATCATAACCTCTAAGTTTTTTTGTTCTTTAGCTGTGTTGTTTCAGTGCTCAGCTCCATTCGTAGTGATTTCAGGGCATTTTATTATGATTGCCCCGTTGTCCGTGTGCACCAAGGAAGAAATGAGGGGAGTGGTACGTTTTCTGCACTCTGAAGGGACTAAACCTGCGGAGATTATTCGCAGAATGCAGCAGCAGTACGGTGAGAGCTGTCTTAGTGAACGCAAAATTTATGAGTGGATAAATCGCTTTAAAAATGGTCGTGTACCTATCTGCGATGAAGAGCGTTCAGGTAGGCCATCCACTTCGAAGACGGACAAGAACATCGAGACAGTTGAGCGAATGATTCATGATGATCGTCGTGTCAAAATTGATGATATTGCGCATGCGTTGAACATTAGCCACGGTTCAGCAGTTGCAATCATCCACGAATCACTAAATTAACGCAAAGTGTGTGCTCGTTGGGTACCACATCGACTGACAGACCAGCACAAACAGAAACGTTTGGAAATTTCGAAATCACATTTAAGGCGTTTAGAAGAGGAAGGAGAAGAGTTTCTCAGTCGCATAATAACTGTTGATGAGACGTGGGTCTATCACTTCGAACCACAGAGTAAGCGGCAGAGTATGGTGTGGAAACATCCATCCTCGCCTACAGCAAAAAAGTTCAAAAGACAAGTTTCTGCAGGAAAGTTGATGATGACAGTGTTTTGGGATATGAAAGGTCCACTTCTAATTCATTACACTCCTAAAGGTCAAACAGTGAATAGTGACAGCTACTGTGAGCTACTGCGAGATCTGAAACCCAAAATCAAAACAAAGAGGCGAGGAAAACTTTCAAAAGGTGTGATTTTGCTTCAGGACAATGCCCGTCTTCATACTGCGGGGAAAACGATCCAGTGCATTCAAGATCTTGGTTTTGAGCTGCTGGAGCATCCGCCGTACAGTCCTGACCTAGCTCCAAGTGATTTTCACCTTTTTGGTCCGATGAAGGAGCACCTGCGTGAATCTAAGTTTCCGTCGGATGACGAGGTTGTGGAGGCGGTGCGCGAGTGGCTGTCCACGATGCCACAAATCTTCTTCCAGGACGGAATTACGAAGCTTGTCAAGAGATGGACCAAGTGCATAGAAGTTGAGGGAGATTATGTAGAGAAATGATGTTACTTGTCCTCTTGTTTTCACAATAAAAAGTTCCTTTTTAAAAATTTGCCTTTACTTTTTGACTTACCCTCAATACAATACAACAGACAGTCATCAGTTGAAGTTTGATAATAAAATATGTTACTACCTTTTCCCTCTCTCTCTCCCTCTCTCTATTTCCCCCTCTGTCTTTCTGTCATTGGCCTATGAATGTAACCTACATTTTAGCGCAATGCATTATGGATATAAAAAATATAAGACAGTGTATATTGCTTCAGATGTATCCTTTTAATGTCGTGGTGTTGTATCACAGTGTCCCTTGAGGCTGAAGAATACCAGCGTTCTGTGAATTTCCTTGCCTTTTACGTGGATAAAAGGAGAATTTCTCTCTCAGCTATATACAAAAAAAACCTTTTTTCCCTTCTTCTAAGAAATTGCAGGCTGTATGTTTTTGATTTATATAATTATTTGTATGTAAATAATTACAACTTAGCTGTACCTTAAAACTTGTGTTTATTTGTGTCTAAACGCGTAGGTAAGTTGCTAACTCGAGAAAAATATAAACTGACTTGGAAATGCGTTTGTGACTACTCAAGTCATGTAGCCTATACTTATATTCTTAGAGTTGTACACATTGTAATGTAACATACCATTGCATATGAAAGCCAGAGTAGATTAAATTAAAAAGCTAATTCTTTCTCCTCAATATAAGACACTAATCATGTAAAAAATAGTAGCCCTATATCATAGAGAACATGTTAAAATATAGTAAACATAATTAATGTGATATAATTTATTAACATTATACAGTGTAAAAAAGTATTAATCTACCTAAGCAACTGTAAGGTTGGTTTGAATTAAGTATCCAAAATAATAATAGTGTTATATAATTGTATAACTACCTAATAACATTGAGTCATTTAAAATACTGGAATATAAATAGTAAAATGTCATTGAGCAATACATTGGGGTTTGATGTTAAATAAATTGTAAATATTTACAATATTTTGCTGTTGTAAAACTAGACAGCAAACTTCAATAGTTAGGTAATATTGTTTTGTATGTTGTTGTACTAGATAGTAAAACTGTTAGGTCATAAAGTAAGACTAAAGTAGTAGCTTAAAGCGTAACCATTTAAATATTTGAAATTATTTTTGTACAGACAAAAAATATTTATTTATTAATTAATATTTTTAACTTAATTGGTGTTAGTTTTTAAGAAACATTATTTATTGTTGGTCCTGGACACGACTCACGACTGATTATATAAAAGAATCCACTACCTTGAGTACTCAATTGTAATCATTATTTGTACAAAACAGAACAAAATATAATTAGAAATAGTATTGCAAAGCAATCAAACGAGAGTCTTATTTATAATACATAATTACTTTATAATATGAGTTCAGTAAAGAGGAATGGACTAGCATTAGTGTTTTGCCGTCATCATCACGTTGTCTGTCGTCATAAACAGATTGTCTTGAGCCGGATTCGAACCCGTGTGAATCTGTAGTCCTATTGAATATCTAGTCAAAGACAATTTGCTACCGATTTTATTTACTGTAGTGATTTTAATACTATAAGTGTATGAAAACACATAAGCAACAGTGTGTGTGTGTGTGTGTGTGTGTGTGTGTGTGTGTGTGTGTGTGTGTGTGTGTGTGTGTGTGTGTGTGTGTGTGTGTGTGTGTGTGTGTGTGTGTGTTCAAACACTTTTTGTTACAGACTGTTTCTGGATGCATATATAATACATTTAAAATTTATATTTACTTTACCTCAAGATGTTTTTACTCTTATTTGGTACATGTTTTGGGAAACATATTGTTACCATTTTCAGCCTTCTTAATTTTGAATATTGTGGAGTACTTGTGTGTTTGTTGGTTGTTGTTATGGTTTCCTGTTAGTCTTTGGGACTTTAAATTGGTATTATTGTGCGTGAGTGTGGTGTATGTATTAGCTTTTTGTGTATTTTTGATGCTGAGTGCTCTGAAAATTGTGTCATATTTCGTATTGATTTGTATTTGTTCAGGTCTTAGTTTGTTTTCTGTTTCAATATTTGTAAATTTTTCCATATGTTCATTATGGTGCCTTTGTGTGGTATGTGTTTTATTAGTGTCATGTTGGTTTTGTCTGGAAATTCATGTTCTGTTTATTGCATGTGTGGTCAAGTTAGATTTATAAATTTCTGTTTTTTTTTTGTGGGTGTTTAGATGTTCAAAATAACTATATAACATTTATTGCAATCTTGGCATTCAATTTTGTATATACCATTGGTTGTTGTATTATCTATGTTGTGTGGGTTATTTAGTTTTTGTAAATTATTTTTATTAGTTTTGTATGCTATTTTAATGTCTGTGTTTTTAAATAGTTTTGTTTGTTTTGTCATTTTATTATTTACGTATGTGAATGTGGCTCACTTTTTTATTGTTTTTATAAAACACATACCACACAAAGGCACCATAATGAAAATTTACAAATATACAAACACATTACAAACTAATACCGGAACAAATACAAATCAGTACAAAACATGACCCAATTTTCAAAGCACTCAACATCGAAAATACACAAAATACAAATATATACACTACAATCACACACAATAATACAAATTTAAAATACAAAAACCAACAGGAGACCATAACAACAACCAACCAACACACAAATACTCAACAAGATTTAAAATTAGGAAGGCTGAAGATGGGAACACTAATTGTCCCGAAACATGTTCCAAATAAGGAAAAAACATCTTGACGTAAAGTTATTATAAATATTAAATATATTACATACACCAAGAAATAAACTGTAGCAAACAGTGTGTGTGTGTGTGTGTGTGTGTGTGTGTGTGTGTGTATCACATTTAATATTTATAATGAGTTTACCTCAAGATGTTTTTTTCCTTATTTGGAAGATGTTTCGAGACGCTTTGTGTTCCCATCCTCAGCCTTCCTAATTTTGACATTATGTTTCAAATAAGGAAAAAAGATCTTGATGTAAAGTCATTATAATAAATATTAAATATGTTATATGCATCAAGAAATAGACTGTAGCAAAAAGTGTTTGAAATATATATATATATATATATATATATATATATATATACAATCACTTTCTGCTACAGTTCGTTTCTTGATATATATAAAGTATTTAAAATTTATAATTATATTACCTCAAGATGTTCTGTTCCTTATTTGGAACATGTTTCGGGAGTTCCTGTTCTCTCATCTTCAGCATTCGCCATCTTGTTTCTGGTTAAGTATTTGTGTGTTGGCTGCTGGATGTTATTAAAGTAGTTTGTTGGTCTTTGGTCTTTTAAAGTTGTATTATTACCACAACCACACACAATAATACAACTTTAAAAGACCGAAGACCAACAAACTACCTTAATAATATCCAGCAGCCAACACACAAATACTTAACCAGAAACAAGATGGCGAACGCTGAAGATGAGAGAACAGGAACTCTCGAAACATGTTCCAAATAAGGAAAAGAACATCTTGAGGTAATATAATTATAAATTTTAAATACTATATATTGTAATAAAAAATTAAAAGGATGCGTTTTCTTGTAATATGTTATGCCCCACTGTTGGGATCGCCAATTTGTAATAAAAAATTGAAAGGGATTACAATTGTGTAGTTACTTATATGTGACCCCCGTGTATCAACGTTAAGCCCCACGTTATGAGCGTCAATTGGTAATAAAACAATGAATGTTTATTTTCGGGGTTTAATTAATCTCCACGTTGGTATGTGCCAAGTTGTTACTAATTCACTCTGTTTATAAGAAAAATATTTATTATATTGTTGCCGATGAGACCTCCTGCAAATCAATATTAATTTATAAAAACAATTATTTATTATATAGTTGATATGAATCGTATGTTGAACATAGACCTGTGTTAATTAATTACCAAGTGTTTTACCAGAGAATAACGCTATATTACGGGTATTATAGTTAATAATTCAGTAATTCTCTCCAACCCTAGTCGGTCTGTATTATTTAAATTGACCAAAGTGTGGCGAACAGAATACGTTAGTTCTACACTCTCCCATATTCACCAGCTGTCTGCAACGAGCGCTGTTATTAGTAATTGACTCGTTCTTATAGGTTAAGTCGTTTTACTTGACGGTTTTATCACTTTCTTTCTCTGTAAATTACTCCCTAATCAAAATATAATAACTATTCTACAATAACACAGAACATCGTCACATACAAGAAGGATTCTTTATTTATATTATTTTTAATTTTCACAGTTGTCTTCGTCGGTTATTAGATCGTAATATCGATCTTACAATACTGAATCGATTTGTTAGTGAACTAGTGGTGTATATTACAATTTAAATATAATTTTCAGTTTATTTCTTATCCCAGGGTACATGTAATTCTTTGAACGATTAGTAAGGCCAGGTAATGCAAAATTAAGGTTACTAAGTATTACAATTGTTATTAATTCTTAATATATAAAATTAAATATAAGCAGGTTTTTTACCAAACGTTACGATACTGAAGGTGGCCGTGTCTGTTTATAACGGAGTGAAGATGAAATGGTTATGTTTCTCTTGATCAAAAACAGCGTCCAGATTTTTCAATAAAGGTTTAGAGGTGATGTCCAGGAGTGTAACAGAAGTTCAGTTCTGGTCTTCGTTCTTCTTCACGATCCTAGTAGTTGCCGGTCCCAGTGGAATTGGTGTAGTATTACGACTTCGTTAGTTTATTGAAAGTGAGGTTTGGTATTTCAATACAAAAGTTCTTCGTGTGTTTTAATTTATTTTATAATTAATTTTGACTTCTTCTACTATGGATCATCTTTGTTTAATGGGAAATTGTTTTCATCATCATCCTTTTACTGGAAATAGTTGAATGGGTATATATTAATTCCGTGAACTTTGACGAAGTGTAGAATTATATTTGTTGAAATATAGTTCAGTAGTTATTACTCAGTTCTTTTTTTAAATGGATTGGCTTTAAGACATTTAATTTGTTAAATTTTTATTCATTTTATTTGGTTCTCTTTTTAAATTTGTCTGCTGAACTTTACCCAATAGCATATAACAATCGAATTGAAAGGTTTTTTTAAATTCTTTTCTGGATTCGTATTAATTTAACTTAACCCATTCACATGTAACAATTGAATGTTGAAATCAACAAAATTTCTTGCATTTCTGTTACCCTAACAACCATTACTTTTCCTGTCATTGGATAATATTTGATATCCTAGAGCCAGAATTAGGAAATATTACTACTCTTTTTTAATAAAATACTCCATGCTTGGAATTAGACTAAATCACATAAAACTTTCACTTAATCTGCCTTATTAAAACGTATACATTTTACTACATTTTCATCTGAATGGACTTATTAAAAAAGGTATTAATTTCCTTTTACAAATACTAAATTTCGGCCTATTGGTTTTATTACACATGTTATAATTTTGTTTTGTTTTTAATTTAATTTTTCTTTACCTGACCTACTGTACAAAAGTCACTGGCTTATGGCCACTTATATCAATTTTAATTTCCTGGTTTCAATTCATTATTATTATTTAGTTCATCATTGAACCCTTCATTGGTTTTTAACATAATTATAATAACTACTTGCCAACTTATTAACACTTATTGTCTTCCTGGCCAAGTTTACAAATATTATTTTAAACATCATCATTAATTAATTAAAGTAAATACATTTAACATACTATCATACCTAATAAATGTACTTGTATTTAATTATTTAAATACAATTTTAACATGAATAAAATGAGTACCCATGACTTAGTACTTCCTTAAAGCAACGGCTCCACACTTACTACACACAAAACATAAAATAAATATCATGTAAACACTATATCATGATACAGTACAACAACAAGTGCATTTTATAACACATTAAATATTAATTGAACAGTATATTATACTCAACTCCTACACATTAAACTCATCCCACTAGACACAGTGTTTATAATTTACATCTTATACTACTCATTACATATTTTATATTTAAGTACACCTTCATGTTTTATTACCTAGTAACCTTACTAGGTACCTTCAATGCATTTTTTAGGTGAGATTGGCCCTCTTGTATTTAATTATAACATACTTTGGGCATTGTTTTAAGTCATGTTTATAAAGTATTTGTGTAACGTCGGGAACCTCAACTCTGTTACGTTACAATATATATATATATATATATATATATATATATATATATATATATTGTAACGTGATGTTTCCCTCTACATGAAGAATATACCCTAATCTAAATAAGAATCTTACCACAATAATGAAGAATGAAGAACAAAAATTAATTAAGTAAGGGAGGAATTATATTAACTAAGTCTATCAACCAGGAATAGATGAAGGAATAATCGTTACAGAATCATGAGTAGAATGAAAGCATGTAGTAAACTTGAAAGCCAATGTATAATATAACTTGACAAACAGACCTCTAAAAGACAAGAATAGACTATAACTTGGACATTAACAGTTACCCAAGAGATTAGTAATATGAGAGAAAGATAATGTTACAATGTAGAAACCATAAATGATTAGTACATAAACCAAGTAATATTTGAGAATAAGAGAAATCAGTCATGTAACAAGAATAAGGATTAAACTAGAAGTCAGATCTAAGACTGAGTTTGTAAACTATCATAAGAATAGAATTGTAATAAAAAAACTAGAGATTTAGAAGCATAATCATATGTC
Source organism: Magicicada septendecula (assembly GCA_034769895.1). NCBI lineage: Eukaryota > Metazoa > Arthropoda > Insecta > Hemiptera > Cicadidae > Magicicada > Magicicada septendecula. The sequence goes on along the minus strand of CM068373.1, from coordinate 293,018,288 downwards.
TTGCAAAGAAAAATTAATAAACAATGATAATTAAAATATGAAATAACACAGCATAAACAATAAGTAATATGTAAAGTATTATTAACAATGTATAACCAGTAACTGGTAACATAACCTTGAAAGAAATGTATGACAAGGGACTATAATCCTTGATTAAATATAAAATATACTGAATGTATAGATAATATAATATCTGTGCATTAGACAAATACAGTGGAGAACGTTATGTTGTAATTAGGTTGTAAAGATGTTAATTTAGTGTCATAATGTAGTAGAGTATGAGGTGAATGAAGCCTAATTTTGTATATTGAAGAATAATAGGAGTATAAGAGAGAATATAAAATAACTCAATTTGTAGTATAAAGTATGGCAATTAAACTGGCTACTGGTCAATGATGTTAAATCAACCAATATTATTGTTTTTGAATAAAGAATAATATGATTAGGAAGAAATCAATGTTAAACAACAAAATACTTCTAATTAATAGAAGGACAGAGACCATATCAGCCATATAACTTATAATAGCCTATGTACAATATGTCAAGAAAAGAATTATGTAATTAGATTAAGAAATGATTAATCTAAAATGCTTATAAATTAATCATGAGTAGATAATTAAATAGGTACTTGGACAAAGTGACCCTACCTAGACTGAGTACGACAAATAAAGAGATTGTAAAATATATAACATGTATTAAGTAACCAAATGTATTTCAAAAGATTATAAAGTATATTAGAATTAAGTATCAATTGTTACATTGTATAATAGTTATGCCATTTATTGTAAGATGTAAAAATATTCATAGTGACCCAACTCAATGTTAGGCCTATTAGAGAGATTAAGAGTTTTATAGCAAGTTAAGATTTATTATAATGTTTCATACAATTAAAAACATTTATTAATAACATAAAAACAAATTTACAAGAAAGGAAACAAAAATTGTAACAAAAAACATCAATTTTAAACTAATGTATTAGTATATGCGAGTCATTAAAAATTGTTTATTTTCTTATTAATGTATAGGAATATATCAGGTAACATTTCAAATGTTAAGCAAGCAATGCAATACTAATAATATTTTAATAATTGTAATTATCATCAGAAACCAATGTTAGTTTTAAGAATTTTGTGAAATTAGGATATGGAAGCTAACTAAGAACTACTAAGAACAACGAAAGCGATGCTAAGTTCAACTGTCTAATTAAAATGACATAATGATCATTGACCATGACGTAATTATTAACCAATTAGAATATTATGTTGGGAGGGGGTGAACCCCACAGCCAGAAGTCTCGATATCGAAACGAGACGCGAACCATCGACTATAAATAAAAAAAGCTCAGCGCATCGCGATCAATTCGTGTATCATCATTCAAAGGAGTAACTAAGGTTCTTCGCGTTAAAATGAACCTAAATTAATAGTCCGAATCAGCTTAAACGAGGTTAGGTGTTCCATGTCAACAAGAACATAACCCCGAAAAAGTATAAAGTGTTGTGAGTGAGTGGTGAAATAATATGAACAATCAAGTGAATAATAAACAGTGAATAACAAAAGGGAAGTATAGTGTAAAATACTTCGAAAATATTTTAACCAAACTATAAATCATAATATTGAAATAACTTCACTACTTTATTTACAATTATGTACGATCTTTCACTACACCATAACAATAACACACTAGTATATTTTTAATTTTTTTTTTAAATTATTATTCAATGGGTTTCATGTGGGAAACTATTTAAAACCTTCACAGGAGGATAACCTCATCTTAGCCACTGTACGGACTATGTGAACATTTTATCATTGTTAGACATAAGATATTATTGGTGTCTACCATAATTAAGTAATTATTGGTAATTACTGTAAAGTTTAATAACGAGTGGCAGTTAATTTCGTTAGTATTGTTGTAGATCAAAAGAATTCATGCCTGAGAATATTATCAAACAATATATAGTAAACTTTAATCTAAGTAGTGTTGCCAACCTACTGAGTTAGAATTATCATAAGCCAGGTCAATTTATTGTGGAATCAGATGTTATTTAAATGAAATTAGAAACAATCAAACATGATTGAAGGAAAATAATAAATGAATTGTCAATCAGATTAATTTCATACGACTTGTTATTTTCATAATTGATATTTTTATTTACGAAAGTTGGAATTTTCAAGCAACCTTAACGATTACGTTGGCAGTGCCAAATCTGGAGGCACTACGTATTATTTAAATTCTCCAACCAAAACAAAAGAATTAACCTCAATGTAAACAAGAATAATTATATTAAATTAATGATTTCAAAACACCAAATAAATTATCGATTTCTTTAATAACAATAAATTTATGGAATGCTAATCACAGGTTCCATATGGCGCCCAATTTAATTTAAATCCACTAGTAAATAAATTTCGATAGTGGTGATTCACATCAAATACAATTTATTTTATTAACTGAATAAACATTACAAGATTCGACATCACAAAGACGTAACGACTTAGTAAGTATGAGATAGCATCCGAACCATACGACGACGTATAAACAAGGTACGTAAGAAACGTATAGTTTCAAGAATTGGCAAACAACTTGGGGTGTTTCAATAATCAAGAAATATTATTGGTAATAACAGAACGAACTTATAATATTTAAAGGATACAAGGGACGTAGAGATTCTAGTATTACAATAAACCAAAAAATAGGAACAAAGTCTTGTTTTTTGTAACAATATATATATTGCAATAGAACATTGCAGTAATGGGGAGATGTAGCCAGGACTACATGCTTTTGAAACAGGTTGTGACGTTATAGACATGATAATATTTGATTTCTGTTCACTTATGTAAATTAGATGTAAGGATTAGTATAAGGATTGGGCAAAAGACTATTTGTATTAAAACGCCCTTATTTGTATTTGTGATTATGTCATGTGCGTGAAAATGGTGCGAGTGCACGAGTGCGCGTGTAAATCGTATTTTGATGAATAGCTCACAGATAAAATTTATTCCTGCTGATGCAAAAATCAGCAATTCGTTGCAAGTAAGCATCTATCTGTTGTAGCCATCAATCTCATGATAAGCTGTTTCGTCCAATCAGCGGCCCCAATTTTCCACTAAGATTGGGTCTCCGCCGGCGAATTTCACGTTAGTTCTATCCTGCAGCTCGAAGTTTTCAAACGTGGTCTCTGCGCGAGTTACTCGTGCAGAAACGTGTTTTTGAAAGAGTAATAAGGGTTAAATTGGCGACGAGTTACCCGTTGCTGTTAACTTGAAGGGGACGAACTCATTATAAATAATATTAAGCTATTCAATAGTGCTAGTTTCCGCGTGAGTGGAAGATTTCCGCTTAGGGAAGGTGTATCCAACCGGGATATTCCTTTTTTTTTGATCGCGAGGACACCTCAAGCGTGCGGGAAGGTGCATGCTCAACGCACCAAAAATTAAATGAGATTATATTGTAACCCAATTGTGCCCTGATATTTTAGATGAGACTAATTACCGGTGTGACGGCGTGCGCGCGTACGAGAGGAGCCCCAGCGGAGCGGAAGTTGCAGAAAGGAGGTGACGATCCGAGGTGCAGAATTGCGGCGACTCACAGGACTGGCTGGTGACGTATCAACCCACGGAATCAACATTTAAAGTAACAAATTGACATTTCTTTTAAGATCAGATCAACCTGATTCAGAGACAATTTTGAATTAAAAATAAATATTTGTGAACTACAAAGCTTATAAAAATTTTTATCTTAAAATATACAACCTTGCTCCAGATAACTGTTATGTGTTCCATTTATTACTATGCCTGACATTTGTTTTGTTGCATAGTAAATGGCGCCTGCAACTTTGGGGCTCGAAAAAATGCAAGAAATATATTAAATAACTTATTCATAGTATTAAATTGCAATTCCCAACGTTTTGGCACGACAAAATAGTAGGTTATAAAATAATAAATTTGTAGTGTTTTGATTTATTAAAATTGTCTTCCGAGTGTGTATTATTTAAATTTTGCATATACTCAGAAAGACTTGTTTAGGTTAGAATCGTAATTTAGTAGTGGAACGTTATCTGGAGTGAATTATATTATTTGTGCATATTTAGGTTAAGGATTTGTGTAGACATTGTGTTGAATGATTTCTGACTGTTTACTGTGCATTGCGATAATATTTAGAATTAATTGAACAGTAAACATTACAATAAGAATAAGTGTGCCGTACGTAAGACAAGACATTAAGATAAACTTTGTTATTGTGTGTTATCGTTGTAAAAGATGGCGGAAGGTCTATCAGCTGATTTACAATCTACACTAAATGCAATCTTAGCTAATATTCAATCTGTACGTGACGAAAGCAGTAAAAATAACCAAGCATTGCAAGAGAGCTTAAAATCCGTGCGGGATGATAATAAACAGCTACGCGAAGATAATAAAATATTACAAGAAAACTTAAAAATTGTACGTGAAAACACCAAAAGTCAAAATAAAAAATTATTCGCTGCCATACACGAGCAAGCAAAACAAAGTAAAGCGATTGTCGAAGCTGCCGAGAGCAAAATAACTGAAAAGGTTGAATCAATCCGCGTGGAGTTTGAGACCGCAATAGCATTAAACAACACACGTGTAACGGAATGTGAGACGCGTGTGCTAGCAGTAGAAGAACATGTAAATGATTCCATGAACACCTATGAAAACAAATTAGAAATTTTAGAACAAAAGGTAAAGCAAATACAACAAACTACTCCACTCGCAAACCAGGTCACTTACATATACAAAACACAGGACGACATTAACACATACATGAAATTTTATGGCCTCGAGCATGAAAATCCCATGCAATTCCTTACGCAATGCCAGCGTAATATGGAACACATCGCTGACAACCTTAGCGATGTGGACAAAATAAACTGGGTGGTGCGTCAGCTAAAGGGTACAGCGGCTGAATGGTTTTCGATCGTCCAAGATAAAATTGGGGTGTATGAAGATCTGGTTAACCACTTTAAAGCAAGGTATTGGAACGACGAAATCCAGCGGAAAGTACGCATACAGCTGGAGTTTGGTAAGTATACTCCAGGTAAGGGAAGTAAGGAGAAGTACCTGATCCAGCTTGTTGCCAAGGCGAAACACCTGGAGCCCGTTGTAGCAGAAGCTGAAATTGTCAGCAAACTGGCATATCATTTCAACAGAGGAATACAAGTGGCTGTAATTACACAAGGCATAAAAACATTAGAAGACCTGCTGTTGTTAATATCAAAATGGGAGAATGTAGACGGGAATCCCGAAACATACAGTACACAAACAAAGATAAACACCAAAATAATAATATACCAAAACAAAATGAATATTAAAGTAAGCAATGGAAAAAGCCGGATCGCGAACAAAAGTCACCCAAATCATGTACAGTAGTCATAAGGTCGCGACTGTAACCAAAGATAACACAGATGATGAAAACGGTCCAAAAAACGAGTAAGGTTGCACGGCGTGAGACCGTGCAAAACAAATAAAAATAATAATAATAATAAACAGAGTACCAGTCAGAATCAGAAAATCAATGAACACATAGAAAATAGTAACATGAGTAGAACCTACTGTGTATCTGGTGTATACCCAAATGATGTACGTAATAAACTTATAAGTGACAGTAATGACGATGTAGTTAATATACCTAGGGATAGTGATAGGCTAAGTTAGATAGTAGATGTAATATAGTAAAAGCTAGGATAAATAACTGTAAGGGAAATGTTTTGATAGACAGTGGTGGTCAAATCTCATTGATCAGTGAAAAATTTATAAATAAGAACATTGTAGAGTTCAAGAAAGTACCGATATTACCCATTAATAATGCAGCTATTAAGACAGCCACAAACGAAGTTCAAAAAGTAAATAAGCAAGCGTACATAACCATTTCATCGCAAGGTATGGAGCTTGAAACACCAGTATTAGTTGTTAAGGATTTAGTTTACGATGTAATCATAGGAACAGACACCTTAAAAAAAATAAATGCCATCATTGATTTTAGTAAAAATGAATTATCGTTTACAGTTAATAATCGTCAATATAAGATAACATTAGGAAATAATGACGTTGATAAGCAATCTGAAGCGGGTTACATTCACATAACCAAGCCTGTCGCGAAGGTGGTTGTCAACAATAACGAAGATAACATGAACAGTACAGAGCAATTAAATGCGAGTCAACGGAACAAATTAAACCAGCTGATAAAGAGACATACGGAGACATTTCAAAACACCCACACTACTACACATGTATACACGCACGACATCCAAGTTACGGACGAAAATAAATTCGTACGTAAGACATATCCTATTCCTCTGCACTATCAGAAATTGGTGGATGAGGAAATCGATAAGATGTTGGGCGAGAACGTCATCGAACGATCCAACAGCAATTTCCTTAACCCAATGGTTATCGTAAAGAAAAAAAATAACCAGATTAGGATATGTCTGGATATGCGAAATCTTAACAGCATCACGAAAAAATGTTTTGACTGTGCTCCTAATGCTGAAAACCTGTTTACCAAGTGCCAGGGTGTCCAATATGTGTCCCGGTTGGATCTGAAAAGTGGTTTTTGGCAAATCCCATTGGCTCAGGAAAGCAGAAAGTTCACGGCATTTTTATACGAAAATAAATGCTACCAGTTCAAGGTAGTGTCCTTTGGTCTGGTAACCAGCCTGGCTGCAATGGTGAGATGCCTGGAATTAGCGTTGGGTCCTGAGGTGGAAGACTTCGTAAGTGTTTTCGTCGACGACATATTAGTTATATCGAAATCGTTTGATGAGCATTTGAAACACCTGGATATTGTTTTCAGTAAACTCCGTCAGGCCAACTTGGTACTTAACTATGAGAAATGTGAATTCGGTAAGTCTGAAATAAAATTTTTAGGACATATTATATCGGCGCAGGGTGTAAGTACGGACCCTGCAAAGATAGAATCCATCACGGGATTTCCTACACCTAAAAAAACGAAGGACGTTAGAGCATTCCTCGGACTTACTGGGTATTACCGTCGGTTCGCACCTGCGTATGCGAAGACAATAGAACCAATGTTGGAACTACTTCGGAAAAACACCAAATGGCGATGGGAAGCAAGACATGAAGAGGCATTTAATGCGGTGAAGGCCTTATTTAAAGAGAATCTACACGTGTTTCACCCGGAGAAGGAAGGAACATATGTTCTTAACTGTGATGCTTCGGATTATTCCGTTGGTGGAATTTTGTATAAGAAAAATAAGAATGGTGATCTTAAAGTCATCGCCCATGTAAATCGGTCATTGAAAGGCGCTGAGCGAAACTATTTTACGGCCGAAAAGCAATTTTAGCTATAGTATATTGTGTTAGTAAGTTTAGGTATTATTTAGTTGGTAAGCATTTTGAAATTTTATCGGATAACCAAGCATTGTCATTTTTATTAAAGTGTAAACTTGCAAATGCCCGAATGTCACGATGGATAATGGCTATGCAGGAATATGATTTTAGCATTAAGTACTGCAAAGCTAGCGACAACAAGTTGGCGGATACTTTGAGTCGTTATCCACCTGTTCATCAGGAGACTCATTCGGCAGATAAGAATGAGATACAAATATTGGCGGTAAAGTATGCTTTACCAATTGAAATTAAAAATTATTTAAGAAACATAAATGTGGAACAGCAACGTGACGACAAAATTAAGAAAATAATAAGCGACATACAGATTACAGAAAGTCCAAAGTTCCAGATTGTCAACAATATTCTGTACAAACTGATTGACGGACAATGGAAAATTGTGATTCCCGACCATCTCATTGAGGAACTAACATGGGCATGCCATGAAAACCTTGCTCATGCTGATGCTTACAAATGCTACTTGACACTGCGGGAAGATTTTATATGGACGAACATGGCCAGGAAAGTTAAATCAGTACTTCGCACCTGCCACACCTGCCAGACAGCCAAACATCCTAATCGACACACATACGTGGAGATGGGAAACATCGTAATGCAGGAAAAAAATGAGTTACTATGCATTGATTTCCTTGGACCATTACCACGTGCGGCGAGGGGGATGAGAAATCTGGTGGTGTGTACGGATGCCTTCACTAAGAATGTTAGTCTTTATGCGGTGGGTAGACCAACAACAGATGCGGTACTGAGAATAATTTTGGAAAAGTACATCCCAAAATATGGTCATGTGAAAAAGATCCTGTCTGATCAGGGTACGCAATTCCAGAATAAAAAATGGATAGCCGAATTAGAGAAGAGGGGCATTCAAGCTGTTCTAACAGCCATTCGTAGACCCCAAGGGAATCTCGCTGAGAGGGTGAATAGAGAACTTGGTCGTTTATTCAGGACTTATTGTAACAATAACCAAAGCAAGTGGCCAGAGTGTCTCGAGTTTTTCGAGAAAGCGATAAACGGGTGTTACAATACCACGACTGGATATACGCCATCAGAACTCCAGTCAGATGTCCAACCAAAACGTGCCTGGAGTGATTATATAAAAAGGGTAGCCCCTCAAAATGTGCCGACGCCAAGCGAAGTAAAGCGTTTGGATGCAAAGGAGAGGATAAGAAAGTTCGCCGAACAGCGGTCAGAAAAATTTAATGCTGATCATAAGCTGCAATCGTTCAAAGTAGGCGAATTAATCTTATTAAAAGCTTTAAATGTAAGTAGCAGTATTGATAATACCACGGCTAAGTTCAATAGACTTTACAATGGTCCATTTATGTTAACTGAACAAGTGGGAAAGCAAACCTACATTGTTACAAATCAAAATACTAACAAAACGATTGGCAAATACCATGCGTCGTCATTACGCAAGTACTATGTCAAAAATTAACGTTCACGTATATCTGGGTATACTAAAGTATGAATGTCATAACGTAATTGCTAAAGTAAATAAATTGTGTAAGTTCGTGTTTGTTTGAACCATGTGGGTAAACATGTTGAAGTGTGCGACTGGACAGTTGAGGTTATGACGTCATGAACTGTTCATATTAGCTTATCTCTCTAACCCTTGATCACAGAGTATCAACCTCGTGCTTGTGTTTATGTATATTGGAACTGACAGATGTCAGAATTTATTGGAAGAAATGTTTTAGTTTAGCAAGAAGTATTTATTTGTTATTTTGAGTTGATTATATGTTGTAAAGGAAAGGAATTGGTATTATTTTTTTTAGTTAAAAGAAAAAAAAATTTATGTTTGTGTAAGCAAAATTTTTTTTTATCCGAGGAGGGGAATATTCCTGCAATAGAACATTGCAGTAATGGGGAGATGTAGCCAGGACTACATGCTTTTGAAACAGGTTGTGACGTTATAGACATGATAATATTTGATTTCTGTTCACTTATGTAAATTAGATGTAAGGATTAATATTGTAACATTACATTTGGAACAACTTAATATCGTACCTGATTTAATGAAGACTTTGGTTAAGAAGCTAACAAGGAGAACATTATCTTCCGAGATGATAGTGAAGAGGAACGACTAACCATTTTAGACTGATTAGTAAGACAACTGACCGTACCCAAATTAATGATTTAGGCTAAGTGATGCAAAATACCTTCAACCCCAATTATGACATGAACTTTCAATAATGACCAAATAAATAATTATAAAGACAGACGGCTTATGAACCAGTACTATAAAGAAACAAATGGTTTCATTCAAAGTATCATAATATCAAGATAATCAAAATACAAATTGAGGGATAATAGGCCCAAACATGTAATACTATGTAAAAGAAATATTAGTAAATGATTAAGTTAATTGATGTAATGAAAATATAAACAAACCTTATTATAGATACATGAACCATACAACTAATTGTAACAAATAGTGTTCATAAGATTGTCCAGAAAACAACAAATAATAACTTGTTCACAATAACATTTTTATAACAAGAGTGAAGTCCTTTAAATGACAATAAAATGTAAAACCCTATAAAACCCAATAAGTATGTTTATAAATACAACCTATTAAGTGTTAAGTGAATAGGGTAAACGACAAACATAGTGACAAGTAATGTGAAGCATAACATAGACAGTGTCAGAGTAATTAATGAATTAACTGACAAAAGACTAATTAATTAGTGCAGAATTTATTTTATAAAAATGTGCATGTTATTATGTTTTAGCACATTGTTTTATTATCATGGTATTTGTGTTGTTTTTTGTATGTAACAGGTGAAACAGTTGTTTTAAAAGAATATCCATTAAATGATATTAATTTCATTTTTTTATGTTAACAAATATAACCATAGAACTGGTGTTAAACAGTGATAAATTGATTGGCAAAGCAAAATAGACTATAAAAAGATGTTATTGCTAAGTGTCAAACAATTGTACAGTTTGAGTAAAAAAAAAAAACAGTTTATTTGTGCAAAGGTTCAGTAAAATCATAGCCATGTGGGCATGAATTTAAACTAATAGAATAGTATATCTTTTGTTTTGTTAAAATAATGTTATGTGTTAAACAGTTTTTATGATTGTTAAAAGATAATTTAACTGTTAAAGGTTTTAAACATAGTGATGAAAATAACACCAGTACATAGGCCAGGTGAAACCAACTTTTGTAAATTTTAGATAATAATGTTAGGGATTTTGTAAAACAAAGGTGGAAGGATAAATATATTTATAGGTAATAGTGTACACAACGAATATAGAAACAAAATAATACATATCAAGTTATTTAAGAAAATTTCAAATAACAAAATTGTAACATCTGTAGTTCTTAAGTAAAAGTAGGCATGTTTAGTGTCTAAATGTCACAAATGTAAAGATCAAAATAATGCTGATAATGGTTTTAAATTCCCAACCAGTACAGAAAAGGAATATTAATTTAAAGGTTTTGAACAAATTTAGATTTTGAAATAATGAAAGTATATGACAATGTATATCCGAATTAACCAACCAGATTCCGAGTTTACCCTTAGTAACCAGAAATTTCGGATAAATAAAATGGGACTTCTTTGACAACGATCTTAGCGGATAGACGCGTTTGTAAAACGTCCTACATAATATAAAATAAACTGTGAAAAAAGATACAAACATATTAATACAGTTAGAGGTACATAACACGAACTTTTTACACCAACAGAAGAACACCCATTATATGAAATAGAAGACCCAAGAACCAGGAAGAAGATCTGAAGTGGACGTGGGCCCTATCTTCAACCAGGAAGCATACAAAGAAGAGGATTTGGTGATTTTGACATCTTATTATATTGTGCATCAACACCCACATTTGTATACACGACTTTTTAAATACTAATCAACTAAAACTACAGACACCATATCACACCAACACTAAGAACACTCACTAATAACACGATTTGAGATTGACACCTTTTCAAACACCACAAGAACCTTTGATTTACATAATAATTATTAAACGCCTAAACTGGACATAACCTATTAGAACTGGTAACCACTATACGACTGCCTGTGTGCACGTTACACTCTAACCTTGTAATATCCTTTAATTGTAAATGTGTGAGGCGTTTAATTTAATATAAATTAAATTATAATTTATAGAAAAACAAACAAAAATAAACAAAATGAGGAAGCGAGAAGTATCACGTAAAAGAGCGGCCGAAACCAAGAAAGTAGACGAAGTAAACATGGAAGACAAAGAAGCAACACCGGTTGAAGAAATAGAAATTATAACAAGGAAGGATCCGGAGAAACAACCAGAAGAACCCACACAAACAGAAGGCGAGAAGACGCAAGAAATGGTCAAACGTATGATGGAATTAATGCAGGAATTAAAACAGGACAATAAACAGTCCATAGAGAACAGTAATAAGAACTTAGAAAAATTGAAGGAAGAATTAAGTGAGAACAGTAATAAGAACTTAGTAATATTGAAGGAAGATTTGGGTAAGAAGATGGAGGAAATAAAGAGTGATAATAAACAATCTACGGAGGAATTGAGCCGAAAATTGGAAGAGACTAATAACAAAATTGAAGAGAAAATGGGAGAATTGAAAGAGAATAGTAAGAAAATGAAGGAGAAAATTGACGCAAATAATAAAGCATTGAGGGAAGAATTGAAGGGAAATTACCAAGAGACTATGAAAAAATTGGATGAACACAAAGAGTCGTTAAAAGAAGATTGGAATAACAAGATGGAAATTAATAACCGGCAATTACAGGAAGAATGGGACAAGAAGCTGGAAGAACCGGTGACTGAAATTAAAAGGGTAGAATCCGAGACCAAGGAAAAGTGTGAGCGGATGAACCAAGAGATACTGAGCGTCCGGGAAGAAACGAATGGACGAGTTGAAAATATAAGAACCAACCAAGCAGTGATGGGAGAAAGATTAGAAGGTATGAGTACTAGTCTCCATCGAGTACAAGATCAAACAACTGCCCATAGAGATGAAATTAATTCCCTAAAAAACAGATAATGTACCGGTGCCCATACAACATGCGAGGAAAATCGAGAAGTTATCGACTTCCAAAATTATAGAAGAAACCCCATGCTATTCTTAGAACGAGTAGAAGAGAAAATAGCCAAAACCGGAGAAGACAGATGGTTTGTGATCAGGAGCATGCTGGACGAAATGTTCCGAAAGGTCTATGACAATTGGTGGACAGCGATGCGGCCGAGTATACAAAACTTCCAAGAATTTAAAAAACAATTCAAATCTAAATATTGGTCTGATGCCACGCAACACATGATAAGAAGTGACATAGGATTGGGCCGATATGACCTGCACGGCAAGCAAACTCCAACCGCATATTTTCTTGGCAAAATAAACATAGCCAGACATTTAGAGCCTGCAATTCCTACAGAATGTTTAGTGCGGCTATTAGCTTACCACTATGGTGGAGAAATTACAAGAGGCCGAATAAACGGACGCATACAAACCATCGAGGAGATGTCAACATTATTAGCGGAGATGGAACAAAAAGAACTTCCTCCAGTACAGACGAAGGAACGATGAAATAAATAGAAATAATGGTCGCCGCGACGCCCAATATGAAAACAACGGGCAACGACCGAACAATAGTTACAACAACAACGGTAACCACTATCAACGCGGTTACCAAAACCAGAATAACACTAACAACTATCCACGAAATAATGCGGCGAATAATAACAACAATAACAACAACCACTATTACCGTAGCCCTCTTACAAATAATAACAATAATGGATACCAGCGTGCCAATGACAGAGACCACCAATACCAGAACAACCGAGGTTATAACAACAACTACGATAACCGATACAGGCATAATAATAACGGCAATAATAACAATCAAAATCAAACATATCGAAGACAAGTGAATTATGTAAGCATTGACGATAGAGATGTGGGAAGACGTTGGTACCAGGGACGAGCAAATTATAATGGGAACCGTGGAAGAAGTTTTCAGGAGGAGAGTAACCAGCACTACCACGATGAACATCGGCGAAGTAGAAGCTGCGACGACAACAGGAATAACCGAAACTCAGTGACGTTCGATAATAACGCCATTGAGGTACAAGAGCCACAGAACAGAGACGGACCCAATCAATCAGACAACAGGACTGAGGAGATCAGCCCTGATTTAAACGGACCGCGGCAGTGAAAATCCATCAGGTCCCATCACTGAACGGCAATTTGGGTACTTACTAGGACGAGACAAAATGACTGACGATACATTGACAATAGTGCACAATCACTTCTTAAAAAGTGTGAGAGAAGAACTACTGAATGAAGACACGATAACGCACAATAGTTCGAATAATGAGATCGTTTATATCATCGCCCAAGTGAATGGACTAGAGACAAGATGCATGATAGATACGGGCGAAAACGTGTCGTTAATCGACAACAATGAATACATCAAAATTCGAAAACATAGTAAGGCCATCTTACCAACTTTACCAATTCAAAATATAATTTTAATCGGAGCCACTGGAAGGCAAAACAAGTCAATAAGGAAACAGGTATCATTAACAGTGACCAGCAGAAATGTAGCTATACCTATGATTTTTCTAATAGCTAGTAATCTACCATTTAATCTACTAATAGGCTGTGATATTTTGAGAAAATACTCAGCAATAATTGACATGAGACAGGCCATAGTGTCGTTAAAAGTGGATAATATAGAATGGACAGCAAAATTAGTAGAAAATAAAAATGTACCTTCATGCAATAGTATAAGAAAATTCAATAATAATCAAGATGAGTCATGGAATGTAAGAAGGGAATACTTTGGGAGTGAAGACAGTTTATGGTTGGAAAAATTAGAAGAGATCCGACAATTTCGGTCAGAACAAAATGAATGTAATTTAACTACACAACAAATAGAAAAGTTAATATCAATATATAATAAATACCGCTATGTTTTCTCTGATATACCTGGCAAAGTAAAAGATTATCAATTTACACTACAATTCAAGGAGCCTGTAAATTTTAATAAGAAATCATATCGCGTTGCTTATGCATTAAAAGAAGCAGTGAGGACTGAACTAGACAAAATGATAGCAGAAGATATTATTGAGTATAGCTGTTCCCCATATACCAGTCCGTTAATAGCCGTTCCCAAGAAAGATGGCAAAGTACGACTCTGTTTGGATGCTAGAGAGATTAATAAGATCATAGTTAATGACAGAACATCTCCCGGAGAGATTGAGGAGATATTGAGAAAATTCAATGGCATACAATTTATCAGCACCTGGGATACGGTTTGTGGGTATTGGCAGGTGGAGTTACACCCAGATAGTCGAAAGTACGTCGCCTTTATTTTCGAAGGAAGGAACTGCCAGTTCAAGAGACTACCGTTTGGACTGGTAAACTCAGTAGCTGTATTCGTAAGATGTATGGACCAGGTGTTGGGTCCAGATACTATTCCATATACCACAGTCTATGTTGATGACTTGTTGATTACTTCAGTGAATTGGGAAGACCATTGTGACAGAGTAGGACAAGTATTACAAAAACTATCAGACAATAACGTTACCCTAAAACTTCAAAAATCCAAGCTTATCGCCAGTGAAGTCCAATTCCTGGGTTTTAACTTAACAAGACAAGGAATAACACCATCCAATGAAAAGATTGAAGCAATCCAGAAGTTCCCAAGTCCTAAAAATAAAAAGCAACTTCAATAATTTCTGGGACTTTGCAATTATTATAGGAAGTTTCAGAGAAATTATTCTGAAATGACAGCAAAGTTTTCTCCACAATTATCCTCTAAGAACAAATGGTCCTGGGGACAGGAACAAGACAATTTACTCCAAATGATCAAACATAATTTCCTAAGTTCAGTTGTATTAAAACATCCTAATTTCAACCAACCTTTCTTTATGAACTGCGATGCCAGTGATATAAGTTTAGGATCTGTATTATATCAAGAAGATATTGAGGGAGAACATCAGGTGGTGAGTTTTGCAAGCAGAATACTTAATGGATGTGAACGCAATTATAGTGTAACGGAAAAGGAGTTATTAAGCGTTGTATTCGCTTGTGGGAAATTCAGAACCTACATTCTTGGATACCCGATAACTGTGAGGAGCGATCATAAGTCAATATCTTTCCTAAAAAATTGCAAGATTAACCATGGGAGATTGACAAGGTGGATACTCGCACTACAGGAGTACCATATAAATTGGGAGTATGTTCCAGGAAAACAGAATATTGCTGCAGATATATTGTCCCGGATTAACATAGAACAACAAACTTTTGAAGGGGAGAAAGAAACAATCATCAAGGTATATACAATAATAAAAAACAAATCAGATTTGGAAAACATCATGAAATAAATTTCACAACAACAAACAGAGGATACAAAAATCAACAATTTTAGACAAAGACTGATCCAACAGGATGAAAAAATCACTGCATATTACTGTCTACATGAAGACATATTATTTTACAAACCAAATAATAACCAAGGATCATGGAAGGTGGTGATACCTAAAGCGTTAGAAACAGAATTAATACTGGACTACCATAGTCGATATGGGCATATGGGTGCATTAAAAGTAATGAAGGCACTTGAGGAACACACTTACATTAAGAATATCAACAGGAGAGTTAGAGAATGTATTCGGCAGTGTCACATCTGTCAATTGGCAAAATGCAATAACGAAAAAACAGAAGGAATTATGCAACCTATTACATCAACTGGTAAATTAGAGAGAGTACTTTTAGATGTGTGTGGACCGTTACCTCGTAGTGGAGGGAGAAAACAGTATAAGTTTATTATAATCATGTTCGACCATTACTCCAAATTTACAAAACTATACCCCATTAATCGGGCAACTACAAAAAAGATTTTGCAAATAGTGATACAACAATACATACCAGAGTTAGGAGCTCCAAGATCAATTATTACCGATCACGGAACTCAGTTTCGAGGAAGGGTTTGGAAGGAGACTTTGTTAGATTTAGGTGTCAAGACATATAAAACATCTGTCTATCACCCAAATAGCAACCCGGCGGAAAGAGTATTGAGGGAGGTCGGCCGTATACTCAGGACATATTGTTTTGATAAACACCAGAAGTGGAGTGACTACATTGCACAAACAGAAAGCTTTATCAACTTAGCTTACCATGAAGCAATACAAGATACTCCATATACCATAAGCATGAAAGACTACCACCCCGAGAAATTAGTGAAATAATCAACTTCCCAAACAACCCAGCTTACCAGTTCGACAACGTGAGATTCCACAGGAAACTGAATGAACAAGTGGAGAAAAGAAGGAAAAAATACAAAATAATTCAGCAGAAAATGATCCAGTACAAGATTGGAGACAAAGTATTGTTAAAAAACCGGGAATTGCCAAGTTCTAAGGAAGGAATAGCAAAAAAGCTATTATTACTGTATAATGGACCATATGTTGTTATAAAAAACAATAACAATAATACTTATGTCATTAGTGATGTGGAAACAAAAAAGATTAAGGGGACATACAACCAAGTTTCCTTAAAAATGTATTATGAACCTAATAAACAAAGTTGAATACCACCAAATTCTAAAAAAATAGTAAGATCAACTTACAACTAATTATTTATGAGAATTAATTTGGAATTGAAGAATTTATTATTATAAAACCACAAAATTCTAAAAATATAGTAAGATCAACTTACAACTAATTATTTATGAGAATTAATTTGGAACTGAAGAATTTATTATTAATATACCACAAAATTCTAAAGAAATAGTAAGATCAACTTACAACTAATTATTTTTGAGAATTAATATAGAACTGAAGAATTTATTATTATAATACCTCAAAATTCAAAGAATATAGTAAGCTCATCTTACCAACTTTGATAATCCAGAATATAATTTTAAAGGAAGCCAAATAAACAAATTTGAATATCTCAGAATTCAAATAAATAGTAAGGACAACTTACAGTACAGTTTGATAATGTTATTATGAATCAAGCGGATAAACAACTGGGAATAAATTTCCAAATTCTAAACAAAATAAGCACCTCTTATTAAATATAATTATGAACTTATTATTGGAATATAAAAGAAAGATGCAACATCCATAAATCAGAAGAAACCATAGTGCTATAAAACGAATAAGAAAGGACAAATGTAGACAATCGACGATGAAAATAAGACAAGACTAGAAACGAATTTACTACAAATAACCTATCATGATTGTGAGAGAATTATCAACAACTAAAGATGCAAATACTTGTTATGTTTTAACTGAATGAAGATAGTGAATGGAAAATGAAGATTAAGGAGTACTGATAAAGAAGGAAAGAAGATAGTACCAATTGAAAATAAAAAATGTTATTAATATCGCCACAAGAAAATAAACATCTGAAAGAATCAATGGAAAGAAATATTTAGATCTGAGAAGTTAAACTGAGTGAACAATCCCAAGAATATATTATATTATTTTTATTTGATTTAGTCGTAAATAGACTAGTGATTATTAAATGTGATTGACTGACGAGATAGCTCCAGCAATCGATATTATTTATGTATTATGTATTATAAGGACAGCGGGGTATTAGGTCAAGAGAGCCCCCCGACTGATTCCAGAATATATGGTGATTAATTTGTTAGGGAAGTAACATGTTCCAGGGATAGAACGCTTATAATTAAAGACAAGTATACCAGATCATAATAAGAATAACAAATGATAATGCGAAAGATAAGATAATTGATAATTTCAACAAAAACAATATTTTATTAAAATGATCAAATTTGGTGGCAGGGTAGTATGTAACATTACATTTGGAACAACTTAATATCGTACCTGATTTAATGAAGACTTTGGTTAAGAAGCTAACAAGGAGAACATTATCTTCCGAGATGATAGTGAAGAGGAACGACTAACCATTTTAGACTGACTAGTAAGACAACTGACCGTACCCAAATTAATGATTTAGGCTAAGTGATGCAAAATACCTTCAACCCCAATTATGACATGAACTTTCAATAATGACCAAATAAATAATTATAAAGACAGACGGCTTATGAACCAGTACTATAAAGAAACAAATGGTTTCATTCAAAGTATCATAATATCAAGATAATCAAAATACAAATTGAGGGATAATAGGCCCAAACATGTAATACTATGTAAAAGAAATATTAGTAAATGATTAAGTTAATTGATGTAATGAAAATATAAACAAACCTTATTATAGATACATGAACCATACAACTAATTGTAACAAATAGTGTTCATAAGATTGTCCAGAAAACAACAAATAATAACTTGTTCACAATAACATTTTTATAACAAGAGTGAAGTCCTTTAAATGACAATAAAATGTAAAACCCTATAAAACCCAATAAGTATGTTTATAAATACAACGTATTAAGTGTTAAGTGAATAGGGTAAACGACAAACATAGTGACAAGTAATGTGAAGCATAACATAGACAGTGTCAGAGTAATTAATGAATTAACTGACAAAAGACTAATTAATTAGTGCAGAATTTATTTTATAAAAATGTGCATGTTATTATGTTTTAGCACATTGTTTTATTATCATGGTATTTGTGTTGTTTTTTGTATGTAACAGGTGAAACAGTTGTTTTAAAAAAATATCCATTAAATGATATTAATTTCATTTTTTTTATGTTAACAAATATAACCATAGAACTGGTGTTAAACAGTGATAAATTGATTGGCAAAGCAAAATAGACTATAAAAAGATGTTATTGCTAAGTGTCAAACAATTGTACAGTTTGAGTAAAAAAAAAAAACAGTTTATTTGTGCAAAGGTTCAGTAAAATCATAGCCATGTGGGCATGAATTTAAACTAATAGAATAGTATATCTTTTGTTTTGTTAAAATAATGTTATGTGTTAAACAGTTTTTATGATTGTTAAAAGATAATTTAACTGTTAAAGGTTTTAAACATAGTGATGAAAATAACACCAGTACATAGGCCAGGTGAAACCAACTTTTGTAAATTTTAGATAATAATGTTAGGGATTTTGTAAAACAAAGGTGGAAGGATAAATATATTTATAGGTAATAGTGTACACAACGAATATAGAAACAAAATAATACATATCAAGTTATTTAAGAAAATTTCAAATAACAAAATTGTAACATCTGTAGTTCTTAAGTAAAAGTAGGCATGTTTAGTGTCTAAATGTCACAAATGTAAAGATCAAAATAATGCTGATAATGGTTTTAAATTCCCAACCAGTACAGAAAAGGAATATTAATTTAAAGGTTTTGAACAAATTTAGATTTTGAAATAATGAAAGTATATGACAATGTATATCCGAATTAACCAACCAGATTCCGAGTTTACCCTTAGCAACCAGAAATTTCGGATAAATAAAATGGGACTTCTTTGACAACGATCTTAGCGGATAGACGCGTTTGTAAAACGTCCTACATAATATAAAATAAACTGTGAAAAAAGATACAAACATATTAATACAGTTAGAGGTACATAACACGAACTTTTTACACCAACAGAAGAACACCCATTATATGAAATAGAAGACCCAAGAACCAGGAAGAAGATCTGAAGTGGACGTGGGCCCTATCTTCAACCAGGAAGCATACAAAGAAGAGGATTTGGTGATTTTGACATCTTATTATATTGTGCATCAACACCCACATTTGTATACACGACTTTTTAAATACTAATCAACTAAAACTACAGACACCATATCACACCAACACTAAGAACACTCACTAATAACACGATTTGAGATTGACACCTTTTCAAACACCACAAGAACCTTTGATTTACATAATAATTATTAAACGCCTAAACTGGACATAACCTATTAGAACTGGTAACCACTATACGACTGCCTGTGTGCACGTTACACTCTAACCTTGTAATATCCTTTAATTGTAAAACTTGTATTTTGATTTATAGAATAATATTTTGTTTAAATGTAATCCCCGAACCATATACGCCCTGAGATACTTTATTTTTAATAGAAACATTAACGAAAGCGTTCTTTTGGTCTGAAAAAATACTGAATGTTGGCTACTACTACCAACTGGTAAAAGAAGACGTATAATTTACGCCACAATCGTGATTGTCATAATCAACTTTAAGAAACAATTAACCAGTGTTTTTCTGAATAAAGGATTTCTGTAAGGATATATGTTTGATGTTATATTTGTGTCGTTATTATTGGTGTTCCATTTAGGAAATAAATTCACAGATTACAGCGGACACCACGATAGTTGGCAACGTTGAGTGACGTCTCGGAAACGAGCGGCATAGTGGGAGCAAGCGGCAAATTACAAAACCATTCGCCGTTCAACATAACATGTTAATAATTACAAATTGACGACTCCAGTGCGAGTTAGTCGCTACATTATTTATCTATGTTACAAATTGACACTTCCAACGGGCGGTGTATGTAATTCAAGTGCACACAACATAAAATACAAGTAACCTATTCCTAATAACATTATACGTAACGAATATTCTCTACGTTACAAATTGGCTAGCCCAACAGTGAGGCTTAACGTAGCTTATAAAACAATTCGTTACAAATTGACGAACCCAACGCGGGGTTTTAAGGAAGAAGGACGTACCCTATTTAATCGTTACAAATTGGAGCCCAACAGTGGAGCTAAAAGGGTAACAATCTCGTTTTCTTACAATATAAGGATTCGGCAAAAGACTATTTGTATTAAAACGCTCTTATTTGTATTTGTGATTATGTCATGTGCGTGAAAATGGTGCGAGTGCGCGAGTGCGCGTGTAAATCGTATTTTGATGCATAGCTCACAGATAAAATTTATTCCTGCTGATGCAAAAATCAGCAATTCGTTGCAAGTAAGCATCTATCTGTTGTAGCCATCAATGTCATGATAAGCTGTTTCGTCCAATCAGCGGCCCCAATTTTCCACTAAGATTGGGTCTCCGCCGGCGAATTTCACGTTAGTTCTATCCTGCAGCTCGAAGTTTTCAAACGTGGTCTCTGCGCGAGTTACTCGTGCAGAAACGTGTTTTTGAAAGAGTAATAAGGGTTAAATTGGCGACGAGTTACCCGTTGCTGTTAACTTGAAGGGGACGAACTCATTATAAATAATATTAAGCTATTCAATAGTGCTAGTTTCCGCGTGAGTGGAAGATTTCCGCTTAGGGAAGGTGTATCCAACCGGGACGAGGACACCTCAAGCGTGCGGGAAGGTGCATGCTCAACGCACCAAAAATTAAATGAGATTATATTGTAACCCAATTGTGCCCTGAGATTTTAGATGAGACTAATTACCGGTGTGACGGCGTGCGCGCGTACGAGAGGAGCCCCAGCGGAGCGGAAGTTGCAGAAAGGAGGTGACGATCCGAGGTGCAGAATGCGGCGACTCACAGGACTGGCTGGTGACGTATCAACCCACGGAATCAACATTTAAAGTAACAAATTGACATTTCTTGTAGGACCAGATCAACCTGATTCAGAGACAATTTTGAATTAAAAATAAATATTTGTGAACTACAAAGCTTATAAAAATTTTTATCTTAAAATATACAACCTTGCTCCAGATAACTGTTATGTGTTCCATTTATTACTATGCCTGACATTTGTTTTGTCGCAATATATTGCAACATTACAAATGTATAGGGTACTGTGAATTGCCCAAGTAGTTAAGATAATTAATATAATTTAAATAAATAATCCATATTGTTAGTAATAATAATAATTTCGATTGAAAACTGTAAAGGGGACAACAAGATTGCATGCTTGAAGAGGTGGGTCACGCCACACAGCTGCGTCTGTGTGTACACGTGTATCTTACGAGTGTGAGTGCGGCGAGTTGATTCCTGCAAAGCATCACCCCTAAATAAACGTTAATAAATATATGAGTTATTTAAATAGTGATAAGTGTATATGAAATATCACAAAACCAAATACGCCACAGTGTGTATAATATAAAGACCCACGTGTGTATGAAAGATGGTGCGAAAATAATAAATGTGCGAATACAGTAAAAATAAATATAAATAAACCCATAATAATTAAGATAACGAGAAACGGTTTAAACACAGTTGTACACATAAAAATTACCGACCAGATGAATATCGGGTAATTTGCAAAAGACTTCGCATGTTGCGAAGACAAGTGCAAAAAGTTTGTGAATAATCGTGTTTGTAAAAGGACGCCACGACAGACATATTCTTGCAGAGAATTGTCGAAACATGATTTTTGCGCCCTAGGCTATAAATACGCGAGGCACATCAGTCTTGTTCTCTTTCTCGTTCAACTACAGAGGCAGCCGGAGGTTATGCCCGGCGACTTCAACTCTTTCTTGTCAAACCACAGTGGCAGCCGGAGGCTCTGCCCAACAACAACAAGTCTTTCTCATTCGACTACAGCGGCAGCCGGAGGCGATGCTTGACAACATCATCAATTTCGTGACACCACCGCTGCAGCCAGAGACTATTACGGAGGTCAAGGGAGCAGCACACAACATGGCATAAATTCCAGACGTAGAGGACAAGCCATCGGACTTCCGGGAGGATCCGGAGGACGAGGAAAGGATCCAACTTCACGACTACGCAGGATTCACCAACATAAAGGACTCAGGACCAGAAGAGGGTACGCTGAGAAACCGCTACTATTAAGGTGAAAGAAAGCCATGTATTCCTCATAACAAAAGACTTAATCAAACACAGATAAACATTGTCAAAAGAAAGACAATAATTTCTAAAAGTGTAATTTATAACTTTTAAATGTAAATGTTCTTGTATAGTAATTATAGCATAATTTTTGAATTGATAATTTATTGAAATATTTAAATGTAATTTTGAAAGAATAGAAAGTTGCTAAAGTAATTAATATAAATGACAAATTCATATGCAACAACAATAAGAATTATTTTGAAAAGAAAGATTTGAGAATATAATAAATTAATCATAATATACTGAGCAAGTCGAGAGCAATATTAGATAATAATCAAATGTATTTATAATTATAAGAGTATTTTATGTTTGTATGGAATAGGCGATATTACGTGTATGTAATCAACAAGTATGGGTACTACGACTACCCATACACATGCAATAATAATGAAATTTAATTCGCAATTTATTTTAAAATTTTAATTAATAAATGTTTTAAATATTTTAAACTATTTTACGTTATTGTTGTTATTACGATTACATCCATTGAAAATTTATAACGTTATAAATAAAATCTGCTACCCAACGTGTGGCTCATCAAATAACGTTATAATATGTTTATACGTATGTTTATATGTTATATATTATAACATTACTATTTGCGTGTTGTTGTGTTGTGTGAATGTATGAGCACCTACCTGCTGTCCGATCTTGCGGTTTTCTTCCGACTAGGGCGTGTGGATTTTGGATTTGATTTCGCAAGTATGTAAACTCAAGTGTATAACAACAGCACACTAAATAAGTTATTTTAAAAGTGAAGAGTTTTGTGAGGTTGGTAGGCTCCGTAGTACAGCAATAAAAATACTATGTGGGGTAATAAAAAGGGGTTTATTACTCCAAACACACAAGAATGCAATGGTTATAAGTTCAAATATTCTTACAAACTAAACAGTGAATAAATCTTGTCTAATGTTTTCTGAATGATTAGAAATTGAGCTCGTTATTTTAAAAGAGTTTATTTTAACTGAGAATTTAATTAATCAATTTAATTTAATTCAATTTAATTTGAATGTCCTTAAAAATTTGATTCTAATGAAATAAAAACTCTAAAGTTACTTGAAAATATTCAAAAATAAACTAGGCGTGACAATCTAGTTCACGTCCATTTATTTACTAGTGATCTGACTCACGTATACTGCAGTATGAGCAAATTATTTAATTCTTTGTTAAGATTTGTATAGCGCTTTTTGTTTTATCTACTATTAATTCTTAACTAATGCTTATTAATTACTTATACTGGCTATACAGATTATCACACGTGAATAATTCTTATTTAACTAGAGTCCTTGATTTCTGGCATCTGAGTGATTTATATTACATTGATTTTAATTAAAAAAGAAAGAAAAATTGATCTGTTGAAAAATAAATAACGTGATTTTGACTTTCCTGTTTCTGAAGTGGATTGTAGAGATGCTCCGGATGTCCCTCGCTGTCCTTGTCCAATCGGCTAGAGATAGTGATCTACTTGAGCGTCCTGGGTTTTGGCGGTGAGCTCGGAAATCAGCAACACTCTGCTTTCCTGCTATTGATGAAGTTTTACGTCTGTAGCTTTCTGCGAGAACTGCTTCACGTCCCTCGTCGATTCACGTTCCACGTCAGCGCGTGTGTGTGTCGTTTCGAGTTATAGCTCTGCTTGTCAGCTGATTCGCAAATGGTTTAGACGGCCTCTCTGTCGTATTCTTGAAGTAAGGTCTTGTAGTCTTGTAGATCTCTTGCGTGCATACGCCCACAGTTAATGTAGTGCACGGTACGCTTGTTTGTTGGTGTGGAAGAGTATCTTGACTGAACGCTGTAATTACGAGTCGTTACAGTTGATCTGTTTTATGATGATCGTAATTAGGCGTGTTGACCACGTAGAGTCTTCAGATGAGTCTTCACAAAACTATGGTTTTGAGACGGTCGAAGATATACGTCTGTTCTTCTTGAATACTGGCAGTAGAGTGTTTAATCAGCCCCAAAACTCCGCGTTAGTTCTAATTTCTTCGAATGATTTGATTGGCTGACACACTCTCCCTACTACCCAAAATTTAAATCACCTCAGCCCGTGAGAACGAAACTACTTTCCCACAGACTGAGAATGTATATTATTATTAATATTCTTAATACAACGGAACTGAATTGTCGTTCCGGATTTCCTGTGGCACTTTTATATTGCAATTATCTTGTCTGCAAACCGAGTTGTGCTAATTCTAAAATATACAATTTGTTGTAAATTCTTATAGCTATAACATATTAAAAGCTCTTTTATGTCGCTCAATTATTACGGAAGTTATTAACATAAAATTAATTAACTCTGTTATTATTTAATTATACTGCATAAAATTCGCACACCCTATTATTATATTTCGGCAAACATTTTGGCTATAATGGATTTCGCCTGAATTTACTGGTTTCCGAAATATTAAGAATTGGAAGTTTGGGTGTGGTCGTATTCGTTACACAGTGAGTTGATTATGTAACAGCCGCGTGTGCGCCTTGTACAATGCATTATTATGATCGCTATAACATATGAGTGGAGTTTCGACTATTAAAATTTATTGAAACATCAATATAGTATACCCTTAACATATAACTCCAAATTAATGATATTTGGTCCTGTTATAATATATATATATATATATCTTGTTACACTACATACGTTTTGTTGTGTTATTACTAATAAGATTTCTTAAGTGTTTAATCGCCCCAAGTTTTGGTGCCAATTTATTACCCTCCTTAATCGTTACGTACCTTATTCTTCGTCGTATTATGTCGTGAAGTATACTTACTAAGTCTTATGTCGTAACGTCTTTATAATGTTTATTCTTGTAATATGTTAAGTTAATTGGTTAAATAGTATTTGATGTTAATCACCACTGTCGAGATTATTTCACAGTGATTTTTAATTTGGGCGCCATATGGATTAGTATTCCATAAATTTATAGTTCTTAAGGAAATTGATAATTTGTTTGTTGGTTTGAAATCGTTAACTTAATAAAATTTCTCTTGTTCACTATGATGTTAAATTCAGGGGCTTTTGTCGGATGATTTAAATAAGTAGCGCCTCCAGATTCGGCACTACCAACGTAATCGTTTGGGTCGATTGAAAACACCAACGTTTTAGTAAACAAACACTTCACAAGTTATTAAATTAACAAGTCAATTGAAGGTAATTTGGTTAACAATTCCTTTATTCTTTTCCTTCAATTAATTTTGAGTACTTCTAATCTCGTTAAACAAATTTCGATTCAACAATGAATCAACCTGCCTTATAATATTTCTAGCTCAGTAGGTGGCAACACTAATTTCATAAAACTTATTTGAACATTATTTATAAATTTTCTCAAGGCATGAATCCTTTTGGTCTACAAGCTAAAGCGAACTTAAATGTTACGAATTACTACTCTTTACAATACTAATTTGATAACCGAAGACACAAACAGGTCTTTCAACTAACAATCATCCAGAGTTCGTTCAGGTCGAACTATAATTAAGATGAGGTTATCCTTAGTTGTACACAATTATCCGTTCCAATATGGAACTCAATGATCGATAATTAGAGTTTGAACAGTTAATAGTGGTTAGTGTTAAAGTATTTGTGCGTGATCGTACATAAGTGTGTAAACAGTAATGCGGTTATAACAATAGTATAAAATTAATGTTTGATTAAATATTTTAGACATAGATTACACTCTACTCCCTTTTAATTATCCTTTTGTTATTAATTACACTTCACTGATTGATTCACTTAATTGCCCATATGATTCACTAATCACTCACAACACTGAACTTCTTGGTTATGTTTTTGTTTACATCGGCTACCTAACCTCCGATTCGTATGATTACTTTAATTTAAAATTTGATATTGAGCGACGTTGTTACTTTTTGAATGATGAACACGAATTGTCCTTGTTTATAAGGACACTGAACCTCGAACTTGATTTGTACTATTTACTTTTAGGTTAAAAATGTTGACTCGAAGCGACGTATGTACTTCCTTGTATGACGAGAAACGGATAAATAACTGCTCCCGCTGCCTCCAGCGTCTTCTATTTATAGTCGCCGCATATTGCGGTCGGCCATCTCCCAACTAACATTTTGATTGGTTGAAAATGATGTAATGTCACGTGACATTACGTCATAATTATGTCATCATTACGTCATTTTAATTTGACCGTTTAACTAAGCGTCATTTTTGTTCTTCTTATTCTTTCTTCCCTATATCCGAAATTCACAAAATTTTTACATTTAACATTGGTTTTTGTTTTAAAAACATTATATTGATAATTACAATGGTGATGATATTACTAGCATTTCATTGCTTGATTAACGCTGGTTATTTTAAGTCCACTTGTGACCTGTTCTGATACATTATTTAGAAAATAAACCATTTAACAAGTGCCTACTCTAATACATTATTTGACAATGTTTGTTTCTTGTTACAATTTTTGCTTTCTTTTCTGGTGTACAGGATAGTGTTTGATTTACAAATATTTTTAATGATATTAAACATGATTATGTTCTTAATTTGTAAAAAAAATTAAAAACTCTTAAATGCTATCCCAGGACTAACATGGTTGGGTACTTATAACTATTTTTACTTATGATCACAAAATAGCCTATCTATTTACTATGTAACAATTCTATTATCTTATTATACAAAATTAACATCTTTACAACATTTTTATAACATACAGTTCACTATTTTACTTGTTTCGTGATACATTATTTGCTCTTATAAAACATAAAATCTATACCTACAGTATATTTGATTTTTAATCAGTGATTATTATTCCTTGTTATCCATTTTTCTGTCAAGGTTACGTTATTAATTATTAGTCATTCTGTTTAATATTACAATCAGAATGATCACAGTTGCACACCACTATATAAAAATTATCCCGATTAGCGCTTTCAAGCCTCACAGCCCATCGTCAGATCGGAACAGGCAGAAATTATTTTAAAACAAATACTTCACCCCTCTCCCCCACCCTGCTCACACACAACAAGCTATAATATAAATGACCCTTCCCCACCCCCTAAACCCTGTCCCACGCCATCTGTACAGTTACATATTTTTCTAGCAAATTCCTTGTGTTTCAGTGTTGTGTGTGTGTGTGTGTGTGTGTGTGTGTGTGTGTCATTTTAAACTTACCCTACTTCCTCTCCACACACGTGGGTCAGTCACACACCCACCCTTATTTTAAACCATCCAATTAGTACTATGCAATATAATTCTTAATCTTATCTATCTGTCCTCTATCATTTACTTCTTAATCATGTTATAAAATATTTCTTCATTATCAAATTTAATTTTAATATTAATTAAATTGTCTAACCCTTTTTCTATTTCTTTTAATATTTCTAACTCCTCTCTAAGCTTCCTTTCAACTGTGTTATTTACTACTTTTACAATTTCGTATTCTTCCAAAGGATTAACAAACTTATGGTTGTCTTCTATGAAATGTCTTGCATATAACGAATTGGTTGTTCTATTACCTTCTCCACGTTTGTGGTCAGACAACCTGCATACGAATTTTCGTCCTGTCTCACCTAGGTACACTTTATTGCAGTCTTTACATTTTAATTTATAAATTCCGCTTTTCTGTAATACTGGAATTTTTTCTATATTCTTATTCCTTATCTTATCAAATACCGTTTCACATTTTTTAATAGCTATATCTACTCCATATTTATTAAAACATTTTATAATTTTTCTAGTATGTGAACCTATGTATGTCAATGACCCTGCATAATTCTTTTGTTCTGGTTCTATTTTAGCTTTTTGTATGTTAACCCTTTTCATAACTTTATCCACTATGTTGGTGTTATAATTATTATTCCTTACAATTCCCTTTATCGTTTTTAACTCCCTATCTTTTGATTCGGTCTCTTTTAAACACTTCTGAGCTCTGTAACAAAATGTATTGATTGCCGCCATTTTATATCTATATGGGTGGTAAGACTCTCTTGGTATAATTATATCAGAATACGACTCTTTCCTAAATATCCCAAACTGTAGTTTCACATTATCCTTAATTTCTATGTTCAAATCTAAGTAATTTATTTTCTTACCTCCTATCTCTTCTTTAAATTGTAAGTTTTTATCCTTATTATTTACCTCATTTATAAACTCATGCACTTCTTCTATGCTTCCTTCCCAAATTACTAATACATCATCAACATATCTAGACCATAATTTTATATTGTCTTTATACTTAGTGGAAGTTATTAATTGCTTTTCAAAATCATTCATGTATATTTCAGCAAGAATAGGGGATAATGAAGACCCCATAGGTAAGCCTTTTTTCTGTATATAAAACTTGTTATTAAACCTAAAATAGTTCTGATTTACACATTCTTTAATTACTTTCATCAACTGCTTTTTATACCTGTATTCTCCCATATTATTATCGTTTATTAACTTAATAACTTTATTTACTGTGATATTGGTAAACATGTCCTTAACATCCAGTGATATCAATTTTGTATTTACATTAATCCTAATATTTTCTAATTTTTCTATCAATTTTACATTATTCTCTATGTTGTATTTTGTCCCAAATTCATATTTCTCTTTCAGTACTCTGCTAACTTCCTTTGATAATTTATAAACAGGTGCATTAATAAAAGAAACAATCGGTCTAATTGGTTTTCCTTCTTTATGTATCTTAACCTGACTTTTAAAAGTTGGTGCTGTTGGATTACTTTCCAATAAATACTTTTTCTTATTTTCTTCTATAAATGTTATCTGTTTCATCATTTGTTTTATCCTTGACTGATACTTACTTGTATAATCATACTTTATTTCCTCGTATGGTCCTTCCCTTATAAATTCTTCCGTTTTCTTTATGTATTCGTCCTTTCTCAGTAGTACCATTGTATTTCCTTTGTCCGCCTTCGTATTAAGTTAATAAACGATAATAATATGGGAGAATACAGGTATAAAAAGCAGTTGATGAAAGTAATTAAAGAATGTGTAAATCAGAACTATTTTAGGTTTAATAACAAGTTTTATATACAGAAAAAAGGCTTACCTATGGGGTCTTCATTATCCCCTATTCTTGCTGAAATATACATGAATGATTTTGAAAAGCAATTAATAACTTCCACTAAGTATAAAGACAATATAAAATTATGGTCTAGATATGTTGATGATGTATTAGTAATTTGGGAAGGAAGCATAGAAGAAGTGCATGAGTTTATAAATGAGGTAAATAATAAGGATAAAAACTTACAATTTAAAGAAGAGATAGGAGGTAAGAAAATAAATTACTTAGATTTGAACATAGAAATTAAGGATAATGTGAAACTACAGTTTGGGATATTTAGGAAAGAGTCGTATTCTGATATAATTATACCAAGAGAGTCTTACCACCCATATAGATATAAAATGGCGGCAATCAATACATTTTGTTACAGAGCTCAGAAGTGTTTAAAAGAGACCGAATCAAAAGATAGGGAGTTAAAAACGATAAAGGGAATTGTAAGGAATAATAATTATAACACCAACATAGTGGATAAAGTTATGAAAAGGGTTAACATACAAAAAGCTAAAATAGAACCAGAACAAAAGAATTATGCAGGGTCATTGACATACATAGGTTCACATACTAGAAAAATTATAAAATGTTTTAATAAATATGGAGTAGATATAGCTATTAAAAAATGTGAAACGGTATTTGATAAGATAAGGAATAAGAATATAGAAAAAATTCCAGTATTACAGAAAAGCGGAATTTATAAATTAAAATGTAAAGACTGCAATAAAGTGTACCTAGGTGAGACAGGACGAAAATTCGTATGCAGGTTGTCTGACCACAAACGTGGAGAAGGTAATAGAACAACCAATTCGTTATATGCAAGACATTTCATAGAAGACAACCATAAGTTTGTTAATCCTTTGGAAGAATACGAAATTGTAAAAGTAGTAAATAACACAGTTGAAAGGAAGCTTAGAGAGGAGTTAGAAATATTAAAAGAAATAGAAAAAGGGTTAGACAATTTAATTAATATTAAAATTAAATTTGATAATGAAGAAATATTTTATAACATGATTAAGAAGTAAATGATAGAGGACAGATAGATAAGATTAAGAATTATATTGCATAGTACTAATTGGATGGTTTAAAATAAGGGTGGGTGTGTGACTGACCCACGTGTGTGGAGAGGAAGTAGGGTAAGTTTAAAATGACACACACACACACACACACACACACACACACACACACACACACACACACACACAACACTGAAACACAAGGAATTTGCTAGAAAAATATGTAACTGTACAGATGGCGTGGGACAGGGTTTAGGGGGTGGGGAAGGGTCATTTATATTATAGCTTGTTGTGTGTGAGCAGGGTGGGGGAGAGGGGTGAAGTATTTGTTTTAAAATAATTTCTGCCTGTTCCGATCTGACGATGGGCTGTGAGGCTTGAAAGCGCTAATCGGGATAATTTTTATATAGTGGTGTGCAACTGTGATCATTCTGATTGTGATTTCAACCACTAACACAAATTTCTTCATTAAACGTCTGTTTAATATTACTTTACATTTTATTAGTCATGGTTCAACTGTGTTATTTCATCTTTTAATTACCTAATAATCAGCTGGGGTTGTTAATGTCAAAGTCATCGTCTCTAGTCTTTTAGCTGTCTGCTTGGTCAAGTTGTATAATACTTTGGCTTCCCAGTTTATTTCATGTTTTCCTTCTATTCCTAATTCTGTCCCTATTATTTCTTTATTCCTGTTTGGTAGACTTATTTAATATTATTCCACCCTTACTTAATTCATAATTATTTCTTCATTATTGTGACAATATTCTTATTTAGTTTAGGGTATTTTCCTTATGTAGAGGGAAACATCACGTTACAATATATATATATACCGTTGTTTTCTCGGCGTGGTGTTTTTTCCTATACTTTTGTGGTCCCAGAAGCACCTTTCAGTCCCGCCCGTACTACGCCTGTATTTTGTTACCCGCTTCCAAATTAGATTACCGCGTATTCTCTTTATGTACATCTCATCAGCCCTCAGTAAACGGTCAGCAGCCCCTGTGGGAGAACCCGACGCAAATTATGTTATTGAACTCGGCTCCATGGCCAGCTCTAGATTATTAAACGTGGCAACACAGGAACCAGCTGATATTTGACAGCGACTAGACGATCTCTTAATTTATGTATTTCAATAATCAAATCCCGTCATTTTTAATTGCCGGTTAACAGCAGTTTAATAATTTTTCATTTTTTGCAAATTTAAGTTTATTAGGCCTATGTAAAATACTGTTATATTATTTAAGAAATCGAATAATTAACTGATTCATATGATACGAATTCCATAATTCGAACAAAATTAATTTATTGTGCATAACACTAAATCACTAATTTCTTGAACTTAAAAACATACGAGTGCGCACTTCAACTCGTAGTACTAAGTGCGCACAGACCTATAATTTAACTATACACAGGCCTACTCCTGATTTTACTGAGCTATAAAATTAAATCAAAATATAACATGTTTACTTTAGCTATTTTATTACACTACGCTTATATACCTCAGACGCAATATTGCCACGTTTAATATTCCGGCCTTCTACTAGAACCGGCCATGACTCGGCGCAACACCAAACGCGGAACTGACACGATTTGTGCCTTTCGATCAATCAGCCGTATTTTGCTGTTTGATACCGTCATCAAGGTTATAAGTAGTTTTGAAAATACGTTTAACACGAGGTTAAACTTTTTAACTAGTTTAAAAGTTTGTGTGTGAGGGAGGGTATGCGTTTTTTACTTCCATGTTCCGCAAGGAAATGTAAGTATAATGATCACGAAAAAATTGTGTTCAAGATAAGGGCTGAGTCTGATTGTATTACCCTAAAAACATGAAGAAAAGTCATTTTTGAAAAAGTGTCTGTGTAGAATTTTTTTTATGGCGAACGATAACTGCCGCAAATTCAAACAGAATCAAATAATTTTTTGCATATGTGCCTGAAGTGTAGAGGACTCAAGGTCTATTAACTTTAGTGAAGATCGGTTAAGGGGAAGAGGTAGTTTACCTGCAACGTTTTATGTTTTAACCAGAGTAAAGTACTTAATTTTGATAAATAAAGTATCCTGAAAAGAAGGCCGTAATAATTCAATGTAGAAAAGTAGATGACATATCTATAAATAAAAAGGGTAGTTGAATGGGGAGGGGATCATTTTTTATATGTATACTACGTTATCGGCAACAAAGCAGTAACTTGTTATTAAAATTCCTTACCGTGCTGTTTGGCCGTGGTCCAATATTTACTGCAAAACCAGACGTATCGGCAGTGCCATCGACTGCCATCATCAGTGGAAATCGAGTGAGCTAACGTGAGGTGGTATACGTTAGTGACCACAGTTCTCTGGTTGAGGCTGAAGAAAAAAGTAGTTTCTATAGACATATTTTATTTAGAAAATGATTGTAAATATAAATCTTAGAACATGGAAGTCGTGTATGGTTCGCCATACCGATATGTAAACAAGCGAACCAAGTTTTCACTTTTAATTCTTTCCGTATGGCATTTGTTTGTCTGTCTATCTACCAAAGAATACATAGTCATCATGTGATGTGTTTTGTGCCGAAGGGCAAGTCTGACAAAGGCAAGCTCTCTCCACGCTTTCCTATCCTGGACCACACTCTTTATTTCTTGATACGGTATCCGTATGCCGTTTCTCATATTGCATGTTGCATCTCCTCCGCCCTCTGTCCCGCTTTCCATTCCATAGTCCCTCCAGTGCTTCCACCTTCACATTACCTTGCGTGTGCCGCATACACTGTCCCAACACAATTTCTCTTTCTGTACCAGATTATATCAAACAGAATCTCCTCATTTGTTACTCTATCCTCCCAAGAAGTCCTTTCCATCCTCCCCCATGTACAAACCCTGAAGTACTGTATTCTTCTCTCCCCTTCTTTTCTCAATGATTAATTTGCTGCACCGTGCTACACGTTCTAAACAAAACACTCCACTGTCCTCTTTCTCAAATTCTTAGTTGTCTAGTGGTCTGCACAATAGTCTTTTATTTCTATTAAAGGGCTCCTTCTTCTTCTGATAGTTTCTATCCGTTTCGGATGTTGGATATCATACAGACTATTTTAACTTTCTGAACTGCTGCACGGAATAAGCCAGTTGTATTCATGCAAAACCAGGCTCTTAAATTTCTCAGCCATGATATTCTCGGTCGTCCAGCTCCTCTCTTTCCAAGTACTTTTCCCTGTAGAATGGACTGCAATAAGTAAAACAGATGTACATTTCTCATGAGATGTTCAGATACTGAAACTTTCTTATCTTTACTGTGTTAATATCTTCCCCTTCATTCTTCATCTTTCTAAGAACTTCAACATTAGTTATATGTGCTGTCTATGAAATGCTCAGTATTCTACGGTAAAACCACATTTCGAGCTACGGTAAAGAGCTCCTTAGCTAAGTTAATTCTGCATTTCACCTGTTGACTAGAACTCATGACTTCTCGAAAAAGCATCCAAGGTATTTAAAAACTGTCTCTTGTTCAATAGTTGGTCAGATACTTAAAAAAAATAATAAACAAATGACTAAATCAATCAATATCAATATGGAATATCGAATTATAGACAGTTTTCTGTCTAAACCTGAGTATATGTCGGGCAGTGTGCTTTAGTCTAGCGGTCGGAGTCCGAGTATTGCTCGGACCGTGTTCGCTCGCCTTGCTATCGCATTACGACACATATCAAGTTCGAACGTCAAAAAATGCTTTTACATCGATACATGATTGTATACAGTGCGCTCTGGTTTCAGTTTTCATAAACACAATTGACTCTTAAACAGTCGATTCAATTTGTTTGCAAGCGTGGTTTCAATAACATTTTGTTATTCAAAATGTTTATAAGGACGTGTTGCACATTTGGAAACGACCGCTGGTGCGTGATCGAAAATGGGAATCGGTGAGTTTCCATAGAAACTACTTCTTTGTTGTCAATAACGTAGTACACATATGAAACTTCGCTTATGAATGTGACTACATTTAACTTACAATCTGTACATTGGTAAATGAAGAATGAATTCATTGATTGGTGAATTAACATAAATATATATATTTTTTAGATTCATTTGAAGCATTTCAATGCCCTTCTCCGTGAATTGCATTTGTGCAATGCCTGTATATTTTTCATTGTGCGTTTATCGTTAGCATATTTTCATTATTGTTGTTTTTTAATTAAAGTGAGCAAAGTATTAAACGAAATTAACGGAAAGCTTTTATATATGACAGAATGTTTCAAAATGTACCACAGAGTTGCCAATTACCTCTAGAACCTGGCCGTTCCAATGGTTTTATTTTGCAAAAATTGACATTTTGAAAGAAATAGTGTTACTTTATTAACAACTTTGTGTATATATTAATGCAATATTTTAATAAAGTAATATTTGAATATTTATTTATATATTCAAACACGTTTTACTGCAGTCTATTTCTTGATGTATATAATATATTTAATATTTATCATATCTTTACCTCAAGATGTTTTTTCCTTATTTGGAACATGTTCTGGGACACTTAATGTTCCCATCCTCAGCCTTCTTACTTTTTAATCTTGTTGAGTGCTTTGTGTTGGTTGCTTGTTGTTATGGTTTCCTGTTGGTTTTGGTACTTTAAATTGGTATTATTGTGTATGGTATACACAAAATACTAATATATACACCACAATCACACACAATAATACCAATTTAAAATTTAAAAAAAAACCAACAGGAGACCATAACAACAACCAACCAACACATAAATACACCACAAGATTCAAAATTAAGAAGGCTGAGGATGGGAACACTAAGTGTCCCGAAGCATGTTCCAAATAAGAAAAAAACATCTTGAGGCAAAGATACTATAAATAAGTAAATAAATAATTTATATATGTAATACATATATACATATAAAAAGTGTTAATAAATACAGAGCCAGGAAAGTTGGCAAAATCGGCCAGACTGGAAGGACTAGGCTATACAGGTAACTACACCATCAGACTGGAAAGTGTTCAGACAGTTTTAACAAAATTCTGAATACAGTGTCAAGTTCCGGAAATTGAAACATTTTACAATCAAACTGGCGCAAGTTTAACCACGACCATTGACAGTTAGGTTTAAAGGTCGTATAAATTTCTTATCTGTTGGGCGCGAGTGGGACAAATTACAGAGTTTTCATCCTCTTCCGATACTAAAATATTTTAAATTACAATATTGTGAGCTAGTGCTCGTATATCACCATATTTTTTAAGGTCACATATAAACACTACAGTGTTGTAAATACATTGAAATTGTGTACTAATCTTAAAGTTTCCATCTAAGAACCAGGTTTTACTTTTACCGAGAAGCACAACATTTGTTCGTGCAGGATAGACAATAATTCTACCTTCTTGCAGTTCGTTAAAGTTTCTTGAATCATAAATGAGAAAATTTTTGCCAGCAAGATTTCTCTAATACCGATTAGAACAACTATTCTCCAAATTAGACAATTATTTTGTATTAGGAGGCATATTTTTAGTCAGCTCTCGTCTCATACTTTCTAAAATTTTCACGTTCTTCTAACTGACTTAAAATTTCACCTGGTAAGTATCGATAAATGACTTATTACACACAATTTTGATTGGAAATTTTATTTTTATAAAAATAAAAGATAATGTGAGTGACTTATTAATTTACTACTTCAATTCTTTTAGCACAACAAATTTTGTCAGAGTTTTCATCCTCTTCTGATCCCAAACGCACGATAAAGGCGACCTTCGGTTTCACTGTTGGCTTGGACGAGTTTGTTCCCAACCAATATGATTATCTATCGTCGTGTATACTTTATGTAGGGTGAGAGAACCCAGCCAGCTTACTGTACCTCTGTTAAGCGGTCAGGCCCCAATGGGAGCGTCCTTTGTCAACGCAATTTGTGTTATTGAACACCGTCCAAATGCTGAGACGATGATGCTGCTGCTGCTTCTGATACTTAATGTAAATGTGAGTGTGTGTGTGTGTGTGTGTGTAGAGTGTTGTGTAATGTGTTAGTTTTTGTTGTATACAAAAAGGTCAACAAATGAATACTTGGGAATATCTTAATATTTACAAACACAATAAAAATAATTTACTAATTATAGAACAAAATCAAATAAAAACAAAACAAGATGGTCTTCTTAAAAGTATAAAGTTATTAAAGTAAAAATAAATATACAAATAAGAATAGCCGACAAACCAGCTAATTAAGTAAATAAACATTAAACAATCGACAGTTAAATTCGAATTAAATCTATTATTCATAGTTTTACATTTGAAATTGAAACAAATTCCGTTATTCGTTTGTTTTTATGTTGAAATCGAATGATTTCGATTATTGTCAATCCATTTATAAGCCTCTGAAGATACTGCTACTCTCATTAAAACGTACATCAGGATAATTAAAAAATAATATCAACGACTTATTTTTAATTATAACACACAACGAAATAATTTTAATTAGATAACATATACTATTATAAATATATACATATATATACATATATATATATATATATATATATATATATATTGTAATGGGACGAGTACGAGCGTCTCGTTATTTTCACACAATGTAAGCCTATTCGTTGCTATGAACGGGTATGCTCCCCTGTCTCTACTCTCTTCGGTCGTTTTAATTTACTTCAATTATTTAAATATCTGATATATTTGGAGTTGTGAGATATCGTAATTTAATTAACTAATATTAACTTATCTCTCTAAGAAAAATATCAGTGTTAGTGTACTTGAAACTTAAATAATTAATGTGTTATTCTGTAATTTCGTTCAACCCTATTATACCTTGAAGAGAATTATGTAAAATTTTGTATTTTAACGCTCTTCTCTTTGGTGTCGGAGAATTCCGCTATAAGCGCTGTAGTACCGGGGCAACGAAACTTAGAGGTTAATTCACTGTTTACGTTAACCAATTATTCTATACTTAGTCAGTTACTTTTTTACTCCCAACTCATTAAATAATATTCCAAATGACAAGATTTTGCAACTATACAAAGGTTCTTTATTTGTTCACTTCTTCAACATTGAATAAGATATGTTCTAATTGGCATATACAAAGGCTATAGATTGCGTGAATCGATTATTGATCAGTCGGATACTTTATTTAGATTCGGTTATATAATGTGTTTTAGTTTGTAATTAACTTAATTCAGGGTGTGAAGGTTCTTGTAACTGTGGGGAAGATTAAAAATACATAGATAAGAATGCAAGATTTACAAATTTGAAGTGTTGTGTTGTTAATATGATTTATACAATAATAATTTACCAGACTAGAACGAAGCGAATCGTGTAGGCTGTTGGTTGATAACTTCACTGTTCTGGATGATTATGCCGTACGATATTCTTTCTTCTGTTTAATAAAATGAAATTCTTGTCCTGTTCACCTCGGACATACAGCCCCCCTGGATTGATTTACTGCCAGACTGATGTTCCTTCTGCAATTTCTGGATCCAAATACGTTCTTCTCTCGTTTGAAGTAATTAGTGATGTTCCGTGTATTTGAAAGGTTATGAGTTCCAGTGTAGTGTATATTATTGGTTGTGATACAGTTAACTCTTTATATTGGGTTTAATATATCGTCAATTCCTTTCGGGTATAAGATAATTCAAGTACTTCCTTGTAGAACCCAGTTATTTATTTTTTATTGTGATATCATACTATGGTCTCGTTTGGTTAAACTGTACTGGCAAGAGTCAAGAATATTATCATTAAATTTTGTGTTTTATAAGAGTATCAAATAATTTAGAATATTCCGATTATATTAGACATTTCTTAGGTTTTTTAATCTCATCACATTCAGATCATAAAAGGCAATAATTGAAAATCAACAACTTCTTCATTTCCTGTAGTCCATAGCAACGCATTATTTTTCTTCCTTCTCCATGTTTTGTATATAGTGTTTATTTCATATATTTTTTGTCTATTCCTTATTAATTTGCTATCATATCGGAATATAACTTTACCGATATTTGGTTTATTATTTTCTACATATATTCTGCTGGTTTTTTGATATGAGCCTGTTTCTTTTATATTTATTACTTTTTCGATATCAAACGTTATCAATCGATATCATGGCATTGTGGCATTATCATAATTTGTATAAATTGAGATGGTTTATTATATATCATTACTTATTTAATGTTTTTTCCTAGCTCTTCGAACCGTATTCATAAATTATTATTAACTTACGTACCTAACCTTTATGTTATGAGTGGTTATATAGTGTTATTGGCTGTTAGGCCTTTTATTGTATACGGACCTACCTTTGTTTATAACTGGTGAACAACTATAGCCCTTTTACATAAATTCATACATATAATCAAATCTTAACTATTAACATTTACATAAATAATTATTCTTTTCATATCTAATGAAAATTTTATCTTGATCTATGGATCACATATAAGAAAATTGAAATCTATTAACGCTAACTAGCTGCTTCCCACATCATTCTATAACAGTAATTGAATAATACATCTTATTTCATTACCTTCCATTAACTCAACAAGTAATTGGTATAACATAACATAAACTTTATCATAACATTCGTTGTCACAAAATAATATCACTTAATTCAGAATCCTTACTTGCTATTGCTATAAGTTAAATTATTGTTTCATTTTTGTTTACTTTCATGGTCATTTACTTTGACAATTTCTGTACTATTTTACTTCTTACACTTCTCATCAGTATCATATTGATTTACTTTTCACTGAACATGGATCATTAACTATTGTCTAATTTACAGGTTTGTTTATTCTCGTTATTTCTACCTTGCATCCTTATTTATCTTTATCTATAATTATAAATGTAATTATTAGACTTTTGTTTTATCATGGAGTTAGATATTGACTTGCTTATTATTTTGTTAATATAATATTTATGTAACATGGATGACTGCATTTCTGTTGCGTTACAATATATATAAAACAACGTTTTTTATACACTTACATTTTACACATACGCTATTACTCGTATGCGCGCACTTACCCACGTATTGGAGGTATACTAATCTTCAGCAGTATTTACCTTGATGTTCCCCGGCTGGGTCGCAGGCTTTGGTCGTTGATTGAGTGTGGATAAGCGCGTGAATAACGTTATAAGTTTTAATTTACAAGTAAAGAGTACAGAGGATTGAGTACTGGTTGTGAAATTAGTACGACTGTTTCAAGAAAAGCATATTCATTTGATTTATTCAAAAATCGCAAATTGTCATGTTATTTAAATTGTTCAATGTGGGTTTCTTGTTATATGAACACTTATATTCAATCGAATATAATATACTCATAATGTGTTTAACTCTGATTTCTTATACTTCTAAGACATATTATATACATACATAAATTATATATGACCTGAAATAGTACACAGACATACCTATACATATAACACATATAAATATAATAGGAAACGTAATTAATACATATAACATTTAAATATTGATCTAGTCTTTACAAGTGTGGTTTTCCATGTATACCACGTAACTGAAACTTTTAAGTAATTCAAATATTAATTCAAATATTAATAGAGAACCTTATTTACGTTAATTGATTCGAATTTTAATGTCTCTATTAATTACGTAAATCTCATATTTAAAATTATTCATCTAATTAATTACAAAATATAATAAACTATGGTTCTTTCTTGACCATTTAATTATGAGATTACTTATTATGATATTCTCTATCCTCATTTATATTTCTAACAATTATTTATTCATTGGATATTTATTTTGGTGATAGACTTTTATAATATTAAATAAATGTTCGAGTTCACCTGCATTTTTCTGCACCCATTTAAATTGTTGTTACCGTCAGCTGGACTCTCGAGTTTGATGATCCTCTTCGGTATCAGCTCCTCTTGTCTCTACGTCGTTGAATTCCTCGCTCCGTCTCCTGGATGCTGAGTTCTGACGTGGACCTCTAGTCTTGATGATGAACGGCTGGATGTAGATGCATGTGTTGTCTCTGCGTCCTTCTAGTAGATGTCTAGTTCCTCGTCCTCTTCTTTCTTGTCCCTCGTTGCTGTCTAGAAGTTCTACGTAGTTATGACTCTTGTAGCTTCATTAATGCAGTCTTTTATTTAAAATCACTCGTTCTTTAATAACTGCACCGACGTACTGCCGGTTCCATCGCACTTCAGTATATTGACTACTGTTCAAAACACTACTAAAACTTCGTAAAGTTTACGTTGTCGAGATGCATGGATTCCTCTTACTAAATGAGTTTGATAGTGAGATAGTGCGAGGGAGGGTGACTCACCGACCGACCGGTCTCCCAAGGTCTCCACACTCTCCTCCTAAATTTATCAATTTAGAGACACCTAACATTACTACCATTATTATCCATATAGAAATGTTGAAAGATGAAAGTTACTAGGGACAAACCTGCATTTTTCGCAGTTTTCGATATTTTGAAAATTTTTTCAAAACTTTGAAGCGCTATATCTCGGTACCTATTTAGTTTAAAAAAACATTTAACCAGTACAAATTGTAGGAAATGTAATACTCTTTAACTTTTGTAATGCAGTGTTTTCGGCTAGAACGTGTCGTTTAGGAGTTATAAGGAAAAAACTGAAAAATTCCGAAAATTTCGAGGTTTTTCGGCTGCCTTGAAGTTCGCACAGGGTTCTCGAATTGGAAAACTTGGATTCTACACCACAGGATACCCACATACAACATATTAAAAGATCATTAACTTCGGACCTTTTTCCAGGTAAAATGTACATGGTGACTGGACTATAGTGAGATAGTGCGAGAAAGTGTGTCGCGCGCTGGGGTTTTATACTGCTCCCCGTTGCAATTCCTGTTGGAAACTGTTTCTGACAACTTTGGACTGGCCGGCGCGTCGGTTTCATCATCACTTTCAACCTACGCGTCTTTTTATGAAGCGCACACTTTTTTATAAATATTATTACACCAATGGTTAGGTATAATATGAAACCTTGTCTATGCAAATTATGGATGTTACGCTGTGCAAATTATGGCAGCTATGGCAAAATTTCACACGGTGTCTAAACCGTTCCCACGATTAATGAGCACTTAACGCCAAATTGAAGTGCCAGGGGTCAGCTATGTATTCACATATGTCGCTGATTCGTGTGACTTTTGGTTCACGTACAATCCTTAAAAACTGTGTGAATTCTTCCACCCTCGTTTGCATAATTTAACCTGTCTGTTATTTACACATGTACACATACACGCACACGCAGACTGCTACACAGGCGACCGCATGTCGTTCTGACGTCACCGCTGCCGGTCTGTGCGTGTTAATTGCTCCCCTTCGTTACATTTAAAAACCAACAAAGTCATATGCTTCCATATACATGCTTACGTACAATATTTGATTTATTTAAATTTAAATACTGCTTATATTTATTACATTCTTTCTTATATCTAACTTATATTTATTATACTATTTTTATTATGTTCATTTTATATCTTTCATACGTCTATACATATGTTATTAATTTCTATGGAGTGGTGCGTAGTTTTCCTCGTGACCTCCTCCACAGCTATTTCTACAGTTTCGGTCCTCACAGTGAGTTCCTTTGTGTTGCGGTTTGGAAGCTCTTGAAGAATCGCGAGTTGTTCCAAAGACGCTAATAAGGAAGGCTGGATTGTTTGTTAGAAAGAAGTGGACTGTATTTGAGATATTGAACATGCGTTTATTGAATAATTTGGTTTGTTAGTTACGATCGGCACGTGCGGAAGCGTTTTGAGGCGATAATGCCCGAAATCAACTTTGAATGAAATCGTGGTCCATGGTAGATGGACG
This sequence comes from Magicicada septendecula, assembly GCA_034769895.1. Lineage (NCBI taxonomy): Eukaryota > Metazoa > Arthropoda > Insecta > Hemiptera > Cicadidae > Magicicada > Magicicada septendecula. The sequence goes on along the minus strand of CM068373.1, from coordinate 292,975,415 downwards.
CAGGTAGACGATTAAAGTTGAATGTTATAAATGTATGCTGAATAATAGCCAAAAGCAGCGGCTGTAAGAGAAGTGTTTAACGAGAGTTGCGCTCGGAGTCGTGTTATAAACTAAACTAATACTGGCTTGCAGTCGGCTAGGCTGGCCGATTGCAAGGTTTGATAAAGGCGTGACGTCATCCGCGCGTGCCGTGCAATGTTAGTAGGCTGCTTACAACTGACAAAACAGTACAAAGTTTAAACATACTGCCCGCCAAAATCGGGACGATTTTGTACATTAACGGTTAAATTGAACAATATAATAATTAGACTTACATGTCGTAAGCGATACAATAATTGGCGCACTGGCCATAGAGCATAGACACAATAAACATAATATACTTAAAGACTTATACATAAAATTTGTAAAAAACAAAAATCATTAATCTAGCACAAAGCTTAAGTCAAAACAAAACGATTTCTGTGCTAGAAAAGGTACAACAAATAAAAAATCGTGATAAAAATGAACCTTTACATAACTGAACATGATCTCCCTTAAAGCATAACATGTGGATAAAAAATACATATATAGAATAATTGCCACTATAACTGACACTTGTGGTTCTCAGAATTTGAATCACACAAACATATTAACGATACACAACATTCATAATAATTGATAGTACATATGAGACATAGTCACTGTTGCTGCAATAGCTAGCGACACTTAACAATGTTACAATGCTTATGATACAATTGACTTGTATGCTCGCCCCGGGGAATGTCCCGGGCGTGTTCCATGTAATGACACGCACACACACACACACACACACACACACCTCGTGTGTCTCGTATGGCACGCATACGATTAGCTTGTTGCCACCGGAAGGGGGCATAATTTGTGGATGGGTCGGCGTAAGATACCTAGCGCGGTGCGTACTTCTGCGACGCGTACTAAGGAATCTTGACCCGGAAAAACATTGGTAATTACCCCACGCTTCCATTCTAGAGGGGGGGAATTGTCATCCAAAATGAGGACAAGTTGTCCGACCTTCAAATTTTTAAATGGGGTGCGCCATTTATTGCGCTGCTGCAGCTGGTGCAGATAATCCCTAGACCACCGTTTCCAGATGGTCTGCGTAAATTTTTGGAGCAGAAGCCATCTGCCCAAATGAGTATTATTGTCTTGTGTATAGTCGGGTTCCGGAAGTGCCGTCAGTGGAGCACCGACCAAAAAATGAGCGGGTGTTAAGGGTTCAGGGTCTCTAGCATCGTCGGACACGGCGCATAACGGGCGTGAATTAAGGCAAGCCTCAATTTGAGAAAGAAGGGTAGAATATTCCTCAAAATTCAAGATCGTACCGCCAATTACGCGACGTAAATGGAATTTAACACTCCTTACACCACTTTCCCACAAACCACCGAAATGAGGGGCTGAAGGGGGGATAAAGGACCATTTGATGCCGTGGAGACCGCAAAACTCCAGAGAAGATTGTTCAACTTCCTTGGAGGTTAAAAATTTGTACCAATCATGCAACGTGTGGTTGGCACGACGAAAATTCGTGCCATTATCCGAAAATATTTGCGCGGGAATACCTCTGCGCGATATGAACCTTTTTAAAGCCGCTATAAAGGCGTTGGAAGTAAGATCCGACACCAATTCTAAATGGATGGCCCTAGTACACATGCATATAAATAGAGCGATATATGCCTTGGTCGTGGACTTAGAGCGCTGCCCGCCATGGCGCAAAAACACCGGACCTGCGTAATCCACGGCCGACTGTGAGAATGGCCTTGACGGCGTGACCCTAGAAGAGGGTAATTGACCGAGTAATTGATTCGCGCCTTTAGCCCGGAAACGAAAACAAGTGACACACTTATGTATCACTGAGCGGATATAGGACTTATCGTGTATGATCCAATACTTAAGCCTAAGCGAAGCTTGAGTTGATTGCACTCCAGCGTGCAACAAACGGATGTGTTCGTATTCAATTATTAATCTCGTGAGATGAGAGTGCGGGTGTAAAATTATTTGGTGTTTATTCTCGTAGCTAAGTGGGGAGAATTGCAAGCGTCCACCCACTCTTAAAATGCCTGATTTATCCAGGAATGGGTTGAGAGCAAGAATTTTACTACTGCGTGGAAGGCACCGGTGTGCCTCAAGTTCCCTAACCTCTACGTCGAAATGCAACTTCTGAGATTGCCGGACAAAAACCAAGAGCGTGTCAGACAATTCTTGAGCCGACAAAAAGGACGTGTCTCTATCAACCACCGCGAGCCTAGAATTGCGAAGAAATCGACGGCAGTATGCGAAGACGCGAATAAGCCTCGTAAGAGATGAATAGTTTTCAATGTCACTATGTGTTGAGGACGCGACAATTAGTGAGGTTTGAGCCTGCTTGCGACGTTCCTCTTCAATGTCGGGAAAGGTACAGGGAGTATTAATGTCGAACGCGCTGACCGGCCATGAGGCCGCATCACGAGCCAACCAGGAGGGACCATGCCACCATTGAGCATGACAGTGCAGACTACGAGGGAGGCAACCGCGCGATAAAACGTCGGCAGGGTTGTCATTCGATACTACATGACGCCAAATTCCCCTGCTGCTAACAAGACGCTGTATTTCTGCGACACGGTTAGCCACAAATACCTTCCAGCGGGAAGATTGCTGATGTATCCAGTACAACGCTATCATCGAATCCGAATAAAGATATAATCCGTCAAAATTGTAATCGACGGCATTTAAAACCTTGGACGTTAATTGAGCCAACAATAAACAAGCACAAAGTTCAAGTCTAGGAAGCGTTATCTGTTTCAGCGGAGCGACCCTAGATTTAGCACACAACAAGTTTGATGATATGGCGCCGTTCGAATAGACCGCCCGCACATAAATGCAACACGCGTAACCTTTAACCGAAGCGTCGGCGAATCCGTGCAGCTGCAATGAACTAACTGGGCAACTGTTCGAACTCTTAACCGACCTCGTAATCTCAAAATGAGTGTCGGAGACTAATTGGGTGTATAATTCCGACCATTGATTGGCTAGTGACCCGGACAAGGGTTCGTCCCAATCAGTGCCCGCCAACCACAACTGCTGCACGAAATGCTTGCAGCAAAATGTGATGGGAGCAATTAGACCTAGTGGATCATAGATCCCGGCAATGATTGACAACACGCTTCTCTTGTTGAGAACGGTTAGATTGTCATCACCCCTAACGGTGTACAAAAAGTTATCCCCCTCAACATTCCACTGTATGCCCAAGGTACGCACGTTTTGACCCTTGCTGAAGTCACGGGTTACTTGGGCGCGAAGAGTCATAATCTTATGGTGGTTAGAGAACCATTTGTGTAACGAAAAACCATACCTCCTCAACAACTTCTCGATCAGCTTCATTTCAGCTAAGCTGTTCGGATCATCCGAACCCGTTATGAGATCGTCTACGTAAAAGTCATTTGCTATGGCCTTAGCAGCGGTAGGGTAGTCGGCTTTGTTTTCATATGCTATTTGAGCCAGACAACGCGTAGCAAGGAAGGAGGCACTAGCAGTGCCATATGTAACCGTCCTTAACGCGTAATGTCGCAATTCCTTATGCGGTGCATCACGCCAAACAATGCGTTGCAAGTTTGAATCCTTAGGATTAACAATGATCTGGCGATACATCTTTTCAATGTCCGCAATAAGTACGTATCGGTGGGTGCGGAACCGAACCATTATCGAAAACAGATCCTGCTGGATCGTAGGACCGACCATTAAAGTGTCGTTAAGGGACAAATTATTGGTGGTTTTAGCGGATGCGTCAAATACCACGCGCAATTTAGTGGTTAAGCTAGAGTCTTTGAAGACTGCGTGATGGGGCAGATAAAAGATCTCTGACCTGTCAAGCGACAGATCGTATTCATTAAGCGGCGACATGTGGCCAAGTCTTAAGTAGTCATTCATGAACTCACTATAATCCTTATAAAGGGTAGGGTTCTGCTTGAATTTGAATTCTAACGATTGGAATCTTCGTATTGCTCCGCGGAGAGAATCTCCCAAATACGATTTATCAGATCTGCGGGGCAGGGCTACCACGAATCTCCCGTCGCGATTGCGGCTAGTGTTTTCCACGAAATGCTTTTCACACGGTGAGTCCTCAGATCGGGTTTCGCGACTAGAGATTTCCTCCAACTTCCAAAATTTCTTTAGTTGCGAGGAAACCTGATTATCATCCTTACAGACCACAAATGAAGAAACCGTTCTAGTCATGTCGACGTTGAATGGTAAGTCACCGGCCAAAATAAATCCTAACTTGGTTTCCTGAATTATAGGAAAGTGTGGTCCGCGCGTATATTTCACAGGTTCAATTAATTGTAGAAAATATTGAGCGCCGATTAATATATCGACTTGCGATGAGCAATGCAGGTGAGGATCCGCCAGGAATATGCGCTTGGGTAAATTTAAAGAGGTAAGATTGAATGACTCCGCCGGTAAATTATTAGTTATACTGGGTAATACGGCACAATGTACGTTTAACGTGAAGGGTTTATAGCGTGAATGTAGCCTTACATTAGTGCTGAAGTCAGCCTGGGAAAGCGAGTTGTTTATACCCGTAATGGGCAATTGCGATTTAACTAATTGGAGGCCCAACCTGCGGGCGAAATCCATTGTGCAAAAGTTCGCTTGAGAACCGGAATCCAGTAATATCCTAACGGGAAATTTTTTGCCGACCTTATTGTATGTCATACAGACGGCGGTAGATAACAATACCGATTTATTGGTCTGTGATTTCAGTGAGCACTGGTTGTTAACAGAAGTTACGTCCCTGATGGGGACATGAATCATGGTGTGGTGACGCCTAGAACATTTTTTACACGAAAATTTGGAGGGACATTTTGAACCCTCGTGTCCCGAACGGAGACAGTTTAAGCAAAGTTTGTTTTTCAGTAACGCATTTTTTCTATCAGGGATAGACAGCGATATAAATTGTGGGCAATCGTTAAGTCTATGTTCACCGTTACATAGCCTGCATAAATTATTTCTAATATGTGAGTGGAATGCGCCCTTTGGATTGCTTATCTGTTTAACTGCCTTGCGATAAGGAGACTTATCGCTTTTGTTCAACCTGCTCGTTGGGCTAGTCGCGTTATCGATATTTTGCAGTAGTTTCCTACGTGAATTTAAAAAATTTATAAAATTATTAAAATCAGGGAGTTTATGCTCCGATAAACTCTCTTTCCACAAACGTAAAGTGTAACTGTCAAGTTTTTTGGCTAGATAATTTACGACAATAATTTCAAACGTGTTGACTGGCAGTTTGAGATTATTTAAAGCGTTTATATTTCCAGAGATTTGATCAATAAATTGCGATATGCTACCTTGGGATTCCTGCTGGACTAATGGTACGTCTAGTACATTCCACACGTGGTGAGCGGAGACAATCAGCTTACTATCATATCTATTCCTCAACAGATCGATAGCCACCGCGTAATTTTCATGTGTTATGGGTAATGATTTTATTACGTTAAGCGCCTCGCCATGTAATGACGAGTGCAAATAATGAAGCTTCTGTATATCTGTCAGGTCTGTTCTGACATGAATTAGTTCCATAAAAATATGGTAATAATGTTGCCATTCCACAATACTACCCTCGAACCGTGGTAATTTTATTGGTTCCAATTGAATGGGGGTTGTTTTAGGCTGTTTACCATCAGTATTAATTAGTGGTTTTTGGTTCAAGTGCTCAGATTGCTCCAACAAGTGTTGCAATTTACATTCTATAGCACAGAGATCGTCCTCCGTTTGCACTCTATCACTTGTTGACGCAACGTCTGCTTCCTCAGCCTCGATTTGTGACTGTATCTCGTCATATTTGGTGGATAATTCCATCAAATGACGCAGTTTTATTTTGAGCGCATGAGGATCGCTGTTTAACACATCAAAATTATCCGCGAAGGTATTTATTCGGGATATTGAGGCCTTAATTGTACCTCGTTTTTTTATCAGAGCCCTTACATCGGCCATTATTACAGTTTGAGATAAAAAATGGAAAGATATTTAGAAACAATTGAGCATTGAGCATGTGAACCACAAACTTAATTTTGAATGAGTTTAAATACGTTTGGTAGCTAGCGATCGTTGGTTTGAACATAAACTTACTCTCTCTAACTAATCAAACTCGTTGGCAGTTAAATTATTGAAATTATAAATCTAAATGATTACAAAGTATAGCTTTATCTTTAAAGTTCTGACTGATAATGAGCTGCCAACCATCTATTAATTTATATTGTGTAATAAGTTAATTGTTTATATAAATATGTCAAAAATACACACTGGGTGAAATATTATTAAAAATAAATCAAATATAGGTAAAGTTTATAGTCACGTGGCCGTCGATCCATTCGTGATGAAGCTGGCTTCGATCCCGTTTGGAGCTGCTACACCTCCTGTCTCTGCCGGTTAGCCGTTGCCTCATGTTGTACCCTCCATCATTTAAAGCTGTGGAATCTCGAAAATGTTGTCCTGTTTCGTCCCGTCGTCTCTGGTCTACTGCTTGGCTGAATCTTGTCGAGATGACTGCGACGTGCTTCACGATAATGGTGTCGCTCAGGACGAAAATGATGCCCGTCTGTCGTGATTAACTTCAGATTGGTTTTTCCAGAAATGATGTATATAAATAAATGTTGTCGCCTGTGTACTCAGGTATGAGAAATCTGTGCCGTTGGGACCAAAAATGATGTAGTTTGTTTTGGCCTGAAAATATGAAATCCTGCCTGATTGGACCAAAAATGATGTCGTTTTTGGCCTGAAATGTGAAATCCGGTCCGGTGGGACCAAAAATGATGCGTTTTTGGCCCGCAAATATGAAATCCTGCCCGGATGGACCAAAAATGTTGCGGTTTGGAAGCTCTTGAAGAATCGCGAGTTGTTCCAAAGACGCTAATAAGGAAGGCTGGATTGTTTGTTAGAAAGAAGTGGACTGTATTTGAGATATTGAACATGCGTTTATTGAATAATTTGGTTTGTTAGTTACGATCGGCACGTGCGGAAGCGTTTTGAGGCGATAATGCCCGAAATCAACTTTGAATGAAATCGTGGTCCATGGTAGATGGACGCAGGTAGACGATTAAAGTTGAATGTTATAAATGTATGCTGAATAATAGCCAAAAGCAGCGGCTGTAAGAGAAGTGTTTAACGAGAGTTGCGCTCGGAGTCGTGTTATAAACTAAACTAATACTGGCTTGCAGTCGGCTAGGCTGGCCGATTGCAAGGTTTGATAAAGGCGTGACGTCATCCGCGCGTGCCGTGCAATGTTAGTAGGCTGCTTACAACTGACAAAACAGTACAAAGTTTAAACACTTTGTTTTATTGGTGTTCTCCAGGATGCGCTCATTTACATCTTTGTGTCTGAGATTTGCTCCTGCTTTGTAATTTTGAACTTTTCATTCCACTGTTCAGCCAGTTGTCGAATGTGTTCTTTAGTTTCACGTGTAGTGTATTCACTCTGTTCTTTAAATTTACTGTCAATCTTTACAGCTTGTTCATTAAGTGACTGTTGAACTCGCTGTTCGACTGCTTCAACGCGTGCAGTAAGCTCTCTTTTTAAAGTATTACTGACGAGTTCTATTTTCTCTTCTAATCTAGTATTATTACTATTGTAACCAGACCTCTGTATGCCGGTCGTTACAAAAGATAAAAAGTTGAGAGAAAATTTTATAAAAATAAAATTTTCAAATAGTAAAAGATTTTATTTATGTTTATTAAGAGGTGTGTATAAGGAATAAATCTGTTTTAAAAGGTTCTTGTAAAAATTATAATAACAGGCAGGTATTTATTGACCGTCGTGCACTTCTTGAAGAATTGAACCAAGTCTGGAGTTAAATAGTTTAACTCCAGTTAGCAATCGATTGATGATTTTTCTGTCTGGTCCAATATCTCGTTCAACTAAAATATTTTCTTCTTAGTTAAGTCCTTCAGCCTTAATAAATACTCTTAAATTAACCTGTGAAATAAGTAACAGATAAGAAATAATGGAAATATAAAGATTTATTGACAATTTATATAAATAATCGATTTTTTATCGATGGAGAGCAATTATCGACTCTGTCTCCGGAATTATCGATTGTGTCATACAGAACAAAATTTATGATATTTAATATATTAAAAGACAGGTTCTTTGAGCGATTAAAATTAATAGTCAGAGAAGGGTGACGAGAAAGTATAACATTAACAATTAACACAAATACAATAATTATTATTCAATAAAATTTAAATAATTCCAATAAGTAATGTGTATGTATGTTGTCAAACCAATATGCAGACGATGACGTCACTGCTGGAAGATAAAGAAGGCAGGCTTGAATTTTCAAAATGGCCGCTACCAGATATGGCGAGTTCACTGCAAAATCGGCATGTCCGAAAATTACGACAAAATTACCTTCGTGAATGTCTGAAATCTTCCCGCACTGGTGTAATATGTCTGTTAAGTTATTTGGTGTATTCTGACGAAGTGTTCTGTGTAAACTTGTGTTGGTTAGTTTATTTTGTATGTGTTCACTTCTTTGAGTTAACGTTCTCAAGATATGGTTATGATTTGTAGAGTGAATTGGTTTAAATATAAGGTTTTACTGTTTTCTGTCACTCGTATCATGAAGTTAGATGTTTGTTTTCACTATTGTCGTGAACGTATTGATAGCTTTAGTTTTAAAAAGTGTCTAATTCGTCTAACTCTCGTTTCACTTATTTTAATGGCTAAACGCTAGTACCATTTTCGACTCGATTTAAAGAACGTTTTGTCACACAACTATTCAGCTTGATATTCAACAAAAGACTAATTAACTTGGTCATAAATCTGGCCCAGTTAATCTTTGAAAAAGTATTGTTAACATATTTCGATTAACTGTACACATGATAAAATATTACATTATATATGGAATTTATCTATTTTATTCATCACTTTTATGAATTATGAACCTTATTATTGGTTTAATCATCTCATTCCCTTTAAATTGATGTATTATAGTCAATATCTGTAGACATTTTGTGGAAATTAACAAATTTTGTTCACTTTTTGGAAATATAGGCTCAAAATTGGATTTCCGTCTTTATACAAAATTCATCCATTTTAGGTATCAGTAATTCTATTATAATAAATTTTAATTAGTCATATTCCTCTTACTTTCCTTAAATACATATAAATTAAACCTTTGAATTGGTTTTTTGTGTTAATCTGTAAATTTGACACTGCTCTTTAAAATTAATTAATTTATATATTTTGAAAATTTACAATATGTTAAGGTATATTTCCTTATTATCATTTTAACTCATAGGATCATTCCTAGTAGTGATTAACTGAGTTATCTTATATAAATCTCGCCAGTTTATAGGATTTATAAGTGAATTATACTGGTTTATATTGTTTCTGTGAATTCACCAGATGGCCTAGATTTTAGAATTTTATATTTCTGTCTTTCTCAAATAAATTTAAACTTAACTCCTCCTCTGACTTTACATAATTACAATTATATGAAAATAACATGGTTTATAACTTATTGTGTGGTGTAGTAGTTAATTAACACTACGGTTATTAAAATAAATAATTATGAACATTGTTTAGCAATCTGCACAATTGAACATATTGCAGACATGATTTGAACATATATCTTTTAACTATTTTTGAGTTAACATAGCATACCTCTTGGAACATTATTAATGGTATGTAGGCTATTATGTAGCAAACATAATTCTTTTTAGAACACATAACATAAATCTTATTTTCTAATAACTCTTACAAATACATTTTATTAACACCTTGATTTTAGGACTGTGAATAAACAGTCTATTTAAACATTTTACACTTATTAATACTATATTAATGCCAGTCCTTTCTGGTCTAAACCATTATTATTTGTGATCCCCTACATCAGTAAACATGAACTCCTATACTCTATTTATTATCATTTTTTTTTACAAATGTCTTGTAAATAAAGATTTACATTGAAATAATAAAATACTGGAAATCTTCCATTTTATTATTTTATTATGCTGTTTATTATTAGATATTAAAGTTGTGATCTAGCATACTGATAAGTTATAGTATCACCAACTTTAAGTTTATTGTATTTCTAAAAAACACTTACACAAATTCACTTTCACTGTTGGTTCTGATATTTTGAGTCTTATTATCTCAGACCAGACCTTTAGTAATCATGGACTGTTAAGACTAGTTTATGTTCTTTATTACACAATAGCTTTAGTCGGTTCACTTCTTATAACGCTATACAGCACTTTAGTTTTCTCAATAATTACATTTTTATAGGATTTTGGGTATGTTATACTTTCTTTTGCATAGTTTTTGTGGGTTTGGGATTGATAGTAGTTTATATAATAATAGGTTTTACAACGGTGTTTCTTTCATACTATTTCTTCCTCTCCTCCTGTCTTCTTTCTTGTCCTTCTTCGTATCTTCCTTCTGGTCTTCCTTCTTGTCCTTCTTCTAGTCTTCATTCTTGTCCCTCGTCTAGTCTTCATTCTTCTGGTTTTCTTGTCTTCCTTCTTCATTCTTGGGTAAACCAAGGTACTTGGTGTTATCTCGACTGAGGTTCAGTTTGGAGCATTTAACTTATTCACTGATACTGACTTTATTCTTCTCTACAGGTTTCAGGGTATTGTTTTCTTCCTGTTCTAATTTCTTTATTCTTCCCTCTTCTTGTTTTTTGGGGTATTTTGGTATTCACCACTCTTTAATTGAGTCTCTTTTTTCTTGATATGGTCTTATATAACTGGTTTACTGCTCTACTGCTCTTAGCTTCCTGGGTAAATTACTGATATTATACTATGAGTTGCTTCGATACTTTCTTTGGTTTTTTTAACAGTGGATTTTATATATAATGTAATGAGGATTTTTATTTTATCGTGGTTCATTCCTTTGATTCATTTAAATGTCATTCAATATTATTATAATATTTGTTGGTGTAATTAAACTTTATGATTTCATATGACTTAAGATGTAGTGGATTTTCTGTCACGCTACACTATCTAACTGAGTTTGTACTTCTTCAAAAGTGATTTCTAGTCTATTACGACTATCTTCTACTTGAGTTTCTAATCTCGTGTTACTATCTTCTAATCTTCCTAATTAATTTTTTAACTCTTTATTACTACTCTCTAATTGAGTTTTAAGTTCTGCACTGCTACTTTCAAATTTATTTTCTAATTTTTCACTATTCGTCTTCAACTCTTCTTGACGTCGTTTAAACATAGTTTCGAAGTCCACTGTTGGTTGCTTCGCCATTTTTATAGTAGACTACGGTGTCCTAACTAATTCGTTATATGAATTATAATTTTATTATTGGTCAACCGTGACTCTATACTTCTTTATTTAAATTAATTTTATTTATCGGTATTAATTTCACAACTTTTTTTCTCTGTACGGGATTATAAAAATTTGTAATATTATTTATTACACAAATTGACTATTAATTCTTTCTTACAATATTTTGCTAATTATTTATTACACTTTATTTATTACCAGGGCGCCATTTACTTGTAATGATATTTAACATTTATTGTACAACAATAATTAACATACACAAATTTATTTGTGTTTGCCGAGCCCCACGATTTTGGACCGCCAATTACTATACAACGTTATTTTTATACACTTACTTTTTACACATACGCTATTACTCGTATGCGCGCACTTACCCATGTATTGGAGGTATACTCTTCTTCAGCAGTATTTACCTTGATGTTCCCCGGCTGGGTCGCAGGCTTTGGTCGTTGATTGAGTGTGGATAAGCGCGTGAATAACGTTATAAGTTTTAATTTACAAGTAAAGAGTACAGAGGATTGAGTACTGGTTGTGAAATTAGTACGACTGTTTCAAGGAAAGCATATTCATTTGATTTATTCAAAAATCGCAAATTGTCATGTTATTTAAATTGCTCAATGTGGGTTTCTTGTTATATGAACCCTTATATTCAATCCGAATATAATATACTAATAATGTGTTTAACTCTGATTTCTTATACTTCTAAGACATATTATATACACACATAAATTATATATGACCTGAAATGGTACACAAACATATACATATAACACATATAAATATAATAGGAAACGTAATTAATACGTATAAAATTTTAAATAGTGTATAAAGACGTTTTATGTGACGAGCGATTTTTAATGTCACCCGTTGTACGCATCTTTTTGTCATAGAAACGAAGTACTTCCCGTATTTGTCCTTACCTTAAGCCCTACTGTTGGGATCGTCACTTTGTATAATGCCTTTTCGCCGGGTGTATTTTTAATTGGTATTGATGTTAAATTATTTAATAGTGTGTAGCGAACTGTTTTATAGCTTGTCTCAATACTTACTAGTCGACCGTATCTCTCGTCGCTCAGTTCAAATTTTTCCGCCTCGCCACCTGATTGGCTCTCGCGGTTTGGCCGAGTCGACTTCGTTCGCTACAGTATTTTTATTTGTTATTTTCCAAATTCTTATGTTACCTTTACTAAAATAATCAAACATACAACGATTGGTCGGTATGAAGGTTTATTCAACACTTTTCGTATATTATCGGGTCAATTACAATACAAAATGAAACGTATATTTAATATCGCTCCGCATTTTCAATTGCTCAGTTGGCAGCGTCTGTTTCGTTCAGTATTCATACGCAGAAAGCCATCATGGCGTACATATTTTGTTTAAAAATAATAATGTTTCTCAGGGAATAAGTCCTTTGGAGTACAGAAGTTGGATTACAGACTAATAAATGCACAAAATTATAATATTCCTTATATCTAATACACAATAGTTGATATTTTAAAAACATGAAAAGTAAGTTTATTGGCAATGAGAAATAGTGCACGCTTGGTTAAAATCTTGTTAGCAAGTTGTTTTTAAAATTATTTTAATATAAATTCAAAGTTCAGTGATTGATATATTTTATCGGAAGTGATTTTATAATCAAGTTCAGTTCAAAAGTTAATTTTGTGATCTGTGAAGTGAAAATATTATAGTTCGTTTACTATGGGTAATTGAAAGTTTATTTTTGGTATGAAGTATTGAAATGATACTCATCGATTCCTGGTCGTAGCTTCTCTTGGGGTCCTCTTCTTCTTCTTGAACACGTCTAAGGTCCTGTCTTCTTTGGATTAACTGAGATTCCTGTCCAAATGGTTGAACTCCAATATTCAGCTTTCCTCAGTCCTTGTAGATGGTCTTCTTCTTCAGGTCGAGTTAGGTAATTTTTGATCTTTCTCCAGAATTGTTCGTTTATGAGTTTACTTTACTTCCTTCCAAGTTTGGCCAGATTATTTTTAAATAAATGTTTTTTTAATAATTGCCCATCTCAGCAATGGTTGCTTCTAATAATCTTCTTATACTTCTTGAATGGAATTTTGAACAATTTAAAACTTTATAAAATTAATTTGGCTCCGAGGGCTTCATACATCCACCCTCTATGCTGGTCAATAATGAAGTCCTTAAAATTCAACGGTCACTCTATGCAACAACCATAAGTTGCTATGGTAACATTTCAAATTATACTAGTTCTCATTGGGCAACTTCTTATAACATTGTTATAATCTAACGCTTTATTTATGTTCAAATATGTCAAAATCCTTTAAATTATGATTACTTCCTTATGCTAGTATTACTATTAATTATACTAACACCATTGTTCTGCTTTTTTACTAAAGATTATTTTGATACCCCTCATGGTTACCTTTGATTAGTTATTAACATTTCTCTTATTTTCTTATTGATATTTCTTTTGTAATTATTTTTAAACTGAATAATATTTATACATTTTTATATCTAATACACTTACTTACTTAATTAAAAATTGTATATACTCTAATTGACCCTTAGTTATTGTTTTCTTTTGAAACTTACAAAGTTCTCTTCTTTATGCTAGGCCTAAGGCATAGGTTTCACAATACTCCTATTCCACCTTCTTTATAATTCATAAACTTTATTTATTGGTTCATTGAACATCTTTTTTATAGAAACAGACAAACAAAAAACATTGGTGCTCTTAACAACACACCTCTTATTATTAAAATATTTCTAGCCAGGTTCAAGCCTGAAATTAAACTTCTAACTAATTTTGGGTTCTTACTACTATCTCCTCTATCTTCTAAGTTAATTAATTCTATGGTTTTAACAATAATGAAACTCTTATAATAACAATTTTTAACAGTACTTTGCACAATATCACTCACTTACAAATTCCTTCACTAAAATATAGTGTCTGCTTCTCCTATCTTCCACTCTAATAATTTTAACTTTTACCTTATAATTGTAATTCTTACTTACTATCACTAAAATTAATAATGGTACCATTAGTTCATACTTTTTATACAATATTTTAGTAAAGATTTTTTCGCTATATTACTATAGTCTGCTTCTTATTATATTGAACACTACATGCACCTACACTGCACTTTTCCTTACATATTAGGTTTCTTTCTTTATCATCACTTTCACTTGATATTTCACACATTGTTTGTTTATTTAGTTTTGTATCACTGTGTGGTTATTGGTAATTAATATTTGTTTTATTTTCATTTCACATTGGTCACTTTTGGTTTCGACTGATTGTCAGCTCAATTATAACTTACTTCTTTTTGATTAGTTTATTATTTAATAGGGTATTATTTATTTCTTACTTCCTATCTTATATTTATAAATTCATGTTTCCTTGCTTTTCATTTAACATACATAATATTTCTAGTTTATTTTTTATAGCTTATATATTTGACATTTTATTTATGCCCTATCTGTTTTAGTGCATTTACTTTACATATTATCTGTCAGTTATATCTTGGGGTTACAATGATAGTGGTCATACTTTGGGTCACTTCTTGGTTTCTCGTTCCTTCCTTCTTGTTTCTATTTTCTTGTTTTCTCCAATCTATTGGGTCAAGTCATGGTCAGTTCCTGTCAACTGTTATTTCGTAGTTGGGTCATTAATCTTCAAATTATAAGTTTTTAACATTTCTTCCTACCTTCAGCCTTTTCTTTTAAATATTATATATAATATGATTTTTTCTTTTATTAATCATTAGTGATATCTTGCGCTATCTTATGTCATGTTACAATATTGATCTAGTCTTTACAAGTGTGGTTTTCCATGTATACCACGTAACTGAATTTTTTAATTTATTCAAATATTAATTAAAATATTAATAGAGAACCTTATTTACGTTAATTGATTCTAATTTTAATATCTCAATTAATTAACCATTACGTAAATCTCATATTTAAAAATTATGCATCTAATTAATTACAAAATATAATAAAGTATGCTTCTTTCTTGACCATTTAATTATGAGATTACTTATTATGATATTCTCTATCCTCATTTATATTTCTAACAATTATTTATTCATTGTTCCAATTAAAAAATATATATTAATGTTCTGTAAACTTGGATATGGAAACTAGAGCTTTTGGTGATAGACTTCAGGGTCATTTATAATATTAAATAAATGTTCGAGTTCATCTGCATTTTTCTGCACCCATTTAAATTGTTGTTACCGTCAGCTGGACTCTCGAGTTTGATGATCCTCTTCGGTATCAGCTCCTCTTGTCTCTACGTCGTTGAATTCCTCGCTCCGTCTCCTGGATGCTGAGTTCTGACGTGGACCTCTAGTCTTGATGATGTACGGATGGATGTAGATGCATGTTTTGTCCCTGCGTCCTCTTGTAGATGTCTAGTTCCTCGTCCTCTTCTTTCTTGTCCCTCGTTGCTGTCTAGAAGTTCTACGTAGTTATGACTCTTGTAGCTTCATTAATACAGTCTTTTATTTAAAATCACTCGTTCTTTAATAACTGCACCGACGTACTGCCGGTTCCATCGCACTTCAGTATATTGACTACTGTTCAAAACATTACTATAACTTCGTAAAGTTTACGTTGTCGAGATGCGTGGATTCCTCTTACTAAATGAGTTTGATAGTAGTCCAGTCACCCTGTACTTAAAATTGGGGTTACCTGGGAAAAGGTTCGAAGTTAATGATCTTTTAATATGTTGTATGTGGGTAGTCTGTGGTGTAGAATCCAAGTTTCCAATTCGAGAACCCTGTGCGAACTTCAGGGCAGCCGAAAAACGTCGAAATTTTCGGACTTTTTTCAGTTTATTTCTTATAACTCCTAAACGACGCGTTCTAGCCGAAAACACTCCATTACAAACGTTAAAGAGTATTAAATTTGTTACAATTTGCACTGGTTAAACGTTTTTTTAAACTAAATACGTACCGAGATATAGCGCTTCAAAGTTTCGAAAAAATTTTCAAAATATCGAAAAACTGTGAAAAATGCAGGTTTCCCCTAGTAACTTTCATCTTTCAACATTTCTATATGGATAATAATGGTAGTAATGCTAGGTGTCTCTAAATTGATAAATTTATGAGGAGAGTGTGGAGACCTTGGGAGACCGGTCGGTCGGTGAGTCACCCTCCCTTCCTGCCTGGGTTATTTTTAGTCGTTGACAATGACGGTGCGGTATAGAGAGGGGAGCAGTTTGGAAGGGAACTCAAGGAAGGAAAGAAGCAGTTGTGTTGTAGCCATAGAAGGCGTCTAATGCTCGTGCATTCGTTCTATACGTGAGAGTGCCGTAAAATAATAATATAACCGGATATAATAATATTATATTTTAATATAACCACAACGCGTTCCTTTGTGACTTACGATTCGTGTGTTCGTTCTATTCGTGAGAGTGCCATAAAATAATAATATAACCGGATATAATAATATTATATTATAATGTAATCACAACGCGTTCGTGTGTGACTTATGATTCGTGTGTTCGTTCTGTTCGTGAGAGTGCCGTAAAATAATAATATAACCGGATATAATAATATTATATTATAATGTAACCACAACGCGTTCGTGTGTGACTTATGATTCGTGTGTTCGTTCTATTCGTGAGAGTGCCGTAAAATAATAATATAACCGGATATAATAATATTATATTATAATGTAACCACAACGCGTTCGTGTGTGACTTACGATTACGTAGTGTTACTATGGCATCTTCCACAGAGGCAGGACTGTGTTTCATCTGCCAAAATAGTTTGGCAGAAGGTGAAGCAAATGTAGTTAAAACGAAAGGTGTTGCCAGACTTCTCGAATCTAGTATCAAACGGAAAAAGTCTGCAGATGAACAGTTCCTGAAAAGGGTGGAGCAAGTGACAGTTCACGGTGCTTGTCAAAAAACGTACAATAATGAGGGAATGATTAAGGCTTCATTACGTCGCGGACATGACGCTCCTGGGCCCTCCCCTAGACCGACCCGATCAGAAAGGCCGCAATTCGACTTCAACAATAAGTGCTTTTTATGTGAGGATGTGATTACTGAAGAATACAGGAAAATACAGGCCAAGTTGCCATTCAACAGGCGCAATTGTGCAGTTAAAGTGACGCTTCGTGATGTAGCAAACACGATTTTGGCGTATGCAAGAAAGCGAGGCGATGAGTGGGGACAAAACATTGAAGACCGCGTTTCCCAGTTGGATAATCTGAACACAGATTTAGTAGCAGTTAATGGAGAATACCACCAAAAGTGTCTTCAAACATTTTATCAATTACCTTCACGTGTCCAAAAAAGGGGACACCGTCGAGCTACCCACGTCGACGAAGCCATGGAAATTATATACAAGTTTCTCGAAGACAGTAGTGACGAATGCCAGTTTTCCGTTGGGCAGTTGCTTGATCTGGTACCTGAAGACTGTCGTCCACATCCAAAAACTCTGAAAAGACGTCTGGAGGGAAAATACGAAGAGGAGATAATCATCTCTGATTCACCCAACAGAGAGAGTATCATCTGTTTCAAGAACACTGGCCACAAAATTTTGTCAGACAACTGGTACGTGAACGAAAAAGAAGAAGACCCAAAAGAAGAAAGGCTCCGGGTTGTTAAAACAGCTGGAAAAATTATTTTAGAGGATATTCGCTCCAAAATGTTCAGCACTGTCGCTTACCCTCCGATCGATAATTTTTTGAGTGATTCCCATTATGTTGTACCTGAAACTCTGCTTCTCCTACTGCACACTATTATTTTGACAAACAAACGGAACTCCCTGAATTCATGGAAGATTTAAATGCCTTGCTCTAGCGCACGCCATAATGATAGCCGTGCGGCCAAGATCTTTCTTATCTTCCATAATGATCGCAGTAGCCACATACATCTACAAAAAGTTTGGATCCAGACATTTGCTGAACCTTCTAGCCACTTTAGGATTGTCAGCTCCTTACACGGAAGCTGCTAGGCTTGAAGGATCCTACGTTCTGCAGGCTGAGAAGACCAAAATCGAATAGTCAGCCAGTCCATTCAGTCAGTTTATCTTCGACAATGCTGACTTTAATGTGAACACATTGGATGGGCATGGCACCTTCCACGCCATGGGAGGAATTATGGCAGTGACCCCTCGAGAAGCAGTAACCTGCGAAAGAGATGTAGCTCGCTTGAAAGAGCATGTATCAGCATCCGACTTGATCGACAAATCTGGCATTGTGAGAGTAAAGTCGTATCACAGACCAACCAATGGAGGATTAAAAACCGTCAAAGTGAAGGACATCAACATCAGCTGTTTACAGGATGTTGTGCCGTCTGCGTCTGATGTCGCCTGGCTTTATGGCAAGAACTCATCGTACTCATCATCAGTACCAGGCTGGAATGGTTTCATGGAGCTGGGGACACATGGTGAGAAATATGAATGTTCTAAAATAGTATGCCTCCCTTTCATAAACGCACCCCCTAGCGAGTACGCAACAGTATATACATCCATACTGGCTGCAATTGATGAATGTAAGGTGAATGAAAAGACGTCTGGAGGGAAAATACGAAGAGGAGATAATCATCTCTGATTCACCCAACAGAGAGAGTATCATCTGTTTCAAGAACACTGGCCACAAAATTTTGTCAGACCACTGGTACGTGAACGAAAAAGAAGAAGACCCAAAAGAAGAAAGGCTCCGGGTTGTTAAAACAGCTGGAAAAATTATTTTAGAGGATATTCGCTCCAAAATGTTCAGCACTGTCGCTTACCCTCCGATCGATAATTTTTTGAGTGATTCCCATTCTGTTGTACCTGAAACTCTGCTTCTCCTACTGCACACTATTATTTTGACAAACAAACGGAACTCCCTGAATTCATGGAAGATGCTACACCCTGTCGTGCACTTGCATTGTATCATGTGCAGCAACTTTTCTGGAGCTGCATCCATGGTCGTTGTTATGGGGATCAGCCCTCGTTTCGTTAAAGTCCAGCCCCAAACCGACGGTAACTTTTCGTAGCCTAGCCACGTCTGCACTTGCAGATAGGTACGAAAAGAATGGTACCGGGCAGCGTCTCGTGTAGGGGGCAATCTGGCAAGGTGGAATTTGGATTTTACCACGGAGCTGGAAAATTCGGTAGCGAAGATCGTCCAGAGTATCTGTGTCCATGTTTCCACCGTACAGTGTTACAAGAAACTTTTCCCCTGCTTCCGAAATTTGTCGTGGTGTTGCTTCGTCATCTTTGAAAACACTAACAATGTTAGACAGAGAACGGTTTTTCTCATAAGTAGTGAAAACTTTCTTCTTTCCTTGTCCAAATGGGTTCGATGTAGTGTCACACCCGCTTGCTGCATGAAGGAAAAGAATATCCTGAGTATTATATTTGCACGAAGCTGACGAATACAAGACACTGGGGGTATTAACTCTCCCACTCTTTTGGAAATAAACGTTCTTTTAAGAAGAGCCTAACGCAGTCAGCAATACTAAGAGATCGACGTCTTCACCTGTGATAGTAACACTATCGAAGTCAGCAGCCTTAGATATTGCAGTTTTCACTATCATGACATCAGCATCTTATATTGCCTGCTTAACCTCGATAACCTTTGCTGCCATTTCAGTCATCAGCATTGAAATAAAGTTTCTCTTGTTGGTGTCGTTGGACAGAAATTTTTCTTGTGATAGTGTAACGGCCGTTGTTAACGAAAATACAAATTTTGTGGACGATTGCAGCAAAGCCCGGCGATATCGTTCAGCTGCTTTGGTGCTGTGATAAGCGACGTCACTAAGGTATCCATCGAATACTACTATGGCATTACACACAAAGTGTTTCTGTACGTAGTCCACATAGGTCTTGCACACTGACTCAAACGTGGGTGATTTAGTCTTACACCATACAACCTTATGCAGCAAGTACCCACCGTCAATTACTGCATATTTTCTGCTGCCAAAGTCTTCTTCCTCTACAGGAGTGAATGCTTCGTACAACGCTGACTTTTTGCCCTTGCTCATACCTTCCTCACTGAAGAGGGACATGGGGAAGGATGCAAGCTCGAATCTGAATAAGTCTTTGAGGTCATCATCAGACTGTTTGGTAATGCAAACTCGTTGAAAGAGAGTTAGAGGGTCGACTGTAAATTATTTGTTTTTAATTTTCAGAGCACTGGAAACTGAGACTAGAGTTAACACCTTATTCTTCCGTTTCAACTTCACTTCTTCAAAATTTTCTCCCACCATTCTCTTCATGCAGCTGATGCCGATTCCTCGCGCCAAGTGACAGTTCACCCCTTCATGAGCAATAGCTCCTGTGCAGAGTGACACAAGCTCCTCAATTTCAAGGAATGGTGGATGTTCAGCAAACCAACCACTCAGCTTCTCAATATCAACATTATCCCTGGTTACACGGTAAGGCCGCATATCCACATGTTGTTCAGATGTTCCTGAACGTACTTCGGTGAACATCTCTATCTGTTGACAGATGTGTTGGAGACACAGCATACCAACAATCCATCGAGAAAGCACACTGTCAGTTACGCCGCGTCCACGAGTCAGCCCGCCATAACTATTCATCGCTCTCATTAGAACCTGCTCTATGGTCATGTCCGACCATATGCCAGACCAGAATTTATCAGTTCGACGAATAGTGAAGTAGCCTCCAGTGGTGAACTTGTGATATTCATCAGGATCCATTTTGTCTTCCAAGCTGAGCATGTCTTGGAGGTAGAGGTGTGCACTCTTGGCATAATGCAAATGACCTGCTGCATGGAAGTAGGGTATCATATCTCCGACACATTCGAGGTGCAGGTTCCAGTCCCCCATGCGTTCACCTTTAATGAAATTTTTCATTAGGGTACACATACGGAAGTATTGAATCCATAGCGTAGCTGTTGGGCCACTATTCTCAATTTTCTTCAGCATTGCTGAAAATTTGACAGTCACTGCATGGAACACCGGATCATCATGTGCCCTCAGAATAATGGATCTTTCAGGAGAATTAATAACTGTATCCAGTGCAGACACTTCTTCCAGTGTCAAATCCAACCGTTCAATAATTAAACCAGCCAAAGCAGCATGAGTGAGGGTGTGCGCTCGTACAGCCCTGGCATACGCATGTCCAGACAGGATCTTATCAACACTGTTTTCAGCGTAAACCATGCAAAACAGCTCTTTCAATCCACTCCCAGCCATAATCGTCCCCATCGCACCCACAAATGACATTAACAGGTGGAAGCCTCCAAGCCTCACAACGACGCTGCTTAGCTCTGGAATAGAGTCATTTGCTACCACATCCCGGGCCTTCCAATACAGAGGCTGGTCATAAGTGACGACACATGTTTTCTGATTCAGTACCTTACATTCATCAATTGCAGCCAGTATGGATGTATATACTGTTGCGTACTCGCTAGGAGGTGCGTTTATGAAAGGGAGGCATACTATTTTAGAACATTCATATTTCTCACCATGTGTCCCCAGCTCCATGAAACCATTCCAGCCTGGTACTGATGATGAGTACGATGAGTTCTTGCCATAAAGCCAGGCGACATCAGACGCAGACGGCACAACATCCTGTAAACAGCTGATGTTGATGTCCTTCACTTTGACGGTTTTTAATCCTCCATTGGTTGGTCTGTGATACGACTTTACTCTCACAATGCCAGATTTGTCGATCAAGTCGGATGCTGATACATGCTCTTTCAAGCGAGCTACATCTCTTTCGCAGGTTACTGCTTCTCGAGGGGTCACTGCCATAATTCCTCCCATGGCGTGGAAGGTGCCATGCCCATCCAATGTGTTCACATTAAAGTCAGCATTGTCGAAGATAAACTGACTGAATGGACTGGCTGACTATTCGATTTTGGTCTTCTCAGCCTGCAGAACGTAGGATCCTTCAAGCCTAGCAGCTTCCGTGTAAGGAGCTGACAATCCTAAAGTGGCTAGAAGGTTCAGCAAATGTCTGGATCCAAACTTTTTGTAGATGTATGTGGCTACTGCGATCATTATGGAAGATAAGAAAGATCTTGGCCGCACGGCTATCATTATGGCGTGCGCTAGAGCAAGGCATTTAATCTTCCATGAATTCAGGGAGTTCCGTTTGTTTGTCAAAATAATAGTGTGCAGTAGGAGAAGCAGAGTTTCAGGTACAACATAATGGGAATCACTCAAAAAATTATCGATCGGAGGGTAAGCGACAGTGCTGAACATTTTGGAGCGAATATCCTCTAAAATAATTTTTCCAGCTGTTTTAACAACCCGGAGCCTTTCTTCTTTTGGGTCTTCTTCTTTTTCGTTCACGTACCAGTTGTCTGACAAAATTTTGTGGCCAGTGTTCTTGAAACAGATGATACTCTCTCTGTTGGGTGAATCAGAGATGATTATCTCCTCTTCGTATTTTCCCTCCAGACGTCTTTTCAGAGTTTTTGGATGTGGACGACAGTCTTCAGGTACCAGATCAAGCAACTGCCCAACGGAAAACTGGCATTCGTCACTACTGTCTTCGAGAAACTTGTATATAATTTCCATGGCTTCGTCGACGTGGGTAGCTCGACGGTGTCCCCTTTTTTGGACACGTGAAGGTAATTGATAAAATGTTTGAAGACACTTTTGGTGGTATTCTCCATTAACTGCTACTAAATCTGTGTTCAGATTATCCAACTGGGAAACGCGGTCTTCAATGTTTTGTCCCCACTCATCGCCTCGCTTTCTTGCATACGCCAAAATCGTGTTTGCTACATCACGAAGCGTCACTTTAACTGCACAATTGCGCCTGTTGAATGGCAACTTGGCCTGTATTTTCCTGTATTCTTCAGTAATCACATCCTCACATAAAAAGCACTTATTGTTGAAGTCGAATTGCGGCCTTTCTGATCGGGTCGGTCTAGGGGAGGGCCCAGGAGCGTCATGTCCGCGACGTAATGAAGCCTTAATCATTCCCTCATTATTGTACGTTTTTTGACAAGCACCGTGAACTGTCACTTGCTCCACCCTTTTCAGGAACTGTTCATCTGCAGACTTTTTCCGTTTGATACTAGATTCGAGAAGTCTGGCAACACCTTTCGTTTTAACTACATTTGCTTCACCTTCTGCCAAACTATTTTGGCAGATGAAACACAGTCCTGCCTCTGTGGAAGATGCCATAGTAACACTACGTAATCGTAAGTCACACACGAACGCGTTGTGGTTACATTATAATATAATATTATTATATCCGGTTATATTATTATTTTACGGCACTCTCACGAATAGAACGAACACACGAATCATAAGTCACACACGAACGCGTTGTGGTTACATTATAATATAATATTATTATATCCGGTTATATTATTATTTTACGGCACTCTCACGAACAGAACGAACACACGAATCATAAGTCACACACGAACGCGTTGTGGTTACATTATAATATAATATTATTATATCCGGTTATATTATTATTTTATGGCACTCTCACGAATAGAACGAACACACGAATCGTAAGTCACAAAGGAACGCGTTGTGGTTATATTAAAATATAATATTATTATATCCGGTTATATTATTATTTTACGGCACTCTCACGTATAGAACGAATGCACGAGCATTAGACGCCTTCTATGGCTACAACACAACTGCTTCTTTCCTTCCTTGAGTTCCCTTCCAAACTGCTCCCCTCTCTATACCGCACCGTCATTGTCAACGACTAAAAATAACCCAGGCAGGAAGGGAGGGTGACTCACCGACCGACCGGTCTCCCAAGGTCTCCACACTCTCCTCATAAATTTATCAATTTAGAGACACCTAGCATTACTACCATTATTATCCATATAGAAATGTTGAAAGATGAAAGTTACTAGGGGAAACCTGCATTTTTCACAGTTTTTCGATATTTTGAAAATTTTTTCGAAACTTTGAAGCGCTATATCTCGGTACGTATTTAGTTTAAAAAAACGTTTAACCAGTGCAAATTGTAACAAATTTAATACTCTTTAACGTTTGTAATGGAGTGTTTTCGGCTAGAACGCGTCGTTTAGGAGTTATAAGAAATAAACTGAAAAAAGTCCGAAAATTTCGAGGTTTTTCGGCTGCCCTGAAGTTCGCACAGGGTTCTCGAATTGGAAACTTGGATTCTACACCACAGACTACCCACATACAACATATTAAAAGATCATTAACTTCGAACCTTTTCCCAGGTAACCCCAATTTTAAGTACAGGGTGACTGGACTACTATCAAACTCATTTAGTAAGAGGAATCCACGCATCTCGACAACGTAAACTTTACGAAGTTATAGTAATGTTTTGAACAGTAGTCAATATACTGAAGTGCGATGGAACCGGCAGTACGTCGGTGCAGTTATTAAAGAACGAGTGATTTTAAATAAAAGACTGTATTAATGAAGCTACAAGAGTCATAACTACGTAGAACTTCTAGACAGCAACGAGGGACAAGAAAGAAGAGGACGAGGAACTAGACATCTACAAGAGGACGCAGGGACAACACATGCATCTACATCCATCCGTACATCATCAAGACTAGAGGTCCACGTCAGAACTCAGCATCCAGGAGACGGAGCGAGGAATTCAACGACGTAGAGACAAGAGGAGCTGATACCGAAGAGGATCATCAAACTCGAGAGTCCAGCTGACGGTAACAACAATTTAAATGGGTGCAGAAAAATGCAGATGAACTCGAACATTTATTTAATATTATAAATGACCCTGAAGTCTATCACCAAAAGCTCTAGTTTCCATATCCAAGTTTACAGAACATTAATATATATTTTTTAATTGGAACAATGAATAAATAATTGTTAGAAATATAAATGAGGATAGAGAATATCATAATAAGTAATCTCATAATTAAATGGTCAAGAAAGAAGCATACTTTATTATATTTTGTAATTAATTAGATGCATAATTTTTAAATATGAGATTTACGTAATGGTTAATTAATTGAGATATTAAAATTAGAATCAATTAACGTAAATAAGGTTCTCTATTAATATTTTAATTAATATTTGAATAAATTAAAAAATTCAGTTACGTGGTATACATGGAAAACCACACTTGTAAAGACTAGATCAATATTGTAACATGACATAAGATAGCGCAAGATATCACTAATGATTAATAAAAGAAAAAATCATATTATATATAATATGTAAAAGAAAAGGCTGAAGGTAGGAAGAAATGTTAAAAACTTATAATTTGAAGATTAATGACCCAACTACGAAATAACAGTTGACAGGAACTGACCATGACTTGACCCAATAGATTGGAGAAAACAAGAAAATAGAAACAAGAAGGAAGGAACGAGAAACCAAGAAGTGACCCAAAGTATGACCACTATCATTGTAACCCCAAGATATAACTGACAGATAATATGTAAAGTAAATGCACTAAAACAGATAGGGCATAAATAAAATGTCAAATATATAAGCTATAAAAAATAAACTAGAAATATTATGTATGTTAAATGAAAAGCAAGGAAACATGAATTTATAAATATAAGATAGGAAGTAAGAAATAAATAATACCCTATTAAATAATAAACTAATCAAAAAGAAGTAAGTTATAATTGAGCTGACAATCAGTCGAAACCAAAAGTGACCAATGTGAAATGAAAATAAAACAAATATTAATTACCAATAACCACACAGTGATACAAAACTAAATAAACAAACAATGTGTGAAATATCAAGTGAAAGTGATGATAAAGAAAGAAACCTAATATGTAAGGAAAAGTGCAGTGTAGGTGCATGTAGTGTTCAATATAATAAGAAGCAGACTATAGTAATATAGCGAAAAAATCTTTACTAAAATATTGTATAAAAAGTATGAACTAATGGTACCATTATTAATTTTAGTGATAGTAAGTAAGAATTACAATTATAAGGTAAAAGTTAAAATTATTAGAGTGGAAGATAGGAGAAGCAGACACTATATTTTAGTGAAGGAATTTGTAAGTGAGTGATATTGTGCAAAGTACTGTTAAAAATTGTTATTATAAGAGTTTCATTATTGTTAAAACCATAGAATTAATTAACTTAGAAGATAGGGGAGATAGTAGTAAGAACCCAAAATTAGTTAGAAGTTTAATTTCAGGCTTGAACCTGGCTAGAAATATTTTAATAATAAGAGGTGTGTTGTTAAGAGCACCAATGTTTTTTGTTTGTCTGTTTCTATAAAAAAGATGTTCAATGAACCAATAAATAAAGTTTATGAATTATAAAGAAGGTGGAATAGGAGTATTGTGAAACCTATGCCTTAGGCCTAGCATAAAGAAGAGAATTTTGTAAGTTTCAAAAGAAAACAATAACTAAGGGTCAATTAGAGTACATAAAATGTTTAATTAAGTAAGTAAGTGTATTAGATATAAAAATGTATAAATATTATTCAGTTTAAAAATAATTACAAAAGTAATGTCAATAAGAAAATAAGAGAAATGTTAATAACTAATCAAAGGTAACCATGAGGGGTATCAAAATAATCTTTAGTAAAAAAGCAGAACAATGGTGTTAGTATAATTAATAGTAATACTAGCATAAGGAAGTAATCATAATTTAAAGGATTTTGACATATTTGAACATAAATAAAACGTTAGATTATAACAATATTAAATTTCGATAACCAAAGGTGTCTAACCTAACCATATGATATATCATAATGGCATTGGGAAATAAAGTGGCGTTCTATTCTGTAGCTTAAAGAAGCCACCCTTGAGATAAATAACTATAATAAATAATTTATCAATCATAATTAGAGTTTTCATTGTTAACTAAACTGAGCTAGACAAGGTAAAGGAACCGGACGATTTGTGATCCGTTAGTTATTATCTAATGAATGTATTTAATTGAAATTATTCCATAACGAATAATAAATACCAGTATTGTAAAGTAACAACATTTGTCAATAATTATTTCAACTAGTAATTAATCAGTATTACTAATTACTGAGGTGCATTTAATAGTAAACAAACAAGCAGAAATTTAATGCATGATCTCAATCTAACAATTTGATCATTTATTGATTAGTTAAATATCAGAATTAACTATCAATTTATTCAGAAGAATTCTTTTTATGGGACATTTATCTCGAAAACCCATGTGGCGCCCAAATAAAAGTTAAAAGTGTTTACAAAAAGCTTTTACAGCATTAATATACTGCTCAATCAAAAGCTTGACAGTTTATTAACCACCTGTGACCAGCTGAACGACTAGTACTACATCACAGGTACGTGAAAGTTTGATTTATGTATAATAACCTTGTCAAGACACACTGACATACACATACGGCACTTTTAACTAGGAGAGTGAACTAACATCAAGAGATCTACGCAATCGTGTACATTCATCAACGGATCTACAATTAAATATTTACTCATAAATAAATAAACAAAAACATCAAAATCGAGTTAAACCAGTGAATAAATTTATAAACAATTTTAAAATTATATAAATTACTACGACGGATTTAGAATCTTATAGAATTGACGCAACCAACGTGTGGCATTCAAACCATACTGAGTTTGTATACTTACAATATATATATATATATATATATATATATATATATGGTTTCTGAAACCGGAACGGGCGTCTACACCTACTCCAGAATGGAAAACGGAGAAGAAGAAAAAAAGAAGAACAAGGAGAAGATGATGATGATAAAGAAGTTAACGATTATAAATGAGAAAGAAGAAAATAGTGAGAGTGGAAGAGTAAACTGAGACATAGCAATCAACAAAGGATAATTGAAGACACTACGATGAAAGGCATCAACACACAATCTGGAGTGTGGGTTCAGTGAAGCGATATGAAGAGTGAGAAGGAAGAGGAACATTATCAGAAAAGCAATAAATAACACTACCACAGGCATAGCGTTTCTCTCTGTTCGGTTTCCGATAGGCTTCTCGCTGGTAACAACCGTTCTAAATCGTATTACTTGTAAATAAAACCCGCCCGCAACAAACCATATGTCTCACTGAACGACTTACGTCCCGATGTTCAGCCACACGCAATACTAAGAGAATCATTATGTTTTATTTTGTTATATGAAAAAATATAAGCAAAAACACTTCTTCTTATTCCCGAGATCGTCTAGTCGATTTTAATTATATTTACACCAACGTTTGTATTTCGAGAAGTCGAGAAAGTAAGTTTACCTATTTTATAATGAAATACAGATATTACGGATGAATAAAAAATATTAATTTTTGTATAGCAATGTGAACGCGTATTCTCTAGACAATCCCAATTCTTGTTCAAACCGCTCCCGGACATTTTCCCGAATCCAATAAACACGCTGTAGTGTTACGCCATTACAGAATGTTCTACATGTTTCTCGCCTATCCCAGAGTAACCCAGCTGTAATGTCTGTGTGCGTACGTGACACTTGACATGCGTCAACGAGGCTATTCCAGACTATACCGGTCGGCACACTGTGTTGCCTTCTATGAAGGCCGCGATCTATACAAGGTGAAATCGTTTACGAAAACCTTTGTTCTGTTTACAATTGTAATACTTTTCTGGCGCATTCTAGTCTGTTTTGTTTTTAATTAAACTCAAATTTTTCAAATTAACTTTTAAAATACTTTATACACATCAACGTGCTCAAAATTAGATTCTCTACAAATTTAGTTAGACAGTTTTATGGGTTTATTGGCAAATTAACAAAGTTATTTTATCCCAAATCTAAAAATGTGTGTTTGTATCGACGACAATGTTTTTTGTTTTACACAGGTTTTTTAGACCTCTCTTATTCAGTTTTGCAGATCAAAAACCATAAGAAACCACCAAATTTACCCTTGATTTTATACGCCAAGAATTCCAGTATGGCTTCATTTTACCGTGGGAGCAGAAATCAGGGCGAAATGTTTCGTGAGCCGTAACTCGCTAACGAACCGTTTTCGGACCTATGTTTATATGAACTTTTTTTCTTATTTTTAGCTATAGAATCAGCTTCCGAGAGATTGCCTTGCAATTTTGAATCACCCTGTATAGTATGTGAAGTTTTACATTTTATTATTGGTCAGTCGTTTAGAGTCGGGTGGAATGGAACTGCTTCTCTTATCGCTGATACTCAGCCAGTAACGGTTCAATGTTTGTCTTACCCGTATATTGCAGAACTAAGCACATGTGTAACAGCAATTGTAAAACCTTAATTAAAAGCAAGTAAAACGGTAACATTATTGGGACTAGAAGAGGAACTTTTATTAGGTGAAAGTCGTCGTGAGGCCGTCCAAATGTTCACGATAAAGTGAGAAGAAGTGGCAGGACTAGAAAGTGTGAGAAAATCATCGCGATTTAATGATTACGAGAAAATAGTCGTTTACGATTAGTGACCTTTGCATATAATTTCCAGAATATTCAGTTAATAAAGTTGTGTTAATTAATATGAGCACAATGTAAATTAATAGGAGTGTTAGTGGTTATAACCACAAACAGAAATAACACTGTATGTGTTGAAAGAAAAGAGATAGGAACAAGAAAAGAGAGTAGGCAGGAACACTAGATGACGAGATAAAAGAGAGAGAGAGAGAGAGAGAGAGAGAGAGAGAGAGAGAGAGAGAGAGAGAGAGAGAGAGAGAGAGAGAGAGAGAGAGAGAGAGAGAGAGGCTGAGAGGGAGATAGAGAGAATGTCAAGGAGAGTGAGAGAGAGGGACAGAGAGGGACAGAGAGGGAGAGAGAGGGAGTGAGTGAGAAGAGAGAGGGCTTTGGTCGGAGTTGTTAACTGTAAATACAGAAAACGGACAGAAAAAATAAATGTGTGCGGTAAGGAAGGGAAGGGAATGTGTGCCAAGAAATATTTTATGCGTCGCGCCAAGATAAAGAGAAACTGTAATTGAATTTTAAACTACGAAGCGAAGCGAGTGGCAGTGCCTGTTTGATCAGCAAACAGCACCACCACCGCCGCGGTCCCGACTCAGACACTGACTTTACTTACTTGTATTTTATACGTAATATTAACGAGCAACTGCTAGTTATTAAAACCGTGAAACTGCAGTCATAATTCACACACACACACACACACACACACACACACACACACACACACACACACACACACACACACACACACACACACACACACACACACACACACACACACACACACACACACACACCGTTGTGATCGAGCATGTGCTCACGTGTACAGTATATATAAATTAAGCGACACAGATTCTCTTCTTTTTTTTCCTTAGACGTTTTATTTTTCAAACAACCAATATGGTATGAAAAATACCAGTGGCGGCTAGTCCATAAGGTTCAGTGGTTCAGTGAACCCCCTAAATAATTCTAATATGTTTAAGGATTTGTTGAGAGAATGGTTTCATATTTAAATAACGAGATTTATGAGATTAATCCTGTTGACTGAACAATAATCGATTCGCGTAATAGTCGAATTGCTCGCTACTACTGATTGAGGTGCAAAGCAGCTCCCAGCAACTCCTAGGCTGTGTCGACAGGTTTGGAGGGGGAAATCAGTGTACGTAAAATTAACTGAACTGTCGCTAACATTCCAACTTAGAGACAGAGACAAATAGTTCCGACGAGGGCTGAACCGCCCCGTCCGGGAATTTTAATATTTTCATAATAGCGCTATTCGCCATTATTATGATTTTACCACATGATTTGCCCGTTTACCTTCAGTTTTGTTTCAGATTTCTCTCTTTTTCATTTATTATGAAAATATCTACAGTGAAGTGTTAAAATCAAATAAAATAGTGGTCTTTTTACTCCAAAAATAGTGGGTTTAATGTAGTCGTTTAATAAGTATAGTAACGTTAAGCTGACCGAAGCGTGTATAACCTTCAAAGTGCTTGCTGGTGTTTTTGTGTGTTAAGTGTTCAGGTATTTCTTATTAATATTGTGCCGCGACTACCTGAGTCACGCCCTAATATAATGTTGTAGAAGATTGTTTGTGGCAAATATTTTGAATTCGAAGTGCCGCCGCTAGTCTACGCGCCCTTAATCGTTTCGTCTGTCGCCGTCGAAACTATGTTGCACTGTAAACCTGCTGTGGTGACCTTGAGCGCGACGATATTTAGCCAGGCCGTGCCTTGCCGCTTGACGAATTAATCTAACCGGTTGTGGTCAGCTGATCCTGTAGGTTTACAATCTACAACGTGTGTTTTTACCAAGCCGACTTTGGCTGAAGGAACGTTGCTCAATTCCTCATTTTATTCACCACTTTCACGGAGAGATCATCTGACGGTACCAGGGGAGGTGCCTATATATATATATATATATATAATTTGTGATGTTTTCAATTTGTTTCTTCTGCAAGTAGATAATATTGTATATTCTTTTTAACACCTGACGCACGTTTCACTGAAAAATATCAGTATCATCAGAGGTTTCTAAGTGAATTAATAACAATCGTAATAATTCTATTAATATAAAAGTAACGAATAATCGAATTTGTATCGATTTTAACGTAAAATAAAATAACTGCCATTTAGGTCGATTAGTTAACGATTGTTTTAATGTTTATTTCTTCAGCAGCTGTTTTCTCGGTTATATTTGAAATTTTGTTTATATAGTATTTTATTCACATTTATTTTTATTTTTTAGTAAATTTATAATTTTAAATAGATCGTCTTGTTTTGTTTTTATTTGGGTTTGTTCTTTAATTAATAAATTATTGTAATTGTGTTTGTAAATGTTAAGATTTTCCCAAATATTCATTTTTTGACCTTTTTGTATGTTTTTAATTAATTTTATATTTTCAATGTTTGGAAACTGGTGGTTATTATTTAGACAATGTGTGGCTAAATTAGATTTATAAATATTTGGTTTTAAATATGCATTGCGGTGTTGAACGAATCTATCTCGTAGTTTTTTCTTCGTCTGGCCCACGTAAAATTTATTGCAATCTGGACATTCTATTTTATATATTCCATTTTTATTGTGAGTATTGGATTTAGTTTTAGGTTTTATTTTATTAAAAATTATATTATCTGTGTTATAAGATATTTTTAAATTAGTATCTTTAAATATTTTATTTAGTTTTTGAGTTATATTTCCGTAATAAGTGAAGGTTGTATATTTTATATTATTATTAATAGATGAATTTTTAAATGTAGTGTTTTTAGGAATTTTATTAGTGATTTTATGTTTAATTTTATTTTCTAATTTATTAATAGTTTTTATTTTGTATCCATTTTTAACTGCTATTTGTTGGATAATTTTTCTTTCTTTGTTTCTTTCTGTGTTATTTAATGGGATCCTAAGCATTCGGTAAATCATGGAATTAAATACTGCCATTTTGTGTTGGGGAGGATGATTAGAAGTATTTGGTATTACTAAGTCAGTTTGAGAAGGTTTCCTGTATATTGCGTATTCAAAATTTGTTTCATTTTTCTTTATTGTTAAGTCTAAATAATTTAATTTATTATTAGATTCTTCTTCTAACGTGAATTTTATTTTAGAATGTAAATTATTTATGGAGTTGAATATTTTATTTATATTTATACCATTGTTTTGGGAAATGTACAGAGTGTCATCAACGTATCTAAAATAACATCCTAATGGGTCGTTTAATTTTATTATATTTATTATTTGTTCGTCGAGTTTTTGTAGGAAGATTTCTGATATGATAGCGGAGGTTGGGGCTCCCATAGCAAGGCCATCTGTTTGATAGTACAATTTGTTGTTGTATTGAAAATAATTTTGATTTAAAATTATTTTTAAAGTATTAGTTAACTGTTTAATGTATGTGTTACTTTCGTTATTTGTTTTCAGATTATTTATTATAATATTTATAGTTTCTTCAATGGGAATGTTTGTATACATGTTTGATATGTCGAATGAATATAATTTTGTATTTCTGTTTACTTCTACGTTTATTAGTTGTTCCGTGAGTTCGATACTATTTTTTATATTGTGTTTTGCTGTAAGTTCAATTTTATGTTTTAAGATTTGAGTTAATAATTTTGATATTTTATAATTTGGTGCGGTCCTAGCGTTTATTAAAGGTCTGATAGGTTTATTGATTTTGTGTAATTTTATTAAAGAATTTAATTTTGGTGCACAAGGATTATCCATTTTATATTTAAAGGAGTCTTTAGGATTTATGATTTGGTTACTATTTTTTAATATATTCGTTATTTGTGTTTGATATTTATTTGTGGGATCTTTATTTAATGTTATGCAATTATTATTAACTATAAATTCTTCTGTTTTATCGTCTAAATCTTTCTGAGAAATTATTATTGTACTATTACTCTTATCAGCTTTGGTTAAAGTGAGGTTATTAGTCGTTAGTTTCTGTTTTATTATATTAATGGTTTTATTTTGTTTATTTTTATTTTTAATATGATGATTTTGGTTATTATATTTTTTGATATATTTTATTATTTCCATTGAGGCTTCTGTTCTTATTTTATCTTGTTTTTCGTGTTCTACATTATTAATTGCGTTTTCAGTTTCGACTATGATATTATCTATTACATATTTGTTACATTTTTAAGATTTGTTTTGTTTGATGATTCTAGGGTAGCTATTTCGTTTTCCGTGAATTTAATATTAGATAAATTTACGAATTTTGGGTAAAAAGTGTGGTTATTATTTAATGTGTGTAAATTTTGGTTATCTTCTTTAGGTGTACTATTTATTAGTAGATTTTTAAGTTTTTTATTGATTGTGTTAAATTTAATTGTTTTGTGTTTATTTAGTATTTTAAGCATATTAATATATTTATTATTCCATGTATGATAATCAAGTGTGTTGGCTAAAAGAAGATGTAAATTAATTAATTGTTTATTAATGTAGTCGATTTTTCTGTAATTATTTGATATTTCGTCTTTAATCCATTTATATTGGGCTTGAGTAATATATTTGCTTACTTTATTGTTATTGTTGTTTTTTACTATTATTTTTGTGTATTTTGGAAAAATATTAAGGTGTAGGCATTTTTTGTTAAAATATATGTTTCCAAAACAATTAATTAATTGTTTTTTACGTTTAATAAATTGGTTATAGGAATGAGTTACATCACCTTGTATGGTGTTTTCATCCATCATTTTCTATATAAGTAACTCGATGTTTCTTGCAGTAATTATATAATTTGTGATGTTTTCAATTTGTTTCTTCTGCAAGTAGATAATATTGTATATTCTTTTTAACACCTGACGCACGTTTCACTGAAAAATATCAGTATCAGATACTGATATTTTTCAGTGAAACGTGCGTCAGGTGTTAAAAAGAATATACAATATTATCTACTTGCAGAAGAAACAAATTGAAAACATCACAAATTATATAATTACTGCAAGAAACATCGAGTTACTTATATAGAAAATGATGGATGAAAACACCATACAAGGTGATGTAACTCATTCCTATAACCAATTTCTTAAACGTAAAAAACAATTAATTAATTGTTTTGGAAACATATATTTTAACAAATAATGCCTACACCTTAATATTTTTCCAAAATACACAAAAATAATAGTAAAAAACAACAATAACAATAAAGTAAGCAAATATATTACTCAAGCCCAATATAAATGGATTAAAGACGAAATATCAAATAATTACAGAAAAATCGACTACATTAATAAACAATTAATTAATTTACATCTTCTTTTAGCCAACACACTTGATTATCATACATGGCATAATAAATATATTAATATGCTTAAAATACTAAATAAACACAAAACCTTTAAATTTAACACAATCAATAAAAAACTTAAAAATCTACTAATAAATAGTACACCTAAAGAAGATAACCAAAATTTACACACATTAAATAATAACCACACTTTTTACCCAAAATTCGTAAATTTATCTAATATTAAATTCACGGAAAACGAAATAGCTACCCTAGAATCATCAAACAAAACAAATCTTAAAAATGTAAACAAATATGTAATAGATAATATCATAGTCGAAACTGAAAACGCAATTAATAATGTAGAACACGAAAAACAAGATAAAATAAGAACAGAAGCCTCAATGGAAATAATAAAATATATCAAAAAATATAATAACCAAAATCATCATATTAAAAATAAAAATAAACAAAATAAAACCATTAATATAATAAAACAGAAACTAACGACTAATAACCTCACTTTAACCAAAGCTGATAAGAGTAATAGTACAATAATAATTTCTCAGAAAGATTTAGACGATAAAACAGAAGAATTTATAGTTAATAATAATTGCATAACATTAAATAAAGATCCCACAAATAAATATCAAACACAAATAACAAATACTTTTCTTTTATAAAATTGCTAAACTG
This sequence comes from Magicicada septendecula, assembly GCA_034769895.1. Taxonomy (NCBI): domain Eukaryota; kingdom Metazoa; phylum Arthropoda; class Insecta; order Hemiptera; family Cicadidae; genus Magicicada; species Magicicada septendecula. The sequence continues at coordinate 292,939,940 of CM068373.1, read as the reverse complement.
CTATAATTGTTTTTATTATTTAGACAAAGCTTTTCGTCATTACTGACATCTTCAGGTCTTAAACAACGTCTATCAACTGTACGTTGTAGGCTTTTAAAAGCCTACAACGTACAGTTGATAGACGTTGTTTAAGACCTGAAGATGTCAGTAATGACGAAAAGCTTTGTCTAAATAATAAAAACAATTATAGCAGTTTAGTAATTTTATAAAAGAAAAGTAAGGATGGCTGCTAATTTAAACAATACGAAGAAATAACAAATATATTAAAAAATAGTAACCAAATCATAAATCCTAAAGACTCCTTTAAATATAAAATGGATAATCCTTGTGCACCAAAATTAAATTCTTTAATAAAATTACACAAAATCAATAAACCTATCAGACCTTTAATAAACGCTAGGACCGCACCAAATTATAAAATATCAAAATTATTAACTCAAATCTTAAAACATAAAATTGAACTTACAGCAAAACACAATATAAAAAATAGTATCGAACTCACGGAACAACTAATAAACGTAGAAGTAAACAGAAATACAAAATTATATTCATTCGACATATCAAACATGTATACAAACATTCCCATTGAAGAAACTATAAATATTATAATAAATAATCTGAAAACAAATAACGAAAGTAACACATACATTAAACAGTTAACTAATACTTTAAAAATAATTTTAAATCAAAATTATTTTCAATACAACAACAAATTGTACTATCAAACAGATGGCCTTGCTATGGGAGCCCCAACCTCCGCTATCATATCAGAAATCTTCCTACAAAAACTCGACGAACAAATAATAAATATAATAAAATTAAACGACCCATTAGGATGTTATTTTAGATACGTTGATGACACTCTGTACATTTCCCAAAACAATGGTATAAATATAAATAAAATATTCAACTCCATAAATAATTTACATTCTAAAATAAAATTCACGTTAGAAGAAGAATCTAATAATAAATTAAATTATTTAGACTTAACAATAAAGAAAAATGAAACAAATTTTGAATACGCAATATACAGGAAACCTTCTCAAACTGACTTAGTAATACCAAATACTTCTAATCATCCTCCCCAACACAAAATGGCAGTATTTAATTCCATGATTTACCGAATGCTTAGGATCCCATTAAATAACACAGAAAGAAACAAAGAAAGAAAAATTATCCAACAAATAGCAGTTAAAAATGGATACAAAATAAAAACTATTAATAAATTATAAAATAAAATTAAACATAAAATCACTAATAAAATTCCTAAAAACACTACATTTAAAAATTCATCTATTAATAATAATATAAAATATACAACCTTCACTTATTACGGAAATATAACTCAAAAACTAAATAAAATATTTAAAGATACTAATTTAAAAATATCTTATAACACAGATAATATAATTTTTAATAAAATAAAACCTAAAACTAAATCCAATACTCACAATAAAAATGGAATATATAAAATAGAATGTCCAGATTGCAATAAATTTTACGTGGGCCAGACGAAGAAAAAACTACGAGATAGATTCGTTCAACACCGCAATGCATATTTAAAACCAAATATTTATAAATCTAATTTAGCCACACATTGTCTAAATAATAACCACCAGTTTCCAAACATTGAAAATATAAAATTAATTAAAAACATACAAAAAGGTCAAAAAATGAATATTTGGGAAAATCTTAACATTTACAAACACAATTACAATAATTTATTAATTAAAGAACAAACCCAAATAAAAACAAAACAAGACGATCTATTTAAAATTATAAATTTACTAAAAAATAAAAATAAATGTGAATAAAATGCTATATAAACAAAATTTCAAATATAACCGAGAAAACAGCTGCTGAAGAAATAAACATTAAAACAATCGTTAACTAATCGACCTAAATGGCAGTTATTTTATTTTACGTTAAAATCGATACAAATTCGATTATTCGTTACTTTTATATTAATAGAATTATTACGATTGTTATTAATTCACTTAGAAACCTCTGATGATACTGATATTTTTCAGTGAAACGTGCGTCAGGTGTTAAAAAGAATATACAATATTATCTACTTGCAGAAGAAACAAATTGAAAACATCACAAATTATATAATTACTGCAAGAAACATCGAGTTACTTATATAGAAAATGATGGATGAAAACACCATACAAGTTGATGTAACTCATTCCTATAACCAATTTATTAAACGTAAAAAACAATTAAATAATTGTTTTGAAAACATATATTTTAACAAAAAATGCCTACACCTTAATATTTTTCCAAAATACACAAAAATAATAGTAAAAAACAACAATAACAATAAAGTAAGCAAATATATTACTCAAGCCCAATATAAATGGATTAAAGACGAAATATCAAATAATTACAGAAAAATCGACTACATTAATAAACAATTAATTAATTTACATCTTCTTTTAGCCAACACACTTGATTATCATACATGGAATAATAAATATATTAATATGCTTAAAATACTAAATAAACACAAAACAATTAAATTTAACACAATCAATAAAAAACTTAAAAATCTACTAATAAATAGTACACCTAAAGAAGATAACCAAAATTTACACACATTAAAAAATAACAACACTTTTTACCCAAAATTCGTAAATTTATCTAATATTAAATTCACGGAAAACGAAATAGCTACCCTAGACTCATCAAACAAAACAAATCTTAAAAATGTAAACAAATATATAATAGATAATATCATAGTCGAAACTGAAAACGCAATTAATAATGTAGAACACGAAAAACAAGATAAAATAAGAACAGAAGCCTCAATGGAAATAATAAAATATATCAAAAAATATAATAACCAAAATCATCATATTAAAAATAAAAATAAACAAAATAAAACCATTAATATAATAAAACAGAAACTAACGACTAATAACCTCACTTTAACCAAAGCTGATAAGAGTAATAGTACAATAATAATTTCTCAGAAAGATTTAGACGATAAAACAGAAGAATTTATAGTTAATAATAATTGCATAACATTAAATAAAGATCCCACAAATAAATATCAAACACAAATAACGAATATATTAAAAAATAGTAACCAAATCATAAATCCTAAAGACTCCTTTAAATATAAAATGGATAATCCTTGTGCACCAAAATTAAATTCTTTAATAAAATTACACAAAATCAATAAACCTATCAGACCTTTAATAAACGCTAGGACCGCACCAAATTATAAAATATCAAAATTATTAACTCAAATCTTAAAACATAAAATTGAACTTACAGCAAAACACAATATAAAAAATAGTATCGAACTCACGGAACAACTAATAAACGTAGAAGTAAACAGAAATACAAAATTATATTCATTCGACATATCAAACATGTATACAAACATTCCCATTGAAGAAACTATAAATATTATAATAAATAATCTGAAAACAAATAACGAAAGTAACACATACATTAAACAGTTAACTAATACTTTAAAAATAATTTTAAATCAAAATTATTTTCAATACAACAACAAATTGTACTATCAAACAGATGGCCTTGCTATGGGAGCCCCAACCTCCGCTATCATATCAGAAATCTTCCTACAAAAACTCGACGAACAAATAATAAATATAATAAAATTAAACGACCCATTAGGATGTTATTTTAGATACGTTGATGACACTCTGTACATTTCCCAAAACAATGGTATAAATATAAATAAAATATTCAACTCCATAAATAATTTACATTCTAAAATAAAATTCACGTTAGAAGAAGAATCTAATAATAAATTAAATTATTTAGACTTAACAATAAAGAAAAATGAAACAAATTTTGAATACGCAATATACAGGAAACCTTCTCAAACTGACTTAGTAATACCAAATACTTCTAATCATCCTCCCCAACACAAAATGGCAGTATTTAATTCCATGATTTACCGAATGCTTAGGATCCCATTAAATAACACAGAAAGAAACAAAGAAAGAAAAATTATCCAACAAATAGCAGTTAAAAATGGATACAAAATAAAAACTATTAATAAATTATAAAATAAAATTAAACATAAAATCACTAATAAAATTCCTAAAAACACTACATTTAAAAATTCATCTATTAATAATAATATAAAATATACAACCTTCACTTATTACGGAAATATAACTCAAAAACTAAATAAAATATTTAAAGATACTAATTTAAAAATATCTTATAACACAGATAATATAATTTTTAATAAAATAAAACCTAAAACTAAATCCAATACTCACAATAAAAATGGAATATATAAAATAGAATGTCCAGATTGCAATAAATTTTACGTGGGCCAGACGAAGAAAAAACTACGAGATAGATTCGTTCAACACCGCAATGCATATTTAAAACCAAATATTTATAAATCTAATTTAGCCACACATTGTCTAAATAATAACCACCAGTTTCCAAACATTGAAAATATAAAATTAATTAAAAACATACAAAAAGGTCAAAAAATGAATATTTGGGAAAATCTTAACATTTACAAACACAATTACAATAATTTATTAATTAAAGAACAAACCCAAATAAAAACAAAACAAGACGATCTATTTAAAATTATAAATTTACTAAAAAATAAAAATAAATGTGAATAAAATACTATATAAACAAAATTTCAAATATAACCGAGAAAACAGCTGCTGAAGAAATAAACATTAAAACAATCGTTAACTAATCGACCTAAATGGCAGTTATTTTATTTTACGTTAAAATCGATACAAATTCGATTATTCGTTACTTTTATATTAATAGAATTATTACGATTGTTATTAATTCACTTAGAAACCTCTGATGATACTGATATTTTTCAGTGAAACGTGCGTCAGGTGTTAAAAAGAATATACAATATTATCTACTTGCAGAAGAAACAAATTGAAAACATCACAAATTATATAATTACTGCAAGAAACATCGAGTTACTTATATAGAAAATATATATATATATATATTGCAACGATACGTTTAGCATAAGTATATGTATCAACCCCTGACTGAGGTATGATAGCATACGAAAGCACGTTTGAAATATATAAAATGTAAATAAGAAAAATAATATAATAAATATACGTTAGGTATAAGAAATATTGTAAGAAATAAACGTAGTATTTAATTTTAAATAAATTAAGTATTGTAAGTATGCATGCATATGGAATCACATAGCTTAGTTGGTTTTTAAACGTAAAGAAGGGGAGAAAATGACACGCGCTGACCGGCAGAGGTGACGTCAGAACGACATGCGGCCGCCTGTGTATCAGTCAGCGTGTGTGTGTATGTGTACATGTGTAAACGACAGACAGGTTAAATTATGCAAACGAGGGTGGAAGATTTTACACAGTTTTTTAAGTACTGAACGTGAACCAGAAGTCACACGAATCAGCGACATATGTAAAAACATAGCTGACGCCTGGCGCTTCAGTTTGGCGTTAAGTGGTCATTAATCGTGGGAACCGTTCAGACACCGTGTGAAATTTTGCCATAACTGCCATAATTTACACGCCTTAACATTCATAATTTGCATAAACAAAGTTTAATATTATACCGAACGATTGGTGAAATAATATTTATAAAAAGTGTGCGCTTCATAGAAAGACGCGTAGGTTGAAAGTAACGATTAAACCGACGCGCCGACCTGTTCAATGTTGTCAAAACAGTTTCCAACAGGAATTTCAACGACGGCAGCAGTATAAAACCCCAGCGAGCAACACACTCTTTCTCAGAAAATTTTCAGATCAAGCAGATAGTACGCGACATCCACGCATCTCGCTACCGTAAATTTTACAAAGTTTTAATAATGTTTTAAACGGTATTCAATAAACTGAAGTGCGATGGAACCGGCTTTATGTCGGTGCAAGTATTAATGAACACGAGTGATTTATAAAGACTATACTAATGAATCTACGAGAATTGTAACTACGATGACATTCGAGAAGTCTACATAGAACTTCTAGACATCTACGAGGGACAAGAAAAGAAGAGGAGAGGAACTAGAACAAGAAGACTAGAAGACGCAGGGACAGCACATGCAGCTACATCCAGCCGTACATCATCACGACTAGAGGTCCACGTCAGAACTCAGCATCCAGGAGACAGAGCGAGGAATTTCAACGACGCAGAGACAGAGAAGGTGATACCGAAGAGGATCAACAAACTCGAGAGTCCAGATGACGGTAACAACAAAGTTAAATGGTTGCAGAAAAATGCAGGTGAAGTCAGACATTTATTTAATATTATAAATGACCCTGAGGTCTATCGAAAAAAGCTCTAGTTTCCATATACAAGTTTACAAGAATATTAGTATATTTTTAAATTTGCATAATGAATAAATAATTGTTCAAAATATAATTGAGAATAGAAATATAACTGTAGTAATCGCATAAATAAATGGTCAAGGAAGAACCATATTTGTATTATATTTTGTAATTGATTAGATGAGTAATTTCAAATATGAGAGTTACGTAATTAGAAGATTGTTAATTAATTGAGACATTAAATAATAGAATCAATTAAAGTAATAAATATCTCTATTAATATTTTAAGTTTTTATTAAGCGGTATATATTAAAAAACCACACTTGCAAAGACAAGATGAATATTAAATTTTATACGTGTTAATCACGTTTTATAATAATTATATGTGGTATATGTTATACGTCTGTGTAATATTTCAGGTCATATATGATTTATGTATGTGTATACTATGTCTTAGAAATATAAGAAATAAGATTTAAACACGTTATAATTGCATTATGTTCAGATTGAATATAAGGGTTCAAAAAATAATTAACCCACACTAAACAATTAATAACATGATAATTTGAAGTTTTAAAGAATAAATCAAATGAATATGATTTTATTAAAACAGTCGTACTAATTTCACAACCAGTACTAAATCCTCTGTACTCTTTACTTGTATTAAAACTTATAACGTTATTCACGCGCTTATCCACACTCAATCAACGACCAAAGCCTGCGACCCAGCCGGGGAACATCAAGGTAAATACTGCAGAAGAAGAGTATACCTCCGAGACGTGGGTAAGTGCGCATAAATGAGTAAGAGCATATGTGTAAAAGTAAGTCTCTAAAAATAACGTTGTTATATATATATATATATATATATATATATATAATAACTTAACCGAATCTCAAAGATTTGGAGTTATATGTAAAGAGTTTTGAAAATCAATGTTAAAATAAATTTAAACCGTTACAATCACGCCACGTGCAGTAGCGAGCGTTCAAATGAATTGTATAGCGACCAACGGCAGTGTCCGGTGGCATTACGTAACCACATACAGTTATAACAATTAGGGACACGCCCTAATTTTAAATTATTAATATTTTGGAAACCGATAAATATAGGCAAAAAAAACAAAATAGCCAAAATGTTTGCCGAAATATTAGTAATAGGGTGTGCAAATTTCAGTTCATATAATTAAAGATTAAAAGAGATAATTAATTTTATTTAATAACTCCCCTAGTGAGTGAGCTACGGGGTAGAGCTTTGAATATGTCATAGTTATAAAAATTACCAATCAGATGTATATTCTAGAATAAGCATAACTTGGCTTGCAGCCAAGATAATCGCAATACAAATTGCAACAGGACATCCTGTCCGACATTTGAAATCCGGTGTTTTTCAGAATATTAAGACTAATAACAATTCTCAAACTGTGAGAATTATTTTCGTTCACACAAGTGAGGTGAGTTGAATTACAAGGAGAAGGGGGGTGTCTCAGCCAATCAAATTATTCTAAAAATTTGAACGAACCGTTAGATTCGGGCTAAACACAAGGACTCAACTGTAACGACTCGACCTGTGAAGACGTATACTTACGATACTCTTACTTTTTTTCAACAAATAAGCGTACAGCTCAAAACATTAACCTGTTGACTTACGCATGTAAAGAGATCAGTTATATAATACGTGAAGACACATCGAGAGTACAACAGAACGAGGCCGTCTAGTACGTGGTACAAGCTGAAGAATTGACGAAGCGGAGCGCAACCCAAGGCGAGATACACACACCAGGAGTGCAGCGTATACCGGACCGAGGGGCCTGACGCAGTTGCAGCAGTTAAAACCACAGACGTTAAGCCATCAATAGTTGCAGAAGGAGCTGAGTGTTGCTGATTCCCGAACTCTTAGCCGTGGAACCCAAGACGCAGAGGAAATCATCGCCACTAGCAGATTGGCCCAGGAAAACCAAGGAACCCCGGGAGCACCTCATCACGATCTTCAGAACAAGGGAAGTCAAATATAATTTATAAACTTCTCAAAAGGTTATTCTTTTTCTTTTAAATCATTGTAAAACTAAATTGATTCAGATGCCAATAAAACAGAGACACTAGATCAATAAGATACATTCATACTGTGATAATCTGGATAACACGTATAAGCTTAAGTAATAATCAATAGATAAGAATTAGACGTATATAACAAGCGCTAGATAAATACTAACATTGAATTACTTAGAGACCTATACTGCAGTATACGTGAAACAATCACAAGTAAATGAAAGCACGTTGAACTAGATTCACAGCTAACTTATTTTCAGAGTATTTAAATCATCTAAAGTAATAAAATCCGTACGAAAGTACAAAAGAATTGAAAATTGCATAGATTAAATTGTTTTAAAATAAACTTCTTGAAATTGATGAAAAATATAACTCGTATCAATTGAAAATAATAAGCTCGTCTTCTGAATGCTAATACCCATTCAGAAAATATCGTACAAGATACAAATTACTGTTTAGTATGTAAGGATTGCTCTTGTTATAAGATTTTCATACATATGTCCTATTAGAGTAATAACTCCAATTTTATCCACCACCGTATTTTTATTGCTGTACTACAAAGCCTACCAACATCACAAAACTATTCAAAATAACTATAACAGCACTTTGCACACCTGAATTAACCTACTTGCGAATTCAAAACACAAACTCCTACGCCCTTAGTCGGAACAAGTCGCAAGAACGCATAGCAGATAGGTCACTTCACAAAACAACCATTTATCTCCTTATATTAATAAAAATAAATATAAGAGCAGGCAAAGAACTTTATAATATATATATATTGTAACGGTACATAACCCAGTCCCAATAAATGATAACTCTTGTAATACCATAAAGGTCAGAAATGGGTAAACTATAACTAGCTAAAAATTAAGTTGTATCACTAAACATTATAAACAATATTAAAGTGATATACAGTGACAAGTGAGTTATAGTGTACCCAATGAGGTAATAAGTGAAGGAAGGGAACTTCTTACAGAATTGTGCTGTAGATGTGAGAATTATAGACTATAATAGTATAGACTATGATGCTACTAACTAATTATGTATTGTGTTTAGTTATTGTAGTATTTATATTGTGTAGGCAACAAAATTTAATACCTATGTTAATTTTATATTTTTATAAAATAATTGTGTTATTGTATAAGATAACCCAGGGTTTTTAAAAACATAAAAGATTTAAATATCAGATGATAATAAAAATAAAATAATACTGTATGAGGAAAATGGCAGAAGGAAATAGTGCAGTGTAAGAATACTATAAGAGATTAATAAATAATATATAAATTCATGTAAAGTTAATAATAATATTAAAGACTTATATCCAAAGTTATAAGAAAATAAACAGAAAACTATTATGTAAATCAAATTGGGAAAGAAACCAAAATTAAAAAGAATTATTTTTCTGTAAATCAAAATTAAATTTATAATAATTATAAACCGCCTATATACTAAAAAGTAAATAGCAGCACCATTAAAAAGGTATATAAAAATTATGGGTTACTAAGAGTAACGAAATAACAAGTATTGTTTAATCGAATTTGAAATTGAAAATCGTCCGGTTGACAAAATGATGAGACAAAAATTGTATTAAAATATCCTTTAGAAATCTTTTGAACAGCACAAAATTGTTACAAAATTTAAATAACAGTATAAACATTATGTACCACTACCTTAATTATCAAAGTTAACTTGCTATACTCCATAATAAAAGTGAAAAAACCATTTTGGACGATCAGGCCTAGCCTAGCCTCGTTTTGAGTTTTGACGAGATAGTATTTGACAGACGGTTATGAAATTACAAACAACTAAGAACACCACCTGAGAAACAGCTTCACACAAGTAAGAACTTCGAGAAGAGAGGTAATATAAACAGTTCTTTTAATATTTAACAAAGAAAACTCAAATCAAATTGTCGTTCAGTACAAAACTTTCCAAGTGTAATCACATGTTTTAATAAAAATAAAACAATCTGCTCTCTTACGGACAAATCCGGAACTACGTACTCAGAGAATAAACAAATTTTCGAAGTTTTTCTATATTTGTAAAGCGTAGTATAATTATCCATTTCTGACCATCTCATAACAAAAAGAACTTACCCTTAACCCTGGGGAAATAAATAAAAGAATTATATGTTGATTGATGTTTAAATGAAAGATAAAATTGGTCAAAAACCCGATTTTATGACGATTCCATGTTTACTCAATGAAGTCGATATCATGTACTAGTTAATGAAAATATCGATTGTAATACTTGTATTTTGGCGGAAGAGAAAAACCAATAATATTATAAATAAATATTATTGAGAAATGATATTGAATAATAAAATGTGTTTCCTTTATTGTAGTGGGTAGTTGTAGTAGATTTCAGAAAAAATAAGAAGAGGACGATCCACCAGGTCGTATTCAGCAACAGTGTCGTTTGGTTAACCTATATTTGGAGACTAATGTCAAAATCAGCTGATTCGGTTCACGGCAAATACTTGAAAAAATTTTAGAAATCGTCTAAACCGAGGGTAAACAAACGGTACTTGCTCTCTCTTCAAAAGAAGGCTAAACAACTTCCCTACTTGACCCAAATCACACACACTCAATTTCTGCTTTGTTTGAGTAACATTACCAACAACTTTATTTAAACTTCAGTCTTTATAATTCATAAGTGGCGATTGCTAAGAGGTGTTCTGACCGATACGAGACTGTAAAAAAGACGGACATCACACCCTCACTCTAAAGGCGGTACGTTACAAAAATAGGCGCTTACTACAGTGGGGCTGAATTAATTATAAACCCGTAATTGTAATACACTCTTGGAGAGGCGGAAACCTTTGAGATAAGCGATAACGTTACAGAATTGGCGAACCCAACATTGGGACTTGAATAAGACGGACGTTTCGCTAACACCTCTTAAGCGTTACGTTACAGAATTGGCGCTCAACGTAAAAGGGCTGTAATTAGAAAAGAATTTTGATATATTTAATAAATTAATATACGAATAAACCTAATTATCGTCGGCAGTTATGAGAAAACAAGAAATGCATAATACCAGAGGCAGATCGAAGAAGAGGGAAGAAGAAAAGGAGAAGGAAGAAAGTGGACAGGAACGAGAGATAGAATTATTTACAGACAGTGAAATGGAACAACCAATGGGTGATAAAGAAGAAGCTGAAGCAATTATGAGCACGGAAAAGGAAATAGTGGAAGAGGATGCCCAAGGGGACCAACCAGACAAAGCGGAAGCCAGGAGAGAACCAAATTGGCAAGACATGATGAGATTTATAGCCGAGAAATTTGATAAAATAGATGAGAACTCAAGGAAACAAAATGAAATCTTGAGCGAAAAATTTGATAAAATAGATGAGAACTCAAGGAAACAAAATGAAACTTTGAGCGAAAAATTTGACAAAATAGATGAGAATTTTAAGAAACAGGAAGAGAACTCAAGGAAGCAAAATGAAACTTTGAGGGATAGTTTAAAACAAATTGAGAAAATAAACGAAGAAAGTTTAAAGAGGATTGAGGGTAAGATGGAGAAGTTCAATAAGGAGATATGGAAAACTTTCGGAGAGAAGTTTGAAAATGTTAATACGCTTACCCAAAAAGCAGATATATACAAGGAGGAGACGAATAAGCAAATGGACAGTGGTTTTAATAATTTGGATGAAACGTTAGACAGCACTTCCGAAGGTTTTAAAGTAAGTACGAACATGGAAGAGAATATCAAGAAAATAAGGAAAATATGGAGAAAGAAAATATTCAATACAAAAGAAGAAATGGAGATGAGGAAGGGTGGATTAATTAATATATTTAACCCTCCCATTAATAAACGAAGGGAGTTAAATAAAGTTAGAAATTGTAGACAAAACTCAACAAAAATATCAAAGGTAAACCACCATAGAATAATATCAACAAACTTGAATAAATTTAAATATCAGTTAAAAATATCGACGATCAAAGAATATCTGACCACATCAATTATATTTTCAAGACGGAGTATACCAACAGAACATTGTGTAAATAATACAGAGGTCAAAGAGAATGGAATAGTGGCATATATGAGTGACTACATTAAAATAGAGGAGATACAATACCTATTAATTAAGAAGGATCTAAATATGACCGAAAACCGTGACTTAAATGAAGACTTTGTATCAGCCGAGTTACAGTACCAGATACACGAGAGATATTTAACAAGGACAAAAATCATTATGGACACTGCAGTAATCCGAGAACATGGAGTACCTGAGTTAATGGACCATGGTTAACCTAAATAATAACAAACCAGAAAAAAAGGGGACTGAATTTTTGAAAATCGACCAAGCAACCCATTGAATAGCGGAAGAAAACCCCAAAATTCCAAAAGTACGTTAGGACAACTTACTTAATTTATTCAGAAATAATACGATTTAAGATATTTTGAAACCATCTGATTTAACAAAAAATAATAACAGATTAGTAAATAAGAGTTATAAAGAATTGATTTAAAATGAAATAATAGGAAAAAGTAATATTTTTAATGGTAACAAACAGAAGAAAAATTAAATGAACAAAAACAATTGATGGTAATGTGCTCAGATAAGAAGAATAAAGAATAATTTAATGACTCCAATGAAACTGAAGGAGGATGATAATTAATACAATAATTAGAATTTCTCGGAATTGAAGATTATATAAGAAGAAATGATACGGAGAAATATGTCACAAGAAGTAAAGTCAAAAGAATTTTAACATAAGGCCTATCAATAATGTTATATGCTATTAGTTAATGGAAAAGAAGAAGGAATCAAGGAGAAGAAGAAATATATAAATAAATGCAAACAGCTACAGTATGAAGAATCCCAAAAGTGTTTAATACTAGTCGCTAATTGACTACTACTTATAATTTTTTTATTTTAATGTATTGACCGTAGAAATGTTCCGGCAATAATTTTTATGAGCAGGGATGATGTTCCCCTGGTCTCAGAAGGTGTAAGGATGGACAGCGGAGTAATGGACCCAAAAGTGGCCACCCGACTGGTACCACCGCACAGGATAGGGAAAAATGTTAGGGAAATTGAATATTTAAGGGATAATAATTATAAAATAGCTGAAAAGAGTGCTATTGGATTCCAGAAGTATAGATGAAGAAAATAGAAGGAAGATAGCAGACAAAAGCTTAATTGATAAAGCTAATTTAGAGAAGTAAATAGAAATGAGTGTTAAAACAAGTTTAATATGATTAGTGTGACCAGTCCTTATCAAATAAAATGTGGAAGTACCACTACCCAGAGAAATAAAACAAGAATGAATTTGCCTCCAAGAGAAGGAGAGTTGAGTAAGAAAACAGCAATTACCACCAGTCTGAATTACCAGTCAGTATATAACCAGTTTGAAATAAAGGAAGATATTATGAAGAAAAAAACCAAGAATATTAGGAGAATTGAAACAATCAACAATTTATATTAGTAAACGAGTAAAACCAAAATAAATTTGTTCTAGTGGGGGGGCTTTATGTAACGGTACATAACCCAGTCCCAATAAATGATAACTCTTGTAATACCATAAAGGTCAGAAATGGGTAAATTATAACTAGCTAAAAATTAAGTTGTATCACTAAACATTATAAACAATATTAAAGTGATATACAGTGACAAGTGAGTTATAGTGTACCCAATGAGGTAATAAGTGAAGGAAGGGAACTTCTTACAGAATTGTGCTGTATATGTGAGAATTATAGACTATAATAGTAGACTATGATGCTACTAACTAATTATGTAGTTACGTTACAATATTATATATATACAAGGGGGTACCCAAAAATAACAGGAATTTTTTTTTAAAGCTATGTATTTAATTTTTTTTACAAAACAACCTTATCGCCTTCTAAGTACTCTCCATTACACTTAATACATTTGTCCAATCTGCGATCCCATTCCTGGAAACATTTTTCAAACTCGTCTGTTGTGATGGCCGACAGCTCCTGCCTCGTTTTTTTCCTTACCGCTTCCACGTCGTCAAAACGTTGTTCTTTCATGTCCCTCTTCATTCGCGGAAACAAGAAGAAATCACACGGAGCGAGGTCAGGTGAGTAAGGGGCGTGGGGCAAGGGAGTCATGTTGCTTTTTGCTAAAAACTGGCGCACTGAAATGGCTGCGTGAGCAGGTGCATTCCAAATTTTGCAGTGACCCTTCTCATCCTCAAAGTTTCTGACAAAATTCGCTGAACCGAGCTCCAAGTTATTCCAGATAACTTACTAATCTCTTCAATGGTCCGTCGTCGGTCTTCAAGCACGATTGCATGAACGTTTTCAACATTTTCGTCAATTCTGGAAGTTGACGGACGTCCAGAACGAGGTTTGTCATCAATTGACATTTCACCTTCTTTGAAACGAGAAAACCATTGGTACACTTGAGTTTTTCCCATAGCACTATCCTTGTAAGCTGTTTTCAACATCACAACAGTTTCTGCGGCGTTTTTCCCAAGCAGGAAGCAAAATTTCACAGCAGGGCGCTGTTCACTTAAATCCGCTATGACAAAAAACGAGGAGCAAGCAAAACTGCTTTTACAAAACGAATTACTGTGACCGGACACAACTTTCCCAGGCGACAACAATGACGGCACTGAACTCGGAACGAGTTGCGCTACGCTCGCCTAGCGGGAGAAATGCGTACTACGTAAGCTCCGCCAATCGCAGCGCTATTCCGGTTATTTTTGGGTACCCCCTCGTATATATATATATATATATATATATATATATATATGTAACGTACTGCACACTATGAGCGAGTAAATTATAAAGCTGTTTCAGGTTAGTACTATTTTTGTTCGGCACTAATTTAACATGGATATTATCATGATTAAAATTTTTACATTTTGTCTGTAAGGGTGTGTGTTGTACGGGATTTTAAAATCTTTTTTTTTTAAAGCTTTTGCCATCGAAGAATCACATGTTGTTCCAGGTAATTGAGCACGTGGTTGATTAAGTACAAAAAAGGTTTTCAAACTTAAAAGAGATGAAATGCGATTATTTCAGTGAATTTTGGTCTTTTAATTTGTAATGAAAGGGTTATGTGTAACGTTAATATTAACGCAGCTATAGCTATTTAGAATCATTGCCATGGTGTAATTGAATGTAAATTTATTACGAACCGCACTTGAAGTATTAGCAAGGTCGTGACATTGAGTGTGGAGTGTGCTCGTTGACGAGAAAGTGTGAAAAGGCTATCCTAGCTATGACAGCAACTACAAAAATTATTTTTCACAGGGTCCTTGATTTAGACAGGAGATTAAGGTTTCGAACATGGTGACTTGACCATCTGTCACCATGGGCAGAGCAAGCTAGCAACATGTCACTCCCCGAAGCCGTCAAGTGAACCAGCATGCATCCAAGACCTTCAAGCATTGCTGACCAGTAGAGAACGTTGAGTTCCAGATCTCCGATCTGAACACACACCACACATTTCAACTAGAGTAACCAGAGTTCTTAGTCATGTTAAGTCAGTCATTAAAACAGGTGGGAACATTCCATTACTAGTTCAGTGAGCAACAGTGCACATATGTTTTGACTTAAATGAAACTCTAAATACTTGTAAAGACCTTGCAGCAAGAATTTCTGAAGTATACTGTTTTATTTCGTAACTATTGAATAATTTTCAAAATTGAGATTTAATAAGAGTAAAGGATATAATCTGTTGAAACCTGCTACTAACCCTTTCAATTAATTTAACTGTGATAGCCAACTGAAGCTCAATGCTGAAGAGTCATTACAAATTTTGTACTGTTTTAGAAAATTAATTCAGAATGTGGAGTAAGATGGAAAATTATAACTTATCAGTATATATTAATTGTTTAAAGGTTGCATTTAAATCTTCATGTAATTTATTATGACTTATTGCTTTAATTTATATCCTGCTTAAACTTGTGAAGGATCCATTATTTAATATTTGAGTAATCTATTTTTGACTGTAGCCGCTAAGGATCATTCACACCGAGTCCATATTTTTCTATATTTAATTTTGCTATATCAACTATATCAGTGAACAGTAATGGTGACTACAACCACATCTGTGATTATGCATTTATATTTTGAATTATCTCTAACTGCTAAGGCATCCCCCTGTTATGTGCCTGAAGTATTCTTGTTTTAAAATTATCATTATTATTAGTAAGATGAACACCTGTTCCATATATGTATGTATATGTGCAGATTGTAAAACAAAGAAAAATTAAGAGCTGATTTTGAAATTGAATAGTATGCTATACAATGTCTGGGTATTTAAACTGTATAAGTGATATCAGGAAATTTTAATAAAGGTTGTTACTGTTAATAAAGCGTTTGTTTAATTGCAAGTCCTGTCACCATGGGCCCCAGCCAATTTTTTGCTTCCTCTAGGCCAATGTGCCTAGTTATTAAATTTTTAATGTAACGCCCATTGGTGTTACAATATGTTCAGTTCATCGATTTGGTAACTAAATAGTGTTCACTCTCTTTTAAAAACAAATGTTTCTTCTCTGTCTGTCTGTCTGTCTGTCTGTCTGTCTGTCTGTCTGTCTGTCTGTCTGTCTGTCTGTCTGTCTGTCTCTCTCTCTCTCTCTCTCTCTCTCTCTCTCTCTCTCTCTCTCTCTCTCTCTCTCTCTCTAGAAGATAAATGCAAAATTAAGGAACTCGATGGGCCGCTTTCCTTTTTAAATATTAAACAGAAACATTTAACTATCCTTTTCTTTTAACTATATATTTTTTGAACAATTTAAAAATAGCATAAACACGAATTAATATTAGGCCTACATAAAGTTGTTAACAATTATGTCTTCATGTTGCGACCCCCCCGTGTGTTATTTGGAATGGGATATTTGCTCTTGTCTTAGTAAAACATTCAGACATTGAACCCCCAACTGTCAGAAACACGAGCCGCCACTGAAAAATACATTACCTTCACAATTCTGTACCGTCACTTCTTTCTATTGCAAATCCTAAATAATAGAAGGCTTTTTCCTGACACAACATGTGATCGCAAACATAGACTTCTTCCCCATCAAGTCGGAGCTACTTGAAATAAGTATACTGGACCTGCCAGTGTGGACAACCAGAAACACAACACACAAGTACCAACTTTTGGCAATAGTAGCGGTCCAGGATTGGATTACTCACCAATTTGTATAACATTATATTTTTGTGTCTGCTGGCAATTCGCGCTGTGTGACAGAAAACGTGTTAGTGTAAGCTGACAAAATGTAACAGAAAATAACGAAATTTTATTTTGTTTTGTTGATTTATTTTAAGACGATGAGGGATTTTCGTGATGGATTTTAAAACGCGAGGTGCACCGACTCACTCCGGTACACCTCGCGCTCCTAGGGCAGTTAACTGATTCAACGTGTAACGAAATAGATTAAACGAGAAAGCAGGGTTACCAGGTCACACAAACCTCTTTTCCCCACATACCAACCCAGAATTTCCCCTCTGCCACAATTATGTGTGTTTTAAGCAAAGCGTAATGTTTTAAAGAATGTGAGCATATTCTAAATATGTAAATACTATTACAAGAATAATGTAAATATTAAAAATATTTTATTCCTTTAATTGGTCTATTTGGCGTGTGATCACATTTGATGACAAAATATTTGGAATTTACTTCAGGGCCACCATCAGAGCGCAGCACTTCTGTCATTTCTTTTATCATAGTGTATCACGTTACATTAGCATTAACGTCAAGTGTGCCACCAGAGAGCAGCACCAAACAAGATTTGGTGATGACCAACTAAATTAAAACAAATATCTTTTTAATTTTTCTCTAAAAATTAAATTATTATACTACGAATATCACATTCTACTTTTCAACTAAATATTGCATGAATAATATTGTTACATTGGAAAAAAATTATTTATTATATAACTTATTGTTTGTATATGCAGCTGAATAATTGTATATATATGTATATGTGTACTGAAAATAATACGACGAGTGTCATGATTCTATTTACGTTCATTGTAAATATAAATTTTTCATAATAAAATACACAAATAAACATTACTATGCCCTCGTCTCATTTAATTACCTGTTCACTCTTATTTTAATCTTAGTATTTTATACTGAAGTTTCTCTTACTCGAAATACATAAATATGAGCTACCGTACGTTTACACGTTGGAATCGAATCAGTTCCCTCGCCACTCGACACCATAGTTCTCACTTCTGGCGTCTATCCTACGGCACACCCTTAAAATTATAAAATTATAAATTATAAAATTGTAAAAATTTTAATTTAGTTGGAAGTGACACTGTACTTTTAATTGGCACATTGACGTACCGTTAAATAAGTAGTAAACGCCAAACGGTACGTTACGTTGGCAGCAGCGAGAGCTTACCGTTTTCTAAAGGATCTGACCTCATTCTGTTTACAGACAATAACCAAACCAGTTCCTGACGGAGTTATAATGGCCGTAGCGTGATCTGCGTCTGTTTCGTTTATCTCCGTGTACAAAAAAATGTACGTTGGGGAGTTTGAGAATATAAACGGTTTAGCGTTGAAAGGTCTGCTATA
Organism: Magicicada septendecula; assembly: GCA_034769895.1. NCBI lineage: Eukaryota > Metazoa > Arthropoda > Insecta > Hemiptera > Cicadidae > Magicicada > Magicicada septendecula. The sequence continues at coordinate 292,921,097 of CM068373.1, read as the reverse complement.
TACTTTATACGTAGTGAAATATGTTTTCTCTGATAACGCTAGAAATATATATACTGTAGATAGTGGGAGCATTACAGTTCACTCCACTGAAGTATTCTAGTTTACACCGTTTCTTATCCAAAAAATCCTTATCCGCGTCGCTTTTTTCGTATTCTTTTTACATGGATTTCCAATCTACTCGTCTCTTTTCTTCTATTTGAAAGTTTACTGTTTGAATCGTTTAGTCTTTTAGGCCATCTTTCATTTGGCGTAATAATAACTTTAATAAAGTTATTATTGTTATTAAAATTTACAATATTGTTACGTAATGCGGGGAAAGCGTTACGCCATTACAGAACATCCTACGTGTTTCTCGGTTACTCCAGGGAACCCGGCAATCATGTGTGTGTGCGTACATGTTGCTGTTGCTTTGAGATGGAAGACAATTACCTGACACTTGTCACGCGTCCGTAGCCGAGACTGATCCAGACTTCACCGGTCCGCGCCCTCTGTATTCAAGGCGGCAAGCAATTACCTCTAGTGTTTTCTAGTAGCTTTGACGCGTAGTATGGATTATTATGGCATATAAGCGGCGCCTGTATTCTGGATAAATACAGGCATTCAGCGACGGTCAGTTTTAGTTTAAGTGGAGATTTATTCAAGTGAGGTTCGAGTTATTGTCGGGCGATTTACACAGTGCGTTTCAAGTGGTGTATTAATAATAAGTGATTATAGTGCGGAATTCTTTATAGCTGACATTATTATTTGTGTGGACAGATTAACTTAAATTGTTGTACAAGAATAATATTGTTGAATAACTTGTTGATCACAAACTGTTAATTGTGCTAATTAAAGCAGGTTTTTAGTGACTTTATTGGTGTCTTGTACTTTGTTTTCCACTGTACCATACGACGATCAATGAGACCGTCGTAACAATATTAATTACATTCACAACACTGTGAATTACCTGCTTACCATAGACTAAGAGTAGTGACAAGTTAAGGTTTTTTAAAGTTATTGTTACATTTTTTTCTGCCAACATCAGAAAGTCTTTTATAAGTCCGGGTAGCTCGTGTCGTAAACAATGTTTGTCACATATTCATTGTACAGTCAGAAAAACCTCGTACAGACTACACTAAATACTTAAGTATACAAGCCTTAAGAATCTGAGTCCTTAAGAATTGAAACTACGTAATAAATTTAATTAATTATTTTTAACTTTAATTACAATTTAAAGATTTAATTTCTTCTGCTGTCCTTGTTCTGCATTTCTGCCAGTTCTGGCTTCACCATCTAATTCTCGACGCCACTTTGACGCTACCCTCTAACTTTAGCATCCTGCCCTACTCGGCATGACTGTTTTATTTCTCTAGTTTCGCACTAACGGGTTCCAATCTTCTTCTTGCGATAGTTTCTACCCGTTTTGGATGTTGGATATCATACAGACTATTTTAACTTTCTGCACGGAATAAGTCAGTTGTATTCATGCCAAACCAGGATGTTAAATTCTCAGCCATAAGATTCTCGGTCGCCCAACTCTTCTCTTTCCAAGTACTTTTCCCTGTAGTATGGACTGTAATAAGCAAAATCTCTGTTCATTTCTCATGACATGTCCCAGATACTGAAGCTTTCTTATCTTCACTGTGTTAATAACTTACCTTTCTTTCTTCGTCTTTCTAAGAACTTCACATTAGTTATAAGTGCTGTCCATGAAATGTTCAGTATTCTACAGTAAAGCTACATTTCGAAAGATGAACTTAAAGCTGTGGATGATTTTGCCTTGAACATAGCCATAATTATATTACTAGAGATATCTAAACGATCTTCAATGTAGTGGTTTCTTGTTGCCTTCTACATCCCAATGTCATTGACTAGTAACTAGTTTATCCTCCTTCAGGGCCGATTTCTCAACCCTAGGACAATGAGGTGCCCTATCCTTTCCTAGTTCATCCACCCGAAGAGGGATTCCAATAATCCCCCCTTATCCTCAATGGCTGCCCTACACTACAGTCACATATGTACTCCACCCTTCTACTTGGTGCCTCCATTTTAACGACAGCCGGTTTGGCACTGGCATGCGGCCCCCAAAATTCAAATTCTAAGCCGGCTGAAGTAGGCTAGTCCACAAACAGCTCGGGACGTTTTCAATCGTACAAACCTCAAACAACAAAAAAAAGAGTATAACCTCAGACAACAGAGAGTTAGAAGGTGCAGATAATGAAAGCCTCCATTGTTGCGGAGGCTGAGGTACTGGGTGGGGGGTTCAAAGTGGATGTGACACAAAGCAAACATATGCTCTCATAGAAGAGAATGCACCAGCCTATCCACCCCAACTCCACTCTCACCTACACGTCGGTGGACCCTGTTACGCCGAGTAATCCACTCCAAGGTTGTGGTAACTAATCCCTTCGGCGGAGTGGATCGGTAAACAAACGATAGATGGGGGTTCTGTCAGGGCAGTCTGGGGATATTCTGGGTCCTGGTCTGGCAGGATGGTGCACATTGGCAGCAGGATGTGCATCTAGTGTGGAGGCGGAGGAGGCTATAGTAGCCCAACGGAAGAGCACCCCGAAATCAAAGTTTCTGGTCCTCCAGGTTGGGGGTTTGATCGGTGAATTCACATATCCCATCTGTCAAACTCTTGTATGTGCAGAAACCTATCAGTTTCTCAGCCAGTCAGTTGATTGCATTTGACCGGGACAACTGGCGGTGGCTGTTAAAGGACGTCTTGACTCAGTAATGGGTTGTTGCGCCGCTGAAGAAGAAGAAGAAATAGGTAATGGAAGGACCACAGCGCCATGCAATGAACGAATGAATGAACCATTAGAGAATGTTTATAGTGTCTTCGATAATGAAAAAGCGAAATTTTCTTGTTCATGTTGCATTGTTAATGCTCAAAACTATAATTGAAAACACTGTAAAGGAACAATACGGGTTGATACAATGACATGTGATTAATTGTAAATTTTCATAATCAACAACTACGACGCAGGATAACATTAATAGAATACGTAGTCGTTGAAGTGTAAGAAGACATGTAACGCTAGGTGTCGCTAGTGTCCCGCGACAAATGACAATTTCCATAGACGTAGAAGAAGAAGAAGAAGAAGAAGAAGAAGACATAGTCGTCGTCCTTGTAACAGTTCGCTCTTTTATTGAAAACATAAATCAATTTACGGTGGCGAAGGTTTTGTATTCAGCGTTAACTGTAAGTAACTGTGCCGCTGTTTTGCATTGGCATAGCTCCAGACTAATATAATACTACGTAAAACCTTGTGTGCATTTAGTTTTTAATTAAACTCCGCATTACCTACCGTGTGTGTGTGTGTGTGTGTGTAGTGGAAACTTTTAAGGCATGGTTTCCACTTACGCTGCTACTATAACGTTAGTCGCTTAAACTACGTGTTATTTAAGCTGGAAATGTTTTTCCAAAAATGATTGGAAGGGAGTTCATATATATATATATATATATATATATATATATATATATATATATATATATATATTGTAACGGTACATAACCCGGTCCCAATAAAGTAAATCATGAGAATAAAAGTCAGAAATGGGTAAACTAAAGCTCGCTCAAAATTTAATTATATCACTCAACATAATAAACAATTCGAGTGGTATATAGTGCGAAGTGAGTTCTAGTGTACCCATTGAGGTGAAAAACCAAAGTGAAATTAATGTATTACTAAACTGTGCTGTATGTTTTGGATAGGATAAAACTATGGAAGTAGTATGTAATAATACTAATTGATTTTTGTTATTTTATTTATTTATTGTAATTTATATTGTATGAACCACAATTTGTTATACCCAAGTTAATATTATATTGTTTCAAATAATTGTGTTAGATTGTAAGAAAACCCAGGGTTAATTTTAAAAGACATACAAATTTTAACTACCAAAGATAATATAAAATTAAAATAATCCTATGAAGGAAATGGCAACAGGAAGTAGTACCGGGTATGAACACTATTCGAGACTAAATAAATAATATATAAATTTATTTAATGATAATAAAATGATAAAATATTTATATACAATGTCATAAAAAAATTAACCAAAACATATTATGTAAATTAAATTAGTAAAGAAACCGGAATGGAAGGGAATTATTTTTCCATAAACAAAATATAAATTTATAATAATCACAAACTGCCTACATAATAAAAATACTATGTGTTACTAAGAGTGATGAAAAATAACAAGTATTGTTAATAAGATATAAAAATTTTGAACTAAACCAGAGAGTTGAAGAAACGATGCGACAAAAATTATAAAAAATAACCTTTTTTGGACGTTGGAGGAGGCGAAATTCACGCAAGAGTAATAAACAAAGTGAATACTAACTAATTATACCTGAGGAATCCAAATTAAATGGTGATATACATTAAAAACCAGTGGATGAAAACATTCTGAGGATCCAATATAGTTCGGCCTACTTCCAGTAGACAATTAGAAAATACTCCAAACGAAAAGGAAATAATAACGCAAGACGTACCTCATCACAGAATAAAACTTCAATCCAGTAAGGACAACACGGAGCGAGGTAATATAAACATTTTTTCGTAATAAGTCCAGAAGAAAACTCGTTTTTCAACAGTGAAATAGAACAAAAAATATTCATTTTATCATATGTTTCTTTCAAAGTAAACAAATACATGCTGCTCTCTTACGGCAATTCCGGAAACTACGTAATATTTGAAAAATAAACAAAATTATTTATTAATTTTTTGATATTTGTAAAGCGTAGCAATTATCCATTTCTGACACTCTCATAACACAAAGAATTCACCCTGAACCCTGGGGAATTATTAAGAATTATGTAATAACTGATGTTTTTTATTATAGCGTAATATTGGGTAAATAACAACATATATGTTTTGTTCCTTAGACAGATCTATGTTTACTCGGTGAAGTCGAGATGATGTTTTTTTTTTTAAATTTTTTTAAATAAGGTTAATTGTGATACCTATATTTTGGTGGCAGGAGACAAAAGTCAATAATCAATAAAGCAATATTATTGAAAATTAATATTGAATTATAACGTGTTATAATTTATTGTAGTGGGTAGTTAATGAAAATTTCAGCACAACATACAGAAGAAATCGTCACAACTGAGGGGCAATAATGATACTTACTCTCTCTTCTGCATAAGGCTGAACAAATTACCTCCTTGACCCCAAATCACACACTCTCGATTTCTTTTAGATTGAGTAAAACAAGATAAACAAAATCCTTTATTTATACCTTTTAAAACGTCAGTTAGTATAATTCAAAAGTGACGCATACTGCGTGAGGCATATAATACCACTTTCGCAAGTGCACACCTCACATTAAACCGCACGTTACAGAATTGGCTTCCATCGCGGGGCTTGAAAAATAGCGACTGCTCATTTTACGTTACAGAATTGGCGTACAACTGTGGGGCGGAATTAACAAAGCTTGTAATTGCAATATACTCGTAAGTGGTGAATGCCTCTATTTAAGCGGTACGTTACAGAATTGGCTTCCATCGCGGGGCTTGAAAAATAGCGACTGCTCGCGGTACGTTACAAATTGGCGCTCAACGTAAAAGGGCGGTAATTAGAAAAGAATTTCGATATTTAATAAAAAAGATATATCAAAAAATCTAATTATCGTTGGCAGTTATGAGAAAACAAGAAATGCCTAATACCCGAGGAAAATCGAAGAAGAGGGCAGAAGAAATGGAGATTGAAGAAGGTGGACAGGAACAAGAAATAGAGTTAGTCACGGACAGTGAAATGGACCAACAGACAGGTGATACAGAAGAAAGCGAAGTAGTTATGGATACGGAAAAGGAAATAGTGGAAGAGGATGCCCAAGGGGACCAACCAGATAAATCCACCCAAAAAGAAGACATGAGCATGCAGGAGATGTTGAGAATTATTATGGAAAGCAATAAACAAACCAATGATAAAATAGACGAAAAATTTAGGAAACAGGAGGAACAAAATAAGGAGAATTTTAAGAAACAGGAGGAACAAAATAGACAGACCAATGAGAAAATAGATAGCATTCAGGAAAATTTAGTCAAACAACTAAATGAAAAAGTAGAAACCATTCATGGAAATATCAAACAAACCATGAATGAACAATACAATGAACTGAAAGAAACTGTTGAAGGACAAAGAGAAGAGATGAATGCAAAATTTGAAGAGAATAATGAGAATTTAAAACAAATCGAGAGTAAGATGGAGAGTTTCAACAAGGAATTAAGAGAAAATCTAGAAGGTAAAATTGAACTGGTCAATAATACGTTAAGCCAAAGAGTAGAGGCATATAAGGAAGAGGCAGAGAAGAAATTAGTAGAAACTAACCAAAGATTAGATACAACTGAAGAGAAGATGGAACTAATTAAAATTGGAGTTGAGGCAAGAATGGAAAAAGAAGAACAAGATAACCAAGTTCGTGTAATGGCTATACGACAAGAAAATAATGACCAGTTAGATAGCATTAAAAGCAGTCTAAACTGTAAATTTTCAGAGTTTCATAAAACTGTAGAGAATGTAAAAAATCAATGTGATAGCCAAGCAGAGAAATTAGATAGTTTGCAACAAATACAAACCAATTTTCAATGTGATGTAGACAGAATAAGTGCTAGATCTGCATGCAGCAGTCATCATGTTTATCCAGACAATAAGGAAAGTGTAAACTTTCGGGATTATCGCAGAAACCCACTTGAATTTTTAGGGAGAGTAGATGAAATTTTGAACAGATCAAAGGAGAATCGATGGAATATGATAAAAGGTCTATTAGACGAATCGTTCAAAAATATCAATGATAATTGGTGGACAGCAATTAGGAACGAGGTGTGTGATTATGAGGGTTTCAAAACTATGTTCAAACTTAAGTACTGGTCAGAATCAGTACAAAACATTATTAGGGACGATATCTGTCATGGTAGGTATGACCGTACAGTGGGACAAACACCTACTGCTTACTTTTTAGGGAAGGTGTGTATCGCCAAGTATCTAGACCCTAAGATACCTGAAGAGTGTCTAGTGACCAAAATGGCGTATCATTTTGAAGAAAAGATCATAAGTGCACGTTTGAGTGGACAAATCAAAACTATTGGAGGCATGGAAACGCTGCTAGAAAATTATGAACAGGAATCTTATTATAGGAGAAGTAGATGGAGGTCAGGGAATACCGAGGAGCGGAGGAATGAACCACCAAGAGAGAATAGGCCTCGAGTTAATTATGTACATGCTAACAACAGTTATTTCAATAACAGATATCGCGGAAGATGGTCTAATAATAATCGACAGAATTACAGACATGATTATTATCATAGAGACGAAGGTCCACAAAGGAGTATGAACATCGATCAACCTAGATCCAGAGAGAGGGATGAAGAAAGGATACCGATAAACAACATTGAACATAATGAAAATGTTGAAGCAACCAATAGTAATGATATAAATAGGGGAAACGGGTACCAGCAGTGAGAAGATGTGATTGCCCGTCACTGTTAGAAAAAACAGGGCACAGAATTTACCATACACCCAATTATAATACTAATTTGAATAAACCAATAACCATTATCAGATATAATTTTCTAAAAAATATACAGTCCGAGTTAATGGAAGAAAGAGTAATCAAAGAGTCATCACCGAACAATGACATAGTCTATATACAAATAAAATTAAATGGAGTGTCAGCAGAGGCCATGATTGATACAGGGGCCAATATTTCAATTATTGATCAATTAGAATTAGATCGTATTACTGAGTTAACTACTGAGAGAATACCTACTTTACCAATTAACAATTTAACAATTGTTGGTGCTACCGGGAAACAAAATAAAACAATCAAAAACCAAGTGTCTTTGAATGTTACCACTAATGGAATAGGAATACCTATGGGATTTTTAGTAGCGAAAGGGCTACCGTTTAGGGTGTTAATAGGGTGTGATATGCTACGGCGACACACTGCAATTATAAATCTGGCCAGGGGTATAGTAACCTTGAGCACAGAAAATGGTGAGTTAACGGCTGAGATAATTGGTAGCCAAAGTGCCCCTCAGTGTCCGAGCTCATTTTTTGTTAGGGAGAATAATAGATTAACCCTAGGTAATAATATAGAAGTAACAGAATCAAAGATTTGGAAAGAGAAGATAGAAGAAATAATGGAGTTTCAGAATAGGCAGGCACCGGAAATAATTAGTATAGAACAGAAACAACAACTTATAAAAATTTATAATAAATATAAACCAGTATTCTCAGAATCACCAGGAAAAGCTAAAAACTTCTTGTGTGAACTAAAATTTAAAGAAAATGTAATTTTAATAAACGATCATACCCTATTGCTCAAGCTTTAAAAGAGGCAGCAAGGAAAGAAATTCAGAGGTAAAAGGAAATGAAATGAGATTAAAAATGAGCAACTATGTTATGATAGAGGAGGTACAATACTTGTTAGTTAAAAAGGAACGAATTATAACGGAAGACCGGTACTTAAGTGAAAGTTTTATAGCAGCAAAGTGGGAGAGCCGGATGGTAAGAAGATTATCAAGGAGACAATTAATTACGAACACCCCAGCAATCCGAGAACATGGAGTACCTGAAATAATGGACCACGGTTAAACAGACTCCAAACAAACCAGAAAAAAGGGACGGATTTTATGGATACAGGACCAAGCAACCCATTGTAAATAAAAAAACCCCAAAATTCCAAAAGGCACGTAAGGACAACTTACTCAAGGTATTTCGAACAATAATTTAAAATGAAGAAACTAATAAAACCCCAAAATTCAAAAAGTGTGTAAGTACAACTTACTTAAGATATTTTGCAACCATTAGAATTAATAAAAAGCATGTAAGAACAACTTACTCAAGGTATTTTGAAACCATATAATTTAACAAACAACAAACCACCAAGAAAAAGAGAACAGATGATTAGATAATATTTATAAAGAACTGATTTAAAATGGACTAATAGGAAAAATAATATTTTGATGGTAACAAAAGAAGAATAAATAAATAAACAATTGATGGTAATGTGCTCAGATAAGAAGAATAAAAAATAATTTAATGACTCCAATGAAACTGAAGGAGGATGATAATTAATACAACAATAATTAGAATTTCTCGGAATCGAAGATTATATAAGAAGAAATGATACGGAGAAATATGTCACAAGAAGTAAAGTCAAAAGAATTTTAACATAAGGCCTATCAATAATGTTATATGCTATTCGTTAATGGAAAAGAAGAAGGAATCAAGGAGAAGAAGAAATATATAAATAAATACAAACAGCTACATTATGAAGAATCCCAAAAGTGTTTGGTACTAGTCGCTAATTGACTACTACTTATAATTTTTTTATTTTTATGTATTGACCGTAGAAATGTTCCGGCAATAATTTTTATGAGCAGGGATGATGTTCCCCTGGTCTCAGAAGGTGTAAGGATGGACAGCGGTGTATGGACCCAGAGTGGCCACCCGACTGGAACCACCGCACAGGATAGGGAAAAATGTTAGGGAAATTGAATATTTAAGGGATAATAATTATAAAATAGCTGAAAAGAGTGATATTAGATTCCAGAAGTATAGATAAAGAAAATAGAAGGAAGATAGCAGACAGAAGCTTAATTGATAAAGCGAGTATATAAAAGTAAATAGAAATGAGGGTTAAAACAAGTTTAATATAATTAGTGTGACCAGTCCTTATCAAATAAAATGTGGAAGTACCACTAACCCCGAGAAATAATTGATGAATTTGCCTCCAAGAGAGAGAGAGTAAAGTAAGAAAACAGCAATTACCACCAGTGTGAATTACCAGTCAGTGTATAATCAGTCAGAAATAAAAAACTATTATGAAGATAAAGAGGAGTTAAGAAAATGGAAATAATCAACAATTTATTTTTAATGAACAAGTTAAACTAAAATAAATTTGTTCTAGTGGGGGGGGCTTTATGTAACGGTACATAACCCGGTCCCAATAAAGTAAATCATGAGAATAAAAGTCAGAAATGGGTAAACTAAAGCTCGCTCAAAATTTAATTATATCACTCAACATAATAAACAATTCGAGTGGTATATAGTGCGAAGTGAGTTCTAGTGTACCCATTGAGGTGAAAAACCAAAGTGAAATTAATGTATTACTAAACTGTGCTGTATGTTTTGGATAGGATAAAACTATGGAAGTAGTATGTAATAATACTAATTGATTTTTGTTATTTTATTTATTTATTGTAATTTATATTGTATGAACCACAATTTGTTATACCCAAGTCAATATTATATTGTTTCAAATAATTGTGTTAGATTGTAAGAAAACCCAGGGTTAATTTTAAAAGACATACAAATTTTAACTACCAAAGATAATATAAAATTAAAATAATCCTATGAAGGAAATGGCAACAGGAAGTAGTACCGGGTATGAACACTATTCGAGACTAAATAAATAATATATAAATTTATTTAATGATAATAAAATGATAAAATATTTATATACAATGTCATAAAAAAATTAACCAAAACATATTATTTAAATTAAATTAGTAAAGAAACCGGAATGGAAGGGAATTATTTTTCCATAAATAAAATATAAATTTATAATAATCACAAACTGCCTACATAATAAAAATACTATGTGTTACTAAGAGTGATGAAAAATAACAAGTATTGTTAATAAGATATAAAAATTTTGAACTAAACCAGAGAGTTGAAGAAACGATGCGACAAAAATTATAAAAAATAACCTTTTTTGGACGTTGGAGGAGGCGAAATTCACGCAAGAGTAATAAACAAAGTGAATACTAACTAATTATACCTGAGGAATCCAAATTAAATGGTGATATACATTAAAAACCAGTGGATGAAAACATTCTGAGGATCCAATATAGTTCGGCCTACTTCCAGTAGACAATTAGAAAATACTCCAAACGAAAAGGAAATAATAACGCAAGACGTACCTCATCACAGAATAAAACTTCAATCCAGTAAGGACAACACGGAGCGAGGTAATATAAACATTTTTTCGTAATAAGTCCAGAAGAAAACTCGTTTTTCGACAGTGAAATAGAACAAAAAATATTCATTTTATCATATGTTTCTTTCAAAGTAAACAAATACATGCTGCTCTCTTACGGCAATTCCGGAAACTACGTAATATTTGAAAAATAAACAAAATTATTTATTAATTTTTTGATATTTGTAAAGCGTAGCAATTATCCATTTCTGACACTCTCATAACACAAAGAATTCACCCTGAACCCTGGGGAATTATTAAGAATTATGTAATAACTGATGTTTTTTATTATAGCGTAATATTGGGTAAATAACAACATATATGTTTTGTTCCTTAGACAGATCTATGTTTACTCGGTAAAGTCGAGATGATGTTTTTTTTTTAAATAAGATTAATTGTGATACCTATATTTTGGTGGCAGGAGACAAAAGTCAATAATCAATAAAGCAATATTATTGAAAATTAATATTGAATTATAACGTGTTATAATTTATTGTAGTGGGTAGTTAATGAAAATTTCAGCACAACATACAGAAGAAATCGTCACAACTGAGGGGCAATAATGATACTTACTCTCTCTTCTGCATAAGGCTGAACAAATTACCTCCTTGACCCCAAATCACACACTCTCGATATCTTTTAGATTGAGTAAAACAAGATAAACAAAATCCTTTATTTATACCTTTTAAAACGTCAGTTAGTATAATTCAAAAGTGACGCATACTGCGTGAGGCATATAATACCACTTTCGCAAGTGCACACCTCACATTAAACCGCACGTTACAGAATTGGCTTCCATCGCGGGGCTTGAAAAATAGCGACTGCTCATTTTACGTTACAGAATTGGCGTACAACTGTGGGGCGGAATTAACAAAGCTTGTAATTGCAATATACTCGTAAGTGGTGAATGCCTCTATTTAAGCGGTACGTTACAGAATTGGCTTCCATCGCGGGGCTTGAAAAATAGCGACTGCTCGCGGTACGTTACAATATATATTACAACAATACATATATAGTTGCGTGTATACAGGTTGCAAATACACATCTATTTGTGTTTGAATAGCCCCACGATCTTGGAGCGACAATTTATGCAACAGTTTTTTCCTTGCATAAATACAATTTAATTTGTGTTTCAGGTGTATCTGTAATAAGAACTCGATGTAACTTGTAACGATATTTCAAATTTATTTGGTACTAATAAAATTGTGCGCATGGCACTTGATTCGATTTAAAACATTCGTTATTACTTTGTTACTATGCCGTAAGGCTTACGCTATATACATCCTTACTGACTAAATATTCTATTCTATTAATTATTTTATTAAAAAATATCATTACCTGACTACTCAGTCAATTAGTGTGCTTCGAAATATCTTTTTAGATATTGTAATGGAAACTCAAAAATATTAATAGTTACTGAATTTGTTAATAAGAAGAATGATCCGTCACGTGAGGACCAAAAAGTTATGTTGAGATTCGGTCCGAGACCAAATAAAAATGTGTTGAATGTCGGCACGTGTGCTCTAAGATTTTTTCCATCAGAAAGAATGAAGCTTGGTGTGTTATCGCCAGGATGCAGAATGATAAAGATAGTGGACTGTATTAATACATTTATTAAGTTTCCCTTTTTTTACACTCAACTCATAGTAGTAAGATTGGCTAATTCTGAAGATTAATTTTGAAGAAACCGATTCGTAAATGAAGCTACATTTTGATGAGGCACAAATGCGTGCCACTCAGCACATTGAAAAACGTTGAGGCCTAAGGCCTAAATAATTGTCGCGACAACAAGAAAATGAAAAGGACAGAATCAGGCAGCAAACGTAATAACGTCCGCTGCCAGCCAAGGCTCGTAGAACTGTATCGTTGTAAAAACATGATAAGAACGATTTGAAAGCGTACAGATTAGCCAACCTATGCATGCGAAAATTACCACACTACTGTCCATAACTGCCCGCAAAAAATCAAAAGATTTTTTAATACATTTTAATAACTTATTGTAGAAAAATACAGAGTTCTTAATAATAAAGGTCAATCTCAGTAGGCTGCATTGAACCTTGAGTTGTAATCTTAGATAACAGTTATGACATTAACTGCTTAGCGATAAGCTTGAGTGATGATAAGAGTTAAAAAGGCCAAGGTTGGCGTGCAACTTGATTTGTGCATGAGTATAAATGCACAGTTAGCAATGTATTGCCAATATATATTGTATGTATACAATATTGAACGATATAAGACATGAAAATACATAATTTGACAATGTTTAATGATGAATAATCGGTGACTCATCACATGATGGGCCCGATAAATTGTAACATTTATGCAAGTCATAGTGGTTAGCTTGAACCAGTTAAGGCCAGTAGACCTATACAAGTAGTATTGAATACAATGAACAAACAAAATTATTATAAAATTATACATGTAAAGACATAAATTTAGCATGACGCCATATAGTCTGCACGATGCATGCTATACCTGAAGTTTCAGGAATATACAATAAATTGTTATGTGAAAACAAGCTATACATAGTTGACTGATTGCAAGCACAAATTGTAATGACATGTATGTCATAATTAAAGCATGAATGATAATTGTGCAATGCGTGATCACAAAATGCAAAATACAATATAAAATACAATATAAAAATAAAAATATAGGCGTGGCGTGGTTATAGACAGTAGATGCGAAAAACAATGTGTTTTACATAAATACAAGTTATATAATAAATACAATAGAAATCAGTTTAGTTAATTACAAATATGAATAAGGCGCAATAGCATAAGTCACAAGTACAACAATGTGGTTATACAAATGTAATACATGAGTTGAACAATTGCGAGAAATACATTCGTAGAATAATAAATATCACACATATTGACAAATGTGCAAGAAAATGCATACATGGTTTGTATAACTGCAGACCATGCGAATATTATGTAACAAATTTTTATAAAAAACAATACCACTAATGACATGACACATACCCAATACCAATATCAAAATGTAAATGTGTAGGACATAGTATGCCTCACAGATTATTAACATATAAATACAAAAATAGCAAAGTATCCCAACATGAAACTATGATGAGTATAGACATAATAGCACAGTGCATGGTTGTGAAATTACAAGTCACATGCAAATTTAGTATAAAAACACGTAATGATGCAAATTAACATGAAAATGTTGTGATGATACATATCACAATTAAGTTGACCAAATGGTCATACAATAAAGTAATGAAAGCCAGTGGCCAAGTAAAATAGCATTGTGCTAAATAATTATAGTAACCTTGTGTCTAAGTCTCGTCCCGCGCTGGCAACAAACGTAGCTTATGAACTGGTCTCCGTAAAATACCAGTAGGCGTGCGAATGTCTACAACTCTAATTAAGTTGTCTGGGCCGGGAAATGTGGCGGTAATTACACAAAATTTCCATGCTAATGGAGGTAAATTATCCTCAATCAGTAAAACCAGGTCACCAATGGAAACATTATCCTTAGCGAATTTCCATTTGTGACGTTGTTGTAATTGATGTAAATAATCGCGAGACCAAGCCTTCCAAATGACTTGGACAAACTTCTGGAGAAGTTGCCAACGTCCAAGACGAGAGATGGGAACGTGAGATAAGTCTGGGTTAGGTATCGCCGTTAATGGTGCGCAAATCAAAAAATGGCCAGGTGTAAGTGGCACCGGATCATTTACATCCGATGAAATGGCAAATAATGGGCGTGAGTTTAGACATGCCTCTATCTGAGACAAAACTGTCGTAAACTCCTCGAAGGTGAGTATAGACTTGCCTACCACGCGGCGCAAATGATACTTTAAACTCTTTATACCGCTCTCCCAAAGACCACCAAAATGGGGTGACGAGGGCGGAATAAATAACCATGAAATACCCTCAGAGGTCGTAAAGGATTTGATTGATGAGGTGGCATCCTTATTATGCCAAAGATTGTAAAGGTCATGTAAAACATTGCGGGCCTTCCTAAAGTTCGTGCCATTATCAGAATATAACCGGCTGGGTATGCCCCTACGGGACATAAACCGACGTAAGGCAGCTATAAACGCGTTGGCTGTAAGGTCGGAAACCAATTCCAAATGAATGGCCCTGGTTGCTAAGCAGATGAACAAAGACACGTACGATTTTGAGAGAGTCCTAGATTTCTGCCCGCCATGACGAATCATGAAGGGACCACCATAATCAACTGCGCAGAATAGAAACGGCCGCGAAGGAGTGACTCTAGGAGATGGTTAAATACCAAGCCTCTGAACCTGTTGGTGGGCACTAAACCTGAGGCACTTGACGCATCTACGAATGATGGAGCGAATGATTATCTTGGCGTTAATAATCCACCAACGTTGACGAAGTGAGTGAGCACCAGCGTGAAGTAGACGAATGTGTTCGCGTTCAATAATAAGGCGAGTAATATGAGCCGATGGATGCAAGACAATAGGATGTTTAGTGTCATAAGGTAGTTGCGACTGCTGTAAGCGCCCGCCGACGCGTATTACGCCAGACTCATCAAGAAACGGGTCCAGAGAAGACAACTTACTCCTGATAGAGACAGAAGACCCATTACGAAGACAATTAATCTCGGCAGCGAAGTGGATCGACTGAGATTGTTTTATGAAGAAATTAAGAGTGTAATGAATTTCAACGGGGGTAAGACATTAGAGAAAGTTTGGGGGTTTGTTTTTCCTCCGCAGTGAATTCAGAAGACGACAGATTAGAAGGCAAAAAGGGTGGAAAAAGATTGGACTCGGAAGATTGAGACAAACAGGCGGGACCGTGCCACCAAAGCGAACAATCGCGCAAAACGTCGGGGTGACATCCCCTAGAAATAATATCAGCAGGATTATGTCGAGAATTGATGTGATGCCATGTGTAGGCTTGCGTAAGACGCTGAATCTCGGCAACACGATTAGCGACGTAGGTTTTCCACCTCGAAGACTGGGCATGAATCCAGTAAAGGGACACCATAGAGTCAGAATATAGATGAACACTATTAATAAAGGAATGAAGAGCAGGGACGACCTTGAATACGAGTCGCGATAACAACAAGCAAGCGCAGAGTTCAATGCGAGGTAATGACACCTGTCGTAGGGGGGCCACGCGAGATTTAGAACACAGAAGGTGACAAGATGCCGATGAATCTTGATAAATGACTCTAATGTAAACACAACACCCATAACCCTTTTCAGAAGCATCCGAAAACCCATGTAATTCAACTATCCTTGCCTTAGACTTGCAACGAATAGAACGTGGGACAATAATTTTACTGATCAGACATAATTTATCGCATAATGAATGCCAATGCAAGCGTAATTGCCCGGAGATTGGCTCATCCCAACCGAGATTGCACAGCCAGAGTTGCTGCATAAACTGTTTGTAGAGGAAAACAATGGGACCGACGAGTCCGGGTGGATCGTATATTCCTGCGATAATCGATAGAATTTTCCTCTTGGAGATGCTTGATTCAACGGGGAATGATTTGATGTCAAACAAAAATGAATCGGTAGTGTTATTCCAGAGAATGCCCAAGGTACGCACATTACCCTGTTTGTTTAAAGGGAGTGATAAATTGTCATGATTTGCGACCACCTTGGGTTCATTTGATGCCCATTTATGCAGCGTGAGACCGTATTGACTCAACAACGTACCTAAGTCAGATTTCAACTTGGTCAGATCAGAAATGGTGTCTGCACCGGTTAGCAAATCGTCGACATAGAAATCATTGGTTATAGCTGACTCTGCGTCAGGAAAAGAAGCTTCATTATCCTTACCAATTTGATTAAGACAGCGAGTAGCCAAAAACGAAGCACTAGCAGTGCCGTAGGTTACAGTTCGCAATACAAAGTGTTTAAACTGTTCGAGGGGAGAGTCACGCCACAGAATACATTGATAATGACAATCCTTCTCAGCTACCAGAATTTGTCGATACATCTTCTCGATGTCGGCGATGAGAACATAGTTATGCATACGAAATCGCAAGAGAATAGAAAAAATTCTGGTTGGACGTTCGGGCCTACCAACAAGATGTCATTGAGAGAAAGGCCATTGGTAGTTTTGGACGAACCGTCAAAAACGACGCGAAGTTTTGTCGTAGAACTAGAATGCTTAAAGACGGCATGGTGTGGCAGATAGTAGGTATTTGAAACCCCAGAATTGATAGAGCAATTGTCGATAAGCGTCATGTGGCCAAGATCCTTATACTCCTGAATAAAGTTTGCGTATTCGCGCGCAAGCTTAGAATCACGCATGAACCGGCGTTCTAAACTCAAGAATCTTGCTTCAGCGTTGGCATAGGACTCACCCAACTGGGGATGGTCAGACTTAAATGGTAGCGAAACAACGAACCTACCCTCTTGATGCGATGAGTAGACCTAACGAAATGCTCCTCACAAGCTGACTTGTTATTAATAGGTGCATTATCAGGGATAGTTTCGGTCTCCCAAAATTTTTCGAGAGACTCCAGAATTTGACCGTCGTTGTTCCTAGCTAGGAACGAAACAGCAGGACCCTTATAACGGCAGTGTTTGAGCAGATTGCCTTCAAGAATGTAGCCTAACTTTGTTTCCTGTATAATAGGAAAATGAGAACCGCGTACGTATTTGTTAGCTAAAATTAAATCTAGGCAGAATTGCGCTCCTAAAAGTATGTCGATGTCAGCTGATATGTTGAAATTTGGATCAGCAAGGAAAACGTTACCTGGAATGTTAAATTGATTTATGTCAAAAAATTGTGCTGGCAGTTTATGGGTTAATGCAGATAAGACTGCACATTTTGCCTCGAAGCTAAATCTTTGATAGCGGGAAATAATGCGTATAGACGCTAGATTAGTGGCACAACACGCGGTATTATTTATACCTGCAATCGGTATGTTAGATTTAGTCAAGTTAAGCCGTAATTTCTTGCCAAATGATTCCGTACAAAAATTTATTTGTGAACCCGCATCCAAAGAACTCTTGCGAGTTGTCTGTTGCCAGCCTGGTCAATGACAAACACAATTGCTGTTGATAAAAGAATATTATTTGTAGATTGTAATTTGAGTGAACAATAGTTACTGCTGCTGGCAGAAACTAGCTTCGACACATTGTTTATGTGCAACAATGTATGGTGTCGTTTTGAGCAGATCTTACATGATTGTTTAATCTTACAATTAGATGAGAAATGATCTGGTCTTAGACAATTGGTACAGCATTTATGATTTAATATAAACTGTCCTCGTTCTGATGTGCTTAGTGCACGAAATTTATCACACATGTAAATTGGATGATTAGATTTACAGCATAAACATGAATAATTATTTGACGCTGAGTGATAACTTTTAAATGCAGTGCTGCCAGCAGCGCTTCGTGATTTATGTTGTCAGATTTATTATTGAATCTTAAACTTAGCTTGTTGAGTTGCTGTCCGGCATCGGTAGGCAGTGTATTTTCTAACAACTGTCTACGTGCGTTTAAAAACTGAGTAAAACCTTGAAAGTTAGGAAGATTATCGGGGTCTATAGACTCCTTCCATAATTTAAACGTAGTATGGTCGAGTTTTGCTGCCAATAATTGTACAGTGATAAGCTCGAATGAATCCACTGACAGTTGCATGGCCGCCAGTGAATTAACGGAAGACGTTATCGTATTTATGAATTCTGCCAAACGTTGGACAGAGTCTTTAATTGTTGACTTTACTTCAAGTAAATTTTGAATATAGTACTTAGCTAGTATGAATTTGTTGTCATATCTAGCGGACAGCAAACTCAACGCTATCGAGTAGTTTTCGTTACAAATAGGTAATGACTTAATTAAATCTAGCGGCTCATTTTTTAGAGACGAATACAAATAGTGTAATTTCTGCACTGACGTTAGATCAGATCTGGCATGCACCAAGTCCAGAAATATTGAGTAGAAATGCTGCCATTCTAAGATATTGCCTGTGAAGCAGGGCAAACTTATCGGTTTTAGTTGCATATTGCTTGTTAATACGGGAGATACAGTCTGAACGTTAAAGGTTTCTATCACTTGTAAGATATTGGCTTCTGTTGAATATAACAGCTCTTCGACCTCAACTCGGTCTTCTTGAGCAGCGTTTATGTCTTTAGAAATAAGTTCAATTTCGGACTGTACCTCATCGTATTTTGTTGCCAAGCTTTTTAGACTTTCAAGTCTAACTGTTAAAAAATGTTTGGTGTTAGTGTTTTTGTCAAAGTTACTGATAGCCGAATTAATACGCACTATGGAAGACTTTAAGCCGCCTCTCTTTCTGACCAACACTTTGAGGCCTTCTTCAGCCATTGTACGCACCTGTTAATGATGTTAATGATGTTAATGATGTGGTACCTGGTATGCGATTCCTGAAGCGTCGAGGCCGTGGAGAAGATGGCAAACACACAGACCGGAGAGATGACTGCTTACACTGGAGTACTGACGCTAGCACATGGATGGTCTTGCAGTGATGTCGTCAGGAGGCTCAAAGGCGACGAAAGAAATGCTGGTTAAGTCACGACACGGTCGGATCAGCGAATATGCTGAGTCGCCCGTGATGGCCAGAAATTGGGGCAGAAAAATAATGAAAAGGTGAATGACGAATCCGGCCCGGAGGACCAAAAAAATGTTAATAAGAAGAATGATCCGTCACGTGAGGACCAAAAAGTTATGTTGAGATTCGGTCCGAGACGAAATAAAAATGTGTTGAATGTCGGCACGTGTGCTCTAAGATTTTTTCCATCTGATAGAATGAAGCTTGGTGTGTTATCGCCAGGATGCAGAATGATAAAGATAGTGGACTGTATTAATACATTTATTAAGTTTCCCTTTTTTTACACTCAACTCATAGTAGTAAGATTGGCTAATTCTGAAGGTTAATTTTGAAGAAACCGATTCGTAAATGAAGCTACATTTTGATGAGGCACAAATACGTGCCACTCAGCTACATTGAAAAACGTTGAGGCCAAAGGCCTAAATAATTGTCGCGACAACAAGAAAATGAAAAGGACAGAATCAGGCAGCAAATGTAATAACGTCCGCTGCCAGCCAAGGCTCGTAGAACTGTATCATTGTAAAAACATGATAAGAACGATTTGAAAGCGTACAGATTAGCCAACCTATGCATGCGAAAATTACCACACTACTGTCCAGAATTTATCTTTCTTTTATCAGTACTGATTTATACAACGCTAATTTTTATTTAAATGCTTTACATTCTTTTCATTTCAATACTAATTTCAGCTCTTGTTTACGTTAATCTTACTTCAATAATATCTATGATTTTAACTCTATATTTACAATAATCATTGGCTCTTAACTTTTAAATAGAACAAGAATGTCTTTAATTGTCTTTGAGTTAGTTGTTCGATTAAGAGATAAATAAGTTATCACCTTATTGTCGTCAATCATACTCAATCAATTGATCCATCTGTAATCGTCCTCGTCTCGAACTCCAGCATCACTTCCTCTTGTCCAGCGTCGCTCCTCTTGTCCAGCGTCGTTTCCAGACTTCCGTAGTGTTCCTCTTGTCCAGCGTCGTCTCGCTCTTGTCCAGCGTCGTCTCGCTCTTGTCCGGCGTCGACTCTTTCTTGGCCAGCGTCGTCTCGCTCTCTGGAACTAAGTCGTCAGCTCTCTCTCTCTGGAACTTCTCGTGCTGTTTCGGACGTCAGTTGATCTTCGTATATGAATTTTCTTCTCGTGTAATTCTGTTACTAATTAAAATTGCTTGTTTTTACAATCCAGTTACATAACTGTATGTAACTGGAAGGATGAAACTATTTACAAAAAATTTAAATACTACGTGCGGACGGGCAAAAGCTCCCGCTGCACTGTGGGTGATCGAAAAAAGAGAACAACTGTAGCGTGTGTGTCCTATTTATACCCAGGTCTTGGTCAACACCTGCAGTTGTACGAAATCGACATGTCTGAAATTGTCTCTGGGTTCAGTCCCCCCCCCCACTATTTGTCAATTTCGCTATTTCTTATATTTCTGCGAATTGCAGAGTCCTATAAGTATACTCTTATACTCATCTTATAACTATTTTCACTACACATGTTCACTGTATTTTTGGACATGCAACTTAACGCTTTCGCTCTGTACACAGTTATTTCGCCACTACACTCGTACGGTGTGTCCCTTTCACGTGGTTTTTGTACACAGTATTTAGTTAATTTTATTGCAATTTATTGTGTTTTTGGATTTTACTCCTTATTTATAGTTTATGAATAATTACGGAAAAACAGTAATTATGCAATTATTCATCTTGGGGTGGTAAACTCGCCTGCATAGACCTGCGTCACACACACTTGAAAAATACTGGTGTACACACTTTCAGTTACATTTGTGTGTGTGTGCATGTCGATTCAGGTCGAAACACCTGTTCATATTTTTGTCTGAGCCAAGCTTGCAATCCCTGACATGCTTATTTCTAATACATTATTAATTATTTACAGTTTATTATGTATATTTAAAATTTTATATTCGATGCTCAGTACATCACTTATTTGTACTGTCGCAATATATATATATTACAACGCTCCCTTTCGTCTAACACAATTATCAAATATTTGTGATGTTAGATAAAAAGTTACTTATCAGTGATATTACTTTACTGGGCGCCAGAACAAATCCCAGATACAAATGACACGGTTTCAGCTTAGCTCAGCGCATGGAGACACTCTTTCTCAGGATTCGTTCAGTGATTGTGGTTTTCAAGGGGAATCGTTACAAATAACACTTTAAGATTTTCTTGATTATTATATTTAATGTTTAATCAATGATTTTTAAACTTTAAATTGTTAATGGTAGGACTTAATTATACCCTAACCTTATAATTATTGAGTGAGTGTGGAAAGTAATGATTAAGACGCTCAAACGACCTATAGCTCTTATCTGGTTTGATTAAGAGATTTCTATCTCCCAAACCAGTGCTAAAGAACAGGTCTGCAATAATTTGCACGTCCAATACTACACACCACTTTACATTCAACACTCCTACACTACATTAAAACTAATCTTATAGTTACAATACAATGTGTGCTTTTCTTAGTGTCTTTTTAAAATTGTTTCTTGTTTTATTATTTGTTTAGCGCTTACGTCATTGATCAATGAATCTATTTCTTACTGTTTGATGCGTTGAACGAAGATAGGAATCTGTAGAGGTCCTCCTTTCGATGGTGTTGCACAGAAGAATGGATTGAGCAATGCTGTTGAAGATGCCCTGGCAATTACAGATGCTCTAGCCTTCTGTAGCACAGGTCCTTCACGGCTGATTGATTAATTAATTAATTATTTAATTAATTAACTGTTGTTTTACCCAGCTAGTGTTATTGAATGTTGTTAATTCATCTACACTGCGGATTACTTCTCGAATTGGAACTTAAATTTGCACTGTTGTGTAATTTAAAAATTTCTGTATGTGAATTATACACGTCTAGTGTGTTTAATTACCGAACGAAGAGTGATGTTACCCCTCGCTTTTAGCTGGCGTCAGTTTTAAATACGGGCTGCTGATTGGTTGTTCAAATAAATCATGCGTTTTTCCAGTTTCGACAATCTCAAACAAGTCGCTCAAACACTCCGTGACAGGTTCCAAATGGCATAGAAATTCTTGTCAAAATCGTACTTTCTGTATTTGCAAATCGATTGATTACAGGTATTTGCAAATGTATTTCCGAAGATCTGACCACAGAATATTGTTGCTTAGGTCTTTATCTGTGTGTGTGTGAAAACACCTTATTCCTACGTAGCATAATTCTCTCGTTATTCCTGTTGGCGTGCGTCATCCGTATAACTTCTTTATTTGTTAATTATATTAACTGAGCTTGCGGCTACTTATAAAGCTTTTCTTGCTGAATACAATGCTGTTTTCAGAATTCCCGTATATTTACAACTTTTGAAGTTATCGCAGGTTGAACTGATAATTCGCTTTGAGTAAAATTACCTGTTTGAACTGGATTCAAATGTAGCGGTGACGTGGTTAGAGTGAGATGGCTGCGATTATACGCTCTCTCTCTTTCTTACGGAGTTACACTCGTACTGTCTATAGCTTTCATATAACGCTCTGATAGGACGCTATTATGAATCGTTATATATATATATATATATATTGTAGCGTGACAGATAATCCACACAAATACATTACTCAATGATCATTAATAAAGCTCTAATATATGGAATATCCAGATGAGAATCAATTAAAATGCACTATTTAATAATATGTTTACAAGAAGGGTTAAATAAAGAAAAATTCTGCAAATAATATAATATAATACAAATTTAAAAACCCAGGAAACTAAAAATGTTAATAACAAAATTACCCAGGTAAGATAGAAGCAGGCAATTAATATACCCCGACAAGGAAACCAGACTAGAAGAAACAAAGGCATACACAGCGAAAAACTACAGAAGAAAGAAGTATAGTCAAAACTACCACTACTGAAGAAGGAAGAAAGAAGAAGAACCAAACTCAAAGAAGAAAGAAGAATAATTAAAATCAAAGAAGAAAGAAGACTAATTAAAACTACTACTACTGAAGAAAGAAGAAAGAAGACTAATTAAAACTACTACTACAGAAGAAGGAAGAAAGAAGAACAATCAAAGCTACTGAAGAAAGAAGAAAGAAGAATAATTAAAATCAAAGAAGAAAGAAGACTAATTAAAACTACTACTACTGAAGAAAGAAGAAAGAAGACTAATTAAAACTACTACTACAGAAGAAGGAAGAAAGAAGAACAATCAAAGCTACTGAAGAAAGAAGAATAATTAAAATCAAAGAAGAAAGAAGACTAATTAAAACTACTACTACTGAAGAAAGAAGAAAGAAGACTAATTAAAACTACTACTACAGAAGAAGGAAGAAAGAAGAACAATCAAAGCAACTGAAGATAGAAGAAAGAAGACTAATTAAAACTACTACTACAGAAGAAGGAAGAAAGAAGAACAATCAAAGCTACTGAAGACAGAAGAAAGAAGAATAATTAAAATCAAAGAAGAAAGAAGACTAATTAAAACTACTACTACTGAAGAAAGAAGAAAGAAGACTAATTAAAACTACTGAAGAAAGAAGAAAGAAGAACAATTAAAACCAAAGAAGAAAGAAGACTAATTAAAACTACTACTACTGAAGAAAGAAGAAAGAAGACTAATTAAAACTACTACTACAGAAGAAGGAAGAAAGAAGAACAATCAAAGCAACTGAAGAAAAAAGAAAGAAGAATAATTAAAATCAAAGAAGAAAGAAGACTAAATTAAAACTAGAGAAGAAGGAAGAATAATTAAAACTAAAGAACAAAGAAGAAAGAAGAATAACCCAAAACTAAAACTACAGAAGAAAGAAGAAGGAAGACTAATTAAAACTACTGAAGAAAGAAGAATAAACCAAAACTACCACTACTGAAGAAAGAAGAAAGAAGAATAAACCAAAACTACCACTACTGAAGAAAGAAGAAAGAAGACTAAATTGAAACTAGAGAAGAAGGAAGAATAACCAAAACTAAAGAAGAAAGAAGAACAATCCAAAACTAAAGAAGAAAGAAGAATAATCAAATCTACTGAAGAAAGAAGAATAATCAAATCTACTGAAGAAAGAAGAAAGAAGAATAATCAAAGCTACTGAAGACAGAAGAAAGAAGAATAATTAAAACTAAAGAAGAAAGAAGGAAGAAGAATAACCCAAAACAAAAACTACTGAAGAAAGAAGACTAATTAAAACTACTGCTACTGAAGAAAGAAGAAAGAAGAACAATCAAAGCTAAAGAAGAAAAAAGAACAATCCAAAACTAAAGAAGAAAGAAGACTAATTAAAACTACTGAAGAAAGAAGAAAGAAGAACAATTAAAACCAAGGAAGAAAGAAGACTAATTAAAACTACTATTACTGAAGAAAGAAGAAAGAAGAATAGTCAAAAGTAAAACTACTGAAGAAGGAAGAAAGAAGAATAATCAAAATAAAAACCACAGAAGAAAGAAGAAAGAAGAATAATTAAAATCACAGGAGAAAGAAGAAAGAAGACTAATTAAAACTAAAAAAGAAAGAAGAATAAACCAAAACTACTACTACTGAAGAAAGAAGAATAATGAAAATCAAATCTACTGAAGAAAGAAGAAAGAAGACTAATTAAAACTCGAGAAGAAAGAAGAATAACCAAAACTACTACTACTGAAGAAAGAAGAAACAAGACTAATTAAAACTAGAGAAGAAAGAAGAATAACCAAAACTACAGAAGAAAGAAGAATAATTAAAACTAAAGAAGAAAGAAGAATAACCAAACTCAAAGAAGAAAGAAGAAGAATTAAGACGACCCATATAAAACAAAAACCCCATAGGGATAGAACCCCAAAAAACCCCAAAATCAATGAATGTCCAAAGAGAAAGTATAACACCCTAAAAAACCATATCACTGTAAAACTGACAAAAACTAAAAGTGTTAGTAGTATTAAATATTAGTGCATTCAAAAAGTTATTGTTTAGTTTGTATAAACAAATCTTCACAGTTCCCCCCATGGTTGAATATTTCATGTTAAAAACTAGAAAAAGACTAGTAAATATATTGATAGTTCACCATAGACAAGTGTAAGTGATCAAATTATAACTAATAAACTTTAAAAAAGGTGCATGAGTTACAGTACAAAGTAATAAACTTTAAGTTTTGTGAGCAGTGTCTACTTTGATAATGAAATAGTAATGTTACTAATAAAAAGCTACTAAAGCTGTATGAACATTCCATAGAATGGAATATAACTTAGATAGCCAGGGTTATACTTAAAGAGGGGGCATAAATCCTGTAAAATGGGGAATTACAAAACAAACTGTTAATGTTGAGTAGTAAAAGATGATAACCATTATATGTAACCAGGATGTCAGATTCCTATTACATATAGTAATTAGATAAGTAAGGATTATCCATAAGAAATGTTAGTGTTATAAGTTGTTATTTTATTGTTCATTTTAATTTAGGAATGACATATCTAAAAATAGATATCATTCCAATGTTATAGAATATTTTTTATTTATGTTATTAGGTGATATACAAAACAATGTTATTCAGAACACCAGATTTGATATAGAGAGGTGTTATATGTTAATTATATAATCAGTAATTACTGTTATACCAGTCAGAGAAGGATATAAAATAACTACATTAATAAAACATTTGGAAATTAGCCACACATCAAATCTAGGCCATATAATGAATTTAAACTGCAGAATGATTAACAAACCTAGTCTTATAAACCAGATAAAATGACAATATTTAGGCAAGATAAACTCAACAGATTAAATACTATGTAAATAAGGCTTTCTAAAGATATGGTCATTATATGAGTAAATTTATTTATTTGTCTAATAAAATACCATTAAAACTGAAATAGATTCACTGACATTATCCTAGGGGGAGTCATATACAAATGAATTGTATTAAAAAACCATCATTAATATACTAAATTTCAATAAAATAAGTGAGAATTGATAATTATACCAATTTCAGATTTAATAGAATAATAATAATATTGGGGAAAATGGCTATTATTTACTTAGAAGACAGGAAGTATAATTTTAGGCCTACCTCCCAAAAAATTATAAGAAATATAATTTTCAGATAAAACTTTGTAATACTAACTTAATTACTATCAAAATGAGTAGAATAGAATAGTGAAAACGAATATGTTCTTGGATTTCGTTGTCCATGACGTGTCCGTTACTTAACTAAATATCACTATAATATTGACGACTCGGAACACAAAGTTTTTTATAAGCAAAAACGTAAAGTTTTACCTTACAGCCTAAACCGGCTTTCACCTATAGAAGGCTTCATCAGAGGCTGTCGTTAGTAGCGCTGCTCGTCTTGTTGTTGGCGACGAGAAAGTGTTTCGAAAGATTGAAGCTGTGTGTGTGTGTGTGGTGAGATGTGTTCGAATAATGCGTGCGATTTGAATTGTGTCTGTTCGTTTAGGATGTCGTTTTTATTTGTTTTTGTGTGTTTGTATATTTCTAATTGGAACCATGATACATAGACTTAACAACATCCCCTTAGATGAAATAGACTACAAAGACGAACTAAACACGATAAAATATCTAGCAGAATCTAATGGTTATGACAGAACAATAGTCAGTAAACTCCTACACAAAACACAAAACAAACAACAGACAAAGACAGAAAACAACAAATTCATAACACTAACATACATCAACAAACAAACAGAAAAAATTGCCCACAAATTCAAAAAAGCAGGATACAGAATCGCTTACAAAACTACTAACAAAACAGAACACACACTATCAAAACGCATGCCCAAAGCACAAAACAAATTCGATCTACCCGGTGTATATAAACTAAATTGTTCAAATTGCAGTAAATTCTACATAGGCCAGACAGGACGTAGCTTCAAACAGAGATACATTGAACACACTAAAGCACTCCACACCACTACAGAATCTACCTTCGCAAACCACCCCATTGAAGCAAACCACACATATAAAAACATCGACAATAACATGAACATACTACACGTACACACAAAAGGCCGAAAACTAGACACTCTAGAACAATTAGAAATATACAAACACACAAAAACAAATAAAAACGACATCCTAAACGAACAGACACAATTCAAATCGCACGCATTATTCGAACACATCTCACCACACACACACACACACACAGCTTCAATCTTTCGAAACACTTTCTCGTCGCCAACAACAAGACGAGCAGCGCTACTAACGACAGCCTCTGATGAAGCCTTCTATAGGTGAAAGCCGGTTTAGGCTGTAAGGTAAAACTTTACGTTTTTGCTTATAAAAAACTTTGTGTTCCGAGTCGTTAATATTATAGTGATATTTAACGAATATGTATTTAATATTTCAAACAGTTAAATAATAACGAAATTACATTCTGAGCATAATGTACGTTTTTAAAGTGTGTCGGAAGTTATGACAATTTTAAACAATGTATGAGATATATTATATAGGCTAAGATTATCATGAGACGAAGGAAATACAGACAGTTCATTATTATACCTCGAAGAGAGCACTTCATGTGAATATTTGATAGAACCAACCTGTAATGGCTGTTACGTTATAACAGAGTACGGAATCATTTTATGTAAAATTAAAATGTTTAACTATTTTAATTAAAGTGAAGTGGTGAAGTTGACCCATGAACTACATAACACCAATAAACGAAATCACATATAACTAATTAAATGAAATAACACTGAAATCACACCAAACACCAAGTGAAAATTCGAGGTTAACTGACACGCATAAACACCAGTAGATATACCCATTTGATAACATTTTTACACAAGTGAACTATTCCATTATACACCAGTGACAATAAACTATACCCCAGAAGATCATATACAATTGCGAAGAACATTTAACTGAAGAAAGGACATATCATCTCAACAAGTACTTTGTCAACATTAGAAGCTTTCAACGCGCATGCGTCAGGCGGCCATTTTGATCCAATATCGTCACCTCAATAAGACACGACTGTAGACTGCATTCTGGTTCGAATAAAATTATATATAAACTTTTATTATTAATAACTACCATTATATTGTTTAAATTTAAGACATTTTTTGAATTGTAAGTGTTATACTTTCATGTCCCTGACCTTCTCTGGCTTTTTATATTAATAACCGTTCAAAGAACCTGTTTTTATAATACAACTGTAAAACTTCTAATATCGACCGACCCTGATCGAGTCGATACGGCATTGTAACCTCGATTAATTAATCGACCAACATTATTATTGTGTTTAATAAACGTTTTTGTTTGTTTTTTGGTAAATTGAAGTTGATTTCTCTTATAAAAGGACATAATCATTAATTAACCAAGGAAACTAGATAATCTTTAAAGGCAGTATATACGAAACTACAACATTTCAAGAGTAAGAAGAAGAGAGCCGTTTTCGCCTAACTTGAAGTTAGTTGGATTGTCTTTTTAACAAATTTACAGAACAGAAATTTATTACCAAAATAAACACCATACCATTATAATTATAATTACAATCAACAACCTCGATTTATTCCTACATATTAAGCACATAAATACACCGAAAACATTTTTTCCGAAATTATTTTTTTTAGAAATATAAATTTAAAATTTATATTTTATTTCAAATTGCTACCACAGCAATAGACACCGAGTTTATTTGATAACAACAAAGACCAGGAACTTTACCAAATCGACGATTCCCAGAGCGGAACGTCACTACTATACATACATACCATAAAAATTATTCTGGGTAATATTATACCAGAACACTATACAATTACAATTATAGTATGGTTTTATTACAAACGTGAAGATCAACAGTGAGAGCATAACGAAGACTAGAAGATATTAGCTACGTTACTACACACATTCTAACATTGTAATAATCTCGTATTATTACAAAATTTGGCTTCCATCGCGGGGCCTGAACGACGCAGACGTCTCGTATTATTACAAATTTGGCTTCCATCGCGGGGCCTGAACGAGGCAGACGTCTCGGATTATTACAATATATATATATATATATATATATATATATATATATTGCAACAGTACACAAGATCTACGTTCATATAAGTGGAATACGAAGGCTATAACACATTTTCTGACGGCCATAGACATTTTGTTCTTTCTTTTTAAAGTAGTTATAAGTTTTGAACCATGCTATGTTTAAAAAGTATGTTATGCCAAATGTTCTCAATTCTATACTCATTTATGTCATGTGAAATATTTGTGTGTAAGTGCGCGGGTGCGCGTGTGATTTACATTTTACTTAATAACTTCATTGAAAATTAACATTTCGTTCTGAAACTTGGACAGGGTGTTCTTATGGTTATAAGCTACATTTTTCATATGCTCATTTCTCCACAACTATAATATTTGTGTTTTTTTTTTTAATGAAATCAGTCTGCTTTTATTTTTGTTATCTCCAAGAAAGTAATAAAATTTGTAGATTAAATCTAGACCGGCCTTTGCAAAATCGGACAGAGTTTAAACCTGATTTCAGTCTATCTGTGTTCTCATCTGTGACATTGCTAGAGTTTCAACCAATCAGAAAGTCTAAAAATTATTTGAGTCGGTGCTTTGCAGAGAGCACATCTTTCAATTTCTTCGAAAGACTTGTCATAGAAAGACGTACTCGCTGCCACGAGGTTTTCGTGACAAGACAGGTCGTTTTCCTTTAGATTTAGAAGTTGGTTCTCGTTTCAAGTTCTTCATAACCATTACCACTTAGAGAACTCAAATAATAAATAGATCATTCTAGTCCTTTTTTGCGTACAGTAGAAGATTTTTGCTAAGGGCAAAATATCTGCCGAGATATTGTGATAGTAACGCGAGAACACTTCAAGAAACCGGAGTTTGTGTAAGATCAATACACGATATATTTTACCCAGTTTTTAATCCCTGAGATTAAGTGAATTTAAATTATAAACAATAACAGTTCATGTCGCAGTGTGCGTGTGTGCAAAGGCGTAAAGTGTCAACATAAATATTTCAATATTTCAGAGTTAGTGATCTTCGATCGGTCGACGTGCAGAGTCGCAGCGGTCTAGTGGAACAGCATGCGGAGTATTGAGAGGCTACGCAAACAGTGGAATTTAACGAACATGTAGCATATATGTAAAACCAGCAAATAGACTCAATTATTGAAAGGCAAATTTTTAATAAACAATTTTATATTATAAAGTAATAAGACAATAGTAAATTTTAATGTTTTAATTTAATAAATTTTCCTACCTTCAGATATAGACTCTGTTCTAATCATTTCATTATAACCTATCTATGCAGTTTTAATGTGTATCGTTGCATAGATAGTATTTGGCGCCGCAACGTGGTTGGCACGAGTTAAATAGTTAATACGATTTTAGTTAAGAATTTTAATTATTGTGTACAGACTAAATTTATTTGAACTGTGTTACATATTTTATTATTGTGTCGCAGGGAGAGTATATAAACTTTTGCATATTCTCTGTGAAACAAATTATTTTGGAAGATATTAATTTAGTTTCGAATAATATTTGGAGGTTTGAAGTATATTTGTGTGTTATTTATAAATAGGTTAAGGTAAGATTGTGGACATTCGATTCGAGATTAATCCACATAATAATAACTCCTATAATAATTAAAGTATCGGAATGAATCTTGGACAGCGTATGCGTCATAAATAGCGTTACATTGTTCGTATGTCATAAATTTAAAAGATGTAACTTTACTATGTATTTTTTAACTCAGTTCACTTTTCTATAGAAGCCTTATCTGCAGAAATATCATAAAACTTTCAGATAAAATCTATACAAGATTTTGCACACTCTGGCATAGTCTTACATTATTTCTTGGTATCAAGGTTGAAATCTATCACGTGTTGTAGATTTCAACCAATCAGGAGCTCCAATTTTTACTTGCTATGTCCTCTGGTAGAGGAAATTTAGTTCAGTTCTCGTCTACAACCCGTCCTAATAAGAAGTACTCTCTGTGCGAGTTTCTCGCGGCAGTACA
Source organism: Magicicada septendecula (assembly GCA_034769895.1). NCBI lineage: Eukaryota > Metazoa > Arthropoda > Insecta > Hemiptera > Cicadidae > Magicicada > Magicicada septendecula. Next base: position 292,889,640 of record CM068373.1, on the reverse strand, counting down.
CTTTTGCTATAAGGGTGACGACAGTCTCAGATTTTAGCTAAGAGTTACCAGTAAGCTAAATAAAAGGGTTATTATAACGTAGAACAAAGTTATGTGAAGATCTATTAGTGCTAATTTGCGTTAGTCAAGATTTTCCGCTTAGGGCAGTTGTACTCACTCGAAGTACACCTGTATGAACGCGTGGACACATCAATATTGCCGGAAGGTGTAAGCTAAACACACCGCATTTAAATAATAACCAACTAACCCACCTATCAAGCCTGAAATTTGTAAATAAAACCATATCGGCAGATAAACGGCGTGCGTGTGTAAATCGCGTGTGACTGCAGCAGACCAGACCAGACCAGAGGTTGACGTTAACGCAACAGATTTCAACCGGACTCCAAGAAGGAATTCTTCAATCAAGTAATATAGACAATTGTTCAAATAAACTTTCATTACGATATTAATTGATGTCTCGTTGGGCACTTGGTGAAACACATTAATACAAAGGTTTTGTAAAATATATAAAAACACTTGGCAAGTTTCACAAATTTTTTAATTAACTCTGACAGCTGTTTCGACTAGCTAAGCCATTGTCAAAGACGCGAATGAATGAAAATTATTAAACACAGGATGTGATGGAGTGTAGGTGGTGAACATCTGTTTAGGGCGTATTTGGAACATCTGTGTTGTGATGGCGAGGGGGGTGTGTGCAAGAGACAAGGGAAGGTCAGGTGTCTTTAAAAACTAAATACAATCATGAATGCAAAATATAAAATTAACTAAACTAAATATAATCTGAATGTAAAATATAAAATTAACTGAATGCAAAATTTAAAATAATGATGAACATTCAAAATAATATAAAATAAACTAAACTAAATAACAGATTTTAATAAAGTGGATACACAAAATTCTGTCTGTTCATTGGTTAAATTTTTCTTATTTTTTATTGCTTTTTTAATTTCTAAAATTTCTAACAAATCCATTTTTTTACCTTTTTGTATGTTGTGGAGTGGTGTTATGTTTTTTGTGTCTATGAAGTGATTGTGTTGTAAGCAATGATCTGCAAAACCTGTATTAGATGTATTGGTTAAAATCGCCTTCTTATGTTCAGAAATGCGATGTTTCAGAGCACGGCCACATTGTCCGATATAAATAGCATCGCATTCTGCACAGTGTATTTCATAAACTCCATTTTTCTCCAGTGTGTTAGCTTTTCTTTATTATTGACTAGTGAAAAAAGATTACTACTAAAATCACAGATGTTCCAGATACGCCCTAAACAGATGTTCACCACCTACACTCCATCACATCCTGTGTTTAATAATTTTCATTCATTCGCGTCTTTGACAATGGCTTAGCTAGTCGAAACAGCTGTCAGAGTTAATTAAAAAATTTGTGAAACTTACCAAGTGTTTTTATGTAGTTTACAAAACTTTCATTAGAATTTAAAGACAATATATAATTAACAAATAATTTATATAGACAAAATTTAAATTTGTTTTAGTTTAATAAATTCCTATCTCCAGATAAGAGACTCTATTATATATTATTAGTTTTAGTACACATCTATGCATCCTTAATTTGTTTTGTTGCAATATTTATTTATTATTTTATTAATAATAAATAAAACTTCTTTACAAGAATATATTTTATATTTTTTGAATTTTTACACTGTATCAATAGCTTAAACTATTATAAGAAAAGTTTTATTTATTATAAATGATAATGATAATAATAATAATAATAATATTAATAAATATATACAAGAATAATGTGAGCAAGTAAGAATGTAAATGTATATATAAATTTATAAGAAAATTTTACTACATGGTTATAAGTAACGTACAGCTTTTGAGATCAATACAAATCTAATGTTTTCAAACTGTCGTAACTGGTGAAACAATTAAAAAGTATGTGTAGAATTGTAACAAGTGTTTATCTAATAAATTTATGTCATCATCATCATCATCATTATCATCTTCAAGGATTAAACCAAGAATGGTTTGTTCTGGTCTCAAATAAGGAAAGCTGGTCATTCCTGCGCTTCCTCGGACGTCCCACACCTCTCCGTCCCCTCGGCTTATAGTTCCATCGTTGTTTGGGGATACGGCCTTTCCTTAAAGTCCAATTCTCAGACCCATAAAAAAGTGTGGGAAGAGCCATCAGCCTGTAGAATTTTAGGCGTGTTCCTTTACTTGCTGACTCTAGGGTTCGCTTGATGGTCCCGCACATAAGGTTGAACTTATGCAACTTATTCACAACGTTGTTGCTTGCATTATAAGACACATTGTAGCTCAGGTATTCAAAATTGCTAACTTGTTTCAGGATTAAATGTATGTAGTAATACTTATAATACCACGAGCTAGCTGACACCGCACGTTTGTGTAAAGAGGTAGATGTCACCGGTACTTGCATATATTGGGTTAATACAAATCATGTCTAGACGTCGGGAGCAGACGTACAGTACGTAGGCTATAACAGTACAATAACAAGTATATAGAGTTAAAAACAATCAACGTTCTGTCTAAGTTGTAAGCCATAATGCTTTCCATTTTGCTGCGTCTCAGACTGAGACAGAGTCTGTGTTTAATTGGGCGTTCAGTGTGAGCTTGTAATCCTTGAGGCTAAATTAGCACTTTATATTCAGCTTGTACTGTACAGTACAGTTTAGTACAGCTGTTCTCCTTCACAGTGATAGTAACTAGTCTCGTAACTAGGTTGGTCCGACAGCAAATGGATATAGTAAACTACACGAGGTCCTCGACTTTCCGACAGTGCTGTTTTAATGGCAATAATATTTTGGAAAATATTAAACAAACTGGACGATTATGGCAAAATAATTATAATTATTAACCTCCCTGGGCTTTGCAGAGTGAGTTCTCATTGACGTTTAGCAAAACGCGGGTAAATTACAATACAGCAGGTCTTCGTCATCATCATTAACCGTGGCTCTACAACCCTTGGTGAGTCTTGGCCTTCTCCAAGAGTCAATTTTATGCCCTGGCTTTCCAGTTTCTTATGTTCAGCTTTCCGATATTCAGCTTTTCTTCTATCTGGTCTTTGAATCTACTTTTAGGTCTTCACCTTTTTCTACTATCCATTGGTTTCTGGTAGAAAATATGTTTCGTAGGCTGTCCCTCCTTCATTCTCTCTGTGTTCAACTCACCTTAGCCTGTGTATTTTGATTATCCCGGCAATGTCCGGCTCTTTATAAAGATGGTATAGTTTATAATTATAGCGCCTGCGCCATATTCCATTTTCTTGTACACCTTTAAAATATTTTTCGTAGAATCCATCTTTCACAGCAACCTAGAAGTCTCTCGCTATTTTTTTCCATTGTCCAGGTTTTTGAAGCATATGTCAACACTGGCCTGATAAATGTTTTGTAGATTTTGAATTTCTTGCTTCTTGAGGTAAAGCTGTTGTCAGGTGCTTTTTTTAATTCATAATAGGTTTTATTTGAGAGATATATTCTTATTCTTATTTCAGCGTTGATGTCGTTAGTGTTGTTTATCTGGGAGGCAAGATATATTAACTCTTTTACTGCCTCTATATTTTCTGTGCATATTTCAAGGTTTTGAAGGGGTTTAATGGTAGTTTGTTGGTAGCATGCATATATTTTGTTTTCTCCAAGTGAGGAAGTCTCCAACTTTTGGATATTCGACTTTCTTACATTTTTCTCTTTCGGACATTCAAAATTGATAATCTTTATTCAAGTTTCGTACTGCAGCTTCAGACTTTTGAGCACTGACGGAGGTGTAAGGAGGTGAACAAGCGTTAAGACAAGTGAACATATTTTTATTATTCCGGCTACTATGGTTTTTACAAGTAACGTTACTCCATTTTAATATAAAAATCGCAGAGTTAAAGTAATTAATTTTTTTTTAATAAGACATCGCTGTAAGCTGTTCTACAAACACTGCTTATAAACTTTGTAATGTACGAAAAGGATTAATTCAGCATATTACTATGTTATGTATTTTTGTAGTAAAAGTGGTCATATAATGTAAATTTAAGCTAGAATATATCCGATGTCATTACAGTTCTGTCTATTACAGTTCACAGATCCGATCCATTGTAACTTACGTGCACAGTATCCCTACAGAAATACAGCATACTGTACTCAAACTAGACTTTCGGACAATTCAAGTTTTGAACACGTTTTTAAGGAACGCCTTATGTCCAAAAGTAGAGAACTCCCTGTTTTAGTATTACATTTACTAGTTGATCGTCCAGCCAGCTTTTCTGGGTCTACCCACACACCTGTGTCGTATAGGTTTATAATTCCAGAATTGTTTGGTCAATCTTGAATCTGACACTGTTTCTAAACGTTATTTCCCGCTGTCGTTTATAATCTTTTAATTTGTCGTTCAACTTTATAATTCTTGTAATGTCTTCATTCGTATTATGATCAAGTGTAGAGTATCTTTTAACTCCTCTTAAGAACGCCATTTCCGAGGCCTGTATTTTACTGTCTTATTTCTTGGCTGTTGTCCATAATTCACACCCATTAGACCGTACAAGGACCGCTATAACTTTGTAAAACTTTAATTTTGTTTCTCGGCGTACCTTGTTTCTAAACATACGATTGATTGTCCGACAGATTGTTTGGATCTTACCTAACTTAACATCAATATTATAATTCTTATCATACTCAATATCATTTCCCAAATAGTTAAAATGGCTCACCTGTTGTACAATTTGATCATCAATTATTATTTTTGTTCGTATTGGTTTCTGGCATCAAAATAGCTTTACCTTTATTTCTGTAGTACAGATTTTTGTATTGTGTTGTTTGCAAATCTGATGATCTGCAACATATTTTTGTAAAGCAGATTTTGTATTTTGAAATTCAAACAAGTCGTCAGCGAACAACAGCATAATCAATAACTGCTCGAGATATGTTAATACCAGTGTTACTAGATGTTTAGTCCGTAAATTAAAATAGTAATTTAATATTTGTTTGCTAATATCGGTGAATTAATTCTTCGTTATTTTTAAGCATACGTATATTTAAAATTCAGTATGGTTATCACATTGCAGAATCGGAGTAGCTGAAGAGATGAAAATGAAACAAACACCGGTAGGTTTGGTATTTTATAAATTGCATCGAGTGCATGATTAATGCATCAAAAAAATAAAAAAATCTTTAATTAGTTGTAGTTCTTCTTCTGATAGTTCCTACCCGTTTCGGATGTTGGATATCATACAGACTGTTTCAACTTTCTGTACTGCTGCACGGAATAAGTCAGTTGTTTATGCCAAACCAGGTCCTTAAATCTCTCATTCTCGGTCGCCCAACTCGTCTTTTTCTAAGTACTTTTCCTTGTCGTATGGACTACAATAAGTAAAATCTCTGTTCATTTCTCATGATATGTCTCAGATACTGAACCTTTCTTATCTTCACTGTGTTAATAACTTCCCATTCTTCTTCATCTTTCTAAGAACTTCAACATTAGTTATATGTGGTGTCCATGAGATGCTCAGTATTCTACGGTAAAGCCACATTTTGAAAAATTCCAATTTTTTAGTTGTGGTTTCAGTCAAAGTCCAAGATTCTACACCGTAGAAGATGGCCGAGAATACGTAGCAACGTAAAGGTCTCACCTTTATGTTTATTGGTAAATCGTGACTTTTGAAATATTTGTTCATTCTAATGTAAACTGCTCTCGCCTTTTCAATTATTCCCTTTATTTCTTGAGAGTGGTCCCATTGTTCATTGACTATAGTAGCAACATGTGTAAATTTGCTTACACGTTCAACTGGCCTTTGGTTTATATTAAGGGTGGACTTTGTGAACCTGTTCTTAGACACAATCATTAGCTTCGTTTTATTAACATTGCCACTAATTATAATTTTATAAAATTACGTTTTGCCTTCGCAATTTTATATTTTTAAAAATATTTGTATACAATTTCGTTAAAATTGATCAAGTGGTTTCGAAGGTATAGCAGCTGGAAGCAAACACCTCTAGATTGATAAAACATTATTTGTCCTTGTTCATGCTTAGTTGGGTAAGCAAATAAATACTGGGACAGTCTTCTCTGTAGTAAAACTATTTTCTTAAATTGTGATCTTGCAGGTCTCTGATTGGAGTCTTCGTTTTGCTGAATGCAATGCCGATACTGGACGTTAGGCAATCATTTTATATTTTTGTCCCTTACACGAAACAAAGGAACTTTATTTTTCATTCGCTCTGCGAGTAATTTGTTATTGAAAAACAAAATTTTCCCTTTTCCAAGAAAACGGTGTGGAGGCGTTACTGCATGGAAAGACAAAAATTAATATAAGACGACAGTAGAGAGAGAGTTGGGAGGGTTGCATGAGAAACTGTGACGAGGGAAAGAGGGAGTGGAAGAAAGGTTTCTTAGAGTGTAATCAATACTTACAGTAGATACAGTACTCTGTGTTACGGATAATCCCTTTGTTATCATCCAGCTTTTCAGTGTTGCTCTCGACGCTGACTTGTGTATTTAATGGAATATTAAAGTAGAGCCTAGCTTGATGCAGAAAACTGGAATTTTGGTTGATCATAAAATCAAATACACTACAATGGAATCAAAATATTTGAAAACTCTAAATCCTTAAATTCGTAGTGGCCGTCAATCAATGAATTTTTCAGGTGAAGGTTTTATGAGGATCAGTCAAAAAATATAACACAAATTTTAAATTATTTGTGTCGATGTGTCGACAATGTTTATAGTCATTATCAGGACCTGTGTATAAATACAAAAGAAATGTCAAACACAACAGAAAAATTATTTGATTGAATGTGTTTGCTATGTGAGTGTGTGTGCGTGCGTATATGTGTATCCTTTTATGTGAAGGAGGTGATTTAGTTTGTTTTACATCATCAAATGTTTTCTTTAAAGACAACGAGAAAATTATAATATCACAAAACTTAATTTATGCAATACTACAATTTAAATTAATCATAATATAATGGTATTTGTAATAAATATAAAAGCAGTAATCAACAATTAAATATTAGAATTGGTACAGAACAAGTTTATACATATACTTATCAATATACGTAATTATAATTATATATAATTAATTACAAATATCATTACATTATGAGTAATTTAAATTGTAGTATTGTATAAATTAAGTTCTGTGATACTATAATTTTCTCGTTGTCTTCAAAGTAAACATTTGATGATGAAAAACGAACGAAATTATAATTGTTCTCTTGTGTTTAACATTTATTTTGTATTTATACACAGGTCCTGATGATGACAATATACATTGACGAAACGTCGACACAAATAATTTAAAATTTGTGTTATATTTTTTGACCGATCCTCACAAACTTTTCACCGGAAAAATTTTAAACTCTAAATTAGTCGAATATTTTCAAGAGACAATTTTTGATAGTAACACTGATAAAGCTAAAAATCTACGAATCTCAATCACAAACACCATAATTTATTAACCAACATAAACATTATCCAACGTGCTCGAAAAATGTGTTTAGTAAGAAAAAAGATCTTAGTACAGTAGTACATAAAGTGTTCGACTAATGTATCACACATCCCGTCGCACACGTACTTCCCTTCAAGTGAGCGATTTCGGTTTCAGGAAGACAACGGTTGGAATCGCTACCTTCGACCAGAAATAGCCTAAATCAAAATTCCAGAGTTTTTTAATTCCATGTTCTATAAGGAAATGGAAGTATGGTGATGGCGTAAAAAATCGTGTACGAGATAAGGGCTGATTCTGACTGTACTACCCTCAAAACATGAAGAAAAGTCATTTTATGTGTCTGTATGTCTATGTATAGAATTTTTTCTATGGCAAACGATAACTGCCACAAATTCAAACAGAATCAAATAATGTTTTGCATATATACCTGAGTTGTAGAGGACTCAAGGTTTATTGATTTTGGTGAAGATCGGTTAAGGGGAATGGGTAGTTTACCTGGAACGCTTAACGTTTTAACAAGAGTAAAGTACTTAATTTTGATTAATAAGGTATCCCGAAAAGAAGGTCATAATAATCCACTGTAAAAAGATAGAAGAAATGTCTTTAAATAAAAAGGGTAGTTGAATGGGGAGAAGATAATTTTTTATATGTGTACTACGTCATCGGCAACAAAAAAGTAGTTTGTTGTTAAAATTCTTTCCCGGGCTGTTTGGCCGTGGTCCAATGTTTTATGCAAAACCAGTCGTTTCAGCAGTGCCATCGACTGTCATCATCAGTAAAAATCGATTGCGCTAACGTGAGGTGGTGTACGTTAGTGACCACAGTACTGTGGTTAAGGCTGAAGAAAGAAGTAGTTTCTATGGAAATATTTCATTTCGAAAAGGATTGTAAATATAAAATCTTAGAACACGGAAGTCATGTATGGTTCTCTATACCGATATTTGTTTTATGAACATTATATTCTGTCGTTGTGTAATTATTGAGTGCAGAAATCCAATATTAAAAGTAACAATTTGTTTTACATACGACTGTATTAGCCCACGTCCATCACCAGGAATTACCTTGGTGCAGAATTAGCCAAAGTCCAGTTAATTAAAAAATTCTGTTAAATTTTATTTAGGTAATTTGACTATTGAATATGGTTATATTGACGACTGAAAAGATTTGGCGATGTTTCTGGGAAAACTATACACCGATTAAACGTTCAAATAGCTCTCATGAAAACTTGTGTTTTTGGACATAGGCTAGTTTTGCTCCAGTGTAGCGAATTTAACTTTATGTAAAAAGCATTATGTTCTTCAGTTGTTAGTCTTATCAGTGCATTGAAGTGGAAGGAACGTTTCTGAGTATTCTGAAATTTAGTTCGATGCGTTTCGTCTTCTTCTTCTGCACTTCAGGGATTAGGCTACATGCCTGTCACGACTTTACATTATTAGATCCATTTTGTTCTTGTTCTTCCTACATGCCTTCTTTGAGAAGGCTTTTGCTTGTTTACAACTACTGGTAGGATTATTCTATCTTCATCCATGCGACTTAAATGCTGTCTCCACTTTTCCCTGTATCCTTCAATTTTCTCATTTAGATTATATAAACTTAATGCTTCTCGTATATCTTCATCACTTACATGATCTCTACTTGTGCATCCTTTAACCCTTCTTAAAAATCTCAACTCTGCTGATTGCATGTTGCTTTTATCTCTTTGTTTTGTAATCCAGGATTCACTGTCATATAATAGCACTGGAACAGCCATTGTTTTGTAGAATTTTAATTTCGTCTCACGTCTCGTTTTATTTTTCAGTGTTTTATTTATAGTTCCACATTTGTGTTGAAATCTATTGATTTTATTTTGTATACCTTTGTCAACGCCAAAACGTATTTCACAACTTAAATAGTAAAAGTTTGAGGTCGATGCGTTTCGTAGTCCGTAATATTAGAAGAGTTATTTAGGTTTTCAATAGTTTACTATAGGAGAGGAACTTACAAGAATCTGGGGAGAAACTGTTGCAGCGAAGATTGTAGATGTGTGTCATGATTCAACTTGAAGATGGTGAAATAATGTACGGTAGAGAGTAATGTAAGTATTACTTTATCGCTGTCTAATAGGTAAATTATTAAAAGGACTCATTAAAAATTAGGTTGGAATAAAGTAATTACGTATCAAAGTTGCCATCATGTTAAAATTTTGTATTTTGAAAAATTCGTTTAATTGAAAAGTTTTATGAAGTTTTTTTTTCGTATCGGCCATCTAAGGACCACATGCCAATTTCAATTATTTACTCCTTGTTCTTTTCTTTTTTCCAATATTCTTTCATCTTCTCACTGTCTCTCTTCTTCCTGTCTTCAGTCCATTTTGAACCTGCGTTATTATCTCTCCTACCCTGGACTCCCTCCATTTTTTACACTTTTGCCCGAAAAACTTCTCTTTAAATTGCTTCTTTTGCGTGTATATTATTTTTTTTCTAAATCCTTTTGGGCTTCTTTAATCCAACTTGATGTTGACTTCTTCCCCCGCAGATATCTGAAGATTTGCTTTGTCAACCTATTGTCGCCCATTTATATAAATGTCCAAAAAATAATAGTCTCCTTTTTCTCATTGTTTCTGTTATATTTTCTATACTTTGATATATTTCATCATTACTTCTTAATTTCCAACCATCTGACGTTTTTTTTGGGCCTAATATTTTCCTAATAATTCGTCTTTCCAATATTTCTAGTTTGTCCAAATTATAATTCAATGCTAGACATTCACTTGCATATAGGCATTCTGGCTTCACTACTGTACTGTAATGCCTTATTTTCTCATTTTTAGATATGCACTTTTTATTGTAAATATCTTTAGTAATACTTTTATGAAGTTTTATTTTTATTAGTATTGTGATATTATTCAATGTAGTTTCTTCTGCAAGTTGTGTACTGCGTATTTGTCGTTTTAACACAAATATCAGCACTGAAAAATATCAGCATCGTCAGAGGGTTGTAAGTAAATCAATAACAATCCAAATAATTCTATGTTAATACAGAAATTAACAAATAATCGAATTTGTTTCAATTTTAATGTAAAATAACTGATACTCGATTTTAGACGATTAGTTAACGATTGTTTTAATGTTTATTTATTTAAGCAGCTGTTTTGTCGATTATATTGGAAATATTTAATGTTTATAATTTATTTTTATCTATTTTAATAAATTTATAATTTTAAATAGATCATCTTGTTTTGTTTTTATTTGAGTTTTTTCTTTAATTAATAAATTATTGTTATATTAATTTTTTGATATTTTTTAAAATTAATTTAATATTTTCAATGCCTAGAAATTGGTGGTTATTATTTAGACAATGTGTGGCTAAATTAGATTTCTAAATATTTGGTTTTAAAATGCATTGCGATGTTGAAGGAATCTATCGAGTAGTTTTTGTTTGTCTGGCGTACGTAAAATTTATTTCAATCTGGACATTCTATTTTGTATATTCCATTCTTTTTGTGAATATTGGATTTAGTTTCACGTTTTATTTGATTAAAAATTATATTATCTGTATTATAAGAGATTTTTAAATTCGTATCTTTAAATACTTTATTTAGTTTTTGAGTTATATTCCCATAATAAGTAAAGATTGTATATTTTATATTATTATTAACAGGTGAATTTTTAGATGTAGTGTTATTGGGAGTTTTGATAAAAGAGTTTAGGTTTTATTTTGTTTTCTAATTTATTGACAGTTTTTATTTTGTATCCATTTTTATCTGCTATTTTTTGGATAACATTTCTTTGTTTGTCATTTAGTGGGATCCTAACCATTCGGTAAATTATGAAATTAAATACTGCCATTTTATATGAACTTATGAAAAAAATCGACAATGGTCTCTCTTACCCCTATTAAATTGATTCATAATTTCTTTAAAAGACGTCAGTGATTAGGTATTGACATTAAGCCTACCAGAGGGGCGGACTTCTTCCGTCACTGCCTTTATTGTCTAAAGCGACGTTTCGGCTTCGCAACAAATATCCAGGCCAAAACAAATGCCAAAACATCTCAAACAAAAATATCGGTATGGAGAACCATACATGACTTCCATGTTCTAAGATTTATATTTAAAATCATTTATGAAATGAAATGTTTGCATAGAAACTACTTCTTTCCACTTATTGCTTCAACCTTAACCACAGTACTGTGGTAACTAACGTATACCACCACACGTTATCGCACTCGATTTTCACTAATGATGGCAGTCGACGGCACTGCCGAAACGTCTGGTTTTGCAGAAAACATTGGACTACGGCCAAACAGCCCGGGAAGGAATTTTAACAACAAACTACTACTTTGTTGCCGATAACGTAGTACACATATAAAAATTATCCTCTCCCCCTTCAACTATAATTTTTATTTATAGAAAATTACCCCCACCCCGTTCAACTAGCCTCTTTATTCACAGATATTTCATCTACGTTGATACAGTGGATTATTAAGATCTTGTTATCAGGATACTTTATTTATCAAAATTAAGTACTTTACTCTTGGTACAACAAAAAATGTTTCAGGTAGACTACCCTTTCCCCGAAACCGATCTTCACCAAAATCAATAGGCCTTGAGTCCTCTACAACTCAGGCACATATGTAAAACATTATTTGATTCTGTTTTAATTTACGGCAGTTATCGTTCGTCATGAAAAAATTTCTCTTGTTACAACTTAAAATGTTGCAGGTAAACTACCCCTTTCCCTTAACTGATCTTCACCAAAATCAACAGGCCTTGAGTACTCTACAATTTAGAGATGTATGCAAAACATTATTTGATTCTGTTTGGATGTGCGGCAGTTATCGTTCGTCATATAAAGAATTACTCTTGTTAAAACATAAAATGTGGCAGGTAAACTACCCCTTTCCCTTAACCGATCTTCACCAAAATCAACAGGCCTTCATTCCTTTACAATTCAGGAACGTACAAAAAAATATTTGATTCTGTTTGAATGTGCGGCAGTTATCGTTCGTCATAGAAAAAATTACCGTTGTTAAAACATAAAATGTTTACCGATCTTCACCAAAATCAACAGACCTTGAGTACTTAATAATTGAGGAATGTCTGCAGAAAAATATTTGATTCTGTTTGAATGTGCGGCTCTTATCATTTGTCAAATAAAAAAAATCAACAGATAGATAGCCACACAGATAGACAGACGTACAGGCAGACACACACACAGACACTTTTCGAAAAATGACTTTTTTCATGTTTTGAGGGTAGTACAATCAGAATCTGCAATTATCTCTAACACGATTTTTTTTGCCATCACCATACTTCTATTTCCTTATGGAACATGGAAGTAAAATAAACAAAAACTCTGTTTCACAACCGACAGAGAGTCAAAACTTACTAAAGTATATGCCCAATTTTCTATTGTAGTGTATTTATTGTTCATAGCCTAAAGGTACCATACATGTGATTTGGAATAAAATTTTAATTATTCACATTCTTAAATTCGATCGATTTCGGTCATAGACCATCGTGAGGTCATATACAACGCACTTGTGGTCACAATATCGTAAAACAGCCACTATTTAAAAAAAAACGAATTCGTAGACATTGATTAATGAACGTAATACGTACGTGCCGTATGTCGTTTTTGTAAATAGTGGCTGTTTTACGATATTGTGACCGCACGTGCGCTGTATATGACCTGGCGATGGCCTGTGACCGAATCGATCGTGTTTAAGAATGTGAGTAATTAAAACTTTATTCCAAATCATATGTATGGTACCTTAGGCAATGATCTATAAATACACTACAATTTAAAATTGAGAACATAGGTATCATTAGTAAACAATAATTCTGTGTCTATTATAAATACATCACATTATCATTAAAGTATATGCATCATCATCATCATCATCATCATCTTCAAGGAATAAATCAAGGATGGTTTGTTCCGGTCTCAAATAGGCTAAGATTACAGTTGGTCACTCCAGCGCTTCCTCGGGCGTCCCACACCTATCCGTCCTCTCGGCTTATAGTTCCACAGTTGTCTGGGGATGCAGAAGTCATCCATTCGGCAAATATATTCCCACCAATTCAGCCGATACTGGGCGATCCTGTCGAGTATACTCATAATATTCAGTCCCTCCCGTATATCTGTGTTTCTCATGTTCATGGAGAATATACCCTGCCACGTGCCTGAGAAATCTAATTTCAGCCGCTTGCATGCGACTGCCCTGGCCTTTCGTTAAAACGTATATATATATATACAGTATATATATATATATATATATATATATATATTGTAACGTACCAAATTGGCAGTTACATAAAGTAACTAATTATTACGTCAAGTGACGGGAGATCATGAAAATATTTCAAAGTACATGAAATAATGTAGACAAAGTGTGTATCTACAAAGATATATTATTGAAAAAATCCAACAAAGAAGAAGGAAGAGTAATATAGCATCATCGAGTACAAAGAAGAAAGAAAATGACAACGAGCCAATATAAAATGTTAGAAACCAGGCCCAATAGAGTCCAACCAGTGAGGGGAAACAACAAATATAATCATTAAAATGAAGAGGAGCCAACAGAGTCCAAACAATGAGGGGAAACAACAAAAATAATCACTAAAATGAAGAGAAGCCAACAGGTCCAACCAGTGAGTGGAAACAACAAAAGTAACTATTAAAATGAAGAGGAGACAACTCAAGAACAACCACAAATATGGTAAAACAAACAAATTTATTTATTAATATAAATACTATGGAACAATGACTACCACGGATGGAAATATTGAAGAATATGACAAGAATAAGGGAACATTGATTATCACAAGCAATGTACAACCCAGGAGAACACCGATAGTGAACAACAATTAACCAAAAGAAGAAAGGAAGAAGAAGAGCAAAGGAAACATAACATGAAGAATGAAGATAATGTATGGACAATACAAAAAATCACCATTCACCAAGTGTACAAGGAACTATATTGATGACCGGAAGAAGTGTAATGATTATTCGAGGATCAACTATAAAGAAACCAGTGTTTAGCATAATTGAGTAATCACAAACAATAACAGTGAAAACTTAATATAAGTGTTACAACCTGTAACAAGTTAACCAATTTTACCCCAAATAAACACCACAGACAATACAAGTGAGAATGTTTATAACAAAGGAAAATGAGTTACCATTATAAGTGGAAGAATCCAAGATTAACTAGTTAAAATGCACAGACAATTAGTGTGACCAGTTTAATCAAGATTGTAACCCAAAATAGATAATCATTAAGACCACCAAGAGAAATGTGAGATAGAACATTAAGTTTATTGTTCATAGGAACTGAGAATAAAAGCTTTGTAAACGTTAAAATGAAATGTAACTAAATGCCACGACAAGACAGAATAAAATATAAATAAAATCCAGAACAAATAGTAACTAATAAGCTAGTTTGTTAAGTATCAAACAATCAATGTACCAAAAACTAGGTACAACACAACAAGAAATGTAATACTATTAGATTAAGAATAATTGTGTTATTGTTTCAAAGAATAGTGTAAACATGTGTATTACTTAATAATTAAACCATTGTAGTAGAATACCATAATGAAATGATGATAGTAGAATCAAATACTGCATAAGAATATGTTGCACATTGTTACCAGATAACTGACACATAACCTCATAGAAAGTGCACCTATAACATAAGATCATGTGTATTAATTAAACCAAGCAACTATCAACAATTGTTTCAACCAAAGACTAATTATGAATAGTAATGCAAACTAATAAATAACATTTGTACTGAAATACACAGCAAATGAATCAGATTAAATATGATATCATATAGACAAAAGAACAGAAACCCCATGTGACAAGTTAGTTAATCAAAATGCACTATCAAAACTTATTAAAAGATTACTAAAAATGTTATCAGTAGTTAGAGAAAGATCTGATACTACTATGAGAACATATCTCAAATGTAATAGTAGTAGTTTTATAATTAAATTATTAGAAACTAATTGACAACAATTGTAAAACCAGATGTAAACAAACACTATGTGACAGGATAGTTAATCAAAATGCACTATCAAAACTTATTGAAAGATTACTAAAAATGTTATCAGTAGTTAGAGAAAGATCTGATACTACTATGAGAACATATCACAAATCTAACAGTAGTAGTTTTATAATTAAATTATTAGAAACTAACTGACTATCATTGTAAAACCAGATGTAAACAAACACAATACTAAGAATTGGAAAGCTTTCAGCTAACGAAAGACTGATAAATACATTAAACAAACGAGGTACTACAATTGTACACTATTTTAATGTATAACATTATATACCTTATGTGGTAAAATAATTGAAAAAGTGACAAATTAAAGAAATGAGAACAGAAGGTAATTTTGATAAGACTATTAGTATATGAAAAATAACCTTGTTCATAAAATAAAATGTGACCAAATGTGAATAAATGTATATATTATTGTTAGAATGCCAAACAAATGTAATTAGGTAAGAAATAATAGCGTTACATGCAATTATAAACAATCGAATATAGTCGCTAAGGACGCCATTACCAAATATTGTTCAAATGGTAATTACAACTATTTTATGTATTAAAACGAAAGACAAATGGACTCGAGACGTTTAATAATGAGTGTTATAGTGTAATTGGAACAAGATATGGTGATACAAACTTATTTACATTAAGAAACACCATATGAGTTTGTGAAACGGCTAAGTGTGTTAATAATGAACGGATTTAATCCTTGTTTAGACTTAAATTAAAGCCACAAGTGTCCGTAATTTAATGCCCCTAACCGTTCGACGATACGATAATTAATAAGAAAGTTATGACACTTATAAACTTTTCAGTCATTTCTTATATCGATGCATACGTCACCCGTAGCCTCGAACCCAAGCAATAATTTGTAAAAAATTAAAAGTTTTATTTAACCAAAGTGTTTTGGGGTTGAGAGTTTGACCCTTTAAACCAATCAAATGGCTTAAAATAACCAGACGAGAAGGAGACGCTTTGATGAAGCCAGCATTCGTTCCGTATCACTCAATAAGCAAGGTTCACGAAGGAAATTGTCAAGATTATTTAAAATGTACACGTCACCAACACGAGTTACTCTACATACATTAACCTATACACAACAGAATAATAACGAGTGTCCAGTGCTTTAAGTGAATTAAAATAATAAACCGACCAGTGTATAATAAAGGTCGTGTTTTGTGTTTTTTTTTAAACAGGGAGTACTCTATTTTAATTATTTTAACGAATTGAATTAAAATAATAACTTTCGTTAGTGAACGAAGAGATATTGTTTTGGGACTGCACTAGTCAAAAGTGCATAACCCATGATGAAAAATTATCAGAACTGAATAAATGAATTATAACGCAATTATTAATTTAAAAAATAAATATTTTACGATTTAATCGTGATTGAGAAAATCGGTATTAATTTAAATATCGACCATCCATATATAATGAATAGTCGCTCATTTGACTAACTTTGTTGGAATTAACGAATAACTAGTTTATTGCGAAAATATTCTACACGACTGATAATTATACATCAGATGACACACGAATAAAATGTATGTGTTTATAGTATTAAGATTTTAATGAATAATATGCTTATTCAAAATAATTACTTACTGTTGTTAAGTAACTAACCTAGAAATAACAATGATAACTTTGTCACCAAGTAATGATTCTGTTCTCAAATAATTTCAATCCAATGAAAGCTATAACAAGAGTTTTTTATTCTAGATTTTTTCTCTTGCCAATAAATATTTTTAATAATTAACGAATAAATAATAATAGTATTTTTAACAGTGCAGCACAGAGCACGTGTTTTAATCACAACTGCTGTATGCATTTTACTAACCGTACGATAGTACGATATATATCGGTTTATGGTACCGACTTTTATAAGTTTAAATCTTTGTTTGTCTTTGTAGTAATCCATTATTAAACATTGTTAAATAAGATAACATCTTGTAATCTGGTATCATGCATCTTCCAAGAACACACGAATTTGGTAATCTAACTGAATAAAGAGGACATAACCTCGTTAACTAAAACTATTATACCAGACATCAGTGTTACCAGCCTTGAGGTACAAAGAGCTCAAGAATGGTTTATAGTAATTATTGTTTTGTAAAGACATTATAAATTGATTGTTTTTTAAAAGAGTTCATGGCATTTTACAATTGTTAATAAATCCCAATTTATTTACCAGTGGAACAGAGTTTTTGATTTATTTTTAAAAATAGTTTAATTTTTATGATCAGTTCTATCATAAGGTGGCGGTAGGATTTGAATGGTCAATATCATTCAAATTACAGTTCAACTATTAATTTGCTTTATTGTGCATGTACGTTATTTAAGATATTCAAACAGAATATCCATATATGTTTATCAAGTGTTTTTTGCAGCAGAAGAAGTCACCAACAAGAACATAGAAAACATCCACATATGGTAAGTGGGGAGGTTGACAGTGAAGTGTTAAATACTCTTTTAAACTAAAAGACTTAAACGTGAACACCCACACTAATTCCTATTAATGATCACACACTAATAATAATCAATTTAATTAAATATTATCGTTGCAACAACAAAATAAAAGGTTACGTTACAATATATATATTATAACGTACCAAGTCCCATAGATTTGGGGTTATATGTAGAAAGTTTTAAAAATCAAGTATAAAATAAATTTAAATCGATAGAACCATATCTCGCGCTGTAGCGAGCATTCCAAACAATTGTAAACGCGGCGGATATGTTCCGTTGGCGTTATGTAACCACGCACACCCACCGTTATAAATTATGGACACGCCCTAACTTTAAAACATTAATATTTCGGAAACGAATAAATATAGGCAAAATCCAAAATAGCCAAAATGTTTATCGAAATATTAAGAATACGGTGTGCGAATTTCGTTAAATATAATTAAAGAGTTAATGAGCTAATTCATTTTATTTAAATAACTTCCTTAGTAAGTGAGCTAGGAAGTTCAGATTTGGATATGTTATAATTGTAAAAATTACGAATCAAATGTATATGTTAGATTAAGCATAACTTGGCTTGCGGCCAAGATAATTGCAATACAAATTGCAACCGGACATCCGACCGACAATTGGTTCCGGTGTATTCCAGAATATTAAAAATAATAATAATTCTCGAACTGTGGGAATTATTTTTCGTTCTCACGGAATGAGGTGACTCAATTTTAAGTAGAAGGGAGAATGTTTCAGCCAATCAGATGATTCTAAAAATTTTGAACAACCGTTGGTTTCGGGCTGAACTCTCTTCACTCTTCTGTTGGCGATCAAGCTGTCTATACACACACTCTCTTCTGTTCACGCAGTCAACACATACTCTTCAATCAGGACTTAAACAGTGAACACACACACACACACTTCTGTAAAGTATCAACTTCTGGACAACACAGACACTCTTCTAGAACGACTGGACCGTGATGGCATCTACGTGCGATAGTCTTATTCATCAACAAATAAGCGTACAGCGCAATACACTCAAACTGTTGGCGTACGCATATAAGAGATCGACAATATACTACGAGAAGTCACGTCCAGACTACAACAGAGCGAGGCCGTATAAATCGTGGTGCGAGCTGAAGAACTGACGACGCAGAGCTACACCCGAGACGAGGTACACACACCCAAGTGCAGAGTATCCAGACCGAGGGCCTGAAGCAGTTGCAGCAGTTAAACCACTGACGTTAAATCCATCAACAGTTGCTGAAGGAACCGGAGTTGCTGATCCCTGGACTCTTCGTTGGAATCCAGGACGCAGCGGAAATCATCGCCACTAGCTGATTGGACTAGGACATCGAGGGACCCCAGAGGACATCTTCGAGAACTTCAGTATCAGGAAAGTCAAAATCATTTATACATTTTGTATAAAAAGAACATTTTTCTTTCTTTGGTTAAATCAAATGTAAAGTCAATTTCATTCAGATGCCTATAAAAACAGAGACTTATTAATAAGTTAATAAGAACTTCAATATTGTGATAATCTGTAGAACAAATATAAGTTAATTAAGAAGTAATAGATAAGAAGTAGAGTAGATAAAAAGCGCTATACAAATCTTAATATTAAATCACTTAAGAAACTTATACTGCAGTATACGTGAAACCAATCACAAAGTAAATAAAAAGCACGTAGAACAAGATTTACGGCTAATTTATTTAAGAGTATTTTAAAAGCATTCTGAAATAGTAAAATCAATATTAAAATCTTGAAAAATCATTAATTAAATTATTTAAATAATTAACTTTGGAAGTAATAAGGAACAAGTTCGAATAAATTCATATTTATAAGCTTTCCTTCTGAAAGCTAATATTCATTCTAAAAACATTGATCAAATTACTCATTACTCTTTAGTGCGCAAGAATTACATTAGATATAAGTTTTTCAATTTATGTGCTATTAGAATAATAAACCACAATTTTATACCCGACACTGTTTTGTTATTGCTGTACTCCAAAATCTACCAACATCACAAAACTATTCACAATAATTATAATGATTCACTTTGTGCTTGTACTTTTGAATTAATCTACTTGTGAATTCAAATCACAAATTCCTACGGCCCTAGTCGGAAGAAGAAGACGCAAGAACGTACAGCAGGTAGGCCAGTTCACACACACCATAACAGTAAAGTTATAAATGTCGCCCTGAACTTGGGGCTTCCCGAAGTTAACGAAGTTGATTAGTTATAATATATATATTGCAACGATACGTTTAGCATAAGTCTATGTATCAACCCCTGACTGAGGTATGATAACATACGAACGCACGTATGAGATGTAAAAGATGTAAATAATGAAAATAATGTAATAATTAAACGTTAGGTATAAGAGATAATAAAAGAAATAAACGTATTAATTAATTTTTAATAAATAAATAATTGTAAGTGAGCCTGCATATGGAATTAAAAGCCTAGCTGGTTTTAAACGCAGCGAGGGGCGAAGAATCACGCACCGACTGGCAAGGGTGACGTCATAGCGACAGGCAGCCGCGTGTGTGTTAGTGGTAGTGTGTAAATGAAGAACAAGTTGAATTATGCATACGATTGTGGAAAATTTTACACAGATTATTAAGTACTGAACGAAAACCAGAAGTCACACGAATCAGAGACATATGTAAAAATAAAGCTGGCGCTACAATTAGACATTAAGTGGTCTATGTTCGTGGGAACCGTACAGCCACCGTGTGAAATTTTGCCATAACCTCCATAGTTTACACACCTTAATGTTCATAATTTGCATAAGTTAAGTTTAATAATGTACCTAACGATTTGTGAAATAATATTTGTAAAAAAGTGTGCGCTTCATAGAAAGACGCGTAGGTTGTAAATAGTAATTAAATCGACGCGCGGACCTGTTCAATTTTATCCAAACAGTTTCCAACAGGAATTGAACGACAGCAGGAGTATAAAACCCCAGCGAGCGACACACGCTTTGTCAGATCATTAACAGACACTACGTGAAATCCACGCATCTCGCAACCGCGAATTTTACAAAGTTAAGTAATGTTTTAAACCGTATTACGTAACTTGAAGTGCGATGGAACCGGCAGTACGTCGGTGAAAGTAGCAGTCAAACACGATTTATTTAAAAGACTATAATATCGTAATCTACGAGGAGTCGTAACGTCGATGAACTTCAAGAAGTCCACGTAGAACTTCGAGACATCCACGAGGGACAAGATGAGGATAGGATAGGAACATGAGCAAAATACTAGAGGACGCAGGGACAGCCACATGCAGCTACATGCAGCTACATCCAGCCGTACATCATCACGACCAGAGTTCCACGTCAGAACTCAGCACCCATTAGATGGAGAGAGTAATTTCAACGACGCAGAGACAGAGAAGGTGATACCCGAAGAGGATCCCAAATTCGAGAGTCCAGATGACGGTAACGACACAGTTAAATGGTTGCAGAAATATGCAGGTAAAGTCAGACATTTATTTAATATTATAAATGACCCTGAGGTCTATCAAAAGAAGGCTCTAGATTCCATATACAAGTTTACATAAACTTTATTATATTTTTATTTTTCATAATAAATAATCAATAAATGTTCAAAGAATAATAATTGATAACAAAGAATATAAATTTATTAATCTCATAAGGAAATGGTCATTATAGAAACCATATTGTATTATATTTTTATATTTTATTATATAATTAAAAGCAAGTAACGATAACGTAAACTCAAGTATGAGAGCTACTTTACTTGAAGATTGTTAATTAACTGAGACATTAGTAATATAATTAATTAAAGTAATAGAATGGTCTCTATTAGAATTTTTAATAAATGTTTAATTAATTAATTTTTTAATTAAGTGGTATATAATAAAAACTACACTTGCTAAGGCAAGATGAATATTCAATTTCGTACGTGTTAATCACGCATTATAATAATATATGTGGTATGTATTATATGTCTGTGTAAATATTGCAGGTCATATATGTCTTAAGTTTGTGTATAATATGTCTTAGAATATAAGAGATAAGATTTTAACCACGTTATAATTATATATAATAAGGGTTCAAATAGTAATTAACCCACAAAATAATTAATAATATGACAATTTGCATTTTTTTTAATAATAAACAAAATGAATATGATTTTATTAACAAAGTCGTACTAATTTCACAACCAGTACTAAATCCTGTGTACTCTTTACTTGTATTACAATTGTATTACGATATTCACGTGCTTATCCACACTCAATCAACTACCAAAGCCTGCGACCTAGCTGGGAAACATCAAGGTAAATACTGCAGAAGAAGAGTATACCTTCGAGACGTGGGTAAGTGTGCACAAATGAGTAATAGCATATGTGCAAAAGTAAGTGTCTAAAAGTATCGTCGTAATATATATATATATATATATATATATATATATATATATTGCAACGAATCACAGGATCATGATAGGCGGGGCAAGTTCATATATTACACAGACAATGGACATTCATATTATATTGGTAGATGGTTAAGTTTGGTTGTTATCAATTGTATTTAGTAAGGTTAAGGGTTTAGTTTAAAAAAAACTGTGCATTATTATTTATGGTTATTCATGTACTGTGTTAGTGGAAATGTGCGCGCGTGCGCGAGTGGGAAACGTTTCCCGGGCGGTGCGTGATGTATTATCGTTGTTTTGACATTAGCTGAACTGAGACATGTGTATCGCTACAATCCCTATACCTGTCGGACTATTGTTTACGTTCATGTATATTATTAGTATGTAGGCAGTCATGCATGAGATACGAGTAGTCTGATTACCGCTATGCATGCTGTTACAAAGTAAATGCACTCTACTGCATGAAAAGTGCATGGTCACCTTTACTAACCATGTGACTTCCATCCACCAATAGAATGCTGACTGGTGGTTGGAAATTTTCTTAAGCCTGTCGTTACACAGGCAGTTCTTCTACGCCATCTACCGCGATCGGGACGTGCACCCTTGTACAAGAATTTTACCGCTTGCAAGGTGTTGTAAAAACTATTCGTCGTTAGTGAAACGGGAAGACTCAGAACTGTGTGTGTAGTACATTTGCACACACCAGTGTTTTAACGCATTGTGCGTAAAATTACAAGCAGTTCTTCACTGCTGCTACCGCGAACGGTACATACAATTCCTTGTACAAGATTCTACCGCTTGCAAGGATCTGTTAAGACTTTTCGGGGTTAGTAACGCGTGTGACGCATAACAGTTGATATTATCTCGTTACAGACGATATTAATATTGTAGTATTACGTGTGTAAGAAGTGAGTGTAACTGTATCACTGTGCGAGATTTCCGCAGTGACAGTATCATTAATTGTTACGCAATAGTTCCATCAAGACGTTTCCGTGCTAGTGCAAGATTTCCTCATAGGGTGGTCTGCTGATCGCGGTAGACCTTGGTATTCGCGAGAACACTTGAAGAAGCCGGAGAGGTATAAGCTCAATATACCGTTATTAGATTAAACTCACTGTCACCTGAGATATTACTTGGTCTTAAACTCTATATAAGTTTTGCGAGTAATAAAATCCGTAGTACCGTTGTGTGTGCGAAGTGTCGGATTCATCGTGGGTATTGCAGGACATCAACCCAGCTGTTGCAGGACATCAGCCCAGCTGTTACAGGACATCAGCCCAGCTGATATAGGACATCAGCCCAGCTGTTATAGGACATCAGCCCAGCTGTTATAGGACACCAGCCCAGCTGTTATAGGACACCAGCCCAGCTGTTATAGGACCAGCCCAGCTGTTACAGAACGCCAGCCCAGCTGTAAACGTTTCTGGTGAAACGTCTGTCATTTGTAAGCCACACCTGACGAACCAACTATACCGCAAAGACCGGCCCTTCTCTTCAACAACATCATCGTGGGAGTCTTCTTATGTAACGTATCACGTCGTGCGTATGAACATTATTTAACATTTTAAAAGAAAGACTCTATATCAAACATTACATTCTGTACATTTCAAATATACCATATAAACTATAACTTGTGTTTGTACAATAAATAATCTTAAACCCTCCAATATAGACTTGTAATTTGAAATACACATACTATCATATCCTATGCGCCAATAGTTTAGTAATTTGTGTTGTCGCATAGAGATATTTTGGCGCTTAGCAACGTAGGGCTCGTAAAATAGCGGAAATTTTACGCTATTATATATTTGTCTATGAATATAAAATTTGTTGGAAAAATCCGACGTATATGTATAATTAACGTAATAATTGTATGTGTATTGTTCATGTGAAAATCTGAGGATATAATTTTTCAAGTGTGCATATTCTCTTGTATATCATATATGAACAGATTTTATCAGTATATTGGAGGTAGATTATTAGTTGTTGTATGTTAGATAAGGTATTTACATGTTGATATTTTGAACTGCTTTTTCTGTGTCCATATAAACTGGTTACCATATGTTCTAATCTTGTTGTGATAATAATAACTTGCTTTGCGTATAAATCAATAAATTTAAATTTACTAAATTTTAATTTAAATTTTAATCATTATGGCGGAGTCAAAAGGGGTAGAGAGTGCTTTAGCGGCCATATTAGCTAATATGAAAACTATGGAAGAAAAGATGGAAGTGAATATACAGAAGCTTTCAGCAGAAGCCGGGAAACAAAACAAATCACTCCATGAGGAGAACAAGAAATTATACGCGGCCGTGCAGGAGCAATCTAAACAAAGCAAACAAATGATAGAAGCGGCAGAAAAGCGTATTAGCGAGACCGTGGAAACTATGAAAGCTGATATAGAGGCGAGTTTGGAGGTTAATAAGTCACGGCTTAATGAATATGGTGCGAAACTCGCTGGAGTGGAGGAGCAGGTAATACAACACAGATCCACGGTGAGTGAATTAATGGCTGAGCAAGACGTGCGGATTCAAGAGCTGCAACAGCAAGTGTCACGATTGCAAAGTACCTCGTCACCACTAAACTGTACTACGTATGTATATAAGACTTTGGATGACGTTAATTCACAGCAAAGATTTTATGGACGGGAGAATGAAAACCCCATGGATTTCATTCAAATTTGCCAGCGGGATCTGGAGCAAATTGGTGATACCTTAAGTGAAGCTGATAGAATTAATTTCATAGTGCGGCGACTTAAGGGTACTGCTGCGGAGTGGTTTAGTATCGTCCAGGATAAAATCAACACGTTGGAAGACTTGGTAAGACATTTCAGAGCTAGATACTGGAATGAGGAGATCCAGCGGAAGATACGTACGCAGCTGGAGTTTGGAAAATATTCCAATACCAGAGGTCCTAAAGATGCATATGTGATGCAGTTGATATCCAGAGCTAGATATCTTGAGCCTAGCTTAACCGAACCTGACATGGTAAGTAAACTTGCGCACCACTTTGGACGCGGGATACAGGTGGCCGTCCTTACGCAAGGAGTTAAGTCGTGGGACGAGCTACTCACATTACTTGCAAAATGGGAAGGTATCGACAACCCGAATATCAATGGTAACAGTAATGAAACACCGCATAAAAGTTTTCAATATCAAAATCAAACTAAGCAAACACAGTCGCAACAACAACAACGACCTAAGATGTCTAATAGAAATACCAATCAAAAATTTAATGCCAATAAAGTAGCAGTAGTAGCGGAAGAGGATTCCGATATAGAACAGTCAAAAAACGTGTAAGGCTGCACGGCGTGAGTCCGTGCAACAAAATAACTAGTACACGTAAAGGTAGGAATGAAGTTTCAAAAGCCCGGTGTAACTATAAAAAGCAGTTCAATAAATCAAATGTGAAAGATGTTAATTATAAGAGAAAATTTGTGGTGTCCGGCCTATATCCTGCCGTAATTAGAGATAGTTTAATTTGCAATAACCATAGTAAGGAAAATGAGAAAGCCTTTACAATTCTGTTCTTTATTTCATGAGAGTAGTCCTATTCATATTATAACAAATAAAAATTCGGTAATTTTGTTTTAAAATTAATTATATGGGTTAAAAACAACTGTTGTATATAAGGACCGACGTTATTTCTAGAGGAGGAAAATAATTCTCCTCTCCTGGGACTTAGCGTTTTGCGCTGATTACAAACTGTTTTTGTTTGCTTAATTGGCCATACAGTAATTACGGTGAGAGAAAATCCTTCGCGCCAAATTAGCGCACTCTATTCCGACTCCGACCCCCTTCTCTTTTCTCTCTCTGTTATTGGCGTCATCTTAATTTTTGTACCTCATGCCAACCAAGTCTTTTAAGATTAAGTTTAGTACTTTGTTCCCTGTTATACATATTCTTCTTCTTCTTTTTATTCTTATCCTCATCGTGTTTCGTGAGGCCAGGGGGTCTGATTCTCCATGATCGATAGCCGGGCATTGCATATCAGTTTGAATCCCTGACTATTCAATCATTCTTGAGCTTTTTTACGCGCTTATTCGTAAGCGTCTTGCCAGCAGCTTGTAGGTCTATCTCTGGCTTTTTCCCAGGAGCGTGAGGTTGGGGGGCGTTACTACCGTAGTAGTTGCAGGCGTGAAACCTAGTTGACCCAGTGAACCCTAGTTGCGGGCATGCAAATTGTTTCCAGCGTCCCTACTTTAGTAGCTGCACGAGCTGCAGTGAATCAGAAGTAACGCCGCGTATTCTGGGAACCAGGGCTTTCTTGTAGCCTCAAGGCGATCCGTCCTTTGGAAAGCTGGCGAATGATTCCAAAACACGCTTCCGTGAAAGGCGAGCGTGAAAAGCCTGCTGGCGGGCGGGTTGGTTATCACCGCCTATTACGAGTAGCCTCCAAGACCCCACACAGATACGCACAGGGGGTATCCCTTCCGTCGGTGGCATCGGCACTGATGGTTGGGGAAATTGCGTATCGCTCGCGCAAACGGCATCTCCAGCACCTTTGAATCACCAACAACTTACAGTTCATTCGTTTTTATCGGTGGGCAGTGTTTTTATAATTATATAATTATACAAACATACACGTCAATTTTCCTTATTTAATAATTAAGATAACTTACAAATACTTGTAACTATTTAAAACAAATATAATCTATTACACGTGATATGGAAATACAGATAGGGAAATGACATAGGCGAGGGACGTGAACGAGTAAGAAGGACGTATGCACGGTGGTGGCGGGCTGGAAAGGTTACTCGTCGGATGTAATCAATATTGCACAGTGTTGAGGATAATCCCATTGTTATCGCGGGCTCTCTACAACACGTGTACAATGGATCGAGTCTACTGTAGTGTGTTGTTGAAAGCTAACACGAGGACAAGAAACTTAAACAGGAACTTACCCCGTAGTCAACAAGTGGGCCTAGTATATTGTATACCTACTGTACGCCGCTGTGTGAAATAGTAACCACTAGAGATGCGCCGATGTACCTATAACAGGTATTTTAGAACGATACTTTTGTGGAACTGATATAACAGTGACTTAAAAGTTGAAATACCTGTTCCGATTCAACCCCCCCCCCCTACACAACTAACGAGTAAACAAGTACACAAGTAACAACAAGTAAACGAGTACTACGAGTATTAGGCGTATTAGGAGTATTACGAGTACACGAGTACGAAGTTTTTTTGGTGCTGAATTTCGTTTCTGCGCATGTGCCGATTGCCGTACAAGTACGGAACGAAGCAAAACAGCGAGGTTCAGAATATCTCTGTGTCAAAGAGACGAAGCTGTTTTTAATAAATGAAAACATTCATACTGATGTTACATTTATTCTCGTGTGTAATGAAAATTTATAATACTGATTATAATAACAAATTATATATATACTAGTCTGCAACTTGGTAAATTTTGAAAAATCGAATATATTGTATTATAAATTACAGAGTGGTCGATAGGCCATATAGTACTTTTTGTTAATGTGATTTCGGAGATGATTTTTACTTCACTGCACATCTCACGTAATTTGTTTACATTCTTTGTTGTGCTATTACGTGCACTCTAAATTTCATTGCCTGAGTTTCGCAACTGATTTGTCTAACCAAATGAAATCAATAATTTAATATTAAATCTATATCAGTTTGTTGGTGAAAACTTAAATTAGTATTTCCAAAGAGAGATAGGCATATAAATTCTCTTGTTTCTTATTTTGTTTTAAACAGTAACAGCTTAATAAAGTCACAGTGTAAAGTAGCACTGTTATTACTTTTAGTTTCAATTTATTTCTTATAACAAATTATATAATACAGATACGGTATAAGTATATTATTATTATTGGGTGCTTCAGCATTTCGACTGGTTTGTACCCTCCCCGCATATACACGTGGTGCGTGTGTTACGGAGTCTCTCACAGGTATATGGGACCTACAGTTTAACGCCGGATCCGAACGGCATAGTTGGGGATATGCTGTTTATACTAAGCAGGATAACTCTCGCTGGTTAATAAGTATATAATAATAGGTATTTATACGTGTTATTTTCTTTGGAACGGTATCGTTCGTACCTGTTATTTTCAAATACTAGTTTAGCACACCTCTAGTCGATTACTGGGTCTGCTGTGATTGTCGGCATATCCGCTGTACTTACTGCTCCCTTTGCAAGAGTTCGTACTTCTTTAAACGATGGCTGTCCCGGATTGTACGCATATGAATTTGAATTTCACCGACGGACGTTGGCATGGCCGGGTCTAGTAGAAGGCCGGAATATTAAACGTGGCAACGTCGCGTCTGAGGCCTATATATATGCAATGTATGAGACTTATAGTGTTATAAAATAGCTAAGTGAACATGTTATATTTGATTTAATTTCATAGCAATACTAAAATCATGAGTAGGTCTATTTATAGTTAAATCTAAATTATAGGTCCGTGCGCACTTAGTACTGTACGTTTAAGTTGAAGAAATTAGTGAATTAGTGTTAAGCCTAATGAATTAATTTTGTTCGAATTATTGAATTGGTATCATA
The DNA here is from genome assembly GCA_034769895.1 of Magicicada septendecula. Taxonomy (NCBI): domain Eukaryota; kingdom Metazoa; phylum Arthropoda; class Insecta; order Hemiptera; family Cicadidae; genus Magicicada; species Magicicada septendecula. The sequence goes on along the minus strand of CM068373.1, from coordinate 292,860,802 downwards.
TTAATTTCAGTGTTTTTGACTAGGAACATACAATTTTTTGTACGTCTGGATGTTTCAGCTGATCAATTTATCAACTGTTGAGTGCACAAACAGCATGTGGCATGGCCGGGTCTAGTAGAAGGCCGGAACATTCAAATTGGCAACGTTGCGTCTGTGGCCTATAAGCATAATGTAATAAAATAGCTAAAGTGAACCTGTTATATTTTGATTTTATTTTATAGCATTACTAACACCATGAGTAGGTCTATTTATAGCTAAATCTAAATTATAGGTCCGTGCGCACTTAGTACTGTACGTTTAAGTTGAAGAAATTAGTGAATTAGTGTTAAGCCTAATGAATTAATTTTGTTCAAGTTATTGAATTGATATCATATGAATGAGTTAATTATTATATTTCCTAAATAATATAACAGTATTTTACATAATAAACTTTTAATTTGAAAAAATTAACAATTATAAAACTACTGTTAAACGGCAATTACAAATGACGCGATTCGATTATTGAAATACATAAATTAAGAGATCGTCTAGTCGGGCTCAAATATCAGCTGGTTCCAGTGTTGCCACGTTTAATATTCCGCCCTTCTACTAGAGCCGACCATTACTTCGACCATCAAAGAAAAACAAATAAATGCGACGATTCGGGCGCCCAAACAATCGGCAGCCGTCTTCAGGTTAATTATATACTGTTACGACGGTTGTAGGGTATAGTGGAAAACAAAATACAAGACACAAAATAAGTTACTAATCACCAGTTTTAAATTATCACAATTAAACAGTTTGTAATCAACAAGATAGTATCTTACAACAAATCAAATAAAAATTGTTCACACGCAATAAAAATGTCTGCTAATATAAAACACAATTGTATTACAATTTTGTCCCGCACAACACATAACACTTCGCCACAATACTCGAACCGCACTGAGATACATCGCAACTCAAACTAAACTGAGCGTAGCTGAGTACTTGTATTTATATCCCGCCGAAATACCAAAATATTCCATACTGCACCTCACCAATAAACGAAAACATTAGAGCGTGATTCATTGCGGCCTTGACACAGTGCGCGCGGCTTCTGGTACAGTCTAGCTAACGCGTTCAGAATCACGTACGCACACACATTACAGCCAGATTCCTCTGGAACATTTGATGAACACGTAGATTGTTCTGTAATGTCTGTAATGTCATAACAACACTAATACATGTTAAGAAATGAATAATGCTCTATCAACCAGTGACAGAGAATCAACAAAATAATAATAACCAAACTTCACATAATATACGTTCAAAAGATAAACAAATCCTAATGAATATGGATTTCGGCCACCCAAACAATCGGCTGCCGTCTTCAGACTAATTACATAGGACTAAATAAATAAATAATACTCTATCAACCAGTGATAGAGATTGAACAAATTAATAATATGCGACGTGTTTAGTCAAGTTATTATTAATAATAATAATAAGACTATAGAATAATAGAGTATAAGAATATAAACTACAAAATAATATAAAATAAAATGAATCTTTCCTACCTGTGGCGGTTGAAAGACCCTGTTGTAAGACCTAACAGCTTATATTATTATGGAAACGTTTTCCAACCGTAGTTATGTATCGTAGTCCTTCAGTCTTCGACTGGTTTTGTACCCTCCCCGCATATACCCGTGGTGCGTGTGGTACTGATTTTCTCTCACAGGTATATGGGACCTACAGTTTAACGGCGGATCCGAACGGCATAGTTGGGGAAGGTTTATACTAAGCAGGATACCTCTCGCTGGTTTGCCATTGCCTTGCGAGGGGGAACGGTCGTATCTAAATCAGATGGCCCCCGGCGGGAATTGAACCCGCGCCAACAGCGTAGCAGCGCCACACGCTAGCCACTACGCCACGACCGCTCCAACCTTAGTTATGTATATACTGCTAATATTTTTTATAGTGTTTTATTGTAGATTGTTTTCTGTGGATTAGCTTCTGACGATGATCCCAGATTTCAGGGATCAAAATGTCAAGCCAGAAAAATATTACAATGGAAGCAGTCTGAACAGGCTACGGGATTTACCCGTAAGAAATCACCCATCGTTTAGAGGATTTCAAGATCTTTTACTATAATTATACGGCTTCTTATGAGAAAATATAAATCCTTTACTGGGATTTATATGAGCAATACATATTTTTACTGGGATGGCAAATATTACGCACAGTTACAGGGAGCGGCTATGGGATCGCCGTTGTCACCAGACATAGCCAACATTTACTTGGAGACGTTTGAAAGACGTGCGTTGGATTCAGCAAGACTAAAACCCACACACTTTTACCGATATCTGGACGATACCTTTGTTATCTGGCCTCACGGTCACGAAGAACTACAGGCTTTTTTCCAGGATCTTATCTCAATACATAATTCAATTCAGTTTACCATGGAAGTGGAAGTGAATGCTGAAATTCCTTTCTTGGATGTACTAATATAACGAAAACCGGAAGGATCTCTAGGTCATCGAGTGTACAGGAAACATACACACACTGATAGACACCTTCATGCAACTTCATATCATCACGCTGTACAAAAGCAAGCCGTTCTAACACATTTTTTCATAGACCGCAGAGGGTATCTGATGACGACTTGGAACCCTTTACTTTCTGGTTTGATTGCACGCGGGTTGACTGACCGCACAAATAATGCACAAAGCGTTACGCCTACAGGTCCACTAACCGGACCACCACCGCCACTTCTACACTATATAACTGAGTTCGCTTCCCGCCGTTTTTGTCACTTAGACCTAAGGATACTCATTGAAATATGTGTGAAACGTTTTCATACAAGACATTTTTGATGCGGTCCATACCGGAAGAAGACTTTAAAAACATAATGGACACCGGACGCGGAAACCTACGTGAGTAAATATAAATCCTATCAAAACATGTACAAAATAGAGTTTTCCATCGCAATATGTGTAGTGTTTCTCCGTTACAGAGCAAAGCTAAGAAACTGTAGATGTTGATTCAATTAAAGGATACAATAAAGCCAACGATGTGAATTAGATGCCGCGGAGCTGTCTCAAAACATACTGTCTGGTTAGTGTAAGAGCTGACTGGTTTTGACAGCTCAAGTCAGCGACAATTCGTGTACATTTACACTGTGCAACAATAATTCAGATGTCAACTTACATTCGTAGCGTCGAGAGTCGAGTGGAAATGAGCAAAGTGTTTTGAACAATGTGAATTCCAACTGACGGCTCGCGACACCTTATCTCGGGAAAGAAATTTAATGGTTACATTATTTACTTATTAAAAATTACTTTATGTTAATTACTTAAAATTACTTATTTTACAATTACTGTAAAAAGTAAGCTATCAGAAAAAATATCTTTAAATATTCTTTGGAAAAAATGAATTCGCTCGGAAAATAATACCTTTATTTGGTCGGCCTTCAAAGGGTGAGCAACCATACAAACGTGTGTAAGTACAAAGTAATGTGATTTTAACATTTAACATCCTCAGCTGAGTGAATTAATCTGAAGATGGAACGTATATTCCGAAACGCGTTATTTTTAATAAAAAACGAAGTAAAGCGACGGATATAAGGTACTTTATATTAATTTCCATTTAATGTTAGTTTAAGAACCGTATTAAGTTTTCTATTCTAGAAGCGAATTATTGATTATATTTATTCGGATTAGTTTTAATACGATATTAGTTTAAAAAAATTAAAAATTGAATTATTTACAGTAAATCCTTAAATTCCCAGTGACCGTCAATCAATGAATTTTCCCGGTGTGAAGGGTTGTGAGGAACGGTAAAAAAAGTGTAACACAAATTTTAAATTATTTGTGTCGACGACGTTTCGACAATATTTATGGGCTCAGCCACAGTTGTCCTGATGATGAAAGTAAATATTGTCGAAACGTTGACACAAATAATTTAAAATTTGTGTTATACTTTTTGATCGATCCTCACAACCCTTCAAAGAAAAAAATATTTACAGTGTAAAATAACACAAGCAAACACTACACAGATACTTAGATAAGTTTGTGTGTGCGCGTGCGTGCGCGCGGTAGATGTGTGTGGTTTCAGACACGGCTTAAACAAACACATTGTTGTGCGGATTACAGGCGCGAACAGAAAGGCAAGTTTCATAGGAGTTTAGTCGCGGGCTAAGCTCCAAGTCATCGTACGCGCCCAGATCGATAGAGAGATCGACAGTCGTCACAGCGCGGTATCGAAGAGTCTCAGCACCGATATTTGTCTCCACAATACTTTGTCAGCTGTTTGTCTCGCGCACTTTACCAACCGTTTCCTTTATTTTTCTTGGAGAACAATTTAATTGGAATTTATGAACTTTTAAACAGTTTTTAAAAGTTTAGAACGCTGCAGCAGAAGAGGGAAGAAAGTTCACTCGTATAAAGTATAATCTCAAATTATTTTGTCTTCATGCGTCATAGCTCGGAATATTTTATACGCCACACTGTAAACAGTACTGAGACCACTTGCAGTATGTATACGTCAGTTACACAAGTAAAGCAAAATATACGTTAATATTTATTTTTTTTTTTAAAGCGGAAATCAACTTATTTTAAAACACTGTTTACAGAACGCTTGTTATGAAATGAATTCAACTTAGAGACACAGCTGACGATGCGTAATACCAACATGGCCTTCAAAACTTTCAACAGAAGGTAAAATAAAGAATCATTTACGTTCAAACCTATATGCCGGAGTACCGTCTCTAATATATTGTTAAGATGGTCATACGGATCGTCGAGTTGTAGAGTGGAACAGACACCAATTACAACCTTTATTTAGATATAAACAACAGTTATAAATCAACAAAGGCACTTTTATACAATAATTGAAGTTAAATTCAAGAAAAATGTGATTTTATCCCACCAGTGTGTCCGTTGGCAACACTGTGAACTTGTTCAATTGCTGATATAATATTTACGTAACATATTTAAATAACAAAAGTTATTTAATTTAATAATATTTGGTAGTGTTATTTCGTAACACAGTTATTCACACGCGCACACGCGCGCTCGCCCTATGTCTATACATAAGTTTGCACTACTTCACAACACTTATTGTTTTTTATACAGTCAGAAATTAACTTGGTCTAACAATTTTGATATGATTCTTATTGTCCATATTACAATGTTCCAACATTTGTAACATAACTTTACAAGTTCTCAATTAAGCAAATATGATATACAATTATTAATAATGTATGATTGAATTCTGAACAGTAATAGTAAGTAAGAAATTGTTATGTATGTAAAAAGAAAATATGTAGTATAAGAAGAGACAGGGTGAGGCCAAGTGCGCCGACAGTCAGTCGCCAGCCAAATAGAAATATAATAGATGCCTCTACCTTGCATGTCACAAAAACATAAAAGTGCTTTGTATGATCGAAACAGCAAAAAATGCGTAAGTCCCGTTAGAAAGGCGAGGCGATGTCCTTCAAAACACAATGGGATTCACCCCAACATAAAGTGTGAAAGTTAGGAAGTAGTGTCGTTTTTAGCAATTTAAGCGGCCACGCGGTAAAACTTCGTGCCCGAACACATTGACCAATAAGCCGTAGCGTCACTATGTAGCGCGAAAGAATTATGATGTCTGAATGGGTATATTCAAACAAACCGGGGAAATTTTCAAAATAGAACCAATGGGAAAGGAATTAGCTATGACGGAAGAGAGGGCACCTCCAAGTAAACTATAAAAAGAGAACATGGTAAAAAAAAATCACTACTAGTACTGCTACCACTACCATTACTCCTGTTAGTCGCTAGTCGAAAGAGTCTATCAAAGTCTAATGGGTAGGAGTCTAAGTCACTCAGTAAATAACTGCATTAATGTAATTATAACGGTAACGTACTCTAAACTTATACATAATGTCTAAATTGTTATGATAAAGAGTCGGAAGAGTAATTAGTACCGTGAAAGGAAAACAACATATTTATTATGTGCGCGTAGTACGAAACAAGAAGATATTTATATCTATGTGCGCGTCGATTGTATAACGCGAACGTATGTTACAAAAGTGATAAATCAAAGGTGCTTATTAGTGGAGTGAAGTGTATTGATCAAAGTGGAAACACCAGTCATATCAGAGGAATCCTGCAAAACAAGTAACACAATTCTATAATAACAATTTATAACCAATTATTTTCAAACATAGTAATTAATATATACCGAACTTAACTCATCTCATTCTAAAAGATCCCACAGTTCGTTCAGATCCTAAGCAAAGTAATTTATGTATTATGACATGTCAAGAAGAATAATAAGTAGATGTGTAGATATAGCTAAGTCTTTATATAACAAAACGTAATAAATAAATTAAGACATAGTAACCATTGGAAGTAAGTAAGAGGTTAATTTACACGCAAATGTTAGTATGTTAATAAATTCATAATGGTTGATAGAATATTATGATGTGCCTTAAAATGATATCGATTAAATATTTATGTTGTGTGAGTAAATGTAATTTTGCAAACTAGTAATTCAATTTATATGGTGAGCAATTGTAATTCTAGAGATTAGTGAATCAAGTAACCTTTTGTTTTAATAAGTAATTATCAGCTTGACAATTGATAAGTCAATTGATACAATATAACGAATGTGTAGTATGGAGTATTAGAATTTTAATTCACATGTCTGTATTATGAAAGAATCAATATAAGTATTATTAGAATCTGAACGAGAAAGTGTCCTTATTTGATCACCCTGAGGTTCTCTGCTCTGGCGCTAACAGTAATTATTGATTTCACAAATTAAACGAGGAGATATACTTATTATCAGACGCAATCACACTGTAGAATTAAGAATCTTTATATTTAGCACAAAAGTGAAATTAAAACTCTGTATATAAAAAACCCCGAAAAGGAGGGGACTCCACAAGAACGTTAGAATTGGCGCATCCAAACGTGAAGCACAATCCACAAAAACGTTATATTTGGCGCCCAACGTGGGGCTTAAATTCAGAATTAAAAAGCTCGGTAGAATAAGATGAGGTAGACAATAAATAAGATATATGTTAATGTAAGGAGATGTTAACTCGTAGTAAGAGTAGACAATTAAGGAAATTTAAATAGAATAATAATCATCAAAGAGAAATGGCAACGAATAACGGGGATAATAGTGATAATGATGTGGTATTCGAGGTCAACAACCAAATGGGAGAGACCAGAATAGGTGAAGAATCGACCGACAATGAGACCCCGACGGTTCTTTCAGAGGCAAGGGGACTGCGAGAAGAAGACGTCCGCAGCGAAGTACAACAAACACAAACAAATATAGATATAGTAACGTTATTACAACAAATGACAGAAAGCTTGACAGAAAAAATAACGGAAAACAATAAACAAATGACAGAAAACAGTCGACGATTAGAACAAAAATTGACAGAAAACAATAAGCAAGTCACAGAAAACAATGAACAGTTAAAACAATTATAGCAGAAAGAATCGACAAAATCGAAAAGAATATGGAACTAAAATTCACACAACAGTTAAACGAACACAGAACACACGTAGAGCAACAGATTACTGAATTAAGACAAGAAAACCAGGAGTTCTCAACGAAGATAAGAGCCGAAACAAAGGAGATCGTCATGGAGGAAATGGAGACGATCCAGGCAGAGGTGAAGGAGCACTTAGAAAACAGCGACCAAGTATTCAGAAAGCACCAAATCGTAGTAGCTCAAGAAATAAAAACCTTAAATACTAAAGTCAATAATAATAACAAAAAGAATGGAGAGCAGATCCAGAAACTCACCGAGTTATACGAAAACAATTGTACTTCGATAGACGGTCAACTGACGCAGATAAGGGAGGACGTGCGAGCAAGAATTATACAAATGGAGAGGTCACCGATGCAACGGCGATGACGACAGAACATCTCAAGAACGTTACATTTAATGGAGAAGGGGAATACCCCATGGAGTTCGTCAAGGAACTGGACGAGATTCATAAAGAATATTACATGAGCGAAGGAGTGAGCTGGGTATCCAGACACTTAGAAGGAGAAGCCGCCATTTGGTGGAAATTGGTTAAGAATAATATTAAGACCTTCAATGAATTCCAGGACGCATTCATAGCTAAATACTGGAACCAAATGGTACAAGAGGGTGTACGCGACCGATTAGGGTTCCGAAGATATCGGCCGGAGAGTGGACTTAGTATGGTACAATACATGGAGAGGTGCATACTACAAAATCGACAGCTGATACCACCGATTTCTGACCGACATCTGATACGGAAATTGGCGCGACACTACCACCATGATATAGCAGTAGCATGCATTACAAGGGGATTAGAAAATATTATCGAATTTCAAATGTTGCTAATGGAATTTGCGACGTTACGTAAAAAGAAGGAAGATAGTTCTGACAACTATAGGATAGTTCTGATAACTATCCTAAGCAAAGTAATTTATGTATTGTGACATGTCAAGCAGAATAATAAGTAGATGTGTAGATATAGCTAAGTCTTTATATAACAAAACGTAATAAATAAATTAAGACATAGTAACCATTGGAAGTAAGTAAGAGGTTAATTTACACGCAAATGTTAGTATGTTAAGAAATTCATAGTGGTTGATAGAATATTATGATGTGCCTTAAAATGATATCGATTAAATATTTATGTTGTGTGAGTAAATGTAATTTTGCAAACTAGTAATTCAATTTATATGGTGAGCAATTGTAATTCTAAAGATTAGTGAATCAAGTAACCTTTTGTTTTAATAAGTAATTATCAGCTTGACAATTGATAAGTCAATTGATACAATATAACGAATGTGTAGTATGGAGTATTAGAATTTTAATTCACATGTCTGTATTATGAAAGAATCAATATAAGTATTATTAGAATCTGAACGAGAAAGTGTCCTTATTTGATCACCCTGAGGTTCTCTGCTCTGGCGCTAACAGTAATTATTGATTTCACAAATTAAACGAGCAGATATACTTATTATCAGACGCAATCACACTGTAGAATTAAGAATCTTTATATTTAGCACAAAAGTGAAATTAAAACTCTGTATATAAAAAACCCCGAAAAGGAGGGGACTCCACAAGAACGTTAGAATTGGCGCATCCAAACGTGGAGCACAATTCACAAAAACGTTATACATTCAACTTTTACTTCAACCAATTCTCATTGTAACATGTTGTCATATGTCAACACTGAAATTATTATTTTATATGCAGCTCTCACCTATTGCAATATATATAATTATAGTTGCAGTGACGCGTGGGTCATGACAAAGAAGGAATGCGGCAAGATTCAGAGTGCTGAAATGCAATTTCTTCCAACTATTTTAAATTATACATTGAAAGATAGAATAAGGAATGAGGATATCACAGCAGAACTCAAAGAAAAGGACATAAATGAAACTATTTAAATGTACAGAAGACAATGGTGGGATCATCTGGAAAGGATGGGAGCGTATCGATTGGCGAAAGCGGCACTTAACTATAAAGGTAGAAGAGATGTGAGTCGTCGGAGGATGATATAGGTGCCGGAACAGGTTTATATAACCTAATGCTTGAAGAAAAGAAAAAGAAGAAGAATTGTTGCAGTACTAATAATAATAAATCCCTGTCTTCCATAGCACTTTTGTCGTAGGCTTGCCATGTCAAAGGTGGTGTCCCCCCATTCTTTTTCCTGCCCGTCGCTACTCCAGCCTGGCATTATTTCGCTTCATCCGTAAACCATAGCTTCTTAAGATCATTGTAACGGACCGTGTTAATCTAATCATATTTCCGCGTTTCTTCAGTACGGTTTTTACGCTGGGAACACACTGGAAGCTATGCCAACGCCTGCCTGAACTTGCACACATCCCGCAGACCCAATGCCGCCGCGTCACACAGTTTGCCTACCTACGGGCGAAACACTACATTAACTACCATTAAATACAAAAGTGAGTCGTTTAATTGCAAAACAGATACATTGCTTTTTTCCAAAATTCATATTTTCGCTTTTTCTATACCTCTATAAAATTCTACACACGCTGCAGCAATATTTTTTTCAAAACTTGGTGCATTTAATTACTACAGCCAGCGAAATTTTGATGTTTCCATTGTCCCATTATAAGTAGTTGGTGTTTTTTTTTCCGATTCGTAAAATAAAACGATTCCATAATATAAGTTTCAATAATGGAGTGCTATGCAGTAGAGAACTTCGAAAATACAAGGTTAAAACACGCAGAGAAAATACATTGAATAGGTGTGAAACAAAGAAAAACAAAAACAAAATATTTATTAAATAAAATTTTTTATTTTATGATTTCTATGCATAACGAAATATATTTTATAATTTATTTCACTATAAATTTACATAATTTTTTCAGAAATACAACGATTTTATTTCAAAACCACATAAGGCATCATGTATTATTTCAAAACGAGACACAGCAAAGACAAAATGTTACTTTCCTTGAAAAATAATTATGTTTTTGTTTTGGAAAATTTTGTGCTCTTATAAAAAATGTACTTTATAACAAAATTATAAAATTGTAGCTGTTAAAGTAACAGATAAAATCGTTTTTTGTTTTTACTGAAAAACTTGTTTTTAATGATGTATCTGATTTTCAACTAAACGACTCAAGTTAAGTATCGATGGAAAGTTTAATTTTAAATCACCACGAAAAGTAATGAGAATCTTTCTCATATTCCACGTTTTATATCATAGCAACAATTTCTTGTATTGTTTACTTCAGCGGCATCTAATTATAAGAACTTTAACATTATAAATATTTTGCAATATACCGGACGCGATTCTGCAAGTTTTTCAAAGTGTCTGTAAGTCCCTTCAATAGCTATTACGTAAACATAACTTTTGCTCGTGCAATAAGGGGTTGAAACTGGAGCATCTAATTATTTATTTGCTTTGAAGCTTTTATATTAAAAATTTCTTAACTTCAGTCTTATGTTTTATCGTAAATAAGAAAAAACCCACGACGCCTGCAGAGTTTATCATTTAATTAAACAGTTACAAAATTCTACTCTCAACGAGACTTTTTAATTTTTCCTCCAAAGTTTGTTTTTATAAATATTTACATTTCCACTAAGTACAGAGTGGCGCAGGGAAACGGGAAAATTTGAAATAATTATAAAAAAATGAAGGAAAGTTACAAAACTTTATTTGAGGCTCAAGATATGTTCTACAAGACTGGAAATTACATTAGGCATCACCTCTTAAAAATTACATCAGTTAAATGTTAAATGCTGCCCATTTTGCCGTACACATTCAGTAAGTCGTTTCTGTAGGTGTTGCATAGCGCGGCGCAATGTGTCACCTGGGATTTTGGCGATTTCCTCTTCAATCTGTGTCTTGAGCTGAGCAAGGGTTCTTGGTCTAGTCTGGTACACGATGCTCTTCAGATGTCCCCATAAAAAGAAGTCACAGACTGAAAGGTCTGGAGATCGGGGCGGCCAAGCGATGTTAGCATTCCTTGAAATTATGCGATCCCCAAACAAACGTTTCACTGCTGCCATAGACTGTCTGGCAGTGTGTGAGGTGGCTCCATCCTGTTGAAACCAGATGTGTTGAATGTCAAGATTTGGAAAAGTATGGAGTCTTGGAGCCAAAAATGTCTCTAGTATGTTGACATAACGTTCAGACGTCACAGTGACAGCAGTGCCTCGTTCATTTTCAAAAAAGTGAGGGCCTATCACCGACACGACACTGCACACCATACGGTAACTTTGGTACTGTGTAATGGACGCTGGTGAAGGTGAGCAGGGTTCCCTTGAGCCCAGTAACAGAAGTTCTGCTTATTCACGTATCTACTTAAGTGAAAATGGGCTTCATCGGACATCCAAAGATTTTGAATGAAATTAGCATCCTCATTGATTTTAGCCAACAATTGTTCACAAGTTTGCATGCGCAATACACATTCATTAGTGTTCAGTTGTTGCACAATCTGAAGTTTGTACGGATGAAATTGAAGTTCATGGAGTATGCTTTGAACGCTTCGACGTCCGAGCTACAATGACGAGGCAATTTTTCTCACCGAACGACGAGGACTCCTTAAGATGGCAGCTCGCACGGCATCAATGTTTTCTGGGGTACGTACAGACCGTACACCCCCACTAGGCTTTTTCTTCAAAGCTGAACCAGTCTCTTAAAAATTACGAACCCACGTTTCGATTGCGTGTAACGAAGGAACTTGACCGCGGGGCGGGATCTGATAGTGGCGCCGAAACTCTCGTTGTGCAGTTGTTGTCACCATGTCGGTAAAACGCCCTTACGACGACCGCATGCTCTGCACCGCTCCACTGCTCCATGGTAACTAAATGTTCTTTAATGCTAGACAGACAGTTTCACTTCTGCTACATCTTCAGGGTTGCCAACATCAACTTCAAATTTTCCCGTTTCTCTGCGCAGCCACCCTGTACATACTTCAACGCTTGCAGAATTCAGAGGTATTATTTTTTTTACCGTTAAACAACGTTTCGTGTAAAAAAATGTCTCAAGGAGCCAAACATAGCCGTTGGTGTTTTGTGTACGTTAATTGGCACCATTAAACCATAGAGTTAATTGTAACTGTTATGTCTCAATAACTATAACTACGCTGGTAGAAAACTGTTACTGCCATTTAAGTAATAAAACAATAAACTTTATTTTTAAGACTTAACAGTTATGATTTAACTATAAATAATAATCTCTTTCACAGTGACGTAATAGTTGGAAATTATACATTGAAACATGTTCATCAGTTTGCTTACTTAGAATAGATTGCTCACAGATTGGCCAGACCTACTCATGTAGTAATGAAATAAAGTCCCGTAGTGTAGTGTAAGTTGAAATACGCGTAGATGCTATTACTACTATGAAAAATTGCTCAAATCCAAAACACTTAACAAACAACTAAAGCTAACTATATACATTGCGATGTCGCATAGAATAAAGTAGTCGGTTATATCGTATATTGGTATGCTTCGGATTTATTCATGAGTTTTTTAATTACATTAATAATTTAATACTGTTTATGATAACAAAATAAGACTACTTAAACCGTCTCTGTTGACCTTTTTTACAATTTTATCAATAATTTTCTCTTATATTTTATTACATAAATATTCGATTTATATGGCTTCTTTTGTCTTTTTGTTTATAAATGTTTTTTAATAAGTTTATAACAAATAATTTCATTTCCCTTAACAATGAATGATGAAATATCGTCCAGTCCGGAAGATAGATGTGGCTGTTCCTTCTAGATTCCGCTTAGGATACTGCTGCGATCTCCTCCTTTTGTCTGGCGTTCACGGTCGTTCTCGGGGTGGGATTTATAGAGATATAATTTTTAATTGTGATTTATTCTGTGTATTAGACATACACAATACTCGAGTATTGTGCTTCAACTTGAAGTGTCCTTTAAAAACCTATGGGCCAATCTTGTACTATACCGGATTAGCACTCGATATTTAATCAACTCGCGAACTTTCTGACTTGTACACGTGTGCTTTTGTAGACCAATCTTCTATACTAGCAGCAGCAACGATACGTTATCGAGTTCAGAGAGAGACTGAATTATACGATATGAAACACAAACTCAACTAACATTTTAGCCAATTTCATTGGCTGAAATATTCCCATTCTCTGCGGCCTATGTTATGGTAAATTAATTCATGCACCATGAAACAAAGTTAAGCTTGCAAAAAAAAACTAATTTTATTACTTTTCTTCAGGGTCATTAAACTTTCTTTATAAAAAAACACATACATTTAGTTCTTTAATTTATGAACAAATATTACCAGTTGATAGGTCTTTTATTTATGCGTATTCTGCTGTAAGTCTCAGGTTACATTTGCATTTTCACGAAAGGGATTTAATTTAATATGTTTTTTATAATTATTCCGTAACATAGTTATACATACCCGCACACGCGCACTAGCCATATGCGTACAAATATTTTTGCACCACTTCACAACACTGATTGCTTTTTTTACTGTCAAAATTTAACTTAAACTAACAAATTAATATGTTCCTTATTGTCTATTATACAATGTCTGAACCTGCAGTCTTTACTTAGACAAATGTTTATTGCAGGATGGTATCGTATGTCAAGAGTTAAATTATTACTTTATATGCAAATACTACCTATTGCAATATATTGTTACGCCATCACACAACATTCTACGTGTGTCTCATACATCTTACACTCACCACACACATGTCCGGATACACGCCCTAAACACGTGTTCACCACCTTTACATTCTTTGCTGAGTTGTTCCTTGATCTCTTCGAGAATAGGTTAATAAGCTGAAACAGGTGTCAGAGGTAAATAATAAACTGTGAAACTTAACTAAGTGTTCGTATATTTTTAAAATCTTTGTAAGAGCGCCTTTGTTGATTTATAACTGTTGTTTATGTCTAATTAAAGGTTGTAATTAGTGACACAACGCGACGATCTGTGTGACGGTCATAACAGTATATCGGAGACGGTACGCCGGCGCCGGCACAAAGGTTTGAATGTGAATGATTTTTTGTTATTTTACATTCTGTCGAAAGTTTTGGAGGCCATCTTGGAATTACGCATCGGCAGCTGTGGCTATAAGTTGAATTTATTTCATAACACGCGGTCTGTAAAGAGTGTTTTAAAATAACCTGATTTCCAGTTTACAAAAAAGAAATATTAAAATATATTGTTACGACGGTCTCACTGATCGTCGTACGGTACAGTGGAAAACAAATACAAGACACCAATGAAGTCACTAACCACCAGATTTAAATAATCTCAATTAACAGTTTGTAATCAACACGTTATTCAGCAAGGTTATACTCGTACAATAATTCATGTTATTCTCTCCACACAAATAATAATGTCAACTATAAAGAATTCCGCACTATAATCACTAATACACCACTTGAGACGCACTGTGTAAATCGCCCGACAATAATTGAACTAAGCGGTAGGTATGGGCTATTTATACTCTGCAGGGTTTCATAACACGTGTCCTTAATAAGCACTCAAAAATTCTAGAGGATAATTTAGCGCGGCCGTTGCTGAAACACGCACCGTTGGGCTAGTTGAGAAGCTTGTCGAACAACACTATTGAATGTATAAGAATGTTCCGTATTACGTAATACTGTCTCGATTATTAAGTGTCATGTACGCACACAAAAATTACAGCGGGGATCTGCTGGGATAGCCGAGAAGCATGTAGAACTATCTGTAAGGGCGTAACAATATTTTGCTTTACTGAGGTGTACATGATGCAAGTGGTGTCAGCACTGTCTACAATGTGACTTATAAAATATTCCGAACTATGATGCATGAAAACAAAATACTTTGAGATTATACTTTATACGAGCGAACTTTCTTCCCTCTTCTGCCGCAGCGTACTAAACTTTTAAAAACTGTTTAAAAGTTCATAAATTCCAATTAAATCGTTCTCCAAGAAAAATAAAGAAAACGACGATTGGTAAAGTACGCGAGACAAACAGCTGACAAAGTACATTATGGAGACAAATATCGATACCGCGCAGAGGCGACTATCGATCTTTCTATCGATATGGGCACAGCTTAGCCAGCGATTACACTCCTACGAAACTTGCCTTTCTGTTCCCACCTGTAATCCGCAGAACAAGACGTGTTTGTTTAAGCCGTGTCTGAAACCACATACCTCTATCTCGCACACTCACACGCTCACACAACTCATTACAAAACTCGTAGAGACGAATCAGATCGCACACATTCCAACTATTCTAATTGTCGAGTAGTATGTGCTAGTGATATTCTCTACTCCTTAAATTTTTACATGAAAACTAAAATGCGATTGTACTGGGAAATGGGAAATGTCTGGGTTCAGACGCCAACGAGTACACCTTGGGCTTGCCGATGACCGCATAGGACGAGGAAAATCTCAGATTAGTGATAAGAAAATAAAGAGAATAATAAGAAGGAACGAGAAAGAATAAACTCAAACAAAAGATTAGGGGCAACAATTGCAGAATAGCATTAAGCCTAATAGAGGGGCGGATGTCTTCTGCCTTTTTCATATAAAGCGAAGTTTCAGGTACGCAAAATATCTGGTAGCCGTCTTCAGGCCAAAACAAACACTAAAACATGACAAGTGAAACATAAACCGACAGAGAGTCAAAATATACTGAAGTATATACATAAGAAGAAAATAATAATAAATAAAACTCACCAACTATGGAATATATAAAACACCATACACACTGAACAGACGTAGATTTTTAAAGAAATTATGAACAACCGGTACGGACCCGGATTCAACATAAAAATGAGAAAATTAGAAAATGTATTTATCAAGTTACCACATGTCCCCCAAAGTACTGGAGGGGATGAGTAATGCCTTATTATGCCATTCCTTGATGAAGGGAAATATTCAGCTACACCTCTGAATGGTTTGGGATGGGCAACACCTATGGGTGATTAACGCGGCTCTTGAGACCGAGTGATACATGGCATAAGCTGTCCCTCTTCTACTTGTCATTGTCAAGTAGAAGTTAGGGCACCCTCTTGCCCTTGGGGTGAGAAATAACCTCTAAAAACGGATGAACTTCCATTGGTCAACGACGTAGGATGTGGGAGGCAAGGAGGAACCGCCACATTAAAGATCCTTATGGATATCTCAACAGGGGAAACTGGTCTCTTTAGTCTGGTAAGACAGCCAGTTTATGGGAGAACACACAGATAGAAAATCAGGTTGGACGTTAAGCCTGAAGGTGGAAGCCTCACCATACGTCTTATCCTGCGATATGCTAGTAACATATCCAGGAAACCTGTTCACTACGATATTGCCTCAAATAAGATTGGTGGGAACATCTTTGCCGACTGGATGACTGAAGCATCCCCAAACAACTATGGAAATATAAACTGAGGGGACGAAGAGGTGTAGGACGTCCGAGGAAGCGCTGTAGTCACCAGATCTAATCTTTGCCTGTTTGAGACCGGAACAAACCATACTTGGTTTAATCCTTGAAAATGGATGATGATGAAGTTTGCACATAAAAAAAGCGTTCATATTCATGCGTGTGTGCGTGTCTGTGTGAAGCGTGCGTTTTCGTGTGAGTTTTATGCCTGTATTCAGTGCGTGTGTGTGTGTGGGGGGGGGGGTCGGTGGGTGGTGTTTTACAAATCCCATAGTTGGTAAGTTTTATTTATTTTTTGTTTCTTATGTATATAGTAGCATCACGAGAAAATACAATAAAGGTACTCAATTTAATCATCAAAATTGATAGGAAAACTAATCAAATAGATAAATACTATGTAACTGAATGAGGAATGCAATAAAGAATGAGTAATCAAAAGAGAACAACCAAAAATAATTATATAAGGAAGAATTATAATAACTAAAACAATATACCATGAATAAAAAATAAATATTTTACAGATGCATCAATAAATTAAAAACAGGAATTAGCTTTGTAAACAAACATAGTAAATAACTTTACAAACAGACATAATAAAGGACTAGACTGGACTGTGACTTTGACATACTAATTACCCAATAGATTAGGGAAGTGATTTTGTATATTTTATTATAATATTGTAAATAATAATGTTGTAGTATGTAAGTAAAAAATGTATTTAAAGTTAAGCTAAATCATTTGTATAACACAAGCCTAAAAGTCAAGCTAGGTCTTTAACCTAAGACTGGATTTGTAATTAGCTCATATATAGTGTTATGGTAAAGACAAGGTAATTATTTTCATAATTGTGTTTATTCAAAAAACATACAAGGTGAGATAAGTGAATAGAAAAGTGATAAATAATAATAATGAAACAGTGCAAATGACAGAGAACAATTACAAAAATATAATGTGTTATGAACCTAGTATGGTCAAAAGGTGAGAATGGCATGTATTTTATATGAAGTGACCATATAACAATAAAATCAACTTCATTAGTGTGAGTGACAATATAAAATTAAGTGAATTAAAAACATAAACGGGATTATGTAAAAATAATCAGGAAAAGTAATGTTATATTAAAAACTTCTATTTACTGGAGGCGGATAAAACAGCCCTGAGACCCAAAAAATACACCAAACAAACCAAGACCTCTTAGAAATGAATCTAAAGCTGGTTTTACAAGGAAGAAAGGTTTTCTTTCTTGTGTGGGCGTTAAAGAAAAAAAAACGAAATCAGTTGCCAATCCAAACAATATTAGAGAAGAAAATTATAGTAAAAAGACAAGTAAAGTTATAGGAGATATCAGTACACTAACGAACAACATATATTCGACCAACCTGAAGAAGGAAAGCTGAAAATAATATCCTAAAATGGAGTACTACATCTTTGAATTTGGTGAGACCGTTTTAATACTAAAGCCATCTTGACAACTATCAACGTTTTACACAACACTTCAATACAAACTAAATAACAAACACATTTAGTGCGACTACATTTATAAACATAATCTATGATATACAAAGTGAGTGACACAAACTTATTTTGAAGAAACAAACGTGTAGAACTCATAATTTTTATTAAACATTCAGTAGGGTGTGTATACAACTCAAGGAACATGGCATCACTTGGTTTATTTAACTGTTACTGAAAGGGGACAGCAGTGTGCCATGTTGAGAATTCATGAACTATGAGCTATATAATAGACAATTATTATTTTAATTTTTCTCTTGTCAATTGTATTACTAATGTCTAATTATTAATTATTTTAATTGTTTTATTAGTTTTATATTTGTAATGTGTAATATTAAGTTTGTAAAATTATCTGAATTGATTTCTTTTTGTATAATCACAAGAACTCACATCCAAACAATCATACACAAACAACAATTACTACACATTACAATTTTTTTCTTCATGTATGTTATTAACGTAAAACTTGTTGTATGAATTTATAATTTTACTGAAGACGATTGTTAATATGGTTATAACCCTGAGATAAAAAAATTTTTCATGTATCCGAGAGCTAGATGGAGCAGGATCCTTAAAAACGGAAAATTTGTTATTAATTAATAGAAGAAGAAAATTATTATAATAAGGGAAGTAAGGAATAAAAATTGAATGATTCAAAGCAGCGACAGAAGTGTGTTGTCATTTAAAAATAAATATTATTAAACATACAACTCAGAATATTGCTGAGTTTAATTAAGGATTTATACTCATTTACAGTAAGTACAAATCTAACAATATACTTATACACATTATTTAAATAACATACGTTATGCAGATGATACCGTCATATTCACAGATAGCTTAGAGGGGCTGCAACAGCTAATGAATAAAGTGACAGAAAGTAGCCGTAGATATGGTCTAGACATGAATGTTAATAAAACGAAGTAATGATTGTATCTAAGAATACTATTACAAACTGCACCCTTAATTTAAACCAAGGCCAGTTGAAAGTGTAAGCAAATTTACATATCTCGGTACTATAGTCAATGAATAATGGGACACTCTCAAGAAATAAAGAGCAGAATTGAAAAGACAAGATCAGTGTACACTAGAATTAACAGTTTATACAAATGTCACGATTTAACGATAAACACAAAGATGAGACTTTTACGCTGCTACGTATTCTCGGTCCTCTTCTGAGGTGTAGAATCTAGGACTTTGACTGAAACTGCAACTAAAACATTTGAATTTTTCGAAATGTGGCTTTACCGTAGAATACTGAGCATTTCATGGACAGCACATATAACTAATGTTGAAGTTCTTAGAAAGATGAAGAAAGAAAGGGAAGTTCTTAACACAGTGAAGATAAGAAAGCTTCAGTATCTGGGACATCTCATGAGAAATGAACTGAGATTTTACTTGTTGCAGTCCATACTACAGGGAAAAGTACTTGGAAAGAGAGGAGTTGGGCGACCGAGAATCTCATGGCTGAGAAATTTAAGGACCTGGTTTGGCATGAATATAATTGACTTGTTTCGTGCAGCAGTACAGCAAGTTATAATAGTCTGTGACGATTTTAAAAAATATAGTAAATCGCACAAATAAAAAATTTTTAATTTCTAACAAGTAAGAGTATTATCCACCCTTACCTATACCCAGATTCCTGAATCAACTTGAAATTGTCCCGTACCAACACGCAAAGAAAGGTGTTAATTAAATAATAATAATAATTACGTTAATTATTTAAAATACGACTATATAAATAAGGAAATCTCTAATTCGTAACAAAGTTAACGTAAAGTAATTACATTCTAATTGATGAGTAATTAATAATAAATAAAAGAACGAACTATTTTCTCAGTGCGTAAATACGCGCCAGCTTACTGACCCCTCGCCCCTAAACTATGCACGCAGTCGCCAGTAGAACTTCGACATGTAAAGATGTGAGTTTTGTGTTGTCCACATACACGTAGGTGTATGCCGTTAAAAACATATCCAGTTTGAGGTGATTTTATTTTGAAGAATGTAGTGTGGAAAATAATAACAAAAATAAATAATGTAGTGAGTGTAGAGTTATAAAAAATATAAAGAAAGGAAAACTTAGCCGACACATCTCTTTTAAAAAAAAATAAAACTGTAAGTTGTAAGATATGTAACTTACCAGACTTTAGTACTGCAAAGTAAGAACTATAATTAAGGTGTAAAATGTGAACTACAAACTCCAGACGTAGAAAACTCAAAATACAACAGTATGAACTTCAAATAAAAATCCGATCGTCGAGACCAGGTGTAATCAACCCGATGTAGCTTCAAGAGGAACCACGTACACCTCTAGAAGACGACAGAAGATGACCACCAAGGACCCAACCACAACCTCATGTTAAATTCAGGTGATATCCAAACACAACATTTGTACATATTCGTTTCAATAAGAGAAGTAACAAAAGAACACTAAAGAACTTTTAATAATGTAAAGAATAACTTATCAGATTTGTAATTTTTGTAATGAAGTAGTAGTAACAGCACTATATCTAAATGTAAGGTAATTCTGTAGTTTTCAACCAATATTATTCTTCCAATAATTTGGTTAAAATTGTGATAAGTTAATTTTTAACAAAGTTCAGACCCGGATCCGAGGTACTTAAAACAACATCTAGATGAGTACTTTTGAGATAAAAGGAATAATACACTTAATATTTTTAAAGCATTAAAAGCAGAATTTGCTGGAGTAATTCTTTTTGAAAAACAAAGTAAATCATGAGATTTGAATAGTAATAAAGAGATGTTTTTGCTAACACCAAGTGAGTGAATAAATTTGTGCAATCCTTGTCTATTTCCTATGTAAAAATTGAGTTGTAATTTGTTGGTAAGGAAGTTTTACTAACAACGGCAGCTAGTTTAATTAACTGGCAACGAATTGAACTAGTTCCCGACTTTTGTGTTGTCTTAACAAGGGAGACGTCACAAGTCTGTATGTTATCCAACATCCGAAACGGATAGGAACTATCAGAAGAAGAAGATATATATAGTTTAATATTGTAACATCACGAAATGTTCCATAATAATAATGAACACCAGAAGGGGGAATAATACTAAAAGAACTATAAATGAGTAACCAGGAAGAATGTAACAGTAAAAAAACAAACCAATAAAGAATGAAAGGAGACAAGGAGTTCAAGTAACCAGTGGTGAATCCACTACATGTACTAAATGACACTACAACATAAATAAACTTAATGACAAAGACAAAATGACAAGACAAGTTTCCCACATAAACTGTTAAGTGAGCTCAATGAAAAACCTTTGATGAATAAAATCAAATAGAATAAGTAAAATAACAAATGACTTGAATAGTATTGTACCATATGTTACAAATAAAAACAGCACATTAGCTAATCCAAGTAAAGCAATGATTTAAAAGAGACAAATATATAGAGAACCATGCTAGGAGTAGTCACAAACTGTAAAAGATAATGTGAAAGCCAAATATGTATTATTATGAATTAAGAATAAGTATAAATGTAAACACCGAATGTGTTTAGGTAACATCATAAGTGAATAAAATGTGTACATAAATGTAATAATAATAGTCAGGGAACAAAGCATTGTAAAATAATGATAACAAACCCTGAATGACCAATTTAAATCAAGGAAATAAGAATCAGATAGAAACGCTACTAAGCATAATGAAGTAAAATCGTGACAATGATAAAAAGAATGTAAAGCACTACCACATGTGTTATGTTATAAGAATAAGAGATAAGAAGGACATGTTAAAATAAAAATAGTAAAATAGGGAAGTTTATGTTATAAAATCAACAAATGTAAGTAGATAATTAATATTGTTCAGCTGAATGCAGCATTTATATATAATAAGGTATTATTTTTAATCAATTAATCATGTTCAAATTAGAAATTAAGAATAATTAAACAAATATTAGAAAAAAGTTAATAGTCGGATTGCCACTTTTAGCAGACGACGCATGTAAACAATATCCTAGTAAGTTTAAATTAACGAAATGTTAATGAAAACTGTGACTAAACTGGCATCAAGCCATATAAAATTAAAAATATATAAATAAGCTGTACAATGATAGTAATAGAACCCGAATTGGAATTGTAATAACTAAGATATAAATGTTAGCATCATAAATTTGATGAATCTCGAATAAATACGCAGGAATAATAACACAAACGAGACGGACGTTCAAAATACAAATATGTAATGCCTATAAATAGAATTACGTCATCATGACATAATTTCAGACCAATCACGGACGACTTTAGAAGCACGCCTAGAGCGCCAAGCGGCATTCTGAAAAATGTATACAAACGATTGCCATTGTAAACAGAGAAGCATTTTGTCTAAATTCACTCAACCATCAACAACAAATCCAGGCCAACTTATCAACCAAAATTTAATAATCAACGAGAAGGAAGAAGTATAATTCAATCAGTGCATCGACAATAGTATGTGAAACTTTTACAAGAAGTGCGTGTAAAATAACGAGGTTAAGTATCAAACATAACCAAAGCAGTAGTTTATCAAGAAGAATATAAACCCGTTCATGTGCGAAATTAAGTGAAGTGTAAACACGATCATTGAATCAGATCGTTAGAAGTGTTAATAAATTAATCATTGCGATTAATCACCAGGGAGTACGGTGCAAATACTTACATTGTTTACATTTTAGCCCTTAACAGCATATTAAAATACACATGTGTACTGACGCAAGAAACAATAATACAATAAGTAATCAACACTGTTTTAAATTGATTTAGAGGAATTAACATATTCCAACTTAAGATTTCATGTGTTAACATTTTTATAACTAATCTAAAATTTATTCAGAATAATCGAAATTTTCGTTTATTAATTTTCAGTTACTAAAGGTGTCTAACCTAGCAATATATTTTATTTTTATATAGTATCCAAGTCACTTTTTCACAATAATTTATTACCTTTTTATCCGTCAGTGACTTCGTTCTAGCGTTTTTATTTAGACGCGTTTCGTGACATGTGTCACATCTTCAGTAGTCCTCGTCAAAAGTTAAAATTCACGTAAAACACGTAAAAACACATTTGCACATATTTACAAAATTACAATGACGACACACACATAACACGATGTAACTACGGCTTCGCTGGACCGGTCCGACCGCGCGTGCAGTTGCCGAGTGGCTCGTAGTTACCTCGTGTTATGTGTGTGTCGTCATTGTAATTTTGTAAATATGTGCAAATGTGTTTTTATGTGTTTTACGTGAATTTTAACTTTTGACGAGGACTACTGAAGATGTGACACATGTCACGAAACGCGTCTAAATAAAAAACGCTAGAACGAAGTCACTGACGGATAAAAAGGTAATAAATTACTAGCAATAACTTATAGTATATTATAAGAGCATTCTAAAGTAAGACTGTGGCGTTCTATTCTGTAAATTAAAAGAAGTCACCCTTGAGACAGATGACATTTATAAATAATATGTCGATTATAACTAGAGTTTTCATAGCAACTGAACTGAGCTAGATAAAAGTAAAAAACCGGATGATCTGTAATCCGTTTGTTATTATAAACCGAATGTATTTCATTGAATTTATTCTAGAACGAGCAATAAATAACTGAATTTTAAAGTAACTACAATGGTCAACCATTATTTCAACAAATAATTAATCAGTATTACTAATTAATGAGTTGCATTTTTATAGTAAACAAATAAACAGAAAATTAATGCCTGATCTTGATTTCATTATTTAGTCAATTATAAAATATCAGAATTAATTAGTCAATTAGTCAGAAGAATTCTTTTTATGGGACATTTCACTCGAAAGTCCATATGGCGCCCAAGTAAAATTTAAAAGTGGTCACAAGGAACTTTAACAGCATTAATATACTGTTTGATCAAACGCTTGACAGTTTATTAACCACTTGTGACCGACTGAACTTCCAGTACAACATCACAGGTACGTGAAGGTTTAATTTATATAAAATAACTTTGTTTAGACTATACACTGACACACACAGACGACACGATTCAACAGGAGAGTGAACTAACGTCAAGAGATCTACGCAACTGTATACATTCAACAACGGATCTACAACCAAATAAATACTCAAATATAAATAAACAAAAACATCAAAATCGAATTAAACAATTATTCAGATAAATAAAAAATAGGTAAAGAAAATATTTAATGAACGTGAGTGTTAAATTCAACAACCAGTAAAAGTTTTAAACGAGAAGAGTTGAGTTTGTATTAAAGTGACGCCAACGACGTGTGGCAGAAAACAACAGAAGAAAACAACAATAAAGCTTGTGTAATAATATGTTTCGACTCTATGTCGGTTGTAAGACAGAGTATTGTTTACTTTTTATTTGTAATGTTTTAGTGTTTGTTTTGGCTGAAGACGGCTACAGATGTGTTGAGTAGCCGAAATGTGGCTTTATATAAAAAATGCAGTGATGGAAGAATTCCGCTTCTCTAGTAGGCTGAATGTCAATAACCCATTACTGACGTTTTTAAAGAAATTATAGTTGCAGAATAAATAATTTTACAGGGGAAAATTTGTAAACAGCTGACGTTGCAGAAAGTGAAATAATTAATTCTAAAGATTTAATTAGGAGTAAAACCACCGCTAGGTATGTAAATATTCATAAGGATGCTTGTTGTTTCCTTTGTATGCGTTTTAAATTGTAAAACGTTTTATTCTGATTATTTTATTTTTTAATTTAATTTTTGTCAGTCGGCCTAATGTAAAGCTTTTCTTTTACATAAACAGATCAGACGTGGACCACGCGAATATTATTCCCTTTTCTTCTCCTGCCAGGAGGCCCTCATTCGCACACTATGCGCCGCCTTCCTTTCCGCTGTCCCCCCATTTCTAGTCTTCGTCTCACCGCAGAGAATATCAAGATTTTGAATTTTGTTTCTTTATGTATTTCTATCCACAATGTCGTTCAAAGACATACCCAGTTTCATCATTTTCTCCTTGAGTTGTTTGGTGTATCCGTTCAGACTAGAAATTTGTCAAATATATTTGAAAATTCGTTTATTTAATCTGGATTAATCCATCCGAACCATATGACCTCAGCCTTTTCCTTCAGAAAGCCGTTTCCAGATCTTCCAAATCCCTTCACACCTTTTCTTTGGGTCTATGCCTGTACCCATCGTCAGTTTTCTTGGGGCCATAAATTGCCCAAAGAATTCTTCGTTCCATTTTAAGAAGAGGTTCCAAATTTTGAAAGCACATTTTTTTCACTCCACACATGAGTAGGCCTACCGGCCTGATCACTGTGCTATAATGGTGGACTTTCGCACTTCTGGAAAGGTTTTTCTTTCCGTACAGTTCCCGGGCTAGAGTAAAGGCCTTTGCTAATTTGAATTTCCTTATCTTAAAGGATTTTTTCGAGGTGTTTCGGGATACGTTTTCCCCAAGGTACTTAAAATTTTTAGTATATTTCATTTCTCCATACGTAGTGTCCAGGCACGTTTTCGGGAATTTAAATAAGGTGGTCATAATTTCCGTTTTAGCAAAGGAGATTTGGAGGCCAGTTTTCAGCGCATCTCTTTGAGATCTTCTACTTGCTTTCTTGGGTTTCCTTCTGAATTATAAAGCATTTTTATTTTAATTATGGTCTTTTCTTTTTTCTTCAGTCAGGGATTAGGCGAATCACCTGTTCTTGTCCCAAAGGAATACATACATTTCACCAACGCTTACTAGGTCTTCCTGTATTTCGTTGTCCAACTGCTAAACTTCCTTAAGCATCCTGCCATCTGGCATCCTATTCAGATGAACAATCCATCTCTCCTTGTTCTCTGCAATACGATCTTGGATATTAGAAAAGTTTAACTTTTCACGAATGTGTAATTATTGTGTATTCGTCTATTATGTAATTGTGTATTACTTGTTTATTAATGCCTAATTTTTTTAATTATGTACTAATACAATTTTTTATTGTCAAATGTAATATTTTTGTAGATATTGATATGACGATGATTCTAGGCTATTTTGTAAATTTTTTCTTTTTCTTTTTTCAAATAAAAAGATAGTTAGGCTATATTCTGTTTTCCAGATTTAAAGTAATTAATTCATTTGATGATACTATCTGCTCTCAGTAACAATATTTTCTATATGTGAAGCCTGATTTGAAGGCCTGAGCGTCGTCTTTTTGCTGCAGTTGCGACCTCTTCCTTCCCTTAGCTACGAACCATCAGCACCACGCAACCGCCTCCCCCTGTCCAGGTTAACGCCCTCCAGCGATTCTTGATGACCCGCCAAAAACGTAAAATAAATTTTAACATCTGCCCCTGCCCCAGAATTTACCTGCTAAGCTGTCTTTCCTTCCACCCTCGCACGCCGACCGCGCTGTTTGTCGCTGCTACGCCTGTCACTGTCACGGAGGCTCTCTGCCTCGCGGAGAGTGACTGACGCCTCATGGTGAGACAGATGACATCTGTAGCCTGAATCGGGTCAAGCGGCAGTGCCCAACGATACATATAAATAACAGTATAAATAAGTAATGTTATCTTTCTTTCCCGCCTTCTGAGTTAACGCGTTGGCGGTTGTCCCTTCCAGTTTTAGGCACCTGTCCACTGAACGTGCTCTAAGTATATCACCAGGCAGCCATTGGGCTCGACCCAGATGCTGCAATCATGCACCGGGTGCAAAGACGCCCAGCTACTACAGCGCTACCTGAGCGTCGCATACGGCAGACGTCGGGTCCACGAAAGGCTCGCACTTCACAGACGGGGACAGCAGACCGGTCTGAGTCAGGGGACAGGTGGGTAACGCCTGATCGTCTTTGAAAATAAGAGTACCTTAAAATGGTGTGTCAAGTCGTAGGCGGTCACACTTAGTGTCAGTCTTCTTCCAAATAAAGATTTCAAAAGCTAGTGCGAAGAGATAATTAGTCCCCGTATGTCTTCTTCTGATAGTTCCTATCCGTTTTGGATGTTGGACATCATACAGACTATTTTAACTTTCTGCACTGTTGCACGGAATAAGTCAGTTGTATTCATGCCAAACCAGGTCCTTAAATTTCTCAGCCATGATATTCTCGGTCGGCCAACTCCTCTCTTTCAAGTACTTTTCCCGGTAGTATGGACTGCAATAAGTAAAATAGATGTACATTTCTCATGAGATGTCCCAGATGCTGAAGCTTTCTTATCTTTACTGTGTTAATAACTTCCCTTTCTTTCTTCATCTTTATAAAAACTTCAACATTAGTTATCCATGAAATAGGCTACTCAGTATTACCTGTAAGGCCACATTTTGAAAGATTCAAATTTTTTAGTTGTGGCTTTAGTCAAAGTACAAGATTCTACACCGTAGAAGAGGACCGAGAATACGTAGCAGCGTAAAAGTCTCATCTTTGTGTTTATTGATAAATCGTGACTTTTGAATAAACTGCTCATTCTAGTGTACACTGCTCTTGCCTTTTCAATTCTGCTCTTTATTTCTTGAGAGTGGTCCCATTTTTCATTGACTATAGTACCGAGATATGTAAATTTGGTCACACGTTCAACTGGCCTTTGGTTTATATTAAGGGTGCAGTTGTAAACTTGTTCTTTGATACAACCATTAGCTTCGTTTTATTAACATTGATATCTAGACTATATCTACGGCTTGTGGGCGGGGATTATGTAAGAAAGTAATATAGATATGTATTTAACTTGTGTATCTAATCATTCTATTTAATTTAACTTTCATTTTACCAACCAATCAGAGGTTAATTTTGAATTAGCATTTGTATAAGGTTAACCGTAAGAATATGAATGAACATAAAGGACTTCTGCTTCAATACTTTACGACAAGTGTTGGCTCATAATGTTATTAAGAAGTTTTCTCTTTCCTTTGTTTCCCTAAGGGGGTCACGTAATTACTGCTTAAGTCTACTGTATAGCGCCCACGCCACGCCTGCTCTGCTCCTACGGTTTTGTATACAACTCCTGACTCTCAATGTTTTGATTTACTTTCTTATTTATTTGTAAATTCGTTAGTTCGTAACAATATATTCGATATTACAATTACTGAAAAGAGAAAAGTAAGCGTACTAGAGGGACGGAAATCATCCATAACTGCTTGTTTGTATAAAGTCACGTTTCAGCTGCGCAACAAAAACCAAGACATGCGCTAAAACATCACGAATAAAAATAAAACAAAACTCTGTCTCACAACCGACAGAGAGTTAAAACATACTGAAGTATATACAACCAACAAAAATAAATAAAACTTACCAACTACGGGATTTGTAAAACACACACACACTCACACGCACGCTTCAAGGTCAACTACAAACTGCGACCGGCTGCACTTTTTTTGTTTCGAGATGTTCGAGACTGGCCTTTGTTAGGACCAAAATCAGGCTGTTCTTGGGCAAGCTCCCTTCAGCCATATGATGGGTAGGAGTGTGGTAAGTTGGTTTCGCACGCCAGCGCTGACCGGCCGTTGAGAAGATGTACCTGAAAGTTAAGAAAAAGTGTCTGAGTTGGTTATGGTGTGGCAGCCTCTATGGAATGGTAAGGGGGGTGTTTTAGTGCCAAACTTCAAGACAGGCGACCAGAGACGAGCAGCGTGTAACGTTAAAGATGGCGGGAAGCGTCGTAATGGCGTGAAGCGATCGGAGTGGGACAGGTTATATCGCTTTTAGTGTTAGGTAGTTATATTTTGTGGGATGTAAATTATTTGATTTTATTATTTCGTAGTAGGTATTCGTTGTAGAATGTGGACGAGGCAGAGGAGTTGTGTACGGTTTATTTTATTTTATTTTATTTTGTTCAGTTTGTTTAGCAAGTGTAGCTCATTAGTTGGGTCCAGGGATCCTCCTGATGCGAGTTCTTCTACTTTGATTTCTAGGTGGAGGCTCATCCACAAGAGCTAGGAGGCGGTTGATGAGGAAGAATGGGTGCTGCGTATATCTAACGGATCTCTTGACGGAAGTGGCGATGGATTGTATTGCGGCGCGGGTTTTGGCTGTTTTGGCGTACTTCCAGCTTATTTTATGGAGAAAGGTGTCTAGATCAGGGAAAGGCATATAAAGCTGTGTTGGAAGTTTTGGTGCGGAGAGAAAGGCGGTGTATTAATCGTAATGCTCACCGTTTTGTGATGTTGTATGGGTCGAGTCTAGCTGTATCTGCAGTCAGCAGGATCGGATGCGCATATGATATGATCGGCCTAAGACATACAGTGTAGATCACGCTGATGATTTCACTGGAGCAGCGGTCGTTTCTGCTAAGTATACGGAGCGATAGGATACGGGCTCGAACTTGGTCAGCGGTTCCTTTGATATGCTGTCGCCAGGTGACAGTGATGTCAAGGGTGAATCCAAGATATTTGCAGTCACGCTTTGGGATTTTATTAGAAGGACGTAACATGGACTGGATTTCTGAAGAAATATCTAATGTTACGTCCTGTTGAGTTGAAGACGCATAGGGGTCTTGTCCGTGTTCACGGAGATTCTCCAAGTATTGCAGTATTCAATGGTTGGCTACAATACTTCTTGTAGTTTTGGTAAAGCGTTCTGGTGTAATCTAGTCGAAACCCAGTATGCCGTATCATCAGCGTACTGGGCGAGGTCTGCTATCATGTATGTTAAGTGCTGGGGGGGGGGTGTCTTTTGTGAAGATGATAAAGTAGCGGCCATTAGGCTGAGCCTTGGGGGACACCAGCGTGTAGCTGGAATGGCGCCAAGAGATGCTGGCGGACTCGGACTTGGGCAGTTCGGCCATCCAGAAACTACGAAAGCCATTTTATAATGTTTGGTGGAAGTGACATCCAAGAGTTTTAAATCTGAGGTCATTATGCTAGACGGAGTCAAATGCTTTTCGGATGTCGACAAGTGCTAAGATGGTTGGGTGCTTATGGGATGGGTTGTCCTGGATGGCGCTGATCACCCTGACCAGCTGGTCGTAAATGTTATACCCAGGGCGGAAGCCGCCCTGTGTACTGGATAGGACGTTGTGGTTTTGTAAGCGGTGATGTACACTTCCTTGATAGGAGTATTGTTGA
Source organism: Magicicada septendecula (assembly GCA_034769895.1). NCBI lineage: Eukaryota > Metazoa > Arthropoda > Insecta > Hemiptera > Cicadidae > Magicicada > Magicicada septendecula. Next base: position 292,830,458 of record CM068373.1, on the reverse strand, counting down.
CGTGTTCCAAAGTTGTGTGGAGATTTTATGAAAAGAAGAATAATCACTGGTATAAGGATTACTTTCTTGAATACCACGTTGTATTTAACTAAGCCCGGTATGTTGTAGAAAACAACAGAAATTTACTACAGTATACGACATTAGACACTTTGGCGTACTTATTAATTCCTTAGGAAACAAACAAACTGTGAAATGCCACAACTCAACACACGCCCACCAGGGGATGTGTAACTACTTAGCGCCCTCTACGCATAACTTTGTAATTAACAAGTTCATATTGTGTTGAACTCGCGAACAACCTCTTGTACACGAGTCCAAAGTCTTGTCACATTCACACATCTCCTGTTATTGTAATTGTTATAAATCGACTATAAATATACGCAGTTCTTAAAATTATTATTAATAGATGGCGCAATATACTCATTACGATTGATGGGGCAATATATTTGGTTGTTTACGTTGCAATCACGAGAGTAATCCTTCTTTGATGGAATGGTGAGTACAGTTTTATCATCATCATCATCATCATCATCATCATCATCATCATCATCATCATCATCATCATCATCATCATTTTAGTACTATGTTCGTATAACTAAGGTTTGGAGTTTTGACGATATCTATTTGTTAGTGATAGATTTATCTTTGTATTAATTTATTGTCCGCCTGAAGACGACTTCTAATCCTGTAGAGGTCGAAACGTCGTGTTTATTAATTTTAACTTACGATGGCTAATGTCCAAAATCTTATAATTTGTAATGATTATAATTATATATGGTCATTGATTGATTTTACTACTTTGAATATAGCCGTAATTGACTATACTACTTTATAATACTTTAGTATTTTAGCCGTGATTTGACTACTTTATAATAAAAGGTGTCTTTTATTACTACTACTGTCTACATTTAAAGCCTTTAACGCATTAGCTATGAAAAACTTTGAAGGCAAATACACGTTGAAGGAACACACAAATATGGTATGCTGACGTGATCCAAGTTAAAGAAAATTTTAATCACAGTCTGAGTATAGTTTTTAGTTTTGAAATGTTTGAACCTCAGAGCTCGAAAAGTCTTGTTAAAGATTGGTTGTAAGCAGTAGCGTGGGGTCCATGTAACCGCTGTTGCCGGGGGCAACAGCCCTCGAAATGGAATACAATAATATTAGTTATATCACAGAGTAAATAGTTTAGTTATTGAATAATATAAGATAATCCGAACAATATTAGTAGGGAAACTTGAACAAAAGCACAGCATTGCTTTCAAACTGCTGGGCACTTGCACCGTCTTATGTTCCCGGTTCAGACATCGGCAATGTTTTACAGCGTGTGGTCATTGACCTCGTAGTAGTTGTCACTGTACAAACTGGGGTGACGGGGACACATTCGTCCAACCAATGTGTTGCCGCTGTATAAACCGGCAAAACGCTTAGTTAGCAACTATGTTCGTTTTCGGAACCAACGTGCAGCAGTTACTACCTAACTATTTGTGTTTTGTTCGTTCGTTGTGTTTCTCTGTTTGTCTTTATTATTATTAATTCAATTATTTGTGTCCTCATTTATTCTGTGTAAGTATAATGGAGTCAGATCCCGTTGAACCGGAACCCTCTTCTGCCAGCGAAAGATAGAAAATACTCTAAACATACATTTTAGCTATAAAAGGAATGTTTTGGCTTCAAAAAGAACACTTGGTATTAGGAAAAATTCGAATTAATTTTTAAGTTAAGTTTTAGGCCTATCACAACCGGCAACAGCTGCTATGTACCCACGTCGCGCCACTGGTTGTAAGTCTTGATTTGGCGAAACAGACACTTTATACGCAGTAACAAAATTAAATTATCAAAGCCAAGTGTAAGTACACGTAAACAGGTTTTTAGAGTAGTCAGTAAAAACTTCAAGACGATTCACTAGAAGGTAAGCAAATGATCCAGTGGTTCGTCATACGTGAAAATTGATTTGTTTAGAAGTCAATACACTACTGATTCGTTTGGTATACTGAAGAGAACAGTGTGCAGAATATTAGGTTTGGCGAGGAGGAGGAGGAGGAGGAGGAGGAGGGCGGAAGATAAGGACACGTCGTCGCCGCCTAAAACTGATATCGGGTTAACGCATCCCCCTAATGAGGTCTCCACTTTGCCGGCAATATGCACACTACGTCTGTGAGTTCTTATCTGTCTGAGGAAATTACACTTTTCTACTGCAAAAGCGAAAACTCGAATCGTCGCTTTGTTTATCACTAAAATGATCAATAGATTATACATAGTGTACTAGATTCATTATGTTATAGTCTCCAAGTCACGTGTATCAGTATTTAATTGTAATATTTGTAAACACTTGGTTACTCACCAAGTAAGTGACATACATAAGTGATGTTTGGTAAAAAATTTTGATTTTTTTGACGACTTGTCCAGAAGGATTGGTGTTGTTATATAACTGATGATGGAGAGTTATCCATGAAACGCGTAGTTATTGAAAGTTTTAAAGAACTCACAACACGGTGAGTAACCAAGTGTTTACAAATATTACAATTAAATACTGATCATACTAAATTTAATTTTAATAGATTAAGGAAATGGAAACACGTAGCGAGCCCTGGTATTAAGTTGTCACGAGTCAGATATTTGAATGTGCTGTTGTTTGCCGACGACTTGCTCGTACTTCAAAATACAGAATCTGATTTGCGGAAATCTGTTTTAAGCTTCATCAGGTTGGCAAACAATACAATATAAAAATCTTCACTATAAAAACAAAGGTAATGTCATTTCAAGGTAAGGAACCAATAAGAACAAAAATAATGATTAATGATCGAATTCTAGAACAGGTGAGTCATTTTAACTATTTGCAAAATGATATTGACTTTTGTAGCAATTATGATATTGATGTTAATTTAGGTAAGTTTCAGACGATCTGTGGGAAAATCAACTATACTTTTAGAAAGAAGGTACGTCAAGATACACAAATAAAGTTTTACAGAATTATGGCAGTCCCTGTACTGTCCTATAGGTGTGAATTATGACAACAACCAAATATGAAACAATATAGTAAAACAGACGCCTCAGAAATGGCATTCTTAAGAGAAGTTAAAAGGTGTTTTACACTTGGCCATATAAAGAATGCGACCATAAGAGAATTATAAGTTTTTAACTTGAATGAAAAATAAAAAGATTACAAACAAATGGAAAGAACACTTAGAAAGAATGTCACATTCAAGACTGACCAAACAAATCTGGAAATAGAAAACTATAGGACACACATAAGTGTGTAGACCCAGCAAGAGATCTTTGAGGATAGCTGGAGGATCTTTGAAGGCGGAACAGGCAACATCTTCCCTATGCCGTGTTGTGAAGATGATACTGATAATTTAGGTTTAACATTAAGATTTTAAAGCTATTTGCTGCGCCTTGCTGTAAGATTTTTAATAAAAACTGCTGACTGTGTCTGTAAAACAAGACATTAGCCGCAGGTCTTGTTTTACAGAAACGCTCTAACTTACGTTTTTACGGAAATAAGTCTTGTTTTTACCTTCTTCTTTCGAATGATCGAAGGGAGAAGAAGGTAAAAAATTATGACTTACTGTTTTTATTATTAAATAAATCTTTGTCTTATATTGTGGCAGTTACTACTGATAAATATGACGATGTAGTATATTATCTTAAATCTCAAGACGATCTCAGATTATTTAGAAGTCGATACGAATTTGTTTTAGTCTGTATAGAAAATAAGGATAATGTAGCACCTATTTTGAAGTGAATCAAGCTCAAAAAGAACAGAGCTCTGCAGGGCAAAAGTATGGGCACGTGCACCAAGTTTTAGAAGAAACCGTTTGATGCATTCATGAGACATACCAAATATGGTCCACGAGGGTCCGCTAAAATATTTCCGGACCAACAACTGTAGCATAGCGGTAAAATTAACATTTTCCGTGTGCTACAAGATTTGTATTTTTTGTGTACTCCTGCTAACTTTCAAATCAACCTATCACTATATTCATTGTTTAGAAGCTGTTTAAAATTGACGTGTCATGCGGGTTTTGAAAAACGGACAAATCAAACATCGTGGTGGGATTCTTTATTAAAAAGTGTTTAGCGCCAACGGAAATTCAAAACAAAATTGCAAAATTGTAAATGTATCAGGCTTTGTAAAAACGTGAGTTAAAGCGTGGTCGTACTGGACGCCCAAAATCTGCAACAACTCCACATGCGGCAGCCATCTTGCACAACGCTTTTTCACAAGAGTTCTCGACTTAAAGTATGATGCACACGCTCATATGAGATGTCTATGATTTCAGCAACGTCATCCACTCCTCAATCTGCGGTCTCCCAACAACCTATACAATTTTTTTAATAATGCCATTTTTTGTTACACTTTTTGGACGTCCACTGCTGGGATAGTCTTCCGTCCTTGTACGACCACGTTTAATCTTGAGTGTGCCCCACTTACCGTTGTTTCTGAAGGCGCAGCATCTCCCAACATATTTTCAATTTCGTTTTGGTTTTCCAATGGAGCTAAAACGTTTTCAACAGAGAATTCATCACAACACGCTGTTTAATTTTGTGCATTTTAAAAACACGTGTGCCAGGAAAATTTGAAGCAGCTGGTGAAAAGTGAATAAATTGACAGATATATCTGGAAATGACCAGGTTTTCAAGTGAAATATACATCTTGCACCACACGAAAGATTTTAGTTCTACTACTGGTCTATAGATTTCGCTCCGCGAATTTTTCAACTGACTCTCGTAAGTAGATAGCCCTTACAATGTAATACAATATTTAATTAAATAGTAGAAATAAAATTTGTCCTTACCAACAAGACCGTCTCGCTGAGTAGGAGGGGTTCCACTTCTAGTCGGAACCGATTTGTTGTCTTTGTTTCTATTATAAAATAAATCTTTGTCTAATTTTGTGACATTTTCTATTGATGAATATGATGTTGTAGTACATTATCTTTCACCACAAGACGATCTCAAATTATTTAGAAGTCGATACGATAATTTTTTAGTCAGTTTTGAAACGATGGGTAATGTAACACCTACTTTGAAGTGGATCATGGTCAAAAATTACAGAGCTCTGCGGGGTAATAGTGTGGGTACTTGTATTCAAACCGGTTGATGCCTTCAAACGTTATCATGAGACATACCAAGTAGACTGTATAGCCTATCTATCAAACAGACAGATCCCAAACGGCCGAGTTAAAACTAAGAACTCACTCTGCTCATTAAAATATCATCATCATCATCAGCTTCACAACACGGCATAGCCAATGTGCAGCCTGTTTTGCCTTCAAAGATCCTCCAGCCATCTCTTCCTGGGTCTACCCACGCACCCGTGTTCTACAGGTTTGTATTTTTAGATTTGTTTGGCCAGTCTGAAATCTGACATTCTTTGTAAGTATCCTTTCCACCTTTGTTGTTTGTAATGGTTTAATTTTTCAATAAAGTTAAAAACTTGTAACTCTTTTCTTGTGGCCTCATTCCTTATACGCTCAAGTTTACAACACCTTTTAACTTTTCTCAAGAACTCCACCATTTTTGAGACGTGTATTTACTTTCATTGTTCTTGGCTGTTGTCCATAATGCACACTCGTAGGACAGTACAGGGACCGTCATAACTTTTTAAAACTTTAATTTTATATCTCCAAGTACATTGTTGTTAATAATACTGTTGATTGTCTCACAGATCATCTGGAAATTACCGAACTTAACATCAATATCATAATTCCTATAATTTCTAAAAATATGATAATTTAAATATACCGGTATGTCATTTTTTTACACAATTTTCTCTTTGTAGGAGAACTAGCTGTTAACCGCTGCTCCGCACGCGAATATTTGACTTTTAATAAGTATTTTAATATAATTTTTATTGTCTATGTCTATATGGCGTTCTGTCAGCTCGTATAACAAGTTTGTCCTCATTAGTCAAATTCCCTCCAAAGCTGTTTTCAACACTTGTACTAAATTATTATGTTGTTGCAACAGCCTTTGGAGATTTAAAAGTACCCGTTTATAAAGCCTTTGGAGATATTTATAAAGTACCCGTTAACTCAAAAACGAGGTTCTTTATTTTAAGAGTTACTCTGATATAGGCATTTTATATAACATTAAACTTTATGTTTTCCTCTGCCATGGCTTTTATTTATTTCAGCAGTATACTAAAAATCAAAAACCGTTGTCACCTAACCTCACAAATGAAAACAATACGTATTTTTGCTTTGAATTAAGAAATAGGACAATGTACAATTAGTATACTTCTTTTTTCCACATCGTAATATATCGATACAATCACATATTATATAAAACATCAAAAATGTACTGCTGGAACGGATAAAGGTACATTTCCTGTGCCGCTAAATAGCTTTTGTTTATTTATTTGTTAGTATGGTAATTAATTCTATTCTCCATTGTGTTGTTGACATCTTTATACGCGTCAAAAAAAGAGCATAATTAAAAGGGCCTAAATCGTGTAAACGGAGCAGAATATCATATTCCAAGTTAGACAGTGTTTTTTACAGTGTGCCAAAGGTTACCTGAGCAAAATTTTGTAGCAATCGGTGTTTCGGTATAGATTTGTATTCAGTACAAAGAAATACTCAGACATTGAGTTATATATATATATATATATATATATATATTGTAACATTACATAAACAGTGATCAACACTGATAAGAAATAAAGGAGTATTTGTATAATAATAAGAATAAAAAAGTCAGTGGTTACCCATTCCAAAAGTCAGAAATGAGGGATTAAGTATCATGCTATGAAAACATTTGTACCATAAAACACTGTAGCAATTAAAAACAGTGTACTAAGTGTTACTATAAAAGTGCGGTGTGTACAAAGTGCAACATAGTATGATATGTGTAAATGTTAAAAACTAAAAAAGACATCAATCACAAATAGTGGAGATGCAGTACTATAGTAATAAACTATAAGTTTAATAATAAGTTGTTGTAGTTTTGTGTTGTTAGGCCACAAAGGCAATATCAGTGTAATTAAAATATTATTTTTGTTTATGTTTGAAGGATCCAGGGTTATAGAAGAAATTAATAATGGTTAATTAATATAAAATAAAGAGATGGGGGAAAATAAAATAGTGCCTAGAGTAATAATACATTAGCAGAAATATAAGTCAGAAATAAACCAAGCTAAAAATCATTAAATTATAAAATACAAGTATCTAAGCTTATGTAAAGATGTGAAGGAAACCTTATATAAATTAAATTTAATTATAGTTAAAAATTATAAAGGAGTATTTTTCCTAAAAGAAGGGAAGAAATAATAATAATTAATACTAGCCTATTTACTAAAACTGTACCTAGGTTAGCCAATAAAAAATCATCAATTTCTTGGTTACTAAGAGTAACTAGTCAACAAGAATTGTTAATTGTTAATTTGGAGTTCAAGTGAGTAGATGACTAAAAATAATATCCAGAAACTTTTAAAAAGTTAATAACTACAATTCAGAAAAAACACCATTCTAAATTAATGAAACGATTCAGCACAAGCCACTACATCTGAGACATCCGTTGAACCACAATAATTAATGCCAGAAAATCGAAGAACATAGAAAATTCACCTATCTATCTGATGGCCGGAAAATTTTGAACTGTAACTTCTTGGGTGAGAAGCCTACCTTAATAAACTAAAAAATTACACATCACCAACAAGTAACGAACACTAGAAACAGTACCACATCTTTCAATTTATAAGAAAAATTAGTGTGAACATTATAAACTTTATTTAATTAACCAAAAACAGTAAAAATGTGTGTTAATTAGGAACTCTACGGCAGCCATCTTTATCTTTTTTCGCTTTCTGTATGAATACGTAACCTGCGCTCTGGCGTTTAAAAAACGAACTTGTTGAATCAGACTTTAAGAAAACAAATATTAATTATTGTAAAGTATGATACTAATAAATAAGCATTTCTGACTTTCTTATATTTCAAAGAATCCCAAATTAACCCTGAGATAAATAATTTATTAATTTTAATAGTAACTGTAATTGAATACATCTGTTGTGTTATATGAAAAAACTAATATCGAAAAATGTGATTTCGAAAATAATCGATTTGTAAACTGATAATTTGGAGGTAATAATTTCTAGAAAAATTAAACTGAATTCAATCAATAAATACCTTTCTTTTAGGTAATTGACTGTGTATTATTTCTTGTAGATAGCAGCTTTGTTACAGGAAAAAGATTAATAGCAGAGAAGAGTAAGAAAATTAACTCCGACATCAGAACGTATGAAATACGCCGGACAACATAACCTTTCAATTGGTTAGCAAACTGAAAACAGCTGATGCAACGCGCGAAAAAATCAAACGATTAAATCGTACTCAAAGAGAGGAATTCTCTCGCTCTCTCTCTCTCTCTCTCTCTCTCTCTCCTATCCTTTTACGAACAACTGAATAGTAATACCTGTAAGAAGACATAATACATAATAAAGAATACTGTGGATTAATTGTCAATACTAAAGAATCTCACACACACCAAATAAAAAATAAATACGTTACAAACTTTGTAACCATAAGAGTCGAGATAAACTCGCGGGAGTTACAAAATGACGCTAACAACGTAGGGCTTAACTAACGTAATTATTATACTGTAAAGGTCTCACGAGATAAACTCGCGGGACGTAACAATATTTAACATTTATAAAGACTTTACCTCAAGATGTTTACTCCTTATTTGGTAAAGGAGGAGGAGTAAATTGACACCAAATAAGGGGTAAACATTTTGAGTAAAGTCTTTATGAATATTAAATATATTTTATACATCAAGAAACAAACTGTAGCAAAAAGTGTTTAATAAATTATATTACTTTCAATTATCCGCCTTGTGACTTCTTGTAAATCTCGCCGTGACGCGTTTCTGAGATTATGCTCCATCATCAGATATTAAAATAAAACGTAAAACTATATCACTCTTTCGAGATCGTTACATAATACGTCAAATTTGCATATGAACTGTACGCGAATTTGTGTGCGCACCCGTTCAAGTTCAATCTGCTACTCAACAAAAAGTGTTTGAATATATATATATATATATATATATATATATATATTGCAACAGTACAAATGTATAGGGTACTGTGCATTGCACGAGTAATTAAGATAATTAATTAAATAAAATAAATAATTCATATTGTTATTAATAATAATTAATCTTTCAATCTGAACTGTAAATGGAATGACCAAATTTCATGCTGGGACAGGGTAATGACGCCACGCAGCTGTGTCTGTGTGTACACATGTATTTTACATGTGTGTATGTGAGACCAGTTGGTTCCTGTGAAGCGTCACCCTTAATGAACGCTATTAATTATATGAATTAATTTAAATTCTAAAGAGTGTGTGCATAATATCACAAAACCAAATACGCCAGAGTGTGTATAAAATACAGACGCACATGTGTACAAAAAATAGTGCGAAAATAATAAAAAGTCCGATTATAGTGAAAATAAATATAAATAAAACTTATATTAATTAAGATATGGAAAAACGGTTTATACACAGTGAACACATAAAAAGTACCGACAAGATGAATATCGGGTAATTTGCAAAAAAATAATCGTGTTTAGAAAGGGACGCCAAGGACAGGCTGAGACTTGCAGAATATTGTCGTAACATGATTTTTGCGCCCTAGGGTATAAATACTCGAGACGCACCAACTTATTTCTTTTTCTCGTACAACTACCGTGGCAGCCGGAGGCTCTGCCCAACGACAACAACTCTTTTCTATCAACCACAGCAGCAGCCGGAGGTTCTTCATGACTACTCATCACTTTCGTGAAAGCACCTGCAACCTGAGGCCATGACGGGATACGAGGGAGCAGCCAAGTACATGGAATAGAGTCCAGCGTACGGAACAAGGCAACGGACTGCGGAGAGGATCTGAAGGACGAGGATCAAGGACTCCAGGACTACACGACTACAAAGGAGCATCCAGGATTGAGGACCTAGGACCAGAGAGGATACGCTGAGTATTACCACGACAAATAAGGTGAAACAAAATGTAACCATGTATTTGTAAAAACAAAAAGACTCACGTAAAGACAATTTACTCTGTAAAAAGAAAGACAATATAATTCAAAGATGAATTAATAATTTTTGAAAATGTAAATGTTTATTTGTATAGTAGTTTTAGAGTAATGTTTAAACACATGAAAGTATAATTTTGAGAAATAATTTAATCAATGATATTTAAAGTAATATGAATGTAAATAGTAAATTTTGTAATCTTGAATAAATAATTTAATCAGTGACATTTGAATTAAGCTGAAAGTAAATAGTAAATTTTATTTGAAAACAAAGCAATGCATATGTAAATATAATAAAATGAAAATAGATTATTAAAAAGAGATTAGATAATCTAATAGTTATCGCAGTAATGAGCAAGTCGAGAGCAATATTATATAATAACAAATGTTTATTGTAGTATAAGAATGTATATTATGTTCTATGTGTAATACGAGATTATTACTTATATGTTAATAACTAGATGTGTGCTACGGCTACACAGATGCGAATAATAATGATATTTTTAAATCACAACAGAATAGAAAATTTTTAATTAATACATTTGTAAATGATTCTAAACCATTTCACGTTGTGTGTATTATTATTACGATTACACCTGTAATAAATTTATAGCGTAAGTAATATTGCAAAATAAATAGCTCACAAGACGTTGGGGGCTTCACAAATACTTAACGTTGTAATATATATATTGCAACAATACGTATATTTGCATATTTGCCCAGGGCGGTATGTGTGTATTGTAATTAGTGTAAAAATAATAAGACGAACAGTTTTATACAATTTTGTGCAGGAAATGTAGGCTCTGGCCTGTCAAAGGTGACACCTGCAGTACCAGCGTAAGATTCAGCATGTGTGTGTTTGTGTATGTGACACCAGCTGGGACAAAAAAATATGGTGTGACGCGTACGAATTGTTTGTTGTCAATCAATCAGGCTGCAACAGGATTAAAATAAAATAATTATACGTTTTAAACCTGTAAACAAAGACTGACACCAATTATAAAGACACCATTACATAAAGGAATTTTTGATGAATATGGTGATATAAAATTTATTGCCAAATGTGCAATATTAAAAATGCTAACTAATTAAGCAGAATAATCAACATCATCATCATAATAATCATCATCATACGCTCAGGATTCTGGACTCTCACACACGCACGCACGCGAGCGCGCGCGCAACGGTAACGGCAGATATACGCAGGTGATAAAAAACAATTTTTTTTTTATTGTGAAGAAAGCTCTCGAAAAGAACTTAAGTATGAACAGTTAATAATTAAAGTTTTAAAGTTAAATAGTAGTTAGATAAGAGAGTTTAATTAACACAATCAAAGCTAGACAAGAAATACTAATCTTTTGTAGTATGTTAAAATTTGGGTGTGTCAGTATAAATAAATAATAGATTGGAAGTAAATGGTAGATTATTTTATTTTGTTTATAGCAACAATTAAAGTTTGTTCTTGAATTTTGATATTATTTTGTTGTTAAAATGAGTTGCTAGTATCATTTAAAATTTGAGTTAATTTCAGACACACAAAAATAAAAAGAATTTAAATAACTTGTTTAACATGTTTGTTTAGTTAGTAAGATTATATGGGTGTTTACTTTTGTTGTATGTTATGAATAGCATAGCTGGTTACAGTATATTTGTAAAGCTTATAAAGGTGAATATTTATTTGTCTAACGTTTGAAATTTTAATATTTAAATATTTTTCTATAAATTAATAAATCTTAGAATGATTATTTTGAAAAGGTTTTAATTAATTATTTCATGTCAACAACAATCTCACTCCTCTTTAAAAATTATTTAATTATTGTGCAACTACATATACTTGACGCAACGAGAGAAAATAATCCTGCGACCTGGCCGGTGTAATACATATTATAGTTGCGTTGAGTACATGGTAATGTATTTGTATAATTGTTGTAACGTTGCAATATGTATAGATTTAGCGTTAGATTTTCTCACCATGCCCCGGTATCACAAGTTAAGTGATAGATAAATACGGTACACATGCTCCAACTTGTGTGTAAAGTTTAAGCGGTTTGATGAGAGCGGGTTGTTCTGCAATTACCAGTGTGTCTTAAGCAAGCACCGGTGTGCGCGTTTTCAGATACTCGGCTAATTACCCCTACAGTCACCGTCACCACCATCGATATATACTGCAGTATGTTAACTAATTACTGCTCTGACATTTCCTCCCCCACAGCGATATGTGATATACAATACTCACCACCTCCACCACCACTGTAAAGTATATAATTAGCGTGTGTGTGTGTCTGTGTGTGAGCGCGCTCACGCATTGAACTCGGATATTATACGCAGTTTTATTTTTTTGTTGAAAAATATTGTATGGAATATCTGATTTCATTTGATATTGAAAAATTCTGTTTCATTTTTTTAACCTCAACTTATTTGTATAGATTAGGCCTAGTAAAATTTAAAACGATAAAACTGACATTTTTTTCAACACTTATATTCCTTTGAAGTAATACAATATATAGGTCTCAAGTAATTCTTTAATACTTTTTAAAATAAATATTAATCAGAATTAATGCTGAATAAGTCATTTAATTATAATATTTTACATAAATATTTCAACAGTTAGGAGCATTTTTGTGTTACAGTGGTTTTCTTAATTAACTTAGAATATTTTGAGCAATAATTTTTTCTAAAATACACCATCGTATATATAATAATATTATATATCGTATTAACATAAATAATACTTTTTCTTGATCTTCATTACTACATTTACTTTTGAATAGGCTACTTATCTAACCCTCATAAGTCTATGTTCAATTACAATATTAATTGTTAAACAATAATTATATATTCTGCCTTATAAATTATCCTAATTTTTAATTTTTAATATTTAATAATTAATTTTAAATATACTAACATTATTAATCAATATCTGTATATACTCTGTGCCTCAAAGAGTAAATTTTTAAAATAAGAATGACATTATATATTTTTAATTAATCATCCGAAAAATATTTGACCAAAATTCCTTTCTTTACTGTGCTTTTCTAAAACAATTTTTAATCATATCATTTTTCAATTGCGAATTTAAGTCGTAATCAGGGATAATTAGAAACGACAAAATTTAATTTTATTAATATTAATTTTTTTTAACTTTTCCGGCCGCCAGAATAGCCGAAAACATAATTTGGAAGACGTATTTTTGCGTATGTTAGTACATTCAGACCCATTTGTTTCGAGTCTGCGAAATATTCCTGAAAACCCAAAAGTCCAGGTGTTGTTGATGTTGGTTCGTCATCTGTATCCTCAACGGACAATGATTTCGATGATTCTACTGACGATGAAGAGTAACGTATAATTATAAATATTTTTAAATTGACATTTTATATTTGTAATTTTTAATCACTCAAAATAAATATTTTTACATTGCTTTGAATTTTTGAATATTTAGTATTTATTGACCCCAAAAACCAATAAACAATTCATTTTTTCCAATTTTTCCGCCATTTTGTTTTATGAAATTTGGACTTTAGATTCGTAATCAGCGACCTTAAACACCTACATGTACCAAATTCTAGCTCGATTTTTAAATGCCTTCATATTTTAGCCGGCTTTTTGGCATTCGGCCCCACTGTGCGACGGTCGGTGTGACAAGAAAATAAAGCTAGCACATTTAATAACTGATCAGAAAGAATCGTATACAAATAATAATAACAACAACAACACTAAAAAACTGGCTACATTCACGTATACAAACAACAGAACTACAAAACTCGTATTTAAAACACATATGTCAAAATAGCTAATAAAACAACCGAAAATAATAGACAAATATTAAATAACTCATAAAGCAAACATTTTATAAACAATAGAAAATGCAAAATTAAATGCAAAGACTGCAACAAATTCTACACGGGTCAGATGAAAGAAAAACAATTAATAAACCTTACTTTTGACATACAAGTAGGCCTACTACAAAAAAATCAACATTTATAAAGGACACATAGTAAAAACAACTTTGTCGTGTTTACTTGCTAAACTGTTACTTGTCAAGTTCCGAACGAGGCCTTTCAGTGTTTTCACCATTTTCAAGTCCTAAACAACCTAAAAATGACTTCAATGACTTCACCTTGCGTCAGTGGAAACATCGTCCGAAAAATAACAAGTAGCAATTTAGTAAGTAAACACGACAGAGTTGGAATTACAGAGGCTGCTAATTCAAATAACAAGTTGAACATAGTAAAAACCAAATATATACTAATTCTCACACATTTCTATAAATTGTTTTTATAATGTAACACACACACACACACACACACACACATTGTCTCAAGCACACATACATCCACTAAATTAATTAGCCTGTGTATGTGTTTGAATATTTCTCTATTGTCCATACACAGGTTCTGATGATGGTAATAAATAGTATCGAAACGGTGACATAAACAATGAGAAATTCTGTCTAAATTCTGTCTATACTACTACGTTTTCAACTTGCGCCATTGTGGTTGTGTTTCCCAGTTCTGTCCAGCTGACTTGGTGGGTAAGAAGTAGCGGTTCTTATTTTCTACTTGTATCGGCCATCTGAGGACCACATTCCAATTTCAATTATTTATTCCTTGTTCTTTTCTTTTTCTCCAATATTCTTTTATCTTTTCACTATGTCTCTTCTTTCTGTCTTCAGTCAACTTCGAACTTGCGTTTTTCTCTCTCCTACCCTGGGATCCTTCCATTTTTAACCTTTTTGCCCGAAAAACTTCTCTTTCAATTGCTTCTTCTACGTTTATATTATTTATTCTACATCCTTTTTGACTTCTTTAATCCAACTTGATGTTGACTTCTTTCCCCACAGATATCTGAAGATCTGTTTTGTTAACCTATTGAATTTAATTTAGAATATTGTATTAATGGTTACAATCACAAACAGAATTATCACTGTTGCACACCACTATAGAAAAATAGAAATATTATTCCAATTATAATTTTTCTGTAGTGGTGTGCAACAGTAATAATTCTGTTTGTCATTCTATATAAATGTCCAAAAAATAATAGCCTTCTTTTTCTCACTGTTTGTGTTATATTTTCTATACTTTGATATATTTCATCATTACTTCTTAATTTCCAACCTTCTGAAGTTTTTCGTGGGCCTAACATTTTCTTAATAATTCGTCTTTCCAATATTTCTAGTTTGTCTAAATTATAATTCAATGCTAGACATTCACTTGCCTATAGGCATTCTAGCATAGTAGTTCTTTATTTATATGGGTTTTCTCTAGCTGTGTTTAACTTTGTAGGTGGTGTTAGTTTATTATTATTTTTTTCTAACGGATCACCCTTGTTAGTGAAAGAATCTCAGGTAGGCTTAAGTTTCTATTTAATGTACTAGTGTTACTTACACTTAAAGACGACCACAGATTGTTTTGTAGTCGAAACGTTGTGTAATAAATTTTACAATATTTAATTAGGAAAGTTGTGTTAGTGATTATATTCACAAACAGAAGTAACATTGTTGATACTACTATAGAAAAATTATTCCGATTAGCGCTTTCAAGCTTCACAGCTCATTATCAGATCGGAAATCAAATTCGAAAGCGCTATGTAATGTAAAATTATGTAGTTATGTAAAATTATGTAAATGTAAAAATTATTATGTAAAATAGTTATGTAAAAATTATGTAAAAGTTGTTTATGACAAATTCAAGCTGTGAAGCTTGAAACGCTAATCGGAATAATTTTTCTATAGTGGTGTGTAACAGTGTCAATTCTGTTTAAAATTTTACGATAGTTATCATTGTCCGACTTAATTCTTGTAATAATATTCACGTTTCATCGAAAGTTAAGTAAAAAATTGTAGATATTGAATGTTTTGCTCATTAGCACAAGCGCTGTGTATTACCTGTCCAAAACACGAGGCAACATTTGACGGGAACTGTTGGTGGTAGAATACCAAACAGCTGTGAACTAAACACAGAAGTCGCAGAGATGGAGACTGTGAATACGTTTTGTTGAAACAAGTAGTGTGTTAGCAAAGTGATTTGGAGCAGAGAGATACACCACAACGGGCAGGGTGCGACAGCTGCCGTAGATCCAATGATAACATCAACTTTGTCTGCTCGAGTGCGGTATTTATCAATATTAAACGAGACTTTACGTCGCACACGCGTTACCGTATAATTTCGTTACTACAGGAATGTCCGCTGTCATACCTTTGTCATTACTCACTCTCTCTCTGAACAAACGTATCGCAGAGTGCCCGACAACATGTTGTAGTGTACGGCAGAACGTTTACTGGGTGTTTGGTGCCAAACGTTACGAAATGATTCCACTAATATCTAATGTGAATAAGAAAACAATCAAAATTGTAATTTATCCAATAATAAATGTATTTTAAAACTGGCAGATGTGTCTTCCAGAACATTTTATGATTGGCCACTCTACAGTTGACACTTTGTTGTTTGCGGACGATCAGGCTATTCTGTCGGACTATGAAAACAGATTGCAGATGGGTATAGATTTGTTAAATCGAATCTGCAAGGACTCTTAATTGCAAATATCCACACTTAAACCAATGTGATGGCTTTTCGTGGAACTGATCCCGTACGGTCAAACATTTTTATAGATGGTACTGCCCTGGAACAATTTAGTACTTTTGAATACCTGGGCTACAGTGTGTCTTAAAATGCAAGCAACGACGTTGTGAATAAGTTGCAGAAGTTCAACCTTATGTGCGGGACCATTTGGCGAACTCATAAGTCAGCAAGTAAAGAAACACGCCTAAAATTCTACAAGGTGATGGCTCTTCTCGCAATTCTTTATAAGTCTGAAAATTGCACTTTAACGAAAGGCCAGGCCAGTCGTATCCAAGCGGCCGAAAAGATATTTGTCAGGCACGTGGCAGGGTATATTCTCCATGATAACAGAAGAAACACAGATATACGACAGGAATTGAATACTATGAGTATACTCGACAGGATTTCCCAGTATTGGCTGAAATGGTGGGAACAACTTTGCCGAACGGATGACTGCCGCATACCCAAACAACTCTGGAACTATAAGCCGAGGGGACGGTGAGGTGTTGGACGTCCGAGGAAGCGCTGGAGTGACCAGCTCTACACTTTGCCTATTTGAGACCCGAACAAACCATCCTTCGATTAATCATTCAAGATGATGCTGCTGCTGCTGATGATGACGATGACGATGACGATGACGATGACGATGACGATGACGATGACGATGACGATGACGATGACGATGACGATGACGATGACGATGACGACGATGATGATGATGATGATGATGATGATGATGATGATGATGATGATGATGATGATGATGATGATGATGATGATGATGATGATGATGATGATATTGGGCTAACGTTGTGCACTATAAAGCACAAGAGGCATTCACAATTCGCTTAGCTTGTTGAAGAGTTTTGTAAGATTTTGTCTAGGCGTATCGCGTCATCGAATCAGTGACTGAAAATACCTGGTCATTTTACTTGGACATACATTGGACAGATTACAAAATATCAGTATGGAGAACCATACATGACTTCCATGTTCTAAGATTTATATTTAAATCATTTTCTAAATGAAATATAAACAAAAACATAGAAACTACTTCTTCCTTCAGCCTTAACCACAGTACTGTGGCCACTGACGTATAGCACCTCACGTTAGCGCACACGATTTTCACTGATGATGGCAGACGTTTCACTGCAAAAACATTTGGTTTTGAAGAAAACATTGGACACGGCCAAACAGCACGGGAAGGAATTTTAACAACAAACTACTTCTTTATTGCCGATAACGTAGTACACATACAAAATTATCACCTCCCCCTTCAACTATCATTTTTATTTATAGAAAATTGCCCCTTCCCCTTCAACTACCCTTTCCCTTTTTAAATATTTTATCTACCTTTCTACAATGGTTTATTATGACCTTCTTTTCATATTACTCTATTTGTCAAAATTATTTACTTTACTCTTGTTATAACGTAACATGTTGAAGGTAAACTACCCCTTTTCCTTAATCGATCTTCAGCAATATGAACAGGCCTTGAGCCTACAACTCAGGTACATATGCAAAAAATTGTTTGTTTCTGTTTGAATTTGCAGCAGTTATCGTTCGCCATAGGAAAAATTCTACACACCGACGCACACACACACTTTTCAGAAAATGACTTTTCTTTATGTTTTGAGGGTAACACAATCAAAATCAGACCTTACCTCGAACACAAATTTTTTCGCCACCACCATACTTACATTTCCTTATGGAACATGGAAGTAAAAACATAATAATAATATAAAAAACGTAATAGTAGTTACATATTTTATGAAAAATTAAAACATATTTTCTTATAATAATTTTTTATAGTATAAAAACCGTAATAGTAGCTACATATTTTATGAAAAATTCAAACATATTTTTTTACAATAATTTTGTATAGTATATAATTTAAATTGTACTTAACGCTTCAACACACATCAACATTTATCTTTGTTTTGTTAATTAAAACTTTAAATATTTAAATGATTTCTATCATTTCCCGAAAACGGACAAGGTGCGTATGACTCCCGGACAAATCTTCATAGCGACCCTTATAACCGTTTCCAAGCAACATTAGTTTTTAATTGTAATATTTGTAAACACTTGGTTACTCACCGTCTTGTGACTTCTTTAAAACTTTCAAGAACTACGCGTTTCAAGGATAAAGCCTCATCATCAGGTTACATAAAAACACCAATTCCTCTGGAGAAGTCGTCAAAAAATCCAAACAGTCGATCGCGTGTAGTGGTGCGCACCAGGTCGCGACGTGGCGCGAAGTGCTACAATAATGTGTTCTTAGATGACATGTGTACTGTGATGTTTGGTAAAAATTGTTGATTTTTTGACGACTTCTCCAGAAGGATTGGTGTTTTTGTGTAACCTGATGATAAGGATTCATCCTTGAAACGCGTAGTTATTGAAAGTTTTAAAGAACTCACAAGACGGTGAGTAACCAAGTGTTTACAAATATTACAATTAAATACGTATACACGTGACTTGGAGTCTATATTAGGCTATATAATGACATTAGTTTATTGCAACAAGTATAACGACTCTCTTGAAGCTATTGTACTTGCTAACTTAGATTAATGTAATAGACAAAAGTCTGTTATTACTTACTTGTTCCACCCATAGATTTGTTGTCATAATCTGGTTCTTCAAGTTCTGAAACAAAACAGTATCGTAGTTACTAGAAGCACAGTGGTACCTCAAACATCGCTTTTAGCCAATAACAAGGCGCCAGTATACTTCTCCTCATAAAGGATATTCAGTTATTAGAAAAAATGTAGGTACGGAGTATGAAAATTATAAGAACATTAAAAATTGTGTAATTTATAGGGCGGTTAAGTTAATAGATTGACACGTGGTCGAGCTTGTTATTACTGTTTCATTTATTATATATATTTATTATTATGTAACTCGTTGTTACATTTATTGTTATATATGTCGTTTATCGTTGCACATGTTATTACGTGTTATATTTATGTTTATGTTATATATTTGCATGATGTGTATTTATAATGTTTGTGTTGTGTGGGGCAATAATTCTCAATTTATTTTGCATTATTTAAACTAATAATTTGTTAAATATGTTTATTTATCTTATTTTTTTGCATTATTTGGTACTTAAACAAATATTTAATGTAGTTTTTAAATTGTACCAGTTCCTGTGTATTTTGTTGCAATGTTTGTCTTCACTAAGCACCTTCTAGTTTAATACATGTTACTGCATCTGTATGAGAATTTCTATAAGACTCACAAATTTATTTTTATAATTTTTTTTAGGCGGCTCAGTAGACCAGTGGGTATGGCACCTGGCTACTAACCTAGAAGTCCCGGGTTCGATTCCCGTGCCCGCACCATAAAATCAAGGTGTGTTTTTCAGCCCCCAGGTCGACTCAGCCTGTTGAAAATGAGTACCTGGGATAACATCCTGGGGATAATAATGAGCGGCTGAAGCGTAGTGCTGGCCACACTGACTTCCTTGTATGCCGTAAGGCTCACATAAGGCAGAATACCCTGCCTTCTCCTACACTACTTCAGGTGGTACACATGGGAGCCATTATTATAATTTTTTTTGGTCGCTAATGACCTATGCTGTTGCAACGACCTTATAAATAAATAAATAAAAATAAAAACTCAATTCAGTATTAAGAACGAGTGTTTGAATTTTGTCTTATGAAAGGAGATGGGAAGATGTCAAACGTCGTAAACAAACGTACAGACTGTCGCGTAGTGCTGACTCATCACACAGTGATGTGTAAACAGGCAGACATGATACTCCACTGGCGGACACGCGCTCGCGGTTATCGTAAAAACGTCCGGACGCTTCCAGTCTACATTAGGTCACAGGTAATATCGATTGCCCTTATATAAATTTAGACGTCTACAGTGTGAGTCAGTCAGTCCTGCGAATTGTCTTACAGCGATTATAGCTTGGTTCAGGTATTAGTGTTAATTCGACGTCGTCGTTGTCATCAGTCTTTCTGTCTCCCCAGGGTTAGACATTTCTGTCTGTTACGAACCGAACCATCATAATATCGGTCGAGCCACATTACGTGTGCGGTATACTCCCAATCTTCCATTGTAATATATTTATTTATTTACTCAAACACACCAAACATTCTCAACACTCAAATCCGAACTCAACAGTAGCCAAACACATAAAACAACAGTCTAACGAATATGGTCCAATACAGCAACATTTAACCGTACTGAAAACATGCAGTGATGAAATAAGATCTAATAGGCTATATATGAACAATACCGAATATACAAACATGTAAAAGAAGAGGGCCATGAAAATCTATTGAACACCATGAAGGACTTCAAAAGTCGTATCACATTTGAAATATTGCTGCAAAATAAAAATCAACATTCAGTAATCAGCTGATACAAAATATATAGAACGGAATGTATACATAAACACTCTGTAACAAAATCAGTTCTCGGGAAACTTTGAACAACGACGTACGTATCACGTTCATTAATCAATGTCTACAAATTCGTTTTTGTAAATAGTGGCTGTTTTACGATATTGTGACCGCAAGTGTGCTGTATATGACCTGACAATGGTCTGTGACCGAAATCGATCGTTTTTAAGAATGTGAGTAATACAAATTTTATAGCAAATCGTATGTATGGTACCTTTAGGCTATGAACAATAAATACACTACAATGGAAGATTGAGATTATAGGTACCATTAGTAAACAATAAGTGTGTGTATATACTCGTATAAATGCATCACATTATTATTAGTCGGTATACTCCATTATAGTCGTCGGTATTCTATACGGAGACATTTGCAGGACATGCCGCCTCCTTCCAATTAAAGGCGGGTATTACCAATCCAGCTTGGATGTAATATTAGGTCCAGGATCGGTAGCAGTGCGTACATCTAGTGTGTGGGGGGGGGCGGAGGATTCTGTAATGGTTAACGATTACACACACGAACTGTGACAGACAACCTGCTGCAACCGGGCAGAAAGGGTCCATTAGCCGAGGTGAAGGCATCTCTCTTGGGGAAGAACATCCCGAGATTATGAAAGTTTCTGGTTCTCCAGGTTGGGGGACGGTAACCTCTTCATGCGAAAGAGACATGCAGGCCTACTCATAAACTTCATGAGATGCCTCGCAATTGGATAGTTTTGAGTGTTATTATTATTGATGAACGAGCGTAAGCCTTCACTACTGACATTCACATTATCACAGTTTTTCGGGCTGTTAGGCCGTGGTCTAGGTTATTCACCAAACGTTTCGTCTATACCGATGACGGACATCTTCAGTGGCGCGGGAACACACATCGAAACACCCGCCTAACGAGTACGAACCAGCAGCTTAAAAGAAATTATTAAATATAAGCGCCTCAAAGTGACAGAACGGTCTTCGTTTGAATTCGTTCGCGATTGAAACAAAGTGAGAATCCAGCTAGGGTTGAGAGAGACTCTACAATGAAGACGTTCGTGAAGAGTTTAACATTCTTAATGTCCAAGATCTTATTGTAGAGAACAAACAATGAAGGATTGCTCATCTGATTACGATGCCAGATCTCAGGTTGCATAAGGAAATTTGGCAATATAGGATGCCTGTTGGGCAACGGAGTATAGGAACACCTAAAAAGCATTGGTGTTACGCCATTACACAACATTCTACGTGTTTCTCGGCTATTCCAGCGGAGCCCGGCTGTAATGTTGTGTGCGTACGTGTGTTAGCGAGACTTTGCCGGCCGCGCGCACCGTGTCAAGGCCGCAAGCATTTACGCTCTAGTGTAGTGTTGACGCGTATTATGGATTATTCTGGTATCTCAGCGGGATATAAATATGGGCATTCAGCGACAGTCAGTTTTAGTTTAAGTGGCGAGTTATTCGAAGTGCGGTTCGAAGTGACAGTTTAAGTGCGGTTCGAAGTATTGTGGCGAAGTGTTATGTGTTTTATAATTGTGTGGGATTCTGTTAGTTGACATTTTTATTTCGTATGAACAATTTGTATTTGATTTGTTGTAAGAGGCTATCTTGTTGATTACAAACTGTTTGACTGTGATAATTAAAGCTGCTAATTAGTGGCTTAATTGGTGTCTTGTATTTTGTTTTCTACTGTACCATACGACGATCGGTTAGTCCGTCGTGACAATATATTATTACGACGTTACAGAACAATCTACGTGTTTCTCGAAATTCCAGTGGAATCCGGCTATAATTTGTGTGCGTACGTGATTCTCAACGCATTAGCTGGACTGTGCCAGACGTCGCGCGGCCGCGCGCACTGTGTGCAAGGCCGCAACCAATTACGTTCTGGTGTTTTCTAGTAGCATTGTTGATGCGTAGTTTGGATTATTCTGGATTTTCGGTGGGGTACAAATACAAGTACTCAGCGACGCTCTTGTATTATATTCCTTGGGACCGGAACACATGAACAGGTGGGAGGAGGAGGAGGAGTAGAAGAAGAAGACGAAAAAGAAGTAGGAGAAGGATGAGTAGGAAAAGAAGTTAAAGAAAAATAGAAAAAAGAAAACGTTCATTATACAGTATTTTGTGACGTAAAGGCCACTAACACGTCGCATGTGAATAATATAAAGTTGTACTGTAAGTTTTGCTCAGATGAACTGTTGTTGGCTCGCCTGGCACTTACCTACGGAGATTTATAGTCAGTGTAAATCTCAGTTACGCGGTGTCGGGGGGGGGGGTCGAATGCGGCTGACAGTGGCTCTCAGTCTTCTTGACTTCTTCAGCTGTTGACGCTGCCGAGTGTAAATTAAAAGTAATGGCTCTGTGCTATGTGTGGACGATTAATATTATTACAAGGATTGCATCGACTTGGGGAAGGAATCAACGAACACCAAGCAAATCGATACTCTACAGTTTTATTAACACTTTTATAAACAAACGCCGTCGCGTTACAGTTCTCTCATTATTTGTAGACAATATGTTAAATAATGGACGAGCGAGACCTGTTCTCAGTTTAAAATCCACCTTTTGTCATTTGTCTGTCTGTCGATTACTTTTGGGCATGTTTCACGATAACTTTGGAATGTATCAAATGATTTTCGTAAAACGTCGCATTCCAGTCTAATTCTTTACCGTATACCGACCGCTCTTTTGTTTTTGACATTGATATCAAAGTACGGTTTGGGCGGAAAAAATGTAAATGGACAATATTGTGAACAAAATAGCAAAAAAACATGTGATAGAGTATATCTCTGAAAAATATTAATAAGCCAATAGATGCCTATGGAAACAAACATAAACTTAAAAGGTCGGACTAAATTTACGGTTGTAAATGTAACTAAAATTAATGCAATGGCTCCAGTCTTCCAGTGTTTATTGTATAATTATGTACACTACGAGGGTCAGTTGAAAAGTTCGCGGAGCGACATCTGTAGCTTAGCGGTATAACTAAAATTTTTCATGTGTTGTAAGATTCATATTTCTTGTAAACACCTGTCAATTTCCAAATCCACCTGCCAATTTATTCATTGTTTACCAACTGTTTGAAATTTGCGTGTTTTGAAAAAAGCTGGTTTTGAAATGTGAACAAAACATCGTGCTGTTATTGAATTGTTCGTTAAAAAATGTCTAGCGCCAATTTAAATTAAGTTAACAAAAAAATGGTAAGTATGATAGGAGATGCTACGGCTTCAAAAACAACGATTTTTAAGTAGGTACTCGAATTTAAACGTGGTCGTACGGGCACTGATGGTAATCCCTGTAGGAAGGGATCGCCCAAAAAGATGCAATCATTCCAGACAAAATTTAAAAATTTCATACGCCGTTTTGTAAGACTGGCGATTGAGAATGGATGACATTGCTGAGATCATAGGCGCCTCGCATGAATGTGTGTACCATATTGTAAGACTGGCGATTGGGAATGGATGACATTGCTGAGATCATAGGCGCCTCGCATGAGTGTGTGTACCATATTGTAAGACTGGCGATTGAGAATGGATGACATTGCTGAGATCATAGGCGCCTCGCATGAGTGTGTGTACCATATTGTAAGACTGACGATTGAGAATGGATGACACTGCTGAGATCATAGGCGCCTCGCATGAGTGTGTGTACCATATTGTAAGACTGACGATTGAGAATGGATGACACTGCTGAGATCATAGGCGCCTCGCATGAGTGTGTGTACCATATTGTAAGACTGGCGATTGGGAATGGATGACATTGCTGAGATCATAGGCGCCTCGCATGAGTGTGTGTACCATATTGTAAGACTGGCGATTGAGAATGGATGACATTGCTGAGATCATAGGCGCCTCGCATGAGTGTGTGTACCATAATTTAACTGAAGAACTTGCAAAAAGTTTGTTCAAGCTGGGTGCTGCATTTTGAGTTGTTCGCCTTTTGGGGCGTCCGCGCGGGGATACCTTCACAGTTCGTACGGCCACGTTTAAACTCAAGTGCTCACTTACAAACGATGAGTTTTAAAGGTGCAACATGTCCTACCACATTTAACATTTTGTTGTGGACTTCCATTGGCGTTAGACTATTTTTAACAAAGAATTCGTGTTTTTGTCCACTATATAAAACACACCTGATACGAACACTTTATTTACTTATTTATTTAATTAAATTCCACTTTTTGAGCACACTTTTTGACGACAACGTTAGTATATTTTAATTTACTTTATATGTATATATAAGTATGTAACGTTTACGCATTGGATATACACAAACGATGGTCAACTGCCGCAATGACAGGTTTTATGGAAACCTTTTGCATACAACTGAATCATTGTGAGCGAGGTGAGTGTAGTTTCCAATGTCAGAAAAGGGGAAAAACGGCTGCGCTAAGGGGAACTATCTGTCCTGCGGGGGAATGCAGTTGCGCTCCGCGGCAGAATATTGTTACGACGGTCTCCTTAATCAACGTATGGTACAATGGAAAAAAATACAGACACCAATGAAATCACTAATAACCAGCTTTAATTATCACAAGTAACAATTTTAAATCAACTAGTACAATAATTCCAGTTAAATTTCTCCACACGCAATAATAATGTCAACTATAAAGAATTCCGCACTAATTATAGCACACAACCACTTGATATCACTTGACATATTGCCCAACATAAACTGAACCTAAACGGCAGGTGTGGGCTGTTTATACTCTGCAGGGTTCCATAATAGGTGTCATTTACAAGCTCTTGAAAATTCTAGAGGATACTTCAGCGCGGCCTTGGCAGGAACATGCACCGTTGGGCTAGTTGAGAAACTTGTCGAACAATACTATCGAATGTACGAGACTGTTCCATATTACGTAACACTGTCTCGCATTTCAAATGTAACGCACGCACACAAACATTACAGCTGGGCTGTGCTGGGATAGCCGAGAAACATGTAGAACGTTCTGTAATTGCATAACGATATGTTCTGGGGAGGACCGTTACAATCATGGCTGGAATTTGAAGATGAAACTGAGCTGTGACCTTCACCGTAAACTGGAAATGATGATAGTGATGGCGAAGGTGGTGAAGGCTGAAGTGAAGTGCCTAAACCATGTACCAAAGATAACGATAATTATGACTTCAACACGGTATTAAAAACGGTATACTTCTTCTTCTTCTCCTCTTCAAGGTTTAGGTTATATAAACTTGGTCCGGCACCCATCTCATCCCCGGACGACCCACGTCTCTTCTACCAATGGCTTTATAGTTCAGTGCCACTTTTGGAAATCGATCCTCTATCATCTTTTGCAGATAATCACACCATTGTCTTCTGAAAATTGAAATAATTTAATTTATGTCCTTTACTTCAAGTTCTGCTTTGTTATCTTCATTCCTTATTCTATCTTTCAATGTATAATTTAAAGTATTTCCAATAAAACTGCATTTCAGCACTCTGAATCTTCCCGATTTCCTTTTTTGTCATGACCCACGCCTCACTTGCATAAATCAACGTGGGTATTGCAATTATCTTATAAAATTTAATCCTTGTGCTGTGTCTTGTTTTATTTCTATGAATCGTACTACAAATATTCCTAAATTTATTTATCTTCTCTCTTATATCATATTCAGATTCATAGCTTACTGCACAGCCGAGATATTTGAAACTGGTCACTATTTGTTCTAAAGTGCTGTTACTAAAACTCTGTATACTAAACGGTTCACAAATTCAGTAAAAGCTATATAATACTCAGTTCCAAACGGTATACAAAAACTAGTATTCACATACAGTATAAAGGTACAAACGTGCCTGAGAGAGATGCAAGTAGTGACGCGCGGCAAATATCGGAAACATATACATTCACTTGTCTGCGGTGAAATTCAATTTCCCACATTGAAACAAGTCTGTTCTGTCTCAATCCTCTTGCCTTACAACACAAATGTTGCTTGCGTTCCCCTCTCCCTATCTTCCTTCCTCACATTTCAGTGATTTTTCCGCTGACCTACATCACCGATGCACGTTAAAGGATACGATTATTGCCACACCTTGACTATATTTCTTTTTAAAATCAGTAACCTTTCTGACCTGCAGAACTCGCTAACTGTCTTAAACAAGGTACATTTATTACCAATCCTTCAATTATCATAAAAATTACGAAACAGTTTATTATCCGAAAACGTATATTTGTTTAGTAAAGTAACAATTGTAGTGGAGTCGTACAATACACGCTAAACATTACAACAGTCAGACATGTGTTGCTTAATTATAGTTACATTATATTTATATTACATATTATGTACATATGCATATATTGCAACGGAACCGGTGCAAAGAAAGCCATCAATAAATTAATGTGAGTGCTGTAACACATTCTCTGACGATCATAGACAAGTTATATGTTGTCTATGACATATGTTTATGTTAGACAATTTCCATTCAGTTTTACGACTAGAATCATGTTCCTCCGTTTTGCACCATCTTCTGAGAGCACTCTGTATACACAACCAACTGTGTTCTTTAATACTGCCGGTCTCAAGCCAGGAGCCAAACGATGAGGCAAATGGTGCGGGAGGAATATCAACCTTGGCTTCGGATGGTTATAGGGCCCCTGCCTAGGGTAACAGGTGACTAATGATCTGCAAGGCGGAGGACGGAGGTAGAAAATTACCAACGGCGGAAATAGCGAAAGAGCGTACGATGTGGTTCTACAAATGAAACCCGGGGGGCAGGTCTGGGGAGCCCCACTACCCGACTTTCCTGCAATCGGATTTGTTGCCCATTCAGTAGGACTTGAGCACTTTCATCGAAAGATCAGTTGTAACAACGGACAACGTAATATGCTTTCAGGCTTATACTTGCAAAGAAGAAGAAGAAGAAGAAGAAGAAGAAGAAGAAGAAGAAGAAGAAGAAGAAGAAGAAGAAGAAGAAGAAGAAGATGATGATGATGAAGAAGAATACATTTTAGTTTTAAAATGTAGTGGAACTAGCGTAAAGCAGTCAGTATGGGTTGGCTATATAGATATATAGATCGATAGCACGTATGCGGGTGCTTGTAGAAATAAACCAACACATACACACAGATGCTGTATCGTTGATCCCCTCATCGACATAGCGACCTTAACTTCTTAGCGTATCAGCGTAAAATAACAGTTAAGGTTTCTTCATTGACTTTACGTTGTATGCAGAATGTGGCATCTCAAACAGAAGTAAGTAGCTTTGAGGGCGCGTGGCCAACTGCAACTGTCTCTTCAGGGTACAAACAACTGTTCTGACTGACTGGCTGTCTTTCATATGAACAGATATACACACCACTGTACTGTTAGTGAAATTTTATATTGCTTTTCTATGTTTACGTCCGTTTAATATCTCTGCTGCTAAACTGAAATCCACAATACACTTACCTATTTATACTCTCTCTCTCTCTCTCTCTCTCTCTCTCTCTCTCTCTCTCTCTCTCTCTCTCTCTCTCTCTCTCTCTCTCTCTCCCTCTCTCCCCTGTTTGTGTAATACGCCAAGACCTGACTCAGTAGACCGTAGGTGGAATGCCGCAAACATACGTTGTGATATATTGCGGTGGTGATAAAAAACAAATACAATAACCCCGCTTTGAATTTCTGTCTGAGATAATATTTAATACAACCGTGTATTGTGCTGTGTTTCTTCTTCTTCTTCAGCGGCACAACAACCCATTACTGAGTCAAGGCCTCCTTTAACAGCCTCCTCCAGTTATCCCGGTCAATTTCAGATGCTCTCCAGTTCCGGGTCCCAAGAATATGTCGCGCACACCGTCTTCCCAACTTAATTTGGGTCTACCAACTCTCCTGGTGCCATAGATCTGTTCTGTGAGTGCCTTTCTGGGTATTTCGTTCTCCCGCATTCTGATCACATGTTCAGCCCACCTGAGTCTACCGAGTTTTATAATTTTCACAATATCTGGTTCGTTCAGAAGAGTGTTCAGTTCTTGGTTGGTCCTTTTCCTCCATTCACCTCCCACATATATTGGACCAAAAATGCTGAGGAGGATTTTGCGTTCATGAACCAGCAGGCTTGACTCAGACTTTCTAGAAATGGTCCAGATCTCAGAACTATATGTGAGAACTGGGCGGATCAGTGTGTTATACAGAAGCAACTTGATGCTCCTGGCAATTGTTCTGCTTTGGAACAGGGTCTGAAACCAAAGAAGCATCCATTAGCTGAGGTGATTCTTCGCTTTATTTCTTCTGTTGTTTCGCCATCGGTGTTAACTTGACATCCTTGTGCTGTGTTTATTCGCTTGAATTGTTTGTCAATTCAGTGTTGTTATATTGAGAGCCTAAGATTTTATTGGTGCATAGTAATCCAGAATGGAATTATAATTCTTGTAATAGCCAATTTTATTTCCCAAATACTTAAAACGGCTCACTTGTTCTACAATTTGATTATTAAATACTGTTACTTTTGTTCTTATTGGTTCCTTGCCTCAAAATGTCATTACATTTGTTTCTGTAGTGGATATTTTCATATTGTACTGTTGGTAAATCTGATGAAGCTTAAAAACAAAATTTTGTAAAGCAGATTCTGTACATTGAATTACAAGCAAGTCGTCAGGAAAGAAGAGCAAATTCAAATATCGTGGTTGTCTTAATCGCAAGTCCGTAAGGGGGCGGTCCCCCTACAGGAGGACTTATCAATCTATAGGCTGGTACCTCTGTAATGGGTACATAAATTTACTTGGAGCCTTCAAAACATTTTATAAATGATATCGTTAATGTAACGATTGTTAATTTAATGAAGAAAATTGTGTTAGCGGTTATAATCACAAACAGAATTAACACTGTTGCACACCACTATAGAAAAATTATTCCTATTAGCGCATCCAAGCTTCACAGCTCATCATCTGATCGAAAATAACAATAATAGGACTAGACAACTTCTTTATACCCCCAATTTCCCTTCAGCGCGACACATTTTCGTAAACAAGCTTTAAGTTAGTTAAACGTCATTTCTGGCTATTATTAACTAGCGAGTTCAGTCACCCATGTCGGTACTTTTACATTTCTTTCTAGTACATTGTGTGTGTGTGTGTGTGTGTGTGTGTGTGTGTGTGTGTGTGTGTGTGTGTTATTTTTGTGTACATTTTTTTCAATACCTAACGTTTTAAAACCTTTCTCATTTACACTTTTAACTGCAAATTCCTTTTTGGCACAGTTTTAAAATGCGATATATTGTCAAAACCTTTCCTCTTTGTTTCCATATTCAACGCAAACAACTTAGGTAAACACCCTTTTCGTCCCTTCCTACCACCACTTGTGGGCGCGGTCACTCACCTTTATTTCAAAAACATACATATATATGTTTAACTGAAAGCTTGTTTACAAAAATGTGTCGCGCTGAAGGGAAATTGGGGGTATAAAGAAGTTGTCTAGTCCTATTATGGTTATTTCCGAACTGATGATGAGCTGTGAACCTTGAAAGCGCTAATCGGAATATTTTTTCTATAGTGGTGTGCAACAGTGTTAATTCTGATTGTTAATTTAATAGTAATGTAGACTCTTAAACTGTGTGTACTTTGGCTAAAATGTAAATATTCAGCTGATCTCCAACGTTACCTCTACCCAATCTAATACACCTCAGCCTAATGATGGCTCGTAGTTTTCTACAACTTATGTCAAAGAGCTGTCTGAAAAACTCAATAAATGCTTACTAAAAATTCAAAACACTTACCATTCAAAAACTAACATACTGTACGATCGCTTTTCTCAAGCCTCAAAGACCCGACACCCAAAGACAAACGATCTAATGTTGTATATACCGTCCAATGCAATGACTGTCCAGCCACTAATACTGGCATTGCGTCCCAATATTTACACAAGAGAATTTATCAGCTTAGGTATGATTGCCATAAGAAAACTCATAATGATAATCGCAACGCTTACCATTATCTTACCATTTAAACACCGGCCATGGATTTGATTTCAGACTCAAATAAGTTAAAATTTGTGTTATATTTTTGACCGATCCTCACAAACTCTTCAACAAAAAATTTACTGATTGACGGTCACTACGAAGTTAACGATTTAAAATGAAATATAATGTATTTGTTAATGTGTATAGGTATACCGCTAGTAATGATTATTTAGCGCACACAATTTGCAGTATGAACAAGATACACAGAATCAGCTGTTGTACAAGTTTATGTCGCATCTCATACGGGCTCTGTTTATAATATCCACTAACGCCATATTCACACAATACGCTTACATATTTATTCTACAACGACCTGGTTTTATTTTAATATATATCTTCAGACGGTTTTCAATATTTAGCTCTCTCTCTCTCTCTCTCTCTCTCTCTCTCTCTCTCTCTCTCTCTCTCTCTCTCGCTCTCTGTCTGTCTCTGTCTCTGTCTCTCTATCTGACTCTCTCTCTCTCTATGTCTGTGTCTGACTCCTCTCTCTCTTTCTGTCGCTTGGAGTGTGCGAGTTTGCATCCAGAGCTGCCTTCAGATTTATGTGACTCAATAAGAGCACGCGCGCACATAGTGCATGTATATTTAAACTTCTCCATACGTAAAATATTGCAAACGGCAGATAGCGGAATAACACACGTGAATAAACACAGTACAATAAAGCAGAGCGGCGGCGGGGTAGCATATTGCGTCTCTACCGACAGTTTATACTTCCCGCTTGTTGCATGAAACAATGCTTACTTTACTTATATTAGTACAATGTGTCTCCAGTTCCACCTGGCCACGTCTCTTTATATTCAGAAAATTGTCCCTACATCACAGGAAAATTCAAATCCTATAAGGTTTGCTGATGACATAGCTATTTTAGCAGAAAATGAAGAGACAATGAATGAAATGTTAAGAGATTTTAATTTAGTATGCAAGAAATATGTAATGAGGATTAATAAGGAAAAAACTAAGTGTATGGTGATTAGCAGAGGAGGAAAAAGGGCAAACATAAAGATAGGGCAAGGCAAAATACAATAGGTGGAGTTGTTTAAATATCTTGGTGGCTTGATAAGTATGATTGCCATAAGAAAACTCATAATGATAATCCCAACGCTTTAGTATCTTAACATTTAAACACCGGCCATGGATTTGATTTCAGACTCAAATAAGTTAAAATTTGTGTTAAATTTTTGACCGATTCTCACAAACCCTTCAACAAAAAATTTACTGATTGACGGTCACTACGAAGTTAGTAATTTTATATGTCCTGCACTTGTGAAATTAGAGCAAGAATTGCTATAGCGAAAGAGGAATTTAATGGGAAAAAAAGACTGCTGTGTGGCAAAAATAAAAGAAATTAAGGAAAAGGTTGGCCAATTGTTATGTGTGGAGCGTTGCTTTATATGGTCCAGAAACATGGACACTGAGGAAGCAGGATGAGAAAAGATTAGAACCATTTAAGATGTGGGTATGCAAGCAATGGAAAAAGTAAGGTGGGTTGATAAAGTAAGGAATGATGAAGTTTTAAGAAGAATAGGGCAACAGAGAAGAATCCTGAAGGTAATAGAAAAAAGGAAAAGGAATTGGTAAGATCATTGTTTAAGAAGAGACTGCTTGCTTACGACTGCCATGGAGGGTGTCATAAAGAAGAGGGCATAGAAGAATGAAATTAATAGATAGCATTACAATCAGAGGGTGATACGAAGAAACGAAAAGACTGGCATGCGAAAGAGATTTTTTTCCATTTGAAGACCTGCCTTAGAGCAGAACACCAAATAAAAAATATTGTGACTTCTAGTAATTATGTGGCGCGTTTCGGACCCATCCTTCTACCATTACACAAATATGTCCTCATAAGAAGTCGTCAAACATTAAAATTTATTACTCAAAGTCAAACACATATCAATAAATACGCGTAAACAAGTCTGTTTTTATTGGTATGTGTTTGACTTTGATAAATGAATTTTATTGGTTGACGACCTCTTATGAGGGACATATTTGTGTGATGATAGAACG
This sequence comes from Magicicada septendecula, assembly GCA_034769895.1. Classification (NCBI taxonomy): domain Eukaryota; kingdom Metazoa; phylum Arthropoda; class Insecta; order Hemiptera; family Cicadidae; genus Magicicada; species Magicicada septendecula. The sequence continues at coordinate 292,797,536 of CM068373.1, read as the reverse complement.
ATGGTTCCGAAACGTGTCACATAGCTACTAGAAGTCGCAAGACGGAACTGGAATGAGATAATATAAGGAAAAATCTCTCATACCTGAGGGACATTTCTTAAAATTACATTCAAAAACCATGAATAGTTCCCCAACGTACAGGAGAGGGTGGCGTATGTCTTATAGTCTCATTACTCGGTGAAGGGAATAATGCAGACGGATCTCCCAGCCGTGGGAGGGGGCGGGAAACATGCCAGGGAGCTAACGTGACTGTGACATCCACCATATCCACCAAGTAACAGCCGCTATATAAGCTGTCCCTACTCTTCTTGTCAACACGTACAGGTTACGGCGCTTTCTTCCCTTGGGGTAAAAACTGCCACTAAAGGCGAATGGCCAGTTGTTGGTCAACGGCGTGGGATATTACTGTATTTTATTATTATTATGTCTGTACAATGTTTACACATTTTCTGGAACTAAAGGTTACAGAAGTGATTGAATTCTCATTTATCTTTATTGAATCCTACGGCTGCAGTCTATTTGGTTTTTTAACATTTTCTTTTTTCCAATGAATGGGGAGTTAGCCCATTGCATTAACCCCCAACCTGGAGGACTAGGCGATTTTTAATCAATATTTACTTCCTTTAGCCTTTAATAAACTAATATCCAACTACAAGGCAGCAGTTGCTAGTTTTTGTCCGCCCCGAGTATTTTATTTCCCCGGTACCCACCATATCTGGTGAGCATACGCGTATCCGCCACCTGGTGAGGCGCCCGATGGGAGACTAGCAACTCCATACGGGGAGTAGGATATTAGAGGCAAGGAAAAACCATCACATTGAACATTCTTATGGATATCTGAATCAGAGAAACTGGTCTTTTTGTCAGCTGAAACAGCCAGTTTGTGGGAAACAACGGGCTGAACGTGGCAGCCCCACTATCATCTTACCCTGCGACACGCTAGTAAGATGCCCAGGAAACACATTAATTACTAAACTCTATCGAGCATGATTACGAATATACTGCAGAGGATTGTCTAATTTTAGCTAAAATGGTTGCAACATCTTACTCGAATTGACGACTACCGCATCGCCAAACAATTACTGAATTGTAAGCGGAGGTGTGGGAGCGTCCGAAGAAGCTTTGCAGTGATGAGCTCTAGTCTGTCTGCTTGGGACTGGAACAAACCATTTTTTGTTTCATCCTTGTAGAAGCTTATGATGATTATGATGAAACCAGGAACAGCCCATAGGTTAATTTATTATTGTTATTATTATTATTATTATTATTAGTAGTAGTAGTAGTTTTTTTTTCAGGGGAGGAAAAATGCATTATGCACCATCAGGAGACACCCGACTGGTCTCCCGGTGTGTGGGACTCGCACCCACTAAAAAACCTCCACTTTACAGGCAGGGAACCCCCCCTGGAACAACTATTCGTATGGCTTCAGGGTGGCACCTCGTATTGCGCCTACTAGGCTTCTACAGCTTTATCTTTATCATCGACCTGTGAGACGGTCCAGTTCAGGCTTCTTCTGCCGCAGGACCATCCTCACGAAGGTCACAACCATGTCCCAGTTCTCTTTGCTGTTGAGCATGACGCCTATGATGTTATCAGGCGTCATGGGGCCAATCTCCGATTCCAGTCCTCGCTTCTCCAGCACCCACCGTTGACACTCGAAAAAAGTATGATGAGCGTCATCAGAGTCTGAGTCGCCATACACGCACGACGGATCCTCCATCTTTCCCATCCTTCGCAGGTATGCACAGAAATAACCTTGCCCTGTCAGGAATTGAGTAAGGAAATAATCTACCTAGCCGTGCGTTCTGTCCACCCATTCAGGGAGGTTCCCAATCAGCCTCGCCGTCCACCTAGCTCGACTCTCCTGCTCCCATCGTAGTTGCCAGCTCAGCATGGAGTATGCCCTGGCCACTGCTCTTGTTCTACAATCCCCAAGTCTTCCTTGGTCGTGTAGACCCTCCTCCTCTCCTCAGCCATCAGATCTATTGGGATTACTCCAGCGACAGTAGTAGTAGTAGTAGTAGTAGTAGTAGTAGTAGTAGTAGTAGTAGTAGTAGTAGTAGTAGTAGTAGTAGTAGTAGTAGTAGTAGTAGTAGTAAAAGTACTAGTAGTAGTAGTAGTAATATTAATTTTATTCCTTTCTCCTCCTACAACTTTTACTCCTCTCCCTCCTTCTTCTTGTCCTTATTATTATTATTATTATTATTATTATTATTGAGCATCGCATGAAGCTAGGAAACTCACTCTTCGGCACTGGCAAGATCGTTGGGGTAGAGAGGACAGCGGAAGATGGACAACCGCAAGGCCTATACAGAACTTGGGGGAACGAATTGATCGCCAACACGGTGAGTCGACTACCATCTGCCCCAGTTGTTCTGTGGCCATGACAATTTTAATTATGCCTACCTACATAGAATGGGAAAGGTGCAAAGGCCAGCATGCCAATGCGGAGACTTCCCCCATGAAGATTCCTCGCACACGTCCAACGGGCAGTAGAAAATGATGAAGAAGCCCAATAAGGGCTCAATAAGACTCCATCCTGAAGTCATACGCTAAGTGCTTCCAGGTTGGATATGACTGCCTGAATTAGAGGTGGGTTTTTTAGTGGGTGTGAGTCCCACAGATCAGAGGAAGCACGGCCTCCTCTGACGGTGCATAAAGCATTTTCCCCCTTGAGTCCTTGCTGCTTACTTCCTAGTGGAATCAATGACAGTCTCACAGAGAAATCTTCGCTCATTTTCTGGTTTCTTAGATGTTTCTGATAAGTTGGATCAGCTTCCTCATGCCATTTTGTCTAATTTCCTTCAGTAGTTTCCATCTGGTATTCCTTATCTGGTATCCCATCTGGTATTAATAAACTACCTTACATCCGTCGTGTGACTTTGTTTTATATTTAAAATGACTCGTTTCGGAACATATGTTCCATCATCAGATTAATTAACTCAGTTGAGATCGTTAAATGTTAAGATCACATTACTCTGTAACTTACACACGTCAGTATGGGTGCGCACCCTTTGAAGGGTGACGTAGAGTATCACACGACGGATGTAAGGTAATTTATTAATTATTAATTAATAAAGTGACTGGGATACAAATAACAATATGTATGTCATCTGGTATTCTGGTCGCCAACTGGTATTTAAAAAATACGCTACTTATAAATAAATAGCCTAATGTTTTGCGTGTGAACAATTTTTATTTGATTTGTTGTAAGAGATAGTGTTGTTAATTACGAACTGTTTAACTGTGAAAATTAAATTGGTGATTAGTGACTTAATTGGTGTCTTGTATTTTGTTCTCCACTGTACCATATGACTATCAAGTAGACCGTCGTAACATTAACTAAATTAATAGCAATGGTATTGGGCTAACATTTAAAATCAATTTAAGTTTTGGTAAATTTGTTAATATAATTATGGCACAATACAATTTTTTTAAAGTTAGAAATTCGTTTGAGACGTTTTTCAAAACACATAAAAGTCTTCCAAATCCTCTTTATGGTTGACTAAAATAAAGAATTTTGAAGAAAGTTTGGGCCACTGTGCACCAGTGAAATCTTAGTCTCTTAATATAACAACACTGAATTTACAAACAATTCAAGCGAATAAACACGGCACGATATACGATTCTATATTAATTAACATTTCGGAATGAAATTTTGACAGCACATGCATCATAATTACCGCTACATTTCTTATATGTGAAATGCTCAAAACGTACAATTTTGCTATATGTTTTTTTAACTAAATTCACTTTTCTATAGTCACGTTATCTGCAGGAAAGTCATAAAAGTTTTAGATAACATCTCTACAGGGTTCTGCAAACTTCAGCGTAGTCGTACATGATGTGAAGTTAATCTTTGTGAAAATCTATCACGTGCAGCTAATTTCAGCCAATCAGGAACTCAAATTGTAATTTGGGTCTGTCTCTGCAGATCGGTCAGATTGCTACTAGAACTCGTTCCGTAAAGGCGTACTCCCTGCGTGAGTTTATCGTGTCAGAACAAGTTCTTCTGTAAGGTGACACCTGTCCGAGTTACCCGTATGCTATATCGAAGGTTAATAGAAGTCATTAACTGAATATGCTAAGAGCATTTACAAGTGCTAACCCGCGTTACAAACAATTCGAGCCAGTAAACACAGCACGATACACGGTTGTATTAAATATTATCTCAGACAGAAATTCAAAGCGGGGTTATTGTATTTGTTTTTTACCACCACCGCAATATATCACAACGTATGTTTGGGGCATTCCACCTACGGTCTACTGAGTCAGATCGTGCCGTATTACACAAATAGTGGAGGGGGGAGACAGTGTGTGTGAGAGAGAGAGAGAGAGAGAGAGAGAGTATAAATACAATAGTGTATTGTGGATTCCAGTTTAGCAACAGAGATATTAAACGGACGTAAACATAGAAAAGCAATATAAAATTTCACTAACAGACTGCTGTGTTCATATGCATAGCCGCATTCTGCCAGTCAGTCAGAACAGTTGTTTGTACCCTGGAGAGACAGTTGCAGTTGGCCACACACCCACAAAGCTACTTACTTCTGTTTGAGATGCCACATTCCTTTATAGAACATAAAGTCAATGAAGAAACCTTTACTGTTATTTTATGTTACTGTTAAGAGAACGTCGGGGTGGGGTTTACTACTGTAACCAACGTTGCAGAACACGTGTTTTATTTTGTCAGTTATTCTCAGGTAGGAGTGAGTGAAATTGTGGTCGTAAATATTCGTATCATCAAAAATTATTGCTGTTTTCATCAAGAAAATTTTAAACAATGGACGAAAGTTTTTACTCATGATGTATTTGACAAGTTACTCTGTTGGTCAACATAAATTTAACTAAAAAATGAAGACTTTGTGTTCACATAGTTTTTAGTCTCTAAACGTTCTTTAGAACAAAATTAATGACAGCAGAGATGGACTTTTGGATAAGTTCTGCAAGAGTATTGAGACGTGAGAAAATTAGAAATGAAGTCATTAAAGACAGAATGAATGTAATAAATTCAACTGTAGATTTTATCTAAACAAAAAAATTACAATAGTATGGACACACAGAAAGAATGACACAGGAAAGGTTGCCAAGGAATGGAATGGACCCCACCAGGAAGAAGGAAAAGAGGAAAACCGCCGGTCACCTGGATAGAAAAAATTCAGACTATATTGAGAGAACGAGAAATTGAAGATCTTTGGATGGACAAGCAGCAGTGAAAGATGAGAATTTAATCCCTTTTGTAATCTTTGGTTCCGGAAAATGTGTAAACATTGTACATCCGGAAAAATAATAATAAATTTCTTTAGAGTTTATAATTGAATACTGCTCTTAAAATTTGTAGTCTGTATAACGATTGCAGTCTGGTAACTGTATCCTTGTGACCTGCTGATTCACAGTTGTTCTCCGACAGTCCTATGCCGATGTCCGTAATCATAGCGATGGTATTAGAGTTCCTCAGGATCGTTTGCACATTTTATTGTGTTCAAAATTTTACGAGTTAGCCCGTGGTCTCATACACCACCAATTCCAGTTCGCTTAAAGTGTCTTTACAAAACTAGACTTCCATTAACACGGAAAGCGCAAACAAGCTTTCCAAACAGAAAGAAATTCACGGCCGGCGCCAAGTGTGCTGAAATGTAATTGACTTCTCTTCGGGCTATTAGGGCTGTCACTATGAACAGACGTTGCGGCCCCAACGTTAGAACGGCCTCATCGTCAGTGTCAGAACGACTCTGGAACTGATACGAATCTTCACCAGTCAACCACAGTACTGTGATAATCAAACGGTGAGGTCATAGCGGCATTAGTGGACCACGATCTAATTGTCCGTAGAGCAGTCGATTACATTTCAGCACAGCTGAAAGGAATTTGTTAGCCAACAACCATGTAAGCTTTGAAGCACGTAAGGCGTTTGTTAAGATGTTGTTGCAGTTATTCGGCACCCCCCCCCCTTGGGTATGTCGTTAATAATCCAAACAATGATGCGTCCGTGGCGTACCGTATCGGCTTGGTAGTGATATTGCTATTGTTTTTGTTGTTGTTCGACGTCACGCCCCCAACGTTTCTTTACGAAACTAATTCAATGCTCAGCGGGTCGACCTTTTTTGCTCAGTCAGTTACTGGGGTCTAACCTTGCGATTGGGTGAGCGGAGTCAGAAAACCAATTTTCTTTAAATCTGCCCTTTGTGCTGGGAACTTGACATACCAAGCATCGGCTTGGTCGAAGAGTACCGGTAGTTTTAATCCTTCAGAAGGCTATCGTTCGCTGATGTAACCTGCACATACTTATAGAGACGGAGGTTGACACTTCATGAGGGTACCAAAGAAATACGTCTCTACGACAGGCCCCCGCACAACATCGTCGGCGACATCATACTTCGAGAGGACACGCTCTTTTGTTCTTTCAAGTAAACTAATTAATTGCTAATTAAAGCACATCTGGAACTCCAAGTTTGTAACACTCCAGACAGGAAACAAAATGAACTAAGTTTATTCGTTTATGTGACACAAAAACGGTTGTTATAATTAATGAGTTTATGGTAGCATGTATGTAATAGATATTAACATTTTGTAAACTGACATTGATTGATGCATCAAAATTAATTTTAGCCCGCTGGCTGGCTAAATTGTTTACACTTAAAGAGACAAATCTTAATTCTACTACAATAAATCAATGCTGATTCTGCCCACTAAAACGTAGTACTAATTATTTTCTATTATGCCTTATTCATTGCATTCAATGTAAACATTACAGTTATTGGTGTCGAAATATTTTTGTGTTACGTCTGTTTAGGCCCAGCACTTTATTATACAATTTAATACACATAACACGTAACAATCTATTTAAGAAATATATGTATACTTATAGTTGTGAGTCGTAGAACCGTGCAAAGGCGGAAATAAGTAAAAAAGTCGGAAATGTGAACACAAGAGAGAAATTTAGACTATTTGGACTCAACTGGATGCAAACGCATAAATATTATTAAAGATAAATGAAAATAAGAATTTAGTCAATACCACAACGAGGATATTAGATTAATATGCCGATTAATAAGGCATACAGATTTTGAGCGACACCGTGGAAGCCATAATTGTAGTAATGAGGTCGAAAGACAAACCAGATCTTTACAGTGTAACAAATAATATGGATTGTGGAAGTAGGGTTTGTAAGACGTGGTTGGAGTAGGATTGCCATAGTTTTCCTTCCAAACTTCTTTTTCAATTTATTGCAGATTTGTGATCTTTTCGACTAAGCAAACATTGAACAAATTGTCTGACAAAACACATACATGATTATGAAGAGCTGACCATTGACAGCTCTTCTTGTTTTTGTTAGCAGATAAACAGATACACAAATTACATGACTAAATGGCAAAAACATGTAAACAAATGAACAAAAGTCACTTCCACTTGATGCTGACATGGTACAATAAGTTCAAAATGTTAAACACTGGGCCTATTAGTCACATATACTGATTGGCATTAACACTTAATGTTGACACGAATACAAAAGATACCAGAAATTACAGTATGGATAATACACAATACACATTATTAGTTGAACCTGAATGGTAAGTCTAACAATTTGTGCCTTTTTAGTCTATAAATATCATCACTATTATCTAACAAATTAATTGCTAGGGATGCTTTTCTAATTTAGAGATGTGAATCCTGCAGAGGCGCATGATTCCTTCTCGCTCAGTTGAACTCAAGGTCTCAAGTTCTGTAACTCAAGTTCCAGACTTCAAGAGTCTCGGTGTATAGGTCTGTTGAAGACGAACCATGGAGCGTCGGCTATTGATCTTAAAGCTTTGGACTGAAAGCGCTGGATAATCTCGATGTTACTCGTACTAGCAGTACCCCAAAGTTGCCCATACCGGTTTAAGAACTGCTTTATATATTAAAAGTTTGTTGACGAGACTTTACTGCGATTTTCTGCCTATCAGCCAGTAGATATTTCTGACCATAACATTAAGTTCAATCTTCTTAGAGGTTATGTGTTTTTCCCATGTTAGCCTCCTCTCCAGGTACATCCCAATTTACTTAGCACTTTCAGCTTGAGGTGTTAGTTAACCGTTAATTGTTACTGGAGGGCAGTTAGCCATAAGTGTAGTGAAGGTAACGTGCACTGACTTGGACGAATTGATTTTTATGCGCCATTTATCAAGCCATAACTGAACGCTGTTTGATGATTCTTGTAGCATAAAAGATGCTATTGAGGGGTCGGAGTGAGTCGCTTGGCCTGCTGTGTCATCAGCGTAGGTAGCAACAGTGGTTTCACTTGCTGACGGTAAGTCCGAGGTAAACAAGAGGTACAGCAGAAGACCCCCTTCCAAACTGAAAACGTTAATTTTGAAAACAGTGGGCATTGTCTCCGGAATGAGGACTTGTATAACTTCGAAAGCGGGATCCCATAGTGTTCTCCTATTTTGCGCATCATCAGTAAGCCTTTCTGTATTAATGTCTTAGGTTATCGTACGGTATCGTACGGTATAAATCGGAAGCATAAAAAGGCCCTTAGCCCTTAGATAAAACACTTTCTTCAGGGAATAATAAAATGGATTTCATTTCTGAGGCTTGTATTTTAATGTTATTAAAAACTGAATACACGAAGGTTAAAAATATAAACACAAAGGTGAGACTTTTACGCTGCTACGTACTCTCGGTCCTCTTCTACGGTGTAGAATCTTGGACTTTGACTGAAGCTACAACTAAAGAATTGGAATCTTTCAAAATGTAGCTTTACCGTAGAATACTGAGCTTCACATATAACTAATGTTGAAATTCTTAGAAAGATAAAAAAAGATAGGAACGTTATTGACACAGTGAAAATAAGAAAGCTTCAGTATCTGGGATATCTCATGAGAAATGAACAGAGATTTTACTTATTGCAGTCCATACCCTACTTAAGGTAAAAGTACTTGGAAAGAGAGGAGTTGGGCGACCGAGAATATCATGGCTGAAAAATATAAGGACCTGGTTTGGCATGAATACAACTGACTTATTCCGTGCAGCAGTGCAGAAAGTTAAAATAGTCTGTATGATATCATATCCAACATCCGAAACGGATAGGAACTATCAGAAGAAGACAAACTAAATCCCAGATAAGTTATAACTGTAGTATCGTTATTACAGTCAGCTTGGTTATAGATAATTATGCAGGCCTATATGAGAAATGTAACAGAGATGCAGGCCGAACGTAGATTTTTCTTTGTTCATAAGGACGGGCAAACCAAAATTTCTCAAGTAAAAAACTAAAGGCGTGCAGTGGAGCGCACTCTGTCTATAAATAGCGTACGAACAATTACGAAGGGTGAAGAATAACTGTGGAAACAAAGGGCGTGTTGACAAAAGGGCCGGCCGGCTACACAACAATGGAACACCTGTCCTCGTGTCAGCTAACCTTCACCGTTTTGGTTACGATTAATTTAGGTACTAGCAGCTTCGCCTCAGATTTTCGACGAATAATTTTGTGTTTCTTTAAAAATATATTTTAAAGAATACGCATGTCTTTATAACTATTCATATAAACAGAAGTCTAAATTGGAAACTACTGCTCAATTACCAGACAATAAACGTATTAAAACCTTACATAAAGTTGAGACAATTTTAATTCTGGTAAATTCAGTTTTTTGTTAAATAATATGTACAAACGTAGGGGAGGCTCTTGGCAATAATAGCAATGAATAAGATTCCAAAACACCTCATTAGAGACATATAAAGTCTTTATGTGGTAAACAAAATCTTAATTGAGACAAGAAGATGGAGCACAACTCCTGGTGTGGGTACAACTCTGATCAATTGTTGAGTACGACAGGGGTGCCCAATGCCACCTTATTTTTTTAAATTTATATATAGACGATCATCATCATCATCTTCAAGGATTAACCCAAGGATGGTTTGTTGCGGTCTCAAACAGGCAAAGATTAGAGCTGGTCACTCGAGCGCTTCTTCGGACGTCCCACACCTCACCGTCCCCTCGACTTATAGTTCCATAGTTGTTTGGGGATGCGGCAGTCATCCATTTGGCAAAGATGTTTCCACGAATTCAGCCTATACTGGATGATCCTGTCGAGTATACTCATAATATTCAGTTCCTGCCGTATGTCTCTGTTTCTTCTATTATCATGGAGAGTATACCCTGCCACGTGCGAGGAATCTTATTTCAGCCGCAGATTGAGTCACAGATATTGTAATGTGACAGAAGGAAGAAGGTCCAATAAGTAGGTAGGCCCAGGAAAATAAGACCACACTTAACAAAATAAAGTACTTAACTCAAACAGACAAAATAAATAAAACCCCTGAAGGAAATAAAGAAGTACAATACAATGTTTAATAATAGTTAATGTATTCTAGTTTATAAGAAAATAACTGTAAACAATGTTTAAGTGTCGAAGTGAAATAATGAGTCAGAAATACTGAAGTGAGACAGGACTGTAAAGATTAATGATTTTTTCAGTGAAACCTAAGTGTAAGCACAACATACCAAAAACAAAAGTGTACACACAAAAGGGTATAGAAAATGTTGGGTTAATAATAATACTTATTCCAAGTTATGTTTAAAATTAGTAGAATGATTATTATTATAAGTTTTAATATTAGTTGTTGAGTTTCCCTATGTCTTTGTAACATTTAATATTGATTCAAAGGGAAAAGACTACCAATTGTATCAATACCAATAATGTACATAAGTTATTCATAGTAGGAATAATGAAGTTAAATTGGTTTGAAGTAATAATTGAATGACAGATCAAGATGGTCTGAGAAAAATAATATTAATATATGTTAAACAGTTTTTTGTGTTTTTTGAAAGTTAGTTTATTTGTTTAATGTTTATGGGAGTCTTAGCCATGAGGACATAACATTAAGTTAATATGTTTGTATTTTTGTTAATGTATTGATATTATTAGAATCTGATGAGTATTTTAATCTCATGGAATAACATCCAAGATAACAACTGTAATTAATTATAAGGGTTTAAACCAACAGGCCAAAAAATAATTAGAAAATGAAGCATGGTGCTAAAAGAAACAGCATAACATAGGCCAATGTTAACATAAAAAATCATTGTCAGAATAGCCAGTAAACTATCAGACCACTGTAAATTAAAAGAAATAGTAAAATCCATAATATAGGCATTATTTTTATAGTGGTAACAACATTTTTAAAATAGATTTATGAATTGCAATATAATTTTGTAAATGCCAAACTTCATGAAGACTTATAAAACAGAATTTTGTAAAGATGAAAAAATATCTATTAGGGCACTCATACATGTCATGTTAGGTGTCAAAATGTTTGTATTTTTATTATGAATATTATTCTGTTAACTAATTTAAGGTTTATTAAAGATTAAGTAGGGAGTAATTGGGAGTATAAGATGTAAAAACAATATATTTTATTTAATCAGTGTCACATGACCCTTGAACCCAACGATATTGACCAACGGGAATTTTGCTAATTTTGGTCAAGCCAGTTGAAAGAAAACTCAACATTCTATTGTTAGACACGAAAGAGTCCAGGTCATCTCTGTGTAGCTAAGAGCCACAAAGAATAGCAATGAATCAAATCTAAGTGGAAGAAAAAGGTAAAAATTTTTTAAAACAGAATCAAAAATCAGAAGGAAGAAAACGAAGATAATATAAAATAATAATAATTTAAAGATGAACCAGTAAAAAATCATATATTAAAGAAGAAACCAAAAAAGTGAATAAATAACTCTACAATTTGGTGAGACTTAGCCTAACCTTTTTATATCACCGTTACAACTTCACAACACCAAGACTAAATCAACTAACACTTTTTTCAACAGAACACTAGTGGAAAGAAAAAAGAAAACTAACTTAAACACAGTGAACATTTTGTGTAAATTATTTTATTTGAAAAAAACTGGTGGTGAATAAATTTCACATAGAGTTAGTTGGACAACAAGCAGCCATATTGTTTTTTGTTACTTTGAAGTCTGGGTAACCCATAATGCATTGCATTGCCAGTTTAAATTGAATTATTATTTTGTCACACTTTAATGAAATTAAATTTGTTGTATTAGTAAATAAGATTTAAATAATTGTAATGTATTGTACTTTTTGTGAGCATTTCGAACTTTTTAATAGCAGTCTAAAGACCCGAAACATTAATGTAATAAATAAAAGCAAGATAGAAATCGAACTGAGAGGAAGAGTCGATACGGGCAGTTAGCTATTTCGACCTTAGAGCCTTAAAACTGAATTCAAGAAAATAAATGTTAATAATTATTTCCAATTGGTATTAAATGTGTTTTATTTACAGAATAAATTAAAATAAAGGATTATTATTTAATAAAAGAAGAGCGAAACGATTTCAGCGATTTGATTTTCATCATAAATAATAGATCACGGAGGTAACCTCCAAATACACAACTCGAAACTACAATCGAATGCAAATGTCAACAAAACCAATTTCGCCATACAAAACAATTTTTATGAATTTTTATCAAGACCAACAAAACAAATACCGGTAATAATTATTTTTTTTAAATAAATAATTTTTACAACAAACTCAAATCAACATAATTAACTTAAATTAATTTAAATAAATTCCTAGATAAAAAGAATAACGGACTTTTCTACGCACAGTTACACATTGGCGCTTCCAACGCGGGGCGTAAAAGAAATTTCAACTTACAGTATAAACAACGTAATACTATTCTCTTATAAACGACACACGACTCGTTCTTTATCAAAACGTTACAATATATATTGAGTCACAGATACACACCTTACATAAAACTATACACTACGCTATACAAAACATGATATATATTAATTATATTTTTCCTCACTTTGTATACTGCATAGTGGTAGTGTGTGTGAATCTACTTCGTGACTGGAGAAAAAGCGGAGGCACAAAGTACAGAATTGTCAGGTATTAACCGTATCAGGAGGAGGGGGTTGATGAGGTTGTTAACTTGTTAGATTTCTATTGTATGTTTGTTTTCTGGGAATGTATAAGATTTGAATAACACTTACTGAGGCTCTGTACGTTGGTTTTTTGGTTAACGAAATTTTGCTTATTTCTTTCAATAGTTATCATTTTAAGGAACTGGCGTTTGAAATGGTTAGTATTGTCTCTATTATTTTTACTTTGCCAAGCTGGAAGGAGTGGCCACGTACGTGAGCATGTTGTGTTAAGGCTGTTGGATCATGTTTATTAGTTTCTATTTTATCGCAGCTGTATTTGTGTTGATACACTCTCCTTTGTAAATACTGTTCTGAGCATCCATAAATAATTGATAAATAAATAATATTCTTAGTTATTTAAATATATATATAATTTGCTTTCCGTATTGTTGAGTTGATATGGCAAATACGTTTGATTATGTTTTACGTTCGTTTGCAATGTTGTATACATACTTTACAGTATATTGAGCCACGTGAGAAATCCAATACAAGCAATATCATAGCATGGTCGCGTCTTGCCCGTGCTGGTTCCATTTCCGTAGGCAACTCTGCCTCCTTTTGTCTACAGAAACAACAAAGGATTCATTTCATTTCTTTTCAACCTTACCACTCTTACTTTTGCACCCTACGTCAGTATCATATTGTCGGTGTGTCCCAGTTTATCGATAGGGCTTGCTTTTTCTACAATTTAATTTTTTTTTCTTTGTGTCCCGTCTACCGTAACGATTGGTGAAAATCGTTTCTTTCTGTAGTCACCAGACCGTTGAAAATCTTTATTTGTAGTCAACAGATCGGTAAAAATAGTCGAATGTTTACACGCGCGCGCGCACACACACACGCTCACATGTACGATCAGGCTAAAGAGATTACGTCATCTGCACCTCGGGGATCTTCCTCAGGCTGCCAAAAAGGAAGAAATCGAAACTTTGCCGACAAGATGTTCTACAGCAACCGACAGCAACTTAACAGCCCGGATTTTAGGAATAATTTTTAATATAATGTAATAATTTTCAACGGCGCTAACAAGTAAGAAAGGAAAAGTGACGAAAATCAGTACAAAATGGCAGAGACTACAACATATTCTTAGGCTATTGTTTACCTTGATGACTTTGTAAATGTCTAGAATACTGAAAAAATAATGTTACAGAAACTTTGTTCTCAACCAAAAACCAACGGTTTCAAATGCCAAAAACAAACAAAACTTGCTCACTATTTAAAAAATGTATATATAAATAAATCCACACATATAAATAAATGTACACTCCACTACCGACTCCACCTTTGGAAACCACCTCATTGAAGCAAACCACACATATACAGACATCGACAGTAACTTGGATATTCTACACGTACACACAAAAGGCCGAAAACTAGACGCTCTTGAACAACTAGAAATATACAGACACACAAAAACACATAAAAATGACATTCCAAACGAACAGACACAATTCAGATCACACACATTCGAACATATCACACCCCACACACATACAAAATCGATATTTCAAAAGACGGCTCCGTCGCCAAGAACAAGACGGACAGCGCTCCCAGTGGCAGTCTCTGACGAAGCTTATAATATGCAAAAACAGGTTCAGGCTATAAGGTAAAAGTTTTACATTTTTACCAATAAAAACTTTGTGTTCCGAATCGGTAATGTTATACTAATAATTAGTTAAATAAATCATTTGAAGTTGCGTTTGAACTAGTATAAATATGTTAATTAAAATACAGTTACTGAATGTGTGTTGTTTACAATTTTTTCTTTTCATTATCTTTATAATTACAATGTTATTGCCGGTGTTTTAAAAGTAAATATTTCATAGATTTGGCTTACATATACGATAGGTTTATCTATCAGTTTACTAAAGTCTTTAGATTTAAAAGAACTAATTAACTAATAGGAGTTATTAAAGATAAATATCTGGACGGAAATTATTCAAGAGACAGAAGATGTCGTTCTACGGCAACCGATCACGGCCTAACAGCCACGTTTTTAGAAATAATTTTGAATATATTGGCAACGGCCGTGCATGCTTTAGATTATTACATTAATCTGCAAAACATTTGCCAGCTCTAACTAGACATAGTCACCGATAATCGTGAATCTTACTTGCAAATTTTTGTGGTTTTATTTAATAATAACAACACTTTTTTTTGCTTCATCACAAGTTTTTTATTAGTTTGAACATCATACATTTCGCCCTCGATGAGGCATCTTCAGTGGATCGACTCAGAGGCAGTCTGTCTTCTTCTTTGTCCTGTTTTCCCCAGTTATATCTGACACTGTCAGGTTCTCTATCTTCCATATAGGCCAATATGAGTCGTGTACTTTGTTTTCTTTTTCTTTTTTTTCTGCTTCTCCTCCTCGTCCTCCTCGTCGTTTTCTTCATCTTCTTTTGTTCTTGTCCTCTCTCTGTCTCTCTCTCTCTCTCTCTCTCTCTCTCTCTCTCTCTCTCTCTCTCTCTCTCTCTCTCTCTCTCTCTCTCTCTCTCTCTCTCTCTCTCCTTTCTATATTGGGCGGTCAGGGCAATAATAGGCGGCTCAAGCGTAGTGCTAACCACACTGCCTTTCCTGTATGCTGAATGACTTCCACATATACGCCTACCTCCTAGACTTTTTAGACAGTATCCGTTGTAGATATTACCATAGTAGATATGCTGGTATTGTATTTATGAATTGTGTAAAATGTAGTTACTGACCACGCTATGAGGATTTCCTATCGCAGTATGGGCAAAACGTGTGATGTTCAAAGTAATAAGAAGACTTGTGATGAACCAAAAAAACAGTGTTGTTATCGATGATTGCGAGTCTGCAATATTCATTTAACAGTTGCAATTTTTTTGTCACATCGTGAAGGCAAACTGAGTTTAAACTGTAGTTGACTGATACAGCAGAGATTTGTGGCGGCATTTTTAATATACGTTTTCAGCAAATAAGGCTTTTGTCTATACGTTTGATTATTGTGTTTCTCATTTTAGGTAAACGTTCAGGACGTCAATTTCAGGCTAAGCGGGTGGAGAGTTGACACAACACTTTGTGTGTGTGTGTGTGTGTCCCTTTACTCTCTGTTTGATTGAGAGTTTGAAACATAGGCCGTCTTTAAGGGGATAGCGACGACAACGACGACGATGTGTTTGATATTGTCAACTTATTGACACAATCGATCTAATCATCGAGATGTGAGTCAACAACTTTCCGCTCGTTTAGGCTGACGAGATCACGGGCCCAATACCGTTGAAACATATCGTTGTTACTGTTCCTGCATTGTTGGAAGTAGTCATTAAATCGGCAGTCTCAACATATCTTAAACATAGGTAATAAATTATCACACGTGTCTCACGTCAATGTTTGCGTGACACTTGTATCATGTTTACGTGATAAATAACAATCATCATCATAAATGGGACTGAGACAGGTTTCACCTGAACTGTATTATACATGTTGCTCCATCCTGTTCTTCTTCTTCTTTTGGCAAGGAATAAATCCGTTGTATTCATGCCAAACCAGATTCTTAAATTTCTCAACCGTGAGGTTCTCGGTCGCCCAACTCCTTTCTTTCCAAGTACTTTTTCCTGTAGTATGGAATGCAACAAATAAAATCTCTGTTCATTTCCCATGAGATGTCCCAGATACTGAAGCTTTCTTATCTTTACTGTGTTAATAACTTCCCTTTCTTCCCTTGTCTTAGGAAACAGATTAATAGAGTATATTTAAAGTATAAAAAATGCATCTTTACGAATCTATTTTATTTGTATATTCCATTACCACAATTTAAGTTGTATAATATAGATTACGAAAATTTAATGAGAGTTTTACTGTAAAAATTTACAGGCATTGCACAAATGCAATGCACAGAGAAGGGCATTGAAAATGCTTCAATAAATCTAAAAAATAGGCCTATATATATTTATGTTCATTCACCAATCAATGAATTCATTCTTCATTTACTAATGTACAGCTTATATAAGTTAAATGTAGTCGCATTCATAAGCGAAGTTTTATATGTGTACTACGTTATTGACAACAAAGAAGTAGTTTCTATGAAAACTCACCGATTCCCATTTTCGATCACGCACCAGCGATCGGTGCAAATGTGCGATACGTCCTTATAAATATTTTCAATGTTAATAAACAGAACGATTTACAATGAAAATCGGAAGCAGAAACCATCGCAAACAATTTATCTTGAGATTATTACTAAACTCAATTTCCTGGCGACTAATAAACATTACGGGGTGGGGTGCTAGATTCACTTGCTTTTCTAACAGATGGTTTTTCACGGACACAGATGAGTACGCTGTTCATTACAAATGGCAAGTTGCGGCTATCGACTATAATTTTAGAAACAAGATACATTGAAATACAAAATTAACGTTTTGCAAAGCTATTGCAGCCCCTGTACTGCCCCATAGGTGTGAATTACGGACAACAACAAGACAGTAAATGCGAACCAAATTTAATATCCCTTCCGTTGTTAGAAGAAGTTTAAATGACACGGCTGCAGCCGCCGTTATACTTCTCCTCATAAAGGAGATTCAGTTGTTAGCAACAATATAGGTACGGACTATGAAATTTAAAAGAACATTAAACATTGTGAAATTTCTAGGATGATTAAGTTAATGGATTGATATTTGGCCGAGATTGTTATTACTGTTTAATTTTTTTATTATTTTTAATTGTGAAATTTCTAGGACGATTAAGTTAATGGATTGATATTTGGTCGAGATTGTTATTACTGTTTTATTTTTTTTTTTTATCGGACATCTAAGGACCTCATGCCAATCTCAATTCTTTATTCTTTGTTCTTTCCTTTTTCTCCAATATTCTTTCATCTTTTCACTGTGTCTCTTCTTCCTGTCTTCAGTCCACTTTGAACCTGCGGTTTTCTCTCTCCTACCCTGGACTCCTTCAATTTTTAACACTTTTACCCGAAAAACTTCTCTTTCAATTGCTTCTTCTGCATTTATATTATTTTTTTCTAAATCCTTTTGGACTTCTTTAACCCAACTTGATATTGACTTCTTCCTCCACAGATATTTGAAGATCTGCTTTGATAACCTATTGTCGTCCATTCTATATAAATGTCCAAAAAATAATAGTCTACTTTTTCTCATTGTTTCTGTTATATTTTCTATACTCTGATATATTTCATCATTACTTCTTAATTTCCAACCTTCTTAAGCTTTTCGCGGGCCTAATATTTTTCTAATAATTCGTTATTGCAAAATTTCTAGTTTGTCTAAATTATAATTCAATCCTAGACATTCACTTTCATATAGGCATTCTGGCTTCACTACTGTACTGTAATCCCTTATTTTCGCATTTTTAGATATGCACTTTATATTGTAAATATCTTTAGTGACCTTTCAATCTTATGAATCTTTTCTTTTATAGCAGATTTTTCTAAACCATTCTGTTGAATTATTTTTCTGAGATACTTACATTTTTGAACCCTATCTATTCGACCAATACCTGTTACCAGGAATTTTGGTGCATTTTTAAGGTTCCTGAGAAATTTGTTTTTTTCTGCAGAAATTCTTAAGCCTGTTTTAATGGCTATGTCCTCTAAAAAATTAACTTGTGTTACTGCAGATGTCAGATGTTCAGAAAATATAGCAAAGCCGTGTTTTATTTATTATATATATTTATTAATATGTAACTTGTTGCTACATTTGTTGTTATATATTTTATTTTGTTTTAATATAGTATCCAAGTCACGTTTTCACAATAATTTAATTACCTTGTATCCGTCAGTGACTTCGTTCTAGCGTTTTTTATATAGACGCATTTCGTGACATGTGTCACATCATCAGTAATCCTCGTCAAATGTTAAAATTCACATAAAACACATAAAAACACATTTGCACATATTTACTAAATCACAATAACGACACACACATAACACGATGTAACTTCGGCTCCGTTGGACCGGTCCGACCGCGCGTGTAGTTGCCGAGCCACTCAGTGGCAGAGTGGCTCGGCAACTACACGCGCGGTCGGACCGGTCCAACGGAGCCGAAGTTACATCGTGTTATGTGTGTGTCGTTATTGTGATTTAGTAAATATGTGCAAATGTGTTTTATGTGAACTTTAACATTTGACGAGGATTACTGATGATGTGACACATGTCACGAAACGCGTCTATATAAAAAACGCTAGAACGAAGTCACTGACGGATACAAGGTAATTAAATTATTGTTATATATTGTTTTCGTTGCATATGTTATTACGTGTTATATTTATTATATTTATATTTATGTTATATATCTACGTGATGTGTATTTATAATGTTTGTGTTGTGTGGGACAATATTTCTTATTTTATTTTGCATTATTTAAACAAATATTTTTATTTGTTAAATATTTTTATTTACCTCATTTATTTGCATTATTTGGTATTTAAACAAATATTTAATGTAGTTTTTAAATCGTACCAGTTCCTGTCTATTTTTTTGCAATGTTTGTCTTCACATAGTTTAATATATGTTACTGGATGTGTATGAAAATGTTTGTCCGTTTTACAAATTCATTTTTATAATTTTTTTTGGTCGCTAATGACTGATGCTGTTGCAACGACCTTATAAATAAAAGGACAGTAAAATACAGGTTTTGGAAATTGCATTTTTAAGAGGAGTTCTAAACTATAAGAGAAAAATTACAAGTTTATAACTTGAGTGATTATAAACAACGGTGGAGAGAGCACTTAGAAAGAATATCAGATTCAAGACTGGCTAAACAATTCTTGAAGTATAAACCCATAGGGCTCTTGGTATGTGGGTAGACGGAGGAAGAGATGGTTGAAGGCGGAAGAGGCAGCACCTTGCCCATGCCGTGATGAGAAGATGATGATGATGATGTTTTGTATTTCCGTTTTCCCTTTGTGTCTAAACTTACTTCTTCATTGGTGAATGCATTATCAATCCACCGAGGGTCAGTGGAAAAGTTCGCGAAGCGACATCTATAGCTCAGTGGTAGAACTAAAATCTTTCGTGTGCTGCAAGACATACATTTCGAGTAAACACTGTGAACACCTGTTAATTCCCATATATATCTGTCAATATATTCATTTTTACCAGCTGTTTGAAAATTTCCTGTCACGCGTGTTTTAAAAATGCACAAAATCAAACATCGTGTTGTGATGAATTCTGTGTTGAAAACGTTTTATCGCCAATGGAAAATCAAAACGAAATTGTAAATATGTTGGGAGATGCCGCGCCTTCAGAACAACGATGAGCAGGGCACACTCGAGTTTAAACGTGGTCGTACAAACCCTGAAGACTATCCCAGCAGTAAATGTCCAAAAAGTGCAACAAAAAATGGCATTATTGAAAAATTTGTATAGGGTGTTGGAAGACCGCAAATTGAAAAGTAAACGACGTGGTTTAAATACGTTGAAATCATAGGCATCTCATATGAGCGTATGCATCATAGTTAAAGTTCTTTAACTCAAGAACTTTGCGTGAAAAAGTGTTGTGCAAGTTGGCTGCCGCATCTGGAGTTGCATTTTTTGGGCGTCCAGTGCGACCAAGTTGTCAATGCTCGTACGGCCACGTTTAAATTCAAATTCCTACTTACAAACCGTTGGTTTTGAAGTCGGAGCATTTCCTGACACATTTACAATTTTGTTTTGAATTTCCAGTGGCGCTAAACAATTTTTAACAAAGACTCACACCATGATGTTTGATTTTGTCCGTTTTTTCAAACACGCATGACACGTCAGTTTAAACAGCTTTTAAACAATGAATAAACTGATAGATAGATTTAGAAATTAACAGAAGTTCACATAAAATACAAATCTTGCAGCAGACGTAAAATTTTAGTTTTACTGCTAAGCTACAGTTGTCGCTCCGCAAACTTTTTAACTGACTCTCGTATTTCAGTAATCTACTACAGAACTTCATCTTCAATGTTTAGTACAGTGAAGTCTACACTGCAGCCAGCAACGTAGAACAAATCGCCCGCGGTTACATGAAAACGTATAAGGACGGTGACATGGAAACGTATAAGAATGGTGACATGGAAACGTTAAGAAGTATATGTCATCCGGAACGGTAACCTGCTGCCCTTTTCCCAGACAACGGGACAATGACAGATTGTCGTTTTGATTAATTATTTTAAATTTTTTAATAAAACAGGGGCTACTTTTGTCTCTGACGAAATTAATCAATCATGATTTGATATTTATACGGGATAGCAAAAATATGACGGCTATAGTGTTATTGTACTATAAACATACACATGCAGACCAGCGCATGCATTTTATTACTGCCTTTACAAAAAGCTTAACATTAACAGTCGGAAGGCTTTGATGTAATGATGTATTCTTTAATCTGTGACACTGGCGGCTCTCTGCACCAATCAGATTGTTCCATTGCGTCACATTTAGTATAAAATTATTACTTATCACGTTCAATAAACATTACTTGAATAAATCGGCATGTCTAAATATAAATTATGCGGCTAATAAATTACTTTTGTACAGAATATCAAAAACTATCAAAGGCTGAACTTATTGGGACTGTGGTAGGTTAAGTCAACATTAATCCAGTGCAATAACAATCACTGTTCCAAGAGGAACAGTTGACGCGTAGTATGGATTATTCTGGAATCTCAGGGGGGTATAGATACAAGCATTCAGGAACGCTTAGTTTCAGTGTAAGTAGCGATTTATTCAAGTGGGGTTAATTTACTTCGGGCAATTACTGTATACGTTCAAGTGGTTATTAGTGAAAAGTAATTATTGTGCGCGACCCTATTAGTTGACATTATTATTAGTGTGGACTTCCCAACTAATTTTAAATTGCTCTATAATTGTAAAAAGGAGCGTACATGGACCCCATAGAGGAGTACGAGACATATAAGGCATCAAAATTGTCAGCAAGCAAGCTACTTAATGATAAACTCTCTTTTAAATCTAACCGTCTATATAATAGTGCCATAGATTACGAAATACGTACGGGCAATCGCGGTGCAGCAATAATATCGGGCCGATAACGATGCTTAGCAGTCGATCGCGTGTAGTGGTGCGCACCAGGTCGCGACGCGGCGTGAAGTGCTACAATAATGTGTTCTTAGATGACATACGTACTGATGTTTGGTAAAAATTTTTGATTTTTTGACGACTTCTCCAGAAGGATTGGTGTTTTTATATAACCTGATGATGAGGCTTTATCCTTGAAACGCGTAGTTATTGAAAGATTTAAAGAAGTCACAAGACGGTGACTAACCAAGTGTTTACAAATACTACAATTAAATACTATTACACGTGACTTGGAGACTATAATAAAATAAATTCATTGTTGTTTCTTCCTATTATTATTATTATTATTATTATACAGTTATTATTGTAACACTTGTTTACAAGCAATTCTTTGAGTTTCTTGCACTGTAGCTACTTATATTATCAAACTCTAATTACTTCTGCTATTACTTCTGTAATTACTATTATTATTCTTGTTTTAATTAACCTAATGCACGTTTCGCTTACTGTACCAGTACCTTCAGCTGTTTCAAAATGAAGTAACGAACTTCAGTAGTAAGTAAACTCGATTTGAGTATAAAAACTAACAAATAATCGATTTTATTTCGATTGCAATATAAAATAATCGCTTTTATTTCGATTTCAATATAAATAACGAATAATCAATTTATATATTCGATTTTTGTAATGTTTAGTTATGTACGCTGTACGGTGCTGCGCTCTGCATAATGAGACAGTAATATTAACCGAAGCAAGTTAGTCGGGTTAAAGTCTGTGACCTAATAACACAGTTTGTCAGACGTTCCATGTACGGATCATTAATAGATATTGTTTAATTTGTGTCAGATCATTATTCATCATCATCATCCTCAAGGTTTAAATCAATAATGGTTTGTTCCGGTCTCAAATAGGCAAAGATTAGAGCTGGTCACTCCAGCGCTTCCTCGGACGTCTCACACCTCTCCGTCCCCTCGGCTTATAGTTCCATACCGTAGTTGTTTGGGGATGCGGCAGTCATCCATTCGGCAAAGATGTTCCCACCAATTCAGCCGATACTGGGCGATCCTGTCGAGTATACTCATAATATTCAGTTCCTGCCGTATACCTGTGTTTCTTCTATGATCATGGAGAGTATACCCTGCCACGTGCTTGAGAAATCTCATTTCAGCCGTTTGGATGCGACTGGCCTGGTCTTTCGTTAAAGTCCAATTCTCAGACCCATAAAGAAGTGTGGGAAGAGCCATCACCTTGCAGAATTTTAGGCGTGTTCTTTTACTTGCTGACTTAAGGGTTCGCCTGATGGTCCCGCACATAAGGTTGATCTTATGCAACTTGTTCACCACGTCGTTGCTTCAATTATAAGGCACACTGTAGCCCAGGTATTCAAAACTGCTAACTTGTTCCAGGACAGTACCGTCTATAACAATTTTTCCCCGTACGGGATCAGTTTCACAAAAGCCATCACCTTGGTTTTAATTGTGGATATCTGCAATCCAGAGTCTTTGCAGTTTCCATTTAACAAATGTATACCCATCTGCAATCTGTTTTCAGAGTCCGATAGAATAGCCTGATCGTCCGCAAACAACAAAGTGTAAATTGTAGAGTGACCAATCATAAAATGGTCTGGAAGACACATCTGCCAGTTTTGTATGACATCGTCAATATATAAATTAAAAAGAGAAGGTGATAATGGACACCCTTGTCGTACTCCACAATTGATCAGGCCAACTCTAGGAGCTGTTCTCGGTCTCCCTGCTTCTATTAAGATTTTATTCTCCTTATACAGACTCTGTATTGCTTTGGTTAGATGTTGTGGGATCCCTTTCCTTGCCATTACTGCCCATAGTTTGCTCCGATTCACTCTGTCAAAAGCCTTCTCGAAGTCGATGAAAGCTATGTATGTGGGTAGCTGATACTCTCTACGCTTTTCAATGAGTTGGCTATTGTAAATATACAATCTAAACACGATCTGTCCTTCGCGAAACCGTTCTGGTCCTCTGAAAGTATTGTCTCCGTTATCGCATTCAGCCGTGTTCTTAATATAGATGCACCAGATCATTATTGTAAATGTAAACTATTAATTCAGTGTTTTGGTTTCTTTGTGCGGTTTCACTCAATGCTCAATTAAATAATTTTCACGCATCCTGTGATTTTTACTACCGACCCTTGAGCATCATTTTGTTTTATTTTATTACTTTACAGTCCACTACTCTACAAACAAGTTACTTAATAAGCTGTTTTGAAAGTTACATTGGGAATACGTGATGCTTATATTTTAAGAAATTTATAATTTTATAAGATTGTCTTGTTTTTTATTTGATTTTTTTTTATCATCATCACCACTCCAAGGACTAGGCCTTCGACGTGTTCCGGAAATCATCTCCTCCTCGGTCTACTGACACCTCTCTTCCCAGTAGGATGATAACCCAAGGCAGCCACAGGTAGACGGATTTCAGGCTTGCAACTCAAGTGTTCACACCAACTCTTCAGTATCTTCAGTCTTCTGGTGCAATGATACAATGTTTTAATTGCGTCTAATATCCTCGTTCCTTCTCCGATCCAAGAGAGAATAACCTTGCGTCCCTCTTTGAAATTTCATTTCGGCTGCCTGAATCTCCGCACGTCCCTTTTACCAAAAGTCCATATCTCAATAGCATACAGGAATGTGGGTACAGCCGCAGTTTTATAAAATTTCATTCAAGCATCCTTCCGTGTTTTATTTTTCAGGTAGGCCTACCTATGAATCGTTCCACAGATGCGTCTAAACTTTGTTAGCTTACTATCCCAATCAATATCAGTTCCACATGAGATATTTCAACCCGATTTATTTTTAATTAGTAAATTATTGTTGCTGTGTTTGTAAATAATTGTGTTATACAGTAAGTGAAACGTGCGTCAGGTTAATTAAAACTATATAAAAATAAAACAATCTACTGTCAAAAGTAATTACAATTTTATAATATTTATTTTTTATATTATTATTTGAATTAAGAAGAAATCAAGACAGAAGTATCCAAATCCGCATGTTTCAAGTTTCCTTTGTACCACGCTTTTTTATGCTACCATTTATGTAGCACGTTTATACTATGCTGGGCCCCAAAAAACGTGGACATACAATATACGTTAGAAATATCTTAATATACCACAATAATATAACATTCGCTACCGCCTATGTCTCATTTCCAATATAGGATACACCCAAAACAGACATAATAAATAACTTACATATAATGGAATGCGTACCATAAAATAATATACACTACCAGCTAGTGAGCAGAGATAAAAGGAGTGTACTAATTTTGAAACAAAGTTAGCCTCCTTCGTGCAATTGTGAATCAGCCAGCGTGTAAAATTAGTTACTAAATAATCAAATTCTGAACAAGTTAATTGTTAAATAAGCTGGAAACTGAATAACAGAACACTGAATAAATTAGATAATAAACAGATTGGTTACTAAGTCTCGACTTACAGAGTAAATTAAATTCTGATTCAAATCAACTAGAATAAATCAGCCGCATGAATCAATACGAGTTTACAGTTTTACTTATGTACAACAGGCATGTTATAATTCGTTAATACATTTTTCACATTTGTTTATACTTTAAAGTTTCTGTGAAATATGTAAGTTCATCTCGCTCTAGGTGAGCGATTTATTTCATGTTTCCTTTTTTTTTAACTAACTGTCTGGAACTTGGAACTATTGACGGGTATTATTATTGAAAAGTTGTTATTTGAAACTGCACAAAGTGTTTGGTGGCGTCGAGTTCGTCGTTGCTAATGCGGACATCAGTTGAGGGTGCGTATTTCTGCTCTGCTTGTAGGATGCATCTGCTTAAGTGACGAGAAAATTCGATACGCTGCTGGACTGAATCTCTGGAGTTGCTGTCCCCGTTCGTGGAA
This sequence comes from Magicicada septendecula, assembly GCA_034769895.1. Taxonomy (NCBI): domain Eukaryota; kingdom Metazoa; phylum Arthropoda; class Insecta; order Hemiptera; family Cicadidae; genus Magicicada; species Magicicada septendecula. The sequence goes on along the minus strand of CM068373.1, from coordinate 292,771,719 downwards.
CCAAGTTTACACTTGGTAAATTCCAGAACTTTTAGTACCGTTAACAGCTACTGTACTCGCACATTTAATTACATAATGCTTAATCGCCATTTACAAATTACAGTTTTTTACAATTACAGAACTGTGGCTTAAATAGTATAACAATATTAAAATTGACATTTAAAATTACATATCTTTCTTTTTCTCTAAATTGGCTGGCTGAAATTGGTTTTTTCTTAAGAGGCTTACAGTTACGAGCATTTTACATCATGATTTTATACAAATTATAATCTTATACATAAAATACTTATGATTCTTTTTATAAAAGTGCCAAACAAATATGACTGTTACTGGTACTGATCCATAGTGACTGAAATAATTATAAATACCTTGGTAAAAGATGCTCCAAATTAAGTTGTCGACCCGGAGACGACGGGGAACTCTGCTCACAGCGGTTTCTGCTAGTCGACTGAAACAACCTGTCTAGCGAAAATTTTACTAAGAAAGGGACTGGGAGGGGCGTGACGTCGAGCGACGTCGACCAAAGGACGGGTACAATTCCGTAGCGCGACTATTTAATTAATTTTGCTCAAATCGTTATTAACGCTTGTTGTTGCATTCGGCAGGAGCCGAATAACTGCAACACCTTCTAAGGACTGTGCGTATCCATTGAACACGTTTTTTGAGACACTAAAGATAAAACGCGTCTACAACGCGAGAAATAGCAGTAATGGGTTATCGCTCAGGGGGGAAAATTGAAAAAGGTTAAGAATCAGAACACAACAGAGTCGGGTACACGTGTCGGACTCACTGAACCGAGAATTGTAGTGGCCTGCGTGTCACAATCGTGGGGGTTGAAACATATAGGCTTAGGGAATTGACATTACTGTATTACACGGTTAGTGTAGTAGGAATACTGCTGGTATTGCAGCGCAATTATTGTATGGCACCAAATATTAAATATCTAGTAGAAAACAACAGATACAACAGAACAATACACAACAAACTCCTACACAAAACAAACAACAGACAAATACAGAAAACAACAAGTTCATAACACTAACATACATCAATGACAAAATTTAAAAAATAGCCCACAAATTTAAAAAAGCAGGTTACAGAATCGCATAAAAACTACAAAAAAAAGAACTCACACTATCAAGAAACCCACACACACAAATAACAAAACAAATTTGATTTACCTTGTGTTTACAAACTGAACTGCTCAGATTGCAACAAATTCTACATAGGCCAGACAGGACGTTGCTTCAAGCAAAGATACATTGAACACACAAAGGCACTACCGAATCCACCTTTGCAAACCACCTCATTGAAGCAAACCACACATACACAAACATCAACAGTAACATGGGTATTCTACACGTACACACAACGGCCGAAAACTAGACAATCTTGAACAACTAGAAATATACAAACACACAAAAACAACATCCTAAACGAACAGATACAATTCAGATCACACGTACTATTCCAACATATCACACTGCACACATACAACATCAATCTTTTTAACGACGGCGCCGTCACCAAGAACAAGATGGACAGCGCTCATAGTGGCAGCCTCTGACGAAGCTTGTAATAAGCGAAAACTGGTTCAGGCTATAAGGTAAAAATTTTACATTTTTACCGATAAAAAACTTAGTGTTCCAAGTCAGTAGTATTTTATAATTATAGTATAATTATTGTAATTATAATTAACTAATTATAGTGTACTTACAATTAGTTAATCAACAGACACGTCATGAACAACAAAATCCAAAAAAAATTATTAACTTAATCTTACAGTCTATTAATCACTAAAACGTAATGGTAAGCAGTAGGGCTATTAAAGGATCTGAAACACGTTTAGTATATTGCATATAATCGGATGAAATAATTCAGTCTCTTAATATACCGAATGCTTAGAATCCCATTAAATGACAAAGATGGAATTGTTATTAAACAAACAGATAAAGAATGCCAAGTACAAACTCTTAATGAATTACAAAATAAAATAAAACAAAAACTCACTAAACAAATACACAGTAACACTACACCAAAAATCCACCTATTAATGATAATAATTATAATATATGAAACATACAACCTTTACTTATTATAGAAATACAACTCAAAAACCAAGTAAAATATTTGAACATACAAATTTAAAAATACGTTATAACACATATAATCGTATTAATCTTCTTATTCAATATTTATAAATTCTTTACCTCAAGATGTTTTATTCCATTATTTGGTACAAGTTTCGGGAAGCGTATTGTTCCCATCTTCAGCCTTCCTGATTTTATATTTTGTGGAGTATTAGTGTTTTGGTTGGTTGTTGTTATGGTTTCATGTTGGTTTTTGGTATTTTATACTGGTGTTATTCTGTGTGAGTGTAGTGTATATATTAGCTTTTGGATTATTTTCGATGTTGAGTGCTATGAAAATTGTATCATGTTTTGTATTGATTTGTATTTGTTCAGGAATTAGTCTGTTTTGTGTTTGCATATTTGTAAATTTTCCCATATGTTCATTATGGTGTCTTTGTGTGGTATGTGTTTTATTAGTGTCATGTTGGTTATGTCTGGGAATTCATGTCCTGAGTTTATTGCATGTGTTCCAAATTAGATTCATATATTTCTGTTTTTTTTTTTTTTTTTTTTTTTTTTTTTTTTTGTAGGCGTTTAAATGTTTAAAATAACGTTTTTTTCAGTTGTTTTTTTCGTTTGTTCTATGTAATGTTTATTGCATTATTGGCAATTTTCTTATGAACTCTACCAGACGATGAGAGTACTACATACGTTTTTAAGAGATTCCATAAGATTTTGATTTTGTTTCATGCAAGATCATGTAGACCTTGCTACACAGGCCAGTCAGTCATACTTTTTCTGGTAGAAAATAAGTTCAGTGTCTTTAATACAAAAAATTATGTAGAGATTCTTTGGCAATTATTAAGAAAAAAGTCAACAATAACACAATCTGTACAAAAACCATCCTTATAGGTGAACTTAAATGGATGTGGGGGTGTAAAATATATGATTCGCGGTATTAAACAAGAAATCTTCAGTATCTGGGACATCCCATGAGAAATGATCAGAGATTTTACTTATTGCAGTCCATACTACAGGGAAAAGTACTTGGAAAGAGAGGAGTTGGGCGACCAAGAATATCATGGGTGAGAAATTTAAGAACCTGGTTTGGCATGAATACTACTGACTTATTCCGTGCAACAATACAGAAAGTTAAAATAGTCTGTATGATATCTAACATTTGAATCAGAAGAAGAGATGATTGTGGGTGAAGGATAAAGATATCAAGAGAAAATTTGAAACACTATGCCAAGCTATATTATGTTGATTATAAAGAACAAAGGATATAATGTTAATAAATAAATAGAAGTCAACGTTATTTTAATAAAACAAATTTATCGAGAAAATGTAGGTTTGTTTTAAATTACTTCTTTGAGTCTAATAATTTGCACAGCTTTGATATACGAGGGTCGCCTCAAAAGTAATTTTCCCTGACTTAGGAAAAATAAAAAAACACATGTAAAAGTTAAAAAACTATACTTTTATTCAAAAACATGTACTTATTTTTCAATATAATTTCCGCCTTGACAATACACTTTCTGTAGCGTAAAAGCAATTTTTCAATTCCTCCCTTGAACCACAGCGTACCGAGATTTTGAAGCCAGAAATCAACCGCCTGTTTCGCTTCCGTATCCGTTTCTAAACGGTGTCCTCCCAGGTGTTCTTTGAGGTGGGGGAAAACATGGAAATCACTTGGAGAGAAATCGGTTGAATATGAGGCATGGTCAAAAATTTCCCTTCGGACGGAGTCCAACAAATTCTGCGTGACTCGCGAGGAATAAGGACGTGGAGCAGAAGAACTTTATTGCTCAAAAAAACTTTCCCTTTCAAGAACGATGTATGCCACCAGCGGAACATTTGAATGCTCATGTACTCAGGTTCGTACACAGAAACTAAGTGACGATGAATTTTAGCCGATGATTAACTTTTTCGTAGCATAAAACCGTATCACACTACGCACTTCATAATCGGACACGCTGGTAAATGGAATGTACATGATTTTAAATTTCGTGTTGTTGTTACGTTGCTACGGAACAAATGACGTTTTGGCAATACTGCCACTACACACAAATAAAAGTTCTCCAACATTCGTCAGCCCGCTTGCGTCATTTCCCTGTGAATGAAAAAATAGGGAAACTTACTTTTGAGACGACCTTCGTAAAATAACTGAGTGTCATAGATTACATAAAGCTACAACGCTTAAGATGGGAAGTTCATATGAGTAACACTAGAATATTCTCACTCTTCATTGTTGTAGACGGTACTGCTGTGGAACAGGTCAGTAATTTTCAATACCTGGGCTCTTATGTATGTTACATTAGAATGATGTGGTGAAGAAGCTGCACAAGTTCAACCGTTGTGTGGGACCATCAGGAGAACTCTAAAATCAATGAGGAAAAAACCACGCCTGAAGTTCTATAAAGTTATGGCCCTCCCCAAACTTCTCTATGGGTCTGAGAATCTGACTTTAACAAAGTCCCAGGTCAGTCATAATCAAGCGGCCGAAATGAGATTTCTGATTCACTTGGCAGGGCATACTCTTCAATATCACAAAATAAATGTCGATGTACGGGACATGAGCTGAATATTATGAGTATATTTAACCCAATATCGGCTAAAATGGTTGGAAATCTTAACCGACTGGGTGACGGCCGCATCCCCAGACAACTAGGGAATTACAAGCCGAAAGGACGGTGAGGTATACGTCCGAACAAGCGTTGTTAGACTGACCAGCTGTAGTCTATCTGCTTGGGACCGGAACAAACCATCTTTCATTTAATCATTGTATAAGAAGAATAAAACGAAGAAGAGGAAATTGATGATGATGATGATGATCATCATGATGATGACTAGAATATTCTAGAAAGTAATGAAGGTACAGATGCTGGGTATCAGAAGAAGGGGAAGATCAAGAAGACGCTAGATGGACAATTTTGGATGAAACGCTGAGACAATTTTCTAGGGTTATAAGATTTCGCGCATTAGCCATCGTAAGTTAAAATTAATAAACACGACGTTTCGATCTCTATAGAATCAGAGGGTTTCTTGACGCGAACAATAAATTAATACAAAGATAAATCTATCACTAACAAATAGATAACGTCAAAACTCCAAACCTTAGTTATAAAATATATTACGTTGCAACCACGGGAGGAATCTTTCTTTGGTGGAATGGTGAGTAATGTTTTATTATTATTATTGTTTTAGCACTATATTTTATAACAAAGTTTGGAGTTTTGACGATATCTATTTGTCAGTGATAGATTTATCTTTGTATTAATTTATTGTTTGCCTGAAGACGACCTCTGATTCTATAGAGGTCGAAACGTAGTGTTTATTAATTGTAAGCTAGGATGGGTAATGTCCAAAATCTTATAATTTGTAATGAGTATATTGCGCTATCGATTAATAATAATTTTAAGAAAAACAATATTCTAAGGGAGAGGAACTGGCGAACGGCTGCAAAGGTCAGGACTGTAAGAGTTCAAGCCCCAAGACGGTCTGTAGCACCAAGGAATGATGGATAAAATTAGAGCTCACAATGTTGGAAGACTGGACTATAACTTGTAATAACAAAGTGAAAATATAGCCACAGAACTCAGCCAAATGAGATTGGCGAAAACCGTTGGGTTTACTAACACCCACCCAACGTAAAGCCATTTAAACCTTCATAAATACCCCGTCGAATATTATGTTCAAAAATCGCATTTCACTTTGTAAACCCGTTTTGTATTTACGTTTCAAGACAAAATAGTCACTACTGTTGGTCGAAGTTTATTATTGTTGTGTACACAGTCTTGAGCCACTTGTCTGGTTTTGACACTTCGCTTCTGTTCGGTTCGGCCACTTATTGATCTACAGATACCCGTCGTCGTCAGAACTGCTACTGAACGGTTTATTGTGCTCGTGCCAAACTAAAGTTCATTGCCTATTATTTAAGACTGCACACTGTATCGTCTTGTACGCGATTTTAATATCACACATATTAAAACCTACATTTTCTGTGTGTGCGTGTGCGCGTGCGTGCGTGCGTGCGTGCGTGCGTGCGTGTGTGTGTGTGTGTGTGTGTGTGTGTGTGTGTGTGTGTGTGTGTGTGTGTGTGCGTGCGTGTGTGCGTGCGTGCGTGCGTGCGTGCGTGTGCGTGTGTGTGTGTGTGTGTGTGTGTGTGTGTGTGTGTGTGTGTGTGTGTGTGTGTGTGTGTGTGTGTGTGTGTGTGTGTGTGTGTGTGTGTGTGTGTGTGTGTGTGTGTGTGTGTGTGTGTGTGTGTGTGTGTGTGTGTGTGTGTGTGTGTGATCAGTAATTATACTGTTACGACGGTCTCACCGGACGCCGCGTCGTATAGTACAACAAAATATAAGACACAAATGAAGTCACTAAAAACCGACTTTAATTGTCACAAGTACAGTTTATAATCAACAAGATTATACTCGTACTATAATTCAAATTAATCTGTCCACAAGCAATAATAATGTCAACTAATAGAGTCTCGGACAATTATAAAACAAATATCACTTCGCCACAATACTTCGGACCGCACTGGAATAAATTACCACTTAAACTGAACTGACCGTCGCTGAGTGTTTGTATTTATACCCCGATGATATTCCAGAATAATTCATAATACGCGTAAACTACTAGAAAACACTAGAACGTTATTGATTGCGGCATTGAGCACAGTGCGCGCGGACTGGTATGGTCTGGAATAGTCTCGTACCGGACACGTGACAAATATCATGTAATTGTCCTCCATCTCAAAGTAGCAGCACACACACACTACAGCCGGGCTCCACTGGAACTGCTAAGGAAACACGTAGAACGTTCTGTAATGGCGTAACATTACGCTCTTCAAACCTAACTTCCGATAGCACGTGAACATTATCAAAAGTGTTAGGTCGAACAACTGCCATCGTCGTAATGTACCGCACAACGTTTCGACCACTAAACAATCTGTGGTCGGCTTCAGGTATCACATAAACTACCACATTAAATACAAACTTACCCCTACCCGAGATTTGTTCACTAACAAGTGTTAACAGTCAAAAACTTAAACTACCACCACCTACAAAGTTAGTAGCGGTCAGTTATAAATTTTTGTTAAAAAATCGAAACTGTATTTATGGTACACATGAAGACGACCGCAGATTGTTTAGTAGTGTAAAAGTTGTGTGATAATTTTTACTATGGTTATTGTCCAACGTAGCCTTTATGATAATGTTCACGTATCATCGAGTGTTAGGTTTAAGTTGAATTTTTGGAAAAATTCAAGACTGAATTCGGTTTCAAAAAATCTGTGATGTTTAGTAAAAATTTTGGATTTTTTGACGACACCTCCAAAAGGATTAGTGTTTTTATATAACCTGATAATGAGGATTTATCCTTGAAACTCGTAGTTATTGAAAGTTTTAAAGAAGTCACAAGACGGTGAATAACCAAGTGTTTACAAATATTACAATTAAATAGTTATACACGTTAATTGGAGGCTGTAATATAGTGAATAATACACAATATCCACACACAAGCTTACGTATCATAAACAGCTCGCCCACGAAAATTATCACAGAAGACAGGCAATCGGAAACGTACAGTGACCGATGAACGCTCTCAGGAAACTGCGGTAGAACGTACTGTGAAACACATTCTACGGAAACGCGACCACGACAAATGTTTAAACTCTGTCATTCCTGTCATTAGAAAACGTGTAAAAATTTGTTTCCTTTGCAAAAGAAAAGTACAAAAAACTAACAATATCTGACAAAAAACATAAGCGCGGCAAAACACACACACACACACACACACACACATGAAGTCATATCTACAACTTAGACTACCGGGACAATCCCGGGAAACTTTAGTTTTCCCTCTTCATTGAACGTGTTTTTTTTTTACATAAACCTAAAGTCTCTGCAGCCATAATTATTATGAAAAATAAAACAGGCAAAGTAAACCGTAGAGGAAAATAAATTTGCACTAACAAAATGTAAATAAAAATAAATGAACTCAGGCATATGAACTTAGCCAAACAATTAAAGAAAACTAGAGATGTTTTTAAACATTGATTGCGAATGCCACACCGATACTTGTAAAACTTTAATTGGAAAAATCATGGGAATTGAAAATTTAAATGAATTTTTCCTTTAATAAATTAATGTTTTTAGTACTACCAATCAACTCATTTGAAATTTGGCAACCAGATTCGAGATAATATTACTAGTTTAAATTTATAAATGTTAAAATGATTTCAAAATGTGGTGGTCGGAGCTACAATGTGTGTGCGTGTGTGTTTGTGTTTAGTAGAGAGAGAGGGAGAGAGAGAGAGAGAGAGAGAGAGAGAGAGAGAGAGATTCTTCTATTATATAAAAATTAATAAAAATATCAATATATTAATAAAATTGTAAAAATAATGTTAGAATACATTATTTTCCATTTCCCTAATTTATCTAGTACCCAAGATTTAAATGATAAAAGATAGGCTTGCTGTGCGTATGTGTATTCCCAACAGGCTTTAAATAAATTATTTAAAATAAATAATAAAAAATAAATAAAATAAATACATTCTTTAATAGACCCATGTGTGGAAAATTTTTGTATTTTCAATAAATTATTATTCCGAAATGTTTTTTTTTTAATTTGGTCACAGTTTCGATTTTAGATTTACAAAAAAATAAAGCAAAAAACAATGTAAATCTTATGTGGGATATAGTACAGCAACTGTATTTATCAAACACATAAATTGATAATCTTTACGGACTGTAAATTTATACAAATAAAAAATCGAATCAGCCTACTTTTATTTAAAAAATAAAAAAGGAAAATTGAATTTAACTAATTTACAATAACGGTATTTTTCTTTTAAACACGCACAATTTGTTTTCAGAGGTTATTGAGGTGAATCCTCGATGGAGCCACTCGATGTGAAAATGATTTTATCACACACGTCAGTGGTTGCGGAGCTGGGCCGACTCAGGATTTAATGCATCACTAACGTGGAAAATGCTTGCGGCCATTTCGTCATCATCAAATTAGCCTCGTTAATGTGCACAGGGCGTCCGCTCGACTGGAAGCACTTTTTAATTACCTCTGCCAATTAGGTTCCGTTATATTTGTACGTGAAAATCCATTTGTTTGTATGTAATAATTATCAGAGCGCGTGGATTATTTTACAGTCATTAATTTATTCAGCATTTGAAAACACTGAATTTATAATGAAACAATTAATAACATCATATAAATATATTTATTTGTATACTCTAGTAGCAATAATATGTTTTTTGTATTAAACAAACGCGAATCTGTTACATAAATCAATGAAGAACACTGAATAAATGATGTAAAAGTATTGTACATTCACACAAACATATAAAGGACAGAAGGGATTGTATGTCAACCTCTTCTTTGACCATTTTTCATACTTGAACGCCGTGGCTCATTGTATATATAGAACATATAATTTCTCAACGCGGTAGCCGCAATTTTATAAAGAAATCGTTGAAAAGAAAGCGAAAAATCGCATATTCTTGGTATATCCTGGGTCATGATAGTTTCTTGCCCCTAGCCAGGGAGGTGCCCTGTATTCTTTATACCCCCACTCCATTTTCTAAAGCACTGGACCCTTTGTGACGATTCCGTTTATAGCCTTCTGAATTAGACGAAGAACTGGTCTAAGACGGAAGGCAAGCAGGAGGTGAAATATGGAATATGGTGGCTCAAGTAGATGTCAAGAGGTAGAAAATGGCGCATCTACAATAGCATTGTTAAAAATATAATTATTACACGGTGCTAAAACTTGGAATATGACTGAGTCTGATGACAGAAATATGATAAGTGACAAGATGGTATTCTTGATGGGATTTACTCCGACGGTGTACGGGGTTTCGAATCGGCCGCAGAGTACGGGTAAGATCGTTCGATATTCGCGTCTGTGAATTTTCCTGGAAATCGAACCTTTCAAGTACTTGTAGTCTGCCCTCTGACCCCCCAGCGAACAGACTCGACCGCGTAATAGTCACTTTGACACGACTCGCCACCTTATACCCGTTCATCCGACATTCATTAACCGTGGCTACAGAATTGACTGGGGCATTGCCTCCCCCCCACGATACTGCACGGCAGCTCCCTTCTTTCCACCTACCGAGAGCCTCACCGTCTGACACTGTCCGACACACCCGTACGTACCCAGCGGAGGAAGCAATGTTTCAACAAATGCCAACACCTACCTTACAACAGCTGGCTGAAGAGGCACTAACAGGCAGAAACAAAATGGACCGCGGTCCTGTATACAAAACAGTGTAGAAGTATACTGGTTCCCGACTTACTAGGTCTGACAATAAAGTTCGCGAACTCATCCTAGAAAATATGCTACATACCTTATTGCTGAATACCTTAAAATGACTCCCCTTGGGAAGCTATACACCGATACCAGCGCCTTCTCTACCCTTCAAAACAATTTTGGAACTCTTTTCCTGGAATGGCCTTCAGAGGTGCCGTCGTATTAGCCTTAATGTTCTCAATGTCATCAAAATGTCTTACTTTCAAAACTTCTTTGATCTTCGAGTAAAGAGAGAAGTCATTGGGAGACAAGGTCAGGTGAGTGTGGCGGGTGGGCTGTTTGTGTCCTGGCCAACAACTCCCGTACAGACAGTGCCGTGTGCGCAGGTGAATTGTCGTGTTGCAACAGCCATGAGCTGCTAGCGTAAAGTTCCGGTCGCTTGCGTCTCACTTTTTCACACAACCTTATCAGCACTCCCAAATAGTACATTTGGTTAACTATGTGTTCTGCCGGTACAAATTCATAGTTAACAATCCCTCGGATATTATAAAAGCTTATTGTTTTGATTGACGGAACTTTTTTCGTCGTGGAGAATCGGGTGACTTCCATTGGGCACTTTGTCGCTTTGTTTCAGGGTCATACTCAAAGATTCAGGTTTCGTCACCTGTGATTATCCGGCCCAAAACATTGTCTTGCGTCTCCAACAGGTCTGTGCACAGTTCAACCCGCCTTTGCTTTTGTTCATCGGTTAGCTCCTTTGGTACAATTTTGGCACACATCTTGCGCATGCCAAGGTCTTCAGTTAAAACTTTCCGCACAGTTTGTTTCTTATCAATATTTGCTTTAACCAGAGGTTAATTTTAGAACAGCCCTCGTATAAACTTGCATTGGTTTGTACGTAAAACCGACTCAAATTCATGAACAATAATACTTATAACACAAGATGTGATTCACGTATTGTTTAGTCTCGTGTCACAGAGGTGCCATTAATTTTTATCGAAATGTCAATTGACGCAAACAGTTTCAATTGTGCCCGGTAAATTGACCGAACAAACCTCATTAAACGTTTAGTCTGGTCGTCGTCATTAATTAATGGCAGATTTCTGTTTGTTCAAAACAAAGCGTCGCAATTATTGTCAAAATAAACTATTAACATTGAAAATGTTTATAAGGACGTGTCACACATTTGAAAACGACCGCTGGTGCGTGATCGAAAATGGGAACCGGTGAGTTTCCATAGAAACTACTTCTTTGTTGTCAATAACGTAGTACACATATAAAACTTCGCTTATGAATGCGACTACATTTAACATATAATCTCTACAGTGGTAAATGAAGAATGAATTCATTGATTGGTGAATGAACATAAATATATATATATATATATATATATTGTAACATTACATTTGGAACAACATAATATCTTACCTGATTTAATGAAGACTTTGGTTAAGAAGCTAACAAGAAGAACAATATCTTCAAAGATGATAGTGAAGAAGAACGACTAACAATTTTAGACTGACTAGTAAGACAACTGACCGTACCCAAATTAATGATTTAGGCTAAGTGATGCAGATATCTTCAAACCCCAACTATGACATGAATTTTCAGTATTGACCAAACAAAGAATTGTAAAGACAAACAGCTTATGAACCAGGACTATAAAGAAACAAATGGTTTCAGTTAATGTATCATTATATCCAGATAATCAAAATACAAAGTGAGGGATAATAGGCCCAAACATGTAATATTATGTAAGAGAAATATTAGTAAATAATTAAGTTAATTGATGTAACAAAAATATAGATACACATGATTATAGATACATGAACCATACAAATAATTGTCACATATAGAGTTCATAGGGTTGTCCAGTAAGCAACAAATTATAACACGGTCACAATAAAATTTATAACAAGAGTAAAACCCAGATAAACAGTAAATGTAACAAGATTATTAGAACTGTGTGGTGAGGTAGAGCAACAGTGTTCAATTTATTGTAATTTTTGTAAGTCAGACATCAATAAGTATACGGATGTTGAAACCCATATAAATAGTAAATATGACATAGACAGTGTCAGAATAATGAGTAAATTAGCTGACAAGGGACTAACCAATTAGTATAGAATTTGTTTTGTAAAATGTGCATGTTTTATGTTTTAGGCACAGTGTTATATCATAGTATTTGTGTTGTGTTTTTTGTATGTAACAGATGATACAGTTAGTTTAAAGGAATGTCAATTTAATGATATTAATTCCATTTTTTTTATGTTGTGTTAACAAATATAACAATAGAGCTGATGTTAAACCATGGTAAATTAATTGACCAAGCAGAATGGACTATACAAAGATGTTTTGTTAAGTGTCAAACACTTATACAGTCTGAGTAGAAAACAATTATTTGTGCAAGGATTTGGTATAATCATAGCCATGTGGGCATGAATTTAACTATTGGAGTAATATATTTTTTGTGTTGTTAAAATAACGTTATATGTTAAACCATTTTGATGAGTGTTAGAAGTTAATTTAATTGTTAAAGATGTTAAAACATGGTGATGAAAGTAATACTATTACATAGGCCAGGTGAAACCAACTTTAGTAAATTTTGAACAATTATATTAGAAATTTTGTAAAGCAAATGTGGAAGGGTAGATGTATTTATAGGTAATAACGTATACAAGGAATATAGAAACAAAATAACACATATCAAGTTATTTAAGAAAATTCCAAATAATAAAATTGTAACATCCACAGTTTTTAAATAAAAATAGGCATGTTTGGTGTCTAAATATAACAAATGTGAAGATCAAAATAATGCTGATAATGGTTTTAAATTCCCACTCAGTATAGAAAAGTTATGTTAATTTAAAGATTTTGAACAAATTTTAGACTTTGAAATAACGAAAGTATGTGACAATGTAGATCCGAATTAACCAACCAGATTCCAAGTTTACCCTTAGCAACCAGAAATTTCGGATAAATAAAATGGGACTTCTTTGACAACGAGCTTAGCAGATAGACGCGTTCTTAAATCGTCTTACATTATATGTTATAAAGTGTGAAAAAACTATACAACTAGATAAATACAGTTAGAGGTACACTACACGAACTTTTTGCTATAACCGAAGAACACCCATTACATGGAATAGAAGATATAACAACCAGGAAGAAGATTTGAAGTGGACGAGGGACGAGAAGAAGATCTGACGTGTACGTGGGCCCCATCTTCAACCAAGAAGAGTACAAGAAGAGGATTTGGTGATTCTGACATCTCATTATATCGTACTACAACACACACATTTGTATACACTACTGTTAAGCAATAATCAACTAAACTACAGACACCATATAACACGAACACTAGAAACAACCACTAATAACACCATATAAGATTAACACCTTTTTAAACACAACAAGAACTTTTAATTCACATAATAACTATCAAAGCCTGAACTGGACATAACCTTTTTAAAACTGGTAACCACTATACAATTTCTGTGTGCACGTAACACTCTAACGTTGTAATATCCTATAATTGTAAATTTGTATTTTGATTAATAGTGTAATATTTTGTTTAATTAATAATCCCCGAACCATATACGCCCTGAGATAATTAATATTTTTATTTAAAAACGTTAATAAAAGCATTGTTTTGGTCTCGTAGAAATACTGAACGGCTACTGCTGCCAACTGGTAAAGGAAGAGTTATAGCTTACGATACAATTGTGATTATCCTGTTTAAAATTTATTAAAACAGTTAACCAGTGTTTTTTCCGAATAAAGGATTCCACAAGGATATATGTTTGATGGTAATTGTGTGTCGTTATTATTGCTGTTACATTTAGTAAATAGAATTCACAGATTGCAGCGAACCCGACAGTTGGCATCGTTGAGTGACGTCACGGAAAAGAAGCAGCATAGTGGGAGTAAGCGGCAATTTACAAAATCATTCGCCGTTCAACGTAACACATTTATAATTACACATCGACGACTCCAGTGCGAGTTTGTCGCTACATTATTTATCCATATTACAAGTTGACACTTCTAATGGGCGGTGTAATTCAAGTGCACACGACATATATACAAGTAACCTATTCACAATAACATTGTACGTAACGAAAAATCTGATTACAAATAGACGAACCCGAAGTGAGGCTTTAACACGACAATCATATATATATTTTATCGTTACAAATTGGCGCACCAACGTGTGAGGCGTGTAATTTAATATAAATTAAATTATTATTAATAGACAAATAAACCAAAATAAACAAGATGAGGAAGCGAGAGGTATCGCGAAAACGAGCGGCCGAAACCGAGAAGGTAGACTAGCTAAATATGGAAGATAAAGAAGCGACACCGGTTGAGGAAATAGAAATTATAACAAGAAAGGATCCGGAGAAACAACCAGAAGAAACGACACAAACGGAAGGCGAGAAGACGAAAGAAATGTTCAAATGTATGATGGAATTAATGCAGGAAACTAGTAAGAGAACGGAGGAGAGTAATAAGAAGAACTTAGAAAAATTGAAGGAGGAATTAAAACAGGACAATAAACAGTCCATAGAGAACAGTAATAAGAACTTAGAAATATTGAAGGAAGATTTGGGCAAGAAGATGGAGGAAATAAAGAGTGATAATAAACAATCTACGGAGGAGTTGAGCCGGAAATTGGGGGAGACTAATAAGAAAATTGAAGAGAAAATGGGAGAATTGAAAGAGAATAGCAAGAAAATGGAGGAGAAAATAGACGAAAATAATAGAGCATTGAGGGAAGAATTGAAGGGAAATTACCAGGAAACCATGAAAAAATTGGATGAACACAAAGAGTCATTAAAGGAAGATTGGAGTAACAAGATGGAAATTAATAACCGGCAATTGCCGGACGAATGGGACAAGAAGCTGGAAGAACCGGTGACTGAAATTAAAAGGGTAGAATCCGAGACCAAGGAAAAGTGTGAGCGGATGAATCAAGAGATACTGAGCGTCCGGGAAGAAACGAATGGACGAGTTGAAAATATAAGAACCAACCAAGCAGTGATGGGAGAGAGGTTAGAAGGTATGAGTACTAGTCTCAATCGAGTGCAAGAACAAACAACTGTTCATAGAGATGAAATCAATTCCCTAAAAAACAGACAGTGTACCGGCGCCCATACAACATGCGAGGAAAATCGAGAGGTGATCGATTTTCAAAACTATAGAAGAAACCCCATGCTATTCTTAGAACGAGTCGAAGAGAAGATAGCCAAAACCGGAGAAGACAGATGGTTTGTGATAAGGAGCATGTTGGACGAGATGTTCCGAAAGGTATATGACAATTGGTGGACGGCGATGCGGCCGAGTATACAGAACTTCCAGGAATTTAAAAAACAGTTCAAATCTAAATATTGGTCCGATGCCACACAACACATGATAAGGAGTGACATAGGATTGGGCAGATATGACCTGCACGGCAAGCAAACTCCAACCACATATTTTCTCGGCAAAATAAACATAGCCAGACCTTTAGAGCCTGCAATTCCTACAGAGTGTTTAGTGCGGCTATTAGCATACCACTATGGTGGCGAAATTACAAGAGGCCGGATAAATGGACGCATACAAACCATCGAGGAGATGTCAACATTATTGGCAGAGATGGAACAAGAGAAGAACTTCCTCCAGTATAGACGATGGAACGATGAGATAAATAGAAATAATGGTCGCCGCGACGCCCCATATGAAAACAATGGGCAACGACCAAACAATAGTTATAACAACAACGGTAACCACTATCAGCGCGGTCACCAAAACCAGAATAACACCAATAACTATCCACGAAATAACGCAAATAATAACAACAATAACAACAACCACTACTACCGTAGCCCTCCCACAAATAATAACAACAATGGATACCAGCGTGCCAATGACAGAGACCACCAGTACCAGAACAACTGGGGTTATAACAACAACTATGATAATCGATACAGGCACAATAATAACGGCAATAATAACAGTCAAAATCAAACATATAGAAGACAAGTGAATTATGTAAGTGTTGACGATAGGGATGTGGGAAGACGTTGGTACCAGGGACGAGCAAACTATAATGGAAACCGTGGAAGAAGTTTTCAGGAGGAGGGTAACCAGCACTACCGCGATGAACATCGGCGAAGTAGAAGCTGCGACGACAACAGAAATAACCGAAACTCAGTGACGTTCAATAATAACGCCATTGAGGTACAAGAGTCACCGAGCAGAGACAGACCCAATCAATCAGACAACAGGACTGAGGAGATCAGCCCTGATTTAAACGAACTGCGGCAGTGAAAATCCACCAGGTCCCATCACTGAACCGGCAATTTGGGTACTTACTAGGACGAGACAAAACGACTGACGATACGTTGACAATAGTGCACAATCATTTCTTAAAGAATGTTAGGGAAGAACTGTTGAACGAAGACACGATAACGCAAAATAATTCAAATAATGAGATTGTTTATATCATCGCCCAAGTGAATGGACTAGAGACAAGATGTATGATAGATACGGGCGCAAACGTGTCGTTAATCGACAACAATGAATACATCAAAATTCAAAAATATAGTAAGGCCATCTTACCAACTTTACCAATTCAAAATATAATTTTAATCGGAGCCACTGGAAGGCAAAACAAGTCAATAAGAAAACAGGTATCATTAACAGTGACCACCAGAAATGTAGCTATACCTATGATTTTTCTAATAGCTAGTAATCTACCATTTAATCTACTAATAGGCTGTGATATTTTGAGAAAATACTCAGCAATAATTGACATGAGACAAGCCATAGTGTCATTAAAGGTGGATAATATAGAATGGACAGCAAAATTGGTAGAAAACAAAAACGTACCTTCATGCAATAGTATAGGAAAATCCAATAATAATCAAGATGAGTCATGGAATGTAAGAAGGGAATACTTTGGGTGTGAAGATAGTTTATGGTTGGAAAAATTAGAAGAGATCCGACAATTTCGGTCAGAACATAATGAATGTAATCTAACCACACAACAAATAGAAAAGTTAATTTCAATATATAACAAATACCGCTATGTTTTCTCTGATGTACCTGGCAAAGTAAAGGATTATCAATTTACATTACAATTCAAGGAGCTTGTCAATTTTAATAAAAAATCATATCCCGTTGCTTATGCATTAAAGGAAGCAGTGAGGACTGAACTAGACAAAATGATAGCAGAAGACATTATTGAATATAGCTGTTCCCCATATACCAGTCCGTTAATAGCAGTTCCAGAGAAATATGGCAAAGTACGACTCTGCTTAGATGCTAGAGAGATTAATAAGATCATAGTTAATGACAGAACATCTCCTGGAGAGATTGAGGAGATACTGAAAAAATTCAATGGCATACAGTTTATTAGCACCTGGGATACGGTTTGTGGGTATTGGCAGGTGGAGCTACACCCAGATAGTCGAAAGTACGTCGCCTTTATTTTCGAAGGAAGGAACTATCAGTTCAAGAGACTACCGTTTGGACTGGTAAATTCAGTAGCTGTATTCGTAAGATGTATGGACCAGGTGTTGGGTCCAGATACTATTCCATATACCACAGTCTATGTTGATGACTTGTTGATTACTTCAGTGAATTGGGAAGACCATTGTGACAGAGTAGGACAAGTATTACAAAAACTATCAGACAATAACGTTACCCTAAAACTTCAAAAATCCAAGCTTATCGCCAGGGAAGTCCAATTCCTGGGTTTTAACCTAACAAGACAAGGAATAACACCATCCAATGAAAAAATTGAAGCTATCCAGAAGTTTCCAAGTCCTAAAAATAAAAAGCAACTTCAATCATTTCTGGAACTTTGCAATTATTATAGGAAGTTTCAGAGAAATTATTCTGAAATGACAGCAAAGTTTTCTCCACAATTATCCTCTAAGAACAAATGGTCCTGGGGACAGGAACAAGACAATTTACTCCAAATGATCAAGCACAATTTCCTAAGTTCAGTTGTATTAAAACATCCTAATTTCAATCAACCTTTCTTCATGAACTGTGATGCCAGTGATATAAGTTTAGGATCTGTATTATATCAAGTAGATAGTGAGGGAGAACATCAGGTGGTGAGTTTTGCAAGCAGAATACTTAATGGATGTGAACGCAATTATAGTGTAACAGAAAAAGAGTTATTAAGCGTTGTATTCGCTTGTGGTAAATTCAGAACCTACATTCTTGGATACTCAATAACTGTGAGGAGCGATCATAAGTCAATATCTTTCCTAAAAAATTGCAAGATCAACCATGGGAGATTGACAAGGTGGATACTCGCACTACAGGAGTACCATATAAATTGGGAGTATGTTCCAGGAAAACAGAATATTGCTGCAGATATATTGTCCCGGATTAACATAGAACAACAAACTTTTGAAGGGGAAAAAGAAACAATCATCAAGGTATACACTATAATAAAAAACAAGTCAGATTTGGAAAACATCATGAAATCCATTGCGCAACAACAAACCGAGGATACCAAAATCAACAATTTTAGACAAAGACTGATCCAACAGGATGAAAAAATCACTGCATATTACTGTCTACATGAAGACATATTATTTTACAAACCAAATAATAACCAAGGCTCATGGAAGGTGGTGATACCTAAAGCTTTAGAAACAGAATTAATATTGGACTACCATAGCCGATATGGGCATATGGGTGCTTTAAAAGTAATGAAGGCACTTGAGGAACACACTTACATTAAGAATATCAACAGAAGAGTTAGAGAATGTATTCGGCAGTGTCACATCTGTCAATTGGCAAAATGCAATAATGAAAAAACAGAAGGAATTATGCAACCTATTACATCAACTGGTAAATTAGAGAGAGTATTTTTAGATGTGTGTGGTCCGTTACCTCGTAGTGGAGGGAGAAAAGAGTATAAATTCATTATAATCATGTTCGACCATTACTCCAAGTTTACAAAACTATACCCCATTAATCGGGCAACTACAAAAAAGATTTTGCAAATAGTGATCCAACAATACATACCAGAGTTAGGAGCTCCACGATCAATTATTACCGATCACGGAACTCAGCTTCGAGGAAGGGTATGGAAGGAGACTTTGTTAGACTTAGGTGTCAAGACATATAAAACATCTGTCTATCACCCAAATAGCAACCCGGCGGAAAGAGTACTGAGGGAGGTCGGCCGTATACTCAGGACATATTGTTTTGATAAACACCAGAAGTGGAGTGACTACATTACACAAACAGAGAGCTTTATCAATTTAGCTTACCATGAAGCAATACAAGATACTCCATATACCATAATGCATGAAAGATTACCACCCCGAGAAATTAGTGAAATAATCAATTTCCCAAACAACCCAGCTTACCAGTTCGACAACGTGAGATTCCACAGCAAACTGAACGAACAAGTGGAGAAAAGAAGGAAAAAATACAAAACAATTCAGCAGAAGGTGATCCAGTACAAGATTGGAGATAAGGTATTGTTAAAAAACCGCGAATTGCCAAGTTCTAAGGAAGGAATAGCAAAAAAGCTATTATTACTGTATAATGGACCATATGTTGTTATAAAAAACAATAACAATAATACTTATATCATTAGTGAAGTGGAAACAAAAAAGATTAAGGGAACATACAACCAAGTTTCCTTAAAAATGTATTATGAACCTAATAAACAAAGTTGAAAATACCGACAAAATTCTAAAGAAATAGTAAGATCAACTTACAACTAATTATTTATGAGAATTAACATGGAATTGAAGAATTTATGATTATAGTACCACCAAAATTCTAAAGAAATAGTAAGAAAAACTTACAACTAATTATGTATGAGAATTAATTTGGAAGTGAAGAATTTATTATTATAAAACCGACAAAATTCTAAAAATAGAGTAAGAGCAACTTACAACTAATTATTTATGAGAATTAATTTGGAAGTGAAGAATTTATTATTATAAAACCTCAAAACTCAAAGAACATAGTAAGCCCATCTTACCAACTTTGATAATCCAGAATGACTAGATAATCCAGATAAGATAAGATAATCCATCTTACCAACTTTGACTTTAAATTAAGCCAAGTAAACGAATTTGAATATATCAGAATTCAAATGAATAGTAAGGACAACTTACAGTACAGTTTGATAATGTTATGATGAATCGAACAGATAAACAACCGGGAATAAATTTCCAAATTCTAAACAAAATAAGCACCTCTTATTAAACACAGTTATGAACTTATTATTGGAATATAAAAGAAAGATACAACATCCATAAATTAGAAGAAACTATAGTGATATAAAATGAATAAGAAAGAACAAATGTAGACAATCAACGATGAAAATGAGACAAGACTAGAAACGAATTTATTACAAATAACCTATCATGATTGTGAGAGAATCCACAACAACTAAAGATACAGATACTTGTTATGTTTTAATTTGAATGAAGATAGTGAATGAAAAAAATGAAGATTAAGCAGTACTGATAAAGAAGGAAGGAAGATAGTACCAATTGAAAAAAAAAATGTTATTAATATCGCCACAAGAAAATAAACATCTGAAAGAATCAATGGAAAGAAATATTTAGATCTGAGAAGTTAGACTGAGTGAACAATCCCAAGAATATATTATATTATTTTATTTATTTTAGTCGTGAATAGACTAGTGATTATTAAATGTGATTGACTGACGAGATAGCTCCAGCAATCGATTTTATTTATGTATTATGTATTGTAAGGACAGCGGGGTATTAGGTCAAGAGAGCCCCCCGACTGATTCCAGAATATATGGTGATTAATTTGTTAGGGAAGTAACATGTTCCAGGGATAGAACACTTATAATTAAAGACAAGTATACCAGATCATAATAAGAATAACAAATGACAATGTGAAAATTAAGATAATTGATAATTTCAACAAAAACAATATTTTATTAAAATGATCAAATTTGGTGGCAGGGTAATATGTAACATTACATTTGGAACAACATAATATCTTACCTGATTTAATGAAGACTTTGGTTAAGAAGCTAACAAGAAGAACAATATCTTCAAAGATGATAGTGAAGAAGAATGACTAACAATTTTAGACTGACTAGTAAGACAACTGACCGTACCCAAATTAATGATTTAGGCTAAGTGATGCAGATATCTTCAAACCCCAACTATGACATGAATTTTCAGTATTGACCAAACAAAGAATTGTAAAGACAAACAGCTTATGAACCAGGACTATAAAGAAACAAATGGTTTCAGTTAGTGTATCATTATATCCAGATAATCAAAATACAAAGTGAGGGATAATAGGCCCAAACATGTAATATTATGTAAGAGAAATATTAGTAAATAATTAAGTTAATTGATGTAACAAAAATATAGATACACATGATTATAGATACATGAACCATACAAATAATTGTCACATATAGAGTTCATAGGGTTGTCCAGTAAGCAACAAATTATAACACGGTCACAATAAAATTTATAACAAGAGTAAAACCCAGATAAACAGTAAATGTAACAAGATTATTAGAACTGTGTGGTGAGGTAGAGCAACAGTGTTCAATTTATTGTAATTTTTGTAAGTCAGACATCAATAAGTATACGGATGTTGAAACCCATATAAATAGTAAATATGACATAGACAGTGTCAGAATAATGAGTAAATTAGCTGACAAGGGACTAACCAATTAGTATAGAATTTGTTTTGTAAAATGTGCATGTTTTATGTTTTAGGCACAGTGTTATATCATAGTATTTGTGTTGTGTTTTTTGTATGTAACAGATGATACAGTTAGTTTAAAGGAATGTCAATTTAATGATATTAATTCCATTTTTTTTATGTTGTGTTAACAAATATAACAATAGAGCTGATGTTAAACCATGGTAAATTAATTGACCAAGCAGAATGGACTATACAAAGATGTTTTGTTAAGTGTCAAACACTTATACAGTCTGAGTAGAAAACAATTATTTGTGCAAGGATTTGGTATAATCATAGCCATGTGGGCATGAATTTAACTATTGGAGTAATATATTTTTTGTGTTGTTAAAATAACGTTATATGTTAAACCATTTTGATGAGTGTTAGAAGTTAATTTAATTGTTAAAGATGTTAAAACATGGTGATGAAAGTAATACTATTACATAGGCCAGGTGAAACCAACTTTAGTAAATTTTGAACAATTATATTAGAAATTTTGTAAAGCAAATGTGGAAGGGTAGATGTATTTATAGGTAATAACGTATACAAGGAATATAGAAACAAAATAACACATATCAAGTTATTTAAGAAAATTCCAAATAATAAAATTGTAACATCCACAGTTTTTAAATAAAAATAGGCATGTTTGGTGTCTAAATATAACAAATGTGAAGATCAAAATAATGCTGATAATGGTTTTAAATTCCCACTCAGTATAGAAAAGTTATGTTAATTTAAAGATTTTGAACAAATTTTAGACTTTGAAATAACGAAAGTATGTGACAATGTAGATCCGAATTAACCAACCAGATTCCAAGTTTACCCTTAGCAACCAGAAATTTCGGATAAATAAAATGGGACTTCTTTGACAACGAGCTTAGCAGATAGACGCGTTCTTAAATAGTCTTACATTATATGTTATAAAGTGTGAAAAAACTATACAACTAGATAAATACAGTTAGAGGTACACTACACGAACTTTTTGCTATAACCGAAGAACACCCATTACATGGAATAGAAGATATAACAACCAGGAAGAAGATTTGAAGTGGACGAGGGACGAGAAGAAGATCTGACGTGTACGTGGGCCCCATCTTCAACCAAGAAGAGTACAAGAAGAGGATTTGGTGATTCTGACATCTCATTATATCGTACTACAACACACACATTTGTATACACTACTGTTAAGCAATAATCAACTAAACTACAGACACCATATAACACGAACACTAGAAACAACCACTAATAACACCATATAAGATTAACACCTTTTTAAACACAACAAGAACTTTTAATTCACATAATAACTATCAAAGCCTGAACTGGACATAACCTTTTTAAAACTGGTAACCACTATACAATTTCTGTGTGCACGTAACACTCTAACGTTGTAATATCCTATAATTGTAAATTTGTATTTTGATTAATAGTGTAATATTTTGTTTAATTAATAATCCCCGAACCATATACGCCCTGAGATAATTAATATTTTTATTTAAAAACGTTAACAAAAGCATTGTTTTGGTCTCGTAGAAATACTGAACGGCTACTGCTGCCTACTGGTAAAGGAAGATTTATAGCTTACGATACAATTGTGATTATCCTGTTTAAAATTTATTAAAACAGTTAACCAGTGTTTTTTCCGAATAAAGGATTCCACAAGGATATATGTTTGATGGTAATTGTGTGTCGTTATTATTGCTGTTACATTTAGTAAATAGAATTCACAGATTGCAGCGAACCCGACAGTTGGCATCGTTGAGTGACGTCACGGAAAAGAAGCAGCATAGTGGGAGTAAGCGGCAATTTACAAAATCATTCGCCGTTCAACGTAACACATTTATAATTACACATCGACGACTCCAGTGCGAGTTTGTCGCTACATTATTTATCCATATTACAAGTTGACACTTCTAATGGGCGGTGTAATTCAAGTGCACACGACATATATACAAGTAACCTATTCACAATAACATTGTACGTAACGAAAAATCTGATTACAAATAGACGAACCCGAAGTGAGGCTTTAACACGACAATCATCTATATATTTTATCGTTACAATATATATATATATATATATATATATATATATATATATATATATATTGCAACTATACAGCCATACGCTGTATTAGGCATTAATTTGAATAAATATACATTTTGTAGAATTATTATAAGTTAAGAGTAAATGGACAGGTCTGAGATTGTAAAAATATTTCATTGTTAGATTAATGGAGAAATTAACCTGTTCCGACAAGCAGTGAACACCTGCTCAATTGTATGTGTGTTACACGTGTATCTTGTGAATGTTAGTGATGCATGTACAGACAGGAATCTCAGCTACCTTCCCCAAGTAATTAATAAAATAATTATTTGAATTCACTGTGCGAAAACTTATTAGTGTATAAACAAACCAAAGGCACCAAAGTGTGTGTAAATTTTATAGTTATCCCCAGTGAAAAGATGACGTTAATAGGACACGCTACGCGAAGACAGTGCGAAATAAATGTGCAAAAAATATGCAAATTACCCTAAGACGCTCAAATTAATACAGTGAGTGCTCAATCAAATTAGCTATGATTTGTGCTATCTCGATTCCGTGAAAAACATTGCTATTTGCTAATAATTGCAAATAGATGAAAAGGTTCGGGAGTGGAGGCTATCAGGCGATATGCAGGTATCGACACGAGGATTTCGGAACCAACTGGCGCGGAATCTCGAGAGGGTATAAATTGAGGGTTCGACCAAAAACCCTTTACTTCATTTCAAGACACAGTTGCAGTCGGACATGCTGTCTGTCGGCAGAACAGTTTTATTTTTATTTTTATTACAAGTCGCATTAACGAAAGAATAAAACGTTCGTTAATTATGTGACAATATTCCGGAAAACGTAAGTACCGGGATCGTTTAAGTCTACCAAGATTATCTACGGAGAAGCTACCAGAGCGACGAGGGATGCTGGACGTTAGACGATGTTTAAGATCTACCTTGCAGCAGATAACAACTCTCTGAAGCGGACCACACACACTGCTGGAGAACGACGCTGGACTCTAGACGCATCCAGGACCACGCCAGGACAGGAGGAATGGAAAACTAACTCTGGACAACGCTGGACCCCGCCAATAAGTCGTAAGATCATCAGACCTCGAGGTGACATGCATAATGCATTTTAAATGATTTTTAAAAGAGCTCATAAAGACTATATTAAAAGACAATAAATTGAAACAAAGAAAAAATTATAATTAGAAATAATATTTTAGAAATGTAGATAAATGTTAGTCGTAAGAATGAGCGATCGCATATAAAGAAATAATAAAAAAAAGAAAGAATTTAAAATTGAGAGAGTAGATTTTGTTTATCAAAATAAATAGTTAAATTGATTTGATATTTGCATTATAGAAAAGAATAATTTAAATTTGAATATTAAAACAAATGCCAGTCTAAAAGTAATTAATATAAATTCAAATTAATTTTAAACATTGGTACAGACTGAGCGAGTTGAAGTCAGATCTGAACTAAAAGAATTCAGTTCAAATTACATTTTAATATTACATTTTATTAGTAAATCAAATTATTAACATACCTAGATTAAGATTATTAACATGTCTAGATTTAAGAGGGTTTTTAAATATGTGTAACACTGCATAGTAGAAGAGAGAAACATTTAATAATGAGGAATATCGTGACCGAAGATTTTTAATGATGTTTATTATTTATAAGGTTGAGTAAAGAATAAATATGAATTTTAAATACTCATAAATACAATACTCTTATTATAATTACACCTGAACCCCAATTACACATACAACCTACATTATATAATTTGTGTCGTTACATTAATGTCGCCCATGAACGTGGGACCCGAAACGCCTATATTTATATATATATATTTTTTTTTTTTTTTTTTTTTTTTTTTTTAGATTTATTGAAGCATTTTCAATGCCCTTCTCTGTGCATTTTTTTAGTTTATTTCTCTCTGTCCAGTCAACTTGAAACGCTGCACCCCACGTTTATGACAGCTAAAACGAATTTAAAATGTACGTCTATTATTTTGTCACTAACAGACATACAGGTAGCGAATAAAATGTTTGTCTGTATAAGTTTTAGCAAGCTTTTACTGTTTTTTAATCCATTTTTGAACTTTAAAATAATGATTGTTTACCCAGTGCACAATGTCAGCAAACAAATTCAATCCCGTCCTGTTGATTTCACCATAGTAGCAACAAAATTAGTCAATATCATCATCCTGCTCTGCATTTGTTACTTAACAAAAACAAATTGTTACTAAAATTAAACAAAATAAAAAAATAGTAGGTTATCGGGATTTTCGTAATTTTGTCTGATAATTGAGTAATTATATATATATATATATATATATATATATATATATATATATAATAGGGTTGCTACAGCTAGTGCCGTCTCCCATTTTTGTGGCGTCCACTATTCCGTTTATGTTTAGCTAAGTTTTAGAATACGGCCTTAATATATATTTAGGTTGCTACAGCTAGTGTCGTCTCCTTTCCTTCAACCTGGCTTTCCAATTCTCCCGATGTCCCCATTGTCCTTCCTCAAGTCCTATACGTTGTATAGATTCATCCACTTCGTCTCTCCAAGATCTTCTCGCTCTTCCCCTTTTTCTCCTTCCTAATAGACTCCATTCCGTCATTTTGTTGATCCATCTATTTTGGGCTCTCCGGACATGACCGTACCACACCAATATTTTTTCTTCGATGTAGTCAATTACACTTCTGTCCATTTCCATTCTTCTTCTGATCTCCTCGTTTGTTATTCAGTCTGCTCTCGTTACTTCACAGCACCTCCTCCAATATTCCATCTCTGTTGCAAGAATCTTTCTTTCATTCTTTTTGTTAATAACCCATACTTCTGCTGCATACGTCATAATGCTTTGAACTATGGTCTGATATATCATTTTTTTTGGTGCTTTTTTCTATTATTTTTGTCCCATATAACACTGTAAAATTGTATAATCCCTGTTCTAGTCTGCCCTAGTCTACTTTTTATTTCCTCTTCCGTTGTGCCTTGTTTACTCAGTGTGAATCCTAGGTAATTGATTTGAATGTAGCATATGAATGAATTGAAGCATAATGTGTACAGGTGTTCGTTTCGTATCGGTATTCCCATTCCATGGCATTTTTGTTTCCACATGGTTAACCATATTCTAAATATCGGTATGGAGAACCATACATGACTTCCATGTTCTAAGATTTATATTTAAAAGCATATTCGAAATGAAATATTTCCATAGGAACTACTTCTTTCTATTGCTTCATCCTTAACCACAGTACTTTGGTCACTAACGTATACCACCTCACTTTTTCGCACTCGATTTTCACTGATGATGGAAGTCGATGGCATTGCCGAAACGTCTCGTTTTGCAGAAAACATTGGACTACGGCTAAACAGCCCGGGAAGGAATTTTAACAAAAACTACTTCTTTGTTGCCGATAACGTAATACACATATAAAATTTTCACCCCTCCCTCTTCAACAATAATTTTCATTAATAGAAAATTACCCCCACCCCGTTCAACTAGCCTCTTCATTTATAGATATATCATCTACGTTTCTGCAGTGGATTATTATGAGCTTCTTATCAGGATACTTTGTTTGAGGCGGGTACACACCTACAGGTAGAATTTACAGGTGCACCTGTCGCAGGTCCACCTGCCGTCCACCATGAAATGCAGGGGGATCCACACGTACAGTCTACCGTCCATCAGTTGGTTCAAAAATGTCGGAAGATGACGCTATTATTGCTGTGGTTGGTTTATTGTTTGCCATGGATTCAAACCGTAAACGTAAATCACGAAGTGTGTGGTGTAAAGAGTGGTTGAAAAAGAGAACGAAGTTTTCACATGTGAACCTACTAAACGAATTGCGTTTTGCTCCAAAAGATTGGCATAATTATTTGAGGATGAATGAACAAACTTATTTCATTCTCCTTGTAAAAGTTACGCCATTGAATCAGAAAAAAGACACAGTTTTGAGGCCATCAATTTCTGCTCACGAAAGGTTGACCGCAACTCTGAGGTACCTTGCAAGTGGACAGTCATACGCAGATATGAAATTTTCAACAATAATCTCACCTCAAGCTCTCAGCAATATTATACCTGAAACGTGTCGTGCAATTTACAAAGTTCTACATAAAGAATTCTTAAAGGTAGATGGAAATCTAAACAAGTAAACAATGTACTAGTAATATTTTATTTATTATGAATTATGACAGTAGCAATGTAAGTACCTTTATTATAATATAAAAAGATTGTAATAATGGGCTTCGAAGAATATACGTTTGTGTAAAAAAATGATGTTTATGGACAATGGCTTTTGTCACTGAGCATCAAGGGTATCGCTGTTTGTAGAGTAGTTCGAAAAGAAAGACCTTACTGATTCTGTATCATCAGGTGAAGTGGAAAGTGAATGGGGTGTCCCAGGAATGATGGGCGATGCGGAAAAAGAATGATTCATGGGAGAATTGTTGGGTTGTTGCATGTGGGAGAATGTAGTAGGATATGTGTAAGTAGGTTGCGTGAAAGAAGTTATTCTGTGTGTCATATTCAAATTGTTCATTTCTCCCTCACTTAAAGCATCATTAATCAGCTTTTCGGCTATCACCCTTTGCTGTCTAGGTAAATCACGCAGTTTCATGGCAACATTTTTACCAAAAACGTCAAATCGATCTTCTGGAGGTTTTGGCTGCTTGAAGTGCTCATTGACATGTTGCAAAACCTCCCTTTTCAACAATTCTTCTTCATTTGAAGAAGAGCTTTTGTTTCGTGGTCGCTTGAGGGCAGGTGTTCGTGCAAAGCTTTTCTCCCTGTGTGATGGAGGGGTAGGAGGGTCTTGCTGTGTCCCAGATCCACCAGCACGTGCAATGTCACCCATCACCTGCAAGAAAAAGTCACCAATTTGTAATGTGCTGAGGTAGACACCTTGTTGCACGAAATTTGAAATTTTGTATTTAATGCAAAACTACTACTAGAAATTTGAATAAACATTTTTATTCTGCCAACCTAAACTCCTTCAACTGCGTATACACTGTTTTCTGCATGTAGGAACTGAAGATCAGTTGTAAACAACAACCGCTAAATCTCCAGCCCAACGCTAAGTGTGCCCGCAAAAGTAGAAAAGAAAAAAAATATATATATATAAAATAAAGAAATAAATAATAATGAAATCAGTTAAATGAATAAAAATAAATAATGTCAAATCTCCTGACAGACTCTGAAAGAGTTTAGTGGCCACGGACTTGCGACCGTGGATAAAAATGTTTATTCAAATGATAGTAAACTGGGCAGGATTTGCCAACAATTTCAATTAGTTTTTGAATTTACCACTAGAAAATTCATTTTATTCATTTAATTTTTATTCTACATTTTAGTATGCTTATACGTTTAGTATCTAACCTACTGTTTTATTGAGGTACCTACAAGTTTTATCATGTTTTCAGTTTCCCAAAACGACTCAGGAGTGGAAAGACATAGCCAATCAATTCGAAACGAGATGGAACTTTCCTCACTGTTTGGGAGCTTTGGATGGAAAACATGTCAACATCATTCCTCCTGGTGGAAGCGGGTCATACTATTTCAACTACAAAGGAGACCACAGCATGGTTTTGCTGGCGCTTGTTGACGCGAATTATCGTTTGATAATGGCTGATTTTGGTGTAAATGGAAGGATTTCTGATGGCGGGGTTTTGCAACACACGAGGTTTTTTTGAGAAGCTGGACGAAAACCGTCTACACATCCCAGGTGCTGAGAATGTCAACAACAGCAATGCTAAGTTACCATATGTAATTGTAGCAGACGATGCATTTCCATTAAGAACAGACATGTTGAAACCATTCAGACAGTCACAGTTAACAACAGTTGAAAGAAAAATTTATAATTACAGATTGTCACGGGCAAGACGTATTGTTGAAAATTGTTTTGGCATTATGGCATCTCGATTTCGCATATTTCAAACTCATATAAATTTAGAGCCAGACAACATAACCTCTGTTGTTATGGCAACATGTGCTCTGCACAACTTTTTAATGGCAATGTCCTTAAGTTATTACTCACCCCCTGAATGCTTTGATATTGAAAACACAGAAAATGGTACAGTTCATGCTGGTATGCAAACGGATGATTCAAATTTAGTTCGTTTGGATAACAGATTACAAGCAATTTCTACGACCACTGCAAAAAACGTACGGGACGATTTTGTTCGCTATTTTGCTAATGAAGGTCAAGTACCTTGGCAATTGAATTTTATCCACTGATTACTGTTATCCACTCTTGTAACTTGTATTTTTTTATTTCCAGTAGGTACCTCCTATTATTATGTAAACCTACCGACTTCTATTCGCTATTGAATAAACTGACAATGAGTTATAACTGATTGTATTGAAAATTGTTTCTCTTACCTCTTCCTCTTTCTCCACTTCCTCTTCTGCATTGTTTTCGTCGTCGTCACTGCTAATGGTATTTACTGAGGGACGAGGAGTGCATTGATCGTCTAAAAAGGTGAGAAGGTCATAGTACCACAACGTTGGTTTGTACGTATCATCGGCTGCTGATCCTGTTTTCTTCGAGGCTTTGACTTTCTTCAATTCCTTGCGGAAGTTACTTCGTAACGTGTTAATTTTCTTTAATACTGTGTCCCTGGTAGCACATGGTTATATTTTTTTAAGATTTTCTAATAATTTTGCGTAAGCAGCTTCTTTCCGAGGGCGATGACTATATTCTGCGCTCTTCACGTTCCATATACATGGTTCACTGCGATAAATCTGTATAAATTCTTCCATAACCTCCTTCTTCCTGGCTTCCATTATGTCACTGCCGAAAAACCGGACGACCACGAATGATATAAAACAAAACTACACAAAACAAATGAGCAACGCAATAAAAATTAGATCACAGTAAAAAAAACTTGTTTACGCCGCAGGGGAGTCGGTATGAAGAAATTCATTCATCACAACCTTGAGAAACTGACAGGTGGTCTGAAATTCCTACACACTTGCAGGTCGACTGGTGGGGGAACCCTGCACCTGTCGAATTTTCGGACGGGTGACAGGCCGCCTGACAGTTGCAAAAAATTGACAGTTATTGTTCATCTACATTCCAAGTTTGACCTGACAGGTTACCTGCGACGGGTAGACCTGTCATTTATACCTGTAAGTGTGTACCGGCCTTTATGAAAATTATGTTTTTTACTCTTGTTAAAACATAAAACGTTGCAGGTAAAATACCCCTTTATCTCCACCGATCTTCACCAAAATCGATAGGCCTTCAGTCCTCTATAATTCAGGGATGCATGCAAAAAAATATTTGATTCTGTTTGAATGTGCGGCAGTTATCGTTCGTCATGTAAACATTTCTCTTGGTTCAACATAAAATGTTGCTGGTAAACTACCCCTTTCCCTTAACCGATCTTCACCAAAATCAACAGTCCTTGAGCACTCTACAACTCAGGAAAGTGTGCAAAAAATTATTAGATTCTCTTTGAATTTTCGGCAGTTATCGTTCGTCATAAAAAAATTACCTTTTTTAAAACATAAAACGTTGCTGATAAACTACCCCTTTCCCTTAACCGATCTTCAACAAAATCAACAAACCTTGAGTTCTCTTTAGTTCAAAAAGGTATGCAAAAACGTAGTTGATTCTGTTTGAATTTACGGCAGTTATCGTTCGTCATATAAAAAATTACCCTAGTTGAAACATAAAATGTTGCAGGTAAACTGCCCCTTTCCCTTAACCGATCTTCACCAACACCAATAGGTATTGATAACTCTACAAAACAGGGCTGTATGCAAAACATCATTTGATTCTGTTTGAATTTGCGGCTATTATCGTTTTCCATATAAAATACCCTTGTAACACAAAATGTTGCTGGTAAACTACCCCTTCCCCTTAACCGATCTTCACCAAAAACAATAGGTCTTGAGAACTCTACACTTTAGGGCTGTATGCAAAATATTATTTGATTGTGTTTGAATTTGCGGCTGTTATCGTTTGCCATAAAAAATACCCTTGTTAAAACAAACAACGTGGCAGGTAATCTACCCCTTTCCCTTATCCGATCTTCACCAAAACCAAAAGGTCTTGAATACTCTATAAATCAGGCCTGTATGCAAAAACTTATTTGATTCTGTTTGAATTTGCGGCTCTTATCGTTTGCCATAGAAAATACCTTTTCAAACATAAAACGTTGCAGGTAAACTATCCCTTCCCCTGAACCGATCTTCACCAAAAACCATACATCTTGAGACCTCTATAATTCAGGGCGGTATGCAAAAAATTATTTTATTATGTTTGAATTTGCGGCTGTTATCGTTTGCCATAGAAAATACCCTTGTTAAAACATAAAATGTTGCCGGTAAACTACCCCTTTCCCTTAACCGATCTTTACCAAAATCAATAGATCGTGAGAACTTTACAATTCAGGGCTGCGTGCAAAACATTATTTGATTGCGTTTGAATTTGCGGCTGTTATTGTTTGCCATAGAAACAAATTACCCTTGATTAAAAAAACACGTTGCTGGTAAACTACCCTTTTCCCTTAACCGATCTTCACCAAAAACAATAGGTCTTGAGTACTCTATAAATCAGAGCTGCATACAAAAAAGTATTTGATTCTGTTTGAATTTGCGGCTGTTATCGTTTCCCACAGAAAAGAAATCTATAGACAGACAGACACAAAGATAGACAGACAGACACACACAGACACTTTTCGAAAAATGACTTTTTTCATGTTTTGAGTATAGTACAATCAGAATCTGCAATAATCTCGAACACGATTTTTTTGCCATCACCATGCTTGCATTTCCTTAAGGAACATAGAAGTAAAATGCAACCCCCGTTAAAAAAACGTTGCTGGTAAACTACCCCTTCCCCATAACCGATCTTCACCAAAACCAATACGTCTTGAGAACTCTATAATTCAGGGCTGTGTACAAAAGAGTAGTTGATTCTGTTTGAATTTGAGGCTGTTATCGTTTGCCATAAAAAAAAATTACACTTGTTTAAAAAAAACCTTTGCTGGTAAACTACCCCTTTCCCTTAACCGACATTCACCAAAATCAACAGATCTTGTGTACTCTACAAATCAGGGCTACATGCAAAACATTATTTGATTCTGTTTGAATTTGCGACTCTTATCGTTTGCCATAAAAAATACCCTTTTAAAACATAAAACGTTGCTGGTAAACTACCCCTTACCCTTAACCGATCTTCACCTAAAACAATAGGTCTTGAGTACTCTACAGTTCAGGGTGTATGCAAAACATTATTTGATTCTGTTTGAATTTGCGGCTCTTATCGTTTGCCATAGAAAATACCCTTTTAAACCATAAAACGTAGCAGGTAAACTATCCCTTTCCCTTAACCGATCTTCACCAAAATCAATAGGTCTTCAGAACTCCACAGGTTAGGGCTATATGCAAATAATCATTTGATTCTGTTTGAATTTGCGGCTGTTATCGTTTGCCATAAAAAATACCCTTGTTAAAAGATAAAACGTTGCAGGTAAAGTACCCCTTTCCCTTAACTGATCTTCACCAAAAACAACAGGTCTTGAGAACTCTACAATTCAGGGCTGTATGCAAAAGAGTAGTTG
This sequence comes from Magicicada septendecula, assembly GCA_034769895.1. Taxonomy (NCBI): domain Eukaryota; kingdom Metazoa; phylum Arthropoda; class Insecta; order Hemiptera; family Cicadidae; genus Magicicada; species Magicicada septendecula. Next base: position 292,738,048 of record CM068373.1, on the reverse strand, counting down.
ATTCTGTTTGAATGTACGGCTGTTATCGTTTGCCATAGAAAACAATTACCCTTGATTAAAAAAAAACCGTTGCAGGTAAACTACCCCTTTCCCTCAACCGATCTTCACCAAAAACAATAGGTCGTGAGTACTCTACAAATCAGGGCTGTATACAAAAAATGATTTGATTCAGTTTGAATTTGCGGATGATATCGTTTGCCATAGAAAAAAATCTACAGATAGACACACAGACAGATAGACACACAGACACACATACAGACACACACACACACAGACACTTTTCGAATAATGACTTTTTTTCATGTTTTGAGTGTAGTACAATCAGAATCTGCAATAATCTCGAACACGATTTTTTTTGCCATCACCATACTTCCATTTCCTTAAGGAACATGGAAGTAAAAATATCTTAAACAGCGTGGGTGATGTTGGGCAGCCTTGCAATAACTCTTTGGATGTTTTAAACCTACAGACAATTTTGTTACCTACTTTAATTTGTACGTTGTTGTTTTTATATAGATTTTTTACAGCTTGGGTCAGAGCTTTCGGTATTTCCAATTGTGATAGAGCTTTAAACATTTCTTGTCTGAGTACTGTATCATATGCTTTTCTAAGGTCGATAAAAGCTAGATGTGCTTCCCTGTTCTTCGCTTTTTTCTTTTCTGTGATCTGTTGGATTGTATATATATGGTCTACGCATGATCTCCCAGCTGTAAAACCTGCTTGTTCTTCTCCAATCTTTCCCTCTATATTTTCCTCTATTTTATTTCTTAGCAACCTACCATACAGCCTTCCCATTGTTTCTATGGCACTTATGCCTCTATATTTTTCGCAGTCTTTTCTATCGCCCTTTTTAAATATCGATCTAATTCGTGCCTCTTTCCATTCCGCCGGTAAATCTTCTCCATTTATAACCTTCTCGAACATTCTTCGTATCATTCTCATAAGTTTTCGGTTCCGTACATTATTAGTTCCGCTACTAACCCTCCTGGGCCTGATGCTTTGTTGTTTTTCATTGAGTTTATTGCTTTCCTTATTTCTGCTGCCGTTATAGTAATTCTGTTTTCTGTTTCTGTCTCTATTTCTTCTTCATCGTTATTCAGGAATTCTTGTCTACGTTCCGTAAGTAGGTTTGTATAGTGTGTCTCCCATTCATTGTCTTGTATGTATTGAATATAGGTTTTATCCTTTTTAATCGTTCGTAATGATTTAATTACATACCATGCTTCTGAACTCCTAGCTCCTCCTATGTATTGGTCTTCATTGTAATTATCTAATTACATGTATTGGGTATGAGTAATTATCTAATACCCAAATTTATGCAATAATAAATATACTTCATTGTAAATAGTCAGCGAGTTCTGCAGCATACTAGTCTAATCATGTACATTGTACGCAGTTTTCACCCACCACATCCTATAATTACCACAGTGTGTTCTCGATTCTTATTTTTTAAAACAAGAACTTTTAACTCTCATATGTTATTTAAGAACACATTATTGTAGCACTCACGCCGCGTCGCGACCTGGTGTGCACCACTACACGCGATCGACTCTTTTTTATATGACCTGATGAGGTCACAAGACGGTGAGTAACCAAGCGTTTACAAATATTACAATTAAATTCTTATTGTGTATTAATGTGATAAATTGGGCTTTCGACTCTTCTAACAAGCAAATTGGAACACAAAATTACATCGTTATATTTTGCTCTATTAAGTATGTTTCAAGTGCATCTTTAAACAATATTATAGAGTTTTAAATATTTTAATTATGCTATGGTAAATTAATCGTTCTAAAATTTAAAGAAGGGCTTAGAAGAGATGTGGGCATCTCTTGTAAAAAGTTACATTTGTTGGGTTTGAAAATGAATTCGTTTTGCTTTGTAGTAAAAACTTTGTAGTAAATAATAATAATATTTTTATTAAAAAGAACACGCCTAAAATTCTACAAGGTGATGGCTCTTCTCACACTTCTTTATGGGCCTGAGAATTGGACTTTAGCGAAAGGCCAGGTCAGTCGCATCTAAGCGGTTGAAATGAGATTTCTCAGGCACGTGGCAGGGTATAGTCTCCATGATCATAGAAGAAACACAGATACACGGCAGGAACTGAATATTATGAGTATACTCAACAGGATCGCCCAGTATCGGCTGAATTGGTGGTTACATCTTTGCCGAATGGATGACTGCCGCATTTTTCAAACAACTATGGAACTATAACCAGAGGGGACGGTGAGGTGTGGGACGTCCGAGGAAGCGCTGGAGTGACCAGCTGTAATCTTTACCTATTTGAGACCGGAACAAACCAGCTTTGGTTTAATCCTTGAAGATGATGATGATGATTCAAGGAATGTAATATTAGAAATTATATTAGAATTAATAATCTAATGAAAATAAGATAAACTTTTTAAACAAATTAATTCTTACTATTATATTTTTATTACTTAAGTGTTTTATTAATAGTAATCAATTTAATTTAACTAACTTAATCTAACTAATTTAATTTACTTAATTTAATTTGTTTAATTAATTTTTATCTCTATGTTTAATTACTTTCTGCTTTGTGTTTAGTAAGTTTCAAGTAACGATCCATTTCTGTTACAAAACAAAACAACATATTAATGGGGAGTATATAATTGCGATTAGGAAGAGAGCTTCAAACAGCGTGGGAGGCTGTAGTTGATAGGTTAACATTGTCTTGCGATGGCCTCATCTGTTATCACCAGTGTATCGTAGCACAGTAATACGCCCATTGGACTGTCACAAAATCTATTTCTGCTTCTTCTCGAGAACGAAGGGGTCAATTGATTTCAAACGGTCGTTTGCCTGTAACCGATTTCAGTTCATTACTTAAGTGAATATTGTCAACTCCTCTACCAGTGGCCATTACTTAAGTGAATATTGTCAACTCCTCTACCAGTGGCCATTACTTAAGTGAATATTGTCAACTCCTCTACCAGTGGCCATTACTTAAGTGAATATTGTCAACTCCTCTACCAGTGGCCATTACTTAAGTGAATATTGTCAACTCCTCTACCAGTGGCCATTACTTAAGTGAATATTGTCAACTCCTCTAGCAGTGGCCATTACTTAAGTGAATATTGTCAACTCCTCTAGCAGTGGCCATTACTTAAGTGAATATTGTCAACTCCTCTAGCAGTGGCCATTACTTAAGTGAATATTGTCAACTCCTCTAGCAGTGGCCATTACTTAAGTGAATATTGTCAACTCCTCTAGCAGTGGCCATTACTTAAGTGAATATTGTCAACTCCTCTAGCAGTGGCCATTACTTAAGTGAATATTGTCAACTCCTCAACAAGTGGCCATTACTTAAGTGAACATTGTCAACTCCTCTAGCAGTGGCCATTACTTAAGTGAATATTGTCAACTCCTCTAGCAGTGGCCATTACTTAAGTGAATATTGTCAACTCCTCAACCAGTGGCCATTACTTAAGTGAATATTGTCAACTCCTCTAGCAGTGGCCATTACTTAAGTGAATATTGTCAACTCCTCAACCAGTGGCCATTACTTAAGTGAATATTGTCAACTCCTCAACCAGTGGCCATTACTTAAGTGAATATTGTCAACTCCTCTAGCAGTGGCCATTACTTAAGTGAATATTGTCAACTCCTCAACCAGTGGCCATTACTTAAGTGAATATTGTCAACTCCTCTAGCAGTGGCCATTACTTAAGTGAATATTGTCAACTCCTCAACCAGTGGCCATTACTTAAGTGAATATTGTCAACTCCTCTAGCAGTGGCCATTACTTAAGTGAATATTGTCAACTCCTCTAGCAGTGGCCATTACTTAAGTGAATATTGTCAACTCCTCTAGCAGTGGCCATTACTTAAGTGAATATTGTCAACTCCTCAACCAGTGGCCATTACTTAAGTGAATATTGTCAACTCCTCAACCAGTGGCCATTACTTAAGTGAATATTGTCAACTCCTCTAGCAGTGGCCATTACTTAAGTGAATATTGTCAACTCCTCAACCAGTGGCCATTACTTAAGTGAATATTGTCAACTCCTCTAGCAGTGGCCATTACTTAAGTGAATATTGTCAACTCCTCAACCAGTGGCCATTACTTAAGTGAATATTGTCGAATTCCTCTAGCAGTGGCCATTACTTAAGTGAATATTGTCAACTCCTCTAGCAGTGGCCATTACTTAAGTGAATATTGTCAACTCCTCTAGCAGTGGCCATTACTTAAGTGAATATTGTCAACTCCTCAACCAGTGGCCATTACTTAAGTGAATATTGTCAACTCCTCTAGCAGTGGCCATTACTTAAGTGAATATTGTCAACTCCTCAACCAGTGGCCATTACTTAAGTGAATATTGTCAACTCCTCTAGCAGTGGCCATTACTTAAATGAATATTGTCAACTCCTCAACCAGTGGCCATTACTTAAGTGAATATTGTCAACTCCTCTAGCAGTGGCCATTACTTAAGTGAATATTGTCAACTCCTCAACCAGTGGCCATTACTTAAGTGAACATTGTCAACTCCTCTAGCAGTGGCCATTACTTAAGTGAATATTGTCAACTCCTCAACCAGTGGCCATTACTTAAGTGAACATTGTCAACTCCTCTAGCAGTGGCCATTACTTAAGTGAATATTGTCAACTCCGCAACCAGTGGCCATTACTTAAGTGAATATTGTCAACTCCTCTAGCAGTGGCCATTACTTAAGTGAATATTGTCAACTCCTCTAGCAGTGGCCATTACTTAAGTGAATATTGTCAACTCCTCAACCAGTGGCCATTACTTAAGTGAATATTGTCAACTCCTCTAGCAGTGGCCATTACTTAAGTGAATATTGTCAACTCCTCTAGCAGTGGCCATTACTTAAGTGAATATTGTCAACTCCTCAACCAGTGGCCATTACGTAAGTGAATATTGTCAACTCCTCTAGCAGTGGCCATTACTTAAGTGAATATTGTCAACTCCTCTAGCAGTGGCCATTACTTAAGTGAATATTGTCAACTCCTCTAGCAGTGGCCATTACTTAAGTGAATATTGTCAACTCCTCTAGCAGTGGCCATTACTTAAGTGAATATTGTCAACTCCTCAACCAGTGGCCATTACTTAAGTGAATATTGTCAACTCCTCTAGCAGTGGCCATTACTTAAGTGAATATTGTCAACTCCTCTAGCAGTGGCCATTACTTAAGTGAATATTGTCAACTCCTCAACCAGTGGCCATTACTTAAGTGAATATTGTCAACTCCTCTAGCAGTGGCCATTACTTAAGTGAATATTGTCAACTCCTCAACCAGTGGCCATTACTTAAGTGAATATTGTCAACTCCTCTAGCAGTGGCCATTACTTAAGTGAATATTGTCAACTCCTCAACCAGTGGCCATTACTTAAGTGAATATTGTCAACTCCTCTAGCAGTGGCCATTACTTAAGTGAATATTGTCAACTCCTCTAGCAGTGGCCATTACTTAAGTGAATATTGTCAACTCCTCAACCAGTGGCCATTACTTAAGTGAATATTGTCAACTCCTCTAGCAGTGGCCATTACTTAAGTGAATATTGTCAACTCCTCTAGCAGTGGCCATTACTTAAGTGAATATTGTCAACTCCTCTAGCAGTGGCCATTACTTAAGTGAATATTGTCAACTCCTCTAGCAGTGGCCATTACTTAAGTGAATATTGTCAACTCCTCTACCAGTGGCCATTACTTAAGTGAATATTGTCAACTCCTCTAGCAGTGGCCATTACTTAAGTGAATATTGTCAACTCCTCTAGCAGTGGCCATTACTTAAGTGAATATTGTCAACTCCTCTAGCAGTGGCCATTACTTAAGTGAATATTGTCAACTCCTCTAGCAGTGGCCATTACTTAAGTGAATATTGTCAACTCCTCTAGCAGTGGCCATTACTTAAGTGAATATTGTCAACTCCTCTAGCAGTGGCCATTACTTAAGTGAATATTGTCAACTCCTCTAGCAGTGGCCATTAAAGATTTCGTATTGTTACGCCATTACAGAACATTCTACATGTTTCTCGGCTATCCCTGCAGATGCCGCCTATAATGTGTGTGCGTGCGTACATATTGCTGCTACTTTGAGATAAAAGACAATTACGTGACATTTATCACGTGTCAACCCAACCACCGACGTTGTTCCAGACTTCGCCGGTCCGCGCGCACTGTGGTCAAGACGGCAAGCAATTACCCTCTAGTGTTTTCTAGTAGTGTTGACGCGTATTATGGCTTATTCTGGAACACTTATGCTATCTATTTGAACAACGACAGCTGCCACTTAGTTTCAGTTTAAGTGACGATTTATTCAAGTGATGTTCGAAGTTATTGTCGGGCGATCTACACAGTGCGTCTCAAGCGCTGTATCAGTGAAAAGTGATTACAGTGTGAAATTATTTATAGCTGACATTATTATTTGTGTGGACAGATTTGCTCAAATTATTGTACGAGTATAATCTTGTTGAATAACTTGTTGATTACAAACTGTTAATTATGAAAATTAAAGCTGGTTTTTAGCGAGTTCATTGGTGTCTTGTATTTTGTTTTCCACTGTACCATACGACGATCGGTTAGACCGTCGTAATAATATTATTACCTGTTCTTACGCCCAAAGGGACGACAAACTGCGTGCGTGACGTGTGTGTTGCAGCCTTATCTAACTTCCTTACAACAACGCGATTAGTTTCGACCAACAACAACGATACAGCAAACGTAGATTCATCTCGAACCTCGGTAACGTATATAAGCAGAAGGCATCAGAAGTGTTGCCAACTTGCTAATACTAAACAATGATGACAATTTAGGGGGAAGAGTTACTAAATCTAGGGGACTTAAAGATCGCATTAGAGACAAACATTTATATTTAGGATTTCCGACTTTTCTGGGTTTCTTCTTCTAATAATTCCTGTCCGTTTCGGATGTTGGATATCATACGGACTATTTTAACATTCTGTACTGCTGCACGGAATAAGTCAGTTGTATTCATGTCAAACCAGATCCTTAAATTACTCAGCCATGAGATTCTCGGTCGCCCAACTCCTCTCTTTCCAAGTACTTTTCCCTGTAGTATGGACTGCAATACGTAAAATCTCTGTTCGTTTCTCATAAGATGTCCCAGATACTGAAGTTTTTTTATCTTCACTGTGTTAATAACTTCCCATTCTTTCTTCATCTTTCTAAGAACTTCAACATTAGTTATGTGTGCTGTCCATGAAATTATCAGTATTCTACTGTAAAGCCACATTTCGAAAGATGCAAATTTTTTAGTTGTAGCTTCAGTCAAAGTCCAAGATTCTACACAGTAGAAGAGGAGCGAGAATACGTAGCAGCGTAAAAGTCTCATCTTTATGTTTATTGTTAATTCGTGGCTTTTGAATACTGCTCATTCCAGTGTACACTGCTCTTGTCTTTTCAATTCTGCGCTTTATTTCTTGAGAGTGGTCCCATTGTTCATTGACTATAGTACCAAGATATGTACATTTGCTTACACGTTCAACTGGCCTTTGGTTTATATTAAGGGTACAGTTTGCGAACTTGTTCTTAGGTACAATCATTAGCTTCGCTTTCTGGGTTTAATTCAGGCAGTTTAAGGAAAAATATGGATTATTTTTTTATATACCAGGCTTTAAGGAATAGAATCCACACATTTTGGCCTGCATCATATAACGTTAGTTTTGTCTACAATCATAATTCGACCAGTACTGTTCTATTATACTTACATCACTACTAGTTTTGAAACCTGACAATCGTTTGTATACCGGGTTTTTACATTAGTGAGTTGGCAACACTGATGCTAAAATTCGCTATATGCCACCCAAAAAGACTCAATTTTTAAGTAAAAATCAAGAAACTAGAAATATATTATTTACTATCTGGAATTGCATTTTTACGATTCGTCATTATATGTTTTAAAATCATTGGCATATTTTAATAAAATGTCAATTTTTTAACAATTAGGCCTACAACCGTATTAAGACTTTATGTATGTATATTACGGAACTCAATATGTACATGCCTACACTATGTGATAGTATTTTTGATAAAATGATTCTTAGCTCTTACGTCGTCTTACAAATCATAGAAATAGAGTTATAAAACGTACATTTGAATCATTTTCTTATTATAACTTTTACGTGTTACACAATATACAAACACAAAACTCCTCCTTGAGAGACTAACAAGATTAATATTTACTTCGCACATGCACAAAAGTCTAGTACATGTATTTAAAATGTAGCATGTGGTCTTGAGTGTGTATGAGTGAGACAGCAAACAATTACGCAATGTGACCTCTCTCTTCTCTACTCAGCATACAATACTGATTAGTCGGTTGTCGGGGGGGGGGGGGGGGGGTAATTTTTTCTTTAGCTTTGCAAAAAAACTCAGTATATAAACGGTCGCCAGGTGTACAGTGATGTTTAATAGAACATTGTTGGTCAAATTATGACTGTATACGAAATTACAGTTATATGATGCAGGAAAAAATGTTGTTACCTAATTTCTTTTAACTCTTGTATACATTAAAAAAAAAACTTATTTTCTCCCTAAAATGCCTGAACTAACCACAGAAAAGCCGCTGATGCTAAATATTGTTACGACGGTCTCCCTGATCGTTGTACGGTACAGTGGAAAACAAAATACAGACACCAATGATGTCGCTAATAACCAGCTTTAATGAATTACAAGCAACAGTTGTAATCAACTCGTACAATAATTTCAGTTAAATTTGTCCACACGCAATAATAATGTCAACAATAAAAAATTCCGTACTAACACACAACCACTTGATATCACTTGACAAATCGCCCAACATAAACTGACTTTTAAGCGGCAGGTAAAATGTAACCTTTTTTAGATTTTACAGGCTCGAAAGCCTTTGTTAAAAGCTGTTATTTAGTTTAGTTATTTTTAGAATTTACATTCCTATTACACTTAGTTTTTACATTCACTTGACTTTACCTATTCTAGCCCCTTCATATCCTCCACCATACACAGCCTACACCACACACACATGTTCATATAGACACCCTTAAGACATATTCACCTCCTACACATTCTTTTTATTTAGTTGTCCTTAGCAGTTCTTTGAAAATCGCTTAATAAGCTGAAACAATTGTCAGAATTTAAGAATACATTTTGAAACTACCAAGCGTTTACGGTTTTAAAACATTTTTAATTTTACCAAAGTTACGTTCCGTTAAGATACTGTTACGACAGTCTACTGATCGTCGTATGGTACAGTGGAAAACAAAATACAATTGACCAATCAAGTTACTAGTCACCAGCTTTAATTATCACAAATAACAATTTGTAATAAACAAGATAGTCTTTTACAACAAATCAAATAAAAATTGATTATGTCAAATAATAGAGCCTCGCATAATAATTATTATTATTTGTGTTACACATAACACTTCGCCAAAATACTTCGAACCGCACTGGAATAAATCGTCACTTAAACTAAACTGAGCCGTCGCTGAATTCCTGTATTTATACCCAGAATAAGAAGAGATTCGCATCCAAGCGGCTGAAATGAGATTTCTCAGGCACGTGGCAGGGTATACTCTCCATGACCAAAGAAGAAACACAGATATACGACAGGAACTGAATATTATGAGTATATACTCGAGAAAATCATCCAGTATCGGCTGAATTGGTGGAACATCTTTGCCGAATGGATGACTGCCGCATCCCCAAACAACTATGGAACTATAAGCAGAGGGGACGGAGAGGTGTGGGACGTCCGAGGAAGAGCTGGAGTGACCAGCTGTAATATTTGCCTATTTGAAACCGGAACAAACCATTCTTGGTTTAAACCTTGAGGGTGATGATGATGATGATGAATAAGAAGAGATGAGAAAGACCCAGTAGAAGTTGGAGGTATGGAATTTACACAGAAAGAGTATTAGCGGATAAAGAGTAGCCAAATGGGAACAATTCGAAATTATACAAACGCTTATATAAACTGTATTTGTATATTTTAGTTTCATTTGTGTAAAAAAAGCATGATTCAGAATTCTTTCACGACACCGCTAGGTTTGTGAGTAAGAGCATTTTGACGGCAACATCAAATAGAAGCGAGACTGAGGCGCTGATGTAACGAACGCTTGCATGAATAACCGCGCCACCGCTGCTGCTTTTACGAAACGTACCCGCTTTTCAGTCTCACTTTATACCATTTAACCGCACTCCATTGCCGGCACTTTTATCTATTTGCGTGAACTCGTCGTTGGTACTGTGTGCTGGCGCTGCTCGTCCTTCGCTGCAAACTCTCTCGCTACACTTTAATGTAACCCAAACTGCGACTTTTCTGCTTTTAGACCAAAGTATACTAAGTCGTGTAAAAGTGCCATAACATATGTTTATAACAAAAGCACGTAGGCGTTGGCAATAATAAGTTAGCACCCAGCACAAATTACATTTTAATAAGAACTATTTTTGTTTGTAATCCATGGACAAACAAGTTACATATTACACACAGTATGCTCTTAGGTGTTGCACATTTCACTCACTGAGAGTCGCATAAACATGTGTGCAGGGAGAAAGTGAGAATATGAAGCACCTTCCACCTCTTTAACGTTATTATTTATTGCGTCTGACGATTTCGCTTGTACACTTTGTTAAATTGAAGCCAAACTTCCCAAGCTAATGACGCAGGATTATTTGGTCCTTACCACAATGATCATACTGACATTCACATATTCCTATTCAAATATCCCTATGACGAGACAAATATATGGGGCGGTAAAGGAGGGAGACGTTGGAGGAAAAGAACCTATGAAGAGTTATGTACATGACATGACCGTTATCAACAAGATAAAGATATGGTGACTTAGATGGACAGGTGATGTTGTTGTTAGGATGGGCCTCCAGCATCCTGTAAAACGCCTCTTTCTGTATGACCCATATGTCCAAGGTATACATAAGAAGCTTTTAGCATTTTGTTGTCACGTGTATCAGCACGTAGGACGTCCGCTAAAATCCGTGCCAAGGAATTTTTTTTATAATTTAAATGTTTTTATGTATCTTCTTGTTTATAACAACGGACAGCTGCTGAACGTCTCGTGTGAACAGTTGTCTCGTCTCCTGCTGAGCTTATGTGAGTCCATTCGGATTCGTTTGTCTTTATTGTTTAACTCTTTAATAAGTTTTGGATTTTGTTTTGTAAGTTTTTGAAAGCATTAACAGTAATATGAGAGGGCAGAATAGATTCCTTGCGAGACTATTATGCTTCATCGTATGAAGTTTTGTATACTGATTTTGTTATTTAACAACAAAATATCGTTCTTTAAGATACGATTTTAGAACTATAATATGAACGTTAAAGAAAGGAAAACTAGAATATCTAAGTTAGCTAAACGCGTACGGGATGAGCTAGTAGATATCCTGTGCTAAACATAAAATCCTGTGGGAATAAGTAGATATCGTTGGGCGGAAAACTAATAACTTACATATAACCGTAAAATCATATAGACATCTTTTACGGCTCTAAACAATAATTGTATCAGTCAGCCTAGCAAAGCTATATCTAAGATCAGGATAAGGAATGTAAAAGAGTATTTATGTCGTGGTGGGCGGGCTTAGCTGGGAATGCTTAATTTTGTATTTAAAAGGGGCGTTGCTTGTCTGACGTTGTTGGGTTTGCGACAGTGTGGCGGTGCTTTACGGTTCTCTCCAGCAGACCTACAGAGTAAGTACTGGTTCTTTTTTAAATAATTTTTCTCTATCTGCGTTTAACTTTGTAGGTAATGGTGGATTATTATTATGTTTTTCAGACGGTTCACCGTTGTTAGTGAGCGAATCTCGAGTAGGTTTAAGTCTACATTTAAAGTACTAGTGTTACTTACAACTGACGACGACCACAGATTGTTTAGTGGTCGAAACATTGTGTGATAAATTGTACAACAGTCATTGTCCGACTTCTGATAAGAGACGTGAATGATATTTCTTCAGTTATATATTCCGATGAAGAAACAACAGACTTAAAAGTAGACGAAAATGTTAAAATTAGAGGAACATACAAATTCAAGTACCTAGGATTCACACTGAGTAAACAAGGCACAACGGAAGAAGAAATAAAAAGTAGATTAGGGCAGACTAGAACAGGGATTCGACAATTACACAGTGTTATATGAGACAAAAATATTAGAAAATGCACCACAATAATGATATATCAGACCATAGTTCAAACCATTATGACGTATGCAGCAAAATTATGAGTTATTAACAAAAAAATGAAAGAAAGATTCTTGCAACAGAGATGGAATATTGGAGATGGTGTGGAATAACGAGAGCAGGCCGAATAACACACGAGGATATCAGAAGAAGAATCGAAACGGAAAGAAGTGTAATTGACTACATCGAAGAAAAAAGATTGGTGTGGTACGGTCATGTCCGGAGAGCCCAAAGTAGGTGGATCAACAAAATGTCGGAATGGAGTCCATTAGGAAGGGGAAAAAGGGGACGATCGAGAAGATCTTGGAGGGACGAAGTGGATGAATCTATGCAACACGTATAGGACTTCTTGAGAAAGGACAATGTGAACATCGGGAGAATTGGAAAGCCAGGTTGAAGGAAGGGAGACGCCACTAGCTGTAGCAACCTAAATATATATATTAAGGCCGTATTCCAAAACTTATCAAAGTACTAACGCAAGTCCAAAAAGCTACAGAGTAGTATCTTCTCTCTCCGAAGTTACTATAAATTTTGTTTACTACGCGGTTCGCTTATTCCATATTTGACTAACATAAGCGTGTATAACGTAAACGTACAAAAATAGGATGCATAGTAAATGCTAAACATAAACAGGAGGTGTCGTCGAGTGTGTGGTAACTGGAGAATGTGCGTCACACTGGACGGCTTAACATTCGCCCACCGTGTGTAAGTGTGTAAGAGTAACCTGAAACGGCAGGGCAGAATAACTGCGTTAAATATGTAGTAGTAATCTTGAGGTCAGCAGTAGTAAGACTTTCTTCACAGCACACAAAAAACTCTGTATAAGTTATAAAGTGAACAATTAATAAATTGTTAACAGCACGTGGAGTACTGTGTGTGGCTGTGCAACTGTACTGTACTGGTCAGTAAATTATGCACGCCAACCTGTCGTTGTTGTGTTACTCTGTTTGACTGCAGCCCGTTTGCACGAAACACGTTTTGAAGAAAGTATTGTATTTACGCTTTTGTAATGTTCTTTTCTTTTGTATCACACTATAATCAACAATCTGCCAATATTATACAGAATGAAGGATTGTTACTTATTGAAAGAAAACAACTTGCACTCTGCAGTGAGGAATAAAGGGATCAGGAAAGTCACTAATTTAAGTGAGAGGAGTAGGAACGCCTCGTTACAATCCTCAGGTTGCGCTGTCTGATTTCCATGTGTTCGATCCTATAGAAGAGGCGTTTGCAAAGGTAAAGATATTACATTCATGATAATCACATTGCCTCACTCATGGAAAAGACCAAAATGATGCTGCGATTGAGCGGTAGATGGCCGTGACTGTATATGAGTCAAATAAAATATAGGCCTTGAAAATCGCGTTCTTACGAGAAGTTAAAAGGTATTCTAAACTCGACCCTAGAAAGCATGAGGCCATAAGAGAATAATGTCAAGTTTTTACCTTGAATGAAAGATTGTTCATCTTTTTATTTGAATTAGCAGTCTCTGTAATTCCAACTTTATCATATTTACTTGCTAACCTGCTACTTGTCATGTTCCGGAATAGGCCTTTCAGTCTTTCCACCATCTTCCGGAAATTGAAAATGGTGAAAACACTAAGAGGCCTCGTTCGGAGCATGACAAGTAGCAGTTTAGCAAGTAAACACGACAATGTTGAATGAAAGCCTAAAAGATTACAAACAACGGTGGAAAGAGTACTTTGAAAGAATGTCACGTTCAAGACTCGACACGTAAGTCTGGGAACATAAACCTATAGGACACGGGTGTGTGAAAAGACCCAGGAAGAGATGGCTGGATGATCTTTGAAAGGCGGAACAGGTAACACTTTGCCTATTGCCGTGATGTGGAGATGATGACATAAAATTGGACAACGCATAAACTTTTACGTTTCCTTTAGCAATCATTGTTTTCATTTACATATCGATTATTTTGTTTCTTTTTTGTTTCTAGTCTAGATTTTTGTTATTTTTATCTGCAAAACTAATTTAATTTTAATAGTTGAAAGCCTTAAAAAATGAATACGCTACGTATTTTGCAGCAGAGTATATAAACAAGCTTTACCGCAAAAGAGCAGCGTTATTTCTCTTGGGAAAATGTGTCGCGTATTTAAAGTACTACGCCTCCAGAGAAATTTACGTAAAATATAAAATGGCTTTTAAGCTTTTACTTGGCTCGTGTGTCGTGATTTCGAGTCCCGTACCGTACAGCTGCTGCTCATTGTGACTGTGAGTAATGATTGTCGTAGTGTTGCGTTGCGTGAGCTGAGAGGTTACGCACGTGTGAGTTTGTTGCCGACGACGCGACGCGACGTGACAAATGACACAATCCGTACACGTACACGTGACGCTGTTCTATCTACGAACAGTGGCATATAATGACAGATATTGTGATGACAATTAATAAAACAACGTTAACACCTTGTTCTGTCCTCCTCCATTCATTCTTTTGACAGTTTCTTGATTCCATATTTTACGCTCACGCTCATCCACGTGTCAGTGTTTGTAGCCTACAGCTACTGCCGCGTGGCTCCCATCTTGCACACCGCAGACTTTAAATATTGTTACGTCGGTCTTACATATCGTCGTGTTGTACAGTGGAAACAAAATACAGACACTAATGAAGCCGCTAATTACCAGCTTTAATTAGACACAAATAACAATTTGAATTGAAAACCAACGAAGGAGATGGTGTGAACACTTGAGCATGATATCCGTGTACCTGTGGCTTCCTTGGGTTAAAACCATACTGGGAAGACATATGTCGGTAGACCGAGGAGGAAATAGGTTCCGGAACAGGTCCAGGGTCTAATCCTTGGAGTAGTGTCTCATACAGTAATTCAAGTTAAATTTGCCCACACGCAATAATACTCTCATCTAATAGAGTTCCGCACTATTATATCATTTGTTCAGCACTAAAGAAACAATGTTAATAATGTTTAACAATGATAATCCTGTAATCAATATAAAATATGGTAATTAGCTTACTTTGAAACATTTTTACTGATATAGAAATATTGTAACACGATGCAGAGCATTTCTATTCAGTGAGCTCGTTATTTCCTTTATATTTATTACATTGGATTATATTTACATTATATCAAGAATGTTATTGAAATTTTGTAAAATATAAATGAAAAAAAAAAACAGTTTCATATGTCCTTTTCGCCTTCAAAGATGTTAAAATATTTTCTCACATTAATTATTTTTTAAATAACCTTGTTGGCTTCATAAAAAATGTTAAACATAACAAAAAAATAACATAACAAAAATATTTATTTAAAATACAAAAACCAAGTTTTAGGTTAAAAACACTTTCTACAAAAAACCTTTTTTCTGTACTTCTAGTATTTTGAAACGGTAAATACGAATATAACCTGTCACTAATAAAATACAATTTATTCCAAAAATAATTTACTTTCAAACATTATTCGAATAATGAGATTATTGTTTAAAAGAAACTCATTAAAATATGACCAGGGTAATCAAAAGTGTTAAATAGGAATATAAAAATTAAATAATAATGTTTTCGGTTTTAATTCTCTACATTTATGGAAATATAAATTTTTATTCCATATATAAATATTAATATATATATATTCATTATTTAAAAACATACAAAAGAATTAATACATTTCTGCTTTCCTTGTGGTGAACAGGGATTGTATATGAAAAAACTGATAAGCAATGTACAAATTGAGAACCAATGAAGAAGGCCTATTTAAGTTATCTAATTTGTAAACCTAATCTAAATTTAATTTCTATAGACATCAAGAGAAAACAAGTCTATAACCATACTGAAAGCATTTCTCGTGTAGAATCCTGTAGGTTCATTCAAATTAAACCTCAGGAGAAACTCAGTAATTTAAAATATCTTTTGAAAAGTTTTGTTTATGGTCCGTGGATTGATCGGCACATATTAAAACAAACAGCCCTGAGTGTTACGTTAGTATCGGTTCCGCAACGCCGACTGTAACACATAGCTTAGAGGTAACATGCGTGCGTGTTTCAGACGTGATGTATGGCACAGTTTGTAAAGGTGATATTTCTCTGTGTTCTATCAAATCCGAAACAACAATCCATCATTTGCCTTCTAACATCTGTAGTACTGAAATATTTACTTTGCCAAGTGTCTCACGAACATACGCACACACACATACAGACATTGTGTAACGAACAGTTTCTTAATTAAGGCTAAACTAAGTGTGTTTATTTTACTACTATTGGTACTAATATTGATTTAAATCAAACAAAATGCTAAATAAGTAACTAGCTTTTTAGTTTTAAGCATGCACAACAGATTCTCAAACTCAGGGCTTGTAGCAAATATAATACAATAAAAATTAACAAACAATTGGCACAATTCGATTAATTTTTATGCTTCTTTAAAGTACTATTACAAATTACTAATGTTCAGCTTATTCAAAACATTTTAAAAGCAACCATTTTGTAGAGCCGTCATTTTGTAATCGGTCTGTATCATAGTAACACACAATGAAGTGTCGACGCCAAAAAGGACGCTAAGCCAAAAATTCTATCCAATTACAGTTTGATTGTGAATGTTTATTTTGTATGGCTTTGTTTTAAGTTGTACTATTTGAAATCAATGTACTATTAATGTAACTGTCTAACGTATACGGTTTGAATATTAAGTTCTATCACTTAGTTGTGCAGACGAAATATCAGAGTCCAAGACGTGTTGTGCTTGTAATGTATTTAAGATTGCTTTGAAAGAAAGGTTGACCATGACATAGAAAGAAGGAAGGTACCTAGTACAGAGCTTCAAAATGTAGTTGTAACAAAGAATGATGAAGGTGATATGAACTGATAAGTTAAGAAACGTTTTGGTGAGAATAGGAGAGCAAAGAAAACTGATGAAACTAACAAGAAAGAGAAAAACGTTTTGCTTGAGGGGGGGGGAGTCAGTTTCGTAGAACCATTCTGCAGTTAAGGATCATAAAGGAAACGGTCTGAAATATTAGAGCGGACAATTACCACTGTTAAAATGTATCACTGAACTTTCGACTAACAAACAATCTGCTGCCGTCTTCAGGTGTAAGTAACACTAGTACATTAAATATAAATTTAAGCCTAGGCTACTCGAGATTCGTTCACTAACATATGCAAACTGTCATAAAAATATCGGTATGGAGAACCATACATGACTTCCATATTCTAAGATTTATTTTTAAAATCATTTTCGAATTGAAATATTACCATAGAAACTACTTCTTTCTACTTACTGCTTCAGCCTTAACCACAGTACTGTGGTCACTAACATATACCACCTCACGTTATCGCACTCGATTTTCACTGATGATGGTAGTCAATGGCATTGCCGAAACGTCTGGTTTTGTAGAAAACATTGGACTACGGCCAAATATCCCGGGAAGGAATTTTAACAAAAAATACTTCTTTGTTGCCGATAACGTTGTACACATATATATAAAAAATATGCATAAAATTAATGGCTTGTATAAGTTAATGATTGATCTCCATTAAGTAGTGCTTAAGTTTCCAAAGTTTTAATATTATGATGTCCGTAATTAAAACATCAGAGCAGGTTTAGTGTGTATGAGGGTACACCGTGGACAAAAATTTTCAACATTTCCTATTGAGCGTTGCTTAGAATAAAGCTGCGAATCTACAGTGTACGTTTCACAGAACAAACATGCGGAAAAGAAGGAGCGCTCCGAAGTCACTCATGGACCCTCAGCATCTTGCAGAGGGTTCATTCCCTAAAGACGAAAAGTCTGTCTATGAATCGTTCCTCTGTAAACACGTGCAGTTACACTGCCCAGCGATCCACAGGAAGCAAATCGCTATCCACGCTGGACACTTTTCGGCTTGCATTTGTTATGTTGCTATGGGTTCGGCACTTTCCACTTAAAAACCGTGCAAATGTAAGAAAATAAACATGAATGAGGCCAGAAATAACGCGAATTGTGTGTGTGTGTGTGTGTGTGTGTGTGTGTGTGTGTGTGTGTGTGTGTGTGTGTGTGTGTGTGTGTGTGTGTGTGTGTGTGTGTGTGTGTGTGTGTGTGTGTGTGTCTTCCCTGCCTTTTCATTGCGGTAGTCATAATAATAAAATGGAAACGTAAACAGTACATAACTGAGAAAAAAATACATAAATGAAAAAATTATAATTTTATTGCCTGGCAACAAAATTATTTTATTTTTAACAATTACCATTGTTTCAAAAAGTTTAAATAAATTTTTAAGTACTTTACTCTTGTTAAAACGTAAAAGGTTGCAGGTAAACTACCCCTTCCCCTTAACCGATCTTCACCAAAATCGAAAGTCCTTGAGACCTCTACAATTCAGGGACGTATGCAAAATATTATTTGATTCTGTTTTAATTTGCGGCTGTTATCGTTTGCCATAGAAAATACGCTTGATAAACAACGTTGCAGGTAAACTACCCCTTCCCCTCAACCGATCTTCACCAAAAACAACAGGTCTTGATTACTCTACAAATCACGGCCTTATGCAGAAAATTATTTGATTCTGTTTGAATTTGCGGCTGTTATCGTTTGCCATAGAAAATACCCTTGTTAAAAAAACGTTGTAGGTAAACTACCCCTTTCCCTTAACCGATCTTCACCAAAAACAACAAGTCTTGAGAACTCTACAATTTAGGGCTGTATGCAAATAATCTTTTGATTTTGTTTGAATTTGCGGCTGTTATCGTTTGGCATAGGAAATACCCTTGTTAAAACATAAAACGTTACAGGTAAACTACCCCTTTCCCTTAACCGATCTTCACCAAAAACAATAGGTCTTGAGAACTCTACAATTCAGGGCTGTATGCGAAACATTATTTGATTCTGTTTGAATTTGCGGCTGTTATCGTTTGCCAAATAAAAAATTTCCCTTGATAAAAAAAAAACCGTTGCTGGTAAACTACCCCTTTCCCTCAACCGATCTTCACCAAAAACAATAGGTCGTGAGTACTTAACAAATCAGGGCTGTATGCAAAAAATTATTTGATTCTGTTTGAATTTGCGGCAGTTATCGTTTGCCATAGAAAAAAAATCTACAGACAGACACACAGACAGACACACACACAGACAGACACACACACAGACACTTTTCGGAAAACGACTTTTTTTCATGTTTTGAGTGTAGTAGAATCAGAATCTGCAATAATCTCGAACACGATTTTTTTGCCATCACCATACTTCCATTCCTTAAGGAATATGGAAGTAAAATCATAGTAAACCACCGCCAGCTACTAAATTAAACACATAGAAAAACAACGTAAAGGAACCGCCTAAAAGAAAACTACATAAACAAGAACCGCTATTTACCAACCAAGCCCGCTGGACAGAACTGGGAAGCAAAACCTCACTGACGCAAGTTCAACAACAAACAACTTTACAATGGTTATTGTCCGACCTAAACCTTTTGACAATGTTTACGTACCATCGAAGGTTAGGTTTAAAGATTGTATATAGTTTGGAACGCTTGACGTCATCAGAACCGAAGGAGCCGCAGACTGCCGCTGAAGACAAATACATAGGACAGGAAGCGTCTAGTCGAAACCGGTAGAATAAACGTTTTCCGAGAGAGAGAGAGAGAGAGAGAGAGAGAGAGAGAGAGAGAGAGAGAGAGAGAGAGAGAGAGAGAGAGAGAGAGAGAGAGCAGTAAAGGAGTACGCAGACAGAATTTCTTAACGTTACAGGGTAAAGTTTTGAACAACACTTGAAAACACAAAAGCAGAATCGGTCCGTGTAAAAGAATATTCGCTTATTTAAATGGATGCTGTGACTATCCGGCTCATTGTTGTATTTAAATTCTTCAAAACATTTTTCCTAAAATCTGCAAAAGAATTTTTTAAATAAGCTTTAAGTTAAGAAGCACAATGATATGGAATACATAAGTATTTATTAACAAAAAAAAGCAAAACTCTATTTAGATCGTGGAAAGCGATAAAAGACATGCATACGCGTGCCGCAGTCGCACTATTCAGAGAACGCGTATTATTTTCTAAGATTGAATTTTCTATGCCCGAGACGTGGAATATTTCCGTTTTCTTTTTTCCTAACGTAGCCGGTAACAATAATGTTTGTTGCCGCCTCTTGGAGAAGAATATGTTAAATCGATTTTGATTGAAGACTCGTGGACACTTGGTGAAACGTATTGTTACGCCAATACACAGGACAACGTGTGTCTCGGCTATTCCAGTGGAACCCGGCTGTAATGTGTGTGTGCGTACGTATTGCTGCTACTTTGAGATGAAGGACAATTCCGTGACACTTGTCAGGCGTCCGCAAAGAGACTATTCCAGATCATACCGGTCCGTGGGCACTGTGGTCAAGGCCGCAATCAATTACGCTCAAGTGTTTTCTAGTAGTTGACGCGTCACTTGTAGTTACTCTGGAATCTCAGGCACTCCAGTATTTTGTTTATTCTATGATTTCATGTTATAAAATTATTATATTACTAAAACAAATAGCAGAGTAATCAGGATTTTGTAATAATTAACAAATTATATCTAATCCGGAATTTTATGCAATAATAAGTGTATTTAGTTCAAAACAGTGAGCGATATCTGCAGCCGACCAATGTAAGGTTTCCATTAACACAGATGGTTAAATAAACAGATGATTGATATTGAGTATTAATACTTATTGTCTATTGTTGCCACGTGAAACGTAAAGAAGATTTCGCGTAGTGAATTTTTGTTGTGCGTTATAAAAATGAATGACATCAATTACGAATAACGTTGTGCAATCACGTGTTGTGTTAAACTCGGGGACACTGCTACTGGAACCATCCAAAAATTGACAAAGGCGTATGGAGATGAAGCTTTGTCAAGACAATAGGTTTTCAGATGGTTTAAAGCATTTTCAGATGGCCGGGAATCAATTAAGAGTAGTCTACGCTCTCGAAGACCGTCAACGTCAAGAACTGACGACAATGTTGATCGAATCAGGGACTTGGTGAGGTCTGACCATCGATTAACCGTCAGAATCATCGCAGAACAACTAAATTTTAACCAGACTATAGATTATCAAATTTTGAGAAACGAAATTTAGCGTGAATACCTGGATGCTGTATCATGACAATTCATCTTGTCAAACAGCACTTTCGGTTAATGAGTTTTTGGCAAAGAAAAATATCCCTGTAGTTCCTTAGCCATCTTATTCACGTCATTTGAGTCCCTGTGACTACCTTCTCTTCCCGAGATTGAAAACACATCTCAAACTATACCATTTTGGGACAATAGAGAACATTAAAAAATGTAACCGACCAGTTGAAGGAGATTCCAGTTTCTGATATCCAGCACTGCTATGAAGAGTGGAAAACCCGTTTAAAGTGTTGTGTAGCTTCCCAAGGGAACTGTTTTGAAGGCGATAGAGTCTATATATAGTTTGAATGTAAATAATAGGTTTTACTGAAGTAGTCTCATTATTTAATTTACAGACCTCGTTTACATCTGGTTTTTGTTGTCTTTGTGTCCCACAGGATGCTACAAAGTGTGCTATTGCTTGTCTGCGATCTTGTTTCTTTCTCTAGTAACATAATTTGTATTTCTAACTTGTGCTGAATAATTGTTTTAAACACTCTTTTACACATTTAACACACAAACCTGTTTTTGCTCATCATACACATATAATACTTAATATATGTGATTGACTACTTTATGTTGTTACCGTTGCTTTTGAATACTCAACAATTTCTCTACATCGCCCAAGTGTAACATCCAGTTTCTTACTCCTTTCAAAAATAAATCATCTTCGTCTTCAGCAAGGATTAGCCAAACGTGGTTCGTTCCGGTCACAATCAGATAGACTAAAGGTAGTCGCTCCAACGCTTCTTCGAACGTCTCAAACCTCTTCGTCCTTTCGGCTTATAATTCAATACTTGCTTGGGGATGCGGCAGTCGTCCATTCTGTTAAGATGTTCTAAACATTTTGGAAACTCCTATCGAGTATAGTCACAATGTTCAGTTCCTCCCGTATATCTGTGTTTCTTTTATGATCATGGAGAGTAGGCCTATACCCTGCCACGTTCCTGAGAAATCTCATTTCAGCCGCTTGAATGCGACTGGCCTGGCCTTTCGTTAAAGTCTAATTCTCAGACCCATAAAGAAGTGTGGTAAGGGCCATCACCTTGTAGAATTTTAGGTGTGTTTCTTTACTTGCTGATATAAGAGTTTGCCTAATGGTCCCGCACATAAGGTCGAATTTATGCAACTTATTCCCAACGTCGTTGCTTGCATTATAAGGCACACTGTAGCCCAGGTATTCAAAATTGCCCAGGACAGTACCACCTATAACAATTTTTGCCGTACGGGATCAGTTCCACGAAAAGCCATCACCTTGGTTTGGTGCTAGCCCAATATATTAAATGAACTACATTTATTATTGGATAAATTACAATTCAGATTGTTTTCCTACTCAAATCAGACATGAGTGGAATCATTTCGTAACGTCTGCCAATTCTCAGTTCCACAGAGATGTGTGGGGAGATCCATCACCTTGTAGAACTTAAAGCGTGTTTCTTTAATAAAAATACGTTTTTATTATTTAGAAATACAATGGTCCAAGATAATTTATTAAACAATTTGTATGTTAGAAAATAAAAGTTACTAACAAAAAAAGGTATGTTTATTAAATGGTTAGTTAAATTTAATTTTCTTTGTTTCCTTCTGTTTTATGATATATTTTTTAACAAACTATATTTCATTGTCGTGACGTCACACCTTCAGTTATTCTGGTTTTGAATTACTTTTTGTTTCACTAGGTCTATACCGCGACTCGAGATGCGATTTTTGTTATTCGAAGGACGGGAGGGAAGCGCGTAGAGGGTATCATTTGTCACGGAGTAAAGGCAGAGGTTTGTGTGTGTGTGTGTGTGTGTGTGTGTGTGTGTGTGTGACGTGTAAACCGTCATCAGTCATGCAGCAGCAGAGTGTGGTGGAATGGGCGCTACGGTTTCGAGCCTCCCCCAACTAAATGCCATAAAAGTAATTTTGCACTACGTCAAATCTCTTTGTTGTACACGCAAACTAGATTGCGTCGCGCTGAAAGCTTTTCATGTAACTTACATTGTCTTTAGTGAAATTGCCAAACGTTTAATGAAATCTATCCCGCGACGTGCGTTGTAGGAAATAAATGTATTATAAACAGCCGGAAGAAACTATTGTGTTTGAGAAAGAAGTAACTCTCGGTAAACTCAAAATTTTCTAGAAAATTTGATAATTGGTTTAAAATCAGGTAAACTAATAGTCTAATAACAGGGAATTTACATTACCTTTATACAGTGAATAAATTGATAGATAGATTTGGAAATTAACAGGAGTTCACTTAGAATACAAATCTTGCAGCACACGAAAATTTATAGTTTTACCGCTAAGCTACAGATGTCGCTTCGGGAACTTGCAACTGACCCCGTTAGGTTTACCGGAGGTGTAAAACGTTGTAGTTTTACACTTATAATTTTTATAATATAACTTTCTCTTCATTATAAAGTATGAGTTACTCGCCATTTATAACGATTAGAATTATTGTGACATTAGAATAACTAAGAAGCTAAGAATAAGGATCCGCACACGATTAAAATTTGCTCTTCCCACTCAGATGTAGACGTATTTACAGAGTCCTAAGATTATTTTTTATACAATTTTGGTAATTATTATAATTATGATGAAGATGTTGTTTTGATAAATACACTATTAGTTAAACTTCATTAGTCTAAATTAACGCGTCACCAACAGTTTTGCTTCTGCTATACTCTGCCACAAGCATGAAAAATCTTATTTCGGCCGCTTGAATACCACTGGCCTGAGATTTCGAGACGTTTAGGAAGAGACATCACCTTATAGAACTTCAGGTGCGTTTCTTTACTTCTTTATTCTACAGTTCTCCAGATTCTCCCGCACATACGGTTGAACTTGTACAGCTCATTCACACCATTTTCAGAAATATAAGTCACATCATAGTTCAGATATTCAAAACTGCTGACTTTCTCCAGAACAGTATAATTTACAACAATTTCTGCTTGTATGGAATCAGCTCTATGAAAAGCCATCACCTTATCATTATTGTGGCTTAAATCGAATATCTGTAATCCGAATTCCTTAAAAATTCCATGTAATGAGTGTACACGCATCTGCAAGCCGTTTTCTGAGTTCAACAGTTCATCAGCAAACTACAACGTTTTACACCTCCGGTAAACCTAACGGGGTCAGTTGAAAAGTTCCCGAAGCGACATCTGTAGCTTAGCGGTAAAACTATAATTTTTCGTGTGCTGCAAGTTTTGTATTCTAAGTGAAATCCTGTTAATTTCCAAATCTATCTATCAATTTATTCATTGTTTAAAAGCTGTTTAAAATTGACGTGTCATGCGTGTTTTAAAAAACTGACAAAATCAAACATCGTGGTGTGATTCTTTTGTAAAAATTGTTTGAGTCAACGAAAATTAAAAAAAAATGTATACGTATCAGGAGATGCTGCGAATTCAGCGACGGCTCAGTTTAGTTTAAGTGACGATTTATTCCAGTGCGGTTCGAAGTATTTTGGCGAAGTGTTATGTGTTTTTATAATTATGCGAGGCTCTATTATTTGCCATTTTTATTGCGTGTGAACAATTTTTATTTGATTTTTTGTAAAAGACTATCTTGTTTATTACAAATTGTTATTTGTGATAATTAAAGTTGGTGACTAGTACTTGATTGGTCAATTGTATTTTGTTTTCCACTGTACCATACGACGATCAGTAGACTGTCGTAACAGTATCTTAACGGAACGTAATTTTGGTAAAATTAAAAAAGTTTTAAACCGTAAACGCTTGGTAGTTTCAAAATGTATTCTTAAATTCTGACAATTGTTTCAGCTTATTAAGCGATTTTCAAAGAACTGCTAAGGACA
The DNA here is from genome assembly GCA_034769895.1 of Magicicada septendecula. Taxonomy (NCBI): domain Eukaryota; kingdom Metazoa; phylum Arthropoda; class Insecta; order Hemiptera; family Cicadidae; genus Magicicada; species Magicicada septendecula. The sequence goes on along the minus strand of CM068373.1, from coordinate 292,713,007 downwards.
ACTAAATAAAAAGAATGTGTAGGAGGATGAATATGTCTTAAGGGTGTCTATATGAACATGTGTGTGTGGTGTAGGCTGTGTATGGTGGAGGATATGAAGGAGCTAGAATAGGTAAAGTCAAGTGACTGTAAAAACTAAGTGTAATAGGAATGTAAATTCTAAAAATAACTAAACTAAGTAACAGCTTTTTTAACAAAGGCTTTCGAGCCTGTAAAATTTAAAAGATATTACATTTTACGTTCGATTTACAAAGAGCTATGTTTCAATTACTGACGTAGCAAGAGAGTACTCACTGACAACTTGTATTTCCCCAACATTGTTTATATATATACTGACGACATGTTGCGAGCATGGAAATCCAGTGTTACTTCGGGAATACAGCTTAACAAATCAATTTGTATAGGTTCCCTACTATATGCGGATGGCATACAAATTATTCAAGAAAACGAGGATGATTTAAAAAGAGTTATGTTTCAATTACAAGAAGTAGGAAAAGAGTACTCACTGACAATTTCAGTGAAAAAGACTAAACCCAAAGATTTACCTTTAATGGTAAATATGAAGTGAGGACTAAGATTGTTATAAACAAAAGCACTTTAGAACAAGTAAGCCGTTTTAAATATATCGGCTGTGCAGTAAACTATGAGTATGAATATGATATAAAAGACAAGATAAGTAAATTTAGCAATATTTGTGGTACGATTCATAGAAATCTTAGACGTAAAGCAAGACACAGCAAAAGGATTAAACTTTATAAGACAATTGCAATATCCACACTGACACGTGCGAGTGAGACGTGGGCCATGACAAAAAAAGAATGCGGCAAGATTCAGAGTGCTGAAATACAGTTTCTTCAAGGTACTTTTTTACTATACATTGCAAGTTAGAATAAGGAATGAGGACATCAGAGCAGAACTCAAAGTAGAGGAGATAAATGAAATTATTTCAGTTTACAGAAGACAATGGTGGGATCATTTGCAAAGGGTGACAGAGGATTGATTGCCGAAAGCGGCACTCAACTATAAAGCCAGTGGTAGAAGAGACGTGGGTCGTCCGAGGATGAGATGGTTTGCGTAACAGGTTTATATAACCTAATCCTTAAATTGAAGAAGAAGAAGAAGAAGAAGAAGAAGAAGAAGAAGAAGAAGAAGAAGAAGAAGAAGAAGAAGAAGAAGAAGAAGAAGAAGAAGAAGAAGACGACGACGACGACGATGATGATGATGAAGAAAAATATTTTACGTTTGAGCGGCAAGTATTCAGAATAACCCCCTCAAAACCGGCCTTGTCAAGTACCGTGTACGTCCAGGTGAGTCTTGGAAACGAACTCGGCAAATAATGTACTAGCGGCACCATGTCGTTGTAACGGCCCAGAAAAGTACAAACATTTCCTTTCTGGACCGGACCACAGGGCAATAGCTCTTTTTGGCAACTCGGTACATATAGCCCTGGAGGATGTCTCATATGACGCGCATGTCTCATCTCACGGCCTTGCTGAGTGAGCTCTAGTTTCCGCTCATACCGAGGAAGCCATGCTAGAATATCTCGATCGCCTCCCTCTGCAACCGCTCTAAAGAAAAATTTTACGTCAAGTTGGAAATGTCTGTTTCTGAAGAAATTTTTATTTGTGTCTAGCCTTACAAAGAGACACGATACACGAGTTTTAACATCATCATCATCATCATCATCATCTTAACGGTTTTAGGGTTTAGCGGCCTGTTCCTTTTCTTATATCTACCAACTTTTCTTCTGCCTCTAGGGTTGTAATCTTTTGGTACCTTCGGTATTCTATTTATGCGTTGAATCCATTTCCTTCTGCATTCTTTAATAATTTCATTAACTGCAAAAATAACTAAATCACTAAATCACTTCTTTTCTTATATGATCTCGTCTATTACACCTTTTACTGATCTCAGAAATTTCATTTTTGCTGTTCGTGTCTTCTGTTCATCTTTTCTTTATGACCCAAGTTTCAGAACCATACAGTAGTGTAGCTATTGGCATTGTTTTATACAATTTTATTTGGGTTCCTTTTCTACACTTATTTCCCAACTTTCTCCAAATCGTTCCACACATTCTTGTAAAATTCGTCACTTTATTTCGAGTTTTAGCTCAGCAGTAAATTCTTTTGAGGTTAAAACTCTCTTCTCAAAATTTACTGCCGAGTTTTAGCTCAGCAGTAAATTTTGGAAAGAGAGTTTCAACCTCAATAATTCTCTCTGCCTAGTCTGTGAGGAAAAGTAAATCTCTCAGTGGTAAAAATAATAAGAAACGTATGATCAATTGCCGTTTGGGGTTTGATAGAACAAAGAGAAATATCACATTTACAAACTAAACTATAGTCATGCCTGAAACACGCGTGTTACCTCTAAGCTATGTGTTACAGTCGGCGTCGCGGAACCGACACAAGCACAAAACTCAGGGTTGCTTTAATATGCGCTATATCCACACTACATAAACAATGAACAAAATACCTAAAACCTGTTAGAAAATTATCAATTTTATCCAAAGACAAAATTTAATATCGCGAGGTGATGGCTTTTTCCACACTTCTTTATGGAAAGGACTTTAACGAAAGGCTAGGCCAGTCATATTAAAGCGGCTGAAATGAGATTTCTCAGGCACGTAGCAGGGTATACTCTCCATGAGCACAGAAGAAACACAGACATACGGCAGGAACTGAATATCATGAATATACTCGACAGGATCGCCCAGTATCGGCTGAATTGGAGGGAACATCTTTTCCCGAATGGATGACTGCCATCCCAAAACAACTATGGAACTATAAATCAAGGGGACGGAGAGGAGTGGGACGTCCGAGAAAGCGCTGGAGTGACCAGCTCTAATTTTTGCCTACTTGAGACCGGAACAAACCATCCTCGGTGTAATCCTTGAAGATGATGATGATGATGATGATGATGATGATGATGATGATGATGATGATGATGATGATGATGATGATGATGATGAATTCTCAAGAGGAATGATTTCCTACTTTTTTGTTTTTTTTACGGAAAAAAGGATGAATGAAAAAACAAAGAAATGTTTTATAGAAAATGAAGAAAAAACTCTTGGATTTTGTTGTCCATAACGTGTCGGAGTTTTTCACTAACTGTAATAAATTATTCGGACGCGGAACATAATTATTTTAGTTAATAATTTGTAAATTTTACCTCGCTGCCTGAAAGAGTTTTCGCTCGTTACGAGTTTAATCAGAGGCTGCCGCTAGGAGCGTTGTTCGTCCTGCTTGTGGTGACGGTCCTGTCATTCAAAAGATCGTTGCTGTATTGTATAATGCATGTGTTAAAGTGCACGTGTGATTTAAATCGTTACTGTTCATTTCGAAATTTTTTTCTATACATTTGTGTAGTTTTGTATACTTCTAGTTGTCTGAGAGTGTCTAGTTGTCGGCCTTTCCTGCGTACGTGTAGAATTTTAATCATCATCATCTTCAAGGATTAAACCAAGGATAGTTTGTTCCGGTCTCAAACAGGGAACGATTAGAGCTGATCACTCCAGCGCTTTCTCGGACGTCCCACACCTCTCCGTCCCCTCGGCTTGTAGTTCCATAGTTGTTTTGGGGATGCGGCAGGCCTCCATTCGGCAAAGATGTTCCCACAAATTCAGCCGATACTGGGCGATCCTGTCGAGTATACTCATAATGTCCTTATCTGAGGCAGTTTAGTAGTGAATATGTCCCCTGGATATGTTACTAGCATATCGCAGGGTAAGACGTATGGTGGGCTGCCACCTTCAGGTTTAACGTCAAGCCCGATTTTCTATCTGGGTGTTCTCCCATAAACTGGCTGTCTTACCATACTAAAGAGACCAGGTTTCTTTGTTGACATATCCATAGGGATATTTAATGTGGTGGTTTCTCCTTGCCTCCCACATCCTACTTCGTTGACCAATGGAAGGTCATCCGTCTTTAGGGGCAATTTCCCCCAAAGGCAAGAGGGCGCCCTAACTTCTACTTGACAATGACAAGTAGAGGACGGATAGCTTATGACGGCAGTCACTCGGTCTCCAGGGCCGCGTTAGCCGCCTGTAGGTTTTGCCCATTTCCCACCACTTGGAGGTGTGGCCTGGATATTTCCCTTCATCGAGGAACGAGACCATAAGGCATTACTTATTCTCTCCAGTACTTTGGTGGACCAAAGTAGAATTTTCATGTTTTTGTTAATGTTTTTGCATGTGTGGCCTGCCTCAATGAGATGGTCTGCAGACATGGATTCAGTGGTGGAGTGTAATGCTTTCGTGTATTCACTGTATCTCTGTTTGTAGCTGCGTTCTGTCTATGATGCATCCAACAACATCACAAATGAACACGCACAATTTTAGTCAAACATACTATTTGATCATATTAAATTATTTGATAATATTAAATATATATGTATGTCTACATCTACTTGGAGTAAGACTCAGGATAACGTTTGAACGCACAAACCGATTTTTGCAAAAATTGTCATACGTTTCCATTATTCATAATCTACAAAACACTGCTATTTTTAAGATAGATTCCCCCAAAATGCTAGTGGAGTGGGGAGACAAAATTTAAAAATTAAACAACTTTTTAACAATTTTAAAAATTGCGAGAGTTCACTTAGGAATGCGCCTAGCGTTGCAATCTATTGCTTGTATGTCTTTGAGACATAAGTGATGTTTACAGTAACCCCTGAATCGATATACGGCTGAAGATCGACGTTTCGATGCCTAATAAGGCCAGAAAAGTAAACCCAGAGGTCTGTTACATTTGGATCCAATATGTAGATTGCAAATATGCACAGACAAAGTTGATTGGTAATAACAGAATGTATAAACATTGGAGACAGCCGTACGCATTACCATTCTAGGCGTGAGCCTTCATTTCTTCACATACGTTCGATAGACGCAGTCTCTGTGTCTGTAGCTGATAGGACAAGATTTTCGATAGTAAGTGGCTGGGCCAAAATTGACCGGGATGATATTTTTATCTGTTTTGCAACTAAGCAAGCAACGACGATGTGCATAATTTGCATAAGTTTGACTTTATGTGTGGGACCATCAGACAAACTCTTAAGTCAGCAAGTAAAGGAACACGCCTAAACTTCTACAAGGTGATGGCCCTTCCCACACTTCTTTATGGGTCTGAGAATTGGACTTTAACGAAAGGCCAGGCCAGTTGCATCCAAGCGGCTGAAATGAGATTTCTCTGGCACGTGGCAGGGTATACTCTCCATGATCATAGAAGAAAGACAGATATACGGCAGGAACTGAATATTATGAGTATTCTCGACAGGATTACCCAGTATCGGCTGAATTGGTGGAAACATCTTTGCTGAATGGATGACTGCCGCATCGTGCTGAATAGTTCTGCCTTGTCGAACTATAAGTCGAGGGGACGGAGAGATGTGGGACGTCCGAGGAAGCGCTGGAGTGACCAGCTCTAATCTTTGCCTATTTGTGACCGCAACAAACCATCCTTGGTTTAATCCTTGAAGAAGAAGAAGAAGATGATGATGATGATGATGATTTTGATGATTACAACTAACCAGATTTTATAGAATTGTGTCGCAACCTACCGCGGCCCCAAATGTCACTACGGCAGAACAGATTATGGCTTGGTTTCTTTGTTTCATTCATTTTCTATTGTAACAGAGCAGTTTTATACACGCTGTTTACTTACGAAGTGACATTGGGTTTTAATTATTCAAATTATTATCCGGGCTGTAAGGCTGTGGTCTACTATAATTCTCATGCTGACAGATGCTGTAATGAGACGTTTTGAACGCACCTGTGAAGGTCATCTTTAGTGAAAGGTTTTTGACACGACTGACAAGATGTGCATCAGCTTTTGCCACAGTACTGTGTGTGGTTTACTGATCCACATCTTGTCAGTCGTATCAAAAACCGTTCACTGAAGATGGCCTCTAGAGGTGAGGCTGAAACCTCTGATTATAACATCGATCAGCATGATGAGAGTTATATTAGACCACGGCCTTTAAAGTCGGATAATAATTTGAATAATTGTGACGCCGGCCGACGAAATCCTAAGAAACTCACATTGGGAAATCAAAAAGCGGAAGGGTAGTAGAGTTCTGTTGGTTGCATTAAAGTGTAGCGAGAAAGTTTATCCCGCGAAGAACAAGCAGCACCGAGCTCACGATAATAGATAAAGGAGAGACAAGACGACTGTGGATTGCGGTGCGTTGGGCGTTGAATAAAATTTAAAAGCCAGGTACAGTATACGTATTCCGTGAAAGCAGCGGCGGCAGGGTTATTCATGCAAGCGTTCGTTATCAGCGCCTCTCTCTCTCTCTCTCTCTCTCTCTCTCTCTCGCTTCTATTTGAATTCCCTTAAAATGTTACCCGTCGAAACGTTCTTATTCACAGTTTGTAGTAGAGTATAGTAGAGTAGAGCCTTGTAAAAGAATTTTAATGTATATATACTTCAAAAGTATAATATACATTTGACAATATTTTTTCGAATTTCTTATAAAAATATATACAATAAAAATATTATAAACAAAATAGAAAATAAAATCAAATATAAAATAAAAACTGAACATTTTAGAAATTATCAAAATGAACAACACATAAATAATAATAACAATAAAAAAATTAGCCACATTCGCATACACAAATAATTACATGACAAAGCTAACAAAACTATTTACAATCACAGACATTAAAATAGCATATGAAACTAATAAAAATAATTTACAAAAACTAAATAACCCACACAACAAAAATAAAACAGCAACCTATGGAATATACAAAATTGAATGAGAAGATTGCATAAATGTTAAATGGGACAAACCAAAAAAACAAGTGAATAAACGTTATTCTGAACATCTAAACGCATACAAAAAAACAGAAATATATAAATCTAATTTGACCACACATGCAATAAACACAGGATATGAATTCCCAGACATAGCCAACATGACACTAATAAAACACATACCACACAAAAGCACCGTAATGAACATATGGAAAAATTTACAAATATGTTCAAAATAAAACACAAAATAAACTAATATCTGAACAAATACAAATCAATACAAAACGTGACACAATTTTCAAAGCACTCAACACTGAAAATACTCAGAAAGCTAATATATACGCCACAATAACACACAATAATACCAGTTAAAATACAATCTCATTACTTTACGGTGGCCGCTCCATTGCTGCGTGAAAAGTGGGGGTAGTGGGAGACTAAGTGTGCTCAGTTGTAACACTTCATTTCATGTTGCTACAGCGGGTGCCCTTAACTATTTAATTATTACAACTCGGGTTTTACACATTGTTGACATTTCCTGATTTCATTCAACTAACTACTATTTATAATTTTACTCAGTATTACTCGAAAGTGTATCAAAAAAGTATTTGCAATACCACAAAAATGTTATTTGTTACATAATGTAAATATTATATAATTACTAGTATAAAGCAAGCAACGAATAAATAATAATAAAAGAAATAAAAATATATAAATCTAAATATGACCAGAGATATGCTTTATGCAAGTGCTGCTAAAATGTGACCTAAACGAAAAAAGTGGGTAAAATATACATAAACATGCATACTTTATATAAAATATCACATAAAATCGAGCCCATTAATTTTTCTTGCATTTAATACAATTGTTAATACAAATTTTAAAATTAATATGTAAGTAATGAATGTAAGTAACTTACCGACTTATAAAGAAGTATATACGAAGTCAGAATGAACTGGGAATTCAGTATCATTCTCCAAGTCCGGCGATGTTTCTCTGTCCAAAATTGCTTCAACATCGGAGATATAGCTGCCATCATCTATAAAGAAGATTCAGCGTTTGATAGATCATCGTCGTCGTCATCGTCATCATCATACTCGCCTAAGTTAATTACAAGCCTATCTTGCATTTCATCTATTAATCCTTCTCTTTCCAAATATTCGTCTTCAATTTTAATTACATGTTCACACACTGATATCTATTGTTTTTTTTCTATTGATTGGCATGCTTGCCTAGTTAAATCTATTATCTTTTTATTATTAAAAGTCGTGTTGTTCTTTGCAACAGAGTGTTTACGTTGAGCCCAAATAAGTTCTGTGGGGTTTAGGTCAAGATCGTACGGAGATAGACGAATAACAGTGTGGCCGTGATTTCCTAAAATACTATCTACTTTGTACAGTTTTTCTAACGGTTTATTCATATTTACTAACTTATACAGCTCTGATTTAAACATATTGAGTGTAAAAGAAATTGTTTTATTAGATAACCACTGAATTAACTTTTTCAAGAATTTGATGTGGGACATTTTTCAGATTGGTAATTGTGGTATGGTGCATTATCTAATACTAACACTAAGTTTTTTGGTAATCCCGGAATTAGCTTTTCAACTACCCATTTCTCGAAATTTGTACTATTCCTATCCCCATGATAATGACGTGTTTTCTGTCCCGATTTAAAAATCAATAAGCCACCATCGATGAATCCTTGATCTGTACCCGCGTGAACTATTATGAATCTGTCTCCTTTATTTAACGGTACACTCCCTCCTTCACCACTTTCGTCGTACCACGACTTCTTAACTGCGTGAGACGTGTGTACATAAGTCTCATCTGTGTAAACGATTGGCCGGTATTCTGTCCTGAATTGTTTTATTTTCCTAAGGCATTAAATTCTTGTTGCCCTTATCTCTTGACGTTCATATAATACACTTCTATTATTTCTAATTTTCTTGCACTTAAACTCTAAGCTTATAATAACTTTCCTTAAACATGATAAGCTACCTTGAAAGCTTACACTAGACTTAAGAATTCGATGAAGTTTTCGTAGGATATGCTCTTTGTGTTGTCGTAAAATTGTAAATTGTTTTTCGTATTAAATATTTATCAGAATCATCAATATTAAATTTTTTGACCACCTGTTTCTTTCTTTACAATGTGTTGTAAAGTGTGGTGACTGTCAATTTTCTACTGTTATCCCCTCACTTTTAATACGGCGGATCGTTCTTTCAGAAACTCCTGTTGCTGACGCTATTCGTTTTTGAACATTTTTAGTGGAATACTAATTCCATTTTTTTCACCTTCCATAAATTTACAAACATGAAAATGACTTCCCGAGCTTGGCTATGGACAATCTTTTTACTAACTTCGATTTAATAGGAGGCATTTTTTTATTACGTAATGAAATAAAATGTACTGGAAAAGTAACAATACTTTAAGCAAAATAAAATTTAGTGTAATAAAACGTGATATGAAATTTAAAATGTAATTACATTATTTTACACACGTCACAGTCCAAAACTAAACACTAGTAACGATGCAAACTAAATAATGAAATGAAATACAGGCCTACACGGTAAATGTTTTTGAAAACGCATCAACACTTATGCACTCAGTGAGACGTGCCGTTACACTGACAAAAAACAGGGTTCTGTGCACACTGCTTTCACCAAGGTTGCCGGCCACCATAAAGTACACAAGTAGTACAAAAAACCAACAGGAAACCATAACAACAACCAACCAAAACAAAAGTACTCAAAATTAAAAAGGCTGATGATGGGAACAATATGTTTCCCGAAATATGTCCCAAATAAGGGAAAAACATGTTGAGGTAAAGAAATTATAAATATTAAATAAATTATATATGCATAAAGAAACAGACTGCAGCAAAAAGTGCTTGAATATATATATATATATATATATATATATATATATATATATTGCAATGGAACATCGCAGAAAGGGTATTTGTAGCTGGGACTACATGCTTTTATACCAATTTATGACGTTATAGACGTGTTGGAAATTGATTTTGTTTAAATCTGTAAAATAGCTATAAGTTTTGAATTAAGAAATGGGTAATTAACTGTTATGTGTCACAATGCCCATAAATTTATTTTCTGTCATGTTAAGTGCAAATTTAGTGCGCGTGTGCGCGTATTATTCGTATTTACATGAATAACTCTGGTTTAAATTGACGTATTGAATTGAGACTTGGACAGCTCATGGTTCTAAATTAGCGCTACATTTTTCTAATGTCAAAGACTCGAAACATATTATTTTAATATTGTTACGTATCACGAATTCTTCCGTTTGGGACGTAACAAATTAATAATCTTTAGTCTCGAGTTGACAGTATTTTTTAAGTTTTTTATTTTTTATCAATCATCGGTTGTTATTTGAATTGAAAGTGATTTGAGAATTAGCGGTGGTCGTTTTTTTTCTACGGTTTTCACTGTCGAGAGAAGAGAGAGAGAGAGAGAGAGAGAGAGAGAGAGAGAGAGAGAGAGAGAGAGAGAGAGAGAGAGAGAGAGTATGACTGGGCCCCTCTCTTGAAATATTTCAAATAATTGTTTACGTTGACCGTCGACTCCGGCGCAGCCGGTTTCGTTGTAGGTTATGTCTCTCTTTGCCGTGTGTGCACTTTGTGTAGTCCGTATATCCACACTCCTCACTGTTAGCTATAAATTTCCTGAAAATTAAGCTTATTCTACAAATAACAAGACGAATTAATTTCCCAATAAAACGTGTTTATTTTTATTATTTGTTCTAACTGCTTTATAATATTTATCGACATTTATGTCGAACTATGTTTGAGTCGTACTTTCTTGTGCTCGTTTCGATTCTAGAATTTCTTTATATATTTCTTAACATTGTTAATAACTTTACTTTTTTTTATATCTCAGGGTTTGGATTCTTTGAAGCTGTTAAAAGAGTCAGAAATGCAAAGAAAAGGTACTATACATTACAATAAATTATAATATAAATTAAAATTAATACGGGAACAGTTTGTTTGCCGGACAACAGCGAATAATTTGTCTCATTACACAAGGCAGTCGACAATCAAAATGGCCGTCCGTATAGTTTACAGACGCTACGAATTAATGTTTTGTTCACTTGTTTTTACAATAAATAAATTTTGTAGTGTTTTCACTGTATTATATTTAGTTTTTTCTTTAGTTAGCACTTGTGTTTGGTAGAATAGTGCCGGTTGAGTTTAACTATCTGTTGTGTAGTGATCGTGACTATATGGATTGGACGAATCTTACCAATGTAGGTACTCGGACTTTTTCGTTCAATTTGGTTGATCGTATTTTCTTCTTATTTTTATTTTCGTCGTGTGGTTTAAGTATTTAATATATCCTCTTCGTTTATCGTTTTACTTTCTCATTTTTTAGACATCGGTCAATTAGTTTTACCACTCAATATGTCGATTCCACTTCCAAATTTTCCTTGGTATTACTTAGCTCATCTACACTCTATGATAGTCAATAATGGAATAATAATTCTTCTTCCTTCATCAACGGTCTAGCCCAAGAATCTCTGGCCTCCGATTGGTTAGAATAGTTGAACTGCAGGTCACCTAACTGGTGTCACTGATATAATATATTCTTACACTTGTATAAAAAAATACTCCCTTTTAAACTTTAAGTCCTATTAAATTTAAGTTACATAGTGTTTTTTCTTACTATATGACATGCAATTTGATACCTATTTGATATAAATTTGTTATTATAATAGATAACTTTTCCCCTTTACAAAAGTTCTGAATTTTGGACCTATTTTTCTGTTACAAGGATTATATCATAATTGCCTAAATTTTTCTAATAAATACTATTACTATTACATCAAGTGTTTTTATCCTACGGATTTAATCCTTTTTTGATTTTGTTTACTTTGAATGGTTGATCTACTCATTTGTGACATTATTTTCTTTACATTGCATTATTGGCCTAGGCCCTAAGCTTCATTTCTTTAGCATTTTTTTCTAATTTACATAGATTGTTATTTAATTTATCTATTTTGAACCTGGATGTACCATAACAATAACTAACAAAATATTTTAACATTTTTACCCTAAGTTATTGCCTTCATGGCCAAACTTCAAACATTAACAAATCATTACAAAATATTTAAAAATAACTTTGATAACATTCTTCAATTCTATGAATTACTACTAACTGATTATTTCTAGAATTGTTTGTTTTTAACTTAAGTGTTTATCTAGCCTGTAGGCCTAATACAATTTACAACATTTATCTATAAGTCTTGATATTTAAACATAAACACCAATATACTGTCTAGGCTTTACACAACACTTCCAAAAAATGATATTTTATTTTAGTTCATTTTTAATCCTAGTGATAACAAAAAATAATATAAGTTTATCTTGTCCCCACTGCACGGACACTTATTACATTTTTGACACAGTTTGTGTCACACTAGTTTTGGTTTATTTAGTTTATTTGTTTACACTTGGGGTAATTGAAGGGATTGTTATTTTTTCAGTCTTTTCTGTCCAAATAACTAACTACCTTGCTCCCCACTCCCTTATACTAGCACAGTTTTTTTTTCTTACATCTATTAATTATAAATTACCAGATATTTACTGACAATACTTTTGTATTGTACCTTTCATTTGTTTCTACATTGTCTGACATAGAAAAAGGCTTTTTATTTAATTGGTGAACTCTGTGAGGTGACATATTCTGACCTCTATTGAAAAATGACTATTTTTGTTAATTAGGGCAGGGCACTGATTATGTCATGTTACAATATGTATTTTTTAACAGAATTCATCTTTCTAAAGAATCCTTATCTTTTAAAAGTCATATAATTTTTGACAAAATCTATACCTGCTTTTGCAGTTTTCAGCAAATTTATTCAGGACTTCTGTCTATCAATTTAACCCATCAATCTCGTGCTAGGGGTTTTGACCAATCAGAGGCCCCTATTTTCAGTCAGATTGGCTTTTTGCGAAGGAAGCTTCTGCCAGTTCGTCCTATCAGCTCGACCTTAACAGATGTTCTCTCTGTGCGAGTTTTTCGTATCAGTATACGTTTCTATATAAGGGTTACGAGTACGGAATCTTAGCAACGAGTTGCCCGTTTGCTAAAATCCTATTGCGTACTAGAACTCAAGTAATATAAATTAAATTATTAATTAAATAGTGCTATTCTCGCGAGAGTCAAGAGATCCTCTTAGCGTCTGGTGTATTTACCGGAAGAGGTGTATGTACAATACAACGAAACCACATTAATTTAAATTAAAACCCATTATCGAGCCCTCAGTAAAGAGATAAAGGCTATCGGTGTATCGGCGAGCATGTGTGGGAGCGAAGTGTCCATGTGTCATCAGAGCAGCAGATTTCAACAGGCCGTGAGAGGTGGCATTCAACGGTTCAACGGTGTCGTACAAGGAATTCAACGACCAAGTAAAAATAGAAATTTAAGGAAAGAAACTTTCAAATCATTTACAAACATTAATAATTTAGAATAAATAATTTTTGTCGATCACAGACCATTTTAAATTTGTTTAAAATATATACCTTACTCCAGATAAAAGACTCTATTATTATTGTGTTTTTAATACTATGCCTTACATATGTTTTGTCGCAATATATTGCAACAATACATATATTTGCAAATTTGCCCAGGGCGGTATGTTTGTAAATATTTAGCATAGAAAATATATGATGAACAGTTTTTAACAATATTATGCAAGCTAGGAATTGTCAGAAAGCGTACACCTGACCCCGCGAGTGAATACAGCGCTTGTGTGTTTGTGTGTGTGAACGCAAGCTACGACAGGCAACAGTCTACGATAGGTGATGCGTACGAATTCTCTGTAATCAGGTTTTAACCGGATAAAAATAAACTAATTAATACGTTTGAAACCTGTGAACAAAGACTTACCCCAATTATAAAAACACCATTACATTAAGGAATTGTTAACGAATGTAGTGATGTAAAAGTATTGCAGAAATTTGCAATAATAAGGACGCCAGGTAATTTAATGTTAATTACTACTGTAATTAAATAGTAATTAATAAGTGTGTTATATGTGAGTGACCAGGAAAAATTACGCAAACGATGATATCGCTCGTGCTACGAAGATGTTTACGAAATCGCGAAAATGAACCAAAAAGTGATTTGCAATTAAAAGGACGCTTTGAATGAAGTGACAATATCTAACAGGTCGAAAACACTCCTGGACTTGTCAGATTGCCGTCCAGTATAAATACCACCGGCAATTTTGGGGCTCTCTCAGAGACTCAAGATATCTTCACACAACGTCACGCTGCTGGTCTGCCGACCGATCGACATCTTTACCACACACACCAAGACTTATGGAGGAAATCTGGAGCATCACAAACAACAAACCGTAGAGACAGAGAACACAGCATCAGCATAAACATCACAAGCATCAAATTCTCAGGATTCAGGACACACACACACACACACACACACACACACACACACACACACACACACACGCAACGGTAACGTCAGCAGTACGCAGGTGATGAATAAACAATTATATTTTTGTTTGTGAAAAGAACTCTAAAAAAAAAAAACTTATATATTAACAGTAAAGACTTAAAGTTTTAAATATAATTACTGTACATAAATTTAAAGGGTAGTTAAAGAAAAGAATTTAATTTGTTGCACGCTTCCACTGCGTTCGCTGCGGCCCAGAAGCGCAACACACAGAATATACCCAAAATAACATAGTATATCACAAAACCAACCAAAACACTTATTACTATTTATATCTCTCTACACCTAATAACATACTATCCAAATATACTTAAAGCTAAACATAATTCATAAAATGGGGGGTGGGTATGAGTAAAAAATTTGAAACGCCAGTTAGTGAACAGAGTCGAACCCGACCCGTTTATTTTCAAATGATACAAGCCTCGAAACCTTGCGAAATTACAAAACAGTCAGCCAAAGTTAATCCAAGTTAATCAATCAGCACTGGGTTAACCCAACTCCCAAAAGGCTAAATGTCGAAAAGACTAAATACTGAATAAATTGTAAAATAAATACTAAAATTCAATAATTTGTACAATTACAACTTGGATAACGAATTACTGGATATGAAACGGTTGCACAGATCGATACTGGTTTACATTAAACGGTGTTTAACATACAAGCGGTGATCGGTTTATGAAAATTCTGACACTGTGTTGTTTCACAAAATATTCGCAAAAGGTTCTGGTTTATGTCACTTAAAGTGAGGAACTAGTACAGCACTCTTTTCATTATTAATTGCAGTATGACTTTCACTGGAAGCTGTTAACTGTTAAATATTACTTGACACTCCAGCGGGGTTCACTCAAGGCCTGCCGTAGCTGGTTGCAACGGGTGCACGTTGCTCAGCTCGTGCTCTGGACCATGCTGGAAGATCGTTGGTAGAAGGCTACGTCGAGTCTATATCAAGTACTCGTATTCTTGCTCCCGTACGTCGGACCAAATTTTTTAACTTGGTAAACGAGGCTTCTTACATAGTGTGTTGAATGTCGGCTCTGTTCACAAAGGCGGTCTGCTGTTCGACTGACAAGATTTAACCGAACAAACGGCTCCGTTAGTAAAGAGAACGACGTGACGTCAGGCGTCGGGCAAAGTACGATTCGTCGATCGTTGCATTCGGTCGAAGCCGAATAATCGCAACAAATTAAACAAGAAAATTTAAAATAACTAATCGTTTTTGTATATTAAAATTTGGGTGTGTCAATAGAAATAAATAATAGGTTGGAAGTAAATGTCATATTTTTTATTTTGTTTAGAGCAACAATTAATTTTATTCTTGAGATTGAATATTATTTTTGTTTGTAAATGAGTTGCTATTATTTCAAATTTGAGTCAAAGTCAGACACACTGAAATAAAAAGGTTTACATAATTTTTTTAACATGTCTGTTTAGCTAGTACGATTATATGGTTGTTTATTTTATATGTCATGAACAGCATAGAAGGTTGCATTGTATTTGTGTAAACGTATAAAAGAAAATATTTTTATTTATATAAGATTCGAAATTTTTAATATTTGCATATTTTTTTTAATATTAATAAATCATAGAATGATTATTTTGAAACGGTTTTAATTAATTATTTCATGTCAACAACATCTCACTCCTCTTTGAAAATTATTTAATTATTGTGCAACTATATATACTTGACGCAACGAGAATAAAAAAAATCCTGCGACGTGGCCGGTGTAATACACTTCATAGTTGCGTTGAGTACATGGTAATGTATTTGTGTGAATTTCTGAAATACTTGTAACGTTGCACAATATATATATATTGCAACAAAACAATTATTAGGCATAGTATTTTTAACACAATAATAATAGAGTCTGTTATCTGGAGTAAGATTGCATATTTAAACAAATTTAAATATGGTCTGTGGTTTAACAAAATTATTTATTTTAGATTAATAATGTCTATTAATGATTTGAGACTGTCTTGCTTTAAATGTCTATGTTTACTTGTTCGTTGAATTCCCTTTTGATACCGTTGATCCGTCACACTGCTCCTGTCGCGGTTCGCTGAATCTGCCATCTCGCTGCCAGCTGATATCTGCAACACTGACGACACGTGGACACTCAGCTCACACGCACGCACGCCGACACACCGATAGCGGTTATTTCATAACTCAGGGCTCGATACTGGGTTGTACTTTAAATTAATATGGATTCGGTGTATTGAACGTGCACCTTCCCCCGTCTTGAGGTGTCCTCGCGTTTAGGCAGGTGTATCTCGGTAGATATACCTTCCCTTAGCGGTTATCTTGGCTTTCGCGAGACTAGCACTAGTTAAATTAATTATTTTAGTTTTATTTATCTGAGTTCTTGTACCAATAGGATATTAGCAAACGGCCAACTCGTCGCTAAGATTCCCTACTCGTAACCCTTATATAAGAACGTATTCTGCTACGAAAAACTCGCATAGGGAGCACGTCTGTTTAGGTCGAGCTGGTGGATGGAACTGCCTGAAACTTCCTTGACGGAGACCCAATCTTAATGAAAATTGGGGCCACTGATTGGTCGAAACTCCTAACACGTGATTGGTGGGTTAAACTGATAGATATAAGTCCTGAACAAATTTGCACAAAGCTGTAGAAGCAGGTATAGATTTTATCTAGCAATTTTATTACTTTTAGAAGATAAGGAATCTATAGAAAGATGAATTTTGCTAAACAATACCTATATATTAATACACGATATAAGTCCTGAACAAATTTGCACAAAGCTGCAGAAGCAGGTATAGATTTTATCTAGCAATTTTATTACTTTTAGAAGATAAGGAATCTATAGAAAGATGAATTTTGCTAAACAATACCTATTAAAATAATCTGTTTTGAGTCTTTGACAAGAGAAAAATATAGCGCTAATCTAGATGCATGCGCTGTCCAAGTCTCAATTCAATACGTTAATTTTAAACAGAGTTATTCACATAAATCTGAATAACACGCGCACCCGCGTACTCGCACACTAAATTCGCACTTGACATGACAGAAAATAAATTTATGGGCCATTTGTCACATAACAGTTAATTGCCCATTTCTTCATTCAAAACTTATAGCTACTTTACAAAATTTAAACAAAATCAATTTTCAACATGTCTACAACGTCAATAATTGGTATAAAAACATGTAGTCCTGGCTACAGATACCCTTTCTGCGATGTTCCATTGCAATATATATATATATATATATATATATATATATATATTGCGACAATACAAGCATATGCTGTAATGTGCATTTATTAAATAAAATAAATATTTAAATTAATTTTAGTAATATGTAGTAGACAAGCAGGTGTGAAGTTGAAAGATGAATTAGACACAGGAATGAACATGCATGATCACGCGATTATTGGTGAGAGAGTGTAAAGTAGTAAATAGTGTGTGTGCGTGGAGCCTGTTCAAGCCTGAAATTTTGAAACCTCACCCCAAATAGATACTAAATTACAGTTTTATTTAATTATAAGCAAACCGTAAATGTTAGAAAGATTGCAAAGGCTTCGAAATATGCATAAAATTCAGACACATGTGCAGTGCGAAAACGGTGTGATTATGACGTTCAGTGCGAATTCTGTGCGATTTTAAGAGCATAGTAATTACACTAATTATGTGATAACTATGGTAATTACATATAATATGTGTTATTAAATCAGACAATGTTAGATCTCTTTGAAATCCGCATTAGACATTGCAATTGGCAGAAATGTGCTAATATGTGAAATTGGACGATAGTGGGGGAACTGACGCCACGGACAGTTTCTGACATGCAGAATCCTGAGCCGACAGATGTGGTTTTTTTGTTGAATATAAATACGGGGCCGGGAGAGCCAAATTTTACTCTCAATCAGTCTTCAGAAGCAGCGGGACGCTATGTCCGTTAGCGACGCGAGTTTTTTTTTAACTGTAAAGTCGGATGGACAATACGTTCATCCGAGTATCAAACAGTAACTCTTAGTTTGATTATTTTAAATACAATTATGGAACATACACCACCAGTCTACAACCACAAATGTTCAGCACTCTAGACAACTGGCGAGTCACATCAAGCATAGGAACGATATGCAGAGCGATCGAGGCGTCTGCAAGGACAACAGCAGCTGATGCAGAGCGACATATCATTTTACAGCAACCAGAGAGGACCATAAGGAACGAGTAACTGAAGGACGACAAGTGGAACCAGAGAACGTGCAGGGAAATCCATTAGAAGAGGACCTACCGATCACCGGTGGACAGGGGTACAATCTACAGAATTGAGGTGACAAATAACCAATTTATAATTAATAAATGAAAAAATAAAGACATTGAAAAGACATTTTAAAATTTAAAACTAAAGAAAATTTTTGTCAAATATAGATAGAGATAATAGAATATAATTTAAATTTAGTAAGAATTTTCTTTGATGATGAACAATTAATTTAAAGTTAATTTAAATCATTGCTTGGATGATTGACGATTAATGTAATAAATTTAAATTTTCATTTAAAGCGTGTAAAGTAATCAGTGAGTAATATTACACGCAATGTATAAAGTAACGTAGTTGGAAGTATAGAATAAGACTAACCATTCTATTAGTCAATTTAAAATTTTATAAAGCATTAAGATGTATGCAATGCATAGAGTAATGTAATAAAGAAAAATATATAAAGCAAAGAAAACAAGACTGCAAATAATGCACACAGTCAGACTAAGTGGTCGAGAAATTTTAGAGTAACAAATAAATGTTTAACATAGATTTTTGTGAATATAGTATATAAGATTTATTTTATGATGAATGTACTGCAACAAAGAAACGTTTAAACAAATGATAATGAATATTTTATGGCGAAGTAAATGCTATTTTAAAAACACTTATAATTTCTTTTGAATAAATTAATGAAAACATGTTAGAATTTAAAAATGACTACTCTTATTACGATTACACCCAAACTCCAATTATACATACAGGTTATCAGTAATGTTGTATGAGCTATACCACTACACAATTTAGATTACATTTAATTAATATGTTGTGTCGTTGTATAATTTTGGCGTCCCAAGAACGTGAGGCTCCTCAAACACAAAAAAATTTGTATTTGCAACCTGTATACACAAAATATACCGTTGTAATGTATATATATATATATATATATATATATATATATATAACTGAATTTATTCTTAAGAATCGTCTTCAAGTCAAAAGTGATAAACGCTTGTTAGTTTTTGTTTTTGTTTCGTATAGAGCCGTCCGAGGTGTGTGTAAAGTAACTTAATGCTGGACTTTGTGTTCTGCAACTATTGGAGTACTCTTTGTTTGGCAATTTTCCCTCTTTCCTTCTTGGCGCTTAACATTGTCCTTAAAACTTCCCAGAAGTCCATGATAAATTTAACTTTTAAAATTTAATATTAACTGTGTACCATCTCTAAACGACAGCTGTGATGGACGGTACACATTTGAATTTGAAGTTAGCCATCACCGAAATATATGGGAATGCGACGTTTTGGCCACCCAAACTAAAGACCGCCGTATTCAAACTAATTACATGCTAAAACATGTAAATATATGAATAATACTCTACCAACCAGTGATAGAGAGTCAACAAAATAATAATAATAATAATAAAACTTTGCATATTATTTTCTTAAAAGGTAAAATAATCCAAAGATCATTTTATGGCCCTCTGGGACAAAAATTTTGAATTTCCAAAACTGTACACTATATTTAAATATTGGTTAAAGTTCTCTTTGATATCCCACAGGATATTGGGATGTCAAACGCTTAGTACGACTTGGTACCCTTTACTTTCTGGTTTGACTGCACGAGGGTCGACTGACCGCACAAATAATGCACACAGCGTAACGCCTACAGGGCAGGGTTCACTTACCGGACCACCCACCGCCACTTCAACACTATAACTGAGTTAGCTTGCCGGTGATTTTGTCACTTAGACCTGAGGATACTCATTGTAATATGAGTGAAACGTTGTCATACTAGACATTTTTGACGGGGTACATACCGGAAGAAGACTTCAAAAACATAATCCCACAGGAAATTTGAAATTTTATCAAACTTATGCTCCTTTTTTGAGCAGTACAACAATATCAAAATGTTTAAAAATTAATACTAAACTCAGATTTTAGATAAACTTCATTTGAATTTGATTTATTACACTTTTTTTGCGATTTTATACAAGATTTCAACCACTTGTAGGTCCCGGTGACCCAAAATTTTGAAATTTAAAAAATGAACACTATGCCCATATTTTGTTTGAAAATTTCTTTAATTTAATATTCCACGTGGTCTTTGGCGATTTTTTCAAAATTTGGACTTAGTATCCAAACACATTTCAATCTCAAAAATTGAACACTATATGCAAAGTTTTGTTTAAAGTCCTTTGAAGTCTACTGAAATTTTTTCCAATTTTACGAAATTTTACCCATTCAAATTTTTTATTTCGGCTCCCGCTATTATTGGAGAAAATACTCTAAAAACGATCTTAAAAGCAGAAACAATTTGTAGAGTTAAAGTAGGGATACGCGTGAGAAGCTTTATAAAAATTAAGTGACTGCATTCAGAAGTTATCTTGAGTCATAGCCCATGTAGATGGGACAGATATACAGATGAACATGCAAATGCCAAACAGTCAACTTAAGACTGAAAATTTGGTTCATTCGTGCAACATATTGTTACGCCATTACAGAACGTTCTACATGTTTCTCGGCTATCCCAGCAGACCCAACTGTAATGTTGTGTACGTACGTGATTCTTAACATGCGTTAACGAGACTGTTCAAGACTTCGCCGGCCGCGCGCACTGTATCAAGGCCCAAGGAATTACGGTCTGTTGTTTTCTAGTAGTGTTGATGCGTATTATGCATTATTCTGGAAGCACAGCATATAAGCATTCAGCGACGCTCAGTTTCAGTTCAAGTGGTGATCTTTCAAGTGAGTTTCGAGTTATTGTCGGGCGATTTACTCAGTGCGTTTCAAGCGGTGTATTAATAAAAAGTGATTATAGTACGGAATTCTTTATAGTTGATATTATTATTTGTGTGGACAGATTAACTTGAATTATTGTACTAGTATAATCTTGTTGAATAACGTGTTGATTAGAAACTGTTAATTGTGATAATTAAAGCTAGTTTTTAGTGACTTTATTGGTGTCTTATATTTTGTTTTCCACTGTACCATACGACGATTACTAGACCGTCGTAACAATATAAATTGAACATATCTAAGAGCACGATCATTATATATTAAACATATATAAGAGATGTTTATAACAATGCATTATATCATAAACAAGACTAACATAGAAGAATGCTCATCCCATCGACTAACATAGAAGAATGCTTTTACGTATTTGGGGTGACCTTGCCAACGTCAGCAGCACTCGACTTAACGCAACAACATTCAAGTTTTATAGGCTTTCCACCTGACTGACCGTGCCCACTCGATCCATCTACTGTGAAAGCTTCCCAATTCCACAGATTGACACACACACGCCGCAGCTAACCTCTCTCTCACTCTCTCTCTCTCTGTACAGTTTCATTAATCTTGATGTCAGACCCGTTCGACCCGTGTTATTTTATTTATGTTGTTTATTGATTCGAATAAAGTGACGAGCAGTAAAACTAATTCACTTATCGCTCGACGGTTGAAAGTTTCATTTGGAATTGTACGAGTGTTCTTAAATTGAACAAGTAAGGTCTAAATAGTACGGCGTTAAGAGGTTAAGTGTCCGATCCTTCGTGCATGATCTTTGTTAATTTGACTCGCATACTCAGGCAAGTTTTTCAATGAGAAGTCAATGACAAGTTTTTTGTATCGGGCATCTGAGGACCACATGCCAATTTCAATTCTTAATTCCTTGTTCTTTTCTTTTTCTTCAATATTCTTTCATCTTGTCACTATGTCCCTTCTTCCTGTTTTCAGTCCACTTTAAACCTGCGTTTTTGTCTCTTCTACCCTGGACTCCTTCCATTTTTAACACTTTTGCCCGAAAAACATCTCTTTCAATTGCTTCTTCTGCGTTTATATTATTTTTTCTAAATCCTTTTTGAGTTCTTTAATCCAACTTGATGTTGATTTCTTTTCCCACAGATATTTAAAGATCAGTTTTGTTAACCTATTGTTGTCCATTCTATATAAATGTCCAAAAATACTAGTCTTGTTTTTTTCACTGTTTCTGTTATATTTTCTATAATCTGATATATTTCATCATTACTTCTTAATTTCCAACCTTCTGAAGTTTTTCGTGGGCGTAATATTTGCCTTTTAATTCGCCTTTCCAATATTTCTAGTTTCTCTAAATTACAATTCAGTGCTAGACATTCACTTGCATATAGGCATTCTGGCCTCACTACTGTACAATAATGCCTTATTTTCGCATTATTAGATATGCCCTTTTTATTGTAAATATCTTTAGTTATACCGTATCATCTTTCCATTTTATTAATCCTTCCTTCTATAGCTGATTTTTCTAAACCATTAAGTTTCTGAATCATTAAGTTTATTATTAAGTATTATTAAACAGGCGTATTATTAAGTTTGATTTCTTGTCATACGGTTTTCTCGTATTATGATGTATGTGCATGGTATTAGACGGGCCCGTCCGTAGAACGGGATGTCTGTGTAATTTATGAGGAGGTTCAGAGTGTCCTTCAGTCTCGGCTTTACCACTGTAGAAGGTACATTATAAAATGGGCAAAACGTTTGGCGTTAATAACTAGTTTGCTTCCTCCTGAGTTGCAGAACTCGCTCACTATTTTAAATGAAACACATTTGTTTTCATATTTTTTAAATAATTTCAATATTAGATAATTTTAGGGAACAGTCACAAAAATCTATATTTCTCTAATATGTGTTTTTATTTTGTATTTGTATTGGTCATCTGAGGACCACATGCCGATTTCAATTCTTTATTCCTTGTTCTTTTCTTCTTCGCCAATATTCTTTTATATTTCACTATGTCTCTTCTTCCTGTCTTCAGTCCACTTTGAACCTGCGTCCTGTTTTATTATTATTATTATTAGCACTACATTTTTTTAGCACCATATTTGTTTAACTGAGATTTCGAGTTTTGGCGATATCTATTTGTTAGTGATAAATTTGTCTTGTAACAAATTACCTTGATTTGTTAATTTGTTGTTTGTAAACGAAAAAAATTTGTTTTATTGTTTATTTATTTATTTTTTATTTAATTAAATTAATTAAATATTAATTATTTAATTATGTTCTGTGGTGTTTTGCACTTTTTATTATTTGTTTTAAAAGAATTAAATCCTTTTCTGTATTTTTAAAATTCCTTCACCAGTTAATAGAATTGTCTCCCAGAACAATCGATTGGTGAACTTTTCTTATTTTGTAGGTTATCTTCCTTTTAGGTGGTGAAATTCTTGTAGTTAGATCAATTAAAATTAAGTATTATGCTAATTATCTTTTAGGAATAAATAATGTTCAGTTTTGTAGTAAATAAGGAATTTTATTAACAAATAGTTATTATATCGATTTTCTATCGATGGATTAATCGATTCTCAGGGTATTTTTCAATAGTTCGTACAATTATTTATATTCGGGTTCTTTTAAGAGTTATTTTAGGTATAGTCAGAGAAAAAGGGCAAAGTATGAAAAGTATAACATTACAATATATATCATCTTAAAAATTAAAAGTACATATTTGACATTTAATATATAACAGTGATTAAAATTTTCAAACCATTCAGCTTCATAGGCAGAGTCGCATTGAATTGTGGGAACAAGATGGCCGCTTCGAGTTTAGATGAAAGACGAACGCACCTCGCTGTTTCTTCTTCCAATAAAAGCTGCTTTCCCTATGAATTTTTGTTCCTGTAGCTGCGATTCTTCCTTCTGGTTATTGTGTAGTGTTTCTGGCTGAGTGTTAGCCACTTAGTCTACTTCGAAAAATTGTGTAGTGTTAAGTTAATTTCACTTTCGTCTGTTAGGCCGAGAATTGCACTTTTGTTCCGTGGTGTGTTATTACTGTTTTAATCGTTTAAATGTTATATTCACTGGTGTTCTGTTCTGTATGGTATTAATTTAATGTTTGTGGGTGTTCGTTCCTCTGATTTTCCGTTTAGGATGTATTTTTACGAAACTCGCGTTTTTCACTTTAGGCTAGGCTTATTGCACATACGCCATTTCTGTTTTAGATATTAGGTTAAAATTGACAAAGAGCTCGTCTCAAGTGTACTATTCAACGTCTAATAATGAACTAATTCACTTCCTTCGTCTTCTCATAAAGTCTTAGCCAAATTAATATTGGTAATCCATTGTTTCAAAATTTTTTGCATCCTGTGCATTTGAAATTTTGACATTATATAACTGAAAATATTTTTGTTATTATTTAAATTTATTAATTACTAAACACATAATCTTCTTCTTCAGTTCATTCTGTTTGATTTGATACCAAATAAGGTAGATTTACTAGGTTTTTGATCTAAAATGACATTTTTACTTCATTTTGAAAATTATAAGTTTTAAAATTCACTTCCTGTCCTTTTCCAAAATGTTGCCATCTTACATGTAATATTAATGATTGTATTAAATCTCAGATTGATATAAAAAGTTTATCTTCCCTTAATTTCTTGTAATTAGATTAATTGGTTCTCTTTTTAAACATTATACCTTAATATGTAACTCCCCTCTTAGAATTTTTAGTTTTTTCATTTGCATTTTTAACAATAATTCTCACTATCTTTTTACAAAATCTTCCGTACTTATAGTTCCAATTACATGACTCTATGACTGATTTACCTTATATAAATTCCATCAGTTTAATTGTTTTTCTGTACTTAATTCCTTAAGTTTAATGCTGTTTAGTTTTAACATTTGGCCTAGATTTTTAACAGTTTTTACATACAAAGTTTTTAAATAATGTTTTTGTTTATACCCTCTCTGACTTTCTATTATAATATAATATTGATTAACATTTTCTTATTTTAACAAAATAACAATTAGTATATAAATTATACTCTTAATTCATAACACATGATTGACGTTGACAATTGTCTTTCAAACTCAGACATTTTACTCTGGATTAATTATTTTTAAAACATAATGAACATTTTCATAATAAAAGTTTTATATTAAAAGGATTGTACTCTTAGATATTTTATCCTTGAGCTATTTAAACTTATTCTAAATAAACAAAACATTTCTTTACTTCTCTCATATACACTATTTCTTACACTAGGTTCATTTTCAGTTTTTAGCTGTTTTTTGTTTGATATTTGTGGTAATGATCCTTCACTTCACTTTTTATATGCCTGCTCTTGCTTTATTTACTGTAATTCTAAGGAATGTTGTAAATAAAGAGTGGCAGCTATTATTTAGAAACTCCTGTATTATCAGTCATGACAATACTTTATTTATGATTATTCATGGACACAATATAAACACTTTACAAAGTTGTATTATTTCACAATTTACTTAGTTTGTGAACTTCAATATTGACACATTTGGTTTATTTAATATAACACAAAACTTGCACTGATTCCTTTTTATTCTTTGATTTTATTTCTAAATAGTTTTATAGTTTTATTAAAATCAAGAAATCTATTTATAGAAGGTAATGAAGGTTTGTTTTTTGCATTATAATTATTTCACATTGGTTCACTTTCAATTCTTACTTTATACACTTTTAGCTTACATTTATTTGACATAGTTTCTAAATTTGATATTTTTTGTTATACCTTCATTTTATTTATTTTTATCACTTTCTTTTGGGGTTTGGGTTTTTATAAGAGCACTCTTCCTTCTTGTGGATGCTGTCTTGTTCTGGTTTCTTCTTTGATTTCTTCTATTCTCCTAGTTTCTTATAAAGCATTTCCTCTATCTTCTTGTGGATGTTGTCATGTTTTGGGTTTCTTCTTTACCTACTCCTATCCTACCTGGGTATTACCTTTTTATTTTTTAGTTTTGCAGTTTACATTTATTTTCTCATCACCCTTTGTAATATTAGTTTTAAATGAACTTTTACTTTAATCTATGATTATACTGTACGGTGGTTCTTAATTAATTTTTTATTATTTTGCTTTCTCGGATTTTAAAAATGTTTTTATTTTATTTCATGATCATTCTACCATTCAGAATTATGGGCATTATCTGCCATGCTACAGTCTTTGTACAGTCTTTGCTACGACCTTTGATTCTATAGAGGTCGAATCGTCGTGTTTCTTAATTTTAATTCACAATGGCTAATGTCCTAAACCTTATAATTTTCAACGCTCACATGATCTTTATCGATTTTATCACAGTTTCGACTCACTAATATTTTTGATCCCGTCCTGCAGTTTTATTTTGGGAAGTGAGATCACTTTCAAAGACAACAGAAGTTCGTAGGATACAAATATAGACACGCACGTTAAGTATTACGAAAATCGGTTGATGCGTTTCAAAATGTATCGTGAGACAGACAGACAAATGCCAAACGGTTGAGATAAAACTGAAAACTTGCTTCGCCCGTCCAGGATAAACTTCGATTGTCAACTAAAAAATATGTGTTGTTATTAGAGCATAGAAATACATTTGACATACATATTGTTATTGCTATCCAAGTCACTTTGTTATTTATAAATTAATAAATTACCTTAGATCCGTCGTGTTTTATATTTAAAATGACGTGTTTCGGAACATACGTTCCATCATCTGATTACATCACTCAGTTGAGGTTGCTAAATGTTAAAATCACATAATTCAAATGTTAAAAACACACGTCAGTATGGGTGCGCACCCTTTGAAAGCTGACCGTAGTATCCATGACGATGACTGACCAGTAATCTGAGGATGGAACATATGTTCCGACACGCGTCATTTTAAATATAAAACACGACGGATCTAATGTAATTGTTAATTTATAAATACAAATATTTTGGTAAACTCGCTATTACTTTTTTCAATTTCAAAATTATTTAATAGCAATAACTAGTTTTAAAAAATCATGTTGATGAATCCATCAAAAATAAAAAAAAATTCGCCTCCAATTTGGAAATACGAGTATCCTGTCAAAGTCAAACACGGAAACTGAGTAGAATATTTATTGAAAAATTTCATCACGCTTCCCTCTTGTAAGGGATGTTTCAAAATTTATTGCGGTGTGCATAAAATGGTCTGCGTTGCGTTTGTATTCTTCCACGCTTTAACAACATTGCCATACACACAAAAAGTGACATTTTACTAGACAAACCGACAAAGTAGTTTACGGCACGGCGTCTGCACAAGGCCGTTCAGTATGTAACGTCACGTGGTTGACTGAACCCCTCCAGGTAGGCCTGGGGCTTGCCTCAGGGAAGTTGTGAGCTGTTGGACCTATACCGCTGATTACCGGCGGCTTCTGCTCCTGCTTGCTGACGTACCCAGCGGACCTTGCCGGGGAAGCGCATGTGGTATGCCTGACGGGTCCCTTCGGGGAACTGTAATGAGGGTTTAACCTCGAGCAGCGGAGGTATACACTCCTCTGCCAACAAATCGTGTCCTGCAATATGCTTAGTATAGGTTATGATTTGTCTAAGACAAAAATATTTGTCTACTACACATTACAATCGTATCGTTTGGTATAAACAAAGTCTCGCACTACTAAGCGATCGATTGGTTTCCATTGTACGTACTCTGTTTCCGACAAGCGCTGACTTGATTACAATTCATCTTCAGAACGACACAAAACTATCAGGCAACTTGTAGCCTCGTCTACTGGTTTATCAAACGTCTGCCTGCCTGCCTGCCTGCCTGCGACATTGCTGTGTGTGATCAGTGGCTGTGAACTACGTTGATAAAACTTTAGCAACAGTTGCTGCTTAGTGTTTTGTTATGGTTGCGACCGATCTGAAGATACAGCGACATTTATAATCACGTATGCGAGAGAAACTTTATATAGCTCGGGAAGTCGAACTGAGATACCTGTGTAAACTTTGGTTTCTTGACAAGTTATGTAGTCAACAAGTGTGTGTTTAGATTCTGAATGTTTTGTAGTTTGAGAATTAAATCGCACAGAACGAGTTGACACATTTAACTCAGACGTTTGGCATTTGTCTGTTTGTCATTTTATTCTATCTATCTATCTATCTATCTATCTATCTATCTATCTATCTATCTATCTATCTATGTTTGTGAGTCTACTTGAGGTATGTCTCACGATAATTTTTGGATGCATCAGTCGAGTTTTGTTAAACCTGGCGTACGTGTCCATAGCTTTAACACACACAACTCTATTGCCTTTGTTTGAGTTTGACACCCTTAAATTTGGTGTGGCATAGGGATAAAAATGGTTGCAGTTATTCGGCATCCCCACCGCGTATGTCGTTGTTGTTATTAATCCAAACAATGATGCGTCCGTGACTATCAGGTTGGTAGTGAAATCGTTATGGTTTTTGTTGTTGTTCGACGTCACGCCCCCAACTTTTCTTTACGAAACTAATTCAGTACTCAGCCGGTCGACCTTTTATGCTCAGTCAGCTACTGGGGTTCAACCTCGCAATTGGGTGAGCAGAGTCAGGAACCCAATTTTCTTTAAATCTTCCCTTTGTGCTGGGAGCTTGACATACTAAGCATCGGCTTTGTGGAAGAGTACCGGCAGTTTTGATTTTCTTCAGAAAGCTATCGTTCGCTGATATAACCTGCACATACGTATAGAGACGGAGGCTGACACTTCGTGAGGGCACCCAAGAAATAGTCTCTACGACAGGCCCCCGCACAACATCGTCGTCAACATCATGCTTCCAGGGGACACATCACTTCTGTTCTTTCAAGTTAACTAATTAATTACTAATTAAAGCACATCTGGAACAACAAGATTGTAACACTTCAGATAGAAAAGAATATGAACCAAGTTTATTTGTTAATGTGACACAAAAAAAATTTTGTTATAATTAATGAGTTCATAGTAGTATGTTTGTAATAGCTATTAACATTTTGTGAACTGACACTGATTGATGCACTGATATTGATTTTAGTCCGCTGGCAGGCTTAATTTTTTACACATAAAAAGGGGCAAATCTTTATCCTACTAAAGTAAAGCAATACTCATTCTGCTCACTAAAGCTTGGTACTACTATGCCTACTATTTTTCTACTATGCCTTATTTATTCATGGCATCCTTCTTGATCACATAATTTATTAAATTCCTTACCTGCCACCCAGTTTGTTGCCCTCTCCTTTGTGTCCCCGCCTATATCTTGACGCTTCCCTCTGTCTTAGGCGTCCTGCGTTACACGACTTTGTCTTGGCTGTCTTTTTGAAAATGTTTATTATGACACTTCCATCAGAATCTTCCATCACCTATTTAGCTGTGCACACTACATTAACACACAATTACACAACCACGAACTACTCTCATTCCCAGTGGCCAGACGTGGGCATATAACACCTGTCGCCGGTTCTGATAGGCCTAAAACAACCTAAAATTTCATTATAATTTTTTGTTGTACAAATTGGTCTTTTTAGAGCACTTTCTATCATTAACTGGGAGAAGAAAAGGGTCCCGGTTCAACGGGATCTACCTCGCATTATATTTACACAGAATAAATCAGAATACAAATAATCGAGTTAAAAATAATAATAAAGACAAACAGAGAAACACATGATTAAAACGAATAAAACACAAATAGGTACGTAGTGTCTGCTGCACATCAGTTCCGAAAACAAACATCGCTGCTAACTGAGCGTTTTGCCGGTTTATATAGCGGCAACACATTGGGTGGATGAATGTGTCACTCCCTCCACTGTTTGTACAGTGATAACTAGTACGAGGTCAATGACCGGACGCCGTAAAACATTGCCGTTGTCTGAGCCGGCAACACAAGACGTTGCAAGTGCCCAGCAGTTCGAAAGCAATGCTATTCTTTTCTTCAAGTTTCCCAACTAATATTGTTCGGATTTCAAATTATTTAATAACTAAAGTATTTTCTATGTGATATAATTAATATTATTTTATCTTATTTCCAGTAATGTTGCCGCCGGCAACAGCGGTTACATGGACGACACGCTACTGCTCACTCTTGAGTGCCTCCACTTTCTCCGTGTCCGGCCCGAACTGGCGTGCCCCTCCTCTCAACTTTCCATACGGCTGAAGGGGGCTTGCCCCAGATCAGTCTGAGACTTGTTCTTCGGAAAAAAAGGAACTGTCCCTTTATCTGATCCTGCAGTACATTTTCGATTTTTTTTAATATGCGATTGTATCGATATATTACGATGTGAAAAAAAAGAAGTGTACTAATTGTAAATTGTTCTATTTCATAATGCAAAGTGCAAAGCGAAAATACGTGCTGTTTTCATTTGCGAGGTTAGGTGACAATGGTTTTTTTGTTTTTAATTAACTGCTGAAATAAATAATAGCCATGGTTGAGGAAAACATAACGTTTAATGTGTACATACAATGCTTATTCCACAGTAATAATTAAAATACAGAACCTAACGATTTTGAGTTGGCAAATTAACAAAACTACAACAGAAAATGTAAACTGAAAAAATACAAATATTTATGGTTAATGGAAAACACAATAAAAAACAATGCAGTAAGGAATGACGACATACGATCTACATTTTGTACACAATGGACGTTTCTTTTTTTTGCCACAAAACGAGTACTTGTTGGAAAACGAATATTACCGAAAAAACGAGTTCTGCCACAAAAAAGTGACATGTATAGTAATAGGCAAGAGGGCCACCCAGCCTTACTCGCATCACTATACCGTAATTCCAGAGATTTTATCAATTTGGCATAGGTATTCTGGCTGTCAGGTGGCACTTTCTGTAGTAGTTCTGCCGCAGACCCTTTTAATGCGAGAACGAGTGAAACTGCCTTGTCTTACTCTGTCCAATTATTTGCGCATGCAGCAGCTTCAAATTGGCGGAGGTACGTTGCCCAGTGACTGCTTCCGTCAAAGGTTGGAGCCTTTAAAAGAACTGTCCCAACCGTAGGCAAGGTGACTTTGTCTATTGTCTTTTCTGTCTTTATCATTGGTACAATCTGTTCAAAAGTTTGTTTTGGTTGTATCTTCATGAACTGCTCTCTTATGTTTGCCACTGAGATTTCTACTGCAGATATTTTATTTGACATGGTTTCTTCTATGACAGATATTTTTGTAGACATCGATTCTTCAACACTCAAAATAGATTTTTTTACTTCAGCTATTTTTAATGTCATTGATTCTTGTATTTCCGATATTTTAGTAACTTGTCTATTAAGCTCACATCGTAGGAGACCCAACTCTGCAGCGGTTTGTTCTTGTGTCTGCTTTTGCTCCTGTATTAACTCTTTGATGTCTTCTGTTTCACGCTTCCGTTCCTCTGCCTACTGCTTACGTAATTCTGCCTGTCGTCCTTCCGACTCAAGCAACAGTGCTTTTTGTCTTTCTTCTGTTTCCAGCAGTAGAGTTTTCTGTCTCTTTTCCGCTTTCTCATCTCGTCGTTTTTCTGCTTCTTCTCTTTCTTGTCTTCGTCTTTTTTTGTCTCTTCCCGTGTCTGCCGCAGCAGTGCTTGGAAAGCTTCCATCATCTGACTGGCATCCATTGTTTAACGATTAATTACGAGTTTACAATAGCCTTTTACAATGTTTCCACTGTCTCCACCGTTAACGGTTCTGTCGCACTTCTGACCCACTGTTACGACGGTCTACTGATCGTCGTATGGTACAGTGGAAAACAAAATACAAGACACCAATTACGTCACTAATCACCAGCTTTAATTATCACAATTAAACAGTTTGCAATTAACAAGACAGACTCTTACAACAAATCAAATAACAATTGTTCACATGCAATAAAAATGTCTTCTAATATAAAACACAATTGTATTACAAGCGTACCGCACAATTATAAAACACGTAACAATTTGCCACAATAATCGAACCGCACTGAGATATATCGCGACTCTAACTGAGCTGAACGTCTCTGAGTACTTGTATTTATAACCCGCTGAGTTTCCAGAATATTCGCTAACTGCGCGTCAAGAATGCTACTAGAAAAACACCAGAATATAATTGGTTGCGGCCTTACACACAGCAGGCGGGGATCGGTGAGTCGTGGAACAATCTCGCAACGCATGTCGAGAATCACGTACGCTACTATACACATTATATCCGGATTCCACTAGATTGTTCGAGAAACACGTAGATTGTTCTGTCAGGGTTACAATATCTTAGCCGAAAGGCCCCTTGTCTTGGGGCGCAGGAGATTCGCCCTCACCCTTCTCTTTCTGAGATAGGATTTGGTGGCTTTGTAACATTTATTCTGATACTGACGTTTCTTAGTATTCCCAGTGCTCATCTATCGGTATCAGTGAGCACTCCAAGATCCTAAGCCGCCCAAAATTTAGAAATGATAATTGAAAGAGGAAGACACCCTAGCCCTTGATTACTCTAATAGCGTCGGGGTCCGAGGCAGAAGCAGACTAGGCAAGAGTCAGTCAAGAGGGATTAGACAGAAATGACTAAAGGAAGGCATCTCACCCAAGACATGGTGAATTAAAGTGAGAATCCAGCTAGGGCACATTGGGATTGCCAAACCCATATCCACAAGATATGGACCTCTGATATAAGAGAGAATATAAATAAATTTATGAATATTTGTGGTACGATTCATAAAACACTTAAAAATAAAACAATACACAGGACACAAATTAAATTTTATAAGACAATTACAATACCCTCATTGATTTTTGCGAGTGAGGTGTTGGCCATGACAAAAAAGGAAAGCGCCAAGATTCAGTGTGCTGAAATGCAGTTTCTTCCAAATACTTTAAATTATACATTGGAAGATGGAATAAGGAAATAACATAAGGTACTAATATGGGCTAACTAAGTTATAGCCCATAAAATATTTTAGGTTGTTTCTACATTCTGTTGAATGTTCTGTTTCTAAGCAAGATAACACATTACATGCCCAAACTAAATCAGTTTACGGTATTTTTATATTTCTTATGAATTACATTACAAGATGTAATTTCTTTTTATTCTCTTCACCCGTAATCTGTGCAAACACAATTTTTGCAACACGCTATGAAAATGTTTTGCAGAATCATGAGCAACAAACCGGCTGCAGATTTTAAATCATCACGTAGACGTAAGATTGCTGTAGCATACAAATTAACAAGAAAACCGTCTTTATAATTCAGAAAGGAAAAACAGACTATGTGTTTAGATCATGTGTTTAAAAATCGTTTAAAGTATAGTAAATATTATAAGGATAAAGCAGAAGTTATGTTACTGAAATCTCGTGCTGCTAAGCCCTATAGCCAGGTGAAAGTTTTCCAGTCATATTTGGAGGAAACTTAGTTCATTTCTGAAAGGGACATTTGTAGGGCACATATTATCATTTTCTCTTTTCAATTTATATATTGATAATGTCACACAAAACTGGCAGATGTGTCTTCCAGAACATTTTATGATTGGTCACTCTACAACTGACACTTTGTTGTTTGCGGACAATCAGCCTATTCTGTCGGACTCTGAAAACAGATTGCAAATGGGTATACATTTGTTAAATCGAATCCGCAAAGACTCTAGATTGCAAATATCCACACTTAAGACCAAGGTGATGGCTTTTCGTGAAACTAATCCTATACGGGCAAACATTGTTATAAATAGAACAAGTTAACAATTATGAATACCTGGGCTACAGTGTGTCTTATAATGCAAGCAACGACGTTGTGAATAGATTGCATAAGTTCAACCTTATGTGCGGGACCATTAGGCGAACCCTTACATCAGCAAGTAAAGGAACGCGCCTAAAATTCTACAAGCTGATGGCTCTTCCCACACGTCTTTGTGGCTCTGAGAATTGGTCTTTAACGAAAGGCCAGGCCAGTCGCATTTAAGCGGCTCAAATGAGATTTCTCAGACACGTAGCTGGGTATACTCTCGATGATCATAGAAGAAGCATAGATATACGGCAGGAACTGAATATTATGAGTATACTCGACAGGATTGGCCAGTATCGGCTGAATTGGTGGGAACGTCTTTACCGAATGGATGACTGCCGCATGCCCAAACAACTATGGAACTATAAGCCGAGGGGACGGAGAGGTGTGGGACGTCCGAAGAAGCACTGGAGTGACCAGTTCTAATCTTTGCCTATTTAAGACCGGAACAAACCATTCTTGGTTTAATTCTTGAAGAAGATGATGATGATGATGATGTATAGAAATATGACGTCAAATTTGTTTTAACAAGGAAAGTTGTTTTTTTAATAATGCATCCTAATTTGAATTCTTATTTAATCATGTTTTCATACCGAAGAAGGCCTCCGATGGATGGCCGAAACGTCTAGTTATGACAACACCAGTAAGCAATCGACCACGGCCCAACAGCCCGAAAATTATTTCTCTTAAGTAAGGACTCTGGCTGTAGTGTATTTTTCATTTATTAATTATAAATAATAAAGTATGAGATAGCATGCCAAGGTGGATTTCTCTTTCAAGTTACCACCTGGGCTAGTGCCTTCATTTAGCGGACTTTTCATATTGCAAATGTCCAGCTTTAAATTATAATTTAGACAAACTAGAAATATTAGATAACGAATTATTAGGAAAATATTAGGCCTACGATAAACTTCAGACGGTTGGAAATTAATAAGTAATGATGAAATATATCAAAGTATAGAAAATATAACAGAAACAGTGAGAAAAAAAGACTAGTATTTTTTTGGGCATTTATATAGAAAGGACCACAATAGGTTAACAAAACAGATCTTCAAATATCTGTGGGTAAAAAAGTCAACATCAAGTTAGATTAAGGAAGTCAAAAAGGATTTAGAAAAAAATAATATAAACGCACAAGAAGCAATTGAAAGAGATGTTTTTCGGGCAAAAGTGTTAAAAATGGAAGGAGTCCAGGTTAGGAGAGAGAAAAACGCAGGTTCAAAGTGGTCTAAAGACAGGAAGAAGAGACACAGTGAAAAGATGAAAGAATATTGGAGAAAATGAAATAAAGAAATAAAGGAATAAATGGAATAAAGAATTAAAACTGGCATGTAGTCCTCAGATGGCCGATAAAAAAATAGGAAAAACAAGTATCTGCTAGTATCTGCTAGTATAATAATGAGTTATTTTAGTAATCATTCCATTCTGTGTAGAGAGGGTAAACCTAAACGGACCCGGAGGGAACTGGGTGTATCACTGTGCCAGTGAATCAGTTTCCGACTGACAAACGCGATCATGTGTTTTCAGGTTTCTACGTTTCTAGAGCGTTCCCACTAGGGCTTAAATACTGGGATCAAGAATCTTGAAAGTACCAGGATACCGGGCTTATGAGAGTACATCAGAAAC
Source organism: Magicicada septendecula (assembly GCA_034769895.1). Lineage (NCBI taxonomy): Eukaryota > Metazoa > Arthropoda > Insecta > Hemiptera > Cicadidae > Magicicada > Magicicada septendecula. The sequence goes on along the minus strand of CM068373.1, from coordinate 292,677,458 downwards.
TGGTATTAAAATTATAAAAAAATAACTTTTTTTTTACTGTACTAAAAAATACATACTTTTTATGAAACTACTGTCAACATAGAATTTGAACTATCTGCCGGGTTGTTTGACCGTGGTGCAAGGTTTTCATTAACACCAAACGTTTCAGCAGCAGCACTGGTTGCCATCTTCAGAGGAAGTAACGAGTCAAACCTAACGCGGGTTGACGTACGTTAGGCCCACAGTACTGTATCAGCCTTCACCACAGTACTGTGGGCCTAACGTACGACACCCCGCGTTAGGTTGAATCGATACATCCACTGTGAAATTAGTTTTATCTACTCATTTGACTATGTAGTTACGGAGTCGCCCGCGTCCACAATAGCGCAGCAGCGTTGGATAGGAATTCCCGACTTACATTGTATAAAGTGGTAAGCTCAGTGCACTAGTCAATAGGTGGCTCCAGTAACCATTTTATACAATTTTATAATATGAAACTAATCATAAACTATGCGTACAGGAAATTTTTCAAAGTATATTGCTGTTGAAACAAGGGTTTTATGAACGTAAACATTCATCATATTCATAGTTCCACATCTTCCGTATTCACCAATAACTTAAGAAAACCTCGGTCTCGTAATAGTGGTTGGCAGGATGCCGGCAAAGATATATTTAAAATTGTTTGAAGATAAGTTGCTCGATTTTGAATTGTCCTTGAAATATGATATAGTCTGCCTAACTAGCGATGAATATGGTAGGACGAGAGGCAGCGCTTCACCATCAAAACTGCCTTGCTCATGGCATTCATTTGGCTGTTTTAGACGTACTTTATAAAAAAAAAGAAATTTACTCCAACATGTTTTTCAATATGCTATTTTTCCAATATGTTTTCATTAAATATTTTTAAAATGACATTTTTATCTAAAATCTCTGAGGCAAAAATAACCCGAACTTAACCCTTGAGAGTACGAAATTACACTCAACTTCTGCAAACATAGCCTATACATATTTCTGTATTTCTATACTCTCAGTTGAGCGTAATTTCGTACTCTCAAATTATAGTTCAGGGTCTTTTTCATAAGGAATGACTGCCTCCATTAAGTTATTAAGTAAAAGCAAAATTTGCATACATTTTCCTAAATATCGAAAAAAAAATATATATATATATATTTCAATCACTTTCTGCTACAGTCCGTTTCTTGATGTATATAATACTATAATATTTATGACTAAATTTACCTCAAAAAAGTATATCTTGAGGTAAATTTAGTCATAAATATTATAGTAATATATATATATATATATATATATATATATATATATATATATATAAATCAAAGTCTGAGGATTTCTTTGTACTGAATAAAAATCCACATCGCTACACCGATTCTGAACAAATTTTGCACAGGTAACCTTTGACACAAGGCAAAAACACTGTCTAGCTTGGAATTTGATATTCAGCCCCGTTCGCACGATTTAGGCCCTTCTAGTTATGCGGTTTATTTACAGTCTATGTGTGACGCGTATAAAGATGTCAGCATCATGGAGACCAGAATTAATTACCATAGTAATAAGTAAATAAAGGAATGCTATTTAGCGGCATCTTTGAACAGTCCGTGTGACCACCCTTGTACATGTTAAACGCAGCAGGTTGCGTTTCGATGCGGGAGACCTCGAAAACGCAGCAGAGTTGACGACCCATGCGTTTTTTTAACGTCAGTGTGATCAACTTCATTGTCGCCTGTGTGTTAAATTCAATGCGTTTTCCACCTCTCAGAAAATCTCAATCCCTAACAACCCATGACAATAAACGAGCAAGTAATGACACGTTAAAAACCCTTTAAATAGAAACAAAGCTGCGCAGAAAACACAAAAGTAAAGATACTTTGACGAATGATGATTTAAAAAAATTTTAATTAAAAGAAAACAATAAAGCGGTGGAAGCCGCGGATGTAACAGCTAGTACCGAATATACCGGAATCACGGCATTTGAAAAACATCAAAACCGGAAATATCGGAATTGGTAAAAAGGGGCGGTATTGAAATTGGTAGTTTCCACTAATCAATACAGCAATGTTTCAATAGTCACTTACCACATCGATGAGCTGCGACAGTTTTAGCTTAATTTTCACTGTGAGAGCGTCTGATACGTTGACGACTGGACGCACAAGTTTGTTGTAGTTGGACAACAGGTCATCGTATAACCTCTTAGCGTCGGGATTTCCACAACATCCTGTAACAGAGCACAGACAAAGTTTCAGACATGCATAGGTCAGTGTACGGTTATTTGCAACAACTAGTATTTATACAGTTAGAGTTACCTAATATTTTATTGATAAAAATAATATGTAGATTTAATTTTTTAGATATTTTTCACAGACGTTGAAATGTTTTAATAATTAGATTCTGCTTGTCTGCGCCTCATTACTGTAACGTCTTTTCGCCGCGTTACAAATCCAGGGAACCCATCGTAATTAAACTCCGTTAATTAGATGGGCTGCCTACGTTGTAACAGAATGTATCACAAATAATTAATATAACAAATTACTTACTAACTGTGTAAGGAAACAATGGGAAGGTATACAATTGATTTAAGCACTCCTCATATGTGTGTAACAAGAAGACTTCTCTTTATTTAACATTTAAAAACATTTACTGACAGATCCCATGACATTACTAATTCAATTATTAAGTTATTTGAAAGGTTTCTTTAAACTTTGGGATCAAAACTGATTCTATATAGCTATACCTCGGATCCGGGTAACCTTCGGTATTTATTCATTACAACTTTTAGTCATAATCAATTCATGATATTAGCTTGCCAGACTTTCTTTAATTCAACCATTGGAAGAATGGTATTATTGCTTGAATTATATTACTCTACATTAGCATATAAACTGTTACAACGTATGAAGTTAGAATAGTTACATGAAATTCTTAGATTTAATTTATAAGTCTTTACAAAGTTAATAGTTTCTGAAAAGTCTCTTTCAAGATGTGTTGTGTAACAAATATTAGTAACCCTCGATAGACAGGCTATCGAGTCACCTTTTAATTGGTATGCAGAAGACTCGTCCTGGGGTATCCGTCTTGGGAAACAGGAACAGCTACGTCGTCATCTCGGTCTGGTCTTCGTCAGTAAAGGGCTCCAAAGTTCGCAGGTTGAACCTTCTACGATGATACTTGTAGATTCTCGGATGTCCTGATCTGCATATTCTGTCGCGTGTACTAGAGCTTGTGGCTTCTGATAGTTCACATCTCCAGGTATGACGTTGGAAGTGTTGTTATTTCTTGAAGTTCGAAGTCATCTTGTGTTACACATTTTTTACGTTTCGAGTTTTACACTTTAAATCTCTTGTTTATTTACATAACTATATGAGTTAACACATCCAGATGCTTTAGGCAGCTATTTCTGGTATACCATCTTAAGGTAAAACAAAGTATAGGTAACATATTTTAAGAGCACAGCTCTTACGTCTATACTGTACGAAGTCACCATTGCGAGAGAGAGAAATTCTGCTCCCTTCGCCTGGTACTGGACAAAATGGTAGTGGGGCAATTACCGCGCGAGAATATAGTTCCTAACTATATTTAAGTTAACATTTTTATTTATACAAACTATCCCTAAACAAATATACATAATCTAAATCAGTTGTTTTAGCGACTATCTGTGTCTTCAGTTTTTTAATTATTAACATTAGGTTTTTTCTTTTATTCTAACTTACACAAGACTCGGAAAACATGTCGAGTCTGGAATCAACAGGACAGCGCCTGCTCACAAGCAAAGGGTTAAATATGATACTAATAACTCTTTACAATTTATCTTTTTATTAGAGTATCTTCTAACTAACTAATTACTGCTTCCTCTCATACTGAGTACATACAGGTATTTTATATTAATACAGTGAGATTTAAATGGCTTAATAGCTCACAACCTTAATTTTTAAAATTTTTTATTATTTTGATTATTGGTACAATTTAAATCGTCACAGACTCCACCGCTTAATTTGCACTTTACGGTTTTTGGTTTTTTTTTAGTCTAACTCACAATTGGTGACTGGGAGTATGTTTAGTGTCGGTGTGTGAAGTTATTTATTATTATTAGTATTATTTATTATTAGTGCACAGTTTGTTTACTCTAATTCTCTTTAAATGATTCTGTTCATTTAAATGATCGCCTTCGTGAAATTCGCTTTTTCTCACTTCTTAAGTACTAACTTACATATTACTCTTAATACTAATTTCCAAACCTTAGATTGGAATGATCCCTACTTATCCGTAACTCACAACATCCCGGCCCGACTGACACCAGCTTACTCTAACTACTGAAGTTAGCTTTCAGCATTTATTAATGATCTTTGGCACCTGTCTGCCCTATCATTACCCTTTCAGTCGGCGCCGTTGTGACCTGTTACCTTACATGTATAATCACTTCTTGATTATATATCATAAACTTATTTCTAATGTAATCTAAAGAGGATCCCATACTCCACTTTAGATCACTGTTTTGAGATAAGCGGAACCTCACGAAGATAATTCTCTTTTATCTCTTTAACTACACTTAAACAAACTATGCGGAAGGGGAGACACTTTACACAATGCATAGTTATACACACTAGGGGTGGTTTTCAATTGTTCAGGCTAGCACCGGTTTATCACAATAGAGAGGGTGGGTTCGGGGCTGCTTAGTACAATTCCTACAATACTGAACACGCTTTTATTTTCTCTAACTGGCCACCACTGGGAGTGTTTACAATGTGTAACTGTACTTTTATTATTATTTTCTTTTTTTTTTTTTTACTTCTACACTTCATACTATTTAGTTTAACTTTAAGATTTATTTAGCGTTATTTTTTAAAACAAATATTATTTTCCTTATTATTACTTTCTTTAGGGGATTTAAGAAACTTACCTAGAACTATCGTCTATTTAATTACAATATTTATTTAGCACACTTCAATTATTATTATAAATTTATTATTAAGTCACTACATTATTTAATAGTCGTCACGGGGAACAAAACTTGATCTACCGTACTGTACACATTTATTACATATATATATAATAAATTCTTAAGTAATCAATTTACACAAATTAGAAAAGAACAATTTCTCTTCTAAGGGAGAGACAGAAATCACACACACATATTTTTCAAGGTTAAATAGCCGATCAGCTGTTTTCTGGAATGTAGGTCACCCTCTGTGTTTAGTTAACAAGGAACTGGTGTGTCAGTGAGAAAGGGGGTTTTACTCTTATTGTTCTCTACACAATGCGACTGAATAACACAACTACTTTATACCGTTATAAACGAGAGAAGGGGAGCACAATCTTATTCAACAAATTTATTATTATTATTTCGCTTGACAACACTTTGACTCGATTCATTCATAAACTTTTCTCAATTAAATAAATTACTTATTTTGTTCACAAGTTTTAAATCACAAACTTCTACTTAATTATCTTGGTCTACATTACATACTTTATTATTAACAAAGTTATTTTTAATTAATTTTTTTTTTATAACACATACTAGTGTATGTAAGCTATATAGTTGGACATACACTGTGCAGAATGATTCAGGAAACAAGAGGTCATGGATTGTCGTAAACAAACCTGTTACAGATTGTTCGGTTGACCAAAATTGTTATGTTTGGTCACAATTCATGTATGCAAGTAATTATATCGAATAATGCAGGTTCCTACTGGCCTATAGAATGCAAAAGCTATATGCATTGTATGACGCTAAGGATATTTCACTTATACATACTATCAGTTACGTAACTTAATACACTATTAAACATGTTTTGAACATTAAAGTTATTAAAGTAACTTTCTGAGTGCATAGATCAATATTATATATTTAGTTATTGTTCATACAAATTATCCACGCATAGTGAATGCAATTTTGTTTGTGACACTCTATACACAAATAAAACTCTTTCCTTTGTTTCCTTTTTTTTTTTTTAAAGAGTGACGCAATTTTGTTTGCGTCACGATGCTTAAAACACCTTTATAAAAATTAGCAGAGTGGCGCACTTTTGTAACGTCTTTTCGCCGCGTTACAAATCCAGGGAACCCATCGTAATTAAACTCCGTTAATTAGATGGGCTGCCTACGTTGTAACAGAATGTATCACAAATAATTAATATAACAAATTACTTACTAACTGTGTAAGGAAACAATGGGAAGGTATACAATTGATTTAAGCACTCCTCATATGTGTGTAACAAGAAGACTTCTCTTTATTTAACATTTAAAAACATTTACTGACAGATCCCATGACATTACTAATTCAATTATTAAGTTATTTGAAAGGTTTCTTTAAACTTTGGGATCAAAACTGATTCTATATAGCTATACCTCGGATCCGGGTAACCTTCGGTATTTATTCATTACAACTTTTAGTCATAATCAATTCATGATATTAGCTTGCCAGACTTTCTTTAATTCAACCATTGGAAGAATGGTATTATTGCTTGAATTATATTACTCTACATTAGCATATAAACTGTTACAACGTATGAAGTTAGAATAGTTACATGAAATTCTTAGATTTAATTTATAAGTCTTTACAAAGTTAATAGTTTCTGAAAAGTCTCTTTCAAGATGTGTTGTGTAACAAATATTAGTAACCCTCGATAGACAGGCTATCGAGTCACCTTTTAATTGGTATGCAGAAGACTCGTCCTGGGGTATCCGTCTTGGGAAACAGGAACAGCTACGTCGTCATCTCGGTCTGGTCTTCGTCAGTAAAGGGCTCCAAAGTTCGCAGGTTGAACCTTCTACGATGATACTTGTAGATTCTCGGATGTCCTGATCTGCATATTCTGTCGCGTGTACTAGAGCTTGTGGCTTCTGATAGTTCACATCTCCAGGTATGACGTTGGAAGTGTTGTTATTTCTTGAAGTTCGAAGTCATCTTGTGTTACACATTTTTTACGTTTCGAGTTTTACACTTTAAATCTCTTGTTTATTTACATAACTATATGAGTTAACACATCCAGATGCTTTAGGCAGCTATTTCTGGTATACCATCTTAAGGTAAAACAAAGTATAGGTAACATATTTTAAGAGCACAGCTCTTACGTCTATACTGTACGAAGTCACCATTGCGAGAGAGAGAAATTCTGCTCCCTTCGCCTGGTACTGGACAAAATGGTAGTGGGGCAATTACCGCGCGAGAATATAGTTCCTAACTATATTTAAGTTAACATTTTTATTTATACAAACTATCCCTAAACAAATATACATAATCTAAATCAGTTGTTTTAGCGACTATCTGTGTCTTCAGTTTTTTTAATTATTAACATTAGGTTTTTTTTTTTTTATTCTAACTTACACAAGACTCGGAAGACATGTCGAGTCTGGAATCAACAGGACAGCGCCTGCTCACAAGCAAAGGGTTAAATACGATACTAATAACTCTTTACAATTTATCTTTTTATTAGAGTATCTTCTAACTAACTAATTACTGCTTCCTCTCATACTGAGTACATACAGGTATTTTATATTAATACAGTGAGATTTAAATGGCTTAATAGCTCACAACCTTAATTTTAAAAATTTTTTATTATTTTGATTATTGGTACAATTTAAATCGTCACATTACAACACACGACACACGATCTACTCATCCTGTTTAATACTTTCTAGAAACAAATTTATTTTACAGCCCGAGAGGTTGTGCGGAACGAAGGGCCACCACAGCGCCCGCTCACATGCCTTCTTATAGACTTCCTGCCGGGGGGGGGGGGTACCATAATTCTCTGGATATTAAAGGTGTAACCTGCTACAGGTCGTGGGAGTTCATTAGTTGCATAATTGAGCGTGAGTGTACGGTGAGGCCGGGTCCAAGGGTCGTCTGGCATGGGTTACGACCGAGGGCGCTAATGAGGTGATTGCCCTCAAAGCAGGAACAGAGGCGACAACACTTTCGGGAAAGTGTCCGTATGGTGGCGTTCAGTGAACGGACACGCAAGGAGTCTCTGGCGGTCTTCTTGAAAGTCAGGTAGTGGGCCCAGCGCAATCCTCGGTCCACGAGAGACTGAAGCTTTTGTTTATGTGTCTTAGCCAAGTAGTCCCACCCCAATACAGGGACCGCGTAGATAACCACCGACACCACAAAAGTGGTGACGATAAGTTTCCCTAGGCGGCGGGTCATAGAATTGCTGAAAAGCAGGGAACTGAGTTTAGGATGACGATTGGCAGTTTTGCGGCCTACATGCTCAGAGTGTGTCCGCCGACTCCAGGTGGAGCCCAAGGTACTTACCATCGCAAAACCGGGGCAGGGGAGTATCCCCTACGTACAGTATTTCAGGGACCCTTCTACGCTTGGAGAAGACTACGGCTGTGCTCTTGGCCGCGTTGATAGCGACCCTCCATTTGTCTGTCCACTCAAGATAGGTGTCAACCTGATCCTGGAGCCAGATAACGGCCAACTGGCTCAAGTGTTGTTGGTGAACATGGCCAATCTGGTTTCGGGCAACCTGGGCACGTAGGCACGTAGTTAATGTACACAGAAAAAGCAGGGAGTCGGCCCAAGACGCTTCCCTGAGGAACACCAGCCGTAATAGCCCTTTTCTCAAAAAGGGTGTTTTCTACTCTCACGCGGAAGGTTCTGTTCCAAACAAAGCTTGCAATCAAGTGAGTGTAACAATCCGGAAGCAAAATCTCCGTGAGTTTGTACAGTAAGCGTGGATGCCAAACACGATTGAACGCCTTCTCGAACGGCGACGGTCTGTTCTCGTGAGCAACCGGCTTCGGCCACTGTCTCTACGAATCGCATCAAGTAATGAGTCGAGGAGTCCTCACCTCAAAAACCGAATTGCTCAAGGACCAGAATGTCAAACCGTTTTACGTGATCTAATAGCCGCAGTTGGACTAGTCGTTTGAAGACTTTCGACGTGGGTGACAGAAGGCTGAGAGACGGGAAGATCTCGGCGAACTTGGAGTCTTTACCCAACTTCGAGATCACCGTAACCGTCCCTGCAGCCAAAGAGGAATGTAGGCGAACCAGAAACAGGAATTTGTTTTACCTAACGCATGCCTGCCAGAATTGTACGGATGCTCGTTTGAGACGTCCCTATGGTACTAGTTCCGAGCTTTCGGAAGGAGCTCCTGCCCAGTAGTCCGGTCAAGTACGGAATTTTTTAATTAAATTTAAGGGCCGTTACAACGGCATGCTCGTATTAGACCGTACTAATACAGTATTTGCTGAGGCCGTTACGAAGAATTACCTGGTCGTGGACAGTACTTGCCAAGGCCGGCTTTGAGGAGGTTTGTCTGTGTCCTTGCCGATCGGACGTAAATTTTACGTGCAAGTCGCCGCACGGTGCCATCCAAGGAGCGGACACCGAGTCCACTTCTCAAAAGTTGAGAAGGGAACCGATAGGGGGCTTTGGCCGCTAGCCGAAAATCCTTTTCGAGAACGCTTTGCAACTTTCTTTTATGAACAACTGGAAGGTAACCCCAGACGTATATGACCATGACGCTGGACTAACCCCTTAGCGTAGGTGATGGTTGGCCACAGGTACGCGTTGACGATCAACTTACCTAGCTTGCACCTAACGGATGACTGACTGACTGACTGACTCTGGGCTGCGCTGTTCTGCGTCGCAGAGACGAACCACTAAGGAATCTGAGTTCCGAGCTGCCTTCAGGAGTTCCTGCATCATAGCCCTGCCCAAGTAGGGCGTGAGGTCTGTAGCAGGCCGTTTCTCGGCTTTTGTGCTAGCCTACACTAGCTCAGTATACACCGAGGGCATTTCCACGAACTACCTGGACCTATACGGTACCTGCCCACCCCAGCCGCTAGAGGATTGTCTGAGAACCTGGCCTCACGTGCATAAAATTTGCGTGCAAGTCGCCTGAAGGTGTCGTCTAGGACGCTGAGTCTTCTCCTTAGAAGGCGAGTTCAGAATCGGTGGGGACTTTGGCCGGTAGCCAAAACCCCCTGTCGAGGACGCTTTGCAACTTCTTTTTATGCATGCTGGCGAAGTAACCCCAGACCGGGCAAGCCTATGTAATGACCAGCAGCAAATCCTAGGATTCACCTAACACATGTAATTAATAAAAATCTTTTATGCCTTACAGTTTGGTGTCACCGCAAGCTTATCAGATGGCTGCCGATTCCTGAATGGCTCGCTGAAAGATGTACCAATTCCCGCCAGGTGTTTGCTGTACGGGGAGCGGATGTCTGTTACACTCTGTATGACCATTATTATCCAGCATAGTTATGCAGTCGGCGTGTTGTGTGTTGAACGTACAGCACTCGTAACTCTGTTGATTTGGCTAGCAAGCAGCAAGCGGCGGCCCCACTAAACATACAGTTTGCCTAAATTTAGTTACAAGTTTTGCGGTGCTACAGACCGTAACAACCCCAAGCCCAAGCACAAGACAAGCTTCGTTTAACTTAAAACCGTCCCTACCTCTGACATACGTACACTAAACAATACAGAAATACGTTTGGCCTTGTTACTTAGATCTTCTTACACTGTACGTTTATTGTAACGCTCACTTGGTCTATGAGTGTGTGTGTGTGTGTGTGTGTGTGTGTGTGTGTGTGTGTGTGTGTGTGTGTGTGTGTGTGTGTGTGTGTGTGTGTGTGTGTGTGTGTGTGTGTGTGTGTGTGTGTGTGTGTGTGTGTGTGTGTGTGTGTGTGTGTGTGTGTGTGTGTGTGTGTGTGTGTGTGTGTGTGTGTGTTATATTGCAACAATACACATATTTGCATATTTACCCTGGGCGGTATATTTTGTAAATATTTATTGAAACAAGAATACGATGAACGGTTTTAAACAATTTTGTGGATGCAAGTGTAGGATGTTCCCTGTCGAAAGTGACACCTGCCCCGGTAGTGTAAATACAGCGTGTGTGTGTGTGTGTGTGTGTGTGTGTGTGTGCCAGAGTCGACTTGCATTGTACTGAAAAGGGAGGACAAGAACAAATTGTTGGTTTTGTCATTAAATCAGGTATTAACAGGATTAAAATAAATTAATTAATATGTTTTTTACCTGTTACCAAAGGCATATTACAATTATAAATACATCATTAGATTAGGGACTTTTAAACGCATATGGTGATGCAAAATTTCTGCAGAAAAGTGCGTATTAAAGACATTATGTTAATTACTACCACAATTAACTAGTAATTAACAAGTGAGTTATATGTAAGTGACGAAGGAAGAATTACTAATCGCTCGCGTTACGATAACATTTACGCGATCGCGAAAACGGACTAAAAAGTGATCGGTAATAAAAGAGACGCTACACTCGAATCGACACAATTTAGCATGTCAAAAACAATATCTAATATGTCAGTTTGCCGTCTAGTATAAATACCTTTGGCAATTTGAGCAATGTCAGAAGCAAGGAATTTTCACACGACGTCGCTTTGCCGGTCTGCCGATCGATATGAACATCTTCACCATACACCACGATTGATGGAGGAACACAGGACTATCATCAAAAACAAGCCACAGAGACCGAGAACGCATCATCAGCATCATCATCATCGTCATTGTCATCATTCAGGACGCCCACACACGTACACATGCAACGGTAACTTCGGCGTACGCAAAGCAGGTGGCAAATGAACAATTATATTTTGGTGTAAAGAACTTATTAAAAAAAACGGAATATGGTATAGTAAAGACTTAAAGACTTAAATGTAAACAATGTACATAATTGTACATTGTGGTTAAAAATAATCATTTTCTTTTTTTAAATTTTACAAATTTGGGTATGTCATTAGAAAACATAAATATTTTTCAAGTAAATGTTATTTTTTTACTGTTTAAATATTAATAGCAACAATTAAATTTTATTTTTATAAAGTTAATATAGTTTTGTAAATGAGTTGCTATTTTCAAAAATGAGTCGAATCAGATACCATGCAATATAAAGTAATTGTATAATTTGTTCAGCATACTCGTATAGGTTTAGATATTAAGATTATAAGTTTTTTTAGATGTGTACTGAATAGCAAGGGTGTGTTATGTTTTGCAGAGTGTAAACTTATAGAAGACCATATTTTTAATTTTTATGATTTCAATTTTTAATATTCAAGTAATTTCTTTGCATATTAATAAATCGTTGACTGAATATTTTAATATGTTTTGTAATTAATTATTTCATGTTATTAACGTCTCACTTCTCTTTGTAAAATTACGTTTGTTGTGCAACCACATATACTTAACGCGACGATCACAAAAATCCTACAACCTGGCCGGTGTTTAACACTTTATAGTTGCGTTGGGTACATGGTCAGGAATGTATTCATTTATTTTATAATACTTGTAACGTTGTATAATAAATTGGAGTCGGGCAACGTGTAGCACGATATATTTTATGTTAGAAAATATAATAAATGAGAATTAACACATTGTATTATTATTATTATTGTTATTAATATTATTGTTATTGTCTTTAAATACTGTATTATAAATTTAATATTGTTGTGTACTTTACAACTGGCGCTCAACAAAATTTAAAGAGGAGAGAAATTGTTGGCATGAGATAATTTATAATAATAATAAACACGTAAATAAATCATATTAAATTTAAAAAAAAACAATAGAGTCTTTGATCACCAATAATCAGTAATATAAAAAACGAATTTAAATTTCTTTATATTACAATGAAAGCTGAACCGCAGAAAGGATTTGATCTTGAGGCTATGTTGAAAAATCTCTAGGAACAAACGCAAAAGAATAGTGAAGAATCTAAAGTCGAATTCAAAGAACTAAAATGTCTAATAAAGAATTAAAGAGGTCTAATGAAGAATCCAGGGCCGAATTTAAATCTGCACTAGGGAAAAATAAGGACACATTCAAAGCTGAATTTAAAGACTTTAAAGACCAATTGACTACAAAACTTGAAGAAACGAATAACAGAATAGAAGTATTAGAAGCTAGAGTAGAAAAATCACAGAATGAACAAGCATTAAAAATTGAGAATAGGTTTAAAGAACTAAATTAACGAATAATCGATTTTATTTCGTTTAACATTTTTGATTGTTGTAATCTTGTTTACGTAGTCAGCTAGTTATTAAAATATTATTGTTATTTAATTTTCATTATTTTGATAAATGTATAATTTTAAATAAATAATTTTCTTTTGCTTTTGTTTCAAATTGTTCTTTAATTATTTAATTATTATTGCTTTGTTTGTAAATATTGAAATTTTTTCCAGATATTCAATTTGTAAATTTTTGTAAGGTTTTAATTATTTTAAAATTCTGAATGTTTAGAGATTTGACTTGTAAATATTTGGTTTTAAAAACTCATTGCAATGTTAAACGCATCTGTAGAATATTTTCTATTCGTATGGCTTACGTAGAATTTATTGGAATCTCGACAGTATATTTTGTAAACTAAATTTTTATTGTTTATTTTTATTCCATTCCAAGCGACGGAGAGGTGTCCAAAGAAATGCAGGAGTGACCAGTTCGAATCTATATGCTTGGATCCCAAACAAACCATTTTTGGTTTAATCGTTGTTGACGATGATGATATTTATTTAATTTTCTCTGTCAGTTGCCCTAGGAAAATCTCGTAATACTTGTAACACTTGCTTCCCAATGACCAATTACAAACATGCAATCTACTGCAGCGTTTCACGAACCTTTGTTAAACTTTTCCTAACGAACAGTTTATTAACTAATATAAAATTGTTTAATGACTATAAATATTGTTTTACCAACGAAGTACTTGTTTCGTTTGATAACACTTTAAAACACACGTCTATAATACTTTGATAATAGTTATGTTGGTGTTTTAAGAAAAAGTCTGGTGGAAGCAACCATTTTACTACAGAATTCGCTACATGCTATTCAAAAATCGGCAAAGAAGTGGAGAATAAAATTAAATGAAACGAAATCTGCACACATCACCTTCACAAAGTGCCACGGGACAACATCAATTGTAAAACTAAATAACAAGGCTATCCCGGTAGCCGACTCTGTAAAATACTTGGGCATCCACTTAAACAAAAAGCTGATTGGCGCAACCACATTTGGATGAAGAGGAAACAACTAGGCACCAAGTTTCGCAAGCATTATTGGCTCCTGGGCAGAAAATCATTACTGTCATTGCGAAACAAGCTTTTGGTGGATACCACTGTCTTAAGTCTGTGTGGACATACGGCTTATAGTTTTGGGGAACCGCATCTAAATCCAATATGGCCATAAAGGAAAAGTTTCAGACCAAGGTGTTGCGTGCCATAACCAACGCACCATAGTTCATCAGCAACAAAGACATCTATAGAGACCTGGACCTGCCCTCAGTCAGTGAAACCATTGCGATGTTCAGCGAAAGAAATGTGAAACGCCTTGAAGAGCACACGAGTCCTTCAGCCATAAATCTACTAGACAACAGCCTACAGACAAGACGTCTAGACTCGAACATTATAAATATATTATACATAATTTTTTACTTTTAAATACTTATACAGAGAACTAGTCAATGGACTAGTACTCTTCATGCCATATATTCTGTAAACAATTATGCTTATTGTTATGTATTAACATATTGCATAAATAAACATAAAAAAAGTGTTTTAAGAAGACTACAATATAAAATAGCCAATACATTTTGAAGAGACCAACATATCTTTTATCTTTATATTTAGGTAAAATATATACGGTGTGTGTGTCTGTGAGTGTGAGGTACAAAATAAGAGCGGCAAAGAGAGAGAGCGCAACGTAATCTCTGTCAGAGATAAGAAGTTAATGAACGAAGCTACAGTAATTTGCGTTTATGATATTTTAAAGTTAATAATTCTGTTTGAGACTCCAAATCCGGCATTACGCTGAGCACACCATTCCACCTGAAAACCAAACTTTTTCATTACAAAAAATGAGCTTCAACATAACCAAGGGATATTTTCTACGACGTAGACCCGAGTCTGTTACTTGCAGTCGGGTTTTTGTTTTGGTTCTCTGCTGTTACACGCGTCAGATCTCAGATCCCCGGATAAGAAACTTTGTTAAAACTTTGCTAAGATACTTTTCACAATAATCGTTATACCTCTTTTGACGTTAAACGGTACTCGTAATTTGAACAAACCTCGGTGCTTTGAATGTACGAAAGACAAAGTCTTATAACAGTATAAATAATAATTACATAGATTTCAAAATAGTTATTTACTTTTTAGATATTTATTGAAACTGTTTTTAGTTTTGTTGTAAAATGTACTAAAATCAAGGAACAGAGTTGGACAAACAAGAGGTTTTTGGTAAAATATTGTAAAGCGAAGGGTTAAACGTATTGGCCATGTTATGAGTCACGAGAATTTGATAAAAACAATAATAGAAGCTTACAGTGAAGGGAAAAGAGGAAGATGAAGGTCGAGACTCCTATATTTGAAAGAGATTATTGGTGATGTAAGTTGTACTTTCCACGAGAGATGAAACTACAAGATCAGTGTAGACTGCTACAAACCAATCTGTGGATTGCTAACTGAAGAAGACGAAGAAGAAGAGTTATAAAAGGGCTGAGACCGGCTTCTCCCATTACTGTTTAATGTGTATGTGGAGACAAAACTACAGGCTTATCGTCAACACATTATGTATAGAAAGCAAGTCTCTGTTGTCAAGTAGACAAAGTTTATACAATTTGCGTGCATCTCGTAAAATTTTTACTTCCATGTTCTATAAGGAAGTATGGTGATGGCGAAAAAAAATCGTGTTCAAGATAAGAGCTGATTCTGATTGTACTATCCTCAAAACATGAAGGAAAGTCATTTTCCGAAAAGTGTGTGTCTCTGTGTAGAATTTTTTTCTATGGCGAACGATAACTGCCGCAATAGAAACAGAATCAAATAATGTTTTGCATATGTGCCTAAGTTGTAGAGGACTCGAGGCTTGTTGATTTTGGTGAAGATCGGTTAAGGGTATACGTTAGTGACCACAGTACTGTTACAAACAGAATTATCACTGTTGCACACCACTATAGAAAAATTATTCCTATTAGCGCTTTCAAGCTTCTCAGCTCATTGTCAGATCGGTTATTTCCGAGCTGACGATAAGCTGAGAAACTTGAAAGCGCTAATCGGAATAATTTTTCTATAGTGGTGTGGAACAGTGATAATTATATTTGTGATTATAACCACTAACACAATTTTCTTAATTAAACACACCACTGTTGTTAAGGCTGAAGAAGGAAGTTGTTTTTATGGAAATATTTCATTTTGAAAATGATTTTAAATATAAATCTTAGAACATTAATGTCATTTATAGTTCTCTAGCCTTATGGAAATTCTCTAGCTTGTTATACATTTTTTTTGTAGTTTTTCATCACACAGTCATAGCGTTTGTGTTCAATGACAGGTGCTATACGTTCGCTTAGAAAAATAAAATTGAAATGGAACTACACACTGTAATTCGATTAAATCGTTTTTTTTTGCCACTTGTGATCTGGCACGAGTTACCAGGCTTTCAGCAGGCAGAAATACATAATTGGATTTTCGGAAAAGAACGGCAATTCTGTACAGTATTCTCTCCCTGATTTGGCCAGAGTAGGCAGTAATTGATTTGTTTTCGTTCCAGTAATAATGTTCTACTCTACATATATATGCTTACCTATTTAATAGTAAAGTTTATATGTATAGTGGATAATGTTACAGCATACTTAATGCAGTGTCTAAAATATTTACCAAAACTGTTAACAATAGATTAACAAGATTAACTGTTGTAGATAATCATCTTGATAGAATAGCAGTCGAGGTTTGTAAAAGAAAAATCGTGCTTTGATAATGTATTAACATTAAAGTTAGGGCTACTGATAAAAAAAGATGAAAATTTAATCTTGAATTTAATCTTGTGGTTTTAGTACGTAGGCTTTCAAGGCCGGTGTCATTATAATTATCTAAAACTTCCGGGCTGAAAGGCCGTGGTCGAATGCTTGATCTTCCACAGCTAGACGTTTCGGCCACACCACCGGTGGCCATCATCAGTAGCAAAAAGTGTTCGGAATAGATGGTACGCCGAACACGTCTCCCAATGAACTGGGAACAAGCAACAGTGAGAGAAGGCTACGCTATCGGAAGTTTTAGATAATTTTAATCTTGTGGTGTTTAGTGACTATGGCAAGACTTTAAAAAATGTAAAACGGAAACGTTTTAGAGTATCATAGCACACCAAATTACTTAATAGTTGTGAGAAATACGTATAAATATATAAACAATTTTTGTACTAAATAAAAAATAAATATAATCTTGTAATTCGGTGTGTGTGTGTGTGTGTGTGTGTGTGTGTGTGTGTGTGTGTGTGTGTGTGTGTGTGTGTGTGTGTGTGTGTGTGTGTGTGTGTGTGTGTGTGTGTGTGTGTGTGTGTGTGTGTGTGTGTGTGTGTGTGTGTGTGTGTGTGTGTGTGTGTGACTTACACTAATAAGACATCAAAGTGTACACTTGCAGAAGAAATCTATTCTTATTATTCACACTGAAATGTGAATAAAACAAAAGCATATTGTTATGCCATTACACAACAATATTCTACGTGTTTCTCGGCTATCCAGCGGAGCCCGGCTGTAATGTGTGTGTGCGTACGTATTGGTGCTACTTTGAGATGAAGGACAATTACGTGACACTTGTCACGCGTCCGTCCGTAGCCGAGACTGATCCAGACTTCACTGGTCCGCGCACACTGTGTTCAAGGCGGCAAGAAATTACGTTCTGGTGTTTTCTAGTATTTGAAGCATAGTATGGATTATTTGGGAATATCATCGGGGCATAAATACAAGTACTCAGAGACGCTTAGTTCAGTTTCAGTGGCGATTTATTCCAGTGCGGTTCGAAGTATTGTGGCAAAGTGTTATGTGTTTTATAATTGTCCGAGACTCTATTAATAGACATTATTATTGCGTGTAAACAATTTTTATTTGATTTTTGTAAGAGACTATCTTGTTGATTACAAACTATTTAATTGTGATAATTAAAGCTGGTGATTAGTTACTTCACTGGTATCTTGTATTTTGTTTTCCACTGTATCATACGACGATCAAGTAGACCGTCGTAACAATATTACAAAAAACATTAGTTACGAGTATGTTAAGTAATCAAAAGTCACAATTAAGTTTAGATTAATTTAATAATAAAACCCGCTCTAATGCCGAGCGAAGTTACTTTGAACAACTTTCCAAAAGTATCATCTTCTTACAAAATAGATATTTATACACAATGATTTCTTTGTTATGATAAATATTTAATTAAAAGTTAAATTACTACTACTACTACTACTACTACTACTACTACTACTACTACTACTACTACTACTACTATTACTACTACTATTATTATTATTATTAAATCCTTAAATTCGTAGTGACCGTCAATCAATGAATTTTTCAGGTGAAGGGTTTATGAGGATCGGTCAAAAAATATAACACACCTTTTAAATTATTTGTGTCGACGTTTCAACAATATTTATTGACATCATCAGGACAAGTGTTGCTGAGCTGTTTCGACACCAAACACATCAAACACACGTCTAAACGTCGACACAAATAACTTAAACGTTGTGTTATATTATTTGACCGATCCTCACAAACCCTTCACCGGAAAAATTCATTATTTTTATTATTATTATTATTATCATTAATATTATTATTATTATTATTATATAACCTAACCTAATTAAATAGAAATAATTACATTAATTTTTAATTTAACCCTTACCGTTTGTTAGGAACTAACAGGCTCGTGGTTTAT
Source organism: Magicicada septendecula (assembly GCA_034769895.1). Lineage (NCBI taxonomy): Eukaryota > Metazoa > Arthropoda > Insecta > Hemiptera > Cicadidae > Magicicada > Magicicada septendecula. Next base: position 292,658,778 of record CM068373.1, on the reverse strand, counting down.
ATAACGCGCAGAAGAATTAACACACCACAGAAATCGAATGAACGTATATTTTCTAATTAATTTAAAAACCAAACCCAAACGTGTTGCTAACCCTCGGCGCAAAGTTTTACTGATCCTGTCAAAATCAGATACACAGTACAGGCATCTGAATTGGATTATACTTTGACAGACTTTTGAAATGTCGGAGTTACAAAAATTAACTTAGTACTCTCCTCATACACACATACACACGCAGACGCTAGATATGAATTATTTCCTTTAGTTCAAACACACTCTTGTGTTAGTTCACTCTACCACATATGTCTGTCTGTCTATCTATCTATGTATGTCTCTGTCTCATTTTTCCACTATCAAATACAGTAGAACGTCGATTATCCGAACCTCTCGGGACGAGGGCGTAAGCGATATTTCGGATAATAGATAGTAAATTGAAAACATTATTTCTCTTTACTAAAACAAAGGTTTTTATTACAAAATCTTTCCTAACATACAGCAAACTATACTATATATAATTACAGCAACCTGTATACTGTACTGTAATGTATTACTAAGACTAAAATCATTGAATTAAAACTGAGTGTAAATAATAAAAACCAAAAGTAAATTTAAACAAAATTAGAGTGTAATGACTAACACTGTACTACAAAATTAATTAAAAAACAGACATTCGGTGACAGAGACTTGCGTTCACACAGTTTGTTTATCAATTGTAAATCTTTTTATCGAAGTTTGTTGATGTAAGTGTGTTTATCGATTCTGTGTTTATCGATTGTAAGGCTATATAGCCACAGCGTTTATTTATTCTGTTATAATTTATACTACACAACTTTTTATATTCAATAAATATCCAATACGTCTACACGTGTCGAATACATTACTGTACAGTACAGTACATTATTGTACTTTTTATTGAGTTCGGATAATGGATAGATCGTTCGGTTAATGAATATTCGCATAATCGAGGCTCTACTTTATGTCTATTCCTGTTTTACGTTTTATCGGTTACTGAATTTTGTGTACACTAGCTGTATGCGCCAGTAAATTAGCTAAATTAGTCAGTTATTTGTTTTCTCTATTGATACAAGCATTTGTTACTCGTGTTTAGTGTCCTAATATCGAAGAAAACAAAATGATAAGGGTATAAAAGATAACTTTTATGTTATTAAGGAAACATTTTACAACCTGCGCATTTCACTTTTTTAGGATATTCAGATTATCTGTATCAATTAAATATAAAGTGTTAAACTAAAAATCGTCTTTTTAAGTGTAAAGATGAGACGTTTACGCTGCTACGTATTCTCGGTCTTCTTCTACAGTGTAGAGTCTTGGATTTTGACTGAAGCCACAACTAAAAAATGGAATCCTTCGAAACGTGGCTTTATCGTAGAATACTGAGCATTTCATGGACAGCACATGTAACTAATGTTGAAGTTCTTAGAAAGATGAAGAAAAGAAGGGAAGTTATTAACACTGTGAAGATAAGAAACCTTCAGTATCTGGGACATCTTATGAGAAATGAACAGAGATTTTACTTATTGCAGTCCATGTTACAGGAAAAAGTAATTGGAAAGAGAGAAGTTGGGCGACCGAGTATCTCATGGCTTAGTAATTTAAGGATCTGGTTTGACATGAATACAACTAACTTATTCCGTGCTACAGTACAGAAAGTTAAAATAGTCTGTATGATATCCAACATTCGAAACGGATAAGAACTATCAGAAGAAGAAGAGGCTTTCAGCGGTGATAGCTAGGAGCACCAGAGAATTGCAAGAGAATTTGGATGTGTGCGACACACTAATGCAAGAGAAATGAATCTGAATTAATAAGATTAAAACAAAATTCATAGCAATTGGTGATAAAAATAGATCGTCATCACGGCACAGGCCAGGTGCTACCTTTCCGCCTCCAAAGATCCTGCTTTGAAAATGCCTCCCAGTCTATGACCTGATTTATAAATTTGTCAAGCAAATAAACAAATTAACAAATACCGAGTCGTATATGAAGGAGTTAAGAAAATATTTGGCTGATTGTAGACACATTTATACTTACATAAATAACACTCGCCATATACACCAGTCTGCTGGACAGAACTGGAAAGCACAGCCACACTGACGCAAGTTTAACAACGAACAACGAATCTGCGTCATTATGGCTGAGCTTCCCAACGCTGTCCAGCGTATTTACAGGGTAAGTAGCGGTTCTTTTCGTATAGTTCTTCTTTAGCTGTGTTCAACTTTGTAGGCGGTGGTGGATTATTATTAATTTTTTCCTGACGTGTTCAAGCTTTTTAGTGAACGAATCGCTAACAGACGTAAGTTTTTTTAATGTACTAGTGTTACTTACACAGATTGTTTAGTGTACTAGTGTTACTTACACAGATTGTTTAGTGTACTAGTGTTACTTACACAGATTGTTTAATGTACTAGTGTTACTTACACAGATTGTTTAGTGTACTAGCGTTACTTACACAGATTGTTTAATGTACTAGTGTTACTTACACAGATTGTTTAATGTACTAGTGTTACTTACACAGATTGTTTAATGTACTAGTGTTATTCACGCAGATTGTTTAATGTAACTAGTGTTACTCACGCAGATTGTTTAATGTAACTAGTGTTACTTACACAGATTGTTTAGTGTACTAGTGTTACTTACACAGATTGTTTAATGTACTAGTGTTACTCACGCAGATTGTTTAATGTAACTAGTGTTACTCACGCAGATTGTTTAATGTAACTAGTGTTACTTACACAGATTGTTTAGTGTACTAGTGTTACTTACACAGATTGTTTAGTGTACTAGTGTTACTTACACAGATTGTTTAGTGTACTAGTGTTACTTACACAGATTGTTTACTGTACTAGTGTTACTTACACAGATTGTTTAATGTACTAGTGTTACTTACACAGATTGTTTAGTGTACTAGTGTTACTTACACAGATTGTTTAGTGTACTAATGTTACTTACACAGATTGTTTAATGTACTAGTGTTACTTACACAGATTGTTTAATGTACTAGTGTTACTTACACAGATTGTTTAGTGTACTAGTGTTACTTACACAGATTGTTTAGTGGTCGAAACGTTGTGTGATATATTTTACGATTCTAATTGTCCGACCTAATCTTTCTGCAGTCCATACTACAGGGAAAAGTACTTGGAAAGAGAGGAGTTGGGCGACCGAGAATATCATGGGCTGAGAAATTTAAGGACCTGGTTTGGCATGAATACAACTGACTTATTCCATGCAGCAGTACAGAAAGTATGTATGAAAATAGTCTGTATGATATCCAACATCCGAAACGGATAGGAACTATCAGAAGAAGATACTGAACTGTCATCTCCATCTCTTTAGTCCCGTTTGAACGTGTTACCACCCATTGCTCGCTATATGAAAGCGGTCTGAAACGGTTAATAATTTGTGAAATTTAATTTAGTTTGTGAGTTGATTCTGTAGTTTTTTTTCTTAAGATTTTCCTGATTGTGTCACACATCGCTATACGTATTGCGTTTAATGTATGCACTTAATTATGTATTTTAATCTCGTAGGCTATATGTAATTGTAATTATGTAATTTTACTTAATATGTACATTAAGTTTTTTAATACTTCTATAGTTGCTATTCAAGTGAGTAACGTCACAGGCCAAATGATTGAATCGCAATACGGGTAGGCATACTATTGGTTATTATTATTATTATTATTATTATTATTATTATTATTACTGATAATTTGGCTCTTATTAATAAAAAAAATTAATAGTTTTACATTTTTTAATACGGAAATTCAGAAACATTAAACCACAACCTGAAATTCAATAATATCTAAGAAATTTACATATTTTTACGACGTCGTATCAATACTTATCGTCGTACGGTACAGTGGAAAACAAAATACAAGACACCAATGAAGTCACTAATCACCAGCTTTAATTATCACTATTAACAATTCGTAATCAACTCGTACAATAATTCCAGTTAGGTTTGTCCACACGCAATAACAATGTCAATTAATAGCGTTCCACACAATTATTAACACAGTAACACTTCACTTTGACAAACACTAAAACACTGGAATATATCCGCGCTAAGGAACATCGCTCAAATAACTGAACTCATAAACCGGCTGCTATGGTTTTTATAGGTAACGCACGCCTTCTATAAAAATCTTCCATCCACTTAATGCTGACGCTAATGCGTATTTCAAGTGGCCTCTTAAAGAGTCTAGAACAAACTTGAACAGGGCAACACCTGACACACTTGCCGGTGGGAAGGGAGGGGACTCTCTCGGCTATTCTACGTGGTTCCATTCGTAACAATATGTACGCAAAATGGTACAGGAAACACCAGTTTTGAACGAGCGAATCAAGTTCTCAGTTTTATCTCGACCGTTTGCCTATCTATCTGTCTATGTGGGGAAGACTCAATACAACTTTTGATCGCATCAAAGTAATCTGACGTGCGTGTCAGACAACTCCGTTGTGTTTTAAGTTGATCCCTCCAGAAAAAGAGGGGCGGGAGGTAACAATGTGAAAAGGTCAATACTGTATAGTAAAAATCCATGTGGGGTATCAAATTAACACACATTCTGAATGTAGTGTTTAGTTTTCAAAATTTTAAAGTGTTGGAACACCAGGGACTGGAATGTTGGACAAAATGGTAAAATCGCGAAAATACATGTGCCAAGTTACAGAGAATTGTAATCAAAATATTGTTACGACGGTCTCCTTGATCGTCGTATGACACAGTGGAAAACAAATTACAAGACACCAATGAAACCACTAATCACCAGCTTTAGTTAATCCCAATTAACAATTTCTAATCAACAAAATAGTTTCTTACAACAAATCAAATAAAAATTATTCACACACAATAATAATGTCAACTAATAGAGTCCCGCACAACATAAAGCACATTACACTTCGCCACAATACTTTGAACCTCACTGGAATAAATCGCCACTAAAACTAAAACTAAGCGGTAGATGTCGTTGTTTAAATAGATAGTACAAGTGTTCCAGAATGATCCATAATACGCGCCAACACTACAGAAAAAAAAGAGCGTAACTGCTTGCAGCCTTGAACACAGTGCAAGCGGACCGGTGAAGTCTGGAAGAGCCACTGTGTTGAAGCATGATAAGCGTCACGTAATTGTCTTTCATCTCGTAGCAGCAATATGTACGCACACACACATTACAGCTGGACTCTGCTGGGATAACCGAGATACATATAGAATGTTCTGAAGTGGAGTAACAATGTTATTTTGATTAAAAATAACATCTAATATTGAAATATGACTAATAATAAATGCATTTTTTTAAAACGGTGAGCCAGTTTTGCAACTCAGGAAAATTACTTGTAACAAATATCGAGACTATGTACAAATTCTCCAAACGTATTCAATTGTTTCCTGCAAAGTTAAGATAAAGTTAATTGTATGTTTTATAAGATAGTTCAGCTATTGAAGCAGAAATATTTTAGAAATGTCTTAACACATTTTTTTTATACAAGCAGGCCAACCATGAACAACGCGAATATAATTTTCTTTTCTTCTCCTGCCAGAAGGCACTCATTCGCACACTATGCGCCGCCTTCCTATCCACTGTCCTTTCCCCTTTCTCGTCTTCTTCTCACCGCAGAGAACCTCAAGATTTAGAATTTTGTTTCTGTATGTATTTATAACCACACAGTCGTTCAAAGAGATACCCAGTTTCATCATCTCCTCATTGAGTTGTCTGGTGTATCCGTTCAAACTTGAAAGTTGCCAAATATATTTGAAAATATTTTTTATTTAATCTGGACCGATCCATCCGAACCATATCTCCAAGGACACACATTAACACATTTACATATGTTATTGTTCTACATAATATTTTTCTTCTTAGTTTCTTTCAAATGAAAACAATTTTTTCAGTTACACTCTTTTTTTTGTGAAAACAAATTGGATACTTGGTGTATTGTAAAATATATATTCGTAAAAAATATTCCCAGTTAGAAATTCTCAAGGCGTTCTGCCAACATTACAAAATCAGTGACAAAATTTTATTGTATTACGTGCGGAAAGGCAAACATGAAAGAGTAGACCGCACAGGTAATGAAGCTTAACAAACTGCCAGAATCCTTTGATGTGCCGCACCCGCGGCCGCAGACAAAAGTAAGCTTATTAACGGCAGCGCGGTCTGGTGGCGAGAAGCAAAAATTCTCGTTTGACAGCCGACGACTAAGCCAGAGATGCAAAATAAAAGGGGAATTACTTTCTCGAGGGGGGGGGTTGTCCCGTCCATTCAAAGGTGTTTCCACTTTACAATCGCTACTTGATTTCAGCTACAATCGATGATGTGATGTTATTGTTATTAACTGGCAGATCGTAGGGGAGACCGGAGACTAATTTGAAATGTCCGCCAGGACGCCGATGATGGCTGTCATTAAATTGACTGCTCACAGGTCTTCATACGTATTGGTTGTAGAGCTGTGACGTCAGGGGATATTCAATGTTACATGAGATTCTCGTGATTCTTTTTTTTTGTCTAGAGTTCTGACATGTACTATATTCAAATAAATACACTGCAAGTAGGTTTATTTTCATCTAACGCACTTTCCACAGAAATTATTCTGTATCTTCAGAGGTTTGTTTGAATTGTAATTGAATGTTTTGCTTACAATACAGCTAACGGATAATCGAATTTACTTCGATTCTATTTTCGATTCTTCTAATTTTTATGTAGTACCTATTTATTATATATTTATTGTTTATTTTATTATTCTAATAAATGTATGATTTTAAATAAATCGTCTTGTTTTGTTTTTATTTGTATTTTGTTCATTAACTAGTATATTACTGTATAATTACTATTGTGTTTGTATTTATTTGAAGATATTACATGTGAGACCTGCAGGAAACTCAAGGAGTTACTTACAAAGGAATAATGGAGTATTGACAATGCGATCAATTAGTGGAGAATATTTTAATTAATTTTAATAGAATAATGTTATTTGCTTATTAGTAAAAGTTAAATCATATTCAAAAAATTTTAGTTGGTTTATTCATGAAAATACATGGCACAATTATTTTCAGGAATAAAGTTAATCGTTAAAAAATGTTGAACATAAAACTTTTTTAAAAAAAAGCTTATACTGTGCTATAAGCCAAATCGAATTCTGGGTCGCTTTTATAACTCGTAAACGAGTGAAGCCAGTTCTTAGCTACAACTGCTGGACCGTTTGGTATTTGTCTGTCTGTATGTCTCTGTATGTGTCTGTCTGTCTATCTATCTCTCTGTCTGTCCCTGTATCTGTCTGTCTGTCTATCTATCTATCTATCTGTATGTCTGTCTCTGTATCTGCCTGTCTGTATCTGTCTGTATATCTATCTATTTGTCTCTGTCTGTCTGTCTATCTGCTTGTATGTCTATCTCCACCTCTCATTCTCCCCCTCTCATTCTCCCCCTCTCATTCTCTCTCTCTCTCTCTCTCTCTCTCTCTCTCTCTCTCTCTCTCTCTCTCTCTCTCTCTCTCTCTCTCTCTCTCTCTTTCTGTTTTGGATATGTCTAACAATAACATTAGAACTCGTCAACGGATTTTGAGGTTTTTATAAAAATTAACATTTATTTTCCCTTTTCACACTTTAACCGCACAATTCTCTATTGTTTTGAGATTGACTCCCCCTCCCCCCACAAATAAGGAATGAAGAGGCAGAAATGTCAGAGTAAAAATTCTGAAATATCAAAACGATCCCTGTGTGGTACAAAATTAAAGATAATATTTTAATAAAAATCTGTATACACTGTTCAGTTTTGGAAATTTCAGTCTTTAAACACTAAAACTTAAAAAAGAAAAAGAAAAATTTTTTAATAAGTAAAAATTTGTGTAGAGTGTAAAGTTAAAGAAATTTTAATCGAAATTGAAAAGTTTTCATATTTGTTTGGTACCAGAATCTTAAGGAATGTCAAACGTTTGAATAGATTGTAAACATCTATGCCGGATGTTAGACTAAGGAGAACGTGAACTTAAACGCAAAAGTTTTGTTTAATTTAACATTCTTGTAAACTGTAAATTTGGTATCCAATGAATATTGGAACGTAAAATATTGCAAAACACATAGTAAGTAAAAAACTTAAAAAATAATTAAGAAATGTGAAAATCGATGTACGGTCCCCATTTCTTGGTGTTTCTCGACTAACGCTGGGATTCATAATAATACAAACTTTTGAAATAGTAACATGTACTAATCTGATTTTATCTAACGAGTTCTACAGCCCAGTGAACTTACTAACTTAAATTTTATTTCAATGCTTACTTTTTCATTTTTCCTTAGAAAGAATGGTGGAATAATATTATTTATCTGTACGCTATCTGAATGGATTTCACGTGTTTAGAAGAAAACACAAAGGTTAAATACTTTGTAAATAATTTGAAGAAACCCACGCCCTACGTAAACACTAGTCCAATCAACTGTCACTGCGAGCGCGTATGTGTGTGTTGTGTGTACACGTGCACAGACGATGTTGCTCTGAATTCCAGCAGGTGGTTTCCAGTGCCAGCTCAATCTACGGTAAGCGTAATTACTTGCAAACCCCCGCCAGTGACGGTGCCGTGACCTGTGCAATTTGTTTGTCTCATTGAAAACGTTGTTTTAATTAGTCTGCTAGTCCACTGTTCAAACAAACACGCGTCCTATCCTGAGTCGGTCGCACGCGGATCGTTGTGTTGTACAGCAGAAACAGAATAACCGATACCAGACGAAGTCACTAATCATAACTTTAATTACAGTCAGACACTCGTATACAATGTGATCGTCTTCTTCTTCTTCTTCTTCTTCTCCTCCTCAAGGATTAGGTTATATAAACCTGTCTCATCCTTGAATGACCCACGTCTCATCTACCAATGGCTTTATAATTCAGTGTCGCTTGCGGCAATCGATCCTCTGTCATCCTTTGCAGATGATCCCACCATTGTCTTCTGTAAATTGCAACAATTTTATTTATGTCCTTTACTTCGAGTTCTGCTTTGATATCTTCACTCCTTATTATATCTTGCAATGTATAGTTTAAAGTATTTCGAAGAAAGTGCATTTCAGCACTCTGAATCTTGCAGCTTTCCTTTTTTGACATGATCCACGGCTCACTTGCATAAATCAACGTGGGTATTGCAATTGTCTTATAAAATTTAATCCTTGTGCTGTGTCTTGTTTTAAGTCTAAGATTTCTATAAATCGTACCACAAATATTTCTAAATTTATTTATCTTCTCTCTTATATTATTTTAGATTCATAGCTTACTGCACAGCCAAGATATTTGAAACGGCTCACTTGTTTTAATGTGCTATCTTAGTCTTCACTGGATATTTAACTTTTGGTTCCATGGTTTTGGTCGTTCTTACTGAAATTGTCAGTGAGTGCTCTCTTGCTACTCCTTGTAATTTAAACATTATAAATGTAATTATAATTTGTTGATTACTGCTTTTATAATTAATTACAAATACCATTACATTATGAGTAATTTTAATTGTATTATTGTATAAAATTAAGTTTTGTGCTATTATAATTTTCTCGTTATTTTTAAAGAAAACATTTTATGATGTAAAACAAACTCTCTTAACACCTTCACATATACAAGGATATACACATACGCACGCGCGCGCGCGCACATACACACACATACATAAACACGTTCACTCAAATAATTGTTCTGTTGTGTTAGACATTTCTTTTGTATTCATACACAAGTCCTATTGCTGACAATAACATTGTCGAAACGTCGACATAAATAATTTAAAATTAGTTTTATATGATTTGACTGCTCCTCACAAACCCTTCACATATAAAAAACAAATATTAAAGACATTCACAAACCTTGATCAGCCGCCGAGAAAAACCAACAAATAGCGCCTGGTTGTTTCCAAACTATCAAATCCAAGTGATTTTTGCGAGTATATAATGGTTTATATTAGTTTCTATTAGTGTACATTATGGAAGCCGGTAGCTTGGAATTAGTCTCGGCGAAAGCGAAATTAAGGTAGCCATGGTGGCCCCGAAGGAGACGAAGAACTAGGAAGAAGAAGAAAACGAGAACAGTAGCAATCTATCCATAATCTTTCATTTCCTTTATAAAACTTGCAATAACAATACAATTCCTCATAGAAATTCCAGACATCCTGACCCCTCCCCATATACGTTTTATTTATTGTAGTTTGAAGGATGAGAAACTTATTGGAAATTGATAAAATCTCTGGCTTTAATAGAATTTCCTGTGCGCAAGAGTCGTCGGTGTTCAGAATGAAAGGACGTGGCTTTATTACTGAATAAAGCATCCAGTCGAGCGGAATAATTCTCACATCGATTGGAGCAGAAGTGCACAATCCTGCTAAAGCTTAACGCTACAACATACTACCCGGAGTTGTCCATTAGTATATCAAGTAATGAAAATAAACTCCGACAAATTATAAATATAAGTTGTATAAGCAGAAAAATAAAAACCCGCCCCCTCCTCAAATTGAAGTGTTCTTCCCATTCTCAGGATCGTCGTGTTGCACAGTGGAAACAGAATAAGAGACACCAATAAACTCCCTAATTACCAACTTTTTGTATCGGCCATCTGAGGACCACATGCCAATTTAAATTCTTTATTCCTTGTTCTTTTCTTTTTCTCTAATATTCTTTCATCTTTTCACTATGTCCCTCCTTCCAGTATTTAGTCCACTTTGAACATGCTTTTTTCTCTCTCCTACCCTGGGCTCCTTACATTTTTAACACTTTTGCCTAAAAAATTTCTCTTTCAATTATTCCTTCCGCGTATATATTATTTTTCCAAGTCCTTTTGGACTTCTTTAATCTAACTTGATGTTTACTTCTTTCCCCACAGATATTTGAAAATCTGTTTTGTTAACCTATTGTCGTCCATTCTATATAAATGTCCAAAAAATAATTGTTTCTGTTATAGTTTCTATACTTTAATATATTTCATCATTACTTCTTAATTTCCAGCCTTCTGAAGTTTTTCGTGGGCCTAATATTTTTCTAAGAATTTGTTTTACCAATATTTTTAGTTTGTCTATATTATAACTCAATCGTAGACATTCACTTGCATGTAGGCATTCTGGCCTCACTACTGTACTGTAATGCCTTATTTTCACATTTTTAGATATGCACTTTTTATTGTAAATATCTTTAGTTATAGCATATGCTCTTTCCATTTGATGAGTCCTTTCTTCTATAGCAGATTTTTCTAAATCATTCTCTTGAATTACTTTTCCTAGATATATTTACATTTTCTAACCCTCTCTGTTCGACCAATATCTGGTAGCAGGAATTGTAGCGTATTCTTAATGTTCGTAAAAACGTCGTTTTTTCTATAGAAATTCTTAAGCCTGTTCTACTGGCTAGGTCCTCTAAAAAATTAACTTGTTTTACTGCAGTTGTCAGATGTTCAGAAAGTATAACAAAGTCATCTGCGAATGCCAAACAGTTTAAATTACCAACAAATAACAATTAGAAATCAGCAAAGGTACTCGTACACAATAATCCAAGTTGAATTAGTCCAAAATACAACAACGAGTTGTCAACAACCGATACGGACCCGGATTTAACTTAAACATTGGAAAACTAGAAAACCTGTACGTTGAATTAGCGCACAGTATAGCATATTTTAACTTTTTAAAATTGTTCTAATTGTTTGACCGCAGAAAAGCGATAACTATTGGTTTAAATAACGAAATGGCTTGGTTAACGGCTAGAATTTTGATAAGTTAAAACATCTACCTTGGAGGTCGTTTTAATTCTCTTCGATCGAGTCAGTTTTAATTTCTCCTTTTTAGACTCAGAACTAAATGTTGTACTGCATAAGTCATTTTGGTTTCTTTGCGTTTGCAATATTATTAGATGTTTCTTTTATCAAGACTGTGTTTGTTTTAAATATACACATTATACTTCCATGTTCTATAAGGAAATGGAAGTATGGTGATGGCGAAAATTAGTGTCCGAGATAACGGCGATTCTGATTGTACTGCCCTCAAAACATGAAAGAAAGTTAATTTCGGAAGTGTCTGTGTGTGTGTTTGTGTGTGGAATTTTTTCTATGGCGAACGATAACTGCCGTAAATTCAAACCTAACCAAATACATTTTTGTATGTGCCTGAGTTGTAGAGGACTCAAGGCCTATTGATTTTGGTGAAGATCGGTTAAGGAGAAGGGGTAGTTTACCTCCAACGTGTTATGTTTTAACAAGAGTAAAGTACTTAATTTTGATAAATATAGTGCCCTAAAAAGAAGGATACCACTGTAAAAAGGTAGGTAAAATATCTATAAATGTAAAAGTAGTTGAAGGGGAGGGTAATTTCCTGTAAATGAAAATGATAGTTGAAGTGGGAGGGGATAATTTGTAATCTGTGTACAACATTATCGGCAATAAAGAAGTAGTTTGTTATTAAAATTCCTTCCAGGGCTGTTTGGCCGTGGTCCTATGTTTTCTGCAAAACCAGACGTTTTGGCAGTGCCATTGACTGCCATCATCAGTGAAAATCGAGTTCATTAACGTGAGGTGGTATACGTTAGTGACCACCGTACTGTGGTTAAAGCTGAAGAAAGGAGTAGTTTCTATAGAAATATTTTCAAAAATTATTTAAATATAAATCTTAGAATATGGAAGTCATGTATTAGAACATGGTTCTCTATACAGATATTTATTTCATTTTTAACCTAATTACATTTTTGACATGTCATCTTGTTTGGCTTTTTCCTTAAAGTGTTGTTATGTATTATTTCTTTAGGATATCTAGGTTACTTGTTAGTCTCCATTATAGTTTTCTATAACATCATCACACCGCATAACGAGGTATATAAATTCATTTCTCTCCAGTCTACAACACCCACTCAACTAAAAACGTCTTCATTGTTGACTTTGTATTTTCAATACCTTTTTGTACTTTCTAAGTAACTCGGTCCTTATTCTCACAGCCGTACAGTAATTTACTCTATATACTACATAAGCCCTTGGCGATTTTGTTCTTGTTTATAGGTTTCATTCTTTAGTAATCACAAACTTGAGTAGGCTTATAACGTTTAATGCGGCGGCTTTCCTCTACAGAGTTCTTGTATGACTTTTCTTCTTCTTTTCTGATAGTTCCTATCCGTTTCGGATGTTGGATATCGTACAGACTATTTTAACTTTCTGTACTGTTGGACGGAGTAAGTCAGTTGTATTCATGCCGAACCAGGTCCTAAAATGAATACAAGACCAACTCCAACAATGTTTGAGACAATGAATACAAGACAATGTTTGAGATTCTCGGTCGCCCAACTCCTCTCTTTACAAGTACTTTTCCCTGTAGTATGGACTGCAATAAGTAAAATCTCTGTTCATTTCTCATGAGATGTCCTAGATACTGAAGCTTTCTTATCTTTACTGTGTATCTTAGCTTAACTTCCCTTTCTTTCTTCATTTTCTAAGTCGTAAACATTAGTAATACGACCTTTAATTTCAGTTAAATATACAATTTTAAACAATAGCTGCTATTGATCTTTTGCGTCCTCTTGTTCTTCTTCTTCTTCTTCTTCTTCTTCTTCTTCTTCTTCTTCTTCTTCTTCTTCTTCTTCTTCTTCTTCTTCTTCTTCTTCTTCTTCAGACTTTGAACCTCACAGTCTGTTTCCCACTCATTCATCTGATCACCTTTTCTTCTGTCTTGAGATGCTGCAATTTCCCCTGAGAAGATTAAACATCAATTGCGTTGACAGCATGTCCTGATGCATCCATTATATATGCATACTAGCTATTACCCGCCGCTTCGCACGCGAATATTTGACTTTTAATAAGTATTTTATTATAATTATTATTGTCTACGTCTATATGGCATTCTGCCAGCTTGTATAACAATGTTGTGCTCATTCGCTAAATTCTCCCCAAAGCTGTTTTCAACACTTGTACTATTTTAACTTGTACTACATTATTATGTTGGTGTAACAGCCTTTCGAAATTTAAAAATACCCGTTTATAAAGTCGTTAGATATATTTATAAAGTACCTGTTAAATCAAAAAAGCTGTATTCTTTATTTTAAGTGTTACTGTGTTAGAAGCATTGTATAACACATTAAACGTTATTTTCCTCAACCATGGCTTTTATTTATTTCAGCAGTAAACTAAATAGCAAAAACCGTTGTCACCTAACCTCACAAATGAAAACAACACGTATTTTTGTTTTGTATTAACTAATAGGACAATTTACAATTAGTACACTTCTTCTTTTCCACATCGTAATATATCGATACAATCGCATATTATATAAAACGTCAAAAATGTACTGCAGAAATGGATAAATGTACAGTTCTGATGCCGCTAAATAGCTTTTTTTTTATTTACTTGTTACTATGGTAATGAATTCTAGTCTCCATGGTGTTGTTGACATCTTTAGTAGTAGTATTTAATATATTTCATTACTTCTTCATTGCGTTATTAGAAATACGTATACACATAAATTTTATAATCGTTTAAGACAACTACAAAATATATAGACGTATCTGTATACAAAATTACAAAATATATAGATACAATCACATATTAAAACATTAAAAACTGCAGAAACGGATAAAGGTACAGTTCCGATGCCGCTAGATATCATTTGTTTATTTACTTGTTACTATGGTAATTAATTATGGTCTCCAAGGTGATGTTGACATCTTTATACGCGTCAAAGAAAAGGAATAATTAGAAGGGCCTAAATCGTGCGAACGGGGCAAAATATCAAATTCCAAGATAGACAGAGTCTTTTGCCTTGTGTCAAAAGTTACCTGTGCAAAATTTGGTGGGAATGGCTGTAACGGTGTAGATTCGTAATCATATATCCTCAGACTTTGAGTTTTATATATATATATATATATATATATATATATATATATTGTAACGTTACATAACCCAGTCCCAAAAATGATAACTTAATTATCCTACCATAAAGGTCAGAAATGGGTATAATATAACTAGCTCTAAATTACTTTATATCACCAAACATTATAAACTATATTTAAGTGATACACAGTGTAACAAGTGAGTTATAGTGTACCCAGTGAGTAAATAAGTGACTTTGAAGGGAGCATCTTACAGACTTGTGCTGTAGATGTAGGATTTATTGATTATAATAGTAGCCTGTGATGCTACTAACCAGTTATGTATTTTGTTTAATTATTGTATGATTTGTATTGTGTAGGCAACTAAAATTAGTACCTAGGTTTAATTTTATATTTAATAAAATAATTATGTTTGAATATAAGATAACCCAGGGTTAAAAATAAAAGAGTTAAATATAAGATGATAATAAAAAATAAAATAATACTGTATGAGGAAAATGGCAGAAGAAAATAGTGCAGTGTAAGGATACTATAAGAAATTAATAAATAATATATAAATTCAATTAAAGGATATAATAATATTAAAGACTTATATCTAAGGTTATAAGAAAATAAACGAAAAAACTTTATATAAATCAAATTGGATAATAAACCAAAATTAAAAAGAATTATTTTTCTATAAATCAGAAATAAATTTATAATAATTAAAAACACCCTATATACTCAAAAGTAAATAGAGGCACCAATAAAAAATGATTTAGAAATTATGGGTTACTAAGAGTAACGGGATAACAACATAGGAATTAATTGTTAAAAAAGATTAAAAACCGTTCGGTTGAGAAAAAGTGATGACACAAAAATTGTATTAATAAACATTTTAAACTTTCGGAAACGGTACAAAATTGGAACAAAATTAACTCACAGTATCCATCTTATGTTTAAACTCCTTCAGATATCAAATATAACTTGCTTTACCCGATAACAAAGTGAAATAAACCATTCCAAGACATGGCCTAGCCGAACCGCACTTCGAGTTTTTTGCGAGATTGTATCTTAGAGACATTCAATGAAATTACAAAACAACTAGAACTACAACACTAGAAACAGCTCCACGCAAGTAAGAACTTCGAGGAAAGAGGTAATATAAACATTTCTTTTAATAATTAACCAAGAAAACCTCATATCAAATCGTTGTGCAGTTCAGAAATTTCGTAAATGATTTCATGTGTCTAATAAAGAAATAATCTGCACTCTTGCGGACAAATCCGGAACTACGTACTACGAAATAAACAAAAAAATTCGAAATTGATTATTTTTATCTTGTAAAGCGTAGTATATAATTATCCATTTCTGGCCATCTCATAACACAAAGAACTTACCCTTAACCCTGGGGAAATTCATAAAATGAATTATATGTTGATTAATGTCTAATAAAGGATAAAATTATAAAATCATTAAAAAATAGATTTTATGATAATTCAAATGTTTACCTAACTAAATCGATACAATGTATTGTTGACTGAAAAGATCGATTATAATATTTGTATACTGGAAGAAGAGGAAATCAATGTTATACAAATAAATAGTCTTAATATTTTATGTTAAATAATAAATCGTGTATTCTTTATTGTAGAGGGTAGTTGTCGATTTTTAGTAAGCCAAGAAGAGGATTATCCACCGGAGAGTATTACCGAACAGTGGCGTTTGGTTAACCTAACATTTGGAAGTTGATGTCAAAATCAGTTGATCTTATGAACAGCGAATATTTAAAAATAAGAAATTTTATACTCTGGGTGTAGACAAATTGTTCTTACTCTCTCTTCTAACTAAGATTAAACAACTTCCTTAATCTCTACCAAATCACACACGCTCGATTTCTGTTTCGTTTGGGTAAACTTCCAATCCGATTTATTTAAACATTAATAATTATAATTCATAAGTGACTATCGCGAAAAGGGTACTCTGACCGCTCCACGACTGTCAAAAGACGGACGTCATACCTTATTTAAGATTACGTTACAAAATGACGTACTAACGTGGGGCTTAATTAGGAAAGCGTAACAAATAAACAGAGACTTTCGAGATACCCGCGTTACGTTACAATATATATATATATATATATATATATATATATATATATATATATAGATGGTCTGTCCTACGCTGTCTGCATGAGCCTGTCATTCGGGTTGTAAAATCTAACGGCGTCCCTTATGTCATGTGAACAACATCAGTATATTGAATGTCTATAATCCATTTTCTTTTAAATTCTTTCAAAAAATCATCCCATTTCACTGCCTCCTTGACTTTTAAAAATTATTTTGTCATTGTGTTTGTTTCTTAAGAATATTAGTATACAGGAAAGATAAAGTTTCACATCATAAAAATCTGAATACTTCAACCAAAGGAAGAATCGGTGTGAAAAATATCGATCAACCTACTAAACAGTAGTCTGTATAATAATAACATCTCGAAGAGAAGATAAAAACTTGTATTATTAAATATTTAAAATTATAATTAATATTATAACCCCTTAAAACGTAGAGATACAGCTGTTGAAAGTAACATAAAAAAGCATTAACAGTAATTGAAAAGTATATTTGGAGACAAGTAACCGAAAGAGAAATAATAGTAAACGGACAGTTACGAGGAATTATGTGAATTACACATTATGAATAGATATTATATTTAATTCTCGTTTTTAGTTTGCACGTTTAATAAACATTATAAATTACTGAAATACAAAGAAAATACATTTCTGAACGCACTTTACGTTTTGTTTCAGAATGTTATTCGACCTACAAGTTATTTTGAATAATGAAAACATCTAGTGTTGACTAATATTATTAAAAATAACAACACTTTAGAATAAGCTAGCCGTTTCAAATATCTTGGCTGTGCAGTAAGCTATGAATCGGAATATGATATAAGGGAGAAGATAAATAAATTTAGGAACATTTGTGGAACGATTCATAGAAATCTTAGAAATAAAACAAGACACAGCACAAGATATCCACGTTGGTTTATGCAAGTGAGGCATGGGACATGACAAAAAAGGAAAGCGGCAAGATTCAGAGTACTGAAATGCAAAATGATTCAGAAATACAATGATAATGAAATACAAAAAAGATTCAGAGTATTCAAAATGCATTAAATTAAACATTGCAAGATACAATAAGAAACAAAAATATCATATCAGAACTCAAATTAAAGGACATAAATGGAATTGTTGCAATTTACAGAAGACAATGGTGGGATCATCTGCAAAAAATTGAAATTGATTTAATAAACTTGGTTTTAGTAAAGAAAGCAAAATTTATACGTGTAACTCGTATGCGATACTTAATGAAAATTCAAGTTGTCTTGAGAAAAATTAATGTGACATGCACAATATTTTGTTCTTCAAGGATTTTTTACTTTTAAAAAGCAAAAACAAACTGTGTGAGTGAAGCGGCTTTTACTAATCTCATAAACGGATCATAGAAAGCTTTCGTCGTCGCTGTCAGCAGTGATTAGAGCACAGTTCTGGACAAGATTACATAGAGGCAAACAAACGCTGATGGTTCTCGTCGGACATTTGTGAGATACAAAGCCTTAGGCTGTTCTCCCACAAGAGTCTCCCCTTGTATTCACCGTCAACATCGTTTATTTTCTATCTCCTACTACACTTAGACTCTCTTCCTGTATTTCAAACTCTCTCTCCTTATTCATTGTTTGTCTCTCTCTCTCTCTCTCTCTCTCTCTCTCTCTCTCTCTCTCTCTCTCTCTCTCTCTCTCCCCCTTTCCTCTATCTCCCACATACTCCCTTCTTTAAGCGCTTTTTCCTTTATATAATATATGGTTACGCCATTACACAACGTTCTCCATGCTTCTCGGCTATCCCAGCAGAACCCAGCTGTAATCTTGGTGTGCGTACGTGACACTTTTCATGCGAGGCAGTGTTACGTAATATGGAACAATCTCGTAAATTCGATAGTGTTGTTCGACAAGCTTCTCAACTAGCCCAACGATCCGTGTTTCTGCCAAGGCAGCGCTGAAGTATTCTCTAGATTTTTAAGTGTTTGTTAAGGACGCATATTATGGAACCCTGCAGACTATAATGTTACGACGGTCCCACTGATCGTCGTATAGTACAGTGGAAAACAAAATACAAGACACCAATTACGTCACTAATCACCAGCTTTAATTATCGTAATTAAACAGTTTGCAATTAACAAGACAGTCTCTTACAACAAGTCAATAAAAATTGTTCACACGCAATAATAAAATGTCAACTTATATAAAACACAATTGTATTACAATCGTACCGCACACCTAACACTTCACTTCACTAATAACCACTTGAACGCACTGAGTAATCGCCCGAATAATAACTCGCAACTCAAACTGTAATATATCGCAACTATAACTCTGACCGTCGCTGGGTACTTGTATTTATACCCCGCCCAAAAAAACAGTTTATTCCATACTGCGCGTTATCTCTAGACTACGACGTAATTTAAGGACACTAGGGGTAGAAAATTGAATTCATAAGTTGAAGAACGTTTTAAACGTCTATGCGGAGAATCAGGTTATGAGGAATTCTATTCCAAACATAAACTCAGTATTTTTAAAAATTTGACAGAATTAATCTATCTCAAGGCTTCTTGAAAATTTTGGATCGTCTTCAAAATGTTTGTAACGTCCTGTATGTTTACAAAATAACCTTATGTCTTGTTATCGGTTATACGTTGGTCTAGATGTGAAATGCATTTGATGTAGGCCTTTAGAAATCTATTGTATCTATTATGTTTATTTTATTGCATTTAACTGCTTACATTTGTTACTTTGGTAAAGGAGAAAAGTAGATAGTATCGAGGTTTTCATAATTTTCTGATAATTGAAAAATTGTCTAATACTAAAGTTTATCTACTAATAAATGTATTTCGTTCAAATTAGTGATTGAGCTCTGCAGTTCAGGCAGGTTACTAGTTTTTTTCTTCTTCTTCTTCTTCTTCTTCTTCTTCTTCTTCTTCTTCTTCTTCTTCTTCTTCTTCTTCTTCTTCTTCTTCTTCTTCTTCTTCTTCTTCTCCTCCTCCTCCTCCTCCTCCTCCTCCTCCTCCTCCTCCTCCTCCTCCTCCTCCTCCTCCCCCCCTCCTCCCATCCTCCACTCCTCCTCCTACTCCTCCTCCTCCACCCCCCCTCCTCCTCCTCCTCCTCCTCCTCCTCCTCTTCAAGGATTAGGTTATATACACATGTTCCGGAACCCATCTCATCCTCGGATGACCCACGTCTCTTCTACCAATGGCTTTATAGTTCAGTGGCCCTTTCGCCAATCGATCCTCTGTCATCGTTTGCAGATTATCCCACCATTGTCATCTGTAAATTGAAATAATTTCATTTATGTCATTTACTTCGAGTTCTACTCTGATATCTCCATTCCTTATTCTATCTTGCAATGTATAATTTAAAGTATTTCGAAGAAACTGCATTTCAGTACTCTGAATCTTCCCGCTTTTCTTTTTTGTCATGACCCACGCTCACTTGCATAAATCAGTTTGGGTATTGCAATTGTCTTTTAAAATTTAATCCTTGTTTTGTGTCTTGTTTTATTTCAAAAATTTTTATGAATCGTACCACAAATATTCCTAAATTTATTTATCTTCTCTCTTATATCATATTCAGATTCATAGCTTACTGCACATCCGAGATATTTAAAACAGCTTACTTGTTCTAAAGTGCTGTTCTTTATAACTATCTTAGTTCTCACTGGATATTTACCTTTAGAAGGCATAATTTTAGTCTTTATCACTGAAGTTGTCAGTGAGTACTCTCTTGGCACTTATTGTAATTGAAACATAGCTCTTTGTAAATAATCCTCATTATCTTGAATAAGAACTATGTCATTCGCATATAGCAGAGAACCCATACAAATTGATTTGTTAAGTCACTTTGGATTTCCATGTTATCAACATGTCATCAATGTATATGCTACTAGTTTTATTTGAAATATTTTTTTTCTATTTATTTATTTTTGTATTTTTGTTTCTATTTAATCTATCTATAGTGGTATGCAACGATGTCGTCTCTAATTACAACTACTAACACAAATTTATTAATTAAATAAAATGAAATATTATTATAAAAATCTGTAGAATATAAGCGTTATGTATAGCTAATAATAGCTAATAGTGGTTGAAGGTGCACGTGTGCCCTCACACACACACACACACACACACACACACACATATTAAAATTTTAAGATCTAAGGGACATTGATTCATATAATCTTTTAGTAGGAGACAATGATTTTAAAAGTTTGAGAACCTCTAATTACAAAGCCAAAACTTTATACAAAGTAGAAATAAGTAATATTTTTATAAGTTTATCACTATTGACTCGGGACACAAAGATTTTTATTGGTAAAAATGTAAAAAGACTACAAAGGCGAACTAAACACGATAAAATATCTAGCAAAATCTAACGGATACAACAAAACAATAGTCAATAATTTCCTACACAAAACACAAAACAAACAACAGACAAAGACAGAAAACAACAAATTCATAACAGTAACATACATCAGTAACCACACTGAAAGAATAGCCCACAAATTGAAAGAGCAGGATACAGAATCGCATACAAAACTACAAACAAAACAAACAACACACAGTATCAAAACACACACACAAAGAACAAAACAAATTTGATCTACCTGTGTTTACAAACTAAACTGCTCAGATTGCAACAAATTCTGCATAGGCCACGTCATGGACAACAAAATCCAACAATTTAATATTTTTTATAAAGTGCAATCACCAGTACATTGAAATAAATATGGTTATTCATGTAAAAGTGCCGTTACTAAAGAGGCAATACGTAATGTTTACTACAAATTATGTTCTAATTTGGCAATGCATATTGACACCTTATCGGTAAACAAATGCGATCAAGGACAAACGCGCTACAGTTTTACAGTGGCCTATTCGAGGTGACGGAAGCCAGTTGTGATTATAGATGAAGAAAGTTCAAAACATGTGGCGGAGTAGTCTAGAAAGACAGACGATAGAAATGCAGAAATTACAGCGAGAAGTGCAGAAATTTCAAGAGAATCGATTACGACAAGTCGTATAAATAACTATAGATTAGACATTTCTTCCCGGTCTGCTTGGCTGTGGTCCATTGTTATCTATAAAAACACACGTTTCGGCAATGCCATCGACTGCAATTATCAGTGTGAAATCGAGTTACGCTAACGTGAGGTGGTATACGTTAGTGATCACAGTAGCGTGGTTAAGGTTGGATAAGTGCCGTGAACAGCACACTCCTACTTATTTCTGTGGTGTTCATGGGATTTCTTCAGCCATAACCACAGTACTGCGGTCGCTAACGTATACTACCTCACGTTAGCGTAACTCGATTTCACACTGATAATTGCAGTCGATGGCATTGTCGAAACGTGTGTTTTTGTAGATAACAATGGACCACGGTCAAGCAGCCCGGGAAGGAATTTTTCAACATTGACTCCGACCGTGTAAGCCTACGAAGTACATTATAGATTAGAAACTTTCTTATTACCAAACTTTTAATAGCTTAAAAGCCAAACAAATCAGACTTCAAATCAAGAGCTTGAAAGTGGCTTTTATTTTTACGTTTATGTCTGTACTGAATTCTATCGATGAGATTTAAAAAATTTAGACAAAAATCGATAGACATTAAAGCGCTCTGAATTTTAATTCACTAACACCAAGATGAGTAAATTTATGGATACGAAGTTAATTAGATTAGTGAAATTCGTTTCAAGCAGATGCCTAAATTGAAAAATATGAAACAAACAAAAAGTAGCAAGCTATACGAGAAAAAGTAATATCGTTACGTTTGACGTGGGCGAGAAAGCTTGTCAGTTAATTCCTAATTTTATTGTGCGTCATATCTCGACTTTACGGTCGCGGCTCTGACACATCAAAGCAGACAGACCGTTACACTTCATTACTTGAGCAGTCAGTCTACATCACAGTATACAAACAATTCATCCATCTTTCATGACAACGAAACAAAGTAGGACCATTCCAAAGAGATTACTTTATGAACAATATGTTTCATATATGACTGCAAAATATTGGTTGCTTGC
The DNA here is from genome assembly GCA_034769895.1 of Magicicada septendecula. Lineage (NCBI taxonomy): Eukaryota > Metazoa > Arthropoda > Insecta > Hemiptera > Cicadidae > Magicicada > Magicicada septendecula. Next base: position 292,635,842 of record CM068373.1, on the reverse strand, counting down.
TGTTTAAAAATTATTTTTTGTTTAACAAACAACTTATGTCAGACAATAAGAGAATTTAATTTTGAATAATTAGAAATTTGCGTATTGATTTTAACTGAATAATCTGCAACGTGAGCATGTAAACTTTTCATATCTCAGCCCGGTGCCGGTTTAAACGGTGGCTAGAGGGGGCCGGGCCCCGCTTGTCGGTGAGCCCCATGCCCGACCATTTAAAAATTCTAATTTTTTAACGAATAAATAAACTTCCCAAGCAAGCGAAATATTAAAAACCGCACTGACAATGTTAGTACCTGAAGTGCGGATCTTGGATTTAAACGAAACGTGGGGACGTGTTTAGGTACATAAGGTTATGGTATCAGCCAAAGCTCAAAATTTACCCAGTTATAAGCTATCACAATTATTTTATAATGATTTTTGGAGAACGCTTGAGAAAAATATACGTCCCTTTGAAACTCAATAATTAATTCAGATTTATTGTGCTTATAAATACTTACTAAACACAAAATGAAACTAGAAAAGATTAGCTTATTTGATTCTTGTCGATTTCATACAGTCTGAGAACAATATTTAATTTATTATATTTATTACATGATCGTCTGAATAAAGTAAAGTATTGTTACGGCATTACAGAACAATCTACGTGTTTCTCGAATTTTCCAGAGGAATCCGGCTGTAATGTTGTGTACGTACATGATTTCAACATGCCCTCACGAGACTTTTCTAGACGCCGCCAGCCACGCACACTGTGTCAAGGCCGCAATCAATTGCGTCCTAGTGTAGAGCTGATGCGTGGTGTATGGATGTTTCTGGTATTTCGGCGGGGTATAAATACAAGTACTCAGCGACGTTCAGTTTCAGCTTGAGTTGCGAGTTATTGTCGGCGATTACGCTGTGCGTTCAAGTGGTTATCAGTGCGGTTCGTAATATTGTGGCGAAGTGTTATGTGTTTTATAATTGCGCGGGACAATTGTAATACAATTGTGTTTTATATTAGTAGACATTTTTATTGCGTGTGAACAATTTTTATTTGATTTGTTGTAAGAGACTATCTTGTTGATTACAAACTGTTTAATTGTGATAATTAAAGCTGTTGATTAGTGACGTAATTGGTGTCTTGTATTTTGTTTTCCACTGTATCATACGACGATCAGTAGACCGTCGGAACAGTATTGTGCAAAACACGAAAATTTCATACATGGGCCTCTGCTATTAAATAGCCCCGGGCCCCCATAGCCTTAATCCGGCCATGTCTCAGTGCATAACACTTAGCTATTAGCTATCAAATTAAAATCTAAATCTACACACACACGCACACACACACACACACACACACACACACACACACATATATACACACATACATCTGTAAACGTTTTTAACAAAGTTTGGTATAAATTTGTAGACGAAAACAATGAAATCGATGCTAAACGTATTCGTAAATATGCTGGATTTGGGGAAAAGATGTATAAAAACGTTTGTATATGATAGAAAACTGTAAATTAAAGGACATAGACCAGCAAAAAGGCCTTTCCAAGTTATTGGCTCTTCTAGCTTGAAGTAGTTTTGTACGGTTTTCAAACAATTTAAGTTCCAAACAGAAATTACGATAAATAGTTACAGTTATCAGACGTCGCACAGAGTACGGTACTGTCGATAATCACGCAAAACATACTGAAATTTTCAAAACATCGGTTAGCAGAATTGTATGACTAACCATAGGTTAGAAAATGTATATTTAACAAAACGTCAATTTAAGTAATAAAGTTGCGTTAGTAGTTATAATCACAAATATGAATTACTCTGTTGCACACCACTACATAAAAACTTCCCGATTAGCGCTTTCAAGCTACACAGCTCATCATCATATTGGAAACATACATTAATAACAACGTGACAATTTCTTCAACTTGCCCAACAGGGCGTACACATTTCCTGAGGTAAACACGCTTACCTTCTGGTTCCTTACGCACGTGGGCGGGTTCAGTCGGTATATTTACATTTATTTCTGGCACATCGCTTTCCATTTCTAATGTTTCAAATCCTCCCCTCTTTCACTTTGCTTTTAATTATGTTACAATATATCTTCCTTTTCGACACAGGTTTTGGTATTCATTAAATCATCTAAACCATTCCCTCTTTCCTATAATACTTCTAACCAAACACACGCTGAGGGAACTACCCTTTCCATCTATAAATTATAATTTTCCATTTATAAATAATTTTATAATATATTAATAATACAACTTTTTAGAAGAATATATTTTTTATTTAGTACATTTCATATAGGTTTCAATAGTAATTCAACTATCATATATTTGTATCTGATGATGATAGTTGAATTACTATCAAAACATATATGTATTTTAAAAAATAACAAGAATAATTGAGCGTTTATTAATATATTATAAATAATTATAGAAACAATAATCATCTGGAATGCGCTTATATAATTAAGGGATTATTACATTATAAATACTGTAAATTGTAATATTGTATTAATTACATTTTGAGGTATTGTAATGTTGTCTATGTATTTAAGTAAAAGAATACGTAAGGAACGTAATTACTTCACTTATGTAGAACAAACTGTCTCAACTTCTCACACACACGTTTACACCTTAACTAACATATTTACTTAATTAATTGATCTTGTTGTATTACTTTTCCTTATTGTACGTACATAGGTCCTGATGATGACTATAAATATTGTCAAATCGTGGACACAAATAATGTAAAAATTATTACAAATTATATGATTTCGGACATTAGCCATCGTAAGTTAAAATTAATAAAAACACGACGTTTCGATCTCTATAGAATCAGAAGTCGTCTTCAGGAGAACAATAAATTAATACAAAGATACATCTGTCACTAAAAAATAGATACCGTCAAAAAATCAAACCTTAGTTATAAATATAGTGCTAAAATAATAATAATAATAATAATAAATAATAGTTGTTTACGTTGCAACCATGGGAGGAATCCTTCTTTGGTGTAATGGTGAGTACTGTTTTACTATTATTTTTATTATTACTATTTTAGAACTATATTTTATAACTAAGGTTTTTGACGATACCTAACAGGACGATACCTGTTAGAGTTAGATTTATCTTAGTATTAATTTATTGTTCGCCTGAAGACGACTTCTGATTCTATGGAGGCGAAACGTCGTGTTTATTAATTTTAACTTACGATGGTTAATGTCCGAAATCTTATAATTGGTAATGAGTATATTGCGCCATCGATTAATAATAATTTTAAGAATCGCATTAACGTAAAATTTGTGTTACAGTTATTGACCGATCCTCGATAAACATTTCACCGTTGAACTTTAACTATATTATTGATTAGTTAAATAAAATGCTGACAGTTTTTTTTTCAATCACAGTAATCGAAAAACAAATTTAGAGAAACTGTACAGAGTTGTGGGAGGCTGAACTTGGTGAGTGACGGTGGGAACCTGGGCCCAAGCGCTAAAACAGACGCGCGGCCAAACAGACCACAGACAACTATATCTTCATTAGCTTGACTTGTTTCCAAACTCCATTACTCGCAACTTATACCAGCAACACTTCCCACGCAGCCCGCCCTCAACTTACCAGTCCGCAGCTCTGATACACACAGAGAGAACCTCGCATACGTATGACATAGCAACAGACAGTAGAACCTGCTACTCCACAGACGCATTATGTCTCTATTTAATTATTATCAATTCAGAAACTTTTACTACAAAAACAATAAAACATAATTAAATGTAAAGTCGTTATGTGTAATTTCTTGATGGATAAAGTTACAAAACTTTATTCACCAAGAAATTAAAAAATTAAACTATATTTTAAATATGAAAACTTACCTAAGCATAAAAAGATAAGTACTTTTTTTTGTAAGTACTTTTGAAAGTAAGAGGCTTTAAAAGATGAGACTTTTACGCTGCTGCGTATTCTCGGTCCTCTTCTACGGTATAGAATCTTGGACTTTGACTGAAAGAACAACTAAAAAAATTGCAATCTATCGAAATGTGGCTTTATCGTAGAATACTGAGCATTTCATGGACAGCACATATAAATAATGTTGAAGTTCTTAGAAAAATGAAGAAAAGAAGGGAAGTTATTAACACTGTGAAGATAAGAAACCTTAAGTATCTGGGACATCTTATGAGAAATGAACAGAGATTTTACTTATTGCAGTCCATGTTACAGGAAAAGTAATTGGAAAGAGAGAAGTTGGGCGACCGAGTATCTCATGGCTTAGTAATTTAAGGATCTGGTTTGACATGAATACAACTAACTTATTCCGTGCTACAGTACAGAAAGTTAAAATAGTCTGTATGATATCCAACATTCGAAACGGATAAGAACTATCAGAAGAAGAAGAGGCTTTCAGCGGTGATAGCTAGGAGCACCAGAGAATTGCAAGAGAATTTGGATGTGTGCGACACACTAATGCAAGAGAAATGAATCTGAATTAATAAGATTAAAACAAAATTCATAGCAATTGGTGATAAAAATAGATCGTCATCACGGCACAGGCCAGGTGCTACCTTTCCGCCTCCAAAGATCCTGCTTTGAAAATGCCTCCCAGTCTATGACCTGATTTATAAATTTGTCAAGCAAATAAACAAATTAACAAATACCGAGTCGTATATGAAGGAGTTAAGAAAATATTTGGCTGATTGTAGACACATTTATACTTACATAAATAACACTCGCCATATACACCAGTCTGCTGGACAGAACTGGAAAGCACAGCCACACTGACGCAAGTTTAACAACGAACATCTGCGTCATTATGGCTGTGCTTCCCAACGCTGTCCAGCGTATTTACAGGGTAAGTAGCGGTTCTTTTCGTATAGTTCTTCTTTAGCTGTGTTTAACTTTGTAGGCGGTGGTGGATTATTATTAATTTTTTCCTGACGTGTTCAAGCTTTTTAGTGAACGAATCGCTAACAGACGTAAGTTTTTTTAATGTACTAGTGTTACTTACACAGATTGTTTAGTGTACTAGTGTTACTTACACAGATTGTTTAGTGTACTAGTGTTACTTACACAGATTGTTTAGTGTACTAGTGTTACTTACACAGATTGTTTAATGTACTAGTATTACTTACACAGATTGTTTAATGTACTAGTGTTACTTACACAGATTGTTTAATGTACTAGTGTTACTCACGCAGATTGTTTAATGTAACTAGTGTTACTCACGCAGATTGTTTAATGTAACTAGTGTTACTTACACAGATTGTTTAGTGTACTAGTGTTACTTACACAGATTGTTTAATGTACTAGTGTTACTCACGCAGATTGTTTAATGTAACTAGTGTTACTCACGCAGATTGTTTAATGTAACTAGTGTTACTTACACAGATTGTTTAGTGTACTAGTGTTACTTACACAGATTGTTTAGTGTACTAGTGTTACTTACACAGACTGTTTACTGTACTAGTGTTACTTACACAGATTGTTTAGTGTACTAGTGTTACTTACACAGATTGTTTAATGTACTAGTGTGACTTACACAGATTGTTTAATGTACTAGTGTTACTCACGCAGATTGTTTAATGTAACTAGTGTTACTCATGCAGATTGTTTAATGTAACTAGTGTTACTTACACAGATTGTTTAGTGTACTAGTGTTACTTACACAGATTGTTTAATGTACTAGTGTTACTCACGCAGATTGTTTAATGTAACTAGTGTTACTCACGCAGATTGTTTAATGTAACTAGTGTTACTTACACAGATTGTTTAATGTACTAGTGTTACTTACACAGATTGTTTAATGTACTAGTGTTACTTACACAGATTGTTTAGTGTACTAGTGTTACTTACACAGATTGTTTAATGTACTAGTGTTACTCACGCAGATTGTTTAATGTAACTAGTGTTACTCACGCAGATTGTTTAATGTAACTAGTGTTACTTACACAGATTGTTTAGTGTACTAGTGTTACTTACACATATTGTTTAGTGTACTAGTGTTACTTACACATATTGTTTAGTGTACTAGTGTTACTTACACAGATTGTTTAGTGTACTAGTGTTACTTACACAGATTGTTTAGTGTACTAGTGTTACTTACACAGATTGTTTACTGTACTAGTGTTACTTACACAGATTGTTTAATGTATTAGTGTTACTTACACAGATTGTTTAGTGTACTAGTGTTACTTACACAGATTGTTTAGTGTACTAGTGTTACTTACACAGATTGTTTAATGTACTAGTGTTACTTACACAGATTGTTTAATGTACTACTGTTACTTACACAGATTGTTTAGTGTACTAGTGTTACTTACACAGTTTGTTTAGTGGTCGAAACGTTGTGTGATATATTTTACGATTATAATTGTCCGACCTAATCTTTCTGATAATGCTCATCGGGAGTTAGGTTTAAAAACTATATTTGATTGTTGTCCAAAAATGCGATCATGAATGAAACATTTTCAAAGATAATTAACATAAATACTTTAATAAGCGTTATATTGATTAAGATAGTAAACTAACAAAATTTAGACGCATCTGTGGAACGATTTATAGGTACCTGAAAATAAACACGGAATGATACCCGAATGAAATATTATAAAACTGTGGGTGTCCGTACATTCCTGTATGCTAGTGAGACTTGGACTCTCGGTAAAAGGGACGTGCAGAGGATTCAGGCAACCGAAATGAAATTTCTACGATGGACGCAAGGTTGTCCTCTCTTGGATCGGGGAAGGAAAGAGGATATTAGACGCGATTGAAAAATTGTATCATTCCACTAGAAGATTGAAGAGCACAGAAGGAGACGGTGTGAACACTTGAACCGGATGCTTGATATCCGTCTACCTGTAGCTGTCTTGGGTTATCACCCTACTGGGAAGAGAGATGTCGGCAAACCGAGGAGGAGATGGGTTGGGAAACAGGTCTAAGGCCTAGTTCTTGGAGTGGTGGTGATGATGATGATGACTTTAAGCGTTATTGCTGTGTATAAATTTAGGTTCTCTAATCTGTAAACGTTCCTGAGCTTTTATATATTTGCAAACATGAATATCTTTAGGCGTTACCACAACAGCGTGACAAACACGAATCAATTTTGTCGCAGTTTTAACAGGACAGAAGAGCAGAATCGTGTTCACTGTTCAAGTATGGGCTCTTTAAAAAATAATTTACATGGAGAACATGTGTGGTCGGCGGCCTGACGACATGTGCATGCACTTAAATATTGCGAATAAAAATTAAGGTTTTGCGAGGCTACGCGTAAGCGGGCGGGCGTTCCGATTTGCATATAAATTGCAACGACGCGAGGCAGCGCAACAGTAAAACTAAACAAGTTTTTATGCCGCCCAGATTAAGCCACCGACACCGTCTCCCTCCACTTTTGGCGCGTCTCTGCCCATCGCCGCGTTCTTAGCATCATAATTTTTGTCCAGTTAAATAACGCGAACTAGCAATATAGTGTGACATTTAGAATATTTAATTAAGAATGTTGTGTTAGTTGTTATAATCAGAACCAGAATTAACACTCTTGCACACCACTATAGAAAAAATATTCCGATTAGCGCTTTCAAGCTTCATAGCTCATCGTCAGATTGGAAATAACAATAATAGGACTAGATAACTTCTTTATACCTCCATTGCCCTACCTATTGTCCTTGCCAGAAAGGACATTTAACTTATAGATTCTTTACAAAAATGTGTAGGCGCGGAAGGGCAAGTGGATGTATAAAGAATTTGTCTAGTTCTATTATTGTTATTTCCGATCTGACGATGAGCTGAGAAGCTTGAAAGCTCTAATACAAATAATTTTCCTATAGTGGTGTGCAACAGTGTTAATTCTATTTAAAATATTGTTTGTTTCTAAGGCTGTCACCGGCCACGTACTTAAATTATTATCCGGGCTGTAAGGCTGTGGTCTTCTGAAACTTTTATGCTGATTGATGCTGGTAATATAGTCAGACCTCACCCCTGGAGGCCATCTTCACTTAAAGGTTTTCAAAACTACTGACAAAATGTACTGACCACTCAGCCTTCACCACAGTACTGTGATTTTACTGACGCACGCTTTATCAGTAGTTTCGAAACCTTTCACTGAAGATGGCCACCAGAGGTGAGGCCGAAACGTCTAATTACATTACCAATATCAATCAGCATGAAACTTTCAGAAGACCATGGCCTTACAGCCCGGATAATAATTTAAATAATTAGAATATTGTTATTTACACTTAGACCTGAGGATATTCATTGTAATATGAGTAAAACGTTGTCATACAAGACAGTTTTGACACTGTTCATATCGGAAAAAGACTTGAAAATCATAATGGACGCCGCCCGCGGAAGCCTACTGAGAATATAGAATATTGTTTGTTTGAAATTCGGCGAAAGTGATTAAAATACATCATTATCACTGTGCCCTTGACTTTGAAATCACAACTTTGGTTATATGTAGTGAAATTTTAAATTTGTATTGTCAACACCGTGCCATGTTATATACAGACATCAGCGATGCAATGTCAGTTAGAGATTATCTTTTAACTCTGTTGTAATGATGTCATACCATGATCAAGTGAAAATGAATAGAAAGTTCACTTTCTCTTACTTTCGCAGGAAATTCACTCCCAGAATTGTCTTTTAACTACTACCACTGGTAAATTTTGATCTTTTAACACTTGTTCTATTGTTTTGTTCCGTAATTTACGGGGCTACTATTTGATAAAAGCTCAGCAAACGTCCACGTTCAGGATCCAAAGAAAAATGTTTCGTAGTTGCTTTTCATTTCGTAAGTGAATATGTGAGTAAGCAAAATGGAATGTTTGTATAAATGAAATATATCGGTATGGAAAACTATACATTACTTCCATGTTTTAAGATGTACATTCCAATGTGACAGGCAGTCACACTATATGTGAATGTGTAGAACAAAATTATGACCAGCTGTAACGAGTGTCCAGGACAATTGGGGTACGTTTGAAAGTAAGAATATTGCTAAAAATTAAGAATAATTGTATAAATTAGTAATAAGACGTTATAAAGACTATGAAGCAATAGTTTTATATTTGAGCGAAGTGTTGTGTTGTGCGCGTATCTAAAAGAAGGTTAAAGTAATTTATTCATATATAGTGAAACGTGTTCTAGAAAAATCGAGAAGACGGATGTACAATTTGCTGCACGTGGCTTGTCCAGAATGTTCTCTAATATAGCATGGAATGTATTGGAAATGCGTCTGTGCGCAGGTAGTGTGTGACGTCACACTATATCGTTGCAGCTTCATTGTACAGCAGTCTTCAAAGTAGTCTTCATATAGCACTCAGCGAGAGCAGTCGCAGTAGTCATCGTTCAGTCCAACATCCATTCCAGGCAGTCCTTGGGGCCCGTGGAGTCGAGGAAGCAGCGAGTGTCGGCAGGGAACAACCACGGAGTAAGAGATATTCTACTACCGTTCCTGACCTTCGTGTGCTGATCGTGGCGACTGAAACGGACACCTAGAGCGAGGCAGTTCCTGGAGGCGGTGGCTGGAATGTGGAACACGGACGACGGATCGCTGGAGACCGGGACCGAGATCTTCGACCGGGACGACAACGAAGACGACAAAGCACGAAAGCAAAATTTAACTAAATTTGTTTTCCAAAATATAAAGCTTTCAAAAGAAAAAAGAACTTGTTGAACTTTAAAATTATATCATTGTTTAAATAAAAGAAGTCATTTATTTAAATTATATTAAAAAAGAAGATTTTGAACATTTAAAGTTATATCACTGTTTTAAGTAAAAGAGAACATATATTTAAATTATATCTTGAAATAAGATTTGAATATTTAAAGTTGTAATTGTTTGAGTTAACAAAAAAAACTTTTAAATACAAATGACTGTAAAAAAAAAGAGGCAATAAATATATGTAAATCACTAATGGAGCATTCTTTTCTGCAAGTCTGGTTCGGCTAACAACCTGTTACCTTGCAGAAAATAGCGCCTGCAACTTTGGGGCATTGAATGTTAGCCCAGTAAAAAAAAAAAATATAGACTAAAAAAATTAGTGAATTATACAATTATTGAAAATTATATGTTAGAGTAGGAACTGTATTTATATGTGTGTTAATTTAGGACAAGGAATATCATTTTTAGTTTATTTATATGTGTGTTAATTTAGGACAATTAATATCATGTTAGTTAATTAGGGTATGTGTTAGTGTAGGGCAATTGATATCATTATTAATTAATTTATTCACGAACTGCTAGTGGTAAGTAATAATAATTATTGTAAAACGGAATAAATAACAACAGTGATAACACAATTTATCAGTAAAGAAAAAAAATGGCGGAACAGGCTGAGATTGCGCGTACCTATGTTACAAGAATTGGTGAAAAATAATAATGAACTGAAAGCTGAAATGCAGAAACGCAATGCCGAAAATAAAGCTGAAATGCAAAAACGCGAAGCTGAAAATAAAAAGCGTGACGAACAACTTAAAAATATATTTCAAAAAAATAATAGTGAACCTAAAGCGGAAATGCAAAAACGCGATGCTGAGATTAAAGCTGAAATGCAAAAACGCGATGCCGAGAATAAAGCTGAAATGCAAAAACGCGATGCCGAAAATAAAAAGCGTGATGAACAACTTAGAGATGAATTTTAAAATGTCATACAAACAGAAAATACCAAGATTTATAAATCGCTAACAGAGCACATGCAACTATGTAAAACACAAATTGAGAAAGCAAGAACAGAAATGTTATCGAACATTAGTCAATTACATGAACATGTGGACACACAATTTAAAACCCAACAAAAAACCATTACAAGCTGTCAAGACCATATACAAGATAACACACAGTTAATAAACTAGCAAAAGACAGAGCTAGAACATAAAATAGTTGAAAAATTAGTCAGGTTGAAAGGGATGTAACAGGTCGTGTAAACCCCACCATATGTTTCTACAGACACAATGAAGATCTTAGTAACCAACCTAAATTTTGGGGTGATGGAAATCCAATTCAGTTTATACGGGATTGCGAACGGGGTATGGACTCTGTGGGTGATCAATTAAATGACTCGGATAGAATTGAATGGGTGGTACGTAAACTGAGCTGTTCGGCAGCATTATGGTATTCCATAGTCCGGGACAATATTAGAACGTATGACAAATTAATTAAATGCTTTGAAAATCGGTATTGGAACGAACATGTGCAACGCAAAGTACGAGATAGGCTCGAGTTTGGCAGATTTACTCCCGGAAAACTCACACGTGAGCAGTATGTGATAAAAGAAATCGCTAAAGTTAAACATGTTAGACCGGAACTATCACAAGCAGAATTAGTCCATAAATTAGGCTATAATTTTTATGTAAATATTCGTACAGCCATATTAACACGAGGAATAAATATACTCGAAGCACTATTAAACATGTTGTCACAATGGGAGGATGTAATGCCCTCAGCAAAAGTTCAGTACACATATATGACACTCATAACCCATCATATAACCGGAGACAGCATTTAATAAAGATAAAACCTCGGGAAATTACAAAAACAAATTTACAGGGAAACCTAAGAAATTCCAATCAATTAATAAAGTTAATCAAGTAGAGAATAATAATAAGTACTCACCTACAATATCAGAAGCTGTGGATGCTGATTAAAAAAACGTATAAAATGTCACGTGGGAACGCCGTGCCTAAAAAAACAGCCAAAAGCAATGATCCATAAACATCACCATTGCATTAACACGGATTTGGATAAGACAATAAGATCACTGTAAGTCGTAACACTAACTGCATTAGTAAAGTAGTTTATTGTGAGGATGATTGTTTCAAAATTAGTGGTATTTATCCATGTGATTTGCGGGAAGCATTGTTAGAAAGCGACAAGGATCACTCTAAACAAATTGAACGTAACGCTGCATGTCCTATACTTAGTGCATACATGAACAATGTCAAAACACACATTTTAATTGACACAGGAACAAAAATATCAGCGATTAGTGAAAATTTTATTAAAAGAAATAATAAATATTTTAAAAACACTGCAATATTACCCACGAATAAGTTACAGATTCAGACAGCGGATAAAAATAAAACGGTTGCCACTGGGAAAATATATATCACGTTAAAATACAATAATTTAGAAGTGAATATCCCGGTAATAATAATAAAGAAACTAATTTGTAATGTAGTACTTGGAGTCGATGTTCTAACAAAATGTCAGGCACAAATCGAGCTGGCTAACGGTATCATGCATTGGGCTATAAGCGGACGTACGTATCAGCTGTCCCTTAACGATAACGAAGTAAACAAAAGCAAACGACCTACTTATAACCCGATAGAGATACGGCCGCCCAGCATATCAATTAAAACTTGCAATACAAAGGACATTAATAATCGTTTAAATCCGCAGCAAGCTAAAGAATTAATTAATGTAAAAATATTAGCTATGCAATACGAGATAACGCCAAAGTTACGTCAGCGCTTAGCTAATGTCCATTTAGAACAAGACACCGACCCTAACATCAGAAAAGTAAAAACAAGCATACTCCGTAAAGAAATGCCGCGGTACTGCTGTAATAATAATATTTTGTATAAATTGATGGAGAAAAAATGGAAAATTGTTCTTCCTATTAGCATGTTAGAGCAATTAACATGGGCATGCCATGAAAGCTTAGCACATGCTGGTCCATATCGGTGTTAGCACTCAAGGAGGAGTTTGTGTGTAACAATATGGTACGGAGGATTCGTAATATTTTGAAGACATACCATGAATGTCAAACTGCAAAATCTTCAAATATGCACACATATATTGAGCAGCAGGGAATTGTCACTCAAGGGAAAGGTGAGTTTCTATGTGTCGACTTCTTAGGTCCACTTCCGCGAGGTCTTCGCAGATTGAGGCACCTGATTGTATGCATCGACGCCTTCACCAAGAATGTCAGACTCTACCCTGAAACCCGACCAACAACCAAAGCGGTGTTAACAGCTATTCTCAAGAAGTATATCCAAGAGAATGGAACCGTTAAGAGGATACTTAGTGACCAAGGAAAGCAGTTCCAGAATGTGCTATGGTCTACTACCCTCGAAACAAATGGTATCCAACCTATCCTTACGACTATTCGGCGACCGCAGGGTAACCTTGCCGAAAGAGTAAACAAGGAGCTGGGACGACTGTTTCGGACCTACTGTCATAACGCACAGAACATGTGGCCAGATTACATACGGTTCTTCGAGCAGTCACTTAATGAGGACTATAACACCACTACGGGCTTTACACCTAAAGAGCTGCAGTCAGGTAAGCAACCTACCAGATTTTGGGAGAGACATACAAAAAAACTAGAGACACAGAACCTACCGCTACCGTTGCACATAAAACAGAACATCGCCAAAACGCAGATAGAGCAAACGGCTGATCAACGGGCACGGGTGTTCAATGACACTCATAAAACTCTGAGGTTTCAGGAAGGAGAAATGGTCCTTCTTAAGGCAAATCCTGTAGGCCGATCTGAAGACAGCACGTTAGCTAAGTTCTTTAGATTGTTTAACGGTCCATACAAATTGAGAGAACGGGTTGGCAGAAATACTTTCAGCGTGGTGGATGAAGATCAAAACAAAATTTTTGGAAAATATCATGGCGCATCATTGAGGAAATGTTACCCTCGTGAACTACCGAACCCTTAAAGAAAGACCCTGACTATACAGTACTAATGAGTATAATAATAATAATAATAATAAAATATGACAGAATGCACATGCAATAGTTATGCCTTTCAGATACGCAACTCACTTAAGGAAAACCACAATGTATGATTGGCTGGATATTTTATTGGCTGTGTGATATTATAAAACCACTGTACGTAAGTGCCACATTGCGTAGTAATAATATAAGATGTGAAATGTAATTATGTTTTAGTTTATTGAAATTTATTTTATTGGTTGTGTTATGTTTTGGGTTTTATTATTTGTTTAGGATGTTGAATTAGGAGAATGTTTTAAGTTTAAAAGAAAAGAAAAAAAAATTAATTTTCGAAGAAAATAAATTTTTGTATTAACCTGGAGGCTTATGCAATGTGACAGGCAGTCACACTATATGTGAATGTGTAGAACATAATTATGACCAGCTGTAACGAGTGTCCAGGACAATTGAGGTATGTTTGAAAGTAAGAATATTGCTAAAAATTAAGAATAATTGAATAAATTAGTAATAAGACGTTATAAAGACTATGAAGCTATAGTTTTATATTTGAGCGAAGTGTTGTGTTGTGCGCGTATCTGAAAGAAGGTTAAAGTAATTTATTCATATATAGTGAAACGTGTTCTAGAAAAATCGAGAAGACGGATGTACAATTTGCTGCACGTGGCTTGTCCAGAATGTTCTCTAATATAGCATGAAATGTATTGGAAATGCGTCTGTGCGCAGGTAGTGGATGACGTCACACTATATCGTTGCAGCTTCATTGTACAGTAGTCTTCATATAGCACTCGGCGAGAGCAGTCGCAGTAGTCATCGTTCAGTCCAACATCCATTCCAGGCAGTCCTTGGGGCCCGTGGAGTCGAGTAAGCAGCGAGTGTCGGCAGGGAACAACCACGGAGTAAGAGATATTCTACTACCGTTCCTGACCTTCGTGTGCTGATCGTGGCGACTGAAACGGACACCTAGAGCGAGGCAGTTCCTGGAGGCGGTGGCTGGAACGTGGAACACGGACGACGGATCGCTGGAGACCGGGACCGAGATCTTCGACCGGGACGACAATGAAGACGACAAAGCAGGAAAGCAAAATTTAACTAAATTTGTTTTCCAAAATATAAAGCTTTCAAAAGAAAAAAGAACTTGTTGAACTTTAAAATTATATCATTGTTTAAATAAAAGAAGACATTTATTTAAATTATATTAAAAAAGAAGATTTTGAACATTTAAAGTTATATCACTGTTTTAAGTAAAAGAGAACATATATTTAAATTATATCTTGAAAGAAGATTTGAATATTTAAAGTTGTAATTGTTTGAGTTAACAAAAAAAACTTTTAAATACAAATGACTGTAAAAAAAAAAGAGGCAATAAATATATGTAAATCACTAATGGAGCATTCTTTTCTGCAAGTCTGGTTCGGCTAACAACCTGTTACCTTTAAAATCATTTTCGAAATGAAATATTTCCATAGAAACTATTTCTTTCTACTTCTTTCTTCAGCCTTAACCACAGTACTGTGGTCACTAACGTATACCACCTCACGCTAGCGCACTCGATTTTCATTGATGATGGCAGTCGATGGCAATGCCAAAACGTCTGGTTTTGCAGAAAACATTGGACGACGGCCAAACAGCCCGGGAAAGAATTTTAACAACAAACTACTTCTTTGTTGTCGATAACGTAGTGCATATATAAAAAATTATCCCCTCCCCCTTCAACTATCATTTTCATTTATAGAAACTACCCCCTCACCCTTCAATTACCCTTTTCATGTATAGATATTTTATCTACCTTTCCACAGTGGATTATTATGACCTTCTTTTCAGGATACTTTATTTATCCAAATTAAGTACTTTACTCTTGTTAAAACATAAAACGTTGCAGGTAAACTACAGCTTCCCCTTAACCGATCTTTGATAAAATCAATATGTATTGAGTCCTCTATAACTCAGGTAGATGTGCAAAAAATTATTTGATTCTGTTTGAATTTGGAGAAGTTATCGTTCACCATAGAAAAAAATCTACACACACACACACACACACACACACTTTTCGGAAAATAATTTTTCTTCATGTTTTGAGGGTAGTACAATTAAAGGTCAGCCATTATCTAGAACACTTTTTTTTCGCCATCACCATACTTCCATTTCCGTATGGAACGTAGAAGTAAAAAATTTGGGTAACTTACAAGGTTTTAAAGAAAAATAAAACAACTTCCATTAAATTTAAAAAATGTTTCTATCTCCATCCAATTGAGGCAGAGGTAACTACCGTACAGAAACCAAGGGTTAGAGGCAGGGTCACGCCTAATATGTTGAGGATGATATATGTGCCTTCCTACGCATTTGCATAACTACAGCGGATACTATAGTAGATAATAATTATTCATGGACGATGCGAAGGTAGCGTAGGCATCGCTACCTGTTCTAATCGGCGTATAAATCAATATCATTAATGAATAAACTATCGATTGATTCATTTTCTTCACTTGTATTTATATCGTTTTGAACAGTATTTTATTTGCTATGTCTACAGTGTTACTTATAGAGCGGTACTGAATATTTTCAGAAGTATGATCGTTAGGTACTCAAACAAGTGATGACATTTTTATAAACGCGACAGTTCTCTCTCTCTCTCTCTCTCTCTCTCTCCCCCTTTCTCCCTCTCCCTCTCACTCTCTCCCCCTCTCATCTATCACTCTTTCTCTCTCTCTGTAGCATGTCGCTTTACGATAATTCGCCTGTGCTCTCGACGGCCATTTTCAGTGATGCGGGAAAACTTATCAAGCAATACTCATACTCCCTAGACCTAGTGTCATAGTCACCAGTTTTACGGGGGGCACCAGTGAAGAAGGCCGACATAAACACCGCCGAAACGTCAGCTTCTGTTAAGTTTGTTGTTATGCATCTTAAGGTTATTGACTATTATCATTATGAATTTCACCTTCACCTGTACTAATAATAATAATAATAATAACAACAACAACAACAACAACAATAATAATGATAATGATAATAATATGAACTACAGTTTAACGGATTTAGACCACGACTCAACAGTCCAAATAATTTCTATCAATTTGAATATAAATTGTCCAATTTAGGTTGTGATTGTAATCCTCAAAGTAGATTTAATTTAATAAGATGGTGTTTTCTTTTTCTATTTGTATCGGCCATGTGAGGACCACATGTCAATTTCAATTCTTTATTCATTGTTTGTTTCTTTTTCTCTAATATTCTTTTATCTTTTCATCTTATTATTTAATTTTTTTATTGCAATAGCCTATATGTTGAACAAAAGACTGCCTGACTATACACTTTTTGCTTTCCCTTTGTTTTATTATTTGATTTTTGTAATTCATACCCATATTTATGAAACTTGCAATGCGCGATCTTTAGAAATTAGTAATGCACGTACGAACTGGAATCAGGCAAACTATTTATGCCCACAACGCTTAATTTAGCACAAGTATCGAGCTTACTAGCACAACCACAGATCCCATGGCCCACTATCAATGAAAACTGATACAACGGAGGTTTGCGCCAAGTGTCAATTCAGACATGCGATGGATGCAATTTCATGTTGATTACTGTAATTACACGCGTGAAATTTGAAAGGTACAGTAGCGAGAGACTTTATACAAACTTTGTATAATATCAAATTTATTCTCGGAAAGAAACTCTTTGCATTGTACAACGAGCAAACGCCTTTGTTATTACAAACTGTTTGAATTACATAGTGATATTGTTACGACGGTCTCACTTATCCTCGTATGGTACAGTGATAACAAAATACAAGACACCAATTAAGTTACTAATCATCAGCTTTAATTATCACAATTAATTAAACAGTTTGTAATAAACAAGATAGTCTCTTACAACAAATCAAATAAAAATTGTTTACACGCAATAATAATGTCAATTAATAGTGTCTCGCACAATTATAAAACACAACACTCTGCCACAATACTTCTAACCGCACTGGAATAAATTGACACTTAAACTGAAACTAAGTGTCGCTGAAGTCCTGTATTTATACCCCGCTGATATTCCAGAATAATCCATAATACGCTTCAACACTACACTAGAGCGTAATTGCTTGCGGCCTTGAGCACAGCGCGCGCGGACCGGTGAGTCTGGAACAATTTCGTTAACCCCTGTTAAGAATCGCTTACGCACACAATATTACAGCTGGTTCCACTAGAATAGCCGTGAAATAGCCGTGAATGTTCTGTAATAATATGTTCACTTTGTCTTCAGACTACATGAACGTTTCTTGTAATTCGTGTGTATACGTTGGAAGGTAGGGTGTTGCTGCTAGTCACACAACATTGAGCTTTCCTGACAGTATTTAGTAAATGGAAATTCGACAAGATATTATATTGCTATGCAATACATCTTAAAGAGGCCCTCATTTAGATAATAACTGAAGTGCAAACACCACGCACAAAAGGAAAAAAACGACTAGATTTAAGATGTAAGGAAATTAACTGGCCGATAGGCAGAAAATCTTATGTGCCTATAGACAACAAACTTCCTCTCTATAAAACTATTCTTAAACCCATATAAACTTACACAATCGATCATTGGGGCTGCCCCCCTCCCAAATCTGACATAGCAGTCACAAGCAACGCCAGTGGCGTGGCGTAGGTACATAACACCTGTTGCCGATTGTTGACCTAAAACTTGACCTGAAAATTAATTCGAATATTTTCTAGTACCAAGTGGTTTTTTTTAGGGTCAAAATATTCTTTTTAGAGCCAAAATATTTTTAACATTGAAAATGTTTATAAGGACGTGTCGCACATTTGAAAACGACCGCTGGTGCGTGATCGAAAATGGGAACCGGTGAGTTTCCATACAAAATACTTCTTTGTTGTCAATAACGTAGTGCACATATAAAACTTCGTTTATGAATGCGACTACATTTAACTTATAATCTGTACATTGGTAAATGAAGAATGAATTCATTGATTGGTGAATGAACATAAATATATATAATTTTTAGATTTATTTAAGCATTTTCAATGCCCTTCTCTGTGCATTGCATTTGTGCAATGCCTGTACATTTTTTAAAGTATTTTCTATCATTCGTTGGCAGAAAAAAAGGTCTGGTTCAACGGGATCTGACTCCCGTATACTTACACAGAATAAATCAGAACACAAATAATCAAATTAAAATAATAAAGGCAAACAGAGAAACACATAACTAAAGAACAATACACAAATAGGTAGGTAGTAACTGCTGTACGTCAGTTCCAAAAACGATCATGCTGCTAACTGAGCGTTTTTCCGGTTTATGCAGCGGCAACACATTAGGTGGACAAATGTGTCCCCCTCTCCGCAGTCAGTACAGTGACAACTAGTACGAGGTCAATGACCGTATTCAGTATAAAATATTGCCGATGTCTGAACCGGCAACACAAGACGGTGCAAGTGCCCAGCAGTTCGAAAGCAATTCTACGCTTTTCTTCAAGTTTCCCTACTGATATTGTTCGTATTTAAAATTATTCAAAAATTAGAGTACTTTTTTCTGTAATATTTTGAATATTATTTTCTTTTATTTCCATTACTGTCGCCGCCGGCAACAGCGGTTACATGGACGCCACGCTACTGAGCAATGCTAATCAAAAATCTTACGAGCTATCGCGGATGCTCCGTGATATGTGTTCAACCACACATTGGGCACAAACTTCCATATTCGATACGTCCGAGAAGTCATTCATGAACATGCCACTAGACACTATACAAGACCTTACGTCCATCGTAACCGTCACGTCTGCAACTTGCAATCACTTTGGGCTTTAAGGGCCACGGTATGACATCGCTGGATGGAACAGCTCTTCACAACATTTAGTTGTACATTTCTTGTGTGAGTACACTAATCAGCAGATTAGCCTAAAGAATGTATTTTATAAATGTTAATAAATAAATAAAAATCTTTAAACAATTAAACAAAAAATGTTTTAAGTAATGTAGTAATAGAAAATAAGTACGAGGACCAGTTGAAAAGTTCGCGGAGCGACATCTATAGCTCAGTGGTAGAACTAAAGTCTTTCGTGTGCAGCAAGGCGTATATTTCGCGTGGACACCTGTTAATTTCCAGATGTATCTGTTAATTTATTCACTCTTTACCAGCTGTTTGAAAGTTTCCTGTCACGCGTGTTTTGAAAATGCACAAAATCAAACATCGTGTTGTAATGAATTCTAGGTTAAAAATTTTAGCGCCAATGGAAGAGCAAAACATAATTTTAAATGTGTTAGGAGATGCTGCGTCTTCAGAAAAAACGGTAAGTGAGGCACACTCGAATTTACACGTGGTCGTACAAGCACTGAAGACAATCCTATCAGTGGACATCTAAAAAGTGCACAAAAAACAATGTTATTGTAAAAATTTGATAAGGTGTTCGAAGACCTCAGATTGAGGAGTGGATGACGTTGCTGAAATCATAGGCATCTCATAGATCGTGTGCATCGTACTTTAACTCAAGAACTTGGTGTGAAAAAGAGTTGTGCAAGATGTCTGCCGTATCTGGAGTTGTTACATTTTTTGAGCGTCCAGTGCGGGGTGATCTTCAATGCTTTAAACTCAAGTGCCTATTTACAAACCGTTGGTTTTGAAGTCACAGCATCTCCTGATATATTTACAATTTTGTTCTGAATTTCCGTTGGTGCTAATAAACGATTTTTAACAACGAATCACAGCACGATGTTTGATTTTGACCGTTTTTCAAAACGCCCTTAACACGCCAATTTTAAACAGCTTCTAAACAATGAATAAATGATAGACAGATTTGGAAATTAACAGGAGTTTACATAAAATACAAATCTTGCAGCACACGAAAAATTTTAGTTTCATCGCTAAGTTACAGATGTCGCTCCGCGAAATTTTCAACTGACCCTCGTAATTTGCTTACTTTTTTCTGTCATTTCTTAACTTTTACTTAATTTTTGCTCTTACTGAATGAGCGCCGTACCTGTCGCACTCTACCAAGAGCGGCTCTGCCCTTTATGATGTGAAACTACTGTGTTATTGGCACCAAACGTTTTTCCATTACATAAGGCGAAAAATGAGAGTCATAAACGTTAGCGTATCACTTGGGTTGATAGTCGTCTGTCTCTTATGTTATCTGAATACTAAGAAGCTGACAATGGGGGTGTCATGTTACTGTGGGGGCGGGAGGTACTGATAAGTCAACCAACAGCCGCGGGCAAGCGCTAGATGGTAATGGCCACCACTATACGAGTAAAACTTCTTGATTTTTGTTTACTGATATGCTGACAGTGTGTTCATGTTTCTGATATTCTTTATGGTTCTGTTTACTGCACTAAATTTCCTTTATACCGAATTCAGCTATTGTGTGAAAAACGTCTTGTGTCGAATGTTACCAATTGTGCTATGATAAGGTAACTATTCGCTCGAGTGGCTAAACAAATACAACGCTGCGTGATTAAGAAACTCAAAAGATACAAACAAAATAATAATTTATTTAACAATAAGTAGATTACTTTGCACGATAGAGACAAGCTACGTCGAGATACAGAACTAAATTTCTACAAAGTTGTGGCAGACCCTGTACTGTCTTATGGATGTAAAATAGACGTGTTAAAGTTAAATATATCATAGCAATTAAAGGAAAATTTGTCAGAATCAGAATTAAATTTAAGGTAGTTGAATACTGTACCTTAGCATCGGGGTCAAGTTAATACTGAACAAACTGTATATCGACCGTGCCGGATAAAATAGTTGTTTTGTATCAGGAGAGAGAGAGAGAGAGAGAGAGAGAGAGAGAGAGAGAGAGAGAGAGAGAGAGAGAGAGAGAGAGAGAGAGAGAGAGAGAGAGAAGTTAACTGTACAATTAGCCGCATCACGTTTTGCTGTGTTGACCCACTTACGTGTATATGTCTGAGTAAACACGACAAGACTTCTTCGAGTTGATTAAATCCATACGTCTGAAATACTCAACGTTGCCGAGAGATCTGAAGTAATCATCTCAGCCTTCGGTGGGTACAGAATCTTTGCTTCTTCACGCTTTTCAAATTTGTATCTTCCCACCTATATAACGGAACAGTAAAGCGTCAACTGCTATGCCCCTAATTAAATAGTTATCCACTATGGCTTGGTGGAATTGAGTTTAATAAAAAATAGTTAAAAGTATATATCTTTGCTTTATATATGTGTGGAGGGGCGACCGTGACTATCAGTAAATTTAAAGCTTCTTGATAGGACCACTAATTCACTATTCGCTAAGCATTTCATGGAAACAAGGCATACATTCACCAACCCTCTTGGAAATGTTGAAATATTAAAAGTAGAAAATAATTTAAATAAAAGGAGGTTATATGAAGAGTTTGAAATTTTAAAGGTAAAAAAGAAGAACAGGAATATATTAATGAATATACAAACAGAAAATGAAGAAATATCTTTTCCATGAAGAATATTATGAGTATACTCGACAGGATCGCCCAGTATCGGCTGAATTGGTGGGAATATATTTGCCGAATGCATGACTGCCTCATCCCCAAACAACTATGAAACTATAAGCCGAGGGGATGGAGAGGTGTGGGACGTCCGAGGAAGCGCTGGAGTGACCAGCTCTAATCTTTGCCTATTTCAGACCGGAACAGTCCATCCTTGGTTTAATCCGTAAGGATGATGATGAAGAAATATTTTTTCAATTTTGCAAGGGTGAGATATGTGCGTTCCGTCAGAGTGCTAGGTAAGCAGACAAAGCTGGGTGTAAGGTAATAGAGGGAGAAACGAAGCTTCGTAGCAAGTAGCACGAGCGTGGCTTAACGGAGCTGAGCCAATAGTGTAGTGATGTGCAGAATTGTTTACAAATTTGACTGCCGTGAAGGCAGACTCACGAGTATATATACGGGTTCCAGCAGGACATTTTTTGTCGTGATTTAGGACTTGAAAATTGTGGAAACACTGAAAGGCCTCGTCTAGAACATGACATTTAGCAGTTTAGCAAACAAGCACGACG
Source organism: Magicicada septendecula (assembly GCA_034769895.1). NCBI lineage: Eukaryota > Metazoa > Arthropoda > Insecta > Hemiptera > Cicadidae > Magicicada > Magicicada septendecula. The sequence continues at coordinate 292,613,205 of CM068373.1, read as the reverse complement.
AAGTTAAAGCCTTCTAGTAGATAAATTCGAATTAATTATATACAAAACCTACTTTTAATAAGGATTCTATCAAACGCTAAATTAGTAGGCTATGATCAAAAAGTTGAATACTACTTAAATACTTGAATTGAATAAATAAACACATGGTATATGTTGTTAAATTTTCTTCCCGGACTGTTTGGCCGTGGTCCAAGGTTTTCTGCAAAACTAGACTTTTCGGCAGTGTCATCGACTGCCATCATCAGTACTGTGGTCACTAACGTATACCACCTCACGTTAGCGTACTCGATTTTCAAATTTTATCGCCCATAATCTGTCTCGTGTACTTTAAACGGAGTCTGCCTAAACGACTCCTTTCTTGTATTTTGCCTTTAATTATTCTCGTCTCTAACCCAATGTGTCGAAGTATGTGCCTTATAACTTATTTCATTTTCACTTTACGTTTTCTGCACCTACTGGGTACTTCTAATATATTACAATTAGGTATCTCTTCAGCGTGTACTCTGTAGCACCAGTTCTCAAACGTTTAGAGTCTTTGTTTCTCTCCTTCTCCTACATGACGCCTAATTTCGGGAGCCATCCGCCGTGTAATGGCAACCCATCGTTTTGGAAGACTCGCCTCCGGGAGGTCGAATCTATCGACCACACCAGCGCGCCTCTAATCTCCTGCGGGGGATCCTTTAAGGGGGCCACGGAGACGCGCGTCAGACGTGGCACCTGGCAAGAGCACACTTCACTCAGAGATGGCCCTACATGATATACACGCACATCGACCGCAACATAACTCCTTGTCCCGGGCGAATGACCGAGCTGCACTGTTAGAACCTGGCGTTAATCGGCCTTAACACAACCTGCATCGTTTGCCTCTGTCTGTCCTTTTCCATGATTCGCTTCCGTACAGAGCGAAACTCCACACATATGCCTGTATCAAATTCTTTCTTACCTATAAACTGATGTTGTTTAAAGTGAAGAGAATTTTTTTTCTTTTTATTAAATGACATTTTGGTCCCATTAACTGTATTTATAATGTACTTATAGCTTTGTCCATTACTTTTGTAATTTTTGCTTTCAAGATGACTCTAGTATTTTACTGCATAGAGGATATTATTTTCAAGAATTAATCTAATTTAATTGGCTGCATTTCGGATAATAAAAATAAATAGAAATAAACATGTACGAGGGTCAGCTGAAAAGTTCGCGGAGCGACATCTGTAGCTTAGCGGTAAAACTAACATTTTTCGTATGCTGCAAGATATGTATTTTATGTAAACTCCTGTTAATTTCCAAATATATCTATCAGTTTATTCATTGTTTAGAAGCTGTTTAAAATTGACGTGTCATGCGAGTTTTGAAATACGGACAAAATCAAACATTCTGGTGTGATTCTTTGTTAATAATTGTTTAGCGCCAACGAAAATTCAGAACGAAATTGTAAATGTGTCAGGAGATGCCGCGACTTCAAAACCAACGGTTTGTAAGTAGGCACTTGAATTTAAACGTGGTCGTACGAACATTGAAAACGTAGTCGCACTGGTCGCCCAAAAAATGCAACAACTCCAGATGCGGCAGCCATCTTGCACAACGCTTTTTCACACCAAGTCTATGATGCACACGCTCATATGAGATGCCTATGATTTCAGCAACTTCATCCACTTCTCAATCTGCGGTTTTCCAACATCCTATGAATTTTTTTCAATAGTGCCATTTTTTGTTACACTTTTTGGACGTCCACTGCTGGGATCGTCTTCAGTGCTTGTACGACCTCGTTTGAACTCGAGTGTGCCCCACTTACCGTTGATTCTGAAGGCGCAGCATCGCCTAAGACATTTACAGTTTCGTTTTGATTTTTAGTTGGCGCTAAAACATTTTAACAGAGAATTCATGACAACACGATGTTTGATTTTGCGCATTTTAAAAACACGCGTGAAACTTCAAAGAGCTGGGAAAAAGTTAATATTTCTACTAGTAATTTTGTACAAACCACTATCTTGTCTTGTAGTGGTTTGTACAAAATTACTAGTAGAAATATTTGAGACCACTAACACTCCAATACAATAATAAAAATAAAGTTAATAAATTGACAGATATATCTGGAAATTAACAGATGTTCACGCAAAATATACGTCTTGGAGCACACGAAAGATTTTAGTTTTACCACTTATCTACAGATGTCGCTCCGCGAACTTTTCAACTGACCCTTGTAAAATAAGTGGTAACTTAGTGTTATAGATTCATGTGTCAGTCTGTAATGTGCAACCAGGTGATTCAGTAGCTCATACAGCGAGGCGAGGCCGGAGCCAAAGCATTCCTTTCTACGCTACGTTTCTGAATTTTTCTTTGAAGATATTTTGATAATATTTCAAAGGTAGCGTGGAGAGTTACGCTGGAAATATTGACGCCTCTCAGACGAAGTGAGTTACAGTGAAACGCTGGCCTCGCCTTGTCTCGTCACTCTAACACAATGCGTTTACCTCATCCCAACTCTTACTACAAGCGAGCAGCCTTTATACAAGTTTCGAAACTTTAATTAAACATTTCATATTTTTGCAAACACAAACGCTTTTTAGTAAGACCCTTCCCCTCATACACACCTCTGCCAAGCTTATTTATTTATTTATTTTCAGTTACTATTATAAATCATTTGTACCCTAATGATGTCGGCCTATTATAGGTTTTAAGTGACACTGCAAAAAGACGTTCATTGATAAACTTATGAATATCAATCAATGAAATACATCAGGCAATAAGGTATATTCATATCATTTTAGTTCATTTATTACTCAAAATCGGGAGAGTCCATTAACACTTAATTGTTTAATACTAATTCACTAGTGATACGCTATTATTTACTGAACACAAACGTAGGAGGCCATTGGTCCTTATTGGTTGTCAGTAACTTTGACCCAATATATCTCCCTGGCCGTTTTGTAGATGGTCATCACGCCCCGCCGATTCAGCAGCCTGCCAATGCGGTCCTTTACCACTGAATGTAGGGCAAGACTGCGAAGCCAACAGTCTCCTGCGTCACCGACGTAGCCGGCCTGCACGTCCCGGACTGCACGCCTTACTTCCCCGACGGAGTAACCATTTGCTTGCAGCGAATGTTCCAGATGCCGCAGCTCCTCGTCGAGATACCGGGGCTCATAGATCCTCTTCCCACGTTCCACCAAGGTCTTCAAAATCGCCCTGTTCTGTCTCGGATGATGATTGGACAGCTGGTGCAAGTAACTGTAGGTTTGCGTTGGCTTCTTGTATACTTTGTGTCCCCGGCTCCTGTCGGCCCTTCTAAGGATTAGGATGTCAAGAAAAGTCGTCAACAAAATACACAGTCCAGCTTCGTCGTGGTTATTTGCTAAACTGCTAAATGTCATGGCCTTTCAGTGTTTCAACCATTTTCAAGTCCTAAACCACGACGACGCTGGAGTTACAGAGACTGCTAATTCAAATAACAGGATTAAAAACTACACAGTCTCTATCTCATCACTGAGGTGAATTGGCGGGACACGGTGACAATTATTGTTACCGACACTGATTATGGTCTTCGATGGGGAGGCCGAAACGTCTGTCAGCACAGACTGTAGAGCACGGCGTAACAGCCCGCCCAATAATGTGGACGCCGCCGCCTTAGCAACTCTATCAGCTCCTTTTATTTTTTTAAACGTGTAGCTGAAATTTCATAACCTCTGACACAAACTTATGAAAAAATAAACCAAGAAAAATTTATTAATAAACCGTGCACAATTTTTTTGCTTTTTAAACAACTGGTAAGCATTTCATAATGGTTTTACTTGCTATAGACGTAGCTGGTTTTCAAACAATGACGGATTCCAGATGGTGAGACCCATCTCCGTTTGCACATAAGACGGCAGATAGCCTTTGTTTCTTTTCCTTTTGGGCTGGTGTGGAATTATCTAATCTGTTGGCCTGAGCATTCTGCAGCATGGGTTTCCATAACAAAACTGTTTCGTCACCACTAGTGTTTTGGGAGAGAAGAAGCTTTTCACTAGTAAGTATTGCTTCAAGTTTCTGGCGAAACGGTTCAACACTAAAAACATCAACAATTAATTAAACATTTCTTAGATATTTTCCGGTTTACAATAGAATGCCGCTGCGAAATTTGAAAAGCCATACATTAAAAAGTTTTCGCGAAACTTTCATTCCTTGTCAAGTAACAGTTGAGAAGGTGAAAAAAGAAAACATCTTAAAACGGCATACCACTGATTTTGTTTTCTTAGCAGAAAAAATTTACTAAGGTTTACACTATGTATAGTAGAAAATTATTATTGGGAGGAAAACTAATCAAATTACTGCCTACTCTACACAAATCAGAGAGAAAATACTGAACAGAATCGCCGGTTTTTTTTGAAAAACTAATTACGTATTTCTGCCTAGAAACACGTGCCAGATCACGAGAGAAAAAACACGACTTAATCTAATTACACTGTGCTGTGTACTTGTCTTTCAGTATTTATTTATTTTTTTTTTTTATGTAACCGAACGTATAGCGCCTGTCACTGAACACAAGCATTGGGTTTGGCTGTGTAACGCAAAACTTGAAAAATAATTAACGTTTATACAGCAAGCTGGTGTGTTAGAAGCCAAGGAAATGTCAGTAGGTACACTCAAATTATATAAACATTGTGTATTTCACAACAGCTGTTTGTACTTTACACATACTGTAACGACGGTGGTACGTATAGTCGTGTCGTATGGCAAGTACGTTCAACCCATCGCTTCACAATATTTTGACAAAAACTTCTTGTTTCTCCACCTCTAGTCAAAACCTCATCGTTCCTTCTCGATCCATCTTACTTTCAGTAACTTCCAATACTGCATTTTCAGTGCTACCAGTCTTCTCCTTTCTATTGGAATAAATTGACAGATATATCTGGAAATTAAAAGATGTTCACGCGAAATATACGTCTTACAGCACACGAAAGATTTTAGTTCTGCCGTATTATCTAATATAGCTCTAGATGTTGTTCCGCGAAACTTTAAGCTGACCCTCGTACGTGCCGTGTTTAGTATAAAGAAGATATTACCATCGGAAATGTAGTGAGCAAGCAGAAATTGTTTGTGTGAAAACAAACAATGGTTACAGTAAAAATGTAGTGAAAAGTTTAACGTTTAAACCAAAGCAGTGGCATCTGTTATAGACAGAGAGCCCAGCAACACGCCTTACATTGAATTGGGGTTTTTGTGATTCTAAAGTAAAAAGTAAGTATTATTTTTAAGTGCATTGGATGTTTGTGTTTGGTCAAGCTTGCGTGTTAACCCGATGTTTTGCCATTTGTAAAGTAAGTATAAGGTATAATATTGCTAGAAACGCAATCATCAGCCTGATCGTACGTTGTGTCAAGTGTGGCATTAACTAACTTTCCATAAAATTTAATACTTGCAATGTGGAGTGAACACGCACAATAAATCTACTGTAACTGGACGTGTTAAAACTGCCACGGACTAAAAGTTGCCGCAACAGACATAAATCACGGTGTGACAAGCCTCTGACGGTTTCACAATAAGTGACGTTGGGCTTATTTGCAAGACAACGGCCTGACTTCACCAAACACAGCTCTTGTTGGGGTTAATTCTTTATTGTTATTCTGTTTTAACAGGTAATACAAGTGTTTTCTTCTTCTGATAGTTCTTATCCGTTTCGGATGTTGGATATCATAGATACTAAGGGGTAAGTCAAAAAATAAAGGCAATTTTTAAAAAGGAACTTTTTATTGTTAAAACAAGATGACAAGTAACATAATTTCTCTACATAATCTCCCTCAACTTCTATGCACTTGGTCCATCTCTTGACAAGCTTCGTAATTCCGTCCTGGAAGAAGATTTGTGGCATCGTGCACTGCCTCTCGCGCACCGCCTCCACAACCTCGTCATCCGACGAAAACTTGGATTCACGCAGGTGCTCCTTCATCGGACCAAAAAGGTGAAAATCACTTGGAGCTAGGTCAGGACTGTACGGCGGATGCTCCAGCAGCTCAAAACCAAGATCTTGAATGCACTGGATCGTTTTCCCCGCAGTATGAGGACGGGCATTGTCCTGAAGCAAAAGCACACCTTTTGAAAGTTTTCATCGCCTCTTTGATTTGATTTTGGGTTTCAGATCTCGCAGTAGCTCACAGTAGCTGTCACTATTCACTGTTTGACCTTTAGGAGTGTAATGAATTAGAAGTGGACCTTTCATATCCCAAAACACTGTCATCATCAACTTTCCTCCAGAAACTTGTCTTTTGAACTTTTTTGCTGTAGGCGAGGATGGATGTTTCCACACCATACTCTGCCGCTTACTTTGTAGTTCGAAGTGATGGACCCACGTCTCATCAACGGTTACTATGCGACTGAGAAACTCTTCTCCTTCCTCTTCTAAACGCCTTAAATGTGATTTCGAAATTTCCAAACGTTTCTGCTTGTGCTGGTCTGTCAGTCGATGTGGTACCCAAGGAGCACACACTTTGCGATAATTTAGTGATTCGTGGATGATTGCAACTGCTGAACCGTGGCTAATGTTCAACGCATGCGCAATATCATCAATTTTGACACGACGATCATCATGAATCATTCGCTCAACTGTCTCGATGTTCTTGTCCGTCTTCGAAGTGGATGGCCTACCTGAACGCTCTTCATCGCAGATAGATACACGGCCATTTTTAAAGCGATTTATCCATTCATAAATTTTGCGTTCACTAAGGCAGCTCTCACCGTACTGCTGCTGCATTCTGCGAATAATCTCCGCAGGTTTAGTCCCTTCAGAGTGCAGAAAACGTACCACTCCCCTCATTTCTTCCTTGGTGCACACGGACAACGGGGCACTCATAATAAAATGCCCTGAAATAACTACGAATGGAGCTGAGCACTGAAACAACACAGCTAAAGAACAAAACAAACTTTGAGGTTATGATATGTCATTGTTCAGTCAGTGCTGCCATCCATTGCAGCAGGGAAAATAAAATTTGCCTTTACTTTTTGACTTACCCTGTATTTTAACTTTCTGTACTGCTGCACGGAATAAGTCAGTTGTATTCATAAAAACCAGGTCCTTAAATTTCTCAACCATGAGATTCTCGGTCGCCCAACTCTTCTCTTTCCAAGTACTTTTCCCTGTAGTATGGACTGCAATAAGTAAAATCTCTGTTCATTCTTCATGAGATATCCCAGATACTGAAGCTTTCTTATCTTTACTGTGTTAATAACTTCCCTTTCTTTCTTCATCTTTCTAAGAAGTTCAACATTAGTTATATGTGCTGTCCATGAAATGCTCAGTATTCTACGATAAAGCCACATTTCGAAAGATTCCAATTTTTTAGTTGTGGGTTCAGTCAGAGTCGAAGATTCTACACCGTAGAAGAAGACCGAGAATACGTAGCAGCGTAAAACTCTCATCTTTGTGTTTATTGTTAAATTGTGACTTTTCAATAAACTGCTCATTCTAGTGTACACTGTTCTTGCCTTTTCAATTCTGCTGTAATACAAGTACCAACACATTTGTTTCACTCATTAGCAACTTATATCTATTAATATAATATTTGTTAGTTATGATAATAACTTCGACATTTGGAAACATTACTGGCCGGGGGTATTAGGAGAAAATATGAAAGTCTCCTATTAAACGGGATTTGGCATGCTGTGCTCCTAAACCAATCAGAGCACTTAATGCTGATTGGTCGATGAAGTTTTCCCGCTTAGATCGTGCTGGTATGGAAGTCTATATAAGTGGGCCGTCTTAAACAAAATACATAGTCTCTACCTCATCACCGGGGGTGAACTGGCGGACACCGTGGCAATTGTTACAGACACTGATCATGGCCTCCAATGGCGAGGTCGAAACGTCTGTCAACATAAACTCAGGACCACGGCCTAACAGCGCGGCCAATAATGTGGACGCAAACCTTAGGAACTCTAAAATTGTGATATTTGTCGAAACGACCATCACGAGTTATTAGAATAACTTTGATTTTCGTTTATATTGTTACGACGGTCTCAATGATCGTCGTATGGTACAGTGGAAAACAAAATACAAGACACAAATGAAGTCACTACAACCAGCTTTAATTATAACAATTATCAACAAGTTATTCGACAAGATTATTCTCGTAAAACAATTCAAGTTAATCTGTCCACACAAATAATAATGTCAAATATAAAGAATTCCACACCATAATCAGTTTTCACTAATACACCACTTGAGACGCACTGTGTAAATCGCCCAAAAATAACTGAAAACTAAGCGGCTGGTTGGGGTATTTATAGTCTTCAGGGTTCCATAATATGCGTCCTTAACAAACACTAGAAAATGCTAGAGGATACTTCAGCGCGGCCTTGGCAGAAACACTAACCGTTGGGCTAGTTGAGAAGCTTATCGAACAACAGTATCGAATGTACGAGATTGTTCCGCATTACGTAACACTGTCTTGCATGTTAAGTGTCACGCACGCACACAAACATTACAGCTGGGATAGCCGAGAAACATGGAGAACGTTCTGTAATGGCGTAACAACACAAATTTATATTGATGTATTGCTGACTTTGTCGAGACGACAGACAATTACGTTAAACGCTATTGAATATTCAAGATTGTCTGTCAACACGTTTCTCGACTAGCCCAGCACATACAGAGCGGCACGGCGGTCAAGGTCAAGCTTTGACCTAGTCTCCAGATTGCTCTGGCGTCTGTCATCGTCGTCAGACGTGCTTCTACAACCCTTGGTGGGTCTTTGGCCTGCTCCAAGAATCGATTCTATTCCTCCCTATTGCATGCCCTGGCTTTCTAGTTTCTTATGTTCAGCTTTCCGAGGTCCTCCTCTATTTGGTCTTTGAATCTACTTCGGGGGCTTCACCTTTTTCTGCTACCCATTGGTGTCTGGTAGAAAATATGTTTCCTAGGCTGTCCTTCCTCCATTCTCCCCATGTGTCCAACTTACCTTAGCCTGTGTATTTTGATTATTCTGACAATGTCCGGTTCTTTGTAAAGATGGTATAGTTCATAATTATAGCGTCTGCGCCACATTCCGTTTTCTTGTTCTAATTATCTTGTTTGTACATCTTCTTCATTCACTTTTTTAATATTATATATATATATATATATATATATTAAACTTTCACTGTGAACACTTACTATTTGGTTTTGTTTCCCAGATGTTTCGACGTGGTGTTCGTCTTCCTCAATGGGATTTGAATACTGAATGTCTGTACAAAGTAACGGTTACGGGATGTAGGTGTGTGTGATGGGTGTTGCTGGTGGGAGGGAAATGGCGCTGGGATTCAAAGTGTGTGTTTGAATCAGTGTATCGAAAAGTATGTGTGATCTATAATGTAATTGTTCATTTAATATGTTGTTTGGTTGTAGTGTGTGATATCTGTGTATTTCAAATTGTTCTGCTGTGTTTAGTTTTCTACTTTTAGTTAAGTAGTGTAGTATTTCCATGTTGTGCTCTATGTTTGTGTAACTGTGGTTTTCATTTTGTAAATGTGTGGCAAATGTGGAATGTATGTAGTTTGTGGTGAGGGCTTTTAAATGTTCAGAATATCTAGAGGAAAAAGATCTTCCCGTCTGGCCGATGTAGAATTGGTGACAATCACTGCAGTTTAATTTATAAACCCCTGTTTTGTTGTATGTGTCTGTGTCTTTGTTAGTATTATTTATGTGTTTCCTGATGGTGTTGTTAGTTCTGTAGGCTACTTTATAATTGTGTTTCCTAAGTGTGTTAGCAATTTTGTGTGTGTTGGAATTGTAGTATGTGAGTGTGATGTATTTACTGGGTTGTGTGCTGTTGGTTTTATGTGTTTTACTTTTTGTGTTTAAGATGCGTTTTTGTAAGTTATTTATTAAATCGGGATTGTAACCATTTTTAACTGCTATATATTTGATTGTGTTGAGTTCTTCTTGGTAGTCATGTGTGTTTAGGGGTACTGAAGTGAGCCTATGGAGCATGTAGTTGAAAGCTGCATGTTTGTGTTGAGTTGGGTGGTTGGATGAGTTATGTATGACCATGTCTGATGTGGTGGGTTTTCTGTATATTTTGTATGTGTGTGTGTTGTTTGATTTGGTAATTGTAAGGTCCAGGAAGTTTATGCTATTGTTTTGTTCTAATTCAAGTGTGAATTTTAATTTTTGGTGTATAGTGTTAATGTATTTGTGGAAATTTTCAATTTGTCTTTTGTTGCCGTTGTATAGGGGTAAAATGTCATCAACATATCTGTGCCAATATATTATTTTGTTGGTGTATTTGCTATTGTTTAATATGTGTTCTTCTTCTATGGTATGTACAAATATTTCGGCTAGTATACCTGATATAGGGGAGCCCATGGGTAGTCCATCTGTTTGTGTGTAAACCATGTTATTGTGTGAGAAATAATTTTGTTCAGTGATAATTTTAGCGAGATGGATGATCTCTTTAATGTGTGTTTCAGGTGTGTTATTTAGTTTTAGTAACTGTTCTAATGTGGATATAGTTTCTTTTATGGGTAAATTGGTGTATAGGTTTGCTATGTCAAATGAAGCTAGTGTTGAATTGTGCGGAATGTGGACATGTTGAGTTTTCTTGTTCTCCTCTAAATATTGTTCTTATAATTTGTCTTTTACAGCAACCTAGAAGTCTCTCGCTATTTTTTGTCACTGTCCAGGTTTCTGAAGCATATGTCAGCACTGACCTGATATGTGTTTTGTAGATTTTGCATTTCATGCTTCTTGAGATGAAGCTAGGTGCTTTTTTAATCCATAATATGTTTTATTTGCGACATATATTCTTCTTCTTATTTAAGTGTTGATGTCGCTAGTGCTGTTTATCTGGGAGGCAAGATATATGAACTCTTTTACTGCCTCTATATTTTTTGTGCCTATAAAAAGGTTTTGAAGGGTTTGGGTTTAATGGTAGTTTTCTGGCGTCTGTAACTACGTAATTATCCTAGTAATGGACGTCTCTGAAACCTCTTTGGGTATATACAAGAGTCAATAGAGAAGATTGGTGTTGGAAGCCACGGCTCACGTTGGGCTGTAACGCTACAGACGAAGAAGATGATGAAGAAGCAGGTTTGTATACTACTCGCCATTAAGTTTCCCGTTTTTGAGGTAGTCAATGACGGTTACTCAACGGTCGTTCCAAAAAACAGTCGCCATAACTGTACCAGTAGAAGGAATCGTCTTTGCCTTTTTTGGAGTTGGTTCACCTTTTGTGATCCATTATTTTAACTAACTCGTTTACTCGTCTGCACTTACGTATACACTAACACTGGCACAGACAAATAAGCTACTAACTTTTTTATTTAATTGTCATGTCGCGTAGAGTTTAATTTGGTCTTAATCAATCACAATATGGCAGGTTATACGTGTTTCGTTGACTTCCACGCGGTCATTTCTTTATGTTCTAGAGTCCTCAATAGTTCACCACCAGAAGCGTTTTTGTGTTTGCTTTCTATATGAGAAATTTATGTCTCAGCACTTATACCGGTTCGTCTTTTGTGAGGGTTACTTCCATTTTTTTGTCACTTGTTTTCCATGATCATTTTGAGTAACAGGTAGGTATGGGGATATGTACAAGAAACGAGTTTCGGAACAAAGTTAAATATTACAGCAGTACATTAAAATGATGTAACTGTAGCCACTAATTTGTGACTTTATCGTATAATACTGAGCATTTTATGGACAGCACATATAACTAACGTTGAAGTTCATAGAGAGATGAAGAAAGAATGGGAAGTTATTAACACAGTGAAGATAAGAAAGCTTCAGTATCTGGGACATCTTATGAGAAATGAACAGAGATTTTACTTATTGCAGTCCATACTACAGGAAAAAGTACTTGGAAAGAGAGGAGTTGGGCGACCGAGAATCTCATGGCTGAGACCTTTAAGGACCTGGTTTGGCATGAATGCAACTGACTTATTCCGTGCAGCAGTACTGAAAGTTAAAATCGTCTGTATGATATCCAACATCCGAAACGGTTAGGAACTATCAGAAGAAGAATTAATACGTTTATTGTTTACGATTTGATATTTTGTGAAACGACTACTCTCAGTATATAGAGAGGGCGGTAGATATAGTATTGTGTTTAACCACACAGTGTGGTCAGTTGTGCTAACACTGCGCAGTTGGCAACACCGTAATTGCGCCGCAGCTAACGATAAATTAAACATTCGTATGTGTGCACACATATGTAAATGTAAATCAAAGTACAGTATTACACCATACACTGTTTAGGTCAGTACTATGTCTGTTAATTGGTGCAGAGAACGGGTTACTGTTTCTGCCACGCGGTGCTGGTCAAACACTGAAGGCCGTAGATTGAGGAAAGCACTGGGAGGTCGATTTCCACCTGACGCAGCTTCTGACCGGTCATGTATAATTCCGATCCTACCTCCATAAAATGGGTAAAACCTGTAAACTGTCTGTACTGCCCGGGTGTAGAGGATAACGTGGAGCACATCTTCTTCAACTGTGATAGGCAGGCACAAGAAGAGCGTCTCCGGTTGCGGATACCGGAATGATAGCGACAGATAACATCGTCGGAGCAATACTAAGAGGCGAGAACGTCTCGAATCATCTGGCACATTAAGTATAGGCCATCCCCCGGGTGAAGGAGGCAGGTTTAGAGCGTCTATAGAGCAGTGACAGGTGGTGGTACTACATTTTGGTGGTTGCAGTAGTTGGTTGAGTAGGTGGGAGATCGGTTAAAAGACATTAAACTATCATAATCACAGTTATACAAAATTATAAGTATAATTTTATCACCTCAAATAACGAATAACGTTTACCTTAAACCAACGTAAACACTAAACCTGATACAACTTATAAATCAAGAATGCTGTGCTTATTTCATGACACAAAGTTGCGCTACAGCGCTGCTAGTGGAGCGTTGCAGAAGGTTTGCAACCACCAAGCTCACGTTGGGAACATAGGGCAATTGTGAAGAGTAGCGCACGTCCTCCCATACGTTTGCGTAGTAAATAGTAAACTCTGCAATTTACTGTTGAAGTTGCAAGCGGCGTACAACCAACAGCTTGCACGCCACATTTGAATTGTACACCAAACATTGCCGCGTAGAATCTGATACTCTCCGTTCAAAATTATGACACTTTTAGCTGTTTAATGTTTTCGTATATTAGTTCATAGTTAGGAGGTATTCTATATTGGTGGTTGTGCAACGCTGCAACCATAACACCAGCCGCCACTGCTACAGAGTAAACCAATGTAGATGTGGGCCTATTGGGCACAGGAAAATGGCCTAGTCTGAATAGTGTGATAAACGGTCCCAGGTCCCAGGTCCCAGGTCAGTAGAATACTGAGCATTTCAAGGACAGCACTTATAACTAACGTTAAAGTTCTTAGAAAGATGAAAAAAGAAAGGAAAGCTTCAGTATCTGGGACATCTCATGAGAAATTAACGGAGATTTTACTTATTGCAGTCCGTACTACAGGGAAAAGTACTTGGAAAGTGAGGAATTGGGCGACGAGAATATCATGGCTGACAAATTTAAGGACCTGGTTTGGCATAAATATAACTGACTTATTCCGTACAGGAGTGCAGAAAGTTAAAATAGCCTGTATGATATCCAACGGATATCCGAAACGGATAGAAACTATCAGAATAAGAGACATAGTGAAAATATAAAAATTGTTATAAATTCGAATAACACAGACGTAACTAATCGTAAAAACAAACAAAAAAGTTCACGAAACGAATAGAAACTATCAGAAGAAGAAGATATGTCATAATAAATGTATTTTATTTAAAACACATTTTAGCGAGTTCTGTAGCTCAGGGAACATATCAGTTCAGTAATTTTGTTTTATAAATCATAGTACTAGCATAGTAAAATGTGTAATATTAGATGTAACAAAACGTTTAAGATAATTTGAGAGAAAAGAAGAGAGAGACAGAGAAAGAAAGAAAGAAGAGAGAGAAAGAGAGAGAGAGAGAGAGAGAGAGAGAGAGAGAGAGAGAGAGAGAGAGAGAGAGAGAGAGAGAGAGAGAGAGAGAGAAAGAGAGCTTAGTTAAAACAGTGAGCATAAAATAACCGTATATGTTGATATAATGAAGCAAGTATAAGAAAAGGCTTTGATGTTAGTAGCAGTGATTTTACGCAGAAAAAATAAAGAGTACTTAATTAACTTTTAAAATATGAAAATCCATATTGCGAAGAGCGGTACGGGGTTTGGGGGGGGGAGCTGGGCTTTGGGCAGCGTAGCGCGTCCGCTGGTTAAACACTTAGTCTAATTAGACAAATTGGATCTCACTTAGTCTAAGTTACTGAGCGTTTACTGAGTATGGAGTGTGTGTGTGTGGGGGGGGCGGAGAGACATCATTGTACCGTATGCAAAAAACTTCGTCCGGTGTTTAGTAAATTAATTAGTTAGAAAATAATTAGCAGTGCCATGTGCATTGCAACGTAGGTCTTTTACTTAGCACTACTACTTCTAGGCGGGGTTGCTAGTCCCCCACTGACCGCTTCACCAGGTGGTGGATAGGTGAAGCATCTCCAGTTCCTCATGGGCTGGGAGGGTTCCGGTGAAATAAAATAGCCGGGGCAAACTAAAATCTAGTTTAGAAGGGCTGCAACAACTAATGAATATGGTGACAGAAAGCAGCCGTAGATATGGTCTAGTCATCAATGTTAATAAAACGAAGCTAATGATTGTATCTAAGAACAAGTTCACAAACTGCACCCTTAGTATAAATCAAATGCGAATTGAACGTGTAAGCAAATTTACATATCTTAGTACTGTAGTCAATGAACAATGGGTCCACTCTCAAGAAATAAAAAGCAGAATTGAAAGGGCAAGAGCAGTGTACACTAGAATGAACAGTTATTCAAAAGTCACGATTTAACAATAAACACAAAGATGAAATTTTTAAATTGCTACATATTCTTGGTCCTCTTCTACGGTGTAGAATCTTGGTCTTTAACTGAAGCCGCAACTAAGAAATTGGAATCTTTCGAAATGTGGCTTTCTCGTAGAACACTGAGCATTTCATGAACAACACATGTAACAAAAGTCGAAGTTCTTAGGAAGATGAAGAAAGAGAGAACACAGGAAAGTTATTAACACAGTAAAGAATAGAAAGCCTCAGTATTTGGGACATTTAATGAGAAATGAACAGAGATTTTACTTATTGCAGTCCACACTACAGGGAAAAGTACTTGGGAAGAGAGGAGTTGGGCGACCGAGAATCTCATAGCTGAGAAATTTAAGGCCAGGCCGGGCTCATCAGCCCGTAGAGAAGGCGGCCGGTCTATTTGGGGAGGGGGTTGTACCCTAAAGTCAATACACCTGGCCCTCCAGGCTTGAGGGGTTAACGTGATAGCGCAGGACTGTAATGTGGTCTTTGTAAAACTTCAAGAATACTAATTATTCAAACGTAAGACCAAAACCATAAAACAAACTATAGAAACACGTCAACTTGTATGATATGAGCACGTTCGGCATAATGGCGGATGTTAGACTTCCAAAAGTAATTTTGCAGCGGAAGCCATCCAGAAGGAGGAAAAAGTGACTGAGAAAAAGTGGGATGACGTCTCTCTCGGCTATTCTGGCGGAGCAGGGTTATAATGCGTGTGTGCGTACATATTGCTGTTTACTTTGAGATGAAGGACAATTAGGTGACAATTGTGACGGGGCCGTAGCCGAAATTGTTCCAGACTCACCGGTCTGCGCGCGTTGTGTTCAAGACCGCAAGAAATTACGTTCTAGTGTAGTGTTTTTCTTCTCCTTCATCCTCATGTTTTAAACCAAGAATGGTTTGTTCCGGTCTCAAATAGGCAAATATTACAGCTGGTCACTCCAGCGCTTCCTCGGACGTCCCACACCTCTCCGTCCCCTCGGTTTATAGTTCCATAGTTATTTGGGGATGCGGCAGTCATCCATTCGCCAAAGTTGTTCCCACCAATTCAGCCGGTACTGGGCGATCCTGTCGAGTATACTCATAATGCTCAGTTCCTGCTGTATATCAGTGTTTCTTTTGTGATAATGGAGAGTATACCCTGCCATGTGCCTGAGAAATCTCATTTCAGCCGCTTGGATGCGACTGGCCTGGCCTTTCGTTAAAGTCTAATTCTCAGACCCATAAAGAGAAGTGTGGGAAGAGCCATCACTTTGTAAAATTTTAGGCGTGTTCCTTTATTTGCTGACTTAAGGGTTCGCCTCATGGTCCCGCACATAAGGTTGAACTTATGCAACTTATGCACCACGTCGTTGCTTGCATTTTAAGACACACTTTAGCCCAGGTATAGCCCAGGACAGTACCATCTATAACAATTTTTGCCCGTACGGGATCAGTTCCGCAAAAGCCATCACCTTGGTTTTAATTGTAGATATCTGCAATCCAGAGTCTTTGCAGATTCCATTCAACAAATGTATACCCATCTGCAATCTGTTTTCAGAGTCCGATAGAATAGTCTGATCGTCCGCAAACAACAAAGTGTCAATTATAGAGTGGCCAGTCATAAAATGGTCTGGATGACACATCTGCCAGTTTTGTATGACATAATCGATATATAAATTAAAAAGGGAAGGTGATAATGGACAACCTTGTCGTACTCCACAATTGATCAGGCCAACTCTAGGAGCTGTACTCGGTCTCCCTGCTTCTATTAAGATTTAGTGTAGTGTTGAAGCGTATTATGGATTATTGTGGAATCGCAGCGGGGTATAAATATAAGAATTCAGCGACGCTTAGTTTCAGTTTAAGTGGCGATTTATTCCAGTGCGGTTCGAAGTATTGTGGCAAAGTGTTATGTGTTTTATAATTCTGCGTGACACTATTAGTTGACATTATTATTGGATGTGAACAATTTTTATTTGACTTGTTGTAAGAGACTATTTTGTTGATTACAAACTGTTTAATTGTGATAATTAAAGCGGATGATTAGTGACTTAATGGTGTCTTATATTTTGTTTTCCACTGTACCACACAACGATCAGTAGACTGTCGTAACATTATGTTGGTAACACTGCGCAGTAAGAGCCCGAGACTAGACAAAGTAATGAAAGCATTTGCTTAAATGCACAGCGGCTTACGATGTAATGGGATACCCCCCCCCATTACCTGTTCGCCTCATGCCTTCATTTGCATACGTGTAAACACGAATTAATATCCGGCCTTGCCCTTCAGTGTTATACTTGTTGATACCAGTGAAAACAAACAGTGGCGTACCGACAAATACAGGAAATTATCGAACAGCGTGTAATAGGATGGTGTGTATCTCCTCCTTGAACCGAGGTTTGCACTGAGCCTGCAAATCCGACGTGGCCATCCGAAACGCCCTAATTATTTGTTCCCTGAACGCCATCGTACGGGCGCTTACCTAAAACATTGTACTTCCGCTGTGATATGGCCGGCTTTCGTATAAGGCCGGAATATTAAACGTGGCAACACTGGAACCAGCTGATATTTGAGGCCGACTAAACGATCTCTTAATTTATGTATTTCAATAATCAAATCGCGTCATTTTTAATTGCCGGTCAACAGCAACTTTTATAATTAATCACTTTTTGTAAAGTAAAGTTTATTACGTAAATACTGTTATATTATTTAAGATATATAATAATTAACTCATTCATATGGTACGAAATCAATAATTTGAACAAAACTAATTCATTAGGCCTAAAACTAATTCACTAATTTTTTCAACTTAAATGTATAGTACTAAGTGCGCACAGACCTATAATATAGATTTAACTATAAATAGGCCTAATCATGATTTTAGTAATGCAATGAAATTAAATCAAAATATAACATGTTCAGTTTAGCTATTTTATTACACTATGCTTATAGGCCTCAGACCCAACGTTGCCATGTTTAATATTCCGGCCTTCTACTAGAACTGTCCATGGCTGTGCTCGTTTGCAGGACAACCCTCATAAGCGCCATTGGTCAGCACCCATCTGTGCCAGGTGAATCTTGGACACGGCCTCGGGGAACTGACCCTGAATTAGAGCACGTGTAATTGAAACCCTAAGGGCGATGGCAGGACACCTGCGGCGGGAGCTCTATTGTAGCTCGGGACGGGTTTCCCCGACCCTTGCACAGCACTGATCGTCACCGATACCATATGCAGTAATCTGTCGTCCATATTTACATCTATAGCACCATAACATAGTACACATCTTTGGCTACGTACTGAGAATTATCATCGTCATCTTCAAGGATTAAACCAAAGATGGTTTGTTCCGGTTTCAAACAGACAAAGCTGCCACCCAGCACCTCCACCCCCACTCACTCCACCACTCCACCGCTGGAGCGGCGGGTGGTCACTCCAGCGCTTCTTCGGACGCCCCGCACCTCTCCGTTCCCTCGGCTTATTGTTCTATAGTTGTTTGGGGATGCGGCAGTCATGCATTCGGCCAATATGTTCCCACCAATTCAGCCGATACTGAGCGATCCTGTCGAGTATACTCATAATATTCAGTTCCTGGCGTATATCTGTGTTTCTTCTATGACCATAGAGGGAACACTAAGATCATTTTTTCTGCCACGTGCCTGAGAAATCTCATTTTAGCCGCTTGGATGCGACTGGCCTGGTCTTTTGTTAAAGTCCAATTCTCAGACCCATAAAGAAGTGTGGGAAGAGCCATCACCTTGTAGAATTTTAGGCGTGTTCATTTACTTGCTGACTTAAGGGTTCGCTTAATGGTCCCGCAAATAATTAGACTATATATAATGTGGTCCTGTCAATATTTTATAGTTAGTTCAGTAAAAAGCATTTCTTAGATTTGCGTTTACCGCCAGACTGTTGTCATTTTTTACTTGTTCTTGCCCCGGGAGACATCAGCTAGTAAAGTACAGGCGTTGATTATTTTTTAAAGGTTTCCATTATACAGTGGGGAGGGACGGGGGTTGCGTTCAGTGACAGGTGGAAAAGGTTAGCTGTAAGTACAAAACAAGGGGAAAATGAATTACACAGTTCATTTGATTAACTTTCTATCGTGTCTCTCTCTTGCCTGCCCGCACGTGTTTCAGCTGGAAAAAAATACATAATTACTTTTTCGCAGTAATTCGGCGATGCTGTAAAAAAACTCTCTCCGGTTTTTTATCAGATTAAATTAAAGCGTATTGAATTGTAAAGTTACGTTAAATGAACACAATAATATTATGTGACTCAAACATTGTCAATCTTTATGGAACTCAATATCTTTAGCCTATCATACAAAATGTATGAAACTCAATCTCTGTTGGTACAACAAAGAAAAAAGTACCAGTTAAGCAGTTAGCGTCTGCAAATAATTTAGTTATTTTGGCAAAAAATTTAGAAAATAAGCATGTATTAAAATACAATTATTAAAAATGTGATTAAAAAATGGGATGACAAGTGTACATAGAAAAACCTCACAGGATGTCTAAAACTAAATACTTCAAAGAGCAGATTGATTTCGAAAACAGCAGAATAAACAAAGTTCAAAAACCTAACGTGTGAAAGACGGATTCTAAGAACAATATTTAAAGAAGTACAAGAAAATAGAATGTGGCGCAGGCTGTATAATTATGATCTATACCATCTTTACAAAGAGCCGGACATTGTCAGGACAATCAGAATATACAGGTTAGGGTAGGATGGATTCAAAAAGAGAATGGAAGTAGGGCAGCCTTCAAAATATATTTTCTACCAGAAACCAATGAGTAGTAGAAAAAGGGGAAGACCCCGAATTAGATTCAAAGACCAGATAGAGGAGGACCTCGGAAAGCTGAACATAAGAAACTGGAAAGCCAGGACATGGAATATGGAGGAATTGAATCGACTCTTGTAGCAGCCCAAGACCCACCAAGGGTTGTAGAGCCACGGCTGATGATGATGATGATGATGATGATGATGATATATAGACATGTGTGTGCGGTGAGTATGGTGGAGGATGGAGGAGTTAGTATAGGTAAGGTTAAGTGACTGTATAAGCAAGTACAATAGGAATGCATATTCTAAAATTAACTAAAGTAAATGGCTGCTTTTAAGAAAAGGAGTTAAATATTTACTTAAAACGCAACCACTTTTTGACACAAAAAACATAATATTACTACATCTTCTTCTTCTAATAGTTCTTATCCGTTTCGGATGTTGGATTTCATACAGACGATTTTAACTTACTGTACTGCTGCGCGGAATAAGTCAGTTATATTCATGCCAAACCAGGTCCTTAAATTTCTCAGCCATGGTATTCTCGGTCGCCCAACTCCTCTCTTTCCAAGTACTTTTCCCTGTAGTATGGACTGCAATACGTAAAATCTCTGTTCATTTCTCATGAAGTGTCCCAGATACTGAAACTTTCTTATCTTCACTGTGTTAATAACTTCCCTTTCTTTCTTCATCTTTCTAAGAACTTCAACATTGTGCTTACACATTCAAATGGCTGTTGGTTTACATTAATGGTTCAGTTTGTTAACTTGTTCTTAGATACAATCATTAGCTTCGTTTTATTAACACTGATGTCTAGACCATATCGACGGCTGCTTTCTGTCACTCTATTCATTAGTTGTTGAAGCCCCTCTAAGTTATCTGCAAATATGACGGTATCATCCGCATAATGTATGTTATTTATTATTTCACCGTTCAGAGAGATTCCCGCATTACATTCATCTAAAGCTTCTCTAAAATTACCTTCCGAGTAGACGTTGAATAAAAGCAAAGATAATGTATCAATATTTCATGGCAGTTGATTTTGCAACAATACATAAGTGTTCTTACTACATAATATAGAAAAAGATAAAAAAGGTATTTATTAGAAATTTTAGAAATTAAGAAAGCAATTAAAAATAACAAAAATGTAACAATCGAACAGAAACAATTTTTGTATCTCCTCTATCAAAAGCTGGTATTTATTTTAGTTAATTTTAGATTTTCATGCCTATTATACTTAGTTTTAATAGTCACTTGACCTTTCCTATACTAGCTCCTCTATCTCCTCTAACATTTACACAACACACGCATGTCCATATACATATAACAGTTCATCATCTAGTTTAGTTGTTCTCAGCAGCTCTTTTAGAATAGCCTAATAATCACAAACAATTGCCAGAGTTTAAGAATAAATGGTGAAACTCTTATTCCCAAATGTTTGTTTTTTTAAACCTTTGTAATAATACAGTGTTTCACCAAGTGCCCAAAGAGTCTCCAATTAATATCGTATTAGGGTACGCTTACACGAGCGTTTTTTCCGGCCGTGCACGAGCGTAGAGTCTGAAAAAACTCACAGTGGTCACACGTGCGTTTTTTTTTTCGGCCGTGCACGGACGGAAGTGTAGTCACACAGGCGGTTTATAATCGGACGGCAGCATTGGGACGTCTCGGACGCGCATCCTTCTACAGCTCTGGCTATAAGGTTAAATGTGTATATAAAGGTTAAAACCCAACTGCACATAAATGTCCGTGTTTAGATTAAAGAAAACATTGGTTATCAGTAGTAAATAAATCTTTATTAAAAAAATTTTTTTCATTACATATTTTTTATAAAGATGTCAAAAACACCATGGAGACCGAAATTAATTACCATAGTAACAAGTAAATAAACAAATGCTATTTTAGCGGGATATTTGAACAGTGCGTGTGAGCACCTCGTGTGTCTTAAAAACGCACTAAAAACATACCAGGTTGCGTTTCAATCCTGGAGACCTTGAAAACGCAGCAGAGTTGACGACCCGTGCGTTTTTCCCCCGTCCGTGTGACCAATTTTATTGCCGCCTGTGTGTTAAATTCAATGCGTTTCTCAACCGCACGCAAACAGCCGGAAAAAAAACGCTAGTGTTACCGTACCTTTATAGATATTAATTAAGAAATTTGTGTTAGTGGTTATAATCACAAAAAGAATAATCACTGTTGGACACCACTATCGAAAAATTATTCCGGTTAGCGCTTTCAAGCTTTACATACAGTTCGGAAAAATGAGCCGGTCTGACGATGAGCTGTGAAGATTGAAAGCGCTAATCGGAATAATTTTTCTATAGTGGTTTGCAATAATGATTATTGATGTGAAACTTCTTTGGGCACAGTGGGAAAAATATTCGTTACGCGTTACGCGTTATGCGTTATGCGTTATATGCATGAAACTTCTTTTGGCACGGTAGGAACAATGTTCGTTACGCGTTACGCGTTATGCGTTATATGCATGCATGTGTGTGTATATGTGTTTAGTAGTATACCAAAATGAGAAAATGTAAAGTTATATATAATTATTGTTACCAATATTTTAAGTTAACGATATGTAAAAAATAATATACCTAGTCCTACATAATTTAATGACATGTATGTTAAAAATTGTTTATGAATACGATCGACGTCATTCTCAATCATTATTATACGTTGCTTTATCACGTGTGACGAGTATTGAAGGATTACATATTATTTTGTTCGTACCCTTATAGTTTTGTTTGTGAAATCTCCTTCAAATGCGTACTCATACATGCAACGTGCTTGGGCAATACTTGCCGGTTATATTAAAGCATTCGGTGCTTACCTGAGACGAGCACGAGCACAATCCACAGGATGCCGAGCAGACTCTTCATGATGTCTGTGTGACGTCACGGCGGGCCGTACCACGCTGCCTCGCCCACATCTCGACACACAACCTGTACAATAACAAACCAGTTGTAAATGATACAACGTTTAGGGTCAGTTGAAAAGTTCGCGGAGCGACATCTATAGCTCAGTGGTAGAACTAAAATCTTTCGTGTGCTGCAAGACTTATATTTCGCGTGAACACCTGTTAATTTCCACGTATCTCTGTCAATTTATTCAATTTTTATCAGCTGTTTGAAATTTTCCTGTCACGCGTGTTTTTAAAATGCACAAAATCAAACATCGTGTTGTGATGAATTCTCTGTTGAAAACGTTTTAGCGCCGATGGAAAGTCAAAACAAAATTGTAAATGCGTTAGGAGACGCTGCGCCTTCAGAAACAACGGTAAGTGGGGCACACTCGAGTTTAAACGTGGTCGTACAAGCACTGAAGACTATCCCAGCAGTGGACGTCCAAAACGTACAACAACAAAAAACATTAATGAAAATATTTATAGGGTGTTGGAAGACCGCAGATTCAGGAGTGGATGACGTTGCTTAAATCATAGGCATCTCTTATGTGGGTATCATACTTTAACTCAAGAACTTGGTGTGAAAAAGCGTTGTGCAAGATGGCTGCCGCATGTGGAGTTGTTGCGTTTTTGGCGTCCAATGCGGGGATCATCTTCAATGCTCGTACGACCACGTTTAATCTTGCAGCACACAAAAATTTTAGTTTTACCGCTAAGCTACAGATGTCGCTCAGCGAACTTTTCAACTAACCCTCGTTTTTCAACCCGATCACTCCCTATCCTCGTATTTACTTTTTGGTAAAAATTATTTTTCTAAGGCTTTCACAGCCGGCGTCCTATTAGTTGGAAACATTATTGGCCGGTTTGTTAGGCCGTGGTCTAGAATCTATGCTGACAGACCTCACTTTCGGAGGCCGTCATAAGCGTTTGGTAACAATTGGCACGGTGTCCGTCAATTCACCCCAGTGATAAGGTAGAGACTACGTATTTGGAGTTTTTTGTGTTGTTTGAGACTTGTCCCAGGACAAACCTCGGGTTGATCTGGGGCAAGCCCCCTTTAGCCAGACGATAGGATGTAGGGAGACGCACGCCAGTGAAGAAGGTGGAGGCACATAGAAGGTAGAGTAATGCATGTGCGTGTATTTGAGTGTCGATGTAGTTTGTAGCCATATAAGTAAAGGAAGTGGCTGATGGAAGTGCCATTTATTACTGTTTATGTTATTTTATTTTTCAGGGATGCTAAGACAGGGACATGTAGCGCAGGTCGCCAAAGCTGGAGATGTATTTGTTTTAAGAAAGCCCGCTTATATAGACTTTCATACCACCACAATCTAAACTGGAAAACAGCATCAAGTGCTATCTAATTGATGTGTGAGCACAGCATGCCAGGATCCTGTCTAATAGGAGGTTTCTCCTCTTCTATTCAGCCGCTGTTGTCGGTTGAGGTAGCCGGAGAAGTTTGCGGTGGCTGAGCATGCACTCCCCAACGCTGATCATCGCGTTTTCTTTAAGGAGACCAACATCTTATTTTCGGAGAGGGCCTGTTATCCTCGGCTACACATGGAGTCCGTGGAAATCTTTAAAAATGGTTCCTCTGCAATGAATAGAACAGGAGAAAGCCTCCTGTTGACTAGGATTTGGCATTCCGTGCTCCCAAACCATTCAGATAGCACTTTATGCTGATTGGTTTACGCTGTTTTCCAGTTTAGATTTTGCTGGTATGAAAGTCTATATAAGTGGGCATTCTTACACAAAATACACAGTCCCTACCTCACCACTGGGTGAATTGGCGTGCACCATGCCAATTGATACCGACACTGATGATGGCCTCCGAGTATGAGCCCGAAACATCAGTCAGCATAGACTCTAGACCACGGCCTCACTGCAAAATTGTTTTTATCCAAATGAAGTACCACATTTTGTCGTATTCTAGGCAGAGATCGAAATAAAAACACTCGTATCACCGTCGATACGCTGATTATTTATCGTTATCACAATAACTTTTTACAATTAAAAATACGTGTATTTTGTAGCTAACTGTGACTCGATCGTTATTTATACAAACAAAAATACACATATAATATTGATCCCCAAATGTGGTATCAAATACATGCACTACTCCTGTAACTAATCTCATTAAAGACTGACTAAAAACTAACTTCACCGAACTAACAATAAATAATGATTGACTTCTCCGCCTAACACCGTTTACATATACATGTCAATGACGTCATTCCCAGCCTTTGTCACTACTAGATAAGCCCAGAAAATTCTAGGCACAGAATAAATTGTCTAATATTTCATTTCCATAAATATTACAAGAATCCAATTCTTGTTATTCAGTATATTGTTCAAAATATTGATATCTTTCGCTTTTAGGCGAGAAATTTTAGTGTGTAAGGTATATTTCAAAAATTTATTTAAAAGTGAATTCAACTTCGAACTTTTATATATTAGCCTATATAGTGTAAAGGTAAACTTTTGTATTTTAATTTCTCATTAAAAATTATATATTTTTGTTTTGCTTTCCGGGTGTTTAGAAAATAATTAATAACATACCGTTTTTTTATTTAAAAATATAGTGTTGTAAAAATCGTTAATGTATCGTTCATTTTAAAAAGTTGTCATGTTTATTTATTGTATATTTGTAGTTTGGTGTGCTCTGTTAGACTCCCCAGGAATTGAACGTCATTGTCCTCCAAAACCGTCATCTCTATGCGCATAATCTATTTTACTTACTTTCTGGTCGATTTGCAAAGGTCGTATACGTAAACATGTGTCAAACTATTGGCAGTTGCAAATTGCTGAGTCTGGTTTGAACTATCCTAACTTTTGTGCGCTATACAAAACTTCTTCTTCTTGTTCTGCACTACATGGCTTAGGCTATATCCCGTTCTGTCTCTATAAGGGTCTCTGAGCATTTTCCCAGGGTCTTCCACGATCTCTCGTCCCCACTGGACTATATTCAAACGCTTGTTTAGGAATACGCGTGTCTACACTGGCCTGCTCACTGATTCTCCTCCATTCTTCTCTGTCCAGAGTCTTACTCCCCCAACCTGCCACTCGCATTTCCCTCAAATCCCTTTCTACATCCTCATACCATCTCCTCCTTGGACGTTCTCTCCAACCTTACTCCCTCCTGCTTCCTTTCCAATGCCATTTATTGGCCTCGATCATTTTCATTCTCACTTCTCATAAAATTAACTTTGAAAATCAGTTTTATGATTTATCACTGCACTTGAAAACCGTATTATTTCAGTTGTCTGTAAATTCACATGAGTGGACATGGATAGATTCACCAATAACCCCACGATATGCCATTTTAGGTTTAAGTTTAGATAATGTTTCTGATAATTCAAAAACAATCTTTCTTCTTCTTCTTGACTGCATGGCTTGGACTAAAGCCCATTTCAACTTCACAGATCTGGTCATTTTTTCCGGGGTCTTTCATGATCTCTTGCCCCCACTGGTCTATATTCAAACGCTTGTTTAGGAACACGCGTGTCTACCGTGCGTTCCATATGGGACTTCCAATTCTGTCTGTATTCATTTATTCCCTCCAGAACCGACTGTAACTTCAGGTCTTTCCTTATGTCGTCGTTTTGTAGATGCTCTCTCAAACTATATCCCTTAAATGCTCTTAAAAATTTCATTTCCGAAGCCTATATTTTTTAAATATCTTTTTGCAGGAGAGTCCATGTTTCACACCCATACATTAAAGACGGCACAGCCACGACCTTATAGGACTGCACACCTTGCTTCTCCGACGGAGTAACCTTTCGCTTGTAGCGATTGTTCGAAATACCGCAGCTCCTCGTCGAGACAACGGGCTCACAAAAAGTATAGAAAGTATAGCCACATCGACGTGTGAAAAATTATTCAAGGAAACGGGTAACCTGTTACAGCGATGGAAATGAATTTCTTGAGACTATGTTGTAGAAAAACCAAATTAGATAGGCTTATAAAAAGAAACGGAGAGATTCGGGAAGAAATGGGCAGCGGCATTGATATTATAGAGACAAGACAATAGAAGTAAAACGCTTGAGATGTTTTGGATATGTTCAAAGAATAACTTAAAATAGACGGTCAAAGAAGGTATCCGAATGGACGCCACCGAATGGAGGAAAGACCAAAACGCACTTGGGAAACAGAGGTAAAAGATGTGATGGATATAATGGAGTTCTGCTCTTCTAGGTTAGCAGCCCATAGGCAGGTAAGCAGCAGCTCGTCATTCTTCACGCTTCTCTGCTTTTCTTTTCATTTCGCAATATGATGTGCAGTTCGTATCGACCACAAGCTGTTTCATGTAGTCTAAACGTGGTCGTCCTCTGTGATTTTCCTCTTTAATTGTTCCTTCTATTATTCTCTTAACCAACCCATTGTGTCATAGTATATATACCCTTTAAACTTAGCTCTTCTGCCTTTTAAATTTGGCAGAGAGCTCTTCTCCTCCCGAGCTCTTCTAAAGACTTCCTCATTTGTTATCTTCCCCCTTCAGCTTATCTTGAATATTCTTCTGTAGTACCAGGTCTCAAATACTTGGAGTCTTTTCTTGTCACTTTCTCCAATTGTTCAAGATTCACTCCCGTATAGGGCAACAATCCACACGTATGTCTTTACTAGATTCTTCCTTATTTTTAGGCTGATAGTGTTTGAAGTGAAGAGGGTTTTTGTTTGTTGAAAGCAATTTTAGCCTGGTAAATTCTGCTTATAATTTCCTTCCTGCTACGTCCATCACTTGTGATTTTACTTCCTAGATAGTTATATTCTTTAACTGCCTGGAGAACATTATTTCCAAGAGTTGTTCTGACTGGATCTTCTTCCTTCCGACTACAGACTAGGACTTTGGTCTTTTGTTCATTTACTTTCATATTGAATTCATTATTCATTATTTGATCCATTGTGTCAAAAATCTTTTGTAGATCTTCGTTGCTCTCTGCAGTCATTGCTACGTCGGCTGCAAACCTAAGCATGTCCACTTTTCCCCCGTGTATGTTTACTCCGAGATGGGTGTCTCCCCTTACTCTATCGATCGCTTCTTGGACGTACATTTCAGCAGCTCTATAGTGGTGGTTTACTACTTTAAATATGCTGCAGGTGCCCTTGACACTTCTTATACGAAAACTGACGAGAACAAAATAGTTGGTCAGTTCTGCGATTTTTTTTGCCATTTGAGTAATGTTTTAACTATTTGATTGTGTTGCGATATTGTTACCTCTCAATATAGTGACTGTTACTACCCCTTGTGACTAATGTGTTTTTAATAAGTTTATAATGTTGGAGAATAATATGAGTCGAGTGTGTTTAGTACAATGAGTATGTCAATAGAAACTGCGCGTATCGTTTACTCTGGCGTGTAATGGTTTATTCTAATATTGTAAGATCACTATCTAAGAATCCTCGTAACAAACAGTGTTAAGTGCATCAAATACACTGCTACACCGATCATCTTATTGTACAGTGGAAACATAATAACTGACAATAGACGAAGTCACTAATTTCTACTGTACAATTAGAAACAACAACAGTTACATATCAAAAAGGACACAATGATACTTTTATTATATAATAATCTGCAAAAACGTGTCCAACGCACAAAAATAAATGTCAACTATTGCATTTTCGTACTAATTAACAACGCATCAGTCACTCCAATCTGCACTTGTAATATCGCCAGGAATAACTAAACTTTGCCGGCCGCAGGATGCTTATATTAATAAAACATGTTTGAATAGGTATCCAAGTCACTTATTGACAAAATATACCGGTATATAATATTTACATATGTTTCGTCTTCAGAAATAAAAAAATCACTCAAAGTGAGGTCGTTAAATATTAAATTTGCAAATATTGAAAACAATTCCACACATATCTGCGTTACATGAGTGCCGCACTCGAGTCGGTCCGATCGAACATTGTCTGTTAGTAGCTACTGTGTAAACAGGTTTATTGCGGTATCGTAGAGCGGGTTTGATTTGAAGTTTAAATGATCATTTAGCACGAAGTCATGACTGTGTACGTCACTGTATGCTCTGTATATCTCGAATTCTTCCAAGCCTTTCATGTAAGCGACTTTATTACTAACATATATGGGTTTCAAGTTGAAATTAAACACACGAAGTCACACGACGGAAGAAATACTGTAAATATTATATATATTTTATATTAATATCCCGGTGAGATTCGATAACGGTCTACAATTTTCCGGGAGGCGCGCCGAGAATAATTAGCGTACTTGCAGGCGTCGGAACTCTGTGGAACCTGTCATTTTTCCGACCTTGAACACACTGCGCCGAACGAATGCGCTGGCATAAACGACATACGGGTATGTCTGGATGGTGTGTCTCTGCCGGCCTCGAGTGTTGGACAATTGACGCCTATGAACTGTCACGTAGCTCTGGATCGTCTTACGAAGGAATACACTTAATTACTGTCAGTTGCCGGCTGCAACAGTACTGAAAATAAGTGAAAATAATATTAATTATTTTACAGAATAAATACTTAAGTGAAATCGAACAATATTAGTAGGAAAAGTTGAAGAAAAGCATGTCATTGCTGTCGAACTGCTGTGCACTTGCACCGTCTTGTGTTGCCGGCTCAGACATCGGCAATGTTTTACTGCATACGGTCACTGACCTCGTAGTAGTTGTCACTGTGCAAACTGTGGAGAGCGAGATGCATTCGTCCACCCAATGTGTTGCTGCTGTATAAACCGGCAAAAGGCTCAGTTAGCAGCTATGCTCGTTTCGGAACCGACGAGCAGCAGTTGCCACCAACCTGTTTGTGTTTTATTCGTTTAGTTATGTGTTTCTCTGTTTGTCTTTATTATTTTTAATTCGATTATTTGTGTCCTTATTTATTCTGTGTAAGTATAATGAGAGTCAGATCCAGTTGAACCAGGACCCTCTTCTTCTGCCAGTGAATGATAAAAAATACTGTATAAAATACTTTTGCTCTAAAAACAATAGTTTGGCTCTGAAAAGAACACTTAGTACTAGACAAAATTCGAATTAATTTGTAGGGTGTTTTACGGATATCACAACCGGCAACAGGTGTTATGTACCCCATACTACACTACTGCTGTCGGTAGTAAACACTTCGGAACTGGTCGGACGTCTTCGGCTTTGTCGAGGTACAGATGTATCAGCCTCCACAATACAACAAGGTGGCCAGGCTCACATCATGTCGCGCCGTCAAGCTACCTTTTTCGATTACGTCTCGTGAACTTTTTTTGTTTTTACGATTAGTTACGTCTGTGTTATTCGAATTTATAACAATTTTTATATTTTCACTAAGCCTTCTGATAGTTCCTATCCCTTTGGGATATCCGTTGGATATCATACAGGCTATTTTAACTTTATGCACTTCTGTACGGAATAAGTCAGCTGTATTTATGCCAAACCATAAATTTGTCCTTAAATTTGTCAGCCATGATATACTCGGTCGCCCAATTCCTCATTTTCCAAGTACTTTTCCCTGTAGTACGGACTGCAATAAGTAAAATCTCCGTTACTTTCTCATGAGATGTCCCAGATACTGAAGCTTTCTTATCTTCACTGTGTTAATAACTTCCCTTTCTTTCTTTATCTTTCTAAGAACTTCAACATTCGTTATATGTGTACTCTATGAATTGCTCAGTATTCTACGGTAAAGCCACATTTCGAAAGATTCCAATTTCTTAGTTGTGGCTTCAGTCAAAGTCCAAGTTTCTACACCGTAGAAGAGGACCAAGAATACGTAGCAGCGTAGAAGTCTCATCTTTGTGGTTATTGTTACATCGTAACTTTTGAATAAACTGCTCATTCTAGTGTACACTGCTCTTGCCTTTTCAATTCTGCTCTTTATTTCTTGGGAGTGGTCTCATTGTTCATTGCCTATAGTACAAAGATATGTAAATTGGCCTTACATGTTCAACTGGTCTTTGGTTTATATTAAGGGTGCAGTTTGTGAACTTGTTCTTAGATACAATCATTAGCTTCGTTTTATTAACATTGATGTCTAGACCATATCAACGGCTGCTTTCTTTCACTATGTAAAATTCCAATTTTACGAGTGTTTTCTTGCTTGTAGTTCTTTCAACTTAGTACTTTACAAGGCGCCCAGCAATATATTTATATTCATTAATATAAACGTCAAATAAATGTTGTTGAAAATTTTAGCCGACTTTAATAGAATTATAATATTCTGAAGAAATATTTTCACATTCCATTTACTTAAAATCAACGTGAAATTAAAGTTTAATTTATAAACGCATCTTACATGATACAAAAACTGCCGCACAATAATTTGCGATAAACACATCGGTGTGTCGCTTTTATTAACTATTTCCCTAGAAAATTTTTTTATTTAATAGCTGTGCTGTAACTTGGGCGTATAGAATTATATGTTTTTGAAACGGTCTGTAGCGATGTAGGCCGTAGTATTTCGCAACACTAGTACAAAAGTTTGTCTGAAGCGAGTACATGCATTTGTCTATGATCGCGAATTCGTTTGACGGAATATCCAGTGTAACTACGCACGTAAGGAATATTTCGACAGAAAAGTAATAACTTAAAATTAATCAATAACTATTGTACAAACGGCGAATCAGGACGGCTGCGTGTAGAGTGCAAAAATAATCAGGAATCAGGCAGCATTAGCGTGCATTCAGAACACGTAGACGCGGTTTCATCTAGAGCCAAACATGTGCGATGCATATTCTATTAAATGTGTAGAAACCCTGACCCCTCGCCGCACGCTAACTACAGAATTATCATGCAGCACATCTGTGCTCGCTTGTACAACCGTATAAGCGAACGGTCTCGCTGTAGTAATGTTTAACACAAGTATATGCCTAGTACACTTTTCACTTCCCCGTGGCATTGTAAGACAAGTAACAACGCATATACATTCCGTATTGTTCGCGAACTTCATGAGTAGTGATGTTAACATAGTAAAACAGACTAATGAACACCATAGAAATTAATACTCACAATCGAGGGTGTAGCTGTTCTGGGGAGGATTTCGAAGGCGTTGAAATTCCACAAAGATCTACAAAATAATTCTGTGAATAAAACTACAAAGCGTAAAATGAAAATACTCGTTTTTTGTTACAATCGAGAAAATACGTGTGGAAACATTATCAACAATAATCTTAACAATATGGAATAGGCAAGGTGCTGCCTGTTCCGCCTTCATAGACCCTCTAGCCATCTCTTCCTGAGCCTATCCACAAACCTGTGTCCTGTAGGTTTATATTTCCAGACTTTTGTAGCCAGTCTTGAATCTGATATTCATTCTAAGTGTTCTTTCCACCATTGTTTATAATCTTTTATTCTTTCATTCAAGTTGGAAACTTGTAATTCTTTTCTTATAGCTTCATTCTGTATACGGTCAAGAGCACCATTAACTCCTGTTAGAACGCCGTTTCCGAGGCCTGTATTATACTTCCTTGTTTCTTGGTTGTTGACCATAATTCACACCCACAGGGCAGTACAGACACCGACATAAATTTGTAAAACTTTAATTTTGTCTCCCGACGTAGTTTATTTCAAAACGTGCTATTGATTTGTCTCACAGATAGTCTTGAACATCAGTAACATTAAGTTACATTTTAACATCAGTATCGTAATTACTTATGGTAGCCAACATCATTTTCCAAATATTTAAAATGCTTCATTTGGTCTATAATTTGATCTTTAATTATTATTTTTGTTCTTATTAGTTCCTTGCTTTGAAAAGCCATTACTTTTGTTTTTGTGTAAATTTTCATATTGTATTGTTTGCTAATCTGATAAAGCTTAAAAACTGATTTTTGCAAAGCAGATCGTTGATTTTGAATTACAAAGAAGTCGTCAGCAAACAACAGCACATCCAAATAACTACACTCCCTAGTATCTTAATATCAGGGTTTACAAGATGTTTCCATTTTCTTACTAGATCGGCGATAGAAATATTAGAAAGTGTACGTGATATGCTGCACCTTTGTCTAACACCTTTACTGACAGACATTTAAATATAATTAAATCACTACCGACTCGGAACTCGAAATTTTTTATGGGTAAAATCGTAAACGTTTTAGCTTATACCCTGAACCAGTTTTTGCTTATTATAAGCTTCGTCAGGGACCGCCACTGGGAGCACCTGCGTACAACCTCGCAAAATATCTAGACAAAATTATCAGACAACACACACAACTAGACAACAACATTGCAGTAAAAAAACAACACAGACCTAGTAACAAAAATAAAAGACGTCACATCCCCCATAATGCCACACTAGCTTCCTTTGACATTAAAAACCTGTACACAAACATCCCCATCTCCGAAAAAATCACCATTCTACAAAACAAACGCAAACAGAACAACCCACCAGAAGAATTTATCACAAAAATAACAGAAACTCTGAACATAAACACAAAATAAACTACTTCACATATAACAACAAATTTTACTCACAGAATGACGGTCTACCCATGGGCTCACAATTCAAATCACACGTATTATTCGAACATATCACACCCCACACACGCAACATCGATACTTCAAAAGTCGACGCTGTCGCTAAAAACAAGACGGAGAGCGCTCCCAGGTAAAACATTTACCTGAGGTTATAAGGTTAAACTTTTACGTTTTTACCCATAAAAAACTTTGTGTTTCGAGTCGGTAGTGATTTAATTATATTTAATTAATCATTTGACACGTCATGGACAACGAAATCCAAGGACATATATTTGTGAGAGATCCTACAATTATTTTAACAGCTAATCTTGTTCCGTTGTATAGGCCTTGTATAGTTCTTATAAGTTATTGTAGGTATTCCCGTTCTTCTAATACTTGCCCGTTCTTCTCCTGCATCAAACACCTTCTCAGTGACAATTAAAACTGCATGCGTTACTTTGTTGAACTCACGATGTTTTTAAATATTATTTGTGTAATTTGAAGATTATGTGGAAACAACTCTGTTAGTATTGTTACGACGGTCTCCTTGATCGTCGTGTGGTACTGTGGAAAAGAAAATACTGTACAGGACACCAATTAAGTCGCTAATCACCAGCTTTAATTAATCTCAATTAACAGTTTAAAACCAACAAGCTATTCAACAAGATTATACTCGTACGATAATTCAAGTTAATCTGTCCACACAAATAATAATGTCAACTGTAAAGTATTCCGCACTATAATCACGACTTGAGACGCACTGTGTAAATCACCCGACAATAACTGAAAACTAAACGGCAATTGTGGGCTATTTATAGTCTGCAGCGTTCCATAATATGCGTCCTTAATAGGCAATCGAAAATTCTAGAGGATACTTCAGCGTGACCTTGGCAGAAACATGCACCGTTGGGCTAGTTGAGAAGCTTGTTGAACAACACTATCGAATGTACGAGACTGTTCCGTATTAAGTAACACTGCATCGCATGTTAAGTGTCACGTACGCACACAGACATTACAGCTGAGCTCTGCTGGAACAGCCGAGAAACATATAAAAGTTCTGTAATGGCGTAACAATATTATGTTTACAATTTACCAAGCTATTAGGCCGTGGTCCAATGCTGAAGCATAAAACAGACATTTTGGTCCAACCATTGGGTTCCTTCAGTGTAACGACCAGTTTCCACAGTACCGTGCCAAAAGAATCGGAATACTGTGGCATATCATCATATCTTTTGCCGCAGTGCTGTGGAATCTGGTGAAGTGCGTTCCAGTTGCTTGTCTCAAGTCGTTACACTGAAGGTGGCCTCCAATGGTGGGGCCGAAACGCCGGTTTTGTGCGGCAGCATTGGACTACGATCTAACAGCTCGGTGAATTGTTAAAAAAAATTAACCGAGTTAACGCCGGCCATGAAAGCCTAAGATACCAATTATGTGAAAATAATATTTATTACGCGTATTATTCCGGCTGCACAATGTTTACACATTTTACGGAACAAAAGCGATTGAATTCTCATCTTCCACTGCTGCTTGTCCATCCAAAGATGTTCGTCAATTTCTCGTTCCCTCAATATAATCTGAATTTCTTCTATCCAAGTGATCGGTGGTCTTCCGCTTTTCCTTCTTCCTGGTGGAGTCCATTTCATAACTCTCCTTGGCAATCTTTCCTATACCATTATTTTCGTGTATTCATACCATTGTAATTATTATTTTTTTTTATAAAATCAACAATTACATTTTTTACATTAATTCTGTCCTTAATGACTACACCTCTAATTTTTCACGTCTAGATACTGTTGCCGAACCAAAAGTTTTGGTTCATTAATTTTGTTCTTGTGTGTTTATTAGTAGTCCAAACTTCTGAGCCCTAAGTCGTGATACTTCTAACAATGGTTTTAAATATTTTGGTTTTAGTTTCTGCTGTAATTTGCTTATCTCACAGGATTCTATTTAATGCAGATATACCCACCTTTCCCAAATTAATTCTGGATTGTATTTCTTTGTCTTGCTTTTCACTTTCCGTAGTTTTCACCCCTCAATATTTGTATTTCTCGGAAATAATAATTTATTGTGGAAGCAAAAGATTATATTTTCTAAAATACTGAGTGGCGTTAGAGCTGGGTTGAGACACGCCACAACGGGAGAGGTTTCATGTTACCTACACAGGCTGGCATCCCATTGTTCGGTTTTCCCTCCTATGCTTCATTTCTATAACCTCCCCCTCCACCCCCAAGCGCCTTTTGTTTACGCGTCACCCTTTTTCAATTCATAAGCCACTCGTAGATATCTCGTCTCCATTTTTCTTTCAGTCTCCCGACCGACGCACATACACCAGCATGCACGCGTATCTTATCGTTTACCATCATACGGTAAATTGTAAACTTTTATCCTCAGCTGTCTTGTTTGTTACTCGACACAGCGATTTGGACGTTGTGTTTCAGTAACACAAGCCACACGCTGAACAACACTTTAAATATTAAACTACGGTACATTGATTTTTTTTTAGTAATATTTTCCGTAGATTTCTAACGTAGGCCAACCCAGAGGCACAACCAGAATTTTCTGTTGGTGACGATGAAGGTATTTCGCCACATCAAGTATCTTCAGAGCCGAAGACATCCACAGAAACAAAAAGCGAAGGATATACAAATCAATAATAAGACCCATCCTAACCTGCATCTTCGAAACGTGTACCCTGAACTCCAAAGCAGCAAATACTCTCAATTTCTTTGAAAGAAAAATACTGTATCACGAAGAATCCTGAGGCCTGTTAATGACATAAACAGCTGGAGAATAAGATTTAACTTTGAATTGTATCAAATGTATAAAGAACCACCGCTAACACAATACTTAAAACTACAGCGTTTAAGGTGGGCTGGTCATGTAGCCAGGATGGGTGAAGACAGAATGCCACGAAAACTATTGAATAACAGCATCCACGGAAAAAGACCAGTAGGAAGACCGAGGAGAAGATGGGAGGACGCGATGGATGAGGATGCGAAAGAAATACTAAAAGTGCGTTCCTGGTGGAGGATGGCTATCGACAGAAGAGAATGGGGGAAAAATTAAAGGAGGCCAGGGTCCAAGAAGGGCTGTAGTGCCATAGGAGAGAGAGACGATGAGGGGTTCTGACGGGATCTAGGGGGATTTAAATTTTTGTGAATAAAACTGCAAAACATTTAAAAAAACAAACTCATTACTTGCTACTTAATTTGTTATAATCAAGAGGCTAAGTGTGGAAACGTAAGTGTTACATTAACAGATATGAAAAACTTGGCAAAGTCATAAAACAAATAAAGGACTCTGCGCTCACTCGATGTGAAATTACTTTTAAGCTGTCTAGAATTTTGGCGGATTTTATCCTCATTCTTCTCGGGCAATCTCCTGATACTGGCCTGAACGTTAGAGATGATGTCTTCCACCGGTGTAGAAGCCGGAATGACTGCAAATTTCTCCTTCTTATTGAACAGATATTTTCTGTCATAATTGGTATCTTTAATAATTATACGAAATTAATACTTATCAACACCTCTTTTAAATTTTATACTATCCCATTTCAAATTTTGGACCGTCTTAAAAAAGGTTTGTAATGTACGTTTGCAAGAAAACTTGACATGTTATTGTTAGTTCTGTACATCTGTAAAAATATGAGATACAGAACTATAGACATCTGTAGCAACGTAAATAAACTTAAAGGTACAACTAAATTTTTTGTCATTTATTCATTATGATAATAAATTTAACTAAAAGCCAACTCTACGGTATGAAATTTTAGTGTACATCGAATGAGTGTCCTTTACATATTACTTATTATATTGTTACGACTATTACGGAACGCTTTCAACGAGTCGAGAGATTCCTTTCACCCGTTTCTGAGCAGGTGCAGTGTCTGTGTCAAAGCTGGGCAGGAAAGTACCCTCTAGACTCGTCGAGTGCTTGATAACTACGAAAATTTTGCTGGCATGGAAAATTATTCTGTGACATCTGCAGGCTATATATAAGCAACAGCGGCTACCCTAGTTAGTTAGTTACACCTGGCGAGATTGTAGAGTGCGGATTAAGTAGTTGTTGTGGAAAGTGATTAGTGCGGAACTCTTAATAATTGACATTATTATCCGTATGGACTAAACTAACTTAAATTATTGTACGAGCATACCTTGTTGATTATAAATTGTTATTTGTGACGCATTAAAACTGGTTATTAATGACTTCATGGATTTCTGTGTCTGTTTCCACTGTACAATACGACGATCCGTCAGACCGTCGTAACAATATTGAATACAGAGTTGAGTTATTGGATTTTTGTATATTTTTTTTGTAACAAAAAATTGTCTAATATTGAAATTTGTCTAATAATAAATGTATTTCGTTCAAAATAATGAGCAATTTCTGCAACTAGTTAATTTGGTTTCTATTGACTATGTAAATTTTTCACCAATTTATGTCAGCTCAAAACAAAATGATATGATAGCAGAATTTAACCCACAGAAGTAGCCGTCAGCAGAAACCGAAAATCAATATAATCTTCATCAGCATAGTATTCAGTCAGCGACATAAGCAGACAAATGTAGAGTGATATAATTTATGAAACTAGCACCGTGCGAAGCTGTGCATCAACAGCTGCAACACAGCCTCCTCTTTCGCGCTGCCTCCTGGACATCCTATATCACTATTCGACTTGATATTGTTATGCCATTACACAACATTCTACATGTTTCTCGGCTATTCCAGTAGAGCCCGGCTGTAATGTGTGTGTGCGTACATATTGCTGCCTACTTTGAGATGAAGGACAAATACATGATACTTGTCACGCGTCCGGAACGAGACTATTCCAGATTTCGCCGATCTGCGCACACTGTTTTCAAGGCGGCAAGCAATTATGCTCTAGTATTTTCTAGTAGCGTTGTTGACCCGTAGTATGGATTATTCTGGAATTTCAGCGGGGTATAAATACGAGCACTCAGCGACGCTTAGTTCAGATTTAGTGGAGATTTATTCCAGTGCGGTTCAAAGTATTGTTGCGAGATGTTATGTGTTTTATAATTGTGAGCGACTCTATTAGTTGACATTATTATTGGATGTGAACAATTTTTATTTGATTTGTTGTAAGAGACTAACTTGTTGATTACAAACTGTTTAATTGTGATAATTAAAGCTGGTGATTAGTGACTTAATTGGTGTCTTGTATTTGGTTTTTCACTGTACCATACGACGATCAGTAGACTGTCGTAACTATAGTATTCAGTCAGCGATATAAGCAAACAAATGTAGAGTGCTAATTTATGAAACTTTCAACGTATGAAGCTGTGCATTAGCAGCAGCGACACAGCCTCCTGGTTCACGCTGCCTCCTGGATATCGTATGTCAATGTTCGACTTGATATTATTGTTGCCAACGTTATTCAAGAATATTTTCCCTCTCCGTTTGGACGAACGCATCCCTCCTCCCTCCGACGCAACAACTTCCTGGAAGTTTATCAAAGGGATAACGAGGTCCCAAGTTGTGGCTGACCCCGTTACTTCTTATTTGTTCTGCTCTTATCAGGAAACACAGACTTTGCTTTTTGTTGACAAACTTTGTCTACATCTTTTTTGTTAAAAAATATCTTTAAGTTTATTGGTTTCAGTTCAGTGAGAATCATTCCCCTATGTAATAGTT
Organism: Magicicada septendecula; assembly: GCA_034769895.1. Taxonomy (NCBI): domain Eukaryota; kingdom Metazoa; phylum Arthropoda; class Insecta; order Hemiptera; family Cicadidae; genus Magicicada; species Magicicada septendecula. The sequence goes on along the minus strand of CM068373.1, from coordinate 292,574,616 downwards.
ATACTGAAAATCTTGATTTATCTAGAAATAACAAACAATTTAACTAAATCCTTAAATTCGTAATGACCGTAAATTAATGAATTTTTCCGGTGAAGTGTTTGTGAGGATCGGTCAAAAAATATAACACAAATTTTAAATTACTTGTGTCGATGTTTTGATAATGTTTATTGCCATCATTAGGACCTGTATATGAATACAAAAGAAATGTCAAACACAACAGAACAATTATTTGAGTGAACGTGTTTGTGTACGTGAGTGTGTGTGCGTGTGTGTGTATTTGTGTATCCTTGTGTATGTGAAGGAGTTGAGGTAGTTTGTTTTTACATCATCAAATGTTTTCTTTAAAGACAACGAGAAAATTTTAATATCACAGAACTTAATTGATGCAATATTACAATTTAAATTACTCATAATGTAATGGTATTTGTAATCTATCTATATAATAAATCTCTAGGGGGGGGTCTACGTTTGTCCCCGGTAATCTCAGAATCTACTAAACCGATTTCAATGAAACTTTGCACGCTGATAGCAGGTACCCAACGGAAGGTTTTCCACTTTATCTGATAAAGATAGGTTAAAAAGAACCGAAGTTATTGCAAAAAAACTAATTTTTTTAAACCCGCGACTTCGATCGCAAATAACGATAGGTTAAAAAGAAGCGAAGTTATAACAAAAAAAAACTCATTTTTTTAAACCCACGGCTTCGATCGCGAAAATTTGTATATGATTGTTGTGGTAACTGTCGAGTTGGTAAATTGCTAATGGTACATCTATATTAATAACATTCTTATATTGTAAGTTATGAATATCCAAAAAGTGCGAAGCAATAGATCCATCATTCATGTTTCCTCGATACGTAAAATCAAAATTTGATAATTTTGTAGATATTTACAAATATGCAGTAACACAATTAGATGAAATGTTTATTCGTGTAGAATAATACAAATAGTGTATACATAAGTATATTGATATCAGTTAGTCCATTTGAATATTTACATTTTAGTAGAGATATGGAATTCTTATCAGCATATGGAATTCATATAAACAATACAATAATTCATTTTTTTATTATATTGTAACATTGATTATATAGTACACGTTGATTCTGACAAACCATACTCTTCGACATTTGAATATTCAGTAGGCCTATGTGCAGTAGGAATAATTAATTGTCGAGAATTATACTTAACCTACTTCATCGAGAATTATGCGATGAGCGTCAGTGATGTAGTATCGGTGCCTTTTTTCGTTAATTTTACGTCATCGGTAAGTAATATGTGCAATATGTATTGTATTGTATAAATTATTAATTGCTCCTTAGCGATTTATTAGTATAGATCAAATAAATACATTTCCCTTTTTTAGCTTTGCAATGCGAAAAATACGATCGTGTTTAGGAAGATCTACTGCTGCTGCGGAAAGAAAGAGGCGTCTTAGAGCATCTGAAAATGACGTCGAAGGAGTCGAAATGCAATCAGCTCCTGGAAACTCTTTAGAAAGATCTGGATTAGAAGAAGTCTCACGGGTTGAAAGTCCTACGATTCGTGAAAATAGATTAGCGGCACAAAGACGCAGGCAAGCGACTCTCAGAACACGAGGTCCTACTTTACGATGGAATGTAAAATAAATAGTGGTTTCAATTATAATCCAGTTATTAACTACGCGAATGAAATAGATATCGGGTTACCGATTATAGTTTGCCCTCATTGCAAAGCTTTAAAGTGGAAAAATGAATCACATGGATTATGTTGCTCTGCAGGAAAAATGCGATTAGATCCCATACTTCCTCCTCCAGAACTGTTAAAATCATTATTAAATGGAGAACATCTTTTATCGAAAAAATTTTTTGAATGCATTAAGATCGTACGATTCAGCTTTTCAATTTACATCATTCGGAGCCAATGAAATAGTCGAAGGGAGCTTCATGCCTACTTTCAAAATTCAAGGGCAAGTATATCACCTCATGGGATCATTATTCCCCACACAGAACGAAGTACCAAAATTTCTACAGGTGTATTTCATAGCTGATTATTTACAGCAATCTGAAACAAGAATGGATCATATTCGTAACTTGGATAAGCCATTAGTAACAGAACTTCAAAATTTACTTCACGCAATCAACCCATATATTAGTGAACTGAAAAGTGCGTTTGAATTTGTAACATCTGCGAATAATAATCAGTACAATATTGTGATTCATACTGATCAAACAGAAAATAATGAAGAGCACAGGGGTCGCTACAATGCACCGACAACTAATGAGGTGGCAGTAGTTTTAATTAACCAGGAATGCGATAAACTCGATATAATAATCCTTGCGAGGGATCATACGCTACATCGAATTGCAGAAACACATCGAGCTTATGATGCTTTACAGTACTCTTTAATGTTTTGCAGAGGAGAAGATGGTTATCATTTTACATTAAAATTAGTCGATCCTCAGACTGGGTTACAAACTACTAACTCGACAGTTACCACAACAATCATATACAAATATTCGCATGCGAAGCCGCGGGTACCTGCTAGTTAATTATAAAAGCAGTAATCAACAATTAAATATTAGAATTGGTACAGAAAATGTTTATACATATACCAGTCTGTTCAATTATGTAATTATTAAAAGTTATTTTTATAAAGTTTCACTCACTACTGGTTAAAAACTCCGTCATTAATTCATACACAGCTATAATGATGATGACAATAAACAATGTCGAAACGTGGACAAAAATAATTTAAAATTTGTGTTATATTTTTTGACCGATCCTTACAAACCCTTTACCGAAAAATTCATTGATTGACGGTTACTACGGATTTAAGGAAACGATTTAACATTATAAGAACTTCTGTATTTACTAGCATGCTTCCTCAGCTGGAGAATTTGCTCACTGTTTTGAACAAAGTACATTTATTGTTACAGCAATTCAAAATTACTCAAATACTCAGTAACAATGTTGTGTAACTTACTTGTACACGCGCACACACAAACAAACAATGTTATATAATTATAAAAAACTAAGAGCAATCATCAGAAATTTTTTCTTTTTTAAGCATTATGCCTCATGTTTGATACACTCGCTGGTCGTGGGTACGACTCACATTCCGCAGCCAGAAAGGCAACTGTTAACCATAGGCGGTGATGGGGGGACGCACGATGGCGAGGGAGGTGTGTGTGTGTGTGCGCGCGCGCGCGCGTGCGCGTACTTATTAAGCCCATACTTAGTCCAGCCACTCCAAACAAGGCCGCTGTATTATTGTTCCAATCGGTAAATTTGAGCAGGCAAACCGAGTGGTGACGTTGACTCGATGCTACGACCGCAGCACAGCCAACTAAGTCACTGTGCCGGCCTCAGTGGATGACATCAGGAAACTGAATGATAACGTAGTAGACATACCGAAATTACTTAGTAATACAGCCGGGTCACTTTGACTTTCTTGTTTAAAACGTTGAGGTGTTTCGAAGCCTACCGGTCCATCATTGCAATCAGTTTGGCCTTGAAAACATAATGAACATAAGAAACCCTTAATAATTTTACGAAATATTAGGAAAGTAAAAACAATATTTGTATAGTGATTAACCATAAAGTTGAAACAATAATTGTAGTGAGTACCAAAAGTAAAAAAAATAATTATACAATCATTATTCTTAAATTAAAAATAATAATTGTACAGTAAGAAAAAATTATTAAGGTAAAATTTTAATTTAAAAAAATTATACAGTAGGTAATATTAAAGTGAAAACAATAATTGCAACAAGTAACAAAATCAAAAACAATTATTATTCTGTATTTAATCGAAAAGTTAAAATAGTAGCAATAACAAAACGAAAAACAATAATTATACAGTAATTAATCGAAAAGTTAAAATTATAGCAATAACAAAACGAAAAACAATAATTATACAGTAATTAATCGAAAAGTTAAAACAACAATTGTAGGAAGTAACAAAATCAAAAACAATAATTATACAGTATTTAATCGAAAAGTTAAAATTGTAGCAAGTAAGAAAACGAAAACAATAATTTTGCAATAATTAATCGAAAAGTTAAAATAGTAGCAATAACAAAACGAAAAACAATAAGTATACAGTAATTAATCGAAAGTCTAAAATTGTAGCAATAATAAAACGAAAAACAATAATTATACAGTAATTCATCGAAAAGTTAAAACAGTAATTGCGGTAAGTAAAGTACTCTGGTTATTTATTACTATGTAATATCAAGTGGCTTGTGAATTTTACTCCACTCTTTGTATTTCTGCAAATTTCGTTTAACATTTTAGAAAATGAGAAGCTCTATCTTTCAAATAAAAACTTCGTCTTACTTCCGGAAGTTTTTCTTATACAGTCTCCAAAGACAGTTCGGATCGAGAAAGCAACACTCAGTGGAACGTAAAAACACTTTGTAAATATGCTGTCGCGCAGTGTTAACGATTCCTGACGTGACAGTGTGCGCCTGCGCGCGCATATCTCCACTTCTAGCTACAAACACGTGTTACATTCTAGGCCAATTCTCACCGTTGGTGATAAATGCCTTGAGACAGAAGATGGGGGTTATTTTTGGTATTAGGATGCTAAGCAAATAGTTTCCGTTAAATAATAATTTAATAAACCCGGTATTTACTTTAAAATGACATTATTTTATCAATACGTAAGCCTCTATATTAAAGTATAATTAATAACAATGAGCAGTATTATGCTATATAATAATATTATCCACATAATAATAATAAAAAGAAGAAGAAGAAGAAGAAGAAGAAGAAGAATTTATTTCCAAAAGTAGAAAATTTATTAAAACATAAGTTAAAATTATAAATTTATAAACTTCGTAGGCTTACACGCCCGGAGTCAACGTTGTTAAAATTCATTCTCGGGCTCTTTGGCCGCTGTCCATCGTTTTCAACAAAAACAGACGATTCGGCAGTGCCATCGACTGCTATCATCAGTGTAAAAATCGAGCTGCACCAACGTTATACGGCACTAGCGTTAGTGACCACAGTACTGTGGTTAAGACTGAACCACTAACGTCTACCACCTTAGTTAGTGAAACTCGATTTTACACTGATGATGGCAGTCGATGGCACTGCCGAAACGTCTATTTTTGTTCAAAACAATGGACCACGGCCAAACACCCCGGGAATGAATTAAACAACAAAAATTTATAAAATTTATTAAAACTTTATTAACAAATATATAATAGTAAAAAATGAACCTTTAGAATACAATTATGAATACGAGAGAAATCCAGTAAACAGGTGACAAATAGCAATTAAAACATATTCAGTGAGGCATTTACATCAAAACCATTTTTGTTTTCCAACATTTATACATTTCTCCCCACGTCTTATCAATCCCCCAAGTCTTTGGGTTGCTGACGCACCTCACGTCTGACACCTTCGTCATCCACGAAACGTCTTCTGCTAAGGTGAGATTTCAGCGGGCCAAACAGGAGAAAATCTCTGCGGTGTAAAGTCGGCAGTTATAAAGTGGTTGCCATCCTAATTGATCGATTCTCTCCTGGCCTAATCATGCCGTATAAAGTCTGGTATTGTCGTGATGCTTGGGCGACTACCAACAACAGTAGTCAGCAGGCCTGGGCGCCTTCTTCTAATTCCTGATAAGCAAACCTCAGGGGTTGTCTTCAGGAGGAACGCGCCGGAACGGTGTTCCAAAAATAAATTATCAAAAACATATATAAAAAGAAAAACCTAATTATTACAAAAATGTACTACTACTTTTAAATTGTGCCCCTCATCAGCGACAGTACAAAACTAAACATTTGCCAAAATTAAACACCAGCACTAATCTTTATCTTAACTGCTATCGATCAAAAAATGTCCCAATAACCTATGGTAAAAATGAAATAAAAAAACTTGCTTCAAAATTAAAACTACATAAAGGTAACTGATTGGAAGCTTCCGAGAATATGTGCATTCCAGAATTTTTCCGGAGAGTCTTTCCACCTTGAAATATGCTACTGAATCAATAGCAATAACTTCAAGTGAACTTGAGAGGGCTGATTTCTCGCCATCTAACGGCATTGGACACAATGAGTTAGGAAAGGTTAAGAAACAAAGAATATGACGGCATGATGAAACTATGGAAACTTTTTTAAAATGTCCGAACCACCATAACCATCACTTAGAGTTTGATTGAGGCTCCGGGGTGACGCCATCATTAGTGACATGTTTTCAATTGTCGTGAGGCTAAACTGACGATGAAGCCCTTTAGAAATATCAGTAAACTTTATTACCTTTTTAGATACAAGTTTATACGTATGTTACATATTTTATAAGGCTTTAAAAATGGCCTTTCTTAATAACCTGATGTAAACTCATACGCTAATATAAAATATAAGTATCTTTGTGTCTGTACAACTTTTGAATTGATGTGTTCCGGGATCTACAATTTTAGAAATCAACCACTGCCAAACTTTATCCTTCATCGGAGTACGACACATTGCACGGACAGGACCATTTGATTTGTTGTCTGTTTGTCAGCCCGTCGCAATTTCAACAGTACTGACAATTCCATGTTCGTCAACAACTTTTGAGCGTCCTTGAGAGAATTAGTCTCAAGCAGCAGTAAACGGTTGTTCTGAGGAACTAGAAGAATTGTATTGTTGTTCGAAAGCTTTCACGGCCGGTGTCATTTGAGTTTAAACTAATTGCCGGACTGTTTGGCCGAAGACGTAGGTTTTCAATTAAACCAAACGTTTCAGCAGCACCACTGGCTGCTGTCTTCAGTGGATGAAACGAGTCAAGCCTAACACGGGTGTCGTACGTTAGGATCACAGTACTGTGGTTAAAGCTAAAGATGTCTCGCGACACTACCTCTGCTTATAAATTTACTAAGTATCATGATCAGGTAATAACTACACCAACAGTCAATCAGAAAAAAAGAAGGTGTATGAATTTTATAAAATACTGTAATTTTATAAAATATAAATTATATAAAATCTGATTAATTATAATAAATTAAAGCTCTTGTCGGCGGTGAGTGCGTACATCCCTCGCCTTAATATGGAGTCCGTCTTGATTCAGAAGCATGCTACGATCACTATGAACGGCGACGACGACGACGCTCTGGGCTGTGCGATTGTGCGTGGCAGAGACGAACCGCTCGGTATCTGAGTTCCGAGCTACCTTCTGGAGCTCCTGCCTCGTGGCCCAACTCCAAGTAGGACATGTGCTCTATAGCAGGCCGATTCTCGGCTGTTGTGCTAGCCTACACTAGCGCAGTATACACCGAGGGCGTTTCCACGAATCACCTGGACGCATACGGTACCTGCCCAGCCCAGCCACAAGAGGATTGTCTGGGAACCTCCCCGCACGTGCATAAAATTTGCATGCAAGCAGCCTGAATGTTTCGTCTAAGGAGCGGACGCCAAGTCCTCTCCTTAGAAGGCGTGATGAGAAGCGACGGGGGACTTTGGCCGCTACCCGAAGACCCCTGTCGAGGACGCTCTGCAACTTCTTTCTATGCATTGCAGCGAGGTAACCCCAAACCGGGCAAGCGTAGGTAATGACCGGCAGCAAATACGCGATGACGATCATCTTGCCCAATTTCCTGGTCATGACTGAGCTGATCAGGAGTGGAAACAGTAAGCTCAGACGAGCGGATGCTCGCTTAAGAACTGTCTGAGCGTGGGTACGCCAGGTGAGCCGACGGTCGAGGTGTAATCCGAGGTACTTAACCTAGTTGGACCAGCGCAAGTATGTTCTGCCGATACGTAACTGCCTAACAGGGTGCTTCCGTCGCTTCGAGAATTCGACGGCTACGCTCTTGGTAGCGTTGAGTCGCACTCTCCAATTTTCAGTCCAGTCCCCGAGCGTGTCGAGCTGGCCCTGCGGTCGTAAGACGGCTCTTTCTACATGACGATCGGCCGTAAATACGGCCGTGTCGTCCGCAAAGAGGGCCACCTGGACTCCAGGCTGTCTCGGCACGTCGTTGACGTAGACTGAGAACAGAAGGGGGCCAGGAACACTACCTTGAGGGACGCCGGCTGTGATTCGTCTCTTGGAAGAGACTGAATCTCCAACTCTCACGCAGAAGGTCCTCTCCGTCAGAAAGCTAGCAACCAGATGGAGGTAGCAGTCCGGGAGCTGGACTTCCCTAAGCTTGAATAATAGGCCATCATGCCAGACGCTGTCGAAGGCTTTTTCAACATCTAAGAAACAGCCAACGGTCCGTTCTCTCCGACACCCGGCGTCCGTGATGTATTCCACCATTCTCATCAGTTGATGAGTGGTCGAATGCCCCACACGGAAGCCGAACTGTTCGGGGACCAGCATGTCAAAGTTGGTTAGATGTTCTCGTACACGACGCTGCACGAGGCGCTCAAAAACCTTGGACGTAGCGGAGAGTGGGCTGATAGGCCGGAGGTTGTCGGGGCGGGAACCATCCTTTCATGAATCGGCGGGGCGAAAGCCTGTCTTTAAGTACTTTAAGGTAGGGCGCGTTGCGAGCCTCTCATACACCTTCTTTCTTCTGATTGGCTGTTGGTATAATTAATACCTGAACGTGATACTTAGTAAATTTATAAGTAGAGGTAGTGTCACGGGACATCTTTAGCCTTAACCACAGTTCTGTGGTCCTAACGTACGACACCCGCGTTAGGTTTGACTCGTTTCATGCACTGAAGACGGCAACCAGTGGTGCTGCTAAAACGTTTGGTTCAATTGAAAAGATTAGACCACGGCCAAACAGCCTGGCAGTTAGTTTAAACTTTGAAGAATCGTACTTACGCAAGGGGGTAAAAACATTGGAGGATCGCTGGACCAACTGTATTGAACTACATGGGGACTATGTTAAAAAATAAAACAGACTCCAGAAAGAAGAGCTACATCTTTCTGGCCGTGAACTATTCAAATTTCCCTCTTATCTTCTTCCTCCGGTGGCACTACAGCTCGTATAGAGTCCTGGCCTCCTCAGTTGACCTCTTCCAGGGATACCGTTTCAATGCATCTCTTTCCCAAACTCTACAATCTACAATATTTCTACTACACTACCCTTCCACCGCATTATCGGATTTTCTCCTGGTTAGCCTTTATACAATTGTTGAAGTTCTTAGAAAGATAAAGAAAGATAGGGAAGTTATTAACAAAGTGAAGATAAGAAAGCTTCAGTATCTTGGACATCTCATGAGAAACGAACAGAGATTTTACTTATTGCAGTCTATACTGCAGGGGAAAGTACATGGAAAGAGAGGAGTTGGGTGACCGAGAATATCATGCCTGAGAAATTAAAGGACCTGGTTTGGCATGAATACAACTGATTTATTCCGTACAGCGGTGCAGAAAGTTAAAACAGTCTGTACGATATGCAACATCCGAAACGGATAGGAACTATCAGAAGAAGACATGCCTAAAGAAACTTATCTTTTTTTGGTGGCTAAAGTTACTTCTATACCTTCTGTTTTCGATATCTTCTACATGGCAATTTCCATTTACTTCTGTTCTCGCAATCTGTTTTCGTTGAAGTATACAGTGAGCAGTATATACGTTTAAGAGAACAGTTTGTGAGAACAGGAGTCAATGGAAAGGGTGACGTGAAAGATAAAATACGCTACGTAGTCTGTACCTCATCACTGAGGTGAATTGGCGGACACGGTTACTCACACTGATGATGGTAATGTCGAGGTTTCAGATGATGTGTGGTGTCATACAGAGCACATTCAGCAAAAAGACAAGGAAAGAGACAAGGCTCGAATTTTAAAAAACAATGGTAGTGGCAGTGCTTGTTTTAGTAGGTGGATGTAAAACATGGGCTCCTGCAAAGAAGATTAAAAAAAAACTCTGCTCAGCAGTCCGTAAAGGATCAAGGCATACCGCTCGGCTTTTGTGTTAGTGGTACGGTTGCATGGCTAGTGCAACACGCCGCCAGCCGCTAGTTGCGTTATTCACAGCCAGGATGCGCCGCTGTTATCTCAGTCGGCCTCATGACACTGAGTGCACGCCGTACGGAGGCCTCCGCCGAGAAATGAACCCGGGACCACGAGCGAATCAACCGTCCGCGTTAGCCACTAGACCACCTGGAGGCTCGAAAAAAAGATTAAAAACTAGATTCAAACTCCATAAATGAAGTTTCTGATAACAACAAAGGTTTGCACGAGACAGAATCGTTTGCGCAATGAGGATATTAGAGAAGAGCTACAGGAATTCTCCATAAATAATAAAATCCAGATTTATCGCAAGGAATTGTTACAGCATCTGGACAGAATGAAGGATGGACGACTACCTAAGGTTGCGTTTCGATATAGACCCTTTGGTACAAGAGATGTAGGAAGACCGAGAGCGAGATGGAGAGACACTCTGTAAAGACGGAACAGGCAAAGTGCCTACTCCGTAAGGTGAAGAAGAAGAAGAAGAAGAAGACTGATGATGGCCACCGATGGTGAGACAGAAATGTCTGTCAAAATAGACTCTAGACCACGGCCTAACAGCCCGGCCAATAATGTGTCCTACTATGTGGACGCCTTAGGAACTCTATTAACTGTAGCCTTGACAAAAATGTTCTATTACTTAATGACAGCTACCGAATGTATATAATATATAAATTTAGTATAAAAATTCAATATTATTGAATGAAACTATAAGCCAATTTATTTTTAAAGATGCAAATATAGATAATTACGTTTACCTCTTCACACGGTTCTTGTTTAATTATTTTAAAAATAAATAAATAATATTTATATAGCACTGTGATCAGGCCGGTGATAATGTATGGAGTGGAAACAATATGCTTTCAAAATTTCAAACCTTTCCTTAAAATTGAACGAAGAATTCTTCGGAAGATTTATGGCCCCTAGAAAACCAAAGTTGGGTACAGGCATACACCCAAAGAAGAGCTGTATTGGGGATCTGGAAGATCTGGAAACGGCTTTCCTAAAGAAAAGACTCAGATTCCTCGGACATATGGTTCAAATGGATCGGTCCAGATTAAATAAACAAATTTTTACTATATTTGGCTACTTTCCAGTCTCAACGGATACACCAAACAACTCAATGAGGAAATGATGAAACTGGGTATGTATTTGAACGACTGTGTGGATTGAAATACATACAGAAACAAAATCCAAAATCTTGAGCTTCCCTGCGGTGAGAAGAAGACGACAAATGGGTAGACACTGGAAAGGAAGGCGGCGCATAGTGTGCGAACGAGGGCCTTCTGGCAGGAGAAGAAAAAAGAAAGATATTCGCGTGGTCCACGGCTGGCCTGTCTGTGTATAGACTCTGCCGATGACGGTTTACACGTATTGCTGGAACACTGTAAATATTAAAAAATATATATTCTTGAAAAAACAAATATTATTTATATATTTATTATTAAAATAAAGGTTGAATATATAGTTTACGCTGAAATGTAAACTAACAGTGTGGAAAACATAGAAACGTGCATATCAAGAATTCACTTCAATGTATTGCATTTGTGCGAATCCGACGATGAAGGGTGGGTATGTGAAGCGCGGGGGAGGCTGTTATCACTTTGTTCTGTGCTGCCGTTTGAAGGGATGTTTCCCTCTTACTCTATTGCCTATCTCTTACCGCGCGACACAAATCTGCACGTGACAGGAAAGGGGAGAACGTCGCGTCCTTGACCTTCGTTTAAAATCGGCCTACGCTTTGCTACGGAATTTATTGGTGTTGAAACGGCCCCGGCGAAAATTGTTTTAAATGCTGATGAGACAAAAGTTTACACTCAACCAAGAAAAATCTTAGTCAGCTAAATAATTTTTTTTTTTCAGAAAAACTAATTTCGACGTTTTGTAATGGCATGTTCAATTATTTCAATAAGGAGCAGATGTTTAAAAAAAAAATCGTTATGGAGAACCATACATGACCTCCACCTTTTAAGATTTATATTTAAAATCATTGTCGAAATGAAATATTTCCATAGAAACTACTTCTTTCTTCAGCCTTAACCACAGTACTGTGGTCATAACGTATACCACTTCACGTTAGCGCACCCGATTTTCACTGATGGTTGCAACCCATGGCACTGCCGAAACGTCTGGTTTTGCAGAAAAACATTAGACTACGGCCAAACAGGCCGGGAAGGTATTTTAACAACAAACTACTTCTTTGTTGCCGATAACGTAGTACACATATAAAAAATTATCCGAAGAAAATGAGATGTAGAGTTTAAATTTTATTTACGTCGTAAATGTATTCTTTCTTACAAGTAAAAAACAATTCTAAATGTTATCGTAAAAATTTGTTTTAATGGCGGCTGATTGAAAAAATATTAATTCTAAATGTCAGAAAAATCTGTAATTACAGTATAACAAAGAATGTCTTAGTACATATGTAACCCCGCTTTAACTTAGCCTGGTAAAAAAAAATTATTATTTTTTTTGCAAAAAATTTTTTGAAATTTTTTTGCAAAAAAGGTTTTTTTTTTTAAAGAGGGCCACAAGATAATTAGAACTAGACCAAAGCCTAGAGAAGCCAAAAATGCGCTGGATCTAGTGAGACGGGACTTGCAATTAAAACTCATAAAATTAACAATTAATAAAATCCGTTTATTATTCTATCTCCTTTCCGTTAACTACAAAAACAATAAATATAACATTCAGAATCTATTTTCCCCTTAAAAACTGTTAATTAAAAATAATTTACTTCTTTAAAAAGGTTACTTGAAATTATTAATAAATCCAAAGTTTATTTTCTATCTTTTCTAAATAAAATCAATTGAAACTTAATTGTGATAAAATTTATATACATTTTGATAAGGTTAATTAGAATAACTAATTCTCTTTTAAACAAGAATATTAATTAAAATTAAATCGAGACAAATCTACATACTCTTTATTAAAGTTAATTAAAATAAATTAACTCTCTTAGAAAAAATATTAATTAAAAATTAATAGAGATAGAACTAATTAATTGTCATCAAAATTAAATGTATATATAACTCTATGTTTTATCTTTTCTTTTTTATAAGCCCTATATCTAACTCCCCCAAAAATACACCCAAATGTACAATACATATAGAACCCCACAAAATACACACACGAATATACAATACATCTACATGTTCCACAATACAGGACAATTATTACATAGATCTCTTGCCACACCCTTTTCTACCCCATGAGGTACATCATTAATAATTTATGAAAATCCATGTCAGGTTTTAATTCTCAATATGTGCATAACACATTACATGGGCATCTGATTATATATGCAACACCAGTAGTCCCCAGGACATAATAAATTCAAAAATTTGGCCAAATGCCTAATACTATTATAAAATGCTGCCACACAGGGCACTTATACTGGGAGAAATAAAATTTAAAATACAGTGAACACCCCAGTGATCATAATTAATTAGAAGAATTTATATAGTGATAAAAATTGTTAAGTTTTGAAAATAGTAATGTGTCATGAACCTTATAACCCTTTTAAAAGTAATTTTGGCCCAGAGACCGACATGTTGATGGGCAAGTCAGTGCATAATTCAACCTGTCTCAACAGCATGTTTAACACTGCATGAACATGCACCTGTACAGGATTAAACTTGTGACTCTACTTAACTACCACAGAAACTTCTATCCCTATATAAACCAAACTGAATTTAAAAATGAGAAATTAATATATAAAATGAACACTAAATTGAAACAGAGAAATTACAAGTTGATTGAATGAATTAGTAGCAGTGATGAAACCCTTATACTGAAAATAAGAAGGAATTGCACGTTTGAAAGGTGAGCAGCCAAAGATGCATGTCAGCCTCTGAGCTCACAGATTATACAAACAAATTAATAAAATTTACAAATGATTTCCCTCCAAGTTCACGCACTATTCTGTCCCGTTAATCAGGGATCCAATTAAAATGTTTAAAAACTTAAAGTCATGTTGTTGAGTGATTTAATGTCCACTGGCTTTTTGAGTTACATCACCAAGTGTAAAGAATTTTATATATGGATTGAGTTTACCTTATTTTTTCCTTTCCATGGGTGTGAAGTGATGATCATCTGGCTTTCATGATAGGGTGTTTGTGTTAGCCATCGCCATTTTCCTCCGGCAGATGAAGAGAGAGAGAGAATCTGGGTGTTACATGTTCAGGTGGTGGAGCTGTTCCTCGCCTTCATCGGAGGACCCGCAGTTCTGTATAGATTTAGCCTGCCATAGATGAAGATGGTGATACAAATTTATTCTTCTCTACCGGAGTAGATAGAAGCGAAGCTAACAGCACGGCGATCAGCGAGAGACCAAGAATTGCAGAAAACGCAATTTCCGTTCTGCTCTCGTAAACCGTGCTCGCTAGGGTGCAGCACTAATCAAGCCGCTCTAAATGGTAAAACCAGTTACAGATAGTTTATCAAAACTGCAGATTGGTTTATCTCTGCCGCTGCTACGTTAAATACCGTACAGTATTTAACGTCAATTTCTTGACGCTAAATACCGAACACGCACCGTATACTCGCCGATCTATTTTAGAACGGTACACATAGAATAATTAGTTTTTCATCATCATTTTCATGGATTAAACAAAGAATGGTTTGTTCCGGTCTCAAATAGGCAAATATTACAGCTGGTCACTCCAGCGCTTCCTCGGACGTCCCACACCTCTCCGTCCCCTCGGCTTATAGTTCCATAGTTATTTGGAGATGTGGCAGTCATCCATTCGCCAAAGATGTTCCCACCAATTCAGCCGGTACTGGGCGATCCTGTCGAGTATACTCATAATGCTCAGTTCCTGCTGTATATCAGTGTTTCTTTTATGATAATGGAGAGTATACCCTGCCATGTGCCTGAGAAATCTCATTTCAGCCGCTTGGATGCGACTGGCCTGGGCTTTCGTTAAAGTCCAATTCTTAGACCCTTAAAGAAGTGTGGAAAAAGCCATCACCTTGTAGAATTTTAGGCGCGTTCCTTTATTTGCAGACTTAAGGGTTCGACTGATGGTCCCGCACATAAGCCTGAACTTAAATTAGATCTTATATTTGTAATTCAATGGTACCTTACTTTTATAATTTGATTTTAAAAAGCGAAGTTATTGTATTTTTTGTAGTGAAACATGCCAAACAATAAGTATAAACGAAATAAGCCAAATATTTTGTAGCCTAAAGGTGCTACTGAAGCCTACTTGATTTCCGGACATTTTTCCAAAACATAAAAACTGGATGACTTTATTACCAAATGATAATTTTGTAAATGAAGTCGAAAAATAAATATTCATTTAATTAATTATACTGTTTCAGTTCTTAGCTTAATCCTGATGTAAACAAACAGGCGTGGCACATCTGAAACGCCATTTGCTACTTGAATTAGAGGCGTGTCACGTTGACAGAAACAGTACAGACAGGGTACATATAAGATTGATACTGTATAAACCCACGTAAATTGTACTAATTTGTCGTGACCAAAGTAAAATTTGTGTGGCAGTGTCAGACCGACAGTGAAACATTTGATAACACCAGGGAATGGCTTTTTTTATTAAGCGTTTAATTATCCCAACAAACAAAAAAGTAAAGTTTATTTAAAAAGTTGATTTAAAACAAAAAATATCGGTATGGAGAACCATACATGACTTCCATATTCTAAGATTTATATTTAAAATCATTTTCGAAATGAAATATTACCATAGAAACTACTCTTTCTACTTACTGCTTCAGCCTTAACCACAGTACTGTGGTCACTAACGTATACGACCTCACGTTATCGCACTCGATTTTCACTGATGATGGAAGTCGATGGCATTGCCGAAACGTCTGGTTTTGTAGAAAACATTGGACTAAGGCCAAATATCCCGGGAAGGAATTTTAACAAAAACTACTTCTTTGTTGCCGATAACGTTGTACACATATATATAAAAAATATGCATAAAATTAATGGCTTGTATAAGTTAATGATTGATCTCCATTAAGTAGTGCTCAAGTTTCCAAAGTTTTAATATTATGATGTCCGTAATTAAAACATCAGAGCAGGTTTAGTGTGTACGAGGGTACACCGTGGACAAAAATTGTCAACATTTCATATTGAGCGTTGCTTAGAGTAAAGCTGCGAATCTACAGTGTACGTTTCACAGAACAAACACGCGGAAAAGAAGGAGCGCTCCGAAGTCACTCATGGACCCTCAGCATCTTGCAGAGGGTTCACTCCCTAAAGACGAAAAGTCTGTCTATGAATCGTTCCTCTGTAAACACGTCCAGTTACAGTGCCCAGCGATCTACAGGAAGCAAATCGCTATCCACGCTGGACACTTTTTCGGCTTGCACGCGTTATGTTGGTATGGGTTTCGGCACTTTCCATTTAAAAAACGTGCAAATGTAAGAAAATAAACATGAATGAGGCCAGAAATAACGCGAATTGTGTGTGTGTGTGTGTGTGTGTGTGTGTGTGTTCCCTGCCTTTTTATTGCGGTAGTCATAATAATAAAATGGAAACGTAAACATTACATAACTGAGATGTGCTTGCCTGCCACGAACGATATTTTCTCTCATACATGATTTACATTAAAATGAAAAAATTATAATTTTACTGCCTGGCAACAAAATTATTTTATTTTTACTTCCATATTCCTTAAGGAAATGGAAGTATGGTGATGGCAAAAAAAATCGTGTTCGAGATTATTGCAGATTCTGATTGTACTACACTCAAAACATGAAAAAAAGTCGTTTTCCGAAAAGTGTCTGTGTGTCTATCTGTCTATCTGTGTGTAGATTTTTTTTTATGGCAAACGATAACTGCCGCAAATTCAAACACAATCAAATAATTTTTTGCATACAGCCCTGATTTGTAGAGTACTCACGACCTATTGTTTTTGGTGAAGATCGGTTGAGGGAAAGGGGTAGTTTACCGACAACGGTTTTTTTTATCAAGGGAAACTTTTTTTGCAAACGATAACAGCCGCAAATTCAAACAGAATCAAATAATGTTTCGCATGCAGCCCTGAATTGTAGAGTTCTCAAGACCTATTGTTTTTGGTGAAGATCGGTTAAGGGAAAGGGGTAGTTTACCTGCAACGTTTTATGTTTTAACAAGGGTATTTTCTTTTTTTTGGCAAACGATGACAGCCGCAAATTCAAACAGAATCAAAAGATTATTTGCATACAGCCCAAAATTGCAGAGTTCTCAAGACCTGTTGTTTTTGGTGAAGATCGGTTAAGGGAAATGGGTAGTTTACCAGCAGCGTTTTTTTATCAAGGGTATGTTTTATGGCATACGATAACAGACGCAAATTCAAACAGAATCAAATAATTTTTTGCATACAGCCGCGATTTGTAGAGTACTCAAGACCTATAGTTTTTGGTGAAGATCGGTTGAGGGGAAGGGGTAGGTTACCAGCAACATTTTATGTTTTAACAAGGGTAATTTTTTCTATGACGAACGATAACTGCCGCATATTCAAACAGAATCAAATAATTTTTTGCATACGTCACTGAATTGTAGAGAACTCAAGGCCTTTTGATTTTGGTGAAGATCGGTTAAGGGCAAGGGGTAGTTTACCTGCAACCTTTTACGTTTTAACAGCAGTAAGTACTTGAAAATTCATTTAAACTTTTTCAAACAATGGTAATTGTTAAAAATAAAATAATTTTGTTGCCAGGCAATAAAATTATAATTTTGTCATTTAATGTAAATCTGTACATAGTATAAAGTAAAGTCGGTCCGTTTTCTCTGTGTGTTTGAAATCGCTAATCTCAGGAAGTACTGAACGGATTTTATTCACGTTTTCGCCAATAGATAGAGTGTCTATCGAGGAACATTTATGTGTATAATTAATACATATATGTTGTACATTAGCTTAGCTATCACGGTTTATGTCAAGTTAGTGGTATAGTTTACATCTTATATATAAAAATGAATGTTTCTTTGTTCGTCCCGTATGCGTTCCTATACCATTCATCCGATTGCGATGAAACTTCGGTGAGTTGTTGTGCGCACGTCCGCGAAGGTTTCTTCCACATCTCCTCCAAAACCACTGTACCGATTTCAACCAAACTTGGCACAAATATTTTACGCAACGGGGGAACCAACATAGGATAGGTGTTTTTTCGATGGGGTCCTTTTGGGGGTTCTTTGGGGTCTTCCACATCGCCTCCTAAACCACTAGACCGATTTCAACCAAACTTGGCACAAATATTTTACGCAAAGGGAGAACCAACATAGGACAAGTGTTTTTTTCGATACGATCCTTTGGGGGGTCCTTTGGGGTTTCCACGTCTTCACCTAAACCATTGGACCGATTTCAACCAAACTTGGCACAAGTATTTTACGCAACGGGAGAACCAACATAGGACAGGTGTTTTTTTCGATACGATCCTCTGGGGGGTCCTTTGCGGTCTTAAAAAACTATTAGATCTGGTTACTATGGCAACCCTATAGAATAGATTCTGTTCTAAATATATTTTCGCATTAAATTGAAGACCACGCGAACGAAGTTGTGGGCAACAGCTATTTATTTTTAAGAAGCCTACTTTAATTAAACTTTATTAATTAAACTAACATTTTCATTACGTACAACGTGAAACTCCGTAGCGAAGCACGGGTATTCTGCTAGTCATGTATAAGAGAAAATATATCGTGCGTGGCAGGCAAGCATTTCTCAGTTATGTACTGTTTACGTTTCCAATTTATTATTATCACTACCGCAATAAAAAGGCAGGGAAGACACACACACACACACACACACACACACACACACACAATTCGCGTTATTTCTGGCCTCATTCATGTTTATTTTCTTACATTTGCACGGTTTTTAAATGGAAAGTGCCGAACCCATACCAACATAACGCATGCAAGCCGAAAAAGTGTCCAGCGTGGATAGCGATTTGCTTCCTGTGGATCGCTGGGCAGTGTAACTGGACGTGTTTACAGAGAAACGATTCATAGACAGACTTTTCGTCTTTAGGGAATGAACCCTCTGCAAGATGCTGAGGGTCCATGAGTGACTTCGGAGCGCTCCTTCATTTCCGCGTGTTTGTTCTGTGAAACGTACACTGTAGATTCGCAGATTTATTCTAAGCAACGCTCAATAGGAAATGTTGACAATTTTTGTCCACGGTGAACCCTCATACACACTAAACCTGCTCTGATGTTTTAATTACGGACATCATAATATTAAAACTTTGGAAACTTGAGCACTACTTAATGGAGATCAATCATTAACTTATACAAGCCATTAATTTTATGCATATTTTTTATATATATGTGTACAACGTTATCGGCAACAAAGAAGTATTTTTTTTTTAAATTCCTTCCCGGGATATTTGGCCGTAGTCCAATGTTTTCTACAAAACCAGACGTTTCGGCAATGCCATTGACTACCATCATCAGTGAAAATCGAGTGCGATAACGTGAGGTGGTATATGTTAGTGACCACAGTACTGTGGTTAAGGCTGAAGCAGTAAGTAGAAAGAAGTAGTTTCTATGGTGATATTTCAATTCAAAAATGATTTTAAAAATAAATCTTAGAATATGGAAGTCATGTATGGTTCTCCATACCGATATTTAACAAATACCATTGTTTGAAAAAGTTTAAATGAATTTTCAAGTACTTTACTGCTGTTAAAACGTAAAAGGTTGCAGGTAAACTACCCCTTCCCCTTAACCGATCTTCACCAAAATCAAAAGGCCTTGAGTTCTCTACAATTCAGTGATGTATGGAAAAAATTATTTGATTCTGTTTGAATATGCGGCAGTTATCGTTCGTCATAGAAAAAATTACCCTTGTTAAAACATAAAATGTTGCCGGTAAACTACCCCTTTCCCTTAACCGATCTTCACCAACTACAATAGGTCTTGAGAACTCTACAATTTAGGGGTGTATGCATAAAATTTTTGATTCTGTGAAAATTTGAGGCTGTTATCGTTTGCCATAGAAAATACCCTTGTTAAAACATAAAACGTTGCCGGTAAACTACCCCTTTCCCTTAACCGATCTTCACCAAAAACAATAGGTCTTGAGAACTCCATAATTCAGGGCTGTATGCGAAACATTATTTGATTCTGTTTGAATTTGCGGCTGTCATCGTTTGCCAAAAAAAGAAAATACCCTTGTTAAAACATAAAACGTTGCAGGTAAACTACCCCTTTCCCTCAACCGATCTTCACCAAAAACAATAGGTCATGAGTACTCTACAAATCAGGGCTGTATGCAAAAAATTATTTGATTCTGTTTGAATTTGCGGCTGTTATCGTTTGCCATAGGAAAAAAAATCTATAGACACACAGACAGACAGATAGACAGACAGACAAACGGACAGACAGACACACAGACACTTTTCGAAAAACGACTTTGTTCATGTTTTGAGTGTAGTACAATCAGAATCTGCAATAATCTCGAACACGATTTTTTTTGCCGTCACCATACTTCCATTTCCTTAAGGAATATGGAAGTAATAGAAGCTGTATTAATTACCAGTGTACTGAATACTATCAGTTGCTGTCACAGAGTAATTCAATGCCTTCCATATCTGTGTCTGCACTTGTATCATCACTTGAGCCAGCGTTATTGATAAGATTGTCCATTGTCCACAAAGACGCCGGTAATGTGGGCCAGTTGCTATAGCTTATCTTTTCCTTGATTATATGTTGCATACAACGACTCCGTTGACCTCCGTTATTTCAGTTACCGCCTTCTCTATAAATTGTTTTATATCAAGCTGTGTTGTGACGCCAACATATCCTTTCAATTGGCTCCATATTAATTCTATACGATTCAGAATAAAGTGATAAGGAGAACGTCTTAATACGACGTGCCCCGGTTAAGTGGCAAGATAACTCTCACACGACTATACAGATATTCTGCACATGCACGTAATACATAACTGTGTGAACAGTGTCAACGCCCCTAACCAATAGCGTTTCGGCTTTGCCACGTTGGTCTGTTTACGTCAGGATTGAACTAAGAACGGAAAGAGTATACATAATCATATATTCGGGTGTAATGGTTTCGGAAAATAGATTCGGAATATGGGATTCAGGATATGAATTCGGGGTATTAACTTGTCGTAAAATATATTGCTAAGATAATTACGCAACGTTCTCGAAAATACGAGAGCGTTGTTATACACGTTTCTCGGCTAGCCGAGCAGGTGCAGTGTCTCGGTCAAGGCAGTGTACACAAGTAGCTTCCAGACTGTTCGAGCTCTTGTAATTACCCAAATTATGTTGGCACTCGGCCAGGAGTATGGAACATCTGCGGCATCTATATAAGCGTCTACGTCCAGCTTAGTTAGTTAGTTACTTCTAACTAGTTAGACCTAGTTAGTCTCACCTAGTTAGTTAGAGTGCCGATCAAGCGATTGTTGTGGATTAGTGGAAAGTGATTATTTTGTTATAATTAGTGGTAAACTCTATTATTTGACATTATTGTTGGGTGTGGACAAATTTAACTAGAATTATTGGATGAGAGTGAGTTATTGATTTCTATAGATTTTTGTGACTAATTAAAGCTGGTAATTAGTGACATCATTGGTGTCTGTATTATATAGGTATGTGTTTGCTAAGGATATTGGAAATAAGGTTGTTATATTACATAAAGTATGTGGCATGATAAGGAAGGGTCTGGGCAGGCGTTGTAGAAAGGAGACAGAACTCAACTTCTTATACAATGACAATGATACCAGCGTCATTTATTTGGGTGTGAGACATGAGTGGTTTGGCAGAGTGGTGAATCCATCAGAAATGAAATTTCTTCGGTGTGCTGAGGATTGCATAAAAGGATTTTAACTTAATAATGATGCTGTTCGGGAGAAAGAACGAGAGTTGTTTTACAAGAGATGGCCAGGACCGAAGTCTTATCTTCACTCATCGGCTCCCATGGGCGTGGAGTCTACTATCGAAAACGCTGACTAAGCGCTTGACTGTGAAATGGTCGCTACCCCTACTATTATGAGATGTGCAGCTCTATTCCCGTGGTGTTCGAATTGTCATACTATACAGGCAATTATCAGCCCACAACATCCCCCACGGGTACACCTCACTTTGAGGCTGCCACAAGACCGAAACCACAAAGCCACCTCGAGTGCAACACCAAGCATGACTAAGGCCCCTCACCCGTGCCCGATCGGGGCAGCTGACAGGCGTACCCAACAAGTAACGTTGTTCGCGAGAAGCTCGATATTGTTACGCCATTACACAACATTTTACTCGTTTCTCGGCTATTCCAGCGGAGCCCGACGGTAATGTGTGTGTGCGTACGTATTGCTGTTACTTTGAGATGAAGGACAATTATGTGACACTTGTCACGCTTCCGCAACGAGACTTATCCAGACCATACCGGCCCGCGAGCGCTGTGTTCAAAATCCGCAATCAATTAAGCTCTAGTGTTTTCTAGTAGACGCCTATTAGGGAATATTCTGGAACCTCAGCGGGGTATAAATACAAGACTTCAGCGACGCTCAGTTCAGTTTTAGTGGCGATTTATTCCAGTGCAGTTCAAAGTATTGTGGCAAAGTGTTATGTGTTTTATAATTGTACGAGACTCGTCGACATTATTATTGCGTCTGAACAATTTTTATTTGATTTGTTGTAAGAGACTATCTTGTTGATTACAAACTGTTTAATTGTGATAATTAAAGCTGGTGATTAGTGACTTAATTGGTGTCTTGTATTTAGTTTTCCGCTGTACCTTACGACGATCAGTAGACCGTCGTAACAATATTTTCTTCTTGGCCAAGGGAGTTTAGGTTTATCGTGAACAATGACATGATGATTTATCAGAACGGCAGCCAACAGGTTGTCAAAGACGGCTTTCCAGTATACACCTTTTGGAAGATGCAGTGTCCAAAGGAGAGCGTGTTGTGGGTCCGAACAGGTCGCAAGTAGAGTTTCCAGGTCAAATATCAGAAAAGCCGAATACAGGTGTTAACTTAGCCGGAGCAGTTTTTATAGTAAAAAGCAGCGTTTATTATGTTCGTTCGATATTAGGTGCTTACGTATATTTGGTCCTACTACATATTAAAAAATAAAACGACATCAGCTTGTTTTATACATAAGATAGGCTTATTATCATTACACATATACAAACATAACAAGACATATGAATTAAAAAGATAGACAATGTCTGTAATATTCATTATAAAGAAATCAAAGTAACTCCATTCTTTATTATGAAATAAAATTAACCTTTTTTTTAACTAAACACTTGAATTTTAACAAAACACTTAAATCTCAAAATTTAAACTGAATATCAGTATTTGGTGGGTTTGATGATAATACATATGAGCCTAATAATTCAAAATAACCCTAAATATACTGAAAGGAAAGGAAACAAAATCTGGTACGTGCAATTTTTTTAGATCAAGTACCTTTTCCAGGGACAAAAAATGTGCTACACTTTTATCATAATACTATGTGCAAATCTGTCAGATTGAAAGTGTAGCAAAATCAGGACAGGCCGGACATGCTAATTTTTACCGTACTAAACTGTAAACGTTTTTAGACAGATGAACAAAGAAAGAGAAGTTACTAACACAGTGAAGATAAGAAAGCTTCAGTATCTGGGACATGTCATGAGAAATGAACAGAGATTTTACTTATTACAGTTCATACTACAGGGAAAAGTACTTGGAAAGAGAGGAGTTGGGTGACCGAGAATATCACGGCTGAGAAATTTAAGAACCTGGTTTGGCATGAATACAGCTGACTTATTCCGTGCAGCAGTACAGAAAGTTAAAATAGTCCCAAACGTAAAGAAACTGTCAGATGAAGAAGAAACTGTAAAAAGTCAAAGGACGTCTGGCAATGCTAGTCGCAAGGCCAAATCCTTAACAACAAGTTAACAACGGCCTCGACTACCAACTTTGGTTGGAACTGTAGAGTAGTTTAGCGTGGAATACAGTATTGATTACAGTTGGCCACACAACTGAACGGTGATACCTTCTAAACCCAAATTGGTGATTAGGGAGGGACACAAAGTTTCGGCTCCACATAATGTATTATTACGGCTCTACACAATGCATTATCTAGCAATTCGGATATCTGAGATAATAAGTTTGTTTGGCAGTCAATGTAATGTAATTACCTTAGTCGTTAGCGTCTCGTCAGTCGCAATATACGAGTAGGTGTACAGTCTGGTCAAATGTGACAGTGCCTCTGCACAACGTGACAGACCTGCCTCTTAACCGACCTCTCTTCTTCTCTTCTACTCTTCAAGGATTAGGTTATATAAACCTGTTCCAGCACCATCTCATCCTCGGACAACCGACGTCTCTTCTACCTGTGGCTTTATAGTTCAGTGCCGCTTTCGGCAATCGATCCTCTGTCATCCTTTGCAGATGATCCCACCATTGTTTTCTATAAATTGAAATAATTTCATTTGTGTCCTTTACTTTGAGTTCTGCTCTGATATCTTCATTCCTTATTCTATCTTGCAATGTATAATTTAAATTATTTTAAAGAAACTGAATTTCAGCACTCTGAATCTTCCCGTTTTCCTTTTTTGTCATGACCTATGCTTCACTTGCATAAATCAACGTGGGTATTGCAATTGTCTTATAAAATTTAATTCTTGTGCTGTTGGGTGTTAGGCCCAAGTGGGCTAAAAAATGTTTCTTAAAGTGAATAATCCTGTCGGCTGGTCTTCCATGCTTGTTAAGAATAGTATGTAATACATGAATAGATTCAGCGGGAGGAAAATGATAAGATGTGGACTGTATTGAAGATATTAATTTTAATGGATTTCTTAAGTTACATTACAAGTGTTTAATTTATTGAAAGCAGGTCGGCTAATAATGCGTGTTGCCAAAGTATTATAAATTTGAATTACATTGAATCGGGCCTAGTTGGCCATAAGTAAGAATGTGCGGCCTAAAGCCTACATTAAATGTCGTAAAGAATACGATGTGCGCGAATATGCGGCACTAGAATACTTGAGTTCAATTATTTTAAATGACAGCGAAAAGGGTCGGCGAACCGACCGCCGAAAGCGCTTGATACACACTGTACAAAGTTCTAACACGCAAAAATTGAAGCAAGGCAGTAAGCAGATTAGCCAACCTAGAAAGCGAAATTATCGCGCTACCGTACATAAGCTGCCCGTCAAAATCAAATGATTTTTTAACATTTTTTAAATAAATTATGATACATTTTACAATTTAATTTAAAAGGATACAGTTTTCTTAATAATAAGAGTTAGATTCAAGGCTAAGTTGAACCTTGAGTCATGAGATTAGATAACGGCAGTCCGTTACTAGTTTAGAGATAAGCATGCATAAGATAAGCCTAGAGATAGGCGTTTGTAAGCCAAGGTTGGCGAACAGCTTTTTTCAGACATGAATATAAAAGTCTGGTTTGACAAAATATTACCATCACATAGTGCATGTGCACAGTATATAACATTATAAAACATGAAAAAATACATAGTTATACAATGTTTAATGCATGATCGGAAGCTCATCACATGATGGACCGATAGTTTGTAACCCTATGCATGTCATAGATGGTCACTGTAAATTAGTTGAGGCCCGTGGACCTGTACAGAGAGTTCATTACATGAACAAAATTGTTATTGAACATGTTGTAGTTACATGTTCAATCGTATATTCAGCAGGGCGGCATGTATTGACCTAGTCATGCTGTTCCTGAAGTTTCAGGAACTTACAATATGTAATAATGTATGAACAAGCTAGATGCTGACTGAATGCAAGCCCAAATATGACATGTATGTCATAATTTAAGTAAAAATAATTGTGCATGCTTACTTGCAAAATGAATACAATATAAAATACAATATAAAATAAATCTAGACGTGGCAGTTACATACGGCAGACGCAAAGCAATAGTTTTTACATAGACGCAATTTATGTGAATACAATAACAATAATTTAGATAATTACAAGATGAATAATTGCAATGTCAAATAACAAATACAATACTGAAATTACAGAAACAATTTAACAATTTAAAGACATTCACAGAATAATACACATTTATTAGCAACAGTATAAAGAAATGAATGCATGATTGCTCAGCTGCAAGACATGCGAATATTATGTAACAACATTTTATAAAATGAGACCACCAAAAACATGAAATATACCCCATAACATCAAATGAAAATGTGTAAGACATAGTATGCCACACAAATTAACATACAATACAAATATTAAGATACCACCAAACTGTGATAATTACAGAAGCGTGCAATGGCGCAAAATTGATAAGAAAATATTGTGATAATTCATCACAATTAGGTTGACCAAATGGTCGTAATAAGTAATAAGCCAGTGGCTAAATAAAAATAGCATTGTGCTAAGTAATCATAATGTCAAATCTCGTCTCGCGCTGGCAACAGACATAATTTATTTATTGGTCTCCGCAAAACACCCGTAGGCGTGCGAATGTCCACGACACGAACCAAGTTATCTGGGCCGGGAAATGTGGCGATAATTACGCCAAATTTCCAGGCTAATGGAGGTAAATTATCCTCAATAAGCAAAACTTATTTTGGTGACTCAAATAAGTCACCAATGGAGACATTATCCTTGGCAAACTTCCACTTGTGACGCTGCTGCAACTGGTGCAAATAATCGCGAGACCATGCCTTCCAAATGCCTTGGACAAACCTCTGAAGAAGTTGCCAACGCCCTAGACGAGAAACAGGAACGTGAGAAAGGTCTGGGTCCGGAATCGCCGTTAAGGGTGCGCAAATCAAAAAATGGCCAGGTGTAAGTGGCACCGGGTCGTTAACATCTGAAGAGATAGCAAATAAAGGTCGAGAGTTCAGACATGCCTCTATCTGAGACAAAACGGTCGTGAACTCTTCGAAGTTGAGTATAGATTTGCCTACCACGCGGCGCAGATGAAATTTCAAACTCTTTATGCCGCTCTCCCAAAGGCCACCGAAATGAGGTGAGGAGGGCGGAATAAATGACCATGATATCCCCTGAGAGGACGTGAATGACTTGATCGATGAGATGGCATCCTTATTGTGCCAAAAGTTGTAAATATCATGTAAGATAGTGCGGGCCTTCCTGAAGTTTGTGCCATTGTCGGAGTACAGTTAACTGGGTATACCCCTACGGGCCATGAAACGACGTAATGCGGCTATAAAAGCGCTGGCCGTAAGGTCGGAAACCAATTCCAAGTGAATAGCCCTAGTCGCTAAGCAAACAAACAAAGATACGTATGCCTTAGAAAGAGTTCTAGACTTCTGCCCGCCATGACGAATCATGAAGGGACCACCATAATCAACCGCGCAAAATAGAAACGGCCTAGAGGGAGTGACTCTAGGGGATGGTAAAATACCAAGTCTCTGAACCTGCTGTGTGGCACTAAACCTGATACACCTCACACACTTCCGAATAATGGAACGGATGACTAGCCGGGCATTAACAATCCACCAACGTTGACGCAGTGAATGATGCACGAGTTGAGCATCAGCGTGAAGTAAACGAATGTGTTCACGTTCAATGATAAGGCGTGTAATATGCGCCGATGGGGGTAATACAATAGGATGTTTAGAATCGTAGGGTAATTGGGAATGCTGCAATCGTCCGCCCACGCGTATCACTCCAGAGTCGTCAAGAAACGGGTCGAGAGATGCCAACTTACTCCTAATGGAAACAGAAGATCCGTTACGAAGACTATTAATTTCGGTTGTGAAGTGGATCGACTGAGACTGTTTTATGAAGAAGTTGAGAGACTGATGAATTTCTACAGGGGTCAGATCGCCCGCAAGTTTGTCAGCACTTGAGTGCCTAATATTTCTGATGAACCGAAAACAGTAAGCGTATACACGCGTTAGCCGGTGCAACGAGGAAAAGTCCAAAGATAGGTCGACAGCCAGGGTAGACATTAGAGAAAGGTTATGTGTATTTTTCTCTTCCGCGGTGACTTCAGAAGACGACGGAGTGGCCGGTACGAAGGATGGGAAGGGATCAGACCTGACGATTGAGACAGACAGCTAGGACCGTGCCACCAAAGCGAGCAATCGCGCAAAACGTCAGGGAGACACCCCCTAGATATAATATCAGCAGGATTGTGTCGCGAATCAATGTGATGCCAAGTATAAGTTTGCGTACGACGCTGAATTTCAGCAACCCGATTAGCGACGTATGTTTTCCAACGCGTAGACTGCGCATGAATCCAGTAAAGAGCCACCATAGAGTCAGAATACAAATGTACATTATCAATAAACGAATAAAGAGCAGGAATAACCTTAGATACGAGCCGCGATAATAACAAGCAAGCGCAGAGTTCGATGCGAGGTAATGACACCTGTCGCAGGGGAGCCACGCGAGCTTTGGAACACAAGAGGTGACAGGAGGCAGTAGAATCTTGATAAATGACTCTGACATATATACAACAGCCAAACCCTCTTTCAGAAGCATCCGAAAAACCATGCAATTGAACTGTAGCTGCCTCACGCTTGCAACGAATAGATCGCGGGACCACAATTTTGCCAATCAGAACTAATTTGTCACACAAAGAATGCCAATACGAACGTGACTGACCGGAAATCGGTTCATCCCAACCAAGCTTACAAAGACAAAGTAAGTATATGAGTATATATAAGTATACATATAAGTATATATAATAAGTATTTGACGCTACTAAATTGATAGCGCCATCATCAATGAGTGTCATGTGCCCAAGATCCTAACATTCTTTGGTAAAGTCCGCGTAGTCGCGAGCGAGCTTGGCATCTCGCCTAAATCGACGCTCTAAGCTTAAGAATCTTGATTCGGCACTCGTGTAAGATTCCCCCAAGTGGGGATTATCAGACTTAAATGGAAGTGATACTATAAATCTACCCTCGTGGTTGCGCTGAGTAGAGCGCACAAAATGCTCTTCACAGGCCGACTCGCTATCAGAGGTATTGTCAGGGATAGTTTCTGCTTCCCAAAATCTCTCGAGAGATTGCAGAATTTGACTGTCGTTGTTCCTTGCTAGGAACGAAACAGCAGGACCCTCGTTGCGGCAGTGCTTGGGCAGGTTGCCAGCCAAAATGTAGCCCAGTTTTGTTTCCTGAATGATGGGAAAATTGGGGCCGCGTGTGTATTTATTGGCTAATATCAAATCCAGATAAAATTGTGCCCCTAATAGTATGTCGATTTGCGAAGATATGTTAAAATCGGGGTCAGCCAGGAAAATTTTGTTTGGAATGCGGAACTGGCTGATATCAAACGAGGTTGAAGGCAGATTGTGAGTTAAGGTAGATAAGACGGCACATTTCGCCTCGAAACTATATCTCTGATAGCGATAAATAATACGTATAGAAGCAATATCAGTTGCGCAACACGCTGTGTTGTTTATTCCTGTGATTGGAATATTAGATTTGGCTAATTTGAGCTCTAACCTTTTTGCAAATGATTTTGTACAGAAATTTATCTGTGAACCGGCGTCCAGGAGCACCCTGGCCCTATGCCTGTTGCCAGCCTGATCAACGACAGATACAACCGCTGTGGATAAAAGAACATTATTCTTGCACTGTAATTTAAGCGAGCAATAACTGCTGCTGGCAGCTGTTGATTTCGGCACGTAATTTGCGTGCAACAATGTGTGGTGTCGTTTTGAACAGATTTTACACACCTGTTTACTCTTACAGTTAGCTATCAGATGACCTGATCTAAGGCAGTTGCTACAACATTTATGATTTGCAACAAATTGCCCCCGCTCAGCGGTGCTTAATATACGAAAATTATTACATATGTAAAGCGGGTGGTTGGATTTACAACACACGCATGAATAATGATTTGCCGCTGTGTGATAGCTCTTAAATGTAGTGCTGCCAGCAGTATTTCTTGAGCTACACTTCTCATATTTATTGTTAGGTCTTACATTAAGTTTGTTGAATTGCTGTCCGGGTTCAATAGGCATTGTATTTTCTAGCAGCTGTCTGCGTAAGTTTAAAAAATGCGTGAAGTCTTGAAAGCTAGGCAAATTGTCAGGGTCTATTGACTCCTTCCAAAGTTTGAAAGTAATAGGGTCAAGTTTGGTGGATAGTAACTGTATAGTGATAAATTCAAATGAATTCACTGACAGCTTCATTGCTGCCAGTGAATTAACGGAAGACGTTATGGTGTTAGTGAACTCCGCCAAACTTTGGACCGAGTCCTTTATTGTGGACTTGACCTGAAGTAGGTTTTGTACATAGTATTTAGCTAATATGAATGGGTTGTTATACCTTTCGGACAGCAAATTCAACGCTATTGTATAATTTTCTTTACAGATAGGTAATGACTTGATTAAATCTAACGGTTCACACTTCACAGAGGAATGTAAATAATGTAATTTTTGCACTGGTGTTAAATCAGATCTTGAATGCACTAAATCAGTAAAAATTGAATAAAAATGTTGCCATTCCAATATGTTGCCTGAGAAGCAGGGCAAACTTATTGGTTTTAATTGCATGGGCGTCGATAATACGGGAGGTGCAGTCTGAGTATTAAATGTGTCAAGTAATTGCAAAATGTTTGCTTCAGTTGAATATATCATTTCTTCGACCTCAACTCGGTCTGCTTGAGCAACGCTCGTGTCCTTACTAATGAGCTCTATTTCAGACTGCACCTCGTCGTACTTCGAGGCCAAGCTTTTGAGGCTGTCCAGTCTTACAGTTAGAAAATGTTTTGTACTTAAAGTTATATCAAATGAATTTACAGCAGATTGTATCCGCACTATTGCGGACTTTAAGCCGCCTCTCTTTCTGGTCAGCACCTTGAGGCCTTCTTCAGACATTTTACGCACCTTGTTTCACTGTTGTTGATGATACCTTGTTGGCGATGTCCTGCAGCGTCGGCTCCTTGGTGAAGATGGCAAACAGCTGGCAGAGATGACCACCTTGTGTAAAGCACTGTAGCTGGCAGGCACTTGCTAATATGTTGTCAGAAGGCTGCAAGATGACGAGCGAAATGCCGATGCAAATCACGCCACGGTCGTATTAGCTGACGTGCTAATTCGCCCGTGATGGCCAGAAATAGTGGTAGAAAATATTGGATGGAAAATCCAGGTCCGGAGTGACCAAAATATGTTGGGTGTTAGGCCCAAGTGGGCTAAAAAATGTTTCTTGAAGTGAATAATCCTGTCGGCTGGTCTTCCATGCTTGTTAAGAATAGTATGTAATACATGAATAGATTCAGCGGGAGGAAAATGATAAGATGTGGACTGTATTGAAGATATTAATTTTAATGGATTTCTTAAGTTACATTACAAGTGTTTAATTTATTGAAAGCAGGTCGGCTAATAATGCGTGTTGCCAAAGTATTATAAATTTGAATTACATTGAATCGGGCCTAGTTGGCCATAAGTAAGAATGTGCGGCCTAAAGCCTACATTAAATGTCGTAAAGAATACGATGTGCGCGAATATGCGGCACTAGAATACTTGAGTTCAAGTATTCTAAATGACAGCGAAAAGGGTCGGCGAACCGACCGCCGAAAGCGCTTGATACACACTGTACAAAGTTCTAACACGCAAAAATTGAAGCAAGGCAGTAAGCAGATTAGCCAACCTAGAAAGCGAAATTATCGCGCTACCGTACATGTGCTGTGTCTTGTTTTATTTCTAAGATTTCTATGAGTCGTACCACAAATATTCCTGAATTTACTTGTCTTCTCTCTTATATCATATTCAGATTCATAGCTTATTGCACAGCCGAGGTATTTGAAACGGCTCACTTGTTCTAAACTGCTGTTGTTTATAACTATCTTAGTCGCCGATCTGTCTATGTACTCCCCAGACTATCATCTCTTTTCGTTTCGTAATTTGATAAATTTATGTAGTATTTTATCATTCACCCCTGGTTTATGTTTAACTAGCTGTTACTTGCGGCTTTGCACGTGAATATTTGACTTTTAATAAGTATTTTAATATAATTTTTATTGTCTATGTCTACATGGCGTTCTGTCAGCTCGAATAACAAATTTGTGTTCATCAATCGGCATTCTCTCCAATGTTGTTTTGAACGCTTGTACTAAATTATTATTTTGGTGCAACAGCCTTTGGAGATTTAAAACAATATTTATAAACTACCCGTTAACTCAAAAATGTTAGGTTCTTTATTTAAGTGTTACTGTGTTATAAGCATTGTATGTACACATTAAATGTTATGTTTTCCTCAACCATGGCTTTTATTTATTTCAGCAGTAAACTAAAAACTAAAAACTGTTGTCACCTAACCTCACAAATGAAAACAACACGTATTTTTGCTTTGCATTAAGTAATAGGACAATTTAAAATTAGTACACTTCTTCTCTTCCACATCATAATATATCGATACAATCGCATATTATATAAAACATCAAAAACATACTGCAGGAACGGATAAAAATACAGTTCTGATGGTGCTAAATAGCTTTTGTTTATTTACTTGTTACTATGGCAATTAATTCTGGTCTCCATGGTGTTTTTGACATCTTTATACGCGTCAACAAAAGGCATAAATAAAAGTACCTAAATCGTGCGAAAGGAGCAGAACATCAAATTCCAAGTTAAACAGTGTTTTTCACCTTATGTCAAAGGTTACCTGTGCAAAGGTTGGTGCCAATCGGTGTAACGGTGTGGACTTGTATTCAATACAAAGAAATCCTCAGACTTTGAGTTTTATATATTGTACTGAGATTATATTCTATAGATATTGTATTTAAGATATGTTCCACGTTGCGACAGCCATTTATGTGTTGTTGTTATTTTCCTAGTAGATATTTCAATTATGTGTTCCACGTTGGTAATGTCATTAATGTACTGTTGTTTTTTACTGCTAATATAATATTTAGTATTTGCACCACGTTGGATGCGTCATTAATTGTACTGTAATTATTTTAACAGGTATTGTAATTATGATATGTAACTACCTTTATTATATTTTTTGTTTATCAGTACATGAAAAGAAACTCTCTCTCTCAGGGTTAATGATTATTAAGCTGTTTGATCTTATTTCCGATCGTATATAGTATCTTCTTTTCTTTAAATCACACCAAATACCGTTAGTATGTAGTATTTTGATAAATAACTATATAAAAAATATCTACCCTACTAATGTAACTTGACTGATTCTGAATTCTTCCAGCTGCCACGGGTTCACTTATGGTTGATGTTTATTATTTTCAACTTCAATATCAGGCTTGCCGATCCGTTCCTCTACGTGAATTTCCTATTGGTTTTGCTGCTGAAGATTGTTTTCTATGACGACTGCACAACAGATATCTCCTTGGAATATTTAATTATATTTTATGGCCACTTAAACTATTCTTCAGTCCAGGATTTCCCTCTTCTATCGGCGTTCTATTAAGGATATATTTATATTTCTTGTAATAATATTTATTTATTAAATATTAGTTGATGTTCCTAAACTCAATAGGAATGTTGAATCTCTCCTCCTGATTGTTTACTTTATTAACTTTATAATCAAAACTCTGGTATCACAAATTAAATTCCTTTACTGTATTTTCTTTTACATATTACATTAATCTTGATGATGTACAAATTTTTTATATAATTGAAGACTAATGATGTTACTTTTCTTAGGTATAAAATTAGACTAATAATGTTACTTTTCTTAGATGTATTTGAAGACTAATACCCATTTCCTTCATCACTATACAATACAATTTTTAACAATTTATAAAATTGGCCACTTTGATAATTCCCTACTTTCTTTACATCTGTTTATCATATACCTATTAAAAACATATATCACTTTTCTATTTCTTATTAAACATCTTTATTTTATCTCTAATATTCGTAATTCTAGTTGGTATTTATTAAATTATAATTTTATTACTATTTATTCTTATTATAACATTCATTCCAATTTCATATATTATTTTCAGAACATATGTTAATATTGTTTTCTATCATATAGGGATCGATCTCTATGTTGACTGGGTGAGTCGATAGTCCCAATGTTTATGTTTACATTTTAAAACATATGTTCCCTTTGATATTAAATTTGTATCTTTTTTCTTTTAAAATTTATTATCTTCCTATTATGTACTGTGTGCATTTTAACAGCAGTACAATATATATAGATTAGGTCCCACTCTGATATCGCCACATTGACTCTGTCTCTCCAAATTGTTCTCTTCTATTCTGTCGACAGGTGTTGGCTACTGCTGCTTATATGGACTCTGGCCCATGGTATTAACCGTTAAATGGGGGGGGGGGTTCTCATCTTTCGGCCAGTGGCAGCAAAAGTTTTGAGATTTTATAAAACTCCACACTATACACATATTTTCTTCTTCTTCTTCTTCTTCTTCTTCTTCTTCTTCTTCTTCTTCTTCTTCTTCTTCTTCTTCTTCTTCTTCTTCTTCTTCTTCTTCTTCTTCTTCTTCTTCTTCTTCTCTACGTCAAGGTATATGCTTACAGCCTGTTCCGACTTCACTGAATCCAACTCTTTCTTGGTCTACCTATACCTCGTCTTCCTTGAGGTCTGTATTTTATTACTTGTTGATATGCCGCCTCCATTTTATTTGTCCTTCCCTTATTCGGCTGGCCATAGAATGTACCTTTAACTCGGTTCTTATATCTTCATTTTGTATTTGATCTCTAACGGTGCAACCTTTAGTTTTTCTCAAGAACTTCATTTCACTTGTTTGTATTCTTCGCTCACCATTTTTCGTCATCGTGCAAGTTTCACTGTCATAAGTTAAAACAGGTGTTGCCATTAATTTATAGAATTTTGTCTTGATGTCTTTTCTTGTCTCATCTTATCTTTACCTGAAGGTGGCAGCCCCACCATCTAACTACTTTGGTAGAGGTTGGTAACCTTTTCTTAAAAAACTAAAACATACTCAAAATCTTCACGAAAAGCTGGACGGATCTCAATATTGTAACAAGACATATGAGCCCAATATTTAAGTAACCAAAATATTAACACGTCTCATAATAATTGAGTCAACGAGACACAACAAGTGTTTAATCCAAAATGCCAAGAATGAAACTACATGAGCAACTCATCTAGAAGAATAAACTCACAAACACAAGAATTAATAAAATTAATAGTAAATAACAAATATAATAACATTATAAGAAGAAAGAAGATACAGCAAATAGTGAGAATGCCACAGGAACTAATAACCCAATAGTTTCGGTCAGTAAGGGACCAATGAAAACAAGGAAGAAACATATTACGAGAAAGACACCTAACAACCGTGGCATAAAATATAGATTCCAAGAGCCAGTCAACTATAGATTGACATCTTACCCGTATAAATAATAACTGAAGAACTTACAGATTGAAAAGACAGACAATAACTGACTAACTTAGATGACCCATATACAACTAATAATATTGTAAATGAGTAGGACATCCTATATTAGACAAAGAGTGGAACTAACAATAATGTTAAGATAAAAGAAGCTGTAAACAAAAGCATAATGACATGTTATTCACAGCATCAATGTAATGTAAGGGAGAATTAGAATTGTCTCATAATTAAAATAATCGTTAGTCAAGTAATCAAAAAATCATGTAAGATAGAAAAAGAACTAAATAATGAATTACCAGTTGTCATTAATAACATTCGACTTGAAAAAACAAGGTTAAAAAATGTAAATTTATATTAACTCAATACACCAATTGTTGCTACAAATAATAAAACCACATAACCTCGATACAGGTACTTTCCACCTAATTACATATTTAATAGTAGGTAAAACATACCAAAACTAAAATATTTTGTACCCCAAATCAAGTAGAAGTAATAAGGTTTCTACCAATACCAATATCAGATACCAAGAGTAATCTTTATATAAGAATTCAAGTAAAGAAGGTGAACAAAACCAGCCAAAATGAGATTCACTGTGTGAAACATAGACAAAACCACATTGTAATGCTAAATAGGAATAACAGAAGGATACCTATGTAATAAGTAAGATGTAAAATCACTATTATAATAGCATAAGAGAATTATAAGCAAGGACATAATGTGTAATAAGAATAAGCACACCTGTCATATGACACCAGGTGTAATTACTATTATCCAATGCTATACGCTAAGGAACAGACTAGTGTGTTAAAAACACAAGACTGACTATCAATATACTACTACTAGTAAACTATCCAAACTAAATAATAGTCTGAAAAGACAATACATTCCCAAATAAGAGTTAAATGAACGGTACACTTGATAGTGCCATACAGAGGTCATATTAACGACCAAAATACCAAGGAATAACTATACATTCCAAACAAACAAAGGCCAACAGCAGTTGTAACAACTCAATGTTTACAACTGGGGTAATACAGAAGTTACCCAGATACCTTTTATAATAAGTAATTTGTAAATACAATTGATAGACTCATAGGCTGTCAATGATAGCATAAGCACTATATTTTGTCATTAAATATAAGTAACAAATAAGTGGGAAGTGTGGGAGGACTTGGAAGGCATGCTCACAAGGAGATATGATTGCCATTAAATAGTTTTACTATTTCTTTTATGAATTTGCTAACTGCTATAATTTTTATTGTTCGACTAAGCTTTTCGTCATCACTGACATCTTCAGGTCTTAAACACCTTGAAAATTTCAAGAAGAAATTGGAGGATTAGAAATTAATTTCCTGGATATCAATGTAAAAATTGAAGATAACAAACTCAAATTCGATATATATAGGAAAGAAAAAGGTTGTTTAAGACCTGAAGATGTCAGTGATGACGAAAAGCTTAGTCGAACAATAAAAATTATAGCAGTTAGCAAATTCATAAAAGAAATAGTAAGGATGGCTGCTAATTTAAACAATACGATAAATAGTTTTAGTTTAAGAATAAATACAATTAATAGTGTAATGTGATAATCTCAAACATTAACTCCCTTAATAATGAATGAAAGCACACCATGAGTGGACTCTAAATAAAGAGCCAAGTGTTACCAATACAGTGATAAGCTTAGATTTTAAATTTATGCCATAATAAGAAAGTTATTACAATTATAAGATATTTGTGTCAAATCGAGCAAATGTTTATAATCTCAAACCCAGCCACCCCACGCTAATAACAACAATTAAAATATTGCGCGGAGGGGGTATGTGCATCAAATTAAAGATCGTCAACCAATCAGATCCAAGAAATTAGCTAAATTTACAACGATCACAAGACGGAACGGCAGATTGAGATGCCATTTCGAGACACTTTTTAACAACTTCAGTGGAAGGCAGACGGCTACTCGACACCGCTAGGAAACAGCTGTTTACATAATTTGTGCGCATCACCGTTGTCAACAAAGCAACATAACCTAATGTTGTGCCAACATAACTACACTAGTATTGAAGATGTTTTAAGTGTAACAGTGCGTAAATAAGGATTGCTAAGTGTATAATCCATAGCAATTCCGGGATTCAATTTAAAAAAAGGGAGTACAGTGATTTTCTCAAAATTAATTAAGAATTTTAAAAGACGATATAATCGAACCACATTCTAATAACGTGTGTAAATAAAGTATGTAGATTAAGGTGCATTATTAATATTATTCAACCAACAGTACTAATGACAATCCTCAACTTAATTTGAATATTCTATTTTTTAAGAATTTGCAAACAATTAATTATTTATTATGTATAAATACTGAGTGTGATATAACCACACCTGATTAAAGTTGTTGTTTACTAAACATAGATCAAACCAACAAGCATTCATAAGTGATTGAGAATTGTCAACTGTATGAAACAATTAACGAAAGTTAATGAAAAATGCAAATGCTATTTATGTTTGTAATTTAGGAAGAGTCTACTACTATTACTATTTAAATGTTTATGTCTATTATGAATAAGAAACTAAGGTTGTCAAGCTATATAAATACTTACAACTATACAATTACCGTCTATAGAGTCAAATGATGATTCAGATGTTCCATTCAACAATACTGTTGCAAAATATTATCTTAGTGTTCACATTTTAAATGTTTTATCAAGAGTTATTTTAACGTTAACAAACGTTCTTTAAATCATTTGTTGTCGATTGACTAATAATTTTGTTAACCTAAAATGTCCAAAGCAGGCATGGTTATAATTTTGAAATGTTAATTATTAAGAGATGATTGAGTTGTAATCGTCTTCAAACTGCCTAATAACGGTAGAATAAGAGTTCTAGTAAATAATTTGGTATTCTGCAAGCTAAAAGAACCCACATATGAATTAACTTGTTTGAACCAAAAAGCATTTTAACCATACACTGATATTGTAAATCAGTTTTACCACCCTGAGACAAATTTTATAAACAAACAACTAATGTTATTTAAATTTGAATTAAAATAGTTAATGATACTTTAGATCATTAAAAAGAAGTGTTAAACAGAATAAATTATAATTTTATACGAGCAAACGGAGTTAGTTAGTTCATTTCAATAGACTAGGTTTTCAGAATAGGTGAACGACTCTTATTGGATAACCCGACACGCCGCGCCGCGGCGAATTTGAATACGGTAAGTCAATCTACAGATTAGATTGCTACATCGACCCTGCAAGATCGGCAAGACTCACCACAAGTAAGTGATCATTCTTACCAAATATTTATGCTTTCAGCGAGGAATCTACGTCACCATTTCGCCTAGTCGACGGAAGAATAACAACTTAAAAGAAATTAACCGACGTTTAAAACACTTCGCTAACTAACTTCCAGTGTATTCATCGGATTTATTTACATTGGATTCAATGATAGATTGAATTGAATTGAATAAATCAATAAAAATAATAAACCTAAACTAAAAGTTATTCAAATTTTAAAACGATTGAACGGTCCCTAATAACCCCTTAAACCGTTACGTTATAATATACACATATTTTTGTTCGGATTCCCTTTAATTTTGTGCCCCACATGAAATTTTACAGTTTTATTAACACTGTCATCCAGTCTTTAGGTAGGCCCTGGCGTCCAAAATTTTGAAATTTATAAAGTGAATACTAAATTTAGATTGTGGTTAAACGTTTCCTTTAATTTGATATCTACATGGAATTTAACGATTTTTTTAAATCTTTGACATTCCCACATGTCTATCTCTTGTCCATTAATTTTTCAGGGGATAAATCTAAAGAAAAAACAATAGAGTTTGTAGGGTACACGTATGGACGCGCATGCAAAATTTTGTGAAAATCGGTCATGCATTCAAATGTTATCCTGAGACATACCCCAGTTAGACAGAGAGACAAATGCGAAACGGTCAGGTTAAAACTGACTCTTTTTCGGTCATTCAATTGATCTCCCTTACACGCCATAGAACTCCTTCGGTACTGTACCTTTATCCGTTCCTGCAGCCATTTTCGATATTTCGATTATGTGATTGTTTGGTTTCGACCTTTAGTGAATATTGTACGTAATTTTATGTAGGCGAAAAATTATACAAATTTTAATTTCCGATTGCAGTTGGTGTTCTTAGTTCTTTTTTTTAATGAAAAATGATTGTAACAACTATACCTGTAACAATGCTTTTAAATAATTTAAACAAAATAATTATCTGCAATACGTAGGAATATACTTTCAGCAGAGGAGGGAGAGTAACCTAATTAAGACTATACACACGGAGACTGTGGTTCTCTGCGAGAAATGTGGACATAATAAAAGTGCCTCATTAGGTTAGGTCTCATTTGTCGCAGACCCAATTACTAGCACATGTGACTCTTTGTGTCTGCCTCTGTTTGCTAATTATTTTTGCGTGGTCCGCAGGTCTGTATCCCGTGTTAAAGTCCGGAATTTACTGGCGATTTCTCAAATAAACTAACTCGACTAACAAGTTTATGTTGAGATTAATACGTTAATTACTGTTTTAATTATCACTGCTACAGAACAAGGAGAAATATTTTTACTGATAATATTTATATAAATTAGAAATTTCTTTATTACTAGTAAGCTGTCTGAGCCGGCAAACTTGCTCACTGTTTTGAACGAGTATATAAGTATATATAAGTAAAGTATATAAGTATACTTTATATTACATACATTTTGATATTAGATGATTTTCCAATTATTGAAAAAAATACAAACTTCCCAATTCCTCTACTTTTTTTAGTAATAATATAACAATTGTAGAGTACACAACCATACAAAAAACGCTAAACATGTGAAACATTGGAATTTATATTACAATTACTTTTAGTCTGACACCCTCCTGGATTTTTACAATTTTTCATTTTTTTATCTCCTTATTGAGGTCTTTTGTTCAAAAAGTTTTAAATTTCCAAAACGTAATGCTAGATTCAGATGCTGATTTCAATTCCCTTTACGGTGATGACCCACTGGAAGTATTGCGGACATATCAAAATGTTTACCTACGTTGTGGGCTCTGACGTCGAAAATTGTTAAATTATCAAAAACTAACACTGTATTCAGATTGTGGCAAAAAAATTATTTGATTCTGTTTGAATTTGCGGCAGTTATCTTTAGCCATAGAAAAAACTCTACACACAGACACTTTTCGGAAAATGACTTTTCTTCATGTTTTGAGGGTAGTATAATCAGAATCAACCCTTATCTCGAAGACTTTTTTTTTTCCCATCACCTTATGGAACATGGAAGTAAAAACAATAGACATCTGTTGAGTGCAGGTGGTGACACGCCTGTACGGTTGATGCGTACAAACGTTATCAGGAGACATCCCCCAAACAGATACACAGACACGCAAATGATGTCAAGTGGTCGAGTTCAAACTGAGAACTCGTTTCTTTAGTTCAGCTATGTTGCTCAACATGAATAACATTGAATTAAAATGTATTTAAGTCCAATGTATTCATAAAAATGTTGATTACCTACATACTGTGGCGGCTGGGAAGAGAGGACAAAACCTTAATAAATATTTTTTTTTTCGGTAAAGCGTTTGTAAGGATCGGTCAAAAAATAACAGAAATTTTGAATTATTTGTGTGGACGTTTTGACAATGCTTATTGTCATCATTTGGACAATTGTTTGGCGTCAGCAACAATTTCCCTTATGATGACAATAAACATTGTCGAAACGTCGACACCAATAAGTTAAAATTTGTGTTATTTTTTTACCAATCCTCATAAACCCTTCACCGGAAAAATTCATTAATTGACGGTCACTACGGATTTAAGGATTTTATTAATCCGTGTCTGCCTCCAGACGTAAAACTGACTCCAGAGCCAATTTACCTAAAACTTGGCATGTGTGTCCATACGTCTACTCTAGAGAACTCTTTTGTTTTTTGAAATTGATCCCCACAAAAATATAGAGGCAGGAGGCAAAAATGTGAAAGGTCAAATTCGGGTTTAAAACTGCTAAAGTCTATGTAAGGTATTAAAATTAAAGGGAACTTAAATCGCAATCTAAATATCTTCTTCTTCTCCTTCTTCTTCTTCTTCTTCTCCTTCTTTCGCACTAGAGCTCAAAGTGAGCCCTGGGTTTCAACACCAGTCTTCTCCTATCCGTTTATGCCATCTCAGCATAACCACTCAGATCCATGCTTCTATGATTTTCCAGCACATCATCCAACCACTTATCCTAGGTCGGCACCTCTTTCTCGTTTTATACACCTGTGCCCTCTGCTGTTTCTTTGGCATAGTATTTTTTTCAGGCAAACGGCAGGATATACCCTTCAAGATCGAAAAGCAATGTGGATGTACGAGAGGCACCGAATATTATTAGTATATTTCTCGGTGAAGGGTTTGTGAGGATCAGTCAAAAATATAACACAAATTTTAACTTATTTGTGTCGACGTTTCGACAGTATTTATTGTCATCATCAGGGCCTGTGTATGAACACAAAAGAAAATGTCAAACACAACAGAAAAATTATTTGAGTGAACCTGTTTGCGTATATGAGTGTGTGTGCGCTCACATGCCTGTGCGTGCGTAAGTATATATCGTTGTATATGTGAAGGAGTTGAGATAGTTTGTTTTACATCTTCTTATGTTTTCTTTAAAGACAACGAGAAAATTTTAATATCGCAGAACTTAATTTATACACTATTACAATTTAAGTCACTCATATTATTATGATATTTTTTAATTAATTATAAAAGCAATAATCAACAATTAGATATTAGAATTGGATAGTCAACATATAGGATAGTAAACATATTATAGCTAAATACAGATTACAGGGATGTTCAATTATGTAATTATTAAAAGTTATTTTTAACATGTTTCACTCACTACTGGTATTAAAAAACAATAATTAATTTAGAAAATTCTAAATTACACAATAACTTTAGAACTTTACGAACTTACATCAGATACTTTACATAATGTTACAACCACAAGTTTATGGTAAACCTATCTATCAAGTGAAATTGGATAATACTTATAATCATATTGTTGTAAATTATAGTACAGAGTACTATAGAATGTTGTAAAATTATGTATATGTCAACAATCACACTGTCTCTCACCCGTTCTCCCTCTACCTGTCATCATCTCCCCCTCTCTCTCGCACTCTCTCTCTCTCTCTCTCACTTGTCTGTTTCTACAATGGGACTCTAAACTCTCACCATCACTATCTCTATATATTTTCTATATACGTAATTCAACGTTTCTTGTAGCAATTATATTGTTACGTAATACGGAAAAAGTGTTACGTAATACGCAACGTCTACAAGTTTATCGACTGTTCCAGTTGTAATGTGTGTGTGCGCACATAATGCTGCTACTTTGCGGTGAAAGACAATTACGCGTCAACTGTCGGGTCTATACCAGACCATACCGGTCCCCGCGTGTTGTGTTCTCTAGTCAACGCCTATTATTCTGAAATATTCTGAAATCTCAGCGGGGTATCAATACAAGTACTCAGCGAAGCTTAATCAGTTATTATCGGGCGATTGCACGGTGAGTTTGAGTTGCGAATTATTACAGTGCGGTTCGACGTATTGTGGCGGAGTGTTGTGATTTACTTCCATGTTCCATAAGGAAATGGAAGTATGGTGATGGCAAAAAAAATCGTGGTCGAGATTATTGCAGATTCTGATTGTACTACCTTCAAAACGTGAACAAAAGTCATTTTTCGAAAAGAGAGAGAGAGAGAGAGTGTGTGTGTGTGTGTGTGGATTTTTTTCTATGGCAAACGATAACAGCCGCAAATTCAAACAGAATCAAATAAATTTTTGCATACAGTGCTGAATTGCAGAGTACTCAAGACCTATTGCTTTTGGTGAAGATCGGTTAAGGGAAAGGGGTAGTTTACTGGCACCGTTTTTTTTTTATCAAGGGTAATTTTTCCTATGGCAACCGATAACAGCCGCAAATTCAAACAGAATAAAATAATGTTTTGCATACAGCCCTGAATTGTAGAGTTCTCAAGACATATTGTTTTTGGTGAAGATCAGTTACGGGAAAGGGGTAGTTTATCGGCAACATTTTTTGTTTTAACAAGGGTATTTTTTATGGCAAACGATAACAGCCGCAAATTCGAACAGAATCAAATAATGTTTTGCATACACCTCTGAATTGTAGAGTTCTCAAGACATATTGTTTTTGGTGAAGATCAGTTACGGGAAAGGGGTAGTTTACCAGTAACGTTTTATGTTTTAACATGGGTAATTTTCCTCTGGCGAATGATAACTGCCGTAAATTCAATCAGAATCAAATGTTTTGCATACCTTCCTACCCTATATAGAACTCAATGTCTATTGATTTTAGTGAAGATCGGTTATGGGGAAGGGGTAGTTTACCTGCAACGTTTTATGTTTTAACAACGGTATTTTTTTCTATGACGAACGATAACTGCCGCACATTGAAACAGAATCAAATATTTTTTGCATACGTTTCTCAATTGTAAAAGACTGAAGGTCTGTTGATTTTGGTGAAGATCGGTTAAGGGAAAGGGGTAGTTTACCAGCCACATTTTATGTTTTAACAAGAGTAAGTGTTTCTATGACGAACGATAACTGCCGCACATTTAAACAGAATCAAATAATTTTGTGCATACCTTGCTCTATTGTAGATAGCTCAAGGTCTGTTGACTTTGTTGAAGATCGGTTAAGGGAAAGGGGTAGTTTACCAGCAACATTTTATGTTGTAACAAGAGAACGTTTACCATGAAGAACGATAACTGCCGTAAATTCAAAGAGAATCAAATATTATTTTGCATACATTCTTCAATTGTAAAGAGCTGACGGCTTCTTGATTTTGGTGAAGATCGTTTAAGGGGAAGGGGTAGTTTACCTGCCACCTTCAATGTTTTAACAAGAGTAATTGTTTTTATGACAAACGATAACTGCCGCACGTGCAAACAGAAGCAAATAATGTTTTGCATGCATTCCTGAATTCTAGAGCACTCAAGATCTGTTAATTTTGGTGAAGATCAATTAAGAGAAAGGGATAATTTGGACCTGCAACGTTTTATGTGATAACAAGGTTAACTTTTTCTATGACGAACGATAACTGCCGTAAATCCAAACATAATCAAATACGTTTTTGCATACATGCCTACACTGCAGAGAACTCAAGGCCTGTTGATTTTGGTGAAGATCGGTTAAGGGAAAGGGGTAGTTTACCTGCAACATTTCATGTTGTAACAAGAGAAATTTTTTCATGACGAACGATAACTGCCGTAAATTCAAACAGAATCAAATAATTTTTTACATATGTGCCTGTGTTGTAGAAGACTCAAGGCCTATTGATTCTGGTGAAGATCGGATACGGGGAAAGGGCAGTTTACTTGAAACATTTTTTGTTGTATCAAGAGTAAAGTACTTAATTTTGATAAATAAAGTATCCTGATAATGAGATCTTAATAATCCACTGTAGGAACGTAGATGAAATATCTATAAATGAAGAGGCTAGTTGAACGGGGTGGGGGTAATTTTCTATAAATGAAAATTATAGTTGAAGGTGGAGGGGATAATTTTTATATGTGTACTACGTTATCGGCAACAAAGTAGTAGTTTGTTGTTAAAATTCCCTCCCGGGCTATTTGGCCGTAGTCCAATGTTTTCTGCAAAACCAGACGTTTCGGCAGTGCCGTCGATCAGTGAAAATCGATT
The DNA here is from genome assembly GCA_034769895.1 of Magicicada septendecula. NCBI lineage: Eukaryota > Metazoa > Arthropoda > Insecta > Hemiptera > Cicadidae > Magicicada > Magicicada septendecula. The sequence continues at coordinate 292,529,796 of CM068373.1, read as the reverse complement.
GCGATAACGTGTGGTGGTATACGTTAGTGACCACAGTACTGTGGTTAAGGCTGAAGCAATAAGTGGAAAAAAGTAGTTTCTATGGAAACATTTTATTTCGTAAATTATTTTAAATATAAGTCTTAGAACATGGAAGTCATGTATGGTTCTCCATACCGATATTTTATATCTGTGCTGGACAATTCTAATACAATTGTGTTTATATTAGTTGCAATTTTATTGCTTGTATACAATTTGTATTTGATTTGTTGTAAGAGACTATCTTGTTGATTACAAAATGTTTAATTGTGATAATTAAAGCTGGTGATTAGTGACTTAATTGGTCTGTACCATACGACGATCAGTTAGACCGTCGTAACAATATAATATTGTTATAATATTCAATACAGGTTCTTCTGCAAATAGTGTATTGCATTTTTGTTGTTTCAACACCTGGCGCACGTTTCACTGAAAAATATCAGCATCATCAGAGGTTGTAAGTAAATCAATAACAATTGAAAAATTCTATTTAATACAGAAACTAACGAATAATCGAATTCGTTTTGACTTTAATGTAAAATAATCGATTTAAGTCGATTAGTTAACTATTTTTTTAATGTTTATTTACTTAAGCAGCTGTTTTTCAGTTATATTGGAAATATTTAATGTTTATATTTAATTTAATTTATTAAATTTATAATTTTAAATATAAAATCTTGTTTTGTTTTATTTTAGTTTGTTCTTTAATTAATAAATTATTGTTATTGTGTTTGTAAATATTAAGATTTTCCCAAATATCCATTTTTTGACCTTTTTGTATGTTTTTAATTAAATTCTATATTTTCAATTCCTAAAGACAATGTCTGGCTAAATTAGATTTATAAATATTTGTTTATAAAAATGCATTGCGGCGTTAAAGAAATCTATCAAGTAGTTTTTTCTTTGTCCGCCTGCCTAAAATTTATTGCAATCTGTTACATTCTATTTTGTATATTCTATTTTTATTGTGAATATTGAACTTAGTTTTAGGTTTTATTTGATTAACAATTATATTATCTCTATTATAGGATATTTTAAAATTCGTATATTTAAATACTTTATTCAGTTTTTAGTTACATTTCCATAATAAATAAAGGTTGTATGTTTTATATTATTATTAATAGGTAAATTTTTAGGTGTAGTGTTATTACGAACTTGTTAGTGAGTATGTGTTTTATTTTATTTTAGAATTTATTTATAGTTTTTATTTCGTATCCATTTTTAACTGCTATTTGTTGGATAATATTTCCTTCTTTGTTTTTTGTTTGTCATTTTTTCTTTTTCAACACCTGAAACGTGTGTCGTGTGTTGAAACAACAAAAACGCAACAGATACTTGCAGAAGAAACTATATTGAATATTATCAAAAAATTGTATAATAAAACAAATGTAAATAAAATACATTTATATTGCTTATTTTTGTTTTAAAGCCGTCCGATTCCGTTGACGACCCGGTATGACAGTGGCTCATGTTAGTTGTGTTTTGTGTTATCTGTGATTACTGATACCAATGCGTGTATTACAAACCCTTGGCACGTTGTGTTACTAATTTACGATGGTCAGTTGAAAAGTTCGCGGAACGACATCTGTAGCTTAACGATGAAAGTAACATTTTTCATGTGTTACAAGATTTGTATTTTATGTGAACTACTGTTAATTTCCAAATCTATCTATTAATTTTATCATTGTTCAGAAGCTGTTTTAATTGACGTGTCATGCGTGTTTTGAAAACGGACAAAATCAAACATCGTGGTGTGATTCTTAGTTAAAAATTGTTTAGCGCCAACGGAAATTCAAAACGAAATTGTAAATGTGCCAGGAGATGCTGAGACTTTAAAACCAACGGTTTATAAGTAAGCATTTAAGATTAAACGTAGTCGTACGAGCATTGAAGATGACCCCCTACCGCACTGGATGCCCCAAAATGCAACAACTTCAGATGCGGCAGTCATCTTGCACAACGGTTTTTCACACCAAGTTCTTGAGTTAAAGTATGATGCTCATATGAGGTACCTATAATTTCAGCAACGTTATCCGTTCATCAATATGAGGTCTTCCAACACCCTATGAAATTTTTTCAATAATGTCATTTTTTGTTGCACTTTTTGGACGTCCACTGCTGGGATCGTCTTCGGTGCTTGTACGACCACGTTTCAAGTCAAATATGCCCCACTTCCCGTTGTTTCTGAAGGGACAGCATCTCCTAACATATTTACAATTTTGTTTTGATTTTCCATTAGCGCTAAAACGTTTTTAACAGAAAATTCATCACAACACGATTTTAATTTTGTGCATTTTAAGAACACAATGACAGTGACAGGAAAATTTCGAACAGCTGGTAAGGAGTGAATAAATTGACTGATATATCTGGAAATTAACAGCTGTTCACGCGAAATATATGTCTTGTAACACACGAAATGTTTTAGTTCTACCACCACCGATGTATAGAGGTCGCTCTGCGAACTTTTTAACCGACCCTCGTATAATGGAGCTTTCTGTAAAATATATAAACAACAATGAAAGAAAATATTAAGTACAAATAGCCGTTACCATTTCACAGATCTTCTGTGAAGCATTCAAGTTATACCAACATAACAACTAAAGTTATTTACAGTGTTCAAACTTTTCTAAGCTTAAACGTTTCAATTATTAGCGGTAACCAAAGGCTATACAATTATGTGTCGCTCAGTGTACAGCGATTCCATTATGTTCTTGACGTGACCTCATTTCTGTGCACACATACAAAATTGATTGATTAATTTTACGTTGTCAGTGAACCAAAACTTAAAACTTAGTAGACCTTAGTCTACTAACAAAGCTAATGATTGTATGTGAGTACAAGTTCATAAACTGCACCCTTAAATGGCCTTTAAAGGCCAGTTGAACGTGTAAGCAAATTTATGTATCTTGGTACTAAAGTCAATGAACAATGGGGCCACTCTCAAAACATAAAGAACAGAACTGAAAAGACAAGAGCAGTGTACACTAGAATGAGCAGTTTATTCAAAAGTCACAATTTAACAATAAACACAAAGATGATACTTTTACGCTGCTACCTATTCTTGGTCCTATTCTACGGTGTAGAATCTTGGACATTGACTGAAGCCACAACCAAAAAATATAAATATTTCGAATTGTGGCTTTACCGTAGAATACTGAACTTTCATGGACAGCACATATAACTAATGTTGAAGTTCTTAGAAAGATGAAGAAAGGGAAAGGGAAGTTATTAACACAGTAAAGATAAGAAAACTTCAGTATCTGGAACATCTCATGAGAAATGAACAAAAATTTTACTTATTGCAGTCCAGGGAAAAGTACTTGGAAAGTACGATGAAGAATTTGCAAAGATCGGTCAAGAAAGTATAACACAAATTTTAAATTATTTGTGTCGACGTTTCGACAATATTTATTATCATCATCAGGACAATTATTACTGAGTTGTTACGACGCCAAACACACAACTTTGACACAAATATTGTCGAAACGTTGACGAAAATATTTTTAAATTTGTGTTATACTTTTTTGACAGATTCTCGCAAAACCCTTCGTCGTTAAATTCGTTGATTGACCGTCACTACGAAATTAGAAATTTAATCACTGTAAACTTAATTTTTTACTATTCTGTAGAAAACGGTAAGTTTTTACTTTTACACATAACATTAATTAATAATTATTTTTGATTTTCAGTAAAGAGTTTGGCAGTGGAGTTTCACAGTACTGGAGAGTGGCAGTAACTTCACTCATTACGTTTATGAAATTCTATTTGACAACATGCTTAGTACGCGCGCGAGTACGCGTGTGCGCGTGTGTGAAAGAGAAACGTACAGACAGTTTGTGTAGATGGGTATTGTTATTCAATGTGAGGGAATAACTTTATGGCACAGGGTTTAATGCACAAGACAGCAAATTGTTTTCAATTCATTTCAAGACAAAGGAATATTATTCAACATTAGTGATGAGCGTGGACATTTAATATCAGTGGACCTGTACAATGTAGAATGGCCTGCTGTGATTAATAGTCCTACGCAAGCTACCACGCTCCTGACTCTCACTCTCTCTCTCTCTCTCTCTCTCTCTCTCTCTCACTCACTCTCTCTCTCTCTCTCTCTCTCTCTCTCTCTGTCTCTGTCTCGCGCGCGCGCGCTAATTCAGAAACACACTAAAAATCATATTCTTACAGCTCATTATATCCAAAGCGCACTGTGAATAGAATGACCGCTTCAGTCGATATTGACTGTTTTTCTCGTGTATTATGTAAAACCCAACTTACTAAAATAATCGGTATGGAGAAATATACAGGACTTCCATGTTCTAATTAATTATCAAATTATTTTTAACATGCACACAAAAACTTAGAATAAAAGCAAATATATCAGCATGCTTTTGATAAAAACACTGAGAAAGACGATCAAAATACGAATTGTGCCTAGTTGTTAATATTTTGAAAGTAACGAATTAATTTGATTAAATTATCTTTTATTTAAACAGCGAGAAAAAAAGCGAATTTCGCCCAGCGTTTGTTTTCTGTGACTTTCTGAAAACGAAAATTTTTTTACGTATCCGTGGTTACATAGCATGGAACGATATCAATTGTTAATATTTTATTGAAATTTTTAAGTTTTCGGTCAAATAATTTTATAACATCAATACAAAAAATAACCCCCTCACCCTTTAAATACCTTTTTCATTTATAGATATTTCATCTACCTGTCTATAGTGTATTATTATGACCTTCTTTTCAGGATACTTTATTTATCAAAAATAAATACTTTACTCTTGTTAAAACGTAAAACAATGCACGTAAACTACTCCTTTTTCTTAACCTATCTTCGCCAAAATCAATTGGCCTTGAGCCCTCTACAACTTGGGTACATATGCAAAGCATTATTTAATTCTGTTTCAATTTGCGACAGTTATCGTTTGCCATAGAAAAAATTATACACACAAACCCACAGATACACAGACACTTTTCGGAAAATGACTATTCTTCATGTTTTGAGGGCAGCACAATCATAATCTGCCCTTATCTCGAACACGACTTTTTTCGCGATCACCATACTTCCATTTCCTTACGGAACTTGGAATTAAAAACATTTACTTTTCTTGTTAAAACTAGACTCTATGTTACTTACGCAATATGCTGTCAATCTGGTATACCTTTTTTGACAATAACAATAAATAATCATTTATATGTCAGTCGTCTGGTGTGGGGGGGGGGATGTCTCAGGAGACGTGTGTGAATCGTCGTCGCGCACAGTTCCCAAGCGGGACATCACAAGTTTTGTCAAGCAAACTTTATATGACAGACATATGTCGTGTTTTTACTATTCCGCCGGGATTGTTTTTCTTGGCCCCACAAACGTATAACGCCGTACCATACCGTACAGCGCATCTCAACCCCTCACCTTGGCCCCACAAACGTATAACGCCGTACCATACCGTACAGCGCATCTCAACTCCTCAACGTTACTACAGAATAACTTGTCCTCAATTCAAAAAGATTCTCCTCTTTGCAACTTTTCTATTATTCAGCTTCAACCTTTACACTGAGATATTGATTCACCTTCCAGGAATGAATAGAAGCGATTTTCTTATATTACATGTATACACATATATTGCAACAGAACGTTTGTTAAGGTAGTTTAATAGGGATAATACTGCTATAATACTTCTCTGATGGCCATAGATATGTTATAAATTGATTTTGTTCTTTTTTTTGTAAAGTAGATATAAGTTTTTAAATAAGATATGGGTAAAAACAATAAAATATGTCAAAATACCCATAATTTTATGTTCTTTCATGTCAAGTGCGATATTTGTGTATAAGTGCGCGGGTGCGCGGGTGATTCACATTTTATTTTAAAACTTCTTTAACAATTGACACTTCTTTTTGAAACTTGGACAGGGTATTCTCAATATTAAAGGCTACATTTTTCATGTACTCAATTCTCCAAAACTATAATTTTGTACAGTTTTTTTTATGAAATTAATTCTTCTTTACCTCGTTATCTGCAAGAGGGTAATAAAATTTGTAGATTAAATCTAGACAGGCCTTTGCAGAATTGGACATAGTTTTAACTTGAAGTCTGTCTATCAGAGTAACCATCTATGACGTTGCTAGATTTTCCACCAATCAGAAGGTCTAAAATTTATTTGAGTCGGTACTCTGGCGAGTACGGATGAGACAGTTTGCTTCGAGGTCTTGTCATAGAAGGACAGACTGGCTGTCGCGAGTTTTTTGTGTCAGGACAAGTCTATTTCTATGTGACTTAGTACTTTGGTAGACGATACAAATTTAACGTATTCGGATCCAATCGAAGAACTTAATTACTATTATAATAGGTGAGAATCGGGAGTTTGTGTAAGCTCAGTACACACGACCTATTAGTAACCTATTTATAACCCTGAGATAAATTTTATAAACAATAACAGTCCGATAAACGCAGCGTGTGTGTGAGATGTAGCAGACGACGCAGAGGTCAGCGAGCGACGCACGAAGAGTGAACGACAGCGGAGGGCCGGACGTCTATAATACTGTTGGAATTCTACGATCAAGTAACGATATATGTAAAACGAACCTAATAGACTCTTTTATTTAAAAGACACATAAATAATAAATAATTTTATGTTCAAAACTGAATAAGACAATAATAATTATTAATATGTTAGTTAATAAATTTTTCCTACCTCCAGTTATAGACTCTGTGTTGATAATTTCATCTAACCTACCTATGCAACAATAATTTGTTACGCTGCAATATATATTGTAACATAACAAGATTACGCCCTAAAATAAATATAAATTAATCATCAAAATTCGTTGTGAATTATGCCGAAAAGCAATCTTCCTTATAAATAAAATACAAAGAAGTGTAAAATCAAGTTAACAAATAAAGAAATGAAAATAAAATGTAACTATTTAAAAATAAATAATAATGTCAAGGAGTAAAAGGTAATAAAAAACAAAAGGGAAATATAGTTTGAAGCTGGACATTTATACTAAAAAATAATGTCACACAGTAAATTAATGACGGAAAACTCCGGAAATAATGAGAAGTATAATGGCTTAATATAAGTGCATACAATGGAAATAGGAAATGAAAACCTATTAATTAATTATTTTTAATGACAATGACAAGACTATCAGACAACATGACTATGACTACTACATCCAGGAGGGAAGATCGAATGATAATAAAAATGTAAATAGTTGTTAGTAAATAGAAATTAGTGTATAAATGTTAACAAGTTAGGAAGCAAGTAAAAAACGCATTTGTTATTGTATAAGCCTATTAAACTATAAAGAGGTCTGCGAACCTCAAGCAGTTATTTTGTGTAATTGCACTACGAATTGTAAGTGATACTAAAATAATATTAAACAATAATCACAAACTACCTAACGTAAGAAAGTGGAAATAACGAAAATTACGGTGATTAACGTTAAAAAACAGTGTATAGTGAAAGTGCATAGGAAATAGACCTGGTTATAATATAAACAGTGAATAACACATATAATTTATATAAAACAACTATATAGCTAATATAATAAAATAAAAAAAGGTGTACAATAATTAAAACTAGTGGAATATATCCCTAAAAGCTAATTGTATACATTAGTGACGAGTGAAAAGAAGATTATAATAAATCATGTTAATTATAAGGTACAAAAACAAACATGTGACCCATAAACATGTCGTGGAGCCAAGAACTTTACTAAGTGAATCAAGAGATTAAAAGGAATCTTATTATTGTTGTTGAATTTAGAAAATTAGCCAGAACAGATATAATTTGAAGCTGGACATTTATACAAAAAAATAATGTCACACAGTAAATTAATGACGGAAAACTCCGGAAATAATGAGAAGTATAATGGCTTAATATAATACACAGAAAACTGAAGGCCAGAAGAATTATAACAAGAAAATAATCTGTAAACTAAACTACAATTTGGTGAGATTGTTCTATTATGCTAAGGCATACATTTGTTCAATCATTATTCAATTTAAAGCACTAGAACAGTGAAATGATATAACAAAAACACTATAAACAATATGATTATTAATTTTATTTTCTCATTGTAATTTTTTTATTAGTTGTTCGGATTTGATTAAGTTGTTTCTTTTGTATTATCCAAAGAACCCATGACCCAACACAAATACACAACATCACATTACTGAAACCGATTTACAATTATTATATTTTCTATCATATGTTTGACTTTGACAGTACATCGACTTTAATTTTTTATTAACCCTGAGAAAGAGTTTTTATGTTCTCGAATCATTCTTAAAGGAGTTACTAACTGAAGAGAAGGGCATTGCATGTTAATAAATGTCAATATATGTTAGAAAGAAAAGAATAATAAAATTTATTGAAAATAAGACAAGACTAAATACAAGATAATTTTTTTATTTCACAATACATAAAATCGGCGCTTACAACAAGAGGCGTAACATTAATTATTTTTTAAAAATTTTACATTATTTATTACGCTGCATATAAAAATTGGCACCAACAACTTGGGGCTACAGGATATAATTACATAGAAGCAGTAGCGTACCTAGGGGGGGGCGAAGGGGGCGGCCGCCCCGGGCGCCGCTTGAAGGGGGGCGCCAAAATGCCAAAACATAATTTTTATTTGTACTTTAGGACAACAATATAGGGTTAGGAGGAAACATGCAATATAATGTACATGTGACAGAATGTGTTTTAGAATAAAGTTATAATGAAGTTTCATGTGGTCCCATGCATTGTTAGCTATTTTTAGCTCGTCGGGTCAGTCAACTGAAGCAAACGGACGGATATTCAGTGTTGCTGTAGACTTCGAGAGTGTCAGATCGTGATAGTGGCGGTGTTTTGAATAATTTTAAGTGCTAATTGTTTATCACATTACTTACTTCATCCAGGTAAGACTCATCTATCATTTTCAGCTTGGAGGTAATTTTAATGCTACGAGTAATTACGAAACCCACCGACGCTGAATTAGGCGGGAAATGTATTAGTACACACCACGTGTTTTAGTGTACTTTGCGCTTGTTAACTAACAGAATGTCGGTAATTTATTTGGTACCGGTAATTATAGTAATCTAAAACCAGCGTGCCTGTCCAATAAAACTGTGTCCGTTGTTCGTTTCAAAATATAACTTTTAAGATACTTAAGATATTATTCGTGCGTTTGTTAATATTAACCGTGTTAGTAATTATAGAGATCGCAGTTTTTCTGTACGCGTCACATTTATAGAGATCTCAGTCACAGTCTCTCTGTGTGCGTCAAAGTTATAATATTTTTGTTAGCCTACGACGCATACCAGCCTCGACGAACACACACGAAACGAAACGAACATACGCGAAGCAGTCGGTATGCGTCAGGCGTTTACACGCTCACACAAATTTGCGCATACGTGTTTGTATGTATAAACGGAAGTTTGAAGATTACCTTTTGTTTCCCACAGCGTAAAGTATAAATACGAGATTAAAATGTAAGATATTACATTAAGAACAACTACATAATAGTTTCGCTAGTTTTGTTATACCGGTATTTAGGTATAGGCGTATAATTTTGTTTTCATATAGGCTAACTTATAATTCTTCTTATTCATTCATTTATCGAAAAGTCACCGCAAAATGCTAAACTAATATTTATGTTACTTCATATGGTGAAGCATACGGACAAACCAATATTTCTTTTTTAAACGCGTAGTAATATTAATTATAGCCCTAATTTATTTACGTGATAAATGACTGGTATGCATTAATCGAATGTGAAGTGTCCTAATATTTTATTTAAACTGATGTATACAATTATTTTTTTTACTTCTTCTTTCTTCAACCTAACATTCGTATATGACCATGTTTCCAATGTGTTTTGTTATTATACTTTGTATATTAATAAATTTCATTTTTGTATTTACCAACAGCATAATTCATTAGGATTTTCTGCTTTTCTAATGCTTTTAGTTGTTTCTCGTTATAAAAACCATATGTTTTAAAAACAACCAACAGCCTCCTAAATATATTCATACTTGAGCGCGACAGAGAAAAAAAGGCGGATACGCGAAAACAATAGCTAGATTTAACAATCTGCTAATAATGGTTGGATCTTTATAATTTAAGGGCGATTATTACTCGTGACGAAATTCGCAAAAAATCCCTAAAGCTGAAACCAAGTTTAACCAATTAACTTTGTTCTATTCCAGATCCCAAAAATGAAACGACAGAAGCCAAGTGGGGCTCAGTATAGAAAACTGAAACAACAACGTACTAAATCAATCGAGAGTTGCAAGTCATTTATGAAAGCTTTTATAGAAGGATCATCGTCATCGACCTCTACAACTCGAAATGAACCTGAACTTGACAGCGACGAATTGAATCTTGAATTTGAAGCATCGAACATTGATAGTCAAAAAGATGATGGTTCTAGTACTTCCCGGCTGAAGGATTATTCTCAAATTACAACATCAACCAGTGACTTTGAAGAAGATGACTCAAATCAAAACTTAGAATCAAGTAAAGTAGGACCTTCACGTGAAAACTCAGCACCTGAAAATGAAAGTTTTGACAAAATTGAAAATAGGCCTACCAGCTTGAATGAAATGATTGAAAGTAAGGCTAATCCACTTGACAATGATAACTGTGAAAAATTGATGTTGCACGACATTGGAGTGGGGCCGACGAATATTTCAAAACAATGTCGTGACTCATTTGTAATGAAAGGTACATACCAACTGGAAAACAAAGACTCTGTTTTTCCTGAGGATGAATCTGGACGATCTCTGCATAGGCATTGGTTTAAAAAAACTTTGAAAAATGGAGAAAAGGTTAATCGGTCATGGATGTGTTTTTCCCCATCTAAGAAATCCCTGTTTTGTTTTTGTTGCACGCTATTTCCGCAGAGAAATCATAAATCTAGCTTTAATAATAAAACAGGATTTTCAACATGGCGAAAGTTAAATCCGCGCGTTCAAGATCATGAGAACAGCCCCGCTCACAGGGTTGCGTTTTTGGAATGGAAGGACTTAGAACGTGCCTTACAAAAAGGGACAGTTATTGATGACCGCCTTCAACAACAGGTTCTAGAGCAAAGTAGAATTTGGAGAGTAGTTCTTGAACGTGTAATTGCTACTCTTCAAACATTGGCTCAACAGAATTTAGCTATAAGAGGCCACAGAGAGTCGATTGTAGACGATGACAATTGTAGACCTGGGAACTTTCTCGCTCTCTTGAAATACCTAGCTAAATTTGATCCCGTTATGAGGGCTTATTTGCAATCAGTGTCCGAAAATCCAGGAAGTGTATCCTAGGTGAACATGTTCGAAAGACAATTATTGCTTCCTGCAAGCATGCCAAGTATTTCAGTATTATGTTTGATAGTACACCAGACACATCACATGAAGAACAAATGTCGCAGATTGTAAGATTTGTCGAAGTAAAACAAGGTTCAGTTGAAGTCAGGGAATGTTTCATAGATTTTGTTCCAATTGAAGACAAAACGGCTGAGGGCATTGCTGAAGTGATAACGAAGAAATTGGAAAAAGATGATTTAAATTTTGCAGATTGTAGGGGTCAATCTTACGACAACCAAGCAACAATGGCTGGAATTCATTCTGGCGTCCAAACAAGGTTATTGGATCTAAATCAACAAGCCGTGTTTGTTCCCTGTGACAATCATTCGCTTAATTTGGTTGGTGTTCATGCTGCACATGCTAACGTAAATGCAGTTACTTTTCGGGACTGTTGAACGCGTATATGCCTTTTTCTCTAGTTCAACTCACCGGTGGAGTGTTCTTAAGGAACATGTGAAATTAATGGTGAAGGGGCACTCTGACACGAGATGGAGTTCAAAGGCAGAAGCTGTGAAAGCCTTATCATCCCAGTTAGATGGAGTATTAAGCGCTTTAGAGAAATTGAGAGATACACTATCTGAAACCATTGATACTAGACAGTCTGCATCACTGTTGATAAATGCCATTGAAAGATTCGATTTTGTGAGTCTACTCTTTTTCTGGTCTGAAGTCCTCCCCAAGATTGACAGAACTCAAAAAACCCTGCAAATCAAAGGTATTTCGTTTACCTATGTCCTAATCTGTCTACAGTCTCTCCAAGATAAACTTAGCGAATGGAGAGAAAACCTTCCTGATGACGTGGTGACAAAAGCTGCTGCTAAGTGTGAAGAATGGGGAGTACCTACAGAACGAAGAGAAAGAAAAAAACGAAAAATGCCCAGGGAAATAGCTGAGGACGTTGGACTTTCCTGGAAAGATGAAGTAAAACGAAGCATAGTAGAGATATTGGATAAGCTTCTATTGGAATTAAGTCAACGGTTCTTAAATGTTAAGCAACTGGACTCACGCTTTGGATTCCTTTGTAATTTCGAAGATTACATGGATATAAAATACACAGAAAAAGAGATGGAAGAGCTGAGAAAAAAGTGTTTAGGACTTGCAGAAAAGTACCCTAATGATCTAAATGGAGATGAATTATTTGAAGACATAAAAGATATCATAACTCTATTAAGAAGATCAAAATCAAATGGTGAAGAGCTTGATTTAAATAATCCTAAAGATATCTTATTATACATATCTGCTATGGGATTAGAAGCATATAGCACTTTAGTCGAAGCACTTAAACTTCTTCTAACTATACCAGTATCTCTGTGGCACCATGTGAGAGATCATTTAGTAAACTAAAACTAATACAAAGCTACTTAAGATCCACAATGACGCAAGAGAGACTAACTAATTTAGCGATTCTGTCAATTGAAAGTGACGTGGCATCTGCATTAGATTACACTCTATAAATAAATGAGTTTGCATCACTGAAGGCTAGGAAAGTACACTTATAAAACTGCATGTTGATTGAACAAAGTTATAGTTAAAGCTATAGTTATTTTCTAGTTTAAATGCCAGCATAAATCAGTACATATACAATTATTAATAATTCAATAAATTGTTGTAAAAGTGTTTTCCAACACTGTAAGAATCTTGAATCTAAGATATTTTATTTGATAAATTTTATATTTTTCATGTATTTTCAAAATATGCAATGCTACTTTCATTTTGTGCAATATATTTACATCGCAATATTTTAGATATGTAAGGTTTTTCAGTTCTTCTTATAGTTAGAGTTTAATTTTTAAATATAAGTTGTATCGTATTATACCAGATTTGTTAAGTACTTATTAGCCAATTATAATCGTTTGTTACAAATAAACTGAATCTTTATTGAAAATAACCTAGTCCTAATGAAACTTATAAATATTTAATTTATGACAATTATTATGTGCTGACATAGATGGTCAGTGTAGTGTGATCAGAGATGTAGCACCCCCAACAGCCGACAGTAAACAACAGAAGAACAAATGTGGGCGAGGAATGGGAGTTGGAAGTAGGTAAGTTGATTCTACAGTCACAAATTGTGAAAGGACGGGGGGCGGCAATCTTGAAGTTTGCCCCGGGCACCAGTTGGCGTAGGTACGCCACTGCATAGAAGGGTAAGATTTAATTTAGATTTATATTATATTATATACTAGAAAAAATACCACATTACAATATATATATATATTTTTTTAAATTTATAATTACTTTCCCTCAAGATGTTTTCCCCTTATGTTGGACATGTTTCGGGAAACATATTGTTTCCATCCTCTGCCTCAGAGGAATTAATATCAGCTTCATATGGCTGCTAATAAAAAATTAAGGCGCAAGACGAATTACATTAAGGTAATTAATTTAAAAACGTATTATGGATTTTGTTTTTAAACCTATTAACGACGTAATGCTTTCAACTTTTTAAAGTCAGTAAAATTTAACAACCAAAAAAATTTACTCATGGATTAAAATATATTTAAAAGATATTATGATAAAAAAATCAATCGTAAGAACCACAAGTCTCAGTAAATTGGAACGAGCTTGCATTGACGATCGAGCGCGCGGGGGCAGAAATTAATTTAGCATGACAAATGCGATGTGCACACGTCTGGTTTCCTTTGGAGAAGGCAAATTGACGACGCGACCGCTTTTGGTGTTGTATCGCTAAACGTGTTTGCAAATCTCTGCGGTCTTTTAAATCGCGTACACTCTGTTTCTTCATATGGCAGATCTTCTTTTGTCAGAATCTACAAATTTTCTAATTTTGTATTAGATTAGATGGAAAAGACCTAAGGATAATAGCTACACTGTATTGGAACCAATCTGCAGTGGTTAGAGTAGATAAAGAGAAAACTGAAGAGATACAGATTCTGCGTGGAGTAAGACAAGGATTTATACAATCTCCGCTTTTATTCAACATCTACTCGGAAGGTATTTTTAGAGAAGCTTTAGATGAATAGATTTGTGATAATCTCTCTGAACGGTGAAAGAATAAATAACATACGGTATGTGTATGACACCGTCATATTCGCAGATAGCTTAGAGGGGCTGCAACAACTAATGAATAAAGTGACAGAAAGCAGCCGTAGATATGGTCTAGACATCAATAATAAAACGAAGCTAATGATTGTATCTAAGAACAAGTTCATAAACTGCACCCTTAACATAAACCAAAGGCCGGTTGAACGTTTAAGCGAATTTACATATCTTGGTACTATAGTCAATGAACAATGGGACCACTCTCAAGAAATAAAGAGCCGAATTGAAAAGGCAAGAACAGTGTACACTAGAATGAGCAGTTTATTGAAAAGTCACGATTTAACAATAAACACAAAGATGAGACTTTACGCTGCTACGTATTCTTGTTCCTCTTCTACGGTGTAGAATCTTGGAATTTGACCGTAACCACAACAACAAAATTGGAATCTTTCGAACTCTGGCTTTACCGTAGAATACTCAGCATCTCATGGACAATACATAAAACTAATGTTGAAGTTCTTAGAAAGATGAAGGAAGATAGGGAAGTTATTAACACAGTGAGGATAAGAAAGCTTCAGTATCTGGGACATCTCATGAGAAATGAACAGATATTTTACTTATTGCAGTCTATACTACAGGGAAAAGTACTTGGAAAGAGAGGAGTTAGGCGACCGAGAATATCTTGGCTGGGAAATTTAAGAACCTGGTTTGGCATGAATACAACTCACTTATTCCGTACAGCAATACAGAAAGTTAAAATAGTCTGTATGATATCCAACATCCGAAACGGATAGGAACTATCAGAAGAAGAAGAAGAGTTCATGGCACAACTCCAGTGTTTGATATTGCACTGGAAACGTTACTGTGAAATTGGGAGTTCAGGCACAAAGTGCGTCATTTCTATCTATAAGCCCGTTCTGTATGACTTATATTTTATAACTCACTTCAGATATAAGTCAGACCACGTGTATTGTTACGTAATGCGGAAAAATTGTACGCCATTTGTAACGACACCAAAATTCTAAAAAGAAATAAGCGCATCTTATTAAATCAAGAATAAATAATACATATAGTAATATAATAATAATAATGGGGCGCAATATTAATGACAATAGGCCTAAGAGAAATTTAATAAACTAATTAGAAAATGAACTTGCTGAAGAAGAGTTGCAGTATAAAAACAGATAGAATAATAGAAGGATAATTAAAACTACTATATTACAAGAGGTATTGAATAACAAAGGTGAATGACATTAAGGCTAATAAATCATTGATCTCTGAAGTGAAGTTATATAAAAGAGAAAGAAATCTACTTAAGAAATATACCAACAGTAATATTGAATATAATAAATAAATGGAGTTATTGGAAGGCAAGGTAGAATAAGAAGGAATATTCAGAAGATAAAAGATTCCAATGGTGTGTATAATGATGTAAGATTTTTAATTATTTTTATTTATAGAGTGTAGAAAGCTGAGGCACCACTCTAGAATTATTTTATGGGCAGCAGCCAAAGTGCACTGCACCAGGTATGTGAATGTTCGGATGAGCAATTGGACGTAAAAGGGCCACTTAACGCCGATATTCATTCATAATACCATATTAATATATAGGGAATCATTTAACATTAGTATGGAATCAATTTGAATAAAAGAATGGAATATATAAATAAAATATACAATGAACCAAGAGAAAACTCAAGAACTACAATTCGTTAAAACCACCAATACTAATAAATAAACTCCAGATATAAAGAAGAAAATAATTGGTATCGATAAGAAAGGTAGGTTTCAATTTGCCTATAATAATGAAGAATTTGTTTAATAAATGTCAATCTTATCACCAAGCAATATTAATACCATAATATCATACACTTCAACTGTTGAAGACATCAGCAAGCAATAACAACAAGTTATCTAAACAAATCGAAATCAAAATAATTTAAAAGAAGAAACAAAAATAAATAAAAGTGTGAACCTATTTCAAAACCAAAAGTCCTACAACAGACATTACTATGACAGATTACTATACTACATAGACAGTACCCAGTTAGATTTGGAGTAGTCCATAAACAAATAAATAATGATAATAAATTTAATGAATAATGAATGAATCAATTAGAAAGTCATATAAAGTACAATACAAATTTAGAAGTAAATGTAAAATGTAATTAAGATGTGCGACAAATGTAATATAAAACAAGTGCAATTAATTGGTAAGAGTATGTGAGATACAGTGGTAGTCAATTAAGAATAACTGTGAGTGGATAGTAATTATAAACAATTATTTAATGAAATGAATTACTAATCCATAGTAGCAGAAGATACTGGCATTAACATTTAGTTTTTTCTTTATTAGTGTTTGAGTTATATAAGTTTAATAGATATTAATCACACAGACAATGGTTTAAAAGTGTGCATTCAGTTAAGCCCTGAAGGGAATTATAGTAATTAAAATATAATTTTCAATTAATAATTTGTTTATATTTAAAGAAATTAATTAATATAAAACAAGTGTAAGCAGGATCGATTAAGAGTCTTCCAATATAAAAATATAATCAGTCAACATAGGCCTAGATGATTATGTTCAGTAAATAATAAATTATTCAAAAATATTTGTCAAATTACAAATAACTATAATATTTGATATTAAAATTGTTCATAGTTTTGTCAGATAAAATAATATGTAAATTGTATTAAGTATTATGATGTAATAACTAAAAGGCAACTTGTATGTAGAAGGTAAAATAATGTATTATATAAAAATAATATCCTATGACAACTAAATCTCAATTTGAACAGATATGACCAGAGTATTTATGTGTATCCAGGAAACCAAAAGAGAGAAAAAGAATGTTGTTTATTATTATTATAAAAAACAAACCAAGGAGTTGGGTTGAATTTTGGAAAAAGAAACTAAATATTTATACAGAAAACGTATGAATATTATTAAAAAAAATATAATACAAAGTAAAAAACACTATATACAACCTATAACAGAAGATAAAATTGTAGCATATAAAGAAACATCATAAACAAATCACCTTTAAAACATTACTGATCCAACAACCAGAAGGAACAACTACACTTGGATTAAATTAATAACAAGACACTGGACTTCAATCACAATATTCCACCAGAAGGCTTCGGACAACGAAAAGGAGAAAATAAACATTTATTGATCACCAAAAGAAGTGGATTCCTTCATTTGGACAACATAAACAAACTGATATTGGAAATTTTTCATCACTGAGACAAGGAGGCTGTGTGAAACCAAACTGAACTGATAAACATTGTGTAACGTATATTTATTATTATAATTAATACTCAATTTATATTATTCATTATTATTATTATTGTTTGTAATGAAATGTACTTTCTGTACTTGTTTTTCTTTATAATCACTGAACCTTTATATCAGCCAAAAGAACCTAAAAAATAATATAAACAAAGAGAAGAGAATCGACCCTGAGATTTATAAATTATATTAATAGTTACACTAAATAGACTATAGCAATTTTTTTGAATAAAATTACAATATTAGTATTATTATTACCAGATACTATTCCATGTGTTTTATTTATGTAGAAATAGAATTAACAAGCGTTGTAAATTGACACATCCAAAGTGAGGCATAAAGAACCTTAAATTCCTGAAGGGTGATAGATTGGCGAACCCAGCAGTGGGGAATAATCCCGGGTAGTTACAAATTGGCGCTCACAACAGTGGGGCTTTAGAAGATATTGATAAGGAACAAATACGTGTAGTTACACATTACAGAATATTCTACGTGTTTATCGGCTATTCCAGTGGGATCCGGCTGTAATGTTGTGTGCGTACGTAAATCTCAACCTGCGTTAGCTGGACTGTTCCAGACTTCGCCGGCCGCGCCCACTGTGTTAAGGCCGCAATCAATTACGGTCTAGTGTTTTCTTTTATTGTTGACGCGTATTATGGATTATTCTGGAACATTTGTGCTATCTATTTAAACAACGACAGCTGCACTTAGCAGTCAGTTTTAGTGGCGATTTATACCAGTGCGGTTCGAAGTATTGTGGCAAAGTGTTATGCATTTTATAATTGTGCGGGACTCTATTAGTTGACATTTTTATTGCTTGTGGCCAATTTTTATTTGATTTTTTTTTAGGAAACTATCTTGTTGATTACAAATTGTTTAATTGTGGTCATTAAAGCTGGTGATTAGTAACTATATTCGTGTCTTGTATTTTGTTTTCCACTGTACCATGCGACGATCAGTAAACCTCAATAAAGGTTATGCTCGTGATTTAAATTATTCAAGTACGTAGGAACGAACGCAACCCTGAAAGTCAGAAGGGCTAGATGAAGTATAACAAGAAGGACTACGTAGGGATACTAAGATGTTGTTTCGTGTGTTCATCTTCAGATGTTACGATTATAGGACTGAAGCGCGCTTGTCACAGTATGATTCTTTTACACTTCAATAAAAGCAGTAGATAAGATTGGAGGCACTGGGCTTGAGCAGAGCATGACAAATGAAAGTCATATGTTGCCCCTGCGCTACCCCGCCAGTTACATATTATTACATATTTCCTCATATTAGTTACAACGAAAACATTAAAAAATTTTCTTACTGCCAAATATAGTGTAACGAGAACCGTATCTAACGGCGTAGAACAGACGAGAGCGTCCTCCACTTGTCCCTCCCACCGCTAGTAGCCAGGTGTTGCCTCAGTCAAAGCCGCGTTCAAGTTTGTTCTAGATTCTTCAAGAAGCCACTTTAAATACGCATTAGGTGTGCACATTGAGGATGGAACATTTTTAAAAGGCGTACGCTACTTATAAAAAGTCATAGCAGGCGGCTTGTCAGTTCAGTGGTGTTGAGCGATTTCTTTAGCGGGGATCGAGTGTTTGCAGCGAAGTGTTGTGTTATAATTAGTGCGGAATTCTTTATACTTGACGTTATTATTGCGTATGGACAATTTTTACTTGAATTGTTGTAAAAGACTATATTGTTGATTACAAATTATTAATTGTGACAATTAAAGCTGGTTATTAGTTATTTAATTGGTGTCTTGTATTTTGTTTTCCACTGCACCATATGAGGATCAGAGAGGCCGTCTTAACAAAAGTTTGTAGATATTTACAGTTTTTAATCCGACTATCCACGAGTTAATTATCAGTGGTGTATCTAGAATGTGGGGTGTCTGGGGTTGAGTCGGCTTCATACAGAAGAACAAACAAGTGAAGACTAATCAACATTACTATTTTTAAAGTGGCTGAAAAATCTGTGATACGTCCTGAAATCAGACCCATTAAACGGCAATACTACAATAAAAATACGCGTTATTGAAACATGGTTTATAAGTTACTCATTGATTAAATTAATTTTCCTATATTTTGTATTTCAAACGTACACGGTAATGCTGTGTAATAAATCTGTTTTTATGTTTTGAAAAAAGAGTAATTACTATATCACTGTACACAGCTGAAAAAATAATAATACAGCCTAAAAGTTAAGAGGTCAACAAAATTCGTCCAATTTTTTACCCATTGGGGGGGGGGTCAGGTCCCGTTTGTCTCCTCGCCATAGATACCCCTCTGGTTCAGATATGAATGGTAATTTTTACTTTACGCTTTTTGGTTATTTAATTTCTGGGTTTTAAAGCCCTGTAGTATGATATAGATTGTCATCATCATCATCATCATCATCTTCTTCAAGGATTAAGCCAAGGATGGTCTGTTCCGGTCTCAACCAGGCAAAGATGCTTCCTCGGACATCCCACACCTCTCCGTCCCCTCGGCTTATAGTTCCATAGTTATTTGGGAGTCATCCATTCGGCAAAGTTGTTCACACCAATTCAGCCGATACTGGGCGTCCTGTCGAGTACGCTCATAATATTCAGTTCCTCCCGTATATCTGTGTTTCTTCCATGATCATGGAGAGTATACCCTGCCACTTCCCTGAGAAATCTCATTTCAGCCGCTCGGACTGACTTGGCTTTTCTCTGTCCAATTCTCAGACCCATAAAAACGTGTGGGAAGAGCCATCACCTTGTAGAATTTTAGGCGTCTTCCTTTACTTGCTGACTTAAGAGTTCGCATAATGGTTCCGCACATAAGGTTGAACTTATGCAACTTATTGACAACATCATTATTCCTTGCATTATAAGACATACTGTAGCCCAGGTATTTAAAATTGCTAACTTGTTCCAACACAGTACCATCTATAACAATTTTTGCCCGTACGGGATCAGTTCCACGGAAAGCTATCACCTTGGTCTTAATTGTGGATATTTGCAAACCAGAGTCTTTGCAGATTCGGTTTAACAAATGTATACCTATGATATATATATATATATATATATATATATATATATATATATATTACTTTAATATTTATAACTAAATTTACCTCAAGATATACTTTTCTCCCCATTAGGAACATGTTTCGAGAGTTCCTGTACTCTCATCTTCAGCCTTCACCATCTTGTTTCTGGTGAAGTATTTGTGTGTTGGCTTCTGGATGTTATTAATGTAGTTTGTTGGTCTTTGGTCTTTTAAAGTTGCATTATTGTGTGTGGTTGTGGTATCTGTTTTTGTATTTTGTGTATTTTCGATGTTGAGTACTTTGAATATTGTGTCATGTTTTGTATTGATTTGTATTTGTTCTGGTATTAGTTTGTTTTGTGTTTTATGTTTGTAAATCTGTAAATTTTCCCAAATGTTCATTATGGTGCCTTTGTGTGGTATATGTTTTATTAGTGTTACATTGGTTATGTCTGGGAATTCATGTCCTGTGTTTATTGCATGTGTGGCTAAATTCGATTTATATATATTTGGTTTTTTGTATGCATTTAGGTGTTCAAAATAACGTTTTTTCAGCTGTTTTTTTGTTTGTCCTATATAACATTTATAGCAATCTTGGCATTCAATTTTGTATATACCGTTGGTTGTTGTATTATCTTTGTTGTGTGAGCTATTTAGATTTTGTAATTTATTTTTATTAGTTTTGTATGCTATTTTTATATCTGTGTTTTTAAATAGTTTTGTTAGTTTTGTCATTTTATTATTTATATATGTGAATGTGGCCCACTTGTTGTTGTTGTTATTATTTATGTGTTGTTCAGTTTGATTAATTCTTAATTGTTCAGTTTTTATTTTGTATTTGATTTTATTTTCTATTTTGATCATAGTATTTTTATTGTATCCATTTGCATAACCAATTTGGTATATTATATTGCTTTCTTTGTCAGTTTCTTGTTTGTTTAGGGGTATTTTGTACATTCTGTTAAATAACGAATAAAATGCTGCCATTTTATGTTGTGGTGGGTGGTCAGAATGGTTAGGTATAATGATGTTAGTGGAAGTTGGTTTTCTATATATTGCATATTGTATGTGTTTGTTGTATCTTGTGATGGTTATGTCTAAATAGTTGATTTTGTTATGTTTTTCTTTTTCTTCTGTGAATTGTATTTTGGGATGTATGTTATTGATTTGTTTCTGTATGTTCTCTGCATTTGTGTTTTTGTTATTTGATACATATAGTCCATCATCTACATATCTTATCCATATGCCATCTGGGTCATGTGTTTTTATGATATTTTGTATTTTGGTGTCTATGTGTTGTAGGAATATTTCTGCTATTATGCTTGATAATGGTGATCCCATTGCTAAACCTTCTTTCTGTTGATAAATTTTGCTATTAAATTCAAAGTAATTTTGTTTTAGTATTAGTTGGAGACTATTTTTTATTTCGGTTATATATTGTTTGTTTTCATTTTGTTCTATAAGTTTGTTTATTATTATGTCAATTGTTTCTTCTACTGGGATATTAGTGTACATGTTTGTTATGTCATATGATGTGAAAAATGTATTTTCATTTATATTTATTATTTTTAGTTTGTCTATTAATTCGTATGTATTTTTTATGTTAATGGTTATTTGTTAGATGGTTACTTTTTAGTTTTTGTGCTATTATTTTTGCTATTTTGTATGTAGGAGCTTTTTTGAAATTGATTAATGGACGTACTGGGTTGTTTAATTTGTGTATTTTTATTAGGCTGTTCATTTTAGGTGGTTCTGGATTATTGTTTATATATATATCTATGTTTTTATTGTTGAAAATGTTTTTATTAGTTTTATTGTTTGTTTAAGATAGTTTTCTGTTGGGTTTTTATCTAGTTGTACGCATTTATTATTGTTGATGAAGTCTTCGGTTTTTTTGATGTAGTCTGCTTTATCAATGATTACTGTTGCTTGACTTTTGTCTGCTTTAGTTATTATTAAATTATTGTTCTTTACTTTATTTTTAATTTCTTTTATTGTTTTATTGTTTTTCTTTTGTTTATCTTTGTTTTTCATTTCGCTAGTGATTATTTTTTTAATTATATGTGTTGCTTCTGTTCTTTTTTCTTCTTGTATATTGTCTTTTATTAGGTTAATGGCAAATTCTGTTTCTACTATTAAATTTTCTAGATTTTTGTTTGCATTTTGGGTTATTTTAGTTTTTGACATATTGTTTAAATATTCTGTTTCCTTTTTGTTCAATTTTGTATTGCTAAATAAGTTAACAAAGATAAATTATAATATTACAAAATCTAAATAGCTCACACAACAAAGATAATACAACAACCAACGGTATATACAAAATTGAATGCCAAGATTGCTATAAATGTTATATAGGACAAACAAAAAAACAGCTGAAAAAACGTTATTTTGAACACCTAAATACATACAAAAAACCAAATATATATAAATCGAATTTAGCCACACATGCAATAAACACAGGACATGAATTCCCAGACATAACCAATGTAACACTAATAAAACATATACCACACAAAGGCACCATAATGAACATTTGGGAAAATTTACAGATTTACAAACATAAAACACAAAACAAACTAATACCAGAACAAATACAAATCAATACAAAACATGACACAATATTCAAAGTACTCAACATCGAAAATACACAAAATACAAAAACAGATACCACAACCACATACAATAATGCAACTTTAAAAGACCAAAGACCAACAAACTACATTAATAACATCCAGAAGCCAACACACAAGTACTTCACCAGAAACAAGATGGCGAAGGCTGAAGATGAGAGTACAGGAACTCTCGAAACATGTTCCTAATGGGGAGAAAAGTATATCTTGAGGTAAATTTAGTTATAAATATTAAAGTATTATATACATCAAGAAACGGACTGTAGCAGAAAGTGATTGAAATATATATATATATATATATATATATTGTGGGACGAAATATTTAGCCTTTTGTTTACTTCATAAAATTTACAGATGTCCGGAAACTTGTCATGGATTCGACACACGTATGAATGGTTGTGCTGACAGATCACTGTTTGATGGAGACTCAGATATAACAAAACAGGACACAACAGAAATTTTCAAATATATTCCACGTTTTGCAGTTTAAATATTGTTTTAGTTCCTAGGTTTTTATTTTCAGAATTGACTGAAATACAAATTGAGCTGATAAAGTTTTAATGCAACGCAAACGCAAATTTGTAAACGGCTGGGTATTGTAAACTGTAATAGGAAAAGTTTTGCATACAACTGTCTAAACGTAAACAACACAAAGCAGGTGTTCCATTTCCCTTCCTCTCCCTCTCAATCGCTCTCTCTCCGTCTCTCTCTTGTACTTACCGAGCGCATACCAGCTTGCTCGTACACAACCCCAGGTTGAATTTTAAATCAATTTAGATTTAATTTGTTTTGTCTGCGGCGTGACTGTAATTTTTAGTACTTCGAACCAAAATACGTAACTAAAAGTGAGCGTGTGTGTGTCTGTGTGTGAGCGTGTGTGTGTGTGTGTGTGTGTGTGAGCGTGTGTGTGTGAAGGGCGGGAATGTATATAAATTGAGAAGTACTGTTACGTCAGAGAAGAAATGCACTTGGTGCGGAAGTTGTGTAGAGATTTTATGAAAAGAAGAAGAATCACTGGTATAAGGATTACAAGGGTCAGTAGAAAAGTTCGCGGAGCGACATCTACAGCTTAACGGTAAAACTAAAATTTTTCGTGTGCTACAAGAGTTGTATGTTATGTAAACAAGTGTTAATTTCCAAATCGATCTATTAATTTATTCATTGTTTAGAAGCTGTTTAAATTGACGTGTCATGCGTGTTTTGAAAAACGGACAAAATCAAACATCGTGGTGTGATTCTTAGTTTAAAATTGTTTAGCAATAACGCAAATTCAGAAAGAAATTGTAAATGTGTCAGGAGATGCTGCAACTTCAAAACCAACGGTTTTAAGTAGACACTTGAGTTTAAACGTGGCCGTACGAGCATTGAAGATTGACCCCGCACTGGAACCCAAAAAATGCAACAACTCTAGATGCGGCAGCCATCTTGCACAACGCTTTTTTACATCAAGTTCTTGAGTTAAAGTATAACGCACACGCTCATATGAGATGCCTATGATTTCAGCAACGTCATCCACTGCTCCTCAATCTGCGGTCTCTCAAGACCCTATGAACGTTTTACAATAATATAACTTCTTGTTGCACTTTTTGAACGCCCACTGCTGGGATAGTCTTCAGTGCTTGTACGACCACGTGTAAACTCGAGTGTGACCTACTTACCGTTGTTTTAAAGGTGCGGCATTTTTGAACACATTTACAAGTTTGTTTTGATTTTCCATTGGCTCCAGAACGTTTTTAGCAGAGAATTCATCACAACACGATGTTTAATGTTGTGCATTTTAAAATCACGCGTTACAAGAAAGTTTCAAACAGCTGGTAAAAGTGAAAAAATTGATAGATATATCTGGAAATTAACAGGTTTTTACGCGAGATATACGTCTTGCAGCACATAAAAGGTTTTAGTTGTACCACTGAGCTATATTTGTCGCTCCGCGAACTTATCAACTGATCCTCGTAGTCGAAGTTACTAAATCTAACATTAACTTTGTCACTACATATTGCCACACTGCTAAATACTTCGTTCTTGACTAGGCCTTTCGGTGTCTCCAACATCTTCAGGTCGTTTAACACCATCTTCTTAAACGACCTGAAGATGGTGGAGGCACCGAAAGGCTTCGCCAAGAACGAAGTATTTAGCAGTGTGGCAATAAGTAGTGACAAAGTTGGTGTTAAGATGGCTGCTAATAAAACTAACAAAACTGGAAAGTTGACATTGATTTAAGGTTTTCACCTTTCACGGCTGGCATCAACATTAAAATTGTAAGCGATTGTAAGCGAAACATTCAATTACAATTCAAACAAACCTCTGAAGATACAGAATAATTTCTGTGAAACGTGCGTCAGGTGAAAATAAACCTACTTGCAGTGTATTTATTTGAAGATATTATATAGGAGACCTCCAGGGATCTCAACGAGTTACTTACAAAGAAATAATGAACAAGTAAGTAGTGCACTGCTGTGTTGCATACTCATAGTAGTAGTAGTAGTAGTAGTAGTAGTAGTAGTAGTAGTAGTAGTAGTAGTAGTAGTAGCAGTAGTAGTAGTAGTAGTAGTAGCAGCAGTACTAGTATTAGTAGTAGTAGTAGTTGTAATACTCTTGTTACTAAAAAGGTAAAATCTGTTGGCCATATGTAGCGCCTTGCTATATATGCAAACTCGATGCAGTTTTTCAAATTGCTTCAAGCGGCGCGCCTGCCGCAAATATTCAGCACTGAATTTTAATAAATGCTGATCGGTCTTGTAATGTTTTAAGTACGTAATGTCAGTACTAGTAGTGTAACAGTAGTAGTATTAACTGTTATTTATATTGTTTCGTTACCTTCTAATTTGAAGGGGGGGAGAGAGAGAGAACAAAGATGTGACGTTGTGATGTTGTGACGTCACACTGATCAAGCCCACCTACGAACACAGTCCCAGCTCGAACTGGACTGATAGCTGGCAAGTGGTTTAAAACGTGACCAAATGTGTAGCTATCCTGTTCTCTAACCGCCGGAAAGATCCGCGGAAGCAACTCCGCATCGATAGAACGTACTTGCGCTGGTCCAACGAAGTAAAGTACCTTGGTGTACACTTAGGCCGTCGGGTCACCTGGAGTACCTACGCTCAGACAATTCATTAGCGAGCATCCGCTCGTCTGAGTCTACTGTTTCGCTCCTGTTCAGCTTGGCTACGACAAGTAAATTGCGCAAAATGATCGGTGCCGCCCCGGTTTGGGGATACCTTACTGCAGTGTATAAAAAGAAAGTGTATAAAAGCAAAGCGTCTTCAACCGGAAAGAAGAGACGTTCTCGACTTCTTCTCGCCTTCTGAGAAGAGGAGTTGGCGCTCGACACTTTGCGACATCTTGCACGGATTTTTATGTACGTGCTGCAAGGTACTCAGACAACGTCTTATAACCGGTTTAGGCCAGTACCGTATACGTGGAAATGACCTCGGTGTATAATGCGCTAGTGTAGACTGCCGATGGAAGGCCTGCTACATAGCAAAGTCTCCCTACTTGGGCAGGGCCATGAGCCAGAAGCTCCAGATAGTGGCTCAGAACTCCGATTCCCGAGTGGTTCGTCTCTGCATGCACATCGACGCACCCAAAATTAGTTAGATGATGTAAAGACGATGTAAAGAATCATCAGTTATTTTTTGCTAAGTTAAGACTATTATTTATTAACATACATTTTTTAATAGTGCTTATAGTTTACTTTTAAATATAATTTAATTTTACAAAGTTTAATAGGGAAATGGAAAATAATTGTAGTGGAATAGTTTAATTTACTAATTAAGGAGTTTTGATTTATTCATTGTTCATTGTGTGTGTTGTCCAAGTTGCATTGTTTAATTACTTGAGATGATAGGTAGTTCCTGATTATATTGTTCTTCTTGATGTACACTTTTATGTTCTCTCGCGATATGTGTGTATAATGAATTCAGTGTTTATGTGCGTGTTAATTGTTTTGTTCTGACGAGCTCACCTCGGGTGATTTTTACCTGAAGATAGGACTGTGAACCCGAAACGCGTCGTACCTAACGGCTGAAGTTGCAAAAAGGACAATATAATCAGGTAGCTACCTATTATCTCAATTAATTTGTTTTTATTTAGTTTTTTTTTTGAGCAGTTGTAACATCTGTTTGAAGGTAACCTCAACACATCTTTGCTAAGGAGATACCTGTCTGAACTACATGTATTGTATTTAAACTTAATTTATTTGAATTTAGAAAACAGTCAACAGTAACGGTACTGTTTATACTATATAATATAATCACTGAAAATGATTGTCAATTTTTGTTGTATTAAAGTGAAAATACAGGAAACCTTTAGATCAGCAGTCGCCAACTCTGCGCCCGTCGATAAGGTTTGACGAGCCCGCAAAGGAATTTGTAAATTTATTTTCTTTTGAACAAAAGAACGCACCCACATTGTACCTGTTTTGAACTACAGAATTATTAATATAGTGCAAGCTGTTTCAAATTTTACTTTTTCCTAATACAGTAATTACTGCAAGATAGAGTTTTCAAGAAAAAGAACTGAAACCTTCATTGATGTTTTAAATGTGATGTTTTCAAGTTTTACATTTCTGTGCACATTGTAAAAATAAATAGTTTTTATTATGGCAAGTTCTTTAATTTATTTCTATTAAAACGTGTTCCTGTTAAACCATTCTTTTATTTAAAGTTTTGTTAGTTTTAACGTGCGTATGCATGATTGTTGATGACCTACTCCTAATGTGACAAATTTTTACAAATTTATATGAAAAATACCGCAAAGCTTTTTACGATTCGGTGTTCCATGTCGCTAAATATAAATGCAAGGGTATTACAAAGCGACAGTTAATGTTTGTAGCGTCCGGCTATTGAACTCCGCGCCTTTCTATTTCCCATTGATTGGGTGGGGAGGGGTGTGCCAATCGAACTGGTTCTCAGTTATATATGCACTCCCATAAATTCAAAGGTTGCCTATGACTGCTCTAGATTATATATTGACAAGACTCTCCATACACTAGTATTTGCAAATCTACACTAAAACGTATATTATATTGTATAAAGTGTAAATTACTTTTATTCTGCATTACGAATGTGGCAGTGAAGTTTGTGATTACATAGCACTTGTATGGAAATCCGATGACGGTGTGTGTGGGGGCTGTTATCACTTTGTTCGGTACTGCC
This sequence comes from Magicicada septendecula, assembly GCA_034769895.1. Lineage (NCBI taxonomy): Eukaryota > Metazoa > Arthropoda > Insecta > Hemiptera > Cicadidae > Magicicada > Magicicada septendecula. Next base: position 292,501,339 of record CM068373.1, on the reverse strand, counting down.
GGTTGAAGGGGGTTGCTGCTTCCCTCTTGCTCTATTGCTTGTCTCCTTCCATGCGACACAAATCTGCACGTGACAGCAGCAGCAGCAGCAGCAAAAGGGAGAACGCGACGTCCTTGACCTTCGGAACGCGTTTAAAATCCGCCTAAACCAAAGAATTTATTGGTTTCAGTTTTACCGTCTTAAGAAACAATTATTAAAACTGCTGATACTACAAATTTTGTGCAGCCCCGATGTCAGATTTATTATTTAATAAAAAAGTAATTTCAACACCGTAAGAAATCACGATCGAATATTCAGACTGTCCGATGACTGTTTTCGCAGTTGTCCAAATTAATTCGCAGTTACGAATTACAGTATCATAAGCAATAAATTAAGTAATAAAACGTGATAAAGAAAAGTTATTAATCAATATTATTTACATTATTAAAATTATTGTTACGACGGTCTACTGATCGTCGTATGGTACAGTGGAAAACAAAATACAAGACGCCAATTAAGTCACTAATCACCAGTTTTAATTATCACAATTAAACAGTTTGTAATCAACAAGATATTCTCTTACTGCAAATCAAATAAAAATTGTTCACACGCAATAATAGTGTCAACTAATAGAGTCTCGCACAATTATAAAACACATAACACTTCGCCAAAATTCTTCGAACCGCACTGGAATAAACCGCCACTTAAACTGAACTAAGCGTCGCTGGAGTCATGTATGTATACCCCGCTGAGATTCCAGAATAATTCATTATACGCGTCTACTAGAAAACACTAGAGCGTTATTGATTGCGGCCTTGCACTCAGCGCGCGCGGATTGGTGAAATCTGGATCAGTCTAGGCTACGGACGCGTGAAAAGTGCCACGTAGTTGTCCTTCATCTCAAAGTAGCAGCAATATGGACGCACACACACATTACACCCGGGCTCCGCTGGAATAGCTGAGAGATACGTAGAGTGATGTGTAATGGCGAAACATTATTTTATTCTGTACCTAAGGCTTTCACAACGTCAACTGTGTTAGAAACGAACTGACTAAACTGCGGGCTACTGTGCCGTGATCCACTCCTGTTGTTACTAACAGTCGTCTCGGCTTCTCTTCTAGAGGCCAAGTACCGCAGACTTCTTCGGTTACCCCAATCGACAACAGCGGCTGTGACCCCCTCCCCCAAAGCGAGTACGGACGCTGCGCTTGGTGATGGGGCATGCACTCGCTAACGCCGATCATAGCGTTCTCTTCGAAGAATCGCAGATCCTGTCCTCAGAGTGTGCACAATGAAAATGGGCTCCAGAGGAGAGGACAAAACGTCTGTTAGTAACGGCAGGACTGGACCACGGCCCAGTAGCCCGGAGATTAGTCAGTTTGTTACCAACAAAATTGTTTCAATTTATAAAAAGGCGACCTACACTATTCAAAATAAACTTCCCTCATTTACGGTGAATTCCTTTTTTCCATATCATTTTAGATTTCCAAAATACATTCTTATAAGTTTGGTCACTCTACAATTGACACTTTGTTGTTTGATGACGATCATTCTATTCTGTAGGACTCTGAAAACAGATTGCAGATTGGTATACATTTATATATGCCTGCACGCAGAAGATGGCCTCCACTTTTCCGAGCTGTTATACCCTTGTTAGGACCAGACTCAGGCTGTTTTGGGGCAAGCCCCTTTCAGTCGTATGGGTAGGAGAGTTGGTTGGTTTCGCACGCCAGCGCTGACCGGCCGTTGAGAAGGTGGAGGTAAAACTGAAAGTTAAGAGAAGGTTGGTGATGGTGTGGCAGCCTCTTGGTGAGGGGGTGGGGGTGTTTCAGTGCCAAACTTTAAGACATAGGCGACCAGAGACGAGCAGCGTGTGACGCTAAAGATGGCAGGAAGCGTCGTAATGGTGTCAAGGGATCGGCGTGGGACAGGTTTTTTTGGTTTTACGTTAGGCAGTTGTGTTTTGTGGAAAGAAATTATTTTATTTTATTATTGCGTAGTAGAGAATAAATGATGATTGTGGACGGGGCAGAGGAGTTGTGTTTGGTTGAGTTTATTTTATTTTATTCAGTTTGTCGATGCCAGTTTAGCTCATTAGTCGGGTCCAGGGACCCTCCTGATGCGGGTTCTTCTGTGTCGCTTTCTGGGTGGAGGCTCATCTGTAAGAGCTAGGAGGCGGTTGATGAGGAAGTCGGGGCGCCGTGTATTTCGAACTGGTCTATTGGTGGGAATGGCGGTGGATTGTATTGCTGTGAGAGTTTCCGCTGTTTTGGCGTATTTCCACTTTATTTTATGGAGAAAAGTGTCTAAGTCAGGGAATGATGTATTCAGGGCATATAAAGATGGCCTCCAGAGGAACGTCTGTTAGTAACAGTAGGACAGCCCAGTAGCCCGATGATAAGTCAGTTTGTTGCTAACGTAAAATTGTTTTAATTTCTAATGAAGACGACCTCCACTGTTCAAGATAAATTTCCCTCATTTACGTGAATTCCTTTTTTGCACATCATTTTAGATTTCTAAAATACTTTCTTATTGGATTAAAAATAGCCTGAGTGTGTCAAACGAGTCTGTAAATAAGTCTGTGGCACAAACAAATTGTGTGTTAATTTATAAAAATAAAAGTCTGTTCCACAGATTTTCTATGCACGTATCTGTTTCTTTTTTTTTGTTATTTGCTATGTGCATAACGTTATGGGTGTCTTTCAAAATCTTGCGAATAAATTGAAATCAGTCACAAAAATGATAAAAAACACAATTAGAAGAAATAAAATAAGTATATAGTTACAATATTACAGAACGTTCTACGTGTTTCTCGGCCATTCTAGTGGAACCAGCTGTAATGTTGTGTGCGTACGTGATTCTTAACAGGCGTTAGCGAGACTGTTCCAGACTTCGCCGGCCGCGAGCACTGTGTCAAGACGCAAGCAATTACGTTCTAGTGTAGAGTTGCCGAGTATTGTGGATTATTCTGGAGTCTCAGCCAGTAATAAATATAGGCATTCAGCGACGGTCAGTTTCAGTTTTAAGTGGCGATTTATTCTAGCGCGGTTCGAAGTATTGTGGCGAAGAGTTATGTGTTCTATAATTGTGCGAGAATATTAATTGACATTATTATTGCATGTGAACAATTTTTATTTGATTTGTTGTAAGAGACTGTTTTGTTGATTATGAACTGTTTTATTGTGATAATTAAAGCTGGTGATTAGTAAGTTATGACTAGAATTTTGTTTTCCATTGTACCATACGACGATCAAGAAGACCGTCATAACAATATATATGTATGTGGACGAATGAGTGATAAAATAGGGTTTCTTATTATAAACAAGTTTGTCACAACTTTTCGTTGGCTTGTACATAATGTAAATAACTAATTTTAAATGAAACACAGACATTGCAAAAGGTGTGTGTGTATATGATTTCATAAACGTCCAAACGTAACGACCGACAAGCATTACATTTCCGGATGACTATAGAGGCAATTAAAGCGAGCGCCATGGGATCGGTTCCAAATCATGTCTATTCTGCTCCCCCCTCCCGTACACTGCCACGAAACTGGTTTGTTTATGAGATTGCTTTGTTCCGCTTTAGACTTTAATGGGACGGTCGTAATTGCGCTCAATCGTCAGGTGTACGATAAACTATGGAGTCTGCAATTTTACTGACTCGGCTTAGCGAACAGTTATTTAATGTCACAAGCTCCAAACCGTTCGTCCTAGATTTTGTCGTATTCCTAAGTTTATAATTAGTTGATATAAATAATTCAATATTTATTTGCTGTGCCAATGGCTAATAGTTATTCAAATGAATCGTAAAACAGATTTAGAGGAAATTGGCTCCTTCATACAAGCAATCAATTAAAAAGGCTTTGACTATTTAAATGTAGAATTTTAAGGTAGAAATACTTTGTCGTGCACCAAGCAGCTTAGGTTTTGCTTTTAATGCTAAATGGCTCATGGGCAATATCTTAAACGCATATGTAAAAAAGGTAAATAGATGCTCTTTGTAGAGTTTGAAATATATAAGGCATTTAAAATCACCTCAAATTACATATAAAATGATCAAACCAATTTCTAGTCTATTGTTTTGTACGATACCGCAATGAGAGTTTATGTATGTGTACACAGAACTGTAGAAGGTTCTGTTTACTTCTGTAGACAAAACGATCACGTTATTCAGTCTTTAGTCAGTCATCGTTTATGTAAGTTAATTTTTTATAACATAAATTTGGAGAAACATCTGTAACAAGAAGGTGCATGTACGAAATTCAACTAAACGCAGACTAGTAGATTGATAGCCCAACACTACCAAATAAAAAAATTGACTAAGACACTGACTACGACTTAACCCAATAGATTGGATAAGGTGAAAGAACAAGAAACCATCATACAACCCAAAATATGAATACAATCAACATAGCCCAAAATGTAGCTAAAATAAAATGTAAAGTAAATGCACTAAATCAGATAGGGCATAATTGAGATGTAAACTATATAAAACATAAATGTAAAATAGATATGTTATGTAATTTAAAAGAAAAGAAAAGAAAAATAAACGTATAAACCCAAGATAGGAAGATAGGAATAAAAATACCCTACTAAGTAATCAGTTAGCAAAAGCAAGTAGAATAAAATCAAGCTTAGCAAATGTAATAATGAATACAAAAGTGACAAATGAAAAATAATAATAAAGAACTGTTAATGACAGATAGCAACCCATTGATAATATATTAAATAAATAAACAATGTGTGAAATGAAAGGTGGAGTATAGAACCATATAAGTAGAAACTAATGACCAAAAACTATGTAAATAACATAGAATAAAAAGTGATAGTGATATTAAATAAATAAACCCTATGTGAAAGGAAAAGTGAAGTGTGTCTATATTGTGAAATACAATAAACTACAAACTATATTAATATAGCAAACCAATCTTTAGTAGTATACTAGCTATTAAGTATCTAAAACTTGTTGTGTTATTAATTTAAGTAATAGAAAATAAGAAATACTTAGAAATAAGATAAAAAATAATATTAGTAAAGGAGTTTGTAAGGGAGTTATATTGCTTAGAATAATGTTTTAAAAGTGTTATAAGAGTTTTGTTGGTAAATGAACCATAGTATTAGTAAATTTAAATGACAAGTCAGAAAACAATGATAGTTAGAAGCTTAGTTTCAGGCATGGACCTGGAAGGAAAAATATGTTAATTATACAAAATGTATGATGTTAAAAGCACAAATGTTTTTATTAAGTTAGTTTGTTTCTTTAGAAAATGTTCAATAAACAAATAAATAGAGTTAATAAATATAAAATATTGTAAAGAATATTGAATAGAAGTATTATGAAACCTAGGCATTAGGCCTAGCATGGGTGAAAGGAATTTTGTAATTTTCAAGACAAAGCACTAGCAAAAAGTCAATTAAAATATATAATATGTTTAGGTATTTAAGTAAGAATGTCAGGTACAAAAATGTATACATAATTTTTAGTTTAAAGATAATTACATAAAGAAATATCAATAGGAAAAATAAGAAATATGTTATTAATGAACCAAAAGTAACTATAAGTGATATCCAAATAATCTTTGAGAAGAAAGCAAAACAATGGTGTTAGTGTAATTAAGATTACTGATAGCATAAGGAAGTAATAATAATTTAAAGGATTTTTATAAATCTGAACAGAAATAAAACGTTAGAATATAACAATGTTATAAGATATTAGCCAATGAGAATTAAAATATCTTGAAGAGTTGCCATGACAACAAAAGCTTGTTACATGTTTGACCGTTGAAAATTAATTATTCCATTATTGACCAGCATAGAGGGTGGACGTATGTAGCCCATAAAGACCAATAAGTCATGAAATCAATAAATTGTACTAAATAGTGATTCAGAAAATACAAGAAGCAATACTAAAGTAACTACTGATGAGATATACTGTAACTCAACCAATTATATAATAAATATTATATCTAAAACTTGAAAGAAGCGAACCAAATTCATAGATGACCAACTACTGAAGGAAGAACAGGAGAAACCTAACTCAACCTGAGGGTACATCTGAATCTGCAAGACTGATGGAAGCTGAACCTTGAATTTAGAATATTTGAACTTGGATCTCAATCAACCATATAAGAAGGGACCATTAGACGTATTCTAGAAGAAGAGGATCGCCCAAGAGAAGCAGCATTAAGGAAGTGTTGAGTATAATTTAAATGCTTCACCAAAATTAAAACTTTAACTAATCAACAGTCACTGAACAATTTTATTTTCATTTCACCAGTCACTTAAATAACTTTTCGAACTGAACTTTATTAAATAATCACCTCAAATAAAACAAAAAATATCACTGAATTTTGATTTTATATTAATAGGTTTTAAAAACGTAAACTTGCTAAGTAAACATTAGCCTAACAGTAAGCTAATTCTCATTTGCGATAACTTACTTTCCATATTTAAAGATATCACATGTTATGTATTAGTTGTAAGGTATATTATAAAATTTTGTGCATTTATTAGTCTGTAAACCAACATTCTGTAGTCCAAAGAACTTTTCCCTGAGATATTATAACAAACCAACGAATAACTAGACGCCATTATCAAGCGTATACACACCGAACTGAGCAGAGCGCCAACTATGCAACACGTAAACGCCAGCGCTATGATACATGTATGTTTTATTTCAGAATTGTAATTGACCAAATTATATAAAGTGTTAATAAATCCTCGTACCTATTAACAACTGTATGTTTGATTAATTCAAGGAGTAATATAAGAGTTTGGGACAAATAAACAATAAAAACACAATAGTTGACGAATTCGACTTTGCCAAATGGTGATAACGAATCAGACGGCGAGGCGGAGAATTTAAACTGAACGGCGAGCATACGGTCAACTTCGTAAGTATTTAGAAAAAGTAATAGACGACTCGTTACTATTTACCAATAACAACAAAGTAAGTACACATATAAATTAACACCGATAACCCTTTCTATTACAATTGTCACGGTTGAAAGCGAAAAAAATCATCATTATCTTCATGGATTAAACCAAGGATGGTTTGTTCTGGTCTCAAATAGGCAAAGATTAGAGCTGGTCACCAGCGCTTCCTCGGACATCCCACATCTCTCCGTCCCCTCGGCTCAGAGTTCCATAGTTGTTTGGGGATGCGATAGTCATCCATTCAGCAAAGATGTTCCCACCATTTCAGCCGATACTGGCCGATCCTGTCGAATATACTCATAATATTCAGTTCCTGCTGCATATATGTGTTTCTTCTACGATCATAGAGAGTATACCTTGTATACCTTGCCACGTTCCTGAGAAATCTCATTTCTTGGTTACGACTGGCCTGGCCTTTCGTTAAAGTCCAGTTCTCAAACCCATGAAGAAGTGTGAGAAGAGCGATCATCTTGTAGAATTTTAGGCATGTTTCTTTACTTGCTGACTTTATGTTTCGCCTCATGGTCCCGCACATAAAGTTGAACTTATGCAACTTATTCACAACGTCGTTGCATGCATTATAAGACACACTGTAGCCCAGGAATTCAAAATTGCTGACTTGTTCCGGTACATTACCATTTATAACAATTTTTGCCCGTACGGGATCAGTTCCACGAAAACCCATCACCTTGGTCTTAAGTGTGGATATCTGCAATCCAGAGTCTTTGCAGATTCGATTTAACAAATGTATCCCCAAATGCAACCTGTTTTCAGAGTCCGACAGAACAGCCTGACCGTCCGCAAACAACAAAGTGTCACTTGTAGACTGACAAATCATAAATGTAAAGCGAACAAAATATTTTCAGTTATACGGTAAAAAGTGCAGATATAGAATTCTAGTGAACCTTCGTCGGAACCTGAACGATGTCAGACCCTCCTGTTGAAGGAGCCGAGAAGGACAGCTCACTCACCCCCTCCCCGCATTTGACCGCCATTGTTCAACGGAAAACAGAGGTTATTTAAAAATAGAACAGGAGCAGCAGACAGCAGCAAGAAAGATGAGAGATAACAAAGATGTTAAGTTGGAAACATTATTGGCCAGGCTGTTAGAGCCCGTGGTTTAGAATCTATGCTGACAGACGTTTACGACGTCACCATAGGATGTCAACATCAGTGTCGGGTAACAATTGACACGGTGTCCGCCAATTCACCCCAGAGATGAGGATGAGACTATGTGTTTTGTTTAATAAGCCCCAATTAATTCATGGGGTGACTTGCAAGGCACCGAGCCAATTGTTACCGACACTGATGATAGCCTCCGATTGTAAGACCGAAAGTCTGTCAGCATAAAACCTAGACCACGGCCTAACAGCCGGGCCAGTAATGTTTCCATGTACGTGGGCTCCGGCTGTAAAAGCCTCAAGAGAGATATTAAGCTTTTAAAATTGTTAGTTTTGAACTGCGTTATTCGAAGGGGTCTCCGCGTTCCTACTTTCTCTGCCTTTGCCTGGCCTTAACTCACTTTGCTGCAGCCTCGACCTCTACCTTCCCTTACCTGCGAACTATCAGAACATCAGACATCAGATCCACCACCGCCTATCAGGGTCAATCGCCCTCGGACGCTTCTTGATGACCCGGCATAAAGTCATCCTCTTAATTACATCAGCCCACAGCTCCCGAGTTCACTAACAAAACTGTCCTTCATTCCTTCCTTGACCGCCTCCTAGTGTGCTGAGTCAGCTACTTGTGGCTGTTACCTTTATCACCGGCACGGAGGCTCTCTGCCTCGCGGGAACGACCAACGCCTAAAGGCATCTGCTGCCTGGGTTTGAGACGGGCAACATCTGTTGCTCGAATGGGTAGAAGCCGCAGTGCTACAAAAATAAAGTTTTCTTTCTCCCTCGCCTTCTGAACTAACTCGTTGACGGTTTCTTTCTCCAGTTTTAAGTCCCAGTCGACTAGTACCAGACTATGTGTATCTACTGGCAGCCATTGGACTCGATCCAGATGCTGCAGTCAAGCCACGAATGCAAAGACACCCCGCACTCACAATGCAATGCAATTAGTTCTGAATTACACTATTTTTGTTTCAACGCTAATCCAGTGGTTATTGATTTAAAATTCGGAATAAACATGTGAACGAATATTAAATATACAACTGGTATATTAATACATCGGTGAATTTTCCCACTTTCCCACAACAGCAAATGATTGTTTCACTCTGTGTGTGTTTGTGAATGAGTGTGTGTGAGTGTGTGTATGTGTGTTTTCAAGCGCATTGTATAGTGCATTATGTGTAGGGCAAAATTACATTGTTTAATCGAGTTTGGTATGTTGTGTTGAAATATCTCTAATTTCCCCAAAATTCATTTCGTGTCGTGTTACATTCCAGCGAATTTAATTTACATAATTTACATTTAATTTAAAAACAATTTTATTGTGGACAAATATTTAGAGACGATAAAAAAATAAAGATAAACAGTGCCAGTAATTTACAATGTTGAATAGTTGAAGGTATTATGTGCTGAAATTTAAAGTATTTAATTGTAATATTTGTAAACACTTGGTTACTCACCGTCTTGTGACTTCTTTAAAACTTTAAAATAACAACGCGTTTCAAGGATAAATCCTCATCATCAGGTTATATAAAACACCAATCCTTCTAGAAAAGTCGTCAAAAAATCAAATATTTTTCCTAAACATCGAACACATTATTATAGCACTTCACACAGCGTTGCGACCTGGTGTGCACCACTACACGCGTTCGACTACTGAGGATTTATCCTTGAAACGCGTTATTATTGAAAGTTTTAAAGAAGTCACAAGATGGTGAATAACCAAGTGTTTACTAATATTACAATTAAATACTTACACACGTGACTTGGAAACTATAATATAATGAATGAAATTTAAACTACTTAATCGTAAACAACACAGATGACATAGGGAGGAGAAAGAGGGGGACAGAGAGAGAGAGAGAGAGAGAGAGAGAGAGAGAGAGAGAGAGAGAGAGAGAGAGAGAGAGAGAGAGAGAGAGAGAGAGAGAGAGAGAGAGAACCTCTGTGTTTTAGTGGTTGTACTGTCGTCTTTTACGTTCTCATTCTTCTTTGCTCATTATCACGGTATTTCTACAGAATATAATTACATTTTACTTACCGAGAGTTGTGAATAAGTATATACAGACGGCAATAATTCCGATTGGCTAACATTAATGTGAATAAGATCAGTTGAAATATTTTTTTGGGGAACTGTACCTTTATCTGTTGCTGCAGTATAATTTCGATGTTTTTAATACGCGATTATACCGATATATTACGATGTGGAAAAGAAGAAGTGCACTAATTGTAAATTGTCTTAATTCTTAATGCAAAGCAAAAATACGCGTTGTTTCTATTTGTGGAATTAAGTTGCAATGGTTTTTGGATTTTAGTTTACTGTTAAATAAATAAAAGTCATGGTTGATGAAAACATAACATTTAATGTGTATATACAATGCTTATAACACAATAATACTTAAAGTAAATAACCTAACGTTTTTGATTTGACAAATTAAAAAAACTACAACGGCAAATGTAAACTGGTAAATACAAATATTTATGGTTAACAGAAAACACAAAAACGATGTATTAAGTAATGACAACATACGCTCTACTTATTGTACATAATGAACGTTTCTTTTTTGTTAGCCACAAAACGAGTACTTGTTGGAAAACGAATATTACCGAAAAACGAGTTCTGCCACAAAAAGTGACAAGTTTAGTAATAGGCAACTCGTCTTACTTTGCATTGGGTTTTCCGTCGTTTCCGCCAAAAAACGAGTTTTACATTACACACGCGTTGCTTTCCATGTGTAATTTTATCCAACTATTTTGCAACATACGATATTAAAATTTGTATAATTCTTTCACCTACATAAAATTATGTGCGATATTCCTATTCACTAAAGATCGAAGCCAAACAATCGCATAATCAGAATATCGAAAATGATTGCAGGAACGGATAAAGGTACAGTACCTTTGGGATAAATTTCAATATTAGATAATATTTCAGTTATCAGAAAAATTACAACTACTTCGATTCCTTTACTATATTTCTAGCAAAATAACAATTGTAAAACGGACAGACACTAAAATTTCAGAACTGTTGAAATGGTGTTTTAATTGAGCGAGTTGTCAGCTTTGACTCAACCGTTTGGCATTTGCCTGGCAGTCTGGCAGTATTTGGGGTATGTTATGTCTCATGATAACTTTTGAACGCATCAAGCGATTTTTGTAAAACTTAAAAACCGCGTTTCCTCTACAGAACCCTGTTTTTTTTTTTTTACTTCCATGTTCCATAAGGAAATGGAAGTATGGTGATGGCGAAAAAATCGTATTCGAGATAAGGGCTGATTCTGATTGTACTACCCTCAAAATATAAATACAAGTCATTTTCCGAAATGTGTGTGTGTGTGTGTGTGTGTGTGTGTGTGTGTGTGTGTGTGTGTGTGTGTGTGTGTGTGTGTGTGTGTGTGTGTGTGTGTGTGTGTGTGTGTGTGTGTGTGTGTGTGTGTGTGTGTGTGTGTGTGTGTGTGTGTGTGTGTGTGTGTGTGTGTGTGTGTGTGTGTGTGTGTGTGTGTGTGTGTGTGTGTGTGTGTGTGTGTGTGTGTGTGTGTGATTTTACTTCCATGTTCCTTTTCTCTATGGCGAACGATAACTTCCGCAAATTTCAACAGAATCAAATAATTTTTCTATAATATGTGCCTGACTTGTAGAGGACTCAAGGTCTGTTGACTTTTGAGAATATCAGTTTAGGGGAAGGGGTAGTTTACTTGCAACGTTTTACATTTTAACAAGAATAAAGTACTTAATTTTGATAAATAAAAATGATAGTTGAAGGAGGAGGGGTTATTTTTTTTATATGTGTACTACGTTATCGGCAACAAAGAAGTAGTTTGTTGTTAAAATTCCTTCCCGCGCTGTTTGACCGTGGTACAATGTTGTCTGTAAAACCATCGACCGCCATCTTCAGTAAAAATCGAGTGCGCTAACGTGAGGTGGTATACGTTAGTGACCACAGTTCTGTGGTTAAGGTTGAAGAAAGATGTAGAAAGAAGTAGTTTCAATGGAAATATTTCATTTTGAAAATGATTTTAAATATAAATTTTAGAACACGGAAGTCGTGTGTGGTTGTTGTCCATACCGATATTATATGTGTACTACGTTATCGGCAACAAAGAAGTAGTTTCTATGGAAATATTTCATTTCAATTTGTCAAACATAAAACATGATTTACATGGAACACACCTAACTTGTGAGAAATTATCGAACCGAATCGAAGTAAATGATTTTAAATATAAATCTTAGAACATGGAAGTCATCGTGTATCGGGTCTCCATACCGATATTTTAGATGCATATAAAAATAGAGTGGTGGGAGACAAAAATGTGGAGGGAGCAAGGTAAATGACTAAAGGGTGTAACGCGAGGTCAATGACAGTGATGGGACAATTATAATTACTTTGTATTATAAGTAGGAATGCAATGTCAAACAAGAGCACCTATTAACAGCAAATAGAACTTGGCATTCTGAACGTCTGTGAATCATTGAAGATGTACAAACAAAACTAAACTACAGTCATTACAAACTGCAAACATTTCTCGGTTAGAATATTTCCATTATTACCTGTAACCATGGTCGCACAGTGCACAATGTTCAGCGTTGACTCAATCCCATGACCCATTGTGTATTTAACGTGGCCCCATTTCTCGATTGATTGAGCATTTTAATGTTGTCAGTAACTTGCACCTACATCGATGCAACGTTAAATGTTAAACGGTTTTGACATGATAATGTCTTATGGCTGGGGGTCATTTGAAAATTTCTGTAACGCATCACGCTGCATGACGTCATCATTTACCAGCCGGGAATCGTTAACTAAAACCGCGACCGCTAACGTGCTAACGTCCGTCGCAGATTAAAGACCTAACAAGCAAACAACACTGCATAGCTGTAGATAGGTATGTAACCAATCAGTCAGTCAGTAACCATAATAATGTTGCGTTTAGCTGGCGGCTGAAAGACATTATCATGCTCTTAAGCTTTTACCATTTGGTAAACGGTACTTTACATTTTTGTACAGTGCGCCAACTTGGTCACGCTAAAAAGTCCCAACAGACTCCACTTTCAGGCAGAATTCCCACGACTTTACACTGTTACAGTTAAAATACAAGAACTAAAAATAAATGGATGTGTTAAGAATTTTTATACTAAAACCTTTTTTTATATTTTTTTTTGTAACTTATATAAGTAAAAAAAAATAAATACGCAGAAAATTTATGTTAAATAAATTTATTTGTAGTCCGTCCGAATATTTAAAACTATCGTTGACTTAAAAATTACATGAGTTTTTTATAATATGCTTAATTTATTTTCCAACCTGATGCTCTTGATTTTAAACCAAAGTTTTTCTATTTTTTGTAACTTATTACAGATAAAAGAATTGAATGTATAAGGTTGGCTGTGACATGACTGTTTCAGCAGAAAAAGAAAAGACAATGAATGAAATGATAAGAGATGTGAATTTAATATGCGAGGAATATAGAATGAGGATTAATAAGTGTATGGTAATTAGCAGGGGAGGAAAATAAAAATGGTAAACGTAAAGATAGGGCAAGACAAAATACAATAGGTAGAGTTGTTTAAATATTTTGGAAGCTTGATAAGTGAAGATATGTCTTGCACTCGTGAAATTATAGCAAAAATTGTTATAGCGAAAGAGGCATTTAATGGGAAAAAAGACTGCTGTGTGGCAAAATTAACAAGAATTTAAGAAAAAGGTTGGCCAAATGTTATGTGTAGAACGTTGCTTTATACGGTGCAGAGACATGGACACTGAGGAAGGAGGATGAGAAAAGATTAGAAGCATTTAAGATGCGGGTTTGGCGAGCAATGGAAAAAGTGAGGTGGGTTGATAAAATAAGTAATGATGAAGTTTTATGAAGAATAGGGAAAAAGAGAAGAATCCTGAAGGTAATAGAAAACAGGAAAAAAAATTGGTTAGGTCATTGTTTAAGAAGAGATTGCTTGCTTACAATTGCCATGGAGGGTGTCATAGAAGGTGAAAAAAGAAGAGGGCGTAGAAAAATGAAGTTAATAGATAGCATTAACACCAGAGGGTGTTACGAAGAAACGAAAAGACTGGCATGCATAGGACAGTAGGACAGTTTGGAGAGCTTTTACCATTTGAAGGCCTGCCTTAGGGCAGAACACCAAATAATAATACACAGATAAAAAATAAATCAGCAGGAGATTTATATATAAATGAATTTACTTGTAGTCTGTCTGAATATTCACGACTATCGTTGACTTAACAATTACAAACAAATGAGTTTTTATAGTATCCTTAATGTCCATTCTAACGTGATGCTTTTTGTTTTAAACCAGTAATTTTGTCTTCTTGTCTTTTATAATTATTGTTTATCAAAAACATAAAAAATAATAATAACATATCCTTATGTTACAAATTCATTTTACATATTCTATTATAAGCATCGTGAGTTCAATATAGAAACGCATGTAGCTTTCATTGACTTTGAGAAGGCCTTTGGTAGAGTAGATAAAAATTTCTTGTGGCAAGTATTAGAAAAATACAAGATTTTATATTCATGTTTTAGTATCCAAGCCACTTATACGTATATGAGTAGAATAGAATTTACCTCTTTTATCGGTCTAGTGGCTTTTCCTTTTTTATATTTCACTACGCGTTTCTGGACATATGTCCCATCTTTAGGTGTAATCCCTCAGTAAATTTCGTCAGACAATTAAAACAGCTTACGTATAATTTACACACATGTCGTAAATAAATATAAAATATATGACCACGGACAGACGCGGTGTTGTTGGTGCGCACCACGGTAACACTATAATCGAGTGTTATGCTTACGTTGCACCACGGACCCTGAAGTACGGACCTCGTCTTGTAGTCTTATCGCTGTGTCGTATAGATTTAGACTGAAAGTTCTGCTGTTCGTTCAGTAGGACGTCATTGGTGTTTTTATTTTTGAAGGGCTTATATATTTTGAACTCATCACAGCACTCATATATCTTCCTTTTTTACATATATGGAGGGGTTGAAAGTTAGTCTCGAAATTAGTATAATTATGATTACTGTCCATCAAATGACGTGCGTAATTTGACTTTGTTTTGTTAATATTTTTTTTTGGGTAGATGTTCTTTAAGGCGTTTTATAAACGCTCTACCAGTCTGGCCAATGTAGAGTTATTGCGGTTATCGCATGTAATTTTATAAACGCCTGTCTTGTCTTCGGCTGATTTCCATGGTTTAGGTCGGAGTATCTTACTAACATTCCTATTATTGCGGAATGCCATTTTCATGTTTACCTCGTTAAATGCACTGTTTAACTTACAAGAATTATACAGTACAAAGTCTATATAACAGAACAAGACTGGCTATAAAAATAACTGTAGGATGTCTCAACAAATATCTGTTAATGAAGATGTTGAACAAGAGTGTAGTATATCACCTACTCTTTTTAACATTCATATCGACTATCTGGAAAGAAAATAAACCATACCTAACCCTAAACTCCAGTGAACTCTGGTATTAAGATATCGCGTGACAGATCCTTGAATGTACTGTTGTTTGCTGACGACTTGCTTGTAACTCAAAATACAGAATCTGATTTACAAAAATCTGTTCTTAAACTTCATCTGATTTGCAAACAAAACAATATGACAATTTCTACTATAAAAATGGTATTTCAAGTCAAGAAACCATTAAAAAAAGATAAAAAAGATAATTGTTATTGATCAAATTGTAGAACAGGTGAGTCATTTAGCTATTTGGAAACTTATAAGAAATATAATCTATGATAAGAAATATGGTATAAATTTTGAGCTAGGTATGTGTCAGACGATCTGTGCAACAATAAGTCGTATTTTTAGAAACAAGGTACGTCGAGATACAAAATTAAAGTTTTACAAAGTTATTGCTGTACCTGTACTGTCCTATAAGTGTTAATTATAGACGACAGCTAAGAAGCACAAAAAAAATACAGTCCTCAGTAATGGCATTATTTACAGAAGTTAAACGTGTTCTAAACTTGACCGTATAAAGAATCAACCTATAAGAGAATAATTACAAGTTCTTAACTTAAAAGAAAGACTAAAAGATTATAAACAACGTAGAAAGAACATTTAGAAAAAATGTCAGATTTAATAGTGGCCAAACCTGTACGATACAGGTTTCCTGGAAGAGGACACAGGTCTTCCTGTAGGACACAGGCGTGTGGGTAGACCCAGGAAGAGACGGCTGGAGGATCTTCACACACGTAATAGGCAGCAACTTGACTATGCCGTGATGTGAAGATAATGACGATGATGATATTCTACTATGCAGAAACATTTTATCTTATTCACAGATTGTCTTTTTAATTTAAACTTTTAAAAAATTATTTTCGACATAATATTTAAATGGTTGTTATAGATATTAGACTAAATATTTTTTTAAATATTTAGTAGATTTTGATGATTAGTGAAACATCTGAGCTCGTAAATTACATTTTGATAGACGCTTGTATTATATAGATTGTGTTATAGATGATACTGTCCTGGATCAAGTTAGCCAATTTTGATTACCCGGGCTACAGTGTGTCATATAATGCAAGCAATAACGTTTTGAATAAGTTGCATAAGTTCAACATTATGTGCGGGACCATTAGGCACATATATAGACCATTAGGTACTTAAGTTAGCAAGTACAGGAACACGCCTCAAATTCTACAACATGTTGGCTCTTCCCAAACTTCTTTGTGGGTCTGAGAATTGGACTTTAACGAAAGGCTAAGCCAATCGCATCCAAACGGCTGAAATGAGATTTCTGAGGCACGTGGCAGGGTATACTCTCCATGATCATAGAGGAAACACAGATATACGGCAGGAACTGAATATTCTGAGTATACTTGACAGGATCGCCCAACCAGCAAAGATGTTTCGGCTGCTTCGGCTGAATATCTTTGCCGAATTGATGACTTCCGCAATCCCTAACAACTTTGGAACTATAAGCTGAGGGGACGGAAAGGTGTGAGACATTCGAGGAAGCGCTGGAGTGACCAGCTCTAATATGCCTGTTTGAGACCGGAACAAACCATCATTGGTTTAATGCGTGAAGGTGATGATGATGATGATGCTTGTATTATATCTAGGAGGCAATAGCAAAAAGAAATGTTTGGAGAAAGGGCACATAAAGCTTCTTCGATGTGAACCTATCTACTGTGCGTTATACTGTGTAGTCATATGACCGCCTGGAAACATCGGGATAAGATAGTGTTATTGAGATAACGCTGTGGCAAAACCGATCGCGCTTAGTTGCTTATCTCTGCACAATTTCTCCCTCGACATAACATTCTGACCCCATAAAAGCAAACTTGTACAGCTGATGTCACAGCTGATGTGATGCGTTCGTTGCCAACATAACATCACAGCTGTTTGCAGCACTGCTTGTTGCAACTAGTTTCAGAAAATACCGTACTCTAAGAAGAAGTATTATTTTGCACCGTGTAAGAATAAGACACTTTTAGCTGAATACACTGTCGTACTCTTCCATGGCCGGCTTTAGTAGAAGGCCGGAATATTAAACGTGGCAACGTTGCGTCTGAGCCCTATAAACGTAGTGTAATAAAATAGCTAAAAAGAACATGTTATAATTTTTTATTTAATTTCATAGCATTACTAAAATCATGAGTAGGTATATATAATAAATTTACAGCTAAATCTGAATTATAGGTCTGAGCGCAATTAAATACTATTGGTTTAAGTTGAAGAAATTAGTGAATTAGTGTTAGGCCTAAAGAATTAAATTTTTAAAATTATTGAATTCGTATCATATTAATGAGTTAATTATTATATTTCTTAAATACTGTAACAGTATTTTACATAATAAACTTTTAGTTTGCAAAAAATGAAAAATTATAGAACTGCTGTTAACCGGCAATAAAAACGACGCGATTTGTTTATTGAAATACATAAATTAAGAGATCGTTTTGTCGGTCTCAAATTTCAGCTTGTTCTAGTGTTGCCACATTTAATATTCTGGCCTTCACGATATTAATTGATGACTCGTTGGGCACTTGGTGAAACATAATAATACAAAGGTTTTGTAAAATATATAAAAACACTTGGTAAGTTTCTGTCAATACTTGGTTACTAGTCAATAATAAAGAAAAATCTAACACACTGGAGAAAAAAGGAGTTTATGAAATACACTGTGCAGAATGCGATGCTATTTATATCGGACAATGTGGCCGTGCTCTGAAACATCGCATTTCTGAACATAAGAAGGCGATTTTAACTAATACATCTAATACAGGTTTTGCAGATCATTGCTTACAACACAATCACTTCATAGACACAAAAAACATAACACTACTCCACAACATACAAAAAGGTAAAAAAAAATGGATTTGTTAGAAATTTTAGAAATTAAAAAAGCAATAAAAAATAACAAAAATTCAACCAATGAACAGACTGAATTTTATGTTTTTTATTAAAATCTGTTATTTAGTTTAGTTTATTTTATATTATTTTGTATGTTCATCATTATTTTAAATTATTGCATTCAGTTTATATTTAGTTTAGTTAATTTTATAATTTGCATTCATGATTGTATTTAGTTTTTAAAGACACCTGACCTTCCCTTGTCTCATGCACACACTATCCCCCCCCCACCCACGCCATCACAACACAGTTGTTCCAGATACGCCCTAAACAGATGTCCACCACCTACACTCCACTAACGTCCTGTGTTCAGTAATTTCATTCACTCGCTCGTTGACAATGGCTTAAGTTAGTCGAAACAGCTGTCAGAGTTAATTAAAAAATTTGTGAAACTTACCAAGTGTTTTTATATATTTTACAAAACCTTTGTATTCTGGCCTTCTACTAGAGCCAATTTATGGCTCTTCCCATTATGCCTCTTCGACTCTTCCCATTTATGACCTTTTGTTTTTAACATTTTTATTTCTATAAAGTTTCTAAGGCTTTCACGGTCGTCGACAACAAAGTTGGAAACATTATTTGCCGGGTTGTTGGGCCGTGGTTAATCGTTTGTGTTTACAGACGTTTCGGCCCAGCATCGGAAGCCATCTTCAGTGTTGGAAGCAACTGGCACTGTTTCCGCTACATCAGCCATGTGATCAGGTAGAAACTATGTATTTTATCTAAAAAGGCCCACTTATATAAATTTTAATACCAGGACGATCTAAGCTGGAAAGCAGCAAGAACCTTGATTGGCTTGGAAGCACACCATGCCAAATCCTATTCAATAAGAGGGTTTCTTCTCTTCCATTCATCGTGACGGAACCATTTTTAACGATCTTCACGGACTCAATGTGCAACAGTAACAGGCACTCTCCAAGAATGAGATCTTGTCTCCTCAAAATCTTGGTGAACACAGTCGCTGTTGTCGCTTGTGGTGGCCAAGCATGCATTCTCAAACGCTGACCAGCGTGTTCTCTTTAAAGAGACAGACAGACAGACAAATGGTGTATGTCACACGATAACTTTTGAATGCATTAAGTAGCTTGCGTAAAACTTGGCATAACTGACCCTTACTTTATCTAAAACCCTCTACTGATTTTAAAGTTGATCACCCTAATCGTAGGTCAACCAAAAATTGTATTATTGGGTCTTTCAGTCTTTCGACTGGTTTGTACCCTCCCCGCATATACCAGTGGTGTGTGTGTTAACGGAGTCTCTCACAGGTATATGGGACCTACAGCTTAACGCAGGATCCGAACTGCATATTTCGGGAGGGTTTATACTAGCCAGGATAACTCTCGCTGGTTTGACATCGCCTTATAAGGGGAACGGTCGTATCTAAATCGGATTACCCCGGCGGGAATACCAATAATGTAAAGTGTCAAAACTTTGAAAAATGGCAAAAATCCGTATCAAATTAAAGGGTCTTTTACTCAAAATCTGAATGTAGTATTCAGGTTTCAAAATTGCAAATAGTTTGAAATATTAGAGCCGAAAAAGTTTTGAAACAATTGCGAAAATGAAACCCGGTATCAAGATAAATACAAATTTAAACAAAACGTGAATATAGTTGGCCGATTCAGTTTCGAAATTTCAAAAGTTTAGGACACCAAAACCCAAAAGGGTACAAACATTTTCATAAAATTTTCAAAAATCCATACGGAATATTAGACTACAGAGAATTTTAACACCAACTCAACTCTAAATGTAGTGTTTATGATCACAATTTTAGGAAAGATATTGAATAAATTGTAAAAGGTTATGGGGGCACCAAATTATGAGGAAATTTTATCAAAATACGAAGTCGGTATTTTTAATAATTTGACAAATATAATAACTGTTAACATACATTGCTAATTTTTGACCAAGCTCAAAACGTTTATGTGTGCAAACAATTTTATATATTATTACCAATTATATACTTTTGTGAAACCTATTGTATATAGAAATATATCTATACCTGGAAACATACATCATCTTACAATAAATAGTGGCTAAATCGTTTATTATTTTGTCACTATGGCTACAACTAACGTTGAGCTAAATTTTAATAGTATTTTCAAAATTACTACTTTAATAAAATAATTATTATTTATATTATAATTGTATATGCATTTATATAACATATTTTGTTCACATATAAAAACAAAACATTAAATTTGTCTACAAGTAAAACTGCTGTTATTAACAATTGATTTCAAAAAAGTTTATTAATTTGTATATATTTTCTGGTGCATTATAGAGTCCAAATGGCATGACTTTAAATTGGAATTTCCGATTAATTACTAAACAATATTAATTGTTTCCGATTAATTACGAAATACACTCGTCTTGTACAAGTACAGTACAAGTACTCTCCGTCCCCTCAGCTTATAGTTCCAAAGTTGTTAGGGATTGCGGAAGTCATGAATTCGGCAAAGATGTTCAGCCGAAACAGCCGAAAAACGTACTTTACCCTGGGCCGTCAGACCAGTAACACCCTATTGAAAGGTTCGAGACGAAAAGAGAAAGAATCACGCATTCTGCGAACCCACCATGCCACAGAAACTCAACATGTTGGGAATTGCCGTCCATAACCTTTGGCAAGCTGTTTTCTAACAGCTGCGTCCAGCAAGCAGCTGACCAGGTTGACTGGCTTACTAGATCGCGTCACCGTGGCGCAGACACGGCCTTACTAATCAAGTTAGCTGTGACGTGGCGGCCTTCCACGTTTAAATCACGCCGGGAAAATTCAAACCCCGGCACAATACAAGGTGACGTAACTATTTATTGTTATAATCTACGTATTAGACCTATAAAAGAATTAGTTGATTGTTTTGGAAACATATTTTCAACAAAAAATGCCTAAAGCTAAATCAATATGTCTGTATAACAATGTTTCCATTTAGCGGTTTGTCCACTATATTTTCTATAAACATGTTTTCCATTCGGTAACAATTTATACAGGAGGCGGAGACACAGCACCACTGCCGCATTGTCAGTAAATCTTTTAAGCTATAAAGAAAACAACCACGTGGCAGTAAATTTAATTATAACAAGAGTGAGAAACCAACTATAAACATTACTAGACTAGACCGTCAGTGAAGCTAAACGTTCAATGCCTAGGCATATTGTTGTACTAAATACAAATTATTCCAGTTCGTAAAAATTATACTACATATATGTATAGTTTTATATATATATATATATATTGTGATGTAAAAGGTTGCATAGAATAAGTAGTCGATATTCAGATAGTGGAATTCTTCGGTATATTAAAGATTTTCTTTAATTTTTTAAATTGCAAAAATACTTCACTATACTTTACGATAACGCATAAAATTAATTGACTGTTTCTTATACTAATAAAATTAATCAATCGTTTAGTACAAAATAAAATTAATTACTGCTTCTGCAGTGTTTTATTGCTGCATTTTTTACACTTAAAATAATTCTCTACTCTAATTACCTACATCTCAATTTCTACAAGTTTTTGTGTCTTTTATTATTGTTTTAATTGAGTTAATATTAATGCTTTCACTTCCCTTGTTTTATGAGCAATGCGATGTTGCTCCTCTTGTTCCTTAAGGATCTCCTTCTGCTCTCAGCGTTCACGGTCGTTTTCCGGGTTGTGTACTTTAACAAACAGTGGTGAATTAATACTTATTAATGATATTTATGGTGTATAAAACAATACACTACTCCGGCTAACTTGAAGTGTTCATATAATCCCTAAGCGGACAATCTTGAACTGTTCCGTAGTAGCACTCGAGATTATTTCAGTCTCGAACTTTATTACATGTGCTCGTCACTCTTTATAGACCTATCGTCATAAATCAGAGGTAAAAATTACTCATTATTGAGTTCAAACTAAACTGCTTCTTCTGAGTTCTAATCGAGACTGACTTTCATCGCATCAAGTCTAAAATCAACTACTGTATTACCCAATCTCATTGGTCAAAACATTCCCTCACCCTTACGGCTCTAGTCCAGATAACGTTCTTGAAGTTAAATATTGTCTATTAACAATGTAAAACGTGCAAATAAAACCTGTATATTTTAATTGTTTTTTGGCCATAACATTTTTTTTGTAAAAAATCATATAATTCGTTCTTTAAATTATTAACAAAAATTACTACCAGATAGGTCTTTATTTTATGCACACTCTGGTGTAAGTCCCATATCAGAAATTTTATTTGCATAAAAGTTATTTAATTTAATCTGTTTTTTATTGTTATTTCGTAACACAATTATTCACACCCGCACTCGCCATATGCCTATTATAAGGTAACAAGATTCCACCTCCAAAGATAGATGAGTATACCATCAAAATTCGTAGTGAAATATGCAGAAACGCAATCTTATTAATATTAAAAGAAATAGAAGAATAAAATAAACTTAATAAATACAGTTATGAATAGTGAATATATTACTTAAAGATAACTAATATTTTCAAGTAATAAAAAGAAATGGAAACTAAAAGGGAAATATTATCATAAATGAATAATTGGGAAATAGGGAAATAGAGAATGCAAATTTAGGAATTAAATAATGCAATTAAGATGATAAAACAATAACTGACGATGAAAAATACACAGAAGAGACGATCAAATGACAAAAAACATCACAGCTAACTTGATTAGTAAGGCCGTGTCTGCGCCACGGTGACGCGATTTAGTAAGCCAGTCAACCTGGTCAGCTGCTTGCTGGACGCAGCTGTTAGAAAACAGCTTGCCAAAGGTTATGGACGGCAATTCCCAACATGTTGAGTTTCTGTGGCATGGTGGGTTCGCAGAATGCGTGGTTCTTTCTCTTTTCGTCTCCAACCTTCCAATAGGGTGTTACTGGTCTGACGGCCCAGGGTAAAGTACGTTGTTGATATCTTTAATATTACTTCGTATTCTAGTAAAGCGTTTCAGGGTCCCCGTACAGCCGGGAGAAAGGGAGATGCAAAGATGGTGACACCTACATCAATCACCATCTGCAGAGCAGTGTAGCACGAATCTCCCCGAAGCCGTCAGGTCCAGAAATACTACTCCTACAGAACATCAAAGACATCTGCCCTGAATGACACTAGCCGGAACTTCTGCACCCTTCAAGCACCACCACCAACACTAATCGCAGACTGGTCTACAGGGTATCATTTCAGTTCTTCAAAAGTACAGGTGGGAGCATTCCAATTACTAAACCAGTCAACAACAACTCCACCCGGTTTTAGATGAAGTGTAACTGACATTTTATATCAATATAAAGACATGCTCTTAAAGATAACAGAAGCCCAGCTTTTTCAAATATAACATTGTAAATAAACTTTGACATAATTTAAATGGATATTGTAATGTAAATCAAACTAGAATTCAATCGTTTGAAGGCTGTAACTAAAATAGCAATAATAAAAATTGTTACTGCTTACACGAGTATTTTATTGCAAGTTCTGTCACTCTGGGCTCCAGCACACTTTTCGCTTCCGCTAGGCCAAGTGGTCTAGTTTTTAAATTTCACGTAACGGTCTAAGTGGCAGCTACAGTATGGTGTTTTCATCCATTTCTATCTTTGCAAGCAACTCGTTAAATTTTTGCAGGATTCTTGTATAATATATAAGTTATATTTTATAAAATTAAGTTATATTACTTCTGAAAGTAAAAGTTTTTACTTCTGTGAGTAGAAATATCGTATTTCTCCAATTTGTATCGTCTTATTGTTAACCTGACACACGTTTCACAGAATAAATCTGTATCATCAGAAGCTTTTAATTCAGAAGAAGAAGGAGAAGGAGAAGAAGAAAAAAGAATAGAACTAAGAAGAAGAAGAAGAAGAAGAAGATGTCTTTGGTTTTCCTGTCTAGTAAGATATACCCGAAAATTCAGCATAGACATTTCATTTACCTACTCACATTTTCTTTTGTTGTTGGATTATTACTTGTGTTCTACGTTCAAAATCATACACTAAAGCTGCGATTGTAAAACCTGAAAAATGTAAACTTTATATTTATACTCAAGGAACTGCTAATGGTTTCACTATCTATAGTTATCGGGAGTCTGACCGAATCGGTCTCGGCTAGGTTAGGTTAGGTTCTGAAAGGCTAGGAATTGACAGAATTATAATGGTAATTCTTATATAATTATAATAACACGAAAATTTAAATGGTCGCAACTGACCATGGTCCGACCGAATAGTATCTGACCATTTTGAATATTACGAGAACCGGTTGTACAACTGGCTTGTAACTAGGTAGCCAATGAGACGAGGCCGTTTGACGCATGCGTGAACATTCGTTAACGTGTTGGTCTATTCCGTTACTTTTGAAACTACGTTGTATGACTACAAGTGTTAACTATTTAAAGTGTGTAAATAAATACAGTTAAATTCTTTAAAAGTAGATTTTCTATGTTTTCTAAACACTAAAATTAAAAAAATAGAATTTACCGTATTCGGCTTCTTTTTAACGTCTTAATCTCTTTCATCTCATCCTATTTTGTAGTCGCATAGCAAACTCACCTGTAACACAAATACAAATTATGAAAACCAGCAGATATTTATTCATCCAGTATAGCAGTAGGAGGTTAGGGCTATAGACAAAGCACCTACTTACAAATATAGAATTTAAAATTATATCAGGCTGTTTTATAGTTACAAAACATATGATATGTGAATAAATAAATTTTGTGAATAAAATAAAACGGTACTACAGAGTAGAATATCATCATCATCATCTTCATCCCAACACGACATAGGCAAGATGCTGCCTGTCCCGCGTTTAAAAATCCTCCACCCATCTCTTTCTGGGTTTACCTGTGTCCTACAGTTTATATTTCCAGACTTGTTTTCCCCCTATTGAAACTGTCATTTTTACTAAATGTTTTTTCTACCGTGGTTTATAATCTCTTAGTATTGCTTTCAAGTTAAAAACTTGTAATTCATCTCTTATGGCCTCAATCTTTATACGATCAAATTTAGAACACCTATTAACTCTTCTAAAGAACGCCATTACAGAGTACTGTATTTTATTTTGTGTTTCTTGGCTGTCGTCTATAATTAACACTTATAGGACAGTACAGGAACAGCAATAACTTTGTAAAACTTTAATTTTGTATCTCGACGTACCTTGTTTCTAAAAATACGACTTATTGTTGCACAGATCGTCTGATACTTACCTAGCTTAACATTTATACCATAATTCTCATCATAGCCAGTGTAATTTTCGAAATAACTAAATGACTCGCCTGTTCTACAATTTGATCAATAATAATTATCTTTGTTTTTATTGGTTCCTTGACTTGAAATGCCATTTTTGTAGTGGAAATTTTTTTTTGTATTGTTTGCAAATCTGATGAAGATTTTTGTAAATCAGATTCTGTGTTTTTGAGTTACAACCAAGTCGTCAGCAAATAACAATACATTCAAGAATCTGTTACGTGATATCTTAATACCAGAGTTTACCAAACGGGAGTGTTAGGTAGGGTTCATTTTCTTGTCAGGTGAGGAACCAGGTTAAACGTAAACACAGTCTGCATAACGTCAGACTGCAGCAGACTTGTAGAGTTGCATCATAATTAATTAAAAAGGTGTACAGATCTCTTATGAGTTGTTGGATCATCATTGTCATCGTTATCCCTGATTAATGTGGTTTGAAAACCATCTTCTCCACGTCTATCTAAGTATATATCTCTTTCTATTGCAACTGTAGTTCAAGGCTGTTAGAGGTAATCTATTAGTAGACATTCACCACAATGTTCATTCTTAGTTTTTAATCTTCTCATTTAAAAAGTGGAATGGAATACAAAATACAAAACATAATAGCCTAACAAGCTTACTAGATATTATATTGTGGAATCAAATCTCAATGCCGTAAACGGTAATTATATGATAAAAAATATTTTGCAATAACGTGTTCTGAAAAGATTGTTAAACACGAATCCAATTGTTATTTAACTTTTTAAATTTGTTATAACATTACATAACATGCTACGTGTTCTTGGCTATTCCAGCGGAGCCAGGCTATAATGTGTGTGTGTATCTGTGTGTGCGCACGCGCGCATATTGCTGCTACTTTGAGGTGAAAGACAATTACGTGACACTTGTCACGCTTCCGTAGCCGAGACTGATCCAGATTTCACCGGTCCGTGCGCGCTGTGTTCAAGCCCGCAATCAATTACGCTCTAGTGTTTTCCAGTAGACGCGTATTCTGCAATATCCTGAAATATCAGCGAGGTATAAATACAAGACTTCAGCGCCGCTTAGTTTTAGTTTTAGTGGCGATTTATTCCAGTGCAGTTCAAAGTATTGTGGCAAAGTGTTATGTGTTTTGTAATTATGCAAGACTCTATTAATTGACATTATTATTGCGTGTAAACAATTTTTACTTGATTTGTTGTAAGAGACTATCTTGTTGATTACAAACTGTTTAATTGCGACAATTAAAGCTGGTGATTAGTGACTTAATTGGTGTCTTGTATTTTGTTTTCCACTGTACCATACGACGATCAGTAGATCGTCGTAACAATATGTTTTCGTAAATTATAAATATTATTAAACTTATGGGCCATTTCGGAACTACCATTTTCAATGTTAATTCATTAGTACTTTACTATTGATTCTACTACAAATATGTCCCAAAAACACCTACATAATATGTATATAGCAATCGAAGTAGTAATTTCAAAGTTATTCAAATTATTTACATGTAGCATTTATAATATATTTACAATTAGTTCAATATACGTTTACAGATAATACTACCAACTTGTAAGCCTTACTTATACATTCATAGAACACAGTTAGAATTATTTTATACTCCGCCATCATCTCATAATAGTGCAAGTAATAAAATGTCATAAAAACAAATATTTGTAAATTATAAAACGCTGTAATATTCCTGCAAATACTGAGACATCGTTTCTGCTGTTTAAACTATACTATATTTCGGTTCACAAACTGACTGTAAGATCTCGGACAAGTTTCAAAGTAATGGTTTGTGATTGTCTCGCGAACTCGGCTCAAGGAGTTTTTATTAATAATCTGTTTCTCCAAAATACGGGTACAGGGATTTAGATTGTGACGTTACACACCTGAGCACAGCGCCGCCCGTTCAGTTCCCCGCGACAGTCTCAGCCGCCGTTACTCATCGTAATACTGTCAAGTTAGTCTGGCCTGTGCAAACGCTTATACAATAAATTATAAACATAAGTGTAAGTTAACTGAAATAAATTAATCTATAGAATAAGGAATAATAATAGTCTCCTCCCAGAGCTGTAGAACTCACTCACTATTTACATTTATTTTTACATAAATTTTGATAGTAGATAATACTGATTAATTGTATTTAAATGTTTTTCAATTTATGGAAAAAAATTAAAAACTCACAATTCTCTACTATTTTTATTGTCATCATCATCATCTTCTTCACCGATTAAAACGAGGATAGTTTGTTCCGGTCTGAAATAAGGAAAGATTAGAGCTGGTCACTCCAGCGCGTTTCCTCGGACGTCTCACACCTTTCCGTCCCCTCGGCTTATAGTTCCATAGTTGTTTGGGAATGCGGCAGTCATCCATTCGACAAAGATGTTCACACCAATTTAGCCGATACTGGGAAATCCTGTCGAGTATACTCATAATATTCAGTTCGTGCCGTATATCTGTGTTTCTTCTATGCTTATGGAGAGTATACCCTGCCACGAGACTGAGAAATCCCATTTCAGCTGCTTGAATGCGTCTGGCCTTTCGTTAAAGTCCAATTCTCAGACACATAATGAAATGTGGAAAGAGCCATCACCTTGTACAATTTTAGTCGTGTTCCTTTACTTGCTGATTTAGGGGTTCCCCTAATGGTCCCGCACATAAGGTTGAACTTATGCAACTTATTCACATGTCGTTGTTTGTATTATAAGACACACTGTGGCCCAGGTATTCAAAATTGCTGACTTCTTCCAGGACAGCACTATCTATAAAAATGTTTGGCCGTATGGGATCATTCCACGAAAAGCCATCACCTTGTCCTTAAGTGTGGATTATTGCAATCCAGAGTCTTTGCAGTTTCGATTTAACAAATACATACACAACTATTTTGATATAAATATAACAATTCAACGGCACACGATCATACCATAAACAGTAAATCTCGAAACATTCGGATTTGGGTTACAATTTCTTTTAGTCTGACTTTGTCTGACTTTCTGTTAGTTTTACAATTTTTTCAAATTTTTAATCTATTTTTTTCTGTCCTAGAGTGTCAAAACTTTGAAAGTTTTGAAATTTAAAATTACATTGAAATTTTCGTTACAATTCTCATTAATTCAATAACCTTACATGATTTTTTTGATTTAATGAAACTCTTTACTCACTTTTTTGGCTCGAACATCCAGAAGTTTTGAATTTTTTAAAATGTAAACTATATTCAAATTGTGGTTTAAATGTCCTTTGATTTAATATCCTATATTGGCTTTTGCGATTTTTTGCAAATTTAACCCCACAAATGTCTGTCTCTAACCCTCACATTTTTAGAGGGATTGATCTCAAAAACTACAGAGTTGTATAGGAAAAAGACGTCGACACTGCTACCAAGTTTTATGAAAATTCTTGACGTGCTCGAAGTTATAGTGAGGCATACCCCAAGTAGACAAGCAGATAGAAAAATGCCAAACGGTCGAGTCAACACTGAGAACTCGTTACGCTTGTTCAGTGAGTTACAAAAATGAAAGTTAATATATAATAAATAATGGTAGTGGAAGAACGGAAAGTCATATATATATTCTGGGGATCAATAAAAGATGGAGACCAGTACAGAAGACCCGACAATAATGAACTGTACACACGTGTTGAGAAAATCACAGACGCAATTAAAAAAATAAGAATTACTTTCTACAGACATGTTCAAAGAATGAATCCTGACAGACTAACAGAGAAGCTTCAAAAAGCTCAAAATGTCCAAAACGTGGTTCAAAGAAACAGAAACGGACATAGAAGAACTCTAGATTACTCAAAAAGACATTGAAGAATGCTGCCCACTTAAAAAGAAATTAAAAAATGACCAAGGTTTTCAGGAAAACCTAAAAAGAGGACAGGAGAGGAAGAAGAGGACAGGTCTGGACTGACGAAAGGAGGAAGAGACATCAATCAAGAATGAAGGAAATGAGAGGAGAAGAAGGGAGGAACCAGTTGAACTAAACGTAGTCCACAGTGCCTCATATGCAATAAATAGTATTAAATAATATAATGAAACATTCCCAAGTAATGCGCCGTCTCACCGACCCTTGTTAAAAATGTAAATGCCGTTAAATCACGGAAGATAACCCGTTCCACAAAGTCAGTTAAAAATTACCGTCTTTAAAATCGACGGATAACTTAACAGGAGGTTTTTTGTCAGTTAAGTAACTAACGGGGTTTTGAAATGACGATAATTAACGTTAAAACTATGTGCGGTGTCTTTCACTTATAAATTAATGTATAGGCTTACGTTGTTTTTTATGAAAAACTCTTCGTGTAAGACTAATAAAATACAACGCACATATTTCTTCTGTGTTTAAAAATTTTATTTGTTCTGTATTTTCTGTTCTTCCCTTTTAAACAATTCATTTTATTTTCAATTATTGCGTAAGCGTATCCTTTATAATATGAACTATTGTGGTATGAAACCGACCCATCGACAGAAGGAATGACCGAGTGCCGAGACTATAAGCTAACAGTAAAAAGGAAATTTGATGATTGAAGAACAGATAAGCTTCAGTATCTGGGACATCTCATGAGAAATCAACACAGATTGTACTTACTGCCGTCTATACTACAGGGAAAAGTACCTGGAAAGAGAGAAGTTGGGCGACCGAGAATCTCATGGCTGAGAAATGTAAGGACCAGCTTTGGCATGAAAACAACTGACTTATTCTGTGCAGCAGTACAGAAAGTTAAAATAGTCTGTATGATATCCAATATCCGAAACGGATAGGAAATATCAGAAGAAGAAAGGAACAGATGCAAAGGTTCTTTGCGTCTGATAAACGAAATAGCCTGTTACTCTTATTTGTAAGGTTGAAAGAAGTAACAAAGAAAGGAAGGAAAGACCAAAGACGAAGAAGAAGAAGGAGAAGGAAGAGGAGGATTAGCAGCAGCACCACCAAAAGGAAGAGAAGAAGAAGAAGAAGAAGAAGAAATATGTTTTATGGAACGTAACAAAACTAACGTGTTTCTGTCTACAGCCGCATTTAAAATGTTAATTACGCTAAATGTTTAATGCGTTTGACACAGTGCAGTGCTCCTGGGCATTAGGCTTACCTCACTTAATCTCATCACTGTATTTATAGTGTCGGCTGCCGTCACTAATGGTTTTCACGCTAACACAACACACACCTCTGCGCTTATCCTCTTTTGCATAGAACGACACATTTTGTTGTCGTAGCAGACAACCTTCAATTTATAGGCGCAAGGATTGTGATCTTAACACAACGGAATGAATTATTTACACTCCAGAGAAATAAAAGATGACAAATATTGTACAACACATCTTATATAAATTATCATACTGCAGTTACATTAGTTTTCCTGAGTTAAACAATACTGGCTACATTCGACAGTAAATAACTTGCTAATTATTATATCATTTGTAACGGTACATAATATCATGACCACCAGGGGCCCAAAACAAACATTAACTAACCATAAAAAATCATAAGAAATACCACATTAAATTTTAAAGTTAAGTAAAGGAAAAAATTAGGAATTGATAGTTGATAGTAAAAGGAATATCGAAGACATCTTTAACAAACTATGAAGATGAAAGAAATAAAGACAATGACAATAGACTAGACGTAAAGTAATTAACAACTAACCCAATAGATTAGGTAAGGTGAGAAAAACCCTAGGCAAAGAGTAATTATAAGTCATGAACTTAGGAATAATACAACAGGAACAACAGCCCAATTCAACTTGTAACAAAGAATTAATTATGAAAAAATAGCTAATATCATGAGAAGGGATAAAAACCCCAAATTATTATGAAAATAGAGTTAGATTAGCCAAAACAATCACTAGGAGGAAGAACTAGATAAATTATAGAATTGATAAAGAGAAAAAGAGGAGTTGCAGGTGAAGTAAATGACTGACTAGACAGACTGAATAAAAATGAGAGTGATTACTATCAAAAGTACCAGTAAGAAATCACCTAACTATTGTAATACAAACAAGGTAATACCTACCACTGGTCAAACCCTGAATTATGCATTTATAAGGAACATGACTGTTTGTACCTAGACGTAAGATCTATTATGGAAAATCAGTAGTAATAAAGAAAATTAAGCAGAGACAAACCGTCATCAAACTGCATAGTAAACCTCATGTTTGATTACAAATAAGATGTTAATGAAAATAATCAAGTCTCATAAAGAAACAATTGTAAATAAAAACCATTTCATAGTACAAGAACTCATGTATTTTTTGTATGACAAACTACCAGAATAGAATCATATCACTAACAATAATATGTTAACCACAAGTTCGTAAGAGTAGTCAATAACAAATAGAAAGTATTCACAACACTCTAAATAACCTGAGAATATAATACAAATATAAACTATTTCATGATGTTACAGACACCATGAACCTAACAGGAATTATTGTAATTATTTTTATAATTAAGGGTATAGAATCTTAGCTCACCACAACAAAAGACATTGTAGGAGCTAAATTCGACAGAAACCATATGGAATTGTAAATAAATAGATAGTAAGAAATAGTTTCATAAAAAATTATTGTAATAAGATATATGTAAAAATAATGACCTTTGTTATTAATGGATGGAATTATATCATAATGGGTGTTAAAACGTGCAGCATTGAAAAAGGCAAATAATGGTGAAGCCGTATATGAGTGTACTTGTAGTATAAAAGACTTATGTCCATTAGAAACTATTTTAATGATTTTCAGTAAGAGAGTTGGCGTCAGTTTTTTAATCTCCACACCAGCCACCCACGCCAATAATACAATTAAATTATTTTCTAAATGAGAGGGAGGATGACTTCGTGATGGAATGGCATCAATTTCCACCAATCACAGGGCGTAAAACGACCGAAGCCAGAGGTAGTGCAAATTGGAACAGCAAGTTTAGGCGTCACCTGAACGACACTTTTGATCGAACCACGATGCTATGCAGTTGACGAATTTCTACCGATCAAATTGCCGCCATTGTTACCCAGCATCCTGTGCAACCGATGTCAACAAACGATTCTAACCAAATTAGTGCAGTTTAATAACGTATTGTAATTTACAATCAATGAAGTAAAATCAAGTTAAATGTGATTAGGGAATTGCCTGGTGTATAATAATTGGCAATTCAGGGAAATAAAGGAAAGTAATGTGCAATTATTGTTACTTGCATGTTATGGTATAATCCAATCAAGTAATTTGAACTAATGATACTTTTATGAATAATTCCATTAATCGAACACTAAACCTTTATTAACAAGATCATTTTTTTATTGTACAGTTGAAAAGTAGATATAAGTTAAGTTTAAGAATGGTTCAATTTGCTTAACCGATTAACCTAAAAGTATTGAACTTATTCATACTAGATTTGTGTTATAATATTAAGAATTTACAATTACAGCATGTAAGCACTCTCCTATTTAGAGATTTTATAATGATAATTAACGTTTTATAGTTAGTATTTTGCAGTTTCAAAGAACCTACTTATTTAATTTTACTTAAGACGATTCTCGTCTACTAACGTTTTATTGTAACAAGATGACACCCTGAGATTTTAGTTTTTCCAACCGTATTAATTGATTGTTAACCGAAGTTAAGGGAAGTGAATGTATTTAACTGTGATTCAGTATTAAGTAACGCTGAATAAATTATATTTGTTAACCATTAATGGAGCATTAATTCATTTGAATTTTATAATAACAATTTGATGAGTAACGGACAGGTTATGTTTACTTGTGAAAATGTTGGCAGCACTTCTAACCGCCAAAGGTGAAAAGATTTAACCATTATCTTTTTTATTCATAATCATGACTTTTTAAATAGGTTAGCACGATTGACAACACTGCATTCAAGTAAATAATTATTTGTAAGACTGACGTGATTACTCCAATTATATTTTAACCTATTTAGAGTCGACGTCCAGTGAAGATTACATCGGACGATGCTCCGCAACCAACATTAATTACTAATCAAAGTACACCATACCACGATCTACTAGTAACCTACTGTTCCATTAGTGATGGTGTTAATAAACAAATTTAAGAAGGAAGACGAATCAACATTAATCCATATTATAATAAATATTATATAAAGAATAATTACAAATTGGCGCTCCATCGCGAGGCTTAACCAAGTAAAGGTATAAAAGAAGGAGGATTTAGATTCGTAATTTAACATTTGGCGCTCAAACGTTAGGCCTAACGAAATAAATTTCATACACGAAATCATCAAGAAAGAGTTAATTAATTAATCAAATAGACGATAGATTCGTAAAGTAACACATTATATGTTTTCTGACCAAGGGCGGGTCTTGTGGAGCAAGCTCCGTCCACGGTTTCCTATTCTGGGCCACTCGCTACATTTTTTGATATAATATTCAATTACTGCAAGAAACTAAAAACATCAATACTGTTACGTCGGTCTCCCTGATCGTCGTATGCTACAGTGGAAAACAAAATACAAGACACCAATTAAGTCACTAGTCACCAGTTTTAATTAATCACAAATACAATTTACAGTCAACTTGTACAATAATCCGTGCAAAATTTGTCCACACGCAAAAGTAATGTCAGCTAACAGAGTCCCGCACAATTATAACACTTCGCCGCAATACTTAGAACCTCACTTGAATAAACCGCCACTTAAACGCACTGAGTAATCGCCCGAAGTAAACTGAACTGATTTTCGCTAAATGCTTATATTTATACCCCGCTGATATGCCATAATAATCTGTCACTTTGGATGACGTGTTAAACAAACAGGTGCTCTCGAATCCACTAGAAACAGTGTCATTGAATACACTGCGCTGACCGGTACGGTCTGGAGTAGACTTGATGGTTGATACGTGACAAGGTAGCGGTAGTCTTTCATCTCAAAGTAGCAGCAATATGTAAGCTACGCACCCACACGTTACAGCTGGGAGAGCCGAGATACTTGTAGAACGTTCCGTATTAAGTAACAATATTGTTTAAGATAGTTAATTAGTGTATTAAAGATTAATGGAACAGAGACTTTATTATTCAACTGACATTTATTTCCGCTTATAAAAAAAGTCCATTGGTGCCGCGGATATTACGCAACGTGGATAAACCGCTCACTGATAATCCGGGAGTTTACTGTAGTTACTTTGAATGTAAAATGTTTATTATTATCTACGTATTTTCAGACTGGTGTGCGTTTTAGTCCGTTTAGAATAAATAGATAACGAATGGAACCAAAATTCTCGTATGTTGTGATAAACATATCAACTGATGAGATAGCAGCTGCATATTGTATTTATTAACATACTCTAGTTTAGGGCAAACATTAATAACGGACCAATAAATATTTATAATATTGTAGGTACAGCGTCGGGACATGGAAATGTAACCCAATTCCGTTCGTGCGTCCAAAAATTAATTGTACGCTAACATTTGAAAATTGAACGAACGGTGCGAGTTTAATCAACTATTGATTCATTGATTGGCTGGCTGGCTATAATTGTTATCCACTACTTTTGTTTGTTCGGTACTAAAAACGTAATTTTGTACTGTGTTGGAATACATTAATGGCTTTCGTTTAAGATGACGATTGGGAAAAGTGATTGTAGGATACTTCAGGTATTCATAGGGGTTTCCTATTTTGTTGCGACATCGTCATAAAAATTAACGAGGATTAAACCGGTAATGAAGTGTAAGGTATATGATGCGCTGTATATAGTCTCTCATGTACAAAAGCCAACTTCACCTCCTCGAAGTACACCCTTGGTTGTATGGTGCACTCTGTTTTAACTGACGAGGAAATGGCGACCGAGTGACTACAGGAATAAATAGTCTCCCACTTGCTGGACAACAGCTTCGGGTCGATGAACTGGCAAGCGGTAGGGCACCTCATTGTCCTGGGGTTGCGAAATCGGCCCCGAAGGCGGATGAACTAGTTACTAGTCAGTGACGTTGGATGTAGAAGGCAACGAGAAACCACTACATTAAAGATCGTTTAGATATCTCTAGTAATATCATCATGGGTATGTTCAAGGTAAAATCAACAAGAGCTCACGATTTAACACTAAAGACAAAGATGAGACTTTTACGCTGCTACGTATTCTTGGTCCCCTTCTACGGTGTATAGTCTTGGACTTTGACTGAAGCCAGAACTAAAAAATTGGAATATTTCGAAAAGTGGCTTTACTGTAGAATACTGAGTAGTTCATGGCAGCACATATAACTAATGTTAAATTCTTAGAAAGATGAAGAAAGAAAGGGAAGTTATTAACACAGTGAAGATAAGAAAGCTTCAGTATCTGGGACATCTCTTGAGAAATGAACAGAGATTTTACTTATTGCAGTCTATACTACAGGGGAAAATACTTGGAAAGGGAGGAGTTAGGCGACCGAGAATATCATGGCTGAGAAATTTAAGGACCTGGTTTGGCATGAATACAACTGACTTATTCAGTGCTGCAGTACAGAAAGTTAAAATAGTCTGTATGATATCCAACATCTGAAACGGATAGGAACTATTAGAAGAAGAAAGAAAAACTAGTTTTTCCCTGTCGTAAGCAGATAGACTAGAGATGGTCATTCCAGTGCTTCTTCGGACCTTCTACACCTCTCGTATTTTAAGTCAATAGTCGTTTAGAGATGCGGCAGTCATTTATCCTGTTAAGATATTTGATCTATTTTAGCAGATAATCTTATCAAGAATATACTCCTGATACTCAGTTCCTGCCTTATATCCGTCTTATGCCTTCTTCGTCTTCCCGGGGTTACCCATTTCACTATTACCCTTCTCGGTCCTTCGTGTGTCCAAACAACTACACTCGTCATTTCAAAAATTACCTCGTACCAAATTTAATCCGCCGGCATTCGATCTCTCAATGTTACGCTCTTAAGATTGTCTCTTAAGCTTTTTTAAGATCATAAGTCGTTTAAAATTAACTTAAACAATCTTCTAAATTAATAAAATTCTATGTTGAAAAAAATAATATAAACGCAGAAGAAGTAATTGTAAGAGACGTTTTTCGGGCAAAAGTGTTAAAAATAGAAGGACTCCAGGCTGGGAGAAAGAAAAACGCAGGTTCAAAGTGGACTAAAGACAGGAAGAAGAGACATAGTGAAAAGATGAAAGAATATTGAAGAAAAATAAAAGAACGAGGAATAAAGAAGTGAAATTGGCATGTGGTCCTTAGGTGGCCGATACAAATAAAAAAATAGTTGTATTTGTTGTAACGATAATTACTAATCCATAATTATAAATTTGTTGTTAATTTTGTTTGTGTAAAAAAATGTTTGTTGTTGTTTATAATTTTTTTTTATATATAATTAATTAAAATCAATTAATTAATTATGTTCTGTGGTGTACCGAAACGTTTGTTAATTGTTTTAATTGTTTTAATGACTTTTCTGTATTTTTAAATTCTCTCGCCACTTGATAGAATTGTCTCCAATAACAATCGATTTGTGTATTTTTCTTATTTGGAGGTTATCTTCCTTCAGGGTGGTGAGATTCTGGTAGTTAACTCTATTAAATTTACTTATTACGTTAATTATATCTTAGGAATGAAAAAATGTTCAATTATGTAATATATAAGAAATTTTATTAACAATTATTTATTATTTCGACTCTTTATCGATATATAAATCGATTCTCAGGGTATCGTTAATTCGTACAATTATTTTTATAAGGATTCTTTTAGCAGTTATTTTAGGTACAGTCAGAGAAATAAGGGCAAAGTTTATAAAGTATAACATTACAAATATATCACCTTAAAGATTAAAATACAGATATGATAGTTAATATATAATGGTAAGTGAGCAGATTTCAAACCATTCCGTTGTAAAGGCAGTGTTGGGTTGTATTGTGGGTAATCAGTGATGGCTGCCCCTCGTGTATAGTTGCAAGACGGTCTCACTTCGCTGTTTCAGAGTTTAATAAAAGAGGCTTTCCCTCTGAATTTTCGTCCTTGTGGCTGCAATTCTTCCTTCTTGTGTTGGTGGAGTGTCTCTGGTTCAGTTTTAGTGTTATACTTTGAAAAATAGTGTAGTAATAAGTCAATTTCACTTTTGTCTGTTAGGCTGATATTTGCACTTTTGTGTGGTGAAGTGTAATTACTGTTTCAATTGTTTAAATGTTATTTTCACTGGTGTTCCGTTCTGTGTAGTATTAATTGAATGTCTGTAGGTATTTATTTCACTTGGTCTCCGTTTAAAAATGTGTTTTTACCGAAACTCTCGTTTTTACAGTTTAGGCTTATAAAACATTCGCCATTACGGTAGTAGAAATTAGGTTAAGGTGCACCAAGCACACGCATCGAGAGTGCTATTCAACGTCTAATAATCAACTAATTTACTTCCTCCGTCTTCGGCTTAAGTCTTAGCCAAACCAATCTTATTCAATACATTGTTCCAAATTTATTTGCATCCTGTGCATGTGAGAAAGTTACATTATATAACTGATTATATTTTTGTTATTCTTCAAATTTATTAACTAGTAAATACTTAATCTTCTTCTCCAGTTCATTCTGCGTAATTTGATACCAAATAATGCAGTTTTATTAAGTTTTTGATCTAAAATGGTATTTTTTACTTCATTTTGTAATGATAAGTTTTAAAATCACTTCCTGTCCTTGTCTTCCAAATGAAGCCATTTTACAAGTTATATTAATGATTATATTAAATCTCAGATTGTAATAAAAGGTTTATCTTCCCTTAATTTCTTGCAATTAGATTAATCGGTTATGTTTTAAAATATTATACAGTAATATATGACTCCCCTCTCTAAATTTTGAGTTTTTACATTTCCATTTTTAACAATAATTCTGGCTATAATTTTACTGAATCTTCCTTACTTATTTCCAATTATATGACTTTATTACTAATTTACCTTATATAAATTCCTTCAGTTTAATTGTCTTTCTGTACTTTTTTCATCAAATTTGATGCTGTTTAGTTTTTAACATTTGGCCTAGATTTCTAATAGTTTTTACATACAAAGTTTTTTAAATAATACATATTGATTTATACCCTCTCTGACTTTCATTGCTATTGTGACATAAATTAACATTTTCTTATTGTAAACAAAATAACAATTAGTATATGGTTCATACTATTAATACATAACACCTAATTCAAATTAACATTATTACGTAACTCTTGTGTGCCATCTTCTTACTGGTACCTCTGTAAAATGTAACAGTGTGTCTGAGTGTAATTGTGTCTGTGTTTCTTACCACTTCGTCCTCGCACGGCAATGTAACTCACGATGTTTGAGTCCGTAGTGAACGTACGGATAACCAGGTATCGTGGTTCCCGATCTGAGGTTCAACAGTAGCGTATAATTCCCTGGTGGCGCCAAATTGTTTATGTAAAACAATTAAAATCGTCTCCTTATCAATGTTTTATTCGAACGATGTGAAGAATTCAAGTCGTCCCGCCTTTTCTCGATTTTTGTTAATCGAGTTAGCAGTTACAGTATTCGCTGCTTGCGCGCTAGGTGTCACATCAGAGACATTCGCTATACATTATATTTTTAAACATACACTTTTCTAATGAAAATAAAACACAATTTAACACACACACAGTATAGATGTATTATTAATTTGAAGTTAATATTTTATAGACACAAGTTGTAATTAATTTTCTATATAATTCTGCACCGGTTAATTCCTTATAAGACTCTACTCTGGGGTTAACCAATCGATTTTGAATACAAATAAACATACAGCATGGCGTTCTATGACACCGATCAACTAATATTACGTTCGACGGTTGTGGGCTCTTTTGATCACGTTAAAAGGCTCAGATGCAATTACAATTATAAAAATACACAACCTTACAATGTTTTTACTTAAGTATTGTAATGTGTAATGATAATTGGTTTGTTTAAGTGTCGTACAAATGGTTTAAAAGTTGTACATAAATACGAGGTTAGTTTTATAGCTTAACAAATTTTCAATGTCTTAATATTACGATTTAATCTTTGAAAGAGAATAAAAGTGATTCAGTGGTATTCAACATATATTGAGAAATATTCAAAATGCGTTTATTTTTGGAAGTTGAAATAATTCAGTTGATACTTAACAGCGTTGTAGTACGTAATTACTCTGTTGGTCGGGAAGGAAGGATTGTGGTAGCAATATAATTCATTTGTCCTTTATCCGGGCTTCGGCATCTTTTTCAAAGTTGTTTGGATTTAAATATACACTTCGTCTTCAATTAAACGTCTTCTCCATCAGGTAATGGTGTTCAGTATTCATCAGACTCCTTTTCGATCAATTTCTATACATTATTTTACTTTTAAAGTATTTTAAATCTGAAAATGTGTTGTACTGAATTCTCGCTTCTGGTTATCGTGAGCGTCACTTTCTAAGTAATTGTATTCAACGGTAATTACCTCGTCAAACCGTCGTTTCCATGGTTACATCATTAATTTGATTGGGCGAGCTGGACATGAATACATTGTTATCAATATTTGAATTCCTTTCAAATCTTCCTATATCTTCTGACTTCCTTCCTCCTCTTATCTTCCTTCTTATTTATTATCTATTTGCACTGTCATTTGTATTTTCTCACAAAGATTATTTTGGTATCCCACAATATTGGGTTTTTTCAAGTTTTCTAAGTTTACAATTAATTTCATACTTACTAATTACATTTCTCTGTTTATATAATTCCTTAATTTAATATTTTGTTTTTAATAATATTTACTATTCATCCTTGGTGAATTAGTCACCTTGGATTTGTCCATTACATGGTGATTTTTATACAATCAGTAATTGTTTATGTTTGACCGTTAGGCCTGTTTCACATCTAATTAGCCATTACTGGTTTTTTATGGCTTCATACACAATATATTTCATTTAGTCCTAAATCTTTATTTTGCTTTTATAATTAGGTTTAATGTCTCTGTAGGTGTTTTAATTTAGTCTTTTTGTGATCTGCGTTGTAACAACTGTGTTATTCAATATTACTTGCTAATTATTTACTAACAGTTTTCTTCCCTATAACTCAAACATTGTTTTCTTTCCTTATTTTAAGAACTCTGCCACTGTCAATAACATGGCTATTAATTACTATTTATTTCTAATATAACATATAACATTTAGGTTTATGTTTGGGATATTTACCCCATCCATCTTCTATTCATAAACAATTATTTATACAATTCATCAACACTGATTATTTAATATGTGTGTGCAATTCATTATTTCTTATTTATTGTTCGGGTGCTAAACAATCTCACCTCTATTGAACTTTTTTCATTAAACTTCCCTTATAACATGGGTATTTACTTAATGTTAATACATACTTATTTTCTAATGCTCTTTGCTCTCCCTTCCATGTTAACATCATCTTATTACTTTTCCTTGTGATTCACACCTTTAAACTTTACAATACATTCTTAAGTTTATAACAATATTATTTCATAGTCATCACAGTTAATATCACTCCTTAGTGTTTATTATTTACTGAATCAATGTTCTATTCTAAATATTATTCATTGTAACTTTGTTCAATGTTATTGTTCACTATTAAAACTTAAACATAGGTTATTTAACTAAGTCTTTATCTTAGCCTACTCTCCTCTTACTATTTTTATCACAGACAATATTTTTATTTATTTCTCACTTGCACTTTCTTAAATTATTTAGTGTTCACTATAATTTACTTAGTGTTTCTTTTGTTCTTGGATTTCGTTGTCCATGACGTGTCCGTTACTTAACTAAATATCACTATAATATTGACGACTCGGAACATTATATAAAACCACTCGGAAGCAAACCACACATATAAAAACATCGACAATAACATGAACATACTACACATACACACAAAAGGCCGAAAACTAGACACTCTAGAACAATTAGAAATATACAAACACACAAAAACAAATAAAAACCACATCCTAAACGAACAGACACAATTCAAATCGCACGCATTATTCGAACACATCTCACCACACACACACAGCTTCAATCTTTCGAAACACTATCTCGTCGCCAACAACGAGACGAGCAGCGCTACTAACGACAGCCTCTGATGAAGCCTTCTATAGGTGAAAGCCGGTTTAGGCTGTAAGGTAAAACTTTACGTTTTTACTTATAAAAAACTTAGTGTTCCGAGTCGTCAATATTATAGTGATATTTAGTTTCTTTTGTATTATATCACTCTAGGATAAATCACTTTCACTAGTTCAACTTCCGTTTATTTCTCATCATTTTATTCTCTTTCTCTACACACTATCTATATAACATTATGTCTTTCTTTGTTAACAAATTACATACATTCCTAACTCTTTGGTTAGTGTACATTTATCTATTGTTTTCTATTACTGACTATTTACAATTGTCATTCAATCAATATTAACATTCATTAATAGTTTTGGTTCTTAACCGGTTTCATTTTCTTTATTATTTTGGATTACATTATTTCTCCCTTCTCTATTTTTTATTCCTTGTCTAGTTTTCTTGACGTGTTTCATTTTGTTTTCTTCCTCGTGGGTTTGTTCTCTCTTGGTTTTCATTCTTCTTCTCCTTCACTCATCTTGTTTTCTTTATTTTGGTTTCTTAACTGGCCAATCTCTGGGGTTGGGTCAATGTCGTTTGTCAGTCAGTCTATTATTTGAGTTTCTTTATTAATCACTTTTGGTTTATTACTCCTTCTCCTTCCATGTTAATTACCTTTTATATATTTTTTACTCTCCACATGATTTATTTATTCAAATATAGTATTATTTAGCATTTTTTATACATACTTATTGTTATCAAAATTGATCTGAATTTGGCGATGTTATAACATTTGTCTTTCCAACTCAGACATTTTATACTCAATGATTAATAGTAATAAATATATTATAAATAAAGAATGTTAGTGGTTCTGACATTTTTAAACTTGCTTATTTCTAATACCTTATTCTATATAAACCAAAACATAATTACTATATTCTTATTCTCTATTTCTTACTCTAGGTTCAAATATCAGTTTTTATCTGTTTCTTTTTGTTATTGGGGTAATGATATTTTGTCACTTCACTTTTATTATGGCCTGCTCTTGTTTTATTTTTGTCATTCTAATGAATGTTATATAAAAAGAGTGGCAGTTATCTAAAAAACATATGTATTATCGGTCTTGATAATACTTTATTTACATTATTCATGAACAAAAATTAAAGCACTTTAAAGTTGTAATATTTCACCATCTACTTAGTTTGTGAACTTCAATATTGAAACATAAGGTTTATTTTTTATAACACTAAAACTTGCCCTGATTCTCTTTTTATTCCTTGATTTTATTTCTAAATAGTTATATAGTTCTACTAAAATCAAGAAATCTATTTATAGAATATAATGAAAGTTTGTTTTTTGGTATTATATTATTATCTCACATTGGTTCACTTTCAATTCTTACTTTATACTCTTTTTGGCTTACATCTATTTTACATGTGGTTTTTACCTTTGATACTTTGTTATACTTTTATTTATTATTACTATATTTATTTTGGGGTTTGGGTTTTTTTTTATAAGAGCACTCCTTCTTCTTGTGGATGCTGTCTTGTCCTGGTTTTCTTCATTGATCCCTTCTGTTCTTTTTGTTTCTTATAATATTATTTCCTTCATCTTCTTGTGGATGTCATCAGGTTTTGTGTTTCTTCCTCACCTACTCTTCTTGTTTCTTGCAACATTTTTTCTTTTCTTGTTGTGGGTTTAGTCATTTTCTGGGTTTCCTCCTTACCTACTCCTATCCTACTTGGGTATTACCTTTTTTTTTCATATTTAGTTTTTAAATTTATGTTGATGATTCATCACTCGTTGTAACCTTAGTTTTACATGAACTTTTATTTTAACCAATGATTGTATTCCACGGTTGTTCTTAATTAATTCTTTATATTATTTTGCTTTCTCGGATTTAACAATGTTATTATTTTGTTTTTATGATCATTTTACCATTCATTTTCGTGGGCTTATCTGTCATGCTACATTGTTCCTGACGTTCTGACAGTATCCGACTCTGTTCGTTCATTCTGTTTTGACTCGGTTGGAAAATAAAGAAATAAATGTATTTAAATGCGTTATATATTATAAACAAGGACAAATAATGTTTCTCAGAAAAAAGAGGGGGTGGGGGGCTCTCATTTCTTGGAAAGGTACTTACGATCTAACGAAGATAGCGCACAATTGAGATTTCTAAAGATTCAGAAACACAAAAGGTAAAATGTAATTAAAGAATTTAATATGAAACGAGAAATTCTTAGCAATTTTATATTCTGTATTCATTAAGTCTTTAAAGTTAGCGACACACTGTATATACGTATAAATGCAGCAGACTCTGCTGCTTATAAAACGCATTGAATATAGTGCAATTACAAGTCCTTCCGTATTGAGTTGAACTACACAACTAATTACGAATCGATTTAAAATAATTGGAATTTCACTTTACACACGAACTTAATTGTATTTAATAATTTACTTGTATAATAATATACTATATTTTATACTGATTTCCGGATTTTGGGGTGTATAATACGCTGTCGTGTATAACGCGCACTCCCATTTTATCGTAATATTTCGAAGAACAATTGTAATTATTAGATGAGGCGCATCCGTATTTGTGATGAGAAACACACATCACAAATCTGGAAAACACCTAGTTACATGGCAAGTTGACTAAGGAAGTTTGGAAATACAAGCCTAATAGACAACAAAGTATAGGAAGATCTAGGAAGCGTTAGTTCTATTATTATTCCGGCTATACAATGTTTACACATTTTCCGGAACCAAAGATAACAGATTGAACTCTCACTTTCCACAGCTGCTTGTCCATCCAAAGATCTTCTCCAATT
This sequence comes from Magicicada septendecula, assembly GCA_034769895.1. NCBI lineage: Eukaryota > Metazoa > Arthropoda > Insecta > Hemiptera > Cicadidae > Magicicada > Magicicada septendecula. The sequence goes on along the minus strand of CM068373.1, from coordinate 292,456,902 downwards.
TCCCGTTTCCTCTATATAGTCTGAATTTCTTCTATCCTCTTTCCTCTTTTCTTTCTTCCTGGTGGGGTTCATTCCATAACTCTACTTGGCAGTCTTTCTTGTGCCATTCTTTTCGTGTAATCTTTTTGTTTGGATAAAATCAATAATTGAATTTTGTACATTCATTCTGTCCTTAATGACTTCATTTATAATTTTCTCACGTCTGGATACTCTTTCAGAACGTCTCCAAGAGTCCATCTCTGATGTCATTAATTTTGTTCTTGTGTGTTTATTATTAGTTCAAACTGAAGTGTATATAAAGGAAGCGTCATAAAGGAAGTAAAGGATTTAACGCTTTCGGTCCTAAAGAAAACGTTAGTAAAGTGTATATTTTCCTGTATGACCGGAACAGACGATTCGCCTAGTCCGTGATAGAAAGAGGAAGAAGATTATTTTAGGTAGTTCAGAGCTTGGTAGAGATCAGTTGCACTAAATTTTTAAACATAGTAGTAATTAATAAATATGTATTTATATTGTTATTTGAATTAGCAGTTTCTGTAATTCCAACTTTGTCGTGTTTACTTGCTAAACTGCTAATTGACAGGTTCTGGATGAGGCCTTTTAGGCCTTTCCACCATTTTCAAGTCCTAAACCACGACATAAAATATCCCTCTGGAACCTGTATATATATATATATATATATATATATATACACACACCCGTGAATCCGCCTTTACGCCAGGTCAATTTGTAAACAATTCTATAGTCACTATCCTATTGGCTCAGCTCCGTTAAGCCAAGCCCCTGCTACTTATTACGGAGTTTCGTCTCTCCCTCTATTAGGCCTACCTTATTAAGCCACACCCAGCTTTGTCTTCTTACCTAACACTGACGGAATACACTATCTCATCCTTGCAAAATATGATAAAATATTTCTTCGTTACTAAATTCTGTTTGTACATTCATTAGTACATTACTGTTCTCCTTTTTTTCACCTTTAAAATTTCTAACTCTTCATATAACATCCTTTTATTTAAATTATTTTCAACTTTTAATATTTCAACATTTTCAAGGGGGTTGGTGAATTTATGCCTTGTTTCCATGAAATGCCTATTGTATAGTGAATTAGTCCTTAATACCATCTCCTTCTCCCCTTGAGTGTTTTTATTACCCATAATAAATATTTCCCGGACATATTTGATACACATTTGAATAATGTAAACTGAGGTACGTAAGTGATAGAGCTGCCGGGTCTGGAACGCGGTCAAATGTGTTGCTGTAATTACCTGCAACTGTAAGGCAAGGCAACGGGCGTGGCCACATACTCAATAAAACAAAATACACAGCGATAGGTGACCTTCGTCAAGACTTGATATTGGAGGAAGACATGGAGAAGATTTCATATACAGAGAAATACAAGTATTCAGGGGCAAAAATTACGGCCAGTGAGAAGAAAAACAAAGAAATACAATCCAGTATTAATTTGGGAAAAATTGTTATATCTACATTACATGGAATTCTGTGGGATAAGCAAATTACAGCAGAAACTAAAACCAAAATATTTAAAACCATTGTTAGAAGTATCATGGCTTACGGCTCAGAAGTTTAGACTACTAATAAACACACAAGAACAAAATTAATGACAGCAGAGATGGACTTTTGGAGACGTTCGGCAAGAGTATCCAGACGTGAGAAAATTAGAAAAGAAGTCATTAAGGACAGAATGAATGTAAAAAATTCAATTGTTGATTTTATCCAAACAAAATAATTACAATGCTATGGACACACGAAAACAATGGCACAGGAAAGATTGGCAAGGAGAGGTATGGAATGGACCCCACCAAGAAGAAGGAAAAGAGGAAGTCTACCTATCACCTGGACAGAAGAAATGCAGACTACACTGAGGGAACGAGAAATTGAAGCTCTTTGGATGGACAAGCAACAGTGGAAGAATGAGAATTCAATCACTTCTGTAATCTTTGGTTCGGAAAATGTGTAAACAATGTACAACCGGAAAAAATAATAATCTGATACATGTTTGAATAATGAAAATTAGGCTACGTAATTGAATACTGAACAAATGAATACTAGAGCACCCGACCGGGTCTGGAACGCGGTCAAATGTGTAATTTACCTGCAGCTGTAAGGCAAGGCACATACTCAGTAGATGCATTAGTAACTTTATCTGTTTTACTTAACCCGTTGTTTCTAGGACACTCAAGAGCTAACTTTTAAGTGCACGTCTCACTATGTTAGTGATGGATGGCTGTTTGCCATCAGGTAACGGATTTCTAAGTATAAAATACGGTGTCATAAACTCGCATACACACACGCACACACGCAAACCCCAATACCTACACGTAGGGGTCTTAGTGATGATTTAACTAAAATAAATGACTGCATTCTGTAACAAAACAATATATTGCAATGTATAGGTGTTGTATAGAATAAATAATAGAGATACAACAATATTGAAATGAAGTGGATTAATTAATGATACTATTCGTTTCTGACAATCCACTGAGCGTTTAATACAGTTTGTAAAGAGTAATTAATCTCTCGTTGTTGACCGTTTGTTACACAAACTAAAATTTACTTTATACGCAACAACAACAACAAAAATTAATATTAAAGTTCTTTCTGTCTTATTTACTATAAATTCTTTACTGATATGATAGAGTCTTTCTTTAAATAATATTTTAATAATAATTGTACATAACCAATTATTATTATATTAGTTCACTTTATTTTTAATATTGACTCCAGATCCTTCAAATGACGGGTTGTACCATGGCCGGCTCCAGTGGAAGGCCGGAACATTAACGTGGAAACAATGGAACCAACTGATTTTTGAGGCCGACTAGACGATCTCTTAATTTATGTATTTCAATAATCAAATCGTGTCATTTTTAATTGCCGGTTAACAGCAGTTTTATAATTCTTCATTTTTTGCAAATTAAAAGTTTATTATGTAAACTACTGTTATATTATTTAAGAAATATAATAATTAACTCAAACTCATTCATATGATACGAATTTAATAATTCGAACAAAACTAAATCATTAGTCATTAATTCACTAATTTCTTCAACTTAAACGTATACTACTAAGTGCGCACAGACCTATAGTTTAGATTTAGCTATAAATAGGCTAACTCATGATTTTATTAATGCTATGCAATTAAATCAAAATATAACGTGTTCACTTAGCTATTTTATTACACTGTGTTTATAGGCCTCAGACGCACCGTTGCCATGTTTAATATTCCTGCCTTTTACTAGAGCCAGTCATGGAAGAGTACGACAGTGTATTCAGCTCAAAGTGTCTTATTCTTACACAGGACTAAAATAATATTTCTTCTTACAGTACGGTATTTTCAGAAATTAGTTGCTGCAAGCAATGATGCAAACAGCTGAGATGTTATGTTGGCAACGAATGCATCACATCAGCTGTTCAAGTTTTCTTTTATGGGGTCAGAAAGTTATGTCGAGCGAGAAATTGTGCAGAGCTAAGAAACTAAGCGCGATCGGTTTTGCCACAGCGTTATCTTGATAACACTCTCTTATCCCGATGTTTTCACGCGGTCATACTGTATAACACACAGTAGATAGGTTTCCACCAACGAACATCGAAGAAGCTTTATGCGCCTTTCCTCCAAACATTTCTTTTGCTATTGCCTCCTAGTTATAATACAAACATCATCATCATCATCATCATCATCTTCACGGATTAAACCAAGGATGGTTTGTTCCGGTCTCAAATAGGCAAAGATTAGAACTGGTCACTCCAGCGCTTCCGTGGACGTCCCACACCTCTCCGTCCCCTCGGCTTATAGTTCCAAGTTTCAAACAGAGACATAGAAAACAATAGAGACTTGGAAAAAAATGTGCAGGAACATGGGAATTTCACTTGATGGTGATACAGTTGATTTATGCATTACAGTTTGCTGATGACCAATTACTTTTGGCTCCAGATTTTTAAAATATAGAGTACATGACTAGAAAATTGATACAGGAATATCAGAAATGGGGACTAAAGGTAAATATGAATAAAACAAAGTACATGGCAATAGGTGACCTTCATCAAGAGTTGATATTAGAGGAAAGCATGGGGAAGATTTCATATACAGAGGAATAGAATTATTTAGGGGTGAAATCTGCGGCCAGTGGAAAGCAAGACAAAGAAATAAAATCCAGAAATGATTTGGAAAAGATAGCTATATCTACATTAAATGGAGTCATGTGGGATAAGCCAATTACATCAGAGACTAAAACCAAAATATTTAAAACCATTATTAGAAGTATCATGGCTTATGGCTCAGAAGTTTAGACTACTAATAAACACATAAAAACAAAATTAATGGCAGCAGAGATGGACTTTTGGAGACGTTCTGCGAAAGTATCCAGAAGTGAGAAAATTAGAAATAAAGTCATTAAGAACAGAATGAGTATAAAAAATGCAATTGTTGATTTTATGCAAACAAAAAAATTACAATGGTATGGACACACATAATGAATGGCACAGGAAATATTGCCAAGGAGAGTTATGGAATGGACCCCACCAGGAAGAAGTTAAAGAGGAAGACCACCTATCACCTGGACAGAAGAAATTCAGACAATATTAAGGGAACAAGAAATTGAAGAAGATCTTTGGATGGACAAGCAGCAGTGGGCGATGAGAATTCAATCACTTCTGTAATCTTTGGTTCGGTAAATGTGTAAACAATGTACAGCCGGAATAATAATAAAATAAGTTTCAAATAAATGGATATGTGGAATTAAATAATGTAGTAGTAAGTTTGTGCGAGTTCAACAAACAACGTATATATCAAAAAGTTTAAAATTATGAATCTGTTTTGGTGAGCAGTGACACGCCTTTATGGTGACATCTGAATAATTTAAGGGCTTCTCTGTCCACACGTAAATACAGCAAAGCGTTTCCGTTCATGCAAATAACGCCCTCACCTCGTGCGGGGTAACGACACCGCGGCGTTTATGCACAGGAAAACAAACTTTCTTTACCACTGAATTTATTTTTATAACTGTATACAAGTTAGTAATCTATGAGTTTGCTGCAGTATGCTTGAATAATATTATATATTAGTAAATTATAATTACTTCTGCAAGTTGTTTATATTATTTTTTAATTGACCTGACGTTCGTTTGACTAATAAAATCAGTATCTTCAGAGGTGTATAAATGTATTCTTTTATATTGTAGGCCTATATTATATTTTATATATTATTTTATATTATATTTTATATTGTAAACATAAACTATAATAATATATATATCCGCACCTTGGGAAGAAGACCGTGCCAACTTAAAAATTATCAATTTTGAGTTAGGTTTATATCTGTGAAGCTTTTAGGTTCCTTTTTCAGTGGAAGAGTGTTCCAAGTCAAAAAATAGCTTATTTTGTAGGTTATGTGTAAAAGTTCAGTATTCCTTTGGGTGAATGTTTCATTCATTTGGGAAGAAGACTGTGCTAACTAAAATAGAACAGTCTTCTTTTAAAATTTATTGTGAGTCGTTTGTACGATTTGCAAGAATAGTGTACCTTTTGATTTGGTATACGCTTCTCCCCAAACATAGTTCATGATCGTTATAATTATCAGCTGATTTCGAGTTGGCGCCAAATATAAGTTTATGTTTCCTTGGTTGAATGTGAGTTGTATTGCAGCACTTTTTGTTCAAGCGTGATTCTGTTCAATAAAGTAATTTTCAGGTTAAATTTATTTTAAAATGGAAAATAATCCCACTAATTCAACAAGGAAAGTGAAGTCAAGAGCAAGAAGAATATTGGAGCTTGCTTTGGAAAACAAAACTGAAGAAGGTACGTTGTAATTACAGTATGTATAACCTACAATTTTTACTTTTTGTTAATTTCATAATGACTTTTAAGTGTTACCGGTAATGGATTTGTTTTTATTGAAATTTGGGTACGTCGTCAAAAATCAAATACCTAAATTAATAATTACAGTATAATTAATTTATACACAAATAGTCGTAATTTATACAAGAAACAAAAATAATCGTTGTTGTAAAAAGAGTAATAACCCATTACTATTGTAAAAAAATCAACATCATCAACCCTATTAATTCAATTATTTAATAAATTCTTTCACTTTTCTTTGCAGAAAATGTATCACAAACCGGTAATGAATTAGCTGCATATGACACCACTGCGGAAACACATAATAATTTGCCTTCTACATCAATGGTGCAAGAGGAAATCCTTACTTCTGATGATTACGTCGATAACACTTCTGAGGATGAAAATTGGGAACCGCCATCGAAGAAAAGCAGTTTATTTAATAAAACAATTATTTCAGGTACTTCAACAGACTCTGATAGTGTTAGTGATAGTATTAATAATTGTAATGTTAGGGAAGGTAATATAGTTATAAGTGATTCAGATTATGATAATGTAGAGACACCCAAAAAGCGTGTAAGGAAAAGGTTTCGTAATGTACAAAATTGGAAAAAATGTATCAAAAATCAGACGTAATTCGGGACATGCATACATTAATTCAAGTGGTAAAGAAATTAATGAAAAATCGGTGAAACCTCCATGCAATACAGCAAAATGTCGTCTAAAATGTCCTGATAAAATTAATGAACAACAACGACAGACAATTTTTAAGAACTTTTACGCATTACAAGATGTAACTCGCCAGAGAGCCTGGATTTTAAAAAATGTACAACAAGTTAAACCAAAATATCGATATAACAAAAAAGGAAGCAAACGGTCTCTCAATAACAGTTACTTTCTTGAATGCAATGGTAGTAAAGTACAGGTATGTAGACACTTTTTTTTTAAGGTCTTTAGTATGTCTCTTTGTATTTCTGCTGTGTGTCTGTCTGTCTATCTATCTATCTATTCTCTCTCTCTCTCTCTCTCTCTCTCTCTCTCTCTCTCTCTCTCTCTCTCTCTCTCTCTCTCTCTCTCTCTCTCTCTCTCTAAATCTCATGATATACGTTACACTGAATGCCCTCTTACTTAGTCGAACTATTTTATGCTGAATCATCGAGATTAATAGACGTATACTTGCTCGAATCAAACAATGTTCATGGGGAACAATTTAAAGTTTCCTGTCTTGTATATACAGTATATAGCAGTACAAAAACCAAGTAATTCAAGGTTTGAATGCTACCAGCATCAGCTCATAATTAAGCAGCTAACTGCTAACTGCTGGAAGCATATAATTTAAAGACAAATTTTTATAACAACAAAATTGTGCAAACAGTGACCGTGAATCAACAAGTGACGAAAAGTTTAAAAAAATTTGTGCCGACGTTTCGACCTTTTTTTTGGGGGGGGAGCATCAGGGTCTCTGTACGGGCAACACACACAAGCCGATTCGTGTGAAGGTGTGTTTGTATGTTACATAAAGAAAAAATAAGCACTATTACATAAATATTTTGCTCTCCTGTTAATAAGATATAAACACAATATTCCGAAAACATTATTACGTTATTGTAAATTAATATACGCAGTTTGGTAATAAAACAATATAATAGTACTGTTACGTAATACGAAAAAAGTGTTACTTAATACGGAACGTTCTACAAGTATCTCGGCTGTCCCAGCTGTAATGTGTGTGTGCGTACATATTGCTGCTACTCTGCGATGAAAGACAATTACGCGTCAATTATCGAGTCTATTCCAGACCGTACCGGTCAGCGCACTGTGTTCAAGGACACTGTTTCTAGCGGATCCCCGAGAACACCTGTTTGTTTAACACGTCATCCAAAGTGACAGATATTCTGGAATATCAGCGGGCTATAAATATAGCGACGGTCAGTTTAGTTTAAGTGGTGATTTATTCAAGTGAGGTTCGAGTTTCCTTTAGGCGATTACTCTGTGCTTTCAAGTGGTTGTTAGTGAAAAGTGATTATTGTGCGCGACTCTATTAGTTGACATTATTATTGGTGTGGACAAATTAACTGGAATTATTGTACGAGTATAATCCTGTTGAATAACGTGTTGATTTCAAACTGTTAATTGTGATAATTATAGCTGGCGATTAGTGACTTCATTGGTGTCTTGTATTTTGTTTTAAACTGTACCGTGCGACGATCAGTGAGACCGTCGCAACAGTACTGTTTTCTAAATATTAACTCTATACTTTATTAACATGAGAAAACCATATGTCCAATAGTAATTATTATATTCCATGTAAAACACACAGTGACATTTATACAAATCATTACACTTCCTATGTGCTTAGTTATTTCTGTATTGCCCAATACACAGGTTTGACTGATGACAATAAAAATTATCGAAACGTCGACACAAATTGTGTAGCCTATATTTATTGGCCGAAACTTCACAAACTCTTTTGTCACTATCGATTCGTGGTCAGTAGCAAATAACGATTCATACTGCTACGACAATTACGTAACGCCCTCACTCTTAAATACGCAAAATATGCCGGCACACCGCCGAAAGAATAGATAGTTATTCTGGAACACCTGCGGGGCATATATAAGCAACATCGGGCGGCTTAGAAGTTACTTACGCCTGGTGAGATTGTAGAGTGCGAATCAAGGTGATTATAGAAAGTGATTACTTTGTTATAATTAGTACGGAACTCTTAACAGTTGACATTATTATTGCCTGTGGACAAATTATCCTGAATTATTGTATGAGAGTACCTTCTTTACTTCAAGTTGTTATTTGTGACCCATTAAAGCTTGTAATTAGTGACTTCATTCGTTTCTGTATTGTTACGGCTTTCGGCTATCCCAGCAGAACAAAGCTGTAATGTGTGTATGTGTGTATGTGTGTATGCGTACATATTGCTTCCACTCTGAGATGAAAGACGTGACACTTATCACGCGACAACAACCTAGGCTGTTCCAGAGTTCAGCGGTCCGCGCGCACTGTGTTCAAGGCCGCAAGCAAATACGTTATAGTGTTGATGCATTTTTATGGATTATTCTGGAACTCTAGTGTTATTTATTTAAACAACGTCAGCTGCCGCTTAGTTTCAGTTTAAGTGGCGATTTATTCCAGTGAGGTTCGAAGTATCGTGGCAAAGTGTTATGTGTTTTATAATTGTGCTGGACTCTATTAGTTGACATTATTATTGTGTGTGGAAAATTTTAATTTTTACTCGATTTGTCGTAAGAGACTATCTTGTTGATTACAAATTGTTAATGGTGATGATTAAAGCTGGTGATTAGTGGTTTCATTGGTGTCTTGTAATTTGTTTTCCACTGTGTCATACGACGATCAAGGAGACCGTCGTAACAATATTTTGGTTACAATTCTCTGTAACTTGGTACATGCATTTTTGCGGTTTCACCATTTTTGTCAAACATTTCAGTCTGTGGTGTTCCAACACTTTAAAATTTTGAAAACTAAACACTATATTCAGAAGTTTGATACCCAACATGGACTTTTACAATATTGACCTTTTCACAGTATTACGTCCCGCCCCTCGGAATTGCGTCCCAATCCTCGCAATTAGTTGACATTACTATTGCGAGTGGACAAATTTCTCTCGGATTATTGTACAAGTTGATTATAAACTGTATTTGTGATTAATTAAAGCTGGTGATCAGTGCCTCTATTTTGTTTCCACTGTACCATACGATGATATGTGAGACCGTCGTAATAGTATTCTAATTGATGACATTTAATGTAATCCGATTGCGAAATTAACTATAAATAAAAGTGTCTGGTTTACAGTGAACTGAAAATAAGCGCCTAACAAGTGGCTAACAGTAGACTACACATGAAGCTTTGCGGGGCTCCTACAGCCAGTAAACAAACATTCTCCATTCTTCAGGGATTTGAAAACTTCATTATGACTGCAGCCAAGTCATGCTTTTTTAGTTCCCTGAAGTATATCATCATCATCATCCTTGGTGCTAACACTCATTGCTGAATCTTACCTTCCTCCAAACGCCTTATCCAACGGTCCCGGTCTGACGGGATGGCTCTCCAGTCCCTCAGTCCAAATAGTTTGGCATCATTATTGCTCACATCATCAAACGATCGCAGCGTTGGCCTGTCTCTCTTTCTTCTTCCATCCAGCTGTATCTTCAAGACTTTCTTCGGTATTACATCCCCTAATCAAACGTCGAGAACACCTCAACGTTGATAATCTAATATATATGTGTTGAAATGTAATTGACTTCTCTCCGGTGTATTAGGCCGTAGTCCACTACTACCTCAATGAACAGACGTTTCGGCTTCACCACTGGTAGCCTTCTTCAGCGAAACGCGACTCGGGAAATGGCACGAATCTCACCAGTTAACCACATTACTGGGGCAAAAGAAGAGTACTGTGTGTTTTCTTTAACGTACTGTGTGGAAGGTTCAACGTTTAAACAAGGTAAGTACCATTTTTATAGGTTATGTTATAGTTTCACAAGAATTTTTTGAAACACATTAAAAACGGCCGGCACTCAAACGCCCGGCACCCAAAGTGTTAATCTTTATTTTATTATTCTAATAAATTATGGTTTTAAATAAATTGTCTTGTTTTGTTTTTATTTGTACTTGTTCTTTAGTTATTAGAGTATTGTTATTGTGTTTATAAATATTAAGATTTTTCCAGATATTCATTTTGTTACCTTTTTGCATGTTTTTATTTAATTTGACATTTTGAATATCTGGAAATTTATGTTTATTAGGTTTTATAAACGCATTGCAATGTTGAATACATCTTTCGGACAGTTTTTTCTTCGTCTGGCCTACGTAACATTTATTGCAATCTGGATATTCTATTTTGTAAACTCCATTTTTATTATGAATGCTGATTTTAGTTTTATGTTTTCATTTTATTAAAAACAATGTTATTTGTGTTATAAGATGTTTTTAAGTTTGTATCTTTAAATAGTTCGCTTAGTTTATGAGTTATGTTTCCGTGATAAGTAACGCTGATATATTTTGTATTACGATTAGTGGAAGGGTTTCTACACGAATGTTTGTATGGTGTTTGTTTAGTGAGCTTACGTTTTATTTTATTTTCTAATTTATTGTTTACATCTAATTACAAATATATGGTCTTCTTTAGCTTGAATAAATAATGTACTGTAATACTAAACAAAAGGGAGGACAAAAATGTTTTTCCCGTCGGTAGTTAAATAACAAATAAATAATGTTTAATCTATGGACGGTGGGCTGGGGAAGAAAATGGGCCGCAGCGCCACCGGTACCTTCTACGTATTGCAGTAATTGCTAAACGTTCCATTTTATAAAGTGAACAGAGCCGCTTTACCGCCTCTCTAAATATACCTTTCATACCCCTACGCTGTCACACTATTTAATGTCATCTTCATTGAAAAGGGATACAGATAATAAAAGAAAATTTATGAAATATAAATACTTTACACAAATTTTAGTAGCTTGCACGATAAACGTGGAAATGTACTGGTAAAATGTTGACCACATTTTTAAAAACAGAATTATCACTGTTTGCACACCACTATAGACAAATTATTCCGATTAGCGCTTTCAAGCTTCACAGTTCATCGTCAGATCGGAAATCTGAGAAGCTTTTCGATTTCCGATCTGACGATGAGCTGTGAAGCTTGAAAGCGCTAATCGGAATAATTTTTCTTTAGTGGTGTGCAACAGTGATAATTCTGTTTGTGATCATAACCACTAACACGACTTTCTTAATTACATTTACATTATGGTTTATTAAAAACTCTCCTCCTTTACATTAGTTCCCTAGCTTTCATAAAATTATTATTTTTTTTACATGAACAGGCCAGCCGTGGACCACGCGAATATTATTTCCTTTCCTTTTCCTGCCAGAAGGCCCTCATTTGCACACTATGCGCCCCCTTCATTTCCACTATCCACTTCCTTCTTCTCACCGCAGAAAACCTCAGGATTTTGAATTTTATTTCAGTATGTATTTCTATCCACACAGTCGTTCAAAGAGATACCCAGTTTCATCATTTCCTCCTTGAATTGTTTAGTGTATCCGTTCAGACTGGAAAGTTGCCAAATATATTTGAAAATTTGTTTATTTAACCTGGACTGATCCATCCAAACCATATGTCCAAGGAATCTCAGTCTTTCCCTTCGGAAAGCCGTTTCCAGATCTTCCAAATCCGTGTACAACTCTTCTTTGGGTTTATGCCTGTACCCATCTTCGGTTTCCTTGGGGCCATAAACTTTCCGAGTAATTCTTTGTTCAATTTTAAGTAGAGGTTCCAAATTTTGAAACCACGTTGTTTCCACTCCATACATGATCATCGGCCTGATCACAGTCCTTTAATATCGGGCTTTCGCACTTCTGGAAAGGTTTTTCTTTCCGTACAGTTCTCGGGTTAAATGCCTTTGCTAATTTGAGTTTCCTTGTCATAAAGGATTCTTGGTCTGAGGCGTTTCGGGATATGTTTTCCCCAATATATTTAAAATTGTCAATATATTTTATTTCTCCATACGTAGTCTCCAGGCACGTTTTAGGAGATTTTAATAGGGTGGTCATAACATGCGTTTTACCTAAGGAGATTTGGAGGGCAGTTTTCTCCGCTATCTCTTTGAGGTATTCTACTTGTTTTCTTGTTTCTTCTTCGGAGTGGGCGAAGATGACAAGATCATCCGCGAAAGCCAAACAGCTTAATTCTACGCGTTTGGATTTGTTACCTATTCTTTTATAAAATTATTATTTATAAAAAACATTTTTAAACTTTAAGCTCGTAAACTTTAGAACAATATTACTCAAGTCGATTGCTTCATTTATGTTATATTATAACTCAAAGTACTAGTAGGGTTGATAATCTTTTTATAAACAACGAAACATTATAAATATTTCTTTAATAATTTCTCGTTTCGTCGTTGGCATTGTAACAGGCAATGTGAGGAATCTAATAACAATGGTTAGATTTGACAGAGACGATAAAATATTCTCATGTGTCTCGCTTTCCTCTGTGGAGTTATGTGTGGTTGAGTTGCTTGAATATTCTTAAATGTGTTGTCTCGATTTACGTAGCAATCGAGGACTTTCTTTGATCAGTGCTAAACGAATATTTTTATGCTACTATTTAAGTCTATTGTAACGAATATTCTACCGAACAACCAAGAACATTCCCCACCCCCCACCCCGCTCAGTGTGGCAGGTTTTGCCTCAATCAAGGCCGCGTTGAAGTTTGTTCTAGATTCTTCAAGAGACCACTTGAGATACTCATTAGCGTCAGCATTAAATGGCGTGCACATTGAGAATGGAAGATTTCTAGAAGGCGTGCGCTACCTATAAAAAGCCAGGCAGTCGGCTTAAGAGTCCAGTGGTGTTTGTAGCGAAGTGTTGTTGTTGAGCCTTTATAGTGTTGAGCGAAGACCTTATAGTTGACATTATTATTGCGTGTTGGCAATTTTTACTTGAATTGTTGTAAGAGACTATCTTGTTGATTACAAATTACTAATTGTGATAATTAAAGCTGGTTATTAGTGATTTCATTGGTGTCTTTAATTTTGTTTTCCACTGTACCATACGACGATCGGTTAGACCTCGTCTTCACGTCGTCACGCTGACGCGATAGGCAACGTGCTTAGTCACCGTGCCATGTTGGTCACATATTATATATTTGAAGCAGGATTACAGTTCCGTGTGTATGCGGCTGACGCGATAGGCAACGTGCTTAGTCACCGTGCCATGTTGGTCACGTATTATATATTTGAAGCAGGATTATAGTTCCGTGTGTATGCGGCTGATTACCTTACGCGAAACTGCTCGATTATTCTCTAGCAGTCTGGATCGTTGCAGAACTCTGACGCAAATATTGTCGCGCATTTAGACGATTGCATGTGATATGATGACAACATGGATTTTTGCGTTTTTTTTTTTTTAGTTTCACCCCTCAGATTGCCTTCCGTCTTAATGTTTTTGCAAAGGGATCAATATTTTAAAAAAATAGCGATCTGTGGCCGAAAATTACGAAACAGTATGCCAAATTTTAGATAAATTGTTAGATGCGTTCAAACCTTATCGTGAATGCTCCCACACATTTAGACAGACAGTTAGATGGGCAAACTCTAAACAGTCAAGTTATAACTGAGGACTCTTTTGCTCAATACTATCTCTTATTTAATTTACTTTGATAGTAGTAAATATAGTTATATTTTTCTGTATAGGGCGTGTTTGTTGTAAAGTGCACGAGGAAAGTCTGTTAGTACTAGGATTGTTCAATAGAAACATGTTTGATCTGCGCAGCCGTTACTTCGTCGCCATGGCAACGGAATTCGTTTGTTTATATTGTCTGCTAAGTACTAGTGACGTGTCTGTCAAAAATATTTCCAGTTTGCTCTTTTCTGAGCGTTATGACTGGGTTGAAAAATGGCATCTATGGTAGAAAATCCGTCCAAAGGTGGTCTGCGTCCCGTTATTCAGTTTTTGGCCGCTGAGGGGCGTCAGCCAATGGACATTTATACGAGAATAAAAACTGTATATGGTGACTATAGTTATTCACATGCGGCAGTGGTTGTATGGTGCAATAAATTTTGACAAGGAAGAGAATCCACTAAAGATTTGGCCTGTTCCGGACCTGCAAGTGTTGCACCATCAGATGAATATGTTAGACAGCTGAAAACTGCTTTACGCACAAATAAGCGCATAAAAAAATTAAAATCTCTTAGATTTCAAAGAACCTGGCGTCAACATCAATGCTGAGTGATATGCAGACAGCTTAAAACGCTTGCGGGTCAGCATCAAGTATAAACGTCCTGGGAACCTCACAAATGGTGTCATTCTTCTGCATGATAATGCTTAACTCCATGTAGCCCAGACGATTCAAGATCTGCTCGGTCGTATAAGTTGGGAAGTCTTACAACATCCACCTGCGATTATCATGTTTTTGGCCCATTAAATAAATCACTAAAAGGGCGGCGGTTCAAATCGGACGCTGAGGTAGAGTTTGCTGTTAGCGAATGGTTCCGCAAAGAGCCGCAAGAATTTTACCAGCAGGGAATCTACATATTAGTGGAACAGTGAGACTCATGGCTTAATGTTAATGGAGACTTCTTTTAATATCGTTGAATAAAAAATGCTTTACAGCCTCTAAACGTGTTTCTATTGAACAATCATTGTATATGACTGAAGTTGCTATTCTATTCACAGTAATTAAATCTGCTATGAATACGACGACGAATGAGAGATATGACGTAAGAGAGAGAAAGAGGGGGAGGGCGTTGTGAGAGGGCTTATAGCCGAATGTAGTTACTTGTGTAGGACTATTAATCACAGCAGGCCGGTCCACTCCACGCTACGCTACACTGTACGGGACCACTAATTTCCCCTGTCCACGCTGTTATCACTAATGTTACTTGCTGTTGAATAATATTCCTTTGTCTTGTAATGAATTGAAAGCAATTACTATCCGTGTGCTTTATCCTTTAAACAATGTGCAAAAGAGTTTTCCTTGAGTTTTATTTTTATTTTTAAAATTTAGTTATATTGCCGGCACAATCTCTAAAGTGTTAAATAAATTCGCTGCAGAGATATTGTCGGTAAGTCATTCTCCTACACATGTCCAAGCAGACTGACAATTATTTTCAATGGTATTTAATTATTGTGCTTAAAAAAAACATTAACTGTTGCCGGACAAATGTGGAATTGACACTTGGCATTCACAGTAAATTTACTAGTTCTGATACCAAAGTATCCTCTTAAAAGTTTTCACATTGACGGCTGATTGAAATTTTTAATTCCAAGTTTCACAAAAATCAATACATATAATCAAAATGTCTTACCGCAGACCCTTTTATTAGTAATCCAATGGTACCTTGTTTGTGGAATTTGAGTATTAAATAATGGCAATATAAGAAATCTTTTGTAACAAAACGTTTAGACTATTTTCTTCATAAGAACCGCGCATTTCCATTTACATTAGTTTACCGTGGTTAATGAATAAATAGTTGCTTTATGTTGTTTACCATGATTTAAAAATTTTTAATTCTACTGAATAATACTTTACTCATCTCATGTCTCAACTTTAAGCAACTCATGTCTCATTCATTTTTACAATATAAATATGTATACCATGGTAAATATTTTGAACAGGAGAATAGATAAGTAATTAAATTTATTTCATGTAATATTTGGAAATTGGAAAACAATCCAGACTTTTTAATTATTCGGACTGTGATATAGAATTTAGAAAGAACCAAGATAGTGAGAGAAAATGTGCTTATACCTGTGGAACAATTGGACAATAAGACACGGAAGGTGAGACAGCTGAGTTTTTTAAGATCATGACAGTGGAACAAAATGATCTCCTACAAAAACATATCACTAAAAGATAAGTATCTGAAAAAAAATGTTTAAGAGCTATTCGGGAATGTAGTTTTGGGGATCATCTTTGAAAAGAGGTTGTACGGAAATACCTCAAGGTACAGTCATATCGTTTTTGACATTACAAAAATGAGTTAGAATTCATTGTCATCTGATTAATTACTTCTACGTTCCGTAAGAAAATGGAAGTATGGTAATCGCGAAAAAAATTGTGTTTGAGATAAGGGCTGATTCTGACTGTGTTACCCTCAAAAAATGAAGAAAAGTCATTTTCCTAAAAGTGTCTGTCTCTGTGTCTGTGTGTAGAATTTTTTCTATGGCAAACGATAACTGCCGCATATTCAAACATAATCAAATAATTTTTTGCATACCTGCCTGAGTTGTAGAGGACTCAAGGCCTATTGATTTTGGTGAAGATGGGTTAAGGAGGAGGGGTAGTTTACCAGCAAAGTTTTACTTTTTAACAAGAGTAAAGTACTTAAAAACCGGTATGGAGAACCATACACGACTTCCATGTTCTAAGATTTATATTAAAATGTTTAAATATAAATTGAAAAATTTAACAAGCTTGACAAATTGAAACGAAATACTGGTATTTCGACGCAAACTACTTCTTTTTTGCCGATAACTTAGTACACATAATATAACAAGAAGCAGAGCTAGATATGGTGACAAAACATCAAATAAGTGGATGCTTGAGTTCTGAAGAACTGACGTACCAGCTAAAATAGTACCCCCATGTCAGGTGGGTGAAGACTATCCTCAGCTTTCGTGAGGAAGGACTGTACTTTTGGATAAAATGTTTGTAGGTCGAACGAAGTCGGTCAAAGGGAGCTGTGATCTGATTCCTGTAATGAAATTGGACTCTCACTGCGAGTTATCGACCGAGGGTGAATCATGTCTATAGCGTTATCAAAGTCTTTCCTGTCAATACTATACTAGTCATTTTCTTTTTTAAAATCGAGTCTTTCTTTCTTTCCATTCGTCTTCTGATTTCTTGAACGACGATTCTGTTTACCCGTATAATTATAAATTTCTCAGCATAACATTTCTTCCTTAATACGTTTGTGTCTTCTGTTTAACACCCACCATTCTGATCCATGTCATAACGCTATTTTCCACATAGGCTAGTAAATAACTAGCCATCAAGGAGGTAAAAAATTGTCCAGGAGGGACAAACAATTTTCCATAGGAGAAAAATATTTATATATTTTTCATACATACACATATGCACGTATTAGTTTCTAATTCTTATATCATAATAGAAAAAAGTACACAGATTGTATTAATTTATTAAAACATTTATTGCTTCAAAATATCCATAAAATTAATGGCTTGTAAAAGTTTGATCTCCATTAAGTAGGGCTCAAGTTTCCAAAGTTTAATATTATGATGTCCGTAATCAAAACATCAGAGCAGGTTTTAGTGTGTATGAGGGTACACCGTAGACAAAAATTTTCAACATTCCCTATGGAGCGTTGCTCAGAGTAAAGCTGCGAATCTACAGTGTAGTTTCACAGAACAAACACGCGGAAAAGAAGGAGCGCTCCAAAGTCACTCATGGACGCTGAGGATCTTGCAGAGGGTTCATTCCCTAAAGACGAAAAGTCTGTCTATGAACCGTTACTATGTAAACACGTGCAGTTACACTGGCCAGCGATCCACAGGAAGCAAATCGCTGTTCACGCTGGCTTGCACGCGTTGTTTTGGTGTGGGTTTCAGCACTTTCCATTTAAAAAGCATGCAAACGTAAGAAAATAAACATGAGTGATACCAGAAATAACGCAAATTGTGTGTGTGTGTGTGTGTGTGTGTGTGTGTGTGTGTGTGTGTGTGTGTGTGTGTGTGTCCTGCCTGCCTTTTTATTGCGGTAATCACAATAATAAAACTTTGGAAACCTAAACATTACATAATCGAGATATGCTTGCCTGCCAGGAACGATATATTTTCACGCATACATGATTTAGATTAAAATTAAAAAATTATAATTTTATTGCTTGACAATAAAATTATTTTATTTTGTAACAATTACCATTGTTTGAAAAGATTTGAATGAATTTTCAAGTACTTTACTCATGTCAAAACATAAAATGTTGCAGGTAAACTACCCCTTCCTCTTAATCGATCTTCACCAAAATCAACAAGTCTTGAGTGCTTTAAATCTCAGGCAGGTATGCAAAACATTATTTTATTCTGTTTGAATTTGCGGCAGTTATCGTTCGTCATAGAAAAAATTACTCTTGTTCAAACATAAAACGTTGCCGGTAAACTACCCCTTCCTCTTAATCGATCTTCGCCTAAATAAACAGGCCTTGCGTGTTCTACACCTCAGGTGTATATGCAAAACATTATTAGATTCTGTTTGAATTTGCGGCAGTTATGGCAGTTATCGTTTGTAATAGAAAACATTCTACACACAGACAGACACTTTTAGGAAACTGACTTTTACTTTATTTTAATAAATAAGTGCCCTAAAATTAAAGTCATATTAATGCACTGTAAAATGGTAAATGAGATAATTAAAAATAGAGTGGGTAGTTGAATGGGGAAGGGGTGATTTTTGAAAATTGCTTTGCTGAAATCAAGTAAAGTACAAATATTTAATTTTAAAGGATATGATACCTTAGAAATTACATATGGTAATACTATTACTCTATGAAAGTATAAATATCATTAATGGTGGGGGTCGGTTGAAAAAGAGGGATGACTATCTGCGTATTTCAAATTCTTTATAAGAATAAAGTACCTAATTTGTTATAGATAAAGTGACTTGAAAATAACATTATATTAAACGACTACTCTATAATAACAAAAATATCTATAAATAGTGAAAATAGTTTGCGGGTGGGGGATATTTTTTCAGAAACTATCAAACCGAATTCAAGTAAATGATTTTAAACATAAATCTTAGAACGTGAGACTCATATGTGGTTTCCTATACTGATATTTGTTTTGTTTTGGTCTCGTTTTCGAGACCCCCCTACAACGCCCCCTCGCTGTGGCGTCTACCAGCACAAATACCTGCTAGCTTAGAGCTTTTTCAATTGAGAACCCATTTAGCTCGGAGCGGAGATTGTAAAGACAAATTGGTGACGCTATAAAATCTGTAATATCGCTGGAAAATATCGCGTCATGGACGTGTTCAAAAGAAATTTACTGTCTAGAAGCGTTTAATTTTATTTTAAAATCGCTTTGACGCGTGATCGCGACATAAATATGCGCCAATTTTATTAGATCGGTTCGTAATAACGATTTGCCTCCCCTCCCCCGTTCATATTCCCGTTCGCAAAGTGGGTCAGTAGGTACTGTACTACAAGATATACGTTGCGTATTTGCATATAATAACCACGGGAACGTTATAATATAATAGATCAACTTTTTGCAGTAGTAAAAAATTATGTTTTTATTGTGATATATGCTGACAGCATGCGACATATCAACGTTTTGTACCCCCTGTTTGTCACCAAATGAAATTTATGAAAATTTATTTTTGGATTTTGTCGTCCATGACGTGTCCGTTGATTAACTAATTATAAGTATAATACTAATGACTCGAAACACTACGTTTTTAATTGGTAAAAACATAAAATGTTTATCTTATAGCCTGAACCAGTTTTTGCTTATTATAAGTTTCGTTAGAGGCTGCCACGAGGAGTGCTGTCCGTCTTGTTCTGAACTTACAGTGGTAAGGACGAAGTCTTAAAACGACGTGCCCCGGTTTAAGTGGCAATATAAATCTCACATAACTATACAGACGTTCTGCACATGCGCGTAATACATTACCGTGTGAACAGTGTCAACGCCCCTGACCAATAGCGTTTCAGATTTGCCACGTGGGATTGTTTACATCAGGATTGAACTAAGAACAGAAAGAGTATAAATACTCATTAGCAGCTTTAGAGAAGAGCACAAAGTATACCAACAAATAATGCTGCAACAAAAGTAAAATCGTTATTGATGAAAACACCTCCACATTCTGGGGTCCCACATTACGCTCTGTTACTATCGTGTCGTGTCGTATAATAATGTTATATCCACTAAGTGGGGTGTACTTTACAATAGTATTATTTCAATAACGGTCATTTGGACATTAACACTCATTATCGCAGAGTGAAGTGGGCAATGTATCAACGGTGATTACCGAGGGAGGGACGCGGTAATTGCTAATCTGTTGTCCTCAATCCTCTTATCGAGCCGTTGTCATTACTTATATCCTTCGCTCCCCTACTCTCTCAGCTGATAGTCTTTGAGCATTTTAACGCTTAAAGTATAAGGTGTGACGACATCAATATGGACTACGTGTTGAGAAAACCACAAGAGTACTTTGAACTCTAAAGCCAGCTAAAGAGGAGGTCGAGGTCGGTTGGTATGCAACAGCTACATCGTTTCGAATCCCACCCTCGAGGATCTTCTTCAGACCGCAAAGAGCGACAGTGTTGTGAAACAGAAACTGCGGATCTGGGCCGAACGATACAACCCCGTGAGTGCTCTTACCCGAGAAAAAATAACGGGTATCAAAATTAATGGTGCAATGACGAGCAGAGGACTCAAGGACGAGGATGGGAAACACATAAGTAGTACGTGGGAAGAGGAAAAAGCTGTAGACAAAGTGTGCGGTTGTAAGTAGTACGTGTTACTAATCGTACTTACAACCGTAGTCTGAACACTTACAACATGCCGTACATACTCAATTGTTTGATTGCCTTGTAGTGCAGGCAACGCTGACGAATACGGTTAGTCTTTCTCTCACAATATTGAATTGTAGGTGTTAGCGACGGAGAAGAATTAAACGTTTAAGGTTTATTTATTGAATAGCCTTAAATATGTTGTCTCAATTTACGTAACAATCGAGGACTTTCTTTGATCAGTGCTAGACGAATATTTTCACGCTACTATTTAAGTCTATTATCGTCACGCCGACGCGATAAGCAATGTGCTTAGTAACAGTGCCATGTTGGTCACGTACTATATTTGCAGCATATTCTGGATGCTGCTGATTGCCTTTCGGGAAACTATTTGATTATTATCCGACCGTCTACAACGTTGCACAACTCTGACGCAAATGTTGTCACGCACCAGACGATTGCATGTGGTTGAATGTTTAATCGAGACGCCAGAAGTACTTGTTAAACGTATTTGTTTGTGTTGTTTATTTATACGGCGAGACAGCAGTTATACAACAATATTGTGCGAAAACAAAGAATGTAGGCTTTCGCGGCCGGTATTTTATTGTAAAACAACTGCCGGACTGTTAGGTCCTCAATCCTCTTATCGAGCAGTTGTCCTCCCATACTGTAACACTTCTACCTTAGCTGGTAGTCTTGCAGCATATTAGTGTTGAAATTATAACCTGTGATGACATGTTGAGCCCTATGACGACTGAGTTTCAACACTAAGTAAATCCAGCTAAAGAGGAGTATACAATAGCCGGACAGGACTTGGATTTAGTGTTGTAAAAAATAAAGTCTAAGAGGTTAGACCAGTTGGTATGGTGTCAAATCATCAAATATTATTCAAATTATAGTTGCTATCGTGAAGCTGGTCTATGACAGCAAACCCCCGTCAACATGAACTATATGTAAAACTCAACAAATTTACAAAAATAACAAAAACAAACATTTTAGCCGGGTCCGTGACGGCCTTCTTCAGTGTGGCGGAAAACAGGGTAGGAAGTCCTGGGAAATACTGGGGGAGGGGGACATGGCCGAAACGTTTGTTTTTGACAGCTGTTACAAAAACAAAAAACTAAAAAGAATTAAAACCGAAATCCAACCGTTTGAAATTTTTGTTTTTTATTAAGTGATTGTTAGCTGTACGGTTGTTACATTACTAAAAAATAGAAGATAAATAAAGATTTCTATAATTTTCTCTATAAATAAAAATTATTTAATATGTACATTAGATAATTATTATTATCTAAATGCACTTTTTTATGCACTTTATATTTAATTATTATATGATAATAAATGCACTTTGTTTGCACTTTGCCTCCAAATCTCCTTTGCTAAAACGAAAAATATGACCACCCTGTTTAAATTCCCGAAACGTGCCTGGACACTATCTATGCAGAAATAAAATATACTGACAATTTTAAATATCTTGGGGAAAACATATCCCGCAATGCCTCAGACATAAGGAAACTCAAATTAGCAAAGACCTTTACTCTAACCCGGGAACTGTACGGAACAAAAAACTTTTCCAGAAGTGCGCAAGTCCGCCACTATAGCACTGTGATCAGGCCGATGATCATGTATGGAGTAGAAACAATGTGCTTTCAAAATTTTAAATCTCTTCTTAAAATTGTAAGAAGAATTCTTTGGAAAATTTATGGCTACAAGAAAACTGAAGATGGGTCAGGCGTAGTTCCCAAAGAAGAGCTGTACAGGGATCTGCAAGATCTGGAAATGGCTTTCCGAAAGAAAAGACTAAGACTCCTTGGACATATGGTTCGGATGGATCGGTCCAGATTAAATAAACAAATTTTTATATATATTTGGCAACTTTCCAGTCTGTACGGATACAGCAAAAAACTCAAGGAGGAAATGTAAAAACTGGGTATATCTTTGAACGACTGTGTGGATAGAAATACATACAGAAACAAAATTCAAAATCTTGAGGTCCTCTGCGATGAGAAGAAAACGATAAAGGGGTAGACAGTGTAAATGAAGGCGGCGCATAGTGTGCAAATGAGGGCCTTCTGAGACGAGAAGAAAAGAAAATATTTGCGTGGTCCACGGCTGGCCTGTTCGTGTAAAAAAAATTCACTTTGTTCAAAAGAGTAAGCGAGTTCTGGTGATGTGGGGGGAGAGGGGGGAGAGAGGAATTTTATTAGCAACTTTATTAGGTTATGAAGAGGAATAATAAAGAAGTGAGAAAATAATAAGTGGGCGATGTGAATAAAGAAATAAAATAGTGTAAACGAATAATGAAAATTTAACTGGTAGGAAGCGCTTTTATCAAGCTGATGAGGTGGAAAATAATAAATGTAGATTACTGCTACAGGAACGGAGATGCTTCGTGAAGTGCACCAGTTAATCACCTGTAAGATAATCAAGATTTAATTGTCTGATTTACTAGAGACATTAATTTTCCTTAAAACTCGTGTTTGTCGTGAGGGGGATTCATTTGCTGTTTTCATCAAATTATTCGTTATTGCTTCGAGGTTTAGACTACACAGTGCATACATAGAACTGTTCACTAGTGCCAGTACGCCCAGATCAGAACTGTGTAGTAGGTGTTTCAGCAGATCAGCATACTTGCATACTTTAAAAACAAACAGTTGTTTTACCGGCCATGTGAGGTCATGAGGCCACTTTTTACTACCTGGTGAGTCGATCGCGTGTAGTGGTGCGCACCAGGTCGCGACGTGGCGTGAAGTGCTTTGTGATGTTTGGTAAAAATTTTTGATTTTTTGACGACTTCTCCAGAAGTATTGGTGTTTTATATAACCTGATGATAAGGATTTATCCTTGAAACGCGTAGTTATTGAAAGTTTTAAAGAAGTCACAAGACTGTGAGTAACCAAATGTTTACAAATATAACAGTTAAATACTTATACACGTAACTTGGAGACTATAATATAATGAAAGTAAATAGTACACGGGGTGTAAAGACTATTATAACTTACAGTCGATATTGTGCGGTACAGGGGAAATTGTTATAAATCCCCTCCTGCTCTGAAAAATAGTAGCCCTATAACTTCACTATGATGTTGTGTTTTATTCCAGTTACACTGGGAAAAAATAATCATTAGTTTGACAAAGATGTGGTCAGTGTTATTGCATGCAGGGAGGCTGGCCGTGGTATCAATCACGGAGTCCGCTCTCTACATCACTCTCTCTCTCTCTCTCTCTCTCGTCCACTATTCATTGTCAGGAGTACCGCTAGTCGTTGTTTAATGCATCTTCGTTCTTTTGTTTTTTTTTTGTACTGAACGCTTTCTGTTGTGTTAGTGAAAGGTAATCATCATTGTGTACATTGAAGTGAAGCCACAGAACTATTGCCTTGTTTACTTCATATGTAGTTTTGCGTTCTAGCCTAGTCTACGACATTCTCACAACATAAACACTGAGTTCTTCTTCTTCTTCTTTGAAAGTATAAAGGCTCAAAGTACTGGTTTCCGAGGCTACTGTTGGATTTGTGAGTTGTTGATTGAGACCACCGTATAGGGCAACCAACGGTATGCTGGCTAGATTTTTGCTCGGCTGCCGAGCAATATATATCTTACATAAATACGAAATGATACCTACACTTCTGTATGGTTCTGAAACGTGGGTCATAAAGAAAAAAGATGAACAGAAGATACAAACAGTAGAAATGAAATGGCTGAGACCAGTTAAAAGGTGTAATAGACGAGAGCGTATAAGAAATGAAGAAATAAGAAGTGATTTAAACATTTTTGCAGTTAATGAAATGATTAAAGAGTACAGAAGAAAATGGATTCAATACATCAATTGAATGGAGGAAAGTAGAATACCGAAGATAGTGAAAGATTACAACCCTAGAGGCAGAAGTAAAGTTGGTAGACCTAAGAAAAAGTAAACTGTGGAATAGGAACAGGCCGCTAAAGCCTAAACTCGTTAAGAAATTGTTACGACACTACGTTCATTGTTCACAGAACAATCTACGTGTTTCTCGAACGATCCATTGGAGTCCGGGTGAATGTTGTGGTGTACGTGACTTCAACATGCGCTTGCGAGACTTTTCTTTACGCCGCCAGCCTCGCTGACCGTGTCAACGCCGCAATTAATTACGTCGTAAAGCAGAGATAACGCGTAGTTGTGGAATGTTCTGGTCTGTGAGTCGGAGTATAAATACAAGGCGTCGGCGGCCTTAGTTCAGTATATTGTCGGGCGATTACAACTGATTACTCTGTGCGTCCAAGTGGTTATTGTGGCGAAGTGCTGTGTTTTATAATCGGGCGGTATAATTGTAATTAAATTGTGTTTTATATTAGTTTACATTTTATTGCGTGTGAACAATTTTTATTTGATTTGTTGTTAGAGACTGTGTTGTTAATTACGAACTGTTTAACTGTGATAATTAAAGCTGGTGATTACTGACATAATTGGTGTCTTGTATTTTGCTTTCCACTGTACCATTCGACGATCAAGTAGACAGTCGTAACAATATGATGATGATGAAGGCTCAAAGTGCTGTATTAATATTACATCCGTATATCGTCTATCATGTGGTCTCTACTCCGTCATCCCCTCCAGTGTTACTACTTTCACATTACCGTAACTCATGTTTCCGCATACAGTGTCCCAATCAATGTTTCTTCCTGCCCCATTGACGTCTTGTAGATAGCGATCAAAATTTAAAAAAAAAATCACACACACGTGTCATTGTAGACACCTTGTTTATTTATTGTCATCGCAACTAATTGTTCAAATTATAAAAATATATACTACACAAAAAAATAGAAATTTTGATTCAAAACCGTGATATCGATTATTTACATAATTGTAATTTATACAAACAACAACGCAATATATTATTTAATTTAATATTTGTAAACACTTTATTACTCACCGTCTTGTGACTTCTTTAAAACTTTCAATAATTACGCATTTCAAGGATAACTCCTCACCATCAGGTTATAAAAAACACCAATCCTTCTTGAGAAGTCGTAAAAAACAAAAACATTTTACCGAACATCACAGTTTGTATGTCATCTAAGAACACATTATTGTAGCACTTCAAGCCGCGTCGCGACCTGGTGCGCACCACTACACGCGATCGACTGATAAGCATCGTTACCGCCCGAGATTATTGCTGCACCGCGATCGACCGTACGTATTTCGATATCTATGGCAGTATTATATAGACGGCTGGATTTAAAAAAACGTTTATCATGAAGTAGCTTGTGTGCTGACAATTTTGAGACCTTAGTTGATTTCTTGACGACTTCTCCAGAAGGATTAGGCCTAATGTTTTTATATATCCTGATAATGAAGATTTATCTTCGAAACGCGTAGTTATTGAAAGTTTTAAAGAAATCACAAGACGGTGAGTAACTAAGTGTTTACAAATATTACAATTAATTACTTATACACGTGACTTGGAGATTGGAGACTATAATATAATAAATCAATATCCTATATTGATCCACAAGTATGGTATCAAGTACACGCACTAATCCTGTAACTTGCTTAAGCGAAATCTCAATAAAGATTGACTAAAACCTAACTAAACCGAACTGATAATAATTACTGACTGACTTTTCCCCGTCACCAACGCTTATATGTAATATGCAATACCATGGCCGGCTCTAGTAGAAGGCCGGAGTATTAAACGTGGCAACGTTGCGTCTGAGCATAGTGTAGTAAAATAGCTAAAGTGAACATGTTATATTTTGATTTAATTTCATAGCATTACTAAAATAATAAGAAGGCCTATTTATAGCTAAATCTAAATTATAGGTCTGTGCGCACTTAGTACTATACGTTTAAGTTGAAAAATCAGTGAATTAGTGTTAGGCCTAATGAATTAATTTTGTTCGAGTTATTGAATTCGTATCATATGAATGAATTTAATTAGTACATTTCTTAAATAATGTAATATTATTTTACGTAATAAACTTTTAATTTGCAAAAAATGAAGAATTATAAAACTACTATTAAGCGGACAATTAAAAATTACCCGATTTGATTATTGAAATAAACAAATTAAGAGATCGTCTAGTCGGCCTCAAATATCAGCTGGTTCCAGTGTTGCCACATTTAATATTCCGACCTTCTAGTAGAGTCGGGCATGCCTTCACCGACATGTGTAATTTACTACTGCCGCCCGGAATGTACCAAGCGCTTTATTCTAGAATCTGCTATAATAAGCCTAACCTATGTTAACTATAAATGTATAGTACTGTTGATACAGAACATTCTAGTGCATATTACTATACATAAGTTATATAAGACACGTGATGTATAATGTACGAGGGTCCGTAGAAAAGTTTGCGGAGCGACATCTGTAGCTTAGCGCAGAATCCTATCTGACCCTTGATTTACTGCAATGGTATCGTTAGTAACAGATCTGCACGAGTTACAAGAATACAAGTAAAAATTAACGTTTCTAATAAATCAGCCAATTAGAGCTTCATTGTCTCGCACAGTGATACAGTGTACGTTCCACTAACACTAACCTACATTTGTTTAATTTTCTACTTCATCAACTTGATAACAGCACTTCCTCACTGTTGATATTCTTTATTCGTTTGCGCTATTTAATGTCTTCGTTCACGCCAATCGTACTATTTATTTCACTTGAAAACCTAATTAATCATTATCGTTTTTCCGTAGCTGCATTATATAGATTAACCTTAAAATTCCCTCATTTATCTCTTCGTCAACTTGCATTATTTTTAACCGTAAAATCTTCTTCTTGGGTGGTTAGTCCGTAGATTGGACTGCGGTCCTCCTTCAGTCGACTCTGTCGTTCTCTTCACATCAACGTAGATTTTTCAGCCAACATCTTCCACGATTTGCTGGGTATATTGTAAATCTGGTGTTCCTCTGTACATGAAGGGTCGCCCCCGTTGTTGATTGAAGGCGCCCCGTTCTTAGCAGAGGGACGTCTAAACTGACTCCTCTAGAGATCGGGGGCCCAGGGGGCGGGTACGCTCGTCTTCTGCCCCGGTCGTGCACGGGCGGGGGGCTTGGTATGTTCCGGGTTCTCTGCCCGTGCATGGTGTTGGACTCGAGGTGGTTTGTGGTTTCGGCCTTACGGAATCGCAGGGGGAACCTCTAAAGTGAGGTGTACCGGGGTGTTGTTATGGGCTGTTAAATCCTAGGTAGTGGATATTCCGGACCCCACGGAGGGAATGGAGCTGCACGTCTCATATTGCCAGGGGTACCGACCAGTTCATCGTCGGGCGCTTAGTCAGCGTTTTAGGTATTAGACTCCTCGCCCATGGTGGCCGAGGGTTACAGATAGGACGTGGTCCTGGGTCTTCCTTTGTGAAACTCTTCTTCTTCTTCTGTTCCTCTGTACCCACTTCATCCTATGCCCAAACGTTGTGACTATACTCTCGTCTATTACAGCATTTCGTTCTCTTACGCTGTCACGCAGTCTCTCGTTATCGCATTTCTATAGCACCAATGTTCAAATGACCTTAATCTTATTTTGCTTTCTCGTAGAAAGCAACACTACAAACAAAAGCCTTCAGTAACCTCTTCCGTGTTACCCAGTTGACGTTATTAGCTGTAAACAAACGTTTTTTATTGTTCAATGTTATTTTCGCTTTGAGCGATCCTGCATTTTATTTCACTCTTGTTTCTCCCATTATTGGTGATTGACTGTGCTTCCTTGGTACTTATATTCTTTTACATCCCCCAGAGTGTCAGCGCTGTAAAATCTGAACTTTTTTGACAAAAACAATTATCTTAGAGCTGTAAGGTGTTCGAGTAAATTTATAGTACTCATCCAATATTTATAGACCTACGGTACAGAAACAGACCTTACTACGCGTTCTGTTATAAAGCGAAATTTGGATTCTAAATATCAGAACGTACAATAGCAGAATAAAATGTGGTTTCCAGAGGTAACAAAAAGCATTAGACTGGACAGTAAGGCAATTAGGGAGAACCTTAGATTTATGATTTAAGAAAGGTCAAAAAGCACAAACAGTAGGGTATAAGGAAAGGTGAAGAACGAATGTCTTCCAAAACAAATCCTATTTTACGAACACCAGAGGACCAAGAGATACTGTTAAGTCGACTGTTAAGTCCTTGCATCAAACCTAGAAGAAGAAGAAGAAGAAGAAGAAGAAGAAGAAGAAGAAGAAGAAGAAGAAGACCTACAGGAAACGTACGATAATGAACCCGTCGGCAAGTTCTGGCCAACTATGGATGAGCAAAGTGTTAATCACGACCTTATAAGATCAATTAAAGAACTACATGAAACGTCCGTAGGAGATGAAAAATGCATTTTGGTTATCTAATGCGCCCGGAAATCGAACCCAACATCTCTGGATTAGTAACCAGAAGAAGAAGGCACAGTCGGCGGTCTACAAAACCGCTCAAACTTGTTACCTCATTTAAACTTGTTGTCTCGTTTACGGCAAATTACAGCTCTCTTATTTTGCTGTTGTCTAGAAGTATAAGTTAAACAAGTTTACGTCATAATGTGCTGGTCACAAATTAGGTCACCGGTATTATTTGCATAACACACACAGTCGCCTGTGTTATTAATATTTACATCACAATACATCCAACTAAACAACCTCACCTCCTGCCCTGTCGTCATCAACGATTTATCGACGTGTCAGTTAATGGAATTTATTGCGGTCAGACAGAACTTTATTTATTGTGTTAATAAAGAATATGAAAAGAAATGAGAAGAAATCTATAGTGTTACGACATTACAGAACGTTCCACGTGTTTCTCGGCTGTTCTACTGGAACCGGCTGTAATGTTGTGTGCGTACATGATTCTCAACGTTACACGATCCCTAAAGCATAATTCGAGGTCAAAAGGTAAGGAATAATGGAAGATTACAAGTTGTTTGATGATCTGACTAATATAAAAAAAATATTAATAATAACCTACTGTCAGAAGAAGAACCAAGAAATCAAGTAGAATATCTTATAGAGATAGCGGAGAAAACTGGTCTCCAAATCTCCTTTGCTAAAACGGAAATTATGACCACCCTATTTAAATTTCCGAAAACGTGCCTGGACACTACGTATGGAGAAATAAAATATACTAACAATTTTAAATATCTTGGGAAAACATATCCCGAAACGCCTCAGACAAAGAATCCTTAAAGATAAGGAAACTCAAATTATCAAAGGCCTTTACTCTAAACTGTAAACTGTACGGAAAGAAAAACCTTTCCAGTGGTGCAAAAGTCCGCCATTATAGCACTGTGATCAGGCCTTTACTCTAAACCGTAAACTATATGGAAAGAAAAACCTTTCCAGTGGTGCAAAAGTCCGCCATTATAGCACTGTGATCAGGCCGATGATCATGTATGGAGTGGAAACAATGTGCTTTCAAAATCTGGAACCTCTTCTTAAAATTTAACAAAGAATTTTTCCGACAATTTATGAAAACTGAAGATTGGTACATGCATTGAAACGAAGAAAAGCTGTACAGGGATCTGGAAGATCTGCAAACGGCTTTCCAAAAGAAAAGGCTGAGATTCCTTGGACATATTTTTGGATGGATTAAATAAACAAATTTTTAAATATACTGTATTTGGCAACTTTCCAGCCTGAACCGGTACACCAAACAATTCAAGGAGGAAATGATGAAATTTGGTATCTCTTTGAACGACTGTGTACATAGAAATACATACAGAAACGAAATTTAAAATCTTGAGGTTCTCTGCAGTGAGTAGAAGACGAGAAAGGGGTGGACAGTGGAAAGGAAGGCGGCGCATAGTGTGCAAATGAGGGCCTTCTGAAAGCAGGAGAAGAAAGGAAAATAATATTCCCGTGGTTTACGGCTGGCCTGTTCGTGTAAAAAACCCCTACCGTATTATTACTGTTTTATATTAATATTTAAAACATGTGTGTGTCAAATTCAGTATTTTACAGAATTGCACAGGAGAAGCAGTGTATTACTTGTTTAGGCATCAGAAACACATTGATTGTAAGAAAGCTGTGTTGTGTAAGCCAAGCCCACTCACTCACACATTTGAGCTTTGAACTTTTGTGGCGGATTTCAACTTTGTTTGCTAAGATCTCAAACGCGCGCCTACGAGATCAGCATACTGTGGTCGCGTGGAATATATTACGCGTCGTTCAAGTCGAAACCAAACACTCGACGAAAAAATTATCAAGCCTTTTGTTTACTCTGCCGTCAACTGATCTGAATATCTTTGTTTTGCACACATCTTTATGGATATTGGCCCGCCCATAAGTATAACTGATCTGAATATCTTTCTCGAGCACACAGCTTTATAGATATTAGCCCGCCCGCCCCCTGGGGATTTGTTAGCAAACAAATTCCACTTTATAAGTTATATTTAACGTATTAGTTCATACGTAGACAACATGTTGAGAGCATGGAAATCCAGAGTGACTTCGGGAATACAGCTTAACAAATCAATGTGTATGGATTCTTTGCTATATGCGGATAACATAGTTGTTATTAAAAAAAAAAGAGGATAATTTACAAAGAGATATGTTTCAATTACAAGAAGTGGCAAGAGAGTACTCACTGACAATTTCGGTAAGAAAGACTAAAACCATGGTCTTTAAAGGTAAATATACAGTGAGGACTAAGATAGTTATAAACAACAGCACTTTAGAACAAGTTAGCCGTTTCAAATATCTCGGCTGTGCGGTAAGCTATGAATCTGAGTATGATATAAGAGAGACGATAATTAAATTTAGGAATATTTGTGGTACGATTCATAGAAATCTTAGAAATAAACAAGACACAGAACAAGGATTAAATGTTATAAGACAATTGCAATACCCACGTTGATTTACAGTATGCAAGTGAGGCGTGGGTCATGACTAAAAGGAAAGCTGCAAGTTTCAGAGTGCTGAAATGCAGTTTCTTCAAAATACTTTAAATTATACACTGCAAGATAGAATAAGGAATGAAGCTAAGAGAAGAACTCAAAGTAAAGAACATACATGAAATTATTGCACTTTAGAGAAGACAATGTTGGGATCATCTGCAAAGGATGACAAAGGATCGATTGCCGAAAGCGGCAGTGAACTATAAAGCCATTGGTAGAAGAGACGTGGGTCGTCCGAGGATGAGATGGATGCTGAATCAGGTTTATATTATATAAAGGTTAATCCTTGAAGAAAAGAAGAAGAAGAATTCTTTATTCTTTATAAAGTCTAAGCTATATGTTAGATGTAACCGGTCAATATGAGCCGACTCGAAACTTTATTGTGCGGTATTCTGCTTTTCCGTACAGTGAGTGTAGAATTAATTTTAACATTGAAAATCTTTATAAGGACGTGTCGCACATTTGCGGCCGATCGCTGGTGCGTGATCGAAAAAGGGAACCGGTGAGTTTCCATAAAAACTACTTCATTGTTGTCAATAACGTAGTACACATATAAAACTTCGCTTATGAATGCGACTACATTTAACTTATGATCTGCACATTGGTAAATGAAGAATGAATTCATTGATTGGTGAATGAACATAAATATATATCTATTTTTTAGATTTATTGAACCATTTTCAATGCCATTCTCTGTGCATTGCATTTGTGCAATGCCTGTAAATTTTTTTTTAGTATGGCTAATGTTTCTCCCGTGCCCGCACGTGCCACTGTATCTCTGATCTTGTGGGCCTTCAATACAGAGTCCAATCTTTCATAATACTCTCTTCATATTTCCGCTCGTAAAAAAATTTAAAATAACAAAATTGTAAAATGTACCTAAGGCCGGCGTCAACAGTGTTTGAAACAAACTGACTAAACTCCTGGCTATTAGGCCGTCGTCTACTCCTGTTGTTACTAACAGACGTTTTGGTTATCCTCTGGAGGCCATCTTCATTGTGCAAACAATTCACTCACTGACACAGTGGCATAACGTTTTGCCACAGTAACGTGGTTAACTGACGAAGACCGTGTCAGCTAGTGAATTGTTTGCACACTGAAGATGGCATCCAGAGGAGAGGCCGAAACGTCTGTTAGTAGCAACAGGAGTGGACCACGACCCAATAGTTCGGAGTTTAGTCAGTTTTTTTTCATATAGTAAACTATTTCTAAAATAGATTATTGTAATTTTGGGGTGGGGTATTCGACGGGGAAGACTTCATCATCATCATCTTCAAGGATTAAACCAAGCATGGTTTGTTCCGCTCTCAAATAGGCAAAGATTAGAGCTGGTCACTCCAGCGCTTCCTCGGACGTCCCATACCTCTCCGTCTCCTCGGCTTATGGTTACGTAGTTGTTTGTTGATGCGCC
The DNA here is from genome assembly GCA_034769895.1 of Magicicada septendecula. Lineage (NCBI taxonomy): Eukaryota > Metazoa > Arthropoda > Insecta > Hemiptera > Cicadidae > Magicicada > Magicicada septendecula. Next base: position 292,423,780 of record CM068373.1, on the reverse strand, counting down.
AGTCATCCATTCGGCAAAGATGTGTTCACCAATTCCGATACTGGGCGATCCTGTCGAGTATACTCATAATATTCAGTTCCTGCCGTATATCTGTGTTTCTTTTATGATCATGAAGAGTATGCCCTGCCACGTGCCTGAGAAATCTCATTTCAACCGCTTGGATGCGACTAGCCTGGCCTTTTGTTAAAATCCAATTCTCAGACCCATAAAAAAGTGTGAGAAGTGCCATCACTTTTGAGGCCGAGTGACAGCCGGTATAAGCTGCCCCTCCTCTGCTTGTAATTGACAAGTAGAGGTTAGGGCACTCTCTTGCCCTTGGGGTGAGAAATTGCCCCTAAAGACGGATGACCTCCCACTGGTAAACGACGTAGGATGTGAGAGGCAAGGAGAAACCACCACATTAAAGATTCTTATGGACATCTCAACAGTGAAAACCGGTCTCTTTAGTCTGGTAAGACAGCCAGTTTATGGGACAACATCCAGACAGAAAATGGGGTGGACATTAAGCCTGAAGGTGGCAGCCCCACCATACGTCTTACCCTGCGGTATGCTAATAACATATCCAGGGGACATATTCACTACTAAATTGCCTCAAAGAAGGACTAGCCGGACGGGGAATACTTTGTTGTTAATTATGGGCTGCTTTGTAACATTGTGAGTGAGGCTTACTGTACGAGTAAGTAAGGGTTAGTCAAGACTTGGTGCTCTGTCTTAGCAGAGCCATTGAGGATGCCTCATCATCGCAGTGTTGGCGAAACGATTGGTTTTAAGAGAAATAAACGAAGCGTGTTAAACAGTAAAGAAGTCTCTCTTAATCTATGTCTACCACACTTTATCACACGTCTTTCTCCCCTGTAGATTCCTCCTCCACACTACCTCCTACACCTCGAACCGCTATATATATATTGTAACATAATACAAATTTATCCCTCGTGTTATGATGAATGTTAAATAAATTCCACGTTGGAAACGCCAATTTGTAACATATTATAAAATATCAGATCAATAATTCTTATTTTGTGCCGTTTTGTATTACTATTTATTATTTTAATATTCAGTTTCATTAAATTGTATTATAGTTCTTATTAAATTCTTTATTTTTCTGGTTAATTATTATTAATTACTTAGTATTTATCATTATTTGTTCTTATTCAACCTTCGTCGGTTTGCTACAAATTAATTCAAAATAATGTTTTGGTGAAGACCCAGTTCGACGTGGTTGTCGACTCGGCTCATATAGGTTATCACTTCTTTTGGTTCTTTCCGACGATATTCAGCAATTAACTCCCCTTTCTCCACCAGAAATTCCTTAACTAAGTAATTTGTTTATAAATAAAGCTCTGGTTTAATTCAATTAATAAATTGTTTATTAATTTTTTCTTTATTCTTTATAAATCGTATTACGACTCAATGGGCGACTGAGTCGTTTGGCCCACATTCGACTCTCTGATTCAGTTCGTTAGATACAGATTTCGGTTTTATAATTTATGTTAATTTTCTCAAGGGTCCTTTTATACTGCTATTGAAAAGTTAGAAATGCTTAAGAAGTACAATACCTCACAAATATTAATAAAGAATCTTACTTACTATTACAAATAATGTCAAACGGTTTGAATATAAATTATAATTGTTTTACTTGAAGACCGAAGGCTTCACCCAAAACTGGCGTCGCTTTCAGACTGAACTAGTAATGTCAAACAAAAATGGACGCTTTCTCGCCATGTCAAATATATGAAATTAATCCTTTCCAGTTTTCTTTTAAAATATTTAAGTTTATTTATAGTGTTCACTGAAATTATGCCGGATTCTGTGTTTTCCTTCACCGTGTTGGTGTGTTCAAGTGTTCGTGCAGTTTCCTTGGTATTTGTGAATTCGTAAATTATGTGTGTAGTTTGGTTAAAACTTGCCAACTTCAAACAGAGATTTTTTCGTTTATCTTGCGTTTATGGAGTGTATGGAGTGCCTCTTACGTGTATTTTCGGTTCTTGATAGGATATTTTCTGTTAATTTGTATTTCTTTCCTCTTGGTTTTAAAATTTTTCTTGTTAAAAATATTTGGTTTGCTTTTGGTCAACTCAGAATTGATTCCAAATATATTTTATCACTCGGTTATACGGAGTTAATCTTTTCACTTTCAGATGTAACAATTGAGTAATTCGTTCCTCTTCTCCCTTCAACGAATTTTTTACCAATTTTTCTAATTCCTGATTGGTTGATTCTGCTACACTTGGGATTACGGGATTTTGTAGTATTTCAAATAACTGATTTTTTACCTCCCAGTACAAGTTACGCCCTAATTATTAACTAATTTCGCTTAATTTGATTTACATAGTTGTATTCCTTACTTAATTACAAACAATTTGACATCCTTTTTGCCATATTTATGTTACTTAATAGGTAAACTTTTACATTTACAAAACTCGGTTTATAGACCCTTTAGGTATCTGTTTTTCACAAAATCATGTCAAACTTCTTTAAGTTTCTTATTACATTGTATCATTACTAAAAAGAACGTCCGCTTAATAATCACGACTTGTTTTTGTTAATTAACATTGATTTGTTTTTTGTCCAATTGACTTTACTACTACTTTTAATATTCAACCTTCTGCCTAGGTCATGCTTCTTGTTCAGTTTAACATTTTCTGAAACATTGTTTAGCGTCTTCTGATATTCCAAAAAGTATGTTTACTGTCCTGAAAGATAGCTTATTTGTTAAATCTGTTGTTTGGTACTAATTTACATTATTTGGTTTTTCTATTAGGCTATTAATTTTGACAGTAGTTGGTTGAATGTAGCAGTGGCCTATATCATGGTTTCACATTAATTACAATGTTACATTTTAGTTCATTAATCTTTTTTTTTTGTTAGGACCCTTGTTACATACTACTAATGCTTAACTGTTTGATTACATTTGAATTATATCTTTTCTCATCCTCTTATTACTCTAAGACAAATTATAAACATTTTAACTTGGAATCATGGTTCCATGACTTATATACTACTTAATACCTAACATAAAATTCAACTTTCAAACTAACTTTGCATTAGTTAATCCACAACATTGGGAACCCTATATAATTAATTAACATAATAACAAAACAAACTCCTTTCAACTCTTTCTACCTATCTAATTTTTAGTTATTTCTAACTAGGTTCATTTATCATTCGTTTATGAATGTTTTTATTCACCTTTGTGATTACCATGAAATGACAATTGTCCTTCACTTTCATAGTAATATTGTAATGTGTTCAGGGGTGTGGGGAAAAATTTATTATCAATATTAAAGTTTAGTTCTATTATACTTTCATTACCACTTAATTTGTGATGGTAGGTTTTAAATACATTTGTGTTATCATGGTGCTTTGTCCATGTTTATGCATGTCACACATACACTGGTATTGTTAACCTGATTATTGTTGATTATATTTTGGTATGTTTACTCACCATTTCACTTTTATAATTCATCTCACTATTATTCCATTTTAATGTAATTGCTTACTATCGATTACATTCGTTTGAACACACTACACATCGTAGTGCATCTTCACATGTCACTTCCACTGATTTTTACACTGTTTGATGTCATGAGAAGAATTTAACTAGACCATCTAGTTGTTCTTGTCTGACTATTGACAATTACCCTTCCATCATCACATCACTTTTACAACTTAATGTTATTAACAATGTTTACTTAAAACTATTGTACACTGGTTTTTTAGTTTGGTTTCTGTATTGTACTTCAGGGGTTCTAGATTGTAATGTAATTATATTTATTTTCGCTTTTATGTACTAAAGGTTCCTATTTTGTGGATTTGTCGCATTACAATATATATATATATAATGTAACGAAACTTTTATGTGTGTGTTACAACTATGTATATCGTGTTTTGAATTTAAAAATACTGTTTGTGTTAAACAAATTGTTTTTTATTATATAATTAATTAAAAACAATTAATTAATTATGTTTTGTAGCGTTCAGAAACGTTTATTTATTGTTTTAATTGTTTTATTGACTTTTTGGTATTTTCCAAATTCTCTCGCCACTTGATAGATTCGTCTCCAAGAACAATCGATTTGTTTACTTTTCTAATTTTGGAGGTTATCTTCCTTCTTCGTGGTGAGATCCTGGTTGTTACTTCTACTAAATTTAATTATTATATTATTTATTCTAGGAATGAAAAAACTGTGTAAGTATGAAATAAATAAGAAATTTTATTAGCAATTTAATATCTTTTGACTCTTTATCGATTTGTCAATCGATTCTCAGGGTGTTGTTTTATCGTACAATTATATATAGCAGGTTCTTTTAGCAGTTATTTTATGGTAAGTCAGAGAAATAAGGGTTAAGTTTATCAAGTATAACAGTACAAATATATCACCTTAAAAATTAAAAATACAGATTTAATATTTGATATATAATAGTAAGTAAGCTGTTGTCAAACCAAATGCGTAGTGAAGGCTGTGTTGAGTTGAGTTATGGGTAATCAAAGATGGCTGCCTCTAGTGTGTAGTTGGGAGTCAGTCTCACCTCGCTGTTTCAAAGTTTAATAAATATGTTTTCCTTATGAATTTACGTCCTGGTGCCTGCAATTCTTCCTTCTTGTGTTGGTAGAGTGTCACTGGTTCAGTTTTGGTGTTGTATTCGGAAAAATAGTGTATATTTAAGTCAGATTCACTTTTGTCGGTTAGTTGTATGTTAGCACTTTTATGGTTAAGTGTTATTACTGTTTTAATGGGTTTAAATGTTGTATTCACTGGTGTTCTGTTCTGTATAGTGTTAGTTGAATGTTTGTAGGTGTCTATCTCACTCGGTCTCCGTTTAAAATATGGTTTTTGTTGAAACTCCCGTTCGTCACTTTTAGGCTTCGAGATCGTTCGCCATTACGGTTGTAGTAACTAGGTTAAAGTTTTTAAGAACACGTATCAAGTGTATCATTCAACGTTCAATAATCCACTAATTTACTTCCTCCTTCCTTGGCCAAAGTCTTAGCCAAGACAATATTATTTAATCCATTGTTCGAAATTTCTCTTGCATCCTGTGGATGTGATAACTTACATTATATAACTGATTATATTTTTGTTATTCTTCAAATTTATTAGCTAGTAACTACTTAATCTTCTTCTTCAGTTCATTCTGCGTAATTTGATACCAAATAATGTAGTTTTATTAAGTTTTTAAACTAAAATGGTAATTTGTTTCTTCATTTTGTTATGATAATTTTTAAAACTGACTTCCTGTCCTTGTCTTTCAAATGAAGCCATATTATAAGTTATATTATTGATTTTATTAAATTTTGGATTGTAATAAAAGGTTTATCTTCCCTTAATTTCTTGCAATTAGCTTAATCGGTTATGTTTTAAAATATTATTCAGTAATATATGACTCCCCTCTCCAAATTTTGAGTTCTTACATTTCCATTTTTAACAATAATTCTGGATATAATTTTACAAAATCTTCCTTACTTATATTTATAATTACATGACTTTATTACTGATTTACCTTATGTAAATTCCTTCAGTTTAATTGTATTTCTATACTTATTTAATCAAATTTGATGCCGTTTTTAGTTTTTAACATTTGGCCTAGATTTCTAATAGTTTTTACATACAAAGTTTTTTAAATAGTACATATTGATTTATTACCCTCTCTGACTTTCATTGCTATTGTGACATAGATTGACATTTTCTTATTTTAACAAGTTAACAATTAGTATATGGTTCATACTATTAACAAATAACATATAACTCAATTAACATTTTCTTATTGTAAACAAATATAACAATTAGTATATGGTTCTTACCATTAACACATAATATATAAATCAAATAAATATTTGTCTTTTCAACTCAGACATTGTATACTTATTGATATATAAAATACAAGAAATATTATAGATAAGGAATGTTAGACTCTGACATTTAAACTTAACTATTGCTAACACCTTATTCTATACAAACAAATATAATTATTACAATCTTATCCTATATTTCTAAACTAGGTTTGAATATCAGTTTTTATCTGTTTTTTTTTTTTTTTTTTTTTTTTTTTTGGGTAATGGTACCTTGTCAGTTCACTGTTATTATGGCCTGCTCTGTTTTATTTTATTCATTTTAATGAATGTTATTCTAAAAAGAGTGGCAGTTATTTACAAAAACACATGTATTATAGGTCATGATAATACTCTATTTATTATTCATGAACACAAATTAAATCACTTTAAAGTTGTAGTATGTCATCATCTACTCAGTTTGTGAACACCAATATTGAAATATAAGGTTTATTTTCTATAACACTAAAACTTGCACTTTCTCTATTTATTCCTTGATTTTAATTCTAAATAGTTATACAGTTTTACTAGAATCAAAAAATCTATTTATAGATTATAATGAAGATTTGTCTTTGGTGTTATATTATTATCTCACATTTGTTCACTTTCAATTCTTACTCTATACACTTTTTTGGTTTACATCTATGGTACATGTGGTTTTTACCTTTGATATTTTGTCATACTTTGATTTATTATTATTATATTTATTTAGGGGTTTGGGTTTTTTTTATAAGAGCATTCCTTCTTCCTGTGGATGCTGTCTTGTTCTTGTTTCTTCATTGATTCCTCCTCTTCTTCTGGTTTCTTATAACATATTTTCTTTTCTTCTTGTGGGTTTAGTCATTTTCTGGGGTTTTTCCTTACCTACTCCTATTCTACCTGGGTATTACCTGTTTTCTCATATTTAGCTTTTAAATTGGTTTTGATGATTCATCACTCCTTGTAACATTTGTTTTACATGAACTTTTATTTTAATCAATGATTGTATTCCACGGTGGTTTTTAAATAATTCTTTATTTTAATTTGCTTGCTTCGGATTTAACAATGTTAGTATTTTATTTCTATGATCATTTTACCATTCATTTTTATGAGCTTATCTAACATGCTACAATATGTAGTAATTTTAAAAGTGATTGAATATATATATATATATATATATATTGCTACGACAGCACAGAACAATCTACGCGTTTATCGAATGCGCCAGAAAGATCTCGACGTAAGCGTGTGGTGTACGTGCTACTAAACGCATTTTGCGAGAATTTTCTCGACTGTGCCAGTCTCCGCTCGGGCGCTCGGACTGTGTCAAGGCCGTAGCAATTTACGTAGTTCGCGAGAGATAAGACGCAGTTTGGAAGCTTCTGGTGTGTGAGCGTAACTATAAATACATCGCGTCGTGGCCTTAGTTTTCAGTTCAATGCGAGATTTTTGACTGTACGGTTCGAGAGTATTAGTGCGATATATTTACAGAGCGGTTCGGGTTATTACGGTGTACGTTCAAGTAGTTATTAGTGAAGTGTTGCGTTTTATATTCGGACGGTATAATTGTAATACAGTTGAGTTTTAATATTAGTGGACATTTTATTGCGTATGAACAATTTCATTTGATTTGTTGTAGACACTGTGTTGTTAATTACGAACTGTTTTACTATAACAATTAAAGGTGTGATTAGTGACTTAATTGGTGTCTTGTAATTATTTTGTTTCCACTGTACCTACGACGATCGAGTAGACCGTCGTAACAGTGGTGTCAGAAGTGGGATAGAACGGTTAACAGTGGAAACAGTGGACGCTTTGTACAAGACGAGTGTGATTCGTAATTAATCGATAAACAATGGATGCCAGTCAGATGATGGAAAATTTACAGGCGCTGCTGTTGCAGACAGAAAAACGACAGGACGAGAAACGCAGACAGGAGGCGGAGGAAGCAGAAAGACGACAAAAAGAAGAACGAATACAAGAAAGAGAAGAAGCAGAAAGACGACAAAAAGAAGAACGAATACAAGAAAGAGAAGAAGCTGAGGAACGTCAGAAAGCACTAATGCTAGAAACAGAAGAAAGACAAAAAGATAAAACGGAAGCTCTCTTTGAAACTATGCAGAAACAGTTGCAAGAACATAGTACCGCAGAATTGGGTCTCCTACGAGGTGAGCTTAATAAACAAGTTACTAAAATATCGGAGGTACTAGAATCAATGACATTAAAAATAGCGGAAGTAGAAAAATCTGTCTCGAGTATTGAAGAATCGATGTCTACAAAAATATCTGCAGTAGAAGACTCGATTACAAATATAAAAGAGCAGATTAAAAATGAAGTCGAGCAGTGTCTGAAATTACAACCAAAACAACTTTGTGAACAGACTGTACCAATGATAAAGACAGAAAAAGAGGCAGAAAATAAGTCAATAGAGAAAGTAACTTTGCCTTCAGTAGGGACAGTTCATGTCAAAGCTCCAAATTTTGACGGAAGCAGTCACTGGGCAACGTACCTCCGCCAATTTGAAGCTGCTGCATGCGCAAATAATTGGACAGAGAAAGACAAGGCAGTCTCACTCGTTCTCGCATTAAAAGGACCCGCGGCAGAATTACTACAGAAAGTGCCACCTGACAGCCAGAACATCTATGCCGAGTTGATAAAAGCTCTAGAATTACGGTATGGTGATAAACATTTGCGAGATGTGTACTCCACCCAGTTGAGAGCAAGGCGACAGCATTCCGGGGAGAGTCTTCAAGAGTTTGAAGCAAGTATCGACAGACTAATTAGACTGGCCTATCCTGAAGCGCCAGAAGATTTTCGAACGAGTTTTGCGATGCAGACATTTACTGCCGGTGTCCGAGATAACGAACTACAGCAAGTGTTACGAATGGCAAGACACCAGAACAGTGCGGACGCCCTGGTACATGCTTTGCAATTTGAGGCCGCCAAATCAGCGTCTGGTTGGACAAGTCATAAAGTGCGCGCTAAAAGATCGCGACGGCACAGACGATGAGGAAGAAGAACAGGGAACAGAGGCTCGACGGTCGGCGCCACAGAATAAAATAAGAAAGGATGGAAGACCGAAGTGTTATAGATGTGGGAAACCTGGACATCTACAACGAGATTGTCGGGTTAGAATTCAGCAGCAGGGAAACGAGCAGTAGTCGGTACAACGGGGCGTGTGCTGACTAACTGGAGGAACGAAGCCCCTAGACAATACGCAATTTCTACACTTCAGAAAAACAGCGGGAGCTTGGTAGTTACCGGATTTGTTCAAGAAAGGCCAACCTCGATGACAGTTGACACAGGCGCAACAGTTTCTATTGTGCGCCCCGACGTGGTGAAAGATCTCAAGCCAATCTGGTGCTCTTGCAGCTTGCTAACAGCTACTGGACGGCCTGTAAAAGTGTATGGAAAAGTGGAGATACACCTACGCCTCGGTAGACTTGAGTTTAATCATCAAGTCCTTGTTGCAGACATTGTGGATGAAGCAATTCTTGGTGTGGACGTTATGAACGCATAAGGATTTATAGTCGACTTCAAAAACAATGTCTTGAGATTCGGAGGCGAAGAGGTAACGCTATCAACAATGACGACAGCAGAAAAATCGATGGACGTCATAAACCAAGTGGCCGTAACTGTTCCGCCAAACTCCGAAAAGATCATCATGGTTAGAACTGCAGTGGATACTAGGGGCAATCAGTGCTCTATATTCGAACCCCAGGTAGTCAGCACACCGGGCATACTAATTGCCAGAAGTTTAGTAAAACCTGACGAAACCGGAAATGTACCTATTAGAGTGGCGAATATTTTGGATCAAGCTATCACTTTACAAAGCAATACACTCCTAGGCAAATTGACTCCTGTGGCCTGGGTAGCCGGTATAACGCAACGAAGATCCAGTTCTTCGGATACTTCTAAATTACCAGAGGAACTGCAAGAATTATTGAACAGATCTTCTAACGACCTCTCAAGTGGTGAGGTAAAAGAACTCGGACAGTTTTTACACGAATTCAAAGATTGTTTTGCAGTTCGGGGACAGTCACTGGGAAGAACCTCTCTTGTGCAACATCGCATCAATACCGGGGACACAACACCGATACGCTAACCTCCTCGAAGGCCTCCATTATCTAAACAAGAGGAGATGTCTCGGTTAGTACAGGACATGTTGACAGAGGGAGTAATTGAACCTTCGTCAAGTGCTTGGTCTTCCCCTGTAGTGCTGGTAGCGAAGAAGGATGGTGGATTGCGTTTCTGCGTAGACTACCGGAGGTTAAATGACGTTACAAAGAAAGACTGCTATCCATTACCTCGCGTTGACGATACACTCGACACGTTGTCCGGAGCACAGTGGTTTTCCACATTGGACCTGAAGAGTGGATATTGGCAAGTTGGTCTTCATCAAGAAGACAAGGAAAAGACCGCTTTCTCGACCCCAAGTGGCTTATTCCAATTTAACGTCATGCCATTTGGACTCTGTAATGCACCGGCAACATTTGAGAGATTGATGGACCTGATACTCCGAGGCCTGACGTGGAAAACTTGCCTTGTTTAATTAGACGATGTCATAGTGATCGGGAAGACTTTCGAAGATCATTTGGAAAACCTTAAGGAAGTTCTAACTAGAATTCACGGTGCACAACTGAAGCTGAGCCCGAAGAAGTGTTCTCTATTCCAGAAGGAAGTACAGTATTTGGGCCATCTGGTTTCGGCAGCGGGCGTTAGCATGGATCCTAATAAAGTAGACACCGTAAGAGACTGGCCAGTTCCGAAGAATAAACACGAAGTTCGGAGTTTCCTGGGGTTATGCTCATATTACCGACGTTTTGTGAAAGGCTTCGCTACTATTGCTAAACCACTACATGAGCTAACGGAAAATAAACGAAACTTCCAATGGTCGAGCAAGTGTGAACAAGCATTTAGAACGTTGAAGATTGCATTATGTTCGCAGCCAATTCTCGCTTTTCCAGCTTCCGAAGGGAAGTACATCGTAGACACAGACGCAAGCAATACTGGTCTAGGAGCAGTTTTGTCTCAAGTGCAGAACGGTGAAGAACGAGTAATAGCGTATTACAGCAAGACGCTTTCTAAACCAGAGAGAAATTATTGTGTTACAAGAAGAGAGTTGTTGGCAATTGTCAGAGCTTTGGAGCACTTCCATAAATACCTCTATGGGAGAGAGTTTTCACTACGTACTTGCTGCACTTGCATGGCTCTTGAAATTTACATATCCGGAAGTACAGTTGGCAAGGTGGCTCGAACGTCTGCAAGAGTACAACTTCAAGGTACAACATCGGCGGGGGCGCCTGCACGGTAATGCAGATGGCTTATCACGAAGACCGTGCCCGGAAGACTGCCGACATTGCCACAGAAAGGAAGAACAAAACTCAAGCGAACATGTTCAAGCCATCACTGTAGATTTCCTGGCTGATGGCTGGACAACACAAGACTGTCGACAAGAACAGATGACTGATGAAGACATTGGACCGATCTTGACAGCAAAAGAGGAAGTTCGCCGCCCGGATTGGCAAGATATCTGCCATGGTTCCGAAGTGCTGAAGGGCTACTGGGCACAATGGGAATCTCTCACCTTAGAAAACGGATTGCTGAAAAGGGCTTGGGAAAGTGCAGATGGACGAGACGTGGTCATGCAGTTGATAGTTCCCCGAAGTAAAGTGCAGTCTGTTTTGAAGGAGATGCATGATGGAACATCTGGAGGCCATCTTGGCGTTAACAAAACCCTTGACAAAATACGGAAGCGATTCTATTGGCTTCATCTTCGCCACGACCTAGAGGAATGGGTTCGGACGTGTGAAATATGTGCTGCAAGCAAGGGCCCACAAACCAGAAGCAGGGGAAAAATGAGACAGTATAACGTTGGACAACCTTTCGAGAGAATTGCCATAGACATTGCTGGACCATTCCCAGTTACTGACGATGGAAACCGGTACATCATGGTTGTAGGTGACTACTTTACTAAGTGGGTGGAAGCCTACGCAATTCCAAATCAGGAGGTTACCACTGTGGCAAAGAAGTTAGTTCACAACTTCTGTTGCCGTTATGGAGCCCCTATGGAAATCCATACGGATCAAGGGACGAATTTCGAATCAGGAGTGTTTAAAGAATTATGCCGTCTACTCGGAATTCGAAAGACCAGGACAACGCCTCTGCATCCTCAGTCGGACGGGATGGTTGAGAGATTCAACAGGACACTTGAGCAGCATCTTTCGAAAGTTGTTGACGAGAACCAAACAGACTGGGACCAACGTATACCACTATTCCTTATGGCGTATAGGTTATCAGTACATGACACAACCGGCATGACTCCAGCAAAATTGGTGTTTGGGCGGGAGATTCGTCTTCCTGGGGACTTGATGTTTGGATCACCTGAGACTCAGTCCCAAGAGCCAAAGAACTATTCCTCACAATTAGAAAACCAACTGCGAGAAATGAATCGCTTGGTAAGAGGACGGCTGAAGATTGCCAGTGATAAAATGAAAACTCGGTATGACATTCGCAGCAATAGTGTGGGTTTCCAAGAAGGAGATCAGGTCTGGTTGTTCAATCCAAAGCGCCGTCGTGGTCGCTCACCTAAGCTTCAGTCTAACTGGGAAGGACCCTACACTGTAAAAAAAAGAATTAACGATGTTGTTTATCGGATTCAACAGGAAGGACAGCGAAAGTTCCCACCTAGATCGCCTGGCTAAATACAAATTTAGAGACGCTTTGCCAGTTCGGGACGAACAGGCTTAAGGAGGGGGCAGTGCTACGACAGCACAGAACAATCTACGCGTTTATCGAATGCGCCAGAAAGATCTCGACGTAAGCGTGTGGTGTACGTGCTACTAAACGCATTTTGCGAGAATTTTCTCGACTGTGCCAGGCTCCGCTCGGGCGCTCGGACTGTGTCAAGGCCGTAGCAATTTACGTAGTTCGCGAGAGATAAGACGCAGTTTGGAAGCTTCTGGTGTGTGAGCGTAACTATAAATACATCGCGTCGTGGCCTTAGTTTTCAATTCAATGCGAGATTTTTGACTGTGCGGTTCGAGAGTATTAGTGCGATATATTTACAGAGCGGTTCGGGTTATTACGGTGTACGTTCAAGTAGTTATTAGTGAAGTGTTGCGTTTTATATTCGGACGGTATAATTGTAATACAGTTGAGTTTTAATATTAGTGGACATTTTATTGCGTATGAACAATTTCATTTGATTTGTTGTAGACACTGTGTTGTTAATTACGAACTGTTTTACTATACCAATTAAAGGTGTGATTAGTGACTTAATTGGTGTCTTGTAATTATTTTGTTTCCACTGTACCTACGACGATCGAGTAGACCGTCGTAACAATATATATGTATATGTATTTTTTAAACACTTTTTGCTACAGTCAATTTCTTGATGGACATATAATTTATTTAATATTTATAAGTTCTTTACCTCAAGATGTTTTCCCCTTATTTGGTAATTGTTTCAGGAATCATATTGTTCCCACCAGTATAAAATACCAAAAACCAACAAGAAACCATAACAACAACCTACCAAAACACTAGTACTCCACAAGATTCAAAATTAAGAAGGCTGAGGATGGGAACAATATGTTTCCCGAAACATATCCCAAATAAGGGAAAAACATCTTGAGTTACAGTAATTATAAATTTATATATATATATATTATACATAAAGCACAATATATTAATAAATATAAATTTATGTATATGCATAAAAAAATAGACTCTACCAAAATGCGTTTTAAACAAATTTCTGTTCCATGAAGAACCACCGGTTTCGTAACAGATTAATAATATCTTTATCGCATCACCTGTAAAATCTTAGCTGATTACGAGATATGAAAGATCCAGCAATAGATTCTCATGTTACAAAAGACAGTATTTCTTAGGTACGGTATCTTAAGGTGACTTACCTGAAGCTAAAGTGATGACCAATGACTATGTATAAATTCAAAATTGCGACTAGAGACGGGGTTGATAGGCCGCGGTCGGTTGCTATTAACTGTCATTACGTCAACAACGTTTCGATTCCCCGTCGCGAACCTTCTTCAGGCCGCTAAGAAGCGACAGAGAGTAAAAACCCAATAGCGGCAGATGTTCGCCGAACACTACCCGATACCTGTATCAGGTTAATGCTCCTGGGTATGCTTATTATTAGTTAGTAATCAACCTGATTGCTTTTACGTGATACAGGTTTCGGGTAGTGTTCGGTGTACATCTGCCGCTATTGTGTTTTTACTCTTTGTCTCGCTTCTTAGCGCTCTGAAGAAGATTCTCGACGGAGAATCGAAACGCGAAACGTCGCCGACGTAATGACAGTTAATAGCACCCGGCCACGGCCACGGCCACGGTTTTTAGTCGTAATATTGACACCGACCGTGCGAGCTTCAGACAAAAGTTAATTACTATGTATAACTCCCACGTCATCAAAAATACTATAACATGAAACGTTCTTCGCTTTTATTTGATGGACTAGGAAAAAATTCCGTTTAAGCTCGAGCAAAATTCAAGGTTTCATAGCAGAGGTAATCGTATCACTCTACCGCTAGTTTGCGTTTAGGAAAACGAGTCTCACATGAAAGCGAAGCTGGAAAAGAAAATTACAGGCCCGCTTTGAGCGCTGTTGGTGGCCTTTGCTTGTTTGTGTATAATTTAAACTATCAACTACTGTTTATGACAGTCAAGCAGTTACTGGGATTGTTTCACTACAACATCATGAAATGTTAAAAAATGGTAGATTTACAATTAGTCTTGTTATTACCAAATTTATAATATAAAACAATATTTTTTATGATATTTATTGACGACTTGTTGGGCACTTGGTGAAACATATTAATACAAAGGTTTTAAAATACATAAACACTTGGTACGTTTCACAATTTTTATTTAAATTTGACAGCTGTTTCAGCTTATTAGGCTATCCTCAAAGAGAGTCAAGAACAACTAAACTAACAAAGAATGTAAGGGTAGTGAATATGTATTTAGGGCATGGTTCGGAATGTGTGGGGTATGATGGAGGGGTGGGAAGGCCAAGTGTCTGTAAAAACTAAGTATAATCGGAAGGCAAAATTTAAAATTAACTAAACTAAATAACAACTTTTAATAAAGCTTTTAATGAAGGGGGTACACAGGATTCAGTTTGTTCGTTTGTTTAGAAAAGCAATCAAAAATAACAAAATTTTAACAATATAAATTGTTATATAAATTTTTGTATAGCTTTTATGATAACGGGGTTGATACTAGTTGATCTTAAAGCTCTCCACAGATTGGCTAACGTTATATTGTCTTAGGCTTTTTTATGTCAATAAAAACTAAACGAATAGGTTGTGATCGAACTGTTTTCTTCTCAGTTATTTGCTGTAAGGATAAAATATGATCTATACTTAATCTACCAACTTTGAAACCTGCTTGCTCTTCAGCCTCCATTTCCTAATACTCAGCTTCTAATAAGTACGATAACAGTCGTCAATGACGCGTTCGTTTAAAATATTAATTACCGTCTGTTTGTCCACTCATTACAATGTACAAAACTGTTTTAGATAATTCACAAAGTATTGACTATTGAAGAACGTTCTCAAAGCAAGAGAATAAAGTGACGTAATGACAGCTGGAAATTGGATTGCAGCCCACTAGGAAGACAAGAAGAAAGAAATAACCCTCAGGTAAATTGTATAATCGAAACGGGTGGCTCATAATATTGAGGGGTAGAGGGGTTGTTGGATTAAGAACGGGTACGAGGGAAGGAAGCGCCCGTTGTGTGTGATTTAAACGATATCAGGAAAGTTGGGTTTGCTGCCAACCAGGGCTGGATTAGAAAATGTTCATTGGAAAAATGTGTCACAGTTATTATTACGTACTGAGTAAGAATGTATTTAAAAAAATTAAGTTTAGATATAATAGATGATAAACCAACACTTTATTATTATTATTATTATTATTATTATTATTATACGGCGGGGAAACTACTGGAACGTCTACTCAAGCCTCGCCTAGTAGCGGCTATTCGGGATGCCGGAGATCTGTCAGCGAGGCAGTACGGGTTCAGAACGGCCAGATCTACCATTGGAGCCATACAGGATATCTTGAATGCCGTCCAGGTGGCGCAGCGGGGTAATCACTTCTCCAGAAGGACGGTGCTAAAACTCGCTACACTGGACGTACGTAACGCCTTTAATTCGGCCAGGTGGACAGACTTGCTAGCGGCTTTGGAGGACGTCTTTCAAGTGCCGGTCTACCTCCTCCGGATAATACAAAGTTACCTGAGGGACATGAAGCTCCGGTACGACACAAAAGATGGGCCATGCAGCAGAGAAATAACAGGAGGTGTAGCTCAGGGCTCTATCTTGGGCCCCGTTCTGTGGAATGCATTCTATGATGGAATCCTCCGGATGGAGATGCCAGACGATATCTTTCTGGTAGCATATGCTGATGACATGGATGCCGTGATCACTGCGAGAGACTCAGAGGAGACGCAGCGTACGCTGAACCAGGTCATGCGCAGGGTCCGCACCTGGATGGAAGAACACGGCCTGAGCCTTGCGACGGAGAAGACAGAGATGGTGCTGCTCACTCGACGACATATACCCACAATTACACAGTTCGTGGTGAGGGAAAAGGAGGTAACATCAAAGCCAGCGATGAAGTATCTGGGGGTGCACCTGGATACTAAGCTCTCCTATTGGGAGCAAATCCGATGTTCCTCGGAGAAAGCCGCTAAGGTTGTTGCTGCGCTGAGCAGGCTAATGGCAAATGTCGGAGGCCCAGATGCGGGAAGACGGGGATTGCTGATGTCGGTGACCAACTCGATTCTCCTCTATGGATGCGAGGTCTGGGCCGACGCACTGAAGAAAGAGAAATACCCAAGCAGATGGCCGCGCTACAACGAAGAGGAGCACTTCTAATTGCAAGCTCCTACAGAACGGTGTCGGAACCAGCAGTGTTGGTCGTCGCTGAAGTAATGCCAATAGATCTGATGGCCGAGGAGAGGAGGAGGGTCTACAAGACCAAGGAAGACTTGGGGTTTGTAGAAGCAAGAACAGTGGCCAGGGCACACTCCATGCGGAGCTGGCAACTACGATGGGAGCAGGAGAGTCGAGCCAGGTGGACGACGAGGTTGATTGAGAACCTCCCTGAATGGGTGGACAGAACGCACGGCAAGGTAGATTATTACCTTACTCAATTCCTGAGAGAGCATGGTTATTTCTGTGCATACCTGCGAAGGATGGGTAAGATGGAGGATCCGTCGTGCGTGTACGGCGACTGAGACTCTGATGACGCTCATCACACTTTCTTCGAGTGTCAACGGTGGGTGCTGGAGAGGCGAGAACTGGAATCGGAGATTGGCCCCATGACGCCTGATAATATCATAGGCGTCATGCTCAGCAGCAAAGAGAACTGGGACATGGTTGTGACCTTCGTGAGGATGGTCCTACGGCAGAAGAAGCCTGAACTGGACCCCCTCACAAGTCGATGATATAGACAAAGCTGTAGGAGCCTAGCAGGCGAGATGCCACCCTGAAGCCATATGAATAGTTGTTCCAGGGGGGTTCCCTGCCTGTAAAGTGGAGGGTTTTTGGTGGATGCGAATCCCACGCACCGGGAGACCAGCCGGGTGTCTCCTGATGGTGCATAATGCATTTTTCCTCCTCCGCAAAAAAAAATTATTATTATTATTATTATTATTATATATGTTTGGGGCTCGGAAACTAAGGCCTTTAGCCCAACGACCTCTTCCAGGAGTGTAGTTCGACGGAAATTTTCCTTCTCACCTACATTTTACTTCAACAACGAGAGTGGAAACTCGTACACATTAAGACGGAAAACGACATTATCAAAGCCTATATAGTATTCTTGCTGCTTTTAGAAAGGGCAGAATTGTGTCTATCGCTAACTGTTCGTTTCCGAGGTAGTCTTTCAGGTTACCTTTTACTCTGTGTCTCTGCCTCAGTTCTGCAAGAGCACTATAGTCTTCGATGATGTGTTTCACTGTAAGCGCTCCGCCACAAGTGAGGACGGGTCGTTCTTGTCCTTGTAGGAGGTACGAAGACGTCAAGTTTGTGTGCCCAATGCGCAGTCTCGTGATGCAAACTTGTCCACGACGGCTGCGGTAACCTGCTGCTTGCCATTTACGGACGCTCTGCTTCATGGCAGAAAGTTTGCTCTGCCGTGTGTTTCACGTCTGCTGCCACACATTAATAATGGTGTTTGTGGCAGCTAGTTTCGCGTCATCGCATCGACTCGTGGACTGTCCGCAGCGTCAGCTTCTTCTTTACCTTCCAATACCTACATGACCCGGACACCAAGCAAACGTAAAAGATAAACCACGGTCTTCTAACGCATGGCATAACGCTGTAATAACGGATCCACTGTGCTCGGATTGTCCAAGGAGTTAGAAAATTCAGTGAATCCGTACAGATGACAAATTTCTCACCTTGGTGTTCACAGAAACGAAGGTGACAATTCGACGGTGTATATGTTACCGGCAAAGTATGTAATCAGGCATTCTATAGAATACCTAGGCATTTTATACATTGCCTGGATCGAGCCGGCAAAGTATGAAATAAAATACAGTTCATACATTGCCTAGGCATTGTATAGAATGCCTAACGTCTTCTAGGTAATGTATAGAAGACAATGTGTGCTCTATGGTTTCATGTCACAACATCAATCCCCCCTCACTCACCCCCTACCAATGTACGCCCCTACCATCCGCTGATCTTCAGTAACGTCCGAGATGTCGCAACCACGTGCTGAGTCTAGTGCTAATGACCGCGTTGCTTTAATGCGAGTTCGATTTGACGCTGACATGTCTCAGCTTCGAAGTTCTAGTGCTAAAAACTGTTTTCTCAGTGATGGTGACTATCGTAAGCTAGTGTTTGACGTGCATGCTGCTAAGAAAAAAGAACAGAAGGACCCACGGGATTACTGGCTACTGAATAGGTACGATGTTATGCTTGTTGAAAATAAAAGCAAACTAATTCATCCCCTCAAGCAAGGTGATAGTGCTATTCAGTTTTATGTCAGTGATACGGAGTTGTTTGATGTACTGCATGAAGCCCACTTAGCGATAGGCCATGGAGGCAGAGACAGAATGTTAAAAGAACTTTCCATTAAGTATAAAAACATTACACGTCATGATGTTGAACTATACCTTCATTTGTGTGAGCCTTGTCAAAAAAAGCAAAAAGGTGTAAAAAAGGGTATAGTCGTAAAACCAATAATTTCATCCGAGTTTAACTCTCGTTGCCAGGTTGACCTCATCGATTTCCAATCCCAGCCAGACAAAGATTTTAAGTTTGTTATGGTTTATCAGGACCATTTAACCAAATTTGTTGTCCTTCGGGCCCTCAAAACAAAGACTTCTGAAGAAGTTGCTACAACTTCGTTGATATTTTTATGCTATTTGTAGCTCCGTCTATTTTACAGTCTGATAACGGTAGAGATTTTTCTAATAAAATTGTAAATAATTTGAAAGAATATTTGCCTTCATTAAAAATTGTTCATGGTAAGCCCCGTCATTCACAAAGTCAGGGCAGTGTCGAATGGGCAAATCAAGGCATTGAAACGATGATTGCATCTTGGATGCAAGATGAGAAAACCGACCAATGGAGTGAGGGCATTCGGTTTGTTCAGTTGATGAAAAATAGAGCCTTACACTCTGGCATCAAACGATCACCCTATGAAGCTCTCTTTGGATGTAAAGTTAAGGTAGGGCTTACTACATCCTCGATTCCCCATGATATGTTAGATACTCTTGAAAGTGAAGAAGATCTCGAACAAGTCGTCAACAATATACAGACTACACAAAATAACCGGCATAACACACAGATACCGGCATACCTGAATCTGTCGACCCTACCATGCCTAATCTAATTCAGGCAACAGAACATGCAACCACTTCAACTGTAAGCATTGATCCTGTAGAGCATTCTAGTGCAGCCAAAACCATCGACCTAAATCACCCTTTAGACGCAGCCCAAGAATCCCGCCCAAATCCGACAATGGAATGCTGTGTTTGTTCAAACGGAACTTTTGGTTCTGAAAAGTGTGTAGAGTGCTGCAGAGGTATGCATAGTACGTGTGTACATTTTTTTAACACTACTGGCAATAGTGGAGATAAGTGTGACGATGGCAAGAAGCTGTGTACCCTCTGCTTCAAAGCAAAAAATGCAACTGAAGAAAGAAAAAGATCAAAATCATTTCTAGAAGTTCAGGCAAAAAGATGAAATCTGATTCTGACAAAACATCAGAGTGACAGAGTGTGACAGAAGACGCATTTTACAAACTAGGAACCACTAACGGAAAGCAGTTGTACACAAGATCGCAGTTCACTGTATGCTCAAGACCACTAATGGGGGTTGAAGATGTTCCTGAACAAGAAATCGCACTTTGTTCTGCTGCTACTGCCCAATCATCAGGATCCGGACAAGGGTTCGTAAAAAGTGTGTGCAAGACTAAATGTCTAAATAAAAATGTAATTGTGTAAAAAATGAAATAAACTGTACTTCAGAATGTCACAGCTCTCTGCCTTGTTGTAATAAGTAGAGTATATTAAATATATTTAGAATTAATAAACACCAATAACATCTAATATATTTTTTAAAACCAGATTGGTTAAAAAAGTTCTTATACAGTATAATTTTAATAAAATAATATCTGAACATAATTAAGTAGAGAATAGATAATCTTGAAATGTCATACAAAGTTCTTCTCTGTGTAAAATTAAACAATTATGTGTGATTTTGTAATAAAATGTTTTAATTTTGACCGTAGTAAGCTTATTTTACACTTTGCCTAAAGAATCACTGGCATTATATAGAATGCCTAGGCAATGTACAGAATGCCTAGGAAAAGTATAAAAATCATTTGAAAAGTATTGTATTATATACTTTCCATATAAATTCCAGGGATTGTTTGAAATGCCTAGGTATTCTATAAAAGGTTGGGATTACATACTTTGCCGGTAACATATACGCTTGCCGTTTTGGGCAGCGTCCAGGAGTGGGAGGCCCCCTCGCTGGCAAACGCACTGTTACTCCGCTCTCCGTGTTCGACCCATGAATGTACACAATGGTGTGTTCCTCGACGTATTCTTCCAGAACTGATCTACACACGAGTTTCAGTTCAGTTGGGTGGCACGATTTCTTGCTCCTACTGCCGACATCCAGCCGGCAATTTGCTTTACAAAGCAGTCAGGGGAGGGGCAACTCGCACGGAGCGTACGCTTGAACCATCGCCACCTCGTTGTTGTAGCACCTGGCTATTTCAAGCTCACGAATGTGGTCTGGTCTGGTGAACGTCGAACGACGGTCGCATAACCTAGCAAGTCTGTTGTTCGCCATAAACACGTGGCTTATGCGGCTCGCGAGTGTTAATATTTTTGCCACATACGTATCTCAGCAACAGCAGATAACGTCGCAGACCTGAGGACGTCATTCCTGATTCACAGTATAAGCTTTAAACGCCCCTGTTGTGTAGCGCACTCCTGCGTTGTGAACAGGATCCAGCTATTTCAAGCACGACCTCCTGGTTGAAGAGTACACCGCTAATCCGTAATCCATCTTCGATAACACCAGCGCGCCATACGAGTGCAATAAAACCTCACTATCCGCTCCCCGATTCTGCATTTCGTTCAAAATAGTGTACGGTTTGTGCAGTCAGAAGCTGACTTGTAACTTTATTGTTACATAATAAACAATAACTGCAAGTGGCAAATTCATTCTCGTCGTACATTTACAAAACAAATTGAGTAAGACCGACATAAAACGTAATTTACTTTGTTTGTTATGCCATAGTTTACCTCACTATTACATGGTAAGGTAAGTTTTAATTACACTGGATAGGCGGAACCTTCAGGAATAGCAGACTACACGCGCGCGCGCGCGCACACACAAACAATTTTCGCTACAGTCGATTTCTTGATTCATATATAATTTATTTAATATTTATAATTACTTACTTTACATCAAAATGTTGTTTCCCTTATTTGGTAAATATTTCGGAAATCCTATTTTTCCTATCCTCAGCCTTCCTGATTTTATATCTTGTAGTATTTGTGTTTTGGTTGGTTGTTCTTATGGGGTCCTGTCGGTTTGTGGTATTTTATACTGGTGGTATTGTGTGTGATTGTGATGTATATATTAGTATTTTGAGTATTTTCGATGTTGAGTGCTTTGAAAATGTTTTGTACTGATTTGTATTTGTTCAGGTATTAGTTTGTTTTGTGTTTGTATATTTGTAAATTTTCCTATATGTTCATTATGGTGCCTTTGTGTGGCATGTGTTTTATTAGTGTCATGTTGGTTATGTCTGGAAATTCAGGTCCTGTGTTTATTTCATGTGTGGCCACATTAGATTTATATATTTCTGTTTTTTGTATGCGTTTAGATGTTGAAAATAACGTTTTTTCAGTTGTTTTTTGTTTGTCCTATGTAACATTTATTGCAATCTTGGCATTCAATTTTGTATATACCATTGGTTGTTGTATTATTTTGTTGTGTTATTGAGTTTTGTAAATTATTTTTATTAGTTTTGCATGTACTTTAATGTCTGCGTTTTAAAATGGTTTTGTTAGCTTTGTCATCTTATTATTTATGTATGTGAATGTGGCTCACTTTTTATTGCTGTTATTATTAATGTGTTGTTCATTTTGATAATTTCTTAAATGTTCAGTTTTTGTTGTATATTTGATTTTATTTCCTATTTTGTTTACAGTATTTTTATTGTATCCATTTTTATAAGCAATTTTTATAACCAACAGGAAACCATAACAACAGCCAACCAAAACGCAAATAATCCTCCACAAGATATAAAATCAGGAAGGCTGAGGATGGAAACAATATTATTCCCGAAACATGTACCAAATAAAGAAAAAACATCTTGAGGTAAAGAAATTATAAATATTAAATAAATTACACACACACACACACACACACACACACACACACACACACAAAGATTCTCCTGTACCAACACTGAACACAAGCACTTAATACTTTTTCACGGTACATTTAACAATCATTATTAATGAAAGCGTTGAGAAATACGACTGTTGAGACTTAGAAGCTAAATCGTTACTTTTTCTTAGGTACGCAAAAAGTGATTCTTACGTAAGACTCTCCAGCACAACAGTTATTTAACAATAACGTCTCCAGGTACGACTAGAGTTGAATCCTCCTTCCCTCTTCTCCTGCCTTTCTTAATTTTATACAACACAAGGGACAAAGACAGCTTCCGGTGATAAGTTGCACCGTCTCATTTCCGCTTAACGAACCGTACAAATTATACAGTATATAATATTTTTATACCTTCACAAATATGTCTTTCCTAACTCGGTTGAAATTGTTTCCGCGAATTTTAATAAAACAAAAACGAAGCTACAGGCTATTATCACCGTCAACTGTACGAATACAGGTACAACGTTTCGTCTCCTTAGACTCCACAATCGACACTCGGCTATGGCTATACGAGTGGGCGGGACTTCGTAAACTAGACGTAGTACACAGACCGGCACTGTTGGCATCAGAGTTAATGTTGAACTGGAAAGCGGATGACAACGTCAAATTAAAAAGTGATTAACGACAAACACTGTTAACGTATGAAATAAAGTAAACGAGGTTCAGTTCAAAAGTTTGCGGAGCGACATCTGTAGTTTAGCGATAAAACTAAAATTTTTCGTGTGCTGCAACGTTTGTATTTTATGTAAACTCCTGTTTGTTTCCAAATCTATCTATCAATTTATTCATTGTTTAGAAGCTGTTATAATTGACGCGTCATGCGTGTTTTGAGAAACGACAAAATCAAACATTTGTGGTGTAATTCTTTGTTAAAAATTGGTAGCGCCAACGGAAATTCAAAGCGAAATTGTAAATGTGTCAGGAAATGCTGCGACTTCAAAACCAACGTTTGTAAGTAGGCACTTGAGTTTAAACGTAGTCGCACTGGACGTCCAAAAAACGCAACAACTACAGATGTGGCAGCCATCTTACACGATGCTTTTTCATAACAACTTCTTGAGTTAAAGTATGATGCACACGCTCATATGAGATGCCTATGATTTCAGCAATCTGTGGCCTTCTAACACCCTACGAAATTTTTTTTTCAATAATGCCATTTTTTGTTGCACTTTTTTGACGTCGACTGCTGGGATAGTCTTCAGTGCTTATACGATCACGTTTAAACTCGAGTGTGCCCCACTTACCGTGTTTCTGAAGGCGCAGCATCTCCTAACACATTTACAATAATTTCGTTTTGATTTTCCATTAGTCCTAAAAGGTTTTTACAAAGAATTCATCACAACACGATGTTTGATTTTGTCCATTTTAAAAACACGCATGACAGGAAAATTTCAAACAGCTGTAAAAAGTGAATAAATTGACAGATATATCTGGAAATTAACAGGTGTTCACGCATGCTGTATACGTCTTACAGCACATGAAACATTTTAGTTTTACCACTGAGCTATAGATGTCGCTCCGCGAACTTTTCAACTGACCCTGGCGGATTCAACTAATTCAACTTTTCAACTGATATACAATGCATTAACAATTGCAAGTAAAAAGGTAAAATAAATAATTGTAGGCTTTAGGCCTAATAGTAGATATTTAGTAATAATACTGATATTTAGAATACTACTTATAGATAATTTATTATTATTATTACCTAAATAATAATAATATTCTAATAACAGGCTACAAAAAATAGATTTGTGGTGAATTAGAATACAGACGTGGGGAAATGTGTTGTATATAATTTAAAATTCAATGTAAGAGCTTTATGTGTAAGGATCTATGTATAAGAGGAACATGCTTCGAGCAGCAGTCATTTTCCTCATCGTCAATCATCGTTGTTTTTTATGTTGGTTACTGACATTAGATTCGTGTTTGCTTTTGTTTGTTTATATAGGTGTTGCTTGGATTTGGTGTATAATTTTTTTTGCCCAATGTTTCCAGTGTTTAGTGTTTTACAATTTGTGTCATGTTTTGTGTTGATTTATATTAGTCCTGGTATTAGTTTGTTTTGTGTTTTTTTTATATGTTTGTAAATTTTTCCATATATTTATTATTGTGCCATTGTGTGATACGTGTTTTACCAGAGTCATGTTGCTGATGTCTGGGAATTCATGTCCTGTATTTATTGCGTGTGTGGCTAAACGGGAATTTTATATGTTTCGTTTTTTGTATGCACTTAGCTGCTCAAAATTACGAGATTTTAATCGCTTTCTCGTCTGGCCTATGTAACATCTGTCGCATCATATTTTGTACATTTCATTGTTTATATGTTTGTATATACATGTAAATATTCAGATGCTCATAATTTCTGTGGTAAAAATCGGATCGGAGACCAACAAAGTAAAGTCAGCTTAAATGTTAACCATATGGTCATGTTAAGGCATTACTTATCAGAGTCGCCTTTTGTATTTTTGCTATTTGTAAATTCGGTACTTTCCCAATAACTGTACCCACACTTATTTTCGATATTTCGATTATGCGATTATTGGCATTGACATGTAGTGAATATCGCATACACTTTTAGTTAGATAATAGAAATTGTAAACATTTATTTGCATAGTGTTACGCGATTACACAACATGATGCGCGTTTCTCGGCTATTCCAGGAGAGCTCGGCTATAATGTGTGTGTGCATACATATTGCTGCTACTTTGAGTTGAAGGACAATAATTACGTGACACTTATCACGCGTAAACCACCGAGGCTGTTCCAGACTTCAACGTTCCGCGCGCACTGTGTTCAAGGCCGCAAGAAATTATGCCATAGCGTTTTCTAGTAGCGTTGACGTGTTGTATAGATTATTCGGGAATCTCAGCAGGGTGTAAATACAAGAATTCAGCGACCCTTAGTTCAACGAACCAATTTACCTTCAAAATAATACGTTTTTTTGTTAAATCTACGTAAAACATCAACGCGAAGTAAGGCGGCGTTACCATCCATGTCTCTCATGTCCTTTGTTTTGCACAAAATTTGCTTTTAGTAAGGTTTTCGAGATTTTACTAAATAACATAAAGAATATTGCCCGCCTAATGTTTTTTTTTAATCTTACTATTCAAAAATAATTGTATTTTGTTACTTTAAATTTTCTGTTGTCGTTTTTGTTAAAAAACGTTATGTTTTTTGTTTTAATGTTACTCTCTTTCAAGCATTGTTATGCATATTAAAATTTTCATAGTTTCCCTAACCATGGCTATTTTATTTCTTTATTTATTTTTGTTTGTTTATTTTTTAAACAGTAAACTAAAAACCAAAAATTATTATTACCTAACTTAACTAATAAAAACACTGCGTATTTTCGTTTACATTAAAAAATTGAATAATTTACAACTGGTATTCTTCTTCTTCTTCACATCGAAGTATATCGATACTATTGCATGTCCAAAAAGCCGAAAATCTAATGTGGGTACGGATGGGAAATTACCGTAATATCCTTGTGCACCCGTGTTGCAGAAATGTGTAAGAAGTGTCGTTTTAAAATCCTCTGTGTGGTTTTAATGCTGATAAATGTAAAATACATCATCTGGATTACATTACTGTTTTACGGAATTTTATTGTGCGTCCAATAAATCTGTACTAAGGGGGGGGCATTTGTATTTATCTTTTTATATAAATACAGGCTGTCGATTACACTGACGGGCCACGTACACGATGCCCGAACGGAAGTATCGAAACACACGAAATACAATTGATTTATTATCGATAGTGCGGAAACGACACGGCCCCTGCCGGGTACAACTGAAATTAATCTGTTTTCTTCGACAGTTGACATTATTTATTTCCGACATGTAATAAATGATTCTGTAAACTGAATCCAGTTCGTAATTATAATTTATTGCTGGGAATACGTTACGTTGAAGAAGATGTCCTTAAAACACCGGAGTCGCGTGAACAACCTGGAATCCAGTTGTATCAACAGAAGCTTTACTTACGTATACTTATTTCGGTTTGTTAATGACTTGAGAATGATACAAGCAACTGAAGAGAGTCTGCAACTGGCATTGTATTGTCTACACCGCTTGTGGTCACAAATTAACCTTCCACTGTTTCTACAGAAAACCAAAGTTGTGGCATTCGAAGCTTGTAACCCGTGAGGTCGAAAATAGTCAACAACACTAAATCTATTGAGCAAGTCCCTCATTTTGCGTACTTGGGTTGTGATTATGACTATTACTAATTGGGAAAATTATTATTATTCGCCAAAGTAGATTTATATATTTCTGGCCACACATGCAGTAAACACTGGACATGAATTCCCAGACATAACCAACGTGGCACTAATAAAACACATACCACACAAAGGCACCACAATGAAAATATGAGAAAATTTACAAATATACAAACACAAAACACCAAACAAACTAATACCTGAACAAATACAAATCAATACAAAACATGACACAATTTTCAAAGCACTTAACATCGAAAATACACAAAATACTATTACATACACCACAGTCACACACAATAATAACCAAAAACCAACAGGAAACCATAACAACAACCAACCAACACACAAGTACTCCGCAAGATTCAAAATTAAGAAGGCTGATGATGGGAACAATAAGTTTCCCGAAACACGTTTAAAATAAGCGAAAAAACATCTTGAGGTAAAGTTATTATAAATATTAAATATATTATATGCATCAAGAAATAGACTGTAGCAAAAAGTGTTTGAACATATATATATATATATATATATATATATATATATATATATATATAAGAATATTATGTATCGACCGTGTTAATTATAATTCCAAGTTGATATCGAGTTTCGGTCTAATGAAAATGCAGGTCTTATGTGAGATTTATTTTATCTCAGATTCATGCCTACAACATAAAATATAAAGTAATATAATTGTAATGAGAGTTAATAATAATAATAAGTTGTATGATATTACCAGTGACGTAGTTTTGTATAGAATAACTAGTAGTACTTAGGGGAAGGTTGCCATCAATGGACCGGTTCCATGGATGGACTTCTTACGTATTTCCCATACCAAAGCGTGAGCATGCACGGTAGTAGTTATAGTCGCTTTCTTTCCTTCACGCCAGTTGTGTGCAATGCTGTAAACGATTTGGAATTGCGTCGCTGCGAGATAAAAATTCAGGTAAGATTTCTGTACTCTTTGCTATAACTTTTAGTCTTTTTTAATATCAGTTATCACGCATTATATATTACTGAACAATTTCACAAATTCACAATTTGTTGACATTAAAAGCAGTTCTTAAAGTTCTAAATTTTATATTGGTTGTTCCAATTTGAGTCGTCATTTCCGCTGTGTTTATCTAAGGAATCCAACATGGCGAGTTGCCATCATTGGACCACTCGGCGTTTCCATGAATGGACCAGTTTATCAGGTGGTCCATTCATGGAAACGTGAACAAATTTTTGAATTATTATTATTTTCCTTGACATGCTTTACATTAAGTATCTTTTCTTTTATATTTTGACTACAAGTAAGACTAAATTTTATCATTTTAAGTTTTACCTCTTACATGGGACACAGAAACCTTGTTTGCTTGGTACTTTTTCATTTACTGATATTTTGTTATAGGCCTGTTAGTAAATTGTATTAACCTATAATCTACGGTTTACAGTACAATTATAAACCTGTTAAATTGCAAATATTAATTTTTATAACGCTAAGAATGTAGGAGATGCGAGGAAATAGCGTATTATTGTGTGTGAGTTGGTAGCTGCGTTAGTGTCTAGAAAAACGTGTTATAATACTGAAGTATACATTGTGTTCAATGTAAGTGCTATTTGTTTTTACAAAATAGCCTATATATTAGCCTAAAGTATAACCTACAACTACATATAAACATTTAAACTCTGTAGACTACCTTGAAAAATTTACATCATTATATTCTAGCCCGAATATTGTAGTCATTTGAAATACGTTTATAGCAACAATCAAACCCCGGGCTTTAAATGGGCTGACTGGGCAAATGCCCAGGGCGCCTGGTCCAAGGGGGCGCCAAGGAACGAAAAACAATACGTTAAGACTATAAGACAGTAGACAGTTGAGTGTTATTGTTAAAATTCTAGGAATGAAGGAAACTACGTTCGAATGCACGCCGGCACGCGCCAAGGAATATGTAATGAATAATATTATATTACGCGTAGTTTCCTCTGTGCGTGTGTGTGTGTGTGATGTTTGCCTTATAGCCTTTTGCTTATATGTTTGACGTATAGCCTTTTGATAAACGACAGCGGCGGATGTCGCCTGATATCGTTACTCAGTATCAGTAACTTGCAACTCTTACTGACAACAAACTTGTTTACACTGCGGTAAAAAAAAAATTAATACAGTCATTTCCTCTTTCATGTTTGATGTTTCCTTTCAGTATACGCTTTCAATGTTATCGCGTTCACTTCGTTGTGCAAAAAAATGTGTTCTCTTATAGTGAGATATGTATAATTATGTATAATTTCAGTTATTTCATCACAGATAAAAACTGTCAAACGTTTATCTTCATTATAGTTTGTTGTTTCCCTAGTGTAGTCTTTATAAATCACACCGACGAATTTATCTTTTCGTCTAGACTGATACGTCTGGCGTTGTAGACAAAGGAAATCACCTTCCATTTCAGATAAAGCTATATAGCCAGGCGTTTATTATAACACGCTATGATAATACTAATAAAACCATAGCCTTACACTTTTAGTCACAAGGGCGTTAAGTTCCTACTGTTAACATGGTCGTTGTATGGCACTCAGTTCGAAGAGTAGATAGACATTTGATTGTATTTAAAAGCTCAAATTAAATTTATTAATTTTAAATAGTAATCATTGCAAAAAAGCCTAAATACACAAAATATTGTAGTAGCTTGTCTATAAATTAACATAGGCCTACTAATGTTCGTTTTTCAGAAAAATGCCAAAAGGAGTGAAATATGGACAGTGGAGTACCGAGTAAATGGAACGTGCTATCGCAGCCTTTCGTAACGAAGACATGGGTTTGAATGAAGTCTGCCGAGAGTATGGAGTGCCCAAAGCAACTGTAAAGAGACATTTAGAAGGCAAAAACAATTGTGCTGTGGAGGGAAAGAAAATTATTGGTAGTTTAGGAAATCTGCCTCCTGAGGTAGAGAAGGAATTAGTAGACCAGATTTTAAAATTAGAGTAGATGTTTTTTGGAATTACAGCCAAAGACTTACGAGAACTCGCGTTTCAAGTCGCTGAACAAAATAACATCGAACACAGATTCAGCAAAGAGAAGAGATCGGCTGGGAAAAAATGGTACTACAATTTTATGCGGCGACATCCCGAATTAAGTCTCAGGCTTCCTGAAAACACATCAATTGCTCGAGCTTCTGGATTTAACAAGGACAGAGTAAATAAGTTTTTCGACATTCTAGAAAGTATTGTAGAAAAACATCATCTTAATGGTACCAAGATATTTAATATGGACGAAACTGGGCTGCCGACTGTGCAAAAGAAACCTCAGAAAATTGTAGCTAGAAAAGGTAAATCTCAAGTTGGAATGATATCGAGTGGAGAACGAGGTATGATGACAACAGCTGTCTGCTGTGTAAGCGCAGGTGGTTTCTATGTTCCTCCTATGCTGATTTACAAACGTGGTAGAGCATGTGAAGACTTTAAAGATGGCGCACCCCCGGGAACAGTGTTTGTCTTCAATCCTGAGAGTAGCTATATAAACAAGGACATTTTCTGCCAGTGGATGCAACATTTTATAAATAGTGTCAAACCAAGCAAACAAGATCCTGTACTTCTTTGTTGTGATGGCCACTCCACTCACACAAACAATCTTAAAGCCATCGAAATGGCCAGAGATAATGGGGTAATTATGTTAGCTCTGCCCAGCCATACAAGTGCTAAGCTCCAGCCACTTGATATTGCTTTTTTCAAGCCGCTGTCTACTTACTTCACAACGGAAATTGAAAAATATTTGAGGCTTAATCCAGATCGCGTTGGAGTTACGGTCCGAAAAGTTGCTTATTTATTTGGAAAAGCATACGCCAAGGCTGGCACAATAGCCACAGCCGTAAGTGCTTTTAAAACTTCCGGAATATGGCCGATCAATAGAGACGTGTTTCAAGATCACCATTTTTCACCATCTCTCGCTTTTGAAATTCCGTCTTCTATTTCACAGAATAAGGACACACCTCAAGAAGACATCCCAATAATGGAAAGTGTACTTCATCAGCAGTCTAAGCCTGGCACGAGTCGAGAACTGAATGAACCTACAGCGGTTACTCTGGAAGGAAACTGTAGCCCTACTTCAACATTTTCTGTGCCTGTGTCTCAGATTTCGCCTTTGCCACGAGCTGCATCCATGGTGCAGAAAAGGACCTCTGTTCGTCAAAATGCACTTATTTTGACTTCCACGCCTTACAAGTCGCAACTTAAAGAGTCCATTGAAAAACGAAAACCGAAGACACTTCAGTTTACGTCAAACGAAACAGCAAAGAAACGGAAACAAGAAAGTGTGTCTAGCTGGTTCTGCGATTTATGTGAAGAAGATGCCCAGCAAGATATGATTCAGTGCATGTTGTGTAAAAAGTGGGTGCATGAAGAATCTGCAGGTGTTAAGAAAGGGCAGAAAAAGTATTTTTGTGTAAAGTGTAAGCAGTCAAAAAAATTTAAGTGAATACCAACCTTCAATAAGACGTACTAAATAAGGTAAAGAGTTTGGTTTAATAAGCCTAAGCAAACAAACAAAAATTAAAACGTTCTTAACGAAAATTAATATTTAAATTAGTTTGGATGCTTTTGTTGTTTTTTTCCATTATTTAATTTTTAATGTTTATTAATTAAATATTCTTTTATATTTTTAATTATTAATATTTAATAACGTAAATTTAAATATAATAGTTCCTTTAAATGTTGTTTTTGTACAAAGTATTTAGCTGTATAAACTAATAGACTGTTTAGATTAGTTCATAAAACTTTGAACATTTTTTAAAGTAATTGATTGATTGCATTCTTGAGATAATTTTTCATAATGTATATGTTTTAGTTTTGTTTTTTACTATGTCTAGTAGATACGTATAATAAAACGTGATAGATCTATGTAGAGACAGTTTTTCTTTACTTTCGTAATCGGTCCATCGATGGAAACTCGATGGTCCATTCATAGCAACCAGTTGCCATCAATGGACCGTTTGTTAAAATTTTGTTTTTTGTTCCTACTATCATATTTGAAAAATCTAAAAATAAAGTAAATGCTCACGGTTAATCAGAAAGTAATAGAGAGACTAGCTGTCTATTGAATGGTAAATTTAAGTTGAAAATGTGATGAAAAAAATTAAAAACTGTTATGTGGTCCAATGATGGCAACCTTCCCCTACATATATTGTTGAGTTACAGTAACTAAATACATAGGTGATAACAAACCTACTTGCAGTGAATTTATTTGAAGACATTACATTATATATTGCAACAGTATACAGGATATGAAGTTTATTTAAGTGGAATACTAATGCTATATACCATTTTCTATGGCCATAGATATGTTTTAAATTGATTTTGTTATTTCTTTGTAAATTAGTCATACGTTTGAATCAAGCTAGGTTTAAAAAAGTATGTTATGTCAAAATGTTCACAATTTTATTCTCTTTCATGTCATGTGAAATATTTGTGTGTAAGTGCGCGGGTGCGCGTGTGATTTACATTTTATTTAATAACTTCGAGGAAAATTAACATTTCGTTCTGAAATTTGGACAGAGTATTCTCATGGTTATAAGTTGTATTTTCCATATACTCAGTTCTCCACAACTATACTTTTTATATGATTTTTTAATTAAATCAGTCTTCTTTTATTTTTGTTATTTCCTAGAAAGCAATAAAATTTGTATATTAAATCTAGACAGGGCTTTGCAGAATCGGAGAGAGTTTAAGCATGATTTCAGTCTATCTGTGTTCTCATCTGTGACGTTGCTACAGTTTCAACCAATCAGAAGGTCTAAAAACTAAAAATTATTTGAGATGGTCCTTTGTCGAGAGCACTTCGTTAATTTTTATTCCAATGAATCGTCATAGAAAGACGTACTCGCTGTCACGAGTTTTCCGGGACAAGACAGGTCGTTTTCCTTTGGACTTGGAAGTTGGTTCACGGTTCGAGTTCTTCGTAACCATTACTACTTATAGAACTCAAATAATACATAGATCATTCTAGTGTTTTTCCGTGTACAGTAGAAGATTTCCGCTAGGGGCAAAATATCTGCCGATATATTTTGATAGTAATGCGAGAAAACTTCAAGAAGCCGGAATTTTGTGAAAGCTCAATACACATCTATTTTACCCAGTTTTAATCCCTGAGATTAAATGAGTTTAAAATTATAAACAATAGCAGTTCATATCGCAGTGTGCGTGTGTGCAAAGACGTGAATTGTAAGCGTAATAATCATCGGTCGATGTGCAGTCGCAGCAGTTCAGTCGAACAGCGTGCGGAGCGTCGAGAGGCTACGCAAACAGTGGACTTCAACGATCAAGTAACATACTTTTAAAACCAGCAAATAGACTCAATTATTGAAAGACAAATTTTTAATAAACAATTTTATATTATAAAGTAATAAGACAATAGTAAATTTTAATGTTTTAATTTAATAAATTTTCCTACCTCCAGATATAGACTCTGTTGTAATAATTTCAGTATTACCTATCTATGCAGTTTTAATTTGTATCGTTGCAATATATATATTTACATACAAATATATAGATTTGGGTGAATGTGTGTGTACGCGAGTGCGTGTGCACAGTATTACGTACTGTATATATTATAACTGTAGTATACTGTAATAGTGTAGGAATTATACAGTTTATTGAGTAAACGATTTAAAATACCTATTTCAAATAACTGTTTCAGAACAACCACTGAGTAAACAAATTGATTCAGTAAAGGACAAAGCTCGGCCAGTTTCTCGAGCCCGCAGCCAGTTGCCCTCCTGCTCTGTTGTTAACAAAATTATAGCCAAAGACACATTGTTTGGCCTCAATTCAAGCGCGCGCGCGGGAGAAGGGAGAGAACTCTGCGCGACACGGGCATGCGCGCGCACGAAATCACACGAGTCACTCTGTTCTAATGTTAACGATCTCCGTTAATCTATCGTGTGCATATCTGATAAAGTAAGTTGAAATAACTTTACGAATCTTATTGAATTCCGTGGCACGAATCGTTAATCAGAAAGAGTGCATAAGACTATGGTGTTACCTGTAAAATATGTAATCACCTGAACACCTTGGTTTGGTATTTAAATCGATGATAAGATGCACCGATTGTATGTATAACCAATTACGTGTGGTTTTTCAATAAAAAAACAATATTCGGCATAACTTTTTGTTGTATAATAATATTGCAAATAATATTTTCGTACAATTGTTAATAACCAAGGGATACCACGGTTATAACAGTACAAAAAATGTTATAAAAGACTAATTATATTTGTATGCATATTGAAGTTTAGACGACGGTCCCAAAACAAGAGATTCCAGTTTTTGCTTTATGGTAATAAATAAAACTAGGGCAATATTTCTCATTTTATTTTGCATTATTTAAACAAATATTTTTATTTGTGAAATATTTTCATTTATATCGTTTATTTGCATTATTTGGTATTTAAACAAATATTTAATGTAGTTTTTAAATCGTATCAGTCCCTGTGAATCTTGTTGCAATGTTTGTCTTCACTAAGCACCTTCTAGTTTAATATGTGTTACTGCATCTTTATGAAAATTTCTGTAAGATTTACAAATTTATTTTTATAATTTTTGTGGCCGCTAATGACCGATGCTGTTGCAGCGACATTATAAATAAATTAATTAAAAAATAAATAAATAAAACATTAACACTATTATTAGTAATAATTATTACAATTATTGTTATTTTTATTTTTATTGCTATTATTATAATTTTATTATTATTATTGTTGTTATAAAAACAATAATAAAGATAAAATATTTTAAAAAAGGTTTGCAAATACTTGAAGACTGTGATTATAAACGTCTGTCAGATTAGTTTCCCTTAGAATATGTCTAAGCAAACTGAAGTGTTCAAAGGTTATGCCGCCCTTATGGACAAGCATCTCGCTTGCTCAGTCAGGTGACGTCTGTTTCTCAAGCATAGGAGTGTGTGAGTGAATAGATGTCAGTACCTGTTAATTAAATCGTTGATAATCCGACAGTTTGACGGTTAACCTCAAACCTCTTGGCAAACCTGATTGGCTGGTGTAGAGTAGTGGGTATCCAGTTCACAACACAAACGATAATAATCAAGTGAGTATGAGCGCACACAGTACACGACAACGGTACAACAAACAATGTGACCGTACCGGACGGTTGACGGCGGAGTCGACGGCGACGCGAGACGTTCAACATAGACTAAACCAAACCGAACGGTGTAGGGTACAGGACCTGGATAAGTCACGGCCGCCATCCACTGCGCATGGCTCGGAACCACCCTAAAAGCCCACCCCGCCGCCTCCCCCGCCATCAACACCCTTCACAAGCACGTCTCTCTCTCTCGCTCTCTCTCACTCTATCACTCTCACACTCTCTCTCTCTCTCACTATCTCTCTCTCTCTTTCTCTCTTGTTTTTCAATAAAACAAGAAGCTCTCTCACGGAGCGAATGAGGTCACTAATGTATATACATGCACACGACTGAGTTTTTCTCATAAGTTATTCTTAATTTTCACCATGTCTTTAATGTTATGGAAGTCAACCGTTAACTACCCGTAACACGAGAAGATACCTGACTCGACAGGAATACACTGACTAAGTCTATATTATACGCTAGTAATATGATTGTTGTATACTATCTCCGGTTTTATTCAACATCTACTCGGAAGGTATTTTTAAAGAAGCTTTAGATGAATGTGATGTGGGAAACTCTCTGAACGGTAAAAGAATAAATAACATACGTTATGCGGATGATACCGTCATATCCGCAGATAGCTTAGAGGGGCTGCAACAACTAATGAATAGAGTGACAAGCCGTAGATATGGTCTAGACATCAATGTTAATAAAAACGAAGTTAATGATTGTATTTAAGAACAAGTTCACAAACTGCACCCTTAATATAAACCAAACCCCAGTTGAACGAGTAAGCCAGTTTCCACATTTGGTACTATAGTCAATGAACAATGGGACCACTTTCAAGAAATAAAGAGCAGAATTGAAAATGCAAAAGCAGTTGTATACTGGAATGAGCAGTTTATTCAAAAGTCACGATTTAACAATAAACACAAAGATGAGACTTTTACGCTGCTACGTATTCTCGGTCCTCTTGTACGCTGTAGAATCTTGGGCTTTGACTGGAAGCCACAACTAAAAAATTTGAATCTCTTGGAATGTGGCTTTACAGTAGAATACTGAGCATTTCATGGACAGCACATGTAACTTAAGTTGAAGTTCTTAGAAAGATGAAGAAAGATAGGGAAGTTATTGACAAAGTGAAGATAAAAAAGTTTCAGTAACTGGAACATCTCACGAGAAGTGTACAGAGATTTTACTTATTGCAGTCCATACTACAGGAAAAGTACTTGGAAAGAGGGGAGTTAGGCGACCGAGAATATCTTGGCTGAGAAATTTAAGAACCTGGTTTGGCATGAATACAACTCACTTATTCCGACAGCAATACAGAAAATTAAAATAGTCTGTATGATATCCAACATACGAAACAGATAGGAACTACCAGAAGAAGAAATATGATAACTGATAAACGTTAAGCGTCCTCAAAGATAATTAGTCACGTTGAGTCGACTGTGCACCCAAAAACTGGTTGAAAATGTGTTCAATGAAAAACAATAACAAAAATTAACTGGTTCACGCAGCCAGCCTGACGATGAAAACGTGAAACGCATGAAATATTTTAATTACTTAAATATTTGACACGGATACAGTTATGTGAACTGAACGAAACCTTTAAAGAGTTAAAAGTAAAACTATAAATCCAAAAAATAATAAAGTATAATTATGTATATGAAACATAATTACTATACCAGAAACAAAACATAAAGCTCCAATAGGACCTGTTAAAGGTCAAAGTCTATAATCAACTAAATGATATGGATGGTTATGCATAAGATACTTCTTTTAATATAAGGTTCTACAGTGATAATGTAGGTTCATTATTATAATATAATATAAGAAATGTTGATATACAGTGACAATATACATTGATATACAATGTTGATATACTGAATATTATGAGTATACTTGATACGATTTCCTTGATTCAATATGAGCTAACGTGATCGGAATATCTTAACCAAATGGACGACTGCCGCATCCCCAAACAATTATGGAATTATAACTCGTAGGTTCAACCTTATGTGCAGGACCATTAGGCGAACCCTTAAGTCAGCAAGTAAAGGAACACGCCTAAAATTCTACAAGGTGAAATGTGGCTCTTCCCACACTTCTTTATGGCTCTGAGAATTGGACTTTAACAAAATGCCAGGCCAGCTCCAAGCGACTGAAATGATATTTCTTAGGCACGTGAGAAATGATTATAGAAGAAACACATATACGGTAGGAACTGAATATTATGAGTATACACGACAGGATCGCCCGGTATCGGCTGAATTGGTGGGAACATCTTTGCCGAATGGATGACTGCCGCATCCACAAATAACTATAGAACTATACGCCGAGGGAACGGAGAGGTGTGGGACGCCCAAGGAAGCGCTGGAGCGACCAGCTCTAGTTTATCTGCTCGGTACTGAAAAATACCTTTTTGGTTTAATCCTTGGAAAAAATAATGATGATAATGATGTTTTCACCAATGGAGTTATTAGTGCTTCCTTTCTATGGTGGTACTAGGCCCGACCTCATCCAAATGTCGCCTCCAAAAGGTCGCTAGTCGAATCCTCACCCCCCCTCCGACAGAAGAGAGTCTCAGCGTCAACTGTCCTGCCAACGTTTTCTTGGTTTTCTAGACACTTCACCAAACTTTTCCAGATCTTCTTCTTGTTTGTTGTCCAATAGGCTTAGACGCCCAAATTTCCTTAGGCAGCCTGCCGTCTGGCATCCCATTTAGATGAGCAATCCATCTCTCTTTGTTTTCTACAATACGATCTTGGATATTAGAAAAGTTCAACTATGTGCGTATGCCTTCACTGTAGAGTCTGTCACTTTATCAGATCGCAAGAATCTCCTCTCCGATGTCTGTAACCTACTCAGAGGTAGATTTTAATGTTTTCAAATTTACTTGTGAATACATCTATTTCATAACACAGGTGTATTATTTAAATTCTGTTTTGTACTTCATTATTTTTAAGACAAACTTTATGTAGATTGAAACGTCACGTTACAAGGATGTTTTTACGAGGTGGTCCTATAACAGAACACGACAGATCTAGAACAGAGAATGTCGATAAAAAATATACTCGATAAAATTGCAGAAGTTCATGTGGTGCAGCCGTCATTAGAAGTATTTTTCTAATAAGCCGGCCCTTATTTATTTTTCTTGAATATTCTTGTGTCAGTCGTTTGCTCAAACCGTTGCAACTTTATGTAGTCTACAATGTTTGATTTTTTGTATAAGTAGTTATTGTTTGTAACTGACGCTGATGCACCATCCATCATTAACCCCCTCTCCCCCTAGAGAACAACTTTTTCTGAATAGTTAGCACTCAAATGTGCCCAGAATCTCATCAGTTTTACCTAATCGTTTGACCTAATTTAATTGCTTATAATATATTGGCATAAAATTTGAAAAAAGAGTTTTTCTCAAACGTTTGACAAATCTTGGCTAATGAATAGGTCAGTTGAATATCTTCACCATCCAGCATATTGCTAATAATAATTTTAAGCATACGAGATGCTATCATTAACAGAAGAAATTTAATTTATCTTTTTATATATTTTTAAAGACTATAGTTAGATTTAGTTGTGATGTAAAAGTATTCATATTATGTTTACTATTAAAAATTGTCACCAATTGCTATATTAATTGTATTTTATTTGCAAAGCGTACATTAGATTTAGTTGAAAGTGAAAGTGTTGATCTTATGTTCTCGCTTTAACAGGACCTGCCGCAGAGCTAGATGATAGATGGAAGATAGGGGATAGGGGAATCAATTTCAGCTCTGTGGCACACATGAGGTAGCTTTAAACTCTTTAGAAAATCTCCCCAGCTACCTTGATATGAAAGGGACTATTGTCAAGGTAACACAGGCTCCACACTAACCACAGATCCCGTAATACCATAGCAAGTGAGTTTCCTTAGCAGAGTCCCATATGAAAACCTTCTTAAAATCAGAATATATGACATCCATCTGCTTTCTATTCTCCACCCTAAAATCCATAAAAGGCATCATCTCGTTTAAGTATAATATTAATATTATTATTATTATCATTATTATAAAATAATAATAATAATAATAGTAAACTACAAAGCAAAGGCCTTTACTCTAATCCGACAACTGTACGGAAAGAAAAACTCTTTTCCAGTAGTGCGAAAGTCCGCCATTATAGCATTGTGATCAGGCCGGTGATCATGTATGGAGTGGAAACAATGTGGTTTCAAAATTCAAATCCGCTTCTTAAAATTGAACAAAGAATTATTTGGAAAATTTATGGCCCTAAGAAAACCGAAGATGGGTACAGGCATAGATCCAAAGAAGAGCTGCATATCTGGAAGATCAGGAAACGGCTTTCCTTAAGAAAAGACTGAGATTCCTTAGACATATGGTTCGGATGAATCGGTTCATATTAAATAAACAAATTTTCAACTATATTTAGCAACTTTTCAGTCTGAACAGATGCACTAAACAACTCAAAGAGCAAATGATGAAACTGGGTATCTCTTTGAATGAATGTGTGGATAGAAATACATACGCGTATAAAAACAAAATTCAAAATCTTGAAGTTCTCTGCGGTGAGAAGAAGACGAGAAAGGGGTGGACAGTGGAAAGGAAGGCGGCGCATTGTGTGCGAATGAGCGCCTTCTGGTAGGAGAAGAAAAGGAAATGATATTTGCGTGATCCAAAAAAATTATAACATTCTATTAATTTTTTTTTTTAATATTGAGACTACTACTACCATTACGTACTTAAAACATTACAAGGTCGACTAGCGTTTAAGTAAATTTCAGTTCCCAGTAATAAGACTTCTTTACATTTTTAGTAACACAAGTGTTACTACTACCTACAACAACAACAACAACAACAACAACAACAACTACTACTACTACTACTACTACTACTACTACTACTACTACTACTACTACTACTACTACTACTGTTCGTAGTAAATCCTTCTGCACTTAATAAATCCTATTGTTACGACGGTCTACTTGATCGTCGTAGGTACAGTGGAAACAGAATACAAGACACCAATTAAGTCACTAATCACCAGCTTTAATTTTCACAGTTAAACAGTTAGTAATTAACAACACAGTCTTTTACAACAAATCAAATAAAAATTGTTCACACGCAATAAAATGTCAAGTAATATTAAACACAATTGTATTACAATCATACCGGCCGATTATAAAACGTAACACTTCACTAATAACCACTTGAATGCACACAGTAATATCGCCCGATAATAACTCGAACCGCACTGTAAATATATCGCAACTGTAACTGATAACTAAGGCCGCTAACGACTTGTATTTATACAACGCTCACAGACCAGAATATTCCAAATTACGCGTTAGCGCCAGTGGTACGACACAATTAATTGCGGCCTTGACACAGTCCGCGCGGCTGGCGGCTTCCAGAAAAGTCTCGCGAGCGCATGTTGCAACACGTACGCCACAACATTTAGCTGTATTCCACTGGATTCATCCGGAACATTCGATAAACACGTAGATTGTTCTGTAATGTCGTAATACTATTATATCCCCTCAATTTTAGAAGGCCATCAAATTTCATATTATTTCCCGTTCAAACGCTTTTAAATTTGGGACACCTGTTATTTTAAGGATCTAAGCTTCTGATCCTTAAGTTATCATTGGAATACTCCGAGGGTAAGCGTCTGGCAATTTGGGGGTTTGACTCGCGGGGGCGTGCTGAGGGGTCGTTTACCGCCGTTTCTGCTGGCTCCGACGTCTGTCTTCCCCAGCTGACACCCGCCGCCGCATCCGGTATTTCGGCCGAATTGATGGCGATTGATGCCGGGTTAAGATGAGTGTCTGGCGAACGAGAAACCACCGTTCCAACGTCCCTGCAAGCAGTTCCACTAGGAAACCACCCCCGTCCCAGTGGTTCTACCCACGATCATGAGCGGTGAACCCTAGTAGCAAACAAAACCTCCAGACGGCGCCACCGGTTTCGGTGGAGGAGGCATGTTTATTGTGTAAAGTGAAACGTAAGCCCCACCATGTGGGCCTTGGGTTTGCCCCGAAGTAGCTGCGAGTTACGTCTATACCGCGGATTACCGGTGACTCCAACACAGACCCACACCCTGGCGCATGCTGCCATTCGGGGCCCGAGGTTACCCGATTTTCGAAGGTATGAGAGCTGGGCCGTTGTCAATTGCGACCCATTCGTATAAAACCCTGTCAGTTGCGACCGAGGTGGAAATTTGAACCCGGTCAGTTGCGATGAATTGCATTTTCACGTTATTATAATAACACAGAAATTACCATTATAATTCTATTAATTCCTAGCCTAATCTAACCTAGCCTGATCTAACCTACCCTAATCTTTATAATGGCAGATTCTGTCAGTAAGTGAAAGTGCGAGGCGAAATTGATCGTGTAAGAACAGGTAAAAACGTTGTTTCGTCGCAACTGTCCGAGACCGTGAGAGGTGATAATCGGCACAAAGCGGGGGAGCGTCACCCAAGAGATCGGACTATGCAACCTGCGCTGGCGGAACATGTACCTGACTCGAGTTCGGTGGCTGCCCCCCATCGTCCGAAACGGTGCCACCACGAGGCCTCCGCTGGGCAACGTTATATCTTGAAAGGACATTCTTGTCATTACATGACACAACGGTAAAGTCCGTTAATCTCCTTTCGAAGAGAGGGTTCCAGACCCTCTCGCTCACGTATCCAGGCCGCCATTCATAAAAGATTTTATCATCATCATCTTCAAGGATTAAGCCAAGCATGATTTGTTCCAGTCTCAACTATGCAAAGATTAGAGCTGGTCACTCCAGCGCTTCCTCGGACGTCCCACACCTCTCCGTCTCCTCGGCTTATAGTTCCATAGTTGTTTGTTGATTCGCCAGTCATCCATTCGGCAAAGATGTGTTCACCAATTCAGCCGATACTGGGCAATCCTGTCGAGTATACTCATAATATTCAGTTCCTGCCGTATATCTGTGTTTCTTCTATAATCATGGAGAGTGTACCCTGCCACGTGCCTGAGAAATCTCATATCAGCCGCTTGGATGCGATTGACCTTTCGTTAACGTCCAATTCTCAGACCTATAAAGAAGTGTGGGAAGAGCCATCACCTTGTAGAATTTTAGGCGTGTTCCTTTACTTGCTGACTTAAGGATTCGCATAATGGTCCCGCACATAAGATTGAACTTATGCAACTTATTTTACAACGTCGTTGCTTGCATTATAAGACTCAGATATTTGTGTCTCATTCAAATATTCTGTAGCTCAGATATTCAAAATTGCTAACTTGTTCCATGGCAGTACCATCTATAACAATTTTTAGCCGTATGGGATCAGTTCCACGAAAAGCCATTACCTTGGTCTTAAGTGTGGATGTTTACAATTCAGAGTCTTTGCAGATTCGATGTAAGAATAATTCTATACCCATTTGCAGTCTGTTTTCAGAGTCCGACAGAATAGCCTGATCGTCCGCAAACAACAAAGTGTCAATTGTAGAGTGACCTATCATAAAACGTTTTGGAAGGCAATAAAAGGTTTTTATCATTGGCCTAATCAGAGTTTTGTACAGGTCTATTTTAACAGATCGGCAGATTATTGTAGATTTGAAGACGTTTTTGTTAGCAAGGTGTGCCCAGTATCCAGGCTCTTGTTGATCTGGTTTGTACTATTCAGATTCGTTTTTAGATGTGTAAAGCATGTTACCCCTACAAACGTATAATCCCCGTTCTTACAGTGTTTAAGAGCTCTTCATGCCTCTGATGCGCTCTATTAAGTTCATTTTTTTAATACGTGAATGCGTTTTTCTCTTAGTGCGTCGCTTAAAAACATAACTCGTCGCTTCTTGGAGCGATTCATTCAATTATGCAACACGTTAAATTCAACAGAACACGTGGGCGAATAGCCGGAGAATTACTCTAAGGCTGTTGCCATGGTAACCCCCGTTGCGTGTCCGTGCACTTCTGTTTTAAAGCGCTGGACGCACAGTTCTCGCGTTCCGTCGTAATGGAAGTTCCAGTTAAGTACTGTAAGTCTCTGTCGTTAAGGATACAAACTGAAATTTGTATCACACAGTGTATTCACAGCAAACTCATAAAAAAGAAAACAAGCCTGTCATAAAATCTGTTAAACAATCATACCGATTTGACTTAGTGTAAACGAAAACTTCAAGGTAGAATTACAATTTAGTAACCAGTAGGCCGACACTCCCTGAACTGCAGAATTCGCTCACTGTTTTGAACGAAGTACATTTACAATTACATAAATTTCGTTATTAGAGAATTTTCCAATTGCGGGGAAAATTACACACATCACGATTAACCCAATATTTCTTTAGTAACATAACAACTACAGAGCACACAATTATACAATAAACGCAAACACTTGAGAACATTCGGATTTGGGTTACAATTCCTTTTAATCTGACAGCCAGTTGGATTTTCACTTTAAAAATAAAATTGTGATCACTTTACTGGTTCATAGAGTCCAAATATTTTGAAATCTTTAATCTTAACATTACATACATATTTCAGTCAAAATTGTTTTGTTATTTTTTTTTTTTTTTGCGGGGATCCCACAGCTACTGCCGCATCCCGCATCTCAGTTTCCATATCAACTTATTCTGTGTATCTTCATTCTTCAGAGTATTTTCTTCCATACTCCTTTTGATCCCTTCTATCCATTTTAATCTAGGTCTCTGCCTCTAGGTCTGTATTTCAACACACTCACAGGTATTCTTTCT
The DNA here is from genome assembly GCA_034769895.1 of Magicicada septendecula. Lineage (NCBI taxonomy): Eukaryota > Metazoa > Arthropoda > Insecta > Hemiptera > Cicadidae > Magicicada > Magicicada septendecula. Next base: position 292,379,948 of record CM068373.1, on the reverse strand, counting down.
TCACTCATTCTCATTAGGTGTCCATACCAGGAAAGCTGTTTACGTTTTATATCTTCAATCACAGTTTCTTTTCTATTTGTTCTTTCCCTTATTACGTCATTCCTTACACGTTCCAGACGAGAAACTCTGTAAGCTCCTCTAAGATAGTCCATTTCTAGAGCTTCAATCTTCCTGCGGTTCTTTTCGTTGATTGTCCAACATTCTGACCCATAGGTGGAAATTGGTTCAACAATGGCTTTATAAATATTGATTTTTGTCGGTAGCCAGATTTTGGTGGACCATAAAAGTGAGTTTAATTGGCGTATGGTGATTTTTCCTAAAACTAATCGATGTTTATATCTTCATCACATATTGCATCATCGCTAATTATACTTCCTAAATATTTATACTTTTCACATTTCTTGATGGAAGTATTATCTGATAACTGAAGATCTGAATTTCGACTTCCTGTGGCTAAGTACTCGGTTTTTTGAATTTTGTGTTTAATCCCCATCGATCGTATTCTTCTACTAGTTTTCACATCATATAAGTGATATCTTCTTCATCATTGGCTATCACCACTTGATCATCTGCGAATAAAAGAGTGTATAAACACTTCTCTTCTAATTCTATTCCCATTCTGCTGCACTTGTTTTTCCATGTCTCCAGTGCTCCTTATATATATAGGTACTTTAAACAAAGTGGGAAACAATTAACATCCTTGTTTCAGTCCTTTATTAATATTAAACGAGTTGGACACTTCTTGTCCTATTTTCACTCTGGCTTGAACGTTTTTGTAGATGTTAGGGCCTATATACACTTCCTACGTATATGTGGTTAATTCCACTATTTTCTAAACTTTCAAATAATTTGACTAGTGGGACATTGTCATAAGCCTTTTCGAGGTGTATAAATACCAAATGAGTTTCTAAATTCCTTTCCGTTCGTTTCTCAATTATTTGTCGCAACGGATAAATACAGGTTCGTTTCTTGCTGTCGACACAGGATCTTCCCGCTCTAAGTCCACTCTGTTCTTCCACATTACCAATGTCTCCTTCAATTCTGTTTTTAGGATCCGACCATACAGCCTGCCTATTGATCTAGTTACACTAATCCCCCTGTAGTTATTACAATTTAACTTAATATGCCACGTGAATTTTTGTGGTTTTATCAAAACTTTCCCCAACATTTTAGGCTCTGAAGTCTAAAACTTTGAAAATTTCAAAAATGAATATTATATCCAGATTATGGTTTAAATTCCCTTTGATTGGTCCCTTTGATTGTTGATACCTTTCATAGGATTTTGCGATTTTTCCACAATTTTGACTCAAGGTCCTATTTTTGGGATGACCAATCTCAAAAACAACAAGGTTCTGTAAGGTAAAGTGTGGACATGTGTGCCACGTTTTACAAAAACGGTTGATGGGTTATCAAAAGTTATCGTGAAACGTACTCCAATTAGTTAGACAGACAGACAGATAAATGCCGATTTGGCTTAGTGTAAATGAAAACTGCAAGGTAGAATTACAAATAAAAAATAAAACGATCTGATTTAATGTGAAAGAATACTAAAGGTAGTTTTCTCTAAGTATGATTAGATGTAAGCACGGGTGTCCCTAGAAAACGTGAGGTCCAGAGCAAGCAATAATATTGCGCCCCCCTCAAAAGCTTATATTAAAGTTACATATGTAAAACTACAGTAGCGTGTCGTCCATGTAACCGCTGTTATCGTCAGCAACAATACTGGAAATAAGAGAAAATAATATTAGTTATATTACAGAATAAATACTTTAGTTATTGAACAATTTTAAATCCGAACAATATTAGTAGGGAAACTTGAAGAAAAGCGAAGCGTTGCTTTTGAACTGCTGTGCTCTTGCACGTCTTGTGTTGCCGGCTCAGACATCAACAATGTTTTACTGCTTGTGGTCATTGACCTCGTAGTAGTTGTCACTGTACAAACGGGAGGGGGACACATTCGTCTACCCAATGTGTTGCCGCTGTATACACCGGCAAAACGCTCAGTTAGCAGCTACTGTATGTTCGTTTCTGAACCAACGTGCAGCAGTTACTACTAGTGCGTACCTATTTGTGTTTTGTTCGTTTAGTTACGTGTTTCTCAGTTTGTCTTTATTATTATTATTTCGATTATTTATGTCCTCAATAATTCTGTGTGGGCCTAAGTATAATGGAGTCAGTTTCCGTTGAACCGGGACCCACTTCTTCTGCCAGCTAAAGATAGAAAATACTCTAAAAAGATATTTTAGCTCTAAGAATAACACTTGGTACTAGGAAAAATTTGAATTAATTTTTAGGCTGTTTTAGGCCTATCACAGCTGTTACGTACCCATGCCACGCCACTGCTTCAAGCATATACAGGGTGTCCCGGGAGGAGAGGGAAATAATTTGAGAAATGGTTCTACAGTGTAAAAGAAGAAAAAAAGTTAATATAAACATATGTCCGGAAACGCTTTGTAAGCGAGTTACGGCTAGCGAAAGATTTCGCCCGGTTTTCGGTTCCCCCGGGTAAATGAAGACTTTCTGAAATTCTGGGAAGGGGCAAATTCTGTTGTTTCTTATGGTTTTTGACCTGAAAAATCGAATAAAACAGGTCGCAGAACTGTATCTCCCATAAGTTTCATGATATCCGACGTAAAACAAAAAAATCTTTGCCTAAAAACAAATTTTGGAAAATTGGAAACAATTGGAATTTTTTGTTGATTTTTATTGACTTTATTACACTATTTTTCTCAGAATTAAATTCTTTACAAGTTTTGTTACTGTAACGTGTTTTTAAATTAGAAGTAAATAACTTTGTTAAATGACTAATAAATGCGTAAAAGTTAAAAACAAAACTTGTAAAGAATTTAATTCTGAGAAAAATGGTGTAAATAAAGTCAATAAAAACCAACAAAAAATTCCAATTGTTTCCAATTTTCCAAAATTTGTTTTTAGGCAAAGATTTTTTTGTTTTACGTCGGATATCATGAAACTTATGGGAGATACAGTTCTGCGACCTGTTTTATTCGATTTTTCAGGTCAAAAACCATAAGAAACAACAGAATTTGCCCCTTCCCAGAATTTCAGAAAGTCTTCATTTACCCGGGGAAACCGAAACCCGGGCGAAATCTTTCGCTAGCCGTAACTCGCTTACAACGCGTTTCCGGACATATGTTTATATTAACTTTTTTTCTTGTTTTACACTATAGAACCATTTCTCAAATTATTTCCCTCTCCTCCCGGGACACCCTGTATATAAAGTGACTAAATATATATTGAAGTTTTGTAAATAAATTAAATTAAGCATATAGAAAAGGAATACACTTTACTTCTTCAATGACTTTTTTTTAAATATCTTTCATTTAAACTTTTTTAAATATGCTCATTACATGCACAGCACTAGGAATTACCTGCTCGCCACATACTGTGAGCAGTCACAAGTTAAAGTTTATTAATGTCCTTGTTATATATTTAACTTAACAAAAAAACAATCTTTCATAGTTGTAATCGCCAACAACAATTTTGTCACATACTGTTTCGACGGTCTTACTGACAGAGGAAAACAAAATACAAGACACCAATTAAGTCACTAATCACCAGCTTTAATTATCACAGTTAAACAGTTTGTAATCAACAAGACAGTCTCTTACAACAAATCAAATAAAAATTGTTCACACGTAATAACAATGTCAACTAATAGAGGTCCCGCACAATTATAAAACACATAACACTTCGCCACAATGATTCGAACAGCTCTGGAATAAATCGCCACTTAAACTCAATTGAGCAATCGCCGGCGTAAAACTAACTCTAAGCGGCAGCTGTCGTTGTTTAAATAGATAGCACAAGTGTTCCAGAATAATCCATAGTACATGTCAACGCTACACTAGAACGTAATTGATTGCGGCCTTGAACACAGTGCGCCGACCGGTATGTACAGCTGGTTCTGCTGGGATAGCCGAGAAACATGTCGAACGTTTTGTAATAGCGTAACATGGAATCTCATTATTATGCATTATTGTGCAGTCACTGGAACCTCATACAGACTCTACTAAATACTAACATATACTAGAAAATAGATCCTTAACGTTTCAAAATTAACCACAACTCAAATAATCCTTTTTAACTTTAAATCACATCAATGATTACAACTAACATATACTGTAGTATGAACAATTATTATTAAATAATTAAAATAATTAACCTAATATTTGGCAGTTATGACAATTTTTAGCATAAAATCAACACTGACACATTCAACTAAATCTTATATAATCTTTGCAAATTAAATTAAATTATCGTGATATTTGTTAACAAATTTTAGTAATAAGCAAATCATGAATACTTTTAAATTGCAACTAAATCTAGCTATGCTCTTTACAAATTAAATAAAAATTAATTTATTCTGTCAATGGTAGCGTCTCGTGTGGTTAAAATTAGTATTGATCCTGATATCCAGGATGATAAGGGTATTGAAGTGACCTTTAATTCAGTAGCCAAGATTTCAAATGTTTGAGAATTTTTCTTTTTTTATGTTGGCAGGTACTCTATTATAAAATGTAGGATAGAAAACTTGAATAAACTTGTTATACATTTCCTTTTTAATTAAATGTATCAAAAGAGTTTCATTACTTACATGACACGATTACGGTGAATTGAAACAGTTTGATGAATAATAACACGAGTATTACTTTGTGTAGTACGAGTATCGGAGTTCAGATATTACGTTCACAGCGCAGTTCACACTCCACACTTTCAGCATGCCCCGTTGACTGTTCATAACTTTGCAACCTAAATGTGCTTTGGTTTCCATGTATTATTATTATTATTATTATTATTATTATTATTATTATTATTGTTACGACATCACAGAACAATCTACGTGTTTGTCGAATGTGCCAGAACAATCTCGCTCTAATGTGTGTGACATACGTTGTAGCGTGACAGATGTATGCATAATATTGAATGGCAATTGATCATTAGAATAATGAAGTTATAATGTTTAAATTTGGAAGAAAGCATTAAGTTTAATATAAATAGATTAATTCATAGCAACTGTGGAAAGAAATCATTATTATAAAGAAAATACAAGTTCAAATAAAATGAGTTACTAGTGGTGAGTCATCCAAGACCAGTCTCATAACCAAAGGTTTTCAAGGTATAACCCAGGAAGGTAAAAAGTAAATAACCAAGCAGTACAGAATATGACCAAACCCACAACGAGGGAGAATAAATAGAATAGAAACCCTAAAATAAGCCAAGATCAACCAATACAGGTGGTGTATTTCTGAAATAAAGAAGAAGATGGAGAAGATCCCAAGAAACCTGATGGCATCAAGAAGAAGATGGAGAAGATACCAGTCCCAGAAGGCAGGAGAAAAGAAGACTGATGAAAGAAGAAGAAGGCAGCATCCTGAAGAAGATGTCATGCTCTTATAAAAGACACCCAAATCCCTATATCCCCAAAATAAATATCTAAAAAACAAAAGTATAACGAAATAAAAACCACATGTATACAAATTTAAGAGAGAGATTTAAAGTAAAAGTTGCCTGTGAACTAAGATGAAACAATAATATAGTACCCATGGAACAAATCTCCATTGAAAAACGCTAACTAATTTATTATGTTAATAAGACTATACGACCATTTAGCATTAACATGATATATAAGTGCAAAGTGAACCAGTGATAGTTTTGGGTATTATAAAAAATGAACCTTGTGTTTCATTCTTGGCAATCACAAACATTGAATGCAATGAAATATGCATTTTTCAATGACTTGAAATGTGTACTGTGACAATATGTTGTTCATAAGACATGAATCTGTTTAAAATAACATTTTGTTTTACATGAAAAAAGAAAAACAGAGTTCATAATACCTTTTGAACAATTCATACTATTTATTTATTAATGACAGGGTACAATTCCCCAAAGACAATGTATACAAGACGGTAAAAACTGTAGAATCCTACTTATAATAATAGTTAGAAATAAGAATATAAATATAAGGTTTTTATGTATATAGTATAAGAATGTTTAAAAATGTTTTAGATATAAGGCCATTTGTTTGGGTCTGAAACAACTAACATCAGAACTATAAAAATAGTTACCACTTGTAAATAGTAGAGAGTAATTAAGATGTTAGTTAGTAAAAAACTTTTTTTTGTAAACCATGTTTCCATGTTGGAAATGGGGATTTTGTTGCAAAATGTCTGACTTGAAGACAACCATTTATTTAAAAAAAATATTCTTTATTTTGTTTAACTATTATTTGTATTGTAACAAATACTAATTGTTTTTGTGTAATTTGAAAACATGTTTAATTTATAATACTATATGTAAAAGTCAGAGAGGGTATCACACATCATATATTGTTTGTAAAATATTTTGTAAGAAAAATTGTTAAAAAATCATAGGCCAAAAGAATGGAAACCAAACTTCATCAAAACAGAGAAATTGCTCATTTAAATGCAAATAAACAAAAGGGGTTTAGACAAAATAAACTTGAGATCATGCCATATAATTGCACATACCATTTAGAGAGATTTTAATAAATTATATTCAGAATTATAAATAAAAATGAAAATGACTAAACTCAGAAATTTGGACATGGGAGTCATATATTCCAGAATAATGTTTCAGAATACAACTAATTCAATTAATTACCAGAAAAGAAGGGAATATGAACCTTGTAATACAATATAGGATTATTAATATTAAATATAACTGATAAAATGGCTGAATTTATATAATGACAGGAAGTAAATTTTGATGTTTTGACTTTTCAGAGTATACCAAACTGAAAGTGAAATTACTATTTTTTGGACAGAAAACACTATAAAACGGCATTATTTAATCTGAAAATAAGCTGAATGAACTGAAAGATTAATTTAAATCACATCTAGTGAATAAAATTGACAAATAACCAAAGTTTAGGCATTCATATAGTGAAATAGTAAAGTGTACACAGGATGTGAAAATATATTTGAACAATGTTAAGAATAATATTATATGGGCTAAGAGTTTAATTGAAACTGAAGGAAACAGTTAGTTGATTATTGGTATTCGAACGGTTAACATAAACGAGAGTTTTGTGACGATCTAACCTATCTTACAAAGGTAAAGTTAAGTGGCGAACAGTACGTTACTGTGAAGTCGAGAGTGAATTATAAAATCCTTCCAGAACATATACATTTTGACAAAAACAATCAAGAAACACTAATTAACACTAAACAATACATTTCTACTCCGAAAAACACCAGAAAACTGTATAATACCTTAACCAAATTAGTGTCGGAATTGGGAAAAGTGTTTTGACTTATAATTACACAGATATACTAAATACAACCCAGAATCACTACACCAGTCACTACACAACATTTAACAAGAGATTTGCAGACACAAGAACAGGAATACTGCCAGAAAATACATTATTTGGAACGCAGCAGGAACGAGCAACATTTTGATCAACTTGATGGCCGCCATTTGCTTTTGACGATCCCAGTGCCTTCTCCTATTTCAGCACAGCTGTTTGGTGAAATCAATTATTTTATTTTCAAATTATTATTCAATGTTTGTGTTTAGTAATAATTATTCATTTGATGTAACGTTATACTTTTTAAATATTGGCCCGATTTCTCTGACTTTGATAATAATTGGCTGTTTAAAGAACCCTGTACAATTTTTATATAATACTTTGTAATTTTTTCGATATCCTGAGAATCGATATTAATCGATAAGAGTCAATATTGCTATTAATTAATAAAACATTAATACTTTTCAATACTTAATAGTTCTTTATTTCTTCAATAATATTAATTACCAATAATATAATTCTAATTGATAATCTACAAGGACTTTACCACCTATAAGTGAAGATAACCTAAAAAATAAAAAGATAAACAAGTATCGATTGGTTTGAAGACAATCTTATGAGTGGTGATAGTTTATTTAAAATATACCAAAACTTTAATAAAAATTTTCAGAAGAGCATTACACTTTTTAAAACTTCACAGCCCTATATTAATTAATTGATCATAATTAATTAATTAATAAAATTAAAAAATTTTTCTTAATTATTTTTTTTTTGTCATATAAACATAATTTTTTTTTTAAATTTCCTTCAAAACAATAATTTTTGTTTTGAAACTTTCGGTGAAGCTGAACATATATATTTCTTCATCAACTTTACGCTACTCGACCGGTCTTGCTACCATTGGGACTCGACCAGCTGGGAAACTTAAGGAAGTGTTTCAGGCCAGTAAGACGTCGAGAGCCACACCAATTTAAACACACCAATTAAACATATTACATTACAATTTACTTATTTTATTACAAATTGGCTAGCCCAAAGAGTGGGGCTTGATTACATCGGAGTATCACACTTCACAATATCATATCATCAAGAACAACACAATCTTTTAATTATTATTACAAATTGGCGCACAACTTTAGGGGCTTTAATTAGCGATTGGAAGGCCAATACTTTCTGCCCAATCACTAGTTAGAGCTAGGCAACAGCTACAAAGGCAGAGAAATTCAAGGGAAAATGCAACGACGTGCAACATCTAAGAAACGGGCGGCGGAGGCCGAGAAAGAAATAGAAGTTGACATGGACAACAAGGAGGCGACGCCAGTAGAGGCGGAAGAAGTATTACCACCAGTGTTGTCCAAACAAACTGGACAACAAGAGGAACAACCGGAGATACCCACACAGACAGGGGATGTCAATCTCCAAGAGAAACGACCTGAGAAATCCAAAACAGCAGAAGGTCCAATTTTAGAGAAAATGATGGAAATGTTAATGAAAATGGAGGAGAGTAACAAGAAAAGGGACAAGAAAATGGACGAAAGTGATAAGGAAAGGAAAGAAGATAGCCAGTCTTTGAAAGAAGATATCAAATCCGGCAAGGAAGAAACAAATAAGAAGTTAGAAGATTTGAAGGAAGACAACCAGTCCCTGAATAAGAAGTTGGAAGAGAAGATGGAAGAAAACAGCAAGAAGATGGAAGAGAGGATGGGAGAAAAGTTAGAAGAATTGAAGAAGGATAACCAATCCACAAAAGAAGAGCTGACTGGGATGAACAAGAACATGGAAGAATTGAAGGAAGACAACAAGAAGATGGAAGAGAAGATGGAAGAAAATAGCAAGAAGATGGAAAAAAACAGCAAGAAGATGGAAGAAGAGATGGGGAAGAAGTTAGAAGAATTGAAGGAAGACAACCAGTCGTTCAAAGAAGAATTCAAAGCGACTAAAGAAGAATTGATTAATAAAATTGAGAATACTAATCAGAAAATCGATGAAACCAGGAAGAAGATAGAGAAGAACAACCGACAATTGAAGGAAGAGCTGAAAGAAGATAACAGGAAGTTGGAAGAGAAGATGGGGGAGAAATTGGAAGAATTGAGAGAAGACAATCAAATTTTGAGAGAAGAATTAAGGGAGGTAAATCAGGAGAATTTGGACAAACTGGACGAAAGAATGGAATTGTTGCGAGAAGAAATGAATAAGGAAATCAAGGTTAACAAAAAAGCGATGGATAAGAAGATGGAAGAAGAAAATATAATGGTCAATCGACAGATTCGAGAGATTGATGGAAAGTGCAACCAGACCGAAAAGGAGGTGAATGAGTTTAAAGAAGTGGTGAACATCAAGTTCACAAATATTGAAGAACATAGTCGTAGGAAGGTAGAAGAACAGAGGAAGAAAAATCAAGAAGAATTCGGAAAAGTACGCAACCAGGTCACAGAACGATGTAATGATATACAAGAGACCATGGCCAATATCACCGGTCAGGTGCGACAAAGCCGAGAGGAGATGGAAGCGATTAGAAACAGACCGACTCATTTCACCGGATTGCCCGTCAACGAAAGCCGAGAGTGGCTCAACTTCCGGCAATACAAACGCAAGCCGATGGAGTTCCTGGCAAGGGTAGAAGAATATTTGACCAAGCATAAAATTACTCAATGGAGCCATAGCAGGGACATATTCGACGAGTCTTTCCGAGACATAACAGATAATTGGTGGATGGCCAACCGGAGTGAAATATCCGACTACCAACAGTTCCGGAAAATGTTTAAGACAAAATACTGGTCTGAGACCACCCAGAACTTGATCCGTGACAATATTTGTAATGGAAGATACAGGTCACAATTAGGTAGCAGTATGACGGCATATTTCTTGGGGAAGGTGTGTATGGCAAAACACCTTGAGCCAGCAATCCTAGAAGAATGTTTAGTGAACAAGATATCGTATCACTATGATGAGGACATTATCAGGGCCCGGAGAGGTAGTCAGATCAAGACGATCCAGGGAATGAACGAGTTACTAGAGGGATACGAGAACGAGGAGTATTATCGGCAGAGCAGAAAGAGAAATGAGAGACCAGAAGCGAGACCGACTATCTACCCCAATAACGGCAATAACCATACCAGTAACCGGAACCAGCCCAATAATTACGACGGCCCTAACAACCAGCCGCGTAATAACCAGTTTAACGGTAATTTTAACGCCGTTAGGAATAACAACCCCTACCCAAATAATAGAAACAATTTTTATCAACAAAATAATAATGTCCCATACAGTCAGAGAAATCCATATCCCAACAATAATGGTGACAGACCCTACCCACCTAACCGAAATTACTATAATAACAATTTTAATAATAACAATAATAGCAATAGTAATAACCGAGTGTCGCGTCCTAGGGTAAATTTTATAAGAGCAGAAGATCGCGGACCCAGGAGATATTATCAACCGAGGAGGAGCAGCTTCCACGGCGCCGACCGAAGATGGAGGAGTGCGGAACGAGACGGCCCAAGACACGAACAGGGAAGACGAAGTACCAGCCTGGAAGATCTTGGCAGACAACCGAACAGGGCGTTAAACATCAACCAGGGTACAGAACGTCAGGAAACAAACCAGAGTTTCCTGAACGATGCCTCGGTCAACAATAACTTAAACAATGACCAAAATACTTTAAACGAGAGGAGGCAGTAATCAACAACGATGACCCGTTACTGCTTATACTTCCTGGGTTAGAAAAGGATGATTTGCAACCAGCAAACAATAATAAGAATATCACTATCATAAGTAACCATTATCTGAAGGACATACGAACTGAACTTTTGGAAGAGAACGAGAAGAGTCTCAGCAACAGTAATAATGAGATAATTTATATAACAGCGGAGGTGGAAGGAGTTCCCGCTAAAATAATGATAGACACAGGAGCTAATATTTCAATAATAAACTCCAATGAGTTGGAGAGAATACAGAGTACATGTGGTAAAACTTTGCCAATGTTACCAGTCAACAACATTGTGTTGGTAGGTGCAACTGGCCGCCAGAATAAAACCATTAGGAAGCAAGTTTCCTTAAGTGTCGTTAGCCGTGATATAGCTTTAGACATGGAATTTTTAATCGCCACCGGATTACCATTTGACATCTTAGTCGGTTGCGATATTCTTCGTAGATATTCGGCAGTAATCGATCTTAATTTAAATAAAGTATCACTTTTCCCAGACGGAGTAACATGGACCGCAGATCTGGTAGGAGGCACAACTATACTTCCCAGCCCTATACATCAACAACTTCGTAAAATAAATATTATAAAAAACAGCCCTCTTTCTAAACCCATAATATACAATCATGGAGGAGAGGATTTATGGTCAGTTAAGATCCAAGAAATACGGAATTTCCAGTGCGGAAGCGATAACAAGAAAATACCAACACATCTGGCTGATCGTCTAATCGCTATATATGAGAAATACAAGGCGGTGTTTTCTGATGAACCAGGGAAGGTAAAAAACTACCAGTGCCAACTTCGTTTTAAAGAAAACGTAGAGTTTAACCGGAGGTCATATCCAATAGCGCAGTCGCTCAAAGAAGCCGTGAGAACAGAGATAAACAAGATGATAGAAAACGACATAATTGAGATTAGTCAATCACCTTACACTAGTCCAATTATTGCGGTTCCGAAGAAAGACGGACAAGTCCGGCTCTGTTTAGATGCGCGTGAGTTGAACAAGACAATTGTGAATGACAGAACCTCTCCCGGTGAAATAGAAGAAATCTTAAAGCGTTTTCATGGTACTAGATTTATTAGCACCTGGGATACGGTCTGTGGTTATTGGCAGGTAGAGCTGCATCCACAAAGCCGCCAATACGTAGCGTTCATTTTCGAAGGGCGCAATTACCAGTTCAAGAGACTGCCCTTCGGACTTGTCAATTCTGTCGCCATATTTGTGGCATGCATGGACCAGATTTTGGGACCAGAAGCGCTCCAATTTACCACCGTCTATGTTGACGATTTACTAATTACATCCGGAACCTGGGAGGAGCACTGTTACAGAGTGGAATTTGTACTAAACAAACTAGCGCAGAACAACATAACACTGAAGTTGGAGAAATCCAAGTTCATAGCGCGCGAGGTACAATTCTTAGGCTTCAACCTAGACGACAGAGGTATTACACCATCAGCAGAAAAAGTGGAGGCAATTCAGAGGTTCCCGCAACCAAGAAACAGGAAACAATTGCAATCTTTCCTCGGACTCTGTAACTATTACAGGAAGTTTCAGAGCCGATATTCCGAGTTGACCGCCAAGTTTCAACCACAGTTATCTGCCAAAAACAAATGGACTGGGGGTGAAGATCAAGATATTACTTTCCGCTTGATAAAAGAGAAGTTTCTGGAGAGTGTCATACTTCGTCACCCAGATTTTAAGAAACCGTTCTTTCTAAACTGTGACGCTAGCGACCTAAGCTTAGGAACGACATTATACCAGGAAGATGAGGAGGGACAACATCTGGTAATAAGCTTCGCTAGTCGCACACTGAACCAGTGCGAAAAGAACTACAGTGTGACAGAAAAGGAATTGTTGAGCGTGGTGCTCGCATGCAGCAAGTTCCGGACGTACATTCTCGGATATCAAGTCACGGTACGAACTGATCATAAATCCATCTCGTTCCTTCGTAGGTGCAAATTGAGTCACGGCCGATTGGCTAGGTGGGTACTCGCCCTACAAGAATATGACCTGAAATGGGAATACATTACAGGAAAGAAGAACGTGGTAGCGGATGTGTTGTCACGTATAAATCTGGAAGATCAGACTTTCGAGGGAGAGAAGGAGAGCTTGGTAAAAATTTATAACATATTCACGACCAGAGCCGATTTACAAGCTTTGTTAATAAATATCCGAATCCATCAGCAGTCTGATCCTAAGCTGAAAAACATTGTGAGTCGTTTGGAAGCCAGTGATGAAACCATTTCTAAATATTACCACCTTAACAAGGGAATTTTATTCGTAAAAACCGCCTTGGATGATGAGACATGGAAGGTGATAATCCCACACCAAATCGAAAAGGAGGTCATCATCGATTACCATGTCAGGTATGGTCACATGGGAGCGTTAAAAGTGATACAGGCTCTAGAGGAAAATTGTAAGGTCAAGAATATCAACCGCAAGGTGAGAACATACATCAAGTCCTGTAAGATCTGCCAATGTGCAAAAGTAAACAATGAAAAGACAGAGGGTATCATGATACCAATAACTTCCAACGCAAAACTAGAAAACGTGTTTTTGGATATCTGCGGGGCATTTCCCCGTAGCGGTGGTCGGCACAGATATAAATACTTGGTAATCATAATGGATCACTACACCAAGTATATAAAGCTATATCCGGTTAATCGGGCAACAACAGCAAAGGTTTTGGCGGTGATTATTGATTTGTATATCCCAGAGATCGGTAGACCATCTTCTATTATTACCGACCATGGTACACAATTTAAGGGGAGGAGATGGCGAGACACTTTATTAGCACTTGGGGTCAAAACGTATAAGACATCAGTCTACCACCCAAGTAGCAATCCGGCTGAGAGAGTACTGAGAGAAGTGGGTAGAATATTGCGCACGTACTGTCACAACCAACAGAAAAAGTGGCAAGAGTACCTAGCAGCGACAGAAACATTCCTGAATTACGCCCACCATCCAGCTATAGGAATTCCACCATACTCAGCCATGTATGAGAAGCCGACTCCCCGAGACATTGAACAAATCATTGAATTTCCAACGAACAATAGGAAATTCAACCAGTTGAAGTTTTACAATAAGGTAGCAGAAGATCAGGAAAAACGGCAAGCCAAATACCAGAAGGCAATAGGGCGAATTGTAATATATAAAGAGGGTGAAAAAGTCCTCCTAAAAAATAGAGAGCTGCCTAGCACCTTAGAAGGCATAACCAAAAAACTACTATTACTATACACTGGCCCATATGTTGTGGTAAATGATAAGCATAACAATACATATGAGTTGAGGGAAATCATTTCAGGAAAAATCAAAGGAGTGTACAATCAAGCTTCTATGAAGAAATATTATGAAGAATGAGTTGTGAGTTTTAGAATTTTGAATTTAATTTAAAAAAATTCTAAAATAAAGTAAGTACATCTTACTACAACCTAATAATTTTGGAACAAACTTTATGGAAGAAAGAAAAAGAAAGAATTTTGAATATAACTTATTCTAAAATATGTAAGTACATCTTACTACAACCTGATGATTTTGGAACGAACTTTATGGAAGAAAGAAAAAGAAAGACTTTTGAATTGAAATATAATTATAAAAATTTAAAATTGAGTAAGTACTTCTTACTACAACCTGATAATTTAGAACAAAACTTTATGGAAGAAAGAAAAAGAAAGACTTTTGAATTGAAATATAATTATAAAAATTTAAAATTGAGTAAGTACATCTTACTACAACCTGATAATTTAGAACAAAACATTATGGAAGAAAGAGAAAAAGAGAGAATTTTGAACTTAATTTTAAAAAATTTAAAATTAAGCAAGCACAGCTTACTACCACTGAATTATGAGAAAAACATTTTGGAAGAATTAAGAAGAAAGGAATTTTGAATTTAATATACAAAAAATTTAAAAATGAAGTAAGACCAACTTACTATAACTAAGTTTGTGAGAAAACTTTATGGTAAATAATTAAGAAGAAGTTGAATTTGGAGAAATACCAAAACATTCAGAAATAATAGTAAAATCATAGTACTATAAACAATTCTGAATGAAACAATTCTGGGAATAAATTAATTAAACAGAATTTGAATGTTGATAGAACGTCAGAACTTTGAAACAAGATAAGATCAACATATTACAAGGATTTATGAGAAATATTTTTCAATTAAATAAAAAGAATAGTTTGAATTTTACATTAAAACTAACCAAGTTCCAAAAAATAATTATGTGTCAATTATGATGGAATTGAGAAGAAAATAAAGTGATTAATTCAGAAAAGAGAATTAACGTTAATCCAGAATAAATGCTAGACATTCACAATAGAATTTGAAGGGGTAGAGAAGAATAGCAAAGAAGAGTGTAATATGCAAGAGAAGAAAAAATTTGGAAGCAAAGAGACTAATTACCTATGAAACGATAATGAAAACAGTTAATTAAGAGCAAAGAAGAACAACTCATACCAAACATATGGAGAAGATGATTTTGAATCAATGATAATAATAAGACCTATATGAAATGCAAAGAGAAGAAATACCACATGAAATATGATATAAATGAATTAATGTTAATGAATGCGAAGGCGGATTAATAACTTTCTAAGAGAAAGGAAAGAACCAAAATGTTTAAATAAAATGATCAATATAACAACCTGTATATCTAATGTAAAGATACAATGTTAAAAAATTAAATATAATATATTAAGACCATTCAAATAATGAATAAGAAAGACTATATATAAAGACCATACTAATACTATGAGTAACCAGAAGAAAGTGTAAAGAGAATTCAGATGGAGAAGAAAGAGAGTTACATTGTAAACAGTAACCAGAATTATTAAAAGAAAGGTTTTCAACCATAATTAAATTAAATATATCAGACAAGTTAAGAGTTTTGAAAAAATATATATGTAATGAGTATAATAATGATTATGAAGATTTATTAAGATAGAAAATGTGAGATAATCTGAGAGACTACGAAGTGGAGAATCCAAACATATTTTTATTAGTCGAAAATGAGACTACTTTTTATTTATTTATTCGATGACTGACTGAAGATAATTCCAGCAGCATTATGTTTTTGAGCAGGGATGGATATGCCTCTGTACTCAATTTATAGAAGTGGTGTATGGCCAGCAGAGAAGTAGCGTACAGTGCCCCTCTGATCTGCCCCAGCCCACGTGATAGGGAATGTTAGGGAATTAATATCGCAAGGATACAACACGAAGTTGATATAGAAAGAAAATGTATTACAATTATAATATATCTCAGAAGACACTAACTATCCGAAAAGGATCAGTAGTAAGACAAGTAACCATATATATAAAATTAATAAAACTCTAATATAAAAAAGTCGATATAAAAATGGAGAAGAAAATGAATTATAAGAAATGATGAAATTATCATAAGAAATTATTTCATCCATAAACATGTCTGAAATAATTACTTCTGGAGGAGAGCAATCTATAGCGTGACAGATGTATGCATAATATTGAATGGCAATTGATCATTAGAATAATGAAGTTATAATGTTTAAATTTGGAAGAAAGCATTAAGTTTAATATAAATAGATTAATTCATAGCAACTGTGGAAAGAAATCATTATTATAAAGAAAATACAAGTTCAAATAAAATGAGTTACTAGTGGTGAGTCATCCAAGACCAGTCTCATAACCAAAGGTTTTCAAGGTATAACCCAGGAAGGTAAAAAGTAAATAACCAAGCAGTACAGAATATGACCAAACCCACAACGAGGGAGAATAAATAGAATAGAAACCCTAAAATAAGCCAAGATCAACCAATACAGGTGGTGTATTTCTGAAATAAAGAAGAAGATGGAGAAGATCCCAAGAAACCTGATGGCATCAAGAAGAAGATGGAGAAGATACCAGTCCCAGAAGGCAGGAGAAAAGAAGACTGATGAAAGAAGAAGAAGGCAGCATCCTGAAGAAGATGTCATGCTCTTATAAAAGACACCCAAATCCCTATATCCCCAAAATAAATATCTAAAAAACAAAAGTATAACGAAATAAAAACCACATGTATACAAATTTAAGAGAGAGATTTAAAGTAAAAGTTGCCTGTGAACTAAGATGAAACAATAATATAGTACCCATGGAACAAATCTCCATTGAAAAACGCTAACCAATTTATTATGTTAATAAGACTATACGACCATTTAGCATTAACATGATATATAAGTGCAAAGTGAACCAGTGATAGTTTTGGGTATTATAAAAAATGAACCTTGTGTTTCATTCTTGGCAATCACAAACATTGAATGCAATGAAATATGCATTTTTCAATGACTTGAAATGTGTACTGTGACAATATGTTGTTCATAAGACATGAATCTGTTTAAAATAACATTTTGTTTTACATGAAAAAAGAAAAACAGAGTTCATAATACCTTTTGAACAATTCATACTATTTATTTATTAATGACAGGGTACAATTCCCCAAAGACAATGTATACAAGACGGTAAAAACTGTAGAATCCTACTTATAATAATAGTTAGAAATAAGAATATAAATATAAGGTTTTTATGTATATAGTATAAGAATGTTTAAAAATGTTTTAGATATAAGGCCATTTGTTTGGGTCTGAAACAACTAACATCAGAACTATAAAAATAGTTACCACTTGTAAATAGTAGAGAGTAATTAAGATGTTAGTTAGTAAAAAACTTTTTTTTGTAAACCATGTTTCCATGTTGGAAATGGGGATTTTGTTGCAAAATGTCTGACTTGAAGACAACCATTTATTTAAAAAAAATATTCTTTATTTTGTTTAACTATTATTTGTATTGTAACAAATACTAATTGTTTTTGTGTAATTTGAAAACATGTTTAATTTATAATACTATATGTAAAAGTCAGAGAGGGTATCACACATCATATATTGTTTGTAAAATATTTTGTAAGAAAAATTGTTAAAAAATCATAGGCCAAAAGAATGGAAACCAAACTTCATCAAAACAGAGAAATTGCTCATTTAAATGCAAATAAACAAAAGGGGTTTAGACAAAATAAACTTGAGATCATGCCATATAATTGCACATACCATTTAGAGAGATTTTAATAAATTATATTCAGAATTATAAATAAAAATGAAAATGACTAAACTCAGAAATTTGGACATGGGAGTCATATATTCCAGAATAATGTTTCAGAATACAACTAATTCAATTAATTACCAGAAAAGAAGGGAATATGAACCTTGTAATACAATATAGGATTATTAATATTAAATATAACTGATAAAATGGCTGAATTTATATAATGACAGGAAGTAAATTTTGATGTTTTGACTTTTCAGAGTATACCAAACTGAAAGTGAAATTACTATTTTTTGGACAGAAAACACTATAAAACGGCATTATTTAATCTGAAAATAAGCTGAATGAACTGAAAGATTAATTTAAATCACATCTAGTGAATAAAATTGACAAATAACCAAAGTTTAGGCATTCATATAGTGAAATAGTAAAGTGTACACAGGATGTGAAAATATATTTGAACAATGTTAAGAATAATATTATATGGGCTAAGAGTTTAATTGAAACTGAAGGAAACAGTTAGTTGATTATTGGTATTCGAACGGTTAACATAAACGAGAGTTTTGTGACGATCTAACCTATCTTACAAAGGTAAAGTTAAGTGGCGAACAGTACGTTACTGTGAAGTCGAGAGTGAATTATAAAATCCTTCCAGAACATATACATTTTGACAAAAACAATCAAGAAACACTAATTAACACTAAACAATACATTTCTACTCCGAAAAACACCAGAAAACTGTATAATACCTTAACCAAATTAGTGTCGGAATTGGGAAAAGTGTTTTGACTTATAATTACACAGATATACTAAATACAACCCAGAATCACTACACCAGTCACTACACAACATTTAACAAGAGATTTGCAGACACAAGAACAGGAATACTGCCAGAAAATACATTATTTGGAACGCAGCAGGAACGAGCAACATTTTGATCAACTTGATGGCCGCCATTTGCTTTTGACGATCCCAGTGCCTTCTCCTATTTCAGCACAGCTGTTTGGTGAAATCAGTTATTTTATTTTCAAATTATTATTCAATGTTTGTGTTTAGTAATAATTATTCATTTGATGTAACGTTATACTTTTTAAATATTGGCCCGATTTCTCTGACTTTGATAATAATTGGCTGTTTAAAGAACCCTGTACAATTTTTATATAATACTTTGTAATTTTTTCGATATCCTGAGAATCGATATTAATCGATAAGAGTCAATACTGCTATTAATTAATAAAACATTAATACTTTTCAATACTTAATAGTTCTTTATTTCTTCAATAATATTAATTACCAATAATATAATTCTAATTGATAATCTACAAGGACTTTACCACCTATAAGTGAAGATAACCTAAAAAATAAAAAGATAAACAAGTATCGATTGGTTTGAAGACTATCTTATGAGTGGTGATAGTTTATTTAAAATATACCAAAACTTTAATAAAAATTTTCAGAAGAGCATTACACTTTTTAAAACTTCACAGCCCTATATTAATTAATTGATCATAATTAATTAATTAATAAAATTAAAAATTTTTTCTTAATTATTTTTTTTTTGTCATATAAACATAATTTTTTTTTTAAATTTCCTTCAAAACAATAATTTTTGTTTTGAAACTTTCGGTGAAGCTGAACATATATATTTCTTCATCAACTTTACGCTACTCGACCGGTCTTGCTACCATTGGGACTCGACCAGCTGGGAAACTTAAGGAAGTGTTTCAGGCCAGTAAGACGTCGAGAGCCACACCAATTACACACCAATATAAGAACACACACATCAATCTTTTTAATTATTATTACAACGTAACTCTAGACTCATTCTCGAGAGTTTTCTCGAAGCCACCAGCCGCGCAGACTCTTTCAAGGCCGTAATTAGTTACGTATTTCACACTGGCGCAAAGACGTAGTTTCGAGAGTTCTGGTCTGTGAGCGTAGGTATAATTACATGGCGGCAGCGGCCTTAGTTTTCTGTATAGCTACGATATATTTTCTGTGCGGTTCGAGTTATTATCGGGCGATATTACTGTGAACGTTCAAGTGGTTATTAGTGAAGTGTTGCGTTTTATCATCGGGCGGTATAATTGTAATACAATTGTGTTTAATATTAGTTAACATTTTATTGCGTGTGAACAATTTTTATTTGATTTTTTGTACGAGACTGTGTTGTTAATTACGAACTGTTTAACTGTGAAAATTAAAGGTGGTGATTAGTGACTTAAGTTGTGTCTTGATTTTGTTTCCACTGTACCTACGACTATCAAGTAGACCGTCGTAATAGTGGTGTCAGAACTGGGATAGAACCGCTAACAGTGGAAACAGTGAATACTTTGTACAAGACGAGCGTAATTTATAATTAATCGTAAACAACGGATGCCAGTCAGATGATGAAAGCTTTCCAATCGCTGCTGCGGCAGATACACGAACAACAAAAAGAAGACCGAAGACAAGAAAGAGAAGAAGCAGAAAAACGAAAGGATGAAAAACGCAGGCAGGAAAGAGAAGAGGCAGAGGAACGTCAGGAAGCATTAATGCTGGAAACGGAAGAAAGACAAAAAGAAGAACGTAAGCAGAAGGGGTAAACGTAAACGTGAAGCAGGTGACATCAAAGCGTTAATTCATGATCAAAAGCAGATGCAAGAATATACTACTGCAGAATTGGGTCTCCTACGTGGTGACGTAGGTGAATTACGAGGTGAGCTTAATAATCAGATTACCAAAATATCTGACGTAGAAGAATCCATGTCAAATAAAATCGCCGAAGTAGAAAAATCTGTCTTGACTGTGGAAGAAGCTATGTCAACAAAATTATCTGCAGTAGAAAACTCAATGGCAAACATAAGAGAACAAATTAAAAAATGGGTATGGAGAACCATAGGCCTACATTACTTCCATGTTCTAAGATTTATATTCAAAATCATTTTCTAAATGAAATATTTCCATAGAAAGTACTTCTTTCTAGTTCTTGCTTCAGTCTTAACCACCACAGTACTGTGGTCACTAACGTATACCACCTCACGTTAGCGCACTTGATTTTCACTGATGATGTCAGTCGATGGCACTGCCGAAACGTCTGGTTTCTTAAAATTACTCTTGTTAAAACATAAAACGTTGCAGGTATGATTGATGCCAGAAATAACGCGAATTGTGTGTGTGTGTGTGTGTGTGTGTGTGTGTGTGTGTGTGTGTGTGTGTGTGTGTCCTGCCGGCCTTTTTATTGCGGTAATCACAATAATAAAACTTTGAAAAAGTAAACATTACATAATTGAGATATGCTTGCCTGCCAGGAACGATATATTTTCACTCAAACGTGATTTAAATTAAAATGGAAAATATAGAATTTTGTTAAAGTGAAATGAAATGTTTCCATAGAAACTACTTCTTTGTTGTCAATAACGCAGTACACATATAAAACTTATAAAAATTTGCCTACTTCCTTCAACTACCCTTTTCATTTATAGATATTTCATCTACATTTCTACAGTGGATTATTATGACCTTCTTTTAAGGATACTTTATTTATCAAAATTAAGCACTTTACTCTTGTTAAAACGTAAAACGTTGCAGGTAAACTACCCCTTTCCCTTAACCGATCTTTACCTAAAACAATAGGCCTTGAGTCCTCTACAATTTATGGCTGTATGGAAAAAATTATTTGATTCTGTTTGAATTTGAGGCTGTTATCGTTTGCCATAGAAAAAATTCTACACACAGAGAGACAGACACACAGACACTTTTCGAAAAATGACTTTTTTTCATGCTTTAGGGTAGTACAATCAGAATCTGCCGTTATTTTTAACACGATTTTTTTCGCCATGACCATACTTCTATTTCCTTATGGAACATGGAAGTAAAATGAATTTGAACAGTTCATGAAAATACAACCAAAACAAATTTCAGAACAGACTGAACCAATGATAAAGACAGAGAAAGACACAGAAAATAAGTCAATAGAAAAGGTCACCTCGCCAGCGATTGGGACAGTCCATGTCAAGGCCCCAACCTTTGATGGAAGCCCGCACTGGACGGCGTATTTACGCCAGTTCGAAGCTGCTGCATGCGCAAATAATTGGACGGAGAAAGACAAGGCAGTTTCACTCGATCTTGCATTAAAAGGACCAGCGGCAGAACTACTACACAAAGTGCCACCTGACAGCCAGAACATCTATGCCGAGTTGAAAAAAGCTCTAGAATTACGGTATGGTGATAAACATTTGCGAGATGTGTACTGCACCCAGTTGAGAGCAAGGCGACAGCATTCCGGGGAGAGTCTTCAAGAGTTTGAAGCAAGTATCGACAGATTGATTAGATTGGCCTATCCTGAAGCACCAGAAGATTTTCGAATAAGGTTTGGGGTGCAGACATTTATTGATGGCATCGGAGATTGTGAACTTCAGCAAGTTTTACGAATGGCAAGGCACCGAATAGCTCAGAAGCTCTTGTTCACGCCCTAGAGTTTAAAGCTGCCAAGTCAGCGTCCCGCTACATTAATGGGTTTGTGCCATCGCATTGCAGTCAGATGTATTTGTATCACATTGCCGTTACGATGCGTGGAGAAAAAAAAATGTTGTCGTACAAACAATTCAGAAATTCAAGAGAGTCGCAACGATTTGAACGATGGGATAAAGACAGAAGACCGAAATGTACAACTGTGGAAAACGTCGTCATCTACAGGTAGACTGTTGGGAGAAGAAGATACCGAGAGAAGAGAGTGATCGCACCATTTGGAGAAGTAAAGCCTCAGAACAGCACACAGTTTCCACGCTACATAAGACCAGTAGAAACTTGATTGTTAATGGGTTTGCGGAAGGTAAACCATCATCATTTACAGTTGACACGGGCGCAATAGTGTCTATTGTGCGCCCGGCTTAATCAGCAACCGACGGCCTCAAATTAGCTCTTGTACAATACAGACTGTGACTGGAAGCCCCGTCAAGGTGCTAGGAAAGGTAGACAGATGTACGTGTACACCTGGGTCTTCTCGAGTTTAGCCACCAAATGCTCGTTGCAGACATTGTTGATGAAGTGATTCTTGGCACGGACATTATGATTGCTTACGGATTCGTTGTGGAATTAAGAGACAATGTCCTGAAGGTTGGCCAAGAGAAGATAAAGCTTTGCATGGGTAAAATGACAGGGTCTACTAACCATTCGATTAAGCGAGTGGTATAAGTCGAAGAAAAAGTCAACAGCTCTGGAGAAGAAGAACCCTCCCTATTGCAAGCGGAAATGGAGGAAGAACTAGCAGAGGAAATACAAATAATTGTAACAACAAAAGAAGTGATTGAAAAGCCAACTATGGGTGTTGAGACAAAACTCTTGCTTGTTTCTGAGCTGATAGAAGCGCCCGATGGAAAAGTTGCTGAAGATGAAATTACAAAAGAGGTTGTTGACGAGAACCAAACAGACTTGGATCAGCCAGTGGTGTTTAGGTCATCAGTACATGACGGAACGGGAGCGGTTCCAGCAAAACTAGTGGTTGAGCGGAAGACTCGAATTCCTGGGAACGTGATGTTCGGATC
The DNA here is from genome assembly GCA_034769895.1 of Magicicada septendecula. Taxonomy (NCBI): domain Eukaryota; kingdom Metazoa; phylum Arthropoda; class Insecta; order Hemiptera; family Cicadidae; genus Magicicada; species Magicicada septendecula. Next base: position 292,356,369 of record CM068373.1, on the reverse strand, counting down.
AAACGAGACTGAATTCGAAGAACCGGAGAATTATCTTTCGTAAGGACGTCCACCTAGATTGCCTGGTCGAGTATTACTTCAGAAACGGTTTGCCAGTTCGGGACGAACAGGCTTAAGGAGGAGACAGTGTTACGACATCACAGAACAATCTACGTGTTTGTTGAATGTGCCAGAAGAATCTCGCTCAAATGTGTGTGGCATACGTGACTCTAAACGCATTCGCGAGAGTTTTCTGCAAGCCTCCAGCCGCACGGACTGTGTCAAGGCCGTAATTAATTACATAGTTCACACTGGCGCTAAGATGTAGTTTCGAATGTTCTAGTCTGTGAGCGGAGGTATAAATACATGGCGGCAGCGGCCTTAGTTTTCAGTATAGCTGCTATATAATTTCAGTGCGGTTCGAGTTATTATCGGGCGATATTACTGTCTACGTTCAAGTGGTTATTAGTGAAGTGTTGCGTTTTATAATCGGGCGTTTTATAATTGTAATACAATTGTGTTTAATATTAGTTAACATTTTATTGCGTGTGAACAATTTTTATTTGATTTGTTGTAAGAGACTGTGTTGTTAATTACGAACTGTTTAACTGTAAAAATTAAAGGTGGTGATTAGTGACTTAATTGGTGTCTTGTATTTTGTTTCCACTGTACCTACGACGATCAAGTAGACCGTCGTAACATTATTATTATTATTATTATTATTATTGTTATTATTATTACTACTACTATTATTATTTTGTATCGGTCATCTAAGGACCACATGCCAGTTTCAATTCTTTATTTTATGTTCTTTTCTTTTTATCAAATATTCTTTCATCTTTTTACTGTGTCTCCTCTCCCAGTCTTCAGTCCACTTTGAACCTGCGTTTTACTCTCTCCTACCCTGACTCCTTCCATTTTTAACACTTTTGCTCGGTAAACTTCTCTTTCAATTGTATCTTCTGCGTTTATATTATTTTTTTTTCTACATTTTTTTGGACTTCTTTAATCCAACTTGATGTTGACTTCTTTCCCCACAGATATTTGAAGATCTGCTTTATTAACCTATTGTCGTCCATTCTATATAAATGTCCAAAAAATAATAGTCTTCTTGTTTCTGTTATATTTTCTATACTTTGATATATATTTCATCATTACTTCTTAATTTCCAACCTTCTGAAGATTTTTGTGAGCCTAATATTTTCTTAATAATTTGAGGCATTATTATTTTATAACTTAGACATTTTATTGACCAATAGAAAATCCATAAGGCAACCAATGACGACACATGCCGTATGTATTTGATAAACTTGTAGCTTACTAGCAGCTAAAAGCTAAATTTCACCTTATTTGACTCTTAACAATGTTAATGTTGTTAAAATTCATTCCCGGGCTGTTTGGCCGTGGTCCATTGTTTCCTACAAAAACAGCGTTTCGACAGTGCCATCGACTGCCATGGTCAGTGTAAAATCGAGTTACACTAACGTAAGGTGGTAGACGTTAGTGACCACAGTACTGTGGTTAAGGCTGACTAGATATTATGTTCGCAGCGCAGTTCACACTTTAAATTAACGTCTTTACCGTCATTAACTAACGTTAATGACGACCTCGAACGATCTTGCGGGTCTGCTTCTGTACTTTCACACCGGCCATTGTCCTCCTAAAATAGAATATCGATCTCAGGGTTTTCTCGTGGGCTTTGTGTCCGTCCAAGTTGCTCCTGAATCAATCCTCGCTGACAGCCATCGGTCGTTGAAGATCTGGAACGCAGTACCTGAATTCGTGGAACTAAATTCAGCCGCTCCTTCCTTACATACACTCCGACTTCTCAGGGACTGTGAGAGACTCTTTATTAGATACTGCAAGAGATGCCAAGCTCACGGCTCACCCGTTCTACGCACATAACGTCATTTTTACAAGTTACAATGTTCTACGTTGCTCGAGAAAGTCGACCATGTGCCGGTGTACATCCATTTCCGGTTTCTAGACATTTCAAAACAACGTTTCTCCATTGCATATTGTTACATAATTAATTAGATTTCAGTTGAATAAATACTATTAAAATTAGTTTAATATTAAAATAATTAGTTATTAGTAGTTATTCCAATTTGCACACTAATATAAATAACTTTCAGTGTGTCTGTTAATTGGCTTACTGTTAATTACCTTCACAACAATTCATTCCGCCCACAACACATATTCACTTTCACTCTACACTGCTCTGCTGTTTTTTAATAATTTTATGCGTCTTAAACTATGTTAACATGCAGTACTTATTCTAATAACAACAGTTATTCCCCTTTACACAGGACATTAACTAAGGGTTATTGTAAATATCTCATTTTTCTTCTTCTTCCCCTCTTCAAGGATTAGGTTATATAAACCTGTTCCGGCGCCCATCTCATCTTCGGAGACCCACGTCACTTCTACCAGTGGCTTTATAGTTCAGTGCCGTTTTTGTCAATCGATCCTCTGTCATCCTGAGCAGATGATCCCACTATTGTCTTCTGTAAATTAAAATAATTTAGTTTATGTACTTTACTTCGAGTTCTGCTCTGATGTCTTCATTTCTTATTCTATCTTGCAATATATAATTTAATGTATTTAGAATAAACCGCATTTCAGCACTCTGAATCTTTCCTCTTTTGTCGTGACCCACGACTCACTCGCATAAATCAACGTGGGTATTGCAATTGTCTTATAAAATTTAATCCTGGTGGTGTGGCTTGTTCTGTGTGAGATATTTGAAACGGCTCACTTGTTCTGAAGTGCTGTTTTTATAACCATTATAACCATCTTAGTCCTCACTGGATATTTACCTTTAAAGGCCATGGTTTTGGTCTTCATTACTGAAATTGTTAGTGAGTATTCTCTTGCCACTTCTTGTAATTAAAACTTAGCTTTTTGTAAATCATCCTCATTTTCTTGAATAAGAACTATGTCATCCGCAAATAGCAGGGAACCCATACAAATTGATTTGTTAAGCTGTATTCTCGAAGTCACTCTTCATGGAAAGCCTTCTTCTTCTCCTCTTCAAGGATTAGGTTATATAAACCTGTTCCAGCACCCACCTCATCCTCGGACGACTCACGTCTCTTCTGCTAACGGCTTTATAGTTCAGTGCCGCTTTCGGCAATCGATCCTCTGTCATCTTTTGCAAATGATCCCACCATTGTCTTCTGTAATTGAAATAATTTCATTTATGTTCTTTACTTTGAGTTCTGCTCTGATATCTTCATCCCTTATTCTATCTTGGAATGTATTGCAACAATACATATATGTGCATATTTGCCCAGGGCGGTATGTTTTATATTGTAATTAGCGTAAATAGAATAAGGAACAGTTTTATACAATTTTGTGCAGGAAAATGCAGGCTGGAGCATGTCGAGAGTGCACCTGCTTCGATAGTTAAAAATACGGCGTGTGTGTGTGAGCCAGCTGCGACAAGAAAATCAGGTGACGCGTACGAATTGTTTGTTATCAATTAATCAGGTCTTAACAGGATTATAATAAACTAATTACTTGTGTTAAACCTGTAAGCAAAGACTTACGCCAATTATAAAGACACCATTACATTAAGGGATTTTTAACTACTATGGTAATGTAAAATTTATTTCTAATGGTGCAATATTAATGATGCTAACTAAATAATATTAACTACTAGTGTAATTGAAGAGTAATTAATATGTGTGGTATATGTGAGTGACTAGAAAAAATTACGCAAACAATGATATCGCTCAGGTGACGAGTATGTTCATGAGTTCGCGATAATTAACCAAAAAGTGAGTGTAATAAAAAGGACGCTTTGGCGCAAACGGACCATCTCTAGCTTGTCGAAAACAGGCCTGTACCTGTCAAATCGCCACCAGTATAAATACCACTGGCAATTTTGGGCGATCACACACTTAGACTCAAGAAATCTACACCCGAACGTCACGCTGCCCGTTTGCAGATCGACCAGGACACACACACACGCGCGCGCGCGCGCGCGCACGCACACACTCACACCAAGACGTAAGGAGGAAGCATCACAGCAAGACGCTGGAGCATCACCAACAGCAACAACCCATAGAGACAACAAACACCACATCAGCATAGTCATCATCATCATCAGCATACTCTCAGGATTCTGGACACACACACACACACACACACGCAACGGTAACGGTAACGGCAGATATACGCAGGTGATAAAAAACAATTATATTTTTTATTGTGAAGAGAGGTCTCGAAAAGAACTTAAATATGAACAGATAATAATTATAATATAGAGTTTTAAAGAAAAATAGTAGTTAGATAAGAGAGTGTAATTTAACAACTTGTAGTAGAACAGAAATACTAAACTTTTGTTGTAGTTTTTGGGTGTGTCAGTATAAATCAATAATAGATTGGAAGTAAATGTAATATCATTTTTATTTTCAGCTATTTTATCTGTGTTAGCAGTCTTCATAACAACTTTGTCGTATTTTGTTGCTTCTCTGCTATGTACAATTTTCCCTCGAACGAATGTATGTGACGAGGTCACGTTGACTAAGTAAGGGGCGGGGCTAACAAGGACTGGGCGGTAAGTAATGCCTCCTATTGGTTCAATGTAACCGGTTATGCGTGGGAGGGTTAGTATACTGTATATATAAGGGAAGTAGGTATTTTAATGTTGTTGTAGGAAGAACTTGATAATGATTGGGAAACCGAAAGGCTTCGTTCGAGGGAAAATTGTACACAGCAGAGAAGCAACAAAATACGACAAAGTCATTTTTTATTTGTTTATAGCAACAATAAATTCATTCTTGAATCTTAATATTATTTTGTTGGTAAATGAGTTGCTATCATTAATTAAAATCTGAGTTAATTGCAGACACACAAAACAGAAAGAATTTAAATAATTTGTTTAACATGTTTGGTTAGTTAATAAGTATTATGGGTGTTTATTTTTGTTGTATGTTATGAATAGCATAGCAGGTTACAGATTTGTAAAGCTTATAAAAGTGAATATTTATTAGTATAATGTTTGAAATTTTAATAGTTAAATATTTTTCTATCAAGTAATAAATCTTAGAATTATTATTTTGAAACGGGTTTAATTGATTATTTCATCTCAACAATATCTCACTCCTCTTTAAAAATTATTTAATTATTGTGCAACTACATATACTTGACGCAACGAGAGAACAAATCCTGCGACCTGGCCGGTGTAATACACATTTTAGTTGCGTTGAGAATATGATAATATATTGTAGCATGACAGAAAATCTACCTTATTATAATTCAAGAATAATCAAATATAAAACAAAAACAAACTGGCATAAAGAATAATTACTATAATAATTACTAAATAACAACAGTAAACTGAAATTCTAGATCCAAAGAAATCAAATTCATTAAAACCAAACATACAATCTCTAATAAATAATAGGAAGATGAATATAGTCCAACTTATAGTGTAGATACACCCAGATAGAATAGGAGAAGGTAAGGGAAAACCATGGATAAACAAACCCACTGAATTGAAAAATAAATATTGAAAAACAATACCACATTATAAAGGGCCGTAAGTATGAATTACCGAAATTATTTAAAAGAGTCCATAGGAATGAACGGTGAAACCCATAAGAACATGACAAAATAACTAAATATAATTTAATTATAACCCTAAATGTAAACATAAAACCCCAAAAAGATAAAATAAGAAAGGTACAATACAATAAAATAAAAACTATGTAACTTAATTTTAAGTACAGATGTTAGATATAAGACGACCTCAAGACAAAAGATAAAAGCAATTATGTCATAAGATTATATGACTAAAGGTGGACAAGTGTAACTTATTTTATTGTGAAATGTGACTACTAATAAGCAAACAGCATAATACCTATCAATGATGAACAAGAAATTGAGTTATTTTTTTATACAATACATAATTCAACTTGGAAGTGCAGTTGATAAACAAAAATAATAATGCAAATTAAGTGATGTTCCTTATTCCCCAAGACTAGATAAAATTATTAGAGATAAGATTAGGGAATACAGTGAATAGTGGGGGGAACCAGGGTAAATCCCTAAATCAATAAACAAAAACAGAAAGAGACTGAATAAATGTTAATTTTAATAAACTGTTTAGATGAAAACAGCTTTGTTTTGTTGTATTAGAGGTTCATTGCACCCATTGACTGGGATTAAATTTAGTTTAAGAGAATAAATTTGTTACCTTTAAATAATGTTAATTAATCATAGACTATGTTGTAGTTAAGTAAGGGCAATTTAGTTGTTAGGATTTTATTGGAATTGCACGTCAGGAAGGGTAATAGCAATCTGAAATAATTGTAAACTTGGTGATAGAACTAACATCAATACATAGGCCAAATTGTAAACCTCGCCAACATTATAAATTAATAGACGTTTAATGAAGAAATTTGTGTTAGTGGTTGAAATCACAATCAGAATGATCACTGTTGCACACCACTATATAAAAATTATTCCGATTAGCGCTTTCAAGCTTCACAGCCCATCGTCAGATCGAAATAGACAGGAAATATGTAAAAACAAATTTGATAATGAAGAAATATTTTATAACATGATTAAGAAGTAAATGAGAGAGGACAGAGAGATAAGATTAAGAATTATATTGCATAGTACTAATTGGTTGTTTTAAAATAAGGGTGTGTGACTGACCCACGTGTGTGGAGAGGAAGAGGGTAGTTTAAAAGGATACACACACACACACACACACACACACAACACTGAAACACAAGGAATTTGCTAGAAAAATATGTACTGTACAGATGGTGGGACAGGGTTTAGGGGGTGAGGAAGGGTCATTAATTTATAGCTTGTTGTGTGTGAGCAGAGTGCGGGAGAGGGGTGAAGGGTTTGTTTTTATATATTTCCTGTCTATTTCGATCTGACGATGGGCTGTGAAGCTTGAAAGCGCTAATCGGAATAATGTTTATATAGTGGTGTGCAACAGTGATCATTCTGATTATAAATTAATAGTAAATAAGTTAATGAAACAAATCAAATGAATGAAAAATGTTGAATGTAACACACTAACAATTTATTATAAATGTAACAACACTTTGTGGAAGTAATTAAAGAATGTATAGGATATTATTAGAAAAAGGCAAGTGTACTAACACTGGGGCCTAGAGAGACGTCTAAATTGAAGGTAGGGTTCAAATTAGCTGAGTAAATCATCAAATTACTGAGAATTAAAGAACCCAAATGATAATAATTCAATCAATGATCTTGTTTAATGATAATTGGGATCTAACATATACTGTAAACCATTTAATTTGTAATGAAGTGAAGGAGGTATAAGCCTACAAGCAAGTATTATGTAAATATGACTTTTGAGTTAAAACTACACTAAAATATATCATGTATAGTATTAAATTATGCAGAATTAAATACGGAATTTGATTATGTAATTAGAATTTAATAAGAATAGATAATAATCAAAATGTAATTTGTAATATAATGTAAAATTCAATTCTTCTGAACAAAATCAAACTTGAGACTTAAGTATCAGCTGACTGAAAACAATGTAAATTTACTAAGAAATCAACCAGGACCTTTTGAATGATGGAAAAAAACTGCGAGTTGATTGTTAAACGTCAAAGCGGACGCATCAGAATGTTATAGCGAAAAAAGGATAAAAATTTTTGACAAGAACTAAGCCTAAGAAAGGAAATCTAAAATATGAGTTCATACAAAAATTAACTGATTCAAACCAAACCATTACTTTTATGAAGATTGGCAATTATCAAACAGATATAGAAACGGTCAAGGAACTAATAGAGAAAATTTCACTGTAAAAATCCTCACGACATTCTGGATGAACTATTTGAAACGAAGACACTTTTAACCAACACCTGTTACCGAACCAAAAACGGATCACGAACACGGAATAATCACACTACAACGAAGAAAATTAATAACTACTGCTCGGATGAGGGACACTTAGATAATAAACTTTTATTTGGAGGAAAATCGTTGAGAAGCTCTTTGTATAAATCCGAGTTGAAGGAATCGGCCATTTTTGATGAGATAATCTGTTGAGACTACTTCAATCAGCTGTGATGACGTCAGCCCAAGCGTAGCCTGTGGTTCGAACATTTCCATTTTATTAACATTTTTTATGATAAATATTATTTCTATATTATTAAGTAAGAACTTTTAGTTGTAAGTATTGTACTTTTCAGCATTGCCCTTTTCTGAATTCTGATAACAGTAAAAAGAACCCTATTAATGTTAAAATATTATTAAATTAAAAAGAGAAATTACTCGATTCAAATCGACCTGAGATAAGAGTTCGAGCCGTGAATAATTATTTCGACTCAAAGTCGACTAATCGCAATAAGATCAATAAATTAAATTAAATATTCCATATTTGAGTTTTATTTCTTTATAAAGTATATAATTAAAAGAATTTCAGATATTAATTGAAACCTGGCGTCAAAGAGGAAGATAACGACGTCGAAAAGGAGTAAAGACACCGAATCTACAAATACTATAAATCGATTATTCAAATAACATAATCTGTTTAACGTTTTTAAACAAACTATTCATCACCAACCAAAATAAGTACTCTAAGAAAGGAATTAATATAACAACTAGGATTAATACAATAACTCATAAACTAATAAATAATTAATAAATAATAAATTTAAAAAATTTTCTCAATAAACTAAAATTAAACAATTTTTTTTTATCTTTAATTAATCAATAAACAGGATTTGTTACAATATTTGTATAATTGTTGTAACGTTGCAGTATAATTTAAAGGATTTCGAAGAAACTGCATTTCACACTCTGATTCTTTCCTTTTTGTCATGACCCACGCCTCCCTCGCATAAATCAACGTGGGCATTGCAATTGTCTTATAAAATTTAATCCTTGTTGCTGTGTCTTGTTTTATTTCTATGAATCGTACCACAAATATTTCTAAATTTTTGTTGTAAATATGTCCCCATAATGTGAATGTTTGTCTCATTGCAACTTGCATTAAAAGTTTGGCATTTGTTGTATAAAATACAATAATTGTATGAAAATATGATAGAAAGAACAATAAGCTCTCTAAGTCGGTCTATACGAGTCGAGTGTAAAACTATTCGTTGTCAACTGTAGAGCGAGCGCGCGCTAGAGTTCAACTTAACATGTAAAACAGGTTTTTGGTGATGTAAGTTGTAATTCTTGTGAGGAGATGAAACGGATAGCCCATAGAAGATCGGTGTGTAGAACTGCTACAAACCAGTCTGCGGGTTACTAACTAAAGACTAAGAAGGAGAAGAAGAAGAAGAAGAAGAAGAAGAAGAAGAAGAAGAAGAAGAAGAAGAAGAAGAAGAAGAAGAAGAAGAAGAAGAAGAAGAAGAAGAAGAAGAATCGGCGGAGATTGTTTGTGCGCATGCGTGCGTGCGTGCGTATTTTGAATATTGGTATTGCATTACAGTATTCACGTTTCAATATAGATTCCGGAGAATGCACAATAATTCTGAATACAATTATTTCATTTCAGCAGTCAATGCGACTGTTAAAGAATGTGAAACACCATTGGCATTTGTACAATTACTGCAACGTACGACAGGGAGGACAAGCGTATAGTAGCTCTATAGAGTCACGAGTGTAAAGCCATTCGTTGTCAACTGTAGAGCGAGCGCGAGTGTGTGCAATGAACGCGGCAGTAGCAGTAGCAGGTGGCATGCTGAACATGCCGACACGGACGCAATATAACTGGTGGGCGGCAGAGATCAATATTACGTGGAGGACTGAAGCTACACGCACCCACAGTAATGTGTGTACGCGTAGAGTTTTAAATGTCGATTCATCCGCAGGACAGCGGATTGGACAAATTAATTTCTAACTGTCAAATTTTGTTATTACAAACACAGGGGAGAGTCATCTTATTACTGTTTCATTAGCATTATTAGCACTGATTACAACTGTATTTCCCCAGCCTTGTTTAATATATACATTGACGACATGTTGACAGCATGGAAATCCAGGGTGACTTCGGAAATACAGCTTAACAAATCAATTTGTATGGGTTTCCTGCTATATGCGGATGACGTAGTTCTTATTCAAGAAAATGAGGATGATTTGCAAAGAGCTATGTATCAACTACAAGAACTGGCAAGACAGTACTCACTGACAATTTCACTGACTCCGATCAAAAACGGGTACGTCTCAAAAGTTGTATTTTAGGTCTAGGAAGAACAGCGTAAAATATTAAGCCCGAAAAATAATATCTTCAGTCTGCGCAACTGCCTTAAAAATTCGATTTTTTACCAAAAAATTGAGAATTTCCGAAATTTTTTTTATTAACTTCTTGAAGGTGGACGAAGATCGGGTGATGCTTAAAGTTATGTTAAATGTCACCACATATAGCTAAAAAAATATTGAACCCGTAATATAACTTCTTTTGTTTGGGCATAAGCCCTAAATTTTACAGATTTTTTGAGAATTTCGAAAAGAGTACGTTTTTGATGTAGTTTATCTTATTAGTTTTTTAATTATTTAATAATCACACAGTTTAGTTTCAAACTCTATGTCATAAACAGTAAACACTACGCAACTTTTCGTTATTTCAAACAGAACTACCCAGGACTCACCACGAGGAGGTGGTTACATGTAGAGTCCCACCCGTCCCCTCCCAAACCACCCAACCATGAGAGCACGCTAACTTCTCTAAGCTTAAATTCCTTCTTTGATTCAAACTTTGGTCTTATTGTTCTGTCCATCAATCTTGCTCTAATTACTCCGTCCCTCTTTGTTTCATCACAAACTTGTTGAGATGACTTTGTGACGATTTAAATAAAAGAAATAATCAAGAAAATAAAATTTTTAAAAAAATTAAGGTTGCGAGCTCTTAAGCCATTTAAACCTCACTGTATTAATATAAAATACCTGTATGTACTCAGTATGAGAGGAAGCAGTAATTAATTAGTTATAAGATACTCTAATAAAAAGATAAATTGTAAAGAGTTATGAATATCGTATTTAACCCTTTGCTTGTAAGCAGGCGCTGTCCTGTTGATTCCAGACTCGACATGTTTTCCGAGTCTTGTGTGAGTTAGAATAAGAAAAAAAAAACTAATGTTAATAATAAAAAATCTGAAGACATAAATAGTCGCTAAAACAACTGATTTAAATTATGTATATTTGTTTAGGGATAGTTTGTATAAATAAAAATGTTAACTTAAATATAGTTAGGAACTATATTCTCGCGCGGAAATTGTCCCACTAACTTTTGCCCAGTACCAGGCGAAGGGAGCGGAATTTCTCTCTCTTGCAATGGTGACTTCGTACAGTATAGACGTAGGAGCTGTGGGCTTAAAATATGTTAACTATATTTTGTCTCACCTTAAGATGGTGTACCAGATGTAGCTGTTTAAAGCATCTGGATGTGTTAATTAATATAGTCATGTAAATAGACAAGAAAAGTAAAGTAAAAAAAATCGAAACGTAAAAAAAAGGAGTGTAACACAAGATGACTTCGTGCTTCAACAAATAACAACAATTCCAAAGTCATACCCGGAGATGTGAACTATCAGAAGCCACAAACTCTACTGCACGTGACAGAATATGCAGATCAGGACATCCGAGAATCTACAAGATCATCGTAGATATCTACAGGACGTATTGTTCAACCTGCGAACTTTTGGAGCCCTTTACAGAGGAAGGCCAGACCGAGATGACGACGTAGCTGTTCCTGTTTCCCAAGACGGATACCCCAGGACGAGTCTTCTGCATACCAATTAAAAAGTGACTCGATAGCCTGTCTATCGAGGGTTACTAATATTTGTTACACAACACATCTTGAAAGAGACTTTTCAGAAACTATTAACTTTGTAAAGACTTATAAATTAAATCTAAGAATTTCATGTAACTATTCTAACTTCATACGTTGTAACAATTTATATGCTAATGTAGAGTAATATAATTCAAGCAATAATACCATTCTTCCAATGGTTGAATAAAAGAAAGTCTTGCAAGCTAATATCATGAAATGAGTATAATTAAAAGTCTTAATTACAGAAATACAGAAAGTTGACCCGGATCCGAGGTATAGCTATATAAAATCAAGTTTGATCTCAAAGTTTAAAGAAACCTTTCAAATAACTTAATAATTGAATTAGTAATGTCATGGGATCTGTCAGTATATGTTTTTAAATGTTAAATAAAGAGAAGTCTTCTTGTTACACACATATGAGGAGTGCTTAAATCAATTGTATACCATGCCATTGTTTCCTTACACAGTTAGTAAGTAATTTGTTACATTAATTATTTGTGATCAATTCTGTTACAACGTAGGCAGCCCATCTGATTAACGGAGTTTAATTACGAGGGGTTCCCTGGATTTGTAACGCGGCGAAAAGACGTTACAAAAGTGCGCCACTCTGCTTTCTTGTAAAAAAAATAAAAGGGTAATTGTTTACAGAGTGGCACAAAAGTGCGCCACTATGCCTAAATTTTATAAAGGTGTTTTAAGCAAACAAAATTGCGTCATTCAAAAAAATAAAGGAAACAAAGGAAAGAGTTTTAATTGTGTATATAGTGTCACAAACAAAATTGCATTCACTATGCGTGGATAAATTGTATGATCAATAACTAAATATATAATATTGATATATGCACTCAGAAAGTTACTTTAATAAATGTAATGTTCAAAACATATTTAATAGTGTATTAAGTTACGTAGATGGTAGTATGTATAAGTAAAATATCCTTAGCGTCATACAATGCATGTAGCTTTTGCATTCTATAGGCCAGTAGGAACCTGCATAATTCGATATAATTACTTGCATACATGAATTGTGACCAAGCATAACAATTTTGGTCAACCGAACAATCTGTAACAGGTTTGTTTACGACAATCTATGACCTGTTGTTTCCTGAATCATTCTGCACAGTGTATGTCCAACTATCTAGCTTACATACACTAGTAACACTAGAAAGTGTTATAAAAAAAAAATTTTGATAAAAAATAACTTTGTTAATAATAATAAAGTAATTAAGTAGAAGTTCGTGATTTAAAACTTTTGAACAAAATAAGTAATTGTTTAATTGAGAAAAGTTTATGAATGAACGGAGCCAAAGTGTTGTCTAAGCGGAATAATAATAATAGAATCTAGCGTCTGCGCTCCCCTTCTCTTGTTTAAACCGGTATACAGTAGTTGTGTTATTCAGTCGCATTGTGGAGAACAATAAGAGTAAAACCCCCTTTCTCACTGACACGCTCAACCCTCTTTTGTTAACTAAATATGTAGGCCACCCTCTGACCTACATTCCAGTAAACAGCTGATCGGCTATTTAACCTTGAAAGATATGTGTGTGTGATTTCTGTCTCTCCCTTAGAAGAGAAATTGTTCTTTTCTAATTTGTGTAAATTGATTACTTATGAATTTATTATATGTATATGTAATATATGTGTAATATACTAGTATTAATTGTAAGTACGTGCTAATGTGTTAGAACAAAATGGCCCAATTTAACCCGGATTTGTTACTAAAAGACGAGCTGTCTTACGAAGGCTTTTTGGCGTAGACTACCCCATGCTGATGTAACAGTCGCGGAATTACGAAGTTCAATTCGCGAATGTGGATTTGATGCGCCCGTGCAATTAAACAATCTAAGCCAACTCGATTATGAAAGCGAGAAAGAAATTTGTAATGCGAAGTATAGTGAACTATACTTATTGTCTCAAACACTCCAAGACGAGAAATCTCCGGCAAAAATTTTGCGGACTACCCAGAGAATAGAGCATTTAACCAGGCGAATAAAAAATTTGTCGATCTGGCCGAATCTCACAGAAATACCCGTTGATGTACAAAAGCTAGCAGACGAAGCTCTACGCCGCTTACCTTCAATTATCAACGATTTAAGACGAAAATCCGACTCATTCAGGATGGACGAAATAGAGAAATCATTAATGAAATTACACATCTCCCCAGTACAATCCCCCACCACTGGTTTACCTCCGCCTAACTCGGATCGGAACTCACCTATCGTATCGCAAGTGCAAGCGAACCCAGAACAAAAAACTGATACAGATGTAAATGTCCCTCCTTCCGAGCATTTTCAGTTTCGTCCCGGAAATAATGAATTGACCAACACCCCCAATGAATCTAATCACCCTCATCGAGGAATTACCCCTATGAACTATAACGCAGATCTATACGGAAAAATGACTCACCCTGTGGAGAAGATTTTAACCGAAATCCCTTATACAGATGGTTTAAATGTTTCCAAGTTACTAACATTTATTAGTTATCTTCTTCAGATAAAGGATCTACAGCAGCTGAATGACTGGCAAATTTTACAAGTTCTGTTACCAAAGTGTAAACCCCCATTAAAAAATCGTGTGCTAGAAGCCCTAACCTCTACTTTCCCAGTAGAAGAGCTACATAGCTCTTTAATAAAAACTTTATTCCCACCGGCATCTATGAAGAAATAAAAAGGAAGACAGTACTCCGAGTACAAGGACATCAGGAGAGATTAGCTCACTACATCTCCGATATTAGGGAGTCCTCTCGACTACTACGTGTAAGCTGGAATGAAACACAACTGGTGGACACCATTTTAATAGGAGTGTCACCTGAAGAAAGATCTCGACTATCATTGATGAATAGACCCAATACAATTGCTGATCTAGAACAGTGCAGTATCCATTCTTCAAATGTATGGTACTCAGATCAAAATAGAGAAGCAATGAAAACCTCTGGAACTAATAGACATCAATTGCGAGCACTACTGCCTGATGTAACAACCTCGTATGAAAGACAAGTTTCTAGTAGACCTCACCATGTGCGCAAAGCTGGTAAGTTAACTGTAAACCCAGATAAAGCGGAAACCAAGTACCCACCTCGCAGAAAACCCACCTGTTATAATTGTGGCAAATATGGGCACATAAGAAGAGAGTGCAAAAGTAAGCCATTGGAACGGAATAACCCCAATTCAAAAAACATGTAAGGCAGGGAGACCCGAAAACCTGTGTCTTCCGCAGCTACTCAAAATTGGGTAAACTAAAAGAAACCAGTAATAATAATAAGAATGAATTATTCTGTAACCAAGTGAAAAACAAAAAAGGTGCGAAAGAAATCGACCCCTATGTGCGAGAATTTCGTGAAAAGTGTAATGCGATTAATAGATGTAAATGGAAAAAAAATCTACTACCATTAATACGAGTCGACTTAGGCGTTACTTCCCCCATCGCCTTAATTGATTCGGGATCTAGTAGAAGCTTAATCAGCCAAGAATTAGCGGACATGTTAGCTAAACATCATCTAGTAAAACGGAACCAACCTGTGAATATAAAGTGTGCTACCGCTGATAAACGTAAAATAAATATAAACCTGAGCATTACCGTTAAGGTTAAAATAAAAAACCTAAGTTGGATATTTACAATGTTAATATGTAAATAATTAGGACCTGATTTAATATTAGGTGCAGATTTTATTAGTAAGACAGGAATGATTCTTGACATCTACGAGCGAGAATTTTATTTCAGATTTGACCGTGCAAGAAAACATAAATTTGATAGTAATGAAGATAAACGTTGTTCATCTACTGCACATGTAATACACCAAGATTCAGATTTATCTCACCTAGAACGAAGAGATAGAGTCAAAATAGTAAAACTAATAAAAGAATTTTCCTCGGTTCTTACACCAAAACTAGGACTGACGGACCTAATAGAGTATAAAATTAATCTGAGTGATCAGAAAGTAATACGACTACCCCCGTACAAGTTGTCGCCCCCCAAGATGGAAGTCATGCGAAACCATATCAATAAGTTATTGGATCAAGGAGTCATAGAACCCTCTACGTCCCCATATTCTTCACCCTCCTTTTTAGTACCGAAAGGACCAGATAAACACCGACTAGTTGTAGACTACAGGCAATTAAATAAAAGAATAGAATTTGAATCAATCCCTCTTCCAGACATCCATAGTGCGTTTCATTATTTTACTAAAGCAATGGTTTTTACGGTAATGGATCTAAATCAAGCTTTTCACCAAATACCTCTTTCAGAAGAATCCAAACGTCTAACCACGTTTGCAGTTCCTTTTAACTTGTACCAATTTACTAGGGTACCCTTTGGAATATCTCAAGGAAGTTCCGTATGTAGTAGACTATTGGAGAAGATATTTCACGACATTAAATTTAAATATGTGTACCACTATTTGGACGACATCGTAATATACAGTGAATCTATGGAACAACATCTCAGACATTTGCGTGAAGTGTTATCTCGTTTACTAAGAGCAGGATTAACGGTGAACCCAAATAAGGTAAGTTTTGCTGTCCCTCAGTTTTCTTTCTTAGGACACATAGTGAAAGCGAATGGAAAGGTAAGCATTGACCCCGAACGTACCCGTGCTATTAGAGAATTTGCACCCCCACGAGATGCAAAAGGTATAGCCCGATTTTTAGGTATGGTGAATTATTTCCACAAATATATTCCCCATCTTGCCGAAATAGCAGCACCCCTAAACTCCTTACGAAAGAAGGGAACAAAGTTCGAATGGAGCTCAATACATCAAAACGCGTTTGAGCAACTTAAAGAAAGCATTATATCTCCCCCAGTTTTGCAATTAGCTGATTTCACAAAACCATTCGTCGTGCAAACCGACAGTTCCAGTGTAGCGTTAGGTGCAGTGATATACCAAGAGATAGATAACTGTAGACTACCAATTAGTTATGCATCACGAACACTGAGCGATCAAGAAAGAAAGTATTCTGCATATGAATTGGAATGTTTAGCAATTGTTTTTGCATTCGAAAAGTTTAAACCCTTCCTAGAACATAAAGAATTTCTTTTAGAAACCGACAATCAGGCGTTATCATGGTTATTGAATCACCCTAAACAATTAGGACGAATTGGCAGATGGATATTGAAATTAAACTGCTACAAATTCAGAGTGCAGCATATTAAAGGTACTCAAAATGTAGTCGCCGATACCCTGTCCCGTATGTTCCAGTCACCCACTAAAACTTCCGAAAACATAGTGAAGCCGGAAATAGCAAGTGCGAACGCCGTAATTACTGAATTCCCCCTTGCCTTTACAAACATTGCCCTATATCAACAACAAGACCCCTTACTGAAGCCTATTA
Organism: Magicicada septendecula; assembly: GCA_034769895.1. Taxonomy (NCBI): domain Eukaryota; kingdom Metazoa; phylum Arthropoda; class Insecta; order Hemiptera; family Cicadidae; genus Magicicada; species Magicicada septendecula. The sequence goes on along the minus strand of CM068373.1, from coordinate 292,339,281 downwards.
TAGAACAACTTACCCAAGGTATTAAATCCGAGAAGTACGTATTGAGTAAGAATGTACTGTGTCTCAAAATAAGAGACGGAAAGGAATTAGGAATAATAGCCCCGGATGTAATTAAGCCCATGCTAATGGAATACTTCCATTCATCTACCATAGGAGCTCATATGGGAATCAATAAGACGATACATCGTATTCGAAAGGAATATCATTGGAACAATATGAACTGCGAAATAGCTACCTTCGTAAAGAAATGTTCATTATGCGCCCTTAGCAAACCCGCCAGAAATACTCAAGTAAGCCAATTGATATCAGAAATCCCAAAGACCCCTTTTTCGAAACTTTATCTAGATTTCTCAGGTCCGTATCCACGATCAAAATCAGGAAATACCATGTTACTGATATGTGTAGATTCGTTCACCAAATTTGATTGGATGTATCCCATGCGACGAGCATTAGCGTCGACAAGAGTTAAAATACTACAGGAAAGATTATTTAAAGATTACGGTACTCCAGTACGTATAGTATCTGATAACGGCCCGCAGTTTAAAGCAAAAGAATTTAGGAATATGTGTTTCAAGTTAGGGATAGACCATATAACCACTACAGAGTATCGACCGCAAGGCAATATTGCTGAAAGGTATCTACGAAACCTCAAATCTGCGCTAATCGCCTATCATGCGAACGATCACACGTCGTGGGACCAAAATCTATCCTGGATTCAATACGCTTTTAATTCAGCTTACCACGAAGGTCACAAGTCGACCCCGTTCGAGTTACTATACAAGTATCGACCAAACCACCCTTTGTCCACAAGATGGAATATACACTATCTGCTGCCTCCGCAAATAACGGATAAGCAGATAAAGCGAATATGGAACAAAGCCCGCTCTAACTTGAGGGCAAGCTTGGAAAAATCCAGAAGATACCACGAGAAAGGTAATCATAGCAACTCAGTCAGGTACCAAGTAGGTGACTTAGTAATGTACAAGACTCACCCCATTAGTAGTGCGATTGATAAGACCACCTCGAAACTATCATTCAGATGGTGTGGCCCTTACCAAATCCAAAAGTACCTAACTCCAGTTACAGTAGCCCTGTGCGAACCTGCAACTCAGAAATATGTGCGGAGAACGCATATTTCGCAACTAAAGTTGTATAAGAAGAAGTGACGGTATAGTATAACCCAAAAAGAAAAGGGAATACTAGGCAGTAAAGAAAATTATATTTCTGAATCCACGTAAGAAATGTAAAACGTAGAGTTTGGAAACGAGGCCTGATCAACCTGAGTTCCAGTTCTGCGAAGCATGCATTAATGAATCATTAACTAGATGGGTACTAACACTCATTAACTACATGAGTTATATAGGACTCACAGAAGAAAAGATAGAATTCTAAATAGTAGAGATTTAGAAAGTTACTCTATAGAAGAGAGAGTAAGACAAAAAAAAAAACCGGTAGTAAAATTAAGTGATAGAGATAAGAAAGAGTTTTGTGTTTTAATTGTGTAAATATTTAGTGTAAATAGTATGTAAAAAAAAAAGGTAGTTCATAAGAATATAAAGTGTACTGTGTTGTAACTATAGGTAATAACTATGTGGACAACGTTGTAAAGTGTACAACAACTATGTGAAAGAAATTACACACACTAACCCCATTCAATATCCCAGTGCCCAATAGTGAGTTAGACTCAAAAAGCTTAACCGTAGCGTGCAATTTAAGCGGTGGAGTATGTGACGATTTAAATAAAAGAAATAATCAAGAAAATACAATTTTTTAAAAAATTAAGGTTGCGAGCTCTTAAGCCATTTAAATCTCACTGTATTAATATAAAATACCTGTATGTACTCAGTATGAGAGGAAGCAGTAATTAATTAGTTATAAGATACTCTAATAAAAAGATAAATTGTAAAGAGTTATGAATATCGTATTTAACCCTTTGCTTGTAAGCAGGCGCTGTCCTGTTGATTCCAGACTCGACATGTTTTCCGAGTCTTGTGTGAGTTAGAATAAGAAAAAAAAAACTAATGTTAATAATAAAAAATCTGAAGACATAAATAGTCGCTAAAACAACTGATTTAAATTATGTATATTTGTTTAGGGATAGTTTGTATAAATAAAAATGTTAACTTAAATATAGTTAGGAACTATATTCTCGCGCGGAAATTGTCCCACTAACTTTTGCCCAGTACCAGGCGAAGGGAGCGGAATTTCTCTCTCTTGCAATGGTGACTTCGTACAGTATAGACGTAGGAGCTGTGGGCTTAAAATATGTTAACTATATTTTGTCTCACCTTAAGATGGTGTACCAGATGTAGCTGTTTAAAGCATCTGGATGTGTTAATTAATATAGTCATGTAAATAGACAAGAAAAGTAAAGTAAAAAAAATCGAAACGTAAAAAAAAGGAGTGTAACACAAGATGACTTCGTGCTTCAACAAATAACAACAATTCCAAAGTCATACCCGGAGATGTGAACTATCAGAAGCCACAAACTCTACTGCACGTGACAGAATATGCAGATCAGGACATCCGAGAATCTACAAGATCATCGTAGATATCTACACGACGTATTGTTCAACCTGCGAACTTTTGGAGCCCTTTACAGAGGAAGGCCAGACCGAGATGACGACGTAGCTGTTCCTGTTTCCCAAGACGGATACCCCAGGACGAGTCTTCTGCATACCAATTAAAAGGTGACTCGATAGCCTGTCTATCGAGGGTTACTAATATTTGTTACACAACACATCTTGAAAGAGACTTTTCAGAAACTATTAACTTTGTAAAGACTTATAAATTAAATCTAAGAATTTCATGTAACTATTCTAACTTCATACGTTGTAACAATTTATATGCTAATGTAGAGTAATATAATTCAAGCAATAATACCATTCTTCCAATGGTTGAATAAAAGAAAGTCTTGCAAGCTAATATCATGAAATGAGTATAATTAAAAGTCTTAATTACAGAAATACAGAAAGTTGACCCGGATCCGAGGTATAGCTATATAAAATCAAGTTTGATCTCAAAGTTTAAAGAAACCTTTCAAATAACTTAATAATTGAATTAGTAATGTCATGGGATCTGTCAGTATATGTTTTTAAATGTTAAATAAAGAGAAGTCTTCTTGTTACACACATATGAGGAGTGCTTAAATCAATTGTATACCTTGCCATTGTTTCCTTACACAGTTAGTAAGTAATTTGTTACATTAATTATTTGTGATCAATTCTGTTACAACGTAGGCAGCCCATCTGATTAACGGAGTTTAATTACGAGGGGTTCCCTGGATTTGTAACGCGGCGAAAAGACGTTACAACTTTGTCACTTCTTTGACTGCCCTTTCGACAGCTTGAGTGTGTGATGGTAATTTTACTTATGTCAGATACACCATTCGCCTGGATTCTGTTTAGATCTTCTTCTGATAAATGCATTGTTACAGGTGGTTCTGTTACATTTATAGATTGCAACAAGATCATGTCAATGTAGTCTGTGGCAGAAAAGTTTATCTTTGGAATCTTGAACTGCCTAACACAAGCAGATTCTGCAATGTTCGACTTATTTCGAGCTGCCATGATTCGTCTGATGGCGAGCTGCCGGATTGTTTTTCTGCTGTCAGTTAGCATTGCAACTATCACATTTTCTGGGTGTGCGAAATAAACATTGTTTTGTAAACAGTTATACACCACTTTCTTGTGTTTATCTTGCATGTATGACGAAAATTGTATCATTTTCCACAGATTATTTGCTCCATCTTTCAGTTTTGGATTACATTTTATTGTAAACTAGCTTAGAGCATACACTTTCACAACGTAGTTTGTCATTTCTTTTAATGTTTGTGATGGTGAATCTGAAGCAATATACAGTCGCAAAATCCGGTTGGCAGTAGTTACCCATCTGGCATGATTCAGCATTCCTGGACTTCCATCTTCGAACCCAGGTGGACATTCTCGAACGGAAACTATTCTACATATGCCAAACATGTATTTCTGATCTGTGCTCAATTCTTTTTTTAGATCAGGAAATAATTCTTCAACAGGACTCTTGATCGGTCTATACTTTACAGGTGGTAACTTGTGACAGTTAACTAGGACTTGCCCAATGGGGCCACTATAACCGCTAGGACCAGATGTTTCACCATCTAAACATTCAAAAAGATGTCTAAGCGGAAGCTCGTTTGCATGCAGCTGGCATACTACCCATTGAAGTGGTCTGCCGAGTTTCTTTTCCAGGATACTGATAACGCCATTGTTTTTTCCACATCCAACATTTTTTTCCACTTATCACATCCAACATAAACAAGCTCGGACAAACTAATGTTTTTCTCAGTCATAAATTGAGTTAGCAATGTCAACAGCTTTTCCTGATAAGGGTTTTGTATGTCCAATATATTTTGAACCAGGCTCTTATATGAGTGATAAGTGGTCTTCTTGACGTACTCGCCGGTGCTTTTTACCATCTTCACTTGGTAATATATAAAGTTTTATCGATTCTACCAACAAAATACAAAGCTTGCAACACTGTTTCCTCACTACAATCATTGTTTAATATCAGGCTGCGGATTTTCTCTCTTTCACGTCTGACTTTATCTTTGTAGTAGCTGTAGATGTAAATTCATCATCACCATTCATACTAATGTCCATTAACAATGCTGACGCCAAAGAAGCTGCAGGCCTGTCTGATATCCCGTATCTGTCACAAGTTCTAGCAAAAGTGGTTATATTTAATCTAGTTTGCACATTAGTGTTTGTTTGACAAGAGTTTTGTGGACAAACAATTTGATCTGCATCAGGACATTCATCCGAGTCAAGATCGGAGTAGCTTTCTGGTTCAACAGAATCATTATTTTCTTTTTGTATCTTACTTTGTCTAGTAGAATGCCCTTTTTGTTTCCTGACTTCTCTTTTTCGATTGCGTGATGTAATTTTGCCATCAATGTTTCCTATCATCATCAGCCGATCTGCTCTTTTGTCTGTTAAAAATTCATGTTCTAATTGCGGCACTTTTTTCCCGCACACAGTTGCAAGAGCTTAAATCACTACACTTACAAGCACAGACATCAAGTAGTTTACTAGATTTTTCCAAAAACTCTGAGAGCCGTTTTTTAAAATTATGTTTGTATTGGTCTCTTTTAAATGATTTGTTTAAGCCTTGCATAATATCTATGCTTTTTTTAACATGTCTTTCATTGTTCTGTGAGACACTTCCAGAATTGATGATTTCTGCCACAGTGATTGCACTTTATGCGCATTGCGCACACTAAAGAAGTTATATTACGGGTTCAATATTTGTTTAGCTATATGTGGTGACATTTAACATAATTCTGAGCAACGGGTGATCGGGTGAAGATCGGGTGATCTTCGTCCACCTTCAAGAAGTTAATAAAAAAAATTTCGGACATTCTCAATTTTTGGTAAAAAATCGAATTTTTAAGGCAGTTGCGCAGACTGAAGATATGATTTTTCGGGCTTAATATTTTACGCTGTTATTTCTAGACTTAAAATACAACTTTTGAGACGTACCCGTTTTTGATCGGATAAAGTTGACATTTTTCGGCCCACCGATGGAACAAGTTAGAAATTTTGAATACCTGGACAACAGTGTGTCTTATAATGCATCCAACGACGTTGTTAATGAGTTGCATAACTTCAACGTTATGTGCTGGACCACTAGGCGAACCCTTAAGTCAGCTAGTACAGGAACATGCCTAAAATTTTACAAGGTGATGGCTCTTCCCACAATTCTTTATGGATTTGAGAATTGGACTTTAACGAAAGGCCAGGCCAGTCGGATCCAAGCGGCTGAAATGAGATTTCAGACACCTGGCAGGGTATACTCTCCATGAATATAGAAGGAACACAGATATACGGAAGGAACTGAACATAATGAGTATACTCGACAGGATCGCCCAGTATCGGCTGAATTGGTGGAAACATCTTTGCCGAATGGATAACTGCCGCATCCTCAAACAATTATGGAACTATAAGCCGAGGGGACGGAAGGTGTGGGTCGTCCGACGAAGCGCTGTAGTTACCAACTCAAATCCTTGCCTATTTGAGACCGGAACAAACCATCCTTGGTTTAATCCTCGAAGATGATGATGATGACTCAAGTATAATCACTCTAAAAAATAAAATTCGCAGAGATACTCGCTATAAAGGTTTTGTAAAGTAATGACAGCGCCTGCTTTCCTCAATGGCTGTGAAACGTGGACTTTACCGAAGGACTACCAGTGTATACAGGTCGCGGACTAAGATGTACCACCGCGGGCAGTTGTCGGGTATAAACTTATCATCCAGAAAAACCATCAGAGCTAAAATAAATATAAATAATGTTTGCAGTAAAATGAAATAATATTGTTACAGAACATTCTATACGTTTGTCGGCTATCCCAACAGAGCCCAGCTGTAATGTGTGTGTGCGTACATATCGCTGCTACTTTGAGATGAAAGGCAATTACGTGACACTTATCACGGCGTCAGCCACCGAGACTGTTCCAGACTTCACCGGTTTGGACGCGCACTGTGTTAAAGGCCGCAAGAAATTACGCTTTAGTGTTTTCTAGTAGTGTTGACGCGTAATATGGACTATTCTGGAACACTTGTGCTGTCTATTAAAACAACAGTTTAAGTGGCGATTTATTCAAATGAGGTTCGAAGTATTTTGGTGAAGTGTTATTGTTGTGCGGAACTCTATTAGTTGACATTATTATTGCGTGTGGACAAAAATTAGTAAGGCGTGGGTCATGACAAAAAAAGGAAAGCGGCAAGATACAGAATGCTGAAATAAAGTCTCTTCAAAATACTTTATATACATTGTAATATATAATTCAATATTATACATTGTAAGGTATAATAAGAAATGAAGATATCAGAGCATAACTCGAATTAAAGGACATAATTGAAATTATTGCAACTTACATAAGACAATGGTGGGATCATCTGCAAAGGATGACAGAGGATCGATTGCCGAAACCGACACTGAACTATAAAACCACTGGTAGAAGAGACGTGTGTCGTCCGAGGATGAGATGGGTGCCGAAACAGGTTTATATAACCTAATTCTTGAAGAAGAAGAAGAAGAAGAAGAAGAAGAAGAAGAAGAAGAAGAAGAAGAAGAAGAAGAAGAAGAAGAAGAAGAAGAAGAAGAAGAAGAAGAAGAAGAAGAAGAAGAAGAAGAAGAAGAAGAAGAAGAAGAAGAAGAAGAAGAAGAAGAAGAAGTGTACAAATTTTGCTCGGATTATTGTACAAGTTGATTATAAACTGTATTTGTGATTAATTAAAGCTGGTGATTGGTGACTTAATTGGTGTCTTGTATTTTGTTTTCCACTGTACCATACTACGATCAAAGAGACCGTCGTAACAATACGGACAGAGAGGGACAGTTTGCTATAGCGACAACCGTTATGTTGCAAGAGGACGGAGTAGTTTGGAACGGCCAAGAACAAGGAGCAGTGATCAGTGATCGAAGAGGACAGGTAGATCGTGTTGGGCAGGTACAAAGCGTTCTAGTGCTTCTTAAATTTTGTTACTTTGGTTCGACTCTTTCAGCATATAATGACAACGCAAAAGTGGTCCAGAGGAGACTGGCTGCAGGAACCACACCCTAATGAAGTCTCGCAATGTCCATCGGAAAACTAAGTTTCAGGTCTATAAAACGCTTGTCCTTAGAGTAGATGATCATGGCGATAATGATGATGACTTATCTTGTGTCTTTGTCTTACATTTTGTGACTTCGTATTACGTATGACTTCGTCTTCGGTTCCAAGTTTCATCTTCGTCTGCAGGTTTATACAGCATCAGTTATTTTAAGAAACCTTGTCAAATGTTTTATCAAAATATCAAATTTTCTTACATCATCACCTTCTTCATCATTATCTTCTTCTTCTTCTTCTTCTTCTTCTTCTTCTTCTTCTTCTTCTTCTTCTTCTTCTTCTTCTTCTCCTTCTCCTTCTCCTTCTCCTTCTCCTTCTCCTTCTCCTTCTCCTTCTCCTTCTCCTTCTCCTTCTCCTTCTTCTTATCTTCTTCTTCTCCTTCTCCTTCTCCTTCCCTTTCTCCTTCTTCTTTTTCTTATTGTTTTCTTCTTGTTCTTCTTCTCCTTCATCTTCTTCTTTTTCTTCTTCTTTTCTCTTTCTTCTTTTTCTTCTTCTTATTTTTGTTTTTCTTCCACAATAATACAACGTTTACATCAATCAAATAAATACACTACAAGTAGGTTTATTTTCACCTGACGCACGTTTCACAGAAATTATTTTGTATCTTCAGAGGTTTGTTTGATTTGTAATTGAATGTTCGCTTACAATAGGCATTGTAATTACAATTCAAACAAACCTCTGAAGATACAGAATATTTTTTGTAAAACGTGTGTCAGGTGAAAATAAACCTACTTGCAGTATATTTATTTGAAGATATTACACACGTAACGTACCAACGTACTTGTAGTACGTGTACATTATAATTAAAGTAGGTTTTTCTTCCAAGCCTTCAGTCTTATGTTACATCAGGGAGCAGCAGATGACTGCTGTACTCGTACAAAATTCATTACACTCGGGCTACGTGCTAATCGGCGGTAATTTGTCTTAACGAATTATTTACGTAAGGTGTAAAAAGACATGCAACTGATACGCTGAGTACGACCAAAAGAAAAGTCTACAAATGTTTCCCCATTTTTTACAAAACTAATATTAATTCTAAGCAAGACAAAACGTGTCCCATATGAAACGCAATACTGTTACGTGGCCCAGTTAGTTTTATTACAAAGTACACTTTTTTATTATTATTCCGGCTGTACAATGTTCCACGTTTCCCGGAACCAAAGATTACAGGAGTGACTTAATTCTTAGCTTCCACTGCTACTTGTCCATCCAAAGATCTTCAATTTCTCGTTTCCTCAATATAGTCCGAATTTCTTCTGTCCAGGTGATAGGTGGTCTTCCTCTTTCCCTTCTTCCTGGTGGAGTCCATTCCATAACTCTCCTTGGCAGTCCGTTCTGTGCCATTTTTTCCATGTCTCCATACCATTGTATTTTTTTTATACATTGTTTACATACGTTCTGTCCTTAACGACTTTATTTCTACTTTTCTCACGTCTGGATAGTCTTGCCGAACGTCTCCAAAGGTCCATCTCTGCTGTCATTAATTTTGTTTTGTTCTTGCGTGTTTATTAATTGTCCAAACTTCTGAGCCACATGTCATGATATTTCTAACAATGGTTTTAGTGTCTGCTGTAATTTGCTTATCCCACAGCATTCTATTTAATGTGGATACAGCCATCTTTTTCATATTAATTCTGCATTGTATTTCTTTGTCTTGCTTCCCACTGGCCGTAATTTTCGCCGCTAAATACTTGTATTCCTCTGTGTATGAAAACTTCCCCGTGTACAAAGTACACTTAATCCTGTCAATTACTGAGTATAGTATCAGACGAGTCAAAGATAGTGGATCAATGGCCGGCCTATGTAGAACAGGTGTCACAGTTTAACTTTTCAGAGTGTTATGTCAGTTATGATTGACATCAGCAGTAATCTTTGTACGTACCAGCTGATGTGTGGCACCATACACAGCACGCTACGTAACGAAACAAGAAGAAAAGCAATGTTGAATTTTAATAAGGTGATTTGAGCCCCTCCCCCCTACCACTACGCTAACCTATGAGTGTCAGACTTGGGCGTTGCGGAAACAAGATACTCAATACGTATACAAGCCGCTGAAATAAAGCTGTTGAGGTCAGTGAAAGGTTGTTCCCTCCGCGATCTAATTAGGAATGAATATAGGAGGACCGTGTTGAGGACATACAGTATGAACGATATTCTTCTTCTTCTTCTTCTTCTTCTTCTTCTATGGCGTCAGAGTTCGGAGTCGAACCTTAGCCTCCACATCATCCGCCTCCAAATTTCCCCGTCCTTGGCGATCGATGTCAATTGTTTTATTTTAAGTAAAGTATCAGCATCCCTCGCAACTGCGTCAATCCAGCTTTTCTTGGGTCTTCCGACAGGCCTTCTAACCTCGTGGACTAAACAGTACTTTCCCAGGTATTCGGTTGCATTCCATTCTAATGATGTTTTCTACCCATTGCAATCTATGCAGCCGGATGGTGGTGGCCAGATCATTGTCTTTATACAGCTTGTATAGTTCCTCATGAACGATAGGATTAGACATTGCTAATTTCAATAGAAATAGCGCATAGAGATAATGAGCGATGCGTATCTAATAAAATAGGTAATAAATTATAGACCCTAATAGAAGAGACGTAGGTAGTTTCAGAAGAAGATGGTAGGACTTAAGGTAAAACAGGCTGTTAACGTAAATCCCGAGGTAAAGAAGAATATTATCAGACAAATGTACATTATCGTTCAGTTGATAGTTATTAATTTGTGTTATCCTTTCACAACGGTCTGTCAGTTAGGAAACCGTACAGCCCAAATTGTTTGCCAACTAAAACTCTACTCCAAACAGTGGCTTGGTGCGAATGTACTCGTAACGGCTCTTCATAACATTTTCTTGCGTTCTCTTCGACAATTTTGTTTGTTTAAGTAGCCGTTTCAGTTGTAGTTGAGCTTATTCGCTAAAAGTTTATATTTTAGGAAAATCGCCGACCGACTCTTAGTTTTGTAACGTCTAATTGATAAATTTTCGGCGCTCTTAATGGTTTCTTGACGTACGTTCCTATGACAACTAACAGACTCATATATCTTATGAGAATTCCCTGTGTTGACTGCAGAGGACTGTAGAGTAATAAAATAAAATAAAATGATGCTGAAGTGTCGCCAGTAAAACTTACAGGATGCTTGAAAATTATTTAATTAAAAATTATATGAAAGCGCACAAAGAAACCAAAACAATGATTAAATATTTTACATTTACAATAATTATCTGACACAAACTAGAACAATAACTGTTGGTGATCCGTAGATGGAACGTCTGACAAACTGTGTTATTAGGTCAAAGACTTAAACCCGACTAACTTGCTTCGGTGAATATTACTGTTTCATTATGCAGAGCGCAGCACCGTACAGCGTACACCCTGCGGGCTGTGTTTTCAAATGACCAACTGTGAACAACGACGAATCGACTTCCGCGGACTCGTGTGAATACTGTGGCGATAACTCGCATAAATGTACAGCAGAAAATGACGAGGAAAGAGAAGCGCAAGGAGTATCTACCTGGGTTCATCTGACTTTGGATGGCAGCCCCCAGCTACGGCCTAGGGAACCGGTGACAAATAGTTAGTGGCGCCATGGGTAGTCCTTTAAGTCCTTCTTCTTCAGGGACTTACTAAGTCAAGGCCTCCTTTTAACAGCCTCCGCCAGTTTTCCCGGTCAAGTACAGACAGCCGACTGGCTGAGAAACTGATATGTTTCTGCATATAAAAGAGTTTGACAGATGGGATATGTGAATTCTACAATCCAACCCCGAAACTGGTGGGCCAGGAACTTAGATTTCGGGGAGCTCTTCCGCTAGAAAGTTGCTTTCACCTCTCCTGACGAGCTCTCTCTGCTCGGTCTCAGTAGGCTAACTGACTCAGCACATGTGTGCAGCGGTCGGGCTACTATAGCCTCCTCCGCCTCCACACTAGACATATATCCTCCTGCCGATGTGCACCATCCTGCGAAGCCTGAACCCAGGATACCCCCAGACTGCCTTGACAGAACCCCCATATCTCGTTTGCTTACCGATCCACTCCGCCGAAGGGATTGGTTACCACAATGTTGGAGTGGATTGCTCCACGTAACAGGACCCACCGACGTGTAGGTGAGAGAGGAGTTAGAGTTGGGGTGGAGAGGCTGGTGCATTTCTCTTCTATGAAACACACACATGTTCGCGTCACGCCTCATTTGGACCATCCACCTTCTGTACTTTTTAATTACTTATTTAATTGTGTACTTATTACTAGCAGCAACAGAGAAGTCTGATTAAAGTCATGTCGACGTCTGCACGACATCGTAAATATTAGTTTTCTACAATACTTCAAGTAATCATTATTTGTTTTCTGCCCAAGGGCAGGTTTTACAGGGCATGCTACGTCCATGCTTTTCTATCATGGGCTGGTCTGTTAATTTCCTGATACTGAATCTGTATATCGTTTATTATCCGGCCTCTCCTCCGTCCTCTACTGCGTTCTCCATTTACCAGCCCCTCCAGTGTTTCTGCAATCACATTACCGCGTGTATGCCGCATACAGTATCCCAAATAATTTCTCTCGCTCCCCTCGATTATATCCAGCACTCTTCTGCTATTCTAAGTAGCTCCTCATTCGTCACCCTATCCTTCCAGGAAATCCGTCTTCCAGCCGTTTCCACGTCTAAATCTCTAAGGCCTGTAAGGTGTTCTCGTCTTCTTTTCTCAATGTCCAAGTTATTGCTCCGTATAACAGCTTGTTCAAAACAAAAACTTATGGTACTGGACACAATAAAACAATTTTCAGTGTAAACAGATTTAAAACATTTGGTTACCACAACATTGGAGTGGACTGCTCGGAGTAAAAGGGTCCACCGACGTGTAGTCTCTAGAATCCAATGGTGTTCAACTTGTGTATGGAAATGTTCGAGAGGCTGCGCCGCTGAAGCCAAGATGTTGGTTCCGGTATGTTGACGACACCTTTCTAGTATAGAGTCACGGGGTAGAAGAGCTAGGACGTTTCCTGGCGCACCTCAACAGTGTTCACCCGCGTATCCAGTTCACCGTAGAGAAAGAGGTGGACGACCGGCTGGCTTTTTACAAATCATAAGACGTTTTAACACGACGTTTCGATCTCTATAGAATCATAGGTCATCTTCAAGCGAACAATAAATTAATACAAATATAAATTAATATAATTAATATATCTATCAATAAAAAATAGATATCATCAAAACTCCAAACCTTATTTACACAAATATAGTGCTAAAATAATAATAATAATACTCAAACAGTACTCACCATTACTGTAATCATCAGTACTGTACTCACCTTTAAGGGTATTATTATTATTATTATTATTATTATTATTATTTTTTTTTTTTAGCACTATATTTGTTCATCTAAGGTTTGAAGTTTTGACGATATCTATTTGTTAGTGATAGATTTATCTTGGTATTAATTTATTGTTCGCCTGAAGACGACCTCTGATTCTATACAGGTCGAAACGTCGTGTTTATTAATTTTAACTTACGATGGCTAATGTCCGGAATCTTATAATTTGTAATGAGTATACTGCCCCATCGATTAATAATAATTTTAAGAATCGCAGCTGTCTTTTCTTGACGTCCTGGTCCTTAGAAGGGCCGACGGGAGCCTGGGGCACAAAGTATACAGGGAGCCAACGCACACCGACAGATACCTGCACAAGCTGTGCAATCATCATCCTAGACAAAACAAGGCACTTTTGAAGACCTTGATCGACCGGACGAAGAGAATCTGTGAACCCCCGTATCACGACGAGGAGTTGCGGCATCTCGAACATTCGGTCGGGGAAGTGAGGGGTACAGTCCTGCCGTGAAGACCTACCAGGTCGCAGGAGATTGCTGGCTTCGCGGTTTTGCCGTACATTCACGAGGAGACGGACCGCATTGGCAGGCTGATGAATCGGTGCGGCGTGAGGACCGTCTCCAAGCCAACTAGGAAGATACAACAGTTTCTGAGACCGGTGAATGACGCAAGGGATCCGTTCCCGTCGAGTGGCGTATACAGTGTGCCTTGCTCGTGCGGCACCACGAAGCGCAGCGTCCACACCCGCGTTGGTTAACACAGCCGCTGTTGAGAAGTATGCGGTGTCCGAGCATGCATTCTCCAATGCTGACCATCGCGTTCTCTTTGAGAAGACCAAGATGTTGTCCTCGGAGAGTGCCTACAACTCTCAGCTCCACATGGAGTCCATTGAAATCTTCAAAAATGGTTCCGTCGCGAGGTATTGAAGAGACAGACAGACAGAAGATGCACGGGGTGTTTTGCACCCTGATTTGTTTGCGTTGTCCAGGCCGAACCCTGATGAATGCCAGGTGCCAATAATACAGCTCGGGCTTTGCTCTCCTCAAGGTGTTAGGGTGCAGTCCACGAATACATGATATGCATGTGTGACATTGGGACTAGAGGTAAATATGAATAAAAGAAAATACATGTCAATAGGTGACATTCATTAAGACTTGATATTGGAGGAAGATTTCATATACAGAGGAATACAAGTATGTAGGGGTGAAAATTACGGCAACTGGGAAGCAAGACAAAAAAATACAATCCAGAATTAGTTTGGAAAAGATGGCTATATCTACATTAAATGGAATCTTGTAGGATAAGCAAATTACAGCAGAAACTAAAACCAATATATTTAAAGCCATTGTTAGAATTATCATGACTTACGGCTCAGACATTCGGACTACTAATAAATACACAAGAACAAAATTAATGACAGCAGAGATGGACTTTTGGAGACGTACGGCAAGAGTATCCAGACGTGAGAAAATTAGAAATGAAGTCATTAAGAACAGGATGAATATGAAAAATTCAATTGTCGATTTTATCCAAACAAAAAAATAATCTCTGATTATTATGCTGCACTCAGTCGCCAGGCCTGAGGCGCGCCTAAGGTATAGCCCGCAGGAGCTTAGAGACGCGCTGATGTGGCCAATAGGCCCGACCGTCCAAAACGATGGCTTCACACTTCAGGGCGGTTGGCTCCCGCAATTAGGAGCTGAGAAAGCCTCCTAATAAATAGGATCTTGCAGGCTGTGCTTCCTATCCAATCAGATACTACTTGATGGTGAAGTCTCTACCTCATCTCTAGATGCTGACGATGACAAATCTAGACACTGATGATAACCTCCGATGGTGGGAGGTCATATAACTAATGTTGAAGTTCTTAGAAATAAAGGAAAGTTGTTAACACAGTAAAGATAAGAAAGCCTCAGTATCTGGGACATTTCATAAGAAATGAACAGATATTTACTTATTGTAGTCCATACTACAGGAAACGTACTTGGAAAGAGAGGAGTTGGCCAACCGAGAATTTCATGGCTGAGAAATTTAAGGACCTGGTTTGGCATGAATACAACTGACTTATTCCGTGCAGCAGTACAGAAAGTTAAAATAGTCTGTATGTTATCCAACACCCGAAACGGATAGGAACTATCAGAAGAAGAAGAAAGATAAAAGAGCCCGCCTACTTTCTTAATGGATAAGATGACGAAGTTCACTTTGTTTAAAACCAGTTCTCAGTAATGGGACGTACTTACGCGGACAGCAGATACAGTGAAGTTTGTACGACAATATGCATATAGGACTAAAGCCGGTAATTGCTTCATACACAGACTGACCGCTAGATGTCGCCTTCGTCGTCGTGTTTACATTAGATTACGTGCATACGCTTAACCCCAATATGTAAAGTGTCCCATAGTGTAATGTTACATTAGCCAAGCAACTCTCTGTGTCTTATCCTACCATAATATCTAATGACATTCGCTCCCTTAATCTGTTAATGTTCTCTAATAGTAGTTACCACAAGTTTATGTGACTTTTCTACATTACAAGCATTAGGCTATAGCCCTATCCAATATCACTGTGATATAGTATAGGGTACAGACATTGTATTCTTGGACGGTCCTGTCGATAACGGCTCACACATTTAAACTTACACTTAGGAGGGCTACATTCATAAAATAATTCATTATTTTTTTACTTCCATGTTCCATAAGGAAATGGAAATATGGTGATGGTGAAAAAAATCGTGTTCGAGACAAGGGCTGATTCTGATTGCATTACCCTCAAAACATGAAGAAAAGTCATTTTCCGAAAAGCGTCTCTGTGTGTGTCTGTGTGTTTATGTGTCTATGTGTAGAATTATTTCTATGGAAAACGATAACTGACGCAAATTCAGACAGAATGAAATAATTTTTTGCGTATGTGCCCGAGTTGTAGAAGACTCAAGGCCTATCAATTTTGGTTAAGTTAGGTTTAGGGGGAAGGTGTAGCTCACTTTCAACGTTTTATGTTTTAACAAGAGTAAAGTACTTAATTTTGATATTTAAAGTATCCTGGTAAGATGGTCATAATAATCCACTGTAGAAAGGTAGATGAAATATTTATAAATTAAAAGGATAATTGAAGGGGGAGGAGTAATTTTCTATAAATGAAAATGATAGTTGAAGAGGGAGGAATAATTTTTATATGTGTACTACGTTATCGGCAACAAAGAAGTAGTTTGTTGTTAAAATTCCTTGTTATTTGTTCATTGTAATTTTATTATTAGTTGTTCCTAGTTAAGTTGTTTCTTTTGTATGATCCAAAGGACCCATGACTCAACACGCATACACAACACCAAATTACTGAAACCTATTTATAATTATTATATTTTATTTTATATGTATGACTTTGATTGTACATAGAATACAATTTTTTTTATTAACCCTGAGAAAGAGTTTTCATGTTATCAAACCTAAAGGAGCTACTAACTGAACAGAAGGGCATTGAATGTTAATAAAATTAAATATATGTCAAAGAGAAAAGAATAATACAATTTATTTGAATTAAGACAAGACAGAATATAAGAGTTTGAAATTTTTATTCCACATAAGTTATTAAAAGATTACATTGATAACATTGATGAAGGGTAAGATTAATAAGATTTGAATTTTATAATACTATAAAACAAAAGTAACTATAGAGATATAACGATATATAATAACATGGAAGACATGTATCATATGGTTTTCCATACCGATTTTTTATTCGAATTTTGTGACAATCGACTGAGTCCCTAACATCGACTTATTAAACTTGCGGCACTTTTATTACACGCATCAAGTTAAAACATACTGATGACTACGCAAGTTCTTAAGCTTTCACGGCCGCCTTCAACAATGTTGAAATTATTATTATCAGCCGGGCTGTTAGGCCGTGGTCCACATTTGTCGTTGTCGTTGTTGTTGTTGACAAACTTTTCAACCTCACCATCGAAGACCATCATCAGTGTCTAGATTACCATGGGGGCCGCTAGTTTACATCAGAGATGAGGTAGAGCCTATGTGTTGTGCCTAAGAAGCCCAACTTTTATAAACTTTTGTACCAGCACGATCTAAGCTGGAAAACAGCATCAAGCAATCACATCAAGTGTTATGCGGTTGGTTTGGTACCACAGTATGCCAGATCCTATTCAATAGGAGGCTTTCTCCCATTCAATTCATCGCAATGGAACATGTTTGAAGATTTTCAACGACTCTGTGTGCAGCCGAGGGCTCTCTGTGAGGACAAGATCTTGGCCTTCTAAAACAGAACGCGATGATCAGCGTTGGAGAGTGCATGCTCGGCCACCGCAGATTTCTCCGGCTGCCTCAAGCGACAACAACGGCTGTGTTCATCACCAGTAATAATGTCAACAATACCGATGAGTTTTGAGATAGCTCTCGTATTTCTAAACCTTCTCGTAACGTTGTTAAATCTGACACACCTTTTTCTGCACGTACAACTTCTGCGCCATCTGTAATTCCAAGTAGAAAAGTTAATTTATTATTTTATAATCGCACATCCATTCACAGTCTAGCACTGAAACGGGCTTAATAGGCCTTAACTATAGTTTGTACAATATTTTCAATATATTTGGTCTTTAATGTAATTTAATGTTAGATTCTAATGTTAGACGCATATCGCTTTTGTTGATCTGGAAAACGCATGTGATAATGTAGACCGTCAAAAGTTATGGAATATTATGGACAGAACAGGATATCCACAGCATTTAATAAATTCAGTCAAGATCCTTTATAAAAGTACATCCGTAGTCCTGGATGTGAATGGTAGGCTCCAATAAATAATGGAGTTAGGCAGGGATGCTGTGTTTCTCCGACCTTGTTTAATATATACATTGACGACATGTTGAGAGCATGGAAATCCAGAGTAACTTCGAGAATACAGCTTAACTAATCAATTTGTATGGGTTCCCTGCTATTTGTAGATGACATAGTTCTTATTAAAGAAAATGAGGATGATTTACAACGAGCTATGTTTCAATTACAAGAAGTGGCAAGAGAATACTCACTGACAATTTCAGTAATAAAGAGCAAAACCATGGCCTTTAAAGGTAAATACCCAGTAAGGACTAAGATAGTTATAAACAACAACACTTTAGAACAAGTGAGCTGTTTCAAATATCTCGGCTGTGTAGTAAGCTATGATTCTGAATATGACATAAGAGAGAAGATAAATAAAATAAATTTATTTGTTAAATTAAATTTATTTAGAGATAGATAAATAAATTTAAGAATATTTGTGGTACGATTCACAGAACTCTTAGAAATAAAACAAGAGACAGCACAAGGATTAAATTTTATAAAACAATTGCAAATATCCAGGTTGATTTATGCAAGTGAGGTGCTGGTCATGACAAAAAACAGAAAGCGGCAAGATTCAGAGTCCTGAAATGCAGTTTCTTCAAAATACTTTAAATTATACATTGCAAGATAGAATAACAAATAAAGATATTAGAGCAGAACTCAAAGTAAAGGACATAAATGAAACTATTGCAATTTACAGAAGACAATGGTAGGATTATCTGCAAAAGATAACAGAGGATCGATTGCCGAAAGCGGCAGTGAACTATAAAGCAATTGGTAGAAGAGACGTGGGTCGTCCAAGGATGAGATGGGTGCCGGAACAGGTTTATATAACCTAATCCTTGAAGAGGAGAAGACGAAGAAGACTTTCCATGAAGGTTTAAAGACATAACGGATGTACTTCAAATGTTGCACTGAATTATTTGTTCTTTCTTATGTGAACACGTATTGGCAATATCGATTCACACCCGGAAGCGTTGGTTACGGAAACAGCTGTAAAGATAGGAGGCAATAGTGAGGAGAGACCGTGTCATAAGAGAGAGAGAGAGAGAGAGAGAGAGAGAGAGAGAGAGAGGAAGAGAAGAGGATTTTTAACACAATAGTGCTGTTACCTATTACAGCGAACGAATCCATGTAATATAAGTTGGTTTTGGATTTAACCATAAAATTATCAACTTTTGTGGTAAGTTCAAAATAAAGGATATTTTGGAGTGAAATTTGATATTTTTCAAACTCATCGTCATCTCACCTTTACATCACGGGATAGGCACGATGCTGAATGTTTCGTCTTCAAAGATGCTCCAGCCATCTCTTCCTGGGTTTACCCACACATCTGTGTCCTGTAGGTTTATATTTCGAGACTTGCTTAGCCAGTTTTAATTTTAAATCGGTCGTTCTTGCTAAGTGTTCTTTCCACCGTTATTTATAACCTTTCAGTCTTTTGTTCAACCTAAAACTTGTAGTTCTTCTTTTATATCACAATTCTTTAGACGGTCAAGTTTAGAACACCTTTCAACTCCTCTTAAGAACACCATTTCCAAGGCCTGTATTTTACTGTCTTGTTTCTTGGTTGTTGTTCATAATTCACACCCATAGTACAGGGACCGACATAACTTTTAAAACTTTAATATTTATTTTAGTGTATCTTGTTTTTGAAAATACAGTTTACTTTCCCACATATTGTCTGGAACTTACCTGACTTAACATCACTAGTTTCTTTTCCCAAAAAGTTAGAATGGTTCGCCTGTTCTACAATTCGATCACTAATTATTATTTTTGATCTTATTGGTTTCTAACCTCAAAATACCATTATCTTTGTTTTTGTAGTAGAGATTTTTATAGGCCTATTGTACTGTTTGCAAATCTGATGAAGTTTATTTCTTAAGTGTTGGATAAACCATTTGCCGTCCGCCTTTTGGTTTTGCAGCGTCTAATTCACAAATTGAGTTCCTACGTCAGTTAAATCTTCCAGGCATTTTGACGCAGATCTTTTTCAAAATTTCCTGAATGCTGTATGAGAATTCCCTGTGCTGTGAGATCAATAAGGGAAAAAATAGCTTTTTGTCAAGCAGATTCTGTACTTTGTATTACAAGATAGTCGTTAGCTAACAACAACACATTCAGATATATGTCTCGTGATACCTTAATACCAGGGTCTTCTTCTTCTTCTATGACGTCACAGTTCGAAGTTAAACCTTAGCCTCCATGATAATCCGCTCCCATCTTTCCCTGTCCTTGGCGATCGATGTCCTTCGTTTTAGTTTAAGTAAATTATCAGCATCCCTCGCCACTGCGTCAATCCAGCGTGTCTTGGGTCTTCCGACAGGCCTTCTACCCTTGATTTGAATAAACAGTACCTTCCTAGGTATTTGGTTGCCTTCAATCCTAATGATGTGTCCTAGCTGTTGGAATCTATGCAGTCGGATGGTGGTGGCCTGATCATTGTCTTCATATAGCTTGTATAGCTCCTCACTGTGACGCATTCTCCATATCCAATTTACTTGGATTTGTCCATATATATTCTTCTTAAAATTCTCCTTTCAAAAGTATTGACTATATTAGCGGCTTGTTTGTTCAGAGTCAAAGTCTCGCTGCCATATGTTATCACCGGTCATAAATAATCATAACTTTATAGCCTATAATGTGACCTTGGAGTGATGGTGGATATTCCTTGTCTTAAATGTAGATGTCAACGAAGCATATGCTCTATTTGCGGCCTGTGTCCTTTTCCTTGTTTCATTTATTGTTTCATTGTCTTCTGCCATCCAACATCCCAAATATTTAAACTCATTAACTGTTTCCAGGTTTAGCAGTTCGATTTCATAATAACAAAGTCAGTAAGGTGTGTTTTCAAAGTCTCGGAGGGTAACTTTACTAACTCACGAACACAATACTGACTCTTTCCACCCGGTTTATAGTCGATGACATTCCTAGAAATTTTTTCCTTTTGTATTAGATAAACACGTTGTCGCCATTGTACTGAAAATTTATGGCATACATGCTTTGGTCACATCATTCGCACGTCATCATTACTTATTATTTCTCTTCGTATGCTGCACTGCGGTTTCCTCACAAAACTCATTTCTGTTGGCTGCACTTTACTGTCATACTTGTGATGTTTGTAGCCGTGATCTCTTCTTATGTCGGTAGTAAAACATAGTGTGTCACATACTTACTCGGCGCCCTGTCTAGTCGGTCATATATTGCCTGAACATATGTGTTTTGTTATGTACAGCACTGTAGTCGTAGCTTATGGTCATAATACAAAACGAGAAACTTGTTCAGTTGATTAACTAATGATAACCATCTTAAATATCACAAAGCGCCTGTCTCCTGAAGACACAATTTTAATTACTTCGTTAGAAAATTTTAATTAAATGAGAGGTCCAGGTCCAGGTCTAGGTGTGCGGAGCAGCAGCTTGACATGCTCCGGTGGTCGCAGTTACCCGATGACTGCCTGATTACTGCTTGTTACCCTCATTAGCAATCTCGCGATATGCAGGACTGGAACCTCCGTTTATTTATTTTTGGAGGGATAGGATGATGTAGGTTTATTTGGACCCTCACCGACAGAAAATACCTGCGACGACAGAAAATGGGAAGACCTCAGAGACCTTTTGATTGAGATGTTGCCCACCCACAACGGGCAGGGCGCCTCTAACCGCTCAGGAAAAGTCGCCAAGGGCTGCCAAGTGGCAATTCCAAGGCACGGGAGACAACAGAGAAAGAGGAAGCGCACAACAGAAACGGCATTAAGCACACATAAGACAAGCGAAGAACTCCCTCACTCTGTCACCGAGCACAGGTACGAACAAGAAATAGACGGAGGGAGTGGTAGGGCAAAAATTCCACAAGGTCGGTGGGATGAGGCAGATGGCCGGTAAATGGCTTAGGGGGAAGGTCATAGAGCAGCGCTCGGGGGCGTTTATGGCGTCTAGTTAGTGGGCCAACGCCTGTACTATGACGACGGCGGTGTGGATGGAAGGAGACAGAGGCTCGGGCAAAGAGGTTAAAGGCTAGGGACCGAACGAATTCGGTGGGAGTAGGAACCTTCAACCCTCGTCTGATCGCATCATTTCTGACAAACCAGGGAGAGTTGGAGATGTAGCGGAGGGTCCAAACGGGCGACAACGGTTGGGCAGAGTAATTCCCAAAAGGAAGGGGCTGCGTATGTTGGGATTGCTTGATTGAATGAGAGAAGCGAGACACTAACTGCAATCCATCTGTGTGAATCACGGTAACTGTTGAATGTATCAACCGATTTGTCGTAAAGCGGGATATGTGTCCATAATAATTATTCTCTACAGATCCTCATTGTTTTTTATGTTGATGGTCAACAAACAAGAGGGTGCCAGAAGGCAAAAATGAGAGGAAGGATAAAATTGTAAAAAATTGCAAAAATTTGTGTGATAATCAAATTAAAGAAACTTTTAACCCACGTATGATCGTACTATGAACATGTAATTCAGAACTCTATTCACACGTACACTTCCGCGGCCGGTGTCCATTTTGTTTTTGAAGTCTTCTTCCGGTATGGACCGCGTCAAAAATGTCTTGTATGACAACGTTTCACTCATATTACAATGAGTATCCTAAATGACAAAACGCCGGCCAATACGAACCAATTGTATAACATACACTCCTTTTGACAAAAGTAGTGTACATTTCTACTTTTTATCTATTGCAGAAATAAGATTACAAAAATAACTATATTTATTTACTTCTGTAAGGACAACGACATTTTTCTCACTGTGTAAAGCTTATATTGCTAGAGGGGATATAAAGCTAACTCAATTAAATCAATTTAGCAACAACAAACAATGTACAGGAAAAAAAAACAAGATAATTGTGCGGAATTTAACGATCAGTAAATAAATAACGGTAGACAACACACACAATGTAATCGAGTTGGAGAAACAATTATAGCCTTAAATTAGTGTTTACAGAAGGAAAAAAAATGCTTCAGTCACCGTATCAAAAGGATTCTGAAGCGATGTTTTCTGTCATTAAAACAAAAACAGCAACGTTTCTGCAAATCCGTGTGGCTTTTAGTATCTGTAGATCCGTTGTCACTGGCAATATTTCAGACAATATTGTTACGACGGTCTCACTGATCGTCGTATGGTACAGTGGAAAACAAAATACAAGGCACCATTTAAATCACTATAAACCAGCTTTAATTATCACAATTAACAGTTTGTAATCAACACGCTATTCAACAAGATTATACTCGTACAATAATTCAAATTATTTTGTCCACACCAATAATAATGTCAACTAATAGAGTCGTGCAAAATTGTCACTAATAACCACTTGAACGCGCAGAGTAATCGCCCGAGTAAACTAGAACCTTACTTGAATAAATCGCCACTTAAACTGAAACTAAGCGTCGCTGAAGTCTTGTATTTATACCCCGCTGATATTCCATAATAATTCATACTATGCGTCAACGCTACTAGAAAACAACACTAGAGTGTAATTGATTGCGGCCTTGAACACAGCACACGCGGACCGGTGAAGAC
The DNA here is from genome assembly GCA_034769895.1 of Magicicada septendecula. Classification (NCBI taxonomy): domain Eukaryota; kingdom Metazoa; phylum Arthropoda; class Insecta; order Hemiptera; family Cicadidae; genus Magicicada; species Magicicada septendecula. The sequence continues at coordinate 292,315,971 of CM068373.1, read as the reverse complement.
TGGAATAATCTCGTTGCGGACGCGTGACCCTGGCATAGCCGAGAAACACGTAGAATATTCTGTAATCGCGTAACAATATCATCATCGTCATTATCATTAAGTATTCTGTGTTGCGACATTTGCCAAACTCAGTATATGATCATATGCCTCCACTTCATCCTACCCAGGCTCTTCATTCATTCGTTAGAGTCTCTGCCCTTAATATCACTATTTCTCGTTGTCTCTAACACATGTTCAATAAGGCATACGCTCATATTTATCATATTGTGACGCCATTACAGAACATTCTACATGTTTCTCGGCTATCCCAGCAGAGCCCGGTTGTAATGTGTGTGTGTGTGCGCGCGCGCGCGTAAGTTACATATTGCTGCTACTTTGAGATGAAAGAAAAATTACGTGACACTTATCACGCGTCAACCACCGAGGCGGTTCCAGACTTCACTGGTCCGAGCGCACTAGTATGTTCAAAGCGGCAAGCAATCACGCTCTAATGTTTCTAGCATTGTTGACGCGTATTATCGATAATTCTGGAACACTTGTGCTATCTATTTAAACAACGACAGCTGCTGCTTAGTTTCAGTTTAAGTGGCAATTTATTCCAGTGCGGATCGAAGTATTGTTGTGGCGAAGTGTTATGTGTTTTATAATAGTGCGGAACTCTATTAGTTGACATTATTATTGCGCGTGGACAATTTTTGATTTGATTTGCTGTAAGAGACTATCTTGTTGATTACAAATTGTTAACTGAGATTAATTAAAGCTGGTGGTTAGTGATTTCACTGGTGTCTTGTAATTTGTTTCCACTGTACCATACGACGATCAAGGAGACCGTCGTAACAATATGTTAAAACCCTCTTACCTCTTAACATATGCTTCATTGGGTTTACTTTAAGGAACGAGTTTTAAGTCCAAATTAATTTAAGTAATTAAATTAATAAACTTTAATAATAATTAAACAATTTTTTAGTTTTAACTTTACCTTTTAGCATTTGTCTGTCTGTCTATCTACTTGGGATGTGACTAACAAACGTTTTTACATAGATTAACTGATTTTCGTAAAACTTGACGCGTATGTTCTCCATACTGAAACTCTATAGACTCCTATTAGTTTTGAGATTGATCACCCCAAAAAAATTGGCTCCTTGAGACATAAAAATGTAAGGGGTCAAAATTTTTTTAATCTCAAAACTATGTGGAGTATTAAAGAAAAATTTAACCAAAGTATAAATTTAGTGTTTATTTTTACACGTTTTAAGTTTTTGTTCACCAGTCTCTAAAACAAATCGGTAACAAATTGATAAAATTGCAAAAATGCTTGCGTTATATAAAATTGAAAGGAATTTTAACTAAAATCTGAATGTAGTATTCAGTTTCACACTTTTGGGACGCCAGGGCCGAAAACATGGAGAATAATTTAGATAAAATTGCAAATTCCAGATGGGATATAAAGTTACCAGTAAATTATAACCAAAATCTAAATATAGTGTACAGTTTTGTACCTTTCAAAATGTTTTGGTGCCAAGGCCCAAAAATGTGATCACAAATTTGAAAAAAAATTGTTAAATGAAGACTAATTGATAGACTAATTTTTAATTTAACAAAAATCCGGACAATTGGAATTTTTAGCGTTTATTCCATTTTGCTCTACAATTTTTACTTTAACAACAAACAATTGTAGGGTAATACGTATTTTCGTAATTTTTGTAGTAACTAAAATCAAAATTTATTTAATAACAAATATCTTCTTTTTCGTCTGGCACTACGGTCTCAGTACTTCTCATGCTCACCACGTGCCCCAGCCATCTCAACCTTTGCGCTTTCACTGCCGCAACTATGTCCGCTTCTCCACACAGGTATCTCAGCTCACGATTCTTTCCTATCTTTTACATCTTTCCGTCCCACACTGGTACAAAAATTCTTCTCAGAATTTTCCTCTCGAAAACACCAAAGTTTTTCATATCTTCTAGGCTATTGTACGTAATACCTAATTGTAAGGTAATACGTATTTTCGTAATGTTTCTAATAATTAAATTCAAAATTTATTTAATAACAAATATACGTTGTTTAAAATATTGAGCGAGTTCTGTAGCTACCGGAAGCATACTATTAACTTAACTGAAAATAAGTTAGCACTTTCAGTGTAGTGTTTGTTAAGTTAACGTTATTTGTACGTCTGTTGATCTGAAGTGATCAGAGTGGTAGAACGTTACTAAAACATATTGTTAGGCAATTACAGAACATTCTACGTGTGTCTCGGCTATCCCAGCGGAGCCCGGCTGTAACGTGTGTGTGCGTACATATTGCTGCTGCTTTGAGATGAAGGACAATTACGTGACACTTCATCAATTACGTGACAATCACGCGTCAGCAGCCGGAAACTTTTCCAGACTTCACCAGTACGCTGTGTTCAAGACGGTAACCAATTACGCTCTAGTGTAGTGTTAACACGTATTATAGATTATTCTGAAATCTCAGCGGGGCATAAATACAACTATTCAGCGACGCTTAGTTTCAGTTTAAGTGGCAATTTATTTAAGTGAGGTTCGAGTTTACTTCGGGCAATTACTCTGTGCGTTCAAGCGATTATTAGTGAAAAGTGATTATTGTGCGCGACTCTATTAGTTGACATTATTATTGGTGTGGAAAAACTTAAGTTGAATTATTGTACGAGTAAAATCTTGATTAATAACGTATTGATTACAAACTGTTAGTTGTGATAATTAAAGCTGGTGATTAGTGACTTAATTTGTGTCTTGTATTTCGTTTTCCACTGTACCATACGACTATCAGATATACCGTCGTAACAGTATGTCAATAAGAAATGGGTGCAGACAACGTCACCTATATTTTATACTATTTTATACTCGTCGGAAGGAAAGAATCCAGTTGTTTGTGTGATAATTGTATTCCAAAAACCCCGCTACGGAAAGCGAATCTTATAAGGTTTGAGTGAACAAACTTCTTTTTGCTGCTGAAACTGAAGGATGTAAATTTCTCTTCCTGTTGAAGCGTAGCGTAGCGGACGCAACATTCGCACACAGTTATTAAAGTGGCTGGGAGGCTGGTTTAATATAGCCTGACGGAGTGATGGATCGCTTTGACTCTCTCCGTGCCGTCCCGTCCGGTGGAAAAGCAATCTGTTGTCGGGCTTTTTAATAGTAATGCGCGCGTCGCGTCTTCTATTACTTGCTTTTCATGCGTACAAAATCTGTATGCGTAAGATTTGTATTTTATCTGAACTCCTGTTAATTTCCAAACCTATCTATCAATTTATTCATTGTTCATAAGCTGTTTAAAATTGGCGTGTCACGCGTGTTTTGAAAAACGGACAAAACCAAATATCGTGGTGTGATTCTTTGTTAAAAATTGTTTAGCGCCAACAGAAATTCAGAACGAAATTGTAAATGTGTCAGGAGATGCTGCAATTTTAAAACCAACGGTTTGTAAGTAGGCACTTGAGTTTAAACGTGGTCGTACGAGCAGTGTAGACCAATCCCGCACTGGACGCCCAAAAAATGCCACAACTCCAGATGCGGAAGCCATCTTGTACAACGCTTTTTCACGCCAACTTCTTGAGTTAAAGTATGATGCACACGTTCATATAAGATGCCTATGATTTCAGCAGTGTCGTACACTCCTCAATCTGCGGTCTTCCAACACCGTATGAAATTGTTTCAATAATGTAATTTTTTGTTGTACTTTTTAGACGTCCACTGCTGGGATCGTCTTCAGTGCTTGTACGACCACGTTTAAACTCGAGCGTGCCCCACTTACCGTTGTTTCTGAAGGCGCAGCATTTCCTAACATATTTACAATTTCGTGTTGATTATCCATTAGCGCTAAAACGTTTTCAACAGAGAATTCATCACAACACGATGTTTGTTTTTGTGCATTTTAAATAAACGTATGACAGGAAAATTTCAAACACCTGGTAAAAAGTAAATAAACTGTCAAATATATCTGGAAATGTACAGGTGTTAACGCGAAATATGCGACTTGTGACACACGAAAGATTTTAGTTCTACCACTGAGCTATAGATGTCGCTCCGCAAACTTTTCAACTGACCCTCGTACACTTCAACACTTACCCCAACTGTCATTAGTCATTTTAACTGAATATCAAAACACTTGGTGTAATGTGGAATCGTTTTCTGTGGTGAAGAAGTAGACGAAGATTATGTAACAAAGCGATTGAAATGTAACGAAGACGATTATCGTTTTGAGTTAATTACCGATGGTGGTGTAGCGCGAATCCCAAACTTCTTTGTTTTTTTTGTTTTTCTTTATTGACCTTCTAATAGCTAAGACGCAGATTTTCTCTAATACGCAAATTGTTCGGTATTTTTCCACTTCAATCACTGCCAGTTTTAATACGACGACTATCCAACCGGACACACGTGTGTACATCTTGTGGCTAAATATCATATCTGTTGTTGTCAGTAAAACCCGAACCACAACGCTCCCTTTTTCGGACAAGCGTTAACTGACCATCGACCATCGATACCTTCTTTTTGTTACGTCAATCACAAGTTTTCCGTAAAGAACTCCAAGGGCGCACGTGGAGACTTTCAGCCCCAGATTCCCATAAAGTTCTGCCAGCGAAAATCGTTCATTCGATTACACACAACAGTCGCGACACTTGACCAGTGCGCTCGTTCTGATGGTTCATTCAGCCAGACTACCTATCCGTCATGGACTATCTCCTAGACTTCAATCTTGGTGAGTGACTTGTTTGCAGACCTTATTAAATAATCTTAGAATCTTTTTGTATTAAATGAACTTAGGGTCTTCTTGTTATTAAATGAACGTTGAGTTTTCTTTTAAAATATGAACAGAGTCAATACTTGGTTGTTTAGCAACTTGATTGTTTAATCGATCAATTACAGTATCAAATCATACATTTGTGAATGAATTAAAATATGTGTTTAAATTACGCTTGTCCAGTTAACACTAAATTCAAACTTTTATACAAGATTTAGAAATTGATAACATCAATAAACATAATCCAAATTATAAATCTAATCCAAATTAATTAAACAACTAATACCACATCTGCTCACTATCCCGACAGTGGACATGATAAAAATAAGAGAGAGAATGTCAAGAGAGATGAGGAAGTGCAACAAAAACAACCCACGGCTTGGTACTTACGCACGTTACGGAAAATTAAGAGAAACTTCCGTTAAGAAAAAACTTTTGGGTCAGAGAACTGCGTATTGTAGAGTAGAGTAATTAAGGTTT